>OZ012554.1:37500-5507611 GCA_963935595.1 Schoenobius gigantellus | reverse complement strand
GAATAGGCATTTTAGGGTCACAAAGCACTTCTGCCAGGCAACACTATGCGTTACGTCTGCTTCCACATTTGCGGTATTAGTGATAACAAATCTCAGATATTTAAATTGGGTTACTTTTCGAACTGGTGTTTGGTCAAGATAATAGATGGTTGTATTACTGGTTGAATTTTGGCTAAAACTGCATTCTAAGTGCTTTAATTGTTTTTGATTTGCTCACCCTGAGGCCCGCATTTTCCAATGTCTTTATCCACAGAGAAAGTGTGTTTTGAAGTTCGCTTGAGGTTTTGGCGATCAGGGGGACGATGTAATTCGCATAGAGAAAATTCCAGGGCAATGACCGACTGCATGTTCTTCGCGATCACATCCATCACAAGATTAAAAAGCGGAGGGCTTAGAGCGGAACCCTAGACCAGGATTCATGGCGAGCGTACTTTCATGCGTTTATTATCATACATATTCTGTATTAAGTGTATGTAATATTCAGGTAGAAGAAATCATCACACCAGTTTTTGCGATACTCGGTCGAATGCCTTCTCGAGATCAACAACTATTAGGTGCAGGTCTTCTTTGTTTAAGCGAAACTTTTCTGTTTGTATTCTAACAGCCTGTATTGCATCTATTGTTGATTAAGAATTTAAGAGGGTGTGAATACAAACTGATTTTGGGTTGGGTGATTGGTGACAGAGGTCTTGAATACGTCTGTTTATGATATATTCTCATATCTTGAAAGTGTGAGATGTTAACTTTATGCCCCTGTAATTACCGCACTGTGTTACGTCTCCTTTGTTTTTATAAAAGGGAATTAAGTGGTAACTAAGGCGCCACGAGTCTTCTAAGCCATTTTATTCCCATTTGGTCAAGTCTCTTCCACACTTCAGTTGGGATTTCATCAGGGCCAACAATTTTGTGGTTTTTTATTTTGGTCACCACATTGCCGATAATGTCTGTTGAAATGATTACAAATGCAGATGGCTTAAAGATAGATTCTTAATACAGACTGAAGAAACTACAGGATCATTTTATTCAGATTGCGTTTAAAAGTTACCCAGGATCTACTTACACTAATATTATAGAGGTAATGTTTGTGAGTAGGAAGTTACCTCTAGAACTACGGAACCGATTTTGTAAGTTCTTTCCCCAGTAAAAAAAATACAATATTCATCATCATCAACAGCTCATATACGTGCCTACCGAGGGGCTCGAGCCGACCCTTAACTAGAGCAATTGGGCTTTACTTTAGTCAACCACGCTGGCCAAGTGCGGGTTAGTCGACTTCACACACAACCTGTAAAAACGGTTTGATAAAGGTAAATGTTTAACAAAAATATTTATGACCCCTAGCGAAGTGAGCACGGGTCAGTTATTACTTATTATGATTTATACAGAAATAACATGCAAGTGAATTAATCTCATTACACACCGACTTCGCACTGATTACAATATCCTCACTTCAGTCGTGGGTGACCTGGGATCTGGGTGACCCATGTCACGAAATCATAATTGCTATTGAAACCTACTCCGATCGACCGACTTGGAATCCTTGTCCAACCAGCAATGATGCCAAGTAATCGTTGTAAGTAATCTCACGATTATAACAAAAGTGGTCGCGTAAAAGACATCATCATCACAGCTCATATACGTCCCCACCGAGGGGCTCGAGCCTACCCTAAGTTAGGGTTATTAGGCATGCAAACAGTCGGTCCAAATTGCTTATATGCGCATTTGTAAGCAGTATGACGTAATCGATGACGTCACCGATCAATGCTGACAGTGCTAACAGAAAAGAGGTTGTAGATGCACTGTCTCCAGAACTGTCAATGTCAAAGACATCATCAGTTTCACGCGGAGTTTTATCTGTATTTTAGTTTGTTCGAATTTATTTTTTCATAAGATAATTACAATAAAACAGAAGTGCTATGTGAAGATACTGGAGGCACAATATAAATGTCTCCCTCCAATTTTTCTTTTCAAATACCTAACGTTGGCGGTCAACTTGACAGACTCGCAGAACGAAAATTGATCTGAATGCTTAGGTTCGTGAGCAGTGCAAACGATATGAACGGCTTGTTTGCATGCATGCAAACGCTTGCACTGTTATCTGTTTATGGACCGCACCCTAAGTGGGGAATTCTTCACTTCGAAGGAGATTTTCGGCATTAATTCAGACTTAGCAATAAAAGTGTTTTAAATGTGTTCTTTGGATTATTTTTACGATAATCCATACAACAAAAGGCGCTATTTACGAGGTGCAAATTGTCTGATGGACTCAGGTTTCTCCTTACGGAGTGGCTATTGGGCCCCGGGTTCCAATAGAAGTCGATTACTATTCGGACCAGATAGAAGCGTTATCAAAAATAACTTATAGGATAAAGCTGAAAACTCTCGATCTCCGAAAATGTAATGGAGACAATCTATAATAATTGTTTTAACAGCTTCTCTTAGTTACTACTGTTCGTTTTTGGAGCGACAGATACAACGCTACACGAAATGAAAATTAGCCGATTTCCAAAACACGATATCGATTACATATATACATACTGGAACAACATGAGGATCCTGTGCTTAATTGCCTGTATTAAAAATGCTATAGGTATGATCCTCCGATATCCACATAAAAACCAAATAAAACAACTTTAATCGTATTCATTATTTAATTTTAAGTCCATTATTTCTTTAATAGTTAGGTTTAACAAATATAAGTCTAAGGAATATGCTGTCATACAAAATGTACAAATATTAACAAATTATCAAATCGCTCGTAGTTGACGAACATTACGATGGATTGCAAGCGTTCGTGGTAATGCTTGCGTGCTGGTGCGGGCGAGATGCAGTATTCATATGATTTACTTCATAATAAGATTCCATTCTGACGGCATACAAACTAAAATTAATGCCTTCTTTTCTCTTCTACTACCAAGCATCAAAAAAGGACAGAAGATTTATAAGTGTCACTTGACATTCACAAATTCATAATTTTGTCTAAAGTGAGACAGTACAATCTAGCGGTAAATGTTCATCTTGGCGGCCATCTTTAAGTATCCAATGACGTCACCCGTACGCTGTCCTTTTGAATTGAAGTGAAAGAAAAGAAATCCCAAATTTAGTTTTGATCGGTTGCCATCAAAATCGAGCCCCATTGAGCCTTAAGATTATGCGTTAGTATTCTTCTATTCATGTTAATAATCTGTGCCTTGCTTTAAAAAGCGACCTATAAATAAAACTCCACTAAAGTAGGTATGCAATTGGTATACTAGACATTTTTTTTCACAAGCGCTAACCCTAAAGCGCTGTTATGATATGATGTCATACATTAGCTTAACCTTGCTAGCTAGAAGCCAGCACACTAATGGCTCATAACACTACAAAGATGTGCAAATAATAAAAATCTTTTATTACTGTAAATTTTGCAACTAAGGATTTTATATCTACTCTCAGGTTATGTTGGTACCACTGTCTATCACGTCCGTATTGTAATTGAGTTAAATTTGTAATGAACATGCAGTGGTGAAAAGATAACCGCAGGGATACTATACATGAAAATGTCCACCTGTCGTGCCCAATACAAAAAAAGAGATAAATTTTCTATTGTTAACAAGCAAAAATATTAATACTGTTTTATATAAATCCACAAAAAAGAATGGTGTTATATAAGTAAATATAAAAAATAAGTACAATCGTATTTAAGAAAGTAAAATGTATGTAAGTTACTTAGAAAATATATTCTCGTGACGTCCATAGCCCATAAAATATATTTGGCACACTTCTTTATTTGGCACCGTTGGCAGAACGTGACAGGAGATAAATTACCTACCTCTTCCTCAACCTTTCTTCTCTCTTTCATATAGAGATGCGATGAGTGTGTCACTTTGACATTCTTTGCCAACGGACCGTGCTAGGCGTGGGGTATATACGTAGACACAGGAACAAATAGACTTCTGGATAGCTTGCATCTTATTCGTGTTAGAAAGAGAATAACTTTAATAAAATCGTTATAAAATGTGCGATAAAACGACAAAAATTCTGTTGCTTATTTAAAGCGTACCAGATTTTACAAGGTTTGAACAAGTTTCAAATGACCAACTAATGTTTTTGTGTAAGCACGTAATAAAATAACTTACTTTTCCTTCACAAAATCTCAGCTAACGAGAGACATTAGCAGACGGGAAGGCTATCGACACACGGTTAAGGTAAGGTTCTCTTCTTACGCTGATAAACTAATGCAAGCTGCAGGCGTAGCACGGACTGCCTAGACAAGACTTGAGTCATGCATTATCTCACAATTTCAGTGACATAATATCTATGTCTTAAAGAGTAGCACGGCGGCGCATATTGAGGCTGCGGTCCGATAACAGCGCTCACAGTGCTAACGATTATAATCGCCTTGTCCAAATTAAAGAGAACATTGAAAATGCTATCAGAAAGCTTACGATTTCGGTCCGGAAGAACAGGTACATTCATTTTGAACCGAAAACACAATTATCGAACGTCGAAACTGACAATTCGCATAAAGTGATTTCACTCCAGAGCATTAGCGCCGTAAGTTCTATAAATAAATAAAATAAAATAACGTTAACGATGACGTCATGTGGCTCTTCATACCGGCTAACATTAGCGCGCTCACAACATTTTGCGACGCGTTTGAGCGTGCTAATAGTGACTCTTACTGATTTTCGGAACGCAGCCTTAGTGTGACTGACATGATAAAATGTCTTGACGCTTCACAAGCATCGATTTACTACCAAACGTAGATAGAGCGCTTCATACAAAAACGCGCTTGAAATCTGTCACCTAATCGACTATACATTTGTACTCGCTGATATATACTTTATATTATAATATGCACGCCCGAATGAAAATTACCATAAATAAAGTACCGTATTTATCGAATTCAACCTTATTCATACCTAGCCACAGATCAGACGACGTTTTAGTAATTGCTTCAAGAAAATATCAACTTTACACTCTCAAACATAATGCTTGAAATTGCTTATCGCGTTGTCGCTCCAACGCATGAATGAGATAATCATCATGATACGGCGCCTGTGCGAGCGAGACGATTGTGATGTACTGACACTAACGCGAAGCGACATGTTTATGATTAAAATAATTGTTTTTGATTAGTTTTTACGTATAAATCGAATATTTGAATACATGATCAGATGTGTAATGAGTTTACTCACGCAAAATATGAAATCTCGTCTTTTTTCTGCCGTTTCTGGCTATTGTTACTACAAGTTTTGAATGCGCACTTCGGCATGTTTACGTGCCGACAGCTAATCACTCACTATGGAAAGGAACTGCACGAGTCGCAATTGAGCAGTTCTTCACCGGCCCACTTTTCGATCGTTCATGCGTTATCTACGTTTGGTAGTTAATCAATGTTCACAAGGGATACGTGTCACTGAGTCTTATCACAAATTTCTTGGCAGCCCGTGCTACGCCCGCTGCTGTGCATAAATTATTCATAATCATCACACTAATATTACACATAATACGCAAAAAATTCAGTTACATAATGCAATTGTGTATGTTTTACTCTATCTAATTTGTCAGCAAGTTACGTACGAAAAACCTAAAAGAAAAACAAGAGTAGAAAATCGCCAAACGAATTCTTGCATTAACATTAACTAGCAACAAAAAATAAAGGATATTTGATAAAAATAGTTTTTAATATCGATATTAAATTCAAAATATAACAAAATGCACGCATTTACATTTAATTTATATTTTGATATAATTAATAAAATTATTTGTCCTCGACGGTGGCTAAAATTATTACGTTCAAATTATTTAAGCTCATAATGAAAGTTAGGTGACTTTTTATACATTCGCTGCTGACTTTAATATGCTCAAAGGCATTTCTATGTAACATTCGTAAAATTTGCGATCTGTTTCTAAATCGACATATAGATATTATTTGTTATTTTTTCTAGTTACACTCCATATTTGATTGACTAAGCTCTAAGCCTATGGCACCTTATTAACTTTTTTAAAGACTAGTTTAGCTAATCCACATTAGTATTTTTCTAACATGAGTCAAATTTTATAAGACCTGAGAGAAATAACGAGACGAAACATAGATTAACTAAACTCGTCTTGAAAAAAAATAAGAGCCATTGAATTTGTGCTAGTCTGCAAACTATGTTTTATTCGTTACCATACCAGTTAATTTTGCATCTCATTGTCCTATACTCTCTATGGCTATTACTATTCAGAGAGAAAAATGCTTTTTTTTACAAACGCCTACATGTTTACGGTGGTATTTTTAGTGCATCTATTTATTTAACGATAGTATTTATTCATAAAGATATACATAGCAGCACACTAGCAGTTTCAATCCGTCACTCCTTGTGCGAAACCAGTTCGTTTGGCGTTGCAAAGGTAAAGAGAATTATATAAGAATTTATTATTGAAGGTGCAAGTAGAATTAATTCATGCGAAATTGTTTTTGAGGTGTTCAGAAACAGGAGTTGATATTTATTCAATCAATCGGAATTGACAGTGCATTGCTGCGCACGCGCATGTTTTATGGTAACGTGAGGACTTTGGGCGCAGAAATGTACTACATAATAAGATTACTTTTATGATATTACGATTATATTAATTATGAGATTATATCGATTGAGTCTAAGTAGCTCCTCTTATACACTGAGGCGAGAATAGGCCTGAAATAACGGATTGAAATTGATAGGAGACCATAATATTTATGTACACATCGAGTAACTCAAAGGTGTCATTTCCAAAGTGAAGCTTTGCTAAAGTTAAGAAGTTCAAAATTTTTGTTGAAAATAGATGGTTATCATTTTGTTCAAAGTTATCATTTTGGGATAGGTATCTGATGGGCCTTTACATGGGTATATTCTGTGCCCTTCAAGACAATAAGCAAGTGAACAACAATCCCTTAATGGAAGTTATACATATACATTAAACACAATATTCACACTACCCTCGCCTACAAAAGATACAGTTACGGTTAACGGTTTTTTTTTCAATATTCTATATATTTGTGGATCTATCTGTTTACTAGCGATAGGTATTTGACATTGGCTCCATACAGAATACGTCAAAATTCTATCTCCAGTAAACAAATCCAGAGCAATATCCTATATATTGCAACCGGTCGTATCTTGAAAATGTATATTGAGTGTTAAGTCAGGTTGCGCGAAGGAGAACGGAACCGGAAATAGAGGGCCTAGTCAGTCCTTCCAAGTTTGTTACCTTAAAACTGATTGTGCGGCAATGTTTGTAACATTCCCGATTGCCGATGATGTCCTTGTCAATCCTCAATGGAAAAGCGTGGAAAACCTTCTTGTCGTGGCTTGCCCAGTAGTGTACTTGTTATCGAGGCGATGGCAAAGATGGTGATCGACATTAACTGTCAATTTAAAGCAATCGCATTATGCAATTGTTGATAAGGAAACTGGTACTTTTAGTTGAAAGATAAAAAATACTAAAGCCCCATACCGACATGCACGTTCCACGCGCGCGCAGATACAAGGGTCATTGCTACGATGAATCTAGTGCCAATTACCTTGCCAGTATTCGGTGCGTGCGTGATCAATGCACGATAGCTGCGCGTGCGCAGTGATTGAATAAGGATTTCGCAACAAACTTCATTTAATTTCATTAGTATAAGATTAAAAACGTATAATTAATGGTAGTTGACCATTGAAACCGCGCGCGCACAAAACGCGTGCATCGGTACGCACGCACCAAAGTGAAGATATATTTTATATATATTCAATAGAATCGAATTTCGAAACAATCTATTTGAAACTAAAACTTTATAGGACCTCGCACGTTTGTGAATTGATTAAATCACGGGAAGAATTCAAAAGGCATTCTATTCTCGATTCTTTCATTCTACTTACAACAATGATATAGCTTTATAGATGTATATATTACTCGTCAGCGCGCAAACTGAATTAACACGTCGAATTTAAGAGCTGACTACACGACCGCTGTGTAGGTAAATAAGAAAATAATTTAAACAAATGCTCGTATATAATATCAATGGCGTTTGATATATACGCTCGTTCATTACTTAACCAACAATCACAGTACGTATGCGTCGTATATACCGCGTCGAGCGTGGGGCTAACGTTGTCCGTACGGCAACTCCATAAGCCCGCAATCAGTGTTCGAATAAGTAGTTGCTTCTGCGCAGTGCTTCGAGTGCACGTTTAAGGCTCCATCGAAGATAGGCAACGTTCCCTTTACATTATACTAGTATACAAAACTTCGCCGCGGTTTTTCTAACTGATGGAGCCTTTAGTGATGCGAATGCGCACGCAATTGATGACGGGCACGTAATCTTTTACGGAAAGAGAGAGTTTCGACTATAGATCGAAACTGCAGCTAACATTTCTAAGAAACGGTGTAACCTATTTACCAAATAGCGCCTTAGCATTTTAAGAAGTAGGCTAATGATTCTAGTTTTACAAGGCAGTTGCAATTGAGAGCAATATTTAATATATATCCAATGTAATTTAAAGAAAAATATCAAAAATATTGTGAGTTGTGAATTTGTGATAACCAAAACGGCATATTGAGTATATCGGCACAAAATTTTAACGCATAACAATCAATCAAATAATATTTTTTTTAATAATTCGAGCGTCGATCGTAGCCTGCGCTCGATTTTATTTTTAATTTTCGTTTCGTTTCTATGAAAATCAATAGAATATTACGACGATATTTTTTTGATCTTCATCCAAAAATAAAACGAAAGCCCATATAAATCGAGCGCTGATTACGATCAACGACCGCTCGACACTCGAACGATGTAAAAATTATTAAAATAAAATAAAATTAGTAAATTCCCAGGTTTACTCGATATCCTGGTTTGGTTATGGAGATAAAAACAAATGAATAATTTTAATTTTGAATAACATTTATATATTTTCTTGTTGCATTAAAAATATATGAAAGACTGACATTTATTTCGGTCATTAGAGGCTACATATGTTAACGTTAGCCCCATCTCGATTCAGACAAGTTAGTATCACACTCGACTCCGCGAAACCACAACCATAGAGATATGAAACAACTTGGAGTAGCAATCTTTACGTAAAACAAGTGAAAAATGAGGTAATATAATCATTTTAACTACAATAAGAGTTCGTCCGGCATTCATAGCCTGTTCTATCTACAAAAGGTATCCCTATTAAGGCTTACTATTTCCATTAATTACATTTCATGGTCGTATGTGGAATATAATTCGATAATCAAAATACTTCAGTGACCTCTGTCAGGCAACTTACCTAACCTAACACAAAAACCTGGCATAGAAAATTAACTCGCCTAGTCTTCTGAGAACCACTAACAAAAGACCACACATAGATTTTGCAATGATATATATCTTGGGACCCATTGGAATTAAACAAATGCTTTCTTCAAAATATAAGAAAAAATACCAGGATAGCAGAAGTTTATAGACTATAATAAAAAGCTCTTATTGAAAATTAAATTTGCTGCAAAGCCTGTATGAGGTAAGAGGATGTTGCTATTTGGAAGAAAAAAATATAATATTTATTCATTATATTCAGAAACCCACAAATGGGTCTTCAGTGATGTCCTCATTGGCTTACTGGTGGAATTAGTCGGTGCGTCTGTAAAAACTAGTTGAATTAATTAACATTAAAGTAGATAGGTATTTCTTTATTATTAAATTTATACACAGAGCCTATATATTACTAAATATTGTGTCATACACGGAATTAATTACTAGCAACAAATCTAATCAGTTAAGGTTAGGTTAGGAAAGCTATCACACGAGATACACATTTTTCCTCTACTGGATAGTGAGAGTCCCTAGTGACTTAGATCTGAGCATCATAACCGCAGACATTTTCTAAAATAACAGTTTACGATTTAGTTGCCACATATTGCCATGCGGGCACTTTAAATTTCAATGACCTGGCGGAGTCATCATACACAAAAACAACATAAAATTATAAGTCACATGCATTATTATAAAGATCACGCGCATCAAGTATTGCTACTCCATTATATGTCTATACCTCTAAACCGCCGGCACCCGCCACCCAGTCAACATTCAGAGCGGTATATATTCCCGGATCTGCTTCAATGTCTCCTTGTCGGTCGCATGGAGGAGCCGCTCAAAAGTCTCCGGTCCGACTTGCGCCTTTAACGTCTCCAACTGAGGAAAAACACAAGTTATTAGAGCGTACAAGTCTAGATTGTTGCCAGAGTAGTTTTATAAGAGTCAAAAAGTTTGTATTTTCTAAAGAATACCAAAATGCCCTGAGGAAAAACACAAGTTATTAGAGCGTACAAGTCTAGATTGTTGCCAGAGTAGTTTCATAAGAGTCAAAAAGTTTGTATTTTCTAAAGAATACCAAAATGCCTGAAATGACAATTTAAACTACTGTATTCGCTGGGTGCGAAGTACTAGGTGGGGGTAATGACATCTATCGCAGGCCAATGGTAGAAATAATGTTAGCTCTGTTATCTGTCATATTTGTTAATGTCAAACACAAATTATATATGTCAAAGCAATCTGTGTAGACTTAGCTACCTAATTTTAATAATTGCATTATTACGCCAACAAAAATGAATTGCAGCAGTTCTTGTGTTGTAAATTGCAAGAATACTGGCAGAAATAGTAAATAAAACTTTTACCGATTCCCAAAAACAACTTGGAAACTTGAACAACGCAAGAAGTGGATAGCTGCCGTCGAGAGAAAAAAGTAAGTAACATCTTATAAGCTCATTTTAATCCTGTATTTAATATTATGGATTTGGCTGTAGTATCCTGCTGCACTAGTATTTGACTAATGTTGGCTATAAATTAAAAAATAGTTTCTAATTTTAAATTTTAAAGTGACAGCCAACAGAGTTGCGGACGCTAGGTGGCGCTGAAGTCGTGCACACAGCCAATACTTTTCCTTTGCATTGGGTTCTGACCCTAATTGCTAATCCAAGCCGATTCTTTAATTATCTTTTATTTTACTTTATTTTAAACCAATTCAAATAGCGATCTTTAAAATCGAAGAATTTTTGTGTGCGTTGTGACGACCACCGGCACGTGTTTCCCAGCGATTATCAAGCTGATTTACAGAGTTATGTCCAAAGTAGATTGTCCATTTTCTATGAGACTTTGGCTAATGATGAAGATTCATTTACTAAATATTATAATTAATTAGTTAGTAGTATCACATAAAGGAATTTGAGCATGATTTATTATCAGAGTGTCGAAATAGATTTTTCTAGCGCTTACCAATTTTGGAAAATGTATAACAAAGAATCATCCGTTTGGTGTCCTTAGCTGAACCAGAGTCAGTATGACAGAGAGGATCGATGTCCGTGGGTTTGCGAAGGTCGTCGCAAAGAGAATTATCGGGGTCCATTATGAATAAACTAAGTTGGCGTTGAACAAATCACGAAAATAACACGATACAGAAAAACAAAGCGAATGACAAGACATGAGATATTTTTTTCTTGTTTGCGTATTAGTGTTGCCATACATGTCAAAAATACTAAAATCATAATCAGCTAAACAGTTCATATTTATTTTATATTGTTTAACTGATTTAAACCGAAAAATATTGTAACTTTATTTATTTCCACTCTAGCACAGACCGCAGCATTTAGATCTCTCGCACACTAGCAATTATTATTGGATAAAGTACCGTGCGCTACGTCGAAACGTGTCTAACTATTGATCGCATAAATTAAAAAAACGAGTGTGCTTATGACCACACGACTGAAGTGAAACTTCTATGAGAGGAAGAGAGAAAGAAAATGTGCGCGCGCACTGCTGTCTCTTGCTTATATCCCCCACTTAACTTCCGTTCGCCTTGCCCGATCACACTTTTCGTAACGCGTTCGCCAGCTTACTCCCCAAGTCAAGCGTGCCTAAAGAAGTTTCACTTCAAAAATTAAATGCTGAAAAAATAAGTGTTGTTTGATAGCTCGTGCGGGCAGTCGGCGGGCTCGGCTCGGCTCGGCGCGGCCCGGCCCGGCTCGGCTCGGTACAGTGTGACACGCGCGCACCTGGTGCAGGGTGGCGGCCCGCAGGTCCAGCAGGCGCGCGGGGTGCGCGGCGGCGAGGCGGCGGCGGCGCAGCTCGTGCGGGCAGTCGGCGGGGTCGCGCGGCGGCGGCGGCGGCGCCCAGCGCGCGGCCGCCCCGCGCCCCTCCAGCGGCGACGCGGGCCGCGACCCGGGCGGCGCCACCAGGCAGCTGCGCGAACGGTCGCCGCGTTAATAGGAAACACAACACCAAGGCCGAGAGAATAGGCTAGATGACTAAAAAAAATTTATTGCTTTTATAGAAGCTCATTCGTATAATAAACAGAAAGAAAAAATCGGTTTTCGAATAACTATAAAAACAACCAAGATATAAGGTATTAAAAAAAATTATCTATCTCTTTCTAGCAAAACGGCAATTTACAAGGAGTTTATATGGCCGTACTCAACAATGACGTCACGGTTGATGTCGGATCTCTCTGTCTAATTGCCTTCAAATTAACAACTTAAAATGCTTGTATCTAATGTAAATTTTTACGTCTCGTCATTAAATATTAAAATACCGTAGAAAAAGATGCAGTCCTGTGAAATTAGAATTAAAATCGGCTTAGAAATACGTTAGATACAAGCATTTTAAGTTGTTAATTTGAAGGGGATTAGACAGAGAGATCCGACATCAACTGTGACGTCATTGTTGAGTACGGCCATATTGACTCCTTGTAAATTGCCGTTTTGCTAGAAAGAGATGGAGAAAAATCTTTAATACCTTATATCTCGGTTGTTTTTATAGTTATTCGAAAACCGATTTTTTCTTTCTGTTTATTATATGAATGAGCTTCTATTAAAGCAAAAAAAAATTTTAGTCATCTAGCCAATTCAAAAATAGGTGTTTGTAAAATGTATTGCTGTCGCGTCGCGTCGAAGGAAAACATCGTGAGGAAACCTGCATACACCTGCGAAGTCAAGGTGTATGTGAAGTCGACCAATCCGCACTGGGCCAACGTGGTTTGACTAAGGTCTAATCGCCCTAACCAGTTAGGGTAGGCTCGTGCCCCTCGGTGGGGACGTATATGAGCTGTGATGATGATGATGATTGCTGTCGCGCTGTGTTCGAAGCGAACAACTGAACTGAGCGCGATAGGGATCCACTGCAGCTGGGACCGAAAATACCTATGAAAAGTACACAAAATATACGTTTCGTAGTCTTCTGTTTCCTCCGCGAAAAATTGACCAATTTAATTAATTTTTACGTAAAAAATTAAAGCCAGGCCTTTTCTGTGTTTCTATGTTTTGCTTTTTTCACATAACCTTGTTCAATTTGTTTGCTAGACGCTTTTGAATACAGCAGAAAATTAGGTCGATTTTTTTTGGTTTATGAAGGTTTAAAAAGCTCTTTTAGTAGTTAACTTAATAAAAAAAAGGAAAACATAGGAACATGCTTATAGTGATCATTGATTTTATTGAAAAAAAATAGAGCAACTAGTGCCATTATCCAGGAAGGAAACAGGGGACTACGTTTGTATGGAAAAACGGACTGTACGATTTCCTCTTAACGTGATATCGTGACAGTTCATTCTGATAAATGTCCACAAGTTCACTTTTCTTTCACTCCCGCGTTCATGCTGTTTCGCTGGAATTAACGTGCACCGATTCTTTTTTTTTTTCAAAGTGATGAAATTAACATCCCGAGTCGTTCATTTGCGAATGAAAAAGTCATTCCTCGAACAAATTCTATGACTTGATTACGGTTTCAACAACAACATTGTTTCATTTGAGTTCCTTTAAAATAAAAAATGGCTACTGAAAATATCCAACAAAGCTAAATGTAGCGTGTAAATGTAGAAAATATTTGCTACTGAACAGATGAGCTACAACTAGCCAAAGTGTGCCAACTCGGAGTGTTCCGTAAAATATGTTATCTGTAAAATCAACAAAGATTTACTCACTCAACGAATGTCCCGTTGTCTTCGAGCCTCATGACGTCGTTTAGCACTTCTGTGAGATTCAGCAGTATTGCGGGAAACCTCTGCAACACCGTCGCGTTCTGGGTTGTCAGCAACGCAGCCAACCCGAGTCCTGGGTGAAAGTACATTTCTCAATATAACCGTTAACTCACTCAAACAATTTCGCTAATTTTATACTGTGTGAATTGCATACTTCATAGCTCGATATTTAAATGCAATCGACCAAGAAGGTATTCAAAAGTTCAGAGTTAAAGAAATGTTTATTTTTTGCTCGAAGATAGATAACTAACCATAATTCAAATTCAAATTCAATATCCTTTATTCAATTGGGATTTTACAATAACTTTTGAACGTCAAAGAAGCTACGCCATTGGTTCACAAGTCTACGGCGGGAGACCTTGTACTGGAAAGAACCAGCAAGGGCTATTTTTTTCTCCCTGTATTGTTACAGAGTCGTCAATTGGAAGCAGAACTCAAAAGTAAAGATTGTGTTCAACTTCCATTACAAGATTAGATGTGTCAGTGTACATTATACATTTAAATCTATAAATTAAGTCTACAATTAATACCAAGCATTGACATCATTCAGATAATCATTGACTTTATAATATCCTTTACTCATTAGTCTTTTTTACATGCGCTTTAAACTTATGAAAAGATAAGTCAGGAACACTCTGTGGAACTTTGTTGTAAAAAGATATACATTTCCCCATAAATGAGCCTCTAATTTTTTGGAGCCTGTACGTTGGAACGGCAAGTTTATTTTTATTTCTTGTATTTAAGTTATGAAATTTAAAATTGGTATCGAATGTCTTAAAATTTTTATAAACGTAATTAATCAAATTTTCATAAATATACTGTCCTGCTAAAGTCAATATATTAATTTCTTTAAATAAATCACGTAGAGAATCCCTTGTTCGTAAATTATAAATAGCCCGCACGGCTCTTTTTTGAAGTACAAAAATACTTTCTATACTAGCGGCTGATCCCCACAGTAATAGCCCATATGACATGACACTGCGAAAATAACTAAAGTAAATCAGTCTTGCCGTTTCAACATCAGTAAGTTGTCTCATTTTTTTTACAGCATATGCCGCAGAACTGAGTCTGTTTGCTAAGGACGCATATGTGGATCCCACTGCAAATTCGAATCTAGTGTTATACCCAAAAATCGACGAATTCAACAGTATGATTATTCATTTCCACAATATTATCCACTTTCCTAACATTTGGCTATGAAAACTTAATACATTTAATTTTACTCGAGTTTAATGATAATGTATTCACAGTGAACCAATGCAATACTTTAGAAAGAGTACTATTTACAACGTCAGTATTTCCGTTTCCTCTGTCAATCTTAAATATTAAAGAAGTGTCATCTGCAAATAGTACTGTATCGTACAGATTATTGGTGAAGTGTGGGAGGTCATTAATATAAATTAAGAAGAGCAGAGGTCCCAGTATTGATCCTTGAGGCACGCCCATAATGATAGGTGCACCAGAAGACTCAGTTCTGTTAATTACAACTTTTTGGACCCTATTGGACAAATAAGACTCAATAAGCTTAATTGCCTCTTCAGACACACCATAATGCTTGAGCTTATTTAGAAGAGTCTGATGATCAACGCAGTCAAAAGCCTTTGACAGGTCACAAAATATACCGATCACATCCTGTTTACACTCCCAGGCGGCAAAAATGTGTTTGAGAAGTGTAACTCCAGCCTCTGTAGTGCAACGACCCTTAGTAAAGCCAAATTGGTTCATATGTAGGATTTTATTGATTGTGAAATAATCTGACAGCTGATTAGAAATAATTTTTTACAAATATTTTGCTAAGTGCTGGTAGAATCGAAAATGGTCTATAATTTGCAGGATCATTTTTATTTCCAGATTTAAATAAAGGTATTAACTTGCTATACTTCATGAGATCAGGAAAGATACCTTCATCAATACATTTGTTGAAAATGAACGCTAGTTGCGGAGCAAGTTCTTTTATTATAGATTTGATTAAGTGGGTCGAAATACCCCAAAGATCTTCAGTTTTTTTGGTACTGATCATGCGGAATTTTTTTAGAATAGTGTCGGCGTCAATGTGACCAAAATTGAAGCCTATGCTGCACTTCTCTACACTTTGTTCTAAGAGGGCTACAGCCGCATTGGGGCACGAGTTGAGACTACTTGTAGTTTCTATAGGTATGTGGTAGAAGAAATCTTCAAACGCATTTGCAATTGCAATATCCGATTTTATTGCTTTATTATTAACTTCTAGTGAGAAAGAATTTACACGGCTTTGGGTTTCCCTGTTTCCTGGTTAATAATGTTCCAGGTGGTCTTTACTTTGTTTTTAGATAAGCTAATTTTATTAGTTATGTACATCGCTTTTGCAGACATGCACACTTTCTTAAATGTTTTAGAATAATTTCTTACATAATCTATGAAAGCGGGATCACTGGAGTTCACTTTTAAAGCATAAAGTTCAAATAATTTCCTACGGCTTTTGTATATGCCTGGCGTCGCCCAATCACTAAATTTCTTTCTCTCATGTTTGATTTTAATTACTTTTTCTTTAAATATATTGTTACATTCATCTTTAACTACATTAAATAAATTATTATAAAGATTATTCGCGTTGCTCCTCTCAGTTGATGAATCTGCAATTTGATTAACAACATTTCTTTTAAATTTTTCTATACCGCGTTTTGTTATGGGTCTAAAAGTAATCTCACGTTCAGAACAAACATGATGGTGTTCAAACGAAGCTAATTGCCCACTATGGTCAGAGTTTATACAATTAATAATTAATTTATCTTGTACATCACAGTGACAGAAAATGTTGTCTAAACAAGTAGCGGATGTAGCTGTAATTCGGGTTGGCTCTTGAAAAACATGATTCAGATTAAATGATTTAAATAAGTTAATAAATCTACTACATAATTGTGATTCCACTAAAATATTCATATTAAAATCACCACAGACAACAATTTTTTTAGTTTTCCTAGATACTATTCTTAGTGCGTCTTCCATAGCAGACTCAAACTCTGAATAGTTTCCAGAGGGGGGCCTGTATACACATATTACAATGAAATTATCAAGTTCCACGCATGATACTGATATATTATTCGTTCGACTGAAAGAGAAACTGTCTTTTCGTTCCTTAAACTGTATAAGAAATTATACATATACAAGTTTATTTTTTAATTACTGAAAAAAATTTGTGTGCTTGTTCAAACAAGCAAACTGAACAACTGTTCAACGTTCACTGAACCTAGATGTACGGAACAGCTTTTTTTATTTTTGCCATTTCAAAGTTGGTCCCATAGTGAAAGTTGTTCAGTTTGCTTGTCTGAACAAGCACACAAAATTTCATTAGTAACTGAAAAATAACCTTATATACATAATATTCTTATTACAGCAAATTATCCAAATCACCAAATAAACCAACCATGTTTAATCAATAAAATAATAACATCCAAAATACGCAGAAATAGTCTAATGAACATAATATACATAACTTTCTCACGCAAATAAGGAACAATATCACAAATTATTACTACTATCGTTACAATAAAAATTGCTATTTTAGGCCATAACTAATTATATTAACTGACACTCGAACCGTGAATGTTTCAATTTTCTTTTTCACCAATTCTATAACTCAACCAACAGTGATATCTGCTTGACCAAAATGATGGAAAGGTTGCTCGACAACCACATAACAATTTAGGATTTCATACCGAAACGTCAAAACTGCGCCTAGAATTCGTTGAATTATAATGAAACATACCAAATTCAGTTGTGTGCGAACCATCTTTCTTATGAATAATAATAATGTCCTCAATCGAAATGACGAGAGAAGTGCAGCGACTGCCTTCTCTTTTACCCGCATAGCGTTCTCTCTGTTATCGGCCGGCGCTGGCGTCTATTTGCCCGAGCGATCGCGCGCACCCTTGTTTATGTGTCAGTGTTGTCTAAAACGAAGTGCGGGGTGGGATAATCATGAGGTATTTGAAATGAGTGCGGGGAGGTGAGTGGCCGTTCTGTATAGAGTACTATTATATATTCTGTGACGTTGACTAATCTCAACAGAGACTAGCCGTCTACTTGGAACATTTACAGTTCACAAGTGTTTGCGTATACACAAACGCACTGTCTGTTCCTTCACTTACAAACCAACGCGACCGAAATTAGTTCAGGAGCCACTGTTCAACGAGCCTTTTGAATCACGACGCAAGAGCTCCAGATGTTTCACATTTTCGATCACCCATCATAACCCTGAACACGACCCACCTCGCATAACTTTAGCAATTGTCAGCCGAGTGCACACGCCAAAGCACCACCGAGCCATTAGCAAACCAGTGACATCATGCAACTCTTAGGCGATTAACACACTGCCACGCACCACGCTGCATCATGCGTGACGACGCAGCTATGCGCGTACTTGCGGGTTCTTACGCGTTCACGCGCGTAGTTGCGTTTCCAAAATCAACGTCGAGCCCTTCCAAAATCACGCACGGCACTGCGAGGCTCGGTGTGCCATACCTTGCGTCTCGCGCGCACCTACGCGCGTGGGTGCGTCTTTCACCGCTTGTAGGCGCGTGATCTGCATGAACGCGCGTGGATGCGTTTTCTCTGTGTTCGACTGTGCGTGTTTTTTATACAAACGGAGATACTTACAAGCAACGTAAGAACACGTATTGACGCGCTACGCTCCGTGGTGCATGGCAGTGTGTGAATCGCCTTATCTAGCCGAAACTCACCTATAACCTTCCACCTTTCGACTTGCGTGACCGTGTTCATCTTGTCGGTCCAGACTTGTAGGAACTTGTTCAGTACTTTGGCGGGGTCCGAGTCGTACTCGGCGAGGCCGTTAGACGCCTCCTGTATGGCCTTGTAAAACAGATCGGTGGATAGAAGGATCACGCGAGAGACGAGGCACAGTTGCAGTGACAGTACCATCGGTAGGTCGTCTCCTTCTAGAAGTAGGCTGGAAAAGTACAGTTCGTGTCAAACACCACTAATGATTCTGATAAAAACTATTGGAATGATAATAATTTGAACGATTGAAATGTTCACTGATTTGGTACTTTGTATATTTTTTTTTAATATAGCTGAAATAAACTTGTTATCAATCATATATGTTTTATTTAAGTATAGTTATCTACTTGAATGTTGGAAAAGTAAAACTACTTCATAGAGCTATACATACATATCCAGAAGGTTCAGTGTTACTAAAATTACAATCTGAAAGAGATACTTTAAGTCTTTCTGCGTCCCTGTCTCTCAAAGTAGATATAATAAAATGCTGTGAATGGCTGTGACTTCGATGTATGTACTTAAGAAAGGTAAATGATGAATAGATGACAATAAAATCTTAACAAAAAGGGATTATGTATTCCGTAATCAATAACATAAGAAAAAAAGGAAAATATAAGGTGACAATTGTGTGACAAGAATACACAGACAAAGTATTTCGCTTTCAGGCCATTTATCTCATATCTGTATTAATTTTATAATTTATTAGATGTTATGTCGACATTTTAGAGTGCTTTTTTGTTGGACCCAGATATTGTAGTGAACCTTCCAGTTACATTGTATGAAAATTCCTTGCTCTTGTGACAAAGATTGACATTATCCACAACTCTAAAACGGAACATAATTAAAGACAACTCACTGTATAACCCTTATAAGTATAGGCCAGACGACCTTCGCTCCGAGGAAGGTGTTTCTCTCGGGGAAGGACACACTGACGCACAGCTCGGCCATCTTGAGAACAGTAATGATTCCCTCTGTGCGCATGTCCGCTAGCATATCGTCTAAGAGCACCATACACTTGCCCCCTGCACCTGTTAGGAACTCTTCGGGGCACAGGAGCGTATACGCTTGCATTATGTACATCACTATGCGTAGGTGCTCTGACGATTGTTCTGAAATAAAACACCACACACTAGTTAAAACACACTAGTTATTCTATTTTATTGCATTGAAACATGTGATACTCACTTTTGAATGTAATTATTAACAAAACTATTTATCTATACTTGTAGCTCTATAACAAAATAGTTTCAGATCCATTTATTGTCTTAAAAATAGAAGAATTTGAAAATAAAACAAAATATGTAATGATGACGTTTCCACGCCGCATTTATATATAATAAATGTGTATTGATAAGCAATTGAAAAAAATATATTATTAAATATAGGTACGATCAGCAAGAAAGTAGTGTAGATACTAGATTTTGACAAAATTTCGCGTTTAAACGAAAATATATCGTTTAGGTTACCTTGGTAGTTATCAGTATGTTATTGCAAAGGAAAGTCAACTGTGTTGTTTAATAACAAAGTTAAATTCAACCATAAATCATAAACCAGTTTTTTGAATGACTGTACGTGTACATAATACAAAATGAATTTTTCAAAGTTAATGATCCGAAACCATAAGGAAAAGCGAAAAATTCACAATAAAAAAAACACATGCTTTATTTTTATATTACACCATCTGTAGTATCACTAATAATAAAATCTGGGAAACTTGAAAAAAAATATATTAACCCCATTTGAATAAAACTACATTTTTCGGATCTATTCGCGTATAACCTAAGGTTAGGTTAGTTTCAAACATTTTAATTATTTAGCCCAGTGTTTCGAAGGCTTTTCAGCATTCGTGGTCACGGGATGACTACAGCTGGTGGGTGTCATACATAGAGTACCATCATATTTATTATTTAACTACTATCATCTCATTGATGCGTTCCGTTTTAGCATTGTAATAATATACGCCATTTTAGTGTGAACCTAAACTCACCCAATATGGGGTACAGGTTGTCGGCCAGCTGCAGCAGTGCGGGGTCGGCCAACTGCGAGCTCTCGAGGACAGCGAGCCACAGCTCTAACGCATCCTCTAGTAAATATACGTGAGCGGGCTCCGACAGACGCGTCGACTCGTTCACCACATTCAGTATCCACGGGCGGATGCTCGGCGAGCACTCCCCTAATGCCTGTAACAAATCATTACAATCAATGATAATTTCTGATGCACACGCTGAGAGTAAAGATTTCACTTCACCGTTTGTATTCAACACAATTGGCGACGTAATCGCGTAACATACACACAAAAACAACATACGCATCGAATTGAGAACCTTCTCTTTTTTTTGAAGTAGGTTAAAAAGCCTCAAAGTCACTCAAAGGGTAATGGAGAGGGCTATGCTCTGGGTTTCTCTACGCGATCGCATCAGAAATGATGAGATCCGTAGAAGAACTAGATTCACCAAAGAATTGCGAACCTTTAACTGGTAGTGGGCAACTGGGCAGGACATAGCGCTCGCAATGCACACTGCCCCAACAGTACTCAATCAGCAGCCAAACTGTCATATAATTCTCCTTAAGCTAGACGCCACAGGCGATATATTTCTGCCGTAATTAATGGTTCTTCATAATACACATTTAAATGGTCCTATCATTCAAAATACTTATTCAGAATTTTTTTAAAATTGGATTGTTGCAGTGCAGCATGCAGTGGTCGGCGGCGGCGGCGTGGGCCCACAGCTGGAGCAGGTGGCCCAGCTGTGGGCGGGCCCGGGACCGTCCCGTACCTTGAGCAGGTGCACCAGCGCGGCGAGCGCGGCGGCCCGCAGCATGCAGTGGTCGGCGGCGGCGGCGTGGGCCCACAGCTGGGGCAGGTGGCCCAGCAGTGGGCGGGCCCGGGACCGTCCCGTACCTTGAGCAGGTGCACCAGCGCGGCGAGCGCGGCGGCCCGCAGCATGCAGTGGTCGGCGGCGGCGGCGTGGGCCCACAGCTGGGGCAGGTGGCCCAGCAGTGGGCGGGCCCGGGACCGTCCCGTACCTTGAGCAGGTGCACCAGCGCGGCGAGCGCGGCGGCCCGCAGCATGCAGTGGTCGGCGGCGGCGGCGTGGGCCCACAGCTGGGGCAGGTGGCCCAGCAGTGGGCGGGCCCGGGACCGTCCCGTACCTTGAGCAGGTGCACCAGCGCGGCGAGCGCGGCGGCCCGCAGCATGCAGTGGTCGGCGGCGGCGGCGTGGGCCCACAGCTGGGGCAGGTGGCCCAGCAGTGGGCGGGCCCGGGACCGTCCCGTACCTTGAGCAGGTGCACCAGCGCGGCGAGCGCGGCGGCCCGCAGCATGCAGTGGTCGGCGGCGGCGGCGTGGGCCCACAGCTGGGGCAGGTGGCCCAGCAGTGGGCGGGCCCGGGACCGTCCCGTACCTTGAGCAGGTGCACCAGCGCGGCGAGCGCGGCGGCCCGCAGCATGCAGTGGTCGGCGGCGGCGGCGTGGGCCCACAGCTGGGGCAGGTGGCCCAGCAGTGGGCGGGCCCGGGACCGTCCCGTACCTTGAGCAGGTGCACCAGCGCGGCGAGCGCGGCGGCCCGCAGCATGCAGTGGTCGGCGGCGGCGGCGTGGGCCCACAGCTGGGGCAGGTGGCCCAGCAGTGGGCGGGCCCGGGACCGTCCCGTACCTTGAGCAGGTGCACCAGCGCGGCGAGCGCGGCGGCCCGCAGCATGCAGTGGTCGGCGGCGGCGGCGTGGGCCCACAGCTGGGGCAGGTAGCCCAGCAGCCCGCCCGCCTCCGCGGCCGCGCCGCCGCCGCACCGCTCCATTATGAACGACACCACGTGCAGCACGTGCATCTTCGTGTCGCACTCATCCGACTCCACCTGAGGAACGAACGAGACCGAATAAAATCAAACGTGTTCAGCTCATAAAGGACTAGGAGGGAAAGAAAAAGCAAGAAAGGCTGATTAATGGTCACCGCCTTTACAAAATCGAAATACAGGGGAGTTACAGACCTATGTAAACATTTTTTAATATCGTTTGTTGTCTGTTTTGCTATCGTTCTTGTCAATACGTATTATTGTTATAATAAATTATCTACTATCCATTAGTCCGCTTATTCATTTAGAACATTAGGAAACAGTCATATTCCATTGCTCTTCACTACTCCGCTACATTGTTTGGTTAATGTAACATGTTAACAATTTAGAGAAAATCTCTATATTGCTGCCATGTTATACAAAAAAAATGTCACGATGGAAAATAACAATTGGGATGATGACTGAATTCAAATTTTTACGTCTCGTCATTAAATATTAAAATACCGTGGAAAAATATGCAGTCCTGTGAAATTCGAATTAAAATCGGTTTAGAAATACATTAGATACAAGCATTTTAAGTTGTTAATTTAAAGGCGATTAGACAGAAAGATCCGACATCAACCGTGACGTCATTGTTGAGTACGGCCATATAAACTTCTTGTAAATTGCCGTTTTGCTAGAAAGAGATGGAGAAAAATCTTTAATACCATATATCTTGGTTGTTTTTATAGTTATTCGAAAACCGATTTTTTTCTTTCTGTTTATAATATGAATGAGCTTCTATTAAAGCAAAAAAAAATTTTTTGTCATCTAGCCAATTGTACATTCACGATGGAAAATTATAATCGTAGACTTAAAATAAGGTATAAACCAAAAAGAGGTGATAGGCTGGTTTGTAATTTAGTTAATTAGATTCTTGGTTGAAGATTTTATGTTTTTTTTAATAAGTGCTTGTAAAGGTCTATATTGAATAAAGATTTTTGAGTTTGAGTTTGTATCTTATTTGATATTTAAACTCCATACATCATTAAAGAAGTCAAAAGAAGAACTAAACTTAAAACTTTAAACAATCGTGATCTTCTTGGTCTTCATGAACTCGTCATGAAGTGACGAGTTCAACAGAATATATTTGAACCAAACCGTACGAGCTTATATTCACCATATTCTCGCAAGAGATGTAGAGTAAAGGAATAAAGATTATATTTTCCAAATCCACGCGTACCAAGAACTCGTAGAGCGCGGAGATCGCGTGCGGCGCGTACGGCGCGAACTGGTCCGCGTCGAAGTTGAAGTCGTCGATGGCGCTGCGCAGCGCCTCCGCCGCCGCCAGCTTCACCGCCGCATCCTCCGCCTTCCGCGAGAGCGGCTCCAGCAACGCCTCGTATATGGCCGGCCTGAGCGACTGCGACGCGCGGACGCCGCACCACTGGCCTACGGTCAATGCCCGACGTAATAAATACACTGACGACATCCAACATCCAACAGCGGACGTCTCTTCGCTTTTTTTCCTTCGTGCAAAAAGATAACAAACGACATAGGTATACTGCCAGTAGGTAACTGGTGATAACTCAGTCATCTATGATTTTTATGGAGGGCCCGGCAAATGACCTCCTCCCGCCTGATGTTAAGCGGTGAAAGTGGCCCAAATGAGTTGACAGATAGAGTAGGGACGACATCCACTATCCTAGCTGCCCGCCCCTTGCCGGCCCAAAAGATGCTTTTTCACGCCTCTTTTCAAGGAACCCATGTTGTAGGATGGAGGAAACACGTGCGCAGGTAGAGAATTCCAAGTGTGGGATGAACGACGAAGGAATCTTGAAATTTCTTGGTACGGTGTGAAAACGAGGATACAGTGTACGGATGACTCCGAAGACCCTTACGCGTGTTTCTGTTAAGGAATGGAGTGGGAGGGATAAGGTTAAAGAGCTCCTCAGAGCATTCCCCATGGAACATTCGGTAAAAGGCGCTAGAGATACACATGGGTTCTGCGAAATACGTAAATGGGTTGATTCTTTACAACAACCACTGTTAATGTGGCCAACTTGTGACATAAAGATGTACCCAATAATTTCACTGTGTACTCCTTTGCTGCAGGAATAGATACAATACAAAGAGGTGCCCGCCGGCTATAGTACAGTCTTCCTTTCTCTAAAGGCTAGAGCAGGGGAAGCAAGCCGTGGGGTGCCACGGAGAGATATCTGTGCTAAAAAGCAAAATTCCAAAAAAGGTACAACAAAAATAATAAAAAGAAGACTAGGGTGCCGTGAGAAAATTCAAATTTTCTAAAGTGTGAAACGACTTCGAAAAGTTTGGGGTCAGCGGGAACAAGGCCTGGCTTTACTCCCCTTCCTCCTGTCTTGTGACGGACGAAGGAGCTGCTGGGGGGGGGGGGGGTATTAGTGGGTAGGCCTGGGCCGAGTACGATTTGGGGAGTCCCACATATCCTCGTGGTTTGGCTCGATCACGAGGAATGCGTAAGTAAATGCATTTACCCCCCTCCCAAAAAAAAAAGAGTGCACTATAGTGTGGCTAGACACGGTGCGTTTTTAAAATAGGAACGGTGAAATTTTGGAATAATTTGGTGCGCGTGCTATGGCAAAATTACCATGCAAGTTTTGACATTCATATCACAGCCTTCGTAGTAAATGGTCGGATTGCACAAATTACGAAACTAAATACTCATAACCATAACCAATGAACATATTCCAGAATTGGGTTTTTTAAAATACCTATTAAGCAAGAAACAGAAGGGAACAGAATTAGATACATCCATGGACAGCCATTACCAATGAAAGAAGTTTGCCAGATGTCGACTTCAAGCCGAAACCGGGTGATAAGCCAAATCAAAATAGTTATCAGAAAAATATCGCTCTCACTTCCTAAATTAACTCTCCCCGGCTCACTCAAACGAGAAACTTAAAGTTACTGCCTTGAAAAAAGCCATGGACACTAGAATCTTAAGCAAGAAAAATTTGTTAAAACCGTATGTTTTTACATAAAAAAAATATTACCCGCAATAACAAGAAATAATCCGACAAGTGTCATACCATTTACGAATCCTTATTAAATGCGCTTCTGAAGAACTTTTAAAGTTACTTGCCAAACTCGCATAATCCAGTTTTTTCAGTGCAGTATATTAAAGATGGCCAAAATATTAATTTAGAATATTTGGTTGGGTAAAAAATGACCATTTTCTTTCAAGCTGGAGCAGCTAGCTTTAAAGTTTAGGACAGAGTATACAGAAGCATTATTTAAGATTACGAAACGAACGAAAATATTTAGAAAAGTAAAGATCTATAGCAACAGGAATGAAAAGTCTGACACAGGAGCGCGTTCAGAGCCTTCGCGCGAAGTACAACTTTTCGCTCTAACCCCGTTCAATGACAACCGGGTGAAACAACCGGCCCGTTCAAGACCTTAGTGTCGGCGCGCGTTACAACCGAACAACCATCGCATTTGATGGTTGTAAAACGCTCGTTTATTACTGAAATACTCCTACGTGATTGGATGATATTGGCGGCCATATTCTATAATGTCATCTACTAGAAAGAGAGAGAAATAAAAATAAGTTGCTGCAATCCGTTCAACGCCTGTGAGCGAGTTAAAAAACAACCGGACAACTACACCCAGAGGCTCTGAAGCGCTCCGGGGTGTAGATTTTACGATATTTTTTAAATGTCAATATTTTTTTTAAATACAGGACTTAAGTTTTTTTTTACATTTTTCTGTCGACTATTATCACTCGGTTTCGGCTTAACGTCGACATTTGGGACATTTTGTATGTATTTGGGAAACCAGAAGAAAATTGGTTGTTACAGAATATAGAAAATCTTGATAATAAAAGTGGACTCACCAATCAACTGGCAGACTCGCCTCCGTATAATTCTATAATTATTCTCCTTTATTTTCAACTCCTGGCTTAGTACATTCGTAAACCATTCGTCAAAGTCAACCTGAAAATCACTTAAATATTTCAATGGCAATCTTTAACACAAAATTAAATCACTAATAACACCGGCACCATACTGAACTCCCCTCTGCATTATACATTGGTACTGGGGACATATTATAACACATTGGTTTTGTCCAATGACTTTCCAGTCAAAAATGTGATTATCAAATTAAGACACTACATGTGATTACAAATTTAACTCTGCATCTTAGAATTATTCTACAACTTTGTCGACTTAGTAATGCAATGGGACTGCAGACTGGGTATGAGAAATCCAAATCTAACTAATCTTTCGGTTAGATAATAAAAAAATATCACATACGAATTTTTTGCTTTGTCTAAATAAGAAACAACTGAAATAAAGCGAATTACAAATTATAGGAGTGGCAAGTTAGTAGAAAATTTAGCTACGTATGACAACATGCGCCATTTCATTGTATCGTCGCAAATTGTTGATTACGTAGAAAATGAAAAAAATACGTGTGCCATATTTTTTAGTCTATCACACGATCATAAAAAAAACGATTTTCAATACAAGCTTTTAGTCAATACGAATCAAACGAGCCCAAACTTAACGGGGTTGTGTCGGTTTTATTGCAGAGTTCCTATGGCCACATTCCAGCTCCAGCGTCTTCTTCTTCGAGTGTTTTTTTTTAGCAAACAAGCAAACTGCCCACCTGACGGTAAGTGGTAACAGTCACCTATAATACATGCGGCTCTTGTGAGATTCGCAGCAAAACTGCAACCCCCACAAGAACCGCAGTGTACGTTGCCAACATGTGACACCAGATGTAAAGTCACAGTACCCAGTAACTTCACTGCCATATCTTACCCTTCAAACCGGAACACAGCAACGCAAGCACTGCTGCTTTGCGGCAGAAATAGGTAAGACGGAGGTGCCTAAGCAGACGACCCTGGTACAGAGTCTCCCTCCAGTGGTACAGAGTTCCATTATATGCTGAGGGCCACTCACTTCGTCGTAGAGCTCGAAGGCGGCGATGCCGACGGCGTTGTAGACCGCGTCCCTGTTGAGGATGGAGGGCAGGTCGCTGGCGGGCGGCGCCTGCTGCAGCGCGCCCAGCAGCCGCACCAGCTCGGGGGTGAGCACCGCGCGGAACTGGAACAGCTCCGTGAACAGCGCTTCCGTGCACGGCTGCGTGGACAAATAAATGGCGATCAATCGGCGTATCGGCCGCTATTCAGTGTGGGAAACGGAACAGGAAAAAAACCAGACGAAGTGCAATACAACAATAAAATTATATTATAGGGTGTCGCTATCGCTAAATTCTCAAATTTTCATACAAAAAAGTAATAAGTACGAAATAATATGTTTGATTTGTCATATAGTTTTTTTTTTGTTTATTTGAGTAACAAATAACCTAAATGAAATAAGAGTAAACGTAAAACATACAACGTTATGAAGAAATAAAATTTTCTCAAACATGCTCCGAAATGTAATAATAATAATACTTTATTTGCAAGAATATGGTAAAACACATGATTGGTGTGAAATTAATTATATACATTATTCCTCATATTCTACTGCTAAATTGGCAGTGCGCAAATATTTAAAAATTTAAATAGTAACATGTCAAAAATAGAAATAGAATATTATTTAATCGCCATTAAAATTTAAAAAAATACAAATTATTGATAAATTACAAATGATTAAAAATTATTAAATAATTACAAATGATTAAAAAATACAAATTATTATAAATTACAAATTGTCATTATTAATATTATCATTTCAAAATGTCGTTACAGAATAATATAATTTCGTCATCAATAGCTTATGTAATTGTATTCGGAATTTAATCATTATTAAATTGGTAAAATTAATTGGTAATTTATTATAAATACGCACAGCCAGGCACAGCCACAATGTAGGCATTATTGTAGTAAAAAGAAGACACAAAGTTTGTAATTCTTGGCTCATGCATTACTTTACCGGCCTAGGCCAGGAAAGTAAGTATTAAAATTCATTTTTGGCCGCTGCTCCAATGTTTTTTAATTTATCTATAACTTGAATTATGTAAGTTGTCATACAGCCAAAAGCTACCACATTATAAAAAATGCACTCTTCGAGCATATACAACGTGTCTCATAATTATCTCCCCATAAAATTTATAATAAGTATTTAATTTTATTTAAACTATCTAACTAACTATAAAAGTGCCAACCAAAAACTATTCTAAAACGAATTTTCATAAATTTGACAATTAAATTTGATTGATATGACAAGCTATTAAAGTTGACATTCTTTTCGGTTAAATTGTTATTATAATTTTTATGGGGAGTTATTATGAGATACGTGGTATATGAATATGACCACAATTTTATTAAAATGTTGGTATAAAATCACACGAAAATGTGCATAATTGTCGTTGAGAGAGAAAAAAGTCATAATCTGCAGTATTACATTTTTTGCGTTAAATATGATTGGGCTGTATGGGCTTTGTTTCCTTTGATACTAATTGAAAATTAAAAAGTATTAGTATGCTAGGCTATTACAATTAACTAATTGCTTGATTTGTTTTTTCTTTCATATTATACTCATTTGTTTCCAATTCAATTCAATTTAAAATCTTTATTGCATACCATAATGTGTAATAGGTGGTTCACAAAAAATAAGATCATTATGGACCCGAGGCGTGTTCAGGGCCTTCGCGCGAAGTACAACTTTTCGCTCTAACCCCGTTCAATGCCTTCGAGCGTGACAACCGGGTGAAACAACCGGCCCGTTCAAGACCTTTGAGTGTCGGCGCGAGTTACAACCGAACAACCATCGAATTTGATGGTTGTAAAACGCTCTGACGTTTATGACTGAAATACTCTTACGTGATTGGATGATATTGGCGGCCATATTCTATAATGTCATCTACTAGAATGAGAGAGAAATAAAAAGTCATGTGAAAGAGGGAGATAAAAGATTTGGTTGCTGAGGCGCGTTCAGGGCCTTCGCGCGAAGTACAACTTTTCGCTCTAACCCCGTTCAATGCCTTCGAGCGTGACAACCGGGTGAAACAACCGGCCCGTTCAAGACCTTTGAGTGTCGGCGCGAGTTACAACCGAACAACCGTCGAATTTGATGGTTGTAAAACGCTCTGACGTTTATGACTGAAATACTCTTACGTGATTGGATGATATTGGCGGCCATATTCTATAATGTCATCTACTAGAAAGAGAGAGAAATAAAAAATCGTGTGAAAGAGGGAGATAAAAGATTTGGTTGCTGCAATCCGTTCAACGCCTTTGAGCGAGTTAAAAAACAACCGGACAACTACACCCAGAGGCGCTGAACGCGCCTCTGCAATCCGTTCAACGCCTTTGAGCGAGTTAAAAAACAACCGGACAACTACACCCAGAGGCGCTGAACGCGCCTCTGTTGGGCACGCAATCGTTGAACAAGAGAGAGGAAGCTTATTATTATTAGGTACCTACTATTGTTTTATTTACAGAGGCGCGTTCAGGGCCTTCGCGCGAAGTACAACTTTTCGCTCTAACCCCGTTCAATGCCTTCGAGCGTGACAACCGGGTGAAACAACCGCCCGTTCAAGACCTTTGAGTGTCGGCGCGAGTTACAACCGAACAACCATCGAATTTGATGGTTGTAAAACGCTCTGACGTTTATGACTGAAATACTCTTACGTGATTAGATGATATTGGCGGCCATATTCTATAATGTCATCTACTAGAAAGAGTGAGAAATAAAAAATCATGTGAAAGAGGGAGATAAAAGATTTGGTTGCTGCAATCCGTTCAACGCCTTTGAGCGAGTTAAAAAACAACCGGACAACTACACCCAGAGGCGCTGAACGCGCCTCAGATCATAAAGCTAAATTATACGAATATCACGGCAATTATAAATATTTGAATAAATAGACAACATTAAACAATATTTTAATATGAAAGGTTTTTATTTGATAAGGTATTATTATTACACTGTATTTCATAATTGTATAACCAAGATGGTTGAGTAGGGCCATGGGAAGGTTGGAGGGTGAATTGTATTTCATAATTAATTCCAGTATTACGTCTTTCATTATTTCCTCGCAATTATTGAGAAAAGCACTATACATACCTCGGCGGGAATGGGATTGCCGGACTCGTAATTATTGTCGAAAGCATTACTCGTCCGGCCATCCCTCACTTCCCGGCCTCTGCAGTAATGTACTATTACTTAAAGCTTATTTTATTCACTGAAAAGCACTTTTAATCACTATTTTGATGTTTGAATTTAGAACACTCCGATAACTTGCACAAAAAATAGTCAATATTAAATGTCTATTTTAGCTTAAATCTTTCTTTTTCTCGTAGTCATAGTATAAAGTATAGTATGCAACTCTTGAATAAAACTCAGGAATCTAACACTTGAATCACTCACTTGTGATTCAATCATCATATATCACGTTAGAATCCTCCAGTTGCATAATATACTATTATTTCAGTCCGCAGATACCACTCAATCGTTTACGCACTAACACGCCTAATTAATTATTATCTATGGAATGGAAGCAGTACTAAATAACAGCATATTCGTAAAGAAATTTATTTTCCCCTTTTTAGTATTGTGTATTTCTATTTCGACACATTTGAATGTTGCATATTTTTCAAGTATGAATATGAGTACAACCAAGCCTGTGCTGCCTATGTGTAAGTACCTTATTTGGGTGACGTATAGTACTTTATTCATCGTCTGTGTCATATTCACAGGTCAAGTAATTTTTGAGATTAATATTAGTAGTTCATGAGTCTATCGCCTCATACCTATGCTATACATAGGTCACACATTAAGGTAGAATACTTTATCTGTAGAAAATACAAATAGAATTGCGTATACGTGTCACAACACATGGTACGCTCATATGGCACTTCCACTGTTTTTTCTTATTCCGTGAAAAATACATTTGATAACGATAATTAATTGCAATATTACCCTAAGGCTGTACTTCCACGACTCCCCTGCCTCGTCGGTAGCGAAGCTCTCAGGTTCAGCATCCCATAGTGCCAGATCGTCTGCGCTCAGCACGAAATAGTGGGTCACGAGGTGTCGGCACATATGACACACCGTGTTCTCGTCAAATACTTCTAGTTTGGCTTGATGGGCTTGCAACGTCACTGAAAGTAATGTCATGTCATAAAGCTCTTGGAATAAATTATGTCAAATGGAGCATAGAAATACTTTCGCACTGTGCAATAGACTAAAAAATTTGGCGACTTACGTTGTGAGTTGCAAATTCAAAACTGCCTGCGCAAGAGTACCGTCAATGTCCCCCTTACTGCGTATTTACTTTCAAAACACCTTTATCAATACTTACATGGCTCTTTCACAATCTTGGTGTCCTTCGGTGGCTTGTATTCGGGACAATGCAATATCCCCTTAACAATATTAAGGCACTGTATTGTAAACCGTTCGTATATGAGCGACATGCCCTGCTCGGTGAAGCAATAATATAGGGCAAACTCGAGGGAGGGTCGTATAAGAGGCACATATGAGTATGGATGGAAGCTGAGGACGCCCAGAGCAACTTTTGTGAGGTGAATGATAAACTTCTCACACAACTCTAGAAGATATATCCCTCTGCCCTTCAGTAGTTTGCCTGAAATAAAAAAAGGAAATTGTAATGTACAAGGCATATAAGGGGACATCCATAATTACGTCACGTGTCAGGGGATGAGGGGATCAACAAATTGTGACATTGTGTAATGACTTTGTGACGTCACATTTCAAATTCTAATAAAGCAAGTCACGAAATTAGAAGTATTTACGAAAAAAAAATTATATTGCAAAATAAGTGACGTTAATCTAGGGAGGGAGAGCCTCACAAATGTGACCAGCTGTGACAAGGACGGGGACGGGGGCGGGGGGGGGTCAAGATCATATGAAAAACGATAAAGATAAAACATATAGAAATCTAATAGCTAATAAAGGTTTATTGTATGTTTATTATTAAGAGTGTGTGCAATAATTTGTGTTTTAGTAATTAGATTAAACATAGAGATACCTTAAAAAAAGTTTAAAAAATATTGACTTTTATAATGTTTGATTTTTTTATAGTTTTAATTAGAATACTCACGGCATTCCAAACTAGTCTTTGCCCTGTCAAACACCACATTTAAAAACGCTACAGCATCCTGGCTTTCATGAGCCTTTTTGAAACCAAAGACAGTGAGTTTCCTCAATATTCGCAGACACAGCAAAGCTTTCTCCAAGTGTTCAGTGATCACTTCTGTCGCTAAGCCCTCCTGGATGTGCCTCAAGAACAATTCTGTGTTTTCATGCCAAAGGTTTAGTATAAAAGCATATACTGACACAGTAAGTTCCTAGAATTGAAACATATTTTAATTGAAATACATTAAAATTAAATAGTGTAAAATTCTTAATATTATGATTGGCAAACTTACCTGAAATATTTTTCTATCACCAATAACCCGCTTTGATGCTAACGCTTTGACCAAGTGGTGGAATATGAGCAGAGATCTGTGCTGCACCAGCGGTTGAGGTGCTTTTAAAGCCCCTATTAGATCTGGTACCAAATTAGGCCACTGCAATGGGCAATCGAACCTTAAAAACAAATAGAATAATGTATTCAGCCCAAATTTCATTTAACATGTTATAATAAAAATATGAAGGTCTGTTTTGCAACTGATAATACAATAAAACCGTTTTACTTCAAAAGTTATGCTATTTATGTATATTTCATGTATTTAATAACAATTTAAAGAAATTAAAGCATACTGTTTACCAAAACAATTACCTAGCTATCTTAGCTATCAAAACAGCTTGCTGAGTAGCAATCTGTGCGACAGGCTCACTTAGAATATTTGATGAGAGTAATCCAAGCCTTAGCTTATGTTTTTCTTCATCTGTTATTGCATTTGGAGCGTTACGACGCCAGTATCTATCAACCCCATTCTTAAAGCACATTACTGCCAGCCATCTCACATTGACGTCGAAAGAGTGATTGGACAGAACATCCTAAGGCAGAAATATTTAAAAAATTATCAAATTTAAAAAAACGGTTAATGTTATTTCAAAAAAAGTTGTCTTGTATCTAAATCATGACCATCATTTCAGGCAAGCGATGCCGACTGTTGGACATAGGCCTTCCCAGGGATCTCCCAAGGCGATTGGTCCTGCGCATCCCGCAAGCTATGTGTCCTGCCCACTGCCACTTAAGGTTTGCAATTCTTTGGGCTATGTTGATGACTCTAGTTCTACCTTCAGCTTGTCCCATTGTAACGTGTCATGTCTCAGTTCACTATGTTGTCACTGGCAACATGCACAAATTGAAGCATTTCATCTTGAGTCACTGTGGTACATGGGTTGGGAATATGCTGCATAGCTTCCCGAATGATGCCCAGCCAAGTTGGACTTGTCGATTTACCTTTTTCTGGAAATTGGATTTACCAAGCTGGACTATTTGCCCAAGGTAAACATATTCATCAACAACTTCCAGTGTAAAGCCTCCAACCTTCACAACACTCATAATTAAATGGCTAGATATTTTTGCCTGATTTTTCATTTGTAGACATTAGAAGTAATAAATTTATTTTTCACCATCTTAGTGCCTTTATAATAGCTATCTAAATACATCAAAAAAGCTTCATGAAGCAATAAAAACAACCATCCTCATAATGATTGATATGAATGATTTAAAAGTATATAATTCAGGAGCAAAAAATTGACATGTGTTTTCATAATTGTCAACGTCCTACAATAAATTGTGAAAAGTACAGTACCAGTAACACAGAATAAAAACCAGGCTCTATCTCCCATTCTTGAAGCTTCTTTTCAGCTGGTTTTAGAACTTCAGCATCCTGGCTTGTTGCCCTATTCAGAGTGTCCAACACCAGGGCATATATGTTGGGGTCCATCTTCCTATGTGATAAAACATTTGTTACAAGTTATTGGGGTAAAGGGCTTTTACTTAAGAGCTGAGTGCCACATATTGTACAATCGAGTATTATATTTATATGCATGAAATTTTTGCATGCAATTTCCATGGCAATTCTTATACAAATTGTTACACCATATTCTTAGAGTTTATATTGTATGGTGTAAAGAAAACAAATAAATAATTATTATCCATACTAATATTATAAATGGGAAAATGTGTGTGTGTTTGTTTGTCCGTCTTTATCGGCAAAACGGAGCGAGGGATTGAAGTGATTTTTTATGTGGTGATAGTTGAACGGATGGAGAGTGACATAGGCTACTTTTTGTCTCTTTCTAACCCCCCACTTCCCTAAAATGGGGGGTGGAAGTTTGTATGGAGCATTCCGCAATTTTCAAGGTAGAAAGCTAAAAATTGGTATGCGAACTATTTGTGACTAACAAAAAAATCGTGCATCTTTTTTTTTTGGAAATCTGCCCCCAACCCCTTAAAAGAGGGGGTGAAATTTTATATGGGACTTTTTGCAGTTTTCAAGGTAGGAAGCTAAAAATCGGTACACAGACTGTTTGTTACCAACGAAAAATACCTGCCTTATTTTTTTTTAATCTTCGGTGTTACCCCGAATTTAACGCGAGCGAAGCCGCGGGCAAAAGCTAGTATTATTAATAAATGATTTCTTAACTATTTATCAAAGATAATTGCTTTGCACAAATCCTAAGAATGAAAGCTCTATTAATGAGATAAGCTGTATCTTCTAAGGAAACATTTCATAAGGATTGTTCAAAAAAAGTTATAAAGCTTACTATCACATTTATTTTTAGTTAAGAAGATATGTACTTACTGAATTTGTTTGTTCTAACATAATATTAGTTGGTTACTTAAACAAAACTAACCCATTGCATTGGACCCCCAACCTGGGTTCACAATCTATTTGTAATAACCAAAGAAAATGACAATGTGCTACAATCTATATGACAAATTTGAATGCTCGGTTTTATTTATTTAATACTCTCAGTACTCAGCAATTAAAAAGTTTTTGCTCATCAGAAAATTGTCAACATTACATTCAATAACAGATATTTTTTATTATATGCAAAAAAAATAATAAAAGCAAATATGTTATAAATTTAATTCTACAGATATACACGGTGATTCATAATAACCAATAAATAATCAATTCCTTATCTAAAACTAATTATTTAAATGTGTTTACACGTAATGTCATTCAACCCAAAATTTTCATGTATATCATAGTATCATCATCGTATCTATGACTTACATTAAAATGAAATTATGGGTAAACACAGTTTAATAATTAATTTTCGATAAAGAATAGATTATTTATTGGTTATTATGAAACACCGTGTATACCTACAGAATTAATCAGATGTAGATATATTTCTAAATAAATACCATTGCCTGTACAAAATATATGTCAATTATTATAACATAAGCACAGATTAGATAATAGTTACTACGTAACAGATACATCACTCCCATAGAAACGCTCGAATCGTTGTAATAATAATAGCCAAAACCGACAGACAAAAGTCGCTGCAAGAAGAAAAGGTCTCTATGAACGCGCGCCGAGAGTCGAGATTCCCGCGTACACCGCGTGATTGCGTCATCGAGCGAGAACTTAAGGGTTGTACAAAGAACATAAACAAAATAGTTAAAGTAAAACTTTAATGTTATTATTTTATTAATATACGTAGGATTATAATGAAATAAAGTTATTGCGAGGAAAGCTCCCAACTCAAATGATAATAATAATAGTACTTACTTTATTTGCAAGAATATGAATACATGATTGGTGTTAATCATTACATTATTCTTCATAATCAACTTCTAAATTGGCAGTGCGCATATATTTAAAAATTTAAAATAGTATATGTTAAAAAATAAGAGAATAGAATATTATTTTATCGTCATTAATACATTTAAAAATAATAAAAAATACAAATTATTAAAAAATTACCAATCCCGCCCACGGCGAAGTTTTTTCTTCATTGATTTTATTCATTTGTCAAATTACAAGCGATTAAAAAAATTACGAATTATTATGAAAAATACATGATCGATGTTTTTTTTTCATGTTTGAACTCACGGTTATTCAATTTTACTATCGAAAATATCCTGAATCGAATAATTGTGATAAATAGGCAATCTTTTAAAAACAGGAGTAAGGTGGAATATTTTTTTTGTAAGGAATCAAATAACCGGTTCATCGAGACTTTATTATTTTTTTATAAAACTAAGTAGGTAATCAAGCAGGCTGCCATTTTTTTATACAAACAACAGGGAAGCTGTTGGCTTTCATCTTAACCGATGATAAGCGACGAAAAGGTCTAAGATGAAAGTGAGCACAACCTGAACTCCTCAGCAAGTGAGGAACAAGGTGAGGACTGAAGATTGTTACTATGGCGACGAATTACTATCTAATTAGTTAGTTCGAAATACTTCGAATTTCGACTATGAAAAAAAAACAAATTATTTATTTGTCTTTTAACAACGACATCCAATAGCGGTAGTAATGAACCACCGTATTGTAAATCAAGTTTATTAAATTAAAATTATTGTGTGGTTTTGTAAAACCACAATGCAAGTGGAACTTTTTTCGTATCAACATTGAACTGAAAATTTTCGGAAAATTATTCAATTTAGGTATAAAAATCCCATTTTTAGTTCTGAAAAGATAATTATAAATAAAAAAAATAATTGAGAAAAAACTAAAAGAAATCAAAAACTAAATTAATATAATAATCAAAAAAGCAATAAAATAAACGAAAAGAAACAATAAAAACAATATAATAAAAAAATGTGAAAAATATCATTCAAGATTCGATAATAATAAAAGTCTCGCGTTCGGCGCGGCGGGTGGCGGCGGCCCTCTGTCGGTCGGCGCGCCGGCGCGCTACTTAGCGGTAGGTATTTATAACGCTGCATTGCGCGAGTGACGGGGGCCTGACATAAGTACAAAGGTGGTTAAGATTTATTCCCTGTACAAATTCTAAGCAACCCCTCTTTGGACCGTTTTGAGTCTTTTTGAAATATCTCATAACTTAACAAGAAATAAAGGACAATGTCGAAAATTGCCCCATGACGTAAATCAAATCTTTGTTGTGATTTACGTCATAATTATATGCATATTTTATAACACTCATAACAAATATATATATTCGATGGACAAATCAAAAATATATAAACGTACTTTTAGAAACAAAACTAAATGAAGTAAAATATAGGAATGGTTTATTGTTACCTTTGCTCGACTGAATAGAATTGAGTTGATTTCATGTAGGTATGGCCATTTATTTATATCTATAAATTAAGTTTTTCATAACTTACAACGTAAATTAAATTAAAACATACCTCAATTGACTACTCACGCACTGTGGCTTGTTAGTTCGTCGTATTTTTGACTTGCTTTATAATTTCGAGATTTCTTGTTCTTTACTACGTGGCTTTAATATCGTTCTTTGATTGATTGCAATAACTATTATTTTAATAATTGTATAGGTATGGACTATTTGTATTGCTCTAACGAATTAAAGTGTTACTTCAACTAACTTCAAAATCTGATTCATTTTGTTATTTAATTCAATTTCGAAGCTTGTTCGTAGTAATTGATGTGGACGTACAGTATTTACTAATGTCTAATTATACGAAAAGCATTTTTTCACTGCTGTTGGTGTTGGGGCGAACAATGTATGGACGCAAAACAATGTCCTTTGAAAAAACCATATAGCATTCAGAATAACCAAAACCCAAAATGGTTTTATAATTTTCATAGCTTTGTTTATTTATATATTTTTTAAATGTTGACAATTACGATCACTTTGATTGTGCAATACTATCTGAAAATATGTGTGCTTTTCTTTTATATCTAATATATAAAATTCTCGTGTCACAGTGTTTATTACCGAACTCCTCCGAAACGGCTTCACCGATCTTTATGAATTTTTTTGTGTATATTCAATAGGTCTGAGAATAGGTCATAAACTATTTTATATTATGGCGAAACGTAAGTTCGCCTTTATTATGGCGAAACGTAGTTCGCCGGCACAGCTAGTATAATATATAACAAGAAATCATAAAAGAATCACTTCTCTGTTTATGCAACAAAACACTGCTTGTGTAGTCACAGGATTGTACGAAAATAAAAGTAATAGTTTACTGCTGTTAGAGACAGTCGGTATATCCATGAGCTTAATATCAGACTTACAACTAATTCGTCTTATCACTTGAATATCAAAATAAACTGAATTAATATTCTAACTCGCTACCTACGTATTACACCAACTGTCAGATAATGCCGATTACGTTTGCAAGTTCTTAAATTTAAACATTAAAATGTAAGTAGTTATACAGGCAATCAAAAAAAATCATCCTATTAATAATTAAACGAAATTAATTAGGCACCTACTCACTTTTTTAGCAAACGAAGGAAGGCATAACATAACCTCGCACTGCGAAGGAATGCATAAATAAGTAGACCGTGAAGTTATTATTGATTTTATAAAAAAAATCACAAAGTAAATAATATGATTCAAGATCCATGCATTGACCCAAGAATTAAAAAATACAACTATTTTATAAACAAACAAATTAGAAAAACAGTTTATTGCAAAATTGAAGCCAAATTCCGACAAGTACATGGAATGTCAAAAAAATAATGTCATTGAAATGTCACGTATTTATTTTTTTTTGCGTATTTTAACCCAAAGGAATAAATTCCACACAGTTACCGCAGCATTATTATTTCTTAGTGTTAAAAATATTAGATCACATAACTTAAACGTTTTTTGTCTATGTTTGGTTTGAAATAAATAAGGCAGTGCCTCCGCAGCCGGCGCCGGCTTCCAAACCGGTGACTGGCACTGACCGCCAATTCGGTAGCCGGCGGTGCTGGGCCCTCTTGAGTAAAATGTGTTCTATGGCTGGGCCGGTCGCCGATTTGAAAGAGGCGTATTATAATAATGTTCGGGTTGGCATCAAAAAGGTGCGCTCGCAAGAAATGTTCCGGAAAAAATCCGGTCAAATTGGCTAAAATTTTTTATATGTTGTAGCCACACACGGTGTTAAATACTGTAAAGGACAACTTATTCCAATGACCTATTAGTTACTACACTAACGATGTTGGTTTAAGAATTTTAAGATAGGTACAGTACATTACAGAATATTTTGGATGTACAGATGTAGAAACTAGGCGGATCAAAAATAGGTAGCGAGGAGCGAAGCGACGAGCGTAGGTTTGAACATGAACCAAGCGCGCGAACCGAGCGAGCGAAGCGAGCGTGCCGCGGCAGCGGCCGGCGAAGCGCCAGAAACGACTTTATGTGTATTCTCGACTTACGCATACTTATTGCTTCTGGAAACTGTGCACGTGCACCGCCGCCTCCTCCCAATGACATAATTTTTTGAAGCCGGCGCGGCGCCCGCCGCCGGCTGCGGAGGCACTACCAATAAATAATGGAGGAGTTATCACATCTGTAAAAATTAGTCATTAATGTGATATTAAATACAAATAAGCCGTAGCGGATCGTTATTTCCACAATTATTATCTAATGTAATCAATAGCACATTCTTCTAAAATAGTCAGACTTATCTAGCAATAACCTTCACCCTGTCCCTTAGCTGTATTAGGGGCCGTTCGAAAACCCGTGAGGTTTTCACTCGGTAAAAAAGAAAAGGATAGATATATTGCGAGAAAGAGAAGTTTAACTGGTTTTCAAACGCTAGCGAGTGATTTTTGCACTTCACGAATTTTCAAACGGGTTCTGTCTATTAAAAACGAAAAGCAGACTTCTTGTGTTTTGCAACGCAAACTTGATTTATTTTACAACCACACGAAGCTTTACCTAACATTCGTAGACTTTAACTTCGACGAAAAAACGAAATCAGTAGCCACATATCACAGAACAGTCAACTCAAACTGTCAATGTCAGGTAAAATTTAACGCTGACTGGGGGCCGAGAGAAATTCACTCCTGTCAGGCGAAAATTACTCTTCATTAATGCGTTCGGAAATACGAGCGGAGTAATTGGTCGGTTACCCTCGGTTTCACTCGGGTGGTTCTCGAACGCTATCGGGTGAAATTCACTCTACCCCGAGTAAATATTACTCGTTTTCCTTACGGATACGGGAGACGGCAAGGCTGGGCGAACCCCTCTGCCAATTTACGCTGACCATATGACCATACACGTTATATAAAACTATGTAGTTGACGCGAGACCGTTGCCATTTGGTGTCGTTTTCGTGTTGCACTAAGAGCTCCAAAAAAATGGTTAATGGTGCAGTTTCCTCTTGCAAAAGGCGATCGCAGCTACTCAAATCTTATGGCGTTTCCTATCACATGTAAGTATAAAATATACATTACCGTGTTTCATTTGCTTACAATTTTGAAGTATTCTTTATGCCGTTACGATAGAAAAATACAATGGTACGATGGTAGCTCAACACAATACTCGGGCATTATATTATCTGTGGCACGGGCATTTGCTTAGTGCTGGGACAACGTGAGTGAATGATGCTAATTCATATTTTTATTTATCATTCATTCACTCCGGAGTTTGTTTATTGTTTAACCAGATATAAGATTAAAATAGAAATTCAAGTGGAATTTAATTGAACAAAAAAATATCAAGAAAATATTACTTATTATTTTGCTTCAACTTTGCTTTGTAGATTAAAAAAAACTTTTTCTATAGGTACAATATACTTACTCTAAACAATTTTTCGACTGCGTCTCACTTGATTTTAAGCCTATTAAATAATCTTTATTGGTATTTTACAAATTTCAATGTAAGTTAACCCCTAGAGATGGCATCATCACTCGTGTTTACTCCAGATAGAAAAATGACATATGTCCTTTTAATTTTATGTTGTAGTTGAGGTCATATGTACAAAAAAATTAGTTATTTTTTTTGTACTTTTAGTTTTTTTTGAAAGGCTGAAAAGATGCAAAATGTTCATAAACTCTCAAGTATATTTTATTCAACTGTACTTCTATTTAATTTTATACGTTGACTGCCAGGCAGCAGACAAAATAGAAAAACTATTGTTTGCGGTCACCGTCAACCGCGTTTTCATTTCGTTTCCGCGTTGCATTGCGGTTTCATGCCACCTGCTCTATGCAGCAAGTTGTTGGGGACATCAGTAAAGAGCACAAAGCAAGTGATTGTTGTCATCGTCGTCATCAGAGAAAATTTTAATAATGCAACGTTATTATTAAAATCACACAATAAAGCTTTTTCTACTTATTTTAGTGGCTTTGAAGTTTGTACGGCCAATGTAAACAAAAACACTTTCAACGTCACGTTATGACAAATGACTAACATCTTACTATATCTAAATAAAAACTTTCATAGTAGTAAACATCTACTAAGCTAAAATGGTAGAACTAACCCCACATACGTGTAGCAAGGAATTTTATGTTTACTTTAACTCACATTTTTTGGTGCAACTTAAAGGAAAATGCCCGATATCGTCCCAAGCGTTATAACACGTTGGGCCCTATCGCAAATGAAAGGTTTTCTAAATTACTAATTTAGTTTGTATGGCGATAAGTTGCTATCTCGTGCTTTTTACTTGCACGAGATAGCAAATTACTACCATACGAGCAAAGCTAAACGAAAAAGTACCTACCTATTAAACATGCTTATAACTATGCAGAATTGCAGATATATAATAAAATCAATCATAAATTAGTTCTTGGTATATTAACAATTCTCACGTAAAACATCTAAGGCATTCCCGGTATAACTGCACCCCGCTCTAACTTGTTTCGACGTGTTCAGATAGAAGCGTGGCGCAAGTCAAGTCATACTAGTCATTGTTTTGATTGCACTCCGGAGTGTCGTTCTGTTATTTGTTTACTGATTTTTCATGGTACCTTTATTTTACTTTGACCATGACTAATTACTTGACGTATTTTAATGTAAATAAACCAGTTACATTTATCATAGTGTGTGGTATTCTACCAGTCAAGCCCTTTCATTTGATACCCATTGTTTCAAGTGGTTTATTAAAATCAATAGACCAATATTTCAATAACAAAATTATATTCAATAAAACAAACTAAATTAGATACATTTTCTTTACCTATCAATAATTCTTATTACAACAAAACCATAGCAACCAAAAAGACATAGACACGTTATTCAAGGAAGTCAGCAACAATACTTACTCCTCCACGCTATATGCAAGTAATGTTATCAACGGGGTGGCTGACTCATTAGCAAAACTAATTTATTAACAGGTCTTCGTAGAATCCCACCCTTGGTTGCAACTTCGACAATACGATTGCGTCCATCGCGTCCCGGAATGACACTTACTACCTTACCCCTTGACCAAACATTTCTAGGGCAACTAGGGTCTACAATGAGAACTAAATCTCCTACTTTGACTGGAGCTCCTGCGTCTGACGTCCAACGAGTTCGCGTTTGTAGGCTAGGCAAGTATTCACGTATCCAGCGGGACCAGAATTTATCAATTAAACACTGTGTAAGTCTCCACTGTTTCCTAAGATGCAAATCATCATCAGAAAATACACCAGGTCGTGGCAAAGAATTAGAGTCTCCCATTAAAAAATGATTAGGTGTAAGTGCCTCTTCTGAATCTACATTCAGGGATACATGTGTAAGGGGACGACTATTCACAATGTTCTCTGCCTCATATAACAATGTCAAAAGAACCTCTTCTTTGGGAGACAATGTAAACAACGTGGAAGAGAGAGCTGTCTTTATAGATCTAACTAATCGCTCCCAAACACCGCCCATATGTGGGGCATCAGGGGGGTTAAATGTCCAATTAACACCAAGATCGTTTACCTTTTGCATCGTGTTCCGATCAGTCAAGATACTCTGAACTGCTTTTCGCAACTCTTTATCAGCACTCCGAAAATTCGTGCCATTATTGGAGTGGATCTGTTTTGGAAAACCACGTCGAGCTGCCATCCTTCGAATTGCTAATATAATTGAATCCGTTGACAGTGAAGAAGCTAACTCTATATGAACGGCACGAGTGCTAAAACATGTAAAAATAACACCCCAGCGTTTCTCCCTTCGACGGCCAATCGAAACTGTCATTGGGCCAAATAGATCAACACCGCAATAAGTGAATGGTCTACAATGATGGTGTAATCTATATTCAGGGAGAGCTGCCATCAAAGGCTGCGTTGGCTTAGCTTTCCTTAAATTACAAGTAACACAAGTGTGAATCATATTTCTTATAGTACCTCTAAGTCCAATTATATAAAAACGTTCACGTAACTCATTATATAAAGTTTCAGTATCGTTATGTCCTAACTTAAAGTGAAAATATCTAATAATTAATCGGGCTACGTTATGTTTGGAATCTAAAATAATAGGTGTTTTTAGGTGCAACGGAAGGTCTCTGCCTGCTTCCAACCGACTCTTGGCAATGAGTACACCATCTATGTTCATTTCGGGATTCAACTTAATCAGTTTACTTGATTTAGGAAGCTTTTCACCTTTTTTGAGCAATGCGATGTCATCCGTAAACATTTCTGATTGGGCTTGAAGTAATATAAGTAGTTCTGCCTTCTTTTCATAGTCGGGTGTAACAATAATATCTAAAAATAAAAAAATATCTAAAAATGCTGCTCTCAACTAGTGCAGCATTTTTTATATTTAAAAAAAAATATATAAAATTAAGGTTATTTTTTTATTTATATTTAAATCATTCTAATACCATGTCGTGAAGCGTCCCTTAAATTTTCCAGGGTGATAAAAAAATAACCGTGTATAATTAGCTATCTATTAGTGAGTCCCGTCAAAATCGGTCCAGCCGTTCCGAAGATTAGCGGAAACAGACAGACAGACAAAAATTTTATAAATTGTGTTTTTGTTATTGGTACTCGATATACATTCATACCCATTTAATAAAAACTTGTTATTCTCACATTACAAACAGACACTTCAATTTTATTTATTTGTATAGATATGTATAAATTAATTAAGCTGGAATTTTTGCTCGTCATTCCTTTCCCATATAACAAACTTTCCTTAATCCTAGTTATGTACCCTTTCCCCTATTGAATATGCTGTCTCATTCTTTCGTCCCAAGGTTACCTGGAAGAGATTGCTTTTTAGCAATAAGGCCACCTATTTGTACTGGTCTGTTTTTTGTAAATCCAGCTCAATTGTACACTCCGCATGAAACAATAAAAATCTTACCTTCTGAAATGAGAGAGTTGATCACTCAGCATTTTATCATCTTCATAGAAAATGTTGCTTTAATCATTTATCTTCAACGAAACTTGATATTACGATTAGGTTTTTTAATTTGAGCCGGCATTCTTATCATTGATAACAAAATCTACAACCAAACACGGGCCATTAATTTCACACTCAACCTAAAGGCGGTTATTCGTCAAATAAATATTTCTGAATAAACTAAATAAATGTCGTGGCATCATTGTGAAGTTAATCTCAATAGTGACTCAACAGGCAGTTTCTATAGTGGTGATTTTGTAACGGGTTCTGTAGCATTACATTTCAAGAAAGACCTTAAAGTTAATCGTAATGTATACTTATATTAACTTTTTACAAGCTTTTATTTACTTTCACCTGTCCCGTGTCTGTAATGAAATCTTGCAAGCTAATTTTGGCCCACTTCCCGGTTTCCGATTGAGCTGAAATATTACATGCATATATATGTATATCGCGTGACAATGCAATAATAAAAGCTTGTTTAAAGATTTTTTTTACTATTATTTTAGACACAATAACTCGTGGTTTACATGATACCGGCGGCCCTGCCGCCTATCTCATAGCGATCACCCGCTATCGCTGTCGTGAGAATAGAATAGAACAATAGTTTTAATGTCACAGGTGACTTAGAGATAATTATGAGATAGGCGGTAGGGCTGCGGATTGTAAGTGGCGATTAGGCCGAAGAAGCAAGCACGCATCACCTGGTACATCCCAATGACTGAGGAGCCGTTTACTCGTTCGTTTCGTTTACTGTCGAAACACTACCCAAGTAGCAAAATAAGTCATATAGCAAAATGATATATAAAATTTGTTTATTACCAAAAAGAACACAGATCGTACATATTTGACAAGCCCCCACACTAGGTCGAAACCTGTCCTATGGGGGAAACATACCATTAACATTATTATTTGACGGCAACAAACAATAAGCAAAACAAAAAAATATATATATATATAATGTAAGTATATGTAGTTATTTTACAATATTAAACGGTACGTGTTTGAATGTGTGTGCGTGTGTGTGTGTGCGTGTGTGTGTGTGCGTGTGTGTGTGTGGGTGTGTGTATGTGTTCAATATACGGCTATTTTAAGACCTTTATTATCTTTTCAGATTCTTCGTAGGACCATTTTATTACAGTTTGTGTAATAAGTTCCTTAGCTTCACGAACGGAACTATTTTTAAAATTACACATTTTAACAAGTTTGTTGTAGATATATGGATAAAGAAAAAATCCAAATCTATGCGCGTAAAAAGTAGTAACGACAACATTGGGTAACTTAAAAACTCTTTTTTTTAGCATTTCATCGTATGTTAATTGTGACTGTAACACAGTTTTGTGAACAGTGACAGCAACTCTAACGAGGTATAATCTCCTAACACTTAAAACATTTGCCTCTTCGTAGAGAGTATCTGTTGAGTATCTCATAGGTTTCTTTAAAGCAACCTTTAGAACTGCCCTTTGAGCTCTCTCAAGAGGTAGTAAGGTTGAAGTATTGGAACCACCCCATGCAAGAATGCAGTACTTTATAATGGGTTGACAAAGAGCTAAGTATACCATATTTAGAATGTTTCTGTTCACTGCATCCCGAAGATTTTTAAAAACATACATAATTTTCCTTACTCGTTTCGACATTTCTTGAACATGAATTTTAAATGAAAGTTTGTCATCCAGGAATACGCCAAGGTACTTCAGGGTGTCCGTACGTTCAATGTGGTCACAATTACATGAGGAGGTCTGATTTTTTCCAGGACAATAAACAGAATGAACTTTAATATTTTTAAATAAGATAGGAGGAGCCGAAGTAGCCGTTTTGTGAAAACACAGGAATTTAGTTTTTGATGTATTCAGTGATAGTAGATTTTGATCTAACCACGCCGCCACTCCAGCCATACCACCTTCAGCCGTTTGATAGACTTGCGGCCAAGTCTTACCGTGGAAAATGAGAGCAGTATCGTCTGCGTAGCAAATTATATTTGCACATTGAAGAGGAACATTAGCTATATCATTAATATATAATAAAAAAAGAGTAGGACCCAGAATGCTGCCCTGAGGGACGCCGAAAGAAATGGGCATGAGACTGCTCTTCTCCTTAGAAACCCTTACACACTGCTGCCTTTCAGTTAAATAGCTTGTGAACCAGCTCAATACTTTACCTCTGAAACCATAAGCTTTAAGTTTATTTAGAAGAATTGGCACTGATATAGAATCGAAGGCCTTGGCAAGATCCAGAAAGACGCCAATACACTTCGAGCCATTATCAAGATGTGTAGCTACGGTGTTTGTGAAAAGTGTAACAGCATCCTCAGTAGATCTACCCTGGCGGAACCCGAATTGTTGATCAATAAGTAAATTATTTATTTTTAGGAAGGAGTTCACTCTTTTATTTATGACACGCTCTAGCACCTTTGAAATACTACCTAGAAGAGAAATCGGACGGTAATTACTTGGGTCATCTTTAGGACCTCCTTTGTGTAAAGGAACTACAGCCGCAAGTTTCCAGAATTTGGGAAAAATACCAGATTCAATACTTTCATTGAATATGGTAGCAAGGGTGTTCGCAATGATGGGTCCAACTGCCTTAAGCATTTTGTTATTTATATTGTCCAGGCCGGGTGAACTATCTGATTTCAGGTTTTTAATGATACTAAGTATCTCCTGAGAATCTGTAGGTGACATAAATAACGACTTTCCTAACGAATTTTTAATTTTTACCTTCGAAGCAAGCGATTCATGAGTCTCATTTACTTTTGTTAAAATGCTATGTGCTAAGGTTTGGCCGACTGAACAGAAATATTCATTACATGTATCCAACGATTCCCTCATGGATACCTTAATTCCGGCAATATCCTCTAAGATGGTATTTGATTTTTTTGTTGTTCTATGTGATACTCTATTTACAGATTTCCAGAGCTTCCTGGGGTTATTTTCATTGATTTTCATTTCTTTGCTATCATATTCTGATTTTAAATTTCTTAGTAGGTTTATGTAAAAATTTCTATAACGAGTATATATCAGTTTTTTGTAGAGTCATTAGGAGCTTTTCTGGCTTCCGAATGTAGTTTGTCTCTGTGTTTTGAGCAGCGGATTAATCCAGGCGTCATCCAGGGTTTTATATTAAATTTAGCGTGACTGATTCGACGAAGAGAAGAGTGCTTGGAAACAGCATTTGTTAGTGCAAGAGAAAATTTTGAAACAGTCTCATCGAGAGACGAGCCGCTTATGTTTGGCCACTCAATTTGTTCTGTCTCTGTTTTAAGAGCTTCATAGTCAACTTCCACCCGAAACCTATTTCTTACCCTTTTCAGATATAGCAGTTGTTGCACCTAACATGACAAGGCTGTGATCAGTAAGATCAAGTGGGCAAACTATTGATTCCGCCAGGGTTTTTGTTGATATAAATATATGATCTATGCATGATCGATTATGTGTCGGAGAATTTATACATGAGATTAGACCATGACTAGCCAAAAGATTAAGGTAAGTCAACGTACCTTCTTCACAAACTGATTGGCCAATAATATTGATGTTCATGTCACCCACGATAATGAGGCATGGGGTGCGCTTAAGAGAGCTCAAAGTATTCTCCAGCGATGAAATAAATTTTGCAGGATTTGTAAAAGATGGTGATCGATATATACCAAACAATGTAAAAGCATTAGGTACTTCAATTTTCAACACATTCGCCTCATCTATATCCGGTTCCACAACGTTTACTGACCATTTGCTACTTACATACACAATAACACCTCCAGATTTATTTATAAATTTAGCTGTACTATAATGTTGATACCCCTCGATTTCCGGAATGATCGATGATTCATTTAGCCAGCATTCACTAAAAACTATGACGTCAAACGAAATATTTAATCTAATAAAAATAAGCAAAAAGCTGTCGAAATTTCGTTGCATGCTCCGTATGTTAATATGAAGGATCTTAAGATTGTATTTATTTATTATGTGACAGCACTCTTCAGGATACGGAACAGTATGGCATTCAGCGTTAAAAGATTTATCTATATCACGTAAAAGATCAAGGGTAGTCATAGTTGTAAGTAATGCATAATTTGGGTATAACTTTTTTTAGAAATAAGAATGCCGCTTTTTTAATTTCGTAAAAATAGAGTGCATAGTGTTTATTAGTAACGTAATTTAAGTTAGATTGAAATTGAGCCAGGCGATCCAATCTTAGATTTAATTGAAATATTATGACGTGTAAAAGTGTGTGATGTGTAGTTTTTGATGTTTTGTATGTGATATGTTTGAGTATTTTAATATAATTTGCAATGTTAGTAAAATCTCGAAATATATCCTTGAAAAGTATATAAATCAACAACAAAAGAAATAAAATCCAAAAAAATCTTACAAGTCCATTTTCTACCTCTAAGTTACTATCGCGGCTGTTATTCCTACTTTTTTGACAGTTTCTGAAGATCTTCGATAATTCGAATGAGTATTGGTGGGCTACCTTCTCGTCCCTCTCGCTTCCTAATATATATTTTACCGTTTCGCACCCAACAGAATTTATAATCGTGCTCTCGGGTCCATTGACGTGCTTCACGAAAAAGACGACGGTTTTCGTTGCTTAGTCGTTCATTAATATACACCTTCCTCTGCGGTCCGGAGCCCACGATTTCTTTACTGTCAAGAGTACGACGAGATTTGGCTTGTTTGATAAAGTCTTTTCGTTTCATTCTTCTGGTAAAGGAAACAACTAGTGGCCGTGGTAAATTATCCAAATCCTCAGAGTTGCTTTTAGTCGGGGAGCCAACTCGAAACACGTAGTCTATGTCGTGTTCAGTTAGTTCGACTCCTATTTTGATTGCTGTTGTTAGGGCTAGGTGGCAAGGATTTTCACCTGCGGTTTCAGATAAACCTAAAATCTCTATTTCCGACTGTAATGAGTTAAGGACCTGTTTGTTTACCTGATCTTGTAGTTGTGTAATCTGTTCCTTTAAAATCTCACATTCCCTTTCTTTAGTTTCCAACGTTTTAAGGCGTGTATCGTAGTCGTTGAGTTTCGCTGACAGGTCGTCAAAACGTTTGCTGAATTCGGTCTGCATATCTGCCATGTCCTGACGTAAGGATCGAATTTCGTCAACAATCAGTTTTAAGCCACTCGTGTTTTGTGTAGAAGACTCTTTTTCAAGTCCCATTGCGGCACTATTTTTCTTTCGATTTGTCACATTTTCACTTGTACGTACGGGGGTGTTTGAGTTGTCTCCCGTCCTTTTAGCGTTTACGCGACAATCTGGGCAGATCCATATTTCCTTTTGCTGTAAAGTCAATTTATGTGCATTTGCACAGGTTGCATGCAGAACTTTGTTACAGCTTTTAGACGAGCACGACACATGATCTTCTTTAGATATAGCATGAAGACAACCGGAACATTTCATTTTTATATGACATATGACTTTTAATTGTAAGACAATCATGTAAAAAGTAATTGATTTCCTTTCAAGTCCTTTAAAAGTAGTAAGCAAGACTTTTTAGTCGTCTTCAGTTCATGTCGTATTACTTAATACTCAAACTCAAACATTTATTGCAATCATATACATTATATATATAAACGTTAACACAAGCAAATAATATGATCATTATATATTGGTTATTATCGAAACGTCTTTAAAACAATCTTTCACGACTTTTTAGTCACATTTTACTTGGGTCGCATTAAAACCGGTTACGCGACCTCATTATTACGACCGACCGCGACCTATTTTTCATGATCATATGATCATTAAAATAATGTAGCTAAGAAGCATTTTTAATCGACTAATGATCGCTACCCCTATCAATTCGTTAGTGATAATACGTTTTTACGACTTCTATATAACGTTTTGTCCGCATAAGAGTTTCTGATGCTAAGTTTTTTAAATTATTATTTAGGGATTTTATGTTATTATAATGTTTTAAGCGTATGATTATGTTAATGTAACAACTATAAGAGTATAGGATATACAAATGTCATGAATTTACTTTAATACAGCTTATGCTACCATTTTTAATATTGTAGCTTTTGAATGTAACTATATAGTATTTAGAATAAAATGGAGTTAAGTGAATGAAAGAGATAAAAAAATTATATGGCGAATAATCATAATTTCATAGCTAACTGTCTCAAAGTTACCTTTTAAAAATTGTTATTTTATTGAAATCGTAAGAAACTCGCCTGTTAACCTTACGTTTTATAGCGGTTGTTTAAAAATTGATCAAAAATCAGTTTTATTAAATATTTAACTAAATATCGCTTTAACAAGAAGCCCATGAGTTTTTTTCCATAAAACCCTATACATATTACCAAAAAAATTTATTGCCTATCACAATTTCCCTAATAAAGCAAATGTATTAGCCAAAGTTTACCATTATACTACTTTTTTTGCTGGTTGGGTAATGTTTTTAATTACATTAAAATCATTATTATTACGGCAACCAACTTAGGTTAGATGGTAGTAGCTAGCCAGACGGGTTAAGAATTCCTTCCACTATTTTCAAAATATTCTGCTCCCATGGGAAATCGAGCCGCGGTTTTCCAGATCAATATCGATCGATGAGGCACTATTATTAAATAATTTTTATAACTTGTCAACGCTAGTTCAAACTCAAACTCAAACTCAAAAATCTTTATTCAATATAGACCTTTACAGGCACTTATTGACGTCAAAATAAAAACATAAAAATCTTCAACCAAGAATCTAATTAACTAAATTATTTAATCCTTGTATGTACACACACCCCAACCATTAATAAGATGTGTGCAAATACAAGTCAAATGAAAAAAAAAAAAAAATGACTCTACACCTGTTCGGAAATTGGGAGAGCCTTCTCAAGAAGAAGAACAGGCAAGAAACTCGGAAGGTCTTGTATTTTTTTGTCTCCTCTTTTAAAATGCCAACATTACAATATTATATTTCACAAACATTTTTTTAAATAATATAGAAATGCCTGTCGGTGTGAGTGGAACAGTTACTCGAATGAAATTTATCCCACTTTTCGTCAAACGTCAAACGTCAATTATCACATTTTTTGTCAATCCCAAACAGTTTTATCTGTCATATAATCAGACACTTTATAATATACTTTTTTCATAAGTGCGCCCTTGATAGCGACTTTAAATTTATTCAAGTTAAGTGCTTTAAAATTATTTGGGATTTTATTGTAGAAACGTACACAAAGGCCTTTGAAAGAATTATTAATTTTTTTAAGCCTAGTATTTGGTAACGCTAACATATTCTTTTGCCTAGTATTTACTGAATGAATATCACTGTTTTTACAAAACGAATGTATATTTTTATGAACATATACTATATTCTCGTTAATATATTGCGATGCGACGGTCATAATACCAATTTCTTTAAATTTTTCTCTCAAAGAGTCTCTTATTTTAAGGTTATAAATAGCACGAATAGCCCTTTTTTGCAGCACAAAAACAGTCTGAATGTCGGCAGCATTTCCCCACAGCAAAATGCCATACGACATCACACTATGAAAATAGGCAAAGTATACAAGTCTTGCTGTATCAACATCAGTCAGCTGACGTATTTTCCATACAGCGTAGGCTGCAGAACTAAGTCTCTTCGACAATTTATCAATATATGGGCCCCACTGAAGCTTTGAATCTAAAGTAATACCAAGAAATACTACGGTATCCACAAGGTCCACATTTTTATGCTTTATGTTAACAGTGGTGTGAACCTCTTTAACATTGGGTAAAACAAATTTTATACATTTAGTTTTCCCTTCATTGAGGCACAAGTTATTCGCATTAAACCAGTAAACTATTCTTGAGATAGAACTATTTACATCGTCATAAATTTGCAATCGTCTTTTAATTTTAAACATAAGTGAAGTATCATCTGCAAATAATACAATCTCATGCCTGTCTTGTACAAAAGCAGGCAAGTCATTTATATATATTAAAAATAGAAAAGGACCAAGAATTGAACCCTGCGGAACTCCCATTTTAACCGAGGCGCCCTGGGACCTCTCCACGTTGACGTCTACTTTCTGAATCCTCTCAGTCAAATAGGAGACAAGTAAATCCAGAACAGTGTCGCGAAATCCATAGTAGTGTAATTTCCTGATCAGGGTGTCATGATGAACGCAATCAAACGCCTTGGACAAGTCACAAAAAACGCCCAGCGCATCATGTGAGTCCTCCCAGGCCTCATATATATTTTGTATTAACTCAACACCAGCATCAGTTGTTGAGCGACCCTTTCTAAAACCAAATTGTTTACAGTGTAGAAGATTATTTCTGTTAAAAAAGCTTTGCATTTGTTCCAACATTATTTTTTCAAAGATTTTGCTAAAAGTAGGTAGCACAGAGATAGGTCTAAAATTATTGGGGTCTGATGTGCTACCAGATTTGTGTAATGGAATAATTTTACTCAGTTTCATTAGATCAGGAAACACACCACAGTCAATGCAATCATTAAAAATACTAGCAAGTATTGGAGCTATTGTTTTTAATACAGATTGGGAAACATCTACAGAGTTGCCCCACAGATCCACGGTTTTCTTTTTATTCAGCGTTTTAAATGACTTTATTAAATCATTTGCACAAATATGGGCAAATTTAAATTTATCATCACAAGTTTTAGTTAAACCATAAGACTTCTTAGACCTAAGCCTGAACTAAAGCTACCACTAGTGGCAGCTCAATTTTTTATACAAGTAAATTAGCAAACAAGAAATAAGCACGAAGTAAGAAAGATACACGACCAAGCGGAGATAGGGTTGTGGTCGATGCTCCTCTTGGATCATCGGACGGCCAAGCCAAGGCGGAACACGTGGCCAGGGTTGGCGAGCGACTAGGAAGCTATCCCAGTGGGAGTCGTGCTTTTTGGTCGCTCGCCAAAGCTGCGCAACGTAATTTCTGCCAGTCCAATCTCCCACCACTGCGTAGAGCTGATAGCAGCCTGGACCACAGCGCAAAAGAGAAGGCCAATCTCCTGGTCCAACTCTTTGCCTCTAATAGACTTTAATTTGCCTAGTGTATAGGTGCACTGACAACTTCATCTAGTATAAGTTGATTTACAATAGGGGAGTCCGGACCCCCAATCCCCCCCCCCCCCCTTACCAACGCCAATGCCCAGTATGTAATTTCACTGTCTGTCTTGCCCTTCAAAGTCGGAACACAGTGTTGACAGCACTGCTGCTTGGCGATAGAAATAGGTAAGACACTCGCGCAGGCGAGTCTGATACTGTATAGGTACTGATTACTGAATCTCTCTCTAGTTATAATTAAAAAGAGCTAGTAAACACTACAAAATAATAAGCGTTTCTCTCCTCAGATATAGACTTTATCGTGTGTGGAAAATGCAAGGCGGACTGGACGAGACCTAGTCCAGTTATGCCATATATCAAGTTTTACTGCCAGAAGAAGAAAATATTTTACGTGAATGTCGATATATTTAATGAACTGAGAGGTACAGTATACACACACTTTCATTTTTTATTTCTATAAGGAATAGACTCGAATGCCAAAAACGTCGAAATAAATCATCTCATATGAAGAAATCTGTAAAGACTTCTTAATTGGATGTTGATACGTAATTAAAAGACTAGGGCTTTACAAAGAATAAAGGCGATCAATACAGCTAAAAATTTCGTCGGGGCTGGTAAGAGATCGGTGGCCGAAGTGGTAAAGGCGTCACTCTTAGAATAATGCGTCACTGTTGGAGACGCGAGTTAATACCCCGCCTGAGACGTAATTTTTTTCTTTATTAATTTATTCATCATTTTTTTATACTGATACCATTATGTCCAAAATTAACAAACTTCCACGCAAAGTTAAGCCTTGTTGACTGATTGATTTGTTCGTCAACTGACCAATGTTAATCTCGCGACAGCGCGCGGGTTAGCATCTATTTTTTTTGTCGACAGCTTGACCGATTTTTATGATTTTTTTTGTATACCTATTTGGTAGGTCTGAGAATAGGTCGTTAGGCTATTTTTTATACCCCTAGGTGATAAGGATGGCCCTCTCCAGATTTGTTTTTATTTTATTATGATTTGGCCACGGACCTGAAAAAAGATTGTATTTTTTTAGGTCCATAGCTTATAACCCCATTTTCACCCTTCTACCGCCAACTCCCATTTTTTAATAGCGGTATTAGTAGTTTTACTGTCAAAACGTGGTTCGCGGGCACAGCTAAGTAGTAACTTTATATTATTTTATTATTATTATATTATATTATTATTGTTTCAGGGAAACTGATCAAAGCAGGAGTTTACAGTTACTTATTTCATTTTGCTTTGCCACATGATTTACCTTCGTCTTTCGAGAGCTCCATAGGAAAAGTTAGTTATTGTATTAAAATTCGCAGCTATGGGATTTTTAACGTAACGAAAGCCGTCCCTTTTACAGTCTTAACTAATGTTAATTTGAATCCCGTGGATTACTTATTGGTATGTATATGTTTTTCTTCTAGCACAGATGATAATATTACAGTACTTACCTGCTTCTAAGTATTTTTTTTAATGTATGACGAAGCTTAATGTAGGTCACTTTTAACTTATTTTCACTTATTCACCCAAACACATAATTTAAGACAACGGACAAATCGGAGGAAATGATTTTTAAGGGGGAATATATATAGCAAAGATATAGCACTTGTTTTTGTATGAGAATTTTACAAAATCTGTAGAATTTTGTAACAGCGATCCCCACGGTAATAATTTAGAGCATAGGCTAAACTTAGAAGAGGCTAAATGATCTAAGGGTAATAATGACGTATCGTACTTCCATTGTTTTTCTTTGTTAGCAATTAGGCATATCTTATCTGCCGTGAGTGAGACTATAGCACGATTAATAGTGTCTATTACATTACACGATTTACATCGTTTGGTTGTACTAGAATTTGCGATTAAAACGACGCTATCTTTAATTCACAGGAACCCGCCTACTATGAAATACATAAAATGTTCTGGAACACCGGAACGATATCGCTTGCTATCAAAACATACACAGAATTTGCCTCGAAACAGCGAATTCCCATTGAAGCGACGATAAACAATGAAAAGAACGTTAAAATAAACAAATTCACTGTATCATTGATACAGGTATGTATGTACTTATCCCTATTAATATCATAAATGCTAAAGTAGGTAGTTTCCGGCACTTGGATACTCGGTGATGGTCTCGACTTTGTCGGCTGGTGGTTTGATGCCTTCTTTTGAGACGATGTACCCGAGGAATTTGACTTCTGACTGGCCAAAGTTGCATTTTGCGGGGTTGATAGTTATGCCATTGTCTTCCAATCTTCTGAGTACTGTGGTAAGGTGCTCTCGGTGTATATTTTCGTTTGGGGATGCAATCAATAGGTCATCCAGAAACGGAAAAACAAAATCTAGCCCTCTGAGTACTTCGTGCATGTACCTCTGGAATGTCTGACCTGCATTCTTAAGGTCTGGGCACATTTTTGGGAATTCGAAAAGTCCCATGGGTGTGATGATAGCTGTCTTCTCTATATCTTCTTCCCTGACGCTTAGTTGTTGGTAAGCTCGGTTGAGGTCTATGGTGGAGAAGATCGTCATGCCGGACAGTTGGTAGGTGAAGTCTTTGACGCGGGGTATTGGGTATCGGTCGGGCTTCGTAATTGCGTTGAGACGACGATAGTCTCCGCAGACTCGTAGATCGCCGTTTTTCTTTGGTACGATGTGGAAAGGTGATGCCTAAGGACTTTTGCTTGGTCTTCATAGTCCTTGTTCTATCATGTTCTCGAACTCTTTGCGGACCTTTTTGTAGCGATGTGGTGGTATCGGGCGAGCACGGCAGTGTAGCGGTTGGCCTTCGGTTTCGATGTAGTGTTGTACTTGGATGTTGTTGTTGAGATTCATCGAAGTTAATCTTGTAATTCCGGGGAATTCGGCTAAGATGTCGTGGTAAGACTTCTGTATGTCGATGCTGCGTACTGTAGGCATGTTGGTAGCTAGGACAGGTGCGCTGACTTTTAGATTAGTGACGCTGTCGATGAGTCGCTTGTTTTGGAGATCGACGATGAGCTTGTGATGGTTTAGAAAGTCGGCTCCAAGAATCGGTTTTGAGACGTCAGCGACGATAAACTTCCACTTGTATGGACGGCGTAGGTTGAGGTCGAGTTCCAGCGTTTTCTCGCCGTAGATGGAAATTTCGATGTTGTTGGCGGCGAACAGCTTGAATGGAAGCGGACTTGATGTGGTGTTTTTCATCCGAGGTAGCACGGATATGTTAGCCCCCGTGTCTACTAGGAATGAGAGTCCGGTTTTCTTGTCTGTGACGAATAGGCGGTATGAGTAGGTACTCTTGAACGCAGAATTCCGCCGCTGCCAACGTTCGATCTAGTCTTCCGGAGTCTTGAAGTTGCAAGGGGTAGTGCATTTTCTGACTTGAGCTCCAAATCTACGGTGGTAGTAACATAGGGGTGATGCTGGTGCCGGTGATGTTGATGGTGACGACTGACGTGACCTAGACTGTGAATAGTGGCGACTTCGAGGCTGGAAACGGTTTCTTCGATAGCCCTCCTAATTTTTGCTACTCAGTTCGGCGATTTCTAGCGACAGCTTGCGAATTTCCGCTAGCAAAAATTGTGTGTCGGCGCGATGTGGATGGTGGCAATTGTGAAGGTGGGAGATTGACGGCTGCGACTTGGTGAGACTGCTCCATCATTTTATCGGCGAGTAGAGCCAGTTCTTCTAGTGTAGCTTTTGAGCTAAGAGACTCGCTGACGGCCAATACGGAACGGACGTGTGGTGGAAGGTGGTTGTTCCACATAAGTCGTAGCGTCGATCGGTCGATATCGAAGATATCTTTGCTGGAACAATGGCTCGTATGCCGAGCTTCGTCTTGCGTCGAAAGACTTTTAAACAGTTCTTCTCAGAACTACTTCTTATTTCAAATCGTCAAAGTATATTTCAATTCGCATAAGCTCTTATCAGAGCTATTTGCATCTGTATTTCAAACGGCAAAATTGTCTTCTCAGGTAAGTAGGTATGTATTGCATGCGTAGGCCACAGTAGTATGTTTCAAATTCAAATTCAATATCTTTTATTCAAATTGGATTGGTACAATTTCTTTTAAACGTCAAAGCAGCTACGCCATTGGTTCACAAGTCTACGGCGGGAGACCTTGTACTGGAAAGAACCAGCAAGGGCTATTTTTTTCTCCCTGTATTGTTACAGAGTCGTCAATAGGGTAGTTGACTCATATCAAAATTTATTAAAATATTGTTTATTTCTAACAGTATTTGGCATAAGGTTCCACAATATACCGATTTTAATAAATAACAATGAATGATTGCTGTAAAATTTTAATTTGAAAATGCTAGAAATAATCTTTTTTTATCTCACGCCGTAAACGCTTTGATATCCTGTGGTCAGGGCCGTGACGTCAATCATATAGTAAACAAAGAAATGTCAAATTTGATTCAACAACTCGTCGATTTGCACTATTCTTTCCTAAAACTGGCAAAAAATCGTTCAAGTCTCCGTTATTATATTTGTAAATATCGTAAATTATTTGTATTAATAGCAAAATCAACCATTGATGTTGGATTTGTGAGAGCAGATAGTACAAATCTTCCGAAAATAGACAGATTGATGGTCAGGAGATTCTTTGTGTATCGCTCTAAACAATATAAGTACAGTTTCAATACTGTTATAATGAAGAACGGTTACAAGTGTACTTGTCAAGATTGTCACGCGGCAGAAGAGAGTTGCAAACATGCATTTTTGGTGTGGTTGCACCATCACAGTGAGGAGCTATTTTGTACAGCAGTTGAATGCTATTGGATAGAATTCTATCTCTCACAAGTCAAATAAACACTAAAAGTATTTACTTCAAGAGAAATGTTGAAAAGAAAACATCAGGATCATGTGTCAAATACCAATGTAGTACTGCAAGAATTTGTAAATGAACATAAAAAGAGAAAGATTGGCAGTTGTTCATTTGTCAAGCATGAAGAAAATTACTGGGAGGAAAAATATATATACATTCACAGACACAGATTGTGACATATTTCTTAAAAAATAAAAGACCTCTTCAATGAAGAAAGAATAAAGTGTAAAGAATAAAGCTCTTTAGTTCGAGCTTCGTTATAAACAATAACAGCTTCCATGTGCTATAAAGCCAGCCAGTGCATAACACATGATGGTTCTTTTGTTGGGAAGATTTTTGGTGGGAAATCTTGCAGACACCTACGAGTATAATGGAATGTGGATAAAAGTTGAAAGATGAAGATTTGGGTTGAAATTTGCAAAATGTGACCTCATTTCTGATTAATACCCTGTAATAGTCTATTCAGCAAACGGTATCCATAAAATCAGATTAATACAAAATTGATATGCTCTTTTATTGAAGATAATGTTAATTATCAAAGACGGAAAACTGTGAACAGTATGCTTAACTCAAGTATAGATGCAGATGTTTTGTGCTAAAGCAAACAAAACTTATATACTTTTGTGTTGCTAGCAGTATGTCATTTTGAAAACACTCAAAGGACAATATTAGCTATAATAGGTATTTGTTCTAACAATCTGAATGTCAAAAAACTTATTGATCAAATAGTGTCATTTTGGAAACTATACTACATTTTTCCTAAATTATATGAATGTATTACTTCATAATAAATCACTTTACTATTATTTTGACTTTTATTACCTGCGACCTTAAGGCAATATATACAAATTAATAAATTTGATCTAACTCTTTTCAACCTATTTGTACTTTTGGAACATATACTATATTTGAGTAACAATGATAAAAATGAGCAACAAACCTATAAAATATTATAAATCTTTTAAGGTGTAACAGAAAAATAAAACACATGCATTTCAAATTAAAATATTTTGATTCAACTTAAACCTTTACAAGTCATTATTGTCAAATAAACATAGAACATTTTTTTTGTGAAAAACATAATGACTAATGTAGTACAAAAATTTATTATGTCATCTTTAGATGTTAGTTATGTATAAAGTAAAGAAAAAAAATGCTTTATATTATTTATTTAATAAGAAGGGTCTTGTAAATTAAGAAGAGCACAGGCTGACAACACAGCAATCACATTTAATATATTTGTATACGGCTTTAAAATGGATAACTTGCATATTCTTGCGTAAGCTGTTCTGAAATTTACCAGCCATGGTGGCCAGCAGGTTTAATCAGTGAAGATATAACATCTTTCAGTTTTACCAAACTGGACCTATTTACTTCTATGGTGCTTTGGTATATGAATACTTGAGTTATTTTGTTGACATAATGTTGTTCTAGTTGACGGGTCACATTTTGATGTTGTGGCTGAGCATGCACTGCTTTGTATTATGTTGCACAACTTTTACTGCCTTATCAATCTCGTTGTCAGGAGGAGAACAGGTTAGTACACAATAGTTCTCATTAAGTAACCACTGAAAGCAACAAATTTTAATTAGGTACTCAGTAAATTCAAGTAAAAGTTGTTTAGATAAATATATTCATTATGAAACTTTTATATTTTTGTTTGTATTACATACTTTTTAATTAATATTCAATTACATCATTATTCAATTGGACATAAGTACATATTCTTTTCCTTGAAACATCATCTAGTGTCAGTGTATAACTTAGATTAAATCAAAAAGGCGTAAATGGTCAAGTTTTCTCTCAGTTTTCTGGTCAAGTTAAAATTTGGTTGGTCGGCTGCAGTCAGTTTTCATTCTAACTGAAAGATAAAAATTTAATTAATTTACATACAGATTTGATTTTACATACAACCTAAAAACTTCTATTTTGTTTAAGTTGAAACTGAAGTACCTACATAGATTGAGTTATTCAGTTATAGTACTTACATTAATGTGATTTTCGCAAAAATACATTTGAGTTTCAGTAGATAGTTACAGGATTTCTTTAAGCGAGTGTTAACCAAATATTTCGCATGTCTATATCACTGGGTACGTCTAATCCACAGATTTCCTGGAGTCTTTGAAGAGGTATTTCTATATTACTGTTCTATTGTCCCGTTCCATATACAGTTTTACTATATTTTGTGATATTTAATAGAAAGCATTGTTTTTGTGAGGTTATTTCGCCCCCGTGCTTTGTTTACTATAAGACTGACGTCATTGCCACAGATAATGAACAGACTATCATGGCTGACCGTGTTTTCGGTCCAAAATTGAAAATCTTAATTTAAAATAGATTTTTTGCACTTTTTAGCCATCGAAAAAAATAATATTCATGTGCTATGGTCTAATACAACAATTATGAACATTTTAAGCCCTACTTTAAAAAAGGGTCAACTAGCCTATTGGAAGCTGACCTCACAGCAGAAGTTTGAGCTCAACTTCCATTACACGATTAAATGTGTCAGTTCTCTTCTTACTACTTATTAACAACACGATTCATTATCTGAAAAATTAACACCGGCATTGGCATCATTCAAATAATCGTTGACTTTATAATATCCTTTACTCATAAGAGTCTTTTTACATGCGCTTTAAACTTATGAAATGGCAAGTCAGTAACACTTTGTGGAAGCTTATTATAAAAGGTTATACATTTCCCCATAAACGAGCCTCTAGTTTTTTGAAGCCTGTATGTTGGAACGGCAAGTTTATTTTTGTATCTTGTGTTTAGATGGTGAATTTGGAAATTGGTTTCAGATGTATTATAATTTTTATAGACATAAATCAAATTTTCACAAATGTACTGTCCTGCTAAAGTCAATATATTAATTTCTCTAAATAAGTCCCTTCAAGAATCTCTTGCTCGTAAATTATAAATAGCGCGAACCGCTCTTTTTTGAAGTACAAAAATACTTTCTATAGGTACCTTCTAGCAGCCGATCCGAACCGAATCCGCGGCCCTACCGCGTAACTGCCGTCGAATTGTCGGTCGACGAAATTTTGACAGCCGACGGCATTTTCGTACCGCGCAATTTTCCAAATCGACGCGTCGGTTTGACAATCGATGCCGATGGCAAAAGAACGAATGAAAACGCTGTTTTTGACAGTTAATTAGGTACCGCGCAAGAAAATTCAAACCGACGGTGATTGCGACGCGTTGTTTTGAAGTGTCATTTCAATACGACATCTCGTAGGCTATCGTGTTGAAATAGTTATATTCGGTTTTTCAATAAATCATCGCGATTTAACCAAAAGCAGCGGTTGAGAAAAGCTAATATTCAACGCAGATGGATGGAGCGTGCACTGGCCCAACCGATGTTGCTGCCCGACACCAATTTTATCGGGCGGTTTCGATTGTCCAAGGCAAATTTTGTCCGTTTGTGCGAAGACATAATACCGCTCTTGCCTACAAACGAGAGGACAAGCGCGATTAAACCCACAATTAAGGTACGTTCGATAATTTGGAATATTCATAAATGATTTTTTCGGGCATATAGGGCCAATGATTCAGTTAAACAATAATCAAAGGTTCCTACCTATTCTTTGTTTACAGATATTGGCTGCGTTAAATTTTTTTGCAACTGGCAGTTACCAAAGCAGTGTGGGTGACAATGACCTGCTGCACCTTAGCCAGCAAAAAACGTCAGAGTGCTTGGGTGAAGTAACTGACGCTCTGAACACCCCTCATATCTTACGAAAATATATAAAATTTCCAACATCCCAGACAGAACGAGTGTCTGTAGCAGTGAGGTACCTAGTTTTATTATATTTTATTAAGGGATAGGTAGTTACAATATAAACATTAAAGTAGGTACCTTCCTAATACTAAGTTACTTTCAGATTTTATGAGAAGTTTGCCTTTCCTGGGGTCATTGGGTGCATAGATGGGACCCACATAGCCATCATAAGACCAAGTGAGGATGAAGAGGCTTTCTACAACCGCAAAGGCTACCACTCGCTCAACGTTCTGGCAGTGAGATATACACTTTTTATTTAAATTTTTTTTGGCCAATATGGGAGAGGCTTATGTCTAGCAGTGGGCTCAATGAACTCTTTCTTTACAAAATTGGTGTTGATAGTCTTTGAGTTTCTTTTGTTCCATTGTCCCTTCTTAGGCATATTATTTATTTTTTTTGTTTTTGTTTCATTTATACACTTTATTGCACATACAGTACAGTAAAAGTAAACATAACAAAAGTTTGCAAATTGGTGTACTTATAGAGATTTTTTCCAGTCAACCCATTAGTTTTATAACTGACTTAATTTTGTAGTATCAAATTATTAGAGAATATGCACACATTTTTGTTATTATAGAAACAGTAGCATTTTATTGTATGGAGAACTTATTTACACTATGTTTTAAATAGCTTGTAATCTAAATCGGACTGTTTTTCTCAATATGCAAAGATCTTGAATATTTTTGGACATGTTATCAAGAAAATTGGAATTCAGTTTCTATGCATATTCCTTATCCCCTTTGCCAACAAATTAATTACTATTACACTGGGTCGTATTTGTAGTTTGCTAATATGTGGATAATGTTGTTGGTTGTACATAGAATTACTTTGCAATTTATACAATATTGTAGACTCTTAATGTATAACTGTTTGTTATCCCAAATAAAATAAAATAAAATATTAATTTACAACTTAAAAAAACTGTGTAATGTTAAACAATGCTCAGTTTAAAACACTGTTTAGAAACATGAAATTTGGAGAAAATACTCACTTGGTGCACTAAAAAAGAATTTTGGGCAACTCCCACGGTAGAAGTAAGAATAAAAGTGTTAAAATATTTTCAGATTTGTGATGCGGATCTACGGATCCTACATGTGGATGCGTCTTTCGGAGGTGCAAGTCACGATTCGCACGTATGGAACATGTGCCCGGTCAACCCAGCCATGCGTAGACTGCATGATGAAGGGCAGAATTTCTGGCTTTTAGGTAAGCAGAATAGAAATAACTGGAAGAGGAATTAGATTCTTAGCATCATTCCATAACTAATTGTATAATAAAGAGAATTATAACAATTCAATGAAATTGCAGGTGACTCGGGCTATGCTCAGCGTCCGTGGCTGATGACGCCGATCCTTCACACAGAACCAAATTCGCCGGAAGCGAATTACACAGAAGCCCACGTACGCACACGAAACGTAATTGAGCGCACGTTTGGTGTGCTTAAGTCTCGGTTCCGATGTCTTTTGGCACACAGGACTTTGCACTACAAGCCCAGAAAGGCAGCAAAAATTTTAAATGCGTGTGTTGTGCTTCACAATTTTATAAATGATCCAAATATTGAGATCGACCTAGAAGCAATGAGTCTGGATGCGGAACGCCAGCCTCCTCGTGCGCCAAGTCACACTCACGGAGACGAACGCCTGGACAGGCAGCAAATAGTAGAGAGGTTATGGCGCAACCGACATTAATTTAGTTTTTGTAATTATTTTGCTGTGGAGCCCATTTTAAAATTACGGTTACTCCTAAGATATTCACTAAAATCAAATTATATCAAGCGCAATTTTATTTAGTCATAGTGTAATGTTATATACCTACATATAACCTTCCTCCAGCGCAGGGGCGCGGTGGCACTTTTCTTCAAAAAGGGCGACAGAGCCCAGTTGGGTAACTACAGACCCATCACACTTCTGAGTCATGTGTACAAGCTGTTTTCGAGGGTCACTAGAGTCGTCTCGCGCGTGAAAGATTCAAGGAATTTAAAGTAAAATAACTAAACAAAAAACTGTAAGAGCTAAAACATGATTTATTGTTTGTTCTATTTTATTAATACTGTTATCTCTAAATAGAGATTGCAAATATATACTATTATAGATTTTGCTGTGGAGCCCATTTTAAAATTACGATTACTCCTAAGATATTCACTAAAATCAAATTATATCAAGCGCAATTTTATTTAAAGTCATAGTGTAATCATATTGAATAAAACCATGGTTTTCTTGCACTTTGTTCCACTATTTATTTTACTGTTTGAATTTGCTATTTTGTACGACCGGTTTAAATTCAAACAGTAAAATAAATAGTGGAAAAAAGTGTAAGAAAACCATGGTTTTATACAATATGATTACACTATGACTTTAAATGATTTTAAGACTATCAACACCAATTTTGTAAAGAAAGAGTTGATTGAGCCCACCGCTAGACATAAGCCTCTCCCATATTGGACAAAAAAAATTTAAATAAAAAGTGTATATCTCACTGCCAGAACGTTGAGTGAGTGGGTAGCCTTTGCTGTTGTAGAAAGCGTCTTCATCCTCACTTGGTCTTATGATGGCTATGTGGGTCCCATCTATGCACCCAATGACCCCAGGAAAGGCAAACTTCTCATAAAATCTAAAAGTAACTTAGTATTAGGAAGGTACCTACTTTAATGTTTATATTGTAACTACCTATCCCTTAATAAAATATAATAAAACTAGGTACCTCACTGCTACAGACACTCGTTCTGTCTGGGATGTTGGAAATTTTATATATTTTCGTAAGATATGAGGGGTGTTCAGAACGTCGGTTACTTCACCCAAGCACTCTGACGTTTTTTGCTGGCTAAGGTGCAGCAGGTCATTGTCACCCACACTGCTTTGGTAACTGCCAGTTGCAAAAAAATTTAACGCAGCCAATATCTGTAAACAAAGAATAGGTAGGAACCTTTGATTATTGTTTAACTGAATCATTGGCCCTATATGCCCGAAAAAATCATTTATGAATATTCCAAATTATCGAACGTACCTTAATTGTGGGTTTAATCGCGCTTGTCCTCTCGTTTGTAGGCAAGAGCGGTGGTATTATGTCTTCGCACAAACGGACAAAATTTGCCTTGGACAATCGAAACGCCCGATAAAATTGGTGTCGGGCAGCAACATCGGTTGGGCCAGTGCACGCTCCATCCATCTGCGTTGAATATTAGCTTTTCTCAACCGCTGCTCTTCTGCAGAGCCCAGTTGGGGAACTACAGACCCATCACACTTCTTAGTCATGTGTACAAGCTGTTTTCGAGAGTCACTACGAATCGTCTCGCGCGTGATAGATTCAAGGAATTTCAAAGTAAAATAACTAAACAAAAAACTGTAATAGCTAAAACATTATTTATTGTTTGTTGTATTTTATTAATACTGTTATCTCTAAATAGAGATTGCAAATATATACTACTATAGATAGAAACATCTAATTACCTTATGTTCTGTTTATCCCATTCAAGTAATAATTGATACCATGTGAGTTTTCGTAATATTTATTGTTTAATTGTATAAAGTTACAACAAGATGATTATTATTAAATATTCATGATGTTTTAAATAAATCATACACTGGTTCTCGCCAATAATGTTTGGGTATACGTTGTTGTTTAAATTTACAATCACATGGCTGGTATTTCCACGTGGATACACGTGGCTGTTTTTATTAAATAACTAGCTTCTGCCCGCGACTTCGTCTGCGTGGACTTCAGAATTGGCTCTAAAGCTTCGCTCCCTAACAATTTTTAATCTTCCCACGGGAACTATTACGGGGATATTGAGAGATCATTAAGAAATATATAAAGTACATGTCCTTTTACATAGCATAGGTGACATGCATACCAAATTTCAAAGCTGTCTGCCCGCAGCTTAGCTCGTAAACAATTTTCAATTTTCCCTCGGGAACTACTTAAGGAATCGGGATAAAAGGTAGCCTATGTTCTTTTCCATGTCAAAGGCATGCCAAATTTCATCCAAATCCGTTCAGCCGTTTTTGCGTGATTGAGTAACTAACATCCACACTTTCACATTTATAATATTAGTAGGATATTGTACTTAAAAATATGTATTGTATTTTATAAATTATGTTTGAACTTTTTAAATAAATAGGAAAGTCAATAATAGTGCCTAGTTTCTTTGTTATGTAGTAATAGACCTATTTCCGGTAAAAAGTGTAGTACATGCTTGTTCCCGCGCCATCTATGTTGCTATAAAAGGCCTTGCTTTTGCCACAAGAAGTTAGTTGTATTCAAAGATAATGTAATACTGCTGTTGTATTTAGACAGTGCTACCAGTAACATTCAGTCTGGGAACAGGGTCTTGCTGAAAGACTGCTACTATGCCAAGCTAAGTATTCTCTCACAAATATTTTATTTCTCTGCCGTTATTGTTTGTAAATGTTAATTCATATATTTTAAATGTTAATAGTTATATTTCTATGTAAAATTACTCAAAGGAGCAATCCCCAAGTTTCTTGCTCGTTCTTCTTAGGGAAGTCTGCATTCCGAACGAGTGGTAGAATAATTTTCTATTAAAATATTTATTCACTTTAATTGTTTTTTACTTGCATTACCTGCTTTGCTTAAATATTGAAAGTATCCTTACAACTCTCAGTAAACATATCTTAATATATAAGTTTTCGTAATGAAATATCTAACTCGCGCAGATTTAATGACTTCCAGCCTCCCGAACAAGGTTATAGTACCACTGGCGGCTGCCCGCGACTTCGTACGCGTGGAGTTAGTTATTTGCACATAATTTTTAATTATACTTATTCGAAAAAGCGAAATACCCAATGAATGGAAAAAATAAAAGAAAGATGTGGAAAGGGGTGGTTTCGTAAAATCCGTTCTTAGCGGATGTCTAGACCCAATAAGAAACCTATCTGCTAAATTTCAAGTTTGTAGGTGTTATAGTTTCCAAGATTTTGTGATTAATCAGTGAGTGAATAAATGTTGGGGGCTCTACACTGGAAGTTGTTAACGAGTACGTTTACCTGGGACAAATAGTCTAGTTCGATAAGTCCAACTTCCAGAAGGTAAATCGACGAATCCAACTCGGCTGGGCAGCGTTCGAGAAGCTAAGCAGCATATTCTCGGCACATCTATCGCAGTGCCTCAAGATTTTGTTATTACTTTTACATAACTTGCACATAACGAGCGAATCAATGGCGTTGCTTTTTTACATTCAAAAGTGAAGTAGCGTAACTAAAGACCTGTGTTCGAGTACATAAGAAAATCTTAATAAATAAAAAATATATCTAACGGCAGTTTTTAGAAAAAGTGACGTCGGCTTAAAAATAATAAAACAGACAATTTTCATATAGGTTTATTAAAGAACAAAATAAAATCACCTTAAAAACAAAAAAGATACCAATAAAGAAAGAAAGGACAGGGCTGTAAGCTGTAACTGGCTGGAACAATAGACATAAAAAAAGGAAGTACTGGGTGTAAGCATAGGTACTACCTTCATACTATTAAGAGAAAAATTGACTCGCATGAAATTTGTGCATATTGCATTATAAGAATGCTCGATTAACTATTAAGTTTGGTATCTAAATATATTGAAAAAATAAAGACCGATAGTCGCTCTAAATCGTAGCGATGCGATTACTATCACTTAAATTATAAACAATGTAGGAAGTAGAGCGGATGGGGCCTTCCAATCGCACTAAATCGGAGTCTAATTGTGCTTACATCTTGCGATTTCCTTATTAGGTTTCTTACAAGTTGTGTATTATATATCTATCTAAGATAGTTGCCTAGGATATTATTGTTAATATCCAAAATAACGACGGTGGCTAGTAACAAAATCTCTAGAGATACGAGGGGAGGTCCAAAAGTTCGTAGAATGAAATGGTTTTAAATAAAATTATACATCTCCATGGCTTTAAAGTGATGAACCCATGTTTCATCTCGTGTAACAATCCGCTCCAAAATCTGTGCAGGTTCGTCTCTACAAAATTGTTTTGACCCACCAACGCGCTGCTGTTTCTGAAACGCAGCTCACTGCGTTTCAGAAACATTCTCGGTACCCATCTTGCACAGATTTTTGTCATACCCAGGTGGTCATGTAGGATTCGCAAAATAGTGGTATCTGATACTCCCAACTAATGCACATAACTGTTTTTTCTTCAAACGGGTGTCCTCCAGTACAATTTTTTCCACTTTTTCGACGATATCTGATGTGGTGGCCTCAACTGACCTTCCTGAGTGGGGGTCGTCTTCAATCGACTGCCGACCATGTTTAAAAAGACCATGCCATTGTATCAACGAATGTACGAATCATTGATTTACTAGGACACTGTTCCCCATAAATACTCTCCATTTAGACCTCGGCTGTGCAATTTCAAAACCTAGTAATGGACACCTCTAAAGAAAAACGGGTTTTTGCATTTTCTGGCTTACTCGATCTATTCGCATTGTTAAAATGTGTAAAAAGACATTAGAAAAGGGATTTTGGAAATTAAAAAACCTAGCAAGTACACAGTTGCTATGCAGAATAATGTAAAATACAATTTAAAAAACCAAGCAAGTCATGTCCCTTGCTAGGTTTTAAAAGTTGTCATGTGACTAGCTAAAGGCCTTTAAAGTTGTCCACGAGTGTAACTTTCACACGATAATACAAGTAAGTGACAATTAATTGAAGAGGCTGCATTATAGTTTTTACGAGAAAATTAAAGTTTTCTTCATTAAAGGTACCTTCCTATATAAAATGATTTTATGGGTCAAAGATGGTGTTCACTATCCTTTCAGAGCCGAATGATGCTGATCTATAAGTTTCATTATTTATTATTACATAAAACTAAACAACAAGTTTTTATAATTAATTGTTTATTACATCAAAAATATATAAGTAATTTTTACAGTGTCCGACTTTTCGCTTGAGAATGAGTGTTAATATTTATATTTTATAAGAGGGCTTGCCTATTGTCCATAACTTCAATAACATTTAAGTAAAATTAACAAAAAGTTAGTTTCGGGAGACCAATTAATTGAAGCAAAATTGTTATATTTTTAAGTTTTCTTAAGGGTCCTTATAGAATACTGTCGTGTTTAATTTAAATTTCGATTTTATTTAGTTTATAAAATAGTCATTATACCGAAAGGTTAACCTACTATCGGCACTTGCTAGGTTTTTAAAATTGTACAATAGGCTTAAACAGAGAAAAAAGAGTAAAATATAAATTAGTAAGTGTTACAACGTGATCTATTATAAATACGTAATAATGGTAAAACTTTACGCAAAGCCAAAGATACGACCCATCTTTAGATCTAACTCTCATTTCTGTAGTTATAATAGTCTTGGCGCGGCAAGCTCTCAAAGTAGCCAAGTTGTTTTTGGCTCTCCTCTAAAATTTAATTCTTGCCCCTTACTAGGTTTTGAAATTGCACAGCCAACCTCCCCTTGTAGGTTTATTCATTGTTATGGCCGTGATTGCCATACACGGCCTCAAATAAATGCTGAAGTGTAACGGCCAAGGACTCTTGGGCCGCTACACTTCGTTCGAACAGTCCCAGCGCTCGCTCAAAGAGCGCCACACTGCGCTGTTCAGTCTCCGCCTGCGCTGGTCCAGGGCCAGGCGGTTTTGCTCCGCCTCCCATGCCCACCGCGGTTGTGGAATTTCAGCGTGATCTGAAAAAATAATAGGGTATTAAAAACAACCTTTTTATAAGGCATCGAATATTTTCTTGACAATGGATTCTGAATTTTATTAATTGTTAAGGAGTAGGTATATAGCAAAACTTCCGATAAAAATGTCGGTAGTTGGTACTAACTACGCAGGCCAATAGTGCACCGCCCGCCCTCCCTCAATCGCATGCGACAAAGGAATATCAATAATTAGTACCACACCAACATGCAAATACTTAAATTCGACGCGTTTCGCCACTCCACGTGACATCATCAGGATGTTGTCGCCTTCGCTGCGCTCGGACGACTCCGAGTCGTCCGAGCGAGTAAATTAGAAACCAATCTTTATAAAAGTAATTGAAAATTTCCTGACAATGTATTCTGAATTTTATGTCAAACATAAATTACATGAGTGATTTTTTCTAAAGTGATGATTTGGCGCTTTGCCAAGCCCTTGTCCATATCGGAATTAATTGGGATGATGACTGAATTCAATTTTTGTCTCGTCATTAAATATACCGTGGAAAAAGATGCAGTCCTGTGAAATTAGAATTAAAATCGGCTCAGTAATACATTAGATACAAGCATTTTAAGTTGTTAATTTGAAGGCGATTAGACAGAGAGATCCGACATCAACCGTGACGTCATAGTTGAGTACGGCCATATAAACTCCTTGTAAATTGCCGTTTTGCTAGAAAGAGATGGAGAAAAATCTTTAATACCTTATATCTTGGTTGTTTTTATAGTTATTCGAAAACCGATATTTTCTTTCTGTTTATTATATGAATAAGCTTCTATTAAAGCAAAAAAAATTTTTTTGTCATCTAGCCAATTCTATTTTTTTTAGTTTATTAGACAACATGAGTATAAAGATATTAGTTTGAACTCACTAGCTGCCATGGCCGTGGCGTCTTCCCTACGCCTTCGCTTCAAAGCCGCTGCGTCTCTGGCTGGTGAACATTCTAAAACATAAAGTATACACAAACATTAACTAAATAAAACGCGGCTATGTGCGCTCAGTATAGGGCTCCGAAGTTTTGATGTTAACTTCTTACACTCGTATTATATTTTTAAAAAGAGATTAAAAAAAAATTATGTTGATAAATATGTTTCGAGATACAACTAGCTTTAAGTTGAATAGGTATTTATATCCTTTATTGTTCACATTTATACATTATGATCATTTATACAAAACATTTGTACAAAGGCGAGCTTATCTCTTTAAGAGATCTCTATCAGCCAACTCCTGCACTAGTTAAAATTAAATGTATTTTATATTATAGAACTATCTAAATAAATATAAATGTCAACTACACATTAGCTTTAAATATTATAAATATAATACAACAAATATATAAATGTTAAAAAAAGTAATAATATAGTTACATAAACTCCAAAAGCACAGATGACTATTTAATAAAGTTTAATTAAATAAATATAAATAGAATTATTTAAATATAATTATATTTTTAAATGTTTACAAGTCTCCAAATTAAGATATATTGTAATATATAAAATTGTTATTTCATTCAATGTTACTATAAATATCAATAATATTAATTTTATTCCATATAAATATTTCTTAATAATGACATATTATATTCTGATTATTATAATGCTGTGATAGTAAATTAAATAAAAATGTACCTGTGAAAGTTTATAGATAATAGTTCCTAAATATGATGACATTAGATTTAGATAATTATTTTTTTTATATTAAGTAGTGCATGCCTATCTCAAAAATTGCTGTGCCTTAACAAGGTCCATAATGATACTATTTACATTTGTCTATAGCTAAAAAATACTTATGGAATGCAATTAAGAATTTGAATTTGAATTATTTATAATCAAGTCATTACTTATACAAGCTATTACTCGAGAAAATTCTTCATGATTCTTGCTTCTATTTTATAATCAAGTAATTGTGATTGCTTACTTTAGAAAGGAAATGAGTACTTCTTAACAGTTCTTACTTCATTCAAATTTTCGTTTCATCATCACAGCCCATATACGTCCCCACCGAGGGGCTCGAGCCTACCCTATATTAGGGTGATTAGGCCTTAGTCAACCACGCTGGCCCAGTGCGGATTGGTCGACTTCACATACATCATTGAATTTCTTCGCAGATGTATGCAGGTTGCCTCACTATGTTTTCCTTCACCAAAGGAGCGTCAGACAAATGTACATATGAAATTCGAAACGAAAAACACATTGGTACATGGCAGGTCTCGAACCCCGACCCCCCAATTGGAAGGCAAGTGCCGAGTCCACTGCGCCACCGACGCTCTTCTTTAACTACTAATTTTCGTTTAGTGAATGAAAATTACAACATAAGTAACGACTTTAGCTTAAGTAATTACCTACTTTGTCTCGACTATAAATATGGGTGTTAATGTCTAAATAATTTTCAATGAAATAATCAAAATTTTCACTTTACTCTTAAGTTACAATTAGCACTTGAAAAAGTGGTTTATTCTAACACCCGCTATATTTGTGAGCATCTTATTCTATAACATTTCAAACTAATGAAAGAGATAAGAAAAAAGCTTGCCTTGAAATGCAGGAGTACAACTCGTGCTAGGCAGGGAGGGTGGTGGCCTAGGGGGTGTGGCTCCTAGGATTAGTGGCACTGGCGCTTCGATGGTAGGGGAGACTAATTCAATCTCCACTTCGGCACCAAGCGAGGGTGGGCTTGGCAGTGCTGGGTGAGCGATTTCTTCCTGAATATGTAAATGGAGAGTTTAATTAATAATGGTAGATTGAATCATAATTGAGATTGGCACAGTTCAAGTATCCAAGATAAAAACAAAATATGCTATGTAGTGACGGCAGAACAACAATAAGTCATAGGTTAGGACATGGTGTATATATAATCCATCCATCCATTACAGCATTTCTAATTTAACCCACTGCAGGGACACAAGGTCTCTCCTTTGACTTAGAAAGAGGTTTAGGCAACAGTCCACCACACCTGCCCAATGCGGATTGGTGGAGGGAGCATAAGGTGATTAATACCCCTTTGTTATCGATTAGCCACCTTCTATGACAGTCATTGGAAGCTATTCTACTTTGCTGGCATCACACGGCTAGATAGAATATCTGCTGAAGGTGTGCTAAATAAACAATCATCACAGTAGTACACCTAAGTGGGATAATGTGCATGTGAATGTAATCATGCTATTGAAAATTATTGCTAACAAAAAATACTTAAATGCATTATTTGAGTATGAGTTAAAATATGAAATTCACCACCTTAACATAACATAACACCAGCATAGTGTAAAGCCTCATATGCATGGTAAACAATTGGTAATAAAAAGCTAAAGTGTTCACAAACTGTCATGAGCATAAACAATTCAGACTGATTATTGTTTTTCTTCCATTATTATATGTAAGTTAACCATGAATACAAAGCTTATGTAATAAGCAAACTAAGCAAAGAAAAACAAAAATATCATACATTAAATGGAATCCGCACTTCCTCATCCCCCAGCACTGCCCTTCTTCCAATTATGGCGTAAATTCTCTCCTCCACTGAAGTTAAAACCTCAGTGGAAGGAGGACCGCCTCCTGTCCCACGCTTGTGAACCTCTTGTTCCCCTACTTTCTTTTTGACGCGATATTTAATATCGCGCCAATACTAAACATGCAAACAAGCACCTAAAACACGGTTAATGAAAACAAAATCATAAAAAGCATGAAAAACAAAATTATTAGTGCCAGGACACAAGACCAAAACAAGTGAAATGCATAGTGGAAACAAATAAGACCAAAATAACTCTGACCCAAGATTCCAATTCTTATACCATCACAGACTTACGTCACGCCACTGATTGCCAGTTTTACAATGCCCCATTACAGCATTTAGTTTGGCCGCCAACTCCTCCCATTCCTGCCTAGCAGTGGCCTTGGCCTGAGGCGTGTCCAAAGACTGACCCCTAGCCAAGGCCCTGTGCTCCTCCATAAAACCCAGCAGCATGTCCATCTGCTGGGTCGACACCTTTCTTTGAGCTGGCATCTACAAAATACATAGGAATGAATTCTATATAATATCTAACAAATTTCGAGTGAGCACTAAAGGGCAAAACAATGTTACTTACTTTTCTTCGAGTACCTAATTCAAACAACTTTTCTTCGAGTACCTAATTCAAACAACCAAACTCAACAAAAATCTTCTTTTTTGCTTGGTGGCGTTTCCCTTTTGGATTTTGCCAGAATCGAGTTTTTTTGCTCAGTTTTCGTTTTTCAGATGGAAATGCCCTTGTAAGACTGCTTTCTTGACATGGATCGTGAAAGTATAATGTAGTGGTACAATGGGTAGGTGTATTTTATTTAACACAGAATTAACCGCAGAAAACAGCTGTCACACTTTTTTTGTTCTTTTGGTTTTCCCACCGTTCCGTTACACAAGCATTTAATGAAATTATGTTCCTTGTTGAAAATTAAATATAAAACACTTTAAATACCACTAAATTAAGTTAGTTTTAGTGTAATCAAATAAAGTAAGAGTAAATTGTCCTTAAATGTACCTTTTAACAAACAAAATTGTAAAAATATTTCAATTTAAATGATTATGTTCTGAATAAAACGGATCGCAAACCGACGGCGTTTTTTCATTCATTCTCGTTCTCGACGGTCACCAAATCGACACAAAATTAATTGCGCGGTACCGATTTTTTGACAGCGTCGGAATCGGCATCGTAATCGAGCATCGATATCGAGTTCAAGCCGACGGTACTTACGCGGTAGGGCCGCCGATTGAAACGATTGTGCGATAAACGTCAAGATGGCGGGATCACTTTCTGTTTTTAAAATCCACCGCAATTAAGTACTCATTTGGTACTATTTGATACATTGACAACAAGAATTTTGAAAATCGGTCCATAATTAGCGGAGTAATCGCGTAACATACACACAAAACACGTTGGACACACCTAAAAATTTAAGGTTTTCTCTCGATTTTTATGGGATCCCATCATCAGATCCTAAGTTTGGTGATCTTGGGACCACCCTTGGAGTATACTCTATTGAATACAAAAAGAATTTTGAAAATCGCGTAACGTACCTACACACAAAAAAAAACATACGTTTCGAATTGAGAACCTCCTCATTTGAAGTCGGTTAAAAACTAATCGCACTTGGAAATTTCAAAAAATTCAAAAACTCATTACTCATCTCTGAAACCGTGTTATTTTCACTAAGGTCAAAAATTGTGGTAAGGCAGGCCATAATAAAGTCCATCTACAGTTACAGGTTTATCCATTGTTTTAGGGATATCCTGTATCACTACATACATAGTATAAAACAAAGTCGCTATCCGCCGTCTGTCTGTCCCTATGTATGCTTAGATCTTTAAAATTACGCAACGGATTTTGATGTGGTTTTTTTAAATAGATAGAGTGATTCTTAAGGAAGGTTTATATGTATAATACATGCATAATATAGTAGAGAGTTCTGTAAGATATTTGGGTTTTTCGGACACAAGGTGTAAAAAATCAACCAGAAAAGTAACTTATTTTGCGTACGCTGCCTAAAATATAAAAGATAGAACCATAAAATGTTCTAATTAATTGTAGATCTTATAAATATCTACAAAAAAGTCCGCGACACACTATACCTATCTATGTCGAGTGAGGCACAACAACCATTTTTTTATTTAAAAATCATGAATTTTTTTTGGACTACATTTAAACGCATTTATTTTTCTCATGCTATTAATCCTTATCAAAATAAATTATTTCATCACTAAGTACAGTTTATGTAGATAATATTTGGTCTTTGAATGATTAAAATTGAACGTTTGGTTTTGAAGTTATGGCGAAATTCAAATATTACGATTTCTGCTGCACGGCCCGTTGCGAAGTGAGCGTCACCAGAGTTGCGTTCCGAGGGTCAGAGTAATGCAACCGAGAGTGATTTTCACACTCTCTCCGAGGTTCAGAACGGGTCGGTTGCTATCTTTTTTTTTAGTTTGTATCTTGCCGATCAAGATCAAGCAAAGGGCAAAATATTACTAATCCTTACTATGAAATTAACAGTCAATATCCATTTTTCTGCTTAAAAATAATTACAACACATAGAAATCACTATATTTCCCTTGTATTACACTTAAAAGAGTGCAAAGTAGTGTTATTTAATAAAATAATAAATAATTTGCGTATTTTTGACATCGACTGACATAAAATCTGTCAGAGTGTTTTTCACCCTACGCTCGAGTTGGTTGTTTGGTTGCATCACTCGAAGCTTCTGAACGGGCACAGAGTGTACTAACCGTCCGTCAGAGCGTTTTTTACCCCGAGGCTCTGAACGGGTCGGTTGCTGTCAGAGTGCACTCGGAGTGCACTCGAGCGTAGGTTCTGAACGCAGCTCTGAGTTGCGTTCCGAGGGTCAGAGTAATGCAACCGAGAGTGTTTTTCACACTCGCTCCGAGGTTCAGGTGGGTTATTGTCTAAGAAAAAATCTATCACGATCGTTTATGATTTGACAGCCATTGCGCCGTGAACATAAGACTCAGTGCCGACTTCCTTTTATAAAGGAGTAATGGATGAGCTGCGACTGTCAAATTGTAAGCGATTGCGATAGATTTTTTCTTAGACAATAACCCCCCAGAACGGGTCGGTTGCAATCTTTTTTTTTAGTTTGTATCTTGCTGATCAAGATCAAGCAAAGGGCAAAATATTACTAATCCTTACTATGAAATTAACAGTCAATATCCATTTTTCTGCTTAAAAATAATTACAACACATAGAAATCACTATATTTCCCTTGTATTAGGCTTAAAAGAGTTCAAAGTAGTGTTATTTAATAAAATAATAAATAATTAGCATATTTTTGACATCGACTTTGACATAAAATCTGTCAGAGTGTTTTTCACCCTACGCTCGAGTCGGTTGTTTGGTTGCATCACTCGAAGCTTCTGAACGGGCACAGAGTGTACTAACCGCCTGTCAGAGCGTTTTTTACCCCGAGGCTCTGAACGGGTCGGTTGCTGTCAGGGTGCACTCGGAGTGCACTCGAGCGTAGGTTCTGAACGCAGCTCAAGGCATGCGCAAGTGCATGCGGGAGGTTTTGGAATAAAATGGAGGAAAAAATTAAACACTGAAACGTAGTTCGCGGGCACAGCTAGTAGTATGTATAATGCGAAAATAGATTAGCTATCGGTTATCGCTTGGAAATCGAGTAGGGACTAGGGGGCCCCAGTCCATCGCGGGGCCCTGGGCACAGTGCCCAGAGTGCCCAGTGGGGAAGAGGGGCCTGCATGCATGGTGTAGGTACCGTACGGTACGACACAGAAAGAGCTGTGGTGTACCTACGCCGTGTACGAGTAGCTACGCTGACGCGACGAGCCATGTGGCTGTGGCTGGCTAGATCCAGATTAAATCTCTGGCTAGATCGCTGTACCTGAACAAACGAGCAAAGCGCGATAGAGACAAACTACATCTCGGACCGAAGATACCTATGAAAAGTACATACATACACTTAGTAGACGTTTCTTTTTCCTTTCTGATCAAAACTAGACGGCGATTTAATAACTTTTTTCCTTAAAAATTAAACATTTAGCATAGCTGTTTTATTTTCTTCTTTCATGTTAAAATCGATGGAAATTCTTGCCAATTTTGTTAGGTTTTTGAAGAGTTAAATCACTTTTAATAATCAACTTAAAAAAAGGGAAAACACGGTAACATGCAATCTCGACTTCGGGAAATTACAACTATTCTTAATAACTTCGGCATTTTACTTTATTTTAATAAGTGCCATCTATGATTTCTGCATAGATGGCGCTCCTAGCCTAGACCCAATATACTGTTTGATCGACACGGCCATTTTGTTTTCTTCGCTTTTTCTTGTTGACACGTTACAATACGTGTCTCACATTTATTTGAAAAAAGTAGTAATTAATATGTTTTTCGGAGTTTTTCAAAGGTAAGACATTTAATTAAAGCCCATTGCATGTTTTAACAGCATTTTGACGAGAGTTTGAATAGCCCCTCCTGAATTGTAATGGCGGCTAATTTCAACTATTTTGCAGTCGAAATTGCCCCACCAGATTTTATATGGAAATGAACAAACACTAGTGATGTGCAAGATTCGATGTTTTATCGATGTCAATGCGACCAGTATTTTATTCAGATTAAAATTAAGTTGATTACCTACCTTTTGTTATAACTTTTATTTAAAAAAAAATGTTGAGACTTGGATCTAAATTAAAATTGCTTAACATTTAGCGATTTAGGAGAATGGATGCTCTGGTTCCGTTTTAAGTACATTTTCCTTCTTTCCTTAAATGAAGTTTTTTATTTAGATTAGTTAGTAGATATAGTACCTAGTAGATAGCAGACCAAAATTAATTAATTGGTGTTTCTATCGACATATTTTTTATAACGTTTCCATCACTACTACTGCGAGCAGTCGAAATTGCCCCGTTTAAACTTTTCATGTGTTTTTATTCAGAAATGAACCTAGCTGCTTAGATAACAAGATTCAATTTAAATTGTCATTTCTATGAAAAATCTCTGCAACTGACTCACGTCAAGCTAAGAGCTCTAGAACCATTGATTTACTACCAAACGTAGATAGAGCACTTCATACAAAAACGCGCTTGAAATCTGTCACCTAATCGACTATACATTTGTACGCTGTTAAATAGGTAGTTGAATATGCACACCCGAATTAAAATTACCATAAAGAAAGTACCGTATTTATCGAATTCAACCTTATTCTTGATTATTACGGCAACTATTTGAAGTACAACCGTGTGCAGTTACATCATTTCATACCTAGCCACATTAAACTTGACGTTTTAGTAATTGCTACAAGAAAATATCAACTTTATTCTCTCAAACATAATGCTCAAAATTGCTTATCGCGTTGTCGCTCCAACGCATGGAAAAGAACTGCACGAGGCCCGATTGGGCAGTTCTTCACCGGCCCACTTTTCGAACGTTCATGCGTTATCTACGTTTGGTAGTAAATCAATGTCTAGGACAGAAATTATAATTAATAGTCGAGATTGCCCCACGGAGGAGGAATTACAACCATTTCTGGCTTTTTTGATAAAAACACATTTTTAAGCCTATCCGTTGAATATTTTTTAATGAGAGTTCGTAAAAATATTACAAAGATAATGAGTCTGGAGCTCCAATACATTAAACAAAAAAAAAAAAAAAAAAAATACATTACTTTTCAATAAAACAATGTTATCACATATTTGTATACCTTCAAAGTGGTTGTTTCGGTTTTACCAGTCGAGATTGCCCCGCTGCACCTTACATATTTTTTTTTTTGGATAAAGCAATAGGGGACTGCATGTCTATGGAAAATTCTTTAGGGAAGAATAGGCCTAGGCTGATTTTTATGCCGATTTTTTAACCGACTTCAAAAAGGAGGAGGTTCTCAATTCGATGCGTATGTTTTTTTTTGTGTGTGTTACGCGATTAAGTACGCCGCCAATTCTGCCCCCGTTGTCATATATACAGGGTGCGGTTCATAATCAGTTATCAGTGCAAACGTTTGCATGTATGCAAACAACCCGTTCAAATAATTAGCACTGCTCACGGACGTAAGCACTCAGATCAATTTTGAACCGAGTTTTCGATCTGTGAGTCAGTCAAGTTGACAGTTAATGTAATTTGAAAAGAAAAATTGGAGGGAGACGTACTGTGCCTCGAGTATCTTTACAGAGCGCTTCTCAATTAAGTGTAGATAATCTAATGAAAAAATAAATTCGAACAAATAAAAATAAAACTGATGTTGACTTTGACATTGACAGTTCTGGAGACAGTGCACTACCTCTTTTCTGTTAGCACTGTCAGCATCAATTGGTGACGTCATCAATTACGTCATACCGCATATAAAATGCGCACATGAGCAATTTTGGACCGATTGTTTGCGTGCAAATAGCGCACACGAGCGCTGATATCAAATTATGAACCGCACTCACAGTAAGTCGTGTTACTGGTGTTATGACTTTTTTACAATACCGTGATCCTGAAATCAAGTCCTACATACCACTATTTTATATTTTTTTATATCTTAATTATTGACCAAGTTACGATAAGCTCAAACACAGTAAGTTTTATGAAGATTCAACCGTTCGTTAAAATAAGGTCAGTAAGTACACTTACTGTATAAAAATTATGTTTTATTTAATATTTTCTCTGGCATATTTACCGTAACTAAAGTCACTGTAGATTATTATTATTTAAATATCGTATTTTCGTTATACATGTTCACAGTAAGTATAGTTACTTTATTTATAGATTACGTAATTCATAAAAAAATAAAACTGATCCGTTAGTAAGTATACTTCAAGTAAGTGAGTAAGCGCATAAAACTTACTGTAACTATGCTAAATACATGTAATAAATAAAAACAAAGTTATTTTGTTAATGTAACAGTAAAGTTGATAGTTACTGTAAATATGTTTATGTTTTTTGATCGTCTTATCTAAACGTAACTGGGCTTTATTTATTGTCTTTTTAGTAAATATTATAAACAGAAGCTTAATTGGTCCGCGTGACCAATTCCATCATCAAGTTAGAAAAAACCTGCGTGACACCAAAGTCTATGATGAATATATTGCTAGTGTAAAAAGTGTGAGTTGCAAAAAAAACTATCGCAAAACAAATGAACTTTACAGATTTTTATGGGTAAGTATGATGAATTTATATCGCAACACAAGATTCAATATTTTTCACCACATAATTATATCAAAGCAGAAAGAGGCTACTTTAACTTAAAATTTAAGAAAGATTAATATGACCAAGACCCTCGACCTCGACCAATGTTATCGAAAGAGTACACGAATGGTCCCATTGTCACCATGTCATAATCTGATGATGGAATCCCTGTCAAACCGAGGGAAACCCTTAAATTTCATAGGCACGTCAAACGTGTTTCATGTCTTTTCTCAAGATATTCAGGTATTTGCGTCTGGTAGTCATCATGTCACGTTACTGAGCTGATGACGGAAGGTTTCTGGATTTCGGGAATAATTATTTCTAAGCTGTTTGCAGAGAAATACGTTTTATTTTAAGTTATTCTGGTGTTTGTCTTGACTGAAATTCTAATACGCATATACTAACTTAACTAAAATAAATAACATTTGGCACCAACTTGATGATTTATGACTTATTGTTTTTTTTTGAAGTCGGTTTTATTTTTTTGTATTTTTTTAAATATCACATTGTGATTTGTAAGACTTTTAACTTTGTTTCACGAATGTGATTATGATTTTTAGTCGAAAATTTACTGTTTTAATTATTAGTAAGACTAATATTCGTATGATTTCAAATAAGTGAGAGATTTTAATTCTGGTAAAATTTAGTGAGACTAGAATTTTAATATTACTAACAGTGTGATTGTTGAAATCTATAATAATTATAAAATTGTTTGAATAATTATTGGGGATACTATTAACAAATGGAGGCTGTTATATTAAGACTGTAACTGATAATTTATTGATGTTACTATTTATTATTTTAGATTATTACGCATATTTTTGAATTTGGTATGAGAGCTCTAATAACTAATAAATAAAGAGTAAATTAACTTGTGCCTGGTAAATGTTGGCAAAACTTGATTTTTTTTGTAGGATTAACTAATTGCACATAAACGTAAACTGAAGATTGCGAAACAGACACTGGATTTTTGGGCATTCACATTTCTTTATTAGATTTATATACTACTTAAACATATTTACAGTAACTTGCTTGAACAGGATATTTCGATAAATATATTTACAGTATGTTACCGACTTACTGTAAATATGTTTAAGAAAGTGTTGGTTGGGCTGATAGAAGTGGTAACTATAAGTACATACATTTCGTTAGATTTAAAAAAACTATAAATATTAAACAAATAAATTATATTTAGGGTTAATCTACGCAAGTTTAACTATTGTTATCCGTTTAAATATCTGACTTATCTGCTATACTCAATGTGATACATCAATTAAAAAAATTTAAAAGAAATAAATTTTTTTGACTTACTGTAATTACAATAACGGGGGCAGAATTGTGGACCGATTTTCAAAATTCTTTTTGTATTCGATAGAGTACAAAAAGAATTTTGGGGGTCCAAGGGGGTACAAGGGTGGTCCCATGTTTACCAAAGTCAGGATCTGATGATGGGATCCCATGAAAATCGAGGAAAACCCTTAAATTTTAAGGTGTGTCCAACGTGTTTTGTGTGTATGTTACGCGATTACTCCGCCAATTGTGGACCGATTTTCAAAATTCTTTTTGTATTCGATAGAGTATACTGACTAGGTAGAAACAAACTATTGTGTGGTGGTGTGTTATGACGCGTCAGAAGCGTATCGATTGCATACATTTAATATGGCTAGAATCACATTATTACAGTGTGTTGTGTCGTGGCGCTAATGTGTTTCTAGCCATATAAAATGTATGAAACCGATACGCTTCTGACGCGTCACAACACAACACGACACAATAGTTTGTTTCAAGCGTAAGAAACGCTGCTCTAAGCCGTGACTCGGAGCCTCTCCGTGTTGCCATAACGCCAAAAGATATTGAAGCAATTTTGAGGGACATGAAGCGCGGGAAGTCTCCGGGCCATGACGGCCTTAGCGTAGAACACTTACTTTTTGCAGGTCAATACATATGTCATGTCCTAGGGCAGCTTTTTAATCTCTGCGTGAGGTATCGTTACTTACCTGAGCAAATTATGCGTACTCTTGATGTACCTATACCTAAAAATAAAACTGGTGATATCTCGAGCGTGTCTAATTACAGACCAATTTCGTTAGCTATGATTGTGGCCAAGGTGCTGGAACGTGTTATTTACTCCCATATTGCATCGGTGAAGATTGACGATGGCCAATTCGGTTTTCGTTCGCAACTCTCGACAGACATGGCTATTTTTTCATTAAAATAAATTGTTAAATACTATAAGAAAAATAATACTACAATGTATGCTTGTTTTTTAGATTTGAGTCGTGCATTTGACACGCTCAACCACGACGTACTTTGGACTAAAATGCACAACTCTGAGGTTCCTCATGAGGTTGTTGATCTTCTTGCCTATTGGTATGGCAATCAGACTAACAACGTCAGATGGGACAGTGAGATCTCAGACAGCTATAGGCTGTCATGTGGGGTGAGGCAGGGGGTGTTACCTCTCCCGACCTGTTTAATTTTTATGTAAATGATTTGATCGTGGAGCTGAGCGGCACCAAGGTTGGGCTCAGATTATATGGCAGATATGTCAACAATCTGAGCTATGCCGATGATATGGTGCTGCTCAGTCCCACGATCAAGGGATTGCGTAAATTGCTAGGTATTTGTGAACGGTATGCAAACAACCACGATCTTTCTTATAACAACAAAAAAACGGAAATGGTAATATTCAGGGCGGGAAGAGGTCCCCAATTCGTACCTGAGTTGCGTCTCACTGGGCAACTGGTTAAAACTGTGGAGGCTTTCAGGTACCTTGGCCACATTATCACATCGACTCTAGTGGATGACGATGACATAGAACGTCAAAGACGTGCATTGTGTGTAGTTGGCAATATGATCGCTAGAAAATTTTATAGGGCGGCACCTGTCGTGAGAATTACGCTTTTTAGGTCATTCTGCCAAGCCTTTTACACCTGTCAATTGTGGACCCAATACACCTTAAGAGCGCACAACACCCTCAGAGTCGCCTACAACAACATCTTTAGGCACCTGATGGGCTTACCTCGAAGCTGTAGCGCGTCCGGTATGTTTTTTGACGCTCGGGTGGACACCTTCAACGCTATTCAGCGTAAGCGTATAGCGTCTTTTATATCCAGAGTTGGCAGATGTAAAAATGGCATTATACAGAGTTAGTCAGACAGACTGTTGCTGACCGCAACGTATAAACGATGGATGGCTATTGCCACCTAAATGTATTTAGATATTAATAACTTTAATCTGATTTATTTTGTGTATAATTTTTTTTTTTACTTTTCTACATTTGTGTATGTGTATTCATTTGTTGTGTATGATATGGACCTGGTCTGAAATAAAGATATATTATTATTATTATGTCCTTTATTAATTTTTTTTCTTAAATATAAATTTTTTTACAACATAAATATAAAAAATATAAATATAATAAAAAAACCTACACTTATTAAAAACCTACACGATTGGGCGCTAAACTGCCCTTAAGCTTGGATGGGAAACGTCCTACCTACACACCCGCTCTCGCTCCCTACTACACATCTGCTAGAGCGCGAACTCGAGACTTTTTTATTTATTTTCAGAAAATTAAATATAGTGTTACTGAAGGCTACTACAGCGAGGAGAAAACAGTGTGCAAAGTGATGAAGAAGAAAAACTTTCGCAATAATGTTAAAGAATCATGCCAACTTATTATGGACATTCCTCATTTGGTGCCGTCTACAATGTACGCAGATACGATGATAACTATATCTTACATACTCAGGGTTCGTATAGCATACTTACAATAGCTCATATTTGCATGATCTAGAAGGATATATCATCATCATCATCATCACAGCTCATATACGTCCCCACCGAGGGGTTCGAGCCTACCCTATGTATTAGGGTGATTAGGCCTTAGTCAACCACGCTGGCTCAGTGCGGATTGGTCGACTTCACATACATCATTGAATTTCTTCGCAGATGTATGCAGGTTGCCTCACGATGTTTTCCTTTACCGTAGAAGCGTCAGACAAATGTACATATGAAATTCGAAACGAAAAACACATTGGTACATGGCGGGTCTCGAACCCCGACCCCCGATTGGAAGGCAAGTGCCGAGTCCACAGCGCCACCGACGCGACGAGAAGGATATATACGAGGTTCTAAAGTTTACAGAACTCAAATGTACATCATCTGCTTGCGGTGGTACCATCTCAGCAACGATTGAGGCTCTGGCACGAATTCCATCACAGCGCAGAATGCGAGTGGTGGATGGCCGGAAACCATCCAGCCTAGGGTTACCAGACTTCAGGATTTATCCTGACATATCAGGACAATTTGGTCCCCGCCAGGATACCGACCGGCGCGGCGGCCCTACCGCCTGACTCATAACGATGCACCCGCTATCGTTCTAATGTCACAGGAGGTTACGAAATCACAAGATGACGTTATTTTTACGAAAACAATTATTTTTAAATGTAATTAACACAAACATATTTTTTTCAGGTTCAAATGAAATTCACATTTCATTTGTCTCTTTATGAAGATATTCCCGTTACAGTAGCTACAATTCCTGTTCTTCACTCCGAGTTTTGTTGAGCCTTGACCGATAAAACGAAGCATGGATTAAAAGAAAAAATCCCCGAGAACAAATAGCAATAAAAAAGTATTTTACTCAGGAATAATAGTTATTTGTTATACAAGAGTGCAAAGTTGCTTTTTAACCGCGTGCTCAACTTTGATGACCGAGCAAGCGAAGGATTCTAAAACTAGAATCCTGAGCGTTAGCGAGGGAATCAAAAGAGCACAAGGTGAAAAATCTTTGCACTCGAGTGCAACACGTAACTTTTCATCCCCCCTCAGCGAGGAAATGACTAAATGCAAAATAAAACATTTACAATCACAAGATACTTTTATTTCAGTTTAGGTACGTATTTACTACAACATTATGATAGGTAAGTATTACAGAAAAATATTTATGTTATGTATAACAAATAATACGTTTTTTTTAATTGTTTTCAAGTTTCTTATTTATTTATAACAATACGACGTCAAAACAAAATGGCGCGCGCAAAGCAAATTAAAAACAAAAGTAAGGTCTGAGGCGCGTTCAGAGCCTTTGGGTGTAGTAGTCCGGTTGTTTTTTAACTCGCTCAGAGGCGTTGAACGGATTACAGCAACCAAATCTTTTATCTCCCTCTTTCACATGATTTTTCTCAATTGTTCTAAGTGATTTTTTATTTCTCTCTCCTTCTAGTAGATGACATTATAGAATATGGCCGCCAATATCATCCAATCATGTAAGAGTATTTCAGTATAACCGCCTGTCAGAGCGTTTTTTACCCCGAGGCTCTGAACGGGTCGGTTGCTGTCAGAGTGCACTCGGAGTGCACTCGAGCGTAGGCTCTGAACGTGCCTCAGGGTGGCTAATTCACCGTCTGCTTCGAATTACTCTTGCCAGAACTAACCTATGCTTTTGTAATGTAATGTGGGTAAAACAGGATAGCATCTCCGTTCTAATCATGTCAGATGGATGGCGTTAATTGCCATAGATTTTGAATAAACAGCATTTGAAGTTCAGTTGAGTTTCAAAAGTGTTATGTGAGTGAGTTGTGAGAACATTTTATCAAACGTGAATATGATATTATTCGATTTATTGTAATAAAAGACAACTAAGTGTATAGTTTAAAGCATGCTTATACTATTGTATGTTATTGTTTTATAATAAAACTGTTCCTTCGTTAGCTCACAATAAGGTCGATATTTGAATGGCAGGTTTAAGTAAAACACACGTTTGTCTTGTACGACTATGTAATTGCGACTACATTGACAAGCATTCACACGATCATATATAGTGACATTTTAAATCAACATACACCGCCCACCATAAGGGCACATAGCCTTTATACAATTATAAAGTATTATTTATTAGATTTTCATGACTAAGGCTCACAAACACAAGTAATTTATATTTATTGTATGTACTTAAGATATTACATTTTTAATTAGGGCCCAATTGACACCATAAAAATTACAAATTATGTAGTAGTTACATACTCAAAATACATTAAAATCTGGACACCTTTATAAACAAACTAAACAATGCCAGTAACAATCACAAATCATGAACAAATGTGCACCAATCACTCAAACATTTGTTCCGCCAGGACTCGAACCCAGACCGGCCGATCACTGACTGCTCCACCGCGATGGCGTCAACTAAAATTTTGTACTGAGCTATATTTCATTAACATCAATCAAGGGGCACAATTTAGATACACATCTTTTTGAGATATTGTTACCGGACTTGACGCTGTAGACACGAGTGACTCCATCAGTTCCTGGGTGCTTTGCTATGATGCGTCCTAATAACCACTTTCCGGGAGCAAGATTTTCTTGTTTGATCAGTACTATGTCATGTATATTAAATTCGGGCTTCTTGCTTATCCACTTAGGTCTATGTTGCAACCGAGTTAAGTACTCAATCTGCCACCTTTTCCAAAATGTTTGGGTTAGTTTTTGGGTATATCGCCACTTACTCAAGTGGTTTGTACTAACATTGCTTATATCTGGACAAGGTATTACAGTAGATGTTTCTCCTATTAAAAAATGTGCAGGTGTGAGTGGGCTGACGTTATCTATGTCGGTGTCATCAATTGCTGTCAGTGGTCGAGAGTTCAGAACTGATTCTATCTCACATCGTAATGTTGACATTTCTTCGAACGTAAGATTTGTCGTCAAAATCTTTTTCAGGTGCCTTTTCACGGATTTTACTCCGGCTTCCCACAGTCCTCCGAAGTTTGGGCTATACGGCGGATTGAAATGCCACTGTGTACCCTCCAGTGCTAGTGTTTGTGAGATATAACCATTGAAGTCTACTTGCGCGGCTTTCCATGCTTCAATCAGCTCTTTATTTGCACCTATAAAATTACGGCCTTGGTCACTCCAAATATGTGCGCATCTCCCTCTTTTTGCTACAAAGCGACGAAAGGCTCCAATAAATGCTTCAGAAGTCAACCCTCCAACTAGTTCCAAATGTATTGCCTTAACGCTCATGCAAACGAATATACAAATGTACGCTTTGGTCGTCTTAATACCTCGACCTCTATACAAGAGCAGGTTAAATGGGCCGGCAAAATCCACTCCGCTATACAGGAAAGGACGTGCTTTATTCACTCTCATACTAAGTAAGTTTCCCATAATCTGACTTCTGGCCTTGGCATTAATTTTGGCACAAATTATGCATCTATGAATATGTTTTTTAACAACATTTTTGGCTCCTATTATCCAAAACTGTGAGCGAATTTGACACAACATTACATTACCTGAAGTCCACCGTGGAGAGTCTTCCGATGCGAGTTTGCAACTATGAGAGAGGTAAGTGGGTTCTTGTTGTCAAGTATTATAGGATGTTTAGTCTCAGCAATCAACTCTGCATGCTTCAGTCTGCCTCCTACACGGAGAATATGTTCATCATCAAGGTAAGGATTAAAAGTTTTTAATTTACTGTTTCTGTTAACTCTCTTGTATTTTTCTATGTCTTCTATTTCTTTTCCAAAATCATCCTTCTGTGCCTTTTTTAAACATAGTTTTAATGCTTCGTCTAGTTCTTGTGTGGTTAAGGCTTTAACTTCTTTTATTTTCTTAAAATTTAAAAATCTTTTCATATACACTATAACCTTTTGCAATTCTTCTAAGCTATCGTAATTATTAAAATTTAATATTTTTTTCTTCTGTATCTTCATTTCCTATAATATTCATTGTAATTATTTTTGTTTTCCTTTTTTCGGTGTCAGTTGGCTTTATGGTTAGTTCCGAAAATTTTATGATTTCATCTTGCAGCCACTCCGGTCCCTGCCACCAAAGGTTCATATTTTTCAATTCAGCAATTTTTGTTCCTCTTGTCGCAATATCTGCCGGGTTATGTTGAGACTGAACATGATGCCACTGGCCTTTGGGTATGTTCTCTAAAATTTCTATGACGCGGTTTGCTACAAATTGTTTCCAATTGTTAGGCTCTCCAAAGATCCACGACAGCACTACAGAAGAATCAGTGTACGCAAAAACGTTGTCTATAGAAATTCTCATTGCTCGAGCTGCGTGATATAGCAGCTTAGATAATAACACAGCGGCACATAGCTCAAGTCTAGGTATAGACGTGGGCTTTATAGGTGCTACCTTTGTTCTGGCTGCAACTATATGTGTTTTTACTGGTACATTTGGCCCAACTACTCTGCAGTAAACCACTGCAGCCATTGCAGATGTTGATGCATCACTGAAGCCATGGAGTGATATGTTATTTTTTGAGTTGTGTAATGTTGTAAGCCAGCGTGGAATAGTTATTTCGTTAACGTGTTCGAACTCATCTCGCAAGGTCTTCCAAGTCTTCAGCGAATCGTTATCCAGAACATCGTCCCAATTTACACCACAAAGCCATAATGTCTGAACAAACATCTTTGCTAAAACAATTATAGGAGCAATCCAACCCAAGGGGTCAAATAATCTTTGTATATCTGCCAATATGTCTCTTTTAGTCATTGAAGTTTTTTGAGATGGTAATCTAAATTGGTATTTGAATTCGTCATTTCTTATATCCCAAGATACACCTAGGACCTTGACGATACCATCTAATTTCATGTCAATTTGTGCCCTAGTAGATCTGTCTTCTACCCGAATGGAATCTAGAAAGTCGGTATTGTTGGAACACCACTTTTGCAGTCTAAATTTGCCTTTGTTGAGTAAGCTTTGAAGTTGATTGCTAGCGTCTATGGCGTCCTGCACTGTATCACAGCCCGACATCAGATCATCGACATAAAAATCTTCGCGTAACATTCTTGCAGCAACGGGGTAGTTGTAACCTTCGTCATCCGCCAATTGCATCAGTGTTTTGACGGCGAGATACGGTGCCGCTGCTGTGCCAAACGTTACTGTTAACAATCGATAATGTTTGACCTCATCAGATTCTGGAGTATTCTCTTTCCACAATACTCTCTGGAAGTCAATGTCTTCTCTATTTACCAATATCATTCTGTACATCTTTTCGATGTCACTAGTAAAGCAAATTTTATGCATTCGCCATCGCATAATTATACTCCTTAAATCTTCTTGCAAAACAGGACCAGTCAACAACTCATCATTCAACGATATGTCGTTCATACCCTTGCAAGAGGCATCGAAAACGACACGAGTCTTTGTTGTTTCTTTGTCTGATCGTAGGATAGCATGGTGTGGTAGGTAGACTGCTTTATTGTTTATCTCTTCCTTTGGTATTTGTTCCATGTGATTCATTTTTTTATACTCTTCAATAACATCAAAATAACAATTTTTTAATTCTTGCTGTCTTTCGAATCTTTTCTCTAGCATTTCCAGTCCTTTACTTGCTATGTCTAACGTGTTCCCATCTACTGATTTTGGTGTGTCTGTCTTAAAGGGTAATTTCACTATATATCTTCCGTCAGTTGTTCTTTTATGTGTCTCCTTATAAATACGTTCGCATTTCTCTTCACTCTTTGTTAACTTTCTTTCTACATCTACATCAATTTCCCATAACGTTTTGAGCATGTCAGCGATTTCTACTTGATGGTGCATGACAACTATGTTCTTTTCAGTGTGAGAATGATCATTGTCTACCGTGCCAAATAAGATCCATCCTAGGGCTGTTTTCTGTGCGCATGGTGACCTTACGGGACCCTTGATGATATCATTCTGTATTATTTGTGCATATTCATCAACACCAAGCAGTAAGTCAATATTAGCTGGTTGATTGTAATTAGGGTCGGCTAAAGTTAATCCCTCCAAATGACTCCAATCTCTTGCAACAATTCTTCTTGAAGGTATTTGTGTAGTCATTTGTTTTGAAATGACGTAAGCCTTTACCTTGAAACTAAACTGTTCACTCCTGGAAGATACTTCAACCTGAACTACTTGTTTTATATTTGATTTCACTGAACCGATTCCAATGACGCTTCCGTTCACTGAATATCGCTTCGCTCTAATTTGTTGTGCAGCTCGTTCACTTATGAAGCATCCTTGTGAACCAGGATCTATAAGGGCTCGTAGAATAGTAGTGAATCCGTCTTCACTCTTACATTCCACTAACGCAGTCGCTAGTAACGCCAGTGTTGTTCTACGAGCTGTGTGAGTTTGTGACGTCATCACTGTCAGATTTACATCTTCACTCGACTGTTCTTCTACATTGGAATGTAAAACCTTTGGTTGCCTTTCGTTTCTTGTAACGGGACCAGAGGTACTAACTGCTCTTTTGGGATGCAGAAGTGTGTGATGATGACGCCGGCATAATCTACATGTAGTGAGTAGTCGACATGTTTTGACACCATGACCAGGAACCAGACAGTTGTAGCAAATAAACTTTGATTTGACAAACTCAGTTCTTTGTTCTGGTTCCATTTTACCGAACTCTTTACAGTGACAAAGCGTGTGGTTTTCTTCGCATAGCGGACATGTTCTTTCGGTTGTGGCAGCAGAAGTGTGATATGATCGTACGATTTTTTCTCTTGTTGAGGGTGTTTGTTGTACGAGTTCGAGGGTTCTGAATTTCGACTCTAAAAATTTTTGTAATGTCTCAAACGCTGGTAGTTCATCTTCATCTTCTTTGCTGACGTGTTCTTCCCACTCTTTGTGTGTGTCACTATCCATTTTTTGAGACACCAAAAATACGATAACAGGATCCCAATCTTTAATTTGTATTCCCAGGTTTTTTATACTATTTAAACATTCGGATGTTGTGTCGATGAGAGATTTTATTTGATTCGAATTTGTATATTTGATTTTCTTTGATTAAACATACGCCTCAACAAAGATGACACGATGAGTCTCTTATTACTGTATCGCCTTTTAAGTGTATCCCAAGCTTGGACGTAGTTCGCTTCAATCACTTTAATATGACGTAACAATGCTTCTGCTTCTCCCGTAATGCTTGATTTTAAATAGTGCAATTTCTGAACGTCACTTATTGAATCATTTCTATGTACTAGTGAAATAAACTTGAAATGTAGGCCATTCTTCGTAATTACCATTGAACTTCGGTATCTCAATTCGTGGCAATTTTACTTGTGGTACTTGAATTTGCTGACCTTGTGAGGTAGACATTGCTGACTTGCTAGGGCTAGATATTTGCGAATCGATTGCAAATAACAAATCATTCATTTCTGTTTTCGCTTTCATAACAATATCTTCACAAACATAGTATTGTTCTTGTGCAAAATACGGCAATAATTTCCTTTGTTCACTTTTTACATTTTTCAATAAACTGGTGTGTCCCGCACGAAACTGATTCCAATAGTCATCAATTGATTGTAATTTTACTGTTATATAGCCACGTGTTAAACGTGCCTTTGGGCATTTCTTAAAGTTTTCATATGTTTTTGATAGTACGTTACCCAAATCTTCTAATTCGCTCAATGTTTGTTCGATTATTTCCATGTTAATTCACTAAGCTTTATGCTTGAAAAATAGTTTGTCGTGTAGTTTATCTGTTCAGCAATAATGTCCAAATACTCTTTTCCCGAATGTTCAATTATTGTTTGTAAAATAACACTATTTAACTCGTGCGCATAACTAGTTATTTAATCAGCCGATATGAACATTAAGTAGCTTGTTTACGATGTTTCGTCGTGTCCGATATGCACAAAAAAAGGGTCGCCTATTGTTCTCTTCGCAACGCTCGATAGGCTCTCGGCGAATCCGGCTCGAAGGACCAAATGTTCCTTCGTTAGCTCACAATAAGGTCGATATTTGAATGGCAGGTTTAAGTAAAACACACGTTTGTCTTGTACGACTATGTAATTGCGACTACATTGACAAGCATTCACACGATCATATATAGTGACATTTTAAATCAACAAAAACGTTTAAACAGTTAATAATCGTATCTGAAACATTTGTAACCTCAAAACCGTGAAGTGGCGAATTCCGTCTACATTGAATGGGGCAAATTCGTCATATGCCGGATTTTCCCTAAATCAGACATTGTAAACCTTTTTTACAAGCTTTTATTTAACTTGCAATGTATGTATGTTCGGGTGGAATCTTGCAACTCAATTTTGAAGCAGATATCTTTAACCGATTAAGCTGAAATTTTGTATACACGTTCAGTTTGGATGACAATGCATGTTTGACTGTGTGACGTCATTTTAAATCCAAGATGGCGGCATACCCAAGATGGCGGATCAATTATTATTAATGCACCCCTACAATATGGGTATCAAATAAAAGGTCTTGCTAAGAGTAACTCGAAAAATAATGTGACGTCACTATTTATCCAATATGGCGGACTTCTAAAGCTATAAAATCAATTTTGAAGTAGATATCTTTAACATTGAGCTGAAATTCTGTATAGACGTTCCGGCAAACTACCTTGCAACAATGATGCGTTGAATGAGATGAACAGACTGAGAAACGTGTCCAGTGATAACTAAAAAGTAAAAAATTAATTAAATGTAAAAAACCTTTTTAAAAACAAGCTTTTATTTAAATGCGCTAAAAAGAATTAATAAACTTTTACACTAAAACTTTTACTTATAACGTCATTTCACATTTGACACAATTTATATGACATAAAAGCTTGTCACGAGATTTACTTTTGTAGATAAACAAGTAAATTAAATAATTTGATGTGAATAATTTTATACATTACAATTTTCAAAGTAAATACGAGTAGGTACTTAAAAGTACTCTTTTAAGTACTTTTAAGTTACTACATACAAGTAAATCTCGCGACAAGCTTTTATGTCATATAAATTGTGTCAAATGTGAAATGACGTTATAAGTAAAAGTTTTAGTGTAAAAGTTTATTAATTCTTTTTTACCCCTGAAATTTATGTGAAACAAAACAACATACTTTCAAACCGAATGTTATTAGATTTATAGATTTAATTTATTTTACAAATTATACTAAAGATCTAAAGGGCTGCCATGAAAAAAATACATATACCTAGGTGAGTATATAAGTACTGGGTCTTATAATCTTATATCATGTAAATTGTAGGTTATTCTAAAAAAAACTAAACTAATGTTATTTTAAAGTACTTCTGCGTACACTACTTATATTTTTAGTTTTGTTTTCTTCCGGCAGAAGTAGATAGCTAACTGGGGCCACCGCCCTTCCCCCTTATGACTGCCCGCCGGCTTTGCATATTGTGCGCGAAGTACTCGATCATTATTTTACGTTTACCGTGATGTTATTTTAAAACTGCGATATCTCCTAAGATATTCATTTAAATCGAATGATGTAAAGGGCAATTTTGTTTTAAATTAAATACTTGTGATGAATAATGTATTTATTTGGATAAGGATTAATATCATGTTTATAAAAACCCCTTCGCAAATAATGCATTATTTTAGAACAAATTTGGTTAGCATAAAAAAGCTTATAGTGAGCTAAACTTAAAAGATAGACATATACTGTCGCGGACTTTTTTTTAGAACTTTTAAAGGGGAACAATTCTGTCATACATGATTTTTGCGAAACTTTAACCGTTTACGCAGCGCACGCAGCGGAAGCTCTCAATAGGAAAAAAAATCCCCCGATTTTGAAACATTCTTCATTGGTGCTTTGCTCCTATTGGTCTTGGCGTGATGATATATAGCCTATAGCCTTCCTCGATAAATGGGCTATCTAACACTGAAATATTTTTTTAAATCGGACTAGTAGTTCCTGAGATTAACGAGTTCAAGCAAACAAACAAACAAACAAACTCTTCAGCTTTATAATATTAGTATATATAACATAGGTTAAAAAGTTACTATTCCACGCGGACGAAGTCGCGGGCACAGCTAGTTATTATAATTATAGAGCGCACTCAGAGCCTTCGCTCGAAGTACGTAGGTAGGTACAACTTTTCGCTCTAACCCCGTTCAATGCCTTCGAGCGTGAGCGAGACGCACGGGTGAGGGTCCGTTCAAGACCTTACAGGGTCAGAATGAGTTACGTAACCGAACAACAACCATTGGTGGTTGTAAAATGCTCTTATGTTTATTATTGAAATACTCAGACGTGATTGGATGATAATAGGGTTAAAAATTCATGTGAAAGAGGGAGATAAAAGATTTTGTTGCTGCAATGCGTTCAAAACCTTTGAGCGAGTTAAAAAACACCCGAACAACTACACTCCGAGGCTCCGAACGCGCACCCTGAGGCTCTACTAGACAAATGCCACAAGCCAATTTTTCCGCAGGCGTTCCACAAAAAAATGTATAAAAATGACATTAACTAACGACAACGTCACGCTATTTTCTCCGCAGTTAATGTCATCTCCATACATTTTTTTGAGGTACGACTGCGGAAAAGTTAGCGTGTGGCATTTGTGGGGGTCTGCACTGCACTGCTACTGCTTCTTTTTCGGCCCCACCTGCGCCTATCGTCCCGAATCAATTCGTGCCGAAGCTTCGTACGTTTTGTACACTAAAAAGTTATCGCGTATATGCTGTGGTCACATTAGCGGCTTTGTCATTTTGCACGAACTAGAGTCTGGCTAATGAAAGTTGAACCCAGGTAAACGCGGGAAATTTAAAAAAATTGGGGACGGCATTACCAACTAACTATAGTAGGAAAAAACGGAGTTGATACTTTTATATTAACTATTAATGTTTAGTTTCAATGAACTTCCAGCATTGAAAAATATTATTTGGATTTAATGAAAATTAAAAATTACTTAATTTCTGTCATATTTGGACAGAAATTAAGAATAAATATTATGAAATATTGAAAATTAAGACTTTAGTCAGTTGGTAGGTACATAAAGATGTTAAGAATCAAAGTACATTTAAAAAATATTTTATTTTACTCACTTTAATAAAAATCAATTTCCAAAAACTCAACACCTTCATCTAAGCTAGTGCGTTTGTACTTCTGTTCCAAAAACCGAAAATTAATTTACAAAGAAACAAGTTTTCACAAAGTATCAAAATTGCCGTGTTCAACTAAACTACAAAGGGGCATTGTAAATCAGTGTTGCATTGCAGTTGCAACTTGAAAAAATGTCAGGTTCAGCTTTCATTAGCCAGACTCTATTGACCAATACTAATCCAAGATGGCTGAAATCATTTCCAGACGTTGAACAATGAATGTCTTACCGTACGTTTGCACTAAGAAATATAAAACATGTAGGTAATGTTTTACAACTTGTTGTATGATACAAATCTCAAAACTTGTTGTGTATGCTTTTGCGTTCGCACTGCCGAAAATCATATTGGATGAGGATAGGAACAAATCCTAAGATTTATTGCAGACTGCATTCGGTCCGCCTCAATACTTGTTGTCTGTCAATATTTTTTATGGATTTGTCAACGATTGCGTTCGCACTGTCGGCTGTCAGAGTCTATACATGTTTTGCAACATGTTCCATGTGATCTATAACTGCACTACTTGCATTATAATATAACACATGCGTATTTTATGAGTTGCTTCTGGTATCTAAAACCGGTGAGATTATATCCACTTTACGAGTAAGTGCTTTGAAAATTTATTATAATGATTATACTATTAGGTCTAGTTTTAATAAGGACATTATTAATGTTAAGTACTAGAACGTTAAGTTCTATGTAATGTTTTGCCAGTATATTAATTCCGATTACGGGAACTCTGCCGACAAACTGAACCTTCAGTTTGGCAGATAATAAAATAAGGAGCATTGTAATTTCATATGTACATGAAGTAAATAAATCAGTAAATAAAGTAAAAAAAGTCATCTGCTTGTATCCCGTATTCCCACGATATTCATAACACGAAGCTTCGGGACGATAGGCGCCAAAGCATTAAGATTATGCTCCGTGCTCCTCGGTCGGCGATGTTTATATTATTTTGTCCGAGACATGAACACAACCGGAGGGGCTGGCTACATCGGTCTGCAGAGTTTGCTACAAAATTTATTAACGTGAAAAGCCACTAACAATGACATATAGGTACCAATTAACGAATAACGAGCTAAGCTGTTGGCCACATTATTTTGTATGATTTTAAAGTTATTGCATTTATTAACATGTTACGACGACGCAAGTGGGGCCGTAGTATATAACGCTTATCTAAATGACCTAAATCTAAAGTAATTTATACTGACTTTATCGTTTGTTTGAAAAACAGAATTGTTTTTAACTCGTAACTGTAGACTTGTTTGATGAGACGATAATGCAAGCAAGCAGAGAGAAGACAATCACTACGTGCAAGCAAGCGATAAACTTCAATTATTTCCAATTTTATTCCAAAGCAGTTTGTATTTTACTACTATTTTCAAACATGGCAACATAAAAATTCTACCGAAGCGCTCTCTGACGGCACTATCTTTACATGTTTTTTTATTTGGGACATCAAAACAATAACTTTTATACCTAGTTGTATTAAAAAGGACGAACAAAAACTTTAATATTTCGTTTTTTTACAATAAAAAATATTAAAAAAGAATTTAGTAGCAATTTTTTCATGTGAAGGCTGAAAACTGTAACAATGACAATTTAAAAGCAGAATTTGACAGCTTCCGCTTTCTACTACTTTTGAGCAAGCGGAAATGGTTGGTCCGCCATAATCGTTCGTGTGGGTCTGTGCTTGTGTGGTTTAGGTTTCTTACCGGTGCCAATAATTATTTTTAATTAGTAATAAGTTATGCGTATGAATCCAGATATGGACGATGATGAGAAGGGGTAAGTGATTTTCATTATAATTTAAAAAGATTGGGCCCTGGTAGGCTATCAACTATAATAGGTCAAACTGCATGTTCGCTTGATGTGTCGCATTTCACGACCAGCCAGCAGGGCTCTAAATTAGCATTATTTCTAAATCCATTGGCATATTTATGTTGTTATTATCAATAATATTGGAACTTTGGATGTATTTATGTATACGCGACATCGGCAAATTTGCGTAGACCTACCTAATTAGCCTCTTACCGGCTAGCGGCCACCGACCCCAAGCCTTGCTGTACCATTTGACTTGCGTAGCGATCATGGCAGCTATAACTTTCCCATGGCAAATAATTTTATTTCTCAAAATTATTGCTTTATAGAAATAGACAAGACTGATCAGTTTACATAACAATTATTTTACATCGAATTTATCGCGCACAAACGTCGCAATAAATGGAATTAGCCTTTCTGTGATTAAATCACAGCTTTCTCTTATCGTAAAGCTAATAAACCAATATTATGTATCTCGTATTTTACACCTAACGATCCCAGGAATGTTGGCTAACGAGGTTATTAGAGCGATTGTCGTAAGTGCCGCGTTGCTTGAACTCATTTTGTGAGAGCCGCTGAAAACGTGCTGATTCATTTGCATAAGGTTACCTAGGTGCCTGCCACGGCGTCCGACAGTTATAACCTCACAATATAAACTCGAAACTTGTTGGCGTTTTAGTAGTAATCGTATATTATTGGGCGTGTTTTTGTTTTCTATAGCAAATGAATTATTACGAGATCAAAATTAGCATGGTCTTTTTGAAATAACATTTCCTGTGATCTTATTAAATGTTATGTTATAATATGACAAAATCACAAAAAGGAATGTTTTTTTATTATTAAAATAAACTTAAAAGTAGTAAGGCTAGCATAGTAAAAGTGATTTTTGTAGTTTTAATTTATGAATCAAACATTTAAAGTGAATGTAACTTTCACCCTTCACAGATTACTTTAGATAACATTATGAATGGCATGTGGTAGGTATGTTGGACTAACCATACTGTTTAATTGGGCTATGCTATAGTACCTAATTGTTGAGATTTTTGATATTTTTTTATATGCCAATTCTTATAACAAGGTAATGTGCTGCCTTTAACTCATGAGTTATTCATGTGGTGTTTTTTTATAAAACTAAAATAACATGTGCCATAGTAGGCATATAACTTAGGTGTTTACCACATCGTTTATTAAGATTAAAAATTAAATGACGACCTATTATAAAATTAGCAATTATCTAATGGATTACTTAATGAATCAATGGTTCAGTGGTTGATATTTTTTATATCAGTCAGTACTACTTTATTCTTATTCTTGACAATACATGACATTCTTGATATTCTCCAAGAATTTAGCCATTATTAATCTATACCTACATAAAACTTAACACCTGTTCTAACAGTTTCAACATACCTTGATTAATTTTGTGTAAATAATGTGCGAGACTGAAGTGCTTACAACCATCCATACTTGGGACACAGACACAGAAAGGTAAATTGCATCATGTTAATAAAGCTCAATTGAATAAAAACAATTTGAAATTTAATTCAGTTGCTTGCCGGCTTGACGGAGGCCAAAAACGCTCGGAATTCTGCATGAATAGAAAAAGTGTATGATTAATGATATTATGAATTTCAATAATTATGTTTTTAAATATGTAGTTTTTAATTTTTTTATGAAGAATGATCATTCAGATATGACTTTTGTAGATATACATGTTTTTGTTCCGAATTTCTTATTTGTGATAGCATAACATTTTTAAAAATTCTAGCAGGGGTTTGAGGTTTTTGTATTCTTTTTACATTGATAGAAGCAATGGGTTTATTTTTCAAGAAACAAACTTGCGGCATTATTATATTGAAGGTTGATTTATTTAAAATTAAAATACCTTAATTACCTAGGTATTTTATTTACCGGGAGACTCTGTACCAAGGTCGCCTGCTTGGGTTCTTTCATCTTACCTATTTCTGCCACAAAGCAGCATTGCTTGCATTGTTGCATTCCAGTTTGTAGGGAAAGATGTGGCAGTGAAATTACTAGGTACCTTGACTTTACATCTTATGACACAAGTTTGCAACATATACTGTGGTTCTTGTGGAGTTTGCAGATTTGCTGCTAATCTCACAAGAGCCACATGTAGATCACCATTACCACTTACTATCAGATGGGCAGTATGCTTGTTTGCCAATTTACTTAGGTATATAAAAAAATAGAAGTTTAACGGAATATTTCATGATGTTGGTATGGTGGATTCTGTTTTGTACTTTTAAAATTGTTTTTGTTTTTTAAAAAATAAAGACATAGGTAACTATTACTTTTGTCAGATGTCACAACTTGAATTTTTAGATGTTTATGTTTCAGTGCTATTCATTAAATAGCATGTGAAATAGAATACTCATAGTAGAGTGGGACTTATAAAATGTTAACAAAAAGTAATTCAACATACAGCATTAGGTCCAAAATGTTTAAACTTTTTATGCTCCAATATTATGAGTAAACAGTACTTTGTCAGCTTGGTGCATCATCTAGTAGTATGCTTCTAATGTTCATGTTATTCAAATATTCTATACTAATTCAATTAAGCATTGCTTAACTTGAACCTCTTGAATTTCTAAGCTTTTGTACTGTCATATTTATAACTAGCTGTGCCCGCGACTTTGTCTGCGTGAAATAGTAACTTTTGGCAGCATTTTGATTTTTGTAGGCAATTTTTTTTGATAAAAGATCTTTGAAAAAGATCTTGATAAAAAGTAGCCTATGTTACTTTATATAATAAGCTATCTATAAGCGAAAGTCCCGTCAAAATCAGTCCAGCCGTTCCGGAGATTAGCGGGAACAGACAGACAGACAAAAAATTTTTAAATTGTGTTTTTGTTATTGGTACCCGATATACATTCATACCCATTTAGTAAAAACTTGTTATTTTGACATTACAAACAGACACTTCAATTTTATTTATTTGTATAGATAAAAATGAATTTCTATTTCATTTGGTCACACCACAACTTACTCTTCTGTCACTTTTCTGTCAGTCTGTCGGTCACAGTCGATTTATCTCCGAATCTACTAGACCGATTAAGTTAAAATATTTGGTACACATATCAATTTCTATGATGACAAACGCAGAGGTGTGATGTGAATATATGAAATCTGTATATGGGAGGTCATTTTTGGGGGGAAGGCGGAAATAAAAATTTTTTTTTTAAATATCAAATGAAAGGTCTTGTTGTGAAGATCTTAAATGTATTTTTTTGAAATTTGAAATAGACAAAAATTTACCATTACCCCCCCTTATCTGCGAAACTACTCAGCCTAAAATTTTGAAAAAATACATAAATTAGTTTTCTACTTATAGATTATAGGAAAACCTATAAGAAGTCCATGATATTAAAATAACATGGTAATCACTCAATATTGTGCGTACCAACTTACATTAATTTGCAGGTGGAATGTGTGGGAGAACATATTTTTGAACTCCCATGTTAATGTATCTAGTCAATGGTATGGAACTTTTCGTGCGCGAATCCGACTCGCACTTGGCCGGTTTTTTATATTATACAGGCATTTTTATTTACTTATAGTGTTATTATCTTGTCATTTATAGTGTGTTATCTTATTCATAAATGTGAGTCAAAATTGTAATTCTTGGAAAATTGTGACTTAAATGATGATGATAGAGTTCTAGGCAAGTAAAAATCACATCCTATAATTAATATTTCAATTAATTAATCTGTTTCATTTCTCAATACTTTAACTCAAATTCTAGATCTAAATAGATTTAAGAATATTGCATTTGTAATGTGTTGTTGTTTGAGAGCTCTAATGACACAGTAAAATTTGCAGTCAGTGTACAATTGCTAAAGTTAAAGCAATATTTGTCATGGTTAGGCACAATATAGGTGACCAAAAATGTAACATAGCTTTAGAGCTCTTCCATGCTTTGGTAGGCATGTTAATCAATGGATCCTGGTTATTATCTGGTCATGTTTGTTACCTGCACCATAATACTGCATAGAGGAGCTAACTCTGTTTTGTGAGTTTACTTTCTGACCATGCAAGTGAAGAAATGGACGTTTGGACTTTGGATCAGCTTAGATGTTATGTTACAGAAATTGTGCGATAATGCGTGACTCAAGTCCAGTCTTGGCAGCCCGTGCTCCGCCTGCAGGGTTCTCATGGATGCTACAATTTTGACACCTGCAGATGTGGACTAAGAGTATCAGATCTGCAAATGTGGATTTCTGGATTTTTTAAAGATCTATTTAATTTTAATATGTTTTATTTAATCATATTTTGAGAAACAAATCTAAAACATCTTTTTAGGCCGTCTTATTAGCATTCTATACGAAGGGTTGTATAATGAAAAACTTTGTTAAATAAAAATTGGTAAATTGTATTTAAAAAATAGAATCTGATGAAGACACTGAGATTAATATGAATATTCCGCATTTGCAGATTCCGGTATCCGTAACACCCTTGGTGTAGACTTTATGCACTATAATATGTTCCCACGTGGATCAGTCCCAGCAGGGTTGATTGATTTAAATCAAATGATTTATATCATGATTTAAATCACTAATTTAAATCAAGTGATTTATTTAAAAAAATCAATGATTAATGATTTTTTAAATATTAAGTAGATTTTAAAAAAACTGTAATGATATTTATTTTATACATCATAACTCGAATTCAATATCAACACGAAACGATTTTTATCTTAAAACACGCACGATTTGGGGAATTCCCTGTGTTTTCTATTTAAGTACTTGATTCACGTGACGTGGGTGGGAGTGTTGTTAGTTTACATTTTTTTTGGACTGATTTCTATTAAATTTGCCAGAAATTAATAAAAGCTTACCAAATGACATTAAAAAAAAAATCATGACTTTTCCCTGAAGTTTCTAAATAAATAAAAAAAATCAAAATAATCATGATTTTTTTTTATTTATTTGAAAAAAATCTGTCAAAAACAAAAAAATCATGATTTTTATCAACCCTGAGTCCCAGTCTCAGTTGGAGTTGGCTACTGTGGTTGATTAGGACTTTTTAACATTTTCAAAACAAATATAAACATTATTTAATTTTATACCTATTCATTGAGTACAGACTGATCACTACTTATTCGTTATCAGTTTAAATGTCAACCATAGGAATACTTCGTTATCTGTTCGTAACACATAGATAATGATTTCTTGACCAATTTAATGTAGGTACAAACAGTGAAGGCGTAGCTATTTTGCAAAGATTACTACTTGTTTTATTTAGTTTATCAAACATAGGTATAAACTTCTGGTAGAACTCAAGTCTGTTCTAATCTTGAGGCTAAGTCGTGTTGAGTGAGGTAATATTATATCATTTTTAAGATAGCTTTCAGAAATTGAATCATGTCATCTCAGTCAATTTGGATTGGCATAGCCATACTGTGTTGTTTACTCTTTGGTTCTTAAAATAGGGTTGTACAGTCAGCAACACCTCGAGCTTTACATTTGCATTACAAAATTCGTCGCTGATATGTTTAGTCACTTCCAATCTTATAACATATTATTATGTGTTAAACTACAGTGGATACTATCTAACATTGGTTTTTTAGTTAATGACCATGTTGACAATCTAGCGAATAGTGCCATTCATAGTGGGGAGGAATTTAATTGTAAACCTTCTTCTTCTGTCCATTGCATGGCAGCAATGTCAAAATAAGTGGCATATATTCAATGAAATATCAAAAACTAAAGCAATATAGGTATATGGTACTACTCTATTAGTAACAAAATTTTTAAAACACCCTGGTTTGATTTTGCCAGCCTCCAGGAAATTGTTCATTAATTTTGCATTAAGAGTATGTTTGGGTCATATTCCACTAAATAAATTTTTACCCATGATACATTATATTTCAAGTCCATTGTGTGAAAAATGTAATACAATAGAGGACGTTTATCATTTTTTGATGGAATGTGAAACAACGTTACAGAATAGAATCATAGGCTAGTGAATTTGTACAATGGGGGTATTAATTAAATTTTGCAGCAACTACTTTCAAGCCATGCTAAACAAGTATTCATCTTCATAAAACACTCTTTTAATGAGCGTTAGTTGGTTTAACTGTTAACTGACGCTCATTGAATGTTTTAATGAATTCTAGGTTTTGATTTTCCCTATGAGGCAGGCATAGTCACCCAGAGTGGACTAAGGCCTCTTTAAAAATCTATATCTATACAAATAAATAAAATTGAAGTGTCTGTATGTCTGTCTGTCTGTTTGTTCCCGCTAATCTCTGGAACGGCTGGACCGATTTTGCCGGTACTTGGATTTTCTCCTGTGCCGTGGGTGCAGTTACAAACATAGAATATCACATGCACATACGCCCAGATCGGAACAAATTTCTGTAGGCCATACAAAACATTTGTCCCGTACGGGAATCGAACCCGCGACCCGTTGCGCAGTAGGTGATCACTCGACCACTGCGCTAAACGTGTCGTCACTAATAGATAGCTACTTTTCGCCAAGAGTTACTATTCCACGCGGACGAAGTCGCGGGCACAGCTAGTATGATATAAATAAAATTCGTCGCTATTACCAGCGACATAAGGTGCGTTCCGAATGAGCTTATAACGATGAGAGCGGTGTGAGCGCTCACAAATGTTCCGAATGGGATATCGCGCTAACATCGACAAATTTTAATAACGGTTGGCCATTCGGAACGCTAGTTTGCGCTTGCGACGCTGACGTTTCCTTAGACGTTGTCGTCCATTAGCTTGACAATTATTTTGCAGCAATAATAGCACGTAATTTTTCATCTTTTAATGGGCACTTAGGTAGACAACAGAAAAATAGATCACTGCTGTATTATTTTCCTGATCCCTCACGTTGTAGTTCTCAATCGCTGACTTTATGTTGTAGTTCTCAATCGCTGACATTTACACTTGACAGTCGTATGAACACCCACAACGATTACGATCCCAGGCATCATCATCATCATCATCATTTCAGCCAAGAGACGCCCACTGCTGGACATAGGCCTCCCCCAGGGATCTCCAAACCGATCGGCCCTGCGCCTCCCGCATCCAGCGGCTTCCCGCGTCCTTCACCAGATCGTCGGTCCAACTTGTGGGGGGCCTACCAACGCTGCGTCTCCCGGTACGCGGCCGCCACTCAAGGACCTTTCCGCCCCAACGGCCGTCAGTCCTGCGAGCTATGTGTCCTGCCCACTGCCATTTAAGGTTTGCAATTCTTTGGGCTATGTCGGCGACTCTAGTTCTTCTACGGATCTCTTCATTTCTGATGCGATCGCGTAGAGAAACCCCGAGCATAGCCCTCTCCATTGCCCTTTGAGTGACATTGAGCCTTCTGATGAGACCCATTGTAAACGGCCAGGTCTCAGTTCCGTACGTCATCACTGGCAACACGCACGAATTGAAGACTTTCGTCTTAAGACACTGCGGTAGATTGGCCGAGAATATGCTGCGTAGCTTCCCGAACGCTGCCCAGCCGAGTTGGATTCGTCGATTTACCTCTTTCTGGAAGTTGGACTTACCGAGCTGGACTATTTGTCCCAGGTAAACATATTCGTCAACAACTTCCAGTGTAGAGCCGCCAACCTTCACAGGAGTGGGTACTACATGGGAATTCACCATAATTTTGGTCTTGTCCATGTTCATTTTAAGACCCACTTGTTGGAAAACTCTACAGAGGTCTTCGAGCATTGTGCCTAGATCTTCCACTAGATCCCAGGCATGGTCGCCGTAAACGCAAGATGGCGAATGTAATGATGTCATCATTTACGTCAGGTTGGCTGCTGTGAGCACGCTAACGGTGAATCGAAACGATTTTTAGCGCGCTGACATCGATGATATCGCCATTCGGAACGCATCAATAGAGCTTTCTCAATGTCAACATGTAAAGTGCAGCTCAGTATTTCCAAAACATTGTTCTGCCATGGCCCGGTAACTTTCATACGGCCCCTTCGTGACCCACTCAATGGTTTCAACTACTCAATACTGATAGCACTCAACTCAATGGTGGTAAGGTAATGGTTTCAACTACTCAATACTGATAGCACTCAACTCAATAGTGGTAAGGAAACACATTTGTTTTTAGAAGTAAGTACATATACATTTCGACATAATATGTATTAAGTACAATTAAACATTTTATTACTAGCTAACTTTGCCAACTATGTTTCGGTATCGGCGGTATATTTTAAAATGGGGGAATACTGCGACCAAGTATTTTATTTTGACGGCCCGGTACCGGGTCGCTATCGCTACCCACCTAATGGGAAACACTGGCTAGCGTATTGCCACAGTTTTACAATGCATTGTTAAAATGTGGTATTGTGTGTATTTCAAGAATTTTTATTTTATTTGGTATTTTTGTAACATGTTTTATAACTAAGCATTTTTTATCCATTAGAAAACTGTTTGTTGGTGGTCTGTCATGGGAGACATCCCAGGAGAATCTTCAGCGGTACTTCTCCCGCTACGGAGAAGTCATCGACTGCGTTGTGATGAAGAACAGCGAGTCGGGCCGCTCCAGGGGCTTCGGCTTCGTGACCTTCGCCGAGCCATCACTGGTCAACGTCGTGCTGCAGAACGGACCGCACACCCTTGACGGAAGGTAAGTTTTCAACACAACTGGGCGCCAACACTTACTCTATCTTCACTTCACTTCTTTAAATATCTCAATCGATCTAGTACACAATGTTTCTGCAAAACTCGGAAGTTTTTGATAGAAGACTGTTCTGTGAGTTTACTTTTGAATGGCCAAAAGTTTACAATGAAATTGATTTGGTTTAGGTTCCTGAAAAAGGACAAAACAAGACGTCACAATAATATAACAACAAGGCACAAATCACATCACTATAGTTACAGCTTAATATTATAAGTGGATATATAATATTTACACAGTAATTTTAAAATATGGTCGTGTAAAATACAAAGTTTCAACAACGGGGTAAATATACAAAGATGCAGAATTTATACATATTATGGAATGGAACAAATAAATAACATAATTGTAGTCTGTGGTTCCTTTCTTGACTAGAACATTTGTTTCGTGGAGGTGGAACGGATTACAAGAATGTCTAAGCCTCAGTATACAGGATGTCCCTAAAACAATGGATAAACCTGTAACGATAGGTGGACTTCATCATGGCCTCCCTTATCACAAATTATGACCTTAGTGAAAATATCACGGTTTCAGAGATATTGAGTTGCGGACATCCAAAATGCAACTGCTTACATCGAAATGTCGGGTTACGCGCACTGCATTAAACATTCTTTTATTAAAAGGTCTAGGACGTGTATAAGGGCGCAAGGTCAATTTGAATTTTTATTTCGAATGTGTTTTTTCGAGCGTCGGTGGCGCAGTGGCCTCGGCACTGGACTGTGCAGTGTGCTCCGAGTAGAATCGGGAGTCCCGCGATCGATCCTGCCATGTACCAATGTGTTTTTCGTTTTAAGAATTTCAAAGTGGCCACTTTTTTAGCAATAATTCGGTTTATGATTATTCCTATACATACATTTAATATATGCCTGAATAGCTCAAAAAATCTGAAATATGTGTATTGAGTTCTTGACTGATCTATTTTTAAAACAATAATTAAATAAGTATACATGACATGTATCGTACATAGTTCGAATTGTTATTTTTCTGTTCGACTATCTACCTAGTTTTTAAGGTTCCGTAGCCAAATGGCAAAAAACGGAATCCTTATAGATTCGTCATGTCTGTCTGTCTGTCTGTCTGTCCGTCTGTCCGTCTGTCTGTCCGTCCGTCCGTATGTCACAGCCACTTTTCTCCGAAACTATAAGAACTACACTTTGTAAGTAGATGTATTCTGTGAACCGCATTAAGATTTTCATACAAAATTAGAAAAAAAACAATAAATTTTGGGGGTTCCCCCATACATAGAACTGAAATTCAAAATTTTTTTTTTCGTCAAACCCATATGTGTGGGGTATCTATGGATAGGTCTTTAAAAATCATATTGAGGATTCTAATATCATTTTTTTTAAACTGAATAGTTTGCGCGAGAGACACGTCCAAAGTGGTAAAATGTGTGTCCCACTGTAACTTCTAAAATAAGAGAATAATAAAACTAAAAAAAATATATGATGTACATTACCATGCAAACTTCCACCGAAAATTGGTTTGAACGAGATCTAGTAAGTAGTTTTTTAATACGTCATAAATCCTACCGAACCCTTCATGGGCGAGCCCGACTCGCGCTTGGCCGGTTTTTTTTTAATCAGTGATCGAAGTCTTTGTCATTACTAATAAGATTATGGATGTTAAATCGTATGATATAAAAGTCCTTAATAATATCGAAAAGTAATCTTACTGAAATGCTACCGAAATATGATAATTACCTTAAGGTTAGATGAATACTTAGTACAAATCGTATCTCCTTCCTATACCTATGTCGTCTGAGATCCGTTTTTTAACGGATGTCGCACCGATGTCGATGTTGGGTAGTCGGATCCGATAAATGTTGATACCAGTGATTGACATCGTACACAAGGCGAGACTACGCAATGGACGGCGATGAAGCTTTTGTTGTGTTGTATTATTTTAGAATAAACATTTTCGCGCAGAACACACCGCCGCACAGTGGTCCGGATTTTCAAAAAGGTGGACATAGGATCGAAAATGCTTATTTAACTTAACAAAAAATTGTTTCGTATAGGAAATTTAACGCTGATTAATACTTATTTCTACAACTTTTCAAAAAAACTGCTCCTTCACGTCAAAAAAAAATATTGAAAATAAAAATGTATGGGAGAAAATCTATTTTATTTTTTTTCTCCGTTCAGTATCAAAGTATAGCAAGCAAACCTTATATTCTGGTAAGTACTTATTGTCCTTAATACGACGACATATAAATTGATTGCGTATCCCTGCGGCCTTGGCGCCTACGATGCTATAAAGTTTAAAATTTTTATGTTGAATTATCTTATTATTATTAACGAGTTTTTCTATTAAAATTAATCCAAAATATATTTTTTAATAAAACAAGCCCCCCGCGTGCCCCATCCTTTTATTAGGCTCGCCCCCTATTACTTGGGACTTAAATATAACTGGCGAAATTACAGTGTACTATAGTGTAGTATACACCTTTGCCTTCGGGGAATATAAAGCGTGACGTTATGATAAAATAAGCATTTTTGCTTATTTTTGTTTTAAATAATCTTCTGTTGATTATTCTTTCATCTGTTGATATTTCCTATTGATAAATCATGGTTGATATTGGTGGTTATACTACTAGTGTGACTTATCTTGAAAGAAACAATTAGAAATAGATTTAGCCCTGAAAAAGGCTTTTTCTGAAGTCTTGAAAATGACTATTTTAAGTCATCATCATCATCCGAGCGTTATCCCGGTTGCGACCTTACGGGCCGGGCGGACCCCGGGCCCGTAAGGTCGCAACCGGGATAACTTGTCTTCCAGTCTAACCGGATACGGCTGAATATCACGACCCTTTGACTATTTTAAGTAGTCCTGAAAAGGACCACAACTTAACTACTACTACTAACAAACTCAATTCTAACAATTACAACATCACTAAATCTGTCACGTTTACATTAATGGATCATGTTCAGACTGCAACTCCTGTAGATCCATATTTTCGGTTTCTTCTGTTACTACCTCAGGCAACAACAAAAGCTCTTTAACATCTGGAAAAAAATCGAATTGCTTTGAGTTGCTGTATTTTGGTCGAATATGGGATAAATATGGGTCTGAACTAATTAAAAAATTATGAAGCAAGTCCTCGTTGGTCTTTATCCTGTTAAATTTTCTTGTGTGAGACTCACGAACTCTTCGAAATTCTTTATTTCTTGCTTCTCCAGCTTCTTCGGAAAGAATGCCAATTGGTAGGAGGCCAAAGTGATGACAAATGTCTGCACCGTGTATGAGTAGCTTGTGCACACTTGCGGGCATATAAAACCATGGGTATAGATGAACAAAGATCTCAGCTGTTTCTCTGCAATAAGTCCTGAATTTTTCAATATCTATGGCACATCCTGATGAAATCGTTTGAAGAATAACCGCAAAATGCTTCAGCAGGACTTTGTCAACATTGGTTATTTCGGCAGATTTCTCATAATCTCTAAAAAACCTTCTGGCTGTGTTTCCGTCGTTTGTGGTTCCAAAGCCTTGCTTCACAAAATCCACAAGTATTCCCATTTGCTGTTTGAATTCTTCTTGTGTCAAATGTTTCTTCGCAGCTTTTAGTTGCTTGTTAGCACCTCGTGCAGTCCACATCTCAAAGTCCATGTTGTAAGATATGTGTAGAATACACTCCATACAACGAATCCACATATGAAGAATAGAAAGTCCATATTTATAAACATCTTCTCGAACAGGTCTTGTAAATACTTCTGACAGCTTGTTCATCTCAGTTGGCTTAGCAAGGCAAATATTGCAGGCAGATGCAGACGAAGTATCCGTTATAATAGTGGCCACTTTTCCGTCGATCATTGTCATATGAAGCTTGTGACTAATCTCTAGCCCTGCCCATTTTGTAGAATCGATGTTTTTTATTTCTTCCTTCAATGCAGCTTCTTCTTGCTTGATGTATTCTGCTGTCTCTTTACAAAACTCGAACTTAATGGGCCTGCAATAATGTGTTGAAGAAGGTGTTGGGTTTTCCCATATGATGCTATTATTAGAAACTAATTTAAGAGGGACAAGACTTGACATGAAAACCGATGAATCACTGAAGTCTACATCTTCACTCCTTTGCTTGTAGGTACTTTGTGAAGAAGCACCATCAAAACCCCATTTACTAATTAACTTCAATCCTTCAGTTGACGAATCAATCGATGTCAAATGAAGTATTGTCTGACGATATGTTTTCGATAACTTCATCTTGGGCTTGAAAAATCTCGGATAAATTAACAGTAGTGCAATTTGGCCAACTAATATTTGATTGTAACCACGCAGCATGTCTATTCATGAAAGTTTTCTGATTTCTAGAAGCAGTTGTCCATCTGCGATTGATATTACTGACGTAGTTCTTCAAAAAGGTCTTGATTATTTCTAAATCTTGTGAACATGTTTCAACTGGGATATGTAGAATAATAGCTTCATAGAGTCGTGCCCAATTTTTCATATCTCCTTCAACACGGAGGAACATAAAGATGTCCAAGTTGGTTACAAATGCAGCCATAACGAAACTCACTAAACTTTCACACAGCACGGATAATTAGATATGTTGCTTCCTCAAGGGTTGAGAAACAAGTGCCTTTAATTGTTTCATGCACAGATATTTATAACAAACACACGCGCGCAAGTAGTGACTGACAAAATTAGTACCACATCTTCAACAGCCAATCAGCGTCGTCGATGTCTCCGGTGGTGGGGGTAAATGATTCTTATATCACAGGAGTCGTTTCAGTCAGTTACAAATAGGCAACGAATCAGCACGTGACTGTTGTTGAAGACGTTTATTACTATTTTTTATTAAAATAAAATGAAACAAATGCTGGAATGCGTATGTTTTAATTCTTATATAATTAAGAAATTATATTTTAAATTCAGCATAATTGAAAAACTCGATAATAATTTAAAAAAACCCAATTGAAATTTTTAACTTTGAATCGTCGTAGGCGTCAAGGCCGCAGGGATACGCACGTAATTTATATGTCGTCGTATTAAGAACAATAGGTACTTACCAGAATATAAGGTTTGCTTGCTATACTTTGATACTGAACGGAGAAAAAAAATAAAATAGATTTTCTCCCATACATTTTTATTTTCAATATTTTTTTTGACGTGAAGGAGCAGTTTTTTTGAAAAGTTGTAGTAATAAGTATTAATCAGCGTTAAATTTCCTATACGAAACAATTTTTTGTTAAGTTAAATATGCATTTTCGATCCTACGTCCACCTTTTTGAAAATCCGGACCACTGTGCGCCGCCCTGGCTGTTTGTGTTCTGTCTTCACACTGTGAGCGGTCTAGGACTATAGAGTTCTATATGTATACTTTACATATTTTACGCTCTTCTTACCTTTAAATAAAAAAAGGTTATCTTCGGAATATGAATTAATTTTACTGTGGAGCTTTGCACATTCTCTACGGTTTCGTCGGATATCACGACCTTCCACCGTCTAACTGTTTTTGTACGTGTTGGATTGGATTGTAATAGATTACAATGACAACCATAGATAACAATGTTTTGAAACAACCAAGTAACAGAGAATTTTGTGTAAAAATCCCAGATCCTAAAGAGAGATTAACATTAGTAGATCCTAACTAGCATGCGATGTTTGCGGCGGGGAGTGCTCATGGACCCGATATCCGACAAATTTGAACAGCTTCACGCGAGTATGAGCATTAACACGATATTTTATCACACCCGACAATTTGTCGGATCCGAACTGTCGGATAGATTAGTAACCTTATGTTTGAATCATTCGTCTTGCGTCAAGCGTCGTCGCACCTTGATTTGTTTTGTTGATTCTTTCGTTTCCTTTTCGATGAAAATCGAGGAAAAAATTTGACAATGTGGAATTTGTTGATTTTCGAGGAAAATAGAACGAAAATCATTGAACATCAAGCGCAGAGAACTCTCGCTCGATGAACGATCGGCGCCAGACGAATGATTCAAAAATATTGGGGTTTTATTGTCTGAGATGAGGTTAAGCACTTTACATGATTCGGCCCCATGAATGTGTAACTCAGAATCTATCATGATCGCTTTCAGTTTTGACAGTCGAAAGACTCAAAGTGCAATAATTACTGCTTTATAAAGAAAGAGTCGGCATAGACTCTTGTATTGACGCCACAATGACTGTCGAATCAAAAGGGATCGTGATGGCTATAATTTTTTGAAGCATTCGTCTGTCGTCAAGTCACGGTATTCATCGAGAGTGGTCTGTCGCCTTTCGTCTTTTGTTTTGATTTTCATTTACATATTACGATAAAAATAGATTTATCGATTTTGACGAAAATGAAAATCAATAGATCACATCGAAAGCAAACAGAACCCTCGACGACCGCTCGACGCCATAGCAATGATTCAAAATTATGGGCCCCAGGTGGTTTATTGTTTGTGAAATAAATATTCTGTCCCGTTCGCTTTTATTTGTGGCGTTAACACAAGACTTGTGCTGACTGTCTTTTATATAAAAGTTGTGATTGACTCAAAAATAAAAGGGATTGTGATTTGAGTTACACAATAATGCTGTCGATTCATTTACATATGTAAATGAACTACTAATAATAAAACTATAAATAATAATACTATAATTGTGTACTAATCTGTCGTTTTACAGCTTATTATTGTAGATAAAAATAAAAATACGCATCTACCTTTGCATTCAGTCTATTTGTATGTCGTTGATGATACCTGACACTTTTATTTACGGTCTGTGATCTAAAACATTTGCTTACGTGAAATATTCTTGAACTAGGTCAATTGCGGCTATTGATCACGAAAACGAAAAATTTGCGCTGCGTGTCAACTTCTTACAAATTACTTATCGTCGTTTAATATTCAAGGCACATTCTAGAATTTCCAGTCTATTGATTTTATTTCACTGTGGCCATATTTTTAATGCAAAGTAAAAATATGGCCACACACACAGTGAAAAAAAATTTTTTTTTGTCGATCTTGATAGATCCTTTCTTAGTGGATTGGCATCGACCTTAATGAAAATCTATTGATTGTATGTATTTATTTTATGAGCGTCGGTGGTGCTGTGGACTCGACACTTGCCTTCCAATCGGGAGGTCGGGGTTCGAGACCCGCCATGTACCAATGTGTTTTTCGTTTCGAATTTCATATGTACATTTGTCTGACGCTCCTACGGTGAAGGAAAACATTGCGAGGCAACCTGCATACACCTGCGAAGAAATTCAATGGTGTATGTGAAGTCGACCAATCCGCACTGGGCCACAGTGGTTGACTAAGGCCTAATCACCCTAACATAGGGTAGGCTCGAACCCCTCGGTGGGGACGTGTATGGGCTGTGATGATGATGATTTATTTTATATTGATTTTGACTTGTTTTTTCCTAAATCTGTTTTTTTTTGCTCACACGTGCGACGACTGTTTTGAGATTCTTTAGAAGATCACTTTCTTGGGAATTCTCATAACTGTTCGGCAATTAAAACTTATAATTTCTTTCGTTATTCTGACTTGATTTTTCGCGATTTTATATACTAAGGTATTCGTATTTTTATTATTTAATATATTAAGTTGGTAAGTACTTGAGTGTGGTTGTTGTGTATTGTAGTGAGAAAAAACTTTAAAATGAGCGTTAAAAAGCTAAACTTAATTATATTGTAGACTGAAAGAGATCTCAATTACATAAGAATTTAATGATTTATGAATGATTCCTATAAAGCAGGGTTTCTTAAACTTTTTGCAGTCACGGACCCCTTTCACAATTTAAACAATTCCACGGACCCTGTTTAACAATATTTTTGGAAATGAAGAACATCTTATTTATATTGATTAAAAATACTTTTATTGATCCTTGCATTACACTTACTACTAAGCTAATAACAAGGGTGCAGCTGTTTGGCCTCAATGAGAACGTTAAATTGTGGGATTGTCTTCGACAAGGCAAGACGCATGTCATGTTTACGTCGAGTTTACTACACAATGTTTACAGACTGACCTACTGCGGACCACTGATACACATGCTACGGACCCCTAAGGGGTCCGTGGACCCCACTTTAAGAAGCCCTGCTATAAAGTATAACTAGTTGGACTAACCCATTTACTTTATGACTACAGCTATTAAAGTTGAATTCAATGGCTTCATCCCCTCTGGGTTCTATTTAGGGAAGGTATTTTCAGATTTTTCAGACTTTATTTGGTACCGAAAGCACAGAATACATAATAGTATTCCGTACAGAACGGCCACTCACCTCCCCGCACTCATTTCAAACACCTCATCCCACTCCGCACTTCGTTGTAGACATATCTGACACATAAACAAGGGCGCGCGCGATCGCTCGGGCGAGTAGACGCGAGCGCCGGCCGATAACAGAGACAGCGCTATGCGGGTAAAAGAGAAGGCAGTCGCTGTACTTCCTGCGTCATTTCGATTGATAACCGCGCACTCAACTCAGCCCTGCCAGATTCCACGCACACATTTGCGCGTGTACAAACGTCATTTGCTTAAGTAGTAGTAATAGGTAATTTGCGAACGTTGTATGGAGTGTCCGGGGTGTGCCGAAAGTATCCAATTTCTCGGTACTCCCTGTACTGGACAAATTAAAATCTTGTATTGGTCTCGGTACTGCAAACCCTAATTACGGCATGCGTAATTAAATTTTCTACTAGTGACGTGGCGAGCCCCCCAATTCCATAATTTTAATTATTATATCAGTAGATAACTTTCTTGGTATTTTGACAAAAAATACATGCCTGTTATTTTTTTAAATATCCAAGTGATGGTCTATTAGATTTTCCCTTTTCATAATTATTCCGCCTGCGTATTGTGGTCGTGGTTTGTATTGTAACCTTAGTATTGAATTCGTGCTAATCATCAATGTGCGTACTAAAACCACCACCACCACCACACCATTTTGGTTATCGAGACATCGATTTCGTAATTACATCAACTTAATTTACACTTACCAACTTTAATTACATCCTCTTGTATTGTAGCCCAATTCTAATAATAAGTTACAGCCGAGTCGAAACTGAACTGTTGCGATCGACCAATCAGCAGGCCTATTATGGATCGTTTATCGTATAACATGGTATAAATTTGGAGAAAAAGAAGTCACGAAACGCTTCATTTCGTATTGCCGATCTCCAATGATATCATCACTTTCGCCTAATTTCAATATTGTCATCATGATATTATAATGAACGAATGATCAAAAATCTGACCGACTCGACTGATAGTCTTATTTCTCGTTTTGCAAAATCATTTCGTATGATATCATTTGAAAACCATGAGATCGGTAATAGGCCTGCAGAACGCCACATTATCACATCACGTCATCGAACAGTTGAAAGGCAATAAAAGCGCTCCGATTGGTCGACCTTAAAATTTTTGAAATTTTTTTTGCTTTAATAGAAGCTCATTCATATAAAAAACAGAAAGAAACTATCGGTTTTCGAATAACTATAAAAACAGCCAAGATATAAGATATTAAAGAGTTTTCTCCATCTCTTTCTAGCAAAACGGCAATTTACAAGGAGTTTATACAGCCGTACTCAACGATGACGTCACGGTTGATGTCGGATCTCTCTGTCTAATCGCCTTCAAATTAACAACTTAAAATGCTTGTATCTAATGTATTTCTAAGCCGATTTCAATTCTAATTTCACAGGACTGCATCTTTTTCCTCTGGTGTTAAATCAACTCTACTTTTACAAGAGCAAAGGTAAAGATTCCCTCGTTAATCTTTAAGGGCCCGCGGTCACGTAATAATCGATGTTCTAGCAGAATTATCCGAGAAGTAATATTTTTTTTAGTTAAGTATTAAAAACGCAATGAACGAAATACGTTTTACGTTAATTTAGAGTGTAGGACTTGAAGTTTCCATAACACATTCTACTATTTACTTAATAAATGCTATTTTTAATGTCTTTTTAAGGCTTTAAACATACCCATATTACACTACATTTCACGCGTTTAAGGACTCATTCATGCACTCGTCACGTAAAAAAATATGACCAAAACATGAAATATATATTCAGGTAACATTTATTCTCAAATATTCTACAATAATCTTTTGATTCTTCTACAATAAGCGTTTCTGAGAAAAAAGGCTCTTGGCAGACAGACGGACAACAAAGTGATCCAATAAGAGTTTCGTTTTTTCTCTAAAAATCAATTTGAAGTAATGAATGAAGGGCGAAGGGATAGGGCGAAACGTAACATAATAATTATTTCGTTATCTATGAGTCTTAATTTCTTGTAAAAAAAAGCAAGAGACCTGTTCTCATGACTATTTTTTCGCAGATTTTAAGATCGCAGCGTTAACGCGTGGCAGCGTAAATTGTATGGAATAGTATTATGCACCATGTAGGAAATATTTAATGCACCATATAAAGATCTTTTTTACTACATGTAACAACTTGAACATGTACTGTTATGTCATTATTAAAATTCAGTATCGCAAGGAGATGGCATGGAAATTTCAATAGCTTATAACCAGATCATCACATCACTAACAACCGTTCGCCACCGCAATCTGCTAAGTATGATGTCTGTTAAACACTATTTCATTGTAATTACACCGACTGTCTCTTCACAATTTGTTAAGGTTTTTAATGACTATAATATTTATGTTATCAATCAAATAATTACTAATCTATACATATTCGTTATTTTCCACATCCAGGCAGTGCATCCAGCTCAATCTGTTGTATGTACGTTCAGATGTTTGTGGTAAACTATCATGCAAACTCTACTAACTTCTTGCTCCTGTGAGCTAAAAGTTTGACGTTTGCAACAACTTTCCTATTTAAAGTTGATTGAATTGGTATTTCTTCTGTTTTTTCACATTGCTGACACACATTTGGCCATTGGCTCGGACACAATATACATATTACATATTATTTATGACTGGTCGTCTACCTGGGATTGCCTACCTCACACTATAAGTAATGATTCGTATCAGCGCATAATGACAACTTTTCAAAATGACAATCGGACGCATAATGCCCATTTCTCAAAATGTCAACTTCTTAGAATGTCAAATTCGTACAATGACAACTTCTTAGAATGTCAAATTCGCAAAATGACAACTTCTCATAATGTCAACTTTTTATAAGCTATATTCGCATAATGACATCTCCTCGTAATTGCTACCAGTACACAATTTTACCAAAATATTATCATGTTCCACCAAAAAGTGGAACACCATAAAACTATGCAACAATATTAATTTTTTCTTTCTATCACATATTTTATCTTGTTCATTTATATTTCGCAATGTTGCATGCACCACTAAAAGTAAAAGTACAGTGTCGATGCACCTTTAGGGGGGTTACCCCCTTTTATTGGGTTTTATTCTAAATGAATCATTATTAATTATTTAATTTTAAATAATTTATTTATTATATTTTTTTTTATATTGTATTATTTATTCTTCATTTTTATTTAATAATTTAAATTTAAAATGTATGAGTTATTTTTGATGTTCTTTTTTTCATTTACTTTAGCTTTGTAACTAGCAATCTTATACAATCTTTTTATTATAATTCTTTGTTCCTAGGACTATTGACCCGAAGCCGTGCAACCCTCGCACGCTGCAGAAGCCGAAACGCGGCGGCGGATATCCCAAGGTGTTCCTTGGTGGGCTCCCGTCCAATATCACCGAGACCGACCTTAGGGTGTTCTTCGGCCGCTATGGCAAAGTTATGGAGGTCGTCATCATGTATGACCAGGAAAAGAAGAAGTCCAGGGGTAAGTTGACGATGATTGGAGGCGTCTCTAGGCAGTCCATTAAAAATTAAACTTCAAGATATCTGGTTTCTTTATAAACACTGTCGACTGTCGACTTGATTTGTTTTACTAAGCAGGCATGTTATACAACTTTTTGATGATAATGTTGATTAGGTAAGTATAAAAAGAAAAAATAGTATTGCTAGCTAAAATTATACATAGCAGTATTTTGGGCTGACCTTAGCTAAAATTAAACGGCTCCAATTCAGAATCATCAACATTATTTTAAGAGAATTCTCATTTAAAATTACTTCAGAATTATTTTTTTTTAAATAACTGGCCTCCTAATTAAATTTAATGATTTTTTTTGGGTATTGTATTTAATGATAAGTGTTAGTCCACATCCAGGCAGTGCCATCGGCTTAACCTGCAGATGGTACGTTCAGTTGTTTGTGGAATAGTGACATGTAAGTTAGCATATGCTTGATGTTTCTACATATGAACATGCAAGTCTACAAGGCTTACGACATTGATTAATTTTTAACGTGAGTATTACCACGTTTATAAGTTACACTGTTGTACCTTCTGTGCAGAAGTCTCATTTTCTGATTCTGAGCAAGATAAAATGAAATTCTGATTTTGAAATCTTAACGAACGCAATAAAGTCTATATTTTAACGGTGTCAGCACTCGTATTTAACCGGTTTTAAGTTGCTTTTTCTGCGCAGCTAATTTTGCCAATGTAACTTATAAAAGTGGTCGTACTGTACATACTTTTTAGAAGCCTTGAGCTAATCAGTTGTTTTTCTCCTAGGTTTTGGCTTCCTGTCGTTTGAAGATGAGATGTCGGTGGAACGCGTCACACAGGAGCATTTCATAAACCTGAACGGCAAGCAGGTAAATTTTTGAGTCTACATAAATTCTATCACTATTTAGATGAGTCATCTTTTTCATTTATTATTATGGTGTCTGTAACCGTTTCATTTCCTGCCTGTTAATACGCAAAAATAATAAAAATATTAATGTAAGCTTTGGATAAAACGCATAATGTGAAAGGGTAGGTAATGGTGTGAATGTACGAAATACATTAAATTGATCTTAACATTTCATTTAAAATATAAAATTTTGTGGAGAATTGAAATAATATAAAAGTGATTCTCAAGCTATTTAATTTCTCTGTGTGCTAATAATATAATTTCCGAAAGTAAACACTCTTTATTTTAAAAACGTGAACTAGCCATTGGATTTGCACAAGTGATATGAAAATTACAAACTGTCGCGAGTGAATGTAATAGAATGTAATTTAAGTTTGAAGCTTGTTTTTCATTGAGATAATGGTTAGTTTGTAATTAAATTAAACTTATGAAATATCGCGATCGACCAAGAGTTTTGGTCGACCACTTTTCCTATGAGACGATAACTTAGCATTTTATGGATTCACCGTGCGGGTGCCGGGTCCATCGCGTTGCAGAGAAAAGAGCCAAGAACAGTGCCTGGGGCTTACGACCTAGGTGCAGGTTTAAGCTACTTTACAATGCATCAACATTCACCTTCACCACTCCTAACCATATTTGATACGATTCCGTCAGTGTCGCCTTTGTTACGCGGCTTAATATTGAGCTCACGGACGTTCTCGATAAGCCTAGATCTTTTTATTTGGGGTTTTGAAGTCTCTAACGTCATACAAGTATCCTACACAACTTTTCATTACAATATCGTGGGTCGCGCGAAACAAAAGTAAAAATACTCGACTCTTACACACAAGCACATCGCAAACGAGCGTCGGCGTCGACCTAGCTAGTCGACGAACGGTAGCGATGTGGTGTCGAGTCGAGCGTCGCCGATCGTCGCATGGTGCGCAGGTGGAGATCAAGCGCGCGGAGCCGCGCGACGGGTCCGGCAAGCTGGGCTCCGGCTCGGGCGGCATGGGCGGCGGCATGAGCGCGCCCGGGGACGCGCCGCAGGCGGGCCAGTGGGGGCCGCCGGCCGCCGCGCCGATCAACATGATCCAGGGCCACAACGGACAGATGGGCGGCCCGCCGATCAACATGCCCATGGCGGGGCCCAACATCATGCAGGGGTGAGTGCGCAGACACACACACACACACACACATAGCTGGGCACCGTTAATCAAATAGTTAACTTCGATAATCGTTAATCCGTTACTAAAAAAATTAACTTCGTTAAACGTTAAAACGTTACATTTCGGAAGATTTAACGCAAGTTAACGTTAATCGTTAATCCGTTAACACGTGATTAAAATTGCATTTTTTATATCGTTGCGTTAGTGATCTGCTTACAAAAACTGTTGTTTTGGGTTCTGGAAGTTAATAGGTTAGGTTCAAAAAAAGACAGTGTATAAATATAGGGACAGGTGGGGTACAATGAAACGAAAAAAGCATTTTTATTTTTTAGAAAAACTGTGCTTTATATTTTGATTATATTTGTTTAGAACGATCAACAACGGTTCATAATCTACCTATTTAGAACAAAAATAAGTTAAAAAAATAACCTTAGCCTATAAAAAACTGCGTTTTTGCTCAATGCCTCTTCTGTTTCAATGAGCCCCAGGTCTGGGGTACAATGAAACGGTATCTGGGGTACATTGGAACAAGGCTAATAAAGTAAAAAAAATGAAAATTCTATATTCATTCCCGCGTCTCTATCTCCTGCTGCTTTGTTTTTTTTTAACATATCGATGCAATTTTACTGGACTTGACATTTTTAGGTCAGCAGCAGTTCGTTAACTCGTACCATATCCTACAAGTTCAAATGCGCTGCTCGCACATCGTTTTACTATGCAAGCTCTTATCTGTCGTTTTCTTACGACTTTTCACCATTATTATTTCAAAATATGTAACAAAAATCCAATAATCTATCACGGACATATAATAACGGGGCAACAATGAACACTGTCTCATAGTACCCCGTTCCATTGCGCCCCATACAGTATCTGAATCTAAAAATATCTTTAAAATGTTGGGTTATGTTTTTCACTGCACATGTTACTGCATTTAATGCGTAAATTGATTAAAAATCATGCAATAAAATATAGCATACCTCTTATTGATACTTTTCTTGTGAAATCGAAATTTCTTCGTAACGAAATTACAGCTTTGGAGCCCTCAAAACAATTTTTTTCACATTAAAACTTTGTTGTCGAAGACTGGTCATATTGCACTGCGCTATCATGTGCCGCATGAGACGCTCTTATTGATCGAAGCAAAACTGCGTGAATTTGTTGTAAATTACAATAATTATCGTCTTTGTTTTATTGTACCCCGTGTTCCAATGCGCCCCACTTGTCCTATATAAAAAATAAAAGTGTGTAATTTAATTATCTGGCACAATGTGGATATTCCCCTTCAGGAACATTAGTATGTTGAAGTTCTCGTCTGAGAGTGAGGCTCTTGCCGGTGAAAAAAAGACGAACGTACTTGTCAGAACACGTTTTTCGCGACACGGCGCGGTGCCTGTGCGGTATCTTTTTGGTAAATAGTAGGTACCTACTGGATTAACGATTAACGGACTTAGGATAATTTAACGGAAGTTAACGAGTTCGTTAACATTTTTTAAAGTTAACTTAAAAGTTAATCCGTTAATAGAAATATTGACTTCGTTAATTAACGATTAACGGATTAACGAGTTAATGTCCAGCTATGCACACACACACACACACACACATTCAAAAGTTTATTCGAATGTTTGGTTAGCGGGTTGCCGATTATTTGTATTTAGACGTATATCAAGTAATACCAGTACACAAGCTACCGATATGTTGAACAGTTTGTTGTTGTTATAAGTGGGTAGGCCCCCGACTAGGTGGACCGCCGATCTGGCAAAGGAAGCCGCTGGATGCGGACAGCACAGGACCGATAGTTGTGGAGATCCATGGGGGAGGCTTAAGCCCAGCAGTGGGCGTATTGCGGCTGAGATGATGATGATGATGATGATGATGTTATAATACAAGACCAAAAAAGTCTTCTGCTATACATTCAAATTCCATGACTGGATCGTGTGTTACAGTTATGGTTGACATTTTGTTAAGTGTGAATTTTCATTCCTATTCTAGGTTCGACTCGTACTGTTTTGGGGTCGTATGATACATGTGAATATTTATTCCTTTTCTAGGTTCGATTTGTACAGTTTTGTTTTAACATGAAGAAAAATTACATGCTTGTCTCCCAATATTACGATTTTCTTTAAAAAAATTAAAGCTTTTCCTAATGAAGACATCATCAAAACGAGATTCAGTTAGTCAGTCACTCTTAGTTGGGTGATGTTGTGAAGTTTTAGCAAGTCTTTGGTATTAGGAGGTCTCTCTTATCCATTCACTACACCTTTCGAGTCAAAAATAATATATGGGACCGTGAAGAAGATATTTCTCACAATATACAACTAAGTGTACAGCAAAGGTACACTCTTCAAGACAGCGACAATCTTGTTAGCCCTAAAGGAATATTTTTCCTTGTTTCTTTCATGCCAGTAGCACACCTCCGCCTCGGAACGTATAGTAGCGAAACCGTTGAACGATTCTCCCGCGTTGTCGTTTATACGGCGCGCGAGCTCTGGCGAGCTTGCCTGCTCTAACGCGGATATTTGACTATTTCGCCGTCTCTGTCGCGCGCGGATCCGCCCGATCTGCTCAGATGCCGTCTACACCTCCGCGTCCGATTCGTCGTTTTGTTTGTTCCTGAAATAGCCTAGATGAATGAAAAAAAAATATTGCTTTAATAGAAGCTCATTCATATAATAAACAAACAGAAAAAATCGGTTTTCGAATAACTATAAAAACAATAAAGATATAAGGTATTAAAGATTTTTCTCCATCTCTTTCTAGCAAAACGGCAATTTACATGGAATTTATATGGCCGTACTCACCGATAACGTCACGGTTGATGTGTGATCTCTCTGTCTAATCGCTTCCAAATTAACAGCTGAAAATGCTTGTATCTAATGTATTTCTTATCCGATTTTAATCTTTTTAATTTCATCTTTTTCTATGGTATTTTAATATTTTATGACGAGACGTGAAAATTAAAATTCAGTCATCATCCCAATTGCGCCGCGGTTTTTCCTTATCAGTTTCGCGGCGGACGTGTGCCTGCTGGCATCAAAAGTGTATTTTATTTATCTCAAGCGAGTAGCGAGCGGGCTTAGTGTAACGGACGCGTGTGTGCGCCGCCAGGTACCAGGGGTGGGGCACGTCGCCCGGGCAGACGTCGTACGCGGGGTACGGCGCGGCGGGCGCGGGCGCCGGGCCCGGCAACTACCAGGGCTGGGGCGCGCCGCCCGCGCCGCAGGCGCCGCCGCACGCGCCCGCCTGGCCCGCCACCAACAACTACACGCAGCACACGCAGCCGCCCGCGCAGGGATACGGCAGCTACGGTAACTGACCACCGCTCACTCACTGACTCACTCATTCACTCACTCACTGACCGCGCGCACCTCGCACCCACACCTACACGCAGCACACGCAGCCGCCCGCGCAGGGCTACGGCAGCTACGGTAACTGACCACCGCTCACTCACCCACTCACTGACTCACTCACTGACCGAGCGCACCTCGCACCCACACCTACACGCAGCACACGCAGCCGTCCGCGCAGGGATACGGCAGGTACGGTAACTGACCACCGCTCACTCACTGACTCACTGACTCACTCACTCACTCACTGACCGCGCGCACCTCGCACCCACACCTACACGCAGCACACGCAGCCGCCCGCGCAGGGATACGGCAGCTACGGTAACTGACCACCGCTCACTCACCCACTCACTGACTCACTCACTGACCGAGCGCACCTCGCACCCACACCTACACGCAGCACACGCAGCCGTCCGCGCAGGGAAACGGCAGGTACGGTAACTGACCACCGCTCACTCACTGACTCACTGACTCACTCACTCACTCACTTACCGCGCGCACCTCGCACCCACACCTACACGCAGCACACGCAGCCGCCCGCGCAGGGATACGGCAGCTACGGTAACTGACCACCGCTCACTCACCCACTCACTGACTCACTCACTGACCGAGCGCACCTCGCACCCACACCTACACGCAGCACACGCAGCCGTCCGCGCAGGGATACGGCAGGTACGGTAACTGACCACCGCTCACTCACTGACTCACTGACTCACTCACTCACTCACTGACCGCGCGCACCTCGCACCCACACCTACACGCAGCACACGCAGCCGCCCGCGCAGGGATACGGCAGCTACGGTAACTGACCACCACTCACTCACCCACTCACTGACTCACTCACTCACTCACTCACTCACTGACCGAGCGCACCTCGCACCTGCACCTACACCTACACGCTGCACACGCAGCCGCCCGCGCAGTTCTACGGCACTCTTCCTAAGCCGACCTAGCTCAGCTCGTACTTACATTCATTTACGGCCAACCTAGCGCAGCTCGTACCTACAGTTTTCTACAGCCGACATAACGCAGCTCGCACCTACAAGCATCTACAGCCAACCTAGTGCAGTTCGCACCTACACTCTTTCACAACGGACCTAGTACAGCTCGCACCTTCACTCTTCTACAGCCGAACTATTACAGCTCGTACCTTCACTCGTCTACAGCCGACCTAGTACAGCTCGCACCTTCACTCTTCTACAGCCGAACTATTACAGCTCGTACCTTCACTCGTCTACAGCCGACCTAGTGCAGCTCGCACCTACACTCTTCTACAGTTGCCCTAGTGCAGCTCGCACCTTCACTCTTCTACAGCTGATCTATTACAGCTCGTACCTTCACTCGTCTACAGCCGACCTAGTGCAGCTCGCACCTACACTTCTACAGCCAACCTAATGCAGCTCGTACCTTCACTCGTCTACAGCCGACCTAGTGCAACTCGTACCCACACTATTCTTCAGCCGAACTAGTGCAGCTCGCAACTACACTCTTCTGCAATTGACCTAGTGCAGCTCGCACCTACACTCCTCTACAGAAACACCACTGTTATAAATATAAGAAAACCAAAACTTAAATCTTCGTTTTTTTTATAATTATACTGAGCGATCAATATGATAGAAAGTTAAAATATCACTTTTATAACTATGAGATAATGAGAAAACCAAAAATAAATTCTGATTGAATGAATATTCTAATAAAGTTAGTTAATACTGCGTGCCAGTTATAGTGTAGAATAAAGATCCGTATCCGTATCCACGGATCTTGTCACCAAATATCCGTATTCGGGTTTGTATTAGCGGATAACGATCCGCCACATCACTGATTGCTGTCGCTAAATTGTCACAAAAAAAAGAAACACATTTTCTACCACTTGGAAATATGATGTTTGATTTGTTTTATTTCTTTTCCTTACCTAAATGAAACATAAGTGTGGCCCTTGAGGAAAATAACGTGCAAATAGATTGGACACAAGAAAGCTTATGAACGCGGCACAACACACCCACATAGAGTACACCTCGCCCACGTATATTCAGATCAGCTGTATCGGGTAAAATGTTACAAATATCACCTCTGACACTCCAGACGAGATCAATGAACCCGTTTGACACAGATGCGAAAGGAAAAACATATTTCTATTAATCACACCTTCTTATAGTTACTTTATTATTGTATAAGGAAATTTTTATGCAGTTGGCTTATTTGCACATTCACAAGCTACTTACATATTGAAAGTTACGTTTATATGTCAATATACATTCAGATCAAAATACACCTATGAGATCTTATACATATTATTAGGAATATTAACTTGACAATTGACCCATAATAATTAAAGCTGAACGTACATATGCCCGCGCCGCATTTTTTAATTCGTATGAAATTGTAATTATGAAACCTCGCACATTTGACCGCACCGTACGCGCCGAATTTAAAAAAATGCGGTAGGTGTCCGGGTATTCGAAAACTGACGCTGATGACGTCATATAATGCGGCGCGTTCGCGGGTTCGCGTTCGGCGGGTGCGGATATGTGCGATCAGTTCAATTATGACGTTTGTTAACCATCGTGTGAACAAGATTTACATGTGGGATCATGTCTTTACAGCGAACTACAGCTCGGCTCCTGCGGGCGCTTCGGCCGGTGGCAGCTGGACCAATTGGAACATGCCGCAGAACTCCAACTCGACCGGCTCAGGTATGAATGGTAAACGTCTTGTTATATTATTGTCCCTTTTTTTTAAGCAAGCAGAGATGTCGATGATGCGACGTATGGTATGCATAACTACCGGGTGTAACTGAACACCTTAATAACGTTTAAGGGGCATGTAAGTTAGATACTAAATGGACTTTCGATGCTTGTCTAAGACCTGTAGGCCTACTCTTGAACCATTTCCAATCGATCGACATTGAGTTTGTGATTTTTTGTACGCTTGATTTTCCACATTGGCACAAAATTAGAACCGTATTGTGGTGATTTTGAGTGAACCAAACTCGGTGCTATCTAATTTTCTCAAAATACGGATCCACTTTATTGCTAATGTTGCTAAATAAGCGAACTAACAATCACAATCTTAATGCCGATCGATTGGATATGGTTCAAGAGTAACCCTACAGGAACCCCAATACTTTCAGAGTTATTTGATTTTAAACTGAAAGCAAAAACTTTCAAGTGACAACCATAATCAGCTCTTAACACAAAACAAATTTAAACACAAAATGACACGTGACAGACGTGAGTGAGCTTACGTAGGGCTGTCGGCACATAATACCAGAGAAATAATTTATTTAGTTTGTATGACGTGAGAGTAGTAAATAATTTATTTAGTTTTTATGGAAAAAAGTAGGTGTACGGGCCTATGCTAAGGACGTACACTGATGTCAAGATGTGAATAAAATATGTCATGATGTCAAATATATGAAGAGAACAGGAGTTGAATTATAGACACTTGTTTGCCATGAGCGTTTATTTTGCACACTGACGTAATAATGCAATGCATGCATAAAAGACGTTGGACACGTAAACTTATTGAATAACATGGAATTACAAAAATACAAATGTGCGAGTTAGCTCTTACAGTAGGTTTGTTAGCCCTAATATTTTTCCTACAGAATCTCTACTTCTGATGAATACATACCCTTAAATGTTATTGGGGTGTTCAGTTACACCCTGTATAATAATCACTTGTGTGTCCCTTCCACCTTTTGTTCACTTGCACCAAGTTATGTCCCTGTTTTTATTTGTTGCGTCAATTTTCGCTGGTCTAATGAATAAAATGAAACCAGAAAAGATTGTTTCGGAATGTTCTTTTTGGTTGTAGTAGCTTGTCCAGCAGCTGTACCTAATTATTTCCACATAATCTGACGCTGACTCGTCACGATTGAGAGGATTTTTGATTGTTTTAAAAATGTGGCTGTTATGTTCTCAGCGTGATTAATTTGAAAGTTTTGCTATTATAGCAATAGGTATTGACAATTTTATATGAAGTGATGATGCAGTTATTAATACAAGCTCTAGTGTTCCTTGAGGTGGCCCACTGTTGAACGATAAGCGCTACTGTCCACGGAGGCGTAGCTTCGTAGACGCGTATCTATTCGTCATTATACGCTTGCTGTACGCCTTCTTGCAGCTTACATACAAAACTATGAAACTCTGTCAACGAAGCGGCACGCAGCGACTCGAGCGCTACGCTTTCGCTTCGTCGACAGAGTTTCACAGTTTTGTATGTATGTAAGCTGCAAGAAGGCGGTATCACAATATAGAGAACGAACAGTACTTTGACTGCATGCATATAAAGGAACGAATCAGCGCACGCACACATACAAACGTCGTTTACAACACGGCCGCCAAGCATGCTCTGAACGGCATAGCAACGCAGTGTCACGCCGCGCGCCGGTCGAGATTATGGTACTCCACGTACACGCCGCTTCGCTCACGCGCGGCGTGTACGTATACGTTCACCTATTTTTTGTTGGTGCCAACCCTAGCGCCCAGTTCAGCTTTAGGTATAAATTTCCAAGGATGCCTGAGTCGGGCTACTGTTCGTTCTCTATATTGTGGCGGTACGGCAAGCGTACTATACAACAAGCGTATAACGACGAATACGCGTCTACGAAGCCACGCCTCCGTGGACCAGTAGGGGGATGAAACGATACCATTGCGGTAGCGATACTTTACTCGATACAGTATTAGTCGTCATGAATCGATATTTACTCGATATCAATTGAAAAGTATCGATACTTACTAGTATCGAATCGTTTTTGGAAATCTACAGTAAAAACTGTAACAAGTGTTCTTTATTAATAAAAGTACAAAATTATAATAAATTATAAAAAAAAAGTATGTTTTTGTAATAAACAAACAAGCTTGCCAACTACACAAAACTAATACTAGGATGCGTTCAAAAACATTAAGATATGATTTTTTTTATCAATGTTAAAATGAAATAGTTTTATTGGCTTCAAAGCGAGATCCTATGTCTATGTGGCATACTGATATTGACTACATTTGACTGATAGCTACTCGATACTTAATTTCTAAGTATCGATACTAAAAGTAGATAGATAGATTCTTTATTGCACTCTTCACAATTTAAATACAGTAGGTACAATATGGTTCTTAATATTAATGAGGGCCAAGGCGGTCTTATCGCTAAAAGTGATCTCTTCCAGACAACCTTTGGTTTGGAAAATTTGTAAAAAATGAGTGTGTCAATAAAAACAAAAATCAAAAAATTATAATAAAAATAAAAACAAAAATGGAATTAAAACAAAAAAAAAAAAAATTTTGCAAGTACCCACCCGCTACCGGCGCAGACCTAAAAGATGTTGGTGTAGCTTTCGTTTAAAAATCGCTAGTGATTTGGATTTCCGAATAACAGGCGGCAAATCATCCCATAACTGAGAAGCCTTGATTGTAAATGAATCCCTGTAATACCGCGATCGCGTGAATGACTGTTTGAGTACATTATCCGACTCGGACCTCGGTTCACGAGAATGGTCCGAGCCCCCGAAACCGGAAACGCCCTTAGTGCTCGGTATCGGAGATTAGTATCGAGTACGTATAAGTACTTGTACATATTTGCCGTAAGTAAGCAGGCCTAACGTGCGCCCGTGTCTGTGTCTGTACGCGCGCAGGCTCGTACGTGCCGCTGTCCGAGGGCGGCGAGATGTACGGTCGCGGGGGCGCCGGCGGCGGCGCGGCCGGCCAGCCGCCGCTCTCGGCCGCGCTGTCCTCCGCCGCGCTCTCCAAGTCCTCGTCCGCCGACTACTCCACGTACCAGCAGTACCCGCCCGCCTACCAGCAGGACCAGGTCGGTGCCACCTACTACCACCACACTACCACTACCACCATCACCACCCACACTACACCGCACACCGCGACACACGCGCCGCCGCGACACTGACCTACGACACGATAACTAACGCACACGTACACCAGTAGTATCCGGCGCACATCTTGAACATTTTCACAGTTTGCGCAATTGCAATATTTTTAAGTGCAAAGCAGCTCTTAGAGTGCGCAGGTATTTTTTTTATCTGTGCGAATGGTCAAGATGTTGGCCGGGATGACGTGTGGCGATTCCGCGACTGATTACACAACATGCCGACGTACACGTACTGACTCCGCAATTGACGCACACTTACTGACTACGACACTGACGCACACGTGCTGACTACGACGCCGACGCACATGCACTTACTCGGCGACTGACTACGACACGCTGACGCGCAGGCACCGACTCCGCGACTGACTGACACGCCGACGCACACGTGCTGACTACGACACGCTGACGCACACGTACTGACTGAGAAACGCTGATGCACACGTGATGACTACGACACGCTGACGCGTGCGCACCGACTCCGCGACTGACTACGACACGCGGATGTACACGCACTGACTCCGCGACTGACTACGACATGCGGATGCACACGTACTGACTACGCGATTGACTGCGACACGACGACACTGACGCACACGCACCGACTCCGCGACTGACTACGACAGGCTGATGTACACGCACCGATTCCGCGACTGACTGCGACACGCTAACGCGCACGCATCGACTCCGCAACTGAGACCGATATAATGACGTACACGTACTGTCTCGCGACTGACTACGACATTCTGACGTTCATGTACTGTCTTCGCAACTGACACCGACATGCTGACGTACAACACGCACTGACTCTGCGACTGACACCGACACGCTTACGCGCACGCACTGACGCCGCGACTGACTACAACACTGACGTACACGCAAAGGTACACGTAATTTTGAATCACTCGCCTGGCGTCGAGCGTTCGTCGATCGTTGTCTGCCTGCACTCGATTTCTACTTATTATTAGACTTGAGGCATAAATATGTGATTAGGTACGTGGATTAGGTATTTTTCGTTACCAGTACGTACCTAATCCATGCCACCTAGGATTAGGTATTCGTATACCATGTTTGTTAATCGTGAAGTATCAATCTGTCAAACTATAGGTCCTGTAAACAAAACTACACTTTACGCCTAATTATTAAGTTTCAAACGTCATCTAGGATAAAATACCATCACTATTTTTTGCTTAGAAAATACAGCGAATCTCTTGTTCAGTTAATTTAACAAAATCATAAAATCTTTATACAAAACACAAAAAAATAAAATTCGACTTGAAAAACACTTAAAAGTAAAAAATTATATAAGAATGCACACCATCACCTTTTTATTATGAAGTCGCTGCCAAATTGAAGTCTTTTTGAAGTCGGTTTTATTTTTTTGTAACAATTTTTTTTTGTTTTTTGTAAATTTAATACCAGCTCACCGAAGTAACTTGAAAGAATGCCATTTAGCATCAAAACGTGCCTATCGTATTTAAAAAACTAACCTCTAACTCTTAAAAGTCAAGGATCCTTCCATCATCAGCTCATTTCATGACTACCAGACGCAAATACCTGAATAGCTTCGAAAAAAACACGAAACACGTTGGACGTACCTATGAAATTTAAGGGTTTCCCTCGATTTTCTTGGGATCCCATCATCAGATCCTGACTTTGGTGACAATGGAACCACCCCAGGACTATACTCTATCGAACACAAAAAGAATTTTGAAAATCGGTCCACAATGGGCGGAGTAATCACGTAATATACTCACAAAAAAAACGGCAAAAATATTAAACTTGAATCAAGAATGAAATTAAATATTAGGACCTATTACTATTCCAATACATTCCCTAATCCGAATATTTATGCCAATACTGAATAAATATTAAGACCTATTACGATACTAATACATTCCCTATTCCAAATATTTATGCCGGTACCTAATAAATATTAGGATCTATTACGAGTACTAAACTAATACATTCCCTATTCCGAATATTTTTGGTGGAACTGAATAAATATTAGGAACAGGTATTTGGATTAGGTGTTTGAAAATATTAGGAACAGGTGGATTAGGTACGGAAATTAGCTAATCCAGCCCATATCTACTTATTATCATTTCGTTTTCGACGAAATACAACATAGTATTACAATGAGTATTAATTTATTTTCATCAAAAACGAAATGATAAAATGTTAAAATCGAATGAAGTCGACACTTGACTCCAGACGAATGATTCAAAAATAGAGTCCCAGAGTCCACGACTGACACTGACGCACACGTACAGAGTCGATGACTGACACAGACACACTGATGTACACGTATCGACTCCACGGCACGCTGACGCACAAGCTACTGAAAGACCACACACTGACGCACACGTACTGAGTCAACACGCTGATGTTCAGACTAACTTACGCTAGGGCTCCAGCTTTATCTGTGGTTTGCTACAAAAGTTATTAACGTCTAATACTATAATTTTGACTTTAAAGATTGACTTATTGGACTTTAATAATTGACTCAATGGACTACAATTTTCATTAATTGGACTTCAAAGATTGTGTTATATTTGACTTCAAAGTTGAACTCTACACTCACTGACAAATCTACACACACATACATTGTCACATTATAGAGTTCGTTTGTGGCATGAAAACTTTATGTGAAGAAGTACGTTGGCGAGCATTGTATAATCTAATTAAATAGTTTTCATGCCGCAAACCAGCACTATTGCGTGATAGACACATTTCACATTCTTAAATACTTTGGCAAATATTCTTGACCTTAACTTGGTACCTACATTGAGTTGTCTTGATTAAATGCATAAAGTGATAAGTTTTTTGCTCAAAAGTCTTTATAGACTTGAAACATCTTTCAGGTATTCATGTACGTACACAATGAAAACAATATTACTATTACTAAACTTATTACACCAACTAAGAATGTTTGCCAAATAGAACAAGAGATATTTTATCTTTGTTCATTATTGAATTCATAAATAGAGTTATCAAGATGCGATTCTCAGTTCTCAAAAACAGACACCACACTCACTCGCCTACAATGATTTGTGCTTCTACCGAAACATTACTATGTGTACATCATTTGTTAATGTGTATTTCTCCATTTTCAGGGCTAAACTATTCATATTTCTTTTGTTTTTAATCTTACGCTTCTACTGCTTTTTAGTTTATGAATCACATATAAACAATATTATTATTTGTCTCAATGTTCGGTAGATGCCACGAATTACTGTTGAAGTTATAAATGCAATTTATAACCACATTCATCTCATATTTCTCCGTTGTTGTTGTCTTCGGTAGTTTTCAATAGCTTAGACATTTATATGCCTTTGCTGCGAGTAGTCAGTGTTTGATTTTTTTAAACATACATTTTGAGATGAATGTGTCACTTTTGTTTTATTGTATTTTTGATGTTTTATATTACATGTCTGCATAATTATTTTAATATCGAATGGGCCAAATATTTAACCGACTAATAGCGCCGTACATGCAGAGAAGTTTCTTTTTAATTTCTCAGAAATAATGAAGATTAATTATTATATTAGTCCTGTGATATCAATTTGTGGTTTTTGATTTGAAATCACAATTTTGTGCTGTAAGTAACACAAAGTAAAATAAAATACTGAAATATTTCTCGTAATGTGTTTGTAATCTTTCATTATTTCTAACATAATATATTTTAGTAAGTTAACATTAACATTTTAAAGGATAAATGTAAGAGTAGTGAAAAGAATACGCCCGAGTTTCCGAAACTGCACAGCGTTGAAACACTGATGATAAAATGTGTGCAAATGAATCACGAAATTATCATTGTTTCAATTGTTAGATTTAGTCTTCATGCTTGTGGTATATGGGATTTAAAATAACATGCTGCATTAAAATTTTTATAGCTGCACGAAAAATTTACATTAACCTTTGTGGAAAATTTTGTCTTGCATAAATAATGCTTTCAAATATTAATCTGTTTGTGGGTGAATTGTGAGTTCTTGAAACAGAATTACAAAGTTTTCTTGTTGGTCACTTGTTTGTCATTTAATTTCGTTTCGATAATTCACAAGTGTATAGTTTTAACACTGGTTTGGGTGTGTTGACCGTTTCTACTTTTATTAATCTGTTTGGAATTGCAATTTTTTGGAATGTTTTTCTGGACACCAGTATTTATTTATTTTAATTTATATTTATTTTTTGTATATGGTATTTTCTTTGCTTTAAAAAACTTAGTGATAACATGCGCAATCGTATTTCAATTTCCACAGTTATTATTTTTTGTTTACTTTTTTGTTTTGAAAAAAAAATCATTTTGATATAAACATTTGCGATTTCAATTTAGTTATAAATAATTCTAATTTTATTTCATTGCAAAATTTTGTGTATTTACGGAAATTGTATACGAGTTGTCTGTGTTAGCTGTGATCAGAGATAGAGAACAAGTATAGCATTTTGCGATTGTGTCTACGATCAGTTAGCATACATTTAGCCTTTTTTTTCGTTAGAACATTCTAGATAACATGCTTGTTTCCTATCTCAATATCATCGCTATACAGTGACGCAATTTACTAAGTACAGCCAAGTCGACAGTTTACATTTATATTATTTGCTCAATCCCTCGGGGCTTGCATTTCCCTTTTTGTCCTGTTTACCATTTGCTTTAGTTGTTTTCTCCCTGCATTTCCTCCGAAAAAGTTTGCTCTTAATTTTGGGTGTGAATGGCGGAATGTTCGGAATGTGTAATTTGCAAAATAAATGCCAAATTGAGCTGCGTAACTGAGCGAATGAGCAATGGCGGCAGCTTCGCCATTAGATAACGGTTCAATTTGGCTGTACTTTTGCACCGCGCGCGTGCGTGCGATTCACGAATGAATGATACCGAACTGCGAGCCATTGGTGAATGAGTGAAATTCAGCGAAAACATTCCATTGAATGCAAACAGACAATAAGATTGCGGCTATAACGCAGCATGAGTTTATTTAGAGCCATTAGTTTGCCTCCTATGCATCCGTGTGCTGTGTTCCAATAAGCTTGTTCTATTCACATACCGGAGACGACGGCGCCCACTTCTCTGCATGTTTACAGTGGCGAGATTCGATGTGCGATGTCTTTTTGATTTTGAGAGCTATGCTGCGGTCCGTAACGACGCGGCGCTCCACGACCGCTCTGACCGCTCGCCCGCTATCCATAGTGAAAAATCAAGAAGATTAGTGTTTTGTTGAAAGTTTCGCTGAAGGTCTCTCATCACCGACCACCCCTCCCATCCATCCATCCCACGTCCACCCTCGCCTGACTTCATCCGGCCCTCTGGGGACATATTCACACGCTTTGGTCCATTTTCACACGCTGGCGCTACTTACATAAAATCTGCTAAGAGATGCGACATGTGGCGAGTGGGACTTGATGTCGTGTAATTCTTCTTTTCCAGTTGGTCGATCAGGGCCCACAAGAGTGGCTTCTCCAGAAAGACAATTAGACTAAGGGCGGGTTACAGATGAGGGGATGTCGCGAAACACTGGCAATTTCTCACTATGGACGGCTCGGTTAATGCGACGCTAACGTGCGCCCATCAAAAAGCCATCGCACCGCTCTAGATATAAGCTTACATAGTACCATTCGATATTCGTGTCGCATACTGTAGCCGTGCGAGATGATTCATTCGTTTGTCTCATCTCATCACCTGTGGATTGGCATTTAAAGTACAAATTAGTAAAATTTGGATTTTCTCATATTGTTACAGGTTCATTAATAGTTAATTCTAATCTATAAAATTAATATTAAGAGCTGTACTTTAAGTGTTCAGAGTTAATTCGATCATTGTGTTGATTGTAATCGCAGAGCATAATTATTATAGACATACATATTATTATATATTTACAAGAATGTGTTTAAAAAAAAATCATGGGGCATCACCGAATGCGGCCTCTCGACAGCGAAATGTTTTATCAAAATTCAGATTGATCTACCTCACGGTGTGGTATATGATTGGTTGTAATAATAAAATCGGATGTTTCGGAACCGTCTGGCCTCATTTCGATCCTCCATGAGTCGGCCGCGGTGGTACCGTCCTTATAGTCGCGGGACTCGCGCACAGCGAGTGCCCCGCCAGCTTTTTAGTTGCCCCACGCAGTAGAGCATATAGTTACATATTTATCCAGTACAAAAGTTCGAGTAGCGTCGTTAAAGAAGCGCCGTGTGAATGGTAGCTGCCGAATTTTCGCACACGACGAAATTATTGGCAATTTACTAGTTAAGATCAGAAGTAATGAATCGATCGGCTAAACCTGTAGACATGTTTGACAATGATTACCATCCATTCAACATGATAAAAGACTACTATCCATTACCTATTGTGTATATCGTTTTTTTTAAAAAAAAAAAAAAAAAAAATATCGATTGTATCTGAAAGTTTTAATGTGCGTACATACGCATCGATCGATCAATTGATTATTCAAAACATTCAAAATGGCCGCCATTTATGTGTGCTTCTTTATCGACGCCGCTGTTTTAATACCTTAGTATAGTTTGCTAGTGCATAGGCCGGCGGCCCATCTGCGCGAGTATTCCGGGCAGCCAGTAGGAGCGGCCGCACTGGGCAAACAGTTTGCGGCTCGCGCAAATGTCGACTGTTGCTCTATTTAGAGAACGGGAAGGCCACGAAATCATCGCGGAGCGTGCGGTTCGCTCGCGAAGCTTAGGACGATCTCGCTCTTCGAAATACGCGTGGCGAAGATGCGCGACGCCTTTCTATTTAGTCGCTAAATGTTATTTATACTCATCGGCCGGTAGCGTGGTATTTCGTGGCCGCACTGTACCGTGACGATGCGGGACGACGCCGCAACGTGCCACGAACTGTTTGCGTCGTGCGGCGCTGTTAGGCCGGGGCCGTATACAACCTCAGCACGCGCCGCAATATCCACCACGCTAACCGTGTTTCGTGTCGAAATTACTCAATTGCACTCGAATATATAAAGCGGAGTTGATGTGTTCAACAATCTGCCTGGGAACACGTCGCAGTTACCTATTAGTGATTACAAAAAAAAACCGAACGTTTCGCGCAGCTCGATCTCGGGCGCGGCGTGAGCGTATAATGCGGCGCGCGTTGAACGTTTCGGGGTAGCCGGGTCTAGCGTCGCGTCGTCTCGGGGCGCACTCTGTGTCGACACGTCGGCGGTAGGTATATAGCGGGGGTGTAGTGGCGGACGTGAGGGACGGGGTGGGTCTATCGCGAGGGACGGACGGGGTGGGTCTAACGTGTGCGTGGATGTGGCGGTATAGGGGTCGTCGTACGGCGGCGGGTCGCGGTACGGCGGCGAGTACCACGCGGCGGGAGCGCCCCAGCCAGGTGTGCACCACCCGCACCACGCGCCCAAACACTTCGGCAACGCGGCCGCCGCCAACGCGGACTTTGCCAAGGAGTGGCCCGCCGCCTAGTCTCCGACCGTTGCACACACACACACATACACACCCACACACACGCACGCCTAGTCGTACACACACACACACACATACACGAACACGCACACCGTTAGGTGCGACACACACGTACGTACACACCGTAACACGAATGCAAACACCTTAGAGAATAGAGACGACGACCGCGTCCACGTGTAGCGGAGGCGAGCGCGCCGTATTTTTCCTTTCTCGATCGCCGCTTCGCTTCGATTTACGGGATCTTTTGCGCAAGCGACGAAAGCCCTACGTTTATCACGTTGACTAAAACGCTTTTAAAATCTTTTTTTAAACTGTATAGACCCTCCTTTCCCACCTGACTATGCATGCTATTGAATCTTCTCCAGTATGTAACAGATGATGCGTCTCTCTGTGTCTCTATTATCTAAGGCACGCACGTATACACGCACCGCACCGCGCGTACTCGTGAAAAGTCCTGTTCAGCGCGTCCACGTCCCATAGAGATTGGCTCGATACGTTTTTCATATTTGAAACGATCCATGTTTAGAGGACTTATAATAAAAATTCGCACTCTGTATCGAATCTTTATTTGGATGTACTGAATATGGACTGAATATTTCGTAGAGGCACACCAATACTCTGTGAACTTTGACGCGGAATTTTCTTAAGTATCAGCGAATGGGGGGTTCCATCGTCAGCTGCTCAAACGACGTGGCTGGCTTTCTTGATCGTAGACTTTCAAAAGTGATTAGTGTTATAAGTAGAGAATGGTATGAAAACGTATTCACAAGACAAGTTATACATGTTTTGGAATTAGTTCAATGTGGGCGAAGATTAATACTAATATGATCGCAGCCGACTCGAAAGATTGACGCATGATAAAGCGAAGCTGTATTTGCTATCGCGTAGGCCGGACATAAATATATTATATGCGAACGCTTTTATTTTGATGTCATTTTATTATAGTTAAATCGCTGTCGAAGGTATGTGATGGGGTATATTTTAAAATAAATTAATGCAACGTTAGTTAAACATCTCTATTTATACGGTAGTTAGTAACCACACGTTGTATAAGGCACCGGAACTACATTAACACAAACCCACACGCGTAATTAAGGAAGTTATTTTAGTGATTAAATTAAAAATAAACTAAATAATAATATAAAAGTTAATTAATAAAATCTATATGTTGGTTAAATTTAGCACTTCAAATGATATCTGTATGTTTATTTTGTCTAGAACTGGCGACTAATACTGCCATTAAGTGACCGAACTATGAACGAATGATGCGCGATGAACTTTGACATGTACTAAAGTAGGTTCTTGATATTACTCGGCCCGATTTCGCGACCCCTCCTGGCAAAGACGGACGCTGTATGCGTACAACGAGTACGCAGAATTAACTTTTGCTTTTAATATACATATTTGGATATGGGCTTTTGAATGGTGTTTACCTTCACACATTTTACTCTTTTTTATTTTTCTTCACTGTAGATTTATTAAAATGATTTCTTTTAATGATGTCACACCTATTGTTGTTCGATGGGATGGATAGTAGATCTCACTATTTCGTGTAGTGGTGATGTTACAGTGTGCCGCTTTAGAGTTAGGAGACGAGTAGAGGCGCGTGCCTCCCCCGCCTGCCCGCGCGACACGTTTGACAGACACTTAAACAAGGCCAATTTAGGGAAAAATGACCTAAAAGAACTTAACTTAAGCTAAATAACTTGTATAAATATATTTGGTATATATATCGGTATGTATGTTTAATATTAGAGTTTTGGTTATTTACCACCCACTAGAGTTAGGAAAATGGTAGGCATGTAATGAAATAATAATAAATAAATAATATGTTAATATTTAACAAAACACAGTACGACTGATCGTGTTATAATAATATTTAATTTTTTTCCCGTTATTACGATAGGGAGCAATCTGTATAAATATTCGTAATTTTAATTTGTTTTCTTATATGCATTTTAGTTTTTTTTTAATTGCAATTTTAAGTTTTATATCATAAAATTTATACTTTAATGAATTTACCTGCCAAATTTGTTAACGAGCAAGAGTAACGTATGTTAAGTAATCGACGCTCAAGCATTTAGGATATAGAAGTTCGGTACGGCGCCGCACCCTTCGCGCGGACCCCCTGTATATATATATACTTACTTGTGTGTGTAAAACATAATTTTAATCAATATCTCGTCACATAGTTTTAACGTTTTAATTTATGTGATTGCCAAATATTTTTAAAACTGTATAGAGCTTTCGAAGGCCGCTACGGCCGGTATATTAGTCGTAAACATTTATTATGGACCGACGCAGGCCGCAGCGCGCGTCCGCCGCGACCCGTTACAAAGTGAGTTATAATTTTAAAGTAACATTGTTAGATTAAATTTAATGTTAGTCCCTACTGTATTTTATCGCTCAATGATTTGACCGATCGACTGATTAAAATTTTAGTGGTAAGCTAAGTAAATTAATATCGCGCGTCGGTCGGCGGTCGCGCGCCGCCGCCCCCGCGAGCCGCGTCGCGTCGCGTCGCGCGTTATTGTTGTAACTTAGAGTTTACGGACGTACTGATAGACTGCCCGCCGCCCAACGGCGGCCGGGAGCTGTTCCTTTAATTTTAAATGGATAGAGCTGCGACAGCGTAACCGTCGCACGTCGATAAGATTTGTTATAAATGTTTTTTAAATAGACAAATTGTTAAATGATACATTGATGCATAATTTGATCGTTTAGAATAGGGTTATTTAAGATCGCTCCATAAGTAAAGTATAATTTATCTATGAGGAATATTGTGAGGTATATAAGCAAATTATAAGTGACGCGGTCCGGAGCGAGGGGTGCGGACTCACAAATTTAACGATAAAAATAGTGAAGTCGCCTTTACATTGTGATGTTCATAGATACGAGCATATTTGGTACATTTCTTATAACTATTTAAATATACACTCGACTGACAGCCAGTATGTAGGGAATTTAAACTTTTTAACATAATAAATAAAATAACAATATGATTAACTTATTCGCGACTTTGGTGCCTAACCGCCCGCTAGGTTACGTGTTGTATTTATGCCGCTTCGAATCCTGGTCGTTCCTATGTTAATTAGGTTAGTAGTCTGTATTCATTCCTTCGTGCGAGTATCGTGGATAGCCGCGGTCCCACTTTGTGTGCGTCCATCGTATCACTCAACCCGCTTTTTCATATTATTGTGTTCGCGCTCCGCCCTTAGGTTTTTATTTCGCAATATCATCATTTCGGTTATGATTATTTTTTACTGTAGATGTAATTTACAACCACCGATAATACGATGAAATTGTTCACACCTGTTTTAATATTAGGAAACGATGCCTTAAAATGTTAAGGGAATATATAGATGATTTATATTATGTTAATTTCAGTGATATTGATAGCACTAAGGTGTTTTAAGATAAGGGCTCGCGCCCAACACTCACAAACCTTCGGAACAATTTTAAGAACTTAGTTTGTAATGTACCGTTCGTGGCAATTTTTCTAATTAACATAAAGAGTATAATTTATTTAAAAGTAAAGTAATAATTAAAGAAATTATATGTATTTTAGAAATTTTAGATTTACTGTGAACATTATTAAACTTAGTGCAAATTATTGTGAAAAAATCAATTGAGGATAATATAATGGGTTTTTAATTATTATATAGGTGAAGAGCATTAAAATATTGGATGAATTTATTAATTAAAAATAGTTAGCAAAATACAAATACGGTAAGACTCGTTAAGAGGCTCGTCTGTCAAATGTGTCGTTCGCGCGAGCGCGCGGCGCGAGCGCACGCGCCGCGGCGGCGCTCGCTCCCTTAGCGTGTAGGCGAATATTGTAGAGGAAACGTTTTTTGTACAAACCGTGAGTGACGACACTTGCAATCCTTGCATTTTAATATTACACTGAGTAATATCGACATAAGGTATAATATTATACTGTATCTTTATAATAATGTTTATGGAATAATATTTTGATCATGGCTTAACTGTAGTGGTACTGTTGTGTAGTTAACCTTTCGACTCTTGTTTGTATTACTTTATATAATTATAATAGTGTACGCGGTTTTTATATGTGTATGTTTATTCGGTAGATATTATAAAAGAAACATGTTTGTGTAAAAGTGTATTTTGGTATTATATTAAACTAACTAGCCGCACACAGCACGGACGCGGGTGTTGCGCCGTGCCACTCATTAATAAATTTATTATCGTAATTGACTAATTATACAAAGACCCCTAGTGTTAAAGTTAGATTAGCTACAAACTCATTTTAAGTTCACCTTTACTCGACTTAAAATAAAATTAATGTTTTTGCATTTAGTGTCGGCCGCATACAGTCGATTTTACTATAGTTCTTCGAGACTTATTTTAATGACAATGCAGGTATTATTATTAATATAAAACCTCATATTTATATTAGAATATAATATTAATGTAATTATTGAGACAGTTTTATCGTAAATTAAAGTGCACGGGCTTTACAGTTAATTATATCATTAATTATTATAAAATCTAGGTCAAGTTGTTATTTATTTCTGTTTTAATTAAAAAAAAGATGTTGATTATTATTTAAACTATATTTTTATAGTGAATTAAAAGTACATAATTCTCATTGATTAGAATACAAAATTGTTAGGTGAACTCTCGACTGATGTACAATATTTAAAATAATGTTTACTTACGTACGACATATATAAGTTTACTTATAGCCGCCCGAAAATAGGCGGGGGCACTAATTATATATATACACACACACACGTGTTAATTTCCTAAAGTGTAATTAATTGGGATTCGGCGAACGCGACCGACGCCACAGTAAGCATGTAACGATTGTAAGACTATTATCTAGATTTGTTGTAATATTCTTGTAATATGTAAAGGTAATACATAGTAAGCCGTGATAGGTGCAAATGTTCGCGCGTAGAGGGCCTGGCGGACGGGCTGGTCCGCGACGCCCGAGTATTTTACTTTATGTTCGTTATATAAAAAGGAAAATTATGATAGACTTATCTCCTTGTTGTTTCTTTTTACGAGCATTAATGGTAATTAGTTAATTACGGTTTTAATTATTAATTTTAATCGAAGCACTAAAGTAAGGAAAGCTTGTACGCGATGAATTATTTGATGTAATCGAAGTGCTACCACAGCATAGCACTGTGAGGTCTTTCTAAGTAGAAATTATGCATTATTCAATATTAGGTATTTTGGGTATATATTAGCGTTAGAATTAACTGGTATAACATAAGAGTAGTTTGTAATGTAATGGAAAAAAAAATAAACCGTTTTGTCGTAGTTTCCTATTATTAAGCTTCTTCTATCTTAATGGATTAAGTATAATATACTACTGGTTGGTTAATTAAAATATTAATATTACCACTGCAAATATTTGAAATATCTTATGATGAAATATATATCTACTTTAAGGACATTATAAAACGTAGATAATTAAAAGAAATCAAACATTTCAAAATATACTGGCATTTTTAATTTGCCTCCATCCCTTTCCCACGGTACCTATATAATTAGATTGAGTTTAGTTATCATAATTTTTGTTTTTATATTTTGACATAAAGTTAAACATATACTAAAATGGCATTCAGGTTAAAATAGTCTTACGCTACTGAAATTTAGAGGAACAGCTAATAAAATCCAATAACAATTAATTTATCTTAGTAAGAAAACACCCCATTTTCTCATATAACACATTTACTAATCAATTAACATAACACATCCACTCTTTTCAGCTTTTTGTTATAAGTACGTATATTTATTGCTTAAATTAACGAAGGGGCTTCATTTGGTCTTTTTGAATTGGGGGATTTTAATGTAGTCTGCGCAACAATATACAGGTTACTTTTTTATCACCCAGAAAAATTTCAGGATTAATTTTACATTATTTTTTAAAATATCCAAAAAATATTGCAGTAGTTTAGTGCAGTATTTTTAAAGATATTTTTTGTTAATTTTTCATGTAATTTCTTTTATAATAATGGTGTCCTGAAGCATCCCTCGAATTTTCCGGGTGATAAAAAGTAAGCCTACGAGTATATAATTTCCATGACACGTTGCGTTCAAGTATTACTTAACGCAGTTTGGGAGGAGAGGGGGTCTTGTGAAACGTTACGATGTGTTACAGGGGTAGGAGGGGGCTCGAACTACGCGTTACGTCCCAAAGTTTTTCTAATTTAAATAAATATTAGTTTGTGTTACTGCGAATTTCTCGATTGTATTATAAATCATTTCTATTTATTTCCTCTATGTAGGCAAGACTTTTCGTAACATAAATGTGACAAATGTAAAAATGGTCACTTGGATGTGTTACGTAACGTTTAGGGAGAGGAACATTTTCCTTAACCCCCCGGGTTAAGGAAAATGTTACGGCGCGTTACATTTTCAAAAATCATAAAAAAATTGCGTTACGTAATACTTGAAGTCCTCACAAAATAAAGTATGAATCGGCAACTGTGATTCAGTATTGCTCTATGTTTACGCATGCATATTGCCAGAGGGTGACGGTGTGGGCGGCACTGCGGGCAGTTCGAAGTTCGTGAGCATGCCACAGATGAATGACGCTATAGGAACACCTCCCCAGGTCTCTTATTTATGACAGTATCTTTTTCTGTGCGTTAGTACCTATATCTAATATAGGAGTGCTTTAATTCCGGGAACGACCTGAACAATGACATTAATATATTAGGAGCTTATCTGCGTAAAGAAATGTAAAGACGAAAGCTATTTTTCTGACGAGTCCATTAAATTTTCTTTGTTTTATATAAGTACGTACATTAAAACACTGAAAAAAAAACAGTTCACTGCCCTTCACGCCCGATCAACTTGCTAAATTCCTGTCACTACAGTCTTGTTCGCACCTTTGGATGGCTCCTTCGAGTAATTAATCGATCGGTTGCTACGGCGTGCAACATGCATCATGGGCAATGTAGAGGTAATAACAACCACAAACCTCCTCAATTACTTACGTCTTATGTTGGGTTATGCGCGCTTTGTCCCATTAGCACTTGTCCTATTCGCACTTGGTCCCATTCGCGGTTAGTCCCATGCAAGTATTTTGTAAGGGAAGAGGTGGGTTTATAAACTATATTGGGTTTATAAAAAATCAACCAAATTGTAGTAAATAATAAAACATAAAATTTAGATAAGTAAGCAGTGCAATAAGCAAAATAATAAAAACACTTCAATCACCTGGAAACCGCAAATATACAATCAGTGAATATTTTCAATCAAAAATGGATACATAATGGGACATATCATACAATGAGTATGTCATACTCATAATTGGGATGATGACTGAATTCTAATTTTTACGTCTCGTCATTAAATATTAAAATACCTGTGAAGACCTGTGAAATTAGAATTTAAATCGGCTTAGAAATACATTAGATACAAGCATTTTAAGTTGTTAATTTGAAGGCGATTAGACAGAGATCCGACATCAATCGTGACGTCATTGTTGAGTACGGCCATATAAACTCCTTGTAAATTGCCGTTTTGCTAGAAAGAGACTGAGAAAATTCTTTAATACCTTATATCTTGGTTGTTTTTATAGTTATTCGAAGATCGATTTTTTCTTTCTGTTTATTATATGAATGAGCTATTAAAGCAAAAAAAATTTTTTTGTCATCTAGCCTATTCTCAATATAATCTACAAGTCACGTAGGTACAAGTTACTTAACTAACTGTTAAAATATAACTTTTATAAAGTCATCCAAAGACGAAAGGATTTGAATGTTTTATTTACTATAATTCGTTGATTTCTTATAAACCCAATATGGTCCATAAACCCACATCTTCCCTTACAAACTACTTACGTGGGACCAACTGCAAATGGGACCAACGGCGAAAGTCTTCAATTCGTGCGTCTTGCCAGTGATGACGTACGGAACTGAGACGTGGCCGCTTGCAATGGGTCTCTTAAGAAAGCTCAAAGTCACTCAAAGGGCAATGTAGAGGGCTATGCTCAGGGTTTCTCTACGTGATCACATCAGAAATGAGATCCGTAGAAGAACTAGAGTTACCGACATAGCCCAAAGAATTGCAAACCTGAAGTGGCAGTGGGTACATCGCTCATTGGACTGACGGCCGTTGGGGCGGAGAGGTCTAACGAAGTAAAGTGTTACTTCAACTAACCTCAAAATCTGATTCATTTTGACATATAATTCGATTTCGAAGCTTGTCCGTAGTAATTGATGTGGACGTACAATATTTATTTACTAATATCTAATTATACGAAAAGCATTTTTTCACTGCTAATGGTATTGGGGCGAACAATGTATGGACGCAGAGCAATGTCCTTTGGAAACTCATTTGCGAACCACCAAATGTGTTTCCTCCTTACAACCTTGGGTCCTTGAATGGCGTGAAGAAGCACTTTCCAGGTCGGCAACATAAGGGGTGGCTATTAAAGTGTGTATTCTCGCATAGCACTAGCCTTCGCATTTGGACTCCATTTACACTAACCGTCAGGTGGAATTGAATCAATTTCTCTAAAGATATATGGGTTCAAGTCTTGTCCTTCAATAGTGTACATCCGGCTTGTAGGACCAAATTTAAAATTGTTATACTAAGAAGGTAGAATAATACTAAGAAGGTAGGTCAATTTGGCGTATTAAAAAGTGATTGGTTTGATTTAGCTATTAACAGTAGTCTTCGTCCAGGTTCCGATGATGATGTACTGCGGGGGTATGGTGTCGCCACAGCCGTCGTTTTGTAATGTTTCTGAGATGTCTGCATCCGTGTCAGGTTATACACTAACAATAAATAATAGTACATGTAGGTAATCAGATGTAGTTTACATGTTCCGTGTTGTGAGAACTCTCATTGTAGTTTTTCAGATATTACGTAAGTAAAAATGGGTAGAAGTAACAATTTCAGGTCTAGGTAGATTATACGCCTTGGGTCGTCCAATAATCGGTATGGTTTTAGAACACATTATGTACTACTCAATAGCACCTATACCCCTACTGATGCGTGATGAGGCTCTTAGGTAATATGAAATATCATACCTAACATTACCAATTAACTTGCGCATTTTTAGACTGAGATATATAAACACATGTCATTAGTATTTACACATCGTTTTGAGATTATTGGACAACCCCAGAGCAATGTCTGAAATATAGTTTTCATTAAATATAGAGCACGCTTGGTTAAGTAATCACAATTTGTATAATCTACCTATATCTGGGGCCTCTCAACAAAAGCGGTGATTCGAAGTGGTGCGTGGTGCGGTAAGTTTTACATATTTTTTACTATTGCATCTGTTTGAAATATTGCTTAACATATTTAGAAAATTGAAATATTGGCTTGACACCGTTGCTGTTTTGTTTTTTTTTTCCTCCTTGTAATGTTAACGTGTGTATTTCTTATGCAGGCGATGACTATGAATACACAGGCGGGTCCGGAGACGGGCACCAGCGATCATCTAAGCGCAGCCATCATGGCGCGTCATCTGGCGGCTCGGCATCGGCATCATCCTACCATCCCTATCGGCGTTAACGAGTGACGCACTCGCGCCACCTCTTCGCCGCTTATGCGAGCCTGGTACTCGAATAAGGGGATAGGTATCATTATTTTCACAGTTTTCAACTACCGTATGGCAAATATCAAAAGTAAACGAAACATGCATTTTGGAATGTCCAGTTGATTGATATCTTCCTTCAAATATTTCACACCGCCCACGATTATGGCTTTCGATTAAGATTGACCAAACCATCCTCTTGACGCCATTAAACGTTCGCAAGCAGGTAGTTGATTCTAATGTATAATATTGTATTTTTTCTACGAACAATAATTGAGTTTGTAATAAATTTTTCTAATGAATCTATTTACAAGGCTACTTCGGGCCTTATCGCGGCTATTTCCGAAATCATCAATTTTTTTAAATTAAGTTTTAACTTTTTAAAGGTCTACGGTTACCGTTACTATTGTAATTTATTTTATTATTCATCTAACTATAGCCGTGTCGCAAATAATAATTAGCTGTTGACCCGAGGGTGCTTTGTAATAGTTATTTCACATTGATTTTATCGTTTAGGTTAGAGTTTATTTTTATTTGGACGTATTTATGCGGTGTTGATAAACGTCCATGCTTTTTGATTGTACTTTTAATATGGAAATTGTCAGTTGTAACAAAGATTCATTGAGAATATGCTGCCTTTATTCGTTGTAAATAGACTAGCTTGTACTAAGCAATCAGATTTTTTTATAACAACTTTAGAATGATACATAGGTATTATAGGTAGGCACCGGGGAACTTGCTCTTGTGCTCGTAGTTGGTATTTACTTAACTTGAAAAGAGTAGATCGAGTCTTGTCCAATAGTTTTAATAAATATAATAGTAACATAAGAAAGGATTGCACTTACTATACAATAATATTATATCTTTTGTTAGTTTACATAAGAGCCAAATTCCTTAATCGTATTGGTGTATATTGATACAAATATGATAAGACGGTTCATAGTATAATGCATGTTTCATAGTTTTTAAACTATACAATTTACTAATTAATAGTTGTGTAACACTTTAGCGATTTGTCAAAAAAGGTTTTGAATATTATTGAATTGAATATTCAATAAATATTTTTATACGAAATTAAGATAATCCTGACATCTAATGGTTCAGGTTCTATATAGATTTATCATATTATGCGAAGTAATTGTTTCTACGAATGTAGAATATAATCATGTCGGTAATACTTCTATTATGCAAACGTGCCCACCTTATACAGAGAATGCATTTATACTTATAGATAGCAAGCAAATTTCAAAATGGCGTTAATGTTAATTTTTCAGTTATGCATACGAATGAATTTTAATTTGTTGTCAAGACATCAAGGCACCATAGGTCCTGACAAGGCTGTATTTAGCTCTAGTATTTTGATGATTTTTTTTTTGTTTCGCGTCTTCTTTAAACAAGCAGTGAAGTCATACACACCTGTAATTTTAATAATTTTTTAAATAGATTGCTAAAATATGAGTTTCGCATTTGCTATGATTTGAATTCTGCTTATTTATCTTGTTTTTAATAAAATTCCTCGTTTGACTAAGATGTAAATATCACAACTGATTTTATTGTAAAAAATCCATTAGTAATATTTGGTTTTTCATATCATCGTTGTACCCCTTGTGCGACAAATGTATTTTTGTTACTTTAAATAAAAGTACTGATTACATTAAGTTTATTTAAATTTCATTGACCCCTCTAAAAATTACCATACTAGTGTAAATTACGTTTAGAAATTGTTCCATAGTTTTATACAGAATGTTTTATTTTTATACCAATTTTATAGTAGGGACATATGTACAGTTAAATAATATACATAAAGAATTTACGAATAAAATTTATTGAAACAGGATAAGAACAATCAAAAATGATCAAACTTTACCTATCTAAAACATTTATATTTTAGAGATGTATACTATAAAATAGATTTAGTTAATTGTATTCACATTATTTAAATATAAATCAAATAACAATGAGTTTACAGGTATAAAATAAATATTGAAAGAGCTTATTTATAAAACACAAATCATTATGTACTAGGTAGTTTTAAATATTAGAAACTAACTAAGAGGCCTTTTGAGTTACATTTAGCACGCATTGATAATGTTAGTTACAGAAATGCTAGACTTCAAGAAATAGAAGATCCATCTAGTGTGTACCCTATATCTAAGTTTGGCATAGACTTTTCTTAGAACATTAAAGTATTTGAACTAATAATTTATTAAAATATAAGTTATACAGAAATTCTTATGTAGAATCGTCTGAATAAATTATGTAAAAGTTTAATTTTCACATTATTTCTTTTAAATTAAGTCTAACAATACATATTATCATATGGACAGCATCTTAATATCTAAACATCAATTCTTATATTAAAAAGAGTTGAATGAGCAAATATTTAATATATTGAAGAGTGAAATTGCACACTTCGTATGTACCTACTTCTCAGTGGAATCGGCAATTATTTATTATTAGAATGTAATAAGTATTGGAACAGGAAAAAGGCAGGACACTAGATTCAAGACTAAGGCACCAAGTCAAGGACAAATAATTTTACTAAATTAGATGCCTAAGGAATTTATATAATAGCAATTGACTAACAGATGTGAAATAAAGCTAGTGCTAGACACTAGTTAAATAAAATTTATACATCTTATTCCAGTAACTACCTGTAACGACTACTTCCAAAAAACAATACGAATAAAATTCTATATTCCAGCAGGCCTATTAACGATCTTTAGAGACAGTCGCAATTGCTGCGATTGTACAATTATCTATACTTTACTATTACTAATAATATAAAGCTGAAGAGTTTGTTTGTTTGAACGCGCTAATCTTAGGAAGTACTGATTCAAATTGAAAAATTATTTTTGTGTTGGATAGTCCATTTATAGAGGAAGGCTAAGTATATAACATCACGATATTGTTATTTTTCGGACATCTACGCGAACGAAGTCTCGGGCACAGCTTGTTATAAATAGCAAATTCGTGTTATGGAACGTTGTCTCTCATCCTTTTTGCTGAAATCGATGGCCGATAAGTCTCATCCTTTTTGCTGAAATCGATGGAGAAACTCATTGACAGGTACATGAGGGACAGACCGCTTAGGAAACGGCCATTACAGGGTATGCAATGTGCTTACCAAGCAGGAAAATCAACTGAGACTGCTTTACACTATGTGATCAGCAGGATCGAAAAGGCACTGGATTCAAAGGAGGTGTGCATTTTGCCTTTGACAAGACTACATTTGATTCCATTAGCAGAGTGGCGAAACTACATGGCATCAATGACACCATAATAAGATGGATTAATTGCATGCTAGAGAGCAGAGTCATATTTGCGAGCGTATTAGGCGATACAATGAGCGTCACAACCACCAAGGGATGCCCACAGGGAGGAGTTCCGTCTCCTACACTTTGGTGTCTTGTGATTGATCCATTGATCGAAGAACTGAACAAAGGACTACTGACCACAGTAGGTTATGCTGATGATATAGTCATCTTGACTAACGGCAAGGTGCCAAGTGTGGTAGCCAGCCTGATGCAGGAAGCACTACAAAGGATTGAGCACTGGTGCAAAGAGACACGTCTTAGCATCAATCCCAAAAAGACAGTGATCATACCGTTCACAAAAAAGAGGAAGCTCAACAACATGAGGAATCTAAAGCTATACGGCTCTGAGATACCATGGTCCATAAAGGTGAAATATCTAGGAGTTACCCTAGATAAAGAACTAACGTGGAAGGAACATGTAGACCTCACTGTTGAAAAATCCGGAAGGATACTCAATATGTGCCGGTCTACTTTCGGTAAAACCTGGGGTCTCAAACCTAAGATACTCTACTGGATTTACAAAATAATGATACTGCCGATCATAATGGCATGGCAGTATTGTCTGGTGGCTAAGAACGAAACTAGTCACATGCAGGGAACTACTAAGTAGATTTCATAGGCTGGCATGTATGGCTATAACGGGGGCTTTCAAAACTACCCCTACAGCGGCCTTGGAGAGATTTCTGAATCTCGCACCACTCCACAGTGCTGTACAAAGAGAAGTCATAAGAGCACTCTACAGGCTCAGAACTTTGGGAATGTGGAATGCAAACCGGCCACTCACAATACACACGGCATTTCGCTTCTGAAGAAGACAATCCGCTGCTGAGCATGACCAGCGACAGAATGTTACCTAAATATATATTTAGACGACATTTTGAGGTACACATTCCAATAAGGGAGGAATGGGATAAGGGGCTGGCATCCCCTCGGGGGAACAGCATGATCTGGTACACAGATCGATCGAAAATGAAATCTGGTACAGGGGCAGGAATACACTGCAACAAAACTGATATATCGATCAGCATGGGTGCGATGGCAACTGTGTTTCAAGCTGAAACATATGCTATCCTAGCTTGTACACAGGAGAATCTAGACGAGGGTCGCAAAGGCCTAAATATCTACATTCTCAGTGATAGTCAAGGCGACTCTCAAAGCGCTCCTGTCATACAAAGTGGAATCCAAACTAGTGTTCAATGCAATTGAAGTACTGAATAAATTGGGTAAAACTAATACAGTACGTCTAGTTTGGATAACAGGTCACAAGGGTTTCGCCGGAAACGAGAAGGCTGACTACCTGGCATGAAAGGGATCGGAAACACAATTAGTAGGACCGGAACCATTTGTCGGGATCACTCCAAAAACAGTCAGTACAGGTCTAAGAACTCAACTGCATATGAGGCATCAAAAAGAATGGGCCAATCAAAAAGGAATGACTCACGCCAAACTCTTCATGTGTATGGTTAATTGGCTCAAGTTTACACTGAGCTCAAGCAGATCCCAGACTCGCCTATTGGTGGGTGTTCTAACCGGACACTTCGGCACTAGGATCATGCTAACCAGGATGGGACACACCAGTTCCAAAATCTGTAGGGCCTGCAAGGAGGCAGAGGAAAGCATGGAACACCTGCTGTGCCACTGCGATGCCGTAGCCTGCAGGAAATTAAGGCTGACGGGAATTAGATACCCAAAACCGGAAGACTACAGGGCCATACACCGAAGGACATCGTCGAGCTCATGGGCACAATAGACTGGACCGTAGGTGGCGATGGCTTTACGGACTAAAGCTCGGGGAAGCACAAAAGATCCATGATGGGTCGAAGTGCGAAGGCTCATTATATTGGGCCGCCCCACACTAAGATAAGATAAGATATGGAACGTTGGATTGCGCTACGACAGCGCCACATGCGAGCGACTGGCGAATTAAAAGTGCACGTCAACGCTTGGACACGGACAGATTGTTTAATTTGGTTGTGGATCTCGAGATCGCGTTGCCGTTGTACACAATTAGCAACCAGTTGCTTTTTCCGCAATAAGCCTGCGGATTACAACTACCTATTTGTAGGATGCCGCGAACAATAACTAAAGCCGTGATTAAGCTATTATGAGGGAGGTTTAGTAAGTGACCCTATGTTCCGAATCACGGAAAAATGCTGATGATAGTTCACCATCGACCTATCAACAAATGGACTTAAGATGTAATACAGAGTCCAAGAAAAAAAATGTGTGTTGTGTGTCTTATACATATAAAAGCATAATATTACAATAATTTGAATCGATCTTGACAATAATGTTGGCTTTCTTCGACCTAAATACTCGTTATTCAACGTGTTAACTATAACACCTTAAAACAGTGGCTATATCTGCGCAGTTTTCTACAAAAGTCTCGTAACTAACGCTACTAACAATGCTACATATCAAATAACGCACTAAGCAGTTGGCCACATATTATGTTTGATGTAAAAATACTAAGCCGAACCAAAACTTAGCTATTGCGTTTGACTAATGAGAACGCCATATTTTCATGTAATCGAACATTATTTTGAGAAACACTGCGCTTTGATGGTTCCATACCCACTAAACTAACCTCGATATAGGGTGATCCGGGGATTGGGTGACCCCAACTCTCCGAACCATGTTTCGATTTTTTTATATCATATCTACCCTTCAAACCGGAACACAGCAATGCAAGCACTGCGGCTTTCCGGCAGATATAGGTAAGACGGAGGTACCTAAAGTAAGCGACCCTGGTACAGGGTGTAGTTATCTCTGGTAATTGGCCCTAATGAGATCCCGAATAAACTGAAGTCCGCGCATAGGCGTATATAGAGGGGGGGCCGGGTGGGCCGTGCCCACCTCAATGGTCTCGTTTCCACCCCAGGATGTAAAGCTACCGATTCAAAATTCAGTGATGGACGCCAAAATATTGATAACTTCATACAAAATCATGGGCCAGGCCTCCCCTGGAAAAAAATTAGATACGCCAATGAGTTCGCGTAGGTCCTTATGGTCCTGTTCGTCTCGTGATGGTGGCAACGGCGGCGGCGGGGATGGGCCGTTGCAGGGCAGCGGTGGGGCGCACCGCGGGCCGGGCTCAGGGCTCGGCGGAGCGGCGGCGGCGCGAGCAGTTGGCGCAGGCGCACACACGCGGCGCCGCGCCCTCCGGCAGGTGCGCGTGCGCCGCGCGGTAGCACAGCTCGCGGTAACGGGCACAACCTGGACGGAGGAAAGAGATTCATCATCACAGCCCATATACGTCCCCACCGAGGGGCTCGAGCCTACCCTATGTTAGGGTGATTAGGCCTTAGTCAACCACGCTGGCCCAGTGCGGATTGGTGCGGAAAGAGATTAATGCCCCGTTTCTAGTGTGGCTGACCTCAGTTGAGCCACAAAAAAAAACTGAAAAATAGATTGAGTAAATCAAATCAAATCATTAAGTTTCAGAGTTTGTCGCTTGCGCGTTTCAGAGATACGTGTGGCTCAGCAGGCGTAGCACGGGCTGCCAAGAAATTTGTGATAAGACTCAGTGACATGTATCCCTTGAGGAGCGTCAAGAAATGTTATCATGTCAGTCACACTAATGCTGCGTTCCGAAAATCAATAAGAGTCACTATTAGCGCGCTAATATATGCGTCCCGAAATGTTGTGAGCGCGCTAATGTTAGCCGGCATGAAGAACCACATGACGTCATCGTTAACGTCATATAGAACTTACGGCGCTAATGCTCTGGAGTGAAATATGTTTATGCGAACTGTCAGTCTGACGTTCGATAATTGTGTTTTCGGTTCAAAATGAATGTACCTGTTCTTCCGGACCGAAATAGTAAGCATGCTGATAGCACTTTCAGTGTTCTCTTTAATTTGAACCGGGCGATTATAATCGTTAGCACTGTGAGCGCTGTTATCGGACCGCAGCCTCAATACGCGTCGCCGTGCTACTCTTTAAGACATAGATATTATGTCAGTGAAATTGTGAGATAATGCGTGACTCAAGTCCCGTCTTGGCAGCCCGTGCTACGCCTGCAGCTGGGGTAACGTTAGCCCAGCTGAGTCACACGGATCTCGAAAACGAAAAGACAGCGAAAATCTGTATACTGATATAGATAGGTGATAGTTTGTCGATACTTTATTCAAAGATTCGGAGTGTCGAGCCCGAAATTCAAAAATTGTAGATAGACTAGGAGCTCAGATACCGAATGTTGCCTCAATAATACCTTGACAGTATATCAATCATCGAGGATTTTCATAAAATCAAATTAAAACGGCTACTGTTTTATCATTGAATTCGATTGACTATTTAAAATTATTTAAGTAAGTAAGTAGTTAGGAACTTATCGAGAAAGTACACAAAATATAAATAAATAACGAAACCTCGTGCATTCGGGACTCCAGCTAGCTCCTGGACTATTTAGATAAATAAGAAATTCTTTCATTCTCTGGATTGGGGCGCCGACAAACCCAATTCGAATCTTTGAATAAAGTATCGACAAACTACCACCTTTATCAGTGAATAGATTTTAGCTACGTCATTTTATTTTCGAGATCCAGGTGGCTCAGCTGGGGTAACGTTTCTACAGCTGAGTCACACGTATCTCTGAAATGTGCTAGTGACAAACTCTGGCTGGAACTTGTTCGACAAACTCCAACAAACTACCGCTACAATATTCCAGCAAACAGATTTTCCCTACGTTCGCTTTGTTTTCGAGATCCAGCTGGCTCAGTTGCAGCAACTTTGCAGAAGGTGAGCTCTGAAACGGTAGATTGACAAACTCTGAAACTTATCTGACAAAATGCCGCTTGTTTGTTGTTTTTATTTGGTTTCAGGTTGAATTTAAACAACTATGTTTTATATCACTTTATTATTTAGGATTTTATTTTAAGAAATATAATACAAACACAAGTTTACAAAAACACCGATCAACGAAAGCCATAGATGAAACCACAGAGCATAGAACATAAATGCAACAATAAATGCAGTCAAATGTTAACGATAGCATATCTACCATACAGCCATAAATTCTGTTCAACAGAAATCGGTAATGATTAACCCTACAGTGCATGATTTTTTTTTCGGCTTCCAAAAAAATATATCACCTAGAAAATATGATACTATTTCTAGTATAAATATTTAAAAAAATCGCAACTCAATAGAAACATAGTTATGTAAGTTTTTCCATATGGCCCACATCTGGCACATCATGCAATATAATGTAAATCTGTATTATGCTTTAGAATCAGGTATAAATGATATAAACTCATAATAATCAAGCTTTATTAATGAAAATAATATGTATTATAATAAATAATTTAGTATTTGGTTATAGAACCTTACAATCAAAGTATTTGTACTTATAAAAATTGAAAATTATAGTGAAAATTAGGAACTTTTAGAAAAATTAGGAACTTTTTGTGAAAAATAGAAACGTATAGAAAAAAAAAACAACAATTATGGAAACTATTTTGTGGAATTACAGAAAACAGTTCTTGTCCTTGTTGAGACGGAGCGCCTGGTTACATTTCTAGCAAATTACAGAAGATTTCCCCTTACAAGCAGGTCATTTACATCGCTTCCTAACGTTAGACCAAATAGGAAAAAATTCAATTCCATCGATCCTGATATCTTTAGGTGGTACGTTGAGTTTTGGCTTTCTCTTCATTATTTCTTCAAGCATGTCAGATACGAATGATGAGGGTCTTCCTCTCTTCTTTATCATTGATGGACCACACAAACACAATGCTTTGGCCACCTCCAGTCGAAATTCTCGTAACTTCATCATTTTTGTGTTTTGTCTTTGCGTCTCTACTCTTTTATATAGAAGCCAGCTATTTATCATTATCACATCTAGCAAATGATAGAATATTCTTATGTACCAATTATTGAGCCTTCGCACTTCAACCCACCATGGATCTTTTGTGCTACCCCTTGCCGTAAAGCTTAGTCAGTAATGCCATCGCCACCAACAGTCCAGTCTATCGTGCCCATGAGCTCCACGATGTCCTTCGGTGGTATAGTCCTGTAATCCTCCAGTTTTGGGTATCCAATTCCCGTCAGCCTTAGTCTCCTGCAAGCTAGGGCGTCACAGTGGCACAGCAGGTGCTCCATGTTCTCTTCTCCCTCCTTGCAGGCCCTACAGGTTTTGGAACTGGCGTATCCAATCCTGGTTAGCATGATCCTAGTGCCGAAGTGTCCGCTTAGAGCACCCAACAGTAGGCGAATCTGGGATCTGCTTGAGCTCAGTGTAAATTTGAGCTAATTGTCTATACCCATGAAGAGCTTGGCGTGGTTCATTCCTTTTTGATTGGCCCATTCTCGTGATGTTACTCGGCTGGATCTAACATTTGCTTGCCTGAAAGTACTAGGCTGTGGTGAAACGATGGCTATGTTAGAAGTAGTGCTTGTTGGCTGTGTCACTAGCATACTACTGCTTGACCTTGGACTAGGTATGGTCATGTTTTCATCGAAGAAGTCATCCTGTAGTACATCCCCACTTCGTTTATCATCAAATCCTGGATTCTGATCAAGTCATCATCGCTGTCCTCATCAAACAGTTCCTGGTCATCTTCACTACTGGAAGGAATTTCAAGGAAGTGTTGAATTTCATCACAATTCAAATTTTCCATCGGCTCATCTACAAGCAATACATCTTATTACGAGGACACTCATTGCACAGTGTACCACATCTGTCACATACAAAAATGTTGTATTTCTGTGTACTGTTTATTTATGAAACTACAAAATAACAAGTAAAGTAACAAATAAAATCATAAACTTACCTCTACTAATTATTTCGTATCCAAACCATTCAAATTTATCAGGTTTTTGATTTTTTTAATCGCCACTTGTTGACCACTTTCAAAATACCGCTTGTTTTGAACAAAATGTAATCAAACATTCATTCAGAGACATCTAACCAAAATTTTTGGTTTTAAATTTGATTAACCAATCCTTCATAGTTAGTTTACTTTTTACTAGATGACGCCACTTAATTCGAGTATTGAAATATAGAGGTCTTTTTGGTATGTGCCACATGTGTGCCACTATGCGCTGTAGGGTTAAATCATAATCGAGACCTGCGGCCGTACCGCCTAACTCAAAGCGAGCACTCGCTATCGTTATCATGACATTAGAACAATGGTTTTAATGTCACAGATGACAAGAACTATTCTTCTAATGTCACGAAGGCGATAGCGAGTGATCGCTTTCAGTTAGGCGGTACGGCCGCGGGAGCGTCGGTGGCGCTGTGGAATCTGCACTGGCCTTCTTATAGATAGGTCCGGAGTTCGAATCTGCCATACACCAATGTGTTTTCGAATTTTATATGTAGGTACATTTTTCCGACGCTCCTACGGCGAAGGAAAATATCATGAGGCAATCTGCATAGGTACCTACATCTGCGAAGAAATTCAAAGGTGTATGTGAAGTCGACCAATCCCTACTGGGCCAGCGTGGTTGGCCAGGCTTGAGCCGCTAGGTGTGGACGTATATGAGCTGTGATGAGAAAACCGTCTTTTGCCCAAACCTGTAGGTGGCAGCGCGAGACGAGTGTCTGCTGCGAAGCCTCGCTGCGCCAACCGGTCCAGCAGTGTGGAGGCCGACCATCACCGCTCACTCACTGCGCCTTCTGAGTGACGAAACATGATTTCATAGCGACTTCTGAAGTCTTTCTCTCATCATACTAACTAGTTTTTGAAGAATATTCAAAATGACATCAAGAGGAACTTTACAAGTTCTTCAACTTTACAAGAACTTTCAATGAGATCGAAAAAGGGTGGCAAAAGGAACAGGGAGGCATTTTTATTCTATCATTAAGATGCCACCCTGTTCCTTTTACCAGCGTACCTTTTTGGCTAAACAAGATTAACAACAAGGTACCTTCGTTAGCTGCAGGTGAGTGGCCGCCAGATTTGTCACGTGGGGTAGTGGCGCCGTCTGAATTATCCTGCAAATGTACAAATAAGTCAATTACGTCTGGTCCATAATCGTGGACTGGAATGCTAGTATCATCTCTTGAGCTTAAAAAGTATGGGGATTTTAAAGAAACGTCGAGCCACTGTCTAACAGATTTTTTTCCGATGGACTAACATCAGTGCTTAGAAACTGGGGGCACGGTAGAGTGCCCCCACCAAGCGCACCCGCGCAAGGGCACTACCTACCTTTTCTCGAAGCGATTTGTCGTATTTTATTAACCGACTTCAACAATTTTTTTACAAAAAAATAACAGACCATATTATTTATTAACCGACAATATTATTTTTTTGTAAAAAATTTTTTTTTCAATCTTTTAATTTATAAATACATGCGTTTTAGAATTTGAGCCAAATCAAACACCAGAATAACTTAAAATAAAACGTCTTTTGCTCTAAACAGTACCTACTACTGAAAGAATTATTCCTAAACTCCTAATCTACCAGAAACCTTCCATCATCAGCTCAGTAACATAATGATATGATGACTAGCAGATGTAAATACCTGAATATCTTTAGCAAAAACATAAAACACGTTGGACGTGCCTATGAAAGGATTTCCCTCGATTTTCATGAATCCCATCAACAGACCATGACATAGTGACAATGGGACCAGCTCGGGAGTATACTCTTTCGATTACAAAAATAATTTTGAAAATCGGTCCACAAATGGCGGAGTAATCGCTGAACATACATGAAAAAAATAGATACAGCCGACTATAGAACCTCCTCATTTTTCGAAGTCGGTTAAATATAGGACCTATCCCTACGAGTTGTACAGTGATATCGGACAAATATACGCAAATATCTGCAAATACCTTTTGCGTAACATGTTGCTAAAGTTTGAAGTATTTAAGCAAGAGCGAGATGAACTTACACATGAAGTACCCGGTTCTGTAGGTTATATAAATAAAGGAAACTTCGCTTTGCTCAGCGAGCGAATAACTTTCCAACTAGGAGGTTGTTTAAACTACTTATATTAAGTAAATAAATAGGTATTTTAAATTAGTCCAAGAAAGTTACCCTTGAGGAGAGAATAGAAGTACCTACTTAGGTACTTATCTCAGAATAAACACGTGCTCAGAGTTACCTACTCAGACAGCGCTCCATCAGAGGGAGATCATAAGCATTCAAGATGTTTTGTTTGAAGGATTTTATTTTTGTTTATTCACACGAGTAGGTACTATCGCGAGCACTTCCGCCTGACCATTTAAAAATTTATTCGCTTGAATCGTGCGGAAGCGCCGTGCTACGCTCCCTTCAGTTTTGGCCTATTAGAAAAGAAATACTCTTTCTCTCTCTAATCGGCGTTGGGGGGTTCCTCGGCGGCTCGGCGGCAGGCCGAAGAAGAATGTTTTATTTCATTATTCCATGTCTATTCGAGGTCGACGGGGTGGGGCTAGAGAGCGCTAGTGCAAACGAAAATGAGCGTAGCGGTGATCAGGCGGAACTGCGCGCGATAGTACATATAGTATGATACTTAGTTTTGATGATGCTATTAGTTACTAACTACCTACTCGTAAAATCGTTGTGATCAACCAATAGTAGCTATTCGATCACGTGATAATGTGCCTGCTGTTTTTACTGGTCGAAAACAACAGTTCTCTGTTTAAAGACCCTGATCGGTTCGTTTTCTTGAATCCGTCTAGTGTGAAGAGTATCATATAAATTGGGAAGTACCTACCTAGACATTTTTATTAATGTCCGTTCAGCAGATTAAAAAAAAAATTGCACGAAGTATTTTTTTTACGGGGTCAACCACTTACCTACCTACATTGATTTGAAATGTCGTATGTATGACTATGATGTCCACGTTTGGCGTCATTGACGATGACGTCAATGTTTGGCGTAGGCATAGACCAAGTAGATGGTCTACTTGGTCTATGGCGTAGGTAAATTTTCTAAATTGTGGCATAGCGAGGCCCCACTCGTAACATTTTTTTTGTTAATGGAACAAAGCAAAAAATATTTGTAACACATACCACTAAAAGCTGTGAGTTTTTGCAAATACCTAAACTTGAGCACTTATCTACCTGCTACAATATTAACAGCCTTGCGAGCATGGAACTTTCGATAAACAAAATTTGGCAGCTAGGATCGACATACTCGTCGGTCGGTTATAAGAGCGTCGGTGGCGCTGTGGATTCGGTACTTGCCTTCCAATCGGGAGGTCCGGGTTCGAGACCGCCATGTACCAATGTGTTTTTCGTTTTCGAATTTCATATGTACATTTGTCTGACGCTCCTACGGTGAAGGAAAACATCGTGAGGAAACCTCCATACCATACATCTGCGAAGAAATTCAATGGTGTATGTGAAGTCGACCAATCCGCACTGGGCCAGCGTGGTTGACTAAGGCCTAATCACCCTAACATAGGGTAGGCTCGAGCCCCTCGGTGGGGACGTATATGAGGTGTAATGATGATGATGATGATGATCGACATACTCGACAAAAATCTATAAATTTGACAGATACCTATTCCTAGGGAGTGAAAAGGACAGATGCTTTTGTCGATCGATATAATAGGTTGGGGAAAAAGTTTCTTCGCATTTTTTAAGAAAATTCAAAACATTTTTTAATATAGTTTATTTACATTTAACTAAAGTATGTAGGTACCATTTTGTTCGATAACTTTTTGCCATCTTGTAGGTAGGGACATGATCCCATTGCTATAGAAATTTTGGGACTTCTGGTCAAAATACCGCGACAAGTGGTTTTGGCAGTCCTCTCGTGATGCTAACCTGACACTGCCTAAAGAATTCTGAAGAGACCGAAACAGGTGGAAATCTGAAGGTGCAAGGTCAGGACTATACGGCGGATGCATTAACACCTCCCAGCCAAACTCTCTTAATTTTTGCTGAGTGGCTAAAGATGTGTGAGGTCTAGCGTTATCATGATGAAAAACCACACCCCTTCTGTTGATTAATTCCGGCCGCTTTCTCTCAACTTCTTGCTTTAATCTCATCAGTTGTTCGCAGTAGAGTTCAGAATCGATGGTCCTGCCTGGTGGTAACAGCTCATAATGAATAATGCCCTTCCAATCCCACCACACACACAGCATCACCTTGTTGCGAGTTAACCCGGGTTTCGCCACAGTCTGTGAAGCCTGACCGGCCTTTGACCACGACCTTTTTCGCACGTTCTTGTCGTACGTGATCCACTTTTCATCACCAGTTATCAGCTTCTTCAAAAATGGTTCGGTTTCATTACGTCGTAATAAAGAATCACAAATGAGTACACGGTTCATTAGGTTTCTTTCAGTGAGCTCGTGAGGTACCCAAATGTCGAGCTTTTTTGTGTACCCAGTTTTTTTCAAATGCGCTAAAACTGTTTTGTGGTCAATTCCTAGTTCTTCAGCTACGTTGTAACTACTGACATGCCGATCTTGCTCCACTTTTTCAAAAATGGCATCCATTTTATCTGTAATAGGGCGACCAGAGTGACGTGCATCTTTGACATCAAAATTTCCGGATTGAAAACGCTTAAACCAAATTTGTGCTACTCTCACAGACACTGCACTAGGTCCATAAACATCGCAAATTTTTTTCGCGGCTAGCGTTGCATTTTTACCTTTTTTGTAGTAAAATTTTAAAATGTATCGAATTTCTTCATTAGATTCACTCATCTTGGCGGTACGAAAAACAAATGAAAATCACACATTTTCCTAATTTGAATTTGGAATTATATTCTTTAAAATTTAAACTTTCAATGATACCAAAACCACCCAGATACAAATAGTATAGCCAAAGAGATTTTATTATAAGTTTATACATACTATAATGCGAAAAGACTTTTTCCCCAACCTAATATGTCGATCGTTCGCTGACCGCACGCGCCAATGCGCCACCACGCTTCATAAAAGTCGCGTTTTTGACATGTCGCTTACTGTACCCGCGCCGACTACTCAGGTTCATAGTCTGTTAAAGGTATATCCAATCACACTAAAATCCTAACACAAGAATTTCCTTATTAACAATACCTGTGTTAATTAAATTAATTCTATTTCCAGTAAACGCTCAGCTCGCTGACGCCTTAATTGGTTGCGGAGCTACGGCACCGTAACGCAGTACCTATTTGTTATACTAACCAGTAATTGGCTTAGCTTCACATCGCAACCAATAAATTACTAAAATAAGTTGATTAAGGCGCATAGTGGTCCCAATGACCTTGCGTCGATCGTCCCGCACTGATTACATAGGAGTGAGTGAGTGAGAGTGAGGGGAATATTTAAGCAAACCTTTACGCGTAAGATGAATTATTTCAATAAAAAATTAATTAAGGCGAATAAGAAAAATCTAAAAAGACCATCCCCTAGAATATTGTTCACTTTATTTATTGAAATCGAAAGTATATGATTTAACCTAATATTTACGACGCGATTAGGTTTAAAGTTTTAAAATCGAGACATGTTTGGGTTACATTTTAACCAAGTTCTAATTAATTTATCAAAAAATTAAAAAGACCATCCTCTAAAGAATGCGTTGAATAATAACATATCTTTTTTAAAGATTTTTTTATTCAATATTTATGAAGAGAACCGGTTTTTTTCTGCAGTGATTTTTTATGTTTGACCTTACTATGCGCCTTAAGCGTTTGTGGGGATTTGTCGCAAGCTTTGATCATGTTGCTTGTGATCTTATTATTAGCTAGCCTGGCGGTAGTACCTACTATTAATTAAGCATTATATTATGTGGCCCTAAGGCTGACTGTTTATTATTAGTAGGTATTGTCTTTTATTTACACGACTAGGTATTTTATAATTTATATAGTGGACCTAGCAAATAAATCCATTCCACCTAATAGTAAGTGGAAATGCAGTCTAAATGCGAAGAGAAGAAGTGCCGCTGCATTACTCAACCTTACTTTGCCGACGTGCTTTTTCACACCTTTTTAAAAAAAGCCGGGATTGTAAGAAGAAGGGAACACGTGTGCGAAGGGAACACGTGTGCGAAGGGAACACGTGTGCTAGCAAAGTCCTATATTTTTTGATTGTGCGACTTATACATAGGTATATGAGTAGCCAAACTTCGTTCGCGTTGTAATGGCGTTGGAACGCAGGCCAGTACGAATTTTCCGGATTTCGCTGACATAAACATTTCAAGAGTGCCTGGATAGCCAAATCCGAAACGATAAAGAGGATACGCCGGGGAGGGATGAGTCGCCAGCTCGCCAGCGGACAAGACCATGGGAATCCTTTCGGACACTTCCATGGCTTCGTCAGCGTCTCCACGCCTACGGCGGGCCTCTCTCACCTCCCCAAAATAGAGAGGCCGGCGATGCTCCTGGGTATTAGGAGCATCGACGACTGATGACGACCTGTGCAATGCAAGACAAGGGCTTCCCAGGCCCGCGTCCCGTACCGTACCGTTTGGTACATACCCTATCAAGCCTAAACCTAATGTAAACCAAATCACATAATAATAATTATTATGGCGTCATTGAAAATTCAAAATTGAGAAAAATTATTTTCTAAATTCCCATACATTTTTTTTCACAGACCTAACTATTTATATACTTAGGTGATTTCAAAATTAATATTACAATTCTGAACTTTTAATAACACCATAAGTTTTATACGACTGTTAGTATGGGTAGTAATAGGTTGCGGCTTGATATGTACCAAACACATTGTGGTATAGTGACCCACAAACAATACCTCCGATTTCTTTACCCACAAATATTTTAACAGCCTGTAAATCCGTAATCTATAAAGATAACACAGGATAGGACATGCAGTTCCCCTCAATAAGTTTATCATCGTACTGATGGCCCTGGCGGAATCGCGTGTGTTCTTAGTAGACGTCACTGTCCCCTTTGAAGAGAACCTCGAATCGTGAAAGCCGAATCAAATTAAAAGATTAAGTATCTGAACCTGGCATACGATGTTAGCGATATGTACGGGGTGGTGCTCACTGAGGTCATACCAGTCGTATCCAGTCATTGGCTTCACACCACCTTCGCTGCGTGATCATCTGACGGATCACTGATTGCGAGGTTCCAACATTATTTGCTAGGATTGTCTGCCGATTCCTCTCTCACCTTCAACCGTCTGGCCTCTTCTGTCGATGGCTACTCTCCCCCTGCCTCAATTTATTGAGGAACCGGGAAGACAAATAAGAAGAAATAGAAAATCATAATAATTACTTTTCTTCTTTAGATTTTCTTCACGGTGCCTGGGACTCTCTTCATACAAAACCCTTTTTGTCTATATGTTTTTAAAAATAAGCAAAATGTTACCTACCTACATATTTAACATTTAAAATGTGCACTGAATATAATTTTCGTGTATCATTCCCAAGCAAATTATCTATGGTGTTTACATGTATGGTGGCGTAGTTCGAAAATTTAATTTAATTGGGTTCCATGTTTTACGTTGCAGCAAATCTAACTTCGACAAGTGTATAGCTTTAAATCATGTTCTTATGAAATATTCAAAGTTTCTAGTTTGCGGGGCCTAGCAAAGTCTGTGCATTATCGACTAAGTGCGTACCTAAAACTTAGGGCATTATGTAGACCGATCATAAAGTTACCGTTCACGTGGGGCTGGGCGGGGGGTGCTTCTGGAGATACGACCGCCCATTATAACTAAATAGGTATTTCAAGTTTTATGTAAATCTCAACACTTTTGCATCGGTGCTTTTACCATATTAGATTCTGACCCGTTTACCTTTTTAGATTTTAAATCGTTTCAACAGTAGTCTAGTGCTTTAAGTAATAGGGTCACCTGGAAAACAGTGGGTCACTTTTTTGATGACTCATATTTAAAAACCTATCAGTCAGATTGGTAAAAAATATGCCTTGATGTACCTACTCGTGTTATATATTTTATCTGCTTTCAGAATATAACTTCATCATTGACCTAGAAGAGTAAATAAGGTTTTTTGTAAAAAGTCAAAATTAAACCACTGTGCATAATGGGTGGTAAACAGTGAGTCACCCTTTGGTTAACAGTGGGACAGTGTTTTTGTAGGTAATTTCACCTATTTATTTATTTTTTGGAAAACCAACAGCCCTGTTAACACAAAAGATATCTTATATACTTAATAATTAAAAGTCAATTACAGGTCCACCAATTACTTCACTAACCTTTAACCAATTTTGTTTATAATTTCTAATTTATAATAGATAACGATAAAATTGTATTAGTACCTACATTTTGACCCCGTTAATGTATAGTAATAAATATATAACAAAAATAATTGATCTACCAATTATTTTTGTTATTGATTCATGCTTGTATTTATAGTAGATGTATTTATCATAGGTATATTTGATTCAATGTGTACACAGCGGATCGATTCATTGTGTACTGTTATTAAGGCGATGTACATGATTTTGTTAATATTATAAAAAGGAGAGATTTGTATTTTTGTATTGAATACTGGACCGATTTGAAAAATTATTTCACTAGTAGAATGCTACAATATCACTGAGTAACATAGGCTATGGAATATTTTCCTACGGGAAAATATAGAATTCCCACGAGAAAAACGAAGATAACGCAGGCGAAGCTGCGAGCGGAAAGCTGGTAACTTATAAAGGAGGAAGGAAGGAACCAGTAATTTATAGAGGGAGAATTAATGAATTTAAACTGTTTTGTTACAGATAGAGTCGAAGTAAAACGAATACAAAAATTGATAGTCATAAGCACTGAGAATACAAAACTCTTAGAATTTTTCCACCCGGTTGGAGATGCGAGGATAAGAGCACCAGATGGTGTTCCAAGCCTCATGCGAAGTGTTACCGATTCAACCTACACGCAACGGCAGATCTGTACGGTGCTATAATGTGAAGGATTCTATGTTTAAAGTTCTGACGTATCTGTTGGATTGTCTTCTAATGTCATTATTATTCCCTTTTTTATGTAACAAGAAGCTACAATAAATTATTATATTTGAAGTTAACTTGGTATTTCTATATACAATACAGCAACATCTACCTATTTAGTTATGCCAGTTTAACACGAAGACTTTAAGTATTCCGCGAAAAAAATCAATGCCCATTATTTAACCAAATGATTTTATTTAATTACAGTATTAAATTTTTTATAAACTGTTGATATTTCCTGCACTTATATTCATTGTGTACACAGTGAATCGTGACCCACTGTGTACACAATAAATCAGACCCACTCTTTACCATAGACTGATATTATATACAAACTAGAATTAACCAGTTAAATACAAACAATAAGCCAAGCCAATTAATTATGTGACATATTATAGCGTATTAACTATGTCACAATCACAATATGCTAATACCATTTTTTCGATATTTATTTTTGGGAAGTAATAATGAAGAAAACTGCATGTGACATTTTAAAATATACCTACTTATAATAATTAATAATTTATTAATAAGTAATGTAATTTTCATTACTCATATTCTGAAAGTAGGTTTAAAGTTGCCTGAGGAGCGGGTTGAAAGTAATACTTTTCAGCCCTAGGGAGAATCACTTTCAACTGACAGCTGCTGTCAAATTTTAAAAAGAAACTATTTTTTTTTACATTTTAATGAACCATGTTCCGACTTTCTATACAGCAACTCAATTACAGCGCGGTGTAAAAATGAAATAACATAATGTGAAGTATTTAAAGATTATATTTTTTAAATGACTATTATAATTTATTTATTTAAAATAACATAGATTTGGGAAAAAAAATTTAAAATGAAAAATAATGACGGGCCGGCCACTGAAAAAAAAAACAAAATAAGCGGGAAAGCGGCAATGCGATATTGCGATCTTTATTTGTTTTTCCCATTTGTAGAGTTTTGTTAATTCCGTATAGCAGAGATTTGTATTAACTGTTAATTATATTTGTATAACATTGTGTTAATAATAATAACACAATGAGTTCATCTGATTCAGGTATGGAGTGTACGCCTGATTTTATAAGAGAAAGCGGGCTAAAGCAGTTGTTGATTTATGTAAAATAAAATTTACAGGTTTTTCTTTAGCTAATTCATTGTTTTATTTTTACTTTCCTTGTATTCGTAATGAAAAGCACAGTATTACCTCGGGTTAAAGACTTATTTAGTCCCTCGAACTATTGGTGCCCTCGCCACGCTCGGGCGCCAAACACCGTCTCGGGGCTAAATAAGTTACTTTCACCCCTGGGGTAACAATGTACTATTACCGACGTCACAGCAAATTCGGGCGTAGAACATTCACTGGCAAGCACAGCCGCGCGGAAACTAGCCGAGGGGGCTGTGTGCAGGGGAGCATCTGTGAGCGGACGGTAGTGCTACCTTTTCTGGTTTTGTCAATGTCCACCTGACCCACTCTACCCAATTGACCCACTGTTTACCCGGTTTTACCACACTAATGTAACAACGATTCAAATTCAAATAATTTTTATTCAACAGACTTTTGATTATCCTCATTAAGCTATGAAACAGTCAGTATAATATATTTAAAAAATAAAAAAAAACGCGCCCCACACTAGGATTTTCTCCTGTATCGTGTGGATGCAGTTACAAACATAGAATATCACATGCACATACGCCCAGACCGGAACAAATTTCTGTAGGCCATACAAAATATTTGTCCCGTACGGGATCGAACCCGCGACTCGTTGCGCAGTTTCATAAGAAAATACTTATTTTTTTAATCCAGCTTCCGAAGAATGAAGGCGAGCCCCTTCTTGGCTTGTCCTAGTGAAGCCGTAAGGCTCCCTCATCCGCGAATCATTATATGCTGTGTGGCTAATTCTTCTTTTGCGTTTTTAATAATCTGACCTGTATAATGTAATATAACTGTATGTGGGATCGCAGCTCGTCTGTGTAAGGCAGGGGTGACCAACTTCGTTAGACCGATAATCTTCTGTTTACATACGAAACCCTGTGCGATCTACCAATTTACTAAATGCCCAAATTGAAGGAGCTATTGTATCGAAGAAAGGATGAAATGGCGTTTGAATAATAATACAAGCTACGTATTTCTATATGTTCTTATTTGTTATTTCAAGCTCATATGTTTTTTGTCTTGCCAAGATTGAGTGGACTAATAGTCGCAATATCGTAATCGACTGTTTGGGCACCCCTGCCCATCGCTCAAACCGCACTGAGAGCGGGATGGCGCTATACGCAGCAAGAGCGGTGTCTCTGCTTCAATATTGTTTTCACCTTGCTATAAGCGATCATGGTAAGGTCCTTGCTCCATCATGATCACTTGCATGAGTGCACCTATTCGTACGTACGTACACTACGAGAGATAGGCAATAACAGTGCCATAATACAATTTTAGTAACAACGTCTTACAATGTCATTAAGTATTCCACTCGTGACAATCCCAAGATAATCCCAAGAAAGAAGGAAGCTGGAAACAAATATTTGGGGGCTTCGTCCCTTTTTAATGAAACGCCCAAGTACACATCGTAGTCACGGGTTCACCACTGCAAAATTAACTTGACGTTACACGCTCACTTTCGCTAAACTTACGACACTCATATTATTATTTTATCTTCGTTCTTATTCTTAATATAGTGTCACGTTGTCTGTAATTTATATTGCCGAACTCTTGGTTGCGTAACTTTAAAATCTATCACGTTAGCTTTCAAATTTGACGTCAAAATGTTTATGAAAGACACTCCGACTCAGCACTGACACCGCAATGATTTTTAAATTATAACCTGAATATTCGCGGTTCCTGTATTTAATTCGATTTATATTTAATACTAGCTTTCCGCTCGCGACTTCGTCCGCGTTATTTTTGTTTTCCCGTGGGAATTTTATATTTTCGCGTTGGAAAATTATCCTATGTCCTTCCCCTGGTCTCGAACTATCCCTATACCAACTTTCATCGAAATCGGTTCAGTAGTTTCGATGCCTATTCAATACAAACAAACAATCAAATCTTTCCTCTTTATAATATTAGAATAGATATTCGCAATATCATTTCACAATATACATAACTGTAAATTTCATTTGTAAACAACAATTCATTATCTACCTACGTTAGGGATCCTATAATTCTGAAATGCGAATGTGGGATACTTCCAAAAAAAACATTACCATAGGGTATGGTAAAACTTCATAGACACCAAAGGACGAACCATAGGTAAAGGACGCTAAGGACACATTTGAATGATGCCAAAAATGTGGACTCAAAATGTGATAGATAAAGGGGGTCTAAATCTAAACACGGCGGTCGAAAAGGTGGGCAAAAGCAAACCTATTATCAAAAAAAAAAGTTTTATTGGTAGGTAAAACTCTAATATTAAAAGTGGGACATTTTCGGGTACCGGGGGACAGCGGGACATGATTTCTAAAAACTGGACTGTCCCGCCTAAATCGTGATGAATGGGATCCCTAAACCAACGTGCCATTATCCAATAAATTAATTACATGCAAGCAAGGGAACACTGTACACTGACCAGCACGTTTTGTTTCATATTATTACATACATATTGCCACATTATTTTAATGTAAATAGGCCTATTTACATTAAAATAATGTGGCAATATTATTCATACCGCAGGTCCTGCGCTATTTAGTGTAATGTGCTTTGTCAAAGCTATCTTTGTGCGGACTACACCACGACCTAATGAGTCAGCATTGACCGCTAACGTCCTTTACTTGCGTAACTTTACTTAAAGTTGAGTAATGCTTGTTAAAACCTAACCAATCTCGGGCTATAATAGACATACATTGTTTACAATTTCATTAAAATATCCACTTATAAGTCTTATAACGTCAACACTCGACACTAAATATTATTAAAGTACTACCTACCTATTATTTACCCAAAGACTTCTACTAAGTAGGTAGTAAGTGTTATTCATCTTTTTTATTTGAGGCGAGGTAGATAGAGCATAGTGACTGATCAGGGAATTCTTTTAACACAACAGGGAAGCTAAGGACTTCATCTCACCTGATGATAGGTGACGATAACGCCGAAGTGGAAACGAGCTGCACCTGGAATACTCAATAACTGGGGAGATGCATGGTTATCTTGTCTCTAATTGTCGGAACTAAGGCATGCAACCATCAGGTTATTTCGGTATCCGGATATTTTGGATACTACCTTACAATTATTCGGATATATCCGGATAATAATTATTATGTTGGACAATCATCATCGTCAGTCCACACACACGCCCACTGCATGCTGGATATAGGCCTCTCCAATTGCACGCCACAGAGCATGATTCGCGGCTACTCTCTTCCAGTCTTTGCCAGCCACCTTGCGGAGATTGTCGCTAATAGAAATAATGTAATTTATTCAACACTGTTATTATTTAACATTGTTATTATGCGAAAAAAGGCGAGCGCATATAAATGCATTCCACCACGTCAAAAGAATGTGCGTAACGTATGCAATACACGTCGTAAAAAATGCTTGCTTGCAACCTATGGAAAATAGGCTCTCAAGTTTAATTTAGCCCATTACCTGAGTACTGAGGAAACAGACGTGATGCAACATACCTGATGATGGTCCAAGTTGGCAGTGGCGGTGAGGAGATCCAAAATGGCGGAGAAGGAACCCCGGGCAGCCCGTCGGAACCCCTCAGGCGGTCCGTCAGATCCTCCCCCGGCCACGCTCACAGGAGACTGCGACCACTATCGGAAAAATCGAGACAAAAGGTTTATTTGACATTATTTATTACTAGCGACCCAAAGAATAAAGGTATACTTCCAATTTCTTTGTAGCGACCCGATTAACTGAGAGACATCGTCCCACCCCAAAATGCATTTATTCAGATTTTTTGTATTATTACGTAATAGATATCTAAAAAATATATATATTTTTGATAAACCTACCTATTCAATTTGAGTAATACTTAGCTCTTGACATGACATATTCCTCAGTTTTTAGCGCCTTTGGATGGATACGGATTATTACTTTGGATATGCTTCGGATACGCCTCAATAGCAGTGTGTTTCAATATTGTTTTATTAACTTCAAGAGATCCATATCCCCTAATTACAACGCCAGTTTGTGTTTTGAACTAAATACTTCTCTTTATCTCTCGTCTTTAGATTTAGATACAACTCAAATTATTAACAAGGATATGATGGTTTAGAAGAATTAAGTAGTCCTATCGGTTGGTATTTCACAGTATGCAATGTTTGATCTAGAGATAGAGACAGAGCGTTTTCCGATTTCGACAGGTGATTTATATATGTATTTGAATTTATTTTTTATTTAGACATTTAAAATAAACGCGTGACTTTGTAAATTTTCTATTATCAATATTAAAATTATTGTTCTTCCAACTACCATCTATTTGTCTATCGCTTTGATCCAAACTACTCGTAGATAACCAATAGTCACAAAATAGATAATACTTGAAAGTACTACGTGATCCGGAACTATTTTTAAAACTACGATCAATGCCGCGCCTTAAGCGGGATTTATGGGTCAGCTGGGTCCAGAAAGTCTCGACTTAAGATGTGTTTTTGAGAGACGTAAAGTGTCTTCATTGTTATTATCGAGTAGCGGTAAAGAGTCATTGTATATAATAAGAACCATATAGAATTAATCGAAGTGTTTATCGCTTCGTTGACTGCACATTGTTAGGAGAGCTTGCTCTTGAATAGAATAAATCTTCTAGAATTTGCTTCTAGGATAAATCTTTACAAATCTCAATGTGTAAATGAAATCGACCAATTAATTCCGCCATCCCCTTCCTATTACCGGGGAAGACTTTTGGATTAGATATCCAAAACCTGAGTACGTCAGGGCAGGGCTATCCAGTCCGGACTAATTGTTAAGCTTATCGGTGAACTTAATTGTTTGAACAGTTGTGATAGCAATTGTTAAGTAACAGAAAGAGACTGGAGCAGCACAAAAGATCCTGGGGTTGAAGTGCAGGGGCCCGCAGGTAGTAGTACGCGGGCAAAGCCTAAAGCAGAAGACAAGTGATGGGGATAGGTCTATCTAAGACATTGTTAAAAATTAGAAGCAATAGGAGATACTTAGTCGTTAAAAAAATAATATTAAATAATATATTTTTTTAATACAAGCGTATATATCGTCATCATTGCTCAAATCATAATATTGCATTGTCACGCGATAAACATATGCATGCAGCTCAATCGGAGACCGGGAAGTGGGTCAATTTTAACTTGCAAGATTTCATTACAGACACCAGACAGATGAAAGTAAATGAAAGCTTGTAAAAATTAATAGTAATTTTTTAAAAATAAACTTTTATTATTGCATTGTCACGCGATAGGTTTACATATGCATGCAAAATTTCAGCTCAATCGGAAACCGGGAAATGGGTCAAATTTAGCTTGCAAAATTTCATTACCGATTGTTTGAATGAATCTGATTTTTAATATGTTTTGCATACTGGTAGGTATCGTAACGTCGTCGTCCGAGCGGTCTTGGCATATTAATTATTGAAGGAATCAACCAATACTTTGAGCCAATGAAAATAATTCCGCTTTTCTTCATTAAGTCCTTCACTTTGATAACGATTGCCGATCAATCGATGAATTACAAAATCACAACCCTGGTCTTCGCACACTTGGGGGCTGATTCTCACGGATTCGAAAATTTCGAATTCGAATTTTTTCTCGAGCGGTAGCCACAGCTCAGCCAATCAGAAGATTAGACATGTCACAGTCCGCCATTTATTGAGGGAACGTCGCTTGACTTATCTCGAGTAGTAAGATCGATTTTCACTTTTTTATCATTCTATTAAATAATTATTTATTTAAGATAAATAAACATGCAATGAAATTGTTTTTTTTTTGGCATAATATATATTTTAAAGTATTTATTTAGAGAAACAAAATGCCAAGCTAAATTCTACAATATATACATAATGTAATTGAAAATAAATAAAAAAATATACAATAGGATAATCAAAAAAGGAAAAAAATATATAACCATAAATTAGCAATTGACCTCTCGACTACTCCCGAGCACTCGACACAATACAAGCGACTTTCCATAAAGAAATGGCGGAGCTCGACATGTCCTGTGTTCTCATTGGCTCAATTCTGATTACCGCTCGAGAAAAATGTAGAATTCAAACATTTTTACGAATTGTGCGAGAATCGGCCCCCTGATCTACGGGTGCGGTATATGGGACTATGTTCGATGTCCGATTGGAAGACGGGGTAGGACGTCGTCGTTGGATTAGGTCGATTCATAAGAATGTTTCTCGGTCGACGATGTTTGGCTGAGTCACTATCGGTGAACGATCCTAACACCGATTTTTTTTTATTGGATAGGGTGCAAGCGAGCAAACGTATCACCTGATGGTAAGTAATTACCGTCGCCCATGGACACCCGCAACCCCAGAGGAGTTACAAGTGCGTTGCCGGCCTTTGAGGTGGGAATACGCTCTTTTTTGAAAGTTTGAAGGTCGTATCGGTCCGGAAATACCGCAGGCGACAATTAATAATAATAATAATAATATCTTTATTTGGAACAAGATAGGTACAATACATAATTATGTGTACGTTAATGTCTGCATTAGTAAAAACTGTGTCGCAGCCATTAACGCCCACCCCCAGAAATATTTTCGACATTGTTCCGATAAGAAACTAACACATAATAATATTTCTTTTTACTTATACACTAATTAATTCTAATTCTTTCTGAATCTTAATGAATATAAACATATATGTATATTTGTGTGTGTGTGTGTGGTGTGTGTGTGTGTGCGTGTGTGTGTATGTGTGTGTGTGTGGTGTGTGTGTGTTTGTGTATGTTTGTCTGTGTGTTAGATAGTATATGAATGTAGTGATGATTATATTTGTGCTTATATGGCATTTAGTGTTAAGAAGGTCTCAAACAAGTCATAAAAATGTCTTCACCGTCTTTATATGTAAGAGAAAGAAGCCATTTAGTGGTGCAATTTTTACAATCACGCAATGTCATGGGATAAATTTTTATGAGTTTGTTAATTCGGTTGTATAATGTGTGTGCCGTGTGTGTGCCGGCCTAGAATAGCACCAACCCATCTCTTCCCGTGGGTGTTGTACGAGGCGACTAAGGGAGATATGGCCTTTAGGAGACGGGCAGCAGCGTCTCCTTAGATCTCGGCCCTACTGCGATCGCCAACCCACCTGCCAAGCGTGGCGATTATGGCAACCCCCCCCAATATGAATCACACACAAACAAATTGGCCCCTAGTCCCCGGCAGCCCTGCTATGCCTAGCTACGGTAGCGGCTACGGTAACGGTAGGGCAGGGGGTGCGAAGAATCCCCGGGTAAGATCCGGCTACCATCTACGACGACTCGACCTGGCAACCTACAACACGCGTACACTGAGGACGGACGCGAAGTTAACGGAGTTGGAAGAAGCTATCAGTAAGCTACGCTGGGATATCATTGGTCTATCTGAAGTCCGAAGAGAGGGGGAGGACTCGATAATCCTTAATTCCGGCAACTTGCTGTACTACCGGGAGGGCGACCAACAGTCCCAAGGTGGTGTCGGCTTCATCGTCCACAAGTCCCTCGTCAACAACGTAATAACCATCGGGAGTGTGTCGACCAGGGTAGCATACCTGATACTCAGAATATCGAAACGATATTCGTTGAATGTCATACAGGTTTACGCTCCGACCTCGACACACCCAGATGACGAAGTGGAGGCTATGTATGAGGAGATCTCTGAAGCCATACGTAGCCACAATACCCACTACACGGTTGTGATGGGGGACTTTAATGCTAGGTTGGGGAAACGTTGCGGTGATGAGTTGAGAATGGGGCAATTTGGATTTGGGCACCGGAACACCAGAGGCCAGATGCTAGCGGACTTCATGGAGAAGGAGAACCTCTATATGATGAACTCCTTCTTCAGGAAGTCCGAAAGCCGAAAATGGACCTGGATGAGTCCGGACGGTAATGTCAAAAATGAGATAGATTTTATCATGTCGACGAAAAGGCACATATTCAATGATGTCTCTGTGATCAATGCCGTCAAAACGGGGAGTGATCACAGACTGGTGCGAGGCAGATTGAATATCAATATTAAGCTGGAAAGATCTCGACTGATAAAGTCTACGCTCCGACCAGTACCTGCGCAAATCCAAAACCCCGAAAGGTTTCAGCTCGAGCTCCAGAACCGCTTCGAAGCCCTTGAGAACAGCTTAAATGTGGACGATCTAAACAACATGGTGGTGGATACTGTCCGTACGGTAGGGTCTAAGTTCTTTAAAACCCGCCGTCCCAGAACAAAGAAACTCTCCGACAAAACGCTCCAACTTATGGATAGGAGACACGAAATGAGGCTGCAGAACTCAACGGATGTTAGTCGTTACCGGCAGCTTAATAGGCAGATATCAAAGTCATTGACATGCGATCTTCGCCGATTCAATACGGCTTGTATTGAAGAGGCTATCGAGCGAAATAAAGGCTCCAAGGTATCTGCGAGATATCTGTCTATTGGGCAAAGTCAACTGACGCAGCTGAAGATTGACGACGGTAGCCTCATTTCGTCGAAGCCTGAGATCCTGAGGGAGATCGAGAGTTTCTATGGACAGTTGTACTCCACGCAAGCACCTGTTGAAAGCGAGGCTAGAGACCCCAGAGCCAAGCTTACTCGACACTATACTGAACAACTAAAAAACAACAAGGCGGCGGGTGATGATGGAATCACTACAGAGCTTCTGAGAGCGGGCGGTAAGCCGATACTTAAAGTCCTCCAGAGGCTCTTTAATTCCGTTATTCTCGAGGGCAGAACGCCTAAAACATGGAGTGAGAGTGAGGTCATCCTGTTCTTCAAAAAGGGTGATAAAACACTCTTGAAGAACTATAGGCCGATCTCACTCTTGAGTCATGTTTATAAGTTGTTTTCGAGAGTCATTACGAATCGTCTCGCTCGCAGGTTCGACGACTTCCAACCTCCCGAACAAGCCGGTTTCCGAAAAGGCTATAGTACCATAGACCACATCCATACGCTGCGGCAGGTTATACAGAAGACCGAGGAGTATAATCTGCCACTTTGCTTGGCGTTTGTGGACTATGAGAAAGCCTTCGTTTCGATCGAGACATGGGCGGTGCTGCAGTCTCTCCAAAGGTGCCAAGTGGACTATAGGTACATAGAGGTGCTAAGGTACCTATACGGAAATGCCACTATGTCGGTCCGACTCCAGAACCAGAGCTCTAATCCCATCCAATTGCAGCGAGGTGTAAGACAGGGAGACGTTATCTCTCCAAAACTCTTTACCGCTGCATTGGAGGATATTTTCAAGATTCTGAATTGGAAAGGACACGGCATTAACATTAATGGCGAGTACCTAACACACCTCCGTTTTGCCGATGATATAGTTCTAATGGCTGAGACCTTGGAAGACCTGAACACCATGCTCGGAGATCTCAGTAGTGCTTCCCAAAGAGTGGGTCTTAAAATGAACATGGATAAGACAAAAATCATGTCGAATGCCCATATTGTACCCACTCCAGTTAATATTGGGAACACTACACTTGAAGTTGTTGACAGTTATGTATACCTGGGACAGATAGTCCAGTTAGGTAAGTCCAACTTCGAGAAAGAGATCTCTCGTCGAATCCAGCTCGGATGGGCAGCTTTCGGGAAGCTACGAGAAGTCTTCGCGTCCAAATTACCTCAGTGTCTCAAGACGAAAGTCTTTGACCAGTGTGTGTTGCCAGTGATGACCTACGGAAGTGAAACGTGGCCATTCACTATGGGTCTCGTCCGAAGGCTCAAGGTCGCTCAGCGGGCAATGGAGAGAGCAATGCTTGGGGTCTCCCTGCGTGATCGGATCCGAAATGAGGAGATCCGCAGGAGAACTAAAGCAACCGACATTGCTCGAAGGATTGCTCAGCTGAAGTGGCAGTGGGCGGGACACATAGCGAGAAGAACCGATGGCCGCTGGGGCCGAACGGTTCTCGAAAATCAGTTCATGTAGCTCAGAATGATGGTGTAGCGCTTTATGTCAATAATAACATCCAACATTCTGTTGAGACACATGAAATTAAAGACGCGAACTGTCTAGTACTAAAGATTCCAAATAAAATGGTTATTGTAGCGCTTTACCGCTCGCCTTCATTTAGAACTATCGATAATTTTGTAAATTCATTGGATACCACTCTTGCGTCACTTAATATGTTCTGCAATATTGCCATTATTGGAGATATTAATATAAACATTGCTCCTGATAGTCAAAACTCTAACTCTGATATGTACTTAAGCGCTGTTGCTTCTCATGGTATGCTGCCTGCTCATGTATTTGCAACTAGAAACGCAAGCTGTCTCGATCATGTAATCCTCAAAACTAGAAATCATGCTGTTACATTGGTTTTGGATTCATATATAACTGATCATGCTCCAGTTATCCTTTCCTGTGAAACTACCTTAAAGTTGAATGGTGCCAAGTGTGCACGAAAATATGTTGACATTGATGCCTGTACTAAAGAATTACAGACAATTGACTTCTCATCTATTCTATCTTGCGATGAAGCCGAAAAAGCTGCATCGTTATTAGTGGATTGTATCTCCAATGTAATTCGTGCACACACACGCACTATACGTGTTCCGAGCAGACGAAGAATTTTAAAACCATGGATTACTAAGGTGCCTGAGAAATAGAGACAGATTGTTTTACAAAACTAAAAAAGATCCATGCAATGAAACGGCAATTGTTATATATAGGAGATATAGAAATGACGTTAATAACTTAGTTAAAAAACTTAAGCAGGAATATGAGCGTGCAGAATTTCAAAAAGCTAAACATAGCTCTAAGGTCACTTGGGAGGTTATTAAAAGGTTAGGCAACATTCAACATTCATATATACCAGCCACTGACTTGTTGTCTTCCAATAATACGACAGGTCTTGATAATGTGAACGCGTTTTTTGCTAATGTTGGAAAGAACTTGGCTAGTAAAATTCAAATGCATAACTCAGATCTCCAACACAACGCGGATAATGCGTCTGCGTCTTTAAATTCAACATCTAAGACCCCTCTAAATTCTATGTGCCTTTGTAGTACTGACTATAGTGAAATTCAAAATATCATCCATGAACTAAAACACACCTCTGCTGTAGGCTGGGATGGTATTCCCACGTTATTAATCAAGGAAAACATATCTTGTTTGGTTCCTGTGCTTGTTCATGTTTATAACTTGTGTCTCGTGTCTGGTGTGTTTCCATTAGTATTTAAAAAGGCTCTTGTGCACCCAGTGTATAAGAGTGGAGATAGAGCTAGTGTTAATAATTACAGACCTATCTCAGTGTTAACCCCACTGTCAAAAATTTTGGAAAAGGTTCTTAACTGGAGGCTCGTTACTTTCCTCAACAGAAATAACACCATAGCAGCTAACCAATACGGCTTTATGAAAGGTAAATCGACTGAGGGAGCTGTTCTGAATCTAACCGAAATAGTCGCTAAGAATTTAAACGCTAAGCTGAAGACAGCGGGTTTATTTTTAGACCTTTCTAAGGCATTTGACACTGTCTCTGTCCCCATTCTACTAGATAAGCTTTACAGAATAGGTATACGTGGAATTGTCTACGATATTTTCGTGAGCTATCTTGAAAATCGGTCACAACGTGTTACAATAGGTAACATGATTAGTCAAGATGCAACGCTGAGCTACGGTGTTCCACAGGGCAGTGTGCTGGGTCCCACACTTTTCCTAGTGTACATTAACGACCTTTGTAACCTGACACCAAGAAATTGCAGAATCATAACCTACGCGGATGATACGGCTTTAATTGTGCACGGAAAGCATTGGTGTGAGACCCAATCATGTGCTGAGGTTGCATTGAATGAGGTTATGAATTGGCTATCTAGGAATTCGCTAACTCTTAATTTAGAAAAAACTAAGTTCATTACCTTTGCTCCCAACACTTCATCACTTCCACCAGGATCTTTTTATATTTACGGTCATAAACTCCAACCCTCAATATGTATAAACTGCAACTGTATGCAAATCACACGTACTTCAAGTATCAAATACCTTGGAGTTTGGATTGACAGTGTCTTCTCTTGGGAGGTGCATATAAATGTACTTATTGGTCGAGTAAGGAAGCTTATATTTATATTTAAAAATTTGAGGTCTGCGGTTGATTTCTCCACACTTAAAACAATCTACTATGCTTTGGCTCAATCCATTCTGTCTTACTGCATATCTGTATGGGGAAACGCAGGAAAAAGCCTTTTGTTACGTTTAGAAAGAGCACAAAGAGCCGTAATAAAGGTAATGAGTTTTAAACCTATCCTATTCCCTACTACTGAGCTATATTTGGGAACGGGCTTGCTTACGGTCAGGCAGTTTTATTTTCTTCAGACCGTATTGCTAAAACACTCTCAACTACCATTTAATACAGAGAACACGGAAAATAGGCGTAGAACTGACTTAGTTTGCAAAACTGAATTGTGTAGACTTATGGTTTCAAGACGTCACTATTATTTTCTATCCCCCACATTATCATCATCATCATCATCATCATCATCATCTCAGCCGCATGACGCCCACTGCTGGGCATAGGCCTCCCCCATGGAACTCCACAACGATCGGTCCTGTGCTGCCCGCATCCAGCGCAGCGTCTTCCCGCGACCTTTACCAGATCGTCGGTCCACCTGGTCGGGGGCCTACCCACTGAGCGTCGTCCGGATCGTGGTCGCCATTCGAGAACCGTTCGGCCCCAGCGGCCATCGGTTCTTCTCGCTATGTGTCCCGCCCACTGCCACTTCAGCTGAGCAATCCTTCGAGCAATGTCGGTTGCTTTAGTTCTCCTGCGGATCTCCTCATTTCGGATCCGATCACGCAGGGAGACCCCAAGCATTGCTCTCTCCATTGCCCGCTGAGCGACCTTGAGCCTTCGGACGAGACCCATAGTGAATGGCCACGTTTCACTTCCGTAGGTCATCACTGGCAACACACACTGGTCAAAGACTTTCGTCTTGAGACACTGAGGTAATTTGGACGCGAAGACTTCTCGTAGCTTCCCGAAAGCTGCCCATCCGAGCTGGATTCGACGAGAGATCTCTTTCTCGAAGTTGGTAGTTGAGACGTGTGTGAAAGACGTTGAGTTGAGACGTGTGTGAAATAAGTAATTATTAATAACTTTTGGAGGGCTCTATTAACTCCTTAACCTGGACTTTAAGACTTGTGTTCACTTGGCCTACATATTTTAAACCTAAACTATGTTTTTGACAGTTAGTAGTTATAATATTAGTTGAACAAAGATATTTTGAGGCAATGTATAAAAGCGTTAGTTTACAATGGATGACAAATAAACACAGCCCACATAAAATAATAAATAGCACTCTCACTATCACTAGTCAGGCTTGTTGTTCAAGTTTTTTCAGAGTCTCTTCCGAGTCGACACATAATTGCGGGGTTCCGTCGCTCTTTCGCAAGAAAATTCTGCCATTAACAGTCCAGCAATATTTAAAATTTTGAGCTGTAGCAAATTGTCGCGATAAAAAGAAGAGCCTTTTCATTTTAGGTGTTAGATTTTCTGACAAATAAACTGTTAATTTGGTTATTTGTTAAGTTGGCCCGTCAATATTCAACGTGCTAGTATTTAATCTGTTTTCCTTATTCGCTTTATTGTATATATATTTTTTTAATTCGTTCCAAAGTATGACTGTGCGAGTCAGGAAACTTCGAGAGAAACGCACAGTTGTGGACTGCCAACCATCTAAGTGATGAGCAGGAATTTTTTGCCGCGTGGAACGATGGCGGAAAGAGGCGGCAGGTATAAGTCCGAACAATTCCTCGGAGTATTCCCCGTAATAAATACGATAGAAGATGCATAACCAAGCGACATCTCTAACGCAGCGCCAAGGTATCAAGCCGATTTGAAATTTCCTGGCAGTCGACGATTCGAATGGCTCTCCGTTGAATGCGGTCCAGTGGGAGAAGTTGGTATTGGGGTGCCCCAGCCCAAAGATGAGAACAGTATTCCAAATGAGGCCGAACCTGCGCCTTGTAAAGCTGAAGGCGGTGCGCCGGAGTGAAATACTGTCTCGATCTATTGAGCACACCAAGCTTCTTAGAAGCTAATTTAGCTTTACCCTCTAAGTGGCCACGGAACTGGACTTCGCTCGATATGTCGACACCAAGGATCCCAATATTGGCTGAGGCAGTTAGGGGAATGCCCTGAAAGCGAGGAGATACGACAAATGGCATTTTCTTTGCGGTGAACGCGCAAACCTGTGTCTTTGAGGGGTTGAAATGAATTAAATTAAGTTGACCCCAGTTAGAGACTTTCTCTAATGAAGTTTCAATTTCAGACACAAGTTTATTCCGGCACTCAATGACGTTCTCCCGAGAAAAGTTCGCACGGCCGTTATAGAAGGTGTCTTTCGTGCTGTCGTCTGCATAATAATGAATGCTGCTGATCTACAGCATATCATTGATATGCAGAAGGAATAGTGTAGGTGAAAGCACACATCCTTGGGGGACACCAGCATTTACAGACAGTGAGTCTGAGTATTCACAGAATAGTCGAAGCGCCGTCATATTATTAATCATGTTTCTGTCTTTAGGAATGTTTAGATAAAATGTTCAACAATATCATATATGAATTTGAGAACTGCATGTTTTACATTCGTGGCGGTACAGTTAATCGAAAATGTATAAAACGGGAAAGTAGCGCCTTAAGGAAACATCCAGTAATAGTGACCAAATCCTGCAGGCGTAGCACGGACCGTGGATAAATCGGGACAAGAGACAAATAACATGTTTTTTCTCGCTCTCTCATATAACAATGACGCGAGAAGGGACGAGGGTTAGTCACTTTCTCTTCTATAGTCCACGCGCCGTGCTAGGCCTACTGAAGTGAAATTAAAGTGCGGCTAAAGTGGTGTAAAACTTTTTAGACTAAAAACTTTTAAAATTCCAATTTAAAATACACAAAAGTAAAGTGTATGCATGTTACATACTATCGTAAGTGCTCTTAATACAAATTGAAGAAATTTTGTTATTGGCATAATTAATATATAACCTAAAGCTATCGAAGAATTATTTATCATTCCAATCAAAGCAGAAAGAAGCGCCACCTGTTACTTATCGTAGCTAACTACTTAACAAGCAAAGCATTATCGACATATGAAACTAAGCCACCATTAATTACGAGTATTTTGGCAAGATGGCGTTATGTGCAGGATGTCAACAAATAATACCGAACAGAAAATTCCTAATTTGTTCTCTCTGTAAGGATCATTACGATCTTGATTGCGCAAACATATCAGAAAAAAGATTCTATAACACAATGACCATGGAACACAAAAACAAATGGAAATGCCAGGCCTGTATCTGCAAAATGCCTAAACAAAATAACGCAAATACACCGATAAGAGCGTATTCACCTACTATCGAACGCAACGATAGGGAAACAAATCCTAACATTACACTGAGACGTAAGGCACATTTGATTTCCCAGAATGAGTCTTCATTTGAACAGGATATAGACGACATAACCGGAAACACTGAAACCTTGAATAGCAGTATAATACCACCATCTGAAAATTCATCCAAAGCCGTCATTACGCTAGATCAATTCAGCCAATTATTAGATGTGAAATTGGATAAAATAAAGGACAGGATCTGAAGGAAGCCATACAAATCGAATTGACAAATACCATCCAAAAACTACACAAAGACTCAACAGAAAGAAACCTTAAAATAGAAAATGAACAAAAATTATTAAAAGAAGAAATAAACACAATAAATGCAAAAATAAAAAGTATTGAGCTTGGATTGGAGAATCTCGACGTGTCAAAAAAGAAAATAGTGCTTTATGGCCTCCCTGACCGTAATAATGAAAATATTTATGACCTCTACGACACTGTTAATAATATATTTGCCGATATTATGAATATAGACACCAATCCTTACATAGAAATTGAATTCATAAGCAGAAGATTTACAAGATTTATAATTGAGAACTCTAAGAACTTCAGAAACTCAGGCTTAGCTATTAGCACTTTCATGTCTGGGGATAAACTGCGTGAAAGAATCGTATTAAAACAAAGATTGCAAGAAGTTCGTCGGAAAGGCTGCCATGCCATAATCAATAACAATTGTTTGTTTATAAATGGTAAAAAATATGAAGACTTACAAACTAGACCACAAAATATAAATATCGAAAAACATGATTGCGTGATTGATTGCGTATCACCAGAACAACCGATGCAAAGCCATGATTCACAAAACATGACCACGCTGAACAATATTATTATGGACAAGACATTTCAATAGGAACTTTACTGTAACTTTTCAAAACATACAAAGCATAGGGAATAAAATAGATCTGTTAGAACAAGTTTTGTCAAGCTTAAATTTTGATGTTGTCTCATTCTCTGAAATAGGTAGAAATAAGGACTTTTGTCATAATATTCTGTTACCAGGATATAAATTCGCATCTTTATTCTGTAGACAACACTATAAACTAGGAGGCGTTTGTATTATAGTAAAGAAAAATTTTGAATACATTTTAAGAGAGGACATTGTTAAGTTTTCAAAGGAATTTATTATAGAAATAAGTGCCATAGAACTACATATCAATATAAAATTTAAAAATGAAACGATAGAGTCAGTAGACAATTTCAACCTCCTCGGCATGGTAATAGACACACATTTAAATTGGAAACAGCACATATTGCATATAAAATCAAAATTATCAAAATTTTCCTACGCGCTTTTTGAATTAGTACATAGCACAAATAATGAAGCTGCACTCTCAGCCTACTATGCTTATGCATATTCTCAACTTAAATATGGAATAATGTTATGGGGGAATAGCACTAAAATGAACGATCTTTTCTTAATGCAAAAAAAATTAGAATAATAGCCAGAATAGATAACACACAATCCTGCAAACCATTTTTTATAAAACTTAATTTACTTACCGTACCATCATTATATATTTATGACATATGCTTATTTACTTTTAAGAACATAAAACAATTTACTAAAATAAAAGACACTCACAGCATAAACACTAGAAACAAAAATAAACTTCACTTGCCACAGACTAGGATTAAAATGTTACACGCCAGCCCTTACCATATTTCAGTTAAAATTTTTAATAAATTGCCTTCGTATATTAAATACGAAACAAATTTACGAACATTCTCAAAAAGCTTAAAATCATACCTAATATCTAAAAGTTAAGTTATCTATTCTGTAAATGAATACTTGACAACAAAAACATGAATGAATAACATTTATTTCAGACATTAATCCAATCTTACATAAAATTAATATGATAAAACAATAACAACATTAAAATACTCAATTTAAAATTAAGATTGCCAAATAACTAATAACTGAAATTACAAGTACCTAACAATTATTGAAATTATATTAAAAGTAAAATTTAGAATTGAAGTAACAAGAAATAAATAAAAATTAATTTATTAAATTAAAATATGTATGTATTAAAATAGAATAAGGATTTCAATGCAACTATATGTGTTATGTCATTTAACAGTTTTAATTATTGATTAACAACATTTACAAAAAGTTAAATTATGCTAGTTAAGTTATATAAAATATTATGTAGTAACATGTAGGTTCCTGTCCGATGTATAGTCAGTACATTTACTACAGTGTGCTAGAACACACTAGTAAAAGTACTTAGAAATATGAAAGTGTAAAAGATATTTTGCAATACCTTAGCGGTATCTAAGTAATAAGAACCTATTTGTATATTATTATAACACCTTGTAAACACTTAGTACGCAAATAAACATTTGAATTTGAATTTGAAAATTCACCATCAATCAAGACCTTAATGCTTCTGTCTGCTAGAAAGCTAGTGACCCATCCACATAATTTCTCGGGAAGCCCATAAGAACGAAGTTTTGAGAGGAGCGCTTTGTGCCATACCCGATCGAAGGCCTTCGCGATGTCCAAACTAACTGCCAGTGCCTCCCCCTTCGCTTCAATTGCCTCTGCCCAATGATGTGTCAAGTAAACTAGAAGATCATCAGCAGAGGGACCCCTACGAAAGCCGTATTGTTGGTCACTGAGCAGCTGGTGATCCTCTAGGTACCAGAGAAGCTGGCGGTTGATTAGTGATTCCATTATCTTTGAAAACAAAGGGGTTATAGCTATCGGCCTGTAGTTGGACGGATTCGAGCGGTCACTTTTCTTAGGGATCGGATGCACTAAAGCTGTCTTCCATGAGGTTGGGACTACGGCAGATGAATAAGAGAGCCGAAATAGTCGATTTCCAGCGCTGTGTACCCACAGCAAAAGTATGGTGACGTCACAGATAGTTTGCAATATATGCAACGTTACAGAAGATGAAATAATTATGGAGTGTACATGGACTGAGCCCGAGGCTCACGCTTAGAATTAACAATTTTGACATTGAACGGTGCAATAGTATTCTCGCTTCTCCTGGCTCCAGGGAAGCCAGAAATTAGATAATAGTGTGCTTAACATTTATTGTATATTATGGTTTATGTGTGTAATTATGGGGGTGACACGTCCATAGAAAACCCCTTTAACTAAATAAAGATATAAAAAAAAAATATAGAAAGAGTTAACATCAGTCTTTGAATTCGACTTATTGTATTCATAATTATTGTTCGATTTATTCACATCACAGTGCTACTGTCGGCCCATGGGACTTGGAGATCGCCGGCAACGAAATTTCCCCTGAGGCCTGGTCTAGATTAACTTTGTAAATTTAAAGCAAAGTTATACAATAATTACAAAATTAAATAAGACAAATCTAAATAGTAATGGTTTGTTTAAGCATAGCGTGGGCATAGGGAGGGTTACATGATATAGTTCTGTGAAGATTAATTATTATGTAATTCAGAACTCGCAAAATAATTTTGTTTTTTTTTACAGTTTAGTTTATAGTAGATTATTTACCAAGGGAACAAACAACTATATTTAAGGCGAGTGTTTTTTGAATTCAGAGCTGAACAAAGGATTCTAAATAAAATCTAGACCACAACAAGGGATTCAAAGTACTCGAGCTTAAAATAGTGTTGCTCCCGAGGTGGACACTCTATTTTTTATCACCCTCTATGAGATAATAATTGAAACTTATGAGTAAGAATACGCGTTTATTTATTTACTTACATTCAGTTAGACAGTCAGATAAGAGAAAGGAAAAAGAAAAACTAATAAATTGTTAGTAATTAGCAACCTCTACCGGCAGGGGCGCCAACAGTACCAGGACATGATGACCGATTGAGTGGACAGCTTGTCTTATTTTTAACCAACTTCACTTAAGAGAGCATAGTACCTACTACTAGCGCCGCCATTCGTTTTTTTATTAATTATGATAAATTAAAGACGTTTCTACAAAAAATAGCACAGTCAGGAACTCAATATAGATATTTCAGATTTATATTTACGCATTTTGTACACATTTACCGTATAGAATAGTCGAAATCATAATTATTGCTTAAAGTGGCCACTTTTAGCAATAATTCTGATTATGATTACTCCTTACTTTTAATCTATGCCTGTATGGCTCCTAAAAATCTAAAATATATATATTGAGTTCCTGACTGTTCTATTTTTTGTAGAAACGTCTTTAATTCATCATAATTAATAAAAAACGAATGGCGGCGCTAGTAGCAGGTACTGTGGCCCCTTAAGGAAGGAGGTTATCAATTCTACTGTATGTTTTTCATTTTTTAACCGACTTCAAAAAAGGAGGAGGTTATTTATGTATTCGATAGAGTATACTCCAAGGTGGTCCCATGGTCACCAAAGTTAGGATCTGATGATGGGATCCCATAAAAATCGAGGAAACCCTTAAATTTTTATTTATGTTTGTTATCTCCTAACTCTAATATTTATTAACCGATTTGAAATAGTACATTGTTACCCCAGGGGTGAAAGTAACACTGTGCTTTTCATTACGAATACAAGGAAAGTCAAATAAAACAATGAATTAGCTAATAAAAAACGTATAAATTTTATTTTACATAAATCAACAACTTCTGCTTTCTCTTATAAAATCAGGCGTTAGCTCCATACCTCCATCCATCAGATGAACTCATTGTGTTAATTATTAACACAATGTTATACAAATATAATTAACAGTTAATACAAATCTCTGCTATACGGAAGTATTAACAAAACTCTTAAAAATGGAAAAAACAAATGAAGATCGCATTGCCGCTTTCCCCCTTATTTTGTTTTTTTTTGTGGCCGGCCAGCTATTCAGCCATTATTTTTCATTTTCATAATTTAAAATTGTAAATTTGTAAATATTTTGCCCAAATCTATGTTATTTAAAGAAATAGTTGAAAATAAATTGTAATAAAGTCATAAGTCATTCTTTAAATACTTAACAATAAGTTATTTCAATTTTACACCGCGCTGTAATTCAGTGGCTGTATAGAAAGTCGGAACATGGTTCAATAAAAATGTGAAAAAAGAACTAGCTTCTTTTTTAAAATTTGACAGCAGCTGTCATTTGAAAGTGATTAGTACTCCCTAGGGCTGAAAAGTATTATTTTCAACCCGCTCCTCAGGTAACTTCAACTTTCAGAGTATGTTTAATGAAAAATTTTTTTTATGAGGGTTTACTTCCCGATTTTTCCCATTCTCACTAAAGTCAGGATCTGGCTGGTGATAGGATCCCAGGAAAATCGAGGGGAACCCTAGTTTATATTTGTTACCTCATAAATCTGTCGCTATTAACCAAATTTGTTTTTTTTTGTTTGAGAGGGTATACTCCGATTGGTAACATTGTCAGCAAAGTCAGGATCTGATAATAGGATCCCAGCTAAATCGAGGGGAATCCTTAAATTTGATAGGTACTTCCAACGTGTTTTATGTTGTTTTCTGAAGCTATTCAGGTATTTGCGTCTGGTAATCATAAGCCGAGCTAATGATGAAAGGACTCTAATTTTTTAGGAGTTAAGAGTTTTGTTTTTAAATACAATCGGCATGTATTGACACTCCGTTCTATTCTTTTAAGCAACTTAGGTGAGCTGGTATTTTTACTAAAAAGATTAAAAAAAAATATCAACTACAAAATACTATCATCACAGAAAGACGTACCTCTTTCTGTGTTCTGTGGAGGAACCCTTCGCCTCTTTTCGAATAGATGGGATGAAAATGTATTTCTCGAAACTGAAAATGTGTGTATTATGCAACAAGAAGTTACCAGGACAGCGGAGGTTGTGCCGCGCCGCTGTATAATTCAGTGCATCACGATCCGACTCGACGGCAACGTTTTGGGATTTCATATTTTGTTCAGTTGTACGTGGGCAGGTCATTAAGTATGCAATGTTTGCTGAGTCACACATTTTTAAAATGAAATTGGGATCCATTTTTGAATCGACTTAGCTTGTAACTTTTATAGTTTATTTACCCGTGCCAAAATTGCTAAAACTATTTGAACCACCCATTGATTCATTAAAATCAGGCGTAAGACGTCCTCTGTTGGACATAAAGCTTTCTAAAAGGATCTCCAAACAGATTGTTATAGCGCTGCTCGCACCTTGAGTGACTTTGGATTTTAACTAGATGATATGATATGAACTCTAGGTTTGCTCCTACTGTAACGTCCCGCTTGGTGAATTGGCCTTGCGATCCTGAACGTACCTCCACCGGGGGCGCAGAGGTTTTAGGGGGTTGAGTTGAGCCGGGTATGGGAAATTGGGAATACCAGCCGCTGGGGAACCGAGTCCTACGGAATAACCAAGTAGGCAGTCTAGTCAACTTAGCCCACTGACATCGTAACAGATTCCCCCGCCTCAAAAAAAGGGCCATGCTACCCTACCCAGGGCCAAAAACCTTAATTGTTATTCTCTATACTCCTTCAATATGGGTGACGCGGTAACGCCCATGTTTATCTGTGCCCATTTTATGGTTTTGAAACTATTTTTCATAAAGTAGAGACCTCAATGGGCCAGTAGGCTTACTCCTGAATCGATTCCAATCGACCGACATTGAGATTGTGATTTTTTTACGCTTGTGTTTCTACATTGGCGCCAAATTGATGATTTTGAGTAAACTGAATTCAGTGCTATTTAATTTTTTCAATATACGGATCCAATTTGTCGCTAGTGTTCCTAAATGAGCGTAGGAAAAATTGCAATGCCAATGTCGATTGATCGGTATCGGTTCGAGAGTAAGCCTACAGATCTCTATAAGTTCTTTTGTAATCCTACTGAAACCGGTCTTGGTAATGTTTTATTTTGAGTCGACTTCACAAAATGGAGGAGGTTCTCAATGCGACTGTGTTTATATGTTTATTTCTTTTTGTTTGTTACCTCATAACTTATTATTAACCGTCATTTATTAACCGATTTGGAAAATTGTTTTTTTAGTTGAGAGGGTGTATTTTCCAATCGTTTACATTATCACCAAGTCAGGATCCGGTATAGGACCCAGGGAAATCGAGGGAAACCCTTAAATTTTATAGGCACGTCCAAGGTGTTTCTTGTTTTTTTCTGGAGATATTCAGGTATTTTGCGTCTAGTCTAGTAGTCATGAGCCGAGTTGATGATGGAAGGATCTTTGAATTTTAGGAGTTAGAATTTAATTTTTTAAATACAGTAGGCACGTATTGACCCTTAGTTGTATTCTTTCGAGTTACTTTCGGTGAGCAGGTTTAAATTCACAGAAAGATTAAAGTAGAAAAATATTCTACAAAATATTAAAAACCGACTTCAAAACACAATAGTAAAAAATAACATAAGATTACACATCACATTTTTTTATTTTGAAGTCGGTCGGTACCAAATTTTAACACATGGCTGTAACTCATTCATTACTGTAGTATTATATTGTCTGTGCTCATCGTCATCCATCATCCGCGCCGACTACAAAATAAAAAATGTGATGTGCGTATTCCTATATTATTTTTGAGTAAGTATATTATGCTTTTGAAGTCCGTTTTAAATTTTTTTGTAAAATATTTTTTTATAAGCGTTAGAAATTCGTTCTCCCTTTTCACAATTATTTGAGATAATTATTACCAATTTTCATATTAATCAATTCATTGTTTGCTTTTCCAAGATGAAACTCTTTAGATGTTAACTTTAAGAAGTACCTATAAAGCTTTCTAATTAAAAAGTAATTAAACGTATGATTATGTCAGTACATTTAACAAATTATGAATATGCTCGGTACCAGGTGGGCAGAAGTAAATGAAGGTCGTATCAAAACGCTGAAATATGCAACGCCCGAGGCTTATTAAGCAATTTCACGAAATTGTACATTGTACATGAAAGCTGTTCGTGTAATAAATTTACTATACATATTTCGAGTTTATTCTTCTGTGTTGGCCCGTTAATTTTTTTATGATTCCGAGCATTTAATTAGAACGGGAGCCTTTGCGAGTTTGTTACGCTTTGTGTGGCGTTCTTCTCGTAAAAACCGAAATTTTATGCGTGATTTTTCATACTTGACCTATTTCCATTTAACGTACGGAGGTGTCGCAGATAAATAATACTCGAAACAGAATCTCACTGAGTACTCAACTCAACCCAACCCAACCGTCCTATGCAACTATTCGAGTGAAGGAACAGAGAATGCATTTAGATAGCTAGTCGAGATTGACTGCCGTAAGCGAATATCAGTTAGGAGGATATCTTCATCACCACCATCTTCTATAATCTTCTTCTTCTTGTCTAATATATAAAATTCTCGTGTCACAGTGTTTGTTACCAAACTCCTCCGGAATGGCTTGACCGATTTTTATGAAATTTATTGTGTATATTCGGTAAGTCTGAGAATAGGTCGTAAACCTTTTTTTTATACCCCTAAGTGACAAGGATATTTTTTTAAAATTATTATAGCGAAACGTAGTTCGCTGAAACAGCTAGTCTTCTTCTAATATATAAAATTCTCGCGTCACAGTGTTTGTTACCAAACTCCTCCGAAACGGCTTGACCGATCTTTATGACATTTTTTGTGTACATTCAGTGGGTCTGAGAATAGGTCGTAAACTATTTTTTATTATGGCGAAACGTAGTTCGCCGACACAACTCCTCCGAAACGGCTTGACCGATTTTTAAGAAAATTTTTGTGTATATTCGGTAGGTCTAAGAATAGGTCCTAAACTGTTTTTATACCCCTAAGTGATAAGGGTATTTTTTTGTCAATTATTATGGCGAAACGTAGTTGTCGGCCACAGCTATACTATATACATATAAAAATCTCGTGTCACTGTGTTTGTCCGGGGTAAATTCCGAAACAACTTAACCGAATTTGATGAAATTTGGCTTAATATATGTAATTTGGTGTAACTTTAAAGATATGATCTCGATTATTGACCTCAATTTTTATTAAGTATTGCGAATTAAATAGTTAGCAGTAATTTGTTAGTTCCATAAGTTTTTTATAGATGGTGGTGTGAGCTAATTTATCGACACAACGCTTTTTGTAGGTTGGGTAAATATCCAGTAGATGGCGTTGTGTCTCGATTTCTTGATGCTACAGTGTTAGAATGACATTGATCCGACATTTAATTACATATATATTTTAAAAAGTAGCACATACCATAACTACTGAGCTACAGCAACACGTTGCCAGACCAAATCTTCCGTCATGATGTTTATCGGCATAAACTTCGAAACGTATTGATTTTATACTACTACTGATTTTCATGAGATTTGTCTTACTGTATATTGGTCCAACTTAAAAGATAGGATACCTACCCAGTTTTTAATATTTATTATTGCGAATTAGATATTTGATTTTTTTATGTTACATAAGTCTCAAACAGATGGCGATGTGAGTTAATTTACATAAAAACCTATACTTTAAAAACTAAGCTGAAATATCTACTTTTAAAACTAAGCTGAACGCTGTCCGCGACGGCATGCATTAACTAGGGTGGAAGGCAAACGAGAAAATGGAAAAATTATTTCACCTCTCTGGTTGAAACAATTTCCAGTTGCGTGAAAGTTTTAAAAATGTCATGTTTGACATTTTTAAGGTTGATAGAGAAAATTTCAATTTCTTTCCCTCCTAACAAAGCTTTTAATCTATTTAATGTGAGGAATTGTTGATAGTTGGTTCTACACAGCTAAGGTGAAAAAAAAATTATATCTAAATGGACGAGGCAATTTAATTCTGTTGTCAACATCATCATCATCACCACAGCTCATAGGTCTCGCGCCCACTCATAACCAAAAATCTCATAACCAATACGTAAAGGTCCCACTCATAACTGCTGATGTGAGCAGACGAAACTCATAACCAACACAACTACACAGTTAAGTACAGTCGCTTTAATAATTATTAACAACATTAACAAAAAAGGGTGAGTAATATTTTAAATCAAAGTAAAAAGCTTGGTATAAAAGAGGTGTAAAGAGGCATCTTGCAGGTCGGCAAGGTGAGGGTGCCTATTGCGGTGTGTAATCTCTCTCCCGCATTAAAATTAGACAGCACAAACAATACAGAAGTCAAAATGCATTTAAAAAAATATTACTTAACTAATAAGATTGAAAAAAAAAATGTTTTCTTACAAAAAATAAAACCGATTTCAAAAACATCAAAAAGTTATAAATAATATAAGAATACAAACATAATCACAGTTTTATATTGAAGTTCGTGCCAAATTTTAACTAGTAGGTACTGATGTTTTTTAAGATTTTCCAGGTGATTATTGCTTGGCACCGACTTTAATATAAAACTGTGATGTTGTTTGTATTCTTATATTATTTGCGACTTTTTGGTGTTTTTGAAGTGGGTTTTATTTTTTGTAAAAAAAAATTCTTTTCAATCTTTTTAGTTAATTTAAATGTAAACTTTTCTGAAAACCGCATCAAAAATATCGATTCAGCCAAACGCGAGATAATCGCGGACAAACATACATACACCATACAGGTCAAACTGATAACCTCCTTTTTTAACCGACTTTGAAAAAGGAAGAGGTTCTAAGTTCGACTGTATCTATTTTTTGAAGTCCGTTAAAAACGATGTGCTTGTTTCATAAATGACATTTTTTCCATCAGACCTGTGAAAGGAGAAATTGTAATATATTAGAATTTGCGTGTATAGCAGCTTAGAAGGCAATCAAATAATAATAAAAAATATAAAAATAAAACCATACTATATAACATACTAAATAAAAAATATGTAGAAATACCTATTACACAAATAATATGAATATTATTAAATTTTTATATATCATAATTAGGACTTGGTAGATGGTATTTTCTTATGCGGCGTTTAAAAAGAGTAGATGAGATGTCTAAAGGTCTCAGGACAAACTAATTGTCAATCACTTCTCAATATTGTTATTTTTGTTGAAGATGTCGCGGAGAGAAACTATTTATGCCTTCCTCGCACTAAGATTTGTTTAGTGCTTACCCATGGTACTACCGTTGGTACTACTGTTAGTATAGTACTACGGGTATATTTGTTGCCCGATCCCGGATTTGGTGACAATGAGACTAATCGAGAACTATACCTCCTCAAACAAAAAAATAATATTCAAATCGGTTAATAAATGACAGTTATGAATGAGGTAGCAAACGTAAAAAAAGAACATACAATGGAAATGATAAAATCCCGCTTTTTGTGAAGTCGGTTAAAACATGAAATGGCTCGCAATTGAAGGTTGCGTTAAAGTTGCTTTAAAAATAGTTTTATTTAAGCGTTCCTTAATTTCATCAAAATAATATAAATATTAAAACCGATAGTTACCCACATGGTGTTCTTTGATTGTCAAAGATAATAAGTAGTACTACAGACAAAATTAATCACCCGTAGTACTACGGGTAAGTACTGGATTTTTTGTGTATTGCGTCTTGAAAGACAGTTAAGACTGTGTTGCCGTTTGTACTGTAACTAAACATTTCTTTTTAGTATGAAATAATAAAACAAAAAGTACCTACTTTAAAATTAGTATGCAAGTATATAATAGTAAGCAAGCACTATTGGTCTCAAATGTACTTCAAAGTAGTTCACAGTTTAGGTATTTGCTTTTTTTATGTTCGGTTATGAGTTACTCCTCTAAATTAAATCTTTTATAAGTTTAAAATATATTTCATAACCATGGTTATGAGTGGGTCCTCAAGTCAGTTATGAGTCGCCACATTTTATTCTAGTTATGAGTTTCTGGTTATGAGTGGGCGCGAGACCGCTCATATACGTCAATACTCAATACTCAATACTTTTATTGTATCCAAAATTACAAAGGATGGTACAGATAATTTTGGACCCTGTTGGGCACAACAACTTAGTAGGTATGTTACTACATTTTTTTAAAAATTATCCACTATAAATAAATTCAAATAATAGGAACTAGTTTATCCGATTACATTATTAAAGTCCATTGCGCCTTCATTACATTTAAACTACATTATTTAACATATATATATCATGTTATTAAAAAGTCAAACAGGTAGAAACAATACATGTCAAAACATTATTTAAAATATAAAATTCTTAATCGTCAATATCTAAATGAAAAATGTCAATATTCATATTTAAAATAGGTCAAAAAAGGTCAATACATAAAATATGTCATGTCATTTTATTTTAATACTATACCAGATAATTTCAATAAATAATTCAAAATTAAAATGTCGATAGTAAAATAAATGAAATAAAAATAAATTAAATTAAATAAACATAATTTAAATTTGGAAGTGAGAGTAATTACTATCAAATTTATCGTTAAAAAACTCGTTCAGATTATAATACGCCTTATCTAATAAAAAAGTTTTTAAATTTTTTATAATTTTTTTGTCACATGTCTCGTTTATTAAATTATAAGGTAACTTGTTGAACACCTTTATTGCCATCAGATTTGGACTTGTACTATGTACGTCCCCAACGAGAGGCTTGAGCCTACCCTAAGTTTACCTTAGGGCTCTTCCGTTGTATTGAAGACTATTTATTTTGAAACAGAAAGGCATTGTCGATTTTTGGTGGCTCTCCTAGGTTGAAATGTAAAGTGCCACAGAAATCTTTTCTGTATGCGTTCAAGTATACCAATGTGTGAATATTATAAAACAAGCAGTTAATGATAGCATTCTCATAAGGCCAACCCATAAGAATAACTAATAATACGAGTACTCGTATTATTAGTTATTCTTATGGCCAACCAAAGGTTCAAAGACACGGAGGAATTAGCTTGCTCAATCACAAAGCTGTTATCTCTTAGATCTGTTTCATCGATAAAATGATGATCGATTACGGATTACACTTTCAGAAATTGATTTTACCTGTACAGTAAGCCCCTTGTCAAGCTATACAGTTTGACGTTTGGACCGTTCTTAACAGTAGGCGGTTTTCGTAGTGTAAATGTACAGCTTGAATGGGAGCGTACTGTACCTTTCTGATAATTTATTTGCATAAATGGAAGTTTTGTTGTCAAAGAAGTGGATTGTATTCGAAGTAATTCGAAGATTATACGAGTATTATAGAAAAAATCAAACTTTATATATCACAGATTGTAAAAATGTAATTCGTCATTTTTTGTTTGGTGCAATAAGGTTTTTGTTACATTATTGTTTTAATCTGCTCATAAGCAATCACGGTAAGGCCTCTGGATATTGAGTAGTAATCTACTTATATCTTTATTTTCAAAATGCATATCTTAATTAAATTCAAATTCAAATAATGCGTCAAGTTGTTCTGTTTTGAGGTTATGGATTTTAATTTGTATTATTACAAAACATTGGTAGTTATGATGACAAAACAAATTTCTGCCACACAATATTATGAAATTACGATTATTTACATTCCGCTTCCTGATTATTAAGCGTTGCGACGATTACTTCAATCGAAATTATGGAATATGATTTTTTGACAATAAATTTTATGCCTATATTAGAGAGCTGCTATAATCGAGATTGTCGATATTTTAAGATACCTATACAGAACACGATGTGCTGGTGTTGTAATTTTCTTCTTATTAGTTTTTAATCAAATCTGAAGTTAATTACTTAATAAATATTATTTAAAAATGTCCTTGCTAACTTAGTAATGTCCTTAATATAATACTGCACATATTACGTTTTCTGTTTATCGGGCAAGGGGCTGTTCTCTGGATGTAATATTTTTTTTTCCTAGGAAAAAAAAAAATATCTATAATTTAAATAAAGATCGATTACATGATCAGTACAAAAATAAAAATTTAATTATTATTGTTACTTTTTTCTTTTGCTAAATTAAAAATATGTAGCTGGTATACATATAACTAGATATAACTACTAATACGAAGAATCCGACCTGATAATTATTTTGTGTAAAAAAAACCGTACAAAAATTTTATTATATTGATGTTTTATAAAAATCATAATGTTAAAAACATTTCTGTTAAAAAAAAGCAAAGTCGTAGTGATTAAAAAACATCTAAGGGGACACCCGGGTTTGAACCGGGGACCTCTCGATCTGCAGTCGAATGCTCTACCACTGAGCTATATCCCCATGACGGATGATGGCGAAAATATGTATTTAGTCATAATCAGTGTGACAATGAACGAGATAACTACACCTACGTAAAACAAGGTTACTTTTATGGCAGTAACATCGTCACCTTGTATATGTCACCGTAAAATTGCAAATACCGTTAGATTATAATCTATCTCGCGAGATTGTAAACTATCGAGAGATTGTGAACCGTAACATACTGCTTACAATTTAACGCATTATTTTTCGGTAGATTATAATCTATCGATGTGAAACTGTTAAATCACAATCTATCGCACGTTAATTGTCAACTGTCCGAAGGCTGTCCATGATTGGTCCGTTTTACAGTAGATCATTCTGTGTCCATAGAGTTAGGAATCAAACACAAGTGTCAGTCAAATAAAATAAAATTAAAAATACACTTCAAGAATAGTGACATTAAGTAAGTTATTATTTAGTAGTTAATCAATATTTCTGACATCATAATATAGTAAGAAAAATTATAACAAAATAAGAAAATCAGAAATGTAACAATATTTTCTTGTCATACACAAATTGAGATTGAAACAAACAAATTAAACACAAAACTAAAATAAAAATCGAAACGTAACAAAATTGTCTATTAGAAAAAAATTAACCAAACAAAATCATGATTTATTGTAAGAGTAATAAAAAATAATATGAACGAAAAATGCACCTATAAAAATATTCCCTTATCCTACAAGTTCCCAAAAAGGGCACATTTTTATTGGTGCATTTTTCGTTCATATTATTTTTTATTACTGAAGTATAAGTCAAGATTTTGTTTCGTAATTTTTTTTTCTAATAAGTAGAAAATTTTGTTACGTTTTCATTTTCATTTTTATTTTAATTTTAATTTGTGTTTAATTTGTTTCGGCGAAAATATTTTATTACTATTTTAATCTTAATTTGTGTACTATTTTAATCTTAGTTTGACAAGAAAGTATTGTTACATTTCTGATTTTGTCATTTTGTTACAATTTTTCTTACCAAATTATGATGTCAGAAATATTGATTAGCTACTAAATAATAAATACATACATGTTGAAGTGCATTTATTTTATTTGATTGACACTTGTGTTTGATTCCGAACTCTATGGACACAGAACGATCTACTATAAGACGGGCCAATCATGGACAGCTTTCGGACAGTTGACAATTTAACGCGCGACAGATTGTGATTTAACATTCTCACTTCGATAGATTATTATCTACCGAAAAATAATGCGTTAAATTGTAAGCAGTAGTTACGGTTCACAATCTTTCGATAGTTTACAATCTCGCGAGATAGATTATAATCTAACGGTATTTGCAATTTTACGGTGACATATACATACGGTTTTGCTTAAATAAATACTCGTAGGTATACCTATACAATTCTAGTATATTATTATGATGTGTAAATCATTATAAGATATTTTCTTTGACCGACATTAAAAAATAGTAAGTACATTCTTATTTAAAATTAAAACAATATGTATTATTATTTAAAAGAAATAATTTCTTCATTTTTGTATTCTATCTACGTAAAACTGTAGCTAATTTTACATTGGCACAATCTTTGCGTTGATCTATGTTTTGGCACATTCTAAAGGGCTGATCTTGACAAAAGGTCAAGATCAGTCCTTTAGAATGTGCCTTTCCATCGAAATGTAATTAAAAATGACACTTTATGACAGTTATCTGTCTCTCGTGTCAATCTAAAAACATTTTTCACTTCGTGTAAAATCTCAATAAAAAAGACTATGTCAAGTCAAGGCCTTAGTTGAAGTATCACTCTAAAACAAGCTTCTTCTAAGCTGCATTCTTTTTACTGCGGGAAAATATATTGCCCGGGAAATCTGAATGTGTTGTTACAATTTATTAGAAACTGAACCAGAACGAATTTAGCTCGGGTTGTATGTACATTTCTAGTTCGTTTCTGACAAATACGCTTCGTGTGCTGTAACCCGAGATCACGTAAACAGAGGGAAAGGAAAAGAAAAAAAAGCAGCTGTCCGCCCTTAATTAATATGACGTCACACGTACATACAACGACCGCCTGCAAATGGCTCTACCGCGGCCATATTGTGTTACCCTTTTTGTTATTGTAGGCACTTAGCACCTATTGTAAAGTAGGTTAAAATTATCTAAAGGGTATGAGAAAAATACTTTTATTTACTTTTTTAGTTATTTTGTTATTTTGTTTCAAAAGTCGAATTTTTTTTTAATTCTGATGATGGTTTTATTAAAATTTTAATGATATAATGAAACATTGATTGCCACGTCATAGGTGGGAATCATTGTTTCGTTTTAATAAATATGTTCTTAAATGTTTCTTCTAAAAATATGTTAATAAATTGTTGTGGGAGCGTCGTCGGTGGCGCTGTGGACTCGGCACTTGCCTTCCAATCAGGAGGTCCGGGGTTCGAGACCGACATGTATCAATGTGTTTTTCGAATTTCATATGTCTACATTTGTCTGACGCTCCTACGGTGAATGAAAACATCGTGAGACAAGCATACATCTGCGAAGAAATTCAAAGGTGTACCTATGTGAAGTCGATCAATCCGCACTGGACCAGCGTGGTTGACTAAGGCCTAAACACTCTAACTTAGGGTAGGCTCGAGCCCCTCGGCGGGGACGTATATGAGCTGTTATGATGATAAATTGCCCATTGCCATGTCTCTGGTCATCTAAAGAATATTAGCTTTTGTTCCCTATCTTGCGAAATGGACAAATATTTCCTATGGTTTAAGTATAGTATGGTATTACATATAAGTTTGCTGTAAGACATCCTTTGTAGGTACTTTGTTTTGAAGGTAGGTCCCAGTCAAAGCGTAATAACAAAAACAAACATTATTAAAGTAGGAAAACAATTAAGGAACAAAATTACATTCCCTAATAGAAGCTCCATTGAGGGCTAAATGAACGAAATAACGAATTTCCAAGCATCGCCCTCGGCGGAACGGTGCAAGATAATGGTTATTCGCCGCTCCAATTTACTAATAACATATTAATAGCCATATAATCTGATTTTGGGTTATTGACGAGTGCATGGTTGAATGGGACTAAAATGAGGACAGGATTTCGCGGTAAGATGTATGTATCAATTGAAAAATATCGTACCCTATTTTATAATATTATCTTAAACATTTAATAAACAGATTCAGTCACGTAGGCGTAGGTATAACTTTTCGATGGCGCGGGGGGGTTAGGGGGTCCAGATTAAAACTTCAATTTGCCTAGCTAGTGTATACTTGGAAGGAAAAGTTCATCTATACTATTATAAAGAGGAAAGATTTGATTGTTTATTTGATTGTTTGTTTGTATTGAATAGGCTTCGAAACTACTAAACCGATTTTGATGAAAGTTGGTAAAGGGATAGTTCGAGGCCAGGGAAAGGACATAGGGTAATTTTCCTCTGGGAAAAAAATCCCACGGGGTAACAATAATAACGCGGACGAAGTCGGGAGCGGAAAGCTAGTTATATCTAAAAAGATGTATGTTGATTCTCAAATTTTTCAATGGGGGATGTCCGGACCCCAAACCCTCCGCCTACCTACGCCTTACTTACGCCTTATCTACGCCAATGGTCACGTAACAGAGTGTTAACTAATAATTTTTCTTATTTTGACATAAGACAAATTTCAGAAGAAATATTGAGCCCAAACACATGCGTATGCGTAAGCAATAAAGTGGGTATTTTCAAAGTAAAGCATTAACTGTTTTATTTTTCTCGAGCACTAAGAAGAGTTTTCCCCCACTTTGACTTCGAATCCTTGTTCCCTTTTAGATATCTACCGAGCTACCTAAGAATATGCCAATATCTGTCAAACCCAAATTTTAACTATGGCAGTTGGCACCGACTTAATAATGTGATGTGTGTGTTCTTATATTATTTTTTACTTTTTAGTGTTTCTGAAATCGGTTTTTATATTTTGTAAAATAAGCTTGTTATCATCATAATATCATTTCACTCGAAACATTTTTACTATAGGACTTTTCCAAAAATCTTAACACCGATCGGTCTGCTGCTTCCATCTAGACTTCTGTTCCATACAAATGTTCAACATCCACAGAGCCTAAATGTATTGAACAGCTGTTTTTTTTGCGATTTCAAAATTGGTCCCATAGTAAAAATTGTTCAGTTTAATTGTCTGAACAAGCTCGCAAAATTTTCTCCTGCTTGAAAATTAATCCTGCATGAGAGTAAAGGTGCAAACCAACTGGGCTTATGTGATGCCACGTATGTGATGTTACGTCCATCAGAAGATATCGGTCTTAATAGAAAATGCATGAAAAATCATTATTTAGAAGTACAATTACCTTACGTGACGTCGTTAACGCGACCAATCACATATCGTGGCGTGGCATCACATAAGCCCAGTTTGTTTGCACCTTATATCCGAAAAGTGTAGTTCCATTAACAAGTGTAGTACTAGTGCGAATAAAAGACAGCATTACCTACACATCAGTTGATCATACGCCGGCTCCACCCACTCGTTGGCCCGAACGTAAGTACCAACGTTGGACTCGGGGCGTACACACGTTGGCTATTATACTAGTTCTGTTCCGTCGGCCAACTACCAACGTTCGCCAAAACGTTGGAGTCCGTGGCATTTTAAATAAATAAATAAATAAAATCACTTTATTTCGAATCAAAATTAATATTAATCCAGTTAAATAAAATAACAGTAAAATAACAACATAAAATGAATTAAAATAATTTAAAAATAAATAAAATAATGTCAACTTCCTAAATCAAATATAATAAAATAAAATATTTTATAGATCCACACGTTGGCCGAGTGGCGTTTTTTTTTTTTTTTTTTTTTTTTTTATGGATGGCCCGGCAAATGACCTCCTCCCGCCTGATGTTAAGCGGTGAAAGAGGCCCAAATGAGTTGACAGATAGAGTAGGGACGACATCCACTCTCCTACCTGCCCGCCCCTTGCCGGCCCAAAAGATGCTTTTTCACGCCTCTTTTGAAGGAACCCATGTTGTAGGATGGAGGAAACACGTGCACAGGTAGAGAATTCCAAGTGTGGGATGAACGACAGAAGAAGGAATCTTGGAATTTCTTGGTACGGTGTGAAAAGGAGGACACAGTGTACGGATGACTCCGAAGGCCCTTACGCGTGTTTCTGTTAAGGAATGGAGAGGGAGGGATAAGGTTAAAGAGCTCCTCAGAGCATTCCCCATGGAACATTCGGTAAAAGGCGCTAAGAGAGGCGATGTCACGACGAAGTTGTAGAGGCTCGAGGGTGTTAGTTGCCTCTACATCGCCAATTATGCGAATAGCGCGACGCTGCAATCTGTCCAGAGCATCGAGGAGGTACTGAGCGGAGCCGTCCCAAAGGTGCGAGCAATATTCCACGCAAGACCTAACCTGAGTTTTATACAACAAGCATAGTTGGTCCGGCGCAAAATACCTACGCACCTTGTTCAGGACACCGAGTTTCCGTGAGGCAGTAGTTATGACGGATTCGATGTAGTCTCTGGGGTTCAGATCGCAGCGAATGTTCATTCCGAGCAAGGTGATGTTGCTCTGTGTGTGAAGGGTTGTGCCCTGAAGAGAAGGAAGGGGGAGGAAAGGTGACCTTTTCGCCGAGAACACGCACACCTGTGTTTTCTTAGCATTGAACTCAACAAGATTGTTGGAGCCCCATTCGGAGACGAGGTCCAGCGTCCCGTTGAGCTCAATGATAAGATTCTGCCTTTCCCTACCAATATCACCACGAGCAGCCCCCGAGGCTCCGTGATATCCCCCATGCACTGTACTGTCGTCTGCATAGCAATGTATAGCTCCCAAGGAAAGCATATCATTGATATGCAGAAGAAACAATGTGGGGGATAGAACGGAGCCTTGTGGAACACCAGCGTTCACTGCCACGAACCGCGAAGCGCAGCCGTCAACGACAACGCGAATTCTACGCTCGTGGAGGAAGCTAGCAATCCACGTACAGAACTGCGCGGGTAATCCGTATGCCGGAAGCTTGGAAAGAAGAGCCTTGTGCCAGACTCTATCAAAAGCTTTGGCGATGTCGAGACTAATAGCCACCGATTCGCCGCGCTTATCGATAGATTCACCCCATTTGTGCAAAAGGAACGCTAGAAGGTCACCTGTTGACCGTTTAGGACGAAACCCATACTGTCGGTCATTAAGTAACGAGTGACCTTCCAGGTAACGGATCAGCTGTGTATTAAGGATCCTCTCCATGATTTTACACAAAATGGAAGTGACGGCTATAGGACGATAGTTAGCCGGATCAGAACGATCTCCCTTTTTGGGAACCGGCTGGACATTGGCCTCTTTCCAAGATTTCGGCACACAACCAGCAGAGAACGACAGACGGTATAGACGCGTAAGGACCGGAGTCAACTCCGCTGCACACTTCTTAAGAACAATCGCAGGAATGCCGTCTGGTCCACTTGCTTTTCGAGTATCGATCGACTGGAGCTCCGCCCGCACATCACGCTGTCTGATACGGATATCGGGCATGGTGCTGCCACAATGGGACAGTTTCGGAGGTTGTGTACCACAGTCATCGACACGGGAATGAGCCGCAAAGAGTTTTGCCAGGAGGTCGGCTTTCTCCTGCGGCTGATGAGCAAGTGAGCCATCGGCAAGTCTCAGCGGTGGCAGCGAGGGTTGGCAGAAGTTTGATTGCACAGCTTTGGCCAGGCGCCAAAAAGAACGGCTACCCGTAGGGTGCGATAGCAGTTCCTGGCCCACTTGTGCAATGCGCTGAGCATCCGCTCTAATGTAAGCCCTCTTACATAACTTGGTGGCATTATTGTAGGCTGTTTTCAGTAGGCTTGTATTGGGATCCTTAGATGCTCGGCCTCTGATCCAAGCGCGGTAAGCCAGCTGTTTGTTTTCAGCAGCAGAGGCGCACTCGCGATTGGCCAGAGGTTACGTCTGCCTCTACTGACGAGATTGGAATGCGGAATATAATATTCCATTCCTAGTATGATCTCGTCAGCAACAGAGGTAGCGCAGGAGTCCGGATCCATCCTATTGAAACAGCGCTGCCACCAAGGAACAGATGCGTAATAATCCCGCATACCGTTCCAATCTGCTGACGCATAGTGCCACAGACGGCGTGCTGCAACCACAGGCGACGGTCGTGACGCCTGAGGCACTGAGACGGATACCAGGCAGTGATCCGAAGATCCTAGTGGAGCTCGAACCACCACCTGATATCCGTCAGGGCGATTTGTCAACAGAAGGTCCAATAAAGAGGGCGCTTGACCGATAATATCTGGTACCCTGGTGTTCTGGGTGACCAATTGTGTCAGGTCGTGCGTGAGAGCGAATGCGTGGGCAGTTCTACCCGCATGGTCAGTTTTAGAGGAACTTAACCACAACTCGTGGTGAGCATTGAAGTCCCCTAAAAACACCAGCTCGGCGGAAGGAAATCGCTCCTGCGCGTCATCTGCCACCCGACTTAGATGTTCAAAAAGTCGAGTTGTCTCCAAGTCACCACGATGGGAACGGTAGACGCAGACGTAGACACGGCAATGAGTGCCAAAATCGACGTGTACCGCAAGGATGGAAAAGGAAGGTTCCTCCAAACAGCGCAGGCGACGACAGCAAACGTCCGCCCGGACGAACAAGCAAACACCAGCCTTCGCCTTAAAGGACTCCTCAAGAGCGTAGCCGGGGTAATTAAGGTAGCCTGTATCGGCCGGGCAGATAATTTGCGTCTCCATCAAAAACAGCATTGCTGGACGGGCTGTCTCGAGATGGTGGTGGACAGCTAAGAGGTTAGAATGGAGCCCGCGGATGTTAGCGAGCCCCACCTCGAATAATGGTGTTTTGGTGGGAACGGTGGAAGCGTTGGCGCCAACGTTGGGGCCGACGGGTGGAGCCGTTGATACACCTACCTGGTCGGTCAGCGCGGGGTCAGCGCCGTGAGCCAGCAGCAACTCGACGATGTCGGTGGCGTCAGCCGCACACGCAGCGTGCAGCGCCGACGAACCCACCTGGCAAACACATCACAGACTATACAAGTTTCTTGAATCAATTAGAACGCTCACTGACTAAGCCCTCGTACACGCAGCGTGCAGCGCCGACGAACCCACCTGGCAAACAGACCACAGACTATACAACTTTCTAGAACCAACATAGAACGCTTAATAACTAAGCCCTATCTGACTAACTACATAAAACTAATATACAGTATCCGGCGGTAAAAATGCAAATCTAGCTTTGATAAGAGAATCGGCTTTTTTCTCCTCGTAAGCGTTATTTCAGTCACACACAAATTATACAGAGTTACCGACCCCAGCTTTAAATTATAGGATGGCCTTTAAAAAGAAAGGGGAAACCACCGGAAATACTTGTTTTCAGCAATTAATAGATTGGTTCTTGGGCGACAGAGACAACGGTCTACAAAGCCTAACGTCTATTTCCAAAGATCGATGAGCATTATTTACTGCCGGGTCTTGTACCTCCATACACCTCTTTCCTTGTCACAAGATCGGTAAATTCATTACAATTACTACCAGCTAATAGGTACATTAATAAATATCACCATGTCAGTATAGCAATTTTATTTAATTCTATCGAGACAAATGATTGTTGTGTAATTAGGGACAGGACAGAGACAACTTCTAAAAGGTTAGCACGGATGGTCACAGAGATACTAATGTGGAAATAAATAGTTGGTCAACTCACATTATTTTGCAAATGAACGTTGGCGCCCGACGCCAGCAGGTGTTCCACGATGCCTCGGCAGCCCTGGGCGCATGCCATTTGCAACGCAGTCACGCCATTCTGCGAACCGGAATTGACCTTACTCACAAACGTATAGGGCAGAATTTACGTTGCACAAGCTAAAACATTTTCAGGCATTCAAATTCTGTTTCATGGAGCTGTTCGTTGTTTTTGGGAGTACGAGCTACGTCGTTCCCGTTTGTAATTGTAATAGTGTGTTTACTTATGTACCGTGTGGATTATTGATGTAGAGACCCTGCCCACTAATCTAAAAGTCCAGGTATTGAATTCCGATCGAGTAACATGTACTTATTGTTGTGTGAAGAACACGCATGTTGGTTCTTATGAATGGATATATTTTGCACCTACCGCTACCGGGGTGTGGTGAAGCAGTGACCGACTCACACTCCATGTACAGTGTGCTGGTCCCGGGAAAGAAGCGTTATCGAAGTTACGTTGTCAATAACATCGACGTTGCAGGCGGTATCCAATACCAGCTGTACCAGCTCGGTAAGCCGTTGAATGGCCGATAGGTGAAGCGGGACCCTCCCCGAACAGTTCCGTGCCTCGCGGTTCGCGCCCCGTGCTACCAGGAGAGCAGCCGCGAAGTAGAGGCCGCAGTGCACAGTGTGCTGACCAAACGAAGCAAGCGTTGAGAACTTACGTTGTCAGTAGCATCGACGTCGCATGCGGCGTCCAGCAGTGTCTGCACCAGCTCGGTGTGCCGGTGCACGGCCGCCAGGTGCAGCGGGGTCCTGCCGGAGCTGTCCCGCGCCTCGCGATCCGCGCCCCGCGCTACCAGGAGTGCAGCGGTGGCGCAGTGGCCGCCTTCACAGGCCACGTGCAATGCGGTGCGGCTGACCTGGTGTGAAACAATAAAAGTAATGTAAGGCTAAGACCGTGTGAACACCACATAGCATTCTTAATACCATTGCCAAAAATTCCAAGACTATTTCAAATGATTTAATTCTTTTAGAATTTTGATTGAAAGCCTTGACAGTGACCATTGACGGCCTTAATTGCTAAAGTAGCAATTTCTATGAGGTAATTTTAGGATTAAGGAAAGTTCTTGTATTTTCTTTGAGGTGAAAGTATTGTTAATATTTGTAGTCAGATTTATTTACGGGTCTCAAATCTTGTCAAAGGTTAACACGTTCACCGCGTTACGGGAAGTATTTCGTCGTATTTGAGTCTTGCCCAGTGCGGCAGCTATAGTTATCCTTGTCTCGGCGCAGGGGTGGTATGGTCCCGTGTACGGAAAAAAGAGACAACTATTTTCCCGATATTCTTACTTCAAGTTTATTCAATTTGAAGTATTAAATTCCCGTATTTAATACGGGACAGGGAGCGTCGGTGGCGCTGTGGACTCGGCACTTGCCTTCCAATCGGGAGGTCGGGGTTCGAGACCAGCCATGTACCAATGTGTTTTTCGTTTCGAATTTCATATGTACATTTGTCTGACGTTCCTACGGTGAAGGAAAACATCGTGAGGCAACCTGCATACATCTGCGAAGAAATTCAATGATGTATGCGAAGTCGACCAATCCGCACTGGGCCAGCGTGGTTGACTAAGGCCTAATCACCCTAACATAGGGTAGGCTCGAACCCCTCGGTGGGGACGTATATGAGCTGTGATGATGATGATTTAATACGGGAAGTATTTTTGCGTAACACACAGAAGATAATAAAAACGTGAAAAGGGTTGCCGTCTACAGAATTATTTTTGGCCATTTTTTTGGTTTATTATGATTTGGCATCAAAAGAATAATTATAACCTTAAATTTTCATCCTTCTATCGCCAACCCCAAATTTTTATAGCGATATTACTATTTTAACTGGCGAAACGTAGTTCGCGGGCACAGTTAATCTAATATATAAAATTCTCGTGTCACAGTGTTTGTTACCGAACGCCTCCGAAACGGCTTGACCGATCTTTATGAAAATTTTTGTATACATGCGATAGGTCTGAGAATAGGTCGTAAACTATTTTTTATTATAGGATGGCCGGGTTTGACCTGGCGGGCCACTTCGTGTGGCCACCCGCTTCATGCGGGGAAGGGCGAAGTCCCCTCTTCTTTTGTTAAGAAAAGGCGTGTCTTTTGCCGGAAGCCGATTTCAGCGTCTACCTTTGCTGGTGGCAGAGATGAGGCGAGTTTTTCGCCATGGCGCTTCGCGCCTGTTGGGGATTACCCCGAGCTTCGGCTCACCCGCGCGGGCGGTGGATCCAGTGGGGTCTGCCGTCGGGCAACCCGTTACTCGCACTGAGCGGGCCGGGGGTCCGGCGCACTGAGCATCGGGCCGCGTGGAAGACAACCACAATAAAAATTACCCCAACCCCAAGGTGGCGTCTCCGTGCCGAGGGGGTGCATGGCTGGTGGGAGACCAGTCCCAAGTGGAGAAAGGGAGTGCATCCCAAAATGCATCACATGGATCTTGGCAAAAACGAAAAACGTCCCCAGGGGGTATCAGTCCTCCCCGTAGGACCGCGGAAGGCGGCTGCGGGCAGCCGGACGTATCTGGGGCTGGCTCTACCAAGTTCCACCCTTCCCACTGAATGCGAACCCGTTGAGAGCGGGCCACCACCGGTATCCGGGCCGGCTGGTGGAAATTCTACCAATGCAACCGAGGCGGCAGGAGAGATTCAACCCCCGACGGTGGTTCCCGGGTCGTCGAGGGGTAAAAATGTGACCGGACGTAAAGGAGGGAGAAAGAAGATCGGCATATCCGAGCTCATGGTAGATTATGATGCTCCGGATATGTTTGCGATATCAGGGGAGTCGGATTACTTGTCCGAAGCATCATCGATAATGAGCACGGACAGCGGCACGAACGCCCACTCCGCTCGTCGGAAGAGAGGTCGCGAGGAAGTTGGAGACGGGGAGGAAGGCAGCGACGATCCTTCGTTCGAAGATGTTCCGCTGTCTTTCCGTAAAACCCCGAAGCCAAAAGGGAAACGAGGGAGAGGCCGTCCGCCAACCACCGGCGAATACGTGGGGCTCGCCAAGGCGAAGGCTGAGTTTTTGAGGATGGAGCGCCTAGAGTTAATAATAATAATAATAATTTATTTATTTTCTCTACACCATACAAACTCTTAGAACTAATCTTACAGTTAGTTACATTATAGTTATGTAGGTGAGAGACTGGTGTCCGAAGTAGGCGGGAATCCGCCTGTATCTCAGAATCACCAGGCCCCCACACTCGGAAATAAATTTCTCAAGCTTTATGTATTGTACACTATTTAGTGTTAAAATAACCTTTTAAAAATATCCTATTACTATACACCTACATAAATTTTATCCTATGTTTTTGGCGGTGATGAAAGGAAACAACATTAAAATAGACTTTTAGCACAAACTAAACTAAAATTAAACGTATATGCGTGTGCGCGTGCGCGTGTGTGTGCGTGTGTGTGTGTGTGTTTGCGTGTGTGAATTTTAATTTGTAGGAGAGAATCTGTGTCATGACTTCATGAGTGAGTAAGTCAGATAGTAAGCTGAGATAATATCTGATAGTGCGAGTGTCCACTTATTTTAACAATCCCTCTGTTTCATTATAATCTAATCGCATTAGCCAGTTGGTAATTTTATTCTTACACTCCCTCCTTATATTTGGGAATATATTATTTACTTTATTCGCATTATTATATAATTTGGCTTCTTGGTAACAGAAAAATCTTTTAGTGAAAACTGTGCGAAAATATGCAACTGAGCAGACATTGTATTGCCTTCGTGACATATGTGGAACAGGTGTGTATTTCAGTACCGAGTGTTGGCGAAGAACGCAATGGAGGATAAATAATTTCCTGACCGTAAGTACTTTAGCTTCCTTGTATAACTGTGTAGTTGGAAAAAGTCTAGGTTTTGAGAGGCTTACTTTCAGGATTAACCTCTGTGCTCTCTCCAATTCCAGCAAATACGTTTTTGGTGCTCCTCCCCACGAAGTTATGCAGTAGGATAAGAGGGATTGGACTAGCGACAGATATACCATCTTCAAAGTTGGCGAATCGGAAACGTGTCTGAGATGTTTAAAGATATAAGTTAATTTGCGCACTCTTTGAGAGATATTATGTATATGCTGGGCGAAGGAAAGGTTATTGTCAATAGTTACACCCAAGTATTTTATTTGTTTAGTGATTCCTATTTTCGGGCAACCACATGTGCTTAACGGAGGAAAAGAACACTTATGCGAGTACAAGTTATAAGTAAGCAATCTTTTAGACTCCTGATTATTTATTAGTGTAAAAACAATGTATTTTGTTTTATCTGAGTTTATTGTTAGTGAGTTTAGAGCCAGCCATTGTGAAACAACATCATATCCTTGCTGCGCTAACGAAAACGTTTCATCCCATGAATCTCCATAAAAGGTAAGAGTTGTGTCATCTGCATAAGTAATAATTTTACAGTTTTTATCTTTAACTGACATAATCCATTTATGTGACACAAAATCCCATAGTTGACTGGAGATTCACTACTAGTGTGATCACCAATTCTAACTATTTGAGTGCGACCTGTTAGATAGTTTTGAAGTAAGGATAATTGTGAGCCCCTAATACCAAACTCCTCCAACTTATCGATGAGCATTGGGATAGAAATCGCATCAAAGGCTTTCCTTAAATCAAGGAAGATAGTCAGACACTTTTTGTTCTGGTCTAATTTATTTACTACGAAATCCACAAAGGTGTGTACTGCATCGCCAGTAGACCGTCCCGTTCGAAAACCAAATTGCGAGTTGGATAAAAGTTTTTTGGATTCGAGGTAATCTACAAGTCTATTGTTAATTATTCTCTCAAAAATCTTTGATAAAACGGACAAAATAGAGATAGGTCTGTAATTATTAACTTGCTTACGGTCTCCGGCTTTATATATTGGGAGTAAAACAGATTTCTTAAGCGGGTTTGGAAACAAACCTTCCAGTAGGCTACGTTCTATCAAATGCAAGATAGGAGCAGATAGCTTTGTTATGCTGTCTTTGATGACTCTGGATGATATCCCATCCCATCCCGCTGCACAGTCCGATTTTAACCCTCTTATGACTGAAAGAACCTCAGTCAAAGTTGTATCTCGCATAACAAATGATTCAACTTTCTTTTTATTTTCTAAATGCTGTGGAGGTATTGGGGCTATATTTTTAGGGATGTCTTTAGCTAATGATTCTCCTACGTTGGCAAAGAAATTATTGACGGTATCCAACGCTGATCGCGTATTATTTTTTAAATTAATGAGCTCAATGGGAGAGGATTTTTGTGATGTCATATTTGTTATTGATTTTATTGTATTCCACAATGCCTTTGTATTATTTCTTGACTCCAAGATTTTGTTTTTGTCATAAACTCTTTTTATATTACGAATAATGTTGTTACAATAGTTTCTGTATCTTTTGTAAGTTATCTTTAAATTATCATTATTAGGGTCTTGTTTTAATGTTTTGTAGATATTGTCTCGATTTTTTAGGCAGCGCAACAATCCCGTTGTCATCCAAGGTTTTAATTTAACTTTTCTTCTAGATGATTTAATGTACAAAGTGTTTTCTATTATTATTTTTGATATGGTGTCAATAAAAGTCTTAGTTGCAATATTTAAATCGTTTTCGCAGTACATGTTAGAAAAATCTAATTCAGAAATTTTACTTTTTATATTATCGTAATCATATTTTTTAATTATAGTTTGTTTAAGGTGCTGTGAGTGTTTACTTCGTCTATAACAGAAAAGCACCGCTTGGTGATCTGTTATAGTGTTCACGCTCGAGGAAGAGCGAGTGGCAACACTGCATTGTAGTCTGTGCAGTGAGAGCTTTTTTGGCGGCCGGCCGCATGTGACATGTCAGTTGAGTCGAGTCGAAATGTCACGACATTGAATTAGGTTATAATGATGTCCGGGCATCCATAAAATATAATACAAAATATATAAGCATTATAGTGATTTGCGCGGCGCACCTAATATCGGGGTGCGAAAGCCCGCTTTGTGTTGTGCAAAAGAGTGCCCGCTTTGTGTTATCGTCGCGAGTGTGAGCCGTGGTGGCCTAATAGGCAAGTGTACCATCCGGGTCGGTCAGACAGCAGAACTTCAGGAGCCGCGACTTCCTTCGAGCTAGCTCAGGAAGTCCACCGGCTACATACGGAGACCAATCGGATCCAGGGTAAGTAATACCAATGTTTTCTATGAGCTGGTAGTAGGGTACAAAAATCAGCAAGCAATATAAGTCGGTGAATCGCCGACGTGGTGGTGTCTACCTTGGGCACCACCATATAGTACTATCTAGTATCAAAGAACATGCTGGTTGTTTTGATTTGACTAAGACGTGGTCTAAGCAACTAGAGCCACGGGTAGGTAAATTATGAGTTGGAAAAAGGCCGTGGAATGAAATTAAATTTAAGTATACCTGTACATCAGAGCTATTTTCTAGAGTATTTATGTTGATATCACCTACCAGAATAATATTATTATAATTACTTAGTGATTGCAGAAGAGAGTCTAAAGAACTTAAAAAGTCGGTAAGGTTACGAAAACTCGGAGGTCTGTAAATCGATATTATAATGGTGTCGGATCCAACTTTACTAATTAAACAATTTGCTTCCGAAAATACCGGTTCTTCTATTTTTAAATCTAAACTACTTCTGTAATAAATAGTAACTCCATCGCTTCTGTTATAGTTAATAGTAGTACAGTGATTTTTATAACCATCTAGTTGTGGCAAATTAGTATTTTCAGTTAACCAGCACTCTGACAACACTATTATGTCGCAGGGTATATTGATTCTTGTTAGCAATACTGTAAGTTCATTAAAATTGCGACTTATACTATGAATGTTTTGTTGAAGAATGCTAACACTTTTGTTCGAATACAAAAAATACTGCCTGCACTCTTCCGGCTTGCAGACATAAAAGTCTGACACGTTAAAGTCATCAATAGTGTCGCAAAAATTACTTATATGTGCCATTATTTATATGTAAGAACAATCGGGCTCTGTCTTTATTGGATCTACTGAGATAAGAAACTGTTAGTTGCTTGTGGATCATCTTATTATAGTGTATGTAGTAATATGTAGGTATATAACATTGCATCCCTTTGAAAGCCAAAGGTAAGAATGTGTATATAAGTGAGTTTTTTGTGTGTGAGAAAATATTAGATAGTGTTATTGTACGTGCCTCAATGCTTCTATATAGAGAACAAAATAAAAGTTTTGTGAATATTAGTCTATACTTAACATTAAAAATTAATGTTAATTGGAAATAATTAAAAAAATATAACATGCAAGAATAAACAAAATAAAGTAAAGGCTTAACTAGTCATGCCGCTGGCTGTAACTCAATCAAGTCGTTTTCGGAGTTAATTCGGGTGACGTCAGCGCCATCATTTTTTCGGAGATATATTTTTCCAAACGAAGTCCAGCAATATCTATAATTATTTGCACTTGCGAACTTTCGTGTTTTCGAAAACAACTTTTTGGTATGCTGAGTCAGTCTCTCTGATACATAAACGGGGCTTGATGGGCCGCTTATTTGAAGATGTACTGTACTAAATTTGTCTTTTGTGTTACGGTTAAAAGATTTTACGGACGATATGATGTCTTCCTTCAACATGACGCTATTTAATTCCAAAATAATAGATTTGCTTTTAGACGATTTTATACGGTAAATATCGTGTATGTTGTTTGGTTCAATAGGTTTATCTAGACATTTACCTAGTTTTTGAGCTAATAGAACCAGATCTTTTTTTGTCTCTGAAGACCCAATCGGGACATTTCGCAGCTCAATGCTGCTAGCATATCTACTTTTTTCTATGCTATCGATTTTATTTTCTAAAGAATGTATGTATTTCATATGACTGATTCTTTCTGCCTCCAAAACGTCCATTCGCTTCAATATCTCATCGTGCTTACTCGATATAAAATCCAAAGAACTCACCATCTCTTTATTTTGTTCTTTTATATCATTTATAGTGTTCAGAATAGTTGAAAATTTTTTATCTTGTTCCGTTGCCCAGTTTGTAAACATGGACATTAGTTCGCACTTTAATTCTTTAAAATTGTCCTCGCTACGTTTTCGCTTGCGTACGGTCATTGTATCAGTCGTAGCGAATGAGTCATAGTCGCTGGCGGAACTCGTAGCATTTAGCGTGTTTGATGTAGTTGCATCGGAGTCTCCCAAACTGGTTTGCGGGACGGGTGTACGCGGCGGTGAGTGACGAAGTGGCATGTTGACTGTTATTTACCAGGAGCTCAGAGCGTTGTATATCCGAGCGCAACGGTCAGCGCAGTAGTGATGTGTTATTCTTGCCGTCTATGCGAACTCCTCGCAAGTTATGCACTCCTATTATTAAGGATGAAATTTTCGGTAAAAATTAAGATATATATTTTAAAATTAATTAACTGAACAGCTAAAATAACGTCTGTATTGCTCAGAGATCCGAGGGGAAGGGAGAGTTACAACTCCAGGCCGAAAGGGAGCTCCTTGAGATGACCATGGACCCCATAACCATGAGGCGCACACCGACCGCAACAACAGCAGCGGCTGTGGTGTTGTCTCCACTTGAGGAGAGTGGAAGTGACGACCCAACGCTAACCGTCACCGAGCGCATGGGTCGCGCTTTCCACGTCATAGAATATGTCGCAGCGAGGTCCTTAAATCTGAAAGGGACCTTCGTCCAGAAATTGAGGCAGGCAGTTAAGAGCCTCCGGGAAGACGCCAAAGTGCTTGCGGCGCATACAGTCTCAGAAGAGATTATGCGCTTGCAACAGGCGAACTCTCGGCTCGAGGGCGAACTAGAGGCCCAAAAGAAGAAACTAACAGAGCTGGAGGCAAAAATGAAAGACCTCCTGGAGAATAGACCACCACCTCCCTCTCCAGCTCCAAACTCGGACAAGACTCTAGCTCCTCCTGACATCGAGGAGCTAGAAAATAGGTTGATGGGGCGCATGGTTGCTCGAATTAATGCAAGGATCGAGGGTTTAGAGCCTAGGCTCAACCCTGAGCCGCGCCGGCGCCTCTCCCTAAATCACGAGAGAAGAACCGAGGCCACCATATCTCATATGGCTATCGAAGAGTCGGAGACCCAAGACGCGCCCGCAGCGCGGAAGTCCGTGAAACGAAGTGCTCCCTCTGCGCTCGAGGGCGCGGCTCCCCCGCAAAGGCGTAAACCACCGCGAAGGAGGAAATCCGCTGCGGAGAAACCCGCAGCGAAGGAACCAAATCCGCTGCCACCGGCCCCATCCACCATGGAGGAGGCCTGGACTACGGTGACGCGGCGCAGAAAGCGGAGTAGACCTAAAGAGGCCGGCAGAACGGCAACACCATGCCGAAACAACCGCCGCCACCGGTTAAAAAGAAGAATCCTCCCCGGCAGCCCAAATTGCGTGCACCAAAGACGGCAGCGGTAGTGCTGTCACTGCAGCCAGGCGCCGAGGAGAAGGGCCATACGTACGCCGAGGTGATTACGTCTGCACGAGCCAAAATAAACCTCGCGGAGCTGGACATAGAGGGAGTTCAGTTCCGCAGGTCTTTGACTGGGGCAGCCGTACTCATCATTTCCGGCGACAAGGGGGCGAGTGCGGTGGACCTGGCCTTCGCCCTTAAAAAAGTGGTGGACGCGAATGTCGCTAGGGTTACCATACCCATTAGGACGGCGGAGATTCTGGTCTCCGGGCTAGACGAGTCCATTCAGCCCGAAGAATTGAAGGTGAAGCTTCTCCTGCCCCGAGAAATGCGGTGCTTCAGGTGCCTCGAAACGGGTCACCTGAGAGCAGACTGCAAGGCGGAGGAGGACCGTAGCACGCTGTGCTACCGGTGTGGAGAGGCTGGGCACAGAGAAATGCCCCTTGCCCAAATGCCCCTTGTGCGCGGCGGCTGGAATGCCGGCGGACCACCGCCTTGGGGGTAGGACTTGTTCTGCCCCCAAGACGCCCATAAGAAGAAGGAGGAGGAGGGCGGCGCCAAGACCGCAGCCCGGGACCTCAAGAGCGGAGGCGGAGATGATATAGGTCACCGAGGACGTCGTTGAGACCCCCATCCTCCAGGAGGAGGCGGCCGCGGGAGGGGAAGTGCCCCGCGTTAAAAATAGACCCAAGCCCCAAGGCACCTAGTGCCGGGACGTCTCGGGGTGAAGAGCGGCGCACACCATCTGCGCCGCTGGCAAAGCAGCGGAGCAACGCGCCTTTCGGCGTAGCGTGAGTCCGGCAACGGACCACTCACGGTCAGGGGGTCAGCGGGAAAAAGGCCTCGCTGTTGTCCCCTTCCCCCTGTCCTGTGACCGACGGAGAAGCTGCGGGGGGTTTTTAGTGGGTAGGCCTGGGCCGAATCCGGTCCCGGGAGTCTCACATACCCTCGTGGTTTGGCTCGGCCACGAGGGATGCGTAAAGCATTTTCCCCCTCCCAAAAAAAAAAAAGGCAGTTTTGACTTTTGACTAAGCCAAAACCTAACCTCACCTAACCTAACTTTAAATTATAATTTTACAAAATAAATACTTCCTACAATATTATTTCTAAAGAAAATATTGTTTAGTAATTGATACTTAATGTTTTTGTACATATTTCATCCGTTGACGCAAAAAAAATCATCATCATCATCACCATCACAGCTCACATACGTCCCCACCGAGGGGTTCGAGCCTACCCTATGTTAGGGTGATTAGGCCTTAGTCAACCATGCTGGCCCAGTGCGGATTGGTCGACTTCACATACATCATTGAATTTCTTCGCAGATGTATGCAGGTTGCCTCACGATGTTTTCCTTCACTGTTCGAGCGTCAGACAAATGTACATATGAAATTCGAAACGAAAAACACATTGGTACATGGCGGGTATCGAACCCCGACCTCCCGATTGGAAGGCAAGTGCCGAGTCCACAGCGCCACCGACGCTCTTCAAAAAAATATGCCAACAAAAATTTGTTAGGAAGTTTGCCATTGTCCTTTCATCTAAATCGGTTCAGCGGTTATTGATTCCCCATACAAACTTCCACCCCTCTTTCCTCCCCTTTAGGGGGTGATTCCTGCGGTGAAAGTTATCCTATGTCCTTTCCAGGGACTTAAACTATGTCTATCATCTAAATTAGTTCAGAAATTTTGGCGTGAAAGCGCGACAGACAGAGTTACTTTCGCATTTATAATATTAGTATGGAAATACACAGGTGGACAGTCCACATGTTTACCAACTTGGTCCAGAAAAAAAACTTCAAAATGTTTTCTGAAAGCTCGTTGCTAAAGCTCGTTCGTTTAAATAACTATGGCAGACCGGCGCTGATGCTTTTTTATGCAAATAGTCGTAGATGTATGCCGTTTGCCGAATGGCCGGCTTATTGAAAAACGCTTTGCTGAAATTAACTGGCTGGAGTGTGCAACCGATCGGAAACCTGTAAGCGATCGGGAATAATAAAACAAAAGAGGATTCTCGTGGTTATTGGAATATCGAGACAAAATCGATCTAATCCATGATATTACTGCACTGGATTCGAGCAGATCAAGAAATCCCTTTACATTTTCATGACCGGGAATTATTTTTTGAATTCCTGAAAATATTATTTTATTGAAAAGACAATAGTAAGATTGCAAGCATTTTAGGCTTTGGATTTTTAATAGAAAACATTTTTTTAAGTGGCACTAAACCCTGATCTATGAAGGGGGATCTTCATAGATCAGGGTTTAGTGCCAGCATACTGCACTACTCAGCACGAGGTGCAGCATCAGCAGAAGATGACGACAACCGAATTCTCTTTAATCGTTGAATTATAATTAAGTTTATATTACATCCAACCTCGACGTAATATCCCTTAAAAGTAGTTCGTACAATACTTGTAATTTTTATTTAATTAAATAGATTAAATTAAAGTTACGTATATTTTACGCCATACACAAATATACACACACATACACATACACACACTAACATACATACACCAACATACATGCACACGCACGCAAACACACACACACACACAACACCCATACACACTTTTTTACTACAATAACAAAGCTATTACTGTAGGTTCATTTATATTCTAATGTTGTTATTATGTTCTATCTTTGTTCTGTATTATCTTTGTTGATTGTCACTGTATGACTGTCTACTGAGCCCATGGTGGTTCGAAGTGGTTGGAGATTGATGTCCTGTAACATAGGTACTTTACCTTTTTTTTTTTTTTTTTTCTCGGGGGAAATGCGAAACCGCACCGTACCCGCCGTTGGCTAGACGGCGAGCGTGTGTGGGGATCTCCCGGCTGAGTGCCAGGCCTACCCCCCGGTGTTCTCCCTGCCCTCTTGGGCGCGCTAGGTAAGGTCCACACTGCGACTCCACTACCCACGCGCCCGGGCAAGCCCGACCAACTGGTCGGGCTATCGCCAAGGGGGGATTGCCCGAGAACACCAGGGCAATCCCCAGACGGAGGGCCTTACGGCGGCGTGCACGGGGCCAACCATGCACGCAGGCCTCCACGGCAGGGTCACTAGACGGGCATCGCTTGTGCGAATGCCCGCCTTCGCCTGCCTATCCGTCTGCGGCGGATGGGAGCGGCTTGAGGATCTGCCTCCCGCTCCCTCTCCGCGGCCTCCTTCTGCGAGATGACATCCTCGCAGAAGGAGGCGACAGCCCCCCATTCCGCCTCGCCGCGGAGCATGGCCACGACCATGCTCGGCAGCGAGAGGTTTGCACCTCCCAGCGCAGCGTTGAGTTCGCTGCGCTGGCGTCGCCAAGCCGGGCACACCAATAGTGTGTGCTCGGCAGTGTCATCGGGAGCGTCGCAGTGATGACACTGCGGCGTTTCCTCCCGACGGGCGACCCGGTGCAGGTAGTGACCGAAGCAGCCATGCCCGGTCAGTACCTGCACCATGCGGAATGTGAGGCTGCCCTGCCGGCGCCCAACCCACTCCTCCAACACCGGACGAATTGCCTCGATCGTCCGGTGGCCGGCAGCTGGGGAGGCGAGTGCCTCACCCCACTGGCGCAGAGCCTCCCTCTGCGCCAGGGTACGAACCCGCTCACAGGTACTTTACCTAGCATAGGCATCAATCTCGCACAAACAATTGTCCTTGTCAAATATTTTTTGCGTGTCTTGTTGTATGTTTGTTTGTGATATGAAATAAAGATATTATTATTATTATTATATTATTTTGGAGCCACCGGCCGTAGACCGTAATTTGTGTGCGTGTGCGAAATGTGATGTGACAATAAATACTTTAAACTGTTCGGAGACGAAAATATAAAAAAGGTCCAGATCTCGTGGGAATTTCAGGATAAATTGTTGTAAATGTCACCTTTACTTCTTACTCCTGGATGTGGCTTACCAAACCAATGTTGAAAGAATCAGAACACTACAAAGTAGTTTTGCATTAATTATAAGCAACCCTACAAAAAATCGAACTTTATGCATTCTAGTTCAGATTATTTCGCATTGCAAAATCTATATTATAACATAAGTATTTCATCACAGCTCATTTACGTCCCCACCGAGAGGCTCGAGCCTACTCTAAGCTGTAGGATGTTTGTTTAGGCCTTAGTCAACCACGCTGGCCCATTGCTGATTGGTCAACTTCACATACACCTTTGAATTTCTTCGCAGATGTATACAGGTTGCCCCACGATATTTTCCTTTACCGTAAGAGCGCTGGACAAAATGTACATATGAAATATGAAAAAACAAAAAGTACATGGCTGGATCGAACTCCAAACCTCCTGGTTAGAAGGCCAGTGCCGATTTGCCGAGTCCACAGCGCCATCGACGCTCTCATAAGAGTATTTAATCTTTCTTTATAATAGGTATTTAAGGAAAATAATATTTCCATAAATCTAATACATATATTTTGTCCAGGATACGGTGGTTCGTGATTGGTACACCAGGCGGTGAGGAAATTGGCAAATAAATCGGACAGCAATCAGAAGCGGATCGGCTCACAAATTCGATAAAGCGATATCTCATCTCGCTCGGCGAGCAGCGTCCGATGCAATTTCGAGTCATGGTTTATTTTATTAGTACCACATACATCTACAGATTATTCGGATAAATGGGATAAATAAACGCTCGTATTTTTTAAACAATCAAATCAGACAAGGCAGTTGCCAATGCGTTAGAAACTACAAGTAGTCTCAACTCGTGTCCCGATGAGGCTGTAGCTCTCCTAGGGCAGAGTGTAGAGAGGTGCAACAAGGTTTTCAAATTTTGTCACATTGACGCTGACACTGTGCTAAAAACATTTCGTATGATTAGTACGAAAAAAACTGAAGATCTTTGGGGTATTTCGACCCACATAATCAAATCGGTTATAATGGAACTTGCCCTGCAACTCGCGTTGATATTCAATAAATGTATTGATGAAGGTGTCTTCCCCGACCTCATGAAGAATAGCAAGTTAATACCATTATTTAAATCTGCGAATAAAAATGATCCTTCAAATTACAGACCAATTTTGATTCTACCAGCACTTAGTAAAATATTCGAAAAAATTGTATCTCAGCAGTTAATAGAACATTTCACATGTAATAAAATTTTTCATATGAACCAATTTGGTTTTATCAAAGGTCGTTCCACGACAGATGCTGGAGTTGCACTTCTCAAACACATTTTTGCCGCTTGGGAGTGTAAACAAGATGTGATTGGTATATTTTCTGTCGAAGGCTTTCGACTGCGTTAGTCACTAGACTCTTTTAAATAAACTCAAACATTATGGTATCACCGAAAAAGCAATTAGCCTTATGGGGTCTTATTTATCCAATAGGGTCCACAAAGTTGTTATTAGCAAAACTGAGTCTGTTGGTGCATCTATAACTATGGGTGTGCCTCAGGGATCGATATTGGGACCTTTGCTTTTTTTAATTTACATTAATGATCTCCCACACTTCACGAACAATCTGTGCGATACAGTACTATTTGCAGATGATACTTCTTTAATATTTAAGGTTGACAGAGGAAATGAAAATAATGACGTTGTAAATAGTACTCTTTCTAAAGTATTGCGTTGGTTCACAATTAATAACTTATCATTAAATTCAAATAAAACTAAATGTATAGAATTTTCATTGCCAAATGTAAGGAAAATGGATACTATTGTGGAAATGAATAATGAAATTATTGAATTCATTGATTGTACCAAATTTTTGGGCATTACATTAGATTCACGTTTGCAGTGGGACCCACATATTGAGTCCTTGGCAAACAGATTTAGTTCTGCGGCATATGCAGTTAAAAAAATAAGACAACTTACTAATGTTGAAACGGCAAGATTGATTTACTTTAGTTATTTTCACAGTGTTATGTCGTATGGACTACTACTGTGGGGATTGGCTGCTAGTATAGAAAGTATTTTCGTACTTCAAAAAAGAGCAGTTCGCGCTATTTATAATTTACGAACAAGGGATTCTCTAAGAGATTTATTTAGAGAAATTAATATATTGACCTTAGCAGGACAATACATTTATGAAAATTTGATTTATGTCTATAAGAATTATAATACATTTGAAACCAATTTCCACGTTCACCAGTTAAACACAAGAAATAAAAATAAACTTGCCGTTCCAACGTACAGACTCCAAAAAACTAGAGGCTCATTTATGGGGAAATGTATAACGTTTTATAACAAAGTTCCACATAGTGTAACTGACTTGCCTTTTCATAAGTTTAAAGCGCATGTAAAAAGACTCTAATGAGTAAAGGATATTATAAAGTCAACGATTATTTAAATGATGCCAATGCTTGGTGTTAATATGAAGTTATTATTCGTTACAATGTCAATAATCGTGTTGTTGTGTATAGCTATTGATGTTAACAAATGTTGTTGGCAGAAAAGAACTGACACTGATTTTAAATTAGACTAAGTTATCAAATGTTTGGTAACAACATAATTTATTGTATTATGATTAATGTATAAGTCTATAACTTATTTTGACATTTTAAGTGTATGCAAGCATACCGATTGTATTTTTTTTAACTTTCAATGACTATGTAACAAAACCAAAATTGTAAATGGCGATTTAAAAGAGGAGATAAAAAAATTTGACCTTTCGAGTTTCTTGCCTGTTCTTCTCGTGAAGGCTCTCCCAATTTCCTAACAGGTGTAGATTCAACTTTTTTTTTCATTATAAGTACTTGTATTTGCAGACATCTTGAGTAGGTATATTCAGGATGTATGCACATACAAGGTTAAATTTATGTTTCCTTGAAGAAATGAGAATATTTTGCTTTGTTTTGACGTCAATAAAGGCCTAAGTGCCTGTAAAGGCCTAAGTTGAATAAAGATTTTTGAATTTGAATTTGAATTTGAAACTTCATCATCAACAGCTCATATACTATACGTCCCCACCGAGGGGCTCGAGCCTACCCTAAACTAGGGCGATTAGGCCACACTGGTCAAGTGCGGATTGGTCGACTTTACACACAACCTGTTAATAAATTCTTTCTTCACAGGTAAAATAAATAAAATAAAAAATAAAAATCTCATTTATTTCTTTCACAATGACTAGACTAGGTTTACAGGTCGTAATGGGATATGAAGTTCATTGTCTGACTATTATAGTCATCGTGAGAGAGCAGAACCTGCACTGGGATTCCCTGTGTTGCAGAGTTCCGGCCCTCCCTCCGATTCACAATATATTTTACATGTTTCCTTAAATAAATTAACGTATGAAATAATATATTTTTCACTTCTCATGCCCTGAAAGTGCTTATTTTTGCAGGAAATAATATTTTTTTTTCTTCTCATGCTCTGAAAGTGCTTATTTTTGTGCAGGATATAGGCTGCACAAAATCGAATTTTGTGCACAAGTGTGGGTAGCCTGCTTATGGCTTGTCAACTGAGTCGTATGAAAAACCCAGTACGTCCAACTGCTGGGTCTTTCCGCAGACGAGGTGGATTGGCATTCTACAACATCATTTACCACAGGAACCAAAGAGGTTACGTGTCATCATACGTCATTAGTACAGACAGACACACCTGTCTGCCCATCCTTTTAGCTCTGGCGGCAATTGCTTTGTTTTACTTAACATGTGAAGTGAGGTATCCGTTACCACTTGCGATTACTACAGTGATAAACAATATAATGTCTATTTCTAAAGTTTTCTGATGAATACAGATTTAAAAAAGTTACTTTTTAAACTTTTATTATAATTTTATTTTAATTATTATTTTATTATTTACTTTTTGTTTAGCCTGTGATCCCTATGGACCATACGAAGTTTTGCCATCGAAAACGAACATAACACATTTATCAAACAACCACTAATACATTCTTGCTAACAGGAAAACCCTTTGGTTTCCCAACCACAGAAAAGTTAAATAGGCCAAGTTTCCGCGAAAGGGCAACAAAGTTTTTATTGATGGCAATTTTCATTGTTTTCAACTAATAATGTATGGGGATCGACGTGTGGGTGTGGGTGGAATTGGCGACGTGAAAACGGTAGACAAATATATATTGATGACAGCTCCCTTTGGACTTCCACAGCATTAGGAGGGACTTGCGTCACGTCTCTCGTGCTTAAAAGATCTGTTTCTCTGAATTTCAAACACATGACGAAGATTTAAATTATCTATCCTAATATTGTAAAGAGGAAAGATTTGATTGTTTGTTTGTATTGAATAGGCTTCGAAACTACTGAACCGATTTTGATGAAAGTTGGTATAGGGATAGTTCGAAACCAGGGAATGGACAAAGGGTAATTTTCCTACGGGAAAAAAATAACGCGGGCGAAGTCGCGAGCGGAAAGCTAGTTGCTTAATATGTTTCAGTATTAACTGAGTGAAGGTTGCCATGTCGTGTGTGTGTGACCAAATTTTTAATTCCAAATATTCCTAAAAAAATATTTGGACAGAGAAAATTAATCCAGAAAGTAGTCAAGAGATTTTTTTGGCATTTTCCTATCTTCCTTCTACCATGTTAAGGAAAAATTTGATATTTGATAACTTGAATGTGTGTTCGATCTGCATAGAATCTAATATTAGATATTCATATTCATAACACAATGTATTTTAACGGTATCGACTTGCACACTGACACGAAACACGAATAAAAATTTAACCATTTTACCAAACTTTGTAAGTGTAGTACTTAAGTATAGACATAGATAGACATGTATATTTGAACTGCTTATTGCGTCCCAAATAAATTTCACCGAAAGATTTATAGGCCCTTGCGCTAATGGATTGGTAGTTAAGTTTAGAGATTCAACCATTACCACCCCGGTAATTCTATTAAGTGTAGTAATGCCGGCAATAAAACATTGTGGTCAATAATTGCTGAACAGAGGAGCATAATGGATGCCATGTTCTTAATTGGTAGTTTGTTTAAATATACGATGGTAGGTAAGAAAGATTTTGTTCACATAAGCTTCTTTTCGTAAAAAAATATGAAATGAACAATTTCTAATGCGGTTTTACTGTTTCATGGAAATATTCATTTATTTTTGCTAGAAAAAAATTGTGACAGCAGTAGTTGATTAATAGTAGTTTATGAAATAGTCACATAATAGGGGGTCTTAAAACACTAGTGTGTTTAAAATTCGAGGCTTGCCGAGAATTTTAATAGTACCACACGAGTGTTTTAATATCAAATTATGTGCAATTTCATACACTACTTTATCTACACTCATGCAATCAGTGGTTACCTAAATTAAATAAAAGACACAAAATTAAAACAAAATCAAACACATTTTTTTAAAATAATTATTTGCATTTTGAACAGTGCAATTGTGAAACTAATACAGAAATCTAAAACTACATACATTTATATTATTTATTAGTTTAACCAATAACAGCAAAATAATGAATGAAAAATTCATAGAAATGGCGCCAACACCAACATTCTACCGCGCATGCGCTGTTGCACGCGCCGCCATAGACAATGTACTGGCATAAGAATAACTAATAATACGAGTACTCGTATTATTAGTTATTCTTATGGTACTGGCATAAAAGAAAATTGTGACAAAACCTCCTTGGTCGGGCTTCGTCAATCGAACTGTATTTTATTGGAATTCGAGTTACATTAAAGTACTGGTTTTGTATGGCGAACCTGTATTATAATGTAATTTGTAAAAGGCCAAGGGCTTTAAGTTATGCCTTTAAAATATTAGTGTTGAGTTCTTAATATTAGAATTAGAACATGAGTGTAGATAAAAATATTTTTACATACAAACCGATAATGCATTATACAGGGTTATTGGAAATGTGATGTATTCCTGTTAAGACGTTGTTGTGTCTATGCTTATATGTTGCTTGGCAACCTCTTCGTTGTTTAATACTGGTCATGAAATTATAATGTATGCCTAATATATTAATATCAAGTCTATTGTCGTTTCATTGAAGAAACATATATAACATGGTGTCAGAAGTGAAGAACTAATAAAGAAAGATAATATCTTAACTTCGAAGTCGGAAAATTCAGTCGAAATAGTCAGTCAGCAACGTCGTCGGAAGGAAAGGAAGGCAAGTCACAATTTCAACATCAATTTGGAACATCTGTACCTAAATTAAACATTTCGTCAGATACATCAAATAATAATGCAAATGAATGGAAAATGTGGTGGCAACAATTTGAAATATATTTATTAGCTACGGGATTAGACAAGTCAGATGAAAAGCGAAAAATCGCCATCATGCTTCATTCTATGGGTCAGAAAGGACTAGATATTTTTAATTCATTTAATTTGGAACTAGACAATACCACACTCAAAATTGTAAAAAATAAATTTGATGCATATTTCGAACCTCGGAAAAATTTGACAATGTCGAGATACATTTTCTTCACAAGAAAACAAGGCAAAAACGAGAGCATCGATGATTTTATAACAGATCTAGAAAATAAAAGCCGAGATTGTGAATTTAATGATCTCCGTGAATCCCTCATTCGAGATATCTGCATAGCAAATATGAATATAGAATTTGCACATATACGTCAACGTCTACTACAAGAACCTGATTTGTCATACAACCGAATGAGAGAAATTGCACAAACAATCATCGTGGCACAGCAAGATTCGGATAGAATAGTCAAAGAAAATTCAGTCGTGGAAAATGTCATGCAATTAAGAAGCAGAAGTCAAAGTCGCAGTCAAATTAGTCGAAGCAGTCAAAGATCGCCAAGTCAGTCAAAATTCATACGTTCAAATTCAAGTCAGTCAACACAACCATCAACTTCAAGTTATCGATCGAATCAAACATCGGATTCAGACAGAAGACAATATCAACGCAGTCAACAACAATCAATATGCGGTCGATGTGGACAATGGCATCGTTTCAAGTGTCCTGCGTTCAGCGTACAATGCAGGTCATGTAATCATTTTGGTCATTATGCAAAATTTTGTTTTAAAAATAAAAATGTCAGACAATTAGAAACGTCAGATCTCGATGATGAAAAGGCTGAGTGCGCTGAGAGATTCTTTGTAGGGACTGTCCAGGAAAATAACAAACAAAAGTCGTCGTGGAATTTAAATATAAATGTCAATGGTCAAACTGTCTACTGTATTCTTGATTCAGGAGCAGATGTCAATATTATGTCAATCAAAACATATGAATCTTTAAATCTGTCAAGTATTTTAGAAAATTGTAATGTCAAAGTATCTGGCTTTGGAGGAAATGACATACCAATAATTGGTCAATGTGAACTTAATTGTTATTTCAATCATCAATTGGTAAAAATTATTTTTGTAGTCACAAGTATAAATTGTCATACTGTCTTAGGATTACCCACTTGCGAAAGGATGGGAATAATTAAACGTGTTTTTACATTGAATAAAGACACAAATTGTAGTCAAATTATAACCCAATATGATGATGTATTTCAGGGTCTGGGATGTCTACCTCCTATCTGTCATCTGAAGCTCAAGCCGGATGCAGTTCCATGCATCGATCCACCGCGAAAAGTACCTTTTGCACTACTTCAAGACCTTCGTGAGGAACTGGATCGCATGGAAAAAATGAAAGTCATTGAGAAAGTTACAAAACCTACGGCATGGGTGAATTCAGTAGTCGTCACAGTTAAACCGTCAGGTCAGCTAAGAATATGCCTTGATCCTAGAAATCTCAACAAAAATATTATGAGAGAACACTATCCTTTAAAAAATATTGATGAAATTAGGTCTCAATTAAAAGGCTCCACTTATTTTTCACATTTAGATGCATTTTCAGGATTTTGGTCAATAAAATTAGATGAACAGAGCTCTGACCTATGTACATTCCAAACTCCGTTTGGGAGATATAAATACCTTAGATTACCGTTTGGTATAAATGCATCAACAGAAATATTTTGTAGGATAATTAATGAACACTTTAGTGACTTAGAAGGAGTACTTATCTTTGTAGATGATTTTTTAGTCTATGGTCCAACTCAAGATATTCACAATGAGCGTCTTAGAAAAGTATTAGAACGGGCTAGGCAAGTCAATTTAAAACTAAATAAGTTAAAATGTAAATTTGGTGTCACAGAGGTAGATTTTTTAGGATATATTTTTAACAAAGAAGGCGTTAAAGTTAGTTCAGAAAGAGTAGACGCAATTAGGAAAATGCCAAGTCCTCAAAATGTCAAAGAACTTCAACGTTTCTTGGGCATGATTAATTACTTAGGTTCTTTTATAGAAAACCTGTCAGAAAAAACTTCATTACTTAGAAGTTTATTGAAAAAGAATATTCCATGGCAATGGGATGCCAACCATGAAAAAGCTTATTGTCATCTTAAAGATATTATTAGTAATACTCCAGTATTAGTACATTATGATACGAACTTACCTCTGGTATTATCGGTTGATTCGTCAAAGTCAGCAGTAGGCGCAGTAATAATGCAAAATGGTAGACCAATTGCATATAGTTCTAAAACATTAACTACGTCACAAGAAAAATTTGCTCAAATTGAGAAAGAATTATTAGCTATCCAATTTGGTTGTAGCAAGTTCAATCAATATGTTTATGGTCGTACAGTGACAGTGCACACTGATCACAAGCCATTAGTTTATTTGTTCAATAAACCTTTGCATGAGGTACCTGCCAGGTTACAACGTATGATGTTAACTTTGCAGAAATATGACTTACAAGTTGTACATATTCCAGGAAAGGAAATGTATATTTCCGATACTTTGTCTAGAGCGGCTATGAAAGATCATTATGTTCCCGATAATGAGTCTGATATATATTGTCATGTTAATTTAATTGAGTCACATTTAGCTATTAGTCAAGAATATAAAAGTAAATTAAAACAGGCTACAGCTGATGATGAAATTTTAATGTTGTTGAAAAGATATTATTATGATGGTTGGCCTTATAGTAAAGATAAAGTGAATCTATTAGTCAAACCATACTGGAATATACAAAGTGAAATTCATGTCATGGGAGATTTAGTATTTAAAGGATTAAATTTAGTTGTACCTAAATCTATGCAAAAAGAGATATTGTGTAAGCTACATGAAGGTCATCAAGGTATAAATAAATGTCTGAGGTTAGCAAGAGAATCCTTGTATTGGCCTAATATGTCTGTTGATATCAAAAATGTGGTAGAACAATGTACTCTCTGTGCCAAGTTCAAACCAAGTAACCAAAAAGAGCCATTAAAGAATTATGACATATGTAAATTTCCTTGGCAGCAGGTTGGCATTGATTTTATGCATTTTGACAACTCCACTTACTTAGTTGTTACTGATTATTATTCGAAGTTCATAGAGACAGCTTTGCTAGGTAAAAACACCACAGCTCAGAATGTAATAATAAACTTAAAATCGATATTTTGTAGGCATGGGATACCAATGGCATTAGTATCAGATGGTGGACCTCCATTTCAATCTAAAGAATTTAAAACATTTCTATATAAATGGGATATTGAACATAAAATGACAGCACCTTATCATCCAAACTCAAATGGACAAGCTGAAAGTTCTGTTAAAATTATAAAAAACATACTTCAGAAATGTAAAGAGGCTGGAACAGATCCATATATAGCTTTATTGCAGTATAGGACAACTTCTAAAAACAATTTGTTATCACCAGCTGAGTTATTAATGTCGAGGAAGCTACGGTGTAATATCCCAATCACATCTTCAAAATTAAGACCTAAAGTAGTAACATTTGAGCAATATAAAGAATCTATTACTAAAAACAATATGGAAATGTCAAAACATTACAACAAGAATTCCAAACCCTTATCTCTACTTTATCCAGGAGATCAAGTATATTTTAAGAAAAATCCTAACAGTACCTGGGATAGGGCTGTAGTAATTAAAAGATTAGATGATGATAGGTCATACATGATTCAAAGCGTAGATAAGCTTAATTATGTAAGAAATAGAGTTCATCTTATGCATAACTTTGGCATTTTGAACAATGACTGTACCATGCAATCCAGCTCATCGCGAAGGGAAGGAGATGCGGATGCTGGACAGGAGGTAGAAACTGGGAGTAGCAGTGTAACAGCGGGCGTGACTAGGTCAGGCCGTGTTATTAAGCCTGCTAAGAGATTAATACAAGAAATGTAATATTAGTTATTTAAATGTTTGTTTAGAATTAAGAAGGGGGATGTTGTGTCTATGCTTATATGTTGCTTGGCAACCTCTTCGTTGTTTAATACTGGTCATGAAATTATAATGTATGCCTAATATATTAATATCAAGTCTATTGTCGTTTCATTGAAGAAACATATATAACAGACGTGATAGACGAGGTCAAAAGCAACTGATTTTGTCATGCAATGTTGTGCCTTAAAATAGATGGTTTTTGAGTTTTGTAGAGAACATTGCATTTTCTTTGAAAATGATTAATAAATTGAGAAATGAATAAAATCAATAAAGAAAAAATTTCGTCTCGGGCGGGATTTGAACCCGCATCTCCAACATGGGAGAGATCAATAAGGCTAAGAATTTCATCGCGGCGGATAAGAGCTCGGTGGCCTTTTTTTTTACGTTGGGAAATGCGTTACGCATACCTCGCGCTTGGGAAAACGCGGGGTTATGTCGGACTCTCCGAGGCTACTGAAGGCAGAGTGCCATCCAGAAACCTCGGCCTACCGACTAAAACCCAACGATGCCCCCTCACATACGCTTTGGCACGAGCACGTCCACCACCGCATCCCCCCCGTCATCAGACGAGGAGGACACACCGGGAAGGGACGCCTCGTCACCGGATAAGGCCATGGGAGTCTGCTCGCCTATGGCGAGCCCCTCTCACCTCCCCAAAATGGGAAGGCCGGCGATGCTCCTGGGCATTATCGACTAACGGTGACCTGTACAATGCAGGACTCGGGCTTCCCGGGCCCGCGTCCCGCTGGTCACCGTCAGGAGGAAGAAGGCGAGCGAACCGTCGCCTCTTTCGTCCTGGCCTCCTACGACGGCAAGGGTCTACTAATGGGTCATCCTCCCTGACCCGCTCTGCTGCCTCCTTCTGTGTGATGACCTCTACACAGAAGGAATTTGCTGCGTTCCAGGCCTCCTCACTCTCAACCATCCTTGTGATCAAAGATGGGAGAGAGAGGTCGGGGCCAACGTACGAAGCCAGCGTATTAAAATGAATAAAAAAAAACTAATGATCTGCACCAGATGGTACGTGAGCGACCCGTGCTTTCTTTCCGCCCATGGCTTTAGCAAGGGGAGCAACACCTCTACAGTTCTCCTAAGAGTTCCGGAGGCCGGCTCACCCAGGCACTCTTGCCATAGGCGGAACATCTCTTCTCGCGCCCCCTCCAGAGCCGCGACCCGCTCCCTTGGAGCCAACCTTTGGGTTCCCTCCCTCACGTCAACCTGCACACAGAGCTCGGTAGCCTAATTAGGACGACTGTGAAGTGCCGATATTCATGGTTTGAGTATGCACTTTCAAAAATGCAGTCTGTTGCACACCGCTTAGAGTCCGAGGCAAGTGCCTACATTTCTTATTGAAATATTGTTTCGGGCGATAACTGTGTTACCCCCCTAAACCTTTTCGAAATTAGACACTTTTGATCTCATTAGATTCAGTATAATTTAATCTATGTTTGTACGTATTGCTTTTTTTTGTAATTCAGTATAATTTAGTCAAAAAAGATAAAAATGCTCGAGGTAGTTTTGAAGTCTAAAATGCAAATAAATTATATTCTGAGCTATTCTGAGGAATATTACTTCAAAATCAAAATGTAAAAACCTAAATCTTCATTATATCTACAACATTTCCAAAAATTATGAAAATTGGACTATGACTTTGAATAGGGAGAAAAGCGTTATCGCTTTTTGTATGAAAATTTACAGCTTCACAATCCTCATAAGGCGTCACACGGTATGTTGTAGACGCAGTTTCAAATCCCACCCGAGACAAAATACACTCTCGGACACCTAAGTCGAGACACCTTGCAGTTTTGGATTATATTGTCCATAACTTTTACAAAATATTTTTGGACAACCAAAATGTCTTTATGCAATTTTGTAGGCGACATATTCATGTTCAATCTGATGTACTGATTATGAATATGCCAGCTATAACATTGCATAAAACTTTTTGGTCCAAACGTTTTTTAACCGACTTCGAGAAAGGAGAAGGTTCTATGTTCGACTGTATCTATTTTTACAAGCTTTTATTTACCTTGCCATGTTCGTATGTAACTAATTTTTTCAAATCTTGCTAACCAATTTTAAACAACTTCCTGATATTCGTTTGACTTGAAATTTTGTATATGCGTTTGATTCACGTGACAATACATTATAATGTTCAGCATGATTTGATGGTGCACCCAGGATCGGCTCCCAACGAAAGAACTCCTCAATAGTTAACAGTATGAACTTGAAATTTTACACGTGGCTACAGTGTTAATGGCAACGCAGTATTATGATTGAAATGACTTGATGGTACACCCATGATCGGCTCCCAACGAAAGAGCTCCTCAATAGTTAACAGTACGGACTTGAAATTTTTTTACACGTGGCTACAGTTCTAATGGCAATGCAGTATTATAAAGCAGCGTTCATTAGACGGTTTAATGATTAATGAATTGGATTGCAATAAATTGTCAGGTAAAACATGTAAATAATTTTTTCTAATCCGTCCGTGTTGTCAATAATTTGAAAAAGTGTAAATAATGTAAAAAAAATTAAATAATGTCGATTCAGTAAATGATTTAAAATAGCACATATCACTTTTTTGAATGACCTGAAAGTGAAATGCAATAGTGAGAATACGCAAACATACCCTTAAATATAAACCAAAAAAAAAAAGTCTGAAGACAGACTAAAAAGTAAAAAATAAATTAAAAGTAAAAAAACTTTTTTAAAAAAACAAGCTTTTATTTAAATGCCCTAAAAAGAATAAAATAAATTTTTCGTTTAAAACTTTTACTATCAACTTATAATGTTATTACACAATATATCTGATAAAAAGCTTGTCGCGAGATTTAAGGACCTTCTCCTCGCATACCTTGAAGATAATGACCTCCTCAGCGACCGTCAGTACGGTTTTCGAAAGGGCCGGTCAACGGGAGATCTTCTCGTGTATGCCACACATATATGGGGAGAAGCTATTGATGAGCACGGCGAGGCTCTCGCAGTCTCTTTGGACATATCCAAAGCTTTTGACAGGGTCTAGCATTCTAGCCTGTTAGGCAAGCTTCCATCGTATGGTCTACCCCAGAACCTCTGCAATTGGATCTCGAACTTTTTGAGTGAACGTTCCATGCAAGTAGTATTAGATGGCTGCTGCTCCGAACAACTGACTGTTGATGCTGGAGTTCCTCAAGGTTCCGTGCTTTCGGCAACACTCTTTCTTCTGCACGTCAACGACTTGTTGGTGCCTGGAACCTTCGGGTATGCCGATGACACCACAGTCGTTGATAGATATGTCTCCAATGCAAAGGCCAATAAAGAGGAGATCCGGTCTTGTCGGGAGTCGATGATGGATCGTTTGAATTCTACACTCCGGGCGGTCTCTGAATGGGGTGACGCTAATTTGGTCCAGTTTAATACTAGCAAAACGCAGGCGTGTTTGTTCTCCACTAAACGGAGTCCTTTCTATCTGACTCCGACTTTCCGTGGTATATCCATGCCGGTAACTGATCATCTCCACCTACTTGGTATGCAAGTAACTAACAATCTCAACTTTGGTAGTTACATAGAAACCGTTGCCAAAATTGCAGCTATGAAGCTCGGCATTCTCTCCAAGGTCAGGCGGTACTTCACACCGGAACAGTTGCTCCAACTATATCAAGCACAAGTTCGATCTTGTATGGAGTACTGCTGCCACTTGTGGGATGGGTCTGCCAAATATCAACTAGCGGCCCTTGATTCTATTGATAAGCGTGCTAAGACCCTCATTGGTGACACCAAATTAACGGGGGCCAAGCTTCAGAGCCTCGAACATCGTCGTAAGGTGGCATGTTTGTCGGTATTTTATAGGATATATCACGGAGAGTGTGCTTTGGAATTACATGAAATAATTCCGGCTTCTCCTTTCCATCTCAGGGGAACCAGACGGCGGCTGGGGTTCCACCCTTTTGTCATTGATATTCCAATTAAACGCACGAAGCGATGCGCTTCCTCATTCATATGGCGAACGGCAAGGGAGTGGAACTCTTTGCCCGCGGATTTGTTCCCTGAGCAATATAACTTGGAGTTATTCAAGATGAGAGTGAATAGGCACCTTCTGGCTAGGCGTGTCCCATCTTCGGCCTCATCATCACTTTCCATCAGGTGAGATGGAGGCCAAACGCTTATCCAACATTCATAAAAAAAAAAAAAAAAAAACAATAGAACATTATTGTACACGAAGGTGGACTTATCTCTCACAGAGATTTCTTCCAGCCAGCTGTTAGTATGATGGATATAATAGTTTTGTGGGAAACACACAAGCGCGTAAACTATTTACTGTCACTATAAAATAACTAAAATAATTATATAATATATAAACCACAACACATGTATATGCATAAAAATACATACATTTATACCAATACATAATGTTATATATACATGGTGTTTCAATATAACCAATAAATAATCAATGCACGTAATGTCATTCAAACCAAAATTTTCATGTAAATCATAGACATGATGATGATACTATGATTTACATGAAAATTTTGGATTGAATGATATTACGTGTAAACACATTTTAATAATGAGTTTTCGATATAGAATTGATATACTTATTAACTAAGATGATGAGGTTGCACACATTCGTTATAAAATTGAGGATGGAGAGTTGAGAAAGAAAGTGCTGCTTGAGTCTGCTTTTAAACGATGGCACAGATGGTCTTTGTTGAATCACTGTCGGGAGATGATTCCACATATGGACAGCTCGGAAGCTAAAAGAATGGAGAAGGAAGTTGGTATTGGCCTAGGGGAGCATATCACCATAGCAAGAGCGCACAGAACGAGATGGTGGAGGCAATATTCGAAATCGTGATTTGAGGTAGCGTGGGGCATTAGGGTCTTTGAAAGCTTTAAAAAGTGTACGATACGGCGCTCACGTATCGGTAACCACTTTATGTAATCTTTGATTAACAAAGGACTCGCTCAAGAATCACGTCGACCGCCCCTGACTTGCCCACATCCAGGAGCTTCTTGCGACCTTTAGCTTGGCGGAGTGTTTAATTTTTTATTTAATCCAGTATCTCCGCAAATTTTGAAGTAGGTACCTAGGTTGACTCAAAAATAAAACCCTCCTCATACAAACTTTTGGCCCATATTTCATGCTATGATTTCGCAACAAAAAGTGGCGAATGTTCTTCCTGAAGGTCATGCTATATCCATCTCTATAGGTAAAGACATTATAGAAATGGGATCAATTATTTTTTATTGAATGTCTTCTCCATACATACATTTCATATCTCTTTTTGTAAGCCAAAATACATCAAGTCGGTCCAGAGGCTTAATTAGGCAAAATACGTGAACTCATAAGCTTGGATTCCTGAGCATTGAAATCAATCAAGATCTCTGTATTCTATTTAGATATGAGGTGCAAAGACTAGATGAAGTCAGAGGAGTTCACCTCTGGAAGTGAGCTCGTGCAGCTGCCTCGAGTCCGAAATACCCCGCATGCACTGTTATAGTCCACAAGGAAGCATATGATTGTTATGAGTGTTTGAACGCAACTCTAAGGTTGAAATTGTATAAAACAACACAATCTCGAATAACTCAAAAATGAATAAAGAAAATATACTCCCAAACACCTAAATCGAGCCACCTTTTTTTTGGGAGGAAATGCGCAACCGCACCATACCCGCCGTTGGATAGACGGCGAGCGTGGGGTTGGCCCGGCAGAGTGCCAGGCCGACACACTAAAACCCCCCTGTGTTCTCCCTGCCCTTGTGGGCGCGCATGGTAGGGTCCACACTGCGACTACCACCACTAAATCAAGCCACCTAGTATGATCATTGCTTGGCATCGACTTCGATATAAAACTGTGATTTTGTATGTATTCTTATATTATTTATGACTTTTTGGTGGTTTTGAAGTCGGTTTTATTTTTTTGTACAATTTTTTTTTCAATCTTTTTACTTTACTGTACTAATTATCTATTCTGTGACAGTACACCAGAATAACTTAAAATAAAACGTCTTTTGCTCTAAACAGTACTGACTGAGAATTATTCCCGAACTCCTAACCTACCAGAAACCTTCCATCATCAGCTCAGTAACATGATATGATGATACCATATGTAAATACCTGAATATCTTCAGCAAAAACATTAAAACACGTTGGATGTGTGTTGAAAATCGAGGGAAACCCTTGAATTTCATAGGCACATCCAACGTGTTTTAATGTTTTTGCTGAAGATATTCAGGTATTTACATATGGTATCATCATATCATGTTACTGAGCTGATGATGGAAGGTTTCTGGTAGGTTAGGAGTTCGGGAATAATTCTCAGTCAGTACTGTTTAGAGCAAAAGACGTTTTATTTTAAGTTATTCTGGTGTACTGTCACAGAATAGATAATTAGTACAGTAAAGTAAAAAGATTGAAAAAAAAATTGTACAAAAAAATAAAACCGACTTCAAAACCACCAAAAAGTCATAAATAATATAAGAATACATACAAAATCACAGTTTTATATCGAAGTCGATGCCAAGCAATGATCATACTAGGTGGCTTGATTTAGTGGTGGTAGTCGCAGTGTGGACCCTACCATGCGCGCCCACAAGGGCAGGGAGAACACAGGGGGGTTTTAGTGTGTCGGCCTGGCACTCTGCCGGGCCAACCCCACGCTCGCCGTCTATCCAACGGCGGGTATGGTGCGGTTGCGCATTTCCTCCCAAAAAAAAGGTGGCTCGATTTAGGTGTTTGGGAGTATATTTTCTTTATTCATTTTTGAGTTATTCGAGATTGTGTTGTTTTATACAATTTCAACCTTAGAGTTGCGTTCAAACACTCATAACAATCATATGCTTCCTTGTGGACTATAACAGTGCATGCGGGGTATTTCGGACTCGAGGCAGCTGCACGAGCTCACTTCCAGAGGTGAACTCCTCTGACTTCATCTAGTCTTTGCACCTCATATCTAAATAGAATACAGAGATCTTGATTGATTTCAATGCTCAGGAATCCAAGCTTATGAGTTCACGTATTTTGCCTAATTAAGCCTCTGGACCGACTTGATGAATTTTGGCTTACAAAAAGAGATATGAAATGTATGTATGGAGAAGACATTCAATAAAAAATAATTGATCCCATTTCTATAATGTCTTTACCTATAGAGATGGATATAGCATGACCTTCAGGAAGAACATTCGCCACTTTTTGTTGCGAAATCATAGCATGAAATATGGGCCAAAAGTTTGTATGAGGAGGGTTTTATTTTTGAGTCAACCTAGGTACCTACTTCAAAATTTGCGGAGATACTGGATTAAATAAAAAATTAAACACTCCGCCAAGCTAAAGGTCGCAAGAAGCTCCTGGATGTGGGCAAGTCAGGGGCGGTCGACGTGATTCTTGAGCGAGTCCTTTGTTAATCAAAGATTACATAAAGTGGTTACCGATACGTGAGCGCCGTATCGTACACTTTTTAAAGCTTTCAAAGACCCTAATGCCCCACGCTACCTCAAATCACGATTTCGAATATTGCCTCCACCATCTCGTTCTGTGCGCTCTTGCTATGGTGATATGCTCCCCTAGGCCAATACCAACTTCCTTCTCCATTCTTTTAGCTTCCGAGCTGTCCATATGTGGAATCATCTCCTGACAGTGATTCAACAAAGACCATCTGTGCCATCGTTTAAAAGCAGACTCAAGCAGCACTTTCTTTCTCAACTCTCCATCCTCAATTTTATAACGAATGTGTGCAACCTCATCATCTTAGTTAATAAGTATATCAATTCTATATCGAAAACTCATTATTAAAATGTGTTTACACGTAATATCATTCAATCCAAAATTTTCATGTAAATCATAGTATCATCATCATGTCTATGATTTACATGAAAATTTTGGTTTGAATGACATTACGTGCATTGATTATTTATTGGTTATATTGAAACACCATGTATATATAACATTATGTATTGGTATAAATGTATGTATTTTTATGCATATACATGTGTTGTGGTTTATATATTATATAATTATTTTAGTTATTTTATAGTGACAGTAAATAGTTTACGCGCTTGTGTGTTTCCCACAAAACTATTATATCCATCATACTAACAGCTGGCTGGAAGAAATCTCTGTGAGAGATAAGTCCACCTTCGTGTACAATAATGTTCTATTGTTTTTTTTTTTTTTTTTTTTATGAATGTTGGATAAGCGTTTGGCCTCCATCTCACCTGATGGAAAGTGATGATGAGGCCGAAGATGGGACACGCCTAGCCAGAAGGTGCCTATTCACTCTCATCTTGAATAACTCCAAGTTATATTGCTCAGGGAACAAATCCGCGGGCAAAGAGTTCCACTCCCTTGCCGTTCGCCATATGAATGAGGAAGCGCATCGCTTCGTGCGTTTAATTGGAATATCAATGACAAAAGGGTGGAACCCCAGCCGCCGTCTGGTTCCCCTGAGATGGAAAGGAGAAGCCGGAATTATTTCATGTAATTCCAAAGCACACTCTCCGTGATATATCCTATAAAATACCGACAAACATGCCACCTTACGACGATGTTCGAGGCTCTGAAGCTTGGCCCCCGTTAATTTGGTGTCACCAATGAGGGTCTTAGCACGCTTATCAATAGAATCAAGGGCCGCTAGTTGATATTTGGCAGACCCATCCCACAAGTGGCAGCAGTACTCCATACAAGATCGAACTTGTGCTTGATATAGTTGGAGCAACTGTTCCGGTGTGAAGTACCGCCTGACCTTGGAGAGAATGCCGAGCTTCATAGCTGCAATTTTGGCAACGGTTTCTATGTAACTACCAAAGTTGAGATTGTTAGTTACTTGCATACCAAGTAGGTGGAGATGATCAGTTACCGGCATGGATATACCACGGAAAGTCGGAGTCAGATAGAAAGGACTCCGTTTAGTGGAGAACAAACACGCCTGCGTTTTGCTAGTATTAAACTGGACCAAATTAGCGTCACCCCATTCAGAGACCGCCCGGAGTGTAGAATTCAAACGATCCATCATCGACTCCCGACAAGACCGGATCTCCTCTTTATTGGCCTTTGCATTGGAGACATATCTATCAACGACTGTGGTGTCATCGGCATACCCGAAGGTTCCAGGCACCAACAAGTCGTTGACGTGCAGAAGAAAGAGTGTTGCCGAAAGCACGGAACCTTGAGGAACTCCAGCATCAACAGTCAGTTGTTCGGAGCAGCAGCCATCTAATACTACTTGCATGGAACGTTCACTCAAAAAGTTCGAGATCCAATTGCAGAGGTTCTGGGGTAGACCATACGATGGAAGCTTGCCTAACAGGCTAGAATGCTAGACCCTGTCAAAAGCTTTGGATATGTCCAAAGAGACTGCGAGAGCCTCGCCGTGCTCATCAATAGCTTCTCCCCATATATGTGTGGCATACACGAGAAGATCTCCCGTTGACCGGCCCTTTCGAAAACCGTACTGACGGTCGCTGAGGAGGTCATTATCTTCAAGGTATGCGAGGAGACGGTTGTTTAGAACACGCTCCATACATTTACACAGCATGGACGTGATTGAGATAGGTCGATAGTTAACTGGATCGGCTCTACTACCCTTCTTAGGTACTGGTTGTACATTTGCTAGCTTCCAAGACTTGGGAACCACTCCAGTCGCAAGTGAGAGTCTGTACAGGCGGGTCAATACGGGAGCCAACTCGGGCGCACAGTTGCGCAGCACAATAGCCGGTATGCCATCAGGTCCGCTGGCTTTATTCACGTCTAGATTTCTTAGAACCTTAAGTACCTCTTTTTGGTGAATGTGAACTGCTGACATGGAGCAGTCAGCTTGAGGTAGAGTTGGAGGAGGTTTTCCTGCAGAGTCCAAACGTGAATTCTCAGCAAGAAGAGAGGCAAAAAGATTTGCTTTCTCTTCTGCCGTATGGGCCAGTGAGCCGTCAGGTTTCAACAACGGTGGTATCTTATCTTCGGGTGGGGGCGGCCCAATTAAATTTGAGCCTTCGCACTTCGACCCACCATGGATCTTTTGTGCTTCCCAAGTTTTAGTCCGTACAGCCATCGCCACCTACGGTCCAGTCTATTGTGCCCATGAGCTCAACGATGTCCTTCGGTGGTATGGCCCTGTAGTCTTCCGGTTTTGGGTATCCAATTCCCGTCAACCTTAATCTCCTGCAGGTTAGGGCATCGCAGTGGCACAGCAGGTGGTAAGTTCAGTCGACAGAAGTTAGCTTCGGTTGCTTTGGCCAGGGACCAGAAAGCTTTGCTGCCCGTTGGGTATGAGGCCAGCTTTGATCCAATGCGGCCGATATTGTACATTACTATACGCAATAAAAGATTGACCTACCTTATTGACAGCATCAACGCATGCGCCGTTGTCCAACAGCAGCTCTACGAGGGCGGTGTGTCCGGCGCGCGCTGCCAGCGCCAGCGGGCCGTCGCCGGCAGCGTCGGCACCGCGCACGTCCGCACCCAGCTCCAGCGCGTACGCCGCTACGTCGGAGGCGCCGCGTGCGCACGCGCACTGCAGGATGTCGTTGTGCTTCTGCAAGTGTTGCTTTTTTTATCACCCCGGAAAATTAAAGGGACACATCCATTATTATATACAAAATAAAAAAAATGAAATAAAATAATCTCTTAAAATGCTGCTCTCAACTAGTGCAGCATTTTTGGATATTGTAGAAAATTAATATAACATTAAATATGTGAGTTATTTTTTTATTTATATTTAAATCATTCTAATACCATGTCGTGAAGCGTCCCTTAAATTTTCCAGGGTGATAAAAAAATAATCCTGTATTGTTATTTTTTATTTAGTTTATTTTACATATCACTGGGCTGGCCCGGGCACGCGTTGCATTGGATTCGTAGTTATAGTACTTATGTACATTGGATTAATGATATGCTAAACTTTGTAATGTAGTTAAATTAATATTTACTCAAAAAGATAAAAACGTTTTCATAAAGAACGCTTAAAGAAATAGAAACACAACGCAAAGTGTTGTCATTGTCATTTACTCACACCGCCATCTGTTTCACATTTTGGAACTTATAAATAATATACTTATAAATATATAGCAAACAATTTAATTCCCAATAATTTCCCAACAGAGGTTCTGCTTGAAAACCAGCAGCTCCGTCGTGAACAGTAGTTACGGAGTTTGTTGCGGAAAAACATGGTGACACGAAATTTTTATATCCCTAAAACAATGGATAAACCTATAACTATAGATGGACTTGATCATGGCCTCAAATTTTGATCTTAGTGAAAATATCCGAGTTTCAGAGATATTTAGTATTGTTTTCGTATTTTTCGAAAATTACCAAGTGCGGTTACTTTTTATATTACCTAGTGCCATTTCTACAAATGGAAAGGTTTTTCGATTTCGTTTTTTTTATTTCACAAGCGATAGTTCAGCTATCAAAAACAAAAACTTAAATTTAACAAACTAGTGTTTATATTTAAAAGAAATAAACATAAAGAAAATTAATAATAAAATTAATTTTCTTTCATATTTGATCAGCTACAGTGTAAAAAAAATGTAGGACGCTCATCGTGCCCATCATCTTAAAAACTTGCTTAGCTATTCTAGATTCCAAAAAGGTATCATAAGTCAAGGCATTCTGTATTTTTTAATCTCATGCATGACGAGGTACTTGAATAGTAAATCTATCTATTCTATTCTATTTTAAAAAAACGTCGTCCCACACTAGGATTTTCTCCTGTGTTGTGGGTGCAGTTACAAACATAGAATATCACACGCACACACGCCCAGACCGGAACAAATTTCTGTAGGCCATACAAAAGATTTGTCCCATACGGGAATTGAACCCGCGAGCATTATGCGATCACTCGACCTCTGCGCTTACCGTGTCGTCAAATAGTACAAAAAAATAGTATAAAAACTTCAAAAAACTGTTTTTGTGGCTCGCCTTGTGGCGATCAGGCCCCTGTTTTGTACGCCATAGTGCCTAAGGAGAGAAGAAGCTGGACTGTGGGTACGTAGGTCTTAGTTAAGAGGGCACAGTACCTACTACTAGCGCCGCCATTCGTTTTTTATTAATTATGATAAATTTAAGACGTTTCTACAAAAAATAGATCAGTCTACTACTCAAAACAGATATTTCTAGCTATTCAGGCATAGATAAAATGTATAGAAATAATCATAATCCGAATTATTGCTAAAAGTGGCCACTTTTCACTCCACAAGAGGTAGTAATTTTGTGAAGCTTTTAAACAATATTTCATAGATAACAATAATCTGCGTTTATTACAACTTACATTCAAGGCTTACTCGGATCCATATAATATGTAAGCCGTACAGACAGATACATTATTCAAATGTCTTAAGGAGATGCTCTAAGCTCTAGTGAGATTTATCGCGCGACCTCTCGATCTGACGCCAGGAGATATATTTTCTCGCATTTATATGTTCAAAGTGACTATCTTATTCTCACGAGGCGCATATAGGACTTGTGATGATAAAAAATTCAACGGAATCTAAAGAAATTGCTTTTAACATTTATACTTATTGGTGTGACTTCTTGATGGAACTGAATGTTCATATTGAATAAAACCATGGTTTCGAAACCGGTCGTACAAAATAGCAAATTCAAACAGTAAAATAAATAAGTAGTGGAAAAAAGTGCAAGAAAACCATGGTTTTATTCAATATGAAATTGCTTTTAAGTTTGAAATGAAAACAAGCTCTTTTATCGCTTTTTTATACATTATCGACATCATCATCATCTTTCTTCTAAATAAAACCGTTTGTTTAATTTTTGTTTGTTTGTTGACACAGGAGAAAATCATTGTGTGGGGCAACGTTTAAAAAAATACAACAATTTTTTTGTTTTTGGGTATTCCTACAACAAATAATGGTGCATAAGGTATTCGAAAAAGCTGTGAATGATGTTATAAGAGGTTGTCCTGGCCATCAAATTGAACAATTTCCACTATAAGAACAATTCTGAAATCCCCAAAAAAATCACAAATACATTTCTGTTGTCTTGAACATTTATAAGAAACAGCAGTTATGAAAAATTGTGAGATGTTTGAAAAATCGAATGAACCGTATTCCTAAAAAATCAATAAGTAAATAAAAACAGACTTTAAAACACTTAAAAGTTATATATAAGAATACAGACAATATTACAGTTCTATAATATTGAAGTACAGTTCTACAGTTCTATAAAATTGTACATTTGTCTGACGCTCCTACGGTGAAGGAAAACATCGTGAGGCTACCTGCATACATCTGCAAAGAAATTCAATATTGTATGTGAAGTCGACCAATCCGCACTGGGCCAGCGTGGTTGACTAAGGCCTAATCACCCTAACATAGGGTAGGCTCGAACCCCTCGGTGGGGACGTATATGAGCTGTGTGTGATAATATTGAAGTCGACTTTAATTTTAAGACTTTCTAGGAGATCATCGGAGATCATCACTTAAAAAAATACATAACGTTCTGTTACATCCCTAGTTAGTGGGTCCATTATGATTAGTCTACATTTCTATCTCAAGCCATTCCGCAACTCTGCATTTCATGTTACTTGGTAGCTACTTAGAGAGCTCCACAGTCAGTTAGATTCGGGCACTCGCGGAAAGCGGTAGTTAACACCTCATAAAGGCAGTTTACGTTAATTGTGTGTAAAATAAAGTGTGTGTTTAAAAAAGTGTTTTTTTAAAAAGACCAACAGGGTCGGCCTCCTAACAGTTCGTTTCACAACTTTCAATGGACCCAAGTGCCGGAATAGCAAATTAATATAAAATATGAAGCTAGAATTCAATTTACTGAGCGTTTGTTCCCCGCGATCGGGCCGTATCAATGGCGATTTGATGCAGCTCAATACACATGAAATTGAAATGAATTAAGTAATTTGCGAAAAATCGTTTCTGAATTACTTACTGGTTTGGCGCTTGTAACATTAACCTTTGGGTATTCCTGTAAATGTATTTGTTGACACCTAACTATATACAATATTAAGACTTGTATGAAAATCATATTTTTTTGGTAAAAACAAGAGTATATTGTTGCCATGTTTAAAGATAGGTTAGATTTCCTTTGTGAATGAAAAATGACTAAGGAAGAATGAAAACCCCACTCATCTCAGACCCCATCGCCGCTTACCATCAGGTGAGATGGATGCCAACGATTCCCCTTGCTTTAAAAATCCACCCATCCATCAATAGTTCAGCGAAGAGACGCCCACTGTTGGACATTATGTCTTTGGCCTAAGAGACTGCTGGGCTATACCTACGTAGGTAATGAAGTAAAATTGCGTTTTATATTTACATAATTTATACATGCAGAAAATGAGTAGAAAATGCAAAAGTGGTTTCATTTACCCTTAAACTGGTCTTCTGATAGAAATTTTAAATCTGTATTATGCGACAACGCCTAATTATGCAAAATTTTAATAATAGAATAGAATGAAAGTACCAGGGCGACATACCTTGTTGGTAGCAGCGAGACAGGCTCCCGCTGCGACGAGTGTCTTCACGGCCTCCAGATGTCCGTGCCACGCTGCCATCAGTAGCGGTCTCATGCCAAACTACAGACCGAATGTAAGTTACTTTTTAAGCTCATAATAGCTTAGTCGGGATATCGCGATATTTCTATAAGTATAAATAAACATACAAGGCTGTCATATGTTAAAGTATGGTTAAAGTAGGTATATCAACATAATTGTATTTAAAATAATAACATTGTATTTTTAAGGTCCCTTTCTTTCAATTTAGGTAATAATTGGGTTTGTCGAGATTGAACATGAACCTAATGGTGAAAGTAATGATTTCTCCCAAGTAAAATATACCATAATATTATTACAAGTCCAAATATCTCGTCTCGTCGGAAATGAGAAAATGATTTGTGTTTCACTTGCCCGGAAAAAAATACATTTAATTCTGATATCTTTTGACAGATTTCTTCAATGAGAGAAAATGTAATTTTTATTTTCAACTGATATTTAATCTCCACGGAAATGGGTCTCAATACAGTAGTGGAACTTGAGATACTATGTTATATATTAGTAGTATAGTTGTGTATTAATACCCATGCACTTAGCCCATGCATGATATGTGTCGATATGTGCATTTAACTAATGGGTTAATCTGATTACTTAAGATCGTGTGCAGCGCCGAAGAGATTACCTTGTCAGCCGCCTCTATGTCGCACTTGGCTTCGATGAGTAACTTGATTATCTCGACGTTGCCTCTACTTGCAGCCCAGTGGATTGGCGCCCTGCCATACTGGGGGACAAGAGCTTCCTTATTAGTTACGTTACCGTCAGTTTTGACCAAAAAACGCGACTTAAAATACACAAAAAGTCAACAATAATATATTAATACATACAACATCATATTTTTATATTCAATATTAAATAAAATATTTTTATTTCAATCTTTTTACAAAATTTTATACATGTGTACAATTTGACCCAAGTGAAACAACAGAATAAACTAAAATAAAACCTCTTTCGCTATAGACAAAATTGAAAGGATTATTCCCGAACTTCTAACAACCTAATTGTTTCGGAGTTATACTTTCCACTACAAGCATACACCTGCATCACTTAAATGAATATAAGTATGTCCCAATAAGTTCCCATTATATTGAAAGAACAATCCCCTAACTCCTAACCCACCAGAAACTTTCCACCATTAGTTCAGTAACATGATATGATGACTATCTTTACGAAAAGTTCTACGAGGTACTATAAGCCATATATATCTAATTTTTTACGAGCTTAGGTTCAAAAACCTAAAGTGCATGACCCTAGGGTGAGGTACTAGTACTAGAATTAGTGTTTTTCGTATGAAAAGACGAGTTCAACGAGGTACTACAGGCTTATTAAATTTGGGGTAAATTAGGCTCAGGGATTCTAGTGGCATGACTCTAGGGCTCAGTCATCATATTCATCACACCATTCATTATCACATTCATTCAGTCATCATTATATTATCAAAGTATCATAATCGCAAAACATCATATTCTCAGAACATCATATTAGCAAAACATTATACTCACAAAACAATCTGTAGGTCTTTGGGTGCTAGTATTAGCACAGCATTTCCAGACTTAGTATAAAAAACAATATAAGCAACTCACTCACTCAACAAAGTTTGGATCACGTTTAAAAAAAAAAAACTGACTGCATAGAAAATAAACATTGAATAAAAACTAAAATGAAATAAAAACAAGCCCAGTAGTATAAAATTCTAGCAATCGTGACCCACTAATCTAGATAAGCTCAAACATTAAAAGAGGAGACAAAAAATACAAGACCTTCCGAGTTTCTTGCCAGTTCTTCTCGAGAAGAACTGGCAAGAACTGGCTCCCAATTTGCGAACAGGTGTAGGTAGTCAACTTTTTTTTAAATTTTCATTTTACTTGTATTTGCATACAACTTAATTATGATTGGGGTATATGGTGCATACAAGGTTTAAATAAAATATTTTTTTATTTAGAATTTTGTATTTTGTTTGACTCCAAAAAGTGTCTTTAAATAAAGACTTTTGAGTTTGAGATTCTCAATAATGGGCCCCGAATGTTAGAATTTTATACTACTGGGCTTGATTTTTCTTTCCAGTTTTTATTCAATGTCTACTTTTTAGTCAGTCAGGTTTTCTATTTTTTTACTACGTTTTTATTTATGTATAATAATTAGTTTTATTTAATCGCTTTTACCAGTAATGTTATAGTACGCTCGCGCATATTCCCGCGCGCGCTCTCTCACTTGGGCTTAACGGCGTTACATCGTTATATTTAGGCGCATAACACATTGCACCGGACACCGCTGCGGTGTACGGAGGGACGAAAACCGCATGCGGCTGCGGCGGCACGGAACCGTGCCACCGTACGGTTTGCTCCGTATCACCGTCCGGAGCTGCGGTGCATGACGACGCCCCGCATCACCGCATTATCTATGTTGAGATCTATTAAGCGTATGCACGTCCTTTCTACGCAAAAATCCGTACGATACTGCGGCACAGTGTGGCATACCCCGCGGACCGCACCGCATCACCGTCCGGGAGTGCGGTGCCGTCGCGCGCGCCGCACAACCGCACGGTGATGCGGTGCGAGTGTGTTATACCCTGCGGTTTTTGTATACAAATTAAGATTCTCCAGTCAAAATTAAAAACCGCAGCACCGCACACCGGAGCGGTGTCCGGTGCAATGTGTTATGCGCCTTAGTTAGTCTTTTTTATAAAAAACGTCGCCCTACATGAGGATTTCTCCTGTGTCGTGGGTGCAGTTACAAACATAAAATATTTCGGAACAAATTTCTGTAGGCCATACAAAATATTTGTCCCGTACGGGAATCGAACCCGCGACCCGTTGCGCAGTAGGCGATCACTCGACCTCTGTGCTAACCGTTTTTCTTGAATGATAAATCACAATAAAAAAATGATACAACACATGATGTAGTTCAACGAATTTTAATTTATTATTTTTTCCAATATGGCGCCTGAATCATATTGGATTTCGATGGATAGCTCTCTCTCATGTCTTTAGTGATAGGTACTTAAAAGATAACAAAACCAGCCAAGTGCGAGTCGGACTCGCCCATGAAGGGTTCCGTACGATTTATAACGTATTACTACTTACTAGATTTCGTCAAACTTTCGGTGGAAGTTTACATGGTAATGTACATCATATATATTTTTTAGTTTTATCATTTGCTTATTTTAGAAGTTACAGGGGGGAGACACATTTTACTACTTTGGAAGTGTCTCTCGCGCAAACTATTCGGTTTAGAAAAAAATGATATTAGAAACCTCAATATAATTTTTGAAGACCTATCCATAGATATCCCACAAGTATTGGTTTGATGAAAAAAAAATTTTGGGTTTCAGTTCTATGTATCGAAAACCCCCAAAATTTATTGCTTTTTTTCTATTTTTGTTTGAAAATCTTAATGCGGTTCACAGAATACGTCTAATTACCAAGTTTCAACAGTGTAGTTCTTATAGTTTCGGGAGAAAAGTGGCTGTGACATACGGACGGACAGACAGACAGACAGACATGACGAATCTATAAGGGTTCCGTTTTTTGCCATTTGGCTACGGAACCCTAAAAACGAATCGAACGACATGAGTATCATCAAAATCGGTCCACGCGTTTGACCAATATAGTTCCACAAAGATACAAACACACACATACATAGACTGAAGATCGCGTAACTTTCTTTAAGAAATCAATATTTACTTATGTTAAATAAAATAATATTGAATAGGTATGAAAAACTGACGTACGTTATTCCTACAGTTGACGTCAGTGGGCCGTAGTAAGGCCTCGCGTACCGCAGCGGGCTCATTCTTAATCACCGCCTCGTGCAGGAGAAGGTCGTTCTGTTGCACGCGGGTTCGCCCTTCTGCCATCTGGAACAAAGTTATAAATTGCTTACATGCTATATTCAGAATGAGCTCCAATAGATCAGATGGTTTTTAGACGACTTCGAAAAAGAGGAGGATCTCAGTTCTATTGTGTTTCTTTTGTGGGGTATGTTACGAGATTACTCCGCAAATTGTAAACCGATTTTCAAAATTATTTTGTATTCGAAAGTCCCATTGTCACCAATTCAGGATCTGATGATGGGATCCCAGGAAAATCAAGGGAATCGCTTTAAGCTATTTAGATGTTTGCGTCTGGTAGTTAACATCTCATGATGGTGAGCTGATGATGGAAGTTTCCTTCAGGATTAGGAGTTAGATAAGCTAGATAGATAGATAGAAACACTTTATTTTGCATTACAAATAACAAATAAAATGGACAATACATACAAAAAGAACAAAATAGGCGGCCTTAATGCCGTAGGCGATTTCTGCCAGGCAACCTTTATATAGGATACCCATACTTAATAATAGTTAGAACGTTAAATGATAACCATAGTTAGATAAGTTAATATTATGATCACATATTGACTAGTACCTATTCGTATTCTTTAAAGTTATTGCGGTTAGCTGGTATTAAATTCATTAAAAAGCTTTAAATAAAAATATTTTATTTTAATATGCTTCGGTGGCGCTGTGAACTCGGCACTTGCTTGCCTTTTAATCGGGAGGTCAGGTGTTCGATATCGCAGTGTACCACTGTGTTTTTTTGTTTTTTGAATTTCATATGTACATTTTTATTCGACGCTCTTACGGCGAAGGAAAACATCGTGAGAGGCACCTGCATACATCTGAGAAGGAAATAATTCAAAGGTGTATGTGAAGTCGACCAATCCGCACTGGGCCAGCGTGGTTGACTAAGGTCTAAACACCCTAATTTAGGGTAGGCTCGAGCCCCTCGCTGGGGACGTATATGAGCTGTGATGAAAAGTATCTTACAGAAAATAAAAACCGACTTCAAAACATTAAAAAGTGAAGAATAATATGAGAATACGCACAACAATACATTTTTACATTGAAGTCGGTGCCAAGCGATGGTCTCCTGGAAAGATTTCAAAAATGTATCTCAACAACTAATGTAGTGAGTTCAAATTGTTTATTTATCAGAGACAATAGTCAAACAGAATAGAGGTATTGTAACTTTCAAACTTTCGTGTTGCATTATCAATATAAATATATAAACGGGAATTAACACGATAACACGAGGTATTTACATACCTATAAACGTCAGGCAATAAAATAGGTATGTAAATACCTCGTATTATCGTGTTAATTCCCGTTTATATATTTATAGAGGTATTGTATTTGACTGTATATTTCTTTTTCATCTTACTTTTAAACTTAGTAATCGCCTTAAAAATGAAGAAGGCTTCATTTTTAAGGCGATTAATGAGTTTAAAAGTACGTATGTAATCTAACGGCCGGTTGCACCAAATTTTACTATTTACGATTTCGTAAAAAGTAACAGTAAATGTCAATACGTCAGAATTGCACCATAATGTCCCACCTCTAGTTTCAATTTTAGTTTTATTTTATCCTTTACGTTTAAAAAGGTTAAATGTAAGGCGCGAATCATAATATATTTAATTATTAAAAGTGAAACGACCCATTTTGATGTATTAAGTTGTTACTTGTTACGAAATCGTAAAACGTAAAACTTGGTGCAACCGGCTGTTAGAGCAATAAAAGTACTTAGGTATACTTATTGTAGCAGAAGGCAAGGAGCTTTATACCAAAGCACCGCTCATGCTTGTTTTCTTGCATAATTTGTTGACGAAAAGATCAAATTGCTGTATTGGCACTGTAAACATTGAATGAAGTCGGTACAAAGCTCCGGGGCGGAGTTTGCTCAGGATTGCTTATTGGAAGCTAACGAGGGAATTATTCATACTCCAGAAACTTTCAATTGCCGTTTGCGTTTAGGTTGAACGGATTCAATAATATGCGCGCTTAATGGAAGTTGTACAGTGCTGGCACCTAGTTACTTTTTATGAGAATTCATATAAAGTAACTTCATCATTTGCAATAGGACTCATTAGATTCTTCAATTTGATGTGATGTGTTTTTTCCAGAGAATCTGTGACCGAGCTATATACGCGGGTACCAAGACGGGAGGTCAGACGAGCGACGTGGGTGCTAGAGTGCACGCAGTATCGCATTTGCTGCCACCGTTTGCACGCTATGCTTCGTGCGAGGGTTGAAACCACTACCCAGACGAAGACCGATGGCCTCCTTCTTCAACCCGCAGTTCAAGCCGCGGCCTGCTCGCTGGTCGCTCACTGGGTCTGGAGGAAGACCCAATCGCCTGGTGTGCTTGACCGCGGAGGGACCATCACTACGAGACATACCCAACACTGAGAAGATGCCCGGGCAAGGGGCGATCAATGCCCGACGTCGAACTCCGACTGACTCGTTCGAGGGACTCGACGCTGTGTAGGTACTCGATTTAATTAACATGTCTGTAGGCGCACGTTTGATTGTGAACGGCCAACATTCGTGCAGCCATCGCTCACTACAGTTCCTGCGACGCGGTGTAATCATGAGAGTGTAGACAAGGAGAGGATTACCCAAGCCAAGTGGCGGTGCAAAATATGACGTAGGTAAGGTACGTGCTGCGACGCCCTTTGGCAAGACTACGTTGACGCGGATCTACAGCGCGATCATATATTTAATAGTGAAACGACCTTTTTTTATGTATTGAGTTTTTACTTTTACGAAATTGTAAAACGTAAAACTTAGTGCAACCGGTTGTTAATGTATACTAGATAACTTTTTTATCACTCCGGAAAATTTAAGGGACGCTTCAGGATTAAGGACACATCCATTATTGTATAAAAAATAAAAAAAACGAAAAAATCTTTAGAAATACTGCACTGAACTAGTGCAGTATTTTTTTGATATTTTAGAAAATTTATATAAAATTAAATAGGTGAGTTATTTTTTTTATTAATATTTAAATCATTCTACTACCGTGTTTCGAAGCGTGCCTTAAATTTAAAGGGTGATAAAAAAGTAGTCCTGTATACTTGCAAGTGTTAAACATGTGCACCTGTAATATTAAGCTGTTGTCCGTGTGGTGGGTGACGGATAGAATACAATATTCTATCCGTCACCCACCACACTCTTACAATACACACTCTTATAACACACTTACAATATTCTATCCGTACCGTTCCTTTATTCCCGTGTATATTATAAGCGATGACTAAGGGAGTTTTCTGTAAACCCCGTAAATTCGTCCTTGGAATAGCCTGCCTTCCTCCATTAAACGCGAACAATCTCTTACATCTTTTAATATAAAGCATAAGGTAACATTTCTTTCAGCTCTGACATCCCCCCGCACACACACACACACTCGCCTCCCGTCGTAGCTGTCTTTGAGAATTTATGTTTGTTATTGTACCTATAATGTCCAGTATTATTTTTAGTTTTTTCTGGCTGACCCGGCGAACTTCGTACCGCCATAAATTCTTTTTTCGTGAATATTTGCTGGCTGTACAACTGAACATCAATCTGTCAATGTTTTGCTGAGACTAAGGAAACCAAAGCATATGAAATACCTACAAAAATGCGTGCCAATAATTAGGTAGGTAGGTGGTGCTCTAAGATGGCGGAAAAAACTAGGGACGTCGCATCGAATATTCCACACTTATGATTAATGAAAAACATAGAACTGTAAAATGCACCCACAAACAACAACGCTCACTGACTGATATTTTAGCACAACAACACGGTGCTTTGTAATGGTGGACTAGACGCAAATTTATTCGTGCCACAGTTAATATTATATATTGCGAGTCCATTGGTTTATTTTGTCTGAGCTGTTTTGTCAATATACTCGTCTGAAGATCTAACGCAGTCTTCTTTCTGATTCACTCGCTCACTTTTCATATTTGGAGATATAAAAAAAATCTCTAGATTTTAAAAAAAAATTAAAACCGCCTGGCAGATGTGAAACATCGAAATAACATATTTTGTACAGGTAATATACAGGGTGTCTCAGAAACAATGGATAAACCTTTAACTGTTGATAGGTTTCGTCGAGACCTCTCTAATCTCAAATTTTGACTTTAGTAAAAATATCTCGGTTTTCAAGATATTTGATAGTTTATGATTTTTTTTAAAAATGCCACTTTTGGTTGGTTTTTAATGTGCCATTTTTACAAATACGGACTTTTTCTGATTCAGGTTTTTTTAGCTTCTAACGGAATAGTTCAGCTATCAATAACAGTGGTTAAAATTGAGCTAGCTAATCACGAAATGCTTGGAAAAACCAATGTTCCAAAAAAAATTAAACAAGAAATTATTTTTCTTCGTGTTTGGTCTGCTACCATGTAAAAAAAATGTATGACGCTTATCCTGCCCATTATCTTAAAAAAATGCTTAGTTATTCTAGTTTCAAAAAAGGTATGATAAACTTATGCTTAATGTATCTCTGAACTTTTATTACTGCTTGAATAGCAAATGGTATGAAAATTTTAAAAAGATTGTTTGTCGGATTAATTATTTTTCGGATTAATTTTATTCGGTTAATTTAGTTTTCCAGTATTAAGTTTATGCTTTCTTGACTTTCTGACTGGTTGAATAGCAAATAAAATGAAAATTTGAAAAAAAAAAAGGTTTTTTTCCACTAATAAGCACTTAAAGCTTATTTGTAAACATTCGTTTGCGAGTCACAGAGTTGAGAAACGTGTTTTTTTTTTTGTGGCCCCTGCCTGCCACATGTCTCATCCACTATGCGCAATCAAAAAGGAGCCTTATCATTAACAGCACATGAGTCATAAGCATTTGCAACCTTACCTGCTATCGAATTTCCTGGAAGGACTTTTTTTACCTGCGTCTGATCATTGGGTTCTTTCTTTGTTACGATTGTTAATGTCCTTCTGAACTCCGGTTGTGACCCACGCGTGTTTTCTGTATTCGAGAGATTCGATAGAGCTTCGATGATTTTAAACATTTTGCTGTGATTTTGGACTTGACTAGCTTTGCGATTCGGATATTGTTTGTGCTGTGAAACCTATTGACAACTGGTGATCATATGGACTTGGCTAGCTTTACGATTTGGATATTGTTTGTGCTGTGAAACCTAACTGACAACCAATACATAACACTGAACATGCCTAGACATCAGTACACGTCGCGCGAATATGCAAACATGCATTTCGTTTATGGCGAATGTCGAGGAAATGCTAACGCTGCTGCTCGTCTGTACGCAGAGAGGTAAGATTATTTATTTTCTCTTTAATTCAATCAATCTTATTTTTTTTTAAATCACACACATTTATTGCAACTTTAGTTAAACATATCAGGATGGGTCTTACATTATGTTATCCTTCTAAAAATAGTCACACGCCGTGTTTAATTAGATTTTAAAATTAAATGAATTAGTAAATTTAATAACGTCATTTTTTGTATTAGGTACCCCAACGCACGTCACCCGGACTATCGAGTTTTTGCTCGGGTACATAATTCGTACTGCGAAGGGAGGCTTCCAGGAAGAGGCATTGGTGGTGCAGGGCCAGGAAGACCAGAAAGAAACGACGATGAAGAAGTAGTAGTCCTCGACGAAATAGAAGAAGATTCAACACGTTCTGTGCGTGGAATTGCACGTCGAACCGGCATTAATAGAAGCAAAGTGCATCGCATATATTGAAAAAATACCTTTTGCACCCTTTCCATATTCAAAGGGTCCAAACTCTACAGCCTGCTGACTATCCGCGCAGGATTGCATTCTGCAGAATCATGTTAAATAAAATAAGGGAGGACCTGCAATTTTTCAATAAAATTTTATGGACGGATGAATCCTCATGCCGGAGAGATGGATATTTCAACATCCACAATCTACATAGCTGGCAAGTTGAAAACCCACATTTGATGAGGGAAGATCGGTCCCAAGTTCAATTTAAAGTTAACTTGTGGACTGGCATTATTGACGGACAGGTGATCGGGCCATATGAACTTCCAGCTACACTGAATAGTGAAATTTACCTTTATTTTTTACAAAATGATTTACCCAGCATGCTAGAAGATGTCAATTTAGAAGTGAGGCGGAGAATGTGGCTTCAAAATGATGGGTGCCCAGCTCACTACGCAATAGTAGTAAGAAATTATTTAAATCAACACTTCCCACAAAGGTGGATAGGCCGGCTCGGCCCTATTTTATGGCCGCCCAGATCGCCGGATCTAAATCCCTTGGATTTTTTTTATTGGGGATGTCTGAAAGACCTTGTTTACGTGAGGCCAGTATCCTCAATAACAGAGTTGCGTACTCGCATACAAAATGCAGCTGCACACATAAAAACGTCTGGTTACGCGCGCCGCATCAAACTTTCTTTTATAAAAAGATGTAGGGCGTGTATCAGAGCGCAAGGACGCCAATTCGAACATTTATTGTAAATTTAATAAAAAATTAAAATTTCATGTTGTTTTATTTCAAATTCTTTATTCAAACTAAGAATTAATAACTATTCCGAAAAAAATCTTTTTAAAATTTCATACCATTTGCTATTCAAGCAGTAATAAAATTTAAGAGATACATTAAGCATAGGTTATCATACCTTTTTTGAAACTAGAATAACTAAGCATTTTTTTAAGATAATGGGCACGATGAGCGTCATACATTTTTTTTACATGGTAGCTGACCAAACACGAAGAAAAATAATTTCTTGTTTAATTTTTTTTGGAACATTGTTTTTTCCAAGCACTTCGTGATTAGCTAGCTCAATTTTAACCACTGTTATTGATAGCTGAACTATTCCGTTAGAAGCTAAAAAAAACTGAATAAGAAAAAGTCCGTATTTGTAAAAATGGCACATTAAAAACCAACCAAAAGTGGCATTTTTAAAAAAAATCATAAACTATCAAATATCTTGAAAACCGAGATATTTTTACTAAAGTCAAAATTTGAGATTAGAGAGGTCTCGACGAAACCTATCAACAGTTAAAGGTTTATCCATTGTTTCTGAGACACCCTGTATAGCGTGGCGAAGGGTTATAGAAAATCGTTGCTAATTAAAAAAATCCATACAAACTTGCAATCCCTATTTCATCCCTTCAGGGTTAACATTATTAAAATCCCTTCTTAGTGTGCGTCCGCTTTTTGAATTAAAACAACTGTCCAAATTTCACGTTTCTACCATTAGCGGTGACGGCTGTGCGTGCGTCTATAGATGGGAACTTCTCCTATTACTTATGTTTATTCTATGTAAAGGTTGACTGGCAGAAATTGCCTACGGCGATAAGGGCGCCTATTTTATTGTTTGTGTTTGTATTGTCCTATTTAGTATCTGTTATTTATTATGCGAAATTAAGTTTCTATCTATCTTACCCTTCTGGGAGTGATGGAAAACTCCAAACAGCAACCAGTTTGGCTAAATGTAGGCTCGCGCCCAGCAGTGGGTCGTTTCATCATCATCATCACCACAGCTGATATACGTCCCCACCGAGAGGCTCGAGCCTACCCTATGTTAGGGTGATTAGGCCTTAGTCAACCACGCTGGCCCAGTGCGGATTATATAGTCGACTTTTCATACACCATTGAATTTCTTCGCAGATGTGCATACATCTGTGAAGAAGGTTGCCTCACGATATTTTCTTTCACCGTAGGAGCGTCAAATTCGAAACGAAAAACACATTGGTACATGGCGGTCTCGAACTCCAGACCTCCCGATTGGACGGCAAGTGCCGAGTCCATAACGGCAACGCTACCGACGACGCTCAGTGGGACGTTTGCGAACTGGTAATGAGTAATGACATACTATCTCGATCATACCGCCAGAAATTACTGGACTAATTCATCTTCAGCCTGTTATTAAATAAGATGATTAATCTAGCTACCTATTGTGCCATAGTCAAATCCATCTTCTGACCGGCGACACGTTTGTTATCGCCCATTGTTCCGAGGCGATTGTTCGTCAGCGGAGATTGAACCCCTTTATATTCATAGTATCCTGGTAGGTACTTTCAACGTCGGGTATGTTAACACATCAAGTGAACCACGAGGAAAGGGCCGAAGTGATCAGGTTTTTAGAAAAAATCTTGCAAACTTCGTATTAGACCGTGAGTAGACGTTAAAAAAAATTTACAAAAAAAAAATAACCGACTTCTAAAACACCAAAAAGTCATAAATAATATAAGAATACATACAAACTCACAGTTTTATATTGAAGTTGGAATTTTGTATGTATTCTTATATTATTTATAACTTTTTGGTGTATTTGAAGTCTTGAATATTTTTTTCAAACTTTTTGCGTTTTCTTGTTGCGTTTTATTGCGGAAAATAGTGTAAGATATGTAAGATATGATATGATATAAGTTGAGTTCCTTATGTCATAATAATAAATTTCATTTAATTAACATCAATAATTATGTAAATAGATTGTATTTGACTAATGATAATAGACATTGTCTATCAAATTATTATAAGAGACGAATAGCAAAATCGCTATCATATTATTTTTATATCTCAGCCAAGAACTTGGCTAATCAAATTGCTCCTATTGAGCAACGTAGAAGTAGGATGACTGTCAGTAATATTACTGATGTATTAGTTAGTAAGTCTTTAAATTAGGTATTGAGACAATAGAGAAATCCTCTTGCATAATGTTAAATAAAGAACAAAATGAAAATTGTTTATTAGATAATGTACTGGAAGACCCATTTGAATATAATAAACATGTAAATTTTATCAACCTGGTGCACCAGAACATACAAGGAATGATGGGCAAAGATCTGGAAGTTGAGTTATTCATGAACAGTAGTAAAGTAGAAATTTTTTGTATAACCGAACATTGGCTTAAAAGCCACCAGTTCATGTTTAATTTTAGCAACCACCAGGTTGGTAGTTTGTTCAGTCGAGAAAATGCAATTCGCGGTGGCTCATTAATTATATTAAATAAAAAGCTTAAATTTAAAGATCGTAAAGATATTGTGAACCTCTCAGTTGAACGAAAAATAGAAATTGCCTGCGTAGAGTTGGACCAGATTATTGTAGTGAGCGTATACAGGCCTCCTTCGGGATTGTATGACCACTTTGAAAATATAATGGATGAAGTTTTAAATAAAGTCTGTAAGCAAGGCAAACAAATATTAGTCTGTGGAGATTTTAATATTAACTTATTAGAAAACTCTAGTTTATGTATGAGAATTAAAAATTTGTTTCAGTCATATAATCTTAAAAACTTATTTCTGGAGCCAACACGAATTACTGAGTTTTCTGCCACATGCATTGATAATATTTATACTGACATAGAACCATTAGCACAAAATGTTTTTAATAACTTAGAATCTGACCACTCTGGTCAATTTGTTACTATACCTTACAAATGTAAGCTTATGGCGAAAAAGAATATCACTGTTGTACCAAAGACTGCTGGTCGCTTGGAGCGTTTCAATAATAATCTTGGTATTAATTTAAAGTATATTAATTATGACGAAGACCTAAATAAATTGTATGAAAACTTTTTTAACACATTTTGTTGTGAATTTAAGAATATCTTCGTTCCAAAAACCATCTCAGTCAATGGTAGGTTAGCTTTTAGTGAATGGGCCACACCGGGTATTCACAAAAGCAGAATAAAACTTTATGAACTTTACATTGAACGTTCATTAAATACTAGTGATCAATTTAAATTGTATGTAAAAACTTATTCCAAAGTATTTAAACATGTTTGTAAATTTGCAAAGTCCAATTATTTAAGTTCTAAAATAAAAAATAGTAGTGACAAAATTAAAACGACATGGAACATTATTAATAATGAAACCGGAAGAGTAAAAACTAATAACAACAATTTTTGTTTAAATATTGAAAATAAGAAAGTTACAGTAGATATTGAGGTAGCTACAGAATTTGAAAAATTCTTTACTGACTTTGCAAAATCTTTGGATTCCTCCCCCACTGTTGCCGAATCTATTCTAAAACATCATGTTAAAACTTGTGATGATAAATTTAAATTTGCCCATATTTGTGCAAATAGTTTAACAAAGTCATTTAAAACTCTGAATAAAAAGAAAACCGTGGATCTGTGGGGCAATAATGTTGATGTTTCCCAATCTGTAATAGAAACAATAGCTCCAATACTTGCTAGTATTTTTAATGATTGCATTGACTGTGGTGTGTTTCCTGATCTAATGAAACTGAGTAAAATTATTCCATTACACAAATCTGGTAGCACATCAGACCCCAATAATTTTAGACCTATCTCTGTGCTAACGACTTTTAGCAAAATCTTTGAAAAAATAATGTTGGAACCAATGCAAAGTTTCTTTAACAGAAATAATCTTCTACACTGTAAACAATTTGGTTTTAGAAAGGGTCGCTCAACAACTGATGCTGGTGTTGAGTTAATACAAAATATATATGAGGCCTGGGAGGACTCACATGATGCGCTGGGCGTTTTTTGTGACTTGTCTAAGGCATTTGATTGCGTTCATCATGAAACCTTGATCAGGAAATTACACTACTATGGATTTCGCGACACTGTTCTGGATCTACTCGTCTCCTATTTGACTGAGAGGATTCAGAAAGTAGACGTCAACGGGGAGAGGTCCCAGGGCGCCTCGGTTAAAATGGGAGTTCCGCAGGGTTCAATTCTTGGTCCTTTTAGATTTTTTATATATTAGGTTGGGGAAAAAGTCTTTTCGCATTATAGTATGTATAAACTTGTAATAAAATCTCTTTGGCTATACTATTTGTATCTGGCTGGTTTTGGTATCATTGAAAGTTTAAATTTTAAAGAACATAATTCCAAATTTAAATTAGGAAAATGTGTGATTTTCATTTGTTTTTCGTACCGCCAAGATGAGTGAATCTAATGAAGAAATTCGATACATTTTAAAATTTTACTACAAAAAAGGTAAAAATGCAACGCAAGCCGCGAAAAAAATTTGCGATGTTTATGGACCTAGTGCAGTGTCTGTGAGAGTAGCACAAATTTGGTTTAAGCGTTTTCAATCCGGAAATTTTGATGTCAAAGATGCACGTCGCTCTGGTCGCCCTATTACAGATAAAATGGATGCCATTTTTGAAAAAGTGGAGCAAGATCGGCATGTCAGTAGTTACGACGTAGCTGAAGAACTGGGAATTGACCACAAAACAGTTTTGGCGCATTTGAAAAAAACTGGGTACACAAAAAAGCTCGACATTTGGGTACCTCACTAGCTCACTGAAAGAAACCTAATGAACCGTGTACTCATTTGTGATTCTTTATTACGACGTAATGAAACCGAACCATTTTTGAAGAAGCTGATAACTGGTGATGAAAAGTGGATCACGTACGACAAGAACGTGCGAAAAAGGTCGTGGTCAAAGGCCGGTCAGGCTTCACATACTGTGGCGAAACCCGGGTTAACTCGCAACAAGGTGATGCTGTGTGTGTGGTGGGATTAGAAGGGTATTATTCATTATGAGCTGTTACCACCAGGCAGGACCATCGATTCTGAACTCTACTGCGAACAACTGATGAGATTAAAGCAAGAAGTTGAGAGAAAGCCGCCGGAATTAATCCACAGAAGGGGTGTGGTTTTTCATCATGATAACGCTAGACCTCACACATCTTTAGCCACTCAGCAAAAATTAAGAGAGTTTGGCTGGGAGGTGTTAATGCATCCGCCGTATAGTCCTGACCTTGCACCTTCAGATTTCCACCTGTTTCGGTCTCTTCAGAATTCTTTAGGCAGTGTCAGGTTAACATCACGAGAGGACTGCCAAAACCACTTGTCGCGGTATTTTGACCAGAAGTCCCAAAATTTCTAGAGCAATGGGATCATGTCCCTACCTACAAGATGGCAAAAAGTTATCGAACAAAATGGTACCTACATACTTTAGTTAAATGTAAATAAACTATATTAAAAAATGTTTTGAATTTTCTTAAAAAATGCGAAGAAACTTTTTCCCCAACCTATTATATTAATGACTTGCCTGCTTTTGTACAAGACAGGCATGAGATTGTATTATTTGCAGATGATACTTCACTTATGTTTAAAATTAAAAGACGATTGCAAATTTATGATGATGTAAATAATTCTATCTCAAGAATAGTTTACCGGTTTAATGCGAATAACTTGTGCCTCAATGAAGGGAAAACTAAATGTATAAAGTTTGTTTTACCCAATGTTAAAGAGGTTCACACCACTGTTAACATAAAGCATAAAAATGTGGACCTTGTGGATACCGTAGTATTTCTTGGTATTACTTTAGATTCTAAGCTTCAGTGGGACCCACATATTGATAAATTGTCGAAGAGACTTAGTTCTGCAGCCTACGCTGTATGGAAAATACGTCAACTCACTGATGTTGATACAGCAAGACTTGTATACTTTGCCTATTTTCATAGTGTGATGTCGTATGGCATTTTGCTGTGGGGAAATGCTGCCGACATTCAGACTGTTTTTGTGCTGCAAAAAAGGGCTATTTGTGCTATTTATAATCTTAAAATGAGAGTCTCTTTGAGAGAAAAATTTAAAGAAATTGGTATTATGACCGTTGCGTCGCAATATATTTTCGAGAATATAGTATATGTTCATAAAAATATACATTCGTTTTGTAAAAACAGTGATATTCATTCAGTAAATACTAGGCAAAAGAATATGTTAGCGTTACCAAATACTAGGCTTAAAAAAATTAATAATTCTTTCAAAGGCCTTTGTGTACGCTTCTACAATAAAATCCCTAATAATATTAAAGCACTTAGCTTGAATAAATTTAAAGTCACTATCAAGGGCGTACTTATGGAAAAAGCATATTATAAAGTGTCTGATTATATGACAGATAAAACTGCTTGGGATTGACAAAAAATGTGATAATTGACGTTCAAAGGGTGTTAACACTTTGTGATAATGGGATAAATTTCATTCGAGTGATCCACTCACACCGACAGGCATTTCTATATTATTAAAAAAATGTTTATAAAATATAATATTGTAATGTTGGCATTTTAAAAGAGGAGACAAAAAAATACAAGGCCTTCCGAGTTTCTTGCCTGTTCTTCTCGAGAAGGCTCTCCCAATTTCCGAACAGGTGTAGAGTCAAATTTTTTTTTTCATTTGACTTGTATTTGCACACATCTTAATAATGGTTGGGGTGTGTGTACATACAAGGATTAAATAATTTAGTTAATTAGATTCTTGGTTGAACATTTTTATGTATTTTTTTGACGTCAATAAGTGCCTGTAAAGGTCTATATTGAATAAAGATTTTTGAGTTTGAGTTTGAGTATAATTTGAGCCAAGGCAAACACCAGAATAACTTAAAATTAAACGTCTTTCGCTCTAAACAGTAGGTACTGAAAGAATTATTCCCGAACTCCTAACCTACCAGAAACCTGCCATCATCAGCTCAGTAACATGATATGATGACTACCAGATGTAAATATCTGAATACTCGTATCTTCAGCAGAAACATGATACACGTTGGACGTGCCTATGAAATTCAAAGATTAACCTTGATTTTCATGGATCCTATCATCACATTATGACATGGGACCACCTCGGGAGTATACTCTTTCGATTACAAAAAGAATTTTGAAAATTGGTCCGCAAATGGCGGAGTGATCGGTGAACATACGGTAACATGCCTATGAAATTCAAGGGTTTCCCTCGATTTTCATGGGATCCCATCATCAGATCATGACATAGTGTCAATGGGACCACCTCGGGAGTATTATTTTTCGATTACAAAATGAATTTTGTAATCGAAAAATAATTTTGAATGAACCGACTTTAAAAACACTGAAAACTTAAAAATAATATAAGAATAGGTACAGACAACATCACACTTTTATATTGAAGTCGGCGCCAAACGATGATCTCCTAGAAAGTGTTAAAATTTGTCACCGACTTCAATATAAAAGTGTGATGTTGTCTGTACCTATTCTTATATTATTTTTAAGTTTTCAGTGTTTTTAGTTGGTTCTATTTTTTGGAAAAAAAAATATTTTTTATTTTTTTTGTGAATGAAATATTTTTAGTGAAAGAAACCCTAATTTAATAACAGCTCACCAAATTAGTGTTTTCCTCGATTTTCTATGGGATCCCATCATCAGATCCTGACTTTGGACCACCCTTGCAGTATACTCTATCAAATACAAAAAGAATTTTGGAAATCGGCTTAAAAATGACGGAGTTATGAGGTAACAAACATTTAAAAAAAATACAACCGAATTGATAACCTCCTCCTTATTCGGAAGTCGGTTAAAAAATAGATACAACCGAACATAGAACCCTCCTTTTTCGAAGTCGGTTAAAAAGCAAAAAAAATAAAAACCGACTTCAAAAACACTGAAAAGTTAAAAATAATATAGGAATAGGTACAGACAACAAGTGGGTTTTTATTTTTTGTAAAATATTTTTTATTTTGAACTTTTTAGTGAATGAAATCTTTTTAGTGAAAGAAAGCCTATGCCGCACTGGGCCAGCGTGGTTGACTAAGGCCTAAACACCTTAATTTAGGGTAGGCTCGAGCCCCTCGGTGGAGATGTATATCAGCTGTTATGATGATGATTTTTTTATCATCCATACCATCAGGTGGGCAACTAAGCTATGTTTTTACATGGATAGATGAGTGCTTTGGATGGTCGCTAGTGGTATTGTAGCCACGAGTATATGCAGCGTGTCGTCGCTCCCCATGCCATCTCTACTGTCGATGCATTGAGCTGCTTATCTTCCTCACATAGTCACCTCGTGGCGGCGACGCATCTTAGCGGCGGGAACGGTCACAAAGTTTCGTAGCTTAGCTTTCACATCATCGCTTAGCTGTCACATCCTCATATCATAGCTGCATCGCACTTTTCTGGTGGAAAAACAGCTTGAAACTACAGGCTGTGAACCTTTCTGAGCAACGGACGAGGCTCTCTCTGGCCACTGTTTTCACCAGTTCGCATCACTGGGCCAGCGATGGTGCTGGTGAATGGCCCATGTTTCACATCTTGTGGGAGGCTTGTGCTGCTGAGTTGGACTAGAGTGGGCGTATTGCTGTTGGAATGGAATAAGATACTGAGTGCGTATCTATATAAATCTTGTGTCACGATGTTTGTGCGGCATAAACGCCGAAACTACTGAACCGTTTTTGATGAAACTTTTACTTGCTTACTGTATGTAATTTGGTACAACTTTAAATATAGGATAGTTTTTTACCGACGAAAAAACGGAGGAGGTACTCAATTCGACGCGTATATATTTTTTTTATGTATGATCACGCATAACTTTTTACAGAGAACTCCGATTTTGATGATTTTTTTTTTATTTGAAAGGGTATAATAACCCGGGGGTAGTCCCATTTAAATTTGAAAAAAAAATCCTAAGGGTAAAAAGGGTAGGAAAACAGAAAATTATTGTTGATTTACTAATTAATTGTGATCAATGACCACGCATTACTTCTTACAGAGTGATCCTATTTTGATTATTCTTTTTTTATTGGAAAGGGTACTTATACCCCGAGGGTGGTCCCGTATAAATTTGAAAAAACAATTCCAACCCTAAAGGTTCAGAAATGGGGGATGATTGATGATTCAGTCATTGATTGTAAAATTAATAGATGAAAGTCACAAAACATAAAATTGAACCGCCGAAACGATGATCTCCGAGAAAGTGTTAAAATTTGTCACCGACTTCAATATAGAAGTGTGATGTTGTCTGTTCCTATTCTTATATTATTTTTAACTTTTCAGTGTTTTTGCTTCTTAATTTTTTCGGCGGTTCAATTTTTTGTTAAAAAGTTTTTTTATTTCGATTTTTTTACTTCAATATTTATTATTGCGTTAAACATTATTTTAGCGAAACGTGGTTCATTCGTGGTTGGGCACAGCTAATACCTATTTAAGTTTGAAACTCTGCAGACAAGGTCAAGTTTGACAACCAAGTAGGCCAGTGTGAGAAATAGTCCAAGCTCCACATCTTGTGCTGCTGAGCTGGACTTTATGTGACTTTAGTAAGCGCATTGCGATTGGAATAAGATAATGCACACTATTATTCCGTCTCGATAACAAGGTAAGATTCTGATAGTAAGTGCGTATATAAACGTTGGAAACTCCGCAGACAAGGTCATGTCTGACATTACCGGTTTTGTTCTGCATATCAAAGGGAGCGGTTCTCTATACAGCCGTAGCCCAGAGGCGACTGGGAGGCGTAAACGCGCCGAGTTATTCTTGTTCTGCATATCAAAGGGAGCGGTTCTCTATACAGCCGTAGCCCAGAGGCGACTGGGAGGCGTAAACGCGCCGAGTTATTCTTGATCTTCGCTCTCACTTCACAAAAGGAAACTACAATTTAGCTAATGGATCAGACAGCTAAAGGGTGTTTGTGTTCGGGTTAATTTAATTGCATTTTATTGAGCGATGCGGCGTAATTTAATGGGAATGGGTTTGTTTTCGTTTTATTTTATGGCCTGAATAATTCGAATTTCTTTTTGTGAGTTGCTATGAAATTTTTCGATAATTCTCTACTTAGTTATTTTCAGTAAAACATTTAATGGCGAAAAAGTAAAAATTAAATCAATCCCCAGTTTATTAAATAATCAAAATGAGTAAAATGTTGCTAAAATTGATCTTAAAACTCATGTTTACTCTCACAAATAATATAATGTAATAGTAATGGTCCCTTTTTTCACACAGTTATATAAAATTAAATATGTGAGTTATTTTTTTTTATTATTAGGTATTTAAATCATTCTACTACCATGTCGTGAAGCATCTCTTAAATTTTCCTGGGTGATAAAAAATAACCCTGTAAGTATATGGTTCACTAGCTTTCCGCTCGCGACTTTATCCGCGTTATTTTTGTTTTTCCATGGGAATTTTATATTTTCCCGTAAGAAAATTACCCTATGTTCTCCACTGGTCTCAAACTATCCCTATACCAACTTTCATCAAAATCGGTTCAGTAGTTTCGATGCCTATTCAATACAAACAAACAAACAATCAAATCTTTTCTCTTTATAATATTAGTATAGATGAAATATTATTTCCAAATAGTATATACTGTTTGAACGAATGAATGAATACTTTATTGTTTAAAAATTAAAAATACAAAAGAATTGTTGTGATGGACTAACAAACGGCGGCCTTATTGCCAAAGCAGCAATCTCTACCAGGCAACCGATGGGTAGAGGAAATTTTAAATTGAAAAGATAATGACAGGTATGATATTAAAGTTCTTACTGAAATGTAAAAATATAAGTACTTGATAAAAAAATACATAAACTACACATATAACAGATATTTAAGAAATACACTACACAAGATACATATACTACTATTATGGTGTTGGAGATGTTTCCTTAAATGTCCAGCTGCAGGAAATGTTTTTTTACTGCACGCTTGAATGCATCATGCGATGGTGCACGTCTGATGGCTTCGGGTAGGGAGTTCCACAGTTTGATGGACTTTACCGTAAAAGACTTGTCGTAAACTATGGAGGAATGAGGCGGGAGGACAAGTGACAAGTCATTTGATGAAAGTAGGATTCGTGTGAGGATTGAGGAGCTGAGGACAAAGCGTGATTTAAGGTAATAGGGTGCATGGGGGTGGGTTAGGATAGAATGAAGAAGGGAAAGGATATGGCAGTCTCTCCGACGGCCTATTGGTCACCACTGAAGTTTGGAGCGATAAAGTGAGATATGGTCGTATTTACGTAACCCGAATATAAACCTAATACATAGGTTCTGTAATCGCTCTAGTTTATTCAGAAGAGAAACCGACAGGTCGGGATAACATGTGTCAGAGTAATCCAAAATAGGAAGAAGAAGAGTTTGAGTTAAGGATATTTTCGTTTTGATCGGAAGTAGATTCTTGAGACGCTTAAGCGAATTATACGCACCAAAAACACTTTTACTAACTTCTGATACCTGCTTCTGCCAAGAAAAACAGTTATCGAAATAAACGCCTTGGTTTCTAACATCTTTGCTAAGAGTAATTGCAGATCCATCGAACGTTATGCTAGGCAAAGAATCGAAATTAATCCTGGAGATATACCAGGGGCTACCAATTATGATGGATTGGGTTTTTTTTTTGGGTTAACTAATAGGCCGTGCTGATGACTCAAATCTGGTATATGTTTCAGGTCCGCATTAGTACTCTTAATTGCCTTATCCAGATTTTCGATCGACGCCTGAGTGTAGATTTGGAGATCGTCTGCATACAAATGATAGGACGAAGATAATGGAAGAGTAATTGAATTTATAAAAATAGAGAAAAGTAGAGGAAAGAGAACACCACCCTGCGGCACGCCGACAGAAATGTTACACCATAATGAAAAGTCATTATCAATGTGTATTCGCTGTCGACGCCCGTACAGGTAACTGTGAAACCACTCAATAACCGGTGGTTATATGTTAAGAGACTGTAACATCGCCAGGAGAATGTCAAAGTCCACTGTGTTAAAAGCATTGCTAAAATCCAACAGAGTTAACACTGTAAGTTCCTTGTTTTCGATGCCATGTCGAATATCGTCGGTAATTTTAACAAGTGCAGTGGTCGTACTATGACCGGGACGAAAACCGGATTGGTATGGATTAAAAAGATTGTTGCAGTGTAGGAACCCGGAAAGTTGTTCATGAACAAGTTTTTCCAGGACTTTGTAGAGGAAAGGTAGGATCGAAATTGGACGAAATTCGGAACAGGTGTTGGGATTTGCAGTCTTTGGAAGCGGAGTAATATTAGCGTCCTTCCAGATAGAAGGGACCTCATTACAAGAGATCGATTTATTAAGGATATCGGTAATAATAGGTGCGAGGATATCGATTATAGGAACGATCATAGTACGACTGATGTAATCACTGCCACTGGCATTGGAAGCAATAGCGAGCACATTCTTCTTAACACCACACACAGTAAACTGAGCAAAATGAAAAGGAGTGAATGAAGGAGGTGGCAGCGAAGAAAGATTATTTGAAGTGCTAGCTTCAATGTTAGCATCTATGGTGCCGGATGCAGTGAAGTGAGCATTTAAAGCATTTAAATGTAAATTTGAGTGAAAGGTTTTATTTTTGGACTTGCCAACTCCAAGTTTATTAAGAAACCGGCATACTTTGGCTGGGATACCATTTTGTACAGATTCATGAATGTGGCGTTTTTGAGTGTCTCTGATCATTGTATTACAGAGATTCCGTATCTCCCTATAATGTTCACGGTTAGTATCAGATGGATTTTTTTTTAAATCGTGCCTTTGCTCGAAGTTTTCTATCTATTAGCTCGCGGACTCCATCGGTAAGCCATGGCGCAGGGGCGTGCTTGATGCGTACAGGTCGAACAGGAGCAAGGACGTCATAAAGAGAAGTTAATTTTAAATTAAAAAGAGCTACAGAGCTATTTACAGAATCAAGATTTCTAATTTCCGACCAATCGATTTTGTTAGCCTCGCTGCATAGTTGATCATGATTCAATTTGCTGAAATTTCGAAACATTACGGTTGAAGCTTTTTGTTTTGGAGGTTGAATTCGATACGTCAAATAAATGAGGTCATGATAGGAAAACTGATCAGCAGCAAATTGGCCATGTTGAACTACATGATGAAGGGAAGATACCATTATAAGGCCAAGGAGAGAAGGGCGACAGTTTGGAAAATTATGAGTGGAATTTAACGGGAGAATATGCATGTTACATGCATTAATAATGAACTTTAGGTTTTCACTGCGAGAATTATGCTTTAGTGAGCAGGTGTTAAAGTCTCCCATTATTATGTTATGACTATAAATTGTAGTGTAATTTTCAAGAAGTTGCTCAAATGATGAAAAGTAGTCAATATTGCAAGAAGGGCTGTAAAAAACACCAAGGAGAACTTTGCAATGAGAGAGGCGAACTTCTAGAAATATATGTTCTGCAGTGTTTGGAGGCGGGGGTTGAGGAGATCTGCTTAGGATAGAAAAGGGGATATGAGATCGTAAATAAATGGCTATCCCACCGTGAGATGAACTGCCACGGTTTTATTATTCACATTTATAATAAATATCATATATTTTTTATTTTTTTTATTGCTGAAAGTTGGCAAACAAGCAAACTGCCCACCTGATGGTAAGTGGTAACAGTCACTTATAATACATGTGGCTCTTGTGGGATTCGCAGCAAAACTGCAACCTCCACAAGAACCACAGTGTACGTTGCCAACTTGTGACACAAGATGTAAAGTCACAGTACCCAGTAATTTCACTGCCATATCTTACCCTTCAAACCGGAACACAGCAATGCAAGCACTGCTACTTTGCGGCAGAAATAGGTAAGACGGAGGCACCTAAGCAGACGACCCTGGTACAAAGTCTGTCTCCAGTAAGCTAAATTAAATATTTTAATAGCTATTTATAATTATTTTTTTAATAACATTTCATGACAATGTAGGTTTGTTAAACTTCTTTATAATCAAGCTCATGCTATATTATTATCGACAATAATATCTAATATGGATGAATCCAAAACAAATGAATTGTGATCTTTTTTGCTTCGTCCCAGTTCATTGAAGTGGGTTTTTATTTGTCAAGCGGGCTCTTAACCTGTTAATATTTTAAAAGGTACATCAAAAGCCTTCTGAACTTTACTATCAAAGTACATGGGGCTATTTACTCGGGCACAATACGTCGTATTTGTGAACTATCTATATAACTAAAATCTCTTGTCACAGTTTTTGTCCGGGTAAACTCCGAAACTACTTAACCGATTTTGATGAAAATGTATTTGTTTAATCTCCATTTATTATTTATTATTGCGAATTAAATTGTTTTTGTATTTATTTGTTACTTCCATAAGTTTGTTATAGATGGTGGTGTGAGTTAATTTATCGACACAACCAACACTATCTAGATTAGGTAATGGTGTTGTGTATTTACTATAACTACCACAGCACCACGTGGCTTTTATTCTATTGTTATGGTTTTGTGTCCATCCTCTAGATTAGTCTAGATAGACAAACACACAGTCAAAATCAGAACTTAATTCTACAGTTCGCACCAGTTTAGCTTGACAATTCAATTTAGATTTGAATACAAAACTATGTGCTACTACGTGAGCGATATAGAAAATTAAAATTGATCGCGTTCATCGACATCGATAAAAATAATATTGTCTGCGTATGTCGACATCGATTACAATAATATGGACTGCGTTTATCGATGAAAATAATTGACAGACAAAAACCACTTCAATAAATTGGGAGAAGGCAAAGAAGAATCGCAATGCATTTGTTTTGGGTTCATTAATGTTAGATATTTATTATTGTCGATAATAACTATAATATATTACAAGGAACGTTTAATAAAGCTACATTATCATGAAATGTTATTAGAAAACTAGATAGAAAGAAACTTTACTTTAAAAAGGAAGCGAATAACAAAAAAAAATACAAAAATATGACAAACATCAGTATCGCATGCCTGTTTTCAAACTATTACTATGTATGTGCGCTGTAGCAGACTAAAGGCCATAGCTTAGCGTCATTTTGAGTTAACGTATCACTAGTAATTTTTCTAATTTGTCAGTTTCCCTAATTTGCCAGTTTACTTATTCGTCAGTTTCGATAGGTTGACATTTTCTCTAGTTTGTCATTGTCCTGATTCGTCAGTTTCCTCATTCGCTCATAAGACAGCAAATCGCTGATTTTAGCCTGGGGAATTACGTCTACGACAATAATTAGCCTAAGTCGATTATTTTCTATATCATCTGTACCGATGTGTGGCACGCCCTGCTCATTATAAGCGTTTAATGACCTGATTAACATAATTATGTTATCTTGTATTCAATGTTACTTCAACACATTAATTACTATAAAAATATTTAATATCATTATTTTTGTAAATGTGAATTATCAAACAGTATGTTAACTATATGGAAATAAATCAGTTTAGTGAAAAATATTCAGATATTGTATTGGAATTAAAATATTAACTGGTATTTTCAACCATTAATATTATCTGATATTTTTATTCAACTATTCGCTAATATTTTTTTAAAACAATTAACGCCACTTCTACTGCGGACGTTAATTTAATCGTAGTTAATCAAGCAGAAAAACAAACATTTCATTAATTTTCTATCAAAGTTTTCTTTAACTCTGAACGAGTTGAAGCTTAGTAACATACAATTAAAAGTTCTCCCGACGAGGCTTCTCGTAACTCACAGTAGCAGCAGAGCTAGGGAAACGGAAAATAGTCTCATTATGCAAACCACATCACTGGAACAGTTATGGGGACGTCGGGGCACGTTGAACTTTTTATTTAGGTACACTATAGGGCAGCTCTTGGCCTTCGTCTCACCAGCACCCTAACCATCGCTCAAAACAATATTCTCTCTATATATATAAAGAGGGTTCTCAAGAAATCTACACGGTTCTTTTCAGAAGGGAAAGATTAAGATAAAAACGCGATTTTAATAGCCTAAATAAATTGAATAATTTTCCGAAAATTTTCAGTTAACTGCCTACGATCCGAAATAAAGTTTCACGTGCATCGTAAAACCACACACTGATTTTGTTACCTACAATTTTTTTGTCGTTAAACACTGAAATATTTCTTATAATATGTATAGCGATTTTACAACCAAAGCACCGGGCTGGCTACAGCAACGCAGCGTAATTAACTTCCGTTTCGAAGCAATACGGCTTTGACCAATCCAAGTTGAATCCGTTTACGACAAGATATTATAAAGTCTTGCAACACTTTTTCTCATCTAAAGATAACGAGTTTCTGAAAACGTCTGGACTAAGTCGTGGCGTTGTTGAGACGTTCAAAGTAATTTGGGTACCTACCTGTTCTTTTGAGTTTGTTAATGGAACAAAATACTTCAGCACGAGCCGAGCAAGTTCAAGCTGAGTTTCTAAATAAAATGTTTTGCTATTAAATTAAGTCTGGCTTTTGAACTGAGATATACAAGTCTCAAGGTCTTTTTGCAAAACCTGGTTTGCAAAGAGAAAAAAGGATCTTTAAGATGTTTATTCACCTTAATAATATGATATTCTGCCACGGCGCCTATCTTATCAGAGACTAGCCATCTGCGCAGGAGATGTTATAGTGCACAAGTGACCGTGTAAACGCAAGTGCACTCTCTGTTCCTTCACTCACCTAGACCGATGAGATGGTTAGCCGACGCACCGGGGTGAGATCAAGCGCAGGGCTCACTGTTTAACGTGCCTTCCGAAGTACGGAGGATCTCGAGATGATTCATATTTTGGTCACCGATCATAGGACTGACCACAGCCAATGTTGCTTAACCTTAGTAATCGTTCGCTGAGCGTATGCGCCAATGCGTCACCAAGCTCCTCAAAATTCCTCTTACTTGATAACTAAAGAACAGATAGTTCAATACAGAGAAAGCAACGCAACCAGAGGGAGACTGTACGAGTTTCGTCTGCATGGGTACCATCAATGGTACTACTGACATAAAGCCATTTTATCTATACCTGCCGCCAAGCAGCGGTGCTTGTATTGCTGTGTTCCGGTTTAAGGGTAAAACAGGTAGTGAAATTACTGGGTACTTTGACGTGAAATTGTATGTCGCAAGATGGCGACGTACATTGGAGTTCTTGTAGGAGTTCTTAATTTGCAAGTCTTACAGGATCCGCACGTTTGTCACTTATTTGTATAAAAACCCTCGTGCAGCGGTGCGCGGTGCGCGATACGATTTCGTAAAATTGAATATATGATACGTATTGTACATTTAACCTTTTTAAACGCAAAGGATAAAACAAAACTACAATTGACACTAGATTATGGTGCAATTCTTACGAATATATATTGACTTTTAATGTTACTTTTACGAAATCGTACAACGTAAATTTGGTGCAACCCACCGATAGTAAACCAAATTTTATCAAGATTCGCCTTATAGTTTCCGAGTTTCCTGGACAAACATCGCGGCAGGAAATTCAGTCAACCTTTTGTTGTAACACAAGGTTGCTTGAATTTCCTGTCGCGATGTTTACGTCACGAGATGTCACGATGTTTGTTGAGGGAGGACCCAAATTTTGTGCGCTTGATCGGACAAGCAAACTCGCCATCTTTTACTATGGGAACAATCTCGAAAAAATATCATCCGTTCTATATAAGTGTTTAACTTCCAGTGAACCTAAATGTACTGAACAGCTGTGAATCTTAATGTATTGAACAGCTGTTTTAATTTTGCGATTTCAAGATTAGTCCCATAGAAGAGATTGTTCAGTTTGCTTGTCTGAAAAAGTACACAAAATTTGGCTCTTGCTTGAAAAGTAACCCTATATACAAACATATAAGTACGGTTATGACATCACGTAAACATTGATTATTAGTATCACAAAATATTGGGTTCGATCCAAAGACTTCAAATCTCTTTGATCCTAGGTAGCCCAAGACGTCACTCACCACTGAAGAACGAAGTCACTTTAAAGTTATTTGAAAGTCATTCTCTAGACGTCATCGATATGGTTTAAATATGACGTCATATATTAGTACTGAAATCGTCAGAGCATTTGCCGTCACAACTGAACGTTTTGTGATGACTTTATTACGTCTTTTAGAAGGTCCAGTTTTGTTTATTTAATGTCATTCTGCAGTCTTATTAAATAAGTACGTGGTAGTTTGCTACGTGGGTTACACTCAGAAGAATTGATTGTTCTGAGGGGTTACATAAAATTTGTAATGTATTCTTCGCTTATTGACGTCTCATTAATCATATCCGTGTATTTTATTTGAACGTTAAACGAACCCGAAGCAAGTAACAATCTTACTTAATCCAATGAATGCAACTGAATTTCTTCGCCGTAAATTATTAAGGAATTCTCCTTGGAAGTTATTAAAGGTGTGCTAAGTTATCTCGAGCCCCCGACGTCCGACCTCCATTATTTTTAATCAAGGAAATAGAAAAAAGATGGTTTCTTGTTAAGAGCGCTCGCAGGCTGCAGATTCTCTTCCTTTGCCATTAGCTTATTATGGAATAGAGTACTGAAAATGGAGAGAATTGAAATGGCTAGTGGCGACATTGTCAGTAGGTACTGTAACGAAACCAAATCTAGTTCAATGGTCGAAGCGTCTCCATTGATTTTATCTCGATGTTTTCGTCCGGTCAATTATTTGATCAAAGAAGTATTGATATAGAAATATGACAATTAAAAATAATATTTTAAACTGGGAAGGATTTGATTTTGATTTTGACAGGAATGTCACAGGCTTTTATTGAAGGGGGAACTTTACGGAATTTCGTGCAAGCCGGTTGGTCTTCGTCGCGCTCTTTGATATTTCATATTTAATTTGAATTAATTTGTGTTTGCAAAGATTTGTGAATTTTAAGATATTAGTGTTTCGAGTTCGAACATCGAATTGTGAAGACCTAAAAACATCGACATGGTTCGATGGACCACGGTCGGGTCACCTGATGGAGATTACGACAGACTGTGGTTTTAACTCCCTTCGGGGAGGGCGTTGTTTGGAACATATCAGCGCAGTCACTCTTTACCGACATAGTGACTCAAGTTCCCTGGTTTCTTTGGGAAGTGTTTAGCGGCGGGGGGACTGTCGAAGTGGACCCATGCCTTAATTGCACCCGTTTAGCTACGCATGGACTAAAGAAGCTGGTCCTCTATTTATATATGTATATTTACACCACGTATATAGGGTTCGTGAGCACACGGCGATCCCAATCCACCTGCCCGTGCTCGCGCATACACGAGTATAGGGAAATAGGCACACAGAGGCCCTTCTCACCTCGCTTTCTTATTCTTTTAATGTTAGTTAGATGTCTTACATTGCACTTCGTAAGACAGCGCAACACACCACATGTTTAAATAACTAAAATGGGGTTAGTTTGTTCTTATTGAACTACACAAATAGAAGCTTATAGATTCGGTTAGACACGATACATCAGGTAGGGACCCTTAAACTAAAATCATTATTATCATCATCTCCATCAATGAAATTACTGAATTTAATCAGGTTACTCCGAAGGAAACCTGCACCGTTATTCAGATCCCTCTGTAAGAGGTCTGCACCGTTATTCAGGTCCCTCTATAAGAAACCTGCACCGATTATTCAGGTCACTCCGAAAGGAAGCCTGCAACGCTATATTCAGGTCCCTCTATAAGAAACCTGCATCGATTATTCAGGTCACTCCGAAGGAAACCTGCAACGATTATATTTATTCCTAGTTTCTCGAAGAGATTCTAGTGGCTTATTCCAATATCTGAGAATATTGAGTGGATTTTGGATCATATTTTCCATTGGGCTCGACTATGAAGTCCGCTCTAATAAGAGCTTGTGTTTGATGCATTATTTGTCTCGAGAGTGAATTATTTTGGCACTGTGAAGTGGTTGTGCTTACATATAAAAACTGAAGAGATGTGGAGGGATAATATTATATTGGGAACATTATCTGCAACGGCAACGTGTCAGAAGGTTAGGCACGTTAGTCGACTATTACTAAAAAATATTTGCTTCAGTGTCAGAAGGTTAGGCACTGGAGTTGTTCCCTTCGACGACATTTCCGACACATCTTCTTTATTTACGAATCGACGAATTATTCACACTATGGATCGGTGCCGAAATCTTGAACTCTTCACTAAAACTAAAGTGATATGTGCTATTTGAAGTGATTACTTTGTGTTGTGCAAAATGGAAATTGTGATAAAGATCTCATGTAAGTTTCATCATCATTATCTTAACGTAAAGCTAATTTTACTAAGACAGACATTAAATGTCTTAGAGATTAATCTCAAATGTATTGAGAATATGAACTGGTAGAGTTTCTTTCGCTCCTTTCTTCTCTACAAAACTAAAGTTCTGAAAGGATGTAAATCTCAAACGCAGAGAATTTTAGTAGTTTATAAAGTATGTTGGTAGGGCGAAGTAAGGTTCATTTGGAATCTTATGGAGCCCGAGGGTTAAGGGACTACCTTCCTGAAGGTATCAAAATCCCAATGTTAGCTTCAGAAAGTAAAGACAGCGGCGGTAACATACTTAAAAATCAAAACATTTGTTTTCTCATTACTGAGATCGTAAAATTCACTCAAAAGAACAGATTGTTACTTCGTTACTACGGTAGCGAGTTTAATAAGCGTTTGATCATGTTTGATAGAATAAATAAGGTATATGGATAGTTTCGGCAATAGGAGTTCTATATCTATCCACTTGGAAAAGATCTTGGGTTACATAAGCGGTTGCAACGTGGATCCTAATAAAATCACTAGACGATCATTGGCCAAACTTCATACAAATCAAAGCAATTCTGTGCGTTTCTTTTAAAAGGCATAAATTGTTAGTAAAACTACTAATAAAACTGTGTAAAGGGGTTTTCTATTTAGGGTTCCGTTTGACATTAGGTTGGATCGTTACAGTACCTACCTAGAATATAAATGCTTAAAAATTTTGGCGGGCATTCTATAAAATACCTACACTGAAATTCGCTCGAACGATAATAATACCCCGTTTATTTTTATCGTGCTAAATATTATTAAGGGCATGTGACATTCACCCTTAGCTTATTATAATAACTTATGAAGACAGATAATGTTATTTAATTAAAATTTATATATATTTCGACAGTGAGACACGAATCGTGTTACGTTTCGAACGGACTAAAAGTTTGGCTCAATCTGCACATTTTATTTTTAACTAAACAGACACCTGAGCGCCATCACCTCACCGTGCCTCATACTGTTTTAAGTGGTCAGCGTTTATTGACCTGGAGATTTCTTTGGATTTCAAGATTGTCCGATTAAATATTGGTCCTACATAAATTATGAAGCCTGCGAGCGACTTCCTTCGTTTCACGAACGTTTCATTTTTAATTACGATAACTTGGCCCTAATAGCTTTATGAGTCGCTTGTAAATGGTGTTTGAAGTGAGTGGGATGTGGGTTAAATTACATTAGGAACCGAGTCGCTTGGAATTATGTATTTTAATTTCAAGTCAATGAAATTGTTTCAGTAATGTATTAATTTTGAACGAATAGTTAATGTTAATTGTGAATTAATGTTTTGGCTTCTGTTAGCAACATTTTATGTATACGTAGGTACGTTAATGTACTTTAGAAAACAAGTGCTTATTTTGATAATTATTCCATGATTACCTCGATCCTGCTATGTACCAATGTGTTTTTCGAATTTCATACGCACATTTTTCCGACGTTTCTACGGTGCCTCACGATGGTTGTGAGGCAACCTGCATACACCTGAGAAGAAATTCAAATGTGTATGTGAAGTCGACCAATCCGTACTGGGCCAGCGTGGTTAAGTAAGGCCTAAAAACCTGAACATAGGGTAGGCTCGAGCCCCTCGGTGGGGACGTATATGAGCTGTGATGACGATGATGATGATTACTCCGTTGTATCAAATCTGTCAAAATGATAGATCATCGCTAAGATGGCAGGTTCTACTTTAGTTACAAATTCACAAAAAAATATTGATTGGAAATTCTACACCTATGGGGCTTAGGGCTTACCTCTATGTGGAACTCTGATTTTAGGATTCAAACTAGAAACCTTAAAATTTTTTGTCAATATCCATCTGTCAGTGTATCTGCGTCTTAAACTAAATAAAGAAGACTATTCTATTAGCTTAAATATTGTTAATTATCAAAGGGCTATATTTTTGCATAGGCGTGTATTGATCACGCTGTCAAAAGAATAAAATAAAACGTGAAAAAAATATATTTGGGGCTGGTGTTGTGTTTTTTGAACATTGTTTTGTGCGATTCATTGTCGCCCATCCTATGAAATTACCCGTTTGCTTCATAGTATGTGTTCAATCATAGAGAACACTTTTTACAAACCAGTTTTACGGGACAAACGAAGAAAGCGAAAAGCTATTTTAAGAGATTAATCCTACTTCATCAGATAAAATCAATTCTGATTCAGCGCGCACAATATGATCTTGTTAAAAGTCGAATACATTTCTTGAGCTTCGTTTAGGTAGAAGTACATAGGTACACGCTTCGCGTCAGAAGTAACAGACAAATGAAATTGGAATTCATGATTTTTTAATACATCACGCGAATCCTACACGCTTAAGTAGAGGCAACTTTAAGACGTATGCTCAGAGAAATAAGATGGATTTTTCAATGGTACGTGCACATAATTGTTGAGTTTTAATCAAGTATTCCTCGGTAGGTTGAGTCGGAAACAAATGGGATTTTTGCCATAAAGACCGTTGTTAGGCAAAGGTTACTTTTAAAACGAAGTTTGTTGTAAGCGGCCTTTTTCCTGAAATTGTTCAAATTGTTTACAGGAAAGTGGCACCTATACAGGATTACGTATTGTTTTCGAGCTGGTGCTTGAATATACTGGTATAATTATATTAATTATGCTGGTATTAACTTAAAATATAAAAAACCGGCCAAGTGCGAGTAGAACTCGCAGAGGGTTCCGTACGATGTTACCTATATTGAGTGATTTACCATGTTATTTTAATAACATGAACTTCTTATAGGTTTTCCTACAATCTGTAAGCAGAAAACTAATTTCTGTATTTTTTTCAAAATTTTAGGTTCAGTAGTTTCGGAGATAAGGGGGGGAGGGAGGAATGGTCAATTTTCGTCTATTTTCTTGAATAACTTGGAAATTATTTATTTTAAAATTACAAAAAAATACATTTAGGATCTTCACAACAAGACCTTTCATTTAATATGTCACACGATGCAGTTTTAAATGATTATTTTTTTAATTTTCCACCTTCCCCCCAGAAATGACCTCCCATATACAGATTTCATCTATTCACGTCACACCTCTGCGTTTGGGTCACAGAAATTGATATGTGCATTGTTACGCGCCACACCGCCTCAGCCAATCGCAAGCCAGCCGTAGCCAGCCAATCAGAGCTAAGCACGTGCAGCCATGTGCCAGCTAGCCCAAGCCAGCCAATCAGAGCCAAGCACGTGCAGCCATGTGCCAGCCAGCCCAAGCCAGCCAATCAGAGTCAAGCCAAACTAGCGCCTTACTACCGGAGAAACTATAAAATGCCGCGCCATCTCATATTTAGATCACTTCTCTGTTTTACTGTTTCTAAGACGGAACTCTGCTCGATTGTAGATCGAAATTAAATCAGTGTGATTCTGCAACGTTTACTTTTTATTTATATCCCGTTACATATCAGAAGTGGGATAAATATTTAAAAAAACCCTAAAACGTAGTTACGTCAATGCGTCGAGTGTAGGCCGCCTGGTCCATCCGCACGAATGGGGCAAATCTCCGCGTGAAGATTCATCCGAGACAACTAGTGAAAAAGTTTCGCCACCAGCCTCGCCTTCAGCTCGAAAAATCCTACGCAAGCTTTTGAAATCAGAGGTACAAAAGGCCATGAGTTCTTTAAATTACGAAATACCCTCCGTCACTACAAGAAAAGAACCCCGTGCAGCCTTGCTAATCCCCGAGTTCGACCCGGATAGCGAAGAGTGTACTACTGCGACAGCATGGCTCAAAAAAAAAATTTATCAACTTGGCGAAATTCATATGGAACACGCTCCATACAAGGGCGGTCATAAATAGTTAAAGTCCTGTTACTATCAATACATTGTATTATTTTAGTGACTTATAGTTGTAAAAGTGTTTTAGGAACATTAAAATGAAAGAAGTACATGTATTTACGGAATAAAAAACGTTTACTTCAGTAAAAAACAAATATAAACAATAACATACTTTTACCTAAATTTATCATGAACAAACACTTAAAAATTGGAATGTAAAACATATATTTTAAATAAAATAAGAGTCAAAACATTGATAACATTATTTAATTATAATAAAATAATAGAAATAAATAAATTAAAATTAATTAAATACAAAAAAAAACAAAACAACTAACAAAATACAAATAAATTATTCTTATTCTAACAATATTAAACATGTAACAATTCTATTACACTTTGTGACAGAGTATTTTTCTTTTTAGGGGGAAGTTTCCGAAGACTTGTAATATAAGGATCTGAATGTAATAATAGTCGTTGTATTAAATCTTGATTGGTAACTTCACGTGACATTTTTCGAGTGTGACTTCGTCTATAAATTTTGATATACTTATTTGTCGCTTCAGCAGCTTCTTCGGAAAGTTCTCCTATAGATAACAATGCATAACTTATAATATCTGATCCATGTACGAGCACCTTGTGGACAGAAGCAGGAAGACTATACCACGGATATTCCTCGACCAGGCTGTATGCTGTTTGTAATGCATAGTCTTTAAACTTGCATTCATTAATTTTATGTCCAGAAGATAACGTTTGTAATATTACACAACAACGATCTATGAGATCCTTATTCAAACCTGTAATTTCAGCAGATACAGCTGATTCCAAAAAAAACTTCCTGGCCGTGTTTCCGTCGTTAGACGTCCCGCTTCCACCACTACGCGGCTTGTCAACTATTAAACCTAATCGTTCCCTAAACTGGGACTGTACATATTGTTTTTTATTTGATAACAATTGTTTATCACTATCTAGCCTAACTTGCCATTTTTTTATGTCTAATCTATATGAAAGATGAATAAAATATTCGAAGAAACGTATCCAAGAATGTAGTGGTGATAATCCAAATTGGTATCTACTCTCTATTACAGGTTTTTGTAAACATTCGTCTATTTTATTCATCTCTTTAGGGGTAGCATTACATATATAACATCTACTTGTAGATGTTTCACTTAAAGCACTACAAATTTTACCATCTACCATTGAAAGCTGCAACTTATGAGAAACTACCAATTCACGATTGTCGATCTGAATAAAAGTAGGTTGCAAACTTTCAATTTTATCCTTAAAATAAGCTTCCTCTTGCAAAGACACTGCTGTGCTTTCTTTCAAAAATTGAAATCGAATAGGACGGCAGTACCTAGTGGAAGAGGGTCGAGGATTTTTCCATAAAATTTTACAATTATCTTCAGCTAATTTTACAATAATTTGAAGGGGTACATAAGATGTTACAAACAAACTACTATCTTCTAAAGTTGAATCTGAAAAAAATTGTTTGTATTCACTATGTCCAGTGCTGCCATCGAATCCCCATTTCCCAAGTAAAGAGATATTAGACAAACAATCATCAGGAATCTGATCTAAGACCTCTTTTTGAGATTCAAGGATTCGAGAAGCTGTGTGATCAAAAAGACTTTGTAATTCAACTTCAGCTGAAGACTCGGAAACAGTTATATTAGAAGGGTAACATCTCTGTTTCGCTTTAGTAATTTGTTGGTAACATGGTAATACATTAGGAGAAATCTTACTATTAACAAAGTTTTTAATTAATAAATACTGATGTTTTGTCAACTGAGCATCAGTCACAAGTGACAAGACATCATCAGTGCTAACTCTAGATATACACGAATCGAATGAACAGTCTGAAACATCAAGCAATGCACTCACAGTAGAATCATCAGACTTTGACAAATCAGCTACTCTCCGACGTTTAGTCCTTTTACTACATTGCGTAAAAGGTTTTCGAGGACGACCACGTGAATGACACGGCGACGTTTCAGACGGAGTACATTGCTTATTGTTTTTCACAAGTTGAATTTTTTCAATAACATTAAACCAATCGGAATTCTTATATAAAAGCTTGGTTTTATCCCTATTACATTTTTTCCAGAATCGAGCAATAGCTTTACATAAATTATTAACAATTTTCTCTAAATAATGAATATCAATGTTCTCAGCATCGTCGTTCAGAGTAGTCAACAAACTTTGTAGGACTTGACGACACTTTTCCGAGTCATTATCGGTATTGACAGTTAGCCATATTTCAAGAATATGCATTCTTGAAAACGAGCATATATATAAATTACCTAAAACAAAAAAAAACGGTTAAAATTCAGTCACAAAACCTACACAAAGCACTAAAACTAAATAAACTAATTTCGTAGCAAATGCTACGAGATAATCTGGCAACCGTAGCACCCTTGTCATCGCCAAAAGGGCAGATAAGGGCAGCCAAGTTTTAATTTTCCTAAGATAAGAAAGTCTAAAGATTATGGTGCAATATACCTCCATAGTCGGAGCGAGTGGGAACATATTTAAAAGTTTATTCAAACTTTGAATATTAAAATATAATACTCCAAGAAAAGTCGCCTCGTAGCAATGACATACTAAAGAAAATATATACTAAGATACAATTAAAATAAAAATATTAATTATTACATACCCTGTTCTTGGATATCCATTTCAGAAAAAACTCACACAGCACTCACAGGTCCCGCAATGACAACAAATGACGTCACGCTTTTTAATGACTCACTGATAACAGTATTTACGATTGGCGATGCACTCTCTTTGAATGCACAATAGATAATGAAGGCGCACTCTAATTACTGACCTATTTATAGTTTCAGAAGGTACCGCAACTATCCAATGTAACGACAAGGAATAAAATGTAAAACAAGAAAGCAGGTTTTTAAGATTTATGACCTATGGATGTCCCACAGTGGGATGGTGCGAAAACACGAAGTCGTTTCATCTGCAAGATAGATTAAGGAGGTCAAGCAAGAAGATGGTACAACCGGCTGGATGAATACGATTACTCTTGGGAAGACTGGAAGTAAATGTTGATACGTGCATTTCCCAGACATCGCAAATATGGATTCGATGACCAAATATTATCAGGACAAAGTTGCCATGTGTTTTCGGTGTAAGTTGTCAGACAGCGCAGTTGTCTCATGCATCATTCGCGGTCTACCACCACCAGCACAAGCGAATGCGAGAGCATATCATTGCGAGCGACCCGAAGAATTATACGAAGGCTTCCTATGTGTGATGGATGACTACCAGCCACCATCAATTTGGATTGGAACAAGCCCGTCAAGTAAAGATGTCGTCAGCCGACAAGGAAACAAAAAATGTCTGCCTCGTTAGCAAGAAGCAGGGCGAAGTGCTGAGCAGAGCCACCAGCTGCACTACTACACCGCCTTCGGAGGTTCAGGTTAGCCCACATTATTTTATTGCACTACCTTTGTAGCCAAAATAATCTATTGCACACTAGCCAAGTCAATATTAGCACAATCGGGGCATCAAACATAGAGGAAATCAGTTCAGATCTATTGAATAAAAACCGATTATGATTATTTGATTGCTTTACTAATCAATTTCCCTGACTATTTTGCGAGTAAAACACAAGACTTAGGATGTACAGATTTATTAAACATAAAAATAAAGTTAACAAGTGAACATCCTATATACCGTCAACCTTACAGCTTGTCGCACAGTATCTGAATCATGTTTTGCTTCTCCCGTGATTCGTAAAAAAAAAGAACGGCGATAGTAGACTTTGTGTTAACCCTTGCCTAATATCGATGATTAGGTCTCCAAATTAGCCGTTAAGAATTTCTTTACGAGTCTTAATTTGGCACAAAGTTACCATCAGGTCAAAATCGACCCTGCAGATAACCACAAAACAGCCTTTATAACGCCACATTGGTATTTGAATATACGCATGTTCCGTTTGGCTTAGATTCCGTTTGGATTAGATAATAGCACCGTCTGTTGTTATACGAATAATGAATAAGGTTGTAGATTCAATACGAAATTCCAATCACAAAAGGCGGTAGTTCAAAAACCCACAATGACTTTCCCGATAAATATGAAATTTTAGCATTCTTAGACAATTTGTTGCTACCCTCTTTTGATGTTCAGTCAGGTTTAGATATTTTACAAAAAGTTCTTCATAAATGAAGATCGGAAAATTTAAAGTGAAATGTGAGTAAGTCTTCATTTTTATAAAACAAAATTACATACTTAGGACATGAGATATCTTCGAATGGCATTCAATCAGGTGAATCAAAATTGTTAGGAGTGTCACAGTTTCCTACCCCTAGTAGTGTTCATGAAATACGTCAATTTATAGGGCTATGTAGCTATTTCCGTAAATTTATTAAAAGTTTCGCAATTTAATTGCTCGCCCTTTAACAGATTTAACAAAGAAAAACGCAGTTATGGAAATGGGGCACTGAACAAGTCGATAGTTTTCAACAATTAAAACTGTGTTTGTGTACAAGGCCAATACTGGCTTTATATTACCCTGTATTACCAACTGAGATTCACACCGATGCATGCAAATCCGGTATCGCAGGTATTTTTTTTACAAAAACAAACTGATAATTCCCTTAGGTCTGTCATGTATTTCAGTAGGGCAACGAGTAAAGAAGAAAGTATATACCACAGTTACAAGCTTGAAACGCTTGCCGTAGTAGAATCTATGTGTAGATTTAGAGTGTATTATAGTAGGGATACATGTTAAAGTGGTAACTGACTGTACTGCCGTTCGCGCCACCCTTACTAAACGTGACATTATCCCACGTATTGCTAGGTGCTGGCTGTCAATACAAGATTTTGACATGAGTGTACAATATGACCTGGGGAAAAAATTTAACACGTAGACGCGTTGAGTAGAAATCCCGTCGATGCTATTAATGTCAACCGCCTTGAAGTGTCAGACGGGTTCTATACAGTCCAGTACCAGGATGACAAGTTAAGGCGTATCATTGTTGAGCTTAAAGATAGCTCAGCTGCCCCTGATATAAACAACAACTATGTGCTCTCAGATGATAGACTCTATAGGAAGACATTGTTTGGTAATCGCCTCGTGGTGTCTGCATTGATCAGATAGACTAGTTCAGATGCACCACAATGATATAAGTCATGTAGGCTTTCAAAAATGTATAGATTTAATAAAGAGGGAGTAAATGGTACATTGTTCCCTATTCCGAAACCCACAGAACCCATAGTCATGGTTCATGTCGACCATATGCCCCTTTTGTAGAACAGGAAAAGGTTATCAATATATGTTGGTTATTACTGACTAGCTTCTGCCCGCGACTTCGTCTGCGTGGACTTCAATTTTGAACAATTTTTAAGTTTACCTCGGGAACTACTTAAGGAATCGGGATAAAAGGTAGCCTATGTCACGTTCTTTTCCATGTCAAAGGCTGCATGCATGCCAAATTTCATCCAAATCCGTTCAGCCGTTTTTGAGTGATTGAGTAACAAACATCCAAATATCCAAACATCCACACTTTCACGTTTATAATATTAGTAGGAAGTAGGATAATTTCTCTAAATTTGTTATTGCTGAGCCCACCCACGGTCAATTCAGTAAAAAACAATAAGAATACTTTTAAAAAAATATTTAGTTTATTTGGTTACCCTCATAAACTTGTCAGTAATCATGGCAAAGCTTTTACCAGCAGATATTTTAAAAAATCAACTGACAAGCAATTTAAGTACATTTTGACATCTGTTACATGTCCACGAGCCAATGGTTAAGTGGAACCGGATCTTACTGAATGCGTTACGTGCGATTGATCCTAGCCAGACTTCTAATAATTGGGCCAATAGCTTACCTGACATTATTTGGGGTAAAATTAGAAAGCCATAAGATGAAGCGTAACTTCGATAAAAAAAAAGGAAAACTAGTCTAATTTACAGAAAGGGAGATTTAGTTCTTTGGCGGCAAGCACCCACAAGTAGTGTAACAAGAGTTAGCACTAAGCTTGATGATATTTACTCTGGCCCATATATCATTACTAAGGTGTGGGTAATGACATATACAGAATCCTCAGTATCAAGGGGTTCCGAGGCTACAAGGCCTTTACTAGCCTGGTTGCATCGGACTCTTGAGGGCCTATCACAGAATCACAGTACCCTATATCATACAGTGCCAGTAGCTCTGATGACCAGCTTGAAACCGAAGATCTTATTGACCTACTTGAAAGCTAACCACGTGTTTTTCCATTGCGGGAGCAATGATTGTTTCAGGACGGCCGACTGTTACGCGCCACACCGCCTCAGCCAATCGCAAGCCAGCCGTAGCCAGCCAATCAGAGCTAAGCAAGTGCAGCCATGTGCCAGCTAGCCCAAGCCAGCCAATCAGAGCCAAGCACGTGCAGCCATGTGCCAGCCAGCCCAAGCCAGCCAATCAGAGTCAAGCCAAACTAGCGCCTTACTACCGGAGAAACTATAAAATGCCGCGCCATCTCATATTTAGATCACTTCTCTGTTTTACTGTTTCTAAGACGGAACTCTGCTCGATTGTAGATCGAAATTAAATCAGTGTGATTCTGCAACGTTTACTTTTTATTTATATCCCGTTACAGTATTGTGTACCGAATTTCAACTTAATCGGTCTAGTAGATTCGGAGATAATTGACTGTGACCGACAGACAGACGGACACACGAGTGATCCTATAAGTGTTCCGTTTTTTTATTCGGACGTACGGAACCCTAAGAAATAAAAACTGACGTCAAAAACACTTTAAAGTTAAAAATAATATAAGAATACAGATAACATTACATTTCTATATTGAAGTCGGTGCCAAACGATAATCTCCTAGATAGTCTTATTTGGTCTTTTTGAAGTTGGTTTTTATTTTTTTATGATACCGATCGACAATCGATCAGAGGAAACAAATCTGTACGGGGTTCTTCTATGGGTTCAATAAGGATACACCTTCGACTCGAATACACGTTTATTATGAGCACAGAGATACAGTAGTATTGTTGTTCGCAGACAGTCGGAAGCGGAACTAACTCACAATCCGATCCGCACAAATATTTATACAACGAAAGCGTACAAAATAATTAAAACTACCTTATATCTAAAACAATAAAAATTACAAATCAACAGGAAGGTATTTACAAAATTGCCAAAAGAAGGGTGTATTTTGCATAGGGCGATGAGCGCGTCGTTAACACTCCCCACCCCAGTGCTGATACAGCACTAATCCACCAGTGAGATGGGTGCGACGCGCGCAACCGATCTTTGCCGAAGTGTATCGGTCTTAGTTTTAATGTCTACGATCCGAATACGCCCGTCCTTGCCCGTCATATTACGTGGGGCATTAGGATCTACGACCAAGACCAGGTCACCTTTTTTTTTTTTTTCTCGGGGGTAAATGCCTAACCGCACCGTACCCGCCGTTGGCTAGACGACGAGCGTGTGTGGGGCTCTCCCGGCAGCGTGCCAGGCCTACCCACTAAAACCCCCCGGTGTTCTCCCTGCCCTTAGGGGCGCGCTAGGTAAGGTCCACAATGCGACTCCACTACCCACGCGCCCGGGCAAGCCCGACCAACCGGTCGGGCTATCGCCAAGGGGGGATTGCCCGAGAACACCAGGGCAATCCCCAGACGGAGGGCCTTACGGCGGCGTGCATGGGGCCAACCGTGCACGCAGGCCTCCACGGCAGAAGACCAGGTCACTTACCTGTAAAGGTTGCTGCTTTGTGTTCCACTTTCGCCTTGGTAGCAGCTCTGGTAGGATTTCCTTTACCCATCGCTGCCAATACATATCGGCCAATCTTTGTGACTTACGCCATAACTTATTGAGGTGTAAGTCAGAGTCATCAAAGCGCCCGAGTGCAGGTAAGTTTGATGAACCACCAATAAGGAAATGGTTCGGAGTTAATGTTTCGGCATCACCAGAGTCAACGGAAACATGCATCAAGGGGCGACTGTTAACTATGTTTTCTACCTCAGCCATCAACGTGGTTAAAACTTCTTCCCTTGGTGCCCGCTCCTTGAGTATAGCTCGAAAGTGAAGTCTTGACGCTACGAATAAGTTGCTCCCACGCCCCACCCCAATGTGGGCTTAGAGGCGGAATAAAATTCCAACGTACAGCGTTATTCGTAGCTTCAAGCCTCAACGGCCCATAGTCAAGTTCCTTAATTGACTTACGTAGCTCCGTGTTTGATCCCCGCAAATTAGTGCCGTTGTCCGAGTTGTTGAGTTGGCTTGGCCACCCCCGCCGCGCTGCCATGCGTCGCAAAGCCACGATGAGTGCGTCAGCACTAAGCGAGTTCACCAACTCGATATGCACGGCGCGGACTGTGAGACAAGTGAACAAAACACCGTACCTTTTTTCTCGGCGGCGACTCACTGTTATATCCATTGGGCCGAACAAATCTAAGCCGCAATGACTGAAGGCTCGTTGGTGGTGAGCCATCCGAGCTGGTGGATGGTCACCCATTCTCGGCACCAGTGGCTTACTCTTGCTTATGCGACAAAACATGCATTTAGAGGGCCGCAGCTCGGCGTACCGCTGTGCCCTCGCGCCGCCGCCGCGGCCGGGCGCTGTGTTCTCCCCGTGGCTCCTGCTTGTGTAATGAAGAAGTCTATGATGCTCCTCGCCACAACTATCTCTGTCACACGGCGGTGCTGCGCACGTTTGCCGGTCATGGGTTGATAGTAAACACTTATAACATAGACCACTGCGTTTAATAAATTGCCATCGGACCTTGCGGAGTGATTTTTTGAATTTATTACACTCAGTAATTTTGTGTATAGACAATCGGCAAAATTGGCATTTACCATCAGAGTGTTCAGCTTGAAATAGCACACTTTGCAAGCGTGAAGCGTCTGTTTGTCGATTTTTCTTATAGTCACTTCTTTCATTGGCATAATAAATATTAGAAGTGGTTGACACTTTTAGTGCTTCCTCACTCAGGAAATCAGACAAAATCAACATTTTTGATCTATGCCCGTCTGTGATCAATGGAAAACTATAATCGGACCATTTTGACAACAAAAGCGGTGAAAACTTAGGTATTTACAAAATTGCCAAAAGAAGGGTGTATTTTGCATAGGGCGATGAGCGCGTCGTTAACAAAATCTTTCTAATAAATATTACGTCTATAAAGATATTTATTTTTGTAAATACCTTCCTGTTAATTTGTAATTTTTATTGTTTTAGATATAAGGTAGTTTTAATTATTTTGTACGCTTTGGTTGTATAAATATTTGTGCGGATCGGATTGTGAGTTAGTTCCGCTTCCGACTGTCTGCGAACAACAATACTACTGTATCTCTGTGCTCATAATAAACGTGTCTTCGAGTCGAAGATGTATCCTTAGTGAACCCCTAGAAGAACCCCGTACAAAGTGGTCTTCGGCCGGATCAATGTTCTATACACCACAGAAGATGGTCGTCACGCGAAACACGTCGCGCAGAGAGCGTGAGCATCAGCAGAAAGAAAGCCGCGGAATTCTGGAAAGTTCTTCACAAAACGCCGAAAAAGTGCCCAGCACCACACCAGCTCAAGAATTGCCCGGTAACAGTTTCAAATGCGACACCGTTACCTATGTCGCCACCGCCATTTACCGAGGTAAAAACCTCACTACCCGCTGCCACGAAAAATACGGCGAAGTCGAAACGCTCATCAACGCGTTCCTTGGCTGTGCAAAGAAGAAGGCTGGAATTGGAAGCCGCGGCTAAAACGGCCAAGATACAGATTGAGCTGCTAAACAAACAGTTACAGGCAGACCTAGCGGAACTGAACGATACGGAATACAGTTCCCTCGAGGAGGACAATAATAGTGTAAGTAAGATATTTAACAAATAATTTATTTAGCCTTTGCATGAATGTATACCCCAACTTTAAACACAAATAAAATGAAAAGAACTTGACTCTACTTACACCTGTTCGAAAATTGGGAGAGCCTTTCCGGGAAGAACTACTCTTCTTCATGATGAAACTCGTGAAGACCGCCCGTGCACCACTGTGAACTACAAAAAAATTGATGCTGTGCGCAGTATGATCGAACAGACAGGCATGTGACCTACTATGAGATCCGGACATCTTTGGACATAGGCATGAGTCAAATACAGTGAATGCTACCCAAAAATTTGGGTGTGAGAAAGCTGTGTTCTCGATGGATCCCACACAATTTGACTGATACCCAAAAAAACGGACCGCATCACTTAATGCCATGCTTTGCTTGCCAGATACAACGAAGGGACTTCAAATTTGGTGTGGAACATAGTAACAGGTGACGAAACATGGATTTATAGTTACGATTCCAAAATAAAGCAGCAATCGAGCGTACCTATGGGTCTTTCGAGATGAGCCGAAACCAACCAAAGTTCAAGTCAAATGTGTTTCATTATCCCAAGCCCGTCCACGCTGTCAAAATCATTGATACCGGAAGCTCCGCTTACGTGGAACGAACCACATAGGATTTGACCACGAATACTGAAAAGCGTTTAAAACGTCTTGCACAATAATAAAAATGTATACATTAAATATTCACGAGTAAATCAGGAAAGTTTTGTTTAATAAATACGTAAATGTGCATTATCGTGGCGCAAGATGATACGGCGTTAAGCGCTATTTTCACGGACTTTGTCAATAATTTCCGGTAAACAAATGGTCGTGTACCAGTCACTTTCACGGTACGACGATTTTCTAAAGCAACAGTAGCCACGTGTCACTTTTAAAAAAAAAGAAGCATTGATCCGCTTCGAGGCACCTTTCACGTGCGCTACTTTGGTTGGTTTCGGCTCATCTCGAAAGACCCATAGGTACGCTCGATTGCTGCTTTATTTTGGAATCGTAACTATAAATCCATGTTTCGTCACCTGTTACTATGTTCCACACCAAATTTGAAGTCCCTTCGTTGTATCTGGCAAGCAAAGCATGGCATTAAGTGATGCGGTCCGTTTTTTTGGGTATCAGTCAAATTGTGTGGGATCCATCGAGAACACAGCTTTCTCACACCCAAATTTTTGGGTAGCATTCACTGTATTTGACTCATGCCTATGTCCAAAGATGTCCGGATCTCATAGTAGGTCACATGCCTGTCTGTTCGATCATACTGCGCACAGCATCAATTTTTTTGTAGTTCACAGTGGTGCACGGGCGGTCTTCACGAGTTTCATCATGAAGAAGAGTAGTTCTTCCCGGAAAGGCTCTCCCAATTTTCGAACAGGTGTAAGTAGAGTCAAGTTCTTTTCATTTTATTTGTGTTTAAAGTTGGGGTATACATTCATGCAAAGGCTAAATAAATTATTTGTTAAATATCTTACTTACACTATTATTGTCCTCCTCGAGGGAACTGTATTCCGTATCGTTCAGTTCCGCTAGGTCTGCCTGTAACTGTTTGTTTAGCAGCTCAATCTGTATCTTGGCCGTTTTAGCCGCGGCTTCCAATTCCAGCCTTCTTCTTTGCACAGCCAAGGAACGCGTTGATGAGCGTTTCGACTTCGCCGTATTTTTCGTGGCAGCGGGTAGTGAGGTTTTTACCTCGGTAAATGGCGGTGGCGACATAGGTAACGGTGTCGCATTTGAAACTGTTACCGGGCAATTCTTGAGCTGGTGTGGTGCTGGGCACTTTTTCGGCGTTTTGTGAAGAACTTTCCAGAATTCCGCGGCTTTCTTTCTGCTGATGCTCACGCTCTCTGCGCGACGTGTTTCGCGTGACGACCATCTTCTGTGGTGTATAGAACATTGATCCGGCCGAAGACCACTTTGTACGGGGTTCTTCTAGGGGTTCACTAAGGATACATCTTCGACTCGAAGACACGTTTATTATGAGCACAGAGATACAGTAGTATTGTTGTTCGCAGACAGTCGGAAGCGGAACTAACTCACAATCCGATCCGCACAAATATTTATACAACCAAAGCGTACAAAATAATTAAAACTACCTTATATCTAAAACAATAAAAATTACAAATTAACAGGAAGGTATTTACAAAAATAAATATCTTTATAGACGTAATATTTATTAGAAAGATTTTGTTAACGACGCGCTCATCGCCCTATGCAAAATACACCCTTCTTTTGGCAATTTTGTAAATACCTAAGTTTTCACCGCTTTTGTTGTCAAAATGGTCCGATTATAGTTTTCCATTGATCACAGACGGGCATAGATCAAAAATGTTGATTTTGTCTGATTTCCTGAGTGAGGAAGCACTAAAAGTGTCAACCACTTCTAATATTTATTATGCCAATGAAAGAAGTGACTATAAGAAAAATCGACAAACAGACGCTTCACGCTTGCAAAGTGTGCTATTTCAAGCTGAACACTCTGATGGTAAATGCCAATTTTGCCGATTGTCTATACACAAAATTACTGAGTGTAATAAATTCAAAAAATCACTCCGCAAGGTCCGATGGCAATTTATTAAACGCAGTGGTCTATGTTATAAGTGTTTACTATCAACCCATGACCGGCAAACGTGCGCAGCACCGCCGTGTGACAGAGATAGTTGTGGCGAGGAGCATCATAGACTTCTTCATTACACAAGCAGGAGCCACGGGGAGAACACAGCGCCCGGCCGCGGCGGCGGCGCGAGGGCACAGCGGTACGCCGAGCTGCGGCCCTCTAAATGCATGTTTTGTCGCATAAGCAAGAGTAAGCCACTGGTGCCGAGAATGGGTGACCATCCACCAGCTCGGATGGCTCACCACCAACGAGCCTTCAGTCATTGCGGCTTAGATTTGTTCGGCCCAATGGATATAACAGTGAGTCGCCGCCGAGAAAAAAGGTACGGTGTTTTGTTCACTTGTCTCACAGTCCGCGCCGTGCATATCGAGTTGGTGAACTCGCTTAGTGCTGACGCACTCATCGTGGCTTTGCGACGCATGGCAGCGCGGCGGGGGTGGCCAAGCCAACTCAACAACTCGGACAACGGCACTAATTTGCGGGGATCAAACACGGAGCTACGTAAGTCAATTAAGGAACTTGACTATGGGCCGTTGAGGCTTGAAGCTACGAATAACGCTGTACGTTGGAATTTTATTCCGCCTCTAAGCCCACATTGGGGTGGGGCGTGGGAGCAACTTATTCGTAGCGTCAAGACTTCACTTTCGAGCTATACTCAAGGAGCGGGCACCAAGGGAAGAAGTTTTAACCACGTTGATGGCTGAGGTAGAAAACATAGTTAACAGTCGCCCCTTGATGCATGTTTCCGTTGACTCTGGTGATGCCGAAACATTAACTCCGAACCATTTCCTTATTGGTGGTTCATCAAACTTACCTGCACTCGGGCGCTTTGATGACTCTGACTTACACCTCAATAAGTTATGGCGTAAGTCACAAAGATTGGCCGATATGTATTGGCAGCGATGGGTAAAGGAAATCCTACCAGAGCTGCTACCAAGGCGAAAGTGGAACACAAAGCAGCAACCTTTACAGGTAAGTGACCTGGTCTTCTGCCGTGGAGGCCTGCGTGCACGGTTGGCCCCATGCACGCCGCCGTAAGGCCCTCCGTCTGGGGATTGCCCTGGTGTTCTCGGGCAATCCCCCCTTGGCGATAGCCCGACCGGTTGGTCGGGCTTGCCCGGGCGCGTGGGTAGTGGAGTCGCATTGTGGACCTTACCTAGCGCGCCCCTAAGGGCAGGGAGAACACCGGGGGGTTTTAGTGGGTAGGCCTGGCACGCTGCCGGGAGAGCCCCACACACGCTCGTCGTCTAGCCAACGGCGGGTACGGTGCGGTTAGGCATTTACCCCCGAGAAAAAAAAAAAAAAGGTGACCTGGTCTTGGTCGTAGATCCTAATGCCCCACGTAATATGACGGGCAAGGACGGGCGTATTCGGATCGTAGACATTAAAACTAAGACCGATACACTTCGGCAAAGATCGGTTGCGCGCGTCGCACCCATCTCACTGGTGGATTAGTGCTGTATCAGCACTGGGGTGGGGAGTGTTAACGACGCGCTCATCGCCCTATGCAAAATACACCCTTCTTTTGGCAATTTTGTAAATACCTTCCTGTTGATTTGTAATTTTTATTGTTTTAGATATAAGGTAGTTTTAATTATTTTGTACGCTTTCGTTGTATAAATATTTGTGCGGATCGGATTGTGAGTTAGTTCCGCTTCCGACTGTCTGCGAACAACAATACTACTGTATCTCTGTGCTCATAATAAACGTGTATTCGAGTCGAAGGTGTATCCTTATTGAACCCATAGAAGAACCCCGTACAGATTTGTTTCCTCTGATCGATTGTCGATCGGTATCATAAAAAAATAAAAACCAACTTCAAAAAGACCAAATAAGACTATCTAGGAGATTATCGTTTGGCACCGACTTCAATATAGAAATGTAATGTTATCTGTATTCTTATATTATTTTTAACTTTAAAGTGTTTTTGACGTCAGTTTTTATTTCTTAGGGTTCCGTACGTCCGAATAAAAAAACGGAACACTTATAGGATCACTCGTGTGTCCGTCTGTCTGTCGGTCACAGTCAATTATCTCCGAATCTACTAGACCGATTAAGTTGAAATTCGGTACACAATACTGTAACGGGATATAAATAAAAAGTAAACGTTGCAGAATCACACTGATTTAATTTCGATCTACAATCGAGCAGAGTTCCGTCTTAGAAACAGTAAAACAGAGAAGTGATCTAAATATGAGATGGCGCGGCATTTTATAGTTTCTCCGGTAGTAAGGCGCTAGTTTGGCTTGACTCTGATTGGCTGGCTTGGGCTGGCTGGCACATGGCTGCACGTGCTTGGCTCTGATTGGCTGGCTTGGGCTAGCTGGCACATGGCTGCACTTGCTTAGCTCTGATTGGCTGGCTACGGCTGGCTTGCGATTGGCTGAGGCGGTGTGGCGCGTAACAGTCGGCCGTCCTGAAACAATCATTGCTCCCGCAATGGAAAAACACGTGGTTAGCTTTCAAGTAGGTCAATAAGATCTTCGGTTTCAAGCTGGTCATCAGAGCTACTGGCACTGTATGATATAGGGTACTGTGATTCTGTGATAGGCCCTCAAGAGTCCGATGCAACCAGGCTAGTAAAGGCCTTGTAGCCTCGGAACCCCTTGATACTGAGGATTCTGTATATGTCATTACCCACACCTTAGTAATGATATATGGGCCAGAGTAAATATCATCAAGCTTAGTGCTAACTCTTGTTACACTACTTGTGGGTGCTTGCCGCCAAAGAACTAAATCTCCCTTTCTGTAAATTAGACTAGTTTTCCTTTTTTTTTATCGAAGTTACGCTTCATCTTATGGCTTTCTAATTTTACCCCAAATAATGTCAGGTAAGCTATTGGCCCAATTATTAGAAGTCTGGCTAGGATCAATCGCACGTAACGCATTCAGTAAGATCCGGTTCCACTTAACCATTGGCTCGTGGACATGTAACAGATGTCAAAATGTACTTAAATTGCTTGTCAGTTGATTTTTTAAAATATCTGCTGGTAAAAGCTTTGCCATGATTACTGACAAGTTTATGAGGGTAACCAAATAAACTAAATATTTTTTTAAAAGTATTCTTATTGTTTTTTACTGAATTGACCGTGGGTGGGCTCAGCAATAACAAATTTAGAGAAATTATCCTACTTCCTACTAATATTATAAACGTGAAAGTGTGGATGTTTGGATATTTGGATGTTTGTTACTCAATCACTCAAAAACGGCTGAACGGATTTGGATGAAATTTGGCATGCATGCAGCCTTTGACATGGAAAAGAACGTGACATAGGCTACCTTTTATCCCGATTCCTTAAGTAGTTCCCGAGGTAAACTTAAAAATTGTTCAAAATTGAAGTCCACGCAGACGAAGTCGCGGGCAGAAGCTAGTCAGTAATAACCAACATATATTGATAACCTTTTCCTGTTCTACAAAAGGGGCATATGGTCGACATGAACCATGACTATGGGTTCTGTGGGTTTCGGAATAGGGAACAATGTACCATTTACTCCCTCTTTATTAAATCTATACATTTTTGAAAGCCTACATGGCTTATATCATTGTGGTGCATCTGAATTAGTCTATCTGATCAATGCAGACACCACGAGGCGATTACCAAACAATGTCTTCCTATAGAGTCTATCATCTGAGAGCACATAGTTGTTGTTTATATCAGGGGCAGCTGAGCTATCTTTAAGCTCAACAATGATACGCCTTAACTTGTCATCCTGGTACTGGACTGTATAGAACCCGTCTGACACTTCAAGGCGGTTGACATTAATAGCATCGACGGGATTTCTACTCAACGCGTCTACGTGTTAAATTTTTTCCCCAGGTCATATTGTACACTCATGTCAAAATCTTGTATTGACAGCCAGCACCTAGCAATACGTGGGATAATGTCACGTTTAGTAAGGGTGGCGCGAACGGCAGTACAGTCAGTTACCACTTTAACATGTATCCCTACTATAATACACTCTAAATCTACACATAGATTCTACTACGGCAAGCGTTTCAAGCTTGTAACTGTGGTATATACTTTCTTCTTTACTCGTTGCCCTACTGAAATACATGACAGACCTAAGGGAATTATCAGTTTGTTTTTGTAAAAAAAAATACCTGCGATACCGGATTTGCATGCATCGGTGTGAATCTCAGTTGGTAATACAGGGTAATATAAAGCCAGTATTGGCCTTGTACACAAACACAGTTTTAATTGTTGAAAACTATCGACTTGTTCAGTGCCCCATTTCCATAACTGCGTTTTTCTTTGTTACTTTATAACGGGAAACGCCGCACGCACAAGGAAACGCCGCACAATAAATTTGTTACTTTATTAACTAAATACGAAAGTGTTTATATGATTATTGATTTTTACCAACTTTCTGTGTTCAGCGCAATCAACTCGCATAGTCAAAATTCACTATGCGAGTTGGGTTTACATTAAAAAAAAGACGTAGATAGCTGAACACAGAAAATTACTAAAAATCTACTCACTAATTGGAGGTGTATTATTTTTATAACAGCAGTTTCAAAAGCAACTTTGGATATTGTGAATAGACGAATTCGTTTTTTTTTAAGATTTAAAAATATTCACTACGCCTCGCGGAAGCATCGAAAAAGATCTTAAAAGTCTTCGGGAGCAGAAGTTCATATAATTGGCATCATATTATGTGACTGTGTGATACTGAAGTAGAAACAATCAGTTGTAAATTTTTATGTAAAAAATTAGCTGCAAGCATCCGCTTCACTGGTTTTTAGGGTTCCGCACCTAAAAGGAAAAAATGGAACTCTTATAGGATCACTTCGTTATTCGTCTCTCCGTCTGTCTCTCAAGACCCTTTTTCTTGGGAACACATAGAGATATCAAGGTGATACACATAGAGAATGCAGCTGTAAAAAAAATCAAACTTGCAAATCAACGTGAGCAAATGATATGACCGTTTATGTTAAAACTGTACCGGAGGGAGGCTCCGTACCGGGGTCACCTTAGGTGAGCTGGTATTAAATTAGGGTTTCCCTCGATTTTTATAGGATCTCATCATCAGATCCTGACTTTTGTGGCCTTGGGGCCACCCCAAGAGTATACTCTATCGAATACAAAAACAATTTTGAAAATCGGTCTACAATCCTCACGTACAATGGTCCACCTTAAGGATTAAGTGCGGAAACCGACCCCGATAACATAGAACATAGAACATCGGTCTACAATTGGCGGAGTAATAGCGTAACATACACACAAAACACGTTGGCCACACCTAAAAATTTAAGGGTTTCCCCTCGATTTTTATGGGATCCCATCATCAGATCCTAACTTCGGTGACCTTGGTACCACCCTTGTAGTATACACTATCGAATACAAAAAGAGTTTTGAAAATCGGTCCACAATTGGCGGCGTAATCGCGTAACATATACACAAAAAAACATACGCATCGAATTGAGAACCTCCTCCTTTTTTTAAGTCGGTTAATTAGTATGGATTACAAATTTTTACCTAGTCATGACTTAAATTAATCGTTAGTTGTTTGTTGTAACGGTTTTGTTCCTCTTTCCATGAAGTTCCATTTTATTCCATTCCATACGTACGTATACGCAAACGAATTAAAATTTATGAACTATAGGTATATAACGAATTAATATATATTTATATATAAACGAATTAAATAATAAAGAGTGTTTGAAAATACAAATACACACAAATAAGGTCGCAAGAAAAAACAAAGCTGTAGTAATTATATTAGTCAGCATGGAAAGGCATCTTCTTCTATTTCCCTGAGATTATTATTTCGAACAAACCATTCAGCCAAGGAAACGCCGCACGGGATCGTCTGTAATATTTTAACAAACCTGTCCAATTATTTTAACAAACCTGTCCAATTATTTCGAACAAACCATTCAGCCAAGGAAACGCCGCACGGGATCGTCTGTAATATTTTAACAAACCTGTCCAATTATTTTAACAAACCTGTCCAATTATTTCGAACAAACCATTCAGCCAAGGAAACGCCGCACGGGATCGTCTGTAATATTTTAACAAACCTGTCCAATTATTTTAACAAACCTGTCCAATTATTTCGAACAAACCATTCAGCCAAGGAAACGCCGCACGGGATCGTCTGTAATATTTTAACAAACGCGGCGAACAGCGGGTCGCTTAACAATAAATATTTTATTTGGGAAACATGTATTCACGTTTTTTTTTCGACTTCATTACGCAATTCTTACGGTCGGTTGCACCGAGTTTGCAATTTCGTTGAAAGTTACAGTAAAAGTCACTTTTGCATTGACTTTTACCGTAAGAATACCTAAAAACTGAAAAAGTAAGCATTTAACCATCAATCTAGAAATCTTTACAGATTTCGTAGAAATTGGGAAGGAAATGAAATTTTTGCAAAAACTAAAAACCGATTACAACAAAAACAATGAAAAGTCAAAAATAAAATAAGAATACACACTGCATCACGTTTTTATTTTGAATTAGGTGCCAAATTTTAGTACTTTCTCTCGGTTCCGACTTCTAAATAAAAATTGATATTGTACCTATATATTCTTATATTATTTTGAACTTTTCTGTGTTTTTGAAGATGATTTTAAATTTATTAAAACTAATATTTACTTACTTTTTTTTATTTTAAGTGAATTGAATACTATCTCACCGAAGTTACTTTAAAGAATACAAGCACGGATCCGTTTGTTTTCTGTTGGTCAGATTTTCAAAACGTCAGACTTTCAAATAAATAACTCTTATACATCTCTTATATCAAGAACACGGGATTAATTGGAACTAGGAACACTTATTGTTCTTAATGATAGATACATTGTCAATGGTCAATTTTCTTAAAATTCAAGTAAATATTTTTCTTGCAGTAAGTAAATATTAGTTTCCCTATAGGTTGAGAATTTCAAATCGTCACCATTTCAAATGGTCAGAGTACAGTCACAGATAGTAAGGGGTTATGTATGTCGGAGAAAGCCTATTTTCCATGCCTTCTTCATTAATATTCGTGGGTTTTGTGGGCGTCATTAGGGTTAGATGCGAGCACAAACACAACAATTACTCTTCTCACAATAATTTTAATAAAATTTTAACACTGTTATTACACAACCGCAATAAATTAGGTACACGTCTACTTTAAATAATAATCACAAACAACTAAACGAATCTGAGCAGCAGGTTCGAGACACCGATCTAACTTCACTGCGCACCAGTAAGCTAACAACTGAACTACCTCTGTCAAACATACTCCTTATAAAACCCACGCGGCAATTCTCCATTTCCTACAATAAAGACTAGACTTGTGCAGAGTATATCACTGAGAGGAAAAGAGAGATATATATATTTTGGAGCTGCTGATATATATATCTCTTTTATATCACTATATCATTTATATCTTTATCTAGATCATTGACTCAGTGACTCAGTGTTTCTTTAATTTATCAGTGATATAATGAAAGTGTGCTCTGTGTCTAAATTTCTTAATTTAATTTTATTAACTTATTTATTATTTGGAGATTAGCATTCATAAAGAGATTTATAATTATTTTGTATTAATTTGTATTCATATACCGGGTGTAACGGAATACCGCAATAATATTAAAGGTTGTTGATTAACAAAAAAATGTTTTATGACTATTCTTTGTATTTTTATTATATGCCTACTTTCGAGTTAATACGCTGAACTGTTAAGCGTAGTATAATATATGCGAAGGCTTGTAATTAGCGAATTGAACATTTATTTGTCTAGTAATAAGTATATGTGTCTGTAAGCCTTTCAAAAATAAATAAATAAAAATAAAATAAATAAATAAAAATAAATAATTTTCTTAATACTGTTGTGAGCATGAAAAATCAGTCACCTAATAAAATCCTGCCGATTGAAAGAGAAGAGTACTGATTCAATGCGGTTTCAATGCTCTCGGACATGTCAGGCGACTGAAAGAGATACTGAGCTACTGACATATTTGAAACTGAAGTGATATACTGATATAATCACTCCTTGCGTCAGATATATATCTTTTGAATCAATCACTCCTGAGTTACACAACAAAATAAAGACTAGATGGCGCCTCGACCCCGCTCGAGGCTTGCCTCTGCTCTGTTAGCGCAATATTCATAACTTTTATTTAATGAATAAGATTTTAAATAACACAAAAAATAATTTAATTAATTTAGAATTACTGCTAAGATTTATAAAGGTTATTTGGATATAAACAATCAATGATAATCAACTCGGCTCGTCACTTCCTCCGACATGTATAAATACGACATACCTAGACAATGTATGGATCAATACGTGATCGTCATAATATTCATATTACGATCAATCTCCTAATCCTTGAGGAATCTTCCATCATCAGCTCAGCATTATGAGATGAAGACTGCTAGACACACACACCTGAAAAGCTTTAGATAAAATGCGGATAAAAAATGTGCTGCGTGCCTATAATATTTGAGAGATTCCCTTAGTTTACCTGGGATCCCCTCATCAGATCCTGAGTTTGGTGACAATGGGACCACCTCAGGAGTATACTCTTTACAAATCGAGTAAGATCCATATAAAAAATATATGCGTCGAATCGAGAGCTTTCTTAGTTTTTTGAAGTCAGTTAATAAATATTTGTTAGTTTGCGCCGTGGTTCGCTTTAAAGATTTTGCGAGAATGAATTAGTGGATTTCGTCGCAATGCGCGCTTGCTTAGTGTTTCTAAGACATCCATTTTCTTTCATGCAAATCCAAAAGTCTATTTATATTTATACATTGCACACGTGTCGTACGTCAGCTCAATTTGCCTTTTTTGACAAGTCGCAAATACCAACAGCAATACTGTTAAAAATTACTAGAGACACGAATATATTTTAAAGCTCAAACTCCTTAAAGTCATTATAACGAAGTCTGTTGCCCTACTTTGCGGGGAGCCTGAGCGCAGGCGAGCTAACTCATAATAAGATCCTTAAGTATTTCAGTGATGGCGGCTGCTAATCTCGGCATTAGGGCCAAACGACCTAACGTTACGCTCAATGAGCTTTTTTGATTAGCCCTGAGCCTGCGTGGCCTTTGTCAAAAAGTTTTCTAATCATAATTCTTTTGGATCGCGACTGTTTTGGTTACGCAGCACGCTATGTGTTTTTTTTAAGTCAGATGTTAAAACAGCAAAAGACAAGTCAGTATTGATTCAATGACATGTAAAGTTTTACAATCGAGTTCAAACATTTTAATTAGTTCGTTCAGAAATGGGAATGAGGCGAGATATGGAATAAATACATCTCAATAATACAGAGAAACTGCCTCCATGGTCCAGTGATGGAGACCATCGGGTGTGAATGGGGTAGCCCGCAAGCTTACTACGGAAAAAAGCAATCGGTTGCTAATTAAAATTTAGTCCATTGAAGTGTTACATTTTTTTTGGGCTTGTTGTACATTTGTCAGAGGACGCAATTTTATTGTTTAGATATCAAGGAGGGGTTACTGTAAAGTTAAATCCAAGTTTGTGGGGTTGCAACCGTTGTCCTACGGCCGTCATCGTGGAAATAGGGGTACAAATGGTTTTTAGGTTTATCTGACAAAGTAAGGTCTCACAACTTAACTAAAAAGATTGAAAAATAAAATTTAAAAAAAAGTAAAACCAACTTTAAAAAATACGAAAAAGTCAAATAATAATAATATATGACTACATACGACATCACAGTTTTATATTGAAGTTGGTGCCATATTTAAATTTTTTAAGACTCTTAAAATGATCATTGCTTGGCACCGACTTCAATATAAAACTGTGATGTCGTATGTAGTGTTATATTATTATTATTTATGACTTTTTCGTATTTTTGAAGTCGGTTTTATTTTATTTTAAATTTTATTTTTCAATATTTTTAGTTAAGTTAATACATGCGTATTACAATCTGAGTCAAACACCAGAATAACTTAAAATAAAATGCCTCTCGCTCTAAACAGGTTTAAAAGAATTATTTCCGAACTCATAATCTACCAGAAACCTTCCATCATCAGCTCAGTAACATGACATGATAACTCCCAGACGCAAATACTTGAATATCTTAAGAAAAAACATGAAACATGCCTTTGAAATTTAAGGGTTTCCCTCGATTTGTCTTAGATTCCATCATCAGATCATGGCATGGTGACAATGGAACTACCTCAGGAGTGTACCTACTCTTTCGATTACAAAAAGAATTTTGGAAATCGGCACACAAGTGGCGATGGCGGAGTAATCGGTGAACATACTTAAAAATATAGATACAGTCGAACATATAACCTCCTCCTTTTTTGAAGTCGGTAAAAATGATTTAATAAGAACAATTATTCATGTTAGTAAAAATTAATGATAAGAAACATTGACAAAGAAAAACCTTTGATGTTTTTGTCTATTTTCATGAATACTATACTTCTGTACGCCTAGTATCTCAGCTTTTGTGGCTTTATTAAAAACAACAGTAGTATTTTTCTCTACGTTTCCGTTAGAGACGCTAATGTGTACTTACACGCATCAAAAGTAGCTAAGTATGTAAGCCATATAATAATATGGAGCATTGCTAGACAAACAAAATGACCATAATTATCTTACTAGCAAAAGTTTCTTGTTTGAGCACTCAGGGTGTTAAATATAACTGAACGCACATTGTCAAGTGAATTATGGTATACTGACATTTCCTTTGATTCCTTAGAAATGATTGATTTATGAGCGTTCAGAAGATTTTGTCGCAAAGGATATCATTGAATTAAATTCTGTTATTGCCTGACTTTGGTGACCTTGAAACTACCCTAGGAGTATACTAGGAGTATACTCTATCGAATAGAAAAAGAATTTTGAAAATCGGTCCACAATTGGCGGAGTAATCGCGTAACATACACACAAAACACGTTGGAAACACCTTAAAATTTAAGGGTTTTCCTAGATTTTCATGGCATCCCATCATCAGATCCTGACTTTGGTAACCATGGGACCAATCTTGGAGTATACTCTATCGAACACAAAAATAATTTTGAAAATCGGTCTACAACTGGCGGCGTAATCGCGTAACACACACACAAAAAAAAACATATGCATCGAATTGAGAACCTCCTCCATTTTTGAAGTCGGTTAAAAATGAAATGAAATGAAACCAAGAACGTTTTATACAATATAATATGTAGAACAAATATACAAGACCGTACTTGCGTTTGTGTAGCAAACGCAAGTAGGTCAGCTGTGAAGAAGCACCGTACCTTGTTCAGAACTCCGAGATTTCGTGAAGTTGTTTTTACACGCTTTCAATGTAGTCCTTTGAACTTGAAGTTGCAGAGCTCACGGCCATACCAAGCATGGTAAAACAGTCTGACGATGAAGAATTAAGGGAAAAGTGTCTGATTACATGACGGACAAAAAAGCTTGGGTTTGAGTTTGAACTCCCATTTGTCATATTTAATAATGTACTGCGTTGTGTTTCAAAGAAACGTTCAACCATAGCAATTTATAAGCTAAGTTCACACACTTCTCTCAGATATAGATTTAAAGAGATTGATATTATATTATTTATGATTATTTGTATAGTAAAACTATTTGAACATGAGGTCAACTCTACACTTTCCTTTGATTGATATGTTAATAAAGTCTTTATCTTATATAATGTGAACTGACACATATCTAATCTTGTAATGGAAGTATAACTCAAACTTTGCTTTGAGGTCAGCTTCCAATTGACGACTCTGTAACAACACAGGAAGAAAAAAATAGTCCTTGCTGGTTTTCTTGCTGGTTCTTTCCAGTACAAGGTCTCCCGCCGTAGACTTGTGAACCAATGGCGTAGCTGCTTTGACGTACAAAAGTGATTGTTACAATCAGAGTTTTGAAAATCGCTCCACAATTGGCGGCGTAATCGCGTAACATACGCAAAATAAACAAAAACATATGCATCAAATTGAGAACCTCCTTCTCTTTTGAAATCGGTTAAAAAGATATTGAATTTGAATGATATGCAACAAAAAGAATTTCGCGGTTGGAACGAAGCCCAGGGACACAATGGCATAAATTGTGAACTGCACCCATTCAAAAAATTTTTTTACAAAAATAGAACCGACTTCAAAAACACTGAAAACTTAAAAATAATATAAGAATAGGTACAGACAACATCACACTTCTCATATTGAAGTCGGCGCCAAACGATGATCTCCTAGAAAGTGTTAAAATTTGTCACCGACTTCAACATAGAAGTGTGATGTTGTTTGTACCTATTCTTATATAATTTTTAAGTTTCAGTGTTTTTGAAGTCGGTTCTATTTTTTGTATTTTTTTTTTATTTTTAACTTTTTAGTGAATGAAATCTTTTTAGTGAAAGAAACCCTAGTAATTAGTGTTTTCCTCGATTTTCTATGGGATCCCATCATCAGATCCTGACTTTGGTGACCATGGGACCACCCTTGCAGTATACTCTATCAAATACAAAAAGAATTTTGGAAATCCGTTTAAAAATGACGGAGTTATGAGGTAACAAACATTTTAAAAAAATACAACCGAATTGATAACCTCCTCCTTTTTTGAAGTCGGTTAAAAAGGTCATTATTTCTTCACTCATGCTGGAAGACAGCTACCCAGGTAGAGCTGGGCAGGTAAACTGTACGACTGAAGCTTAAAATAAAATTAAATTGTTTATTTTCTTCTTAAAACATGATTACAGATTAAGCACTCTGGACTTCACACTAGGATTCTCTGTCGTGAACACAGTCCTATGCCAAGTGGAAATAACTCCTATGCCAGACCCTAGCAAAAGCCTTGGCCAGTGACTGACTTATCTCACAGGATGCGTCACATACGCTAAAAGATTACCCGTCGATCGTTTCAGTTTGGACTGACAATTTAAACCAGAGAATCATCCCCTAGGTAACGGATCATTTGGCTATTTTGGATACTTTCCATGACTCCATAGCACTGAGGTGACAGCTATTAGCTGATTGATGGTCGAGTCTTAGCGGTCCGCTTCTTTAGGCACTGGCTGCACATTAGCCTCCCTTCAAGCCTTCGACATACGTTTAGTAGTAGTAGAGTACGAGAGTTTAGACAGGCGCGTGAATAGGTACGGGAGACAACTCCGCTGCATATTTTTTGGGTACAGCCTTTGGAATGTCAACAAGTCCTCTGGCTTTCTCGACATCGCGTAATAACTGCAATAAAGCATGTACGCCACGCTGCCTGATTTCAATATCACGCATCGTGGAGTCACAATGAGGTAGTGATGATAGCAATGCATTGCAATGAACGATTAGGGAATTAGCTGCAAAGCGCCTCATCAATCCATCTATTAATTTTATATAATAAATATTTTTTGTCCCCTCAAATAACACTTTTTAGAATTGTTTATGCTTAGCTAAAAATAAAATTTCAGTGTTAAATATTTTAAAAAGTTGAACCTCTGCGGAATACCTCGAAATTGCACAAACGGATGGAATGAGCCTTCACCTGATGTTTAACGCTTTAGGCTTAATCTATCGTCTCTCACTTCAAAAACTAAATTCTCATTAATCAAGAACATTAATCACACCGTACCAAGAAATTCCAAGATTCCTTCTTCTGTCGTTCATCCCACACTTGGAATTCTCTACTTGCGCACGTGTTTCCTCCATCCTACAACATGGGTTCCTTCAAAAGAGGCGTGAAAAAGCATCTTTTGGGCCGGCAAGGGGCGGGCAGGTAGGATAGTGGATGTCGTCCCTACTCTATCTGTCAACTCATTTGGGCCTCTTTCACCGCTTAACATCAGGCGGGAGGAGGTCATTTGCCGGGTCATACATAAAAAAAAGAACGAAAAACAATTTCTAAGATATTAATTTAACAACTAAAAGATCCGAGGCTCCCCGTGGAGAGCCTCGGATCAAATAGTAGATCAAATGGTGTGATGGCAGCAAATCAGTGTTTTGTCGTTTTAAGGGCATAAATCCTTTTGATCCTTGGCCCATTTAGGCACAAATGCACGGCTTTATCTTTTTGTTGGTCTGGTGTTTTTACAATTGGTGTAACCATATTTAAGTGATTTAGAAGTGTATAATGTATAAAAACAGGAAAAGTTAACTCTACACCTGTTCGGAAATTACATTGGCAGCAACCGGTTAAAGTTTGAAATTTAATAAGCTTTTGGAAGCTGCGTTGTAACTAGTTCCTTTATGATTTTATTACTTACTAGCTGTGCCGGCGAACTACGTTTCGCCATGATAAAAAATAGTTTACGACCTATTCTCAGACCTACTGAATATACACAAAAAATTCATAAAGATCGGTCAAGCCGTTTCGGAGGAGTTCGGTAACAAACACTGTGACACGAGTATTTTATATATTAGAAGACTAGCTGTGCTGGCGAACTACGTTTCGCCACAGTATAAAAATAGTTACCACCTATTCTCAGACCTACTGAATATACACAAAAAATTTTATAAAGATCGGTTGAGCCGTTTCGGAGGAGTTCGGTAACAAACACTGACACGAGAATTTTATATATTAGATTTCTCCGTTAATATTATTTCTGTTCTAAGCTCACATAGTTTTTTGGTTGGCGAATTTTATCGGCAAACCAGCTAAATAAATAATGTTTCCGTTACCATCGTATGGAGTTGTTAGTTCAAAGTTGGATTGCGGATTTTGTGTGAAAACGAGAAAACTTATTTTGTTGGAGTTTGTTGAGAACATTTTTAAATATAAATTTATTCTGCAATATATTGAAATTCACCCCTTTTATTTCATCCATAATGTGTTGGCTGATGATAAAATACCGATTTAATAAAAAAAATATACAGGGCATTAAATTTTAATCATGAACCTACAAAAGAATACGGACGTAGTGTTGCATTAAACAAATGTGAATCATGCAAGGTAATTTTTTCGGGTCCGTGATTTTAATTTAATGATTCACCACGGTGAAAACTAGAATAAATGAAAACTATAACAGCCGGTGTGTAATGAATTCAAAGACATCTTCATTCCAAAAATAGTAATGTAGTTATTGAACACAATAAATAACCAATATTTTAAATATTGTTACAAATATTTGCGTTATGATTACGTTGATATTTATGGATAAATTTAATATATCATTGTATATATTTATAATACCCGCCATTTCTGCCCCTTTAAGGGCAAAAAGGGGATTATTAACTATATTAATTTCCGTTACTCCCTAAGATAAATCTATTTCCGTGCTTTCGTTTATAGAGATAGGTACTAGTAGTAATTTAACTGTCAAAATTCAAAAGCAGACTCCTGCATAAGAGATTATGTTTGGCTGTTCAAATTTAAATGAATCAGTAATATTTTCCCTACCTTAATTAAACCTATTTTATGGATGATGAAAACTATCGACATTTCAAGTCTCATTATTATTGTCTTTTTTGGTAAAAAGATCTCGTTGTTAAATCCTGCATTCACATTATTGCAATAATGCGACATTCACGCTGTTGTGAAATGTCTGATCAAGTAGTTCGTCATATTGCCAATAATTTAGACAAATAAAATGCCCTTCGTGCCGCAGACGATAATTTACCATAGGAATATTTGCGCGATCATTAACCGCACTATTTTAAAAATTCTCGCAAGTATCGACAGTGAATGTTTTTTATCTATATAAATAAAAATGGATCTTCGAAATGTATGTACGCCCATAACTTTCGAACGACTGCACTAAATTGGGTGATTCTTGGTTTTATGTATTCGTTATTGTTAGGACAAGGTTTGTATAAACGAAAATATTTGAAAAATTATTACAGGAAAAAAAAATATGTTCACGTAAAAACGAACTTGACAGATTGACATTCGGGCTACTCCAAATCTATGGTTTCTTACACTGTTGTATTGTCAATAGGTTTTTCATTACTCATATTCTGATACCCCATTTACACTCGCGTGCCAGCCGCGAGACGAGCCACAAGCCGAGCCACGAGACGCGAGTGTAAACACTGAGCTCGTGGCTCGGCTCGCGGCTCGTCTCGCCACTAGCAAGGCTCGCGTCGGGAGCGGTTTTTTGGGCACGAGCCAAAGGGGCTCGTGTCGTGGCTCGCGTGTGCGCGAGCGCGTGTTTACACTCGCGCGCGAGCTTCATATAAAATTGCTTTATTTGTCATCAATTTTTTTTTAATCTTTAAATATTCAAAGTTGGCTGTTGATACGTAGTTATTAAGAGTGAATAAAGATTACTTTGGTTAACAGAGTACAAAAGATATCAATACAGTTGAATTTTCATCGGAGCTGGTAAGACCTCGGTGGCCGAGTGGTTAAGGCGTCAACACGGCATGTTGAAGACGCAGGTATTTACATAGTTATAGGGTATATGCTGGCTAAGCACAGCGTTGATGCCGCTAATACTTCGACGTCTTCCATTGCTGAAAGCTCGAAAGCAACTGAACGCATTGCGAGAGTGTAAACACCTCGACGAGCTCACGCGCTCTTGCGCGAGACACGAGCCGAGCCGCGAGCCGAGCCACGAGACGCGAGTGTAAATCAGGGTGGTGATTTTGTAACTCATCGATTGATCGGCAATCGTTATCAGACTGCATGATTTAATAAAAAAGAGCGAAATTATCTTCATTACCTATAAGTATTGGTTGATTTATTCAACAAATATACCATGACTACTTAGACGACGACACTACAAAACGTTAAACATTTAAAAATCAGTTTTAATCAAACAGAATTATCAAATCGATGCGATAGTCGATTGCCGATGAGTTACAAAATCACCCACCAGGTATGAAAGTAGGTCTGAAGTTGCCTGAGGAGCGGGTTGAAAGTAATATTTTTCAGCCCTAGGGAGAATCACTTTCAACTGACAGCTGCTGTCAAATTTTTAAAAAGAATTAGTTCTCTTTTCACATTTTTATTGAACCACGTTCCAACTTTCTATACAGCCACTCAATTACAGTGCGGTGTAAAATTGAAATAACACAATGTTAAGTATTTAAAGAATTTATTTGTTAAATGACTTTATTGTAATTTATTTTCAACTATTTCTTTAAAATATCATAGATTTGGGCGAAATATTTAACATTTTTTAAATTATGAAAATGAAAAATAATGTCTGAATAGCTGGCCGGCCACAGAAAAAATAAAACAAGCGGGAAAGCGGCAATGCGATCTTCATTTGTTTTTTCGATTTATAGAGTTTTGTTAATACTTCCGTATAGCAGATATTTGTATTAACTGTTAATATATAAATAAATATTATTTGTATAACATTGTGTTAATAATTAACAGAATGAGTTCATCTTATTCAGGAATGGAGTTAACGCCTGGTTTTATAAGAGGCCCGCTTTCTTTTGTTGTTGAAAGCAGAAGTTGTTGATTTATGTAAAATAAAATTTACACGTTTTTTCTTTAGCTAGTTCATTGTTTTATTTTTACTTTCCTTGTATTCGTAATGAAATGCACAGTGTTTACCTCGGGTTAAAGACTTATTTAGTCCCTCGAACTATTTAGGCGCCCTCGCTAAGCTCGGGCTCCAAACCACGTCTCGGGACTAAATAAGTTACTTTCACCCCTGGAGTAATAATGTACTATTTTAGTTTACCCGTGCGGGACCGGGGCGAGCAGCTAGTTTATAATAATAATAGTGTTTCTGACGCAAATGTTAATATGGCAGCATGGCATCCCAAAATGTAAAATAATTGGTTTTGGGCTGGTGTAAGCAAAAATCACCTTAAAGGTGATGAACCACGGGGTGGAGTCGACCTCGGTGTCAGTTCAGCAATTGCCGACGAGGCTTTTGTTCGGTAATTGTGCACAGCCGCCAACTTTACAGACGAGAATTTAACAACTTCGTATAATATAATGTCTCTATAAATTTGGAGCTTGGAACTTGTTAATGACGTCACTATTTTATATATTTTCAACGAACATTCTGTGAATGAACATTCAAAGCGGCGAGCTAACAGAAAAAGCGTTTGTGTATTTATTTCAACACTTTATTGCACAACAAAGATCTTATTAAACAAGGTAGGGCAGAAAAATTTGAGGCGGTGTAACGTTGCAATCTCCTCAATTTCCTAAATATACAAGTTAAAAAAATCTAATGTAAATGTTACGCATGCAGAATGTATGTGAATAATGTTACTTAGTTAACTTTTATAATTCAGTTCACTATTGGGTATTTATTGTAAAAACGGAAGAGCGAGGCCAACTGTCACAGGTATCTTGAATGCCTACTAGGCTGGCCTCAACAATTGTTTTTGTAACTATACCTGTGTTAGTGAAATAAATCCTTTTTATTATTATTATTACGAGTTCCCGTTTCCATTATCTCCCTCCAAATTCTCGTTCTAAGCGATCATGCGTTACCAACAACTTCTTAAGCGTTCCCCAATTCAACTCGAAGTTCTTTGGCAAGTTTTTTACAATACAGCTGTGGAACGGATTGCCAGCTTCTGTTCGTGGCAGACCTATATTCCATTCTTTTAAGCGCCACCTGACTTAATAGTTTACTTTCTCTCGAATACGTCATCAGAATGATATAAAGTATGAATAAAACTTGTTACATAATAACCCGTAAAAGTGTAATGAATTATCAAAACCAAAAATATTGACAACCCTAGTAAGCTGTTATGTCAGAGAACCAGAGCACCGCACCTGTTATTCTGCGTAATAGTTTACTGTTTAATTTTTACTGAAATCTAATAGGGTTTGCACACCAATGAAGAATTTAATGAATTGTTTTTTGGCGGTAAGTCATACAGTGATACAAGGTATTCAAATATTGTAAATCCATGCACTCTTTATAAGGGACCATTTTACCCCCTTTCAGCTTTACGGGTATTTTTGTAACACCGTGTTTATTATACAGAGTGTTTGGCCAATAATTCATTTGTGTGTGTGTATCGTAAAACGATTGTCACACATCTTACAAATACATGCAAGGGGTTTATCACATTAATTAATTTAAATGATAATTAATTGCCTTTTTAAGCACACAATAACAAGTAACCTAAGCATAAATAAAAACTGAAAACATACAATATATACAAAAAGGGTTAAAATTAAGCATGTAAAAAGGACAAAAGGAGGTGGCTCAGCCTGGTGTCTGTCAAGGTATAGCCCATAAGCTAACGCTGTTTTTCAGCCAGTCCCTAAATTCTCTGATGAAGAGCGAGTTATAAAAAGTATTGAGGATTTACATTATGTAGACGTATAAACAGAAGATACACATACAACAGCATATATAAAAAAAGACTTGCAGAGTTTCACCAATAGACAATAGGTAGTTGGTACTAATCTAACACACAACTTTTTACACTACAGACAAAATAAAGAGGCAAATATGATAAGGTTGCCATATTTTTTTGAGACCGCGTCGGGGCATTTATGCTAAACTATCTTTTACCGTGCAACCACGTATATGCACTATCCACATGCAACTACCCAATAAGTATGCAGATAGCTACTGAGCTGGTACCGAGCTGTACAATATGAATATTGTTTTCCAACCTTTCAGCAAAATTGATCACGGTTTGAGCTAGACCTCATGCAATTCTGTATAATTACTTAAATGTTGGAATGTATGAAGCACACGTCAATTGGGCTTCTATTTTTGAAACATGTGTCTGGTGTCGAGCGTCATCTGCATGTGATTTGTACTAATTTTTCTTTTGTTCCCGACGAAAATCGAAATGATATTAATTTTCACTGAATTATGTAAATTGTTTTGCTTTCAACGAAAACTATATCCAGACGTATTATTCAAAAAGAGAGTTGGTTGCACTGGGCCACTCTTCTTCTTTCGAAAGGCATATGCTCAGTGTCCAGCACTAAGGGCGTTTGGACCGAGATGGTGATAATTTTAAGGTGTCAAACATAACTTATTCTAATGCAATGGCAACGCAACTAGATTCCAACCAACCCACAAGATAGGCTTGCGCCAAATTTCATTTTGACGTGTAAATTCAAAATATCAGGGTGCATAATCGCATTTGGTGGCAACCTCCCTTCAATTGCTTTAATAATCCACCTTTGCATGGAGGGCACGAGGTTGTCGCCAAAAAGATTTGTCTTCCCTTTGATTTGAATTTACACGTGAAAACCATCAATCCGGCGCAAGTGTTACCTTGTAGCAGAAATAGGGTCAAAAATCTATGAAGCAGGCCACATTTAGAAAAAGTTATTGTTGGCTGTTGGCACCCAATTCATCATTACAGCTCATATACGTCCCCGCCGAAGGGCTCGAGCCTACCCTATGTTAGGATGATTAGGCCTTAGGCACCCAATTAGTCATTATCAATTCTTTTGAGTACTTACGAGAAGAATGCACATTGTCCCATTCTCTAGATCGATACATAGGTTTTCATGCGTCGGGCTCTCAGCCTATTAACTTAGGACAGAATATTATTAGCAACGTTTTTAACTATTCCTAGGTAAACTCGTCTCTCTCTTACTTATAAACACGAACTATACCTTGTATTATGTACTCACCTTTACTTCTGACTTGCGAGAAACATATAAATAATGCCTCTTGAATTCACTGCAATATACAAGAGCACCAGGCTTCACCGGGAAGTTGAAAAATTTATAAACTCGAAGCTACGAAAGTTTAGTATCGACGTAGCGCCGGAAAACCGTAGCGCGTCCCGTCTACGGCGTAGCTCGTAGCGGACTGGATCAGACCTGTAGAGCGAGCGTCGTCAAATATTTACCTCTATTTACCCCGACTGTCGCTAGGGCTGTCTAAACACTTACACAGACTCAGGACATTTCAAGTGACAAATAAAATTATTGTATTGAATAAAATAATATTTTTAGAGGTAACGGAACGTTAAATTGCTTTCTTAGAATTCTTGTCGGTTCTGTATTTTTGTTCACGTATTTTCGATCGTACTTCTTTGTGAATAACGGGCAATATATGTAGTCCATTTAGGTCTATTAATCCACTGATATAATGGAATGGAACAAAGTCCCTTTTAGTTTTCGATTAACTATGATAGAGAAAAAAATTAAGCTGACAATATTAAGGCAAACACAATATCCAATCCAGTTCCTTAAAACAACGAAGAAGCTCTTGTCCCTCACCAGGTAAGAAGTAACGTTAAGGTTGTAGATGAAAGCGAACTTCATCTAGAATGATCAACTACAGAAGAATTGTGTGCACGAAGCCTTGATAGTAACCGTTTATGATAACCAATTTTTACAACGATAACGTAAATCAAAACTGACAAGTACAAATGTATCAAAAACAACAATAAAAAGGTAAAAATACACAAAATATATAAAAAAAGGTCTTATCGCTAACACTGTCTGTAACAAACTGATTTGATCATTTTTAATTTTCTTTGCAATTTGGTTGGTAAGAAATAGTTAAAATTACATATAAAACATTTAGAATAGAATAGAATACTTTATTTGCATTTGAATAGGGTACAACAGAAATAGATGTTTACAGTCGATTCGCTCAATCCCATTCGCCATTTTCAATAGCACACAAATATGTTAGTCATAAGGTTAAAGTGAATTTGATTTACAATAATTCTTCTTAAGATTCATAGTTGACATACAATTAAATAATGTTATTTATTTATTTCCTAATAAAAACAATGTCATTTAACAGTAATAAGATAAGGTAGATATAACATTTAGTCGACCCCTATAATCAAGAAATTCTTTTACTGTGTAAAATGTCCGTTTAACTAGCCAACTTCGTAGTGTTTTTTTAAACTGATTGAATGAAATGTCTTTTATTTTTTGTGGAATTTTATTATATATGATCATACTCATATAAAAACAGTTTTTTTTAAAACGCGCACTTTTTGCGACTGTATCAAGAACCAGTCTTTTGCTGTTTCCCGTGTTTCTATAGTATACATCCTTTGCTGTTTTAAAATAATTGGGATTTGAATGTCTGTGCTGTTTCCCCAAAGGATGATACCATATCGCAGTATAGACTCAACATATGCAAAGTACGCTGTAAGAGCAGCATTTATTGATGCAACTTTTGTTAATTTAAAAAATGCAAAGGAAAAGCCATTTACTTTATTACAACATTATCAACATGTAGTTTCCAGTCCAGCTTATTGTCAATATGTATACCTAGGAATTTGACATTTTTTGGATTAATTAGAGTTTGACCTTGATAATTTATATTCATAGATTGTTTTAAATTGGTAAAATTTATAAAGTGTGTTTTGTCAATATTAATTTAAATATTTTAGCCATTTAATTATTAATGAAATAGTTTTATTTACGTCATCTATACGGTCCTCTAATGATTTGTTGCCTTCCGTTGTCACTACTACCGATATATCATCAGCAAAGAGGATACTTTTATGTGGTATGATTCGGGGGAATTCATTTACATAGATAATGAAGAGTAAGGGTGCTAAAATACTACCCTAAGGAACACCCGATCTGTTTAAGCGTTCATATGTTGATCTATATCGTTGAGCCCTGTTTCGAGTATCTAATTTTGTGATTTCTACACATTGCTTCCGGTTTTCCAGATATGATTGTATCCATTTTAGGGCTATACCTCTGATGCCGCTGTTTTCAAGTTTTAACAGTAGTTGTTTATGACATACGAAGTCGAATGCCTTTGACATGTCAAAGAAAAGCGCTGTTGTATATTTTTTATTGTTAATGCTTTGTAATATTTCATTTATTAATTCGAATGCCGCCCCAGTTGTTGATTTATGTTTTTGAAACCCGTGTTGACTGTTACTTATAACATTAAATTTTTCAAAAAATGAAGTTAATTTATTATGTATCACTTTTTCATACAGCTTAGATAATAAGGGAATTAGTGTAATGGGTCGGTAATTATTTAACACTGATTTGTCGTCTTTTTTAAATAGTGGTTTTACTATGGCTATTTTTAAGCTTTCGGGGAAGACACCCGTCTCCATTGACAGGTTGATTAAATATGCTAAGACAGAGCAGATTTGATCTTTGCATGCTTTGATAACATATATGCATATGTCGTCATATCCTTCAGATTTTGGGTTATTTAATTTCATAATTGTATTTTTTATATCATTCTCGTCAATTGGTGATAAGTATATTGATATATTTATAAATTATTAAAAGATTTCGCTATTTTTCGAGGATCGTCAATATATTGATCATTCAATTTAATTTTGTCTACAGAGTAATTTTGTGGAAGTGCTTGTGTTTCACATTGAATAATTTTCCATGTCGCTTTGCACACATTTTTACTACGCATGACTAATTTATTATTGGTGTGCTTTTTTGATAGGTATATACATTTTTTAAATATTTTTGAGTAACAATTAGACTTATGTTTATTTGTATAAGTTTTATTGGTGTAGTAATTTCTACGTAGACGTCTGCTGGTAGCGCAGCTTTTCCTGATACCTTTTGAGATCCATAATGATTGTGGTCTTGAGCTCTTTTTTACTCTAATAACTGGAAAACAGAGTTTATATAATAGACAAAACCATTCGTAAAAAATTTTAAACGCCCTATTTGGGTCAGTTTCCTCATATACTTCATTGAATGAGGAACTTTCTAGGTTACTTTTTAGAATTTGTTTATGTTCGTTTGGGAATAGCACCTTTTAAATATATATGTAACTTTTGGGACTAATGGTTTTGTTTTGACATCAAAACTAAGCATGTGTGCCGTGTTATGATCTGACAGTGAAAGTGGTAGTATATGGCCTGTGCCTTCCCTCACGTTGCTTGCAATATGGTCTATACAAGATTTATCCCTAGTTGCATCGATAATGTGCTGTTTTAAGTTACAGCATTTCAAAATGTCCTTAAATCGATTACTTGATGTGGTATTCTTTAGAGTATTTATATTAAAGTCACCTAAGATAATAATGCGCTTTTTGTGGTGTTTCTGTAAATATGAGTCTAGTACATGTTCAAGTTTTTCAAAAAAGAACTCCAGATGGCGCATCTTTGTTGCTGTTGAGGCTCTGTATATGCACACTATTATTATGTTGTAAAGAGGTATACTCGTAGATATCGAACAGCATTCAAAATGAAAATTTGCAGCAAACTTATTAAAAGTGTCAATTTTTTTGAACGGTATGCCTTTCTTGATTTATCTTTCATGCCGGTATGCCTTTCTTGATTTATCAATCCATCCATATCGGTTGAGAATATCGGCATTGCTATATGTAACCAAAAAATATTTTTAAAATTTATTCGTCATGACGTTCTTCTGTTAACAACCCTGTCCGTGAATGTAGAGTTGGCAGATTGGCATTGTCAAATCAGGGACAACGTCACTGTCACATTAGCACTTTGCCACGGATTATTTAGGAGTTGACTACTATGATGTTATGAACACAGCAGGCACTTTGAATTTCATTACTTATTCAGGCTCAAAAGTAGAAACACAAAATGTTTTTTTAATCAGGGTCGGAAATTGTCCCGTTGCCCTAAGAAAAAAATATGTCCCTCCAGTAAGTATAATATTGGAAGTAACATATTTTTACATCTCTCATGTTCGGTAAGTAGGTCCTTATTACCCCCAAATGGGGCTTGTAGGTGACCAATTAGCGCTCTAGGGTAATAATGTAGCTAGAAAAGCCCTAGGGCTGTAAGTAATTTTTTGCCAGTATGATGGTTAGATGTGCTCGAACTTTTTGAAATAGTGAAGTGTTTTTTTTAATTACTTACCGCCTTAGGGCTTTCCAAGCTACATTATTACCCTAGAGCGCTTATTGGTCACCTACAAGTCCCATTTGGGTGTAATAAAGACCTACTTACCTCACAATCGAGATGTAAAGCAGAGTAGTTAGCTCGGGTGTAAGCACCAATTGCACCCTCGAAATATAGGCCTTATAATTATCTCCGGCTGCAATTGATGCCTTACAGCCCTTAGCTACTAATCTACTATTCATTTATTTAGAAAAATAAAATTTTGGGTGTTGCCCTTTTGCTGCGATTAATTACTACTTACCATCAGGTGGGCAGTATGTTTGTTTGCCAACTTAGTTGTATAAAAAAAAGAAAAAGTACACACACTGTGACCACTCAACATTAGCTACATGGCCAATGTGTGGTGGAAAACCGGAGTTATGTCTGTCTGAATGTCTGTCTACGGTTTAGCTCAGAGACTCTTAGTTAAAAAAACTGTAATTTGGTATTAATCACGCCGACAGAGTAGGAAAATAAAATTGTAAAAAAATAAACCTTGAGTAACAGTGTTCCCATATTTCTCTAAGGCATAGGCTGCTTTTGCTCACATAAAGGCACAAACCAGCTTTAGCATAACTTTCAGCATTTGATTAAATGAAATATCACTGGATTTGAACTTTTAAGGCAGTGTCGTTTGAGACACTCTATATTCTCAAGAGCATTGAATGTCTAGGCTGCTTTTCGCTCACCTAAAGAACAAACCAAGATCAGCACCACTTTTAGTGACATAATTCTGCATGATAAACAGTCATCAGCCCAGATTCTCTGTAACTGTAATATTATTGGAGGTAAGTATTCTTAGGATCTTTTGGTATTCTTTCACCATAACAGATCATCTCAAAGTTGTCAAAATTTAGTTAATAAGTTATAAAAATTTGTTAAAGTTATTAATTTTAAAGGAGTTGGCTTGTTTAAAACCCTCAGTGTTATCTTTGTCTTATAAGGCCAGAACACAAAACCCTGCCTATTCTATTTATTTCATTCCCCAACTGACTAAACTGTTCAGTACGAAACTACCTACTTAATTTTTATTTGAATTTTCCGATTAGTTCATTCTGATTAAAACGCTTTGTCTAAGCCCCTAAATGTCTTTTGCCTACCTGTCCTAGCCTGCTTAACTGATTATTGAACTCCTCAGGATCCCGCAGTTTTTTCGCAGATAATACGTAGCACGTTCCCAAAAACGTGATCTTGAAGTAATATTGTCCCTGAAGCTAGCCCCTAAAAGGTGTAGGATTTTTTGTATCAAGAGTTTTCCGTCTGTGACAAAGGAAAAATCGCGGTTAAGCCTTTGATCCGATTAGACGACATCTTCGGGATGTAATGGAACAATGTGCTCTCAATCCGCAATCAGATCAAAAAGACGGGAAACCCTTCAAAGCACTTTTTGTTACCCAAAATGGTTTTATTATGTCAGTTGTGAATTTGACGCCCTATGTGTTACAGTTTAAAACGTGTTGAATAAAGTTTTATTTGACCTGAATTAGACAACAGCGATTAACGTTTTGCCTCTACTTTACTTTCGCGTGTATAATTTATATTTTACAGGCATGTGAAAGTAGACCTACAGAAGAAGACTCAGTACTAAAGTCGTCTAGGTGGGGACATCTATTTTTAACCGACTTCAAAAAAAGGAGCAGGTTATCAATTCGACCCGTATGTTGTTTTTTATTGTTCCGTAGCCAAATGGCAAAAATCGGATCCCTTATAGATTCGTCATGTCTGTCTGTTTCTCTGTCTGTCCATCCGTATGTTACGGCCACTTTTCTCCGAAACTATAAGAACTACACTGTTGAAACTTGGTAAGTAGATGTATTCTGTGAACCGCATTAAGATTTTCATACAAAAATAGAAAAAAGCAATAATTTTTGGGGGTTCCCCATACATAGAACTGAAACTCAAAATTTTTTTTTCATCAAACCCATACGTGTCTATGGATAGGTCTTCAAAAATCATATTGAGGTTTTTTAATCATTTTTTTCTAAACTGAATAGTTTGCGCGAGAGACACGTCCAAACATTTAACTGTAACTTCTAAAATAAGAGAATGATAAAACTAAAAAAAATATATGATGTACAATACCATGCAAACTTCCACCGAAAATTGGTTTGAACGAGATCTAGTAAGTAGTTTTTTTAATACGTCATAAATCCTACGGAACCCTTCATGGGTGAGTCCGACTCGCGCTTGGCCGGTTTTTTTGTGTATGTTGTGCGATTACGCCGCCGATTTTCAAAATTATTTTTGTATTCGATAGAGTATACTTCTGGGGTAGTCTCAAGGTTACCAAAGTCAGGATCGGATGAAGGGATCCCAAAAAAATCGAGGGAAACCCTTAAATTTTATAGGTATATTCAACGTGTTTTGTATGTGTTACGCGATTACTCCGCTAATTGTGGACCGATTTTCATAATTCTTTTTGTATTCAATAGAATATACCCCTGGAATAGTCCCAAGGTTGGTTACCAAAGTCAGAATCTGATTATGGCATCCCATGAAAATCGAGGTAAACTCTTAAATTTTATAGGTACGTCCAACGTGTTTCATGTTTGTTCCGAAGTTATTCACGTATTTGCGTCTGGTAGTGATGAACCGAGCTAATGATGGAAGGATTCTTAACTTTTGGACTTGACCTGACCTGACCTAGCACCTCAATTTAATACGAAGCTAGTATTAATTTGAGTGAGGTTCAAAAAGCAGGTAAAACGTCTAGTAAACTCCATTTGACCTAAGACATATGCGCCATAATAATAATGGTAATAATATTATTTTGTTTCGACAAGTAGGGGTAAGGAAGTTAGTTCCTTAATTGTTGAGGAGTCCCGTTTAGCTTGCTTCCATCTTCGACCTTATTGTCGCTTACAATCAGGTGAGATGAATGAGATTTCTTTCCTATTACATAATCATATAACATTGTGATACAAGTGTGGGAAGAAGGTTATTACAATCGATCAGTCATTAACAAGCCCGAGCCGAAAGCGAGGGTTTTTAATGTCACGAGTTTGCAATAACCTACACACCCGTGTATCACATTCGCGCGTTTTTCAATTCATTTGTGTTTCCATATATATGTGGTTGATAAATTGATAATTTTTTTGAGTTTGACTCCGTCAATGTTTGCATTGAATTCAATGCAAAGATTTACGGAGTCATCCTTTTTTTCTCGTATAAAATTGGCCGCCCCACGTTGGGCGCCACTGCAGCACTTGGTCGGTAGATGACCAGCCCCCCACAGGTAGATAGGGTTCGAAAAGAAATACTACGTATCTAGGTGCAGTTATTTATTTCTGCCGAATAATTCCGTGGCCGCCTAACGTCTTGATTAGGCTAGAGGTAGGTAAATAGGTAGTGACACTGGCCTGAAAGACCTGCCGTAGGTGCCTGACCGCCGCAGTCTAGTGTTCTAAGACCGTTTTTGCTCTGACACTTTCCTCTGCTCGCAATTCCAGTTACAATTTTCTGCAACCAGCGCATGTTGTAGGAAGGTGTGCGTGTCTGAGCAACACTATTCTGTACGAAGTTCTCCAGCGGAATTTCAGCACAATTTTATAATTTTTAACCGCTCTTGGGTTGATGGACACAGCCGTCCCGTCCGATGCGTTTAAATGGTCTGCCGGCCGGTTAGAATTTTCGACGGCCGCCGAGCGCCTGCTCCTCGGAGACCGTCGCCGCGTGTCGGCTGTTTTCGCCAGTATTTGCAGATTCTCCTAGCTACAAAACTTTTTGAATTGACTTATAAATTAAAAACTTATCCGCAAAAGTAATGATCGATCTTGTAAAAGAAAGTCACGACCGCGTATAAGAAAGATGTTTTTGCAAATGATTTAATTTTTTAATTATAATTATAGCCTGTGCAAGTAGGCCGTGTTTAACAACTGTGTTGAAAAAAAATGAACGTCAAATTGTCCCGTTTTTATAATCTTATAGCAAACCGTTTCCGCTTCCGATCACGCCACTGTCGCTAGGCCCCTCTCCCCCGAGCTGCGTTCCCCGCGGGGCCCAGCGCTCGTCCCGACAAGCGCCGCCTCGGCGCAAAAACAGTCCGCGCCCGCGCTCCATCTAATTCACGCGTGCTCGCTTATCGTTCCCCTACCTACGTTATACGTAAGCTATTGACCTAATACTAGTCTGTTTGTGTTGTGTACCTGTGCTGTGCCAGTAAACGTTTGTACCTAAGACCGTATATAATTCATATCCCTGAGATCGTAACCCTCATAGGTGGCCCCCAACGTAAAAGAAGCACAAGTGCGAACACAACCTGGTGTTAGAAAGAAAGTGTATTCAAAACGCGCCAATAGCGTTCAGTGGTAAATCGCACTTAGCACAAGCCATGATGACCAGAAGCAGAACGGCAAGCGCCAACAGAGATGATGCGGCGCCGCAACCCGCATTCACCGACCCTCTGCCGACAACGCCGTCAATGCAAGATCGTGAGTCCGTGCCCCACTCGAGTGCGAACATGACATTTTCAAGTGAAAACGTAGCGAATATCATCGCATCTCTCCAAAGATCACAAACGGAAGCATTTAGAGATCTTTTGTTATCAGTAACACATGCGAACTCGTCGACACCATTACAAACACAATTCGCAGATGGAACCCTGGCTGCAAGGCACAGTTTTCTGGCCAGCCGCATGGGTCAGTAGAGGCATTCATCGACGCCGTGGAGGCGTACAGCGAATGTGCGCAGGTATGCAGCGCGAACATCGTCCGCGGCCTCGCGTATCTTTTTACAAATGATGCTGCTACATGGTGGCAGGGGATTATAATTATAAATACCGTCACGTCATGGGACGAAGCCAAAGAAAACTTAATAAGTGCCTATGGTGACCGCCGCCCGCCCCACCGGATATACCTACAACTTTTCGCGAGCCCGCAACGATACAACGAAAACACGGATATGTTCGTAGCGCGCAGCCGTGCTCTTTTATGTAAAATCCCGGAGAGAGACGTGTCAGAGAAAGCTAGACTTGACATGATTTACGGCCTCCTGCACACAAAAATCCGACAAAGATTACGCCGAGAAGAGTTTGCCACTTTTCAAGACCTACTGCGTAATGCAAGAAATATAGAGGACAGCCAGGGGGAGGCAGACGTGATGAAGTGTATACCGGCAGCACGGGATACCCGAACGGCACCCCGCGCGACCACAACACAGGTCAGCTCCCGGGCGCCTACTTTAACGGCAACGGCGTCCGCCGAACGCACCATGCAGGTGGCACCGCCCGCGTCCACGAACACCGCCGCCGCCGCCCGGCCACCGCCGCCACCGCCACCGTCGGCGCCGACACCGGCGCTGCCACTGCAACCGTTGCCCGGAACAGCCGCTGCCCCAGCCGTGAGAAAGCAGCGTCCCGCCTGCACGTACTGCAAGAGGCTTGGACACACCAGGGAGCAGTGCCGTAAGTTGCAGTCCCGAGGAGAGTTCCATATCCCTACTAACTATTCAGTGCGCGATGATAACGGGGATAACATGTCGCGTGATAAAAGTGATCCATTCTATAGTGTTACATCTCAGTCGTTTTTACGTAAAATGAGTAGTAAAAGTTCGCAACCAATGTGTGATTTGATTCTTAAAGACTCTAATTCTAACATTCAAGTAGAAACTGCTCGTCCATCAAATAATCATTCAGAGCTTAAAATACCTCTCAGTAAGATTATAAACACTGATCAAAATTCGTGTAAAAATGTTAAAGGCCCGAAAGCACTTATTTCGACAAAGAAAATGAATGAATTATTTGATGGGCGATGTCGGGATAATAGTAGTTATACTAGTGGTAGTAACGATTCTCAATGTTTACAAAACTGCGACATTCTGGAAAAATCAGATTTTTCTCAACTTTGTAAAATTAACTGCAAATGTATGTCACAGTGTAAGGCTAATCAGTGTGATCAATCTTTATTAAGTAGTTGTAAGTGTAATCCCAAAAATAAAAAATGTAATTCCTGTGATGTTTATGGTTATGTGTCACAGTGCAATATTAATCAGTATGATAAATCACTACCAAATAATTGTGAATGTAATAAAAAAAATATTTTTTCTCATTCCTGTGATGTTTGTAATAATGTGTTACAATGCAATAATTATGATCAGTCCTTATTAATTAATTGCAAGTGTATGCTTCAAGACAGTAGTAATTTTTCTCATTATTGTTATATTTGTACTAATGTGTCACAGTATAATAATGAGCAGCATAATCAAATTTTTCAGGATAGTTGTAAATATAATTCAACAACATGCACTGGTCCTCAGTCTTGTGAAAGTGTTCATTCAATTACACAGTGTAGTGATGTTCAGCATACACAGTCTTCACAAAAATGTGAAAAATGTGATCTTTTAAAATGTTATTGTTTTACATATAGAAAGTCTAGTGATAATAATAGGGTGCGCGCGCGTGATCTTGATTTTGCAGCTAGCTCTATAGGTCGCGACTTACGCCCCATTTTTCACATTAACATTTTAGACCATGAAGGCACCACCGCTTTGATAGATACGGCCGCTAAGCACTGTATTGCGGGCCATACGCTATATGCTCTCCTTCTACGTCTGGGTCATCCTCTTCGTTCTTCTTCGCGTGAAGTAAAACTCGCTGACGGTGTAATCCGAAATATGGAGGTACTTACTACTACCTTACCAGTGCGATTAGAACAGAAAGTTATTATGATTCCTTTTATCATCTTTCCCGATGCTACAAACAACGAAACTTTGCTTGGCATCGACTTTATTACTGCTGCTAAAGTTGTAATAGATTTTAATAAAAAGGTTTGGTATTGCAGCGGTAATGATAAAATAGAGTATAACTTGTCGTTTGAACCTACCTCGCGTACCGTGTCCTGTGCTTCTACAGAAATTCTTCGTGAAGATGAAGGCTGTCATCTCAACCCAGCTGAGCGACAGGCGCTCGCTGATGTTCTCACCAGGCATGCGCATGTTTTTAAAGCAGGGGGAGGCCCAACGCCATATGCAGAACATCGCATCGATACAGGTGAGCATCTTCCGATAGCCGTACCTCCTTACCGTCTGAATCCCGCGAAGAAAGAGAAGATGAAGGCAGAGATCGCTCAAATGTTGCAGGATGACATCATCGAAGACTGTGAGTCGGCTTGGTGTTCCCCGGCGCTGATGGTGCCGAAGTCCAATGGAGGTATTCGCTTCTTTGTCGACTATCGACGCTTAAATGCAATCACCAAGTCAGATACTTACCCGATGCCTCGCATCGATGAGTTGCTGCAGAGCACCAAACGGGATTGCTTTATGAGTACCCTAGATCTTAAATCCTCATACTGGCAGGTGATGGTTCGTGAAGCCGACAGGGACAAAACTGCTTTTACTTGCCCTCTTGGTACTTACCGTTTCAAAAGAATGCCCTTTGGGTTAAAGAACGCTCCAGCGACATTCCAGCGTCTCATAGATCGTCTTCGTTCCAGCTCAGCTCTACAAAATGTAACAATTCTAACATATTTAGATGATATTTTGGTGATTTCGGACGGAGGCCTGCAGAAGCATTTGCAAGATCTGGACGCCGTTTTCAAACGTCTTGCCGAGTTCAACCTCCACGTCAATAGGGAGAAGTGTGCTTTTGCTAGGGAAAGCGTGAAATATCTTGGCCACATTATTACACAGCAGGGTATTTCCACCGACCCAAAGAAGGTGAGTGCGGTTCTCGAGATGAAGGAACCAGGTAGCCTTAAGCACCTGAGAACCTTTTTGCAGACGTGTTCATGGTTCAGGAAATTCATTCCGAATTTTTCTAAGGTAGCCGAACCATTAACACGCTTAACTAGGAAAAATCAAGTTTGGACTTGGGGTGATAGCATTTAACGAGCTGAAGCGCTTGCTGACCTTAGCTCCCGTGTTGGTGCAAGCTGACTTTACTCAGCCATTCGTTCTGCGCACTGACGCAAGCAACTATGCGCTCGGGGCAGTGCTACTACAGGGGGAAGGTAATCAGGAGAGACCAATCGAATACGCCAGCCGACTCCTCAATGCAGCTGAGCGCAATTACTCCACTACGGAACGGGAGGCGCTGGCTGTGGTGTGGGCTGTGGAGCGTTTCCGTCCCTACCTTGATGGTCAACCTGTCATCATCGGCAGTGATCATCAACCCCTACGGTGGCTGCTCTCTCTAAAATCTCCAGCTGGAAGGTTAGTTCGCTGGGCTCTTCGACTCCAGTCTTTTGACATCCAATTCCAATATACCCCTGGTAAAGCAAATGTTGTGGCAGACACACTGAGTAGACCTATTTGCTCTTCAGAGTCTCGCGAAGAGTGTGGTGTTTGCTCTGTTATCTGCGATCTACCTGCGAAGACGCCTAATCAGCTGCGCCAAGAGCAACTTGCTGACCCAGAAGTGGAAAAGGTAATTAAAGACCTGGAGGAGACTAATGATCTCTCTGCTAAAAGGTGGTTAGAAAGGGGGTACCTCATGGATCAAGGGGTCCTGTTCCGTTATAATTCGGACTCTGAGAGTGAAACCCCTCAGTTAGTTATTCCTGCCCGCCAAGTTGCAGAAATATTAAAGGAGCTACACGACTCGCCAACCGCCGGCCACCCAGGTATCGACAGGACGTACCAAAAAGTTGCTCAGTTATATTACTTCACAGGAATGCGAAGAATAATCTCTGAGTACGTCAAAACTTGTATCCACTGCCAACGCTACAAAGCAGCTAACGCAAAACCCCAAGGCTTACTTCAGACACTGGTCATGAACCAGCGTAACGAAGTAATAGCAGTTGACCTATTTGGCCCGTTACCGGAAGGAGTCCAGGGGGAGCGTTGGATATTGCTTGTCGAGGATACAGCTACCAGGTGGACGGAGCTGTACGCTCTTAAGGAAGCGACGGCAGAAGCTACGGCTCACACTCTTATCGAGGAGTATTTTATGCGGTTCGGTTTACCTCGCAGGATTATTTCGGACAACGGTGTCCAGTTCGTGTCCGCTGTAATGCGCCAATGCATGTTAGTCCTGGGAATCAAACAAAACTTTGTTCCACTGTACCACCCAGAAGCTAATCCTGCCGAGCGCAAAAACCGAGGCCTGAAAGCCATGTTAGCACGTCTCGTGGAAGAGGACCATACCTCGTGGCCAGATAAGTTACCGGTGATAAGGTTCGCCTTGAATAGCACGAAGTGTCGCACTACAGGTAAGTCACCAGCTTTTCTCACTTTTGGCAGAGAGATGCGGTCCCCCACAGAGGTAGTTCATGACCTCCGTGCCATCTCAAATAAGGAAAACTTTGTCCCGCAAATAACCCCATACCTTTGTCAATTCCTGCAGTCATTGTCAGCAGTGCGAGAAAGGGTGGAGATCCAGCAGGACAAAGCTAAAGACTACGCCGATATTTCGCGTCGTCCTTCAGATACCTACCAGGTTGGTGACCTTGTCCTATTAAAGTCCCATCTCCTGAGCAAAGGTTCTAAAGATTTGACTGCCAAGTTCTTCCCACGCCGGGATGGACCGTACCGCATAGCAGAAAAGTCCTACTACGTACAACATCTCTAGTACCGACCAGCCTGACGTCATAGGGAGATATCATGCGCAGGATCTCACCCGTTACCGAGGTAGTGACACCGCCCTTCCTGAGCCTATAATTCCTAAGAGGAAACGTGGCAGACCACGTAAGCTTAGAACGTAAGAAAAAGCAACAATGATGCTAGACCAGGAACGGGGTCGTTTTCCAGGTCTAGAGGGGGAGCATATAGCAAACCGTTTCCGCTTCCGATCATGCCACTATCGCTAGGCCCCTCTCCCCCGACCTGCGTTCCCCGCGGGGCCCAGCACTCGTCCCGACAAGCGCCGCCTCGGCGCAAAAACAGTCCGCGCCCGCGCTCCATCTAATTCACGCGTGCTCGCTTATCGTTCCCCTACCTACGTTATACGTAAGCTATTGACCTAATACTAGTCTGTTTGTGTTGTGTACCTGTGCTGTGCCAGTAAACGTTTGTACCTAAGACCGTGTATAATTCATATCCCTGAGATCGTAATCTGTTATAAGTATTGGCAGTTTTAACAGTTATATTATCAGACACTTTATAAATGTAATGCTAAGTAAAAAAATAAAATAGTAGTAATTGCCCAATGGAGAGTTAAAGCAAAATAAAAACGGAATACCAACAAAAAGATTGAAAAGAATTGAGTTCATAGAGAAAAATATTAAATTTATTTGATGTTATTTTATTTTAATAGCAATTCATTAATAAGTTTCAAGGACCAATAATTTAAATGTGCTTAGTCAAATTGTCTCTTGCCGGACTAGGTACCGTGTTTTAATTCTGCTTTATCTTTACTATTTCTTATAAGAAAAGCCTCCTTCCAAGTGCGGTTGGGGGGGGGGGGGGGGGTGAGCTTCTATATTAGTGTATGTATACTAGGTAAATTGAAGTCTTCAATCTGGATGACCTCCATCGAAACGTTATAACTACCTACGTGGAACGTTGTTGCAATTACAGCGTCATCGTGGGTTCCGCTAATCAATCACAGGAGCAATCCAGCGCAAACACTTTATTGTGTATGCCATAAAGTACAATTTGAGTTGATTTATTCACATACATCGGTCTATTGTCGGGGCCGGAAATTGGACAATCGGCCGAGAATGGGTTGCATTGAAAAACACGCTCGCGCGCTTCGATCAAAGCTCGCCCACGAACGGGGCTTCAATCAACGTTGTCTGTATTCTATTTCTCTACCTACAGAGGATTGTGAAGCTGTCAATTTTCATACAAAAAGCGATAACGGTTTTCTCCCTCTTTACATAGTCCAATTTTCATAATTTTTGGAAATGTTGTAGATATAATGAAATTCTAGGTTTGTACGTTTCGATTTTGAAGAAATATTGTTCAGAATATAAATTATTAGCATCTAAATATCTATATTTTACACTTAAATACAACCTCAAGCATTTTATCTTTTTTGACTAATTTATACTGAATTACAAAAAAGCAAAACGTACAAACATAGATTAAGGTATACTGAATCTGCTGAGACCAAAAGTGTCTAATTTCGTAATGCTTTAGGGGGTACCGTAAAACCGTTATCGCCCGAAACAATCTATACTAATATTATAAAGCTGAAGAGTTTGTTTGTTTGTTTGCTTGAACGCGCTAATCTCAGGAACTACTCGTCCGATTTAAAAAATTCTTTCAGTGTTAGATAGCCCATTTATCGAGGAAGGTTATAGACTATAAACCATCACGCTAAGATTAATAAGAGCGGAGCACCAATGAAGAATGTTTTAAAATCGGGGGATTTTTTTTCCTATTGAGAGCTTCCGCTGCGTGTGCTGCGTAAACGGTTAAAGTTTCGCAAAAATCATGTATAACAGAATTGTTCCCTTTTAAAAGTTCTAAAAAAAGTCTGCGACAGCATATGTCTATATTTTAAGGTTAGCCCACTATAACCTTTTTATGCTAACCAAATTTGTTCTAAAATAATGCATTATTTGCGAAGGTGTTTTTATAAATATGATATTAATCCTTATATGAAGGTGTTTTTATAAATATGTTATTCATCACAAGTATTTAATTTAAAACAAAATTGCCCTTTACATCATTCGATTTAAATCAATATCTTAGGAGATATCGCAGTTTTAAAATAACATCACAGCAAAATAATGATCGAGTACTGCGCGCACAATGTGCAAAGCCGGCAGGCAGTCATGAGGGGGAAGGGCGGTGGCCCCAGTTAGTCAACTTCTGCCGGAAGAAAACAAAACTAAAAAAATATAGTGTACGCAGAAGTACTTTAAAATAACATTAGTTTAGTTTTTTTGAGAATAACCTGCAATCTACATGATATAAGATTATAACACCCAGTACTTACTCACCTATATAAACGAAGTCGCGGGTTAAAGTTAGCGTTAGCCCAAAGTAACTATTCCACGCGGACGAAGTCGCGGGCGGAAGCTAGTATTTTAATAAAAATGTAGGCACTTGCCTTGGACTTTCAACTCTAAGCGGTTTGCAACAAACTGCATCTTTGAAAATGCATACTCGAGCCATGAATTGGCACTTCACAGTCCTCTTAAGCTTGATATCTAGTGAATTTTTAAGCATGCAGTTTTTGTATCACTAGTTTTTCAACTATGAGTACCAAACATTGTTTTCATTTCTCATATTCTGATAGGGGCAATGACAAAAAACCCCTCTAGTTGTAGTAGTTCGGTTGGTGGTTCGGTTGACCGAACTAAAGCAACTTTTAGTAGCAGAAGTCCGGTTGATTTAAATCACCGAACTGTTGCTACCCTCTAGTTGCGGTTGACCGAACTAAGATCTTCATTTTATTTTTAACACGAAAAATGAGGGGCAAACTATAAAGGCATAGTACAAACTTTTTGCAACTTTGTATGTATTTGGACCAATACAAAACATTTGGAAAGAAGACATTGCCAAAAAGAAGCAAGAAGTACGCCCGTAGAAAGAGACGATTTTATTAGAGAAGCACAAGTACAATTAACTTGTGGGGAAATTTCTACAGAGATTTTCTTAAGTCGCTCTTTTTACGTGTACTTTTTAAAATATTAAAAGGGTTCAAGTGTTGTAATAGTACATTATGATACGAGCGCGCTATGTCGGTTATTGCGCACGAGGCGAGACAAGAAAGCAGACCTACGTAATGACCAATGCGCGCTTGTATCATACGACGTTTTTCAACACACTTGTGAGGAAAATAAAAGATCTTGTGGTATTAATATTTTTCTGAAAATGACTGCGCTTTTTTATCAATCTTCCACTGCATGAAAGTATCGTATGCCGCCAAGTATTTATCCTTTGGCTTTGGCGGCAACAAACTATTACTCGCGCTTTGCGCCTCCATAATTATTTCCGGCGGAGTTAATAATATGGATTATTTTTCACTTGGACTCGACATATACATAATTATGTAGATAATCACTTACAACAAAAAGGCATAAAATTTCAATAGCGGAAAAATGTCGCGCGCCTTTTTTTTTCGCGCGCTGCACGGGCATGGCTAAACTCTTCATACAGCCAACAAAAAAGGGCCAAACAGTCACAATTCAAAACTAAATAAACCGAATATTTTAGTTTTTAAAAAACAAGTTTGTGTGAATTTTTAATAATTTATTTTAGTTATAGTTATTAATTATTGTTTTTAAATTAACCAGTAGTAGGCTGTTTTTTTCCTATTGGCAGCCGCATAAAGTCGTGATAAAAAAAAGTATTAAGCGACTAATTTAAGAATGCGTACTGGACATACATTTACTTTGCAATCTTGAACGAATTAGAATTTGTCGTGGTAAGATTACCGCACTTGTGCGATTATGTAAAGTGAAAAGCACTCAATAACGGGTCTAAATGCAAGGTAATAAGACCCACTTTACGAGCAAGTGTGTTGAAAAAATACATTCATTATTTCATTTGTTTTTTTGAAGTTCATGACTCATTTGTTTTATGATTTTTTTTTTTAAAAAACGTCGCCCCAAACTAGGATTTCTCCTGTGTCGTGGGTGCAGTTACAAACATAGAATATCACATGCACATACGCCCAGACCGGAAAAAAATTCTGTAGGCCATACAAAACATTTGTCCCGTACGGGAATCGAACCCGCGACCCGTTGCGCAGTAGGTGATAACTCGACCTCTGCGCTAAACGTGTCGTCAACGATTATTTTGTTTGTTTTTCCGGTATTCACTTGTTTTCTCGACATTAACTTAGTTCGGTTAACCGAACTACCGCAACTAGAGGGTAGCATCAGTTCGGTGATTGATATCAACAGGACTTCTGCTACTAAAAAGTTGCATTAGTTCGGTCAACCGAACCACCAACCGAACTACTGCAACTAGAGGAAAAAAGCCACATATCAACACTAATAAATAATTATCCTGTCTTCGCCTCCGAGATTTATTCCTTAACCATGTAGTAGCCCTGCTACGCGCTAACCCTATCGCACAAGTTTTAAAGTCAGAGAAAGAAAACCACTATATCTTCCTCTGTCTAATCACACCTGACAAGCCTCCGCAGTACCGACCTCATTCTTGTCCGTGCGCGCGCGGCGTTCGCACGAGTGTAACAGTAATATAATTTGTGCATGAGTGTAGGTAACCTACGTAAAAAAAAAAAAGTATAAATTTACGGTTATTTCCTTTTTTGTTAAGTATGCCTAAACGAAAACACTGTGAATCCGAAGAAGATAAATGGCTAAGGAAGATGAAGAGATTCGAAGAAAAAAAAACGTAGGGGCAAGCCGGAAGCACATTTTGTACTCAGATGATGGCGAAAATGATGTGCAACCAGAAGAATACTTTCTTACATTCCCGTTGCATTCATCGGGAATCATTTTTATGTCCGTTGTATTCTTCGGATAATATTTTAATTTGTTCTCGTTGTATTGAACGAGGAATCATTTTTATGTCCGTTGTATTGTTCGGATAATATTTTATTATGTTCTCGTTGTATTGAACGAGTAAGCGGGTGGACATCACCGCTCGCCTGGGCCGCCGAGTACGCGCGCGGCGCGACCACGTGCAGTAATACTGGTAATGGAAAATGTGGGTATCCTTTTTTCCCCGCTGCCTAAAAATTTCCGTTGCATTCATCGGAAATCACTTTTATGTCCGTTGTATTCTTCGGATCATATTGTTATTATGTTCTCTTTGCATTCAACGAGTAATACTCGTAATATGTACTTAATGGAAAATATAGGGGCTGTGCTTTTTTCCCCGCTGTTTTAAAAATTTCCGTTGCATTCATCGGAATTATTTAATTTTTTTTTTGTGCTGCCTAAATTCTCATTAAATATTTATTAGTATTTTTCACATACAAACCAATATGGTGATAACTGATGACTTACAAACCGATGTAGCGGCCAGGTTTCAAGTCCTATTGCAAAACGGTTTCCAAAAGTGACCAAAGACGAGCATTTAAAAAAAAAACAATGTACTATAGTACCTATGGCGAAAGGCCGAACTCTAATTCGGAAGTAAGTGCTATGTTGGTAGACATCAGAATCAACTCGGTAAAGCACTTTCAGCACTGGGAAGGGCACAATCGTGTCTTTTAAAGAAAAATCTTAATATTCCAGATGTAGTTACGTTGAACGATGCAGACACCAATTTCATCTAAGAGTCATTTAAACTTGAAAGGCTCATCGTCCCGAACGCGACAGCAAAGCAGCGGCCAATCCTACCCTCATCGAGCCGGTGGGCCGGGACAGTCAAAGACGTCATACTAACAAGCGAATCGACGGCGAGCAGCTGCGTTCGCACCGCTCGCTGCCAGCTTGACGCCAGCCAGCCCCGCCGCCGCCGCCGCTGCCGCTGGCACCGCCGAGGCACCAGCCAGTCGCGTCGCATCACAACGGTCATCGAACAATCGCGCTACCTGAGCGCGCAGCCGCAAGTACATGCCGGCCGCTTAAAATATTAATTTAGTCAATGAGTGGTGAACTATCACTAGCGATAGGTTTATATTAGACAATGTGTCAAGGATTTCATTTATTGAGGAACCTTATCAAAATCCATACAGCCGTGCGCGGCGTTCTTTTTCAAAAAGTGAGTGAATAGCAATTTCTCTCGAATTTAATCATTTATTAGAAATAAAAGCTATTAGGAGATGTAACCCGACAGCAAAACAATTCGTTTATGATATCTTCGTTATTCCTAAAAGCGTGTGCTCTATATATTAAATCTAAAAAGCTGAATTCGAAGTCGAAGTAGGTATCTCATTTCAAAATGGAATATATCAGAACGGCTACTCGATTTATGACCGAAGACTGATACGTGATTAATATTGATATTAAGGAAGCTTAATTATTGCTGCCGATTCACAAATCAAAAAAAAAACATGTTTACGCTTTTATTTTCATGATATTTTGTACGAGTTTCTAGCACTCCCGTTTAGCCTATGTTCCGCGCGATATATTTCACAAAAATATTACAGCCAGCTCTTACTCATTTAAGATCTTATGGTCTGCTATCAGTGAGATATCTATGATATGTTGTGTTTAGCAAACTCTGCTGGAGAGTGCCTAGAGAACGCAAAAAGAACTATTTAATATCTGACACGATTAGGGTTAGTTATTAATTTAAAAAAAACTAGTCTAATACCAGAAAAGCTTTGTAAATTTTTAGGTTTTATTTTAAACTCTAATAAAATAATATACAATTACCAGATTCAAGCCACAAAAATTTATTATACACATAAAAAATATATTTAAATCTAACAGAATTCGAATAAGGTTCTTTGAACGTTTTCTACAGCAGCATGTCGGCTGTAGTATATGGGTAGTATATACACACAAAATCACTAAAAAGTGCTCTTCTTAGAAATACTAACAATTACGACATTTTTATTACAATTACAGATATTTTATAATAATATGATGATCTCCATTGGTGGCAGATCAATATTCCATTGGCAGTCAATTGAATAAAAAGTCATAGGTACAATTTCGGAATTTTTACGGACGCTTCGACAGCAGGCTAGGGTGCAGCTTGTGCCAACGAAAAGACTGGTGGTTTCTGGACCAACATTGAGCGAACCAATCATATAAACTGACTGGAACTACTCGCTGTATATTGTGGGCTAATTTCATTTGCTAAAAATGTCGCTAATTGTGGTAGTCTTTTAAGTGTCGATAACACCACTGCCATATTCTATATAAATAGAATGGGGAGAGTGTAATACCAATACTTAAGTCAAGTTACTAAAATGATTTGGGACTGGTGTGAGAAAAGTAGGTATATTTATTTTCGCGTCTTATATTCGTTACTCGTTAAATATAGAAGCTGACAGTGAATCGAGAAAAATAAACTTCGACACAGAGTGGCAGTTGGGTATCCGACAACTTATGAAAATTAAAACATTTTTTTGGTGAACCATCTATTGACTTATTTGCATCTCGTAGTAATGCAAAATATTCCGCGTATATTTTATGGAAAAGGGATCCCTTTGCCTATGATATTGACGCGTTTAAACAGTAGATTAGTCGCAATTTTATTTTTACGCTTTAACACCGTTTGCACTAATTTTTAAAACGATAAACAAAATAGTTAGGTACTGATTAAGCCACCGGAATTATCGTTGTTCAACTATAGCCCTCTTAACCATGGTATCCTCTTTTCATATCCCTGGGTGTCACAGAGATTGTGATATTTCCTCCAAGAAAGATCTACTTACTTCCTTTCAGGATGGTACACCATCTGCGCCGTCACCTTTCCCTGCCAGCGTGTGTATTTTCCGGGAAAGCTTTCATGACGTGCCAGAAACAGCCTTAGATGTTGTTATCTTCGATATCACATAACACCGGGTCATAATATAATTCTAGTCTAAAGATATGGTGGGAATTTTGTAAAAAGAATACAACAGATTTTTTTAAATGTAAATACTACATTTTTGTTGGAATTTCTGTTAATGTGTTTTGAAATTTAGGTAGAACTATTGTTCTAATGTCACGATAGCAAGTGATCGTTATTAGTTAGGCAGTAGCCCCCTGGTATTATAGTATTAGACTATTAAACGAATGATACAATTAATCTTGAAAAAATGAGTAAGAAGTTAGTCATGTTATTAGCTGGACCAAGGACGCATACGATTTCTCTAACAAAAATACGAAATATTAATAAAGCATATGAAGATCGAGTAATTATAACACTTACAAATTTAATTAAAACATAAGCAATTGGCAAACCTCAACCGGTTTTAAACTTCCTTTTTTTTATCCCTTTAATATCCCGGTATTTGTCCAGCATCAGTGGTATTAAGATATATTGCTGTATCATCTTCAATTCGCTCAGATTCAGAACAAACCTGATCCTCACACATAAGAAACCACGTAGACCTGCTTCATCTCAACCCATTGGGCGTTGGATAAAGCAGATCATGTGCGATAGTGGCATTGACATCTCAATATTCGCAGCGAGCGAGACACGCATCAACATCAGGCGGCGTCTCGTGCTGGCCTCAACGTCGATGTAATTAGAAAGACCGCAGGATGTTCGGAAAGATCAGCTGTATTTGCTGATTTTTATAACAGACCGGTATATTAGTTCTGAAACCAATTTTATTGAATCTTTGTCACAATTATAATTATTATTAAGTACTTAAAATAATATTGTCGGTTGATTAGCTTTTTGTTTACAATATTTTGTTGTTTTGAAATTTTTGCTAGTGGCGCAAAAAAAAAAAAATGGAAATACGTAATAATTTTGTTTTGATGTTTTACTGTAATGTTGTTTATTTTTTATTGTCGCAACATTGATTTTATACTCTCTGAACATCTACATGGTTAAGGAATAAATCTCGGAGGCGAAGACAGGATAATTAAATGATCAAACGAACTTACCTGAAGTGAAGTTCGATCTTAATTATCCTGTCTTCGCCGAAGAGATTTAAGGTCCCTCCCTCCCTGAATCTGATCCCCCTATATATCAATGTTGCTCTATTTCTCTAAAAAGAATGAGGTCGGTACTGCGGAGGCTTGTCAGGTGTGATTAGACAGAGGAAGATATAGTGGTTTTCTTTCTCTGACTTTAAAACTTGTGCGATAGGGTTAGCGCGTAGCAGGGCTACTACATGGTTAAGGAATAAATCTCTTCGGCGAAGACAGGATAATTAAGATCGAACTTCACTTCAGGTAAGTTCGTTTGATCATTTAAATAAAGTTGGCGAAAACTTTATGAACAAATGAAATACTTAAACTTATATCTAATTTCTTTTTTCAATTTTAGTGAAGTATTTCACTTGAAACTGATTTAAAAGTCACATATACCAATTAAAAATTTACCTACAAATGCCATGGCATTAAAGCGCTTACGTGAAATAAGGCGGGAAAGCCAATGACATCGAACACAAATACATTTTTAAAATATGTTTTTCTTTCCTCATATTCGAAAAGAAAAGTAGTGTTTACTTCGGATGAACACACCCATTTCAGTCTCGAACTCGTACAATATTCGAGCCTGAAAACCAAAAAATATCTCATTTCAGTCCTTATAAAATAATCTACATTTTATTATAAGCTGTAATGAAATCTTGCAAGTTAAATTTGACCCACTCCGGCTTTCGATTGAGCTGAATTTTTGCATGCATAAGTAGTAGGAAATTGGGCATTCTGACTCACGCTTCCCTGGGAATGGATCTAGAGTTCCCTGAGTAATGAAGTATCTGGGTACCCGAGTACCTGAGTACTTGAGTTTCAGGCAATGAAACGCCCAAAGCAGCGCCTCTTACGAGGCGCTGTAGTACCAGCGTTTCATTGCTCGAAACTCAAGTACTCAGGAACTCGGGTACCCAGATACTTAATTACTCAGAGAACTCCAGATCCATTCCCTAGAGAAAACGCGCGCCAGAATTCCCAATTCACTACTACTCACATACATCCATATAATACACACTTAAACTACAATCTACAATCACGTTCATGATAATTTGTGAACTATATAACTAAGTGGCGGAGTTCCCTGTGTAATGAAGTATCTGGGTACCCGAGCACCTGAGTACTTAAGTTACAGGCAATGAAACGCTCGAAGCAGTGCTTCTCATGAGGCGCAGCGGTACCAGAGCTTCATTGCCCGAAACTCAAGTACTCAGGAACTCAAGTACCTAGATACTTTATTACTCGGAGAACTGAGTAATGAAGTATCTATCTATCAGAGTTATTCATGAAGTAATAATTAAGACAGGATCATAAAAAATAAAACAAAACAGAAACTGTTTACTATTTATTGTAATTATTTTAATTAAACATAGTGTCTTGAATATCTTTTATTACTTTTCTAATGTCGCAATATACATTGTCAAATATACTCTCTGCAACATATTGTACACTTATCTCTGGTTCACATAAAGCTACATCATTTTCAGTTGATGATAGTGTAGAACTATCGAAAACTTCAATTTTTATAATTTTCGCAACTTTCGATGAAGGTTTCATCATTGTTGTGAAAACACGACTTCTGTTCTGGCGTTTTTGATGTCGTATGGGACCAGCGACATCTCTTCCTGGGAATCCTAGTTCAGGGCTCTGAACCATTTGGTGGGGTATAAAAGGGAAAAGATCATCTGCATTCTGAAATCAAATATTTAATTATGATACGTTTTCCAAGCTTATTATTATTATTATTCATAGTCAATATTAACAGTCCCAGAGAACTAATAGTATTAATCGTACTCACCGACATATTCGTTTAGGTATCTACTAAAAAAACTTCTGCGCGCTATGAAATTTCTAATGAAAATGATGTATTTTATAAAAAATTATTCATGTACTAGTAAGTCATAGTTTAAAATTAATTGATTATAAGGTTTATTTAAACGTTACAGGTCTTAATATGGGATAATGCATAATATTGTCGCTTAAGACCTTTTCAAATTAATTGCTCTACGTGTATTACACGACTATTAATTTCCAACTCTATAGGTGTCACATGATACAGCGAAGAACGCGTTCATATATGGAAGACAGCAAAACAAAGTTATCATTTGCACCTATGAAACTTCACTAAGCCTTAATAAGAAAACATTCGATACACGAATTAATAAGATGTACATTCAAAGCTATATTTTAACTGCAAATTATATGTCTGCTTTGTGTGAGTTGGCGATGTTCCCCTTTTTCGGTTAAATTGCTGATCTGGCATAGGATTTTATATGTACGATAGAAATTAACACATACAAAACTACCTAAGTCTATAAATAAACCATTAACAGAGTCAGCGTAGTCAGTGCACATCGTAATCATCGTAATTAGTAAAAAAGTGAAAGTTATCTTACTCAAGTTATTCCCCGAGTAAAGAAAATGTAAGTGAAATTATAATATAATTACTTTTTGTTTAATGTTTCACAAATTTAGACTTTGAGAACTTTAGTATTCAATTTAATATAAAAATACTCGTATTCTACTTACTCATGATCGCAACAATGACTGATATTGATACTAATATATCCGTTTCCATAAAAAGAGAACATAAATGAATCTAAACTAGTTAATACGATTCATTAATAATCTCTATTGTTCGTTAATAAGTTTTAATACTTTTTTCAGGTCTTTGACCAACGTTCGTTCAGATGAGGAATACGATTCCTCTTCTTCTTCATCATCCTCTTCTAGCTCATCTTCGTCATCTAGCATGCAGTCTCTGGTACAACAGGCGGTAGCTCCTACTCAGCCACAGCCTGGTCCATCGACTTTATCCACAGAAGAAAAGTCAAAACCGAAAAAAAGATACCACAGTGATATCAAGAATAAATCTAAGAGGTATTTATTATTATTATTATGTCCCAGTGAAATCACAAACCAATGGTGACCGGTCGCTATGATTATTACTATGCGTCCTACTATTATCTATATTCTATATCCTACTAAAATTGAATTATAGATATTCTCATTATTACATACAACATGTACAAGTACACGTCATTATTGCATGTTTATAAAGACAGCGGGTGTGTATTTGTTGTATAAGCGACTGCTTGACTGATAAATTGATTTTTTCAAATGATTTAGTTTATAAATCAATTATACACTTCTCAAGTTCTTTTGTATTATTTATTACCAGGAATAGTTATTATTTATGTAAATTAATTTAGTTGTTTTTAAAATTTTACAGATCTAAGAAAGAGGTGTCACCAAAAAAGAAAAAGATGCAGCTGCAGTCTTCAATAGAAGTGATGGGAGAGAGCAAGGACCATAATCAGAAAAGGTATGATTTCCATTTTGTACAAATTGTATTCCCATAGCTTTCTTCTAACATTAATTTAAAATCTTAACGTGTGTAATACCTATATACAATTTAGAGAAAAGTCACAATAGGATCAAATAGATTTAACTTAATTAAATATTGGATATGATAATGATATTTAGATTCAAGAGAATAATTAATGGTCATGTTAATTATATGTAAAATAATTTTATTATAAAAGTTATATTAGTTAGTTGCGTGCTCAGAATGGGATACATCTATGGTAATGAATTTATAATTATATTTTAATTTCAGCATGAAGATGCAGCCAATAAAAATAGTTAAAGATAGAAAAGAAAAGAAGAAAGAAAAACGGGTTACGGCAAACGATTTAATGGGTAGTGATGGTGAGGCCGATTATAAGGACGAGTCTTACGGTAAATCTGATGATTTAAATTCTTATATATATCGTCGCGTCCCGAATGGTTATACCAAACAATACAAAAATAACCAGGAGGGTACGCATTATGTAGACTTAAAAATATACCTCTGTAAAGAGTTAGAAAATGTTAAGCCGAAGCAAAGGTGGCGTAAATCTATTTTAACTTTAAAAACAAAAAGCGATGATAATACTGAGACTTGGCAACACCTAATTAAATTTTTAAAAGATAATAAAAAGAGTTCCAAGATGTCCCTGTGTCTTTCGTAAATACTTCCAATCATCCGTGATGCTTAACATTTTTTTAACTCTTTTCTGATATTTTATTTAGGTTTACTGTTCAACACTTATTGTGATTAGGTATATTGTTTTCTTAAAATCGAGTGAAAATGACATAATAATTATTGTCACTGGATAAAACAAGTTGTTATGTAATCCCGGTACATGTTGACCTGCAATTTGTTTCATGTTAATTAAAATAATACTATATTATAAGTATTATAGTAATTATAAGAATCTTTTATATTCATATATCTAGTTAGGTGTAGTACATTAAAAAACTTGTAACAAAACTTAAACGTATTTTTAACTAAAGTATAAATAAAGCTATGGATTCATTCTATATACTTATTCGAATAATTATTTTCTTTTCTCTTTCAGATAAAATGTTCTCTAATAGTGTTCGATGTGAGAAATGTAATACTTGTTTAGATAAAACGAATTTCAAATATCACTTAAGAACTAATTTGCATAAGAAAAATTGCAGTTTAAAAACAAAATTGGAAAATGTTGATATAATTGCAACTGCTTTTAAAAATAGGATAGTTACATATAGAGTAAATTCAGCAGAAAATTCTGAACACATAACACCTGAAGAATTTCTATGTACTATCAAAAACGTTGTACGGTATTTAATATATTCATCATTAGAGAAACATAATGCTTTAAAAATTAATTATGAAATGTTTGCAAACTTCGCTTTACCCACAGCAGTTTGCCAACAAATGAAATCATTTAATACAAAGTATGAGGTGGTATTTTGCAGTTCAGATTTTAATGAAATGTATTTAAATATGAGTCATACTTTAATAAATAAATTAAGTGAGTTTGAACATTCTGATTCTGGACGGTCACTCACGTCTATTAGTCATCTTGAGATAAATATTAACAAGTATTCTCCATTAAGAGGAGGTAGTTACTTAGATTTGCCGAATGCTATAAAACATACGAAAAGTTGTCTCAATATCAAAAATAACGATAATTATTGTTTCGTATGGAGTATAGTAGCTGCTCTCTTTCCCTGTAAAAAAAATGTTAACAGAACAAGTTCTTACCCTTATTACTCATCTGTGCTTAATACTAAGGGAATGAATTTTCCCCCTTCATGTATTGATATTAAGGTGTTTGAGAGAAACAACCCATCTATTAGTATATGTGTGTACGGTGTGGACAAAAAGACTTGTATATCCGGACCTCTGTATGTTACTAAAGAACGAAAACTTAATCATGTTAATTTGTTGTTCATAGAAAATGACAAAATCGGACATTATTGTCTAATAAAAAATCTTGAACGCCTTGTAAGTAGGCAAGCGAGTCGACATCATGGGAAAAGCGCTTTTTGTGAAAGATGTTTACAGTTTTTTACGTCTAATATTAAATTAGATTCACATCAATGTTCCAATATATTAACCGTTTTACCAGATGAAAACTCAAAAATTTATTTTAAAAATTTCGATAGACAACTAAAACATAATTTCGTAATATATGCGGATTTTGAAAGTTTGTTGTATAAATATTCAGGAAGTAGTGGTAAAAATACAAAATCGTATAAACTTCATAAAGCTTCATGTTTTGCTTATTACATTTGTTGTTCGCATGATCCCAAATTAAATAAATTTGTCACTTACAGAGGACTAGATTGTGTTAAAATGTTCATAAAAATGTTGTTTGAAGACGCAGTATTAATTCATACTATACTAAGAAGTAATAATGCTATGAAATCTCTTACTAAGCAGCAAGAGATTCAGCATCGCAATGCATCTATTTGTCACATTTGCATGAAATCGCTGGAAGATTATGACAAAGTACATGATCATGATCACATAACCGCAGAATATCGAGGAGCTGCTCATTCAAAGTGCAATTTATTATTTCGCATTAAACCATTTATACCAGTTATATTCCATAATTTAACTAACTATGATAGCCATTTATTTATTAAAGAATTAGTTAAGTATAAAGGCGACATTAAAATTATCCCTAAAACTAAAGAGAAATATTTATCATTATCTAAATATTTTGAATTAGAAGATTCCACTTCATTGCATATTAAATTCATAGATTCATTTCAATTTCTTAGTTCTAGTTTAGATAATTTAAGTAAAAGCTTATCAGAAGAAGACTTCTGTCACTTATCAAAGGCATTCACCAATAAAGAACAACTTCAACTGTTAAGACAAAAAGGTGTATATCCTTATGATTTTCTTGATTCATGGTCTAAGTACAATATGAGCTGTATCCCCCGTAAAGATCAATTTTATAATAGTTTAACTGATGAACATATTAGTGATGAGGAATACTTGAGAGCAAAAAAAATTTGGAACATTTTCAATATAAGATCACTAGGTGAATACACGGATTTGTATCTTAAAAGCGATGTTTTGTTACTGTGCGATATATTTGAAAAATTTCGGTGTAGTAGTTTAAAATATTATAAGTTGGATCCGATACATTACATATCTTCACCTGGACTAAGTTGGGATGCTATGCTCCTGCATACTGGCATAAGATTAGATTTAATTAGCGATATTGAAATGTATCAACTACTAGAACAGGGTATTCGAGGCGGTTTGGCACAGTGCAGTCTCAGACATGTTAAAGCTAACAACAAATACCTTCCTAATTACAAACCATCTAAACCCTCTAATTATCTTGTTTATCTTGATAGTAATAACTTATATGGATACGCGATGATGCAGAAAATGCCTGTTTCAGATTTTAGTTTTTTGTCTGCAGAAGAAATTAATAGTTTTGATGTTTTATCAATACTTGATAATTCAGAATTCGGATACATCTTACAAATTGATATGCTCTATCCAGACTATTTACATAGCAAACATAGCGATTTACCATTTGCCCCGGAAAAATTTATTCCACCAGGAGGAAAAACATCAAAACTCATATCTAGTTTATACAGTAAGTTTAACTATGTTATACATTACATTTATCTAAAGCAATGTTTACAACATGGTTTAATATTAAGTAAAATATATCGTATTATTAAGTTTCGACAAACTAATTTTTTGAAAAAATATATAGAATTAAATACTCGTTTACACCAATCTTCAACTTCGGTATTTGAGAAAGATTTTTTTAAACTGTTAAATAATTCAATTTTCGGTAAAACAATTGAAAACCGACGAAAGCAAGTTAATATTAAATTGATAACTACTTGGAAAGATTCCAAAAATAGGACTAATAAAAGGATGGGAGCTGAAAAATTGATTGCAAGACCCAACTTTCACAGTATCAGTGTATTTAATAACAATTTTGTTGCTATACAACTAAGACAAGAAAAAATAGTATTGGACAGGCCAATATACATAGGTTTTACTATTCTGGAATATTCAAAGCAACATTTATATAAATTTCACTATGATTTTATTAAAAATAAATATAAAAATAACGCTAAACTATGTTACACTGATACTGACAGTCTATTATACTCCATTAACACTCGTGATTTTTATGAAGATATGAAAGCAAATTTGTCCGTATTCGACACCAGTAATTTTGATAAAAATAATGTATATGGTATACCTCTACTAAATGCTAAAATCCCTGGACTATTTAAGGATGAAATGGGGGGTGATGTAATATCGGAATTCATTGGTTTACGTGCAAAACTATATTGTATACAAAGTCAAAGAGCTGAAATAAAAAAGGCTAAGGGTGTTTCTAAGTATATAACTAACCGTATAACTCCGTCTCAATATCGAAAAACTTTAAAAAACAATATAAATTATCAATTTAAAATGAACATAATACGATCAATTAAACACATTCTTTATTCGCAGACAATTAATAAAATAGTTTTAAATAGAAATGACGATAAAAGATACATTATGTCCAATCAAATTGACACATTACCATGGGGGCACTGTGATACAATCTCTTAGTAGTTTAAATCTTACCTAATAGGTACGCATACAAGTACAGGGGTAATAGATTTTATATTAAATATATTCAATATCTTTTTCATCTTTCAGTCTCCTCAACCTACTCTGCTTAAGACTTTAAAAATGGGTATCGGTTCCTATAGAGGATATATTTTTTGAAAAAAGATTCAAGCACGATCTTACCCATTTAACGGAATTGATTGAAATACAACGAGCAAGGTTGGTTTCACACAGAAACGATTAAACTGATATAATTTTATGGAATTTTAATAATATTAAGAAATTAGGCTAATTTTAAGAAAATGTATGTTAATTAATGATATTGTATTTTATGTAGAGTTTATTGTATGGCACAATAAAGTTGATTCATATCTATAAGTGTGTATTTTTTATTATCATTATTACTAAATTTATTTGAAATACAGTTTATATTGTATGGAAATACGTTTTGTTTTATTAAAACTACCAAAGTCAAACAGATAGTATAAATAGCTCACACATAAATATTGTGAGTATACACATAAATAGCAACCGCATGTTTTAGAAATAATAAACATTAATATTGATTCCAAATATAAACCATTTATAAGACACAGTATTCTTTTGCCGAATACTATTCGGTGTATAATATGTGGACCCTCTAATTGTGGTAAAACCAACGTAATGCTTAGTTTACTACTACATCGTAATGGGATAAAATTTAAAAACATTTACCTTTACTCAAAGACTTCATTTCAACCGAAGTATCGTATTTTAGCGAACATTGTAGAAAAAATCCCTGATGTAAAATTATTTATTTTAACAAACGACAAAGAGGTCATTCATCCAAATAAAGCATTACCGAATTCAGTAATGATATTTGACGATGTAGTCTGTGAAAATCAGAGCAATATCCGTAACTATTTTTGTATGGGGCGTCATAAGCTGGTAGATTGTTTTTATCTATCACAAACTTATTCGAAGATTCCGAAACAACTTTTACGTGATAATGCTAATGTATTAGTTATATTCAAACAAGATGATACTAACTTGAAACATATTTACAATGAGCATGTGAATAACGATATGTCTTGGTCTCAATTCAAAGACCTGTGCTCTACCGTCTGGCTACAACCATATCAGTTTTTAGTTATCGTTGAAGATTCCTTAGTTAACAATGGAAGGTATAGAAAAGGATTCGATGTGTTTATTGATTTTGAATAAGTATTTAAAGAACGTTCATCGGCTTAACAAAACCATTAGCATTCTGTTTTTAATTGCAAACTGTTCTATTATTAATTATTTAAAATGGAGCATTCTGTTAAAGAAGAACTAATAAAGTCAGTTCATAATATAAAATCTAAAATTAAGGAAATGCGTAATACAGAAGACAACACAGATTTAATAATGAAAAAAATTTTAAAACCTGTGTCAGAGCCGCTTACCGCTTTTATAAAACGTGAACATAGTTTGAAAGAAAATAATGAATCATCAAATAACATTGATGGTAATAATTCGACCATATCGGAAACTGATGATACTGAATGCTGTAATAATGCTAGTGATATGTCTTATTCTATCTGGGATGGTAAGCAAAAACATAAGAAAATAAAACAATATATTGAAAACAGCTATATTTCCTCCTTATCACAAAAAGACGATTTAGCTACTTTAGTTAGCACTAAAGATGTCAATATACCATTTGGAGTTAGAAATGAAAACAGTATATATGGGTAATTCTAAATTCAAAATAACTAAATCTGGAACTGTTACTGATCCTATATACTATGTCGCTTTAGATAACAAAGCATTTGAATTAACCCCAGGTATACGCGAATTACTATTAAAACACAAGCCAGATTTAAAACTTATTTCTGATACAGATATACTAGCTTATAAAGATATGCTTGCCATCACTAATGTTCATAAAAGAGATTTCGATCCTAATGGACAAATTAAAGGCGACAAAAGTATGAAATATCGAAAAATAATTAAACCCCTATTTTCAGCAGTTTCAGTTCCTCAATTAAAATCTTCTACTATTCAAAAAGAAGGTGGTAGTTTGCCTACTTTGAAAAAGTATAAGCCAAATACTGATCTAGTATACTGGGACGATCCTAATGAATTAATTGACCGGTTAAAGATACTAATAGCTTCTAGAAATGCTGGTAACAGTAAAACAGTAATCACGATAATGAAATTCTCTCAATTATTGAAGAACTAAAGGAAGCTGATATTATTAAAGAATAAAACTATTGTTTCTTTCAAATCCAAACTCAGTATCATAATATTATTCAAAGATAGGAGTGCATATTATGCTATTTAAGTTTTCACCACAAACTGAAAATTATTCCATTGTATTTACTCAAGTGATTATTTAACGAAAGCATCAATAACAATAATGAGCAAATGCGATGTCGTAAATGAAATTCATAAAAATGTAAGAAAAAATTTAGAAAGGAGACATGTTATTATGAAGGATATAGATGATTTGTGGCAAGCGGATTTAATAGACTTACATAAAATTCAGCAATTTAACTCAAATCATAAATATATTCTAATAATTATTGATACATTTTCAAAATATGCTTGGGCTTTACCACTCAAACGTAAAAGTAAAGATGATGTTTACAATGCTTTTCATACAATACTTAATAAGGGACGTTGTCCTAAAAATCTCCAAACAGATTTAGGCACTGAGTTCTACAATAATAAATTTAAAAAGTTGATGCAGCAATTTTTTATTAATCATTATTCCTCATATTCTACTAAAAAAGCATCTATCGTGGAAAGACTTATAAGGACTTTAAAATGTAAAATGTTTAAGGCATTTAGTTTAAAGGGAAATTATATATGGAATGATGATACATTGAGTCGAATTATTATTGAATATAATAACTCAGTACATAGAACTATAAGCGGCAAACCAGTAGACGTCAATAAATTTAATAAATTACTTATATTAAATCGATATGCGAAGATACAAACACCAGCCGTAAGCTGTAAAAAACGAAAGAAATTTAAGATTGACGATTATGTTCGTATAAGCAAATTTAAAACTGCTTTTGATGAAGGTTATACTCCGAACTGGTCATCTGAGGTATTTAAAATTATAAAAATCAACAATACAACTCCTGTTACTTATATAATTGAAGATTCAAGAAATCAGACGATACTAGGGTCATTTTATGAGCAAGAGTTACAAAAAACGAAACATCCGAAGATATATCTTGTTGAGAAGATTTTAAAAAAGAACCGTAATAAATTCTTAGTGAAATGGTGGGGGTTACCGTCCTCTGAAAACAGTTGGATAAAACAGTCTGATATTTTATAATAACAATATTAAAGGAAAAAGAATTAAACTACTAGCAGTATTACATGGGGCATGAAAGAGTGCAGTCTTTTGAATTGGTTTATAAATAATTTACCATTTGAATTACATTTCCCGGGCTATAATTATTGTGGTCCGGGTACAAAACTACAAAAACGGCTTACTAGAGGCGATAGAGGTATTAATCTTTTAGACAAGTATTGTAAAGAACACGATATTGCATATAACAGGTATTCTTCATTAGACGAGCGTCATAAGGCTGATATAAAATTGATGAAAATGGCGAAAACTCGAGCATCAGCACCTGACTCAAGTTTTGGCGAAAAAATAGCTGCTCATTTAGTGAACAAAGCAATGTTAGCGAAAGTGAGTACAGGATCTGGGTTGAAACAGGCATATAAAACCAAATTCAACGCTTTGAAGAAACATCTGAAACGTGTTATAAGTCATACAAAGAAACGGCTTTCACATCTCAAGCCAACTTGTAAAAAAGCGGCTATAGATTTAGCGATAGCTGCTGCTCGAGAAGTGACTTTAGATTCAGATATTAAACTCCCTCGGGTGATCCCTCTACCTAAAACCGGAGGATTCCTACCATTGATACCAATTTTTGCTGGATTGTCTGCTGTTGGAAGCTTAGCAGGTGGAGCTGGTGGTATTGCTAAGGTTATAGAAGAAGTTAAAAATGCTAAAAAGCGACTTTCTGAACTCCAAAGGCATAATGAAAAACTTGAATCAATATGTATAGGAAGAGGTTTGCAATTAGAGCATCACAAAAATGGTCTAAGAGTTTGTTTATCGAAGAATAGAAACAAAAAAAACTAAGTCACAGGCTACCCAATCGAGCTCTTACTAACATCGATATTATAAAACATGCTCGAAATATTCCTTATCTTCATGAGAGATGAATTACCGCAAAATCCTCAATTATATGAATGTGGTATTATTAATTTAGATAGTTGTCAAAATGTAGGTTCTCATTGGGTAGCCTATGTAAAAGTAAAAAATTACGTGGAATACTTTGACAGTTATGGAAATTTAAAACCACCGAAAGAATTTATCAAATACGCAGGTACTAGAATACACTACAATTATATTAATCAACAGCAGAATTATCCGTTTAACTGTGGTCACCTTTGTCTTAAATTCCTTAAAAATTTTTGGCATAATAGAGTATATAAATAATTGTATACTTTTTATTTATTAGTATAATGTCATATTTCTTACATTAATTATCTCATATGATTCTCTCATATTTTTATCTGACAATACAGACAGACAGACAGTAATTATTATTATCAAAATCTAGTTTGATGAATAAAAATTAAGAGACCTTTAAATTTTGTAGAAGCAAGAAAGTTATTGCATTTACATAAACAAATAGAAATGATTATATTTAATAAAATAGTAAATAAAAAGGTGAAAAAAATCAATAATAAAACTACTTTCAAGGTGAACAGACGTTCCGATCATATCAAACAATTAACTAAATCTAATAAAAAGTTTCTGCAGGCTCTTGGATTTCGAATATGAGTATCTTACAAATTTCCGATATACCACAATTTGATAACACAATTGAGAGTTATGAAATCCATACTTATAGCCCTTATAGTAATAGTTTCAAAGAAAATGATGAAATCAGGATAGCTATACAACAGCAAGACTTATACGTATTACCCTCCGCTAGTTCTATTCTCGTTGAAGGATGTGCTGTGCCAATAGACAAAGACCAAAAACCAATTAAAGCAGACTTGGAATTTACTAATAACCCTTTTTTATTTCTCTTTCAAGACATTCGATATGAATTAAATGGTGTTGAGATAGATCGAACAAAGAATTGTGGAATATCAACTACTATAAAATCTTTAATATCTATGAATGAAGGCGATAGCAAAGTTGCATCTTTATGGGGTTGGAATTTAAGTGGTTTTAAGAGCAATGGTCATTTTAGCGTTCTTATTCCATTAAATAGGATATTAGGTTTCGCTGAAGATTACGACAAAATCCTCATTAATGGTAAACATGAACTTATTTTGAACAGAAGTAGTTTAATTTATAATAGTTTTAAAATTAGTAATCCTCTTATTACACATGTTGAAGTAAATATTAAAAAAATACAGTGGCGTGTGCCACACATAAAAGTGTCAGATCGTGAACGGTTATTATTGCTTCGACAATTAGAAAAAGATAAACCAATACAGTTGGCGTTCAGAAATTGGGATTTGTATAAATATCCTCTGTTGCCTAAAACTACAAAACATTCATGGTCTATTAAGACAGCTTCTCAAATGGAAAAACCACGTTATGTTATCTTAGGTTTACAAACTAATAGAAGGCATAATAAATTAAATGACAGTACAATTTTTGATCACTGTAATATTTCCAATGTTACATTATTTCTAAATTCACAATATTATCCTTATGAATCTATGAACTTAAATTTCAAGGGAAAACGATATAGTATTTTATATGAAATGTACTCTAGATTTCGTCATTCGTATTACAACACCGCAGCTGACCCGTTGCTTGATTTAATCAATTTTAAAGAAAGAGCTCCATTATTTGTTATTGATTGTTCAAGGCAGAACGAAAATTTAAAGTCTGGACCTGTTGATGTACGACTAGAGATCGAATGTTCTGAGGATATTCCAGATAATACAACAGCATATTGTTTAATAATTAATGACAGGATTGTTGAATATAAGCCACTTAGTAATATAGTTCGTAAATTATCATGAGCGCGATTGTAGATGTTCAAGGCTTCAAAACAGATGATCATAATTTCATATTAAAAGAGTTGGCTGTTTTATGTAACGGGCAAATGCAAGTATTTTTAGTAAGACCTCCATATCCATTTTACTTTTTAACGAAAACGGAGCGAAGACAAGTATGTTGGATAGAGAGGAACTTTAATATATTTTGGAAGGAAGGTTATATAGCATATCAAGAGTTCAAAAATTACACAGATATTGTGAGATTATTAAAAGATAAATGTATACGAACTAAAGGTGCTGAAAAAGTAATATGGTTACGAGAAATATTAGAAAATAGTTGTATTTATAATTTAGAAGATAAAGGTTGTCCTAGTATAGTAAGTCTTTATGATAAGTATAAAAATGTATCTGTAGTAAAACCTTGCTTATATCATTCAAATGTATGTGCTTTAAAAAATGTATTATGTCTAAGTTTGTGGTGTAACGAAAATAAAGTTTTTTAAAGAAAAGTTTTTTCTATTTATTTAACTAACAAAACACAAATAAATTAACAAACCCCCTTCATACACGCATTTATTAAAGTAATTCCAATAGATTATATAAATAGTTTGATATTACCTAAACATTAACCTTTTGCTAAGTACTGCTACAAAACAAATTTCACTACCTAAAACTCGAGTACTTTGGAACTCGCGGGTACCCAGATACTCAGAGATAAGCTCTGTCATTGAAATCACTTCACCATTATGTTATGAAATGAATTGGACATACTAGCGCGCGCTTTCCCTGGGGAATGGATGTGGAGTTCTCTGAGTAATGAAGTATCTGGGTACCCGAGTACCTGAGTACTAAAGTTTCGAGCAATGAAACGCTGGTTACACAGCGCCACGCAAGAGGCACTGCTTTGAGCGTTTCATTGCCTGAAACTCAAGTACTCAGGTACTCGGGTACCTGGATACTTCATTTACACAAGGAACTCCACCACATAGTTATATTGTTCACAAATTATCATGAACGTGATTGTAGATTGTAGTTTATGTGTATATGTATGTATGTGAGTAGTAGGAAATTGGGCATTCTGACGCGCGCTTTCTCTAGGGAATGGATCTGGAGTTCTCTGAGTAATGAAGTATCTGAGTACCCGAGTTCCTGAGTACTTGAGTTTCGAGCAATGAAACGCTGGTACTACAGCGCCTCGTAAGAGGCGCTGCTTTGGGCGTTTCATTGCCTGAAACTCAAGTACTCAGGTACTCGGGTACCCAGATACTTCATTACTCAGGGAACTCTAGATCCATTCCCAGGGAAGCGTGAGTCAGAATGCCCAATTTCCTACTACTTGCATAATTATGTACATAGCGTGACAATACAATATTATGATGACATGGAGCTGATCTAATGCTGGAGCTGGAAGGTGGCCATAGGAACTCCGCAATAAAACGACACAACCCCAGCGAGTTTGGCCTTGTTTGATTTGTATTGACGAGTACTAAAAGCTTGTATTTAAAAAAGTATTTTTTTAATAATTGTTGATGTGACAATATGGTCAAATGCAAAGCAACACCTTAAATAAGCTAAAATTCTTAAAATTTACCTTAAAAAGCTCGTCAGTGTTCGATTTCTACTTATTTTCGCTTTGTTTTCGACGAAAATCAAAACAATATCAATACATCGTCGAAAATCAATACTTCGTTGTAATGTTCTATCGATTTTCATCACAATAAAAATGAAAATCAATAGGAATCGAGCACAGGTGACGTTTGAAAAGCGCTCGATGCCGGACGAATGACTCAAAAATAGAGCCTCTGTCTGAACAGTGACGACGGTCCCCTCCGTGAATTTGTGAGATCAAAGCGACACCGACATTAGACAGCGATAATGTGACAGAGCTACATTTATAGAGCCTAATAAATAGGGTTTGAAACCTTATTTAGTCGTCTCAATAAATTAAATTTGTTATTATTATATTGTAAGGATAAAAGCGCCGTTATTTTCAGGTATCTTACAGTAATCTTAGTTGACACGGATTCATGGCCCTCTAGTGTATTTTAGGTATTTTAATAAATTACATTTGCCAGCAAAGGGTGCGCCCTTTAATTATCCGAGTGGAATTTTATTAAAAACTTCCGTTTGGGCAGTGGTATTTTTCCCATTTCAATATATCTCTAAAATGGTTGGTACAAAGATAATTTGAAATCAACACATAAATACAAATAATTAAGTATAATACTTCAATAATTTTGAGCTCTGTGTCTTGGCAGTTAGAGCTATCTATCGGTTGGAAAAAGGTGAATTTAAGCGATGTGTAAGGACTGTTTTTTGTGATATAGCTTTTTAATATTTCCCTACCAAGTTGTGCAAATAAAATTCTAATAGAAGATGACTATTTTGTTTTGCAGTGAGACTGATTTGAATATCACCAACTTTTGTAATTATTCGGCGCCGTATGTTCTCTACTATTGTCTTGTGGTATAGTCTGTCATAATCTTCTAGACCATATATGGGCAAGCCCCGGCCCTCCACCAGCATTAATCCGCCCGGGAAATACAGAAAATTCAAATAACGCGCAAAAAAATTGAAGATCGATCGTTGTTCGATCTTCAGGGAGACTCATATTTGATGTATGTAATTAAGCGAATTTTATAAACATACCTTTACGAAGTAAAGTATCCGCAGCTAAGAGTTTTCGCACGAAAATAATTTGCTTTAATCGGAAGCACGTATACATGACAGCAGCTTTTTTCAACCATAAAAATTAATAAAAATAAGCATCGTACTCAGTTTACAATTGTTTATTTAGAAAACACCTTGCGCCTATACCGGGTGTAACTGAACACCCCAATAACATTTAAGGGGCATATAAGTTAGATACTATATGGACCTGCGGTGCTTGTCTGAGACCTAGAACCCCAATACTTTCAGAGTTATTTGATTTTAAACTGAAAGCAAAAACTTTCAAGTGACAACCATAATCAGCTCTTAACACAAAAGAAATTTAAACACAAAATGACACGTGACAGACGTGTATGTGACGTATTCCTCGTACGCTTACGTAGGGCTTTCGGCACTTAATGCCAAAAAATAATTTATTTTGTTTGTATTGAATAAAACCATGAGACTTTAGGTTTTATTCAATATGAACATTCAGTTCCATCACGAAGTCACACCAATAAGTATAAATGTTATTTAGTTTGTATGACGTGAGCTTAGTATTCCTCGTACGCTTACGTAGGGCTGTCGGCACTTAATACCAAAAAATAATTTATTTAGTTTGTATGGGAAAAAAAGTAGGTTTGTTAGCCCTAATATTTTTCCTACAGAATCTCTACTTCTGATGGATACATACTCTTAAATGTTATTGGGATGTTCAGTTACACCCTGTATATGTACTAGTGATATTGACTCCTATATTGATCATCTTGTTTGGTAGCTTCAAACTCCAGTCTCTCATCAATTTTATTTTGATTTTTCTATCTTATTTTGTTAATTTGCTTTTTATACGTTTGATTATGATTCCAATAATTACAAAAATGTGTGGATTTTTCGACTTCTTATTCACTACTGCCTACTTATTTCTTACCTACTACGGCCATCGATTAAGTCCCGAAATTACACCCTCAGTTAAGCAAAGGTTGCCCATACCTGTTCTAGAAAGTAATGAATATCAATATACAGCAGTTTTTTATAATACCAGTGACAAACATGCAACCAGTAACTACTAATTTAACTTTTAATTCGGTCTTTAGACTGCAACTTGACTTATCGCTCCTTGACTAGACTTCTGCGTTGCAGATTCAAATGCCTACATCTTTAGCACTAGTTCCTCTGGCACTTTTCCCAAATGACTTTAGGTGACTTCACTAATGAAGTAATAGGGCACAGAAACACAGAAAACATGACGTCATTTGGCTGCGACCCCCTGTGCGGTTTAAGGGCTACTAGTTGCGGACTGTGGAGCAAGCTACCCCTATCCTTTCTTTTGTTGGGAGGCCCCAACCAGCCCTGCATTTAAACCCCTTCAGATCTTTTGCGTAAAGACTGATCTAAACAAAAAACTTTCTAGTTACTCGTCTCGTAGTTCGCTCAGAGCTCTTAAAATTATTGAAGCGGAATCCCTGATTTTCCATCAAAAACATTTTTGATCTATCATCATTCATTGGACTGTATATGTACAGTTCTTAGATATACAGCCTAATGGAAAATAAAATTACAATTTGTCTATTTCAAAATAAAAAAATCAAAATATTCTTTATTCAAATATGACTTGGTTATATTTACTTTAATAGCATCACGTGGGTTTATTTATTAGTTTATACCTATTAGTTAGTGTATTCTTAATTTATCAAATAGTATTTAATAAGGTACTCACTTTGGTATTAAAAATAAGGGTTCTTTATAATTCTCTTAACTTTTTGTGGCTTTACACAAATACAACGATAATACGAATACGAGTACTTCGTGATTATGGCAAGCATTGACATGCATTCTGTGTTATTCGTCAATTAGTAAATAATGCCACATGACATTTAGTCCTCCGCGCCGTTTGCACGTTTTTGTGTGTGTTTTGTTATTGTTAAATACAATAATGATTTAAATACATAAATACAAAGGAAATTCACGTTTTAGACTGTAAGGCCGGTTCACCTTGGAAGGTTGACTTGATTTATGTGTCACACCCCAACGCACCTATTCAAGCCAACTACTTGATTGATAACTGAATAATCGATGAAAGGGACGAACGGAAGAATCACTTTTCCCTTTTACATGGTTCTATATTATTCTGCTCGTAATCGTTACGTGTAAAAACGATTTTTCGGAAAATATTAGACAATAACTTTCTGTCCAAAATAAGATTAGGTAGGCACTTACTTTATTATTTTTGGCTATTCACCCCAAAATTGCGCCTGGTCACTGCAACGTTGAGTAATGTGATAAGTGATAACAAATATATATATGCTGTAAATATATATATGCTGCAAATATATATATATATATAATGCTGTAAGATATTCAATAAATAAATAAATAAAAAATATATATATAAGTTTTTTTTACTTTTATATTTACATAAGTTAAGTTCAATAATTTTTTAATCTGTTTATAGTGCATGCTGATTTACCTATAAGTGTTAATTGCATTTTAGTATAGTTTGTCATACTTTAAGTAATGTAAGCAAACGTTGGTAAATATTTATAAACTAGCTGTGCCCGCGAACTACGTTTGCCTTATAAAAGACTTCAACACGTTCTTAAGTAACCTATATCTTCTATATGTTTCCGTTTTAGCAACATTTTTCATTAATTCTCCTCACCAATTGTCGTAGCGTGATATCACATAGCCCAAAGCCTTCCTCGATAAATGGACTATCCAACAGAAAAATAATTTTTCAATTCGGAACATCAGTTGCAGAGATTAACGCGTTCAACCAAAAAAACCAACAAACAACCAAACAAACTTCAGCTTTATAATATAGATAAATACCTACACCTACACATACACAAAATTAACACTCAACACCAAACATCTACTCATACTGACACATACTCTAACCCCCTTTTTAGCGAGGTGGAATGCTCTTGCGCATAGGCTTCTCTTTCCTACCGGGCTCTCTAGGCATATGTCTAGGAGGCGCATTTTTAAAACAATAGAATTCAAATTAGCATTCGAAGTCATAAGATTCGTGTACAAACTTCCAAATTCACTATTTTTGAACATTTATTCGAGAACTTACAGCGAGGTCCCACCCACTTGATTTTGATTTATTTACGTGCGATTCATCGCTGATTTTATAATTATAATATATTACTGCTTATCGGTTTTCTTTTTTGCGTGAAACGGTATCTAATACAGGATTAAAGGAATCTTAAGGAATCTAATACAGGAATAAGAAATTTGTTCCGGTCTGGGCGTATGTGCATGTGATATTCTATGTTTGTAACTGCACCCACGACACATAGGAGAAAATCCTAGTGTGGGGCGACGTTTTTTAAAAAAATAAATTAATAAATAAAATAAATAATTTATTTTTAATGACAACACTGAATTCGAGTGATTCAAAAATCTTCAAAATTGGGAACAGTAGAAAATAATTTTGCACGTGATTGTGTTCGAATTCAAAATTCACTTCTAATGATTCAAAAATGTGTCTCCAGCCCCCCTAGCATGAACATCAAAACATGATATGATAAAATGGTTTATCGCAGTGATCTGTCAAAATGCAATACGCTTTTAACGTATTTTGACAGTTTATCGCAATACACCGCTTTATATCGTGTTTTTGTGATCATGTTACGGTGGCAGGGCCCCGCGATCGATGGAGGCCCCCTAGTTCTCGCCAGATCACTAAACAATAACCGATATTTATTAACGACTAGCTGTGTCAGCGAACTACGTTTCGCCTTAATTTATTTCTTCCCGACATCTTCAACAAATATCGTTAATGTACACAGAAATAAATACAAAAACTTAACAAATTATATACTAAAACCTTCCTTGGGAATCATATCGAGTGGTGAAAAACGCTTGAAAATCGTGCAGTAGTTTTTGAGTTTATCGCGAACAGACAGACAGACAGATAGACGCGGCGGGGGACTTTGTTTTATAAAATGTAAGGATAAACATATTTATTTCGGAAAAATTAAACGATTCTTCTGTTTCCTGTTATAAAGTGACACAATAGGTAACACTTGCTTATTAGTTTTTGCATCGCGAAACTCTCTACCAAAAATCAGGACTTCCGATTTTAGGATATTTGGACAAATGTAAAAATGCAGTTTATTTTTCTATATAAGTGCGTCACTTCATCGTTTTTTTTTTACATAGACTAGGGAAGCTCTTGGCCTTCATAAGGCCGAAGGTGGAAGCGAGCTTAACCTGGACTCCTCAACACCTGAGGAACTGGCTATCTTAGCGCTAATAATAATCAGAACACAACAATGCTATTAACATTGTTATTATGGTGGCAAACTTAGGCAAGACGGCGGTAGCTAGCCAGGTGGGCTCAGCCAAAACAAGCAGAAAAATTTCTTCCCCCGTGGGGAATCGAAACCCGGACCTCTCGATCAATATTAGATGGTGTTGACCACTAGACCACGGATGCGATTAGAACAGCGGTTATTCACATAATGTGACTGTAAATAAAAAACAAATCTAGACCCTTGCATATACATTTTCGCTGTCCAACCTAACAAGAAGTGATCTGTTTAGGTCACTGTGACCACATTATCCCAATGTGCCCACTGCCCAGGGCCTCCAATATCGTACAGTAAGCTCCCAATGAAGCTTTACATTTACACAACGATAACCGCTACTATTACAAGCAACATAAGATCGATCCAAAGGTCAAACAGTATAGCTTGACAAGGAGCTTACTGTACCTGCCGATGGTTAGCCCCCTTCCCCCTCTAGAGTGCGGGGCATAGCCACTAAACCAACCTCGATGTCCATCTTGCCAATAGTCGAGGTGATTCGGGGACTAGGAATGCCCAATTATCCGGAACTCCCCGGGACAGCCCGCCCGTAGACGCTTACTTTTCGGCAGTCGTTGCACAGAAAAAATGGATGGAGATGACATTAGCTGCGGAAAAAATAGCGTGAGGTTGTCGCAAGCTAATGTCATCTCCATACATTTTTAACCGACTTCGAAAAAATTAGGTTACTCAATTCGACCGTACATATGCTTTTTTTTGTTTTTTTTTCATGTTTGTTCACGGATAACTTCGTCATTTATGAACCGATTTTGATGATTCTTCTTGTATTCGATAGAGGATACTCTAAGAGTGGTCACCAGAGTTAGGATTTGATAATGGGATCCCATAAAAATCGAGGAAAACCATTAAATGTTTACGTGTGTCCAACGTGTTTTGTGTATACGAGTATGTTACGCGATTACTCCGCTAATTGTTGACCGATTTTCAAAATTCTTTTTGTCTGATCTGATGATGGGATCCCGTGAAAATCGTACGAAACCCTAATATTGGGGTTTCTTTCACTAAAAAGATTTCATTCACTAAAAGTTAAAAATTATTTTTTTTACAAAAAATAAAAACCGACTTCAAAAACACTGAAAAGTTAAAAATAATATAAGAATAGGTACAGAGAACATCACACTTCTATATTGAAGTCGGTGACAAATTTTAAGACTCTCTAGGAGATCATCGTTTGGCACCGACTTCAATATAGAAGTGTGATGTTGTCTGTACCTATTATACCACGACGTTGCATCCTCGAGATTTATATATTAACCAGGTAGTCCACTTTCCAATGTACCGGGCACCAAGCACAATTTTAGAGCGAAGACATAAAAATAAAAAGATAGGTAGGTAGTTTTAGTATTATTCACCCGCTTGCGCGATGTTACGTCGTTTGACTCACTCATTCGCTTTCTTTGTGCGGGCATCACAGCATCGGAATATTAAAGATCAAAGTTTTATTATTTTATAACTTTATTTTTAGTGTGTTGTGTAGTTGTTATAGATATTAATATGTGTAAATGAAAACGTAAGTATTCTAAGCAATATATTAAGGAAAAGATTCGTAAACTAGAGAAACGTTTGCGTCACCGCCGCTGCGAGCATTTTGATGGTGCTGGAAGTACCTATGTAAGTTTAAATTATAAGTGTTTATTGTTTATTATATTGTACTATTTTTTCGACACGTTCTCATATTTGCATTTCGTTCGTTTAAAGCAAAACTTTATTTCGTGTTTGTTCGAATCAGTAGATTATATTTACCTCACTAATTAATTTCATTTTAAAATTTATTGAGCAACAAAAAGAGCCTTGCTATTTGCGCATTGCCTAACGTTACTGTTTAATTAGAAAATATTCTGTATACAGTGTTAAATAAAATGGTATCCGCAGAATACCAGCGTCAAAGCACTCTGTGCCTCTGCATGCTATTTGGCCTAAAATCTATCTGAATATATATTTATATTTTTTTGTTACATTGTGTGTTGTATTTTTTGTACCAAATAAACGTCTATTCAAGCAATAATTCATAATTACTAAAGAACCGTGAATCGGCACTTTGAAACACGCCTTGTACACGTGTTTAAGTGTTATTATTTCTTTATATTTATAGAACAGTGTGCCTTGGAACTATGATGCGATTATAGTCACGCACAGTACTACGATGCGATTGTAGTCATGTTTTTTGGTCAGATTAATTGGTACCGTGACGCGATCACGGTCTCGATCACAACACTTCGTGTCATGATGCGATAATGACCTAGCTTATTTTTTCAACAGAATGTTATTATTTCTTTATATTTTATAGAACTGTGTGCCTTGGAACTATGATGCGATTATAGACACACACAGTACTACAATGCGATTGTAGTCATGGTTTTTGGTCATATTTATTAGTACCGTGACGCGATTACGGTCTCGATCACAGCACTTCCTGTCATGATGCGATCATGACCTAGCTTATTTTTGAAAGAATGTTATTATTTCTTTATATTTTATAGAACAGTGTGCCTTGGTACTATGACGAGATTATAGTCACGCACAGTACTACGACGCGATTGTAGTCATGTTTTTTGGTCATATTTATTAGTACCGTGACGCGATTACGGTCTCGACCACAGCACTTCCTGTCATGGTGTGAGCATGACCTAGGTTATTTATTCAACGGAATGTTATTATTTCTTTATTTTTTAATAGAACAGTGTGCCTTTGTACTATGATGCGATCATAGTCGCGCACAGTACTACCACAATATAGAGAATGGTACTACGATGCGATTGTAGTCATGTTTTTAGTCATATATATTAGTACACAGGCTGAGGATAGCCTCGCAGAATATGACTCGCCTCGCAGAATATTACTAATGTTACTCGCCGACAAACTACTTCGTAGTTTTGTGTTTATGTTTATAATAGTACATTTTGTTAAATAAAATAAAATAAAAATCTATGGAGAGGATGAATTGGCTTCAGTGTGTTATCATACATCCCATATGTTCAGTCAGTGGTTCATGTGACTGAAACTTGTAATGAGTGACAACCTAGTAATGTACAGGTGATGATATCAGAAGCATCAGCCAAGTGTCCCATACCACCCACTAGCTCTCAGGTACGTGTAAATGATGTTAACCCTCCAGCAACCAATTTATTTGAGAATATTTTAGAGGTCTTAGGGAACTCAAAAGGGAAACACGAGCTTTTCGGAACAAAAATCCAGGATGAAATCTCTGAACGTTGGGGTCATATATTGTGCGGAGGCTTAAATAAGGATTAAAAGAAAGAGTTAGAGGGCAACATCTTCATACCTGAAAACTTTCAATTAGTTAAAACACCCAAATCGAATCCTGAAATCACTGCTGTGTTACTCAAAGAAATCAGCTTATATTGGACCTTCATTATAAAAACACGCTTAATCGAAGGAAATTAATAATGTATTCATTAGATTATAAGTTTAAAAAGATATTGCACGTGTACGAAGTGATTCATTTCTCTTTGGCGGGAATCTCACTAATAAAATTAAAGCATCGAAGTTGGCAGAAATATCGACTCCAAATCAAGAAAGTTACAGCGGCGAGTACTTCTTCTTCTAATAGGCCTTCAGTCAGCCAGCAGGGAAACTGCAAAGCTCCACCGCGTCAAATGCCACGCACGCAGAGACGTGGTTAGGCGTGGAGTCACTCGTACCATTAGTCTGCGAGGAAAGCACCCGTAGTAGATCGATATCAGACAACGAAGTCTCGACCAAAGGCGCCGATCAAAACATAATAATAATAATAAAAAATAAAAATAAAAACATTATTATTTTGGTACTTAAATGAAAATATTTTATTCACACCTAAAAAAAATACAATCGATCCAGTTCTCTTATGAGTTGTAACGGGTAAAACGGATTACACATTTCTTTTTAAGAAACCGAATCTCAAAGATGGTTACCTATAAGTTCACGTTTTTCACAGTCAAATATTGTGACATTACGTTATGAAATTAAGAAGTTATACTAAATGAGAGCAGTAAGATGATGCAATGATGAATTAGTTCAATTTATATATAAACTAACTAACATAATATTTCCCACCTGTAATGCTCTTTTCTGTCAAAATTTGGGAAAAGAAAACAATTTTAATCCTTGACTTATTGAAATAATAAGCTTTATATGTTTACATACAGTTTCCTTATGCATAAGCATAAGAGAACAATACAATCATAAGCCAGCCATCATAATAATAGTCAGATACAATCATATCCTTAGAGTTGTAAGTTAAATTAAAGAGAATCAGGTACCTATATTATAATAGATACAGAAATCTATACAATCAAAGGGCAGAATGGTTCGGGATTTTTTATCAATCTCGGTATCAAACTAATATATCTAAAAATTGGGTACAAATCTGGGTAATAGAATACACCAAATGAAAATGTTTTGTTTCTTTTTTTTAAGATTAGCCTTCCCCGTAACGGTGGTTAGTGGATCGTACCTTCGACTTTAAGTTCTTGCGATCACGGGTCAATGATACTGTACTCCAATTCCTTAGATTTTATATGTATTAGATATGTAATTTCACAGAATTCTTCCTTGTTATACTAGTTGTTTCTTAGTTCCTCCACTGAAAAACCAGACAGCCAAGCCTTAAGGGAACTGCCCTGGAGATTCATAGTACAGTGTTGGGTTAAATATATGTAACATGTCTATGATCATATGGCCCGGGGCTCTCACACTGGGTTTTACAAACATATTTTTTAATATTATATTATATTTTGTTATTTGTTGGATTATAAAAATAACATATGGAGGACAGAGCACCTATTTTGTGTACAACTACTACCATTAATTCAAAGAAAATAGCCTTTGTGAGTTATTTGCCAAGGAGTGATCTGAACCTTTCTATGGTGAAAATCCTGAATATTTATAACATGAAATCTGTAAATATTGTTCATTAATCCACCAAGATGCCGCTTACTATCAGGTTTTTTTTATGAAATAGGGGATGTAAAAGACGGATTTTGGGAATATATTATGTGTTTAAAAAAAAAATCCTACCTACCAAAAAACTTAATAAAATCTGTTCTAAATCAAAAAGAAAATTCAAGTAATTAAGATATACCTAAGGTACCTTGGTAATTAGCGTAAGTACTTAAATTATTATAAATTGATGAATCATTCGGAGAATCCTTATTATTTATAGCTAAATATGTATTGCGTGTCCTGAGCCTTGATCTCGAGCTGGAAACAGAACCTCGAAGGTCGCGTGCACTTGATATGTTCCAACGAAACTATTTCGTAATTTTTCTTGAATAAAATGAAAAGCAGGAGAAATGATATACTTCGATTATAACTAGGGATTGATTTTTCTAAGGTCAAGGTTGGTAAAGGAATCACATAATACCCCAACCAGTTACACCACCTATGAAACTCTTGTTATGAACTATCAATTTAGATGTCTATTTTTTAGCCACTATGCATTAATCGTCGAAACATTATCTTAGATTTAAATTTGAGCAAATAACTTAAGAATTTCAATGTCTTCCCTTAGCACTTGCTTCAGCTTCATACATTTTCACTAAGCTTTTGAAACCCATATTATCTTCTTTTTTTTTCCATTTATTTGAACCACGAACAGGCTTACAATTAATCATACATACACATAAAAATTATATAAACATAGTTATTGTAAACCCAGCATTGATGGTCACTTCGTAATTTTCGAAAAGGTATACTATGAAACCTGTACAGCTTTGAAGTAGGTAATCTTATCTTAGAAGTCTAGTTTACTATTATAAATTATTTAGGTGATTTTCTGTGCCTTGAAAATTCTTATCAAGATTCTATCAAGTGTCTATCATGCGTAATAAAACTCTTATTTACTGATTTAGATTTTGTTATAAATTACAAAAAAAGTCTACATATACCGAATTAACGACAAACTTTCTTTTTTCTCTCACTTCTAATCAAAATTTTCTCAAAATACTCTAAACATCCTACCTGGTTAATATATAAATCTCGAGGATGCAACGTCGTGGTATAATTAATGGTTAAACAAACTTACCTTTGTGATGTTTGACCATAATTATACGAGACGTTGCATCCGAAGAGATTTATACTCCCTCCCTACCCATTATTTGCTGTGTTGCAAATAAATACCCAATGTTTTTGAGAAATTTTGCTCTAAAGGAATGAGTCAAACGACGTAACATCGCGCAAGCGGGTGAATAATACTAAAACTACCTACCTATCTTTTTATTTTTATGTCTTCGCTCTAAAATTGTGCTTGGTGCCCGGTACATTGGAAAGTGGACTACCTGGTTAATATATAAATCTCTTCGGATGCAACGTCTCGTATAATTATGGTCAAACATCACAAAGGTAAGTTTGTTTAACCATTAATTCTTATATTATTTTTAACTTTTCAGTGTTTTTTAAGTCGGTTTTTATTTTTTGTGAAATTTTTTTTTTATGCGCAACGACTGCGGAAAAGTTAGCATGTGGTATTTGTCTAGGGGGGCAGCTACGGGTATTAACGCCACGCACACACACCGTGTTCACGTAATAGTAGGTATGCATTGTATGAATTGTTGACTGACTTTCGTAAAGTTGAAATTAGCAATTATACCTACCCAAATATTTTTTAATATTTTCAAATGTAACAAACAAAGTATGTTTCTATTTTTGACTTATCTGTAGGTAACATGTCAAGCCTATAATATTTGAAAACTTCCAACACTTTATGATATAAAATATAAAATGATAGTGAAATGTTATAACGTTTACAATGAAAAGGTAGAAATAAGAAGAGTAATAGAAATAAGAAAAGTATAATTGGTAAAAATATTATTACATATACTAGTAAACAATTATAGCTCGCTGACAAATATTGCCAACACGAACATTCACATCGTCCATTGTCATTAAAAAAATGATTAAATGCAGGCGGCTAAATTTTTCTGAGCATCTACTTAATAAAACTCATTTTATCACTCCGAAAACTTTTATAAAAAAAACAAGGTATAGTCGACAATACATGAAGACACTTGTACTACGAAAATGGCCGCTATTACGTGCGACGTAAGGGCTGCCTAGAGGTTACAGTGTAACCTGGCCTGTCCCTTCCCATGATTGCCTAACTACAACAACAACAGTATTAAAACTATCAACGTGTTTATAAAAAAGCGCAAAACAGACATCTCAACTTTTTGACATTTTTCTTACCCACCTCTGATAAGCCAGAAAAATTATATAAATTATGAAAATAAATATCTGCGGATTATTTTTTAAGATATTTGTGTGTTTTGTTTTGTTGCATATCTTGCAAATTTAGAACTCTATGGACGCCGACGACACCCGATGACGTGTCGCGCGCGCACGAATCGCGTTCACAACATTGGGTATCTTTGATATTTTTTCATGAAATCTGACCTATATTTTTATTAGTGGAATCGATTAGTAGAATCAATTCTACTCTCGATTCTGAACAAACTAATTTCAGGTTATGCGCAATTTTATTTACACGTTGTATGTCAAAATAGCGGTGACTCTAATATGTAATTTTCATGGTAAGGTGCCTGGTATCGTGTATACATCACATTATACGTAACTATTTAAATCACAACTTTCACAGCTTTTCAATTTGGTCCTTATGGTTTGCTTATCAAAGAACCACATTATTAATGGCTAAGTTTATATACTTATTATTCTATAAATGGGTACACATATTGCTTATTAGCAAAATACTTTGTATATATAAGTTCCTTCTAAAGACTTCTTGATTTAGCACCATCAATGTCACGTTAAATATTTGTAAAATCATTCAAACATGGACTAGATATTATTATTTGTTTCTAAGGCTTATCTGTATAATTTCACGTAACTATATACATGTATATTGTTTATATTAAAAACGATTGCTATTCTTCCAAAATATCACATTAAGTTTATCACTCTGTATTTAGGAGCTCAAATTATTGCTTCACCTTCACCCACATATTTCAAATATTAGGCCTAAGAAAGTTATTTATATTTCAGACTTTTTATTCAAAAGCTCTCATTAAACCGGAATATACATTTTGTTACATCTTTTTGAAACAAAACGTATTTAAGATTACACAAATAAAATTGATAACATTTTAAATTTCTTTTCCATTAATCACCCGAATTTAAAACTGAGCATTTCATAACTGAGCATCCACTATCGGTATATCATCAGAACGTTCTCAAACAGAACGCACACTCACTTGACAAAATGTACGGTTGACATTTAACCTCAAACATCAGGATTTCACAATATATCCTAACCTTTTCATCTCTTTATCAAATTCTTCATTACGATACTTCTTTATTTTACTTAGCCACGTTCCAAAATTTGAAAAATATCTGCAAGTGCCTCCGTATCTTTCCGGGAGGCATTCAAGGTCGATATGCTTCTGCAAGGATTTAATATCAGACCCGTGGAAAAAGATCCGGTCCCAGAAGTTCCTCGGGATGAACCTTTTGAAGAGATAGAAGAAGGTGTTGATGATCCATGAGTAGTTGATGATGTGGCAAGACCTGACGCGAGCAGGTAGACACACCTGTGAAAGAATTAAGTGGCATAATAAATAAATATTACTTCATAAACTTACATTTTAAAAGTTATTATTAACCTATTAGAAAAAACACCAATTATTGCTTATTAAAGTACAAATTTCCCATTTATTGAGAGCGAGCATTACCCATTACGATACTTCTTTATTTTACTTAGCCACGTTCCGAAATTTGAAAAATATCTGCAAGTGCCTCCGTATCTTTCCGGGAGGCATTCAAGGTCGATATGCTTCTGCAAGGATTTGATATTAGACCCGTGGAAAAAGATCCGGTCCCAGATTAAATTTAATACCGCTATTAAAATTCGAAGAAAATGAGTTTATTATAAAGAAATGTTAATAGCAGCATCTCAGAATTCACCATAATTATTTAGTATTAGCTCGACTAAATTCCTTCATTAATAAATTATGATGAGTATTGGACTCGCAGTCAATAAAATGGACGATTAAAGTAAATATGTAAGCATTTCATATTTTTTGAAGGCAATAAATTTTATAACCACTAGGACCAGACTGTTATGAAATATTTAAATATCAAGTTAAGTACTTATTACTTTAGTTCTTGTTGTTAAATAAATATATTAAGTGTACTGTGTACTATTACTATACAATAGAAATGAAAATGTTTGAATTGAGTTAAGGAAAAAAGAATAATGTAAATTTAAACTATCGCTACAAGATTCCAATATAAGTATTGCAGGGAGACGTTCAAGATTCTATTATAGATTATTTCTTGTCTCAACACAGGACAAACAGTTTACAATCAGGATTTTTATCACACTAGTAACACCCATAGTAAACAATTCTGTTGAGCATACATTTAGTTGTGTTAAATAGGTTATACTGTTGAAACTGAACATGTTACATTATGATTATTCTTGCTTAGACCTAAGGTACAGCTTATGTTAAAAAAAAATAACCTTGACTTGATGAGAGAACTGCGAATGTCCTGTAAAAACGTGTTCCAGCGCTATACAGCTGTGAAAGTGAATGAGTTAGACAAGAAGGTCGCAATTTTAATAGGAAATATTATTTCATGAATGTATTTGAAATCGGTTCTTCAATTATGACGGATAATTGCGCTCAAAAAGAGTTGAAAAAAGTTTCCACAATACCCGAATCTTCCTGCGCTAACAGATAGGCAACCATTTGATAAGAATGAAATGTGGATATGTGGTTGTATGGAGGTAAGATTTTGTTTTTATTCAACTTCTATTTTGCATACTGACCCCCATCAAGCATACGATCTGGTAAGCCACAGTTGGTGTTAAGGTCGCCACGTGCTTCAAGGTCAATCCTTCTAAGTCCACAATGACTGTTCCGCCAATAACTTGCAGTTTTGGTTGTCGCAAACCGATCTCAGACATCAACAAACCTGTACGTACTAAGTCTTCCACAGGGAACTCACTTGGGTCCCATACTCCTGAAATGTAAGAAAATTAAGTAAAAAATGAGTGTTATTTGTTTTTATATTAGGTTTGTTGATGTTGCTATTAGGAATTTTAATTTTTAGTCATTTATTAAATACTATATACAAATATTGTAGGTTTTGGTTGTTATAGTTTTTATGTAAGAACAATTAAACTGAATATGTGTAGCGTGTATAAAATGATAACATACAATGATAATATACTTTGATGATTTGGTATCATCAAGATCCATCTAGTCTAGGCATACTCTGACAAACGTAAGATGAAATTCAATCGAAGCAAAATGTAAAAATTAGTACATATTAACAGATTGCAGTAGATAATATGATAATTTTTCTTCACCGCATTTCAAAAGCAATATAATATCTTATATTATATTATTATTATTATCTTCTTTTTCTTATACACGGTTATTTTTTTATCACCCTGGAAAATTTAAGGGACGCTTCACGACATGGTATTAGAATGAAATATGATTAAAAAAATATAAATCCCTTACTTAATTTAAATTAATTTTTTTTTAAAATCCAAAAAGTGCTGCACTAGTTGAGAGCAGTATTTTTTGAGATTTTGAAATATTTTTTTAATTTTTTTTTATTTAATTTTTTATATTTTTTATGTAATAATTGATGTGTCCTGAAGCGTCCCTAAAATTTTCCAGGGTGATAAAAAAATAACCGTATATCTTCTTCTTCTTCTTTATATATAAAAATGAAACGCTGTGTGTTAGTCTTGCAAAAACTCTGAAACGGCATCGACAGATTCTTACGAAATTTTCTATGTGTGTTTAAATAGGTCCAAGGAAGGTTTAAAACTACAATAGGTGGCGCTTTGATCGGGCAGGACGTCTGCCGGGCCCACTAGTTTACATATAAAAATGAAACGCTATGTGTTAGTCTCGCAAAAACTCAATAATGACTCGACCGATTATTACGAAATTTTCTGTGTGTGTTTGAATAGGTCCAGGGAAGGTTAAAACGTACAATTTGACCCGGTAGGTGGCGCTGTGATCGGGCGGGACGTCTGCCGGGCCCACTACTAGTCTATACACGGTTATTTTTTTATCACCCTGGAAAATTTTAGGGACGCTTCAGGACACATCCAATATTATATAAAAAATAAAAAAAATTAAATAAAAAATATACAAAAAAAATAAAAAATCTCAAAAAATGCTGCTCACAACTAGTGCAGCATTTTTTGTATTTTTTAAAAAATTAATATAAAATTAAGGAGGGGGGTTATTTTTTTTATTTATATTTAAATCATTCTAATACCATGTCGTGAAGCGTCCCTTAAATTTTCCAGGGTGATAAAAAAATAACCGTGTATAAACCTTAGACAATTGCTTTAAGGATCTTTCAGATTGCAAAAACAATGATAGTATTTCGTTTTTACAGAAGGTTTTTTGACAAAATTTGTGAAATAAATTTGTGACAACAAGTAGGAACTACGTACAATTTCATTTCTCGTTCTGATGTGTTGACACACAAATGTAACCAGAGCTTGGCAGTTGAGTTGGGTCGTGCGGTCGATGTGATACAGACAGTTCAGATTGCCAGTACGAATTCCTGACAATCATTTACACCCAAAGTTTTGAACAGGGATTTATTGTATGAATAATATACGCTCCGGACCGTTATTACAACATGACATCACTCTTAAATTATACTTTTTTATACAACTAAGTAGGCAAACTAGCAGACCACCTGATGTTTAGTGTATTTAGACATGAAGCATTTGCACATGTTGTTCTGGCAATATTCTCTGTGCCACCCCTACAAAGATCTCAGTGTACATTGCCAGCTTGTGTCATAAGATGTCTGGTCACATTACCAAGTAATTTCATCGCCTGTCTTATCCTTCAATCCGGAACAAGCCAATGCCAGGTAAGTAGGTTATACAGAAGGCAACAAAGTGACATTTTATTCTAAGCATTTTTAAACTGATTTTTAAGTTACACTTTAATTAAAACAGCAAAAACTTAGATCAGAGACCTAACTAATTACATGGTCCATTGAAAGCCTTACATTACAAACTAATAAAGTAATACAAACGATCTCTAAGATGAATAACGTATTAAGGCTGTATTTATTGTTAACTATACAGAGTGGGCTATTTAGATGAGTCGTTAGGGGATTCAAAAAAATGTAATCAATTCCAAGTGAAGAAAAATAAATTATATCTATTTCAATATCGATTATGAATAGTAAATGTTAATTATAAATTATAAACAGTAAATGTTACTATAAAACATCATTTTATCTAGGTGTTTTTTTTTCTGTTTTTGTAGTTCGTATAAATGTGCTTAACAAACGGTGAACAGCTAGCTGCATTCATAGATTTTTTAAAATCTATGAATGCAGTTTTTCTATTGTCACTAGAATCGACGATATGACTTCTAAAAACAGATCACTCAGACTTGACCACACTGACTCAACTAAATGGTAATGGCTGTATAGTATCCATTTTACAAATAATATAAATCAACTAGAGCTTACCAAATCTGAAGACAGTAATTCTGCCGATATCCGGTCGGTCATACATCGTGCCTTCATAAGCATTGTTGACCTTCACCAAACCCCATAGATCGACATCTTGGTAAAGATACGGATATTGATCCCTGAATGTGCAATATCTCACCAACTGAAAACAAGTGAAGAAGAAACAAAGATTCAAATTTTTATCATAATTTATGAGCTTATGTTACTTTCTAATATTTACAATAAATGGTATGCCGTATTATAGTACTTAGATAGCAAATAATTTCAACAATGTTATATTTTAAGAAATCTCTGCTGAGAATTGTCTGCCGGCGTCAACAACATCAAACTTAAGACGAGGAAGATAAATATTTTATGCCAATATTTTATGAATAAGATTGGTACTAGTGTACAAGCCAAACCGCTAAAGATAAGTCAAGATTTCAAAATACGAAGAGCTCGTTCCTACCCTCGTACCATTAAGTAAGATAAAAACAAAATACTCCTTCGATATCTATTAAACATTATGAATTGGATTGTTTCTAATACAATTATACACACGTTGTGTATATATAATTGCAGACATAAGAACTTTATTCCACAAAGACACACAATTACATAGCGAATAACAAATAAACGACAATAGTGGCTTTATTGCTACAATTCAATTGCTTCCAAGTAACAAATAGAATAAGGATATTAAAAGAATAAATACAGAAGAAAGATCACTGCAAAATGTTTGTGATGCTAAAAGTCAGATAATAAAAGAATCTTCTTCTTCTTTTTTCCTTCTTATATATAAAAATGAAACGCTGTCTCGCAAAAACTTTTAAACGGCTCGACCGATTCTTACGAATTTTTCTGTGTATGTTTGAATAGGTCCAAGGAAGGTGTAAACGTAAAGTTGGACCCGGTAAGTGGCGCTGCAATCGCCGGGCAGGACAACGTCTGCCGGGCCCACTAGTATACCTAATATAAAAATAAACCCAGAGGGAGACTCTGTACCAGAGTGGTCTGCATGGGTACCTCTATCTTGCCTATTTCTGCCACCCAGTAGCGGTGCTTGCGTTGCTATGTTCCGCTTTAAGGGGTAAGACAGGCAGTGAAATTACTGGGTACTGTGACTTGACATCTAATGTCACAATATGGCAACGTACATTGGCGTCCTTGTGGAGGTTGTAGATTTTCAAGTGTTACAGGAGCCATATGTGCTATAGGCGACTGTAGCCACTTACCATCAGGTGGGCAGCCTGATTGTTTGTAAACTTAGTTGTGTTAAAAAAAGAATTATGGAATATAAAAGTATCAAATGTTAGAGACACATTACTTAATCACTAGTGCTTTGGAGGATATTACCCCGCCCTTCGGATGTTGATAGGCAAAGAATTCTACAATCGGACAGCCAGCACAGGAATCGAGTAGGAAAGGAGTTGTATTCAGTGGGAAGGTTAAGGTCATGGCATGAACGGGATATTCTATTGGTTATTATATGTAGAACGAAAACCAAAAATTCAAATTCAAAAATCCTTATTCAACATAGGCCTTGGCACTTATTGATGTCAAAACAAAACAAAATTCTAATTAAAAGGAAAATTATTTAACCTTGTATAATTTTTTTGTAGGTGCATGCTTTCATGTGCATACATCCTAAACATAATTAACATGTCTGCAAACACAAGTTGACTCTACACCTGCAGGCCGATTATGGATCTTTCATCGTATGACATGGTATAAAGTTTGAGATAAGGAAGTCATGAAATGATTCATTTGGTATTACCGATCTCTAATGTTATCATCACTTGGCGTACTTTCTATGACATCAGCATGATATAATGAACGAATAATCAAAAATCTGACCAAAAATCCTATTTTTCATTTTGCACAATGATTTCATCATGATATCATTTGAAAACCATGAGATCGGTAATAGGCCTTCTATTTGGTAATTGGGAGAGCCTTCTCAAGAAGAACAGGCAAGAAACTCGGAAGGTCAGCACTCTTTTAAATATAGAGGGAAATTGAGATAGAATAGGACATTCTTAAGTAAGAATAACTCGTTAAAATGAAATGATAAAATGCAATTCTATTTATCGATCCACCACGATCATTTTACTTTGATGAAATCCTCAGAAATGCCATATTCCAGCAACATTACGACACCATGTTTGTGTACTTTTCGTTTTCTCGTGTTACATTAGAGCAATGTGACTTTTTGTGGTTTTTTCTCCTGTGTCGACATTGCTAACGCTGTCCCTTAAACTCAAAAGTATATTCCTGTCGACTGCGAGTAGAGAGCTGACGGAAACTCATCTACATAAAAATGAGCATGCCCGTAGCGACTTGATAGTCGGCGAGTTGAAACTACGGAAGATAGTTTAGCATTTTGCCAACAGCCTTCGTTTGTGATGCATTTATTTTACATAAAAGCAATTTACGACATTTTATTCAATGGTAAAGGTTTGTATGTAAATTGGGAGTTGTTTGGAATAAATTACAAGAATACATTACAAGAATTCCACACTCATTTATTAATCAGTTTTTAGAAACCAATTTTTTACCACTGAAAGGAAAATGAATGCTGATTTTAAAGCTACCTATTCCCACCACATTTTTGCAAATAAACTCATTACAAGAAAATTTCAACTCCTGCAGGATTTAATCTTGTGTCCACATAACGTCATCAGAGACATCGCATGTGAAACAAGAACTATATTAACTATGTTTTTCGCGAAACGAAACGAATTCGGGACACATAGATACTTGAAGAACTCGAAAACGAATGAATGACTAAACTAAATTTTTTTACAAAAAATAGAACCGACTTCAAAAACACTGAAAACTTAAAAATAATCTTCTATATTGAAGTCGGCGCCAAACGATGATCTCCTAGAAAGTGTTAAAATTTGTCACCGACTTCAATATAGAAGAAGATTATTTTTAAGTTTTCAGTGTTTTTGAAGTCGGTTCTATTTTTTGTAAAAGAAAAATTATTTTTAACTTTTTAGTGAATGAAATCTTTTTAGTAATATCAGCTCACCTTTGGTGAGCTGGTATTAAATTAGTGTTTTCCTCGATTTTCTATAGGATCCCATCATCCGATCCTGACTTTGGACCATGGGACCACCCTTGCAGTATACTCTATCAAATACAAAAAGAATTTTGGAAATCGGTTTAAAAATGACGGAGTTATGAGGTAACAAACATAAAATAAAAAAAAATACAACCGAATTGATAACCTCCTCCTTTTTTGAAGTCGGTTAATAATGACTAATGAATATAAGCTTAAAGGAATAAATTGTGTTCTATAGACAATTTTACTTATTTTTATCTAATACTAAGTTTCATTGATTTCATTATTAAGGAATCTTTTAGTTCTTTCTACAATTTTTAGGTACGAGTATCTTCATGGGACCCGCATTCATTGCTTTTATATAATTGGGATGATGACTGAATTCTAATTTTCACATCTCGACATAAAATATTAAAAAAGCGTAGAAAAAGATGCAATCATGTGAAATTAGAATTAAAATCGGCTTAGAAATACATAAGATACAAGCATTTTAAGCTGTTAATTTTGAAGCTATTAGACAGAGAGATCCGACATCAACCGTGACGTCATCGTTGAGTACGGCCATATAAACTCCATGTAATATGCCGTTTTGCTAGAAAGAGATGGAGAAAAATCTTTAATACCATATATCTTGTTTGTTTTTTTAGTTATTCAAAAACCGATTTTTTCTTTCTGTTTATTATAAGAATGAACTTCTATTAAAGCAAAAAAATTTTTTTAGTCATCTAGCCAATTCTGGTTTCACATGCGATGTCCCTGACGTAAGTTCGAATCCTGCAAGAGTTTAAGTTTTCTTGCAATGAGTTCATTTGCAAAAATGTGGTGGGAATAGATAGCTTTATAATGAGCATTCGTTTTCTTTTAATTAATTTATTTTATGACCACCAACTCACCAGTCTATGCGCTTTCGGAACTATGAACTTAGAGGCGCGCAGGTATCTCAGGAGAAACGCATCATCTGTTCGTATTGGTAAGCACTCCCCCTTTTCTGTAATGTGTTATTATTTGCATTTAAAATAAGTTTAATCGCCTAAGTCGTCTCGTGGTTAAGAAGCCACTTGATCACGGAGACCCGGTGGTCTTCCGCCGGATGTTGGAAGGGAGGTCCGGTCCAATTCCCCATGGGGGCAGAAGGTTTCTGATCGAATTGGTTGGTGGTAGGGCTTCTGAACCCGCCTGGCTCGCTAACGCCCGCCGACTTACCTAATCTGTCGCCATAATAACAATGTTAATAGCATTGTTGGTTTCCCTCGTTAATAGCATTGTTAAAAGCCAGTTCCTCAATTGTTGAGTCCAGGCGAAGTTCGCCCCCACCTTTCTTTTTGTCACTTACCATCAGTTGACATGAAGGCCAAGAGCTTCCCTGTCGTATTTAAAAAGGTGTTAAACGTTTCGAGCATATCATCATCATAACAGTTCATATACGTATTCCCACCCATTCCCAGGGGCTCGAGCCTACCCTAAGTTAGGGTGCTTAGGCCTTTTAACCACGCTGGCCCAGTGCCGATTGGTCGACTTCACATACACCTTTGAATTTCTTCGCAGATGTAGGTATGCAGGTTGCCTCACGATGCTTTCCTTCGCCGTAGGAGCGTCAGACAAATGTACATATGAAATTTGAAAAAACACATGGCGGTTTCGAACCCCGGACCTCTCGATTGGTTGGCAAGGGCCGAGTCCACAGCGCCAGCGACACTTCTCGTATATGCTCAAGCATAAAAATATTTATTTGCTGCATTGGCAAGGACTGTATTCAAAACTAAAGAAAAAATACCTTTAAACAAACCACCCATACGTGCTTAATCTTAAAATTACTTAATAGATTTAGAAGAGGGCACAAAAAATCAGACATTCCTATCCTAGCTTGTAGCTTACATTTTGACTATAACTTTTCTTGTAGGATACCTATGTATAGTTTTTTTGTAGGTGGATTGTTCTGTCAAAATAATAAACCTGGGGTTAAAAGTTCAATGACTAAATTATTGTGACTGACTGCAGCGCGTAATAACTGCGAATACATTATGGACTGAGAACTCTATTAACAGATGCAAAATGTTTAAGTAGCACAGTAGTATGTACCACGTTTATAAGTAACTGCTTTTTTTAAGATCAAAGGAATGCATCTTCTGTACGTAGCACTGTTATCTATTCTGTGGTGCGACCTTTTTGATGATTCAGCCTCGATGCAGTATCGATACAGATGCACACTTTAGTCACTCAAAGCAGCGATACAAATCGCGATACACTTGCGATGCATAGTTAGACGTCTGACTGCAGTTCAGTGAGACATTCGCGATGCAAACGCGACACAACATCGATTCAAATGCGATAGGTACGCAGTGATACAAACGCTAAGTAGTTGTAGCTGTGCGTGGCATCTGTTTATGCAATCTACATCGATGGAAACGTGATGTGCATGTGCATCCCTACAAATGCGCGTCTCCGTTGATACAATCGCGCACGTGAATCAATACAAATGTTTGTTTGTTTGATACAAATGTTTGTGAATCGCCGGTGTAGCGATGCAATCACACAGCTGACGCGTGTAATCGCGCAAACGCGCTTTTTTATTGTCTCAAAAAGTCGCAATGTGAATATGGGTTAGGTTAGGCGATATATTAGTACCGTATATCATAGACCGCAGCTCTGCGATCGCTGCTTCCCTGGTGGCCGGATCCTCGTTGCATTGCTCGTACGCGACCTCTGCCAGCTCCGGGTCCTCATCGGTGCATAGCTCCGCCTCGTATGCGATTTCGAGAAATCGCTCGAACATTATGCGATCCTGGTACTAATGTATCTGCAAGTGATAGAAAAATGTTTAGTGATAGTTTTAGCCCGATAGCGCCTATATAATAGGCTCCATCTGTGTTATTGTTAGTGTTAACCCGCGTCGTAACGGCAAACGCATACGACCGACTTTTTGTAGGCCCGATAATCGGCTTGACAATCGGCCCGATAATCGGCTTGACAATCGGCCCGATAATCGGCTTGACAATCGGCCCGATAATCGGCTTGACAATCGGCCCGATAATCGGCTTGACAATCGGCGCGATAATCGGCTTGACAATCGACCCGATAATCGGCCCGATTTTTCCGACCGACTCAACGCACACGCCTATCACTTTGTCGGTAGCTGACTTTTTGTTTTGTAGTTCGTGGGCGTTGTAACGTAGAACTCCATATGTTTCATTTTCGTAAAAAATCGTTCACTGATAGTCGGTCGTATGCGTTCGCAATAGTACGTGTCATCAAACGCGTTAAAAATATTATTTTATAAAAAATAAAAACCGACTTCAAAAAAGTTAAAAATAATATAAGTATAGGCACAGACAACATCACACTTACATAATAATACTCGTAAATATAGAAGTCGGTGCCAAACGATGATCCCTAGAAAATCTTAAAATTTGTCACCGACTTCAATATAGAAGTGTGATGTCTATGCCTATTCTTATATTATTTTTAACTTTTTTGAAGTCGGTTTTTATTTTTTGTAAAATATTTTTTATATGTAACTATTTTTTTAAATCGGTTAAAAAGTCGGTTAAAATTCCCTATCTAAAAAACTACTAAACCGATTTTGATGAAACTTGCAGTATTCCCTAAGTTGAACAATACCTAGTACAACAAAAAAAGAATTACTTAATCGGACTAGTAGTTCCGGAGATATGCGAACACAAACATAATGAAGTCGGTTAAAATTCCATATCTCAAAATTGTTGTAATTTAATGAGTCGAACCGATGCTTTAATGGTCATTCTGTTGCAGGTAATTTTCAATTTTCATTTTAATTACCTATGTTAGAACGTATGTCAATATAGGTTCACCTTTGAGATCATAATTCGAATATCGTAAGTATGCGGGCCGAGGCGGATCCAACGCATGAATCACAGAGTCCGGCAGTGCTCAGTTGTGGCCAAAGCTTTTATAGAGCTTTTCTCAAAATGCAGCTAAATCAAAACAATAATATACGGCCGAAATATAATTACTTTGTGAACCTGGGTCAATTAAACAACGAATTAAATGTGTATTGTTATATTTGTCTATAAAATTTTTATCTTCGCTGTACCAAGAAGTGTAATAGTTGCTTGAATACGGTAATGTTACATTTATTTATTAGTAAGGTTCAAGAGGAGCGCCGGTGGCACTGTGGCCTCGGCACTGGACTGTGCCCCGAGTAGGATCGGGAGGCCCGCGATCGATCCTGCCATGTACCAATGCGTTTTTCGTGTTTCACGAATTTCATATTATGTACATTTATCTGACGCTCCTACGGTGAAGGAAAAACATGGTGAGGAAACCTGCATTCACCTGCGAAGTAATTCAAAGGTGTATGTGAAGTCAACCAATCCGCACTGGGCCAGCGTGGTTTGACTAAGGCCTAATTGCCCTAATTAGATAGGATAGGCTCGTGCCCCTCGGTGGGGACGTATATGAGCTGTGATGATGATGAAAGCTTAAGAATTGAATAAGTATATTATTTCGGTGACAAATTGTTTTCAATAACACCTTTTGGCGCTTCTTGAATTAATTCTCTCGATGAACTCATTTTATATAATTTAAACATAATAAGTATATGGACAAAATTAATTCATGTAGGTAAAAGAGCATTTTTTGTTGTACCAGTTCGAAATTAATATAAAACTAAAGTGAGTTACCTCTTCAGTGATTATGGACGGGCTTTAAAAAGTTCGTTCCACTTTTACGTTTAGCCAGATAATCCCGGGCCGCTGCCTGGCCCAGTACGATTTATCCCATAGAAGGTTGTATAAGGTATGGTCGTATATCGTACCATGTTTCAGAAAAGGTCTATATTGTGTACTGAACTCGTCCCGACATCGACGTACATTATATTCATAGCGATATGGGGTCAAGAAGCCCCATGAAGCAAAAACAAAGAGGAGATGTTACATAAGCTTTCGCTTCATGAGAAGCCCTAATTCACTAATAATATTAACATAGGGCAACAAAATTTATCAGTTATTCTTACCACATAACAGTTCGTCAGATATTTTGAGCGAAAGGTGCTATACATAATCATACGAAGGTCGTTGTTCTACTTCGGACCACCGAAAATAGATGCGATGAGTTAAAGCGCAGTTTCTAAAACGACCAATTCGTGTCTATTTTTTGTTCTATTCTCCACAACAGTTTGGTTGTTGCCATTCTGAATACTTCCTAAATCATGATACTTAAAAAACTTCATTTTTGTGATATTAATCTATTTTTTATATCCAACTAGTGGGCCCGGCGGACGTTGTCCCGCCCGATTACAGCGCCACCTACTGGGTCCAACTGTACGTTTAAACCTTCTTTGGATCTACTCAAATACACACAGAAAATTTCGTAAGAATCTGTCGAGCTGTTTCAGAGTTTTTGCGAGACAAACACACAGCGTTTCATTTTTATATCTAAGAAGAAGATTCTGATAAAGAGCTTTAAATTGTCAAAATGCCTAATCTTATAACAAAACTATTTTCATAAATACATCAATTGCGTATCCTTTATAAACAAAACAAAAACATATTAACTTTAAAATTGTTTCTTTCGCTTCTTTGAGAACGGCATTGAATACTTTACATTTACGCCTTAAGAAACGTTTAAGTATAATAAAAACAAAACTGTTGGTAAACAAGTTTGGGCGAAACACAAATTTATTTATTTTTTATTAATAAGAAAAGCTGTTTGTATGACGTAAATAATTTGAAATATTCAAAAGTAAATCATTATTCACGTAAAGATTATTATAACTTAAATGGAATAGATTGTTCTATATTATTTTTTTACAGACTCCAAAAAGGAAGTAATCAATTTACGATTAAGTATATTATATAATATGATGGTTTGTATAACATTTTTGGAGCTGCAAAATATTCATATAACGATAAATCTATTACTTATAACATTCAAAACAGTCCAGTCCAGGCATTCTGCTAAGCTGTTTAGCATGTGTAAGTAGAAATGTAGGACGATTGCATTTGTATTATCATTGCTGCGTCAATGAAGGACTCTGTGCCGATTTTCTACTATAAAATAGCGATGAATACGCATTGACTGCCAAAAGAAAAATAATCGTTATGGATTTTGAGTATCACAATAAAGAAGCCCCAATCTTTTTTGATTGGATTATTAGGGATTATTGCTGTTAGGGCTGCCGGTAGACAACACCAAAATCCAATTCAACATAGACCTCTTTTAAAACATCTAAATATTAGATGTTTCATTATTTAACCTCATATGTGCATACATCCTAAAATTTCTGCAAATACGAGTAGGTAGATAAAAACATTTGACACTAAACCAGCACATGCAGCAGCAGCACCAGCATATTAAGCAAAGCTGTGAGTACCATTTTTTTTGTTTTGGTAATGGTTGCTTATGTTTTTTTTTATAAGTTTGCAAACAAGCAAACTGCCCACCTGATGGTTAGTGGTAACAGTCACCTATAATACTGTGATATAATATAATGTGGCTCCTGTGAGATTCGCAGCAAAACTGCAACCCCCACAAGAGTGTACGTTTCCAACTTGTGACATCAGATGTAAAGTCACGGTACCCAGTAATTTCAGTACCTTCAAACCGGAACATAGCAATGCAAGCACTGCTGCTTTGCGGCAGAAATAGGTAAGACGGAGGTACCCATTAACACGACCCTAGTACAGTCTCCCTCACACACATACATCTATATCTTCTATATATATGTATAAATAAAAATGGATCTTCGAAATGTATGTACGCCCATAACTTTCGAACGACTGCACCAAATTGGATGATTCTTGGTTTTATGTATTCGTTATTGTTAGGACAAGGTTTGTTTAATATAAAAATTACAATAATTTAAACAAACATTTCAGTAATTTAGTTAAAAAACATGGCGATACAAAGTACGCCGGGACAGCTAGTTAATTATAAACACTTCAATATTATTCAGTGATTAAGATTATATTGTTATATTGACTTGCGTTGTACATGTAGCAGCTACTGGCTCATTATCAAATACGACCTCAATTCACTCGTTATCTGGTGTATTATGTCAAAGTCCAAAACACAAACTATCCACTAAGTTACTGACGCGCATTATAACACAACATGGTATTTAAGAACGAATCACGAGGTCTACATGTTTCGAGACGAAAATTAGGCTCTATTTGAAAAAAATACAGAAAGACTATAAGTCTATCCACTGTAAACACGCAGCAAAAAACAATTTGGCTGCGAGACTTATGCCGCAAAAGCGCCCTTTTCATGCTACTGAATAGTAGATTGTTACGTTAGCGACGACGAAAAGAAGATTTACATTTGAGACCGCCAAACTATCCCAAGGCCAAAATAGGTCTTTCCATCAAGCGAAACACTTGTTTCGTAAAAATCCTTCTGGAAATACTGTTTTCATCTGTCATATAACTTCAAGCGTACTTTGGGAGCAAGAGAATTGAAAAATATTTAATAACACCTAACTTTAGTCCAGAGGGCCAGATCTCGTGGTATTACAGATCTCATGGTTTTGCAAATGATATCATATGATATCATAGTGCAAGACGAAAAATACGATTTCCGATCAGATTTTTGATCATTTGTTCATTATTTAATGATGACAACATTAAAATTATGCCATAGTGATGATATCATTGGAGGTCGGTAATACACAATGCAGCATTTCATGACTTCTTTTTCTCAAATTTATACCATGTCATACGATGAAAGATCCATAATTGGCCTGCAGGTCCAAATATCGACTTACTTTCTATAACACTACCGTATCCAATAATAATAATGTAAATAATAAAATAAATTTTTGTCTAATGAATAATAATACGTACAGTTATATCAAGTCAATGTGTAAACAAAACTATTATTATAATAAGCACTAGAATTCTATTTGTTTTTGCTGTCTTAGATAACAACAACGAAAGTGAAGTAGAAAGTTGCGCTTAAAGTAGGAATTAAATCTACATGATCTATTTTTTGTTAGCAGGCTAACCCGGCAGACGTCTCGTGCTGACGGGAATATGCCGAAACCATAACACAATATAAAAACCGTCTTTAAAACGCTGAAAAGCTAAAAATAATATAAGAATAGGTACCTACAGACATCATCACATTTTCATATTGAAGTCGGTGCCGAATTTTAAGACTTTCTAGGAGATCATTTTAGTGAATGAGATCTTTCTAGTGAATTAAATACTTACTATTTACTTATTAAAATCACTTCATAATTCGTGCCTATTGTATTTTAAAAAACTAACCACTAACTCTTCAAAGTTAAGCATCCTTCCATCATCAGCTCGGTTTATGACTACCAGACGCAAATACCTACGTGAATAGCTTCGGAAAAAAACATGAAACAGGTTGGACGTACTTATAAAATTTAAGGGTTTCCCTTCCCATCATCAGATCCTGACTTTGGTGACCTTGGGACCACCCCAGGAGTATACTCTATCGAATACAAAAGAATTTTGAAAATTGGTCCACCATTGGCGGAGTAATCGCGTAACATACACACAAAAAAACATAGGCATTGAATTGAGAACGTCCTCCTTTTTTAAGTAAATTTAAGAACAAAAACGCAATAGATACCTACCGAAAATAGTTCTGATTCACATTTACCCCTGCAAAATATTGGGCTTACTAAGAAATGTACGTACTATGACAAAAAATTATTGTTGTATGCGCACGCGCATCGTCTTTTTCCTACAACTCTGTTCTAAAGAAAATAACCTTTCGACAGAATACGATCTTGATATTATCTTGTGCGCAGTTTTTCGTATTATTCAATCTACTTATATAAGCCAAATCAATTTTAAAAACACTTACATAATTGTTATGGCGAAGATTGATTATAATTCCATGAAATATAAACACAGAAAAACCTTCAATAAGGCTAACTAGCGAACAGTTTCTTCGGGTTATCACAACATTCACAAAACAATAGCAGTCTCAATGTCTGTTTGTTCACACGCGTCACTCTGGCGCCGCTCGCACGGTATAATAAAAAGCCGCTATCTATTCGAGTCGAATAGCTCGGTCCGGTTATGCAACGTCATCTAGGCTTAATGTTATAAAAAACAACAACAGACGGCCGTCACTGCGCTCGTTTTAATTCGGCGCGCCCATGGTGCGTCTTAAAAAGTGCCATCTTGGCCTTTTTTTTTTTTTTTTTTTACTAGAGCGAAAATACAGTCTTTACGGTATTCGACAAGGGAATTGAGCTGACTAGGCCACCCCAAGGATATGCAGGACTCGGGTAGAAGACCCACTACCGGCTAAAAACTCTCTAGATACTTCTACCTCCGTGGAGACACAATCGGGATCGGCGTTGGCCATTCCCCGATTGTGCCCCCTGAGAAAGTGCCATCTTGGCCTAAGAACCTAAAACTCGCCCTCGAACGCATTTGATTTGGGTATATCATTTTAACGTACATTTAAGTTATCAAAAACTGCTTAATGAGATTTTAAAAAATTCTTTCGCCGGTAGAGATATACTCCACTGAGAAACGTTAGGCTATATTATTATTTTTTCTCTTATGGATTCCTGCGAAAACTCCAAAAATTAATCTCAAAGTTATTCAAAAATGAGCTATAAGACTGCTACCTATACAAAGTTCTCATAACCAATCTATAATTTAAGAAAACACATAATAGTATATTTAGTCCAGGGTTTGACGGGCAGAGGTTTTTTTTTACTTGCTTGGAAAAGATTGATGGTAATCCTTCTGTGCCCGTCTCGCTAGCTTTTACCACTTTACATAAATTTGTCGTCATAATACCAATGTAAATATAACATTGTTGTGTTCCGACTAGGGCTGCGGTCCGAAAACCAATAGGCCTCACTATCAGCGCTATCACTTCACTCAAACGCGTCCCGAAATATTCTGAGAATCTGAGCACGCTAACGTTAGCCGGCATGGACAACCGCATTACGTCGAATTTTCGTCATACCGGGCTTACGGCGCTAATGCTCTGGAGTGAAATCACTGTAAGCGAACTGTCAATCTGGAGTGAAATCACTGTAAGCGAACTGTCAATTGATAGGTAATTGTGTTTTCGGCTCAAAATGAATGTGCCAAAGTACAGTCCAAAATACACTATCTATATTATCAAAACACATGCTCGGTTAATACACAGTAGACAGTCCATATACTAAGCTTGAGACACAGCGCTGGCAGAATTGTTGTCACAAGATACGACATTGGCAAATTGTCAAACCTAACAGAAGCCATTTAACCTAAAAATATAATAGAATAGAACACATTGCCATTAGCAAAAGAAGAAGAAGAATGTACCTGTTCTGCATGAGCAACGAAGAAACAAAGTTGTAATTAAAAATCCACAAAACAAGAGTACTGAGAAGCAATTGAAAACAAAATGGCCTAACCTAACCTTTCAACTCGACATTCGGTTGACAACTTGAGATGCTAAAACCCCTGTCCGAAATCGTAAGCATGCTGATAGCGCTGTTAGCGCTTTTATTGCGCTTTTTGATGATTATAATAGATGGATGGATGATAATAATCGTGAGCACTTTGAGCGCTGTTATCTGTTTCAGACCGCCATTCCAGCCGATTAGTGCCAGCTCTTCAGTTGTTGAGAAATCGAGTTGAAGCATTCGCTTCGATTCTATAACTGGCCGTGGCTTTATCGTCACCTACCATTTGAGATGAAAGCCAAGAGCTTCTATGTGGGTGAGGAGTGTGAAAACAATATATTATGAGAGAGCGAGAGTGAGAGAGACGACTACTTAACATTACATGGATTCACCATACAGGTGCTGGGTCCATCGCGTTACAAAGAACGGAGTCATGCTCATGAGCAAAGCCTGGGACTTATTCAGCCTTAGCTACTTCAAGAAGCACGATGCATTAACATTCATTTCTACTATCTTTTTTTTCGGGGGGAAATGCGTAACCTCACCGTACCCACCGTTGGCTAGACGGCGAGCTTGGATGAATGCCAGGCCTACCCACTAAAACCCCTCATTTCCACTACTCTAGCTCCCTCTGCCTTTAACCATTGCATATTCTGAGCTCTTCCGTAAGTGCTGTTTTTAACGGACTTCACAAAAAAGAGGAGGTTATCAATTTGATTGTTTGTTTTTTTGTTTGTTACTAACTCTGTCATTTATTGACTTTCAAATTGTCCCATTGTCACCAAGTTAGGTTCTGATCATGGGATCCCATAAAAATCGTGGGAAACCCTTAAATTTTATAAGGCACGTCCAACGTGTTTCAATGTTTTTCTGAAGCTGTTCAGGATTTTGCGTCTGGCAGTCATAAACTGAGCTGATCATGGAAGGACCCTTTAAGAGTTAGGTTAGTTTTTAAATACAGTAGGCACGTTTTGACCCTTAGTTGTATTCTTTCAAGTTACTTCGGTGAGTTGGTATTCATTTGAATAGAAAGCTAAAAATAAAAAATATATTTTACAAGAAATAAAAACCGCTTTCTATTAAGAAGACACACAACATTCTTTTATTTCGAAGTCGGAGCCAAATTTTACTTATGATTTTTTGACTATTTTGTACAATCAAAGTCGGTTTTTATATTTTTGTGAAATATTTTTTTTGTCACGTGTTTTAGTAATGAGCTTACGGAAGTTCTCGGTAAGTTCCTTTAGGTAATGTATTTTTTGCATACGTAGGTTGGTGAGGTTTATGATATACCTACATTAATTAAAATTAATAAGCAATTTTAGGTTATATTTTCTACTTTTCTATATTTTATCATAAAGAAATCTTTAGTAGTAAGCTGGTTAATATTTATTTATTTATTTATTTATTTATTTCGCCCAACTTACAACTATCCTTACAGGTCTAACCTAATGCGATAGTGTACACCAATCAATCGAAATATACGTATACAAATTTAAAATAATAATAATAAAGATAATTAATAAAGATTATGAAATAATAATAATAATAATATATAATCACTTATAATAACATATTGTAAATAACGCTGTTTTTGTGAATTCACTCAGTGAACACGCAAACAAATCGATCCTCTCTGAAATTAAATTTAATGTACGGAGGGCGCGCGTGAGCGGCGCCTCGCTCAGAAGGCGCGTGCGAGCGTGCGGCACCGCCAGCAGCGGCGGCCGGCGCCGGCGCTCCACGTACCGATCTGGTACGTTCAAATATATTCCCCCTAGTAATTCGGGATTATCACCTTTCCCTATTAATAATTTAAATAAGTATGCAGCTAGTGCTAGTTCCCTCCTCACCCCTAACTCGTTATATCCAACCATACCTAATATAAATAGGGTTGGATACATCAACGGATAAAACGGATAGACCCCGTACAGCCGCATATATAAATATCTTATATACTTGTTTTGGACTCGCTCCAACATTAACCTATGTTTTGTATCACTTGGGGCCCATATGACTGCGTTAAACTCTATGCAATATGTACCGTTTTCGTTTAAAAGTCGGAAATTTCGGAATCGTTCAAAAGTTCGATATAAAAATGACCGAAGTAGAATTTACAGAAATGCTGAAACAGACGTTCACTCATTTTTAATCAATAGTCCACAAATAAAGTTTCCTGTTTCTAGCTTCAAAAATGACGGTCTTCCTTATAAAGTGTAAACCCCTATTTTACTCTTTAAGAGTAGAAAGTAAGTCGCAGGAAAAGCCCGATAATAATATAAATAAATACATAAAATAAATAAGCAAACCTTCCGCGACAAAAGAATCCTTGTTGTCGCAGCCTTCATCACCAGGCGTAGTATCAATGCCTTCTCGTCTGAGCCACTAGACCAGGCAGTCATAAACGAGTAGGCTGCCTAAAATTTATAATGAATGACGAGCGATTTTGCCAAATATAACCTTGCGAGTGCCAAGCGCATCATCCATGTATTAACCGATCGCGCCAGTTGTGTAATCAGTCGTCAGACGTTCACTCGAGGTCGCTAGGGTTGTCTCCCACTCGTGATCCTGTGAACTGAACTTATCTTGGCTATCCCATATTGGTATAGCTACAAACATAATTTGACGACACGTTTAGCGCAGAGGTCGAGTGATCACCTACTGCGCAACGCGTCGCGGGTTCGATTCCCGTACGGGACAAATGTTTTGTATGGCCTACAGAAATTTGTTCCGGTCTGGGCGTATGTGCATGTGATATTCTATGTTTGTAACTGCACCCACGACACAGGAGAAAATCCTAGTGTGGGGTGACGTTTTAAATAATAATAATAATAACAAGAAATGTTCACATTATAAAAAAAAAAAAATTATAACAGTCTTTTGTCAGGAGGCAATAAAACGCGTGCTTTCAACGGATGGGTGATACCTCTACTGATATACTCCTTTGGCATACTAAGATGGACTCAAACTGAGTTAGACGCTCTGGACAGAAAGGTTCGTCAACTGCTAACATCTCATCGCATGCTTCATCCACGATCATCTGTTATGAGACTGTACATCCCGCGGAAGCTGGGGGATCGTGGCTTTCTAAACGCCAAGAACCTCCATAACCGCGAGGTGTATAGTCTCGGGGAGTATTTCCGTAACAACGAGAATGGTGTGCACGGAGAGGTAGTAGCAGTTGATAAAGGCCTCACGCCTCTCTCCATGTCGAATGAGAACTGGCGCAAACCATCGGTGCTAAGCACTGATGACCGGAAGGACGTATGGAAGAGCAAGAAGCTGCACGGCCGGTTCTATCATTCCCTCACTGGGTCTGATGTGGACCAGCTGGCGTCAGTGAACTGGCTACGCTTTGGGGACCTCTTTGGAGAAACCGAGGGGTTTGCCTGTGCAATTGCAGATGAAGTTATCAAGACGAACAACTACAGAAAATACATCATGAAGGACGGAACCGTCGACATCTGTCGGGCATGCCACCGTCCTGGGGAGTCCCTCCGACATGTAGTCTCTGGTTGTTCGCATCTTGCTAACAGTGAGTATTTGCACAGGCTTAACCAAGTAGCCAGGATCATTCACCAGCAACTTGCTCTCCGATACGCCCTTGTTGAGACTGAAGTGCCGTATTATAAATACACACCAGCGCCAGTTCTTGAGAATGGTCGTGCCTTGCTCTACTGGGACCGCTCTATCATCACGGACAGGTTTATTGCAGCCAATAAGCCTGATATCGTGCTAATAGACCGGACCCAATGCCGGGTAATGATAGTCGATGTCACCATCCCCCATGACGCGAACCTCGTGAAAGCTGAGAAGGACAAGCTCAGCAAGTACCTTGACTTGGCTCACGAGGTTACCGCCATGTGGGATGTGGACTCGACTGTTATTGTCCCGATAGTGGTGTCTGTGAATGGTCTAATAGCGAAGAGTCTTGACCAACATCTTGAGAGACTCTCGCTAGGCAGATGGATCAAGGGCCTGATACAGAAGGCGGTAATTCTTGGCACGGCACGAATTGTCAGGAGGTTCCTCACCCTGCAGTCCTAACCACCGGTAGTTTGGGCATTATCTCGCTGCCGATGGACCTGCTAGATGTAGGTTTTTTTATAATATTTATATTTTTTATATTTATATTGTAAAAAAATGTATATTTAAGAAAGAAGGTAAATAAAGAACATAATAATAATAATAATAATTAGTGGGTCAGATAGCCTCGCCCCGTTTTCTTCGGAGTAATTCTTCAGATGCTCTATTGCCTGACCTGCAGGTATTGTATTACATAAATGCTATTCCTATTGCAGAAAAGGTTTGTCACTGACTCAGCATTATTGAGTGTGCAAGACGCGATGGTAGTATACAATTATGATGGAATACTAACCTCAACTTACGCCAATTGATTACCACTTCCTACTAACATTACATCATAAAGCCGTTAAAATATAACAAACATTCAATGTTTGTTATATAATACAAAAACATATGATCGGATTTAGATCTTTGACACAAACCTAATTATCACGGCAATAATCCGGTTGTGTTTGAGAAAACAACATTGTGTAAATAAACAATTTCAAAGTTGGAAATAAATAATAATTAGGTATGTTTTGTAGTTTTCTATTGTTGTATTTTCTAAAGATTACTACATAATTATTTAGTAAGTAGAATAATAGTATTTATAAAAAATATTTTAGGATTACAGAATAACTTATACTCTTACAGCAGGTTGCACCAAGTTTTACGATTTCGTAAAAAGGAACAACTCAATAGGTACCTAAAAATGGGTCGTTTCACTACCTAAATATATGTATGATTCGCGCCGTACTTTCAAAAACGTAAAGGATAAAATAAAACTACAATTGAAACTAGATTATGGTGTAATTCTTACGTATTTATATTGTTACTTTTATATTGTTACGTAAAACGTAAATCTGTTGCAACCGGCCGTTAAATTATGTTATATTTTAAATGATTTTGACTAATAATGACAGCCCTAATTCATTTATTTTGCCTTGACTCAGCCCCTTACGCGGCTTGCCTACAAAATGATAAAGTTGCACTTTTATTATGTTTGCCTAGTACCTCACGGCATTTAGTATTCTATTTATTTGCAAATTTAATGGTTATACTCGTATAGTATAGTAAATACACGTACCCGGTGTATGTATCTATATCACTATATGTACAAGAAAAAACTCATTGCCAAGCTGCCGACCCATCTATTAGGGTTCCGTAGCCAAATGGCAAAAAACGGAACCCTTATAGATTCGTCATGTCTGTCTGTCTATCTGTCTGTCTGTCTGTCTGTCCGTCCGTATGTCACAGCCACTTTTCTCCGAAACTATAAGAACTACACTGTTGAAACTTGGTAAGTAGATGTATTCTGTGAACCGCATTAAGAATTTCACACAAAAATAGAAAAAAAGCAATAAATTTTGGGGGTTCTGAATACATAGAACTGAAACCCAAAAAATTGTTTTTCATCAAACCCATACATACGTGTGGGGTATCTGTATAGGTCTTCAAAAATTATATTCTAATATCATTTTTTTTAAACCGAATAGTTTGCGCGAGAGACACTACCAAAGTGGGTAAAATGTGTCCCCCCCCCCCCCCCCGTAACTTCTAAAATAAGCGAATGATAAAACTAAAAAAAATATATGATGTACATTACCATGTAGACTTCCACCGAAAATTGGTTTGAACGAGATCTAGTAAGTAGTTTTTTAATACTTACGTCATAAATCATACGGAACCCTTCATGGGCGAGTCCGACTCGCACTTGGCCGGTTTTTTAATAAGGACATGTAACTAGGTATGTAACCTTGATTGTACACTGACTCGGCTATTAAAAGTCAGCTATCTGGTTTCCACTCCAAGCGGTATGAGAGCCTAGTAGCTCTCGGCATTTAACCATGGTCTAGTTGTCTATAAATAAACTTGTTTAGTCTGTTCCATACTCGCGAACCAATTTACACATAGATCATATAGATATGAAAAAATGAAGATTCTTTTGTAAGTTACTTAAAAAATAGTGTTCATTAATATACTCCTAAAAGTACTATATCTCTCAGTTTTCGCCATTTAAGCCATTACCTACTTATTCTGATATTAACTTTATCCAGCTGACGGTGGTTGACGTTTACATAGTACCTACCTACCTACTGTATTAAATTTTTATGAAAATTACCTTCCCGTAATAATTCCAACAGCACTGTATTCTGGCATCGTATATTCTATTATTCGCACACATATTCTATTGAATCTTGAAGAGAACACGTGCAAATGAGCAAAAAAACTGCGCAGCAACAATGGCTTTGCATGCCAAGATCAAGGTGATAAGTAATGACATTGTGTTCTTAGCGCGACGCTTACGAACTATGAAACAATGGCTCATATAATAATCTTCCTTGTAAGTTATTTTATTAGCCTTCCTTCTGCGGTTTCGCCATTGTGGATTACAGGATTTCGACTGAGTTCCATACTAATACTCGTATGAGTAAAATATATCAAAGGGAAGAGGGAAAAGTGAAATCTAATTTTAGTAAAATTCATCTTCAAATCACAGATTTTGTCTTGTAAGTGAAATTGTTTTTTAATGTCATATGGTTAATGGGGTTTATTAGTGTCAATGAACTTGGAACGAGTGTCCCGCACTCATCATGTGAGGATGAGCGGGAACGCGTGAGGGAAATTTGAAAGAAATTTTCGCGCATTAGCTGAAATATTTGAATAAAAAAACAAAAATCCTTTCAAGTTTAAAATTCGAGCTCAAACGTACTCGAATTTTAAACTTTTGAGTCATTTTCTAATGAAAGTGATTTTTTAATTTATTACAATTATGACAACCGCAGCCCCAAAAGTGTCTTGCAGAACAACATAATGTTTTTTATAATATTTTCAAAGAAAATTGGCCGTTCTTTGCGCTGTGCACTTGTACCTACACTGTAATATCTCCCGCTTAGATAGCTTCACTATAGAGATTGGCCGCCGCCGTGGCCAAATAAATAAATAAAATAAAATAAGCCTTTGTTGCTGATAAACTTATAAAGCATTTATTTAATTAACTATTTTTTTCATATTATTCTAAACTAGCTGTGCCAGCGAACTACGTTTCGCCGTATATTTTTTACCCGTTTTTGCAACATTTGTCATTGATGCTCAGCTCCTATTTGTCGTAGCGTGATGTTATATAGCCTAAAGCCTTCCTCGATAAATGGACTATCCAACACAAAAATAATTTTTCAATTTGAATCAGTAGTTCCTGAGATTAGCGCGTTCAAGCAAACAAACAAACAAACAAACTCTTCAGCTTTATAATATTAGTATAGATTATTAGCATTCGGGACATTATTTTAAGAAACAGGTTGTCATTCGACATATGCCTCCTCTAAAAAAAAAAAACATTTTTTTCTATCCTTTGCAACTCTAATCCATTCTGGACATCCTTTTTTAGATTATCTTCCCATCTTTTCGTATGTCTACCATGTATTTCTTTTACCGTCTCTTGGATACCATTCTGTTATTATTCTGTTCCATTTCATTTGCCTTTCTCTCAACATATATCCAGCCCAACGCCATTTTAGTGTTCTATATACAGAATGATTGTGCCTGTTTGAATTGAATTCTGTTCTTTATTTCTGTTAATTAACCGACTTCAAAAAAAAAGGTTATCAATTCGACCCGTATGTATGTAATATTTCCAAAACTGCCCAGTTTTCGTATATGTTAGTTTATATCAGCGTCTGAACAAATGTGCCAAATTTCAAAAGTGTAGGTATGTATGTATATTTTTATGTTCGTGTTCGCATATCTCCGGAACTACAAGTCCGATTTAAGTAATTATTTTTTTGTTGTACTAGGTATTGTTCAACTTAGGGAATACTGTACATTTCATCAAAATCGGTTCAGTAGTTTTTGAGAAAGAGAATTTTAACCGACTTCAAAAAAAAAGTTACAAATAAAAAATTATTTTACAAAAAAACGACTTCAAAAAAGTTAAAAATAATATAAGAATAGGCACAGACAACATCACACTTCTATATTGAAGTCGGAGACAAATTTTAAGATTTTCTAGGGGATCATCGTTTGGCACCGACTTCGATATATAAGTGTGATGTTGTCTGTGCCTATTCTTATATTATTTTTAACTTTTATGAAGTCGGTTTTTATTTTTTGTAAAATCATTTTTTATTTTACTTTATGTCTTTTATTAACTCCAATTACATTTTTTTCTATACTACATATTTTGGTAGACGCTTAGTTTATTTATTAAGGTTTTCGTTAGTGTCCATGTTTGACTACCAATGTTAAAGCAGAGCAGAATACAGGTGTTATAGACTTTTCTTTTAGCTTTTATTGGCATATCTCTATCCTTCATAACTTCACTGAGCGACCAGTATCTCTTTCAAGGATTGGCTATCCTCCTATCGATATCTTTGTCCATGGTTTTGTTGGGCGATAGGTATAAGTTGTCCTAAGTAGATGTACTCGTCTATGTATTCTATTTGTTGTGTGTTTACTACGATATCATGTGTCTTTGAGCAATTAGCCATGACTTTTATCTTGGTGATGTTCATTGACAGCCCCAACTTCGCACTCTGATCTGATAACTGCTGTAACATATGTTGTAGCTTTCTTCGGTACTCAGAGAACAGTATCAGATCATCTGCAAAGAGTAGATGGCTTAGATTTGCACCATTAATATTGAGATCATTCTCCTCCCATTCTAGGTTTCGAAATATCATCTCCAGGACTTCCGCAAATAGTTTGGGCGAGATAGGATCACCTTGTCGGATGCTTTGCTCTATGGGGAATACTTTGCTTGTTTTCTCCAATCTTGCTGTATTTCTGGAGTATATGTATATTCCCCAATATTCTTATATATTTATGTTGTATTCCCTGACTGTGTAAGGCTTCCCAGATGTAGTCGAGTAGGAGTCAAAAGCGTTATTAATATCTACAAACCCCAGGTAGTAGGATTTATTGTATTCATTGTACTTTTGTATTTTTTTTTTACAAAAAATAGAACCGACTTCAAAAACACTGAAAACTTAAAAATAATCTTCTTCTATATTGAAGTCGGCGCCAAACGATGATCTCCTAGAAAGTGTTAAAATTTGTCACCATCATTTTTTGTAAAAAAAATTATTTTTAACTTTTTAGTGAATGAAATCTTTTTAGTGAAAGAATAATTTAACCTATGAAAATGAAATAAACCCTAAATCGGTTTAAAAATGACGGAGTTATGAGGTAACAAACATAAAAAAAAATTACAACCGAATTGATAACCTCCTCCTTTTTTGAAGTCGGTTAAAAACTTGTCTTAGGACATGAATAATTATGATCGTTTGTTGAAAACTTGCTTCGAAAACCAGCTTGCTCTTTTAGTTGATTCTCATCGAGTACTGTAGTAATTCGTGATAAAATTATTTAAAAAAAAAGACCTTATAAATATTGGACATTCTTCTTCGTTTCTTTTCTTCTTTTCTTTTCTTCTTTGTTACCTTTTTATGTATTGTCGATTTTGTCCATTCCTCTAGAATAGTTTTGGTCTCTAGAATCTCATTAAAAAGTCTGTTAGTATTGGAGCAATCGCAGGTATAGTAGATTTAAGTAGTTCGTTGGTAATTTGATTAGATCCAGGTGTTTTGTCTGTTTTTTGTGTGGTAATTGCCTTAACTGTTTCCTCTTTCAATATTTTCAGTACAGGCTCAGAATCCATTAAACAAGTCTCTCTGCGGCCATTCTTGGGTTCTTACTTTGTATAGTTCTCTAAAAGTCATTTGCTACTTTCAGTATTTCAGCTCTTTTTCTCGTGTTAGTTTTATTCTTATTCTCTACCCCTAGCATCCATTTACTTTTTTCATTTAACTCTTTAATAGCCTTTTTTATTCCACCAGTTCTGTTTATATTTTTGTAGTGTTTGTTGTCTCTTGACCTCCTGACCTCCTAAGTGATCGACAATACGGATTTCGCCAAAATCGATCTGCTGGGGATCTTCTAGCGTACGTCACTCACATCTGTAGTGAAGCTATTGAGAGACACGGGGAATCACTTGCCATTTCCTTGGATACCTCAAAGGCCTTTAACAGGGTTTGGCATGACGGTCTTATCGGCAAGCTCTCCTCGTATGGCCTAACCACTGATCTCATTACGTGGATAACTGACTTCTTGAGTGAACGGTCCACACGAGTAGTCGTTGATGGCTGCTCGTCTGACCGAATGGCAATCAACGCCGGAGTTCCTCAAGGATCAATGCTCTCTGCGACCCTATTTTTGCTTCATATAAATGACCTGTTAAAGCCTGGTATCTATGGGTATGCAGATGACTGCACTGTCGTAGAGACCTATACATCTAGCGCACAAGCCAGTGGTTCGCAAACACAATCTCTGAGAGAGAGTATGATCGAGCGCCTAAACTTGACTCTTCAGACAGTCTCTGATTGGGGCGATGCCAACCTGGTCAAGTTTAACGAGTCAAAGACCCAGGCTTGTCTATTCTCTGCAAAAAGGCGGCCTTTTGTACTAACTCCTACCTTCCGCGATGTGTCGGTGCCTATAGCTGACCATCTTGAGCTCTTGGGCGTCACTCTAACACCAACTCTAAACTTTGGGTCTTTCATTGAGTCCAGGGCAAAAAATGCAGCTAAAAAGCTGGGTGTCCTCTCGAAGGTGCGACGGTACTTTACGTCGGAACAGCTGCTCACTCTATATAAAGCACAAGTTCGCTCGCATCTTTGGGATGGTTCTGCCAAATATCAGCTCCAAGCCTTGGACTCAATTGAAAGACGTGCCAAAAGGCTTATTGGCAGTGATCCTCATTTAAATGACCGATTACAAAGTTTGGAACATCGCCGCAAAGTTGCCAGCTTGTCGGTCTTCTACCGGGTACATTGCGGAGAGTGCGCGACTGATTTGCACAATTTAATACCACCGAGCCCTTTTTTCCATCGGACAACCAGAAACACGAAAAGGCGCCACCGCTATATGGTAGACACTCCAAACACGAGAACCAAGCGTTTTGATAACACATTCATCGTACGAACCGCCAAACAATGGAACATGTTGCCTGAGTGGGTGTTTCCCAATGAATACAACCTGGGTGTCTTCAAATCGAGAGTGAATCGGTTTTTACTAGACAAGCGCGTTCCACCGTAGACCGCATCATCGCTTAACATCAGGCGAGATTGCGGTCAAGTGTAAGTCTATTCTATTATATATATATATATCTTTGTTTTCCTATCTTTTCTTATATTATACTTTCGTTTATATTCTTACTGATGTCTCTTTTTTTGTTTTACTTCTCTTGATTATTTTGGCCAAATATCGGTGTAAGGATAAAAAAAACACTACCATTTTTTCGCAGCATCCTTGGGCTCGATACGTGTGGTCATCCTGCTAATTCACTCTCCATGCGCTGAAATTGTTGCTTCACGGCAGTATTGCATTCAGCGCACGTCTTTCTGAAATCGAATTCGTCGCAGCGCAACCCGATTGCATGCAGCCCGCAAGAACACAATATCGTAAATGAGTATATGAGAACATTAAAAAAGAATAGGTTCCAGGATGAAACGTTTCGAAGCCCGTATCAAGACGTAACTAGTATACGGTACTATAGATCGGTCAGTATGGGCAAGCAGCTTTAGCGTGAACGGTTGCATAGTGTTTACGCGCTATAGTACACGTTAAAAACAATGGCTACATCTGCTAAGTTAGCTATAATAAATATACCATTTAACGCGCTAAGATGTTGCTCACATATTATGTCAAAACTGCCGCGTTAACCAACGCGTTAGGACGCAAGTGGAGCCGTGGCATAAAGAGCAATGAAAACCAACAAGCCGAAGTGGGCGATAAAACATAACCAGCGACCTTTAAGTGCCGGGTACCATGATTAGGGTACAAGAGTAACCAGTATGATAATGGTCTTAGCTCTTATGTAATTAAGCTCGGCCGAGGCCCAACGACCTGTCAGTCAGTACAAGGCGTTAGAAGGTTGCCCCTGCCCTGCCCTAATTGAATTGGGATGTTGATAAATTTTTGTTACGTCTATGTTTTGGGGTTCCGTACATAAGGGGTTGCATGACATATGTTCTGGGAAGATTGACTGTATTGAACTTTCCAACAAAATGCTAAATTTTAATACTCCCGCTAAAAGAACGAGGCATACCCAACTTTTATATATACCATTGGCGCGAACGAATTATGAAGCTAACGATTTGTCTTTTAGATTACCGAAAACGTTCAATTAATTCTTTTCGGATACTGATTTATTGACTACGTCCAAACATAAATTCAAGTCGCAAGTATTTAATATAATTTTTGAGCATTACAAATAGTGGAGGTAGTAATGAGAATAAATAATATTGATTGATATTTCTAATACTATTAATAAAGTAAATAATAAATAAATTATTCTGTACAATAATTCTAAAATAAGTAAGTAATTCTTAAATATTTGTGATGATAATAATAAGGCATGATTCTATTTTGTTTTTATTAATATTATTTATCCTATTATTATGATAATTCTATTTTTCTCATTGGTGACATGTAAACCGACCACTAAATGACGCTTGGTCATGTAACGTTGTGTATCTTACAATAAATACCTACACCTACACTTACATAAAATGAACATTCAACACCAAACATCTACTCAAAATTACATACATCCTCACCTCTACACCCTACACACACACGTCTTCACATAATAGTATGCATTGTATGGCTGATTTTTATAGAATATGTTGAAATTATCTACTACCAACCAACTACCTTCCGAAATATTTTTTTTAATCGCTAACTGTATGAGTAACATAGTATGTTTCTGTAATTGGCTTATGTGTAAGCAATATGTAAGGCTAATAGTTTATAAGTTATGCTGTTGAAACATTGTTTATGAAATAAAATAAAATAAAAAAATAAAATAAGTTAAATCGGAACCATCATAGGATCAATTTGTTGTCCGTGTGTCCATTTGTCTGCCAAGATATTTTTCTCGAGAAAAAATCATACTTGTAACTTAACACGATCATAATAATATACTTACGTCCAAACGTGTGTTATGTTTAACACACTTACGTCCAAACGTGTGTTTAGACTTTCTGTGCCAATAGTCAAGACCAAGTTTGCAAAAAGGCAATGCTGCCATTTATCTGTCTCTAATAATGTCACAGGTCACTGAGACCTAAAACATTGCGCACAGAGGGAAACCAAGATAAAGGTAATTGAACTGCTGTCAACGTATGACTATAACTTAACCGAGTCTCTTTTAAAATGAGTTTTGCATAAAAAAACACTGACATGCCACAATACGTAAAAAAACTGGCATCCTTCTCTGATAGGTATTCCACATATACACTCATCACAACCCACCTCATTCATCATACACACTCTTTGATTGACGGCTACCCTCATATACGGGTTACAGACAAATTTTCGAAAGACATTTTTGCGAAGCCCATTTCTACTAATATGTGAACGGTTTCCCAAGAGACAGGCATCATCAGTATGGGAACATCTGGCAACAATGTATGATCTAAGTATATTTTAAGATGTATTTGTTGTAACCATGTCACTGTAACCTCATTCAGTTAGACAATAAACTTTATTTTTATTATTATAAAATATAACCGTTTGTTGTAGCATATTTTAGCAAATTTCGCTATTTCACAAGGGAGTTCAAAACCCTCCAAAAAGGGTACTTCCCATTGACCTACAATTATAAAATTTGGGAAGAAACAAAGGTCTTATAGAACATGTTAAGAAAAAATATGATAGCCCTAAATAAGTACGGAGTTAACAACTTATACTATACTAATGCCCGGTTTCTATATTCAAAAACGATTCGTTTTTGCTACGAACAGTTAAATTTTGACATTTATTCTATGGAAAATATGTCAAAATATAACTCTGTAGCAAAAACGCATCGTTTTTGAATATAGAAACCGGGCATTAGATAAGTTTATACGAAACCCTTGGCACGCGAGTTCATCTCACGCTTGGCCGGTTTTTTATAATCTAATCATAAACTTGAGACGATACTTTGTTTTCAAATGTCACGTGACGTCACGCCTGCGTACATTTAACTTTAAATCGCTTTTTCTGTACCTACCTGTTGGTAGTTTTAGGGTGCTACCAGACCAACCGATCGATCGATGGTAGAATCGATTAGTCGATGTCGGTCGATAATTTCTACTACATCAATCGATCGATCATCCACCAGTCGATTGTCGATCGATGGTAGAATGCACTAGTCGACACCGATCGAGCTGCTTGATTATCTGAGAAAATTAAAACGGTCGCATCCAGAGCCTTAAATGCGCTTGTAACGTCTCCGTAATAACAGTACACGCAACTTCGTACTGGCCAACAATAACGCGTCCTCTCTTCTTGAATTCATTTCGAAACAAACTGATGAAATATAGCGGAACGACATGGTTTTCGATCTAAGTCGATCGATTGGTTAGACGACGTTTTATGGAACGATATCCATCGATCAATTAAAGCTACCGCACCAAGCGATCGATGTTGATCGATGCCATCGGTCGACGATCTATCGATTGGTCTGGTAACCCCATTAAAGGTGCTGTAGTCGACAAAGAACCCTTATAGTTTGTCCATCTGTCTGTCTATTCGCGGCTTAGCTCAGAAACTCCTAGAAGTACTAGAATGCTGCTGTCATTTGGCATGATAATTAATGATTAAACGAACTTACCTGTACGTGAAGTTCAATCATAATTATACGAAGGCTTCGTCCGAAGGGATTAGCAAATAATACTTGTAGTAACGCCTAGTGATACGCCAGTCACGCACTTTATTTGAGGGTATAAATAAAATTTAAAATGAGTCTCACGTCAACAAGGTGGGCGACCTATCCGCTCGCTTCATTTAGTTTAGAGTAGCCGCATCCGGAATATTTCACACAAAAATGGGGACTTGTAGTTGGGAGGGAGGGTTGCTAATCCCTTCGGACGAAGCCTTCGTATAATTATGATTGAACTTCACGTACAGGTAAGTTCGTTTAATCATTAATTATACTCGGCTTCGTCCTCGGGATTAGCAAATAATACTTGTAGACTTTTAGAGATAATAGTGTGAAATATTTTGTTTATTCCTGAATTTTCATTAATTTATGTTAATAAGAATAAACATCAATCATCATTTGAATTACTCGTATTATTAACAATTGTTCTGGCAAAATAATTATTTCCATTAGTATTGACATTACTTATGGTTCTATTATAGAATCGATAGAATGTGCTTGAAGAGCCGCTCCATCCAGCGGTTCGTCTTATTTGATCTAGGCCGACACCTAGGTGATGAGCCGCGGATGTAGCGGCGTGCTGTGCGCGGTAAATATGTTTAGATCAAAAACGCTATCGCGCAGTGTGTTCTTTATTCACTGACTTAAGGTTTGGGAACCGACAGCATTATAAGGCTTTTTAGCACTTATGAAGAGAAGGAAAGATTTCAATACTTTTAATATTAATCTAGGACAATGTTTGTACTTTGTGTGCTGTCAACAGCGCAATGAGAGTGATGAGTTTTTTCGAAAGTTTTTCAAAAGACAATGTTTCATTGGCGTAAAATTGGCTAACATAATTAATAACTATTGAAGTATCCCACATATTTGGGCAAGGGAGGGCGTAACCGAAATATTCCTTTAAAATATCTTCTTACTCTGTCATCTTCTCGTAAATTATTTTCCCCTAAGGGCGAGCGTGGATCTATAGGAGTTAAGCGTGCCATATTGAGCTCCCTCTTCATAATAATTTGTTGAAATAAATTATTTGTGGAATTGAAGGATTATACAAGTCACAATTATTGTCGTTACAGTAATTGAACCAGCGCCGTAAATAAACATTATATTGTTTAAAAGAACTTTGGAATATAGATGCTAATATCGGCGGTACACTCCACGCCGTCCGCATAAGTTCCCCGCTATACAATGACAGAGAACGGGGTGAAAGCATAAAAATTAAAATCGGCCCAGGAAATGCATCTGGGTCCCTATGCCAGGAGACATAATCAGTGCATTTAGTATTTATTTGACTAGCGAATAAGTCTACTTGAGGTGCCCCATACGATGAGACAATTTCCTGATATGCCCAGTCCGCTAACTCGAATTTTTTTTATTTTTTTTAAATACATCTCCCTACACTAGGATTTTCTCCTGTGTCGTGGGTGCAGTTACAAACATAGAATATCACATGCACATACGCCCAGACCGGAACAAATTTCTGTAGGCCATAAAACATTTGTCCCGTACGGGAATCGAACCCGCGACCCGTTGCGCAGTAGGTGATCACTCGACCTTTGCGCTAAACGTGTCGTCGATTCTATGTCAGGATGTACCCGCCTTGATTCGGCAACTGCCGTTATATTATCTGATAAGCTAATGTAATAAGCCATAACATACAAATTGCGACATTCACACCACTGCCATAGTTGACGAGTGATGTCAGTGAAGTGGGGGAACTGAATACCCCCCATTGTATTGATGTAAGAGATTACTGTAGTGTTGTCGATGCGGAGAAATTTGACAACTAGGTACTTACATTTTTGGCGAACACTTTTAATCTTAGAAAAGCAGCTAGAATTTCTAGGTAGTTAATGTATTGTGTTCTCTCCTGAATGCTCCACAACCCGCTAACCTTCTCTTTGCCACGTACAGCCCCGTATTTGAGGCGTCTGAGAAAATTTCCAGATCATGTGTATCATGTTTGATTTTACAAAACGGTATTTGTATTGCGTCATTCCTAGGGATATTTATAAATTTATCATAATTATCATTAATGATGATTTTAAGTTTAATTACTTAATGCGCTCGAATATTTTAGTATAAGGCTAGTGTATTCTACAGCCGGGCAAACTGAGACTAGTAATTCGACTATTTGTGCGAATTGACGTATTCAACATCTTTTAAGAGTTAACCATTTTTTTTTTTTTTTAAATTTCTGATTTGTGATCTGGAAATTTTTAGTCTAGATTAGAACGAAACCTTAAAAATGTACATATATTACTAGGTATCATTAAACTTTTGGCCTCGTTAATTAAAATCAAAGAGAGGTAATTAATTTTTTGGTTTGTATATTTGGCCAATAATTATCTAAATAATTAGTTGATTTTAGGTCCGCAGAACGGAGTAATCGGACAATTGGTTTTATTGCCTTGATGGTGCAGTACTCAAGCCAAATAGTTCTTGTTCAATTTGAAATCTTAAATATTTTCTTGAATTAGGGTCAAAAGGCATCTTTTAAATCTATTTTTGTCATGAAACAATTTTTTGTTTTAAATTTTAGCACTGAGCGTAAATTTTCAATTTTTAAATGATCTGCTTTTATAAATTTATTAAAGTTTTTTTTTTTTTTTTTACTCTGCACCCTATTTATTTATCGCCTTTGCAGTCTTAATAATTTCTGACAGGTTTTCGCCTAATGAATGAATAAAAAATGGTTAAGTATTTTGAAGCTGGTCTTTCATGTCCTTTTTAAGGGAAGACAGAATAAAATTCCGTCGTATGACTGAATCCGGTATTGTAAGTCACAGAGAATACGTTCTGTGTCCATCAACATTTTTATTAATTCTGGGTCACTGTTATTTTTCGAGGTCAGCGAATTAATAGCTTGGTTCAAGCATGAAATAGCCGTAGAAACTTGTTTTTGCCTAATTTCGATATTTTTATAACGTTTAGCGTTTATATCGGAGATAGCCACCTTAATTTCGGCATTCAGTACCTACGGGAGCATTAATTAGTTTGCAGTTAGTCGGCGAAAGGTGTTTCACATTAATGTGTGTTCCAACTTAACTGCAAAGTCTTTGTGAATGTTGGCTCCAAAAGTATTCGAAATAGTTGGATCCTCGCCCAATATTTCAAGTATTGTGGTGTTTAGCATCGCATTAGCTGACCCAGGCTCGTCGGTATCCGTCACTTGCTCAGGCGCGCCGGCGGCGGCGGTGGTGGCGACCACCACGGGGGTGACCGTCATGACGGCACAGAAGATATAAACGGCGGGCGTAGCCACTTCGGCGGGTTCTGGGTCGAGGTCGGCCTGCATCTCCGAACGTGGCTCGGAACCAATAATCCCATCGAGCAGTAGGCCAATTATAAATCTTTCATCGTATGACATGGCATAATAGATCATGAAATGCTTCATTTCGTATTACCGATCTCCAATGATATCATTACTATGGCATAATTTCGATGATGTCAATATCATATAACGAACGAATGATCAAAAATCATAATTTTCGCTTTGCAGTATGATATCATATGATATTATTTGAAAACCGTGAGATCGTAATAGGCCTGCAGGTTTAAAACGTTGTTATTACGTTCTTGCTCTGAAAACCACCGATATCTCTATTAGTCATGAAACAGACCAAAGTACTGTTCGCGAGACTAATTTATAGGGTAGTACAGCTCCAAAGAGAAGTACGCAAACCCGGATATGTAACCATTGCCACTATGAATACACCGATATCTCCATTAGTCATGAAACAGACCAAAGTACTGTTCGCGAGACTAATTTATAGGGTGGTACAGCTCCAAAGAGAAGTACGCAAACCCGGATATGTAACCATTGCCACTATGAATACACCGATATCTCCATTAGTCATGAAACAGACCAAAGTACTGTTCGCGAGACTAATTTATAGGGTGGTACAGCTCCAAAGAGAAGTACGCAAACCCGGAGAGGTTACCATTACCATAAGGTAGTACAGCTCCAAAGAGAAGTTCGCAAACCAGGATAGGTAACCATTACCACTATCTATATAGGTACTGTATTTGTTCTTTAGTATATAATCATAAAAAGTAGGTGCATGTTACGATTGGATAATTATTATTACTGCTAATCAGTTAAGGAACAATCCTAAAATACTGTTCGCAAAATTATTATTGGGTAGTGCAACCCCAAAGAGAGGTACGCAAGCCCAGTTTAGTGAATAATCACTGTAGCAATAACTATTATTTAGTAAACTTTCTTCTTAGAGATATAGTGTCATAAAAATTCATACAAAATAAGCCCACTAGGTAGGTATGAAATAAATCTTATTTAACAGTTTTCGTAAAACTATTTCATTGGATTATAAAACTTCATTTCAGAGGAAACCAGTAAAAAATAAAAACGTGACAAATTTACCATTATAGGTATAATTCGTCATTAACTAATTAAGTTTCTCTAGTACTTATGAGAATATAACAAGATGGCTGACTTATCATACTTCTGCCCGTTATCAAACGAGCATTGTACGGGCAGCAAATAGAAAATGACATTTTCGGCCATAGTCACTAATAAATGCACTTATTCACATAATGACTAACCTTGAGACTCCGCGTACGGCATCTTCGTAACACTTCGAGTTTTTTAAACTTACACAACAGATTTGACAATCCTCCCCACTTTTCCGCTTAGGCATTATAAATAAGCACTACCTCACTTAAAGTAAAAACTTTTAAGACGCGAGAGTGTGATCGTGGCGAGCACTAAAAAGCGAATGAAGCGAGCGGATAGGTCGCCCACCTTGTTGACGTGAGACTCATTTTAAATTTTATTTATACCCTCAAATAAAGTGCGTGACTGGCGTATCACTAGACGTTACTACAAGTATTATTTGCTAATCCCGAGGACGAAGCCGAGTATAATGCATATTAAGCCAACTTGACCGTTCTTCCAAGCCTAACTAAAATATGAGAGTAGCATTCTTGATTTCCGACTTCCTATGCGGCTCGGAGCCATTTATCGCCGCTTCCGCCGACGGTCGGCTTGCTTCGTGACGTCACGTCCGCACTGCCCGAGCGCGGCTTCATAAAGCCGCGTGGTTGCGGTGTTTAATCATTGGCGTCTTGAATTCCGACAAGTACGGTCAGACCCGTAACATTTATATGTACCGACTGACTACGCCACATTTTTTAAATATTCCTTATAATTTAAAACGGTGTTACCGTTCGTATTACTTCGTATATTAATAAGTTTTACATTTCTAGAATTATACTTGAAATATTATAGTTAAAAGGTATGGAGCTATGTACAAATGAACAACAAATGGACGAAACAGCGCAGCAGAGCCGCAAAAGGAAAATAGACTCTAGTTCATCAGATTCTGAGTCATCTTCGTCATCTTCATCGTCTGACGCCAATAAGCGTACAAAGTATAAAATCAAAAAATCTAGTAAGAAACAGCGTCGCCATCAACAAAATCGTAAGTTTAACAAAATTTTTGATGAGTTGGATAAACTGAAAGAATACCTTCGACCATCTCATTATACTGACAATATGGAGTCACTGGATCACGTTGACTCCAGCATCAGTGGTGATATGTATCGCGAATACCCTAGTCCAGGACATGAACAAAACGATAATGGCATTGACTTTAGTCTTTCACTCTCAACAAAATTAAAAGAACCGGCCATCCCTCCTGCATGCCCTGAATACATTAATCTTTTGCAAGAAGTACAAAAACTTAACCACGAAGATTGGAATAATGTGAGGTATGCCGACGTACAAAAACAGTATTTACGCACGCCTGGCTTCACCGCGCTGGAACTAAATGATGAAGTTAAAAGGTTAGATTTTTCGCGCTCTAATATAAACGCCGAAAAAGCTTTTTCTAGCATCACCTTCGCTTTATTGAAGCAACGAGAGGTACTTGAACGTAATTTTCGCCGACTCTTTGCTGATACACGTGAGAGTGGTATGATATCGTACGATAGTTTGCACGAAAAAATTACTAATATATTTGCCAACGGCGAGTATATTAAAACTTACAATGACACGCTGCAATTGGTTTGCGGCCATAGAGCCGAAGTAATTCAGCATAGGCGGGAATCTATCTTGTCTGCAGTAAAGGACCCCTATCATAAGAATATACTTCGCAAAGTACCACCATCTACAAGTCACCTGTTCGATGTTGAAAAATTCGGAAGTATATTAGAAAAATCCGGAGGCGTAAAAAACATATTTCGTAAATATAGAAAAGACCATGCTTATTACCACAGACAAGCTGACCACAGCCCGGCTCCGCCGGCAGGTTCCAGTCATCGTACCACTAATGAATCAAGGCCAAAGGTAAGATTCAATGCCACTCGACCTGGATTTAAAGGATCTGCTGCACGTGAATCCTTTCGCGGAAGAAAATATGGATCTTACCAACCTAGAAACAATAACGAACCCGCAACACGCTCTCACACATCCCACCGGGATCAGAGAGGTCGCACAAAATCCCGTCGCAACTGACTATGCCAAGGAATTTCGGGCGGGACAACTCCATCTACACTACTCCCACTGGCAACGCCTAGGAGCTCCGCCTTATATTTTGAAGGTAATAAAGGGCTATCACATACCCTTCCAATTCATGCCACCACTATGCTCACCGAGCAAATACAACATTGCAACCGCACTATCCACCGAGATGACTCAAGCTATAGACAAAATGTTAAAGCAAGGCAGTCTGATAAAGGTTCATTACAGCCCCAGCTTCGTGTCGTCAATGTTTCTACGACCAAAGAGCGACGGCAGCACGCGACCCATTTTCAACCTTCAACGTCTAAACCAATATCTAAAAGTAAGCAAATTCAAACTGATAAACGTACACAGAGTACCAGACTTTCTGCAGCATCAAGACTGGATGGTGAAATTGGATATCCACCAAGCATACTTCCACGTACCCATTGCTCCCGCACACAGGAAGTACCTCAGATTGATATACAACGAAACCCTACTGGAAATGACTGCGCTTCCATTCGGTCTCAGTACAGCACCAAAAACATTTGCTTCTCTGACGAATTGGATTGGCGAAATTCTACGGAACCAAGGTATTCGACTGCTGATATATTTAGACGATTTCTACATAGTAAACCAAAACAAAAATCGTCTTACGGAGCATGTCTCTCTAATAATTCAAACACTAGAATACCTAGGTTGGCAAATAAATTGGAAAAAGTCTGTCCTCAGTCCAAAGAAATCAGTAGAATTTCTGGGAATTGTCTGGGATACTTGGCAAAACGTAAAATACCTCCCGGATCACCTAATACACAAAGTGACCGCACTAACCTCAAAATTGATACAGACCAAAAAAGTAAATCTCAGAGAATTGCAAAAAGTTATCGGCACCTTCAACTTTGCCAGCTTCGCCGTGCCACGAGGCAGACTCAACTATCGGTACCTACAGGCTCAATGCAACATCCTACTCAAACAAGGTGCAAAGACTATAACGTTAAATCAATACGCCTTGAAGGAGTTAGAATGGTGGAAAACAAACTGCACAAACAGATCACAGATTCATGCACCCCTGACGAATCATTACCTAACAACAGACGCAAGCGACATAGGTTGGGGAGCCAAATTAAACAACAACAGCATAACAGGGACATGGTCGTCAGAACAGAAACACCTACATTGCAACTTCAAGGAAATGATTGCTATCCTAAACGTCTTAAGACAAGAAGGACACTGCATGAAATCATCATCAATACTCATTCAATGCGACAACAAAACAGTAGTCGCCTACCTGCGCAACGAGGGTGGCACACAGTCCACGGCCTTGACAGAGCTCGCTCGTCAAGTCTTCCAAATCTTAGACAATTTTCAGATACATGCCTCGATCTATCACCTACCGGGTCAATACAACTGCCACGCAGACAGACTATCAAGGAATCGCGTACTTCCAGAATGGCATCTACTCCCCAATATAACATCAATCATATTTGCGAAATGGGGAAAACCAGAGATCGATCTCTTCGCATCGAAGCAAGCTCACGTGGTACCCAGATATTGCACTCTCGACAGGAGCGACAAACAGGCAATAGCTTACGATGCTCTGGGACAAACTTGGAAATATGCACTGGCGTGGGTCTTTCCACCTCCTTACCTGATTCCAAAAGTCTTGGCACACCTCAACACAGCGCAGGGAGTGTACTTGGTGGTAGTCCCGCGCTGGGAGAAAGTTTACTGGAGACCAGACTTGAAAAACAGGGCCTTAGCAGCTCCGTTCACGGTGCGGAACACCGAAAAGGTTCTTTTGGACATCTCGACGGGCCTTCCACCTCCCAATGCCAAGGAAATGACTCTGGAAATATGGAGATGTGGGGGTGGGGTGACTCACTAACTGAATGGACAACTGAACAAAAAGCTCTCCTGTTATCGAGCTGGCGCCAATCGACAATTAACACGTATCGACCTGCCTGGATAAGGTGGCTTTCCTGGTCAAAAGAAAACAACGTTCATTCATGTACTCCCAACGGATCAGACTTAGCGAGGTTCCTGACCGACCTTCATCAAAAAGAAGGTTTAGCCCTAAGCACTATACAGTTACATAAATCTGTAGTGTCCACATTTTGTGACCCAAACAATAGGTATAAACTTAGCTCTCACTCACTTGTAAAACAAGTACTGAAGGCAATAGCCTTATCAAAACCTAAGCTCTTAAAGACCCCGATCTGGGACATAGACATTCTCGTTAAACATCTCTCAAATAGAAAACCAGACACAAACAGCCTTTATGAGGCTTCCACTCAACTTGCCGCCATCTTGCTATTATGTTCGGGACGACGAATTCACGACCTAACTTTACTTAAAACATCTACAAAACACCTATCAACGTCTGATGACTCTGTGACACTGTGGCCAAGTTATGGTTCAAAAACAGATACAGTAAATTATCATCAGTCTGGATGGAAACTATTCTCAAACAAAGAAAACAAATCATTAGATCCGGTCCACTGGATACATCACTACGCAAAATTATCAGAGGCCAGAAGAACGAAGGCTAATACGGACAGTTTATTTATTACCATTCACGGGGAACCAAAACCCGCCTCTAGACGTGTAATAGCAGGGTGGATTAAAAATGCGTTACAGCAAGCTGGAATAAAAGCTACGCCTGGGAGCTGCAGATCAGCAGTAGCATCAAAGAACTGGAGCGAAAATTTTTCTACAGAAGACATTCTAGCTAGGGGTAATTGGAAATCAGCAAAGACTTTCCAGAAGTTCTACCAACGGGAAATTATCCAACAACCTAATACTCGCAATGACCAATTAATCACTACTTTGTTCAGTCCAGCAATCGACTAATGTTTAGATATTTGATTTATTTGTGATTATGTACCTACTGAAATATTCAAATAAAAGAAAACATTTAATTATAAAAGTTTTTATTAAAACACCATTATGAATTTGCATACTGCTATTACAGAACCGGCCATTTATCTTAAGATTCAATTAAGAAATCACATTGGCGTCCCACTGCCACCAGGCTGCAACAAACACATCTCTCATATTTTAGTTAGGCTTGGAAGAACGGTCAAGTTGGCTTAATAGAGACGTTTTACCTACCAATAAAACGTTTATTAAGCATACTTACCTTCTTCCAAGCCTAACTATTTCTAAAAAGCTTGCCTGGTTAAAATATTCGAGCCAATGATTAAACACCGCAACCACGCGGCTTTATGAAGCCGCGCTCGGGCAGTGCGGACGTGACGTCACGAAGCAAGCCGACCGTCGGCGGAAGCGGCGATAAATGGCTCCGAGCCGCATAAGAAGTCGGAAATCAAGAATGCTACTCTCATATTTTAGTTAGGCTTGGAAGAAGGTAAGTATGCTTAATAAACGTTTTATTGGTAGGTAAAACGTCTCTATTAATCACGCTCACAAAGTAGTAGTAAAATAGAAGTTTAAAAATTGTAAATTTCTAAGGGTACAAACGTCCCTACACGTAAAGTGAGGATGATTTTTTTTCTCCTTTGTCCAATGCTGTGAAGTTTCGTTGGATAATTTTATTAAAAATATTGTGCGTGTGTATACGCCTTTTATCGATTCAGCGATCCGTTTGTGAATTTGATATTTGAATATTAAGTTTTAAAGTGTTAATATCTGATAGAGTCAACTGTCCCTCTCTTCAGCCAAGTAAGTTGTTTATGGATAGGTGAAAAAAGGCCGCGGTAGTAGCCTATAAAACGATATAAAAAGAATAAACTTAACATCTACGTAGGGTTAAGGGGCCACAGTACCAACTACTAGCGCCGCCATTCGTTTTTTATTAATTATGATAAATTAAAGACGTTTCTACAAAAAATAGATCAGTCAAGAACTCATTATAGATATTTCAGATTTTTTGAGCTATTCAGGCATAGATAAAATGTATGTATAGGAATAATCATAAAACGAATTATTGCTAAAAGTGGCCACTTTGAGTAATCGGATTATGATTATTTATCATAATTAATAAAAAACGAATGGCGGCGCTAGTAGTAGGTACTGTGCCCCCTTAACAAACTAAAGAGTTATTTATAGTAGAACAACTTATAAAATGTAAGTGCCGAAGAAAATTTTTTTACAAATTCCATTGAAAATTTTTAAAGTTGTTAGTTAAGTATGGTGTTACGCGCCACACCGCCTCAGCCAATCGCAAGCCAGCCGAAGCCAGTCAATCAGAGCCAAGCACGTGCAGCCATGTGCCAGCCAGCCCAAGCCAGCCAATCAGAGCCAAGCACGTGCAGCCATGTGCCAGCCAGCCCAAGCCAGCCAATCAGAGCCAAGCCAAGCTAGCGCCTTACTACCGGAGAAACTATAAAATGCCGCGCCATCTCATATTTAGATCACTTCTCTGTTTTACTGTTTCTAAGACGGAACTCTGCCCGATTGTAAATCGAAATTAAATCAATGTGATTCTGCAACGTCTACTTCTTATTTTATCCCGTTACATATCAGAAGTGGGATAAATATAAAAAAGAACCCTAAAACGTAGTTGCGTCGAGTGTAGGCCGCCTGGTCCGTCCGCACGAATGCACGGAGGGACACGCTCCATACAAGGGCGGTCATAAATAGTTAAAGTCCTGTTACTATCAATACATTGTATTATTTTAGTGACTTATAGTTGTAAAAGTGTTTTAGGAACATTAAAATGAAAGAAGTACATGTATTTACGGAATAAAAAACGTTTACTTCAGTAAAAAACAAATATAAACAATAACATACTTTTACCTAAATTTATCATGAACAAACACTTAAAAATTGGAATGTAAAACATATATTTTAAATAAAATAAGAGTCAAAACATTGATAACATTATTTAATTATAATAAAATAATAGAAATAAATAAATTAAAATTAATTAAATACAAAAAAAACAAAACAACTAACAAAATACAAATAAATTATTCTTATTCTAACAATATTAAACATGTAACAATTCTATTACACTTTGTGACAGAGTATTTTTCTTTTTAGGGGGAAGTTTCCGAAGACTTGTAATATAAGGATCTGAATGTAATAATAGTCGTTGTATTAAATCTTGATTGGTAACTTCACGTGACATTTTTCGAGTGTGACTTCGTCTATAAATTTTGATATACTTATTTGTCGCTTCAGCAGCTTCTTCGGAAAGTTCTCCTATAGATAACAATGCATAACTTATAATATCTGATCCATGTACGAGCACCTTGTGGACAGAAGCAGGAAGACTATACCACGGATATTCCTCGACCAGGCTGTATGCTGTTTGTAATGCATAGTCTTTAAACTTGCATTCATTAATTTTATGTCCAGAAGATAACGTTTGTAATATTACACAACAACGATCTATGAGATCCTTATTCAAACCTGTAATTTCAGCAGATACAGCTGATTCCAAAAAAAAACTTCCTGGCCGTGTTTCCGTCGTTAGACGTCCCGCTTCCACCACTACGCGGCTTGTCAACTATTAAACCTAATCGTTCCCTAAACTGGGACTGTACATATTGTTTTTTATTTGATAACAATTGTTTATCACTATCTAGCCTAACTTGCCATTTTTTTATGTCTAATCTATATGAAAGATGAATAAAATATTCGAAGAAACGTATCCAAGAATGTAGTGGTGATAATCCAAATTGGTATCTACTCTCTATTACAGGTTTTTGTAAACATTCGTCTATTTTATTCATCTCTTTAGGGGTAGCATTACATATATAACATCTACTTGTAGATGTTTCACTTAAAGCACTACAAATTTTACCATCTACCATTGAAAGCTGCAACTTATGAGAAACGACCAATTCACGATTGTCGATCTGAATAAAAGTAGGTTGCAAACTTTCAATTTTATCCTTAAAATAAGCTTCCTCTTGCAAAAACACTGCTGTGCTTTCTTTCAAAAATTGAAATCGAATAGGACGGCAGTACCTAGTGGAAGAGGGTCGAGGATTTTTCCATAAAATTTTACAATTATCTTCAGCTAATTTTACAATAATTTGAAGGGGTACATAAGATGTTACAAACAAACTACTATCTTCTAAAGTTGAATCTGAAAAAAATTGTTTGTATTCACTATGTCCAGTGCTGCCATCGAATCCCCATTTCCCAAGTAAAGAGATATTAGACAAACAATCATCAGGAATCTGATCTAAGACCTCTTTTTGAGATTCAAGGATTCGAGAAGCTGTGTGATCAAAAAGACTTTGTAATTCAACTTCAGCTGAAGACTCGGAAACAGTTATATTAGAAGGGTAACATCTCTGTTTCGCTTTAGTAATTTGTTGGTAACATGGTAATACATTAGGAGAAATCTTTCTATTAACAAAGTTTTTAATTAATAAATACTGATGTTTTGTCAACTGAGCATCAGTCACAAGTGACAAGACATCATCAGTGCTAACTCTAGATATACACGAATCGAATGAACAGTCTGAAACATCAAGCAATGCACTCACAGTAGAATCATCAGACTTTGACAAATCAGCTACTCTCCGACGTTTAGTCCTTTTACTACATTGCGTAAAAGGTTTTCGAGGACGACCACGTGAATGACACGGCGACGTTTCAGACGGAGTACATTGCTTATTGTTTTTCACAAGTTGAATTTTTTCAATAACATTAAACCAATCGGAATTCTTATATAAAAGCTTGGTTTTATCCCTATTACATTTTTTCCAGAATCGAGCAATAGCTTTACATAAATTATTAACAATTTTCTCTAAATAATGAATATCAATGTTCTCAGCATCGTTCAGAGTAGTCAACAAACTTTGTAGGACTTGACGACACTTTTCCGAGTCATTATCGGTATTGACAGTTAGCCATATTTCAAGAATATGCATTCTTGAAAACGAGCATATATATAAATTACCTAAAACAAAAAAAAAACGGTTAAAATTCAGTCACAAAACCTACACAAAGCACTAAGACTAAATAAACTAATTTCGTAGCAAATGCTACGAGATAATCTGGCAACCGTAGCACCCTTGTCATCGCCAAAAGGGCAGATAAGGGCAGCCAAGTTTTAATTTTCCTAAGATAAGAAAGTCTAAAGATTATGGTGCAATATACCTCCATAGTCGGAGCGAGTGGGAACATATTTAAAAGTTTATTCAAACTTTGAATATTAAAGTATAATACTCCAAGAAAAGTCGCCTCGTAGCAATGACATACTAAAGAAAATATATACTAAGATACAATTAAAATAAAAATATTAATTATTACATACCCTGTTCTTGGATATCCATTTCAGAAAAAACTCACACAGCACTCACAGGTCCCGCAATGACAACAAATGACGTCACGCTTTTTAATGACTCACTGATAACAGTATTTACGATTGGCGATGCGCTCTCTTTGAATGCACAATAGATAATGAAGGCGCACTCTAATTACTGACCTATTTATAGTTTCAGAAGGTACCGCAACTATCCAATGTAACGACAAGGAATAAAATGTAAAACAACAAAGCAGGTTTTTAAGATTTATGACCTATGGATGTCCCACAGTGGAATGGGGCAAATCTCCGCGTGAAGATTCATCCGAGACAACTAGTGAAAACGAAGACAAAGTTTCGCCACCAGCCTCGCCTTCAGCTCGAAAAATCCTACGTAAGCTTTTGAAATCAGAGGTACAAAAGGCCATGAGTTCCTTAAATTACGAAATACCCTCCGTCACTACAAGAAAAGAACCCCGTGCAGCCTTGCTGATCCCCGAGTTCGACCCGGATAGCGAAGAGTATACTACTGCAAAAAAAAATTGATAAACTTGGCGAAATTCATATGGATGGTGCGAAAACACGAAGTCGTTTCATCTGCAAGATAGATTAAGGAGGTCAGGCAAGAAGATGATACAACCGGCTGGATGAATACGATTACTCTTGGGAAGACTGGAAGCAAATGTTGATACGTGCATTTCCCAGACACCGCAAATATGGATTCGATGACCAAATATTATCAGGACAAAGTCGCCATGTGTTTTCGGTGTAAGTTGTCAGACAGCGCAGTTGTCTCATGCATCATTCGCGGTCTACCACCACCAGCACAAGCGAATGCGAGAGCATATCATTGCGAGCGACCCGAAGAATTATACGATGGCTTCCTATGTGTGATTGATGACTACCAGCCACCGTCAATTTGGATTGGAACAAGCCCGTCAAGTAAAGATGTTGTCAGCCGACAAGGAAACAAAAAAATGTCTGCCTCGTTAGCAAGAAGCAGGGCGAAGTGCTGAGCAGAGTCACCAGCTGCACTACTACACCGCCTTCGGAGGTTCAGGTTAGCCCACATTATTTTATTGCACTACCTTTGTAGCCAAAATAATCTATTGAACACAAGCCAAGCCAATATTAGCACAATCGGGGCATCAAACATAGAGGAAATCAGTTCAGATCTATTGAATAAAAACCGATTATGATTATTTGATTGCTTTACTAATCAATTTCCTTGACTATTTTGCGAGTAAAACACAAGACTTAGGATGTACAGATTTATTAGCCTATATACCGTCAACGTTACAGTTTGTCGCACAGTCAGTAGTTAGGTAGATCCAAAGTGTCTGAATTGCTAGACGCAGGTATAGTTCAAGAATCTGAATCATGTTTTGCTTCTCCCGTAATTCGTAAAAAAAAAGAACGGCGATAGTAGACTTTGTGTTGACCCTTGCCTAATATCGATGATTAGGTCTCCAAATTAGCCGTTAAGAATTTCTTTACGAGTCTTAATTTGGCACAAAGTTACCATCAGGTCAAAATCGACCCTGCAGATAACCACAAAACAGCCTTTATAACGCCACATTGGTATTTGAATATACGCGTGTTCCGTTTGGCTTATATAACGCACCGTCTGTTGTTATACGAATAATGTATAAGGTTTTAGATTCAATACGAAATTCCAATCACAAAAGGCGGTAGTTCAAAAACCCACAATGACTTTCCCGATAAATATTAAATTTTAGCATTCTTAGACAATTTGTTGCTACCCTCTTTTGATGTTCAGTCAGGTTTAGATATTTTACAAAAAGTTCTTCATAAATGAAGATCGGAAAATTTAAAGTGAAATGTAAGTGTTCATTTTTATAAAACAAAATTACATACTTAGGACATGAGATATCTTCGAATGGCATTCAACCAGGTGAATCAAAACTTTTAGCAGTGTCACAGTTTCCTACCCCTAGTAGTGTTCATGAAATACGTCAATTTATAGGGCTATGTAGCTATTTCCATATATTTATTAAAAGTTTCGCAATTTAATTGCTCGCCCTTTAACAGATTTAACAAAGAAAAACGCAGTTATGGAAATAGGGCACTGAACAAGTCGATAGTTTTCAACAATTAAAACTGTGTTTGTGTACAAGGCCAATACTGGCTTTATATGACCCTGTATTACCAACTGAGATTCACACCGATGCATGCAAATCCGGTATCGCAGGTATTTTTTTTTACAAAAACAAACTGATAATTCCCTTAGGCCTGTCATGTATTTCAGTAGGGCAACGAGTAAAGAAGAAAGTATATACCACAGTTACGAGCTTGAAACGCTTGCCGTAGTACACATAGATTTGTGTAGGTTTAGAGTGTATTATAGTAGGGATACATGTTAAAGTGGTAACTGACTGTACTGCCGTTCGCGCCACCCTTACTAAACGTGACATTATCCCACGTATTGCTAGGTGCTGGCTGTCAATACAAGATTTTGACACGAGTGTACAATATGGCCTGGGGAAAAAAATTAACACGTAGACGCGTTGAGTAGAAATCCCGTCGATGCTATTAATGTCAACCGCCTTGAAGTGTCAGACGGGTTCTATACATTCCAGTACCAGGATGACAAGTTAAGGCGTATCATTGTTCAGCTTAAAGATAGCTCAGCTGCCCCTGATATAAACAACAACTATGTGCTCTCAGATGATAGACTCTATAGGAAGACATTGTATGGTAATCGCCTCGTGGTGTCTGCATTGATCAGATAGACTAGTTCAGATGCACCACAATGATATAAGTCATGTAGGCTTTCAAAAATGTATAGATTTAATAAAGAGGGAGTAAATGGTACATTGTTCCCTATTCCGAAACCCACAGAACCCATGGTCATGGTTCATGTCGACCATATGCCCCTTTCGTAGAACAGCAAAAGGTTATCAATATATGTTGGTTATTACAGACTAGCTTCTGCCCGCGACTTCGTCTGCGTGGACTTCAATTTTGAACAATTTTTAATTTTCCCTCGGGAACTACTTAAGGGATCGGGATAAAAGGTAGCCTATGTCACGTTCTTTTCCATGTCAAAGGCTACATGCATGCCAAATTTCATCCAAATCCGTTCAGCCGTTTTTGAATGATTGAGTAACAAACATCCAAATATCCAAACATCCACACTTTCACCTTTACAATATTAGTAGGAAGTAGGATAATTTCTCTAAATTTCTTATTGCTGAGCCCATCCACGGTCAATTTAGTAAAAAACAATAAGAACCCTTTAAAAAATATTTAGTTTATTTGGTTAAATCAACTTGTCAGTGATCATGGCAAAGCTTTTAACAGCAGATATTAAAAAAAAATCAACTGACAAGCAATTTAAGTACATTTTGACATCTGTTGCATGTCCACGAGTCAATGGTTAAGTGGAACCGGATCTTACTGAATGCGTTACGTGCGATTGATCCTAGCCAGACTTCTAATAATTGGGCCAATAGCTTACCTGACATTATTTGGGGTGTTAATAATACTGTAAATGAAAATACAACATAGTCATATAGCCCTATGATTTGATGTTATGAAAGTAATAATGAATCGGTTGAAATCAGGCGTAATAATAGATCTAGTGCGCATTAAAATAAGAAAGCCATAAGATGAAGCGTAACTTCGAAAAAAAAAAGGAAAACTAGTCGAATTTACGGAAAGGGAGATTTAGTTCTTTGGCGGCAAGCACCCACAAGTAGTGTAACAAGAGTGAGCACTAAGCTTGATGATATTTACTCTGGCCCATATATCATTACTAAGGTGTGGGTAATGACATATACAGAATCCTCAGTATCAAGGGGTTCTAAGGCTACAAGGCCTTTACTAGCCTGGTTGCATCGGACTCTTGAGGCCCTATCACAGAATCACAGTACCCTATATCATACAGTGCCAGTAGCTCTGATGACCAGCTTGAAACCGAAGATCTCATTGACCTACTTGAAAGCTAATCACGTGTTTTTCCATTGCGGGAGCAATGATTGTTTCAGGATGGCCGACTGTTACGCGCCACACCGCCTCAGCCAATCGCAAGCCAGCCGAAGCCAGCCAATCAGAGCCAAGCACGTGCAGCCATGTGCCAGCCAGCCCAAGCCAGCCAATCAGAGCCAAGCCAAGCTAGCGCCTTACTACTTGAGAAACTATAAAATGCCGCGCCATCTCATATTTAGATCACTTCTCTGTTTTACTGTTTCTAAGACGGAACTCTGCCCGATTGTAAATCGAAATTAAATCAGTGTGATTCTGCAACGTCTACTTCTTATTTTATCCCGTTACAATGGTTAAGTAAAATAAGTAATAAATTTAGAAAATAAAACCATCGATATTACATAGTTTCGCATATCGACGACTGGACCTTGATATAAGAATCGAATATTAGCTTATAGAATGTTATCATACTACCAGGATTTCATACGGAATACTATAATATAATATGGATTAGATAGTGGTCAAATTGCTTGGATCAAAATTTACACAAGATTATCATGCCCTGACCCAATTATTTAAATGTGTCGCCATCATGATCCAACACAAGACTCTCCAACTCTCCTATGTAGTGTATAGAGGGGAAATAAAAAAATGTTACCAAACCCCCTAATATGAGTGTCGCCGTGTGACATTTACGGATCAGAGGGGCAATCGAACTATTTACGAACATTTTAACCAAAAGCAAATCGTTTCCGTTCCCATGATAATATGACATGTGACAGCTGTCAAGGTATTGTCAAAATGTATGGCAACTGAAACGTTGAATTGAATCGGCTAAAACGTTGTGTAAATAGCGCTATTTCCCCTCGGTATAGAGCAGGGTTTCTTAACAGTGGGGTCCACGGACCCCCTAGGGGTCCGTAGCATGTGTACCAGGGGTCCGCAGTAGTCAGTCTCTGAACATATTCACTAGGAATGTGTGTAGTAAACTCGACGTAAACGTGACATGCGTCTTGCCTTGTCGAAGACAATCCCATAATTAACGTTCTCATCGAGGCCAAACAGCAGCACCTTTCTCATTTAAGTAAGTGTAATGAAAGGACCAATAAAATTAATTAATATAAGGCTTTTCATTTCCAAAAATATTTTTGTCATGGTCCGTGGAATTGTTTAAATTTTGAAAGTGGTCCGTTACTGTAAAAAGTTTAAGAAACTCTGGTATAGAGGGAAACAATTCGAGGAAGTTGAATATAAGTGTGTGGCATTGTTAGTAAAACAAGTCATATCAAATTCGAGCGAAATAGTCTGAAGGACCTACTGGTACGAATATTATCAATTAATCAAGTAAACTCCAGTAAGTAGTTTTCGTAAGTCTGTGGTAAATAGACTTAAGAAGAAATCGTACGGGTCGTTTTTCCATACAAACGTAGTCCCCTGTTTCCTGTCTGGATGGAGTAGTTCAATTTAAAAAAAATGGCTACTATTAGCATGTTCCTATGTTTTCCTTTTTTTATTAAGTTAAATATTAAATGAGATATAAACTTTCAAAAACTTGAAAAATTGGCCTGATTTTCTGTTTCTGCTATATTCAAACATCCAGCAAACAATGGGGTAGCTATGGGTAAAGTTGGCGTCGTTTTCAATTTTGGCGGCCATTTATGAAAGTTGTACATTTTAGAAGAACAATTCAAAAGAAATAAATTTTATTATGGGGTAAATATAGCTAAATAATATCGGAGCCAAGATATAACACTTTGAAGTTGCTTCGTAAAAACCAATAATAATTATTAAAATAAATGAAAACTGCTACATACTAATTAGGTTATTTTTAATACTGGTTAAGATAAACACCTCGCGACATTGTTTGCCAGAAACGTGAAGCGACCCAAGTGGGATATTTTAACTTCAACCAATCACAGTGCACGGTTAGGTTAACGCCGATCCCGATTGTGTCTCTACGGAGGTTAGAAATATCTGGAGGGGTTTTAGCCGAGTATGGGGTCTTCTACCCGAGTCCGGCATATCCTTGGGGTGGCTTCGTCAGTCGGCTACTTGTCGAATCCGTAAGAAGGATTTCCCCTCTTAAAAAAAAGGTTAGGTGCCGGCTTTTTAATGCTCCCCTCACCAAAATGTATAAAAACCAAACCATTTTATAAATATATATTTAATTATCTAAATATTTGTGTTTTGAATTAAAATTTGGGCTTCTGTCTCATTCTCATTATACCTGTCAGAATTACGTATATTCACTTTTACAGTATCGCTACTGAAATGCCCATAACTAAGCTCCGATATTACTTACTTGGCAAAACTTCTTTGTTGAATATGTTCACAAATTAGTATAAAAATTAACGATGGCCGCTAAAAAGAAAAATGACGCCACCTTAGATCTAAGGACGCCACTTGTCCATACAAAGTTACCTATACCCCTTTGGCGAGATTATATGAAAAAAGCAAAACATAAAAACACAGCCAAAGCCGTTCTTTAATTTTTAACGCAAAAAGTAATTAAATCGGTCTGGTTTGGAAACAGGTGACTACGAAACGTATATTTTGTGTGCTTTTTATAGGTATTTTCGGTCCGAGCTGCATTTGTCTCTAAGAGCCAGAGCGCACTAGCGACTTTTAGTTGGAGGATAGTTTGATCATTCAGGGAATAAGTATAGAGCTATAAAGAAGTGCACGCATTTAGCGATTAAAAATAGGCGAAAATGACTATGTGATTTTCAATCAATCAAACTCTCGGGCAACTATCAGTCGACAAAAAGTCGCTAGTGCGCTCTGGCTCTAACGCGCCTGACCAATGACTATCTCAATGCGCCTGACTGACAGAACGATTGTTCGGGCACACAGCGTGACAGCCACAGCAATACATTTTTCATTACTCATACTCGGAAAGTAGGTCTGAAGTGGCCCAAGAAGCGGATTGAAAATAATACTTTTCAGCCCTAGGGAGAATCGTTTTCAACTGACAGCTGTCAAATATAAAAAAGAACTAGTTCTTCTTATTTAATTAGTGGCAATTTGGTCGTTAAGGATAACAACCATTACTGCCAATATCGAATCGAGTGAATTAATATTATTCGTGTCTTGAATATCAAGATAACATTATTTTACTGTCGTCAGTCGGTCATGTCCGTTAAGTCGTCATTTTGTCCTGCCAAATAAACTAGTTCTATTTTCACATTTCTATTGGACCATGATCTAACTTTCTATACCGTCATTAAATTACAGCGCGATGTAAAATTGAAATAACATAAAGTTAAATAATAATTAAAGAAAATTTTAAAATTATTTTATTATAATTTACTATTAACTATTTCTTTAAAATAACATAGATTTGGGCAAAATATTTACCATTTTTTCAACGATTAAAATGAGAAATGTCGGCTGAATAGCTGACCGGAAACAGAAAAAAAAACAAAATAGACGGGAAAACGGCAATCCGATCTTCATTTGTTTGTTCGAGTAGTAGAAGTTTTCTTTATAGAGTCTGGCACACGAAACATGAGCTTGGAAAAAAGCGGCAAATTCAAAAATTCTAGCTCTGGTAATACTGTCTACAGAAGGTAAAATACATTTTGATACTTGAAATATTCTAATATTTATTTATTTATGTAGTAATTTAGAATGTTGTGAAATTGTGAAAGGATTGTCTTTTTTTCCTACTATATTCTACTGAATATAGTAGTTAAAAAAGGAGTTGCTACTTTTTTTAAATTAAATATTAGGTAATGTTAAGTTTCAATGAACTTCCAACAATGAACCTTTTATAAGAAATCGCTGTATTTGGATTTCATGAATGTTAAAATTACTTAATATCTGTAATATTTCGACAGAAATTAAGAAAAAAATATCATGAAATTGTTTATTACAAAGTATCAAAATCACCATGTTGAACTAAACTACATGGGGACATTGTATCAGTGTTGCTACTTGAAAAAATGTCAGGTTCATGTTTCGTGTGTCAGACTCTACTTCCGTATAGCAGAGATTTGAATTTACACAATCCTCCTTATTCCAAAAAAAGCTTTAGAACTGATCTATTCCAAAAAATTTTCATCTGATTCAGATATGGAATTAACGCCCGATTTCATAAGAAGGCTAAAGCAGAAGTTGTTGATTTATGTAAAATAAAATTCACTCATTTTTTCTTTAGCTAATTCATGTTTTTATTTTTTCTTTCCTTGTATTCGTAATGAAAAGCACAGTGTTTACCTCGGGTTAAAGACTTATTTTGTCCCTCGAACTATTGGCGCTCTCGCTACGTTCGGGCGCCACACCCCGTCTCGAGATTAAATATGTTACTTTCACCCCTAGGGTAACATTGTACTATTACAAATAACTATTTCTGAATTCTCTCGACCTTAGTGTTTTCTCTAAACACACAATATTGTTACGGTAATAGCATATTATTACTGTTATTGTGGAAAATTCTGTATGTTTACTAACGCCAAATCTGTGAAGGCGGATGTTGTCGGAACTAACTGAAATCGTACTAAGCACGTAGACTTAGATACTTACTAATTGTTGCTTTTTAACCGACTTTCTAAAATGAACGACTTTCTCATCAAATGCAAAAATATTGTTATGGTAAAAGAATTTTTATATGTATATTTACAATTTTTATCTTCAGAATCATTGACATCATATTATTATTCAAGTTTTAGCGCCATCTACCGTACGACGTTGGACCAGAAACTGTGGTTTCGCCGTTCGCGTGCAGTTCGCGCCACTCAATATGTTTTAATAGCCTTATAGACTATGTTTGCCTGGTACTTTTAGTTCCAATTTACCCCGAGAAATAACGTAACTGCAAAAGATTCCAAGAACTTTTTTAAATAATATCAACATTTTTGTTATTAGTTATTTATATTTAGTAAGTATGTATTTATTAGTCGCAGTACTGTGTATTGTACTTTTTATGAACTTAAAATATATATTGTGCATTAAATTGTTTTAATATAGAAAGAAATAGATAATTACGGATTGAAATTGCCATTACTTCGGCAAATCGTATTTAATCCAAATTTTACTCAAATGTTTACTGTTTACAATACGTAGTACTATTATCTATTCTGTGGTTTACAAGTCAAACTTGCAGTCACAAGCACCGCATCACAGTTTAACAATATACCTACATGTTTAACTGTCACCGCATAGATATACAATGTGTCTCATATCTCCCCATATTTTTTTTTAATTCAATTTTATTTAAACTATCAAAAGTGCCAACCTAAAACTGTTCTAAAATTTAATTGCCCTAAATTTGACAATATTAAATTTGATCGATATGACAAGTTATAAAGATTGACACTTTCTTTTCAGTTAAATAAATATTATAATTTTTATGGGGAGTTATGAAACACGTTGTACACCAAGGAATTTTATTTAAACATTGAACATAATTCGCAGTTACATATTATTTTAAATCTATTTGGTATTTACGTACGTACGTACTCATTCATGATCGTGTTTCGTTCATGATTTGTGTAGCTGCTAGCTGGGCGCCTAGTATGGGGCGTGCCCGTTTAGATAAAGACATAACACATTGCATTTCGTTTCATTGCTGTCTGAATGAGACATATTAAAGATATCTCTTTCGCACTAATCCTGTTTTATCGACATCTTCATATTACAGCTACAGTGCCATCTACAATACGGGTATGGCAGCTATTTACCGCAAGACCGATCACTGTTGTTGTATTCTCAGCTTATGATTGCCTGGTGCTTATAGTTCCAGTTCGCTCCGAGAAAGATCCAAACAAAAGTAGGGAGGATGTTTTTTGTCCGAAGCTCCAAAAAGAGAACTTGTGCATTGTTAAAGCGTTTTGATGACGTTTTTTTACATTGCGATTCAGCAAATTTGCTTTGCAAATTTTATAGTTATTTACTTTTTTAATTATTAAGAATATACATAAAAAACCACATCACTTTTTTAACATTTTTACAACAGTCATGAATCGTGATTATCTCGTTTCCATAATAGTCAGCCAGCGTAATGCAAAATTTTATTTCATGCAAATGCAAATATTTAGGTACTTTATGAGAAGAAAGGCACTTGATATGCAGAATTGTGAACAGTTTGCAAAATAATCAATTTGGTTTATGATTCGTCCGACCATGGACAAAAAAAAACAAGAATTTCGTTTATGAATCGTACTTGCGACCTACGAATGTTTCGAAGAGGGAAACCAATTTTACTAGGCGAACATAAACTAGCAGAAGCCTTATTTTATTTTACTCATTGTGTCTCTACTCCACATGTTATTGTGACAAGTTTCATGGGAAAGTTAAAAGATGGCGTTACTTGCCAATAGACACTATATAGGCTCATAAAGAGATAATGAACTAAGCAATATCTTTATGAAATTGGATCATTCATCTTTTAAATAAAAACTCTTGGAATAACCTTCAAAGCTGCCCCGATGTCCATCACTAATACCGAATACGATACGTAGTGTAATATTTGGGGCTTCGGTTCAACCACCTGGCTAATCTACTAGAGTTAATCCACTTAATGTCCATGTTAGGCCTTCCAACCTATTCGGGATACGCTTTTGGTTGTGTAATTTACAAATCTATCACGCTTTCACATTTTACAGTCAAAGTGCTACATAAAAGATAGTCGGTACAGAATTTTCTATGCTGGATACAATTACTTTACGATATATTTTTGTCGTAAACAAAAACCTCAAACGGTAGGCTTAATAATAATTTCTCCGAAGGAAATCACTTTATAGCCACAGAATGTATAATAATAGATAGAGCACCTACTGCATTTTCATTAGCAAGAAATTGCAGGCACTCTTAAAACGATTACTATTTGGTTGTTATGAGCAATTCAAACCGAAAAAATACAAGGAATGTTTAATTAAGCACCTATTGTAAAACAGTAGTGTAAATACAAAAACATCAAAGACTTTTTACTACAACTTTTCACAGAAAAATTAAAAATAAAATAACTGAAAAAAAATCCTTAAAAACGAACAATGCAAATTTTTTACTTAATATCATATTGCACATTACCGAGGAATAACGTAAGTTTAAATGGCGTAATCTTGTATCGGAGGCCAAGATCCACTGTGGGGCTGTGGGTAGCTAAACCAAACGGAGTAAATAATAAATATTGCACATAAATTGCACTCTCACCATGTACGATTTGTTGCCAAACACCTATTAAATGCAATTTGTTAACCAACCTCAAAATAGGAGGAGGTTCTATATTCGATTGTAGCTTAGCTTATCATATTATTATTATTTTTGGTAACGTTGTTAGACGTCTTATAAAAATTTATTGCGGCAATCTGTGCACCAAGTTAAATACTCGTGTTCGTAAATGTTGTAAAGTTATCCAAAGGTTGTATGAGAAGAATGATTCTATTGAATCTTTAAGTTAACTATAATCTTGGCAAAACCGTGCCATTTTTGCCACTAAAAGTAATCATCAAATACCCAGACTCTGGGTATCTCATGATAACTTTTAATAGTCTGGGCCCCAGACTATTAAATGGGTCTAATACCACTTTTTGACAACTTTCAAATTTGACACTTAACAAAAGTATTCATTAGTGCTCAGAACAATAACTAAAGCATCTTCTGAGCATTAGTGACTACAACCCACGAAGGTTACTTATTGGTAATTGTTGGTTGGGTGTAGTTATCTATACATATGACATACTATCTGTTCTTTTGAGAGTCAACTAAGTTTATTTTACATGTTTTATGCGTTTTAGATTATGTTGATAATAATAAATAAAAACATTTTCAATGGAGAGGATAGGTTTAACACATTATTACATTCCTCTCTTCTTTCTTTCAGGTCGCGGTTTCGGATCGGAGTGGCGCGGAGCAAAAAATACCAGGGAAGCAGAACCAATATCCTCAGACTAAGGAATTTTTTCTATGGTCTGAGCTAATATCACACAATGCCCATTCATTATCAGAAACCATTCAGTAACAGACGTGAAAGAGAAACAACTATCTAGCAGCGTATAGCGCCATCCCGCTTTATCTGGGCTTCGTCATCTGGGCATACGAACGAAGAACATAGCAGACGTTTCGAAATACCGATAGATGGCGCTAGTAGTAGAAAGATAACATACTCGTGCCTCAGACCAATATTAATTTCGTGGATCCGATGTTCTATGGCTGACGCATACTTTTTTAAATTTGTTCATACTGCATTAAATTGCACTTTCAATATCGTAATAAAAAAATTGAGAGATGTGCCCGTATAAAAGACGCAAATACCTACGTGAATAGTTTCGGAAAAACATGAAACACGTGGAAACACGGAAAAAACAGAGTAACAAACATCCATACATACTCACAAACTTTCGCGTTTATAATATTAGTAAGGATTTACTACTAGGGTAGGGTAGTCAACTTTATGTGATTGATATTTACCTCCTTAGAGGTTCTATTTTTTGTATTTAATTTTCAACAAAGCGTAAAGTTACTGTAAATAGCCGTTGTTATTTCTAACCCTTTATAACTCTGAGATTATAAAACTTAAACCAGGAACCAATCAGAATAAGAGTTAGTCAGCAAGCAAAAATCAAGCCAATCAGAGTAATGGATATTCAATGTTACTAACGCATCTCGCATTTTCGCAAATATCCTATATTTTTTCAGTAAGATTGAGAAATGTCATCACCATTGTCTAATTAACCGTGGTTTCGCAAAATTCCCAGGATTTTCGCGAAAATTCGATTTATCAAATTATTCTACCACGCACCAATCGCTGTGTGTTAGTCTCACTAAATTTCAAAAACGGCTCGACAGATTCTGTCGGAACTTTCTGTGTGTGTTTCAATGGGTCAAAGGAAGGTTTAAAAGTACAATTGGACCCAGTAGCACAGATTAGATACTATGTAACAGTAGGCGTCGTTGTGATCGGGCAGGACAACCTTGACTTACTTAAAATAAAAATATGAATAAGGAAAACGACAAATTCATCATAAATTCTTTCATTTATGACATGCAGGGAGAGGTGATGAATTTATTGTTTTTTTTACTGGGAAGTTAAATTTGTATCCTCCCACCCCACGCCAAGATAAAATTTAATCTGTGTTCACGACCATCCACGAACGTCACGGCCACTGCTTCGGAGCTGTCCGTGTCTGACAGTACCAGGCACACATAACTCACGAGGAGAACCCACAGAAAACGGCTTCTCCGGGCAGAATTCCAGAGGGCGTTGTCAAAGTAACTTTACAAAACGAATAGTGGCAATGTGGAAATCACGAAACTGGTGGGTTATTGTTTAAGAACAATATATCACGATCGCTTACAATTTGACAGCCATTGCGCCGTGAACATAAGACTCTGTACCGACTTCCTTTTACAAAGGAGTAATGGATGGGCTGCGATGCGACTGTCAAATTGTAAGCGATCACGATAGTTTTTTTTAGACAATAACCCCCCTGACTTGTTATTCCCGTTCATTCTATTCATTTGTTTTATTGTAACTCATATTGTAATAAATGCACTTGTAGGATTTACCATTTCTTCCGGCTCAAACTAAACGAGGGTCTATTCTTACAGTAAGTGAGACACTCTTCAGATGATATCCGTTCGTCCGTAAGGAAATTGCCATGTCATGAGGCCCTCGTCATATCGAAAGACACCCATATAACTGTGTAGGTATAGTTCGTTCCAAAAAAGTAGAAGACACGTAGACATGTAGTAGCTTATATTAGCGTAAATAATTATTATAATGTTAAAATTATTTAATGTATAATATATCTATCTATTAACAATTGAAAATTAATATGACTTATTAATCTATCTGATTCTATCTACTGACATACAAATAATAATGGTTGTTATTCCTAATAATATGTAGCTTGCCATTTTGATTAGAATTACTCGTCAATGTAATCGCTTAAATTGATGAGATAATAACTAAACAAATATGTAAGTATATTATCTCATGTAATATGTTCATTGTTCATATAGGTACCAAATGGGCGAATCATGGCTACACGTATTTTCCTCGATTAACAACACCTATTTAATTTTAGTCAAAGAAAAAATAAGAAAGAAAAATAATTTATTCTGGCCACACAATAAAATAAAGCATTAAATAAAAATACACTGAAAAAATAATGTGGTGCAAATATTGCGGGAGGCCAAAAAAGGTCCGAGCCCTCAGCATATGCCTCCGCTACAAAGTGCAGCGAAGGCGCTGGTATTCTGGCAGGGCCTTGTAAAAAAAGACCCACGAGATTTCAAACTACTTCAAAATCTTGAAGATTAATAAAAAAAGATAAAAGATCTGGCTGAATAGCTTATTCCTTTGCCTTTCAAAATCGAACAAATATTACTTCTTCCAAAGAGATATGAACTGATATGAAGGCACAAACTAATAAGTGTATGAAGTAGCTAATGTCAATATACACATGTTTATAAATTATTGAATGAAGTATGAAGAAGTATGAAGTGGTCTCGTGGCTTAGCTTAGACTACCAGGTGTTGATCAGGGGGTCCGAGATTCGATTCCCATGGGGGCAGAAGGTACAGCCGGCTTCAAAAGTAGATAAGCGTTTTTAGCAGATTTAGTACCATGTCACACCAAGTATTCCTTTCATTTAGTATGGTTACAGCTACATTGCATTGTTAATAACATAGTTGCTGTGACATGGTACTAAAAGGGTTATCTACTTTTGAAGCCGGCTGTACATCCGTGGAAAGGAAAAAAAACGGTGTAAGTGCTACACAAGAATTAAAAATCTGCTGCCAAAAACAATTAAATTTTTTACAACAAAACAAGTAAAATTGAATATATTCTACTTTTTTTATACAACTAAGTTGACAAACAATCAGGATGTCCACCTGATGGTAAGTGGCTACCGTCGCCTATAGTATATGTGGCTCCTGTAAAGGTGCTCTTTGAGGCGCGCGACCGAGACAGGAGCCGCGACGCGCGACCCGAGACAGTGGGGCTAGCACGCAGGAGAATCGAAAATCGAATCGAAATCCGAATCGAGGAGTTTGTATGGCAATTTTATTAGCGCCACGGCGGTGAGTAGCAGAACTAATATCTCTTTGGAAGAAGTGTATTTTTGGTAACGTTGTTAGACGTCTTATAAAAATTTATTGCGGCAATCTGTGCACCAAGTTAAATACTCGTGTTCGTAAATGTTGTAAAGTTATCCAAAGGTTGTATGAGAAGAATGATTCTATTGAATCTTTAAGTTAACTATAATCTTGGCAAAACCGTGCCATTTTTGCCACTAAAAGTAATCATCAAATACCCAGACTCTGGGTATCTCATGATAACTTTTAATAGTCTGGGCCCCAGACTATTAAATGGGTCTAATACCACTTTTTGACAACTTTCAAATTTGACACTTAACAAAAGTATTCATTAGTGCTCAGAACAATAACTAAAGCATCTTCTGAGCATTAGTGACTACAACCCACGAAGGTTACTTATTGGTAATTGTTGGTTGGGTGTAGTTATCTATACATATGACATACTATCTGTTCTTTTGAGAGTCAACTAAGTTTATTTTACATGTTTTATGCGTTTTAGATTATGTTGATAATAATAAATAAAAACATTTTCAATGGAGAGGATAGGTTTAACACATTATTACATTCCTCTCTTCTTTCTTTCAGGTCGCGGTTTCGGATCGGAGTGGCGCGGAGCAAAAAATACCAGGGAAGCAGAACCAATATCCTCAGACTAAGGAATTTTTTCTATGGTCTGAGCTAATATCACACAATGCCCATTCATTATCAGAAACCATTCAGTAACAGACGTGAAAGAGAAACAACTATCTAGCAGCGTATAGCGCCATCCCGCTTTATCTGGGCTTCGTCATCTGGGCATACGAACGAAGAACATAGCAGACGTTTCGAAATACCGATAGATGGCGCTAGTAGTAGAAAGATAACATACTCGTGCCTCAGACCAATATTAATTTCGTGGATCCGATGTTCTATGGCTGACGCATACTTTTTTAAATTTGTTCATACTGCATTAAATTGCACTTTCAATATCGTAATAAAAAAATTGAGAGATGTGCCCGTATAAAAGACGCAAATACCTACGTGAATAGTTTCGGAAAAACATGAAACACGTGGAAACACGGAAAAAACAGAGTAACAAACATCCATACATACTCACAAACTTTCGCGTTTATAATATTAGTAAGGATTTACTACTAGGGTAGGGTAGTCAACTTTATGTGATTGATATTTACCTCCTTAGAGGTTCTATTTTTTGTATTTAATTTTCAACAAAGCGTAAAGTTACTGTAAATAGCCGTTGTTATTTCTAACCCTTTATAACTCTGAGATTATAAAACTTAAACCAGGAACCAATCAGAATAAGAGTTAGTCAGCAAGCAAAAATCAAGCCAATCAGAGTAATGGATATTCAATGTTACTAACGCATCTCGCATTTTCGCAAATATCCTATATTTTTTCAGTAAGATTGAGAAATGTCATCACCATTGTCTAATTAACCGTGGTTTCGCAAAATTCCCAGGATTTTCGCGAAAATTCGATTTATCAAATTATTCTACCACGCACCAATCGCTGTGTGTTAGTCTCACTAAATTTCAAAAACGGCTCGACAGATTCTGTCGGAACTTTCTGTGTGTGTGAACAAATATTACTTCTTCCAAAGAGATATGAACTGATATGAAGGCACAAACTAATAAGTGTATGAAGTAGCTAATGTCAATATACACATGTTTATAAATTATTGAATGAAGTATGAAGAAGTATGAAGTGGTCTCGTGGCTTAGCTTAGACTACCAGGTGTTGATCAGGGGGTCCGAGATTCGATTCCCATGGGGGCAGAAGGTACAGCCGGCTTCAAAAGTAGATAAGCGTTTTTAGCAGATTTAGTACCATGTCACACCAAGTATTCCTTTCATTTAGTATGGTTACAGCTACATTGCATTGTTAATAACATAGTTGCTGTGACATGGTACTAAAAGGGTTATCTACTTTTGAAGCCGGCTGTACATCCGTGGAAAGGAAAAAAAACGGTGTAAGTGCTACACAAGAATTAAAAATCTGCTGCCAAAAACAATTAAATTTTTTACAACAAAACACAAGTAAAATTGAATATATTCTACTTTTTTTATACAACTAAGTTGACAAACAATCAGGATGTCCACCTGATGGTAAGTGGCTACCGTCGCCTATAGTATATGTGGCTCCTGTAAAGGTGCTCTTTGAGGCGCGCGACCGAGACAGGAGCCGCGACGCGCGACCCGAGACAGTGGGGCTAGCACGCAGGAGAATCGAAAATCGAATCGAAATCCGAATCGAGGAGTTTGTATGGCAATTTTATTAGCGCCACGGCGGTGAGTAGCAGAACTAATAAAATTGCCATACAAACTCCTCGATTCGGATTTCGATTCGATTTTCGATTCTCCTGAGTGCTAGCCCCACTGGAGACCGCGACAGTGTCTCCTGTCGCTTCACATAATTGAGGAACGCGACAGAGACCAGAGACAACCAGTTGGGCGGTGGCGGGTAAAATGCGTGTACGCCTTAAATATAAGCAGTGATCTCTAAAATGTCGAAGCTTCTTCAAATACTGCTTGAAGAAGAAGAGGATGATGACCTAATACTGTACTACTTATACAAAAAGAGACGACGTGAAATGAGTTCCCTGTACCAAACTAGTACCAAGCACGGAAGGGTTTTATTCCTTGTTAATTAATAATCATTTATCATTGGAAGAAGAAAAATTCAGACAATACTTCAGATTAAATAAAAATCAATTCAATTATGTATTAAGTTTAGTCAAAACCACACGCGACACGCGACACCACCGGTCCGGGAGCGGTCGCTTGCCGTACTGTCTCTGTCGCGCGTCGCGGTCGCTTGTCTGGTTCTCGCGCACAAATGTTCTTCATGCAATTGCATACAAAGCAGACGTGTCGCGGTCTCCTGTCTCGGGTCGCGTGTCGCGGTCTCCTGTCTCGGTCGCGCGCCTCAAAGTGCACCTTAATACCTGATTTACACTCGCGTCTCGTGGCTCGGCTCGCGGCTCGTCTCGCGGCTCGCACGCGAGTGTAAATGGGGTATAACACTTGCATTTGCAAAACTACAACCCCTAAAAGCACGCCAACGCACGGTGCCAACTTGTGACATCAGATGTAAAGTCACGGTACCCAGTAATTTCACTGCCATATCTTACCCTTCAAACCGGAACACGGAAATGCAAGCACTGCTGCTTTGCGGCAGAAATAGGTAAGACGGAGGTACCCAAGCAGACGACCCTGGTACAGAGTCAACCACGCTGGCCCGGTACGGATTGGTTGACTTCACACACACCTTTGAATTTCCTCGCAGGTGTATGCAGGTTTCCTCACGATGTTTTCCTTTACCGTAGAAGCATCAGAAAAATGGACATATGAAATTCTAAAAACTTTTTTTTTTTTTTTATGTAAGGCCCGGCAAATGACCTCCTCCCGCCTGATGTTAAGCGGTGAAAGAGGCCCAAATGAGTTGACAGATAGAGTAGGGACGACATCCACTATCCTACCTGCCCGCCCCTTGCCGGCCTAAAAGATGCTTTTTCACACCTCTTTTGAAGGAACCCATGTTGTAGGATGAAGGAAACATGTGCGCAGGTAGAGAATTCCAAGTGTGGGATGAACGACAGAAGAAGGAATCTTGGAATTTCTTGGTACGGTGTGAAAAGGAAGATACAGTGTAAGGATGACTCCGAAGGCCCTTACGCGTGTTTCTGTTATGGAATGGAGAGGGAGGGATAAGGTTAAAGAGCTCCTCAGAGCATTCCCCATGGAACATTCGGTAAAAGGCGCTAAGAGAGGCGATGTCACGACGAAGTTGTAGAGGCTCGAGGGTGTTAGTTGCCTCTACATCGCCAATTATTCGAATAGCGCGACGCTGCAATCTGTCCAGAGCATCGAGGAGGTACTGAGCGGAGCCGTCCCAAAGGTGCGAGCAATATTCCACGCAAGACCTAACCTGAGTTTTATACAACAGGCATAGTTGGTCCGGCGCAAAATACCTACGCACCTTGTTGAGGACACCGAGTTTCCGTGAGGCAGCAGTTATAACGGATTCGATGTAGTCTCTGGGGTTCAGATCGCAGCGAATGTTCATTCCGAGCAAGGTGATGTTACTCTGTGTTTGAAGGGTTGTGCCCTGAAGAGAAGGAGGTGGGAGGAAAGGTGACCTTTTCGCCGAGAACGCGCACACCTGTGTTTTCTTAGCATTGAACTCGACAAGATTGTTGGAACCCCATTCGGAGATGAGGTCCAGCGTCTTGTTGAGCTCAATGATAAGATTCTGCCTCTCCCTATCAATATTACCACGAGCAGCCCCTGAGCTTCCGTGATATCCCCCATGCACTGTACTATCGTCTGCATAGCAATGTATACTTCCCAGGGAAAGCATGTCATTGATATGCAGAAGAAACAATGTTGGGGATAGAACGGAGCCTTGTGGAACACCAGCATTCACTGCCACGAACCGCGAAGCGCAGCCGTCAACGACAACGCGAATTCTACGCTCGTGGAGGAAGCTGGCAATCCACGTACAGAACTGAGCGGGCAATCCGTATGCCGGAAGCTTGGAAAGGAGAGCCTTGTGCCAGACTCTATCAAAAGCTTTGGCGATGTCGAGACTAATAGCCACAGACTCGCCGCGCTTATCGATAGATTCACCCCATTTGTGCAAAAGGAACGCTAGAAGGTCACCTGTTGATCGTTTAGGACGAAACCCATACTGACGGTCATTAAGCAACGAGTAACCTTCCAGGTAACGGATCAGCTGTAACTAAAAACACATTGGTACAGTTCGTACCGCTTACCTCCCGATTAGGGCAGTGCCTAGTCCACAGCGCCACCGACGCTCGCGTGGAGTACTTGGAATCATTTCGTCTGGTTAGTTTTTTTGTGTTTATTTTCGAAAAACTAGCGTAATTTAAAGAGGAATATTACACCGTCTTACAAACATCGTTACTCCAACAAGAAATGAAATATCTCTAAAACTCGCACACGCACAAATTTCATTTTTGGCTCACATTTAGGCACAAATCTAAGATATCCGCCCATATAAATTATTTTTCATTACTCATACTCTGAAAGTAGGTCTGCAGTTGCCTGAGGAGCGGGTTGAAAGTAATACTTTTCAGCCCTAGGGAGAATCACTTTCAACTGACAGCTGCTGTCAAATTTTAAAAAGAAACTAGTTCTTTTGTCATATTTTTATTGAACCATGTTCCGACTTTCTATACAGCCACCCACTCAATTACAGCGCGGTGTATAATTGAAATAACAAAATGTTAAGTATATAAAGAATATATTTTTTAAATGACTTTACTTATTATAATTTATTTTCAACTAGTTCTTTAAAATAACATAGATTTGGGCAAAATATTTACTAAATGTAAAATACTGACTGCCTAGCTGGCCAGCCACAGAAAAAAAAACAAAATAAGCGGGAAAGCAGCAATGCGATCTTCATTTGATTTTCCATTTGTAGAGTTTTGTTAATACTTCCGCATAGCAGAGATTTGTACTAACTTTTAATTATATTTGTATAACATTGTGTTAATAATTAACACAATGAGTTCATCTGATTCAGGTATGGAGTTAACGCCTGATTTTATAAGAGAAAGTGGGCTAAAGCAGAAGTTGATGATTTATGTAAAATACAATTTACACGTTTTTTCTTTAGGTAATTCATTGTTTTATTTTTACTTTCCTTGTATTCGTAATGAAAAGCACAGTGTTTACCTCGGGTTAAAGACTTATTTAATCCCTCGGAACTATTGGTGCCCTCGCTACGCTCGGGCGCCAAACACCGTCTCGGGACTAAATAAGTTACTTTCACCCCTTGGGTAACAATGTACTATATCTCTCGGACAATTCGCTTAGAATCTTACTGCTGGAAAAACGTTACTTCAGTAGAATTCGTTTGACTCATTTTTTACCAAAATCTAAATGTGCACAAATTTTATATTTCGCGAACATTTATAGCAAATTACGCTCTAATTATTCAGCAAACTTAAATAAGTCTAGAACACAATTTCCTGCTAGGAGTACGCACACTGCTTTTCAAGGTCCCATTTGTTCATACAACACGTACAATGAGGAATAATTTGATAAAAATCACGAAGTCTTTGTTACAAGTTCTAGCAAATAAAAATAGACGAGTCGATAAAAATGTTATTGACGTGCTATTGACCTAGGTACCAAAATTGCGTTAGCGATAACTGAATTGGTGTTAGTGTTTAATTACTTACTGCAGTCGTAGTAGTACTTACATATTCTAATCCAAAGCTTATAAAAAATCATAATTTTGAATATTAAATTTAAATCTCCGAATTTTATACAAGCGTGCATTTGTAATTTAAATAGACTCTCCGATGAGCAAATTTTTTATCTCATTTATTCATAATTTGAATTTGAAACCTAGGTCATAGCCCCATCAATAATAATTCAGTTGATATTAATTTATTTATCGATTTTACCTTCAATTTAATCACTGAAGTTTTCGATGCGATTCTAGACTCTAGATTTTATGTATAATGTGAAAACGATATCGTGAAAGTTCTAATAGGAAAGGGTCTTTTCTTAAATTCTTGTTTTTATTTTCCAAAGAGCGTTTTTATGGATAAGTACTAATATTTTCTACATTACACGTCAATATATTATTCCATATTTTGATTGATATGGTTTCATATTGTGAATAAAACTGCAATGGCATTTTTTGTTTTAAGAACTCAAATATAGGTAATGGGACCATTTTATTGTTCAATATGCATTGAATTTACAAAATTGTTATTGCAAACTATTTAACTTCATCAAAAACCGTTTCGTGTCGCTTCATAGAATTGTCCCAAATAGATTGTAGTGGTTGCGCAAGCGCATTTGGCCACGGGCGAGTGCTCCCGCGGCCGTGACCGCCTCCAGCATGGCATGGGACTGTTGTGACAGACGAATGAACGGAGCAAAATTAACGAAAGGTATAAAAAGCGTTTAATTAAAGTATTCTAAGATATCGGCGAATTACTCTTCTTACCGTTTATCCCGACAGATGACGTTTTGTTGAAAACACGTTAACTGTCAAACGCTCGAATTTAAAATAGTCGTTAAGTTTTTTGAAATTTTTCGAATTCTCTGTAAATTTTTCATAATTTTTCTATCCATTTTATAGCTAATCTAAAGAAACTAGAATTCTTAGCCGGGAGTCTAAGTTCCCTTTTAAAAATTCTAGTAAGCAATCGACGCCGCCATCTTGCTTTTTTAATTTTCAAGTATTATGATTTGTACTCTAACCCCGAGATTTAAAAAAAGAATACAAAAACAATTTTGAAGTTACATGACGGTACACACTGCAGCTGCTTTTACGTCAGAAGCTAGACGCAATCGGGAAGTTGTTAACCGTTAAGTATACTAATTACGGTGTTGCAGCTTAAGTTTTCCGTCTCTGGTGGTATTTCAAACTTCCCACTGTTCTTACCAAATATTGTCCATTCTTGTCATACCACTCAGTGTCGTGTGTCGTACTATATTTTCATAATTCACTCTCAAGAGCCTTCTAGAGCAAAGTTGCTAGATCTAGCGAGTAAAATTTCGGGACGCAAAATTAATCGGGACTGTGTGATTCTAACAAGACAATTTTTCATGAAATATCAATTATTATAAATATTTTCTCGACTCTCATGGATAAACTTCTTAAAGATACCAAATTAATTCCCTTACTCAGTGTGAAGGTGCGTCGCGACAATTTCAAGGGTCTGGTGTCCCAACCGTTAGACAAAGGTCTCCTCCGAGGATCTCTAAATCGATCGGTCCCGCGTTTTCGCATTCAGCTTCACCAAATTGTTAGTTCACCTTGTAGATCCTATTATTAGGTCTTCTGGTATGCGGCCAAAACTTGAGGATTTCCGCCCTAAGCGGTCAGTCTTGCGAGCGATGTGTTCTGACCACTGCACTGTCAGAAAAGGTTCGCAAATCTTTGGGATATGTCAGTGGCTTTATTTCGTCTATGGATTTCATCATTTTTGATTGGATCACATAAAGAAACACCGAGCCCTCCCGATTCCCCTTTGAGTGACCTTTTTACGAGTATAATGCCTCTTGTAAGCGGTCACGTTTCAGTTCCGTACGTCATTACTGGTGAAATGAATGAGAATAGATAAACTGTTACAAATATGTCAATGACTGACGATAATATAGTAACAATGGCGAGTACTTGATTGACTGAAAATCCTAAGATTTGTTATCTGTGGCACTCTGTGGGGAGTAAAGTACTTTTTTATATTCTATGGTACCACGCCATTGATTTACTACCAAACGTAGATGACGCATGAACGTTCGAAAAGTGGGCCGGTGAAGAACTGCCTAATCGCGACTCGTGCAGTTCTTTTCCATAGTAAAGTTGTAAGCCATATTTTGTAAAGCATGGGTTGCTGACTTTGCCTTCTTTATATATATTTGAGGTTGCAGTTTATGTTAAAATATATCCTAATTTATTTACAAGAGTGTCAGATGTCAGTAAGCGTAACCAGAGGGATAAAATTAGGCTATGTACACCTCAGGTTAATACGGGATTAATGCGTAAAAACATATTTGTAATGGGACCAAAAATATACAATAAACTACCAAAGAGCATAAAAGAACTTAACATGGCACTATTTAAAAAGAAATTGAAACTATATTTATTGGAGAAATGTTATTACAATATTAATGACTTCTTGACAGAACGATGTTAAAAAATGGTATGTAGTAAAAAAAAACCAAGTGCACCAAGGTATATGAATTTATTTTTATTTTATAATATAAATGACATGAAATAAAATATATGACTGTGATAATAAGGATATAAAATGTATAAATGTATAACATGTGTATTTAATGTATTTTAACGATGACTTGCATAATGTATTAATTTCTGAATTATTATTATTTTATTTTATTGTTATTGTTAAAGTAAATATTAGATTAGTGAACATAATAATAATGAATTATAATTTGGCAACAATGGGTTTGATATTTGTGACAAAAATTGTAAGCTAAGGCTTATTATTATGAAAGGTACAATATTTTATAGTAACTAAGTACCTGATAATGTAGGAATTGTTAATTATTTTTTTGAAAAATGAGAAAGAGAATTGTATAATATAATGAATATAATTTATAGGAATCAAATTAATACGAAATAAAATAATTTAATTTAATACAAATGAAATATAATTGACAGTAATGTGCATGCTACATATTTTTAATTAATACCTATAATATTTGTATGCCACCACGGTAAAAACATGTTGAGCAATATGATTTTAAGACCTGCATTATATATATAGATTTTTTGTATATATTAATGTATACCATGTTTCTGACAAATAAAATTATTATTATTATTATTATAAATGATTAGCTGTCGGCACGTCAACACGCCGAAATGTATAGTCGATTAGGTAACAGATTTCAAGCGCGTTTTTGTATGAAGCGCTCTATCTATGTTGATAGTAAATCAATGTAGGTATCACGCTCTCAATGCTGTCTCGTTACGTTAGTCATTTGGCGACAGTGAAGCCACGTCCGAGTGAATACGTAGCATAATTAGCTGGAACGCAATCAGGGTCACTCGCCTCGCCGACCACAATAAAGCATCATTACCTACTATTTATACTGCACATGCTCTCTCGGCAACGCAGTCGTAAAAATTTATAATGTCTAAGCTGAGCGATGTATCACTACTTGGATTCGCTTTCAAAACTTTCGTTCCTGGATTCTTAAATTGTAGAATAGATGAAATCTCATGATTTGTAAGAGTTACGCTCATTAGCGTTTATTAAACACGTCAATATAAAATATTTATTGCCTAATTCTGAATCTGCTCATTGAGCATTTATAGTATTTTGTTTTACAAGAATTAGAAGAAGAGGAGACAAAAAGAAAGACCTTTCGAGTTTCTAGAGAATGCAGTTCCAATTTACGGACAGGTGTCGAGTAATTTTTTTTCTCATTTTACTTGTATTCCTATGCATCTAAATTATGGTTAAAAGGGCGCAAGTTTTGTATTAGTACACTAGAAAAAGTGCAGGCTTATTCTGGAACCCCCATTCGAAGAGTTATACTAACGCCTACGCAGTATACTGGTTATGATGCTGTTATAAGCACACTAGTTGTTGCTCGCGGATTCTGCGTGGTATTCAGTTACATCGCATGTTCTCTGGGGACTCATTAGCATTTACGATAAAAAGGGTTTCTTCTACCTCAAGACTTGAGGTTTCTCTATACCAAATTTCTTTAAAATTGGTTCAGTCTAACGTGAAAGCGTAACAGACAAAGTTACTAAGGTACGCAGGTAAGAATATCACAATGGTGTAAAATACAATTTGGCATTGTCATTGAAAAAGAAACAAGAATACGTAATAATGCTTGCATGTAGAGGGAATACAAGAGGTTTTTAATCACAATCACCAATCCCTCCTTTTATAGAATAGCGTGCATTCGTTTGGCGAACGCCACAGTACGGAACGCCAAGTTGCCTTAGAATATTAAATGAGATCGTCTTGAAGATGTGATGAATAATTTAGCGCAATGTTTGCTAACAGAGCACGTTGAGATCGCATTAATCATTAAACGCAATTTCGTGTCAATGATGCTATTTATCACTCTACCGTTTCATTTCCTTCAATTCCTATTTCTCCATGGGCCCTGAAGAGTTACGGATTTTGCTTGGAAGGTAACTTTCATGATTAATGATAATATCGATACAATGAAGCTGAAAGATGAGAACAACAATGTCTTAAGCAATCCTCAAACAGTTGCAATATCGGTAGATTTAAATCTACGCTATGCTACTCTTATCTAAGCTACTGACATATTCCTATCAAGTAATGAGAGTTCACGTAGTAATGACAATATAGATGAGCTTATAAAGGACTATAGTACAGTACGGAGATGGTGAATATTTTTAATATTACCTACTTATCAAAAAGATTGTAGAAATAACTGTAATCAAAAAGAAAAGACCTTTAAATTTGGACTAACCATAAATAAGAATTTTGGTTCATTCGTAAATCTTTGAGGAAAAATTAGCAAAATTGCTATCATATATTTTGTTTCCGGTGCGTGATTCCGAAGAATCTCATTCTACTGTAATGCGCAGATCTCTAATGTTGGTAATATTACATCCTTTGTTTGCGGTCTTCTGTAATAGGCTTACAAAGTGGTGCAAGTGAGAGCCGACGTAGGGTTTTACTACCTTTTTTTAATTTTCCGTAAGCGAGTATCATCTTTTTTACTATACGTCGTAGTCATGTCGTTGTGTTTGTATGATGTATTCATTATAATCTTGTAGTGCAAAATGTGGTGAATAGCAAATTTAAGGGAAAGGTCTCCAGGCTTAATGCGGTACAACTGCACTGTTATGAAGCGTGTTTTATAAAGCTTAGTTGGCATACAAGCAGGTTGCCCTCCTGAAAGTGAAGTTCCTACAGTCACTAATGTGGCTTCTGTAACATTTGAAGACGTGCAAACAGTGTTCGTTACTAATCGTTACTAACATACTCGTAAGACGTAAGAGGTAACGTCACAGTGCCCAGCTATTTTACTGCCCGTCTTCTTTACTTCAAACCAAAACCGAGTCACAGCAATGCAAGCACTCTTTGTGGCAGAAATAGGTAAGACGGAGGTACCCAAGCAGGCGAACTTGGTACAGAGTCTCCCTCCGGAGACTTAAATTAAAACCCAAAAAAATACAGATGTTACACGGACAGACTAAAGAATTTTAATAACGCAGGAACATATTTATTTTACAATAAAAAACAGTACAATTGGCGGACCTAATGTCTTATGGCATTCTCTACCAGTCAAGTGAAAGAAGGTAGAAAATTTCGAGGCGCACACACACTCAAATATGCATACATGTTCATATAATATATACCGGGTGTAACTGAACACCCCAATAACATTTAAGGGGCATATAAGTTAGATACTAAATGGACCTTCGGTGCTTGTCTGAGACCTAGAACCCCAATACTTTCAGAGTTATTTGATTTCAAACTGAAAGCAAAAACTTTCAAGTGACAACCATAATCAGCTCTTAATACAAAAGAAATTTAAACACAAAATGACACGTGACAGACGTGAGCGTAGTATTCCTCGTACGCTTACGTAGGGCTTTCGGCACTTAATACCAAAAAATAATTTATTTAGTTTGTATGACGTGAGCGTAGTATTCCTTGTACGCTTACGTAGGGCTGTCGGCACTTAATATCAAAAAATAATTTATTTAGTTTGTATGGGAAAAAAGTAAGTTTGTTAGCCCTAATATTTTTCCTACAGAATCTCTACTTCTGATGGATACATACCCTTAAAATTATTGGGGTGTTCAGTTACACCCTGTATATATAAATTATTGTATATAGAAATATATAATAATTTACTATGAACCGTCCATAATCATCCTTCCAATGATCTAAGAAACTTATGTTAGACATGATATTTTAACATGTAAGCTTCATCAAAACCAAATAGATTGCCCCCACCATAAAATGGAAACATTATCTAAACCACCTTCACGCAAAACCAAGTTTGGTCGGAGATCCCTAATCTGACCTTTATAACAGTTACCATGATCACATTGACATAATTTGATCATATTCCACTATTTTGAAATATAAATAAGTATAGTTTTTTAAACGTGTTTCATTTTCCTCTAGTCAAGTTCACATCAGTTGTATTTCTCTGTGAGTGGTTGTTGTCTGTGAGTGGTTGTACTTGGCTTTGAAACAGGCAAAAAAATATTTTATATTTTCATTCTGTTGTAAGAACTGTTGATAAGCCTAATAAATAAAAAGACTGTCCGTTCCAGCCTGCAGGATGGGGTAAAAGTAGCGTTTACATTTAAAAATAAGCTCTTATAAAATAAGGGATTTCTCCCTATTTAGGAGAGAAAACGCAATGGAAAAGTGGAAAAATAATCTGTAGGGAGCCAAAAAATGCAGTCGCTAGTTCCGCGCGCATTTCCCATAATTCGCCCGTAATAATCGCGACTTTGAAATGGTGGGATTACATTAGTACATTATGATACGAGCGCGCTATGTCGGTTATTGCGCACGAGGCGATATTGTGCGCGAGCCGCAAGAGCGCGACAAGAAAGCAGAGTACGTAAAGACCAATGCGCGCGTTTATCATATGACGTTTTTCAACACACTTGTGAGGAAAATAAAAGATCTTGTGATATTAATATTTTTCTGAAAATGACTGCGCTTTTTTATCAATCTTCCACTGCATGAAAGTATCGTATGCTGCCAAGTATTTATCCTTTGACTTTGGCGGCAACAAACTATTACTCGCGCTTTGCGCCTCCATAATTATTTCCGGCGGAGGTAATAAAATGGATTCTTCTTCACTTGGACTCGACATATTTGTAGATAGTCAATTATCAATTACAACAAAAAGGCAAAAAAATTCAATAGCGGGAACATGCCGCGCGCCTTTTTTTTTCGCGCGCTGCCCGGGCATAGCTAAACTCTTCATATTGTCAACAAAACAGGGCCAAACAGCCAAAATTCAAAACTAAATAAACCGAATATTTTAGTTTTTAAAAAACAAGTTTGTGTGAATTTTTAATAATTTATTTTAGTTACAGTTATTAATTATTGTTTTTTTTTTTAAATGTCGTTGTTAATTTAATATTTAAGTAACCAGTAGTAGGCTGTTCCTTTGTTTCCAATTGGCATTCGCATAAAGTCGTGTTAAAAAAAAAGTGTATAAGCGACAAATTTAAGAATGCGTACTGGACATACATTTACTTTGCAATCTTAAACTCGTGCTTAATATACTGAATAACGGGTCTAAATGCAAGGTAATAAGACCCACTTTACAAGCAAGTGTGTAGAAAAATATTTTTCATTACTCATGCTCTGAAAGTATGTATAAACTTGCTCAACACGTGCAATGTAATAACTTATTTACGTCCCATGGGATGGAAGTAAATTTAAAAATTGAGGCTCCTTGCATGCTCTATGATACAATCACTATTTTAAGTTTTTTATCAAACATTATTAACACAAAAATCTTGTATAATTTCCTCGCATGAGCGACGAAGAGCAGAGAATTGACCTCGCAAGTAAATCGATTGCATTCGCTCACATCTCGGGTGCAATTGACTGTTTACATACCTTGCTAAACAATCTACTAAAACTGTTACGTGTCAAGGTCAACATTGTATTGCATTCGCATTGTTATCAGCATTATTATATACAGTATCTTGTCGTTAAATTAATAAGGTCAAGCGTTATCTGTCGCCCGATTTGATTCCTCGGACCACCACCGCCTGAGTCATCGACCCACAATACGCCTTACCGCAGCCCGGCGCACGCGCATCGTGCGTTTGCGTCCCGGCGTTCGATTGTTTATCGCGCAAAAAAGAACTATTGGAAAAGTCAGAGAGCTCGTGATTAATTTCTCTGTTCTACTTGTATTTTTTTTATATGTGCTGTTTTTTTGTTAGATATGAGTTGAAAAATATACGTTTTTAGTTATTTTTTATTAGGAAAAACATTTGTCCTTTATATGTCGGGTATGACCAACATATTAACCAGTGATTGTGAAATTTAAATACCAGGGAAACAAATGAAAGGAGATTGTAAACAAGCCCGGAGTTATTGTTGATTGTTATTGAGATACTATTTGGAGTGCAGTGCTAAATAAATACAAGTTTATATTATAAACGAAAAGGTAAGTGTTGCAATATATTGTTCATAATGGTCAATATTATCTGAAAAAGTTATACATCCTAATAAAACTATACATTTTACACAATTAATTAATAAAAATATACAGGACGGTTAAATAAATATATAATATAATAATATGCGAAGAGCGAGTCAGCCGGGAAAATATAAAACAACACTTCAAGTAGCTGTAGTAGGAATTTAATGAAAGCTTATTTCCGTTTCAGGCTGTTAATTTTTAGAGTTTCACACCACTGACGAAATACAATGAATCTGATTATTGGGTATTATTACCCGTCTGTGTAATAATTAGTTAAGTCATGTTTTTCAATCGTAAGATGTTATTCGTACAGTTTCCATACAGAAAATATGTCTTTCCAACCTTTTTTTTATTACTATTATCACAATTATTATATTTTAATTTTAACTTAACACAGTGCTACATAAACTTTTTTAAGTTTTACCGAACACTGGGAAACGCGGTCATTATATTACCGACAACTTAATTTTTTAAAACTTTATTTTCACTTAAGGTTGAAGAAACCATTTGTTATTGTTCTAATTACAATTAAATTATTAAAACGGGCAAGTGTATTATTTTAAGTATATATTCTTCATTCTGATTTTTTGCGTTAAGCAAGCCATTGTGTTGCTCGCACAATAGAAATCTTGAAAGCGGTGTCCATGTTATTATACCTTGTACCTATTCTATCGGCTTAGGAGAAGCAGCTGGTATTAATTCGAGTGTTTAAATAAAACTACACTACTCACGTATATTTGGTGTTAAGCATTCTAATTATTCAGCCCGACACGTTTCGAACGCTTTTCGGCTTTCATGGTCACGGTTTCGTCACCGTTAATTCGTCATCCCGTGACCACGAATGCTCAAAAGCATTCGAAATATCGGGCTAAAAAAATAAAATGTTTAAAACCAACTAATCGCGAGTAAATCTGAAAAATGTAGTTTTATTATAATATACTAGCTTTTGCCGTCCGCGTGGAAATCCTTTTTTATTGATTTACAAATTCACCTCCCCCCCCCCCCCTTTACACCCTTAGGGAATGATTTCTGGGATAAAAACTATTTTTTAGCCTTCCCCACAACTCAAACTATCTCCATACCAAATTTCATCAAAATCGGTTCAGCGGTTATTGATTCCCCATACAAACTTTCACCCCCCTTTTCTTACCCTTAAGGGGTGATTTCTGCTATAAAAGCTATCCTATGTCCTTTCCTGGGACTCAAACTATGTCTATACCAAATTTTATATAAATCGGTCCAGTAGTTTTGGCGTGAAAGCGCGACAGACAGACAGACAGACAGAGTTACTTTCGCATTTATAATATTAGTATGGATAATATGGATTAGTATGGATGTCGTACTCGTGCAAATAAAATACATATTTCGGGTATTTCAAAATAATAGCTAATTATTGTACAAATTGACAATAATTAGCCAACATTTTGAAATACTCGAATTATGTCCTTCTAGTTTATTGCATACTAGCTGATACCCGCTGCTTCGTTTGCATGAAATTGTATAATATCGCTAGTTCGAATATATCGCGCGTTCCCAGAGGAACTTATTGAAAATTGGGGGAAAAGTAGCCTATGTCTTTTCTGAGGGCTTAAGTTAACACTATACAAAATTTCATCAAAATTGGCTTACGACTGGTTTCAATATCCTATCTATCTATGGATTTGTTTACTAGAGATTAAATTTTGACCTATCTTGTATCAAGCTTAATATGCCAAATACCTATCGCTAGTAACCAAATTCACAGAGAGATAGAATAATATTGAAACCGGCCGTTAGAGATTTAGGCGTGCAAACGTAACAGATACAGATAGTGCAAACGTAACAAAGTTTCTTTCACACTTATAATATTAGTAGAGATTAAAAAAGTATGAATTCAATTAATATTTTATAAGCTCAAATATACCTAGAAAAAAAAGTATATCAAAGTATGTACACTTCTTGGCTAATATGACTTCAATGTAAAGGTCATCAATGTTTGGCCATTAATGCCTTTACGATTATTAAAATTGTATTATTACCATCATTAACATTACATTATTTCATTGCATACTTCAAATTGATTTATTAATCAAAATCTAATCAATATATACGATTTAGTTATATTCGATCAGCACGCAACAGTTACAAAATAAAATAATTCATCTGTATAATATGATTACTAAATGAATATAAAATATAGTATGAAAATGAAATATGTTAGGAGATAGAGAAATAATCTTAAACTCCAAAAATATTCATTAGACAACCATAAAAAAATATTATAAAAGCTACAAAAATCAAAGTAATAAAAAGATATTTCTGTGAAAATTATAGGCAAAATTTAATTAGGTAGGTACTAACTCTATCGTCTGGGCGGCTTATTGACAAAATTAATCTTGGAATTGACACATGCTATCGCTAAATCGGCAAATCGATAAAAGTCGTCGATATGTAAATTGGTAGACAATGTATTGATTCGCAACGCAAAAAGAAGTTTCACGGGCAGAGCTAGTATACTAGAGGTGCTATCTCGTTTTTAATATAAGGTTTTAATAGTATTAGGGCCTTATTAATAACAATTTTACTCCTTGGATCATCCTCGGATCGGTTACTCCGTGTTTTGTCTTGTTTCCGCACATGTCGGCTGTCATATGTCAAAATAAGACAAAACACGGAGTAACGGATCATATTTTCTTTAATTGTTCGAGACATCAAACCTCTTTGTACGATCTGCTTCCTAAATCTATTCCTCGCCCCTCAAATATAAATTTCCTTCTAACACAAATAAATACCCCTGTCCTAAATATTCTCTTTAAATATATAGAAAAATACCAAATAAAACTATAATTTTCTTCGTACAAAAATTACCTAGGTAATACATATCAACTCATCATACATCCTCCTTTAATTATGCACCTAGATTCCCTAACTTTTAGCTGCTACTAACAATATTTTAATCTTTGCATTGTCCACAGGTAGCTCAACCGGCTTAGTATTTACCATACCGCTAAACATCATAATTTAGTACCGTGTTTTCGCTTTTCGCTACCCACTCGAAATTGGCGAAATTGTCAAATCTGACAGAAGCCACTTAACATAAAAAAAAACTAATCCGAGGATGATCGAAGGAGTAATTTTTTTATTAATAAGGCCGTTAGGGATCATGGTACGGGCACAGATTACCTAGTGGCTGTATATCTTTTTGCTGCCATTGGCCGAAAATAAAATGTAAAACACCATCACAGAGCTCAGACCATCGAAGACAGCTCACGACATTTAAGAGGACTGTGAAGTGCTAATTCATGACTTGAGTATGCACTTTCAAAAATGCAGTTTGTCGCACACCGCTTAGAGTTGAAAGTCCGAGGCAAGTGCCTACATTTCTAATTGAAATATTGTTTCGGGCGATAACTGTATTACCCCTTCAAACCTGTTGAAATTAGACACTTTTGATCTCATTAGATTCACTATACCTTAATCTATGTTTGTACGTTTTGCTTTTTTTGTTATTCAGTATAATTTAGTCAAGAAAGATAAAAATGCTCGAAGTAGTTTTTAAGTCTAGAATATGGATATTTAGATGATAATAATTTATATTCTGAGCAATATTACTTCAAAATCAAAACGTACATACAAACCTAGATCTTTATTATATCTACAACATTTCCAAAAATTATGAAAATTGGACAATATAAAGAGGGAAAAAAGCGTTATCGCTTTTTGTATGAAAATTTACAGCTTCACCATCCTCTTAATACATTGCTGGAACCTTTGAAGGTGGCTAGAGAACCAGTTGATAGCACAAGGTGGGAGCATACTAGAGGCTAGAGTATGGCTAAGTTTAACCGACCGACAACACTTAAATCTAAGCATTTTTACGAAATCTTCGTAGGTAGTATGCGATTTGAAGGTGTGTAAATAATAAATAACGCGAGGTCAACGCCTCCTCATTAACGTGACATGTAAACATGACAAGAGTACTTGAATGTAATTAAAAACAACGAAAAATTTAACACAATATGTTATATGCAAATGACATTACGAAAACATGGCAGGTAAGTGTTAATAGGGAAAACAAAGCAAAATTTATTGCATAAACAAATAACCGGTTTCATTGTCATCTTTTGTGCATCTGTAACTTGTAAGGAATCGAAAATTGCTCCTATTATTTATTAAATGTCTACCTTTATTTAATTAACAACTAAGATTCGCGAAGAAGTTTAATATTTCCTAGCCTTTGTCTGTCACGACCCGGGTCCTGGATTTACTCGGGAACGAATAAAACCGAGTTAGGAACTTATACTGAGACGCTCAGTATATAGACTGAGATAAGTTTGTACAGAACTCTCGGTGCCCGAGTCCATCTCGCATTGGACTTGTTTTTTTTACTATTATTAATTAACTTGGGATTAGCATTTTAACTTTATGACTAGAGAATACATAAAAACATAGCTTTTTATTCTAGGTCAACAAAAAAATTATCATGCATTATTTTACAAAACATTGTATTCTGACAAGTTCTCTATCATTCTGAGATCTCACAGACGTTCTAAACTAAAATTATATATCTTAACATTAAGCTAAAATTAAATACCCTATCTTTTAACATCGACTTACACTGTCGATTTACAAAGGTATACCAAAGAAAAAAAAGCATAATTTTTATACAATATCTCACCGAAATAACGTTTTTTTTTTCAAACAGTTTAACGCCAATACAATTGGTCTATTTCCGCATATTATTATTCTTTCTCTTTATTGGATTTTACGGAATCATACGTATCACGTGGTGTCGCTATGCTATATTGAAACTGGAATCTAGAATATAATCAAGAACCAGGGATCTTGGACAAGTGGCAATCGTTTCATAGCGAAACGATAACTCAATTCGTCATCGTCTCTGAGATAATGAAGACAAATTCCTAGCCAACGTGCGGATTAGCGATCGCTGTGTCGAATTGTTCTTTCTGCAAGGAAACAACATATTGGTTATCTTAGGACTCAAAACTGTGAAATGGAAAAGAAATGGTAAAGCATATAATTAAAAGTAATCTTTTCATTTCATGATAATGAAAAATGAGATGTTTTGAGTAGTATACGAAAAAACAATTCGCTACTTCATAGATTCGCATTCTTACATATTGATGACTTCGATCGATTTGCCACTTGTTAGCAAAGTCATAATATGTGAATCCCATACATTTTGTTCTTACGGAACTGCTTTATCGTTATTGAATTGTCACTTTGTCTATAGGCCCCCTGATGTACACAAAGATTTATACTTCAGCCTTACTTATTATCAATAAAAAAACGTATATCCCTTATATTACTCTTCATCACTATCATCTAAGTCTTTTGCTCAGCAAGCTATTCGATTCGATCACTGCCTGAGACAATCAGGCGAGCGCCGTCGCAGGATTCTTTCAAGGACCGAGTCAAAAAGCACTTTGATTTGGAATACCGCAAATAATGAAATATTTATATATGTATGTGTATTTGTATGTTAATGAAGCTACTTTCCTTAACCTTTAAGGTTGCCTGGTAGAAATTGCTACCTTAGCAATAAGGCCGCCTATTGTAAATCGGATTTTTATGTCATGTCCTGTGTATGTGTATTCTATGTGCAGTAAAGTGTTTTAAATAAATAAAAATAAGAACATTCAGGTAGTTTTCCGTTAAAATGTATAGATACTCTATACCTATATACAAAGACATTATAATGTCTTTGCCTATATACACCGACTTCACTAATGTTGATGTTCAACTGTGGAACTTTTGATGACATTTACGACGCGCCCATGAACGGTGTTTATTGTATAATCAATTTCAACCGCTTTTACTTTGTCAAGTGTACTTTAGTACAGGTTTATACTCGTAAAAATGTGCATTGCTTACCTTAAAAGTTTCTCGAGGCGTACTCTCTACAGCAATTTTGGTGTACAATTTCGCTCTCCTACACAGGTACAGGGAGGTACCTGTTACCTGTATGTGTACTGTGTAGGAGTTTAAGTAGGTCCTGAATAATATCTAAAATTCAAAATTCTTTATTTCATAGGCTTAAAACAAAATTTTTCTGAGACCCTCCTAGTAGGTTCTGTAGAATCCTGTGGTAGGGTATCCCGGTCTCCAAAACATTTTTTATGTAGGCCTAAACATGATTTATTAATTTATAATGAAAGTAATAAATTCGCGTGTGTATGTGCGCGCGCGTGTTGTGTGTGTGTGTGTGTGTAAGTGAGTGAGCTTAACTGTCCAAATATTTACATTATTATGAGCTTATAGAATACTTATAAATTTCTCTATACCAGGTCAGTAGCCATTCAGCTATTGTTGTCTTACATTTCGATATTTTAAGTTTATGTATATCTGGAAGATCATTTAATTTGTTGTAAATATAAGCCAATATTATGTGGAATTGCCGTTTAGCAAACTTTGCTTTTGATGAATGTATATACATATGTATGTAGTTAATGTATGTACTTTGCGTTTTCTCCTTCCAGTTTGTTCATTAGGACTAAAAGGTATATAGTTTTGTGAAATTTCAGGGTTGCAGATAATATTAATAATTTTCTAATTGATAAAAGTTTACTATTTTCATAAAGGTCTTTAGTAGGATATCTAAGATTCTTGAAGAACATAATCTTCAATAGACATCTTTGACCCCTTATATCTAAAGGGATAAACAAGCTCACCTGCTTGCTCCGCTCCACCGACAGACAGTGGAAGATAGCACAAAGTCTGCCTAGTCATGGGAGGCCGTGGGTCTATACTAATATTATAAAGAGGACAGATTTGATTGTTTGTTTGTTTGTATTGAATAGGCTTCGAAACTACTGAACCGATTTTGATAAAAGTTGGTATAGGGATAGTTCGACACCAGGGGAAGGACACAGGGTAATGATTCTATGGGAAAAATCTGACGGGAAAAGTTTTCCTACGGGAAAAGTTAGTTATAATGCAAACAAAGTTGCATATTCAAATTCAAAGTCAAAAATCTTTATTCAACATTTACAGGCACTTATTGACGTCAAAACAAAGCAAAACAATCTAATTTAAAGAAATCATATTAACTTTGTATGCGCATACATCCTGAATATACTCAAGATGTCTGCAAATACAAGTAAGAATGAAAAAGAAAGTTGACTCTACACCTGTTCGGAAATTGGGAGAGCTTTCTCGGGAAGAACAGGCAAGAAACTCGAAAGGTCAAAATTCTTTATCTCCTCTTTTAAATCGCCATTTAGCTAGTACAGTCAGTACATACTAGCTGACCGTATATAGTATGAAAATGTTATTGGCAGAATAAATGATCAAATGTTTGCTCTACCTAAAGGTTGCGTGATTGAGGTCTTCCATGACAATAAGGCTGCCTTTTTAAAGTGAAACTTTTTTGCTCTTTGTGTTATTGTCATAGTTTGTGTTATTTATTAAGCAAAATACTTCATAGCCAATACGTCATCATAACGTCTATTTATCTATCTATTATGTTTAGCTATGACGAAAATATAAAGTGAAATGGATAACATTCAATAGATGAAGTTTAATTTAAATAAGATTATTCGTTGATTAATTAAGGATTACTTTTTTATCACCCCGGATAATTTAAAGGATGCTTCAGGACACGGTTAGTAGAATGATTTAAAGATTAATAAAAAACGACTCACCTATTTAATTTTGTATTACTTTTCTCTAATATCCAAAAAATACTGCACTAGTTTAATGCACTATTTTTTTATATAAAATAATGGGTGTGTCCTGAAGCGTCCCTTGGATTATCCATGGTGATAAAAAGTAATCCTGTATAATAATTAAATTAATATTGCTAAAAAGAAATTATATTGATCTTAAAATGAAATGATGATGAGTACATGCTAACCCTTAAAATATTGGGGGAAATGCTAAATTCCCACAAATTCACAAATTTAGTAAAATTGGTCATACAGAGTAAGCGAGGTTCGTAAAGCTTCTTCCACAGCTCAGTTCGAGCGGTCAGGTTCAAGGCACACGATCGAACACGCCCTCAGACTCGTCAGGCCAGTTCCGCTGTTCCGCGTCACTTACGATGCGCAGGAGTGGGCCATGCAAACTGGAGCACTTAGCACTCTGTTCTGTACCGATTGCGGCACATAAGTTGAGCAAAAATGGTTGCCGTCTTCGGAGTGCAAGAGTAAAAATAAATGTTATGTGAATATTTGCCTACAAAATTGAAATCTGCCTCGTTGCTACGATTTTTGGATCTTGAGCGACACGCGAGGGCTTTTAATTACTTACTCCTGCGCAGACGGCAGCCATTTTAGTTCAACTTTTATGCCGCGACCTGTACACGTTGATTGGTGATACTGCATCAGTGCAAAACGTACTTAGTTAAAATTGGATTGTATTTAACTGATTTGCAGATTAACCTAACCTAACTAAAATACTCGTACTAAGTTGGCGACCAAAAATTATGAAATGGGCGACAAATAAATATCTAGTCGGCCAGTTCAACATTGTTAGTTTTTTATTATGGACTAGCTTTTGCCCGCGACTTCGTCCGCGTGGAAGACCTTTTTTATTGATTCCCTTTACGAATCCCCCCTCCCCCTTTTTATACCCTTAAAGAATTATTTCGGGAATAAACATTATTCTTTATCCTTCCACACACCTCAAATTATATCCATACCAAATTGCATCTAAAACGGTTCAGCGGTTATTGATTCCCCGTACAAAATTCCACCCCCTTTCCTCCTCCTTAAGGGGTGATTTCTGCTATAAAAGCTATCCTATAAGATAGTCTGATGTTTGTTTGTTGCAACATTTATGTTCTTTTATGATTATTGTCTGTTTAACTAAGCGCCAAACTATTACTCTGACTTTACCTGTGCAGATGTATAACTAGTTTATTGTTGTATAATCCTGTTACTATTATTTTACCACCAAAACAAAAAAAAATATGTCGCGCGTCCGTTGTTGCCCAGTGGATGCGATGGTAAAAATATCAAGAAATCCAGAGTATAAGTATATTCTGTATAGCAATAGTCAACAAATTTATAGATTACGATAGAAGGCGAAAAGGTTTTCATCATCATGTAGGTGATACACACAAAACTCATTATAAATTATGCAAAAATAATACAAAATTTTAAAGATTAATTTTACTTTCATTTTTCGGTCGCCTTGAATCGATATTTTTGATTATGGAAGCAGTGCAGCTTTTTATACACACGCATATGCAGGTTGTTAATGTTTAATAAAATTTTAAATAATTTTTTGACACTGTCGTGTATACTTTATCAATTTAAATTTTATGATTTTATAAAAAGTTCAAAAGTTGTCTTGCCTAATTAAAAAATATTTGAATACATCAGCATAGAAATCGCGAACATTTGTTTTTGTTATGTATATATATATAATATCTGACGGATTTTTCGTTTTCATGGCCATAATTATATTTAAAAGCGTATTAAATAACTGAGATGCATCGTTGAGTGCGACCTACCTATGCACACAATAATTTAGCATGCACAAGGATAATCAATAAACATAAAGACATATCGAATTGTTAATTTGGCGCAGCACATAATAAATTAATGCATAAAACTGCATAGTTTATTTAAATCGCCAAATTCTAATCATTATATTGGTAGTTTAAAACTTGTTATCATGTTTGATATTCAAATCGCCCGACTACCTTGGTAGCGACTCGAATTCATTCGCATTTATCATCTGCAAATCAAATCGAATTTATCGCTTCCTCGTTTTGTGGGTATTTATTAATATTATTGGTTTTGCGTCGGTGGCGCAGTGGACTCGGCACTTGCCTTCCAATCGGGGGGTCGGGGTTCGAGACCCGCCATGTACCAATATGTTTTTCGTTTCGAATTTCATATGTACATTTGTCTGACGCTCCTACGGTGAAGGAAAACATCGTGAGGCAACCTGCATACATCTGCGAAGAAATTCAATGATGTATGTGAAGTCGACCAATCCGCACTGGGCCAGCGTGGTTGACTAAGGCCTAATCACCCTAACATAGGGTAGGCTCGAGCCCCTCGGTGGGGACGTATATGGGCTGTGATGATGATGATGATTGGTTTTAGTACTTAATATCTAATACTGATCAATGTTTCAAAAAAGCTAAGAATGTGAATATCTTTGTATCGTATGTTAATTAAATTGACAACACACAAATACACAATTATTACACAATAGATTATGAAATAACACTAAGAAACCAAAAAGGTTTAAAGTAGTGTTATTTATCAATCAGCTCGTTAGAACATATTTTAATTTATTTACATGACATTTAAACATTTGATATTAACATTAGACATTGAATACCTATAGGTATTATTTAACTTTGTAGACTTTAAGTTGACATACATAAGCTCACTTCAGTATCAGGTATCAGTATTGCGGTGCCCTTGCAGTTTAAATATAATGAATCTATTTAAAATAAGTCACCTGTCCGGTGTCTGTAATGAAATCTTTATGATATTAATTTAATCACCTATACGATACTTTACAAGACACAAACAATAAAGTGAGACAATCTTAAAATTAGAATCATTGGAGAACTGCTTCGAGGTATTGACGGGAGAAAGTCAAACAATTTCGAAAATGCTCCTTTCCCTCTTTGAAACATAGGTATTCTTACAATTCTTTCTACAAATCCTTACTTACATCTTTTCTACAAATCATAAATGTAAAAGTGTGTCTGTCTGTCTGTAACCTCTTCACGCCGCTTAAGTAGCTAAATCGATTCACATGAAAATTGGTACAGAGATAGCTTGAGTGCCGGGAAGGACATAGGATAGTTTTTATCGCAAAGATTGCCCTTGAAGAGGGTGAAAAGGGGAGTGGAAGTTTGTATGTGGAATCAATAACCGCTGAACCGATTTAGGTGAAATTTGGTTCGATATGGTGAGATTGATGAAAAAGCAGATTGGATAATTAATAACCCAAATTATTAATTCCACGCGGACTAAGTCGCAGGCATAAATTATTATGTAATAAGTCTTTACTGGGGCTTTATTTTTACAAGCTTTTTTTATTTACTTTCACCTGTCCGGTGTCTGTAATGAAATCTTGCAAGTTAAATTTGACCAACTTCCTGGTCTCCGATTGATCTGAAATTTTGCATGCATATGTATATCGCGTGACAATGCAATATTATGATGGTATAAAAGCTTTTATTTAAAGAAGATTTCTTTTTATAATTTTACTTGTTATAATTATTATTATACTGTGATTGAGTGGGTTATTGTCTAAGAAAAAAACCATCAATATCGCTTATAATTTAGCAGCCATTGCGCCGTGAACATAACACTCTGTGCCATCTTCCCTTTATATAGGAGTAATGGATGGACTGCAACTTTATCCTCCACCAACTCATGGCCCTACTCAACCAATCGTGGTTATACGGGCCGAAACAGCGGGAGATGTGCGCGGATCCTGCGTAATCGCACTCTAGCTGCGCACACTTCTTGACTACAAGTTATTTAAATCTTTCTCCTGTTTGTCCCTGTGTCCCTCTTCCCTTACGGGTTGAACAACACACGTCACGCCTTCGGTGTCCGCCATCAGGTCGCCGTGTGCCCGCCGATCGTGATACCGCTGGCTTCGTCTACTATCTAGTCTCTTCTTTCTTCGGGCGGTTGATGCCCTCTTCTTGCTTCGCCTCTATTATCGAACCCACTCCTAATCGAGTACCACCGTCGCGGGAAGTCCCGTAACCGCTGGAAATTCGCCTCCGACCCCACGAGATCGCAGTAATAAATCGGACCCGTCTCAAGCGCTTGCACCTTATCGACCAAGTCCCTACGCGCCTCGCTGTACAACCTACACTCCCATAGTACGTGATGCAGGTCCTCATCCTCGCACTCCCCACAAGGACACCTAGCACTGTCGACCAGTGAGAACCTAAACAGCCTACCATTGAAATGACCATGCCCTGTCAGTAGCTGTGAGACTTCGTAATCCGGCTCGACCCAGGTAAACCTGAGCCGGGCCGCCTAGTTCGGGGAATGGCTAGCGCCGATTCCGAATGTGCCTCTATGGGGGTGGAAGTTACTGGAATGACTTAGCCAGGTATGGAATTTATACCCGAGTCCAATGGCATAATATACAAGGGGAGGCCTTCTCAGCGTTTCAGTCCCTTGTCGAATCTTAACGAGATTCTCCCGCCCAAAAAAAAAGGCTCGAGCCCCTCGGTGGGGACATTATATGAGCTGTTGTGATAAGCCCGTCACTAGCATATACAGGTGATGGCCAGAAATTGGCTTAGGGGAGACCCATGAATTGGAACCATGGCTGAGAATCCAGGCGACGCTCGATGCCATTTTAGTTTTGATCGTTAACCTGGTGAAATTCAGGCCAAAGCTTCCATGTCGTAAATAAAAAACTATTGCAACCTAACGGTGAAAGCACGCGAGGCCGGGCTTTAATTGATAGCACAATAAACGCGTTTTTGTTTATCGAGCGTCCAGTTTAGCGAAGCCCGAGCGTGTCTAATTGGCCAGGCGTCCCGTCCGGGCCGGCGTGAGTGTGAAAGTCGCTTTACAATAGCACCGCATTAATTTCAACAACACTAATGGCTTAACTAACATTTTATCTTTAAGGCGAGTGTTGCAACAGACAAATACATCGAGCATATGAATAATGTATCTATATTTAGTTTTATTTTTGCATTTATGGTGAATGAATTTTTCGATACTTTTAACCGACTACAAAAAAGGAGTTAATTTATCTATGGTTTTATGTTTGCCGATTTCTCAGTCAATTCTGTTTCATTTTCAATTACTAGAATGTTAGTTTCCTTTTCTGCTGTTTCTGTTGAATTGTTTATTCCTAGGATACAGATGGGGTAAGCTACGTTTCACCGAGATTTTCAAATAATCTACATTGCATGCAACCTCTCTTTCATACTGGGTTATTTTTCCATCAGGAGCCAAATTTTGTATGTTTGTTTAGACAAGCAAAATGAACAACTTTTACTATGGGACCAAACTTGAAATCGCGAAAAAAAAATCAGGTTCAGTGGATGTTGAACATTTGTATGGAACAGCTGATTTTTTTTTCGCGATTTCGAGTTTGGTCCCATAGTAAAAGATCTTCATTTTGCTTGTCTGAACAAGCACACAAAATTTGCCTCCTGCTGGAAAAATAACCCGGTATACTATAGCTAGAAATAACACCAAATACCCAGCTTTCATTTCAGAAGCCTTTTACGTAATCTTCAGTAGTAGGTATTTACGGAGTCGAATTAAAAGCCATAATTATAGATATTGCATTACAGAAAGGGATTTTTTTCTAAAAATTACTTATAACCTGTAAGGCCGGTTGCACAAGTTCAACGTGTTACAATTACGTAAAAAGTGGTATAAACATTTACATACCTACGCGAGTATGAGTTGTTCCATTTTTGTGTGATCGGCCAATTCGATTAATTGACGAAATTTTTATAAACAAGTTAACTTTGATTATAATTTCACTTATCAATGAATTGGTAACATACTACTTTTTTAGGGCCAAATGCCAAAAAACGGAACCCTTATAGATTCGTAATGTCTGTCTGTCTGTCCGTCCGTCCGTATGTCACAGCCACTTTTCTCCGAAACTATAAGAACTACACTGTTGCAACTTGGTAAGTAGATGTATTCTGTGAACCACATTAAGATTTTCACACAAAAATAGAAAAAAGCAATAAATTTTGGGGGTTCCTGATACATAGAACTGAAACTCAAAATTTTTTTTTCATCAAACCTATACGTGTGGGGTATCTATGGATAGGTCTTCAAAAATCATATTGAGGTTTCTAATATCATTTTTTTCTTTACTGAATAGTTTGCGCGAGAGACACGTCCAAAGTGGTAAAATTTGTGTCCCCCCCCCCCCCCCGTAACTTTAAAAATAAGAGAATGATAAAACTAAAAAAAATATATGATGTACATTACCACGCAAACTTCCACCGAAAATTGGTTTGAACGAGATCCAGTAAGTAGTTTTTTAATACGTCATAAATCCTACGGAACCCTTCATGGGTGAGCCCGACTCCCGCTTGGCCGGTTTTTTTCATAATAAATATTCTGTAGCCTTGTTTCCGAAAATTAGATGCTCAAACACCACATTTTGGGAGACATCAGCCTTAAAAGAGTTCTACCGTGTCTAATTACACTTGAAAGTACAATGAGATTCCTGCATTAGCATGCATTTGCAAAGACACCTTTTTTGTGCCAATTAAAAAAATCCATTACAATAATTGATGTTTAAATACATTTCAAGAAGTATTTTATTACTTTAATTTATCATACATGGTTTAGTTAATTATAAACATATCATTTTTTACGGATAAACATTAGAATTGGTTCGCAAGGACCATGCTTATTGCTCAGTGACATACTTTCGAGATGTACAAACAACAATGGATTTGCATAAAATGTGAGACTGAACCGATCCCACAGTCAAACTGTATATTCAGTTTTGTGGGACTTTGTACACATGTAAGGCCTTACTTGTAAGTTTTAATAATTTAATAAATAAATAAAATAAATAAAAAATAAAAATGCATAAATACTGTTGACAAATGTCGTTAATTAAGCATTTAATTCAGCAGAGTACGTCTCTGTATTTTCAGTAATATGTAGTCTGCGCAAGTTCTATCTCACCGATTTCCAGCAGCGGTGTCATGCTGTATTCCGGTTTGAAAGGCAAGAGAGGGCGCACATTAGAATCTTTTTATCTGCGGGCTGTTTCGTCTTTTTATTCCCTGGCATGGTTTCAAATAAAACAATTGCTGCGTTTTATAGTGTGCGAGCTGCTATACACGTTCATAACATGAAATAGAAAGGCAGTTAATTACTGGATAAGGTTCTTGTCGAGGCTGCATAGGTATTTGCGATTCGAACAGGAGTCACGTGTGTACTGTAACAACTTAACATCACTTGAACAGGCCCCTTGTTTGCAAAATATTGTTTTTTTTTTGTATTTTGAAAATATTTTTTTACTTGCATAAATTTATTTATTTTGCTTACTATACAGCATTTTTAAAGAAAATTAAAAATTAAAAATATAGAATTTGTAGTTTTGCTTTATTCTCAAGTAACTTTCTCTAAATCAGTACGTATTGATGTCTGCCTAGGTCCAATTACACCAATATTCAAACACGCGCTTAGTTAACCAACAAGCAAGTTTTTGACATTACACAGTTAATTATAGCGCCTGTTTGAATGTTGGTAAAATTCGACCCTAGCCTAACAAAGTGAAATGTGGTCAATATCTGAGAACGATAACTAAAGCAGTCAGTATAGTTCAAATTTCATTCGGATCGGATAAGTCTTTCTTGACCTACTCGTAATTGGCTATGGCAACAACACGATATGTTGCAAATCCTGTGCGAGAGAATATTTCTCGTTTTCAAAATTACCTTTTGATTTATTTATTTTTCAACTTGGTCGTGTAAAAAGCCCCTAAAAAGCATATTACTTGAATAGAAAACTCATGCGTTCTTCCGACATCTGGTACACTATTCCAAACCACGACATTTGAACTCGGCTTGTGTGTCTGGCAGCGAGAGGAATGGCAGTCGCGCCGTCCACCTACTTACATCTGAAAATTTTTGTTAATTGTGCTTATTATGAAATGGCCAGGCTACTGCACTACGAGAATGTTCGAATGAGCGTACTTGCCTCACAATCTTATTAAAAATGTTTTCTATTTTAATTCATTCCTGATCCATCTCTGTATTCCTATTTTTTCTAGACTTTTATTTTTTTAGGATCACGCATTTTTTTTAATTGACATAGGACATAAAACTTAATTATACAATATTTTATGTCGCTACATATGTACACAACATTGATATAACTATGAATTAAAAAGATTGAAAAAAAAAAGATTAGCTTACATGCAAATTAACCTAGTAAGGTTATCAGTTCTACACACTTCTTTTTAAATAAGCGTGCGGGGTCATTTATGACGTAAATGTCATGGGTGTTCAGGTCACTGTAAGTACTCATGCATCTTTTAAACGGTGAGAATTCACCTAAAGTCCTACTAATAGTGACATTGAAAGTATTAATTATCGGGTATTTGGGTATACGACAAGGGACTGCAAATTCAAATTGTACCCCTGCCCCCGACCCGTATCGTGCGATAGAGAGAGTTGCAAGAAATGGTCGAAATTGCCTACAATTCCTGTTTGAAATATTGTTTCGGGCGATAACTGTTTTACCCCCCTAAACCTTTATGAAATTAGACGCTTTTGGTCTCATTAGATTCAGTATACCTTAATCTATGTTTGTATGTTTTGCTTTTTTTGTAATTCAGTATAATTTAGTCAAAAAAAGACAAAAATGCTCAAGGTAGTTTTAAAGTTGAAAATATAGATATTTAGATGCTAATAACTTATATTCTGAGCAATATTTCTTCAAAATCAAAACGTACAAACCTAGTTTTTCATTATATCTACAAGATTTCCAAAAATTATGAAAATTGGACTATGTTTAGAGGGAGAAAACCGTTATCGCTTTTTGTATGAAAATTTACAGCTTCACAATCCTCTTAATAAACTAGCTGAACTTTAGCTACCATTAAGTAGTTTATGCAATGTCATTAGATCTAGGAGTTTGCGTCGGTACTTCAATGAACTCATTTTAACAAGACAGGGAGGGCGAATTTTATAGTCTGAGTCATAAGGTCATAAGGACAATCTCGCATTCTGTAGGCAAGATGACGTGTGAAGTTTTTTGATACGTTCTATTCTATATAATGTGGATTTTATACGATGGATTTCATACGACTAAAGCGTATTCCAAAGCACTACGAACCAGGGCGTTGTAAATAGCGGTGAGGGTCTTGACATTTTTTAAAATCTTCACAAATACGTTTGACAAAGCCCAATAACTTCCAGGAGCGTGTTACTTTGCTATCAATATGTTCTACAAAATTCAGCTAATGGTCAATTATAACACCGACATCTCGATTACCCGATAATTTCTCTAAGAACTCATCGCCGATGGGATTATATTTTTATTCCTTGTGAATCTTATGTATCTACATTTTAGGGGATTTAGTTTCATCCTATTTAATTTACACAATTTGTATATGGCATCAAAGTTTTTTGCAATAACAGAACATCACCATGGTTAGCTATAGTCCTAAATATTTTCAAATCATCAGCAAATATAGACAAATGGCTGAACCTACTTTATATATTTAAAAATATCGTTTATAAAAACTAGAAATAGCACAAGGCCAATATTTGATCCCTGAGGCAGCCAGCCCTTAAAGTGCTGCATATTCAAAAGATTTGAATCTATGTACTACTACTCTTTGTGTTCTATTTTGTAGGTAAGATTTCAACCAACGAAGTAGATTGCCGTGCACACCATATGACTCCAATTTACGCAACAGTAAACAGTGGTCAACAATATCAAAGGCATTAGAGAAATCGATGTATATGGAGTCCACTTGAGCTCCGCCATCCATTGCTTTGGTCACCTTCATAACGTAATCCATTAAATTGCTAATTGTAGATCTATTCTTGCAAAATCTATGTTGCGCGTCTATGATAATATTCTTTAAATAGCTTATCTTAATACTGGGTAAAGTATACGTTCGAATATTTTAGAAAACAGCCTTACTATTGACACTGGCCTATAATTTTTGATATCATACTTATTACCTTTCTTATGAATAGGAACTACGTGAGAAGACTTCCAATCATTTGGGAATTTTCCAGATGCAGAATATTAATTTTAAAGGTAATGTTAAGTTTTTTAGATGTTATTTTTATAAAATAGTTTGGAACACCATCTGGACCTGCTCCCTTATTAATATCTAATGATTTCAATTGTAGATCTATTCTTGCAAAATCTATGTTGCGCGTCTATGATAATATTCTTTAAATAGCTTATCTTAATACTGGGTAAAGTATACGTTCGAATATTTTAGAAAACAGCCTTACTATTGACACTGGCCTATAATTTTTGATATCATACTTATTACCTTTCTTATGAATAGGAACTACGTGAGAAGACTTCCAATCATTTGGGAATTTTCCAGATGCAGAATATTAATTTTAAAGGTAATGTTAAGTTTTTTAGATGTTATTTTTATAAAATAGTTTGGAACACCATCTGGACCTGCTCCCTTATTAATATCTAATGATTTCAAGATCTTACGTTCGGTTATTTCTATATTATTGAGAGAATTTTGAGGGTATGTATCAATGAAAGCCGGCATTGGACTATCGTTAGGTTGAGTAAAAACATAGGAAAATATTAAGCGAAAAGGTACCTTCTCCACCTTTTGCAGAGATACCATTGAGGTGCATTTCTTCTGGAATTCCCGTGGATTTAGCTTTGCTGCTACGAGCGAAAGACCAAAATTTTCTCGGGTTTTGCTGGATAGACTGTTTGGTTTAATGTATGTAATCAGAATAGCATTTAGATACCATCAGTTTAACCCTTTTTTGCGAGAGGAGAAACATAACCCTTTCTTTTGTGCGGGGGAAAACATACACACATTCCTCGTGGTTGAGCCAAACCACGAGGATATGTGGGACTGCCCAGACAGTACTCGGCCCGGGCCTACCCACTAAAAACTTCCCCAGCAGCTCTTCGTCACAGGACAGGGGAAAGGGGAGTACAGCCAGGCCTTATTCCCGCTGACCCCCTCCCTGTGACATGTCCTTTGCCGGACTCCCCGCCGGGCTCTGCTGTTTTGTGGAGCGGCGCAGATTGGGGCCACTCTACACCCCGGATTGGTTTTTTATTGTGGTTGTCTTCCACGTGGCCCGACGCTCAGTGCACCGGACCCCCGGCCCGCTCAGTGCGGGTAACGGGTTGCCCGATGGCAGATCCCACTGGATCCGATGCCGCGCGGTTGAGCCGAATCCCCAATGATCGCGAAGCGCCACGGCGAGAAACTCGCCTCAACCTCCCTACTACCAGAGGTAGCAGCCGGAATCGACTTCCAGCGAGAGCCATACCTCTTCTTAACATAAGAAGAGGCGACTTCGCCCTTCCCCGCATGAAGCGGATAGCCACACGAAGTGGCCCGCCAGATAATCTGGGTGCACCATGAGGAGGTTGTCTGATATCGCACCCCACCATCAGTTTAACCTTTTTTTTTGTTAGGGGGAAAATGCTTTTACGCATCCCTCGTGGCCGAGCCAAACCACGAGAGTATGTGGGACTCCCCACGCCATATCGGTCCAGGCCTACCCACTAAAAACCCCCCAGCAGCTCTTTCGTCCGTCACAAGACAAGGGGAAGAGGACAACAGTGAGGCCTTGTTCCCGCTGACCCCCTGCCTGTGAGTCGTCTGTTGCCGGACTCGCGCTACGCCAAAATACGTGTGACTCTGCTGCTTTGTTTGCGGCGCAGGTGTTGTGCGCCGCTTTACACCCCGGGAGCGTCCCGGCACTAGGTGCCCAGGGGCTGGGGGCTATTTATAACGAGGGGCACTTCCCCTCCCGCGGCCGCCTCCTCTTGGATGATGGGGGCCCCGACGATGTCCTCGGTGACCTCCATCTCTGCATCTGCGCTTGGGGGTTCGAGCTGGCGGCTTCGCGCCGGCCTTCTCCTCCTCCTTTTTATGGGGGTTTTGGGGGCAGAGCAGGTCTTACCCCTAAGGCGGTGGTCCGCCGGTTTCCCGGACACCGCGCATAAAGGGCGTTTGGGCTTCGACGAACACGCCGACGCCAACTATTTGGTTCGTTATTGAAATTTAACTAGTTATTAGTGATTTATATAATGTACAACTATTTTTCATTCAATAACATTTAGATATTTAATGTTAAAAATAGTTGTAGAATCAGGAGGTGCCCTATTCAAGTATCCATCCGAATCCGAGCTTTAGTGACTCACCGTTGATTATGAGATAATCTGGAGACGACTATAAAAGTATAAAATCTTGTCATGTTTGTATTTTATTTCAACCAAGTTTTTGTCAAGACTTTGTCGTCTACGGTATAACGATAAAATGTAATACAATCCACTGATTAAACATTGCAGCTTTCAATTCAAACTCGCACGTCGACTAATGTATAATGTACTTAAGGCCAGTGTCCACCTGTATTTAGGCGCTGATGCTTATAGACCGCATAGACCGGTATAGGATATGGTATGGTGAATTTTTATGTTTTATGTAAACTAAACTTAGTTTTACAGTAATGTGATTGATGTCACAAAGTCGTTATTTAGTACATAATAAAATATATTTAAATTCAAATTCTTTAGCTGACAAATATAAATTGTATCATTATGAACCTTGTTAAGGCACAGTTGAGTACTTGCTTCTCTCAAAAATTGAGAAGCAAGCACTCAACTACTTACATATAAAAAAATAATTATCTAAATCTAATGTCATCATATTATTTAGGAACTACTCAGACAACCGAAAAATCTTATCTTATATTTTACCTAAATAAACTTTGTTATTATAGCAAAATATATGTTAAATATCTTCTTCCTTCAGTGATAACTACTCTTCCCATCCTTCTGTTACAGCGATATTTATCTGACTATAAAACTATACGTGCTATAAAAAAGTATATTTTACAAAATAACCCACATTGTAATTTTCTATAAAGTTGTTTTTCACAATGTGGGTTTGCTTGTAACTGTCTACTTACATTTATATATAAAGCTATAATATGAGAATGTGAACAAACCCGTCATTCGACTCATAAACCTTATAGGTTTTCGTTGATATTACAATTTTTAGGGTTCCGTACCTCGAAAGGAAAAATCGGAACCCTTATAGGATCACTTTGTTGTCCGTCCGTCCGTCTGTCAAGACCCTTTTTCTCGGGAACGCGTGGAGGTATCAAGCTGAAATTTATATCAAATACTCGCGTTTACTGTCCCTTGGAGCTATGAAAAAATCAAACATCTAAGCCAAACCAATCACAAGATACAGCCGTTTATGCCGCAAATTTTCGAAACTCGCAAGGGAATCTACAGGGTACTTCCCGTGAACTCAGAATCTTGAAATTTGGTACAAAGTAACGTTTTATAGCACAGATCAAGGAAAAATTGCGAAAACTGTAAAATTTGAGTACATCATATAATAAAAATATTTTTAATAATTTTGTACGGAACCCTCGGCGCGCGAGTCCGACTCGCACTTGGCTTTTTCTGTATTAATATAATTAAATGTTTTGTACAAAAAAATTAAAAAGACCAGATGGGCAGCGTGCTTGTTTGCCAACTTAGTTGTATTAAAAAACGACGATTTATTTGAAATTTGTTAACCCTCAATAGTCTGAGATTTTGGATACACTAGCCTTAAGGGAGTTTAGAAACTGTTTCTAAGTTAAACTCTTGAACTGTTTGCGTAGTCTTATGAGGTTATTCGCGGGTGGGTGTGAAAGCAAACATGCGCAGTCACTCTGCTAACACTGCCTTTTTGGCGTAGAAATAATATGTGCCGAGACTCCGGCTACGATAGATGGTATAGGACAAAGGAGGCAAATAAAAAAAATGCGTGACAATACTGATTACAGACGGAATAACGATTTATAAAGTTTTAACAGTTTTTATTTAGTATTTTATTTGCCAGTCATAGTTTTAGAAAAAGTATCAGTCCCATCTTTCATTAGCTATAGGTCTATAGGTACTTACTGAGTATCACCACCAAGAAGAGTACAGTAAGCTCCCATTCAAGCTATAGATTTACACTACGAAAACCGCCACTATTACGAGCGGCATAAGAACGGTCCAAAGGTCAATCAGTATAGCTTGATAAGGAGCTTACTGTACATATCACTTATAGAGGTCAAGTTATTTGGTAGAGGTGTACCAGAATCTGATGGCAAATGTAGAGTTGAATTTACTCTAATAAAAATGGAGGTTTCGAGATTTTTTAATAACAACCCTTATATTTTTTATTAAACAAATTTGTATGTTAACCTGGGGTAATAAGTCCAGTTAGGTTAGTTCAACTACCAGAAAAAGGTCAATTGACGAATCCAGTTCGACTGAGTAAGTTTGGAAAGCTACCTACGAGTACGCAGCAAATTCTTGACCCATGTACTGCAGTGTCTAAAGATGAAAGTCTTCAATTCGTGCGTAGTGCCAGTGATAACGTACCGAACTGACACTAGGCCACTTAGAATAGTCCTCATAAGAAGGCTCAAGGTCACTCAAAGGGCATTGAAAAGTGCTCAGGGTTCTACTTGATTGAATTAGAAATGATGGGATCCGTGAAATACCTACAGTCACCGACATAGCTCAAGAGAATATAACATAGAATTACAAACCTCAATTGGTAGTGGGCAGGACACATCGCTCGCAGAACGAGCGGCCGTTGGGTCAAAGGGTCCTCGAGTGGCAGCCACATACCCGCAGACGTAGCGGTGGCAGTTTTCAATGTCAAAATATGATGTTTATGTGTACTTATTCTTATACAATTTTTTTCTTAGTTTTTTTCTTTTTTTATAACATATTTTAATTTCAATCTTTTTAGTGACTTATTACAAGCTCACCGAAGCACTTGAATGAATACAACAATGAGTCGATACGTGGTTATTATATATCTGAACTATCTCTTATTCCTTAAAGTTTTGGTTCGATCATTAGCTCAGCATGATAGCAGAATCCTTGATATTTGCTTCTGGTAATCACCATCGACTACCAGTCGCAGATACCTAAATAGCTTCAGAAAAAGACATGGAAGACTTTGGATGAGCATATGAAATTAGAGGGTTTCCCTCGATTTTTCTAGGATCCCATCATCAGATCCTGACTTAGTGACAATGAGACCACTACAGGAGTATACTCTTTCGAATACAAAAAGAATTTCGAAAATCGGTTAACAAATGAGGGCGTTATGAGGTAACATACAAAAAAAAACTGAACATAAAAACTAAACGTACATACTCGCCTCGTGTTCGTCGCATACAAAAATGTACACACGACAACACGGCAGACTTTACATTATGTCGCTCGTAATAGAGATGGCTTTCGTAATGCAAATGTAAAGCTTGACTTGTTGTCAACTGTACGATGAGCATTTAATTATTGGCATACAAAAATTCGTGTGCGTATGGATTGAGGAGCCACATCGCGAAATCAATCGAAATTCCCGCCCAGATTTAGTAGCAAATTAGATAATTTTGTAGGCGAAATCCTGGAATTTGTAGCAACACACATCAAGAGTTACATCAATTTAAAGGTGGCTCCTCAATTCAAACATCTGGATTGAGGAGCCACCCAGAACTCGGAAACTATTATATGTACATTTTTGAAAATTTAGTATCATTTAGTAGTAATTTTGTCTGGAACCTACAAAAAATTAGGTTCGGATACTGCTGAAACTCGAGATGATACAATACAAAATGTGTGGCTCCTCAGTCCATACACGTACAAAACTTGTCAACGTGAATTTCCACGAAACTAATTGAGCAATTTTATTTTGGAGTGCATGATCATTTAGTAGTAATTTTGCTAGAATTTGTAGTATAGAAATAATGGTGGAGGACTTAGTGAAATTAAAAATATAAAGCAATATATGTGGCTCCTCAATCCAGACGTTTTGCATATAAATGATTGATCTTCGCGAAATCACAATAGAATCAAAAGCTTGGGGCGCCAACATTTAGTAGAAATTTCTACTAAATAACTACGTACAATTTATCAGTGTACATATTAAGGATCTGAAGAAAAACACACTTTCCGATATTCCATAGGAAATTGCTGTTAAGGGTGACCATAATATTAATGAAATCAGGATAACTGTTTTATGTTTATTTCTTTTAACATCAGTCATATAAAAATAACATTGATTTCGCTATAATTAATTAGTGACATTATAGCACTTTTCTTAATATTCTGAAATGAAAGTATTCAACATTGAGCTCATCAAAAACATTCGTTTTATTCTTAGAAGAATTTTATTTATCATTGTTATGACAGCGCTGACATCGGTTGTAGTTTTTTTTTTGCAACTTTCTCATTCTTTGTGAGCAAAGGTTCACCGCCATACAGCCTACCCTTTGCTCCGAGTTGATATAATCATGTAAATATTTTAGGTTAACTAAAATAGATTGTATCCGGTTTTTATGTATAGAATTGAACAGAATATTTACTTTGTTAATAATTATTTTATTCTTAAAATTCACAAAACCTTCAATTTGGTTTCTTTCTGTGAACAATCTTGTTGGCTAATGTTGAGTCCGTGGATAGGATATTATTGTCTTGATCATCTGTGGAATTAGTGCCGCGGTATAGATTTACAAGAAATAGCGTCTTATCGAGTAGGCGCTAGGCGGTTATCAAAAGTGCATTCATGTACTTTAAAAACTTCTCATTAAATGATTTATTTTATTTTCCTTTTCTCGTCAAGGTGGCAAATCGGCCCAGAGGTTCTAGACAAATGCCACACGCTAACTTTTCCGCAGTTGTTCCACAGAAAAAATGTATGGAAATGACATTAGCTTACGACAACCTCACGCTATTTTTTCCGCAGCTAATGTCATCTTCATACATTTTTTCTGAGGAACGACTGCGGAAAAGTTAGCGTGTGGCATTTATCTAGGGGGTCTGATACTTAATTAATTCCAGCTACATATACTATGCTTGGAGTATTTTACCTATACATATGTCGTCATTCGATTAGTGTATGGATAGTATTTCCGGTGGTTGAGTTATGACCCATCTCTCAACCCCACTTTCTCTTTGCAATAATGACCTCTTCATGATGAAGTAGGATAAATCTGGTCTTTTCCCGTTTTATGGCATGGAAGAGCAGCCGCTCGAAAATGAGATGGACTTAATATTTTGATACTTATCATCACAGCTCATATACGTCCCCACCGAGGGACACGAGTCATCCGTAGCTCAAATCTCACTCCGTTCGTTTTCGGTGTTTTAATGAAAACTGTTTTAGAATGCCCAATATACACCCACTATTAGTACCTGTTACGCAAAAGCTATACCTAAAGTGGTAGTATAGCCTGTGTATAGGTATAGCCTGTGTAGGTAGTTGGTTCTTAACCTATGAAATAATGTTTTACTTGCGTTTCTTAATTTTTTTCAAAATAAGTAATACTTAATGCGTGAAGTATCTCCCTCTTCAAAATTATGGTACACAATAGGTATAACAACGTCGGTAAGCCAAAATGTCGAATGTTTTGCCAAAAATACGGCTATTATGCTATGTGGATAAATATAACATAATAGCATGTATAAATACACATTATAATTCCTCAGTTGATGTGGAGTCCAGATAAAGCTCGCTCCCACCTTCGGTTTTATCATTACTTACCATCAGGTGAGATGAAGGCCAAGAACTTGCCTCTTGTATGTAAACAAAAATAAAAATTTGTTTTTTTTTATTGTCCTAGATTTTAGTCTCGTTATGGTCACCCTTAACAGCAATTTCCTATGGAATATCGGAAAGTGTGTTTTTCTTCAGATCCTTAATATGTACACTGATCAATTGTACGTAGTTATTTAGTAGAAATTTCTACTAAATGTTGGCGCCCCAAGCTTTTGATTCCATTGTGATTTCGCGAAGATACAGTCAATCATTTATATGCAAAACGTCTGGATTGAGGAGCCACATATATTGCTTTATATTTTTAATTTCACTAAGTCCTCCACCATTATTTCTATACTACAAATTCTAGCAAAATTACTACTAAATGATCATGCACTCCAAAATAAAATTGCTCAATTAGTTTCGTGGAAATTCACGTTGACAAGTTTTGTACGTGTATGGACTGAGGAGCCACACATTTTGTATTGTATCATCTCGAGTTTCAGCAGTATCCGAACCTAATTTTTTGTAGGTTCCAGACAAAATTACTACTAAATGATACTAAATTTTCAAAAATGTACATATAATAGTTTCCGAGTTCTGGGTGGCTCCTCAATCCAGATGTTTGAATTGAGGAGCCACCTTTAAATTGATGTAACTCTTGATGTGTGTTGCTACAAATTCCAGGATTTCGCCTACAAAATTATCTAATTTGCTACCTAATCTGGGCGGGAATTTCGATTGATTTCGTGATGTGGCTCCTCAATCCATACGCACACAAAAATTCAACCTAAAACGTTTTGAAATAATAAGTATCTCCTTTTTTTACATACGCCAAGGAAGGTCTTGGCCTATATCTCACCTGATGGTAAGTGACGATAAGGCCGAAGGTGGAAGCGAGCTTCACCTGGACTCCTCAACAACTGAGGAACCTGATATCTTATCTCTGATTGTCGAAACACAACAATGCTATAATAGTAGTTTATGAAATAGTCACATAATAGGGGGTCTTAAATTTTTTATTTCGCGCACATTTATAGCAAATTACGCTCTAATTATTCATGAAACTTAATTTGGCCTAGGACACAATTTCCTGCTGGGGGAACGCACACCCACACGAGTGTTTTAAGACTTAATTATGTGCAATTTCATACACTACTTTATCTACACTCATGCAATCAGTGGTTACCCAAATTAAATAAAAGACAAAATTAAAACAAAATCAAACTCATTTATTCTAATAATTATTTGCATTTTGAACAGTGCAATTGTGAAACTAATACAGAAATCTAAAACTACATACATTTATATTATTTATTATTTTAACCAATTACAGAAAAATAATGAATAAAATTCAGAGAAATGGCACCAACACCAACATTCTACCGCGCATGCGCTGTTGCACGCGCCGCCATAGACTGGCACAAAAGAAAATTGTGACAAAACCTCCTTGGTCGGGCTTCGTCAATCGAACTGTATTTTATTGGAATTCGAGTTACATTAAAGTACTGGTTTTGTATGGCGAACCTGTATTATAATGTAATTTGTAAAAGGCCAAGGGCTCTAAGTTATGCCTTTAAAATATTAGTGTTGAGTTCTTAATATTAGAATTAGAACATGAGTGTAGATAAACATTGTTATTATGGCGACAAACTTAGGTGAGACGGTGGTAGCAGAAGCCCTACCACCAACCAAACCGAGAAGAAAAAAATATCTGCCTCCATGGGGAATTGAACCCTGGACCTCCCGATCAACACCCGATGGTATCAATCACTAGACCACGGAGGTAACCGCCTCCGTGATCAGACTTGTGATCTGGTCAAATCTAAATGCAGGGTACCAAATCTTAAAAGGATTTGTTTAGTAATAACTAATAATCAACTTTTTTGGTTTTGTTCTTTTGTGTATTGATAACATACGGTTTATGAATTGCTTAAAAAATCGATTTTCTTGTACAATTATTTTTTTTTATTGATTTAAACATTATTTCAACAGCATACATTATACATATAATATTTTTTACAGAATTACCCAAACATAAGCCAATTAATGAAATACATTATACTTCCAGTAAAAAAAAGATTTGGTAGTTCTGAGAATAAATTTAGTTCTATAAACAGGCAAAATAAAAACTCCAAGAAAGCAATGAATGAAGACAATATTTGGTATGGTAGGCAGTAACTACCGACTATAAACTACGAGTTACGAGATAATAACGCGAGTGAGTGTGTGTGTGTGTGTGTAAGTGAGCGCGAGTGAGTGTGTGTGTGTGTGTGTTGGTGTATCTGCGAAGAAAGATCACTTTGCTCAAATTCACAGCTGTGAATCAGAAAAAACAAAAATATTTTACAAGAAATAAAAACCGACTTCAAAAGCACTGAAAAGTTAAAAATAATATCACACTTCTATATTGAAGTCGGTGCCAAACGATGATCTCCTAGAAAGTCTTAAAATCTGTTACCGACTTCAATATAGTCTGTACTGTACCTATTCTTATATTATATTTTTTATTTTTTACCTTTTTAGTGAATGAAATCTTTTTAGTGAAAGAAACCCCTAATTAAATACGTTATAAAATTAGGTATTAAATTAGCGTTTTTCTCATTTTCATGGGATCCCATCATCAGATCCTGACTTTGGGTACCTTGTGACCTTGTGACTCCAGGTGTATACTCTATAATACAAAAAGAATTTTGAAAAACGGTTCCTCAATTGTCGGAGTAATCGCGTAACATACACACAAAACACGTTGGACACCTTAAAACTTAAGGGTTTTCCTCGATTTTCATGGGATTTCATCATCAGATCCTAACTTTGGTGACCATGGGACCACCCTTGGAGTATACTCTATAGAATACAAAAATAATTATGAAAATCGGTCCACAATTGGCGGCGTAATCGCGTAACATACACACAAAAAAAACATACGCATCGAATTGAGAACCTCCTCCTTTGGAAGTCAGTTAATAATAAATGATATCAAAGTTTTATACCAATAGTTAGTAGTTTAGTTTTTTTATTACCAATAGACGTGCATTTCTATAGCCCAGAAAATTGCAAAAATACATTTTTCATTTTCCACTCTTTTCATTATAAAACTTGTATTTATGTTTCTCTACCAGCGCCGGAAATTTAACTCGAATTCCAATTTGTCTCTTTAAATACATAGCCGACAACAATAACACGAAAAATATAGCTGTATTAATCTGCGCCATACATTCAAAGTTGTATTGCGAAGATTAACAACAATAAACCCGTAATTTATTGAGGCCCAAATCGTTGGAGGTTGAACAAATAATATTTATTAGTGGCCATTCCGGGCTGCGTGAAGCTTTCACCGCTCGATATCAAACACAGGCTGGTACACGGATTTTATCCGACAATGTGCGGTTTAAATTTATGGGTGTGTCAATCTGATGGATTGTGGTTGAATTTGTTACGTTGTGATGCGAGCTTAGACCCTACTATTATAACGACCTACATTATAACCACCTACAACGTGGAAGAAATAAGTGTCTATCTATAGGAGAAGGAGACTGTGGCTTTGTGCCGATCTATTATAAAAGACCCTTCATGTAAAAGGGCCTGCAATAGTAAATTAGACAGTTACCTTCTTTGAAGGCGGAGCTTTCGCATCCTGGGTCCACCTTGAGTTCCACGCATGTGGTTGAGAATATAGCAGTATCCTACTAATATGTTAATTAGTGTCTCGTCATCCTCACCACGAAATATGCATAAAGAAACATTATGTCAATCCCATTCTGTGCTGAAAATTGATAATAGAAGTGTTTGCTGCAGTGGGAAGTCAATATAATCTATGTTTGATACCATGCATTTATTTAAATGAAATCCAAAATCGAAAAAATATGAGTCATTAGAAAAGATATGGATACGACCGTCTGCTTGGGGACCTCCGTCTTACCTATTTCTGCCACGAAGCAGCAGTGCTTGCATTGCTGTGTTCCGGTTCGAAGGATAAGATATGGCAGTGAAATTACTGGGTACCGTGACTTTACATCTGATGTCACAAGTTGGCAACGTACACTGTGGTTTTTGTGGGGGTTGCAGCTAGCTGCGAGTCTTACAGGAGCCACATGTATTATAGGTGACTTTTACCACTTACCATCAGGTGGGCAGTATGATTGTTTGCCAACTTAGTTGCAATAATAATAATACTATCATTAGAAAAAAAAATATTTGTTGTACAATATTCCTATTGGTACTTGCAGGACGAAAGTATTGTACTCTCTAAGTCCATCATCAAAGTTTTAAGTATCAGATTATCCATTCATGTCTGCGTGCTGTCATCGATGACACGAAAGCGGGTGGCGGGATGACACCAATCCCGGAGTACCCCGATCCTCTAGGCCCCATTCCGGAGGACCCCGACGGGACGGGCCCCTCGGGGATCAGGGTACTCAGGGAGTTACCCACCAAAGCGTGGTACAGCTACATTTGACAACAACAATTTGGTAACGGACTTAGAGAGTAAAACTTCTGGTGAATGATCGCTACAAGTTGATTGTATTAATCATCTCTCAATACACTAGTGCCGGCTATTTGCCGCCAATTAAGAAATAATTATACGTCGACTGTCGTAAATCATACTGACTGGCCTACAGAGCTACGATAGGCAGTTGGTACCCAAAAAAATAACTTACACAAATCATTCACAAATCAATTAAATAACTAAAGATTAAGTATCGGGAAAAAATATTTCAACCATACGCTCATTGGGCCGATGTTAGAGTTCGTCAGAATATTCGAAACCCCTTTGTCATCTCTCCTCTGAGCTCCGCTTGAGAGAAGATTCAATAGACATACGAAAACTATATTGAGGACTAGCTGTGCCCGCGACTTCGTCCACGTGGAATAGTAACTTTTGTTGAAGTTGATAAAACGTAGCCTAAGTTATACCTTATATAATTAGCTATCTATTAGTGAAAGTCCTGTCAAAATCGGTCCAGCCGTTCCGGAGATTAGCGGGAACAAACAGACAGACAGACCAAAAAAGATAAATTGTGTTTTTGTTATTGGTACCCGATACCCATTTAGTAAATATTTGTTCTTTTGACATTACAAACAGACCCTTCAATTTTATTTATTTGTACTTATAGATATAGATGACACTCCTCAGTTTCTGACACTCCAGGCCTACTGGTTATTTTTTACCAGTCAGTGTTTTTCTGGCAGATAATTTTTTATTTATTTATTTATACTCGAAAAACTTAGGCTCATAGATACATACCTTATAAGCTAACATACATAATATAAAATACAATTTTGTTAGTATATAGTACTTAATAGGCTATGTTAGTAAAATTATTTCTTAGGTGTATTCTGCGCCATTCCGGTGGTGTTAGGAATCCTTCCACGGAATTTCCTATACACAACTCCCTTCGGCCAGAAGTCCTCCTTCATGAAGGTGTCCAGCGCAGAGTTCGGAACTCGCACCACAAACGCTTTAAAACTGGCGTTAGGACGCGACTCCAATGGCTGCACCCTCAGATTGAAGTTGGCCTTCTTCAGTATGTACTGTCCGACGTCCTGCTCAGTGGTGGTATAGTACAGGCGGGACAGGTACACGGCCGTGGTCGGTATTGCGGCTCGCAGCAGGAAGTTGGGCCCTGTAGGTGCGGTTTATAGATAGAGTGCAGTGCCAGTTTTGGAACACGGTGTCGTTACTTATAAACAGACTAGCTTTCCGCTCGCGACTTCGCCCGCGTTATTTTTGTTTTCCCGTAGGAAAATTACCCTATGTCCTTCCCCTGGTCTCGAACTATCCCTATACCAACTTTCATTAAAATCGGTTCAGTAGTTTCGAAGCCTATTCAATACAAACAAACAAACAAATAAACAAACAAACAATCAAATCTTTCCTCATTATAATATTATATTAGTATAGATATAAATATTACTTACTGAAAAAAATATTGTAAACGTTTAATTATGAAATTCTGTATGGAATAATGTTAAAATTTTATTTCTTATCATTCCATTCATAGTTAGGAAAACCTTATACTGCAAATTACTGAACAACACAATAATTAAAAAACATTCTGTTAACTCATTTTAAAATATTAGATGGTCAATCAAAGACGTCGTAAGCTGTCGATTTCATGTAAACGTGTAATAATATTTCCTGTAAAAGCTTCTATACAAACCGCTAAGCACTAACATTGAGACAAGGGAAATTAGTCATTAGTTTCATTAAAAAACTCACCTCACCAATTCGCGCAGACTCGTAAACATACTCTTATTTAGATAACCTTAATTGGACGAGGCGGCAATATCGCGTTTCCGAACGAAAAGGTATATCAGATAACTTTGTCCACCGCACAGGTTAATGAAAACGTGAGAATTTACCATTGTCACCATTGTTAAAGTTCTAGAATCGTTTGATTTTAGGGTTCCGTAGCCAAATGCCAAAAAACGTAACCCTTATAGATTCGTCATGTCTGTCTATCTGTCTGTCCGTCCGTATGTCACAGCCACTTTTTTCCGAAACTATAAGAAATTTTGGGGGTTTCCCCATACTTAGAACTGAAACTCAACATTTTTTTTTTCATCAAACCCATACGTGTGGAGTATCTATGGATAGGTCTTAAAAAATGATATTGAGGTTTCTAATATCATTTTTTTCTAAACTGAATAGTTTGCGCGAGAGACACCTCCAAAGTGGTAAAATGTGTCGTCCCCCCCCCCCCCCCCTGTAACTTGTAAAATAAGAGAATGATAAAACTAAAAAAATATATGATGTACAATTACCATGCAAACTTCCACCGAAAATTGGTATGAACGAGATCTAGTAAGTAGTTTTTTTAATACGTCATAAATCATACGGAACCCTTGCGATGCGTCCGGAAAACTGGATTTTCCTAGCTCCTGGATCACCTTTACTGTGTACAAGATGGACTTCGAAGTTGGTTTAGTGGGGTCAATGGTGGGTATGTTCCACACATTACAAGGGGCCGACGCCTGTCGATGTCGAGAATTGGAGAGGCACGGTGCGCCAAAGCATTCAATCCGTAAAAAAAACAGCCAAATGCCAATTGAACTCGTACACCGATGGTTCCGTGGTAACATATAAGTACTTTGGATTCGGACTAACTACATTACATACTAACGGTTTACAGAATTTTCTTTTTATGCTGTACACTTTTTACATGTGCTGTACACTTTTTACATGTGCTGTACACTTTTTACATGTGCTGTACACTTTTTACATGTGCTGTACACTTTTTACCTGTGCTGTACACTTTTTTATGTGCTGTTTATTTTACATGACATTGTGCTTCTTGCCTAAATTCATGATTCTAGGTCAACGGGAAGTACCCGTTTTTCCCTTCCATTCTCTTGTAAATCGCAAGATATACGATACTCTGCTCGCGACTTTGCCCGCGTTATATTTGTTTTCCCGTGGGAATTTTATATTTTCCCGTAGGAAAAATAATTTTGTAGCCTATTATATAGCAGATTTTCTTTAAGCAGCTTCGCCGCGTTGTTTCTGTTTTCTCATGAGAATTTTATATTTTCCCATAGGAAAAATAATTTTGTAGCCTATGTTACTCAGAGATAATGTAGCATTCTAATGGTGGAAGAATTTTCCAAATCGGTCTAGTAGTTTCGGAGCCTATTCATTACAAACATACAATTTTTCACAACTGAAAGAGACCGTAGAATGGGTCTACTTGCTATAAATTCCAGTTTGATTTATCTCTACGCGTTCCTGAGAAAAGAGTCTTAACCGTCAGACGGACAGAACTTTCGTAGTTCGCTGTTCCGTAACGCACTCTGATTCTGAGTGCGTAACGGAACAGCGAACTACGAAAGTACGAATGGTACGAAGAACGAAAGTTCGAAAGATCTCAGTTACGACACACTAATAGTCGAAAGATTCGATGATGATGATGATGGTTTACATGGGTTTCGTTTTTCCTTAGAAGGAACGAAACCGTAAAAATGGTCATGATACGGGACAATGCATTGCATCTTTGTTTGAATCTTACAAACTCGGATTTTAGTGCTATACAGGCTTGCAATATGGTTGTGATTGCAAACGATTGCCATAGCCTAAAAATGTGACATAGACTTGATCATCATCACAGCTCATATACGTCCCAATCGAGGAGCACGAGCCTACCCTAACTAGTTAGGGCGATTAGGCCTTAGTCGAACCACCCTGGCCCAGTGCGGGTTGGTTGACTTCACATACAGCTTTGAATTACTTCACTGGTGTATGCAGGTTTCCTCACGATGTTTTGAAAACAAGACTTGATCAAACTCAAAAATATTTTTAATCGACTTCAAAAAGGAGGAGGTTATACAATTCGTCGGAATCTTTTATTTTTATGTATGTTCCCCGATTACTCGAAGACGGCTGCTGCGAGGTGATTCTCTAAAGTGACAGCCTCGACTTCGTCGCTGTGACAGCGCTTTATGGTATTACCCTCGTATTACCTATCATAGTGAAAAAAGTAATAGAGTGCTGCCACAGCGACGAACTCAAGGCTGTCAATTTAGAGAATCGCCCCGCTGAACCGATTTTGAAAATTCTTTTTTGTTTGAAAGGGTATACTTTCCATAGGTAGTCCCATAGTCAGCAGGTCAGGATCTGATGATGGGACAGGACCTTTAAAATTTATAGATACGTCCAACGTGTTTCATGTTTTTTCGAAAGCTATTCAGTTAACGAGCTGATGATGGGAGGATCCTTGACTTTTAGGAGCTTGAGGTTAGTTTTTTAAAAACAATAGACACATATTAACCCGTAGTTGTATTCATTTAAGTAGGTACTTCGGTGAGATGGTATTAAATTCACAAAAAAAATGAAAATTAAAAATTATTTTACAAAATAAAAACAGACTTCAGAAACACTAAAAGGTCAAATTATTGAAGAATACTTAGGAGCAATCCATTTTTTTCATTTTGAAGTCGGTGAACTCATTAATTATATTAATCATTAATCATTCGTTTTTATTTGTATGATTTCGGCTAGTTAATATAATAACCCTTGCGTCAAATTTGTGCGTTTATTTCACAAAGTGGCGATTAGTTCTGGTACGTAAGATCGGCGGCGATTTCAAACAGCCCTGAGCCGCCGGATCGCCATCTTTAGATTAGGAAATGTGGAAACACAATAATCATTGATCACTTAAGGAGAATTCCTCAAATATAAAGTTATGGTGACTATATACCGGGTGTAACTGAACACTTCAATAACATTTAAGGGGCATATAAGTTAGATACTAAATGGACCTTCGGTGCTTGTCTGAGACCTGGAACCCCAATACTTTCAGAGTTATTTGATTTTAAACTGAAAACAAAAACTTTCAAGTGACAACCATAATCAGCTCTTAACACAAAACAAATTTAAACACAAAATGACACGTGATAGACGTGAGCGTAGTATTCCTCGTACGCTTACGTAGGGCTGTCGGCACTTAATACCAAAAAATAATTTATTTAGTTTGTATGAAAAAAAGTACTTGGGTTTGTTAGCCCTAATATTTTTGCTACAGAATCTCTACTTCTGATGGATACATATACCTATTTATCCATCAGAAGTAGAGATTCTCTTAAATGTTATTGGAGTGTTCAGTTACACCCTGTATACACCGTGTTTGGTCAGTATCCAATCAAGCCAAAACCAACCCATGTTAACATAGTCATATAAAAGTTATGGCTTCATTGAAAATTCGAAATTGTCAAATCAATTTTGAAATCCCCATACATACGAGGGGAGGTCCAAAAGTTCGCAGAATGGAGGGGATGGAGTGGGGATAGGGGCGCTTGCTTAGTGTCATACTAATTGGGGACTCATCATTAGAATATAAATTGAGTTTCAGCCCTATTGCGTCATTCGTTTACGAACACTCGCCTGCTAAACAAGTCAATGCGGAAGAAAACTGAAACTATGGAGAAAATTGAACACCGTGTTGTGATGAAATTCCTTACCAAGCAAGGAAAGCACGCTGAGACCATTTTGAATGAAATGGAAACCGTTTATGGGGAACAGTTCCATAGTAAATCAATGATTTACAAGTGGCATGGTCTTTTTCAGGAGTCGATTTAAGACGACCCCACTCAGGAAGGCCAGTTGAGGCCACCACATCAGACATCGTCGAAAAAGTGGAAAAAATTGTACTGGAGGACACCCGTTTGAAGAAAAAACAGTTATCTGCATTAGTTGGAGTATAATAAAAATTACAAACATGAAAATATATCATCATATTTATCCATCTAAATTAAAGGAGATGTTCCCATCTATAGACGCACGCACAGTCATAACCGATAATGGTAGAAAGGTGAAATTTGGACAGTTGTTTTAATTCAAAATGTGGACGCACACTAAGAAGGGATTTAAAAAAATTAACCCTAAAGGGATGAAATAGGGGTTGCAAGTTTGTATGGAAAAATCTTAAAATTAGCAACGATTTTCATTAACTTGAGATTCATGCTCCTAAATATATTTCATTGAACACATGTTTCATGGTTTATTGGAATTATCCGGGCTTAAATAGGCTATAACATTATTTTTCTTACGGGAAAATATAAATTCCCACGGGAAAACAATAACAACGCGGGCGAAGCCGCGAGCGGAAAGCTAGTCAGCACATATGCTTATTGTACAACAACTAACTGACCGACAGACCTCGTATTGTTAAAAAGTTTTATTTGCCGGCAATTTTTTCAATATTTCTCTTCATAAGAAACTTCTCCCGAACTCTACAAGGACTTGAAGAAAAATTTTATCAAAACTTTAATCGTTCTCTAACTTTACGCTTAGCAACATGATCCATCGATCCATTTTTATTTATATACATACATATACTAATATGTTAAGGTATAAAAAGAAAAAATAGAAGTTCAAGCAAACAGATATTCATAATTAGTCATTCTTGCTGCGGAAACAAAAAATGAAATCTAGCAACGGACTTGAATAATCGCGCAAAAAATAAGTATATTAATTGATTCGGCACAGAACACGCGAAAATGTCACTGCAGATGTAATATTTTATCTGTGGTCAAGTCAGTCTTAATCTTATTCTGAAAAGGTTCTGATTTCGTGAGAGTTAGAAAATAACAAGTAACCTACGTTACCTCTGATTTCTGAATAATGTATCACTTTAATGAGTAAATAATTATAAGTAGATCTGCACCAGGAATTATGAGATGTGATGAGAATTGCGACCCTGAAATGGCAGTGGGCAGGACACATCGCTTATAGGACTGACGGCAGTTGGAAGAGCAGAAATGTCCTCGAGTGACGGCCGCATACTGGGACACGTAGCGTTGGTAGGACCCTCATAAAGTACACCGACTATCTGGTGTAGGTCTCGGGAAACAGCTGGATGCGGAAGGCGCAAAACCGACCGGTTTGTAGCTACCTGGGGGAGGCCAATGACCAACAGTGGTCGTCTCTTGGCTGAAATGATGACATCTGCACCAAAAATCTTTAAGTCCGTTAGCCATTTATAAGTGACTAAATAACCAACACACATTTTATTCTTCCTCAAAGTCGCCCCTCCCGAAGCACTGTGATCAGTTAAGTTGTGGAACCCAAAAATTCTGTCTCCACTGATTGTGGCTCTGAGCACTTGGTGAAATTTTATTACAGAGGAAGATTCCTTCACTTGATTGGGCCATTGCGATGATGATCAAACCCGTGCTCTTATGGTCTAGATAATCCAACAAGCGACCAGTTTTTTACGGCTGGCATTCCCTGCGCTGATTATGTTGGCGAAATAAGACATTAGCAGAGATGTCCCTGACTCTTTTGTGTTTGTGGATTATAAATCTGCAAAATGTGCTACAGACAATAGTTATCTTTTAGTTATAAGGATAAACTTGTTTATCGAAATCTGGCGCATTAAGAATGTCGGAGACGGCCAACTCAGATATTCTTAAAGCGTCCGATTTTGAATGCATCTATTATTTGACGTTAATATTTTTTAATCGGCGCGCTTGCAAATTTTCACTAAAACATCAGTAGAATTAACAGAACTACAGACAAAAGCATGTATACCTATAAAACTATCGTTGTTTAGGTACGTGAATTCCCACACGCTCTCCACCGTTCAATAACTGGTATTACACTAAGTGCTTGTCATACGTCTGACTTGATTAGATGGTAGGAGGCATATTATTAGTCACAGCTCCTCAGAAACTGGCCTTTATCCAACTCGGGTCATCGACACCAAACAGTTTAGGTACCTTTGTTTAATATTGAATCGATATTGAACAATATGTCCAAGAATAATTACGTCATTGTATGCAGACTTTTTTAACTTCCTTAAGTAACTGATAGAAGCAGTAGGGGCACAAGCCTTTGTGTGTTGGGAATGCGATTTTGATGGAACCCCCAGTTTTTTTAGTGGGTAGGCGTTATTAGGGGAGAGTCCCACATAATCGCAGTCGGTCCACTCCCACTGCGGTAGATGTAACATTTTTTTAACATTATTAGTCCCCCATTTCTGCAGTGGTACTGGTACTACTGTGTTCCGGCGACTGAACATTTACGTCACGAATTGGCACCGAAACAAGTACTTGCAAATCTTACAAACATCATGTTTACAGACTTATACCTCTGTTTGCTTAACAAATTTGCTATAATAAACAAGACTAAACAGATGAACCCCAACTACGGAGTACTATTATACACGGTGTTTCATAATAACCAATAAATAATCAATGCGTTATCTAAAATTAATTATTAAATTGTGTTTACCCGTAATGTCATTTAACCCAAATTGTTCATGTAACTCATAGACATGATGATGATTCTATGATTTACATGAAAATTTTAGGTTGAATGACATTACGTGTAAACACATTTTAATAATTAGTTTTAGATAACGCATTGATTATTTATTGGTTACTATGAAACACCGTGTATATTCTGTGCCCCAACGTAATTGGTTCATCATAACTATTATAACCATAATATCATTCGTCAGTTGTCGGCTTATACAACATCCACGGGATGAAGGGGGTGGGGAGACACACATAATATTTTACGCCTCTGTGTTGTAGTGGTTGAGACCACCCGGTAATGATCTTGAGTTGCGAGGTTCGATTCCCCATGGGGGCAGAAGTTTTTCTGCCAAGTTACGTTATATTTAATTGATTTTTATCGAAAACGCTTAGAACAATGTTCCTGGCATGACAAATTATGCTTAGTACTCGTAGAGACTCTGTGCCAGGGTCGTGTGCATGGGTACCTCCGTCCTTACTATTTATGCCGCAAAGCAGCAGCGCTTGCATTGCTGTGTTCTGGTTTGAAGGGTAAGATGTAGCATTGAAATTACTGGGTACCGTGACTTTACATCTTAAGTCACAAATCGGCAACGTACACTGTGGTTCTTGTGGGGGTTGCAGTTTTGCTGCGAATCTTAGAGGAGCCACACGTATTATAGGTGACTGTTACCACTTACCATCAGGTGGGCAGTTTGCTTCTTTGCCAACTTAATTGCAATTTTAAAAAAAGATGACTAAATGTGAGTCATATATGGCTCACTACGCCGGCAGCTCCATATTGTTTTTATCGTAGTGTGCGTGTTTCGCGCGTAAGTGACTGCACACATCGGTGTCATTTTTGCTTCACTTTAATCATCGCGCTCTTTACCGGGCTGTCCTTCTATGCGTTATTATTCTAAGATACTCGGTATGTTTTTTAATATAATGTTTTATTTAAGTAAACCGAGATAAGTAGAGCAAGTTAAATTGTATAGGTATTGTAATGAGTACGTAGCAATACAGGTAAGTGATAACTGTTATTATGGTCCGTTTCATATTTTAATGGCATCGATCAGTTCTCGCTTATTGCCGATATTGCCAGTGAACTATCTGTTCCTAACTATTAAATAATCTGTGGTTTGAACATATTGGTAATCTGCGGTTTGAAGCAGAGGGCTAAATTCTGTAAGTTATTCTCAAAGAACGTACATATATAACTATGAACGTACGTACATACCGACGGAAGAAAACGTAAATGCTGTAAGTACCAAAACCCAAATTTTACACCAGAGCCAAAAAACCATTTGAAAATCGGAAAAAAATCATAACTTTTAAACTATTCGTAATAGAAAGATAATTTTTTGTGCACAATTTAACTAAAATAATATAAGTAAATGCAAAGCAATACTCAATTTAGTTCTAAAGTTATGAGAAATAGGGTTTTTCACTACTTACAGCAATAGACTTTTCATATTCATGCTAACCTTAAGAATACTGTAAGTAGTACATAGTTTTCTATGGATTAGTTTCTTTTTTTACATTTCCAGAAGTATAAAATGATGTATGTCAAGTATTGTCATAACAAAGTAGCACAAAAGAGATGGACAGCTAACTAAGGAATAGTTTTGATACCAAAATAAAGATTTAATCAAAGATCACATGGATGAGTTATAAAATAAAATGCTGTTAGTGTTTAATTTTTTCATTTTTATCTATAAAAATGTATGTTTGCATCAATGAATGTAAATGAGATCAACCTTAATCATAAAAAAACATAACTATTAATTTTTAACCGACTTCAAAAAAGGAGGAGGTTATCAATTCGGTTGTATTATTTTTTTTATGTTTGTTACCTCATAACTCCGTCATTTTTAAACCGATTTCCAAAATTCTTTTTGTATTCGATAGAGTATACTGCAAGGGTGGTCCCATGGTCACCAAAGTCAGGATCTGATGATGGGATCCCATAGAAAATAGAGGAAAATACTAATAGCGGAAAACTATTAAACTAACTACTAAGGAATTAAATTTGGATTTCTTTAACTAAAAAGATTTCATTCACTAAAAAGTTAACAATATTTATTTTTTTACAAAAAATAAAACCGACTTCAAAAACACTAAAAACTTAAAAATAATATAAGAATAGGTACAGACAACATCACACTTCTATATTGAAGTCGGTGACAAATTTTAACACTTTCTAGGAGATCATCGTTTGGCGCCGACTTCAATATAGAAGTGTGATGTTTTCTGTACCTATTCTTATATTATTTTTAAGTTTTTAGTGTTTTTGAAGTCGGTTTTCTTTTTTGTAATAAAATTTATTACAATAAGAAGACAATGATTCTTCTTCTTTTTCTTCTGGAATCAAACCTAGGCCTGTCAAGTGTCTCAATCCTTGAAACATAATCATGCTTATGAACTGCTTCAGTTCCTATGAGGTTATAATATTCCTCTCAATCAGCTATAAGGTATGGCTATAATATCAAAAACGTTTTATGCTTAATTTAGTCCTCTTCGTCTGTATCTGGTAAGCAATCAACTGTCTTTTTATTAGGTATGCTTCATAGCCAAATATTATTGAGTACAACTACTGCGTGGGTATAAGTTTCTTTTCTGCTACCTTTTTTAAATCGGTGTTTTTGTTTTGAAATTGGCAACTTAGCAGACTACAAGTTGAGTCTTGGTTCATTGTTGCCAATATTTCCAAGCTTAATCTCTATATACTGAGCATCTGGCAAAAATTCATGATTCAAGAGTGGGTACTAAATGGGAATTTGACATAATTTTGGTCTTCTCCATGTTCATTTTAAGACCCACTTGTTGGGAAACTCTACGGAGGTCTTAGAGCATTGTGCCTAGACCTTCCACGGTCTCATCCATGACTACGATATCATCAGCAAATCGAAGATGAGTGAGTCATGTACTCGCCGTTTATGTTGATGCCGAGTCCTCTCCAATTCAAAAGCTTAAATGCATCCTTCAACGCAGCTGTGCACAATTTCGGCGATATGACGTCGCCCTGTCTCACACCGCGCTGAAGTCATATTGGTTTCGAGTTTTGGTCCTGAAGGCGGACTGACATGGTGGCGTTTTCGTACAATGACTGCAACACTTGGATGCACCGACGGTCTATTTGGCACCTCTGGAGTGACCTAAGCATGGCCCAGGTCTCGACAGAATCTGAGGTTTTATCATAGTCCACAAACGCCAAGCATAGTGGCAGATTATACTTCTCGGTCTGCTGTATAATCTGCCGCAGTGTATGCATGTAGTCTATGGTACTATAGGCTTTACGGAATTCGGCTTGTTCAGGAAGCTGGAAGTTGTCAAACCTGCGTGCAAGACGATTCGTGGTGACCCTCGAGAACAGTTTGTAAATGACTCAGGATCGCGATGGGTATATAGTTCTACTTTTTGAAGAAATGTGCCTGCATGCCCCTGTACCATGCTTAAAGCAGCAGCAGCGCCTTCCGGACTGGTAGTCCACCCGCTTTTAGGAGTTCTGCTGTAACTTCATCATCATCCAGCGCCTTGTTGTTCTTAAGCTGTTTGAGAGAAACACCAATCTCGTACAGGCTGACGTCCGGGATGTCTTCGGCGTAGTGCCAGGACAATTTGGCTCTAGGGCCTGTGGTCTGAATTACAGTTGTTTGCGACATTGCGTAAAGCTGTCCATAGAAGTGTTTAATCTCGGCCATAAGCTCAGCCCCCTAACCATGATCACCCAAAACAATATTAAAACCGCACTGAGAGCGGGATGGCGCTATACGCAGCATGAGCGGTGTCTCTGTTTCAGTATTGTTTTAACCTTGCTATAAGCGATCATGGTAAGGCCCCAGGTTGGGATGTAATGACTCTGATGTCCTCTGTGTTTAGCTTCGTCAGCAGTCTCTGACCGAGTAACAGATCTCTTGCGAAGACTTTAGAGCCATTGTTCATTGTATGACGCGAGTCAGAGACTTAAAGATCTGTTTGTTGAGTCGCCGACAAGCATCTTTAGAAAACTGCAGATCCGTTCCACGCCTTTCCTCCATCAGTTGAACTGGCAGCTCAGAGATCTTACTTCTTTGCTTAGTTACGTCATTAAATGTGTCTACATCCACAATTCGAGTTGAAAGCATTCGGGATTTTTGATCTGGATGGCTTCGGGACGGGTTTCGGCTTTTATGTTAAGATTTAATGCGCCTCTTACCATTCGGTAATCTCTCCCAGTGTTGAACGAATTGATCACTTAGACGTTATTGAATATCCTGTCTTAGTGAACTTGATGAAGTCAATCTCATTTTTTGACACGCCATCCTAACATTTCCAGGCCCACTTTCAATGCAGCCGATTTTTGAAGAAAGAGTTCATCATATAGAGTCCCTCTCTCTTTCCATGTCATCGGCTAGCATTTTACTTTGGTAATTCCGGATTTCAGCATCAAATTGCCCTACTTTCAGCCTTTATGTAAAGATGATGGCGACAGACGAATTTTCTTAAACCATTGTTACAATTTTTTATTGTCTATCCCCCCTACTAGTGTAGAAGCAGAGGGGGCTTCGTCTAATGCAATCTTGTTTTAAATACTGCAATACCTAGTCTTTGAACAAAAATCTTATTCAAATTCAAATTCAAAAATCTTTATTCAACTTAGGCCTTTACAGGCACTTATTGACGTCAAAACAAAGCAAAACATTATAATTTAAAGGAAACATATTTAACCTTGTATGTGCATACATCCTGAATATACCTACTCAAGATGTCTGCAAATACAAGTAGCAATGAAAAAAAAGTTGAATCTACACCTGTTCGGAAATTGGGAGAGCCTTCTCGAGAAGAACAGGCAAGAAACACGAAAGGTCAAATTTTTTATCTCCTCTTTTGAATCGCTATTTACAATTTTGGTTTTGTTACATAGTCATTGAAAGTTTAAAAAAGTACAATCGGTATGGTTAAAATACAAAAAAAATAAGTTATAGACTTATACACTAATCATAATACAATAAATTATGTTGTTACCGAACATAATATGATAACTTGGTCTGATTCAAAATCAGTGTCAGTTCTTTTCCTGACAACAATATTTGTTAACATCAGTAGCTATACACAACACCACGATTATTGACATTATAACGAATAATAACTTCATATTAACTCCAGTTATTTAAACAGTCTCGAAACTCTCGTTTTTTCCGGGAATTTCGAGACTGGACTGAGTCTCGATTTTTTAGTCTCGGGACTCGAAAATGTATCGAGACTGAAAGCCTTAGTAACAACGGTCGCGTCATATCGCGCGATAACGTTTAGATTTGTGGTAAGTAGGGGGCGACCATAATCGCGGACTAGAAACTAACAGCGTAACACCTTTCGATATTATTAAAATATCACAAAAAGAGTGATTTAAATGTTAAGATAAATGTTACGCATATCTTCATATAAAGACATAATTGTCTTATCTATTGTTTTTAAATATGTGTTAAAAAGTGTTACTATTATAATGTATTGAAAGCAATCACATATAAGAATGATGTACCTTAACAGCCACTATATTCACAAACCTAAAGAATGGTGTAAGTAATCTAAGTTTAATCGTTGGCTTCGAAAAGGATGCTGTAAGTGTGTTAAGGTTTTAAATAATAACCACGTAAATATAAATAAATTATAATATTCCGTTTGAGTTTTGCTGTAAGTAAATTAGAGAGAGAGAGAGAGAGAGAGAGAGAGAGAGAGAGAAACATTTATTGACCTAAGACAAAGTACAGATATATAACATGGACCGATGGTTATTTACACACGTAACAAAACATACATAACATTTAACACTAATAACATATGTATAGGTACAAACATTAGGTCAATCAGGACCCCGCCTCAGCTTGTGTTGTCGCAATGCGAAATCGCATTGCAACAACGCTGGTATTCTGGCGGAGCCTGTAGGTGAGCGGAGAAAACAGTACTGTACTATATAGATTATACAAGAAACGTTAACATAAAAATAAGTTAAACACAAGATTAAAATACTGTGGATAAGAGAATTACTTACATAAAGAAAACTCGAATTAAGAAATATATATGAGTAAGAATAAACATATAAAATTAACATTTGAATACAATCATTACACTCGCACGTGATCGAATAGAAAGAATAATCATATAAGTCAAAGCGTAACAATGAAGCTGCAACGTTGACCGAACCAGGTGCCAGTACTGATCATTGTCATTGGTAGATAAATGCTGAGAGAAAGACTTAAAGTGAAACATATAGTAAGAGCTACTTTGCATTCATTATGATTTAGACTTTTGTAATGACAATAGATGACGCTTTAAGTTGATTTTCAACGTTTTCTTTGTTTTTATACCTCGCATCGGTGGAGGCAAATCATTCCAACACTTGGTAGCAGCGAATCTGAAGGATCCACGAAAGGCCGCAGTATGGTGTTTTGGAGTGGAAAAGATGTAGGAGCATGATCTCTTTAAAAACCTACTGTGTGCTTGTGCTCGCTCCAATTTAGCACAAAGATATTTTGGCTTGCCAGAATGAACAATTCCAAACAAGAGGGATGCCAAATGAACGCGCCTACGCGCATCCATCTTCAATATGTTGGCAGAATTTAGGAAGGGAGTAACATGGGTACGTGGTGGAATAGGGAAACAAAAACGCGCGCATGCGTTTTGCACACGTTGGATGAGCCGTGCAGTCCTTGCCAATAAGCATGGTCCGTAAACTGTGTCGCAGTAGTTTAGTTTAGACAAGACTAGCGACTCACACAGCTCCACTCGCAGTTTCTCGGATAGGTACTGTCTTATCCTGTAAAGGACCTTTAATCTGTAGAAACAACTACGAGCACATTCCCAAACATGGGTCTCAAAGTTGAGACTGCTATCGAGGATCACACCTAAGCTCTTAGCACTGCCCACTCTCTCTATGGTCACTCCGTTAATATTTACTGGCAAATCTTTATCGTTGACCTTATCAATTTTATTTTTACTGCCGATGAGCAAAAGTTTGGATTTTTGCGGGTTCAGAACAAGGCAATTAGTCCGAGACCAACTTGATAACCTTGCAAGGTCCTCATTCACTCTGTCCACTGCAGAGGAAGTGTCAGGGGGTCTGAAAGAATAGTACAGCTGTATGTCGTCAGCGTATAAGTGATAACGACACTCACGTATGCAGTCAGTCACATCTGCACTGTACAGAATGAACAGAATGGGACCTAATAATGAACCCTGTGGAACTCCTCTAGTAACTGAAAGAAAAGGAGAACGGATTTTGCTACCATCAACTACAGACAACTCTACGTACTGACTTCTGTCCGATAGGTAACTCGAGAACCACTTTATTGCACTTGTGTCGAAACCGTAGTATGCAAGCTTGGACAATAGAAGTGTCGTATTTATGCAGTCGAACGCGCGGGAGTAATCCAACAGTAGAAGCATAGTGATCATTCCAAGATCCTGAGCCGCTAGAACATTGTCGACGACATCCGAGAGTGCGGTTGCAGTGCCGAGACCCTTGCGAAACCCTGACTGAAATTGTGGAAGAATTTCGTGATCCTCAAGGTATGTCGTTAGTTGATCGCACACTACTCTCTCCAATATCTTGGAGATGCAAGGAAGTATGCTTATCGGTCTGAGATCGCTTACAGTCATAGGTTGTGTGTTTTTGGGTAGAGGTTTAACTATCGCCCGCTTCCAACTCCTTGGGAAAGTGTTCTCTAGAATAGAGCGATTTACAATACTCGTGACTGCCTTCAATGACTGCGGCATAGTCAGTTCTAGCATCTCCAATGAGATATGATCATCACCTTGTGCGTTGGATGAGAGACTTCTAATAGCTTTAAGAACTATCTCTTCGCTGACTGGGCGTAACATAAAAGTGCCTGCTGCACAGTGCCTGTGGTGTTCAAAAAATGTCAAATAGGTTATTGGTACATTTATCTCTCCGGTTTTAAATTAGTGCCAAAAACAAAGTTTTTTGGGAGTCTTACGACAATTAGAACCTTGAAATTTTTCGAAAATTATCCGTCAATGTGAAATTTTTGTCGTCGTAGAAACACGAGACCCGGACCATTCGACGCAGTATTTTTTCTGATTCCGACAGTGTATTTACAGTCTACTTACGCCATTTTTGCTACTTACAGCATTTATGTTTTCTGCCGTCGATATGTAGTTTCGATTACTTTTTTTATTATCTTATATAGACAATACATGATATGTGCTATCTTCACGTCATTTAGTTGTTTATAATAAAAAAAAACATATTTATGTCTATGGTAGCTATCGCGTATAAAAGAAATCGGAGATAATAATTATAATTATTTGCCCCAGAAGGTTGTCGATTTTTGAACAGATAATCAGTACTAAATCGATCCAGTGGATCGGTGATTCAGTCGATTTTCAACCTACTTCAGAAAAGGACGAGGTTCTATGTTCGACTGTATCTATTTTTTTACCTATGTTGACTGATTACTCCACCATTTGTGGCTCCATTTTCCAAATTCTTTTTGTAATCAAAACAGTAGACACCCGTGGTGCTGCTATTGTTGCCATGTCACGATTTGATGATGAGATCCCATGAAAATCGAGAGAAATCCTTAAATCTCATAGACACGTCCAACGTGTTTCATGTTTTTGCTGAACGAAATCTGTAAACATTATTAAATTTGATGTTGATACGTAGTTATTAACAATGAATAAAGACTACCTTGGCTTAAAAAAGTTCAAAGGAGATCAAGACAGGTAAAGATTTCGTCGGGGCTGGTAAGAGCTCAGTGGTCGAGATGTCTAGGTGTCAACAGGGCATGTTGAAAACGCGGGCTCAAAACCCCGCCCGATACGAATTTTTTCTTTATTGGTATTATTCATTTTTCAATTTATCTAGCTTTTTTAAATAAAATGCAAAGTTCTATATAAAATACAGCGGTTAGTTCCTATCACTCAAAACTCTGACCATATACTAATAAAAAACATGCGAACCCAAAATGCGATCCTTATTTGTTTAATCCTATCTGTAATTGCAAATTCGATCCAAAAGTACCGTTTTGCCTCTATAAACAATCGATGGATTGCATTTTTAATCTTTGATAGTAAACCATCGATGTGGGATCCGATCGGCGTTTTTGGATAGGTCTCCGTTCGAAAATTACGTTTGACATGTGCCAATAAACAATTTTTGGTTAGAAAGGGATTGATAGATAGATCGTTTATTGTAATTGACACGCAGATTAGAGATCGATCGAGCGATAAGCACCCGAAATTGCTTTTAATCTTGGATAGAGGTAGATTCATTATTGGGTTCGGGCGTTATTGAGTACCTAGCAGTTATAAGTTTCTATTATCGCCCCACACCACGACCGCATACGAAGTAAAAGTGGCTCCGTTCTATTGTGAAGAACATAAACGTTGCGATGACTTGCAGATTTTCTTACGCTTCGATTGTGGGCTTGTATCGAATTTGTTTAGTCACTGCCGAATAATATCCAATTGCGAGCTAAATAAGTACTCAGCACGTGTTAAGTGAAGGAATCATTACACATTACCCTAGCTACACAATATGATAGAGTCAATGAGAATTGGTATTACATATTCTGAAAATATTTAGTTGAGGTGGCACCAATAGTCTCATGCTACACTCAGGGACACATTTAGAGGAACGATAAAAAGTCACTTCTAGTTTTGATAACGCTGTGTATTTCAGCCTATGAAACCATATTTAGTTTTACCAGCTTTGTAGCTATCGGATTCGCTACAAAAAAACATTCACTGCGGAAACCAGTTGTGCGATTGTGATAAAAAGACTACCATTAAAAGTTACCGTTCTTCGCCAGGTCACAAATAGGGAAAATTTGTCATTATCCGTTATGGCCTTGGTCATCAATCCTGGATAACAATCAAACAAACGCATTAAAGGTCAATCATACATCGATATGATGTTGTAATAGTAGCTTGAATCTATGTGAAAAGTGTAGTGTTCCTCAAAATTTGTCCCTGAGTGTATATAACAATGCTATCCAAGTTTAAAATGATGCTTCAAAGTGACAAAATTTGAAACTCTTGTTTCGCTTCTCTGCACTCTCTTGTAAGAGAAGGCAACCTGCTTGCTTTGCTTTTTTTGTAAAAAAAAGCTTTCATATTTTAGATGGTGTCAGAATGGTTCAAAGAGATCGCGTACAAAGCTGAGCTGGACAGGCACGAGGATCCCGAGCTGGAGGAGCAGGCTTTCCTGCTGTGTGGCGAAAAGAAGGAGACCAGAGCCAAGGTTATCGCAGACCTCAGGAACCTTATCTATGGTGAGTGGATTGTCGTTATCACATCCGACGAGAACATTCATACCTCTGTCTTGATATGTTGCACCGAGGGCCTATTACCGACCTCATGGTTTTGCAAATGATATCATATGATGTCATAGTGCAAAACGAAAAATACGATTTCCGGTCAGATTTTTGATCATTTGTTCATTATTTAACGATGACACCATTGAAATTATGCCATAGTGATGATATCATTGGAGATCGGTAATACAAAATACAGCATTTCATTACTTTTTTTTCTCAAATTTATACCATGTCATACGATGAAAGATCCATAATTGGCCTGCTGATTAAGCTTCTGAATCTGCTTGGCTAACTACCAACATTAACTACACGGTTATATCTACAGTGTTGTATTTCCTATAAATGAAGTAAGCCAGTTCCTTTGTGGATGAAGGCTCCAGCTGAAGCTCACCTCCGACAAGGGCTTATTTTGTCACTTACTCGACCAAAAGCAGAGATGTGTAGGAAATCTGACAAATACTAAAGCTTAAAGAATCTGTCCACGAAATCAGAGATTAGAAAAACGTGTCAACTTTGAATTCGCAAAATGCATTTTTAAAGCGCGTGTAAAAAGACTTTGAAAAAAGTTTATTATGACGACAATAATTATTTGAATGATGCGAATGCTTAGAATTAATTTGAAGACATGACTCGTTACAATTTAAAGAAATGTTGTCATCTATAACTATTTATAACACAGTAAACAATGCTATGTAACGACATAATTGATAAAAAATCATTGTGTGCTTTTATGAAATCGCGATGCACGTAAAACTTTTTTTTAGATCGTAGGCATTTTACTGAAAATTTGCGAAAAAATATTTGACTTAGGGTATTAAAATCGCGTTTTTAATCGCGTCCTTAAATCTTTTTCTTCTGAAAAGAAAATAAGAAATAAAAAAGAAAAAGCTATAAAAAATAAAATAATTAAGAAACATATTTATGAAAAAAAAAATAACGCTGTACACCAGGATCGAACCACTGCCACACAGATTTAAAGCTGAGCTTCTGCACTCAGAATAGGCTGGCTGTAGAAATGGAATGGTTATCAGTTGAAAGAAGTCCTGAACGGATGGTGGGTAAAAAATGAGCGAATAGAACTTTTTATCGTGTCTTATTAAAGATACCAGGATTAAAGATACTATACTAGGTTACAAAAAGTCTAAAATAGCCTTTCTGTAACCTAGTAATAATTGTAGATATTGTCAGCATTTACGGTGATTAGTATAAAGTTCAAGTTTATCGTCCCCGTTACATCTTACTTTTGCAACAGGTAGTTAAAAGAAATTTGCTACAAGCGGTTGCACCATAGAATTACAATTTGAAACTTAAAATCCTTTACGTTTGAATTGTCAAAAGAACGGCAAGTGTAAAACGTAAGTCGCGCAACCTGTCATTCTGACTACAATCACTAGAATCAGAGCACGGAAAATTGAGGAATTCCGAGCCGTTATCGTTAGAAAGTATTTTTTTTAATTTCACTGGCCCTAACATTACACGTACCTAATAGACATAGGAACAATATAAGGCAGATATATAAAAACGCATCATCATCTTCATTACGAGTATAACCGTACGATGAATATTACAATAACCGTAATTGTATTCCCCAGTAGAGTAGGTTGGATCGCTTATTCAAATGTTGCGGATGAGTATCCAAAGAATAGCTTCTCACTGGAATTGAATAGGGACGGGTTGAAATGTGTTGGAGCGTCGGTGGCGCTGTGGGTGTGGTGGACTAGGCAGGCCAGTGCCTAGTCTACAGCGCCACCGATCGACCGATCGTTCTAATCGGAAGGTCCATTGGAGCTAAAAAGGCCGCATTGGCAGAGTCGTTATATGATCATAATATGATTCGTATTATGAATTAAGTGCAATTCATCATAAGCATATTCTCTTTAACAGCTTTGTATGAATATTCATAAAATGACCCCAATTGACACTTAAGCAATTCTTAATTTGTGCACCATTTTACGAATATTCATACAAAGCTATCAAACAGAATAATTGCTTATCATAAATTACACTCCATTCATAATACGAATCATATTATGATTCTGCCGATGCGGCCTTTTTAGTCCGCAGGTTTCAATCCTGCCATGTACCAATGTGTATTTCGTTTTTGATATGTACGTACGAGTACATCTGTCCGACGCTCTAACGGTGAATGAAAACATCGTGAGGCAACCTGTATACATCTGCGAAGAAATTCAATGGTGTATGTGAAGTCGACCAATCCGCACTGGGCCAGCGTGGTTGACTAAGGCCTAAACACCCACTTTGGGTAGGCCCGAGCCCCTCGGTGGGGGCGTATGAGCTGAGCAGTGGTGGGTGTATTGAAAAAGTTGATTTTAAATAAAAAAAACTACCACTCAAGGTAGCCAACCATAGAGGCATCTAACCCGAATGACATTTCAACTGTATTGATGTTTTTTTGCTTTGTCATGCATAAATAGATATTACCCACTGTTATTAGTTACATCCTACATCCAATTAATTTGTAAGTTTGGAGCATCGGTGGCGCTGTGGCCTCGGCACTGGACTGTGTCCCGAGTAGAATCGGGAGGCCCGCGATCGATCCCGCCATGTACCAATGTGTTTTTCGTTTCACGAATTTCATATGTACATTTATCTGACGCTTCTACGGTGAAGGAAAACATCGTGAGGAAACCTGCATACACCTGCGAAGCAATTCAAAGGTGTTTGTGAAGTCAACCAATCCGAACGCGGGCCAGCGTGGTTTGACTAAGGCCTAATCGCCCTAACATAACTAGTTAGAGTAGGCTCGTGCCCCTCGGTGGGGACGTATATGAGCTGCGATGATGAAGTTTGCTTTATTCTTGAACAATTTTCACGAAATCTGAAAAGATTTCTAAATTGGATAGTAATACGTAGCTATTAAAACTGAGTAAAAGCTATTTTGGCTTAACGAAGTAAAAAGAAATCATCAATACAGTTGATGTTCCGTTATTAGCTTATACTCGTACTAATAAGATCGAGAGACGTCGATTTTTTTGTCGAAACCACTAGTTAATTAATTATAAATATTTGCCTGTCTGCCTAGTGTCGAAACTTTTACAAGAGCTTTAGCTTTCAAGGCAAATCACTTAAAAAGTTAAAACCGACTTGAAGTGCACTCAATTATATTTTATTATAAATATGTCATATATCTACACTTAAACCGAAAAAAATGTGTGACACAGCAATTAACATGTATATTGTACAGGATGTTTTTAAATATCGATATAACATTTAAGGGGCGTATAAAAATTATATATTAGTGAGACCATAGGTGCTAAAGTCTCAGATCTGCATCTTATGTTTTACGATTTAATTTGACTTTTAACTCAATGTGACATACATCAGCTTAGTGTTCCTCGTATCTACGCTGATGTAAGACTGCCAGGACTTAGGGTCAAAAAATAATTTATATAGTATAAACCAGTAACTTGATTAATCCCATATTTTTCCTACTGAATTTCCATTTCAGAATTCGGACGAATGCATACCTTTATCTGTTTTTCAACATTCCGAAGCAACGGTGTACACAGCTGTTTTTTGTTTCACCTTCCACTACTAGATCAAGAAACGATTTATGAAGAATAGCTTAATTAAAACAAAGCGAAAAAAGAAGACATCTAGTGTTTATCCTCCGACGTGACTCAATCAATATGTACTTATTGCTTTCACGGTAAAATGTTTAACTATCTCTTAATAACAGTCTTTCCCTAGTAGACATTATAAACTATAAAATTAAGAAAATCATTAAATATTATACGTCGAAATATACTACATACTTACAAGTGATAAGAGATCCTTTGCGACTTATTAACTTTTGAATCATAATTGACACACCTTTTTTACAAGACGGCATTATGTAGAAGTATTTATTCAATAAAGTATTTACCCTCATTGTCCAGTCTATCCAATTGAGCCCAGCAAGTTCTCCCATAAAGATAGAAATGACTACCCTACGAGATGGCAGAAATGGATTTTTATTTCTCGAAATATGTATATTTTTGATTCAAAGTAAATAGCAGAAAAGTACGTCAAAACAGCAATTTCATATTTAAGCCCCGTCGCACTGTTTGACCGTATCGATACGCACTGAAGACATAACGTCCCAATTAGGATGTTTTCTAGACTTCAATACGCGCGCTTGTGACATAATATGTCTAAATCCCGCTGCACACGAGACATGTTTTCCTCCGGGACGTGATGGGATGGTAAATTTGAAATTATCGCTACATAGCAAATGTAGAGCAAAGCACATACGTGACGGATGTGGGGACAGAACGGAGACGTGACACAATGTTGGCCAAATTAACTCTAATCGGGGAAAATACCGTCGGCGATGTTTAGTACCAGACCAGCCGTCGCGTGCGTGTCCCGTCGCATCTGTGACCATCTGTTTCCAAAACGCTTATGCAGCGAGCTTAGTTATAATTTAGCTTTTACCAGCTATTAAACATTTTGACGTAGATTCAAGATCAAACAAACGCAAGTTACGAAATATTTGTTAAACGAAAATATTAGGCAATCGAGTCTCCCAAAACATCTGCTTGATTGCTATTGCAATATTATGCGTTGAACATTGAAAATAAACGTGAGAATTGTTTGTAGTGTATACAAACATAATTTTTGTTAATGGTATGAGTGTGGCGTGTAACGTGGTATTATTTTGGTTTCATATACCTAGAATATGCTAGAATACAGGCGTAATCACGCGCAGAATTTGAAAAATTTGTTAACTAGAATTAATTATTAAGTATTTTTTATTCATGACATTTGCGAATAACGTACGTTTTTAAATATTTAAATAATCTTATTACATGCAGAATATTTTTAAAGGCTAGGCCAATTTACGAAATCTGATTTTATAATTTATGCGTGCTTCCAGTATTAAGAAATGACGTAGAATTCTAACACAAAAAAAAAACACTGTAGACTGGAACAAAAATAACATAATAACAGAAAAGCATATTAGATAACATCCTAAATATTACCCAAAAAATAGCTTTAAAAATGATATTCATAGACAGTTAGACGATTTTTTTTACAAAAAGGATATCTTTGTCTGGTCACCTACAAAGTAATCGGTGAATGTTTAACGCATTTCAAAAATCAACTAACATGTCCCAAATAAATAGTAATATTTTTTTATGAACCTGGCGAGGGGACAATTAAAACTATTAAATAATCAGATTATTGCAGTGCAATAATGAAAGAGACAATTTCGTGAGCTGGCTTAGAATTAAACGCTCCAATAAGAGTTTTTCCATTGCAAAGCTTATTTTGCTAGGATTCACCTACTAATATCCATGCGTTCATATTGACATCTTTTTTTACAGGACTTTAATTGATATTCAACACAGTATACTAAGAGAGTATAACTGGGAAAATATTGGTAATAAACATCGCTTATAAAACCTAAAAATAACCTTATACCAATAAAATACGTTTTAATAATGTGACAGATAAGCATTTAGTCCACATAAGGTGCTTAGGCAGGAAATCTTACGTGATCAACTCGACTTTACTCGCTTGGCTTTACTCGCCTAGATAAAGTTTAACACTGCAGATAGTTTTACTCGGGGTTAAAACAAGATAAGAACTATCAAACGCGCAAAGTTTAAATAGCCGTTAAGTTTTCTAAAATTGACCAATTATCTGCGCAATTTTCTTAATTTTTCTTTGCTTGAGAACTTTCTACAAAGTACCTATTATAAAATGACAAAAAAGATAAATGGAATCGGTAAAGTCGTTCTCAATTAGACGTAACCAAGGGGAATAGGGATTCATTCATTTTCACTTATATAGACTATGCACCTTTGAGGTGTCTCCTATCCCATCTCTATTCTAAATTTCATCAAATGGTTTAGCAGCTTAGACGTGACAGCGTTACAGATAGATAGACACAGGATACTTCCGCATACCTATAAAGGTCTATTTTTATATTTATATATAATATAAGAAGGGATAGTAAGAAAAATCTATGAAAGTAAAATCTACAAACTCAAATCTTATCGAATTCTTATTCGAACACTATTAATCCAATAAACAAAAAAAAACATTTGAAACCCTAAACCACTGAGCGCGGAACATAAAAAGTAAGAAAGTATTCCATAATTGGATTTGTTTGACCAATTTGAACCGAATATGGAGGTAATGATTTGCTTGTGTTTACAAACTGCCTGTATAAAAATGATCGGACTTGGAAAATAATTATAATAATTGGGCATACATCACGTAATCACCACTTTACGCCACAAATTGCAGGCTGTCAGAAAAAAATGGTCAGATGAGCGTAACTAATTTGATAAACTAGTCAGCGAGTTGCCACTCCACAGTGATGAATGATTTATGAAGTCTCTCACAGATTCCATAATAGTAGCAGTTTAACAGTATCTCCCTATAGCTAACTTACTTACGGCGTACTAGCATTATAAACAAATTTATGTATGGTAACGAAATAATTTATTGATATAATCCATACTAATATTATCAATGCGAAAATAACTCTGTCTGTTTGTCTGTCTGTCTGTCGCGCTATAACGCCAAAGCTTCTAAACCGATTTGAATGAATTTTGGTATACTTAGACATAGTTTGAGTCCCAGAAAATCATCCCTTAAGGGGGATAAAAGGGGGGTGGAAGATTGTATGAGGAATCAATAACCGCTGAACTGATATAGATGAAATTTGGTATCGAGATAGTTTGAGTTGTGGGGAAGGAAGGATAAAGAATGGTTTTTATCCCCGAAATACTAGGCTAAAAAAAATTCATTATTTCTTCATAGGCCTTTGTGTACGTTTCTACAATAAAATCCCAAATAATATTAAAGCCCTTAGCTTGAATAAATTTAAAGTCACAATCAAGGGCGCACTTATGAAAAAAGCATAATTATTATAAAGTGTCTGATTATATGACAGACAAAACTGCTTGGGATTGACAAAAAATGAGATAATTGACGTTCAAAGGGTATTAACACTTTGTGATAATGGGATATGTCATTCATTTGAGTAACTGTTCCACTCACTCCGACAGGCATTTCTATATTATTATTTTTTAATAAAAATGTTTGTGAAATATAATATTTGTAATGACAATTTAAAAGAGGAGACAAAAAAAATAAAAGACCTTCCGAGTTTCTTGCCTGTTTTTCTCGAGAAGGCTCTCCCAATTTTCGAACAGGTGTAGAGTCAACTTTTTTTTTTTCATTTGACTTGTACTTGCACACATCTTAATAATGGTTAGGGTGTGTGTACTGTACATACAAGGATGAAATAAAATAATTAGTAAATTACATTCTTGTTTGAAGATTTTTAATGTTTTGTTTGACGTCAATAAGTGCCTGTAAAGGTCTATATTGAATTAAGATTTTTGAGTTTGAGTTTGAAATCATGCGGGGGGGGGGGGGGCTTCCACGCGGGCAAAAGCTAGTAAGTCTATAAAGCTGCTAAATTTCTTTGTACGCATTGTTGTTATTAGCTAAAACACGTCCAGACTATTCTAAAGAGCGTTTTGACAAGTTATATTTCAATTAAGATTATTTTGATTTGATTCGAATCGACGTGTGTTCAAGGCTAAGCACGAATATTCGTAAGATTCGTAACGTTAACGTGTCGAGTTCACGATACGACGGCGCTAGTGCGTAGCACGAAGCACTTTCGCAAACGTAAACTATTAAAACTAAAATATTCGTACACGTAAATTCGTAAACGTAAAATATTCGTACTATCGCGTGCACTTCCGCCTGACCATTTAAAAATTTATTCGCTTGAATCGTGCGGAAGCGCCGGGCTACGCCTCCTTAAGTTTTGGCCTATTAGAAAAGAAATACTCTTTCTCTCTCTAATCGGCGTTGGGGGGTTCCTCGGCGGCTCGGTGGCAGGCCGAAGAAGAATCTTTTATTTCATTATTGCATGTCTATTCGAGGTCGACGGGGTGGGGCTAGAGAGCGCTAGTGCAAACGAAAATGAGCGTTGCGGTGATCAGGCGGAACTGCGCGCGATAGTACATTTTCGAACTTGACGATCTAGGTATACGTGAAAACCTTGTTCGTGCTTCCCAATTTAGTTCCAAGTACGCCCTGTAGGGGCGCTGTACAAATCCAATACAAATATTTCACAAAGACGATACGTTTAGCGCAGAGGTCGAGTGATCACCTACTGCGCAACGGGTCGCGGGTTCGATTCCCGTACGGGAAAAATGTTTTGTATGGCCTACAGGAATTTGTTCTGGTCTGGGCGTATGTGCATGTGATATTCTATGTTTGTAACTGCACCCACGACACAGGAGAAAATCCTAGTGTGGGGCGACGTTTTTTTTTTAAAAAAAAAAGAATACGTTAACGCACAATGTTCGTCCTAGCCCTACATATGACATTATATGACGCACAGACATAAATCTACCTTGAGGCGTCGATCCCTCTATCTATGTGAAAACCGATAGTGTTAACATTTCTTTAAGGACCTACATGTAGTTCTTATATAATTAACAAATATACAACCGCTACAAGGATCCCAATGTATGTCGCTAGTTTGTGACACAGCAACGCAAGCACCTACTCGTATTTCTTGCAAGCAGACGACTCTGGTACAGTCTCCATCTGGTATTGGTCCGAGTATTTACAATTACTGCATCTACAACAAAGTTTCTCCAACTGCGAGTATATTAGAAATCGGTACTGTCCATCAGCACAGTAAATACCCAACATTGTTCTGAAAATATTTACTAAAGCGCCAGCGCATAACTTGAACAGCATGAGTAAGTACATTTCTTGCATCGTAAATATTCAATAGACCAATGATGTTTTATAAGTAGACAAGTCCGTCAAATCACTCGTGTTCATATTGAAGGCAAAAATAAACCTCATACATTGTGTATTAAATACAACAATAAATTCAAACTGCGTAGTCGGCAAGGAGGACCTGTTCGAAAATTACTCAGAGGCCCTAGACACAAATGCCACACGCTAACTTTTCCGCAGTTAACATTCACGCCGGTAGCACACCTCCGCCGCGGAACTGTAATAGCGAAACCGCTAAACGATTCTGCCACGTTGTCGTTTGTACGGCGCGCGAGCTCTGGCGAGCTGGCCTGCTCTAACGCGGATATTTAACTATGGCGCTGTCTCTGTCGCGCGCGGTTCCGCCCAATCTGCTCAGACGCCATCTACACCTCCGCGTTCGCTTCGCCGTTTTTTTTTGTTCCTGACTATGCGACGCGGTTTCGCCTTGTTAGTTTCGCGGCGGAGGTGTGCTACGGGCATAAGTGAATATAACAATCAGTGACGGTATCTCGTGCTTCATTTCTTTGTTACCGCGTTACCAAATAACGTATCTACCAATAAAGTATCTTTGCCACAGACGTTGTTTGCAATCTGTCGCCAAGCGTGACTCGTTCCTAAGCGCGGCTTTTACTCGCCTATCAAACAATGCGTCTATTGGTTACGCTACTGCCGGAGTGGAAGCGGAACACGACATTTGTAAAAGGCTTGCCTAAGATCAGCTTCCAGCCGATGCTGGTGACCTCATTTTTTCTCCGACAATTTCTTATTGTGAATGCAACTGGTTTCTGTTGATACTATGTACTTAAGGCCTTGCCATTTTTAAGTCTACTCGTTCACGAGGGTTGATTATTGCATTTCAATTATTTTTTCATCTCACCTGATGGTAAATGATGATAAGACCGAATCGAGGAACGGGCGTTAGGTTACCTCATATTATAGCAACAGCAAGTTTTCTATTCAAGGTCTATCCACACACATCCGGGCCGTGCCCGGGATGTGACCGGGCCGTGTCCGTGGCACTACCGGTGATCCGTGTCACGTCAGGGCCACCGACTTCAATCTGCACCCTTTAATCACCATTCACGGAGAACAATATGCATTATGATTTTGTATAATACGACAGAGATGCGTAACGCTTCTATGTATAACCCGTCTTTCATTTTTTAAAATAAAACTCGGACGTGCTGTTCGGGTACGGAAGTTCCGTCGCCGGCCCGGACACGGACGTGTATGAACGAGTTCATATAAAAAGTACGTAATGATATTTTTTCAAGCCACTGACGGAACACGTCCCGCCCACGTCCCGGGCACGGCACGCATATGTGTGGATCGAGCTTTATAGTGGCTCTAACCAATTTTGAAGTACTTAGAGACAATGGTACAGTAAGCTCATTATCAAGCTATACTGTTAGACCTTTGGACCGTTCTTATGTCGCTCGTAATAGTGGCGGTTTTCGTAGTGTAAATGTATAGCTTACTGTACTAGCGTAGGCAACCTTTCTGACCTTTTTCAGATATATGTAATGTAATTAAAATAATAATGTTATTATTTCATACTATTTGTATAGCTTTCAATCTTGAATATCTATAGAGTTCGTAACATCTTCCACTTGTGGATGTAGAAAATGTTAAGATATTCAAATGCATATGATGTGTATATGTGTGTGTATGTGTATATATATAATTAAATATATATATTTACAATTTAAACTAAGAAAAGATAGCTAATTTGATTGAGTTGCGCAACTCACGTTAGAATAGAATAGGAGTGAAAAGTAGTCGTAAGTGTTAATATAAGTAATTTAATATTAAAATCAAATCAAATCAAATCAAATCAAATCTTTATTGCTGACTAAGGTGTGATACAGATGTTGTTATAATTAGAGTTCTTGATTACCTAGTCACCCTTTTCAGGTATAGCAATGTTGGTGAGGGCTCCCTATCTACAATTTATGTTTTACTATTTCATTTAATGTATATATAGAATGTATAAATAGAAATAATGTATATATGTATTATATAGAATGGATCACATAGCAACTTATAAATGATAGCTTTCCGCTCGCGACTTCACCCGCGTTATTTTTGTTTTCCCGTGGGATTTTTTTCCTGTAGAAAAATTACCCTATGTCCTTCCTTCCCATGATCTCGAACTATCCCTATACCAACTTTCATCAAAATCGGTTCAGTAGTTACGAAGTCTATTCAATACAAAAAACAAACAAACAATCAAATCTTTCCTCTTTATAATATTAGACTCTAGATAAAGGCACGGACCACGAGTCTGTGGAGCGTTTACTTTGTAAATAATAATAAAAAGATATTCAAGTGTAATAAATGTCATAGATTTTATCACAGACTTAGTAGTGATTGGTATTTATTTAAATTGACTGTCGGTTGCATCAGTTATAGTGTCTCGTTTTCTGATTTCAGAACGGGGGGAATGTAAGCCGCCGCGGACGGACGACGCCTTCCTACTGCGGTTCCTGCGCGCGCGCCACTCCATACCCGCCAGGGCGCATAGACTGGTGAGTCAAGGAATATGGATATTTACTCCGCAATCGAATAGAGCTCTTTTGCGTCGAAGCCTTAGAGTATTGAGTAAATGATCTAAGCCCGAAGCCGAAGTATATTCGTAAGCGAGGTTCACCTCCTTAACAAAAATTCATTTTGATGGATCTCTGCTAATGACAACAATCGTGAAAAAAAAAACAGCGAAAGCAAGACTTATTTTCGAGTGTTGACTACTGTTTCCAAATTACTCAATATTTATCAGTATGAAGTAATTTAATGTAAATTAAAATTAAATTATTAAACTCTTGACAAAACGTGTGAAGATTTTAGTGTGCTTAAAACTAGAGGGAGACTCTGTACCAGGGTCGCCTTCTTGGGTACCTCCGTCTTACCTATTTCTGTCGCAAAGCAGCAGTGCTTGCATTGCTGTGTTCCGGTTGGAAGGGTAAGATATAGCAGTGAAATTACTGGGTACCGTGACTTTACATCTAATGTGACCAGTTGGCAACGTACACCGTGATTCTTGCGTGGGTGGCAGATTTGGTGCGAATCGCACAAGAGCCACATGTATTATAGATGACTGTTACTACTTACCATCAGGTGGGCAGTATGCTTGTTTGCCATGTATAAAAAAACTTGAGTCAGTCAGATCTAGAGCTCTGGGGTTCAAAAGGGTTGCAAGGGTCAAAATTGACCACATTTTAAAATAATCTTGTATGAAAATTATGAAAACATTCGGGGCTTTGGTCATCCTAAATACTTTATTTTTCAAAATTTATTACTCGTTCAAAAACTTCGTCCCAGAAAGTCAACTGTTTTGCTCAAGGGTCGTTTCATCTATTTTAGAGGTCAGGTGAAATTCCCCTTTGTATTAATTGGATTGAGCGGGGCATGTCGAGCGAATGCATCCAGATAGGTGGGCTCCAGTAGTCACGCAATGGCAACCCCGAGACGGATGTCGATGTCGGGGCAGGCCCAGAAAGAGTTGGTGCTGTACGGAGCCCCGATTTGGGCGGAGCGTCTCGCCCCCGAACGGTGGCCCTCCTGCGCAGGCCGTAGAGGGTCATTGCCACCCGAGCCGTACGGGCCTACCGCACGGTCTCTCACGGGGCGGCCTGCGTTCTAGCGGGCTCGCCTCCGTGGGATGTCGAGGCACGCGTCCTTGCGGCCGTGCACCGACATCGGATGGCAGTGAGGAGTCGAGGGGAGCACCCCCTCCCGCAAGAGGTGGCGCGCATAAGGCACCTAGCGCAGAGGGAGGCTCTCCGCCAGTGGGCCGAGATGCTCGCCCACAAAGCGGCCGGCCACTGGACGATCGAGGCCGTTCGTCCAGTGTTGGAGGAGTGGGCTGGGCGCCGGGTGGTGCAGATGATGACCGGGCACGGCTGCTTCGGCCATTATCTGCACCATGTCGCACGGAGGGAGGAGACGCCGCAGTACCACCATTGCGGCGCTCCCGACGACACGGCCGAGCACGCACGTGATCTCGCAGAAGGAGGCAACGGAGCGGGCGCGAGAGGTTGACCCTCTCGCCGCACCCCTCCGGCGCAGGCGGTTGGGTAGGAGGAGGCGCGCGTTCCTGGACGCGCGCCACCAACTCCCTTAAGCAAGCTGGGGATGAAATGGCCCGGCCGGCCGACAACCGGTCGGAAGATACTTTTCTACTTTTGGCCTGCCCGTCTGGGGGGTCGAATTATGGCACTTGTCGACCCCCCCGTAGAGGTAAGACCAGGCGCTTGCGTCAGGCCTACTCTCCAGGAGGCGCACTCGGGAAATGGCTAACGCCGATCCCGAGTGTGTCTACGGAGGTAGAAGTTGCTGGAGAGTGGTTTAGCCAGGTATGGGGCTTATACCCGAGTCCAATGGCATATCCTTGGGGCGGCCTTGTCAGCTTTCAGCCCCTTGTTGAATCGTAAAGAGATTCCCCCGCCTCAAAAAAAAAAGCCCAGAAAGCGTTGGCGTGACGACCTGGATGCTTTTCTTCCACAATGGCCGGAGAGTGCTAGGGATCGTGATCTGTGGAGTGGATTAAGGGAGACCTTTGCCCAACAGTGGGACAATATAGGTTAATAAAAAAAATTGATCCTTCACGTCATTTAACATCAGTTTTGATGGAAGTTGAGAACTTCTCTATATAATAAAATCACTAATCACCATTCTCTACAATTTTATGATTACATTCTCGTTATAATGTTAGATGCCCTTTTGCTTTTCAATTGTCCTTTTTACTTAATAGCTGGTCCGGTACTGCAACTTCAGGGAGCAGAATCCGCACCTGTGGCGCGACGTCGACTGGTTCAGTTTGACCCGGCTCGGCTCCGTGTACGAGGGCGTGCTGTTCGACAGGCCTGATGTCGGCAGGCTTATCATATGTAGACTGGGTAAGCTTTTGGGTATCAGCACTTGGTTTTACCTTCTTGTATGGATATGAACGTCAGTGAACGTCGGTGGCACTGTGGACTCGGTACTTGCCTTCCAATCGGGAGGTCCGGGGTTCGAGACCGCCATGTACCAATGTGTTGTTCGTTTTCGAATTTCATATATAGATTTGTCGCTCCTACGGTGTAAGAAAATCGTGAGGCAACCTGCATACATCCGTGAAGAAATAGAAAGGTGTATGTGAAGTCGACCAATCCGCACTGGGCCCAGCGTGGTTGACTAAGGATTAAACACCCTAACTTAGGGTAGGCTCGAGCCCCTCGGTGGGGACGTAATGGGCTGCGATGATGATGGATATGAAAAATATTTTATGGCGGGATTATCTGTAACGCTTCCAGGGGGCGACCGCCCGCTTAGATATGCCGGGACTCTGTTCCATCAGCGACTATTTCGCTGGCATCCACGTACGAGACTAAACCTCCCTCCGGACCCTTACGTTCGAGATCGGGAAGGCCCAATTTATCAAACAAACTCTACCGGAAGCTCAACAGTACAGTCGAGTTCAAAAAGGGAGGAGGTTTTATGTTCGATGTATCTATTTTTACAAGCTTTTATTTACTTTCGCCTGTCCTGGTTTCTTTTTCAAATATTTGTATATTGTTTACGCGCGTCTCGTAGATAGTTGTTCGCCCCGCGAACACTTGGATAAGTATGTAAGGAATGCGAAACCGGGCATTCCTTACAAACTTATCTAAGTGTACCTACCCTTTTGTAATTATCCACTAAAATTACATAAATTTAATACCAATCAGCGCGATAATTTTATGTAAACACTCAATGTATTTATTTACACAGCAATAAGGACTCTACTGTACAAATAAAATACTCGCCGTAAAAAGTAAAGCAAACTAGAACGTCGCTTAGGAAGGGGTCACCTAACCCCTATTCACCATCTCTGTCAAATGTGATGGGTGTGATAATTGTCTAAATAGGTATACAAAAACATACGTGCGTCGGTGGCGCTGTGGACTACGAGCGTCGTCGGTGGCGCTGTGGACTCGGCACTTGCCTTCCAATCGGGAGGTCAGGGTTCGAAACCCGCCATGTACCAATGTGTTTTTCGTTTCGAATTTCATATGTACATTTGTCTGACGCTCCTACGGTTAAGGAAAACACCTGCACACATCTGCGAAAAAATTCAATGATGAATGTGAAGTCGGCCAATCCGCACTGGGCCAGCGTGGTTGACTAAGGTCTAATCACCCTAACATAGGGTAGGCTCGAACCCCTCGGTGGGAAGGTGTATGAGTTGTGATGATGATGACAAAAACATGTCTAATGTTTTTGACAATTTTATCGCACCTGATAGAGATAGGAACAATATGCTTTAGTTATTCTGTTATTCTTCTGAGATAGGGTATTTTGACAATTGTCGCTCCTCTATCAGAGATGGTGAATAATGGCCAGGTTAGAACTCCTTTATGACAACGGGCAGCCAGGTGAGCGCCATATCTCCATTCAGATGATGCATGCGATTGAGGGAGGGCGGGCGGAGCAATATTGGCCTGCGTAGCTAGTAACAAATACTGATATCTCTGGCGGAAGGTTTCAATATACCTACTCATTAACAGTAAGGCTTCCGAAAAATAACGCCTGATAATATTAATTGGGATGATGACTGAATTCAAATTTTTACGTCTCGTCATTAAATATTAAAATACCGTGGAAAAAGATGCAGTCCTGTGAAATTAGAATTAAAATCGGCTAAGAAATACATTAGATACAAGCATTTTAAGTTGTTAATTTGAAGGCAATTAGACAGAGAGATCCGACATCAACCGTGACGTCATAGTTGAGTACGGCCATATAAACTCCTTGTAAATTGCCGTTTTGCTAGAAAGAGATGGAGAAAAATCTTTAATACCTTATATCTTGGTTGTTTTTATAGTTATTCGAAAACCGATTTTTTCTTTCTGTTTATTATATAAATGAGCTTCTATTAAAGCAAAAAAAAATTGTCATCTAGCCTATTGTAGTATTAACTAATTAAAATATCACTTTTTTACAAAACAAATGTATTTTTACGAACATTAATTTCATACGAATACACTGCATATGAGTACATTATTTTTTTACGAATATAAACACAAAGTAAAGTCTGTAAAAACAAATACACTGAAATCATTTCATAATTTATCTCCTACGTACAATTTGAATGCACTATCTATGTAATTACGTGCCGTATTAATTACCTTCTGTTTACGTCAGCTTGACATTATTCGAAGCATATACCTACCCATCTATACTTTTAACAGAAACTGCTCCTGATAAACGCTGCTATCCTGGTACAGCGGTACATCAGTTGCTATAGGCGCGTCAATTAAAAGTTGTAAATCGTTTATCGTTTCATCTCAATGCATATACTTAATTATTGTTATGTTTTTCTGTTTTTATTACTGATCTTAATTAATGCAATTGTGTGTATTACCAAATATAGCACAATGCAATGTAAGTATTTATAGTGTCCTTTTCCACGATCTTAAACTAAAAAACTATTCTCACTAATGCTAGTTGTGAACTAAACAGCAAACTACTCATCTAGATTTTACACCCCGCTTTTGTAACATAAGTTAATGTCAGTATCTAAATAAAATTTGACATCATCACCACAGCTCGTATATGTCCCAATCGAGGGGATCGACCCTACCCTAAATTAGGATTTTTAGGTCTTAGACGACCACACTGACCCAGTGCGGATTAGTTGACTTCAAATACACCACTGAATTTCGTCACAGATGTATGCAGGTCGCCTCACGATGTTTTCCTTCCCGTAGGAGCGTCCGACATCTCCCTATTAGAAGTCCAGTGCCGAGTCCACAGCGCTATCGACGCTCAAAATAGATCTAAATAAATAAAATAAATTAATATTGCTAGGTCAATGGGACCCAGACGCACTCCCTGTGGAGGACCTAATCCGCGGCTGCCTGCTGCTGCTGGAGGTGGGCATCATACAGCCCAAGCTGCAAGTGCTGGGCGGCACCGCGCTGCTGGACTGCCAGGGGATCTCCATGAAGCACATGCGTCAGCTCTCACCTGGCATCGCGCTGCAAGCTATGAACGTTATGGGGGTAGATCAATAATAAATGATAATGATTATAATAAAGTTATATCAATGGGCTATTTTAATGTCAATGTGTTTTAAAATAATCTTATAGAATTAAAATGAAAATGTTATCCATAATGAACGTATTTGTAAAAGGCAAGCAGAGCCGTACTCAAGGAGGATATGGTGGGACACTAATATAAAGATAACCTAAAAAAATAAGTTAAATTGGATGGTGTAGTTATGAAAAGTGAATAAAGACTACTTACATTAGCTTGACAAAGTTGAAATTAGATAAATGAGGTTAATGTTTTGTCAGGGCTGGTGAGGTCTTAGGTCCGAGAGGTCTTAGGCGACAATACGGTATTTTGAATTCGCGGGTTCAAACCCCGCCCAAGACGAAATTTTTTTATTATCATTTTATTCATTTTTCTATTATCATTTTATTCAGCTATCCATCAGCTAACAAAACAGAAAAAATACGAAATTCAATTCACTACTCCCTTCAGCCAGAAGTTCTTCATAAAGGAGTCCAACGCAGAGTTCGGAACTCGCACCATAGACGCTTTAAAACTAACATTGTGATACGATCACACGGCGGTGAGTCCGCGACGCAGGTCGCATAAAGTTAGGCCCTGTCAGTGCCGCAGCAGTTCTGCTGCCCTCTTTGTCAGCACTCCTTCCTCTTCCAGATCACGAGAAAGGCGTAATCGTCAAGATCATCAGTGGAGAAGTTCAACCAAATAGATGTATGCTAGCCCCAAATCTTGCTACAAATATAGCTGAATAAGCAATAAAAACTACCTATTGTATTTTGCTCAACAACACTAAATTTATCTTTTGCACAGTTCTCGTTTCCCCTGCACCAGCGCGAGGTCCACGTGGTGAACTGCTCGCGCATCTTCGAGACCTTGTTCCACGTGTTCCGGCGGTTCGCGCCCAGCGATGACCTGTGGAAGCGCGTACACTTCCACGGGTACGACCTTACGTCGTTGCACAGGTCAGTTGATCCTTATCAATCAGACAGAATATCTATATGCCAAAGACGATAGCTATTTGTCACACTCTACAAAAAGCTTTGGCCTTCATCTCACTTAAAGGTAATTGCTGAAGATTGCGAGCGGAAGCTTACCTAGACTCCTCAAAAACTGAGGTACACTGGTATTCTTATTTTTTTACCCATCTACCCACCAGTACAGGGAAAATCCAGTGGGTGAACAGGTTGGGAGGCTAAACAACACGTCAGTGCATGCTGCATTGAATTGAATTGAAGTCTCTGAATGCGGCTGTGCACTTCTAGATTAAGAAAGTGGGTCCGCCACGAAGGAAACTGGACGGGACAGAAGAAGGGCGATTGTCAAAACCCATTCATAGGCAGTCCCGGGACTTGGGGTTCCCCATGGGGGTAGAAGGTTTTCTGCTCGGTTTGGTTGGTGGTAGGACTTCTGAGCCTGTCTAACTAGCTGCCACCATCTTACCAAACTTTGTCGCCATAATAACAATGTTAGTAGCATTGTTGTTTTAGAGGTAAGTAAGATAGCTTCCCTGTCGTAGATAATCAGGTATTGAAGTATACGAGAAAGTGTCAATACGTACCTTTTGTATTTAAAAAGGGTCAATACGTGCTTGTAGTATTAAAAAAATCCTCTAATTCCTAAAAGTTAAGGATCCTTTCATCGTGAACTTGGTTCATGACTACCAGACGTAACTGTAAAATAGGTACCTGAATAGCTTCGGTAGAAACATGTAACACGTTGGACGTACCTATAAAAATGTAAGGGTTTCCCTCGATTTTCCTGAGGTCTCATCATCAGATCCAGACTTTGGTGACAATGGAACCACCGCACGTGCCATACTCTATCGAATACAAAAAGAATTTTGAAAATCGGTCCACAATTGGCGGCGTAATCGCGTAACATACACACCAAAAAAAAAAACAAACGCATCGAATTGATTACCTCCTCCTTTTTTGAAGTCGGTTAAAAAATAAGGTGCAATTTTGTATTACCCAGGTTCATCGACCCCGAGTGCCTGCCCAAGCGCTACGGCGGCAAACGCGACGAGGTGTCCCTGGAGCAGTGGCTGACCAAGATACGCCGGTACAAGAACAAGGAATTCGACAGCGACATCAGATCGCTCGGTTACTATGCCGATTGACCATTGATAATACAGTAAATGAAGGAACATGGAAGTGATTAGTTAATCACTGATAAGAAGCAAGCATGAATTAATAATAATAACTTTGCCAGGGTCGAACTAAGAAATTTGTAGAATACTGGCAGATTTGAAAAAAGTTTTCAAGGTAGTTCTAAGGAAACTAATTCGAGAGATTCTTGGAGTCGAAAATCTGCCGGACTCATACTAAAAATAATACTTTTTTTTATAACAAAAGTAAATTTATTGATTCTTGTACACAACAACCTAGACACTTCGTCGTCGTTACTTTGCTTTTAATTGGCGCTATTATAATTATTTACTTTTAAGGGAAACTTATTATGGGCCTAATTCTTACTAAAGCATTATAAAAGCTAAGAATTGGCACCGGTCTCCCCAATTGTTAATGTAATGTAATTTACGATTTTAGGTTTTAGGGCTCCGGACCCCAAAAAAAACAGCTGTCAATAAATCGAACTTATATGTCAACGCGATCCAAACATATGACCGTTTATGTCGCATAATAATTTTTAACCGCCTCCGTGGTATAGTGGTTGCTTGCGACCACCGTGTTTCGATCAGGAGGTCCGGGGTTCGATACCCAGTGGGGGCGGAAGATTTTCTGTCCGGTTTGGTTGGTCGATATGATGAAAGCGCTTGAGACGGGTCCGATTCATTACTGCGGTCTCGTGGGGACGGAGGCGAATTTTCAGCGGTTACGGGACTTCTCGCGGTGATGGTACAAGATTAGGAGTGGGTTCGATAGAGGTAAAAAGTGAAGAGAGCAACCGCCCGAAGAAAGAAGAGGACGACCAAAGGTAGACGAAGCCAGCGGTATCACGATTTCTCGGTGTTGGAATGGAAGTTCATAAATGTAAAAAAATAATAAAAAAGTAAAGTGTATTTTTGTATTGTATAGATAAACTATGTAAATACTTGGAATAAAAAACTCCCATTAGTTACATTAAATATAATCTCCCAAATAATGTAACTACTAGGACTAAAACTATCCATCTAGTTACATCAATGTAACTTAGAATGTAACTACTGGGAACAGAGCGATAAGTGGGCACACGGCGACCTAGTGGCGGACCCTTCGGTGTCCGTGACATGTGTTGTCCGACCGTAAGGGAAGAGGGACACAGGGACAAACATAACAGATTTAAATAACTTGTAGGGAGTAAAGAAATGCAGCGCGCAGAGTGCGATTCGCAGGTTCCGCGCGCATCTCCCGATGCTTCGACCCGTATAACCAGGATCGGTTGAGTAGGGCCATGGGTGGATGGTGGGGTTTGTCTGGTTTGGTTGGTGGTAGGGCTTCGTAACCACCGTCTTACCTAAGTTTGCCGCCATAATAACAATGTTTATAGCATTGTTGTGTTCCGGCAATAAGAGGTAAAATAGCCAGTTCCTCAGTTGCTGATGAGTCCCGGTGAAGCTCGCTTCCACCTTCGGCCTTATCGTCACTGAAGGCGAAGAGTTTCCCTGTCAACCTTTAAAAAAATATTTTGCGATTTCACAAGGGAATCAAACCATGAAATTGATCACCCAGATGATTTGGTGCCGTGTGATTTTACTACACATAAATGTGGAATTTGATCACCTGGGCGATATCACCCAGGCGTTCAAAGTGGAATAATCCCTTCTCGTTGACCTAGAATCATTAAAATCGGCACGAAGCAGTGTCTTACGGGGAAAAAAATGGAAAACTGTAAATATATACTAGTTAGAAACTTATACCGGGTGTAACGGAATACCGAATTAATATTTAAGGTTGTTGATTAACAAAAAAAATGATTTATGACTATTCTTTGTATTTTTATTATATGCCTACTTTCGATTTAATACGCATAATTATTAAATCGAAAGTAGACATATAATAAAAATACAAAGGAAAGTCAAGAAACATTTTTTTTGTTAATCAACAACCTAAAATATTATTGCGGTATTCTGTTACACCCGGTATACTTAGATAAATTTGTAGAGAACCATCGATGCGTGAGTGAATCTCGCATCTGTTTTTATTTTAATCTCTAGTTTTTAAGGACCTTTATTGAAATGAACGTATATTGAAATGAATGGTTGATTAACGAAAGGAAAGCTAAGTATATAACGGTTCGATCGAAAATATATGTATCAAAACAAAAATGGTGAATTAGCAGAAAGTTTGAAGAAAGGACCAAGAAAAATCTCGCCATCTCCTTTTTTATACTTTTTCAATAAAATAACTTTTTAAGGGAGCCCAGAGTATGATCTCTAAAATTAGTGTAAATAGAACACTGGCCTTCTAATCGGGAGGTCTGGGGTTCGATCCTGCCACGTACCAATGTGTTCTTCGTTTTTCGAATTTCATATGTACGTTTGTCCGATGCTCCTTCGGTGAACGAAAACATCGTGAGGCAACCTGCATTCATCTGTAAAAAGATTCAAGGGTGTATGTGATGTTGACCAATCCGCACTGGGCCAGCGTGGTTGACTGAGGCCTAATAACCCTAACTTAGGGTAGGCTCGAGCCCCTCAGCGGGGACGTAATATGAGCTGTGGTGAAAAAGTATAAGATACTGGAAAGGACCAGTAAATATGTGTTATAATTATTTGTAACGAAACCTTCGACGAAGCAAAATTAAAGTTTAAGGCAATTAGTAATAATGGATATGTACAGTACAAATAGACATAAGTAGGTGTTTTATAAAATGTAAACAAGGATGGTTAAATATTTCATGAGGAGCATTCCAAATAGGTCTTTTAAAGAATACAAGCAAGTAGAATATAAAAACGGGAGGAAGTTAATTCATTCATTGACTTACATATGAAAAAGTTTCTAACTAAACTGGGAATCGATCGCGGTCAAATTTATAAAAATAATCACAAAACGATAGAAATGACTTAATAAGTTTATTTTATTTTTAAAAATATAATATTACATTATACATTCAATGTGATAATTCAATAAGTCATAGTTTTATAGAAAAAGAAAAATGTAATTTATTAAATGTAATGAATTTTACTATTATTTGATACATTTTGTTTGTTTCGTTTCTTTGTTTCATTAAATACCCTCAGGAAGCTTTCTAACAAGCATAACACACACACATTGATAATAATTAAAAATTTCCGGCAACTCCCTTATCTCTCCTATCCCATCCCAATGAGGAACTAAACAGGAATATAAAGTCCATTCTGTTAATTTATTAATGCACGAGGTAATAATGGGGTTGAGCCTATTACCCTCACCAAAGCACTAAATCCGGGCTTCATCCCGAATTTTGTGCCATACTGATTCAAACTCAAACTCAAATAGAATCAACTTTATGTAGTAGTCGCAGACGTTTGCCCCCTATTGCATGGCACTACAAACAGTCGGAGTACGGGCACGTCAAGAAATTTGCAACAAAACTCAGATCGCACGTGTCTCAGTGTTCGACTGAGTCACATTTGGCAACAAGAGACACCCATAAGACACGATTCCTTGGCTCTATCACAGTGTGACATATTTTTTAAAGTTAAATATCTATCTATAGTCGTATTATTAGAGACGCGTAGATGGACACACAGACAGACGGATAGACAGAAAGACCGTCAAACGGACAGGCAGAAAGACGGACAAGAAAACAGTAGGCTTAGGCTGCGTTTCCACAGAAGCGGAGCTGAGCAGAGACTTACAAAAATTGACCAATAATATTGCTCAAATCACATATCTCATCTCTGCTCCACTTCAGTGGAAACAGTATTTAGTTGAGTTGAGAAGAATTACTTACATTAAAATGTATAGCGTGCTGTGCAGAGCGGAGCTTTATCATGCTGAGCGAGTGGCCAGGGCATGCGGAGTTGAGCTGTGTAGTTGTGGTAGGTGGAGCGGGGACGTAGAGTAAGCCCCTGCGCTTGTTCTCTAGGGGGCGCACTCGGAGAATGGCTAGCGCCGATCCCGATTGTGCCTCTATGGGGGTAGAATTAGTCACAATAGCCAGTAATTTCACTGCCATATCTTAGGTACCCCTTAAACTACTGCTTTGCGGCGGAAATAGGTAAGACGGAGTTACCCAAACCTAAGCAGGCGACCCTGGTACAGAGACTCCCTCCGGTAATTAAAACGATTGATAGATAGACTCTACTTATAGAGCGGGACCCCGAAGTGATGCCTCTCTGAGCTAGAAATCCATTAGGTTGTGTCTGCCAAACGAGGCTTGAGAACCCACCAAATTTCTCGTCTTCTTAAAAATAATTAAGGATACTTGTCTTTGTCATCAAAATTATAAGAGTGTGACTGTAAAGTATAAAATTCTTGATTATCACACTGGTGACTGTGAGGGAAAAAATTCTTCCATATCATACTGGTGTGACTGTGAGGAAAAAAATCTTCTGTGTCACACTGGTGTGACAAAATGGTGTGACAGAGAGTTATTCCCCGGATTTATTAATAATTGTTTGATTAATAAGTCCGTGGTCACAATAAATACGCGCCGTCGTGCTACACTAAGGCTCGTAATAATAGTCGCATCTCAAGTCTGAGCTCGATCTTGAGTAGCAGTTTTGACGTTTAAATGTGGCACATCTGTCAAAAACAACAGCTCAAGATCGACCTCGCACTTGAGATACGACTATTTATACGAGCCTAAGACAGAGATATGTCACTGAAATTCTGAGATGATGTGTGACTCAAGTCCAGTCCAGTCTTGGTAACCCGTGCTCCTATACTTTAGTACAAATACTTATTCTGTGTTCCATCTGTAATAGAGCTAATTTCTTACCCATGATACTATTATCTAGACACGCGGATAGTATTTCAAGCTAAGTTCATGACTTGGCTCATTTTCATATACAAGTCATGTTATATTTTGCTATGCAACTTGTCTATATTATACGCCAGTGGTTGTTTTTATATTGTTAGGTTCTATTTAAAATATAATTTGCGTATTAGCGTCTGACAGACGCAAAAACCGGAACAGCTCTACATAAAACATGAAAAATGTGGTACTTGCCTATAAAATTTCCTCCTGATCTTGATTTGGTGGCAATGAGACCACCTCAGGAATATACTCTCTACAATACAAAAAGAATTTTGAAAATCGGCCCACAATTGGCCGAGTAATCGTAACATACTCGTACAGAAACACCTAGCTCACTTTTTAAAGGTCGGTTCAAAATAAAAAAGTATGGGACGCACGAGCTATTCTTACGTTACGCAGTACGCACTTCAATTTAAGAGCGATTGCATTGTTACATTTTTGTGGTCTGCGGGCAAACGAACGTAACAACTATCTCCAGTCCAGAGTAACGAGAGGTTATTATTACAATAATATGCTTTCACAGTCGAAATAAGCCTATAATGCGTAAGTACAGAGTACTTGAATATTGACAAAATTGAAGATGCTTGATGAAACAAAATGTAAAAGGTATTGTCAAAGCATAACACAAAATTATAAAATATATAATGTTTGCAGAACCTTTTTTAAATATATGTGACCTAAAATTTTATTAAAATTGTAGTGTGAACAGTTATAATCACACAAATTCACGATACAAATTAGAAAATGCCAATAATAACATTTTTCTGGAGATATTCAAATGCCAATATTCTATCTCGACTCGCTAAGTATAATCTATGACATTGGTTGGTCTATGCAATAATCCGTCTCGTGCGCTCGCGCCGCCGCGCCGTTCCCTAGAGCAATGTCATTCAAACTATGTATAAGTGCACTCGTGTCGTAGACCTAACGTAAAAACCTACGTAACTAGCTGAGATATTGCGCGAAGGATACCAATGACCTGGGTGAGTCCACGATTGTTTAAGACACAAAACAAGACACAAGAATATAATTACGGGGCACGTCAACTGTGAAATTTCAAAATGTAATTTTAATTTTTAAATTATTTCATTTTTTTGGGTATCAATTTCTGTTAGAACCTATTTAAGTTTATTTATTTATATTTTCCTAACTTTACGCACATAATTATATGATGATAAATTTCAGTTTTATTCATAATTAATTATAAAAAAACTGCCATCATATTTAAGAACTCTACTGAATGACAAATTCACAAAAAAATGATTTTATGTAAACAGAAACATGACAAGTGTATTCAAACATGAAAAATGGTTAAAGTTTGTGACATAAAAGACCAGTTGCATTATAATCAGTACGTATGAACTCTACTGAATGATTTAGCTACTGCATTGTCAGTGTTTATCAATGTATTTCTGTCCTGCAAAGAACTTCACCAAGAACTTAACCGTTGCTTGCTCGTTATCAGACCTACTGTTGTGACTGTAGTGCACAGATACTTTTACTCGGAGCAATGTAAGTCACGCTTTTATCTCATCGGGACATTCACCTTGGGCCTATCGGAAAAGTATGATGAAAGTCTTCGATCCCTATTTTTGCTAAAATAAAATGAAATTCCTGATATTATAATTCCGAAATTAAATTAAACTCAACAGTTTTGCCGGTTCTCAAAATATACACTGGCTTTTTGTTCATCTGTTAATGAATCACAATAATTATTATTACTACTAATACTATCTAAAATTATAAATGAATCTGAATCTCTCTTAAGCTATCACATCGTTAGTAATATTTTTACCGGTCATAGTATTAAAATTGATATTACAAATATATATAAAAACTCAGTATGCCTCGGGTGTCAAGCGAGGACTGAACCCAAGCCTTCCATATTCCGGGTGGATGTGCTAACAATTACACTACCGAGACCGTATGATACATGTTCTATTACCATTTGTTACTTTTCCCGCTGCAAGCCAGCGTAATTCCATTAATGTTATAGGTTTAACACCTCCAACTCCATCCGGTCATAGTATTTCCGTCCTAGACAAAATTTTACGCCTTAGGTACTTATTAAGTTCCTCTGTTTTGACCAATTTATGTGCAACGTCTGGATAACGCGTATTTCTTTAAAATTTAAGTAGATGTTAAATTCTACTTATTGTTATGCGCAGAAAATCACGCTTTTTTAAATTAAAATTGGGGTAATTTTAATTAAAAAAAGCGTGATTTTCTGCCCGTGAAATGTGACGCGAGCAAGGCCGCGGGCAAAAGCTAGTATAGAACAGCTAATTTTTTTTCGCCATTTCAAGTTTCCCGTAGTAAAAGTTACTGTGTTTGCTTGTCTCAACAAGCACACACAATTTGGCTCCCGCTTCAAAAGTGATCCTGTACAACAAATAATATCATCTAACGGGATTATGATTCATCCCGATGTTCAATTTAAGAAGTTGATTTTAATAGCACGAAAAGCCCACACACACCAGCATTATTATTTTATTAGAACTATTTTATTTAAGTATTATATCAAGTTAGTTTAAATCGAATGGTTAGATACGTTAAAAATGTAAGAACACTGTCTCTTGGTTTGTGCCGAGTATGTACTATGTCAATGAGTGTGTCAAATGTAAAAACGCTGTCTCTTGGTCATTGTGTAGACCGGTTTTCAATATTTTTTTCAAATTTCATACTTGTCTATGTGCCTAAATACAAGTAAAACAACTGAAAAGAATGTTGCTATGGTAATTATGAATAAGGTACACATTCTCCTTATGTTTTTACGAAGTCACTAACATGATGTGCCTATCCAGAATTAAATGTTTAATAGAACGGGACAAAAGCAAAATATTTAAAACTAGCTTTCCGTTCGCAACTTCGCCCGCGTTATTTATGTTTTCCCGTGGGAATTTTTATTCCCGCCTTCCCTGTTTATAATACCCTATGTCCTTCCCCTGGTCTCGATCTCGAACTATCCCTATACCAACTTTCATCAAAATCGGTTCAGTAGTTTATAAGTCTATTCAATTCAAACAAACAATCAAATCTTTCCTCTTTATAATATTAGTATAGATAAATTAATTCTCTCTACTAAAAAAATTAATGTCTTTAAAACTCCTGTGGTATCCATGGATATTAATATAACATATTAACCCCCAACATTGAATGTTTTATATTTTTCCATAAAATTGATATTTGTATTATGTTAAATTAAATTGAATTAAATTAAATTTTGGTAGAGTCATAAAGACTCTACCAACGTTTCATTACAAAATGTGGATCCCGTTGAAGCACGCGTGCTTCGGCCGATATCAGCAGGAAATTTCTAGCTCCATATGCTCTACCTCGCCCTTAAGAAGATTGTGAAGCTTTAAATTTTCATACAAAAAGCGATAACGCTTTTCTCTGTCTTTACATATTCCAATTTTTATAATTTTTAGAAATACAATAGATTTACTGAAAATCTAGGTTTGTACGTATTGATTTTGAAGTAATATTGCTCTGAATATAAATATTATTAGCATTTAAATATCCATATTTTAGACTTAAAAACAACCTCGAGCATTTTTATCTTTTTTGACTAAATTATACTGGATTACAAAAAAATCAAAACGTACGAACATAGATTGAAGTATACTGAATCTAATGAGACTAAAAGTGTCTAATTTCGTAAAGGTTTAGGGGGGTAAAACAGTTATCGCCCGAAACAATATTTCAAAAAGAAATGTAGGCACTTGCCTCGGACTTTCAACTCTAATCAGTGTGCAACAAACTGCATTTTTGAAAGTGCATACACGAGCGATGAATTGGCACTTCACAGTCCTCAAAGTTGTTCTATCATCCCCGGAATTTGTTCGCGATACTGGATAAATGTATGCTGTTGGACATCTAAAGGACAGGTTCACTATTGCAAGGTCTATCATTCTCGCGTATAGACTGAAGAAGATATTAATAAACTTGAAAGTAAAAATTTGCTCAGTTGTAGTGTATTGGTTCCAATATCATGATTTTTTTGTTACAGTTTTTTTGTTCCGTTACTGTGAATATATTGTGTTACTGTGCTTTTATTAATTTGTCTGAAATCGATGAAAACAATATTGGTGATGGATATGTGCTTTCAAACAATATTTTAATATTTTTTGCATTACATTAGTTTTTGGTTTTATTACACGACTTTTGTCGGGTTTATAATAAATACCCCGTCCCAATCCCTTTGGGAAAAAAGGTAAATATTCCCACTGAACAATAAAATGCAATTTTGTATCTAACTATTAAGCAGTTCCTGAGATATGACATTTTGTTTGAGAATTCTACGTGCTTGATTTGATTTGATTGGTGTTACCGTTAAATTTTCTAATTTTTGGGTTATTAGGATTTCTTTCTGAAAAAAGTTTATATAGTCTACTTATATATCCGGGTCCGTCTAATCTAGCTTTAAAATAACAAAACATTAACTCCTTCATTTCTTCAGTTGACCACTTTCTTCTCCTATCATCGCTTATTGTATTATGTGTGGTCGATGACACAGATGAGCCGACAGAGTCTGTGGGCGAAGCCCTACCCCGCAAAGCATCATCCGTTACCCCCCAACCCCGTTCGGCTGTGATATCTTCGGATTCCCCGACTCCTGCCCGCCTGTTCAGCAAGGAGCCACTGGCGGTTTGCATACTGCCACGTCCAGCACCAGCTCCAGACGTGCCCCAGCGATCCCCGGGCAGCGGTCCTATACGTTCATTACTTAATTGTCTCTCCATATTTTTTGCATTATAATATTCCTTTTTTATATTTTATTAATTGTTATATTTGTACTTGTTTGATGCTAGAAATGCGACTAAACTTAAGTATCATCGCCTATTTGTGTGGTCACATATATTTTTACTTATTATCTTAATATTTGGCTTTGTATACTGAGCGTGGTCAAGGCTAGTGAAACAATGTAATTTGAAAGTTACTCGTACACTTCAGTTAATCAACAGATTGCACTTGATCATACTACGTTATAACAAATTACACAATTGTGCTTTATACACTTTCACGTTCTCAATGTTATACCACAAAGTAATAAGTATATTTAATTTGTGGTTAGACTGTATACATGAATCTTCTTAACATAGTATAAAACAAAGTCGCTCTCGCTGTCCGTACGCTTAGATCTTTTCAACTTCGTAACGAATTTTAACACAGTTTTCACCATAGAATGATTCAAAACGAAAGGTTTTATATGTATAATACGTGCATATTATAGTAGAGAAAAGTCGAGAAATTCAATGATTTGTAACGTGATGTAGTAACATAATAATATATTTGTGTGCTTACCGCTTACATTGCAAACGCTGGCTTAACCTCACGAGATAGATCAGATGAATGTACTTATTATGGAATTGTATATCTTGAAAAAATCTCAAAAAAAAGTCCGCGATGCTATATGTTTATCTCCTTTGGCGAATCCACAGAATCCATTTTGATCTTTTATATATTACATAATTTGATTTTATAATTATATTTATGGTGGTGGTTGTTCTAGACTTTCCACATTTGTCTCTTTTCTGTTTAATATTCCAGCGCGCGCAAGCGAGCGTATCCTTACAAATTTATCACATGCGTCACTCACACCCATCTGATTAGTGCGGGACGGTCGATCCTAGGTCATTGGCAATATTAAGCAACTTACTACATTACCAGCTTAACTGCTGGGTCAGTCCAGCAGGCCTATTCTCTAACTACGTTTGGTAACTAGAAGTGACATTTCTGAAAAAAACTTTATATCGATTACTAGTATAGTGATCTTATGTGTTACGGCGACGTTTATGATAGTGTAATGGATGTTAAGTTTCTTCCAAAAATGACAGTTCTAGTGAGCAACCAAAGTTAGAGAATAAGCCTGCTGGCCTGGCATGGTTTTTTTTTATTGCTACTAAGTTGGCAAACAAGCAAACTGCCCACCTGATGGTAAGTGGTAACAGTCACCTATAACACATGTGGCTCTTGTTAGATTCGCAGTAAAACTGCAACCCCCACAAGAACCACAGTGTACGTTGCCAACTTGTGACATAAGATGTAAAGTCACGGTACCCAGTAATTTAAATGCCATATCTTACCCTTCAAACCGAAATACAACCATGCAAGCACCTGGTGCTTTGCGGCAGAAATAGGTAAAACGGAGTAACCCAAGCACACGACCCTGGTAGAGAGTCTCCCTCCGGTTAAATCCTAGGTCCAGCGAATCCACTCATGCACTTCCTGCTCCTGATCTGAGATCGTCCCGTCAAGGTCAAAAATAGACACACAGATGCATAGATAATGATAAGAAAACATACTATACCACCCGTTAGAAAATGGTACGCAGATAGTTAATTAAAGCTTCGGGTATGAAGCACTTAAAGCACCTTTGTCATTGAATTCCGACAAACACCACTCGGGGAAATTGACCGCAATTCCGCTCGCTTTGTAAACCGGTTGCACTTACTGCGACAATTACCGTATTGCAGCCCGTGGGCGAGATATCGTCTTGTTTATTAACCGACTTCGGAAAAGAAAGAGGCTTTATTGACTTTTATTTGCAAGCTGTGACCCGTCATCACTCCCAGTCAGTTGCACAGAGAGTCATTGAATTGGATGCTTCATTTCAGCTGACGCTATCAAGTTCTTTCACATATTGACAGCGCAAAAAAACATTAGACCCATGCATTAGACTAAAATGAGCATTCAAAATAATGGACTTTCTGCGTCTGCCTGGCAACATGCCGGAATGAATACGAAACGATATCATTTTTTTCGACTAATATATGGCTTTTTCAATTGCCTGTCGATTGGTGAAAGCAATTACATTTTTGTCGACATAGTTTTGGTTTAATATTGCTATATACACAAATTTTAACCGATGAATGCTAGATATAGCTTGAGATGTGCAGAAACCTTTTAACTATTTTATATGCTTGTAAATAAGGAGATAGCCGTTAAAATTAGACAACCAGTTTGAGTTTTGGTGTTACGAGCTTAATGACAATGTGTAGCCTGACTGGAGAATTTCCACCATCTCTCAGAAACTGCATTAGATAACATCATGTTGTGTCGTGTTCCTATGGCATTCGGGGGCTTGCTTTTTAACCGACTCTAAAAAAGGAGGAGGTTTGCAATTCGATGCGTATGTTTTTTTTTGTGTGTATGTTACGCGATTACACCCGCCAATTGAGGACCGATTTTCAAAATTATTTTTGTATTCGATAAAGTATACTCCTGGGGTAGTCTCAAGGTTACCAAAGTCAGGGTCTGACGATGAAATCTCATAAAAATCGAGGAAAACCCTTTAATTTTTAGGTGTGTCCAACGTGTTTTGTGTGTATGTTACACGATTACTCCACCAATTGTGGACCGATTTACAAAATTCTTTTTGAATTCGATAGAGTATATTCCTGGGGTAGATCCAAGGTTACCAAAGTCAGGATCTAATAATGGGATCCTATGTAACACTTAAATTTTATAGGTACGTCGAACGTGTTTCATGTTTTTTCCGAAGTTATTCACGTATTTGCGTCTGGCAGTCATGAACCGAGCTGATGGTGGAAGGATCCTTAACTTTTGAACTTAACCTGACCTTGGAGCTGAATTTAATACCAACTTAAATTTAATTCAGCCGATTAAAAATTCATAAAAATTTTAAACCGATTTCAAACACACTGAAAGTTAAAAATAATTTAAGAATAGGTACAGACAACATCACAGTTGTATATTGAAGCCGGTGCCAAATTTTAAGACTTTCTAGGAGATCATTGTTTTACACCGACTTCAATATAGAACTGTGATGTTATGTCTGTACGTATTCTTAAATTATTTTTAAATTTTCTGTGTGTTTAAAGTTGGTTTTTATTTCTTATAAAATATTTTTTTAATTTTTTTTACATACGCTCTTGGTCTTCATCTCACCTGATGGTATGTAACTTTAAGACCGAAGGTGGAAGCGAGCTTCACAACTAAGGAACTGGTTATCTTACTTCTGATTTGTCGAAACATAAAAAATGTTATTATGGCGATATAATTATACCGTCATCACTTGGAGCAAGGTATTTTTTAATTTAGAGCAAAGTTAAAATTATATTGAGTCACCGATTGTGAAATAAAAGCTGGAAACCATGCGGAAAAGAATATTTTTATTTAAAAACTGAAATTTGGAAATTAGAGCAAACTCAAAAACAAATTAATATGTTATTAAGATACCAAAACCATAGTGTAGAAGTGGCACACTACCCGTTTTTGCTACGGACAATTGTATGTTGACATATTTTCTATAGAAAAATGTCAAAATTTAACTGTATGTAGCAAAAACGAATCGTTTTTAGAATATAGAAACTGATGCCCAGTTTCTATATTAAAAAAACGATTCGTTTTTGCTACATATATAATTGTCCGTAACAAAAACGGGTCGTGTTTTGAATATAGAAACCGGGCATAAGCAGTCTTTCACAATTTCTGTGACATTCTCCGGGCCAATAAAAACCGGAAGGCGAAGTTTCTTAAGTCATCAGTCATTAATGACTAAATCTGGGAGGTCGTCGAACAGTCTTGCCTGATGGTCGTTTGTCCTCTGTCACCGGACAGGTCAATCATACTCTCAATATTCTCAAGTTCTGAGACTTCTAATGGATTAAGCCAGGAGGGATTTACCACCCAGCTGCCGGCCACCGGACGATCGACGCGATTCGTCCGGTGTTGGAGGAGTGGGTAGGGCGCCGGCAGGGCAGTCTCTCATTCCGTATGGTGCAGGTACTGACCGGACATGGTTGTTTTGGTCACTACCTGCACCGAGTCGCGCGTCGGGAGGAAACGCCGCAGTGTCATCACTGCGACGCTCCCGACGACACTGCCGAGCACACCCTGTTGGTGTGCCCGGCCTGGCGACGCCAGCGCAGCGAACTCAACGCTGCGCTGGGAGGCGGAAACCTCTCGCTGCCGAGCATGATCGTGGCCATGCTCCGCGGCGAGGCGGAATGGGGGGCTGTCGCCTCCTTTTGCGAGGACGTCATCTCGCAGAAGGAGGCCGCGGAGAGGGAGCGGGAGAATGATCCTCAAGCCGCTCCCATCCGCCGCAGACGGACAGGCAGGCGAAGGCGGGCATTTGCACAAGCAATGCCCGTCTAATGACCCTGCCGTGGAGGCCTGCGTGCACGGTCGGCCCCGTGCACGCCACCGCAAGGCCCTCCGTCTGGGGATTGCCCTGGTGTTCTCGAGCAATCCCCCCTTGGCGATAGCCCGACCCCGGTCGGGCTTGCCCGGGCGCGCTGGTAGTGGTAGTCGCAGTGTGGACCTTACCATGCGCGCCCATAAGGGCACGGAGAACACCGGGGGGTTTTAGTGGGTCGGCCTGGCACTCTGCCGGGCCAGCCCCACACACGCCCGCCGTCCAGCCAACGGCGGGTACGGTGCGATTACGCATTTCCACCCGAAAAAAAAAAAAAAAAAAAAAAAAAAAAGGAGGGACTTACCAGGAGGGAGACTCTGAACCAGGGTCGTCTGCGTGGGTACCTCCATCTTACCTATTTCTGCCGCAAAGCAGCAGTGCTTGCATTGCTGTGTTTCGGTTTGAAGGGTAAGATATGGCAGTGGAATTACTGGGTACCGTGACTTTACATCTGATGTCACAAGTTGGCAACGTACACTGTGGCTCTTGTGGGGGTTGAAGCTTTGCTGCGAGTCTCACAGGAGCCACATGTATTACAGGTGACTGTCACCACTTATCATCAGGTGGGCAGTTTGCTTGTTTGCCAACATATTGCAATGAAAAAAAGAAAAACAGCCTCTGAACTGTACGAACTTTAGGTCCGGAAGCCGGGCATATTAATACCATCATCCCCTTCGTTTAGCTCTTCTTTCTTACACAGGGGCCACTATATTCTTTTCTCCTCCGTCTCCGGAAGTACCACGCATCCCACACGCGGCTTAGGGGAACCTATAATATTTTAAACCGGATGAATCAAACTTTAATATTCGTTGCGAATTGCTAGCGAAAATCATCTAGTAACTTCTGACAATCCGTGAGTTAAAGAGCTTATTACACTACACCATTTGTAGAGATCCTAATTAGGAAACAGGAAGGTGTAATCGCAGTTAGAACAGATTGGATACGATTTAGGAAGGAAGGAGGGTTCCAACCGCTCTACTTCTTAAATTGTCTACAATTTACAGATACAGTGTTTCCAACTTAGCTCTTTAGAGCTAAATTCATCTTCAAAATAACCCTTTTAGGGTTCCGTACCCAAAGGGTAAAAACGGGACCCAATTACTAAGACTTCACTGTCTGTCTGTCCGTCCGTCCGTCCGTCCGTCCGTCTGTCTGTCACCAGCCTGTATCTCAAGAACGGCGATAGCAAAACAGTAACAGTTGACATTTTCACAAATTATGTATTTCTGTTGCCGCTATAACAACTAGTTAGAAAAGCTACAGCCAGATCTTCCAAAAAAAAACCAACTTTTCTATTAATAAATTTAATTCTAATGGATTACAATTAAGAATGCCTAATGCTCGACGATCGATACAAAAGTGACATTAACTTAATAAGTACTTAAAATTACACATCGCATTGACGTCACGAACTGCTGACTCGGTGCCTCGTGCGACTGGCGGCGGCCTCGATGCATTGGGGCCGAATCTTACTATGCAGTTTTAGTGGTGTGTGACGATGTAACGCCTCCCCCCGAAGATCGGCAACTATGCGATGATGTCATCGGGAAGGTTGCCGAATGCTGCTGTATAACCTTCACTTGACTTGGGTTCACTTTCTTTTGAACTATTTCAGAGTAATGTCCTTCAGGTACAATATTATTTTCAGAGTCCTTCGGGATACCTCTATTCTTAATTCTTCGATATATGATCAGGATGCTGAAGATGATACATATGCATAAAACTATAGAATACATTGGTATAGTGGTATGGTAGAAACTACTATCCAGATTCAATGATTCCAATGGTATCGGATGCTGCAATGAGATTTTAGTATTGGCCTCATGAAGATGTTCGAGGTTAATCGAATGCAATTTTAAGATATATTTGTCTGCGATTAAACTTGCATTGTCAGACAACTGGGGCATTTCCATAATTTTCATGACGTGACCCTTGACATTGTCTTGAATATTTCTTATAGTAAACTCTGACGTATTCAACATACAATTTACAGGAAGTGTGACTAAATAGCTGCCACGAAGTGTTCTATGTTGCTCTTGTCTACAAGATGTGTGAACTTTGGTAGGTAAAGGTAAGTTTATGATATAATTTTGATCATCCAGTTTTTCTAGCGCCGCTCTTGTTAAGTTTACTGAAGTGAATTTACAAAGAGGGCTAAGTTGCTGATTAAGAATAAGATGCTGTATGCAATCTTGATTATCTCGTACTATATATTGTAATTTTTCTTCGCAGAGGTACCAGGAATTGAACTTCGGACATTCTGTCTCAATGTACATAGAACCTGTTCTCTGAATTGCTATGTAAGGTAAGATTGGGATAATAATTTCATTATGTAGGTTAGGGACTAAGGACAGTTTATATAGGGTGTATATATTAGGATAAGCAATCGGTACCTTAAATACTATAACTAATTGATTATTTATGTAATAATAGCCTGACTTAATAATTTTATAATATTCTCTAAAATTAATATCTATTATTTGATTATAAGAATAAAGCGATTTTATCTTATATATCATTTCTCTTAGTGTACTGAACCCTATCATATAATGAGTTATACTATGAGCCTGTATAAATCCTAAAGTATTTTCTAAAGAATATAGCTCATGAGATAACGATTGAATGTTATCTGTAAGAATTAAAAGATGCTGAGCTAGATGAGCGTATTGAATCATTTCATTTTCTCTACTGATGTCAGATTGCAATATGTAATTAATGCTATTATTTATTTTACGTTGATTATTGGTTATTATATCTAACACAGATGAATAATTAGAGATCCAATTTTTTCCTAGACTTATTTGATTGTTTAACTCTGTTTCTAGCTTAATCTCATTACTTTGCAAAACCTTAAGGGCATTATCATATTTTATAGCATCGGTGTAATCTAAGTTACCCGATATACTCTTAATAATAGAACCAAGACCGTCTACGAGACCTCTTTTGACTCGTGAAGACTGAAATGAATTTAACTGCTCAAAAAGCGTATCCAACTTTGTGTTAAGATAAGATATGTGTGGCATATAAAGTGAATGAGTTTTATTATTAATACGATAAAATTCGGTGAGTTGTAATTTTACTGACGTCATCTTAGTGCTTAGATCATTAATGTTAATATGGTAGAGAAAAGAATGATAGTGAGAAATTAGTTTTGCGGAACCGAGTCTGAAGGGAAGAATACCCGGGGCATGATCCAGGTTATCAAGTGTTACTTCTTGTGCCATGGTCAACCGTAGAGTGGTCATCAGAAGGAACATTCTGCAACAAGGGGTTAGTATTAGGGGTACGCTTAAGGCGTGATTTAGCTACAGGACCTCGTTTCTTCTTCGTATAAATATGAATAGGTAAATCTGCTAAAACAGTATCCTGTGTAAAACGTGGTGCCAACTTTTGTCTACTAGCCATGGGGTTACGTATAAAGACTTGTTGATCAGGGGTGTATTCTTTTTCTTGCTCCCTATCCTTATTCCTGTTTTCAGTTAACTCGGTACGATTATGGAGGGATGTTTCATTTAATAAATCATATACCTTAGTCATGCGTTTTTTATGGTCTAAGATATACTGTTGTAAAAGATGCTCAGTCATATTTGTATCTACAGGATCTCGAGGATCAAAATGTCCTGTAATTATTTCTAAAGGCCTACAGTTAGTAAAACTATGTATTGAGCTATTATAACCTAAGAGTGCATAAGGTATAAGATTAACAGCAGGCTCGTTATGGTATTCTAATTTAAGGATACGTAAGTGCTCTAAAATTGTAGAATGAAATCGCTCGACAATTCCATTACTATTGGGGTTATGGGGTAATTTTTTGTGGTGCTGAATTTTATGTAATCGCGTAAATTCGGAGAACATTTGGTTACTAAATTTGGGACCTTGGTCTGACACTATGGTGAATGGAACTCCATGATGAGTAAAGAAGATAAGAAGTGCTTGTATGACGCTGACAGCTGTGCCGTCTCGAAGATGATAAGCCTGTGAGTATTTAGAGAATGCGTCGACCATAGTTAAATATTTTTCATTTTCAATAGTTAGCAAATCGATATGTAATATTTCAAACGGTTTTGTAGGAGGGGGAACTATAGAAAATCTTTGTTTTATGGGGTTGCGATCGTATTTAGCCATACCACAAACACTGCATTCATTTATATACTTTATGATATGTTCCCTCATTTTAGGCCAGTAATATCTATTAGATAGAGCGAGATAGCATTCATTAGTGCCACGGTGGTTGGTTTTACCCTCGTGATACTTTTGAATAATGTCTTGTTGGCGTAAATATTCTTTTACGTTTTCAACCTCTATTTTAGTTAATGTGAGATTCATAGCGGAGCTTTTAAAATTACTTTGTATAATGGGAATTATTTTGTACATAGCTAAAGGGGGGTGAATGATTATTCCTGTTCTAGCCTTGGGATTGACGTATTCTTTAACTGCATTAATAACGTCTGTTTCGAGATTTGATTCGGACAGTTGAATAGATGTTCGCATATGCGTTTCGAAGGGCTTAGTGACAACGGGGCGTTTTTTTATGTCACCAACTATCGTAAAAACTATTTGCCTATTAAATTTATTTAGGGGATCGTCTGAGATGGGAATTTCGAGGATTGGGTTTTCAACACTAGTGTGAGCGGTTGCTGTCGTAGAGCCTGATAATTCTGGTGGTCTTTCAGATGCGTTAGCTATGATGGAACTGACATCTTCATTATGGATCTCAACACGGGATAGTGCATCGGCATTTTGATTACATTTGCCTTGCTTGTATATGACGTCAAAATTATATTCGGATAGTTTAAGACGCCACCTGGTTAATCGGGAATTGGACTCTTTCAGGTTCATGACCCACTGGAGGGGCTTATGGTCTGTAATAATCTTAAATTTTCTACCAAACAGGTAAGGTCTGAAATATTTGGTAGCCCATACTATCGCTAGCAATTCTTTTTCGATAGTACTATAATTAGTTTCGCTGGTGTTCAGCGTTCGGGAAGCATAAGCTATAGGCTTGTCTGTTCCAATAGGGCCTTGGGAAAGAATAGCACCGATGGCTACGTTTGAAGCATCTGTAGTTAAGATAAATTCTTTGTTGAAGTCGGGATATTGAAGGATTGGGTCATTAATTAACAGAGTTTTACATTTTTCGAAACATTGAATATATTCGGGATTATTAAGAGAGATTTTAGAACCCTTTTTAAGACATTGGGTCATAGGTTTAGTAATTCGGGCAAAGTCATGGATAAATTTTCGATAATAGCCAAGTAGGCCAAGAAAACGTTTAATTTCGGTAGGGGTTTTTGGTAAGGGAAACTTTTGAATAGCGAGAATTTTGTCGGGATTAGGTTTTATTCCATCTTTACTTATTATATGACCAAGATAAGCGGTCTCTAATTTTAAAAATTCAGATTTATCCATCTGGATTTTAAAATTAGATTCCCTGAGTCGTGAAAACACTTTTTCCAGGTTTACCATGTGCTCCTGGAGTGAGGTACTATAAACGATAATATCGTCTAAATATACTAGACATATTGTATTTTGAAGGTCCCTGAGGACGTTATCCATTACCCGTTGGAATGTAGAGGGAGAATTTTTTAATCCCATCGGCATACGCAAAAATTCAAAGTGGCCATGTTCTACATTGAAGGCTGTTTTAGAAATATCGCCAGGGTCCATTTCCACCTGGTAAAACCCACTTGCCAAATCCAGGGTTGTAAAATATTGACAGTTACCAAGTTTATCTAGAACGTCAGCAATATTAGGAATTGGGTATTTATCATCTATGGTCTTTTCGTTAACTTTTCTAAAATCAACTACTATTCTCCATTTGGTTTTTCCGGATGCGTCCGCTTTTTTAGGGACAACCCAGATGGGAGAGCTCCAGGCAGATTCAGATGGACGAATAATGCCTTGCTCTAACATTTTATTTATTTGATCGCGTACTTCCTGCCTATGAACAAAAGGATATCTATAGCTCTTAGTATAAACGGGTAATTCATCTAATGTACGAATTTTATGTTTAATTTTGTTTGTGAAGGTAAGAGCTTCACCATCGAGATAAAAAACATCTGCATACTGAGCACATAATGATTCTAAGTTCGCACGTTCTTCGATATTTAGGTGATCTGTACGTAATCGAGATAAAACTTGATCTGCGCGAGATGAGGTTGAATTTATTATTTGGCTGTGTAAATTAAAAATTTCGGCAGTGATTGCCCTATCCATAGAAAAAATGAGGTCATTGTTAGTGGGGTTAGTTATTTCTAAAATACCACGATTTTGCTTAACATTAGTAACACATTCATGAATAGTACAATTAGATATGATTTGTTCGGGAATAAAAGCTTCGCCATCTTGTATATTTATAGGGGCTTTAACTAGTCGGGATGATTGGGATGGAATGATGTCTTCGTGTAAGTTGCAGTTACGGGAGTCATACATGTGAATTTTATTAACAGCATTTTTGGTAATTAGTTCTTTAGATTTTAAATTAATGTTAGCCTCCCATTTGCTAAGCAAATCTAGACCTAATAAACCATCGAAATAATCGTGGAAATTGTATAAGAATAAAGTAATTTCATCATCGTCTTTAAACTCTGAAAATGACGGTAACGTTAGAGAGTAGTCACTGCGTGACGTAGCGTGCACATTCGTCACTTCGAAAGGACAATAATTCCACGGAATATGGGGATAATATTTTTCTGCAATTTTGGGATTAAGGAACGACTGGTTAGCGCCAGTATCTATGAGAAGTTTCAATGGAGGGTTTTCTATACATATATAGGGAAGTTGTCGCTGTGTCTGAAGGTTAACTTCTATTTTGGCTTGTTTGATATTTGGTCCTTGCGAAAATCCTTTTCAGGACCTTGAGGTACTTCTTCTACGGAAGCTGAAGTCTCGGGACATTCGGAATAACTCTCGTCAAACATGTGGCTATGGTATGGAGTATCATAGTCATTATTATAGTAATAATATTCATAGGGGTCGTAATAAACATCGTCAAAGGATTCATATTGATAGTGTGGATTGTAACACTCATTGACATTAATTTCTCTGGATTTAAAATAGTTATTAGGGAGTGGATTTCCATGTTTTCGCCAGTCATGTCCTGTCAAGGGCATTGGTTTTGGTACGAAATTACTGACACCACTCATAGGACGGGGATAGTTATTAGGGATGTTCTGAGGGCGTTGAGGGAAAGCAAAAGCATTACTTCGAGCACTGTAGTTAGGCGGGGGTGCACCAAACATTTGCTGAGTACGCGTGGGGCCACGGTATTGAGGAGTTGGAGGAATATTCGGCTTCCACATTACAGGTGGTGGTCGTGATGGCATTTGCATTTGTGAACGGGATGGGCCAGGCATGGGCATGTTAAATACAAACGGTTTCGGCTGTGGAGGTAAGTTATTATTAGTCATAAATTTAGGTAAGTTATTGCTAGATATTAATTGTGTGTTAAAATTTTTCTTTTCAGGTATACTATCATTACGCTGCTGCAAATATAAGGTGTTCATCTCTTCGTGAACGTATTCTAAAGCTTTTTCTATCGTCTCTGGTCTCATGCATCTTATGCGTGATCCCAAGGGATCTTTAAGGCCGCGTAAGTATGCTTGTAACGTAAGTTTTTTATATAAGTCGCGCTTCGAGTCAATAGTGGTCTGAACACTTTCATGAAGAGTAATGTAAGTTATTATAGTGCTATATAGATTAAGACATTTTTCATAAAATTCCTGTGGTGTGCAGGACCCTTGTGTTAATAACGCGAGGTCGTTGTACAAAGAAGTCTCGTCTCGCTGGTCTGCAAAGTTATTTACTAAGGCGTTACGAATAGCCTGCCAGTTTTCTGGAATACCATTTGAGTTTATCAAACGCGCCGCTGGACCTGTAACCTTATTCAATATGCCGTTGATGAGCGCTGCATTAATCAGTGCGTTTTCAGGCGAAGGTCGAATAAATTCGTTAACCAATTGGTCGCATAAACTTATAAATCTGGTCAAAACGTTCGGGTTACCATCGAATTCAGGCACCAATCGAAGGGCCTTCCATACATTATCAAGATCTGACATGTTTAAAATATCGCTATCGCTACTAAAACTCGAATTTAAATCTCTATTTGCGTCTACTTCTAACTGTCTATTAATATTAACTAACCTAGGTGTCCGCGATTGCCTTGGATGGAAAATCTTGGAGATAAAAATAGGACTATCAAAAAGGAAATAAAAATTAAAAATTAAAATAGGAAATTACTTACAAGGAATAGCAACTTCAGATCAATTCTAAAGTACTTACAGTGTACGCATCATTGGCTTCTCTGCGGTATCTATGTCTTGATACGTCTGGATGCTGGTAGCTCTTCAAGGTTCTGGATACTCGGAGACCGAAAAGGACTATGCGGAGCCAAAGAAAGTATACTTGTTCGCGCTACGCAATTTTTCGAGTATCCTACCGACTGCGCCAGTTAGAAAAGCTACAGCCAGATCTTCCAAAAAAAAAACAACTTTTCTATTAATAAATTTAATTCTAATGGATTACAATTAAGAATGCCTAATGCTCGACGATCGATACAAAAGTGACATTAACTTAATAAGTACTTAAAATTACACATCGCATTGACGTCACGAACTGCTGACTCGGTGCCTCGTGCGACTGGCGGCGGCCTCGATGCATTGGGGCCGAATCTTACTATGCAGTTTTAGTGGTGTGTGACGATGTAACGAACTAACAACAAATACTAAAAACAAAATAAAAAATATTTAATTCCCATAAAACAAACGCTATGTTTTGCCCTTTTTTGCTCGATATCAATAAATAGTAACAAGTAGGCATCTTGAAATATTCACAAAATACTTAATTGTGTATTTACTTTAATAATAAATATGAAATTTGAGTACCTACTGTTGTTTACTTAGTCAATGGTACGGAACCCTTCGTGCGCGAGTCCGACTCGCACTTGGCCGGTTTTTTTCATTCCTACTTGTATTTGCAGACATCTTGAGTATATTTAAGATGTATGCACATACAAGGTTAATTTATGTTTTCTTTGAATTAGAATGTTTTGCTTTGTTTTGACGTCAATAAGTGCCTGTTGTGCCTATGTTGAATAATGATTTTTGACTTTGAGTCTTTTAACAATGTGCTAGTTCTAAAATAACTTAGCTCCATAGCTCTTTTTTGGCTCTATTCTTAAACATAAAAACTAATTTTTTTGGACTCTTATGATTGATTGACTACCAAACGTTTGGTAGTAAATCAATGACTCTTATGCATAAACTATTCTATTCTTGTATTGCAATTCCTTGTTAAATTTTTACACAAAAAAGGTTTCACTCACAAAAATTAATGTGTAAACACACGATTAGTATTGTATTGTTGGCAAGTTTTTATTTCAAAAAACATTAATTTAAGGAAAATAATCCATTCCGTTCGTAATAACTCGTATTAGGCGGAGTCTCTGAATAACATTTCGGAATGACAGACTAGTAGTAGTTTATTAGATGAGGTTCATTTGTTTATATTTTTTACTTTTGATACCCAAAAAAAAACCACTAGCCACCGGAAACGAATTTTTCCCACCCACAAGGGGTTTCAAAGCACCAAAACTAGTAGAAAATTAACTTACATGGCAACACTGCAGTTCAATTTAGGATTCAATTTAGTGTAGTGTGATCACTCTTTTTCGACTCTCTAATTAGAAAGAAAGAAAGAAAATATTTATTTGGTCGCACACAACAACAATATACAACATTACAATAATATACAAAATATATATATATATTCGGGAGAAAAAAAAATTAAAAAGAGGCTGTGCGAGGCCAAAAAGTTCCTGTCTCAGTTATTGCTATTGGCAGCAGCGCCGCAATAGCGCTGATTTTCAGACAGAGCCTTTGCCGTGGCCATGTAAGTAATAGGCTAGATGACAAAAAATTTTTTTGCTTTAATAGAAGCTCATTCATATAATAAACAGAAAGAAAAAATCGGTTTTCGAATAACTATAAAAACAACCAAGATATAAGATATTAAAGATTTTTCCTCATCTCTTTCTAGCAAAACGGCAATTTACAAGGAGTTTATATGGCGGTACTCAACAATGACGTCACGGTTGATGTCGGATCTCTCTGTCTAATCGCCTTCAAATTAACAACTTAAAATGCTTGTATCTAATGTATTTCTATAAGCCGATTTTAATTCTAATTTCACAGGACTGCATCTTTTTTCGCGGCATTTTAATATTTAATGACGAGACGTAAACATTAGAATTCAGTCATCATTCCAATTAGAACGTTCCTATTTCTACAAATTGAATAGTGTAATCAGCTCTTAAGCAAGCTCCTGTCTAATTCGTCGAGTCTTTGTCAACGAGTGATTTCATTCTTGCATTGCGGCGATTCGTTGCTCGAAGAGGTAGAGTGAAGATAATTTATAGTGAACATGGTACGAATTTTCGTGGACTAGATTATAATATATGTTGAATCTTCTAGATTGGAATAGTATTTTGTGTTTTTTCGTCAGTTGTGAAAATTGATTGGAAGTTTATACCTCCCTTTTCTCCCTTGTGGGGAGGGTTATAGGATTAGTAAAACAGATCCCAAGAAGAATGCTACGAATAATATTTCTATTTTTTTTGTTCCAATTTTGTAATTAAGTTTAGTTTCCAAATAAAAATATTATTTTCCGCACAATTCCCAGCTTTTATTTAACGTTTGCATGTTCGCTCCGATATTGGAACGTGTAATGCCATCTCGTTCTCATCGCATTTTAAATACTGTTTTAAGAGGACTGTGAAGTGCCAATTCATGGCTCGAGTATGCACTTTCAATAATGCAGTTTGTTGCACATCGCTTAGAGTTGAAAGTCCGAGGCAAGTGCCTACATTTCTTATTGAAATATTGTTTCGAGCGATAACTGTTTTACCCCTCTAAACCTATACGAAATTAGACACTTTTAGCCTCATTAGATTCAGTATACCATTTGATTTTTTTGTAATGCAGTATAATTAAGTCAAAAAAGACAAAAATGCTCGAGGTAGTTTTTAAGTCTAAAATATGGATATTTAGTTGCTCATAATTTATATTCTTAGCAATATTACTTCAAAATCAAAACGTACAAACCTAGATCTTCATTATATATACAACATTTCCAAAAATCTGAAAATTGGACTGTCAAGAAGGAAAAAAGCGTTATCACTTTTTGTATGAAAATTTACAGCTTCACAATCCTCTTAAGCGATCATAATAAAAAAGAGATGTTAGAGATATCACTGCTTTTTAACCGACTTCAAAAAAGGAGGAGGTATTTTTTTTATGTTTGTTACCTCATAACTCCGTCAATTTTAAACCGATTTCCAAAATTATTTTTGTATTCGATAGAGTATACTGCAAGGGTTGTCCCATGGTCACCAAAGTCAGGATCTGATGATGAGGTCCCATAGAAAATAGAGAAAAACACTAATTTAATACCAGCTTTAAAAACACTAAAAACTTAAAAATAATAAAAGAATAGGTACAGACAACATCACACTTATATATTGAAGTCGGTGATAAATTTTAACACTTTCTAGGAGATCATCGTTTGGCGCCGACTTCAATATAGAAGTGTGATGTTGTCTGTACCTATTCTTATATTATTTTTAAGTTTTTAATGTTTTTGAAGTCGGTTTTATTTTTTGTAAAAATTTTGTGTTGGCGAGTTCGTAAACGCACCCACACCCCGTAGGTACGGAGATGCCGTTCCTGGAGATAGCGTTCCAAGCGGAGATCAGCCGCTTCGAGGACCCCGAGTTCGAGGAGTACGCCAGGATACACTGCAATGAGAATCCCGACACTCGCGGCAAAGTCATTGCTGAGCTGCGGAACCTAATCTACGGTAAATTTTTATGCATTGTCTCTGCGTCTTTGTAGCGAAATTAAAAATAGGTTAGATAGTTGTTTCTAATACTTTTAGTACTAATACTTTTCTATACAACCCGCTTGACAAACAGTCATACTGCCCACCTGGTGGTAAGCGGCTACAGTCACTTGTAATTCCCACGCATGGTAATCATACCTATTTCAACCACCCAGCAGCGTATGTCACAAGGTAACGTATATTGTGGTCATTGTGGGGGTGTACAACCCCTACAAGGCAAATTTTGCAAATCTTACAGGAATCTCGTGTACTATATATTCAAATTCAAAAATCTTTATTCAACATAGGCCTTTACAGGCACTTATTGACGTCAAAACAAAGCAATACTCTCAATTCTAATTTAAAGGAAACATAAATTTAACCTTGTATGTGCATAGGAGACAGTAGGTAACCACTTATAATCAGGAAGAAATTTTTGTAGTATCCTCCTCCTTGCATCACTGTTCGCAATGCTGAGAGTCGTGATCCCTCTGTTGTAGCACCTTCTTCTTCTTACGAACTATAGTCCGCCGCTTAGTAGGGTCTTCAGCGGTTGAGAAAGAGTCGCTAACCCAGGGGCTTAATTCTGCTAGCGTTAACGCATTTGTGGCGTGTCAATAATTGCTTTTTGCGTCAGTTATTGTTGGTTAACTGATTACTAACTAAAACATTTGTCACTATTGATTTATCAAGAGATACAAATAAATTGCACCATAACAAGCGTATATGACAAAAGCAGTTTAATTAAAACGCTATTAAGACACGATAATAGCGTTCAGATTAGCAGAACTAGACCCGGAGCCGAGTACTGAGCAAATCGTCGGGCCAACGCCACCGCGCTTTCTAGAAACGTGTTTGAAGGATTGGAATATCCTGCGGAGAGAGGTGGTAGAGAGTCTGGTCTTATTGTTGAACAAACCTTTGCCATTAAAAAATAGTACATTATGATACGAGCGCGCTATGTCGGTTATTGCGTACAAAGCGATATTGTGCGCGAGCCGCAGGCGAGCGCGACATGAAAGCAGAGTACGTAATGACCAATGCGCGCGTGTATCATACGACGTTTTTCAACACACTTGTGAGGAAAATAAAAGATCTTGTGGTATTAATATTTTTCTGAAAATGACTGCGCTTTTATTATCAATCTTCCACTGCATGAAAGTATCGTATGCCGCCAAGTATTTATCCTTTGACTTTGGCGGCCACAAACTATTACTCGCGCTTTTCGCCTCCATAATTATTTCCGGCGGAGTGAATAATATGGATTCTTCTTCACTTGGGCTCGACATATTTGTAGATAATCAATTATCAATTACAACAAAAAGGCAAAAAATTTAAATAGCGGGAAAATGCCGTGCGCCCTTTTTTTCGCGCGCTGCCCGGGCATGGCTAAACTCTTCATACAGCCAACAAAAAAGGGCCAAACAGCCAGAATTCAAAACTAAATAAACCGAATATTTGAGTTTTTAAAAAACAAGTTTGTGTGAATTTTTAATAATTTATTTTAGTTACTTATAGTTAGTATTAATTATTGTTTTTTTTTTTAAATGTCGTTGTTAATTTAATATTTAAGTAACCAGTAGTAGGCTGTTCATTTGTTTCCAATTGGCAGCCGCACAAAGTCGTGTTAAAAAAAAGTGTATTAAGCGACAAATTTAAGAATGCGTACTGGACATACATTTACTTTGCAATCTTTAACAAATTAGAATTTGTCGTGTTAAGATTACCGCACTTGTGCGATTATGTAAAGTGAAAAGCACTCGTGTTTATTAAACTTAGTAGTGTCTGGAGTGGAACAATTACAGGAATTATTAAATTTCTCACTTAACAATATTACGCATTATAGCTCTCGATTGTAATTTTAGTTAAGATCGCCAACTTTTGTATGTCATATCAATTCCATGATTCCATTACTTATGACGGGTGTCGTAAGCGGAGTGAACGTATCGCTCTAAACTGTACACTTTTGAGATTGGACTTTAGCATCTACCCAATTTGTATTAAAGTTGAAAATTACCTAAACGTTTATTACAGACGCTTTTCAGTTGAACATCCCTTCACTTTTAACTCGCGATATCTCAAATATTAATTACTTACCTTTTTATTTTGTGAGAGTTAGAATGGTTGGTCGCTCATTATTTTACATGGCACAATCTGCAACTGTATAAACGTCATAGGCGATTGCTAAAGTTAAGCAACGCTCGCTATGGTCAATACCATGATGGGAATCCAAAAGTGTAAAACATTGCGACATCCACTATTTTTGGGACTGACGGGCTAGAGAATGCACATTGACGTATGCCAACGATGATATACACGTCAATCCCGCAACGGGGACTAGTAAGCTTACTAGAAATTGAGATTGAGTTTGCGGTATCTCGTACGCGTGAGTCGCCAGATTGGCGCCAAATTGGACCCGTATTTCGCGGTTTTTGAGTGAACGAAGCTCAGTGTTATTTTAGGCGCGTTCCACTTAAGCACAGATTCGCACAGCATTTTTAACATCATCGCGTTTCATTAGCGTTTGACGCTAGCAGGGCTAGTAAAGTATACCATCGTAATCCGTTCCATTTAAACAATGACTTATTTTTTTAAGGTTAGGTTCCCTTTGTGAAAAATAGCGCGGTTAAAAATGTTAACATTTCTTACAAGAAACGTAAAACATGTTTAACATTTGATGTCTGCATGAATAATAGGTGACGCTTAAATGGAGAACCGGGTTTATCAAGATTTGGCTCCAATTTGGCGCTAGTGTTGCTACTTTACTCAAGCGTACAAAAAATCACATTCCCAATGGCGATCGATCGGAAATTCGGAATTGGTTAACGAGTAACTTTTTTGAATAACAAAAAGAAACACACATCTGTCATTATATGTGATTGTATTGCTTTTCAAAATATTTGCCATGATGATCGATGCACTTTTGCATACGATGAAATTGGTTGTAACCAATTTTCATAGCACTTTTGCCACTTTGATTGGGGTATCTAGAAAGAAAGAATAATTTTATTTTTCTTTCTAGATACCCCAATCAGATCTCCAAAACTTACATTTTGAACGCATCAACTTCGCGCTTCTTCGCCGGTCTAAAATCGTTGACCACGCCATTTATTCTTCACGCTTGGAAATAAATAGAAGCCGTTGGGTGCCAAGTCGGGACTGTACAGCGGATGACGCGTCAATTATCACTTATATGAAGTAGTTAAAATTAACCGAACTATATTAGTTATGTTAAGAAGTATAGGTATTTATAAAAAAATAATGGGCGAAATATAATACCAGTTAAGTCTTACTAGGAGTAGGTCTATTGGGAAAGAAATTCCCAGTAGTACTGGTAAGACTACTCGGTAAGACTACTGGGAATAGCCCGATCTTTGTTCCAAATACTGAGTTGTTTCGGCCGACGTGTGACAGCTAGCATTGTCATGGTGATGGCGCCTAAAGTCGACGCCACCAAGTCGGCGATTCGCCGATTAATGATTTCGATTTTAATTCCGACTACAATGGTATATTATTTGATTCTGCTCCTCTTTTAATTTGATTCTGCGTTGCCTATTGTTCTTTCGTATTTCTTCAAAGACTTCTGGCAAACAAATTGTCGTGTACAATTCAGAATTAATAGTTTTACGTTACTCTAGTGGCACTATAGTATCATGACCATTTATACCACGGTTACGTGGTTCTTTTATAAACAGAAACTCGTAGAATAAGAGTGCAAAGGCCCGGCCTACACAGTTTGCGATATACCAGGTACAGATATGTGCCTGGTCGCTTCTCCCCACCCTCCACTACACGGCGAACTCGAGCGTCCGAGCCTTGGAGGAGCGCTCGCGTTGCAGCCGCTCCCCGCACCGGCTATAACCGCCTGGTGACTCTACTCAGAGAGCGGGACACCCCCGTGGTGATGCCTCTCTGAGCTAGAAATCCATCAGGTTCGGTAAGCCAAACGAGGCTCGAGGAGCCACCAAAGCTCTCGCCTTCTTATAAATAATTAAGGTGAAGCTGTAACAGCCATCTGCGGCTAAAAGCATAGGTCCCTCAAAAAAAGAGCATGTCCGCTGATCGTTTATTGATGCGGCATCGATGAACAATTAAACTAATATGGTGACTAAAACTAAAACTTGAGTAATTTTAGAGCGAGGAGAGTGCAAGCCGCGGCGAGTCGATGACGCTTATTGCCTTCGGTTCCTGCGCTGTCGCCGGTTCATCCCTGCGCTTGCGCACAAACTGGTAACACCTTTGATATGTTATATTTTTTATTAGGTACATACGACAGGGAAGCTCTTGGCCTTTTTTTGTTTGTTTTGTTTTTGTTTTTTTTTTAAAAACGTCGCCCCACACTAGGATTTTCTCCTGTGTCGTGGGTGCAGTTACAAACATAAAATATCACATGTACATACACCCAGACCGGAACAAATTTCTGTAGGCCATACAAAATATCTGTCCCGAGCGGGAATCGAACCCGCGACCCGTTGCGCAGTAGGCGATCACTCGACCTCTGCGCTAACCGTGTTGTCATCGTGAGATGATGGTAAGTGACGATACGGCCGAAGGTGCAAGCGAGCTTCACCTGGAGTCCTCAACAACTGAGGAACTGGCTATTTTACCTCTAATTGTCGGAATACAATAACATTGTTTTCTGGCGCCTTTATGGTATTTTACGCTACACTGCAGACGTTAGGTACGAGTATCTTAAACCCTTTTGGCAACATTTCGAAATTTACAGCGTTGCACCTACTCACATGTCGGAAAATTGCAGGATAAATAAATAATAAGGCCTTACGATAGACTCAGCAAATACCACTGAACATGCATGCTGAGATACCGTAAGCGCCCCGCCGATATTTCTTTCAATAAAGAAAGATCATTTCATCATTCATCGATAAAGATGATCAAAAAAATATGGGCAACTCGTGCTTGACAAATACCGTTTTGTAGAAATTAAAAACAACTTGGTAAGAAATTTTTTGTCAGATTTTGTCTGTCGAATCACCCCTTCGTTCGACTTTATCGAGCATGCTAAACTGATCAAGATAACTCACTGTCATATAATAAAAGTGGGTATTGATATTTCATCATTTATTATCATTATTATCATTTCTGCCAAAGGACGCCCTCTGTTGAACATAAGCTCAAATTGATCGTTAGAGTTACTCTTGAGTTGTAACACCAGCGTCAAATTGGATGGATGTATGTTAAATAGAGTGGTTCAATATTCTGGCAATATGGATTCAATATAAAGCTATTGTTTGACTTTAGACTTGAAATTAAAAAAAAATATTCTTCAATACTTACCACTATAATTCTATAAACAGGATTTAACATTTAAATTATTTAATTAGCTCTTATGCCTAAGATTACCCTAGTAACATACAATTATACCACGACGTTGCATCCTCGAGATTTATATATTAACCAGGTAGTCCACTTTCCAATGTACCGGGCACCAAGCACAATTTTAGAGCGAAGACATAAAAATAAAAAGATAGGTAGGTAGTTTTAGTATTATTCACCCGCTTGCGCGATGTTACGCCGTTTGACTCATTCGCTTTCTTTGTGCGGGCATCACAGCATCGAAATATTAAAGATCAAAGTTTTATTATTTTATAACTTTATTTTTAGTGTGTTGTGTAGTTGTTATAGATATCAATATAGGTAAATGAAAACGTAAGTATTCTAAGCAATATATTAAGGAAAAGATTCGTAAACTAGAGAAACGTTTGCGTCACCGCAGCCGCCGCTGCGAGCATTTTGATGGTGCTGGAAGTACCTATGTAAGTTTAAATAAATAAGTGTTTATTGTTTATTATATTGTACTATTTTTTCGACACGATCTCATCTTTGCATTTCGTTCGTTTAAAGCAAAACTTTATTTCGTGTTTGTTCGAATCAGTAGATTGTATTTAGCTCACTAATTAATTTCATTTTGAAATTTATTGAGCAACAAAAAGAGCCTTGCTATTTGCGCATTGCCTAACGTTACTGTTTAATTAGAAAATATTCTGTATACAGTGTCAAATAAAATGGTATCCGCAGAATACCAGCGTCAAAGCACTCTGTGCCTCTGCATGCGGGGCCTATTTGGCCTAAAATCTATCTAAATATTTATTAATATTTTTTTGTTACATTGTGTGTTGTATTTTTTGTACCAAATAAACGTCTATTCAAGCAATAATTCATAATGACTAAAGAACCGTGAATCTGCACTTTGCCTTGAAACACGCCTTGTACACGTGTTTAAGTGTTATTATTTCTTTATATTTATAGAACAGTGTGCCTTGGAACTATGATGCGATTATAGTCACGCACAGTACTACGATGCGATTGTAGTCATGTTTTTTGCTCAGATTTATTGGTACCGTGACGCGATCACGGTCTCGATCACAACACTTCGTGTCATGATGCGATAATGACCTAGCTTATTTTTTCAACAGAATGTTATTATTTCTTTATATTTTATAGAACTGTGTGCCTTGGAACTATGATGCGATTATAGACACACACAGTACTACAATGCGATTGTAGTCATGGTTTTTGGTCATATTTATTAGTACCGTGACGCGATTACGGTCTCGATCACAGCACTTCCTGTCATGATGCGATCATGACCTAGCTTATTTTTTTGAAAGAATGTTATTATTTCTTTATATTTTATAGAACAGTGTGCCTTGGAACTATGACGCGATTATAGTCACGCACAGTACTACGACGCGATTGTAGTCATGTTTTTTGGTCATATTTATTAGTACCGTGACGCGATTACGGTCTCGACCACAGCACTTCCTGTCATGGTGTGAGCATGACCTAGCTTATTTATTCAACGGAATGTTATTATTTCTTTATTTTTTAATAGAACAGTGTGCCTTTGTACTATGATGCGATCATAGTCGCGCACAGTACTACCACAATATAGAGAATGGTACTACGATGCGATTGTAGTCATGTTTTTTGGTCATATATATTAGTACATAGGCTGAGGATAGCCTCGCAGAATATGACTCGCCTCGCAGAATATTACTAATGTTACTCGCCGACAAACTACTTCGTAGTTTTGTGTTTATGTTTATAATAGTACATTTTGTTAAATAAAATAAAATAAAAATCTATGGAGAGGATGAATTTGGCTTCAGTGTGTTCACATACATCCCATATGTTCAGTCAGTGGTTCATGTGACTGAAACTTGTAATGAGTGACAACCTAGTAATGTACAGGTGATGACATCAGAAGCATCAGCCGAGTGTCCCATACCATCCACTAGCTCTCAGGTACTTGTAAATGATGTTAACCCTCCAGCAACCAATTTATTTGAGAATATTTTAGAGGTCTTAGGGACCTCAAAAGGGAAACACGAGCTTTTCGGAACAAAAATCCAGGATGAAATCTCTGAACGTTGGGGTCATATATTGTGCGGAGGCTTAAATAAGGATTAAAAGAAAGAGTTAGAGGGCAACATCTTCATACCTGAAAACTTTCAATTAGTTAAAACACCCAAATCGAATCCTGAAATCACTGCTGTGTTACTCAAAGAAATCAGCTTATATTGGACCTTCATTATAAAAACACGCTTAATCGAAGGAAATTAATAATGTATTCATTAGATTATAAGTTTAAAAAGATATTGCACGTGTACGAAGTGATTCATTTCTCTTTGGCGGGAATCTCACTAATAAAATTAAAGCATCGAAGTTGGCAGAAATATCGACTCCAAATCAAGAAAGTTCCAGCGGCGAGTACTTCTTCTTCTAATAGGCCTTCAGTCAGCCAGCAGGGAAACTGCAAAGCTCCACCGCGTCAAATGCCACGCACGCAGAGACGTGGTTAGGCGAGGAGTCACTCGTACCATTAGTCTGCGAGGAAAGCGCCTGTAGTAGATCGATATCAGACAACGAAGTCTCGACCAAAGGCGCCGATCAAAACATAATAGAAATAATAATAAAAATAATAATACCTAATTATTTTGGTACTTAAATGAAAATATTTTATTCACACCTAAAAAAAAAAAAAAAAACAATCGATCCAGTCCTCTTATGAGTTGTAACGGGTAAAAAGGATTACAAATTTCTTTTTAAGAAACCGAATCTCAAAATGTTTACCTATAAGTTCACGTTTTTCACAGTCAAGTATTGTGACATTACGTTATGAAATTAAGAAGTTATACTAAATGAGAGTAGTAAGATGATGCAATGATGAATTAGATCAATTTATATATAAACTAACTAACATAATATTTCCCACCTGTAATGCTCTTTTCTTGCTAATTGTCAAAATTTGGGAAAAGAAAACAAATTTAATCCTTGACTTATTGAAATAATAAGCTTTATATGTTTACATACAGTTTCCTTATGCATAAGCATAAGAGAACAATACAATCATAAGCCAGCCATCAAAATAATAGCCAGATACAATCATATCCTTACAGTTGTAAGTTAAATTACAGAGAATCAGGTACCTATATTATAATAGATACAGAAATCTATACAATCAAAGGGCAGAATGGTTCGGGATTTTTTATCAATCTCGGTATCAAACTAATATAGCTAAAAATTGGGTACAAATCTGGGTAATGGAATACACCAAATGAAAATGTTTTGTTTCTTTTTTTTTTTTTTTAAGATTAGCCTTCCCCGTAACGGTGGTTAGTGGATCGTACCTTTGACTTTAAGTTCTTGCGATCACGGATCAATGATACTGTACTCCAATTCCTTAGATTTTATATGTTTTAGATATGTAATTCCACAGAATTCTTCCTTGTTATACTAGTTGTTTCTTAGTTCATCCGCTGAAAAACCAGACAGCCAAGCCTTAAGGGAACTGCCCTGGAGATTTATATTACAGTGTTGGGTTAAATATATGTAACATGTCTATGATCATATGGCCCGGGGCTCTCACACTGGGTTTTACAAACATAATTTTTAATAAATTGTTATATTTTGTTATTTGTTGGATTATAAAAATAACATATGGAGGAGAGAGCACCTATTTTGTGTACAACTACTACCATTAATTCAAAGAAAATAGCCTTAGTGAGTTATTTGCCAAGGAGTGATCTTAAACTTTCTATGGTGAAAATCTAGAATATTTATAAAATGAAATCTGTAAATATTGTTCATTAATCCACCAAGATGCCGCTTACTATCAGGTTTTTTTATGAAATAGGGGATGTAAAAGACGGATTTTGGGAATATAATGTTTGAAAAAAAAAATCCTACCTACCAAAAAACTTAATAAAATCTGTTCTAAATCAAAAAGAAAATTCAAGTAATTAAGATATACCTAAGGTACCTTGGTAATTAGCGTAGGTACTTAAATTATTATAACAAATTGATGAATCATTCGGAGAATCCTTATTATTTATAGCTAAATATGTATTGCGTGTCCTGAGCCTTGATCTCGAACTGGAAACAAAACCTCGAAGGTCGCGTGCACTTGATATATTCCAACGAAACTATTTCGTAATTTTTCTTGAATAAAATGAAAATCAGAAGAAATGATATACTTCGATTATAACTAGGGATTGATTTTTCTAAGGTCAAGGTATTGGTAAAGGAATCACACCCATAATACCCCAACCAGTTACACCACCTATGAAACTCTTGTTATGAACTATCAATTTAGATGTCTATTTTTAGCCACTACGCATCAATCGTCGAAACATTATCTTAAATTTAAATTTGAGCAAATAACTTAAGAATTTCAATGTCTTCCCTTTGCACTTGCTTCAGCTTCATACATTTTCACTAAACTTTTGAAACCCATATTATCTTATCTTAGAAGTATAGTTTACTATTATAAATTATTTAGGTGATTTTCTGTGCCTTGGAAATTCTTATCAAGATTCTATCAAGAGTCTATCATGCGTAATAAAACTCTTATTCACTGATTTAGATTTTGTTATAAATTATTTAAAAAAAAGTCAACATATACCGAATTAACGACAAACTTTCTTTTTTTTCTCTCTTCTAATCAAAAATTTCTCAAAATACTCTAAACATCCTACCTGGTTAATATATAAATCTCGAGGATGCAACGTCGTGGTATAATTAATGGTTAAACAAACTTACCTTTGTGATGTTTGACCATAATTATACGAGACGTTGCATCCGAAGAGATTTATACTCCCTCCCTACCCATTATTTGCTGTGTTGCAAATAAATACCCAATGTTTTTGAGAAATTTTGCTTTAAAGGAATGAGTCAAACGGCGTAACATCGCGCAAGCGGGTGAATAATACTAAAACTACCTACCTATCTTTTTATTTTTATGTCTTCGCTCTAAAATTGTGCTTGGTGCCCGGTACATTGGAAAGTGGACTACCTGGTTAATATATAAATCTCTTCGGATGCAACGTCTCGTATAATTATGGTCAAACATCACAAAGGTAAGTTTGTTTAACCATTAATTATAATGTAATGTAATTTTGTAAGTAATAGTATGTATTTGCACAATATTTGTTTAGTATACTTACATATTATATTTATGAAATAAGTGTAGTTAATGAAATAAAATAAAATTATTATTTGCGTCAGATATGGTTACAAAATGGTAGTGCACAAAAATTATGACAATGACAATGAGAAGATTGTTGTAGATAGTTGCAATAACTTAAGATTGCGGAGAATCACAAACTAACAGAAAAGGACCTACAGTTCAGCCGCCGACAGAATGTATCTTTTTTTCACTAACAGTACTTTAGTACTATTATGTTTCCATCTTCATTCTTTGCGATTTATAACATATTGTAGTAGCGTTGCCACGCTACAGCCTTACACACGATATTTTAAAGAAATATTTAATTTGAAAAATAAAACTAATAATAAGTCACTCGATTGACTACTCTAGTCAATATCTCATTACCCCCACTATCGACAGTAAACGGCTAGCGCGCCGCTTTCTAGTTTGAACTCATTCTGCGTTTCCGTGCCGTAGCCTTCGCACGTCCACAGTCACTCGTCTCTCAACATGGGGAGAAAACGAAAATATGAAAACATGGAGGAAAATCAGTTATTACAAAAAATAAATAAGCTGCAAAAAGTTCTTAACGAAATAAATAAGAAGAAAAATCGCCAAGTAAGTGAATATTTAACGTTTTTTCTACTTTAAATGCGTAACTGCCACACCGGGTTTTTACCATTTTACTCTCGTAGAAATACGTTACTGTAACGTTGTATTCGTAATTGCCACACAAGGCTTTTACCTTTTAAATACAATGTCAATAATGATTGACATCACTTTAAATGCGTAACTGCCACACCGGGCTTTTACCTTTTAATCAAAAAATGTTGCGAGCTTACCACACCGGGTACTCTCCTTCATTTCCAAAAAATGACCCTTGGTTTTTTGTTATTCTAGGTCCGTTAATGCTTGACAACATCGACCGTTCATTAAATGAGGATAACGACTCAATCTACCTGCCACCAAGTGAATGGGCCGGTACTATTTCTCCAAGTCGTGAATTACCTAATCAGATAATCGAACACGCGCCACAAGTATCAGGCTTGTCACCGCAACCCGGCCCAGCTTCGGCGGGTGTCGATACAACACCAGCGACAGAAAAAGACCTCGATGAATCGATATTGAGTCTTCTTGGTGACAAACCTAAGCCTGAAACTGTGTTTGGAAGTAACATTCACAAAGATGTCGCCGCACGATGGCAAGAGGTACTGGCTAAAGGGTTACCTAAAGAAACTAAGGAAAAACTGATAAGTGAGTACTTAATTCCTGCCAATTGTGACTTATTGGTACCACCAGTCCTAAACCCAGAGGCAAAAGCCGCACTTCCTGACACACCGGTGAAAAGAGACTTCTCACTGCTGAATAAACAAAAACAGTTAGCAGCAGCATTGGCAGCCTTGGCGCAAGTAACCACTATGTTGATTTCTAATGATTTTTCAAGAGAAAAGTTATTGAAACCAATAAGTGACGCTAGCCGTCTTCTTTGCGACAGTCACCAGTTAGAAACGAGAACGCGGCGCAATTTCGTATTGTCATCTATTAACCACAACCTAAAAGGTGCATTAATAGATGCAAGTCGAGATAAGTTTCTTTTTGTAGAAAACCTGACAGAAAAATTAAACGCCGCCAAGACAATTCAAAAATCAGGTGATACACTAAAAAATCAAATGCGACCTCAAACTGTTAAAAATAATTATAACGGCAAAGATAAGCAAAAGGGTAGGTTAAACACCAAAGCCCTGCATCCGCGACAGACGGCGAACAGATTCGATGCAGGGCAGAATCGGCCAGCAGCGTACAGAGCGCCTCCAGCGCCCAGGACGCAGTCGCCGCCACCCCGGCGGACCCGATCACCGCCGCCACCGCCCAGGGCTTACCAACACTACCGTCGCTAGACCAATCCGAGGTACAGTACGCTGGCCGTTTGGCTAGTTACATTCATAAATGAGTCGAAATAACTAAAGATATAACGGTTCTTGATTGGGTAAAAGGCTATGTAATACCATTTACATCGGTACCTATGCAATATTTGCAACCAAAGGTCTATCCAAAATCTGAACAAGAATCGTTAGATTTTGACCTAGCTATTCAAAAATTGTTAAAAGTCAATGCAATTTCTAAATGCAAACATGTTAAAGGGGAATTTGTCTCTAGTGTATTTTTAGTTTCCAAGCCGAATGGTGAAAAGAGATTCATTCTGAATTTGAAAAACTTAAATAAATTCATTATTACATCTCATTTTAAAATGGAGGATTACAGGACGTCTTTGAAATTAATAAGTGCGAACTGTTATATGGTGTCAGTAGACCTCAAAGACGCATATTTTTTGATGAACATCGAAAAATCGCAAAGAAAGTATTTAAGGTTTAATTATAACAACTCACTGTATGAATTCAATTGCCTACCCTTTGGCCTTTGTACTGCACCTTTTGTTTTCACGAAACTACTTAAACCAGTAATGCAATACTTAAGGGCGAAAGGACTCGTATCGGTAATCTATCTTGATGACATACAGTGCATAGGTCGTACATACACAGAATGTGAGGAAAATGTACTTTACACTATATCAGTCTTGCGGTCATTAGGTTTCATAATAAATCGTAAAAAAAGTTGTTTGATACCTAGCACCGTATGCCAGTTTCTTGGATACGTGTTTGACTCACAACAATTGGCCCTTTATTTACCAGATGCCAAACGATTAAAAATAACAGAAACTATAAAGTCATTTTTAACATTAAAATCTTGCAGATTGCGCGAGTTTGCTAGATTACTTGGTTTGTTGATATCCGCTTGCCCATGTATTGATTATTCGTGGATGTACACTAAATTATTAGAACGTCACAAATATCTATACTTACTCAAAAATTTAAATTATGAACAAAAAATAATAATTACAAATGAACTTAAAGACGATTTACTTTGGTGGATTAATCACGTAAAATATGACGTTTCACGATTTCGCTTTAATAACTTTTGTATAGAGATATTTTCAGATGCATCATCATCCGGCTGGGGTGCTTATTGTGACACAAAAGAATCTCATGGTTTTTGGAAAGATGAAGAATTAGGTCTTCATATAAATGAATTAGAACTTAAAGCCGCTTTTCTCGCATTAAAAACATTCGCCAAAGAATTAACAAATTGTGAAGTTTTATTAAGGATCGATAACATTACTGCAATAGCTTGTTTAAATAAAATGGGTAGTGTACAATTTCCTCACCTAAACAAAATAGCAAGGCAAAGGAGATGTTTCAATTTCGGCCATGAACATGTACAGTACATTAAAAAATGTAAAAAAATGAATAAAACTACTACAAATTACATTGCCTGATATTTTCAGCCGTTAAACCGTGTACAAAAATATTTTATAGCATCCAAATAAAACCAAACCTGGCAATAAAGGATGCCATACTGTTTCTGTAATCTGTGGCTGTGTTCTGTGAATAAGCGCGAGTACACACGACCGACAATCAGTAACCGATTTTTTGTGTGGTAACGTATACATTTACGAACGTTCCATTTTTCATCGATAATCGGGGTGGTTGCGATACACCGATATTTTTATGACCGACTTTTTGTAGTTCGCGTGCGTTAAATCCATGTCTCATTTTCCACCGTCAATAAATCGGTCACCGATAGTCGGTCGAGTGCGAACGCGCCAAGTCTGTCAGTGATATATTTCTTGACTTTATTGACCTGTTATTAATTATTTTGGACTTTTGTATGCTGCTAACTTGTTTACAACATAATTAACAAATTGCCATAAAAGGGGATAAAAAAAACTTGTTTACCACGGCTTAAGGCTTATTTCAACGAACTACGATATAGCTCTAGCGACTTGGATTTTGACGATTATCATCATTTCCTTTAGCTTTTAGAACGGTGAGTGTTCTTGTGTAAATGTGTAAAAAAGTTAACAAATACTTGACCACAATAGTTTCAAAACGTATTTAAGTTTTATCTTAACGATTTAATTGCGATTTCAAATAAATATTTATTACTCTTTTTAGTTCATGTACATAATAGATATTAACGTTTAATATTGGTGGGGAGTTTAACGATAACTACTACATGTGTGTTTATTTTCAGGCTCACAATAACTCGCTGTGTGAATTGTGACTCCCTTTTCAATGAAAATGGTAACCAACATCTTTATCTTCTGACTGATATTGGAGCAGAATTAGTTTCCATCATAGAGCAAAAAATGGGTCATGAGGTAATTAGTGTTTACTAATCACCCTTAATTTTTCACAATATGTATAATATTAAAGTGTATCTGAAAAAATGGTTTTTGTTTTTTTAATATGACATTGCTTCATTCTTTTATTTTTAGATCGATCTTGCTGGTGTTTTGTCTGAAAACTGTTTTAATTCGGCATTACAAGAATTGCAGACTGTATCAACAACATCTCACACACATCAATTGCCTGAAGTGCAGTCTGCACCAGTATATCATGACACATATGTTTGTGTTTGGTGCAGGTCAGTCATCATATCAGTGAAGAACTCGATTCTCTTTTAAGAAGGCCCAGAGAGAAATGAAATCACTTCAAGGATATATCCTATAGTGGTCAGTTGACTTATGATAGCATTGCCTACAATTCTTTACAAGATGTCACACATGTACAGTAAGCTCCCATTCAAGCTATACATTTACGTTACGAAAACCGCCGCTATTACGAGCGACATAAGAACGGTCCAAAGTTCAAACAGTATAGCTTGACAAGGAGCTTACTGTACAGTACAGTAAGTAAATTGAATCAACATCAAGTCAATATTAAGTCAGTTACACCAACTCATAATATTAATGTATGTGTATGTTGTGGAGTAGCACTAGTCAATGGCGATCACATGCTCTGCCAGATGGCTCTCAGTGGAATGTAATAGCATCAAGAATTTTTCCCAGAGAGGTATGGGGTAATTTAAAAAAAATCATGCATGCATGAGTGATTTAAAAATTCATGGAATATTGTTTTGATCTGAATTTGTTTTTTGTATTTCTTTAGATAGCAGAGTTTGCTATGCATGCTGGGTGTCTGCTCAGCGGAATGCTCATCAACAGACTGTCCAAGACGAACAGGGTGACTAGAGTCCACTACAATAAGATCAAAATAGGAATAATTGTTTGGTGCAGGTCTTCATTGATTTGAAGGCTTACACATTTATTGCGACCTGGACCTGAGACAGATTAAATTGCCACAACGATTTTTCCTAGAGAGGTAACACAGTTTAATTTAGTCTAACCGAAACACTAACATTGCCAAATAACTAAAGAAACACTGTACTTATACTATACTTTTGAAATTCACTTTGCCTAACATTAAGTTCGTAAAGTTTTTAGATGTCAGTTATTAAGGAATGTCATTTATTTCACAGATAGAAGATAATGCACTTGCAAGTAGTGAGTGTTGGACCCAAGCTCAACAAAATATACTTCTTCACAATGTGGCACAGGAGGGCACAGATTATATTGATTTGGATGAGTTCACACATACGCCTGATTCCAGTAGCCAGTGTTTTATTCCTGGGTGTTTACAACCGGAAAGATTAAATGTTCCAGATTATTTAAGAAAGAGAGTTGACCACAAATAAAATATTTATTACTAAAACTGCTAGACTGTGCCGAACATCAGTCATGTGACCGATAGGTTTGAAAATTACAATAAAACACACATTAAATAAGAGCTATGGTTATGTACATGTCAATAGTTTTTGTTTCATTAAAATCGATGCAGTATTTCCAAAGTTATTAACGCCAAAAGTTACGGTCGCTATTTAAATTTTCAAGTACGCGCGCTCTAGGTAGGTGACGTCACATATCGACAGCCGGCAGCCGCTCGCTCACTATTAGTCGCAGTTGCTCTGACTGAGTTTTGTGTCGTACATACCTACTGCGCTCCGTGTAACTTGACTTTTATTGTTTATTAGCCTTTTAATTACAACAATGGAGAAAGGATTTCCACATGGTCAATCAGATAATTTACCAAAAGTAGACAGTTTTATGGTGACTCAATATTTTTCCGAAAATAGTGATTATACCTATAGCAGCGGAAATGCGAGGACTCAAACCGAATTTCCTCAATATGTTCGGAAGTGATCGGATTCGGTATATCTTCATGGAGTAGGTATCTTGTGAATCAGTTCTTTTTGCCTACATTTTTGCACTACAGATCGTTAATTTTTTTAACTGTCTTTTGCTGACAAGAAAACTTAAGAGGGCAAGCATCTTTTTTTTAGAACTAGTCTTCCTCCAACCAATTTATATTTGACCTAATTTTCCATGTCATTTTCAATCTGAAATAATAGTTACATGCATAGTTAAATATATTTTTTTGTAGCTCCTACAAATGTATGTTCTACGACTCATGAAGTCAAACAGTTTAGTGTACATACCTACAATCAAGTGTATTTTCTGTGGTATTGCCTTTTTTTTTGAGGCGGAATAATGCGATTATCGATACTGGCACAAAGAGTGACGAGCTCCGTGTACCCGTATGCCGGTCTCCGGTTCGCCGGTGGCTAATTCACTAATTCAATGTCTCCGCCGGAATATTTACGCCCCATATGGTAAAATAACTCGGGATTGGGAAGGTCACTTCTCCGAGCCATCAGACCGGGGACGATTCTGGCGGACTAGCCGCCAGGTTACGCCAAGGGGCCGCCGCCATGGACCATCGGTACCGTTTACCTACCGCTGGACGTCCGGAGACAGAGTACATCCAAGGGGTTTCTACCCGGGTAGGCCTTACTCTAGGATGAGTCCTTTTGGGTGGAGAACCCCAGGAGATCTCGTCGTGCACCCAACGGCGGGAGAGTTATTAAAAAGCGTTCAGCTTGGTAAAAAAAACAGCTGGGAAATGGTAAATACTATAGACGTACCTATATAGGACCAACAAGCAAATCAAATACCCGCAGGTCTAAGATACTCATTCAAAAGTTAGTAGGTGCCTACTAACGGGTGAGTGTCTATAGGTAGGTGTACATGTTTAGGTAACATGAATCGTATCCTAATCCCATCTAATACTATAAATGCGAAAGTGAATTAGTTTGTTGATTTATTTATGTTACTTTTTCACACCTAAAATGCTTAACCGATCATCTTGAAAGTTTGCATATACACAATGTCAGAGGTACCTACAGAAAAAGAGATTTCATCCAGCAAAAAATTATAGTTCCATCAGGATTCACGTAAAACACTCAGCAGCTCAGCTACTTTTCATCGCGTCGCCAGAAGGCGCTGCTGTGGCGCGATAAAGAAACCAAACACCAAGCGGGCGAAGCCGCGGGCGGCTGCTAGTTTTTCTATAAAATTGGGTACCTATGTTGACTTTTGTTGACGGTAAAACCTTTTGTGACCTTTCATTTTATCGTCAACAAAAGTCAACATATTTTAATCATACATACCTATGTGGTTTAAAAAGTGACAAAAAGAAGACATTACACCAAAAACCCTCGTAATACAACTTAGTTATAGGTTATTTTCTAGTAGGTAATAGGTACCCCGAAGCTTAGAATATCTAATTACATATTATAATAAAAATAATAATGTAATATGTATAAATTTATTATGAAAATGTTTTTATTGTGTTTATTATCTAAGTATTTAATATGTTTATTTAGTTTGATTTAATCCTAGAGGGTGGAGGGCCGGAATTTTGTCACACAGGCTTGTCATTTAAATAAAATATAGTTGTTAGAGAATATGATGTAGTACCTATAATGTAAGCCATTGTGAAGATATAAATAAAAATTATTATTATTATTATTTTACTTACATCAAAATGGTCATCACAAAAAATCCAACGGTCTTAGAGCCCGTTTCATAACGTTCATCCACTTTTTACGCCTTTTGGGCATTCAATGGCACTTCAAAAAATAGTTTTGTAGGCGTTTTAATAGTTGAATTTGTACACATAGGTACTACATAGTATTTATTATATGACATAATGTTGATTCACATCTTAGAGCCACATAAAATCGCGCGCACCAGTAGCACAGAGCTAACGAAGTACGTCAGGCCGCGCGTGCCTCTCCCCGCTGTCGATTTGTGACGTCATCAACGTTCCGCGACTCGCTTTATAAATCCGGACGGTACGGCAACTTTGAACGCTTATAACTCGGTCACTTTTTAAGATATCACAAAAATAAAAACACTGTCGTATTTGTCTAGTGACCTATATTCTGGGTATATCGTTAACAAAAATCGATGGTCAGATTGATTGGAACATTTTGGATGAACATATATTTAGTAAGTAATTCTTTCAGTAAAAATACTTTGGAGACAATTTTAAAATTAAGTATCTAAGGGGGTAGATACTCAACTTTAAAATTGCCTCCAAAGTATTTTTACTGAAAGAATTACTAAATATAATATGTTCATCCAAAATGTTCCAATTATATTATGCAATAGAATTTTGAAAATATTGATTTGATGAGTGACAGTATTTTGGTACTTTGGGTGGGCTCGGCATCATTTCTAGATGGAATATTAATAAATGAAATAGAATAAACATTTTTAAAACAGTGTTTTATTTATCAGACTGAACCCTAACACCTTACACACTTTTAACTACACTTAACAGGCAATCACTCGACTTCAACTTTAAACCTTCCCAATAACACAGGACATGCAAACAACTTTTAACAAAACTGAATATAATCAACACAATCTGCCTGTTGTGTACCATATTATTATAAGGCTTCTTTAGCATTCACATACTTCAATTAGAACTTTGGTTATTGGGTTCGAGTTATGCACTAAAAATAGATTTAAGTACACTTTTCTGAGTGCTGGATGATTACTTGATCTTTTACAGTTTTGCGCTATAACTTTTAATAGAAGCACAAGCTGCTTTTCTGTAGACATATTGGCTAAGGTGGTTTTGAATAACTAGTCCTATTTCATCATAAACACTTTACTACACTTGAAAGGCAATCACTCGACTTCAACTTTTAACCTTCCCAATGACACAGGACATGCAAGCCACTTTTAACAAAACATTCAATATAATCAACACAATCTGCCTATTGTGTACCATATAATATAATGCTTCTTTAGCGTTCACTTACTTCACTTGGAAGTTTGGTTATTGGCTTTTGGGTTATGCAGTATAAATAGGTCTAAGTTCACTTTTCTGAGTGTTGGGTGATTACTTGATCTTTTGCAGTTTTGCACTAAAACTTAATAGAAGCTCAAGCTGCTTTTTCGTTCACATATCGTAAGGTAGTTTCGTATTCGTAATAGTCACAAGAACTGTTTAGTCATATTTCAGGAAGCTCATAAAGAAATCCGTTGATATAGGTATTGATAATTAATTGTATCTATTTACGTTCAATTCAATCTAGTTATAAGAATACGGAATTGTTTGTAAACTCCGTAGTGTCGTGTGTGTGTTAGTTTTTTTTTATTTTCCAATTATTTTTTGACGTTACAGTGTTGCCATTATATTGATGTTATAAATCTGTCATTGATCATCAAAAAGTATAATGTACACGAAAACAACAAAAAAATAACAAAAATTAATTGCAAAGTAATGTTTTATTTTTATTTCCCTAGCATAAAAACCACTGTACATACTCATAGCCGGGACTCCATACAAACCTGAAACATCTCCTTTGGCAATGGTGTGAAAAGCGTAAAATAATCATCTTTGCCTCGTACATTAATACGAAGGATAACTGTGATGCTGACAGATTATCTCGAAAGAAATTTAGTGATACCGAATGGGAGTTAGCAGACTATGCATTCCTAGAATTTAAAGAGAAGTTAGGGATTCCTAATATTGACTTGTTTGCTACCCGTCGAAATACAAAATGTCACTATTACGTCTCTTGGAAGAACGAACCCGATGCATGGGCCGTTGACGCTTTTACAATCTCATGGCGAAATCTATTGTTTTATGCTATTTCCCCTTTCTCGCTAATTTTAAAAACTATTCAAAAAATTATTAACGAGAAGGCAGAAGGCATTGTTGTCGTACCGTATTGGCCAACACAACCTTGGTTTCCCCTTTTTCAAAGGCTAATTATACCTAATCGAATGATTACATTTGATCCTGATATTAATCTTTTGACATCTCCTTTCAGTGAACCACACAACTTACATCGCAGCCTTCGGTTGGTTGCCGCGAAATTATCAGGCAAGCTTTATTAAAACGATCATTATCTACAAGATCAGTTGAAATAATGCTTTCTTCCTTGTCTGATAACACGTATAAGCAATACGATTGTTCTATAAGAAAATGGATTAATTATTGTAAATTACATGATTATGATTATACAGAAGTATCGGTACACCAATTGTAATTCACTTCTTAACCGAAATTTTTGATTCCGAGGCTAAATACGGAACAATTAATAGTTATAAGTCAGCCTTATCTTTATTGTTTGGTAATAATATTCTCAATGACGATAGAGTTAAAAGGTTTATGAAGGGAGTTTTCAGGCTAAGGCCTACAAAACCAAAATATGATTTTACATGGGACCCTAGCACTGTATTAAATTATCTAGGTCAAAAGTGGCCCAATGGAGACCTTAATCTGGAAACCCTTTCAAAAAAGACTTTGACCTTGTTGGCCTTAGTAACAGCTCACCGAATGCAAACATTTGCGTTGATTAAACTTGAAAATATTATAATTAATAGTAATGAAATACTTATAAAAATTCCAGACTTATTTAAAACTTCTAACACTAATGCATTACAACCTCTATTAAAGCTCCCATTTTTTCATTAAAAGCCTGAGATATGCCCAGCAAAATGTTTAGAGGAATATTTAAATAAGACTAAGAACATACGTAAAAATACCTGTAAATATTTATTTATAAGTTACAAAAAACCTCATAATAAGCTTTCCAGTCAAAGAATGAGACACTGGATAAGTGATATCCTTGTTGAAAGTGGTGTTGATACATCCTTGTTCACGGCGCATAGTACACGTCACGCTTCCACTTCTGCGGCCAACAGACTTGGAGTCGGTATAGATTTAATAAGAAAAGTCGCTGGCTGGTCAAATTCTTCACTCACATTTGCCAAATATTATAACAAAGATGTAGTTCCTCGAGACAACAATCAGTTTGCCATTAATATATTATCGTCTTCATAAATTTTACACCTGTAAAATAAATTGATTTGCTAATATGTCGCTATTATTATTTACATTTCTCACTTACCTTAAGTTACCTTACCAATTACCAATGGAGAATGACATTTTATTTATTAATCTCTGAACAGCTACAATATGTTATAAATCGCAAAGAATGAAGATGGAAACATAATTGGGAATCAAACGAACTTGCAAAAGTGAAGTTCGAGACCAATTATGTGACATCTTCATTCGACGCGATTTATATACACCCACCCAAAAATAATTTATTAAAAACAGTGGAAAAAACAATGTTAAGTCCCTGCCCTGAAAATAAAATGTCAAATTCTAAACTGAAAACAAGCCTTAGTCAATATAAATATTAGTTACAATAATTTACAATAATTAAAATAAATGTCTTTAAACTGAATGAGTTCAAACTAGAAAGCGGCGCGCTAGCCGTTGACTGTCGATAGTGGGGGTAATGAGATATTGACTAGAGTAGTCAATCGAGTGACTTATTATTAGTTTTATTTTTCAAATTAAATATTTCTTTAAAATATCGTGTGTAAGGCTGTAGCGTGGCAACGCTACTACAATATGTTATAAATCGCGTCGAATGAAGATGTCACATAATTGGTCTCGAACTTCACTTTTGCAAGTTCGTTTGATTCCCAATTATTTTTTTTGTGCTAACAGTATTAAACTTTAAATGTATTGCTTCATTTGTGATGTCATATGTTTGGTCTATTTTTAGGTATTCCAAAGCAAAATTTTAAACCACGCCTCTGGCCTAGATTATAAACTCAGATTATAGTCTTTTCTAAAACTGGAGTTTGGTAGTACTATTACTACCAAACTCCAGTTCATAACGACCAATTGCCACCTTTTTTAGTAGTAATAGTAGTTTGGTAGTAATACTAGTTTATAACGACCAATTTCTACCTTTTTTAGTAGTAATAGTAGTTCATAACGACCAATTTCCACCTTATTTAGAAGTATTAATAGTTTGGTAGTAATAGTAGTTCATAACGACCAATTTCCTCCTTTTTAGCAAGGTGGAATGCTGTTGCGCACCGCACCTGCCGATGGCTAGTCTATCGACTAGCCATTGATAGTTATATAGTCATCGATCACCGACGATCCGGGGTCTGGATAACCTCAATTCTCTGAACCACCCCGGAACAGCCAACAACGGGCCGGGTCTTTACTCCTGTGGGGGTCCCATCTGCGTATGTAGAGAAGGGGAGGCGGTTGATCCGTGCCCAAGAATCTGACAGGGCCTGTCAAAAAAACATTCGCTCCTCGGCTGAACTGTAGTGACAGATATTTTACTACCGCAGTATACTTTTCCAATAAGAAATGCATCATAATCACTAGTAGCACATAACACCAGCAGAGTTATGATCGCAGATGGTCCGGTACGAGCATTTCAGGCGAAACAACGCGTATCTCTATGACTGCGATGCATTCAGCTTGCAGAAGGTCAAACACGTGTATGGAGGCATATTGCCAGAGAGTCCGAAGCACGGAAGAATAATTCTCATGAGATTTGGTAAGATTTTAACATAATTTAAATACAAACGCCAAAGTCAAGACAAAACAAAAAGATATCCTAATTCTTTGTTTTGTCTTCTTTGGTTTGGTTTGGTTGCCAGCAAGCATTTTGACAACTTCGCCATTCAACATTGAGTTAGCTTGCTTTCTGATTAGGTAAATCACGCTGTCCGCGCTGATTATTCAGGTAAATGGGACACCGAGGCAGTGCCAATAACTGACGTGGTCCGGTGCGCGCTGCTCATGGACGAGGTGGCGGTACTGCAGCCCAAGCTGCAGATCCTCGGCGTCACCATCATTGTGGACTTGGACGGGCTTAACTTCGGCCACATACGGCACCTCACGCCGACGATCGCGAGCCAGATCGTCAGCTTGATGGGGGTGAGTTTTCACTGACGAGCAAGAGGCAAATGCAACAGTTCTTGCATGACTATAGTGTATTATTTATATTTTTTAACTCACATCGAAGAAGCTCCAATGGAAGGCCAACCACCACCAAACCAAGCAGATAAACTTGTGCCCTCATGGGGAATCGAACCCCGAACGTCCAGATCAACATCACAAGTGCAGGGCTTTTAGTAGCAGTCCCTTAATCTCTAAATGTCTCTTTTTTTCGGTAGGTACCAAAAGTCCATTTTTAAAGAAAGAAAGGTCTCTTTATCTCTTTTTTGGACATTCTACCGCTCTTATGGTCTGCGTGGCCCCATTTATTAATTATTGAAGGCTATATTAGTGGAGCGCAGCGCCAGAGCTGGAGGACGTGGGACCTGTAGGGGAGGGAGGGATGGACCGAAGATACCTATGAAAAGTTCACAAAATAGACGTTTCGTAGTCCCCTGATTTCTTCTCCAAAACTAGACTGATTTAATTACTTTTTGCAATAAAATTAATGAAAGGCTTTGGCTGTTTCTATGTTTTGCTTTTTTCATTAATTTGGTCAAATTTGTTTGCTGGGTGTTTAAATACTGCAGAAAATCTGGCCAATGTTTAAGGTTTGTAAGGTATCCTTCAATAATTAACATAAAAAAGGAAAACATAGAAGCATGCTAATGATGGCCATAGATCTTTATTTGACAAAGTACTTCAAAATAGAGCAACTATTGCCATTATCCAGGAAGGAAACAGGAGACTACGTTTGTATGTGAAATCGGCCTGTACGATTTCCTCTTAATCGGATATCGTAATTTCTGATTTGATCGCGTAGAGAACCCCCGAGCATAGCCCTCTCCATTGCCCTTTGAGTGACCTTAGCTTGCTTATGAGACGCATTGTAAGCGGCCACGTCTCAGTTCCGTACGTCATCACTGACAACACGCACGAATTACCTGGGTACCACTTTGAGCTGTGGTAAGCAAATCGCTCGCAGGACTGACAGCCGTTGGGGTGGAAAGGTCCTTGAGTGGCGGCCGCGTACCGGGAGACGCAGCGTTGGTAGGCCCCCCATAAGGTGGACCGACGATCTGGTGAAGGTCGCGGTAAGCCGCTGGTTGCGGAAGGCGCAGGACCGATCGGTTTGGAGATCTCTGGGGGAGGCCTATATCCAGCAGTGGGCGTCTCTTGGCTGAAATGATGATGATGATGAAGCAAATCGCGCGCCGCTGACGCCGGTAGCTGTGGCCACGGGTTAAGTGTGGCTAGCACTGTGCCATCTCTAATGTTTTGACGGAACCAAATTCCCGCAGGTGTCGTTCCCCCTGACGATGCACGGCCTACACATGGTCAACCACAACTGGTTCCTGAACACGTTCTTCTACGTCTTCAAGCAGTTCATCCCGAAGGCCGTCTGGAGCCGCGTCTTCTTCCACGGCAGCGACATGAGCTCCCTTCACGAGCACATCGACCCCGCCTACCTTCCCCCGGAGTACGGTGGGACTGGCCGCTACGTCATCACTACAGAGGAGTGGATCGCCAAAATCGACATGTACAAAGACGAGTTTCTCGTGCGAGAACTCAGGGATTTAGGGTTTACTGTTCGAGATTAGCCCTGTTGACTCTCAGCTACTGGGGGCTAATTCTCGCGGATTCGAACAGTGTTCGAATTAGATTTTTATCTCGAGCGGTACTTAGTTAGCCAATCAGAACACTAGACATCTCGAGATCCGCCATTTTTTGAAGGAACGAGACGCTTGCCTTCTTTCGAGTAGTAGGATTCATTTTCACTTTTTTATCTTTTGATCGTCAGGGAAAGGCAGAATCTTATCATTGAGCTCAACAGGACGCTGGACCTCATCTCCGAATGGGGTTCCAACAATCTTGTCGAGTTCAATGCTAAGAAAACACAGGTGTGCGCGTTCTCGGCGAAAAGGTCACCTTTCCTCCCCCCTCCTTCTCTTCAGGGCACAACCCTTCACACACAGAGTAACATCACCTTGCTCGGAATGAACATTCGCTGCGATCTGAACCCCAGAGACTACATCGAATCCGTTATAACTGCTGCCTCACGGAAACTCGGTGTCCTAAACAAGGTGCGTAGGTATTTTGCGCCGGACCAACTATGCCTGTTGTATAAAACTCAGGTTAGGTCTTGCGTGGAATATTGCTCGCACCTTTGGGACGGCTCCGCTCAGTACCTCCTCGATGCTCTGGACAGATTGCAGCGTCGCGCTATTCGAATAATTGGCGATGTAGAGGCAACTAACACCCTCGAGCCTCTGCAACTTCGTCGTGACATCGCCTCTCTTAGCGCCTTTTACCGAATGTTCCATGGGGAATGCTCTGAGGAGCTCTTTAACCTTATCCCTCCCTCTCCATTCCTTAACAGAAACACGCGTAAGGGCCTTCGGAGTCATCCGTACACTGTGTCCTCCTTTTCACACCGTACCAAGAAATTCCAAGATTCCTTCTTCTGTCGTTCATCCCACACTTGGAATTCTCTACCTGCGCACGTGTTTCCTCCATCCTACAACATGGGTTCCTTCAAAAGAGGTGTGAAAAAGCATCTTTTAGGCCGGCAAGGGGCGGGCAGGTAGGATAGTGGATGTCGTCCCTACTCTATCTGTCAACTCATTTGGGCCTCTTTCACCGCTTTACATCAGGCGGGAGGAGGTCATTTGCCGGGCCTTACATAAAAAAAAAAAAATCTTACTATAAAAAATATATTTAATTATACTACTATCTTACTAATATTATAAATGTGAAAGTGTGGATGTTTGGATGTTTGTTACTCAATCACGCAAAAACAGCTAAACGGATTTGGATGAAATTTGGCATGCATGTAACCTTTGACATGGAAAAGAATATATGCTACCTTTTATCCCGATTCCTTAAGTAGTTCCCGAGGGTAAATTGAAAATTGTTTACGAGCTAAGCCGCGGGCAGACAGCTTTGAAATTTGGTATGCATGTCACCTATGCTATAGAAAAGGACATGTACTTTATATTCCTTAATGATCTCTCAAATAGTTCCCGTGGGATGATTAAAAATTGTTAACGAGCGTAGTTTTAGACCCAATTCTGAAGTCCACGCAGACGAAGTCGCGGGCAGAAGCTAGTTTTAGATAAATAATCCTTTAATAATATAATGTTAATTTGAATAAATAATATTTCCAAGTGTTTATTGAGACAAACAAAATGCTAACATAAATTCTACAATTACTGTCAAATATAATTGAAAATAAATTACAAAATATATAATAGGATAATCAAAAAAGAAAGAAAAAGAAATAAAATATACATCATACTTGACATTGTCGTCTCTACTGCTTCTGAGCAGCCGAGACGATACCTACTAGCGAGTTTCGATTGAGAAATGGCGGAGCGGAGCTCGACACTTCCTGTGTTCCAATTGGCTAAACTATAATTACCGCTCGAGAAAAAACTCCGATTCGATTTATTTAACGGATTGTGCGAATGTGACCCCAGTTACGAATTCTGATAATATAAAGGGCGTGCAACGGCAATGCCACCGGGTCGCCCAGGGGGGCTATTGTGTAAGAAAAAATCTATCGCGATCGCTTACAATTCGAGAGTCACAGTCCATCAATCACTGCTTTATAAAAGAAGTCGGCGCAGTCTTGTGTTCGCGGCGCAATGGCTCCCAAATTAAATGGAATCGTGACAGATTTTTTTTCTCAGACAGTAACCCACCAGAGGCCCTAGCTAGACAAATGCCACATTAGCTTATGATAACCTCACGCTATTTTTTCCGCAGCTAATGCCATCTCCATACATTTTTTCTGAGGAACGACTGCGGAAAAGTTAGCGTGTGGCATTTGTCTAGGGGGGCAGGTGACTTAGGCCTCGTTTACGGAGACGCGGGGCGTCGCGCGTCGCGTGTGGCGTGGCGTCTCGCGGCGTGTCAGACGTTTTTACTGTTTACGGTGGGGCGGCGCGTGAAGCGGCACTCATAATCGCACGCGGCGCATAGTAATGTCAAACATAAAAAATCACTGCAGAAAAAACCGGTTCTCTTCATAAATATTAAATAAAAAAATCTTTAAAAAAGATATGTTATTATTCAACGCATTCTTTAGAGGATGGTCTTTTTAATTTTTTGATAAATTAATTAAAACTTGGTTAAAATGTGAGCCAAACATGCCTTGATTTTAAAACTTTAAACCTAATCGCGTCGTAAATATTAGGTTAAATCGTATACTTTCGATTTCAATAAATAAAGTGAACAATATTCTAGGGGATGGTCTTTTTAGATTTTTCTTATTCGCCTTAATTAATGTTTTATTGAAATAATTCATCTTACGCGTAAAGGTTTGCTTAAATATTCCCCTCAGCCTCACTCACTCACTCCTATGTAATCAGTGCGGGACGATCGACGCAAGGTCATTGGGACCACTATGCGCCTTAACACATACACATGGCAATATACGATGTTGTTCATAGAGGGGCGAGACGGGGAGCGTGGCGGCGACCGCTGCGGTGCCCGCCGCGATGCCCATCCCACCACCCGCGGCTTATCCTCAAGCATGTAGCGAAGCACGCGGCGGGCATCGCTTCATCGAGAATTGTCGCTGCGTGAGACGGCATTTCTCAATTTCGAGTACTTAGATAACCAATATGTTGTTTTCTTATAGAAATAACAATTCGATACAGCGATGGCTGATCCTTACGTTGGCTAGGAATTAGTTTTCGTTATCACAGAGACGATTTCGAATTTCGCTTTAATTTCACGAGTTTGCTATAATAGGCGGTACGAAATCACAAGATATTATAAACAAGAGCGAAGACGATAGCTAGCGAGTTGGACGATGGGAATGAAATACTGTAGGCACATAGATATGAAATTTTACTGAACGAATCGTCATTAAGAAGGCATAGTACCTACTACTAGCGCCGCCATTCGTTTTTTATAATTATGATAAATCAAAGATGTTTCTACAAAAAATAGCACAGTCAGGAACTCAAAATAGATACTTCAGATTTATATTTACGTATTTTGTACACATTAACCATATAGAATAGTCGAAATCATAATTATTGCTTAAAGTGGCCACTTTTAGCAATAATTCTGATTATGATTACTCCTTACTTTTAATCTATGCCTGTATGACTCCTAAAAATCTAAAATATATATATTGAGTTCCTGACTGTTCTATTTTTTGTAGAAACGTCTTTAATTCATCATAATTAATAAAAAACGAATGGCGGCGCTAGTAGTAGGTACTGTGGCCCCTTAATGCGACTGACTGTTAATGTGGTTACTCAATAAGAATGAGATTTTCCATGAAAATTATTGTTAGATTAATATATTCGACCTATTAAGCTATTAATGTATGTGATAATTTGTAGGATATGAAATAATAAGTGATGTTGTGGTAACAATAAGAGACTTTTGTAATTAAACGCATTTTATTTGTCTCCTGAGTCCTGTCCCTTTGATTTTGTGTAGATAATAAAAATCTATCGCGATCGCTTTCAATTGTGACACTCAAAGTGCATGTATTACTATTTTTTATCAAACAGTCGACACAGAGTCTTGTATTGACGCCGCAATGAATTGAATTATTGAACTTTGTCTTTGTTTTGAGGGAAGCTCTTGGCCTCCATCTCACCTGATGCTAAGTGACGATAAGGCCGAAGGTGGAAGCGAGCTTCACCTGGACGCCTCAACAACTGATGAACAGACTATCTTACATCCAATTGTCGTAACACAACAATGCTATCAACATTTTTATTATGGTGACAAACTTAGGTAAGATGGTGGTGGGTAGCCGGGCGAGCTCAGAAGCCCTATCACCAACCAAACCGATTAGAAAATTGTTTACCCCCGTGAGGAATCAAACCCCGGACCTCCCAATCAACACCCGGCGGTCTCAACCAACAGACTATGAAGGCGGTTAACCAACAATTTTCCTTCAGAGGTTTGTGGTTGAAATTTTATATTGTGAGTGATACTCACAAACCCGGTCTTTAGAATAATAAATACGATATTTAATTCGATCTACAAACGATATTTAGTTTATAAGCGATACCGTAACAATTAGGTAAACATGTTTACTATTATTTATTGAAACCTAAAGTAGCTACATCTTCTTGTTTTACAGTAAAATTAATACTAAAAATGAAGTAAGTAAACATAACCAAAATAAAACACACTTTGAATATTTGACTTTCTTCACTTAATTTAAATGATCAAAAATGATTTGACAACCCTTTGTCCCAACTTTTCAACCGACTTCAAAAAGGAGGAGGTTCTCAATTCGATGCGTATGTTTTTTTTTGTATATGTTACGCGATTACGCCGCCAATTGTGGACCGATTTTCAAAATTCTTTTTGTATTCGATAGAGTATACTCCAAGAGTGATCCCATGGTCACTAAAGTCAGGATCTGATGATGGGATCCCATGAAAATCGAGGAAAACCCTTAAATTTTAAGGTGTGTCCAACGTGTTTTGTGTGTATGTTACGCGACTACTCCGCCAATTGTGGACCGATTTTCAAAATTCTTTTTGTATTCGATAGAGTATACTCCTAGAGTGGTTCCAAGGTCACTGGTATTTGATTAGCGTTTCCCTCGATTTTTCCTAAAAAGATTAATTATGGTTTTATGGTTTTTACCTAATTAGGGTTTTTTTCCTAAAAAGATTTCATTCACTAAAAAGTTATAAATAATAAAATATTATACAAAAAATAAAAACCGTCTTCAAAAACACTGAAAAGTTAAAAATAATATAAGAATAGGTACAGACAACATCACACTTCTATATTGAAGTCGGTGACAAATTTTAAGACTTTCAGAAGATCATCGTTGGGCGCCGACTTCAATATAGAAGTGTGATGTTCTCTGTACCTATTCTTATATTATTTTTAACTTTTCAGTGTTTTTGAAGTCGGTTTTTATTTTTTGTATAATATTTTTTTAAGAACTAAAAAGTCATTACCTTCATATTGTAAAGTCGCAGACAAACTGGTGTTTCTCTCAAGTAAACTGTGCGCTAGTTATTATTAAATAAATTGTGTATTCATAAAAAATATTAGTAAAAAATTGTACTTTGAGGTAACTATTTTGCTGTGGAATAAGTATTTTACTTGGGACTGGAATTTCTTTACTCAAAACATTTGCAAATACTACCCTTTAAGTATAATAAAATAATGAATCCGTACTAATAGCGCAATACACGGAAAAAATGCGAACTATAGGTACATCTCATGGAACCATTTGGCCATTTGCTGCTTTTTTTAAATCATTGTAAACTTTTATCATAGACTAATGGCCAATAAACTTTTCTTTCTTTCTATAATATAGTAAGTAAGTATTATGTACTTCGCTAGATGGCGGTAATAGCAGTATCTGCACAGCGCCATCTAGTAACCAGGTTGCAGGTAAATAAACACCACATATATTTCAAACTGAGACAAAAATCATTCTCTCTCACTTCATCACTGTGGGAAAGAGATAACACTATGATGTTTTTGTCAACTGTTGTTGTCTCTCACTTTATTACCATGAGAGAGACAGAGTAAAAACATATATTCGCCTCTTTCTGTACAGGTATGTACCAGGCATGCAACAATACAGAGTCACACGGCCAAGTATAGCGACCGAACTCAAATGAAACAAAATCTCTGACTCAACGTTTATTTAATCAATAATTATGTTTAAAAAATACAGAACAGACAGTTTTAAGACAGCACTGGGTAAAAGAACGAATGTGTAAGCAGTATCTGCACAGCGCCATCTAGTGACCAGGTTGCTGGTAAATTAACGCCACATAATTTATTTCAAACTGAGACAGAAATCATTATCTCTCACTTCATCACTTTGAGAGAGAGATAACAGTATGATATTTTTCTCAACTGATACTTTATTACAATGGGAGAGACAGAGTAAAAACATAAATATTCGCCTCTTACTGTACAGGAATGTACCAGGCCTGCAGCAATACATAGTCAGAGATATCGCACGGGTGAATACAGCGACCGAACTCAAATGAAACAAACATCGTTTACTTATCACCAATAACTTAATATGTTAAAAAAATTAAGAATGTTTTGAGACAAAACTTTGAAGAAGAACTAATGTGTAATAAATAGTATTAAACTTTAATAGGTAGTAACACAAAGTCTAATTGCTTGTTAAAAATAATGTGCCAACAAATTGTTCTGAGAATTTTTTATCATTTAGAACTATCTTTTTATCTTTCTTTTTTATCTTTTTATCTTTCTTTTAGCAGTCGGTCACCGGAGCGGTGCGTAAATTTCGCTGGCATAAATTAGTAAGTACGCCATCCGTCCATAGAAGCGCAGCGCGGTCGCTCGACTTTCATTAGTAATGAATCTAGTATCACTAGGAGCGCATAGTATTACAAGAGCACACTGTTCTCTGTTGATTCTATTGCGTCAGTTTCAAGAAAAGCACGTGCTTGTGTACTCCCATAGGTAACATGAAGTCCGCTGAGGAAATCTTTGGTTACATGACTAATCTTTTTTTTTCACTCTCGTTGTGGCCTAATAAAGAAACTAGATTGAGTAAATATATATAAATAGGTACATAATCACGCTCACAATTACTTTACTTTTTAAACTATACACAGATTTTGTTCTCTTAAACTACTATGTGTCGAATTTATTCATACGTAAGTTAGACAGAATTAAAACGTGTCATAGTACTTACATTTATGTTAATATTTTTATTTGCTTTCAATTAATTAATACTGCCATTGGTAAATATATTCAGTGATATGTAGATAGATGGTAGATAGATGGGTAAGCTGTGCATGGACGAAAATTATTGCACATTGAAAATCTTTTTTAATAAAGTTAACATGTTTACACTTCTATTTCATTAGACGCCTGTTCGAGGAAACCCTGTGATGAATTCTTTGCAGTTCATTCTCAACTTCGGCCAGTATCGTAGGGTCGATATCATTATCCTCTTCCTCGGTGTTGTATTCATCTGGCGCAATATCTGAATCAGCATTCCCAACAAGGTCGAAATAATCGAGTAACCCTTTATAATCTGTGGTGTCATAAGAATAGATTCTAGGTCCGTTTCTCATGTGAGCTGGCATATCTTTAGTCCCGTGAAGTACTAGCGTCATACGACCAATTTCACCGGCGTTTTGCTCATCGGTCTAGAGAAGAAGAAATTCATATAAATATTAGCTCAGAGGTTTTATGATAATAAACAACGGAACAGATCTGTTTCGTATAACTAATTATAATGCTTATAAATAATATGTTAATAAAGTACATACGTCATCTTTTACATTAATTTTCCAAACACCGTGAGGATTTTCACCCCAATTTGCTACTGAAGTCAATGGCCAGTTGACAAAACCATTTGAAGACTTGTCTCTTTTGCGAGGACTCAGTAGCTGTACTTTTGTGCCTAAAATAGAAAACAATAATATTTTGAGTACTTTAATAATTTACCTAGATACCAAAAATAACTGAATGTCGGCCATACGATCAAGGCTATATACCATGATCGCTTATAGCAAAGTTAAAACAATATTGAAACAGGGATACCGCTCTTGCTGCGTATAGCGCCATCCCGCTCTTAGCGCGGTTTTAATATTGTTTTGAGCGGTCATAGTTAGGGGGCAGTAACGGTGTAGCAATAAAAAAAATTATTTGAGTAGCACTGACAAACAAAAGAAATGCCTACGTATGTTTTGAAACTTTCGATTTCATCCACTTTGAACCATTGAACTACCAAATATTTCCCTTGACAAGCCAGTGGATTTAATGTCTGTCACAAACGCCACCTCGATGCAACAAATGGAATGAATGGAGCTTGTGAGAAACACCGAAACAGATAATTTCAAAATGACTAGCCGAGTTGGCAACCGGAGTTTAGAGAATACGAATAAATTCGCGCCCCAGTTGTAGCATCGCCACCGAAGTACCAGGGCAGCAGATGTACGCGAGAGGTTACCTTGCGGCGAAGCGAGGCTAATTTCAAGAGCGCCGCGCCGGCTGTATCGAACGTTCGTAATCAGCTCCACGTGCTCGACGAAGTTTATTGCGCAATCGTTGACGTCAACGAGAATTTCAATCGTGTTTCCGGATGATATGAGTCGTTCATTGTCATTTATCCTGAAACAAATACAAACTTTGTGTAATAGTTAAACAACCATTAACCAAATTTGATTAAGTAATTAGTTTCTTTTCGTAAATATCTGCTCCCAGTTGTTAACTGTTATCACATAGTTTTTGCAAAATTTTGGAAATAACAATACGATAACAGAAGGGGAACAGACAAAATCAAATAAAATTGTAATGAGTAGCGTTTATCTAATTATCTGTAGGTAGACTAGGTAGGTATATCAAAATGTTTACACATGACTCATTACCTACAATTTTAATGTGACTTTTAATAGTGACAGGACTTTTTTTATCAGCTTGTGTGTAATTTGTGTACCGTACCATGTGTGTATACAATATAAATTAAAAAATAAAATAAACAAATGACAAACGCACATTTCCTCCAAAAGAATTTTAGAGAAAACTTTTAAAATGTATGTTACATGACTTACATGGTAACAGCACAAAGGGGGTTTTTTCTCTGAAATCAAATCCTAATGAGAGAGAATTCACGCTGTTGATAACAAGATGGCGCACTGACTTACTGCACAGCGTCGACCTGGCATATGATCTTCTCAGGAACGGTGGTCCAGTTCAGCGCAGCCTTGACCAGAGCTCCTGCGTTCATGAGGCCAAACCCGAACCGGACATCAAAGCGGAGACCAGCTCTTGAACAACATATAAATACGACGGAATTTTTTTTCTCTGCTTTGAATTTGTAATCTTAACCAATACACGTACACACAAAGAATAATTAATATTTCAATATTTTACACATATGTATGTTCTCGTTAAATAATAATATTGAATTTGTTTTTAATGTCAACGAGTGCCCACAAAGGTAAACGGCAAAGTTAAAAACGGTTTTTTTAATTGAATAGTCAGTTGTATGAACTCTGACTTTCGATCCACTTAAACTGCCAATTTAAAAAGATACTGCCGAATTTTTTCAATAAATATTATACAAATGGGAAATACAAAGCCTGCTTTAGCTACTGTAGTCTGTAGTATATCTATTATATTATCTGTGTTTTGTAATGCGATAAAATTTTGGTTCTTCGAAAAAAAATAAAAGGTTGAGAATTTCGTGAGGGCTGAAATTATTTGTAATAAGTAAATACCTATTGTGGAAATCACAGATCGGATAGTGCTTTTTCTGTGTTCCGTGGTTGAAATTATGATACAGTAGTGGGAACGGTTCGCAAATGAATCGGGTAATTAATTTGCGTTTTCTTTTTACATCTAAAAGTGTTGATGACGAAAAAAATCCTCACCCGTTGATCTGCCACCCTGGGTTTGTCGCCAGTGGTACATATTCTGAAGTCCAGACTATAAGATGTTGTACGTCTCGCCAAGTTAAGTTGGGACTAAAAGAAACGGGTTTTAGTAGCCTAAACTATTACTCAAAAATGTAAATACAATTTCTTAATACTCCAAAACGGAAATTTAAATCCGGTTAGTTCTAAGATTAGGTGTGATGGTAGTATATGGAATTTAGAGTCCTTTGCATTTCATGATACTATTACGAGTATTAACGCCTTAGGTCTTCTACTATGAAGTCCTCATGTCCGATTGGATGCTGCATCTGCACTTATCCAATTCATGTCTCTGCTATAAATAATATGTAGTACTCTTACTATGGAATTGAATGGACCATAAATTTCATACAGTTTTATTATATTAAATCGAAGAGCTAAACGGAATTTTATTTCGTAATTCGAATAATTCAATAAAATTAGGTTCCTTTTAGTTATGCTTAATGATTTTTTCCATTCTGCTCTATCATTAGAACTAATAATAAACCTAAATGGAGTGAACCACTCAAAATCTATCACGATATTTTCAATTTTACAGTAATTGAATCTTATTGCGACTTGCGGCATCAATACAAAACCAAAACAAACCTCATCGCATGATTTTTATTTTATGTAAGTCTACTAGTCAATTAAAAGCAAGTGTTTGATTTTGAACACCATTGACATATTAACCGTCAATGGGCAACACATAGAAAGATAAGAAAGGTGATATCTTAAATCTCTTTGAACACTCGCTTACAGCTCGACCAAAGACTGATTTACTTGATAAATTCAACATTATATGCAAACCTGTCAATTCCTATCTTAATGGAAGACCATTTAGAATGGACCATGGTAAACCAAAAAAAAAATTGTGCACTTTGTCCAATAAAAGGTGTGAACTTAATTATTAGATATTGTTTTAAAATTAATATTTTTGATGTGATATCTCGTTGAAATTGAACCTAAATCTAATTCGATTTGAAAATATTTGAGGACGCGCAATAGTAGATTGCTTTATAAGGGTGGAAAGGAATCAATCCCTACGAGGTTGTTAGACGCCCGAGCGCAGCGAGGGCGGCTATAGTCCGAGTAGGGTTTGATTCCTTTTACCCGTGTGTAGCACTCTACTTTTCATTTCGAATGCAAGGAAAATAAAAAATAGCTTTTCTAATAAAATTTATTAATAAAAATACTCCTATAACATGACATATCGACATCGTGTTTTACACTTAGTGTACTTTAAGCATTGAATATCTGCTCCATAGCGTAGACGCCTGCACTTCATGAGATAGTTCATTAAAGTATATAAGAAATACATTTTCAGAAAATGATTTTATATTCCTTGCATCTCGCCACTTCATAAAGTCGGAATATGTATTTAAATATCTTTCCTTTGAAATTTTTGGCAAAAAAATTTCGAGTATTGTATTTGCTTCGTTCGTGACTGAATCTGGAGCCGAAATTTCAGAATCGCTTGAATTCATTGTTTTTCTTAAATACCTAAATCACACAATCAAGATTTCGGTACAGCGTAACAGATTCCCCTCCCGCCAAAATTATCTTTTTCACAGGTATTTTTAAATTTGGAACACATCGCGTTACCTGTTACTGGCCATTCAGCCAAATACTTTTATTATCATTGTACCAAAGATTGTATGTACGTAACCTAATTCAGTTCTATTTTTAAAATTTTACTTTCCGCCCTAAGGAGGGAAGTAAATAGTATGAGAATTTCCCGCCCGCTGGTGGGAACTAGCGTTTTCCTCCCAATACTCAGATCAAGGAAACGCTCCTTTCCGAGCATGAGGACTGAAAAATCTATTTCCAATTTAGAATAATTTAAATGGAGTTAGTACCGGATCGACTGATATACTAGGCAAACATAAGCTAGATAGATTTTGTTTAAAATTTATTGGCCCAGGAACCGCCGGACCGGTACCGATAGGTTCACTAGGCTAGCATACAGTGCAAGGATAAGATAGATTTAAATAGTTAGTTGAAGCCTTGAAGCAGTAACTTCTAACTGGCCAGGTAGTGTGTTGTGCCTTGTGTTATGTATGATATACGTTTATTTATACGTCAATGATTATTTATGATTGATTAGGTTAACTACAGCCATTCCAATAATCTAATCTAATCCTTAGTTTTGGCCATGAACTTAATAATTATTAAATCCAGGGTTTTGGCTTACTGAGAATAAAAAAATCTGTATGTTTTTAAATCAATCTCATTAATGCTTTTATCTATCGGCATGTAGAAAATCTTACCAGAGCTCTGCACATATTGTCATTTACCATCGATAAGCTCAGAACAATAACATGCTTTAATTATTGTTCTGAGATGGATAGACAGACTACCAGACTAGATATTTTTTTTTATTTCTATTGCGTCCTTCCTACGGGCAAATAAATGCACAGACTGCTAAAGAGTTACTGGCGTTGTACTAGGAGAGCATAAATGAAAAGATTAAAAATTACACATAGAACAAGAGCGACGAAGCGACACGATACGTCCGCAACAGAACGCTTTAGTAGAGAATGCTACCGTATTTCTGATGTTATTATGTTATAATATTCAGTATGCTGTGTCTGGTAAACAAAGTGGTTGTGCTACTCGGCAATAGATCCCAAACAAGCCAAATCGGTTGCTGCACCAGGGGATCAGCAGTCGCTCAGAAAACGTACTTTGCTTGAAGAGTGAGAGCGATGATACCAGCTGCTAGCGGAGCGGCCGCTGATGTCCCTGTGTGCGAAAGAGTGCACGAGTCACCCGTATCTGTCGTCGCCTAAAAGAAGAGTTAAGCCATAAGTTAGTTATTCAAGTGAGTGAAGTGTTCAATAAATGCAGTTGTTTCCGCTAGAGGCGCTGCTGTCCTCAACTCCTCAACAATGGAGACGATCAAATCGAGACGATCTCGCGAATACTTCCAAAGTTTCCTTTACAATACTAGCACAAAATTAAATAACAATACATTAATATAATTACTGTTCCATAAAGGACTAACTAAAGTAGATAATTTTACTTATTCAGATCTTTTTTGTTTTAAATACTTAGTTACTTACAATCTTTTGATCCTTATATGCGCCACTTGAATACGCGGTAGCGAGCGTAGAGGGACAAATTTCTCCATACCAGGGAAACATACCGTGCTGAGAAGCGCTGCCTATTGATATCGTGTAGATACTGGACGAGTACCTGGCATAATTTAATAATTTTATAAAGTTTAAATTTGCCTTTACAATGGTGAACCATCGAATTTAATACAAAAGCTTAAAGATTTACTTGTATCAAAAAGCTATTATACTAATACAAGAATACTTCAACGACAAGACGATTTTATAGGTATCTATTATTTTTATGGCAATTACTGTGATATGTAAAAACCCAAAATAATAAAAGTGGAACATTAATAATTTATTACTGATACGTATTAATTAATAAAATAATACGAGATCAAATTAATGAATTGAAATAAAATTATATTTTACTAAAATGTATGGAATAAAATGTACTTATTTTAAATTATTTATTAATACACTTGATAATACAAATAAATTGCAGAGACGATTATAATTAATTTAATAAATAAAATATGTTTAATGTAAAACATATTTTATTTAATGGCAAATTAATTAATTTTACAATTGACATGAAACGAAACATTAATGGAATGTATGAATTCTTAATAGATAATTAAAATAATAAATGAAACATGTTTTACATGAATTAATAATAAATTAATTTCATAACTGACATAAAACAAAACTTTAATGGAATGTATGAATTCTTAATAGAATATATATTCTGAAGTTAGTTTTCAAAATCCTAACTTCAGAATATATATAAACTAGTAAATAATATAAACTAGTAGCACTCATGAGAATAAAGGATAAATGAAATAAAATAAAACTAGCAATATATTATTAATTTTAAAAATTTAATCTTTAAACTAAACCTTGTTAAGAGCTTAATTATAACACAGGTCTTAAAAGGATTGTAAAACCAGAAGTAAGATAAGTCATCTTGTTCTATTCTTATAATCCGAATAATCATAAATAGCTGTATTAGAATTATTTAAAATATTATATTATTTTTTTTTAAAAAAAAGCGCCGCTCTCACACGCACACACACATACACGCACGCACACACCCACGCAACACGCGCGCACAAATCCACGCATACGCACACACATACTTACACATACTTTCTACATACAGTATTAGATACCTAAATGTAATATTGTAAAAATATATAAGAAAATAGCTTATAAATAAATTAAATCGTAATATAATATTTATAATTTTAAGCATAAATCAATTAAAGAACCTAATCTTAATTTATGGCCTCCTCTCTTCTAATATTGCTGTGCCCGACAGGGTCCACAATTTACTTAAGTTATAACCAATCAAAAATAACATCGAATTTCATTGTGGAAAAGCAATAAAGTATTGAGTATTGAATTAAAGTTAAAAACTAGGCCGCCAGCATCTCTAACTGCTGTCAACAGAGACGTCATTTATTTTTTAAATTCTTCATTAGACTTCTTCTATTGAATAATAATAATAATAATAGTATAACACGACAACTCACTTAATGATGCATTAAATTTTATTGACGTCTCTAAACCTTATTGTTATATTGTCGAAACCTCGAAACACAATGAAGTTGTTTATTGTTATTAGGGCAATAGACACAGTTAACACTAACAAATAACAAGAATTAACTGAGCCGAATTTTTTTTCATTTCCTCGGGTATAGGAAATTTATTAAAATTATAACAGACAAGTTTAAAAGCGACCGGTTTAACAAACTATAAACGGAAATTTCTAACTTAATTTATAGATTCCTTATTTTATGGTGAAACATGCAAAATGCACCATCTAAGTACCACGAGTATCTCGTATAGCTTTCTTTATGCCGTTTTAAAACCATCTTCTATTGTCAATGTTTCAGACACTGAAAAACTTAGAAATCCTTTTTTTCTAAGAAATTTAGAAAGCCCAACATATCTAAATACAAGGTGGAAAAAAAGACCGTGGTTGGAGGAAAAGTACCCTTAATATTGATGATGGCAAATTTTACTGAAAGGAAACATTCCTTTATTTTCAAAAATAATTAAAATTGCATTTTGAGATTTTTGAAAAATCGCTTCTGCTTGGGCCGGGAATCGAACCGGTGAAATGTGAAAAAAAAAACATTCAACAACAACAACAGTATTTTATGATACCCTTTCAGTAAAGTTTGCCATCATCAATATTAAGGGTACTTTTCCTCCAACCACGGTCTTTTTTTTCCATTCTGTATATAAAAGGAGATGTTCCCATCTATAGACGCACGCACAGCCGTAACCGCTAATGGTAGAAACGTGAAATTTGGACAGTTGTTTTAATTCAAAATGCGGACGCACACTAAGAAGGGATTTTAAAAATTTATAACCCTAAAGAGATGAAATAGGGGTTGGAAGTTTGTATGGATTTTTTTTAAATTAGCAACGATTTTGATAAAACTTGAGATTCATGCTCTTAAAAATATTTCATTGAACACGTGTTTCATGGTTTATTGGAATTCACCCCCTTAAGGTGCAAAATATGGGGTTGAAAGTTTCTATGGAAAATATTTAACATCTGCGCCAATTTAAAGAAAATTTTTATCCGGGTTTAAATTAATTTTCCTACGGGAAAATATAAATTCCCACGGGAAAACAATAATAACGCGGGCGAAGCCGCGAGCGGAAAGCTAGTTATGTATATTAGAAAAATTGGGTTTTAAAGCCTTATTGCTTATACGAGTACGTTTATTAAACAACCTACCCATCGCAGTTGCAGTTGTCATTGTTCCCACCCCCATTGCCATTGGCCCAGACGTAAATTGTACCCTTGCCGCCACGTCCCTGAAAAAACATCGTCATTAGAGTTATCTTTGACATTTGCAGTACACTCATAAGTACATTTTTACCCTAGGGGTGAAAGTAACTTCTTTAGTCTCGAGACGGAATTTGGCGCCCGACTAGCTTAGAGAGGGCGCCAATAGTTCGAGGGACTAAATAAGTCTTTAACCCGAGGTAAACACTGTGCTTTTCATTACGAAAAAAAGGAAAGTAAAAAAGAAAACATGAATTAGCTATAGAAAAAATGAGTGATTAAAATTCACTATTTTTTTTTTTTCGTTTAGTCATGATGTTTTCTTTCACCGTAGGAGCATCAGATAAATGTACATAAGAAAATCGTGAAACAAAAAACATTGGTACATGGCAGGATCGATCGCTGGCCTCCCGATTCTACTCGGAGCACAGTCCAGTGCCGAGGCCACAGCGTCACCGACGCTCACTCGCCAGAGATTACTTAAGCCCCGAGAAAGGACAAAGGCTACTTTTTACCCCGTATTTTAATGATCTCCATAGGGAACGCGTGGGCGTGATATAACCGACCTCGAGATATAACTGATTTTTTACATATGACAGGGAAGCTCCTGGCCTTCATCTCACCTGATGGTAAGTGACGATAGGGCCGAAGGTGGAAGCGAGCTTCATCTGGACTCCTCAACATCTGAGGAACTGGATATCTTACTTCTGATTGTCGGAATACAACAATGCTATTAACATTGTTATAATGGCGACAAACTTAGGTAGAGAGCGTCGGTGGCGCTGTCTTGCCTTCCAATCAGGAGGTCGGGGTTCGAGACCCGCCATGTACCAATGTGTTTTTCGTTTCGAATTTCATATGTACATTTGTCTGACGCTCTATACGGTGTAGGAACACATCGTGAGGCAACCTGCATACATCTGCGAAGAAATTCAATGATGTATGTGAAGTCGACCAATCCGCACTGGGCCAGCGTGGTTGACTAAGGCCTAATCACCCTAACATAGGGTAGGCTCAAACCCCTCGGTGGGACGTATATGAGCTGTGATGATTATGATGAAACTTAAGGTAAGACGGTGGCAGCTAGCCAGGCGGGCTCAGAAGCCCTACCACCAACCAAACCGAACAGAAAACCTTCTACCCCCATGGGGAATCATGCTCGTGACCTCCCGATCAACACCCGGTGGTCTAAACCTAGACCATGGTTGTTGTGAATTTGTTGTATTTGGTAACGACATACGAGTAGTAAGAAGAGAACTGACACTGATTTTGAATTAGACTAAGTTATCATAATATGGTAACAGCATAATTTATAGTTTATAACATTTTTGACATTTTAAGTAGGTGTAAGCATACCGATTGTATTTTCTAACTTTCAATGACTATGTAACAAAACCAAAATTGTAAATGGCGATTCAAAAGAGGAGATAAAAAATGTTGACCTATCGAGTTACTTGCCTGTTTTTCTCGAGAAGGCGCTCCCAATTTCCGAACAGGTGTAGAGTCAACTTTTTTTTTCATTTCTACTTGTATTTGCAGACATTTTGAGTATGTTCAGGATGTATGCACATACAAGGTTAATATATTTTCTTTAAATTAAAATGTTTTTCACGTCAATAAGTACCTGGAAAGGCCTATGTTGAATAAAGATATTTGAATTTGAATTCGCAGGTGGTTAAGACGTAAAATTCACGTCGTCTAAGTCGTTAGCAAAAATTAGAATAGTATAGTGCTCCAAAGAAAAAGCTGCTAAGAAAATCAAAATTAAGACCAGTTTCAGAAATCGAAATATGTTTGTAGTCACTTTTTAGTCACCCATTTTGTTTTTAAATGTTGTCTATTTATTCATATACAAAGATATTTGCAATAGATACTGTATTGAAAGAAAACTATTTAAAATATTATTATCCGAATACTATCCGAACACCTCACCATTCGCCACTAGCAACCCAAACGCTATATAAGAGCGCGCCATCTTGATTCTTGACATTCTCTCTATTTGCTCGTCGGCGCTCGAGGCGGTTGGATTGCTGTTGGACCCCATATCGGTTGTTCCTCTAAACGGTCACGTGAGCCACTTTCCACCTATTTTTGTGTTTAAGTTCAGTTTAGTAATATTTTAAGTGTTGTTTTGTTTCTTTTGAAATTAATAAAGCGTGGACTTAATCGTTGTTGATTTTTTTTAAGTTTAAACCACTTTTGACCCTAAAATCAGAAGTGGGATAAAGAACGCGGCCCACACGCAAGAAACAAAATAACATTTAAGTGAATTTTCTTGAAGCCTTTTCGTGTATTAAAGTGTGTCATTTTAAAATTTGTGAGTGAATTCAGTGTTTTAAGTTCAAAATGCTTCCAAGCAACGCACGTGGTAAGTCGCAAAATTGCCCACAGAGTGGCTCACGTGTCTGCAAGCGAATTCGCAAACGTGATTCCCTATGTAAACGTGCAGCGCGGTCATCCCGAGTTCATTCCTATGAGAATTCGAAATCTCGTTCACGATCACGGAACAGTGCTAGTGCGGAATCTAATTTAATCCGTCAGTTAATATCAGAACCGGTCTTGACCATTTTCAATCCTAAGTTACCCACAGAAGTCCATACGGATGCAAGCAGCGCCGGCTACGGAGCAGTTCTGCTTCAAATCCAGTCAGACGGTAAGAAACACGCCGTAGCTTATTTCAGCAAAGTGACTCAGGGTGCTGAAAGCAAGTATCACTCCTATGAACTGGAAACGCTCGCTTTGGTAAAATCTCTCCAACACTTTCGTCACTATTTAATAGGAATAAAGTTCGTCGTCGTTACTGACTGCAACGCTCTTAAGTCTACAGAACGTAAAAAAGACCTTCTGCCTCGTGTTGCACGTTGGTGGATTTACCTCCAAGATTTCGATTTTACGATCGAATATAGGAAAGGGGCAATGATGCAACACGCAGATTACGCAACCCGGTAAATCAAATTTCAAGACCTCGTAACTGGGCACAAATAGCACAGTCAGCTGACACGGAGACCCAAGATCTGCTGGAGAAACTTCAAGACGGAAGGTTAGACTCTAATCGATATCTCGCTCAAAATGATCTGCTTTATTATAAATATGTGCCCGTAGGTGAAGATCCTAGATTGCTTTGCTTCATTCCGAAAGGTCACCGGCTTAGCTTGCTTCGAATATTTCATGACGAGCATGACCTTATACTTCGACACTTCTGGTTTCCAGGGCTCAAACAATTTGTTAGTAAGTATATTTCTCATTGCTTGGTCTGCATATCTAAGAAGCGGGTCCCGCGGGCACCTTTGCAGTACATTAAATCATGGAAAAATCCTGATGAACCTTTCCACACAATACACGTGGATGCTCTCGGGCCCCTACCTGCATCAGAAGGATCAAAATTTGTCCTCATTGTAGTCGATGCTTACTCCAAATTTTGCTTACTTTACCCTTTAAAGCGTCAAGATGCAGTTGAGCTTTAACGAGCTATCACTCAAGCCGTTTCGCTCTTCGGAGTGCCAAAGCTGATGGTGACTGACAAAGGAAGAATGTTCGAGTCAAGTGAGTTTAAAAAATGGTTAAATGACATAGGATGCGATCTCCACCATATCACACCAGAGATGCCTCATGCTAATGGGCAAGTCGAAAGGTACGTACGAACAGTACTCAACATGATCCGCATTGAGGTAAATCATAGGAACGCATCATGGTCTGATACTCTGTGGAAACTCCAACTTGTTTTAAATATAACAAAACAAAAAACCATTCAAGCTTCTCCACTACATATTCTGGTTGGTACTCAAGGAAGCACCCCTGTTATTCGTTCATTAGTGCTTGACATTGCCCTCAATAATACATCACCAAACCGAGAAGCTTTGCGAGAAATCTCTCGTAGTAGAACCCAACAGCTACTTAAAGACAACCAATCAAAACAAGATGAACGAGTGAACCAGCATCGGAGTGAACCACGTGTGTTTAAACTAGATGATCTTGTGGTTGTTATTAAGTTTTCACAGATTACCGGAAAGCTTGACCCAGGCATGCGTGGCCCATACAAGGTGATCAAGATCTTGCCGAACGGACGCTACGGCTTGAAATTACTCAGTGGTGGTTACGGCAAGCTGACACAGGCCGCGGCACAATTTATGGTGCCCTGGCGAGGTGAATGGTGCCCAGAGACGTGCTCCGCATTTTTTGAAAGTAAGAACAGTACGTTTGATTCCATGAGTGCAGGGCAGCATTAGTCATCAAAGTCGTACATCTAAATCTCTCTACCTCTCACATGCTCTATCTATCTCTATCTCTCACATGCAAATAATCATTTTGTAAAAAAAAAAATATATCGAATACTCAGATTTTGTTTTAAACGACTTTGGCCATTGGTGCTCTGTACTCATTGACTCAAGTGAATCTGTGCCCGTGGCAATTTTATTGCTAGTCAGGCAAAGACGTTGACATTTTTGGTCAAGTCGTCTTGGACGTTGACGATATCGTCAAGCCGTCCCAGTATTTATAACTCATGTGAAGTATCTTAAGTAATGATTTGAGTTCGTCAATGCCCGTAGCGTATATCGCTAGTCAGGCATGAACGTTGACATTAATTGATCGTCAAGTCGTTCCGGACGTTGACTCTTGAACGTCAAGTCGTCCTAGCGTTAGCATCTATTTGCTAAGTCGCTGAAAATATAAAGCAGTTTTTTTACCAACGTTTAATTGATTGAGTGAAGACTAGATGAGCGCAGCAGTGATTTGTCTGAATTATTTGGTAGGCGAATGAATTAAATGAAAGGCATATGAATGGAGTATGAAAGCAAAATCGCTGTGATATTAACTGGTGCACCCAATATTAACTGAGTGTCGTTTACAGATGCAGATGAAGGCGAAGATAATCCAAGTTCACCCACGACTGACCCTGGCCTCTCTATGCCCCTTCTGGATCCAGATACAGAAGCTGGGCCATCAACAGCCGCAGAACAGCTCGACAGCCCTAACAATGCTAAGGTCGTGGACGACCAAGTATCAGGATAGGCCGTATTATCCGAATACTATCCGAACACCTCACCATTCGCCACTAGCAACCCAAACGCTATATAAGAGCGCGCCATCTTGATTCTTGACATTCTCTCTACTTGCTCGTCGGCGCTTGAGGCGGTTGGATTGCTGTTGGACCCCATATCGGTTGTTCCTCTAAACGGTCACGTGAGCCACTTTCCACCTATTTTTGTGTTTAAGTTCAGTTTAGTAATATTTTAAGTGTTGTTTTGTTTCTTTTGAAATTAATAAAGCGTGGACTTAATCGTTGTTGATTTTTTTTAAGTTTAAACCACTTTTGACCCTAAAAATATATTAATTTACAGTTTGACAACTTAATTTTCTCATTTTCTTTTTTTTTCATGCAGTAGTTCGTGTAGGTACACTAGGTACCGTTGTTAAGAATACATTATATAGGTGACAGGAAAAGTCGACGTATTCCTTGAAAGGGGTTATAGTACAGGTCATAAGCAACAAAAAAAGCCCAATTAACCAGGGGTCAAAAATAGATGGTTATCGCTACGACGGTTTTAAAATTATTGAGATTTTTTCCGACTTGTTACAAAAAAAATTTTTTTTTTATAAACTACACCATTTACAATGACAAGTTGATTAATTGCGGAAAGCTGAAAAATGGGCAGTCAATTTACATTAAAATTGTTGTCAAAAACTTACATAATTTTCGAAATAAGACATCTTTATTGACAATTAAGTCGATAATTTTTTTATCTTTCTGAAAATCGACGTCAATTATTGAAAAAAAAAATGTATGACAGTTGGCGTAAAAACTACTAAAATAACTTGCTGGTTTCATAAGCTTTTAAAAAAGGTAAAAATATTATTTACTTTTATTAGTAGTTTTTACAGAAATTAGCAAAAAGTTGCGCTGTAGGTCAAAATTCATAATTTCATCTTTGAATAAAAATTGTCTGGAAAAGACAAAAGTACGAAGTAGAAATAAAGAAAATTGCTTCTAATACATAAAATAATGAAAAATACTAAATTACAAAATAATACTACAAGTTCTGTTCAAAATTGTCTAAGGCTATGGTTTATTTACATAATTTCCATGCAACTTAAAATAAATCATGGCAGTACGTCATAATCCAGCCTTTTTGGTTGAACTGATTGAAGCAGAACGAAGTTTGCAATCCTTTTTGGATAGCAAACCTCTTTGCTATCCAAAAAGCTGTTACCTCTTTGGATTGACCTAACCACAGAGGTTGCATAGGTTTTGGACGTTTTGGAACATGATTGATTAGGATTACGACTCAGAAGAATAACTAAAGCATAGAAACCTAGCAAAAATAGCTACTGAACTTAATATATTTGACTCACTTTGACATTAGGTACGTATATGCAAGATGTTTCGAAATTTTGTAGGTCGTCACTTAGAATAGAATTCTCGCTTGTCTCCCAGTGATGTCGTGCTCATCACTCACCTAGTTTCAACGTCGATAATTATATTATGTAGGTAGGTATTTAATAGATCCCTAATATTAAAATGTCTTTATTACGAGAAATATAACATAAATAATTTAGGGTAGATTTTCTTATGTAACTTATCCAGCTAATAGCTGCTGTGTCTCTTTGGTATGGTCAGGCTGGCCGATCATGAGACTAAAAGCGGGAAGTGCGAGTCGGACTCGCCCACCGAGGGTCCCGTATAAAATTGTAGGTTATACTTTAAATAGAGACTAATTTTTTTATGATTTAATTACAAATGTGGAGTTTGAGATTTTCCCTGACTTGTAGTGTAAGACTATATAACTTCACAAATTTCATAGTTCTAGCTAGATCAACGAAAAGTACCCTATACATTTTAATGCCCGTGAGAATGTCGAAATATACGTTTTTGGCGACATAAGCGGCCGTACCTTTTTTTGTTAACTTACAAGTTTGATTTTTTCACAACTTCAAGGGATTAGAATTTTTTAGTGTAGAACTGAGTAATTATATGGTTTTAATTTCAACTCGATACCTTCACGCGTTTCCAAGATAGTCTTGACAGACAAACGGACAATAAAGCGATCCTATAATGGTTCAGTGTTTCTTTTGAGGTACGGAACCCTAAAATTTGGACTATTTAAGTGACGGGTATTTCCCGTTATCTAAAATGTTGGAATTTTTCTATTGCAGAGATTCACAAATTCTATGAAAAGGAAATCGAAGACACTGCTTTTATTTCATCGCTTAGATTTAATTCATTTTTTATCGCATCGCTTAGAGGTACTTGAGGTTAATCTCATATTTAATTTACTTACCCGAAATTTTAACCTCATGGATTTTGAACCTTGGATAAATTCGTGAATGCTAAAACTACTATTTGTACATATGCTTGGAAATTAAACTAAAAACATTAACATTTGACCATAATTTATTGTTAAGACATTTTTCGATAGATTTCTTACGCTTGATGTGCGGCCAGGCTTAGAATGTAAATTTTCCGAAGGCGGTTTTGATATTTTACCTTTTTGACTCTTTCAAGTTCTTTTCTTGATCTAGTATTTTAATTCTTAGAAAAAAATCATCTGAACTGGTTGTTCTTGGCATTCGTGTCAAGGATTCCTTAAAGAAATAGTTAACAAATTAAATACGTTTTTATTTTCATAAATAATATTTTAGTTTAAAGATTTCCTTTCATTAAATAACTTGACTTACGTCATGACGTCTCCATTTCATAGTTTTACTACTAAGTACATACAAAATTAATCTGATGGAAAATATCTGGAGCAAATTTGACTATGCTTTCTTGGACTCCAATTTCGTCTGACAATACACTTTATCCATATGTTTTTTATACATTGTCTTAGGAAATCTGTAAAATAAAAATATCGACAAAATTTTACAACACTACGCATGATCAAGAAAACCTCAAAGTAATTTTCTAAAAATCGCTAAAACATAAAAGTGAAGTTAATATTACGTATTGTTTTTCTACAAAATGATTCAGCGATATTTCATATGTATATAAGTGTACTTATTAGCTCACATTCAAGTAACAATATGAGAAAACATGCCAATTTAAGGTCAATAAATTTTGATTATTTTCCTTTCGCGACGAATGAGACTTGCAGCCCCAAACTACACAAGACATTGTGTTACGAAGTGCACAAACACACACTATTTGTAAATACCTAAAAAATTCTTGCTTTCTAATCACTTAAATATTAATAAAATGTCATCAAAATATTACTAGCCACAGGACGCACAAACAAATATTATATGAACAATTCAAATAGTTCAAACTCGGATGGTCTATCTTCGATACAAGGTACTATAGAATTTAGCCGTGTTATATATTTTTTACCAATTTTAATATTTTTAACCAAAATGACAATTCAATCAATTCATATACTGACCACCTTGTGATATGCCAAAAGACAAATATTACTCATCTCTTACATTTACACAGTTTTGTGCCATATGTTAGAAAGAGACAAATAGCACACAATTAATTCTTGTTTTAATCTTCCTTCTATGCTGTAGTGATTGTTCTGAGGATTACGACATCATTAATTTGTTTTCCTGATTGAAATTGTTTGTTAAGTTTGAAACTACTTTTGAGATTACGGACAAACTTTTGATAACAAATAAACCGATACGCTATTTTGAAATGGCTGCTTTCGAAAACTAAGATTACGCAGATATTTTGCTTTATTATAGTTTTTGTAATGGTAACGCCGCTGAAGCACAAAGAGAGTACCAATTCTGGGTGGTGATTTTGTAACTCATCGATTGATCGACAATCGTTATCAGACTGCATGATTTAATAAAGAAAAGCGAAATTATCTTCATTAGCTATAAGTATTGGTTGATTTATTCAACAAATATAGCATGACTACTTAAACGACGACATTACAAAACGTTAAACATTTTAAAAATCAATTTTAATCGAGCAGAATTATCAAATCGATGCGATAGTCGATTGCCGATGAGTTACAAAATCACCCACCTGATTTCCTGATCGCCGTTTGCCTCACGTGAGCGTGTTGGTGCATCCTATAAGCGCATTCGAGAAACGGGCTCAGTTCAACGACGACAACGCGATCTTGGTAGACCGCTCGTTGGTAATGTTGGTGTTGACGAGGACGATGATGAAATTATTCGAAGTTTCAGAGCAGATCCTAATGTGTCCACAAGGCAAGTGGCAAGAATACATGGCATATCACAATGGAGAACCTGGTTTGCCGCATCGCGTACAGCACAACTGTATCCATTCCATTACACACCATTTCAAGCCATTAAAGAAGGTGATCCGGTGAGAAGAATTGAATTTTGCAGAATTTTAATCAATGCTGAGATTGAAGATCCAGATTATCTAAAGAAAATCCTGTGGACCGACGAATCTACGTTCGATCGCGATGGCATCACAAACTACCACAATATTCACTTTTGGGCCCCTAAAGGTCAAAACCCATGAAAAAGTAAAGAAAGGGCTCACCATAGAGAAGATTCTCACTAAATGTGTGGATGGGGATTGTACACGATAATTTAATTGGACCTTTCTTCCTGCCCCAAAACCTGAATGGCACAACATACGAAACTTTTTTAACAGAGGAAGTGAACACGCTTTTGGAAGATGTTCCGCTAGCTACAAGAAGAAATATGGTATAATAGCATGATGGGTACCCAGCTCACTTTTACCGTGGTGTACGACAGTGGCTGGATGAAAATTATCCACTAAGGTGGATCGATAGAGGTGGCCCGACTCCATGGCCGGCGAGAAGTCCTGATTTGACGCCCTGTGACTATTATCTTTGGGGTCACATGAAAGATCTAGTCTACCCTACACCTGCGACTTCCATTGAAGATTCGAGGGCGAGGATCGTATCAGCTGCTGAAGTCATTAAGACATCACTTTCAACGCGTGTGACAGTGAGTGAGGTACGCCGTAGGCTGCGTGCGTGCATACGTAACAATGGCGGACAATTTGAACAGGACTTATAAATGTTTTTATTTATGTTGGTTTGTTGTTTAGTATTTTTCAGTCTTTTGTGTATTAAAATGCAATTTCCTTTATTTCTACTTCGTACTTTTGCCTTTTCCAGACAATTTTTATTCAAAGATGAAATTATGAATTTTGACCTACAGCGCAACTTTTTGCTAATTTCTGTAAAAACTACTAATAAAAGTAATAGTACATTATGGTACAAGTGTGTAATGTTGGTGATTACCGCTGAGGCGCATTGAGGCCCGATTCGTCAGGCGAGGGTCCTAAGAAGCCGAGGACGGTAACCATCAATACACACGTGTATCATACAACGTTTTTCAACACACTTCTGAATAAAACAATACTTAAATAAAAAACCATTTTACACAGTAGATAAAAAGTTTACTTAGAGAAACAATTAATAAATGTGCAGTTAGTAAAATTATAATTAACTATTTTTGATGACATAGCGGTCTCATCAGATAGATTATTTATTGAAATACTTTCATGTTCTATTGTTATTTGTGATGGTTCATTATTCGTGTAGGTAGGTGAAATCCAATCATTGGACGTACTTGGTATTTCGCCAGTAGGATGCGTCTCAGAATCAAGTTTAATTCTTTTTGTGATTTTTGCACAAATTTCCTTCTTGTTTTGTATGGAATCTTCTACGTATGATTCTATTATGCTACATTGCTAGATCGCCACCCGCCATGTCGCTTCAAAGTCATTATATCAGCTCCTGAATTTGCCAGCAATGTAGCTAAAGTTCTTCTGAAACTATGTCCAGTGTAGCTCTCAGCATCTACTAAACCCAAAAACTTAGCGATTTCTTTAGGCATAGAACCAAATTTGTTTATACCTATAGGCTGACAGGTACATTTACCATTCTGGTAATTTAGAAAGAAACGGTAATTTTTTGTTTTTGGCGAACGCAAACTTTCATACTTCTTAACAATATCATAGAATGGACCGTGTATGGTGAATGACCTAGGTATTTTATTTTTCGTGATAGGTATCTTCACTAAAAGCATCTGGCCATGGTTCTCTATATCTTTTACAGTTATATTTGTTAATTCTTGTATCCTACAGGCACCAGTTACACCAAATATTAAATCAACCTGAAACAAAAGAAACAATAATTAAGGTCAACACACAACACAAGCTGCTATTAAATATTTAATTAAAATTAATTTAACTAACCTTTGTAGCCAAATATTGGTTATCTGGAGCATCTTTAATAAATTTTTCAATATCATCAGATGATAAAACCTTTGATTTTTTGCTTCTAAATCCATCAGATAGTCTCTTTAGATAAGCTGACAAATTCGAGTATGTTTTTAAGTCCACTCCATTCTTTGTTCGGACTGTACTTTTTAACATTGAGTAAATACACCACAAAGAGCTAGGTTTGTACTTAGAAGATAATTCTTTAAAGTACGCCATGAACACATTTTCTGAAAAAGACTGCGTATTCTTGTTGTTCTGCCATTGTATGAAATTTTGGTACGCTAATAGATATTTTTCCTTTGAGTTTTCTGGTAGTAAACTTTCCATAACGTTCTGGGCTTCACATCTTATGTCGGGCGGTGTACAACATAAATCAATTTCTTCATAAATTGTATTTGCAGACATCTTAATTAATAACTAACTAAATAACTTCAAAAGAGAAAACGAGACGAGTTGTGAAAAATGTTTCGTAATGGCGGGAAAAATTAATCAGTTTTCCTATGCGCGCGCATCGGCCATAGACTAATAAATTTCGTAATGGCGAGAAAAATTAATCAGTTTTCCTATGCGCGCGCATCGGCCATAGACTAAAAAATGAGGTTTCTTTTTTTTGGGCTTTTCGCGGATAGCATTTTAGCGCAAGTGTAAGCGTAACTCAACCAATAATATTTAAAAAAAAACTATTACTCACTCGTGAATAATAGTAATGAAAAAGTCACAGTTTGATTATAGGTGTCATTATGTGCCTAATTGCCATGGGATTAGAACCACTTTATGAGGAAGTGTGTTGAAAATAATATTTTACCTTTTTTAAAAGCTGTTGAAACCAGCAAATTATTTTAGTAGTTTTTACGCCAACTGTCATACATTTTTTTTTAAATAATTGACGTCGATTTTCAGAAAGATAAAAAATTTATCGACTTAATTGTCAATAAAGACCTGTTATTTCCAAAATTATGTAAGTTTTTGACAACAATTTTAATTTAAATTAACTGCCCAATTAATCAACTTGTCATTGTAAATGGTGTAGTTTTAAAAAATATATATTTTTTGGTAACAAGTCGGAAAAAATCTCAAAAATTTTAAAACCGTCGTAGCTCGATAACCAACTGTTTTTGACCCGTAGTTAATTGGACTTTCTTTGTTGCTTATGACCTGTACTATAACCCCTTTCAAGGAATACGTCGACTTTTCCTGCCACCCTGTATAATCTTCAAATCTTACCTGGGTCACTCCTCTCTGGAAAGCTTCATTAGCGAGTCGGCCTGGACCTTCCACAGTTCGCCCATCGTCATTAGGACCCCACGATGCGCTGTATATGTCCACTTTATCCCATGCAAAACCTGGAATGTCATAGTGGCTTTTCTTATATCACACTCACGTTTAAAATTAAGATCAACATACAACAAATCTCTGTCCCGATTCAATCTTATAACGATCCATCCATTGTTTATGCTTCCGATGCATCAATCTGTTTATTCGTAAGGATTTTTTAATTTTTGTTAAAAACAATTCAAACAGATTTCAAGAAAATATTTTATTTATGTCGTTACTACGTTGTGGTTGTGTGAGATGGGATAAATTTTCCGCGACGACCATTGCTGTTACGTCATATTTCATCTATATCACTAGGGTAGCATAAGCGTGTAGGAGCTCGCAATTATGTCTGCAAGAGCCGTCGCCGCGTCGGTCGTGTACCGATGACGTCACGTCACATTACAGAGAATACAGAAACGCCCGATCAACATTCAAGTTGGCCAAAGTTTTATTAAAATATTTCATTGTAACTATACATAGTTACATTAAAATTATCTTCTAAACACACAAACGATAATTAATATCACGGAGAATTTTCACAGTTAAAATAAAATGTAAATTCATTTTGGATTGACAACAAAATAATTTAAAATGTTTAATGAACCCGCATTCAGTGTCGTCAGTCAAATACGACATTTTGCACAACATGGCGATCAAAAGTACCAGGCTAACAGAAAATCATGATAGTTGTACCGATCGCTTCTCCTTCTACCCTGTCCGTGATTCGCCCGTCCAACATGCGTACACCGCCTATCCGCGCCCCCCAAGCCACACCCACTCCGCATTTACGATTGTTTGCTACCATAGCTATCTGAAACAGTCAATGCCATTGAGATTGATAGTTTATTTCATTGCATTAGCTTAGTATCAGCTATGATATCATTAATGTATCAACATACTTCACCAGCACAGCGAGTTCCATGTGAATTTTTATTTAATTTTTCATATCTTGGTTGTGGGTCAGGATCATTATCATTACAATCCCAACTGATTTCAGGATCCTGCATAGAAAAATCGCTTTGAACAACTTGTTAAACTATTTATTACAGTAATTTTAATAAAAAACATCAAGAAATATTTTAAGGTTTTTATTTTATTTTGTCAGAAAACAAATTTTAAAAAACCTTGCGTTTCATAAGCAGTAGGCCTCTGCAGAACTGCAGATACGTCTTTTTACCACGGAAATGAACTCGATTATACTAGGATATAAGAAATCCAAGGATATTGTTATTAACTCCTCTGTAGAAATGATATTGCTGCGTGAAACCTACTTATAAAACCAGTATTAAGTAGTAACAAGTTACTATAATTTTCATACACTTTTTTTATCCTGCGGAAAGCCTGAGGAAAAATACATTATAGATAAACGTGGTCCGAGCTTTTTTTAAAAATCTAGGTATCACGAATCGATCGCTTTTAAGGTTTACAACCATTGCAGTGTCAATAAAAGACTCAATGCCCACTGTCTTTTATAAAGCAGTGATGGACTGAGAGTTCTTACTGAAACTGAACCAGTCCACACGAAAGGAACGTCCTTAACCAATATCATAGACGAAGAACCTTGCCAATAATCAATCACATAAGTACATACAAGTTTCTTTTGGTCAAAGCATTTAGCGAGGATTAACGTAATTTATGTGGAATCATAAATGGTTTATTTAGTTTTGATTAATCTTTCCAAAAAAGATACTTAGGGGAAATCTGTCTTTCTCTTCAAACTATTTTTGTAGGTTGTATGTATCTCTCGCAATTCACCTTCATTCAGAGATGTGCCGTTTTAACACGAAAATTTGAACCATCTATCACGTAAATACTAGGATAACATAATGTTTTAGGAGATTGTAATGACGTGCTTTATTCTGTTCCATTCTAGAAGGCAACAATAGATGGCGCTGTAATAGATTATAGATTTCTATTTTGTGAATAGTTAAAATATAGCTACGTTATTATTTTTTATGTTAAATAATATAAGCATCTAAGAAAGAGACGGACAAAATAAAAAAGTAATATTTTTTATTTATGCCGGCCACAAGGCCTAACGAACGACGACTTGAGATATTCCAACTCTCGCGATGAATGGTGGTGTATTTTTATTATTTAATAAGAAAATATTCTTAAATACATAAAATAAAAACTCCACAATTGTTTTATATAAAAACTGAACCACATACTAAAGGCAACCGAAGTCACATTTATACTAAATTTAAATTACAAAGCTTTAAGCGACCACATTTCGAGATGTGTCGTTTTAGTACTAAAATTTTAACAATCTCTGACATAAATACTAAGATAACAGAATTTTACAAGAGACTATTAAAACAGTTGGCGAGCTGTATGAAGCGGACCACATTTTGAGATGTGTCGTTGTTACACCAAAATTCTAACTATGCATCACACAAATACTAGGAAAACATGATTATATAAGAGATTTTATTTTTACACGAGCGCACTTACGTTTGAGATGTGCCGTTTTAGCACGAAAATTTAAACATAAATACCAGGCTATCATAATTGAACAAGAGAGTTTATTTTAACATGATTTTAACATACAGAACTAGAAAAAGTGTCACAGAATACGTACAACCAAAGTATGGTATGGGTGTATGGTACACGACACGACAGACATGTGCCGTTTTAGCATGAAAATTTCAACATAAATACTAGGATAACATAATTCAATAGAGACTGAATATTATAACATTTTTGTAATCTTACATGGAAAAGTTGACAATTGTTTGGCATTAATATCTATCTGGCGTTGTTCTTTTAAAAATGTGCAGCGTTAATTTTGAGTGGAGCTTCAGTTTATAAGTAAGAAACTTTTGGAATAAAAGCTTATTTTTTGTTATCAATATTAATTGACGTCATACATACCAGCTAACTCGTCAAGCTGAGCCAATTCGGTCACCACAAGAAAGATGTGCCTTTTTACCACGGACATTGTGAACATATTTTAGAGAAGTACTAGGAAAGCATGGCAGCAAAGGAGCAAGCAACTTTGAACTTGATGAACGGGGAGTGGGGACGGGACGCACGATCTGTGAGAACGAGAGGGAGCATAGAGTTTCGAGCTTTTGAGGTTTCGAGTGCCGCTCTTCACACGCGGCGTACCGCCCGCGCCTCTCACTCCCCCTAGTCCCCCTACACATTGTAAAGTAAAGTGTAAAGTTCTATCTTCTAATATATAAAATTCTCGTGTCACAGTGTTTGTTACCGAACTCCTCCGAAACGGCTTGACTGATCTTTATGAAATTTTTTGTGTATATTCGGTAGGTCTGAGAATAGGTCGTAAACAATTTTTTATTACGGCGAAACGTAAGTTCGCCGTTATTATGGCGAAACGTAGTTCGCCGGCACAGCTAGTCTTTATATATAAAAACTAGCTGTGCCGGCGAACTACGTTTCGCCATAATAAAATAGTAGATTGCTTTATAAGGGTGGAAAGGAATCAATCCCTACGAGGTTGTTAGACGCCCGAGCGCAGCGAGGGCGGCTATAGTCCGAGTAGGGTTTGATTCCTTTTACCCGTGTGTAGCACTCTACTTTTCATTTCGAATGCAAGGAAAATAAAAAATAGCTTTTCTAATAAAATTTATTAATAAAAATACTCCTAACATGACATATCGACATCGTGTTTTACACTTAGTGTACTTTTAAGCATTGAATATCTGCTCCATAGCGTAGACGCCTGCACTTCATGAGATAGTTCATTAAAGTATATAAGAAATACATTTTCAGAAAATGATTTTATATTCCTTGCATCTCGCCACTTCATAAAGTCGGAATATGTATTTAAATATCTTTCCTTTGAAATTTTTGGCAAAAAAATTTCGAGTATTGTATTTGCTTCGTTCGTGACTGAATCTGGAGCCGAAATTTCAGAATCGCTTGAATTCATTGTTTTTCTTAAATACCTAAATCACACAATCAAGATTTCGGTACAGCGTAACAGATTCCCCTCCCGCCAAAATTATCTTTTTCACAGGTATTTTTAAATTTGGAACACATCGCGTTACCTGTTACTGGCCATTCAGCCAAATACTTTTATTATCATTGTACCAAAGATTGTATGTACGTAACCTAATTCAGTTCTATTTTTAAAATTTTACTTTCCGCCCTAAGGAGGGAAGTAAATAGTATGAGAATTTCCCGCCCGCTGGTGGGAACTAGCGTTTTCCTCCCAATACTCAGATCAAGGAAACGCTCCTTTCCGAGCATGAGGAATGAAAAATAGTTTACGACCTATTCTCAGACCTACCGAATGTACACAAAAAATTTCTTAAAAATCGGTCAAGCCGTTCCTGAGGAGTTTGGTAACAAACACTGTGACACGAGAATTTTATATATTAGAAGATGAAACGCTGTGTGTTTGTCTCGCAAAAACTCTGAAACGGCTCGACAGATTTTTACGAAATTTTCGGTGTGTATTTGAATAGGTCCAAGGAAGGTTTAAACGTACAGTTGGACCCGGTAGGTGGCGCTGTAATCGGGCGGGACAACGTCAGCCGGGCCCACTAGTAATATTATAAAAGTAACTAGCTAGCTGTGCCCGCGAACTACGTTTCGCCTTAATTTATTTTTTCCCGACATCTTCAACAAATATCTTGAATGTACACAAAAATAATTTTTTTTTTATTGCTTAAAGTTGGCAAACAAGCAAACTTCCCACCTGATGGTAAGTGGTAACAGTCACCTATAATACATGTGGCTCTTGTGAGATTCGCAGCAAAACTGCAACCCCCACAAGAACCACAGTGTACGTTGCCAACTTGTGACACAAGATGTAAAGTCACAGTACCCAGTAATTTCACTGCCATATCTTACCCTTCAAACCGGAACACAGCAATGCAAGCACTGCTGCTTTGCGGCCGAAATAGGTAAGACGGAGGTACCTAAGCAGACGACCCTGGTACAGAGTCTCCCTCCAGTCCATACAAAAACTTAACAAATTTTATACTAAAACCTTCCTCGAGAACCACGCTATCGAGTGGTGAAAACCGCTTGAAAATCGGTGCAGTAGTTTTTGAGTTTATCGCGAACAGACAGACAGACAGACGAGGCGGGGGACTTTGTTTTATAATATGTAAGGATAGATATTATAAAACAAAGTCCCCCGCCTAGACTCTAAAATAGGAGCTAATGAATTTAAAAACGGGACGCGCTTGGCTATTTCATATTTTTTAATCAGTGTTTATTTCAAAGCTAGGTACTACGAGTTTGCTCTTTCAAAAAGTGAAAATAAACAATAGACGAAATTATTCTGAGTTCAATGACTAAATGCTAAATCATCTTTCAATTAATTTTTACGTTTAAGCCATCTCGAGTGAGCTTGTCTTGTCTCCGCCAATAGATGTGACTTTTTGCTACGAACAAACTTGTGGCAGTTGCAATAATATAGGTCTGTACTTCTCTAAACGGACACAAAATTACTAGGATAACATCAACTAAAGCATAGAAGGAACATTAAAATAAGAATGCATTATGTGTTATTTGTCTCTTTCTATCATACGGCACAAAACTGTGTAAGTGTAAGAGATGAGTAATATTTGTCTTTTGGCATATCACAAGGTGGTCAGTATATGAATTGATTGAATTGTCATTTTGGTTAAAAATTGAAATTGGTTAAAAATATATAACACGGCTAAATTCTATAGTACCTTGTATCGAAGATAGACCATCCGAGTTTGAACTATTTGAATTGTTCGTATAATATTTGTTTGTGCGTCCCGTGGCTAGTAATGTTTTGATGATATTTTATTAATATTTAAGTGATTATAAAGCAAGAATTCTTTAGGTATTTACAAATAATGTGTGTTTGTGCACTCCGTAACACAATGTCTTGTGTAGTTTGGGGCTGCAAGTCTCATTCGTCGCGAAAGGAAAATAATCAAAATTTATTGACCTTAAATTGGCATGTTTCTCATATTGTTACTTGAATGTGAGCTAATAAGTACACTTATATACATATGAAATATCGCTGAATCATTTTGTAGAAAAACAATACGTAATATTAACTTCACTTTTATGTTTTAGCGATTTTTAGAAAATTACTTTGAGGTTTTCTTGATCATGCGTAGTGTTGTCAAATTTTGTCGATATTTTTATTTTACAGGTTTCCTAAAGACAATGTATAAAAAACATATGGATAAAGTGTATTGTCAGACGAAATTGGAGTCCAAGAAAGCATAGTCAAATTTGCTCCAGATATTTTCCATCAGATTAATTTTGTATGTACTTAGTAGTAAAACTATGAAATGGAGACGTCATGACGTAAGTCGAGTTATTTAATGAAAGGAAATCTTTAAACTAAAATATTATTTGACACGGATGCCAAGAACAACCAGTTCAGATGATTTTTTTCTAAGAATTAAAATATTAGATCAAGAAAAGAACTTGAAAGAGTCAAAAAGGTAAAATATCAAAACGCCACCTTCGGAAAATTTACATTCTAAGCCCGGCCGCACATCAATAAATCTATCGAAAAATGTCTTAACAATAAATTATGGTCAAATGTTAATGTTTTTAGTTTAATTTCCAAGCATAAATATGTACAAATAGTAGTTTTAGCATTCACGAATTTATCCAAGGTTCAAAATCCATGAGGGTTAAATTTTCAGGTAAGTAAATTAAATATGAGATTACCCTCAAGTACCTCTAAGCGATGCGATAAAAAATGAATTAAATCTAAGCGATGAAATAAAAGCAGTGTGTCTTCGCTTTCCTTCCCATAGAATTTGTGAATCTCTGCAATAGAAAAATTCCAACATTTTAGATAACGGGAAATAACCGTCACTTAAATAGTCTAAATTTTAGGGTTCCGTACCTCAAAAGAAACACTGAACCATTATAGGATCACTTTATTGTCCGTTTGTCTGTCAAGACTATCTTGGAAACGCGTGAAGGTATCGAGTTGAAATTAAAACCACTAAAATTTACTCAGTTCTACACTAACAAGTTCTATAAGTGAAGTTATATAGTCTTACACTAAAAGTCAGGGAAAATCTCAAACTCCACATTTGTAATTAAATCATAAAAAATTTAGTCTCTATCTAAAGTATAACCTACAATTTTATACGGGACCCTCGGTGGGCGAGTCTAACTCGCACTTCCCGCTTTTAGTCTCATGAACGGCCAGCCTGACCATACCAAAGAGACACAGCAGCTATTAGCTGGATAAGTTACATAAGAAAATCTGCCCTTAATTATTTATGTTATATTTTTCATAATAAAGACATTTTAGTATTAGGGATCTATTAAATACCTACATAATATAATTATCGACGTTGAAACTAGGTGAGTGATGAGCACGACATCACTGGGAGAAGAACTGACAAGCGAAAATTAGTGACGACCTACAAAATTTCGAAACATCTTGCATATACGTGTCTCTGTCTAACTTCTATTAGCAGCGCCTAATGTCAAAGTGAGTCAAATATATTAAGTTCAGTAGCTATTTTTGCTAGGTTTCTATGCTTTAGTTGTTATTTTAGTTGTTATTCTGAGACATACATAGTGGCAATGGAAAAGGAGGTCGAGTTTGTCAGAAAGAAAAAAAAAATATCACCCATTCCCATCACACCCAAAATAGGAAAGCAACTGAGTTTTGAGGTAGAGCGCGTGTTGGCTACATGAGATTTTTTTTTATCATTATGATTGTTTTTATTTTCATCATTGAGTTCAAAGCAAAGACTTTACACATTCGTGCGAATCGCAAGCCGAAAGGCGAGGCGAATAACGAACACGTATAATATGTAAACAGTACTGTTGGGGATATGTCGCTAGTTGTATTAAAAGATGATTTGTTAAGATGACACACGTGTGTTGATTATAACTTTTATGCTAATGATATATGATAGTGAGTATGCGCCCGCCGCGGTTAGGTGTAAACAGGCACTGACTCTACAGAGAACGCGTATTACGTAAAATTGATGATTTAATGATTTTGTTAAAATGCACGGTTGCATGCACCGTACAAGTACGCTCGCTACTCGCCTCGCCTTTCGCCTCGCGATTCGTGAGTTCGCGTCGGGAACGGTTTTTTGGACGCGAATCAAAGGGCACGAATGGCGAACACGAACTTACTGTTTACACATTCGCATGCATTCAATTGACAGCTAGCGCCTGACCCAACAGAACGTGTAGACAAAATTGAATGGAGTGAAGTGTGAATTTTAGAATCCCTCAAACTTTATCAAAGAGAAGAGCTCATTTGGAACCCAAAACATCGCAATCATAATTACAGAAAATAAAAACCAACTTCAAAAACACTGAAAAGTTAAAAATAAGTCAAGTTTTAAGTCTTTCTAGGAGATCATCGTTTGGCACCGACTTCAATATAATATATTATGTAGTAGTGTGATGTTGTCTGTAGGTACCTATTTTTATATTATTTTTAACATTTTAGTGTTTTTGAAGTCGGTTAAAAATCAAGAAAAGATAAACGATGCATGGAAATGTATATCAACTAGAACGGGATTGAGATATGTAAAAAAATTTATAAACTCAATAGATGTAGCGCGCATGCCGCTATTATTTTCACGTCCTCCATATTCGTGTGCGAATATCAAAATAATTCACCCCGCGAATGTGTGAACAGTAGTTCGCGGCACTCGTATACGAAATACGAATGCTTCGTCGAATGACGAGGCGAATGGCGAACTTAATGCGTGTTCGTTGTCGCCATTCGCCTCTCGATTCGCACATTTCATTTCTTACTACATAGTTACTTACGAAAGAACTATTGACGACATTGCTTGACAATCATGATCGCCTCTCGTCTAGTCGAAAGCGCCCTTTTTGCTTAGGAAATATCGAGGAAGCACTCAAGAAATACCAGGGTAACATGAAACTTACGTAGTTTGCTTGTAAATCCGTGTGGTTGTATTCTATGCCGTCGTCAAGTACTGATACACGCACACCGCTTCCGTTATAGCCCATGCTGTAGACAGGTAGCACGTTTAGGTCAAGTCGAGGCAGAGTGTGAACAGTCCGGGTGTCTTGCTAAGGTTGAAAAATGGATAAACAATAATTTAGTTTTTACTTTTTTTATATGCTGATTGTGAAATTGTTATTTCATACCAAATACCACTCGTGGCCCCACAGCTCGTCATTAAATAAAGGCTTCCTACTGACATCTGAGTTCCTGGTGTTTCTGACAACGCTGTTGCTGGAAATTTCCACTCTCTTTACGCGTTCAACCGGCTCGTCGGGAGATGGGGTGGGGTATCTTTTTACCCTAGACTTGAGAAACAGCTGCTCAGCCCATTTTATCTGCAAATTAATGTATTACTGATCAAAGTTCTCATACATTGAATTTTGATCGTATAGGTAGGTATAGATATGGTCAGTTTTAGTTGGCCACATCATGAAGTGGTCAATTTTACGATCTGGCCACGACATACAGGGTGTCCCTAAAACAATGGATAAACCTGTAACCATAGATGGACTTCATCATGGCCTCCCTTGCCACAAATTTTGACCTTAGTGAAAATATCACGGTTTCAGAGATATTTACTGTTTTTAAATTTTCGAAAATTTCCAAGTGTCATTAGTTTTTATAGTGCCATTTCTACAAATGGAGAGGTTTTTCGAATTCGTTTTTTTCCATTTCGCAAGCGATAATTCAGCTATCAATAACAAAGACTTAAATTTAACAAACTAGCGTAAAGAATTTTAAAAAATTAAAACACAAAGAAAATTAAAAATTCTTGGCAAATTTTCGAGTGTAAAAAATTATTCTTTCTGTTATTTAAAGCTTGTTGTGTTAATTGATCAGAATTAGATACGATGGGATTGCCATATCTTTGAGATAAAAATCCCTAAATAAATAAAGATAAAAAAAACTGGTAGACTTTTACATTATACAATACAGATCTTATCTAGAAATAGATATCAGTCTTACTCCAAATTATTTCATTCACAATGCATTTCCACAACAGACAATGACCGGCGAAGGTCACGGACCGGTTCACTCATCCACGAAATCGGGCCACGGAAATAACCACGTGTATCCAACCGACGAGTTACCAGGGCAGCATATCACACTAGGAGCAAACTTGCCGAAAACGAACTACTAACTCACCCTCCTGTCTTTGGCGAGCGTCGATGTGTGCGCGCTTGGGGTTCGCCTTTGTTTCCCGTGCTCATATTTAAGAAACGCGTATCTGTTGGGGAACCCAGCAACCTGCAATCAAAAATCAAGAATATTTATATGTTATCATCTCAGAAGACCTTATTCTTTAAAATATTAAACATGAGAATTTTAAGCAAGTTTAGTTTAGTTTACTCAAGTTATATAATTATTGAAATGTGAATGAAACTATATTTAGACGTCAGTGTATCGTCTGGTGGGTAGTGTGAGGGAGGGAGGTCTTTAGCTATTTTTGGAGGGTGCTGCTCACGACGTGTAGAGGGTAAATATAGTGGTATTAGCTTGAAATGGAATGAAATAGAGCAACAAAATAAAGAAAAGGAAGAAATAGTGATAATTATAGAATTATTAACTACTTGAAAAGTTTTGCTTCTATTAAAATATTTTACAACTTAACAGGTGTTTTGTGAATATTTAAAAATAAATGATAGAATGTTTCGTAGCCAGAAGGACAGAATTATTTTAAATTTAAACATTTCCAATAAATGGTAATTATTACGATACATTATATAATAATTATTTGTAAAAATATATGGCTGTAAAACGAATACAACCAACGCCACAAGTTCAATTTATTTACTTAAGTTTTGGTGATATTATAATAACATGTGTTCCTACAAAAAGTGATTTCTAGCCTACGCTTACGTAGCAGTAACTATTTAGTAATCTGTTCTTACGGTATGTGTAACTAGTGCCATGTTATTTCGTAAAATAGATGCATTCCTTAATTCCTAAAAAAGTGACTTTATTGCATCTACCTGTTAGATAGGGCATAATGCAATGAATGCTTGACAGTGTTGTTATAGCATAGAAATATGTGAAGTGATGACCGCATGACCATCTGTCTCAACCAGGAATAACACTAGATCTGACTAAGGTGGTCTCAATCTCCAAAATAAACAGGCAGTTAATAGTACATTGCGATATAAGTGCGGTATGGTGGTCATAACTGAAGAGGCGGAATTTCAGCCCGAGCTGAAGGCGAGCATATAACCAATATACGCACGTATATCGTACGACAATTTTCAATACACTTGTGAGGAAAAATATGTACTTAATGAACTAATTTTTGAATTCAATAACACAAATCATTGTTAATTTGTAGATGAAACTAAATGATTATTTCATTTGATAAACAATATAGTTCGTTGATGGCTTTTATATTACCTCTAGCTTTTAAAAAAATATAGTACATTACTGCCGTGAACGGCAAGTGCAGCATTGCCGAATTACGAGTATGTGATACGTGCCTCGGCTATAACAAACGCGTGTTTTATGATCTGCTTTATGTATCTAAAATCGGTCAAATTAGATCCACTTTACGAGCAAGTGTGTTGAAAAAGATAAAATTATATCGGTAACTTAATGGAAGTAGCATGAAGATAATAAATATTGTAAATAGTTGTAAGCTGCCCATATGACTAACAATGAGTTAAACATTTTACTCTGGTCTTTGCTAATTTAATTTAGATTTTAACCTAAATTATTATTTACTCATGACTATGTCCGCATAATTAGGGTGAAACTGGCCAAAATTCTCCACCCTTAGTATAGTGGCGGTTTGTGTTAAATGTTACTCCTACTAGTTTATCAATCCCTGGTGTCTAGCGTCTGAAACAATGGGTGTAGGCGGCGCCCTAGATCCATTTTGGCTTAGGGCGGATCATCCTTAAGTCTGAGTGCTTGACTGAATGATTTTATTATGACGAGTCAGGCATACCCATATGACGATTGTACGTATTCGGCATCAACTGGGCATCGAAAACAAGCAAAATATTTTAGTTGCGATTTTAAAAAGCTAATCACAAATTACAAAAATATAGTAATTTAATTTGTTCTATTTCTCCAAAGATCTTCCACAAATTTTATTCTGAAAGCGACTTCAAGGAGTCCACTCTACTAATAGCACATTATGTACAGACATCACAATCAAACAACGATTTGATTTTTTTAAATAAAAACAAGACTACATTCAAACTAAAACCAAATTTCTATTCCATTTATTTTGTTTCCATCAAACACACATTCACCGAAATTATCATTAGTTGTTGAGTCATTCATTTCATGTCTCAACTGGATGTCGTCATAATGCTGTCCCAAGCACACGCAAACACTAGGGTATCATGAACGTATAGAAGGTAGCATGCTTCACACGACACAGCTCCGTCCCCTACAGCATAATACTAGTATGTTGTTGAATGGAATGCGAACTGAGAGCGTTATCACTACGACACACGATACGTGCACACATGTCGGGGGCGTGATTCGTGTATTGCACAAAATATTTCATCACCTTACAACAAGAATACTCGAACTCAAAAATCCTTATTCAATATAGTCCACATGCACGTATTGGCGTCAAACAAAAACACAAATATCTAACTAACCAAGACTCTACATTTGTAGAGCTTAGAATTGAAATCACAATCAATCACAAAGAAGTCTAAATAAAGCGTCGAAATCTTTCACACATGTGGGCAAATTCGTCTATGCTCACACTAGTCACGTACATTGTATGTGTATGTAGTAGGCTCTACGTGTAAATCTAAACCTGTATCTTCACCAACACACACATTTTATTTAACTACAACGACCGGTGCATTGCATACCTACATGAATTTCATAGCATGTGGAACGTCACACGAGCAACGTTCGTGGAGCCATGTGAGTCGGTGATGCCACATGTGTACCAGGGCGACAGAACTACCGGGGAGGTCGGTCGCACATATGGCATGTGATGTGGACCTGTGCAAGGAAGGGGCGGCCGTAAGGGTTGGATCGACCTTGCTGCGCATGTGTGGCTACCAAAGACTCAGTCGTGGCTACTCAGCTACTGACTACACGCCGCATAGCGTCGTTTACACATTTCGATGTATGAATGAAATTGTTGTTGCCAGATCTGTAAAACTGTTTTAAGAGCTTTTGTAAACTGTTGTTGTAAAGGATTCAAGTCCTTTATAAGAATATATATATTATATGTTACTTTTGTACCTATTTATTTTTAACCGACTTCAAAAAAGGAGGAGGTTTTTTAAATTCGATGCGTATGTTTTTTAACCAACTTCAAAAAAGGAAGAGGTTCTCAATTCGATGCGTGCTTTTTTGTGTATGTTACCCGATTATGCCACCAATTGTGGATCGATTTTCAAAATTATTTTTGTATTCGATAGAGGATACTCCTGGGATGGTCCCAAGATCAACAAAGTCAGAATCTAATAATGAAAATTTTTACTAAATGGGTATGAATGTATATCGGGTACCAATAACAAAAACACAATTTAAAATTTTTTTGTCTGTCTGTCTGTTTGTTCCCGCTAATCTCCGAAACGACTGGACCGATTTTGACGGAACTTTCACTAATAGATAGCTAATTATATAAGGTATAACATAGGCTACTTTTTATCAAGATATTTGCCAGAAGTTACTATTCCACGCGGACGAAGTCGCGGGCACAGCTAGTAACTAATAAGAAGGTAGTGAAATTGAGAATAATTGATAGCCTGTGAAGAAGTGACCAAAAGTAAACTATCGCTTTTACGTGTTTTTTTATGCTCTTAAATTCAGAGAAATTGTGAAAAGGATCAAAATGACGTAATGTACAGTATTGTTTTTTGTTAAAAAGGTGATGAGTAATACCATTATTATCACCCTCAATTCAGTTGCTTGTTGTTGTTTGGATATTTCGGACGGTTTTCCTTCCGCACTCTAATAATAGATTGTTTACCAAGGGAGCCAGCGACTATTTTTAAGTCCAGTCCAGTGTTTTTTTGTATTCAAACAGTAGCTTCTAAAGGAAAATTCTGAGCGCAGCGAAGGGTTCAATGAACGTCACTCGAGCTTAAAAAGTGTTGTTCCCGAGGTGGACACTCTACTTTTTATTACTCTCTATGAGTAAGTAAGTGAAAATTATGAGTAAGAATACACGTTAATGTTTATTTACCTAAATCAGTTAGGGATAATCAGACAAAAGAAAGAAAAAAGAAAAACTAATCTAATATAGAAAATTCTCGTGTCACAGTGTTTGTAACCGTACTCCTCCGAAACGGCTTGACCGATCTTTATGAAATTTTTTCGTGTATATTCGGTAGGTCTGAGAATAGGTAGTAAACTATTTTTTTATACCCCTAGGTGATAATGGTATTTTTGGCAATTATTACAGCGAAATATTGTTTGTTATCGAAGTCATTCGAAACGGTTTGACCGATTTTTATCAATTTTTTGTGTATATTTGGTAGGTCTGAGAATAGGTCGTAGTTTTTTTTAACCGCCTTGAAAAAAGGAAGAGGTTCTCAATTCGATGCGTATGTTTTTTTTTGTATGTTACGTGATTACGCCGCCAATTATTGTGGACCGATTTTCAAAATTCTTATTGTATTTGTTAGAGTATACTTCTAGGGTGGTCCCAAGGTCACGAAAGTCAGGGTCTGATGATGGGATCTCAAAAAAAAAGGAGCAAAACCCTTAAATTTTTAGGTGTGTCCAACGTGTTTTGTGTGTATGTTACGCGATTACTCCGCCAATTGTAAACTGATTTTCAAAATTATTTTTGTATTCGATAGAGTATATTCCTGGGGTGGTCCCAAGGTCACCAAAGTCAGGATCTGATGATGGGATCCCATGAAAATCGAGTGAAACCCTTAAATTTTATAGGTACGTCGAACGTTTTTTTTTCCGAAGTAATTCACGTATTTGCGTCTGGCAGTCATGAACCGAGCTGATGGTGGAAGGATCCTTAACTGTTGGACTTGACCTCACTGGACCTGACCTTGGACCTGAATTTAATACCAGCTGGTATGCGGAAGGTGAGCTGGTATTAAACTAACTAATAAGATAAAGATAAAAAATATTTCACAAAAAATAAAAAAATAATATAAGAATAGGTACAGACAGCATCACACTGCTATATTGAAGTCGGTGCCAAATTCCAAGACTTTCTAGGATATCATCGTTTGGCACCGACTTCAATATCGAAGTGTGATGTTGTCTGTACCAATTCTTATATTATTTTTAACTTTTCAGTGTTTTTGAAGTCGGTTTTTGTTTTTTGTAAAATATTTTTTTATACCTTTAAGGCCTTACTAATAACCACTGTATAAGCCTTGTACGAGTATATTTAAGCAGTGTTTTGTCTCTTTTGTTCGAATTTGAAATGTCATTAGAGTGAACGTGACAAAACACTGTTTAACTAAATCAGGCTTATACATTGGTTATTAGTAAGGCCTTTAGGTGATAAAGGTGGCCCTCTCCAAATTTTGTTTTCACTATTATTATGGCGAAACGTAGTACGTGGGCTCAGCTAGTAAATATACATAATACTCTCTTCGCTGATAAGAACTGCTTCTGACAATATAAAGATTGCAAATTTTAATCACTCTTAGTCCCTAAAGAATAAAAAGCTATTTTAGGCCCTGTTAACGAGGAATTAATTAGGTCTTATCGAACAGATGTGATAGATAAAAACAGAACCACAATGTACAAACTTTACCGGAACGGTTTTTATCTATGTGCAACCGATTTAATTACCAGCTCCACGTCTTTGACCTACTCCGATCATAATGTATTTTCTTATTTTCATGTCATGATACTAATAATACAGTGCTATGTAAATTTCGATTATTAAATTTAACTTCGCCGTTGTTTCATGAACTGAGGTAATGTACGTGGACGATTTTTAAATATATCAATTATTTTACTATTTTCACTAAAGGCTGCATTATATTTCCATTTTTCAAACTGAATTCACGCGACTAGCAGTGTCACTAAGCCGTAAACGCAACATTACGAGGAAAATCTGGCGTCACGCTGTGAAATGTAATACTAACTCCACCACAGTCATGATCGCCGCATCACCGGGCGAGTTTTCTTGTAAACTGTGTAAAAACGAAAACTCTGACGTAAACGTAGATTACACGTAGATAAGAATAGCATTACAATAATGTCTGAAACGATTTATTTTAATGTGTATGTGATTTTTACAAGACGTTAAACTTAATTGATCGGCTATGATAAATTAAGCAAATCTGTTTTGATTAACCCCTTCAATAGTTGCATTATTTACAATCCAGTAATTTAAAATAAAACATAGTTCGTAAGAAAACGAAATTATACGTCATCGTGGTATATACATACTATATAATAGTCACATGACTGAAACGATAATGTATAAGTGAAACCACGAGTGAAAAGGCAAACATCCGTCCTCTTCGCTCTAGCCCCGCCTACGCAATTACTGAAAGTCGGGGCACTGAAACTGCTGAAACACAGCTCCTAGAACACTTTGAGCGCCTGGTACAAGCGACGCTGAATCTTCAGTTCGCGTCGCCTGAAAAACTTTCTTTGGAGTTTGATGACTTTTAGTTATTCCTACTAAAGACAACCTACTTAGATTACTAGATTATGATACTATTTTCACATGTAGATTTACTGTATGGTGAATGGATCATTTTTTTTTCACTTTTATTTTACAGTTAATTGCGTTAAATAATTCCTGAAAATCCCATACATTTGGAAAGAGGCGCCCTCAAAAAAATGCTCAAAACTAGTAGTTGCAAATTTTATAGTATACTTACTGGTATCAATGATATTGTAATTATTTAGGCATTTGGAATATTCTTCTTAAAATAAAAACACAATCCGAAATTGTTATATAGAGGTAAGAATTAATGCAAAACTTACGAAGAAATATTCAGTAATCTGTTGCGAAATTTCACAAAGCACTTTAAAAATGGTTTTATGAATGTACTGTGCCGGCGAACTACGTTTACGGAGTACTATTAGGTATATCTTCTGTGCTACGTTTCGCCATATTACAAAATAGTTAACGACCTATTCTCAGTTAACATACACGAAAAATTTCATAATGATCGGTCAAGCCGTTTCGGAGGAGTTGGTAACAAACACTGTGACACGAGAATTTTATATATTAGATTAGAGTTTATTCTATACTGATAGAGTGTGAGTGACTATGCAGTAAAATCAAATGTAGGTCGAAAGTGGTAAATCAATGAAGACAATGTAATCATCACTGCATTTGCACACCCATTGAAATTTTTTGGACATTATCATTTTGTATCCATATCTGACGCAAATAAATCATTCCATTGCATAGTATTTATAACGATTATGTCAAGCAAGATTTTCATTAACTGTAGAGAATTAGCACATAATTAATGTTAAATAAGATTTCATTTTGAAACATTTACAAAGTTTCTCAGAAATTGAAGTTTTGCGATAATAAATGCTGTAAAAACTGTTGAAACATGCAATTATATCATTTAGCGCCATCTATGCAGAAATAAACGAATCAATTTGTTACAAAGTTGATTCCTTGTTTCTATAAAATGCCGACAGAGCGGCGTGGCGTGGCAATGTGCTCCGTGCTTAGCACAGATTAATTTAACAGTGTTTAGAGCACAGTGTGCTATACTCAGAACAATCGAGGTGCTATATGTACACACGGTTAAATTCATTGAGCCAAAACCTCCGTAATTACTTACCTCTTACTCGATTTATTCCCGGTTTCTATATTCAAAAAAAAACGATCCGTTTTGGCGACAGACTTATATTTTGACATATTTTCCATACAATAACGACCTATTTCACAATGTTTATGTAATTGTATTAATTGATTAAAGTGACGTATTTTCAATATTATCATGTCACTTTGATCATCGATGCTGGCTTACTCGAAACTTTACTTGTACATTGTGAAATAGGCACTAAATGTCAAAATGTTACTGCCCGTAGCAAAAACTAATCGTTTTTTGAATATAGAAACCGGGCAATAGTCTAGCTAGGCCATCTCAAGAACATCCTCAAATTCGATATTAATATATACTTAGAAAATTCGAGAAAATCAAGTAAAATCGAGTTGAGTATAAAACCTCAACGAAAACAACAGCACAAAATTCACTTTTATTATCTCTGGTTCCGCGAAAAGTTTCACTTTATTTATTGGTTAGGTATACTTACTTAGTCTGTCATTTTCGATGATTCACTGTAGAATATTTCACAAATAATAAAAACCGAACCGAAAACATCAAAAACTCAAAAATAATATAATAATACATAACTACAACATCACATTTTGATATACCAGATGCAAATACCTGAATATCTTCAGAAAAAATATGAAACATGTTTGACGCGCCATGAATTTAAGGATTTCCCTCGGATTCCCTGGGATCAGATCATGATTTGATAGCAACAGGATGACTTCAGGAATAGGTATACTCTTTTGATTACAAAAAAAAATTTGATAACCGGCCCACACATGGCGAAGTAATCGGTGAACAAACGTAAAACTATAGATACAGTCAAACATAGAATCTCTTAAGTAATTAAGTATATATAAGTATAAATAGATATTATTAAGATATATATTTAAATTTTTAAATTGATTGAGTTGCGCAACTCACCTTAGATTAGGAGTAAAAAGTAGTCGTAAGTCTTAATATAATAATTATAATAAAATAGATCACAATGAGAAGATTCCATGAAAAGAGCACGGACCACGAGTCTGTGGAGTGTTAAATTAGTAATAATAAAAAAAAAACAGAATCTCGTCCATTTTCGAAGTCTGAAAAACATATTTCCATTTATTACCCCAAATACAAAATTTCATGCTTTTTTTATAGTGGGCCTAGCGAATGACTCCATTCGACCTGATGGTAAGTGGAAGTGGGGTCCAAATGCGAAGATAGCTAGTGCAGCGCAGCAGAGAGAATACACGCTGCACTAGCCACCCTCACCTTGCCGACCTGCGAGGTGCTTCTTCACGCCTCTTTTAAAGGACCCGGGATTGTAAGAGGGAGGGAACACGTGCGCTGGCAGTGAATTCCATTTTTTGATTGTGCGATAAAGAAATGAGTTACCAAATTTCTTTGTACGCGTTGGAATAGTAGTCACAGTATGACGCAGACCAGCACGTGTAGTTCTTAAATGGAATGGAGAGGAAGGGATTAGAGATAAAAGCTCTTCAGAGCACTCGCCGTGGTAAAGACGGTAGAACGCACTTAGTGACGCAATTTCGCGACGCAATTGCAGAGGTTGAGGTTATTAGTCACCTCTACATCGCCAATGATGCGTGTTGCGCGCCGCTGCAACCTATCCAAAGCATCGAGCAAGTACTTGGCGGAGCCATCCCAGAGGTGCGAATATTCTACACAGGACCGTACTTGCGTTTTGTATAGTAAGCACAATTGGTCAGCCTTGAAGAATCGCCGCACCTTGTTCAAGACTCCGAGTTTTCGTGAAGCTGTTTTCAATTATGCCTTCGTAATGCTTTTAGCTTCATAAATTAAGAACTTCCATACACACTTTCAAATATTTTTTTATTAAACGTAACGGCAAAAAATACTTATTTTTTATAGGGGAATAATAAAACGATCGAATAAAAAAACAGTTAGCGACTGATGATGAGATACTATTTTAATAACTTGAGCGGCATGAATTTGAGTAAGCGAAAAATTTACTAAACTGACGACGAATATTAATTAATAATAAAATCCAGAACGAGCTTACAAAAAGGTTATGAATAATCGATTTTGGATATTAAATTAAACGTGTGACTAAATTACTATGTGAGCGACTAGAAATAGAGAGAGGGCATCTTTTTGTACAAAAGACTAACAAAATAAAACACAAAAGAAAATAGGGGACAAAATTGCCTACTGTAGGTTAGGTTAGGTTCAGAACATGACCATACGTAGCGGAGCGAGCGGAGCGAGCGCAGCGTCATACCACTATTCTATGGGAACCTATAGGTACCACTGAAGTAATATTATTAAGATCTTCCAATTTTAACATCTTCTAATTCTTAAATAGGAGGTGCAGCACAACATGATTAATATACAACCCAACCTTTTGCTATACATTTTGAGATTAGGTTTGATAAATTTTAAAAATTAATATATCGATAACTACGCGTCGCCGAGAGGGGGGAGTGGTACAGGGGGTAGCTCCCGTCCTCCTCTCGTTATTAATTTTCAAAAATTAATAAAAAAATATTTTTTTTTAAAACCAAAGTATTCTGCTCATTATGGTATTGTTCAATGTGGTTTTTCTATTCGAAACACTTCATTTAAGATAAAATGCCGCTCAATATAAATAAATCATTTGCCAACTACTGAAAAAAATTCCAAATACAACTATACTGGCAGCCCTGCCGCCTCACTCGTAGCGGTGCGCGCGATGGCGATAGCGAGTGCTCGCTATCGTTTTTATTTCACGGAATTTGCTATGAGAGGCGGGAGCCACAACATGACGTCATAAGCGAGAGCTAAATAGCGAGTGAGTTAGGCGGTAGGGCTGCGGGCTTAGAAAAAAGACCGCGTATTACGCTAGCATAAACTGAAACTTTGCCGTTCTTACCTTTTAAGACAGAGAAATGGTTTTGAGGGGTTGTTACTCGTAGTCCCACTACTTTATTCCTCGTGGTCCCACTGGCCAATGATACCACGCAGAATACCTACCATTTATCGTTCCTCGTTGACCCATTTATCAGATTCTCTGTTTTCTTATTGCCAAACTGATTTATTAAAAAATAAAGGTTTTTAATTTACATCGCCACGAGCCGCTGACTCACGCAGAAACGATATCCATAGCAGTTGTTTTTTTTAAATCTTAAAACAAATTTCGTTTCCCATCCAATTTTTTATTATACAACATAATTTTAATGGCCTTAATGCGTAGACGCGGGCTACGTTATAGGTTTTTTTTGCACCGCGTAGCCTATGTATTACGTAAGTACATCGTGTATAAACATTTATATAAATAAAAATCAATGTATTACTATGTTTGTTTGTCCTCTATGCGTTCCGAAACCATTCATCAGATTGTAATGAAACTTTGGTAGGGTGTTATGGGGACACCCGTGAGGGTTGCTAGCAAAAAAAAGAAAAAAAAAGGCATTTACGTGGCATTGCAACACATGCCGGGTACAGCTAGTTTAAAATAAAAATGCCTGTAACAAAACGGCTAAGTATGTTTGTTTGATTGATTTTTTGTATACAGCCTTTGTAAATCATTATGTATAATTTAGTATACATTTCCTAGGAATTGTATACAATTCCTAAATTTCATACATTTCCGGTAACATATAGGTACACAAGTAAATTAATTGTCGTACCGACGTTTCCTCTTGTATATCCCTAGACCCCTCGTTCCGCAGTCAGGGCCAGTAAACACTAGACCAGACAGTCGTCGACAGACGATAGGTAATTTCAAAACTGTTTATGCAAAAATAAAAAAAAACCGACTTCAAAAGCACTGAAAAGTTTAAAAAAATATAAGAATAGGTACAGAAAAAATTACATTTATATGTTGAAGTCGGTGCCAAATTTTAAGACTTCCTAGGAGATCATCGTTTGGCACCGACTTCAAAATAGAAATGTAATGTAATGTTTTCTGTACCTATTCTTATATTTTTTTAAACTTTTCAGTGCTTTTGAAGTCGGTTTTTTTTGCATAAACAGTTTTGAAATTACCTTATTATTAAATTCACTTGAAAAATACGATTAAGGGTCGTGCATATTACGTGCCTACTGTATTAAAAAAACTAACCTCAAACTCCTAAAAGTTAAGGATCCTTTCATCATCAGCTCGGTTTAAGACTACCAGATGCAAATACCTGAATAGCTTCAGAAAAAACGTGAAACACGATCCCATCATCAGATCCTGACTTTGGTGACAAGGGACCACCTCAGGAGTATCGTATCATATCGTATGAAAGAAAGAAAAGACATTTGTAAATCGGTCCACAAATGGCGGAGTAATCGCGTTATATGGGCATTTTTCAAAATAGTTGACCGTTACGGAAGCGGAATGTTATTTTTTTAAGTATTGATATTGTAGGTTTTTTAATTTTTTTGGATTTGCTTATTATATGAGCTTTTTGGAAATACCAAATGTTTTATATTTGAACTAGCAATTAAGCCAAAAATTTAGTTTTTCTTAACCACTCAGAGCATAGGTAGTTCCAATTAGTAACACTTTTAATGTGTCTTATTAAATAAAAGCCAAGTATTTTGTGTTAATTGTTTATTAAATTCTTATTAATCAAATCTGTAACATTCATAATAAAAGCAAAGAAAAACAATCTTAAGAATATTTTCATAAGGATTTAATGAAATTCCCTCTGATTAGTAACATTTGTTTCATAATGTACCTCAAATTATACTCTGTTATGAAAAAGGTGCAAGGTATAAAACTAAATCTCTTAGCAATTCAGGTAAAACATATCAAAATAAACAATATTAAATTCTTACATTAATCATCTTCTTATAAATTTACAAAGAAAAATAACATTTTCTAAATTAAGTCTTGCTTTAACAAATTACTAATCGGAAATCTTAGTTACTAACAGGAACATAAAGTTGAGTTCAGAATGTCAACTTTTAACTAACAATTTTAATAATCAGTCTTAAATAAAAAATCACAGTTATCAATTACAACATCGCTTATGTTAATTGTGACGACAAAGAAATCAAAATATAACTAGACCTAATCAGTCTTATGAAATAATGAAATACCAATGATTAGTTTTGAACGGCGTAATTTTTACTCTAATCCTATTTTAAACAAGGCTATAGTTTTTATTTTTAGTCCCCTGCCCCCCTAGCACATCCACCAAAACACGATATGATAAAGCGGTTTATCGCGGCGAACAGTCAAAATACAATAGGGTTTCGACGTATTTTGACAGTTCACCGCGATAAATCGCTTTATCATATCGTGTTTTGGTGGACGTGCTACGGGGGCTGGGATGATAGCACTAATGGTACTCTAGGGTATCTTTAGATACGAGTCTATTGATTATGGGCATAGTAAACACTTACCGGTAGTACTATAGCTCGTCGGCCATGCAATTACATAAAAAATAAAAATCCACTTAATGATAAAAATAACCATCATGCTGTCACTGGCAAGTGTAGTACAACATTATATTCCAAAACAAGTGTAGTGAAATACGTGTATTTCATTAAGACAATACACGTGTTTCACCAAGACAAGGAGGACAGATGTAATCAAAAAAGTCTGTCCCACTGCATTTCATGCATATGTCATATTTACAAACCATGCACTTTACTTTACTCTTGAGGTCCTTTTGACACAACTTACAGGTGATGTTAACTTTTTTAAGAGAAAACCCACTATTGTACAAAAGAGACATTCCACTTACTTTTTTAGGTGGTGGTGGGGGGTCTCCAGGATACAAAACGCGAACGCGTTTTTTCAAACATTTGGGACTTGGAATAGGTACTACTGTAGGATCACAGCTGCTGCCCTCAACATCGAAATTGGTATCAACATCAAAACTCAGATCAGTCAGATCAATTTGCTCGGTTACTAAATCAATTAAAAGAGATGGGGAAAGTAATTCGCAGTCTGACACTGAAGGCACAGTTATAACAGTTGGCTGGTCCTTAATATCAGCTCCACTACTTGTGCTAGGTTCATTAAGGTAGGTTTCTTTAACTGACAACTTATTAGCTCGAATTATTAAATCATTACTTAAAGCATCTCCTTTTTTTGAAGTCGTTTTTGAACTTGATTCATTAGGAATAAGATTGTGTAACCTAGGGCTAAAGCAGTTACATAAACCGGGCTTGTCACCACAAAAACAACTAAGCAAGCGATATTTGATGGTATTTTCAAATGTCGAAATTATTTGATGTAATTTCATCGTACCTGGCACAGCAGTAATATTAGATGGAATAATTTTACTCAAATTTTTGGAGTCGCTATTGTTTACATAAAAACATTTGACGGTTTTCATGGCGTCTAACAAAACATTATAAGCTTCCGTTGCATTAGTAATATCGCACCCGTAGGAAACTCGTCTATCTAACTGACGTTTTACGGTGCCCCCGACACCATCGGCCACGCTTTTACCATGGCCACTTTCCGAGAACGACCACGTAGAATATTCAAGTTTTAATTTACATGTAAATAAATTAAGCAGGAAAAAATTCTTTTTTTGGCGATACTGGCTTGTAGGTCCGTCCGAAAAAAAATGAATAACGGAAATTTCAGGGTAACGTTCCTTTGCATATTTAATTACAGGTAATAAATGTGCCCAGATAGCTTCAGGTTCATGGCAATTATTATCCGAAACGGATGCAAATGTTTGACATTTATCATTAAAAAATACTGCACCAGTATGGAGAGTTATAGAGTTTTTGGATGCACCAAAATGAATTGATTGAACCTCATGGGCATACTTGCATTCATAATTCTCCGAAAAATCACATAATATTGCGATCTCATTATTTTTTAGATTCTGGACACATTTTCGATACTGTCTGTGCTGCTCTTTCCAGTTATAATAGTGCATTTTGAAGAGTAATATATTTTTTAAAAATAAAGATATTAATTCAGCGACAGTACCGACCTGTTCCTGCTTAGTTGTTTTTTTGGTTACGCATTCTTTACCAGCTTTTTGGTATTTGTGATCAATTCTTACCCATTGGTACCACTTAATACTATCATCGGCTTGATTATCGTTAAAATCCAAGCGAGGAGTTTTGCAAGCTTCACAGAGGCCGTGCATACAAATAAATGAAGTAATATCACAAGAAAAAGACTTGACAGCTTCGTCAATATTTTTGTAAGAAATGATCGATCGTAATTTTAAAGCAGTAAATAAATATTCGAAATTGCTGTGTTTTATACACATGCACGTATCTCTTGCAGAACGGGTGGGCGATATAACATATAAGGTTTACAGCGATAAAATGTAGAAAAGCTCATTTTTCCGCCTTCTTCTACATACATACGATGAGTGTTCGAAAGGGTGTCAAGCAAATGCCTTATTTGCATCTTTTGTTTGTTTTTAGTTTTACACTCTTTTCGACCAGCAGCACATCTTGATACGTCATCTCGAAGATAGAATGCTACAATACTTTCTTGAACCTGAAAAATAAAAATCGATGGTTACATTTATTTAAATCTTGTTATTAGTGAAAGGTATTTTTACCTTTTATTTAAATTGCTTAGCAGTGGAAGTCAAGTACAGGCTAAAATTAATGAATAAAACATACTTTTAATGTCCAATTGTTATTCTTCCTCCGGTTGAAAAATCTTATTTTTGTTTTCAGACCCAAAATATTCGGCAGGTTTAATCCAGATTTTTGTGAAAATTTAAAAGCTACTTTTTTCAATAATCTTTTGCCTTTAAGCGTCTTGCAATCTACATAAGTCTCCCTTACTGCATCTTTCAAGATCTCAAATTGTTTTTCAGTTTTAATTTTAGCTGCTTCCAAAACTTTTGTTTTTTGTTTTGTGCGGGTCAACTGCTTTCGGAGGCGAGCAATGACTGTATTCAAATTTTGTAAATTTTTTTCAACCCTATAATATTTAGAATAAGCCCTTTGTAATTTCTTATTAATTAAATTCAGTTTACTATTTTGCTTATTAATATTACCCGTTGGTATGGTTTCTTGATTAATGGATTCTTTCTTTTTTTCTTTCTGATTTCTTTTTTGTTTTCTCCACTGTTCCCTTTGCTTTTCTTTTTCGTTATCATCGAAATCAGCAATTTTTTTCCTTCGCTTTCCAACCATTTCTCTTTGTTTCTGTTTATATTTTTCATACCTTTCAGGATCCTCCTTTATTTTTTCTCTAAATCTCCTAGCTCGTTCAGCTCCGGTAAGTGGCATTTTTATAATTGTATTTCAATAATGTTTTAATAGGCTGAAGCTTTTTTACTTGTTACTCGCAATATTCACATTCATCGTCCGGAAAATGATCATAAATAGTAAATAATAAACAGGTATGGCACCAGAAAAAATTATGATACAAAAGTCTAAATATTTGTCGGCTACTAAAAATAACAAAATGATTCGGTATTCCGGCGTTCGTGTCAGTATAAGTCTTGCAGTTATGACATTTTTTTGCTAGTATAAAGTGTGTTCTTGTCCATGGCCAATCAGTTCTGTTAAGTAGTCTTAAATCTTTGCGAGTCAAAAATTTGTCTATATCTAAATATACTACCATATTTTTCAAGGTGTATGTATCTACTTATCTGCGCATGTTATATCGAAGATCTGCAATGCAACCCAAATAATATTTTTGAATGCACTAAACACAAAATTTTGCGAGGATGCGTTGTCGTTATGACACGATTGATTGATGATTTATGATTGTCTCGTGTAGAACAGCTAAAAATAGGTAGCTGCTGGTAGGTAGGACTGCGATCTTACAGCGCGATAGAAGCGCGAGCGAAGCGAACCTGCCGCGGTAGCGGCCAGCGAAGCGCCAGAACCGAAATATTTGAGGAATCATAATGACAACGCAATATCGTAAGATTTTTTAAGTCCTGCGGCTGCGGCCATTGTGATATTCAAAGCTCAATTATTCGCAAACTATAAAATTAAGAAAGGTTAACCATGAGTAAAAAGCCAACATTTTTTTAGCTGTTCTATACTTTCGTAGCTATAAAAATTGTCATATCGACAACGCAACATCAAAAACTTTCCTAAGTCCCGCGGACCTTGTGCGCCCTTTTATTTACCCCAACCGTAGTTTCGGTTTGAATATTCTTAGTAAGCACCATGCCTTTGCACAAGACAAATATAATATTCATATAATAATAATTCAATAAAAAGCCTAGATTTTATTTTAATTAATGAGGACTTGCCCTTATAATTCCAGTTAGTAACAAAATTCATTCCGGCTATATATAACGTTACTCACCTGACGTTACGAAAGTACATTTAGTTCTTTGTATCATAATATTTTATATAAAACACACTGAATCTTGTGATTTTAATGAACTTCAGTTATTCTTAGATGTTTGGTGCACAACTATAAACAATTTTCGCGTGCTAAACACTAGTATAATTTATCAAAACTCACTATATTAACGGGAATACGTTATTGTCGACACGCCTTCTATGAAACAATGTAACGGTTTGACGAATCATAGAGGCCCAAAACGGAAAAGGAAACAATGTTAACTGACATAAAAAGGTTGCCACATCACAAAAAATTACTTCAATTGGTAGGTTTTATTTTGGAAATCGATTAAAATCGTCGTTACTAACTGGGAATTCCGGTATAAATAAAATTCTGGGACAAAATAAAATTAGATTAATTAACTAATTTTTATATAACAGCCGTTGAAAAGACATTATACAAACATAATTTCATATTGTTTTACCACAAACCAAGTGATTTTGTATAAGTTTGATGAAGATTTTCGAAGATATGACACATTTAAAGTTAGGAAGGTGCATGGGACATCGAGAAATAGGGGACCTATCGTCACATTTATCTGTTTTATTTTAAATTAAGATTTTATAATAAATTATTTTTCTGTTTTAATTTAATTTTGTTGTAATTTGCTATCAATTCGCGTATTTCATGAATATCGCACTAATAATTATTAAATAATATAATTGCACAAAGTCAGTGGACATTCTGTTTTGCCAATGGTCAAATGATTTGAAAAATGCTCATATACACCGGAGGGACTCTGTACCAGGTTCGTCTGCATGGGTACCTCCGTCTTACCTATTTTCTGCCGCAAAGCAGGAGCGCTTGCATTGCTGTGTTCCGGTTTAAAAGGTAAGATATGGCAGTAAAATCAATGGGTACCATAATTTTACATCTGATGTCACAAGTTGACAACGTACACTGTGGTTCTTATAGGGGTTGCAGTTTTGCTGCGAATCTCTCAGGAGACACGTGCATTATAGGTGACTGTTACTACTCACCATCAGGTGGGCAGTTTGCTTGTTTGCCAACTTAGTAGCAATAAAAAAATACACACAAAAAAAACATACGCATCGAATTGAGAACCTCTCCCTTTTTAACGAACTTCGAAAAAGCATTCATTGCCCGTGGTGCTACGTTTGCCTTGGCTCAAATTCTAATAATATGCATGTATTACCTTAAGTAAAAAGATTTAAAAAAATTTTTTTACAAACAATTAAAACCGACTTCGAAAACATCAGAAAGTCATAAATTATATAAGAATACTTACAACATCACAGTTTTATATTGAAGACTTCTTGCTTCTCTGTAAGTAGCATTTAATCAGGTTGGACTTAAATGCATTATCTCCAGCCGCTGCAGAGAATGTTTACGGAGCACGTCAAGACTGATCAAGACCGCACTTTGCCACTTGGCTCTAATTTTTGTGACATGTCTGTTCAGTCGTGTATCATGTACATCTCCCTTAAACTTTCGCTTAATGACAAGGCGCCATTATGTCTTAGGCTTTTTAATATATTATGTATTTTATTTATTTGGGAATCATACAGTTTATAATTATACATATGATACTGTAAAACTATTACATTAGCTTTTTAAAGTTTCCACTACTAGTTTTTTTTACGTACGACAGGGAAGCTCTTGCCCTTCTTCTCACCTGATGGTAAGTGACGATAAGGCCGAAGGTCGAAACGAGCATCACCCGGACTCCTTTACAACTGAACTAGTTAATGGAATTATTGCTGCGGATGAGGCAAATTTATGAACAAAAAACAACTTACGTAATTTAAAAAAATGGTCGCAAACTATAGGTGACTGTAGCAACTTATCATCTGGTAGACAGTTTGCATGTTTGATAACTTTGTTGTATACAGGGTATAAGTGACGGTGTCCCTTTTCTTTTAACAGTGAGTTCAGACCATGATCCTAATTTGAAAATCACTGAAATTTTCACCCGGAAAATTCATAAATTTTCCAATTTTTTTTTATAAATTTTGTGATGTAATACGTTTACAAATCATATTCTGTCAAAAAACCACAAAAATTAACTTTGCAATGTAAATCGTATAACATTTCCATCATACTGCGCGCGGAATTAGCTGTCATCGAACGTCAACGCACCGGGTGAGCAGAACAAATATGATGCCGGCGCGCCCAGCGCGCCATACATTGCGTAACATTAATAAAAATTAAAACTCCTTTTTTTTCTCTTGAAAAGCTTTTCCGGGAAAAATAAACATCGGTAAACAAATATTTACATTGGTCTGAACTCACTGTTAAAAGAAAAGGGACACCGTCACTTACACCCGGTATACAACAAAGTTATCAAACATGCAAACTGTCTACCAGATGATAAGTTGCTACAGTCACTTATAGTTTGCGACCGACCTAATGAATGCTCATTCTATCCCCACTCTATTAAATTCTTACGGCCGGTTGCACCAAAAATTCATTTTACGAACTCGTAAAAAGTAACGTAAAAAGTAAACGTATATCGTAAAAAGATGTTGCACCAAACTTTTGCGATACGTTTTACGGTTACTTATGCGGATACTTTTTACGGAGCTCACGCCCTGCTCATAACGTAAAAGTATAAATTTTTTGACAGTTCGTTCGTATTTGTATTTCAAAACGCGTTTAAAATACAATTTAAATTCACTTTTCATCACACAATTCACTATCCGACAATGATATTGAAAAATTATCCATATATTGTATAGTTGCCGTCGTCGAAGAACAAACATTAGAGTAGGTCAAATGCAAAGAAGATATTATATGATGCATTATTAAAATTACTCAGGCATAAAAATATAAATCGCCACACAAAGCTTTTTCTTCTTATTTTCGTAGTTTTGACGTTTTTACGAATTCAGCCAATGTCATGAATTTAGTATTGTTTGATTCTCAGAATAACAACTAAAGCAGCTGCTTTAGTTGTTATTCTGAGGTTTGATTGATAAGTCATAAGTCCATGGCCAATGTAAACAAAATACACGAGAAATACCGCTTGTTATGGATTGCGCATAGAAGTGTCAGTGCTGGCTGATGCGAGATGTTTTATTTTAAAAGAAAAGTTGTCATTTTCTATAGTTAGGAATAGAATTTAAAATTTGTTTACATTCTTGTCAATACATTTCTAATGTACATATAATTTTTATTTTTCGTGAAGAAGTCTTTTGAATATATTTTTTGTGTTTATTGATCTTCCAAGTTTTGTTTATCATTTTGAAGACAATAATTATCGTAGCACAACAATCGGGCCATTTATCGAACCACCACATTATGGCGACCGTGAATGAAATTGAAATGCTAAGAGCCCGAAGAAAAATTCAAAGAAGACAATTCACGACATGCAAAGGAAAGATTCTTAATTTACTCGCTGAGCCCGCTCGAGACATAGTTTCGGTTTCAGCAGAGTTTGAGCGACTCAAGTTGCGCCATGAAAGTCTTTGCTCAACTCAAAATGCTTTGCTAGACGTATGGCTTCAAGATGAAAATAGAGATGAGGAGGCTATACAGATAGATATGGACGCAGCGGATGAGTATGAATCTGATTTCTTCTTCATACAAGGTAAGGTGAACCAAATTATTACCACAGCGGCATCTAGCGACTCTCAACACAATATAAAAAAGACAGGAAGTAGTTGCGGTTGTTCGGTAGATAATAAGAATGTATTTCTAAAGCTGCCAAAAATAGAACTGCCAAAATTTGATGGCAAGATCGAAAACTGGCTAGGATTTTGGACACAGTTTAGAAAAATCGATGTTGATGAAAGTTTAGATAAAGATTATAAGATTCACTACCTTTTACAATGCATGGAGCCAGGTACAGCCGCTAGGGACGTAATCAGTACTTTTCCGCCCACGGGAGAAAATTATGATAAAGCTCTTGAGCAATTAAAGTTGCGATTTGGCAGGGAAGAGATGATTGTACAGTATTATGTTCGCGAGCTTTTGAAACTTGTACAGACAAGGGGCGTTACGCCAATAAGTATTCTGTATGATAAATTGATGACCAAAATTTTAGCTCTTGAGACGTTAGGGATGACACAGGAGAAGTATACAGCATTTTTGTTTCCGATGGTGGAGTCTTGTATACCAAAGGATACCTTAAGAGCCTGGAACAGGTCAAGAGCTAGCGGTAAAGAGGTCAATCTTGAAAATCTTTTATAGTTTTTAAAGAAGGAGGTAGAATCTGAGGAACTCATAAATTTAGCGCATGGCTCAGATAGAGTTTCTTCTTCAGCTAATACCCCAACTACAGCATGCTTAGCAGCGTCGTCAAGTAAGAAGGAGTCACATGACCATAGCACAAAAACGACGAAATATGACAATAAATGTCTGTGGTGTGACGTGAATACGCATAATAGTTCCGAATGCGCTAAGGCTGTAAATATGTCATTGGATCAGCGAGTAGAGTTTATCAAAAAGAAGAAGGCATGTTTAATTTGTTTATGCGTCGGACATAGAGCGGCTTCATGTAGAAAACACCCGAAGTGCGTAGTTTGTACCAGACGACATTATCCAATTATGTGCAATGAGGTAACCAAAGAGGTAAAAACAGTTGCTAACTCTAAGGTAAATATTTCAAATTTTTCTAATAGCGAATGTTCTGTGCTTTTGCAAACTTTAAAAGTTAAAATTGTCAATGGAAGCAAATTTGCGACTGTCAGAGCACTTATTGACTATGGGGCTCAGCGATTGTTTATTGCTAGCGATACTGTATGTAAATTAGGCCTAAAGTCGATAGGTACTCAGGAACTTGTACATAATTTATTTGGTGGTAATGTAACCAAGAAACAATATCATAATATGTATTCTATTTCTGTAAGTAATATAGATTGCACATATGAGTGTAAATTAAATGTATTAGAGCAACATGCGATTTGTGGATATATACCTAGATTAAATAACGGTAGTATTAAGTCTAGATTGCAAAGCGAAGGTATTTTTCTATCTGATGATTGTAACGATGATATGAAAATTAACTTGTTAATTGGTTCTGATTTTATAGGGTCACTCCTCACTGGACGATCAGTACTAATCGAGGGCAACCTTCTGGCAACTGAGACTAGGCTGGGTTGGACCATCCAGGGGCCGAGTTTAGGTGTATATAGTTGTTCTGTAAATACGCTCAATTGTACATTTGATGTGGAAGACTTATGGAAGTTGGAGACTATAGGAATCCGAGATGATGCTGAAGTTAAAGAACGTTGCGATAAGGACTCAGAGGTAATGCTTTTCTTTCATAATTCGGTAAAGCGTCAATTTGATGGCCGGTATGAAGTAAGACTACCATTTAAAGCAATTGTAGAGTTTTTACCCACTAATTACAATTTAGCTGTCAAGCGTTTACAATCGACGACAGCCAAGTTGGACAAAATGGGTATTGTGGAAGAATACGATACTGTATTTAAAGAGTGGGAAGCCGAGGGCATTATTGAAGAGGCCAATAATGATAATGCGGAATATGGACATTATTTGCCGCACCATGCCGTTGTCAAAGAGAATAACTTAACAACTAAAATTAGGCCGGTATTCGATGCTTCAGCCGCAGAAAAGGGTGAATTGTCTCTTAACGCATGTTTAGAAAAAGGCATAAATTTAATTGAACTAATACCTAAGTTATTGATACGATTCAGGATAGGGGCGATAGGTATTACTTCAGACATTAGGAAAGCTTTTCTGATGATTTCGGTGAATCCTAGTGATCGATGCTATTTAAAATTTTTATGGTGGCATGATGTAAATAGTACGCAAAGGAGACTAAGAACATTTCGACATCGCAGAGTAGTTTTTGGTGTTACCACAAGCCCATTCCTACTGGCTGCTACGACATTGTATCACTTGGAGAAGTTCAAGGATTGCCCGACCGCCACAACGCTTATGAAATGTTTTTACGTAGATAATTGCGTAACAAGTGTAGATTCTGTCGATGATATGCGCAAATTCATGTCTGAAGCTAAAAACATAATGCTACAGGGTCAATTCGACTTGCGTTGCTGGGTAACAGGTCCTGAAATAACGGACCCAGAAGTTGTCACCGCAACAGTCTTAGGCTTAATTTGGGATCCAAGATGTGATACACTTCAGGTGAAAATACCTGCGATAAAAATGTTTGATGCCAAGATAACAAAGAGATTTTTGCTGTCTATTACACAGATCATTTTTGACCCATTAGGTTTTATTTGTCCGATAACAATTGTACCTAAGTTAATTTTGCAGAAATGCTGGAGCCTGAAGATTAACTGGGATACGAAACTTCCAGAGCAATTGGAGCATAAGGTGAAAGATTGGATAGATCAGTTAAGTTTACTAAAATCTTATAGTATCTCTAGACGTCTCTGTAGAAGTAAACTAAGCAACAATATCAATTCGATGCATGTATTTTGTGACGCCAGCCAGAGTGCTTATGCCGCATGTGTATATTTGAGATCGGAGAGTAAAGAGTGTACAGTTGATAATGGCAAAAGCGAGGCTAGCTCCTACAAAAGCAGTAACTATTCCCAGGCTTGAGCTAATAGCGGCGGTGATGGGTATTAGGTTGGCTGCGGAAGTGATGGATGATGGCTTTAGAGATAGAATGTTCAAAGACATATTGGACAGATTCAAGCATTGTTTTAGCCTGGATACAGAGAAAAGTTGGACTTAATACATTTGTAAATAATAGAGTTAGGGAGATTGTTCAAAGAACTGATGTAAATAATTGGCGACATATATCAGGTATTCAAAATCCTGCAGATTTGCCATCACGCGGATGTGACCCGCAGAAGCTATTAAACAGTAGAGGGCAAGATGGTCCAGAATGGCTCACGAAACCAGAGGTAGAGTGGCCGTTATCTAATCCTACGCCAGATTATAAGGAGGTGGAGAAGGAAGTAAAGAAAAGTTGTTTGGTAGAGGTTGTTATAGAAAAGTTTTCGGAGCGGTTGTGTTATTTCGTCAAATATTCGATGATAGTGAGAACAATCGCTTGGAGTCTTAGATGGTTACGTGGTAGAAATAGAGGCAAAGATATTACGGCCGAAGAGTTTAGAGATGCTGAGAAACGACTATTGAGAATGTTGCAGATAGAGAATTTTGGTGATACGGATAAGATTGCGGGATTAAACTTGCAAACTACTAAGAACGCTGAAGGCTTGATATGTGTTAAGACTCGTTTGACACTCAGTAACGAGGTAAATAGCTTTACATACCCCATACTGTTACCGGGTAAGAATATTATAGTCGAGCGCTTAGTAAGGCAAAGGCATATTGAATTTCTTCATGCTGGTTCTCAAACTCTAATAAATAAACTCCGAGAGAACTATTGGATTGTCGGAGTGCGAAGGTTAGCCAAAAGAGTAGTACAACGATGCGTCATCTGCAAGAGGTTTAGTTCTAAGCCCTGTACTGCACCAGAAGCTCCGTTACCAATTGATCGTGTTACTTGCGGAGAACCATTTTCAGTAACAGGGATTGACTTTGCAGGGTATTTGTTGTTGCGAGATGGCAGAAAGTGCTGGATTGCAGTTTTTACTTGCGCTACATATCGTGCTGTTCACCTGGAGCTATGCACGTCGCTGTCCACTGAAGATTTTCTTTTTGCTCTACGCAGATTTTTAGCAAGAAGAGGTGCAGTAAAAATTTTATACAGCGACAATGCAACCAATTTTCGAGGCGCGAGTAATGTGTTGGCAGGTATTGATTGGGCTAAAATATCTGAAACTTCCCAAGTTAATAAAATTTCATGGCGCTTCATACCGCCGTCAGCGCCATGGTGGGGTGGGTTTTGGGAAAGAATGATAAGGACAATCAAGGAGATTCTACGTCGCATTCTTGGCAAGGCGTCAGTTCATGAAATGGAATTAACAACCATTCTTTATGAAGTCGAAGCTGTTATAAATTCTAGACCTTTGACGTATATCTCTGACAATACAGAAGGCTTAGTTCCCTTAACACCAGCAATGTTTTTAGGTGCTATCGGTGCAGAAACACAGCTGGTTGGTGTTTCGAATGCCACGGGATTAACCGCGAGATGGCGCTACATAAAGAAACTCACAGAAGATATAAGACAACGATTTAGAAGTGAGTATCTTTCTTTACTCGTTCATAGGAAATCAACCATAGATGCAAAGCTTGTAAAGGAAGGTGACGTGGTCTTAATTGGCAGTGATGATACGAAGCGTGTGGATTGGCCTCTTGCTGTTGTTCTTCAGATAATGCCAGGAGCAGACGGTCACAGCAGAGTTGCTCGATTACGCACAAGCACGGGTGAAAAGCTGAGGGCTTATCAACGTTTGTATCCTCTTGAGCTTAACAGTAGGGATGTTTCACTGGGTGCTGATGAACAACAAGTAGTTATCACGCGTAGTGGTCGTCCAGTGAGAGTACCCTCTAGGCTAGATCTGTAATTATTTTTTTTGCATTGCTGTTTTATTTATGTTATAATATTTAGCACTGCAAGGTGGGGTGGATGTTATGGATTGCGCATAGAAGTGTCAGTGCTGGCTGATGCGAGATGTTTTAGTTTAAAAGAAAAGTTGTCATTTTCTATAGTTAGGAATAGAATTTAAAATTTGTTTACATTCTTGTCAATACATTTCTAATGTACATATAATTTTTATTTTTCGTGAAGAAGTCTTTTGAATATATTTTTTGTGTTTATTGATCTTCCAAGTTTTGTTTATCATTTTGAAGACAATAATTATCGTAGCACAACAATCGGGCCATTTATCGAACCACCACACCGCTGTAGTGATTGTTCGAGGATTGTTCTGAGAGAAATACGCTATCAACGTCACGTTTTGACAAATTAATAACATGTGTTACTACATGTAAAGAAAACTTTCATGGTAGTAAAAATCTACTAAGCTAAAATGGTAGAATTAAATCTTCGTTCGTGTAGCAAGGAATTTTACGGTTACTTTTACTGGAATTTTTTTGGTGCAACATAAATTTACGGATTTGTAATAGTGACAGATTGGTATATAAGTATAACTGAATTTGTAAAAAAAAATAGCAATTTTGGTGCAACCGGCCGTTAGTGTAAACAGATGTAGAGCATTATTTCGTTGTTCTATCGGCGTTCTTAAAGATTCTATGGAATATTCTAGAAATGCTCGCTCGCTTTATGTAAACGGCCCTAGAGCGTGCGAACAGTTGCTTAGAGCGTTCTTGCGTGTTCGGATGCGCTCGCTCCTTGGAGCGGCTAGTTCAAAGCGTTCTTACGTTCTAGCGATTCGGCTGATCTAAACATCTATTGTGCAAGAATTCTGGTACTTGATTCTCATTCTTGCTCGTTGATCTTTTGGTGTAAACGCTCAAAACGAGCTTTCGCTTACACTGAAAGATCAAGAAAGAATGCTCTTGTTCTAGCTCTAGCTCTTTGTTCAAACTCAAACTCAAAAATCTTTATTCAATATAGACCTTTACAGGCACTTATTGACGTCAAAAAAAACATAAAAATCTTCAACCAAGAATCTAATTAACTAAATTATTTAATCCTTGTATGTACACACACCCCAACCATTATTAAGATGTGTGCAAATACAAGTCAAATGAAAAAAAAAATTGACTCTACACCTGTTCGGAAATTGGGAGAGCCTTCTCGAGAAGAACAGGCAAGAAACTCGGAAGGTCTTGTATTTTTTTTGTCTCCTCTTTTAAAATGCCAACATTACAATATTATATTTCACAAACATTTTTTTAATAATATAGAAATGCCTGTCGGTGTGAATGGAACAGTTACTCGAATGAAATTTATCCCATTATCACAAAGTGTTAACACCCTTTGAACGTCAATTATTACATTTTTTGTCCATCCCAAGCAGTTTTATCTGTCATATAATCAGACACTTTATAATATGCTTTTTTCATAAGTGCGCCCTTGATAGTGACTTTAATTTTATTCAAGTTAAGTGCTTTAATATTATTTGGGATTTTATTGTAGAAACGTACACAAAGGCCTTTGAAAGAATTATTAATTTTTTTAAGGCTAGTATTTGGTAACGCTAACATATTCTTTTGCCTAGTATTTACTGAATGAATATCACTGTTTTTACAAAACGAATGGAAAATTTTATGAACATATACTATATTCTCGTAAATATATTGCGACGCGACGGTCATAATACCAATTTCTTTAAATTTTTCTCTCAAAGAGTCTCTTATTTTAAGGTTATAAATAGCACGAATAGCCCTTTTTTGCAGCACAAAAACAGTCTGAATGTCGGCAGCATTTCCCCACAGCAAAATGCCATACAACATCACACTATGAAAATAGGCAAAGTAGTCTTGCTGTATCAACATCAGTCAGCTGACGTATTTTCCATACAGCGTAGGCTGCAGAACTAAGTCTCTTCGACAATTTATCAATATGTGGGCCCCACTGAAGCTTTGAATCTAAAGTAATACCAAGAAATACTACGGTATCCACAAGGTCCACATTTTTATGCTTTATGTTAACAGTGGTGTGAACCTCTTTAGCATTGGGTAAAACAAATTTTATACATTTAGTTTTCCCTTCATTGAGGCACAAGTTATTCGCATTAAACCAGTAAACTATTCTTGAGATAGAACTATTTACATCGTCATAAATTTGCAATCGTCTTTTAATTTTAAACATAAGTGAAGTATCATCTGCAAATAATACAATCTCATGCCTGTCTTGTACAAAAGCAGGCAAGTCATTTATATATATTAAAAATAGAAAAGGACCAAGAATTGAACCCTGCGGAACTCCCATTTTAACCGAGGCGCCCTGGGACCTCTCCCCGTTGACGTCTACTTTCTGAATCCTCTCAGTCAAATAGGAGACGAGTAGATCCAGAACAGTGTCGTGAAATCCATAGTAGTGTAATTTCCTGATCAGGGTGTCATGATGAACGCAATCAAACGCCTTGGACAAGTCACAAAAAACGCCCAGCGCATCATGTGAGCCCTCCCAGGCCTCATATATATTTTGTATTAACTCAACACCAGCATCAGTTGTTGAGCGACCCTTTCTAAAACCAAATTGTTTACAGTGTAGAAGATTATTTCTGTTAAAAAAGCTTTGCATTTGTTCCAACATTATTTTTTCAAAGATTTTGCTAAAAGTAGGTAGCACAGAGATAGGTCTAAAATTATTGGGGTCTGATGTGCTACCACATTTGTGTAATGGAATAATTTTACTCAGTTTCATTAGATCAGGAAACACACCACAGTCAATGCAATCATTAAAAATACTAGCAAGTATTGGAGCTATTGTTTCTATTACAGATTGGGAAACATCTACAGAGTTGCCCCACAGATCCACGGTTTTCTTTTTATTCAGCGTTTTAAATGACTTTATTAAATCATTTGCACAAATATGGGCAAATTTAAATTTATCATCACAAGTTTTAACATGATCTTTTAGAATAGAGTCGGCTACAGTGGGGGAGGAATCCAAAGATTTTGTGATTGAAACTGGAATGTCAGTAAAGAATTTTTCAAATTCTGTAGCTACCTCAATATCTACTGTAACTTTCTTATTTTCAATATTTAAACAAAAATTGTTGTTATTAGTTTTTACTCTTCCGGTTTCATTATTAATAATGTTCCATGTCGTTTTAATTTTGTCACTACTATTTTTTATTTTAGAGCTTAAATAATTGGACTTTGCAAATTTACAAACTTTTTTAAATACTTTGGAATAAGTTTTTACATACAATTTAAATTTATCACTAGTATTTAATGAACGCTCATTGTAAAGTTCATAAAGTTTTATTCTGCTTTTGTGAATACCTGGTGTGGCCCATTCACTAAAAGCTAATCTACCATTGACTGAGATGGTTTTTGGAACAAAGATATTTTTAAATTCACAACAAAATGTGTTCAAAAAGTTTTCATACAATTTATTTGGATCTTCGTCATAATCAATATACTTTAAATTAATACCAAGATTATTATTGAAACGCTCCAAGCGGCCAGCAGTCTTTGGTACAACAGTGATATTCTTTTTCGCCATAAGCTTACATTTGTAAGGTATAGTAACAAATAGACCAGAGTGGTCAGATTCTAAGTAATTAAAAACATTTTGTGCTAATGGTTCTATGTCAGTATAAATATTATCAATGCATGTGGCAGAAAACTCAGTAATTCGTGTTGGCTCCAGAAATAAGTTTTTACGATTATATGACTGAAACAAATTTTTAATTCTCATACATAAACTAGAGTTTTCTAATAAGTTAATATTAAAATCTCCACAGACTAATATTTGTTTGCCTTGCTTACAGACTTTATTTAAAACTTCATCCATTATATTTTCAAAGTAGTCATACAATCCCGAAGGAGGCCTGTATACGCTCACTACAATAATCTGGTCCAACTCTACGCAGGCAATTTCTATTGTTCGTTCAACTGAGAGGTTCACAATATCTTTACGATCTTTATATTTAAGCTTTTTATTTAATATGATTAATGAGCCACCGCGAATTGCATTTTCTCGACTGAACGAACTACCAACCTGGTGGTTGCTAAAATTAAACATGAACTGGTAGCTTTTAAGCCAATGTTCGGTTATACAAAAAATGACTACTTTACTACTGTTTATTTATTTATTCATTTATTTATTTAGGTACATTAACATCATATGCATATATATTAACACAAATATACATTTTAGGGCATTTTAACTCATACACATGACAATTATAAATGTACACAGCATTCACCATTAGGTTGTTATCCTAGCTAATTAAGAGTATATGAAGATTTACAAAAAGAAACAGTATCAAATGATCAATTAAACCTGAAGGATTCTGCTCAAGCAACCTATTATAAATTCAAGTTTTTATTTTATCTTTATATGTTTTTAATTTGTCAAAAAATATGTCAACATCACAATTAGACTGCAGTTCGTTATAATTTCTACACATGCGTATAATTGGGGAACTCAAGCCTATGTTGGTTCTACTGTATAGCGTGTATAGTATCTTAGTTATAGGATATCTCGGATATCGACACGGCACTGCTAAGGAGACCTGGCTAAGAATGTCACCACTGTCAATAATTCCGTTTAGGACTTTGTATAAAAATACCAAATCGTGCTTCACTCGACGGGCCCTCAGCGATTCAAGATGAAAATAGGACAGCCGAACTTCATAAGGACACCGGTAAGATAATCCTGAAACCGAGAACGCAAGATGCCTTGTAAATGAGCGCTGAATCGACTCTAGTCTCTGTGATGCTACACTATAGAAGGGATTCCAGACGACACTGGCATACTCCAGATTACTGCGGACCAAGGCATTATAAAGAAGGATTTTTGTTTGGGCCTTCTGGAACCCCTTCGTGTTGCGCTTCAAAAACCCTAGCATTCGCGAAGCTTTTTTGGCAACCGTATTGATATGCGTTTTGAAATTTAAGGCACAGTCTAAATACACCCCCAAATTGCAGATCTCATTAACCTCCTGCAGCGGATGACCATTCAAGCTATAGAGATGATCTAGTGGTGTTTTTTTCCTTGTAAATTTGATATGGAAGCACTTATTAATATTCAGTATCATGTTATTCTGAAGACACCACTCCCAAATACTATTTAGATCCGCTTGTAATGATTCGCAATTACTTGGGGTAGCATTTATATATAGCTTCAAGTCATCTGCAAATAGCAAAAACTTTGAGTGCTGTATTACTTGGCAGATGTCATTGATGAATATCGAAAACAATGTAGGCGAAAGGTTCGACCCTTGTGGGACACCTGAGGTGGCATAATAAGTATGAGATTTATAGCCACAAGTAGCGACTATTTGCGATCTATTTGCAAGGTATGACTCAAACCACCGCAGAAGAGAACCACCGATACCAAAGGACTGTAGCTTATGTAGAAGTATACTATGATCAACCTTGTCAAAAGCACTTTTGAAATCGGTATAAATTGCATGAATTTCATTTCCCTTATCTAACCCTGAGCATATATCCGAGACAAAGGTTACCAAGTTCGAAACGACCGATCTTCCGCTACGGAATCCGTGCTGATTCTTAGAAATGCTATTCTGAACATGATGCGCAATAAATGGCGTTATTAGAGTTTTGGCAAAACATGACAAAATGGAAATAGGTCGGTAGTTCTCCACTGCCCTGGTGTCTCCTTTTTTGAAAATGGGTACCACCAATGCTTCCTTCCACTTATCAGGGAAAACACCATCAGCCAGAGATTTCTTAAAAATTAAAAAAAGGGGTAAAGCAAGAGCGGAACCACATCGCTTTACAAACATTGGATGAATGCCATCAGGGCCGCTGGCCTTGGAAATATTTATTCGCTTTATTTCCTTTAAGACTGCTTTTTCTGTCAGAGGTATACAGCTCATGGGCTCTGAGGTCAGTGTGACACCCCAGCATCGACCCGCGGTGACATTATTAACGCTCGAATAGATAGAGGCAAAGTGACCAGCAAAAAGATCGACTATATCCTTCCGAGTGCTGGCAACTGAATCGCCTAAGTGAATGGAAGCAGGCAGGGACACATTATTTGATTTTTTCTCCTTAACATATCTCCAAAACGCTTTGGGGTTGACACCGATCTCATCCTCAATATTTTTTTTATAATTTGATAGTCAGTCCTTTTACAGTTTATGACACCTTCCACGAATAAGCCTATATTCTAACTCATCTCGAGGGTTTTTAAATTTTTTAAAGCGTTTCCTAATAACGTGCTTCTCAGCCAGCAGCCCTATTAAAGCACTCGTAAACCAAGATGGATGTTTTGCATTTCTCGGCCTACGGACAGGCGTATATTTAGTTATAGATTTAAGTATTAATGTGTAAAAGGTGTCAACCATGTCGTTCACATGTTTATTCATAAATGTGTCGTGCCAATTTACAGCTGTTAATTCCGTGATAATACTTTTATAGTCTGATTTAAAGAAATTAAGGTCTGAGCGTGAGTTACTTTTTGGAATTTTATTTTTGTTGAAATTCAATGTAACGTGCAGACAGGGGTGGTGTGGGTCCAACTTTGATAAGGGATCCAGTGATTCACAGAGTTTTGCTGTGGCTAGGCTGCAGAACACCAGATCCAGAATTTTATCATTGGTGTTACGTATATAATTCATTTGGTATAGATTGTTAGCGGCCATGATGTCCACAAGCTTTGAGTCCAATAAATTGCTGCACTTAGAAGGTGCAGTATGGATTTCATTTTTGTTAGGTAGCCATATTATAGATCCCTGATTAAAGTCACCTAATATTAGAACTTCATTTACCTGACCCAACACGAAATCTGCATTATCAATGAAATCGGAGAGTGCCCTTGAATTGGCTGGCGGAGCCAAGTAGATGGCACATAGAGCAATTTTCTTAAGTTGGTTATTGACATTAATTTTAAGAGTAACCCATATAGCTTCAAGATTACATTCCCACTGATGCATTCTGGTTGAGACGATGTCGCGTGAAACTGCTACCATAACGCCACCTCCATCCCTCTTCGGACCCACATCATGCCGTCGATCCTGGCGATACACGACATAGCGGGAATCTATGAATTCTCTATCATATATTTTGTCATTTAGCCAGGTCTCCGTAAATACTATAATACCGTAGTCATTTTGCAAAATGTTATTGTAAACCTCGTTAGTTTTAGTTCTTATACCTCTTACGTTTTGATAGTATATGCTTACGGAATCGAATGTTAGTACTGCAGTTACTACACTCGCAATATACTTTCTAAAACAGCAATAAAATTAAACTAACAGTTTTAAGCTGTCTTGGTTTCGTATAAATAAAGCAGAACAGTTCTCATTTTTTCTTACATACACTCGTCCCTCGCGGACCCAAACAAATTTGTACCCTACTTCCTTAGCTTTTTTACGTGCACAAGCATGAAGTGATTTGTTAGATGGAGTTAGATGTTCGGCTACGTAGACTGAAGATACAGCTCCAGCGTAACCCAGGTGGTGAGAATTGAGCTTGTCTTGACGATTTTTGCCTTTGTTAAACTTTACTACGGCTGCAAGAAGGATATCACGCTGCCTGATACTTCGAAGCTTGGCAACCACTCCGCGCGGCCTATCACTGTCCTTATTTATCTTCGCAATCCTGGTTATATGTTGAATATCGTCCTGTATCAGTTGACAATCTACGGTCTTAGCCAATTGGATAAAAGTGCTGCTTAGGTCTTCCGAGCGGTTTTCTGGTATGCCGTTGATTTCAACGTTGCTCTCGCGCATTTTTTGTTCAATGTTAACGAGCCTCCCAGTCAATTCAAGAACAGAGACCTGTAGTTTTTGATTTTCGGACCGCAACTGGCCCAGAGCCTCTTCCTTTTCTTCCAGTGATTTTTTAACATCCTCGTATTTGCTGTTGAAAAATTCCAAGGAGTCATGATAGCTTGACATTTTTTCCCTGATGTCTTGTAGCTGTTCGGAAATCTGTTGTTTTATAATAGAAGTTATCTCCTGTCGCAGAATGTCCCGCAAACTCTCTTCGGTTACGTAGCAATCGCCAACTCGTTTAGGTCCTGCATTGTCTACGTTTTGTTGATTATCGGAATCCTCAAGATTCCGATCCATTGCACGTTTCGATCGCTTTGTGACATTATTGATCTTATTATCAGGGCTTATGTCCTCATTGGCAGGTTCAGCTCGAACCGGAGTGTTCGCATTGCCGCCTTTAGGCTGTTTGCATCGACATTCCGGGCATGTCCAAGATATTTTATGGCGTGGTTCCATTAAATTAAAGCGTTTAGAGCTTATATTACTGCACTTAAGGTCATATTTTTGCTTACAACCAAAGCATTCCATAAATTCTTTACCTTGAAGCTTATTTTGTTATGTTATACTGTTCATGAATAACTCAACTTCCAGATCTTTGCCCATCATTCCTTGCATGTTCTGGTGCACCAGGTTGATAAAATTTACATGTTTATTATATTCAAATGGGTCTTCCAGTACATTATCGAATAAACAATTTTCATTTTGTTCTTTATTTAACATTATGCAAGAGGATTTCTCTATTGTCTCAATAACTAATTGAAAGACTTACTAACTAATACATCAGTAATATTACTGACAGTCATCCTACTTCTACGTTGCTCAATAGGAGCAATTTTTGTAGCCAAGTTCTTGGCTGAGATATAAAAATAATATGATAGCGATTTTGCTATTCGTCTCTTATAATAATTTGATAGACAATATCTATTATCTTTAGTCAAATACAATCTATTTACATAATTATTGATGTCAATTAAATGAAATTTATTATTATGACATAAGGTACTTAACTTTAAATTCAATTTATATCTTACACTATTTTCCTCTTGTGACAAGTTGTTGTAATAAGGTAATGTGAACAAAATAATTTTTTGTACATTTAAATTATTTAATTTATTTAAATAATGAGTCAGGACTTTTTTGTTCATATTACCTCTATTTGCAATAAAAAACAACAATGTAGTAGGCTGGTTAAATTCACATTCGATCACTTTTTTTAGTATGTCGCAGTACGAAGCACCAGGCATGCAATAGTTCATTATTGAAAGTCCCATGTTTGTTAGAAGTTGACCCATACCTATGCCAATGTCATCACTAAACATAACAATATTGTCACTTGTGACCACTGAAGTCTGTAGTAACTGTGCATAGTCAGCTGCTGGTGGCTGAGATACCATGTTGAGAGCAGGACACGCATGATCAGGTACAACATTATAAATTATTTGGCTATCTAATGTTAAGCTATCGTTAGTGGAACTGGAGTGTTTGTCCAGTAAGGCCTGATATCTGTCTTCATTAAATTGACAAAGTGTAGCTAGCTCTGTGACTGATTGGATATGCTCCTTAATTTCATTTTGAGCATTGTAATAATTTTTTGTCATATTTGCTAAAGAATTTTGCAAGTTATTAATGACATTATTTAATTCTTGTATGTCCCTTTCATACATGTTTCTGCTCTCTCTCAATTTTGAGTAAAAAATATCCAACGAATCTATTAAGCAAGCACGCTGCTTTCGTAATTTAATATTACTTTTAAAAGAGTTATGATTCTTAATTAATTTTTGTTTCTTCTTAATTAATTTATTAATTGCCTGACGATGATGTATCGAAACCGGTCGCAATAATTGAAGTATAATAAAGATTCAAGTGGAACTTGTGAAATTAGTGTTTTAATAACAAGATAATTTATTAATTTTAACATATTTTTTGAGTTTATTTTTACTACTGAAATGGAAAGGTATGGACTTAACTGATGTACCCGAATACTGCTGTGTGAGATTTTGTCCACCAGGAGATTGCATTAGCTCCTCAAAAAGACTATGGGTATGTATAATTTCACTATTTTGCATAGATTGTTTAAGTTTACCGATTTTTCCATTTGCATCACTCAGCTCCCGTTCCAGTTCAGAGATTTTATTCAGTGCTGCCTCATACATACTATTTTCGTTTGGTTTAAACCACACAGAACAGAACAGAACAGAAACCTCTTTCTGTGTCCTGTGGTTTAAACGTACCTTTAGGTTGAATATCGTGAAGCAATATGGAACCATAAAAGATACGAATGTTGCTACGACTTTGTATACACTGTTTACAGGTGGTTTACAGTAACTAGGCATCATTTGACATATTTATTGGAATTTTCGACCTTAATGCATTGTCAGTGTCAAACAATATGTCAACAAAGTCGGTCGGTCGAGAATTGAATTCCTTGACCTTAAATGTAGCTTTTGTAAGACTTTATATAACCCCAACAAAAAGGTAAAGGCCTATGTTGAATAAAGATTTTTAAATTTGAATTTGAGTAGGTACTCAGTCAGCCCTGTAAAGGATCAAACATGTTTGTCAAATTTGCTTGACAAACTTTACGTTTTCATCAAACACGACGTCAATTCTGATTTCCTTTAAACACACCAAACACGTAGTTTGTTTGTCAAACGCGTCAAACACAGCCCTACACGAACAAACAAGTTTGTCAAGCACGTAAATTTGACAAACATGTTTGATCGTCTACAGGGACTTTAATGTCACTGCCTGTCTTGCCCTTCAAGCCAGAATACAGCAGCAATAACCTTCAATTTTACGTAGCAGCGGCAAAAATCCCTTAAGCTGACTTGTCTTGAATACTATAAATAAAGCTGTAAATGGATCGACCAACGAGCTGATTTCCAAGTTACGTATATGCGTCCGTTGACAGCGCAAACGGAGACAAATCGTCTCTGATAATCCTCGCCTATTAGCCGGTATTGAGACACGTAGTAACATTGTGTATGTATTGTCTGTGTGGCATTGGTGACTGATGGTGACGAAGACCTTTGTCACGAAAATTAAGCGTCTAATGGTCATTTTCACCAACCTCTTCTTAGCTTAGGTGACTCTTAGGTAGCATGCTGTCACATTCTTTTCATTAAAGACAAAAAGTGACAGCATACGTCTTAGGGGCTTCCTAAGCTAAGTTATGGTTGGTGAAATCGGGCATAAGAACTACAATCTCGTCTCTATCAAGCCTTAAATATATAACAGAAAATATAAACAGACTTCAAAAAAAAATGTCAAAGAAAAATATTTTTAGATTTTTGTATTGAAGACGGTTCCAATCGGTGTCTTTGAGTATTTGGAAAGAGATTCAAACTAAAAATAGAATACTAATTACATTAATTTATTTATTTATGACATTCACCACACAGATCGTATAAGTCAAGGTTGTGTTCGTACATGTTAAGTGCTAAATTTAATTTAATTAGAGGACCTTAAATAAAAATAAAAACATTTACTCACAGAAAATAAAAACCGACTTCAGAAAATCAAAAACGTCAAAAATAATATAAGAGTCGCGATTTTCTTTTTATTTTGAAGTCGGTACGGATGATCGATGATCATGAGTTAAAATTTGGCATCGACTTTAAAATGAAAAATGTGATGTTGTGTGTATTCTTATATTATTTTTGGCCTTCTTGCGTTTTTGAAGTCGGTTTTTAGTTTTTGTTTTTTTTTTCTTTTTAGTGTAGGTATAAGTTAATACCAGCTCACCAAAGTAATTTGAAAGAATACAATTAAAGCTGAATACGTCAAGGATACTTCCATCATCAGCTCAGCTTACGACTGACCAGACGCAAAAATATGAATATCTGCAGAAAAAACATGAAACACGTTAGACGTGCCTTTATAAATTTAGGGGGTCGCTCGATTTTCCTGAAATCCCATCATCAGATCCTGACTTGGAGACACTGGGACCAATTGGGAAGTATATCCTCTCAAACAAAGTAAGAATTCTTCTAATCGGTTAATAAATGACGGAATTACGACGTAACAAACATAAAATACGACCGAATTGAGAACCTGTTACTCCTTTTTGTGAAGTCGGTTAAAAAGGGACTTTATGTGGAAGAGACATTTTGCGAAGACCTCTGAGCCCTTATTATGACATGTAGGTTTCTTAACTCAGGCTCTGAATTGAGTTTAAGGGTTTAAGTATTAACTTAAAAAAATGAGTTGATAACCTTTCATAGAATCGGTACAATTGAATTGTAACGTCATCGTTCGTTGACGCTATCAGAGACGAATAATGCGACAGATTCGAGTATTGCATATTTAATTTAGATAAGTGCGATGATTGTGTCAATAAACGAAGCTTTTGTAACTGATTACGGCGATATCGGCCGGCCAATAATATTGACAGGGTCGTACTTAGGGCGCAGTGTTTGAAACACAAACAGTTACAAAATTACATCGTAATTATGTTTTTATGCAACCAAAGTGGCAAACTCATTCAGATGGTGTGCATACTCAACATAACATGGAAATCTCTGATTTCATTTCAAATGTCAAAAACTAGTGCCAAATTGTGCTCCAAGGAAAAATAGTTCTCTTCATCTTGTGGATTTATAACTCTAAAGTTATAATAGCCATAATTTGGTGAGTAAGCTAGAAATATGTAGGTTTCGTTCAGCATACCTTCGTCTAAGAAAACAGAACAATTAAGCTACTAGTTAACTTTCTTACTGCATAATCACCAAAAACTGTTTGTACAAAAAGACATAAGACGACCAAGGCCGACTTATCTTACCTCAAAAAATAATTCTCAAATAGTGTCTTTACTGTATACAAACATAAAAAGAGTACGCTCATATTATCAGAATAATAATTAGGTATAGTCTTCATTAGGTGATATTCTAAGCAAATGCTCTACTCCTAAGGAAAGTTGGAACTGGGTTCACAAAGACTCGTTACCTAGCCAACCCTGTGGTCGACAACCTTGTCAACCTCACCTGCTCGTGGTCCCTGCTCACCCACTAACAATGTTCTGTGGCTCAGTACCAATGTGCACTGAGCCTACGTGATGAAAGGCTGACGAAATCCCCCCTTTTATGGGATGCCTACGTAATGTAGCTAAGATTATCATCATCACAGCTCATATACGTTCCGACCGAAGGACTCGAGCCTAATCTAAGTTAGAGTGAATAGGCCTTAGTCAGCCACGCTGGTCCAGTGCGGAATGGTCGACTTCACATACCTTTGAATTTCTTCGCAGGTGTATGCAGGTTGCCTCACAATGTTTTCTTTCGCCGTAGGAGCGTAGGAAAAATGTAAATATGAAATTCGAAAAGCGAAAGACATATTGGTACATGGCAGGATCGAACCTCGGACTTCTCTATTAGAAGGCCAGTACCGAAAAATGTAAATATGAAATTCGAAAAGCGAAAGACATATTGGTACATGGCAGGATCGAACCTCGTACTTCTCTATTAGAAGGCCAGTGCTGAGTCCACAGCACCACCGATGATGATGTCGTCTAAATACGTCCCTGTATTTTCAGCCATTCCACTCTAGATAAGGTGCAGCTTTGATTTGCGCTTATCAGGAACACGTCAGTACATTCTGCGCAAAGTTCATATACTTCAGCTCGCATCCTCGAATGTTGGATATCAATTGGCTATCAAGTACTAACGTTGAAATAAGAACCCACTCCGGCTTACAAGGCCGTAGCTGGGGCGATTAAGAGGGTTTGATCCCGCCGCTTATCTTCTATACAAATAAATAAAATTGAAGTGTCTGTTTGTAATGTCAAAAAAACAAGTTTTTACTAAATGGGTATGAATATAATCGGGTGCATATAACAAAAACACAATTTAATTTTTTTTTTGTCTGTCTGTTTGTTCCCGCTAATCTCCGGAACGGCTAGACCGATTTTGACGGAACTTTCACTAATAGATAGTTAATTATATAAGGTATAATATAACTTGGGCTACTTTTATCAACTGCAACAAAAGTTACTATTTCACGCGGACGAAGTCGCGGACACAGCTAGTAATTTAATAAAACACATATAATTTAATAGGCGAGTAATTATAATACTACTACGTGATCTAATCAGAAATGATAAGATCCGTAGAAGAACTAAAGTCACCAATGAATTGCGAACCTTCAGTAGCAGTGTGCAGAATACATCGCTCGCAGGACTGGCGGTCGTTGGGGCGAAAGGCTTTCGAGTGGCAGCCGCGTACCGGAAGACAGCGTTGGCAGGTTGGCAGGTCCACAAGGTGGACCGACGATCTGGTGAAAATCTCGGAAAGCCGCTGGATGCGAGAAGCACAGGACCGATCGGTTTGGAGTACTTTGGAGATCCCGGGGGAGGCCTATGTCCAACAGTTGACTGAAATGATGACTTATTATAATAATAATAACTATTTACTTACTATTATACATACATATAAATTTACTGTACACAATGAGACAGAAAGTACTGTTTTAATTTTAACAAGGTCTTCTGATGAACTCTCGTGTATATGGGTTGGCAATTTTCTCCACAACTCAGCAGCGCGGACGGAGGAAAGGAAAAAGAATATAATAATTGAAGATGGAAAAGGTGTGGTTATAATGGAACGAGATGAGAGAAAGGAGGTATGTGGTGGAAATGACAAAGAAAATACTCAGGAAACTCGGGATGTTCTAGCTAATCATTTGCATTTAAATAGTCGCATCTAAATATTCGTCTTAGTCATAAAGGGTGACTAACTCCTTTGAGCAGGATGCTAATGCCAACGCCGGCCATTTGCCGTTGAGCGTCGACCAAAATGCAGATGACGTCTGAAAAATACATTTCACCTCTTTAAATATGGAAATTCAAGATGTCGCACTTTCGGCGGATATTAATTTATTATTCAAAGTGTGTCTTGGCTCGCTACGGACGAGCGTAGTTCGCTCGCTGAGTGACGTCTGTATTGGGGCGTCAGCTTTGCGCAGAGTCAATTTGTCAGGATCTCGTGGTTTGTTTACTTATACAGCATAAAATAAACATTGATGGCCTTATTTCCGTCATGCATGAGCCGAGACTTCAGCGGGATTTCAGAAAAATATACAAATATCATACCTTGGTAAAGAACCACTAAGTGAGTGGTTGGTTGTTTTACACATTGATTTACTACCAAACGTTTGGTAGTAAATCGATGGATTTAACCAACAAAGTTGGCAATCAAGTAGACTGCTGGTTCTAATAAATACAAATCCAATAATTTTTATTCAGTACCTTTAAATATAATTTTTGATGTTGCGCAGGGGTAAAAAAAAACTATTTACATTATACACGAAAACAGGATGACAAAAAGTCTAAAAAATAATTATGTAACAATATTATTATGTAATTAATAACAGCAATATCAAAAAATACTATATTAACAAGAAAAAAAAAGTTAAGTTCCCCTCAAAAAGAAATTGGGATGAAATAAACATTTAATATGGTTTTATCATCTCGTCCCAAATATATCATGGGCTAATGGGACAAATTGACAAATATCTTGGAAAAGTTGACTCTACTGACCGTTCGGAATTCGAAAGAGCATTCTCAAGAACTAGCAAGAAACTTGGAAGTTTTAATGTTTTGTCTCCTCCTTTAAAATGCCAACATTACAATAATAGAACATATTTCACAATCATTTGATTTTATCACATTATAATAGAAACGGAAGTGAACAGTTACTCAAAAGAAATACATTTATTTATAAGCTTCAAGAATCTGCAACATTTACAATGAGAGTGTCGTTGCCAACTTTCGATGTCAAAATACCCAAAAGCAACTTCACTGCCTGTTTTACCTTTAAACCGGAACACAGCAGGCATCCTTCTTTATCCTCCAGATCCTCAAGATCCCAAGAAGAAGAAGGAGGAAGGCCCGTGTAAACGTCTCTTGGCTGAAAATGAATTGGCTAAGGAAGGGAGGGAGTCAATACCTAGTATCGCTCTGGTTTGTTGAGAGTCAATACTGCGTAATGTTTTATTTAGTGGATCCTCATGGGACCCATGGGACCCGGTCCTACCTCCCTCCGATGGACACTGCTGGCCAATAGATGAGTATCTGGCACTACTACCACACCCGATCTGGGCCAGCTTGGCTCGAGACAGACTAAGGTCCCCTTCTTGAAGGAAGCACAGCTGTGAATGGATTGTGGCTAGATAATAATTATAATTGATGAAGTCACATACATATAAAGCTTAATTTTTATACATCCTGTGCATTTTTGTACCATATCTCTATCATATTTATGAATAGTAGTAATAGTCCTTCCAATCAATTTTTAGTTACGGCGACCAATCACGTAGTGGCGACGGGTCGGCGGCAGCGGTTCTCATACAAATCGCTTTGTATTCTAACCTCTTTCATGGTGTTCTATGGTAAGGCATCAGACTCAGTGTTTAATCGTGCTTTCTGAAGTACGTAGGGGCACAAGATGTTTCATTTTTGGTCATTCATCAAAACCCTGATTACGACCCGCTACAACGACATCTTATGATGTCTGCTTCGATGTCCGTAGTTAGTAGTGTTGCCCAAAATCGGCGTTGGTCTTGCAGTCTTGCGAGACTCTTGCAGCAAGACCGAGTCCTAGCCTAGACCAACGCCAAGACTGACCCATGCAATAATTGAGCAAGACTCTTGCTCAAATCTTGCATGGGTCAGCCTTGCTCTTGGTCTTGTTACAATTAGGCCGATCTTGGTCTTTTGGGCCAATTTTCGGCAACACTAGCAATTAGTCCTAAGTGGATGCATATGGGTTGATGCGACCGTTCCAAATTATTGTATGTGCATAATTGCTTCCTTTATTTACCAAGAAACGCACTGTAAATGTATTTTCATTACTCATACTCTGAAAGTAGGTCTGAAGTTGCCTGAGTAGCGGGTTGAAAGTAATACTTTTCAGCCCTAGGGAGAATCACTTTCAACTGGCAGCTGCTGTTAAATTTTAAAAATTAAACTAGTTCTTTTTTAACAATTTTATTGAACCATGTTCCGACTTTCTATACAGCCACTCAATTACAGCGAGGTGTAAAATTGAAATAACATAATGTTAAGTATTTGAAGAATATATATTTTTAAATGACTTTATTATAATTTATTTTCAACTATTTCTTTAAAATAACATAAATTTGGGCAAAATATTAACAATTTTTTAAATTATGAAAATGAAAAATAATGGCTGAATAACTGGCCGGCTACAGAAAAAAGCGGGAAAGCGGCAATGCGATCTCCATTTGTTTTTTCCATTTGAAGTTTGTTAATACTTCCATATAGCAGAGATTTGTATTAACTGTTAATTATGTTTGTATAACATAATATAAAATGTACACGTCTTTTCTTTAGCTAATTCATTGTTTTATTTTTACTTTCCATGTATTCGTAATGAAAAGCACAGTGTTTACCTCGGGTTAAAGACTTATTTAGTCCCTCGAACTATTGGTGCCCTCGCTACTACTAAACACCGTCTCGGGACTAAATAAGTTACTTTCACCCCTGGGGTAACAATGTATTATTCTGAAGTAACAGCATTTCAAATTCTCTATAACGAGTGCGTCATTCTAATCAAAATCAAGAAATGTGAGATGTAAAAGACACTATTATCACTCTGCATGATGAGATTCACAACAAAATTTCTAATTTATTAATCTATGTTGTGGTGCAGTGTTAAATTTAGTTTTTAGCAATTTTACGAGTAGTTTTATTCACTAAAATTGCCTATAAAATCATGATTTTTGACTAAAAGCCAAAAAATAAGAAAAATGTATTCTGTGTGTACTTTTGATTATGAAAAAAAAATGTATTCCGTGATTATAAAACGAAACAAATAGTTTTAGGAAAAAGGAACGGAAAAAAAAGTTATATTCGAGTTATAAAGTACGCTAATATAATATGGTTAAAAGTTGATGTTTAAATTAAAGGTAGTGAAAGTTAGTCAGAAATTTTTAGTTTCAGATCTCTAATATTTCCTATTTTAATGTACGTCTAAAATATTTTTTTGTAAGTATGTAACGTAATTTATTTCAAGTTCATTTTATTTTCTGTTTTAATGTTTGTATAAAAAATGTGAGTATGGAACGTAATTATTTTCAAGTTCATTTTATTTTATACAATCATTACAGAATTTCAACAAATATAATCAGGATAACATAAAAACTATGTAGTGGGATTCAACTTACCGGTCCCCCGTACTTGTATCCCAGCTCAAGAGCAACAAGTTGTGCTATTTCCTCGCCTCCGTCCACAGCAACCGTCCACTCGTCGACGAAGTGCTTCGCGTGCTCCTGCCCGTTATGCACCCCATGGTACTCATGTCGTCCTGGTACCCACGTAATGAAGTCATCAGGATAAAAACAATATGCAGGTGCCACAAGAGCCCTTATCAAAGTAATAAATATCAAAATTGACATGGGTGCTTTGGAAAGAATCCAAAAGTTAAAAGTGTTCTCTTTTGTTCAAAATTTGTTCAAATTTTTATATATCAAAAAATTAACTTAAAGCTTAGCTTGTTCAGGTTACGCGCCGCCCGAGTCTACAATGAAACTAAGCTCTGTACTGAAAATAAGTTGAGGGAAATTGTTTTCCCGCGCGAAGCCTACGTCAAAGTTGCCAGCGGACAGTATGATAACTAATACGACGGCGTATATTCGAGTGATTTTATTAATGGTCTCATTATTCATTGTCAAAAAATAAAATAGCCTCAAGAATATACAAATGCATGATTTTCAATGTTTCACTGAACTAATCAAATTTCAGAAATACAAGTTTTGTCAGTGATACGTAATACTTATAGTACGTTCCGTACTATAAGTTACGTACGTTCTTCTTCGTTCGTCACGCTAAAACTCAAAAACAGCTTCACTGATTTGAATATTTATTTTTGTCTTTTGTTATCCATAATACAGAGTTGCTTGCTTAATAGTACATTATGATACGAGCGCGCTATGTCGGTACTCTACTTTCTTGTCTCGCTCGCCTGCGGCTCGCGCACAATATCGCCACGTACGCAATGAGCAATGCGCGCGTGTATCATACGACGTTTTTCAACACACTTGTGAAGAAAAATAAACGATCTTGTGGTATTAATATTTTTCTGAAAATGACTGCGCTTTTTATCAATCTTCCATTGCATAAAAGTATCGTATGCCGCCAAGTATTTATCCTTTGACTTTTGCGGCAACAAACTATTACTCGCGCTTTGCACCTCCATAATTATTTCCGACGGAGTTAATAATATGGATTCTTCTTCAGTTGGACTCGACATATTTGTAGATAATCAATTATCAATTACAACAAATGGGCAAAAAATTTCAATAGCGGGAAAATGCCGCGCGCTCTGCCCGGGCATGGGTAAACTCTTCATACTGTCAACAAAACAGGGCCAAACAGCCAATAGTTTAGTGTAAGAATATTTTAGTTTTTAAAAAACAAGTTTGTGTGAATTTTTAATAATTTATTTTAGTTACAGTTTTTAATTATTGTTTTTTTTAAATGTCGTTGTTAATTTAATATTTAAGTAACCAGTAGTAGGCTGTTCCTTTGTTTCCAATTGGCAGCCGCATAAAGTCGTGTTAAAAAAAGTGTATTAAGCGACAAATTTAAGAATGCGTACTGGACATACATTTACTTTGCAATCTTGAACAAATTAGAATTTGTCATGTTAAGATTACCGCACTTGTGCGATTATGTAAAGTGAAAAGCACTCGTGTTTAATATACTGAATAACGGGTCTAAATGCAAAGTAATAAGACCCACTTTACGAGCAAGTATGTTGAAAAATCTATTTAGTTAATCGTTACGGTACGTTACTGTTGTTTCGCGTTGGAGAGTTGAGATGATCGATTCTAGTTAATGATCGGAAATCCGGAAGCGATGTGAACGATAATAGGATAACCACCAACCAATAATGATAGGATTGTGATAGGTAGGGAAATACTGTGACAATTATCCACCCTCGATATAAAATATTTATATTGCGTTCTGTTAATGCATATTTACGCACCAAAAAGTATGGGGAATTTCATGAAAATATGGTTACGTTTCTATCCGCACTTGCACTATGCCCGCCAACAGACTTGCGTCAAATGCTCTACGCATCTTTAAAACGCACGACGGGTTTTTATTCAATTTTCTTAAGAAGAGATTACATTTCAGTTTCGATCGGCAATATCTCAATATAAATGCTCATGAATAATTCGCTCTTTCAGAAAACTGACTTTACTGTTTTGCTCTGCGCTCAGACTTGGATATTTAAAAATTTTAATGAACGAAGTGGGGAAAAATCTATCACTTTAGTCTAGTACATAATATTCTATAGTAAATTGCAGAGAAGCAATACAAATTTGTCAGATTTATATTACTAGTTTTATTCAAATATTTCTCATAAAAACCGATTAGGGCGAGCTGGACTCGCGTATCAAATTGCAAAAATACATTTTTTATTTTGTATCCCAGTTTTCCAAAATCGATGAAAACCTGTAAAATTATCGTTTTAGTGCGGTCACAGCACATAAGCGACATTAAAAGCTATGCAATTACATATTTACGGTTTTCAGTTTTTTTTCCGTAACACGTGCTTTAAGACCTTGCTTCATGTTAAATTTCATGATTCTAGGTAAAATATACAATATAAACTTTGAAAATTGTGAAACTTGTGAAATCGCAAAATATACAATATAATCGGTCATATCTTTTGATAGCGTTGACCAACAAGTTTGATTTCTTACAGCTGAAAAAAATTGATATTAGTTTAAGCTTGATATCTCGAGAGCGTCGTTGGCGCTCGCTGTGGTCTCGGCACTGGACTGAGGCCCTACCATGATCGCTTATAGCAAGGTTAAAACAATATTGAAACAGAGACATCGCTCTTGCTGCGTATAGCGCTATCCCGCTCTCAGCGCGGTTTTAATATTGTTTTAAGCGATCATGGTTAGGGGGCTGTGCGCCAAGTGCGCGATCGATTCTGTCATGCATGTACCAATGTGATTTTCGTTTCACGAATTTCACATGTACATTTGTCTGACGCTCCTACGGTAAAGGAAAACATCGTGAGGAAACCTGCATGCATACACCTGCGAAGTAATTCAAAGGTGTATGTGAAGTCAATCAATCCGCACTGGGCCAGCGCGGTTTGACTAAGGCCTATAATCGCCCTAACATAACTAGTTAGGGTAGGCTCGTGCCCCTCGGTGGGGAGGTGTATGGGCTGTGATGATGATAATGATGATATCTCTACGTGTTCCCGAGAAAAAAAGAGTCTTGACAGACAGACGGACAGGCGTATAAACGGACAACGAATTGATTCTATTAAGCCTTCCGTTTTTCTTTTGGCGTACAGAACCCTAAAAATTCTCTTGGCAATATCGATGAAACAATGTTTTTTGGTGAAAATATTGAAAACCAACATTTTTGTCATCAGAGTTAAAAGCAACATTGTCAATTTGATGAGTAGGTACACAGCAATTTGTTTTAACAAATTATTGATACCCTGTAAACCTTAGATTAAGGAAATCTATTTTCGAGTTTTTGTCTGTTCTTCTCAAGAAGGCTCTCCCAATTTCCGAACAAGTGTAGAGTAGTTTCATTTCTACTTGTATTTGCAGTTATCTTGAGTATATTCAGGACATACAAGGTTAAAACGTTTTCTGTAAATTGTTGAATGTTTTGCTTTGTTTTGACGTCAATAAGTGCCTGTAAAGGCCTATGTTGAATAAAGATTTTTGAATTTGAATTCTATCTATGGTTTATAAAGTGTCAGTAATTTGTTAAAACAAATTGCTGTGTTCTAATCCTATATCTATGATGTAAGCGGTGATAAACTATGCTACATTTTCTATTAAATATAAAGAAGTGTTTTAGAATAAAATGTTTGCCACTTGAAGTACTTATTATGAGAAAAATTAAGGCTCTGTGCTACTGCTGCAGGTTACTACGAAATCATCTTTGTATAATGAACTAGCTTAAACAGGGTAACACCGAAGATTTCAAAAAAAATAAGGCAGGTATTTTTCATTGATAACAAAGAGTCTGTGTACCGATTTTTAGCTTCCTACCTTGAAAACTGCAAAAAGTCCCATATAAAATTTCACTCCCTCTTTTGGGTTGGGGTTGGGGAAGATTTCAAAAAAAAAATGATGCACGATTTTTTTGTTAGTCACAAATAGTTCGCATACCACTTTTAGCTTTCTACCTTGAAAATTGCGGAATGCTCCATACAAACTTCCACCCCCCATTTTAGGGAAGTGGGGGGTTAGAAAGAGACAAAAAGTAGCCTATGTCACTCTCCATCCGTTCAACTATCTCTACTTAAAAAATCACTTCAATCCGTCGCTCCGTTTTGCCGTGAAAGACGGACAAACAAACACACACACACACTTTCCCATTTATAATATTAGTATGGATGTTACGGCGTTATAAACATCATTTATCTATGGTTTAATTAAATTGATATGGTTTGAATAAAAATATTTTTTCTGCTGCAATTATAATATGAAAAATTCAATTAGAATCCCTAAGAAGGTGATTGCTAATTTAACTCTGTGCTTATAATCATCATCATCATCACAGCTCATATACGTCCCCACCGAGGGGCACGAGCCTACCCTAATATGGCTTATAATACTAACTAGATAATATTAATGATGAAAGGAACAAACTGCCTCGCCCTTAATTGTTATAGTGACACACCATCAGCCGGTTGCACCAAAATGTCATACCAACTTTTTGCGATTTAACCTTTAAATAGTTAAAGCTAACCTTTAAAAAGTTTGTGTTGTAATTTCTTGATGGAACTCCATTTTATCTTGTTATTAACACACTAATTTCGCTAGTTCCACTTGAATCTTTATTATATTTACGTTATTGCGGTTCGAGCTGACGATGGTGTTTCGAAACCGGTCGCAAGCCGCAATAACTTAAATATAATAAAGATTCACGTGGAACTAGTGAAATTAGTGTTTTAATAACAAAACTTAACCTTTATTTAAAACGTAAAAACAACATTAAGTAGGTCATTCTAATGCTCGAGCTCCACCTGCGGCATGATGCGTTCATAAAAACAACATTAAGTAGGTCATTCTAATGCTCGAGCTCCACCTGCGGCATGATGCGTTCATAAAAACAACATTAAGTAGGTCATTCTAATGCTCGAGCTCCACCTGCGGCATGATGCGTTCATAAACGGAATAAATCTGCGCGGCTGACCCCAGCCAGCTGAGCCACAAAAAAATTGTGAAAAATAGATTGTTTGAGTATGTCGAGGATTGTGAAGCTGTAAATTTTCATACAAAAAGCGATAACGCTTTTCTCCCTCTAAACATAGTCCAATTTTCATAATTTTTGGAAATCTTGTAGATATAATGAAAAACTAGGTTTGTACGTTTTGATTTTGAAGAAATATTGCTCAGAATATAAGTTATTTAATATAAACTTAATATAAACTAATTAAGTTACCCTTGTATTTTAAATATATAAATTATATGCTACATCATAAAAAAAGTAATACTCAAATTTTAATACAAACCCTTTTTTACCTATTTTTTATTGGATTGTTAAAATTTATTCGAGTTAATACTACACTGCAAAAATTACATATGTACATATATCACATATTACCATTTGTTTATGTTCTCAAAATACTATTAATAATTAAGATTTCAATCATAAATAAAAATATTATAGCTTTAATTATTTTCTTATTGTTAGATATAAGACTTCGTTACTCTGCTGATCAGTTTAAAAAAATGCAGAATGATCTTTGTATGTGCACGATGATTACTTACATATACTACAAAACACTAATACTTTACAACATACAATAAATTAAATAACCCACGTTTAAATGCCTATTTACTTATTGTGTCTATCAGTGTGATTAGTAATTATTCTTTTAGTCTTGTAAATATAGTAAACTCACATAAAATTCTTATTGTAAAGACCCCATATTATTACGTAAAATTGAGGTACGGTGCCCTTTGTCTTATGTCAATTAGTACCTATTGGATAGTGAGCGTAAATGTTTCGTCGATTTTTTGTTTAAATGTACAATACTGGCGATTACAGGGGGAACTTGTAGTAAGAGAAAAAAAAATTAAATGTTTACTTGTGGCCTTTTATCCCAATAGTCAGACTCTTTATTATTTTTCGCTAAAATTCGCGGGTGACCATGACATAACCGACAAAATTGACAGAGTTTCTGTTGGATCATCAGCTTTATGTGATCCACATGAGGCTCAGGGTATCCTATGTGTATATAACAAGTCACTCAAAGTAATTACGCAAAATATTCGTAGTATTACGGCTAACATGGACAGTTTTTTGGTGCTGACGAGTACACTTAAAATAGATATAGATGTTATTGTACTTACTGAATGTTGGCTCCAAGAGGAGACTCAGGTTCCGACCCTAAGCGGTTTCTCCTCCTATTCGTCAACAAATCCAGCTAATCAAAATGACGGAGTTGTCATATATTGCAACTCGAACCTTACTAATGTGTCTGTCACGGAGCCAAAAATCCAGGACGCTAGCTGTTTACTTGTCAAAATTAAGGACTCTACTGCTATTTTGGCCATATACCGACCGTGTGCTTTTCGGAATGCATACAATTTTATTCAATCACTAAGCTTAATCTTGGGTTCCCTAAAATCTTTTAATAATGTTCTCATAATTGGTGACATAAATTTGAATATTTCCTCTCAAAATTTGGATCATGATTCAGAAGAATGGAATGAACATGATTCAGAAGATGGAAGACCATGGTATACCTTGGCATACCATGGTCTTCTACCAGCTCATTTATTGCCCACACGTAATCTCGCCTGTCTCGACCATGTTATCCTGAAATCGCCTCAGCCTGCAATTGCTCTCGTTCTACATTCAACTGTCACTGATCATAATGCAGTACTGGCTGCAGTGGGAATCAAAAGCAAAACACGCCCTACTAAAAACGTTCCGAAAATTAATTACAATGACCTTCACAAGACATTGCTAACGACAGATTTTTCACCTATTCTCAATTCTAGGGATCCTAGTGTTGCTACAAACCTTTTCGTGGATGCTCTTCAGTCTGCTATTACCTTACACACAGCTTACGTTAGGGTATTGCGTCGCCACAAGATCCAGAAGCCCTGGATAACACCAGGGCTGCTGAGGTCGATACACAACAGGGACAACATGCATAAGCACCTTAAACTCACGCCCGATAACGAAACACTTAAAAAGACCTATCAACGCTACCGAAATTTTTGTAACTCTCTCCTTAAAAAAATTAAACGATGACATGATAGACAGCTCATATGTGATGCCGGAAATAATAATAAGCAGCTATGGAAGGCTATTAGGGAAGTTGCAAACATTGACAAGTCCCGTAGCCACAGTTTGGACCTTTTATCATGCAAGACATCACCTCAAGACTCAGTTGACTATGTCAACCATTAGCTCAGTAATGTAGGTAAATCCCTAGCAGAGGCTATCACGATGGAAAGTTCACGTACACGGCATTCCACAGTCACGCCACAAGGCGTGTCCTCTAGTTCCTCCGTGAATTCCCTAGTGCTCCTAAGTACCACCGACGACGAAGTAAAAAGAATCATCTGCTCACTCCGTGGGGACTGCGCGGTGGGATGGGATAATATATCCACTTCATTCCTCAAGCGATATCGGGATGTGTTGACACCTGTAATTACTCATATTTGCAACACTGGCATGGAATCAGGCATTTTTCCAAGCGCCTTCAAAAGAGCCCTCGTTCATCCTATCTTTAAGTCGGGTGAAAAAACCCTCCCCAGTAATTACCGGCCCATTTCGATTTTGACTGCCTTGTCGAAAATCCTTGAGCGCATTATCAATAATCAACTAATTAGCTTTCTAGAGAGATCTAGAATACTGTCACCTAGACAATACGGTTTTAGAGCGCGCAGGTCAACGTCCGATGCAGTGAACGACCTTACTGACTTTATTGTAAGGAACCAGGATATAGGGAAAAAATGCCTGGCTGTATTTTTGGACCTCGCGAAGGCATTCGACACAGTCTCAATACCTATCTTGATTGGCAAACTGGAAGCGGTTGGTATACGCGAAACTCAACTGTCGTTATTGGCTAGTTATTTAACTGACCGCTCTCAGTGTGTCAAGATAGGTGATCATGTCAGCGAGTCTCTTCCCATGGTGTGTGGGGTCCCTCAGGGAAGTATACTGGGACCTACACTTTTCTTAATTTATATCAATGATCTTCCAAATTTAGTGATTCCTAATGGCCACATACTTTCTTTCGCTGACGACACAGCTTTGGTTTTCTCAGCTCAATCTTGGGATGATGCCTTCTTCTATGCTCAACGGGGATTTGATATTGTGTCTAGCTGGCTACGTAATAACTTATTAACCCTAAATGCTAAAAAAACACAGTATATTACTTTTTCAATACGTAAAATTCCCGAACGAAGCCTGGAATACCACTCTATAATCGCTCACTCTCATCCTACCGGATCTCAAGCACCATGTTCTTGTCCGGCCCTTACTAGGTCAGATACTATCAAGTACCTTGGAATCGTGTTAGACAACCGATTGACCTTCCAGTCGCATATTAACCTTACAACCGGTAGGGTTCGTAAGCTGATATACGTATTTAAAAATCTTCGTCATGTGGCTGATTCCAAGATGATCATTTCAGTGTACAAAGCTTTGTGTCAGTCATTGCTGTTATACTGCATCACAACTTGGGGTGGGGCCGGCAAATCATATCTTATTAAATTGGAGAGAGCTCAAAGAGCCGTTTTAAAGGTCTGCTTAAACAAAGACATTTTGTTTCCGACTCGGGAGTTATATGAGATCTGTCAGGTGCTTACGGTTAGGCAGCTTTTTATTCTTTATATTGTTTTACTTCAACACCGACAAATTAGACCGGGCCCACCTAATACGCGGCGAAATCACCTAGTAGTCCAATCGAGCTTGTTCAAAACATCATATTCGCATAGATTCTTCTGCTTCCTAGGCCCCTTTCTATATAATAGATTACAACAAAACTTGAACATTGTAACATTAACACAATACCGTTGTAAGTACACAGTTTGTCAATATCCTAAAGCACTTACCTACTCAGAAACAGAGAACCTTATGCAACAAACTCGCTGAAGCCCCTCATATGACGTAATCACTACCCTAACTGACGTTTACTTTTCTGTAATATATTATTATTATACATACCTACATACATAGACACCTATTACTATACACTAATACTGACACACACAACTATTACTACACATTAACATTCACACTTACATCTAATCTAACACACATTCTCACGCTATTTACAATTTAGTTTTTATTCTCATGCTCATACTCAATAATACACACACTCACACCGAGATACAAATACACTTCGTTTCACATTCTTGTGTCACATTTTATAAGATCGTTCCAATTTATATATATAACCAGTAAGTTTATTCTTATATTCCTTTAATTTTTTATTGCATGTTAGTTACGTCGCTTATAAACATTATTATTGGTAGTTAGTTTATAGTTTTTCATCTCGCTCTTCATATATTATTCATAAGGTGTATTTTAATAATTCATAAATTTTTGTGATCCACTTCGTGCGGGGAGATCCCTGGTGGCCTGAGATACAGGCTTGTCGCCTAGTTCAGCCACCAGTCTCTTACAATCTTAAATATGTATCTACTTTTAGAATAAGGTTTATTTACTATTTATACTGTCGTAATAAGATTGTGGAGAGCAAATAAAGTTATTATTATGATTTTTATTTACCTTCTTTCTTAAATATACATTTTTTTACAATATAAATATAAAAAATATAAATATTATAAAAAAACCTACATCTAGCGGGTCCATCGGCAGCGAGATAATGCCCAAACTACCGGTGGTTAGGGCTGCAGGGTGAGGAACCTCCTGACAATTCGTGCCGTGCCAAGAATTACCGCCTTCTGTATCAGGCCCTTGATCCATCCGCCTAGCGAGAGTCTCTCAAGATGTTGGTCAAGACTCTTCGCTATTAGACCATTCACAGACACCACTATCGGGACAATAACAGTCGAGTCCACATCCCACATGGCGGTAACCTCGTGAGCCAAGTCAAGGTACTTGCTGAGCTTGTCCTTCTCAGCTTTCACGAGGTTCGCGTCATGGGGGATGGTGACATCGACTATCATTACCCGGCGTTGGGTCCGGTCTATTAGCACGATATCAGGCTTATTGGCTGCAATAAACCTGTCCGTGATGATAGAGCGGTCCCAGTAGAGCAAGGCACGACCATTTTCAAGAACTGGCGCTGGTGTGTATTTATAATACGGCACTTCAGTCTCAACAAGGGCGTATCGGAGAGCAAGTTGCTGGTGAATGATCCTGGCTACTTGGTTATGCCTGTGCCTTGCTATTATTATTATTATTATTAGCATCTAAATATCTATATTTTCGACTTAAAAACTACCTTGAGCATTTTTGTATTTTTATGACTAAATTATACTGAATTACAAAAAAAGCAAAACGTACAAACATAGATTAAGGTATACCGAATCTAATGACACCAAAAGCGTCTAATTTCATAAAGGTTTAGGGGGGTAAAACAGTTATCGCCCGAAACAATATTTCAAACAGGAATTGTAGGCAATTTCGACCAATTCTTGCAACTCTCTCTATCGCACGATACGGGTCGGGGGCAGGGGTACAATGTAGTGATAGTGATGTGACATAATGTTATCGTAGTTATTGTCGCCTAGGGAGGAGAAAGTAATATCGATATATCGATCAATAGTGAAAGTTATTACTCAAGTCGGAACTATTAATCTTCACAAATACCTTATACATGAAAAAGTAAATATCTTTTTGAATACGTTTATTGATTTTAGTGTTTTATTTTAAAGATTTTATTTCAATACAAATTTCCTTATTTAAGGGTTAGCAGCCTGTAGCCTGTTAACTTTACTGTAAATTACCAAAACCAAAAAAGGAAAAAAATGTAAGTATGTAAGTAGTTGTTTGTTATAATAAATATGTGCCATAAAGAAACCAACTCAAAATAAATTCGTATTTTGTTTCTTGTGATGGGTATTTGTTATGCAATGTATGAAGTTGGAGCAGCTAAAAACGTGTAATAGACTATGCAAGTAGCGTTATTTTTAATATTATTTTATTTGAATTTTATTCCTCTAAAGCTGGGCTCTAAGGTTTTACTCGCGTTATGGAATCTACGATTGTATAAAAAATACTAACGACAAAGTACCTAAATAATATACGAGTATGTAGGGTAGGCAGGGTCACGCGTTCTCGCGGAGGTGTATCGACATCGGGTTGCTACTCGTGAACGAGGGGGACCGTCCGCTCCACAAGAGGTGGAGCGGATTCGTACCATGGCGCAGAGGGAGGCTCTGCGTCAGTGGGGTGAGGCACTCGCCTCCCCAGCTGCCGGCCACCGGACGATCGACGCGATTCGTCGGTATTGGAGGAGTGGGTTGGGCACCGGCAGGGCAGTCTCACGTTCCGCATGGTGCAAGTACTGACTGGGCATGGCTGCTTCGGTCACTACTTGCACCGGGTCGCGCGTCGGGAAGAAACGCCGCGGTGTCACCACTGCGACGCTCCCGACGACACTGCCGAGCACACCCTATTGGAGTGCCCGGCATGGCGACCCCAGCGCAGCGAGCTTTTCGCTGCGCTGGGAGTCGGAGACCTCTCGCTGCCGAGCATGGTCGTGGCCATGCTCCGCGGCGATGCGGAATGGGGGGCTGTCGCCTCCTTCTGCGAGGACGTAATCTCGCAGAAGGAGGCCACGGAGAGAGAGCGGGAGGCAGATCCTCAAGCCGCTCCCATCCGCCGCAGACGGATAGGCAGGCGAAGGCGGGCATTTGCACAAGCGATGCCCGTCTAATGACCCTGCCGTGGAGGCCTGCGTGCACGGTTGGCCCCGTGCACGCCGCCGTAAGGCCCTCCGTCTGGGGATTGCCTCGGGCAATCCCCCCTTGGCGATAGCCCGACCAGTGGGTCGGGCTTGCCCGGGCGCGTAGGTAGTGGAGTCGCAGTGTGGACCTTACCTAGCGCGCCCTTAAGGGCAGGGAGAACACCGGGGGGTTTTAGTGGGTAGGCCTGGCATGCTGCCGGGAGAGCCCCACACACGCTCGCTGTTTAGCCAACGGTGGGTACGGTGTGCGGTTACGCATTTCCCCCCGAGAAAAAAAAAAAAAAGGGTAAGCAGGGTAGGCTTATATGGGAAGAAGGCACCCTTCGTACGGTTTTGAAGTTTTTTTTTTCATTCTAACTATAAAATTTAAAGCAGCTGATTACATATACTAATAGGTATTTTCAACCGATTTCAAAAAAGGAGTTTCTCAATTCGATGCGTATGTTTTTTTTTGTGTATGTTACGCGATTACGCCGCCAATTGCAGACCGATTTTCAAAATTCTTTTGTATTCTCAAAATTATACTCCAACGGTGGTCCCACGGTTACCAAAGTTAGGATCTGATGATGGGATGGGGGTCCTCCCGCACCAATGCGAGGGGTGGAGATCTGGAGTCCTGGGTTCTGTCCCTGGGGCTCCAGATCTTGAATAGGGGCTCCACCTCTACCTGCGTCCGGGTGCAGGGCACGTCGGTGGTGGACGTGTCCTTTGCTACCCCCTCACTCGCCAGTCGAATCAATGACTGGCGAGTTGAGGAAGATGTGGAGACCCTGTCGGACCACCTTTATATCCGATATGAGGTCTCCACGGCATCCCAAGGGACCCTGAACCGCAGGGGCTCCGCGGTGAGCGCCTTCCCTCGATGGGCGCTCACCAAGCTCCGCCCGGATGTGGCGGAGGAGGCGGCGATGGTGAGGGCGTGGGCAGAAGTGCCGCCCCACCTCGCCGGGGATGCTAACGGCATGGCGGATCTCTTCGCGGACGACATGAAAGTCGTCTGCCAAGCCGCCATGCCGAGGGCGCAGACTTGCCCCGAAAGGGGACAGGTGTACTGGTGGACGCAGGAGATTGCGGATCTGCGTACCACCAGTATGAGGGCCAGGCGCGCCTACGTGCGTTGTCGTAGGCGCGCTAGAACTACACCCGACGAGGAAGCGGAACTTCGTCGGGTGTATGCGGCAGCCAAGAAGGCCCTGCGGAATGAAATATGCAGGGCCAAGGAGGAGTCCAGGGAGCAATTTATACGGCTCCTGGACGATGATCCGTGGGGGCGTCCGTACCGGATGGTGAGGGGGAAGTTTAAAGCTTCCGCTCCCCCTACTTCCGCTATGGACAGAGGGCTGCTGGATCGGGTTTTGGGGACTCTGTTTCCTGATCCCGGTCTGTTCCAGCCCCCCAGAATGGTCCTCCCGGACACTCCTCCGGTGGAAGTGGCTGCCGCCATCCCTCCCGTGTCGAACGTGGAATTCGACATGGTGAGGGAACGGTTTCGGCGCAAAAAGAAGGCGCCGGGACCGGACGGTGTCCCAAGCAGGGTTCTGGCCCTCGCCCTGGGGCACCTTGAGGAGCGGTTCCGGGCGGTGCTAGATTTAAGCATCGCCTCGGGCCGCTTCCCCAGTCGTTGGAAAGCGGGCAGGCTCTGCCTGTTAAGGAAGGAGAGCCGCCCCGCGGATTCCCCGACTGGGTATCGGCCGGTGGTGCTGCTCGACGAGGCCGGGAAGTTCCTGGAGAAAATCCTGGCTTCCCGCATCGTCGAGCATTTAGAGGACCGGGGGCCGGACTTGGCTGACAACCAGTTCGGTTTTCGCACCGGCCGGTCCACGATGGACGCGGTGGCCCACCTCAAGGGGTGGACTGAGGAGGCCACAGCTCGTGGGGAGACTGTTGTTGCGGTGTCTCTTGACATCCGCAACGCTTTCAACAGCCTGCCCCACGAGTGCATAAAGGAGGCACTCCGCTTCCACCGGGTGCCTCCGTACCTCCGCGCCCTCGTGGAGGATTACTTGCAAGGCAGGTCCATCCTCTACGAGGGTCCGGATGGGCGCGTCCATACGTGGGCAATGGCGGCAGGTGTACCCCAGGGTTCCGTACTAGGTCCTCTATTATGGAACCTGGGGTACAATTGGGTCCTGCGAGGCGACCTTCTTCCACGAATGAAGGTCGTCTGCTTCGCCGACGACACACTCGTCGCGGCGAGAGCTAAAACGGGGGAGGAGGCGGCCCACCTTGCGTCGGTCGGCACCTCTTTGGTTGTCCGACGCATCCGCCTCCTGGGTTTGGATGTGGCCCTTGAAAAAACGAGGGCCATGAGTTTCCACGCCCCCCGTCGCAGGATCCCACCGGGGCTCCGAGTCCGAGTGGAGGGAGTTCGTATACCGGTCGAGGCGCATCTCAAGTACCTCGGCCTGGTTCTGGACCCCCGATGGAGTTTCGAGGAGCATTTTAAGCTTCTCGCTCCACGGTTGTGTGCCGCCGCAGCCGCACTTGGACGGGTCCTCCCTAATGTGGGAGGCCCAGGATCGGCGTGCCGTCGGCTCTATCACGGGGTGATAAGGTCGATGGCACTATACGGAGCCCCGGTATGGGCGGAGTGCCTCTCCCCCCGAACGGTGGCCCTCTTGCGACGTCCGCAGAGGGTCATAGCAACCCGGGCCGTGCGAGCTTATCGCACGGTCAGCCACGGCGCGGCCTGCGTTCTTGCGGGTCAAACGCCGTGGGATGTCGATGCACGCGTCCATTCGGAGGTGTATCGGCATCGGGTTGCTGTTCGAGAACGGGGGGGACGATCCGCTCCACAGGAGGTGGAGCGGGTTCGTACCCTGGCGCAAAGGGAGGCTCTGCGCCAGTGGGGTGAGGTACTCGCCTCCCCAGCTGCCGGCCACCGGACGATCGAGGCGATTCGTCCGGTGTTGGAGGAGTGGGTTGGGCGCCGGCAGGGCAGCCTCACATTCCGCATGGTGCAGGTACTGACCGGGCATGGGTGCTTCGGTCACTACCTGCACCGGGTCGCCCGTCGGGAGGAAACGCCGCAGTGTCATCACTGCGACGCTCCCGATGACACTGCCGAGCACACACTATTGGTGTGCCCGGCTTGGCGACGCCAGCGCAGCGAACTCAACGCTGCGCTGGGAGGTGCAAAGCTCTCGCTGCCGAGCATGGTCGTGGCCATGCTCCGCGGCGAGGCGGAATGGGGAGCTGTCGCCTCCTTCTGCGAGGATGTCATCTCGCAGAAGGAGGCCGCGGAGAGGGAGCGTGAGGCTGATCCTCAAGCCGCTCCCATCCGCCGCAGACGGATAGGCAGGCGAAGGCGGGCATTCGCACAAGCGATGCCCGTCTAGTGACCCTGCCGTGAAGGCCTGCGTGCATGGTTGGCCCCGTGTACGCCGCCGTAAGGCCCTCCGTCTGGGGATTGCCCTGGTGTTCTCGGGCAATCCCCCCTTGGCGATAGCCCGACCAATGGGTCGGGCTTGCCCGGGCGCGTAGGTAGTGGAGTCGCAGTGTGGACCTTACCTAGTGCGCCCTTAAGGGCAGGGAGAACACCGGGGGGTTTTAGTGGGTAGGCCTGGCACTCTGCCGGGAGAGCCCCACACACGCTCGCCGTCTAGCCAACGGCGGGTACGGTGCGGTTACGCATTTCCCCCCGAGAAAAAAAAAAAAAAAAAAGGATCTGATGATGGGATCCCATAAAAATGGAGGGAAATCCTTAAATTTTTAGGTGCGTCCAACGTGTTTTTTTTTTATAAAAACGTCGCCCCACACTAGGATTTTCTCCTGTGTCGTGGGTGCAGTTACAAACATAGAATATCACATACACATACGCCCAGACCGGAACAAATTTCTGTAGGCCATACAAAACATCTGTCCCGTGCGGGAATCGAACCCCTGTTGCGCAGTAGGCGATCGCTCGACCTCTGCGCTAACCGTGTCAACCGTTTTGTGTGTATGTTACGCGATTACTCCGCCAATTGTGGACCGATTTTCAAAAATCTTTTTGTATTCGGTAGAGTATACTCCTAGGCTGGTCCCTAGGTCACCAAAGTCAGATTCTGATGATGGGATCCTATAAAAATCGAGGGATACCCTAATTTAATTAGGGTTTCTTTCACTAAAAAGTTAAACAAAAAAAATATTTTACAAAAAATAAAAACTGACTTCAAAAACACTGAAAGGTTAGAAATAATATAAGAATAGGCACAGACAACATTACATTTCTATATTGAAGTCGGTGCCAAACGATGATTTCCTAGAAAGTCTTAAAATTTAGCACCGTCTTCAATAATGATGTGTGATGTTGTCTGTGCCTATTCTTATATTATTTCTAACCTTTCAGTGTTTTTGTAGTCCGGACGAACCCGACGAATCGAACCCCGCCGGACGGACCTCCCGATCAACATCCGGTGGCCTCAACCACTAGATCACGGAGGTGGTAAAAATTAGAATTCTAAGACTATTAGTAACTACCCAAGATTAGTGTATAAAAATGAGAGGTATTTTTTATTTGATGCATAATTATTACTTTATATTTTTTAAATCCCTGCTCCTATTTAGTTTGTATGTAAAAGTATTAATTTATCTATCTAAAATAATAGATTTTTTATTTATTTTTAAGTTAACAAGAGGTCTGTTCTTGTTTAAACAATTGTAAATGTCATTTTATGTTTAGTGTTTATTTTTTTCATAAAAGGATCCATTATTGATTCACATCTCAAATGAAAACCATTTTAATTCAGTATAACACTCATCTTACAAAAAGTCATTTTCTTTAGACATGTAAATGTACGATAGATAGGTAAGTACTTTCATAACAAATAACAGCTCAGTCCTATAAAGTAGGACTTGGTAGGGATACCAAGTAAGTGCCTACACTATAAATTTCAAAGGAATACTGAAATAATTTACGAAACTTATCTACTAAAATATTATAAAGAAAGAAGATTTGTATTTTTGTTTGTAATGAATAAACTCAAAAACTAGCTCACTGGGAAGTCTCGGCGTAATTATTATTTAAATGATTTTTAGAAATAAAGCTATTTTTATTTACTATATTTTTTATTTTTAAAAACTACTAGGCTGATTTAAAAAAAATTGACTAATAGAATGCTACATTATCACTGAGTAATATAAGGTTATACAATAATTTTTCATACGAAAAACGAAAATAACGAAGGCAAAGTTGCGAGCGGAAAGGCAGTCAGGAATACCTAAGCAACGCAAAACATTACAACCGGTAAAATAATGATCTCGAGTTCTCGCGCCGAGGAGTCGCGCGCTGCTGTCGTAGTGTGCGTGAGAATTTGCGCGTGTTGTATTTGTGGTGTAAACGCCAGACGGGAGGCCGAGCGGTGTGAAACAGATAGCATTTTAGAAAATACCTACTCGCGCCGCGCACGATTACTTGTTTCACAATCCTCTTAATGTCCAGTTTGTTGGTGTTTGACGACAAGATTCAGCAGGCCAATTATGGATCTTTCATCGTATAACATGGTATAAATTTGAGAAAAAGAAGTCATGAAATGCTGCATTTCGTATTACCGATCTCCAATGACATCATCACTATGGAATAATTTCAATGATGTCATCATTAAATAATGAACAAATTATCAAAAGTCTGACCGGAAATCGTATTTTTCGTTTTGCACTATGATATCATAATTATGATATCATTTGCAAAACCATGAGATCGGTAATAGGCCCTCAGAGCTTGTCGCTTGCGCGTTTCAGAGATACGTGTGGCTCAGCTGGGGTAACGTGACCCTAGTTAACGTTAAGTTGACGTTTAAAGTAACCCCGTTCACGCCCTACCACCAACCAAACCGAACGGAAATCTTCATCCCCCCATGAGGAATCAAACTCCGTGCCTCCAGATCAACCCGTGGTTTGATCATGACACCACAGAGTTAATAACATTATGGCATTCCGACATAGAAGTACGATAGCCAGTTCCTCAAATATTTAGGGCTCGTAATAATAGTCGCATCTCAAGTTAGAGTCAGAGCTCGATCTTGAGTAGAAGTTTTGACGTTTAATATAGGTATGGCACAACTGTCCAAAAACACAGCTCAAGCTCGACCTTGTACGTACTTGAGATCGTCGCTCGCTTTATCATTACTTATCATCAGGTGATATAAGAAATAACAGCTGCCATGTTGTGTGAAAAAAAATCCATATATACTCATCGAATTCAGCTGCGAAACTATAAAAAGACTTTAACAACTAGAAAATAAGAATCAAATTGCATACACTTACGGTGTTATCTGTCAGCCGGAACTACATTATCCTGATACCATAAAATCAATGAACTCTCATCCTGTGCGCTTACTGTCGAGCGCGATCGGTAATTTAATTGCTCGATATGCTTTAATTCCATATACTATACGCGAAAAATTGTAAAAGCTTATTAAAATTTAAAATATATAGATCTTTTTTACTATCAGCGTTAGTCAAACCCAGTAGGGAGTGTCTCCTAAATATTCAAATAAGCTCTAAGGAAACAAACTTTAAATTCGGAAATTAAAATTATTGCAATCGAATTTTTTTTCAAAGACTTATCGGAACTAGTAATTGAACTTCTAAAATCATTCTTATTTTTATGCCGATCCAAAAGTCAGTCATAAAACACAAATCTTATTAATGAACACTGCTTCTAAAACTTTCGAAGACCATACAATAATTGTATCTGAATTGAATGCGGAAGCAAGCTCTACACAGTTCGCGTCACAGAGTATGCCTACTGCGTTTACTTATAAAAACACTAGCTGTGCCCGCGAACTATGTTTCGCCATATATTTTTTCCCGTTTTTGCAACATTTTTCATTAAGGCTCAGCTTCTATTAGTCGTAGCGTGATTTTATATAGCCTTAAGCCTTCCTCGATAAATGGGCTATCCAACACAAAAATAAGTTTTCAATTTGAATCAATAGTTCCGAGTTAGAAATTAGCGCGTTCAATCAATCAAAGAAACAAACAATCAAAGAAACAAACAATCAAACAAACTCTTCAGCTTTATAATATTAGTATAGATTTAAGTAAAAGACGAAATCGAAGGGGGAGAAGAAATTTTAAACCTCCCTCGAACAGAAACGATAGGGTTTGCAATTCACTAAGACAAAATGGCGAGAAAGTAGCGCTAGAGCGCTATTTCATCATCACCACAGCTCATATAATGTCCACCGAAGGGCTCGAGCCTACCCTTAGCTAGGGTGTTTAGACCTTAGTCAACTACGCTGACCCAGTGCGGATTAACTTCACATACACCTTTGAATTTCATCGCAGATGTATATATGTAGGTTGCCGCACGATGTTTTCCTTCACTGTAGGAGCGTCGGACAAATACATATGAAATTCGAAAAATGAAAGCGGTACATGGCAAGATAGAACCCCGGACTTCCCGATAAGAAGGACTGCGCCGAGTCCAAAATGCCACCGAACGCTCTATTTATAAAAAGGGTAAAGTACCTAGCGCTATTTAAAAAGAATTGATTCATTCTATTAGCATTACGTTCATTACGAAATCTCCCCGGAGTGTGTTAGTGGAACAACTTCCTACCGAGAAGCGGCGTCTGCGCACTCAGTGTCTGCGGTGTAAACAAACCATCAACTTTAGTAGAGTGACCATAAAAGTGTATCCACTCTCTTATAAATCTCTATTCCTGACACCAAAATGGCGAGTGATGTTTTCAAGACATTTTCTGCAGCGTGCGATCTGGTTGTGTAACAAGGTACTGAGGCATTTTCAGTAAGGATTAAAGCATAGAGCTCTTCAAATGAGACGTAAAGAGATATTTGCAAGGTTAACGACTTGCAGGGATGCATCTCATAGCATTGCAGATGTCCAAAGGCTGTGGTCACCACTTACCATTTGAAGGTTGATTTGCATCTTTATAATTTAAAAAATGTGGCACGCCCTTACATATTTATTGTTAAAAAATAAAATTCCAAAAGTAACAAAATATGTCTCAATCTGAAATGCAGTCAGTGAAAAATATTTGGGAAATTACGAAGACATTAAACAAAATTAAAACCGACTTCAAAAACACTGAAAAGTTAAAAATAATATAAGAATAGGTACACACAACATCACACTTCTATATTGAAGTCGGTGCCACACGATGATCTCCTAGAAAGTCTTAAAATTTGTCACCGACTTCAATATAGAAGTGTGATGTTGTCTGTACCTATTCTTATATTATTTTTAACTTTTCGGTGTTTTTGAAGTCGGTTTTTATTTTTTGGTAAAATATTTTTTATTTTTCACTTTTTAGTGAATGAAGTCTTTTTAGTGAAAGAAACCCTAATAAGGTATTAAATTAGGGATTTCCTTGATTTTCATGGGGTCATCCCAGGAGTATACTCTATCGAATACAAAAAGAATTTTGAAAATCGGTCAACAATTGGCGGAGTACCCGCGTAACATATACACAAAACACGAAGTTATCCGCAAACAAACAAAAAAAAGCATATATACGGTCGAATTGAGTAACCTCCTTTTTTCGAAGTCGGTTAAAAAGTAGCGAAAAAGTTCTTAAATGGGCGCTCCCTCTTTGTTTTTTGTTTTTATCCCATAGAGAGCGCCATGATTACTAGGGATAGCTAACACTGTTAAGTAACAGACATTCTGTAAATTAACTCCAGTTGCTGGTGGTTTCATTCAGAATGAATAACGAAGAACAATTTTAGATATTTTGACACGAATTGGCACAGACAAAAAAATAATGTCTGTGCAAATTGGTCTCGTTTCTATGGCGCGGGAAAAAAGGTCCCATTCTGAAGCGTGATACGTTTGCCAAGTTTGTTTTTAATGTATTGATAGAAACCTTTTAATTCAATTACCAAGTATGAGTAGCATAAATGGTGGTCATACTACACATGAACGCCCCTGAAGTTTTAAATATAGTAAGGCAAGTACCCATCGCAACACAAGATAGCTCTATTTTTGGCTTAGCACTAAGGCAATTTTATCGGAGATTTCAAAACTTCTCTTGATATGAGATGCACCTGTAATTACATTTGTATTTTTTAGATTACTCTGTTCGTTGTAGATAAAGATGAATGGAAGAAAACGTGTTGCGCTGACCCCATATAAGAGTAATGATAATGACTCTGATAGTGGTACGTGACTAAAAAAGGTTTGGTTAAGTTATTTCTCAAAATACTCGTAATATAATGTTCAGGGAAAGTGAAGATTTTAATAAAAAAACTTAAAACAATATTTTAAGTAAAGTATTTAATTTGTATATGTATATTAGGAAGATTTCGTGTCTCCAAAAATAAAAGCCACGAGTTTATTTGTTTTGGTATAAATTTATAAATTATTATTATTAAATTACATTGTTTTAATCATTCTGAATAAAGTATGTTCTTCACAGATTTTTAAACATTAGGTACTTAACAATAACTACAAAAGAAAATTATTCGTAATATTTCAACGCAACTTATGTATACTACTGATAATTATTTTGATTTTTAAATGACAATCAAAAACTCAAAATCAATTTATTCTTTATTCAAATATGACTTGATAGAGCTCTTTCGAATAGTTCAAATTTTTTACCTACCACCCATCAACAAGCTTAAAACATTACCAGTATTGTGTATGTCTTACTTAATGTCTATTTCTGCTTAACTTGAATATTTATTTTCTCAGAATGTAGAGCAACTTATTTTAGCGAGAAAATTAGCCAGGAGAAGCGCAATTGTTATCTAAATTAACAAACATCCTTTGTACCCGTTACTTCGTAAACTGAATCAGCTGTTCAACGGACGCATTCATTCACATTGCTCTACTATAAACTTTGAGCAGCGCTGTCTAAACGCATCGCCTGGCAACGCAGTCGCAATGCGCGCGCCGTGCGGCCCCGTGGCCTGCTCCGGTCTACTCGTGGCGCTGTCTGCGATCCTGGTAGCTTGTGTAGAAGACCAGGGAGGATATACCGCGGAGGAGTACCAGGAGGAAGCTGTAGATGTGTAAGTGTCAATGTGAATGATATGTGTGTGTGTGCATTAGTTGTGAATTTGAAGTTATCGTGTTTCTACTCTATAGCAATTAATAGTATGTGCACGCGATAATTATAAACAAATTAGTATCTGCGTTCCTCTTCTTAAAATCGCCACATGAAAATTACAGAAGTAAGTTGATCCTTAAAGTTCAAAAAACGATTCTATTTTTTTACGTTAACTTCTATGTTTTGCAAAATTAAAAATCATCTGCCGAATACATATTATGTAGAAGCAACATAGTTCTATCAACTGAGTATAGGTACTGCATTTTTTGTCATTAGTTCGTCAGTAGTACTTATCTATGCAACTGTAATAAACAGGCTCTGCTGTGGGCTCAGCATATTTTCATTTTCTTACATATTTGGGCTCAAATCTTACTACAAGATAAATTAATACGAGTATATTAGAGCAAATAATAGTTTTACTTTAAAGAGTCAAAAGTCCATCCAAAAGTTTCCTCTCTACTATAATATTCATATTGCCTGCAAATGGCTAAAGTTCTGTGCACAAATAGAAAACCAAAAAGAAAAAAGATTTCAGTCTTTTTTTATTCCGCTGAAGGCCCAAATCTGAGAGCTCTTGGTTATCTCTATTTGCTTAAATTGTAAGTCAGTATGTGATAGATATACGAATCTAAAATACACACCACAAGTTAAAGGTTATTGGCGCAAGATGGGTGCAAGGACGAATATTGGAGTTACGGAAGATAAACAAAATTGTAGTATAAATAATCACAGTTCAGTTCCTCACATATACCGACCGAATCATAAAAGATATTAACATAACAATTTATTTATCTGCATTGTGTACAAAGAAAAAAACTGTACAAAGTCGGACTACATGCCTATTCTGTGCCTGTTGGGAAATGAGTTAATTTATTTATCGAGTAAATTATTTTGGTCAAGATCTCAAAATCTCAGTGCAACTGCAATCTGTATCTTATGCTAACGTAATTTGTATCTGCAATCTGTATCTAATGCTAAAGATGACCATTAGCATTTCATGGTTATTCTTCTGATAAAATCCATTTCGTTTTTCTTAATGTTACAAACAATACAATGTTAGCACACAACCGCCCCCGTGGTCCAGGTTCTTAACACCACTGAGTGTTGATTGGGAGGTTCGGGCCTCAATTCCCCATGGGGGCAGGAGTTTTTCTGCATGGTTTGCTTGGTAGTAAGGCTTCTGGGACCGCCTGGCTAGCTACCACTGTCTTACCTAAGTTTGTTGTCATAATAACAATGTTAATAGCATTGTTGTGTTCCGACAATTAAAGGTAAGATAGCCAGTTCCTTAGTTGTTGAGGAGTCCAGGCGAAGCTCGCTTCCACCTTCGGCCTTATCGCCACTTACCATCAGGTGAGATGAAGGCTAAGAGCTTACCTGTCGTATATAAAAAGAACAAACAGGCTGTCCAACAAATGCTTAGTGCCTATAGTCGCATAATAGTGCTCGTACTTAGTACATATGAATTCTATATAATACTAGTGGGCCCGGCAGACGTTGTCCCGCCCGATTCCAACGCCACCTATTGGGTCCAACTTTACGTTTAAACCTTCCTTGGACCTATACAAATATACACAGAAAATTTCGTAAGAATCTGTCGAGCCGTTTCAGAGTTTTTGCGAGACTAACACACAGCGTCATATGTAGGTACTTGCATTGCAAATCTACAACTTCCACAAGGACGTCAATGTAAGTTGCCAACTTGTGTCACAAGATATCAAGTCACAACATCTTATTTTATTTTTAATTCGTAACCTGTGCAAAAGAGTTACATGAATTTTATTAAAACACGAATAGTTTTTAGTCCTCTGAAAGGTGGCGCAAAAGTAATGCCATTAGTGAATTGGCTACTATTTTGTAAAAATGAAAAAAAATAGCTCTATTTTCATAAAAGTTATTATAATTTGATTCCGTTGCAAAAATTATGGCACATTCACATTATGACATTACTTTTGCGCCAACTTGAACTAATATTCATCGCAGTAAAACCCAACTTTTGTCTCCGTAAATCAAATAAAGTTGCGTCTATACAAACTATCAGTAGAGCAACACAAAAATTGAGTACTTCAACTTAATACTTACCTACTGAACGAAAGGTCATCGACTGGCGGAATACGCTCTCTTACACCGCGTTTACACATTCGCGCGAATCGCGAGGCGAATAACGAACTAGCTGTTTACACATGCGTGTTCGTTATTCGCCTCGCTATTCGCCTAGCAATTCGCCTCGAGATTCGCGCGAAATAGCGCGTTTACACATTCGCGCGAATCGCGAGGCGAATAACGAACACGCATGTGTAAACAGTAAGTTCGCTATTCGCCTCGCCATTCGCCTCGCGATTCGTGAGTTCGCGTCGGGAGCGGTTTTTTGGACGCGAATCAAAGGGCACGAATGGCGAACACGAACTTACTGTTTACACATTCGCATGCATTTAGTTGACTGCTAGCGCCCGACCCAACCGAACGTGTAGACAAATTAGAGTGGAGTAAAGTGCGAATTTTAGAATTCCTAGAACTTTATTATAGAGAAGAGCTCATTTGGAACCCAAAACATCGCAATCATAATTACACATAAAAAATATTTTACAAAAAATAAAAACCGACTTCAAAAACACTGAAAAGTTAAAAATAATATAAGAAATAGGTACAGACAACATCACACTTCTATATTGAAGTCGGTGCCAAACGATATCTCCTCGAAAGTCTTAAAATTTGTCACCGACTTCAATATAGAAGTGTGATGTTGTCTGTACCTATTCTTATATTATTTTAAACTTTTCAGCGTTTTTGAAGTCGGTTTTTATTTTTTGTAAAATATTTTTTATTTTTAACTTTTTAGTGAATGAAATCTTTTTAGTAAAAACAAAAACCCTAATTTAATACCAGCTCATCAGTGAGCTGGTATTTCATTAGGGTTTCCATCGATTTTCATGGGATCCCATTATCAGAGAATACAAAAAGAATGTTGAAAATCAGTCCACAATTGGCGGCGTAATCGCATAACATACACACAAAAAAAACATTCGCATCGAATTAAGAACCTCCTCCCTTTTTGAAGTCGGTTAAAAATAAAAACCGACTTCAAAAACACTGAAAAGGTAAAAATAATATAAGAATAGGTACTGACAACATCACACTTCTATTTTGAAGTCGGTGTCAATTTTAAGACTTTATAAGAGATCATCGTTTCGTACCGACTTCAATATCATCATCATCATCATCATCACAGCCCATATACGTCCCCACCGAGGGGCTCGAGCCTACCCTATATTAGGGTGATTAGGCCTTAGTCAACCACGCTGGCCCAGTGCGGATTGGTCGACTTCACATACATCATTGAACTTCTTCGCAGATGTATGCAGGTTGCCTCACGATGTTTTCCTTCACCGTACGAGCGTCAGACAAATGTACATATGAAATTCGAAACGAAAAACACATTGGTACATGGCGGGTCTCGAACCCCGACCCCCCGATTGGAAGGCAAGTGCCGAGTCCACTGCGCCACCGACGCTCTGTCGCGCGCTGTATATGCAAGTATGTATGTGTATATATAAACACATTCATACACATTACTTACATAACACTTACACACACACACATATACAATATGTATATGTGAGTGTTATGTGCGTGTATGTATGTTTTTTTCTTAATATCATATTATGTGAATATAACAATTATTGTCATTTATTACATTTATTTTCTTATGCCGTCATTTACTTTCTCTCCTTAGCCTAATGGTTGACTGGTAGAGAGCGATGTTTATCGCTAAGTCCGCCATATGTTTGTAACATTAAAGCTTAAATTATTAAAAACTAAAATGTAGCACGCATGCCGCCATTATTTTCACGTCCTCCGTGTTCGTGTGCTAATATCAAAATGAATCACCCGCGAATGTGTGAACAGTAGTTCGCGGTGGCACTCGTAGGTACGAATGTTTCGTCGAATGACGAGGCGAATAGCGAACACGAATGTGTAAACGCCACACGAATGTTTCGTCGAATGTTTCGTCGAATGTTTCGTCGAATATTTCGTCGAATGTTTCGTCGAATGGCGAACACGCATGTGTAAATGCGACATTACACCGCGTTTACACATTCGCGCGAATCGCGAGGCGAATAGCGAGGCGAATAACGAACTAGCTGTTTACACATGCGTGTTCGTTATTCGCCTCGCTATTCGCCTAGCAATTCGCCTCGAGATTCGCGCCAAATAGCGCGTTTACACATTCGCGCGAATCGCGAGGCGAATAACGAACACGCATGTGTAAACAGTAAGTTCGCTATTCGCCTCGCCATTCGCCTCGCGATTCGTGAGTTCGCGTCGGGAGCGGTTTTTTGGACGCGAATCAAAGGGCACGAATGGCGAACACGAACTTACTGTTTACACATTCGCATGCATTTAGTTGACTGCTAGCGCCCGACCCAACCGAACGTGTAGACAAATTAGAGTGGAGTAAAGTGCGAATTTTAGAATTCCTAGAACTTTATTATAGAGAAGAGCTCATTTGGAACCCAAAACATCGCAATCATAATTACACATAAAAAATATTTTACAAAAAATAAAAACCGACTTCAAAAACACTGAAAAGTTAAAAATAATATAAGAAATAGGTACAGACAACATCACATTTCTATATTGAAGTCGGTGCCAAACGATATCTCCTCGAAAGTCTTAAAATTTGTCACCGACTTCAATATAGAAGTGTGATGTTGTCTGTACCTATTCTTATATTATTTTAAACTTTTCAGCGTTTTTGAAGTCGGTTTTTATTTTTTGTAAAATATTTTTTATTTTTAACTTTTTAGTGAATGAAATCTTTTTAGTAAAAACAAAAACCCTAATTTAATACCAGCTCATCAGTGAGCTGGTATTTCATTAGCGTTTCCATCGATTTTCATGGGATCCCATTATCAGAGAATACAAAAAGAATGTTGAAAATCAGTCCACAATTGGCGGCGTAATCGCATAACATACACACAAAAAAAACATTCGCATCGAATTAAGAACCTCCTCCCTTTTTGAAGTCGGTTAAAAATAAAAACCGACTTCAAAAACACTGAAAAGGTAAAAATAATATAAGAATAGGTACTGACAACATCACACTTCTATTTTGAAGTCGGTGTCAATTTTAAGACTTTATGAGAGATCATCGTTTCGTACCGACTTCAATATCATCATCATCATCATCATCATCACAGCCCATATACGTCCCCACCGAGGGGCTCGAGCCTACCCTATATTAGGGTGATTAGGCCTTAGTCAACCACGCTGGCCCAGTGCGGATTGGTCGACTTCACATACATCATTGAATTTCTTCGCAGATGTATGCAGGTTGCCTCACGATGTTTTCCTTCACCGTACGAGCGTCAGACAAATGTACATATGAAATTCGAAACGAAAAACACATTGGTACATGGCGGGTCTCGAACCCCGACCCCCCGATTGGAAGGCAAGTGCCGAGTCCACTGCGCCACCGACGCTCTGTCGCGCGCTGTATATGCAAGTATGTATGTGTATATATAAACACATTCATACACATTACTTACATAACACTTACACACACACACATATACAATATGTATATGTGAGTGTTATGTGCGTGTATGTATGTTTTTTTCTTAATATCATATTATTTGAATATAACAATTATTGTCATTTATTACATTTATTTTCTTATGCCGTCATTTACTTTCTCTCCTTAGCCTAATGGTTGACTGGTAGAGAGCGATGTTTATCGCTAAGTCCGCCATATGTTTGTAACATTAAAGCTTAAATTATTAAAAACTAAAATGTAGCACGCATGCCGCCATTATTTTCACGTCCTCCGTGTTCGTGTGCTAATATCAAAATGAATCACCCGCGAATGTGTGAACAGTAGTTCGCGGTGGCACTCGTAGGTACGAATGTTTCGTCGAATGACGAGGCGAATAACGAACACGCATGTGTAAACAGCTAGTTCGTTATTCGCCTCGCTATTCGCCTCGCGATTCGCGCGAATGTGTAAACGCGGTGTTACACCGCGTTTACACATTCGCACGCAACCCGACACGAATAGGGAGCAATTCCTTTTCATTCAGATTCCCAGATTGCAAGTGCTTCACCGTGATCGCTTAGCGCGTGATTAAAACAAAGGGAGATGTTGATATTGCGAAGTATAGTGCTGTCTCGCTCACACGGCGCATTTAATTATTCTTTTAAGCGATCAAGGAAAGACCCGCCTGGCTAGTTACCAGCGTGTTGTTTAAATTTATTGCCATATAATAAAGTAAAAAAAAATTGTTGTGTTTGACAATAAGAGTTAGAGGTTATACAGCTCCCTTCCATCTTAGGCCTTATTGTCACTTATCATCTGAAGGGGAAAAAATCAATAACCTGTCTGCTTTGCGGAAAAAAAACATCGAAAGCTTGGTGTGTGAGTGTGAGTGTGAGTGTGTCGGTCTCTGCCTTAAGCCGGTCCATACTCGGTATAAGGAGCTACTTATATCAATTCATCGTGCCGCACTAATCAGTGTGTAAGCAAGAACGTATGAGGGTAAATTTAATAAAAACCACATTTCACTTTATTTATTAAAAAAGAAAATGCTATACTTAGAACACAACATTCACATTTCGTTCCAAACTTCAACATCAAAGTAATCAGAATCAAATTCTGATGAAATTAAAATAAATTATCTTAAAAATTTAATAATCACAATCTTAAACATGACCTATAGAATAATATAGGTACATATATTAGAGATTAGATTTTTCTCGTATATTTTCAAAGATAAACTGTTTCTTCAGAAACGATTAACCTGATTGACCTCACTAGGCGACTCAGTAAAACGCTATTCTCTCGTAATATACATACCCAAGTAACATTTTTTTCGGGTCTCGGTTGTAAACTTTACCTCAAGGTTTTAAAAGAGTCATAAAAAGGTTAACGTTTTGCTATCTGGTCGTATTTAGTTTTTCAGAAAGATTAATAAGTCCTAAAACTAATTGACTATTATTACAACCTTGGAACCGCTGACGAGAGTTTAATTTAACGTTAATTTTACTTAGGTTTTAGGAGCATATAGTCCTAAGATCTTAAAGTTGTCGTAGACTCCTGATTCAGTTCTAGAAAAGCTAGCATAATACTAAAGTGAGATCTAAAGGTTAATTTTTAACTTATATACAATACAGCTATTAAGTTATGGAATTTTAAAATCACCTGTAAGTCATTTCTAAAACCTGCATGAAACCTTTAGGCTATATTAGAGTTATCTAGAGAAACAATCATCATAATTAGCTTTTAGCTGTTACTATAGGAATCTATCAGAACAAAAAGCAATTTTGATAAATTAAATAAGGCAAAATTAAGTAATGTGTGCTATATATTTAAAATGTATGTTTTATATGGATAGAAGTTTCATTTCTAATGCGATTTATCACCAAACATCGTAATTTATAAATTTTATTTTATTAAAATATCTTTAGAATTTTAACTTACGAAGGGCCCACCTCTTTCTTATACAGCTCTATTATCATGAAGTTTTACAATAAAGTGCCAGTTGCAGTATTTTTTAATTTTTCCTGACGTCAGCAAACTACTTATTATTTTTATGAATACAACACTTATCTTAACTCGCCATTTTAAAACAAGGAATCGCCATTATACATAAAGATTTGAAATTGACTTGTTTCTGTGTAAAAAATCTTAAATAGAAACATTTTAAAACCTGGGAGTCTCGGAAAAGCATTTATTCATGTCTAAAACAGTTTTAAGTTATCATAAAGATACGTCCAACAACATTTTAGAAGGTTATATTAACCTTAAATAAAGGTATTGTGATTTAAACTATAGATTTTGCTGTAGCTCCCAGAAAGGTTCTAAATCGTGGACCCTTTTTGTACTCAGGGAGTTATTATAAGGTTAATATAACATTATTGAGTCTATTAAGACTAAGTAGCAGATATCCATATATAGGTTCTAGAACCTTTTCAAAACCATTCTAGAACCTAAAATGTTACTTGCGTAGGTACATAATTAAATAGCGAGGAAACTTAACCTCCGTGATGGGATTACAACAGCAGGCGTGAGAGTCATCAAGTCAAATGTATGATAATTCGTTATTCGAAGTCATCGTTCGTATTCTATCTGCAGCTGCATTACAATTAACTCATGCTTAAGCTGCACATCATCTATGTAGATAAAGATACTCAAACTATATGCATGTATATATGCTAGTCCCTGTACATACCTACATATTTGTTTAAAATTATGTTCTTCAACACATACTTTTCGTGCATTTATTGTATTGACATCGAAAATAGAATTCAATTAGGAACATATTAGGAATTGCAAAACAAAAAACGAGAAGAAAAAAATTAATTTAAAATTTTAAAAACCCCCGACAAAAAACCTACAAAAAGTAAAAAATAAAAAATTGATAGGTCATTTAGTCGTCACGTCGGGGGACCGCAATTAATATATCTACATAGATATATTAATTGCGGTCCCCCGATTTTTGACCTTTTTGTTTCCTCCTGCAGCCAATACCTACGCTATAAAATTAGACGGATGTCGGACTGTTGTCGTCCTGCAGCGGTCCTGCTGTGGGGTGGAGCAAACAGCACAGTAAACATGCGGTCCGACACAAAACGTCCAAATGAAATTGCCAGTTTTCCTTATTTTATTTAATATTTTTTTTATACACGGGTGGTCTCTTGGCGGGTTGTTTCATTCAAAGAAGAATTAATTAAATGAAACTTAGCAACCCTAGCATGTGAGCTCGACCAGCATCTGATACCTTAGATATCGCGAATTCTTCTTAGGTAAGAGCCGCTTAATATCCAAAAGGTTCCCAATTGCTGCCACTACATCCAGATAAGACGCCTTACACTGAAGACAGGGCTCAATTGACCAGACATCCCTGAAGCATTTTCTAAAGCCTAATCCAACTGTGTGATAACCATTGCAGGGACGACTACAGGAGCGCGTGCCCGTCGGAGCAGCTGATGCGCGTGCGCGAGACCTGCCAGGTGGACGACGACGACGCGCCCTGCATCAGGCTGCGATGCTGCGACACGCACGTCTTCGTTGCGGGACGGTAAGAGCAAGGACACAGTTTTACTTTATGTTTTTTTATGTTTGTTACCTCGTGACTCCGTCATTTATTAACCGGTTTGAAAAATTCTTTTTTGTTTGAGAGGGTACACTTCCCTGCAGTTGGTTCCATTGTCACCGGGTCAGGATCTGGTTATGGAATCCCAGGAAAATCGAGGGGAACCCTTAAATTTTATAGGCACTTCCAAAATGTTTCAAACTATTCAGGTATTTGCGTCTGGTAGTGGTAGTCATGAGCCGAGGTGATGATGGAAGGATCATTGATTTTTAGAGGTTAAAGGTTAGTTATTTAAAAAACAATAGGCACGCGACCTATCGCGTGTTACTTCGGTGAGCTGGTATTATACTCACTAAAAAGATTAAAGGGGCGGCCGTTCAAGTACAACGTAACACCAAAGGGGGGTTTCCTGTAACGTTCTTCAAAGTGAGATTTTGAGGACATTACAGAACGGCGGAAAAGTTAGGGCGCGTTACGAGGGGAGGTCAAAAATTTTCAAAAATTGCGTTACATAATGCTTATAGTATATACTATGTCGCGTGCCATTCCACTCGACGCCAATACTCGTCCATCGACGAATGATAGGGCTACCACCTTTAACAGCGAATGCACACAACCGACTTTTTGTAGGCCCATGCATCGGCCCGATTTTTCCGACCGACTCAACCTATACGTTTATCACTTTGTCGCTAGCAGACTTTATGTAGTTCGTGTGCGTTGCAACGTAGAAATCGATATTTTTCATTTTCCACCGTCAAAAATTCGGTCACCGATAGTCGGTCGTGTGCATTCGCAATTTGCATTAAATAAAAAAGGAGACCCGGAGATTTCTAAGATATCGGTTATAATTAAAAATTTTATATTTTTTTATGAGTGAAAGTTATGCGAAAACGAGATTTAATTCAAAATTGTTAGGAATTAAGTCTTTTGCTTCCTTGCGAGAAAACACTATAAAACACACACGCACACTATGTCTCTTAATGATGATTTTGTCTCGATCTCATGGAGATACAGACACTAAACGCATTCTGAGATTTTTGTAAGTACAACACACCTCTCTCTGGCGTTACACATATTATATCTACCTCAATTGAATAGTTTTCCACTAATGCAGTCTTTTATTTGCATACGTACGACACATTTAAATAAAACTTCACATTTCGGATTACACCAAAACCAAATATACGCGAATAAATCCGAAAAGTGTAGTTTTATCAAGATTTCCATTAAGTCCCGTTTGCAGGTGCATCCCAAAGACAGTGGACCCGTGCAGCCTGCGGCTGTGCGAGCAGGCGTGCTCGGTGCGCGGCGACAGCATCTGGTGCTCCTGCCACGCGGGTTTCCGCTTCCACGACCACAACTACAGGAGGAGGCAGCAACCTTACTGCGTCGGTGAGCACCACTTAATATATTTTCCTTAGACTAAATAACAAAAAATAACAAAAAAAATCTCTTTTATAAACTTATAAGTTTACCTACGATCCATCTTACGTGAACCCGCGTGCCGCTTCTAGCTGCACCGCACCGCTATCCTTTAAGTCGGCGGCGAACAACTTTTGTGCGAGGGTATTCTACTGCGAGTGGTCAACTTAGCTGGAGACATATAATTTACAAATACCCTGTACACGTCTATTTTAATAGGTACGCTCGTTTAGTATTTAGTATTTATTGTTTTTGTATAAGTTTCTTGCATAAGTGAATTGTAAATTCTTGTGAGAAATAAAGATTCTCTAACCTTATATTTGTTATTGTATTTGGCCGTTTAAAGCCCGATTTCACCAACGGTAACGGAATAACTATTCCATATAAGTATATGGAATATAAATTGTTACTCCAAATCAGGGTTTTCCAAACAGTGAGGCGCGCCCTACTTGGGGGGCGTAGAGTGAACCAAGGGGGGCGCAGCGAATGGCTCCAGAATTAATCTGTATAAAGAATATTTATTAAAACTGTTCATATAAAATCGCGCGACGCGGACAGTGCCACCTATGCGAAGTCAGCGACACGTTGCAACCATCTTTCGAATAAAACTAAATACGCTAATATTTTCATCGTTTGCTTACACGTTGAACGCAATGACGGAATCCATGTGTCCGCGGTTAGTAAACCCGCGGAGGCCGCACTAATAAATCGAGAATCGTCCAAAAATCGTTGATGTGCTGATTTTAAATTGTTATACCTAGCCGAAAACTGTACAGTGTCATGTTATTTCGATGGGGAAGCAGGAGCAAAGGTGAATTCCAGCGAGATGCAAAGTTATGTCGTAACGAGTTGGGGGCCGTTCGAAAACCCGTGAAGTTTTCACTCGGTAAAAAAGAAAAGGATAGATATATTGCGAGAAAGAGAAGTTTAACTGGTTTTCAAACGCTAGCGAGTGATTTTCGCACTTCACGAGTTTTCAAACGGGTTCTGTCAGTTAAAAACGAAAAGAAGAGTTCTTGTATTTTGCAACGCAAACTAGCTTTATTTTACAACTGCACAAAGCTTTACTTAACATTTGTAAACTTTAACTTCAACTTACAAACGAAATCAGTAGCCACAGATCACAGTACAGTCAACTGTCAATGTCAGGTAAAATTTAACGCTGACTGGGAGCCGTGAGAAATTCACTCCTGTCAGGCGAAAATTACTCTGCACTAATGCGTTCAGAAATACGAGCGGAGTAATTCGTCGGTTAACCTCGGTTTCACTCGGGTGGTTCTCGAACGCTATCGGGTGAAATTCACTCTACCCCGAGTAAATATTACTCGTTTTTAAACGCACCCTTGTATGTTACAATATCATTTTTCACTAACACTCGTCACGTTTACACACAATGTAAACTGACTGATATGTACGGATACTATGGCATTTGAAGCCCGGGCATAACCAACATTTTTTATTGCAGACGTCGACGAATGCGCAGAAAGCAATGGGGGGTGCGAGCAGCGCTGCGTGAACGACATCGGCGGGTTCCACTGCGAGTGCTCGCCTCCTCTCACTCTTTCGCCGCGGGACGGAAAGAGCTGCGAGAGGCCGGTGCCCATAGCACTGCCGGTTGGTTAAGCCCCAGAACACAGAGAGCGGTAGAATTGCCTCCATGCACCCTTTGTACGTGGACTGATGTCGCCTGTTGATGACGGCTCGTTCCCGCCGTCTGTTTCGACTTCTGTTTTTAGGGTTCTGCACGTCCTCAAAAGGAAAAAGGAACCCTTAAAGGATCACTTTTTGTCTGCCCGTCCGCCTGTCTGTCAAGACCCTGTTTCTCGTAGAGATATGCAATCGTAATTTATATCAAATATATATTATAGATATATTCAGATCTACGGTCTCTTCAGCTTTAAAAAATCATATTTGTAGGTAAGTGAACGCGGTCAAAAGATATGACCATTTATGTATGGCAGAAAGTGGGGTCTTATAGCACATATTAAGCAAAAAAAATCTGACAACCGCCCATAGTTAGGAACTTATATACTTAGATGAAATCTAACTCCCTAAAAGTCAAGGATCCTTCCATCATCAGCTCGGCTTTGACTACCAGACGCCGAACGATAAGAACACTTAAATAGCTTCTAAAAAAACATGAAGCACGTTGGACGTGCCAATACAATTTAAAGGACACTTTTATTAGTCCATTTCAATAGTAGGTCAGAATCGCCTTTCCTTTTTTAAACCGTCAGAAAAACCTTTTTGATTCATGAAAAAAAGATTTCAAATGTCAAATTCAAAGCTGTCAAAAGGTGATGGTATCAGAGGAACGATCTGGAGCCTGGGTATTTGGTGCTATTTTTTCGTGGCAAAAATGTTTAAATGGAACACACGAAACTAGAACGAAAAGTTAACACCAAAGGTTACTGAAACCCCTTGATTCCAAAAAAGGAAACGCGTTGATGCCAAAAATGTTCAAAATGCTGCAAATCGGTGCTTATCTGGAACGCGCCTAATGTCAGTCGCTCGCTCAGCGCCTGAGATTATAAGTACTTGATTATACAGTGTGTAACAAAAACCCTGTGAACCCTTTCAGGAGCATGTTCAGAATCGATATATAAAAGACTAGCTGTGCCCGCGACTTCGTCCGCGTGGAATAGTAACGGCTGGACCGATCTTGATAAAAAGTAGCCTATGTTATATCTTATATAATTAGCTATCTATTAGTGAAAGTCCCATCAAAATCGGTCCAACCGTTCCGGAGATTAGCGGAAACAAACAGACAGACAGACAAAAAAAAAATAATTGTGTTTTTTTTATATACATTCATACCCATTTAGTAAAAACTTGTTATTTTGACATTACAAACAGACACTTCAATTTTATTTATTTGTATAGATGTATAGATATAACGTCATTGAAAATTCGAAATTGTACAATTAATTTTCTAATTCCTCAGAAATATTTTTCACAGACCCAACTATTTGTATTTTCATTGACGCCATATCTTTAATATATCGATTCTGAGCATGCCCCTAAAAGGATTCACAGGGTGTTTAGTAACGCCTGTATAATCTGTGGCCCTTCCATTGCAGGAGCCGCTGCCGCTGATCCGTGCGTCGTCGCGGTGCTACGCGCCGTGCGACACCGTGTCGTGGCTGTCGCGCCGCGTCAGGCAGCTCGCCGACCAGCTGCACGCCACGCAGGCCGCGCTCGGCAAGCTCGCCGAGAACGCCTCGCTTAAGGATCAAGGTATAATTGGGATGATGACTGAAATCTAATTTTTACGTCTCGTCATTAAATATTAAAATACCGTGGAAAAAGATGCAGTCCTGTGAAATCAGAATTAAAATCGGCTTAGAAATACATTAGATACAAGCATTTTAAGTTGTTAATTTGAAGGCGATTAGACAGAGAGATCCGACATCAGCCGTGACGTCATTGTTGAGTACGGCCATACAAACTCCTTGTAAATTGCCGTTTTGCTAGAAAGAGATGGAGAAAAATCTTTAATATCTTATATCTTGGTTGTTTTTATAGTTATTCGAAAACCGATTTTTTCTTTCTGTTTATTATATGAATGAGCTTCTATTAAAGCAAAAAAAAAATTTTTGTCATCTAGCCTATTGCAGGGACCTGCGATGCGGTCGGATCGACGCGACGATGACTTCCGCGAAATGCTTAGATTTGTATAGACCCGCCGTGTTTTCACTGCAATTCAGAGCTCGGAAACTGAAGCGCGAACCTCCTGAATCAGGAGATCCGTAGTTCGATCTTGCGATGCACCAATATGTTTTTTGAATTTCGTACATACCTAAATGTCCGACGCTCCTACGGTAAAGGAAAACATCGTGAGACAACCTGCATACATCTGCGAATAAATTCAAAGGTGTATGTGAAGTGGACCAATTCGCACCAGCCGTGGTTGATTAAAACCTAAGCACCCTAGTCTCGTAGGCTCGAGCCCGTCGATTGGGACGTATAGGAGCTTCGATGATGAATAATTTATACGAGTTCTTTGCCATCGCCTACAGTCCGCTTCCATTTAATTATCTCCATAATATTGCACACTTAGAAGTACTTAGTTCTGAACGATTAAACCATATAATTTTAAATCATTTGCTTCGACTGTCTTTTGTTGTGCACTACCAAGGTTTAAGGCTCATGATGTATTAACAACAATTAACAAGATATTCGCTTACAGATGGCGACCGTTTTGCTGAGGGCACTCACACGTATAGGGTGCTGGATGCCACAGCGCCTTTGGAGGGAGGGTTCTGCCGCTGCGAACGAGGACCTCGAGTGAGTTTGTCCACCAGGATCCCCTAGCCCGATCCCCTGGGGGATCCACGAGTGAGTAGTTCGTAGAACTCGGACCGCATGCGACTAGGAGGCGCTTTATGAAACAACCGGCCTGTTCCAGATACGCATTTTTAGCCATAAATACCAACATTTTTAGCATCTCTGCGTTTCATTAGCCGGTGATGCTAGTTTTTCTTGCTGGTTGTCATGCGTTTCATTTAAGCATTTTTAACACGAAATGCTGCATCAAATACCCATGTTAATAGATGGGTCCTCTGATACCACTTTTTGACAGCTTTCAAATTTGACATTTGGAATCTTTTTTTCATGAATCAAAAAACATTTTCAGCGGATTTAAAAAAAATATTGAAAGATATTTATAGTATTAGCCAATTCTGATTTATATTATTAAAAATTTTAAGTGGCTGGACTAAGTAGGTGAGGTGTCAAAATTCAGCACGAAAAATCAGTACCTTGCGTTTCATTTGTAACAATTAGCGCGGCTAAAAATGTCAACATTTCTTATAAGAAACGCAAAACGAGGCTAACATCAGATGTTAGCCTCAGAAAGTAGCAGTGCTTTATCTGGAACGCAGGGAATATAATCCAAACCCGCATTCGAAATCGTAAGATTTGAATACGAATTTTCTAATTCACTATTTTTGAATATGAATTCCGTGCATTCTGCAACGAGTGGTCCTACGCACTCGTATTCAATTGCTACATAAGTACTTTCCGTTTAATGTGCGATTCGTTGTTTTTTTTAAATTAATGAGTTGTTGCTTATTATTTGTACTGCGTGAAACTGTATCCAATACAGAATTTGTTTTTGATGGCAACACTGAATTCGAGTGATTCAAAAATCTTTAAAATTGGGAACAGTAGAAAGTAATTTCGCAGATGTTTTGTATTCGTGTTCGAATCCCACTTTTCACTTCTAATGATTCAAAAATGCGTCTCCAGGTTAACTACAGAACCATATGAACTGTAATAAAAATCTGTTTCTAAATATATTCAACACCCATATCTCATTAATCTGAGCTGCTTGATTCATCATCATTGATGCTTATTATGAATTCCTCCATCTCAGTAGGTGTATATTGGGCATTCTAAAACAGTTTTCATCAAAACACCGCAAACGAACGGAGTGAGATTTGAGCTACGCTTCGCTGCGCTCTAGCTCCGCTACGCTCCGCAAATCTCACTGCGTTCGTTTACGCTGATTTGATGAAAACAGTTTGAGATTGCCCAATATACATTATACAGGGTTAAATTATTCATACCATTAAATTGTAATTTTTGATAAATAAAGAGTTATGCGAGTATATTGAATCACCATATTTGTTTTCATTAATAAAACGCAGAAATTTTTGTTAAATTTTTTTTTATTATTATAAAGCAAGTAACAAATATCATCATAGCTAAACTAGAACAATATTTTTAATATAAATTTTCATTCAAGTACAATTTACTGAAGTCATAAATTACATGTGCTTAAGTACCACTTTTTTATGAATAAAACATTCCTTAGAGCGCACTCTTTTTTATGAGTTATACAATTGAAGTTAGCTCCACCTTTAGCATAACTATTGCGCAATGTTGCAAAATTAGGACAACCTTTGCCTTCAACATTTATCAAAAAGCAGTCAGAACACAAATCTTTAATCCATTTTTGCTTTTCAACACCTTTCATTATTATGGTTTGGTCCTTTAAAATTGGAATAATTAATCTCTTAAATTCTCTGAAATCTATATTGCCTTGACTCCAGTATATTCCTCTGTTGCGTTCAATCCAATTGACTGCTCTTTTTTCTTCGGCAGATAATTTTAGATACGAATATGGAGGTTTTATTAAAAAGACTTGCGTAAACTCTTTTGTGGCTAACGCAAATTCCTTAATAATAAAATTATTTTTGCAGTCTTTGAATCCTTGAACATCAACAAAAAGTATCGAACTCTTATCAGCACTCATTGTTTCGTTGTATTCCACTGTTTAACATAAAGTTGAAGTTTGTTCTTTCAAATACCTTTTGATTGCACTTTATTTAGTTAAGATATTTTCTTCACAATATTGCTCAGAGGTTTGTACTCAAAAATGCAGTCATTTAAAATCAAGCAATATGCTGCTGTCTGATCCGGGATTTCTTGGTCTGTTTCAATCTCCACTCTGACATCGATTGATCCCTTTATCATTTCTTGTTGGTGAGAACAATCAATAACAAATAATGGGGCAACGTCTCTGAATTCCTTCAAGCTCATCAACGGCTCTGGTCGCCGTCCATGATAAGACTGTTGGAATCTTGCATATTGTTCGTATAATAAATTAAATTTATCCTCTGAGAAACTGACATTCAATCCTTCATAAGGGTAATACGATGAATTTAAATATACTTTTACATCTCGTACATTGCAGTGATCGAACTCTGCCATTGACATTTCCGCATTGTGCTTGCGATTGGTTTGCAAGGCTATAATAACGAATCTTGGTTTCTCTATCTGTGACGAAGTTTTGATAGACCAAGTGTGTTTACGTGTCTTCGGTAATAATGGATATTCATACAAATCCCAATTTCGAAATGCTAGTGTAATAGGCCTGTCCTTTTCTAGATGTTTCAACAAATTGATTCTTTCACGATCTGATACTTTAACGTGCGGAACTCGCCAAACAACTTTGCTAATAGTTATATCTTCGACCACCTCTCCGACATTTAATTTCAAAGCATTGAGATTCGTATTGCTTCTTAATAGCACCAATTCATGTTTGGAGTTAATTATAACTTTTTCATAATCTTCTGCAAAACCTAAAATTTTCTTCAACGGCACAGAAGCCGAAAAAATTCCTCCGTTAAAATTGTTTGTACCAGAAGTTGACCATCCCCATACACGTGAGCATTTAGATTCATTATCATTTAACGAGAGGTACGATTTTATTGTTGTAGTTATGCCAGCATTTTTTATTTTGTCTATTTCTATTCCGTTTAACTCATATCGAATATCTTGAAATAAATATAGTATTGGATTGTTGATAAAATACACATTTGATATTTTTTCTTTAGTCGAACTATTATAAACATTGGCTTTACCCTCAATATACAAAGTGCTGAGTGAGGGTAACAGACATAGATCTTGTTGATTAATAGGTATTCTTATTTCATCATTCTTGTTGAAACTTGTTACGTACGGTTTATAAGAATGATATTCGAAACTTTCAATACTATTGTCGTATGATGTTGATTGAGATATATTTAAAATATTCATTTTAACAAGCCAATCAACTTCAAAAATTCCTTATTGTTTTTGGTGAGCTTCTTTTTTATGTGAAGCGGTGTGCTTTTATGAGGTGATCTTCTAGTACTAACTTGAATGCAAGCTGTGTTATGATTTTTATTGAAATTTATCATTTTTACGAAAATGTAGATACAGTTGTACTTCTTCGTCTCGTAAATTGATTTGTTTATTCTCGGCGTCTAATAATTGTATAGTTATTGCACTTATAGAACTTTTATTTACAGGAAAATATATTAGATTTTTCGGCACTTCAATGATCCGATAACCAGGTGGTACGTTAGGAACAAACTCGTGAATAATATGACTTGCAGATCCGTTCACGAATGACCCACTAACTACGTCGCATTCGATGCGCACAATGGTTGTTGGCAATATACTGACAGGATACAGAGATTCGGTCCTTTTTAATGCCTTTATTGTTTCTCCACCAAAACCTAAAATCCTTCCAAGTGAGTCACTTTTGTTAAAATGAACATCTTTAGTACAAAAAATTGTAGTTTTTAAGGTATTATTATTACAAGTTAATTTTAACATTGCATTTCTAATGTATGTCTTTAAATAATCACAGATATCTTGAAGTTCATAAGCTCCTTCAGGTATTTCGATTACTTCGTTATCGTCATAGTAGAATTTATTATTTCTTTTATCTATGTTGGGTATAGAATTAAATGTTGAAAAATACAACAATCCACACTCATAGTATCCACTTAATTCCAAAGTAGGTGAGTAGTTTGTTATCAGAGAGGATCCTTTTCCAGTTATAGACACAGTGAAAGACATTTTACTACTGATAAAGAATTTTATTTCAAGCTTTATATAAATGTGTTTTCCAATACTCCTTTAAAAATTTTATACAAAGGTGGCCGCAATTAACAGAGTCAAATGTTTGATATTGCTCATAGTTATAATTTAAAGAAACATTTCTTAAGTAATCAAGTAGTTCTAACGGAGGTTTCAGATTACCAAAACTATCAAAATATTCAGCATACTTATTTTCTTTCACGTAGGCTACCCAATGTGTTCCAATGTTATTTGAAGTATCTAAATTTATAATACCGCATTCTATCTTCCTAGGTTTTGAGGGCAACGTATCCCTCATGAAAACACCACGAAAAAATGGAATATCACTAGCATGTTCTAATATATCCCAATTAGTTAATGCCCGCCTAGGTAGCCGCTTTATTAGTTTTTTGAGGGTTTCAAATATAGACCTGCACCCTTTTTATAAGGTCTAATATATAATCCTTTTCCGAGAGCAACCGCCTCCATCATCTTATTATGTCGTTCCGATTCTTGAAGAGCTTTTTGAGCTGCTTTTGAATCATTAACCGCTTTTGCTATGCCAGCTGCTCCACCAGCCAGTGAACCTAAAGCTGATAATCCCGCGAAAATAGGAATTAACGGTAACAGTCCTCCACATTTTGGAATAGGAATACAACGAGGTAAACTCATTTTATTTTTATTTCTAAATAGTTTTTTTGCAGCGGCGACCGCATATTTAATAGTAGAATTTGTGTCTTTAGATTTTATTTTTTTTAATTTAGATTTGAGTTTTTTCACAGCTGTCATAAACGACCGAGCACCTGCACCTGCTCTTAATTTGGCCTTCATAGCATTTTTTACTATCCATGAAGCAATTTTTTCTTTCTTTCCAGCGTCTTTTGATTTCAATCTTCTTTGAGCCATATTTAATAGATCTAGATCAGCTTTGTACCTTACGTTAGCGTCGTTGTTTATGTAAGCAATATCGTGGTGCATACAAGCGTTATCCAATTTATTAATTCCTCGCTGACCCTTAAGTAATCGTTTCTGAAGCTTTGTGCCGGGTCCGCAATATTGGTAGCCCGGTAAATGTAACTCAAACGGAATCTTATTTATTAAGCTGTTTATGATACCACTTCCTTTCTTCATTGATAAACAAAAAGTGAATCAATAAAGATATCTTGAGCTATTTTATATCATAAAACCAATTTATTCTTATCAACCCAACTATTTTCGCTATTACTTAATCCTAACCATTTTACAAACAATTTGTTTCCTTTTCTTTTTATAACCTTTTCAATGAGGTATAGGTCTGGAAACTTAGTTTTTTGTAACTCGTATGCATAAAATGAGCCGAGGATTCTTTGATTGCGTCTGTCCTCTATTTGATAAGTTGTTGGGTTAGTGTGATTAACTTTTACTATACGAAATATTTCGGTGGACCAGTTTGGCGTATAGCCTTTGTAAAAATCTGCTTTTTATCTACTTATGCGAACATAGTCACCAACACGAAATGTATATCCCCGACTTGTTTTATTCTTTTGAGAATTCATAATATAACCTTTGACTATAAGCTCATTTACTTTGTTAACTTCCACAGGCTTAAATTTTGTTATTCTATGCAAAGTGTTATTGTAGTGTTCTACAACGTCCTTTAAAATATTTTTATACCATTGGTAATTTCCGTTCAAACTAAATAGTTTGTAAAGGTGAGATTTAATTGTTCTTATGACTCTTTCTACTATAGATGCTTTTTTAATAGAATATGTTGAATAATGATTAATATTATACTTTTTCATTAATTGTTTAAAATTATCATTGTAGAATTCTGTGCCTAAATCAGTTTGTAAATTTTTAGGTTTTCGTAATGATGTAGTTAAAATACTTTGCATTGCATCTGTAACATAATTTTTCGCTTTTGATTTTAAAGGTCTGATCCATACATATTTTGATAAAGTGTCAATTACGATAAGAATATATTTATACCCTTTATTATACTGTGAATATTTTTGCAAATCTATGAGGTCGGCTTGCCATAAATCATCTATTCCTTTTATGATCGTACATCGCCGGGAAAAATTCCTTCTTGCTGCTTTGTGAAGCTCATTCACTATGTCTTGTTTGCTCATTATTATCTGGTTTCTCTTGAAGCATGTGATCAATTTCTGTCCTTGTGTAAAACAAGGTGGTTAGCTTATTAAGTATTGAACTTTCAAAATCATTTAAATGAATATTTACATCACTTAAAATATTAGTTCTTAGTTCGTGTGTCTTTTCATCCACGTAAGCTTTATTTGCGGCTTCGTCATCATTGCCTGGCGATATAAGTCCTTTTAATCTTGATGATTTTAAATCATATTCACCTGTTTCTGACTTCACTAATGTATCGTTGAGATTTCCAATATATTCCTCTAATCGTAAACGTTTATGAACGTGATGACCAAATTTATCTACATTCATTTCCGTATCTATGCGGTGTTTGCTGTATAACTACTGATCAGTTTTTTAAAATTAGGTTCCTTATATTTGGTGTTTTTAATGATGCCTGCTTCGTACAGCTCTTCTATAATCGCAATAATTTCATTATCTAAGCCGGTATTGCCAGCATCACGAGATGCAAACAGTAATTTCAATCGATCTACTAATTCATTTGGATCATCCCAATAAACGTAATCTATATCTTTCTTTACACTTTTTAAAAGATTTATTCCTTTTCCTACCGTAAGACTTTCTGTGCTGTCATACTTATTTCTAGAGAACTTAAACAGTGGTTTAATAATATGCATGTACTTAAACCCTTTGTTACTATTAATTGGCTTGCGTGGATCACAATTACGCCTATGTGCATTCGTTTCTATTAGAAGCTCTTTATAATTTTGCAAATCTTCATCTGTGATAACATCCAAATTTGGTGTCTTTTCAAATAGTAATTCTTTTAATCCAAGAGTTTTGTTTAAACTTCGATTTCCAATTTTTATAATTTTTCCGTCGTCGAAAACACGTGTTTGGCCGAGCATAAGTTTTCCTCGTTCATTTTTTATTCCAAAAGGGATATTTGCGTCGGGTGAAGCACACCACGATAAACTATTAAGTGAAACATTTGGTGATGATTGAAAGGACTTAAAGGAAGCATCACTCATATTATTGTTGTCAGAAGGTGATACGACAAGGGTTTTTTCGGAATTAAATTTTTTATAGAACTGTTGTTCCTCTTCTTCATTAAAATCGTCATCAGAAAAATTTGTTGCCTCACTGTCATTATGTTTATTTTTTTTTATTGTATAATGTTCAAACTCATCCTCATCTTCATGAGAAATTTCATTGTTCTTAATGGCTATTTGTTTCAATGGATCGGTTATAGGTTTGAATATGGATTCCAGAGTGGCATCATTTGTATTTTTCATATCCTTTATCATTTCAACCTTTCTTTTTACAGCAGCTGCAGCTTTTACAATTTGTTTTTTAAGTTGCTTTTCCATTTTGACAAGGATTCCGTTCAATGCAAAATCCAGAGTAATAGTGATTGTGTATTGATGAAACAATAACTTATGTATATTAATCTACTACTACAAAAGTATCGAATGCCATCCTATAACATCCTTTATTTCTTTCGCAGTCTTTATTGATCACAACATAATTAAATGGTTTATTCCAAATAGTTGAGCACATTTCACGGAACTGAGACCACGACATATCTGAACCTACATGCTCATCGTAAACGTGTTTTAAATTTACATCGTCTTGTTTAAATAAAATAATGAGGTTAGAATTGTCCCTTATAAGTTGTTTAGGTACTTTACTGTATGTTTGGTTAATGTAAAAACAATCAATATTCTTATGTCGACCCATAGCAAAATAATCCCGAATGCTATTTTGGTTTTCACAAGCTACGTCGTCGAATATTATAATGGAGTTTGGCAAAGCTTCGTGTGGGCTTATGATATCATTATTATGGTTATATTTACTATAAGATATATCTGCAACTAAATCTAATACTTTTTCTAAGAACACATATTTTGGTTGGTATAATGATTTAGAATATACATATAAGTTACGAAAACGAGCACCATTCTCATGTAATAACAAACCTATTACTAAGTTTGTCTTGCCGCAATTTGATGGTCCACAAACAATACATCGTATAGTGCTCGGCAATAAGTTGCCATGTCGCTTTGCTTCACATAATGATGCAGGACAGATATTATAATCTAATTTTAACGTTTCCTTTTGTTTGAGGAACTTCATAGCAACTTGTCCGTTTTGATTCGTGGCTTTTAACAAAATGGATATAACACTTTGCGTTCGTAATAATAAGAGAACTAGCAGTATATTTACTTGTAAGTGCACTCACTCCACCATATAGACTAAGCATTCGACGGCGGTAACAATAGCAAGGAGTAGAAGAATTTGGATACTGTTACCACTCATTATATTAAGTTATTGGACGTGTCTAGAACACACAATGTTAAAGCATCGAGAAGAATGGAGAGAGAAGAAAGAGCTCTCACCCCTCTCGAATCGTGCAATAAAAAATGATATGAGTAAGGAATCGATGCTTAAAAATAAACATTGTTTAATTACTTGCATCCCTACTTTAACAAAGTAATACACTGCGTTCTTTAATAAATAAAACTATATTTTTAATTTTATTACCATTATTTTAAACTATGTATTTGAATTCTAATAAATTTTATCTTAGATTTATTTATAGAGGTAATTCTGAATGAATGTTTTTCAAAATATTTGATTACATTATAGAGGTGTTAAAATAAAAACAAATATTTTCATACAAGTCTTTTTATTTTTAAGTAATATTTATTGAAAACAATACAAGACTTAAACTAACATAACTATTTAAAATAACATAAGTCTTAGTTAGTAAAATTTATAAGCATTACTATAATTTTTCAGAAGAATAATGTTGTTGAAATAATGTATCTCCGTGAGTGTACACGTAACTAAAGATAGTAGGTACGCATCTAGCACATTAGAGAATTTTAATATACATCTACAAATGTTTTAGGTCAGCAATAGTTATTTAAAAACTATAACTGTAACCACATATTTTCTTAGAGATATTAGTTATAATATTTTCTGCTTGATCCATTATTGGATCAATATGCTCGGTTACCACATATTGTGTTTTTATTAATGGATCATTGCTGGTTGATTCCAGATCTAATATTTCTAATTTAATTAATCGCCGCCCTTTAGTAGGTATTGTTTTAATTAAATAAGAAGGTTCGTTCCCCTTCGTATTCTGCAGTAACTTGCTTCTCCTCTTCATGGGCTTCTTTTTATTAAAAAGACTTTTAACCACCTTGGCATGCAGCGGTGAATCTTTAGCATTCCAATGTGGAAATTCTTCAGAGAAGCCCTCCAACATATCTTGCGCATTTTGCTCAAAGCAAGGAGCATAATCTTCTGTTGCCTCCTTGCTTATGAGTAGCGACTGCGAGATTTCTTGGGTATTCTGAAATTTAATTTATTATGCAACAAAAATAATTTCACATCGAAGAAATGATTGATATAGTGGCGGAGGTAGAAGAGTATCTAGGATCCACAAGGAGGCTGACTATCTTATACGGAACCGATAGAATATGAGAATCACGATAACAGCATCACAACCATAAGGTTTTAACAACAACATTATCTTCCAACTAAATCAAATATACAAATAAACATTAACTAGTGATCTAACCACTACACAAGAAAAGAGTTTGAAGAAAAATAATTTATACGACTTACCATGATGTATTTGGGTGACCGTAGTTGTCACTTGATTAATTATGTGTGAAACAAATTTTAAAAACATTCGACTTTAATAGCTATTTATAGTGTAAATATAATGCTGACATAACAACAAAGCATTCGCACGGAATCGCAATTGGACAAATTACTAATGAACTATAAGTTGGAATACCTAAATCAGCAATAACATGTCCCAACCAGTTTCGAATTGTTCATTGCGTGTGCTATTTTATTAATAGTTTTATATTTTATGGATTATGAAATAAAAAAAACATGGTAGCTGGTTTATAGCGTTATATATTTTCATCGTTACAATACAACATTAAGTATTTGATTAAAACTAGGTAATTAATTTACCTATTTACCATTAAAAAACAATGTATAATACTATTAAACAAATAACTGATGGATAACAATATTAAAATTAAATAACTTTACAATATAAAGTGCCGTGTCGGTACATACTATACAATTTCATGTATGTTTTTATTCTATTAACTTATTCATTACTTAAGTCATATAATAAATAAATAGATGATGGGGTAACATATTTCTCAACTTACAATTTGATTCATGATTACCATTAAAATAATAATAAACTATACAATACGGTGCTTCTAAAGAAAAACTAATGATATTAAACTAAACTATCCCAGTGACCCCATGATAAAGTAGACATTTTGTTTTTTAATATGATACGTTTATCGTCATTACCTGACAAAGCTATTTTGTTCTGTTCTTGAGTAAATATTTCGTGCTTAAGAGATTTAAATATGATATTTTTTTTCTTCAAAAATGTATTTTCATTTAATACCTTGTAATAATCTTTATATTGTACATCTTTTAATACTTGCTTCTGTATGCCTTTTGCTTTTTTTAATTCATCTTCTGCCGTTTTAATACAGTATAACTTGGACCTTAATCCTACAAACTTCGAAATCAAACTTCCTCCTAGCTCATCTTTAAAGAGACCTGGCACCTTTTTGTTCCAACTAGGAATGTCGTATACGTTATTTACAGAATAATTACTAGTGTCGAAATAGGGAAGAAAATTTGATTTTAAATCAGCATAAAAATCTTTACTTTCTATTGAATACAAAAAACTATCAGTATCCGTATAACAAAGTTTTAACTTTTCCTTATAAAAAGGCTTCATAATAGAATAATGAAAATCAAACATGTGACTCTTAGATATTTCCAAAACGGAAAAACCAATGTATATAGGTTTATCCAAAGTGATTGTTTCAGGCTTCATTTGAATGGCTACCAAGTTTTCAGTGAAAATTGTAACACTGTGAAAATTTGGTCGAGCTATCATTTGCTCTGCACAGAAACTTTTCTTTGTTTTGTTACTATCATCATTCCACTTATTGACTAATTTCACATTAACCCTCTTTTCTGTGTCTTCTAACGTCTTGCCAAATATACTGTTGTTAAGAAGTTTGAAGAAATCTTGTTCAAATGTAGATTTAGCTTTTTTTCGTAATTCAGTATTCATGTCAATATACTGCTTTAAATAAGGACTCTGATTAAATTGAATAACTCTATGTATTTTTTTTAACAACAAACCATGTTTTAAACATGTTTGCAGATGAGCAAAATGTATGACATAGAAATATTTATCGTATAAATTTGGAATCAATTTTGAAGTTTTAGACCCTGGCGGAGTAAATTTTTGAACATAGAATGGAAAATCGTTATGATCATTATGCAAATGTTCGGGGTATTCTAAATCTACTTCTAGTATATAACCAATGTCTCCGTTAGTTGGCACATTTATAAAATCTATTCCAGCGATTTCCAAGTCATTCAATAACTTAAAATTGGAATGAGGCAAATAAGCACACATTGCATATCCATAGACATTATTACAATCGATATAAATTAGAAAGTTATTACTTTTTCTTGGATCGTAAGTTTTTAAATACTTGTTATTGGCTTTTGAATACCTTGTCGAACATAAACATATTCCACCGCGAATACCTTTTTGAATCATTCTTATTATTTCCAGGTCGTGTATTAATTCTAATTTAACATCTGTTTTTAATAGCATGGCATCAAAACTGAGACTCGGTGCTGTAACATAAAAGGCTGGGTCTAATTTATAATTTATCTTACATGTCTGGCGAAAACTTTCAAAAACGTCAGCTAATAAAAGAACATCTGACTTAAGATACAAGTCTGTGTATTCACCGAGATTCGATAATTCAAACGTTTGCCAGACTTTTTTTGCATGATCATAATCTACTTTAGATATATTACTATTGCGTAATTTGCTGAAAAAGAACTCCTGAGGCGGAAGTACTTTTTCTTCGTATGAACTCCAAGTAGTCATGTATTCATATGGATACACCCCTTTTCGTTTTATTAAAGCAAAATGCTCATGAGAAGGAAAATAACGCCGCAGATGATTAAAGTCGTCATTTTTTAAGTTTGCGACAAGTTTCTCTAGACTTGTGCCTAAAAATTTAAAAGAATCAACAAATCGAACAGGTATGATATCTTTATCATTAATTTGAAAAAATTTTGTAAAAGATATGTAGTTTTCCTTATTTTTTGCTATTACTTGTATTTTTCCTGATAGTTTTCCCAACTGTCGTATAAAAAGATGACTGTCATAACCCGCTAAATTATGAAAAAATATAGGAACAAACTTAGGCAAACAATATCTAATATTGCAATAAGAATGAGCTGCACCACGATACCGTCCTGTAAGATGGCAATGATCTTTAACTTTATCGTCAAACAATATTTTATCACAAAGAAAACAATTTGTAGCCCGAGCAAAGTTCGCTTTGTCTTCATTTGTTAAACAAATAGCCACTGGCGACTGCAAAACGTTATAAATATCGGTTATATCCAATAATAGACTTTCTAAAAACTTTTCTACACAGGCTGGACCTCGATAAGATACATATTTATTACGCGACTTATCATAAGAACACACAACGTAATAAGCAAATGCTGATGGTACGTGTTTTTGCAATATCTTTGTACAGCCTGATCCAGAATCGAGTTCAGTTGGTTTTAATAATGATTCAAAATCTGCGTATAAGACGAAGGGCATGTCATGCATTCGCTCGTAATGATTAAATTGAATTCGTGTTCCATCACCGGGTAATATTGTCGATACACCACCACAAACATGAGCTTTCAGTTTATCATTACTATCAAAGAATATCATACAATCCTCGCATAAATATATTTTAGAATGATGTTTAGTTAATTGAAGACGAAGTAATTTAGATAAATCTTTAATAAGACAGTAATGGGTGCGTTTTCTGTTTTCCAGGAAAAGCATATTAATGTGATGATCTTTGCGAATCTCGCTTTTGTATAAAGGTCCGACAATGTTACCATTCTTTTGAATGCCGTAAATATTAATACTTATGCGAGGATTATTCTTTTCAAAAACTTTGATGTCCGCAAACCCAACTGGAAAAATCATATTTTTGATATTGAGTACATTTTTAAAGTGTGGGTAAGCTGACGTTCGATGTGCGTTTCTGTTTATAGGAAATAGTGCTGCCATGACACACCATAAAAAACAATAATTATCAGAATTTTGAATGTTGATACATGCTCGTTTACATTTTATGGACTTTGGTAATTCTATAAAACTGGAGCCTCTTAACGGGTTATATTTGTTTATATTTACTTCTAGATATAGGCTTTGTAAATAGGCCCACCCACTATCTCTTTCTTCAAATTCTTCAATTTTTTTACAAATTAAGTGAATAATTTTTGAAAACATATCTTCAAAATTGAAGTTTTGATGCAAGATGAAGTTTTCCGTTGCAAATGACTTGATTGAAATCGAATCATACTTACTAAGCAGAAAGAATTCACAGAAAAGTTCAAAATTAGCTTTAACATTAGTGTGAGCTTGAATTTTCGCTATGAGCAATAGGCGTACGCGAGAGCGCAAGTGCCATAAAAACTCGGCGGGCGGGCGAACACGCGCACTATCATGACCCTCATCTTGATATCGAACACGGTACGATGCTATACGATTACGAAAAGCGCTATGAACTTTTTCAACCCCCTCACTATCAACGACCGAACTGTTGTTCTTATGTAAAATACTTTTCAAATGTGCAGAGAAAACTTTGTTATTTACGGATACGTCACAAACTGAACAGAAAGTAGACCTCGACATTATGATTTGGACAGTACAAATTCTCAAAGTTAAAGTAATAAAGGCTTAAGTATGTAAGTACCTAATCTTTGAGTTTGCTAACGATAAACAATAAGTAAACCAGCTAAAACATAATTTACGCAGAGAGAAACAAAAGAGAACCTATTTTTTAACTTTATCTTTATAAAATATCCCCTCTGTGGTAAACTTTGCCTTAGCTAATTTTACAAATTTTTTTAATGCGTCAAATTCTGGAGATTCTGCTTCGCCTTGCAAGCGTACCCAAACGATAGCGCGCTCGCACCGGTCAAGGCCGCTGAGATTAGATACCTCCTTCTGGTTGTAGAGGCGTAGCTCCACTAGCAAGTCGCCGTCGAGCTGTGCAGTCCGACGCGTTACACCACCAGGTACTCGGCGTATCAGGATACTGGTGGTCTTGTTTGGCAGGTTTGGCGGCCGCGAAACCTCGCTGTCCGACTCTGAGTCGAACAACCACTCAGAAGTATTGGACGACGATGTATTCTTCACTTCTGCACTCTTCGCCTTCGATAGGCACTTTATCGCCTTGCTTCTCTTCTTTGGACTAGGGAGATAGAAAAAGGATACACGATTATTGTACACATTAAACACTTGAAATTTAGATATATGTAAATATAGCAATAAAAGTACCTGATGTCTTCGTCGTCGGTATCAAAGAAAAGGTCAGATTCACAGCTCTTCTTGGCTGACCTTTTGTTTTGCTTGCTATCCGACCTGAAAATAGTAAATGTTGTAACGGATGCGACTGATGAAAAAAAAACTGCGGTGGCGAATGAGATTAGAGGTTTAATACGTCGAGACACAAATAGCACAGTCGGTAGAATCGAAGTGGTTTACAAATTTTTGTGCTCCTATTTATAAGATTTCAATAATTTAATTTATATAATACCGTCTAACATAATTAAATACATTTTTTAAATAATTAATATACCTTAACACGAATAAACAAAAAACTTACAACTACACACATACATTTAATAATGGTTCTATCCCCAACAAATGTCATATTAGTATTAAGAGTGGTTACAAGAAAACGAGTTGAAGATTCACATCTTCAATTCATAAGATAAAAAAAATATCATCATCATCAGTCAATCAGCATGCCACTGCTGGGCTTGATGGTCCCTCGTGAAGACAGCACTTGGAGAGGTCACGTCATATACAGCCTGGTCCAACGGCTCAATTTGTTGAAGCATGAAGATGATCAACCACTTATAGACAATTAAAGAATAGATATAAAGTATAGCAATAAAGTATAAAAACTTACGAACATTTTTCAGCTGTCTTGGTCTTGAGATTTTTTGATGAGGAGGTACTGAAGCACTGTTAGTGGTCAGAGATAGCACTGGAGTGTACTGTGACTACAGTTTTTCCGGATTTTATACAAGAAAAGTGCAATGCAAGTAATAATTTTACTGAGGTTCTCAACCTATACCTTATCTTTATAATCATTTTTATTTAACATGACTAATCTAAAAAAGAATGCTCATTAATTTTTATATTGTTAAATAAGTAAGTAATATTATAAAATATTATATATATAATCACAAAATTATTATTTTCCGTCCAAATCATATCCACACAAAATATTTATAAGAAAACAAATATGCATTCACGGATATGATGTCTATACGTTATCGAGAATCCTAATGCATTCACTTCCACTTCCATGGTCAGTGTTCGTTTTTCAAACACTAAAGAACTGACACTTTATTTAGAGAAAATATTTTTTTTTTCGTGATTTTTTTATCACACCGCGCGTTTTAGGCAAAGGAGACGCGAAGCGCTCTGGGTACTATGGTACCCGGGACGTGTGAGTGGAGCAGTTCTCAGGTCTGCAACAAAATTTTTGATCCGCAGTTGCGTATGATCCAAAAACGGTCCGATCATCGGCTGAACTTCGTCAGCTATATAAAAAAAAAAGTACTTACGTAGCAAGAAAAAAACAAAACGACGAACTGACGCAATTACGTGTATTGGATTTTTATTTTCGAGGTAGTAGTAGATCGTTATTCAGCATCACAACATCTAAAAGAAGATTATAGTTTGGTAGTTTACTTTCAAAAAGTCGGTTGCATACTCAAAATATAAAACTTAATAACGTTTTGCACCTCTGACTTTCATGATATTTAGCAAAATTTGATATTTACCCATAATTCTACCAATGTGCAATATGACGCGGAAATAATCAGCAAATTAATTGTTTGTCGTTTATTTCCACAAACTTGCAATACAATACTGTGCATATACAGCAAAATAATTGTTTACCGTTTAATTCTGCTGATGCAGAAATCTCGTGTAAGGCTGCATGCTCCAATTTTTTTTTCATTTCGGGTTTATTATATTTATTTAAATTATACATGTACATACATATTTACAATTACTAAGGAATATTATCTCCAAATTAAAAAGTCTTCTTTATAATAACGGATGCGATTTCTAATTTTCATTTTTCGATACTACTATTTAAAACAGATAAACAATAGGTATATCGTTCTATTAGGCGAACCGAATATATCTATAGCATAACGATATTGATACGACATGACGACAGAACCATAGAAGTTTAAGAAAATTATTGTAATAATACATAGGTGGTATTCATCGGTAGCATCTCATACACGTTCCCACCGCACTACCCTATTTAATTAGGATGTTAAGACCTTAGTCAGCCAAGGTAGGTAGTTAAAATGTTCTTAATATTTTTTATATTTTCATTTTTTAAATTATTGGAATATTTATTTTCTATTTTTTATTCGTGTGATGACTGGAACACATCTTTCAGGGATTAGCCCGCCCTTTTAAATATTTTGTAAAAATCAACAATTTTATACTTTGTTTTATAATAAAGAATATATTTAATTGAAGTAATTTAATAAACAAATAAAAGTATTAACGTGTGAAAGAAGCCTTATTATTTGAGTAAGCACTCGTAACTGGATATATGAATAATGTGCAATAAATTTATTGCTGATAAATGAATTTCGTGGGAATGCTTTGAAACTGTATGGCAGGCAGAGTGTCGAACGGTACAGATACTTATCCGAGAGTTGAGTCCTGAAGCTACGAAACCTCAACCTGTTTAATTTCTGTTGTTATTGCACTGCTACCTAGTTGAATGCCTTAATATTCTGAGATAGAAAACCTTGAAAATGTGTCTAGTAAATCGCAATCAATCAAAAGTATACTGTTTACAGTCAAACAACACAACACAATAGAAACATTATGAAATGAAATGAAATAAAAAATCTTCTTTTCCATTTAACCCTATATAATGTATATTGGGCAATCTTAAACTGTTTTCATCAAATCACCGTAAACGAACGCAGTGAGATTTGCGGAGCTAGAGCGCAGCGAAGCGTAGCTCAAATCTCACTGCGTTCGTTTGCGGTGTTTTGATGAAAACTGTTTTAGAATGCCCAATATACACCTACTCATCTCTTCCGTTCAGCGATAGGATATCCCTGCTTTTGTACCAATTTTTAACGTAAAGCAAATGCTTTTTATTTTTCAAGAAAAGCTTTTTTATAATTTCCAGTTCCGCTCCTGACACTGATATGTTTTTGTTTGCAACCTTGTGATTGCCTAAGCTCTATAATAATATGTCCTTTAAATAATGGGTTAAGATCACAATAGTATGACGGAATTCTCAACACCTCATGACCGTGCTCCCTTAAAATTACGTCTTCCTCATATTTTGGTTCAGAGGGCGTATTACCGATCTCATGGTTTTGCAAATGATATCATATGATATCATAGTGCAAAACGATAAATACGATTTCCGGTCAGATTTTTGATTATTTGTTCATTATTTATGATGACATCATTGAAATTATTCCATAGTGATGATATCATTGGATATCGGTAATACGAAATGCAGCATTTCATGACTTCTTTTCTCAAATTTATACGTCATACGATGAAAGATCCATAATTGGCCTGCAGGTTTGTGTTTAACTTAAATCACAAAGTAACAAGTTCATTACAAAGTATCAAAATCACCATGTTCAACTAAACTACAAAGGGACATTGTTTCAGTTTTGCAACTTGAAAAAATATCAGGTTCAGCTTTCATTATCCAGACTTTTTTTCTGTTACTAAGGCTGTTGATTTGGGCAAAAAATTTTTCCCTGACGAATGACGATGCACAAGTTAATTTTCTATGTATTAGATGCTTATACTTTATTCATATTTAAAACACCAACTTGACTGTATCAGTCTTTCCCAGGGTGCAGCAGGTCCGCCGGGTATGGAAGGCCCTAAAGGGGATACAGGGCCCCGAGGCCCACGGGGGGCGCGGGGACCCAAGGGATCCCTGGATTTGATGCTTCTTCTCCTCGCTGACATTCGGCACGACATCAGGAACTTGGAAGCGAAGGTGTACAAGGATGGGGAGCAGTAAGTCATCTCTTTAACATAATAATATATTATTATGGAGCCAAGTCGCGAGCTATATACTATTTAAAAAATTAACTACCACCAATACCACATCACCCCACATACATCCCCACTGCTGGGCCCAGGTCTCTCGTTATGAGGAAGAATTGGTTCTGTTTGCAGTTTTCTATCTCTTCGCAGAGGTGTAATTGCGATTCTCCTTTGTAGGCTCTTACCTCATATACGAGAATAAAGCAAGGGTACTTATTGAGTTTTCTGTATTAAGAGGTACGATAAAGAACTATGTATGAGATCTGCACTTGGACGCTACAGAATCTATCGCAAATGTCAGTCCAATCATCATCATCATTACAGCCAACAGACGCCCATCTGTTGGACAAGGCCTCCCCCAGGGATCTATAATCAAAGATAATTTAGTCCAAGTTAGTGACATCTACAAGCAATCAACTCCATTCTTCTTTTATACAACCGACTGACTACAGTGAAATTGATGCACTGATCTTTAAACCCAAACTCAGCAAAGCGCCCAGGCATTGACAGCATTGATAACTCTCTTATCAAACAAATCAAGATTACATCCTAGACCCGTTGTCAGCGATCTTTAATCTTAGCTTAAGCACAAAGGTAAGATAGCATCCAATCCATAAATGTGGACCGACAAATGAACTCGTAAATTATAGACCCACTTCTTTATCGAGTGCTTTCTCTAAGCTGCTAGAAAAAATAATGAAGAAGAGACTAGTAACATACCCGCACTCTCGTGAATTACTTTCCACAAAGCAATTCGATTTTAGACTTCTGCTATTTCTTCCAACTGACAAAAAAAAATAAGATTCATTGGAGTGTTCTTTGATCTGCCTAAAGCATTCCTTCCTATATACTCACTCATATATATGTTTATATTATTTCATATATGAACTTTATACAATGTGTATTGTATATGTGTAGGTCTATGTTTAAGATATAACTTTAAGTGTGGGGGGGGTCTAGATTGAATTGATTGACTTTAATTTGCCTAGTGTATAGATACCTAAAATACTAGATTTGTTCCTGATTGGTCATAGTCCTTATACGACACTTCGATTAAAATTATATTACAATATAATTGACTTGATACAATTAATAAAGTGGCAATGACATTAACTTCATGATACACAAGATACACTCGTCTATTAATTATCCAAACAGGTTCTTTTTGTGCAGGCAAATGTTCATAGTTTGACGAGTGAGGAATATGACGAATCAGAAACATGACAAATACTATTGGTATAAAAAAATGCATTTTGTATTGTTCATAGAAGCGACCTCAAGGTCAACCTGTAAAGTCTGGCGTGTTTCTGTGTGTATATTTTACACGCGACATTGATTTAGATTCACTTCTGTGTGATCCATTACCTGGGAAAAAATGTTACAACAAGTGCTGCTGCCGATCTTTCCCAAAGATGTCGAGCTGCTAAACCGAGAGCCTCAGAATTACTGTAGGTACCCATATACAGTATGGTTGACAAATAAGCTTACTTTCTACGTAAAGTTAAGCAGTTCCTGCCGAGTAGTGACTGCATCCCCGTTCTAATTGTTTCCCAGACCCGAACGCTTCAACCTCCAGAAGGCGTGGCGATACCAGCGCAAACAGGAGCGGCTGGAGCACGAGAGCCTCACGGAGCAGGCGTTGGAAGCATACACAGCGCCGCCTATCGTCAGAGACGCCGCACAAGTTGACATATCGCCGAATGGTAATCTTGCATTTAGTCTTGTCACAAACTGCTGTGGAGATATTTTTATACCACTAAGGCCCGTATCACAAAACTGGACTAAGATTTCCATGTATAAATATACAGGATTAATTTTGAGGTACCGGCAACCTCGCAGGATTAGATAGCCAACATCATTAACTACAACGTTTGTTTTACGAGTTTTGAGATAACTCAATACATTGAACGAAAATCAATTTTCAAGTTTTTATTGCACTGTCGTGACATTGATAAGTCTATGTTTCATTTATAAACGACGACAGAAGACAACGCTATGCTCGCGCGCTGTCCGCGTAGACTTACAAACATTCTAGAGATTTAATAAATGAATATTTTTTTTTGTATTAAAGTAAAATCTAACGAATTATCAAAAGTCGTAGTATCTAATCATGCGAGGTTGCCGGAACCTCAAAATTAACCCTGTATACTCTTACGAGTAATTTATTCTCAAATAAGCCATTTTACGTTTCACCGCATTTGGTTTAACTGTTCTTCTGAATAGAGTTTTATTTATTCAGGCCAATTTGGAGACCTGGTCCACACAGAGGGCACCACCGACTGGTCGCTCATCAAAGGCGACACAGAACCGCCAGAGTTGCCGCTGAGTTTAGCACAGGTACCAACAGCAATTTTTCCCCAACTTTTTAAATAATGTTTTAACAGTTACTGGGCCAATGACTTTCGCCGTTGAGTTTAAAGTGAGCTAATGAGTTGTCTGTGACGTTAAAATTAATTTTACTTATCAGCTAATAAACGTCCCAACGAGTGGTTGATAAAAACGATTGAACAATTCAAAAGGGTTTTTTATCGAGCCAACCCTGCGAGCATAAAACTCTCGATAAACACAATTTGACAGCTAAGATCAACATACTCGACAAAAATCGATAAATTTGACAGATATTCCTAAGGAGTGAAAGTCCATGCTCGCAGGGCATATTTGACTAGAGATTATTTCGATTTTAATTTAAGTTGAGCTGTCTAACAGCCTTGTAAGATACTTGTTTATTAAGTCCCATTTACTTTCTCATGCCTATATGAATATGGTAAAGGCTTAAGAATAGTTATTAAATCCAGTGAAACTCTAAACTGCAGGCCTATTATGGATCTTTCATCGTATGACATGGTATAAATTTTGAGATAAAGAAGTCATGAAATGCTTCATTTGGTATTACCGATCTCCAATTATATCATCACTAAAAAAATTTCAATGATGTCATCATTATATAACATAAGGGAGCGTCGGTGGCGCTGTGGACTCGGCACTTGCCTTCCAATCGGGAGGTCCGGGGTTCGAGACCGCCATGTACCAATGTGTTTTTCTAATTTCATATGTACATTTGTCTGACGCTCCTACGGTGAAGAAAAACATCGTGAGGCAACCTGCATACATCCGCGAAGAAATTCAAAGGTGTATGTGAAGTCGACCAATCCGCAATGGGCCAGCGCCAACTAAGGCCTAACCACCCTAATTTAGGGTAGGCTTGAGCCCATCGGTGGAGACGTATATGAGCTGTTATAATGATGATGATGACGTTCCTATTGTGTATAATGTTTATTTCCAGGACATGAGCGCGATGGATGCGAAGTTACGGGAGTTCTACATCCTGGCCAACACAACCAACCCAGGAGACGAACCCGAGGAGGAAGTGGAAGAAGACGATGACTATAATATATACTGACAGTGCCCGGACATGTGTTTTATTGACGAAGCTATTTTTTGCCAATTGTGTCTTTATTTCCCGCTTTACAACTCACAACTGCTGTAGTAAAAAAGGAAATTAAATTACCTGTATTTGTATTACTACTGGTAGCAGTAATATAGGTAATTAAATACATGGCAAGAAAGGGGAGTTTTGCCAGGCCAGGCCCAGACACATGCACTTTGTATTGTTTTCTATAATAGAAAACTTAAAAAATGCATGATTACGTTTAATGTTTTCTTTTATAGAAAACTCAATAGATCTATTATACACGGTTATTTTTTTATCACCCTGGAAAATTTCAGGGATGCTTCAGGACACATCCATTATTATATAAAAAATAAAAAAAATAAAATAAAAAAAATAAAAAAAATTACAAAAAAATAAAAAAAATCTCTAAAAATCCTGCTTTCAACTAAGGCAGCATTTTTTGGATTTTTTAAAAAATTATTATAAAATTAAGTAAGCGAGTAATTTTTTTTATTCATATATAAAACATTCTAATACCATGTCGTGAAGCGTCCCTTAAATTTTCCAGGGTGATAAAAAAATAACCGTGTATAGTGCCATAGATAATAGTGTCCATAGACAAATGGCGAGCTACTGCACAGTGAATAAGGCTTATCCTAATCCCGGATGCTCCTCAATGGGTAGAAAGAGCGAGAGACTTAAGTGTGGTAACCTCATCCAGTGGTTATCACCGAGCAGCAGAGAGACTCACATACCCCCACACCTGAATTAATAATAATAATAATAATTTTCTTTATTTGCTCTCACAAACTTACAACTAAAATTAACATTAGGTATGGTTCTGTAATTAAATAAGAATATGAGAGCCTGGTGTCCGTAAAAGGGTTAACCTGTGTGACGGAGCGCCAGGCCCATCTAAATAGAGACATATTTCATGTAAGTAGCGACGTACGTTTTGAGATAGTATATATTTTTAGGGTGCGTGTGTGTTTGTGTGTGTGTGTATGCGCTCTCGCGCGTGTGTATGGGTGGGTGGGTGTGCATGTGTGTGTGTATATATATATGTGTGTGTGTGTGCTTGTATTTGAATATCGTTAGTATGGAGGTTTAAATTGCCTACTTATATTTAGGTTATGGCTACGAAGAGGTTTTTCACCCCATCATAGTCATAATTATCCAACCATTTTATGATAAATGCCTTAAACTCGTGTTTATTTAGATGTTTAACTTTGTTTTTCTTTAGCAGTTTATTATAAAGAAGAGAGGCGTTATAATCAAAGTGCCGTTTAGCAAACTGACTTCTGCGTTTGGGTTTTGGGACGGCGTCAATTCTCTTTTTGTTAGCGGGTAATGTGGGAATAATGAAACGGTGGTATCTTATTAAGGACTGCAGAATATATAGTTTTCTAATTGATAGAACTTTACAGGACTTATATAAATCGGTAGTAGCATATCTATACGGCAGACGCTTTATCACTTTAAGTAGAGCTCGTTGCGCTCTCTATACAACAATTAAATAGGATTTGGCTGCACCACCCCAAGAGCTGATGCAATATGATAGTATGCACTCCGCTAAAGCTTTGTATATTCTTAGTACCAACTCTGTATCAACATTATCTCTAAGATTTTTAAACACGTATATTAACTTTCTTATCCTATTAGAAACGTTGAGTATCTGTAGTTCCCATGTCAGCCTATAATCGAGCGTGACCCCCAGATATTTAATACTGTCTACTTTATGCAGTTTCGAACAATCACATGATTTATGCTTAGAATTTTGCTTATTACAGGGAAATATATGGATTTTTAAACAAAGTGAGTCGTGAGGTTTTGATGCATTTGTTTTACAAAAGGTAAGATACTTAGTTTTGTCTGTATTTAAAGATAACAAGCTACCCTCAAGCCATGAGGTGGTATTTTTTAGTACGTTTTCAGCTAATTGATATACGTTTCGCCAACTGTCATCTCGAAATAAAAGAACTGTATCATCAGCAAACATTAATATATCAGTTTTATCAAAGGTTTTTGTACAAAGTTCATTGATGTACACTAGAAACAGAGAAGGGCCAAGTGTGCTCCCCTGGGGAACACCATACGTACATTCTAAAGTGTTACTTAGATATTTACTGATTTTGATTTTCTGGGTTCGATCAGACAAATAATTTTGAAACCAAAGATGTGGTGTACCTCTAATGCCACAGTTCTCCAGACGCGATAGCAATATTGGTATCGATACTGTGTCAAAAGCCTTCTGGAGGTCCAAAAAGACCCCCAGACACTTATGACCCTGGTCAAGGTAGTTCACTATTTTTGTTGTTAGATCGAGCACTGCGTCATCGGTGGATCTACCACTTCGGAATCCATATTGGTTGTTTGAGAGCAGCCCGTTCGTTTCCAAATAGCTAACTAGTCTTTTATTCATTAGTTTTTCTAAAATTTTGACAGGGTGGTCAAGAGAGAGATTGGTCTAAATTTGAAGGTATTGATTTGTTACCTGCTTTGTGTATAGGGACCACTATGGCTGATTTAAATGCTGTTGGGAATATACCTGTGGAGAAACTTAAATTACAGATGTGAGCTATGGGCTTAGCTAACATTTGTTTACAATCTTTTATTAATTTACTCACTCAATGTGTCAGAGTCCATAAAGAACTTTCCCCAACGTAGTGTCAGCATGTGAACTTTGTTCTCATACCTATCTGAAGTAATACACGCTCGCAATTTATAGCTCACGTACATATTTGGTTTTTCTATACAACATGTTTTAAATGGTGCAAAACCTGAATATACAGTATGTTCATAATCGAGAACAGAATCGATTACACTAATAAAAAACATATAAGTCCGATTTTACTAAAATTAAATTTGCAACCACGCCGCTTTTAAAAGTTACTAAGCTCTGTCGTCTTTACCTCTTATCGGCGACGCGACGGAAGCGGCAATGCGCAACCACAGAGTTTCAAAGAACAATGGTCACTTTCTAAGAGCGATTTTCACCCAAAAAAAAATCAAAACTGTTATGATTTTAAAAACTAGTTTAACTTATTGTACTGGTTAAAATGTGCATGTTGAAATAATTATTTTTAAAACCCCAGGTTAAAGAGATATTCACGTTTTAATATTATTGATAAAATACGCATTTCGGACCATAACTGGCTATTAAAAGGTGCGTTCCGAATGGCGATGTTATCCATGTCAGCGCGCTAAAAGTGGTTTCGAATCATCGTGAGCGTACAAAAGTACTGCCAAATTACAGATACGTTCAGGCTCTCGAAGTAGTAAAATGGCGGAAAGAAATTACATTAATGCGTTCAAGAAGATTTTTTATTTTATTTTGTTACTTTTTTATCTGGGGTTTCAAAATATTCTAAATACATACATCGGTGGGAATGGAAACAAAAATGACAATTGTTCTTTGCAAGATATGCAACAAAGAAGAAAGATGGACATATCATCATAAATAAACCGCGAGATTTTTTTTTTAAATTTCTAAAATCCGTTTGTTGAGGTTTCTCGAGAGAAATAAAAATGAGTTGGGGTGTCTCGAGATTTTTGCATTATTTGATTAGTACGCTGTATATGATGTATAAGATGTATATTTCCAATAAGCAATGCTTTTAGTAAAGCGGGTAAGCCGCAGGATGCGAGGTCCGCAGGATCAATTGGTTTGGAGATCTTTGGGAGAGGCTTATGTCCAACAGAAGTAACCTTTATATACCGTTACACAGGCTTATTGTCTGTATCAATACTTACTTACTATACTAATATTATAAAGCTAAAGAGTTTGTTTGTCTGTTTGGTTGAACACATAATTCTCAGGAACTACTAAATCAAATTGAAAAATTCTTTATGTGTTGGATAATCCATTTATCGAGAAAGGCTATAACATCACGCTACGTCTACGACAAATAGGAGCTGAGCATCAATAAAAAATGTTGCAAAAACGGAAAAAAAATATATGGCGAAACGTAGTTCGCGGGCAAAGCTAGTCTATACTATACAGATAATAATATAAAGAGGAAATATAGATAATAATATAAGGAGGAAAGATTTGATTGTTTGTTTGTATTGAATAGGCTTCGAAACTACTAAACCAATTTTGATGAAAGTTGGTATAGGGATAGTTCGAGACCAGGGGAAGGACATAGGGTAATTTTCCTACGGGAAAAATTGGACGGGAAAAGTTTTACTACGGGAAAAATTAGTTATAATGCAAACAAAGTTGCATACGGTCAGCTAGTAGAGTATAAAATAAAACCACACAACTGCCTTATCATAATAACATTGATATAATAAATCTCTTACATCCCATAATAGACGTCGCACAAGATTGCACCCTATCCCCGTTGCGTAGAGCTCAAGACGCGACGGCGGGCTGGTACTGGGCCGCCAGCCGTTTGAACTCGTTAGTTTTGGCGGCATACTCCCGCGGGAACGGATGTTCGGGGTTACTGTCCAACAGCTGCGCCAAATATCTCCCTGACACCTGGGGAGATGAGTTATATAGTATTAAAGTCTATCACAGATAGAGGATCTTTAAGGCGCCCAGCAGGCCAATTATGGATCTTTCATCGTATGACATGGTATAAAATTTGAGATAAGGAAGTCATGAAATGCTTCATTTGGTATTACTGATCTCCACTGTTATCATCACTATGGTATAACATCAATAATGTCATCATGATATAATGAAAGAATGATCAAACATCTGACCGAAAATCTTATTTTTCGTTTTGCACTATGATTTCATTATGATATTATTTAAAAACCATGAGATCGATAATAGGCCTGCAGGGCAGGTCACACTCCATTAGGTAAATATTTACATATGACGCCCATTAAGCCATCATCACTTGTACCAAATGCGGTAAGGATGAAGACCTCCTCCACTTTTTGATGGAATGTGCTCTGACAAAAGAGAACAGAGATAAATATTTGTCAAATTTAGATCAGAGGAATGGTGGGATAAATCTGATGCTGCGGTAATGTGTAGGCGGTAGAGCACGCCAAATATAACAGGGTTATTTAAAAACAACTAGTTGGACTAACCCCAACCTCGCAGGATTAGATAGCTAACATCATAAGAACCAACGTTTGTTCTACGACTTTTCATAATTCGTTAAGATTTTACTTTCATACAAAAATAAATATTAATTTAATATACTTCTAGAATGTTTGTAACTCTGCGCACAGTGCGCGAGCGTAGCGTCGTCTTTAGTCGTCGTTTATAATTGAAACATAGATTTATCAATGTCACGACAGTGCGATAAAAACTTGAAAATTGAAACTCGTAAAACAAATGTTGTAGTTCATAATGTTAGGTATCTAATCCTGCAAGGTGCAATTAACCCTGTATAGGTTCATAAGAGACAATCCGTAAGGGAGTGGAAATGTGTATTATGAGTTACTAAGCAATAATTGGACTGAATAAAGGTTTGGAGAGTCCCTATGAGGCTGACATGGTTACCATAAGTGATTAAAGCCACTTAAAATAGTAAAAAAATGGTGTTTTGGGATGGAGCAGTGAAAACAAGTGTTTTCTACACTTGTTTTCACTGCTCCATCCCAAAAAGGATCCTATAAACGATACATCCGCCCTACATTGCATCTATTAAATTCAATTAACATTAATTTACATTTCATTAATGTCATAAAATAAATATTTTAAAATTTGTTATTTTTTATTATTATTTAATTTAAAAAGCGAACGAAGTCGCGGGCACAGATAGTATTAGATAAAAGCATAGCTACCTCCGGCCTGGCCTGGTGCGCGGAGACCACGGCCAGCCCCAGCAGCAGGTCCGGGTGCTGGGGCGCGCGAGCTCCTGCCTCGGTCAACTGCTGCTCCGCCTCCTCCCACATGCCTGTTCGAAGGTATGTTAACATCTTCATTTACGTATATGCAAGTATATGTAGATAGATAGATAGAAACACTAAACAACACGAATCACGAACTATAACAGTACATACACAAACAGCAAAAAGTATCACATTTTTATGTTAAAATTAGTGCAGCATTTCCATTTTTCCTTATTTTCGTTATTATTATTATGATAAAAGCCTCCTCCAGCCCCTTCTATTTTATTTGCTCTCAGCCTGTTTCCAGAACAGTACTGCAATCACATCTCTTCAAAGAGATGGAAAACTCGACACATACCCGACCCAACCCGTCTGCGTGATGAGTGAGCGTGATGTAGAAGACTCGTTTCTCCTTGTCCATGAAGAGTTATTGAGGATAAGGGGCCCTATTTTTGAATTATTCGACGTCGGACGTCAAGAGCTAGATTTCTATCGAAAAAAGACGAGCGCAAGCGACGCTCGACAAACAATCGTAAAAAATAGGGCCGATGTGCCAAAGTGGAAGATGGGTTGAGTCACTGATGATTTCTTTTTGCAGTCGTGTGGAGCGCCACTCCAGTTCAACTTAAATTGGTCATACAAATGTTTTGTTTCACGTGTCGCGGAACGCAACCCTTTCTCTTTCGCACTTATTGAAAACTATATAACTTTGTTACCAATTTAGGTTAATAAGAAGAGCATCTCGGCGCGATCGTATGAAAAAAAAATTTTAGGCTGTTAACGGTGATTGAAGTAATTTATTTTTAATAATTTAAGTAACTTGTGAAATAACGCTGTAAATTATTTACTAAGGTCATTGTTCATATATTCCAGAGTGGGAGTTCACTGCACCAGCACTCCTTAGGACGAGCCACCTCTGCCTGCAGGCGGAGCACGGGCTGCCTAGAAATTTGTGAGAAAACTCAATCACACGTATCCCTTGATAAGCGTCAAGAAATTTTTATCACGTCAGTCATTAAGGCTGCGGTCCGAAAATCAATAAGTCACTATCAGCGCGCTCAAACGCGTCCCGAAATGTGAGCGCGCTAACGTTAACCGTCAAAATGAATGTACCTGTTCTAGATGAGTTGAGCAGCGGTAAAACAATGTTATTATTAAAAATCCACAAAACAAAAATACTGAGAAGCAATTGAAAGCAAAATGACCTAAGTACCTACCCTTTGATTGATAGGCGATTGTAATCGTTTTCGCGGGCGATTATAATCGTTCGCACTGTGAGCGCTGTTATCTGTTTCGGACCGCAGCCTAAATGCTACGTGCCGCCGTGCTACTCTTTAAGACATAGAGATTATGTCACTGAAATTGTGAGATAATGCGTGACTCGAGTCCAGTCTTAGCAGTCCGTGCTACGCCTGCTGATACCATTAATTATAGTTATCATGACATTTTTTTTTTCAATTAATTTGGCAAACAAGTAAACAGCCCACCTGATGGTAAGTGGTAACAGTCACCTATAATATATGTGGTTTCTGTGAGATTCGCAGCAAAACTGCAACCCCCACAAGAACCACAGTGTACGTTGCCAACTTGTGACTTAAGATATAAAGTCACGATACCCAGTAATTTCATATCTTACCCTTCAAACTGGAACACAGCAATGCAAGCACTGCTGCTTTGCGGCAGAAATAGGTAAGACGGAAGTACCCATGCACACAACCCTGGTACAGTCTCCCTTTATTAAGTTACATACCTCTAGCGGCAGCTGCGGCAGCTCCGAGGGCGGCGGGTGCCGCTCCCAGGGTGCCCAGCCTCTCCGCCAGCTCCATCACACTGTAGTGCGCATCTTGTACCCCTGGACCACCCTAAGCGGTGATGGAATTAACCAAATGTAAAAATTGAGTTTGAATCAAAATCAAAATCAAAATATTTTATTCAACTTGGATTTTACAATCTCTTTTGAAAGTCAAGGAAGCTACGCCAATCAAGGCTTGTTTAACATCTATACACATGTACACGATGATTCGTATTTATTATTTAATCCACACAAATTTCAAACTGCTGCGAAAGCTGTTACTCTACACTAAATTTAAAAAAAAAAGAAATTAAATTATTGGCAATTTACACTATGGGTTACAACATCGTTTGTAATGTCACCATGATTTTTACTATTCACCATCAATATGAAAATACTGTACAAAGCAACTGCTCATTTATAGCTGTACACTACACTACACTATAATACAGAATGTGTGTAAGAAGCTCAGTGTGAAACTGGTATAAGCAATTTCAGTAGCATCACTGATTGAAATTATAATTAAGTATTGTAGTTTGGTGTGTAAACATTTTGAATACGCTTGTATTTATATGTACACAATTTTCCTATCACAGACGTTGTGTACATAAATAAATAATATAATTATTAAATTAGCTAGTAAATTTAAATAACTAGCTAGGTCTTGATAGTGTGGAATTTGTGACATTTGATTCAAATGTTTGGTTGTAAATCACATTTGTTGCTGCAACAAACAACAACAATGTATTATAAAATTTATTATACCTGTGAGATGTTGAGCCAGGCCTGCGCAAGTTGCGTGAGAGTGCCATCATCTTCAATGTCCTGCAATAATTTCAACTGTTTCTTGGCTAAATCTGGCCTGTTCATAGCCAGCAGGCATTGGAGAGTAAATGCACGAAGCTCCAGTGACTCAGCCCCATGGAGAATCCTGAAAATTTTCAATAAAACAATTTACTATTAATATCATATAAATTTAATATGAAATAATTGCAATTGTTATGCATATAAAATGTGCAATTGACTCTACAGGCCAATGCTAATTGCTGCATAGAACATATGCAGGTTGTATCACAAAAAATATTTAAGAGTAGTCATTCAAAGTGGAGATTCTATAGGAAAAATATTGGAGCTAATATAGCCGCTTTTTTTCCATACAAACTAAATAAATAATTTTTTTGATCCTTAGTGGTGACAGCCCTACCTCAGCATACCTTGTTTATTTATTCAGTGTTTACATTTCTTTTATATTAATTTCATAGTCAGCTGGACTATGGTTGTCATTTGGAAGTTTTTGCTTTCAATTTAAAGTCAATTAACTGGAAAAGTAATAGGTTTCCAGGTCTGACACGAACAACTAGGGTACATCTAATATCTAACCTATCTACATGCCCGTTAAATATCATTGCGGTATTAAGTTACAGCCTGTATATGGAAACATCTCAATATTAAATTTTCTTACATACAAAATGTTTGCTTCTATCGGTTGAGTAATATTACCTTACTCCCATGTGTAAGCTAAAACTGCAGAAAGTGCAACAGACCCAAGCCCTCACCTGTCAGCATTTATGACTGGAACTGGAACACCCTGGATGATAAAACCTAATTAAGAATAAACTAAAACATATGATAAACTTCGACAAACTCACTTTAGTGCAGCTTCATAATTATCTTCATGATAGTAAATGGTGGCTGCAACAATTAAGAAGACTTCATTTGTTAGCTCGACACCTTTAGCAACCTGAAAATCAGGAATGAACAAATGCAACAAATGCTAAAAAATTGCCATTGATATTTTTTTACCATGTCATGTCCAGCAATTATTCAACAAGTTCAAGTAGGAAAATAAAAACATGTATTATAAGCACAATAACTGTGCTATATCACCTTAGTTAAACTGGCATTAACTCTTTTAGAATTGAGGAATAACTATTAAAAATATAAGTATCTGTGAAATCCACTTGCCACAATACACAAATCATGTAATTAGTCTTGTTATTCTATGTTATTCACAGTCAAATTTTAAGTTTTAATTTTGTGTACAGGTGGTAAAACTTGCAAATACTATTCATTAGTGACAACACAATTAGCGCAGAGGTCGAGTGATAACCTACTACGCATCGGGTTGCAGGTTCAATGCCCGTACGGGACAAATGTTTTGTATGGCCTACATCCTAGTGTGGGGAGACGTTTTTTTTTAAATTAACAACTTTCTCTACATTATATCTCTTGTAATTGAAATGATAGCTAGCAATAATTAATAATGGTAAAGTCGATGCAATTCAAACCTGCAGTATGGGTTTTTGTCTGGGGAGCTCAGTGCGCATGCTTACCCAATGGCCAATGAAATAAGATTTGTAAAGTTTTCAAGTTTATTCTAAATTGTAAGATAATGTTAGACATTTTATTTATTTTCCAAAACAAATTCAAAACATGTATTTCATGTAGGAAATCACCTATGACATGGTAGAACCAAAAAATTTGAAAACCTTATTACTTAATCATCTAAATTTTCACGAGCATCACACATTTCAGCCAATATGTAGGTAAAGATAAAATGTAACAAAAAGTTTACCTAGATTTAGTTTTAAATAAAAAAAAATATTTTTATTTATTCTAACAAATCACTCACTCTTGCGTCAATGTCTGCAACTATAGCAGGCTTGTTAGCACCAGGCGACAAATACTCCACTAAGGTCTTCAGGGGTTGTAGCATTGGATCCGCCGATTTCAACTCTTGCAGCACCAGTCGATAATTGCCTTGAGCTATGTATGCTCGGTACAAGAAAGTGTCCTTTTGAAGCACCAACATTGGCGAAGAGGCCTGAAACGTTAATTGAAAAAGGTTTTCATGTTGAAAACAATCATGACCATAACATGACAGCCATCGCGATACACCCAGTCATGTCTGATTTTATCATTCAAAGGAGGCATTTTATATTAAAATTTTAATTGGAAATGATAACTTACATTAAAGCTAAGAGCCTCATTGATTGCTTGTTGATAATTTCCAACATAAAAAGCGGTTTTCACGTCGAATAATTCATCAACGTCTTGCTGCTGACGTGCCATTTTGACGAATCTGACATTAGCCAGACATTGACATTTTCGATTTTGGGCTGCGGTCTCGGCCCGGAAATCAATAAAATGGTGTGGTCCGCATGAGAATAATTTTGATTATAGCTTTCCTATATACAAAAGTACTCTGTGATTATAGCGTTCACAACGCTCACGCCCGCGGCCGTACCGCCTAACTCAAAGCGAGCACTCGCTATCGTTATTATGACATTTCTTTTGTTTTTTTTTTTCATTCTTTTGGCTTGCACGGTTAGTGCATTAGCCACGGACAAGGTTAAAAGGTAGGGAAACGAAGTGTTTATTTAAATATAGTTATAGGATCGGAAGGGAAATTAGGGTCAAGGACAGTAGGTAAATCAGGAAAGGTTACAATTTAATGTTGTTATTACATAAATACACAGAAATAGCATTATAAACATTAGGATTATTCGAGGAGAGCAAGGTTAAAATACTTGTAGGGAGAGGAATCTTTAAAGATATCAAATCAGACATAAAACTTGAAGTATCGTGTAATGGACAAGTAAAAAATAGATGATTCAGGTCTCCAACTTCAGATCCACAATTACAGATATTGCTGTTAACAATACCAAATTTGGCTAGATGGGCAGGAGTGCAAACATGACCCAATCTCATTCGAATCAAACTGGTCGTAGAAAACTTATTGAAATTCATACTATTAAACCATGGTTTAGCTGGAACAAATGGCTGAATGCACGCATAATGTTTTCCCTTAAGCTGGCTAGAATTTTTCCAAAGGTCTTCCCAAGATTCACTTAAGTCAATCTTTGAAAGTGTTACAAGATCGAAACTGTAATTTTTATATGGAAACATATCACCACATTGAACTGCATCTTTGGCCAATGCATCAGCATGATCATTGCCCCATATATCCTTATGACTAGGAACCCACACAAAATCGATGCAAAAATGTTTTTTAAAGCACAAATAAAGAATTTTTTTACAGTCAATAATGACAGGATGATTGTTATTGTTTTTAAATGGAAATCTTAATAATGCTTCCAACGCACTCTTCGAATCGGAAAAGATAACAGTTTTTTCTAATTTCATTAAATTAATATACTCTAAAGATTTATAAAGAGCATAGCACTCGCCTGTAAATATAGAAGTCTCTTTAGGGAATTTAACTTTTTGGACAATCTTATATTGATGATGATATACACCAATTCCCACATTACTACTATTATTATATTTTGATGCATCACAATAAATGTGATGCCAATCACGATAATCTCTATTGAGATAGAAATTAAATTCTTTATTGGCAAAAGGATCACTCTTTAAATCACTATTATTAAAAACAATCTTAGGTTGAAAAATTAGAGAATCAAACTCGGTGCTAAAAACTGGAAGGTATTGAGATTGATGTGTAGGAGCTTCTAATGAAATAAATTTTTGATAACTCTTGACTAGGCACGGGCTGGTTTTATTATCCCAATAATGCGATGAGCTTATCTTTTCAGTTAGTAATCTAAGAGTTTTATGAAGAGGATGATTGGAAATCTGAAGAGCACGAAATAAAAAGCGATCACTCAAAAATTGACGACGGAGTCGTAACGGTGGCTCAACGCACTCCACTTGAAGTGCATTGATAGGACTTGATTTCATTGCACCACACACTATACGTAACGCTTTGGATTGAATTTTGTCTAATTTATCTAAACCAAGACTATTGCATGGTTCTAGAAAATACGTACCATAATCAAGAATACTTCTAATCAGAGCGTTATAAAGCAATTTGAGAGAAGAGGGGTGGGCTCCCCACCAGACACCCGACAAACATCTTAGAATATTTAATACACGCTCACACTTCGATACTACATAGTAGAAATGAGGCAAGCCAGAAAGCTTAGAGTCAAGTATTACACCTAGGAATTTTGCTTCCTTTGTTACTGAAATTGAAGCAGAGTCGTATATTATAGATACTGACGGAAGCAACCTCATTCTAGTAAAAAGAACAGAAGAAGTTTTAGATACAGATAATGTTAAGCCATTATTATCAAGCCAGACTTTCAATAATTTAAGAGAGGAATTAATATGTGATGATATTTTCCCAATTGAATACCCAGAGTCGTATATTAACAAATCGTCTGCGTATTGTAGAATTTTAACATTTTCACAAGATATTGAAGAATCTAAGTCATACGTATAAATATTGTAAAGGATGGGGCTTAAAACAGATCCCTGAGGGAGACCCTTCCACACAAGTCTAGATTTTACATGTCCGTCTTCCATGACTAAATTTATAACTCTTTCATGTAAAATATTAATTATAAAATTAATTAACACATTTGAAACCTTTAATGTATTAAGTTTGTCCTTGAGAATAGAAAGCACAACATTATCGTAGGCGGCAGTTATATCTAAAAATACCGCTAATGTAGACTCGTTATTTGAAAAAGCTAGGCGAATGTCAGTTGTTAAAATACCTATACTGTCCATACAGCTCTTTCCTTTTCTAAACCCATATTGCGTGGAAGATAATAATCCGTGACTTTCTATATACCATTCAAGACGATTTTTTACCAAATGTTCAGCTAATTTGGAAAGTACTGATGATAAAGCAATTGGGCGGTATGAGCTAGCCTGCGTTGATGGTTTATTGGGTTTAAGAATAGGTATAACTTCTTGTGATTTCCATGATGATGGGATGTTGCCAGAGAACATAACAGAATTTATGATAGACAAAAAATATTCTAAAGATGAGTCACGTAAATGCGTAAAAAAAGAATAGGGTACACCATCTTGCCCAGGGGAAGAGTCACTGACATAAGAGAGTACTCCTTTTAATTCAGAGAGTCTAAATGGGGAGTTTAAAAATTCGTCTGTACCATGAATGTCATAGTCTGTGCCAGGAATGACATGTGCGATGACTTCTAATTGTTGAGGTTGTTGAGGGACGAAGGGGGGTGCTAAATTATCCAAAAACTGATTAGCAAGAGAAATATTAATAAATCTAGGTGTAGACTCTTTAAAAACAGATTTAAATCTACGAATATTTTTCCAAACAGTTGATGGTGGGATGTCGGGTGATACAGAAGAACAAAATTTCTTCCAACTCTCCCATTTCTTTTTTTTGAAAAGTTTACGGGAACTGGAAATAAGTTCTGTCAGAATATCAAAATTTTCTGAAGATGAATTAATCTTGTAATTTTTTTCAGCGTTTTTCCGTTGCTTTATTATATCACTGCAATCTGAATCCCACCATGGTGGAGACGGAATTTTAGAGGTGCTTGTGTTTTTAACAGGGAATAATTCATCTGCAGTATTAATTAATATTTGGCTAAAAGCATCAGTACAGTCACTGATATTACTTTGATTCACTCTTGGTAGAGACATACACCTTGTTTGAACTTGCTCGGAGTACTGATCCCAATCAGCATTATACAGTTTATATTTTAGACGAGGTTGTTGTTTGTACTTAGATGGCAACTTAGCAGTTAAATATGGAAAATCAACTATTATGGGATAGTGATCACTACCAAAAGTAGAATCAAGTGTGTTCCATACCAGAGATGCTGCTAAATTAGGTGAACATATGGTTAAATCTGGAACACTATCACCTTCAAAAGGAGAAGTGCGTCGAGTAGGAATGCCATTATTCAATATGCATAAATTGTAAGAATTTAACATATCAAGAATTCGGATACCATAGTGATTAGAAATTGAACTACCCCAAGAGGTGTGTTGGGCATTAAAATCACCCATAATGAAAATAGGTTTAGGGAGATTATCAAAAACAAGATCTATTTCATTAAAGATAGAGGTGGAAGGATGTGGGATATATACAGACACAAAACAAATATTATTTATTATACAGGCAATAATAGAAAAATCATTATTGTGTACAGGAATATTTACAGGGGTAAAAAGGACAGAATGCTTAATAAGAAGGGCTACACCACCATAGCCATCTGCTCTATCTTCTCTTAAGCAGGCATATCCTTTTATTTTAAAATTGTAAACTGGTTTTAACCAGGTTTCTTGTAATGCAATTACAAAGGGTTCATAAGTATTAATTAAATAAAATAAATCGTGTTTTTTATTAATTATACTGCGACAATTCCACTGGAGAATTGGTGCCATTTTTAATATTGTTCGAATCAATTATGTTTAAGGAAAGAGCCTCGTTGGATGGTAATGAGATTAAATTAGATTCATATAAAGAATTAATTAAGGTAACAATCAGTTGTTTTAAATCAATATCAATTTCAGGTTTCTTCTGAAGAGCGGTCCCAACTGAGGGAAGATTAAAGTTATACTCTTTTGTCAATTCTGAGTGAACTTTTTGATTATATCCTCTACTAAATATTGGCAACGATTTGGGTTTCTGAAAAACTGTTTTTTTGTATAACTTGTTAATGTTATCATGAATACTAAAAGGCCGCTCATTTGCATCAACATTCTTAAATTGTGGCAAAGAAAGATTTGTTGTAAGAACATCTGAGAAGAGTTTTGATACCTGTGGATGTAATTTTGTTGCCTCTGCATAAGAAATACAATTTTTGGCCATTGATTCTTTTATTGTTTTTTGTCTATTAAACTCAGGGCATTTTTTGCTTGTTGCATAGTGAGAACCAGAACATAGACAGCATAATACACTATCCTCCACGACAGAACATTTATCACCCGAGTGTCCCTGACCACACTTAAAGCACCTTGGAGTAGACCTGCATTGAGACTTTATATGACCATACCTACAGCAGTTAAAACACTGAATAGTTGGATAAATGTACAGATCAACGGGTAAAGAATTGTAACACATAAAAACCCTCTTAGGTAAAACTTGACCGTCAAATGTTAAAACTATTGTTTCAGTTGCTACAAATTCTGTTTGTCCATTAACAATATTTTTTCTTTTTAATCTCCTAATTTTCAAAATATTTCCACATCCAATAGGTACTGAAATATTATTTAAAATATCTTCATCACTCCAGTTAGTAGGTACACCCCTAACAAGACCCATACGAGTAATGTTTGATGTAGGGATAAAAGCTTTATATTTATGTAGTTTCAATGTATTGCTACTAAGAAACGAATTTGCATCACTAAAGGTGGAGAACGAAAGAGATACACGGTTACGTCCTATTCTCTTAACACTACCATTAACAATATTTCTAAATGCATTCTTTTTTAAAAAATTACCAAATGAAATAGGGTGCATGGAAACATTTTCATTGGGTTCCATTTGTTCCTTCTGAACATGGATAATAAATGGTGAGGCATCACTGTCATTATAAAAATGTCTACCAACAAACAAGTGATCTTTCATAGCGTGATTTGGTGTGGAATCTGAAGTTGGGACAGAAACTGACGAGTATTGTGAATCTACTATGCAATTAGTTTGGGGAGGTTGAGAGTTTTCAATTAATAAATCACAGTGACAGTCAATCTCGGAATCATGAACAATGTCAGATGTTCTGTGTCTCCTTTTCTTTTTATTACAGTGTTTACATATTCTCTTTGCTGAAGTTCTTTTGCGTTTAGTAGATTTACATTCAGAGTCAGTATCTAGAACTGAACCTTCAGTTTCCATTCCAGAATAATTGTAACTAATGGTAACAACATTAGAATCAGTCTCAGGGACAGGTCTATTGGGAGCATTTGATGCCTCAATTGTAATAAAATTCGACGCCTGGGGGCCTGGCCCCCCAGGGTCGTCAGGGACGTTCATCTATTATATTAAAAGTACAATTGACTTACCGCAACTCGGCAAGAAAGCACAAAAATAATAAACTTAAAACAAAAATAAAGTGAAATATACACAATTTACCACCTACTTGACCCTTAAAGTTAATTTTATCTAATTAAAAATCTTTAGCAAAGAAAAAGACACCCGCCACGTTCGTCGTTTCCCGCGCTTTTTCTTATCATGACATTAGAACAATAGTTTTAATGTCACAGCACAGATGACATTAGAGCTATTGTTCTAATGTCACGAAGCGACAGCGAGTGATCGCTATGAGTTAGGCGGTAGGCCCCCCGGTCCGCATTCGTTAGCACGCTTAAATCGACAAATGACGGTTTGTGACAGATTATCATGCGGACCGACTTTTAGCGCGCTCACGAAACTGCTAGCTAACCTCAAATTTCAGTTTTCCAAAAAAATACTGTGCGAATATCATTATATCAGTACATAAATTGTTTTAAGCAGTAGAATATTATTACACTACTCTGTTATTTTCCTCATCCCTCACAGTAAGCGAAACCAGTTCAACCAAATCCATTTTTCTTAACTTTTTATAAATAATTTATTGTCTCAAAAATTCGAAATACTTTTGCATTGGCGGTTTAATTTGACACTTTTGACAGTTCGCTCACAACGATAACGCTCTGGGGCATGGTCGATGTTAGCGCACAATGGCGGCTTCAATGACGTCATCTATGACGCCATGGCAGATGTCGAGAACGCGCTAACGTTTATGCGGACCGGCTGTTATCGCGAGCGCGCTATCAGCGCTATTAGCGCGCTCAAACGAGTCCCGAAATGCTGTGAGCGCGCTTACGTTAGCCGTTATGGAAAGTCGCATAACGTCATTGTTAACGTCATATAGGACTTACAGCGCTAATGCTCTGAAATGCAAACACTGTAAGCGAACTATCAGTTTGACATTAGATAAATTGTGTTTTCGGCTCAAAACCTTTCAGCTCCCAAGCGGTCGCGTGTGACGTCACGCTATGTAATAATTGATAAATACCCTTACAAAAGGAAATCTTAAAAAAAATATATATTTCATCACCAAAGCATATTTTTCATTCTACGGACCGGCGGCGGCGGGCGGGGCCGTCCTACCGCCTATCTCATAGCGATTACGATTGCGAGTGGCAATCGTAATCATGACATTAAAACAATAGTTCTAATGGTGAATAGTTCTAATGTCACGATAACGATAGCGAGTGATCGCTATGAGATAGGCGGTAGGGCTGCCGGTGATTATAATCGTAGCACTGTGAGCGCAGTTATCTGTTTCGGACCGCAGCCCCTATATAATGGAAGGCAAAAGGAACTAAGTCCATGCAGCCTTATCTTTGGTGGTATGACAATCTTGACACACTTGACATTAACATTGGTTCTTATAAAATCTTCTTTTTAGAAAACAAAGGAAACTCAAAACATACAATTTGTATCTTCACGAGTTTTCTTTAACCCTACACTACTACTCATGTTGCAACGTACAAAGAAATTACTCATGCGCCCGTGAGGCGCATCACATTGACTAATGATTTTATTCAAAAACTATTATGGATGATTGATATCAAATTTGATCGTAACATATCAAATTTGAATTTGATATGTTTTGACTGTTTCCATAATTTTGTATATTACAAAAAAAAAAGAACACAATTTTATATTATATTTATATATTTTTTATTATAAAATCTTTAATCACAAATGAAACTGAGGCAATTAAATAGTCTTCTCTTTAAAAAAAAACACTTAAAGTGTACACTTAAAAAATACTACTACTACTGCACTACAATAAATAGTCAATTATGAAGTAGTTAACTAAAAAAAAGTAACAAAGTAACAAAAAAAATATTTTAGATGCATTCTGTACATACATGCGCAAAACTTACATACAAGCTACTCATACGTCTTTGGAGCACCAAGGGCAGTAATATCAAAAAAACTAACAAACTTACCGTAACGCACCAACCGTCCTGCGACACGTGCTGCCGATGACTGAGATGTCCTTGAATGTCAATGCGATACGCGCGAAGAATAAAAAGAGAGAGCAATATATAAAAAACTCGGGCGCCTCTGCGACGTAAAGAAGAATTAGTTTAAGGCCAGTTCACAATATGACGAAAATATTTATGTTTGAGTTTACAATGTGAAGAAATGATTTGAAAATCTTCTACATAGCTGAAGTCTGAAAAAAAAACAGAAACACAATAACCTTATGAAACATTGAAAAATAGCTTGGTAGTAACGCTGTAAAAACCTAAACGTCATCTTCTTAAAAAATAAAGTTCCATTATGTTTTTGAGATTTTCAATGAATATAATTTTTGAAGTGAGAACTTCTTTACCGGCGTTGTACACTTTTTTGTAATGGGTAAAAAATGTTAAACTCGCGTCAGGACACGTGACCGTCAGGACACGTGACACTAATCGAAAATTCGTAGACCAATTAAAATTGAAATGGCCGCAGGAACTGTCGAGGTGCGGTGAGGGGTCCACGTAAGCCGGCCGAGAACAATAGCGGCTGGCAAAAGTACTGGAAGTCACACGTCACTTGAGACAGTTTTAATCAATTTATTTACTTTGTTAGGAAAAATCTAAATTGTGCTTTTATTTGATTTTGTTGTAAATATTAATTAGGTTAGTTAGTATAAATTAAATATTATTTATTTACTATAAAATTACGTTTTTAAGTAGTATATTAATGTCTGTTTTGATCATATTTTTAATTTAATTGTAAATATTTTGATTCATTATTACTAGTTATATAATTATGTACGCACAACGTTACAACAGGAAGTTGATTTTTCTGAGGGATAAACTTTTTAATGTAATATAAATTGTCATGTTTGTGTACGATAGCGCAATAAATAAATATTGTATTCTACCACATAAAAGATAGTACTTTTATTCTGATAATTAAAGCAATTCGTGCAAAATTATTCCATAACCATTCCAAAATATCCAAAACGCACAACGTTAATACTTAAGTTTTCACTTCTGCCGGCACTCCCGGAGTGCAACCCGTCGTTTTTATTTTAAAAAGGGTAGCTTTTTCATTGTTCTAACATAATTACCAGTTCCAAAAATCAATTAAAATATACCAATGTAGTAGGTAATGTTTTCATTCGTGAGCCTGACAAAGCGACAATAGTAAAGGCCTCGAATCTAACAGCCAACTCTCCTAAAAGACAGCCAATTCTTCTAATAAACCAGAGCGCTGCTAAAGAAGTTCTCACTTCAAAAATAAGCAACGGCTAAAGAAGTTCTCACTTCAAAAATTGGTCAAGTGTGAGATGGTCTCGTGCCCCGAGGGTTTTCAACAAACTTTTCATCCCTATTACCTATTTTTTTTTTTTTTATAATTACTAATTTAACACTCCACAGACTCGATGGTCCGTGCTCTTTTCATGGAATCTTCTCATTGTGATCTATTTTATTATAATTATTATATTAAGACTTACGACTACTTTTTACTCCTAATCTAAGGTGAGTTGCGCAACTCAATCAATTTAAAAATTTAAATATATATCTTAATAATATCTATTTATAGTTATATATACTTAATTATACTCAAATATATATCTTAATAATATTATACTATATGTTAATAATTTATGTATGGACTATTTCATAAGATTTGGACAGTTAGTATACTCGTATTTGGCATAATATATGTTACGTCTGTCAAAAAAGCAGCGCGGGTAGTAAACGGAACGCGGGACTACTGTGAGATCCCCGTGTCGTTCGTGAAGAGTAAGATAAGGGAAGAGACGATCCGAAAATGGCAGGATAGGTACGTTACCTCCTCTACAGGAGGAGTGACCAAATGGTTCTTTCCAGATCAGGTGAAAGCCTATAGCTGGGTCAGGAAAGAAAAACCATCACCTCGTCTGATACAAGTCTTCACGGGGCACGAGGGGTTCGCAGAATATCTGTACCGATTCAAACTCAAGGACAATCCATATTGTGAATGTGACCCCGGGGAGATTGAATCGGTATGGCACGTGATCCTGGACTGTCCCAGATTTGCCAGTGCCCGCCATGACTTAGAACATAGACTAGGCAAGATAGTGATAAGGAAAGAGAATATCCATGCGCTACTGATGGATAAAAAGGCAAAACCACCCTTAGTGCAGTTTATACAAATAGCAGCCGATCTGGCAACACAGCGAAACAAGAACTGTACTCCACCAGCGCAGGGGGGTGATGATGGGTCGGTAAATATGGCACCACGAACGCGGGAACCTTACGTGGCCCCAACGATAACGCAAATGCAGTGGTTGAGCGACGGAGAAAAAGGAACAGTAGGTCTCCTCACAAGGGCTGTGGCGTTGTTCATGGATAGTGCAGGAGAAAGGATTGGCATTAGTTTCTGTATGTCCAGAACAAGGAAGCACGTTGCCATATCACCTGGCCTAGCAGTCCTGCTAAAAGGCAGCACTACCAGGGCGACCATTAAAAGAAAAGTGTTTGATGCAATGCCTGACGTGATGCTCGCAGGGCAAAAATGCCGGATTGTACGTTTCAGGAATAAGTCGATCCTGCTCCTGGACTGGCACATTGACAAGTCGTCCTTTACTATAGCGGGGGAACTGCTGTTAAACATGGACGGAGACCCAAGAGTCATCAGCGTGGATGTCATGAAGGTAGATCTCGAGAAAGGGAAAGTGTCCGATTACACTCCCTTATTGGAGGCCTCCCGAAAACACAAAATTATCGTGTACGAGGGAAGAGGCCAAAACCTCGACTTTCTGCTCAAAGACCACGAGCAGACTCCACGCAATGAACTAACAGAAAGTGGCTCAGCCCGGGCACAAAGGCAACACGAGGAGGCGATGCAAGAAGCAAACGAAAGAAGACGCCTCCAATCACAAAGACAATCCCCGACAGACGACCTCGTCAGGGGCATATCTGTTGCCCTGGGCCACGCTCGTCCTCGCAGACCAAGCAGTGAGACAGTACCGGACTCGGTCCCCAAACATAGAACGGTCTCCTCACCCAAAACCACACTGGCAGACATGGGAAGGGTAAGACCGCCATCCAGAATAGTCACTGACCGGGACGGAGATGACCTAGTCAACGCCTATCTAGAGTACCTGGGGACACTGCGAGCGACGCTGCAGGTAAAACACACCACCTGCAGCAAGATACTTGAGGCATTTCAGATAAACGCCCGCATGTTACTACAGGAACTCCTGGACGGGGCGAGGGCGGTGGTCTATAACAACGACACCGGGACTGTGGTGGTGGGAACTCGCCCTATAGATAAAAAGCAGATGGCGGCGTACAGTGGCACGTCAGGCATGGTGCTGGTGGATCATGAAGCAACTGACGAAAGGGGAGCAATCACATTCTGCACACCGATCGAGGACCCAATAGTGGTAATTGCCAAGTGCACCCGCTTCATGCTGGAGGACCGAATTCTAAAAACGGCGGAATCCGTGAGTGGAACTTGGATCTCCGAACCATGGGGTAAACTGGCAATAGGATGGGTTGACGGTGTGCCGGGTTGCGGGAAGACCACGTGGCTCCTCAACAACTTCCAAATGAAGGAAGATATGATCATCACTAGCACACTCGAGACGGCAAAAGAACTGTTGGACAAAGTGACGACTCGATTCGGGGCGGTCGTGAAGGGGAAAATAAGAACCATTGCCTCAGTTCTCATCAATGGTGTGGAAGCATCAAAACGCCTTTTGGTGGACGAAGCTCTCCTAGTCCATTTTGGAGCTATCATTATGGCAACAAGGCTGACCGGGACAAGAGAATTGGTACTAATGACCGATACAAATCAGATCCCCTTCATAGACAGAGACAACCTGTTCGAGATGCGTTACGGAAGCCCCGCCGCCATCACGTCGGTAACAGAAAAGCTCCTCTGCACACACCGAAGTCCGATGGATGTGGTGTATGCCCTCCAAAACATCTACAAGGGTATTTACACATCACGGCAAGTGCTGAGGTCCATGACATGCAGAATGGCATCGGAGGCGGTGTTACGAAGGGGCAACCCAAATACTCTCTTCCTTACCTTTACTCAAGACGAGAAAGAAGCGTATGGGAGGGAAGGGTTCGGCACCGGAGAACAATCTAGACTGCTGACGATCCACGAAGCACAGGGACTAACGTACGATCACGTGGTTGTGCTCAGAGGAGCAGAAAGGAAGAACCCTGTCCACGATAGTGTCCCTCACGCGGTGGTTGCCATTACCAGACACACGGTATCCTGCACCTACTTCTACCGGGAGTTGAAGGAGGACGACGCAATTAGACGTCTCATTGCCCTTCCCAGCATAGCAACAGATGAAGTGGTCATGGAATACAATAAAAAAATGGTGCTCAGGGCCCTATCAAGCGGAGCGACCTTGGTGTAACTAAAAAAAAACAGACGTAACATATATTATGCCCTATTACCTATTGTATAAGTTCCTAACTACTTATGTATTAACAGTTTTCAGATTTTGTCCCTTAATGTACCTACTTATACTCTAAGACATTGCTACTTACCAAATTTCATGGTTCTAGGCCATCGGGAAGTGCAATAAAGGTGTTGTTTCCTTTGTGAAATCACAAAATATGCGGCTAAACCAGCTATACTCAATCTGCGGGCCACAGATTGAGTATTGTTGGTTTAGCCGGTTTAGTAATTTTGAATTACGTTTTTCATTAACACCCAAATAATTTTTGCTTGCGGCCCACGATACCGTGACTGAACCTGAGTGTAGAAAAAATGTTGAGTATCGCTGGACTAAACGGTACGACCGTTTAGTCCAGTGATAATTAACATTTTTGATCGCGTCAACTTGCAAGTATGATTTTTGACAGCCGAAAGAGACCGAATATCCGAGTTTTGAATACATTTCAATTCGATATCTCTATGCGGATCCCCAAGAGCGTCAGTGGCGCTGTGGACTTGGCACTGGCCTTCTAATCAGAAAGTTCGGGGTGCAATCCTGCCATGGACCAATGTGTTTTTCGTTTTCGAATTTCATATGTACACACGCCTGCAGACCAGACTAAACGTTTCTGTTGCAAAATAGTACTTATCACAACGGCATAAGATGCCACAAAGTTTACCTTGATGTGCTGTCGTCCGTACATTTATTCGACGTTCCAACGGCGAAGGAAACATCGTGAGGCAACCTGAAACATCTGCGAGGAGATTAAAAGGTGTAGGTATGTGAAGTCAACCAATCCGCAATTCCGCACTGACCCAGAGTGGTTGACTAAGGTCTAAACACCCTAAGTTAGGGTAGGCTCGAGCCCCTCGGTGGGGACGTTTATGAGCCGTTATGATGACGCGGTTGCCAAGCAAAGGGGTCTGGACAGACATACGGACAACGAAGTGATCCTATAACTCCTATAAAATTTCCGTTGCTTCATTTTGGGGCGCGAAATTTACAAAAAAATATTTTAAACTGTTTTATATTTGTGAGTTTGCATTTTATTTAAATATGCTATGTAAATATTTTGAAAAAATAATGAAAGTAAATCAAATACAAGAATAAAAATTAATCTCGAGTGGAACGAAGTTTTACTCTTGTGTTTGATTATTTTCATTATTTTTTTCATATTATTAATTGTTTTTAATTCGTATCGTGTGAGTAATTGAGAGTATCTGAATAAACTGTTATGGGACTTTGCAGACGACGGGGCGGGCAGGGCCGGTCTGGACCCAATGTCGCCGCGAACGATAGCGCAAAGGGAATACTTACTATACTCAGGCCCGATTTCACCAAAGTCAGATAAGTTTTATACCAAGGATAAAGTCATGAGTTACTCTCAGATAGGTAAATTTTAATTTCACCAAATACTTGTACTTAGCATAAAGCCGTTATCCGAGAATAAGTTTTATACCGTCGAATTTGACGGTATAACAGATTTAATACTAGGATAAATAAGAAAGATGGCGTCTAATGAACAGCTGATTGGCAAGCTGTCTAAAGTGACAGTAGTCGTGACTGACGTATAATCCTACTAGTTTAAAAAACAGGTAATTGGCTATGTGATTTACGGAGAGAATCATCATCACAGCCCATACACGTCCCCACCGAGGGGCTCGAGCCTACCCTATGTTAGGGTGATTAGGCCTTAGTCAACCACGCTGGCCCAGTGCGGATTGGTCGACTTCACATACATCATTGAATTTCTTCGCAGATGTATGCAGGTTGCCTCACGATGTTTTCCTTCACCGTAGGAGCGTCAGACAAATGTACATATGAAATTCGAAACGAAAAACACATTGGTACATGGCGGGTCTCGAACCCCGACCCCCCGATTGGAAGGCAAGTGCCGAGTCCACTGCGCCACCAACGCTCTCAGAGAGAGAATCTCTACGGAGAGAATGTACCATTTAATTTCGCAGCATTATCATTCATTCGTTCACATAGATAAAATAAAACTCTATTTGGGAGAATAGTTAAACCAAACGTGGTGAAACGTAAAATGGGTTATCCGAGAATAAATGTAGAGTATAAATTTATCCACGGTATAGTTATTCTAGTTTTGCGTTCCTGTTGGTGAAATCGGACCTCAGTCGCGTAACTAAACTATACCATCTGAGGCCCGTGGCAAATTCTTTAGATGGGGCGCTCCCAGTAAAATTGATCGACGTCTTTTTGTTTTGAATGTGTTAATTAGTTTTAATTTGTATATGATCTTTAGTCGTATCGCATTTTAATTAATTTTAAGAAACACCAAGGTCGAAAGAATTCAAAATTAGGTATTTGTAAAATGTAGATATTGCTGTCGCGCTGTGTGTCCGAAATAGGGACAACTGCAGCTGGGACCGAAAGTACCTATGAAAAGTACACAAAATATATGTTTCCCTGTTTTCTCCGCGAAAAATTTACCGATTTAATTACCTACTTTTTGCGTTAAAAATTAAAGCAAGGCTTTTTCTGTGTTTCTATGTTTTGCTTTTTTCATATTATCTTGTTCAATTTGTTTGCTGGACGTTAAAGCAGAAAATTAGGTCGATTTTTTAGGTTTTTGAAGGTTTAAAATCTCTTTTAATAATTAACTTAATAAAAAAAGGAAAACATAGGAACATGCTTATAGTGGGCCATTGATTTTATTGGAAAAAATAGAGCAACTAGTGCCATGATCCAGGAAGGAAACAGGGGACTACGTGTGTATGGAAAAACGGACTGTACGATTTCCTCTTAAGTACACAAAGAAATAGAAATTTTAAGTACTCAGGTACATTTTTTTAATGTTAGGTTATTTCTGAGCTCGTGGCCTCTTGGGCCGGGGCCCTTTCGGGATGGGGCCCGTGGCATTTTGCCAGCCCTGCCTCCCTATAGTTACGCCACTGCCTATCCTAAGAAATTCTATGCCAGTATTTGAGTCGCTGCTGTGCCATTTCGCATAGAATGGTTCAGCGATGAGGCAAAAAGCCATAACTTTATCAATATTTAAGTTTTAATATTCATGTTACGGCGTCGGTGGCGCTGTGGACTCAGCACTTGCCTTCCAATCGGGGGGTCGGGGTTCGAGACCCGCCATGTACCAATGTGTTTTTCGTTTCGAATTTCATATGTACATTTGTCTGATGCTCCTACGGTGAAGGAAAACATCGTGAGGCAACCTGCATACATCTGCGAAGAAATTCAATGATGTATGTGAAGTCGACCAATCCGCACTGGGCCAGCGTGGTTGACTAAGGCCTAATCACCCTAACATAGGGTAGGCTCAAACCCCTCAGTGGGGGACGTATATGAGCTGTGATGATGATTCATGTTACGGTCAGAGGAAATAATCGGTGATTATTATTAATTACCGGTTACAGTGAGTAACCTGAACTAACTAACCTGGATTACCTCAAATACTCGTATAGTTGGATAGACCACCCAGAACCAACTCAGGGCACCTAAAACACAGTTGCGAATAGGTTAAGTAATTTTTTTTTATCACCACATAGAACCGATTTGGGGAACTTGAAACACAGTTGGTTAGGTTAGAAAGAAGCGGGAGGGTTTGTTGGTTATTATTAATCACTTTAACCGGTAATCATAGATAGAATAAATGAATAAAGAATGTATAATTATTATAAGCCACAATAAGGCACTAATACTATTTATGTGTAGTAGTAACCTGGGTGCTTATTGTCCCGGTTTTCCATTTAGGCATCACCAATTTTTCACGCTAACATCAAATTTTAACTATGTTTTGCGTTTGCGTTTCTTTTAAGATTTGTTGACATTCTTTTACCGCGCTATTTTAAACACAAAGGGATGATGCAGCTGATGAAATGAGATTTGCGGAAAGTAAACGAATGTGGTTTAAACTTATCATAAAGTAGACTGTAGCGTTGTATAATTGTAACGTACTGCTATTTAACACAAATTGTGCAATATTTTACAATATACCTGATTAAAATAAATAAACAATTTATATTTTCAATTAAGCTACCCTTTAAATATTAGGTCCTTACCTATGAAATTGGCGTTTTGCCGTACTGGCCACTTTGATCTCAAATATCTCCTCTATGGTTAGGAATTCCTAATTCAAATTTATACAGCTATTTACTCATGTATTTGTGTTTAGAAAATTATAATTCACTTGCTTTTCCTCAATTATTTTGGACTTTTCAACCAAATGTTTTGTTTTAACTTTTTTGGAGTCAATTTTCGCTTGGTGCATGGTTTGGCTGGTTCGGCAGGGTTCAGCCATGCGATGAGCGCTTCCGATTATCGTACAGGACCCACTTTTCATCACAAGTAATGATTCGATTTAAAATCCCTTCATTATTGTGCCGGTTGACACTGATGGATACGTTACTGACCGTCACGTGTCGGCACTGATGTGTGCGGATAGACCATAATGATACAGAGGTGAGGACCTAAAATCTAAGCGGACGTAGCTGAGGGTAAAACAGGCATTAAACAGTTTGAGTGATCCGAAATTATTTTTGTAAACACAATAAGCACTCGTTTTTGTAACTCAGGTAGGAAATGGCATTGTTCGATATAATGGATACCTACGTACCTATCCCAAAACATTACAAAGGATAATAATGTCAGAAGTAAAGTTTACAAAGATCCATTGAAGAGAACTTACGGCTCAGGTAGGTATACTTGTGTAGTTTCACACCTGGATAGATAATATTGTTGGAGCAGATAAGGAGTATTGTATAAAATTAACGCTTGTAAGTTTACAACTCGCGATGGCATTGGTTTCTTTAAAACGAAGAACAACTTATTTTCTAACGATTGCTATGACTTGCGGCTTCAAGTTGAATTTCCTTCTTCCCTAATTCAAAGAAGGATTTCATAACTCTTGTTGTTATTCCTGCTAATGTTATCTCTCAGTTACGCCTCAAGCATACACCCCTGAACCAATTAATCATGAATATTGCTATAAAGATAGCTTAAGGGGTGAGGATGGACTAGTTATATAAGAAGAAGAAGAAGAACCTATTTCTTCTTCTTCTTATATGGCAATATACAGGATAGATTTTTGAGATGGGATTTAAAGGGCAGGTACATTAACCGTTATAGTTACAAGAAAACATTGTTAGGCAACCATCCATAACTTTTTAAGATATTCTGATCTGCATTCACAGATTTTGGAAAATTTAATGTAAAAAAACCTTTTTAAAAACAAGCTTTTATTTAAATGCGCTAAAAAGAATTAATAAACTTTTACACTAAAACTTTTACTTATAACGTGATTTCACATTTGACACAATTTATATGACATAAAAGCTTGACGCGAGATTTACTTGTGTGTAGTAACTTAAAAGTACTTAAAAGAGTACTTTTAAGTACCTATCGTATTTACTTTGAAAATTGTAATGTATAAAATTATTCACATAAAAGCTTGTCGCGAGATTTACTTGTGTGTAGTAACTTAAAGGTACTTAAAAGAGTACTTTTAAGTACCTACTCGTATTTACTTTGAAAATTGTAATGTAGAAAATTATTCGCGCGACAAGCTTTTATGTCATATAAATTGTGTCAAATGTGAAATGACGTTATAAGTAAAAGTTTTAGTGTAAAAGTTTATTAATTCTTTTTAGCGCATTTAAATAAAAGCTTGTTTTTAAAAAGGTTTTTTTACATTTAATTTATTTTTTACTTTTTAGTTATCACTGGACACGTTTCTCAGTCTGTTCATCTCATTCAACGCATCATTGTTGCAAGGTCGTTTGCCGGAACGTCTATACAGAATTTCAGCTCAATCGGTTTAAGATATCTACTTCAAAATTCATTTTCAAGCTTTAGAAGTCCGCCATATTGGATAAATAGTGACGTCACATTATTTTTCGAGTTACTCTTAGCAAGACCTTTTATTTGATACCCATATTGTAGGGGTGCATTAAAAATAATTGATCCGCCATCTTGGGTATGCCACCATCTTGGATTTAAAATGACGTCACACAGTCAACCATGCATTGTCATCCAAACTGAACGTGTATACAAAATTTCAGCTCAATCGGTTAAAGATATCTGCTTCAAAATTGAGTTGCAAGATTCCACCCGAACATACATACTTACATACATTGCAAGTTAAATAAAAGCTTGTAAAAATTAACTTTAAATGATAAATTAATAAATTAATTAACCTTAAATGGTCCCATAGTCTTATGATCCCTACATGAAATAGGATCGATAGGCATAAAAATTCATTTTTGCTATCTCAGCATTTTTTTTGTTGACTGTAACTTTATTCCAAAATCTGTGAATGCAGATCAGAATATCTTAAAAAGTTATGGATGGTTGCCTAACAATGTTTTCTTGTAACTATAACGGTTAATGTACCTGCCCTTTAAATCCCATCTCAAAAATCCAATCCTGTATAGTGGCAATTGGTCGTAGAATTATTAGAAGATTTATACAAGAAGAAGTACTAATATTAGTATTATTAGTACTTCTTCTTGTATTTGTAGGTTAGCAGTAAATAATAAAAATAAAAAAGTCTTTATTTCAGGCACACAACCCATTGCAATAAAGATAAAATAAAATACAATAAAAAAATAAAAATGCAAAAAAGTACAGGTTACTGTTGCATGAAGAACAATAGGAAGAAAGGGAGATGTGACATATAGGTACTCGTATATCCGAAATCCGTCACCGCGAGACTAATTAAAAGGAAATGTTATATATATATATTTTTTTTTTTTTTTTTTTATGGATGGCCCGGCAAATGACCTCCTCCCGCCTGATGTTAAGCGGTGAAAGAGGCCCAAATGAGTTGACAGATAGAGTAGGGACGACATCCACTCTCCTACCTGCCCGCCCCTTGCCGGCCCAAAAGATGCTTTTTCACGCCTCTTTTGAAGGAACCCATGTTGTAGGATGGAGGAAACACGTGCGCAGGTAGAGAATTCCAAGTGTGGGATGAACGACAGAAGAAGGAATCTTGGAATTTCTTGGTACGGTGTGAAAAGGAGGACACAGTGTACGGATGACTCCGAAGGCCCTTACGCGTGTTTCTGTTAAGGAATGGAGAGGGAGGGATAAGGTTAAAGAGCCCCTCAGAGCATTCCCCATGGAACATTCGGTAAAAGGCGCTAAGAGAGGCGATGTCACGACGAAGTTGTAGAGGCTCGAGGGTGTTAGTTGCCTCTACATCGCCAATTATGCGAATAGCGCGACGCTGCAATCTGTCCAGAGCATCGAGGAGGTACTGAGCGGAGCCGTCCCAAAGGTGCGAGCAATATTCCACGCAAGACCTAACCTGAGTTTTATACAACAAGCATAGTTGGTCCGGCATATAAACATAGTCTCCTGTTTTCTTCCTGGATAATGGCAATAGATGTTTTTTAATCTATGGCAGTGGCCATAGATTTTTTTAATCTTAATTTTTCCTTTTTTTATTTTTTAGTAAGTAATAATTAGTAATTTGGGTAGCTTATTTTTTATCCTTCCTCTCTACTCAAATTATCTCCATACCAAATTTCATCTAAATCAGTTCAGCGGTCATTGATTCCTATACAAACTTCCACCCTCCTTTTTTCACCCCCTTAAAATATAATTTCTGCGATAAACCTATGTCCTTCCCCGGGACTCAAACTATCTCTTTACCAAATTTCATCTAAATCAGTTCAATGGTTTAAGCGTGAAGAGGTAACAGACAGACACAGTTTAGCATTTATAATATTACTAGCTGTGCCCGCGAACTACGTTTCGCCATCAAAATACTTTAACATAGTGTTTAGTTTTTTCCTCCATTTTATTCCATAACGATTCAACTTTATTCTGCCTTTCTTGAGCATCGGCCATTTCGAAATTAGGACAATTTTCGTAGGTTCGTAATGCTCTTTTTCTAACAGTCCACAAAATTAAATACATTACATATTACTATAAACACTAAGTATAATTATTGTTTTAGAGACATTATTGATATTAATAAATTCTTCTTCAGTAGAAAGAACTACACAGTTGCAAGAATAATCTTTATCGTATTCATGTTTCGAATTAAAATAAACAATTGTTAATAAATTAGAACTGTATACAAATAAAGTTTAGATTTTTATAATGGGTGTTGGTAACACCAACAAAATATATTTTTTGGATATGACAACTTGGCCAATTTTGACTGGTCGTACAGTAAGCTCCTTGTCAAGCTATACTGTTTGACCTTTGAACCGTTCTTATGTCGCTCGTAGTACTGGCGGTTTTCGTAGAGTTAATGTATAGCATGAATGGGGGGGTTACTGTACAAATACGTTTTCCGTATTCGATATCCGATCACGGAATACAGACACGGAGTTTCGTGAACATAGCGCAGACGTTCGTTTCTTCTCATTCGGGATTTCTATCATTCTACCTAAACGTACGTACAGAACGTGTTCCGTTCGTAATAAAAACGAACGTGTGCGGCAATGAGAATTTTGTATAGATTTGATGCATTCGGATGCCCGCATTCAGAAAACGAATGCGAAAAAACGTATTTATGCGGTTAGCCTTAAAATGTATTGAGACTTCCGTTTTTGTAACGTGTACTGTGCGATATAGTGTTGCTGGCATAGTTCGGTTAGTAAACTCGCCATGATAACTAACATCCAACACACAAACTTGGAGTTATCGTTAGTTAGTTCACGATCGTGGCATTATCTCGGTCTCGAAGGACACTAAACACAGGTAACATCTAACATCGAACATCCAATAGGCCCCGAAGCGGTTCTCAAACTTTTTTGGTGACGGAACCCTTTTGGAAAGCGAAATACTTGACGGAAACCTAAAATAAAACAATAGTTTTTAAAAGTGTGTTCTTTATTAATAAGTATAATAAAAGTACGACCAGAGAGGGTGTTTTGATTTTTCTAAATTATTGCGGAACCCTTATAGGGCTATTGTGGAGCCCTAGGGTTCCGCGGAATACACTTAGAGCATGGCTGCTCTAGGTACCCTTCAGGGCTTACTTTCATTTAATACCCCTATTGCTGGGTTTGAAAAGCAACTGTTATCCGTCTTTTTTGAGCGGCGGCCATGTTGAATTTACGTCAATGTTGCTACGTTCATAGTGCTCTACTGATCAAGGCCTTTCATTTGATACCCATATTGCTGGGCTTAGAAACGAACTTTTATCCGTTTTTTTTTTGAGCAGCGGCCATATTGAATTTTGTGCTATTTTCCTAGGTTCATAGTGCTCTACTCTTCAAGGCATTTCATTTGATACCTATATTGCTAGGTTTAGAAACGAACTTTTATCCACCTTTTTTGAGCGGTGGCCATGTCGAATTTACGTCAATATTCCTAGGTCCATAGTGCTCTACTCTTGAAGACCTTTCATTTGATACCTATATTGCTAGATTAGAAAACGAACTTTTATCCACCTTTATTGAGCGGCGGCCATGTTGAATTTATTTATGTGTTGCTAGGTTCATAGTGCTCTACTCATCAAGGCCTTTCATTTGAGACCCATATTGCTGGGGTTGGAAACGAACTATTATCCATTTTTTGAGCGGCGGCCATGTTAAATTTAGGTCGATTTTGCTAGGTTCCTAATACTTTACTCTTCAAGGCCTTTCATTTGAGACCCATATTGCTGGGGTTGGAAACGAACTATTATCCATTTTTTGAGCGGCGGCCATGTTAAATTTAGGTCGATTTTGCTAGGTTCCTAATGCTCTACTCTTCAAGGCCTTTCATTTGATACCCATATTGCTAGGTTTGGAAACGAACTTTTATCTATCTTTTTTGAGCGGCGGCCATGTTGAATTTATGTCAATGTTGCTAGGTTCATAGTGCTCTACTTATCAAAGCCTTTTATTTCATACCCATATTGCTGGGTTTGAAAACGAACTTTTATCCATTTTTTGAGCGGCGGCCTTGTTTAATTTAGGGCAATTTTCCTTAGTTCATAATGCTCTACTCTTTTAGGCCTTTCAGTTGATACCCATATTGCTAGGTTTGGAAACGAACTATTACTCTTCTTTTTAGAGCGGCGGCTATGTTGAATTTATGTCAATGTTGCTACGTTCATAGTGCTCTACTCATCAGGGCCTTTCATTTGATACCCATATTGCTGGGTTTGAAAACGAACTTTATCCTTTTTTTTGAGCGGCGGCCATGTTGAATTTAGATCGATTTTCCTAGGTACCTAATGCTCTTCTCTTCAAGGCCTTTCATTTGATACCCATATTGCTAGGTTTGGAAACGAACTATTACTCTTCTTTTTTGAGCGGCGGCCATGTTGAATTTATGTCAATGTTGCTAGGTTCATAGTGCTCTACTCATCAATGCCTTTCATTTGATACCCATATTGCTAGGTTTGGAAACTAACTTTTATCCACCTTTTTTGAGCGGCGGCCATGTTGAATTTATGTCAATGTTGCTAGGTTCATAGTGCTCTACTCATCAATGCCTTTCATTTAATACCCATATTGCTGGGTTTGGAAACGAACTTTTATCCGTTTTATTTGAGCAGCGGCCATGTTGAATTTAGGGCGATTTTCCTATGTTCATAGTGCTCTACTCATCAAGGCCTTTCATTTGATATGCATATCGCTGGGTTTGGAAACGAACTTTATCGGCAGTCATGTCAAATTAAGTCAACGTGGCTAGGTTCAATGTGTTCTACTCTTTAGGTTCTTCGTTCGATATCCATGTTCCTTGGGTGGATCCAAAAAAATGTGATCCGTCATTTTAGACATTAGGATCAAGAGTCCCGTCCCGTCCCTCTACGCGTAACCCGGAACATTGCAGTCAGATATTTTTTTTAATTATAAATATTAATCTATTACTTTTAATAGTTTTAAATGGATGAAAGAGTTTGATTCCTTAGTCCTAATGTAAAAACATATAACACCTTTCAAAATACCTTGAAAAGAGTATCTTCATTTTTTAACATTTCAAATATTTCAAAAATTGTACCGATTTTGTGAAAATTAGTCAAGAATTAAACCAATCTACAAATTTTATGGTCACTCGATAAGTACTTATTATCATAAAAAATGCTTTATACATTGGTTGTATGGCTTGATCTTTTTGCCTTACCACCACGGTACGACATAAGAAAAAGACAATTTGGTTGACGAAATCCAGTTGGGCACAGCCATTAACAGAAAATATTAAATTTTATTTGTACTATGTGAAACACTTCATTCCTGCCTTTCAATTTTCGAAATCCAATTACTTAAGATCAGGCTGTATGGCGTAGTTCCATTGCCTTTCCTTCGTGGAAGAAAATACCTTCTCTCTGTACTATGTGACAGACTTGTCAAAATAATTTCACGTGCGCCATGTTGTTTTTCTACCTAAAGCCAATTCGAAAATTTTATATGGTATTTTTTCACTAAAAATAAAAAGTGAATTTAAGCAAACGAAATTATGCCTAAATGTTCTTCCGGAAAATTCTAAGCATTGTGGTGTAAGCCATATCAAATTCTGTCCAGTAGTTTCGGAGATCTTTCCGGACAAACAGACAAACAAACAAACAAACAAACAAACAAACCAACAAACAAACAATTTTTTTATAAACTATTCTATCGTGTTCTGCTAATGATTTTAAGGCGACCTGTGTATTTTTTTTCTTAATATTTCGCAATTACAGATTTTTGTACCCCTACGATTTTATTATATATATAGAGATAGAGATTATTAGGTCCTTACATATGAAATTGGCGTTTTGCCGTACTGGCCAATTTGATCTCAAATATCTCCTCTATAGTTAGGAATTCCAAATTCAAATTTATACTGCTATTTACTCATGTATTTGTGTTTTGAAAATTATAATTCACTTGTTTTTTCCTCAATTTCAAATACTAATTTTGTTAAACAATTTCTATATTTGCAATGAAATAGTTTATTTGATATGAAAATTATTCAATTCGTGAATAAGTTAAAGGGTTCTTTGATGTGCATTCAAAAATAAAAGTAACACAGAACCTTAAAAACTACAAACTTACCAAGACGCTTCCCTGACATTCGAAGGATGCGAATTAAAATAAAATAAGCAGTGTGTAGAGTTCAACGTCGTTTGAGAAGAAAGCCGTCTCGAGCCATTGTGCGGGCCCGGTGCACGGCAGATGCGAAGCCCACCTCGAGGGCCCGGGGTCGACGCCGCACCGCTGCATTTCTGCATTGCAAAATTCGCCATTCTTGTGGGAAACTTGGGGGAACTGGATTAATGCGAATGGGTGACGTTTTTGATTCAAGTCGACCGCTTTGATTAATGCGTTACCTTTTTAACATTCCAAATTGTCGGGGACTATTTTCTCACATCGATTCGGCGGTGATCGAAGGGTGCTTTCTTGGGCGAACACATCTATGGATACTATTATATTCGGACAGTTGGCAAGTTATTTTTTGTTTAGGTACTTGCGTGCACAGAATTTCTGTATTCTGTGGTTAATTTACGGGCTAATTAATATTTAAAGCGATTCAAAAATGCAACCACTTTCGAAAAAAGGAGACCACAATTCTTGTGAAACTGAGCAACTTTCCCTAAGGAACATTATGCCTAAAAACAATAAAAATGTCAAAAATTTTCACAGTATCCATATTAATTAAACGATATAACAATTTCTTTAGTTAAAACTAAGGAAATTGTTATGCAAATACCAATTTTTTTTTTGCCTCTTTGGTCATAATGTTCCTTGGGGAATGTTGTTAAGTTTCACAAGTAGAATTGTGTGCCCCTTTTTTTCGGAAGCGGTTGCATTACATCTTATATACATATGGGTATGGTATATAAGTTATGGGTTATAAAGTTATGGCTTTCAGTTTACAAATCGAGATATGTTTGCTGGCGATGTTGAAACAAATTGATTAAAAACGCGTTTATTTTTTATTGCAGAAAGTTGGCAAACAAGCAAACTGCCCACCTGATGGTAAGTGGTAACAGTCACCTATAATACATGCGGCTCTTGTGAGATTCGCAGCAAAACTGCAACCCCCACAAGAACCACAGTGTACGTTGCCAACTTGTGACACCAGATGTAAAGTCACAGTACCCAGTAATTTCACTACCATATCTTACCCTTCAAACCGGAACACAGCAATGCAAGCACTGCTGCTTTGCGGCAGAAATAGGTAAGACGGAGGTACCTAAGCAGACGAACCTGGTACAGACAGTCTCCCTCCAGTCTATTATTTATTATAGATACATCTAGTATGTATGTATAATAAAAAAAACATTTTATTTTACTTTTCAGCGTTAGAGCGATCGAGTAACAAGTATGCAAAACAAACATCCATAAACATTTAAATAAACAAACTGTCACAGTTATAATGTTAGTTGGTTCAACTTGTAATAAAATGTGTTCAACCCTCAATTGCAATTACAATATTGTCTGTCTATCAATTCAAAACATATGCTCTATGGCACCCCTCTCTTGCGCTGCCTAAATTAAGTACCTACTTACTATTGAAGCAATAAAATATAAGCTTATAACGACTATATTAGTTGAAATCAACATGTGACTGCGACAAAAACGGATTAATATAATGAGACGTACGGGTTTTTAGTTATTTTTCTGAATGGGTAGTAAATTTATTAATATGAAATATGAAAACTTTTCTTTTCCTTTTTAGATTTCGACTTATAAGAAAAGGTGACTAATGTTAATGGCGCCAGTTGCGTTTGCAGAATATTATTAGATATTTTATTTTTATAAATAAAATCATGAATAACTCATTAAGAAAGTATACAATAAACTCTTATTACACAACATTTACCTACTATAAGTACTTAATACAAGAAATTATAAAAATGAACGATATTTTTAATAACAAATTTTAATAAAGTGTGTAACCTTATAATGAATAAATAATTTTTAAATAATCGTAATGGTAATTTAACTATATTGATATACTTACTTAATAACTTTATCAATTTAATAAATTATTTAAAATATTTTTAATTCTAATTAAACATTTTATCCGATATTTTAAACAAAGATTTGGTATCTACTAAAATATTATAATAAAATAATAAATAATCTATTTTTAATGATAATAATTATAATTACAATTTTAGAATAATAATTATGATACGATAATATAAATTACATAACATGTAATCCAGATTATTTCTATCAACGTCATATTTAAATAAAAATTAAACAATTAAAACGATTAAAAAGAAGGCACTTCAAAAGGTCTTCATTGTCGTATTAAATTTAGCTATTCCTCTTTTCTCTTCTTTGCAGTGCCCTACAGGGTCCATAGATGTGCTTGTAACTTATTGTACCTACCACCATTGTATATACCTATGGAAGCAAAAAATAAATAAATAAATATTATTTGACATATTTAAAACAGCTAAATTATTTAAAACAATGCAAACAATCAAGTGAAATAAATTAAAAAAAACATCATAAATTATGATCCGTCTTACATCCATATCCGTTCATCCGTTGTCGATTTTAACAAGAAAAACATAGAGCTACCAGAAAATTTTGACAACCCAGATCTTATTAATGACCATTTTCTTAACCTTTCTTGTGACAACAAATCTAATTCTGGACAAATTGAGTTCTTCCGCACTAATCGATATGATTTTAGGAATTCATTTTGTTTTGAACGTGTTGATGAATCCGCTGTGGCTAAAATCATTCAAGATATAGGAACAAACGTTAAAGGTGTGGATGGTGTTACATTGGATATGATTATGCTGACTTTACCGCAGACTCTAAGTACCATAACAGCTGTCATAAACATGTCTCTTGAGCAAGGCACTTTTCCGGACCAATGGAAGGAAGCGATAATTAAACCACTTCCCAAAGTCAACCATCCATCAGAATTAAAAGACCTTAGACCTGTAAGCATTTTACCAATAATGTCGAAAATATTGGAAAAGGTAGTCTGTAAGCAGATGACGGAATACTTAGATTCGCATAACATTATACCGGAAAAGCAGTCGGGCTTCAGAACAGGCAGAAGCACAGCAACGGCACTTCTGGATGTTGTTGATGATATGCTGGCTGGTCAAGATCTAGGTAAAGGTACTATTCTCGTCTTGCTAGATTATTCTCGCGCATTCGATACAATTGACACCGAGTTGTTGTTGGCCAAGCTTGCATTCTACGGATTTGGTGACACTCCTCTGAAGTGGTTCAGAAGCTACCTTACTCACCGTTACCAAAAAGTTGAAATAACTCTCCCCGATGGCACCAAGAAGTATTCAGCAGCTACTAAAGTAAACCGTGGGGTACCACAAGGCTCCATTCTAGGGCCCATACTCTATATTTTGCACTCGGCTGATTTAACTAAACAGATAAGAGATTGTGAGTACCATCTATACGCTGATGATGTACAAATATACAAGTCATTTGAACCCAAGGACACAATGGCAGCAGTTCACAAAATAAATAACGATTTAGATCGTATAGCCGAGTGGTCGCGAGAGAATGGGCTAGTCCTGAATGCTGACAAGAGCAAATTAATAATAACTGGTACAAAGTCACAAGTGGGAAAGATAACAGCTTATAACCCAATAATAGAAATAAAAGGTGATAGTGTTGGGCAATTACATGAAGTAAAAAATCTTGGTGTACTTGTTGACAATCATTTAAAATTTGAAAGCCATGTGGTCAACGCTGTCAAACAATGTTTTTATAGGTTGAGGGTATTGTACCGGGTGCAAAGATATTTGAGTGTGGACCTGAGAATTCACTTATGCGAAACATTGATCTTGTCCAAATTGAACTATGCAGACACTGTCATAGGTGAATGTCTTCTAGCAAGATCAAAGAAGCTCACGCAGAGAGTTCAGAATGCCTGTGCCAGATACTGTTTCCCGATACCTCGTAGAGGCCACGTTACTCCTTATCTAAACAGAAATGATATGTTGAATATGACTAATCGCCGTCAATTACACTTTGCATCTTTACTCTTCGGTATAATAAAAAACAGGACTCCGTCATATTTATATAGAAAATTATGTTTTAGTAAGCGACAAGATAGGATTAAAGACCTTTTAATGTTCCCTAAGCATGGCACCTCCGCGTTTCGAGGTAGTTTTAGATATTTGTCAACAAAGTGTTGGAACAATATTCCTCCGCCTATTAAACAGTGTGCCACCGTAAAAACTTTTAAAGTAAAGCTTCGGAAATATTTGTTAAGCGAACAAAAGATTTTATAATTTACTGGCTTCTGCCAGCGACTTCGTCTGCGTGGAATTCAGAATTGGGTCTAAAGCTTCGCTCGTTAACAATTTTAAATTTTCCCTCGGGAACTATGTACTTAAGGAATCGGGATAAAAGGTTATAAAAGGTTAAAGCCTATGTTCTTTTCCATGTCAAAGGCTACATGCATGTCAAATTTCATCTAAATCCGTTCAGCCGTTTTTGCGTGATTTAGTAACAAACATCCAAACATCCACACTTTCACATTCATAATGTTAAGTAGGATTTTTAGAGGAATGTGCCCCATGTCGCAATTGCAGTAGCCATGTTGCAAGCGTTTAGTTTGTAAGTTGTCATGTCAGTTTGTATATAAATATTGTGTAGTTATGTGTATATTGTGTGGTGAATTATTTTTGTTTTATGTCTTTACTTATGTTGAATGCTTATGTTTACCATTCCAGCGCTTCTCTATTGAAATTACTTCGGTAAAAGGTTTACACAGAATATCAGTGTCGTGGTACTCTTTGTTACGAGTGTCACGGCGTACGCTGAGTGTAGACCTTTTTGATACATTACCTACTTATATTTTGAATTTAGTGTATAAGACCTGTTGTATCATAATGTATCAAATAAAAGTTCTATCTATCTATCTATCTATCTATAAAGAGTAGGTAGGTAGGGAAAGTTATTATTATTATTCTAGGAAGCCCGGTTTTACAACTGACAGAGTGATAAACAATAAACTATAGAGAAGAAAGCTGTCAATAAGGGCTCCTTAAATTGTCAAGACTACCAATAATTGCACGTTGAAGAGTTCGGAGAGGTCGAGTTTTAAGAATCGGTGCTAACATAATATGTTAGCACCGATTCTTAAAACTCGACCTCTCCGAACTAGCATATTAAACATTCTACATATATAATATAACAAACTAGGGTGTAATTTTTTTCCTTTAGAATAAACATAAAAAATTCAAAGCGCTTTTTGTAATGTTCCAATTTAATTCTAAGTATTTTAAAGGACTTTTACCCAACTAAAAAGAAAAAAAAAAAATTAAAAATTTTCATGAGACAACTAGAAATGTAACACAAAAATTTTCTCAAAATTTTAGCGATGTAGTACAAGAACACAATGACTCTAAAAGCGTGGGGCGTAATTTAAAGGATGTATTCCTTAGTTCAACTAAGTTTGTAAGCAAGAGAAGTGTAAAATCTAAAAGCCCCACGCTTTTAGAGTCATTGTGTTCTTGTACTACATCGCTAAAATTTTGAGAAAATTTTTGTGTTACATTTCTAGTTGTCTCAAGAAAATTTTTAAAATCCTGATTTGCTAAAAGTGTGATCTTATTTTATTTTCAACTTTTTGGTTTTTAGTCTTTTTGGTAAAAGCGTGTTTTTTAAAAAGTTTTTTTAACGTTTTTTTATTTACTACTTTTTAGATCGCTTGGTTTTCAGTCTTGACAATAAATTCATATTTTCTATGAAAATGATTTTAATCGTTTTTTAGACTTTTGGTAAAAGCGTGTTTTTTAAAAAGTTTTTTTAACGTTTTTTTATTTACTACTTTTTAGTCTAACACGCCCCACGTCTTTACAAGTATACAATTTCATACAAAATTAAAAATTGACATCATTGACATTGGATTTCCTCCCATATAAAATTAGTTTTTATTTAATTGTACTATAACTAAGCATTTTTGTGATTCCAATATGACAAAATATTGTATTGTCACCGGGAATACATATGTAGAAAAAATTTGAGCTCAATTGGAGCAATAGAAGTGGTCGAAAAATCGATTGCAAGATTTGATCGTGACAAAGAAACCAACAGACAGAGCAACTCAATAAAAAGCGTGTAAAAAAAAAATAAAAAGGACATTGCTCTGTGCCCATACTTGTTCGCCCCAATACCAACAACAGTGAAACAATGCTTTTCGTATAATTAGACATTAGTAAATACTGTACGTACGTCCACCCACATCATTTACTACGGACAAGCTTTATATATTATAGATAGATGAATCAGATTGTAAGGTACAATATTGAAGTAACACTTTATTTCATTAGAGCACTACACATAGTCCATTCCTATACAATTATTATCATCATCATCATTTCAGCCAAGAGACGCCCACTGCTGGACATAGGCCTCCCCCAGGGATCTCCAAACCGATCGGTCCTGCGTCTCCCGCATCCAGCGGCTTCCCGCGACCTTCACCAGATCGTCGGTCCACCTTGTGGGGGGCCTACCAACGCTGCATCTCCCGGTACGCAGCCGCCACTCGAGGACCTTTCCGCCCCAACGGCCGTCAGTCCTGCGAGCTATGTGTCCTGCCCACTGCCACTTAAGGTTTGCAATTCTTTGGGCTATGTCGGCGACTCTAGTTCTTCTACGGATCTCTTCATTTCTGATGCGATCGCGTAGAGAAACCCCGAGCATAGCCCTCTCCATTGCCCTTTGAGTGACATTTATTATTAACATAATAATTATTGCAATTAATCAAAGAACGTTATTATAGCCACGTAGTAAAGAAGAAGAAATCTCGGAATTAAAAAGCAAGTCAAAAACACAACAAACTAACAAGCGACAGAGCATAAGTAGTCAATTGACGTGTGTTAATGTTGTAAATTGTGAAAGAAGTTATGAAAAACATAATTTAAACAAAAAAAAAATGTCCATACCTACATAAAATCGACTCAGTTCCATTCAATCAAGCAAAGGTAACAATAGATTTTCGTTTATTTCACTTCATTTGGCTTTTTTTTTAAAAAAACGTCGCCCCACACTAGGATTTTCTCCTGTGTCGTGCGTGCAGTTACAAACATAGAATATCACATGCACATACGCCCAGACCGGAACAAATTTCTGTAGGCCATACAAAATATTTGTCCCGTACAGGAATCGAACCCGCGACCCGTTGTGCAGTAGGCGATCACTCGACCTCTGCGCTAACCGTGTCGTCGAATAGATATATTTGTAATGAGTTTTATAAAATATGCATATAATTATGACGTAAACCAAATCTTTGTTGGTCATGAGGCGATTTTCGACATTATCCTTTAATTTTCAAAACAGCACTGCGAACAAGGAACTTTCGATAAACAAAATTTGACAGCTAAGATCGACATACTCCACAAAAATCGTTAAATTTTACAGATATTCCTAAGGAGTGAAAAGGACAGATGCTTTTGTCGATTGATATAATATGTCGATCGACAAATCCATGCTCGCAGGGCAAGCTCATTGCAAAATGATAAGTGCAGCTATAAATGCTTCTAAAAATGAAAATTAATATCAATTTTATTATAAAATTACTTCGAATTGGTTTAGTTTAAAAAATAGATTGCGAAGACTTTCACTGTTAAAAATATTACGATACCCATTTTTGAACCATGTGGGATTTAATGAAATAAGTATCTCTCAATTTAGCGAATAATGAACTGAATAAAAAATACAAAGTATTCAGGATGATCGAACCCTCAAATAGTTTCGTAATTTTAACACCATTTTTTCGTTTTACAAAATAAAATCAATTGTTTTACTTATAGAAACTTAGAATAGGTAGTTTTAACATAGACAAAAATTAAATTATCATTTTTTTTTTTTTTTTTTTAAAAAAAAACTTCGCCCCACACTAGGATTTTCTCCTGTGTCGTGGGTGCAATTACAAACATAGAATATCACATGCACATACGCCCAGACCGGAACAAATTTCTGTAGGCCATACAAAATATCTGTCCCGTGCGGGAATCGAACCCGCGACCCGTTGCACAGTAGGCGATCACTCGACCTCTGCGCTAACCGTGTCGTCGAACCGTGTCGTCGAACATTGGTTTAACTGAGGTAAATAGACATTAGAACTTCCATTATGTATTTCACTGGTCCAAGATATTCTGGCAGATATTGCTTATTAATAAGGCCGCCTGTGTTATTTTTGAAAATTTACTGTTTTTATATCTTTGTCTGCAATAAAGTGATTAATATTATAAACAATTGGCAGCTTACCGAACTTCTATTCACCAAATACTGTTGTTGTCATATAAAAACCGGAAACTCCTCACGCCATAGGAGAATGGACAGGAGAACCCATTCCTTATCAGAGACGTGTCCTTCACATGACTAAAGGGCCTGGACGCCTAAAGAATTACGTGATACTGTTAAAGACGATCCCTAGCACCTACAGCATTAATTCACCCTTACGAGGAAGGAAATATGGCCGAGATTGGAGGTTAAGTGCTTCTTTTCACTTTTGGCTGGTTGTACCTCAGTTCGTCGACCCGCGCGCCAAGGGTTTTGGCCCTTTAAACAACCCTCGAAGGGAAGTGTACGTTATTAAAATTGAATTTCCTTTACTAGAGTCCGCTGTCCCCGAAAATTATGCTGACCTCACAATTCAGGTTGATTTGGAAACTGAGGATTGCACTAATCTTCTAATTTCTCGTCTTAGTTAGAATATCTCTCGATGTTAGCTGGTGTTGTCTTCTTTATTATTCGCTGGGGTGATGGTCGTGGCATTCACCCCGAGGGTAAAAATCAGCCCTAAGATGTAAATTAACACCAGCAGATATGCTTAATGCCACTGCTGAGCAAAAGAATGGGATTTTGGCTTAGATTAAATAAAAAAAAGGGTCATCTTTCGATACCGCGCTGTTGTGGATATAATACAATATGTACTATATTTTGAGTATTGTATCATATCTATTTTAACTATTATATTACGGGCTGTGGCCGCGAACTACGTGTCACCATAATAATTGTAAAAAAAATCTGGAGAGAGCCACCCTTATCACCTTTTTGGTGTACCTACTTTTGATTTTAATTTCCTTTGTTTCATTTCCTCCCTGAGGAGGGATGAAAAGTTACGTGTTGCACTCGAGTGCAAAGATTTTTCACCTTGTGCTCTTTTGATTCCCTCGCTAACGCTTAGGATTCTAATTTTAGAATCCTTCGCTTGCTCGGTCATCAAAGTTGAGCACGCGGTTAAAAAGCAATCTTGCACTCATGTATAACAAATAACTATTTCCTAGCCTATAGGTACTGTCCGTTTATGTCGCATATTTTCCGATTTCACAAGGGAATCAAAACCTATAGCGTCCTTTCCGTTGATCTAAAAACATGAAATTTGGTAAGGAGTAAAGTCTTATAGCCCATATTAAGGAAAAAATCTGAAAACCAAAAATGTCTATAGTAAGGTGTGCCCGCGAACCACGTTTCGCCATAATAAAGTTTAACGCAATAATAAATATTAAGGTCAAAATTTATGTTAAAGTTACATACAGTAAACCAAATTCCATCAATACCGCTTATGTAGTTTCGGAGTTTACCCCGGACAAACACTGTGACACGAGATTTATAAAAGGGGTTAAAGTATGAAATTGCCATTTTATATGAAGATTTTTAAGAACATTGCTTATTTCATACTAACGTTTTTCTTAGTTATTTAATAACCAATATTTTATGAAACCAATAACTTTATGAAACTTTTAGAGACTGGTCAATAGACTTTGAACTAAGTAATAACATAATTTTGAAGACAAGAAAATTTGTTTTCACAAAGTTATCGTCAATAATGTACAACATTCTGATGAAAAAAATAGGGGGTAATTTTTGAGATTCTTTTTAATAAATTATTAAACTAATTCTGAGATTAAATTATAACCAAAACGTGCACTCTAGGGTCAAAAAGTAATAAAAAAAATATTTTTTTAGTCTTCATTTTTTTTAAATCTTTATTTATATAGTCTTAAATTAGAAAAGTTATATAAACAAACGAAAAAACGGCAATTTCATACTTTAACCCCTATTATATATATATGTATGTATATTATATACCGTGGCGCCGTGGACTCGGCACTTGCCTTCCAATCGGGGGGTCGGGGTTCGAGACCCGCCATGTACCAATGTGTTTTTCGTTTCGAATTTCATATGTACATTTGTCTGACGCTCCTACGGTGAAGGAAAACATCGTGAGGAAACCTGCATACATCTGCGAAGAAATTCAATGATGAATTTTGTAAGAATTCTGCGAAGAAATTCAATGATGAAAATTGTAATTCTTTGTCTCATAAAAAACCGGTCAAGTGCTAGTTGGACTCGCGCACCGAGGGTTCCGTAACTTGTGTATATAATATCATCATCACAGCTCATATACGTCCCCCACCGAAGGGTTCGAGCCTACCCTATGTTAGGGTGATTAGGCCTTAGTCAACCACGCTGGCCCAGTGCGGATTGGTCGACTTCACACACACCTTTGAATTTCTTCGCAGAGGTAGGTTGCCTCACGATGTTTTCCTTCACCGTAGGAGCGACAAACAAATGTAGATACATATGATACTCGAAAATCGAAAAACACATTGGTACATGGCGGTCTCGAACCCCGGATCTCCCGATTGGAAGGCAAGTGCCGAGTCCACAGCACCAGCGACGCTTCACAGTTTAGCCGATTAAAATGTATTTTTGTTAAGATAAATAGAATAAAAAATGCCACGGTCAAGCTTTGGTTATAACTTCTCCAACAATGACTCAAATAGGCCACCTTTGGCGAATCTGGTCAAAAACAAACAGTTGCTTGGCTTATGAAAGCTGTGGGCTCACGCAACTGGAGCTTCCGAAACCTTAATTTAAGGGGTGTGAATATGTCAGTATAACATTTGATGGGACCCAAGTCATCCTCACTTACTCACGGTGAACTCTGCCAATCAACAAACGAGGTGCTTCCTTTTTTGAGCAAAGCGCACAGGACCTTGCTCCAGCATGGTGGAAGACGGACCAAATCCACCCTTCAATATGGAGACCCGATGCCGAGGCATTATGCCAAAGATGAGGTGATAAATTTTAGAGTAGGTATTTTCCTTAAAGCAAATGGAAAAAATTGTACTTTGATTTTTAACCGACTTTAAAAAAAGGAGGAGGTTCTCAATTCGATGCGTGTGTGTATGTTACGCGATTACGCCGCCAATTAAAGACCGATTTTCAAAATTCTTTTTGTATTCGATAGAGTATACTCCAAGAGTGATCCCATAGTCAACAAAGTTAGGATCTGATGATGGGATCCCGTGAAAATCGGGGGAAACCCTAATTTAATACCAGCTCACCGAATGTGAGCTGGTATTATATTAGGGTTTCTTTTACTGAAAAGATTTTTCACTAAAAAGTTAAAAATAAAAAATATTTTACAAAATCGATATTTTTCGAAATCCGTTGAGTTACAGCCGCCATCTTTCTTTACTATCAATCCAAATGGAAATAAATGTTTGAGAAACCTTGTTTCATTGTTTACACACTTTCTCGTGCCCAGATGAATATATGTATATACGAGTAGTTATAGTTGGTTTTTATTCACAACATGCTATAAGTATTGCTGTTAAGGCGACAAACTAACATATGATGGTAGTCAGGTCCACGATGGGTCCACGTCACAATTTTTTCTTTACATTTACAATCAAGTCTTCTCGGTTATGGTATGGTTATGGGATGGTTTGTCGTCTGATATTCGGAAATCCAAGTCACTAGCGATGTTTAAACGTAAGCTACAGCAACATCTTTTAGATCTGTGCCGATAAATTGCAACATCATTTTTTTTGTTTAAATTCTTTTTTTTTTGTTTTTTGTGTATCACTTTATTAGCTTGTTTTTTATTATTGACACACTCTCATTTTTTCTCAATGTTCTAAATCAAATTTCGTCTCGAAGAGATCGCTTCTATGGATAACACACACCGCCTTTGCCCTCAGTTATTTTAAGAACTGTTCCTTTACACTGTTTTAAAATTGTGATGAGCGCAATAAAGAATCTATCTATAATTTTGCTTAAGTTAATGACTTTAGTTCAACGGGTATGTGTCCTGACTGACGGACGATGAAGTGATAGTAATAGTGATCCGTCAAAGCTGTGGTTTATTAAACGACTAAAGGCCGGTTTCAATATTCTACCTATCTGTAGATTTGGTTACCAGCGATAGACATTCGACATTAGCTGTATACAAAATACGTCAAAATTCTATCTCCAGTAAGCAAATCCACAGATAGATAGGATGTTGAAACCGGTCGTAAGTTGGCAAACAAACAGGCTGCCCACCTGATCGTAGGTGACTACAGTTGCCTACAGTACATGTGGTTCCTGTGGCACTTGCAAATCTATAGCCCCTACAGGACGCCAATGTACGTCGCCAACGTATGACGTAAGATGTCAAGTCGCAGTACCCAGTAGTTTCACTGCCTGTCACACTCGTATCTATAGTCAATTCAAAGTAATTACTTGAGTAAAAGTCGTTACTTGAGTTGTTAAATGTTTCAACTGTACCTACGTAGTTTATAATTTGGTAGTATAACAATATGGTTCATAGTTTGAGAATCACGCCTATTTTAGGTGTTTTACATGTCAACTGTAATTGTTTAAAAATAAGTAAATAATCACAGGAATTTATGATGATCATGTTCAAATTATTATAAAAACATTGTATAAATTATTTAGGCATTAAAATACCAATTTTATGGTTTGTTTACATACTTTCTCACGGCGAGATGTATTAACTGTAGCACCATTTAAGCGTGAAACTTAAAAATACGGCCCAATACGAACAAAGCTTTTGCACCTATCTCTACGAATGCGTTAAATCGAATAGGTATTCGATATAATATGTCAGTTTTCATTTAAAATCGGAACCTCCTTTGTACGCACGGCGGATGCTGCGCTGACGCACCGGAAACTATTGGCGATGTTAATAATCGATTCCTCGCAGCGTCCGCTTTATCTCGAGACGTTTTCACTTGGAGGACTCATAAAAAACTGGATTGCCCGCACAATAGAACTGGCATCTGCTATCCGGAGCAGATGTTAAATGTTCAAGAAAAAAAAAGAAAAAAAAAACACAGTACCTGCGTATTGTCGTAGTTTCAAACTTGTGAGTAGGGTGACGATGGTTTTGAGAGCAAGGGCTTTGTCGCTATGGAGATACTCGTAATAATAGATGGGGTGACCCGGTGACGTAATGCTAGACGTTAATAATAATAATAATAATAATACGTTGAACGGGTTTTATTGTAGGACGAACTCCGGATCGATGTAGGTCCCTATGCGAATAATAATTTTACCTATATTTTTATTTGTGTAGACGACAGTATTGATTTTATAATTTGGGATTTCTTTTACATTGTACATTGAAAATGAGTCGAAAAAAAACAAGTTCTTATGAATCTCAGATATACACGGTTATTTTTTGGTGGTTTTAATAAGCACCGCATGCAATTAAAGATTAAAAATGTTACGAATAATAAATAAAATACCATTTTTTTTCCTGGCGATTGTTAATATTGGGTAAATGTGAGCAGTAATTTAAGGCACTTTTTACAGTAAAATCCGTATATAACTTTACCAATACAAATAACACTGAACTTGTTAACACTGATCTTGTGTACAGCAGTGCCAAGTATAGAGGAAAAGTACTGACATGAGAATATGAATTCTAAAAATGTCCAGTATTGCAGCCCCTTGCCTTGCGTACATCGCTAACATTTGTATTGTGTAGGATAAATTGAAGTCCAAGAAAGTACATTCTTATTGCAAAGAGTACAAAGTGGGCATTTAGATGAATTAAGACCCAAAATTACTCTAAGGGAAAGGCGTTTTGTTATAAAAAAAATAATAAACTTTCTTACAATGTTTAATAAGCCCAAATCAATTGCCACCTAATCAAGAAACGACGACTACCAATCGCCTTCAAACCCCATTTTATTGACGAGGGCATCCACTCGAAACCCATACAATTAGACTTATTCACTTTTTCAACACACTTGCTCGTAAAGTGGCTCTAATTAAATCGGTTTTAGATACATAAAGCAGCTCATAAAACACGCGTATTTTATAGCGCAAATAGGCGTAATAGGAGCCGAGGCACGCATCACAGAGTCCGGCAATGCTGCACTTGCTGGCCGCGGCAGTACTGTACTATATTTTTTCAAGCGCTAGAGGTAAAATAAAAGACATCATAGAACTCATTGTTTTTGAAATGATTATTTTCATACCATTATTTAGTTTTTTAACAAATTAACAATGATTTGTGTTATTTAATCAAAAAAATCAGTTTATTAGGTATTTTCCTCACGAGGCGTAATAGAGCCGATTATATTGGTTACACACACCAATATACTCGGCTCTATTACGCCTCGTGAATTATAACCAACATACCGCACTTATATCGTAATGAACTATTACTTCTTACTATTATATTTTTTTTAAATTACAAAAGATATTTATCGTATAAGCCATGCAAACGACCACATGATTATAACGATCAAAAATGAGGTTGTATCTGAAATTATATATGTATAGTATGGATTTACTTTTTTATCACCCTTGCAACAGGCCCTGTTTATATCACGGGACAATAAACTGTGGTCGTGACATGTAGTGTCATAGTTTAACTCGTAGAAATTATTTTAATTGTATGAGTTGAGTTGATGATTTGAGTTAGTTTTAAATGAAACAAATACGACAAATCAGCCGAAATGTTTCTTAGTGGTGGAACGTTGTATAAATTTCTTGATCCTCTTAGTAATACTGCCGTATCCACTGTTTTCACTGTTCTGCCAAATTCTTGGCTTATAGCTGCAATACACCATGACGAAATTACATATTTTTATTTATTTGGTACCATTTCAATGACAAACAATATTGTGAACGATAACACCGCTTATAATCAAAGACTGTGTAGCGGTTGTTAACGCCCACCTCCAAGACTCCTGAGGCTTAAGTACACTATTACAATATTTAGGGAAAAATCAATACAGGGATAAACATAACTATACAAGTTTATTTTTAATTATCACAAAAAACCCGTACGCCCGTTCAGACAAGCAAACCGAACAACCTTCATATTGCAGTTGAGCTGACAAAACCAACTCTGGCAATTTGAGGACTGAGAAAGATAGATACTTTATGTATATTGAAATGGCAATGAAGTGGAGTGAATGGATGGTCATGAACTTCGCCAGCTTTGTAAATAACAATTTAAATTTGATTTCAACTGAAAACCTCTCACAAGGAAAAGGATTTCAATTTCCGACAGACTCATATGGAAGAGGATTTCAATTTCCGACAGACTCATATGAAGTTTGATGCCACTAAGCTGACCATATTAAATATTTTCAACAGATTTTTATATGAAAATGATTTGATTTTTAATAGGTTATTATACTACAATTTGTAAAGGCGATTTCTACGTTTGTATTTCTCTTTACGCATATTTGTCATGGTCACCCTACTCGCTGACAGACTAAGGACTTACAAAAGAAATGAGCCGACTGCATCCCATTCACCCGATTACAGCATTCACTGCGAAAAACACTTCTTTATTCTGTGAGAACTGAGAACAAACCGTCGACGGCTGTATCAGCGATCATCTTTTATAATATCTGTATGACATGTTTGTGATTACAGACTAGGTTTGAATTTCTGGTGACATCTTGACATACTTTGAACTCGTGAGCCATGTTAAAATAGAAGAGCCTAATATAGAATGAAATCTTTACATGAACCGCAGTGATCGACAGCTCAAAGCGTTGCAAAGATCAAGTTATTTTTTTGTTTTTGAACTTAGTAAACAAGTAGTCTGCTAACCTATAGGTTTTTTCATGACTCAGTTCCCATTTCCGAACGGTAGACCTTGAGATTGTGACTACCCAGTAATTCCACTGCCTGTCTTACTTATCCTTCAATCCGGAACACAGCAATTCTAGCTCTGCTGCTTGCTTTGCGGCGGAAATAGTTAGGACGGCGGTACTCGACCCTGGTGACCGACCGAGGCGACCCTTTACTCGTTTTTACCTATAAGCCTAAAACTAAATCTAATCAAAGAAAAGACTAAAAACTAAGTAGGTACATTAAAAACTTAATGCTTACCACTATGAAAATAACGAGGGACCCCTGGTATAGTCCCCATGACTCTGCGCAAGAAAACGCCTGCGCGGGGGTCAATCTTAAAATACTTCCATAAATCAAATTATGCTCGATTTCTTGAAAACAATAGTTGCTGTTGGGGCTTCCACGAATCCGGTGCGAAATACAGGTCAAGATATATCAAATTGTCCAAGGCAATAAGTTTCGTAAATCAAATTGTTTTGTTTTATTTTCCTTGCTTAAGAGGCCATTGCAAAATATGAGCAGATTAAGGGTTTTCTTCGTTGAAATTGTCCTACCTTGCATTGTTTGCAATAAATAACATTTACTCGATAAAACTAGTTCATATTCTTATCTACAATAATAATAAAGCGGTTTAGGCTACTTTTTTCTTAAGTTAGTAATAGTTATTTTCTCGAAGCATGTTTAGGCAAAAACTCACACGGACCTGATTTAGGAGCTCTAATTTACAGATTCTGTTACATATCCACTATCAAAATATTTATTTTATTTAACGAAATATCTTTCACTTCAATAATAATTAAATATATTTTCGTCATATGGCTCCTAAATAAAGAAAAAAATTCTTAATCTAAACAAATTTTTCAACAAAAAAGCGCAAGAAACAAGTCAAATTATGTACGGAGTTCTCTGTCGTTTAAACGTCATTTTTATATCAACATGTTATTTAACGTTTGCTTAAACTGTTGTTTTATTTGTATGTTTATAAATCGCGACAATATTTTTTTATGAATTTAATAAATCGACCATATATTTTGCCGCGCCCGCCGGGCGATGGCAGTTTGTTTAGTACCGCGCGACGCGATTTTGTGAAGGCAAATATGGTACAAGACAGCTGTAAGTCAACCTCCTCGGATCCTATGGTTCTCTCATAAAAGATTTAATAGGCGCGAGCTAGTTCTTTGCTTCAGGATTCGCTCATACCACATTCCGTTAAACAAATTTGCGCATCTTATGCGAAAGGCTGACAGTCCGAACTGTGACGAGTGTGATCGTGAAGAAGATCTTTTACATTTGCTTCTTGAATGTGGTAGGAATGAGTCCTTGAGAGAAGAACTACTCAGAGATACTGGTATGTCAAGGCAGAACCTGCTTTTTTATATACATGACTGCATCAGTTCCAATTTTTCCACAGAACACAGTTATATATTTTTAAGTTTTGCTTTCCAATCGCTCAGTTTGAGGCCGGGTAGAATCGACTCCTAACCGCCTTTTTGTCTAGGTGTGTAGGTATTTAATATTGTCAATTATAGTATAATGGTATATTCTTCTATTTTGATTTTATAATAACGTTTATATTATATAACTAATAGCTGGCCGACTTAACCATGAGGTGTATGGCCATTAAATAAAGAAGAAAAAAAAAAAAAAAGTAAACTAGCGTCCAAAAGCCTCGTCATTGATAATTTTCGTGTTCGGAACACACAAAACTTAGAACTTAACTGACACACACACATAAGATATTACTGTGCTGAGGTGAGTCTGATGTTCCTTACAATTTTGATGTCGATGTGTAAAACATGTAAATCTTCAGTGAAATCTGTTTTGCCGTTTCGGGGTGCTCTTCATTCAAAGCGTGAACGGGTTTAATTAATTATCTCGCACGGCTTTGTTGGTTTCTTATTCACATAGATCGATTGGGTGTCTATGAATCTCTTAATTTAATAGCTACACCCAACACCTTATTTCTTTCTAGTAACAGTTGATATCAGAAACATGATTAGCTTGTAATGCATAACAATGCAGTAAGTTTTGGCGAGTTAAATTTATCGATTAGAAATTTAGTAGGAAAGTTCTTTACTGATTTGAAAATAAGGAGGTGAAAGCGAAAAAGAGAACTTCAGGATGATATTCTTTTTTGTTGTGTCTGATAGAGTTTATAACATATATTTTCAGTAATAGTAAACTATTTACATTAAAGTACTTACGTTATGTCTCTTACTATGTAAAAAAATGAACCTACCTCATTCTTTATTACGCAATGACTTCAAGGTATTTCAAGTGTCTGTACATCCTATACCTAAAAGAAATAACGAACAACATAATTTTCACACTCTTACAAATTTCTAGCCTAAAAGCACAATATTTTTTTTTATTAATACTAGCGAATCGAAAAACATACATAAAAATACATAAATTATATACACAAATCCATGCGCTGATAGGAAACATTCGTGTTTGAAATACATAATTACATTGGCACCGACCTGATTTCGAACCTGCGAGACCTCAAGTATCGTAGTCACTAGCCACTACACCAGGCAGTCGATACTCACTTAAACGTGACGCCAGTATTGAAAATACTGTGCTTATGTATATATACATATAACATTTAGTATATATATATCCACGTCTAGGATGCCACCCGGTACCTCCGGTCATTCACCCCATCCGACCTACATACGATAGAAGGACCTCAAATTTCTGAACCTTATATCAAGGAGTTAAGGTCGCGTCTTGGAGGCGCCTGTAAAAGTAGGTGAGATATTTCGGTCTGCCGTCAATTTATCACTGTATTTACCCTTGGTAACGTGATTAATCAAATTCGGATACGTTATTGTTTGTTTCAAGCAAAAAGTTTCACTATCCCGATTTTCAAAATTGGAATTGTATGATTTGCGAAGAATTATAACAAATATCCCTATCTAATGCTTGCAAACTGCTAACGAAACCTTCATATGAGTATACTAACGAAGAAAATAACACCGATATTCCCTTGCGACTATTTAATGACATAAAATTGATAAAAACGGTCTAAATAACTAAACAGTAATATTCGTCCGATTTGAACAGGCAAAGGTTCAAAAAACCATACAGCCAGTTCATGTCGTGGTTGCCATGAGATAGTGGTGTATTGAACTAACCTGAACAGCTAAAAGTCTACATATCAATTCTGTGACTAGTTTTCGTAGATCTGCTTACTATTATCAACTTTTTAACACTTCCTTTAAATTGATCAGTTTGAATTGTATTTATTTAATACCCCTCGAAATATATATGAATATCTGGGCAGGTGACAAGCGTCATATATTATTCAAACATACTTGTAGGCAGCGTCGGTGGCGCTGTGGCCTCGGCACTGGACTGTGCTCCGAGTAGAATCGGGAGGCCCGCGATCGATCCTGCCATGTACCAATGTGTTTTTCGTTTCACGAATTTCATATGTACATTTATCTGACGCTCCTAGGGTGAAGGAAAACATCGTGAGGAAACCTGCATACACCTGCGAAGTAATTCAAAGATGTTATGTGAAGTCAACCAATCCGCACTGGGGCAGCGTGGTTTGACTAAGGCCTAATCGCCCTAACTAGTTAGGGTAGGTAGGTAAGCTGAGGGGCATGAGCTGTGATGATGACTTGTAGGCATACCAAAAAGGCTGGAGTCTATTGGGAACCTAAATCTAATAAGCAATTAATTTATTGTTTGACATTCGTTACATTCAATTAATATAATTTGATTAAAAATTTTAGCAATACCTACGTCTTTCATTTGCACATAACATTTAAATAAAACTACAGCTTTTAGGATTTACTCGCGTATATCTGGTTTTCAACATTTAAACTATTTAGCCCGACGACGTTTCGAACGCTGTAAGTGTAAGTGTAAAGACCAATTAAAAAATATATCAGTATAGAGGAAAATTTTAAGGTATTCATGAAAACATAATTTTAGCCTTAATTGATGCTTTTGTTGTGTGCTAACACATAAGCGTTACCAAATAAATTTTGGGACACACTAAAACGAGCTTTTTGATTTGTTATTTTAAACTACCAGTTGCCATGTCTACGCAACTGCTCTTGGCGGCTATGCTTCTAATGCGCATCTAACAGTTTCGTAGTCGGGCTACGTGCTACGAGCTTAGATATCTATTCTATCGTTATCAACTGTAACAATCGTCTAACATTTGAAGATAAAAACAGAATAATATCAAGAATATTTTCTTGGCTTTATAAAGTGTGCATAAAACTATATTGTCGTTTAATAAGTAATGTTTAAAATAGTGGCTACCAGTGGCTACATTTGCGGAGTTTGCTACATAAGTTATTATCGCCTTCTCTGTCAATAACATCATTCTAAGATCGATCTCGCTCTTGAGATGAAATTATTAATATGCGCGAAGTTGTTACCCACATAATAATATGTGTGATGTCAAAATTATTGCGTTTTTAACCGACTTAAAAAAAGGAGGAGATTCTCAATTCGATGCGTATGTTTTTTTTGTGGGTATGTTACGCGATTACTCCACCATTTGTGGACCGATTTTCAAAATTCTTTTTGTATTCGATAGTATATCCCCCTGAGGCGGTTTCATTGCCACCAAAGTCAGGATCCGGTGATGGGATCTTAGGAAAATCGAGGGCAACCTAAGCTATTCAGGTATTTGCGTCTGGTAGTCATAAACCGAGCTGATGATGGAAGGATTCTTAACTTTTAGGAGTAAGAGTTTTTGTAAATACAATAGGCACGTATTGACCCTTTATCATATTCTTTTAAATTACTTCGGTAAGCTGGTATTAAATTCATTAAAAAGATCAAAATCAAAAATACAAAAAATAAACACTTATTTAGTGACATTTTAATGTAAATTACATTAAAATTTCACAAAATTTTAATGTAATTTACATTAAAATATTTTTAACAATTTTGTGTATTTCTTTTACACGTAACGATCGCAGGTGGAGATCGGGCATTGTAATACATTTAACACGTAAAATATTGCAATAAAACGTCTTATTCTGTTATAATAATATTTTGATGTTCAGAATATCTCTGAACATCGAAATATTATGACTGTACCAATAGACGTGTGCATGGGCACCTCCATCTTAATTTCTGCCGCAAAGCAGCAGTGCTTGCATTGCTGTGTTCCAGTTTGAAGGGTAAGATATGGCATTGAAATTACAGGGTACCGTGACTTTACATCTTAAGTCACAAGTTGGCAACGTACACAGTGGTTCTTGTGGGAGTTGCAGTTAGCTGCGAATCTTACAGGAACCACATGTATTATAGGTGATTTGACTGTTACCACTCACCATCAGGTGGGCAGTTTGGTTGTTTGCCAAATTGATTGCAAAAAAAAAATGGATGAAAATATTCCTTTTGTGAGTATGGATGTTGTTACTCTTTCACGCAAAAACTACTGAATGGATTTGGATGAAATTGTAGGTAGACGGATTACGACAGGGATTAACATATAGGCTACTTGTTATCCCGGAAAAGTAAGTAGTTCCCGCGGGAAAGTAGATTTACAGTTTTTTCTATGAACCATTAAGGCGAAACATAGTTACACAGCACAGCTAGTATTACTCTAAACAAAACAGTTTAATTTTAACAAAATATAGCGTCTGTTTAACATTTTTATCTAAACGAAACATTGAAAGAATCTTTTCTGTGTAATAAAAATTTCGTGTCAGTGTTTGTTTTTAAACTCCTCCGAAACGGCTCGACCAATTTTTATGATTTTTTTTGTGTGTATTTGGTAGGTCTGAGCATAGTTCGTAAGCTTTTTTATACCCCTAGGTGATAAAGCTGGTCCTCTCCAGGTTTTAAAGTGAAACCTTTTTTTACATGCCTCAAATTTTTACGTACAATATCTTTACACAAAAAGATGAGATCTTTAATTTCACGCCTTCATATAGCACAGGATTGGTCCTGTGCGTTAGAGCTTCGACTTTGTTTTTTTTATACATTTATTTATATTATATTGATTTTTATTGCTTTTTGATTACCTACTTATTTTATTAATTTGTTTTTTATTATATTTTCTTTTTTAATTAGTATGGCGAAACGCTAGTAATTATACAAAATCAAATTGCGACTGCCGTTTTCGGCGATCTTTTCCGGGAAGCCGAATGAGTGAAGAGTTTTTCGAGCAAAGGTTCCAGGTACCTATTTAAAGTTTAGGTATTTTTACACTTGAATTTCAGATACGTCTGTCATATTGACCTGAAAGTTTCGACGAACGCTATCGGCCAGTTTCACTGGTCTCGCGCCCACTCATAACCAGAAACTCATCTAACCTTGTCTTAGCTTACGACAATCCTAAGCAGCATGCTGTCACTTCTTAAATTGTCTTTATTGAAAAGACAGTGACAGCATGCTACTTAACATTGTTCTAAGCTAAGACAAGGTTAGTAAAATTAGCAATAACATTTCCGAGAAATAAACACAAGTTTTGCATTAGGCTATGGATTGCGACCTTCGGGCCTTATCAATGTTATGTTTTAACTAGAAATGGCCATATCTTGTCGTCAACTTTGACCTCTCTTCCTGGCCTGACGTCATTTTCGTTCTCTGCTCATTACTCATTATAGATTAAATTAGGTACTAACTAATATAGTGTTTTATTCACATAACACCGTTTGAAAAATCTAAATAATGGTACACTCTAGTAAATAAGTATATTTATATTGCGGTCAGTGGTAACTGGTTACAAATTACAATGCTCCGGTTTAGTAGACGCGGCCGAAGGGGTATTAATTAACTATCCCTACTAATGTTGTATATAAGTGCACATAATAATATTAAAATGCTAAACACTATGCTTAAAATTATCGACGAAAAACGTTTTATAAAATTCAAGTTTAATTTCTCTATCATGTTCACGACGAAACAAATTCAACAATAATTAGAAAAAGGTACAGTGGGATTCTTATTGCCAAGCTATACTGTTTGACTATTGGATCGTTCTTATGTCGCTCGTAATAGCGGCGGTTGTCCTATTGTAAATGTAAAGTTTGAACGGAAGCACTTAAGTACGTACCTGAGCGGTTGCACAAAATTAAAATTGAGGCATTTTTGGCGTAAATCTGTTTTTTTATTAATTTTTACACAAAAAGCAAAATTTCTCAATAAAACGCCCCCTTTGGCAATTTTTTATTATGTTGAATCATACTACTTACATGCTATAAGCTACCTAATGATAAGCAATATTTTTTTAAATGTCATATACTAGGTACAATCTTATTTTTTTGTATCTAATAGGTACGTTATTCGTCGATACAATTCCCCTATTTAATATGAGCCCAACCAACATCAAGACTAACATAACAATCTACAAAATTTTGTTTTGTTTCTACTACATATCCTGGACGTATTGGGTATGTAGTAGATACTCAGGTACTATTATTGCATGATTGACACGTATTTGATCAGCTGCTTAAAAAATGCAAGTCACACGTCATTGACGTCCGCGTGATTATGTAGTTGCATACAGCGGCAAGCACGCGACGTAGCGTAGGTACGGATACAATACAAAGCCGGCGGGCTGCCGGCCGGTGCGGAGGTAGCCTAGCCAGGGCGGGCGGCCGCCCTCCCGGCGGGTGCAGCGGCCCCGCGGCACCCCCCGCGCTCGAGGCGCCTGCGCGAGCCGGCCGGCGACTCAGTTCACCGCCGCGTCGCGCCACGGATACACGTGCGCTCATGACAAACGCGCCGCTCGACACGATCGACTCGCATCACAGTGACGGAGAGGGCGACCTCTCTTTAACCGGCAAAATAGCTTCGCAAGTGGAAATGCCCTCCAGCCTGTTCGGAGACATCGGCGGCGGCGGCCTGGTGGAGGACCAGCGCACGTTGCAGCTGGCGCTCGAGCTGAGCATGCTTAACTTCAACGACCCGCTGCCGGCGACCAACCCGCTCGACAGCCCGCTCGGGTTCGCGCCGCCGCCTGATGATCGCGCCAAGAAATCCCAGAACATGACCGAATGCGTTCCCGTGCCGTCTTCGGAGCACGTAGCCGAGATAGTCGGCAGACAAGGTACCGTACTCGCTTACTTCACTGTGTTGAACAGCTGTCTTGCTTTTGGAGGTTATGACAGCGCCACCCTTGTCAAGAGGGCGGCACGTGACGCCGGCTAGGTTATGTTCGATCAAAAGCAAAATCCAACATCTGAAAACCTCAATTATTCTATATAATCGCCTGATAGACCGCCAAATGATCACGAAACGGCTGTTCGCACTTTTTATTTGTTTACCCTCTTGTATCGTGATATTGGTAAACTAGATTGGTATCGTATGTAATAAAAGCACGTAAATTTTACACCGGCTTTTTATGATGTTAGAATTGCATTAAAAGCTGGTCTGTCTGTCTGTACTGTGTTTACGGTCGTTGAATGTTTTGTTTACACTTGACCGGCTTATTGATACTATGACGGCGTAATTTTTTCATTGTAGGTATTTAGTTCCAGTCTTTAGTTGCGCATTTCGTTAAGTTGTATGGTTGTTTTACACTCCAAATTAGGTAGTTAGACCAATTCTTTCGCTAATTCGTGGTAGGTAAATGAAAATAATGTTAACCGAAATCTAGAATTGTTTTTAATTGAAATCTGTGGTAGGGTAGGTACAGAAACCAAATTTTTATATTAGGACCTATTATCAGAATATTTCCAAAATAAGATTCTTACCTACCAAAGTCGCTTAGTTAACTTTCTTCGCAGCCGTAAGCTGACTTCAATTTAGGCGAAAATCATCAGGGATCATCTAAAAATTATTGCCTGTTAGATGTTCTTACTAAATAAAGCTTTCATTTTTTACTATCATCATTGTTTCAAATTTCACAATACACCTATATTTTTAACTAGCTTTCCGCCCGTGGCTTCGCCCGCGTTATTTTTGTTTTCCTGTGGGAATTTTATATTTTCCCGTAGGAAAATTACCCTATGTCCTTCCCCTGGTCTCGAACTATCCCTATACCAACTTTCATCAAAATGGGTTCAGTAGTTTCGAAGCCTATTCAATACAAACAAACAAACAAACAATCAAATCTTTCCTCTTTATAATATTAGTATAGATATAGATAAATGTCCAGGTAGGTACCTACTTTCATATTTGCCTATATTTGACATTGCATTTTTTCCTTAATGTAAAGTTGTATTTAGTCACTTTGTAGATAAAGTAGTTAGACAAGCCAATATAACGCTTACCTGCATCTCCCGCCATTTTCAAGCCCAGGCTAGGCACCTCAGAAAAAATGCCGAAATCAGAATAGGCAGATGTTAATTAAAAGGTAAAATTTAGGCAAAAAATAAAACCCGAGGGATGGTTGGGTTTTTTCTGAGGTCCCATGGGAAAAAATGCCGACAAAGATTTTTGGAGTTCGCCTCAACAATTCTCGATAATGTGCAACCGAGTCGGGTGGAGAATTGATTTAAGACTACGAGTAGGTGAATTGACTTTAACCTAATTTGCGACTCATCATTTTTTCCTCATCCTTTAAATAATAATCCCAATAATAAAAAAAAAATGTTTGTAGGTTCTGTCGGATATTCGACAGAACCTAGGTAGGTATGTTCTGTCGGATATTGGGATATTTTGTTAGCTCGTTTTTTGGGCCACTCCACCCCTTAAGATAAGATATTAGATGAATCCAATTATCTACACCAAAAAATTTTGTGTGACGCTAATTGTCTGACGCTCCTACGGTGAAAAAAAACATCGTGAGGCAACCTGCATACATCTGCGAAGAAATTCAATGGTGTATGTGAAGTCGACCAATCCGCACTGGGCCAGCGTGGTTGACTAAGGCCTAATCACCCTAACATAGGGTAGGCTCGAACCCCTCGGTGGGGACGTATATGAGCTGTGATGATGATGATGATGATGATGATGATGACACCAAAATAAACAAAATGCCAACTCCTTTTCGCTTACAATCCGCTTAATTATTGTGTAACTTAAATCTAGTCTGTGAACACTGTCAAATAAAGCTGAAAACATTGACAGTCAAATTGAGAGTCACAGCACTCGCAGAGGGAGATTCAGGTGGTACAGTCAACGCACGTCAAATTATACAAAAATGACAAATGGCTCTAATTTATTTTGACCCTTATATTGTTTTACGTTAAGTTCAAAATTAATTGAAAGAATGTCGTTTTAGTTAGCCAATGTGCTGTTCTGTTTTAGGTAGCCTAATGTGCTGTGCCTATCTTACCTATTTCTGCCGCAAAGCAGCGGTGATTGCGTTGCTATCTTCCGATTTGAAGGGCAAGACAGGGAGTGTAATTATTGAGTACCATAGACTAGTGTACAGCATATGCTAGCGTACAGTAATAATAATAATAATGTCCTAACCGATATTCGGTCATGCCGGTAAATCTCAACAGAGACAAGCCATCTGCGCAGGAGATATTATAGTGCACAAGTGACTGCGCAAACGCCGATGACGGATGGGATGATTAGCCGACACGATCGGGGTGAGATCAGGCGCAGATCCCACTGTTTAACGTGCGTTCCGAAGCACGGAGGAGCTTGAGATGTTTTGTATTTTGGTCACCCATCATAGAACTGACCACAGGCAACGTTGCTTGGCCTTAGCAATCGTTTGCTGAGCGCACGCGCCAATGCGCAACCAAATTCCTACGGTCCAAGCGTACAGTTACAGTACGTCCATGCTGGGTACTGTAACTTGACAGCTTATGTCACAAGCTGGCAACGTATGTTGTGGTCCTCGTAGGCGTCGTAGAATTGCAAATTTACAGGTACCATCGGCCAAAAAAGCGGTTTAAATTACACATGACTTTCCTTTGCAATACGATACTGACAACTACCGAGGCAACCTTAAGGCGCTACTCTCCAGTTTTCAAGCAATTTACTTTTATTCTGATAATTAAAGCAATTCGTGCAAAATTATTCCATAACCATTCCAAAATATCCAAAACGCACAACGTTAAATACTTAAGTTTTCACTTCTGCCGGCACTCCCGGAGTGCAACCCGTCAATTTTTTTTTCGCGATTTCGAGTTAGGTACCAAAACAAAAGTTGTTCCTTTTGCTTGTCTATATAAGCACACAAAATTTGGTTCCTGATGGAAAAATAACCCGGTATATTAAAACAACTGTAAATCAGAAAATACAATAATAAATGGCATAAAAACTTTACCAATAGACGTGCATTTGTATTGTCTAGAAAATTGCAAAAATATTAGTTTTTTATTTCGTACTTCATTTTTTCAAAAATTAACGATTTCGTTCGGTAACAGCGCGTAAGACATTAGAAGCTATGCAATTATCAACTATATTACCTTGCAATAAAGCAGTCGCCATGCACGTGTTGATTTCCTGGGTAACCTCGCCTTAAGGCGCATAGTGCTCCTAATGACCTTGCGTCGATCGTCCCGCACTGATTACATAGGAGTGAGTGAGTGAGAGTGAGAGGAATATTCAAGCAAACCTTTACGCGTAAGATGAATTATTTCAATAAAAAATTAATAAAAGCTAATAAGAAAAATCTAAAAAGACCATCCCCTAGAATATTGTTCACTTTATTTATTGAAATCGAAAGTATGTGATTTAACCTAATATTTACGAAGCGATTAGGTTTATAGTTTTAAAATCGAGACATGTTTTGGTCGCATTTTAACCAAGTTTTAATTAATTTATCAAAAAACTAAAAAGACCATCCTCTAAAGAATGCTTTGAATAATAACATATCTTTTTTAAATATTTTTTTATTCAATATTTATGAAGAGAACCGGTTTTTTCTGCAGTGATTTTTTATGATTGACGTTACTATGCGCCTTAAGGCTATTGGGTTGAAATGCGAAGTTTTGTCATAACTGGTACACCATGATGAAGCGATAAATTGTTATGAACTGTCAAAATATATTCGATATAACATAATGGCTACCTTGAAATTTTATCGACATGTATGTATTAACAATGTCCAAAATAACAATACTAATATCCAAAACATACTTAAAACTTGAAGATAACTAAAAAATCCATTTTTTTTACAGTTTATTTATATCGATATATATCCTTTTATCATAATAATATCGTGTTTCGGTGGTAGGGATACAGGCGCGTACGCAACCAGTCCCTGTAGCACGTTCATCAAAACACGATATGATAAAGCGATTTATCGCGGTGAACTGTCAAAATACGACGAAACCCTATTGTATTTTGACTGTTCACCGTGATAAACCGCTTTATCATATCGTGTTTTGGTGGACGTGCTAGGGAGGCAGGGGTTTATTGTCTAATGCCATTCAAAAACGATTCGTTTTTGCTACGGACAGTTAAATTTTGACATTTCTTCTACGGATAATATGTCAAAATAAAACTGTCCGTAGCAAAATTTGACCCACTTCCCGGTTTCCGATTGAGCTGAAATTTTGCATGCATGTGTATATCACGTGACAATGCAATAATATGATGACATGGAGCTGATCTGATGCTGCAGCGGAAGGTGGCCATAGGATTCCGCAATAAAATGAAACAACCCCATCGATATTGGGCTCGATATTGGATTTGTATTACCGAGTCGTACTAAAAGCTTGTATTTAAAAAAAAACTTTTTAAAATAACTTTACTTGTTTGAATATAGAAACCGGGCACAAGATACAATCTATCACGATCGCCTTGATTATTACTAATCATTGCGGCGTCAATAGAGGACTCTGTGTGGACTGCTTGGTAAAAAATAGCAATGGATGCACTTTAACTCAATTTAAAATCGATCGCGATAGATTTTTGTTACACAATTAAGGGGCAGGCTTGTTTGCCAACTGTGTCCATGTTTCTCTTTATAATCATAGACGTTCTTATAAAAATGTTTCAATAGTATTCCGACCTTCGAATAAAACATGGTGTGTTTATTAGAAAAAAAAACTAACATAGTAACCTATGATATTTTTAAGGAATTTGTCAAAAGCATGTTAATTTCTTTAATTGGAACCTACCTTAATTTGTGTTCATAAATGATACCTAAATAATCCAAATATTACGTTTTTTTATACATGGGCAGACTAACCATAGAATAAAATGAAGCGCAATTACAATAAAAAGGTCTCCAGTTTCTCAAAGCGTGATCTTCACTTAGGTTCCCAGCCCTAACAATAACGTCGGAGAACATACGCATAGCTAGCATAAGCCCTTCAGTACCAGCCAGGCGGGAATCGTGAGACGGGAGCAAAAAACGCAGCTGTACCACTTGCAACCATGTCGAAATGCCGTCCGCGCGAAGTCTCGGCGGGCTAAGCGCGAAGCTCCGGCCGGTTGGCGCGACAAGGTAGCATCGCTCGCAGCGTAGCTATGTAGGTTATGTATATATTTAGGCCGCCCTGTTTCGGATGTTTGTTTGTGTTTGTTATTGTGATTGTTGCATTTCGTTTGGGAGACAGTCTAATTTAATGGCCGTTTGTGCATTTCCACTGCCGGCTTTGTTGAATTGGTATTTGAGGTAATCCATTATCATGAATGGTGTTTTGTTAATTAATTGTAATACAGCGGGTCATACTTACAGTTTGACTTCAGTTCGAATGCTGTTCGAGATGCCGGCAATTTTCGTAATTTACCGGAGGGAGACTCTGTGCCAGGGTCGCATGCTTGGGTCCCTTCGTCTTACCTATTTCTGCCGCAAAGCAGCAGTGCTTGCATTGCTGTGTTCCGGTTTGAAGGGTAAGATATGGCAGTGAAATTACTGGGTACCGTGACTTTCTTATGTCACAAGTTGGCAACGTACACTGTGCTTCTTGTGGGGGTTGCAGATTTGCTTCGAATCTCACACGAACCACATGTACTGTTACCACTTAAATCTGGTGGACAGTTTGCTTGTTTGCCAACTTAGTTCTATGAAAAATGATAACGTGTCGTTGACTGTATATACTTTGTCAACAAATACAACATTAAAATAGATAGAAAACGAGGCAAAGTTCTACGGCACAACGGATTTTAGTACTATAGACATAGAACTTATGCTAAAAAATGTACAGTTTGGAATTGTTGCAATAAAAAAATGCGGAAAACTCCTTCCCTGTTTGGGGTAGGTGGAGGTAGTAACTATTAAGTAATCTGTGGTAGAGGTAGCGTAGGTCGTCATGTGTCTGTATAGCATAAAAAGAAAAGTTGGCAAATCAGTTTGGCTATAGGCAAATAGAGGATATTATAAACGGGTCTACAGGTAACGATAAATAGTATTCCGCGTGGTCTCATTGGCCGGTGGGACCACGAGGAACCACATTTCCTTGTGGTCCCACCAGTGGGGCAAAGTAGTGGAACCACGAGTAACGACCCAAAATTTCGCTAGCATTGGGTAAGTCCTCGGTTGCCTAGTGCTAATGACGTCGACACGACACGAGGTGGAAATTTGCTTACCTACTTTTATTGATTTTAATGTTGTTGGAAATTAAATGTACCACCATATTGGGTATGTATAGTATTACATGCTAATTGCATGAAATGTAATTTTATGTATTGCTTTTAGATTTAATAGCTATATGTATGTTGTATACTTACGTAGTTAAAATTTATTAACGCGAAAATGCACTTTCGCAGTCGACCAAATCTCTTTGGCTATTCTTTGCAACTAAGAAGGTAAAACGAATCCAGTTATACAATAATAATGTGTGTAAAAAATTATGTAAAAAAAGCTTATGTAAGTATACAAACGCATACAAAATATTCAGCAACAAAAGCTTTTGATTATCAAGGTAAGTAGCCCATACACACCGTCTCAAAACTAGAATTACACAAAAGACACAACATTCGCGATGCCTTGATGAATGCGATTCAAATTGTTCCCAGAACGTCTTTAGAAAACTCATTCCCTTTTTTTGATGTCGTCGGCACAATGAGGAATGGCAGAAACTCAATACTTGCGCACTTGCACGCACAGACCTGCGTTGTTACATTTTTTTTACGTCCCTTACACATGAACGGACTTTGTCTTGTACCTCCCGCTTTACCTGAGAGATCCCATTTTATCATAGACTTCCTTGCAAACATTGTAAATGGATGGGATATTATATATGTTTACCCTAAATTCTAGGAGAATCTTTTGATCATCATTTTTATTTCTATTTCTATGTTTATTTCGGAGCATTTGTATCATAAACAAGATACTCGCTGAGATCTAAGTCTAATGGGAATTTTAAAATCAAAATGAGTTTGTTCCTTCTTAATATCACTGGAATTGATATTGGTTCAGTGGTTTTAGAATGGAGTATAGATTAAACCCTTAGAATAATAACATTAAACCCTAAGAATATCATGTTTGAGTTGCTTGTTGTTTTTTATTGATCAAGTCGGTAATATTTTATAACTAAGCATTTTTCGTTTTCCACCAGCTAACATAAAGTCACCGTTTTCAACTAATTTAATTGATATTCAAATGCTGCTCGTGAAAATTGACAGACAAACCTTTAAAACAGCACGTCAAATAAATATTAATATGAAAAATCCAATCAGGTAATTGCTATCCTGTCCCATGTCAAAATTTAAAGCGACCTTTTAACTACGCAACAACAGATGTGAATACAAATTTTCGGTTATTCTTCGTCGAGCACATTTTGAACCTTACGGACGCCGATGGAGACATCTTTGTTTGTAATGTCATCTCGTACGGAGGTTGTTTAAAATTCTCGCGTTTACGCACATCCGTGACGTCATATCCTGCTTGCTATCGATACTCGATTGTGGCGATGTCGATCGGACCTCCTGTCGGCCCGATTGTTCTTTGATTTGTAGTGGCACCTCGCTGATGTTTTGCATGTTTCTGCTCGGGTTTTTGTCTGGCGAGTATGTGCTGCAGACGTTCCCACAAAAAGCTCGATCGAATAAATTTTGTCTCAGGATGGAACCGTCTCTCGTTTGCCCACTTTCAATGCGATGATGCGTTTCTTACGAAAAATAAAATTTGAAATATTTCTTTTCAATAAAAAAGTATATTTATAGACCGGAGTATTGTCATTCGTATAAAACATACATTTAAATCATTGATGGTCTGGTCTAGTCGTCACCAGTAAACAGCTCCTGGGTGTAAATACCATATCCACGCTGTCTGGGTTAAATTTGGGTGACAAATACAAAATACGTATAAACTCTTTGTAATATGAGTTGATAAATATTGACCCATACCATACCCTAGAATAGGGACAACGTTCTAAAAAAAAACAAAAAGGATGACGCAATATTTAAAATTGTAGCGTAACAATTAACGATTGAGATTTCTTAATTCAAATGGAATTGAGAGATTCAAATCGTCATCATAGTAGGTATATGTAACTACACATATTGAGCCACTATACAATTAAATTATAATAATCATATTGTGAGCTATGGACGTAGAAGATAGTTAGTAAATAACCGATGTTATGGTTTATGTGGATCCTTTGGTTATTGGTCAAATTGATTTGATTCACCATTTTCCGAAATGAATCCGCCGAAGCGATGATCAATCCGTATCCTAGTTATGTACTCAAAACAAAGTTCCAAACCGCGCTGTTTCGGTGAGTAATTCATCCCCGTCAAAGCCGGTTCCTGCAGGACCGGTTCCACATCAATGACTGCCAACCCCTCCCGCCTCTGTTTACTCCTCATCATTTAATACTCCTGTTTTTTGTACCTCGATTGTGTCGCTGCGCATACATTTCGACGTCTCAGTTTTAAATCGTTGTTTACATTGTTTCTCCTAGAACCGAGGCTCCACTATTTCTGGAATTTGGGGCGAGCGTATCGTTAACTTAGAAGAGTTAAGAATGCGCCGGGGGCAGCCGTACTCTGCTGGAGTTCACTATATCGGTATTTAATCAATGTTTTCTTCGATAATAACGAAAGAGAAAACAATGTGGTAGAGCACACGCGCGAGCGGCGTGTACTAGGATCGCAACATCGGCTAGGTAGTGAAGTGAGCGTATCGCCAAGATTCGCAATGTGGCTCTGCGTGCGTTCCGGTCGACGCCACCGCAGTCAGGGTCAAGGCTTCGCCTCCTGCACACTGCTGAACGCCTCGTGACGCGCCGCCCGCCGCCGCCGTCGCCTCCTTCGCCTCACACAGCGTTATTATAAGGAAATATCCAATAACTGATGTTTTTTTACGTATATCCATTAGAATCGTATGTTGACTTGAACATGGATTAGCTATTATACGCATCACTGGATGATACAACTGTTTTGAACTAGTTGCTTGACCCCATGCGGTGATAAAAAATAAACAATGCGCGGTCGCTCGATACCTACCACAAAAAGTTCCACTATAAACGTCCAATACGATTGTCGGCCGGCTGCTAAATTGGCTGTTAACCCTGCTAACTCCTATTACTCTAACGAGATTACACAAATCTCCCTATCCGTTGACAATTTTTGAATGAATCTACTCGAGCGATAAAAAATAAACGAGCATACAAGTCGCTGCGCCGCTGAGACGTCCCGAAATTCCAGGGAACCATTTTTTGTGAAACTTGACAGATGCATTCTGGGACGCCGCTAACCGCATCTTGCATCCTTATCGCGCGCTCGGAAATGCGATCTACGGTTGTCTACGAAGACGGATTCGAGGGTTTAATTTGACGCGTATTTTATCACCGTCCTTGTCGCTCGCGGTGGCGCCACGGCTTCGGGGGAAGAGGGCGCACGGCCCGCTTCTGTCTGTTTGTACTTTACGCTCCGTCACGGCCGCGGCGACGCATCCTAAATTAAAAAGGTTGTCTTTCGAACAGAATGCGGCGAGCGGATGCACCGACTTCGACGACAGTACGTCGAGTTGCGAAAGAAGCAGTGCATGACGTCACAGAGCGGCACCCCCACGTCTGCGAAACTTAGGGACCTTAATGAATAACTTCCTAATTGCCGCGGTTAGCGGTTGCACGAGCAGGCCCGTGATCCGGCGCGAAAGTGCTCAGCGTTTAATTGTAGACTTAAAACCCTTTCGTTGCTAAGTTTGAATTCGATTGACAGCGGCCTCGTGTCGCGTACTTCTGGACGCGAGTCGCCGAAGTTGAGCCGTCAAAGCTTAACGGTTGCAACGGCGCATCATAAAATTGGTCTTATTGCGTGAGCAGTTGGGCTTGATATGATTGGGTCGCGAATGGTTATTGTTTCGTTTCGCGGCGAGAGTGCGGCGGTGTCGGGCTGTAGCTCGACAAGTCGATATGCTCCCGCAATAATGTTGACGACAATCCATCTCGGACTGACATCCGGCGCCGCGAATCTATCTTAATATAGCTTGTTAGTCTAAGAAGCCGCAAGTCTACTTTCACTAGGTCAATTCAGTCACACAGCTGATAAAATACCACCTGAAACTCCGAGTAATATAACTTTTGCAAAATGTGGTCGTACCTTTTTCTTAAAGCTCGCTAATGACAGGATATGATGATGTCAATGCGCAGACGAGCTGGCGCAGATGTGCGAAACGCCGGCACACGTGTAGTGTACTGTCGACGTCGTAAACATATTGTATCCTACAAAACATGAATCAAGTTTGAGCGTGTATTGTATTCTTTGAATAATTTCCAACCAAAATGTGTATCATTACAACCCTGCAAATGGAGAGCGTGTCCTAAATGCGACTGGCAAATTAATTGATAGTACTATAAAGAATTCGAATACTTGCTGCTTCAAAGCAGCTAGAAAACTCAAATGTGAAAACAGCTCTAATTTCTGTTTTTTGTCTCATTATTAAAGTTCACATAACAATAAGTTCATGTCAAATACTCTCTTAGTTTACATCAAAATAGGCTGTCATTTCTGGGATATATCAAGTTGAATGTCGACTATAATATCTTAACGGTTGGAATATTAAAGGTAATTCGTTATCGGACGCAGCCACATCTGCCAACGGCGCGCGCGCAGCCGGCGTCGCACCTGCCGCCGACCCTTAAGAACTACACCTTAAACTTCTAACCCTTAACGGTATTCCATATAAAAACGACGATCAAAACTACATTATTTTTCGTGGGGTAATTTTAAATCGATCTGCTTGTAAACGTAGAAAAAATTTTACTTAACTAAAATTTACGAGATAATTTCCCACTGAATAGAAATAGAAAGTAATTATTTATGAAAAATGGTTACATATTCACTTATAAAAACACAACACACGACTAAAAGCACATTTCACAATGGATAATGCGCTTGCAAACGTAAAATTACTTAAAAGAAAATATCACCGTTGACGCACAAAATCCAATGATTTTCATATATTGTTCAAGTTCTACCTAAATGTTGACATCCACCTTTATAATTTAGCACGATCGTAGCCGTTTTGGAAAATTTGACATTTCGCACAGGCGGCCATCTTGGATTTTTCAAATTTCCAATATCGCTTTCTACTCGACGGAATCGATCGTGCATCTCACTCTAACATCTCAACACCCAAAAGTTATTGCAAATGTCCCAAAAATACCCCTGATCAGTGAGTGAGTGAGTCAGTCTGATATATATTATAGAAAAAAATAAAATTACTATACTTACCCACGATCCAAAATATGCCATATCTACATAAATATCAACTGTTCGACTAGTCACTAAAAATACAAAAAAATGAGTCAGGCAGGTGCACCGCTTGCACATAGCTGATACTTGGATGAATGTCAGCTATTTAGCAGGCTTTTATTTTTACTACTCAAATAGCTCCGAACGTACAAAGCCTTCATTAAGAGTCGCCTCGACATATTTGCAATTTGCGACAACTACCACTTCATGTACTGTACAATCTTCACGTAAATAGATCGAGGGGGGAACCAGTTCTCTTACAGTTTGAGGATTGCCACATTTGTTAAGTATTAACGAAATTACTGTTAAATTAATGGCTCATAACTTTTGCTTTTAAGGTTAATGTGGATTAAATATCCTTTCATTGTATGGCATGGCTTGAATAGTTAGGTAACACATACACACAATACATCTTATGTCACAAGTTGGCGACGTACACTACACTGTGCTTCTTGTGGTCACCACAGCACCACCGAGAGGCTCGAGCCTATTCTAATTAGGGTGTCAACCATGCTGGCCCAGTGCAGGCAGATCAGTCGACTTCCCATACATCTTTGAACTTCCTCGCAGATGTGTGCAGGTTATCTCAAGATGTTTTCCTTCACCGAAGGAGCGTCGGACAAATGTACATATGAAATTCGAAAAACACATTGGTACGTGGCAGGATCGAGCCCCGAACCCGATTAGAAGGCCAGCGACTAATCCACAGCTGCATATTTACGAATCTCACAGAAACTACGTGTACACATGGTGATTGCAGCTACTCACCATCAGGGAGTCTGCTTGTTGCCAACCTAGTTGTATAAAAAAAATGTATTCTAGTTTCCTGTGATCCCAGGGTACACCAATTCTGGTGAAAGTTATAATTACGTGGATATAAAGTTGGAAAAGGTATTTTTGTGTGCCTTTCGCTAACTACAAAGTTTTTAAGAGCGATTAAGTACCGCCTAAAGCGTACTTATAATAAGGCAAGGGATTTAATCTTCACATTGAGGTTATATACGTCAATGAATCTTCAGCACAGTTTGGCTTTTATATAGTCACAAGGCTTTTTAATGCTAACATTATTTTTGAATATGACGTAATATTTATCTATCATTAAGTCTCTTGTCAGTTCGTTTATTTTCCGACGTGATTTTCCGAAACCGAAAATGAACATAAACTAATGATTGTTTTTATCAATTTGATGCGAACAACAGCTTTCAAAAGTTTAAAGCACTCACGCTGAATCGAAACAAATCAATTTTTTAATCTCAAAAACGGCATCACAAAGCTTAGCAGCCTCATTCCGAGCTGTTGTGTCGTAAAAAGCAGAATTAATTTAATTACTCGATTTTTGATTACACATAATCTTGTGTAAGCACGGCACATATTTGGCTTTATATTATTCATTACGCTGTAATGGTTTTCTATAAAAAAGCTATAAAGTGTTGCCCATGTGCGGACTCGTGTTCGTTGTACTGTACGCGACCACCGGCATGTGGTGTTGGTGCCAATTAAAGTGGATTATGAGGAAACTGCTTCCTATTTAAAGCGAGATGTACACAGCAGTTTCTAGTGCTGCTTGGTGTCAGCCTTACGTTGGATTTTCGGTGAATTAGCTTGTCTTGAACCGGATATCTCCCAATAGGAAGAATGCACAGTGATTAGTGATGTAAACATTGTCGTCACATAGGCAGTCCATAACGTACACTGTCCACCTGAGCTTGGTTTCTAGAGATCCATAAATTTGCCTGTCTTAAAAAGATTAACAATAAAAACTCTGCAATTTATTTTCCACTTTAGATCTTGTGTTGTGAAGTTCAGAATCAGTTTATAATTTACAGTTTTGAATAGCACACTTTTGATAACATAAAATTACTGTATCTTGGAAAACTTCAGTAAACAAAGCTCGTCGTGATTGCAATGCTTATGGTTATTTTATAAGATACGTATGATATCGTGAACTTATCACTGTAAAAGCGTGTCCTTCGCGCCCATTTTTGTAAACAAAATATCGTAATATTACACAAACCACAAGTAATATTGGAAAAAGTTGAATGGAAATATTCGTGATTTTGTGTAGAGATAAACATGTACAGGAGACCCGGCTTTAGGGATCCTTTCTAGCTAACTTCCAGCTAAGCTCTGATAGATTACATAGGATTTATGGAGGAGCTGTATTTAATTCCCAAAAAAAGGAATCTCTGAATATTTCTTTATTTATATGTTACTGATATTTTTAATACTGTAACTGCTATTGATAATGCACGGAATCGTTAGGTATTTTTATCTATATTAATTTTATTGCGGACAAAATAACTTGTTTCTTTATGAGCCATCGATATTTGTGACAATGTTGCCAAAATACTCGGCGACGATTATCATATCATTTGGAATTCATTAAAATCCTATAAAACTGTACTAAAATTAATGTCCGATTTTAGTGTTATTTCTTAATCAGTTATTGATCTAAATTCTTCGATAAAATATGTTTTAAATGGTTTCGGGTTGTTGTCAAAGGATTGGTAACGACTAACGGCGTAAGTATTTAACTTTAGAAACAAAAAGGGCATACAAAGGACGACGTTTTAATAAAAATGAAAAGGTCAAAATGTCACCTTAACAGAAGTCGATGGTGAATCTTTATTTTAACTATTTATTATAAACATAGCCTTCATAGCACAAATTCATTTCTATTACCAATTATGGAAACTTACATTGCTCACTAAAATATACACGGTTATTTTTTTATCACCCTGGAAAATTTTAGGGACGCTTCAGGACACATCCATTATTATATAAAAAATAAAAAAAATGAAATAAAATTTTTTAAAAAAATATAAAAGAAATAAAAAAATCTCTAAAAATGCTGCTCTCGACTAGTGCAGCATTTTTTGTATTTTTTTTAAATAATATAAAATTAAGTAAGTGAGTTATTTTTTTTTATTTATATTTAAATCATTCTAATACCATGTCGTAAAGCGTCCCTTAAATTTTCCAGGGTGATAAAAATATAACCGTGTATACAAACATGAGAATATGTCAGTTTTTGAGAAGGTAGATATTACTGCCTTAGATCACTAAGATTACTGCACGTAAATTAGGAACAGAACAAAAAAAATTAATGCCATGCCATGACATTGTCTGTCATGCAATGTTTGTAATATATGTCATTAATGTGTTAATATTCTAAAAGTAATTTTATGATATAATTACTTAAATGCGTTCATTATAAAATTATTTAAATAGTTTTCGTCCATGGATTTTTGAAATCACTTCCGCTCATAAAGTTAAGTTTTTCGACTACTCTTACATTCATATTCACCATTTCGTCGGATTCGGATATTTTTTTCGTGTATGCGATATGGTAACAATTGGAGTTACCTTAACCGTCTTGCGGCCGCGTTCCCTCTCGTCTGTAGGGCTGACACCTTGATGATACTGATATTTGTAATAATATTATTTTAAATCAAGTAACATATTAATTTATGCATAGTTATTGCAAAACACAACAATTATTTGTTCTCTTAATACTGATAAAATAAATGTAAAATGTTGACCACAGTTTCCTAACCTGAGTTCCGTGAATCGGGTCCCAGAGTCAACGAAGACACGTTAAAAATACTACGCGCTATCGCTACTTGAGACAACTCAGTGGTCACTGGTTAGCGAAACATCGCGGTCTTGAATAGTGCTACACGTGGACGTGGTAGACCGTATTTAGGTGCGAGTACTTCCACCACAATTGAACTCATTTAACTATCCAATATACACTCAATAAACAATATTGTAAACGACGATTTAAAAGAGGAGACAAATTTGAGCTTCCGAGACCTTCACGGCATCTCTTGCCTGTTCTCCTCGTGAAGGTGAAGTTCTCCCATTTTTCGACTACGTGTAGAGTCAACTTAATCTTTGACCATTTGTGAAAAAGCTCCTTTTCACAAGTCAGTTTCAACGTGTAATATCGTCTGTTACGAAACCAGCTTGGATACGCCCAGCAACAATTGAATGGCGACAACCCTACAATCGACATTCAATGAAATTTCGTTAAAAGGGGCAACGGCGACAACCGGGCGACAGCTGCGTTTGTCGTTGCGTGTGAACGCAGCGGTCGCACCTAGACCTCGGGCCACGGACCAACGGCAACGGCCACTTGTTGGGCTTGTTGGGCTCATTTATCTATGCCTCTCGTTGACATTTTTTTATTGCAACTAAGTAGGCAAACAAGCAAACTGCCCACCTGACGGTAATGGTAACAGCCACATACAATAAAGTGGCTCCTGTGAGATTCGCAGCAAAACTGCAACTCCCACAAGAACCACAGTGTACATTGCCAACTTGAGACAGCAGACGTAAAGTCACGGTACCCAGTAATTTCACAGTCACATCTTACCCTTCAAACCGGAACACAGAATGCAAGCACTGCTACTTTGCGGCAGAAATAGGTAAGACGGAGGTACCCAAGCAGACGACCGTGGTACAGAGTCTCCCTCCGATTTGCACACATTACATTTCAGATTTGCAGGATTGGATTGGATTCGATTTCCAACGCGAGCAGAAATTTTCCGCAGCAATTAGTGGTTGGCTTAAGTCTGTCTAGGTCGTGGAAGTGTTCGTGATTAGACCGAGGCTTAAAACAGAGACACTGCTATTGATGCGTATAGTTCCGTCTCGCTTTCATAGTGGTTTTAATACTGATTACTGTTTTATGATCATGGTAGGGATATGGATCTGAATGTTGAGCAACAAAGGAGACGGATGAAAGAAGAGTTCACGTGACGTGGCGGAAATGAGAATGTAAAGATTCTACCTCTGTGTGATGTGATGTATCTCAAATGAATATCATAAGGTAGGAATGAATATATGAGAGGAAGTTTGAAAGTAGTACCAGAGACAGAGAAGATATGAAGTATGGGCGTGGTATGGGCGTGTGATGAGGAGGAATGAGAGTCACATTACTAGAAGAGATTGAATACGAATGGACATGAAGACGTACGAGTATGAGGAGAGAAACTATAGATGGACTGCGTAAAGAGGGATGCATGCAAAGAACATCAGTACTGAGATGACGTATAATAGAGATGCATAGAAGAAAAAACGTGTTCCGCTGACCCCACAAAAGAGTGGGATCACGGCACCAAGATGATGGTAGAGGGGCAGGGCTCAATCATCTTGCCGGTGAATTTATTACCTATTTGTGTGTGCGAACGTGGGGTTATCATGCCTATCAATGCACCGATAGATTTATGTACTGGTACTAGTGTTTGCCCACGGCGTCTCTCACGACTCAGTGCGAGCGGTATTATCTTGTACTTACGTCTGCGAAATTTCCTAATTTGTTCATCCTACTGTTATAAAATTCAGTCTAATTCTCTTTAGTAGCAATGTACTGTATTTCGTATATTACTGTAATAAGTTTGTGATATGTTTTAAAAGCGTGTTCTCAAGAATTATGACAAAAATTAATAACAATTTCTGGAAATTGTAATATCTATAATGTTACAAGTTTCATTTTATTTCTAACTGAAATAATATTGTCTATTATTATTGATACTACTGACTCAGGCTCAGGTAAAATTATAGGCAGATTTTTTATACCGAAGCAGTCACATCTATTACTTCTACCTAAGATGCTATTGATCGAATGAATCTGTATCTTACAATATCGGCAAAAATCACGCCTAAATGTACCACTATTCATTCTTAAGTGTGTCGGTGACCTTCTGAAATTTAAACTATTGAATGGATCGATACATAAACATTCCCTTTGCTTTTGAAAAAAAAACTTATCTAAAAGCACAAAACAGGCAGAGGTTTAAAAGAAATTTCCTTTCAAAGGACTGTTCGAAGGACAAATAACAATTCTCGTAAGCGTAGACAATGTAGACAACGAGCTGTCAACTCTGGCGCATTTCTAATCGCCTCCTTTGTCCGAGCAGTACTTTATAAGGCTCATAATTGCGTCGCGGAACTCCGACTCGTAACAAAAGACACGTATAACTGTACCTCAGGATGACCACCGAAAAAAGGGCCTAATTCGAGAAAGACTACCTGCGCGACGTACCTGGCCTAATCAGGCTTACCACATTGACGATAAATTAAACGCTGTTTCCAAATGGGATTTATGGGCTTCTCCGGAGTTCATTATTCGTGCGTTTCAGCTTTTTATTTTTGTTGAGGTTAGTGGACTTGCAAATGAGAGGGTTAAGTAAGTCTGTCGCTTGAGCCGCATAGCTCGCTGATATTTCGAGTATATTCGAGTCGCAATATTCATGTCCTATAGTGAATATTCTTTAGACTACTTAATTGTTTAATAAAGAAGCAGGTATTGCTCTGTGTGAGGTACAGTTCGCTGTAGGTAATTTTCTTGCGTTTTTTTTCAATCGAGTGCAATGTCGAAGTACCAGGGTCACATGAATCGAACGACACTACTTTTGAAAGACTACCGTAGTGGGTGGCGTATGCGTATGTAAGCTGATATTTCCCTCGTGAAAATGTGTTCAATGGCGGGTGTCGAGTTCCCTCCGGCTCCGGGCGGTGCGTGTTGAACCTTTAGATTTTCGTCTCGCATGCTGGTCCATTATTTCGCGTCATTAATTATCGTGTACGGTTTTTACGTTGAAAGGCTCGCATAAGCCACCTGTCGATAGCGGAGGCTGGTGTAATTAAAGATCGAAAGAAGTCGCGAATACGAGTTTGCCTTCAAGAGACGAGTTCGACCGACAATACTTATTTGCGGTTGCCATAAAAACAGATATTGGACGTATTGTCTTCGTGTTTTACATGAAAGAAGACAAAAGGAATATGACATAAGAATAGTAATAAGAACTGTATGGGCATAGAACCCCTAGAACGAAAAAATGTCTTGGCGTTTGTGGTTGGTAGCTGTGGAACTCCAGGCAGCCAGTTCGAAGCGTTCGGTTCCGCTAGCGTTGCAGCTGGCGGAAAGGCGCCATCTGCCGAACGGGCGGCGGCGCCCCGGAAATGCAATTTGTTTTGTTTTCGAATTTCGAACCAACTTCGATTCCCGGTAAGAGAGCCCAACCGTCATTACTCCTGACATTTGCGGTTACGGTCACGTGCCCGTCACGGCTCGTCTCTACGTATTTAAAAAACGTTGAAATTTTTCAATATTAACAAATAGTCGCCAATTTCCGTAACGGGCTGACGACGCAATACGGTTAACCGTCAACGCTTAGTTAAAGTTTAAACTGATTTTCAGCTAGCCTCCTCGTCCCTAGTACTTATGTATTATAAAAAAGTGAATCGTGCAAAATTTGTCGCTTAGTTTAGTAGAATTGAATATGGTTTGTTGTTTTCAAGATTCAGTCTTCAGTTGCGTTGATATACTCGTAGATCGCAGATGGATATATATCTAAACATTTTAAAAACACACATTACGTACGTGCACATAAACACAAAACTGTAAATTATAAATTATTTTGTTCAAAACATAGGTAGTTAAATGTTGGTTACATTTAACTATTACGAGATTATTCATCGTCAACATCTGCCCGTACACCTGCTCAACCGGGAATTTTTTAATGTAATTCCACAACACACGCAACAGGCCTAATTTTTTCAACATAACGCGCATATTCGACGTTTCCTTTTTTCGTTTGTTCTAAATTTAAATCACATTTCCGAGCGCTGAGTCTATGGCAGCTGAAGAACACCTACTTATGTATTAACCTCAGTATTAACAAATACTTACATGACTTTTGACACCTGAGGCACGAAGTTGCCAGTTCGAAAAATCACAATGCATCGCCGCACGCACTCCGCGCCGTCCGGCCTGTAATTTCAACTTCTGCAGGTAATTTTAAAAATGTGTTCCAATACACCGCCATTGTGATGTTTAACATGCCATCGAGGACTATGTGAGCGCCAATTTGCAAATTCCAGTGACGCTAAATTCTTACCTTTTTTGTATTTTTCATTGTATTTGTCGAGTTTGATGCCGGGTGACCAAAAGCAAAAATATTCCAGAATCCTTTTAGTAATCTTAAGAAGAGAAAACGTTTTAAGATTAATATGAAGAAACTATTTCTTCTTTTTGACATCACCAGATTTAAATATTATATTTTAAAAATCGAGTTTTAAGATAACATTGGCATGCGTAATTAATCGATTATTCAGCACCAGCACAAGGTCCAGAATCGAATGCGGTGGACAGTAATGATCGCATTAAATAAACTATAAAACGATTGTATCACGAAGAGGCGATGTAGGTACATCGGAAAGCGAGAGCCGTGGGGCGGCATTCCGCAGTAATAATCCCCAGAACTCGGCGTCCGCGCCTGACGAATCGAATGGATCCTTTTGCGACAATCGATTTTATTTTAGGAATCGAGTACTCGTCCGACTGTATTACTTGTATTTTAGTTTTCTCGAGCGTATCGTGTATGGTATGACGTGAAAATTGCGTATCCGTTTTTTGAAGGAATATTGTTTTTGTGTGAATATCGAAAGACTTTTTATATAATCTTATAATTTTCGGCGATTACCACCAAAGTGTATGCTAAATCACTAACCTTTCCGCTGGCGGTATTGAACAACGATTTTATATTATAATTGGCAACGCGGTCAACGCTTCTTGGAAATGGTTTTTTTCTTCGTTTATTTCGAACATTTAACCGATCTTGTTTTTGCGCCGGAATCGCTCGAATGGACCTTTGTTCTCCGCCATATTGTTTTAATGTCGCCCTCCGCCAAGGAAACTACGAAAGTGAGTGAAAGTTTGCAATCTATTGTATTGTGGGCGATAATAATTATTGCGAGGTGATTGATTGACCAGAGATCCTTTATAAAATTAAGCGTCAGGTATCAAGCTTTATTAGAAACAAAAATCTTGTTGGAAGATGAAATTCTTTTAATATTTATTTCTTTTATTGATTCATTGCAATAAATGCTCCAAATTAACACAAACATAACACAACAAATAGAAACAAACTAATTAATAATGGATAGGCAGAATAGGCACATACATGAACAGAACAAAAATTTAGATTCAAATACAGAACTCAAAACTGTGGTCGTCACAGATTATAAAACATGACAGCAACCTCCGCTTATGTCTATGGTGTGTTTTATTTTTAATTGTGCCGATGACACAGAAACACACTCCCCGTAATTAGGGGTAACAGGGCGAGGTGCGAGCGGGAGCTCGAGGGAACGGCCAGCTGACGCGACCGACCGTGAACAGGAACGATTCGTACAGAAAATTTTATGCATCGTAGTAATTGATAGCTAACCATCGGCGAGCGCAGTTATTTTTTTTTTGCTTCTGTTAAATCTAATACCCAGGCATGAGGTTTGGAGCGATTTTTCGCGTTATATACGATAGTTGCAGAAACAGGACGTTTTTAAAAAAAAATCAATTTTCGATGATTGCATTCAAGACAGGTATTTTTCAGAAACTTCATAGCTTTTTGACGTACCCTTGCTCTTGGCTGACGCGTTTGGTGACCAGTACTGACCAGACTCACCCAATCTTTCAAAAATTTTTGCAATCGTCCTGATTTCGCGGTTATCCTACCACATAGAAAATAATAATTTTATCATTGCAATTACTCGTTTCAAATCAAAATAAATTGTACATTCCTAAATCAAAATAATAAAAAATGATTTTGTTAAAATTTTAGCTTCTTTTTTAAATACATAATTACGAATGGAGGATATTCGATGAATATTTCTCAAACATTTAATTAACCTTATGACATTCATAAATCTAGACGAACCCACATATTCTCATGAGTCCGCGACCGCAAGAAGGATAAACAAAGACAATATATCACAATCGATATTTGGTACATGTCCGAGCCGCCATTTAAATTCCGACGACATTTTTGATGAAAAACCTCTTTGTCGGATTCGCCAGTATCTATACCGCGTACTAAGTATATCTCACAGCGTTAAGCAAAATATTAACGTCCGACACAAGCTGGCCTATTATATACTCCAATTGCTAACTTCCCGAAGGTCTATTGAAAATTGTCGGTAGCAGCTTTGATGATGCCGCTGGTTCAGTGGAAGATTTATTCCGAATAAACATTTGTCCCGGACAAAAGGCTCATAATTCATTCAGATTTTTATCGATTTTAAGAGTAAACTCACGTGACGTCACGGCGTTCGTGGTCTAAATTGTTGTGAATCGATCATTATGTTTCGATGCTATTTATTTTAATTAACGCTATTCTATTTGCATTCTTAACATTATAAACATGAAAATAACTCTGTCTGCCTGTTTGTTACCCTTTCATGCCTTAACCGCTAAACCAATTTTAATGAAATTTGGCATAGAGATAGATTAAGCCCTGAGGAAGAACATAGGCTACTTTTCATCCCTTATTTGAATGAGTTCCTTGGGGAATGCGTGATTAACTAAACTTGCGAAATAACTAAATTCCATACAGCCGAAGACGCGGGCAACAGCTAGTAATCTATAATGCTTGAAATCGTAACAACCGATTAATTCATGAAAATCTTCGTTAAAGTAAATTGGTAAATGAATAACAAAGCTTATGTTTGATGTTTGTATTCAGTTTCATTGGCATAAAACCTTAAACCGTCGAATGTCAACAAAAAACGTGATTCAATTTTTTAATTACTATTTTTATAAGTCCGCACTGATCAAAGCGATTAGCCGCCGGTTGACAGATATTTTGATAGTTCGCAGATTATCTTAATAATATGCACGGATGACTTACAGTGTGCCGGTGGCCTTTTTTGTTTAAGTTAGGCTGTGTGTGACTTTGCCTCGGTCGCTGCGAGGTGGTCTTGCTGCACCTGGCGAACGAACCCGGAAAGTAAAATGTCAATTTTATACTCCACACGGCTATACATTTTTACAGCGCATTCGAAAAGGTCTTTATTTAATCGGTCGATAAACGATCGTTAAATTCATTAACGTCCTAATCCAAAAACGCTGGCTTGATGCAAATTCGATTTTGAAATTCTTTTACGTGTGTCACGTGGCGTTCGAAGTTCGAATAATTTTATTGTTTACGGTCCGATTGGTACATATTTGTCGCGCCCTCCGTTCGGGTTGCCAGGCTATGCGGTCGGCTCCCAGTGCGTTGCACTCACTTACAAAATATTTTAATGTCTTTGTCATTTGAATTTATACTTTTTTTGTTGTGATTCGCCACAATTAAGTCGGAATTTTAGTCGAACTCGACAACCTTATCCTTAGTAGTTAATTAATTTTAGAGTTGCGGTTTTATTGCGTTGTCTTCTTTATACCGATTATGGATTCTTAATAACATATTTCTGTTTTAAATTAACAGTTTCAAAGTTGAGCGTTATGATTGCGTCTGATAATTTGTCAACGCCGTCTTTGTGCTATCCGTTCTGGGGCGGGGTGACTTCGGTGACCTAACAACGACCTATGGGCAAAAAATGAGTCTGCTCATTCACGATCACGAATCTTGAGACCTTGAACTAGTTAAACGGGCGGGAACAAATCTCAGCGACGGCGACGTCGGCGACGTTGGCAACACCGGGCAGGGCGGGAAAAAAGACCAGCCGTTCTCAGTAACGCTTAGCAGACGTATTATTAAATTATTGTTAATACTCGGTGCGAAGTAAAAAATAGATATAATATTCCATAGTCTGTTATTCATATTTGACAATGGCCAGTGGACAGTTACAAGTTTATTTAACAATATGTCTGTTCCAGAGGGATGTTTACTTTACAAATATATTCGAATAAGAGCCCAATAAGACAATTTATTTTGGTTGATAGGTATGTTAAAACCTTTTTACATCATTATACTTTAATAAAGTATTATTTTGAAAGATGTTATTTAAGAGGACGGTATAATTTTTCTATGAGGATGTTTATAGAAATAAGTCTAAACATAATATTTACACTGTAAATCCTTAACTGTGAACTTGCAAGTACCTATTATGACGTCAACTGCATCGGCAAGCGGTCCCACGCCGCTCAGATTAATGCTTCTAAATCATCGTTCCCGAATGGTCTGCAACAAAAAACAATGTATTCATCACAATTAGTGTTGCCATAAATTATTTTATCCGTTTTACCGTTTGTTTTTGCAGACAGTTTGCTGATTCACTAAATGTTGAGGTAGGTTAACAGTTATTCTAAACTTTGAAGCGCTTGTATTTGTTATTGTTTGTATGTGAAGCCTGTGAATGCATTAGTAAACATGCATTTAATCTCTTTATAGTTTAATGAAATTCCATTTCAAAATATATATATTTTTATCCATTTGGCTAGATGACTAAGAATTTTTTTTGCTTTAATAGAAGCTCATTCATATAATAAACAGAATGAAAAAATCGGTTCTCGAATAACTATAAAAACAACCGAGATATAAGGTATTAAAGATTTTTCTCCATCTCTTTCTAGCAAAACGGCAATTTACAAGGAGTCAATATGGCCGTACTCAACAATGACGTCACAGTTGATGTCGGATCTCTCTGTCTAATCGCCTTTAAATTAACAACTTAAAATGCTTGTATCTAAGGTATTTCTAAGCCGATTTTAATTCTAATTTCACAGGACTGCGTCTTTCTCTACGGTATTTTAATATTTAATGACGAGACGTAAAAATTTGAATTCCGTCATCATCCCAATTCTCAGTAGTGTAGTGTAGGGTAGTGCCTGTGATATAGCAATACCAATTTTATTGTCTATGGTTATGCTATCTAGCTATTTATTAGTAGTAAAATAAGCAGGAGATTTTCCAATCGATTTTCAATAGAAATGTATGTAGATGTCTATTTAAATCAGCTCATCTTACAAAAGACATATCGAAACAGTACTTGTAGTTGCCAATAAATTGACATAAACACTCACTACTGCAGACTGCCACTTGACGTTCGATCTAATCAATGCTAATCCGTATCCGACATAATAGAGCCGTGTTCATTTTTTATCGATAATTCGACGATCGATAAATAAATACCCAAATGAGGCATCGAGCCGTTAGTATCGAGGAATTAACTCGATATGTGTATAAATAGGTAGTTATTTGTAAAGGATAATGATTGGGTTTGTGATTGGCCGTCTTGCGTTGTCGTAATTATGTATCGTAAACAAAGCTTCGGTCCGAACAAAAAACCGCCAAAATTTAATCTCGCCAATAAGACCATCAGATATTATTTATTGCTGAAGGTCACCCATAATAGGTGATACATTTCTTATAGGACTCTTTGGACGACTATAGTTTTCGATAGCGACTTTGTGCACGCTAAGACCGCCAAGTTGCGGTCACAAATTGGAACAACTTTTCAATACAGTATTTAAAGGTGAGATTCAGAAATCAGTATTAATTTATAAATGACTATAAAGTCATGAAACAGTTTCTTAGTGATTTATTTTAAAAAATTAGGAATTTTTATACAGTCATGTCCTCTGAAATCCTCCACCAAAATTCAAGTTTTCCATGTATGCTGATATAGCAGTCACGGCTTTCTTTAATGTCCATTAAGCTTTGTTCAGGTTATAAATATAATGCCTTATTCTGGCATAGGTAAGTAAAATTTCATGGGACGGAAAGAGAAAAAAAAATAAAATAAGCTTAATAAAAACGTTCAGGGACAAAGGAGTTTTTATATATTCATAACACAAAATAATTATGCGTTATTAATGATACTAGAGTTTAAACGTCATAAACAGCGATCGTTATAATTATAGTTCGTTGTCTAAAAGTTTAATTGTAACAAGCCGCGATGTGTCCTTCAAACGAATTAGCACATTAACATGTTTCTTCTTAACCGCTTTGTTGATTATAGGTATTAGGTTTAAGTATGTAAAAACTGACTAATAACAGCCCACTAGAACAGACATCCTTAGAAGTCGCATATTAATTTAGTAATTTAGCATGTCAAAATATTCCATAGGCAATTATTATATTTAGTTAGAACAATCGTTGGCCAAAGAGTAAACTAAAGTTGTGGTTTTCACATTAAATCTGTTTTTACAAGCTTTTATTTACTTTCACCTGTCCCGGTGTCTGTAATAAAATCTTGCAAGTTAAATTTGACCCACTTCCCGGTTTCCGATTGAGCTGAAATTTTACATGCATATATTATGTATAACGCGTGACAATGCAATATTACGATGACACGGAGCTGATCTAATGCTGAAGCTGGGAGGTGGCCATAGGAACTTCGCAATAAAACCTCATAACCCCATCGAGTTTGGGCTCATTTCATTCGTATTGACGAGTAGGTACTAAAAGCTTGTATAAAAAAAGTTTTTTAAAAAATAGGTTGTCTTTTCTCTATTCCTTCTAATTTTGACTTCCAAACTAAAGAGAGTCGTAAATATAAGGGTTGAAAGAGTTAAATGGTATAATATAATATAATAATGGTATAATAGTGCATTATTAATATTTAATATCATATAGAATGGATCAAAAAGAAATGAAAAAGGCACGGACCACGAGTCTGTGGAGAGTTAACTATGTGTAATAATAAAAACAAAATAGTGCATTATTACAGTGTGTCAAATATAAATTGACCTTCCGATGGGAGCACCACCGGAATTTTTCAAATTGTTTCAATACGATTTTAAGGCGGCTAACACAATCAAACAAGAGTGAGTTACATATCTATATTAAACTATCTTAAGGGTACGTTGTTAGGAAAAACTATAAAAAGACACTGAAAGTAGACCGTAAAATTTTGTTCATTATTGCCGTTCGTCAATTTGACAGACTGTACGAGTATGTGGCCTGTTAACAGGCTGTCTTGCAACGCAATTTCTAATTTTCCATCGCAGTTTTCCCTACAAAGTCTAAAAATAATTTAATTGAAGTATGTAATTATATCTGGTGCCGACTTGCAGTTACACATCGATTTCGTGTATACAATACCGAAATATTTAAAGAGCAGGATAACTGTATTTCCCAACAGCGACAAGGAAAGGGCTTACAATTATTACTATTATTCCAAAAAAATTCGGAACCGCACAAAGGCTTCTTCAAAACCGTTTTGACATCTTTTGATGCTTTTATGGCGTATGCAATTTGGTGCGAAAAGATTGCAGCGATATTACGGGCACAAAAGAAACCGGGAGAACGTAATAACTTTACGTGTTTAAGTTTATCGAGAGAGCTTTCGTAATGGCGTTTCTCGGGGCTTTTATTTCTGCTTCGCCCGGCCGATGTACCAGGGCGACATGAGCAAAAGGAGCATAGTGCCCGCGGACGCATAGACAAACCAGTTCCGCACTGCATCTCCCACACATGCAAGGCTTCCCTGCGAGTGGTTGTGGTAACGACCGTCAGATAGATCGCTTAATTCGATACCCTTTACCACTTTTGTCGCTATAATTAACAGCGATGTTTTATGATATCATGTTCTATGATGGACGGTTTAGAATGGTTTAAACTGTTGTTTCTAACGATGTTTGTTACAATTTAATGGAGAAACTACAGAATTCGGAGTCACGATCGTTAATTTATTTGATTATAATATTATGTCTGAATAGCACAGTCGTTGCTTACCTAAAAAACAACTTTGACAAATCAATCCTATAGGTACTAAACAGCATAATATCTTTAATTGGTATCTGTACTCTTTCTGCACTGCTTTCGCAGTTTTATTACTGCTAAGTTCCTGAATATTTGTCATCAGATAAATATTTAGCACAACTTGAACAATAAGTCGCTTAACTGACAACCCTAAACATCGGGCAAAAACGCCCGTATGTAGTCGGGTTAGTGGCAATATATTATTTGTATTTTGTGTTTGTTATTAAATTGGTACTATTAAGAATTAAGCCGCGGGCGATGTGATAAAACGAAATCATAAATTACAGCAGAGTAGGAAACACGTTCTCAAACAGTACGATTAAGGTCAAATATTGCATTTTTTAATTCCAAGAAATGAAGGCTAGTAGAGTTAACAAAGCCGTTGAGAGTTTACTCACTATTTTACTATCTACTTTATCTATATTATATTTTTAGTTAAATACGTACAAATCAGTTGGTGTTTAATTCTTGAACTTAAGTGTTATCTGATTTTGACCAGATAGGGCGCAAGACAAAATACTAGTCAAGGACACAGCGAAGGAAATGTTTGGAAACGTCAGGGTTACTGATTACCCTTGTATATTATTTTATAAAGCACCGGGGCCGCAGAGGGGTTGAAGCGCTTAATCGGAAGATTGAGCGAGCAAATAAACAAGCGCTGCGCACATCAATATCTGCGCATTACGTGCATCCGCCGTTCGCGTCCGGCTGCGCCGGATGTCTTGCGGTCGCACGCAATTTCACAACCTCTGCACTCTCGGCGCTTATGGTGCCCTTGTACTTGCGGAGTTGCGACGCAAGGCGAACTGGACTCATTTATGGAAAGGAGTCAAAATAAAGTAACCGGTGGTCTGGCCCTCTGATTACGTATGTAATGTTGATCATGTACAATACTCGTATATACAATACTTATTGATTTTACACGAATTTGTCGCTGCGAAGTCGACCTCTATGAGAATCTGTTAATTAATCGTGAAAGGACAAGAATTTATTAATACAATATAAAACATACGAAAAAAAATATTTGGCCCTTATTTTAGGTGATGATTTGAATCGTTAGAAGTTCACAATTTGTGTCGGTATACTATTTGTTTGGCGGATGTTGAGTAAAATTTAAACACATTTAAACAAGATATAAACCAAATGAATAATATACAAAATATAAATGCTGTCTTATGGTAGGTAGGTGTTGGCATCATCTATCGGTTGTTTTATTTTTTCACCTAAAAAATCTGAAAAACATTAGCCACCTTAGAATGTCTTGTTTTCCCAACTGGAGGAAAGTTGTAAGGTTACAACACAGTTACAACAAAGTTGTAAGTAAGGTTAGGGAAAGTCCAAAAATCATAAATCGGTAAAAAACTATTTTGAATTGCTCATGCTCAGCGTCTTCTCGAATATCGAGTATCGGAAAGTTACCTATTCTTAAACACCTTTTACGGTAGGCTGACCAGAGCTCCCATATATTTCGGGACGTTATGTAGTAAAACCATTACGGAACAATTTACAGTCACCTGTATTTCACCAAAAGTTTTCTCACGAAGTGTGGCAGCGCCCAGCGAAGTGCTCGGGATCCAGAACACAGAAAGGGGTTTCTGTGTTCTGTGTCGGGATCGGTGATTTAATAACATTTTGCTTCTTAACGTCATTTCAAAGGCCGTGATGTCGAATCAAAAATATACTTTTGACTAATTTTGTTGTGATTGATCCCGATGAAATCAATTTCCAATAAAAAAAATCATAACTATTGTCCTTTATATTAAATCGTATTTTAATCGCCGTTGTCTCTGAAAATAAAAACTTGGATTTGGTCAGCTTAATCTACGGTATGTGCCTAATCAGCTCCAGAATTAATTACCAACCCTACCTTACCGTAGCGTTGGCCGATTAGCCAGGGCAATCAATGGCCGAATAAGCAACGCGAGACTTTACCACGAAAGCCACGAAGGTCTGTTGAACAGAGACATGTACATTGCAGCGTATAACACCATCTCGCTTCAGTCGCGGTTTCGACACTGTTTAAAGCGATTACAGTAGGACGGCATCAATCCTGCTGTTTTTAATAACACGCGTATTATATCGAATCTGTTTGTTTTTATCCCCGACCTACCTCGACGCTCGAACGTGGGACGCGTCCTTCCTTCGTATATGCACTTATTAATAACTTATCGTTTACATTACGCTGTCTGTGTTGAGGATTGATAAGAATTGTAGTCGGGCTCCTGTGCACTCCGTTCTGGCTTATTTGATAATGTGAGCCTATCAGAAAAAATCTGCAGTGTAATTCTTCCATTAGACACTTCATTGAAATCAAAATATTTATTTCAGAATTATTAATCAAATATTACTGTCAGCTGTCCTTACATCTCCTTTTCTAAAAAAGAAGAACACCAGAATGACACTACTTGAAAGCGCTGCTAAGCCTGCGTATCTAGTGCTAGAGAGACATCACCACGTATGGATCCGGAGGCCTGAGGTTCGTTTCCCCACGGGCAGAAGTTTTACTGATTGGTTTAGTTTGCAGGGCTTCTAACCCGCATGGCAAGCTACCGTTTATCTAAGCTTGTCGCCATAATACAACGTTAGAATCATTGTTGCGTTTTGCGTTTCGACAATTTAAGATAGCGAGTTCCTCAGTCGTCGAAGAGTCCAGGTAAAGTTCGCATCCACTTCGGCTATATCGTCACTTCCCATCAGGTGTTCAAGACCAAATAAATTAAATAAATAATATCTCGGTCATGGTCAATCAATAATATAAATGCGTTCTCCCAGACACGTCGTTGCGACAACAAAGAAAGTTCAAGCGAGAACAGCACAAATAAACAATTATGTAACGATAAAGTTGTAAGTGTTGTATACATTCACAATCGATATCAATGCTTACTTCTTTGCGTTGAGTCGTTGACTTACTCGGGAAGCTCGATGTTATTGCAGTCCGATAACAATGTTGTTGAAATCACTGGGATAATTAATAATTTGCTTATCCGTCACTAGTTATAGCACAGTATGCGCACTTGGTCTTCGTCAGGCGCTTACACTACCGATTAATGAAGAGAATTGAGACTATGCTTGGCTATAAAAATAAATGATACTTATATTAAACAAATAATACATTTTGACGTGTTTTGTCATCTTCAGTTTTCGTCTACGTCAAGCACTTAACTACCGATCAATAAAGAAAATTATGCTTGACTATAAAAACATTAAATAAAGTATATTAAATTGTACGTTTATTAAACAAACAATAAAGATCTTTTATAAAAATGTGTTGTCACCTCATAACAGCACGTATACGTCCCCACCGAGGGACTCGAGCCTCCCCTAAGTTTGGGTGTTTAGGCCTTAGTCAACCACGCTGGCCCAGTGCGGATTGATTTTGTCACCTAACAGGTCATATTCGCGAATACTCAAAATGGAAAATATTTAACGAACTTTCACAATAAAACTCTGCAATCGTGAAAAATTTGATTGTTGTAAACAGTAAATTTATTTCATTCATAAATTCAAGATCTACTCTGGCGAAATTTACGACAGCAGCAGTTTTTTTTAAAGATCGTTGTACGAATTTTTTTCCGTTTTATTGTCTAAACAATCTCTTTAAATATCATCGGAACTTCTTGTAACACATGTTCTTGTATACTAAAGACACATCCAAGGAAAAAAAAGAATTTTGAACTATTAATCATTGTAGTTATGCGCACACATCCTATTAGAAACCAAATGTTATTGCAATAACCTTCAGTTTGCGATTAATTTATTCGCGTCTCTGATACGATCTCCAAACCCCAATTTCGGGATCCAGTTTAGCGGCTATTGTTTTCTCCGCGAAACGGAACAAAAAAACTAGCTCGAACATAGCTCGAAGGATGCGGTGACCCTCCGCCCTTGGCTAACGGTAACGGGCGTCACATTCGCCACCGCGCCATCATTTCGACAACTATAGTCCTAATAACCCACGGGCTCATAATTTATAAGGTTCCGTGCGACCGCTTTTTACCTCTCGCCGCCGTCTGGGAATCCGCGACAAAGAACTGCTGGCGTTCCGTAGCGCATTCCAAAGGTCGGAACCTACCAAATTAATGTTTCCAAGTCCGCACCGATTCGCAATCTTGTGACGGGGATGTGTAGAGTTGCTTTGTCCTCCTAATCGGCATTCCGTCATGGCGACCAATCTCAACAGAGACCAGTCATCTGCGGAGATATAGTGAAGCGTCTACGCAACATAAGTACTCTCTGCTCAAACACTCGCGTAGTTCGAGGGAGTCGTCACGAGCGAAACGAGATTAGGCGCAGGACCTGTTGTTTATGCCCTCCGAAGCAGGAGAGCTCGTTTGAGATGTTTCACATTTTTTTTACCCATCATAGACCTGACCACGGCCAACCTCACGTAACTTACGCCAGCGAGCTCCTCGGGGTTGCTACGGCTCGACCTATCTGATGTCAAACAGATCTGTGACGTGGGTGGCACTTCTGTAGGGCACCGCGACCTACATCTCTTACATTTATTGAAAGTAGCGGTATTCAACAAACGCTGTTTGACTTCAAATTTTCACACGCTTCCAGGAATCGTTATTGTTCCACGTTGCCTGCAAAGCGAACTGCAAAGTAGTGCGAAGCAGAGTGACCCACTTCTGACGCCATAAAGCATCCATCAAATTTCTTGGCCGTTTCGGACCACGGCCAATACAGCCGCCGAGATCGGTTAAATTTTGGTTTTTTAGCCTCTCGGACCCGTTGCATTCCCGCTTTTACGATTCGACTGACCGACGTCTGACAGAACGATCGTAAAAGATCAGATTTTATTTCTTATTGTTCGCCTTCGCGAAATGTAATTGAAGGCGGCGGGCCCGGAGCCCACCGCGGCATTTACGCGTTTTTAATTTTACTGCGCGGGACCGCTGAATGTCCCGGAGCAATGAGGATTTGTTCATTACTTTTATCGCACACTAAACGCTCGACAGCCCGCCAAATATTGTTGCAATGGCATTACCTCTGACAAATTTCAATGATCATTTTAAAAGAAGCAATAATCTGGTAGAATAAGACTTAATCGGTCGGCAATACGCATCGTCGGTTCGCATGGTGGCTGGACTTTTACTGTCGCCTTCAATGTAAATAACTACTGTCTGTCTTTTATCAATTCAATCGAAATCTTTATTGCATACCATAATGTGTAAAAGGTGGAGTCACAAGAAATAACCTCATTATGGACCCGATATCAAAGTATTGATTGACTTCGATGTTCTCGAGCTACAGCGAGAGCGCACGCTCTAGTAACCCAGGAAAAGCACGGCAGAAGTGTACGGCGATTTTCGTACTCGAAACTTTGATTAGAGCAGAGTTTCCCAACCAGTGAGGCGCGCCCACTTGGGGGGCATAGAGTGAACCAAGGGGGGGAGCAGCGAGTGGCTCCAGAATTAAACTGTATAAAGAATATTTATTAAAACTGTTAATAGAAACTCGCGCGACGCGGACGGTACTACCACCTATGCGAAGTCCGCGACACGTTGCAACCATCTTTTGAATAAAACTAAACACGCCAATATTTTCATCGTTTGCTTAATTTTCTTGACTACCCATTTCGGTCCCTATGGGGGCGTAGTATTTTAGCATAATGTTGGGTGAGGCGCATAGGGTAAAAAGTTGGTAACCCCTGGATTAGAGCTACAGAGAGTATCCCTACGGCGGCAAGTTCTGCAAGTCCGACTACAGCCTCGACGTAAACATCAATAATTGACATAAATGGTGTTTAATTCGCGCCATTCTTGCTCCGTGCCCTTATCTTGTAACCCTGCACCGGACAAGGTGGTGTTGTCAAAAAAGCGGTACGCGTTAAACAGTACAGTACAGTAATTACATTGATTGGGCCTCGCAAAAAGTCCGATAGCGAATTAATCAGCCGGGCCGCCGCCATTATTCTTCCGAGAATTCATCTACCGAGAAATTAGTGTGCATCGCCCATTCCCAAAGTCGATTTCGGTTATGAACACATCACTGTTGTATGCACTTAATTATTTAATTGGTGGACTACGAGTTATGCCGTCCATCTCTTCGCAAATTTATTGTGTGCCCATTAATTTATACTTATTAGTGCAGATACTGTGTGAATTTTTATTCCAACCAATCGAAGAATCGATTATATCGTTTAGTCGCACAATGCCAAATTCGCAAAATGGCAACCGAGTCGTAAATGGGCAAATTTGTTATATTTCGATGTTGATACAAACTGCATTCATATTCATATACAACACCTAGGAGAGGATTACGCAAGTTTTGTTATCTTTCACATATGTCTACGTCATTGTAATTCGTCTCGAATGCAGTAAAGATGCATGTTATTGGAGCAGTTGATTCCAAAGATGCAAGTTATAATCTTACAAGAGACTTAGCACTTCAAATACTGGGTCCTGTCCCTTTTTTCTATACTAATATTATAAAGAGGAAAGATTTGATTGTTTGTTTGTTTGTATTGAATAGACTTCGAAACTACTGAACCGATTTTGATGAAAGTTAGTATAGGGATAGTTCGAGACCAGGGGACGTACATAGGGTAATTTTCCTACGGGAAAATATAACATTCCCACGGGAAAACAAAATTAACGCGGACGAAGTCGCGAGCGGAAAGCTAGTATTGTATAAAAATAAAATGTAACACAACAAGTAAGTCTATATGGACTTCCCTTATTATTATAACTCAACATTTATCGCATTAGACAGGCAACTTGCATTCATCTCAACAACATCATAAAAGCACCACCGTTACAGTGTTATATTGGCGCTGCAATAAATCGATTGCAAGCGATCGTGAGAATTTTATAAGTTTCACAATAAGGGGGTTGTAATTTGTAATATTGCTGTCATACAATATCATTAACGCGTCTCGGCATGTTTCGCTATTCTCTAGAATCGCTCGCTACGCACTCATGAGTCACTTTATATTCGCCATACGTAGCACAGCGTCACGCGCCTATCGGAAACGCTAACGGCCGGGAGTTAGACTTGTATTTAAATACGTCCACTCTTCGTTGACCCTTTACGACGGTCCTGGAGTCCCAACTTTTAATACAAAGAAGTGGCATAACAGACCTCGTTTGAGTGGTGGCAGAATATCGTCTGCTTACTCCTACCTTTGCAATGTTAGCAGATTTTTTAAACGACTCCATTCTTCGGGCTGCGCGTGCGCATATAATTTAAGAAGCTAGATTGGAATCTTATGAAAATATTTGGGAACATTTGTAAAATAGTGATTTATTCAATAGTTTGTTTTAATAATAATTGTTATCACGGGTGTTTCAATTTATTTGAAGGTCCCATGTAGGCAAGCATAGTGCCACTATCAGGTAATTAATTCCAGACTCCTAGCTGAAAAAAAGAGAAAATGCCCGACCCGGGGATCGAAATCAGGACATCATGATGGTCAGTAAAATTCTGGACGAACTACACAGAGGATGCAAGACTTATGTTTAATTATCCTTTCAAAATTGGATTTTAATAAAGCAACTTTCGTAAAATTGTTAACTGTTTTATCACACACATCGTCTTGCCCTGAGCAGACGATTGTTTTTTGTTTGTGTTTTCTGTCTGCACGGTCGTTCTCTTTGTCGCAGAATTTCTGACATACTTCATTCAGACAAAAGGCTGTTGCGTCAATTTCCTACCTAAAAGATGTGCGCAGGAGTTCTGCTAAGAGCCTATTGATGTGTCTTGTTTGAGAATACTGAAATGTGTAATTCTATCTCGCAAAATGTACGTATTTTAATGTGCCTATGCATTTTATATGCTATATCAAATCTACTAGACATTTACTTATTCCTTTTACTTTTATTTTCAGGTAAATACCGAGGTGTTTTATCGAGAAGCGGCAAGGTAGTAAAACTTTTAATATTCTTATATCCGACGAGATACCGGCTCGGCTTAATCGAAATCAGAAACGGATTAATTTTATTCGAGTTTATAAATCCCCGTGATGGCTTAACAATAGTGTGTACAGAGGGCAACATGTTGTAGCTTGTCATTGATCGTACAATAAACAAGCGTACCAGGATTCCAACGGGCTTTGTTCGCGGACAATTAATTTGTTTATCACAGTCCTATCAGACGGCGAAGGCCGACCGCTTTCTTGCGCATCTGCCGGTGAAATATTTTCTTTTGTCGTATTGTTCAATGCGTAAACTCGACAGACGTAAAAACTCGTGAAAAGGCAGCCTATCATTTCTGTGTTGAATAGGCACATGGAATTTTATAGCGTTCAGACATTGTTGAAGCTGCCACGCGAGCACGCTGTGCTGCGCACTGACCTATCCTACTCTGATCACTTTCTTCTAAACTCAAAATGTAACCGTAACTATGAGCGGACAATCGTTTCCGGCGCCCGTGACGTCACGCCCGTCTCGCCGGTCGCCGCCCCTACTACGTAACCTTGGCGCACCGCGCGCCGCGAGATGCTCCACACGCAGTCGCCGCTCGCGGCTCGTGCTATTTCGCTTTCGATTTCGTTCTTATTTTTTCAAATTCAAAATTCGAGCCGTTCGTCCGAACGGAACACCCGCCGAAGTGAGCGCGAGCCCCTTAATATGCGGCCGGATACCAAAATTACACAAATCGAATGCCACTTATAATGCGAAACAAGAGCAAAATCTTCGGTAATTTTTCACACGATCCGCGGGCATAGTCGCCCTAAGCGCGGCGTGCCGGGGTGAGCGAACTTGCAACCTGTAATTTCGGACCGCAAAACGAGCAAAATGCATCGAGATCGGTGATTAAAAGCCTTTGTCGGTTCTACTAATATTTATATTTTCGCAATACGCCCGACATCTAATTGGGCTCGTATATTTTGATGTAGGTACGAGGTCGCCCGGCGCCGACCACCGAAGTTTCATTAGGTTTCCTGGTAGAGAAATCATAAAACACTAAACTTTTTATGTCCACTCGTGTATGCCGAGACGTGACCCCGCCGATATCGGCGTCACCTCGCGGCTCGCCGACAAAGACCGTGGAAGAATTAGGTTCGTTTCGAAATTAATAACACATAAAAATGTTTCGGTCATGACGCTCCTCGCCGACGTAACCCGTTCCGTCGGCCAATAAGGTGCTAAAAATAGTAGCTAAATTGTAAACTACTGTAGGTGGTAGGTACCTAACTAGTTTTAACTGGCCATCGGTACTCTCGATCGGCCCAAGGTCTGGGATATTGAACCTGCGCCGAGCGACAGCACGGCAAGGTCCGCCGCGAAAGGGACGCATGCAGTCACTCATTGTTATGGGGGAAACGTCGCGGCCACACGCGCTCGCCAACTACCCGCTCATTTTTACGTGTACGCCTCCTAAGTCTAATCGGGCCGATGTACGAGGCCAAGCCGAGTGATCCCGCGACCGAGGGACGCACTTCCTCAAACATTGTGTTGCAGCCCGAGCGAGACGGGGGATGCGGAGCGCCGGCGGCGCGCGCGCCGGACAGGGACGGGTAGACAATGACAAGTGCATCTCGCGACAGGGACGGTAGAGGTGCATTGCGCTGACGCATTACGATCGTCTGCGTTCTTGTCTTTTTGTTGAGGCAACGTTCAGTGCGTACCGGCGCGCTAACATCGACAACGCTGGTTCGGACGACTGTCGCTCATGCCAATATTAATCGGCAGTGGTGTAATTAAATCTGCTGGTCTGACCGGTCATTTCGGTTGGCTTTGTGCGTTCCCACGCGGTTGATGTCATTTGTTATTATGAATGACGGCCTTCGGGCCAGGGAGCCGGAGGAGCGCGCGCCCGGGCCACTGACCTACTGAACGAGTGGTTTTCGCTGCGTCAGCGCACCGAGCTCCTCAACGCGATCCGGCTTGAATGAACCTCGCCCACTTTAAGATACCAGTGCGTCTCGAGGGAGGCATACACAAGCTTTAAGGCAGACCTGAGGTAAACGTGCTAAGCGATCGTTGGCATGAACAAAAACAAATAATATCTGTTTCGGAATGTTGGCCTCGCGGTCGCGACGTATAGGCCTCCCGCCGCGTTCGCTCGAATTCTATCGAGCGGGTCGGGTGGCCGGCTTCTCGTCACCGCGCGGGCTCGTTGGGCCACAGCGTGATTGATCTAAGCTGGAGAGCCAATGCAATCCAACGAGACTCGGCTAGAATAGCTCTCACGCGCAGCGCGGCGTCGAGTGCGTTCACACCCATAAACATCGGCTGTGTCGAATGCGCACTCGATCGCGCCCGCTTATTTATGCTGGGCAAACATTTCCACCAGATAACGCGTGAACGGCGCGCTTGTGCTTCCCACATCTGCCGACCTTGGCTCCTTGGTTGTGTAACTGTTATCAGTCGCTTCCCTCGATACCTTCGAAGAATCCAGATTTCCGGTATCGATAATTTTATCGGTCGAATTGCGCGCTTCTAACGCTTCGGAGCTGCATCTTTCACTATCGTTCGGTTTACGAGCTCACTAATAAAACCCACGTGGGCCCGTCGTCTTGTTAACATAATTACAGAGTTTAGGGCGGCGGCGGCGGCTCAACCGGTTAGCGTTCGACAACTTTTTATCTGTGCCTCTAAATCAAAGGTTGGTTTTGTGCGAAACCGAAAGTTGAGTCGCATCGCCTGATTAAGCCTATCAGCGTCGTGATCGTCCAAAACATTATTAGGTGTAATAAATGACTGAAAAGGAGTCGTAGGGAGCGATGAGCGGTTTTGTTGACAGTTACGGGTTACACGGCCGCGGGTCCCGGCGGTCCTTCCGCGTGTGTGTATTCCGGTCATAAATTAAGGCGAGCTCGTTAATCGCCCTTTAATCCGTCTGGGCGTTGACTCCGTCAGCTGATGAACGGCTCACTCTGTCACAAACTAAGTAAAAGCGAGTGCTCGTTGTTCGCGTGAAGAACTCATAATGGTGGTCCGGGCGAGTCATCGCCGTGGAATGTGGCTGCATCTCGCTCCTCGGCCAGCGTATAAAGCCTACTTTACATCCCCGCCGCCTCCGCGCCTGTGCGAACGTATTATTTACAGACCACCAGATATCGATGCGAGATAATTCGATCCGCGGCGTTTTTGTACGTTATTGTTAGCCTCGAATGATACACTGTTCGAATATTTAGCTATATCCGCTGACTTCACCGCATATAAAAAATGGCGAATAATTAGTCAATAAAAATTCCGCCGATTATTATACAGGCGGGGGTTACGTAATGGGAGTAAACGACCTGAGCTGGTGCGGCGAAGGTCTCCGGCCACGTGGTGCCAATATGCTGCGGCCCAGCGACCTCTCGCTTAATGAGTTTACGCTAAAACATTTTATTGCTAACCAAAACGTGTGAGCTTAACCGAATCGACCATTCACAAGGAATCCACATGTGAATGGGCTAAATATTGGATTTAAAATCCCTGCTTGTCAACCGCGTGTTTGCACAGGCGACGAAATCCGACGTTTGCAAATAACTGGCACCAACGAACGACACACAATGTCACGTGTCGTGTAGATGGACGGTTGGGAACTGTTGTGGTGGACTCGGCGGGCGTCCGACGCGCGATGGACGCGGCCCTTGACCGGACGTCGCGGCGCGTACGAATTGAATGAATTGCGTACGCCGCATATACCATTCATGATTCAAGTGATACGATCACTTATCGTGCAGTGCTTGCTTAACAACATCACCTCCGCAGCGCAGACGGCGGACGAAAACATCGTTGCGTCAATAAAAATACGGTTAATAGTATGTTCGTGGATCAAATCAGTATTGTTTTTGCATGAATAATAATGATCGTTATTGCGGTAGCAATAAGGGTCGTTATCGAAGCCGGCGTCGTGCGTGGCTTCAACGGAAACGAGACATCGTCACGGCTCGCGAGGCGCCCCTTCTGAGACTGCACTTTAGGGTCGCCGCACCTTCAGATATCTTCCGATCGGATATGTTTGGTTACGTTATTATTCAAAATCAAAATATGACTTAATGAAAAGCTCTTTTTTATCGGCACTTAATTGTTTTTCCAACCATACTTATCATAAAAGCCAAAGACACCCCAAATGGCTCTTTGGTTGATGAGAAGTTTTTTTATATATGAAAAACTGACAAAAAAGTTTATGTTCGGTGTTTTGGGAATAGGTCAGAATTATTATTTATTTCAAAAATAAATAGCAAAGATGTCAGCTTTTTTAAGTTGTGTGTTGCGCTACAAAAAACCCACAAAAAAAAACTTTTAATAGATATTAAAAGTTTTTTTTGTGTGTATAACAATCATCACTTACCACTTCTGTACTAGGCTGGTTGATGTGAGGGTATTCACAATATTATCCTGTTATCATTCGAACGGTTATATCTGCATGCACCACATGTTTTTTTTATGAAGTTCGATGTGAACGGCCACAGGTCGCCAAGAGGAATGTAGAAGGTGGTCATGATCGAAAGTGGCAGTTAATATCGGCGGGTCTACACTCTACACACACAGCGCCTACATAATTTGCGGAAGGCACAGTGTGGCTAAGTGCATCGTACGAATGTACACCGATCCTTATTCAGGGCTGACTCAATAGAGTAATTTCTATCAGTGATACATATTTTAAATAGAATACAGACGTTTATTATAAAATCAAGATTCAAATTTTTTTTCCTAAGGACGGGATCACATCTTCCACCTCCTATAATTTAAGCATGACTAAACTAGCTATCGTTCCATTCCGTCGACCACGTCATAAATATTACTATAGTTGCTTGGCCTACTGACATTTTAAACGTAGGTTGGTACATATTAAGGCGTCAGAACTGTGACGTGTTGTATGTAATTCATACAAAAAATATAGCAAATTTTAAGCTCATTGGTGAGGCCACTGAAGTATTGTCACCTTCTTCAGACCCTATCCAGAACCGCACGGTTTCGCCGCAAATCCGTGCGTCACTCCCGCCAAACTGGCGCGATGCCTGAACCTAACCATGATCGCTCAAAACAATATTAATGGACAGGGTCTTATGTTTGCGAGGTGACGACGTATGCTTGTTTGCCTATGATGTACACGCGGCGGCATACATCTAAACTTCACAGTATGAAGAACATCTTTGTACTGTCCTTATATCGGTTATTTTGACGTCAGTTTGCTGTGCAAGTGAAAACTTGACGTCTTTTTTATAATTATTGTCGACGCGATAGACTCTTCGGCCATGCCTTTGAATTTTTTTTTGATATTTGTAGTGGGATATTTTATTATTACTTCTCTGTAAATTGAAGTAGTATATCAAATTACTACATTTTGTCGTGATATCGACTGCACAAAAAAGATTGCTTATATAGGTTTTCCTAATTAATAATAACTAGTTTTTGCCTGCGACTTCGTCCCCGTGGAAATCCTTTTTTATTGATTGCCTTTAAAATCCCCCCCCCCCCCCCACCCTTTTTACACCCTTAAGGAATGATTTCGGGGATAAAAACTATTTTTATCCTTCCCCACAACTCAAACTATCTCCATACCAAATTTCATCCAAATCGGTTCAGCGGTTATTGATTCCCCATACAAACTTCCACCCCCTTTTCTCCCCCTTAAGGCGAGATTTCTGCGATAAAAGCTATGTCCGTCTCCTGATTCTAAGCTACCTCCCCACCAATTTTCAGCGAAATCGGTTCAGCCGTTCTTGAGTTATAAATAGTATAACTAACACGACTTTCTTTTATATTATATAGAGGTAATATGAACAAAAAAGTCCTGACTCATTATTTAAATAAATTAAATAATTTAAATGTACAAAAAATTATTTTGTTCACATTACCTTATTACAACAACTTGTCACAAGAGGAAAATAGTGTAAGATATAAATTGAATTTAAAGTTAAGTACCTTATGTCATAATAATAAATTTCATTTAATTGACATCAATAATTATGTAAATAGATTGTATTTGACTAAAGATAATAGATATTGTCTATCAAATTATTATAAGAGACGAATAGCAAAATCGCTATCATATTATTTTTATATCTCAGCCAAGAACTTGGCTACAAAAATTGCTCCTATTGAGCATCGTAGAAGTAGGATGACTGTCAGTAATATTACTGATGTATTAGTTAGTAAGTCTTTAAATTAGGTATTGAGACAATAGAGAAATCCTCTTGCATAATGTTAAATAAAGAACAAAATGAAAATTGTTTATTAGATAATGTACTGGAAGACCCATTTGAATATAATAAACATGTAAATTTTATCAACCTGGTGCACCAGAACATGCAAGGAATGATGGGCAAAGATCTGGAAGTTGAGTTATTCATGAACAGTAGTAAAGTAGACATTTTTTGTATAACCGAACATTGGCTTAAAAGCTACCAGTTCATGTTTAATTTTAGCAACCACCAGGTTGGTAGTTCGTTCAGTCGAGAAAATGCAATTCGCGGTGGCTCATTAATCATATTAAATAAAAAGCTTAAATATAAAGATCGTAAAGATATTGTGAACCTCTCAGTTGAACGAACAATAGAAATTGCCTGTGTAGAGTTGGACCAGATTATTGTAGTGAGCGTATACAGGCCTCCTTCGGGATTGTATGACCACTTTGAAAATATAATGGATGAAGTTTTAAATAAAGTCTGTAAGCAAGGCAAACAAATATTAGTCTGTGGAGATTTTAATATTAACTTATTAGAAAACTCTAGTTTATGTATGAGAATTAAAAATTTGTTTCAGTCATATAATCTTAAAAACTTATTTCTGGAGCCAACACGAATTACTGAGTTTTCTGCCACATGCATTGATAATATTTATACTGACATAGAACCATTAGCACAAAATGTTTTTAATAACTTAGAATCTGACCACTCTGGTCAATTTGTTACTATACCTTACAAATATAAGCTTATGGCGAAAAAGAATATCACTGTTGTACCAAAGACTGCTGGCCGCTTGGAGCGTTTCAATAATAATCTTGGTATTAATTTAAAGTATATTGATTATGACGAAGACCCAAATAAATTGTATGAAAACTTTTTTAACACATTTTGTTGTGAATTTAAAAATATCTTTGTTCCAAAAACCATCTCAGTCAATGGTAGATTAGCTTTTAGTGAATGGGCCACACCAGGTATTCACAAAAGCAGAATAAAACTTTATGAACTTTACAATGAGCGTTCATTAAATACTAGTGATCAATTTAAATTGTATGTAAAAACTTATTCCAAAGTATTTAAAAAAGTTTGTAAATTTGCAAAGTCCAATTATTTAAGCTCTAAAATAAAAAATAGTAGTGACAAAATTAAAACGACATGGAACATTATTAATAATGAAACCGGAAGAGTAAAAACTATTAACAACAATTTTTGTTTAAATATTGAAAATAAGAAAGTTACAGTAGATATTGAGGTAGCTACAGAATTTGAAAAATTCTTTACTGACATTCCAGTTTCAATCACAAAATCTTTGGATTCCTCCCCCACTGTAGCCGAATCTATTTTAAAAGATTATGTTAAAACTTGTGATGATAAATTTAAATTTGCCCATATTTGTGCAAATGATTTAATAAAGTCATTTAAAACGCTGAATAAAAAGAAAACCGTGGATCTGTGGGGCAACTCTGTAGATGTTTCCCAATCTGTAATAGAAACAATAGCTCCAATACTTGCTAGTATTTTTAATGATTGCATTGACTGTGGTGTGTTTCCTGATCTAATGAAACTGAGTAAAATTATTCCATTACATAAATCTGGTAGCACATCAGACCCCAATAATTTTAGACCTATCTCTGTGCTACCTACTTTTAGCAAAATCTTTGAAAAAATAATGTTGGAACAAATGCAAAGCTTTTTTAACAGAAATAATCTTCTACACTGTAAACAATTTGGTTTTAGAAAGGGTCGCTCAACAACTGATGCTGGTGTTGAGTTAATACAAAATATATATGAGGCCTGGGAGGACTCACATGATGCGCTGGGCGTTTTTTGTGACTTGTCCAAGGCGTTTGATTGCGTTCATCATGACACCCTGATCAGGAAATTACACTACTATGGATTTCGCGACACTGTTCTGGATTTACTCATCTCCTATTTGACTGAGAGGATTCAGAAAGTAGACGTCAACGGGGAGAGGTCCCAGGGCGCCTCGGTTAAAATGGGAGTTCCGCAGGGTTCAATTCTTGGTCCTTTTCTATTTTTAATATATATAAATGACTTGCCTGCTTTTGTACAAGACAGGCATGAGATTGTATTATTTGCAGATGATACTTCACTTATGTTTAAAATTAAAAGACGATTGCAAATTTATGACGATGTAAATAGTTCTATCTCAAGAATAGTTTACTGGTTTAATGCGAATAACTTGTGCCTCAATGAAGGGAAAACTAAATGTATAAAATTTGTTTTACCCAATGTTAAAGAGGTTCACACCACTGTTAACATAAAGCATAAAAATGTGGACCTTGTGGATACCGTAGTATTTCTTGGTATTACTTTAGATTCAAAGCTTCAGTGGGGCCCACATATTGATAAATTGTCGAAGAGACTTAGTTCTGCAGCCTACGCTGTATGGAAAATACGTCAGCTGACTGATGTTGATACAGCAAGACTTGTATACTTTGCCTATTTTCATAGTGTGATGTCGTATGGCATTTTGCTGTGGGGAAATGCTGCCGACATTCAGACTGTTTTTGTGCTGCAAAAAAGGGCTATTCGTGCTATTTATAACCTTAAAATAAGAGACTCTTTGAGAGAAAAATTTAAAGAAATTGGTATTATGACCGTCGCGTCGCAATATATTTACGAGAATATAGTATATGTTCATAAAAATATACATTCGTTTTGTAAAAACAGTGATATTCATTCAGTAAATACTAGGCAAAAGAATATGTTAGCGTTACCAAATACTAGGCTTAAAAAAATTAATAATTCTTTCAAAGGCCTTTGTGTACGTTTCTACAATAAAATCCCAAATAATATTAAAGCACTTAACTTGAATAAATTTAAAGTCGCTATCAAGGGCGCACTTATGAAAAAAGCATATTATAAAGTGTCTGATTATATGACAGATAAAACTGCTTGGGATTGACAAAAAATGTGATAATTGACGTTTAAAGGGTGTTAACACTTTGTGATAGTGGGATAAATTTCATTCGAGTAACTGTTCCACTCACACCGACAGGCATTTCTATATTATTTAAAAAAATGTATGTGAAATATAATATTGTAATGTTGGCATTTTAAAAGAGGAGACAAAAAAAAATACATGACCTTCCGAGTTTCTTGCCTGTTCTTCTTGAGAAGGCTCTCCCAATTTCCGAACAGGTGTAGAGTCAATTTTTTTTTTTTTTTTAATTTTACTTGTATTTGCACACATCTTAATAATGGTTGGGGTGTGTGTACATACAAGGATTAAATAATTTAGTTGATTAGATTCTTGGTTGAAGATTTTTATGTTTTTATTTTGACGTCAATAAGTGCCTGTAAAGGTCTATATTGAATAAAGATTTTTGAGTTTGAGTTTGAGTTTGAATTAAGATAAGTGGTCAGTACGAATAATCTTAACACTTTTTGATGACACATCGCTTATACCTTAGCCTTCTTAATTAATAGTAGTAACTGGTCAGAAATAGTTTTGATACATTTAACAAAAATATCTACAAGAGTAAAAGCTGTTGAAAACGTGCGACATTAGTTCATCTTCTTTCAATAAGAGCGAAAGGTTCCGCGAGACAAGCTTACGTAGGTCAGACCAGCTCACCTGTGCCGTTAACTTTCGACTTCAGTGGAAACTAGGCCGAAATTTGTTTTCAGGCCATTTATCGTGAATGGCCGAGGCAGCCCTGCGCGCGGCGGGTCGACGGACGGCCGCCCGCTCGCCGCCGAAGGTCAAGGCTGGCTCGGGATACCGCGCAACGAAAGAAAAAGTGACGCTCCAAACCTGAATAGAATGCGAGGACGTTTAAAAATGAAAGCACTATTCGCATCACTAGCCGGTGACAGTTCTGCTAGTGTCAAGTTAGGGTGGGCGCGCCACAGTCCAGATATTCGGGCAAAAAAATTCGTGTCGAATACGTAGTATAAGTGAAATGTAGAAACATTTTTAGTGTCAATAGTAATTCTACTAAAGAACTCCTGCACCCGTCGCGATAAAATGGTACCTAGCTGTTAGTTTTAGTGTAAATCCACACTTAAACTACTTTTTATCCGGAATTTTCCATGGGATCGGAGCCTTAGCGGGAGAACCTCGAGTCGTAGTTTTTTTTATTAATTGAAATTGATGATAGGTAGGAATTTATGCTGAAGTCTTGAAGTACCACTAGAGTAGCCTTATAAGCGCACACCACTTTGTCGAAATATACGATTTAAAATCATCTGCATTATATGTAGACATACAGCATAAAGTGCATATGTGCACTTTATGCTGTATTTCTGATTATTTCAAGTGTGATTTATTTTTTGCTGGAGTATAAATTTAAGCGATGTGTAATTCCTCAGTGAGTGATAAAAATGAGTTATTTTACTGTGTCTCACTCACTCACTCAGTAACCCAGTCCCACACCTAATCGCTCTTTCACTCGGTCGCTCACCTGCTGAGTTATTATTATATCCACTGACTAGAAATCCTAGCCACCCACAAAACTTTTCGTTGGTGAGATACTGAGCTAGAAGAGTAAAAGAGCAAAACGTTGTTCCTTTTCGTTTCTGAGCTGTAAGAGTGAAAGAAAGAGCCGCCGCTCTGTACCGGTCCATGAGCGAATGTTTCTGTTTCTCTAGAGATGCACTGTGCGAAATGAGAGATTAAAAGAAAAGAGAAAACTAATAATTGCAAGGTAAAGAGCTGTTTCACTATTTTCTTTCTATTGGCGATATTTCATGGCTAATGAAATATCTAAGTCTGTACGACGATGTCGGCCTTTAGAATACATGTGTCGCCGCTTGCTCCCTTCCCATAGATGTCGTAAGAGTCGAGATTGAGAGGTTACCACTATGATACCTTTGCGATGAGATGGATAACTGGAACAAAACTCAACTCATCTAGCCAGTGGAATACAGCCAATTCAAGCCAGCAGTGAAATGTATGAGTTGTAGAAAAAGAAAAATAAGTGAATATGAAAATTGTGTATGTTTTGGCTAATCTACTACGTGTGCGATCGTAATAATGTAACCTCATTCCTCCTGTTAGTGGCAGAAACTATTCGATGCCTCCAGAGGTATATATCCGTAATTTTTTTTTTTAGAAAATACATACTGTTCCGTATTTTTCTTTTGTGATTATTGTTTTTGAAAATACACTGTTCCGTGTTTTTAATTAACTAAAAGGACCATAAAAGTTTGGATATTATCATCTTAAGTTTTGTAATATTAGCTTGTAATTTAATAGATATTGCTGTTTTCTTATGGCGGCGCTTAGTGTACACATCAAGAGCTCTAATATAACAATGTTTATTTTGTAATAAAATTAAAGATTAATACTCTTTATTAGATTCATATTATATATACATGTATGATCCATAATGATCATATTAGAAATATATGAATATTTTTGAAATACGAGTATATTAATGAGTTACAATTATTTTAGGGTATACTATATTTATTGAAGAATTCGTTGTTTCCGCAAACTTATCATCGTAATCTTGTCTCTCGGCAAATCGATGGTTAGTCATTGTAATGTAGTGAGTGACTTGTTCGTTTTACATTGCCATGCGTGCGAAAGATCTCCACAGCAGCGCCTCTGATATCCTGGTAGTTAGGTCACCAAACGGCCATTGAACTTTGCGATTTGCGGGGAAGGAAGTTGAATAATTCCTAGGTGAACGGAGCCAAAACTCGTTAAAGGATGACAGGAAATATGTTCAAATATTATGTCATAATACAAACGTACATAATTCTTTGCAAAGTACAAGAAAAACATTTTAGTTGGGATATTGTTAGATCAATGTCATTGCTTTATTTCTTGACAATAGCTTTGATTTGGTAAATTAATGCATTATAATCTAAACACGAACAATCACAATCAGTTTTCACTTCAAATTTTGGACATCATGCTTTACATTATACTACAAAAACCGCCACTATTACAAGCGACATAAGAGCTGTCTATAGGTCAAACAGTATAGCTTGACATGGCATCTACTGTACTATCGAAACATCTATATGAAGATTGTATCATACTTTCTGATGGTATTTTCAATATTTGTGTTGACAACATTTACCACGTTATGGGGCATTTAAGGCATGCTATTTTACACAACTATCATTATCATCAGTCAAAATATACCAACGCTTCCCTAAGAAAGTATTAGGACCGTGTTCCATCACGCTAGCCCTGTAAGTGCAAATAGCAAGGATATATAAAATAGTAGGAGCCGATCACACGAAAAGGTAGAGCTTCGTAAAAACTTGCAGGTTCGGAATCCGATACGTTAATCTGCGTCAAATTGGTCGTGAAGCGGTCGACGGTCGCTGGTGGCTAATTGTCGTGCGCGACGGCTCGTAAAGATCGCGTTTGGGAAACAATTTGTGGATTCGTTCAAAAGCGAAGCCATGATACACTTGAAGCTGTCACGTCTTCAACGGAACATTCAAAGTCTCTCGTATATTTGTAACATTCAATACCTCACATGCTAGATTAAGCTTAAACTGTTCTTTCCTCTTATCTAACGATTGTCCTTAAATGTGGACTTTGATGTCGTTAAAATTGGTTGGGGTTCTTACGTTGATTCAATTTGCTGCACATGTTTAAACCATTGTTATTGTCTCGATTCCAAAATCACTCGGAGCAGCATAAGACCAAATAACAATTGCAAACTTTACACAGAAATTATGAAATTTCCCTACTGTGTCCACTGCTGTCAAATCAACATTAGATCCCATTACAGTTGCATGCGATGAAAAGCAAATTGGCGTGGATGCGTTAGTTTTTGTGAATGTATGTATAGGCCGTCTCATCCGCGGCGTGGATCCCTAAAACTGGCTCATTTCTGCGAAGTGGCCGGTCGACCGGTCGCTCTTGTTTTGTTCGCCGGCTTTGTCTCAAACTGTATCGCATTATGTTCAGCATTAATTAAAATGTTCGGAATTGGATCGCGGTCCACTTCGCGATATGTATCAATATATTTTTTAATGAGCTCAATTCTAGTTTCCAGGTTAAAAGGCTGTTCAGATTCATTTCGATTTCCAACTACCTGTACGTTTGTTTCTCGTTTTTAGTTGCTCTTTTATTGCGCCGAACTGGATGTATAAATGAGATTGTTGTTAGTGGAAATATGCATATTGCATACATTGTTTCATGTATTCAACAATCATTTTGGTGATGTAATCGTTTTACATCATAGTTCACAGAAACGATACCATATTACAATCATATGCCAAAATCACGTCCTCTAACGTTAAAAAAAGCTATTTCTATGGAAATAAATTTTGATCTTCAAAATTTGTGTATCTCATTGTTTTCTTATAACATCTGATATAACCTACACTCGCAGATTAAAATGAACAAGATCAAGGTCATTATCAATTGTCCGCTTATAGCTTCTAATTTGATGTAATTTATATCGTACATGTCCTTTTCTGTTCTTATAAGAGTAGGATTTTGTAAATTCCGTTACCTGAATCTTGAAATAAATATAAAGTAGCAAGTGGATTAAAATCTTGTAATATCTTTTAAAAAATATCACGTCAAATGATGGTATAATTTAATGATTATTATGCAATTCTAAATCTTGTTACGTAAACGATTTCAAATACAGCATTAGTATATGAAAAATAAAAACATCAAATGACGAAGCTCCAAAATTAGACGGTGAATCATTTCTGGAAGAAATTGTTGTTGAAATGTGTCCTAAAAGCCTTCCAGTTGATTCTAACAAAACTTACGAGTGCGTGTCATAATATTTCAAAAAGAATTATTTTAACCGACATAACCAGATCTTTATCACACAAAAAACTCAACGGACGAGGCACGGAGTCGTGAGCCATGCGTGAATCTATACTGTGATCAGAATAATTTTCCACAGTTTAATACTATAATTTGAATTGGTCGATGGTGTAGCAAACAAGCGTCTAACAATCAAGGATTTTGAGGCTCTTGAAGAAACGAACTTAAGAACAATATAATTTATACCTGATCATGTTGCTTTGGCATTTTTAATTGTATTGATTCTCTACCTGTGCTGTAAACATCTCCGCGAGTAAATACAGCAAAGTTATTCAACTTTTCAACTAACAAGTGAAAACTTGAAATTAATACTGTTCTCAATTAGTTTGAGTAAATCAAATTTTAAAAGTACCTTCTACGAAATCTCACTTCCCAAAGGACTTAACAATATTAAGTTTAGATCGGTTAGTTTGTCTTGTCCTTGTTCATTGATCGGGAAACTTGTATAAGTACTCAGTTATTAATCATATTAAACCAAATCATATTAAACCCAATTATGGTCCTTATTAACTCATTAAAATCTTTACTACTTGGTTAGACGGCAATATCATAGAGAGATTGGACATATTCGATAGTATTGTCAAATATGGTAAGTTTTCTACTACTGAGAATGTATTCTTTTAACATTTGTCACTCATAGTGTGCTTATGATGAATAATATCATAGCTTAATTTAAAAAGTTTTGACGTAGTTAGTAAATTGTCTCAGATTTGTAACATTTTTGAAATCATTTGTATCAAATCTCTTTCGAAATCCATCAATATCTTCTACTTACCAACTATTCATAGAGCAGAGTTATCTATAGTATTTGATAGTAGACTGATGCACCTAGCGCGAGTAAATGTCACTCGGTGAGCCGCCGACGTATTTAGTCGCTCCAAAATAGACTGTTCGCGTTCATCAACCCCTTACATTCGTCATTTACTCCCGGCACCTACTCAGGACCACTTACATTAACGGTTTTGTTACAAGACAATCTTATTTCTCAAAACACTAGACGCAATATAGTCGTGACATGAAAACGAAACCGCGTTTTTGGATTCTCAGTTCTCACCCAAACCCTACGCTGCGGCGCATTCTACTAAAACGATACCAGAAGCGAGTGAAACGTAAGTAATTCGATGCTGTCAAACCCACGAACAAATTAATTGAGTGTTCAAAATCCCCACCGCATCGAAACTGCAATTTTCGTCTCGTCATAATGACAACGCAACAAAAAGTTGACACCTGAAGCGTTAAGACCAACTGCCGATTATTCGAGACATATCCGAATCGAATTAGTTCTGGCAAATATATTCGCGCGTAAAACTCCGCAACCACCATGTTATCCCGGTACACGAATCGCATTATCCTCTAATAAGCAAAAGTCAACGGTCCCATCGTCGTGGTTAGGACTTCAAGTGTCGTCTTTGTGCACAACTGAATGTTTGTAAACATTGCTCCTAATTGGCTTTTTTGCCTAAGCAGCTGATTTATTGCGCAATCTCGACTCTATTGTTTCGTATTATTAAGTCCCTGGAGTCACTCATCAGAGCTTTCTACAAACTTTCTAAAGTTTATTTTTGTCTGTTTTAAAATTTTGAGAATTGTTATTCAATTGGGGTACGATGGGATAGCCCGCCAATGCGTCACCGGCCCGTGGACATCGACATTTCTAGAAGCTATGTTATTTCTAGCTCGGCGGAGGCGCCAACTTTAGATTGGTTTCAGGGCTCATCTGCATTCAGAGTCGTTATTTGCGGAGCTTAATAGCACTATCACCCATTCAGATCCTGAGTTCTCGTATCTTTCGCATAGTTTTAATGTTATGTATATCGCAATGACGTTCAATTTCAACTATCACCTCGGTAACGTGACAAATTTTCGAAATGGGTGAATATAAAGCCATTTGTGAAATTGTTTTTTTCAGTCGTGTGCAAATCCTCAAGCTTTTTCGGCCGTTCTTACATAGTAATTAATTAATCTTTTTGCAAACCTTTGATGTTTGCGTTCACGCAAAAAATAACAATGGAACCAATTATGGCATTAGTTGAATCGCAATATTATACCTATAGTCCGTTATCGATCAGTAGTTGTTCGTTGCTTGTCAATCAAAGCTAACGAGTGTGATAAACTCGTGAGACTTGTTGATTTGTTATTGAAAATGTTTGAAGCCCCAGTTAAAGCATGTGCTTGTGTATCAATTTAGAAGGTTTGACGACAAAGACGAATATTTTATAATGACGACGTGATGCTATCAAAAGAGTGTGCTAAAAGTAGTCTAGTGAATGTTAAACATAACAAAAAAGTATATTGTTGAGATATAGTTTTCCAAATGGGAGCGTAGAAAGAAAAATCTACGTGTTATCGTTACCTACACGTCTGAGCTCCCTAAAGTTTCCGATGAACTTTGGAATATACATTGTATTTTAAAGGCCATAGTAGTTTCTGACGTTACAGTAGACCTTTTTTAGCAGCTCTTACACATCCCCATCGAGGGGCACGAGCCCACCTTAAGTTAGGGTGTTTAGGCCTTAATCGACCACGCTGGCCCAATGCGGATTGGTCGACTTAACATACACCTTTGAGTTTCTGCGCAGATGTATGCAGGTTGCCTCACGATGTTTTCCTTACCGTTGGAAAGTCAGACAAATGTACATATGAAATTCGAAAAATATAACAATAGAACTTTGTGTATTTTTATTTATTTATTATTTCACATTAAAAATTACAGATAATTACACTTTTGAGTATCAATAAACCCTACATATACACCATGTATACACCATGTACTAGGTATATAACGGCAGTAAAAGTAAACATTGTTTATATAACATTCTCAATCGATCTCAACACACAGTCCACCAAAAAGTCAGATGTTTGCCAATACGTTTGCATAATATTTCTGTTTTAGGTCTTTTAAGTACTGGGATTAACAGTTTATATGTTGAATTCAAGTTTCGATGAAAATTGGTCAAATTTAAAAATCTACATCCTAGTAGTCAAACTCGCTAACAATACTAGTTGTCATAGATACTGTTCTGTTCTATCGTTGAACTCCAAATATTACACACCAAACTCGCATAAAGTGCTCGTACAAACTCACTTTTGCGTTAGGATTTATTGTTTGCAACTCGTCACCCACCGCGCACCGCGTACCCGTCAGTTGATTGATCCCTACATACTCCAGGAGGGAGACCCCTCGGGATGCGCGCGTATAAACTGACGTACAACATGTACCGCTTCCATAGCGATTAGGAAAGTCTGTTTACTTTATTGCTTACCTCTCGTTTTCTTATATCGTTTTCTCGCTTTCATTTTGTTATAAATGTTGTGGAATACTCGGAAAATCTATAGGTAAATTAGTTTTTCGTATTCTCGATTTTCAATCTCAAAATTCTTTATCCAACAAAGAACTCTACAGGCACGCATTGACGTCAAACAACATGCAAAAATCTCATTGGCCTAAAACATAATGTCTAAGACGTCTAGTAAACCAAGAATCTAGTTTACTGAGATATTTAACAATAAAACATTTAATCCATACATAACTAAGATGTATGCAAATACAAGTAATGAAAAAAGAGTTAACCCAACACCTGTTCGAAAACCGGGTGAACCTTCTCGAGTAGAACAGTCAAGGGGTCGAAAGTTTAATTTCACAGTTTAATTTTTTGCCTCCTCGTTTAAATCGCCAATATATATAACAATATAGCAACATTCAATACACCTTTGATGTCATGTCTTCCGGGTCAAACGAATATGCCAGGACAAATGTATATGTGCATACGCTCTCACTATATTCACACCGAAACAAATCCACAATCTACACTCTGTCTTTGCTCTGCCTTCTTCAAAGTAACATAGTTCATGTAATCTTGTTTTCATTTCCATGCAAAGGCAAAGACAAGCTGTTTCACGTCATCTCTGGGCCATATCGAAATTTTTATTCTTTACTACAAATATTTTTATTTTTATCGTGCTCGGCCTGGCGAATGACTTCATTTCATCTGGTGGTTATTGGAAGTAGAGTCCAATTGCGAAGATAACTAGTGCAGGAGAGAGAATGTTATAAAAATTAACAATTCAATCAATAAATTCATCTGTACCGCCTAGTCAGCTGTCTGTACAAAATACCACTTTAGTACAACTACATAAGACTGTTCAAGGAGTGCGCTTTGTGGCCGTCCCGAACTGTCACACGTGTCCCGCCGCGTGGGCATCCTCCAACGAGGGAACGGGCGACCCATTTCCTCCAATAACACTTGCAAATTACAACAAGCTTTTTAATTTTCACTTTACATACACCTCCTTTGCTACAGTAAGAATAAAGAATACTCTCCAACGGCTCATACGAACTTCCGCGACGGAAAAATTATGATGTGAAATATGATCGCGTACAAAGGAATATAAATATTGAAGACGTGCTTTGCGGATTCTCCGTTTTTTGTTTATTCATGCACAATGTTTCGGAGTGGATGGCAATGAAATTTCATATCGTAAATAAGGAGGTTATCCTTAAAAGTGAATTTAAATTATTATTTTTGCTTTGTCAACGTGTTATTGTTTTTTTAACAATCTGGCACACATGAGTTGTGTCATACCCTATTTTAGTATAGCTCTACAATAAGTGAAACAAATGATAGGCATCTTTGCAAACGAGCTTATTTTTTTTACATACAGGGAAACTCTTGGCCTTCATCTCACCTGATGGTAAGGGACAATAAGGCCGAAGGTGGAAGCGAGCTTCACCTGGACTCCTCAACAACTGCGGAACTGGCTATCTTACCCCTTAATTGTCGGAACACAACAATGCTATAAACATTGTTATTATGGCTACAAAATTAGGTAAGACGGTGCTAGCTAACCAGGCGGGCTCAGAAGCCATACCACTAACCAAACCGAGCAGAAAATTTTCTGCCCCCATGGGGAATTGAGCCCTGGACCTCCCGATCAACATCCGGTGGTCTCAACCACTAGACCACGAAGGCTGTCAAAAGAATACATTAGAGACAATTTTTCAAATCTTCGTAACAAAAATACATAATAATATAATTATTCATTACTGTCAAAGTTAGACCCCTGAGAACCAGCGAAACTTTAGCAAACAATTTTTATTATTCACAAACATTTCTACGTAAACACAGAGTAGTCCGATTGCGTCACCTGATAAAAGGTTAACAAACGCGAACTAAGCTTGGAATAGAATAATTATAATTTATAGCAAAAAATGAGTCGCGGTGTCGAACGAACAACGCGCAGCGACAATCGACGAGGCGACGTCGACAGCAGCGCGCGCGCACGGTCAATGGCTAAGCCAAGGCCGCGCTCGCGCCCGCGGAGAGGCACTGAGGGCGAGGGCTAATTCCACTATTTAATTGTGTTCCGACGATGAGTCAATGATTACAGCCACTGTAGCACACCACCAATATGGGTTTAAACTTAGAATAATAACGCATAGAAGGATAGCCCGGTAAAGAGCGCGATGATTAAAGTGAAGCAAAAATGACACCGCTCTGTGTGAAGTCTCTTACGCGCGAAACACGTACACTACGATAAAAACAGTACGGAGCTGCCATCGTAGTGAGCCATATATGGCTCACATTTAGTTGCATCAAATTGTGCGTGCCGGTTGGGTTTCTATGCGTTATTATTCTAAGGGTTTAAAGTTAAACACTTGGCTAATAATAAAAAGGTTTCGTCATGAGTTTTGGCGATTAGTTGGACCGGCACCTTCTGGCTCCGGCGGTTAAGCTATGGCTTACTCGACATTAAATAATTAGGTACGAATAGTTTGCTTTTTCGATTATATTGGGTTCATTAATGATAATCTAGGTACCTACTATAATATGGACCTGGTGATATGCGTCACCCAGATCCCAGGTCACCCCACGACTGGAGTGACGGATCACTTCGGATGAGTTTTTCGTGGGCACCCTCGATTGGCAGGGAAGTCCTGCATAAAACTTTTGGGTAGATTACACAATCTTTTCTTACCGGTTTTCCGCATTTCAGTCTTTGAATAGCAGGGGGATTACGTTATTCTATTGCATACCCACAAAATCATAATTCTCCGTTACGAAACTAAAATCTTCGCAATAAACCGATCCTCAGATAGACTAATGCACAAGCCAATCTGTAGGGAATCTGCACCTAAAATCAACAGTTATCCATTCCCTCAAAATCAAAATGTTGAACTATCTCCAATAGATATAAGCTATCTGAATCTTTACAACACATTTGAGTACCTTAGTAATCACTAAAGAAATGAACACGAGTTTTTTTTTCAAATTCACAAGATAGACCAAAGATACCAATTAGGCAAGGGCAGACGTTGGTTTTTTTGTCTGCATTTTAATTCTGTCTCGTCTGTTTTCGTCAAGGTTTTTGGAGTGTAGGTCAAAATCGGAGTTGTTACATCGTAATTAGTTATTAAAGTGTCAAATAAATTAAAGAAAATATCGATTAAAGTAGAAGCAAAAATCGATGATCTCCCCTTATTCTTTTAATAAAATAGATTATTGTATGTTTGGGTGTAAAGAATAGCTATTATTTTCTATTATACGAGTAGTATATTTAATAGATGACTAACACCCCGTTAAAATTTAAAAACTACTTTGGGATTGGATTAATTTGAGCTGAGTTGCGTGAAATCAGAGTGAAACTGGATTTAGTGACATATATCTGTATCTTCTTTGTATAATTCCGTGTAAGTGGCTTGTATTGCGATACTAGCATGAGTTCACATTTGAAGATTCCCGGAATGTGCCGTGAATAAACTCGACACGAGATAGGTAAAAGCTCTATTTGTTCCCAAGAGGATAATTTGTTTGAAACGAAAATCCAATTGTAATTAGCAAACGAAGGCCTTCAAACGAGTGCCATTAAACTCATAATCGGTGTAATGACATTAATTTAGCATGCCATTAACGTTCGAGCCACAAATTTGAGTAAAAAACATACGAAATATAAATTATTTCTCTAGCACAACTAGTTACGTAAAAAAATCGCGACCTCTGTCCGCGAGCCGGAAACGATAGAAGCGGGTCATAGACTTATCAACATCTGCACGACTCATGGTGCCCTGGTAGTTAGGACGGCGAATGATACCTAAACGCGTGCCTAACTTTGATAGTGCCGGGCGGTACAATTTGTACGTTTTTTTACGAAGTCAAGGTGAGGCGGTGTATGTCAGTGCACCAAGATAGTCCGGGTTCATTGGCCGATAACGTTCTGTTGTAATCCTGGCATTCAGATTGCATAATCATAACGATTTTAGTGCAGGAAGAAAAGTCGAGCTTGAAGGTAGGAAGGTAAAAGTAAAGAAAAGGAAACCAATAAAATCTTCCATTGTTGCGTAATGTTTCGAAATTTGTCAAATTAGAAACAAGATTCAAGGCTATCTAATAGAGTCGCAATAGGTAAATTGGATGAATACAATCGAAAGATAGATCCAAATCTAAATTTAAAACTAGCCTTCCGACTGCGAGTTCATCCACGTGGTATATTCACTTTTGTTGGTTTTGTTTTCCCGAAAAGAATGTCATCCAAAAACCAAATGGACAAACATTTAATACACTCAACATTTAACGATGATCGTGAAATATACTTACTAGTCTACATACCTACTAATTGTCTACGTCCTAAAATGACGATGTTCAATACAAACTTCCACGCCCCATTCCCCCCTTTAGAGGTGGACAACTACCACTTTCTGTTTTACAAGCAATTAGAAGCCGAATCGCCAATCTTATGGCGATTTTCATTTTCGTCTCTAAAATACATCTAAAGAACATTTTTCATAACCAACAGAGCCTACATAGTGTTTGGCAATGTCTTATCATCAAACGCCGGTTTTTGGACTCTGCTGTGGCTTTGTGTAGTGACCTCTCTGCCCTTACTGTAATTACATAAAGCAGCATATAAACCGTGAAGGAAAAAGCGCTTTACGCTGCAATAGGCCCCTGATCCAAGTGAGCTTTACTCACGCAACATAGTGCGTTGGACATGGAAATGATTGCTACTTTTCACTTAACATTTTACATGTGAAATTCACTGGATAAGATTTCATTTTCGCACCCGTCTAATGTCACACTTGCTGGTTTTTTTAATATAAAACTAAGTTGGCGAACAAGCATAATAATGCCCACCATAAGTGGTAATAGGCACCTATAGCATATGCGGCTCTTGTGAGATTCGCAGCAAGTCAACAACACCCACATGAACAACAGTGTACGTTGCCAACTTAGTAATTTCACTGCCATATCTCACACTTCAAACCGGAACACGGCAATGCAAGCACTGCTGCTTGGTGGCAGAAATAGGTAAGACGAAGGTACCCAAGCAGGCGACCCTGGTACAGAGTCTTCCACCGGTTTTCTTCTAATTCGATGTATGAATTATAATAAATTCTTACTAATTTACTACATATATGAAAAGTAACATATTAGTCGTTTTATTTTTGCACTAAGTACGTGTGCTATGTGATGTGTACTTTGTTAAACGAAGAACCGTCTTCCATTCTAGAACAAGCTTGGACTGTCAATGTAAAACTTGTGATTGTGACATCTATAAAAAGATTGTGTTCATAAAATTCTTAAATGAAATGCGTCGATTTCACAGTGTGAATGATAGCAGTCCGCGTGACGGGCAGTTGTAGGAGCAGGAGCAAATGAAAATCATTTCATATTTTCCACATTAAATTCATAAAATGTTCCATGCCTAGTGCGTTGTTTACGCAGGTCGTGGCAAGTGCCTAGCCCAGCGTTTATTAGCTATCAGAGTGCGGTTACGTGCTAAGAGTGCAGTGATTAGAGGCGCCCGTGAGCTGGCACCGCTCCAACCGGGCCACGGGTGCGTTCACCCACCGCACACCTCGCCACAGATAATTGTTTTTATTTTAACCCCGCACAACACGCCGTTTGATGCGTCGACCAATTTTTAACGTGACCAAAGCTTTGTATGGTGACATTACGTCCTAAATTTCCAATTTAATGACCTTATAGTTTTTTTGTGAAGTTCCTGAGTAAAGGGAAGGAAAGGATCTTTAATCTACTTCTGAGTACTTAATTGAAATAATCTAAACCAACCGGACACCGAAGAATGTTCAGCCATTTTATAATAACGTTAAAACGTGGAGTGGATTCTCTGAATTTCGCCATCGAAGAATATTGACGGATATTTGAGACCTTTACCAAGAAGGGATTATGTGATTCGTTGTTAGTTGTATAACTTCCTTTGCCTATTGTAAAGTGTCTAAATTCGCAAAGTGATTGAGCTCTATTTCTGAAAAGGCAGACTTCGAATTTCGTCCCAGGAATGTCAGGCAAATGTTACGAGCAAACGTAGGTACTCTAATCACATCACCACTTCAACATCCGTACAATCGACCACTCGAAAACCCTACTACGAGCGACATTAGGGCGGTCGCAAGGACAACATGTGAAGTTTGGCGTATTGTTGTGTGTACATCCCACCGCTGGGAACGGGTGTCTCCTTATATGACGAGGAATGAGCCTACCTTATGCCACTGACAAGACGAAGCCTTGATGCTTCCATAGGGGCGGAGAGGTTCCACAGAGAGGTTGAGCCGGGTATGGTAATACCAGTAGAATAGACTCTCTATCTGTAGATTTGGTAACTAGCGATAGGTATTTGACATTAGCTCCTATTGATTTACAAATTACGTCAAAATTCTATCTCCAATAAATAAATATAGATATAGATAGGATATTGGAACCGGGTATTAATCAACTCTTATGAGGTCCAAGGGAAGAATGGTAACAGTGTCATTATCTCATATACGTCCCCACCGAGGGGCTCGAGCCTACCCTATCAGGGTGTTCAGGCCTTAGTTAACCATGCTGGCCCAAAGCGGATTGGTCGACTTAACATACACCTTTGAATTTCTTCGCAGATGTATGCTATACCCGCTATACCTCACGATGTTTTCCTTCGCCGTAGGAGCGTCGGATAAAATGTACATATGAAATTCGAAAAACATATAGGTACACGGCAGGTTCGACCCGCGGACCTCCCGATTAGAAGACCAGTGCCGAGTCCACAGCGCCACCGACGCTCATAACAGTGTCACATGCTGTCAATCCTCACTCACACAGGGTGCGTTTTTTGCGATACATCCTCGCAAGCTCAAAAAGATTAGTATTCAAAGTGCATCGGCTACTTGTCGGTCGTGTGAGCTGCGATGTCGGATTATGGTGCCGATTCTAATCTTTATTTGCCATAACGCGGAACAATCCAAACTGGTTGTGCTTTGGTTTTTTGGGCCGAATTGTTAATGTTAAAATTGGAGTTAAGTCCTGACTTCATACGTATACCATAGCTATTAACATTTGACTGTAATCACGTGCCAGGTAAAAGCTTATCTTACTTATGGATTAATCTTTTATTTATTTATTAACAGCCATCAATACATCATAGATCATCATCCCATGAATACTGACATAAACATAATAATTTTTATTAATATAAATAGAACTTATAAACTATGTTAGTAATATAGTAATATATATTTGTAAATTTATACATTATGCCTAATTAATCTGTACAACCCGAGAAGCATCACACACAACAATCTTAATGATTGATAACATAACAAATGTCAAACGTATCATATCACCTTGTTAAAAGACATGATCTTATTTTTTCTACATTACAGTACGTATTTTCATAATGCCAAGTAACAAAATGTTACTTTCGAAAAGGGACCAAACTGGGGAAATATCGATTAGACAGTTATTAACCTTTCATTGGTTAAAGCGGTTTCTAAAAGACATATGCTTAGCAGAGAGGGTTATTGCTAAGGCTACCTATATTTTCATGCTCGATAAACGAAGTGTGACCGAGATTTGGGCGCATGGCGTTGAATTTCTTAAGTTAAGCCACGATCATCGTGGTCAGAACCCTAATGGGTGACCAAAAAAAATATTATACAAAAAATGAAAACCGACATTAAAAACACTGAAAAGCTAATTGAAATATAAGAATAGATACAGATAGCTTCTATATTGAAGTCGGTGCCAAACAATGATCTCCTAGAAAGTCTTTAAATTTGGCACCGACTTCAATATCAAAAAGTGATGCTATCTATACTTATTCTGATATTATTTTTAACTTTTCAGTGTTTTTTTGAAGTCGGTGTTTATTTTTGTAAAATATGTTTTATTTTTATCTTTGTAGTGAATTTAATACCAGCTCACCTACCGATATCACTGACGTAGTTGCTTATAGTTATATTTTCAGAATTTAAATAGGATTGCCATGTCGACCTGTCGCGTACTGTATGTGCGAGTATATTTCAAAGATAGGAACGTAGACCACGCCTATACAATAATGGACAAGTCAATTAAGGGATTTTTTGAATTCTAAAGATCAAAATATGTCTGTATACCTTTACAGTACACTCTTACTATCTGTATCCATAGAGTTCTAACGGGTATGATTGAAAGCGCCTGCGCAACCTTGAACATGAAAATGGCGACGCAATGTTGAATGGACGCCACGTGGCGCTGATGTCACTGGATCATTTACATAAAGTTTTATCGCAATATCAATACAATACGGTCTTGTCGAGTCCACTTAGGTGTTTACTAGTTTTAGAGAAGTTGTATTAAGATATCGTCCAAAAATGTTTTTTATGTAAATGACATCCCATTACAAAAAAAACGTATTTAAAACTAGCTCTCCGCTCGCAGCTTCGCCCGCGTGTTTTCGTTTTTCCCGTGGGAGTTCTAAATTTTTCCATATATATTCTATCGTCTATGTTCATCGGGGATAATGTAGGGTTCTTAATGTGAGAGAATTTTTGAAAATGCTCCAGTGGTTTATTCGTTACATACATACATACAAATCATTCATCTGTACTAATATTATAAAGAGAAAAGATTTGATTGTTTGTTTGTTTGTATTGAATAGACTTCGAAACTACTGAACCGATTTTGATGAAAGTTGGTATAGGGATAGTTCGAGGCCAGGGGAAGGACATAGGGTAATTTTCCTACGGGAAAACAAAAATAACGCGGACGAAGTCGCGAGCGGAAAGCTAGTTTTTATATATAATAGTGTAGATTCACTCATATCGTTTTCTTGAATAGGTAAATAAAAATATTATGGTGCTTTCTGCATAACAATTAGACAGCGTTCGATTATGAGATGTTTAATAGTTTTTTTACACACACCAGGGAAGCTCTTGGCCTTCACCTCACCTGATGGTAAATGACGATAAAGCTTATGAACTGAGGAACTGATATTTTACTCGTATTCAATTAATGCGTTTTAATTGTAATCTAACTGAATTTACTTAATATTTATCTATCATAACAAAGTAATTTATTTATTTTTATTTATTGTTAAGGTCAAGCAACAGCGTACATAATATTGAAGTATATCAGGCCTTATAATAATCTATCTATCTATCTATCTCTATAATCAATTGTTATAATACACTTAAATAATACGCTTAAATCGCAAACCTCGCCACTAACAAATATTTTTCAGATAGAAACTCGCCTGAAAATGTAAACTAATTCCGTTTTTTGTTTGCAGGTAAACGTCGTCAATCCTGACTTCGGGTAACATAAGTATATTTTGGATATCAATGTTATAGCTTGACGTAGACATAGTATTTGTTGCATACAGGTTTATAAGTATATCTCTAAACCATGTGTACCGTACTGAATAATAAATCTCTAATTTAAACCGAGATCCCATCCATAAATAATTCTTTTGTCAATTAATGCCGCAGTTCACATAATTGATTTTCATTTGTTATTTCTCATTATTGCACACGCCTATTCGCAAATCAACGCGGAGTTTAAAGATTTTGAGCGTTTTAATTAAACTTTACGCACAACTGTTATGTTATCTGTATAGATTTTGTTACACAGAACGCTCTGTAGCTAATTATAACTTTGCACATGTGTACTTAGGAAGGGAGCGTAAAAATTAACGTACAGTACTCATTGCTTCATTGTACGTGGAATTATCAACTTGAACATTGTCAGAATTTGTTTCGTTCCGAAATTTTCATCAGTTTCAGACTATACTTCTTGCTACTAAAATCCCAAATTTGGATTCGAATTTTTTTTATAAGTGTAATCTCAATTCTCCTTCAATCTTTTGGGAAACTGGAGCACAGTTAGAATACTATTCTGCAAGCACTACAATACCATTCTGAAGCACAGTGATAATGATAAACACGCTACTACGCTCCTACGGTAAAGAAAAACATCGTGAGGCAACCTACATACATCTGCGAAAAAATTCAAAGGTGTATGTGAAGTCGACCAATCCGCACCGGGCCAGCGTGGTTGACTAAGGCCTAAACACCCTAACTTAGGTAGGCTCGAGCCTATATACATGTTACAAAGATGTTAGTGATGCGTATGATTATGATGTGAAACTATAGACAGGCAAAACAATGTAAAATACGTATTTATTTACAAATACTTAAAATTTTAAATTACACTTGCTCTGTAGCTTTGAATAATCATGTCGATTAAAATGTTCTCCAAATTTTGTCTAAATAATATCCAAATTAGAGCTTTGATAAATTGCATTACACAGTTTATGCATGTAAGTAGGTACGAGTATATCACTTCCCTGTTCTTTTGTGAAACCAAGTTTCATACTAAATTAATGTGCAAGATCTAGCATGCATACTTAAATATTTATTTATATATTTTAACAAGAATGGACAATCAGCAAAGTTGTTTATCAGTTTATAAACATATACTATTGTCAAATAAAAATATAGTATATTATCTAAGAATCATTATTCAGCAAAGATCGGTAGCAGTGTTCACGATACCGTGTTCAACTTAAAACCAATGTCCAATAATTCACGGGAATCACAAAAAAGGGACATCTACTAAAATAACCAACAACTCGTCTTACCATTTCCCTTTCGTCGGGAAGATGTCTATCTCGGGCAATCAGAGCGAGACAGCCTGGCAGCCTCCCGCTCGCTCCTCGGCGACATTCCCCAGACGCCACGTGTCAATCCGCAGTCTCATAATGTATCAAGTCGTCGGATCATCATAAATGAATTGAGCGTTTATTACCTACTAGACAAGGTTGCTAATTGCTCAAGTGAGTAGTTCACGCTCGTGTCAAGCCAGTTCAAAAGGTCGTATAACCCGACTGGTAGAAAAATATTCTCGATCTTACGCATGTATTTAAGGCTGCTAGTGATAGTGTTTTGAATTTGTCTGCACTCAATATCTTAGAAATATATAATTAATTGCTTTGGACCCAATAGTCCCACGAACTGTACCACCCGTGGTATTAGCGGGAATTTCGTTCTCTTTAGTACCACTGTTGATCTTAGTGGTGCAGTAAGCTCTTATGTCGCTCGTGATAATGGCGGTTTTCGTAGTGCAAATGTAAAGCTTGAATGGGGTAAAATTGTGTGATCCCAATAATACTACCAATGCAAATTGTATAAACTTATTGGACGAAATACTTATTGAGCAATCGATACGTCAACATTACATCTTGTTAATTTTATCTAAAATGTATCCTTCAAGAAGTAGAGAGTACTTAAACAAATGGTTATCGGTCGTATTACAATACCTGATCTAAACTTAGTCTTAGTTTAAACCTGATGCTCTTTTACTTATGTTAATAAGATTAGGTAGAGTGTCACCAAAACTAAGCTTAAAGCATGTTAATGTATTAAGACGAAATAAAAATTAGAACGAATTAAATCTCTTATTTCGTATATAAAGGCTTTGATAAATTACTTGGTGGAACAAATGTCGGCCGGGCGTTGACGCTGCCAATTTCAGTTCGATCAACCCCAAAGCCTAGGGCCGCACCCCCTCCCTGGCACCCACGGTCGCTAAGAAGCGCCATCAATCATTCCTGAACGCACATCTCCCGACCGCACCCAATTAAGAGTGGATTCTATTTTATATGAGAATAAGGATCATTGTCGATTACCACTACTGGGCACGTAAGACGTCTCGCTCCGGGCTCGAGCGCCGGCTTGCCTCCTGTTACCTCTGTACCCCGGTGTTATGTAAGCCGAGTGCAATGGCCGTTCGAAAACATCATGAAAAGCTATTTCCCCCATGCGAAAATTCCTCGGGAACCTTAATTCGGGCCATTTTATAAAATATGACCGAGATTTACATTACGAGTAGGCCGGTATAATTTGTTAATAAACAACGGGCAATTTCACCGCTCTTCAGCGGCCTTGGGTTTCGTTTTATATTCAAAAAAATCTGCGTAGACAGATAATACTAAGAAATTTAAATTTCCGTTACTTGAAACTTTTTGGTTTTTGTCAGAGACTCGATAATTGCAAGTGCAGCTTTCCGATACAACCCAACAGTTTCGGTGAAACATGACCGCAGCTTAACGTGACCCGAATACCTACATACGTACAATGCAAATTTTAACGCAATCCGCGTGCGGTAATTAGCGAGGCGGCCGGTCTCCCGAGAATGTGGGTTAAATTCGCGAGTGGTAGCGGAATCGGCAGTGCAGCGGCCGGCGGGTCGTTGACCGGTATCGATCGGGGTGCCACGCGCCCCTGCGGCGCCGCGCCCGCCGAGCGCCGAGGCCGCCCGCGCCCCGCACGGCGCGCCGCCTAAGAAAATCTTTCCGCATGCGACATTTTCGGCACCACAGACTTAAGGCGCATAGTAGGGTCAATCATAAAAAAATAACTGCAGAAAAAACCGGTTCTCTTCATAAATATTGAATGAAAAAATCTTTAAAAAAGATATGTTATTATTCAGGATGGTATTTTTAATTTTTTGGTAAATTAATTAAAACTTGGTTAAAATGTGACCCAAACATGCCTCGATTTTAAAACTTTAAACCAAATCGCGTCGCAAATATTAGGTTAAATCATATACTTTCGATTTCAATAAATAAAGTGAACAATATTCTAGCGGATGGTCTTTTTACATTTTTCTACTTTATGGCTATTTTGAAATGCATGTTTTTCAAAATATATCATCACGATTGAAAAAACAATGCCTAAATCCTTTGCGTCTGAATAATTATTTAAAGTCACCTTATTTTGAAATATATATTAGTTATAAGATTACTTCGATTAGCTTTAGATATATCTTAGGTGTCGTATTAATTTATTAAGTTCCTACTTATTCAAGAAAAGTAAATAAAAAAATTAAAAATAAAATACATTTATCTAACATGTTCTATGTTAGATTAATATTTTTGTTTCTCGTTTCAGACGTTGTCTTCTCGAGAAGACAAGACAAAATAAACATTAGATCTGTAAAAATCTAAGCTGGGGGTTTTTTTATTGATATTAGTTGAGATTTCATCATATAGCGTACATTAAGGTCTATATAATAGTGGGTATTAAATGTTTCTAAAATTCATAATTTTGAAAAAAATTGTTGCTTATGTTGTGTTCGTCTTTATCTTAGCGTTTTCTGAAAAACCCTTTAAGTAAGCTTATTCGCCTTTATTAAATTTTTAATTGAAATAATTCATCTTACGCGTAAAGGTTTACTTAAATATTCCCCTCACTCTCACTCACTCACTCCTATGTAATCAGTGCGGGACGATCGAGCAAGGTCATTAGGACCACTATGCGCCTTAACGTCGGCTCATTAGCGATCAATCTACCTCACTTCCTATCGGCCCACGCGTCACGGTGACACTGACGTGACACGGAGCTTTTGAGGAGCTTTCAGTGCAATGCGGTTGACAGCCAAATCGCGTGATTTGTGTCATTTCCTCCCATCGCATATCATTAGATTTTAATTCTTGAAGTTGGCTCGCTATTTAATGTTTTTTTTCTTTCATTCAAATTGAATGATTTTGCATGTATAATACTCTGTGGAATGCAAAGAACAAGTCACGTTGTCCTATTACGAAACGATGATGTGCCAATAAATTTGATTTTCGATCGACTTATTAGCGATCAATCTAAATCACTTCCGGTCGGTTCACGCGTGACAGTGACAGTGACGTGACACGGAGCTTTCAGTACGGTGCGGTTGGCAGCCAAATCACGTGACTTCTGTCATTTCCTCACGCCGCATCGTGTATCGTTATATTTAAGTTCATGAAGTTCGCTATGTTTAATTTTATCGGTTTCAGTGAATTTACAAGTGTATTAGTAAAACGCAAAAGTCACTCAGTCGCGGATAAAAAGATGATGCAAATCTAAGTTTTCAAGATCTCTCAGAATGTACATTTGCATAGTGAATGCAAAAGTAACCTGACGTTAAAAATCAATTTGCCGCGAAACATTAACTGTTTGTCCAGACCAAATATCCTCTCGGTGTGTTCAAACACCATTATTTGTGTCGTGCACACATATTGATTCCATGTTTGTCCGATTCGCGTAAGTGTTGACAGTTTTTGTTCGGAGTTCACTGCGGTTTGGTTATTCGAACGTTGCGATGCGTCACCGTTGGCCCTCGTCCAATGCTCTATGACGAAACGTGAAACGTATTGGCCAAGACTTTTACCATTTTCATCTATGGCATTTGAAAAAAGTAATTTATCATACGCCCAACTTGCCTATATTAAGAGTTGTTACACCGGGAGCGCAGAAAAATACTGTAGCACAATGAGTCCGGAGCGCAGAAAAGATGAAAACGCGGGCATCCATTATAGGCAGGAAATACGCCTATAGTTATTGTGTAGAAACAGCTGTAGCGTAGGGCGCGGGAAAACAAGTGGGCTCGCGGGCGGCCGCGCGACTGCCTGTCAGCCTGCCGCAGTTGTTATGGCGACCTACTGTGATTTATGTGCGCCTGGTGACTAGTCACCGCTTGCGGAGCAGTTTGCTGGCTCTTAATTTCTATTTTTCCCTTTTCCTTGTTATTTCTTCTGAATATGCAAGTAGGTATCCTCCGACTACAATTGATTCGTGGGTTAGATGAGTATTTTTGCCCCGTATTTTTATACCACTACGATGGCAATCGACTCGTTTGGTGGCAAGTAAATATTCAGGGTTGTCATATGTAACAGTTACTTTAAAAACAAAATAATATAAGTATACAAAATTAAACAATAATGTAAACTACTTACTAAACCTTGACTTAATTCGTAGTGGGCTGAAAAGTTACTCCTTTCAGCTTTTTCAATCATTTTCATTTATTCTATACGTTGTCCAACAATTTTCATGATCAAGCTCTCGCCGAACATCTGAAACTTGCGTTATGTTTCATGCTTGCACGATTCTCTTTAAGTGCAAACTAATTTTAACCATATTTATATTGAACAAATATACAATCTACTTTGCATTTCTTTTTATACATATAATATTAAATTCAATGTATTTTCACACTGGTGAAGTTACATAGAACCAGTTCTAAGACATTCGATCTTTTCCACAGTTAAAATTAAACAATGAACTGAATTTACCGATGTTATTGCTGAGAAATTAATGAGTACCGTCAAATCGATTAATCAAAGAAAACTGACTGGCGCTGAAAGAGATAACTGTGTGCGAGCGAGACAATAAAATCGTCTTCATTATTTTGGATGACTTCGTTCTTTGGTGTTCGGTTCGGTCCCAGTAGAGCTCGCGTACGGCGGGCGGCGCTAACTTGACCTAAATAATAGGGGTTAGGAATTTCGCAGAACTTCAAAAGCTAATTGTGTTTAAGGTTGCTCCGTGAACAATAATTACGCATTACAGAACATAAATCATGTTCAGTCATAACTGCTTTTGGTCTGTAGAACTAAAGATTAAAAACACAACTGAATTTTTCAAGGAACGGCTCAAAGGTCAGCCAGAAACCTGAAATAATTTTTTAAAGAAATCTTCTAATATAAATATCCCGTGTCTCAGTGTTTGTAATAACTCCTCCGAAACGGCTTGGCCAATTTTTAAGACATTTTTCGTGTATATTTGGTGGGTCTGAGAATAGATCGTAGGCTATTTTTTTTTATTGATACTAAATTGGCAAACGAGCAAACTGCCCACCTGATGGTAAGTGGTAACAGTCACCCATAATACATGTGGCTCTTGTGAGATTCGCAGCAAATCTGCAACCCTCACAGGAGCCACATTATACGTTGTCAACTTGTGACATCAGCGCCCCTAGCACGTCCACCAAAAGACGATATGATAAAGCTGTTTATCGCGGTGAACTGTCAAAAGACAATAGGGTTTCGTCGTATTTTGACTGTTCCCCGCGATAAATCGCTTTATCGTATCGTGTTTTATCGTATAGTGTTTTGGTGGACGTGCTACGGGGGCTGATGTAAAGTCACGGTACCCATTAATTCACTGCCATATCCCTTTAAAGCCGAACACAGCAATACAAGCATTGCTGCTTTGCGGCAGAAATAGATAAAACGGAGGTACCCATGCGGACGATCCTGGTACAGTGTCTACCTCCCTCCGGTGATAAGGGTTTACACCCCAAGGTGATAAGGGATTTTTTATTTTTTTATGATTTGGCATCAAAAAATACTTATAAATAACCTTACATTTTCACCCTTTTACCACCAACCCCCATTTTTTAATAGCGATATTAGTATTTTTACTGGCGGAACGTAGGTCGCAGGCACAGCTAGTAGCTCAATATTTTTAATAGTTGTCTCATGTGATAATTTCAAGACAATATTTGTTAAATAAACATTTACACACAAACGTTTAATTTTCAATTCCCGCTCATGACTTAATTTTTTTCATGTGTTCATTTTTCATTTATACATAGTTTAATTATATGCATGTAAGTTAATTGATATAAACTGTAAAATCAAAGGTATACGTTAAAAAGACGATTGGTTTACACTCTTTTGACACAAATAAGCTATAGAGGTAAATTGTCACAGAGGGAATTTTCTACTTAATTGTCTGTATAATAGTCTGCGTTCATAATAATAAAGTTATCCGTTATCCAAAAAACATATCTCAATTTCTTTAGTCATGCTATTTGTTTTGTTGAGCTCAGTAGAATTTGAGATAGAATTTGCAACTTCTAACACAAAAATGCAACATTATATAATTATTTGCCAAAATTTTAATGTAATGTTGTAAGCGTTAAAGACATTGTCTACATTTGTCTAAAAGCGTTAACCCAATTCTAGTCTATACTCTTCAATTGAGCTTTGCGCGGAGTTACTCGCCTGTGTCTATTTAACGCGCTCAATACAAAACCAAGTTAATTACAATAAAGTCTTCAAGACAAAGTAAATTAGACACGTCGCAACCCTTGTCAGTGTCTGCCTGTAATAAATCACTCAATTCTCGTCGCTATTCCTCAGGCATAAAGCTCTGACGCTACTGATTAAAGTTTGTGCCGTGCGACGTTTGTCTTGTTGTTGTATATACATGCAGACATAAATACATACGTATGTGTACTAACACCACTTTCCTATAGTAGTGATCATAGCTTTCCACTTGCAAGGATTTCAACATTATATCTACGGGCATGTATTAAACCTATGTTTCATAGAATTAATTTATCTCATTTTGTGGCGTGAATAAGAGTTTGTTGCCATAGGGATGTCTCACACTTTACTGGGGGCTGTTAGTTCTAATATGGGCTCAAAACAGTATATTTCGCTTGACTTTCATTAATGGTTTTATACAGGCTCGTCGGTTAAAGATTGTATTGACTATGCCTTTCTTCGGGATGTTGTACACGCTCAGATTAATAACAATCAAACTTTAATGCTAAACATTTATTACAAACCCAGATTCATTCCATAAACGATAACTCGTATAAAAATATCGCGTGATCTCAAAGGCTAGGCAGAAATAACTTATTTCGCGTTGTATTGTAAAACACCCATTGTAGAGTTATAAATTATTATAATTTAAAGGATATTAATAGCCCATAATGTGTGCAACCTTATTTTTGAGATGACAACGTATTAAAGTTGTAAATATTAATTATTTTCGCGGTCGTCACCGAGCTTTGATGATGCGCCATAAAAATATTATAATGAAATTAATAAGTATTAATCTTGTAGGTTTACGACAGTATTTAAATCAGACTTGTTATTAATTTTGATAACGATGACATTGTGCTTACCTTAATAGAGGTGAACTATTTTAAGTGCCGATCCCTTATTCTTCAGACTAATGGTTAATTTCCATCTGTTTTGCCTTAGTCTGACAGCAAAATAATAACGTTAACATCAGTGTATGTTGCCTCAGTGTTAGTTTACACTCTCTTTTTTGGTGAGAACAGCCTCACATTGATTATTTTTTTGTTTTTTTTTTAAGATCGTATTTATCCCTTGTTGAGATACATACTGTCATCATCATCATCATCACAGCTCATATACGTCCCCACCGAGAGGCTCGAGCCTACCCTATGTTAGGGTGATTAGGGTAGGCTCGATACATACTGTGTTTGCATTTAAATATATTTTTTCGACAATAACCTAATTTACTTGGCCATTGTTGTAATTAATTGTACAATTGTACTTTTATTCGATTTTTGTTTCTTTGTAATACTCACAAAACACACATTGAAAGAGGAATATATTAAAAAGTTTCAAACAGCAACATTTAAACAAATATCGATAAAAAAACAAAAGAAGTACGAAACGAATACCGGCATCGTAAAACAAAGACAATGTAGTGGGGGTTGGAGAGGCGCGGTGACCCGGTTGCTACGCCGTAGAGTAGAGTGCAGTGTCCGTAGCGCGTAGTCTCGTAGCTACGGCTGGCTATGCGGAAACGTGTTCTAGTAAAATAGCTGTAGTATTAAGGCGCTACTTAGGTGCCACAAAACATGCAGTTCTTAAATTCATATATGATATTGTTGAACATGTTATCTAAACATTCTTAAAGACAAAAACAAGATACATAATATAACACTCGATAGAAATAAAATCTAAAGATCACTCTATTCAATATTTTAAAACTGCAGTGAATCAGAAAATACAATAATAAATGACATAAAAGTTTCACTAATAGACGTGCATTTTTAATATCTAGAAAATTGCAAAAGTACATTTTTTATTTTGTATCCCAGTTTTGCAAAAATAGATTGAAACGTGAAAAAGTAACGTTTTAGTTCGGTCATCAGAAGCTACATACATACAGAACAGCGACATCAGAAGCTATGCAATTATCAACTAAATCACCCTGCAATACAGCAGTCGCCGTGCACGAGCAGATTTCCTGGGAAACCTCGCCTTAAATGGAACCGACTTCTTACTTGACACGTTGGGAATATATCTTGCTATTATGACGTATTGTGAACATCATATACGACGACGGAGGTGTAGTAAAAGAGCGACAAAACGGAGGTGTAGTTTGCAGTTAGTACTTTGCAATACTGTCGCTTAAAATTGGAAGTGACTGTCGCTTAGAATTAAAATCAAGAGAATGAAAATGATTCCGTTATTATTGAGAAATTTCGTTAGTCTCGACGAACTCTTACCTCGAACTGACCGATCTATCTTAGTAAGTCAGTTGAAAAAACTTCTACACTCAATGTATTTATTTAGAATGGAATAGAATAGAAATATTTATTTGCCAGAATATAGTTCAGTTAGGTTTTAAAATTTTGTTGCGCCTACATATCCTGTTGATAGTATCAACGTGCAAATATTTCGTAATTAGTTACAGAACTTACAAAACTTTCAATACAACTATACATAATCAATTACATTAGGTATACATTATTAATTTGCAGTTTACGATAGATACGATGATGTCAATATAAATTATTTAAAATTAAGAATTACAATTTAATTCATTTCATTTTTATATTACTATTGTTACTTTCGCTGCAAGCCAACGTATATCTAACAATGCTTATATTGAAATTCACTGCCTCGTTGGTAGTTTTTATTATTAGGCAATTCCCTATAGCAGCTCGTAGTTTGGAATTAACTTCCAGATTGTGGCATTAGGTTCTATTTCATACACCTTTTTATGGAAAGCATAGAATTAATGATTTTATACAGTTTAGATTGAGTGAAATTATGCTTTTGTGGAACAATGGTCATTTATAAACATACTTATGAACAGATCTCGGAGCGGAAAGAAAGATTAAGGCATATTTTCAGCGAGCGAAGCAGCCGTGCTAATTCTTGTGGAGAGTTTGGCTCGCAGCCAACTAGGACTGATCTGGTATACTAACTGCATTTGCTGACTGTACAGCGATATAACGCTAATACTCAGATTAGAGCGGGAATTTACGTGAAAACCGAATTAACAGAAAAGTTGGTTTTTATCATAATTGCTGCCGCTGCTATTACACGCGACATATAAATAAAATACAGGACTTAAAGTCAACAAGTCTAGTCAACAACTTATTGATTTTGAGGCCTGTATTATTGTTTTGTGTTCATGCAGATCAATTTCAATGTCCTAAAAATTTTAAAACAAACTTATTCATTTTTATTTATTTATTTTGTTCTACAAGCAGGTCATTTGAGTAATACATTATTAATAGATTGGGGTTTAATCCAATGTCATCATTGAAACCCAAAGTATGTACTTCTACTTTAACCAACCTTGTGCGGCAAAAGATAATTGCAGGATAGTTACATTTACACAAATTAAGTTACTGACTCAATCTGTAATTCCAATTATTCAACAACCCGTTTTTTTAAGTTTTCATAAGCTACAGTGAAAAATATCGTATTTCTGTAAAAAAACCTTTAAATGTGGTCACATTTTAAAAGATTTTGGCAAACGCCTAGACTAGTATATATCAACAATCTCTAACTCGAATCTATATAAGCGAAATAGCACTCACTGATTCATCACGAAATCTCTAAAACTATAACACCTACAAACTTGAAATTTGCCAGGTAAGTTCCCTATAGGGTAAAGACATCCGCTAAGAACGGATCTTACGAAACTCCACCCCTAAGGGGGTAAAACAGGGGTTGGAAGTTTGTATTAGTATAGATATAACCAAGAAAGCGTTGAAGTCTTTTAAGGCGAAACGTACGGGCACAGCTAGTATAAATATAAAAGGAATAAATCGATACACCCAATTAATTAACAGAAAAATTGAAACAAAGTGTAAATAATTAACATTATTAATCGACTAAAACCAGCCGGGCCGATTCCAATTCGGAAATAGTTATTTTCCGATACCTGCTACGCTTGTATCCGAATCAAGATTCATTTCAAACCATTGTATACCTTAACACCCTTTGTATTTGGCCTGTAATACGTATCACGACAAGGGTGGCGTCCATATCAAATTTCGTCCCTAAGTCTACGAGGCAAAGTTTAAAATACGCCGGCTCACCAAAGGTTAATGCCCGGGTCCACGCCCTATGATTCACAAACTACCCCCCATTATGTCAGGCCTCCCCATTTGTAACGTTGAGGATTATACTTGATTTTTTTCACGAAATGAATTCAGCCTATTACCGTGATGAATTTTGAGTGTTCTTGTTTGTCTTATTTATAAGTTCGTGTACACATTATTTTAAAATACTTCTTCAATACTCGATGGAATGTGCTTATTTTCAATATTATTTCATAAAAATCAAATAAATTGTAATTTACTGACTATATGCTTGTGTACGCGGCTCATTAATATCGCCCTAATATGCTCCATGTTACCCATAGTTTACCGCATTAGGATTGTGTGAGAGAGACAGAAATATTGTATTGAACACTCTGACTAAGCAGAAAAACAACAACTGAATAGGAGAATACAAAACAATTTTTGTTTCAAATTACGATAATAACTGCCAACTTAAATTAAATTATGATGACATACATGTGCTTTCCGTATGAATATCAACACTCAAACCGAGCGTACAGCCCACAAAAGCAAGCGCTCCGCGTGGCGCCTCAGCGCCGATTGACGGAGCGTAGCACCCGCCTGGCCTCAGGGGGTGAGGGAGTCGTTGCTCGAGCCACATTGACGCCACGAAAGAGAGCGCCTACTTCCGCGACCCAATGCGAGCAAATATAAGAGCTGCGACAATTTCGTATTTTTACATTTACCACCGTTCTACTCGAATGCGCATTGTTAACACGTTGGGCGCCAACGTGCAATTTTGCGTGTCTAATAATATTAATTTAGATATTTGTTTGTTTCAGGTTGCAAGATCAAGGCTCTCCGAGCTAAAACCAACACATACATCAAAACTCCAGTGCGCGGGGAGGAGCCGGTGTTCGTGGTGACCGGGCGGAAGGAGGACGTCGGGCGCGCCAAGCGTGAAATCCTCTCAGCGGCGGAGCACTTCTCCCAGATACGCGCATCCCGCAAGTGCGGCGCCGCTCCGCCACCGCCGGCCGGCGCGCCCGGCCACGTGACCGCGCAGGTCCGCGTGCCGTACCGCGTCGTCGGCCTGGTGGTGGGGCCCAAGGGCGCCACGATCAAGCGCATCCAGCACACGACGCACACGTACATCGTGACGCCGTCGCGCGAGCGCGAGCCCGTGTTCGAGGTGACCGGCCTGCCCGAGAGCGTGGAGGCGGCGCGCAAGGAGATCGAGGCGCACATCGCGCTGCGCACGGGCGCCGCCGGCGGCGGGGTGGCCGCGCCCGCGCCCGGGGCCGCCGAGAGCGAGCCGCTGGCGCAGCTGTACCGCGCGGGCATCGCGTCGCTGCTGCGGCCCGAGCCGGAGGCCACCTTCTCGTCGGCCGGCTCGTGCTCGTCGGGCGGGTCGTCGGCGCGGCTCGGCGACCTGCTCGGCATCTGGTCGTCGACGGAGCGCGACGAGGGGCTCGGCGAGTCGCCGTCGTTCGAGTCGCCCGGCGGCGGCGGCGGCGGCGGGTCGGCCAGCGTGTGGGCGTGGGGCCCGACGCGGCCGTCGCCCGCGGTGTCGCCGGCGCGCGCGTGCGGCGTCTGCTCGGAGCGCGGCGTGGCGGCGGCGCTGGTGCCGTGCGGCCACAACCTGTTCTGCCTGGAGTGCGCGCAGCGGCTGGCCTCCGCCGCCGCGCCGTGCCCCGCCTGCTCCGCGCCCGCGCACCAAGCGATCCGCATCATCTCGTAAGCGCACCGGCGGCGCGCCCGCCTCGAGCCGCACGCTCGCACGCTGCGGATCGACCTTTTTTACTCGAATCGTTAAAATTATTGAAAGAATAAAAAATTGCGTAATCGAAATCCTGGTGCCAAAAGTCGGCGCCTCGCCGGCACGGCCCGTCCGCCGCGCCGTACCTATCGTAAGTCGGCAGAGTTGTTCTCAATATATTTTCTTATTATGAACGTTTTTTATTAGGTCGCGGAGCGCGCGCCGCGCTCTGCGCCGCAGAGAGAGTTGAAAGTAACGTTACGATAGAATTTGGAAAAAAATACAGAAAATTTAAAAAAAGTTGTATAATTATTATTATTGATAGCATAAATAAGAAATCAAAAATTTATAAAGCTTACCTAACGTAATAGCGTATTAAGATATTATTATAATAATGTAATAGGCGAGAGGGACGGGCGGCGCGGGGAGCGGCGAGCGCGGCCTGTTGTCTGTTGAGAGTTAGCGGTAGTGTAGTGAAGTGGCGGCCGCCCGGCGAACCGTCGGGACTCGGGAGTCGGGAGTTGAGAGCCGGGAGTCGAGAGCCGGGAGCCGCCTAGCTAATGTGTTGTGTATAGGTAATGAGTTGGTTGTGTGCAGCGCTGCGCCAGCGCTGTTAGGTAATGCGCGGCCGCGCGCCCCGCTCCCCCGCGCGCCATGCTCATACTATTTTGACTATACGATTGTCGCTTATACGTACACACTATGATTATGATAATATTAATATAATGTTTGTTTTAAGCGTGTTTTAATGTTTAGATTTTTATTGTAATGTTTTTATGGATGATTTTTATCTGTATGATTATTATTATTGATTATTATTTTATGTGTTGACGATGTTTTTTTGTGATTATGTGCGCCCGTCGGGCCGAGGCTGCTGTATGTTCGTTTACTGGTTATGATACGAATAATAATAAATTTAATAATAATGAATAACTGATTTAATGATAAAGAAATAATAAATCCGACTCATTCGTAATAATATAACTATAGTAGTCTGTAGGATGATATTGACTATTCATAACCTATTTGATACTTATTAAGTATTATTATTATTATTATATTGAATAAATTTAAAAAATGCATAATTATATTTCATAAGAATCATTATTCTGTATAACTAGTTAAATATAACGATAATAAATATTATTGTATATGTATGAAGATGTTGTTGTGTTGAGTTACGGGGGGCTGGTTTTATGGATTGATATTTTTTTATTTTTTTACCGTTATTAGTTTGTGACTTACTCATGTAAAATATGAAACATAAATAACTGCCTATTAGATTATATTTTGAAAAATAATGGTTGCGTAAAATCAGCCCTCGTCGTTCGTAGATCCAGTGATTTCGATGATTTATTTTCATAATAAAATGGGTAGACGCTTTAGGTTGACAAAAAGTTGTGAAAAATGTGAAATTTTGTAGACACATATCTTATTATAAATCTAATATAAACTATAACTTTCGAATTATATTTTTATTTCATCATCCCTCGCTTATGGTACTTACACCTTGACAATAAAAAGAAACGTTACAACGACAACAAATATTATCATAGAAGTTGGTCCCTACTTTCCTCATCAAAATGTGAAGTTGGTTTCTCATTTAGCTGTGAACGATATTACCATAACGAAAATAAAAGTGAAGGACAATCGTACTATTGTCATAACAGCTCATATACGTCATCGCCGACGGACTCGGCCTGCCCTAAGTTAGGGTGTTTAGGCCTTAGTCAACCACGCTAGCCCAGTGCGGATTGGTCGACTTCACATACACCTTTGAATTTCTTCGCAGATGTATGCAGGTTGCCTCACGATGTTTCGCTTAAAATTATTTTTCTCCAAATTCCAAATTAAACTTCGAGAAGTTGGTCACTTTGGCTCTATATAGTTTCGGCATTAATATTTTCTGTTTAATTAAGCCAATTTGGCTTAATAAATTTCGGCCCGTTGAAAAATCAAAAATTTCCGTTATTTCTCGAAGACCTGTACTCGGAGGAGAGTGGGGAAATAGGGACCTTCATAATTTTCCCCATTTTCTCGACAAATAACTAAAACGAAATCGTCACAATTACCATGCAATTTGACATTTGACAGCTGTCAAGGTGTTGGCAAAATGTATGGGAACGGAAACGTTTTTGATTTCGTTCGTTCATACGTTCTATGGTAACTAGTGCGATTGCCCCTCAGAGCGGCAATCACACTATTTACATTGTTTAAATCACAACCAAATCGTTACCGTTCCTATATAATTTGACATGTGACAGCTGTCAAGGTGTTATCGAAAATCTATGGGAACGGAAACGTTTCTGATTTAGATAAAACGTTGTACATAATGCGTTCACATAAGAACAGTTTTCCCCTATTTATCCTATACACCGAATTGTGATGACAAACCGACGCAAGGTGGCAGCATTGACGGCGAGTGGAGCCGGACGGGTCATCGTTCACTTACGTCGCACGCTCCACACGCTCGCCCCAACGCAGGTACCAACGTCGGACTGTAAATTTGGTGAGGCGTACAAACGTCGGCAATACTAGTTCTGCAGGCCTATTCTGTAACTTCGGTTGCTAACTAGAACTGTCATTTTTGAAAGGAACTTAACATCCATTACTGCTACCATGAACGCTGCCGTAACACAAGATCACTATACCAGTAATGGATATAATAGGGTCTTTCAAAAATGACAGTTCTAGTTACCAACCGTAGTTAGCGAAAAGGCCTGCTGTCCCGTCTGCCAACTACCAACGTTCGCCCGAACGTTGGAGCCAATGCCATTTTCTAGATACACACGTTGGACGAGTGGCGTTGGGCCAAAGTGTGGAACTGGCGTTACGGGAACGAACTCGGGAACAGCGAACGACCAACGGACTCTATACAGCCTTCATTCGACAACAACAGCATAAACGATTAGCACGAACAATATTTTGTCGGTAAATTAAACGATTTTAATTTAATAAGTCGACATTGATTTACCAAGCCCGCGACTGCACGAATGCCACTGAGCTACGGAACATTGCAACCCCCTAGGCAAGAGTCACACGCAAATTTTTCCGCAGTCGTTCCGCAGTAAAAACGTACGGAAATGACATTAGCCTGTGACAATCTCACGTTATTTTTACCGCAGCTAATGTCATATCCATACATTTTTTCTGCGGAACGACTGCGAAAAAAATTGCGTGTGGCTTTTGTCTTAGGCGCAAGACAGACAGAGGCGGCGCAGCGCGCATCGGACGCACCCGGTGGCGCACTCGCAGCACGCTGCAGGCGCGCTGCGCCAGCGAGCGAGTTCGTTGGTGCCATTAAAGAGTTTGATTTTGATCGGACAACATGTCTCCCTCTGACGACGAAGACATGTTAGCCCTGGTGCAACTCGCCTATTTGTAAAGGAGAAGAAACGTGCGGTCCCGCGCATCACTCACTATAGACTGAGGTACGCGGCTACGCGCCGGCAGTGAGCCCTCCGGCGCGCCCGTCTTTGCAACCGTAGTGCGCCATCTGGAAGCTTCTCGAATGATCTTTCATACAAATTGTATGAAAACGGACGGGCACAAAACAGATAGAAGCGGTGCGCCGATGGCGCGCCAGAGGTGCACCTCGCCCGCGCCTTTTCTATCTGGCCCACGCCTTAGGTACCATCTTCATTGTGACTTTTCATGTAGCGTAATTCTGCATACCGGATAATTCTTCCACGAATGGCACAACGACACTGGAATTAGCCATTTAGCACTGGTAAACGCACACGATTCTGCTACCAATTTGGAAAAGCCGTGAATTAAACAATGTTTCTCGGGATGAAGTTCTATATTGTATATTTAAGTAGAACACAACAAATGTTCAGTAATTTCAAAAAACATAGTGACAAAGCTACCATAGAGTTCATACTACTCTCCAACAGTATGGAAAACAGCCCGTATGATTTCCTCTTACGAATATTTTCAACATTGAGGCATCTTGGTGGTAAGCTCTAGGATTTACCGAGGTTATGATAGTAAAAGTCCGAAATAAACAACCATCACAGAACAGTTCGGACTTTTACCATTTTTACTTTTACGTTGGTAAATCTTAGGTTTTACCGGAAAATGTTAGGATTTACCGTAGTTCGGGATTTTACAGTAACATATATAAAGGTAACTTCAGTTTCATTAATCAAGTAACTAGTACCAACAAAAATTTCGAAGAACACAAACTTTTGGAAAACTAATGGTCTGTATTAAAAGCAAATACCCGCACGTTCCTTGCAATTTTCGAAGGGTGTTGACAAATGAACGTGCTCCGTCCCCATTATCCGCGCGGAAGCGTGTGAAGATGTCTTCCATCAGCCATGAAAATCTATGTTGCCGCGACTTAAAAGTAAAATGAATCAAGAAGAATCAAGAATTTCGTTTCGGGCCGGGATCAAATCAATAATTTCGTTTCGGGCCGGGATCAAATCAATAATTTCGTTTCGGGCCGGGATCAAATCAATAATTTCATTTCGGGCCGGGATTAAATCCGCGTCTTCAACATACCGTGTTTTTTTTATTGCAGAAAGTTGGCAAACAAGCAAACTGCCCACCTGATGGTAAGTGGTAACAGTCGCCTATAATACATGTGGCTCCTGTGACATTCGCAGCTAACTGCAACGTTGCCAACTTGTGACTTAAGTCACGGTACCCAGTAATTTCAATGTCATATCTTACCCTTCAAACCGGAACACAGCAATGCAAGCACTCTTCCTATTATTGGAAATGTTGTAGACATAATGAAGATCTAGGTTTGTACGTTTTAATTTTGAAGTAATTATGCTCAGAATATAAATTATTAGCATCTACTTAAATATCCATATTTTAGACTTTGCATTTTTATTGCATTTTTATCTTTTTTGACTAAATTATACTGAATAACAAAAAAATCAAAACGTACAAACATAGATTAAGGTATACTGAATCTAATGAGATCAAAAGTGTCTAATTTCGTTTAGGTTTAGGGGGGTAAAACAGATATCGCCCGAAACAATATTTCAATAAGAAATGTAGGCACTTGCCTCGGACTTTCAACTCTAAGCGTGTGCAACAAACTGCATTTTTGAAAGTGCATACTCGAGCCATGAATTGGCACTTCACAACTCTTAATTGTATAGATCTCTTTTGAATTTAGTAAAGCCAAAGTAGTATTTAATCACTGTTATTAACTTCGTATCAACATTCAATTTAGAAATCTTTACAGATTTCTTGAAAGCTGGTTTAGAATAAAGCAAACTTGTAAATTTTACATAGAAATAGAACTGTTCTACATTTTCTTTGAAAATGCTAAATAAATTGAAAAAAAATATTTTTTTCTTAATTTATTTATTCGTTTTTCAATTTATTATGCATTTTGAAAGAAAATGCAGTTTTATATAAAACTTAAAAATATCAAAAAATGTTTCTAAAAATGTTTTATCACTTACATTACTACAGTTCGGAAAAAAACGGCTTCAGACGCATTCATAGTTCAACAACGAATTTATATTTCAATAGGACATACATATCTCTTTGACTTTGTACCGACATCGCCATTTTTTCATCGTACCACTCGACACCACAGTAGGGTTCATCCATATTACCTGGAAGCGATAATCCTCCAGTACAGTTCGATTTCAGCGCTCGTTTTACCACTAACTTGCGGGCTCTAGAATGAACTTCTCATTGCTGTTACCCCAGCGCTAAGACTACGACTAAATAAATAAATAAATAAATGTTCCTGTTCAGGAAAGGTTTGAAGAGAGCATACTAAAAGTAGGCAGCGATACCTAGCCGTGTCCCTATTATTGTAGAAGTCCATGGGCGGCAGTTACCGCTTACCATCAGCTGGGCCGGTTTGTTTGTCTGCCACTTATAGAAATGAAAAAAAAAACAAGGTGTTTTTTTTTATTCCAGAAAGTTGGCAAACAAGCAAACTGCCCACCTGATGGTAAGTGGTAACACTCACCTATAATACATGTGGCTCTTGTGAGATTCGCAGCAAAACTGCAACCCCCACAAGAACCACAGTGTACGTTGCCAACTTGTGACACAAGATGTAAAGTCGCAGTACCCAGTAATTTCACTGCCATATCTTACCCTTCAAACCGGAACACAGCAATGCAAGCATTGCTGCTTTGCGGCAGAAATAGGTAAGACGGACCAAACATTTTACGAAATTTAAATACGTTGTTTAAATCATCAATCTGAAGAACATTACTTATGGGCCAGCTCTAAAAACGCTTTAAAAAAATCGGTAAGATAAATTACGCAGTGACTTGTTGCGGAATGAGTGTACACTCAATTATACAATAACTAAGTACTTTATGTCATGGAAGATAAACTACTGCGTTAGGGTGTAAATTTTGACATTTATTCTATGAAAAATATGTCAAAATAACTGTCCATAGCAAAAACTAATCTTTTTTGAATAAAGATTAGAAACCGGGCATATTATTAGAATTTTATCTAACAGCTACGGCGCTACGTGCTACGAGTACGTTTTGTAGCGGTTGCAATCTAAAAGCTTAGAAAGCTTAGAATGCATTTGGCCGACTGTACCGCGATCACAAACATCGCAAACCCTGTTTTTATTTATTACTAGAGTGGGCCCGGCAGACGTTGTCCTGCCAAATTACAGCGCCACCTAACGGGTTCAATTTTATTGAACTAATAAATATTCCCTGCACCTATTCAAATGCACGATGATGATGATGATTCAAATGCACAGAAAATTTCGTAAAAATCATTCGAGCCATTTCAGGGTTTTTGTGAGACTAACACACGGCGATTCATTTTTAATATAAGAAAAAGATTGTTTCCATATTACATATTATCAATTTACAATAAATCCTAATTTTACTGTTATTATTTTCCATTCCACCTTTTAACTAAAGTTATAACAACATAGTATTTCTAGTATGTAAAACTATGACTTATTACCTCTATTTCAAATTATTATAAATTATTTTTTATCTTTTACACAAGACATGTTACTTACGTATTCGGTTAAGTGGACATTTTATCTAGTTCGGACCAAAGTTTCCGTAGTAACTATTAACTAATCTGTGGTTGAAGTGTACCTACTCATCTAGCAGTAATGTTAATTATTAATTCATGCTGAAGATCTAAGCGTAGTGAGCGAAACACATGATATGTATCTTATTGTCGTATATATACTTACTAATATTATAAAGCTGAAGATTCTGTTTGTTTGTTTAGTTGCACGCGCTAATCTCAGGAATTTACTGATTCAAATTGAAAAAATCTTTTTGTGTTGGATAGTTCATTTATCGAGGAAGGCTATAGGCTTTCATAAAACATAACGCTACGACCAATAGGAGCTGAGCATCAATGAAAATTGTTGCAAAAAAGGGGAAATAATATTCCTGCAATAATTACTCAATCAAAATAAATACTCAGGTAAAATCATGTAACCTACCCACCTACGCACGATATATGTCGTTATTTTCCGACATCCACGCGAACGAAGCCACGGGCGCAGCTAGTGCTACATGTAATGTTAGCTGAGCTGCTTCTGCTTCTTGTATAGCTTGCGCAATCTCGTCACTTCAATCTATACTGAAGCAGGGGCTAAATTTTGTGTGCTTATTGAGACATCAGACAAGCTAACGTAACAACTTTTAATATGGGACCAATCTTGAAATCGTGAATGTATTAAACAGCTGATTTTATGCGACTTCAAAGTTTTTATCCCACAGTAAAAGTAGTGCAGTTAGCTTGCATGTCTGATCAAGCATACAAAATTTAACTCCTGTTATAAAGTAATCCTGTCTTTGTTCCACTGCCGGGCACCAGTGGGTTATTGTCAAAGAAAAAATCTATCGCGATCGCCTTTAATTCGACCGCCATTGCGCCGTCAACACAAGACTTCGCGCCGACCTCCTTTTATAATAGCCGATCCACACGACACCAACTTATGCTGTGCAAACAGTTGCACAAACAAAAGTCTGTTCGAGTCTCATCGTCCACACAGCACAAACAATTAATTCAGTTGATCGTTGGCAGCAGTTGGTAGCAGAGGTGTAGTTTCTCAAGCCAGCTGTGGTGAAAATAAAGCGAACGATGGAAGATATGGCTACATGTGTACTCCATAACTTCTTACGAAGGAAGTCGCATCAGTATACTTCTAGTGGTGCCATGTATATTGAAAGTAACAGGAATACAGTTACATTAGGATATAGCACACATCACACACAGACAGACTTACTATGACTTCGTTGAATATTTTAACAATGAGGGTAGTGTATCCTGGCAATGGCACAGTTGCCACTTAAATGAAGGATTATAGTATTTAGAATATACCGAATCTTTTGAAAACTTGCTATTAAAAGTATTATATTTTGATAATGAGGATCTGGCAACTTCTTGGTCTCTTAAAAAGTCCATATAATGGAAGTGCCACAAACTGTAAGATGGTACCTCATCAGTACTCATTCCCGAATATTCATTCCTATTTTTTTATTCTCGCCTGTAATTACCCTAATAACACTCAAACAAGTTTGAACATGCGTCTACACGTTGCAATAGTAAGTGTAAACACATATGTTTGCGCCGATTTTTTGTTACAAAATACAAATAAGCACAAACTTTCGCGCCAACTGCAAACATGACGTCTACACGTTCCGTTTTGCACAAAATTTGTTTGTGCAAACACGCTGCGCAAGCATAAGTTGGTGTCGTGTGGGCCGGCTATAAAGGAGTGATCGGCGGACTGCGACTGTCAAATTGTAAGCGATCGCGATTGATTTTTTCTTTTATCTAAAATATATCTCAAATCGATGACAAGGGAATCTACACCACCTATTTTACACATTATGGTATGCAATAAAGATTTTGAATTGAATTGAATTGGAATAAAATCACCCTCAATATCTGCGTTCAGTCATAACCAAAGCGTGCGCTCGGTGCGCTCACACGCTGCGTTGAATAACAACTTCGACGTCAAAACTTTGATAACGGGCATACAGAGTTGCCCTTCTGCTCGGCGCCAGCGTGGCGTAGATGAGGCATGTGCTACAACGCTAAAACTAACGCTAAGCCACGGTAATAGTATATACAGAAGACCGACTTCATAGAAACCTTCGATTGTCGTCTATTACTAAATAAGATGCAGCGCTATTTAACTTGAATAGTACATTTTTCTCGCGAGGGAAGCGATTAAAATGTTGCAAACGCCAGGGATTTGAAGACGCTTGTGTTTCGTTCGACGTTTACATTAACGTATCGTGCCCAACTCCTCCAGTATTTATCAATTGGTAGGAGTTTAGCAGGCCCAGTAGGATAGCCGAGGAACGCTTGCAACTGAGTCTGACGGCTGGTGTGTGCCGTCTGACTCAGTTGCAGGCGTTCCTAGTTCAGAGTGTTGCAGAAGTTAGTCAATGAGCCAAGCTTTACGACGTTGCACAAGAATGCACGATGGTACTGGTTTAACTTACACGCTGAGAAATCCAGTAACAACACTACAAGGCAGTCTGGATCAAGATAAGCTCAACTGGAGTACATTATACTAGGTGCTATGTAAATACAATTAATAAAGTTTTAATGGATTTAATCGAAATCTTTGTCCAGCGAATGCACTCGAATGTTGTCGACCTCGTGAAACTTACATGTAACGAGATAATCCGAGTTCCCGCGGCGCTGCGCGACGGACGACCAAAGAAGCTTATTCAAACACGTCCCGTAATCCGGTGTAGCAGGCGACGAGGCGTGTGTGAAAGTGCTTTCTCTGCTAAATGTAGTCCCTATTTGTAAGCAACTGTTTATTTTTGTACAAGATATCGATAAGTAATAAGTACATTGTTACCCCAGGGGTGAAAGTAACATAAATAAGTCTTTAACCCGAGGTAAACACTGTGCTTTTCATTACGAATACAAGGAAAGTAAAATAAAAACATGAATTAGCTAATGAAAAAATTAGTGATTTTTATTTTACACAAGCTGTGCCCGCGAACTAACTTTCGAAATAATAATTGTCAAAAAAATTCACCTAGAGCAGTGGTTCCCAATTAGTGGTACGCGTACCCCCAGGGGTACGCGACGTTGCATCAAGGGGTACGCACGGCAATCTCTTGAATAAGATAATTTAATTCGTAAAAAAAATGCCGCGCACCTACCGCGCTTCGCGGTTGGTACTCGGGCAGTAAGGAAAGGATCATCATCATCATCACAGCCCATACACGTCCCCACCGAGGGGTTCGAGCCTACCCTATGTTAGGGTGATTACGCCTTAGTCAACCACGCTGGCCCAGTGCGGATTGGTCGACTTCACATACACCATTGAATTTCTTCGCAGATGTATGCAGGTTGCCTCACGATGTTTTCCTTCACCGTAGGAGCGTCAGACAAATGTACATCCTTGTTCTGTAAAGGAGACGGAGTTGTGCGCCCGTTTCCAGCCTATTTTAGTTTTCATTTGCTATTTTGTTTTAATTGTGGATTATTAACTGATTATTAACCGAAAGGACATTTATCGTATCAGCGAAGCAGCAATTAAGTATTTACTACCATTTTGCACGACGTACCTTTCCGAGAGCGGTTTTTTGACCATGTCAAACATAAAAACTAAACATCGTCACAGACTTCAACTTGAAAACGACTTGAAGCTAAAACTAACCAATGAGCAACCAGATTTTTCAGAGTTATGCCAAAAAAACGTACACATTTGTCACATAAAACTTTTTTTCACCATCATTTAAACTGTATTCAGATAATAATAAACGCCAGAAACCCGATTTAATTTTTATTTATTATCCCTGCAATAAGGGGTACGCGAATTTCAGGTCTCTCTTGAAGTGGTACGCAAGAAAAGGTAATTGGGAACCACTGACCTAGAGGTATAAAAAATAGCCTACGACCTATTCTTAGACCTACCAAATATACACAAAAAAATTCATAAAAACCAGTCAAGCCGTTTCGGAGGAGTTCGATAACAAACACTGTTACACGAGATTTATTAGATAATTCAACAGCTTCCTGCTTTAACCTCTTCTCTTATGAAATCTGGCGTTAAATCCATATCTGAATCAGTTGAGAACTCATTATGTTAATACAAATCTCTGCTATACGGAAGTATAAACAAAACTACAACTCGAAAAAACAAATGAAGATCGGATTGCCGCTTTCCCGCCTATTTGTTTTTTTTTCTGTGGTCGGCCAAATATTCAGCCATTATTTTTCATTTTCATCACTGAAAAAATCGTAAATATTTTGCCCAAATCTATGTTATTTTAAAGAAATTGTTGTTAGTAAATTATAATAAAGTCATTAAAAAATAAATTCTTTAATGAGTCTTGACTTTATGTTATTTCAATTTTACATAGCGCTGTAATTGAGTGGCTGTATAGAAAGTTGGAACATGGTTCAATAGAAATGTCAAAATAGAACTAGTTTCATTTTTGTAATTTGACAGCTATCAGTTGAAAGCGATTCTTCCTAGGGCTGACAAGTATTACTTTCAACCCGCTCCTCAGGCAACTTCAGACCTACTTTCAGAGTATGAGTAATGAAAAGGTATTTTTTTGTATAGCAAAGCTGGCAAACAAGCAGACTGCTCATCTAAAAGAAATATTATTATCTTGATACCTGTATTTTCATAATATTTATTTATGAAACTGTATGTGGTTATAGTCGCCTATAGTATATGTTATTCCTAGTAAGATTTCCAGATCTACAGCCCTACAAGTGACATAGTAATAAGTAGTACTTTACCGGAGGGTGATCGTTACCAGGGTCGCCTGCTTGGATACCTCCATCTTACCTATTTCTGCGGCAAAGGAGCAGTGCTTGCAATCTTGCATAACTGTGTTCCGGTTTGCAGGATATTACTGGGTACCGTGCCTACATCTACAAGAGCCATGTGACTGTTACCACTACCATCAGGTGGAGAGTATCTTTGTTTGCCAATTTAAACATTTTACGTTATATTTTGTTCAAGCCAATAGAAGTTGTTTTTTTTTTGTACAGCATGGGTGCCTAACAAGCATGTTAAGCAATTGACGTAGTATAAGCACAAATTAAATTTTGACAGTGTCAAAAAATACGCAATTTTAGCAACTCTTCATTCATATAATAAACAGAAAGAAAAAATCGGTTTTCGAATAACTATAAAAACAACCAAGATATAAGGTATTAAAGATTTTTCTCCAACTCTTTCTAGCAAAACGGCAATTTACAAGGAGTTTATATGGCCGTACTCAACAATGACGTCACGGTTGATGTCGGATCTCTGTCTAATCGCCTTCAAATTAACAACTTAAAATGCTTGTATCTAATGTATTTCTAAGCCGATTTTAATTCTAATTTCACAAAACTGTATCTTTTTCCAAGGTATTTTAATATTTAATGACGAGACGTTAAAATTGGAATTCAGTCATCATCCCAATTAAAGGCATAATAGCAAAATAGAAGCGAGGTCACACGGAGAGTTCCGCTTCCAGCACCGACGTGGACGCCTCTACGTGACCGCGACCGCTCTGCCAACAGAGGAAGGACAAAGAGGAAGCAAGTTCCTCTCCTCTGGTCTAGCATTCTTGGTAATGTTAGATTTCATTTACCATTGTTGAAGCCCAAACCTTTGAAAAAGACAACTGATTGCAAAATGATTCAAGCATAGTTAATTTCTTTTTTAATGCAATATGTAATTATAGGTAGACTCAATTAGAATACCGATAAGCACACAAAAACATAGTACGTTAAGATTACTTATTCTAGCCAAACCCTGTAGTCTTACTTACGTCTACGTACATTACATGCTCTTTATTTAGGTTTCAGCTACCACATAAAGAATTCCATCAAATCTAATAGAATCATTATCGCGTAAAAGACTAATGCATCTTTACATATATCCTGACTAGCTGTGCCCGCGAACTACGTTTCGCCATAATAAAGCTTTACGCGGTGATATAATCGAGATAAAAACTTACCTATTTATTAAGTTGGACTAAATTACATAAGTACAGAAAGCCTTCATCAAAAACGGTTAAGTAGGTTTGGAGTTTATCGCGGACAAACATCGTGACACGAGATTTTTATAAACAAGGTGTTTGGTACATACCCTACCAAGCCGAAACCTACGCATGTTTCAATAGTCATATAAAAGTTATGGAGTCATTGCAAATTCGAAGTCGTAAAATAAATTTTCTGATACCCCATATTTTCACAAACTCAACTATTAGTATGTGGATTTTAAATTTAATTTTACAATTTCGAATTTTCAATGATGCCATAATATAGCTTTTATATGTCTATGTTCACTTGGGTAAGTTTTGGCTTGATAACCTTTCAGTTGATAAATTGAGATAACCTTTCATTTCATATTAGTAGATCTAACATAAAAGCTACTTCAGGGGCTACACTAACCATGTTTGTATAACAAACTACGCTTTTGTTTAGATCTCGGGCGACACCTGCGCAAGCGCATCCGCCACAAAAACGTGTGAGCGTGCCCGAGCACCGAACCCGGCGTGAACAGATGCACACTGCGCCTCGAGTGGGCGCACTAACTTTGCTTTCGAATCCCTACTGATAGTTAAAATTTGAACTTTGTTCCTGGGTATTTAAGAGTGTTATAGATATTTTAAGAAGAATTTTAGATGCCCCGATCTCAGGTGTCACATTACAAACTTCCTCTAGGATGCTGCGACAATTTTTAAAGTGTATTTATCTATTATGTATTAACGTGTCCTATTATGGTAGATTTGAATAGTATCCGTTTATGAGTATCACGGATCGCTTTAGTTCTTAAAGTAGAATTTAAATATATTAGAAACATTAAGGGTGCAATATGATTTTATTAATGGTTGAAATTTCAGAAGGCATTCCTAATCCATCGTTACTTTTATGCCCATCAGTGATATTTTTAAAGGTTTACGTAAACATTATGGATTTACGCTAATACATTATTCATTCATAATGTCAGGAGCCCAGTAGTGTTAGATTGTAAAATTTTGGTATAAGCATATTTAAATGTTTATTGTGTTGGTGGCGCTGTGGACACGGCACTTGTCTTCCAATCGAAAGGTCCAGGGCTCGAGACAAATATATTTTTCGTTTTACGAATTTTATATGTCTTGGTTAAGACCAAAGTCACGGTGAATTCCCATGAAGCACCCACTCCTGTGAACGTTGGAGGCTCTATAGTGGAAGTTTTTGACGAGTATGGTCGAAATAGTCCAGCTGGGTAAAGTCCAACTTCCAGAAAGAGGAAAATCGCCGAATCCTTCTCGACTGGGCAGCGTTCGGATTCGGTTCGAAGGATGACGTACGGAACTGAGACGTGGCCGCTTACAATGGGTCTCATCAGAAGGCTCAATGTCACTCAGAGGGCAATGGAGAGGGCTATGCTCGGGGTTTCTCTACGCGATCGCATGAGAAATGAACTAGAGTCACCGACATAGCCCAAAGAATTGCAAACCTTAAGTGGCAGTGGGCATGACACATAGCTCGCAGGACTGACGACCGTTGGGGTGGAAAGGTCCTCGAATGGCGGCCGCGTATCGGGAGATGCAGCGTTGATGGGCCCCCGTTGATTTATCTCCCAAATAACCCAATGGCAGATTATTTGAAAAAAGCATAAATAATATGCCACAACTTCCCAACGGGGTATATCAACCATGTGCGTGTGTAAACAAAGATAATAATGACAAAGTAAAAATAGAACTGACACATCTAATCCTGTAATGGAAGTTGAGCTCAAACTTCCGTTGTGAGGTCAGCTTCCAATTGACGACTCTGTAACAATACAGGGAGAAAAAAAAGCCCTTGCTGGTTTTCTTGCTGGTTCTTTCCAGTACAAGGTCTCTCGCCGTAGACTTGTGGCGTAGCTGCTTTGACGTTCAAAAGAGATTGTAACAATCCAATTGGAATAAAAGATATTGAATTTGAAAGATAGTAATTTTTTGCAAGTTGCTCGATCCAATTTGAACTAACGCCACCCCGTTTTACTGACTCGTGAACATCAACGCGGAAACTGGCCAATTAGTGTAACTTTCTATTCACTTCCGACATTTTCGTAAGAATTTATATGTTAATGGAATACGAGTTTTCCATGAAAATATAAATTATATTCTATTCTCAGTTATTCGTTACTTATTTCCGACGGTAGGAGTATTTTTTGTTTGTTTTGTTGCTTAGATCGCAGTGCTATTTTCTTTTTTTGTTTTTACATTTATGTTGGACAACTTAATCCATATTACTTATTAGATCAAACGAAATAAACTACCACTATAAACAAATATCATAATATTTATTTTTTAATTAAAAACACTTTAATACCTATCCCTAAAGTTACTCTCTGTCTATCTATTACACTTTCACATCTAAGCCTTTAAAGTGAGCTTAATGAAATTTGGTATAGATATATCTAGCTAAGGCTAAGCCCTGAGAAAGAGCATGAGCTACTTTAATCCCTATTATATTTAATGAGCTCGAAATATAACTGAATTTCAAGCTGACCAAGTCACGGGTATCTACTATTAAGAGGCTTTCCTATACCCGACTAAAGGTATTTCCGCACACATCAGTGCCGACAGATACCGATCAACAATATATCCGTCAGTGTTAGTGCAAAATGATGTTGTACAGTCAGCAACACGTCAGCTTTACATTTGCATTACGAAAGCCGCCGCTATTACGAGCGACGTAAGGGCGGTCGCAAGGTCAATATGTAAAGCCTAGCGTGTTCCTGTGTGTACATTTAAATGACTAGCTGTGAACTACGTTTCGCCCTAAATGACTTCAACGCGTTCTTAGTTATATCTTCTATATTTTTCCCGTTTTGGCAACATTTTTCATTGATTCTCCTCTCATATTAGTCGTAGCGTGATATTACATAGCTTAAAGCCTTCCTTGATAAATGGATTATCCAACACAAAAATAATTTGACAATTCGGACCACTAGTTCCAGAGAATAACGCGTTCAACTAACCAAACAAACAATCAAACTAACTTTATTCAGCTTATATATTTTGCAAAATGATAGTTGTAAATATACCTACTGTACAACTAGTTGTAACCAGTTATAGTAATCTTGGAAAACAAATTATCTGCGGTACAACTGGTTGTATTTACGGTAAGTAATTTATCTTTGGGCCAACTAACTAACTAAGTCCAACAAGAGCAAAGAAGTTGTCTGTGTTGTTGAACTGCAATGATCTTAAATTCTTACATTTATTTGAAAGAAATGATTCCTCAATTATCTTTGTCGCTATCCGTACTCGTCAGTGTCAGCGACCGACCCGTTCGGTGAATTGGGATGATGACTGAATTCTATTTTTTACGTCTCCTCATTAAATATTAAAATACCGTGGAAAAAGATGCAGTCCTGTGAAATCAGAATTAAAATCGGCTTAGAAATACATTAGATACAAGCATTTTAAGCTGTTAATTTGAAGGCGATTAGACAGAGAGATCCGACATCAACCGTGACGTCATTGTTGAGTACGGCCTCCTTGTAAATTACCGTTTTGCTAGAAAGAGATGGAGAAAAATCTTTAATACCTTATATCTTGGTTGTTTTTATAGTTATTCGAAAACCGATTTTTTCTTTCTGTTTATTATATGAATGAGCTTGTATTAAAGCAAAAAAAAAATTTTTGTCATCTAGCCAATTGTCATTGTCAGATGCGCCGACGCTCGCCCTGTGTGCGGAGTGCGAGTTTTACCGAGCATTACTCGATCACACGCATCGAACGCGTAAACGCGAATTTGTATGGAATTAGAGCAGTGCCATCTAGAAGTCGCTAGATGAAGCTGCCTCATTCCATAGCAGCTACTAGATGGCGCTGCTCTAATACCGTACAAATTCGCGTTAACGCGTTCGATGCGTACGATCGACGGCCCGTTCCAGATAAGCATTTTTAGCCATAAATACCAACATTTTTAGCATCTCTGCGTTTCATTAGCCGGTGATGCTAGTTTTTCTTGCTGGTTGTCATGCGTTTCATTTAAGCATTTTTAACACGAAATGCTAGCATCAAATACCCATGCTAATAGATGGGTCCTCTGATACCACTTTTTGACAGCTTTCAAATTTGACATTTGGTATCTTTTTTTCATGAATCAAAAAGGATTTTCAGCGGATTTAAAAAATTTATTGAAAGATATTTATAGTATTAGCCAATTCTGATTTATATTTAAAAAAATTGTAAGTGGCTGGACTAATTAAGTGAGGTGTCAAAATTCAGCATGAAAAATCAGTACCTTGCGTTTCATTTGTAACAATTAGCGCGGCTAAAAATGTCAACATTTCTTAAAAGAAACGCAAAACGAGGCTAACATCAGATGTTAGCCTCAGAAAGTAACAGTGCTTTATCTGGAACGCAGGGCGAGAAGAGCTCGATAAGCTCGCACTAGGCACTCTGATCCGACAAGAATTTTTGGAGAGAATATTTTCATTGGCGCCACGGACGATTGCAAGCATTTCAATGGATGGATGAAGAAAAATTGATAGAATGGATTCGATCACATACGACTACGATATACTACGACCTTGCACACGGAAAAGTCTCCTACTTCTTCTCTGGTTCTCCGGTAGCCTATAAATCCATTTCCCACTCACACGACTTATGTCCTCATCTTTATCCAATAATATAGTATTGTTGCCAACAAGGCTCTTGTATCCAGGCATTCTTGAAATAACAAACTAAAAAGTACTCCTGCAACTGCGTCTGCTAAGGTCACAGCGCGCGTCGGAACTGATTGTCATTGTTGAGTGTATATAGCACGTCACGGTACTGATGATGGACACGGCACTGATTGCACGATGTATGCGATACCTCTTTCTGGAACCTCTCCGCTTCCTATGGATTCTACGTGATACATTCGGGATCAAAAAGCCATCTCAACGAACGTAACGCAACCTCACTCTACTCAGTGTGCATCCTGCAAACCAACGCACGTGGCCCCTTTTTTGCGCTGATCTACTAAAAGTATAAGATAATTCTACTAGAAACTACTAAAAACATATCAAATTCTACCAGGTTCCTACTTAAAACATTATAATGCTTCCTAAAAAACGTCCTTCCTAAAACGTCTGACTTGCTTCTTGACTTGATAAAAAATAAAATAAATAAATAATTACTTGAGTAGATCGAGAATATCAGATCATGTATATTTGTTGTTTCGAGGATAAATGCTGTGCTCTTTAATGGAAGCTGTCCTCGGCAAGAGCCTCGGTGGCGTTATGGACTCAGCACTGGCCCTCTAATCGGGATGTCCGCGGTTCGTTCCTGCCATGTACGTATGTTTTTTTCGTTTTCGAACCCTAAGAGCGTCGGATAAATGTATATACATTTATCCGACGCTCTTAGGGTGAAGAAAAACGTCGTGAGGCAACCTGCATACATCTGCGAAGAAATTCAAAAGTGTATGTGAAATCGACCAATCCGCACTGGGCCAGCGTGGTTGAATAAGGCCTAAACACCCTAACTTAGGGTAGGATCGAGCCCCTCGGTGAGGGCGTATATGAGCTGTGATGATGATGATGATGATTCTTGGCAAAACTGTTGGGTTACATGCGTTACAGAATGCACTGGTATTGTCGCCCTTAAACATCGTTAAGCATTGAGGGAATATTGGTTTTTCCTTCCTTTCAGGACGACATTGTTGCTCGTATTTCCTTTTCATTTTAGCAATAATTTAATTAACAATGAATCAACTAATTAACTTCTTTCAGAGAAAGCCAATTTCGGAATAAAATCAATCCTCTACGATAAAATTAACTTTTTAATGAAAGCAATCAATCTGCTAATATTGTGGTGAAGCCCCGACCGATCATACTGTTACAATGTTATGTTGATATATCAACTAAAGATAGTGACATTGGCATATTTAACCCTAAGTTCACTCATTTTAAACGAATATAATGTGTGTGTACAGGGTGGGGTGCATCATAGTACTAGTTTTGTTAAAAAATATTATTTTTAATGTAATAATGGTACTTGACAAAATATATAATTGAAGTAAGATGGTGCACATATTTTGGCTTGCTGTCTAGATACAGATCTGAATATAATGTGTAAATATTATGTAATGTTATGACTGTAAGCTGTTCTGTGTACCTTATAAATAAAATAAAAAAATAAAATAAAATGTGTGCTGTCATCATTTAAGTATACCAAAACTAGGAGTTTGGTGGCGCATTGTTGAGATCGATTGCTGAGATCAAGCAACGTTGGCTGTGGTCATTCTTAAGATGGGTGACCAAAATACGAAACACCTCAAGCTCCTTCGTGCTTCGGAAGGCACGTTAAACAGTGCGTCCTGCGCCTGACCTCGCCCCGGTCGTGTCGGCTAACCGTCCCATCCAGTGTTGCCAGATGGGTTTTACGTTCCGTTACGCACAGCTCTTAAAAATAGTACGCAAATTCAAGTTTGAGTACGCAGTACATTTTGTCTTTTGTCCTTTTTCAAAATGTGACTTTTGCTCTAGTGAGCAAGCCTATAACAAACACAGACGCATTTTAGTTTTTAAGCAATAGAAATACAGAGGCGCGTTCAGAGCCTCTGGGTGTAGTTGTCCGGTTGTTTTTTAACTCGCTCAAAGGCGTTGAACGCGTTGCAGCAACCAAATCTTTTATCTCCCTCTTTCACATGATTTTTTATTTCTCTCTTTTTCTAGTAGATGACATTATAGAATATGGCCGCCAATATCATCCAATCACGTAAGAGTATTTCAGTCATAAACGTCAGAGCGTTTTACAACCATCAAATTCGATGGTTGTTCGGTTGTAACTCGCGCCCAGCGTTGCCAGAATGTTACTTTTGTAACATTTTACGTTACTTTTGACCCTTTCATGTTACCTCCATGTTACACGACTCAGAATGTTACTTTTACGTTACTTATAAGATCACAGCTTAAGAAAATAATAAAAAATAACAAAAACAATCATGAAATGGAACGCATCCAAAAAAGTTTTCATTCGTAGTGTTGGTGCACCAGTGTTGCCACATTTGGGAATTTTCCACTAGTTCTGGAGGTTTGGAACTTCTTGTTGGTGTGCAAAATTCGTTTCTAGTGGCTGGTGGATTTTTATGGGCATGAAAAGTAAAAAAGTTATGAACCTCTTCTAATGAAATAGTCTGTCACCCCGACGAGTGTAATACACGAGTTCGAAACACGTTATCTTGATCACCTTAGCACAGATTAGATAATAGTTACTACGTAACAGATACATCACTCCCATAGAAACGCTCGAATCGCTGTAATAATAATAGCCAAAACCGACAGACAAAAGTCGCTGCAAGAAGAAAAGGTCTCTATGAACGCGCGCCGAGAGTCGAGATTCCCGCGTACACCGCGTGATTGCGTCATCGAGCGAAAACTTAAGGGTTGTACAAAGAACATAAACAAAATGGTATACGTAGGATTAATGAAATAAAGGGATTGCAAGAAAAGCTCCCTGACTCAAATGTGCTCTAATTTTATAAAATGATAATAATAATAGTTCTTTATTTGCAAGAATATGGTAAAATACATGATTGGTGTTAAATTATACACACTATTCCTCATAATCTACTTCTAAATTGGCAGTGCGCAAATATTTAAAAATTTTAAAATATTACATGTCAAAAAATAAGAGAATAGAATATTATTTTATCGTCATTAATACATTTAAAAATTATAAAAAAAATACAAATTATTAAAAAATTACCAATCCCGCCCGAGGCGAAATTTTTTTTTCATTGATTATATTCATTTGTCAAATTACAAATGATTAAAAAAATTACGAATTATTATGAAAAATACATGACCGATGTTTTTTTTCATGTTTGAACTCACGGTTATTCAGTTTTACTAAAATAGAATAAAAATTTTAGAAAAAAAAAATTTTTAGAAAAAAATCGATTTAGGTGTAAAAATCCCGTTCGTGGTTCTGAAAAGAAAATTATTAATAAAAAAAATTATAAATAAAAAACAAAACGAAATTAAAACCAAATTAATATAATAAACAATAAAATCCTCAGGGATCAATACTCGGTCCTCTTCTCTTTGCCCTTTTCGTAAACGATATTGACTCCTGCTTCAAACACTCCGACTTTCTTCTCTTTGCTGACGATATGAAAATTTTTAAAAATATAAATAATACACTAGATACTATAGAACTTCAATCAGATCTTGATAATCTTCTCAATTACTGCACTAAAAACAAATTAGATTTAAATATTCTTAAATGTTTATGTATCACATTCACTAGATCTCCTGCACCTATAATAGTTAATTATAAGATCAATGATCAAGTTCTAATAAGATGCAACAATGTAACTGATCTCGGAATAATCTTAGATTCGAAGCTACTTTTTGATAAACATATTGCCAATATATCAAGCAAAGCCATGAAAAGTTTGGGGTTCCTTATGCGTGTCACTAAGGATTTTCAGTCTGTTAAAACGCTAAAGATTCTTTATTGCTCCATAGTTCGCAGCCACCTCGAATATGCGTCACAAGTCTGGAATCCTTGCTTCGATAAATACATTGATATTCTTGAAAAGCCTCAGAAAAAGTTTCTACGATTTCTAAACTATAAATTTAAAATCAAGAGTACAGAATATCTTCCGAGCTGTAAACACCACCACATGTTGCCGTTATCGTTGAGACGTGAAGCGGCCGATCTGACTTTCCTGCATAACATTATTATTAATATTATTGACTCCTCATCCCTTTTAGCAAGAATTAGTTTTATGGTACCTCTTAGATCAATTACGCGTAGAAACTATCTTCAGTTAGAAAACTCCCCTTGTTCCACTAAATATCGCCACAACTCTTTCTTTATACGTTCAGCAGATTTCTTTAATAAAACATATTCACAAAATGTAGACATATTTATGATGAAACAAAACGCATTTAAAATTCTAGCAAGTAAAAAATTCTTTATATAACCCGGCTTTAATAATTATAAGTATATAATTAACCATCCTGTGCTATTTTATTTATTTATTTTATTTTCCTCTTTCATATATGGGCTTATATTATATATGGGTACTTACCCTACTTTTGGTAACTCTTAAGTGCTTATTTCTATTATGTTAATATGATGATATGGCTTTGATCTGATTTTTAGTATTATTATCTGTGTTTTTTTTTTACTCCAAACTTTGTCATATTCGTTATTTTTTATCAGTGGAAACTCCTAGGCTAAGTGTTTACACAATCCTGTTCTCATACCATATTATATAGCTGTTTGTTTTCCAAATAAAATAAAATAAAATAAATGAATAAAATAAAATTAAAAAAAACAAAATAATAAAAAACAAATTTATAAAAAAAAAACAAGTTACTAGATTTGATAATAATAATAAAAGTCTCGCGTGCGGCGCGGCGGGTGGCGGCGGCCCTCTGCCGGTCGGCGCGCCGGCGCGCTACTTAGCGGTAGGTATTTATAACGCTGCATTACGCGAGTGACGGGGGCCTGACCTTAGTGCAGTGATTTTCAACCGGTGTGCCGCGGCACAGTTGTGTGCCGCTTAAGCTTTCAGGTGTGCCGCGAATTTTGAACGCCGTATTAGACTATGGTGAATATTACATTACTCGCGGTAATCAGACTCAGTTTAGTGTATATAATATGTAAGATATTGTGTCGTTTTTATAGTACACTATCTAGTGAGACTCCAGTGTCGAGATCGCAAGCTGTATATTGCGGCCTTAAGCAGCATAAAGCCGGCCGCTTATTATACGAAATTTTCTGTCAGAAATTTCGATATAATTTGCAGGGTCTAGAACAAAATGTCCTCTACATTTTGTTCTAGACCTCGCAAACTATATCGAAATCGAATTACTTACAGAAAATTTGGTATAACATGCGGTCGGCGTTAAAACCACGAGTAATAAGATAGGAAAGGGCTATTCGAGCAATCTATAACCTTAAAATGAGAGATTCTTTGCGAGAAAAGTTCAAAGAAATTGGTATTATGACAGTAGCGTCGCAATATATTTATGAGAATATAATATATGCTCGTAAGAATATTCATGTGTTTTGTAAAAATAGTGATATTCATTCAGTTAATACTAGACAAAAGAATATGTTAGCTTTACCAAATACCAGGCTCCAAAAAATTTATAATTCTTTTAGAGGCCTGTGTATACGTTTCTACAATAAAATCCCAAGTTGTATACAAGAATTTAGCTTAAACAAATTTAAAGTTGCAATCAAAGATGTACTTATTAAAAAAGCATATTATAAAGTGTCTGATTACATGACGGACAAAAAAGCTTGGGTTTGAACTCTCAATTCTAATATTTAACAATGTATTGCGTTTTGTTTCAAAGAAACGTTCAGTGAGAGCAATTTATTTATAATCTAAGTTCACGCACTTCTCTCAGAGATAGCTTATATAATGTGAATTAACACATCTATTCTTGTAATGGAAGTTGAGCTCAAACTTTTGCTTTGAGGTCAGCTTCCAATTCGCAAACGACTCTGTAACAAACCAAAATTGTAAATGGCGATTTAAAAGAGGAGATAAAAAATTTAGACCTTTCGAGTTTCTTGCCTGTTCTTCTCGAGAAGGCTCTCCCAATTTCCGAACAGGTGTAGAATCAACTTTTTTTTTTTCATTCCTACTTGTATTTGCAGACATCTTGACTATAGTTAGGATGTATGCACATACAAGGTTAATATAATTTCTTTAAATTAGATTGTTTTGCTTTGTTTTGACGTCAATAAGTGCCTGTAAAGGCCTATGTTGAATAAAGATTTTTGAATTTGAATTTGATAACCCTCCACGCGCAAGTCCGACTCGAACTTTGCAATTTTTTACTTCTGTGCCGTGAAACTTTTATAAAAAGAAAAGTGTGCCAGTGATATGAAAAGGTTGAAAACGCCTGCCTTAGTGCGACAAACCAAATCTCACATATCACGCCAGTGATTCCGCCTAATACGAGTTATTACGTAGTACTGTTTTTTGAGCACAGTTTTTCGTATTCAGGATAATGTTTTAAATAAAAACTTGCTAACAATACATACTACTAATTGTGTGTTTACACATTATTTTTTTTTATTACGTGTGCCATTTTTATTATAATTTTTTTTTGATAAAACTATTTGAATATAACTATTGTATTTCTGTCTTTTTTGCTATTTCAAGACACGTTAATTAGTAAAGAAATTGTTTAATGTACAAAATCATTATTTAGTGGTTGTTCTAGTGATATCACAATACTTTTAAAAGAGCTAATGGTTTTCTGGTGGTTTTAAATATGTAGTTCATAGTGCGTGTGCAAATATACTGTTGGCAACACTATGCTGCACTTGATTGAAACAATTTGAGTGACTCGACAACGCCGACGACCGCGCGCGAAAAGCTGTTTCTTCGATCTTCGTATCGCTATCGCATCGAAATTTTATTTTTTCGATACCTATCTAAAGGGATAGAAAACTCTTTTGTTTTTGTTTTATAAAGTACCATATCTATACTAATACTTACTAATATTATAAAGCTAAAGCGTTTGTTTGTTTTTTCTTTGGGTTGAACGCGCTAATCCCAGGAACTTGAAAAATTATTTTTGTGTTGGATAGTCTATTTAATATGGTTATTTAACATAACAGGCTATGTAACATCACGCTATGACCGATAGGACCGGAGCATCAATGAAAAATGTTACAAAAAACGAGGAATTTTTGTCCTTTTTAACAGCGTTCGTTGCGTGCGCTACGTAAACGGTTAAAGTTACGCAAAAAACATATGCATGACGGAATTTTTATCCATTAAAAATTTTAAAAACAAATATGTGTATGTTTTGTGGTTGAGTCACTAAGTATAACCTTTTTTATGGCAATCAAATCTGTTCTAAAATAATGCATTATTTGCGAAGGTGTTTTTATAAACATGATATTAATCATGATCCCAATAAATACGTTATTCATCACAATTATTTAATTTTGAACATCATTGTCCTTGAAGTCATTTAATTTTAATAAATATCCTAAGAAATATTCATAGTTTTAAAAAACCTCCGCAACAAAATAATGATCAAGTGCCTACCATGCATGTATTTAGGATGTGCAAGGCGGACAGTCATGAAGGGAGGGGCGGGGGGGAGGAGGAAATTTTTGTAGGTTTTTTCCTCAAATTAACGAGGGTAAAACCGCGGGGTACATTATATTATAATCTTAGTGTAGGTTTATACATAAAAAAATAAGATAATGTTACTTTTCTCGTAAAAATGTTACTTTTTGAGCTGTTTCGTGTTACTTTTCACTATCTGCCACTGGCAACACTGCTCGCGCCGACACTCAAAGGTCTTGAACGGGCCGGTTGTTTCACCCGGTTGTTATGCTCGAAGGCATTGAACGGGGTTAGAGCGAAAAGTTGTACTTCGCGCGAAGGCGCTGAACGCGCCTCAGTAGGACCCCGTTTTACTGTAAGGTGAAAATGTATGATACGAAACCAAGTTACAGGTACAAGTGTAAAATGGCGTATTACGCGAAAAGTTTTATTATTGTTTTAAACTGTCGGCCCGTTCCAGATAAGCATTTTTAGCCATAAATACCAACATTTTTAGCATCTCTGCGTTTCATTAGCCGGTGATGCTAGTTTTTCTTGCTGGTTGTCATGCGTTTCATTTAAGCATTTTTAACACGAAATGCTAGCATCAAATACCCATGCTAATAGATGGGTCCTCTGATACCACTTTTTGACAGCTTTCAAATTTGATATTTGGAATCTTTTTTTCATGAATCAAAAAGGATTTTCATCGGATTTAAAAAAAAACATTGAAAGATATTTATAGTATTAGCCAATTCTGATTTATATTATTAAAAATTTTAAGTGGCTGGACTAAGTAGGTGAGGTGTCAAAATTCAGCACGAAAAATCAGTACCTTGCGTTTCATTTGTAACAATTAGCGCGGCTAAAAATGTCAACATTTCTTATTAGAAACGCAAAACGAGGCTAACATCAGATGTTAGCCTCAGAAATTAGCAGTGCTTTATCTGGAACGCAGGGTGTGTTATGTCTATAATTGACCTGTTAACATCCAATAAAATTAAAGAGAATAATGTATAGTAATACTTACGATTGATCCTTTTTTGATCGATAGGCCAACAGCAGAACAGCAAAGCGCGCGCAAACCAAATCATTGAAATCAATCAAAACCATGGAATTATTACTTAAACAGGAATGAGCTCTTGCTTAAAAAAGTGTCCCGAGCGAGAGATAAATAGCTGTACAAAATAGGGATTTTTTCTTAAAAACAATAACATTCAACCTGAAAGATGCTTTTCAAATTCATAATATGCTTAATAATCACGATTGATAAGGAAGAGATCGCTTTTAGGGACAAGGTCGCCCTCTGTACAATTATTGTTAAGTGTATTTATACGTGTGTTATACGTTGACTTTAAGCTGGTTGGTGTTGTACAACAAAGAAATATTATATTCTATTCTATTATTTCAAAATGGGTTGCGCAAAAGAATTTTATTATCTGCTTTTCAATACAAGATAGGTTTTATTAATCTTATAATTATTTAAATAATAATGAATGTCAATGATTGTCTTTCAATAGATGGGTCTTTCCAATCGGTATATTATGTTGAACCCACTGCCACATAACAGATAATCAAATATGCCAACTTGTCAAAAATGAGTCATCACTAAAATCTCTCTGTGATATTTACATACCTAGTAAAAGAATGAGTAATATTTTAAGAAGAAAAGAATTAAAAACTCATCCGTGTGAGTCGAATTGTTTCAACAATATTTAAAACTTTTGTGGTTTCGCCAATATCTTGAACAGAATGTTAATGCCAATTCTTTTTTCTAATAACTTAACATCGCATCGTGTAAGCTAAACAATAAATAACTAATATCAATTACTTTGTTTAAAAAATTTTAAAAATTGCGATAATATTTATGTTAGGTAGATACCGTGTGGTCACCCTACTACAATGACAACGAAAATTACTGACATAGACATAGAATCGTTGTTGCAATATAACATTTTTGAATACTACCACTAGAATATTTCCTGGACGTATAATCATAGTGTTATAATTATTAATAGTAGGCTAACACGATAATTTAATTTATTTCATGGTATAATTATTACAAAAAAAAAACAATTTAGGTATTTTGGGCGTTCAAAGTAATTAAATTATACAATAATAAAAAATCTTCATTTACCAATAGTTGTTTCATAACTACTAAATTATAAAATATACAATAGTAGCAACACTGTGGGAAAGGGATAAAAGGTACAGTTAGTGCTATCTCTCTCGGCACACTTTTGCACTTTCAAGTGTTTAGTCTTTATTCATATAGAAATAAAGTCCAAATTTGAACAACAATATTTTGAAGAGCTCATTCCGGTTTCAGTAATAATTCCATGATCAAAACATTCAAAACTGCGGCGCTGACTTATAATAGTTATAATCATACAGTACAGTCAAATTAAATTAAACTGTAAACTATCAACTTTATGTTCGATTTTGCATTGACTATTATGGTGGCTTAATGTCATTTGAATTTGTAAACTCGCCTAGCGAGCGTGGCCATTGTCACTTGCATGTCAGTGCGACAGCCACAGATAATCTATCTAGTTAACATTTTTTGGGTGCGTTCCTAAATAATATTATTCGGAAACCTAAAAAATATTTTTTCCGTCAAGTGGAGTAACACTAGGCTGTCAGGAGCTAAAATATAAAAATAGTACGCAAATTGACGGATGAGTACGCGAGTACGCAAGGCAAGACCATAAAATAGTACGCCGTGCGTACTATTGCGTACCCATCTGGCAACGCTGGTCCCATCGGACTAGGCCAGTGAAGGAACAGAGAGTGCACTTGCGTTTGCGCAGTCACTTGTGCACTATAATATCTCCTGCGCAGATGGCTAGTTTCTGTTGATATTGGCCGCCGTGACCGAAAATCGGTTAGGAGGACATTAATATACCAAAACTTCAAAAACTACTAAATTTTACTAAAGAATTTTCTCTTCCTCCTTTCTCTCTCGTTCTTGACCCTAAATGTACTAAAAAAGTAGACATTTACCAAGTAATTACAGAGCAGTAGCCAACGCTCGTGGATCTGGCTCTCCCCACCAACCAGCACGGAGCCAGCGAGGTGGAAGACGGCCCAAATCCCTCTTTTTATGCCTAGCAGTAGCAGATCTCTTTTAGCTGCGGACCATTATAATATATATTAACCTGTCTTCGTCCTCCGAGATTTATTCCTTAACCATGTAGTAGCCCTGCTACACGCTAACCCTATCGCACAAGTTTTAAAGTCAGAGAAAGAAAACCACTATATCTTCCTCTGTCTAATCACACCTGACAAGCCTCCGCAGTACCGACCTCATTCTTGTCCGTGCGCGCGCGGCGTTCGCACGAGTGTAACAGTAATATAATTTGTGCATGAGTGTAGGTAACCTACGTAAAAAAAAAGGTATAAATTTACGGTTATTTGCTTATTTGTTAAGTATGCCTAAACGAAAATACTGTGAATCCGAAGAAGACAGATGGCTAAGGAAGATGAAGAGATACGAAGAAAAACTGAATTCGGAAAAACGTAGGGGCAAGCCGGAGGCACATTTTGTACTCAGATGATGGCGAAAATGATGTGCAACCAGAAGAATACTTTTTTACATTCCCGTTGCATTCATCGGGAATCATTTTTATGTCCGTTGTATTCTTCGGATAATATTTTATTATATTCTCGTTGTATTGAACGAGTAAGCGGGTGGACACCGCTCGCCTGGGCCGCCGAGTACGCGCGCGGCGCGACCACGTGCAGTAATACTCATAATGGAAAATGTGGGTATCCTTTTTTCCCCGCTGCCTAAAAATTTCCGTTGCATTTATCGGAAATCACTTTTATGTCCGTTGTATTCTTCGGATCATATTGTTATTATATTCTCGTTGCATTCAACGAGTAATACTCGTAATATGTACTTAATGGAAAATGTAGGGGCTGTCCTTTTTTCCCCGCTGTTTAAAAATTTCCGTTGCATTCATCGGAATTATTTTAAAATATTTTTCATTACTCATACTCTGAAAGTAGGTCTGAAGTTGCCAGAGGAGCGGGTTGAAAGTAATACTTTTCAGCCCTAGGGAGAATCACTTTCAACTGACAGCTGCTGTCAAATTTTAAAAAAGAAACTAGTTCTTTTTTTTAACATTTTTATTGAACCATATTCCGACTTTCTATACAGCCACTCAATTACAGCGCGGTGTAAAATTTTAATAACATAATGTTAAGTATTTAAAGAATATATTTTGGAAATGACTTTATTATAATTTATTTTCAAATATTTATTTAAAATAACAGATTTGGGCAAAATATTTACCATTTTTCAAATTATGAAAATGAAAAATAATGGCTCAATAGCTGGCCGGTCACAGAAAAAAAAACAAAATAAGCGGGAAAGCGGCAATGCGATCTTCATTTGTTTTTCCATTTGTAGAGTTTTGTTAATACTTCCGTATAGCATGTTTATTATATTTGTATAACATTGTGTTAATAATAAATTAACACAATGAGTTCATCCGATTCAGGTATGGAGTTAACGCCTGATTTTATAAGAGAAAGCGGGCTAAAGCAGAAGATGTTGATTTATGTAAAATAATTTTTTTTTCTTTAGCTAATTTATTGCTTTATTTTTACTTTCCTTGTATTCGTAATGAAAAGCACAGTGTTTACCTCGGGTTAAAGACTTATTTAGTCCCGAGACGGTGTTTGGCGCCCGAGCGTAGCGAGGGCACCAATAGTTCGAGGGAAGAAGGAGGAGGAAGGCGAGGTTACTTTCACCCCTAGGGTAACAATGTACTATTTTGTGCTACCTAAATTCTCATTAAATATTTATTAGTATTTTTAACATACAAACGAATATGGTGATAACTGATGACTTACAAACCGATGTAGCGGCCAGGTTTCAAGTCATATTGCAAAACGGTTTCCAAAAGTGACCAAAGACGAGCATTAAAAAAATGTACTATAGTACCTATGGCGAAAGGCCGACTCTAATTCGGAAGTAAGTGCTATGTTGGTAGACAACAAAATCAACTCGGTAAAGCACTTTCAGCTCTGGGAAGGGCACTATCGTGTCTTTTAAAGAAAAATCCTAATATTCCAGTAGTTACGTTGAACGATGCAGGTAAATTATTTGCTGTTTCTCATTATATAGAAACGGATACCCGTCGATCCGTGATTATTCCCCTGATAGATAAATCAATATCATACTCTTTTAAAAACAGAAGAATGGACTATTTGCTATTTAGAGTATCAAGAAGACCAGTAAATTATTACAGACACCAATTTCATCTAAGAGTCATTTAAACTTGAAAGGCTCATCGTCCCGAACGCGACAGCAAAGCAGCGGCCAATCCTACCCTCATCGAGCCGGTGGGCAGAGTCAGTCAAAGACGTCATACTAACAAGATAATCGACGGCGAGCAGCCGCGTTCGCCAGCTTGTCGCCAGCGAGCCCCGCCGCCGCCACCGCTGCCGCTGGCACCGCCGAGAGACCAGCCAGTCGCGTCGCATCACAACGGTCATCGAACAATCGCTCGATTTTTTACGGACGCTTCGACAGGAGGCTAGGGTGCAGCTTGTGCCAACGAAAAGACTGGTGGTTTCTGGACCAACATCGAGCGAACCAATCATATAAACTGACTGGAACTACTCGCTGTTTATTGTGGGCTAATTTCATTTGCTAAAATTATAGCTAATTGTGGTAGTATTTTAAGTGTCGATAACACCACTGCCATATTCTATATAAATAGAATGGGGAGAGTGTAATACCAACACTTAAGTCAAGTTACTAAAATGATTTGGGACTGGTGTGAGAAAAGTATATTTATTTTCGCGTCTTATATTCGTTACTCGTTAAATATAGAAGCTGAGAATCGAGAAAAAGGAACTTCGACACAGACATTCGCAGTATTCGACAACTTTTGAAAATTAAAACATTTTTTGGTGAACCATCTATTGACTTATTTGCATCTCGTAGTAATGCAAAATGTCCCGCGTATATTTCATGGAAAAGGGATCCCTTTGCCTATGATATTGACGCGTTTAAACAGTAGATTAGTCGCAATTTTATTTTTACGCTTTAACACCGTTTGCACTAATTTTTAAAACGATAAACAAAATTGTTGACGACAGTTCGCAAGTGCCGGGGACCCAGAACTAAGCAGCGGACGTAGTCTAAGCTTATGCGGGCCAAGTCCCCATGAATGAACTATATCTTAAATAAATTCGGCCCCTTTTGATTGGTCCGCGGGCGGGATGTCCCCCCGCGAACCAAGGGATAGTGTATAAATATAGGGCCGAATTCTGATAAATTGTAGTCAGTTGTAGTCGGTCAGTGGAAGTCGTCTTGCAAGAAGTAAATAAAGCTCCAAAATTATCACAAGAAACCTGCGTTTAACTGAAGAAGTACCTACATACAGTCCACTCTCAACATCTTGATCCTACCGAGCCGGATCTAAACAAGTATAAGTGATGGTAGTTACACGGAGCCAGAGCGGGAAGAAAGATTTGGTGTGCGTATTCGACCACCCACCACGATCGCCATCCGCATCGACGACTGTCGCCGCCCAAATGGAACCGGGCATCGAGGAAGGGATCTCAAGTCGCACTGAACGGCGACACCGAACGGAAGGGGTCTCAACTCGCGACGAAAACCTGTACCGCGAGGAAGGGATCTCAAGTCGCACTGAACGGCGACACCGAACGGAAGGGGTCTCAACTCGCCCCGAACAACCACGAACGGAAGGGGTCTCAACTCGCCCCGAACAACTTCAACGACCGGAAGGGGTCTCAACTCGCCCCGAACAACTTCACCGACCGGAAGGGATGCCAACTCGCGAGGACGAGAATGCGCGTCACGTTTATAAGACGACGCCGGTTAGGAAGATTGCTCGCTCCACGAGATCGACCGCCAGTGCCATCGCCCGCCTGCAATTCGAAGCCGAAGAGAGACTAGCCGCAGTACGACGCCAGGAAGCCGCAGTACGACGCCAGGAAGTTGCAGAGGAAGCCGCAGCACGACGCCAGGAAGCTGCACAGGAAGCAGCAGTACGACGCCAGGAAGCTGCAGAGGAAGCTGCAATACGACGCCAGGAGCTAGAAATTGAAGCGGAGCTTATTCGAAAAAAGCTAACCGCCGACCTAGCCGTCGCCGAAGATGGCAGTATGCTGGAAGAAGAGACCGAACCGGCGGAAAACCACGAACGAGTTGAGGCATGGCTACAGGAGACTTCGAGGCAAGAGGAACAAGTGCATCAAGTGCTCGAACCGGAACCCGTACTTGCACCGGTGAGACGCGACATAGTTAGACCTAGGGAGGTTGAAATCGCTACTCCAGTCGCGCACCGAACGAGACTACGGTGGGAAGAAACAACCACACCGCGTGATCGCGAGCACTCAAGAGGACGGGCTATTGAACATTTAGCCGGCACACTCGACCACATGATGAGGTCGCGACCGCCGCCGCGTCAAGCCACCGACCTGCCACTATTCTCGGGATCACCGCTAGAGTGGCTGCAGTTTGCCGCAGCAATGCAAGAAACGACGGCCGTGTACCAGTTTTCGAAAGTGGAAAACCTTGCGCGACTCCGTAACTGTCTGAGAGGCGAAGCCAAGGAGACCGTCGCGCCGTTACTGAGCACCGCAGCGCATCCTGACGTCATCATGAAGACTCTGCAGCAGTGTTTTGGCAGGCCTGAAATATTGATCGACGTCGCGTTCGAAGACCTGAAGAAACTACCGAAGCTCGGCTCGACTGCGATAGAACTCAACACCTTCGCAGTTCGAGTACAGAATGTCGTAGCCGTGCTTAACAACGTAGAAAGGAACTATCTACACAATCCGCTGCTCGTGAGAGAAATCTTCGAGAAGCTTAGCCCGCATCTAAAAGCGAAATGGTGCGACTACGCCGAAGAACACAATGAACCTGAGCCGGAAATAGTCAAGTTGACCATGTTCCTCATGCGAGAAGCTGATCGAGCGCTCAAGCACGGATACTCCGGTACGACTCACAAGCCGACGCCGCAACCACCGCAACGCCCCGCCTCTAAACCCGAACAGAGGAGGAGGGTGTACAACGTGGCAGAACCGTCGTCGTCGGACAAGACCGAGTCGGAACGCTGTGCACAGTACGACGACGCGCAACCGACGCCAAGACCGCCGCGACGCCCCGCCTCTAGACCCGAACAGACAAGGAGGGCGTACGACGCAGCAGAATCGTCGTCGTCGGACAAGACCGAGCCGGAACGCTGTGCGCACTGCAACAACGCGCAACTACCGACGCCGCCACCGCCGCAACGCCCCGCCTCTAAACCCGAACAGAGGAGGAGGGTGTACAACGTGGCAGAACCGTCGTCGTCGGACAAGACTGAGCCGGAACGCTGTGCACAGTACGACGACGCGCAACCGACGCCGCGACCGCCGCGACGCCCCGCCCCTAAACCCGAACAGAGGAGGAGGGCGTACGACGTAGCAGAATCGTCGTCGTCGGACAAGACCGACCCGGAACGCTGTGCACAGTGCAACAACGCACACCGACTTGACGCCTGCGACAAATTCAAGAAGGTGTCTTTGGACGAACGATGGAACGTCGCGAAGAAAGCTGGCTTGTGTTTCAAGTGCTTGAAGAGCAAGCACCGAAGAATGAACTGCCGCCAGAAATCATGTGGCGTAAATGGATGTCGACGGCCGCACCACCGCTTGCTTCACGCCGAAGCACCTGCGGCCCGAACTTACCAGCCGGAGGAAGCAAGCGTCTCTTCAACGCGAACTCAGTGCGCGGTGAAACTCAAGATTTGCCCAGTAACCGTATCGGGCAAGAACGGGGAGCGTAACACATACGCGCTCTTCGATGAAGGCAGCACAGTGACGCTCATAGAAGACGGACTGGCACGAGAGATAGGCCTGGATGGCCCCGCAATGCAGCTACGCGTAAAAGGGATCGACGACCGACAACGTCAAATTGACAGCCGCGTCGTTTCACTACGCATCGCCGAGCGAAGCGCGAGAAACTTCAAGGCGTGTTCTGCGCGAACAATGGCGGACCTGAACCTCGCCACTCAATCAATTACAAGGGAAGAGGTGCAGTTCGATCACCTCACTGACCTGCACGATCAGTTGATGTACGAGAACGCGAAACCTCGCATTCTCATCGGATCCGATAATTGGCCGCTGATTGTTACCCGAAAACTGCGCGTGGGCAAACGAAACGAGCCCGCGGCATCCCGAACGGAACTCGGATGGGTGGTGCACGGAACGGCACCCACCAAAGTAGTAACCAAGCGCCAAGATGAAGTGCTGCACGTGTGGACGCAAAACATCGAACGACGGGTCAGCGAGCACTTCCAATTAGAATCGCCGGGAATCTCGCTGAAGTCAGCGCACACGAGGGCAAATGACAAGCGAGCACCGAGAACAATTCAACAAGTCGACGAAGTGCACATAGAAGCTGGCTTCAAGCTGAAGGGGTGGAATAGTAACAGCGCGGAGCTCTTGAAGAACGTAGAGAGTGAACGCCGCGCGACCACTACGCTCCTTGGGAAGCCAGAAAAGGCACTGGGCCTCATGTGGGACGCGCAAGAGGACACATTAAGCTTTAACATCGCGTTGGCTCGCGTCCCAAACGAGGTGAAGACGCAACTTCGGCCGCCGACGAAGAGGGAAGCGCTCGCAACAGTCATGAGCATTTATGATCCTCTCGGGCTGTTGAGCTGTTACACTGCTACGGCGAAGATCGCACAGCAGAAATTATGGCGGCTGAAGACGATCTGGGATGAGCCAGTCCCTCCCGAGATTGCGTCGATGTCCAAAGACTGGCTTACGAGCCTGGAAGCCGTCGGCAGACTGCGCTTGCCCCGGTCTTACAACGGGGGGAGAAGAGTAACGCGTCGCGAACTGCACGTTTTCTGCGACGCGAGCGAAGACGCATACGCTGCGGCGGCATATTGGGTGCACCAAAATGAAGATGGCACCTCAGGAACGATCTTGGTGTCGGCCAAGGTGAAGGCCGCGCCGCCACAAAGGATTCCACGGCTGGAGCTGCGCTCATCGGAGCTAGACTCGCTCAAAGCGTCAAGACGGATCACTGCATTCCCGTGGACGAAGCCGTGAACTGGAGCGACTCACAAACCGCGCTCCACTGTACGAAGAACGGGAGCAAGCGCGAGAAGTCGCCACACGTGGAGGTCGGCAAAAACGCTGACCGATCACTACTGGCGTCGATGGGTGCGAACCTTGTACCTCGCCCCAAAGCTGCGACGCCAGCAGAGCTCGACGACAGAGGTGTGACCCTGGTCGCAGACCCCATGCTTCTCCGGAATGTCTAACCGCGGGGACGCATAGACAAGATTTTCCCGGGACCGGACGGCGTAAGAAGAATCGACCGCACTCTCCCCGGACCAAAGGGAGGGGACGCGCTGCACATCGGCCTGACATACCGCACACTCCCCGGACTAGAGGGAGGGGACGCGCTGCACATCGATCTGATCTACCGCACTCTCCCCGGACTAGAGGGAGAGGACGCGCTGCACTGTCTTACGGCGAAGGCGAGTACGAGTTCTCGCCGGGGGGAGGATGTTGACGACAGTTCGCAAGTTCCGGGGACCCAGAACTAAGCAGCGGACGTAGTCTAAGCTTATGCGGGCCAAGTCCCCATGAATGAACTATATCTTAAATAAATTCGGCCCCTTTTGATTGGTCCGCGGGCGGGATGTCCCCCCGCGGACCAAGGGATAGTGTATAAATATAGGGCCGAATTCTGATAAATTGTAGTCAGTTGTAGTCGGTCAGTGGAAGTCGTCTTGCAAGAAGTAAATAAAGCTCCAAAATTATCACAAGAAACCTGCGTTTAACTGAAGAAGTACCTACATACAGTCCACTCTCAACAAAAATAGTTACTGATTAAGCCACCGGGATTATCGTTGTTCAACTATAGCCCTCTTAACTATGGTATCCCCTTTTCATATCCCTGGGTGTCACAAAGATTGTGATATTTCCTCCAAGAAAGATCTACTTACTTCCTTTCAGGATGGTACACCATCTGCGCCGTCACCTTTCCCTGCCAGCGTGTGTATTTTCCGGGAAACCTTTCATGACGTGCCAGAAACAGCGTTAGATGTTATGTTATCTTCGATATCACATAACACCGGGTCATAATATAATTCTAGTCTGGAATTTTGTAAAAAGAATACAACAGATTTTTTAAATGTAAATACTACATTTTTGTTGGAATTTCTGTTAATGTGTTTTGAAATTTTGAAGTTTAGGTAGAACTATTGTTCTAATGTCACGAAAGCGATAGCAAGTGATCGTTATTAGTTAGGCGGTAGCCCCCTGGTATTATAGTATTAGACTATTAAACGATTTGAGAATGATACAATTAATCTTGAAAAAATGAGTAAGAAGTTAGTCATGTTATTAGCTGGACCAAGGACGCATACAATTTCTCTAACAAAAATACGAAATATTAATAAAGCATATGAAGATCGAGTAATTATAACACTTACAAATTTCATTAAAACATTAGCAATTGGCAAAGCTCAGCCGGTTTTAAACTTACTTTTTTTATCCTTTAATATCCCGGTATTTGTTCAGCATCAGTGGTATCTATACTATATAAAGATTCAGAACAACACCTGATCCTCCGTAGACCTGCTTCATCTCAACCCATTGGGCGCTGGATAAAACAGCTCATGTGCGATAGTGGCATTGACATCTCAATATTCGGAGCGAGCGAGACACGCATCAACATCAGGCTGCGTCTCGCGCTGGCCTCAACGTCGATGTAATTAGAAAGACCGCAGAATGTTCGGAAAGATCAGCTGTATTTGCTGATTTTTATAACAGACCGGTATATTAGTTCTGAAACCAATTTTATTGAATCTTTGTCACAATTATAATTATTATTAAGTACTTAAAATCGGTTGATTAGTTTTTTGTTCACAATATTTTGTTGTTTTGAAATTTTTGATAGTGACGCAAAAAAGGAAATACGTAATAATTATGTTTTGATGTTTTACTGTAATGTTGTTTTCTTTTTTACTGTCGCAACATTGATTTTATACTCTCTGAACATCTACATGGTTAAGGAATAAATCTCTTCGGCGAAGACAGAATAATCAAGATCGAACTTCACTTCAGGTAAGTTCATTTGATCATTTAATAAATATTAATAACTCTTTATTGCACACAAAGACAAAATACAAAAGAAATAACAAATGAAAGTAAACAGAAATGTGGCAATGGGCGGCCTTATTGCTAAAGAGCAATCTCTTCCAAGCAACCTCGGAAGTGGTATATATATACACAGAGGAGATTCAAACAATTATCCAACAAATGTTTGTTTATTATTATTTTACGTAAGCGAACAAACTTAAGCCTCCTCACACGGATAATATCACCCGGTGAAGATCTGTCACTCTGGGTTTCGATTCCTAAACGTTGAACTATTACAGGTTTTAGTTGGTGGTAGGTCTGCTGATACCACCTTGCTAGCTAAAGTCCGTAATAATAAGCTATTACAACAAAGTTCACAGCATAAAGGTAGTATAACCGAATTCTCGTGGTTAAAGTTTGGAATGCTTAGCTTTAACCGCCTAAATGCTAAGCTTTAACAGACTACGCAGTCTGTTAAAGACGCATAGATAAAGTAGTAGTGCTTCTGAGTCCGCCTGGCAAGCTACCACCATATTATCTAAGTGACCTTTCGTGTTTCTTGCCTGTTCTTCTCGAGAAGGCCTCCCAATTTCCGAACAGGTGTAGAATCAAGCTTTTTTTTCATTCCTACTTGTATTTGCAGACATCCTGATTATATTCAGGATGTATGCACATACAAGGTTAATATGTTTCTCTTAAATTAGAATGTTTTGCTTTGTTTTGACTATTAAATATTTTTGAATTTTGAATAAAAATGTGAATAAAATTTTTGTGTTCCAACGATCAGATGTAAAATTGACAGTTGCTCATTTGTTGAGAAGTCCTGATGAAGTTCGCTTCTATTTTTATCCTTATTGCCATTTACCATTTATTATGGTTAAAATCATATAATTTGTTGAGTCGAATCTAAATAGGCTAAGGTTGGCTGGTAGACAATTCTTTACGGCGTTTAGCCTTTCACACATTTTGTAAAAGGCTAAATGCTTTTCCGCCTTTGTAATACTGTACATGAAGAATTAATAACTAACTTTAATTTAACTCTTGATATCCCACCCCACAGCACTGATTTTCTTTCATACTTTTTTCTTGCATATACCGTTCAGCTATGGAACTCGCTCCCTGAGAGTATTAAGAGAGCTCGTACGCTGGAGTCCTTCAAGAATCAAGTCCGAAATCACTTCCTATCCTTAAATCCTTAGCTTAATCAGTCCTTCATTGTCCATAATTATCAACTACTGGACCCATCCCCAATTTGAATTTCTTTTGTGTATTTCCCTGTTCCTAGGTTGCCCGGAAGAGATTGCTTATTAGCAATAAGGCCGACTGTGTTGTACATCTGTATTGTTTTTGAAAAATTTCTGTTTGTATCTCTTTGTGTGCAATAAAGTATTTTACATCTCTCATGTTCGGTAAGTAGGTCCTTATTACCCCCAAATGGGGCTTGTAGGTGACCTATTAGCGCTCTAGGGTAATAATGTAGCTAGAAATGCCCTAGGGCTGTAAGTAATTTATTGCCAGTATGATGGTTAGATGTACGCGAACTTTTTGAAATAGTGAAGTGTTTTTTTAGTTCCTTACCGCCCTAGGGCTTTCCAAGCTTTATTATTACCCTAGAGCGCTTATTGGTCACCTATAAGCCCTATGTTAAAATCCGTTTCTTGTAAATATATATAATAAAAATAAATCATCAATACACGTTTCACAATTTCGTCTTATAATTCTTTTATTTCAGTAATGACATTTTCTTTGACAACAAATTCAAATCATTATAATAAATATATTTTTCAGTAGTCGATGACAGTCATGTTCAATCAAATTCCCAAAAGCGTTCGCAACATCCTCCACACCGCAAAAAATAAATAAAAATAATGTCTTCTTCAATAAACATCAACACATAAAAATAAACACAGTTACACTATGCTATGTTACACGCCAAGTCTATGTGGAGGCCTGATCACACGACCACATCTAGTTTTAGTCAAATCACTAGGTTCAGAGTTCTTTATTTTTACAGCAGTCAAAGGTAAAGACTTCTTTGCAGTTGAACCCGCACCGCTATCGCTGTGGTTTCTCAAGCTGAGGCTGTTTGTTTCTTTGCTACTTAACTCCAAAGGATAGAGCCGTTGAAATGGACGAAGTCTTATCCCAGAACTGGTTTTTACTTTTGCCACTCGTTCTATTCCATCTGTCCCTGCAAACGTTTCAATGACAATGCCCAAAGGCCAGTTTACACGTTTCGTGTCTGCTTCTACAAGCACCACATCACCAACCTTTAAGGTGTCATTTCCTTCATTTTTCCGTTGCACTAGCATACATAGATACTCATTTCTAAAACGCTGTCGTAGACCATCCCGTAAACTTTGTAAATACTTATGTCTCTTCTGCAAGGAGTTGCTATCATTAGTATCGAGGTCCGGTACTATAACTTCCAAAAATCCTTGTAAAAATGAGTTTGGAGAAAGAGGGACCAAAATTTCCTCTTCAGACACATAAGTCAAGGGCCTCGAGTTTACTGTAGCTTCCACGTCACAAAGCACTGTTCTTAATTCGTCTATATTGACACTTGCTTTACCAAGGACTTTGCGTAACAAATCTTTCACCGTCCGAACCATACGTTCCCACCATCCACCCCACCAGGCAGCAGTAGGAGGATTAAAAATCCATTTAATTTTTTGGACATTAGAGACATTTTGAATTTTCCCCCAGTCAAGAACATTTAGCGCATTAAACGTACCCTGAAAATTAGTACCATTATCCGAATAGATGGTGCTAATTCGTCCCTCCGAGCGATGAACCTACGTAAGGCCATTATAAAATCATCAGTTGATAGACTACTTGTTAGTTCCAGATGTATAGCCCGATACACAGCACAGGTAAATAACGCTATATAAGATTTTTGTCCAGACGATAAATATAATGGACCCGCCATGTCTACTCCAGAAGTCTCAAAAGGCTTAGAACCTGCATCTATTCGGGCTAGTGGTAAAGGACCATTGGTCGGATTGAGAGGGCGTGCTTTCAGCCGTCGGCAAACTATACATTTTCTCACGACACCTTTTACCATTCTGCGTACACCTATAATCCAAAACTCTTCTCTCAAAGCAGTGATAATGGTAGATACACCAGCATGTTGAAGAAATTGATGTTTTTGCATGACTAACCGCTCAATTATTTCATGTCGACTAGGTAATAATATTGGAAATTTGAAATTATTGTTTTCACCGCTTAGCAATAGTTTAGTCTTAACTCTCAATAGTCCATCATTGTCTTTAAATACAGCAATATTTAATTGTTTTAATTTTTCATTTGATATACCTTCCTTCTGAGTCATTTTCATCATGGTCAACTCCGCAATCTTATATTCATCACAATCTATATCTGTAGTCTTATTGATTTTTGATTTCTTACAGTTGTTAATAAATCTTTGGACCCAAGCCACCATTCGTACTATCATTGAGTATTTCCAAAATTTTTGTAGATTTTCCGAAAAATTTTCAGCTAATGTATCAATATGAGCACTAACTTTATGTCTTACCTCCTGCATCGCTAACATATCTTCTTTTGGATCACTAACAGGCCATATCTCAGCCGGTAGTCTTAACCAGGAAGGTCCCTCCCACCAACGAGATTCGATAAGACATTTGGCATCACAGCCTCTTGATGGAAGGTCCGCAGGGTTAAGATTGCCAGGTACATGACGCCAATCTGTAATTTGTGTTAACTTTCTAATATCATTCACTCTATTCTGAACAAAGGTTGCCCATTGAGCCTTCTTTTTTACCCACGTTAGGACAACGGTAGAGTCAGTCCAGTAATAAATTTGACAATCTAAATTCATTGCGGCCATTACGTCCTTACACAACCTTGCCCCAATTAATGTAGCGATTAACTCTAGCTTGGGGATTGTTATCTTCTGTTTCGATGGTGCAACTCTAGACCTTGCTGACACTAGTCGTACTGTAACTTCGTCTTCAAATTTACTCCGTAGGAATATACAAACAGCATATGAAGTCTTACTGGCATCACTGAAAACATGCAAGGTTCTCTTACATTCATTAATTGATGCCGTGGTTAACCTTCTTGGTATCCGGCATTCTTCTAGCAAATGTATGTTTTTAACCATAAACAGAATTCTTTTTTAATTTCACAAGGTAATTCATCATCCCATCCTATCGATATAATCCAACACTTCTGTAATATAATCTTTGGAATCAGTGTAACAGGTGCTGTAAAACCGATAGGATCAAGAACCTTTTGTGCAATTGATAGCAGTATCCGTTTAGTTAGCTTATCAGTAGGTTCAGGCAATGCATTTCTAGTACAACTCAGCGTATCATTTTTCATATTCCATGTAACTCCTAATATCGAAGTAGTTTCTGTTTCTTGTACACATTCTGTAGGTGCCGATATCCATCCTCTTAGGTCAAACATACCCATAGTCATCAAACGCTTTGATTCGGAAATAAACATATCTGCTTCTTCTTTGGTCTCCACACTTGTAACGCAGTTGTCAACGTAAAAAGATCTCCGTAGTTTTTCTGCAACATTTGAAGTGTCATTTGAGAGGTTCAGTAAATGGTAATTAATTGTGGCAGCTAATAAGAATGGACTACATGTAAGACCAAATACTACACGACAATGTTGGTAAGTCTGTAGTTCTTGTCTATTCTCATCACTCCACCATAAAAACTTTAAGAACCGACGATCTATTGGATTAACAGAAATTTGCAAAAATGCTTTGCGAATGTCAGACGTGATTCCAATTGCATGCATTCGAAACTGTATCAAAAGTCTCGGAATAAGCTCAAGAAAATTTTCACCCTTTTCTAGATACCCATTTAATGAATGACCATTCTTATCTCGAGCTGATGCATCAAATACAGGTCGAATACGTGTCGTCAAACTCGCTTCTTTAATGACAGCATGATGTGCGAGATAGTGCCCTTCTTTGTTATCGTTTTGGACTCGCTCTATAATGCCTAGCTCTAGCCATTCCTTAAAGACTGAATCATATGATTGAAAATTACCTGTATTCAAAAGTTTCTTGGTGGTTGAAAATAGTCGCTTCGTAGCTAGGTCGTAATTATTTAATAGTTCTGTGTTGCTATTCTTCCAAGGTAAATTCGTTTCATACCTGCCGTCACTATTGATCTTTAGATTTTCTTCAAACTGTAACATAACCTCATCAGAAGTAGCACTGGTCGGCTTGTCGGTTATACCTAAGCATTCTAATTTCCATAGTTCTGAAATATCCAGTTCAACATTACAAAGTAAGGTATTAGTAGTAGTAGTTAGCGAGTACGACTTTACTCCTTGTGTAATCCAGCCTAATTTTGTTTTTATCGCGGTCATAGCTCCTAGTTGAATGTAGTGTCCTGTGCTTAATAAACCTGAATAATTTGCACCAATCAGCAATCCAATATCAGTCGGAGCATCCACGGCATCAAACGGTTGAATATTATATTTGACAAGCGTGTGTTGAAATTCTCGCGTACTTAAACATGGTAGCGGTCCACAAATTTTGTCTTGATCTAACACTGTCATATTAATTATAAAATTGCTATCCATGCTCTTAACAAGAATGTCATATTGCTTATGACAACGTCTATCTGTTTCTAATCCACCAAATACGCAATGGGATAAAACTTCTTCATTACATGTGTTCACGCTCGAGGAAGAGCGAGTGGCAACACAGCATTTTAGTCTGTGGCGGCCGGCCGCATGTAGATGTCAGTTGAGTTGAGTCGAAATGTCACGACATTGAATTAGGTTAGGATGACCACCGGGTTTCCATAAAATATAAGCATTATAGTGATTTGCGCGGCGCACCTAATATCGGGGTGCGAAAGCCCGCTTTGTGTTGTGCAAAAGAGTCCCCGCTTGTGTTATCGTCGCGTGGGTGAGCCGTGGTGGCCTAATAGGCAAGTGTACCATCCGGTTCGGTCAGACAGCAGAACTTCAGGAGCCGCGACTTCCTTCGAGCTAGCTCAGGAAGTCCACCGGCTACATACGGAGACCAATCGGATCCAGGGTAAGTAATACCAATGTTTTCTATGAGCTGGTAGTAGGGTACAAAAATCAGCAAGCAATATAAGTCGGTGAATCGCCGACGTGGTGGTGTCTACCTTGGGCACCACCAACATGGCACAAGTCTTAATTGATTAATCAAATCTTTTCTTATATAAGATCTTTGCGCTCCTGAATCAATAAGAGCTCTAACAATAAACTCAGATTTGTTACTTACGATTTTTACTAAGAGAGTTTGTAAAAGTGTCATTTTTGGCCCACTGGATCTGCTGCTTAATGTCATCGTAGTACTATCGCTTTGCTCTCCTTTCGCCTCCATAATCTCCTTCTTACTCGAATTTCTATTCACCGGTACATCTGACTCCTTTTGGCTTTGTGTCGCCTTCTTCTCTATTTCTGTACACATCAAAATATTATGACGACGAGAACACAGCATACATTTTATATTACTTTTACATACTCTAGGGTGATGACCAATACGTAAACAAATAGGACATCCTCTTTTCTTTCTTAAAATGGACTTTCGATCTTCTAATGATATTTTAGATAACTTATAACAATCGCTACTGCTATGATTCGCTTTATCGCACCATAAACATAGTTTATTATTTTCGCTTGACAAAAGTATTGACGTAGTTGGTAACTTCTCGATTCTATGATAATCATTATTAGAAAAACTCGCTCTAGCCATGTCTATCCTTTGTATACTTTCTACTTCTCGCTTTAAAAATTCTAATAAATTGGATAATTGGTTACCTCGATTTTCCACAGTACGTGTTCTTTCGTAAGCTCTCAAAATTTCATCCGGAAGTGTAGACTCGACCATCGGATAAAGTATAGCCGCATACCTGTCGCTCGTTACACCAAGTGTTTTCAGCGCTCTTACTTGCGTAGTCAACTTATCATATAGTGTAGACAGGGAAAGCTCGGACCCCACCTTAGCCTGCGATAACACAAGAGATAAAAGTTCGCGAACACAAACCTCAATGATTAATTCGTCTCGACCAAACCTATCCTTTAAGTACTGCATAGCCTTAGGGTAATTGTCTCCAGATGGTGGAAAACTATTTACTAGTGCTCTGGCGCTCGACTCCTTTTCAGTTGCCTGAATTAAATACTGCATTTTATCATGATTATCAAGATCGGGATCGTTATCAATCTTTTGAAACTGACCCCAAAATGTCGTCCAATTTTTAGCCTGCCCATCAAATTTGACAAGTTCTAATTTTGGAAGATTAAAGTTTCTTTTCTTACCTTTTATGAAATTTTCATGACAATCTTCGTTATTCAATGATTTGACTGTTTTAGTACTTACGAACCTCGCATCATTATTCAATACATTATTAACTGCCCTTTTGACAGCACTCCATTTGTATCGATACTCGTCGCTTTCATCCGCCTCATTATCAATATCTGTATCACTGACATCTGTTTTAATCATCTCCTGCATGACCTCGCCATCTAATAAAAACAGCTGTTCCGCTTTTTCTTGCGTAGCACTGAAAATGTCTTCCAATTCTCCAACATCTATTGCTTCGCAAGTAACTCCTAATAACTCTTTTAGTTTGCTTATTCTCTTTGTAAAAATTCGACGTAATGATGATCGCTCTTTCTTTAAAGATATCAACTTATTCATATTTACGGACTTTGATATTTATTTATTGTCACGGTCGCCACTTTGTTAAAATCCGTTTCTTGTAAATATATATAATAAAAATAAATCATCAATACACGTTTCACAATTTCGTCTTATAATTCTTTTATTTCAGTAACGACATTTTCTTTGACAACAAATTCAAATCATTATAATAAATATATTTTTCAGTAGTCGATGACAGTCATGTTCAATCAAATTCCCAAAAGCGTTCGCAACACCCTATTTGGGGGTAATAAGGACCTACTTACCTCACAATTGAGATGTAAAGCAGAGTAGTTAGCTCGGGTGTAAGCACCAATTGCACCCTCGAAATATATATATAATTATCTCGGGCTGCAATTGATGTCTTACAGCCCTTAGCTACTAATCTACTATTATTATTATTATTAAATAAATTTGTCCAAACATAAAACCAGATACAAAAACAAATTTGTTGAATTTGGATTTGGAAGAATAAATAAAGGCATCCTTTGACCAGCCATTCTCCCGCCCCGTGGCGAAGTTCGAGGACGGGGCCTTGGCGCGGTGCACGTGTGGCCGTTGCATAGCAACCGTCTCGCTGCGTACTCAGGACCAAACACGCAGAATACTCTCTAAGGCGCAGGAAGAATTGGCTTCATTTAGAGAAAGAAAGAAAGAAATAATACTTTATTGGCCGCGTTTCGTGCAATTATACATGCATTGGTATGATAACAGAGAAAGTAAAAAACAATAAAACGTCACCACGTGCTCTCACCTCGACTAATACTTCTGTCACAGTGTATCAGAAGCGCTGTGTATGCCTTTATTTGAGCCTATTTTATTATACAGTATGTGCGTCGGTGGCGCTTTGGATTCGGCACTGGCCTTCTAATCAGGAGGTCCGGGGTTCGATTCTACCATGTGCCAATGTATTTTTCGTTTTTCGAATTTCATATGTACAGTTTTGTCCGACGCTCTTACGACGAAGGAAAACGTCTTGAGGCAACCTGCATACATCTACGAAGAAATTCAAAGGTGTATATGAAGTCGAGCAATCTGCACTGGGCCAACGTGGTTGTCTAAGGCCTTATCACTTCAACATAGGGTAAGCTCGAGCCCCTCGTTGGGGACACGTACGAGTATATAAGTTGTGATGATGATGAGTTATTAATTAAAGTAAAAAACATGACATTAATTTCAGTTAATTTAAAATATTATTAAAACAAGATGTTTTGTTTGCACACTGCACTACTTGTATTTGAGCTGTACAACAGAACAATGTCAAAATTATTACTCTACCTACGTCCATTAGTTCCGATATTATTGTTGAACAAAAAGACCTTCTCGCTATGTATTTGTAATTCTAGCAGAGCTATCGATGATAAAATATATATTTATATATACTGGCTGTGCTCGCGAACTACGTTTCGCCACAATAATTGTCCAAAAAAAATATGGATGGCCACCCTTACCACCGTATAAAAATAGCCTACGACCTATTCTCATCATCATCATCATCACAGCTCATATACGTCCCCACCGAGGGGCATGAGCCTACCCTAATTAGTTATGTTAGAGCGATTAGGCCTTAGTCAAACCACGCTAGCCCAGTGCGGATTGGTTGACTTCACATACACCGTTGAATTGCTTCGCAGGTGTACGCAGGTTTCCTCACGATATTTTCCTTCACTGTAGGAGCATCAGATAAATGTACATGTAAAATTCGTGAAACGAAAAACACATTGGTACATGGCAGGATCGATCGCGGGCCTCCCGATTCTACTCGGGGCACAGTCCAGTGCCGAGGCCACAGCGCCACCGACGCTCCGACCTATTCTCAGACCTACCAAATATACACAAAAAAAAACATAAAACCGGTCAAGCCGTTTCGGAGGAGTTCGCTAACGAACACTGTGACACGAGATTTTTATATGTTACATTTACTATTCGTCTATTTATTTTATATGTAGTATATGTTATTAAGATCCATACTCAATTATTTTCATGACGATTGCATCGATCAACATCATTTATCGCTGTTACACAGATTGTTTTGCTCAGATCGTTGCGCAAAATAGTATAAATAAATTCAATGCCACTCATCCCCCGTAACATGAACAGCGAAACACGATATGATAAAACGATAAATCGATATGAACTGTCAAAATATATTAGATATAATGGCTACCTTGAAATGTTTATCGACGTTAATATATTAACAATGTCCAAAATAACAATACCAATCTAAAACATACTATCGTTTTAGCATACCGTGTTTCGGTGTTCATGCTAGGGCAATATTGCAAAAAAGTTCCTGACTACTGATTGCGTTCGATAATAATCCCATTGCCCAGTAAGGTCACGGTCGTGTTTTGTATTGAAGACTACACCCCTAGGTTTCGCACCGGTGCCGGTGCTGTTTCTACTATGGCGTCCTCATCTTTTGTTAAGGAACTGGTAACGCAACCCTACCAATACCGAGTAACTGTAAACAAGTATTAAGGCACTCTACATTTAAAGCGAAGCGAACGCTTATTCTGTTTCATTCGCTAATACCGGTTCACGATTTTTACTCGCTCGTTTCGGAGCTGCTAGTCGAGTCCGTGATCAAACTTTTGAGTAACAAACTGCTGCTTATTACTGCGCTTTTATCAGCGATATCTTTTTTCGAGAGGAATGCGTGACCGCACCGTACTCGCCGTTGACTAGACGACTAGCGTGTGTGGAGCTCTTTCGGCAGAGTACCGGACCTACCCACTAAGCCCCCCGGTGTTCTCCTGACCTTATGGGTGTGGTAGGGTCAACACTGCGACTACCACTGCCAACGTGCCCAGGCTAGCCGGAACTGATTGGTCAGGCTATCGCCAAGGGCGGATTGCTCGAGAACATCAGTCAGGGCAATCCATAGACGGAGGGCGTTACGGCGGCGTACACGGGTCAATCGTGCACGTAGGCCTCTCCGGCAGGGTCATTAATTAAACGGGCATCACTTGTGCGAATGCTCGCCTTCTTATCAGCGACACGTAAGCTCTTTCGGCGCACAATGTCACTATCGCCATGTTCACATGCGCGTTCTCACTGCTTTTTACAGCTATCTTTTAAATTAAAACATTGACTTTACTGGTGGATTTCTCTGAAGAGTAATCCACCAGTAGCCTTGCCCCTGAGCAAAGACCAAATATCTGAGAACCAACGTTCGAACGGATGTCTTTATACCCGGATATCTAATGACCCGCCGCTGAACCGAAACTAAGCCGTTGCGTTCGACCGTTGCGAATATATAAATAAATAAATGTCATCACATTACCACAGAATAGATAATAGACAGTACCCAGCAATTTTACTGCCTGTCGTACCTTGACGGCAGAAATAGGGAAGACAGAGGTACCCACGCGGACGACTCTGAATCTGAGACGTCCATTTTGTTGAGCGTTTTCAGCGATTTACAAACTGCAAAGAGTCACGATCCAAACGTGACACAATCGCGACACAGTTGATATCGGAGTTTAGTGACTCATTAGCGTGTGTGCTCAGCAAACGATTGCTAAGGCTAAGCAACTTTGGCTGTGGTCAATCCTGTGATGGGAAACCAAAATACGATACATCTCGAGCTCCCCGTGTTTCGGAAGGCACGTTAAACAGTGGGTACTGCGCCTAATCTCGCCCCGGTCGCGTCGGCTAACCGTACCATCAGGCTATGCGAGTGAAGGAACGGATAGAGCACCTAGCATTTGCGCAGTCACTTGTGTACTATATTAACTCCCGCGCAGACGGCTAGTCTCTGTTGAATTAGACTGCCGTAATCGAATACCGGTTAGGAGGACATTTATTGTTACAGTTGATATCTTTAACTTTCTTTACTTTACTTTCTTTTACGATGCGATATATCTTTAACTTTCTCTACTTTACCTTCTTTTATGATGCGATATATCGCATTCGCATCGTTTGTATCGATGCTATATCGCGCTCGTATAATTGCTGCAAATAGAAAACCAAACCATTCCCCGTAGCATGACCAAAGCGCGATATGATATAGCGGTTTAACTCGCTAAACTGTCAAATACAATACGTTTTTATCGTATTTTGACAGTTCACCGCCATAAGACGCTTAATCATATCGTGTTTTGGTGGTCATGCTACGGGGGGCTGCCTCGCGACTGCATCATATTGTTAACATTGACCTTGGACGTTTGATGTTACCTTTGCCCTATGAAAAAGAAATGATTATGACAGAACGATCTGACGGTGAGCAGGCCCAATAGCACAATAGAGGAAATTGTATAAAAACAAAATACGCCGACGAAACAAATATTGGTTGTTAAAGTGCTCTAGCTCTATTTTTGATAAAAATAAACTTATGTAAAGTAATAACATTGTTTTTCTTAATAGTATGTTAAGAGTAGTGTTGCCCAAATCGGTCTTGGTCTTGTATTGCAGTCCTGCGAGACTTTTGCTGCAAGACCGAGGCAAAAACCGGCCTGACCAAGATCAAGACTTTAGAGAACAAAGGTATTTGGTACAGAACCATCCAATCCAATGTAATGGGTACACCTTGGTTTGCTGGGTCAGAATTGAATCGACACACGGTTATTATCGCCTTAAGCCTACATTCCGGACACATGCCATTGCCAATAATTTCGCATTTCTCATGAGTAAACTTTAACTAAAAATTGTTCTGATTGCAATAGTGGAGTGTGTCCGTAACGAGGCTGAAAGACATCAATTACAAAACACTTTTAATATGGATTTAAATTATATTGGACAAATAAACCAAATTTTAGCTTTCCCTTCATCTAAAGAGGTACGAAATTTATACAAAATTGTAAATTGTGCACTTAAACGTCGATGAATTTGTAAGTTTAATTGTAAGTAATGTATTTATTGTATGTGTATGCTCCAATGAAGATGGCATGATCAAATGTGATCAAATCTCCTTTATAATAAAAGAAAAAAAAGATCAAGTCAATGAGCAAGCAAGATTTGAGCAAGAGTCTTGATTAAATCTTGCATGGGTCAAGTTTCGGTGTTGGTCGTGACCTCGGTCTTGCAGCAAGAGTCTCGCAGTACTGCAAGACCAAAACCGATTTTGGGTAACGCAACATGTAAAAGAGGTTTAACCAGAAATTTATCATGTGGCAAACATAATTTTCGTTCACAGTTTTTTTATACACTTCCAATGAATTTCGATCGACATGGTGTAGTGAGAGGCGCGGAGGCTGCGGTCACACGTCCGGTTTCCGTTCTCCTGTTTCGAAAGTAATCGATTTTTTTCGATATCCTGTTTTCTCATCGGTTCCCATGATCTGGCGGAGACGAGTATCTGGCAATAGCACTTATCCAATAGCGAATTATAAAATTTTTATGTTCAACTTTAGAACGATTTCGCGGCAATAGGCTAGATGAATGAAAACATATTATTGCTTTAATAGAAGCTCATTCATATAATAAACAGAACGAAAAAAATTACGGGTTGCACTCCGGGAGTGCCGGCAGAAGTGAAAACTTAAGTATTAACGTTGTGCGTTTTGGATATTTTGGAATGATTATGGAATAATTTTGCACGAATTGCTTTAATTATCAGAATAAAAGTACTATCTTTTATGTGGTAGAATACAATATTTATTTATTGCGCTATCGTACACAAACATGACAATTTATATATTACATTAAAAAGTTTATCCCTCAGAAAAATCAACTTCCTGTTGTAACGTTGTGCGTACATAATTATATAACTAGTAATAATGAATCAAAATATTTACAATAAAATAAAAAATATGATCAAAACAGACATTAATATACTACTTAAAAACGTATTTTTATAACAAATAATTAATATTTAATTTATACTAACTTACCTAATTAATATTTACAACAAAATCAAATAAAAGCACAATTTAGATTTTTCCTAACAAAGTAAATAAATTGATTAAAACTGTCTCAAGTGACGTGTGACTTCCAGTACTTTTGACAGCCGCTATTGTTCTCGGCCGGCTTACGTGGACCCCTCACCGCACCTCGACAGTTCCTGCCACAGATCAATATATGTAGCAAGCTAGTTCCTGCGGCCATTTCAATTTTAATTGGTCTTACGAATTTTCGATCAGTGTCACGTCTCCTGACGCGAGTTTATCATTTTTTACCCATTGCAAAAAAAGTGTACAACGCCGCTAAAGAAGTTCTCACTTCAAAAATCGGTTTTCGAATAACTATAAAAACAACCAAGATATAAAGTATTAAAGATTTTTCTCCACCTCTTTCTAGTAAAACGGCAATTTACATGGAGTTTATATGGCCGTACTCAACATTGACGTCACGGTTGATGTCGGATCTCTCTGTCTAATCGCTTCCAAATTAACAGTTTAAAATGCTTGTATCTAATGTATTTCTAAGTCGATTTTAATTCTAATTTCACATTATTGCATCTTTTTCTACGTTTTTTAAATATTTTATGACGAGACGTGAAACATAGAATTCAGTCATCATCCCAATTGTACAGCTACTTTTAATCGTTTTTCTATTTGAAAGAATATAGTTTCTGAGGTAGACTCACTGGCATCAAGGCAGAATCTGATGATGGGATTCCAGTTGTATAGTTACGTACATTGTGTTTCATATGTTTTCTAAATAACACCCTAACTTAGGGTAGGCTCGCAAAATCACACTTCTATATTGAAGTCGGTGCCAAACTATGATCTCCTAGAAAGTCTTAAAATTTGGCACCGACATCAATATAGAAGTGTGATTTTGCGAGCCTACCCTAAGTTAGGGTGTTATTTAGAAAACATATGAAACATATGAAAACATGATCAATATAGAAGTGTGATGTTGTCTGTACCTATTCTTACATTATTTTTAACTTTTCAGTGTTTTTAAGTCGGTTTTTATTTTTGACTAGCTGTGCCCCGCGAACTACGTTTCGCCATCAAAATACTTAACATAGTGTTTAGTTTTTTCCTCCATTTTATTCCATAATGATTCAACTTTATTCTGCCTTTCTTGAGCATCGGCCATTTCGAAATTAAGACAATTTTAGTAGGTTTGTAATGCTCTAGGTCAGCGGTTCTCAAACTTTTTTGGTGACGGAACCCTTTTGAAAAGCGAAATACTTGACGGAACCCTAAAATAAAACAATAGTTTTTAAAAGTGTATTCTTTATTAATAAGCATAATAAAAGTACGACCAGAGAGGGGTGTTTTGATGTTTTCTAAATTATTGTGGAACCCTAGGGTTCAGCGGAACTCACATAGAGCATGGCTGCTCTAAGTACTCTTCAGGGCCTACTTTCATTTAATACCCCTATTGCTGGGTTTGAAAAGCAATTTTATCCGTCTTTTTTGAGCGGCGGCCATGTTGAATTTACGTCAATGTTGCTACGTTCATAGTGCTCTACTGATCAAGGCCTTTCATTTGATATCCATATTGCTGGGATTGGAAACGAACTTTTATCCGTTTTTTTGAGCGGTGGCCACGTCAAATTTACGTCAATATTGCTAGGTCCATAGTGCTCTAATCTTGAAGACCTTTCATTTGGTACCTATATTGCTAGATTAGAAAACGAACTTTTATCCACCTTTATTGAGCGGCGGACATGTTGAATTTATGTCAGTGTTGCTATGTTCATAGTGCTCTCCTCATCAAGGCCTTTCATTTGGTACCCACATTGCTGGGTTTGAAAACGAACATTTATCCTTTTTTTGAGCGGCGGCCATGTTGAATTTAGGTCGATTTTCCGAGGTACCTAATGCTCTACTATTCAAGGCCTTTCATTTGATACCCATATTGCTAGGTTTGGAAACTAACTTTTATCCACCTTTTTGGAGTGGCGGCCATGTTGAATTTATGACAATGTTGCTAGGTTCATAGTGCTCTACTCATCAAGGCCTTTCATTTGATACCCATATTCTTGGGTTCGGAATCGAACTATTATCCATTTTTTTGAGCGGCGGCCATGTTGAATTTATAGCAATTTTCCTAAGTTCATAATGCTCAGCTAAGCTCTAGTCTTATAGGCTTTTCATTTGATATCCATATTGCTAGGTTTGGAAACGAATTTTTACCCGCCTTTTTTGAGCAGCGGCTATGTTAAATTTATGCCAGTGTTGCTAGGTTCATAGTGCTCTACTCATCAAGGCCTTTCATATGACACCTATATTGCTGGGTTTGAAAACAAACTTTTATACTTTTTTTTGAGCGGCGGCCATGTTGAATTTATGTCAATGTTGCTAGGTTTATAGTGCTCGACTCATCAAGGCCTTTTATTTGATACCCACATTGCTGGGTTTGAAAACGAACTTTTATCCATTTTTTGAGCGGCGGCCATGTTTAATTTAGGGCAATTTTCCTTAGTGCATAATGCTCTACTCTTTTAGGCCTTTCAGTTGATACCCATATTGCTAGGTTTGGAAACTAACTTTTATCCACCTTTTTGAGAGGCAGCCATGTTGAATTTATGTCAATGTTGCTAGGTCCATAGTGCTCTACTCTTCAAGGCCTTTCATTTGATACTCATATTGCTAGGTTTGGAAACTAACCTTTATCCACCTTTTTTGAGCGGCGGCCATGTTTAATTTATGTCAATGTTGCTAGGTTCATAGTGGTCTACTCATCAAGGCCTTTCATTTGATACCAATATTGCTGGGTTTGAGAACGAACTTTTATTATTTTTTTTGAGCGACGGCCATGTTGAATTTAGGTCGATTTTCCTAGGTACCTAATGCTCTACTCTTCAAGGCCTTTCATTTGATACCCATATTGCTAGGTTTGGAAACTAACTTTTATCCACCTTTTTTGAGAGGCGGCCATGTTGAATTTATGTCAATGTTGCTAGGTTCATAGTGCTCTACTCTTCAAGGCCTTTCATTTCATACCCATATTGCTAGGTTTGGAAACTAATTATTATCCATCTTTTTTAGCGGCAGTTATGCTGAATTTACGTCAATGTTGCTAGGTTCATAGTACTCTACTCATCAAGGCCTTCCATTTGATACCCATATTGCTGGGTTTGGAAACGAACTTTTATCCGTTTTATTTGAGCGGCGGCCATGTTGAATTTAGGGCGATTTTCCTAGGTTCATAGTGCTCAACTCATCAAGGCCTTTCATTTGATATGCATATCGTTGGGTTTGGATTTTTGGAAGCGAACTTTATCGGCAGTCATGTCAAATTAATTCAACGTGGCTATGTTCAATGTGTTCTACTCTTTAGGTTCTTCGTTCGATATCCATGTTCCTTTGGTGGATCCAAAAAAAAGTGATCCGTCATTTTAGACATTAGGATCAAGAGTCCTGTCCCGTCCCTCTACGCGTAATCCAGATCATTGCAGTCAGATATTTTTTTTAATTATCAATATTAATCTATTACTTTTAACCGTTTTAAATGGATGAAAGAGTTTGATTCCTTAGTCCTAATCTAAAAAAATATAACACCTTTCAAAATACCTTGAAAAGGGTATCTTCACTTTTCAACATTTCAAATATTTCAAAAATAGTACCGATTTTGTGAAAATTTGTGAAGAATTTAACCAATCTACAAATTTTATTGTGACTTAATATTATTATAAAAAATGCTTTATACGTTGGTTGTATGACTTGATCCTTTTGCCTTACCACCACGGTACGACATAAGAAAAAGACAATTTGGCTGGCGCAATCCAGATGGGCACAGCCATTAACAGAAAATATTAAATTTTATTCGTATGTGAAACACTTCATTCCTGCCTTTCAACTTTCGACTTCCAATTACTTAAGATCAGGCTGTATGGTGTAGTTTCCTTCGTGGAAGAAAATACCTTCTCTCTGCACTATGTGACAGACTTGTCAAAATAATTTCACGTGCGCCATGTTGTTTTTCTACCTATAGCATTGTTCGAAAATTTTATATGGTATTTATTCACTAAACAAACAATTTTTTTAAAAACTATTCTATCGTGTTCTGCTAATGATTTTAAGGCGACCTGTGTATTTTTTTTCTTAATATTTCGCAATTACAGATTTTTGTACCCCTACGTTTTTATTATATATAGAGATAAATATTTTTTATTTAATCTTTTTAGTGAATTTAATACCATCTCACCTTCCTGACCTGACCTTGGACTTGAATTTAATATCAGCTCACCGAAGTCCAACAGTTAAGGATCCTTCCACCATCAGCTCGTTTCATGACTGCCAGACGCAAATACGTGAATAACTTCCGAAAAAACATAAAACACGTTCGACGTACCTATAAAATTTAAGGGTTTCCCTCGATTTTCATGGGATCCCATCATCAGATCCTGACTTTGGTGACCTTGGGACTACCCCAGGAGTATGCTATATCGAATACAAAAATAATTTTGAAAATCGGTCCACAATTGGCGGAGTAATCGCATAACAAACACACAAAAAAAACATACGCATCGAATAGCGAGCCTCCTTCTTTTTTGAAGTCGGTTAAAAAGGATAATGAACTTTTAGCTTGTTTTTTTTTTTGCAGTAAAGAATGACATATGAACAATGACAGTGCAGATTAATTGCTGTTTACGTTATCATATGCATATTATTAAGCTGTTGACTAAAAAAGGATGGGATCGATGTTTTTGTAGGTTCAAATACATTTGTTCTGACAAAACTGCCACCAAAAACTCAATGTAACAATATTGTTTTAAAGAGTTGTCCGACAAAAACGCTATCATAAAGTCAAGTACTTCGGGAGGAGTTCCTCGCCGCGAAAAGGCTTGCCGCAAATCCACGCTGCCACCGAGGTAAGACTCTGCTCATGGGGTGTGATCTCTGAATTAAAACACATTCGAGAGGGTAGTGTTGAAAATCGAAATTTAGTATTTCTGAATATATAAGCTTCTTCAGCACAGACAACCACGGCTAGGCGCGGCGAGGGCCAATATGGGATTTTACCAGGAGGGAGACTCTGTACCAGGGTCGTCTGCATGGGTACCTCCGTCTTAGCTATTTCTGCCGCAAAGCAGCAGTGCTTGCATTGCTGTATTTCCGGTTTGAAGGGTTTGATATGGCAGTGAAATTACTGGGTACCGTGACTTTACATCTGATGTCACAAGTTGGCAACGTACACTGTGGCTCTTTCGAGAGGGTTGCAGTTTTGCTGCGAATCTCACAGGAGCCGCATGTATTATAGGTGACTGTTACCACTTACCATCAGGTGGGCAGTTTGCTTGTTTGCGAACTTATCGCAATAAAAAGTATGCTCCATCATCCATTATTTTCTCAAGCACTTAAGTGTCAGCGAGAAGTGAGAAAATGCGTAAAACTGAAAACTGCTAATTACCAGTAAAAGCGTCCACAGCCAAGCGTCGGGATCCAGCTTCCAGGATTAAATTGTTCGCATTTGGTATTGGTGCGAGAGGCGAATAAATCAATTTCAGGTTCACTAAATTTCCATAAAGTATTTTAAATGCTTTATTTAATAGTTTTTAATAGAATAGAATCAAAATCAGCACAATTCAACGTAAACATCTTAGGTGAACTAAGATAATTGCAAATGGATTGTATCCGGTTTTTATGTTAATATTTACTTAGTAATAATTCTATTCTTAAATGGACAAACACCTTAATTTTGGTTTCTTTAAGTAAACAACCACGTTGGCTAATGCTGAGTCTGTGGATGGAATATTATTGTGTTTTGATCATCTGTAGAATTAGTGCCGCGGTATTGATTTACAAGGAATATCATCTTATCGAGTAAGCGGATATCGATAGCGCATTCATATGCTTAAAATCCTGCTTATTTATTGATCTTTTTACTTTTCCTTTCCCATCATTGCGGCAAATAGCGCCTAATGCTTAATTAACTCAAGCTACAAGCTATTTATGGAACGGTTTAATTTCAGATTATTCTGTTATATCTCTTAGAGAATTAAATTAGTTTATAGATTCTTGGAAACCTCGTGGCGTCGCAAGGTGGATATTGTTGGGCTTTATGCTGTTTATTAAGTATTGAACAATAGGTCACCTTGGCGGCTACCCTTCAGGGTTTAGTCCCTCCTTAAGGGAGGCACGGAACTAAACCTTCATGATTACGGGATTTAACCTTCATGATGACTCCGCAGAGGCAGGATAACATATTGTATCGGAAAGTTTGTTATTCGGATCGGAAGAGGCGGAGGCGGAGTATATTCGATTGGTGTATCGATTGGTGTTTCCGTATCGATTGGTGTTATGGTGTATCGATTGGTGTTTCGATTGGAGTGTATTGGTGTGTATTTCCGGTGTTTGAATTGCAGTCCCATTTCTCGATCCACCGCCTTTTCCGCTTTGACGTCGTCAAGATGAGGTCGAACGAATTTGTCCTTTCCCGTTTCGTGGCGTGGAGAAGCAGTCGCAAAGGAAGCAAAGACTGAGCCAATCCATAGTAGGCTGGGCTGATCTTCTTTTTATTTTTTTTATACAACCCATGCAAAACGTGGTAAGTTGATTTCTTCACCGCAATTATGCTGAGGCGTAGGTCCACCATTTTGCAACCTGTTATCATAATACTAAGTTTTAGAAGTTAACTAATTCCGGGGGAACCTCTCAACCCCCTATAATTGCACATATTTTTTTTACTATGTAACTGGTGGATACCACCAAGTCCATGGATTCGACGTGGCTAGTAAATCTTTGAAGTGGAGACGGTATTAGTCGCCGTCTAATACCGTCGGTATTACTGGTAGGGAGCTACCTGGAGAATTGTATGGATATATTTATGATGGGCGCGAAAAAATAATAACCCACAACCTGATTTCTCTTAAATTACATATCAGGCTCACCGGAAAAAGGTTACAGTGTCATGAGTCCATTTTTGCGACGTTGCCCAACAACCCCATAACCATGATCGCCCAAAACAATGTTGAAACCGCCCAATTTTAATACCCTAAATCTACAGTCCGAAAAAAGTTTCACTTGCATCACGTCATGAAACCACACGATAATTATTTCTTAGTATTCTTTGAACGTCGAACTAAGCGAATTAAGCGTCGATGGCGTAGTGCGTTAGGCTGTCGCCTTCCAATCGGGAGGTAGCGGTTCGAACCCTGCCACGTACCAATGTGTTTTCAAATTTTGAATTCATATGTATGTTTATTCGACGCTTTTACAGTGAAGGAAAACATCGTGAGGAAACCTGCACACACCTGCGAAGAAAGAATTTCTTTACAGGATGTGTGTGAAGTCGACCAACCCGTACTTGGCCAGCGTGGTTGACTAAGGCCTAATCGCCCTAGTTTAGGGTAGGCTCGAGCCCCTCGGTGGGGACGTATATTATGAGCTGTTGATGTTGATGATGATTCTTTGAACTGTAAAACTTCAGCAAGTACCGATTTCAATTAGTTTTTTTTCTTGTAATTTCGTTATTCTTAATTATTTTCACCCCTATCATACCCATAAAAAATAATTGGGCACAAAACTTACTTGGTTTGTGTTTGTCCTAAAATTTCCAAAAATTATGAAAAATATAGATTTTACCGCTAGATTTTCATCCAACTACTCGTATTTCTTCATTTCAATCAAAAGTGCTTAAAATGTAAATATTTATATTTTTTGTCACATTTGCTCACCATCAATAAATATTCAATCCATATACACAAATAATCTATTTAAGAAATTCATAAAACATAATTGTGACCTTTCTTGGTTGAAATGGATATGATATTTGAAAAGCAAATACCTATCCCTAACTAATGCTAACATTATAAATATTGGAAGCAGTTAATGGTGGCTTCTAGGTTTACGTGTGGTGGGTAATACCAAAACATTTGAGTCACCGGTTTTTCCAGGGCGATGGCACAAAGCCCCAGTGGGTTCATCTTTTAGGTCCCAGTGGGACATGAGATATTAAAACTTCTAATAAAAGGCTTGTTGTAAAAATGCTTGAAGGCGTGAAATTAAAGAAAACGTCTGTTTGCATTGGATGTTTATTTTGAAGTGACATCCAAATATATCTCTAAATATTATAATTTTTTTTTTACAAAAAATAGAACTGACTTCAAAGACACTAAAAACTTAAAATAATATAAGAATAGGTACAGACAACATCACACTTCTATATTGAAGTCGGCGCCAAACGATGATATCCTAAAAAGTGAAAAAAGTTAAAATTTGTCACCGACTTCAATATAGAAGTGTGATGTTGTCTGTACCTATTCTTATATTATTTTAAGTTTTTAGTGTCTTTGAAGTCAGTTCTATTTTTTGTAAAAAAAAAAGATTTTTATCTTTTTAGTGAAAGAAACCCTAATATTAAAAAAACACTAAATTAGTGTTTTCCTCGATTTTTCGATTTTCTATGGGATCCCATCATCAGATCCTGACTTTGGTGACCATGGGACCATCCTTGCAGTATACTTTATCAAATACAAAAAGAATTTTGGAAATCAGTTTAAAAATGACGGAGTTATGAGGTAACAAACATAAAAAAAAAATACAACCGAATTGATAACCTCCTCCTTTTTTGAAGTCGGTTAAAAACTGAGGTAAATAATTTTGATTTATAGAAGAGTACTCTACCTACACTATCGGGTACCTGTTACAAATTTACGACCACCAAATACTATAAGTTATTTACAAACCTCAAAACACAAAGAACCAAAGTCTGTTAATTTGTACTATTATGCAAAGTAGAGAAATATATTTATATTGATTTACTAGCTGTGCCCGCGAACTTCGTTTCGCCTTACGATAGATTTTCCGTCATAAAATATGACCCCGTGGTATTCCCGTCATATTTTTCCCGTGGGAAATATAGCCTATGTTACTCACGAAGGATGTAGCTTTCTAATGGTGAAAGAATTTTTAAAATCGGCCCAGTAGTTATCGAATTTTCCCATAGGAAAGAAATATTTTCCCGCGGTAAAAATTATAATATAGCCTATAACCATCAGGGACAATGTAGCATTCTAATCGTAAAAGAGTTTCTCAATTCGAACCAGTAGTTTCTGAGATTTGCGCTTACCAACACATTTTGCGATTCATTTTTATAATAAGACTAGCTGTGCCCGCGAACTACGTTTCGCCATCAAAATACTTAACACAGTGTTTAATTTTTTCCATAAGAATAACTAATAATACAAGTATAGAAGCGAAACTCCCGGCCGTCGAGCGCTCAATGCCACGTTATTTACCTACCGTTTGATTTCCGTTGAACGGAATCGCCAGTCAAGGCGCGCACCGTGTGTTTCAGGTACCTTGTGAATGTTTTCCTTTTGATTACCTGATTAAGCTTTTTATAAGAATGCGTATTTACTACGTGCTGAAGTTTAATAACCGAAACTTCAAATCATCTACAAAAACGCCATCTTTTATAAATATCAGACATTTGTAAATATTTCTGTTGAATTGAAACCTTTTAAATAAAAATGATTGAATACTTTAAAATTATTTTTATTATACCTACCCTAGATACAGATACCGTTTTATTCGTAATATTCATTACAAGTCAAAGCTAATACAATATAATGTATCGAGTTTCTAAAGCTGTCATTGTAGTGCAATTTTGAAACTCTGTAAGTATGGGATTTTTTTTGTCAAGTCGGGAATAATTTGAATTATGAGAAACTTTGGTACTGCTATATATATTTTTATCGACCTTTGTCACTGTTCCATATAAAATTTAAATACAATCGACGACACGACGACTCGACGACACGGTTAGCGCAGAGGTCGAGTGATCACCTACTGTGCAACGGGTCGCGGGTTCGATTCCCGCATGGGACAGATATTTCGTATGGCCTACAGAAATTTGTTCCGGTCTGGGCGTATGTGCATGTGATATTCTATGTTTGTAACTGCACGCACGACACAGGAGAAAATCCTAGTGTGGGGCGACGTTTTTAAAAAAAGAAAAAAAAATCAATACTTCATTAAAATTATGAAACAACAGATTTTTTTTCAAGTGAAAATGTTGGTCTGATAGTAAAAAGTGAGCTTAGGTTTTATCCATTAGTACATTCATAACTTCAACTCTTGGACTATAAGGTACCTATATAGGTATACGTAGGTACGATACCTAAATTTCAAACCATTTTTGTACATCGAAATTCGAAACATTTTAATGATTTTGTTCTCGAAGTGTAGGGATTATGCTCAATTAATCAAAAATAGGCAGGTTCTTATAGCTACGGAATCAAAAAAACTAAAAATGTGCGTACTATTGCTAAAGATAGTCGCTCGCTCGGTACACTTGAGGTACAAAATCAATAAGACTCGGTGTATGCTCAGTTTCGCATTTAATGTAAAATATGCAGGTACCTGTATAAAAAATATTGTAGTGGTAACCATACGTCCATGTGGTGACCCTAGCGGCGTCCGCAGACTACTGCGGGGCGTTACAGGGGGAAGGGCGCTGTAGGTATGCAAATAGCGGCATTTGGCGCACCCACAAAGGAGATTCGCTTCTATACTGTATTAGTTATTCTTATGTTTTTTCCTCCATTTTATTCCATAATGATTTTCTTTATTCTGCCTTTCTTGAGCATCGGCCATTTCGAAATTAGGACAATTTTCGTAGGTTCGTAATGCTCTTTTTCTAACAGTCCACAAAATTAAATACATTACATATTACTATAAACACTAAGTACAATTATTGTTTTAGAGACGAAGACGAAATTAGAAAACGAACTTTCATCCACCTTTATTGAGCGGCGGCCATGTTGAATTTATTAATGTGTTGCTAGGTTCATAGTGCTCTACTCATCAATGCCTTTCATTTGAGACCCATATGGCTGGGTTTGGAAACGAACTATTATCCATTTTTTGAGCGGCGGCCATGTTGAATTTATAGCAGTTTTCCTAAGTTCATAATGCTCTACTCTTTTAGGCTTTTCATTTGATACCCATATTGCTAGGTTTGGAAACGAACGTTTATCCTTTTTTTTTTGAGCGGCGGCCATGTTGAATTTAGGTCGATTTTGTTAGGTTCCTAATGCTCTACTCTTCAAGGCCTTTCATTTGATACCCATGTTGCTAGGTTTGGAAACGAACTTTTATCTATCTTTTTTGCGCGGCGGCCATGTTGAATTTATGTCAATGTTGCTAGGTTCATAGTGCTCTACTTATCAAAGCCTTTTATTTAATACCCATATTGCTGGGTTTGAAAACGAACTTTTATCCATTTTTTGAGCGGCGGCCTTGTTTAATTTAGGGCAATTTTCCTAAGTTCATAATGCTCTACTCTTTTAGGCCTTTCAGTTGATACCCATATTGCTAGGTTTGGAAACGAACTATTATTCTTCTTTTTAGAGCGGCGGCTATGTTGAATTTATGTCAATGTTGCTAGGTTCATAGTGCTCTACTCTTCAAGGCCTTTCATTTGATACCCATATTGCTAGGTTTGGAAACTAACTTTATTCCACCTTTTTTGAGCGGCGGCCATGTTGAATTTATGTCAATGTTGCTAGGTTCATAGTGCTCTACTCATCAATGCCTTTCATTTGATACCCATATTGCTAGGTTTGGAAACTAACTTTTATCCACCTTTTTTGAGCGGCGGCCATGTTGAATTTATGTCAATGTTGCTAGGTTCATAGTGCTCTACTCATCAATGCCTTTTATTTGATACCCATATTGCTGGGTTTGGAAACGGACTTTTATCCGTTTTATTTGAGCGGCGGCCATGTTGAATTTAGGGCGATTTTCCTATGTTCATAGTGCTCTACTCATCAAGGCCTTTCATTTGATATGCATATCGCTGGGTTTGGAAACGAACTTTATCGGCAGTCATGTCAAATTAAGTCAACGTGGCTAAGTTCAATGTGTTCTACTCTTTAGGTTCTTCATTCGATATCCATGTTCCTTGGGTGGATCCAAAAAAATGTGATCCGTCATTTTAGACATTAGGATCAAGAGTCCTGTCCCGTCCCTCTACGCGTAATCCAGAACATTGCAGTCAGATATTTTTTTTAATTATCAATATTAATCTATTACTTTTAACCGTTTTAAATGGATGAAAGAGTTTGATTCCTTAGTCCTAATCTAAAAAAATATAACACCTTTCAAAATACCTTGAAAAGGGTATCTTCACTTTTCAACATTTCAAATATTTCAAAAATTGTACCGATTTTGTGAAAATTTGTGAAGAATTAAACCAATCTACAAATTTTATTGTGACTTGATATTATCATAAAAAATGCTTTATACGTTGGTTGTATGACTTGATCCTTTTGCCTTACCACCACGGTACGACATAAGAAAAAGACAATTTGGTTGGCGCAATCCAGATGGGCACAGCCATTAACAGAAAATATTAAATTTTATTTGTATGTGAAACACTTCATTCCTGCCTTTCAACTTTCGACTTCCAATTACTTAAGATCAGGCTGTATGGTGTAGTTTCCTTCGTGGAAGAAAATACCTTCTCTCTGCACTATGTGACAGACTTGTCAAAATAATTTCACGTGCGCCATGTTGTTTTTCTACCTATAGCATTGTTCGAAAATTTTATATGGTATTTATTCACTAAAAATAAAAAGTGAATTTAAACAAACGAAATTATGCCTAAATGTTCTTCCGGAAAATTCTAAGCATTGTGGTGTAAGCCATATCAAATTCTGTCCAGTAGTTTCGGAGATCTTTCCGGACAAACAGACAAACAAACAAACAAACCAACAAACAAACAATTTAAAAAAAAAACTATTCTATCGTGTTCTGCTAATGATTTTAAGGTGACCTGTGTATTTTTTTTCTTAATATTTCGCAATTACAGATTTTTGTACCCCTACGTTTTTATTATATATAGAGAAGAGATAGAAAAGAGATTATTAACATTTTGTGTAACTTGAATTTCGTTTGTGTTACGTGACTTTAAAAATAAATATTTATCAAGCTATTATCAGTCTTTCTTACCCTTCAAACCAGGGGCCTTATTCTGCTAGCTAGCGTCAATAAAGCTTCGATAGTAATGCTTTTGGAAACAGTTATTGTTGGTCAAACTCATTATCATCATCACAGCTCATATATACGTCCTACCGAGGGGCTCGAGCCTATCCTAAGTTAGGGTGTTTAGGCCTTAGTCTACTACGCTAACCCAGTTCAGATTGGTCGACTTCACATACACCTTTGAATTTCTTCGCCGGTGTATACAGAATGCATCAAAATGTTTTCTTTCACCGTAGGAGCGTGGGACAAATGCGGACAAATGTACATTATGACATTCTAAAAACGTAAAACCACATTGTTTTATGACAATATCGAACCCTGGGCGCCACCGCCGCTCCAGATCGTCGTAGTCGTAGATTTGACTCGTAGATTCGTAGATGTTGATTCGTAGAAAACTAACTGAAACATTTGTCACTTTTGACTTATCAAGAAATGGTAGTACTACAAATTACTTACACCACGAAAAGCATAGAAAAGCGACAAATATTGAAATGTTATCAAAACACGACAGCAACGTTAGATTAGCAGAATCAGAGCAGAGCAATGCAAGCAATAGGTTTTGATTCCCTTGTGAAATCGCAAAATATGCGAATATACGCGATTTTAATGGTTACGTCTTTTGATCGCGTTGCCTTACAAGATAGATTTTTTCACGGCTGAAAGCTACGAGTTGCTAAAAAAACAACGAAGTGATTATGTAAGAGTTTCGTTTTCTTTTTTGCTTTTGAGATACGGAATCCTAAAAATTAAATAGTTTTTATTGAAACACTTATGATTCCACAAAAGTATCATAGTATTTCCAGGACATCCTGCCGATAAAATCATAGGTGCAGAACCTATTTAGCTTTGAATCATTTATATTAGTTGACATTTTTATTCCTCGTTGCGCGTTGGCTAGTGAGAACTGGGTGATTCAGGGTTGGCAGACAGTCGGGATTCTTCTGGATTATACCGACTTTAATACAATGCCATTATAAAATACAAAATGTCTAACAGTTTTTTTGTAATGTTCTTAACAAATTGTATGAAAATCGCATGGCAATTGATTAAATGAAGTCCGAATTAAATATCACACTTATATTTAATTGATTGATATTGTTAGTAGATGCATGAAAAGGGAGTTAATATCAACTTTTCTATCATCTATTCTTATTGCCATGTCGTGACATTAACTCCAAAATCACGACATTTGGAATTTTTGCTAAGACATTTAAGTAAGTTTATCTGGCAGCCCTAGGGTGAATCTGTGACTCTCGACACACAAAGCGATTGCGAAAAGTTCCCTTTGTGTGTCGGGAATGCGATTTTGATGGAATCCGCAGTTTTTTTTAGTGGGTAGGCCTCATTAGGGGAGAGTCCCACATAACCGCAGTCGGGCCCCACTCCCACTGCGGTAGATGTAACATCTTTTTAGCTGGGTAAAAAAAAAGTGAATCCGCGACAAAACTGGAACAGTACCCCGCAGGCGGGTAATTCACAAATCGCGTGCACAGATTTCTATGAGCGATATCGCCGCATATTAATAGGGAATGTACCTTGGAGCAATATCAGTTTATTATTTAATTAAACACTTGATATTAGTGTAACTAGGCACGATTGCCTATTTAAGAGTTGTATTGTAGGAAGTAGACTGGTATTCTATCAACAAACAAATTCGGCTTTATTTTGGTCTATTTCAGATTTATATTGGTCTGGATTTTTTTCTACATTTTTTTATTTAACATTAATGTACATGTATATATAGACAAACAACCAGAACATAACACAACAAAATATTGACACAAAACGTGCTGCTTATTTTGGTTAATGTTTTTCAAGCAGCCCTATAAAAAGAAAATACATAAACAAACAAAACAAAAACAGTAAACCAATAACAAAAAATAAAGTAGAAACGTGAAATACAATATGTATACATAAAAATGTTCTACAAATATATTATTGATAAAGAATAACTGAAACATAAGAAAATAATTACTTGATAATGAAGAGGTTCTATACATAATAGAATGCTCTGCACTTGAAGGCGTATTCTTTAAAGGAGTCATGAGTGTGATGCGACTAAAGAGAAAGGAATAAATATTACAGACTATGCACTCGACATCAGCTCGGTACACCATGCGTTTATTGTGTCGCTGTCATACCGATTAATGATGAAACGTACTTTTTCAGGAGTCCCCAATACAGCGAGCGTTAATTACCTAATCAGTGTACATTCGCAAATAATTCAAAAGACGAGACAAAAATTGGAGCTTCTTTTAGAATTAGAACAGTCAAGAATTTTTTGCATGTTCTTCACGTGGAGAGTCAACTTTTCTGATTTTCTTTCTTGTGTCTTGATTATGTGCACACAAAAAAGTTTAGTATCAACCTTGACATTCACATCCTTCTTATTAAAGTGCGACAGAAAACAAATTAATAATGATTGGGAGACAAAATTAAATAGTGTCAGTTCATTGCCAGTTTATCTACATCCTCATATAGTCGTGAATCGCATCACTATCGTGCCCGTCAATGAGTAAACGGTCGATTGCTGGAGCGTGTGACGTATGAGCACTTGAGCAGCGATAGATAAACTGCCATACCTTTAGGGGTGGGATTCACTGAGTTTAGAATCTAGGTCACAGTGTATTGGGGATTACCTTATGTAACACAGTACAATCACCAATTTTTATTCAACAAATACAGCTTAGTTTACCAGTGTTTTTTCGGAAAAATCAAAAAATTATAATAGGATAGGATAGAAGGATAAACTATTATGATCCAGAGATTTTAGATTACATGGACCGCCCACATGATGTGCCTTCTACCAGCAGCTATTCTGCTGGTATACCCAACTTAGCTCCCTCCGGATTCTCTCCGCCCCTATGGAGGGCCCGTCCGGGATCAGGAAGGCCCAATCCATCTAACCAAACGCCTCCCGGGGTTAGACCCAGCAGTAAACACCCCCGGGACAGACCCAGTAGTATGAACAAGCTGGACTTCACCTAAGGCTGTCAAAATCAAAATTAACAATCCTGACCAAGCTAAGACTGGGAGATATCCCCCACTCAGATACCAATTTAAAATGTACCATCTGTCAATGCAATAACCCTTTCCTTGTACCTAGTCGCGTAAAAAGGAAATGGTCCAAAATGGCATTAATTACGATGTCGAAATGAAATCTATTTCTTCATTCCTTGTCCTCGATACTTAGTTTTCATGCGGTGGGCACTTAGCCTACCAAAATCGTGTTGCCTGTGCAGGCAAAGACATGGGCGAAAAGCTAGCACTGGGGAAAGCTTTTGATCTTGATTTATAAATTATGATTTTTTTGAAATGATGATGAATTGGCAGATTTTTTTTACACACAACAAGTACCTATGCTCTTGGATGGTTATAATGGTTGAAAATAATGAGGATAACACGTTTATACCATTCCCCCTCTAAAAAGCTTATTTTATTCACTGAAAATAGTGAATAAAAAGCACTTTTAATCACTATTTTGGTGTTCGAATTTAGAACACACCAATATATTCGACCTCCATCTCAATGCTGTACAACCTACTTGCACAAAACATACTCAATATTAAATGTCTATTTTCGCTTAAATATTTCTTTTTCTCGGAGTCATGGTATAAAGTATAGTATACAACTCTTGAATAATACGGATTTATATCGAGGGCCATGAATGACTCCCGTCGCTCAGGATTCTAACACTTGAATCATGAATATCTACGGTCGTGATTCAGTCGTTAGAATCCTTCACTTGCTCATGATTCATCTATGGCCCTCGCTTTATATCCGTCCTTTATTCACTAGTTGCATAATATACTATTTTCCGTGTCTGTCAAATTTCAAGAACCTTGGTCTGCTTACCTGTCTTACCTATTTCTGCCGCAAAGCAGCAGTGCTTGCATTAGTTTGTTCCGGTTTGAAGGGTAAGATATGGCAATGAAATTACTGGGTACCGTGGCCTTTGCTTATTTGCCAACTTAATTTTCAACATACCTACTCCACGTATATTTTCCGTAAAAAATCTTTTTTTTTATTATTGCTAACTGTGGCAGACGAGCCAGTGGCCCACCTGATGTTAAGTGGTAACCACCGCTCATGGACATCTGCAATGCCAGGGGCACAGTTCTGTCACTGCCTACCTGGAGAGAAATGCTCTTCTTAAGCCTCGTTTGAAGAAGGACATATCGTAGCGCTCAGAAAACACCGCAGCTGGGAGTTCGTTCCAGAGCCTACACGTACGTGGAAGGAATGAACGCTGAAACCGAACTGTACTAGACGAGATTGGTTCCAGGTAATATAGATGAACTCTACTGCGATGGCGGGTGGTGCGATGGTAAAAAGGTGAAGAGGGCACCATTGCAAACAGTTCCTCAGAGCACTCTCCGTTAAAGAGCCGATAGAGCACGCAGAGAGAACCAAAGTCTCTCCTTTGCTCCAGCTTCTCCATTGAGGCCGTGATATTGGGATCACCGACGATGTGGAATGCACGCCTTTGCAGGGAGTCAAGAGGGTCGAGCTGATATTTGAGAGCTCCCGCCCAGAGGTGCGAACAGTACTCCATATGCGGCCGAATTTGTGCAGCATTATCCGCTGGCTTGGAGTGAAGTACCGCTTGGCTCTGTTCAGGACGCCCAGCTTTTTGCTCGCCAATTTGGCTTTGTCCTCCAAATGACTCCCAAACTGCACTTTAGCAGAAATTTCCACACCGAGGATTCCAATACCATCGGACATACGAAGAGTAACTCCCTGGAACTGAGGCACTACGATAAATGGGTCCTTCTTCGCAGTGAATGCGCACACTTGTGTCTTCGTGGGGTTGAACTTAACCAAGTTCTTTGCACCCCATTCGAAGACTCGCCCTAGAGAGTCTTCGACTTCAGACACAAGTTGTAACCGCCTTTCTAGCAACGAACTCCGAGGGACATTCTGGTGGTCGGTATACCGCGCATCACCCGTACTGTCATCTGCATAGCAATGTATGTTCTCAATTGACAACATGTCATTGATATGCAGAATGAACAGGGTTGGGGAGGGCACCGAACCTTGTGGAACACCAGCGTTTATGGGCATGGTTTCGGAGCAGCAGCCGTCGACGACGACCTAAATGCTCTTACCATCCAGGAAGCTGGCTATCTATTTACAGAGTCCCTCGGGGATTCCATATGATGGTAACTTCGTGAGAAGAGTTCTATGCCAGACCCTATCAAACGCCTTAGCGATATCGAGTCCAACGGCGAGAGCCTCACCTTTGCCCTCCAAGGTTTCCGCCCAACGGTGGGTCAGATAAACTAAAAGGTCACCAGCTGAATGGCCGTGACGGAAGCCGTATTGTCGGTCGCTAATCAGCTGGTGTTCTTCTAGGTACCGTAGGAGGCGGGAGTTGATGACCCGCTCCATAATCTTGGAGAGCAAGGACGTTATCGCTATTGGCCTGTAATTTGACGGGTCGGGTCGGTCACCCTTTTTGGGAATTGGGTGGACGTGAGCAATCTTCCACGAAGATGGAACCCTATTGTTCTGATAAGAAAGGCGGTAAAGGCGCGTTAGTACGGTGGTCAGCTCAGGGGCGCACGTCTTCAGCACCACTGCTGGTGTTGTGGACTGTATGGTTTAGGTCGGCAAATTCTTTACGATCCGTTCAGGGGTTCGGGGCTGGTTCAGGTACTGGTAGGCACTGGTACTAGTACAAGTCACTGTTACTTCCGCACTATGAATTAAAACGCAAATTGGATCACTATGCAATACTGAGCATGAGCACACACACATAATTTATTTGCAACTTACATTTCTTATAAGCCCCCGCTTAGGGTCGCAACTAGCGGAGGGCATAACACGTAACAATGTACAAATTCCTTATACTACTTAATCTAAGGGTCGCAAGTAGCGCGGGGTATAAGCGCGTACTATGCGTATCGCTATTCCTCTCGCACGCGTGTTTGTCTGCGAGGACGTAATCTCGTAGCACCAGCTGTGGGATCATGTGCAACTTGATTGCATGGAATTCTTCCATTCTTTCTCCTTTGATCCCTAGGTCAATAAGTTTGCTCAACGTTAGTTTCTGGCTGGCGGCTACCCCGTTGATTCGTAGGGGCTGTGCTTCTCCGTCAACTCCCAGCTTCTTTGCCAGATCTTCTTCTATGAGGGATATTGTTGAGCCTTCATCCAGTAGGGCGAAAGTGTGTGCATCTCCCTCTGGTCCGGCAATATGAACAGGAACTACTTTCAGTAGCACTGTACCACGCTCGTTTTTGTCTTCTGCTGCTATGGACATCACGGTCTCACTGGATCTCGTGTTCGTCGCTTCCGTGAGTCTCTCGCTTGTTGTTGGCGTTGCCGGCTCGGCGTGCAGCAATGCGTGGTGCGACCGTCGGCAATCGTTCACGCCACATGCCTTGGCTCTACAATTAAATCTTCGGTGTCGGCCCGTGATACATTTTTTTTTTTAAGTTTTATTTTATTTTGAAGCAGAGTCCCGCCGACTTCACTATCTGCCACCGCTCGTCTGTGTTCATCTTCTTGAAGCTCCTGCAGTGAGGTAGCATATGATTTTCTTCGCAGCCAACGCACTTGTACCCTTTGGGTGATACTGTGGTGGTATAAACATCTTCTCTGCCTTTCTTTCTGAGTGGAACGATGGTTGGCTTCAAGTTTCGGTTAGTGGTCGATGTCTTCAGAGTTGAAGTCGCGTTTGGCGGCGCATAGGTGAAGCGAAGCGCCAGATCGGCTTCACACATCAGAAATTGTGACAGTAAAACAATCTCCGGCTCCATAGAATGTTCTGTACTTAGGGCGTAGTCGCACCATCGAGCTCGCAGGTGTGGACTCAGCTTCTCGGTCACCTCGCGTGTCAGCATGGGATGTCGTAGGTACCCTTGCCGATCCACACTCTTCAGTACGCAGACGATGATCTGTAGTCGAATGGCGAAAGTGTTCAGCTCGTTGGTCGAAGTACCGATTCGTGGTAGTCGCTTGATGTCTTCCATTGTCAATGATGAATTCCGGTCGTCCGAAGCATTGCTCAAGAGTGCGCATGACTTGGTTCGGGTCGCCGGCGGTGTGTAACAGCGCCGCAACGGCTTCACGCGCTTCCCCTCGTAGACAATTGCGAAGTCTAGCCATGTTCTCGGTCGGTGTGAAATTGTACACGGCAGTGGATTCCTTCATTGCAGCCTTGAATGGTAACCACTCGCTGATGGCGCCACTGAATGTCGGAAGTTCGGTGACTTGTCGTGGCACTGGTCGGTTCCTCGCCATTTTCTCAATAGCTTCTGCCAGTTGTTCGATTCCCCTATTCCTGGTTCTGGTGGGTGTTGGCGATCGCGTATGATGTCGATTGCTTTCTTCAAATCTCACGGGTTCAGCTTCACGGCGTCGCATTGTTTGAGCGTTCGGTACCCCCCGTTCGTTCCCTGGGGTGCGCGTGACTTGCGCTGGAACGGCGCCCTCTTCTTTATATCCCGTAGAGGTATGTCTCGGCGTCGTTGACTCCCCCCGTATATCGCTGGGTTGAGCTTGTTGAAGCCAATCGTCGACTCGTCCTGTGACGTCGACTATGCTCTTGGGTGCTTCATCTTCTTCTTCATCTCGAATGTTTTCAACTTGCACAGCTAGCCTTTTCTTAATTAGATCAGCTTCTATCTGGAGCTCCTTTCTTCTTATTTCTGCCAGACGTTCCTCGGCTTCTATGTGTGCGTTACGGATGCGGGCGATCGCACTACTCTTCGATTGTTGCGAAGTGCGTGACCGCGTCGGCGATGGTCGTCGTGGTTCAGCAGCCAGGTTCGTGGTGAGCGCAAGGTCCGCTGTGGTTCGTAGCGGCACTGCCTCGCTCGTTCTCTCACTTTCCCCTTGACTACGGACGATGTTCTCGCTTCGTTCCTCCGTAATTCTTGCTTGTGCAGTTATCGCCGATGGTGATCGCGGTGGATTATGGAAAATTCGGGTGCCAATCGGGCGTTCGTCCGCTTCTTCCTGACTTCTTGTTCGCACCATCTTGATACAGCGTTCTTGTACTGACTCGTACTAATTTACACGTTCCACGTTCCGGAATTACTTCTATCTATCCGGCGCTGCGACCAGCAAAGTTCACAATTCTGCTTCGACGGACCAACGAATGTTCTCAATCCGGCGCTCGACCAGCAAATCCTCGCAATCCGTGTCGAAAGACCAGCAAATGTTGTGGACTGTATGGTTTAGGTCGGCAAATTCTTTACGATCCGTTCAGGGGTTCGGGGCTGGTTCAGGTACTGGTAGGCACTGGTACTAGTACAAGTCACTGTTACTTCCGCACTATGAATTAAAACGCAAATTGGATCACTATGCAATACTGAGCATGAGCACACACACATAATTTATTTGCAACTTACATTTCTTATAAGCCCCCGCTTAAGGTCGCAACTAGCGGAGGGCATAACACGTAACAATGTACAAATTCCTTATACTACTTAATCTAAGGGTCGCAAGTAGCGCGGGGTATAAGCGCGTACTATGCGTATCGCTATTCCTCTCGCACGCGTGTTTGTCGTCCCTTACAGCTGGGATGCCATCCGGCCCACTCGACTTATGGACGTTCAGGAGCTTAAGCTCTCGCCTGACCGCACGTTGTGTAATACGGATTTCAGGCAGAGAACTTTCACACCGAGAGATACTGGGTGGTGTGGCTCCCCCATCGTCCATTGTCGAGTTAGAGGCAAAGAGTTCAACCAGGAGATTTTTTTTTTTTTTTTTTTTTTTTTTCTAATTTAACACTCCACAGACTCGTGGTCCGTGCTCTTTTCATGGAATCTTCTCATTGTGATCTATTTTATTATAATTATTATATTAAGACTTACGACTACTTTTTACTCCTAATCTAAGGTGAGTTGCGCAACTCAATCAATTTAAAAATTTAAATATATATCTTAATAATATCTATTTATACTTATATATACTTAATTATACTCAAATATATATCTTAATAATATTATACGATATGTTAATAATTTATGTATGGACTATTTCATAAGATTTGGACAGTTAGTATACTCGTATTTGGCATAATATATGTTACGTCTGTTTTTTTTTTGTTTTTTTTTTTTTTTTTTTAGTTACACCAAGGTCGCTCCGCTTGATAGGGCCCTGAGCACCATTTTTTTATTGTATTCCATGACCACTTCATCTGTTGCTATGCTGGGAAGGGCAATGAGACGTCTAATTGCGTCGGAGCAGGAGATTGGCCTTCTCTTTTGCGCTGTGGGCCAGGCTGCTATCAGCTCTACGCAGTGGTGGGAGATTGGACTGGCAGAAATTACGTTGCGCAGCTTTGGCCAGCGACCAAAAAGCACGACTCCCACTGGGATAGCTTCCTTGTCGCTCGCCAACCCTGGCCACGTGTTCCGCCTTGGCTTCAGCAATAGCCTTCCTGTTGGATCTGGAAGCAGCGTTGTACTGACGCTTCTTCTCCGTCACAACAGGATCCCGACTTTTCCTGGCGTTTTCCCAGGCGATGTACGCAGATTGCTTGAGGTGGGCAGTCTTCCTGCAGGTATTGTTATACTAGGGACGACTGCGACCGCCAACAGGTATCTTGACGTTGGGAATGAATGTTTCCATTCCCATCAGCACCGTTTCAGTGACGCAATCTGCGCAAGTATCGGGATCTTCGGAGGCGAAGCAGAGCTGCTTCCAGGGGTAGGATCCGAAGAATTCTCGGAGTCCATCCCAGTCTGCTGACTCATACCGCCAAACTGCACGACTGCCAGCCGCAGACGCGCGATGGGGCCGCGCAAGACTAGCAGTACTACGGACAAGGCAGTGATCCGATGATCCAAGAGGAGCATCGACCACAACCCTGTATCCGCTTGGTCGTGTAGTCAGCAGAAGATCCAACAGGGAGGCTTCATGGCTCTCTATATCTGGTATACGGGTGAGCTGTACGACCAGTTGAGAAAATCTGAGTTAAAATGCATATAGCAATGAATATAGCATGAGTTAAAATCTTGCATATAGCAACACATTAGGGTATTCTTATTAAACATATATAACGCAACATGAAGTGTTCAGTCAAGAATCACGCGGAAACATTTCCGACCTTTTAGTAAAACATTCGACTCATGTTTCACTTTGCTACCCCTTCATGATTTTCGTATGCATTACTCGTTTGTAATCTAACGCGGTACCTAACAAGTCCAAAAGCAGCTGTGTATTGGAAACTGATCTTAGCGAACGCACTGCGGAACGGGGTGGGATCGCAGCATAAAAGATAAATGTAGGACGGTGTCGTCATTGTGACGTCACTGGTGCGCGTTCGCATTGTTCTTACGTTCGCATTATTGAGATTTATTCCATCTTAGGACGATTACTAATTGTTTAACGTTGAGAAGTGTCTGTAAAGGTCTATTTTGAATGAATATTTTTGAGTTGATTTATTGTTGAAATTTAGCCGCACGTTTGAGATAAATACTATACACGCCTTGGCCACAACTGAGCATTGCCGGACTCTGTGATACGCATACTCACGTTCGTCCGGTAATGCTGTACTTGCGGGTCACGGCAGTAATGTACTATGCCAGCCGCGCGAGCACGCCAAATAAGAAATTGCTGGCCGCTGCCTGCAATACTCCAATTACGATTTATCCCATAAAAGGTTGTGTAAGATATGTCGTAGCATGTTTGACAAAAGGATTTCATTTTAATAGAAACACGTTGTAGGTATGGTAAATTTCAGTAATATTTTCTAGGCAAGGACTCCCATGTATATGAATAAAGGAAATATATACGTAAAATCAATACAATTGCGGTTATGATGGTTAATTTACCATCTGCACATGAATGTTTGCGCAAATAAGTGCATCTAATCCATCACTTTTATAGTCCTATACCATGGTTCTTCAAAACGACCGTCGCGAGACACTGTTTAACATGTCTTCCGAGGTACCTAACAGCTCAGGATATTGTTCTTTTTTGTTCACTGATCAAAGCGAAACTACGACGAACTTTTTTAACTTTAGCAATATAATATATTATTTATGGCTCGTATTATTTAGTTTATTAAGGGTTGGAGTTCTAAAATACAGGCAGAATACTACCAAGTTTAGACTCCAGTCAGAATATGATGTACCTATACTAATAGTATTTACAATGTATTTATGTTTGTGGAGAGACAATATATTTTTTTTATGTTAACGTTTCTCAGCATAAAAGCTGGTTATACCTGTAGTCACGTCACGGGCACCTCCTGTGCTTTTGTGAACCCCTTATTCACAAGAGAAACCGACAACTGGGGAGACACATTCTCGACCCAGACGATATAAAACAATCCAAGCTGGGAATATCTTATCATTCCTAGACAGTGCCCAGCTAAAGGAGCACATGTAAGGCCTAATAAGTCTTACTTGGAGGCTACTCACAATAGATCTTCGCAGGTCGCAGTGACGCAAATAGCCCCGAATTAATGAAATAAATAAAAAATAAATGGTGTGGGGTTATGTTATCCTCTTCTATTTGCATGAATTTTCTCATTCTGTGGCAAGGATTTAATATGACAGCTTTCGGTAATGTTTCCCTTATATTCTGTTTCAGGTTCATGGTATTAAGGCTTTGGCGGAGATTGATTGGCACTACACTTGTTGTAGAAACTATTGGTACAAAATATACTTTGTCTTGTTTCATACTCTTGTTATATTCTTCTTTTAAATCTATATAATGTAACGTTGCACGTTCATAAGATTAATTTACTTACAAAATATTTTTTATTTAAAAAGGAAAATACACATTAAACTATAATTTACAACATAAATTTCATTAAATTGACATAAAAATTAAAAACTACTACTATTTACAAACTATAATTATAAAATTTTCTGAACTTATTTTTAATATAATATAACTTATTCTAAAACGAGTAAAATCTGATTTCTTTAAGATGCATATAAATAATAAATATTAACTCATTATAGTTAACCTACGAATAACACGAAATGTGTTCACGCTCGAGGAAGAGCGAGTGGCGGCACTGCATTCTAGTCTGTGCAGTGACAGCTTTTTTGGCGGCCGGCCGCATGTGACAAGTCAGTTGAGTCGAGTCGAAATGTCATGACATGCTTAGAGGTTATAAGTTCAGGCCGGAATAAAATATAATATACAATATTCAAGCAAATAGTGGTTTGCGCGGCGCACCTAATATCGGGGTGCGAAAGCCCGCTTTGTGTTGTGCGAAATCGCGTGTGTGAGTCGTGGTGGCCTATTAGGCATTTGTAGTGCTCCGGTCTCCACCGGTGGATCCACTGCAGATCTTCAGGAGCCGCGACTTCCTTCGAGCTAGCTCAGGAAGTCCACCGGCTACGGAGGAGACGGAAGGAGACAATTGGAGCCAAGGTAAGTAATACCAGCTTTCTATGAGTTGGTAGTCAAATAAAATTCAGCAATACAAGTCGGTGAAACGCCGACGTGGTGGAGTCTACTTGGGGCACCACCAAAATGTTCTTACGTGTTGTGTGTACGCTGGCTGGTACCATAAACCGCTTCCATTGTTTCGATGCGAGACACTATTTTATGTTGAGCGCCCGCGTCATTCGCTTTGCATACGGTGGACAGTCGAGATTCCAATAGCCGACAGCAGACATATCGTTCCAGCAACGACTTTTAAATTTGTCTTTTGGCCTCTTTTCAATTTCGAAATTATTTAATTAGAAGTATAATAACGCACATTTTGCGTCGTTAAATAAGTGTTTTCTTCCCCAAATTGGGGAACAAGTTTTGGAATAAAAAAAAGAACTAGTTTTGGACTTGTAATTGAAAGCGACGAAAGACTGACGTCTTCAGTGTTCCTGTCCCGTAGCACCCGAGCAGCTGCAACTCGGCACGTTCCACCATCTCCATCCTTCGTGGAACTTCACAGACAGGGAAGTGCCGACCAGCGAAGCACAAATTATAAGGGCTTACTTAACCCACGACCCTAACGGGTATTAATTTTTTTAAATACATATCTTTTTGTGGACTTGGGGGTTTCATTTACCCAAACCTGCCCCGTCACAATAAGTACCTATTTACTTTTACTTATTTTCTCGACTATTGTCATCTGTATTATGGGTATTCGGTACTGCAATATGAATTAAAAATGTAGTTTTATTTGTTTTGTCCCGTAATGTCTATTTTGGTAAGTTTGTGTATTGTGTGTGTTTCCTAAAATGGTTTGAGGTGTTTATTTGTAGTGTGGAATCGGTGGTTCTTGTGGTACCTATGAGTTTTTATTTGATTACTAGCTTTTGATGTATGATGTGTGTTAGTTGATTATGTCTGTATGTATAGTCTGTTTGAATGAGGTTTGTACATGCTCCTGCTAAGTGTCGAATTGTTTCTGGCTGAGATTGACACTTACGGTATTTATTTTTATTTATTTTCATTTATGACTGTAGTGACTGTGATCTTTAATTACAAATTTTCTATAATTTCTTGTGTTAATAACTTAGTGCTGTATTGCCTGTTTACAGCCACATATTATTATTATTATCAACGAGCCGATACGATAATTTAACGACGCAGGTGTAATGGAAACATGCTGGGGTGGCTGTACTCGCCCGCCAAACACCTATAGCACTATAGCTATTACCGTGACTATAGCGAGCCTCGACATCGGTTAACGATATAGTTTATATACTTAACACAGTGTTTGCCAGCTACTTTGCCCGCATGGATGTCTGATCTTCGGACACTTCAAATTTTCACAGTTCGATTTTTATATTACGCGTTTTTTTTAAATTGGCGATATTTTTCATGTCTAGATAGGTGTGACGACCATATTATATACTAGCTGTGCCCGCGAACTACGTTTCGCCATCAAAATGCTTAACACAGTGTTTAGTTTTTTCCTCCATTTTATTCCATAATGATTCAACTTTATTTTGCCTTTCTTGAGCAGCGACCATTTCGAAATTAGGACAATTTTCGTAGGTTCGTAATGCTCTAGGTTCTTTTCAGGGCCTTTCATTTAATACCCATATTGCTGGGTTTGAAAAGCAACTTTTATCCGCCCTTTTTGAGCGGCGGCCATGTTGAATTTACGTCAATGTTGCCTCATTCATAGTGCTCTACTGATCAAGGCCTTTCATTTGATACACATATTGCTGGGTTTGGAAACGAACTTTTATCCGTTTTCGAGCGGCGGTCATATTGATTTTTGTGTGACTTTCCTAGGTTCATAGTGCTCTACTCTTTAAAGACTTTCATGTAATGCCCGTATTGGTAGGCTTGGAAACGAACTCTAATCCACCTATTTTGAGCGGTGGCTATGTCGAATTTCCATCAATGTTGCTAGATTCCTGATGCTCTACTTTTCAAGGCCTTTCATTTTATACTCATATTATTGGGCTTGGAAACGAACTTTTATCCGTCTTTTTTTATAACAACGGCCATGATGAATTTAGGGCGATTTTCTAAAGTTCATAATGCTCTACACTTGAAGACCTTTTATTTGATACCCATATTGCTAGATTTGGAAACGAACTTTTATCCACCTTTTTTTAACGGCGGCCATGTTGAATTAAGGACAATTTTCCTAGATTCATAGTGCTCTACTCTTCAAGGCCTTTCATTTGACACCCATATTGCTGGGTTTGAAAACAAACTTTAATCCTTTTTTTGAGCGGCAGCCATGTTGAATTTATGACAATTTTCCTAACTTCATAATGCTCTACTCTTCGAGGCCTTTCATTTGACACCCATATTGCTGGGTTTGAAAACAAACTTTTATCCTTTTTTTTGAGCGGCGGCCATGTTGAATTTATGACAATTTTCCTAACTTCATAATGCTCTACTCTTCGAGGCCTTTCATTTGATACCCATATTGCTAGGTTTGGAAACGAACTTTTATCCATCTTTTTTGAACGGCGGCCATGTTACATTTATGTCAATGTTGCTAGGTTCATTGTGCTCTACTCATTAAGGCCTTTCATTTGATACCCATATTGCTGGGCTTGGAAACGAATTTTATTAGTTTTTTTTTGAGCGGCGGCCATGTTGAATTTAGGGCGATTTTCCTAGGTTCATAATGCTGTACTCTTCAAGGCCTTTCATTTGATACCTTTATTGCTAGGTTTGGAAACGAATTTTTATCCGCCTTTTTTAGCGGCAGCTATGTTGAATTTACGTCAATGTTGCCAGGTTCATAGTGCTCTACTCGTCGAGGCCTTTCATTTGATATCCATGTTGCTGGGTTTGGAAACGAACTTTTATCGGCAGTCATGTCGAATTAGGTCAACGTGACTAGGTTCAATGTGTCTTCGTTCGATATCACTCTTCAACATTTCAACTCTTTAGGTCCTTCGTTCGATATCACTCTTCAACATTTCAAAAATTGTAACGATTTTGTGAAAATTGGTCAAGAATTAAACCAACTATGACGTGATAATTGTCATAAAAAATGCTTTATACATTGGTTGTATGGCTTGATCCTATTGCCTTACCACCATGGTAATACATGAGAAAAAACTTCTTGGTTGGCGAAATCCAGATGGGCACAGCCATTAACAGAAAAGATTAAATTTTTCTTAACACTATGTGACAGACTTGTAAAAATAATTTCACGTGCGCCATGTTGATTTCTACGCATTATTCGAAAATTTTATATGGTATTTTTTCACTAAAAATAAAAAGTGAATTTAAACAAATGAAATTATGCCTAAATGTTCTTCCGGAAAATTCTAAGCAATGTGGTGTAAGCCATATCAAATTCTGTCCAGTATTTTCGGAGATCTTTCCGGACAAACAGACAAACAAACAAACAAACAAATAAACAAACAAACAAACAATTTTTTTTAAACTATTCTATCGTGTTCTGCTAATGATTTTAAGGCGACCTGTATATTTTTTTTCTTAATATTTCGCAATTACAGATTTTTGTACCCCTACGATTTTATTATATACTAGCTGTGCCCGCGAACTACGTTTCGCCATCAAAATACTTAACACAGTGTTTAGTTTTTTCCTCCATTTTATTTCATAATGATTCAACTTTATTCTGCCTTTCTTGAGCATCGGCCATTTCGAAATTAGGACAATTTTCGTAGGTTCGTAATGCTCTTTTTCTAACAGTCCACAAAATTAAATACATTACATATTACTATAAACACTAAATATAATTATTGTTTTAAAGACATTATTGATATTAATAAATTCTTCTTCAGTAGAAAGAACTACACAGTTGCAAGAATAATCTTGAGCGTATTCATGTTTCGAATTAAAATAAACAATTGTTAATAAATTAGAACTGTATACGAATAAAGTCACCAACAAAATATATTTTTTGGATATGACAACTTGGCCAATTTTGACTGGTCGTACAGTAAGCTCCTTGTCAAGCTATACTGTTTGACCTTTGAACCGTTCTTATGTCGCTCGTAATACTGGCGGTTTTCGTAGAGTTAATGTATAGCATGAATGGGGGGGGGGGGGGTTACTGTACAAATACGTTTTCCGTATTCGATATCCGATCACGGAATACAGACACGGAGTTTCGTGAACGTAGCGCAGACGTTCGTTTCTTCTCATTCGGGATTTCTACCATTCTACCTAAACGTACGTACAGAACGTGTTCCGTTCGTAATAAAAACGAACGTGTGCGGCAGTCAATAAGTATTTTGTATAGATTTGATGCATTCGGATGCCGCCCGCCCGCAGAAAACGAATGCGAAAAACGTATTTATGCGGTTAGCCTTAAAATGTATTGAGACTTCCGTTTTTGTAACGTGTACTGTGCGATATAGTGTTGCTGGTATAGTTCGGTTAGCAAACTCGCCGTGATGACTAACATCCAACACACAAACTTGGAGTTATCGTTAGTTAGTTCACGATCGTTGCATTATCACGGTCTCGAAGGACACTAAACACAGGTAACATCTAACATCGAAAATACAATAGGCCCCGAAGCGGTTCTCAAACTTTTTTGGTGACGGAACCCTTTTGGAAAGCGAAATACTTGACGGAACCCTAAAATAAAACAATAGTTTTTAAAAGTGTATTCTTTATTAATAAGCATAATAAAAGTACGACCAGAGAGGGTGTTTTGATTTTTCTAAATTATTGCGGAACCCTTATAGGGGTATTGTGGAGCCCTAGGGTTCCGCGGAACACACTTAGAGCATGGCTGCTCTAGGTACCCTTCAGGGCCTACTTTCATTTAATACCCCTATTGCTGGGTTTGAAAAGCAATTATCCCTCTTTTTTGAGCGGCGGCCATGTTGAATTTACGTCAATGTTGCTACGTTCATAGTGCTCTACTGATCAAGGCCTTTCATTTGATACCCATATTGCTGGGTTTAGAAACGAACTTTTATCTGTTTTTTTTTTTAACTTTTATCCACCTTTATTGAGCGGCGGCCAATGTGAATTTATTTATGTGTTGCTAGGTTCATAGTGCTCTACTCATCAAGGCCTTTCATTTGAGACCCATATTGCTAGGTTTGGAAACGAACTTTATCTATCTTTTTGAGCGGCGGCCATGTTTAATTTAGGGCAATTTTCCTTAGTTCATAATGCTCTACTCTTTTAGGCCTTTCAGTTGATACCCATATTGCTAGGTTTGGAAACGAACTTTTATCCTTTTTTTTTGAGCGGCGGCCATGTTGAATTTAGGTCGATTTTCCTAGGTACCTAATGCTCTACTCTTTAATTCCTTTCATTTGATACCCATATTGCTAGGCTTGGAAACTAACTTTTATCCACCTTTTTCGAGCGGCGGCCATGTTGAATTAATGTCAATGTTGCTAGGTTCATAGTGCTCTACTCATCAATGCCTTTCATTTGATACCCATATTGCTAGGTTTGGAAACTAACTTTTATCCACCTTTTTGAGCGGCGGCCATGTTGAATTTATGTCAATGTTGCCAGGTTCATAGTGCTCTACTCATCAATGCCTTTCATTTGATACCCATATTGCTGGGTTTGGAAACAAACTTTTATCCGTTTTATTTGAGCGGCGGCCATGTTGAATTTAGGGCGATTTTCCTATGTTCATAGTGCTCTACTCATCAAGGCCTTTCATTTGATATGCATATCGCTGGGATTGGAAACGAACTTTATCGGCAGTCATGTCACATTAAGTCAACGTGGCTAGGTTCAATGTGTTCTACTCCTTAGGTTCTTCGTTCGATATCAATGTTCCTTGGGTGGATCCAAAAAAATGTGATCCGTCATTTTAGACATTAGGATCAAGAGTCCCGTCCCGTCCCTCTACGCGTAACCCAGAACATTACAGTCAGATATTTTTTTTAATTATCAATATTAATCTAATTCTAATGGATGAAAGAGTTTGATTCCTTAGTCCTAATGTAAAAACATATAACACCTTTCAAAATACCTTGAAAATAGTATCTTAATTTTTCAACATTTCAAATATTTCAAAAATTGTACCGATTTTGTGAAAATTAGTCAAGAATTAAACCAATCTACAAATTTTATGGTCACTCGATAAGTATTATCATAAACAATGCTTTATACATTGGTTGTATGGCTTGATCTTTTTGCCTTACCACCACGGTATGACATAAGAAAAAGACAATTTGGTTGGCGAAATCCAGTTGGGCACATCCATTAACAGAAAATATTAAATTTTATTTGTACTATGTGAAACACTTCATTCCTGCCCTAATTTTCGAAATCCAATTACTTAAGATCAGGCTGTATGGCGTAGTTCCATTACCTTTCCTTCGTGGAAGAAAATACCTTCTCTCTGTACTATATGGTACTATGTGACAGACTTGTCAAAATAATTTCACGTGCGCCATGTTGTTTTTCTACCTAAAGCCAATTCGAAAATTTTATATGGTATTTTTTCACTAAAAATAAAAAGTGAATTTAAACAAACGAAATTATGCCTAAATGTTCTTCCGGAAAATTCTAAGCATTGTGGTGTAAGCCATATCAAATTCTGTCCAGTAGTTTCGGAGATCTTTCCGGACAAACAGACAAACAAACAAACAAACAAACCAACAAACAAATATTTTTTTTTAAAACTATTCTATCGTGTTCTGCTAATGATTTTAAGGCGACCTGTGTATTTTTTTTCTTAATATTTCGCAATTACAGATAGAGATAGAGATATAGCTGTGAGTATCATATCCTTAGTTCACTCGAGTTATAGCTGACAATCAGTGATTTGCTCATTGGTAAATAAGCATATATTGCTATTGACGCTCAGCTATGGCCTTTTTGTGTTGCTGCAGTACACATACATAGCTTGTGATTTTGCAATTTTGTATAAAAGTTGTTTTTACTTGGTGGCGCACAGCTAACGATTGCTACGGTTAAGCAACGTTGGCTGTGGTCACTCCTATGATGGGTGGTCGAAATACGAATCATCTCGAGCCCCTCCGCGCTTCAGAAGATACGTTAAGCTGTAGGTGGGTCCTGCACCTGAGCTCGCCCCGGGCGTCTCGGCTATCCGTCCCATCGGACTATGCGAGTGAAGAAACAGAGTGCAATCGTGTTTGCAGTTTTGCACTTGTATACCGTAGTCTCTGTTGAGATTGGCCTCTGCGTATAACCGAATATCGGTTAGTAATAATAGGCATATTACTAGTATTTTCTTAATTTTTGCTTCTCTGTACACTTTTTGTATAAATTTGTTATGTGTGTATGTCTGTAGACCATATAAAGTTCTATCTATCTCTGTTTTTATTAATATTGTATAAAGGTTACAGATAGCAATACATTATTAATGTCACAAAAGTCACCTTCTTTGCCGGAGCAGCAACCCCACCCAACAACCTAGTTGGCTGTCTTACTTGTATAAAAATGATATGTACACACGGCAGCACGTCAGACTTTACATGTCGAGATCGCCCTTATGTCGCTCGTAATAGCGACGGCTCTTGTTATGTAAATGTAATGCTTCACGTGTAGCTGACTGTACAAAGTAAAAATAAAGGAGACTTAAAGAAATCATTGTGAAATGCTTTATTAAGTAGTTATCAATATCCGATATATTGATAATAATCTCATATAGCTCATATAGATTCCCACCGAGGGGCTCGAGTCTACAGTAAGTTAGGGTGTCTGGACCTTAGTCAATCAGGCTGGCCCAGTGCGGATAGGTCGGCCTCACATACACATAATTACTACTCAACGCAACATTATGACGCCATATTTTGATCTCCAGAGATGCCATGAATATGACATCCAAGTGTTGCTGTCACTGTACGAAAACGCCTCCATATCAGTCCGCCTTCAGGGCCAAAACTCAAAACCAATACGACTTCAGCGCGATGTGAAACAGGGCGACGTTATATCACCCAATTTGTGATATCGCTGAAACTATTCACAGCTGCGTTGAAGGATATATTTAAGCTTTTGGACTGGAGGGGACTCGGCATCAACATAAACGGCGAGTACCTCACTCACCCTCGTTTTGCTGATGATATCGTAGTCTTGGCCGAGACCGTGGAAGATCTAGGCAAATGCTCGAAGACCTCTGTAGATTTTCCTAACAAGTGGGTCTTAAAATGAACATGGACAAGAATATAATTATGTCCCTCCAACATTCATGGGAGTGGGTACTATATTCCCATATAGTACCCACTCCCATGAATATTGGAGGCTCATCACTAGAAGTTATTGACGATTATGTTTACCTGGGGCAAGTAGTCCAGCTCGGTAAGTTCAATTTCCAGATTGAGGTAAATCGACGAATCTGACATTAATAATACATGGACAGCTAATTCAAATTCAAATTTAATATCTTTTATTCAAATTGGATTGTTACAATCTCTTTTGAACGTCAAAGCAGCTACGCCATTGGTTCACAAGTCTACGGCGGGAGACCTTGTACTGGAAAGAACCAGCAAGAAAACCAGCAAGGGCTATTTTTTTCTCCCTGTATTGTTACAGAGTCGTCAATTGGAAGCTGACCTCACAGCAGAAGTTTGAGCTCAACTTCCATTACAAGATACATAGATTAATGAGGACACACATAATGGACTTATCAAAAAATGGTCAAGTGTGAGTTTGACTTTTTTTTCATACTAAATTTTGATTTTTATATGAAGTTAAGTCTAGATTCCACCTTGTGTAGCAAAGCGAATTTCAATTGAACTCATCCATACTAAATACGTTGAATTTTTTAAAAATATTTTTACTTTTTCTAAAAATTTGTCTATCTTTTTGCGTGTTTTAGTCTGCAATCTATATTTCTCTAAAATTTCATTAATGCTGCTAATTTCAATTTTAAGCTGAATGATTCAATAATTTTTTGTACCTATTAGTACGTTACTAATCTGTATCAAAAGTGGTTTAAATCTGAGTTACTAATAGTGTCATATTTTTGTGCCTTTGAATGTTTGTTATGGTTCCACTGAAAACCAGCGCCGTGGCATTCTATGTTTTCGGCATCAAGCTGAGTGGTCATGTTATGTGTATTATTGTTTTTGTATTTTTGTATTTAGTGCATTTTTAACATGTCCAATAAACTATTTTTCTTTCTTTCTTTCTAATAGTACTAATAGCACGAATAATCTGTACTAATACCTTATTCGTACTGTACGATTACGGTTCGAATTCAATAATGTACGAATAAGGACAAGACTAGACGGCATGCGATTTTTTGGTATCCTTATCGACAATAAATGAAACTGGAAATGGCACATAGATGAATTGACTAAAGAATAAGTAGTTTGTCGTAACCCTTATTTAAACTTCCCCCCCCCCCCCTCCCTCTCCCCTATATACGCCTATGCGAGTATTAATAATATAAATAGACCAAATGACTACAAAATCTGGATACATCCTGGAAAAGCCGCGCTACTTAGAAAGAGCGTTATAGGTATGGATCCCAATATTTCTAATAAAATCCCAAAAAAATACAAACAATTTAATGATTGATGATGAACAACGCTTAAGAAAATATAATATGAAAAATACTTTTACTACAATATATCAACGATGTTTTCAATCGGGAGGTCTCGAACCCCGGACCTCCCGATTGGAAGACAAATGCCGAGGCCACGGTCCCAAATCGCATACGCGACACATAAAGGAAACTTTTCCCAATCGTTTTGTTACTTGCTGCTAGTGGGTTTGTCTGCTATTCGACGCTAGCCGGCTAGACGAATCATTTATTTAAAACGGTCACTCCCTAAGCTAGTACACACTGCACTCAAATATAGACCAATGTTAGGGCTCCACGTGTTTTATTATTAATATTGACGATTGCGTATTCTAATTGTTTAATATAATCTATAGTCACAGCTCTTACCAGGTTCAGATTTTGTCAGGGCTGGTAAGAGCTCAGTCGCCAAAAGGTCTAGGCGTCAACACGGTATATTGGAGATAGGGTTGCCAACCGTGCTCTAAAATAAAGTATTGTACTCTATATCATGTCGGCGTACTCTATAATTTATAACACTAATAAGGGACGCTAAAATACTCTTTTTTATACAACACTCTACTAGTGCCAGCCACGCATATACACGGTGTTTCGAAATAACCAATTAATAATCATTTCTTTATCAAAAATTCTTTATTAAAATGTGTTTACACGTAATGTCATTCAACCTAAAATTTTAATGTAAATCATAGTATCATCATCATGTCTATCATCATCATCTTAATTGGTAACACCGTGTAGGTATATAATGCAGATTTTATGCAAAAATCCACTGCAGAAAAGGGGCAATTCATATTTAAAAAATGTCCTGACGAATTTGTTTATTTAAAAAAAAATGTTTGCTAAATACTCTCTGTTCCCACCACTTCAGCGTTTACTGAGAGAGTCTTTTCGGTTATGAATGTGAAGTGGCGGGAAGAGAGGAACAGGGCTTCATTGAAGTTGATTAATGAATGAGCTCCTGATCTATGTAAGAGTTACAATGTTTGGAGTCGTACAATTCTTTTTAAAACAATGAAAAATTGTAATGTGTTGCAAAAAGTAGCAAAAAATACCTTTTCAAAAATTTTAAATAAATGATACTCTTTTTTATAAGTCCGTACTCTTTATTTACCTCCTTTGAAATCTGATATACTCTATTTCTTCTAATAAAAGTTGGCAACCCTAGATGGAGACGCGGGTTCGAATCCCGCACGAGATGAATTTTTGGGCCCTGGATAAAGTAACAGTTCAAAAACGACAACGAAATGCGAAAATAACAAAATATATGAGTATGATTTCACGTCACAATTCATTCTCATACATTCGTTTACGTAATAAACGCGAATAGTAGGTACTTTGTCCAGGCCCAGTTAAATCTTTATAGCTATAATAGTTGTTTAAATTTTGTATTTCCCCGGTTCAAGGTTGCCTGGAAAAGATTCAATCAATCAATTTGTGTTTATTGATGTATGCAGTAGTATTTTATTATAATAAACGCACTGCCAAGTCTGCAAGCTGCGTATGAACGTCGCTCGTGTCTAAAAGACAATTTTCAAATATTAAACATTTTATCCTGTGATTTTGTCAATAATGGAAATTCTGTCAATACCATCGCCTTTAGCCGATCGACCGACGAAAACCTGCTCAATCACATTACTTTAGGGACCGTTTTTCATCGTTTTGTCGCATTAGGAATCTCCACCCTCTGTTTAGAACCCGCCATCGGAGGTACAGGTACTCACGTAAGCGCAAAGCACCTCTTAACCTAGTAATAGGGTTAATTAGCAAAACCTTATGCAGACTGATTTCTCGAAATTGTTTTGTATTCATTAGGCGGAAATGCTCAAGCTCGCGTGCATGCCTCTCGATCTCTGCTCAGCCACTGCACCGCGCGGGGTAAAGCAAAACAATAGCCGGCGAGCCAACGCACAACAACAAACAAGCAACACACAGATAACCGATTCACAAGTTTCCCGACGCTTGAAAATGGAACTCGTTACGAACGCTACGACACACAGACGCAACGTCCGGGAAAACTCGCGCACATACCAAATGCCCAGAGTACGTTGACCTCCCGCGCCTCGTGCCGTCCGCGCTGTCAGAGTAACCGCAGGGTGACGTCACGTAAAACGGCGGCTCCGTCCAAAATGGCCGTCGCAAGACTGAAACCAACACAGACGTCGCTCGCCGCACACAGCCGCGCCTAGGTAGGTTTCCCGGGCCCGGGCGTAGTACTAGAGACACATTGATCCACAGCAGAGCGTCTGGCAACATCGATTCTGCAGTTTCCTGCAACCACCCGTCGCCATGACGACCGACCACCTCTGCACCCCGCGTTTATTTAGCAACTTTTAATAACACCTTTTTATTCGACTTCGATCTCTCTTATGCAAGAGCACTTGACTATTCAAACCTACGTGAACGCTTCTTTATTGCGTTACAAAACAACTAAGTACAATGAAAATCCTCTTAATACCTACTTATTTTGTAAGCTTTGAATTGGAATTAAAATTTGAATATTGAAAAAATGTTAATATGATTTTTCAGTGTATTTTATGATTTCCCCTTCTTAAAAGCCTAATAAAATATACTGTAGAGTAGAACGGTGGGCGTAATCGTCAACAAAAAATAATATGATTTTCTTTTTACTTTCGCCTACCTCTCATTAAAGATGAAGATGTTCTATAAATACTGTTAAGATGTCTGCGAAATTAGTATTAAGCTTGTTAGTGCCTTCCAATAGACTAAACAATCCTTTTGAGATTTATTATTTGCTTTATTGATTCAGGGTTCTCTTGAGAAACGTTAAACTGTATTATTAAGTTGTTTGTTGCTATTTTATTTGAAGGAATGGAATAGTATTTATTTAAAATTTGCTGATACCTGCGTCTTTATCTCCGTTTGCCATAGTTCGCGGTTTAAATTATGTCGCGCATTCCTTGTGGAACTTACCAAATTCGGGATGAAAAGTACTTAGGTTTTTCCGTTCCTCAGGTTTTTTTACTATCTCTATAAAAAATTTCATTAACCGTCCAGCGGTTAAGGAGTGAAAGTGTAACAAACAGAGAGACAGTTTCTTTGTATCTATACTATTCTAATATTATAAAGCTGACGAGTTTGTTTGTTTGTTTGGTCAAACGCGAATCTCAGAAACTAGATTTAAATTTAAAAAATATTTTTGTGTTGTTTTTGAAATGAAAAAATACAAAAAATGAGTTACAATTCAATAATTTTGCACTTTTGGATAATCCATTTTTCGACGAAGGCTATATAACATTACGTTACGACCAAAAGGAGCTGAGCATCAATGAAAAATGTAAGTGCGCTATCAAAAAAATTGCTTATGATTAAGATAGCAGTGTTTCTAATGTTTTATGCCCTCTAGGTGCAAGAAAAGCTTGGACAAAGCTGGAGAAAAAGCATCTCTTCGATTACCGATAACAACATAGATCTTAAAAATCACCCCGTTATCTTACAAACTTGATACACATCACTATCAACAATGGCGGTGACAAAGCTTTTAGAGAAATGGAGAATTTCTGCCTCCCCTAAATATGCGGTGTCGAATAGGTCTGTAATCCTGTGGTAACACCGCTATAAAACAGTAGCAGTGAACCATGCATAAGCAGGGCACGTCAGATTATGCTGACTGGCTTACGCTTGAACCCGCGACCGGGGGTTAGTTAAAGCCAACACCTTTGGAAATCGACGGATACTAATATTTCCATATTCTATTCCTTGGGTGGTTTAACCGCCTCCGTGGTCTAGTGATTGAGACAATTCTGTATCGATCTTGAGGTCCGGAGTTCGATTCTCCATGAGGGCAGAAGTTTTTGTTCTTGGTTTGGTCGGTAGTAAGGCTCTTAGTTATTATACCACCGTCTTATCTATGTTTGTCGCCATAATAACATGTCAATAACACTGTTGTGCTCCGACACTATTTTTAATAATAACTGACTAAAGGTAAGATAGCCAGTTCCTCAGTAGTGTAGAGTCTTATCATCACTTACCAGCAGGTGAGATGAAGGTCATCAACTTCCCTGTCTAGCCCCTACCACCAACCAAACCAAGCAGGAAAAACATCCCATGAGGCATCAAACCACGAACCTCTATCAATACCAGATGGTAAAACCATTAGTCCACGGAGGCGGTAGGCGTTCCCTTACTAAGCCCATTATCCTCTTATGATTCCCACGAACTTGTGGTACACAAGTAAATTGCGGGGAAAAACTAACTATAGAAACATTTAAATAGGCATTTTTAAGAGATTTATATAAATCCTGCTGTAATCAAACCACTTGAGTGCTGTCGGCGCGTCGTAATCCTCCCAGCAGGAGTCGCAGCAGGAGCGCAAACGCACCCCTAATTCGATACCAGTGTTGACATCCATTCTCGCCGTAAGGTACCCCGTCGATTACACAGAACTAATGGCAGAACTAATACTGTGGCAACGTTCTGACTGTTTTCAATCTAATATTTGCTTGTTTTATATTCATTGTTTTAAGACTGTCCCGTTTTCGAACAATTTCGATTGATTGTACCGCCACAAATATAAAACATACAGTTTTAAAATTCATATATGATACTGTTTAACATTTTATCTAAACAATCTTAAAGCCGGAAACATAATTAATAATATTTCACCCGACAAAAAAAAATCCAAAGTTCCACTCTATTGAATATTTTAAAACAGCTGTGAGTACTTTTTTTTTAAACACGACTTTATGCGGCTGCCAATTGGAAACAAATGAACAGCCTACTACTGGTTACTAAAATATTTCATTAAAAACGACATTTAAACACAAACATTTAAAAACAATAATTAATAACTAAAATATATTATTAAAAATTCACACAAACTTGTTTTTTAAAAACTAAAATATTGGGTTTATTTCGTTTTGAATTTTGTCTGTTTGGCCCTTTTTTGTTGGCTGTATGAAGAGTTTAGCCATGCCCGGGCAACGCGCGAAAAAAATGGCGCGCGCCATTTTCCCGCTATTGAAATTTTTTGCCTTTTTGTTTTGCCAAGTGAAGAAGAATCCATATTATTAACTCCGCCGGAAATAATTATAGAGGCGCAAAGCGCGAGTAATAGTTTGTTGCCGCCAAAGTCAAGGGACAAATACTTGGCGGCATACGATACTTTCATGCAGTGGAAGATTGATAAAAAAGCGCAGGTATTTTCAGAAAAATATTAATACCACAAGATCTTTTATTTTCCTCACAAGTGTGTTGAAAAACGTCGTATGATACACGCGCGCATTGGTCATTACGTACTCTGCTTTCTTGTCGCGCTCGCCTGCGGCTCGCGCACAATATTGCCTCGTACGCACTGACCGACATAGCGCGCTCGTATCATAATGTACTATTTCTTAGTTATTAAAAATGCAATGAAGGAAATACATTTTACGTTAATTTATAGTGAAGTTTCCATAACACATTTTACTATTTACTTAAATGCTATTTTTAATGTCTTTTTAAGGCTTTAAACATACCCATAATTACATTCCACGCGTTTAAGGACACGCACTCGTCACTTAAAAAAATATGACCAAAACATGAAATATATTCAGTAAACATTTATTCTCAAATTTCTAACTGACTATGGAATCAACACAAAGGAAACACTGAATGAAAAAATAAGGTACGCTGATGTAGGGCTGTCAACACTTAGGTTCGAAAAACGATTAAGTTTCAATTGGAAAAAAAATTATTTGATTAGCCCCAATATTTTTCCTACAGAATCTCCACTTCTGATGGATACATACCCTTAAATATTACAATCTGCACTGGACCAGCGTGCTTGACTAAGGCCTAAACACCCTGACTTAGGGCAAGCTTGAGCCCCTCGATGGGGACATATATGAGCTGTTATGATGAAATATTTCATAGGTGTTCGCAGGGGTAACGGAACAAATTCCAGATGTAAAGTCGTGGTACCCAGTTATTTCCCCGCCATATCTTACCCTTCAAACCGGAACACAGCAATGCAAGAACTGCTACTTTGCGGCAGAAATAGGTAAGACGGAGGTACCCAAGCAGACGACCCTGGTTTTTTCGAACTACCCCGGACGTCTAAACGCCGCATCTTAGGCGGAAAAGTCCTCGGGTGACAATTTGCACTTCGGAAGACACAGCGTTGGAAGACTTTCACAGTGTGAGCCTACGATCTGGTAAAGAGCGCCATTATCAGCAAGCCGCTGGATATGGACAGCACAGGACCGATCTACGGGGAGGCCTATGTCCAATAATAAGAATCCCTCAACTAAAATGATAACTATCATCATTAGCGTTATGATCATTTAGGTGTATACAATGCGACGTTGTAAGCAGTTATCCCTAGTTCCCTACTAATATACCCACTATATTAATATTACAAATGCGAAAGTCTGTCTGTCTGTAAAGTTTTCACGCCTAAACCAAACCAAAAGACAAAGGCGACTTTTTATACCGAATTTTGATGAGTTCCCCAGGGAACGCGTGATGCGACCAAACTCGCGATATAACCGAATTTCACGCAGACGAAGTCGCGGGTAACAGATAGTCTATATATATAAAAATGGATCGCCAAATGTGTTGCTAAGCGCAAACTCGAGAGCGGGTGGACCGTTTCGGCAATTTTTTTTTATAGTTTTCTTAAGGTACAAGAAAGGTTTTTATGGAGAGAAAAAGTATAAAAATTGCGTGTAAAACAGTAAAAACAGCACTTTTCTTTTCCCATACAAATCACAGAGTAAAGAACAGAAGAAAGACTGTCCGGATAGCTAGTCAAAAATAAAAATGTAGGTACCTCAGAAGAATAACTAAAGCACTGAATACTGCTTTAGTTATTGTTCTGAGGTAGGTACGTTATGATACCTTCACATTTAAATATTCAGAGACTCAATCATCTATCGCATAGATTCTCAACGTGGGCGATAACGCCCCCTTCACGAGGCTTCACATTGAGATGAAAATTCACGTGTTAGTAACGCGCATCTGATTAAAATCATAATTACGAAAAAGCTATTAGCACATGACAGTATTAGACAATTTACGAGAGATAGCAACTGAAATTAAGATGGGGGAGTTTTAGAAAAAAAATATTCGCAGTAGGCGGTCGGCAAATAAGGTTGAGATACTATGATATATCGTTTAAAACAATATTAGCCGCTTGTTTTGTAAGCCCCGACGATGGATATGCACTCAGTAAAGAAAACAAACACCTATGCGAATCGCGAATCAAACAAAAACAGTGCTACGAAGGGTGGACGTTGGGCGGGCGGCGTAGACAGAAAAAGGAGAATTGCTGGCCTACTATAACCGCATAAAGCAACATAAAGAGCACGGTTAGAGCGGAATGGTGCTACACGATGCATACCAGAGAGCATTAGCGATGCCCCTCAGCACCTTATCTGAAATCTTTGGATGATACACCTGTTAGTCTGAGCGGTATAGCCCCGTAGCTGTATTCCACAAGTCCACACTGGCATGAGGACTTGACGATATAACAATAGTTTGTTAGCTATTTTCAAGGGTATGGGCGGAGTGCCTCTTTACCCAAACGCTGGCCCTCTTGCGACGTCCGCAGAGGATCATAGCGACTCGGGCCGTGCGAGCGTATCGCACGGTCAGTTACGGCGCGCCCTGCGTTCTTGCGGGCCAAACGCCGTGGCATGTCGATGCACGCGTCCTCGCGGAGGTGTATCGACATTGGGTTGCTACCCGTGAACGGGGGGGACGATCCGCTCCAAAGGAGATGGAGCGGATTCGTACCCTGGTGCAGAGGGAGGCTCTGCGTCAGTGGGGTGAGGCACTCGCCTCCCCAGCTGCCGGCCACCGGACGATCGACGCGATACGTCCGGTGTTGGAGGAGTGGGTAGGGCGTCGGCAGGGCAGCCTCACGTTTCGCATGGTGCAGGTACTGACCGGGCATGGCTGCTTCGGTCACTACTTGCACCGGGTCGCGCGTCGAGAGGAAACGCCGCGGTGTCACCACTGCGACGCTCCCGACGACACTGCCGAGCACAACCTATCGGCACAACCAAAGGCGGGTACGGTGCGGTTAGGCATTTCCCTCCGAGAAAAAAAAAAGGGGGAGTCTCTTCCTTTTAGCCAATACATGTCTCTGTATCGTAGATCAAGCTGTTCTCTCTTTTTCGTGACGTGCACCATCCAACCTAGTTTCACATCAAGAGCCATGCCATGATATTTGGCAGTGTTCTCATATGGTATAATTCGTCTGTTAATGTAGATAGGGTGATATATTTTCTATTTGTTACTAAAATCGATGTGTACAAACATGGATTCATTTAATTTTATCCTCCATTTCTTTGTCCAGTCATAGATCTTCTCTACAGCATTTTGGACCTGTTCTGCTGCTTCCTCATGAGTATCACCGATACCCATGATTGCAGTATCATCAACAAAAGGTGCAATGGTGTTATTTTCCGGTTCTGGTATATCACAAGTGTATAAAAGGTATAGGATCGGACTTAAAACAATACCTTGCGGAACACCAGCTTTTATATGTTTCAATTCTGAGAAGGCGTCTTCATGTTTGATTCTGAATACCCTATCTATAAAGCTCAGCAAACTGCTCAGGGAGCATTTGTTGTAGTTTATGAATGAGTCCGTCATGCCATACTTTGTCAAAGTCCTGAGCTACATCCAGGAATACTGTTGTGCATACCCTTTTGTCCTCTAGGCATTTTTCGATTATGTTCGTGATTCTGTGCACTTGATCAATCGTTGAATGTTTCTCGCGAAAGCCTATTGAATTGAGAAATTGATGGTTTAGAATTAGGTCCAAGTTTTATATTACTGGCTTTAGTCTTTTTAGTAGGAGTTTCTCGAACAATTTTGACATTACTGATAATAGGGATATAGGCCTGTAAGATGAACTTTCACAAGGCGATTTCCCTGGTTTCATTATCATATCATAATGACTTCTGCGACTTTCCACAGGGCTGGTACGTACTTTTGCCTTAGACAGGTATTTATAAGAGTTGTTAATTTAACTATTGCTTTTTTATGAAGTTTTCTGAGTATTACTCCTGTTATTAAATCATAGCCAGGAGATTTTGGCGGGCTGATATTACTTTTGATTTCATTCCAAACTTCTCTCGGGGTAACTTGCTTAAGTTCCACTTGCGACGGCTTGAATTTCTCCTATTTCACATTTGGAATCTTCATAGTGTCATAGATTTTCTTTGACAATAACAGCACTTCCAGCATGAGTTGTATTGTCTGGGTGAAGAGCATGATACACTTTGTACCCCCTGAACATGACAAGGAATGATTTGTAAGGTGTGGTAGCCTATCTTAGGCATAAGTACGTACGTGGAAAGTCACAGAAAAGTCGGATAAAATTTAATGATTCCAAGTCTGTATACATCGATTTTAGTAACAAACAGAAAATGTATCACCATATCTTCATTAAGAGACAAATTATACTACTTATATGAGAACACTGCCAAATATCTTGGCATGACTCTTGATGTGAAACTACTAACAAGAGAGAACAGCTTGATCTACGATACAGAGACATGTATTGGCTAATAGGAAGAGAGTCCCCCTTAAAAATAACTAACACACTATTGTTATATCGTCAAGTCCTCATGCCAGTGTGGACTTATGGAATACAGCTACGGGACTGTACAGCTCAGACCAACAGGTGTATTATCCAAAGATTTCAGAATAAGGTTCTGAGGTGCCTCTCAGAACCTTCTCGCTAATGCTCTCTGGTATGTAAGAAATGACGACCTCCATCGGGACCTCAAAACAGAGTTTGTTGATAGCATCATAAAAAAATACGCCGAAGCTCACCAAAAAAGTCTTCAAAACCATGTGAACTTGGAGGCTGTCTAGCTTCTCGACCAAAAAAGTAAGAAAAGAAGACTAAAACGGATAAAGCCATCTGATCTAGTATAATGAAGTGGAGTGATAAAAAATAAGTTTTAATTTAGTACAATGTAGGGTCAGTGTTGCAACTATAACTGTGAATTAGTAGCGGCGCCTTAATAGAGGCAATAAAAAAACATGTTAATGGACACTTCTTAGAGACATGTTTATCTCTAGCAAATTAAGATCGAATTAAATTATGTACCTACTGTACTTATTAGTTGTAAAATAGGCTAGATCGTAATAGTACTTTGGGATGTTCATACGCGTTCCATAAAAAAAGTATTTATTTTCGACATTATTGTAAAAATGCAAGTAACGGTTGAATTGTATTTAAAAGCAACAAAAACGAGCGATTGTTCCACGCTCACAGACAGGGGCCGGGCGCGGGGGGAGGAGTGTGCACTGTGTGTGTCAAGTCGAGACACGACAGCAGCGGTCAATGAGCATTTGAAAAATCCGCCGATTGTCACGTTTTTCGATATTTTTTAGGCTTTCTCCACAAATAAGGGTATTGCGTACACAATGATAGCTCTGAAATACAACCACTGTGTGCAGGCAGACCAACTCGTTTCACCTGTGGAGACACCATACTTCGAATAGGTACTAAAACTGACCATTTCTGTTATCGTTTTTTTTTTCGCAACAAGCAATGCAGTGACTTGCGCGCATTATAACTCTGAAATGCAACCACTGAGAGCCGCCAGACCAACTTGTCTCATCTGTGGAGATGCCATACTTTGAGTATGTACTAAAACTGACCATTTCTCTGATGGTTTTTTTTTTCGCAACAATGAAGCCTCTTGTAAGCTCTATAACTCGAAGTTGCAACCACTGAAAGCAGGCAGACCAACATCATTTACATTAGGGGACTACTCTACAAACTATAAAAGTAAATTTAACCGTATCCATGATCGTTATGAAAAATCCTGTCACCTCTCAGTCTAAAATAACTGCCAAGAAAGCAGAAAAACCTACGGGAGTGCGCCTTCTGAAACGGTTCTACGAAACAGACAATGTTCGTTCATCTTTTGCTGGTTTGGTGTGCTGGATTGAACGGTAATAATGAGTGCTTTTTAGTAACTGTTAGTAAAACGAAAAGCTGACGCACTGAGAGAACATAACATTTGCTAAGCAATTCAGCTGTTGGGGAACGGAATGGTCGGAATGTACTGACTTTAAGTATTGCTCGTTGTGCTCGTTCTAAGTTGATTAGGGTGGTTTTATGGGTGCCTCCCCAAGATGTTATGCAATATACTAACAAAGATTGGCATAGCGTCAAATATACTGTTCTCAACAAGTTAAAGGTGGCGCTATGTCTTAAATGTTTAAAAACGTAGATTAATTTTCTTATTCTAGCTGTAAGAGCGTCTATATGTGCGCTATAGTTCAAATGCTGATCTATTAATACTCCCAGATATTTTATTTGATTAGCGCTATTAAGCTATACCTATATGCCCCTTAAATATTATTTCGGCGTTCATCTATACCCGGTATCAGTGCTGTAGCAAACCGTATAGATTCGGTACTGAGTAACGGGTGCGCTGTCAAATACTAAGTGACGAAACGTTACTCACGAATGCATTTCGTTTCTCGAATTTTTTGTAGTTTGGGTACAACTGTTTTAGTTCGCGCTAGTACCATTGATGCGTGAATGAAACGGCTTTCTGATCGTGTATTTTGCGCTTTGAGTTTAGAAACGAACGTTACAGGAACGAAGTTTTTGTTTACTAGGAAAAGTAAACAAGAAATTAAAAAACTTATACACATGTCTCGTTTAAAATACACTAAAGTAAAAAAATGCACTTTACGCAGCTATAGGTATGTACCTAACGTTATTAGTATATTTTCTACCATACCGTACGGCCCGTACGCTTACTCAATACGACTCAATGCGTTGCCCTATGCTATTTTATGAGGTATCAAAAAATGAGTAACGTAACGATACGATAGTATCGAGTATTAACTGTTAAAGTAACGAATACATATGGGTACGCTTTTTATTGTTAGTTTTACACCACTAACCGGTATAGATCTTTAAATAAAATGCTAAGCGACTAATAAAACCTTTCATTGAATCGGCACTGTTTTAAATTTAATCCTTTAAAATTTTTCACATTTCTATATGTCCGGCTATTCATTTCTATATAAAGCTCCATTATCGGACGTAGCATTTAGCATACGTGCATTTTTAATAACCATCAACCTTACTGCACGGGTAATAAAGACGATATTAGGTTCGAACATCGGCCAGCAGACGATGCATTATGGGTGTACGCATCATGCAGACGAGACCGAAGCCGAGACCAGACGGGCAACACACGTATACCGTAGTCTGCAGCGTACCGGCAATTTTGTACCTTTGTTGTGTATTTTAGGGCATTTGCACACCATCTTTCTTTGTTGCGCGACTTACCATTTTTATACCGGATACTGAGACCACTTGACGATCGATCCCTATGTGGGAGGGATTTTTTTCTGGTTGCATTGATTGGTGATGGAAGTCCTGAACAAGTTTGTTATAAATATCAATCGCCATCAGCATAATCAACAATCGATACTGACATTCAAGTCTTAATGCATTCGTCGAAGGCGGGGCCTATCTCAATAACCAATCTTAAACAGTCATACAAAAAATCTGTCACTTGTTCCCTGACTATAATGTTTTGTCACATAAATTAGTTAGACACTATTTGTGTGAATTATTGTGTAACGTGCGTAGGGTAATTATAACAAATAAGTAAACCATATTCATATGATACCTCCTGCAAATTATTTATTTATTTTTATTACACTTAAGTATATTTCATAGACTTACAATAGGCTCGCAAAACTTTTAATAACTTTGACTGTTAGTACAAAGTCACGCTCGGAATGTAAACAAAAGTAGTTACTGGTTATAGCTAATATAACACAGAGAACGATGTTACTACATATTCACAACATTACACATGTATATACATATTACATTTGTATATGTATTACAATATTTTATAACAATATTACATATCAGTTTATTGCAAGATATATGTTTTATTTGACAAATTAATTAATATCAGCATCAGAATCCGCTAATATGGTATAAACCTACATTAGTAATAACCCTGATCCTAAGCTGTTATTAAGTGGCAAGAAACTTAGGTAAGCCGTTCGTAACTAGCCAAGAATAGAAAAAATTCTGCCCCCTAGGGAATTCAGCCCCAGTCCTCCATTCTGGACCCGGTGGCTACAATCTGTAGACCGCAGCAGTGACACATCCGCACATGGTTACAATCATTTTGACATTTGAGTCCTATCTCTTGTTATGTGGCAATAGATAATGCTACAAGAACTATGCTCGTAGCCAAGCCCGGGTGTTGTACAGTCGTAGCTCAATTGCTACTACGCTCGTAGACGTGTAGCGTATATTGTATAAAATATCGGGACTGCATCTTCTGATTAGAAAATTCCCTGTAATAGTTTGGAATCAGGATCAATGCCCAGTTGTGGCAGTAGGCTCGCCCCCCTATTACAAGAGTTTTCAAAATAATTTGCGAAGAGCAGGCGTAATAAACATAAAACATTTGTTTTTTTTAAATAAGTAGGTTTAATATTTGTCATAAAAAACAGACACACTTTTTTAAATCCTTTAACTACTTAAAAATATAATAATTAATTAGTTTTCAGGGAAAATAATTGTGACAGACAGAACCAGCGACCTTTCGGAGAAATCCCAAGAACAGTTCTGAGATATTTAAATAGCATTGTCTGTCAAAATTCTCACAATTTTTCGCGGGAAGGAGAAACAATATCTCCACATCAATGGATCCTGTGCTACGCGCATCGAGCGGCTCACCGCGACCTTTTTTTTTCTCGGGGGGAAATGCGTAACCGCACCGTACCCGCCGTTGGCTAGACGGCGAGCGTGTGTGGGGCTCTCCCGGCAGAGAACTAGTCCTATCCACTAAAACCCCCCGGTGTTCTCCCTGCCCTTATGAGCGCGCTAGGTAAGGTCCACACTTCGACTCCACCACCCACGCGCCCGGGCAAGCCCGACGAACTGGTCGGGCTATCGCCAAGGGGGGATTGCCCGACAACACCAGGGCAATCTCCAGACGGAGGGCCTTACGGCGGCGTGCACAAGGCCAACCGTACACGCAGGCCTCCACGGCAGGGTCATTAGACGGGCATCGCTTGTGCGAATGCCCGCCATCGCCTGCCTATCCGTCTGTGACGGATGGCAACGGCTTGAGGATCTGCCTCCCGCTCCCTCTCCGCGGTCTCCTTCTGCGAGATTACGTCCTCGCAGAAGGAGGCGACAGCCTCCCATTCCGCCTCGCCGCGGAGCATGGCCACGACCATGCTCGGCAGCGAGAGGCTTCCGCCTCCCAGCGCAGCGTTGAGCTCGCTGCGCTGGCATCGCCGAGCCGGGCACACCAATAGTGTGTGCTCGGCGGCTCACCGCGACCTGCACCAAAATTCACCCCGTAGGGTTTTTTCTAATACTGGGTTTCCCCGCACACGACCGCCTCTCATGCGCCTCTCCACTTCAACGGACGTCAACCTTGCTCGAAATGTGCCTAGCCCACTGCCACTAAGGCCTCGTTTACGGAGACGCGGGGCGTTGAGCGGCGCGGCCCGCACAGAATTCAAACATATAGCGTTGTATGAGTGCGTTTACGGAGAAGCGATTTTACACACCTTTGCTTGAAATGGCGCGTTTTTTACGGCCGAGCCCGCGGATAGCACCGCCGCGTCCCACGCGGCGTTTATCGCGGCGGCGCACACAGCGACAATTCTCGATGAAGCGATGCCCGCCGCGTGCTTCGCTACACGCTTGAGGATGCGCCGCGGGCGCCGCGGCGGGCACGCTTCACGTCTCGCATCTCTATGAACAACATCGTATATTGCCATATGTTTGTGTTTACGCGTGCGATTGTACGGGCCGATGCCAGTACATTCCGCGCGGTCAGCAGTTTACGCCAGCGAGCGCGTTTTGTTATTGTAATATAGTTTCGCAATCAGTTCACCTTCATCAATTGTAGCGTGCACTCATTATCAATCAAAGCAATAAACAGTGTTCTAAACTATCCTCTCTATCATTCTATCAGTACGATACGATATACATTGGTCCTTCGAGTTTTTGACCTTTCGCGCGTGTTGGTAAATCAACGGGATCATCCGTGTGCAAGGAGAATCAGGGACAATCAGGATACGTCCAGTAAGCAGAGGTGACCGAGCAAGCAGCCAGCGTGTCATCTATCAAGTAAGATCTTTCCAATTTCTTTATCATAATGGAAACCTTGCTACTGAATCAAGAGCAGACAGTCGGTGCAATGGAGCAGCTTCTCTCGTCGTTCAAGAAGACGGGAAGCGAGCGTCGCACTACCGACTATATCAAGAGGAAGCTAAACACTCTGGAAGAACATTGGCGAGAATTCGAATCAAATCATTCTCGTCTCTGTGAGTATAAGGACGAAAATAGCATTTAGAAAGAAAGAAAGAAACGTTTATTAAACACACAAAATAAAAAAAAACAATAATTGAAAAAAAAAAAACTAAAAGGAATAAACAAAACAGTAACAAAATAAATAGATTTATTTTAATGTGTGTTTAAAGGGCCTTGCCTCAGCATATACTTCTGAGTCATTCATAGATGGTCAGAATGAACCAGCAGCGCTGTTATTCTGACAGGCCCCTAATGAAAAGATGATGGACGCCACTGCAATATAAACATAATAAATAGACACTTAAAATAAAAATAATACGGACGAATACAGTAACTATGTATAATATTGATGAAAGAATAAACTAATAAATATATTAAACAAACCACAATCTGTGCTTAAGTGGAACGCGCCTTAAGTTTTTTTGTGCTGTAGTCGGTCAGAGTCGAGTCTTTAGTCTGTGAGACGAGTCGGAGCTAGTCGGAGTCAAATGGTGTGTAAAATCAAAAATAAAAGTGTGTCAAATTTACTTTCGTGACAATCACTTTCAACAAGCTCTGGATTTCTACATAAATGCCAAAGCTCATATTCAGCAATACCTGCAGAAGTTAATCATTCCGAGTGGTTTAACGGGTAAGACAGTCTCTATACCAAACCCTAGCATGTCCGGGACATCGTCACTGGCGTCAGCTCCAGAAAAGAGATCTCAAGCAACGGACAGTTAGACTGCAGAGCTACTAAAAAAGCAAGCAAGTAATTTTAGGGCCTTCAGTCGCACAGTAGATGACATTGATCTTGAAGCAATAACCGAGAAGTGGGAGTTCGAAGATCTCTTACATCAGCTCAACTCCAGATGGTCAGTTATAGATTCTATTCATTGGGAGATAGATAGTGAGCTTAACGGTTCAAATGAGGAGTACGATAGGTCATTTACTGAAAACGTAAAAACTTACAAAATTTTGAAAAAAGCTATCAGTGGGAAGCTTTGGTCAATGTCTCACACAGAAAAATCTACGCCGCAAATGGAAATTCCATTATTCCATGGCAATTACTATCAGTGGGTATCCTTTAAAGATCTGTTTACCGAGGCTATTCATAATAACCCTTCACTTAATAATGCTCAGAAAATGCAGTTTTTGAAGAGCAAGGTGCGGGGAGAAGCTGAAAAATTGATTCAGCATTTTCAATAAACTCTGACAATTATCATGTTTGTTGGGAGCTATTAAACAATAGGTATCATAATAAAAGACTCATATTTACATCATACGTGAATATTCTCTTAAACTTGCCTATTATGCAACATGCCAATGGCAATCAAATAAAGCGTATTCATGACACCATCAATGAGTGTCTTAATTCAATAAAAAATCTCGGGGTTGATGTGAGTTCCTGGGATCCATTAATAGTTCAAATCATGTCGCTGAAACTCGATTCTGATACTTACAATTACTACTTAGAATCATTAAAACAACCACGTGACATCCCTACACTGAAAGAATTTCTTAGTTTTTTAGAACTGAAGTTCACTACCATGGAATCATCAGTCACGCGAAGAAAGCAAGAAAATGTAGTCAAATCTCATAATACATTACCTGTACATTACCTGTAGGTACCCATCATAGGCCTATAAAACAAAATTTTAAATCATTCGCTACAAATAAAATTTCGACAAAACCGATCAATAAGAATAATCGGTTGACTACTAATACTCATAAATTCAACATTTTATGCCCAGTTTGTAACGAGCCACATGGAATCTTTCACTGTCAGCAATTCTTAAGTATGTCAGCCGACTCCAAGCGCAAGATAATTTCGAAATTTAATTAGTGTAAAAACTGCTTATACGATCACCAAGGTAAAGTTTGTTATTCAAGCAAAACATGTCGTGAGTGCAATGACTCACATAACACAATTTTGCACGAAGTATTTTGCAAAACATCACAAGATACAAATAATATTCATCCCGTAACTATAACATCCCAAGGGAACTCCTACGTTACACAGGTTGGGGATTCCCCGGAAATTTTAATCACAACGTGCGTGCCTTAGTAGATCAATGCTCACAGATGACGTTAATTACTGAAAATGCTGCACAAATTTTACAGTTGCCTAGAAAAAATTGCAAAGGTATAGTGTCTGGCGTAGGAGAGAAAGAGAGCACTTGCAAAGGTGTAATAACATTAAATTGTTCATCACTTTACAATTTTAATTTTACATTTTCGGTCGAAGCTTATATCATGAATAAGATTGTAAAAAACCTTCCGAGTTGTACTATTAAAAGACAGAACTGGCAGCACCTGGAAGGGCTTGAATTAGCTGACAAAGACTTTTTTATCAGTCGCCCTATTGACATCGTGCTAGGATCAGACATTTTTCCACAACTGATATTAGATGGAGTCCGTAAGAGATCGAGTCCCTCCATGCCGGTGGCTCAACAAACCGAACTTGGTTGGATAATATGCGGAACAACGATGACGTCACCAGTGCAAACACGACAATGTAATGTCATTGTGGGTAACATGGTGGATTTTGCTAGATTTTGGGAGACGGAAGATATCACAGAAGATGAATCACTTTCATCAGAAGATAAACAATGCGTAACTTATTTCGACAACACGACCGTGCGTAAGCAAGATGGGCGGTACGAAGTTCGCATTCATCTCAAACCCAACTCTCAAGATCAGTTCGGTAACTCAAAATCAATAGCAATCGCGCAATTTCATCAAATAGAACGTCGCTTTATAAAAAATAAAAATATAGAAAAGAATTACAAATTGTTTATTAACGAGTACCGCATTCTCGGTCATATGAAACCGGCTAAAATTACCGACACATTAGACAATTACTTACCGCATCATTGTGTTATAAAAGTAGACTCTGAAACTACTGCATTAAGAGTCGTTTTTAATGCATCTTCTAAAACTTCTACTGGTACAAGCCTGAACGACATCATGGCAAGGGGTCCAAATTTGCAAAAGGACCTTCAATCTCTAATATTAAAGTGGCGCCAATATCGGATTGGTTTGACTGCCGATATTGAGAAAATGTTCAGACAGATTTGGGTAAATGAACAAGATCAAAACCTTCAAAAAATTATATGGAGAGACTCACCTCGTGAAGCACTGCAAGAGTATCAGTTAACCACGGTCACGTATGGCACTAAGGCCGCACCGTTCCTGGCCATGGCAACTCTTCAGCGTTTAGCTAAGGATGAAGAAATTCACTATCAAGCAAGTGAAGCTATCAAAGCCCTCAAGGAATCCTTCTATATGGATGACTTACTCCACGGGGCACACTCTGTTGAAGAAGCAATTTTGTTACAAAAGCAACTTACCGAGATACTGCGGTCCGGCGGTTTCAATCTTCAGAAGTGGGCTTCCAACTCTACGGAACTCATGCAACAAATAAACTGTAATAATGCTGAAAAGAAGGATTACACATTTAAGCAAACAGAGTCCACAAAGACCTTAGGGCTTCGCTGGAATTGCAAACAAGATGTATTTTTATTTGAACTTGCAATAAAACCTAATATATCAAAGCCCACTAAGAGAACCATGCTTTCAAATATTTCTAAACTATTTGACCCTTTAGGCTGGCTATCGCCTATTACAACAAATTTGAAAATTCTTTTCCAATCAGTCTGGATTACCAATATAGAGTGGGATGACAGCTTACCTGAAAATATAAAGATCTAATGGGGTAAAAGCATTCAGGATATCAATAATATCAAGCATTATCGTATACCAAGATGATCATAAAATCATAAAATAGAGTTCCATGGATTTTGTGACGCATCATTGAAGGCATATGCTTGCGTCATATATTGCAAAATCACTAACAGCAATCACAAAATCACCCTAGTAGCAGGAAAAACTAGACTAGTTCCTCTGAAAAAGAAAATATCATTACCTAAATTGGAACTCATGAGCGCACGTTTATTATCGAAATTATTCTTAAAAGTTATTAATAGTTTTAATACTTACCATATACAAATACATTGTTGGACTGACTCAATGGTGGTGTTGGGGTGGTTAAATAGTGAACCCTCCCGCTGGAAACCGTTCGTTGAGAGTAGAGTAATGAAAATCAGAGATGTCATTCCACCAGAATCATGGAGATATGTTAGGTCCGGGGAAAACCCTGCAGACTGTACTAGCCGAGGTATGACAGTAACACAGCTTGAGAGTCATTCTCTTTGGTGGCATGGACCTAACTGGCTGCTACATTATAGCACTAATTATCAAGACAAACGGCCTGCATATGTCACTGATCAAGAAATGAAAAAATCAAACCAGGTCAATATCATAACAAAGCTAGAGCAGTATGACGTTGTAGCTACGCTCATTAGCAAATTTAGCAATTTTTCATTTATAATACGCGTGATTGCCTGGCTACGAAGATTTGGTACAAGAAAACACGCGAGCGAAATCAACTATTTGACAATTACAGAATTAAAAGAAGCGACAAATATCGTGATCATGCGTCATCAAAAGACGGAATTTCCAGATGAGATCAATAACTTGCGAGAAGAAAAAAGCATTCCAAGGAAAAGCAAAATCATGGATAGAGTCACGGAACTGCACCCAGGAGCAGACGGCGTCGTCCGCGTCGTCAACCTTAAAACAAAAAACGGCTACATAAAACGCCCTATTATCAAACTATCCATATTACCTGTTCATGCAGAAGATCAACAAGATACGTCATCAAAACAAACACAAACATTAAGAGACATATTTCACTGAACTCCGTCGTCTTAGCACTTTTATTTTTCATGACATTAATTTATAACGCATCTTGTTCATATGATTTATCGGAAATAAAAAACAATCACATATATTTTTTCAGACATGAGATTAATCAGAGACGAATGGAAGATACTTGCATATTATGACATGAGTCCTTATCAACAAGGAATGATTACATTAAATAAATATATATCATATTTAGACGATCAATGTGTCAAATTAAATGAAGATGTAGCGGCTACATAAGTGCACGTATGTAGATAAAGCACACCTTTAGATAAATTAAGATGATAAGTTAAGGCAGCAATCTGCACGCGCCATATTAGTATATAAGCGCTAGTTTTACTTAAATAAATCAGACTATAACAACACCTGAGTCTCATTATATCCGTTGCCAAATACATTGGCAAAGTGGTGACCCCGACGACTACGCTACGACGCTCGCGCCACAGTTGACTTCGCAACAAGAAAATAAACAACATGAACCAACCAACTTGCAAATCGAGCTGCGGCCAACAAGAAACACTGGAAGTAGCGGCTGGCACCACAATTTTATCCCGCATTCCGGAATTTTGGAGGGATCAACCTAGATTATGGTTTACACAACTGGAAGCCATATTAGCACCACAAAAACAAGGCGACGATTATAAGTATTTTGCGGATATAGCGAAGCTATCTAAGGAAGAAATACTACAGGTTAGTGACCTTATTAGCTCCCCACCATCCACAGGAAAGTATAAGGCCATCAGGGAACGCTTGATAAATTGCTATGAGAAATCAGAACAGCGTCAATTTCAAAAATTATTGTCTGAAATGGACCTCGGCGATCAAAAGCCATCTCAACTTCTACGCAAGATGCAAGTTCTCGGAAAAGGAAAAATTGGTGACGAAACTATCAAACTTCTATGGTTGAGACTTTTACCACCATCAGTTACCACAGTCCTAGCTGTCACAGAAGACATAGATATCGACAAGATGAGCCAGATCGCCGACAAAATTATAACAAGTTCAAAACTTACCGAGGTATCAGTTGTAAACGAAAATATAAACAAAACCGACGAAGGCGCAATGACATGCGTATTAGCACAGTTAGCAAAAATACAATTGGAACTAAGTGCAATTCAGCGCGATCGCAAAGACTATCAACGCAGCACTCAGAGTTATTATAATCGTCAGCATTTCCCATCGAGGTCAAATTCAAGAGCAAGCAGTCGGGAAAGAAAATACTATTGTTTCTATCACGATAAATTCGGAAACTATGCAAGAAAATGTATCAAACCATGTGATTTTAAACAAAAATTTAAATCAAGGGACCAGGGAAACTAATTAAAGCACAGACTACGGCGGGTCTCTGTGCTATTCACCCGTCCAACCGCCTCACTCTTACCGACCGAAAAAGTGGTATGAGATTTTTGATTGACACGGGCGCAAACGTCTCAGTCATTGGCAAACCACAGAGACATTCTTTTATACAAAATGAACAATACACGCTCTATGCCGCTAATGGCACAAAAATCAAGACTTATGGTGAAAAAACACTTACCTTAAACTTGGGACTACGGAGACGTTTTTCATGGAATTTCATTATTGCCGATGTGACGCAACCAATTATTGGAGCAGATTTTTTAGAGCATTATAAGCTATTAGTCGACATAGCGGGTCGGAAACTTATTGACAGGGTAACTGAGCTGACAACGCCGGCAACCCTGATCAAATCGACGCAGCAAACAATTCGTACTATTGACGTCAGTATGAACCCACGCATTACTCAACTCTTAAAAAAATATGAGGATATTACGAAACTTTCCTCCATGCGCACTCCTCCAAAACACAAGATTGAGCATCATATTATTACTAAAGGACCGCCTGTATCAGCACGTGCAAGACCATTGCCTCCGGATAAATATCATATTGCTAAAAGAGAATTTCAAAATATGATGGAACTGGGCATTTGTCGCCCATCAGATAGCCCGTGGGCTAGCCCTTTACACATGGTTAAGAAAAAGAATGGTGAATGGAGACCATGTGGAGACTATCGGATGCTCAACAACGCGACTATACCCGATAAATATCCACTTCCACGATTAACCGATTTTACTTATATATTAGAGAAAAAATATATACTCAGCAAAATTGATATCCGGAAGGCCTATCATTGTATTCCAGTCAAGGATGTGGAAAAAACTGCTATTATTACTCCTTTTGGACTTTTTGAATATTTAAGAATGCCCTTTGGTCTACGCAATGCAGCGCAAACGTTCCAACGATTCATGGACTCTCTATTCAGAGACTTAGACTTCGTTTTCGTGTTTGTCGACGATTGCCTGATTGCTTCGGAAAACGAGATTTTGCATTATCAGCACTTGGATACAGTTTTCAAACGATTACAGGAGAATGGAATAACTATTAACCTCGAAAAATGCGACTTTCTCAAAAGCGAAATAGATTTCTTAGGTTATCATATAACGAGCCAAGGAATACGCCCGACTGAGGAAAATTACAAAGCAATTATAGAATTTCCTAAACCAAAGACAATTAAAGAATTAAGGAGATTCTTAGGCATGATTAATTTTTATAGAAATAACCTGCCGCACGCCGCCAACTATCAAATTATTTTAAACGATTATCTGCGCGACTCGAAAAAGAACGATAACTCTCCTATTCCTTGGTCAACAGAGGCTGAAAAAGCTTTCGATAAATGCAAGGAAAGCATAATAAATGCAGTATTAACAGTGCATCCCTCACGCACCGCCCCGCTAGCACTTATGACAGATGCCAGTTCTACCTGTGTTGGCGCGGTTCTACAACAAAAATCCGGACCTAACTGGGAACCATTAGGGTTTTTCTCAAAAAAATTAAGTGAAACTCAACAAAAATACTCAACATTCGATAGAGAATTGCTTGGAGTATATATGGCAGTCAAGCATTTTCAAAGGTTAATTGAAGGAAGAGAATTCACAATTTTCACAGATCATCGACCTTTGACTTACGCATTTTTCCAAAAACCATCATCAAACGATACGCCACGGCGAATACGTCAATTGGATTTTATTTCACAATATTGCACTAATATTCAACATATAAGTGGACGTGATAATATTGCTGCAGATACAATATCACGTATTGAACAAATTGATATGCCATCGCCGATTAACTATGCTGATTTAGCAAGATGCCAATCTAATGACCAAGAATTGATACGACTCCGTGACAATAAAAGTTTAAAATTTAAAAACATAATGCTTCCGGGTTCTACAAAAAGCATCAGCTGCGACACGTCAACTGAGAAGAATCGTCCTTATTTGCCAGAGAAATTTCGAAGACAAATTTTTGACGTAATTCATGGACTGAGTCACCCTGGGAAGAAAACTACCAGAAAAATGATAACTCAAAGATATTTATGGTCTTGTATGAACAAAGATATTAATAACTGGTGTAAAACATGCATAGCTTGCCAAAAATCAAAAGTGCAACGCCACACAATATCACCTGTCGGCAATTTCATGCCATCGCAACGTTTTGAACATTTACACATCGATATAGTTGGTCCATTACCGGTCTCTCAAGGAAAGCGATATTTAATTACGATCATAGATCGTTGTACTTCATGGCCAGAAGTATATCCTGTGGAAGATATCACTGCCGAAACGGTAGCTAGAACACTATATGAAGGATGGATATCACGATTCGGATGCCCGTTACGCATTACTACGGATCAAGGTCGACAATTCGAATCAAGAATTTTTGAATCACTTTCACAATTTTTAGGAATACACAAAATTAGAACAACGCCCTATCATCCACAATCAAATGGAATGATAGAGCGATTTCATAGAACCTTAAAAGCAGCTCTAATGACAAGGGAATCTAACGCTAATTGGATGAAAGAAATTCCTTCAGTTCTACTTGGTTTGCGAAGTTGTTTGCGCGAGGACACGGGATTTAGCGCAGCAGAAATGACATATGGCGCATCTATACGTCTCCCTGGAGAATTTTTCGAACCATCACATCAACTTTCTACATACGAGGAATTTGTTAAGAAGATTCAAAAGGAAATCACTCAGATGACATCAATACCAAAACGCCAGAAGCATAACAAAGCAGTTTTCTTACACCCCGAACTAAAGGAATGCTCACACGTATTTGTGCGATGCGACAGAATCAGAAAAAGTCTTACACCACCCTACGAAGGACCATTTCCAGTAATAAAAAGAAGGGACAAGGCATATATTATTAGGATCAAAGATAAGGAAACATTGATATCAATAGATAGATTAAAGCCAGCATTTGTCATCCACAATGAAGCTATGAACGTGCCAAATTCGAAAAACAGCCACAGCTATTCAAACACGTACACCACAAGGTCAGGACGGACAGTTAAGCCCATAGTACGGTTCTGTATTCGCTGACGCAAGAAATAGTCAGCACCAATGCAGTGGATAACATAGCGCATTAACCTACACTATAACCCAAGCAGCGTACCGTCACAACAACCGTCAGCAACATTTATATTCTACTGAATTAGCAAGGTTAAGGTTACTAATGTTTATTGTATTATTGTGTCTTACGATTGAGTATAGGTTTATTTTTAAGAATTGTTGTAATTTTTTGTAAAGGGGGGTGTATATGTAGCGGCTACATAAGTGCACGTATGTAGATAAAGCACACCTTTAGATAAATTAAGATGATAAGTTAAGGCAGCAATCTGCACGCGCCATATTAGTATATAAGCGCTAGTTTTACTTAAATAAATCAGACTATAACAACACCTGAGTCTCATTATATCCGATGCGACATACTCCTGTTACAGCTACGGCATGGATACAATGAACTCGACCACAATAATCGCATGCTGTTGAGTCAGCACACCAGCACGCGCTCACGGCGCCGGCGCGGGCTCGTTGATGGTGTCGGTTACATCGCTAACAGCCTGTTCGACGTCGTAGATCAGCGATTTGCGGAACAATATGAAAAGGATATACAACTAATAAAAGAGAATCAAAAACATATGGCATCATTATGGAAGAATCAGACCTCTATCATCGAATCTGAATACGATATTCTTAAAAGAACAAAAAATTTGATTGACAAGCAAAACAAAGCTATAAATCAACATCTAATGAGCTTAGATAAGGCAACTAACGATATGAAACAAAATATTCAAGAAAGCTTTGATATGAATTCATTTACACTTACCGCACTTATGGCTAACAATATGTTACAAAATTAAAAAAATATTCAAGATTTACTGTCAGATACTATTATTGATATATATCACGGACGATTTAACCCGCACCTTTTGTCACCGGAACAACTGAAGAATGAAATAAGCAACATAGCCAGTCAGCTACCCAAAGACCTAGCTCTCCCCGTAGATAATATACAGAATGATATCAAAAGGATTTATCAATTTTTAACAATAAAAACAAGAACATCAGATCAGTATTGCCTCTTTGAGATTAGGATACCCCTGGTAGACCAAGATTATTTCAAAATTTACAAGCTTATTCCTATTCCACAAATATCTGTAAATAATAAGATTAGCATTATACCTAAAACTGACCACATTGGCATCAACCTAAGAAAGGATCTCTACATTACGATGACACAAGTCGATTTAAAGGAATGTTTACATTTTGATGGAAACGCTTTATGTCGCTCACAGAAACCCATTAACAACTTCTTAAACGACAATGATCTTTGCCAGCTTAATCAGCAAAATAATCAATGTCTTACAAAAATAGGATCATGTAGAAATGAATAGATTAAAATGAATGCAGTTAATTCTTTTATTTATTTTTGCTGTAGCACGTGTCCAGTTCGGATATTATGCGACGATAAAGTTTCAGTTCAACAGCTGATGCGCTCGAGCATCATACACCTCGGTCAAGGCTGTATAATCAAAACAAGGAATCTCACTATTTATTCCCACAAAGAAATGAATAGCGACATAAAAATTAACGCTCTATCTGAAATTTATACAAGATTTACACCACCTATTAATCATTTAATAAATATTACTTTGCCGAAAACAACGGAGTACACGAATTTTTCTGGGGTATCAGAAACCGAAGAGAAACTAAGAGAAATTCACGATAAAATCAGCATCCTGAAAGCAAATCAAGAACAAGTGGATAGCATATCATATCATGATGTCCACCATTATACAGCAATTTACATAACTTTGGTGATTGTGGTCATCCTCGGTGGTGCCGTCGCATGGCGCTGGCGAGGACACGTTCTTCGCAGAGACGTGGCGACCCCCAGGGCGGAGGCCACGGGCGGCACGCCCGCCCCCTCCACCAGTGCAAGTGATCAGTTATATCAGTGTGTAGTGAAAAGTGCTCGGTCAAGTGTGCGTAAATCAGATAACAGTCGTAAAATGAAACAAGACAAAGGGACTTCACCCTTCGTTCGTAAAAGCGTTTTTAAAGTGTGTGAACAATCAGTGTAATAATTAGATAAACATTACTTAAATAACAATCATTTTAGATATTAAGAGCAAATTGAATCACCTTGTCTCATCTTCATTCATACGTCATCATCATTTGTCATTTAATCAATATGTTTTTCCTATTTTTCTCCCCCGGGAAGATGTACGGGCCGATGCCAGTACATTCCGCGCGGTCAGCAGTTTACGCCAGCGAGCTCGTTTTGTTATTGTAATATAGTTTCGCAATCAGTTCACCTTCATCAATTGTAGCGTGCACTCATTATCAATCAAAGCAATAAACAGTGTTCTAAACTATCCTCTCTATCATTCTATCAGTACGATACCCGTACATATACAGCGATTATGAGTGCCGCTTCACGCGCCGCCCCACCGTAAACAGAAAAAACGTCGGACACGCCGCGAGACGCCCCGCGTCTCCGTAAACGAGGCCTAACAATCTCACAATCCTTTGGGCTTTCATTGATCTTGGTTCTTCTGCTGATCTCATCATTTCTGATCTCACTTATAAAACAGTCATAAACTATTACTATAAACTTTCACGTTATATTATATGTATGAATGAGGAATGAAACCATTGTAATTAAAATTCTTAGTGAATGACTTAATTAATTAGTTTTCGCCTGATAATTTTTTTTTGTTTTTGTTTGACGTCAATAAGTATCTGTAATGGTCTATGTTGAATAAATATTTTTGAGATTGAGTTTGATATATGTTTTGCATTTGTTCATCATAACAGATCATATAAGTCCCCACCGAGGGGCTCGAGCCTACCCTAAGTGTTTAGGCCTTAGTCAACCATGCTGGTCCAGTGCGCATTAGTCGACTTCACATACACCTCTGAATTTCTCCGCAGATATAGAGTATGCAGGTTGCCTCACCATGTTTTCCTTTACTCTAGGAGCGTTAGACAAAATGTACATAAATTAAATTCGAAAGACGGAAAACACATTGGTACATGGCGATCTCTAACCCTGGACCTCCCGATTAGAAGGCCGAGTCCACAGCGCCACCGACGCTCCTATGCATTTATTACTTTTACTTTCATATATAATATCCAGCCATTATGCCCGTAAGCCAGAAAAGGATAGAATCGAATCTAAACGATAGGTATTTCAACCGTATTACAACAATACGGCCCGTATGCAATCGCCCTTCGGCGGCGCGCAAACCCTTGACAGCTGAAATCAAAATGGACAGGACATGCACTGCAATTCGGTGTGATTAAAATAGCAATACACTGATCTAGACGAATAATTGATGTACCAGAGTACTTTCAAACTCACTTAACTAAACAAGGCGAGGCTGGTGGTATCAAATTTTAATTACGTCTTTCGTGAAGCGGAAGGCAAACGATTTTTGAGTTCGACGGCAAAATGCAGCGACGCCGTTTCGATTTGCCGCAAAAAAGTTCAATGGATAAGAATAAATGCAGCACAAATTAAGTACATATAAATGTCGGTGTCGCTGTGGACTCGGCACTTTCCTTCCAATCGGGTTCGAGACCGCCATGTACCACTGTGTTTTTCGTTGTTCGAATTTCATATGTACAGTCGAGGTCAAAGATATATTTACAATTGAGAGTTCCAAAAATATATTTACATTTAAATAAGTTTACACACACTATGACAAATACTTGCTTACTTTTCATAGAATTTTCATAGAAAGAAAGGCTGTAAACTTAACTTTGGAGCATTCAGTGAAAAGATGAAACTGTCACATGCATTGTAAGCAAGTATTTGTCATAGTGTGTGTAAACTTATTTAAATGAAGGATATTTTTGGAACTCTCAATTGTAAATATATCTTTGACCTCGACTGTACATTTGTCTGACGCTCCTGCGGTAAAGGAAATCATCGTGAGGCAACCTGCATACATCTGCGAAGAAATTCGAAGGTGTGTGTGAAGTCGACCAATCCGCACTGGGCCAGCGTGGTTGACTGAGGCCTAATCACCCTAACATAGGGTAGGCTCGAGACCCTCGGTAGGGACGAATATGAGCTGTGATGATGAAGTGTCGCGGTGGCGTTAGACTCAGTGAATGCGATCGTGATACATTTACACTTACAGCACAAGCACATACACTATTCATACACACACGAACTCACACACGTACTCATACACATAACACATGTTAATAGAATTAGGTAGGGCATAGGTTCTCGCTTAGTAATCAGCCCGAATGGAGTAATACCTAAGCCTCACAGACCGCAGCTAAAGTGTTCAGTTCTATCCTGTTTTATCCTGCGAATCAGTGAGGTTTCCAGCGCTCATCGGAGAGGTCGTGGTCAATGATGCAGGCTGCGTAGAGTGAGCATTGCAAACGTCCACTGGCTGTGGTGATCGCCTCCCATCAGATTATCCACACGCTTGCATGTTTGCCACCTTTGTGGTCTAAAAATAAATTATTTACTATTTGTATTCAGTAACAATATTCTACTGTCCGGCGCACTGAGAAGTTTACGAAGTAATATTGACTGTATTATACTATTACACGAATTTATAAATAACAGACTATGTGTCGTTCACGAATTACTATTTCTTAGTCAGGTCAGTCATGTAGAATAAATCCTTCACTTTGCTATTGCTCTTAGATTTCAGTAACGAAATGAGGGGCAAGTAAACATAATTTGTGCTACATTTTACGCGTATTGTACTTTGGTTTAAGAAACGAGCCAATAACCTCCGTGGTCTAGTGATTGTGCCCACCGGGTGCTGATCTGAAGGTTCTGGGTTCGATTCCCCATGAGACCACAAGTTTTTCTGTTCTGTTTAGTTATTGGTAGAGCTTTTGATCCCGCCTCGCTAGCTACCACTGTTTTACCTCAGTTTGTCGCCATAATAACAATGTTAATGGCATTTATGTGTTCCGAAAATTAAAGGTAAGATAGCCAGTTCCTTAGCTGTTGAGAAGTCCAGCTCACTTCCCCCATCAGCTTTGTCATCACTTACTATCAGGTGAGATATAGGTAAAAAATTATTGCCAAACTTAGCAATCCAATGAGAGAATGCCACCAGCCTTCTGGGCACCCTTCTGAAAAGGCATTTAGAAGAAATTTTTTATCTGTAATATTTGTTTTTACAATACAATACCTATTTCACTTCATCTTGATAAAGCTAATTATTATTACTGAAGTCACATAATGGGACGCGTTTGAATGTTTGCCGATTAAAAATAATAAATTCGTTCAAAAACCTCCGCATTGTTGAGCCCACCCAGACAAATTCGCTGTAGCGAAAACCGCCCTCCACCTGCGATAACACTCTACTTTTTAGTTTCCGCGTCCAGGCCGTTCCGTTTGCGTTTCGCTCTATATTAATTATCTAGCGGACCTGCGGACAAAGTGATCACTATGGCGAAGGGGGGCCGCCGTCTGCCCGCTTCGATCTCCGCCACTCCGCCATAGGAATACGACCACGCAAAGTGGAGGCAAATTGATGGGATAAAGTGTTTTGTCTCGTTTTGTATGATGAAATTGAAGTGGTTTGATTTAAACTTGGCGTAGTTAAAGCTTTCATTACCGAATACACACAGAGAGGGAAAGACATGTTTGATTGAAGATTGTTAATTAAAGACATCGTAATATACAAATGTCATGGTAAAATCATCGCCATAGTACCTCCAGTAAAACTATCTGAGGGTACCATGGTAAAGAATTGAATTCAGAATACACAAAGCGAGGATGTTAATTCAACACAAAGTTGAATTAATGGTATTGGGGATATCTATGCCCTGCACTGAACTTATTATGGCTAACATTAAGATGAGATTATAAAAGATGATTTCACGAAAAATAATTTATCATTGAACCGTCTCAAGAAAGTTTCTGGTGGCAGTGGTGACGAAGACATCTTCCAAGCTCGGCTAAGTCAATTTGTGAGTGAGTGACGTGCGTTTACTCTAATCTTGGAGTAATGTAGAGTTCAAGCACGCGTAAGTGTAACTTTTTGATGGCGGTTGTCCAAATTAAATAATTTAATTTGCCTTGATATGCATTTAGAAGCTGTGATCAGGAAGGAACTTTTTTCTTCTATTTTTCTTTTTGTTAAAGGACTTCTATTTTTATCATTATTAAATTTAACTTATTTTTACATAGAATACAACTTTAACTTCATTCTATCTACGGTCAGTTAAAATCTAGATTTTGGGGATCAATCACTGGGTTTTGTAAACTCCCTTTATTTCAAAACGGCTACGGAGATACGATGTTTCCTAGAGTAATTTATTTCAGTTAAATTTAATTTACTTATTAATCAGAATAAAAAAATCAAATCATTTCTCGAACAAAACTCTGTCATTGAAATGTGCTCCTTTTAATATCACCATATGTCTAGGCACATAATTACGAAACATAAAACAATTAAAATCCCATTTTCACGAATGCTGAAATCAAAACTACATTTGCTAGAATATAGATTTATTTATCAACAAGCTCCAAAGGCGAACGAGTCCTCTTTGAGATACAAAATACGATTCATCCTCAACTAACCCCTGACATTTATTTAGAAATTGGATTCTGTATGTCGCTTTACACTATTACAATGTTAACCCACAGAGCTAAATAACTCTAAATGCATCAGCGCCGTGCTTTCTTGCCTTCAAAGCACTCAATCAAATAACGAAGTATATTAAAACATTGTTTCTGTTGTTGCATGTATTCTAACTTCGTTTTAAGTATTCGTGTTTCACATTAAGTTATTGTATGTTGCAATTTATGCTCAAATAGATATTTTCCTTTTCTGTGACACACAATTTTCATTATGATTTTGCACGGGTACTTGTGCTAGCGAAATTGTTAAAAACTGTGAGTTTTGTCAAAATTTTTATGATCTTTTGTTTTATTTTTACTTAATGATACACTTGGTTTTCATGTCACCTGGTCAGTGACATTAAGGTGGAAGCGAGCTTCGCCTGGACTCCTCAACAACTGTCTTACCTCTAATAGGCTAGATGAATGAAAAAAAATTATTGCTTTAATAGAAGCTCATTCATATAATAAACAGAAAGAGAAAAACAGTTTTCGAATATCTGTAAAAACAACCAAGATATAAGGTATTAAAGATTTTTCTCCATCTCTTTCTAACAAAACGGCTATTTACATGGCGTTTATATGGCCGCACTCAACAATGACGTCACGGTTGATGTGGGATCTCTCTGTCTAATAGCTTCCAAATTAACAGCTTAAAATGCTTGTATCTAACGTTTTTCTAAGCCGAGTCTAATTCTAATTTCACATGATTACATCTTTTTCTACGATATTTTATGACGAGACATGAAAATTAGAATTCAGTCATCATCCCAATTGTCGGTTATTATAGCAACAAGCTTACGTGCCTCCACCGGTAGCGGAGAAGTTCCGGATGGTGGTTAATAGCCAGGTAGGGGACACCGGCGGAAAAGATGTGGTGTAGCCGACTCCAGTGGCACATCCAAGCGGGCGGCCTAGTCAGCTTAGCCCCTTGGAATCGTAAAGAGATTTCCCGCCCTCAAAATGGTAAAATGGTGATAACCAGATAACGTCAGAAGCCATACCACCAACTAAAGCAAGCAGAAATCCTTTCTGATCAGTATCGAATCTGAGTCACAACTAAGCCCGGAGGCAGTTAAAAGTTTTCTGCCCCATTCACTTTTCATATGGAGAGCCCCAATATTTAGCTTCTCAGTGTTTTCGGTCAGATTTTCTAAAATGTTCGTCATACAAATGTTATTCTGATAATTACAAAGACACCAAATAGGCATTTCCCAAATAGCTTCTGAAGTGGAAATTTTTGTTGCCGGATGTGAGCGTCACGTACACGTCCGAAAATTTATTTTATTAATATAGATTAAATCAACAATCAACGTTTGACGTTGCAATTACAAACTGTCTGATGTTTTTGTAACTATGAAAATTCTTCCACGAGTTTTAATAATTTTTAATTCACCTTATATTAAACTCTGCTATTCTAGTACCAGAGATTTAAAACACCTTTAATTTTCCCTGCTGAGCGCTATGGTTTATCACTAAATCAGCCATAGTATAACATGCTTGTAGCTTAAAAGTTTAAATAAATAGATAAAATACATATCTAACTTTTAAAGCTGCAGCATAAACCGGGCTAATCTGATTCGGTTGTTCAAGTCCTGCCTAGTTAAGATTTCTGTAAACTCAGTATTGTAACACCGATTAAATACTTACTACTTATATTGTTTTAAGTGAAACATTTGTTTCAATAAAGACATAGAAAAATATAAGTAGGAAACCAAAACAAAATAAACTGCGGTATATCACAAGCCACGTACTGCAATATCGAGCGGGACCACTCCGTCTGTGTTTGTTTTTCCGGCAGGCAAGTCCGATAATTTGGTTGCAAAGAGCGTGTCAACAAATCCCTGCTTTAACTATCCACATGCACCACGTTCATTGCAGCGTTCCTTAATACGCCAACAACAAAACTGAGGGTCAAAGCAGCGATGTACTATATAACGAAGATTACAGCACTTTAACTGGGTGAAGTAGTCGTTTTTAGTAAGGGGCGCCGTCGCACTGCCCTCGGCGACCTACCCCAAGGCGGAGAGCGTGGAGCTCCTAGGCACGAGGGGTGTTGCAGACAAAGAACTATAAATACATAATATTCAATAGCTTTCAATACCAAAAGGATTTCCATTCAATTCAATTGCTTTGAAATCAAAGGATTTTCATTCGTTTTTGACGAGTAGAAGGATCGAGGCGAACCAATAATCTAGTTCAATGTTTCAAGCATGATTACTTTTTTGTGAAGGCTAGAGGAAGCTATGAAAGGGTTAAATGACTGTTTTAAATATTGGGCAATGTTCGCCGAAGTCCAACCCATATACGTCCTACTGTTGGGTACGGGTCGCTTCTCAAACAAGAACGAGTTGGCCTACTGGGGTCACACCATGGTCGCTTATAGCAAGGTTAAAACAATATACCGGAGGGAGACTGTGTAGCGGGGTCGTCCGCTTGGGTACCTCCGTCTTGAGAAACTATGATGTAGAGCTTTGTTTCAAGTTTTCCATCTCTACCGTTACGCTCATATACTACCCCACTGAGGGGCTCGAGCCTGCCCTAAGTTAGGGTGTTTAGGCCTTAGTCAACCACGCTGGCCTAGTACGGACCACGGGCAAAAAGGAAGCGAAGACAAGGAAATGAATTCTAAACACGGATGGTCTCATGGGTGGATTATAATTAAAAATAAAGCTTATCCAACTGCTGGACAGGGTCTCTATTTAGGCGAAGAGTAATCGAACTACTACATCACGGTAGCTGACCAGGGGCCTTATTTCACTAGCGTTAATTCATCTATGGCGTGTCAATGACGCTTCAATAGCATTGCTTTTCGAAACAGTTTTTGTTAGGCAACCGATAAGTAACTAAAACATTTGTCATTATTGACTCATCAGGGAATTGTAGTACAATTAAATTGCACCACGAATAAACCAGCGTATAAAGTGACAAAATCAGGTTTATTTAAATGCTATCAAGACTAACGTTAAGTTTAGCAGAATTAGATCACTGACAGGTAACCAGGCTAATAGCCTCTAAAGAGCTTGTTGTGCTCAATAGATCGTGACGATATTTCACTCTGGCGCACCGCCTTGAACTTTACAAGGCGCAGGTTTGGCCTCAGATAGAATACTGTGTTCTCATTTTTTAAGCAGGAGCACCCCAATACCAGCTTCTCCCACTGAACCGCATTCAACGGAGAGAGCGACTCGAATCGTAAACTGCCAGGAAATTTTAAATCGGCTTGATACCTTGCCGTTGCGTAGAAGTGTCGTCTCACTATGCATCTTCTATCTTAATTGTTACGGGGAATGCTCCGAGGAATAATAATTGTTCGAACTAATACCTGCCGCTTCTCTCCGCCATCGTTCCACGCGACAAAAAATCCATGCCTATCACTTAAATGGTTGGCAGTCCACAACTGTGCGTTTCTCTCGGAAGTTCGTTTTCTTGCCTCGCACAGTCAAACTTTGGAATGAATTGGCGACTGCGGTATTTCCGGACAGATACGATCTTCAAACTTTGAAGAAAGAGCGTATTCCTACCTTGAAGGCCGGCAACGCACTTGTTACTCCTCTGAGGTTGCGGGTGTCCATGGGCGACAGTAATCATTTATTACCATAATGGGATAGGGGGCAAACAAGCAAACGTATCACACGTTTGCTTGTTTGCCCCCTATCCCATTAAAAAAACCGGCCAAGTGCGAGTCGGACTCGCGCACTAAGGGTTCCGTACCATTGACTAGATAAATTAACATTCGAGTTGAAAAATATGTTCTCCCACACATTCCACCTGCAAATGTAAGTTGGTACGCACAATATTGAGTGATTTACCATGTTATTTTAATATCATGGACTTCTTACACTCGTAGGTTTTCCTATAATATATAAGTAGAAAACTAATTTCTGTATTTTTTTCAAAATTTTAGGTGCAGTAGTTTCGGAGATAAGGGGGGAATGGTCAACTTTCGTTATTTCCTTGAATAACTTGGAAACTGCTAAAACTTTTACGGGATTAAAACGCGTTTGGTACCTTATTTTGGCTCCGACGTTTCGGCCAGGTTTCACCGGCCGTGGTCACGGGCTGACTGTAGCAGCGATGTTACGCCTCAGTGTCCGATGAAATAGTGTGACGGTGGAGGAAGATTCTTCATCGGACACTGAGGCGTAACATCGCTGCTACAGTCAGCCCGTGACCACGGCCGGTGAAACCTGGCCGAAACGTCGGAGCCAAAATAAGGTACCAAACGCGTTTTAATCCCGTAAAAGTTTTAGTAATTTAAAATGCAACGCGAAAGTTTAAAAGTGTAACTTGAAAACTGGCCTCCCATATACATATTTCAACTATTCACGTCACACCTCTGCGTTTGGGTCACACATATTGATATGTGTACCAAAGGACATGTCCTCTTTTGGGCTAAGAATATAATTATTTATTAACCAACATGTTTCAGGTATTATTGTAAAGAGTACTCAAAAATCTAGGGTTTAGAATAAAATTTAGGTTTTTTTAGGCCTGCAAATTCAAAAAAACAGCAATTTTCTGATTGACTTTCATAGTATGTAAAACAAAGCGATTTTTGTATGGAAACCAATGACAAGTTACTGAAACGTGTCACAAACGAATAAATAAGTAACAAAAGCGCACAAACGATGTGATAGTGAGTGACTTTCTGACTAAAATTCACATAAATTACATTTTTAATGTTTTATCAAGATTTACGAAAAACATGGCTGTATGAACTTAGCTCCCTTTGCCTTCTCTTGCAGAAGTGACAGCGTCAAAAAAAGCCTCGTTTAATTTTGTGATTTTAATGATCGTGATCGCTTATAATCTAAGCAATCACAATACTTTTTAGTAAGAAGTGCACAATCTTGTGTTGTTGCCGCAATGACTGTCAAATTAAAGGCAGCGCAGACGTTATAGATTTTTCCTTCGACAATAAACCCCCAGGTGACCACATATTGAATTGGATTGCAAATTAGCAGCATTGCAGGTCACTGCTGGTAACAAACAAGCATCTCTGACTCTAACCAAAAAAATGATACATGTAATCAATAGGTCCATGCTATTAAAATGAAATCTAGCACAATAAATGCATTGGTTGGTGGCAGATGACTTCTATACTTTACTTTGTAGCAGTGTGTTTGTGCAGCATTTGTTAGGATGAGCCCCTGGCTGTAGTGTCTAGTGTGTGATACCTGTTTTACTCTGCCTACTCTTAGGATAAGCACCTACCTCACAGTAATGAAATATCAACATAAATAAAATATACTGGTCTGTTCTTAAGAATGCTACAGTTTTACTATTTCAATTACAAAAGATTCTTTACAAAACAAATGCTAATTAATGAAGTCATTATAATGAACTAAGTGCAAAATTCTCTAACTATAATGCTAATTCAAAGTGTAAATATTTACTTCTATATGACTACATACCCTCGATTTTATCATGGGTACTAAATATGTAATATGAAGTGTTGAATAATTATAATAGTGGAAACTATGTGAAAGAGTTGTAATATAGAAACTGGTTGCAGGTATGAAATAAAACCCAGAAATTATGTAATTTTTATTTATTCAATTTCAACATCTTCCCTCATTAGTACGTCATTTCAAAATTGAGCCAGTGGTGTTATATGAGTTTGGTGCGGAGCCCATCCTAAATTCATGGATTTCATTTGATTTTTCCTCTTATCAGCCGTCTCATGTGATGGATCATTTTCTTGAATATGTTCCCCAAAATATGACTTAGCTTGCTTAATTTAATATGTTCCAAGATTGATTAAAATTAAATAGAATATTTTCATTTTGGGGAACATATTCAAGTGTGGAATTTAAGCATCAATATGTACAAAGATGGCTTCTAATGCCCTATTTAAAATAGATTGACCACCAGGTTGGTTGGTCGCTTACTGCAGCTAGCAGTGTAAGTTATAAGATTTCTTTTGAAATAGTTAATTAGAGGACTTTTGTAAGTAAAATTTTAGTAACCTCTAATAAAACAATGGAATTGTTTGAATCAGACCCAAAGAGTATAACGTATAGTTAGATTTCTACTGGACAGGTTTTCCCTGCTTATATGGGCTATACCTAAATGTAAAGGTGCATATTGATTTTTGAAGCAATAACACTTTTTTATATAAGTAAACATGAGTTTTTAAAATGCATACCCGAGAAGCAATTCTGGAAAGGGATTCCTTAGCCCATGTCTGACTTAATATAAACCTAAGGCCTTTTTAGGCTTTGAACAAACCTCACCTAATTGAGTTAAGCAAGAGAACAATAAAACAAATTGTGTGACTGTTAAACCTGTCCAGTATTTACATACTATATCAGTGGAATTTTCTATATTTTCAAATTCAATTAGTTTCTGTTCTTTGATTTTATTGTTAGTAAGTCAAGCATGAATTATTTGGTGTAAACAATACAGTGAACTTATATTACCGTAAAAATGCAAAATCATATTGACTCATGTGATTTTCACAGACTCTGGCATTACTTTACGAATATTTTATAATCCCCGAGGATCTTCTTTCTTAAATATAATGGTACCCTTCGACATTCCAAATTATAGCACTCTGGTACAAAAAAAATGAGAAGTTGTATCAGGAGTGCGACTGTAACCTGGAAGTATAACATTTTGTTGTTCAATTCTTGGGTCTAGTTACTTCGTACGTTCAAATTACGAGAAAACTTAGTCCAGTTAGCAAGCCAATATTTAAAATCAAGAACCTGAGCATAGCTGTAGAAAATAAAAGATACTATTTTGTGAAAGGAAGGAAGGTTACACACATACACACAAACAATAAACAAAAGTCAAAACGACAGCTACAGTGGCATTGATAATGACATCCTTTTAATTGCCGGTAAAAAAAACTAAATGTGGCCCTGCTAAAGAAACAATAAAAAAAAACATTTTTAATTTTTTTCTCCTAAATGCAGGCCTTAATATTTTTAATATTCATGGATAAACATCCTTCTCATAAAGTTCTATTTCCGTCATAAATTTTTAAACTGGTTAAAAAAGGTTCAGAATAAAATTCCACGTTCCATACAAAAAGTGGACATGTCCTTTCAACTTAATCGGTCTAGTAGATTCGGAGATAATTGACTGTGACCGACAGACAGACTGACACACGAGTGATCCTATAAGGGTTCCGTTTTTTTATTCGGACGTACGGAACCCTAAAAACAACCTGCGAGGTCAGCGTTTCGAAATTCCATCTATTGAAACGAGAGGGGTTAAGGGGGTAATCTTTCTTAGTCGCCTCTTACGACACCCACGGAAGAAAGAGAGCTGCGACATGTGTGATTTTAATCCGTCCCGCGTGAAAATTCACCCACGAACAAATATAGAATTACAAAGTTTTCATTTTCATTTTCAAAAGATATAAGCCTGTTAAGTCTGTCAAGCCTGAAGTAGGTTGAATGTAAGTGAATTCTTGAGTAGCTAGTTAAATTTAGACGTAATTAAGTAAAGTGGGTGGAAGTATCCAACTGGATACGAGTGGATACTTCAAAATAAAAAAAATATTTACAAAAAATAAAAACCGACTTCAAAAACACAGAAAAGTTGAAAATAATATAAGAATTGGTACAGACAACATCACACTTCTATATTGATGTCTTAAAATTTGGCACCGACAGCAATATAGAAGTGTGATACCAATTCTTATATTATTTTCAACTTTTCAATGTTTTTGAAGTCGGTTTTTATTTTTTGTAAAATATTTTTTATTTTTATCTTTTTTGTGAATGAAATTTTTTATGTGAGCTGGTATTAAATCATCTTTATCCGTTCCTCTTAATTATTTAGGGTTTTCCTCGATTTTCATGGGATCCAATACATGTGGCTCTTGTGAAATTCGCAGCAAATCTGCAACCCCCGCTAGAACCACAGTGTACGTTGCCAACTTGTGACATAAGATGTAAAGTCACGGTACCCAGTAATTTCACTGTCATATCTTACCTTTCAAGTCGGAACACAGCAATGCAAGCAATGCTGCTTTGTGGCAGAAATAGGTAAGACGGAGGTACCCAAACAGGCGATCCTGGTAGTGTTGGTACAGAGTCTCCCTCAGGCGCCTGATGACTAATTTTGTATATACCTAAAACATAATTAAATGGTATATTAATTTATCACTTATCTATTAATATCTTTATTCTGAAGTCCACATTAACAGAAACGAGTATCCTCATAGTAATAAATCTGTATGACCTTACATCAAAGATGAAAGCGACGAGACACGCCTATCGATCGTCAATCACGTTGCATAAAACAGTACAGTCAGCAAAAGAAATAGAGCCCGCAATGATCAAATAATACTGACCACTTAAAAATCCGATACAAGCCAATAGTATTCAAAATTGTAGTTCCCGGGTCGGGCTACCACAAAATGACAATTTTTTTCAATCAACTTATCGTTGAACATTTTAAGGTTCAAAATTAATAGAGAATCTGACAGTTTTGTATAGCCTGACGTGCTGTTGACTGTACCCTCAAATTCAATCAAAATACTATATTTTTTGACAGTGCTAAAGGTAATAATACCATTTTTGACATACGACAGGGAAGCTTTTGGTTGTCATCTCATCTAATAGTATAGCCACAGATAATAAAGGTATGGCCAAGGATGAGAGCGAGCTACACCTCAATTTCTCAACCACGTAAAAACTGCCTGTCTTTGAAAGGAACTCGCGGAAGTGTCGGAACAAAACAATAATATAGGAAGGTGGTAGCAAGTCAAGCGGAATAAGAACCCCGAAATTCGATCTTTATAACCGTCATTATTGGTTGGTGCAAAATACGAGATGACAGAATATGGTTTTTTTTCAAATCAAGCAACCCCCGTACCATGAACACCGAAACATGATACGATAAAACGATATATTGATATGAACTGTCAAAATATGTTGCATATAATGGCTTTCTTAAAATTTTATCGACATTAATAAAATAACAATACCAATATCCAAAAATACTCAAATCTTCAAGATAGCTGAAAAATCCAACTTTTTCAACAGTTCATATCAATATATCGCTTTATCATATCGTGTTTCGGTGGCCACGCTAGGTAGTTCCGATTCCCGGGTAGGAAAATATTTTTTCCAAAATCCAATTAGGTGTCGTACAGATAGTTGGAAGAAATCGCGTTGCGCCGACCCTGCTTTAGAGTGAGATTAGACTGGGCCCCACGTTGGACGCCAATGTAACATGGTGAGGTGCAGTGACGTAGTGTAGCAGTAAGGATTGGCTATATTTTTTCCTAAATCCAATTAGGTATGATACAGATAGTTGGAAAAAATCGTGTTGCGCTGACCCTGTTTTAGAGTGAGATTAGACTGGGCCCCACGTTGGACGCCAATGTAACATGGTGAGGTGCAGTGACGTAGTGTAGCAGTAAGGATTGGCTATATTTTTTCCTAAATCCAATTAGGTATGATACAGATAGTTGGAAAAAATCGTGTTGCGCTGACCCTGTTTTAGAGTGAGATTAGACTGGGCCCCACGTTGAGCGCCAATGTAACATGGTGAGGTGCAGTGACGTAATGTAGTAGTAAGGGTCGGGTATATTTATTCCAAAATCCAATTAGGTATGATACAGATAGTTGGAAAAAATCGTGTTGCGCCGACCGTGGTTAAGAGTGAGATTAGACTGGGCCACACGTTGGGCGCCAATTAACATGGTGAGTTGCAGTGAAGTAGTGTAGCAGTAAGGGTCGGGTCAATAAATGATGCACCAAAGTTCTGTCACTGATAATAATATGTCCCACGTTACTATACTATTTGTAACGTGGCATTCTGTAAAAATACAAAGAATGACTCTTGTAAACCCTATGGAATACAAACATATTACTTACCGACATCGTATAAAACTTACACATAAGTGCCTATACGAAATAGAAGGTTTTAGGACCTCCCGACTTTATTTTATTGTTGTTTCAAAAATAATGCATTTATGCATTATTGTTGATGAAAATATTATTTTAATGTAAAATTGCGGCATCGCGAATTTTCGCGTTTACGATGTCGGCAATGAGTGGCGGGAGAACATAATAAGATTATGGCAATCATAAAAATTCAAATGCAGCCAGGTTCGGCGGGAATGCAACGAGTTACTATATCAAAGATTATAGCACTTCATTACAAGGATCATTACAATGAAGAAACCGACCACTTATAGGTGGCTATATTTTTTACTGTAGTTTCTATAAAAAATTATTTGTTGACGGTATTCTTCTACTGACGGTACGTAGCTTAATAATTGAAAGCATCCCGCGGTACGGCAGCCACCGTGCCGAGGTAGCTGAGCACCGGGTAGGTGGGCGTGCAGGGGTAGCGGCGGTCGCCATGACTACCGCCGGATGCGCCGCCATCGCTCCACCTCGCGGCCCTGGACTTTGGGGTGGCCAAACGATGTGTACTTCCGCATTTGCCAGGACTTTTCCTTACTACAGGTAGACTCTAGATATCGACAGGTAAATTCCCTGGACATTTGCGATTCCGTTTCCCCAGGTGCGAGTGCACCTGGGGGGTTAGACAAGTGGTAAACGTTTCATAGCGAAACGACAATCAAATTCGTCATCGTCTCTGAGATAACGAAAACAAATTCCTAGTCAACGTAAGGTAAGAATTAGCGTTAGCTGTGTCGAATTCTTCTTTCTGAAAGAAAACAACATATTGGTTATCTTAGTATTCAAAACTGAGAAATGGAAAAGAAACGGTAAAATATATGATGAAAAATGAGTTGTTTTGAGTAGTATATGAAAGTTATGACTTTGATCGATTCACCACGTGTTTTAGCGATGACATATGTCAATCCCATACATTTTGTTTTATCAAACTTCATTATCGTTTTTGAATTGTCACTTTGTCTAGGCTCCCTGGTTCACCCTGATGTTCCCGAACTTAAAGATTTTCTTAACTCCTTCTCCGTCTAAGCTGCTTGCTCAGCTCTAGAATTCTCTCCCTGCTTACATTCGGGAAAAAACCTCCAGCCTATATTTTAAGCGCAAATTGAAAGCTCAGTCACATTCAAGCTCATCTCAATATATATTTAAATTATGTGTTGTAGTATTTATTTATGTATTATATGCTTTTTTTATTTGTGTACTATATGTTATTAAAGTGATATATAAAATATGAAGAGGTAGGTATTCTGATATCATTCTTGGGACCATCTTTCAATAAACATAGTACCATGGTAAACATAATAACAATGATCCTGCTAATTAGACTCTAGGGTTGGCTGGTAGAACTCTCTTAAAGAGATAAGCACGCCTTTGAACAAATGCATCTTGTAATTACTAATCATGATTTGAAACCGTGTACAATAAAGGATATATATTGACTTTTGGCCTTTATTGTTAATGCTTGGGACCATTCATAGACAGGGGATATGGTGGTTGGTACTACCTCATTGGATTAGTCGTCCACAAGTTCTATTGCTTATCACACGGTCCCGGATTCGACCCAGGCTTTGAGTTTTTTTGATTATAGTTGAATCGCAAACATGTATACTAAAGGGTCTTCCAATAGGGACATCCGAACTTTGACAGTTGATAGCGGCCATCTTGTTAAAGCTACATCTGTCAAATTGGCTGTCAAATCATCAGTCTGTTTTGCCAAATCACCGACAGATATCTAAGACAGATATAGCATTCAAGAACACGTGCAAATATTTTTTTATCAAAATGGGTGTTCTGTTGTGGCAACGTTCCGCCCGCTTCGCCTTTTTACGGTCGCCATAATCGTCCTACCTAGAGGACTATTCGCAGTGTGGTAGGTAAATTTGAGTCCACTGGTTCAGTAAACGATCCATGAGCTTCCAATGCATTCCGAAAAAGTCACTGGTGTCCATTTTGGGCTGGCGGCGCCATCGGTCCATACTTCTTTGAGAATGACGTTGGTCCAGCCATTACTGTTAACGGCGAGCGCTATAGGTCCATTACCAACTTCTTTTGGCTTGAATTGGATGATATGGACACCAACGACATGTGCTTTCAACAAGACGGCGCTACGTGCCACACAGCTCATGCCACATAAGATATTCTGCACAAGCGATTTATGGGTACGGTCATCTCACGTGGAGGTGATGTGAACTGGCCACCGAGATCGTGCGATTTGACCCAATTAGACTTTTTTTGTGGAGTTTTCTTAAGTCTAAGGTCTATGCAAATAAGCCACAAACCACAGTGGCCCTCAAAGCTAACATAACCCATGCCATCGGTCAAATTCAGCCTGATTTATGCGCCATATTCATAGAAAATTGGACATCCCGGATGCGCGCCACCCAGAGAAACCGCGGCGGACATTTGAACGATGTTATATTCCACACATAATGGCATCGATAGGTCTTTCAAAGGAATAAATTTTTTTAATGATATCGCACACACGCTTTGTTTTATTTAAAGTTAAAGATAGAAAGCGCTTAATGAAAGACCCTTTATATATAACATTTAAAACAATATTGTTATACATTTTATGTGTATGTAAATTAATGCCAAATAGTGTAAAATCCGCATAAGCACAAAATCGCGACGAGTGGTGTAGTAATGTAGTTTAAAGGAGGCCTCTTCCCGAAGGATTGAGACGGACTAGAGAGAGAGAGAGAGTGAGAGTGAAATACAGAGGGAGACTGTACCAGAGTCGTCTGGATAGGTAGCTCTTAACAATTTCTGCCACCAAGCAGCAGCGCTTGCATCGCTTTGTTGAGGTTTGAAGGGTTCTGTGACTTGACATCTTGTCTTAAGTAGGCAACGTGCATTGGGTCTTTGTAAAGGTTACAAATATTACAGGAACTACATCTATACTAATATTATAAAGAGGAAAGATTTGATTGTTTGTATTGAATAGGCTTCGAAACTACTGAACCGATTTTGATGAAAGTTGGTATAGGGATAGTTCGAGACCAGGGGAAGGACATAGGGTAATTTTCCTACGGGAAAATCTAACAGAAAAAGTTTTCCTAGGGGAAAAGCTAGTTAATAAGCTAGCTATCTTATAATGCAAACAAAGTTCCATACGGTCAGCTAGTGTACTATACAGGTAATTATAGTCACTTACCATCAGGCCAGTGAGTGATTTAGATCATGAAATACATTCAGCCTCTATTACAGAACTCATAATAATTGTCGAAGTGTGGGTGTTTTTGTATAATTATTATATTTTTTATTGTACACAGCTATCTATTATTATATTTATTTATTTATCCTTTATGTATAAGTACATAGTTTTTGTATAAAGGCGGACTTAATGCAATTCTACATATTTACGTAGTTAAAGTAACGAAACTTTATATCAGATTTTTTTAAAAGACCGATTATAACAACAACTCCAACTTCCAAGAAAAATTCCAACAACATTTCAAGGTACAATTCCCAGAAGCTATAAAGCACTTGTTTACTCGTTTATATTTAGCCTCAATACAAAGGTTCATTCTTTTAGCTTCAAAAACAGTAAATCATTACATAGAACCTATACAACTTAATCAAGACAATCAATACAAAATACAAACTTCATCATCAATATCCCCCCCGAGGGGCTCGAGCCTACCCTAAACTAGGGCGATTAGGGAGTGCGCATTTTCTTACATAACTTTTCAATTCCTATCATTGGAGGTCCAAAAATATTTCTCATACAATTTAAAACCATAATGATCATTCTTCATTAAAATTTTAAAAACTACATATTTAAAAACATAATCATTCAAATGCACATATCATTAATCATACACTTAGTTTTTACTAATATTTGTTTTCATATAGTTTTTTATACTAATGATCGAAACTGATAATCATTCGAATAAATAACTATAATATTGATATAACAATACAGAATATTTTGGCGATGTAGAAACTGTAGGCGGGTCAAAAATATGTAGGTAGCGAGGAGCGAAGCGACTTGTACTCTCGACTTCTCGACTTTATACATACTTATTGCTCGTGGAAACGTTCTTAGTAACAACATTATTAATTAAAGCAATATGATCATTGAATGTTATGAAGAAAAAAGATCTGAAAAAAAAATATGTATTTAAAATGGTTCTTGGTAGTAGTATTAATAAAAAAATTATGATCACTAACTGTTATATATGAGCTCCGTTTGTAGCAATAAAAAGGTATGAATAAAAAGGTATGAAAAATAAAATTATGAAGAGTGATTATTATGAACACAAATCGGTAGTAAGACAAAGAATAGGATTTAGAATATTATGTGAGCCAATATGGACCCGCGATTAGGCCTTAGTCAACCACGCTGGCCAAGTGCGGGTTGGTCGACTTTACACACAACCTGTAAAGAAATTCTTTCTTTACAGGTGTGTGCGGGTTTCCTCACTATGTTTTCCTTCACCGTAAAAGCATCAAATAAACGTACATACTCGTATGAATTCAAAATTTAAAAACACATACGTGGCGGGGTTCGAACCGCTACCTCCCGATTGGAAAGCGACGACCTTACGCACTACGCCATCGACGCTTTCACATACAAACTTTTACTATACTATATACATAAATCAATTTCCACAACACGTTTCTCAGTAGATTTTTTTTAAAAACCTCGCCTCACACTAGGATTTTCTCCTGTGTCGTGGGTGCAGCTACAAACATAGAAAATCACATGCACATACGCCCAGACCGGAATAAATTTTTGTAGGCCATACAAAATATTGGTCCCGTACGGGAATCGAACCCGCGACCCGTTGCGCAGTAAGCGATTATTCGACCTCTACGCTAACCTTGTCGTCTGATGCTTACGTTGTAAAGGAATCTGCTGGTCAAATTTTATATGACTATTTTTTTACTGCCTCCGTAGTCTAGTAGAGACCACCGGGTGTTGATCGGGAGATCCGGGATTCAATTCCCCGTGGGGGCAGAAGTATTTCTGCTCAGTTAAGTTTGTCCGCCTGGCTAGCTACCACCGTCTTACCTAAGTTTGTCGCCGTAATAACAATGATAACAGCAGGTGAGGTGGAGGCCAAGAGTTTCCCTGTCCAATGTAAAAAAAAATGTTAATATTGACGAAATATTGTATAATTGTTCTATCTTTGCAGGACTTATTTTGAAGTGTTTCACTCTTTCGGTAGATACAGTATTATCATCATCACAGCTCATATACGTCCCCACGGAGGGGCTCGAGCCTACCCTACGTTAGGGTGATTAGGCCTTAGTCAACCACGCTGGCCCAGTGCGGATTGGTCAACTTCACATACACCATTAAATTTCTTCGCAAATGTACGCAGGTTGCCTCATGATGTTTTCCTTCACCGTAGGAGCATCAGATAAATGAACAAGTACCTATTATACCCAATATCAAATATTGCTATTATCCAGTAAGGAAAAGGGGCTCACGTTTGCGTGAAAAAATATCCCGCATGATATCCACTTGAACCCTATTGAAGAGCAGTGTATGGGAATGTTTCCACATACATATCACCAATCATTCTCATACATTGCCGTTCGATGCGTTCTTACAAAACGAACGTGAATGATACTACGACTACATGCCCTGTTCAGTTTCTGAATTTCACTACTACAAACTACGAATTTAGGTTGATAACCAGCTCGAGCAAATGAAAAAAGAATATTTTATTTCCTAGATATAAAGCATACACTTGAAAAACGCAAAATCGCTCCATTCGCTCCGAATGCTCACGCACCTTGCAAGGGCAGTGCAACATTTATAAAAAAATGTATCTTACTTTATTATAAAAGCTAAAGCTTACTACAAAGTTACGAATAAGCGTTAAAATAACTCGTTACTTTAAGCTTACTACAAAGTAACGAATAAGCGTTAAAATAACTCGTTACTTTAAGCTAACTACAAAGTAATGTTTTTTTTCAAGTTAGTATCGAGTATCGATAGTAATCGTGTTCTCAAATCGAATACCTAATCCCATTAACGAGTTCGAGTACTATAAGAAGCCTCATAGAATAAGAAGCTGTTCTATTTCTCAAAAGCAGCTGGGTCTGGAATTATAATGCTCGAATTACGACAATTGGCTCGCCCACATTTCACCTCTTTACCTAATTTTTAGATTTCCAAATAACAGAGGTAGTGTTATTTACTTTTTATTTTGTAATAACGTGAAGTGTGGTCAACGCTGCCACCAACGACGTCAGCTATCTGGTGCAGGCACCGGCAGACGCTACGTGCAGCTCCGCCACCAGCACTCGATTGAGAATCTTATCTACTTACCATTAGGCGCACTTTCCATCGTAAACATCCACCAGCTAATTAGAACATTGATTCGTGCGAATCAAATAACATGTCCTGAGGTTCTAACTGACGAATTGCTGATATGCGTAGACTATACAAAGCGCGTGCATGAAGCTTGCCGGTACTTTCCTTTAAAATGGTTAGGTAACCAAATTATGGATTCCCGGAAACTTCACCCACAAGGGCTCAAGTATCAAATGGATTTTAAAATAATTAGCGAAGTGTGGGTGTTTATACGCCTTTGCCTAACCTTTCGGACAGAACAGATACTTCAATATTTTTCACGGACTTCAAGTGCAAAGACTGTGAAGAATATCTTAAGAAAAAAACACGAAACACCTTGGACGTGCCTATGCAATTTAAGGGTTTCCGTCGATTTGCCTGGGATTATATCATCAGATCATGATACGTATGGTGACAATGAGACCACTTCGGGAGTATCCTCTTTCGATTACAAAAATAATTTTGAAAGTCGGCCCATTGATCGCGGAGTAATCCGTGAACATACATAAAAAAATTGATACAGTCGAACATAGAACTTTCTCCTTTTTCAAAGTCGGTAAAAAGGCCCCATGATGACTTTTCATTTTTGAGCTACTCAATAAAAACTAAGACTTCAAACAGTAAAACAATTGTCTTTAGGTGTTATTTAAATGGTTACTATGCTAACCGTACGTATTTTTGTGAGCAGAAAAATATAATCTGTGAGCAGAAATAGCTAATTGATCAGCAACTCATGGCCAGCAAACATTCCAAAATCAATCAGCAATTTATGTCGTTCTGGATGGCTGTAATTATTTTTGAACAGCATATTAATTATATAAGCTGCAATGAGCTGCTCCTGTTTAATAAAATGTTGGTTAACACTCAGATAGTAAGCAAAAAAAATCATTTTGAGCTGCATATAAAAGTAGCAAAAATACTTGTCATGCACAAAATGGGCGCATTCCTTATAAAGATTATTTAATTTATTTACTCGAGTGTTATACTTAAAACCTAAACACAAATTGCCTAATAACGTTTGGCCTAAAACACATATCACCTCAAAACGAAATGCCTAATAACGTTTAGCCTACCTAGAATCATGAAATTTGGCAAGAGAAAAGGAATAGTACATACTTCCAGAGATATGAGCATTTGACATTTGAAAGAACAAACCTCAAAATTAGCAGTTTCCACAAGCAATAAGTATGCATAAAGTCGAGAATACACATAAAGTCGTTTCTGGCGCTTCGCCGGCCGCTGCCGCGGCACGCTCGCTTCGCTTGCTCGGCTCGCGCGCTTGGTTCATGTTCAATCCTACGCTCGTCGCTTCGCTCCTCGCTACCTATTTTTGACCAGCCTACAGTTTCTACATACGTTTCTAAACTTTTTATTTTCAAAAAGAGGCTAAACGTTATTAGGCATTTCGTTTTGAGGTGATACGTGTTTTAGGCCAAACGTTATTAGGCAATTTGTGTTTAGGTTTTAAGTATCGGAACTTATTTACTCTCTGCTCCGGTATGTATTATTTTTTTTTATTGTTATAAAATATAATTAGTTATTTTGTGCAATCCAATTAGTTATTTTGCTCACCATGTTTTAACTAAGCAAACCAATCAAATACACTGCTTATAGACATGTTTTCTCTGCTGATCAATCATGAAATCTTGCTGATCAAGTAGTTATTTTGCGGACCAAGTAGTTATTTTGCGGACTTAATGTTTATTATGCAAACTCATGTTATTGTAAGCTGCCTATTTATGATTTAATTTTTGACCATTATCAAAATTATTTGCGGAACAAGGATTGCTGTCTGATTTTTTAATTGCAATCAAAATCTTTGTCTGCCGACCAAATTATTTAAATGCTGTTTTTTTGTAGCTCACCAAATTTTTTCATTGCCAAACATTTAATTATTTCTCATTATCTTTTAGCATCAGTTTTCCAGAAGTCGTAAGATGGTGCGGCACTACAGATAAAATACAACAGAAACACTTTAGCTCGTGTCAGAAACTAAAAATTATGAATCTTATCTTGTCCATCACCCAACTCAAGACTTTTTACATTTTTTTTCTTTAGAAAAATTATAGGTAAAAAGGTACAACATAAACTCTTTTGAGTTTTTCTGTGTACCAGTGAGCCGTTATGTAAGTATATAAAAAAGATTACTTTTTGCAAACACATTTACAACATAAAAGCTTTCAAGTAATTAATAACATGTATTAAATTATTTTTCACAATGCTATGCTATATTATTGATCAATAAATTAATAATCTTATCCAAACAACGTTAAAATTAATAACATGTAAACTAAAGAGAGACAAAAAGGTTACCTAGTTGTTACAGTACAAATCTACGAAATACAATTTTCATTTTAATGGATATTCACACAGGCGCTCGCAGATAGGTATCTGTCTATTTATACGAGTGAACGACTATGGTAGTGAATGAATGAGGTATCAACATACAGCCCAAACTGCTGGAGCTAGAAGCATGAAGTTCGATACAGGGGTTCACAGATTTATAGGTGCCCACTAAGGAGGGATATTTCAAAATTCTTACAGGAAGCTGAGAAATCCCCATACAACAAATTTACATTGAATAGGCTCCAAAACTACTGGACCGGTTACAAAAATACTTTTACGTTATCCCTGTCGAACATAGGCTACAAAATTATTTTTCCTACGGGAAAATATAAAATTCCCACGGGAAAACAAAAATAACGCGGGCGAAGCTGCAAGCGGAAAGCTACTTTGCTTACTCGTATATACCTACACCAAATGGCTGATATAAACAAACCAAAGTACACGTAAAATTAAAATAACAATTCGAATGATATGTTACACATACGTAATTGAAATTCTTAAAATTAATATGTCCATTAGCGGATTTGAGCTCCCCCAGTCGGCGGGGGCGCGCAGACGTCTCCGTTGGGCTGATGTTATAGCTAGCTACATATATGTTTTCAATGGTTCTCAAACCTACGCAAAATTGTACTGTGAAATATTTTTTGCCATTGGCCTCCATCTTGCATGTGAGTCTGTCCGTCTGTCTGACCTTTTTCTGAGGAACGGGTCAACGATTTATTGCAGCAGTGAAAAAAATAACGTGTAAGTCAACGCGACGTTTCATCTTCATAACAGCTCATATACGTCCCCATCGAGGGGCTCGAGCCTACCCTAAGCTAGTGTGTTTGGGCCTTAGTCAACCATGCTGCCCAGTGCGGATTGGTCGACTTCACATACACCTTTGAAATTCTTCGCAGATGTATGCAGGTTGCCTCAAGATCTTTTCCTTCGCCATAGGAGCATCAGGCAAATGTACATATGAAATTCGGAAAACAAAAAACACATTGGTATATGGTGGTCTCGAACCCCGGACCTCCTGATTGGAAGGCAAGTGCCGAGTCCACAGCGCCACCGACCGCTTAGGCCCCTAATTTTGCATATTTTGCGATTTAACAATTAAACCAAAACCTATAGGATACATCATGAAATTTGGAAAAAAGCAATATCTTACAGCACATAATGTTCAGAAAAAAATGAAAACCGTAAATATATATATTAACAGTGGATCAAGACTAATTTGGCTTAACAAAGTTCAAAAAGAAATCAATACAGTTGAAGATTTCGTCAGGGCGTAAGAGCTCGGTGGCCGAGAGGTCTAAGCGTCAACATGGTATGTTAATGACGCGGATTCGATCCCCGCCCGAGACGAAATTTTTATTTATTTATTTTTCGTTAAAATATAGTTAGGAACATATACTTTGGTAAGTTTGGCCGACTGCCATCGACTTACTTATTTATCGCTATACCAGAAATGTAATTAACATTGTTGTATTTCGACAATAAGAATAATATAGCCATTTCCTCTGTTATTGTGAAGTCCAGGTGAAGCTCACTTCGAGTTTATCGTCACTTACCATCAGGTGAGATGAAAGTCAAGAGCTTCGCTGTAGTGTGTTAAAAAGATTAACTATAATATAAGATTACTTAACGTTATATTGACGCTGCAGTTTAAGTGCCGATGTCCGGCCCGGCCGGCGGGCTCAACCCTTCCTGTCTCGTCCGCTAATTGTGATGATGAAATAGCAGACATTCAATAGACGTCTCATTAAATTACCAAAGTTTGGAGCTAAGTACTCCTCAACAAATAAATAATAGAAACACTTTATATGCTTATTTGTAGGAAAACAATTCTATTTACCATGAAGCAAATTGCTTCATGCTATTTATTGATTAATTATTTACTCCATGTATATAAAAGACTATTTTATACTAAAATCTCAATATATCATGATGACAGACAAACAGGTCAAATTTATTTTCTTCTTAGGTAAAAGGTATTGATAGGGTTTGGTCCCTGCCCGAGGTGAAACTTGGCGATGTCCACTAAAATCCATTGATGAATATTTACAAACTCCTATGTTCTATTTATCCTATGTTGTATTATATTTTTTTAAACTGACGCTTGGCTGAAAATCTATTATGTATCGTCATGCAATCAGGAATGCAAGTGAACATCGAAACGTGTATTTTAAATATCGGAAAAACAAGTAAACATGGGAAAAACAATTGAACATCGGAAAAACAAGTGAAGGCCCGAAAACGTGGAGTATAAAATTTTATTTATACTTTTAAATTGAATACAAAATTCATAAATATATGATTCATGTTGATTTTATATACCTAATATAAGAAAAATTTTAAAAGGAACTTAATTATTTGTAATTCTTATGAATATAGTAAAATAATATTATCTTTGTTAAAATAAATATAACTGACAATTGTACTCGTAATAAATACTCATGTATTACTATGGACAGAGTACTCAATAGAAAATGTGCAATTAAAATATATTGACTCTTAGCATTCCCGTCTATAAAGTCACCATTTTTACATTCTCATTGGCCTGTATCCCTTTACTATAGAGTTTAAATCAAGCAATTACTCGGCACGCGCCAACTTTGTTCACGCTGGCGCATTTCCGCTTTGCAGATTTTCCGGGGTAGCTGTCAAAACTCCCGGACTCGGCAGCCTCCGTCAATAGTCGGGGCTCGGTGCCCGGCCATCTTCATCCAACCAGACAGGAGCTGCGAGCGCCCGTTCTACTGCAGCAGCGTCTTCGTAAAGCGACCGAGTGAAGGGAAGCACGGGAGGTCAAGTTTATCTGGTCCACGTGAGCACGGAACTGTCTGGCTGCAACTAGCTTGAGGTATGTGTGCAATGTACTAGTGAACTTTGATAATGAACCGAGAGGCGATTGCCCGGGCTCGGGGGTGGGGTGGCCCCCCCCGGTTACGTCGGGATGTGCAACGACCACGCCGCCGCTTCCGCGACTGCAACGCCTATAGTACATAGGCTTATCGACAGCCGCTTGCATGTGTCTGTTGTCCTGGTAGTTGGAGCCGGGGAAACACGTGAGACGAGTTTACAAAGCGCGACAGCTGAAAGTCTAAGGCTCGTATAAATAGTCGTATCTCAAGTACGAGATCGATCTTGAGCTGTTGTTTTTGACAGATGTGCCATACATTAAACGTCAAAACTGCTACTCAAGATCGAGCTCTAACTTGAGATGCGACTATTATTACGAGCCCTAGTGTTTTTATACACTCTACACACTGACGTATCGATTCAAATAATGAAATACCGTTATTATATAGACATACATAGTTAACTCACAGAATTGATCGTTACTCCATTTAGATATGTACCTACCTGACAAGCGGTAGCCATTTTGCGAATTAAACATAAGAAGTGGTTTGTGATAATATGACTAAACGAATCGTTATTTATTTATTACAATAATAAAGTACAATGACAGGATTTATTGCGACAAGACATTCTTTACCAGTCATTATACACCGTGTTTGATCAATGTCCTATCAAGCCGAAACCGAAAGCCGAAAGATAAAATATAGCGTCATTGAAAATTCGAAATTGTAAAATTAGTTTACATTTTTTTCACAGACCCAACTATTTGTTTCAAAATTAATTTTACAATTTCGAATGTACAATGACGCCATAACGTTTATACGTATATTAAGCACATTATTATGCAAGATTATTTGCTGTCAAAATAAAGTTTATTATTATTAAATTATTTTCTATCTAAGAATTAAATTAAGCACTGAAAATCTTAACTGACTTTCCTGACAAATAAATAGACAGACTACGAGATAGAGAACGGATGCTGATAGGGTTCCCTCGGTCCCTTCGGATACGAAACCCTGAAAAAAATAAACAATCTAAATATTTACGTCATCAATATAAAACTTAAGTGCTATTTTTAAGAAATGACGCACACGCATCGATATCCTGGAAATCAAATAGCAAAGCTCACGAACTCGAACCCTCTATCACAGTAAAAGAATAAAAGCGTGCTTCTGTAAAAGTTAGCACAAAACACAACTTTTTCGGCAACCTCACTTGTTCGACATTCGTTAAAAGTTGCCTGAAGTTTGGTCAATTTTTCGTCGCTTATAACAATTCCCGCCGCAAACAAACATTATGAGAACACGAAGGAATAAACTTTTATTTATTTTCTATCTTAAACTTTGCTATATTTTCCAACTTATCTTGCCGCCTTAACAGCGTTGTAAAAATAGAGTGTGAATGATTTTTTTGAAGAATTAATTTGTCAAACGTGCTGATTGTTTACCTGACAGTAGTCCCTAAATTATTAGGTACTAAGACACCGTCTAATGACCCTGCCGTGGAGCCCTGTGCGCACGGTTGGCCCCGTACACGCCGCTGTAAGGCTCTTCGTCTGGGGATTGCCCTGGTAATCTCGGGCAATCTCCCCTTGGCGACAGCCTGACCAGGCGCGTTGGTCGTGGTGTCACAGTGTGGACCTTACCATGAGGGCCCATAAGGGCAGGGAGAACACCGGAAGGTTTTAACGGGTAGGCCTGGCACTCTACCGGGAGAGCCCCACACACGCTCGCCGTTTAGCCAACGGCGGGTACGGTGCGGTTACGCATTTCCCCCCGAAAAAAAGGGTACTAAAACCACAAAATAATAATAGTACTAAAGTACGACTAGTGCTAAGACACAGTCTTAAGACCTGAATTTACTGTTTTAATGTACAAGTATTGTCTTCCGAATAAATATAATTTGACTTGACTTTGACTTTGATGGTAAGTGGCTTCAGTCGCCCATAGTACATGTGGTTGCAATAAGATTTACAAAACCATATAATCCCTACATGGACCCCAATGTACTTTGCCTACTTGTGACCAAAGGTGTCTTGTTGCAGTACTCAGTGATTTTAGTGCCTGTTTTACACAGCAATGCAAGCACCGCTACTTGGGGGTAGAAAAAGGTATGCTAGAGGTACCTGAGAGATACAGGGAGACTCTGTACAAGAGTCATCTCTGGTACAGAGTCTCTCTCTGATAGTAAAAACATTTTTAAGAAAAGTAAAAATAAATGTTATCATTTTATGCACACACACACAACGTTGTTTTTAATCTGTATGTTTTCTGTTTTTCTTTGTGTGTCATTGTGTTCCAGTTTAATGATACACCGTTGCTGCTTGTAATCTTTGCCAATCACACACATACATTTTCTCCCGCGTACGCTCAGGTTGTGGGATGCATTCCCTTCTGGGATTTTTAATAAGGACTACAGCATTGAGTTCTTCAAAAAAGGTGTAAAGAGGTATTTATCTTTAAGGTTGGCAACGCGCGAGTGAAGTCACTGGTGTTGCAAGCGTCCATAGGGCGGTGATGACGAAATATAACGAAAACATATCTATTCGATTAATCCTTGTCTTTTCTTGTATTTAGTTGTTGCTACACATGACTGAATATGAATAGGAAAAGTCTACATTATTAATAATCAAAAATATCAAACTTTCTTTTTAAAAAACACTAAAAAGTAAATAATAACATTATCATAACATTTTTATTGCCAGTGCCAAAATAACACTGACTTCATTTTGTAATATAATTTTCTGCATTTATTCTGAATTTGTTAATGTAGAAGTTATTTATGTCTAGAAGTAAAAAAAATATTTCCCACACAATAATACCACTCTAAAAATAGCAAAAACATTATCACTACCATGAACCGGCTTAGATTTGGACATGGTCAGTTGCGCACTCACCTGCAAGTCCTGCATAGACTCAAATTTGAGTCTAAGCAAGAATGAAGATAAAGATTTGGAGCATATCTTTTTTCAATTGTGGACAGTATGGGATACAATTACTTCTGTTAGCCTCAGAATTAGACATTTTCAACGAATCGAGCGACAGCAACATCACGTTTCAGAAACTTTTCAGTGACTCTGACAGCTATAAATCAATATACAGTATCGAAGATTGTGTTGTGAAGATAGAACATTAAAAATAGAGGCAAAGACTGGATTAATGAAAAGCAAAATGGAACAGTATTTTAAAAAATTTGGCATAAAAGCCTTGAAGTCAGAGCCTTAAAAAGTCATATATTAAAATAATCTACCAGAAAAGTGAAACACGCAAAACAAAACGGTGATCACGTTGTACTCCTAAGACGAATTTGTGTATAGGTACGTATAAGATACAAAACAAACATCAATTTGCACATCACCGAGGGCTACTATCAAAGACTCAGACAGCTCCACGTCCCCTACCTCGCAATTAATTACTTCACATTTCAATATCTCGAATGGATCTGAGTAAACATGCGTCACAAACTAACACACAAATGTCACCAGCCAGAGCTCTTGCTGCCATTAAAATAAGAATCATTTCCTTCCCAAAACGTGCTCAGAGACATAACGCAACTGTACGTCTGGTTCTAAAAGAATAATAATCCTCCAAATACACTTTAACTACATATAGCACAGTTTATTTTGATATAACTATCAAAGGAATACAGCCTCTATGAAATGGTGATACGAATTAATATGGAATTATTAGGGTGTAATGGGGTTGTAAAAATTGGACGAACGCACAGACACGGGGTTCTGGAGCGTCGGCGAGGGTTCCAGACAGAAAAATGCACTTGGAACCCCACGTCTAGACTGAGGCTGTCTACGGTGCGGCCGCGGCGGCTGCGAACCTGGGACATTGCTCAAGGTCACGGCCCGTGACTCACGGGGGCTGTAAATCTGTATAAGTTTATTATAAAAATAATATGAAACGATTAAAACCATATACTTAACTAAAACTCTTACAACATTTTAATTTCCCTCTCTCTCCATTACTAATGCAGGTGACTCTGTCTGTTTTTTAACCGATGTCAAAAAGGAGGAGGTTATACAATTCGTCGGTATCTTTTATTTTTACTCGATTACTCGAAAACGCCTGAACCGATTTGGAAAATTCTTTTTTTGTTTGAAATGGTATTCTTTTCAGGTCATATTTTTTTATTCGTTTATTAATACTCGAGACGAAATCCAGAATGTCTACTTCCTGAAAATTCTTATTTTGTAATTGACATGCACGGTATAAAATATGCGATTGATGTGAAAAGGACATTGCTCTGCGTCCATACATTGTTCGTTCCAACACCAACAGCAGTGAAAAAATTCTTTTCGTATAATTAGACATTAGTAAATACTGTACGTCCACATCAATTACTACGGACAAGCTTCGAAATCGACTTATATATCAAAATTATTCAGATTTAGAGGTTAGTTGAAGGTTGTTCGTTAGAGCAATACACATAGTCCATACCTATAAAATTATTAAAATAATAATTATTGCAATCAATCAAAGAACGTTATTATACCCACGTAGTAAAGAACAAGAAATCTCGAAATTATAAAGCAAGTCAAAATCACAATAAACTAACAAGCGACAGCGCGTGAGTAGTCAATTGACATGTATTAACGTTGTAAATTGTTAAAGAAATTATTAAAAACATAATTTATACAAATAAAAATATGTCCATACCTACATAAAATCAACTCAATTCCATTCAATCAAGCAAAGGTAACAATAACCATTCGTTTATTTTACTTCATTAGGCTTTGTTTCTGAAAGTACTTTTAAATATGTCTGATTTGTCCGTCGAATACATATATTTGTAATGAGTATTATAAAACAAGAGCGTCGGTGGCGCAGTGGACTCGGCACTTGCCTTCCAATCGGGGGGTCGGGGTTCGAGACCCGCCATGTACCAATGTGTTTTTCGTTTCGAATTTCATATGTACATTTGTCTGACGCTCCTACGGTGAAGGAAAACATCGTGAGGCAACCTGCATACATCTGCGAAGAAATTCAATGATGTATGTGAAGTCGACCAATCCGCACTGGGCCAGCGTGGTTGACTAAGGCCTAATCACCCTAATATAGGGTAGGCTCGAGCCCCTCGGTGGGGACGTATATGGGCTGTGATGATGATGATGATGATTATAAAACATACATAATTATATTTATGATGTAAATAAAATCTTTATTGGTCATGGGGCGATTTTCGACATTGCCCTTTCTTTGAGCGTTACCTTTGGACCCGTTTAGCTATCCCGAAGCCGCGGTTGAAAGATTTCTTTAATTTTCTCAAGTCCATAGAATTAGTACCCGCCCCAGCCGACAATAAACCTAGTGCTGTATAATTTAGAGGGTGTATAGCGGTCTGGTCGCCGTCTGTACCTACGCCGCACTGCGCCGTCGCTAGTGGTAGGTCAGTTATAGCGACAGAGCGACACAGCATTCCGTATTTTATGGCTTTCAAAAACTATCTTTTGCCTTCGACTTCGTACGTGTATAATCTGTACGGCTACGAGTCACCAACGAGAGTATTGCAAATCTTTCAAGATGCGCTAAAAAACGGATGAATTCCCGTTCGCTAGTCTCGCTACAACTCAAAAATGGTTAGGCCGATTTAAATATTAGTTTTTTCATTTTGTTCACTTTAATACTGGTTTAGAATGTAAAATAAAAGGGAAAATCCTAAGGAGAAGCTAAATGATATTATAAAATAATAATGGTAATATTGGTGCGTCGGTGGCGCTGTGGACTCTACACTGGAATTCTAATCGGGAGCTCTGGGTTCGATTCTCATAACAGCTCATATACCTCCCCACCGAGGAGCTCGAGCCTACCCTGCCTTAGTCAACCACGCTGGTCCAGAGCGGATTGGTTCGATCCTGCCGTGTACCAATATGTTTTTCGTTTTTCGAATTTCATATGTAATTGGCCGACAACGCCCCTACGGTGAAGAAAAAGATCGTGGGGTAACCTGCATACATCCGCGACGAAACTCAAAGGGGTATGTGAAGTCGACCAATCCGCACTGGGCCAGCGTGGTTCACTAAGGCCTCAACACCCAAACTTAGGGTAGGCTCGAACCCCTCGGTGGGAACGTATATGAGCTGTGGTGAATGGTGATATTGTATGGAAAAGGACGGTACACTTTATTTAGATTTGTGGATTTTTTTTCGCGATTTCCAGGTTGGTCCCATAGTTGATTGTCCTGGTGTTCTCGGGCAATCCCCCTTTGCGATAGCCCGACCAACTTGGTCGGGCTCGCCCGGCCGCGTTGGTAGTGGTAGTCGCAGTGTGGACCTTACCATGCGCGCCCACAAGGGCAGGGAGAACACCGGAGGGTTTTAGTGGGTCGGCCTGGAACTCTGCCGGGCCAGACCCACACACGCCCGCCGTCTAGCCAACGGCAGGTACGGTGTGGTGGCGCATTTCTCCCCGAAAAAAATGGTTGGTCCCATAGTTAACATTATTCTGTTTGCTTGTCTGAACAAGCACACACAATTTGGCTCGTACATCAAAAGAATGAATAAATTGTTACATATCTACACTTCTTCACTGTTGTTTTATTTTATTTAGCAGGACTTTTAATTTTAATTTTTTATTTAGCAGGCCTACTAGAGTCGTCTGCCTGCAGGCAGACGGCTCTAGTAGGTCTTTGGTAAGTCTTTGGTCTAGTAGGTCTTTGGTAAGTCTTAACCTTACAACTAATTTATAATAATAAACTAGCTTTCCGTTCGCAGCTTCGTCCGCCTTATTTTTGATTTCCTGTGGAAATTATATATTTTCTCGTATACCCAGTAATTTCACCGCCTGTCTTACTCTTCAAACCGGAACACAGCAATTCAAGAACAGAAATTGGTAAGACAGAGGTAAGCAGCTTACCTCTGTCTTACCAATTTCTGTTCTTGAATTGAAGTTGAACAGTAAGACAGGCAGTGAAATTACTGGGTGCTGGTGACTTGACATCTTATGTCACAAGTTGCTAAAATACATTGGCATCCTGTAGGGATTGTAGATTTGCAAATCCTACAGGAATCACTATAGGCGACTGGAGCCGGTTACCATCAGATGGGCCGCCTGATCGTTTGCCAACTATGTTAAATATATAAAAAAATGTGATGTGAGTTAATTTACTAGAGTGGTTCCGAATAGTTACTAACTCAGACTCATCCGCGTTTTTGACAGCGTGGGGTTTTTAAAGTACCACCCGCGCAAAGACGGGGCGGGTCACTAGATATACAAGCTGATTTTTAGGGTTCCGTAGTAACGCAGAGGGAGGCTCTGCGCCAGTGGGGTGAGGCACTCGTCTTCCCAGCTGCCGGCCACCGGACGATCGAGGCGATTCGTCCGGTTTTGGAGGAGTGGGTTGGGCACGGCAGCGCAGCCTAACATTCCGCATGGTACAGGTACTTACCGGGCATGGCTGCTTCGGTCACTACCTGCACCGGGTCGCCCGTCGGGAGGAAACGCCGCAGTGTCACCACTGCGACGCTCCCGACGACACTGCCGAGCACACACTATTGGTGTGCCCGGCTTGGCGACGCCAGCGCAGTGAACTCAACGCTGCGCTGGGAGGCGGAAACCTCTCGCTGCCGAGCATGGTCGTGGCCATGCTCCATGGCGAGGCGGAATGGGAGGCTGTCGCCTCCTTCTGCGAGGACGTAATCTCGCAGAAGGAGGCCGCGGAGAGGGAGCGGGAGGCAGATCCTCAAGCCGCTCCCATCCACCGCAGACGGATAGGCAGGCGCAGACGGGCATTCGCACAAGCGATGCCCGTCTAATGACCCTGCCGTGGAGGCCTGCGTGCACGGTTGGTCCCGTGCACGCCGCCGTAAGGCCCTGGGGATTGCCCTGGTGTTCTCGGGCAATCCCCCCTTGGCGATAGCCCGACCAATTGGTCGGGCTTGCCCGGGCGCGTGGGTAGTGGGGTCGCAGTGTGGACCTTACCTAGCGCGCCCATAAGGGCAGGGAGAACACCGGGGGGTTTTAGTGGGTAGGCCTGGTATTCTGCCAGGAGAGCCCATAAGGGCAGGGAGAACACCGGGGGGTTTTAGTGGGTAGGCCTGGTATTCTGCCAGGAGAGCCCCACACACGCCCGCCGTCTAGCCCACGGCGGGTACGGTGCGGTTACGCATTTCCCCCCGAGAAAAAAAAAAGAGTTCCGTAGTAAACAAGGAACCCTTATAGTTTCGCCATGTCTGTCTGTCTGTCTGTCCGCGGTTTTACTCAGAATCATACCAAAAATGTGATAGAAATAATTATTTGGGGGTAGCTAATGGGTAGTATAATGTTTGGGGGTAGCTCCCATACAAGTAAAGTGGGAGTTTTTTTTTCTCGACTAACCCATTGTGTGGGATATTGTTAAATAGGTCTTTAAAAAATAATGTAAGGTTCAGAACACCATTTTTCGATTTAGGGATCCGTTTCTAAAATATTTGGTTTTAAAGTGCAAATTTTTGTTAGAGGTAAGTGTCCCCCCCCCCCCCCCCCTCTATCTGGTATCTGCTAAACGATTTTATATGGATACGTGAAGTAAATTACAACAGTAGTATATATAACGAAGTTTAAAGGCAACTATCAGAGTTGAGTACTAATTACAAACTAAAAAGTTATAGACGACCAACTTATGAAATGTACTCGGAAAAGTAAAATTTAATTGAAAATTAGTACTGAATATCAACCAACCACGAACCACGTGGAGTTAAGGACTTGACATTGCAACTTTAATAATAATAATAATGCCTAATTTTTTAAATAGAAGTGGCTGACTGAATCCAAAACCGTAAGGAATAGCGAAAAATGCTCAAAGGAGTTTCAAGGTCGATTTTTGATATACAATTAAAACTCCATCATGAGATTATGAAATTTCAATATTTCTAACCAGGAATAGACAGTTAGTTGATTTTGAAAAAATAACACATGCTGTATTATTACACCATTCGATCGTGTCACTAACAATATATGTACACTCAGGGACAAATTGAGAGGAACACTACACTTTTTACATAGATTCAAGCTACTTTTACAACATCATATCGATGTGGGATTGACCTTTAATAATTTTGTTTGATTGTTATCCAGGATTCATGACCAAGGCCATAACGGATAATGACAAAATTTCCCTATTTGTGTATATGTAAACCATCCGGAATAAATTATCTAACTGATGGTGAAAACCGCATTAAAATCTGTTGCGGAGCTTAAAAGATTTATGCTTACAGACGGATAGACGGCGGGAAGCAACTTTGTATTATACTATGTAAAGATGTGCGACGAGGGGAACGGATCGCTAAAAATGTGGCTGAACGCAAAATTCTAAACGCCTGGACGGACTCGGTTAATTTTTCTTTTTAAGCTTTTATTTTATTACACTACAACAATCCAAACCATACAGTTGAACTTTGGACGCTCGTGAAGCGTTTGTACCTATCGATACAGATGCGTTTTATGCAACGCATTGCTGCAAAAAGTCATATCATTTAAAATATTAATTTTAATCGTACTGTGTAAAGAGCCCTTTAAAACAGTCTATTATTTTATTGCTGTGAATGGTGCCTATGGGCACCAACAAAACTGCCGCTGCACCAACCAGGCCTTGATTGCTCAGGATTGTCGAATTATTCGTAGGCAAGTCCCACCCGATGGACCAGAGATCTGGTGAAGGTTGGGCAAAATCCAGTGAATAAAATCCTTAAATTCCCCAGGGCTTAAGTTGTTTTTATTTCAAATTTAATTAAAATTGGTTCAGCAGTTACTGGCCTACTCAGAGAGGTCATATAATTTTTAATTCTTAATTAAAGTTAGTCTATCTCTGTTCCAAACTCTTTGAGTTGATACATTTGTACAGTGTTTCATGCGATCAAGTAATTGACATAGTTTCAAATCTTTCACGTAACAGTGGCGCTTTATATTTTTGTCTGTCATCAAAAATTTTATTGTTTCAATATTGTTTTGTATTTATTATTCTAATTCTATTCTATCCATCCGAATCTTATATCATTTCCAACTACTACGGACGTAACAGTCCAATTCTATCCCCTTCAATCTCTTTCTATTCAATAACTATAGTATAAGACGACAAGACACTTAATAATACATTAAAATTAATTGACGTCTCTGAGTGTGGCAGCTAGTCATGAAAGTGTAACCGATAGAGAGAGAGACATAGTTACATTTACATTATTAATATTAGGATTCATGGTATAATTGTAGCAATTGGTGGGCTTATTTAAGGCGAGGTCTCCCAGGAAATCAACTCGTGCACGGCGGTTGCTTTATTGCAACGTAATATAGTTGATAATTGCATAGCTTCTATTACTACGATCGAACGATAACATTACTTTTTACTTAGTCTTAATAGATTTATGGAAAACTGGATTACGAAATAAAAAATGTATCTTCACCATTTTCTACACTAAAAATGTATCGGTAAATTTTAATGACTTTTTTTTCTATCGGGTGGAATAATATTAGTCATATTTTTCTTTTCTTCATATTTCTGTCTTTAAGAATATGAGTAGATACATGAATTTTAGAATTGTGTTAGACATTTGTGGCGGTACAGTTAATCAAAATTGTTCCAAATTGGAAAAGTAGCTAAACTGAATGTTCGAAATTAGGACCTATGCAAGCAAAACCGAAACTCACGGTGGCGGTGCCGCCTGCGCCTGGCTAAGATCACCGGATGTTGATCGGGAGGTCCGGGGTTCGATTCCCTATGCGGGCAGAAATTTTTCTTCACGCTTTGGTTGATGGTAGGGTCTCTGAGCCTGCCTGACTAGCTATCACGGTCTTGTCTATGTTTATCGCCATAATAACAATTTAAATAGCATTGTTGTATTCCGGCAATTAGGGGTCAGATAGCCAGCTCCTCAGCTGTCGAGGAGTTCAGGTGAAGCTCATTTCCACTTTCGGCCTTATTTTCACCCACCATAATCTGAAATGAAAGCCAAGAGCTTCCCTGGCGTATGTAAAAACAAAAAAAAAACAAGATATTATATAATAATGCGTAAATACATATATAAACTATAGCAGAACAAGGATAACTGAGGCTGCGGTAATGTGGCAGCCAGGCCGGCTTGATGGATTAGCAGCGCGGGCATTGTTCACCGCGCGATGCGGGCATTATCGGCCGTGCTCCCGAAATTAAAAGATTTTGTAGAAGAAACTGAATTCTAACTGCAGCTGGTAACCTTAAAAGGGGAGAAGGACACAGGGACAAACGGAGACAGGTTCTCAAATAATTAGCAGGGAGTCAAGATGTGCGCGCGCCTAGAGTGCTATTCGCAGGTTCCGCGCGCATCTCCCGATGATTCGGCCCGTATAACCTGCACGCGTAGCACATGTATCGCGAGAGTATTTTCTCGGCCTAAGTCTCTACAGCGAAATGTCACTTTTGACAGTAGCGAATTAATAATAATAATAATCTTTTCATTACTCATACTCTGAAAGTAGGTCTGAAGTTACCTAAGGAGCGGGTTGAAAGTAATACTTTTCAGCCCTAGGGAGAATCACTTTCAACTGACAGCTGCTGTCAAATTTTAAAAAACAAACTAGTTCTTTTTTCACATTTTTATTGAACCAAGTTCCGACTTTCTTATCTATACAGCCACTCAATTATAGCGCAGTGTAAAATTGAAATAACATAATATTATTATCTAAAGAATATATTTTTAAATGACTTTATTATAATTTATTTTCAACTATTTCCTTAAAATAACATAGATTTGGGCAAAATATTTACTAAATGAAAAATAATGGCTGAATAGCTGGCCGGCCACAGAAAAAAAGAGGAAATAAGCGGGACAGCGGCAATGCGATCTTCATTTGTTTTTTTTTCATTTGTAGAGTTTTCTTAATACTTCCGTATAGCAGAGATTTGTACTAACTGTTAATTATATTTTATAACATTGTGTTAATAATAATTGACACAATGAGTTCATCTGATTCAGGTATGGACTTAACGCTTGATTTTATAAGAGAAAACGGGCTAAAGCAGAAGTTGTTGGAAATAAATAATTATTATTATTATGTAAAACAAAATTTACACGTTTTTTCTTTACCTAATTCATTGTTTTATTTTTACTTTCCTTGTATTCGTAATGAAAAGCACAGTATTTACCTCGGGTTAAAGACTTATTTAGTCCCTCGAACTATTGGTGACTCTGAACCTCCTTGGTGTACTTTTGTTTTTAATTTGCTTTGTTTCATTTCCTCGATGAGGGGAATGAAAAGTTACGTGTTGCAAAGATTTTTCACCTTATGCTCTTATGATTCCCTCGCTGACGCTCAGGATTCTGATTTTCGAATCACTCGCTGCGCTCGTGATTCAATTTTAGAATCCTTCGCTTGCTCGGTCATCAAAGTTGAGCACGCGGTTAAAAAGCAACTTTGCACTCATGTATAACAAATAAAATAATTTTCTCATCACAAAAACAAAAACAAAAACAATACCAACAACACAGGAAGCTTACAAATGTATAATTACCTATTTATTTTTATTTTTGTGCGAGACTGATGCCTATGCTAAGTATATTAATATACCTGTATTACAGGACATCAGGCTCTCACCACCTCAGTACACAAATTAAGTTTCATTTACCATGTAACAAGAACAGCTAGAGTTAAAGATAATTAATAAATACTTCTAATATTAATTTCATGCCTTTATAGAATACTGAGTGTGCAGTGTGTGTGTGTGTGTGTTTGCGTGTGTGTGTGTGTGTATGTGTGAACACGCCTATGTGCCTATTTTATTTTATAATATGACCTTAATGATATATACTCATTCATTTAATTACTGTACATAATTTTTCCGTTTCAGCATAATTCAAGCCCAGCAGCCACTCTAATACTTTCTTCTTACAGCTGCGCCTTGTGAGGGGATAAATACTGAGTACAGCGTTAACAGTGTTGTAAAGTCGGTAGCCTAAGAAGCAGAAGAATCTTTGAGCGAATCTTGTGTGAAATGGAGTCGTGGTGCATACAGTACCTTTCCTGCGTTTGTCAGCCATTAGCTGCGGATTATAGGAGATGTTGACATGCTTACGAAGGATGACAGCTAAGATAAAAAGCTGACGGACAAATAGAACATTCCAATGTTAATATTGGATAGCTATTGTTTGGTGTGGAGATACTGACAGTTAATGATAGACATATTTATCTCGGGGTCCTTGTGTTACGCGTGCAGGATTGGTTGAGTAGTGTCATGGGTAGTTGGAGGGGTTAGCAGCTTGTTACGTGGTGAGGTGACGTAGTGGTATAGTGGTAAGGGCCAGTATGGGTGGGTAGAGCCGGTAAGTAAAGCACCAAATTCCGTCACTGATTTCATATTTCACCGTTACAATTATTCAGAATAAAATGGCACTACTTGTGTATCTAAATGTATAAATTTAGGTATGTGGTTTTAAACTTACACACAACTTAGTATGAAAACATTGTTATTTGACTGATTATTATAAAATATATTTTTCATTACTCATTCTCGGAAAGTAGCTCTGAAGTTGCCTGAGGAGCGGATAAAAAGTAATACTTTTCAGCCCTAGGGAGAATAGCTTTCAAAGACAGTTGTCAAATGTCAAAACATGTTCCAACTTTTTATACAGCCATTTAATTACAGCGCGATATAAAATTGAAATGACACAAAGTTAAGAATAAATTACAGAATATATTTTTAAACGACTTTATTATAATTTACTTTCTACTATTTATTTAAAACTAGCTGACCCGGCGTACATCGTTTTTAACTAAATTACTCGCCATGTTTTTATCTATATTACTGAAATGTTTGTTTAAATTTGAATTGTGATTTATATATTACACAAACAAACCTTGTCCTAACAATGACGAATACATAAAACCAAGAATCATCCAATTTGGTGCAGTCGTTCGAAAGTTATGGGCGTACATGCATTTCGAAGGTCCATTTTTATTTATATAGATAACATAGATTTGGGCAAATTATTTACCATTTTTTCAATGATGAAAATGAAAAATAAGGGCTGAATAGCTGGCCGGCCACAGAAAAAATAAGCAGGAAGCAGCAATATCCGATCTTCATTTGTTTTTTCGAGTTGTAGAGTTTTGTTTATACTTCCGTATAGCAGAGATTTGTATTAACACAATGAGTTCAACTGATTTAGATATGGATTTAACGCCTGATTTCATAAGAAAAGAGGACAAAGCATCAGTTATTGATTTATTAAAATAAAAATTACTTATTTTTTCATTAGCTAATTGTTAAAAAATAATGTTTTTATTATTATTTTTCTTGTATTCGTAATGAAAAGCACAGAGCTTACCTCGGGTTAAATAGTACATTGTTACCCCAGGGGTGAAAGTAACTTATTTAGTCCCGAGACGAGGGATAACTATCCCTACTAAGAGGGACTAAATAAGTCTTTAACCCGAGGTAAGCACTGTGCTTTTCATTACGAATACAAGGAAAGTAAAAACAAAACTATGAATTAGCTAAAGAATAAACGTGTAAATTTTATTTTACATAAATCAACAACTTCTGCTTTAGCCCGCTTTCTCTTATTAAATCAGGCTTTCTTTCATACCTGAATCAGCCATGTTATACACATTATTATAATTAACAGTTAATACGGAAGTATTAACAAAACTCTACAAATGGAAAAAACAAATGAAGATCGCATTGCCGCTTTCCCGCTTATTTTGTTTTTTTTTCTGTGGCCGGTCAGCTATTCAGACATAATTTTTCATTTTCATAATTTAAAGAATGGTATTTTTCCCAAATCTATGTTAATTTAAAGAAATAGATAAAAAAATAAATTATAATAAAGTCATTTAAAAAATATATTCTTTAAATACTAACATTGTTATTTCAATTTTACACCGCGCTGTAATTGAGTGGCTCTATAGAAAGTCGGAACATGGTGCAATAAAAATGTGACAATTTAAATTTGACAGCAGCTGTCAGTTGAAAATGATTCTTCCTAGGGCTGAAAAGTACTACTTTCAACCCGCTTCTCAGGCAATTTCAGACCTACTTTCAGATTATGAGTAATGAAAAACTTATTTAGTCCCTCGGTGATTATTATCGTGAAATATAGCATCAGTGACGAAATTTGGTGCTTGATTTACTGGCTCTACCTACCCATAATAGCCCTAACTACTGCACCACCTCACCACGTTACAAGCTTTGACTACATGAAGATTGGAGTTCTAAAGATGATCCAATTCCAAAGCTCCTGTGTTTTACTAACTCAAGTTTTGAATTATATTATTTACTGTTAAGGTTTAATTAGGCAATATGGGGAGAATTAATAGATATCACTTTTGTTACATCATAAAAACTGATTCATCTTTTATTTGGGAATACACGTTCTCAGACATACAGGCAGGGTTTTCACTCCGTAGTTTAGGTACGTTTGGCCGGCGCACCGGCCGGGCCGGTGTATGGCTAAAGGTTGCCGCTCGGCTCGCACGCTGGCTGCGTCGGACGTAATAATTTAGGTCAGTTTTGTAACGATAACTGCATATCGGTGAGTGGGAACCCTGCGCTCTTATCGCCAAATCGGTATCGGGTCAGCGACGCGTAACGGAATAGGAACACTCGTGTCATGCAATAAATTTCAATTTCCGTGCAGTCAGATGAAGGTCGTAAGAGTAGGTAAATTGTCATACCTAAACTTGGCTTTTCTTCGAGAGTGATCCTTCTGTACTTTAGTACTATTATTTATTCTGTGACACAGGTCTCCTAATCCGGTTTGCTACCAAAAAGAGGAAGTTTTGTTTTCTACAGATTAAGATTACATTTTCACAATAACAGGTTATAATACACTTAACATTTACAAGCAAAGACGTTGTTTACAATTATTGCAATAGTATTTTTTTAAATAAGAAGATATAGCTTTTTGTAAACGAATTTTCATAAATTATTGCTTTATACTCGTATATAAATAAAATTTTTATTATTGCTTTATATTATGTTTTATACATAATTAAAAGGTAAATCATCATCATCATCATCACAGCTCATATACGTCCCCACCGAGGGGCACGAGCTTAGGGCCATCGATCCTACCAAGTACCAAAAAAAGTAAATACACAAGCAATTAAATTAAAGCACACAAGATTAAGATTACATTTTCACAATAACAGGTTATAATACACTTAACATTTACAAGCAAAGACGTTGTTTACAATTATTGCAATAGTATTTTTTTAAATAAGAAGATATAGCTTTTTGTAAACGAATTTTCATAAATTATTGCTTTATACTCGTATATAAATAAAATTTTTATTATTGCTTTATATTATGTTTTATACATAATTAAAAGGTAAATCATCATCATCATCATCACAGCTCATATACGTCCCCACCGAGGGGCACGAGCTTAGGGCCATCGATCCTACCAAGTACCAAAAAAAGTAAATACACAAGCTTTATTGTAAATGTAGTTATTTTAATATATTATATGTATTTTGCAAAATTTGTATATTGCATTAAATAATTCAAAAACTACGAGTATTTAATATATAAAATAATTAAAGATATATTTTTTTCTTCTCTTTCTTTCTATTATTATCTGCATGCACAAACACTGCATGCACAGTAGTGTATACTGGGTGTATCCATGTAAGTCGTTACGTGAGCCCCACGGAAAATCGGCGTAATTGCATCAGCTGCCCTAGCATTACCACCGAAACACGATATGATAAAACGATATATCGATATAAACTGTTACAAAAAAAGTTGGATTTTTTATCGTTATCTTCGGTAGATGCACACTGCAAACAGGTAAAATTCAAAGCGTTAATCTCACAGTAGTGGGTCGAGCGAAGGCTCGAACACCTAAATATATTAATGTTGATAAAATTTCAAGGTAGCCATTATATCCAATACTAGCTATGCCCGCGAACTACGTGTCGCCATATACTATTTTTTCCCATTTTTGCAACATTTTTCATTGACTCTCAGCTTCTATTAGTCATAGCGTGATGTTATATAGCTTATAGCCTTTCTCGATAAATGAACCATACAACACTAAAAAAAATTCAATTTGAATTAGTAGTTCCTGAGATTAGCGCGTTCAAACAAACTCTTCAGCTTTACTCGTATAACATTACTAGCTTTCCGCTCGCGGCTTCGCCCGCGTTATTATTGTTTTCCCGTGGGAATTTTATATTTTCCCGTAGGAAAAATAATTTTAGGAGCCTATTTATGCCCGGATAATACATGTCGTAGAAATTGGACCAGATTTTAAATGTTTAAATAGAACCTTTCAACCCCTATTTTGCACCCTCAGGGGGTGAATTCCAATAAACCACGAAACACGTGTTCGATGGAATATTTTTAAGAGCATGAATCTCAAGTTTTATCAATATAGTTGCTAATTTTTTAAAAAATCATACAAACTTGCAACCCCTGTTTCATCCCTTTAGGGTTACATTTTTTTAAATCCCTTCTTAGTGTGCGTCCGCATTTTGAATTAAAACAACTGACCAAATTTCACGTTTCTACCATTAGCGGTTACGGCTGTGCGTGCGTCTGTAGATGGGAACATCTCCTTTTATATACAAACTAGTGGGCCCGGCAGACGTTGTCCTGCCCGATTCCAGCGCCACCTAACGGGTCCAAATTTACGTTTAAACCTTTCTTGGACTTATAAAAACATACACAGAAAATTTCGTAAGAATCTGTCGTGCCGTTTCAGAGTTTTTGCGAGACTAACACACAGCGTTTCTTTTTTATATATAAGACTAGTGGGCCCGGCGGACGTTGTCCCGCCCGATTACAGCGCCACCTACCGGGTCCAACTGTACGTTTAAACCTTCCTTGGACCTATTCAAATACACACAGAAAATTTCGTAAGAATCGGTCAAGCCGTTTCAGAGTTTTTGCGAGACAAACACACGGCGTTTCATTTTTATATATAAGAAGAAGAAAAGAAGATAGATAGATATAGTATAGATATTTTGACAGTTGATATTGATTTATCGTTTTATCATATCGTGTTTCGCTGTTCATGCTACGGGGCTGAAGATGTGGCTGTGTATTTTATGTACCCTGTAACACTGGTAAAGTGTTTTTTTATGTGATTTCATTGAAATTAAACGACTTTGTTTTTACAACTAAAGTTTCACACAAATCCGTTCCATCGATCTTCGACGACATGGTTAGCGCAGTACGGAACAAATATTTTGTATGGCCTACAGAAATTTGTTCCGGTCTGGGCGTATGTGCATGTGATATTCTTTGTTTGCAACTGCACCCACGACACAGGAGAAAATCCTAGTGTGGGGCGACGCGACGTTTTAAAAAAAAACACGTATATACAAAACGCCTGTACGGTTTCAGATGCAGCACATAAATAAGTTAACCGCTTTGGTCAGTTCTCTCTTAGTAGTTTAATGTAGGCGCCTTATTTTCCCGCTAAAAGTCTTATTTAATATCCTCGTAAAAGAAGTTGTGACCTTTTGCAAACGGTTTTAAGGCATTCTCAGCGTCATTTTCAATATCAGCTATGTTTAATCATCCTATAATCTAGATGAGTGAAGATAGTTTTACCTCTCAGTGACGTACTTTCAAAGGATATTTTCATGACTTCTGGTTCCAAAAAAATTCCTCAGATTGATTTACTTATCCAGCTTACGGGTGTTAAGTGGCTTCGTGAACTAAAGCCCGCTGCATGCTTTTTGAGATCATCTCCGGAGAATCTTTATATATTAAAGTGGGTTTTCAAGTAATAAGAAGGGTTGTTATCTGTGTTTATTTTGAGCTGGCTCCGATATTTGAAGATATTCCGTTTTTTTTCGTAAAAACATACACTTGGTAAGTATATTTTTTTTAAATCATGAGAACAATAACTATACAATCATGACATAATACTGAAAACTAAGCACAAAATTTTTTACAATTCTGAGTTTGCAAATTCCATGTAGAAATTAAACCCTTTTAACTAAAATTTCTAATTTTATTTTACTTCTTTATATATTATTCCATGAAACTTGTCTCTTTTTCCAAAACATAATAATAATATTTTACAAGGTCATGTTTTATAACAAAGACAAGTATTTCTCAGTCTGTGATAGGAGAATAAATAAATAACTACTCAGTCTATAAACTATAGTCTATAACAAATCAGTAATTTTATATCGTCAATATAAATACAAAGAATCTTCATAACAATGGTTTCTCTTTCTGCAAAGGTTTAAACACAACAAGGTTTTATCAACATACAACTCTTTCCAAACTTATAGTGAATTCATTTACTCATTCGTCCCTTATGCTTTTAAAGATGGAAAAGCAAACTTAATGGAATCTATTAATCTTACAGAAAGTAGGTATGTTTAGGCCAAATTACTATAATGCTCGACCTCTTTTGGGATTGCGAGCTGGATTTTGTATATTTTTGTTAATGTGTGTGAGGAGGGTAAATCCTTTAATCTCCGTCCACTTATTTCACACCTACCTGCTCCTGGGCCAAAATTGGCATTCCCTCCGATACTCGCCTCACCGTTAGTGTTTGAACTATCATCGCACGGTTAACATTACATTCGTCATCGAAGTCCAAAAAAGGGTGAAAATACAACCCTAGGTACTCTGTACGTGCTGCACATATCGTATAAGTGCTGTGTTGAAGAAAAACTGTGTTTTTAGAGTGGCCACTCGTAATAAAAAAAATCGCGAAAGTGCTCGATCAATCTGAGGTACCTATTACGCAGCTGAATGTTGGTGAATTGGTGAGTTTTCCATTTATCATAACTTATCCCTTTACTCCTGTTACACCCTTCAGCACACGAACCAGTCGCGCATACATTATTTTTGGTCACTTCGGCCTGGATTGCGAAATAATTTTACCTATATCCAGTTCTTAGCAGGGGGCTTAAAGTCGTTGAATACTTTAGCTGGCTTAATTATCTATTATAATTTGTTGAAAATGGCTACTTCTAGATCACAAGATGAAAGTTTTGAACGTAATTTGCGTAGATTGCAAAATAAAATTAACGCTTATTTTTCGCGTATTCAAACTACCTACGATAGTATGGCAAATTTAGACACCGCGCAGCAGATAGACACATTTTTGTCTAATGCAAGTACGGTTGATTTAATACGTTCGGAGTTTGTACGTACATTAGATGAGCGTAATGAATTGTTAGCTTCGAACAACGATGCTGGTGAGCCAGATTACACTTCCATGCTATCTTTCGAAGAGATATACGCGCGTATCAAGTTCAAATGCTCACAGTTATCATCGCGTTCTCATACCTACGAGACTAAAATTACGTCTCAGAATAGGCAAGGCCCAAAACTACCGCGGCTTGAGTTAATGTCGTTTGATGGCGAATTAGAGAATTGGCCCATATTTTATGAGACATTTAGGAATGCAATTCACGATAATACTGAATTGAGTGAAAGTGAAAAAATTCAATATTTAATGGGCAAATTAACTGGGAAGGCCCAAACTATTTGCCAAGGTTTTATGCCTACAGCGGAAAACTATTCTGTTCTTTGGCAAACGCTAGTCAATAAGTATAATGATAAGCGCTTACTGGCTGCTTCGTATCTAGATAAATTATTAAATTTACCCGCAGTGAATGAAAATTGTTCGAATAGCTTAGACAATTTTATTGATAAATTTTCCTCATTAGTTAGCTCATTAAAGCAACTTAAACTGGACAGCTTAGAAGAATGTATCTTTATTCACATTGGTTCGAAAAGGGTGGGATTAAACACCGTAAAAGCTTTCGAAATGCATTATGGTAATTCAGTAAAACTACCATCATGCACACAATTTATCGAGTTTGTTCGCAATCAGTCGCATATTTTACAACGAGCGAACAATATTGCAGGTGCGAAACAGTCGAGTTGCAAATCGCTATCGTCAAAAAATAGCGTACCTAATTTTACTCCCCGTTCCAATAATAATTATAATAAAATTAGTAAAACTTTTGTAATTAATGAACACAATAAATGCCAATGCTGTGGTAATACTGACCATTTTCAGTTGCGTTTGTGTAAAAAATTTACAGGTTTATCGCCTACAGAGCGTTTCAATTTTATTAAAGTAAATAAATGCTGTGTCAATTGTCTAAGTAAAGACCACACAGTACGACAATGTTCTTCGAAAACGACATGCACGAAATGTTCACGTAGTCATCATACACTACTTCATTTTCCAACAAATAATTCGATTTCGTCATCGAACATCGTCCTTTCGGGTGCCGATAAACAATGCTCGGGCGAATCATCAACGGGTGCCGCGATGCCGTCGCATGAGACAGGCCGGCCATTATGCGGTGTTCAATCGGTATCGCTGTGCGCGACCTCAGGCCTTCCAGAGCCGCGCGCGCAGCCGACTTCGGCGGACGCCTCCGGTCTCACCACCGTTTTAATTGGTACTGCTCAATGCAACGTTATCGATAACGCGGGCAGTACTCACACCGTTCGAGTCTTAGTAGACAGCGCGTCGCAACGGGATTTGATCACACTAAAATGTTGCAAGAAATTAAAGTTGCAAATACTTCCCTCCACGACTAAATACGTGTGTGGAGTAGGCGACGTTGCTAACCCTATAGAAGGCTACACTTGTTTAACTTTGCGTTCACAATTCGACGAGTCTGTTTGTTTCACTATTAAACCGTTGGTAACGCATCGTATTACAAGTGAGTTACCATTTGCTAAAATAGAAGTCGGACGTCTCGAGTATTTAAATAACATTCCATTAGCGGATCACACTTATTTTGAGCCAGGCGAAATAGATTTGATTGTGGGGTCTGAATTTTTCGCGCGCATTATTCGACCTAACATTATAACACGCGGCGTCAAAGAGCCCGTCGCGATTGAAACATTATTTGGATTTATAATTTATGGACAAGCTCCAGTCGTGTCCTCCGATTCTGAGGTGCATACTTACTGCACGTTAGATAAAAATATTACCTTAGAAAATAAACTAAGCCGGTTTTTCGAATTAGAAGACGTTCCTACTGCGAACGTACTTTCCTCTGAAGAGCAAGAATGCGAACGTTTTTTTTTCTGATACTACCACGCGTGATTCCAGCGGTCGTTACATCGTTGCACTACCGTTTAAGGGTGATGCCTGTGAATTAGGCGATTCACTTATGAGTGCCACGCGCAGGTATTTGTCATTAGAGCGTAAATTATTGGCTCAAATTGACCTTAAATCGGAATATGATAAGGTGTTTACGGAATATTTAGAAAAGGGCTACTTAGCACCTCTTGATAGTAATCACACGGAGTTTTTGTCACACTATGTTATTCCACATCACGCCGTCTTACGGCCTGATAAGAGCACTACTAAATTGCGTGTAGTCCTTGATGCAAGTATGAAAACCGTGTCAGGGTTGTCACTAAATGATATTTTGCACACCGGTCCGAACTTGCAAAATGATTTATTTAAAATTATATTAAATTTTAGATTATTTAAAGTCGCGATTAGCGCTGATATACGTCAAATGTATTTAAGAATCTTAGTAAGACCTGAAGATAGGCGATTTCAAATGATTTTATATCGAAGTGACGTCGATCAACCATTGAAACTGTACCAAGTAACGCGAGTACCATTTGGCCTTTGTTGCAGCCCGTACCTCGCTATTGGGACAGTCCGCCAGCTGATAGTAGATGAAGGCTCACGTTTCCCGGTCGCGGGCCCGGTAGCGGAGCGAGATCTATATACAGATGACTTAGCTAGTTCTTGTGAAACTCCGTCTGAAGGCATCGTGTTATCTCAACAATTAATTGAGATGTTTAATGCTGGGGGGTTCGAACTAGTCAAATTCTCTAGTAACTCGCGTGAAGTCATGCAGAGTATTCCATCTGCGTCCCGTCTATTATCCGAAGTCGAATTTAGCCCTAACGATTATTTAAAAATCTTAGGTCTTCGTTGGTTACCGGCGGAAGATAGCTTTACCTTTACTGTCAATGTACGAAACTGTAAGTGTACAAAGCGCAATATTCTATCAACTATTGCCCGATTGTGGGATTTGATGGGATTTGTAGCACCAGTCACTTTATTGGCAAAATTAATAATTCAATTCTTATGGACAAATAATATAGACTGGGACGAAACGCCACCACAATCAACATTACAACTTTGGCGACAATTTGAAATAGAATTGCCAGAATTACAAAATATTAAAATTCCGCGACACGTAGGATTTTCATCAGATTGCATTGTTACCGTCTTAGGATTTGCCGACGCGTCTGAGAGGGCATATGGTGGTGTTGTATACCTTCATATTTATTTTCCAAATGAAGATAAGTTCGTAATTAACTTAGTTTGTGCCAAGTCGAGAGTAGCACCGATACGTAGTGCTTCCCTTGCCAGACTGGAACTTTGTGGTAATTTAATTTTAGCGAAATTAATGCGTAATGTTTGTGACACGTATTCACAGCGTATTAAAATAAATAAGATTTATGCCTTCACTGATAGTACGGTTGCATTAGCTTGGATCAACGCGCCCTCGACAAAGTGGCAGACATTCGTTGCAAACAGGGTGGCTCAAATACAGGATCTATTACACCCTAGTAATTTTCATTTTATACCAGGCAAAGAAAATCCTGCCGACTGTCTGTCCCGTGGTTTAACGCCTGCTCAATTGGTGAACCACCCACTGTGGTTTCATGGCCCTCGCTTCGCTCGCCTGCCTGTTTCACAGTGGCCAATTCACGAATTCGATCCTAAGAGTGTTATCGATGCACCTGAAATCAAACCTTCTGTTTTTATAACAGTGGAGAAAGTTGAGCCTCCATTGTTATATTCACTCGCATTAAAATTTTCTTCTTGGCCAAAATTAATCAGAACAATCGTTTATATTTTACGATTTATAAAGAAATTACCTCAACGAATTGAAGTTTCTCATTTAGAATATGCTGAACTATTACTGATTAAAAATTTACAGTCAGTTTACTTTAGCGAAGAATTTAAAAGGGTCGAATGTAGCAAGGCTTTGTCTCCAGCCTTTCAAAAATTGAAGGCATTTGTCCATAACGGTATTTTTCGTGTAGGCGGTCGATTGAGTAATGCCGACTTAGATTACAATAGCCAACATCCCATTTTGCTGCCACCACGAGATCATATCGTTGACTTAATAATCGATTATTATCACCGAAAGCATTTACATACGGGACCACAACTATTAATGTCTCTGTTACGCCAGAAATTCTGGATTCTTTCAGCACGTAATATTGTCCGTAAACGGGTGCAACTTTGTAACATTTGTTTCAAATCGAGACCTAAAAATGAATTTCCTATAATGGCAGACTTACCTGCATGTAGGGTACAGGAAGCTAAGGCGTTCTATCACACGGGAATAGATTACGCGGGACCTTTACATGTAATTCCGTTTCGTAGACGCGGTGTACGAAGTCAAAAGGCGTATATTTGCCTATTCGTGTGTCTCGTTACCAAAGCTGTCCACATAGAGATGTCTTGCGATTTGAGTACAGACTCGTTTTTAAATGCTTTTAAGCGTTTTATATCACGCAAAGGTCCAATCAAGTATGTTTATACAGATTGTGGTACCAATTTTATTGGCGCAAAGTCATACCTTGATGAAATTTATAAATTAATCTCATCTAAGAGTTACAATGACAGGGTGAATTCAGAGTTATTAAGCAACTCCATTGAATGGAAACTCAATCCCCCGGCTTCTCCCCATTTTGGTGGAATCTGGGAGAGCAACATTCGTTCCGTTAAAATGCACCTAAATAAAGTTGTGGGTAATCAACTCCTTACAGTCGAAGAAATGACTACTCTTCTGACTCAGATTGAGGCGATACTGAACACGCGACCATTATCTGTCTTAAGTTCAGATCCGTCAGAGCCGTTAGCGCTAACTCCGGCTCACTTTCTAACTCTGACTCCACTGAAATCTTTCCCATCGGACACAACCTCTGAAAATGTTAGTATTACCGATAGAAAGCGCATTGTTGACAGCCTTGTCCTTTCATTTTGGAAGCGATGGAGGATAGAATATTTAAATACACTGCAATGCCGTTATAAATGGTTAATGGACACAACGCAAATTAAAGAAGGTACCGTGGTATTGCTTCATTCAGAGAATAGTTCTCCGCTGAGTTGGCCTCTAGGCGTCATTGACAAGGTGTTTCCTGGGAAAGACGGGGTAACTAGGGTAGTGAATGTACGTACAAAATCCGGCGTATATCGAAGACCGGTTGTCAAACTCTATCCGTTGCCCAGTCAGTAGTATTTGCTCATACAGTCCACTCATACGAATAGGTATTATTTAATAATAGAATAAGCATAGTTTATTTCTAGTTGTAATTTAATTTGAATAATATTGTTATATTAGACTTCTTTTATATTAGAATATTATAACTTTGAAAGAACTGCGTTCTCTCAAGCTGGGGGGCATGTTTAGGCCAAATTACTATAATGCTCGACCTCTTTTGGGATTGCGAGCTGGATTTTGTATATTTTTGTTAATGTGTGTGAGGAGGGTAAATCCTTTAATCTCCGTCCACTTATTTCACACCTACCTGCTCCTGGGCCAAAATTGGCATTCCCTCCGATACTCGCCTCACCGTTAGTGTTTGAACTATCATCGCACGGTTAACATTACATTCGTCATCGAAGTCCAAAAAAGGGTGAAAATACAACCCTAGGTACTCTGTACGTGCTGCACATATCGTATAAGTGCTGTGTTGAAGAAAAACTGTGTTTTTAGAGTGGCCACTCGTAATAAAAAAAATCGCGAAAGTGCTCGATCAATCTGAGGTACCTATTACGCAGCTGAATGTTGGTGAATTGGTGAGTTTTCCATTTATCATAACTTATCCCTTTACTCCTGTTACACCCTTCAGCACACGAACCAGTCGCGCATACAAGGTATGATAAATATGTGCACTTTTTATAACAATATATATACACGGTGTTTCATAATAACCAATAAATATTTTATCGTTATCTAAAACTAATTATTAAATTTTGTTTACCCGTAATGTCATTCAACCCAAAATTTTCATGTAAATCATAGACATGATGATGATACTATGATATACATGAAAATTTTGGGTTGAATGACATTACGGGAAAAACTATTTAATAATTAGTTTTAGATAACGATACATTATTTATTGGTTATTATGAAACACCGTGTATAATAGTGGATTATACACAACAAGAATAGCGAGAATAGCGACGGATTCTTGACTTAAATCCCGTGCGGAGTGATGGATTCTATTTTGGCAAGTTGTGTACTCTACGTTTTTCTAAAATAAATATAAGTATAGTGTTTATAGTTGCCACATTTTATTATATAAACCATTAAAATGAAAACAGGGCATTAAATATAAATATTAGAAATTATACCAGTAGCACACCTCCGCCGCGAAACTATCAAGGCGAAACCGCTACGCATTGTCAAGAACAAACAAAACGGCGAATCGAACGCGGAGGTGTAGACGGCGTCTGAGCAGATCGGTCGGATCCATGCGCGACAGACACATATCCGCGTTAGAGCAGACAAGCTCGCCAGAGCTCGCGCGCCGTACAAGCGACAATGCGGGAAAAACGTTCAGCGGTTTCGCTACTCCAGTTCCAAGGCGGATATGTGCTCTCGGCATTAATTGTGAAATTAGAACAGTTTTCGTAATTCTGTGTTATATTCTTGTTAGGTTTTGAAACGGTCGTATTACTTAGTACTTATGTATTTAACACGATAGTAGATAGAAAAGTACTACTAAAATTGTTTTTTTATTGTATTGGCTATGCAATAACACCATTTAGTCAGTGGGTACTTTCAGCACGTTTTATTTATTTTATTAATAATTCGTACATGTTCCAAATTTAAAATGTTTTTATACACTCATGCCAAGTTTCCGTATTCAACAACGATTCATTTTTGCTTCGGACAGTTATATTTTGACATATTTTCCATTGAAATAAATGTGAAAATTACGAATCGTTTTTAAATATAGAAACCGAACATCAGTGACTTAAGAGATTTATTCACTGTTATTGATGAATTAAATGCCCTCATCGAGTAGCAATAGTTACAAAAATGTTATGCTTTTTTTTATTGCTATTAAGTTGGCAAACAAGCAAACTGCCCACCTGATGGTAAGTGGTAACAGCCACCTATAATATATGGGGCTCCTGTGAGATTCGCAGCAAAACTGCAATCCCCACAAGAACCACAGTGTACGTTGCCAACTTGTGAGATAAGATGTAAAGTCACGGTACCCAGTAATTTCACTGCCATATCTTACCCTTTAAACCGGAACACAGCAATGCAAGCACTGCTGCTTGGCGGCAGAGATAGGTAAGACGGAGGTACCCATGCAGACGACCCTTGTACAAATTCAAATTCAATATATTTTATTCAAATTGGATTGTTACAATCTCTTTTGAACGTCAAAGCAGCTACGCCATTGGTGCACAAGTCTACGGCGGAAGACCTTGTACTGGAAAGAACCAGCAAGAAAACCAGCAAGGGCTATTTTTTTCTCCCTGTATTGTTACAGAGTCGTCAATTGGAAGCTGACCTCACAGAAGTTTGAGCTTAACTTCCATTACAAGATTATTTATTGTCTTCTTACTACTTATTACCAAAAATAATATTTGTTTAAACAAATAGTTATACATAACAACACGATTCATTATCTGAAAAATTAACACCAGGCATTGGCATCATTCAAATAATCGTTGACTTTATAATATCCTTTACTCATAAGAGTCTTTTACATGCGCTTTAAACTTATGAAAAAGCAAGTCGGTAACATTTTGTGGAAACTTATTATAAAAGATTATACATTTCCCCATAAACGAGCCTCTAGTTTTTTGAAGCCTGAATATACAGAGTCTCTCTTCTGCTACGAGTATAAAAATGTTTTTTTTTTATTGCAGAAAGTTGGCAAACAAGCAAACTGCCCACGTGATGGTAAGTGGTAACAGTCACCTATAAATACAGGTGGCTCCTGTGAGATTCGCAGCAAAACTGCAACCCCAACTATGAACCACAGTGTACCTTGCCAACTCGTGACGCAAGATGTAAAGTCACAGTACCCAGTAATTTCACTGCCATACTTCAAACCGGAACACAGCAAAGCAAACACTGCTGCTTTGCGGCAGAAATAGGTAAGACGGAGGTACCTAAGCAAACGACCCTGGTACAGAGTCTCCCTCCAGTATTTAAAATTTCTATTAATATATGTATATATATCAATTATATTTATCATTTCTACAATAATTTCTTTTTATATATTTAAAACAAGAACCTTTAAAATAATAGGAGGATATATTAAAAAATATATATATGCTTTAATATTTATATAGAAACAAAAAGAAAATAAGTAAATAACTAAAAAATAATACAGGACTAACTTCTCACAAACCAATAAGGAAAATAATGCTACGGTGATGTTTCTGGTTTTCCGAGATCGATGCTACGCATTCCGTAGGGCGGCGTAGCGCGTAAAACGTAGCGCGGTCACGTAGACGTCTACGTGATTCACTCCACGCCTCCATGCACCGCGTAGAGAATGTGGATGGCGTCAAAATTATGTATAGATTGACACTAATTTTTATACAATCACAAAGAAGCTCTTGCTCATCGTCGTAAAGTGATGATGAGGCCTAAATGTGGAGACAAATTAAAACAAAATTTATTCACATAATTATTTATACAAATTGCGTTGACATAATCATACAAATTATGTCAACAATTTTACATTTTCAGCTGAAATTTAATTAATTTTCAATTCTGTTAAGAAACAAGACCATTTTCAATGAAATTGCCGATTTAATAATGAGGTATGCAGGCAGCAGGAAAAAAACTTTTTTTAATTGTTGGACATAAATTTATCAAACAATAATTATTTTAATAATTTTAATTAATATTATACTAATTACTGAAAACACATTACAAAACAGCTGCACCAATGCACCATTTTTTCATATAATAAGAAACAATTTTCAAAGAAAACATTGAAATGCGAAAAATTTTACAAAAATAACCTAGTTAGATACTCATATAGAATTGAATAGTAGACAGTGATAGCCGGCGCGCTGCTTTGTTTTTTTTTTGAGCTTGTCGTCCCGGACGTAGCGGCAAGTACCAGGGTATCATAAACCAAGGAGGGTGTGCAGAGCGCGCGGCAGGCGCATTGCAGGCGGGTGAACGGCCGCGCATCGATCCGGCCGGCCCCCGCGCCCCGCCGCTTGCGTAATCCCCCGCCCGGGCTTATGTAACGCTCTGCTTCATTGTTTCCTGGTTATCCAGACTCTCTGCACTAGACTGCTCCGACTAGATTTAATTTTGCTCATAGTTGTATGTAAATCTCAATAAAGTATAGTGTGCTAAACACTCCAAAACGTCTCTCCCGCAACTACATTAAGGATATTCTATATTAATGTTAGAAGATATCTAAGTAAGATATAAATGCTTTTACATTAATTAATTTAAAAATTACAACCTATTTTTAATTTATGACCTATAGCTATTATAGAAAAGCATTTAATGTCATTGAATTTATCTATATTTATTTCATGTGGAAATATTAAGCTTGGGACTCACAAATATATCATGTTTATAATAATAATAATAAAAATCTTTATTTCTCTCTCAACACAATTTTTAAACTACAGTTTTATAGAATGAACTTAAATTTTCCTTCAAATTTTTCTTTCTTAAAAAATTAATACAATTTTTTTTTTTATTATATAAGTAACACAGTTACGAGAGACTGGTGCCTGAACTAGGCAGAAGCCTGTGTCTCAGTGCACCAGGGCCCTTCCACCTGTAAGTTGGTCGTACATGACTACCATTCGTTTGAAGAATGCTGAAAAATCAATAAACCCAAACCAAGACCCAAACTGAAGCAACCTACTTAAAGTTAACATTATTGGAATGGATTTCTAAATGTAGAATTATGGACTAGATTTACATAGTTTGGAAAAGTTATATGGATAGCATGTCAACATACCTTTTTTATCTAATTGTGATTAATAGTTTTTCTGTATTATCATAATTTAAGTTTAACAGGTAGTTTATTATGGTACTTTTACAGTGGTGTTTATTAAGAGTAGCGATGTTGAGTTCCTTGTGTAGTTTGTTATACATAAATGGACCTAAAAAACAGAAAAAGTGGTGAGCATAGCGAGTATTATACATGGAAGTGCTAGCCACAAGATAGTTACGTCGAGAGTGTGCGGGATAATGGGAAAGGTCAATGTGCTGATGCTGTTTTAAAATAGTGTAGAGGATATAGAGCTGACGAACAGTAAGTAATTGACAATATTGGTAGAGGTCGAATGTTGGGAAACGGTATGGAAGAAATGCACACAATTTTAGGAGTGCTCTCTGGGCTCTTTCTAACCTGATCATGTGGGTCTTTGCAGCGCCTCCCCAAGAGGTGATACAATAAATGATAAGCGACTGACAAAGGGCGACATACACTGACTTCACTGTTTCAAGGTCAGTCAAATCTCGTAGGTTTTTAAAAACATACATCAGCTTGCGTAGTCTGCCTGCTGTCAGGTTTATATGGGCCAGAAAGGACAGTTTGTCGTCAATCAAAATTCCCAGGTATTTAACGGTTTCCACTTTATTTAAATTTGGACATGAGCATTGAACCAAGGAATTATCAGAAGGTTGGCAGTGTGAATGAGCAATGATAGATGGGATATTTTGGGGCTGTCCAGATGATCTCATTGAAAACGTCATGTAATTAGTTTTTTGGACATTGAGTGTAAGCAAATTTGTTCGAAGCCAGTGACATACCATATTAAAACCTGATTGTGCTCGATAAACGGTTTCACTCCAGCTTACACCGGTGAAAAGCAGGGCAGTGTCATCTGCAAAGGAGATAACTTTGCAGTTGGGTATTTTGAGGGAGCAGAGCTCGTTAATGTACACCAGAAATAGGGTGGGACCCAAGATGCTACCCTGTGGAACACCACATTCCAAGGGCTGGTCAGAACTAGTTGTACCATTTATAATTACTCTCTGTGTCCGATTTGTAAGATAGCTTTTAAAGAGCTGTTGTTGTTTACCCCGGATTCCCATTTGTTCTAATTTCTTCAAGAGTAGGGGGATTGAAACCGTGTCAAATGCTTTCACAAGATCGAGCAAAATAGCCAGACACTTTTGACCTCGGTCCAAGCTCCTGATCACAGTATCTGTAAGTTCGTGGACAGCATCCGCTGTTGACCTGCCAGTACGAAAACCATATTGTTTGGGAGAGATAGATGAAGTCGATTCCAAAAAATGTTTAAGTCGGGAGTTCAAGACACGCTCCAAGATCTTAGACAAAGCTGGTAGGATTGAAATAGGACGGTAATTGCTGACATTGGTTCGATCTCCAGACTTGAATATGGGATGAACAATAGCTTTTTTTAAGGCAGTAGGGAAAACGCCTGCGCGTATGCTACAGTTACACATATGTGTTATCAGGGGCACTAATAACTGTTTATTGCGTTTTAATAGAATAGTAGGTATTTCATCCCATCCAACAGCACATTCCTGTCTTAGAGAGGAAATTATAGATTCCACCTCAGTCTCATCCGTTTCGATTAGAGCAAAGGATTCTCTCTGTGTGAAAGTAGATATTGGCAAAGAGGAAGGAGGTGTGTGATATGCGTTGGTGATGTTTTCGGCGAGAGATTTTCCTATGCCAGCGAAGAAAGAGTTACCGTAGTCTACGGACCCTTCCGGGGTGGTCTTAATATTCAAAAGATCTGTTGATGCGGATTTAGTCTTGTTGGTGTTTGTGACTTCCTTAATAGCTTTCCACAGCAGCTTCGGATTTTTGCCTACTTTGCTTATGCATTCTTTGTCATATTCACCTTTCAGCTTTCTAATTAGTGAATTACAGAAGTTACGGTAACGGACAAAGGTAACTCTTAGTATGTCATTATGAGGATGTTTTTTGAGTTGTTTGTGCATTTTATCCCTGTGTCTTATACATCTTAAGATGCCTGGAGTTATCCACGGTTTAATTATTCTGCGTCTTCTGGGGAGTGTTTGTGCGATGGAATTATTTGAAATAGCAGTTTGCAGGATATTTATAAGGAGATTTGCGATTTGATCAGGGTCAGTATTTGTTAAGATGGGAGTAAAATCAATAGTCTCCAGGGCCTTTGATAGGCAATCGTAATTAATTTTTCTAATTGTTCTAGCAGGGGCAGTAGATTTAGTTAATTGTATATCCAGCAATACCGCATCGTGGTCTGTCACAGAAGAATGAATAACGAAGGTTTGTGCGGGAAGAGAACCTTTCATAACGACATGATCGAGGCAGGCCTGATAGCGGGTTGGTAAGGTGTGGCCAGGAAGGAGTCCGTGATGTGCCAGAGCATTTAGGTATTCATCCGAATCAGTGTCTAAGTTGGTGGGATTTATATTAATATTTATGTCACCCACCATCAGTATACTCTTATATTTGTTTAGCTGAGTCAACATGCTATCAAGAGATGTTATGAAGTTTTGAGGGCTACGGAAGCCACAAGGTCGATAGACAGCCAGCAGCACAGTTTTATTGTTTATTTTAATAAGTAAGCAGCTTGATTCTGCGATTGTGGGTTCTGTGATCTCTATTCCTGTCAGTGTGTTATTAATGTAAACGACAACACCGTCGTTTTGATTATGCGGATTTGTGGATATATAGGAAGTGAATCCATGTAGGATAGGTATAGTGGGTTCCTTTTGTAGCCAACATTCAGTAAGTATAATTATGTCAATATTTATTTTTAGACGTTATAAAATTATCAAATCAAGAGGTTTATGGTGAGATTGTTTGAAGGGACTTCCTTATGAGCTTCTATTAAAGAACAAAACTATCAATTCAAAATTTCATTCTAATTACTCACAAATAATGAATAATTTATAAGACCCTTATAAACAAGAGATTTTTTTTTAAACTGATACAGCATTCTAAATTGTAATTTTTATCTTTAATTCTTTAAATATATTTTTCATTACTCATACTCTGAAAGTAGGTCTGAAGTTGCCTGAGGAGCGGGTTGAAAGTAATACTTTTCAGCCCTAGGGAGAATCACTTTCTACTGACAACGGCTGTCAAATTTTAAAAAAGAAACTAGTTCTTTTTTTACATTTTTATTGAACCATGTTCCGACTTTCTATACAGCCACTCAATTACAGCACGGTGTAAAATTTTAATAATATGATGATATGTATTTAAAGAATATATTTTTTAAATGACTTTATTATAATTTATTTTTAACTAGGTATTTCTTTAAAATATAGATTTGGGCAAAATATTAACCATTTTTTAAATTATGAAAATAAAAAATATTGGCTGAATAGCTGGCCGGCCACAGGAAAAAAAAACAAAATAAGCGGGAAAGCGACAATGCGATCTTCATTTGTTTTTTCCATTTGTAATACTTCCTTAGAGCAGAGATTTGTATTAACTGTTAATTATATTTGTATAACATTGTGTTAATAATTAACACAATGAGTTCATCTGATTCAGGTATGGAGTTAACGCCTGATTTTATAAGAGAAGTTATTGATTTATGTAAAATAAAATTTACACGTTTTTTCTTTAGCTAATTCATTGTTTTATTTTTACTTTCCTTGTATTTGTAATGAAAAGCACAGTGTTCACCTCGGGTTAAAGACTTATTTAGTTCCTGGGGTAACAATGTACTATTACTTACGCAGGAAAATAATTTTTGAAAAGTATTTAAGTACAAATTTAGGCAAATATTGTTATGATAATAATACGACAACACGATACTTGCTTTGTTGCATAATTTTTAGTAGGCGAAGGAGATCCAGTACTACAGTCGTCTGTGCTGTTTTGTGTTCCGGTTTGAAAGGTATGGCAGGCATTATAATTACTAAGTACTGTAATTTGACATCTTATGTGGGTGAATTTCCCAAGTACGTTTTTGAGACGGCGAGCCAGAAAATTTATGTGTAAAGGCAAAATAAAAAGTTGCAAAATTGTACATTATTAAATTGAATAGTCATCTTCAAGATTTTAAACTATTTAAAGGCATTTATTATATACATTTGTAATAAAAAACAATTTAAAGCCTAAAATCTAATTGCGGTGCATTGTCCGGATTCCATTTGTTATTATATTTACGTTAATTCTATGTTCTCTTTAAATTAATTTCATTATATTATGGGAATGATTTTGTGAAATACATTAAATTACTCAATTAATATAAATATGAGAAGTAATTTAAATAAATATATTAGTTCATAATAGATCGATCAAAATTGTCCTACAAAAAAAGTCAATTACGGTGGCGCATTTAAAACTCTTCCGTTCTTGTCACGACACTATTTTGAAAACACCCAGGTGTCTATCCCCGCAACACTCAGTTGTACTCTTGCTAACGGTAAGGATGTGTGACGTGATGTGTAATTTTCCAGCCAATCACGTAAGTACTCGTTGCGGTGGCACAAAAATACAAAATTATCAAATTCCGGTGTCATGTGTATTATTAAAACTGTTTACCTGATTGAAACGAACTATTATGCAGATTTGAATTTGAGGTATACAGTGATAATTGTAAAATAATATCTAGCGTAAGAATAATAATGTACTTTATAATTTAAAATTTGACACAATTTCTAAGTCCGGTGGCTCAATTTCGGTGGCTCCGGTGGCAAAAAAGGGGCCACCGTAATTGAGCACAGCTACTGGAATTGATATTAGTACCCTAATTACAACCTTGCATTATATATTTGTTCAAAATATCGTAACTACTCTAAGAATATATATGAAATATATTGTTTTAGTATGGCGCTACAAAGAAAAAAAACAGACGAGAGCAGAACGCTTAGAAAAAAAGCGGCTAGCTGAACGAGAACGAAAAAAATAATGTTCTTACGTAGAAAGATTATTCAACTAAATAAAGATAAGGAACGCTTTAGGAAACAGTTGCAGCGCAGTACTCATAATCCAAAAAATACAGTCGTAGTCTCTACAAAAACAAAAAAATCGCACGTCTGCGGCTGGCAGTCGTGCAGTTTGGTGGTATGAGTCAGCAGACTGGGATGGACTCCGAGAATTCTTCGGATCCTACCCCTGGAAGGAGCTCTGCTTCGCTTCCGAAGATCCCGATACTTGCGCAGATTGCGTTACTGAAACGGTGCTGATGGGAATGAAAATATTCATTCCCAACGCTAAAATACCTGTTGGCGGTCGCAGCCGTCCCTGTTACAACAATACCTGCAGGAAGACTGCCCATCTCAAGCAATCTGCGGACATTGCCTGGGAAAACGCCAGGAAAAGTCGGGATCCTGGTGTGACGGAGAAGAAGCGTCAGTACAACACTGCTTCCAGATCCTATTGCTGAAGCCAAGGCGGAACACGTGGCAGTCGGAGTCGTGCTTTTTGGTCGCTGGCCAAAGCTGCGCAAAGTAATTTCTGCCAGTCCAATCTCCCACCACTGCATAGAGCTGATAGCAGCCTGGCCCACAGCGCAAAAGAGAAGGCCAATCTCCTGGTCAAAGTCATTGCCTCTAACTCGACAATGGACGATGGGGGAGCCCCACCACCCACCATCCCTTGGTGTGAAAGTTCTCTGCCTGAAATCCGTATTACACAACGTGCGGTCAGGCGGGAGCTTAAGCTCCTGAACGTCCATAAGTCGAGTGGGCCGGATTGCATCCCAGCAGTGGTGCTAAAGACGTGCGCCCCTGAGCTAACCCCCGTACTAATGCAACTTTACCGCCTTTCCTATCAGAACAACAGGGTTCCATCTTCGTGGAAAATTGCTCACATCCACCCAATCCCCAAAAAGGGTGACCGATCCGACCCGTCAAATTACAGGCCAATAGCGATAACGTCCTTGCTCTCCAAGATTATGGAGCGGGTCATCAACTCCCGCCTCCTACAGTACCTAGAAGAACACCAGCTGATTAGAGACCGACAATACGGCTTCCGTCACGGCCGTTCATATGGTGACCGTTTAGTTTATCTGACACACCGTTGGGTGGAAACCTTGGAGGGCAAAGGTGAGCCTCTCGCTGTTGGACTCGACATCGCTAAGGCGTTTGATAGGGTCTGGCATAGAACTCTTCTCACGAAGTTACCATCATATGGAATCCCCGAGGGACTCTGCAAATGGATAGTCAGCTTCTTGGATGGTAGGAGCATTAAGGTCGTCGTCGACGGCTGCTGCTCCGGAACCATGCCCATAAACGCTGGCGTTCCACAAGGCACGGTGCTCTCCTCAACCCTGTTCATTCTGCATATCAATGACATTTTGTCCATTGAGAACATAAATTGTTATGCAAATGATAGTAGGGGTGATGCGGGGTATACCGACCACCACAATATCCCTCGGAGTTCGTTGCAAGAAAGGCGGTTACAACTTGCGTCTGAAGTCGAAGACTCTTTAGGGCGAGTCTCCGAATGGGGTTCAAAGAACTTGGTTAAGTTCAACCCCACGAAGACAAAAGTGTGCGCATTCACTGCAAAGAAGGACCCATTTATCGTAGTGCCTCAGTTCCAGGGAGTTACTCTTCATAATTATGTCCGATGGTATTGGAATCCTCGGCGTGGAAATTTCTGCTAAAGTGCAGTTTGGGAGTCATTTGGAGGACAAGGCCAAATTGGCGAGCAAAAAGCTGGATGTCCTGAACAGAGCCAAGTGGTACTTCACTCCAAGCCAGCGGCTAATGCTCTATAAAGCACAAATTCGGCCGCATATGGAGTACTGTTCGCACCTCTGGGCGGGAGCTCCCAAATATCAGCTTGACCCTCTTGACTCCCTGCAAAGGCGTGCATTCCGCATCGTTGGTGATCCCAATATCACGGCCTCAATGGAGACGCTGGAGCAAAGGAGAGACTTTGGTTCTCTCTGCGTGCTCTATCGGCTCTTTAACGGACAGTGCTCTGAGGAACTGTTTGCAATGGTGCCCTCTTCACCTTTTTACCACCGCATCACCCGCAGTGGAGTTCATCCATATTACCTGGAACCAATCTCGTCTAGTACAGTTCGGTTTCAGCGTTCATTCCTTCCACGCACGTGTAGGCTTTGGAACGAACTCCCAGCTGCGGTATTTCCTGAGCGCTACGATCTGTCCTTCTTCAAACGAGGCTTAAGAAGAGCATTTCTCTCCAGGTAGGCAGTCACTGAACTGTGCCCTTGGCATTGCAGATGTCCATGAGCGGTGGTTACTACTTAACATCAGGTGGGCCACTGGCACGTCTGCCACCGTTAGCAATAAAAAAAAAGTTTATCACTGAAAGAGTAAGTAAGAATTATAAATGTAGAATAAGAATTCAAACTATTACCAACTATAAGTTTGGTGCTTTGAATAAAGTATTAACATGATCTTTATTTTATTATTTCTAATTCCCATGGCACTAGTCAATTTCAGTGGACTAGACTTCAATTTCGGTGGGTTAAAAATAATTTCGGTGCCTTATGATAATTTCAAATAGAAATATTTAAAAAAATAATAACTTTATGTCTACTATATGACAAATTATTACTCTAAAATTACTTTTGTAAACCAAAAAAAGTGTTAGAAACAGTAAATTTAAATTCGCCACTGTAATTTGGTAAAATTCCTGTTTGTTGAAATTGACCCATGTCACAAGTTGGTGACATGCGTTGGGGTTCTTGTAAAGGATTCATCCACTATGTTACCCTGATAATTTCAAGACACTCTAAAACTTTGACTTTGAGTCTTCTAATAGAAGATTATTTAAAAATGATACACCTATTTTACTTTGTGGCTTGGCGGAAACAGGCCTGAAGGTTTACCCTCGTAAAGAATTTACGATGCCCCTCGACTTATCTAATTGAATTGAAAAATCCACTCCAATCTTAGTACTTTAGGTTCTTTCTACTTTTCGGGTTCATGGTCATGTTCTTCTGTGACTGGTGATTTGAGTCTACTGCACCGTAGAATGCACGCCGCTGGCGTTTCTTTTCTAACGAATTAACTAAGTGAATTAAAAGCATTCAAATCAGCCGATATCTAATCAGCAGACGTGCATATTGCGAGTGTAACACATCCTACCTATGCCTACCCATTTCACCAGCCTTAACTTTCATCTTGTTCTTAGTTCGAAACAATCTAAAAACTAGGCTTCCCACACAAATTTAGGGTCCCGTCTCCCAGCACACTAGCTCAGAGCAGGCTGAATGGCGAGAGCTTCGTTCGTTGGTAGACAAGTAAGGAGATGAAGATGACTTGGCCCTGAAAAATGTTATCCGGGAGTCTTATGCCCCTTCTTCGTTTCGCAATTTCTTTTTCGTTTATTTAAATATTAGCAGTGCCCCAGCTTTGCTTGCGTGAAATTCAGCTTAGTTATAGCGTGATGGATGATATATAACCTATAGCCTTTCTTGAAGAATGGGCTATCCAACACTAAAATATTCTTTTTAATTCGATCCAGTAGTTCCTGAGATTAGCGCGTTCAATCAAACAAACAAACTTTCCAGCTTTAGATATAATATTTATATCTTAATAAAATACATAAGCTTTTTGACTGCATCTCCCTTGATGGTCAAAGATGATAAAATTAATGTTTCATCCAATTATTTGAATAGCGACAAATATGACCAGATTTATGTTTTGATTACGATCTCTTAGAGCAAGGCTTTTTTATAGATAACAGGGAATCTCTTGGCCTTCATCGTACCTAATGATAAGTGATGATTAGGCCGAAGACGAAAGCTAACTTCACCTGGACTCCTCAACAACTGAGGAACTGGCTATCTTAAGTCTAATTGTCGACACAACAATAATATTTTGTTATGGCTACAAACTTAGGTAAGACGATGATTGCTAGCCAGGCGAGCTAAAGAACCCTACCAATAACTAAACCGAGCAAAAAGCTTCTGCTCCCATGGGGAACCGAACCCCGGACCTCCGCGATCAACACCCGGTGGTCACTAGACCACGGAGGTAACAATAAGAACAATGTTGAAACAGAGATACATATATAGAAACACTTTATTTTGCACAATAAATAGCAGATACTAGGACACAATATATACACAAAATAGTCGGTCTTAAGATTTTAGAAACACCACTTTTACGCCATATAATTGGTAAGACCTCTGGGACACTATGCGTAGTCTCAAATACTTGGCCAAAAAGGTCAAAAAGTAGGACAAAAGTCAATAAACTTTTTATTATGTAGCAATTAAAGTCACCGGCCCTTATCGACTAGGCTTATAAGGCCAACGGGAATCCCCTGCCCCCGGCTTACTCACGTCGTAAAATATCCCATCCCATTAATTATTACAACTCAGGACAGCCCTGTCCGATGAGTAGGGTTGACGATAAATCATTTGGTAAAAACCTATGATTTATTGTATGTATCGTCGCTCTATTACTTGAGAAACATAATTGATATCTAAACTGTTTATTATTGGTGCTCCTCGTTACACTAATGGTTGTAATAGTGCCCCGGTCAATTACAACCAATATTGTCGTTTTGTTCTTTGTCACAAGAGTTTCTGAAAGTCTTACGACTATAAGCGGATTTTTTTGAGTGCTTAGTCTCATTTAAGGACTTCCTCCAGTGAGTGATGCCCTTATTCTTGCCAGCGCCCTTCCAACTGCTGAATATTATGGTGCATAGGGTATGTTATTTTAGTTAGGCTGTTGGCTAAAAAGTTAGGATGGCTGAAGAGCCAATTTATGTAGTTAGAAGCAGACTGTTTTATCTCCTCCTTTACTGTTTTTATCTTCAAGGCCTCATGTATTTCGGCATTGGTGACGAACCATGGTGCATCACAAATTGTTCAGAGGATACCATTTTAAAGGCGTTGAATGACGGATGATGAAAGTAATAAAAAACCTTTTTTATGTGGCGAATTATTCTTAGCAAAATTACATAACTAGTAAGTTTTACGCAACTTTATTTATTTTTTGGGAAAATGTTTTTGTGACTGGTGATATTAATGCACTCTAGCCCAATTGCCTTTTGGTTTGTAGGCTAAATAAATTATACACATTTCTGTACTGTTGGGAATAGTGACAACCCTAACTCATTAATCATTCCAACCGGAAGCCGGATGTTAAAGAAATATTTTCAAATCCTAGTAAATATTTAAACACTTTTCGCTTTAAGTAGCTAAAAGTTACGACGCGTACTTTAGTATCCAAGTACATTAAAAAGTTTATTAGTTAATCAGAAGACCTACTATAAGGAGTTTTTTTTTGCTAAAATTCTTGTTTAATAACAATCTGAATTATCGTTTAATTTAATAAATCTAAATTAATGCTAGGGATATCGTGCTGACTGCTGACAATAACTTAACAAAATGAATACTAATCAAAAACTTATTTCACTGTGTTATCCATTAATTATAAATTGTACTTCACTCCATATGATCCTGCTTGTATCTGTACTTAAATTTAGTTTACAGCCGCTAACCTTATAAAAACGTTTATCAGCCGTAAACCTCAAATGGAAGTATACCTGTATGTATGGCGCGGTATGGCGTATCTCCAAAAACGTATGTCTGCCGACTGCCTCGCTACGGGCGGGCGGGCGGATGTCTGGGCGGGCGCGAGCTCGGCTGCAAATTTACGCAATGTTTTTTTTACTAGTTGGTTCCGCTCTGTTTTAGCAGCAGTTTGAAGCTTTAGTCTCTGGATAAAATATTGTATCTAAATAATGCTTTCGTTACGTTACTGTTGATGAAATAATTTCAAAATTAATACTGCTGTAATATCGATTTGTAATAAAATGTTGGGTCTCTTTTACAATTACATATCAATTATCATTATACCTTATTAGTACATATCAATTCTCAAGAATTATTTCTCAATAATTTACATTATCTGAAGTGACATAGCACTCCAGATAATGTTAATTACGATTTCTGAGATATTTTTTTAAATCAGTTAAACATACCTACGTTCTAAAAGGTTTAGTTACTAATATAAATCTCAGGTAACAGATACTAAAGTCCAGGTTTCGAGACCCCATGATGTAGAGGATATTCTGCTTGATTTAGTTGATGGTCGTATTTCTGATTGTTGTCTCCGACAACAAGGATATAATCACTTCCTCTCGTTGTTGTTGTTGTTGGAGGAATCCGAGATCAAATCTCTCGGCTTTATACAAGTTGAGATGACGGCCCAAAGCTTTCCTCTCATAAATAAAATTTAAATAAAATAGACCGTTTGAATACTGTTCGAACGTTACACCATGACACAGCAGCTGTTTTACATAATGCTGTAAGCGAGCCATCGGCTCGTCTGATTGTAACTAAATTACCGTCACTTCATTAAATGTTTCCAGTACGATGTGCGTCAAGCAGATTATTCTTAAAAAAGTGGAAATTCTTTCAATCATACATTTTTTTATTCTTCACTAAAGCTATACAAAATCATTCTATTAATAGATGTCACAATGTGAAAACGTATCAAAACGATCGGGCGATCCTGTCAATTCTAATCATATCTGATATGTGATGGTAATCGATTGAGTATTACACAATACGATAGAGGTACAATCTTTATAATCCTATTATCATCATCACAGCTCATATACGTCCCCACCGAGGGGCTCGAGCCTACCCTATGTTAGGGTGATTAGGCCTTAGTCAACCACGCTGGCCCAGTGCGGATTGGTTGACTTCACATACACCTTTGAATTTCTTTGCAGATGTATGCAGGTTGCCTCACGATGTTTTCCTTCACCGTAGGAGCGTCAGACAAATGTACATATGAAATTCGAAACGAAAAACACAGTGGTACATGGCGGTCTCGAACCCGGACCTCCCGATTGGAAGACAAGTGCCGAGTCCACAGCGCCACCGACGCTCCTATAAGCGAATAATCCTATAAGCGAATAGTATTTTAACAAAAGTATAAATCCTCAATCCATGCTTGTGTTATATGCAGTGACCGATAAAAACACAAATGGACCGACTGAACGGACCACGGGCAAAAGATAACCATAGATCGACCTAATGTATCTATTTTTATTATATGAGTACATATATTTAATCTCATTAATATGGTGCTGCTTCCATCGAGACGACTCACGAACATTAGAGTAATAGACTAGAATATAATCATTAATTCAAATCAATGTATTTACAAAAAACGTCATTGCTCTAACACGGCTCCAGTGATTAGAGGAAATGGCATTGAAACAAAAGCAATCACCATATCGAGTGACCCAATAAAAGGTAATTACCGCCCGTAGACGTTTAACAAAAGAGGAAGCTACGGGCCGTAGCCGTAGCTCGTAGCGAGGTTACGCAGCCCGGGCGCGGTCGGCGACCCCTGGCCGTGAACGGGGGCGCGCCGGCACACAGCCGCGGCGGCGGCGGCGGCGGCGGCGGCGCGGGCACGTGCGCGCCGCGCCCCTGCCGCACAGCCTGTCTGCCGCACACCCTCCCGCTCTGCGTACCGACGCGGCTATGCCGCATACGTACTTCCTTAAACGCGCGGAAGTTAGTAATAATGATAAAAGTAATTAAGCCGTCGTGCAGCCTCGGCTTAGATATTTTGCAGTTGCTATACGACAATTATGCACTCAAACTCAAAAATCTTTATTCAATATAGACCTTTACAGGCACTTATTGACGTCAACAAATTACAAAACTCTATTTAATCAATAAATTAATTTAAAAATGCAACAAATCAAGATAAGCTATGTATTATTTAAGCTATGTATTATGTATTATGTTTACGATCCTCGAAATATTTAATAAATTCTCTATTAGAGTAGAATTTTTATTTTACTTTCATGCACCTACTCGTATTGTAGTATTCAGTTCATTGATTGTACTTCATTGTTATTTAATTTAGAAGTATTTGTGATAAATAAATTGTAGCATCATATTTGTTAAAAGAAAATTTATTAAATAAAATATTTGAACTCAAGTTTTTTGAATGTTTCGAGGTTATCAAAACATTCCAAAAAAATATTTTACTACAGCTTTGCATATGTTCCGAAACGAAATATTATGCTACATTATGTTATATAGCCCTAACCAATGAAAGATAGCTAAGGGCTCCTCTTAAAAAATATAAACAAACGATGCAATTGTACATAGATATACGGTACATGAACTCGACAAAACAAAACATACGATTGCATTACGAGAGCTAAAAACTTCCCCGTCTGTAGCCAGGTCTACGAACCTTCGCACACTGAAAGGTGACGCGCATACTGTAAAGCTGAGCCTACTCGCACCGCGGCGCGGCGCACACACGCGCCAGCCCGTCTCACTGTGCCACACCCCCGCGGTCGTAGCTCCGTAGCTACAGGGCGGCGCCCACACTGCTACGGTCAACGTGTGCGAGTAGACTCGTCCGAATTGATACTGCCGCAGTGTGAGTGCGAGATCTATGTTAATGTACTTCCGCGGTTCGCCGCCACACACGCGCAGCGCTGGTGTGCGGAAGGTGCATCGACTCCGCTCCGCTTCCTCCCGGGTACAACGGCCCCTGCATCTGATTTATGTCCGCCGCTTTGAAGGTTTGCGTGTTATTGTGACTTTTGGGCTCATTTGTAAGGAACTATTTTATTTGAGTTGATTTATCGACGATACGGGGGCAGTGCGGACCCCGCGCCGTGGTATTTGACCTCGTTCTGTGTCGACGCTGACTGATTACTGTAATTCAAAGTGAAGCTTAACAAATCACAGAAACGTAGAAAGTAGGTATAGTTTTTTTCCAAGTTTACATTTGCGCGTGTAACGGAGAATAGGCATTAATAGGTAGATACAAAAGGATGAATAATTATTTCTGTACTACTCCAAATCATTTTCATGAAATTGTAAGATAGTTGTATGGTATGTTTACCGTACATTTGGAATGATAATGATAATAATTGATACCACAATACTACAATTTTATTGATACTGATTTACAGTTTGTACAATGCGACCGGTGCGCGCTTAAAGCGTTAAGCAGACTTGCATAGTCTGCTTAACATATCAAAATGTACGGGTTTGCTCGTACAATGCTATACGAGTATATACGTATTAGACTATTTTTATTACCTAAAAGTTGTTCCTTATATCATTACAATATTAGACTTTATTCTTTTATATACTCGTATTATGTAGTTTTCACGTAGGTATCTCTTGGGATCTAACCAGGAACTCTTAAGATTAGGTGATCTATATAAATCAAGGGCATGATGATTCAGGCTTGTTTGATCAATCTCGGTAAGTACAAAGTAGAAATTGGGTACAGAGTACAAATTGTTATAACATGAGGGGCAATAAAGTACACCAACAAATAGTTCCTTTTTTTTCTTTAAAAGATTAGTTTCCTTCCCCGGAGCGGTGGTTAGTAGATCGTACCTTCGACTGTTACGTTTCTGCGATCACGGGTCAGTAAAATACAGTATTCCTGTTTCTTTGCCTTTTTTCCTCTATATACTCGTATATTTACTTGTGCAATTCCACAGAATTCCTCCTTGTTATAAAGTAATTATATCTTAGTTCTTCTGCTGAAAAACCAAGCAGCTGAACCCTACGACCTCCGGTAACTGCCCTTAATGAAGGCTGAGTTGGTACATGTTAAATTGATTTTATCTAAAGTATATTCATCGTCTTAGCCGGCGATTTTAAACAGAGATTTTTCCTGAGCTTTTTTACTCTTCAAGCTATGGATTTTATTCGCAGAAATTAAGATAAATACTTTTTATATCGTTCCACGCGACAAAAAATCCATGCCCATCACTTGGATGGTTGGCAGTCCACAACTGTGCGTTTTTCTCGCAGTTTCCTGCCTCGTACAGTCAAACTTTGGAATGAATTGTCGCCTTCGGTATTTCCGGACCGATACGACCTTCAAACTTTCAAGAAAAGAGTGTATTCCTACCTTAAAGGCCGGCAACGCACTTATAACTCCTCTGGGGTTGCGGGTGTCCATGGGCGACGGTAATCACTTACCATCAGGTGATACGTTTGCTCGTTTGCCTCCTATCCCATAAAAAAAAAGATTCTTAACTTGTTTCAAGATGTGTCAAGTCAACATACGGATCCTAAGAAATTCTACAACATTTACAATAAGTGTTTCAAGCTAATGTTATGAGTTTGGTTGAAAAAACAAAAGGTCATTAAAACTAACCATAAAGAAAATATGAACGCTTTCGTAATTCTATTCGACGAGACTATAATATTATGAGCTATACATTTAAGTGTATCTTATTAAATTACTCCAAAAGTGATCAAAAAAAACGGTCTAAATGTTAAATTCCAAATTTTGAGAAAATCAACCCACCTAAATGGAAGCACGGGATTTTGGGCGAAAAAAAACTATCTTCGTAAATAAGGCCAGGATAAACGCGAGATTTATTTTGTTTATGCAAAAATTGAATAATGACCAAAGATAAATGTCACTGACGTGACGTGAAATGACGTTGACGTTGACAATTGACACTGCGAAATTAATTGTCAGAGTTGTTGTAATTATGATTTTACTTGTGAATTTTGTGTTAAAACAACAGTGAAGTCAAAGTGTTTTAGCAAAATTAGTGTTTTATGAAATTTTAAGAAAAAACGGTGTTACAATATCAAACTGATATCAAATTATATCAAATACTCGGATCTACGGTCTCTTTTAGATGTGAAAAAAGTCATACTTTTAATTCAAACCGATCAAAAAATATGCTTAAATGCTTTAGAAAGACCAGTGTCTAAATAATTCTCTCCCAGGGTATATAATTTATTATATACATTCTATTAGAACATCTACTTTCCACACGTAGAAAAGTTTAACTTTACAAATAAAATTATTTCGGACAGCTGAACAATAAAAAGTGCCCCTAAATCAATTTGCTATTAATCAAGCTATAATTTCTTAACACGTTTTCAGAAAGTCTGTAACTAAATGTCTGAAAAGACGACGAAGACGTTATGACGATGTATCAACTAAAGCCATTAAACAAGTTGGAATAATAATTGCACCTATTGTAATAAATTAAGCCATATTGTAAATTTATGTATGGAAAAAGGAATTTTTCCCGACAAATTAAAAGTAACAATAACTATTCCAATACATAAAAAAGATAATAAGAAACTGTTAAAAAACTATCGACCCATCGCTCTCTTATCTATATTTTCCAAGATTATTGAAAAGGTTATACATGACAAACTATACAGCTACTTTGAAATAAACAACATTTTTACAAAGCACCAATATGGTTTCCGGAAAAAAAGGTCAATTAATATGGCAATATACGAGTTTCTAGAAAGAATCATTAGCTATGTACAAAAACGAAAAGCGACATTCGCCATCTATATGGATATGACCAAAGCATTTGATAATGTAGACCATGGAATACTGCTTAGCAAACTGGAGGCATATGGTGTAAGAGGCATGTCAATAAACTAATTGGGTCCTTTTTGAATAATCGAAGACAAATAACACATATAAATAGAATTAATCCCGGGTCTGGTAACAATACCACTTATGCATCAAAAGAAAGGTCTGTCTGCTTTGGTGTTCCACAGGGCAGTGTTCTGGGTCCACTACTATTTAATATTTATATAAATGACCTTTGTAATGTAACCAATCATTTCATGACTCTTTTTGCTGATGACAGTACTATATTATTTACGTGCGACAATATACATGATATAGAACATGACATTAATAATACTCTTCTAATAGTTATTAAGTGGATGACATTAAATAATTTGACGATCAATTTAACTAAAACATATATGATGAATTTTAAACTACGAAATAACTTTCCCTCAAAAATTGAAAAATTGAATTGATATAAATTGAGACAAGTTGCTACAATTAAAACACTTTTAACAGCATATTATGGATATATTGGATCTATTCTTAGATATGGCATAATGTTCTGGGGCAATAGTACGGATAAACAAAGAGTGTTTAAGGCCCAAAAGAGATGCTTAAGGTCAATGTTTGGCTTGAAGCAAGAAGACTCATGTGAACACTATTTTTGTAAACATGAAATATTGACGACTACATCTATATATATCAGTGAGATTGCTAATTTTGCTAGAAACAATTTGCACTATTTTGAAACATATCCCAACGGAAGTCGTCAAGCGGGCAAATTGAAAGTAGTTCATAGTTACAAGCCTTCACTTCGCAAAATTAGTGTAAATTGTATTGTACCTACTATTTATAATAAAATTCCATTATCTATACGGACAAATCCTGACAATAAACAGTTTAAGACTGCCCTCAATCGTTTCCTTGCTGGTAAGGCATATTACAGTCTTGAAAATTTTTTGAATGATAAATCAATTAAATAATGGATAATGGATAATCAATTAAATAATTATATCTGTTGACACTTTACATTAGACTAATAGGTAGTTTACTCAATTTCTTACTCTAGCATTAATTTGACATTGTAAATCTATTTTTTTTTGCCATTTATTATTATGAAATTTTTAACTGACATTGTAAGTATAATTAATTTTGACGGTCCTTAGCATGCACAAACTATTAGCATGTAAGTAGTTTTTTTTTTGTATTTTGTATTACCATTTTAATTTAATTACTACTCATTGACATTGTTAATTTAATTTGTTATATTATTTTTGACATTAATTGTTATATGTAAGTACTTACTAATGCTTCTAAATCTAAACTATCTGGTTTAACTTCTTATAAACAGATATATAACAGAAGTAATACCGAGCTTGTTATTATATATTGACATTTTTTAAGCTTGTTTACTAATTTAATATGTTCAAGTCTGTTGTCTATTTTCATATGCCTATAAGGCGAATCATGGCTATACACCTGCTTTTTTTAACACCAATGTACCTTTTACCCCATGTTTTATGAAATAAACGAATATGAATATGAAGAAATTCCATTGTTAAAATCTAACACGTATTTATACTTGTTAATATATATTTTTTGAGTTTAATTGGGTAATGAAATTAATACAAAATATATGTATAAATATAAATGTAATAGAAATGTTTTAACAAGTTTGTAACTTACTGTATACTCCCGAAATGGTCCCATTGTCACTATGTCATGATCTAATGATGGGATGGGAATCAGGGAAATCGAGGAAAACCCTTAAATTACATGGGCACGTCCAACGTGTTTCATGTTTTTTCTGAAGATATTCAAGTATTTGTGTCTGGTTATCATCATATCATGTTACTAAGCTGATAATGGAAGATTTCTGGGAGGTATAGAGCTTGGAAATAATTCTTTCAGTACTGTTTAGAGAGAAATACCTTTTATTTTTAGATATTCTGGTGTTTGTCGCTGTTTGTCGCAAGCGTCGGTGGCGCTGTGGCCTCGGCACTGGACTGTGCCCCAAGTAGAATCGGGAGGCCCACAATCGATCCTGCCATGTACCAATGTATTTTTTGTTTCACGAATTTCATATGTAATGTACATAGTATCTGTGAAGGAAAACATCGTGAGGAAACCTGCATACACCTGCGAAGTAATTCAAAGGTGTATGTGAAGTCAACCAATCCGCACTGGGCCAGCGTGGTTTGACTAAGGCCTAATCGCCCTAACACAACAAGTTAGGGTAGGCTGATACCCCTCGGTGGGGACGTATTTGAGCTGTGATGATGATGATTGTGTTTGTCTTGGCCCAAATTCTATTTACTAAAAAGATTGAAAAAAGTATTTAACAAAAAATAAAACCGACTTCAAAAAACACCAAATAGTCATAAATACATGTCACAAACAAAAGTCATAAACAACAGTCACCTATAATACATGTGGCTCCTGAGAGATTCGCAGTAAAACTGCAACCCCCACAAGAACCACAGTGTACGTTGCCAACTTGTTACATCAGATGTAAAGTCACGTTACCCAGTAATTTTACTGCCATATCTTACCCTTCAAACCGGAACATAGCAATGCAAGCACTGCTGCTTTGCAGCAGAAATAGGTAAGACGAAGGTGCCCAAGCAGACGACCCTGATACAGGGCCTCCTTCCGGTAAAATCAGTTTTATATTGAAGTCGGTGCCAAACATAAGAATAAGAAAATATAAGAATCTATACAAATATTATAGAGTAAAGATTTGATTGTTTGTTTGTATTGAATAGGCTTCAAAATTACTGAACCGATTTTGATGAAAGTTGGTATAGGGATAGTTCGAGACCAGGGGAAGGACATGGGGTAATTTTCCTACGAGAAAAATCTGACGGGAAAAGTTTTCCTGCGGGAAAATTTTGTTATAATGCAAACAAAGTTGCATACGGTCAGCTATAATGAATATACTTACTTAAAATTTGGCACCAACTTCGTTATAAAACTGTGGTGTTGTATATATATTCTTATATTTTTATGGCTTTATGGTGTTTTTGAAGTCGGTTTTATTTTTTGTAATTTTTTTTAGGCAACAAAAGAATAAGATTAGTTTTATCTGCAATACGAGTGTAACCACAACCCACAAATTTGTGGTGTAAACAAAGCTTTAATTCAAGTATATAATCAAAGAAACAAAGATAAATATTATTAAAATTGTTTTATAAGTTTTTGAGTGTAAGATAAATAAAACAACAAACAAATATATAAAAGTGTACAATAACAACTCGGTAGGGAATAACAGGTTGAAAAGGACTCCACCGGGTGCAGGGGAAGGCTCTTGAAATGAACTAAACAATATCAACAGCCAATCATTAAAAACCGCAATTGAAAGAAATCATAGCTTCAAAAGTGCGTGAAAGAAAACAGAAAGGGCCGAGACAAAACGTGACGTCATCGATATAGAATATCGTGGGGGGAACCCTTGGCAATTAAAATCTAGAACGCACTTGACCTGCTTTGTTGGGACGGATTTTGAGTGACGTCATTACGACGAGTTGGTAAAAAAATTAATGGCTCCCGAGGATGGCCCCAACATCGCCAACGAGTGCTATGGTATATAGTATTTACTGTAAGCTGTTATTTTCATCAACTTCAAAAATTTTTATACTCACCTGAATATATTGTTTTAAACATAAGTATTACCAAAATTATCGGTAATTTGCGAAACCAAATTATCTCTCAGGATTGGTTAAATTTTATATTGATTGATTTACATAGCAAACCCTTACATTTAACTTGGTTTTGATATCTTGCTCTCAATAAATTTTTTGGCACTCCCTTCTTTTCCACCCTTTCATATACCTACGCATGAAAATAAAAAACCTCGAACAAAGGACTGACATACGTCAAGGTCATCGAACGTCAAGTGACACTACCAGCTCGCTGCCATGCATTAGAGCCCCTCTGGCAAAAAGAGAACTATGACGTCAATTAAATATTTATATCCCGATAGCAGCTGTTTCAGATGGACATGCAATATTCCATTTCCAATTATTGGCCTTATGGTTGTTTTACCCCTTGGTTTTAACTTTCATCAATAGCAGAGAAATACCCTGTTTCATGTAGCAGATATATTTTTCATGTGCACATATTGTATGGCATAGATAAACATCATATAGGAAGAGCCAGCGACGGATTTACAGTTGTCAATTATTCAAAAGTCATGAAAAGTTACTGAATTAATCTCTAGCACGTGGTCAACAATAATAGTCACTTCTGGCAACCCCTAATGGAGTAAATAAACTACCTGAGAGTTTTAAAGAGAGTAGAAAAAAGGCTTAGGACAGATTCTGGTTACGGCAGATTCTTTTAATGACAGATTCTTGATTGGACAGATTTTGTACAGTCATCCACAGAAACCGAACCACAAGGACAAAACACAAACCAATACGACTTCAGCTAGGTACGAGACAGACGTCGTTATTTAGCCGAAATTGATCACAGCTAAAAAAAGTTTAAAAAAATTATAGGTAAGTATATAAAGCAGAATCGAATGAAAATTACAATACGTCTGCAACGTTTGGCAGTGCCACAATGCTAAAGTAATGTAATAAAATAAGTATTGTACAGTATTATTTGAGTTTGGCTTTAAATAAACGCTTAACATAAATTGTGTTGTTTATGTAGGTCATGTTACTTCTGCCGGACAACGAATCTGCCAAAAAAGAATCTGCCGTATCAAGAATCTGCCTAAACCAGAATCTGCCCTTAACCGAATAAGCGTGTCATAGTATTAGTCATGAACTTTCAAGAGATCATTCTTAATATTATGTTAGATACATTAAAAACACTCGCCAGAACATTTTCGTTCATACTTATTTAGAAAATGATGAAAGATCAAAATACATTGTTGGATAGTATGATTTATGATCATCGTATGCGTTTTGATGGCAATATTGTAGTCATCTATCAAAATATCCTGCAAATTTTTCCTCGGTAACTTCGCAAACTGTAATGATAAACACAGGAATCTTTTTTTACAGGCAAGCAGGCATTGAAGATGAAGATATAGCTGTATGATACAGCCACCAGACGCCGCTACCCTCGCGGACCCTCTATATTAAATATTTAATTTGTCGCTTTCGCCAAGCTGTGAATTGATCCGTCTGATCGCATGTAAATACCTACATGGCTGTAGATAGGGTTCCCAAGATAAATGATATCATTTTTATTAATAGTTCTTCAGAACTGTAACAACAGCATCCATACTCATATTATAAATGCAAAAGATACTTTAGGCCTATCTCTAAAAAGTTCGTTCGTTTGCATGTAGATGATTTCTACATCATCTACATGCAAACGAACCTCTGTGCCTTTCATACTTGCTCCAGTAATTCGCGCTCTTCGTAGATTTGATACCGCAGTTAAGGCGAGGATTTCCCAAATTTGCCGATCTTAGAACGTCTAGATCTGGATAATATTAGAACCCACAATTCTGAAATTCACACACCTTAAACTTGAAGATATAATCTAGTGAACTGTGAAAGCAGAAACACGATTTACTCCATTTCACTCGATAGAAAAAAAATCCAAACATAGGTCTAAATCAAAAACTAAAACCACGATTTGAAATCGAAATATACATAAAACAGTATAAAAGTTATACCAAAACATGTAGTTCGTTATTATCTAGTGAACTGTGAAGACAGATTTTTTGATGTCATATAAAATATTTAGGAAAATGACGAAAATTCTATAATTTCGCTTGGTTGCAATCACTCTCTATATAAGACAGTACTCGCCAAGTCGTCTCAGGGTATGGTCATGTCGCTTCGTGTCGCGGGCGCAAAAAAATATATTACGTGTTTCTTTACGATCGAATTTTAATTTTGCAGTTTGCGTTTATTTTGTTAACTTTCATTATTATTATAGATTAGTGTAGTAATATGGTGAATAGTGTAAATAATGGATTAGGTATTATAAAGGAGAAAACTATTTTAATCCTTCTTCCTAAATTATTTTATGTGTGAAAAAATATGTTTTTCGTTCTTTTTTTCTATAAGTTATTTTATGTGTAAAAATCGCTAATAAAAGAAGTCAAAGACGAAAATTTCGTCTTTGACTTCTTTTATTAGCGATTTAATCAAATGCATACAAAAAATGCTGAAGAAAAGTGGTAAATATTTATTTCCCAAATGTTTATATTTTATTGCCGCGGCCATATAGCACAGTGCAGTGTTAATAAACCAGTATGATAATTTCTTCAAGTAAATATGCAACGATTTATAGGTTCAAAATAATGTTTCCTATAAAACTTTATTGCTGAATTCCTTTAAATACTTAATGTTACCCCCTTTATTCACAACGCCTTGCATCAAAGCTTTAGAAGGTAGAATCAACAGCACATTATACATGTAGCAAAATAATAGAGTTTTATTCGAGCCTATGTATTATATATGATTATGAACAGTAAAACAGTATTTTAGGAATCTTTTAAATTTCGTAACATTTATGGTCAAGCGTGAGTTGATTATAAAAAAGTAAAAACTAATTAACATAAATTTCCGTTCGATTTATGTAAAGATCACTTCATTGTATTAAAAGAAAATATCTGATCAGCGGAATTTTGTGAAACTTTATAAAATATTTGTACCTATTCTTATATTATTTTTAAGCTTTCAGTGTTTTTGAAGTCGTTTTTTATTTTTTGGAAAATATTTTTTATTTTAAACTTTTCAGTGAATGAAATCTTTTTAGTGAAAGAAGTGTGTTTTTAGTGCTTTCCTCGATTTTCTATGGGATCCCATCATCAGATCCTGACTTTGGTGACCATGAGACCACCCATGCTCTATACTCTATCGAATACAAAAATAATTTTGGACATCGGTTTAAAAATGACGGAGTTATGAGGTAACAAACATAAAAAATACAACCGAATTGATAACCTCCTCCTTTTTTGAAGTCGGTTAAAAATATTTGGGAATCGAACCCGCGACCAGTTGCGTAGTAGGCGATCACTCGAACTCTGAGCGCTAACCGTGTCGTCAAATGTAAAGTCACAATGGTAAAGAACGCTAGCTGTGTAGTACTTCCCGAGTTTTCTTACAAGCCTAAGGTGGTAGAATATTAATTAATATTTTAAAACCAGTTCGCTTAGAGACTAATACGGTTGCCTGATATTCATAGCGATTTGTGGCTTTCTTCTTGATAATCTTGTTTAGTACATGCACGCCCCTGTCACTCACGCAATGCAGCGTTATAAATACCTACCACTAAGTAGCGCGCCGGCGCGCCGACCGCTGCACATACGTGTAAAGAAATTCTTAGGTTGTGTGTGAAGTCGACCAACCCGCACTTGGTCAGCGTTGATGATGGTAGCACATCAAAAACAGGTTTGAGCTTGTTTCGAATTCATCTAATAATAATATGATGGATGACATACCTGCCAGAGATACCTGTCACAAAAATTGGGATATAATTAAAAACAAAAATACTATCGTTTTTGATGCTTGCTAAGGCAAGGATAAAAATACCTCCGTCTTACCTATTTCTGCCGCAAATCAGCAGTGCTCGCATTGCTGTGTTCCGGTGTGAAGGGTAAGATATGGCACTGAAATTACTGGGTACCGTGACTTTACATCTGATGTCACAAGTTGGCAACGTACACTGTGGTTCTTGTGGGGCTTGCAGTTTTACTGCGAATCGCACAGGAACCACATGTATTATAGGTGACTGTTACCACTTACCATCAGGTGGGCAGTTTGCTTGTTTGCCAACTTAGTAGCAATAAAATAAAACACACAACATTACATTTTTATTTTGAAGTAGTTTTTGTTTTGAAGTGGTGTCGGTATTTTTGTAAAAAATATATTTTTATTTTTTTCGTGAATTTAATAATAGCTCTCTAAGTCAACTTGAAAGAATATACCTAACTGAGGTCAATACGTACCTTTTATATCTAAAGACTAACTCCCTAACTCCTTAAAGTTAAGGATCCATCGTAAGCTCAGCATAGTGGAAGAATCCTTGAGATGATGTCTTTCAGACGCAAATACCTGAATAGCTTCAGAAAAAAACAGGAAAGACGTTGGACATGCCTATTCTCTCGATTTTCTTGGGATTCTAATACTAGATCCTGACTTGATGGCATGGAACCACTTCGGGGGTATACTTTTCTGAATACAAAAAGAATTTTGAAAATCAGTTAATAAATGACGAAGCTATGAGGTATGTGTTACCTCATAACTTCGTGAAGTCAGTGAAGTCGGTTAACAAATCAAATCGAAATAAGTTATAGTACTTATTTATTCAGTACTGTATTAAAATATCTACATATATCTATTAAAATATTTTTCTTCAAACTACTCATTAATTTTACTCTAATCATCGGAAAAGGCAACACTAAGTAATACATTACTACCCTGGAAAACGGCAGTAGTATTGTATGAAATTTCATTAATGACCCGTTCAACATAATTGACCTGTTGTTTGTTTTTCAAATTTAAAAAGAAATTACAATTCATATTCATACAATTCATACAAAATGTAGGTATTTTTCCAAAGAGATTTGAGTGGTTGTATAACATGTCACAAAAAATACACATGCGCAAAACAAGTTAGATAGGACCCTACAAAGCGAATTTTATTTAAAAAAGAGAGGCAATTGGCTTTAATGGCGAAGATTAGCTTTTATTTTAATAAATTAAAAATTGTATTCGAGTGAATATTGTGCAGTGAAAGTGGTGTTTTTTGGTGCACATTCATGTTGACGGCAAGAAATAAGGGTTTTGTGGTGTACATGACAGTGAGTTTTTTTTTTTGTGGATTTTCCACTTCCGTCACCACCGTCAAGATAAGGTTTGGTTTCTTTTTTTTTCTCTTTATTTATTTTGGGGCTTTTACCACAAGGTTTGGTTTCTTAATAAGAACAATTTGCATTTTTTTTGTCATAAATAAATAAGTTTTTCTACAGTCTTTCTACAACTTCAGTTTTTTATTATTTTTTAATAAGTTGAAGGAAAAGCAGATTACACACCTCGTAAGTGAGCTATTAATGCCTTCGGGTTATTAGTGCCCTCGAGCAAGTGCTCGTGCGTTACTTAGCGCTCGGTGTAACAATCTACTATTTCTAAATCAAACCGAATAGCCGTCCGTCGAAGTCAAACAAAAAAATTTAACAGTGCTTTATAACATATATGCCGCCGCGTCAGTCATATTCTTAGCTTTTGTTTTAAATACTACTTCTAGCTAATCGAGCATTTCTTGTATTCTAGTGATACATTCTATACTGCACAAAAAAAATATGCATAAAATTTGAATTAACATTTTATTAATAACACATCATAGAAACATTTAAAACCTTTGAAATTGTGAAGAAACGGTCTAATTATGATGAATCTTGAAAAAGTCTAATTATTGATAATTGCTTTACGTCTCTTTCTTATAAAATATATGTTTGTATCGGTATTATAATGGTGGACGAGTACAATGACGTCACTAGCAAATAAAAGCTTTTTAAACTTTGTTATTTTTTAAGTTATTAAAAAAATCACGTGGTTGTTTGTCAAATAAAAATACTATGTAATGTAACAATTAAAAAGTGTCCATATTTACATACAAGTAAAGATACAATAAAAAATAGCAATGAAGTCATAAAGCTGTATCTTTATTGGTTGTATTACTTATTTGTAACCTAGCAAAAAGTATATTGCATACGATATAAAACGTCCTTGTTGTACTGTTATATTTTTACTGTGCGGCACATGATGTTGGCGCCTGTTCGGTGGCCGCGTCCGCGCTAACGTCATGTACAAATGAACGGTGTGAAGTGCGGAACATATGGGCTTGCACGTGGAAATTCCTCGCCTTAACTCAAAGAGTATGTATTAGGTAAAACAACTTTTGGACAGTTCAAAAGTTATTTTTATCATGTAATATGTTAATAGAATTGTTTCGATTTTTTGGTGTATGTGAAGGTGTGTGAAGTCGACCAATCCGCACTGGACCAGCGTGGTTGACTAAGGCCTAAAACTACCCTTACTTAGGCTCGAGCCCCTCTGTGGGAACGTGTATGAGCTGTGATGATGATTAAATATTGTGGTTAATAATCGAAATAAATAATATATTATCTTTTAAGTTGCACCAAATTACAACCAGTAAGCCAAATTTTATCAAGATCGGTTAAGTAGTTTCGGAGCTCATTAAGGAAAAACACTGTGATGCGAGATTTTCACATATATATCGAATATTTCTATCTTTATTTCCATATATTATTGTTATTTCTCTTCCTGCGGACTCATTAGCCGCGATCATGGTAAACGGTTTCTTTACCATACAGGAGTTGAAAAGACAATCTATCTTAAAAATCATGATCAGTATTTTTTAAAGTATTATCAAGTAATGGCCATTAAAAAGGCTATTTATTTGGGTGGTGGATTCCCTGGTTTCGAGGTGTCGGTAACCCTGACTGAAGCCTGCTGCGCCATGGGGTGGCGGCCATTGATTCTGTTTGGGGCGCTTTGATCTCGGCTGGAGTAATTATAACCAAATACCTCCGTCTGGCTGTCTGTCTGCGGCATTACCGTCAATTCCATTCAAAATTGAAATCGCCCTCACATTTGATACCTACTACGTCTTAGAGATTATTGTTAACGTAGATTTATGCAGAATAAGCAATATTTGATTCAACAAAATGCTAAATATAATTATCATCACATTTGACAAAACTTATTGCTAGGGAAATTCAGCTCTGTTTCTATCAAAGCTAAACTAATTTCAGTCTTAGGGCACAGATAATATGCCGGTTGTGGTAGTCGCAGTGTGGACGTTACCTACCATGCGAGCCAACAAGGGCAGAAAGAACACTAGGGGGTTTTAGTGGGTCGGCCTGGAACTCTGCCGGGAGAGCCCCACACACGCCCGCCGTCTAGCCAACGACGGGTACGGTGCGGTTGCGCATTTCCCCCCAAAAAAAGGGCACAGATAATATAATTCTACAGTAAACCACTATTTGGTCAACTGTACTAATACCATGGATGTAGTACTTACTTGCTTAACTACAGACCTACATCCTGCATGAACCAAAAATGGATATTCAAACAAAATATTATAAGCCCCCAGTTTGCATACAGATGCAAAGGGTGGACTTATCTCTAATAGAGATCTCTTTCAGTCAACCAAGATAATAACTCTGTACGAAAAACCTCTGAATCTGATGAACTGAACTGAAGTAAATGACATTTGAGCTCATGCAGATGAAACTTGGCAGGTATATTCCTCGTTTTTTTACCGCTGGGTCTGTTCCAGGGGAGATCGTTCAGTGAATTTGCCTTCCTGGTCCTGAATTCTGAGAAAAGAGATTCTGTAGACAGGTTAATCCGAGAAGATGGGACACAAGTGGATAAGCACCATACTAACATACTCCTACAGGCTACGGTATACCATGTGACTGTTACCACTTACCATCAGGTGAGCAGTATGCAGTGTGCAGTGTGGTGATGATGAATTGCCGTAATGAGGGTGTAAGCCCCTTCCACCTGGATTTATAGAGATACAGAAAAATACAGACTATCTTTTTACTCACGTTGATTAATCCATAATTTGCTAATTTGATTAATTTTTTCCGTTCACAATGTAATTGACCTTTTTGAAATTGTTAATATGGGAATTGGTAATAAAAATATAGAAGTGGTGGTAATCTGGAAATCCATTACCTAAAGAAAGGGAGGTAAAACAGAGAAACAGAAATTTACCCTTTTTACTGGATACCAAATAATGGAACTTAATTATTTCGCAATTTCTTGCAGAAAGCTCAACAAAAAAACAACAAAAACCGCCAAAATCGAGTACCAAGTCCACGTGAGTGAAGCCGCGGGCAGAAAACTAGTAATTTAGTAATTAAGACGTTGTGATTTCTTAGTACCTGTAAAGGTATATTGTAGAATAGGAGATCTTTAGATTAATAAATGAAGAAAAACAACGTATTGGCGCAAATAGTTAAAGCTTTGTGTTGTAATTTCTTGATGGCATCTTGTGATTAGAACACTAATTTCACTAGTTCCACTTGATTTTTATTATATTTAAGTTATTGCGACCGGTTTCGAGACATGACATGACATTTACCAGAGGGAGACTGTGTACCGAGTCGTCTGCAGGGGTACCTCTATCTTACCTATTTCTGTCGCCAACCAGCGATATGCTTGCATTGCTGTATTCCGGTTTGAAGGGTAAGACAGGCAGTGAAATTACTGGGTACTGTGACTTAACATCTTATGTCGCGGGTTGGCAACGTACATTGGTATCACTGTGAGGCTTGTTATGCGCAAGCCTTACGGAGACCACATGTGCTACAGGCGGCTGTTGCCACTTACCATCAGGCGGGCAGTCGGCTTGTTTGCCAACTTAGTTGCATTAAAAAAATGATCGTCAGGCAATAAACAAATTTCATGGGCCCATGAAGTTTGTTTATTGCCTGAAGATGATGTCTCGAAACCATGTCTGAAAACCATTACCGGCTAATTTTGATAGATGTGGAAGCTTCCACGAAACCAAACACACTTCCCACTGCCAGTGAGTCACTGCGCAGACAGCCGGCTAATATTTGTTGTGTGCACAACGCACGACAGGGTACACCTAAAGCTATACGGCAGAGGAGCGTGGAATATACACACCATAAAAACTAGTATTAAGTTAATATTTAATACGGCCTTATTAATAAAAATTTTACTCCTTGGATCATCCTCGGCTTATAGTTACTCCGTGTTTTGTCTTGTTTCCGCAAATGTCGGCTGTCATTTGTTAAAATAAGACAAAATACGGAGTAACTAATTCGAGATGATCCAATTACTAAAATTTTTATTAATAAGGCCGTAGGCCTTACAATTTAGCCACATCTAACTAATGAAATTGTAATTTTAATTAATTTTTATTTTTAACCGACTTCAAAAAAGGTGGAGGTTATCATTTCGGTTGTTTTTTTTATTTCAAACCGATTTCCAAAATTCTTTTTGTATTCGATAGAGTATACTGCAAGGGTGGTCCCATGGTCACTAAAGTTGGGATCTGATGATGGGATCCCATGGAAATTGAGGAAAACCCTTAAATTTTAAGGTGTGTCCAACGTGTTTTGTATGTATGTTACGCCATTACTCCGCCAATTGTGGACCGATTTTCAAAATTCTTTTGTATTTGATAGAGTATACTCCTGGGGTGGTCCCAAGGTCACCAAAGTCAGGATCTGATGACGGGATCCCATGAAAATCGAGGAAAACACAAATTTATTAAAAAAAATTGGGTTTCTTTCACTAAAAAGTTAAAAATAAAAAATATTTTAACAAAAAAAAACAACTTCAAAAACACTGAAAAGTTAAAAATAATTTAAGAATAGACACAGACAACATCACACTTCTATATTGAAGTCGGTGACAAATTTTAACACTTTCTAGGATATCATCGTTTGGCGCCGACTTATATTATTTTTAACTTTTCAGTGTTTTTGAAGTCGGTTTTTATTTTTGTTAAAATATTTTTTATTCTGGTTCTTTTTGAATCGGATTTGTGTTAACAGTTATATCCCGGCTACAAGTAATATAAAATATTTAATAATAAAATGTAATAATGAATTGTGCACATCATCTCAGAATCAAACTATTTTTTCCTAAGTACCTAGATAACTTTGTTGAAATTTTTTGTCTCATAATTACTAATTAAATACTTTTGAAAAACATGAAAATATTGTTTACATTTTGAACCGTTTTTGATTAAAATGTACTGTGACGGGTATAAAAAAAGTTTTGGGAACTCAAATTGCAACTGAAAGCGTCCATAGGCTACAGTCATGATACAGTCATGCCATGAATGTAACTTGTTTACCACCTTAAGGCGATTTACACACTGCCACGCACCACGCTGCATGTTGCGTGTCGACGCACCTACGCGCGTACTTGCGGGAGTGCAGATCATCATCATGCGGGTTTTTAATGCACTCACGCGCGTAGTTGCGTTTCCAAAATCAACGTCAAGCCCTTCCAAAATAACGCACGGCACTGCGAGACTCGGTGTGCCATACCCAGTGTTGCCATATTTACGGATTTGTCCGCATGTATACGGAATTTTAGTGTTCAAACCGGACAATAAATGCAGACGGATTTTTATACGGAATTTTGAGAAAATTACTTATATCTGATTTTTTTAATAAGATCGGTTATTTTAAACTGTTTTTAAATGAAACGGATCGTTCTATTCTATTTAATCTGCATGACTAGCGATTTGTATTAAATTTTCATCGATGTTTACGAAACTGAGGTGGCACACTGATATAATGAGATCTGGCTGGTCTATGATTTCTGGATTCCCCGTTGATATATTTTTGTTTATCGCCTAATGAGAGGCAGAGAGGGTTAATAGTTATTTAGTATTAGTACAAGCAATACGAAATAATTAGTTTGGTTTGTTTTGAATTGAATCATTCTCTCCCTCAATTTGCTTCTGACTTCGAAATTGTTCATAAAAGTTCACTAAACAAAGAAAATAATACAAATCAAAGATTACTTTTATTTTTCTTATACGGATTATATTAGAAACTTCTCATACGGATCTCATACGGAAAATTGGCAATAAAAATTGCGGATCTTTGGCTTTTTGATCTGGCAACACTGGCCATACCTTGCGTCTCGCCCGCACCTACGCGCGTGGGTACGTCTTTCTCCGCTTGTAGGCGCGTGATCTGCATGAACACGCGTGGATGCGTTTTCTGTGTGTTGGACTGTGCGTGTTTTCTATACAGACAGACAGAGATAATTACAAGCAACGTAAGAACGCGCATTCGCGGCAGTGTGTGAATCGCCTTATGGTATAAAAAAGGAAAATCTAATCGTGTTGCAATTCGCATCGTATTGCAATCTTCATAGTATATGTATGATCATATTTTCAAAAGATAATTAATGTTTGACGTTTGAAAACCTGTGCGGCAACACTAACAATAAAGCGGGCACTGCTCTTGTAAAAAGAACTAGATTAGTATGAGCTGTATGTAAGCAAACATTTCTGCGTAAATATTGGTTGTAAAAGTCGTACATGTAATGACGTTTTAATGCCCGAAATTATATAAGTGTATTATAAGACAAAAGGTGTAAAGAGCTGTAGTTCATATTTTATGAGTACTTTGATCAGAAACCCAATTACATGATTAGCAATGACATTAATAAGTACACACTAAAACTTCTGGTAACAAATACTTCTTGCATGGCGTAGCTAATAATAGATTATCATTTCTTTTATATCTTGCAAGGGAGTAGATGCATAAAACGGAAAGTTGCAGTCCACAGCTTTCAAAGAGCGCGGAGCCGATACGTTAATGTTTACATTGTATACCTCCACAGATGCCCGGACTCCATGCGTTCCCTAGTGAAGATCAATATAAGCTACCTCTCTGTGATTCATGCTCCCCTAGTATCGAACTTATCTCAGGATCGTTGAACCTATTGTTGAACCTTGAACTTTATTTGAGCCTTATTTTTTACTGTTAAAATCGTGTATTTTTTCAAACTAAAACTGGGATATTACTTTATCCCAAAATTAAGCTTTTCTTAAAGCCCAATTACCAATATTAAGCTTTTAATAGGTGTAATATAATTAAATTAAATTAAAGATATTGTTAAAAGGTTCAGATACTGTATGGGGCGCAATGGAACGGGGTACTATGAGACTGTATTCATTGTACCCTGTTATTATATGCCCGGGATAGATTATTGGAATTTTGTTACAGATTTTGAAGTAATAATGGTGAAAATTCGTAAGAAAAAGACAGATAAGAGCTTGTATAGTAAAACGATGTGCGAGCAGCGCTGTTGAACTTATAGGATGTGGTACGAGTTAACGAACTGCTGCTGACCTAAAAATGCCAACTCTAGTAAAATTGCATTGATATGTTAAAAAAACCAAAGCAGCAGGAGATAGAGACGCAGGAATGAATATAGAATGAGGATCAACGCGGTTTTTAGTTTTGAATGTAGAATTATAGTCCGTAAAAAATCCTGAACATTGGTATAATTAGTTTTTTTATACGACCAAAAATGAGTGAGTAGCGATTAAATGAATGCTCCACTCGGTTAAAAGTCGCGGCAAGAGAGCGTGACGTCACAGGCCCCGTGACCGCCAGCGGGCCGTTGTCGCGATACTGTGCGCCCGTGCCTACGCTTGGTAATTATTGTTTTTTACTTATTTGGCGTCCGATTGATGTTTGTTATTATGACAATCAACTATGTCTTAATATTGCATAGTACCTAAATATAGCAATACGTCCATGAAAAAGCCAGAGAAACTTTGGAAAAAGTGATATTCCGTGACAAAGAGAAGAGAGATGTTAAGCAACTTGTAAAATCCAGTGGATTGTCATGTGTCTACGTACGTACTAAACTAGATCTTAACTATCACAGAACACAGAAAAGGTTAAAAAGGTATACAATATACATATACAACATGAAAATGTAAACGTCCGGAAAAAATGTATATGTGTAACATACGAGTATAATCCACATGATGATTAAAAATACACGAGTTTTTCATTCAGCTCTTTAACACTAAATATTCCGCAGAGCGTCGGTGGCGCAGTGGACTCGGCACTTGTCTTCCAATCGGGGGGTCGGGGTTCAAGACCCGCCATGTACCAATGTGTTTTTCGTTTCGAATTTCATATGTACATTTGTCTGACGCTCCTACGGTGAAGGAAAACATCGTGAGGCAACCTGCATACATCTGCGAAGAAATTCAATGATGTATGTGAAGTCGACCAATCCGCACTGGGCCAGCGTGGTTGACTAAGGCCTAATCACCCTAACATAGGGTAGGCTCGAGCCCCTCGGTGGGGACGTATATGGGCTGTGATGATGATGATGATGATGATTCCGCAGTAATATTTTTATCGTGTTGAATAACTTTAACAGTTCTATTAAAGTATTATTACTATTTTTGCGAAAAGTATTAATATAATAATAATATTAATAGAAAATAATAAGCACCGGTAGCTTGGGCCGTGCTCCGCTGCCAGTGGCACCCTAGATTTATGTTTTTTTATAATATTTGTGTTTTTACGTGTATGAATTGTAAAAACTTAAATTTAAGATACTTTTTGAAAAAATGTAATAATAATAATAACACCAAATAACTACATTGGTAGTTGTAGTTAAAAGTTTAACAACAAGGCGTTTCTAACTTATGTGTTCTGTGGTAGGTAGGTATATTATTCTACGTATTTTGGCGACATTGATTATATGAGCAGCAGCTTTGGATGTAAAACGGATGTATAAACGATAGATCAATCCATCAACTGCATATACACAATAGAGGGGCAAATCGATCCACGGCTCAACCACAGGTAGATGCAGAAGGCCGACCTTAGTTCTTGATATCGACGAGTACTTTGACCTATGCTTCGAAGTAGTGCTAAGGTTGTCGTAACACCCGAGGCTTACTGACCGTGTATTAAACGTTGTCCTAGCGGGTTCACCGTTTACAAACGAATATGGCAGTTTCATACGCAGTGGCAGCCAGGATGTTAGTAACAGGCGCTGGATGTCACGGGCCATCTTGGCCTGATTGCGAGGCTCACCATCCGCAAAGAAGGCGCCTTCGTCGGAGAGCAGGGCTAACAATAAGTCCTGCTGCCCCTCTTGGAGCTGGTCTTGGAGGGTGAAGATGTCTTCGATGTAGGATGCGTAGAGGCATGGCGACAGGCAGTTGTCCTGGGGTATACCTGCGAGTATGGGGCGTGGCTGGAAGGTGGCCTTCTTGACCAAGAGAACGAAGCTCCGAAATAGCGTCAGCAGTGTCATATGAGCGGGCGACATGCTGGTGACGGCCAGCTTGTAGAGGAGACCGGGAGGCCACAAAACCCCGACGGTGTCGTTATTCAGCTTCATTACGGCCGCGAGGTGGATCTACTTCAGCAGCAGTAGCTCGAATAGCTTGGCAGCGTGAGACAGAGCGTTATGTATTGATATGTGAATCGCGCGCTATCACAAACGGGCTTGAATCCTTCATTCCTAACTGCACCGAGATCGCTGTATGCGCGCGTCTATGTACAAGCCCGTTTCCGCCCGATGTAGACAGCCTGTCCTCTTTTTTACGTACATATCATATATCATATCATTTATTGCGTCATGTAGTTACAAGGTTCTTATGGCTAATAAAGTAAGTACCGTACATGAGTCCCGTGAGGGCCCTGCAATAATCACTGTCAAAAAAAGATAATTAACATTAGATGAAAACATTAACATTAGAATACACTTACAAAATAACATAACAATCAGTACAATCCAACTCAATGGTCCAATTAGAAATCTTTGTCAGTTAAGAATGATTCAGTAGAATAATAACACTTCTGTATCAACAATTTACTAAGATTTTTCTTGAAGTTATTGAGGTCTTTAATATGTCTTATAGATTTCGGAATCTTATTAAAGATGCGAGGGACGCTGCATATTACACTCTTGCTCATTAATGTTGTTTTACATTGTATTGACCTTAATTTAGTTTTATGACGTTCTCGTGAATTATATTGAAACAAATGTGGATTGACTTTAACGAATATACCGCATTCTAATATATATAAACAAGGTAGTGTTAATAAATTATATTTTTTGAAAATTGGCTGACATGAATCTCGTCGTTGCAGACAAAACATCGCTCGTATACATCTCTTTTGAGCTTTAAAGACCATATCTTTGTTGGTTGAGTTTCCCCAAAACAACACGCCGTATCTTAGTATTGACCCAACCCTTCCATGGTAAGCAGTTAACAGGGTTGATATATTTACTATTTTTCGTAAATTGAATAATGCATAGGAAAACTGACTAAGCTTAGAGCAAATATGATCAACATGATTTTTCCAATTTAATTTGCTATCAACATATAAACCCAAGAATTTTGTTGAATTAGTTGGCTTTACTGATTGACCCTGATAATTTACATTAAGATTGATTTTATCGTTGTTTCTTTGTGCAAAATGCATTATACTAGTTTTTTTGAGATTTAACTTAAGATTATTGTCGTTCAACCAAAGAATTAGAGAGACCAAATTATCATTGATATCTGCTTCAATACCCATTGGTGAACAGAACTGTACTGTCGTCTGCAAATAAAGTCATATGGTGTTTTGTAGCTGATGGAAAATCATTAACATAGAGTAGAAACAAAAGTGGAGCCAATACACTACCCTGTGGTACGCCGTATTTCACGTTTCTAAATTGCGATTGGTATTGCACTTCAGTTTTAGTATTGATATCTATTCTACTGATCATGGTTGCCTGTTGTCTATTCGTCAAATAAGACCTAATCAACTCATGCGCGTTACCCCTAATCCCATATGCATATAACTTATCCAACAATATGTCATGATTCACGTGGTCGAAAGCCTTAGTCATATCCATATATAGAGCTGTAGCTGGTAATCTATTATCCACATTCTTATAAACTTCACAAAGAAAGTTGTAAATGGCCATGTTTATTGATTTATGTTTTACAAACCCATATTGTTGATGAGTAAATATATTGTTTTTCTCTACATAAGAATATATATTGATATAAATAATTTTCTCGAATATTTTTGCAAGTATTGGAATTATCGCTACTGGTCTGTAATTACTTATATCAGTTTTATCGTTTTTTTTGAACACAGAAACAATGATTGTGGAAAGGTGCCGTTCTCTATACATAGATTAAAGACGTAAGCTAAAACAGGTGCTATTATCACATTGCAATCTTTAATGACCTTTGTAACTATATTGTCATAGCCTGAACTACGTTTGTTTTTTAAGGAATTAATTATTTTGTATATATCATCTGTTATAACTGGGTTGAAAAATATTGAATCTTTGCTGTTTGTTACAGAACTAGAAATATTTTTTGGCTTATTACTATTATTACTCGTTACCTCGTCAATAAAGTGGTCGTTAAATTTTGTTACAATTTCATTAGGATCGTTAATTGTCGTACCATTAACAATTATTTTGTTTATAATTTCTTTGGGATGGCTATTTTTTGCGCGGTTTATGATGTTCCATGTTACTTTACTTTTATTAGTTGCTGTTTTGATTGAAAAATCATTCTGCGATTTTTGCGTTTTTTGAATAACACTTTTATATCTCTTAGCATATACTCTTAAGTTTTTTTTATTGTCCGTAGTAGGATTATTTCTATATTTCCAAAGCAATTCTTTTTTACGTTTGTTACATATTCTAATACCACGGCTTAACCATTTTGATTTAAAATAAGAATGTTTTTTCAATCTAACCAGAGGAAAACACAGATCATACATCAGTTTAAATAACGAATAGAAATTATTGAATGCTATCTCAGGGTCCTTACTTTCATAGACATAATTGAAACTGAGTTGTTTTAAACAGTTAAAGAATTTTATTCTATTTTCTGCACAGTAATTTCGTTTTTTAACAAACCAATATTTTAACAAACATTTCTTTTTTACAGGACATTTAATTATTTGTGCTGTATGATCTGACAAGGCCAGTTCTTCAATTTGGCCCTTACAACCATGAATATTCTGGGCAAAGTTGTCTATACATGTTTTACTTCATGTTTTACTTACTAATCGTGTAGGTTCATTAAATTGCAATTTCAGATTATAACCTGAAAGTAAGTTACGGAACTCTGTTGATAGTTTATCCGTTTTCAAAGTATTTATGTTAAAGTCACCGCACAATACTTACCGCGCAATATTCTTTCTTTTATGTATCATCTTGTGTAGAATTCCATCTAATTTATTAATAAAAACATCAAACATTTTTTTATCTTTATTAGGTGGTCTGTAAATGCAAATAATATTGATTTGGTGCTCTATTAGCTCTATTCCTGTACATTCAATTAGGTTGGTATACACAAAGTAAATATATACAGAGGACCTTCATTTCAAATAGGTATTTATGGCGCACGCAAAACTCAAGATACCAACAGCTGGTTGTACCAAAATGTGTTCTTATGATTTAGATTTTTTATTTTATCATTTATGTAAAAAATAGAAACCGTTTAAAATAAATCTATATTTTATTTATACCTACTTTACTTGTAAAATAAGAAGTATGAAGAAATAGACCCCGACTAAAAAAAACGCTGGAAAGTCTGTTCATTCACAACTACTATATTGAAGAGACCTGGAGCCAGCAGACGATTCCGGAACTGATGATGTAAATAAGTTAGTTTATTTATTTATGGAAAAGGTACACCAATATTATCAATGGTTATAAATACATTGCTAATGTATTATATAATAGCATATTTTGATATACTACTATAAGTTTACTCATACTTATCACACAACATAAATGTTATGAGCTTACTTTTTTTAAGAGGCCTATTACAAAAGAAAGCGCAGATTAAGGTTTTTAATGGTTAAAATAGTATACCTATCGTTGGTTGCAATAAAAAGCATTTACTTGATAATATTGTTATCTACAGTAACAATAAAGCGGTTAATAACTTAGTCATAGTTATTTACCAGAAGCATGTTGAAGGCTCACGCGGACCTGATTTGGAAACTCTTTATAGATTCTGTTTAATATTAACTATCAAAATATTAATTTTACGTGACACAATATCCTTCACTTCAACAAAAATTAAATATATTTCGTTTAATGGCTCTTATGAAAAGAAATAAATTCTTAATCTAATTAAATTTTCTAACGAAAATCCGTCGAAACAAGTCAGATTATGTACGAAGTTCTCCATCGCTTAAAGGTAATTTTTATGCCAAAATATTTTTTAACCCTTGCTTAAACTGTTGTGTTATTTATATGTTTATAAATCGATACTATATTTCTTATGAATAAAATAGAACTAGAATATATATATTGTTTCGTCGGCGATGCCAAAAAGTTTGTTTGTTTAGTGCCGCGCGCCGCGATTTTGTGATTGGCCTCCTAACAGTAATTCAATCACAAAACAAAAAGATTTAAGTAATTTATAGATTAGAACTAGTTCGATATACAATATCACAATGTAATATATTTAAACACATTACACCTTAATACACAAATGAAACATCTTAACTCACACCGTTGCCTGGCGGACTGAGGCGTGAGCGTACAAGGAGCACGCACGGCATGGAGCCTGTGACGTCACGCGTATTCTCGGCACACGGCTTTAACCGCCCGCACGGGTCTAGGTTTAAAACTCAATATCTCGGTGACCAATGGGCCGATTTCGATAATTCAAAAACATATACCATTCGTATGTCATAAAGAATAATGTGAATACTAATTTGAACAAGTTTGTGATAGTTGTACTGATCCTCATTTTCATTTTTTTTTTACTTTATTAGCCTTGTTCCAATGTACCCCAGACACCGTTTCATTGTACCCCAGACCTGGGGTCATTGAAACAGAAGAGACGTTGAGCAAAAATGTTGAGCAGTTAACGTTTATTTTTTAACTTATTTTTGTTCTTAATAGGTAGATTATGAACCGTTGTTGTTGTCGTTCTAAACAAATATAATCAAAATATAAAGCACAGTTTTTCTGAAAAATAAAAATGATGTTTTCGTTTCATTGTACCCCACCTATCCCTACCCAGAAAGACGGTTTAATAGAACAGAATCTTTTCAAAATTATGTTAAGTCATACTCAAAAAAATTTTAAGCAGGTTTATCAAACTGCGAAAATTAAATATATTAGTGCTCAAATTTATAACAGTACAAACAAAGTCAAATCTACTTGGAAAACTGGCCAAACAAAAGCTTCAGCAAATAATTATAAACTTAAAATTGATGGTAAATTTATTAGTTCAGACTCGGATGTTTTTTTCGGATTTTTTTTACTCCAATTCCTGTAGATTTGACAAGCACTTTAGGCTCTTCCACGCCCATTGCAGAATCCTTGTTGAAAGAAAATGTTCCTTGTTGTAATACTGTATTTAAATTTAACCATGTTAGTAAACGTGACATCATAGACACTTTCAAATCGTTGAACATTAAAAAACTGCCGATCTCTGGGGAATATCTGTATATATGGTAAAGAATGTTGAAATAGTTGCTACACATTTAACTTTAATTTTCAACAACTGTATTGATAGTGGTGTGTTTCCTGATTTGATGAAACTTAGCAAAATAACTCCATTGTTTAAATCTAGTAGTACTTCAGATCCCTCTAACTTTCGTCCAATATCCGTACTATCCCCGCCCACGTGAGACTGCTGGCGTCGTTTCTCCAGGGTCGGAGCTTCGTGGTCTCGGTCGAGGACGCCACCTCCCAGCCACGCCCCATCCTCGCAGGAGTGCCCCAGGGCAGCTGCCTCTCGCCGTGCCTGTACGCCGCCTACACCGACGACATCCCCACCCTCCAAGACCAGCTCCAGGAGGGGCAGCGGGACGTGGTGTTGGCCCTATTCGCCGACGACAGCGCCTTCTTCGCCTCGTCGCGGAAGGTGAGATTCGCCTCCGCCCGGATGCAGCAACTGCTGGACCGCCTGCCAACATGGCTGGACAACTGGAGGATGGCCGTCAATGTGGGTAAGACGGCCGCCATCCTGGTCGGGTCGCAGCGCCGCATGCCACCGCCACTGACACTCCGCGGACAGGACGTAGCTTGGCAGACCACAGTTGCGTACCTCGGATGCCGCATCGACCGTCAACTGCGCATGGTGCCCCAGGTTGACCATGTCGTCAACCAGGCCAAGATGGCCCGTGGCATCCTGCGCCCGGTGCTGGCATCCCGACTACCACTCCGTACGAAACTGATGGTCTATAAGAGCTACGTTCGTACGCGGCTCACCTACGCCGCCCCAGCATGGTATGCGTTGTGCTCCCCGACCCAGCGTTCCAGACTGCAGGTGGTCCAGAACGTCTCTCTCCGTGTCGTGACGAACGCGGGCCGCTACGTCAGGAATGACGTCATTGCCCGGGACGTTCGGATGCCGACGGTGGAGGAGTTCGTCGCCCGTCTGGCGCGTCGAATGTTCGACAGCGCCGACAACGGGCCCCACCTCCACCTCCACAATATTGCTCCTTATGTCCCCAGGCCTCCAGACTCTTCCGGACGAGCGCTGCCCCGCGACTTGTTGTCGCCCAGGGCGGAGAGAGACCAAGACCTACCAGCGTCACCACCACCATCACCAGCTGCATCCCCACGACGAGGCGACCCACCCCGGCCAAGACTCCGCTTCGTCAGCGACTTCGCTGACGACGCCACCACCTGACCAGACCCCGTGTCGCTTGGCTTGTAGTCTGCCGCGGGACCCCACCGCTCGCGCGCGTGACTCGCCTAAGCGACACCACCACCGGACATGACACCACCATCACCCATCAAGACCAATGGCCCCCTCCTCCCCCCACCGCTCCTCCGGGCGCAGAGTAAGCCGCGGCCTGCTCGCCGGCGCTCGCTGGGCTTGGGACAAGCCCCTCTAACCTGGTGTGCTTGACCGCGGAGGGCCGTGCCTCGATCCCGGAGTGGTAGCACAGGGGGGGTGGCGAAGAGGGGCCCGTCACTACGTGACGTGCCCAACACCGGCGAGCTACTGCTCGCCGAGAAGATGCCCGGGCAATGGGCGACAAATGCCCGAAGCCCGCACCCGCCCATGGCGGAAGAAACTCTGACTGACCGTACTATCAACATTCAGTAAAATTTTTGAAAAAACCGCGCTTAAGCAATTACAGAAACATTTTAGTAATAATAACTTACTGCATATTAAACAATTTAGTTTTACCCGCGGACGGTCCACGACTGATGCTGGAAAAAAATTGTTAGACTGCATTTATGAGGCCTGGGAGGAGTCGCAGGATGTTTATGGTGTTTTTTGTGACTTATCGAAGGCTTTTGACTGTGTCCAACATCAGACGTTAATCAGGAAATTACACTATTGTGGTATCCGTGGTACCGCTTTGGATTTTCTCACTTTCATTTCATTCATCATCAATGGAGAGCAGTCACCTGGATCATTTGTAAAAATGGGGGTGCCGCAGGGCTCAATATTAGGTCCATTTCTATTTCTGGTATATATTGATGACCTCCCTCACCTTGTAAGACACGACCATGAGATAGTCTTGTTTGCAGATAACACGTCTTTAGTATTTAAAGTTAAACGTGGACAAATTAATATTGACGAAGTAAACATTGCACTCTCCAAGGTTGTTCACTGGTTCGGCGCCAATAATTTGTTGTTAAATGAAAGTAAAACAAAATGCATTAGATTCACTATGCCAAATGTTCGATTAGTTAAAGCCAAAGTCAAGGTTAGGGATAAGGAAATAGAGCTGGTCAATCAAACTGTATTTCTGGGTATAACTTTAGATTCTAAGTTATAATGGGTTCCTCATATTGAATGCCTATCGAACAGACTAAGTTCTGCAGCATACGCCGTAAAAATGATTCGTCAAATAACAGATGTGAAAACTGCGCGGTTAGTCTATTTTAGCTACTTCCACAGTATTATGTCATACGGGATACTACTGTGGGAAAATGCCGCCGATATTGGCTGCATTTTTGTACTGCAGAAGAGGGCTGTTCGGGCGATCTATGGGATGGGCTCCCGAGAGTCTTTAAGAGAAAAATTCAAAGAAATTGATATTATGACTGTACATTCACAATATATTTATGAAAACTTACTGTATGCACACAAGAATAAAGATATCAAATTCAGTAAAAATAGTGACTATCATAATTTAAATTTAAGAAATAAAGACAAGCTAGCAATGCCCACATATAGGCTCCATAAAATAAGCAACTCCTTTGTAGGTCACTGTATACGAATGTACAACACGCTGCCATGTAACATGCATGACTTGTCAGTAAATAAATTTAAAATTTTAATTAAAGCTCAGTTATGCAAAAAGGCGTAGTACAGTGTTAAAGATTTTTTGAATGATAAGGCAGCGTGGTGGTTAAAGAAATGAATTGCTCGTTCTCTGAATAGTTTTGTAATATTCACAATTTGTAAGACATTTGGCGATATTTAAAGAGTTTTGGCACATGAGTTTCTTGCCCGATTCTTCTCATGTTAGCCCCTACATTCGGAATCGGGGCGCTCTTGGCGATTACATGCGCGGCATCAACTCCGCAGATGTACTTGCCACTAGCGCACGGGTTATCTTGATTTTAGTATAATATTTTTTGTCTCATTAATTTTGTAAAATTGACGATTTTAAATGCCCGCAAGGGCCTATGAAATAAATTACTTTTAATTTGGATTTTATAATTTCTGTCTAAGCCACATAGATTTGGAAGCTAGTTTTCGTTGCAGTCAAGTATTCATTGTTTAACGCGCAGGTTATAGCACCTGCAAATGACAAATGGCGACCGCATACCAGGCCTATACCAAAGAAAGTGACTAACTCTCATCCCGTCTCGCTTCATTTTCATAATATATGAGAAAGCGAGAAGGAACATGTTATTTGTCTTTTATCCCGTTTTCTCCACGGTCCGTGCTACGCCTGCAGGAGTCGCAGCGTTAGTTCCCCACAAAGTAATTCCACGATCCTCATATCCCGTGGCCTTACCATGATCGCTTATAGCAAGATTAAAACAATAATGAAACAGAGACACCGCTCTTGCTGCGTATAGCACCACCCCTAGTGTTACCAGACGCCCCGCTTTTGGCGGGACATCCCGTTTTTCCACCCCCTCGGAATGCGTCCCAAAATCCCTCTTTTTGCAGGCACGCATATTAAAACCTAAGTGAAGCGACGCACGAGGTGGGGTGTTGAGGGGTGAGGTTGGTGACGACGCGAGCGTGACTGGATACATCAATTTACCTATTCAAGTTTGATTTGTAATTGTTGATCTCATTATATCCAGTTAGGAATGGATTTGCAAATACATAAATATAAGTCTTGTTGTCATGCATTTTACTCCGTCCCGATTTTTTCGTCCCAGTCCCGCTTTCCAAGTCCCGATATTTCGAAAAATAGATCTAGCAATAGGTACTAATACTAACCCCGGCTTGGCGACGCCAGCGCAGTGAACTCAACGCTGCGCTGGGAGGCGGAAACCTCTCGCTGCCGAGCATGGTCGTGGCCATGCTCCGTGGCGAGGCGGAATGGGAGGCTGTCGCCTCCTTCTGCGAGGACGTAATCTCGCAGAAGGAGGCCGCGGAGAGGGAGCGGGAGGCAGATCCTCAAGCCGCTCCCATCCGCCGCAGACGGATAGGCAGGCGAAGACGGGCATTCGCACAAGCGATGCCCGTCTAATGACCCTGCCGTGGAGGCCTGCGTGCACGGTTGGCCCCGTGCACGCCGCCGTAAGGCCCTCCGTCTGGGGATTGCCCTGGTGTTCTCGGGCAATCCCCCCTTGGCGATAGCCCGACCAATTGGTCGGGCTTGCCCGGGCGCGTGGGTAGTGGAGTCGCACTGTGGACCTTACCTAGCGTGCCCATAAGGGCAGGGAGAACACCGGGGGGTTTTAGTGGGTAGGCCTGGTATTCTGCCAGGAGAGCCCCACACACGCCCGCCGTCTAGCCCACGGCGGGTACGGTGCGGTTACGCATTCCCCCCGAGAAAAAAAAAAAAAAAAAAGGTACTAACCACCCCGCTCTCAGCGCTGTTTTATTTATTTATTAGCTTTACACAGCTTCGCCCGCGTTGTTTTTGTTTTCCCGTGGAAATTTTATATATTCCCGTGGGAAAATATAATTTTGTAGTATATGTTAATCAGGGATAATGTAGCATTCTAATGGTGAAAGAAATTTTCAAATCGGTCTAGTAGTTTTTAAGTTTATTCGTTATATTATACAAACATACAAATCTTTCCTCTTTACCTATTATAATAGTAAGTGTAGTGGTGAAGCGTGTAAATAGCTTACACCAGGCGGGATCACAATGAATTAAAAAAGTTTAAATTGAGATAATGTCTCCTATACAGGGTAATTTTTAAACCATCAACAACCTCCCAGGGGCTGATTCTAATCAAAAGAGCTCGCGTGGGCTGAACTGCTCGAGGGTCTGAACAAGGAGCCATGGGGACGCCCGTATCGCATGGTTCGCAACCGCTTACGAAACCGTGGGCCCCCCGTCACCGAAACTCTGGATCCCCAGTTACTGGAGACGACAGTGGCCACCTTGTTCCCCGAACAAGAGGCGTTTAATCCACCAATGACGACCTTTAGCAGCGACTCTGACGACGACGAGGATGTCCCCCCAGTGTCGGATGTTGAGTTCGCCGCTGTATTACACAGGCTGAGGGGCAAGAAGACTGCTCCGGGCCCCGATGGTGTGCCGGCGAAAGTCCTCGCTCTCGCTCTCCGCGAAATGAGTGATGCCTTCAGACGCCTTCTCAACACTTGCCTCTCCACCGGACGATTCCCCAAAGTGTGGAAAGAGGGAAGGCTTGTTCTCCTGAAAAAAGAAGGGCGCCCGGAAAACTCCCCATCTGCGTACAGACCTATTGTGCTGCTCGACGAGGTAGGAAAGGTTTTCGAGAAGATCTTGGCCTCTCGAATATGCCAACATCTCAGCACGGTAGGTCCCGATCTGGCCGACCAACAATACGGCTTCAGGGAGGGCCGTTCAACGGTGGACGCCATATTAAAAGTGAAGGCGCTATCTGAAGGCATCACTGATAGGGGCGGAGTGGCGTTGGCGGTGTCCTTGGACATAAAGAATGCCTTCAACACGCTTCCATTCAGCTGTATCATGGCGGCATTACAATACCACCAGGTGCCGCCATATATACAAAAAGTAATCGCCGACTATCTGCGAGAGCGTGCTGTGGTATATGAAGGTCGTGACGGTCAGACCAAAAGGCGAGCGATGAGTAGGGGGGTTCCCCAGGGTTCCGTGTTGGGTCCACTACTGTGGAATATTGGGTACGACTGGGTGCTCAGAGGTGCTCTCTTAGGCGGGCTGTACGTCATGTGCTACGCCGATGATACCTTGGTCATCGCGCGGGGCGACACGTACAGGGATGCAGCTATACTAGCAACAGTCGGTACCGCTCACGTGGTGGAGAGGATTGGAGCCTTGGGTCTCCAAGTGGCCTTGGAGAAGACAGAGGCCGTCTGTTTCCATCGACCGAGGATGCGCCTTCTCCCTGACGCTGAGATCATAGTCGGGGGAGTTAGTATTAAAATTGCGGCCCAACTCAACTATCTGGGTCTAATATTAGACAGCGGGTGGACATTCACCGAGCACTTTAAGCGCTTGGGCCCAAGATTAGTTGGTGCGGCGTCTGCCCTCGGTCGACTACTTCCGAACATCGGCGGACCAGGAGCTACATGCCGTAAGTTGTATGCAGGGGTGATTGCCTCCATGGCTTTATACGGGGCTCCTGTTTGGGCACACGCCCTCAACAGGAATATCATACCCCTTCTACGGCGGCCACAACGTATCGTGGCGATACGTATGATTAGAGGGTATCGCACGATTTCCTTTGAGGCAGCGTGTGTGATAGCCGGCACCCCCCCGTGGCAGCTGGAGGCGGAGGTGTTGACCTCTGTATATGAGCGGAGGTGTGAGGCACGCGACGATGGGCACAGGCTCTGCCCTGAAGAGATCGCGCGATGGCGGAACGATGCCCATAGTGACATTGTTGCGAAGTGGAAGGAGCACTTGTGTAATCCATCGGCTGGCCACTGGACCATTACGGCAATTCAGCCGGTACTTAAGGAATGGGTAGAGCGAAGGTCGGGCTCACTTACCTACCGTTTGGTGCAGGTCTTGTCCGGCCACGGCTGTTTCGATAAGTTCCTGTACCAAATCGCCGGGAGGGAAGTGAGCCCGATCTGCAACGCTTGCGGGAGTGCAGATGACACTGCACTGCACACACTGTGCGATTGCCCCGCCTGGACTGAAGAGAGGGAGCTTCTCCGGGCGGTGATAGGCGATGACGTAGCTCTCCCAACCGTCATCAGGGAGATGCTGGCCCACAGACGATCGTGGCAGGCGATGGTCGACTTCTGCGAATCTGTTGTCGCGCAGAAGGAGACAGCCGAGCGCAGGAGGGAGGAGGATCCTCTCGCAGATGCGAGAAGGCGTCGGAGGACAGGGCGACGGAGAAGGTGGTTCCACCAGACTTCGCTGCCCTAGTGGGAGCCTGCGGGTAGTCGTCCGTGGGGTGACGGCTGCCTGCATTGCACAGGTTCCTGCGCCGGTGGGGGTGCTCCGTGGGGTGTTCCGGACCCTCCATGCCTCTGACGCACAGAGAGCGGTGTGCCTGCGGGCGAACGCCGGGCGGGGAATGACGGGGATAAATGCACCAGCGTGCAACTCCCCCTTCCCCGCCTACCTGGCGAGCTGCTGAACCCCGGGGTGGTTTAGTTGGTAGGTCGGCGAGTCACCTTCTCGTCCGGAGTCCAACATAACCCTGTACCCCCCAGTGCAGGGTATCCATGAGGATTCCCCCCGAAATCAAAAAAAAAAAAAAGGGGCTGATTCTAATGCTCAGATGCAACAACTTTTTGTATGGGACCAACATCGAAATCCCAAAAAAAAACCACTTCTCCATACAAACTAGGTTAGCTGATCGAGACTTTAATATGGGAAAGTGGATTATTTTTGCGATTTCGATGTTGGTCCCATACAAAAAGTTGTTGCATCTGAGCACTAGAATCAGCCCCTGGGAGGTTGTTGATGGTTTAAAAATTATCCTGTATAGGTACATGAGCCGAGAACCGACCAACGGAAAAGCCAGCACTCACCGAGGTGTGATGCGATGACCAGAGTCGTAGCTAGGGGCAGGCCAGAGGGGCGGCTGCCAGGGGCGCAGCCCGCAGGGGGGCGCACTTTGCAGACCCATATCCTGCAGGCCGCTGGGGCGCAGACACACGAAATGAAAAAACGATACTAACCCACATAAAAAACTACCCCATAGATTAGAAACGACAAGCCCAAATTTTACACAATATTTGTACCGAACTCTGAATAAAAGTAAAAATAGTTATTTGTTATACATGAGTGCAAAGTTGCTTTTTAACCGCGTGCTTAACTTTGATGACCGAGCAAGCGAAAGATTCCAAAAATTAGAATCCTGAGCGTTAGCGAGGGAATCAAAAGAGCACAAGGTGAAAAATCTTTGCACTCGAGTGCAACACGTAACTTTTCATCCCCCCTCAGCGAGGAAATGACTAAATGCAAAATAAAACATTAACAATCACAAGATGCTATTAATTTCAGTTTAGATACATATTTACTACAACATTATGATAGGTAAGTATTACAGAAAAATATTTAAATTATGTGTAACAAATAATACGTTTTTTTACTTGTTTTCAAGTTTCTTATTTATAACAATACGACGTCAAAACAAAATGGCGCGCGCAAAGCAAATTAAAAACAAAAGTACACCAAGGAGTTTTTCACAAATTTAAAAAAAGTTGTATGAAAAATTAGGCACCATGGACATGGAATATTATATAGGTTTAATGATGTTTTGAAATCACATACCTAGTGCACGCGATGTTCTAAATTCAAATTTACTTTAACCTCAAGCGGATAAAAACGGCTTTGGCGGTCAGATATCGAATAGCAAAAATACTCTTTCCGAGATGGGGGGATGAAAAAAATCTTAACTCATAAACCAAAATTCTGTTTTAGATTTCAGATTATTTTTCGACTGGGCCGGGCGGCACGGGCGGCGCTAGTGTACCGGCACGGAGCGCGGCGCCAAACCAATATAGGCTGACCATACATTCAGACTCACTAATGATTAGGGATATTTTTGGGTAATTTACCTTCTTTTTTTTGACTGACTTCAAAAAAGGAGGTTCTCAATTCGATACGTATGTTTTTTTGTGTATGTATGTAACGCGATTACGCCGCCGATGGATTTTGAAAATTCTTTTTGTATTCGTTAGAGTATACTCCTGGGGTGGTCTCAAGGTCACCAAAGTCAGCATATAATGATGGGATCCCATAAAAATTGAGGGAAACCCTTAAATTTTTAGGTATGTCCAACGTGTTTTATGTATATGTTACGCGATTACTCCGCCAATTGTGGACCGATTTTCAAAATTTTTGACTTTTCAGTGTTTTTGAAGTCGGTTTTTAGGGTTCCGTAGTAAACAAGGAACCCTTATAGTTTCGCAATGTCTGTCTGTCTGTCTGTCCGCGCTTTTACTTAGAGACTATTAGTACTAGAAAGCTGGAATTTGGTATCGATATGTATATTACTCATGCCAAAAAAGTGGATACAAAAACATTCAAAAAAACTTTGAATTAATATTTTTTTTTCAACTAACCTATCGTGTGGGGTATTGTTGCCTTTAAAAACAATTGCCTTTAAAAAATAATGTAAGGTTCAGAACACCATTTTTCGATTTAGCGATCCGTTTCTGAAATATTTGGAATATTTGCAAATTTCCCCCATATCTGGTAAACGGTTATATATGGACACGTGAAAAAAATTACAACAGGAGTAATGATGAGAAATGATGAGATCCGTAGAAGAAGATGAGTCACCGATATAGCCCGAAAAAATTGCAAACCTTAAGTGGCAGTAGGCAGGACACAGCTCGCAGGACGGGAGGCTGTTGGAGCGGAAAGGTCTTCGAGTGGGTACTATTTCGCCTTTTTGTATTGGTGCGATATTAGAATGAGATGCATGATCCGTTCCGTCAATTAGAACGCCATGTTCGAAATTTAAAAAATCCATGATGGCGGCCGGTGTGAAATGTCAACTTTTCCAAATGACTTCGATCGCCATGGCATTTGAAACGCGTGATTGTGTCGCTCTTGGGGATGCTGTGCGACTGTCAAAATGTGAAAAAACAAAATGGCCATACAACCTTGATTTCACCATACCATATTGGATTGAAAAAGGCGTTCTGCGTCTCTTCGATCGCATGATTAACGTGATTTTGACTGATTTTTTTGATCGAAGCACTATAGTGCGCTCTCGAATTTTCTAAAAGTTGATTGAAAACAAAATAAAAGCGATGCCGGCGGCGAAGCTCGTTGAAATTTTGGACATTTTCGAACAGGATTTATGACAAGATGGCGGCCACGGCTCGGACAAGGGTGGAATATGCAAGGTGGAGTTAAGAATCGACGCGAAGTATTGCCAAATAAGAAAAGTTATAATTTTTTTAACTTTTCGAAATTTTTAACTCCTTCATAGGCCTTTATAAATTTTCTAAGGCTTTAAGTTTTTTGTCGACCCGATATGACCCGAATTAATTGACTGAATGAAAAAAATGTCATCGGTCTCTAGATGATGTTGCGTTAAGTTTTTTAATGAGTGGACTGTATAAGGTGCTCGTAAAGTTAACAATTAATATTCACTCGTCCAGTCAACGACCTTGACCTAGGCTAAATATGTTACAAACAATAGGAAACAAATCCGCGAACTATACGCTTGTAAATGGTAATGAAAGGGTTGTGGACTTACTGATGACCTAATAGATAGGTATTTCTTGATGAATCCAGGCGGCTTGTCTGCCTAAACTCTTGCAATACAACACGTTTCAATAGTACTTATTATTTTGCATGCAGGCCTGCGAATACGTTATTGATCGTCCAATATTTTTGTTCCTCTTAGACACACAGAATCACAAACAACTTTGCACTATATAATTGCTTTTTTTATATATGGATTACGACGATATAAAGAGATTTGTGCGCGCACGTTAATGTTCGCCCTTTTTGCTATGGCGGCTATATACTAGCTGAAGAATAACTTCTCTGAGTCCATCAGTTTGACAGCACGTTGATATTAGGATGAGAGGGTAGGAAGTACCCACATACAAGCGTAATAAATGTAATTAATTAAGTACCCGAAATCAAAAACAATACTCAACATCCCCCCCGCCTTGAAGGATCTCCTTCGAAAAAATAACTAAATTAACAACAAAAATAAACAAAAGTATCATAAACTAGGATTATACAACCTTAACTAAAGTTTCATAAACTAGGATTATACAACCCCAAGCCTACGAATACGCGACTACATTATGTATGCTGGTTATAATTATTGAGAGGGCAACGGACATAACTTAACTACCGGTCGTTTAAGCAGACCACTCTTAGTTTTAACCTCGGCGACACGTACAACCCCGTCTCTACCAGGATACAACTTTGTTACAACGCCAAGAGGCCACTGCAAGGGTGGTGCGTTTTCAGTTATAATTATTACTATGCAGCCGATAGTAATCGGAGTCGCAGGCGTGTTCCATTTTTCTCGTATCTGGAGATTATGGAGATATTCTGATCTAAAGCGAGACCAAAATGATTGGACCATGGAGTCCAGTAATGAATAACGTGAGAGAAGGTTAGTCCGTTCATTGCTAAGATTAGCCGCGGGAATAAATGTTAGCGGTTCTAAAGAAAGAAAATGCGAAGGAGTTAACACGCTCGGTTCTGATGGATCAGAACTAAGTAAATATAGCGGACGGCTATTCAAAATCGCCTCAATTTGTTTTAATATCGTTGTAAACTCTTCATAGGTCAATAATTGAGTACCTATGACTTTAGTAAGATGTGACTTAACGCACCTTATATGAGATTCCCATATGCCCCCAAAGTGAGGAGCACTGGGAGGATTAAGTTTCCATTCGATGCGGAGCTTAGCAAGTTCCTGATTAAAAACCTTAAAATAATCATCGGATTTTAAAAACGAATGTAGTTCACTGAAGTATGATTTAGATGCAATAAAATTAGTGCCATTGTCGCTATAGAGACATTGACAAGGGCCGCGACAGCATATGAATCTCTTGAAAGCATCCAAAAAAGACGCGGAACTAAGATCCGAGGCAAGTTCGAGGTGAACTGCCTTAGTTACGAGGCAAACAAATAAGCACAAGTATGCTTTTTGACTCCTAACCCCACGTTTACGTGTTAAAGTTATATAAAATGGGCCGGCGTAGTCCACGCCTGTGTGCGTAAAAGCCTTACTTTGTTCTATACGGCACTCAGGTAGATCGGCCATATTTGGAAAGTAAGGTTTTGGATTCAGTCGAAAACAAATATTACATCGATGAATGCGCATACGAACGATACGACGAGCGGACAAAATCCAAAATTTCTGTCGTAATATCGACAACAGAAGCTGTGGACCCGCATGACAATTACGAACATGATAACTATCGACAATCAAGTCAATGATATGTCCCTTAGATGGCAACAAAGCTGGATGTTTGTATGAGAACTTTAACGATGAGTTGGAAAGACGTCCTCCTACACGTAAGATACCATCATGAAGGAATGGGGAAAGCTTGCGTAAAGCAGGTGAACATATATTATTATGTTCCAGTTTTTGTACATCCTCAGGAAAGGATGAACGTTGGACAGCCTGTATAACTGCCAACTCAGCTATATTATAATCATTCGCGGTAATAAATTGATTACGAGGGATTCTTCTAATAAATCTCAAAAAATATATTACGGAGCGAAGGTACTTATCCCAGTTCGAAAATTTCGAACTTAAAGTTAAAAGTGGATGGTCCGTAGCGGTAGTGACTACATGCGAAGTGGTTTTCGCCTCAGGAAGCTGAGAGGAAGAAACTACAAAATCGGACACTGGCCATTCACTTATCGGGAGCGACATCCATGGCGGCCCAGAAAACCAAAGCTCATGGTCAAGAAGTCGAGCAGGTAAAAGTCCACGCGAGACACAGTCAGCGGGGTTTTCGATACCCGGAACAAAACGAAATTTGGTTTGCGAAAAATTCGATTGAATTTGTGCGATGCGATTCGCTACAAATGTATTAAATTTGTGTGGGGATGAATGTACCCAACATAAAGCTACTTCCGAATCGGAGAATGCAAAAACATCAGCTATATTAAACCTACAAGAAATAGTGTCATAAACGATACGTAAAAGTTTCGACATTAAAAGTATCGCGCACAGCTCCAGTCGAGCGATCGTTACAGTTTTGACAGGTGCGACCTTTGATTTTGAGCACAAAAGGCGCACAATGGGTTGGTCACCATTAATCACATAGGAGTATATAACGCAACCATACGCTTTTTCAGAGGCGTCTGAGAAAGCTACCAAATAAAGTTTAGAAGTACCAATAACGCCTAGGTGGCGTGGAAACCTAATACGTGATATCAAGGGAAGTTCCTTAATAAATTGATGCCACAATTCAATCATGAACTGCGGAGGTTGATCGTCCCAATCGAGTTTAAGAAGCCATAGCTCTTTAATTAATAGCTTTGAATAAAGTATGACGGGCCCAACGAGACCTAGAATGTCATACAAGCGAGCAGTCGCCGATAGAATGGCGCGTTTGGTTCCTTCGGTGTTCGGCGGCGAAACGGTAAATTTAAAGCAATCTGAAGAAGGTAGCCACTGTAGGCCCAAAATTTTTAAAGTAGTATTGTCGTCGAACGCGACAAATTCCTGATGGCGATGAGATTCGGGAATGGAACTAAGTAATTCGGGCGAGTTACTAGTCCATTTTACTAACTCAAAGCCACCAGCTCGGAATAACTGGATTAACTGAGATGCTATCACTACAGCTCGATCTAAAGAAGGAGCAGAGGAAGCTAGATCATCCATGAAAATGTCTCTTTCTAGCACTTCGGCGGCCAGTGGAAAATTCTCACGCTCATCATTGGCTAGTTGCCGTAAAGTACGGATGGCGAGGAAAGGCGAAGACCGAAGACCAAAGGTAACTCTATTAAATTGATAGATTTCGATGGGAGCGTTGACAGAAAAACGATATAAGAACCGCTGATAACTGCGGTGCGCGGGGTGTACTTCAATGCACAAGTACATTTGGCGAACGTCAGCAAAAAAAGCTATTTCAAAAATACGAACTCTCATAAGTATATGAAAAATATCGTTCTGTAGATTGCACCCGGTGTGCAAAACGTCATTAAGTGATAGACCGGAGTCGGTTCTAGCACTGGCGTCCAAAACGATGCGAAGTTTGGTAGTTTCCTTGTCATCACGAATGACAGGATGATGCGGTAGGTAAAAACCCGGGGACAAAGTATCGTCCTGAGAAACTAACGAAATAATATTTTTATCTAAATAATCGGCAATGACTACATTATATCTTTCACGGAGATCAGGCGATCTTAAAAACTTATTTTCAAGAGATAAAAAACGTCTTTTTGCGGTAGCAAATGAATTACCAAGTTGCCCCAAGTTCTCTTTAAAGGGTAAGCTAACCGAGTAGGTACCATTAGCATTGCGAGTAGTGTTCGCCACATAATTATCCTCACACACTTGTTCGTCAGGAGATAAAAATGTTTTTGTGGGTAACTCCTCCAATTGCCAAAACTTTTCCAAAGTTTGATCCAAAGGTTCGCGTGAAAATGCACAAAATGAATGAGTAGACAGATGTGTAAACGTAGGTACATCACCTAATAAAATATAGCCTAAACTAGTTTCCAACGCAATAGGTAAATTGTCTTCAGGTATAATTTTGTTAAATAATAAAATTTCGCAGTATTTGTTAACACCTAACAACATTTCAATGGCAGCCGGCACGCTAAAATCATCGTCCGCTATAGGTAAATTTTTCAAATAACTGAGCGACGATGTATCGACGCGAGCGTCGGGCAATTGCGACGTTATAGCGTCAACCACAAGCGGTCGAGATAAATAGTTCCCGCCATTATCAAATCGCGATGTGAAGTTAACTGAAGTTACACCTAAAATGCGTTGAGATGTTCCACCTATTCCTTGCACCTTAGTAAACCGGTTTTGCGTGGAGATACGCAGAGATAAGCGTTTACAACAAGAAGCTGTTATGTAATCGCTCTGCGAACCCGGGTCTATCAAACACCGGACAAAATGAACGCGATTATTATTGTCTATTATTTTTATTTTCGCGGTACCTAATAATGTAGTATACGAGCGACGATCACCTTGGTCTCGTGACATATTGCATACCGATGCATTATTTTCGATAGAAGTAGATGGAGCGTTACCAACTTCAACCCTATTGCAAGTGGCCGAAGGTTCATTGTCGAGCGTACGACTTTGAGACTGAGTGAAGTTATTCCGATTAACAGTTAACTGTTGATTAGATTGAGTCAGCTGGGAAGCTGGAGCGTGCGCATGGCGTTCACGCTGCATATGCGCACCTGGATGCATATCTGTAAAATGTAACATCGAGTGATGATTTTTTGAATTGCAATAACGACATGTGCCGTTCGAAGTGCATGAAATTAATTTATGTCTAGGGCTAAGGCAGCCATTACAAAACGCATTAGACTTAACATATTTAAAACGTTCGAGTGGAGTCATTTTTATAAAACGTGGACAAAAATATAGTTTATTATTATGACTATTAGAATTACATAAACCACAAATGTGTTTTTGTTGCGATTGGATATTAACAAACGACTTCGTTAGGCCAGATTTCGGAGTAGGTAACTGTTTATTTTGCGAATGTTTATGAATACTGGGTTTGTTACAAGATGATGAACGGTATATTATTTTACTTTGTTCTTTTACAAACTCAATTAAATTATCATACGATGGTGTGCATTCTTTGCGGTAGGTCATTTCAAACAACTTTATAGTCTCAGAGTCTAATTTTTGTAATGCTAAATGAAGTATAATAAAATCTGTCAAATTGTGTAAATTAAGTTGTTTTAACGCCCTAACCGAGGAATCAAAATTATTGATAAAAGAGTCTAAACCGACAGTCGAGCTACAAGAAATGGGTTTAAAATCTAAAATTTGATTAATATAAGAAGACGCTAGAGACCTAGGATCGTCATACTTTTGAACTAGGGCTTCCCATATAATATTATAGTTCTCCGCAGTGGGCGGTAGGCCGGCGCATACAGACGCGGCCTTATCAGTAAGTTTTCCTACCAAGTAGTATATACGCTCCGAATCTGTAAGTTGTGGATTATTATGTACCACATTTTTAAACTGGTGATAAAACGTAGACCAATTTCTAACGTCCCCGTTAAACGAGATTAACTCTATAGGCGGTAAAGAAGGTAAACTTTGCTTAAATTTAGGAACAGATGGTTCCGTTTTGGTCGCCGTTTGTTCCAATTGCAAATCCTTTATGACACGCTTAATATGACAATAAAGATCCTCAAATGATATCCACGCCTGATAGTTTATTGTTGACTTAGGATGTAACCTTAAGTATAAAATATTATAAGCGTCAAGTACGCGTTGATAATCGATACGTAACTCTTCTATAGTTACGATATTACTTAAGAATTTTAGGAGATTATCCTTATTTGATTCATCCTGTAAGTCACAAGTAGACAGGTCGTATATAGACTGCATACGCGTAAAGTACGCGTTACGTTTTGACTCCAATAATGTTAACTGCATTTTATCATCACTCTCCCTTTTTTCCGTCATTTTTGTATAACAAACAACAGTTAGTGATTAAGTAGGTATAATCTAAAATTGTATATAAAACCAACGTGTGAATGACTTATAGTTATCTATAAGTATTGAACCTTGAATATAAAAATCCAAGTTGACGCGAATTAGGTAACTAAGTAAGTACCTACCTAACCTATTAATTAATAAAGTTAAAATATATTTTTTGTGAAAATAAACAAATAGAAATTGTATACCTACTACTATACCTATAGAGCTATGGTATTGCACAATAGCAACAAGCAGATTTAATTATGTAAGTATATAGCGGCGACGACGAGTACTAAACTCAAAAAAATATATAATAAGTAACGGTGAGTAACCAGGTACCTATAACTTAATACTGACTATTATATTAGGGGTGAGTTTTTATTTCTAAACTACGCGTTTAGATAAGAAAGCGATGCAGAAGTATCTGCTAGTAAACAACTAAACAACGAAACGATATTCCTATTTTGCCTATAAATTGCTGAGTACTGCAAGGTAAAACTAGGTTTCAATACTTGATAAGATACGAACTAACGAATAAATAAAGAATGCGGGTGGCGGAACACTACGCGCACGATTCGATACGCAGCGAACGAGCTAAATGGAACACGAAGGCCTACCTAAGTATAAGTTTATAATACGAGCAATTATAATGTAACTTAGTATCCTTCTAGCGTTATTATATCGATGTTAAATATGTTACCGAGGAACACTACGAGTTTTGATAGTAAAGTTACTATTTAGGACAATCAGTAAATTGCGCACAATAATTAAACCAGTTATTTATGCTGGCACTTAATATTTTTGTAAATGAAAAATAACGAAAATTCGCGATACCTAAGCAAGGCACCAACCGGACCCGATGTGAATTGTTACATTCAATCCGGTTCGTTTGGACCAAAAATATAGATGATGTTGCGTTAAGTTTTTTAATGAGTGGACTGTATAAGGTGCTCGTAAAGTTAACAATTAATATTCACTCGTCCAGTCAACGACCTTGACCTAGGCTAAATATGTTACAAACAATAGGAAACAAATCCGCGAACTATACGCTTGTAAATGGTAATGAAAGGGTTGTGGACTTACTGATGACCTAATAGATAGGTATTTCTTGATGAATCCAGGCGGCTTGTCTGCCTAAACTCTTGCAATACAACACGTTTCAATAGTACTTATTATTTTGCATGCAGGCCTGCGAATACGTTATTGATCGTCCAATATTTTTGTTCCTCTTAGACACACAGAATCACAAACAACTTTGCACTATATAATTGCTTTTTTTATATATGGATTACGACGATATAAAGAGATTTGTGCGCGCACGTTAATGTTCGCCCTTTTTGCTATGGCGGCTATATACTAGCTGAAGAATAACTTCTCTGAGTCCATCAGTTTGACAGCACGTTGATATTAGGATGAGAGGGTAGGAAGTACCCACATACAAGCGTAATAAATATAATTAATTAAGTACCCGAAATCAAAAACAATACTCAACAGTCTCCGTATATGGTATAGCTACCAGGATAAATCCGATACTATAACCTTTCAAGATGGCGGCATGTGGCAGGCAATATTTAAAGAAATTTTGAAATTTAGGAAAAATTTAATCGCGATTTTGATACGGTTGCTGGAGTTTTTGTAGTGTTCCACAAGAGAGGTACCAAACCATCAATTTTAGGGTATTTTCGATTTTTTTGTTAATGTTTCTTAATTTTCTTAAGACGGGGTCGAGTGGACCTCGCTGAATATTTCTACTAATATTTTGGCATCACTAAATTTTCAGTAACTACTTAACTTTTACAATTTATTGGCTAGGTTTGGAGGGAGCTTGGGACCAGCTAATGGTAGCAATCGATAGAGCATACATTCGACTATACCTACGTCAAGGATTTGACATTTAAATTTTTTTAAGATAGCGGCGGCGCTTGTGGCCATTATTGAAAAAATTACGATTTTTGCTGCCTCGGTGTGGTTTTCAGTTGCGGCACGGCAATATGGGTAGGTAAGGTACCTAATAAAAAGGCTATTTGAGTATTACACGCTGAAAGCAATGTCATCTTTGTAAATTCAATGTAGACGCCGCCGTTAGAAAAGCTAAATCACACTTCTTTTGCAACCCCAGCAATTGGGATATCAAATGAAAGGGCTTTAAGATTAAAACACAATGAAGTCAGTGAAATTTTTTAATTCATCATGACCGCTGCTCTAAAAATGGCTGATCACTTTTATTTTTCAACCTAAATTTTATGGGTAGCATATGAAAGGGGTTTAAGAGCAGAACATGGTTAAGTTAATATCATTACAGTACGTTTAAGATGGCCGCCGCTCCAAAAAGATGTTATTTATTTTGCCACTTACGTAATATTGGTATAGTAAGACACGATACAGTATCGCCGGCTCCACACGTTGGCCCCAACGCCACTCGTCCAACGCGTGGATCTAGAAAATGGTATTAGCTCCAACGTTGGGGCGAGCGTTGGTAGTTGGCACCAATGTTGGGACCAACGTGTGGAGCCAGCGCCAAAGCGTTCGGGTAACAAATGAAACAGCTTTGAGAGTATAACGCTATCTTATGTGTTGAAAAGCCAGGAAACGTTTAAGCTATTTTATTGTGTAAATGATCGAAATCATGTTCTATCCTTCCCTACATAAAGTAATAAAGGGAAAACTATTGGTAAGGATAAAGTGAGTACGTTATTGTCATTTCTCTTCCTAGAAAATAAGTTTTGGGGGGCGCAAAATTCGAATCTTGCCAGGGGCGCTCATGACCCTAGCTACGACTCTGGCGATAACAGACTTGAATCATCCAGTCCTAAGGCGACCCTCTGACACTTGTTTCCTCTTTTTCCTCTTCTTTCACCTTCTCTTCATAAAATCAATTTGAATTGTACCGATAGGTAGGTAGGTACCGCCGGTAACCACACAGGTCACCTCGTAATGTTCTTTGATTAAAAAACTTCTCAGATACACAACAGTCAGCAAAAGGGATAGATAATAGGTATCTTAATATATGTATTTTCACGGTTTTCTTAATAGTTTCGTAGCACACAAAACAATTTACAAGGAGCAGTAGGTACTATCAAAAAACGAGGACAAAACAAAATATGGCGAACTTCATTCAAGCAACCGCATGAGGCGCCATCTAGTCGTCTGTGCAAACAACATCATTGAAGTGTCAGTTAGTACTATTATTTATTCTGTGGTGACAGCATCTTCCGTGCTCCATCGCCAAGCTCATAGACCCTGCGTTCCCGTTCCAGATAAAGCACTGAAACTTTCTGAGACTCACATCTGACTTATGTTAGCCTCGTTTTTCGTTTCATATAAGAAATGTTGACATTTTTAGCCGCGCTAATTGTTACAAATGAAACGCAAGGTACTCATTTTTCGTACTGAATTTCGACACCTCACTTACTTAATCCAGCCACTTAATTTTTTAAATTATATACATCAGAATTGGCTTATACCATTTTTTTTAAATCCGCTGAAAATCCTTTTTGATTAATGAAAAAAAGATTCCAAATGTCAAAAATGAAAGCTGTCAAAAAGTGGTATCAGAGGACCCATCTATTAGCATGGGTATTTGATGCTAGCATTTCGTGTTAAAAATGCTTAAAATGAAACGCATGACAACCAGTAAGAAAATCTAGGTAGCATCACCAGCTAATGAAACGCAGAGATGCTAAAAATTTTGATATTTATGGCTGAAAATACTTATCTGGAACGCAGGGAGTGTAAGGAAAACACTGGCCAAGCTCATGTATATTGAAAACGAATAGGTATATTTGAATGTTTTATCTAATAAATAGGAATAAATATTGTCTATGTAAACCATGGACCATGGTCCATGATGTAAACATACATACTTGTTTACATCGTCAATTTTCATCAATGCTTTCATACATGCTGTTCGGTTAATGGCATTCACTGGCCTGGCCCGGAATGGTGAGCTTAAAATTTGAACTTATAAAATATGTTACGTGTCATAAGTAATTTAAATTTCTTGTTTACGTACTCCGGTAGGTAGACGCGTTTAGTCAATAAACTTGCTTTAATTTCACGTGGGGCCGGCACGCAACATTCACGGGGAATACAATAAATGATCAATACACATTCGAGGGTAAATGAACTGTCGAGTTCGGGGTAAAACCCATTTTATGGTACGACCTCTTATAATGTTAATGACTTACACTGGTAGAATGAGTACCACTAGACTTTGGCCCTTGAAATTAAACCAAATAATTTTAATATTAATAACCTTTTCACTTAAGTCATCAATATTTTTTTATTAATAACCCAGATTTTATTTAAAAAATTTCGAAATTCTTAAATATCTTCTTCTAATATATAAAATTCTCGTGTCACAGTGTTTGTAACTGAACTCCTCCGAAATGGCTTGACCGATTTTTACGAATTTTTTTGTGTAGGTATATTCGGTAGGCCTGAGAATAGGTCGTTAACTATTTCTATACCTCTAGGGTGTTTTTTTTAATTCATAAAATAAGCCAATTTTAATTAGGTATCATGTAAGTAATTATCATTGTTCATTACCAGAGCATATTCAAATTCAAAAAACTGCCCAAGTACGAGTTCCATGCATAGGTACAATTTGCATCACCTAATTTTTATACAATCCTAAATGGAAGATGTCACCGACTGATCAATTAACTAGGTACTTAAACACGAAATCTCAATTTTTAGATACGAAACTAACCTTAATGATATAGAGCTGCTCTTGTGATTGTAAATGGTTTTTAGGGTCAAACTACTTTTTGTCAGTTGTCTTTGAAAAGATAGACGATTGTTTCCGAAGTTTTCCGATACCCAATATACAATATCAATAGAAAATTCACGTGTTCAAATCATTTTTTTTTATTTAAGCCAGTCTGAAATATATTTTTTTCGGTTATGCAGCCGGTTTTAATGTTCGATGCGCCTGTCCTGAGAATGTGATATAGGTGATCTAAATTAAAAGATAATTTGAAACATGGTTAGATTTATTGTTATTCATTCACCTCTTTCATCCGTCATCTCAGCATTGAGATTCTCCGCATGCACATCCTTCTTGGCATCAGTAGTGAGAATATTACCGACACAAACGACAACCAGAAAGACATCACAGGAACATTAGAACCAAAATCACACATAACAAGAAAACAATCTCAAATCTTTATTCTTGGTGATGAGCAGGCAAAGGGACTTTCAAAAAAAATATATCAGAGTCGTGGTAGTATTATGAATGACCCATACACCATCACAACAATTACAAAACCAGGGGCAACATGTAAACAAATATTGAGCTCATGTGACTATATTAAAGATTCATTGAAGAAAGAAGATATTATAATACTTTTCATAGGATCCAATGATAAGAATCCCTACTTGTTTTACTCTGAATTAATAACAGCTCTGTATAAATTAAGACACTTAAATATTTTTATTGTAAATGTATTACACAATCCATATTTAAATACTAAATTATTAAATTATAATTTAAAATCATTAATTAATAATTATGGCAATTGTAGGTTCATAGATTTAGATTATAAAAGAAACTATTTACATGACTTGTGTTATAAGCTCAATATTGAGATAGATTACATACACTATAAAAAACATTACTTATCTTTAAAACAGAAAACAATACTACATTATTTCACTCCCCACTCAAAATTAGAAGAAAACAAAAAATGTTTTCGTCTCCACAAGTAAAATAACATTATTCCATCAAAATATAGTAAGCATTTTAAGTAAACAGGATCTCTTTGAAGTCACTCTTATGGAATTATCCAGAGAAATTGGTCAAATTGACATTATATGTTTATCAGAAACGTTTATAAAACAGGGATCTGAAAGAAATTTAAATATTAAAGGTTATAATATGGCTTCTGCCTTTTCTAGGAATGAGAGAAGAGGTGGAACTTGCATATTACTGAAAAATCATATTGATTACATAGTATTGGACATTATTCAATCGAAGCTCTTTGTGTTTGAGTGTTGTGCTGTGGAATTATTGCAATGTAATCTTATAATAATATGTATATATAGGACTCCCTCATCTGACATTAATTTATTTTTTGAGCAATTGACATCTCTTTTACAATCCTTGATGCGAAGGCGAAATAAAAAAATAATTCTTTGTGGTGACTGGAATATAAATATTTTACAAAAAAATAAAAAAACGAATGACTTGATAAGCATACTAAATAATTATAATTTGAATTGCCATATAAACGAACCCACCAGACAGAACTCGTGCTTAGATATGATAATTAGCAACTTAGAAACCAATGTTACATCAACACTTCACTTTTTGGGCTTGTCAGACCATGAGACAGGGCAGAGTATCACATTTGAAGTTGCAGTTAATACCAAATATAACAAGAAACCGGTTTATTGGTTTGAAAAAAGAAGAGATATGAGCATATCTAACACCAATAAATTCTTAGAATGTATGTCTTTACTATCATTTAGTGAGGTACTAGATGAATCTGACACTCAGAAAGCCTTTACATGCTTCCATGAATTAATTACCTTGATATTTAATTTGTGTTTTCCAATTATAAAAGTTAAAATTGTAAAAAAGCCACTAAAAAATACCTGGATTACAAAGGGTATAAAAAGATGTTGTATTAATAAAAGAAGGCTTTATCTAAAATATCGTTTACATCCGGCAAATAAAATGTATGCTAAAATAAAATATAAAAAATATTCTAGAATACTAAAGAAATGTATGCTCCAATCACAAAAAAACGCAAATGCACACCGTATTCTAGATTCAAAAAATAAGTGTAAAACGTCATGGGATATAGTAAAGAACTATACCCAAAATAGTAATAAAAACGATAGCATTACGGAAATAAAAGTGAATAATATTAAAATCAATGAACCATTAAGAATATCAAATGAATTCAATAAACATTTTATTAATCTGACGAATAAAAGTAACCCAATACATATCAATGAATCAAGACAGGCATTGAGTAATGTTCCATATCACTGTAATAGTATATATTTGACACCAATAAATGACATAGATATCAATAAGGTGATAAAAGGATTAAAAAAGACACATTCTATAGGATATGACAGCATTACAACAGATATTATTAAAAAATCGGCTAAACATATTTCCAGACCTTTAGCTCATGTGATAAATCTGTCCCTGGTTCAGGGTCACTTTCCGTCTGAATTAAAAAAATCGATAGTAAAACCTATATTTAAAAAAGGGTCGAAAGAAGACTTGAACAACTATAGACCAATTACATTAATACCAATCATAGCAAAAATTTTTGAGAAGGTTATGTACGACAAAATCTATTCGTTTATTACATCACAAAAGTTATTCTCAGGTGCCCAGTTTGGTTTTAGAAAAAAACAGCTCAACGACTCTAGCATGTTTTCACCTAGTAAAGGAACTGACACAAAATTTAAATTATGGATTTAAGACATTAGCAATTTTCTTGGATATGAGCAAGGCCTTTGACTTTGTCTCTCACCAACTCTTACTACAGAAACTGGAGAGATATGGTATAAGAGGTAGTGCATTGTTATGGTTACAAAACTATTTATCCGACAGAGAACAATGTGTAGAAATAACCAAAATAACCGGAAATACAAAAAACTCATACTACTCTGACTATATGTTTAATAGATGTGGAGTTCCACAAGGAGGGGTTCTGGCACCATTATTATTTTTGTTATATATTAATGACCTACCTAGTATCACAGACCAGAAATGTCTATTGTTTGCAGACGACACATCCATCATCATTAAAAGTAAAAGTGAACACGAATTAAAAAAAATAGTAATCGAAAATTTCCAGAAATTTATAGAATGGTTTGACAATAATTCACTGAAAGTTAATATTGACAAAACTAAATTAATCCGATTTAAAGCTAAAAGTATTGACTACGCTGATATTGACATAAATTATAAAAATAATAAACTGGACATGGTAAAGGACACAATGTTCTTGGGAATTAAAATAGATGAATTATGTAATTGGAAACTTCATATTGACCTAGTAGTAAACAAAATTGACAGATATATATTCGCTCTTAATAGAATTAGACAGCTTGTATCACAAGAAGCCGCTCTCGTTGCTTATCACGGATACGTCTCATCAATATTGAGATATGGTATTATAGTGTGGGGCAATTCAGTAGATATGCTTAGGGCCTTTAAAGCACAAAAAAGAAGCATGAGATCAATCTGCGGTGCTGATTATTTGGACAGTTGTAAACCACTATTTAAGAAATTTAATATACTTCCATTACCCTGCCTTTACATATTGGAGATTTCTATTTTCGTGAAAAAAAATTTTCACCTCTTTCCAAAAAATAAGGATTATCCATACAGAGGTAGAAGGGTTGACGATCTATACGTTCCTCAACAAAAATTGGTACTATACTCAAGAAACACGTACTGTATGGCTATTAGAATATATAATAAAATACCAGACAAAATAAAAACATTGACATATAATAAATTTAAATCAACACTGCATAACCTTTTAATTAGTAAAATGTATTATACTATTAATGAATATCTCAATGACAAATTATGACAATTCTATTAAAATTATTGACTATCATCTTGACATTACTATTATTTTATTTCTACTACAATACAATTCTCTCTAATAAATAATGATATAAATCTATGACCCTGTAAAAGCCATTTATATGTAAGCTTCTATCAAAATAATAAGATATCCATGCTCATGAAAAACAAAATATCTGCATATATTAAATGTATAATTTAACCAATAATTTTAACATTTGCACATCGAACATTCGATAGAATATGTCGGGAAATATAACTGTAACAACCTACTAACCATATTCTGGCAAATAAATGTATTATTATTATTATCCATTTATTCAAAAATATCCTTAAATTTAAGTTTTTTACAATATATATATAAAACAAAATACTATAAAAAACTTAAACCTAGTATGCCGCCAACAGCGGGGCAAGGCCCAAGCTGCCGGTGGTTAGGGCTGCAGAGAGAGGAATCTCCGGACAATACGTGCCGTGTCGAGAATCACTGCTTTCTGTATCCGACCCTTGATCCATTCCTCAAGCGAGAGCCTCTTAAGATGTCGGTCGAGACTCTTCGCTATCAAGCCATTCGCCGAAACAACTACCGGAACAATGATCGTCGAATCAACATTCCACATGGCGGTTACCTCGTGAGCTAAGTCAAGGTACTTGCTGACTTTGTCCTTCTCAGCTTTCACGAGATTCTCATCATGAGGGATAGTGATATCGACGAGCACTGCTCGGCGTTGGGACCGGTCGATCACCACGATATCAGGCTTATTGCAAACAATAGTCCTGTCCGTGATGATAGAGCGGTCCCAATAGAGCAACGCACGACCATTTTCAAGAACTGGCACTGGCGCGTACTTATAGTACGGCGTCTCAGATTCGACAAGGCCGTATCGAATGGCAAGTTGCTGGTGGATGATCCTGGCCACTAGGTTGTGCCTGTGCAAATTCTCGCCGTTAGCAAGATGAGAACAACCAGAGATAATATGCCTGAGTGACTCTCCGGGACGGCGGCATGCCCGACAGATGTCAACCGTACCGTCCTTCAGGATATATTTTCTATAGTTGTTCGTCATCATTACTTCGTCTGCAATTGCACAGGCAAAGCCCTCAGTTTCCCCAAATAGGTCACCAAAGCGTAGCCAGTTCACCGAAGCGGGTAGGTCTACATCAGGCCCAGTCAAGGCCCGATAAAACCTCCCATGTAGCTCCTTGCCTTTCCATACCTCTTTGCGGTCTTCGACGCTAAGCACCGGTGGTTTGCGCCAGTTCTCGATTGCCATGGAGAGAGGGGTAAATCCTTTGTCAACTGCCACAACATCACGATGCATCCCACACTCGTTGTTAAGGAAGTAATTCCTAAGGCTGTACACTTCACGGTTGTGGAGATTCTTGGCATTTAGAAAGCCCCGTCCCCCACATTATTATTATTATTATTATTATTCTTCACGCAATCCATCCATACTTTCTTAATTCTTAATCAATTTGCCCCTTTGTTAATATTATTTGTTGTTATTATTAATATTCTTATGAATTATTTTTACCGATACGTATACGTATATCCGTGGCGTTAAATAGGCATAGCGTCACCCAATTCCCAATTAGGTCAACCAAGACCAATTGCCACATACCAGGAAGCCTATAGGGACCCTCGGTCGGCCCCGGGCGAAACGCCCCGAATAATACAATTAACCCTACCGTTGGCAACAGTTACGACACCTGCCTGTCACAGTTTCGAGAGCTTGTCAAACGTTTGGTCATTTCTTTGTGAACTCGATCCATTGCGATGTAGGTACAATATAAAAAAAATTAGGTGTACTAAAAATGTTTCAAAACCTATAGGGTGTTAACGCGTGACCCATAATGTCAAATTGGATGTATTAAGCTGTGGGGATGTTAACGTTACGATAAACGATTATTTCGATTTTTATACAACCATAAAATAATGTCATAAAAATACAATGTACAACCCTGAATGTAGGCGAAAGCTTAGGGCGGCACTTACGCATCATAAAATATTTGGAGTGATTGGTATCTATTCTTTAAAACATGTCACGTAGATTTGGACTAGATAATTTAAGCCTTTTTGTCGGGTCTGGAAAGACCGTAATGTAAACAAATAACAGCTGACAGCTAGGGCTGCCTTAGCATAGTTAATGTTAAAATCATAAAAAATCCTTTACTCCTATAATATCGATTAATATAAAAAGTGCTAAAACAAATATTTTTACTATTATGCGTTCTTTCTCAGCCTTTCGGCTTAAAACATCTTTTTAGGCTAACCCAGTGGAGGAAACAATTTAAGGAAAATGAATTTGGTCGAAAATGCAGTCAGGGAGCCTAGACAATATTATAATTCAACAACAATAATGAAGCTAGAACATGTAAAATTGTAAAAAAAAAACTTTTTTAAAAAGCTTTTAGTACTCATCAATACGAATCAAACGAGCCCAAACTCGATGGGGTTGTGTTATTTTATTGCGGAGTTCATATGGCCACGTTCCAGCTCCAGCATTAGATCAGCTCCATCATCATAATATTGTATTGTAACGCGATATACATATGTATGCAAAATTTCAGCTCAATCGGAAGCCAAATATTATACTCGTACATTGAAATTCGATACAGGGGGGCTTATGGCCATTTTCACCAACTTCTCCTTAGCTTAGGTGACTCTTAGGTGGTATGCTGTCACACTCTTTTCATTAAAGACGAAAAGTGACAGCATACGTCTTAGGGGGCTTCCTAAGCTAAGTTATGGTTGGTGAAATCGGCCATTAGACAAATAAGTAATTTTGACTTACATTTGGAAAATTAAGTAACAACAGTCTCATTAATACACTATCTAGTTGTGAAACTAGCTATAAGTACTACAGAAATTGCTTTTTAGTTCCAGCTGTCACCGCTCCAAACTCATTCCTACCAAGCTGTATATAACATTTGCAAACTTTAACTTCGACTTAAAAACAAAATCAGCTAGCCACAGATCACAGAATAATTAACCGTCAATGTCAGGTTAAATCTAACGCTGAATGATGGAATCGTCAAATATAAGATTAACATCGAGAGGGAACTTATTAAAAAATACAACCTATATAACTGTTAATTTGTGTAGAAGCGAATTAATATTTGATGGTTTCCTTAACACGCACGCACACACTGACTGTTTCAAGCACTGTTTACGTAAACTGCATATTCAGTAATAATTGCAAAACAAACATGCGTGGGAAAGACAGATGCATAAGTAACTTTTCTTAAATACAAAGACGCCGAGTTTGGCGAAGTGAACTGCAATGTTTGCGATACACACCGAATGTTGCGGTAGGCATAATGGTAACGGTATGCAGCGATAGGGTCGGCAACGGGCAAGCGATATCCTCCTCAGTCCAAAGAAACCAATGGACTCGCAAACGGGCAAGCAATATCCTCCTCAGATCAAAGAAACCAATGGACTCGCAATATATTAACTATGGTATGAATAAATGTACGGCCGGTATTTTTTCAATAAACTGTAAAAACATGTTATGTGTGGATTATTGGATGCGGCATCCCTAGTTCTTTCCGCTATCTTAGAGTACCGCCACAAATTATTTGCACGATTTTGTGGGTATTTCATGTCCTTTGGTTTCTTTGGTCTGAGTTATCCTCAGTGTTGCTAGCGTCCATAAGCTGCGTTGTACGCTTATTTCCCACCTAACTATTATAAAAAAATCTGTCTCTGTTTCTGTGAGCTGCAAACTTGTAATCATTCGTAACTGAAGCAAGATTTTATCTCAAAGCTAGCTGTATAAAGCATCGAGTGCGCGCACGCCTTGATGACATCAGACAGCACTCAGAAATTAATGAACAGTGATTTTTTTATTCATCAAACTTTGATTACGGGCTTAGAGAATAGACCTAGTTGTGCCGCTAAAAAGTTTGTATGTTTGCGATTATCACCATAATAAATAACATAATAACGGGCATAAGGCTTTTTTTGAGGGGCCTATACCGTTAGCCGCAGATGGCTGTTACCACTTCACCTTAATTATAACGGGCTTAAGGCGTTTCTGAGGTCAATCATAGAACATCGTTTCAGAAGAAACAGTTAACCTAAGGAAATTATGATAGGAAAATTCAATATCGGATACATAATATTATAAAGCTGAAGTTTATTTTATTAGTTGTTTGGTTGAACGCGCTAATCTCAAGAACTATACTGATTCAAATTATAATAGTACCTACATTACGATATAAGTGCGGTATGTTGGTTATAAATAAATAAATAAATAACTCGCGAGGCGGAATTTCAGCCCGAGCCGAAGTCGAGGGCGCAATAGTGTCGAGTGAGTATAACTAATAAACTATTTTTTTTGATTAAATAACACAAATCTTGTTAATTTATAGACAAACTAAAATTTTTATGAAAATAATAATTTGAGAAATAATGTAGTTCGTTGAATGTTTTTATATTACCTCTAGCTTTTAAAAAATATAGTACATTACTGCCGCGGCCGGCAAGTGCAGTATTGCCGGCCTCTGTGATGCGTGCCTCGGCTATAACACACACGTGTTTTATGAGCTGCTTTATGTATCTATAGACGGTGTAATTAGATCCACTTTACGAGCAAGTGTGTTAAAAAATATTTTTGTGTTGGATAGTCTATTTATCGATATAACATCACGTTACGACTAATAGGAGCTGAACTTCAATGAAAACTGTTGCAAAAACAGAAAAAATATATGGCGGAATGTAGTTCGCGAGCACAACTAGTTATGTATATTCATGGTTAACTTGAAATACTAAAGATGCTGAAGTTATAGTAAAATTGAACTGCTTCCGTAATCTAGTGGTTGAGACCTCCCGGTATGAGACCTCCCTCCCGGGGGCAGAAGATTTTTGCTTGATTAGATTGGTGGTAGGATTAGTGAACCCGCCTGGCTAACTGCCACGATACAAGGCCATTGTGTTACCGCTTCTTTAACAAATTTGATTGAGTTTATAGCGTGGAGATACTTAGGATATAGGAAATAGTTAAAAAATCTAAATATATAAAACTAGCTTTGCGCTTGTAGCTTCGTCCGCGTTATTTTTGTTTTCCCGTGCGAATTTTATATTTTTCCGTAGGAAAAAATGTTGTAATAATAATAAATCATCTTATTTGCAAAAATATGGTTACAGAGGTGATATAAGAAGCTAATCCAACATATTTTGTCATTTTTCGACGTGCAAACACTTGTGTTCTGATCCTATGTTAATCAGAGATAAAGTAGCATTCAACTCGTGAAAGAATTTTCGAAATCCGTCCAGTAGTTTTTGAGTTTATTCGTTACATACAAACATACAAATCTTTCCACTTTATAATAATAGTGTAGATGACATGTCCAAACAATCGAGATAGTATTTTGGTCCGAACTGACTGTAAGCTACCGAAATTTGACACTCGAAATTTTGTCAGCCGGTAAATAAGGGATGAAAGTTGGGGCTATAATTTCTTTTCGCGTATCCACTAAGAACTTATTAGCGCATTTTACGGAACCTACTTTAATGGTATAATACTGTTTTTACTGTGGGAAAATGTAGCAATCCAAGGGGAAAAATGAAATATACGCGCTACGAGCTTTGAACAACAAGCTCAACTACGTAAGACAAAATGTCTTCATGCACTTCGTAACATTAACTTCGTACCGTTAATTTGACGCTCATTACAGTATTATCATAATGTTCTAGACAGCCTTCCACAAGGCTGAGTTGAACAGCCGCGTAAGTGCAAGTAATTACGAACGAGAATTCAACATTAAGCGTCCTACTTGCATATTAGCGTTCTTGAATTGTATTCCTTGTTTATTAGTAATAATATTAATGACATTCGGTTAGAAAGAGACTGTTTTGTTACCCTGCAGTAACCCCGACGGAGCCCAGCGGCAACGTTTTTGGGTTAGGCACGAACACAACAATGGGCTACTTGCCGCCCGCTGGAAGAGACATCAACGAGATATTAAGCTCAGTGTGACTTTTTAAATGAATTTTATCTGTCTTTGTTTCTCAAAGTTCACTAATTCTTCATGAAAGCACATGATAACTGGACCCCGTTATCGGAGGTGCAATTTGGTAGCTTGACGTTTTTAGAGATGGGTAAAATAAAAATATTTATGATGACGATATCGATACTTTTTCTTAACAATTATTGATTGCGGCAGAAAGTTAATGTTTTTAATTTCTCGTAATTCGTCTTCAAGCCGCTGTAATAGGAAAATAATGTTTTAATTTATACAAATATTTAAATATATTCTAAACAAGACAATTTTTATTTTTCAACTTATTGAAAAAATGCTCGATTTAATAAATGGCGAACGCATATTATGGCGATTTGATATAGAGTATAAGGTTTTTACCAAAAAACACTCATTTCAGACTAAGATGAGACGAAAGCTAGTTTGGAAAATAATAAAATATTGTATTGTTTATTTCTGTGAACTGCTATGCCAAATTGAAATAAAAAAAATACAATATTCATGTTTTTTAGCACTGACCTTCTTGGTAAATGAACATATACAGTTTAGTTAGTGAAATATTATTATTGATAAACATTAAAAATTTTGATTTATTAATTCTAATCATGTCAGTTGTAACGAATAAACATGTCTAATTTTTGTCTAAGATTTCATTACGGTAGAGAAAAAGTATCGATATAATATTTCAAAATAATGTTTACCCATCTCTAAGAAAATACAGCTACCAAATTGCACCTCCGATAGCGGGGTCTAGATAACCAAAAACAATATCAAACTTCCGATAGATTCATATTTATACAGGTTACTTTTTTATCACCTCGGATAATTTAAGGGACGCTGCAGGACACATCCATGATTTTATAAAGAATAAATAAAAGTAAAAAATACTACACTAAACTAGTGAATAAATTGTAACACTGTATAATCAATTTTATTTTTAAATATGATGACGAAGATTTTATTTAACAAACACTGCTTATACAGATTCATACTTGTTTGTCAGATTATTTGACGAATACATGAAATCTTGCAAACAATCTGAGCTTGACAGAGGTAATTTTTCAAAACGATGGATCTTTATGTAATAATAATTCGAAGTAGGTAATGTTTTGACTATATGTAGGTAAGTATAATCTACTAAAATGTCGAGTTTACTTTGAACTTTCCACACAAATCTCACCTCTATTTAGCACCTTTCAGGTTTTATAATTGTCATAATGTCGACCTTGCTCTTTTTTAAAGTCTGATCGATTTTAACGAAAATGTAGGTATTATATGCTTAGATGTGTAAAAGTGATAAACAGATTCAAATCTATGATCTAGTGTATATAACAGTACTATTGTAATTCAAGTCGAATAAAGGATTTCCGCATTAGTAATGTCAAAAATGTAGAGATAAATCTTCTCTTTGATTCCCAATAAAAATAAAGACCCCATAATATTTAAGTGCTTCTGTATTTTAAACTTACTACAAACAAAAGCTAAAGACTCGATTGGTATTTTCTAAAACAATAGCCTTATTTATTACACATAAGTATATTTCTAAATAATCAAAAAAAAATTAACAAAATATCACCACGAAAATCTTTTAATCATTGAACTTCACGCAAGTTTTTTATTAGGCTTTCGAATCACTGTCTTAATAAGTTATTACTGACAGTTAACCTTTACATAAGAGTAAGGAACAAACTTGATAATTACAAATTATAGAGAGCAATATTGATTTTTTTCCGTGTAAAATAATTACTTTGCTGACTTGATCCTTGCCTTGTCTCGATGTATTTTTAGGATTACGTACCTCCGGCCCGGGTGCATATTATTTTCATTGTGCCATTTAATTATTCTATTCACCCCATATATTCCCCACTGCTGGGCACGGGCAGATCGAGAGTAATTGGTCTGCTAGTACATCAAGCTAGCACTGGCCTGTACATTAGTATGGTTTAGTTTTGAGTTTTCCACCTCATCGCATAGATTTTATTGTGCTTAACTCCCTTTGTCCTCTTACGATACGACATCAACGGGAAGAAACGAAGAGGCGACACATGTAAAAATCCAAACCATCCAACGTCACTGTAAAAGACATATATTTATTCTTACGGACTATATTATGCATTGCATTTATTATTATTAACCTATAGCTAGCAATTTAAAATAAAACTATTATACATTTTGCTTACCTATAATCCTTACTAATATTATAAACGCCAAAGTTTGTGAGGATGTTAGTTACTCTTTCACGAAAAACTACTGAATGGATTTGGATGAAATTTAGTAGATAGATGGATTACCACGGGGATTAACATATAGTTCCCGCGGGAAAATAGTTTTACAGTTTTTTATTTAAACTTTTAAGGCGAATCATGGTTCGCGGGCACAGCTAGTTCATTATAAAAACGAACAAACATGCTTCAATGTTTTAAATTAAGAAAGATTTACGACGAAACGAATTTATCTTTGATTACAATATTACAATTAAAATCATGATAAAACTGCAAATGAACATGTAAAATAAATGAAGACATTTTTAATATTTCAGATTCAAATATACTCTAATTTATCAATTGTCACATCCAGCACAGATTATACGGCGCGTACCTTAAGTGGGACTCGAATCCTGTGGGGTGCGTCAGGGGGCCCATGACCTAGTTCCGCCTGCACCATCGATCGGCCACCATCACGCCACCACGCTTCTCACCGTAATATGGCATTTTATGATCTGAACAAGTATGCGTGGAATTTAAAATCAGCCGACATAACCTTAGTGGTGTTATGAATTTGACATGCATACATAATTAATTTGTATGCTCCTGTATTTGTTCATATTTTTATTTCTACAGACAACGTTGACCCATAAATAAGTAGCGCCTTGCATTGAGTATAGAAGTTATTTATAAAATAAATACAATACTTTAACCCTTAAATTCTGGGTGTCAGAAATAGGTTAATTTTTTTATTCAATGGTTTTATTGAAATGAAAGATGATGCTGGTGAAGAAAAAATAGGTACTAAAAGCTAAAGTAGGTCCTAGGCACCAACCGTCACATCACTCTCCTCATCATTTTTGTTACCCTGCAGTAAAATTAAATCGTGAGACGCGTAAAATATCTGTCAACAGTCAACAGCTCATATCTTTACTAGCTGTGCCCGCGACTTCGTTCGCGTGGATGTCCGAAAATAACAATATCGGGTTGTTGTTATATAGCTATGTTATATAGCCTAAAGCCTTCCTCGATAAATGGACTATCCAACACAAATAGAATTTTTCAATTCGAACTAGTAGCTCCTGAGATTAGCGCGTTCAAACAAACAAACAAACTCTTCAGCTTTATAATATTATAGTATAGATAAATGCTATTTTCATTTCTTATATTCGGAAAGTAGAGTTGTTTTGATCTGATTATTGGGTGGAAAATGCTGCTTCCCTCCATATGGAGGGAAAAACTCATACAAATTACTTCCCACCTAAGGGCCGGAATGATCTTTAAAAATAGAACTGCTGACAGCTGTGAAGAGTTTTATGTAAAAAAAAACTAATTTAAAAAAATGCTGCGACCATTGTGAGTTTCTAAACAGCCAGTGTAAACTTAGCGCAAACTTCTTTGAGCGGAATAAGCCGCAAAAAAAAAAAAAAGCCGCAACAATTACGCGGCGAGTTCCATATTTAAAATTTAAAAAGTCGACATAAATTGGCGGGATACGAATCTGTTATGTACGGAATTCAAAAAAATAGGTTCTAAGTTCTAAAAATCTTTTATGCTAAGATTTGAATATTAAAAATGAGTTCAAGCGATTCTGAAATGTTGACACCAGATTCGATTAAAGATGAGGCAAATTGTGTTATAGAAAATCTTTTGCCAGAAATCTCAAAAGAAAGATATATTATATATTTTCAATAAATAGTTTAGATAAACAACTAGTTTTATTTTCCTCATATTCGAAATGAAAAGTAGAGTGTTTAACACGGGTAAAAGAATCAATTCTTTCAACCCTCGGTTAACAATCTACTATTTCATTACTCATACTCGGAAAGTAGGTCTGAACTTTCAACCCGCTCCGGTTTGAAAGTAATACTTTGCAGCCCTTGGGAGAATCATTTTTAAGCGACAGCTGTCAAATTAAAAAACTACATAGTGCCATTTTCACATTTGTTGTTGAACCACGTTCCAACTTTCATACAGCCACTCAATTTAACAGACTTTATTATAATTTTACTATGAACTATTTCTTCAAAATAATATAGATTTGGGCAAAATATTTACCATTTTTTCAATGATGAAAATGAAAAATAATGGCTGAATAATAATGGCTGGCCACAGAAAAAAAAACGGTAAAGTGGCAATCCGATCTTCATTTGTTTTTTCGAGTTGTAGAGTTTTGTTTATTCTTCAGTATAGCAGATATGTATTAACACAATGAGTTCATGTGATTCAGATATGGATTAAACGCCTGATTTTATAAAAGAAGAGGCTAAAGCAGAAGTTCCTGATTTATGTAAAATAAAATTCACAAATTTTTTCTTTAGCCAATTCATGTTTTGATTTTAACTTTCTTTGTATTCGTAATGAAAAGCACAGTGTTTACCTCGGGGTAAAGACTGCTTTTCATTACGAATATGTTCTATCACCCCAAAGGGTAACAATGTACTATTACATATTTACTCAGGTTACTCTACGCCTAAGAGCGTCGGTGGCGCTGCGGACTCGGCACTTGCCTTCCAATCGGGAGGTCCGGGTTCGAGACCGCCATGTACCACTGTGTTTTTCGTTTTCGAATTTCATATGTACATTTGTCTGACGCTCCTACGGTGAAGGAAAACATCGTGAGGAAACCTGCATACATCTGCGAAGAAATTCAATGGTGTATGTGAAGTCGACCAATCCGCATTGGGCCAGCGTGGTTGACTAGTGTGCGTTCCCCCAGCAGGAAATTGTGTCCTAGGCTAAATTAAGTTTCATGAATAATTAGAGCGTAATTTGCTATAAATGTGCGCGAAATAAAAAATTTGTGCGCGTTTCCGTTTTGGAAAAAAAAGGGGAAAAACGAATCCTGCTGGGGTAACGTTTTTCCAGCAGGAAGATTTTAAACGAATAATCCGAGAGATAAATAATTTATATGAGCGGATAGCTTATATTTGTGCATAAATGTGCGCCAAAAATGAAATTTGTGGGCCATCGGGTTTTACAGATATTTCGTTTCCTGCTGGGGTAACGTTTTGCTGAAACTTGTTTCTCCAAAACCATCGAATGTGCGCCCATTGAATAAAGATACATGAGTAGCTTTTAATTTGTGCCTATTTGTGACATAATTTGATTTTCAAAAATATTTACAGTTTAGGAGTAATCGCGTATTGAAGAAAACTCGAAAAAAAATTATAGCGCTTAAATGAGAAAACATAGAAGCTTACTGAAAACGTTATTTGATTGGTCTTTTTGTTTCGATCAAAAATAAAAAGTTGCATGAATCTGGGAATACGCGTTTTTAAATAATATAACTTTAACTTTAATTGGTTATAACGTCACTTTAAACTCAAAATGCACGAAACTGATTAATGCCAAGTTAAATGGGTATGAATCAAAAATTAGTGCATGTTCCAAAATATATGTCATGAAAATTTCAGCTTCATACATTTATTAATAAAGTAGATATAAACAAAAAACCAAAATATGGGCTAAGTTTATGGTTATCCGACTAAATCCGAATGACCACCAAAAAGCGACGATTTCATACTTGTTGATGACATTCTATTCTTGACAGTATTAAACAACAGTTGTTGTCGATACAGTCGCGTTCATAACGGCAATTGAGTTTTTGAGTTTATTGTCATTAATGTATCATTCATAGCAATTTTAGTACAAAATAAACTGCCGTGCTTTTGTTAGATAAGTTACCAACGGACCAAGTAAAGAGCTTTGTGGCACACTAGACATAGACTTTACTGGGGGAAGACTCTGTACTAGGGTCGTCTGCTTAGGTACCTCCGTCTTATATATTTCTGCCGCAAAGCAGCAGTGCTTGCATTGCTGTGTTCCGGTTTGAAGGGTAAGATATGGCAGTGAAATTACTGGGTACTGTGACTTTACATCTGGTGTCACAAGTTGGCAACGCACACTGTGGTTCTTGTGGGGGTTGCAGTTTTGCTGCGAATCTCACAGGAGCTACATGTATTATAGGCGACTGTTACCACTTACCATTAGGTGGGCAGTTTGCTTGTTTGCCAACTTTCTGCAATAAATACGTATATATACTTAAACATATTATAAATAAATACGTCCTATATACGTATATTGCCATGCAACTGTTCAATGACATTATAATGTGGCGTTCTATTCTGATAATAGGTTACAGACGAATCGAAACTCAACCGGTGCGATCGACCAATCGGAGCGCTTATATTGCCATTCTACTGTCCGATGACCTGATAATGTGGCGGTCTGATTGGTCGATCGCTACGGTTCAGTTTCGATTTAGCTGTAACTTATTAGTAGAATTGGGTCTGTGATCTGCGGCCGTACCGCCTAATTCAAAGCGATCACTCGCTATCATTATCGTGACATTAGAACAATTATAATGTCACCTGTGACATTAAAACTATTGTTCTAATGTCACGATAGCGATAGCGAGTGATCGCTATGAGTTAGGCGGTACGGTCGCGGGTGGTGATTCCCCTTGGGGACAAAAGTCTTAGTTTGTTGTTCACTATAATAACAATGCTATTAGCATTGTCGTGTTCACACAATTAGAGATAAATAAGGCTCTCAGTTGCTGAAGAGCCCAGGTGAAGCTTTTTTCCACTTTCAGCCTTATCGTCACTGACCATCAGGTGAGATGAGGGCCAATATCTTGTTTTAATAAGCTTTTATTTAACTTGTAATGTTTGATTGTTGGTTTGGTTCAAATCCTGTAAGTCAAATTTAACCCACTTAACAGCTTTCGATTGAGCTGAAATTTGATACACCCCTTTAGTTCTAATAACAATGCAATTGTGTAAGTATAATTAGTATATTTGTAAACCAAAATGGCTGCCACAGCAAAATTGCGGATTACATATTTATGTACAATTCCCCCAATATGTGTTCAAATTAAAAGACTTGAATTGTAAAATACTATTCACTATTAAAAAAAATTGAAATCCAAGATGGCCGCCGACACAAATGGCTGATAATATATTTTTGTACAATCCTCCCGAATATAAATATCAGATGAAAGAGTTTGACTGTCATTAAACGGCAAATTACATATTTACATATTAAAAAGTAGAAATATACAGAACACTGACAAAAAATATAAAATAAATTATTAAGATACCTTTTTTGAAAAAGCATTAAATACTCTAAAACAACAACGTACAACACAGTACATGCGTTTATAAATGCATATTTATACATTGTTCCATTGTTTGTATTGTTGTATTGTGATAGTTTTTGTTTTTGTTTGTTGTATTTATTCGTGTGTTGTAGTGTGCAAATAAAAATGTATCTATCTATCTATCTATCTATAAAAAGATAAAAACTTTAACTTTAAACAGGACTAATAAATTCTTAGTAATATTATAAATTGAATATTACTTCAATTTATTACATTCAATAACCGCTGAACCGATGTACTATAGGTAGGTCTAAAAAAATAATATAGGTATGTTTTTAAAAAATAGATCAACACACGGCATTTATTAATTTAATGAGGTATTCATATTTCATAAAAACATTGATAACTTTCATTTCAAATTAAAAACTATGCAATTAAAATATAAAATAAATATTTTACTCACACATGATATTGCTACATTTGGGGATTGTTACATCACGTTAAATCCGAATGATCACCATTGGATACACTGTATGTGCAACAAAAAAGATCCGATCACCAAAGAGCGGAATAGATTAGGACTTAGGTTGGCTGGTAGATATCTCTATGAGAAATAAGTCCGCCTTTATATATACTGTTAGTCTTAAATGTATTTTTTTAAATGTGTGTGTACAATAAAGAATTATATATAATATAGAATGCGACAGTTAATCGCCTCAGATAGGAATGACAAGCACGCTTTCCACCCTATGCGAGTAATCTAGCTTTATAGCTACAAGTAAACAACTAGGTGCCATCATTACCTACTTCACCTAGCGCCGTAGATTGATGTTTTGATTCTATTACATTAAAAAAGCAGTTTCTAAGCATTTAAATAATTTTGCTGTTGCAAATTTTATGTTCATAATATAAAAGGATACTTTATTGGTTTCCTATCTATTTCTATAACTTGACCATGTTTGTGTTTGTTTGCCGACACTTAATACATTTTCAATATGCCTAATATTTATTTGATATCTTTTTATTTCCACTAAAAGAGGTCTATCTCCGTAATTGTAATATTATATAATGCTATGATTTATATAATATTACATAATATATAATATTACATTATTAATTATCAATAGACGCACATTAAATAAGTAGGTATTTAAGTGGAAGTGTTTATTTTTAATAATATAGACAATAAACTCAAAAAAAGTAAATAAATTCATTTTTCCAAAACAGTTTTATAGCCGAGTGTACACAGACGTGACGTATTTAAACTTGTTAGTGGGTAAAATTAAGAATGTCACCAACAAGTATGAAACCGTCGCTTTTTGGTGATCTTTCGAATTTAGTCGGATAACCAAAGAATTAGCCAATTTTTTGGTTTTTGTTTATATCTCCTTTAATACAAAATATATGATGCTGAAATTTTCATGATAAATAGTTCTGAATACGCTCTAATTTTTAGTCTATATCTATGTAATTTTGGTTTAGTCACTTTCTTGCATTGTGAGTTTACAGTGGCGTTATCACCGATTAAAGTTAAAATTTAATTATTGAAAAACGCGTACATGTAGATTCTTGAAACTTTTTATGTTTATTAGTAATAATAAGACCATTCAAAAGTCGTTTTCAGTGAGCTTCTATGCTTTCTCATTTATGTGCTAGAATTTTTTTTCGAATTTCCTTCATTACGTGATTACTCGTAAACTGTAAATATTTTTGAAAATCAAATTATGTCACAAATAGGCACAAATTAAAAGCTACTCATGTATCTTTATTCAATGGGCGCACATTCGATGGTTTTGGAGAAACAAGTTTCAGCAAAACGTTACCCCAGCAGGAAACGAAATATCTGTAAAACCCGATGGCCCACAAATTTCATTTTTGGCGCACATTTATGCACAAATATAAGCTATCCGCTCATATAAATTATTTATCTCTCGGATTATTCGTTTAAAATCTTCCTGCTGGAAAAACGTTACCCCAGCAGGATTCGTTTTTCTCATTTTATTCCAAAACGGAAACGCGCACAAATTTTTTATTTCGCGCACATTTATAGCAAATTACGCTCTAATTATTCATGAAACTTAATTTGGCCTAGGACACAATTTCCTGCTGGGGGAACGCACACGGTTGACTAAGGCCTAATCACCCTAACATAGGGTAGGCTCGAGCCCCTCGGTGGGGACGTATATGAGTTGTGATGATGATGATGATGATGACTCTACGCCTCATGATTTTTTGCGTTTGATAATAACACCCATGCCTATTTAGATTTTCTAACAAATAATAGTGGGCTTACTAATTAACAATGAAGGCTTTTCTGTTTAATTATTGAATTTAAGATGCAAAACGGAGAAATTTGTCATTTTTTTTATTTTTAAGATCATGAGCAGATTGCAGAAATTGCGAAATCGCACTGCGCATTAGAGAGAGAGTGTGGGTGACGACAAGAAATTTTGGAAACGACCGCACCGGGGACCATCATGGGGGGGGGGGATGAAATTACTCTCCAGTTTCTGCAATTTTTACCGTCAGTTTTGTTTTCACGAGAGTTTCAAAGAAGGAAAGGAAAAATGAAATTGAAGTTTTGCAAATAGGTAGGTTAGGTAGGTAAATATGACTTTGTGTTATTATTTTCATAATATGATCGATCCGACCATTAATCCCAGAAGTCCATAAAAATGTGATCTGTCAATAAGTGGATCTAATTACACCGGCTTTAGATGAGATACATAAAGCAGCTCTTAAAACACTTGTGTGTTATAGCCGAGGTACGGATCACAGATGCCGGCAATACTGCACTTGCCGGCCTCGCCAGTAATGTACTATATTTTTTAAAAGATAGACGTAATATAAAATACATCAACGAACTACAAACGATTATTTTCATATCATTATTTGTTTTTGTCTACAAATTAACAATGATTTGTGTTATTTATTCCAAAACTTCAGTATATTAGTTATTTTTCCTCATAAGTGTGTTGAAAAACGTCGTACGATATACGTGTGTATTTTGGTTATAGGTACTACACACTCGGCTCTATTCGAAATTCCGCCTCGTGATCTATTACCAACATACCGCACTTATATCGTAATGTACTATTAATACACATACCTCCTTATCGTGGTATTGTGTGTACGTACATACACACATGCATTATCATTTTTATGCTTTAGCTATTTTAAAATCTCTGTACTCACCTACGTTTTATCCCGGTAACACAAACAAATGTACAATAGCTTGGGCAGCACATTGTTTAATTCAAAAAAAATTACCGTAATAAATCACCATTTCGACATCACACACAAGCACATAGACACAGGGTCTCAACAATAGTATGATGAGACACTGTCTCATCAATCACATCACATGTTTTTGGGTTTGTTCCTATGTCTGTGAAATAAAACCAAAGTGTTGACAATTATTTAAATTATTCTCTTCAAATGAAAGTAATTTTTTGTTCTACTATAATCAAAAGCGAGAGCAGTAAAGTTTAATGAATCAGCTATCTTAAGGTTGAATTTTCTTTATTATACGAGTATCACTCAGGAACATTATTTACACTCATACTTTACCGAAATTACGAGCCCGTTCTCACAAGATCATTCAATTAACCTACACATACGTATAAGTATTAATTGATCTAATCACCGTGGCAGGTGGACGTCACAGTGGGACCAACAATGTGGCGGGACCAGTGCGCGCGCCCTTGAAGAGGGCACAGCGTCCGGTCAACTCCGAACGCAGACCAGCGTGGATTTCTAAAAATCAAACAGCAAAGTGCAGTTGCAACATGCAAAAATAACCGTCAAGTCTTTGACCTCCGCGGCGTAAACAAAATAAAAGCGGCGCGGGCGCAATTATCACAAAGGTGCGCGCGCAGCTGACGGCGCACCTGCCGCGCCTTTAACATTTCTTGTGTTTTTTTCGCCATCGAAGTTATTGGCCTATTTTTTATGGCACAAGCTGTGAGGACAGCTGACGCGCGCAACTCCTTTGTTGGCGTGTACTGGCAAGGATGTCTCGGAGCGGTTTCTAGGATAATAAGACGAGCAGCTGCTATCTTAAGATTGAAAGGTTTGAGGCCAGGTGTGGGTGCCACGTGGTGACGCCAGCTTTTGTTGTCCGTTTTGAGCGCTTACGTCATAATTTTGTGATTGTTAAAAACGTCATTGATCTACAGATGTATCCGAGGAGATTTAATTCATTATGTTGACATTAAGGTTGCTGTTTTGTTGACTGTACCTATGTACAAAAAACCGGTCAAGTGCGAGCTTTTCTCGCGCACCTTGGGTTCCGTATTTTTTCCCTTTATATCTGCTATAACGATTCTAGATCAACGAGAAGTACCCAAAAAGTTTTGATACACAACCCTAAAAATAAGAACAGTAACTAAAATTAATAAAAAAAGTAAACAGTAGAACAAATTTTGGTCATTATATAAATAATTACTGAAAAGAATAAGAGTTGTTAAAGTTAGTAGAATGTTAATTAAAAAAACTTGAGAGTAATTCTTGCGACGCGATACCTATTTTATTTGAGAGATTTTACTCATAATCGCCGCGCTAAACACTGAAGTTTTAAAGCTATGAAATTTTCTATCCTTTGTACTGTCTTTGTTTGTACCGTCAACCAGGAAGAAGGGAATGGGCACAAGCACGATTCCGTGGGACAAGTGACATTTCCTCAAACTCATGTATGTGTGTGTGTGTGTGTGTGTAATTGATTGACGAAAGTTAATGAAATAATGAATTGATATTTAAAGAATTTAATATTTAACGATAAAAAGTGAAAAAAGAATATCAAACTAGTGTTTTAATGTTCGCGATAGAAAAGAAAGGGTTGATTGATAGAGACTTTAAGAGGTAAAGCTGCCTTTGCGCTTTGTATTTAATTTGCATCTTTATCGCAATTAGCTATATGGTTTCATCCAAACACGTGTAATAAGATGATGACGATATTGTATAGAGATTGTAGAACCGTTATAATAGGTATTATTACAAGGATATTTCATAATCTAAAAAGTAGTAACATTCCGAATAATCAATAATCTTTGAGCGGTTTTACAATCTCCGCGGATTTCCGGAAATGCCAAGCTGTGTTTCCTTACGGCAAAAGTAATTATAGATAAACATTTATATAAATAAACTAGCTGTGCCCGCGAACTACGTATCGCCATAATCTAATCGCGTAAAAAAACTGGAGTGCCCCCCCTTATCACATAGGGGTATAAAAATACCCTACGACCCACGAAATACATCATAAAAATCGGTCAAGCTGTTTCGGAGGAAATCGATTACAAGCACTGTGACATGAGCTTTTTATATATTAGATATAGGTATACGGTCATATACAGAGTGTAACGAAACACCGAAATAATATATGTATCCATCAGGAGTGCGGAGATTCTGTAAGAAAATTTTGGACTTGCTCGAAAAGTGGATCTAATTTTACCGGTTTTAGATACATAAAGCAGCTTATATTAATACACGCGGTATTACAGCCGAGGCACGCATCACAGAGTCCGGCAGTGCTGCACTTGCCGCTCACGGCAGTAATGTACTATTTTTTTTTTTTTTAACTAGAGGTAATATAAAAGACATCAACGAACTACAGGATTTTTCAGACGATTATTTTCATATCCTTATTTAGTTTTGTCAACAAATTGACAATGATTTGTGTTATTTATTCCAAAAATTCAGTTTACCTAATAAACTTCAAATTTTCCTCACAAGTGTGTTGAAAAAGGTCGTACGAAATACTTGTGCGTATATTGATTATACACACTCGGCTCTATTGCGCCCTCACCTTCGGCTCAGGCTCCGGTGAGCTATAACCAACAGACAGCACTTATATCGTAATGTACTATTTCCATACAAACTATTTTTTTCTTTATTGTCATTGTTGACAGCCCTACATGAGCGTCCTTGTATCTTCATTGAGTGTTTACATTTCCATAGTCACCTGAACTTAGGTTTCCAGTTGAAAGTTTTTGCTTCCAATTTGAAGTCGATTTTCTCGGAAAGTAGGTTTTTAGATCCAAGACAAGCAGACAAGCATAGGGTCCATCTAATATCTTATCTATATGTCCCTTAAATATTATTTTACACCAAATATCATCATCATCACAGCTCATATACGTCCCCATCGAGGAGCTCGAGCCTACCCTAAGTTATGTTAGTGTTCGTTCAGGCCTTGGTCAACCACGCTGGCCCAGTGCGTATTGATCGACTTCACAATTCACATCATCATTATCATCATCACACCCCACCGAGCGGCACGAGCCTACCCTAACCAGTTATGGTAGGGCGATTAGGCCTTAGTCAAACCACGCTGGCCCAATGCGGATTGGCACAATTCACATACACCTTTGCATTTCTTCGAAGGTGTATGCAGGTTGCCTTACGATGTTTTCCTTCACCGTAGGAGCGTCGGACAATTAATGTACATATGAAATTCGATTATTGTTAATCTATACATCTATACAAATAAATAAAATTGAAGTGTCTGTTTGTAATGTCAAAATAACAAGTTTTTTCTAAATGGGTATGAATGTATATCGGGTACCAATAACAAAAACACAATTTCAAAATTTTTTGTCTGTCTGTCTGTTTGTTCCCGCTAATCTCCGGAACGGCTGGACCGATTTTGACGGGACTTATATAAGGTTTTATCAACTTCAACAAAAATTACTACTCCACGCAGACGAAGTCGCGGGCACAGCTAGTCTAATATATAAATATCTCGTGTCACAGTGTTTCAAGTGTTTGTTATCGAACTCCTCCGTAACGACTTGACGGATTTTTATGATTGGTCTGGGAATAGATTTTTTTTACATTTTTTTCTTATTTTTTGATTTGGCATTAAAAACACTTATAACCTTAAAATTTCCCCGATGTCTCATTTGCACCATTCACCCCACTGCCACCAACCTCCATTTTTAATAGCGATATTAGTATTTTTGCTGGCGAAACATAGATCGCGGGCACAGTTACTTATTCCATTACATAGACAATTAAAAAATTATTGATTATGAGATACGGGCTGGATTCGAACCTGCGTCCCTGCGTATTTATTCTGCGCCTGCGTGCCGGCGAACTGTAGGGCTAGCACGAACATTATTGCGTCAAAGTATTCGTATTGTCAATGATTTCATCGTGAAATGTTTGTATGAGAATTTTAGTTTCAAATTTTGTATTTCACGATGATGGTACATAAATACTTTGACGCACATGTTCGTTGCTAGCCCACTGCTAAGCCCTACTGTTATCTCGTATACGTCATGTTTTGATTGCACCGATGTTGCTTGAAACAAGGTAAATAAATAAATGAGATCCTCTCAGTAGCTATGGTCAGTATTCCTTATTCCCTCAGACAGCAATAAAGAATACCTATCTATTTAATCTACAATTCGGCGTAGTATGAATGGATACGATAAATAAGGTAAGAAGGGCTAAAATTTTAGGTCATGTTGATAATCTAATTATCGATGACAACAAATCGTTGTATAAAAACTCGAGCGATATGTTATGATGTATAAATGAAATAAATATTTGCAGACTCAACAAACACGTGCTGCTCAATGATGTTTTATTAACAGACACGACACTTTAATGTTGGCGATTTGAAAGAGGATAATTTGAACTTTCCGGTGCTACTACAAAAGGCTGTTTAACAGTTAAGTTCTGTCTCTATTTAACTTATTAAGGAAAATGAAACAACATCATACTGAAACCATGACTTACTTTGTCAGTGTTTATACCTACTTCTGAATTGTGCACCAATATACTCGTACAAGACTAGCTTTTAACTTCCTTAGAGTGCAGTACAATGATGCATTTAGAATAATGTTTCGCGTACTGCGATGGTGCAGCACGTAGCAAGTTGTCGCCGACGCTGGAGGCCCTGATTTCTTTGCCATCCTGCGCCAAAGGGTTGCATCTTTTTGGAGCACACTACAATGTGTCTACAACTCGCTCATGAGGACAGTATGTTAAGATATAGGTACTATCGCGCGCACTTCCGCCTGATCACCGCTACGCTCATTTTCGTTTGCACTAGCGCTCTCTAGCCCTACCCAGTCGACCTCGAATAGACATGGAATAATGAAATAAAAGATTCTTCTTCGGCCTACCACCGAGCCGCCGACGAACCCCCCAACGCCGATTAGAGAGAGAAAGAGTATTTCTTTTCTAATAGGCCAAAACTTAAGGGGGCGTAGCCCGGCGCTTCCGCACGATTCAAGCGAATTAATTTTTAAATGGGCAGGCGGAAGTGCTCGCGATAGTACATAAAATAATATAATTATCTTAAAAATAATGTTATTTTCTTTTTCCTATTTTACCAATATGTATACTAACCCTAGACTAAGTGTTGTTTTGTTTTACTAACCAAATGGACATATTTGTCTGATAAATAAATAAATATTTTGAACACTGGTTGAAATTACTAATAGGAAATAAACGTAAAAATATAAAGCATAATATAAAATGTATACTTATTATGCTTTATGTTTATGTTATCTTATTTTAGCTTCATTATATCTAACTATTTTTCATAATATATGCATACATCTTATGGTTGGTATATCTTATCGTTAATCCTTATACGTACAAGCAAGAGTTCAGAGTTAATTTTAATTTAAAGTATTATGTTGCAAGGAATATTGGTGGCAAATTATATCTACTCTGCCAGACACTTCTCATCGACCTTTAAAGATATATATTTTGTTTAGCAAAATTGACTACCTTTCAAACGTCTTTGGCTATCAATCATACTGCGATAGTAGACTACTTATAGATAAGCTTATGTTATTCATTTCCCCCTTTTTTTTTTTTTTTCGAGCGGAATGCGTGACCGCACCGTACTCGCCGTTGGCTAGACGACGAGCGTGTGTGGGGCTCTCCCGGCAGAGAGCCGGGCCTACCCACTAAACCCCCCGGTGTTCTCCCTGCCCTTATGGGCGCGCGTGGTAGGGTCCACACTGCGACTTGGTAGGGTCCACACTTCATTTCCCCCTACCTACTTGTAGAGAATGACATTTGTTGTTGGCACGTCATAAATTGAGAGCGTCGGTGGCGCTGTGGACTCGGTACTTGCCTTCCAATCGGGAGGTCCGAGTTTGAGACCGCCATGTACCAATGTGTTTTTCGTTTTCGAATTTCATATGTACATTCGTCTGACGCTCCTACGGTGAAGGAAAACATCGTGAGGAAACCTGCATACATCTGCGAAGAAATTCAATGGTGTATGTGAAGTCGACCAATCCGCACTGGGCCAGCGTGGTTGACTAAGGCCTAATCACCCTAACATAGGGTAGGCTCGAGCCCCTAGGTAGGGACGTATATGAGCTGTGATGATGATAATGATGACGTCATAAATTAAAAAAGTTTGTCACCATATGAACAATATTAACTACATGATTGTGTTCTAATTAGAGGTAAAATAGCCAGTTCCTCAGTTGTCGAAGAGTCCGTGTAGGTACTAAAACGTGTGCGCGTAGCTCTGAGCTGCAGCTGTCTTCGTACTCTTTAGTGAAATTATCTATAATTATCAGACAACATCACACTTCTATATTGAAGTCGGTGCCAAACGATGATCTCCTAGAAAGTCTTCAAATTTGTCACCGATTTCAATATAGAAGTGTAATGTTGTCTGTACATACCTATTCATATATTATTTTTAACTTTTCAGTGTTTTTGAAGTCGGTTTTTATTTTTTTGTAAACAAAACACGTTGGACACACCTAAAAATTTAAGGGTTTTCCTCGATTTTTATGGGATCCATGTAATGCCCTACTCTACTATAACGCGCACGCGGATACAATCGAACTAAAAAGCGCGAAAACATATACCTACTAAATATAGGTAAAATAAAAATGTGGGAAGATAAACATTAAAATAATTAGACACTTAATTATCTCTACAAGTATAGTGCATAATTTAATTGTGTAAACATCGTTTAATTATTCACTATACCTACCTACCTGCAAAAGTTTTACATGTTACCAGAGCATGGTGTTGTTTTTAAATAAAACTTTATTTTTCTTTATATACATATTACACGATGCATTTTCTTATCTCCCGACAAAAACCTCAAAATCCGACAGTTTCAATGTCTCTTCAGAATATTTTGGCTTTTCCATCTGGTAACCATAGTGCTAGGTATCCTACGAGTAAGTTGGGAGCGCCTAATCATATCGCAAAATCTCTCAAATGGCTCAAACGATTGAGCCAGTTACGTGGCGCTGTTATTTGACGGGACAACGTCTGCCGGGCCCATTAGTTCGGTATTAATTTTGTTGAAAGTCCCAGTGCTCGCGCCACACTCCAAGCTTTGACTATTATGCCATTACAAAATACCAAACACGCGCCGAGAATCCGAGATGACCAATAACGTATAAATAAATGACTAAGCAGGTATGCAGACACGTGCGCCAGGCCAGGCCGATTGCAGCTTCTTACACTTTTACCTGTATCTTTTGTTCTAGCTTTTTTACCATTCGACGGGGAAGCTCTTGGCCTTCATCTCACCTGCAGTGCGAGCACGGAACTCTCGATAAACGAAATATAATATAATTGACATTATTCGACATTTTACCGATATCGGCAGCATGTAAGTTTATACCATATACATACGAGTATAGTAATATATCGTCTTTATCGATATAGCTCGATAAATTAAATCCGTTTATCGATCGATGTCCATGCTCGCACTGCTGATGGTACGTGACGATAAGGCCGAAGATGGAAGCGAGCGTCACCTGCACTCCTCAGCCACTGAGATACTGGCTATCTTATATCTAATTGCCCTCACACAACAATGCTATTAACATTATTATGGCGAGGCGACAAACTTAGGTAAGATGACGCTAGCTAACCAGGCTCTGTCCACCAGAGGGAGACTCCGTACCAGGGTCGTGTGCATGGGTACCTCTATTTCTGCCGCAAAGCAGCAGTGCTTGCATTACTGTGTTCCGGTTTAAAGGGTAAGATATGGCACTGAAATTACTGGGTCCCGTGACTTTACATCTTAAGTCACAAGTTGGCAACGTACACTGTGGTTCTTGTGGGGGTTGCAGTTTTTCTGCGATCTCACAGGAACCAATTGTATTACAGGTGACTGTTACCACTTACCATCAGGGGGGCAGTTTGCTTGTTTGCCAACTTAATTCCAATAAAAAAAAGACGAGCTCGAAAGCCCTACCACCATCTAAACCGAGCAAAGGATTTTTTTCCCCCACGGAGAATAAAAATACTTGTTTTATGAATTTTATTAACGTTTATTACTTGTAATAGCATTTTGGTGTTTAACACAATGCATTCACTCGGAAAACAATATCATTTCGAAAAACTAGTCAGTATCTCCATTATACAGCACACAATTTCCGTACGTCTCATTTACTCGAAAGTACGTGCAAAACATGGGCCCGGCTACGGGAATATACTTACAGTAACAACCAGTCTAGTCCGAAACATTAAAGAACAATAAAAATAAATTAACATTATTGTTACAATTTTCTGTGGTCAACGCACGAGGTCCCGAAATCTGCGTTTTTCACATTATGCATTTTTAGTTCTTATCCAAATATCTATGGATTGCACATATTACAAATAAATATACAATAACTTTCAATTTTCTTACTACAGTTGAGACAGCTACATAGTACGCAAATGATTTTGTTTGTACATGACATCGATAAGCAGCTCATGTTGGATTGCATTTTTAATGTTTGTAATATTTTAAACACCCCACAATCATCATTAACAATTAATTAGTAATACCATTATAAATTTCTCTTCCTTGCGGCTATACTCCCAAATAGGAAATTAGTAATACGGAAAATACAACATTGTGTAAAATTCAGATTGGAGATAAAATACAATTTAAGAAAATGGATATTCCATATTGCGTTAGGCACTATGGAATATCCATTTACATTAAAGTATTTGGAAAATTGGAATTCGGAACCTGGCGCCAGGATACGTCATTCGCAAAATCACACAATTCCACATAATGTGTAATGTAGATTTACTCCACTTCTGATAATCAATAGAATCAAAATCTTATGTTCCATCGACCTCTTTATCTTGTCAAATATTTTTTATTTAAAAAAATCATAAACAAGATAAATGAATATTTGGCAAGTTTTCACTATGAACCACACAGCGTGATTTTGCATAGTCGGAGGGACCGGATTCAAACGTTTCTTCTTTTTGCAACTGACAAAATGTTTATATCCTTTGATTTGACTGATGCAATGATTACGTTGATGCTTAAGTCGATTCGCTCGCTACCTCGCTATATTCTGAACCGGCCCCCCTATTCACAACTGTCGGATCGCGAATTCGGAAAGTCACGTCCCGTCCCGCTCTAATGCGCTACAATTAGAAGTGACGGGTATAGGGATTCCGTGTCGGCTCGGTTCCGAACGATTGTGAATAAGGCAGCTGATCGGTCAGAAATGGAGGACACCTATCCGGATATTGACGAAACTGGTTACTCCTTAGGGGCATAGACTAATTGTAATAAACAATGGATTAATTTAAATAACATAATAATATGGTACCTAATATTTTAGGTTTAGCTTGACCATTGACAAGTCTTAGTCTACGGGGTTACAAAGCAGCGAGGAATGTCGATAAAAGAGGTAATTCGAAGCGTGGCAGCCTTAATCTTGCGCATCCCCGTCCTTTACACTTTTTCTCGCCATACCTGCACCTTAGTTACCTCGCGAAGGAGACTCAATTAAATAATTTATTCATATATTTTCAAATTCTTATACAATATTAATGTCATAACTACACGATACATGTAATAAAATGAGCAAGAAAATGTGTTAAATGTATGTAATATAAGCCGATTAGCAATTATTATATTAATAAGTATAGTGAAATTAGTGAACTAATAGAAAATATGATTATGTCATACATTATTACGGAACGACAGTATTAAATAATTATCTAATTATCATCTGGATTATTATAGAACAATATAAAGTTATGCAGTAACGAGTTCATGTTGTTGTTAATAATAAAGACAACTATAGAACAATATAAAGTTACGCAGTAACGAGTTCATGTTGGAGTTAATAATAAAGACACTTGTATTCAAAGATGGTGGTATAAAATTAATGACATCCCTTTTTGATGTTATTCTACTACAAATGCAATTTGTCATTAGACAAATTTATAATATATTTAGTCTTACTTTATAATGTAATGTATTTCAAAATACTAAAATATTTTAACTTTGAATTTAAAAAACCTTGAGGTAAATGTATCATAGTAATTCTACAGTGGCATGGTCACATTTTAATAAAAATAATCTGTAATGTTTTTCGACACACAGGTACTCACGAAATATGGTATAGGCACTTTCGGCGCGCGATATTTAGCTATTAAATTTCATAGGAGAATTCCGAAAAGTACAAAATTGATACGAAATAGATCAAACATTTGTCGCATAAAGCTGACAAAATTTCAAATCACTGAATTTATGTGGCAGGAAATCACAAAACAATGTAAATTCTTAAAACAAAAAAAAGCAATCTACGTATTTTGATTGGAGGATTTATATGTAGGTTCATTGCAATTTCATATACATGAAAACATAATTGCTGTCTTATGTTTATATTGTATACCTATATTATTAGTAGATTGTCATGATAAATTGAAAAGCATTAATTTTAAACAACCTTACTAATCTTACAAATTAATTTAAATCATTATTTTATAAAACCTGCTTCTAACACTATTACATTGATCACTATTTATATTTATACAGATATATCATACTGCGACAACATTCTAAGTCAGGAACATATTTTCGTACTTCAAAATACTCGTCTCTACTTGTAAAAGACATAAATGCCTAATGTTGACGTTCATATTGAAATCGATATGATTTTTCCAATATGTCACATAAAATGCCAATGCCACAAATAATGCAAAAAATTAAATTCCGATATACAAGCACCTGATAACAGTGCCTTAAATTTTAAAGTTAACTGTAATAAGTCCCCTACCCTTCGCAGACAGTCATAAAATAGTTTTCATTAAACAAACAATGAATTGACGACACGGTTAGCACAGAGGTCGAGTGATCGCCCACTACGCAACGGGTCGCATGTGATATTCTATGTGTTACTGCACCCATGACACAGGGAAAAAAAATATTTATTACATTTAGTTTGTGTTTATATTACTATTTAAGAATTTGTTGCTTTTTTATCTTTCCCGCGATTATCTTTTTGTCTCTAAACACCCAGTGAAGTTGGCTGGAAGAGATCCCTTTTAAGGATAAGTCCACCTATGTAAATGTTCTTTCTGTATGTTTATCAAATCACTGTATAAATGTGCAATAAAGAATATTTATAACAATCGTAGTATGATGGGGCGGCGATTTAAAAAAAATAACAAGTTATACATCTCGCTTTAAATACAAACGTATATTTATTACTTTTCAATGTATTACATTTTGGTTTATGCATTTGCTTTCTTCTATAACGATTTACACACTAATATTTGTCTATTGTCTAAGTATAACATAACATGAACGATTCGGATCGCAACTAATTAAAATAATAAGAATAATAAGAATAAGGAGACAGCTCCTCGACTACAATTAAATAAAAACGGATGACATTCGACAAACTTCTAACAATGGCCTTAGAGAAAAATTATATCCAGGGCATATATACACTACCAACTAGCGTCACTAATATGATCGTTTTCATCTAATAAATTGATATTTTCTAATAATGTCAAAAGGATCCCACCTATATTATTCTATCTTAATCTATGGCTGTGTCTCGAAATCACAGATACAAATTTACAAATACCAGTTAGTTTGCCATCAATAAAAATCACCGTATCCGCTTATTTCTCATAAGTATTGTAGAAAAGTTTGTATTCGAACTAAATTTCAATTGGTGTCATTACTGGGATTGATCCAAATACAAGCATTATCATCTTTCTACACTATACAATTTTAAATATTTATCTACATACGCCAAGGCCCACATTCTTCGATTTCAAACAAACGTTGAGTGTAAGGCCTCTCTCACAGTACAAAAGTTGAGTAAGTCGACAAATTATACATAACTGCATTTAGCGTCAGTCTCAAAGGTGAAGGAAGCCTCAACTCTCATCGCTAAACGTGTGCACCCCATAAATGCCTTAAATTAACGGTATATTCTGCTGTATTGCCTGGGTGACGTCACTTGGGCGCTCCATTTAGCTGTTTCTCAAAATCACCTGCCACCATATCACCCGGGTGAACAAAACCCACATAATTTCAATGCATTCATTTTGTTTCTTTATAACTCCTTGGCGATCAATTTCATTTGGTTTGAATTTATTTATTTCAATACAATGTATCTCTTTGGAAATCAAATTCCACATTTATTTATTTATAGCAACATTTTTTTTTATTTATTTCAACTTTATGTACATTGTGTACAACGACGGATTTAATGCCTGAGGCATTTTCTTCCAGTCTACCTTCAGGTGGTGCAGAGAGCAAACGTTGTAGATTTACCCAAAAACATAACTAATAAGAAATCAATTTAGCAAATACATTTCTTTCTACTAGCTATACATTTCCCTAAATCACCTGGTTCAACGGTCTACTATAGAAAGGCACTTTGTCTGCTTGGACTGATTATGACCAATAGTATAGTAAGCGACAAAATAAAAATTCTTAAATCAAAGACAACTTAACTGCCGACTTATACTAATATAAAGAGAAAATTAAATTCACAGATATACAAATACATATCTAAATAAATAAATAAACTGAAATCAACTGGATTTTGATTACCCTCGAGATAAAAAGAAAAAAATTAATAAAATCATATCGATTTTAGTCACCCAGATAATATAGTGGTAGCTAATTTAGGACACAAAAAAAATGATTTGGGCACCCGGTGATGTCACCTTGGTGACAGCAGTGGAATAAACCAAACTAACAATATTTACACCATTTACAAACTAAAGAAGGTGACGCAAGCGTACACAATATTATATACACCGGTAATAATCAAAGAAGACGGTAGTTTGGAATCTTGCCGCCTGTATGGATTAATAACTGTGCCCGCGACTTCGTTCGCGTGGATGTCGGAAAATAACAACATGTCGTACATTTTCTCCCGTTTATGTAACATTTTTCATTGATGCTCAGCTCCTATTAGTAGTAGTGTGATGTTATATAGCCTATAGCATTCCTCGATAAATGGACTATCCAACACAAAAAGTTTTTTTTTAACTGAATCAGTAGTTCCTGAGATTAGCATGTTCAACCAAACAAACAAACTCTTCATCAGCTTTATAATATGAATAAAAAATTATGGATTAATTTAAGAATTGTTTGCCAGTATAAATCCTTTAAACCGCTTATGAATGTGAAAACATACGTCTCTTTCAAAGGGTTTTCCCCTTATAAGATATGAAACCATATCCATTACATTCTGATAGAGATTAGCGCGATGAATTTTTTAGTGACAGCTTTACGAATAGATAGATAAATAAAAGCATTTATTATTACAACAAGCACGTTGTATTTTCTGAATCAAATATGATCTAATCTGTATCCAATTGTTTAGTTTATTATGCTACTAAAAATTGTTTGTAAACACGTAAATTTCAACTTTAACTCTGAGGCGTAGGAATCAAACTATAATTAGACAATGCAGTAAGAGAGCGAATACGACGAATGCAGAGGCATTTTTTTTATTTCAAACGCCAATCACAATGCAATATGTTATTCACTAGCTTCTGCCCGAGACTTCGTCTGCGTGGACTTCAGAATTGGGTCTAAAGCTTCGCTCGTTAACAATTTTTAATATTCCCACGGGAACTATTTGAGAGATCATTAAGGAATATAAAGTACATGTCCTTTTCCATAGCATAGGTGACATGCATACCAAATTTCAAAGCTGTCTGCCCGCGGCTTAGCTTGTAAACAATTTTCAATTTTCCCTCGGGAACTACTTAAGGAATCGGGATAAAAGGTAGCCTATGTTCTTTTCCATGTCAAAGGCTACATGCATGCCAAATTTCATCCAAGTCTGTTCAGCCGTTTTAGCGTGATTGAGTAACAAACATCCAAACATCCACACTTTCACATTTTATAATATTAGTAGGATTGCAGTCTAAAGGAAATCAATGTAACGAATGACAACGGATCATACATTGACGCGCTGTCGCATGTACTGCAGCTAGATGCTCCAAATTTTACGATTTACGATTTCAGTACAAGAACTTGTCAAAGAATCGATTTAGGCCTTTGGTGTACATATTCATTATGTCAGCAAGTAAATATAATTTTATGTTATCTGTATAGCAGAATGCGTCTAACAAAACGTTACGTAACTTAAACAAATGCAAGAAACGAAAAGCACATGAAACCAAATACAGTGTGTAACAGGATTAAATATACTATGAGCGACATGCACAACACTAAAAACGAATAGGCCAAACGCATTTAAGACAATGCTTCTCAATTTTTAAACAAATGACGAAATACAAAACGATTGTTAAAACGCATTTCACGGTCTAAAGCTGAACGCACATAATTATCAGCACGCGCCGTATGCGCCGCATAATATGAGGTGCGGCCAAAATGTGCGAGGTGTCATATAATTTCATACAAACGTATTCCAAAAATGCGGCGCGTACGGCGCGTGCGGCGCGGACATAATATGCGTTCGGCTTTATTGTGTGTCATGCAAGCCACACTACAGCTGCCGTCAGAAAGACCGCTTCAGCTACAGTTAAGGCGAGGTTTTCCAGGAAATCTACAAGTGCACAGCAACTGCTTTATTGCAAGAAAATAAAGTTGATAATTGCATAACTTCTAATGTCGCTTGCGCGCTGTGACCGAACAAAAACATTTCTCTTTACACGTTTTAACCATTTTTTGGAAAAGCAAAATAATAAATTAAAAATGTATTTTTGCAATTTTGTAGATAATAAAAATGCACGTCTATTGGTAAAACTTTTATGTCACTTATTATTGTATTTTCTTATTCACAGCTGTTTTAAAATATTGAACAGAGTGGTCTTCGGATTTCTTTTCTATGGAATGAAATATTATTAATCATATTTCTGCCTTTAAGAATGTTTAGATAATATGTTCAACAATATCGTATATAAATTTAAGAACTGTATGTTTTATATTTGTGGCGTAAATCGAAATTGTTTGAAAACAGACAAGTAGCGTAATTTTATCTGCATACAGGTGCAGTGCCGGTGAAGCAGTCATTCTGACATCAATCTAACGCAACTCTGGTGGACGGTTATACTAACGTAAAAATTGAGTTTTAAGTGTTCCATACCTGTCTGTCTGTCCGTCTGTCGCAGTCAATTTCCTCGGAACTATTAGACCGATTGAGTTGAAATTTGGTACACATCATGGACCTAGATCTGTGGTACACGTAGGTATGTTATTTTAAAATTTGTCACACCTCGGACACTCCATACAACGTTCGCAAATCAATTACCTATTACTACTACTAAAGCAAAAGACGTTTGTACACGCGCAAATGTGTGCGTGGAATCTAGTAGGGCTGAGTGCGCGGTTATCAATTGAAATGACGCGAGAAGTGCAGCAACTGCCTTCTCTTTTACCCGCATAGCGCTATCTCAGTTATCGGCCGGCGCTCGCGTCTACTCGGTGACCGTGAAGTGTCGCCGCGCCGGAGCGATCGCGCGCGCCCCTTTTTATGTGTCAGTGATGTCTACAACGAAGTGCCGGGTGGGGTGAGGTATTTGAAATGAGTGCGAGGAGGTGAGTGGCCGTTCTGTACGTAGTACTATTATCTATTCTGTGATTTTGTGTGACATATGAAACGAAAGTCGAGGAGGTGAGAATCAATATAAATAATATTTTGACGTTATTTAAAAGAATAGACGTAAATTTTCAATTTTTGGAAAGGAAAATAGTAGTTCTTTCGCTTTAGATTACAGGAAAACCTACAAGAAATCTAAAACCTAGAAGAATGGTATTTATTTAAATAACATAGGAAATTTGTGCGTATGAAGCACATTTTGAGTTGCAATTTTATAACCTGATTTCCCTCAACAATCTGATGGCACTATACACACTTTTATTAGATACCACAAACAAATTTGGATTTGTTTTAAAACAACTTATGTCACAAATCTTGAATGTGGTTTTAGGCCACCTTGTCCAATCTTACAATTGCCTCACCTTGGCCCTTGAGAGTTCCATGAGAACCCAACAATAGTGTTCCTAAAATATTATGCCCCATTTCTCACTTGCCTCGCTTATTACCGTTCCAAATCATTTACAAATAACATGTATATTCAGTATATTGCTTAGCCAATATGGGCAGCTGGTGTGATCTCTGGTTCGCCTTCCATCACAGTAAAAACTACGTACATGAAAGCACCCATAAGGTCATCAAACATACTGAGAACACACGTAAAATATTGTCATCCAAATGCATTTGTGTACCATTCTATCTTTAAATAATTACCAACACCGATTAATATTGAGCTCGACACTCACAGTAAGTCCGTCAAACGCATTGAGTATGAAAAGCTGATGGAATATTGTAAAATTTGTGATCTCTCCAGTTGAAGCGACGTCAAACGATTGATTGTGAATGTGGAGCTTATAGCTTGTATCCAGTGTAGGCTAGGCATAAAATAAAATTTATATTTATATAAAAGAAAGTTGTGTTGGTTACACTATTTATAACTCAAGCACCGATTTGGCTGAAAATTGGTGGGAAGGTAGCTTAGATCCAGGAGACGGACAAAGGATAGCTTTTATCGCAGAAATCACCCCTTAAGGGGGAGAAAAGAGGGGTTGAAGTTTATTTGGGGAATCAAAATCAATAACCGCTGAACCGATTTAGATTAATTTTGGTATGGAGACAGTTTGAGTTGTGGTTACGGATTAAGAATAGTTTTTATCCCCGAAATCATTCCTTAATCATTTGTAAAGGGAATCAATAAAAAAGGATTTCCACACGAGGTCGCAGGCAAAAACTAGTTGGCTATAAAATGCCTTATCGGTCATGACTTGTGATATAATGGAATGCCATTGTGTAAAAGAAAAATCGTAATACACCATGATACATTATATTATTGCTTGGATTGGTGTCCTGTTTGTTAGCCTTCGCATATTACCAGTATCGTGTTAGAGATGCAAATAATATTGTTACACATTGTCTAGCTTCACGTTAAACCAGACTCTCCCTACTACCAGATCTGAACTATAGTTAATTCAAATTGTGTTAGGCTCATTTTTCACTTGTCAAATAATGTTTGATTTAAGAATAAATTATTATTTATTTTCTATACAAAATCTATAAAAGCACTATAATAATATCTGACATGTGGAAAATTCTAATAGTTATATTTAAATTCTAATAATTTTAATAGTTATAAATTAAATATTATTTTTATGGGTCAAATATTACTTTAAATAATTAAATAATAATTGATTTTCTCAGCCATTACTTAGACAGGGATTTCCGCAAGATTTTGGCTGTGTTCCACCACCATGCAGGCTTTGTAGGTAGTTTTTAAACAAGCGTAAAATGGAGAATGAAATACATCTGATGAATGTATCCATAAAAAAATTAATGTAAATAACTGCATTTTTATTAAATATACATAATGTCATAATATTAAATCAATTTGTTTTTTAATGTCAAGCACCTCATCTTTCCATCCTAATTTTTGTTTGATTTTAAAATGTCTTTCTTTGTGAAATTTATTTTTAATTATACATTACATTTGAATATTGCAAAAGCATATCAACTCAGATATAATATTATAATAAGGTACTCAGGTACAGATGTTATACTGTTTATGTTCATATTATGAAAACTATGCTAAGTTGATTATTACATAGCTGTAACAATCGTATACATATACTGGCAAAATCAGGCACCCCGTTCCTATGACAATACACCAATATCAGTCACAAATCAGTGGTAAACAGTTATTTACAATAAGTAGAACAGCAAAATTTACCATAAATCAATAAATAATAAAAAACCATAATATAAATTTAAGGTTATCATGAAGTGGTTGATTATTATGGCTTAACACACTGATGCTTGTAATCACAATAGATTTCACGTAACTCCCAGCTCAATTATTTGCAAAAAATAACTTTCCATATAAAATGGATGAGAAAAAAATGCATAATCATCAAACATGCTAAGTGAACTACGATGTAAAGATGAAAATTTTACTTATCTTGTTTGGCTCTTTTTTTTCTCTTTCATTTTATACCAAAACATTAGTTTTGCTAAAAATAGTATTAACAGTTTGGAATATTTTAATAATTAGTAGACAGTTTTTGCATTTCTGATGGACAGGTCTAAGTTAGGGGTCACCACTTTCAGGGGAGTCTTCAATTTGTTCAGATCTGGTAGTATGGAATACATATATCTATCTTTATTATCTCTCACTTTACTGCCATGGGTTATGATATTGTTAAGCATGTACCAATGTCCACCATACAAATTTACAAAAACTCAACTTTCAACAGTGAAAGTACCTATTTAATACAAACATATTTTTGTATAATTGCTACTAACTTATTATCTAAACTCAAGATAACAAAATCTGAATAGTCATACTTTACAAATATTGCCGATGTTTTTCCCAAGGATTAAGTGGTATTCAATTGGTTATATACATGTATATACTGTTAAAGACCCCTACGTCCAAACAGCAGTAGTGCTATCACAGACTCCTTTATAGACAAAATTTACATCACACTTCAACATAACAGTTCCCATTTGCTGCCAGACTTGAAAATGTTAAATATTTTATTTATTTATTTAAATTGCAATCTATTCTAAGAAGCTAAAATAATTCAACACTCAAGTTTTGCCCAACTGACAAGTTACAACTGTTATATCGAGGTTCTTCTGTGGAGAATCTGTGATCACACTGATTTACACAAAACGTTTACATTATAAGGCTTAAACATGTCTCAGAGTACTAATTGAAATGAACAAGATTTACTATAGGAAAAGCTCTGGAGTCACAAAAAAATTGTCATTCCATACCAAACAAAAAAAACATTTGGATCAGTTAATTTCAACATTGCTCCTATAGTCGAACGTGTTTGATTCAATCACAACTTTAACACACGTCTAAGTGTCCATCGCTATGAATGCCAGATGTGTTACATAAGCTTCGGTCAATTCACTGCACTTTTCACTATATCTTGCACTGGCACTGACACTAGCACTCGCAACTTCACTATTGCTATCATGGCTCTAGTCATAATCGATATCCATGTTGTAGCGATCAGTGGGCCGCTCCGAACCCAGAGAGGTGGACGATGAGGACACCCAGTCTCCAGTGGAAACTGATGTGCCTGATGATCCGGATTGAGGGCGTGGAGCAACTGCAAATATAAACAGAATCACTTTAGACAATCTCCCATTAAAACCCAGAAATTTTTACCCAGTAAGCGTCTATTCCTATGGAATTTCCAGAGTAAAAAGTAGAAATGGTGGTTAAATTTAGTAGCTTACAGAATGCATCAATCTATGTTGGTAAGAGAAGTGGGCTGATGGCTAAGATGGCGACTCCTGGCTGGTCTGTACATATTTTACCAACTCTTCATTGTTGCCGTTACTATTGAAGTAGATAGATTTTCAACTGGGAGAAGTAGTGTTCATATTGTTCACCAAGATAGACTGATGATCTAGTTAAGCAAGCGCATGCGGGCAGCACAGGAACTAGATTTTCGAAAATGTAAGATCCCTGGGAGAGGCCTATATCTAATGCCCCAGCACCTTCATGCGTTAAAACATACGATAATTCGTGTTATAAGTAGATTTAGTTTGCAGTTTAATCTGCTAATTGGTATACGCCACTATTGGTGATATTAGACGTTAATTAATAACTTTTCTAGTAAGCTCCGCAGTCGTGCAAATTTAAGGCAATATTTTTAACGCGTTCAATAACGCGTATTTCGACGCAGACGCAGATAGACTTGCAACCATCTTGTGTTGACCATGCTTCGGATCGTAATCGTTGAGTGTTCTGTCATGCGACTGTCAAGTGTCAATGTCAGTGATTGCAAACTACAACATTTATTGTGAGAGATGAGGAAAATAATACAATAATGGACTAATTTTTCTGTTGTCTACCTAAAGTCATCATCATCATCACAGCTCATATACGTCCCCACTGAAGGGTTTGAGCCTACCCTATGTTAGGGTGATTTGGCCTTAATCAACCACGCTGGCCCAGTGCGGATTGGTCGAATTCACATACACCATTGAATTTCTTCGCAGATGTATGCAGGTTGTCTCACGATGTTTTCCTTCACCGTAGGAGCATCAGACAAATGTACATATGAAATTCGTAACGAAAAACACATTGGTACATGGCGGGTCTCGAACCCCGACCTCCCGATTGGAAGGCAAGTGCCGAGTCCACAGCGCCACCGACGCTCCACCTACCTAAAGTGCCTATTAAAAATGGTTTGATGCAAAAATTACGCGCTATTGGTGAAAATTAATTTTCAAGCTAATGGACGTCAACGTCAGCGCCGTAAGCGACGACAAGACTAGTTGAGTGACGTCATACCGGGCGGCGGCGCGTCGGGCGCGTGACCTGGCGCGTGACTCGCGTGACCCGGCGCGTGACCCGCGTGACCCGCGTGACCCGCGTGACCCGGCGCGTGCGCGGCGGCCGGCAGCAGCGAGCGGCGGCACACGGGGCACGTGGCGTGCAGCTGCAGCCACGGCGTGATGCACGGCCCGTGGAACACGTGCGCGCACTCCAGACGGCTCACCGACTCACCTGCGCACACACCACGCACCGCGCACTTCAACACCACAATATAGAGAACGATACAGTAGCCCGAATCAGGCGTCTCTTTGAAAGGAGATGGCTAAATGACTGCCCTTAACGTGAATAAGTATTTCTCAGTAGCCCGCAACATTCTTATATTATTTAATAATTTATTACATGTTTAATATTATTATAGAACTTGCATGAAAAAAATAAGTTAAATATGAGTTATTTACTTGAACGGAACTTGAATAGTGCGCTGCACCAAAAAGAGACAATCGATTTTTTAACCGATCACTTCTCTGCCCTTGGTGTTCTGCATTTTAATCATTTGGTTGCTTATTTACAGTCTACATAAATCTTTTTAATATCTATCTTTTCTATTTGCTGATTTCTGTGCATAAACGCCTAACATACGGTCATAGCAAATGTGGTAGTTAATAGCTTTTGCGTATCTATTGACGTAAGAGTATTAATAATAATTTTTCAAGATTATAACAATATGAAAAGTACCTAAAACTTTCTTCTTGCAAAATAATAAGTTTCAACTATTCAGCATTACATGTGACTAGGTGAAATATTTATTCATTGTTAGGGCAGTCGCCCATACTGTATTTAGCCATCTCCTTTATACCTAAAGCTGAACTGGGCGCTAGGGTTGGTACCTACAAAAAAATCGGTGAACGTATACGCACACGCCGCGCCGCGCGTGAGCGAGCGACGCGGCGTGTACGTGGAGCGTGAAGCAAAAACTTCGTGACGTGGAGCACAACAATCTCGGGCGGCGCGCGGCGTGACACTGCGTTGCTATGCCGTTCAGAGCATGCTTGGCGGCCTTATAAACGACGTTTGTATGTGTGCGTGCGCCGATTCGTCTCTTTATATAGAGCAAAGCACTGTATCGTTCTCTATATTGTGTCAAAACTCTCCATGTACAGTTAGCAACACGTCGAGCTTTACATTTGCATTACGAAAGCCGCCGCTATTACGAGCGACATAAGGGCGGTCTCAAGGTCAACATGTAAAGCCTGTTGCTGTGTGTACTATAATAATTGTATAGTCGACCAACAAAGTGGTTTACCAATTTTGAACGTATTTCGCGTATAGCCAAAACATCGTAAGGGTAACCTTAGTAACTGTCAGTACGTTATTGCAAAGGAAAATTGAGTGTATGTCGAAAACTGATTTTCAATCTTAAGGTGGTAAACCACTTTATTGCTCAACTATATATTACAATATACCTGAGTGCGTTATGGTGGTTATAGCTCACGGAGCGGAATTTTTAGCCCGAGCCGAAAGCAAGGGCAGAATTTTAGCCCGCGCCGAACGCACGTATACAGGGTGTTAGGGTTGGGTCTTTTGATACTTAACCTACGTGATATACATTAAATTTCATCGACAAAAATCAACTTAGGGTGGGGCGCACCCCTCACCCCACGAGAGGGGGGTGGTTTAAAAATTTAGTGTTTCTGTTTTGCCTTATGTTCGTAAAATCAGTTTTTTTTTCATATTTATTGTGTGTATCTTGTTAAATTACATCTAATTTTAAAGCTTATTAAATTTACTATCTTTTGATACCACATACACTTACAAGTCAGAAGAAAAAAAGAGTTAATTTTAATGACTTAGAAAAAAAAACACTTTTTTGTCGTATCTTTTTTAGTTTTTTGTCATTAAAAAAAAACCAAGTCGTTAACAATGATTTTTTTTCTTCTTAACTAGTAATATTTGAGTTTATCTTTCTAAAGATACTAAATACAATAGTTTAACTCTTAAGAAACAGCCCTAACTGCTAATCTAAAATGACACAAAATAAAAGACAAAAAAAATACTTTAACTTTTTTTAATTACATACGTAGTTTTGCTGATTTACATTTATTTAAAATCAATGTAAAAATTGTTCAAAGTGACCACCATGCTCAATGACACACACAGACGACCTTAGTGCTACTTGCTGGGTAGCTCTTCTTACCATAGCTGTGTCGGCTCTTATTTCGTCAGCTACGGTCATAATTGTTTCTAATAACTCTTCGCGTGTTTCAGGCACCTCTAAGTAAACTCGCTCTTTCATGGTCCCCCACAGAAAGAAATCTAACGGAGTTAGATCAGGGCTACGAGCCGGCCACGCAATTGTCCCTCCTCTTCCAATCCATGGAGTGTAATACTCGTCCACATGTTCTCGAACGTTACGAGCAAAATGCGCAGGAGCTCCATCCATTTGTAAATAAAATGGCCGCCGCCGGTGCTGACGTCTGTACGCCAATGGCAGCTCATCAACGAAATCCCGTCTTAGGAATTCTAGGAACCTCTCACCATTTAGACGGTCAGGTAAGACGATGGGACCTATCAGCTGATCATCGATTATGCCTGCCCACACGTTGATTGAAAATTCGTGTTGGAACGAGCTCGGCCTTATAGCGTGGGGATTTTCATCAAGCCACAAATGATGGTTGAGGTGGTTCGTTATTCCAGCTCTTGTGAATTTGGCTTCATCAGTCCATAATATGCGCCGTAAGAAGTTTGTGTCATGTCTCACTTTTCTATTTAGCCACGTACAAAACACAACGCGAGCAGTATAGTCGGGATCAATCAAATTTTGAACTCGTTGAAAATGAAACGGCCGTAATCCTTCCCGACGTAGAACTTGCCACACGGACCAATGCGAAACCCCGACTCTTCTGGCAATATTTCTAGTACTAAGTCGCGGGTCATTGGCAATCATGTCAAGGATTTCTTCCTCAATTTCCGGTCTCCCCACAACACCACGTTCATTCGGCAGCGGCTGGATACCTTGATTTCCCATTCTTGCAAAAACACTTGCAAACGTTGGTGCAGATGGTGTACGTCTTGTAGGGAATCTCATTCGATATTCCCGAACAGCAGCTGCAGCGTTTCCATTGGCGTAACCATAGATAAACACTATGTCGGCCATTTCACGAGCTGAATAATTAACAGCCATAGTGCGATACTACGATAGTAGATAGAAATTGAACTGATTTGAACTTGAAAGTAAAACTTTAAGTAAGTAGCGATCACAACGAGAAACGAAGGACAACTGGCTATCAGGTAGTTGGGCGCCTCGGCTCTACCCATGCTCTACCCGACCCCTAGGACCGGTACTTAGTATTGTTATCTCGTTCACTCTCTCTAATCTTAACTATTTCGAGCCTGTTCTAGCCCTAAACAAAACAGGCAGCTGCTTAATCGCTTAACAAAGAAAGAGTGAGTTTGTTCATTATTAACTACATATTTCTTAGAATAACGGTAAATGAGATAGGTTCTTTACTTGATATCTGTTTTAAATATTGAAATTACTGGGTAAAATTTGGCATCGTTCGAAAGCTAAACTCAAATATTACTAGTTAAGAAGAAAAAAAATCATTGTTAACGACTTGGTTTTTTTTTTAATGACAAAAAACTAAAAAAGATACGACAAAGAAGTAAGTTTTTTTTTCTAAGTCATTAAAATTAACTCTTTTTTTCTTCTGACTTGTAAGTGTATGTGGTATCAAAAGATAGTAAATTTAATAAGCTTTAAAATGAGATGTAATTTAACAAGATACACACAATAAATATGAAAAAAAAACTGATTTTACGAACATAAGGCAAAACAGAAACACTAAATTTTTAAACCACCCCCCTCTCGTGGGGTGAGGGGTGCGCCCCACCCTAAGTTGATTTTTGTCGATGAAATTTAATGTATATCACGTAGGTTAAGTATCAAAAGACCCAACCCTAACACCCAGTATAGTACGACGTTTTTCAACAAACTTGTGAAGAAACACAATTAAAAGTCATGATATTTTTGAATAAACTGAATGTTTAAAATAAAATAATACTCGCTAATAGAAAAAGGTGCTATATTTTTAAAACTAACTCCACCCCGTCGATGGTAAGTCAGCAGGCGACATTCATTGGAAGGTTAGAATAGAGCCACAGTAAACACTGGCCCACAGTAAGCACTGGCCCACAAAGGCACTCACCGATCTGGAAAGTCCCCCAGCACACGGAGCAGGAGGTAACCCTCGAGGACAGTACAGGGCCACAGTAGTTGTTGATCCACAGCGACACTCACCGATCTGGAAGGTCTCCCAGCACACGGAGCAGGAGGTGGCCCACTTCCACCTTTTTTTTTTTTTTTCTCGGGGGGAAATGCGTAACCGCACCGTACCCGCCGTTGGCTAGACATCGAGCGTGTGTGGGGCTCTCCCGGCAGGGTGCCAGGCCTACCCACTAAAACCCCCCGGTGTTCTCCCTGCCCTTATGGGCGCGCTAAGTAAGGTCCACACTGCGACTCCACTACCCACGCGCCCGGGCAAGCCCGACCCACCGGTCGGGCTATCGCCAAGGGGGGATTGCCCGAGAACACCAGGGCAATCCCCAGACGGAGGGCCTTACGGCGGCGTGCACGGGGCCAACCGTGCACGCAGGCCTCTACGGCAGGGTCATTAGATGGGCATCGCTTTGTGCGAATGCCCGCCTTCGCCTGCCTATCCGTCTGCGGCGGATGGGAGCGGCTTGAGGATCTGCCTCCCGCTCCCTCTCCGCGGCCTCCTTCTGCGAGATTACGTCCTCGCAGAAGGAGGCGACAGCCCCCCATTCCGCTTCGCCGCGGAGCATGGCCACGACCATGCTCGGCAGCGAGAGGTCTCCGCCTCCCAGCGCAGCGTTAAGCTCGCTACGCTGGAGTCGCCAGGCCGGGCACATCAATAGGGTGTGCTCGGCAGTGTCGTCGGGAGCGTCGCAGTGGTGACACCGCGGCGTTTCCTCCCGACGCGCGACTCGATGCAGGTAATGACCGAAGCAGCCATGCCCGGTCAGTACCTGCACCATGCGGAACGTGAGGCTGCCCTGCCGGCGCCCAACCCACTCCTCCAACACCGGACGAATCGCGTCGATCGTCCGGTGGCCGGCAGCTGGGGAGGCGAGTGCCTCACCCCATCGACGCAGAGCCTCCCTCTGCGCCTGGGTACGAATCCGCTCCACTTCCTCAGGAGCGGATCGTCCCCCCCCGTTCACTAACGGCAACCCGAAGTCGATACACCTCTGCATGTACGCGTGTATCGATATCCCACGGCGTTTGACCCGCTAGAACGCAGGCCGCGCCATGGCTGACCGTGCGATAAGCTCGCACGGCCCGGGTTGCTATGACCCTCTGCGGACGTCGCAAGAGGGCCACCGTTCGGGGGGGGCCCACTTCCACCTAGGACAGTATAGGGCCGCAGTAGTAGCTGACCCACAGCGACACTCACCGATCCGAAAGGTCTCCCAGCACACGGAGCAGGAGGTGGCCCACTACCAGCTAGGACAGTAGAGGACCACAGTGGTAGCCGGCCCACAGAGACACTCACCGATCTGGAAGGTCTCCCAGCACACAGAGCAGGAGGTGGCCCACTACCACCTAGGACAGTACAGGGCCACAGTGGTAGCCGGCCCATAGCGAGCGACACTCACCGATCTGGAAGGTCTCCCAGCACACGGAGCAGGTGGCCAACTACCACCTAGGACAGTACAGGGCCACAGTGGTAGCAGGCTCATAGCGACACCGATCTGGAAGGTGTCCCAGCATACGGAGCAGGAGGTGGCCCACTACCGCCTAGGACAGTACAGGGCCACAGTGGTAGCCGGCCCACAGCGACACTCACCGATCTGGAAGGTCTCCCAGCACACGGAGCAGGAGGTGGCCCACTCCCACCTAGGACAGTACAGGGCCACAGTGCTAGCCGAACTATAACGAGCGACACTCACCGATCTGGAAGGTCTCCCAGCACACGGAGCAAGAGGTGGCCCACTACCGCCTAGGACATTACAGGGCCACAGTGGTAACCGGCCCACAGCGACACTCACCAATCTGGAAGTTCTCCCAGCACACGGAGCAGGATGTGCCGGCGGCGGCGTGGCCCTCCGCGATCACCTCGGTGGGCAGCGCGGCCAGCTGCTCGCGCGGCAGCGGCGGCGGCCCCGAGTTCTCCAGCTGGCCCAGCAGCTGCGTCACCACCGCGTCCAACCCTGCGGTCACATTTATTCCCTGGCTTTAATCATAAATAAGGCAAATAGCGTCTCCGGCGTGATGTGGGTGAACGCGAGACGGCCTACAATATCTTCAAGATAACATTAGTTTTATTTACATCGATTTGCACCACTCTCACTAAATATGTTTAACGCCAAATGTCTTTCAACAATCGTTTAGTATTTTGTCTTTCTTCTTAAAAATGTTAAACGAATTTAGTGACTTGCATAATGCAACTTGCCTTTATCTTTAAACATTGTGGATCGGGCACTTGATGAGGTTAACCACAAAAAATCAACTCTACCGCCTGTTTGAGAATTGGTAGAGGATTCTCGAGAAGTACAGACAAGACATTCAAAAGATCTAGTCTCCTCTTTTAATGCCAACATTACAATAATTGCAGATTTAATTCATGCATTTCTTTTAGCTTTCATGATTCAGCCATGATTTTACGAGTGGATATCGGCCAGTATTCAGCTAGCACTTTTAAACATCGCCATCACAGGCACCAGACGTCAACGATCCAGTGCTCACCACTCACCTTCCCCGCCGAAGACATAGTCCCCCGGCGCGCCGACCAGCACGAAGGGCGGGCCCGCGGTGACGGCGCCGGGCGGCGGCCGGCCCCCGCCGATCATGTACACCAGCTGCTCCATGAACGACTCGCGCCGCCCCGACGACTGGCCCCTGAAACGCAACGCCACCTTGAGTGCCTTAACGAACTGGCGCATTGCGAGCGCTTGCAAAGCGGAGCGGGCGTGTGACGAACAAAATAGACAAAATGGCGTCTTCGAAGTCGACGACGCAAAAGCGTGGAAGACGCAATTTTTTACATTCTCGTACGAAATTCGTTTGTAAAACATACATTAATAATGGATCCTCCCAAACTCAATGCCACAGAGTTACAGACATTCTTTGATAACCTCACATCAACGTACGATAAATACAAGTTTCGTCCACATATAATATTTAATATGAACGAAACAGGCATCAATGCTGTCCACAAACCAGGATGAATACTTGCTCCTTAAGGAATAAAACAAGTAGGAGCTGCCACAAGTAGGAGTCGCGAGCGTCGAGGAGGTCATTTTGTACATTCTCATACGAATTTCATTTGTAAAACAGCACAAAGTAGTCAGTCTCTTCCAGTTGATTAGTTAATAGGTAATCGATCTTCCCAAATTCGGTCAAAATCTTTCGTTTTTGATTTCTGCGTCTTCGAAGTAACAAAGCTGACAGCAGTATTTCTTCAGTCGGCCTGAATTCATTCTGTTACTGAGTGTATTGTACTTCGCGCACTCTGCACACGCCCTTGACGTCTTTGCTATACGCCCGCGACGTTTTCGCTACGTATACTCTACTAATGTAACTAGGTTTTAATGTATTTTTTTTTATTGCAGAAAGTTGGCAAACAAGCAAACTGCCCCCCTGATGGTAAGTGGTAACAGTCACCTATAATACATGTGGCTCTTGTGAGATTCGCAGTAAAACTGCAACCCCCACAAGAACCACAGTGTATGTTGCCAACTTGTGACACAAGATGTAAAGTCACAGTACCCAGTAATTTCACTGCCATATCTTACCCTTCAAACCGGAACACAGCAATGCAAGCACTGCTGCTTTGCGGCAGAAATAGGTAAGACGGAGGTACCTAAGCAGACGACCCTGGTACAGTCTTCCTCCAGTAAAGTAAGTAAGTAAGTCCAGAAAACCAATTTCACTAACAACCACTGCTAAACAAAAACTGAACTAGACAATACCTAGACAAAACCAGTACCTTCAGCTTTCATGTTGATACCCTGAGCCCAACTCAACCTAATTGAACCCAATCTAATTGAAATCTCAACTGTTTTGATGTCTTTTTGCTTTATTAAGCCAAAATACTCTTTACTGCGTTAATAACCATGTATCAACAACCAATCCAGAAATCTTCAGACTTAAAAACTATTTAAGAATAAAGAATAAGGCAAACTACTGTAAGAGATAAGTAATATACTGCAATAAAGGATAAGACTACTACTGTAACAAAAACATCTCATGTCACAAGTTGAGAAATTATATAATCTTTTTTGTAGTTGAGAAATTATATTCTTTTTGTAGCAGTTGCAAATATGGGAATCTAACAAGAATCACATTTTATCATACACATTTGGTAACTGTCTTGCTGTTTGCTATTACCAACCTAGTTGTATAAACAAAATAAATAATCATACAAAGGTCTTTCTATTGCAAAAATAATGAAAGACCAATTTCATCACTTGCTGATAAAGGTAGTTTTCCAATTACAGAGCATAATGCGACTCAGTGGCGCACAATGCCGAATTATGCTGATGCTTAATTGGAACGTGAATTAGTTTTCAAATGCACCAGCAGAGTGCGCTAAGTTCATTGTTGAAAAAAGAAATATTCATAGAGTTAGCAATAACCTCATTAATGTGTAAATAATGTGGTATACATAATAATTGGTTGAAAACTATTTACGGTTATTTTAAGTAATTTGGATTTTGATTAATTCATTAACATTTTTTTGTTTTGAGTAATTTTTGTACCTTCATCCATACTTATATTTATTTTTTTAACACAGTTTGAATTAACTTTGATTATTTCAAAAAAATTACAATGAAACGAAAGCTTTAAAAATTGTTCAACAATAAATAATATTACTAACGATTATATATAAATAAAACATTTCGATCAATGCCAACTTAAAGAAAAAACACTTGTTAATTTTCTGTCACTGAGTTGGTATCGATTGCACGCATCACACGAAAACATTACTTTTGACAGTGCTCGATTGTGCGAAGTGTTGCTGTAGTTGACTGACACATTCAACGTTAAGCATTATGCCGCATAATGCGCTCTAGTGCTGTAATTGGAAAACTACCAAAGTCCCTGATATTTTAATAACAACTTTGTGTCAAATATATAATAACACTATTTTAGTTTACATGACTTTTGTCCTTGACATTAAAAGTATTTTTTCTTAATAATTGAAAAGCAGTGAGTTCTAAAAAAATACTTAGAAACTCCAACACGTCACATTTCTAAAATATTTTTAATTTTTGATTCACTAAAAAAATGCTCAAAAAATATTTTTTTAAAATTTAAATGCCTGCCTAAAGGTAGAAACAAACTATTGTATCATGGTGTGTTGTGACGCGTCAGAAGCATATCGGTTGCATACATTTAATATGGCTAGAAACACATTATTACAGTGTGTTGTGTCGTGGCGCTAATGTGTTTCTAGCCATATAAAATGTATGAAACCGATACGCTTCTGACGCGTCACAACACGACACCATAGTTTGTTTCGAGCTTTAGCTTTTTCTTGCATTTATTTGTGTCTGTGTCTCTTATAATAGACTAGCAATAATCACTTATGGTCTAGTCCAAATATCCTTGATAATTTTTCTGGTAAATTTTCAAATCCTGATAAAAACGCTCTCTATGTTTGTCGCTGACTTGTCCCAGGAAATCATGTTGCAAGTGAAGGAAAAGAATTTTCAAACACATGTTGACACCCATTTGTTGTAAACTATGTTTTTCTTTGCAAAGAACTCTTGGATAGGAAATTGTAATGAATTCCAAGTAATCTCATCTTTCTACATTTTTTTTTGATTTGCGGCCTGATAAAAACACCTTTCACGCGACGCTAGTTTTATCTAAAGCCTTGACAAAGTTTTTCACCAATCCTATAAATTTTTTGCTAGAGCAACTGGGAGGTTCTGGAACTTGCTGCTTTTCTAAGCTGAAGATAGGCTTACCCCCAGTTTCTGAAAGGCTGATCAAAATATTGTTCAACTAACATCCATGTCATCTTAACAGCAGTGTCAAATCAATTTGAGTTTCCGAAACGTTGGTTAGCCAAAATTTACATATCTCTAAAAATTTGATTTCTCGTGAGAAATATTTTTAGACACGGTCACATTGCTGAAATCATATGTTTTGTTTTATTTATATGTATTTTGGAAATCCAAAATGGGTCTTTCCTTAATAATTTTGCAATAAATTTGACAGCTGTGTCAACTAATACAGTGATAAGTTGATTTAGCTTTCAGCAACTCAATTCATAGTTAGCATTAGATTGACAGCTTGTTAGTTAATTTTATCGCTGAACAGCCTTTCAGAAACTGGGTGTTAGTAACTGAAGGAACATCTGCATATATAATTTTATCTTTGTTCTTTTGAATAAAACCACATGTTTTAGGGAGACAGAATAAAGTAATTTTCGTGGTTGGATGGTGAGGTGCTTATCCGTGGTACTACCATTGGTACTACTGGTAGTACCACGGGTAATTTTTTTGCCCGTGGTACTACTCACGTGTCTGGTAGTACCACGGGAGATTTGTTTTACCCCTGGTACTACTCATTATTTTTTGACAATAAAAGAACACCATGTGGGTAATTATTATTTTTAATACCTATTTTTATAATTATAAAAAAACTGAGGAATACCATTAATTAAGCTATTTTAATTATCCCTCAATATCATGGGCATATTGAAATTTAAAAATCTTTTTTCACCTGTAGCCCAGGAGCTAAGCGTTTTTCTACATCTGTCACAAAAAAAACATGCGGAGCCTATTTTTTGTTCTGGTGAGAGACCCAAATTTTGAAATAACTAAAATATGAGTAAGTAATTCCGTTAGGGGATATCCTTTCTTAGATTTAATAACCAATTTTCAAACTCGTTTAAATGTTGTTTCCTTTTTCTTTTATGTGCAATAAAGTGTATAAATAAATAAATAAGTTCATCATAAACGTCAAAAAATGGTCAGGATGTACTTTACACAACTGTTTTAACATTTTAAAGTTAAATATTTATTTAATTGAACACTGAACTGGGATTAGTTGATTCTTTGATGTAGTAAAAATAAAACAAATATATATTGTTTTGTTTAGTTATTGCGTTGGTTTAGTTATTAATTTGTTGGATGGACATGAACTTTATTTTATTTTGTAAACTAATGTAATCTATGACTCACAGATCTTGGATAAATATATCTTCACTTAAAATACCAGTCAAGACATATCAGACACCTTTATCTCTTTTAGTGTTAATGTTTAATAACATTGATTTACTACCAAACGTAGATAACGCATGAACGATCGAAAAGTGAGCCGGTGAAGAACTGCTCAATCGCGACTCGTGCAGTTCCTTTCCATGTGAGTGATTAGCTGTCGGCACGTAAACATGCCGAAGTGCGCATTCAAAAGTTGTGGTAACAATAGCCAGAAACGGCAGAAAAAAGACGGGATTTCATATTTTGCGTGAGTAAACTCAATACACATCATATCATGTATTCAAATACTTGATTCATATCATGTATTTACACGTAAAAACCAATCAAAAACAATTATTTTAATCATAAACATGTCGCTTCGCGTCAGTGTCAGTACATCACAATCGTCTCGCTCGCACGAGCGTCGTATCACGATGTGTTATCTCATTCATGCGTTGGAGCGACAACGCGATAAGCAAATTCAAGCATTATGTTTGAAAGTATAAAGTTGATATTTTCTTGTAGCAATTACGAAAACGTGGTTTGATCTGTGGCTAGGTATGAAATGATGTAACTTCCCACGGTTGTACTTAAAATAGTTGCCGTAATAATGCAGAATAAGGTTGAATTCGATAAATACGGTACTTTCTTAATGGTAATTTTTATTCGGGCGTGCATATTCAATCAAGTATATATCAGCGAGTACAAATGTATAGTGGATTAGGTGACAGATTACAAGCGCGTTTTTGTATGAAGCGCTCTATCTACGTTTGGTAGTAAATCAATGTTTAATAATTATTATCTGAAAGATAAATAATTTATTGATTTAAAGAATTTTTTTTGTCTCGGGCGGGGATCGAACCCACGTCTTCAACATGCCATGTTGACGCCCCTTGACTATTCGCCCCAGTGGGCCACCAAGCTCTTACCAGCCCCAACCAAATCTTAAGTCGTTATGATCTCTTTCGTACCTTGTTTAATTTAACTAGGTATCTTTATTAGCGACTAGTAAACTGGCCAGAATGATTTAAGATAATAGATCGTACCTCCGTCCTCCAGACATCAAAAATGCCAAGTCATTCAGCACTGGTGGTGTACCCTGAAAATGGAAAATAGTTTTAATGAGCAAAAACTTAAAGTTCATCAAATAATTCACACCATTTTGCAGGTGTATCTATTAGTTAAATAAAATGTTGATTCGATATAAAACTTGAATGATATAAACCGAATTTTTTATATTTTAGTTCAGTATCTACATCATTATTATCTTTATTTTCAATAAAACCTTTTAACTTTTTTTTTATATTTTATTTATGTTGCAGTAAATATATTATTCATTTTTAACCAACTACAAAAAAGAGGAAGTTCTCAATTTGACACAATTTTTTTTATTGTATTGTATGTACACCGATTACGCTGAGAATTCTGATCCGATTTACGTGATTCTTTTATTGTTCAATGCTGTTTTTTCCTAGGCTCAAATTCTAATACACATGTATTAAATTTACTAAAAAGACTGAAATAAAATTTGTTTTACAAAAAAATAAAACTGACTTCAAAATCACACCAAATTATAAGTACATTGCTTGGCACAGATTTCAATATAAAACTGTGATGTTGTATGTATTATTTATAACTTTTTGGTGTTTATGTACTCGGTTTTATTTCTTTGTAAATAATTTCTTTTTTTGTCATTAGTTAATACCTACGTTAGAATACATTAGAATTTGAACCAGAATAACTTAAAATAAAACATCTTTCACTCTATCCAGAATTGAAAGCTTTATTCCCAAGCTCCTTATCTTCCAGAAACCTTCCATCATCAGCTCGGTAGCATGACATGATGACTACTAGATGCGAATACCTAAATATCTTAAGATAAAACATGAAACACATTGGATGTGCCTATGAAATTTTAAGGGTTTCCATCGATTTGCCTGAGATTCCATCATCAGATCAGGACATGGTGACAAAGGGACCACCTCGGGAGTGTACTCATTTGATTACGAAAAGAATTTTGAAAATCGTTCTACAAATGATGGAGTAATCAATGAACATACATAAAAAATACAGTTGAGTTGAACCTCCTTTTTTGAAGTCGGTTAAAAAAATCATCTATTGTATGGGTCATTTTCATTTTGAGTGTAAGATGGTCGAGTAATTTAAATCTTTTTGTTTCTCCTCTAATTGATTAGTTTATATATCTAAATATTTACTAATATAGTTTTCCGAGCTTAAATCGTCGAAGGTTGCTGGAAAAACCCCCCTGAAAAAAATTACCACCCACGTGCTTGACAACTTGCTCACGTTTTTGACTATCAATGAAAAATAGACGACCACGTACATGACAGGTTACCACGTTCTTGACTATTGCTTTCAATTTCGACAAAAAATCTCCAGATTTGCGAGTTATGGTATTGTATTATAAAAGAAAACAATTAAATTTAGAATCATACATTTATTATTTTACTTAAAATATTAATCATTTAAACATGACAACGAAAACCTCTTTGTTTCAGGGAGAACTTGCATTATAATAAAAACTTATTATAATGCACGTGGTAAGATATCTAATAATCTCTTACATCAATCTTATTTATTGTAAATTCTTACACACTTAATAACACTTTTTTTATATATTTATTAATTTACTTTAAGAATATTAATCATTGAAACATAACAAAAACTTGTTTAATCACTTATTTATTTCTTCTACTTATTTTAATGTAAGTGGTAAGTTACCTAATTATCTCTGGTGTTATTTATTTTTCTGGCACCTTATTTATTATCTTAATCAGTCTCATTTATTATCTGGCACTAGTATCAAGGCAAGAAATCAATCATAAAATAATAAATTATTTACTGTTTTCCACGCAATTCTAAATTCTTACTAACATTGTTTTTATTCTTATATTATTTTACTTAGAATATTAATCAATTACACATAATAACAAAGACTAGTCTCAACTCAAGCAACTAAACATAAAATAATTAAGTAACTTTTTAGAAATTAACTGTCCTCCACGAGGTTCTAAATTGTAAGAAAATTAATATCACTTTTTTATCAGTCTTACATAATTGAATATTTTTTTGCAGAAAAATCAAAATGAAAAACGATTTCACCTCGTCGGGTGGGTGTTGGTTCCGGCAGTTAGCAGATAATATAGTTTACTGCCTTTATTTCTGGGTCAGCCTTTATTCGAGCATGTCTTCGTTTTTCAGCCTCTCTTTTTGCTTTTTTCTTCTGCTCCTCAGTCTTTTTGTTTTTTCTAGCGATCTGTAAAACAATGTTATTAAAACAAAAAAATTAATATAAAAATGCTATTTTACAAACCAATAAACAAAAAGATTATTAAATACGTTTAGTTAAAATAAATTGAGCACAATTATCTTCAAAAAATACTGAAATAATAAAACTAATTTGACTTTAACTAACTTTTTTTTAACTTTAATTGAACTATTTATTATATTTAATTTAACTAACTTTAATTAACTTTAACTAACTAACTAGTTTGACTTTTTTAGTCAAAAACATGACCACCTGTCAAAAACGTGTATAATTCAAGAACCGAAAATCCACGTTTTTGACAAATGAACAGAGCCACGTCTTTGACATAATTGAAACGTGACGGTAAAACATAACCTAAAAGATTCACGATGGACATGCAAATTGATTTACGCCATTTAAACTATATTTCTCACCAAATACATGAAGATTGTCAGTAGAAACATTAATTGAAAAGAAATAGTTTCGATCATGGTTTTGACATGTTATGCTTTACATTTTTAACACCAGAAACTTCAAAAAATCTTACCTTGATTATTGTAAGCTTCTATCCTCTTGTCAATCCAAAATTCAAATGGCCGACTCGATGTCTTTTACTTCCGGTGTTGCCCGCTTTTTTAAAAAATTCCCAACAACGTTATTAGCGACGTTTGTCGAAATTATGGGTATGCACGTTTTTGACAGTTTTTTTTATCACAGGACAAAGTGAGTTATTTAAAATCTAAATTAATAATCAAATCTTCATTAAATTGTGTTATCTGATAGATAAAATAGTAATATACACTATGGATATCTTCTATTTTATTATACTTGCGTAGAAAACATGTACAGGGCCACAGACATTCAGTAAACGGGTTTTGCACACACCACGTTTGATGACATTTTAAAACATTTTTTTTTATTATAATTTTTATATTACATATTGATATACAAAAGATGCTTGCCTGCCTAAAGACAAAAGAGACACATATGTTATAAAAGTAATAACTGTAACTTTTTCAACTAGGGCCAGAAAAACACCATGTCACAAAAAAAAACTGCTGATGCAAATGACCCGTATACAGGTTACAAATCACATTAGGTAACCACAAAATACAGTTGTACAAAAGTGGAGATTTTACCAGTCAATCCTAGCATAAATTAATATTACCTGTATTTTCTGTGGTCATTGTGTACATCACCAAAGCTATTTAAGTAACTATTTACCAATAATAAACTCTAAAAAGTATGAAATAAAAATTAAATGAAAAAATTTAAAAACCCCCCACAAAAATCCTCCAAAAAGAAAAAATAAAATGTGTTGGTTGGCCCTTTAGTCTTCACGTCGGGGACCGCAATGAATATATTTATTTACGTAGTGTTACTAGATATATTAATTGCGGACCCCCGACTAAAGGGCCAACCAACACATTTTATTTTTTACCCTTTGGAGGATTTTTGTCAGGGGTTCTTAAAATTTTTAATTTAATTTTTATTTCATATTTTTTAAACGGCCTAACATATTATTTTATAATATGTGCATGTGATGCGCTTTCATTTGAGACCCCACTCGAGTGTATTTGCAGATATTTGGTTATTCTTCCCCACTTTCACCCCCACAACTTAACAACTCCAGCTCAACTGATTTTCATTAAACATGTCTAAGAGCACTTGCACATAAGTCGCCTTTAATACAAAAAAATTAAATTGAAATCGCTTCATCCATTCGGGAGCTTTGATGCCACAGACAGACAGAGAGAGACAGCCAGACACACAGACAGACAGACTCACAGACAAACAGACACCAGACAGACAGACAGACACTCAGACAGACATCAAATTTATAACACCCCTCTTTTGCCTTGGATGGTTATTTTATCCAAAATTGGAAATTAGCAGTAATGGTTGTTGAACACAACCAATTGCCCTTTGAAAACATAAGAAATATCCTTACGTCCTGTATCTCATCAGCATCATCAATGTTGCTCATTTCATCTAGATTGCTCACATCATCCAAATTGCTTATATCTGCATCACTGAAATCATCTCCAGAGTTTGGTAATCCTTCATTTGCCATTTCTAATTGTTCAATAAAGCCACTTGCACAATATGGGCATGTATAATCCTGAAAAATAAAGACTTTACACTTATAGGCTTATCTATACTGAACAAGTTTCTGGTGCCAAAAGATTATGTATCTATTCTGGCTGGTTACTGCTAGCCTGATACTAGAATTGTGTAAATTGGTATAAATTCCACTGAGTGCAATTGCAAAAATACTAACTAGAATTTGACAATTTAAACACTTAAGTACGTACAAATCATGCATATATGTGTACAGTGTTGAAAGATGTGATGGTTCTTCCTGTACTGAGAGCAATGAAATAGATGCAATAATAGAGGCAAATGATACACAAATTGATAACAAACTTGTTAAAAAAAATTAATCGCATATCAAAAGACCATCTTCACGTGCATCTACGACTTGCATTCGGGTGTCGTAATATTTATTTGGATTTCTCAAGGTCAAGGTGTAGAAAACTGAAATTACTTTAAAACTGTCTGATTTAACCGTAATTATTGATTTTTTTTACCTGCAAAACATCCTCAAATTCTAAGTTACATCTGTGGCAAAAAAATCGAGCCGTGGGTCTTCGTTCTACCATAGCGTCTGCCATACTTAGTGCAACTTATAAATATAGTAAAAGAAATATTTATATTATAAATAAGTTTCTAGAAAATGCGCTTTTAGATCCAGAACAGAAATTTTACTATCGCCATTTTTTAGACATGCACAATCCGATCCCACCAGTGTGACCATCTCAAAAACAGCAAATCTGCCCGACACTGGCTTAAAATATTCCAAAATCTGCCAGTGACACAAAAAAATTACAAAATATGCCTTCTTATAGCATCAATAGAGACGGGAATTCGGTAATATATAAATATTTCAGTTACGTATACCGATGATTGGCCGCTAGTACCAAACATTTGGGAAGTACTTTTAATGACGATACTCTTGTACCTAACTTATTTAAAATTGCACACTTTTCAAAATGCAACATCAGGATCACAAATTATACACATCAGGATCCTCGGTGGATTTGGTAACCCAAGAAGAAAGAGAAGGTTACTAAATTAGTTATAAAAAATATTATTTGTTTCTATAATAAGAGTTCATGAAATCTGCCAAATTCTGTCACTTTTTGAAATCGTCTGCGCATTCTGCCAGTGTTAAAATTTATAAGCTAAATCTGGCAAAATGGCAGAAATCTGCTACAAATGGTCACACTGGATTCGAAAAAATAAGCACAGATAATGAAACATGTGCAGAAATGGGGTACGGTCCATGATCAGACAACAGTGTAATCTTTTGCATGCATGCAAACATGATCGATATGAATCGTATTGGATTGCTGAAACTATTTACGAAGCTAAAATGACACTACTTATTTCCAATATCGATATATTAAATATAATGTGAATCGGTCAGTGCCAAGTGTATTAAGTTCGCCTCGATATGGAGCTAAACCTTAGATATAGAATATCTAAGAGCTAAACTAATAGTAATACGTTATCTTACAAGTATCGCTATTAAATACTTGGTTCAAGTCCAAGACAGCACTTGAAAAAAATAACTTTAGTGGGCGCGTTCCAGATAAGCATTTTTAGCCATAAATATCAACATTTTTAGTATCTCTGCGTTTCATTAGCGACGATGCTAGTTTTTCTTACTAGCTGTCATGCGTTTCATTTAAGCATTTTTAACACGAAATGCTAGCATTAAAAACCTATGCTATTAGATGGGTCCTCTGATACCACTTTTTGAAAGCTTTCTAATTTGACATTTGGAATCTTTTTTTCATGAATCAATTATAAAATTTTCAGCGGATTTAAAAATTTCTTAAAAGATATTTAGAGTATTAGCCAATTCTGATTTATATTATTAGAAATTTTAAGTGACTGGACTAAGTAGCTGAGTTGTCAAAATTCAGCACAAAAAATCAGTACCTTCCGTTTCATTTGTAACAATTAGCGCGGCTAAAAACGTCAATATTTCTTATAAGAAACGCAAAACGAGGCTAACATCAGATGTTAGCCTCAGAAAGTAGCAGTGCTTATCTGGAACGCAGGGTTTATCTCTATACTAGGCCCCGTTTCGTTTCAAGATTACACTACTCACAGTACTCAGACTGCTCACGCCCGGACCGAATCAATAGACGCGATAATGAGGCCAATGACATGCTATCGTTTCGGAACGATCGTGAACGCGCTTATGTCAATAATATCAAAACAAACATAACCTCAAAAAGAATTTAACTCGTAATTTCAACTTCTAACTGTCTCCTGAAACTAAAAGAACTAACTAAAAGAACAGAAAATGGTAAAAGGTAGGTACAAGGTAAAGAAAAACTGCTAAAACTTGGATATCACAGAATACAATTGAATTTACGAGTAAAATTATTTTTGAGGTTATGTTTGTTTTGACAGTATTGACATAAACGCGTTCACGATCGTTCCGAAACGATAGCATGCATGAAGCATGCATGCCATTGGCATCATTATCGCGTCTATTAATTCAGTCCGGGCGTGAGTAGTCTGAGTACAATGAGTAGTGTAATCTCGAAACGGAACAGCCCCCCTAGCACGACCATCAAAACACTTCAAAACACGATATGATAGGTTTTCATCTTATTTTGACAGTTCACCGCGATAAATCGCTTTATCATATCGTGTTTTGATAGTCGTGCTAGGGGGGCAGGGCCGAATTGGACCTGAGCACTGGAGCGCGTTCAGAGCAAACCTTGGAGGGTAAAGGTGAGGCTCTCGCCGTGGGACTAGATATCGCTAAGGCGTTTGATAGGGTCTGGCACAGAGCTCTTCTCACGAAGCTACCATCTTATGGAATCCCCGAGGGACTCTGCAAATGGATAGCCAGCTTCTTGGATGGTAGGAGCATTAAAGTCGTCGGCTGCTGCTCCAAACCCATGCCCATAAACGCTGGCGTTCCACAAGGTTCGGTGCTCTCCCCAACTCTGTTCATTCTACATATCAATGACATGTTGTCCATTGAGAACATACATTGTTATGCAGATGATAGTACGGGTGATGTGCGGTATACCGACCACCAGAATGTCCCTCGGATTTCGTTGCAAGAAAGGCGGTCACAACTTGTGTCTGAAGTCGAGGACTCTCTAGGGCGAGTCTCCGAATGGGGTGCAAAGAACTTAGTTAAGTTCAGCCCCACGAAGACACAAGTGTGACACAATTCACTGCGATGGAGGACCCATTTATCGTAGTGCCTCAGTTCCAAGGAGTTACTCTTCGTATGTCCGGTGGTATTTTGGGAGTCATTTGGAGAACTAAGCCAAATTGGCGCGCAAAAAACTGGGCGTCCTGAACAGAGCCAAGCAGTACTTCACTCCTAGTCAGCGGCTGATGCTTTATAAAGCACAAATACGGCCGCATATGGAGTACAGCTCGCACCTCTGGGCAGGAGCTCCGAAATATCAACTCGACCCACTTGACTTCTTGCAAAGGCGTGCATTCCGCATCGTCGGTGATACCAGTATCACGGCCTCAATAGAGACGCTGGAGCAAAGGAGAGACTTTGGTTCTCTTTGCGTGCTCTATCGGCTCTTTAACGGGGAGTGCTTTGAGGAACTGTTTGCAATGGTGCCCTGGTCATCTTTTTATCATCGCACCACCCGCCACCGCAATAGAGTTCATCCGTACCACCTGGAACCGATCTTATCTAGCACAGTTTGGTTTCAGCGTTCATTTCTTCCACGTACGTGCAGACTCTGGAACGAGCTCCCAGCTGCGGTGTTTCCTGAGCGCTACGATATGTCCAACTTCAAACGAGGTTTAAAAAGAGCACTTCTCTCCAGGTAGGTAGTAACTGAGCTTTGCCCCTGGCATTGCAGATGTCCATGAGCGGTGGTTACCACTTACCATCAGGTGGGCCACTTGCTCGTCTGCCACCTTTAGCAATAAAAAAAAAGAGCCTCTGGGTGTAGTTTTCCGGTTATTTTTTAATTCGCCGAGGCGTTGAACGCATTGCAGCAACCAAATCTTTTATCTCCCTCTTTCACAAGAATTTTTATTTCTCTCTCTTTCTATCAGATGACATTTTAGATCATGGCCGCCGATATCATTAAATCATGTAAGAGTATTTCAGTAATAAACGTCAGAGCGTTTTACAACCATCAAATTCGACGGTTGTTCGGTTGTAACTCGCTCCGACACTCTAAAGTCTTGAACGGGCCGGTTGTTTAACCCGCGCGAGACGCTCGAAGGCATTGAACGGGGTTAGAGCGAAAAGTTCTACTTCGCGCGAAGGCTCTGAACGCGTTCCTGTAAACGTTGTTTGTGACGCAATCAATGACGTCATCACATCCATCCAACGTGAACGCTGCTGTCGCGAAACAGGCCGCCTGTTAGCGCGCTCACAGTGGTAGTTTTCCAATCAATCTGACCATCGATTTTTATTAACGATATACCCAGAATATAGGTCACTAGACAAATACGACCATGTTTTTATTTTTTTGATATCTTAAAAAGTGACCGAGTTATAAGCGTTCAAAGTTGCCGTGCCGTCCGGATTTATAAAGCGAGTCGCGGAACGTTGATGACGTCACAAATCGACAGCGGGGAGAGGCACGCGCGGCCTGACGTACTTCGTTAGCTCTGTGCTACTGGTGCGCGCGATTTTACGTGGCTCTAAGATGTGAATCAACATTATGTCATATGATAAATACTATGTAGTACCTATGTGTACAAATTCAACTATTAAAACGCCTACAAAACTATTTTTTGAAGTGCCATTGAATGCCAATAAAGGCGTAAAAAGTGGATGAACGTTATGAAACGGGCCCTAAGACCGTTGGATTTTGTTGTGATCACCATTTTGATGTAAATAAAATAATAATAATAATAATTTTATTTATATCTTCACAATGGCTTACATTATAGGTACTACATCTTATTCTCTAAGAACTATATTTTATTTAAATGACAAGCCTGTGTGACAAAATTCCGGCCCTCCACCCTCTAGGATTAAATCAAACTAAATAAACATATTAAATACTTGGATAATAAACATAATAAAAACATTGTCATAATAAATTTATACATAATACATTATAATTTTTATTTTTATTATAATATGTAATTAGATATTCTAAGCTTCGGGGTACCTATTACCTACTAGAAAATAACCTATAACTAAGTAGAATTACGAGGTTTTTTGGTGTAATGTCTTCTTTTTGTCACTTTCTAAACCACATACGTATGTATGATTAAAATTTGTTGACGGTAAAATGAAGGTCACAAAAGGTTTTACCGTCAACAAAAGTCAACATAGGTACCCAATTTTATAGAAAAACTAGCGGCCGCCCGCGGCTTCGCCCGCTTGGTGTTTGGTTTTTTTATCGCGCCACAGCAGCGCCTTCTGGCGACGCGATGAATAGTAGCTGAGCTGCTGAGTGTTTTACGTGAATCCTGATGGAACTATAATTTTTTGCTGGATGAAATCTCTTTTTCTGTAGGTACCTCTGACAACGTGTATATGCAAACTTTCAAGATGATCGGTTAAGCATTTTAGGTGTGAAAAAGTAACAAAAATAAATCAACAAACTAATTCACTTTCGCATTTATAGTATTAGATGGGATTAGGATACGATTCATGTTACCTAAACATGTACACTACCTATAGACACTCACCCGTTAGTAGGCACCTACTAACTTTTGAATGAGTATCTTAGACCTGCGGGTATTTGATTTGCTTGTTGGTCCTGTATAGGTACGTCTATAGTATTTACCATTTCCCAGCTGTTTTTTTACCAAGCTGAACGCTTTTTAATAACTCTCCCGCCGTTGGGTGCACGACGAGATCTTCGGGGTTCTCCACCCAAAAAGACTCATCCTAGAGTAAGGCCTACCCGGGTAGAAACCCCTTGGATGTACTCTGTCTCCGGAGGTCCAGCAGTAGGTAAACGGTACCGATGGTCCATGGCGGTGATTGCGCCGTGGACACCGTCTACCTAATCCTAAATAGGTGACACCTACGTATCTATTCTGTTGAATAGTTTTTATTGTAACTTCATAAACTTGTTAACTTTCAAACCATTGGCCATTTTTTGCCGAAAGCATCGGTAAATATTTGGCCTTGACATTTTTTGTATGAAAGTTGCTAAGCGCAACCTAGGCAATACCACAGAACAGAACTGGCAATCTGGTGCCTCCCCTTGGCGTAACCTGGCGGCTAGTTCGCCAGGATCGTCCCCGGTCTGATGGCTCGGAGAAGTGACCTTCCCAGTCCCGACTTATTTTACCATATGGGGCGTAAATATTCCGGCGGAGACTTTGAATTAGTGAATTAGCCACCAGCGAACCGGAGACCGGCATACGGGTACACGGGGCTCGTCACTCTTTGTGCCAGTATCGATAATCGCATTATTCCGCTTCAAAAAAAAGGCAATACCACAGAAAATACACTTGATTGTAGGTATGTACACTAAACTGTTTGACTTCATGAGTCGTAGAACATATATTTGTAGGAGCTACAAAAAAAAAATTAACTATGCATGTAACTATTATTTCAGATTGAAAATGACATGGACAATTAGGTCAAATATAAATTGCTTGGAGGAAGACTAGTACTAAAAAAAAAGATGCTTGCCCTCTTAAGTTTTCTTGTCAGCAAAAGACAGTTAAAAAAATTAACGATCTGTAGTGCAAAAATGTAGGCAAAAAGAACTGATTCACAAGATACCTACTCCATGAAGATATACCGAATGCGATCACTTCCGAACATATTGAGGAAATTCGGTTTGAGTCCTCGCATTTCCGCTGCTATATAATCACTATTTTCGGAAAAATATTGAGTCACCATAAAACTGTCTACTTTTGGTAAATTATCTGATTGACCATATGGAAATCCTTTCTCCATTGTTGTAATTAAAAGGCTAATAAACAATATAAGTCAAGTTACACGGAGCGCAGTAGGTATGTACGACACAAAACTCAGAGCAACTGCGACTAGCGAGCGAGCGGCTGCCGGCTGTCGATGTGTGACGTCACCTACCTAGAGCGCGCGTACTTGAAAATTTAAATAGCGACCGTAATTTTCGGCGTTAATAACTTTGGAAATACTGCATCGATTTTAATGAAACAAAAACTATTGACATGTACATAACCATAGCTCTTATTTAATGTGTGTTTTATTGTAATTTTCAAACCTATCGGTCACATCAATTACAGCACTAGAGCGCATTATGCGGCATAATGCTTAACGTTGAATGTTCCAACTACAGCAACACTTCGCACAATAGCACTCTCAAAAGCAATGCTTTCGTGTGATGCGTGCAATCGATACCAACTCAGTGACAGAAAATTAACAAGTGTTTTTTCTTTAAATTGGCATTGATCGAAATGTTTTATTTATATATAATCGTTAGTAATATTATTTATTGTTGAAAAATTTTTAAAGCTTTCGTTTCATTGTAGTTTTTTTGAAATAATCAAAGTTAATTCAAACTGTGTTAAAAAATAAATATGAGTATGGATGAAGGTACAAAAATTACTCAAAACAAAAAAATGGTAATGAAATAATCAAAATCCAAATTACTTAAAATAACCGTAAATAGTTTTCAACCAATTATTATGTATACCACATTATTTACACATTAATGAGGTTATTGCTAACTCTATGAATATTTCTTTTTTTCAACACTGAATTTAGCGCACTCTGCTGGTGCATTTGAAAACTAATTCACGTTCCAATTAAGCATCAGCATAATTCGGCATTGTGCGCCACTGAGTCGCATTATGCTCTGTAATTGGAAAACTACCAGTGGGTGCGGTTCATAATCAGATTATCAGTGCAAACGTTTGCATGCATGCAAACAACCCGTTCAAATCGTTAGCACTGCTCACGGACGTAAGAACTCAGATCAATTTTGAACCGAGCTTTCGATCTGTTAGTCTGTTAAGTTGACAGTTAATGTAATTTGAAAAGAAAAATTGGAGGGAGACTTATTGTGCCTCCAGTATCTTTACAGAGCACTTCTCTATTAATTGTAGATAATCTAATGAAGAAATAAATTCTAACAAATTAAAATAAAATAAAACTGATGTTGACTTTGACATTGACAGTTCTGGAGACAGTGCACTACCTCTTTTCTGTTAGCACTGTCAGCATCAATCGGTGACGTCATCAATTACGTCATACCGCATACAAAATGCGCACATGAGCAATTTTGGACCGGTTGTTTGCGTGCAAATAGCGCACCAAATTATGAACCGCACTCAGTGTTGATGTTCACTATAATCACGAAACGGAACGCGGCGCTTGTCTGTGAATGACTTGAATTGACGTTTTGTGTTTGTGTCGTTCGTTCGCTAAATCGTTCGTTGTCGTATTTTAATTATTACAAGAGTTGAGGAATAATTTGTAATTATTTATTTATATCTTTTAGGTTCTTAGATGAATTGAGTATATAACAATTACAATTATGTTCTTATCAAACAAACATTTATAAAATGTAGTTTAACAAATGGATGTGTAGAGTGCAAGCTATTTAAGTATAACATTTTGATACTAGAGATAGGACAAAATTGTTATCATCTGCGTGCCACAATAATCATGATGAGGATTATATTTGATTTTAATATTTTGTCGTGTAAATTAACGATCTAATGCTTACGCGTTCTTTGCGTATATATATATGTAGCATTTGATTGGGAAGACTTATTAAAAACATGAACGAGAAAAAGAGATTAGTACAGAACTTCAAGAGTTACATCAATGTATCACCTAAGGTAATCTACTGTTTTCTTAAATATTGTCACTGTCACTCGATATCACAGTAGTAGCTCATTTTTGTATGTAACTCCATTACTAGGTATTTAATCCATATGATACAAGAGTAATACGCTATTTCCAATCCAATGACATCTATGTATAAAAAAAATATGAAAACCAAACTTCCTTCTGCAGTAGTTTTTTAAGGTTGTATTGCATGAGTTTCATTAGTGTTCTTTATCGCATACATTTTATGCCTTTTATCATAAATATTACCTACAGTTCTACCCCAAATGTGGATCCTGTGGCACTCACACACATCCACATAAAATTCATGTTAATTATCCACCAACTTGGTATTTTTATGTAAATAGCTGACATGGTCTATTTTATTTGAAATGGAAATCACAATTTTATCAACAGCAATTTTTATAATAAAACTGCCAACTGCTATGGTCTCCCTAATATGTGAATTTGAACTATATTAAAAGATGATTATTTTAAATTGGCAAAACAATATAAAAAAACTGATACTGTAAAAAAATTTAATGGACCAATCATAAACTTATGTATTATACTTGCAAATAAGCAAATACTCAGCAAAGCAAATAATAATAATAAGTTGTATGAAATTGCAGCTTTACAATACTGGCCACTTTAAATTACATAAGTAACATTACACTGTGATTGCTAAATGGTTTTAAATTATTATCATAAGTAAATAACAGAAACAGGAACCTATTTATCGCATACATTTTATGCCTTTTATCATAAATATTACCTACAGTTCTACCCCAAATGTGGATCCTGTGGCACTCACACACATCCACATAAAATTCATGTTAATTATCCACCAACTTGGTATTTTTATGTAAATAGCTGACATGGTCTATTTTATTTGAAATGGAAATCACAATTTTATCAACAGCAATTTTTATAATAAAACTGCCAACTGCTATGGTCTCCCTAATATGTGAATTTGAACTATATTAAAAGATGATTATTTTAAATTGGCAAAACAATATAAAAAAACTGATACTGTAAAAAAATTTAATGGACCAATCATAAACTTATGTATTATACTTGCAAATAAGCAAATACTCAGCAAAGCAAATAATAATAATAAGTTGTATGAAATTGCAGCTTTACAATACTGGCCACTTTAAATTACATAAGTAACATTACACTGTGATTGCTAAATGGTTTTAAATTATTATCATAAGTAAATAACAGAAACAGGAACCTATTAATCGCCTATGATTGTATTGTTGAGAAAGTTTATTGACTATACAGAGTGATTGAAAGATAGGTGCAAACCTTAAGGCAAAGTAAGTATAGACAATTTAGAACCATTTAAGCCATGGTGGTCTTAAACAAAGTATTTTTTAACAGATTTTATCATATTTTTTTTGTGAATTTTCCCAAAATTTTGAGTTTACTGCTAATTTATGGGCAAATTAAGTGATAAATATATTCTTTTTTATTTTATTTAATGTGTAAGCAATCTAGCAAAACGTGTTATGTTTTTGAACTCATTTAAAGAAAAACGGAATTTTTTCTAGTTCACACCTATCTGAAAACATACTTTATTACGCTTGTTTCTTTTGAGGTATCATTTACGCGGATATCTTACTAGGTATTGAAATTAGAATTTGAGAAAATTAAAAATTTGAGTAGGAATAAGTAAAGCAACATTTTATTTTCAAATATTTATTGTTGATGTGCAAAATGGCTGCCGCGATTCCTAATACAGGCATGGGCCTGGTTTCTCACCTCTGTTGTTGTTATTTTTAACTTCATCTTCTGCACTAGTTCCTTGGCCCGACCCCACTAAAAAATCCAACGGTGTTAGATGTGAGCCAAAAAATGAGTCCATCTCTGCCGATCCAGCTGTCAGGAAAGCAATTGTTTAAATGTTCTCTTACACTTAACGTCCAGTAGGCTGGACAAATTTTGTTTCATGAACTTCAAACATCTGTAAAAAAATTCTAATAACACAAATGCTTCGAAAATGTTTTGCTAGATGGCTTACACATAACTTTAATGAAATAAAATAAAAAAGAATACATTTATCACTTAATTTGTCCATAAATTAGCAGTAAACTTTAAATTCTCAAAAAAAACAAAATTTCAGTAAAAATAGTCAAGACTTCGTCTAAGACAACAATGGCTTAAATGGTTCTAAATTGCCTATACCAGGGATGGGGGAACTTTTTCCTTTGCGTGCCAATATTTACTAACGAAATATATGGCGGGCCAAGTTGTAGCGTTTTTGGATATATTACTTACATAAAATAGTGCTGATCTTTGTGAGGACGTGTGATACGAGGTTGATTTTTATTTGATGATCACGGGCTGGTTCTAAGCTTCATGGGCCGGAGAGGGCCCGTGGGCCAAAGTTTCCCCATCCCTAGTCTATACTTACTTCGCCTTAACGATTTGCACCCATCTTTTGTGTGGGATAAACTACTTAACCAATTTTGATGAAATTTGGCTTACTGTATGTAATTTGATTAAACTTAAAAGATAGAATATTTTTCATCCCCATTATTGACCTCAATATTTATCATTGTAAATTAAATTGTTTTTAATTATTTGTTAGGCTGAAAAATTGAAAGATTACCTAAGTGCTACAAAGTCTTATCAAATCACACTTACATTGAGTCCAGAAAACTGCCCTACAGTTCAAATGGATGGCATAAGACTATGGCAGTCTAAAGAACAGCGTCAAATATTTTGGAATACATCTAGATAGAGAACTAACATGGAGAGAACATAATATTTAAACAAAAACAGACCAGGCCAACCTTAAAATGAAAAATATGAGTTGGTTGATAGGTAAACAATCTAAATTGAATTAAGAGAATAGGCTTCTGGTCTACAAGGCGGTGTTGAAACCAATCTGCTCAAAAGTTGTTCAAATGTGGGGTTCTGCGAGCCATTTGAAAATTGAAATTCTGCAGCAGTTTCAAAATTGTGCTTTAAAAATATATATGCATATACGATAATGCACCCTGGCTTATATGCAACAATGAAGTGCATGAATAATGCCAACAATAAGGGAGGAAAGGTTCTGCACTTCTTATGAAAACAGATGCAACAAGCATACTAATACCCTAATGCCGTTGCACATAAATTAGCAGATAACAGTGAGAGTACATACCAAAGGGCATACCATAAGGGTGCTTGTTTCTCAAAAAACCTGATAAAAGCCTTGCGACTGATGGCAGATATAAACATAAAAAAAAATTGTTAGGTGTATGTTAATTTATCGTCACAACATTTGGTTCATTGGTTTTTCTGCTTTTTCTAGGGGAAGATGGCGTTGTTTCGATCTTTTCATGCGACGGTCTATTCCGCGTTATATAAATGTTATTTACGACATGTATTGTGTTATAATAACTATATGTATGACGTATGTTGATGTGTATCATTATTTTTACTACATTAGGAAGTTTGGTATAACATTGATTTAATATACTATAACTAGTCTGAGCCACAGCATCGCGTGGCCGGTTTAGCTAGTAAAAATACAAATGTTTCATTTTTGTTTTGTTCCTAAATTGCATAAATAGTATTTTAAATTGACGAAGATTTTTATTTTCCAGAACAATGGCGACAAAAACGGATCAATCCAAGAAGTGAAACCTAAATTACTAAATGGTATGTTATCATTTATGTATAGTGGTATATTTTGTATATTTTGCTCTCTCTATCACCCTAAGGTTGGCTGGTAGAGAATACCTATGGCATTAAGTCCGCCTTTGTACCAGGGACTGGACCCGGTTACCGTTACAGCCGCTAACTAGGGTTTTGATCGGGTATTTTATAACGCTGGGTTTTCAAACCCTTTGCCTTACGGTAAGCTTTCAAATGGCTTACCGGTTTACACATTAATTCAATTCAATTTCTTTATTGCCAACCAAGTGTATAAATTGATGTTAAAGCTAGGTACGTCCTTAGGGACTTGGTCGCCTTTTACAGGCACCGCAATAATAGCTTATCGTAATGAATGAAACAAAATGCGATGAATATAAAATCAGCACATTATCACAACAAAACATTTATTATGCCAAAAATTCATTTATATAAAGAATAAATGTGATTATGCCAAAAATTCATTTATATAAAACTGTGATTATGTGAAAAATTCATTTAAAGTATAATAGCATTTTTCGATTAAAAATTCTTTTAGTTTTTTCCTAAATGTGACATAACTGGATTCTTTCTTTAATTCTGAGGGAATTTTATTATAAATTTTTATTGCCATGAAATGAAATGAAATTCCTAAGATTGAATGAATTCGGGTTACCGCTTATCGCTTACCAATTATCAAAAACCTCCAAATGGGTTACCGCTTAGGGTTACCGTTCTAATCACTGATTAATTTGTGCAAGTTATTTTAGACCTTACGTATATCGCGTGTAGATTGCTTTTGCACCGCATAATTATATGCCGAAAGTCGCCACCGAACTCCGGCGTTATTGCGCCCGCAGTGCTATTTTAATCGCTCCGTGTGCGTGAGGGAAAGGGTTACCCTAACCCGAACAGTAAGCGCATAAACCCTGAAAACCTTTAAGATTAGGTAAGCAATAAATTCGGACGTCAGCCTGTACGAGATTAGTGTGGCTCTTAAACAGCTTAAAACCAACAAGGCACCGGGTGATGATGGAGTTACAGGCGAACTCCTAAAAGCGGGTGGACTACCAGTCCGGAAACACTGCAGCAGCTATTCAACTCCGTCATACACGAGGGCTAAACGCCTAAAGCATGGCACGGGGGCGAGGTGGCACTTTTCTTCAAAAAGGGCGACAGGGCCCAGTTCAAGAACAATGGACCCATCACGCTCCTGAGTCATGTTTACAAGCTGTTCGCGAGGGTCATCACGAATGGTCTCGCACGCAGGTTCGACGACTTCCAGCCTCCCGAACAAACCGGATTCCGAAAAGGCTATAGTACCATAGACCATATCCATACGCTGCGGCAGGTTATACAGAAGACCGAGGAGTATAATCTGCCACTATGCTTGGCGTTTGTGGACTATGAGAAAGCTTTTGATTCTGTCGAGACCTGGGTCGTACTTAGATCACTCCAGAGGTGCCAAATAGACTATCGGTACATCCAAGTGTTGCAGTCATTGTACGAAAACGCCACCATGTCAGTCCACCTTCAGGACCAAAACTCGAAACCAGTACAACTTCAGCGCGGTGTGAGACAGGGTGACGTTATATCACCGAAACTGTTCACAGCTGCGTTAGAGGATGTATTTAAGCTTTTGGACTGGAGGGGACTCGGCATCAACATAAACGGCGAGTACATGACTCATCTTCGTTTTGCTGATGATATCGTAGTTATGGCTGAGACCGTGCAGGATCTAGGCACAATGCTCGAACACCTCTGTAGAGTTTCCAAACAAGTGGGTCTTAAAATGAACATGGACTAGACTAATATAATGTCGAATTCCCGTGTAGTACCCACTTCTGTGAATGTTGGAGGCTCTATGCTGGAAATAGTTGACGAATATGTTTACCTGGCGCAAATAGTCCAGCTTGGTAAGTCCAACTTCCAGAAAGAGGTAAATCGACGAATCCAACTCGGCTGGGGAGCGTTCGGGAAGCTACGCAGCATATTCTCGGCCCATCTACCGCAGTATCTCAAGACGAAAGTCGTCAATTCGTGCGTGTTGCCAGTGATGACATACGGAACTGAGACGTGGCCGCTTACAATGGGTATCATAAGAAGGCTCAAAGTCACTCAAAGGGCAATGGAGATGGCTATGCTCGGGGTTTCTCTATGTGATCACATCAGAAATGATGAGATCCGTAGAAGAACTAGAGTTACTGACATAGCCCAAAGAATTACAAACCTTTGGCAGTGAGCAGGACACATCGCTCGTAGGGCTGACGGCTGATGGGGTGGAAAGGTCCTCGAGTGGCGGCCGCGTCCCGGGAGACGCAGTGTTGGTAGGCCCCCCACAAGGTGGACCTACGATCTGGTGAAGGTCGCGGGAAGCCGCTGGATGCGGGAGGCACAGGACCAATCGGTATGGAGATCCTTGGGGGTAGGGTTACCATCTGACAGGCGTTCGCCGCATTTGACAGGCATTTTACGATTTGGCTGAAATGATGAAGCGATAAATTATTGTTGTGGGTTGTAACCTCTATTTTACGGGTTATCGTTATTGTTGGGAAACCAGTTGAACGGCTTATTGAGCCCACTGGGTTACCATACGAATGGGTTACCCTTTCGAATGGCTTAAGCAAATGAACGAGTTTTCTGGTCCCTGCTTTGTACACATTGAACATGAAGAATAAATAAATCTAAAAACCGAAATTTCGGCGCAGAAGCTTGTAAAAATCGGGATTATCACTTTCAAGCCGGGACAGTAAAAAAAGGTTTTAACTAAAAAGTTGGAAGAAAAGATGTTAACTTTGATTCAACTCCCATAGTAATTCAGTTATATTATTTCGTTACTTTTATTGAAAAAATTATAAATTCTTGTGATTTAGACAAAAATCGGGACATTTTGCGTCCCGATCATGGTTATATTGGGACGTGTCCCTCAAATCGGGACTATATCTCAAAATCGGGACGTCCTGCTAAAATTGGGACGCCTGGCAACCCGAGTCGAGATATTCATATGAAATTGGGCCAAACTACTCTCCACTAGGTATAATTGTGATGTTTTTAAACAGAACTACATATTTTTATTTTTATCGACCGGTCATTAGCTTAGCATAGTGTCAGTGTTTGCGGGAGATTAGTATTTAATTATTTACGAATTAGGCAGATGCCACGACGAGGTCGTCGACCGGCTCGCTTGTAGGTGTTTTTTACATGTTATTAATATTAGAAGACATATCCGTTACATTCGTCTAGTTGTTGTCTGTACTGTGGCTTATATGCTGGATCGTTTCCCAAAAATGTTCAGATTTTATCCATATTTATCAATAATTTTCAAACTGGTTTCCTCACAGAAAAATCCGGCTACGTTACTGCTGTTCTTAATTGTTAGAACAAAGCAATGCTCTCAGTATGGATTATTTTTTGCGAGAGTAGCTAAATAATAATTTGCATACGAGCCATACTAAAATATATTTGACTTGATCTCTCTTCAATAAAGTTTTCATATACTTAGCTGAAAACTTACAATGAAGGATTCTACTTATTGTGGCGTGGTCTCCGTGATCGCCACTATCCAATTTGGTGTGATCTAATAAGTTTAAGCTGGCGTGTGGCTGACCTTGTAGGGAGCACCAGGTTAATGCCGGCCTGGGGGGTTCCCTGTGATTACTCGGAACTCTAATTAACGCTCAAGGTTAATAATACAAATGGACTCTTTACCGGAAACTTTTTGTAATAACCTCGTACTTATAAATAGTATTGATACATTAGCGGAGTATAATTATGCAATCCTGACTCTTAAATTAAAGTGCGTACCGATAAGTGGAGCGTCAGTGGCGCTGTGGACTCGGCACTTGCCTTCCAATCGGGGGGTCGGGGTTCGAGACCCGCCATGTACCAATGTGTTTTTCGTTTCGAATTCCATATGTACATTTGTCTGACGCTCCTACGGTGAAGGAAAACATCGTAAGGCAACCTGCATACATCTGCGAAGAAATTCAATGATGTACTATGTGAAGTCGACCAATCCGCACTGGGCCAGCGTGGTTGACTAAGGCCTAATCACCCTAATACATAGGGTAGGCTCGAACCCCTCGGTGGGGACGTATATGAGCTGTGATGATGATGATGATGACCGATTAAGTTGGCGCATTTGATTTAAATATTTGGGTAAATCTTAGACTATGATTCAAGCGACGCTGTTGATACAAATGAATAAAATTATTTGTCTAGGCTAGGTGGGGTGATCTAGACGGGCTCAGCTTTATAAAGCCTAGAGAGGGATCACCAAGTTAAACACCTAAAAGCCTACACTAAGTGTCTTCTTGACAAGTTTTGCCAAATCAACAAAAAAATGTGTAATGATTTTTCCAATTTTAAGGCTCTACTCTAAGACGTAAAAATCTTTCAATAATGCAGAGATTTGCATTTGCTTCGATTCCAGTAGGCTCACTCTGAAACCAATTCCGATTGATATACATTGAGATTGTGATTTTTCGTATACTTATTTAGCAACATCATCATCATCCTCATCACAGCTCATATACGTCCCCACCGAGGGGCACGAGCCTACCCTAACTAGTTATGCTAGGGCGATTAGGCCTTAGTCAAACCACGCTGGCCCAGTGCGGGTTGATTGACTTCACCTACCCCTTTTCTTCAATTACTTCGCAGGTGTATGCAGGTTTCCTCACGATGTTTTCCTTCGAAGTAGGAGCGTCAGATAAATGTACATATGAAATTCGTGAAACTAAACGGGATACAGCGTAACATTGGTACAAGGCAGGATCGATCGCGGGCCTCCTGATTCTACTCGGGCCATGCACAGTCCAGTGCCGAGACCACAGCGCCACCGACGCTATTTAAGCAATACTATTATTTTATGTTATTCTAGTGTTTGCCATGGGTCAAATTTTAATACGCATGAACCTAATTAACTAAAAAGATTGGAATAATTTTTTTACAAAAAATAAAACCGACTTCAAAAACTTAAATTATGTCAAAAATAACATAACAATACACAGAACATCACATTTCATCAATTATCTGTAATCACGTAAATATTTTCAATCGCAATTGATCGTCTCGGGGATCCTTTACGCGCAAAGCATTCGCGGGATACAGCGTAATATTTTACCGAATACCCTCGTTGAATTTATCACGTAATTAATGCAGCTAGGTAAACATGCGGCTACCCTACTATATTCGCGTTACGTACTCGCGCTATGACCAGAGTGTCATTTTAAGCAGCGATTATTATGCGTTGCGTATAAAATAACTGTGTCTCCATATATGTCGGGCTGCGGCCCGTGGTCGTACAATGGGATTGTGTCGAAGCAAGGACTATGTGGTGCGAACGTGTGATGTAGTTGTGGAACTGGAAATGGGCCCACTTCAGCCAGGTCAGTCGAATTCTGCATCTATGAGAGCCGTTGTTTTATTATGTAAATTGTGATTTTTTATTAAACTACTAGCTGACCTGGTGAACTTCGTATCACCTGTACAGGTATCGGATCTAATCGAACAATCTCGGAGTGTGCCGTCATATTTCATACAGAATTACTATTAATACTTTATATTATTTTTTTGTTTTTCTTTAAGATATTCCCTATTATTTTTCTTTTTGAACCAACTCTGAAATAAATATTCAAATGGTCGAGCCGTTTTTTTTAGTTTTAGCAAGACTAACGATTAATTTTTATATGCATGAAGTTTCGTCACATTAATTTTAATACTAAGTACTCCTGAAAACTAAGGGTAAATTATACGTTGTATTTTTTTAATAAGTGAGTTAAATCTATACTTACTTACTAATATTATAAAGCTGTAGAGTTTGTTTGGTTGAACGCGCTAATCTCAGGAACTATTGATTCAAATTGAAAAAATCTTTTTGTGTTGGATAGTCCAATTATCGAGGAAGGCTTTAGGCTATATAATATCACGTCACGACTAATAGGAGCTTAGCATCAATGAAAAATGTTGCAAAAACGGTAAAAAAAAAATATGTCCGAAACGTAGTTCGCGGGCACAGCTAGTAATTGCTAAAGATAGACAAGGTTAGATGTTCTGAGCGTGTTAGGTGAGCAGATATACCATATTACCATACATCTCAATTTCACAGAAGATACGTTAAACAATAGAAAGGAAGATGGAAAAAATGTTTTATTCCGTGACACAGTATAAAATATTAGACACAAAGAAAAATACGAATAGATGTGTCACGGAACGGGCATCTACTCAACATAATGACGAGGCGTTGCAAAAACTCCGCTGACAATAATCTAATAAGTCCTGCATGAGCTTGACGTTATCCCGGTGGGTTTACCATTCCATATAATAGGCTAGATGAATGAAAAAATATTATTGCTTTAATAGAAGCTCATTCATATAATAAACAGAAGAAATCGGTTTTCGAATAACTATAAAAACAACCAAGATATAAGGTGTTAAAGATTTTTCTCCATCTCTTTCTAGCAAAATGGCAATTTACGGTTGATGTCGGATCTCTGTCTAATCGCTTCCAAATTAACAGCTTAAAATGCTTGTATCTAATGTATTCCTAAGCCGATTGTAATTCTAATTTCACATGATTGCATCTTTTTCTACGGTATTTTAATATGTTATGACGAGACGTGAAAATTAGAATTCAGTCATCATCCCAATTTTGCCAGTGAGGAAACGGACAGAGCACCTGTGTTTGCGTACAAACCTAGTATGTGATTATGAGTCATAAAGTCATTACTAAGTAATAAAAAGTTTTCCCAGTCGATTCTTGATCACTTCAGCAGTCAATCTACGATCACTTGATATTCTATGTGGTTATAAGTTTAATACCTATATCAAGAGTGATCGTAGATTGACCGAAGTGATTAAGAATCAACTGGGAAAACTTTTTTTTGCAATTAAGTTGCCACTGATATGTGACTACATTAGTCTATTCTACAACCCCCAAAGGACACCAATGCACGTCGCCAACTTGTGACATAAGATGTCAAGTCACAGTACCCAGTAATTCCACTGCCTGTCTCACTCTTCAAACCGGAACAACCATGCAAGACTGGAGCGCATTCAGAGCCTCGGAGTGTACTCGTACCTAGTTGTTCGGTTGTGTTTTAACTCGCTCAGAGGCGTTGAACGCATTGCCGCAACCAAATCTTTTATCTGCCTTTTTCACATGAATTTTTATTGCTCTCTCTTTCTAGCAGATGACATTATAGATTATGGCACCCAATATTGTTTAATCACGTAAGAGTATTTCAGTAAGAAACGTCAGAGCGTTTTACAACCATCAAATTCGATGGTTGTTCGGTTGTAACTCGCTATGACACTAAGGCGCATAACACATTGCACCGGACACCGCTCCGGTGTGCGGCGCTGCGGTTTTTAATTTTGACTGAAGAATCTTAATTTGTATACAAAAACCGCAGGGTATAACACACTCACACCGCATGCCCGTGCGGTTGTGCGGAGCGCGCGACGGCACCGCACTCCCGGACGGTGATGCGGTGCGGTCCGCGGGGTATGCCACACTGAGCCGCAGTATCGTACGGATTTTTGCGTAGAAAGGACGTGCATACGCGTAATAGATCTCGACATAGATAATGCGGCGATGCGGGGCGTCGTGCACCGCAGCTCCGGACGGTGATACGGAGCAAACCGTACGGTGGCACGGTTCCGTGCCGCCGCAGCCGCATGCGGTTTTCGTCCCTCCGTACACCGCAGCGGTGTCCGATGCAATGTGTTATGCGCCTAAGGTCTTGAACGGGCCGGTTTTTTCACCCGGGCCCGGGCGTCACGCTCCAAGGCATTGAACGGGGTTCTGCTGTTTGGAGGCAGAAATAGGTGAGAGAGAGTTATCCATTGTTAGTTCTTAATTTTCCCTCTGATGAATGAACTGGTTCCTGTTATTCCAAAGCATGGAATTTCATGAAATAATCGACGCCAAGCTACAAAAAGTATCAGTAATGTTTAGATTTTAATTCTACGAAATATTTACGCATTGAAAGTAATCATTAGAAATTATTTCATCGAAGTCTTTGTTGTGTACTAAATTAATTGCAAATAGGTACCGAGGTCGGAGGTGCATAAAATACTTTGTTTGCATTGGATCTGAGTGTATTGAAGTGCAACGTTCATCGAGGTCGAGTTTTTTTATTTAAATTATATCTCCAATTCAAGATAAAAAGTGTTGTCTTCGCTTGCGGTCAAGGTTGATAAAGGGGAATTTCTCAATATCGCCTTTCAGTCGTTTGATAACGATTCTTTTTATGTGAACAATTAGCTTAATTTTTACTGTAGTTAATACACTTGTTTCAGTGGTCTCACGTAATGACACAATTTGATATAAACTTGAATTATCCCTTGTTACTCGTACTCGTACATAACTAAGTTACATTACCAGCGATGTACAAGGAAAAAAAAATCTTCGTACCAAACCGGGTAGTGTACTAAGAAACATTTGTTCTTTACATTACCAATTGCAGTGTAAGTATAGTAAAGAAAAAAATAACTTTATCGTCAATTAAATGCCATTTTTAACCGACTTCAAAAAAGGAGGAGGTTCTTAATTCGATGCGTATGGTTTTTTTTGTGTTTATGTTACGCAAATTCGCCGCAAATTGTGGACCGATTTTTAAAATTCTTTTTGTATTTTAAATAAGATATGTACAGACAACATCACACTTCTATATTGAAGTCGGTGCCAAACGATGATCTCCTAGAAAGTCTTAAAATTTGTCACCGACTTCAATATAGACGTGTGATGTTGTCTGTACCTATTCCTTTATTATTTTTAACTTTTCAGTGTTTTTGAAGTCGGTTTTTATTTTTTGTAAAATATTTATATTTTTCACTTTTTAGTGAATGAAATCTTTTTAGTGAAAGAAACCCTAATATTTTTTTATACCGAATTTCATAGGATCCCATCATCAGATCCTGACTTTGGTGATCTTGGGCCAACCACAGTTGGCGGAGTAATCGCGTAACATACACACAAAACACGTTGGACACCTAAAAATTTAAGGGTTTTCCTCGATTTTTATGGGATCCCATCATCAGATCCTAATGTTGGTGACCATGGGACCACCCTTGGAGTATACTCTATCGAATAAATTGAATTGTATCATGATCATCGTATGGCGTAATACTCCTGCGATCTACACGAATATGTTCAAAGATTTAAGTCAACTTGGGCGAGCCACAGTCTGGCCTCTGCAGTAGAATTGAATTGTAATGTAATGACACAGTTGGGGATTACTTTTGGGACTGCAATGGCATACTATTAATAGTTCAGTGTTGACTGTCATGTTTTCAATGTGCTATTATTACTATATATTTACTTTCACCTGTCCCGGTGTCTGTGATGAAATCTCGCAAGTTAAATTTGACCCACTCCCCGCTTTCCGATTGAGCTGAAACTTTGCATGCATATGTATAACGCGTGACAATGCAATATTATGATGACGCGGAGCTGATCCGATGCTGGAACTGGAATAAAACAACACAATCCCATCGAGTTTGGGCTCGTTTGATTCGTATTGACGAGTACTAAAAGCTTGTATTGAAAAAAGTTTTTAAAATGTTTTTTTTTTTAAATTGAAACTCAGATGAATGTACTGATGATCAGTACTAGATGAACAAGAAAAAATAATGTTAATTATAACGAACGAGAAAATTAAAAACTAAAACATAGGTTTGTATTGTTGCGCAATATTCAGCTTTGAACTAATAATTTAATCGGTGTTGCAGATAATTGTGCGATGAACACTAATTAATGCTCTTGTGCTATGGATCAAGTACCCACATTGCGAGTAGTTTAGCTTGTCTCCATACCGGACAGAGTGATGTTACCAAGTGTGCACGTCAATGTGTCACGTCGCCGTCTACGTCGACCACACGAAGTTCCTGCCAGTGCGAGGCAGTGTTCAAATACACACAAAAAAAGGTTGTGCAAATGCGAAATTTATTGGTGTGACGGGGTACCGATTGCCATCTGGCGGTGTCGAAACTAACCCCACCTGTGCAGAGCACCGACCTGCACTAGGCCAACGTGGTCGGTCTGGGAGGCCACCGGAAACCTGCCGGTCATTTGCCTATGTCCAACAGAGGGCATGGCTGCTATGATGACAATTATGAAATTATTTGTATATTTATGTTCCGACAGGCGAGCAGGTGACGGGCGCGGCGCACAGCGTCGTGATGCTCACGCCGCTCAGCGAGCGCGACCGAGGCAGGATGGGTTCGCTCTTCGTCACCAACTACAAGCTCTCCTTCATACCCTTGGAGACGTCGCAGAACGACGTAAGTTTGTGTGCCATACCACACCGGTCCAATTAATTCCCGTGACCTTCAAAAGAACAGCGGGCCTATTACCGATCTGACATTATGACATCTTTGTGCAAAACGAAAAATAAGGTTTTCGATCAGATTTTTGATCATTCGTTCATTACATCATAATGACATCGTTGAAATTATGCCATAGTGATGATATCATTGGAGATCGGTAATACCAAATGAAGCATTTCATGACTTCTTTATCTCAAAATCATACCATATCATACGATGAAAGATCCATAATAGGCCCGCAGATTGTCTGTCCACTTCGCACTACAAAGCGGGGTGGCCTACTAACACTGTGTCTTCTAGTACTTGTCTACCACTCGAGGACTTCTCGATAACGGTTGTCAATACTGTGAATGAAGGATCGTTTCTCCACCATTGTATATAAACTTTTGTGACTTCAGTTGTGACTAAGATTTATCAGTATGTTAAAATTAGGCTAAATTGGTTAAATGAAAACTATGCCGGTTTATTGTGATGTTTATTTGAAAAACAAATTAATATTTTATACCGGCTGTTTCAAAATGAATAGCGCAGTTTTAACGCTTTATAATATTTACTATAAATGATACATCAAATGAAAGAGCAACTCAAACAGTATTAGATAATGGCCCATAAGTGTACAATGTGAGTCATCTGTTACACCGCACAAGTCAAGACGATAATGCGAGCTTTTCGCAAACATTGATCAGTGTCGATCGAGTAGTTGTTGCAACAGCTGCTTCAATCCTGTTTCTAAATTCGGGAAGGTCGGCTAGTAATGGAGACACATACACACGATCCTTTATAATCCCCCAGAGGTAGAAATCACACGGCGTCAGATCGGTTGACCATGGAGTCGGATCGGGGGGGCTACCGCCTAACTCATAGCGATCACTCGCTATCGCTTTCGTGACACTAGAACAATAGTTCAAATGTCACCTGTGACATTAAAGCTGATCGCACATATGCCCGCGTCGCACGCGCCGAAAGCGCCGCACCAGCCGCATTTTCTGATGGCCTCGCACATATGGCCGCACGCGCCGTACGCGCTGTAAGCAAATTTTTAGTATTGCCCACACTCTTTTTTTAACTCCACCATACAAATGGTGGGGTCTGTGAAAAAATGTATGGGGAGAAGGGGTGAATATGATTATCTTAACATTGGTAGGTTTCGGCTTGATGGGATATGTGGTTCGATCCTGGTGTAGAACGTTATTTTGCATTGTTATTTTAATTTATAATGTTTAAATAAAACAACATTTTTTTAAAGATGTCGCCCCACACTTTGATTTTCTCCCGTGTCGTGAGTGCAGTTACAAACACAGAATATCACATGCACATACGCCCAGACCGGAACAAATTTCTGTAGGCCATACAAAATATATGTTCCATACGGGAATCGAACCCGCAACCCGCTGCGCAGTAGGCAATCACTCGACCTCTGCACTAACCGTGTCGTCGTTAATTAATAAAAAAGTAATAATTTTTATTAAATTAAAAAACAAATTAAAGTAAAACAAAAAAAAGTAAAATGAACAAAAAAGCAATAAGAAAACACAAAATAATAAAAAAACAAGATTTAAGTTAAGATTAAAATATTAATTTTCCATCCAGTTAAATGTCTACGCTCTGGAAAAAGTTTCATTGTAGTTTCATAAAATCACACAATGATTTTTTGCTATTGCATGATTCGTCCCATTTCAGTTTGCTTGTCTGAACAAGCACACAAAATTTGGGACTCCTGCTTCAATAGTAACTCTGTATATACATATTATATGCCTTTTCATTTTGCAATTCACTGAGTAATAATAATATACTACTATTTACTTACACCCGTGGTTTTTAACAACCACTACCATAAAAATGTATGGTATTATATGTATAATCTGTCAAGAAATATGTTTGGGGATTTTTGCGTACATATAGGGTAATTCCTGTGTATCTGGTAACACTGAGTATCAGCACGCACCGAACGCGCCGCATTATATGACGTCATCAGCATTTATCCTTCAATACCCGAACACTTACCGCATTTTTGAATTTCGGCGCGTACGGTGCGGCCAAATTCAAATTCAAAAATCTTTATTCAACTTAGGCCTTTACAGGCACTTATTGACGTCAAAACATAGCAAAACATTCTAATTTAAAGGAAACATATTTAACCTTGTATGTGCATACATCCTGAATATACCTACACTTAAATGTGCGAGGGTTCATATAATTTCATACAAGAAATTCCAAAAATGCGGCGCGGTCGGCGCGTGCGGCGCGGGCATATGTGCGATCAGCTTAAAACTATTGTTCTAATGTCACGATAACGATAGCGAGTGATCGCTTTGAGTTAGGCGGTACGGCCGCGGGTGTCCTGTCACGTGACTTATGTCATTCTCATAGATCGCTGCTCTATTCGCTAGCGAACGCGTATACACTGAAGCGTGGCGATAACGCCACCAAACGCAAAATGACAAGAGTCGCTAGTCTAACACAGTTGTCGCGTTGTCACCAGGAATACGGGCAAAGGAACTTCCTGCTCGGCACGTACGACGTGCCGCTGACGTGCGTGGGCTCCGTGTGGCTCACGAACGGCGGGCCCACGCGCCGCGAGAAGCTCAAGCCGGACAGCGACGTCAAGTGGAAGGTCATGGGCGTGCAGGTCGTCTGCAAGGTATGGTTCATGAAAGTCCATTCGCTTGGCTTAGATAGTGTCGGTACACCCGTACGCAATAGGCTATTTGACTAATTTTGGAAAATCATTTTAAATTATTCCATATGTTATAATATGCATATTACATTAATATTTCCGGGTAATCAGTTCTATTTATCTTTAAAATCAATAATAAAATTTACAATTTCTAATAGCGCGGCAAAAACGCTGTTTCTGTAATGGCGCCAAACATGACGTGCGTGACGTCACACGCAAGTAAACAAGTTAGTTGACATATCTAAAACAGTACTAATAATCAGTCGAGGAATCCGTGTTTACTTGCATGTGACGTCACCAGAGCTACGTCCAATCATAGGCGTTTCCGACACAGATAAAATATAAAAAATTATTCGTAATTTATATGGCGAAATATCCAAAAAATAGACATTAATTAGCGTGATATAATATAAATTATGCTTTTTTTATCCTATTATCTAATAGGATGACCATAATTTGTAGTATATTTTCAATGTTGTCAAATAGCCTATTGTGGTTATTGTAATAAAATAAAACACAAGTAAGGTAGCAAAGAGAATTTTAATGAAAAATATGAGTAGGTACACGTAACTAATTTAAAATTAGACACTATTCTTCATCACTCGTAGTGTCGCAGTCATTACCACCTGTATTTACTTTAAGAGATCCAACATCATCACGTTCCGAATCCATACTAAAAAAATATAAATTTTCTTCTTTAATTGCGTGATCTACATATCTTTTCCACATATGTATACGAAGTCACATTTTTCAGAGCCTGTTTTTAATATTGATCCAACGCTAGTTCTTGGTATCCCCACTATTTTTGAAGTGTCTGTGATAGGTGCAGACACATTCATTTCAACACAATGCCGATAAACATTGATTATAATTTTTACAAAACACCCGTCATTTTTTTGTTGTTGGTTCACATAAAGTTCATACTACGCCGCTTCGATGTAAATTGCCACATTCACTAGCGGGTGTGCGTCGCAGGCGGCATCGTTTGTTTATGCGGCGGTATCCTTTAATAAGAGCCGACACGTGCCAAAGCGGCGCAGTACAAAGGCGACCGTATCTAAGCGACCTACTTTACCTTATACTTTACCTTAACCGCGAGTCTTAATCACAAACCTTCATAACCGAGCCGAATCGGTACGTTCAGTTTCATATCCTTTCCATTCGATTCGGAACCTTTTAGAATTTGCGGCGTTAGAATTATTTTAAAGATAATCCGTTTGAGGTAATCATAGATTTGTGATGAATATGTAATATTTTGTTATAACATGTTTACCTTATAACTACACTGACCACACGCTCTATGTATTAAAAACTCTAGATTATGTTGGCTAATGTGAGGTAAAATTTGAAAATTTATTGCATTTATCACTTTCGATAAAGTTTCCGATAGCAAATTGGTCTCGGAATTTTTTCCGAAACCTAATGTCATTCAAAACGAAATGATATGTCAAAAATATTCGATTCGACTTTGTGAATAGGTCGTCGACAGAAACTTTCTGAATCGAGACGGAAAGTTCGTGTCCGACGTTCGTGAGTAAACGAATGGATATGGATATGGAATACATAATAAACGGATATGGAACCGAGACGAATCGTTTCGGCTCGGTTCCGAAGTTTGTGAATAAAGCTGCTGGTCTAGTGGTTGAGAATCCAGGGTTCGATTCGAGGCAGCAGTTTTACTGTTTGATTTGGTTCGCGGTAGGGCTTCTGAGCCCGCTTGCGGCTAGCTACCACCATCTTACTTAAGTATGTCGCCATGATAACAATTGTGTTCCGTCCGACAATTAGAGGTAGGATATCTAATTCCTTAGTGGGTCGGAAGTCTGGGTAACGCCCGCTTACATCTTAGGCCTTATCGTCACTTACCATCAGGTGAGATGATGGCTAAGAGCTTCCTTGTTGTACGTTAAAGAGATTTATGCCGCCTCTCAGCATGCTGGTCCAGTGCAAGTGGGAATGGGGGAGATTCGTCCGTTCGTCAACTGGGTGACATTGGCTAGAGTCTGGTAAATTGTTATTTGGAACTTGCACCCCGTGGTACATATAATACTCATTATATACCATTTAGGTGACAAACAGGACCAACCTGACGTTAAGACCCTGTGGAAAAAGAGGCATTTTCGCCGCGTCCACAAACGTTGCGTTAGTTTGAAGCGAATCGCGCCCGAATACTTGACACGGTCTAAGGCCAGGATCATATCTAAGCGTTTATTACGCCATTCATTTCAACTCTTTTTTTATTGGATTTCTCTTTTTTTATCTTTTTGGATTTCACTCGCGCCTTTGACTGTATTAATATACCACTGCTTTTATCTAAATTACATTATTATGGTTTTAATCAACACTCTGTCAAATGGTTTGAGAGTTATCTAAGTAATCGGAGCCAGTCAGTCAAGATATGTGGAGAGGACGGTACAGTTTTACTGTCGAACTCTAGATCAGTCACACGTGGTGTTCCACAGGGCTCAATACTTGGACCTATTTTATTTAATACTAGCTGTGCCCGCGAACTACGTTTCGCCATCAAAATACTTAACACAGTGTTTACTTTTTTCCTCCATTTTATTCCATAATGATTCAACTTTATTCTGCCTTTCTTGAGCATCGGCCATTTCGAAATTAGGACAATTTTCGTAGGTTCGTAATGCTCTTTTTCTAACAGTCCACAAAATTAAATACATTACATACTCGTATTACTATAAACACTAAATATAATTATTGTTTTAGAGACATTATTGATATTGGTATAATGCGGACCTCACTCCTGCAGGAGCTCCGTCAGACACTAAGACAATTGGTAAAGGATGAACTTGCTGCAGTAAAACAGGAAATATCGGCTCTGGAAGATGGTGTTCAATTTGTTGGCCAACAATATGAATCTACAAAAGAAGCTTATATTGTTCAGACAGAAATTGTCCGTGACCTACAAAATCAGAATATTCATTTGAAATCTGCAGTACAAGAACTATCGGGCCGTCTACTTGCTATGGAACAAAGTACTAGATCGTGTAACATTGAATTACAATGTGTGCCGGAACACAAAAACGAAAACCTTCTAAGTACAATTACACAACTTTGTAAAATTGTCTCATGCAATATAAAGAAGGAGGATATTCATAATTGTACACGTGTCGCTAAAATTAACAAAGATAGCAAGCGACCCCGCGCAATAGTTGTAAAGTTGGCTACACCTTTGCTGCGCGATTCACTTTTAGCAAGTGTCATTAAGTTTAACAAAGCGAACCCAAACGACAAAATCAACAGTAACCACTTAGGTATGGGTGGTCAAAAACAGCCGATTTATGTCGTCGAACATTTGTCACCGAACAATAAGAAATTACACGCAGCAGCACGCCTTTTTGCAAAAAATAATGGTTATAAGTTTGTATGGACGAGACAGGGCAAGGTCTTCATGCGGAAAACGGAGACCTCGGAATTCGTTTATGTAAGGGACCAAAGTGTGTTGGACGGACTTTCTTAGTGGACAATATTGTATATTAGTGCAAGGCTTGATACCTATTCATTATAGCTTAAAATGGGTTTAAATGTCTATTATCAGAATGTGAGAGGTCTGCGTACCAAGACTCACGATTTTTACTGTAATGTAACATGCACAAATTACGATATTGTGATACTCACTGAAACATGGTTGAATAATAGCGTTTACGACAAAGAATTGTTTGGGGATCAATTTAAAGTTTATAGAAGGGATCGCGAAAGCAGTGGCTTTCACAATGGTAAAGAAGGAGGTGGGGTTCTTATGGCTGTATCTAACAAATTAATATCCAGTAGAGTCATGAATTACGAAACTCAGTGTGAAGACCTATGGGTCAAAGTTGAATTATCTAACAATAATTCAATATTTTTCTGTGTTATTTATCTTCCACCTCCAGTGAAGCAAATTATTTTTCAGCACTTCATTGACAAATTTAATAGCGTATCCGAAAGCATTGAAAATGTTTGTGTTGTAGGAGACTTCAATATGAGCTTTATCAACTGGGTTCCACCTGGCTCAGATCAATTGTCAATAAATAGGGGCTCCTTGTTAGGCCAACAATTATTGGACTTTACTTCTTTGAATAATCTTGATCAATGTAATCAGGTGGTTAATAATAAAAATAAAATTTTAGATTTAGTTTTAAGCAATATTTCAAATACCACTGTTACGGCTGCGGATAGTTCCCTAGTTAGTATAGATCCCTTGCATGTGCCCTTGAAGATATCGATGGAGACCGCCGACCGCGTGTTACTTAAGCAAAACGATGCAGTTAAGAATTACAATTTCTATAAAGCCGATTATAATGCAATCATTTCAGAACTGGAGGGTCTAAATTGGCTTGAGAGACTGGCCGGTGGCAACGATGTTAACAAAATGGTTAACATTTTTTATACAATTTTATATGAAACTATAGCTAAATTTGTTCCTAAAACTAAATTTCATACAAATAAACATCCCCACTGGTTTTCTTTGGAACTTATTAAACTTAGTAAAGAACGATCAAAAATTTATCATAAATACAAAATATACAAAAACCCGTTAGATGAAATATCCTTAAAACTATTAACAAAACGGTGTAAAAACTTATCAACTTCGTGTTACAATGCCTATATAAGCAAAATCGAAAGTAATATTAAAGATAACCCTAAGTTTTTTGGTCTTTTGTCAAGCAAAAATATAAATGTCCAAATCAGTATCCGGACAAGATGACACTTGGTGGTGACGTGGCTAACAATGGCTCTGATATATGTAATTTATTTGCCACTCATTTTTCCACAATTTTTACTTGTTCTTCTGACAAGCCTGGCAATATTAACAAAGAATCGATGAATTCCTCGAATATTCTAAGCGCGTTGTACATACCGCGACTTAAAATTTTAAAATTTTTAAAAAGACTTGATCAAAGTAAGGGAGCAGGACCTGATGACATTCCCGCTCGATTTGTGGCTCGGTGTTCCGATGTGTTGAGCTGGCCGCTTTATTTTATTTATAACAATTCTCTCAAAACCGGAATCTTTCCGACGCTTTGGAAGCGTGCAAAGGTCGTCCCTGTATATAAAAATGGAGACCCAGAGCTAGTATCTAATTATAGACCAATATCTATTTTATCTGTTTTCGCCAAGGTATTTGAGGGATTGGTTTATCCGTTCCTTTTTTCTCACGTGAAGCAAATATTATCAGATAACCAGCACGGCTTTATCCAAACGAGATCTCCAAACACCAATTTAGTCACCTATTCTAATTACCTTGTCAATGCTGTGGATGCCGGTTTTGAAGTGGATTCAATTTATGTTGACTTTTCCAAAGCATTTGATCGGGTTTGCCATGATATATTAATAAAAAAACTACAACGTTGCGGTATCGAGGGCGACCTACTGCGCTGGTTTACAAGCTATCTACATGAACGTTCTCAGCGGGTTGTTGTGAAGGGTTACCATTCTATGGAATACTTTTCCACCTCTGGCATTCCACAAGGCTTTATATTGGGACCGTGGCTCTTTAATCTATTTGTTAACGATATTGCCGCAGAATTTAAAGAAAGTGAAGTATATCTTTTTGCTGATGACCTAAAATTATGCCGTATAGTGGAAAGTTTGGAAGATAGTGCCAAATTACAAAGTGATATCAACAATCTATTAATTTGGTGTAGTAACAATAAAATGACGCTCAATAGCGACAAATGCCACCACATCAAGTTCTCGCGCAAAAATTGCAAATTTAATACACAATATCTCATCAATAATACAGTCTTACATAAATGTGAAACAATTCGTGACTTAGGCGTAACATTTGATAGTAAATTGACTTTTATTCCACATATGGATAATGTTGTGTCAAAGGCCTCAAAAATGCTAGGTTTTGTAATGCGAAATGGCAAAAATTTCAAGAAACCTGAGACCAAAATAAAATTATACAACGCGTATGTGAGAAGTCATCTTGAATATTGCACCGTAGTTTGGTCGCCTTCGTATGCTGTTCACCAGTTACGCATAGAGCGTCTTCAAAAACGATTCCTACGACATTTTTTTTTTTTTTTTTTTTTTTTTATGGATGGCCCGGCAAATGACCTCCTTCCGCCTGATGTTAAGCGGTGAAAGAGGCCCAAATGAGTTGACAGATAGAGTAAGGACGACATCCACTCTCCTACCTGCCCGCCCCTTGCCGGCCCAAAAGATGCTTTTTCACGCCTCTTTTGAAGGAACCCATGTTGTAGGATGGAGGAAACAAGTGCGCAGGTAGAGAATTCCAAGTGTGGGATGAACGACAGAAGAAGGAATCTTGGAATTTCTTGGTACGGTGTGAAAAGGAGGACACAGTGTACGGATGACTCCGAAGGCCCTTACGCGTGTTTCTGTTAAGGAATGGAGAGGGAGGGATAAGGTTAAAGAGCTCCTCAGAGCATTCCCCATGGAACATTCGGTAAAAGGCGCTAAGAGAGGCGATGTCACGACGAAGTTGTAGAGGCTCGAGGGTGTTAGTTGCCTCTACATCGCCAATTATGCGAATAGCGCGACGCTGCAATCTGTCCAGAGCATCGAGGAGGTACTGAGCGGAGCCGTCCCAAAGGTGCGAGCAATATTCCACGCATAGTTGGTCCGGCGCAAAATACCTACGCACCTTGTTCAGGACACCGAGTTTCCGTGAGGCAGTAGTTATGACGGATTCGATGTAGTCTCTGGGGTTCAGATCGCAGCGAATGTTCATTCCGAGCAAGGTGATGTTGCTCTGTGTGTGAAGGGTTGTGCCCTGAAGAGAAGGAAGGGGGAGGAAAGGTGACCTTTTCGCCGAGAACACGCACACCTGTGTTTTCTTAGCATTGAACTCAACAAGATTGTTGGAGCCCCATTCGGAGACGAGGTCCAGCGTCCTGTTGAGCTCAATGATAAGATTCTGCCTTTCCCTACCAATATCACCACGAGCAGCCCTCGAGGCTCCGTGATATACGTACATCTCCGTACATCTCCGTACATCTTTCTTATTACAGCAACATGCTCAAAAAATTGCCATCCTACGAGGAGAAGCTCAAACATTTTAATATGTCTAGTCTATCAAACAGAAGACAAGTCTTAGATCTAATATTCTTATACAAAGTGCTCAGAGGAATAATCAACTGCCCACCCCTGTTAAAATCATTTAATATAAGAGTTCCGCGCCGGCCGCCTCGCCACCCAGTTGGTTTACTTGATCCACCCGTTGCTAGAACTAAATTAAAATATAACTCAACTGTAGCTAGACTTTCCAGAAACTATAATGCATTGATTCATTCCATTGATATCTTCAAAGGCAACCTCAAATCATTTAATTCCGACATCCTTAAAATAATTAATGTTTGATTTTAGTTGTTGTTTTTTTAAATTAAAATACCGATTAGGATTTCTATTGTCAAAAAAAATATCATAAAATTAATGTATCTTGATGCATCTTAGCCTAAATGTTCATAAATACATGTTGTGGCATTTAAAAACAGTGCTCTTAGCAGTTATTGTATGTTTTTGTCTTTATTTTGCTTGAATTATTGTGACTGTTACTGATTGTCCTTAAATAAATAAATAAATATTAATAAATTCTTCTTCAGTAGAAAGAACTACACAGTTGCAAGAATAATATTTATCGTATTCATGTTTCGAATTAAAATAAACAATTGTTAATAAATTAGAACTGTATACGAATAAAGTTTAGATTTTATAATGGGCGTTGGTAACACCAACAAAATATATTTTTTGGATATGACAACTTGGCCAATTTTGACTGGTCGTACAGTAAGCTCCTTGTCAAGCTATACTGTTTGACCTTTGAACCGTTCTTATGTCGCTCGTAATACTGGCGGTTTTCGTAGAGTTAATGTATAGCATGAATGGGGGGGGTTACTGTACAAATACGTTTTCCGTATTCGATATCCGATCACGGAATACAGACGTTCGTTTTTTCTCATTCGGGATTTCTACCATTCTACCTAAACGTACGTACAGAACGTATTCCGTTCGTAATAAAAACGAACATGTGCGGCAGTCAATGAGTATTTTGTATAGATTTGATGCATTCGGATGCCCGCATTCAGAAAACGAATGCGAAAAAACGTATTTATGCGGTTAGCCTTAAAATGTATTGAGACTTCCGTTTTTGTAACGTGTACTGTGCGATATAGTGTTGCTGGCATAGTAAGGTTAGCAAACTCGCCGTGATGACTAACATCCAACACACAAACTTTGAGTTATCGTTAGTTAGTTCACGAGCGTTGCATTATCACGGTCTCGAAGGACACTAAACACAGGTAACATCTAACATCGAACATCCAATAGGCCCCGAAGCGGTTCTCAAACTTTTTTGGTGACGGAACCCTTTTGGAAAGCGAAATACTTGACGGAACCCTAAAATAAAACAATAGTTTTTAAAAGTGTATTCTTTATTAATAAGCATAATAACAGTTCGACCAGAGAGGGTGTTATGATTTTTCTAAATTATTGCGGAACCCTTATAGGGGTATTGTGGAGCCCTAGGGTTCCGCGGAACACACTTAGAGCATGGCTGCTCTAGGTACCCTTCAGGGCCTACTTTCATTTAATACCCCTATTGCTGGGTTTGAAAAGCAACTGTTATCCGCTATAGCAATTTTCCTAAGTTCATAATGCTCTACTCTTTTAGGCTTTTCATTTGATACCCATATTGCTAGGTTTGGAAACGAACTTTTATCCTTCTTTTGAGCGGTGGCCATGTTGAATTTAGGTCGATTTTGCTAGGTTCCTAATGCTCTACTCTTCAAGGCCTTTCATTTGATACCCATATTGCTAGGTTTGGAAACGAACTTTTATCTATCTTTTTTGAGCGGCGCCCATGTTTAATTTAGGGCAATTTTCCTTAGTTTATAATGCTCTACTCTTTTAAGTCTTTCAGTTGATAGCCATATTGCTAGGTTTGGAAACGAACTATTATTCTTCTTTTTAGAGCGGCGGCTATGTTGAATTTATGTCAATGTTGCTAGGTTCATAGTGCTCTACTCATCAGGGCCTTTCATTTGATACCCATATTGCTGGGTTTGAAAACGAACTTTTATCTTTTTTTTTGAGCGGCGGCCATGTTGAATTTAGGTCGATTTTCCTAGGTACCTAATGCTGTACTCTTCAAGGCCTTTCATTTGATACCCATATTGCTAGGCTTAGAAACTAACTTTTATCCACCTTTTTTGAGCGGCGGCCATGTTAAATTTATGTCAATGTTGCTAGTTTCATAGTGCTCTACTCTTCAAGGCCTTTCATTTGATACCCATATTGCTAGGTTTGGAAACTAACTTTATTCCACCTTTTTTGAGCGGCGGCCATGTTAAATTTATGTCAATGTTGCTAGGTTCATAGTGCTCTACTCATCAATGCCTTTCATTTGATACCCATATTGCTAGGTTTGGAAACTAACTTTTATCCACCTTTTTTGAGCGGCGGCCATGTAGAATTTATGTCAATGTTGCTAGGTTCATAGTGCTCTACTCAGCAATGCCTTTCATTTAATATTGCTAGGTTTGGAAACGAACTTTTATCCGTTTTATTTGAGCGGCGGCCATGTTGAATTTATGCCGATTTTCCTATGTTCATAGTGCTCTACTCATCAAGGCCTTTCATTTGATATGCATATCGCTGGATTTGGAAACGAACTTTATCGGCAGTCATGTCAAATTAAGTCAACGTGGCTAGGTTCAATGTGTTCTACTCTTTAGGTTCTTCGTTCGATATCCATGTTCCTTGGGTGGATCCAAAAAAATGTGATCCGTCATTATAGACATTAGGATCAAGAGTCCCGTCCCGTCCCTCTACGCGTAACCCAGAACATTGCAGTCAGATATTTTTTTTATTAATCAATATTAATCTATTACTTTTAATAGTTTTAAATGGATGAAAAAGTTTGATTCCTTAGTCCTAATGTAAAAACATATAACACCTTTCAAAATACCTTGAAAAGAGTATCTTCATTTTTCAACATTTCAAATATTTCAAAAATTGTACCGATTTTGTGAAAATTAGTCAAGAATTAAACCAATCTACAAATTTTATGGTCACTCGATAAGTATTATCATAAAAATTGCTTTATACATTGGTTGTATGGCTTGATCTTTTTGCCTTACCACCACGGTACGACATAAGAAAAAGACAATTTGGTTGGCGAAATCCAGTTGGGCACAGCCATTAACAGAAAATATTAAATTTTATTTGTACTATGTGAAACACTTCATTCCTGCCTTTAAATTTTCAAAATCCAATTACTTAAGATCAGGCTGTATGGCGTAGTTCCATTGCCTTTCCTTCGTGGAAGAAAATACCTTCTCTCTGTACTAGTGGTGGGTCGGTACGCGGTTTTGCAATACCGAAACTATGTATTGGTTTAGTTTGTAATAACGGTTTTTGAAACTATTTATTTCAATAACTAGTTATTGAATGGGTATCGGGTATCGCAAGTGTCGACTTAGGGCTCGGTTTCGGTTCGAAGGAAAATCATGTTTTATTGAACAAATGATTTTATTCGGCAACTATCTATTGGGTGTTCGATAGTAACCACCAGTATTATTTTGATAAATGAAAATGAACTTTCCTTCATACTTTGACCAGGTTTAGGACTGCCTGCCAGGTGGCAGGCGTATTTAAATTAAAAGTGCATTTGATTTACGTACATTGTTATTCTGTACATGTCTACAATATTTACACTTTACTATAAACCTATTTTTTATTTTACACGTTTTTATTTACACTATGTTACGAAGTTTTGTAGGTATTTACAATTCCTATTTTACAATTTGGCGCGAATCGTTTGCCGTCGGTTTCGTCCGCCTGGCGCCTAGTATCGGCTCTCGCTCGGGTACCACGTTGCGAGCGACAGCAAGTGAACCGTCCGTTCCACACAATAAATAGTTACTCCCGATAAATAGTTTCTGAAGAAGTCAATACATAGTTTTCGGTATTGCTGCTAATAAATAGTTTCAATAACTGTTTACGGTTTATAACGCCCATAACTACTCTGTACTATGTGACACTTGTGACAGACTTGTCAAAATATTTCACGTGCGCCATGTTGTTTTTCTACCTAAAGCCAATTCGAAAATTTTATATGGTATTTTTTCACTAAAAATAAAAAGTGAATTTAAACAAACGAAATTATGCCTAAATGTTCTTCCGGAAAATTCTAAGCATTGTGGTGTAAGCCATATCAAATTCTGTCCAGTAGTTTCGGAGATCTTTCCGGACAAACAGACAAACAAACAAACAATTTTTTTAAAAACTATTCTATCGTGTTCGGCTAATGATTTTAAGGCGACCTGTGTATTTTTTTTTCTTAATATTTCGCAATTACAGATTTTTGTACCCCTACAATTTTATTATATATATATAGAGATTTATGCTGCTGATCTCACTAGCGTGATCAAACATTGTAAGTTTCACTGTTATGCTGATGATGTTCAATTATATATATCTGCAAATCCAGCTGACATAGCAGGCACTCTATGTAACATTAACAAAGATTTGAATGAAATTGCACTCTGGTCTGAAAATAATGCTTTGGTTTTAAATCCTAGCAAATCTAAGTTTATGGTGATAGGCACAAGGCGTCTGACTGAAAGTATTATGAGTACTGCACGTACCGTGCTGATTCAAGGCACCAATTTAGAATACGTTCAGGAAGCACGAAATTTGGGTATCTTATTTGATGACCGCTTGCGTTTTGAGAGTCACGTCTTGAGTTTAGCAAGAAACTGTTTCTATCGTTTGAAGATTTTGTATAAAATACATGATTATTTAACGCAGAAATCACGCATCACCGTATGTGAATCACTAATATTATCAAAATTAAATTATGGTAAGTTGTAGATGGACCGCGATTACTATATAAAACTAAAAAGTTAATACAAAGGGTTCAAAATGCCTGCGCGAGGTTCTGCTTTGATATTCCGCCACGTACTCATGTGTCCCCTTTCATTGATGGTGCTTCAATGTTAAATATGGAGTCACGAAGAAAAATTCATTTTGCTATTCTTATGTTCGACATAATGAAACACAAGATTCCCGAATATCTGTATTCAAAACTAAATTTCTCAACTATTCGCCATCATTACGGTTCTGGCATACCTAGAAACAATCGGGCTCCTTTAGCTGTCTATAGGCATAAAACTGTAGCGTTCGAGGGTAGTTTTCGTCACCAGGCGACTAAATGCTGGAATGATATCCCGCCTCCCATAAGGTCCATGTGCTCTAAGTCAACTTTCCGAAAACATATAAAGACTTTGATTTTGGAGCAACAAAAATTAGGAATTAGCCGCATTGGTCGCTTGGGTGTCAAACAATAAATTATGATTGAAACCTTTAATTGTAATAAATAAAATCCATAAAAAAAACATAAACGGTTTAATGTGCATAGTTAGGGCATGGTGTATAATGGCATCGTGCGTGTGTAATGGTTTATGCAATGGCACAGATGAGTAAATAGTTACTAGCAACGGTGTGAACGCATGGGATCGATCGCGGACGCCCGTCGCTGGGCGCGCCGTTACGGCTCTCCTCGGGCAAGAGCTGAAAATCAGTGCTTTGTCTTAAACTTAAGACATCACTGTGTCACACACACATACGACAGAGTTAGTGACTGTTGTTAGGTTACCTGTCCTGTTTGTTGTTTTAGTAGTAATCGACTGTTTTTATATGTATAATGTATGTGTGTTTGTGTGATGTAAATAAACGTTTTATCTATCTATCTATCTTATTACAATTCAGCGCAATTTCGGTTTTCGGCGCGGCAGAGGCAGCCTGTTGATTTTGTAATTTCGTACACACTTAATTGCTATTTAAACAAAAAGAAAAACACAAAAATATTTTAAGCTCATATATTTCGGCGAAGTCCATAATGACTGTCCCTGTTCTGTAGGCTGACTTAAAGAGCTCATTGAACCGACGTGTTCCGAGTAGCAGCCGGCCATCAGATAAGACAGGCATTTCTCACAATTTACCTCACATCGTTATCTAATCAATTCAACCTTCTATTTAGATCCCTCGTTACTTGGCCACTGGATACGATTGATAACAAACGTTAGATCGTGTCGATGCTACCAGTAATGTCTAGATATTTGAATGTTTGTTACTTAATTACGTAAAAACCATTGATCTTCGAGCTAATGGACGTCACATAATTATGCGCTCAAGAGTGTACGTAGAAAAAGAGAAACAAAATTAAAAAAGAGTACCACTCAGTAATAAATTGTTATAAACAAAATTAAGTACTACTGTCATCGCAATACGGTTGAAATCAAATGTTGGTAGATCTATTGTAAAAATGGAAATGGATGTTATTCTTAATTTAACACATTTTTTGTACTTCTTCCCACTGCTGTGTTTCTCGAACTCTTCGACATGCCCCTGTTCAAGAGAGGTTTAAGGAGAGCATTATACGCAAAGTCGACAACGACCTAGCAATGTCCGTGATATTGGTGAAGTCCATGGGCGGCGATAACCGCTTACCATCAGGTGGGCCATCTGCTCGTCTGCCACTTGCCACTTAAAAATAATCATTTCCTTGGTGTCAAGCATACACTTGAAACCGTAGCAGGTAGCCGCTAACCTTTACATAGGCAGTCTGCTTGTAAAACAACTTTGATATTTAATTTTTTTTACAAAAAATAAAACCGATTTCAAAAACACTAAAAACTTAAAAATAATATAAGAATATGTATATAAACATCACACTTCTATATTGAAGTCGGCGCCAAACGATGATCTCCTAGAAAGTGTTAAAATTTGTCACCGACTTCAATATAGAAGTGTGATGTTGTCTGTACCTATTGTTATATTATTTTTAAGTTTTTAGTGTTTTTGAAGTCGGTTTTATTTTTTGTAAAAAAAAATATTTTTTACTTTTTAGTGAATGAAATCTTTTCAGTTAAAGAAACCCTAATTTAATACCAGCTCACCTTGGGTGAACTGGTATTAAATTAGTGTTTTCCTCTATGGAATCCCATCATCAGATCCTGACTTTGGTGACCATGGGACCACCCTTGCAGTATACTCTATCGAATACAAAAAGAATTTTGGAAATCGGTTTAAAAATGACGGAGTTATGAGGTAACAAACATAAAAAAAAATACAACCGAATTGATAACCTCCTCCTTTTTGAAGTCGGTTAAAAGGAAATAAAGCTCAAACGAAAGTAGGCTCACTGAAGTCTGGAACCAAATGACGTAATAGTGTATTCTTGCATAAATCAGATCTCCAGAGCGCAGTGAGCGAAGGGACTTTGACAGCATCCTTGTGCTAGCAGCGTAGGGTTGTGTGTACGCAGCGCGCAAGGGACTGATCGCAAGCGTCCATAGACTACGGTACCATAATACAAAGTCACATAGGTTCTTGCTCTCCGTCTATGTGGTTTATCATCATCATCATATCGGCCAGAAGACGCCCACTGTTGGACATAGGCCCCAGCCAAGGATCTCCAAACCGATTGGTCCTCCGCTTCTCGCGACCTTCACCTGATCATCGGTCCACCTTGTGGGGAGCCTACTGACGCTGCGTCTCCCGGTACGCGGCTGCCACTCGAGGACCTTTCCACCCCAACGGTCGTCAGTCCCACGAACGATGTGTCCTGCCCATACTGCTTAAGGCTCACAATGCTTTGGGCTATGTCGGTGACCTTAGTTCTACGAATCTCATCATTTATGATTTGATCACATAGCGAAACCCTGAGAATAGCCCTCTCCATTGCTCTTTCAGTGACTTTGAACGTCTTTATGAAGCCCATTGTGAGCGGCCACGTCTCAGTTCCGTACGTCATTACTGGCAACACGCACGAATTAAGACTTTCGTCTTGAGACACTGATATAATATGTGTCGAGAATATGCTGCGTAGCTTTCCGAAAGCTGTCCAGCCAAATTGGATTCGTCAGTTAACCTCTTTTTGGAAGATGGACTTTCTGAGCTGGACTATTTGCACCATATGGTATATTTGAAAACAGCAACCCCCATGTTTCTAGCTTGCTCTTCTCGTAGAGGTCGGCATTCCGAGCGAGTGGTACATTCCAATTTTTTTTTCCAATGAATTAATTTTGAAGTTTTCAAGGGAATAAATACCTCATATATACCTGCGAAATAAAAATATCCTCACTACATCCATTTTCTTTTAATTTCATCTTGTAGAACATGAAAGTGCTGACGTTCAACTTCGCCAACTCGCCGATCGACAACGGGCGGAAGGTGGTGATGGCGCTGATGCACCACGCGTTCCCGAAGCGGCACGACCTGCTGTTCGCGTACGAGTGCAAGGAGCCCTACTACCCCACGCTGCCCGCCGACATGAACATGTTCCAGCGGCCCAGCGACTGGAAACGGGAGCTGGAGAGGTGAGAGCTCATCACTGAAAAAGAACAATGCAGATTTATTATTATTTAGCAGTTACTTTTCCTTGGTTCAGTTGTGTTGATGTTCGAATATCTTAAATGAGACTGTTAATCATCAGTTTCTGTCCCTGGACTAGTTTTCTGATTGTGCTGCCTGTATTTAGGCTCGCCCATTATTTCATGACTTAATTTTGGTAAGGTGTGGGTTATTGCAATTATTTTTACTGCGGGAAAAATATATGATTCTTACGGGGAAAACGAAACTATGGCGAATGAAGCTATGGGCTGAAAGCTAGGTTCTTGTATTTCGTAAATTTCTTCGTTTAACTAAAGTGAGACCCGCACCTAATAATGAGTGAGACGTCGGGATGTATATGAGTTGAAATCAGGGAATTACTGAGACCTGACACCAGAGGGATTTTTAATTTGTTTTTAATGTTTATAATAGATTCACTCATTTTTTTTCTCAATCGACTATTTTTTGGCTCATAAAAAATAGTATGATAAAAAAGGTTCTTGTTCTCTCCCGTTGTTAAAGACGATAAAGCCAAAGCGGATCAGCATCACCTGGATTTTTTTTCAACAGAACCATACTTATCACTCCTAAGAGTCGCCGTTTACTATTTTTTTAACAAATATTCGTGACGGAGTACGAAGTATTCTCGTTCACTTCAACGGCTTCGTCTCTGCAGGTGCGAGTGCCCGCACTGGCGGATCACGTGCATAAACGGCACGTCGGACGCGTTCATGCTGACCGCGGGCGAGACGCTGATAGTGCCCAGCTCCGTGCTGGACTACAGCCTGATGGAGAGCGCGCGCCACTTCCGCGCGGGCCGCGTGCCCGTGTGGGTGTGGGGGCGCGCCGAGGGGGCGGCCCTGCTGCGCAGCGGGGAGCTGCTGCCCACGGAGCAGGCCGCCACCGTGGAGAGCGTGCTGCTGGAGCAGGTGAGTGGCGGGGGCCGGGCGGACGGTGACGGTGACGGTGACGGTGACGCTGCCAGTGGCCGGCCCCGTGCGGACCGAGGGGGCGGGGAGCTGCTGCCCACGGAGCAGGCCGCCACCGTGGAGAGCGTGCTGCTGGAGCAGGTGAGTGGCGGGGGCCGGGCGGACGGTGACGGTGACGGTGACGGTGACGCTGCCAGTGGCCGGCCCCGTGCGGACCGAGGGGGCGGGGAGCTGCTGCCCACGGAGCAGGCCGCCACCGTGGAGAGCGTGCTGCTGGAGCAGGTGAGTGGTGAGTTATTTTATTTGGCAAAATATAAAAAAATGTTGAATGTCGTCGGCAGGTGCGACGGTCCCACCCCAAGCTGCGGCCGCCGCACGTGGTGTACCTGTGCGGCGCGCCGCTCAACGCCGACCGCGTGGCGCTGCCGCCGCTCGCCGCGCTCGCCGCCGCCCACGGCAAGCTGCTGGCGCTCTGCACGCCCACCACGCTCGCCGACTTCTGGGTGAGACTTACTTACTGTGCAGCACTAAAGCCTGTCAGGTCACGGTTATTGTATTAAGAATGCTATAACTTATGACTAAAGTTACTGGGAGTTCCACTACTTGGACTATAAGTGTGGACTTATACTGTAGTATACTATAAGTCCACGCTTATAGTCCAAGAATTAGTGAACCCTCCCGGTGACGTTTCTCCTGTCTAGCGATGAGTTATATCACGCACGGTGTGTGTGCGCGTCAGTCGCAGGACAACGCGTACTACGCGACGCTGGAGTCGAGCCGCTGGCCGCGCATCGTGGCCACGAGCCTGTCGCTGGCCGCCGACGCCGCGGGCCGCCTCGCCGACAACGTCACCGTGGTGCTGCAGGAGGGTACGTCACCACACTACACCACACCGCACCGCACGCCACACGCTACACATTAACCCACACTACACAACACCGCACACCACACGCTACACATTAACCCACAAGACACAACACCGCACACCACACGCTACACATTAACCCACACTACACAGCACCGCACACCACACGCTACACATTAACCCACACTACACAGCACCGCACACCACACGCTACACATTAACCCACACTACACAGCACCGCACACCACACGCTACACATTAACCCACACTACACAACACCGCACACCACACGCTACACATTAACCCACACTACACAACACCGCACACCACACGCTACACATTAACCCACACTACACAACACCGCACGCCGCTCGCTACACACTGACACACCCACCACCACCACTGCGCCAGTTCCGCTAATAGCCGGTACACACTTACGCAATGCAACGTGTGAGGGTGCGTCCACATCTGGCGAATGCGCAGCTCGCGAACGGCTTGCGAGCTGCGCGTTCGCGCTGCACGCGTGCAGTTACTGTAATAGGCTAGATGAATAAACATTTTTTTTGCTTTAATAGATACTCATTCATATGATAAACAGAAAGAAAAATTCGGTTATCGAATAACTATAAAAACAATCAAGATATAAGGTATTAAAAAATGTTCTCCATCTCTTTCTAGCAAAACGGCACTTTTTATGACTGTACTGGCTGTACTCAACAATGACGTCATGGTTGATGTCGGATCTCTCTGTCTAATCACTTCCAAATTAACAACTTAAAATGCTTGTATTTAATGTATTTCTAAGCCGATTTCAATTCTAAATTCACAGGATTGCATCTTTTGCTACGGTGTTTTAATATTTTATGACGGGTCGTGAAAATTAGAATTCAGTCATCATCCCAATTGTTTAGTGCGCCTCTTTAGCGTAACTCATTCAATGCTTGTACGGAGGTCGTGATCTGCGCGCGCGCTGCTCGCGCGCACCACACGATTCTACACAATGGGGAATCTTTTATATGTTTCGATTAATCGTAAAAAAATTCATCTGTCCACTCCATGACAATACGTATTTTACCTCTGATAGTCAGAAACAGGGCTTGAGGCACGGGCGGAGGTAAGCAGTAGTATTTCGCGGGGCGCTAGTGCGTGGCTCTCGTGTTGCTCGCGCGCGAACGGCGCGTGATCGGCACAGGAACGACGCACGCACATAAAATGCACGCGCGCAGCTCGCGAACGACTCGCGAGCTGCGCATTCTCCAGATGTGAACGCACTCTTATGCAACATGAAGCCGGGTACTCATTTAGAGGTGTAGCACGTGATGTATATACTGTATCAATCTACAACGTGTGTACGACTTATCCATGGTTACCGCGTATCAAGTTAAGAGCCCCCGGATCCACAGTGCTCGCGACGATTCCACGCCAACAATATGTCTGAAATGGTGGCTAGCTGCGTTCATATTGATATACAACCTCGTCGAAAATTATAAAAGCCCACCTTGTCGTTTCTAGCAAAGTGAAATATACAAAAACACCGGACATTTTCTATAAAGTTCAATTAAATTAAAAACCTTTCCGTCCACTCCATGATGGTGTTCGTTCAACCCCCTTTTGCCGTCCACGAGCACGCTGCGATCGCCTTTGTGCTCGTGCAAAAACCGCCAATCGACAGGTAGCTACGAGCACACTGCGTTCCGCGGGCGAACGGATCGCAGCAAGCTCGCGCTCGCGTTCTCACTAGATTCTGTATCAGATACATTAGGCGTTACATCTCTATGTGAGTACGCTGCTTTTGTGTTCGTCGAAATACCGACAAGTCATGGATCGCTGCGAGCGAGCACGCCGCGCGTGCGCGTAAGATGCGCAGTTCGTGCGCGTATGACGTCCACACTATAGGAATTTTGTTGCATTACATCTTACATTGCATAAGTGTGTACCGGCTTTAACGTTTGCGCGATTTTGGCGCCTCAATGACGTTTCAATATTAGAGTTCTATTCTATCGAAACGTGATAATGATATTGAGGTTAGCAGAATCTAGGCCCAGGAATACATATCACACCCAATTTATAGAAAAATACGGGTGAAATGCGAGCAGAAATCGCGCACAGAGGATTCCGTACAAAGTGCGGAGAGACTGAGCACGCCTTATAGATTCTGTTACCATAATTGGTTCCATAGTCTGATATCATTGACAGTAAAAGACTTGTCATAAAAAGCTGAGGAATGGGGAGGGAAGATGAGTGACAAATCATTATCGAAACTTTGATCTTGTTACCTTATAATCACTAGAATTGGACATCTCGACCTGGGACCTTATTCTGCTAGCGTAAATGCAATTATGGCGTGTCTATAACGCTTCAATATTATTGCTTTTTGGGACAGTTATTGTTGGTCAACCGAAAACTAACTGAAACATTTCTCACTATTCACTTATCAAGAAATTTTTAGTACGAATAAATTGCACCACGATAAGCGAACAAAAGAGACAAAGGGGACGTTCAAGTATTACGTAACGCAAGTTTTGAAGATTTTTGACCCTTTTTTGTTATATGGGATGTAACGCGCCGTAACATTATCTGTAAAAGTCATGCTGCCACGGTATATGTACGAGTAGGTATCTCTATTTATTGTTATATTTTTATTTTAAGTTGTGATTGTAACGCATGTGTGTGATGGAGAATTGAAATAAATGTCTATCTATCTATAACCCTCCCCCCACACCGCCTCCCTAAGTGTTACGTAGCACATCCAAGTAACCATTATTATGTTACGTAACGCTTTTCGAACCCCCTTCCCGCCCATGTATCGCATCGTAACGTTTAACAAGGCACCCCCCCCCCCCCCCATCCCCAAATTGCGTTACGTAATACTTGAATGCCCACAAAGCAGTTTAATTGAAACGCAATCGAGGCACGCTAACAAAACACTAAGATTAGCAGAATTGGGCCCTAATCTCGGTCCATATGTGAGTGCCTATATTTGCGCGTGCATTATTCACTGCGTACCTTCTCTCAGTGAACGTTATATGGTTTGTTACTAGGTGACGGCGTGGACTATTGTGCAGTGGTGTCCTCGTTGACGCAGCTCATGTTGGACCCCTACTACCGAACTATATCGGGCTTCCAGTCACTTATACAGAAAGAGTGGATCGCGCTCGGCCATCCCTTCTGTGATAGGTAACTACGTTAAAATTGTTTTTGTGATGTTGGATTGGAATACTCAGTTGTCTGTCAGCATTGCATATTATTATCTTCTTATGAAAGAAGAATTATTTTTAGTGTCGTTTCGTGTCGCAAGTAAGAGCTCGTAAAATGGTTAATTGTGCGGTTTCCTCTTGCAAAAAGCTATCCAGTAACTCAAATGTTAGTATATAATATACATTAACTTGTTTTATTTTTGTACAATTTTAGAGTAATTTTTATGCCGTTACGATAGAAAAATACAATGGTAAGTTGGTATCTCAAACACACGGGCATGATTTGGTAAGGTGAGCAAAAAAAAGTTTTTCTTTAATAAAATTTATTTACTAAGATTATGTGAGAAAAGCACATCAGCGGCCGTACCGCCTAACTCATCACTCGCTATCGCTTTCGTGACACTAAAACAATAGTTTTAATGTCACATGTGACATTTGAGCTATTGTTCTAATGTCACGAAAGCGATAGCGAGTGATCGCTATGAGTTAGGCGGTAACCCCCCAGATTTTTTTAACTAAGATTGAGAGAAATAAAGTCATCAGATTTTTAATAATTTTTATTTTTTAAGATTGAGTGAGAAAAAAATATTAATCAGAATCAATAGACATAACAATGAAAATAACAATGGAAATAAAAAAGGTCACGGTATGGTTTTAAAAAACTAATTATGACTTTATATTTTTCAACAAAGTAAAATACACCGTTCTTGTTGAGAATAAGTTTTTCTTTTTTGCAAACTGTACTTTTCAAGCGACATTTGACAGATGGAGGTCATTGGCTCTCCTATTCTTATTTGAATCGCATTGTAGAAAATTTCGCTCGAGATTAATTTTTTATTTTACAAAACTGACTGTTTCGCCACTACTTCAAACAACGTGTAAAGTAAACACTCACTCGGCCACACCACTGTCTCGGCCGAGTGATATTTTACTGTGTCGCCAATCTACTCGGTAGGTGTGTTCAGGCTAACTAAAGCGCCGCTTTCGTGGCAGGTTCCGCTAAAGATGCGCGATATGAATCGATATTATGCTGTATCGATACGTAGCAATGCGATATATCGATATTTTGTATCGATACACGATCATACAATACGCATCGATATATCGTATCTCCAGTTAAAAAATATCGAATCCATGTATATCTGCTTAAAATTATGATTTGATTGAACCTAGATTGAGATTAATGTAAACAAACTTTGCACCGACCGGCCTCTCAATGGCAGTTGTAAAATATTGTGATAGGTATAACTTCCATTTTTTAAGAAAATAAAGTATTTTTTAGTGTTCGAACTAATACTTTTGTTTTATTTTAACCTGTTCGATATATCGCTGAATCGATACGATTGGTTGCGATACCTATCGATACGCTGTATTGATACAAACGATTATTTTGGCCATCTTTAGGTTCCGCCTGCTGCGGCCGGGCGGCGGGTCCCCCCGCGAGGGCCGGGACCGGGACCGGGAGAGGGAGGGCCGCGAAACGCCGCGTGCGCAAGCAGCACCCGTATTCCTGCTGTTCCTCGACTGCGTGTGGCAGCTCACGCAGCGGCACCCCGCCGCCTTCCAGTTCACCGAGACCTACCTCACCACGCTGTGGGACTGCGCGCAGAACCACATCTTCGACACGTTCCTCTTCAACTGCCCGAGGGACCGCGAATTGGCCTTCTCCAAGGTAACGCTTCTCCGGCCTCCTGTCCCAATTTGAATCCTGGCTGCGCTCTCTTGTCGATATGTACACGGTTAGTTTTTTTAACACTCCGCACTAATTTAAGGGACAATGGTAGAATGACTTGAACGTTAATAAAAAAATAACTCGCCTATTTAATTTTATATTAGTTTTCTAAAATATCCAAAAAAATCTGCACTAAATTAGAATTACTCATTAGATTAGTTTTACAGCTCACTATTAATTTTCCAATAATATTTCGTAGAACCTAGTTCAGAGGCCGGTGTGGGACTGGGGCGAGCAATTCTCGGACGCGGATAAGGCGCTGTTTGAAAATCCTCTATATTCCATCAAGATGATTCGAGAACCGTTGCATAGGCTAAGTAAGTATTGCTTAAATTTTGTAAGACTGAACGCAAAACCGAAACCCACGTAACCCATCGTCAATATAATTTTTGTCTTCTAGACCATACCTGAGAAATTAATAGTTTCTGAGATATTTAAGTTTTAAAATGACAATTATTTTTCGGGATTTTTATAACAAACTGTTTGGAACATTATTTATTAATTTTCGTCCAAAGATTATTATTATTAACATTTTTTTATTTACAACGCATTACAACAGACTGTCTTTTGTCGCCACAAGCCGCTACCTCACGCAGAGACCATATTATTATTTGTAGCGTGCGAGTGTGCGTTACATTATGTAGTACTTTTTGCAGTTGTTTTTTAAAACCTTAAAATAAATTTTGTTTTCCATCAATATTTTTTATATAACTTATTTTGATGGTCTGAATGCGTAGACGCGGGCTTGGTTATTTGGTTTGGCTTGGTCTTTTTACACCCTGTATAATCAATTTTTTGGAGTAATTAAGTTTAGAATAGTCACTTTATTAATTGGTAATACTATCTACCTTAAATAAATAAAATTCATTTTATGGAGTAAACTAAAAATTTAAGATCTTAATTTTAGTTAAATATTGTATGAACTCGGATCAAAGATAAACCAATGAGGAGACTAGTTGTTTTGGTCATATGCCGTCATTGATTTACTACCAAACGTAGATAGAGCGCTTCATACAAAAATGCGCTTGAAATCTGTCACCTAATCGACTATACATTTGTACTCGCTGATATAAATACTTGAATATGCACGCCCGAATGAAAATTACCATAAAGAAAGTACCGTATATACATGATAAGATGTGTAATGAGTTTACTCACGCAAAATATAAAATCCCGTCTTTTTTCTGCCGTTTCTGTTTATTGTTACCACAACTTTTAAATGCGCACTTCGACATGTTTACGTGCCGACAGCTAATCACTCACTATGGAAAGGAACTGCACGAGTCGCGATTGAGCAGTTCTTCACCGGCCCACTTTTCGATCGTTCATGTGTTATCTACGTTTGGTAGTAAATCAATGTATGCCGTACAGGAAACAGTAGAACTGCGAGTAGAATTGTCTATTTATTGCAGACTACTTCTACTACTTCGACTATTGAACTTAGCCGCTCGGTATCGTAACAGATTATCCCGAATTAAAAAAGATAAGATAGGTTCGCGCGGACAACTAATAGGTACAGGTGCCGGCAAACATCTTGAATATTTTCACGGATAAAAAATGCATGCGCAGGTGCAATATTTCGTACAAAAGCTTTCACTGCGCATGTATTTTTTATCTGTGAAAATGTTCAAGATGTTCGCCGGGGGGGGGCACCGCCTAACTCATAGCGATCGCTCGCTATCGCTTTCGTGACATTAGAACAATAGTTCAAATGTCGCTGTGACAAACGATTGTTCTAATGTCACGATAACGATGGCGAGTGATCGCTTCGAGTTAGGCGGTGCGGCCGCGGGACTCGCACTGTGTGCGGAGTGCGAGTTTTATCGAGCTCTACTCGATCGTACGCATCGAACGCGTTAACGCGAATTTGTATGGAATTAGAGCAGCGCCATCTAGTAGCCGCTATGGAATGAGACAGCTTCTTCTAGTAACTACTAGATGGCGCTACTCTAATTCCATACAGATTCGCGTTAACGCGTTCGATCGAGTAGAGCTCAATAAAACTCGCAATAGGCACACTGAGCGTGGGCGTGGTGCGTCCGGCAGGGCACCCGACGTCGGCGTCGCCACCGGGCCGGCTGGAGCCGCTGGGGGGCGCGTGGGGCGTCGCGCACGTGGAGCTGTGGGCGCAGTGCTACGAGCGGTGGCTGGCCCCGCTGGACGCGCCGCACGCCGGGCCCGCGCAGCGCCACGTGGCGCACGCCGCCGCCGCGCACCAGGTACACACCGCACGGCACGGCGCGGCACGGCACGGCACGGCACGGCGCCGCACGTGGAGCTGTGGGCGCAGTGCTACGAGCGGTGGCTGGCCCCGCTGGACGCGCCGCACGCCGGGCCCGCGCAGCGCCACGTGGCGCACGCCGCCGCCGCGCACCAGGTACACACCGCACGGCACGGCACGGCACGGCGCCGCACGTGGAGCTGTGGGCGCAGTGCTACGAGCGGTGGCTGGCCCCGCTGGACGCGCCGCACGCCGGGCCCGCGCAGCGCCACGTGGCGCACGCCGCCGCCGCGCACCAGGTACACACCGCACGGCACGGCACGGCACGGCGCCGCACGTGGAGCTGTGGGCGCAGTGCTACGAGCGGTGGCTGGCCCCGCTGGACGCCCAGTGTCACGAGCACGACTGGCGCAGGTACCGACACGAGCACGAGTGGCGAAGGTACCGACACGAGCACGACTGGCGCAGGCACCGACACGAGCACGAGTGGCGAAGGTACCGACACGAGCACGACTGGCACAGGTACCGACACGAGCACGAGTGGCGAAGGTACCAACACGAGCACGACTGGCGCAGGCACCGACACGAGCACGAGTGGCAAAGGTACCAACACGAGCACGACTAGCGCAGGTTACGACACGAGCACGAGTGGCGAAGGTACCGACACGAGCACGACTGGCGCAGATACCGACACGAGCACGAGTGGCGAAGGTACCAATACCCAACCCGATTGACCTACCAACGTAACCCAAAATCTTGCACTGGCAAGATGAGAGTACTGCCGGCGTTCCTCACAATGTGGCTTAGCGACCCCACTCACACACCTGAACGAAAGTTTCGCAACCAGACTTTAGTTACGGACGGTCCGAAACCGGACCTGTTTGCTTATTCGAGTGATAAACTTTAAAACGTACAATTGCGTGCGTTTAGATTAGAGCCTCTGCGCTAAGTACAACTTTTCGCTATAACCCTGTTCAATACTTTAAGGCGTGACGTTTGGGTGAAACGGCCGACCCGCTCAAGACCTTAGAGCAGGGGTCGGCAAGTAGTTTTAAGTGGGGTCCAGATAGTGTTAAAAAAATTTATAGAGGTCCAGGAAAAAAGTGATCATGATTGAGTACTATTTTTTATTTGACTTTTAACGTTATTATATAAATATGAGTATTATTTAATGCCATACAATTTTCAAACAAAACTAAGAAACATTTAAAATTTTGGTGTATGGATGGATGCTCAATATTTCTTTGTAGCTAGTTTTATGAATAGATTATTTATATTATGTAGGTATATTTTACAATACTCGTATTTGGCGGTCCCAGGTTCGACCGTCCGCGGTCCGCCTGTTGCTGACCACTGCCTTACGAGTTTCAAAGCAAGTTATAACTGACTGAACAACCATCGAATTTCATGGTTGAACAACGCTCAATACAATGCGATTCAACTAAGAATAGGACAGACTTGGCGCCATATTGTGACGCCATAGCTGTCAATTCAAACCGATTATGTGGAGTGAGCAAAAAAAGTTTTTCTTTAATATATTTTTTTCAAAAGCTGGAAATATGGTCCGCAAGACGTACAGCCGTATCTAGGGTAAAACTTGCCCAAACTTTTTTTTTCTACATTCTTTGTCTACTGATTTGTTGCCGTAATCAGGGTGTCCACATTCTGGAAAGTCAGGGAAAGTCAGGGAAAAGTCAGGGAAGCTCAAAGCAGTCAGGGAAAGTCAGTGAAATCGAAGGGCTACCTGGAAAGTCAGGGAAAAATTAGGATTTTACACTGTTTGGTCCCCAAATTTCCCAGTGATTGTCAAATGAGGAATATGTTTATTTCATGATTTTGGTAGAATGATTCTTAATTTTGACTATCGAATTATTTTTGTCCAGGTTTGCACATTATAACATAATTTTCGCAGACAAATCAACTGAGCCATCCTTTACCCTTGAGTTCAAATGCAATTTCTTTCAAATGTATGAAATGAACACAATTTTGAAAAAAGTGGTATAGTTAAGGTGCGGCAGCCGCGCGAGCCAATGTTCGACCGAGGTAGAACGTCTACCGTGCAAGCCAATTTTTAGATAATAATTTAGCAGAACGCAGCTGCCTCGCGCGGCAAGCGATCCACCTCGAACAGCCCGCGATTCATTCTTGTAAACCTACGAGTCATCCGTTTTACGTAGGCGTTGCGCTGTTGCGCGCGGCGACCCCGTCCACATAGCGCGCGGTCGCCGTGAGAGCCAATGTCCGAGGGTTTGCCGCGCATAGTTCATACACACCTTTATGTTGACGATTTTATAGGCTTTATATTGAAAGTAAATTGTATGGTGTGTTACAATAAAAAACATCAGAAAACAAAAAAAATGATAATCTATTACGTCATCTGCTAGAAAAAGAGAAATGAAAAATGCGTGTGAAAGCGGTAGATAAAAGATATCGCTGCAATGCGTTCACCACCTCAGAGCGTGTTAAACACAAAACTGAACAACTACAGTCTAAGATACTGAAGTCGTTCCTGTATGTTGTCCTCGCAGATCAAACGCCTGACGGAGCGGCTGAACTCGCTATCAATAATGAGCGACTCTCGGCCAAAGGAGGACGACACCAACCCGTGGTCGTCGTTGCGGGGCGTTCCCAGGTTCTACCCGTTCGGGGTGGGGCGAGCGCCCCCCCTACCGCCTCAGGAGTTGACGATAAACCCCGAGCTGTTGCTCGACTCGCAGTCGCTCCTCAACGCGCCCGACTGACACATCCTGAGACGTGTCGTCCGACGCGTCGCTCGACTCGCCGTTTGACGCATCGCAGACATCGCCGCGCGCGCAGGCAAGCCACACCTTCATTTCAATATATTTAACGACGATCATCGTGTACTGTAGTATGTTGATTCCGATTGTGCCAGGGAATGTGTCGGCTAGTGTAACAGACAAACCTAGCTTTTATAATTCTGCGGATCTAAAAAGGCTGCATCGGCAAAATTCATTTTATTAGTTATAAACTGATGTTGACAATTCGTATGGGAATGGAGTGCAATTCAACTTATGCATTTATTCTATTTGACAGCTTTGTATGAATATTCGTAATTGACACTTTAGCGATTCTTAATTTGTGAACCATTTTACGAATAATCATACAAAGCTGTCAAATAGAATAATTGCATAAGATGGATTGCACTTCGATCATAATAGTACGAAATGCCAACATGTTGGCCATTTTATAACTACAAAAAAGATTCTGCCTATGCGGTCTTTTTAGGTCCGCTGTTCCTCTGTGAAGTTTGTTATTTTAAATATTGATAAAATTTTCACATTCGTTTGAATTTTCTAATCATTTATTCATTTTAACTTAACTTTATGATTACATCCAAATATTTTCCTAGTAGTGCGTTCTACCGACAATGTTATGTTTATCTGTGGCCCCGTTTACTTGTATGTTTAATTCGCGTACATAAAATAGATATGTACATTCGGAGAGGCGTAATTTTTAACAAAGAGGCCAAAATTTTATTGCGCTCCAATAAAATGTGAACGATTTATATTTTGATTTTTTTTTTATTTATTTGAAACACTCAATATACACTAATATTTTTCGCTTCATCATTTATTCGTGTTTGTGGATCGGTAAAAAATTGCCTCACACAACAGAAGGTAGAATTTAATTGTGAGAACACGTGTGTGTTTATAATAATGTGTACAAAACTGCCAAGTGACTTCCATAATATATATTATTGCATTATAATAATTATTAAAATCATATAAACCCTTTCGGTTTATATATTAACATTGGTCGTATTGCTCTCAAACTATGATAAATTATTAAATAATAATCTTGAGATCGATTTCTTTAATAGGGGACTAGAGGTAACAAAAGTTCTTCCGTAACATTGACCTGATCATAGAGAATTTGTGCTTTTGCGCGATTTCATACACATTTAGTGTATGCATAGCTATTTTAGGTGATAATAAATAACGTTAAAAAATATAAATATATATACATTTATGGATATTTGATGAATAAGAGAGCATAACATAAGATAAATTGAGAACAAGATATTTTGGAGCAGCCTTTAGTAATGCTAGCTGATGCTTAAGATGTTTGCAGAAGTCATAGTTTTATAAATTGTAGACTGAATTTTTATTGCGGAGTGATAGTTGTGTTAAACGTTAAACATATTTTAATGAGATATCGAGGGGTGCAGCACCCCGCAGTGGTGTGGTTTTTGCTTCGCTTTATAATCAAAAGGTTTTGAGTAGCGATGAATGTGCAATCTTTAATTGGTTGATCCTTTCAATAAAAAAATGATCAAATGGGATAAAAAAAACTAGATTGCTTCTTGGCTTATATCAGAGAGAATTGTTTGTATTTACTAAGACTCATTGAAGAGGAGTTTCAAGATATTGGCGTAATCGACGGCCGCCATTTTGTTTTTCTTTTCAAAATGGCGGCGCACGATAAATATAGCATGTATCGATTGGGGACACTTCAAGAAACAAAATATTCTATGGTCACTTTATCCCTAAAGCGTCATGCTGCAGAGTTACTTGCAAAGAGTTAATTAACATTTTTATCATCTAACTCTGTAACGTGACGCTTTAGAGTTTTTCGTTCGTATAAGTGTCCCCAATCCATATATGTAGCCAATCCATATATGTATTATCATGCGCCGCCATTAAGAAAAGAAAAACAGAATGGCGGCGCCGCGGCACAAAGCCAGTCCTTTACTTTGATCCATTAAGGACAATTTGTGAGAACTCCGTGTAGTGCCTACCTCTGGCGGCGAGCTTGCACACAAATTGTTTTAATTATATTTCGATGGATGAATACGAAATTTCTTGTTAATGCAACCTCTATAATATGTATGTGTAGACATATTTAAATATATAAAAAAAAATCTACCGTTCTAATAGATGAGTCTTAATATATACGTACTCCGGGCACTGTTTTACTGCCTAATTCTTATGTATAATCTGTGTTAAGTTGCAAGTAATATTTGGCCCTTCGAGCCGGATAAAATATGACTTATAGCTAGTTGGAGAAAAAGTGTAGATGGAGAATTGGACAAAAATGTGTCAAGACATTAAAAACGGAAGGTGTTGATCGGCAAACAGCCTTCACTGAAGTGGCTGCCGAGTTATAATAACTATAATAAGTATTAAAATTTTTATCAAACATACCAAAATAATATTTGTAAGAGAATACGTAAGTTTTTGAGTGACGAACGGTCGCTTAAGATATACTTAGATTTAAAAGGTTTAAAAGATGCATGCGATTTTTATAAGGTTACTTTGATATTATTGGTATCTGATACCAATATAGATGTTATTTTAGGGGGAAACACCAAGGTCGACAGAATTCAACAATAGGTATTAGTAAAATGTATTGCTGTCGCGCTGTGAGCCCAAACAACTGAACTGAGCCCGATAGGGACAACTGTAGCTCGCACCGAAAATACCTATGAAAAGTACACAAAATATACGTTTCGTATTCCCCTGTTTTCTCCGCGAAAAATTTACCGATTTAATTACTTTTTGCGATAAAGATTTTCTGTTTTGATTTTTTCATATAATCTTGTTCAATAGACGCGTTCCATTTGATCGCAGATTTGCAGCATTTTCAACATTTTTAGCATCATCGCGTTTCACAAACTTTTGACACTAGCAGAGCTAGCATCGTGTGTTAACGATGCGTTCCATTTAAATAATATCTAGATTTTTAGGTTAGGTTCCCTTTGTGAAAAATAGCGCGGTTAAAAATGTTAACATTTCTTAGAAGAAACGCAAAACATGGTTAACATTTGATGTTAGCGTGACAAAATGGTGATGCTTAAATGGAAAACGGGGAATTTGTTTGCTGGGCGTTTAAATACAGCAGAAAATTAGATCGACTTTTTAGGTTTTTGAAGGTTTAAAATCTCTAGAGTATTTATCAATTGGACCTTCAAATCGTAAAGAACAAAAAATGCTTCACACAAATTCATCTGTCAATACCAGGATCCTCGCTAACAAAATACACAAGTAAAATATTCTAAGCTCTTGGTCGTTACTCAAGCACTTCTCCGTATATCTAATACTTAAATGTAAGTATACTATTTATTCTGCGTCTCCAGGCTTGTAAATAATACGAAATTAATATATTATTATTGTAAATAGTTACCGTTTTAATTCCTTGATTCGACAATTAAACAGATATGTTATTGTCATTTTTATAATTAAAAGTTATTTTTAGTTCGTAGTAGTGTAAAGTTGGGTTCGTTACGAAGGAATTGATTGTTTCTATAGTTCGACGGATATTATATTTTTATACATATTGTAAAGTATGAAAAAGCGTAATGGTTTGACCATGTGACTGTATTAATGCTATAATACAATGGAACGTAAGTGAACCGAATACTTAAATTACTTATATTATTCTTAACTATCCCGTTTAGTTTAAGTTTACATAATTATCATTCATATATGCAACATTTTTTTAATCACGGAACGATTTTTTTAATCATAGTCCTTTCAGCGTTTCCAAAATGTATCACCGTAGCATTCAATTTGACTGTGATGGATATTTAAACCGGCATAGTGGTCTCGTGATCTAAACATGGTTTCTAGCGGTTTTGATCTCTTGGTCCAGAGTTTCATTGCCCATGGCAACGTAGTGGTAGTTTTATTCCTGAATTCGGTTGGTGGCAGGGCTTTTGACACCACCTGGCTAGTTTCCACCGTCTTAACTGTGTCTATCACTATAATCATCATCATCAAACTTAGCTTAGCCACCTCTTATGTAGGTCGGCCCACAATGTTTTCTTCTTCCGTTCTTCTCTGTCCTACGTCATCTCACTGACATTCTTCTCACGCTATCTATCCATACTCTCTAAGTCTAATAACTCTTCTAGTCATCACTCATCTCTCCTCATCACTCGCCAATACAACGCTAACCTGTTACTTCATCTTACCCGTTCTAGTCACACGACGCATCCATCTTAACATTCTCATTTGCGATACTATAGTAATAGAAGGTGATAAACATTAGCGTGTTCCGACAATTAGTCACTTTTCTCTCTTGTAGAGGAAACAAAGCTATAGAGTCATCCTAGTGTATCGCTTTCTCATCGTCGGATTTATCGTCACTTACCATCAGGTGAAACAAAAGCCAAGAACTTCCCTGTCGTAAATTCATCACCCGTTTTATAAAAAAATCGACACAGTGCTATTGTGCCGCAAGGACTGTCAAATTCAACGCTATAGTGATAGCCTTTGAGATGGAGCTAAATATATTTGAAATATAAAAGAATTTGTTTTATACGGTACAATTTCAAAAAGTTTTAAAACACTGTCTAAAGCTAGACAATGTTTGAACATGATGCTGTCTCGTTTGTTTTAAAAGGATAGTGAGAAACAGCGTCAAGTTAGAACATTTTATAACTTACACAGCGTTTAAAACCTTTTTATAGTAACACCGATAATGTCTTAAAGAATTTTACAATAACTCAACATTAACTAATAGCTTAATTACCTAAGATTAATAGACGATCAATTTCATATCAACCCAGTTAATAGCAGATTGTAATATATATATTTATATAATAGGTATCACAGTACAAAAAAAATGTTATGGTTGTACAATAGATCCGCAAATAAAGTTCTGTTACCATTACCTTTCATGTTTATTAAGCGACAATTGCATAATCATAAGTTACTTTGTTGTAAATATGGCAGCTGATTTATTTACATCGTTTTGTTTCGTTCAGTTAGGTAGATAGATAAGTTGTACGAAGTAATTTTTCAACGGGAATATGCATAGAATTGGGATAATGATTGTTTAAAATATATCATACTACTACATTCAAAAACTTAGCAAACTGTGAAGAAACATTCTAATTAAATGACGATATTGTGAAAATAGTATCTTTTTTATGCCTGCAAAATACTTTTTTTATAGCAATCTTACTGACGTCACATGTAATGTCAGGTCTCTCTGTCTAACCAGCAATCAAAATCATGAATGTTTATCTTTTATTGTTTTTAAATATCAATAATATTATTTCACTGTTTTGTTTATCTTATGAATAATCTGTTTTTAATATATTAATACCATCTGCATATTCCCTAAATATAGATGTTTTTTTGTCACTAATTTTATGTTTAATTGTTGTAATGTTTTGTTTTCTGCTTTATTTATTATGACACGTTAGTTCTGCAACAGTCAACAGGGAATATTACTTTTCTCGTTATGAACAATATTTTTTGTAAAATAATAGTTTTATAGGTATAGTACCTACCTACAGCCTATCGCGCGTTAGGGCTAACCATACCAATGACTTGAAACATCACTGACATCAATGTGAACAAACCAGTTTGGGCAACATGTTATACATGTTGACTATGAAGAAAACTAAAAAGAATGTTATCACCTAAATATGTATATTTTTTTATAAAATGTTACAAAGCTAGCTTTAATAATATTAATCTGGTGAAAACGTAACCAGCCCTATTTAGTGCTGTGAAACAAAGCAAACTTACATATTGTTGCCGGCATATACGATTGTACGTACAGCAGACATATGCGGTTACCTATAGCGATGAATTTGCCTCCAATCAATTTTTATTTCTACATCTTTCACGCTACAGACTAGAATCTATTGAGGCAAATTTGTAAATTTTAAGACATCTACAGCCGGTTGCACCAAGTTTTACATATAACAATTTCGTAAAAAGTAACAACTTAATACAAAAAAAATGGATTGTACCACTATTAAATATATGATTCGCGCCGTACTTTTAACCTTTTTAAACGTAAAGGATAACAAAACTAAAATTAAAACAAGAGGTGAGACATTACCGTGCAATTCTTGCGTATTTGTGTTGACTTTACTGTTACATTTTACGAAATCGTAAAACTTGGTGCAACCGGCCGCTAATATATTTTAGACTTTACCTAAGTTAATTTTATTGACTGAGTACTCCTTACGAACGTTTGCATCATTGCAGCAGAATGATATTGTTGACTTGTTTACATGTTTAGTATAAATGAATGGTAATGTTTTAGAGTAAATTGATTGTAATATACATATTGATGTAATTAATATTTTTACGAACTGTTATTGTGTGATTATCATCGAGAAAAGGTATGCTTGTGATTAATCCCTGGGCTTCGATTCTGCTAACCTTAACGTAATTATTGTATCTATCCATGTGAATACCATTATTTCAGTGCAAGTAGTGATCGGACACGAAGCGTGTAATAATAGTATCTAGCCATCTCATCCCCACCGAGGGGCACGAGCCTACCCTAACTAGTTAGGGCGATTTGGCCTTAGTCAAACCACGCTGGCCCAGTGCGGATTGGTTGACTTTATATACACCTTTGAATTATTTCGCAGTTTTCCTCACGATGTTTTTCTTCACCGTATAGGAGCGTCAGATAAATGTAATAGGTTGGGGAAAAAGTTTCTTCGCATTTTTTAAGAAAATTCAAAACATTTTTAAATATAGTTTATTTACATTTAACTAAAGTATGTAGGTACCATTTTGTTCGATAACTTTTTGCCATCTTGTAGGTAGGGACATGATCCCATTGCTATAGAAATTTTGGGACTTCTGGTCAAAATACCGCGACAAGTGGTTTTGGCAGTCCTCTCGTGATGTTAACCTAACACTGCCTAAAGAATTCTGAAGAGACCGAAACAGGTGGAAATCTGAAGGTGCAAGGTCAGGACTATACGGCGGATGCATTAACACCTCCCAGCTAAACTCTCTTAATTTTTGCTGAGTGGCTAAAGATGTGTGAGGTCTAGCGTTATCATGATGAAAAACCACACCCCTTCTGTTGATTAATTCCGGCCGCTTTCTCTCAACTTCTTGCTTTAATCTCATCAGTTGTTCGCAGTAGAGTTCAGAATCGATGGTCCTGCCTGGTGGTAACAGCTCATAATGAATAATGCCCTTCCAATCCCACCACACACACAGCATCACCTTGTTGCGAGTTAACCCGGGTTTCGCCACAGTCTGTGAAGCCTGACCGGCCTTTGACCACGACCTTTTTCGCACGTTCTTGTAGTACGTGATCCACTTTTCATCACCAGTTATCAGCTTCTTCAAAAATGGTTCGGTTTCATTACGTCGTAATAAAGAATCACAAATGAGTACACGGTTCATTAGGTTTCTTTCAGTGAGCTCGTGAGGTACCCAAATGTCGAGCTTTTTTTGTACCCAGTTTTTTTCAAATGCGCCAAAACTGTTTTGTGGTCAATTCCCAGTTCTTCAGCTACGTCGTAACTACTGACATGCCGATCTTGCTCCACTTTTTCAAAAATGGCATCCATTTTATCTGTAATAGGGCGACCAGAGCGACGTGCATCTTTGACATCAAAATTTCCGGATTGAAAACGCTTAAACCAAATTTGTGCTACTCTCACAGACACTGCACTAGGTCCATAAACATCGCAAATTTTTTTCGCGGCTTGCGTTGCATTTTTACCTTTTTTGTAGTAAAATTTTAAAATGTATCGAATTTCTTCATTAGATTCACTCATCTTGGCGGTACGAAAAACAAATGAAAATCACACATTTTCCTAATTTGAATTTGGAATTAGGTTCTTTAAAATTTAAACTTTCAATGATACCAAAACCAGCCAGATACAAATAGTATAGCCAAAGAGATTTTATTACAAGTTTATACATACTATAATGCGAAAAGACTTTTTCCCCAATACATATGAAATTCGTGAAACGAAAAATACATTGGTACATGGCAGGATCGATCGCAGGCCTCCCGATTCTACTCGGAGCACAGTCCAGTGCCGAGGCTACAGCGCCACCGATGCTCTTTTAGTCTAGCCATCTAAACACCATTATTTCAACGTAAATATATTACCTTCGTACAAGATATAATACCCAGTATAATGCGACCAACATAATTAGGCGCATGTCAGCTAAAGCGTTGGTCAAGTCGTACTTTCTATAGCACTAAACACGCATGTCATTGCGACGTTTTGACTTGTCCATTTGCAAGGTAATCCAAAACAAATAACTTTTGGCCATATTGAAAACAGTAAACTCTAATAACAATGTTCTATCCAAAACTTGAGTTTGGCAGTATTGGTTGCGACGAATTGCCATAATAAGCCATAATTCAAAAAAGTAAAATATACACTGTGAGAGTTTAGGCGCGCTCCACTTAAGCACAGATTTGCAGCATTTTCGAAATTTTCGCATCATCGCGTTTCGTTAGCTTTTGACACTAGTAGGGTTAGAGACTTTATGTTACGTAATGCGTTACGTTTAAGAAATTGCTCGATTTTTGGGTTAGTTTGCCTTTGTGAAAGAAGCGCGGCTAAAAATGTTATATTACTTAAAAGAAACACAAAACATGGTTAACACTTGATGTTAGCGTGAAAAAATGGTGATGCTTAAATGGAAAACCGGGTATGTTAATCAGTGTGGCGGCCATTTTTGAATTCGCCATTTTGATTTTTAATTATTGGTTGCTATAGCGTCGATAGAAATATATCAACATCCAGACATTCTGTGCATATCACAGACGAGTTCATTTCATAGTTGTCAGACTCAGACGGACAGCGGATTTAGTCATATCATTGGTATCCTTCGAGTTCAGGACCCTAATAATTTTGATTTTTAGCATGTAATATGCGATGTCTGCTTCATTCACACAGCGGTGTCTTCGTATTATTGAAATATTAATTTGACACGCTATAATTGCGTTAAGGATAGCGGAATCATACGCCTGCTTGCAGCCATGGTAAGATTGCGTGCCATTCCATTTGAAATTTCCGTTCTGCGTCAGTAACACGTAATGATAATGAACCAATCAGTTGGAAATCGTGTGATTTGAAGTTCTGTTGTTGTGTGCTTTGTACCTGACAACGTGAAATGCAAACATGTTCAAACGTGAGAAATAAATGGGATTTGAATGATGCACTCGTTTTATTTTTTTTAAACTCAGTAGTTGGTAAGTAAATATACCGATCTTAGATTTAAACATACTTTTGTTATTGATTATATGGATAAAAGCCTACAATTTTTAAAGATTTCTGGGAGGCTTCCAAATTTTATCTCACCAATTTCTGCTGCAAAGCAGCAGTGCTTGCATTGCTGTCTTCCAGTTTGAAGGGTAAGATATGGGTATACTATTTAGTTGACTTAATAATATAATGTCCTCCTAACCGAAACCGGCGGCCAATCTCAACAGAGACTAGCCATCTCATCATCATCACAGCCCATATACGTCCCCACCGAGGGGCTCGAGCCTACCCTATATTAGGGTGATTAGGCCTTAGTCAACCACGCTGGCCCAGTGCGGATTGGTCGACTTCACATACATCATTGAATTTCTTCGCAGATGTATGCAGGTTGCCTCACGATGTTTTCCTTCACCGTAGGAGCGTCAGACAAATGTACATATGAAATTCGAAACGAAAAACACATTGGTACATGGCGGGTCTCGAACCCCGACCCCCCGATTGGAAGGCAAGTGCCGAGTCCACTGCGCCACCGACGCTCTATCCTAGCCACTAGCCATCTGCGCAGGAGATATTATAGTGCACAAGTGACTGCGCAAACGCAAGTGCACTCTCTGTTCCTTCATTCGCCTAGTCCGCTATGACGGTTAACCGACACAACCGGGGCGAGATGAGGCGCAGGACCCACTGTTTAACGTGCCTTCCGAAGCACGGAGGAGCTTGAGATGTTTCGTATTTTGGTCACCCATCATAGGACTGACCACAGCCAACGTTGCTTAACCTTAGCAATCGTTCACTAAGCGCACGCGCCAATGCGCCACAAAACTCGTCAATGTTGAGTTGACTTAATGCACCTAAGTAAATTAAGCAGGTGAATTATGTCTACAAAAGGGAAGATACTGGTAACGTGACTTTAGATCCTATGTCGGGAGCGATACAAGTAGCAGGGGGAATTCAAATGAGAAAGCCGGCGAAAGTGACAGTGACATTAAAAAACACAAGTTTCAAAATTTATCTTTACACTGCAAATATGCAATTAGAGAAATTTCTATTGCTAACGGGAAGTTTTGTACAAAAATTTAAAAAACAACCTAAAGATAATGTAAGAATATCATATGAGTTGTGGGAATTAGAGTTAGAGCTTAAAAATAAGTTTAGTCACAGAATACATAATAGTACTTACTACGGTTTAGTTATTTAGATCAGGGCTGTGCAAACCGCGGCCCGTCGCTAATATTTGTGCGGGCCCGCGACATGTTTCTAATATACCACAACAACCTAAATTTTCTGGTATTTTTTGATAAAATTACATTTTATTAAATTCCATTGCATCTCGAATAAAATTAAAATAGTTCATTATATATTATTTCACTTAACTGACAAAGACTTCGGTATTAATTTCTTTATACGCGTAGTTCAAAAGACTCATATTCTCAGAGCCGTAAGTCATTACTCATTACATTATAAAATTTTTCTGTCACTTAATATTATTCGGGGAAATACCCGAACTGTCCTTCGGTAACCGATTGTGGTCGTCTTTTACTTGTCGTGAAAGCTATCGCTGTGAGAGCTATCTACAGGACGTTTAAGTAGTTTAATTTTGCTGTTTTGTGTTGCACACATAATTTTTTACCAAAATAACAAACATGTTCTCAGTCATAGAAAAGCGTAAAATGTATATTGGTGAATCAAGAAAAAATGTTGTGGCTGAGTATAAGAAAAAACCAATTCACCAAACAAGTATGTTTGTAAGTTAGTTAGTAAGTTCTGACAGTGAACAAAAACTGCTACGTATGAAGGGTCATTGTATTTAGCCCAAAAATAAACATTAACCTAGGCATTTATTTCTGCGGCCCTCAAATCTATACAGTGATTTGTACTGGCCCGCGATCGTGTCTGGTTTGGACAGCCCTGATTTGGATGATAAAGAACGAGAAATTATAACGATTACAAATTATTATTATCGATTTAAGCGGTGCATACAAAATGAACGTACATGGTAAATTAATACAATATGATGAAAACAAATAAACACAGTGAAAAATTTAATTTAGTTTTCACACACATCAATTAAACATCACATCGCAATATCATTTTATTTCGAACTAGTGGGCCCGGCAGACGTTGTCCTGCCTGATTCCAGCGCCACCTACCGGGTCAACTTTACGTTTAAACCTTCCTTGAACCTATTCAAATACACACAGAAAATTTCGTACGAGGGGCGTTTGAAAAGTTCGTAGCCTGACAAGGAAAACGAACAGCTATATTTTTTTTTATAATTTATTTTTCAACATAATCTCCTCCGAGTTCAAAACACTTTTTCCACCTGCCTGGTAACGCTTCTATTCCAGCTTTAAAAATTCTTCATCCAAACCCTCAAAATATGCATCAACAGCGGCTTTGACCTCTTGATTTGTGGAAAATTTTTGACCTCCTAAGTGGTTTTTAAGCTTTGGAAATAGATAAAAGTCTGATGGAGCTAGATCAGGTGAATATGGGGCGTGGGGTAACAATTCAAAGCCGCACTGATGAATTTCTGCCATGCTTTCAACTGATGTGTGAACTCGCGCATTATCCTGGTGAAACAAAACTTTTCTTCTCAGTAAACCAGGCCGCTTTTCTTTAATTTCTTCTCTTAAACGTCGGAGTAGATTGCAGTAGTAAGCATAGTTTATAGTTTCACCTTTTTCTAAATAATCGACCATAATAACACCCTTTGAATCCCAGAAAACTGAGGCCATTACTTTTCCGGCGGATAAAACCACTTTTGCCTTTCTTGGAATAGGAGATCCTGGTCTTTTCCACTGTTTGGACTGTACTTTTGTCTCTGGAGTATAGTGATGTACCCAAGTTTCATCCATGGTCACAAATCTTCCAATAAATTCCTGTGGATCAGCCTCAAAGAGCTTGAAGCGATTGGTACTGTACTTATAGATGTGTATCGCTTACAAAACTTAGCAAGCTCGTATAGGTAATTGACTAGAAGCTAAGCAATTTAGTACTAGCGGACAGTGATTATTTAAAAGCCAAAAGCAGAGATAAACTAATTTAATGTTGAAATTTACAAGCAGAAATGCAAAGCAGAATGACTCGATACAACACAAACATCGACTTTTATTCAAGTTGCCTATTAATAATAATAAAGTTTCACGCTTGACACTTTTTCTACCGCGCCCACTTCGTGATGGCTGCCCCGCGCATAATAGGTGCGCATGCGATGGGTAGCCCGCTGTCTTTATCGCGCTGCACTCTAACAAAAGGCGCGTGCGCCTCCATATTCGTTTGAGGCGGGGCCTCGCGTCATACGTCATTGATCACGCCATGTGTGACGTCATTGATCATACGATGCGATCGCGTTGTGCCTCGTTTAGACGTGCGAGTTGTACTGGCGAGTTTTGTGATGGCACTCGCTACAAGCTCTAAGCATTCACGGGAGATCGTCAGGCGAACGCGTTTTTGTTCCACTGAAAGCAGTCGAGGCACCCATCGGGCAGACACCTTAGAAAAGTGTAATTCATTGGTAATTATATGATGCGTTCGTTCAGTTGAGATGCCAATAGTGTCAGCTACCTCCTTGACAGTCAATCTCCGATCAGATAAAATCATGTCACAAATTGTTTCAACGTTAGCGTTGGTGGTTGATGTTGATGGTCGACCACTACGTGGGTCATCTTCAACGCTCTCACGACCGCGTTTGAACTCCGCCACCCATTTTTTTACAGTAGCATATGAAGGCGCTGATTCAGCTAAAGTTTCTGAGATGTCTTCATAAATTACCGTCCAATCTCTATATTAAATGCACTTGGTAAAGTTTTGGAGAAATTGATCTATACGCAGATATATCCAGTAATTATGAACGGAATTTCTAATAAACAACACGGATTTCTAAAGGGTCGGTCCACAACAACAAACTTAGCTTGTTTTACAAACTTTGTACTCAATAATATGGAAGGCGGTGGACAGGTGGATGTGGTCTACACCGATTTTGAGAAGGCTTTCGATCGTGTAGATCACTCCATTATTGTTAACAAACTTGAGCAGCTCGGTGTGCATGGAGACTTGTTGAGGTGGATCATATCGTACCTGTCTAATCGATCACAGGCAGTGGTTGTAGGAGGGTTTCGCTCGGACTACATTATTGTTCCATCGGGTGTTCCACAAGGCTCTCACCTTGGGCCCCTCTTTTACAACACATACATTTTTGATATCTCAGACAGCATTATTGATGCCTCACATTTACTTTACGCAGATGATAAAAAAATTTTCATGCGTATCTGCTCTGTTGACGACTGCAAGCGACTACAAAGGGACCTAGATAACCTTGTTGAATATTACATTAAAAATAAAATCACTTTGAGTATAAACAAATGCAATGTTATTAGTTTTAGCCGAAAAAAGAATCCGATCAAGTTTTTATATAAATTTAATAATTCTGTCATTGAAAGGGTTGAAGTGGTAAGGGATCTTGGCATTCTTCTGGATAGTAAGTTACTTATGTCGCAACACGTTGATGCGATTGTCAATAGAGCATATAGAAATTTAGGGTTCGTTTTGAGGTCTTGTAAGCCTTTTAGATCTCTTATTAGTATAAAAACTGTTTATGACGCTTATGTCCGCAGCATATTGGAATATGCTAGTCCTATATGGTGTCCACTCTATAATATATATATAGACAAAATTGAAAAAATTCAAAATAAATTTATTAAACACCTAAATTATAAATTTAATAATACTTCACTACTAATTAACTATGTTGAAACTTGCCGCAATTTTAACTTATTAACCTTAGAGGAACGACGTCACTTATTGGACATGGGGTTTTTGTGGGATCTCGTTCGTGGTCGCATTGATTGTCCAGAGCTTCTAGGTGACTTGTTTTTTAACGTGCCTGGCTACCGAACTCGCCACACTGGCCTCTTTCATGTGCCACTACATTGCACAAATTATGGTAGCAACTCCATATTGACACGCCTTTCTAAATTGTACAATAGCAAATTTTCGGAATTTGATATATTTCTTGATTCAAAACCTCTTTTCAAAAATAAAGTTAAGTTAGCACTTCTCTCAACCAGCAAAGATAGTAACATAACATATTAATGCTTTATAATAACTCATTTCAATATGTTTTGATTAAAATATATATTTTGTTCAAAATATCTAATGCAGAGTGTATATATATGGCTTTGTCATGCAGGCTCAAACATACCCACACACACACATATACACACACACACACACACTCACACATACTATGCATACACACATCTCACTATTATTGGCACTTGCCTACTCTTATCTTTAACTTTATTAATGTTACCTTTAGCATCTTTGTTTTAGCATTTATGTTTGCGATGTTTAATGTACATTTTATTGGCTTCGGCTGTCAATGTACTTATTAAATAAATAAATAAATCTCTTTTGGTGTTAAGCCTTTCTTATTCAAGTACTTAATCACTGCACGATACTCAATTTTTTCCATTTTCAAAAATCGTCACACTTGTTCGACGGGATCGCGTGAGAAATCGTATCAAATGCAAATAAACGAATGAAATTTTATGTCGTTACTATTGAATCATGTAGCTTTAATATGAGGGTAATTTGAAAAATATACGATTTTCCGATATACGTTAGGCTACGAACTTTTCAGACGCCCCTCGTAAGAATCTGTCGAGCCGTTTCAGAGTTTTTGCGAGATAAACACACAGCGTTTCATTTTGTATAAGAAGATAAAGAGATAAGAAGAAGATAGAGACTGCCTACATCCTACATATTGTACAAAAAATGCTTCTTTGTAACACTGTTCTTCGAAAGAGACAATCTCTTTATACACCGACAATTGACAATAAATAGATCGGCGCAAGATTCGCAACAACCTGGAGACGATACTAGCCGTTAAAACAGTAGAACAGTTAGAATCAGCGGAAGAGGCAATGACCGCAAGCATCCTAAGAGCCTACGAAAATAACTGCCCCTACACCACCAGAGAGAGCAATCGAATAGTACCCTGGTAGAGCGGCAATCTGCAATTCCTGAGGCAAAACCCCCCTCGCGCTTTAATAAAGCGAAAACAGATGGCAATTGGGAAGCCTATTCCCAGACTCTTACAGGGTTCAACAAAGAACTAAGGGGAGCGAAAAGATGATCCTGGGGTAGGTTCTATGAAATAATTAATGACCATGCTCATGTCGCGAGGATACACAAGATCTTATCCAAAGCGCCTCCTTCCCACATAGGTTTACTCAGGAAACCAGACGAGACCTTAACGTGCGACGCAAAGGACCTTAGAACTCCTAGCGAGAGTGCACTTTCCAGATTCGAGGGTACTAGAATTATCCGAGGAATCCAATCAACTGCATAGCCTAGGCTCAGCAGGCGTAGCACGGGCTGCCAAGACTGGACTCGAATCACGCATTATCTCACAATTTCAGTGACATAATCTCTATGTCTTAAAGAGTAGCGCGGTAGCGCGTATTTAGTGTGACTGACGCGATACAAATTTCTTGACACTCGTCAAGGAACACGTTTAACTGAGTTTTATTACAAATTTCTTGGCGTGCCTGTGCTCTAACTGCTGTGGTTGTAGCAATGGCTTTAATACTTTGAAAGACGTAACAGCAATCGGAGAGCAAGAAATTTGCGATAAAACTCAGTCAATTGTGTTCCTTGACCAGCGTCGAGAAATTTTTATCACGTCAGTCACACTAAATAAGCGCCACCGTGCTACTCCTTATGACATAGAGATTACTCGTAGGTATGTCACTGAAATTGTGAGATAATGCGTGACTCGAGTCCAGTCTTGGCAGCCCGCGCTACGCTTGCAGGCCGAAGGCGGACTGGAGGAAAGCCTCACAAATCGTCGGCCTTCAACTGGTAGTTTGGGTTTTTGATAGCATTAAGTAATAAAAAAGAAAGAAAATTTTCACTTTAAAAAAATACATGCGGAGCCATTTACTTAGGATCCCGATGCCCATATACATTTTGATTCTATGCACGGTACCTAATTTGAAATGTGTGAACATTTAGGTGCTTAATTTTTTTGCAATAAGGGTCATAAAATACAAAAAAGTCAAAACAATAACGGAAAATATCTGGTTAAAAATGTACATATACCCTACACAAGAAGCAGCCGTAAACAGAGAGCGCGGTCCGAATATTCTCGAAAGTCACTATCAGCGATATTAGTACGCTCAATACACGTCCCGAAATGCCTTTGAACTAGTGTTGTTGAATATATTTATCAACCGTTAAATTAAACTAATAAAAAAATACAAATATTTTAAATAAAGAATTTCACCCATATCGAATAAAATAAATACCTATTCATTCAATTTAAGTTGATTTTAACGCGAGAGTTATATCATTCGTAAAGAAAGATCAATGTAACGAACTTGAAAATTATCGTAATGAATAACCGAACTAATAAAAATATTTACCGCCACAGTGCTGATAAAAGTATCATTTCACCAGTTGGTATCACTATTCTCCCGTACAGCGTGACCTACTTACAATAAATCAACTTGTGAAAAATATTAAGATACTGTATTTGAATAAAAATATTAACTGATATTTGTAATCATTAAAACTATCCGTCTACTAACTTTAAACTATTAATTATTTTTTCAACCACTAACGCCATTACGCCACCTCTAGTTTGAACGCGCAAGTAGCGCTGTCAGTGACTTGTATCGGCATTCGGAGTTTCGGACCGCGGCCACGAACACTAAAAAGCCCTTAGTAAAAGAATCCTGTCCCCGTAGCACGTCCACCAAAACACGATATGATAAAGCGATTTATCGCGGTGAACTGTCAAAATACGACGAAACCCTATTGTATTTTGACAGTTCACCGCGATAAACCGCTTTATCATATCGTGTTTTTGTGGACGTGCTAGGGGGGCTGGATTCTTAATCTAAGGAAAAGCCTAGCCAGACTATAGAGAGAATGTCTGGCAGAAAGTATCAAAAATGTATATAGCGCCATCTATCGTCCTCTCATATAACCTAAATCTATGTAATCAGTCTGCTGTGCATCCTAGGAGCGTTACGCTTTGTTGCTTTTAAAAATATCGACAAATTTTAGATTTAATACAGCTCGCTCCATCTATTGCTCGCGGTTATAACTAATTTTAGTTATGTTACATTGTCAATCCTTTCTTTATATTATTATCATCCTTGTAGATACCAATTGATCCAAAACGCAGAGGCGCGTTCAGCGCCTCTGGGTGTAGTTGTCCGGTTGTTTTTTAACTCGCTCAAAGGCGTTGAACGGATTGCAGCAACCAAATCTTTTATCTCCCTCTTTCACAGGATTTTTTATTTCTCTCTCTTTCTAGTAGATGACATTATAGAATATGGCCGCCAATATCATCCAATCACGTAAGAGTATTTCAGTCATAAACGTCAGAGCGTTTTACAACCATCAAATTCGATGGTTGTTCGGTTGTAACTCGCGCCGACACTCAAAGGTCTTGAACGGGCCGGTTGTTTCACCCGGTTGTCACGCTCGAAGGCATTGAACGGGGTTAGAGCGAAAAGTTGTACTTCGCGCGAAGGCGCTGAACGCGCCTTAGCTAATAAAAAATAGCTACCTCGTCTTGGCAAAGTGCCTGTAGCTCTTGAACTGCTAATCCGATTTTCATAAAACATACCTAAGAACCACGGCAATGAACAAGGCTTTCGATTAAAAAAATCGCACTCAAATCGGTTCATTAACTACGATGGAGCTGCGATGCCACAGACAGACAGGTCAATTTTATAACACCCCTCTTTTTGCGTCGGGGGTTAAAAACCACGGTCAACAAACAATACGGGCGCTCAATCCCGACTGCGATTTGCGACTACTTATCTCTCTCTCCGCACACATCGCGGCCGCCCGAGCGGTGTCGCAATCCAGCACACCTCGCGACTCGAGCGTAATAAATAACTAACAGGTTCTACAAAAACGCAAACAACTGAATAGCTGCCATGGAGTTGTTAATGGATTGGTGATGTCCTTGTGGCGTTGTTGGCGGGCCGGATTACAGCTCCTCACGGGCTAGAGTTGGCCCGCGGGCATACTTTGCCCACCCCTGGTCTAGAGCTTCTTCGTCAGTTCTGGGTCGCGCAGGGTGATGATGAGCGCATGCGCCTAGAAATTTAGGATTCAGGAATCACAATACTGTATAACACATTAGCCGCGGTTGCAATTTTTTGGGCGACGGAGGTATTAACCCAGAGGAACTGCTAGTGGCGTAGCTCGTTTCAAAAACTCGGCAGACGGTGCTGCCGGAACGGGATAGAGTATGGCTCCCCAGTAACGTTTCCACCAAGAGAATATATGCTGAGATAACTAAGTTAGCCAACAAGCAGGCTGCCCATCTGACGGTTATCGGGTACAGTCGCCAATACTAATGTCGTACCTTTAAGATCTGCAAATCTACAACCCCTAAAAATACCTGACCGTTTCCTCTAGCTCCTACTGCAGGCGTAGCACGGGCTGCCAAGACGGGACTTGAGTCATGCATTATCTCACAATTTCAGTGACATAATATCTGTCTTATAGAGTAGTACGGGGGCGCCTATTGAGGCTGCGATCCGATAACAGCTCTCACGGTGCTAACGATTATAATGGCCTTGGCCAAATTAAAGAGAACACTGAAAGTGCTATTAGCATGCTTACGATTTCGGTCCGGAAGAACATGTACATTCATTTTGAACCGATAACACAATTATCGAACGTCAGACTGACAGTTCGCATAAAGTGATTTCACTCCAGAGCTGCGTTCAGAACCTACGCTCGAGTGCACTCCGAGTGCACTCTGACAGCAACCGACCCGTTGAGAGCCTCGGGGTAAAAAACGCTCTGACAGGCGGTTAGTACACTCTGTGCCCGTTCAGAAGCTTCGAGTGATGCAACCAAACAACCAACTCGAGCGTAGGATGAAAAACACTCTGACAGATTTTATGTCAAAGTCGATGTCAAATATGTCAATGTCGAAGTCAAAAATACGCTAATTATTTATTATTTTATTAAATAACACTTCTTTGAACTCTTAAGCCTAATACAAGGGAAATATAGTGATTTCTATGTGTTGTAATTATTTTTAAGCAGAAAAATAGATATCGACTGTTAATTTCATAGTAAGGATTAGTAATATTTTGTCCTTTGCTTGATCTTGATCGGCAAGATACAAACTAAAAAAAAAGATAGCAACCGACCCGTTCTGAACCTCGGAGCGAGTGTGAAAAACACTCATGGTTGCATTACCCGGAGCCTCGGAACGCAGCTCAGAGCATTAGCGCCGTAAGTTCTATATGACGTTAACGATAGCGTCATGTGGCTCTTCATGCTGGCTAACATTAGCGCGCTCACATTTCGGGACGCGTTTGAGCGCGCTAATAGTGATTCTTATTGATTTTCGGAACGCAGCCTTAGTGTGACTGACATGATAAAATTTTTTGACGCTCCTCAAGGGATACGTGTCACTGAGTCTTATCACAAATTTCTTGGCAGCCCGTGCTACGCCTGCAGCAGGCGTAGCACGGGCTGCCAAGACGGGACTTGAGTCACGCATTATCTCACAATTTCAGTGACATAATATCTGTCTTATAGAGTAGCACGGCGGCGCGTATTGAGGCTGCGGTCCGATAACAGCGCTCACAGTGCTAACGATTATAATCGCCTTGTCCAAATTAAAGAGAACACTGAAAATGCTATCAGTATGCTTACGATTTCGGTCCAGAAGAACAGGTACATTCATTTTGAACCGAAAACACAATTATCGAACATCAAACTGACAGTTCGCATAAAGTGATTTCACTCCAGAGCATTAGCGCCGTAAGTGCTATATGACGTTAACGATGACGTCATGTGGCTCTTCATGCCGGCTAACATTAGCGCGCTCACAACATTTCGGGACGCATTTGAGCGCGCTAATAGTGACTCTTATTGATTTTCGGAACGCAGCCCTAGTGTGACTGACATGATAAAATTTCTTGACGCTTCTCAAGGGATACGTGTCACTGAGTCTTATCACAAATTTCTTGGCAGTCCGTGCTACGCCTGCTGGTAGGAGCAATGTATGTCAACTTGTGACATAAGATGTCACAGTGCCCAGTTATTTCACTGCCTGTCTTACCCTTCACACCGGAACACAGCAATGCAAACACCGCTGCTTGGCGGCGGAAATAGGTAAAAATAGAGGGTACCTCTATCACTAGAAATAGAGGGTTACGCCACTGCGGGGAACCACTCGTGTGTTTACTACGGCAGACGGCAGATGTATTTATCGTATACCATTTCAACATTCAAAACAATAAACAACATACCTACATTGATTGTTTAAGGCGGTTTTTCATCTCGACTTATTTTTTTCTTTTCCATGATCCTGTTGAAGTGTCTTTTGGCGATCCGCAAGCGGTTCAACAGCACTGTTCGCTGCCAACTCCAGCTCGCCCAGCGCTAGCGAACGATTCTATGTTTTACAATTTGTGTTATTCCTTACTTCTATAAGATGTATAGGGCATAGGTCTCTTTGCTTGAGTATTTGTGTTCATTTAAAAAGACTAAATTTAAATTTACATTGGTATTCAATCCTTGTGGAGAATACATGTATGTCAAACTCTTCTCTTGTTGGTAGAGGTGAAGTTGAATGAGTATTACATAAGCACTTTTTCGCAAGTCTAATAATAATCGTTTTAGGTTCTGGGCTCAGTTCCGGTACCTCTAGTACTAAATGAAAATAATTTTCTGGATACGCATATTGGAATAAGGTTGAATATTTTTGGGTCTAACTGTCCTGAGACCTTGCCCATAGATTGCTATATTTACTCTTGATTTCTTTAAATGATGGTATGGTAGAAAAGGATTCCAAGTCCTATCATTTTTCCGAGTGTTTTCAAGTTTTTCCAATGTATATATTGTTGTTAGAAGAACTTTGCCTTATCAGTCTGCTACTCATTAAAAAAATGGACTAAACACAATAACTAACAACATATCATAATAATAACATTTAATTTAGCATCGCGGAATAAATTAAACAAGATATTAACAATTTATTCACTCATCCAACAAAATAAATGCGCTAAGTCTATAGCTATTTGCTACGTCTGTTGCAGCCACATAACTATGTGTGACACAATGAATAACCACATTTTTGGGATTTATCTGCAAAATTTACTACCTGCCATATATACTGTGATTAAAACTAGTCTGTATTACATGTTCTTTGCCAATATTTAATATGCTCTACTGTGCAAGCATGGATTTGTCGATCCATATACAGGGTGTCCCAAAAAATAGTGTCAAGCGTAAGTCCAGAGTTAAAGCACCTCTTGGAGTACCCGAATCACCCCCATGTATGTTCCGCGATTATTCGTAGTTTTCGAGTAATAATTTTTTTTCTGACTTTTTGAAAATTTTGATCCAAAGAACTTAAAAATTTTAAATAAAAAAAAGTAGAACATATTTTAATGTTTTTCTTTTTGCCACTGAATCATCTTTAGTGCTTCTTTTATGTCTAAAATAATCAGCTTCGTAACTTTAGTGGAAATTTAGAAAACAGTAGTGTAAAGTCAAAATTTGAATGTTAGTGAATAATTACTTAAAAATTCATCTTTAAATTAAAAATCTAAACAAGCGAATTCATGGTTTCTAAGTATGTGTAAAAACTTCTCTAGACTCTCTGCTTTCATAATCATTTAAAAAAAGAAGTACTTAATAGGGCTACTTTGGCTTAAATCGGCCATCAAAGACAGCGAGGTGAAAATTTCATAAAATTTACCAAATTCCTATCAGATGATAAAAAAAAATATCTGGTCTTTTTATAATTTCTAAGGTTCAGATTAATTACAATTTAGCAAAAATTAACTACATGAAACCCATATTTAAATATTTTTCTCGCGGATCACATCGGTTGTAGTGTTGGATGTAACGCAGTACTTACCTGCTAAAAAATTGCCCGAGTGAGAGGATATGAAAGAGACAGCATTATTGCTATCTCTCTCACTCTCATTGGCGAAATGGATAACTGTAACTGAGGAATGCTATTCTTTGTGACAAGGGTATGAGGCGGGGGGTGTAGTCCGAGCGCCTATTGTGTTCTGGCGCCAGTCGTTTGCCTGCTTTTGTTTGCGCCTTACGTGCAATACGCTCATTTGTGATTATTTGACGAACTTTGCTTTCTTTACGGACCTTGAGTGCGATTACGATTTGGTTTTGTGTGAATACGGGATTTTGACAAATTTGGCATTCTTAACGGACTTTTCAAGCTCTTCATTTTGTGATGTCTTTTTCATCGCAAGAATATGCTCTTATGCATTACTTTTATGGATATGCAAGAGGAAATGCTTCTGAAGCAGCCAGGTTGTTCCGGCAGCAAGTACAAAATGGAGGTGGACCTCAGCCTGAAACTTGGCCTGATCATCGCATGATTTTAAGAGTACATAACTCTTACATGGAAGGACGCCTACCAGGTAGAAGATCGGGGCGCCCATCTGAAATGAGTGACCCAGATACTGTCCAATCAGTGGTCGAAGAAGTGGTGAGAGATCCATCAGTTAGTGTAAGAACAATAGAACGTCGAATCGGAATTCCGAAATCACAAGCACATCGAATACTTCAGCAAGAGCGTTTTCACCCATATCACATCCAGAAAGTTCAGCAGCTCAAGCCCGCAGACTACCCGAGAAGGGTGGCATTTTGTCAGGAAATGTTACGGAGACAAGCTGAAAACGAAAATTTCTTTAAAAATATTCTATGGACTGATGAATCACATTTTAAGCGATGTGGGGTGTTTAATGCGCATAACTACCATTCGTGGAGTATTGAAAATCCACACCTCACAAGGGAATCTAATTTCCAAGAACAATTTAGTATCAATTTGTGGTCAGGCATCCTAAACGGACAGCTGATTGGTCCGTTCGAACTACCGGACCGACTGAACAGCGAGGCCTACTTGCAATTTCTACGACGTGATCTCGGCGTCTTATTAGAAGATGTAGACCTATTAACGCGGAGAAATATGATTTTACAAAACGACGGCGCTCCATGCCATTTTGCTAGAAATGTTAGACAACATTTGTCTGAAACATTTCCAGGCAGATGGATCGGTCGTGGAGGGCCCATTGCGTGGCCGCCACGGTCCCCCGACTTGAACCCCATAGATTTTTTCGTCTGGGGATACTACAAGGAATTAGTATACGCCAAGGACATTACAAACGTCACAGTGTTAAGAACAAAATTAAGACAAGCGGAAGAAACAATAAAAAACAACAGAATTGCATTTATAAATTTAAAAGAAAACTTTTTTAGACGATGTAGAATATGTATTGAGCACGAAGGTCGTCATTTTGAAAACTTTCTTTAAGCGATCGAATAATAAATACTTTGAAAATAATGTTTTGTTTCATTTATTAAGTTATAATAAACCTTCAAAGGTTATTAAAGATGGCAGCAGGAACAGTTATTTTTGACCTTCAAATAATAAATTTTTAGCTTTTCTACAATCATTTTTGGTTTATTAATAAATAATTGGAATTTAAAAAAAAAATTATTCAGAAGTCGAGTTTTATGAAATTTTCACCTTGCTGTCTTTGATGGCCGATTTAAGCCAAAGTAGCCCTATTCAGTACTTTTTTTTTAATTATTATGAAAGCAGAGAGTCTAGGGAAGTTTTTACACATACTTAGAAACCATGAATTCGCCTGTTTAGATTTTTAATTTAAATATGAATTTTTAAGTAATTATTCACTAACATTCAAATTTTGACTTTACACTACTGTTTTCTAAATTTCCACTAAAGTTACGAAGCTGATTATTTTAGACATAAAAGAAGCACTAAAGATAATTCAGTGGCATAAAGAAAAACATTAAAATATGTTCAACTTTTTTTTATTAAAAATTTTTAAGAAATTTTCAAAGTCAGAAAAATAATTATTACTCTAAAACTACGAATAATCGCGGAACATACATGGGGGTGATTCGGGTACTCCAAGAGGTGCTCTAACTCTGGACTTTCGCTTGACACTATTTTTTGGGACACCTGTATATCGATCAGCAAAAGCAACTGTCCTTTTCAGACCTTAAGAATATCTGTCAAATTTATTGATTTTTGTTGAGTATGTTATACTTAGCTGTCAAATTTTGGTTATTGAGAGTTCCATGCTTGCACCGCTGTGTACCTTTATGGGCTACACTGATATGAAGTTTGAACTCCTGTTTGGGCAATATAGTTAAAATTGGCAAATTACTATAATTGTAATGAAATATTAGAAACAATGTATACTATCATCAGCATGTTAAGAATGTTAAAAAAATATTGTTATGTTATTATCAACAAATATCCATGCATTCAAATAATTAAAATATACATCAACATTTAGAAATATTCAGTGTAATAATTGAAACATCTATTAGAGCAATCACATAAAATATACACATTACTATCTTAATGAAGATAGCATAACAAAAAAGGCATCCTAATATCCTCTAATTTATAACTCAGACACTATCCATTGTCAAATGGCTTTCAATGAGCTCATCTTTCACATACACAGCTTTGGTAAGAAACAATGTTACTACGTTGCTTGAATACTATGATAGTCCTTTTTATACACATATCATTGACAGGTTGAGGTGAATGATAAATTCGGAACATTAGCCGCAGGTGGTGTCAGTTGTCATCCTCTTCATTCTCAAACATCTCGTTGTAGTCACCCGCATTTTCAAAATCTTTCAAGTCCTGGACAAAATAAGCGACTTAGAGATTTATGAGAATGAACAAGAATACAACAGCTATTGGTGCTGATAGTAAAGCAATTTCTAATATAGCAAAAAGGGATGTAGACACCCTATGGGCATGTAAAGAGGAAACCTCATAATTATATTGGCAACCTGGCACTACATCTCTCCATACCCGGTATAAGATCCCGTGGGAGACCTAAAACCAGATGGCTAGATGTAGGGCACAGGGTTATGGAGACATGCCACGCTTCCGAATCAGATGTGGGTGATAGGATGAACGGAGAAGTAAAGTGCGGAAGGCTAACCCCATCACCTTGTGGGACTAACAGTCAGGAAGAGAGAGTTACCCTCCCTCGCTTTATATTATATTCACAAAACATCATAATAGCAAGGCAATATATTCTCACAATAGCACATTCCCTAAATAAATATACAGATTGTTATAATACAATTAGAAAATATTATTTTGTGACCTAATAAATATGAAAATAAATATGAATGTATTTTGAAAAAAGAAATCAATTTCTTCCTTTTTTCAAAATATCCTATAAAAAATATAATTAAATTCAATAAAAACAAATTATATATTTTCAATTTACTCACATTAGGTACTTGTAAATGAAACATTTTGATATAATAATATGCATCCAAATACATATAATACAGATATATTTTTAAAAATTTATATGCCGTGTTCCTGAGAATTCTTTCTCTTTATAAATCAATAACCAAACTATTAAATCAGACAATGCGGTTGCTAAAGCATTTGAAGACTTCTTCTCTCATATACCCATAGAAACTACAAGTAGTCTCAACTCATGTCCCCATGGGGCTGTAGCTCTTTTGGGACGTAGTGTGGAGGGGTGCAACAAGGTCTTCAACTTTTGTCACATTGATGCTAACACTGTTTTGAAAACATTTTGATGAGTACTAAAAAAACTGAAGATCTTTGGGGTATTTCGACCAATATAATTAAATCTGTAATTAAAGAACTTGCACCGAAACTTGCGTTGATATTCAATAAATGTATCGATGAAGGTATCTTTCCCGACCTCATGAAAAATATCAAGTTGATACCTCTATTTAAGTCTGGGAATAAAAATGACCCTTCAAATTATCGACCAATAGGCTAGTTGACCCTTTTTTTAAGTAGGGCTTAAAATGTTCATTATTGTTATATTAGACCATAGCACATGAATATTATTTTTTTCGATGGCTAAAAAGGGCAAAAAATCTATTTTAAATTAAGATTTTCAATTTTGGACCGAAAACACGGTCAGCCATGATAGTCTGTTGATTATCTGTGGCATACGTCAAATGACGTCAGTCTTATAGTAAACAAAGCACCGAGGCGAAATAACCTCACAAAAACAATGCATTCTATTAAATATCACAAAATATAGTAAAACTGTATATGGAACGGGACAATAGAACAGGAATATATAAATTACCTCTTCAAAGACTCCAGGAAAGCTGTGGATTAGACGTACCCAGTGATATAGACATGCGAAATATTTGGTTATCACTCGCTTAAAGAAATCCTGTAACTATCTACTGAAACTCAAATGTATTTTTGCGAAAATCACATTAATGTAAGTACTATAAATAAATAACTCTATCTGTGTAGGTACTTCAATTTCAACTTAAACAAAATAGAAGTTTATAGGTTGTATGTGACATGAAAGATAAAAATTTAATCATTAATTAAATTTTTATCTTTCAGTTGGAATGAAAACTGACTGCAGCCGACCAACCAAATTTTAACGCCAGACGCAGAGAACTTGACCATTCACGCCTTTTTGATTTAATCTAAGTTATACACTGACACTAGATGATGTTTTAAAGAAAAGAATATGTACTTATATCCAAATGAATAATGATGTAATGATGTAATTGAATATTAATTAAAATGTATGTAATACAAACTATCCCAGTTTCATAATAATGAATATATTTATCTAAACAACTTTTACTTGAATTTACTGAGAACCTTAAAATTTGTTGCTTTCAGAGGTTACTTAATAGAACTATTGTGTACTACTCTGTTCTCCTCTTGACAACGAGATTGATAAAGCAGTAAAAGTTGTGCAACATAATACAAAGCAGTGCATGCTCATCCACAACATCAAAATGTGGCTCGTCAACTAGAACAACATTATGTCAACAAAATAACTCAAGTATTCATATACCAAAGCATCATAGAAGTAAATAGGTCCAGTTTGGTAATACTGAAAGAAATTATATCTTCACTGAATAAACCTGCTGCTCACCACCAATCAACTGCAACATCTCCGAATAAATTGTCTGAAGTAAAGTGCTGCAAACCACCTATATCTGGCCAAACATTATTAAAAATTATTATTTCCAAGTGAGGAAAATTATGATAATGACATTTCATATACCTTCACTAGTTGGATCATTACTTAAGTCTTCTCCATCAAGCTATCAAGTCGGACAACTGAAGACATATAAAAAGGGAAAAATCACAATAACTAAAAATTAAATCTGGACAGTACTTTTTTTATGATAAGGCACAAACCAAGAATATACATAGGGATACCTAAAGAACTTTATTTAATAGTTGACATATTATTTCTATCAAAATAAAGCTCTTCAGGAAACTTATGAAGAAAAGAAGGAAGAAAGTCAGTGAACTTTTATTAGACCTTTTAACCAAAAGCACAATAAAAAAAGTTACTTCTAGTGTTTCACCATAAGTATAAAAGGGTAAACATAGATTGTGAAGAAATTAAATTCAAAAACCCAATAGTCATTTAACAAGCACTAACTTGGCCCGAGTATAAAAAAGCAAATACTATTGAATATTTATTAGCGTGACTACCTGATGGTTTAGTCAGCTTAATATATACAGGATATGAAAGCAGTATTAGTGATAGTAACTTCCTTACTAGAAGAAAGTAAATTTCAGAACAGCTTACGCAAGAATATGCAAGTTATCCATTTTAAAGCCGTATATATATTAAATGTGATTGCTGTGTTGTCAGCCTGTGCTCTTCCTAATTTACAAGACCCTTGTTATTAAATAAATAATATAAAGAATTTTTTTTCTTTACTTTATACATAACTAACATCTAAAGATGACAACAAATTTTTGTAATATATTAGACATTATGTTCTTCACTAAAAAGAATGTTGCATGTTTATTTGACAATAATGACTTGTAAAGGTTTAAGGTTAATCAAATTTTCTTATTTTAAAATACATGTGTTTTATTTTTCCGTTACACCTTAAAAGATTTATAATATTTTATAGGTTTGTTGTTCATATTTATCATTGTTACTCAAGTACAAATAGGTTTGAATAGAGTTAGATCAAATTTATTAATTTGTCATATATTGCGTTAGGGTCGCAGGTAATAAAAGTCAAAATAATAATAGAGTAATACTTTCATATAATTTAGGAAAAATGTAGTATAGTTTCCAAAATGGCACTATTTGATCAATAAGTTTTTTGACATACAGATTGTTAGAACAAATACCTATTATAGCTAATATTGTCACCTTTTGAGTGTTTTCAAAGTTACTGCTAGCAACACAAAAGTATATAAGTTTTGCTTTAGCACAAAATATCTGCATCTATACTTGAGTTAAGCATACTGTTCACAGTTTTCCGTCTTTTAAATTCACAGTTTTCCGTATTAATCAGAAATGAAGAGGTCACATTTTGCAAATTTCAACCCAAATCTTTATCTTTCAACTTTTATCCGCATTTAATTGTATGTGTCTGCAAGATTTCCTACCAAAAATCTTCCTAACGGAAGAACCATCATGTGTTATGCACTGGCTGACTTCATAGCACATAAAAGCTGTTATTCTTTATAACGAAGCTCGAACTAAAGAGCACTTCTGTATTGATGATTCCGGGTTTAGTTTTCTATGCACTTTATTCCTTCTTCATTGAAGAGATCTTTAATTTTTTAAGAAATATGTCACAATCTGTGTCTGTGAATGTATATATATTTTTCCTCCAGTAATTTTCTTCATGCTTGACAAATGAACAACTGCCAATATTCCTCTTTTTATGTTCATTTACAAATTCTTGCAGAGGCGCGTTCAGCGCCTTCGCGCGAAGTACAACTTTTCGCTCTAACCCCGTTCAATGCCTTCGAGCGTGACAACCGGGTGAAACAACCGGCCCGTTCAAGACCTTTGAGTGTCGGCGCGAGTTACAACCGAACAACCATCGAATTTGATGGTTGTAAAACGCTCTGACGTTTATGACTGAAATACTCTTACGTGATTGGATGATATTGGCGGCCATATTCTATAATGTCATCTACTAGAAAGAGAGAGAAATAAAAAATCATGTGAAAGAGGGAGATAAAAGATTTGGTTGCTACAATCCGTTCAACGCCTTTGAGCGAGTTAAAAAACAACCGGACAACTACACCCAGAGGCGCTGAACGCGCCTCAGTACTACACTGGTATTTGACACATGATCCTGAATCCTGAGGCGCGTTCAGCGCCTCTGGGTGTAGTTGTTTTTTAACTCGCTCAAAGGCGTTGAACGGATTGCAGCAACCAAATCTTTTATCTCCCTCTTTCACATGATTTTTTATTTCTCTCTCTTTCTAGTAGATGACATTATAGAATATGGCCGCCAATATCATCCAATCACGTAAGAGTATTTCAGTCATAAACGTCAGAGCGTTTTACAACCATCAAATTCGATGGTTGTTCGGTTATAGCTCGCGCCGACACTCAAAGGTCTTGAACGGGCGGTTGTTTCACCCGGTTGTCACGCTCGAAGGCATTGAACGGGGTTAGAGCGAAAAGTTGTACTTCGCGCGAAGGCCCTGAACGCGCCTCTGATGTTTTCTTTTGAACATTTCTCTTGAAGTAAATACTTTTAGTGTTTATTTGACTTTTGAGAGATAGGATTCTATCCAATAGCATTCAACTGCTGTACAAAATAGCTCCTCACTGTGATGGTGCAACCACACCAAAAATGCATGTTTGCAACTCTCTTCTGCCGCGTGACAATCTTGACAAGTACACTTCTAACCTGTTCTTCATTATAACAGTATTGAAACTGTACTTATATTGTTTAGAGCGAAACACAAAGAATCTAATGACCATCAATCTGTCGATTTTCGGAAGATTTGTACTATCTGCTCTCACAAATCCACCATCAATGGTTGATTTTGCTATTGATACAAATAATTTACGATATTTACACATATAATAACGGAGATTTGGACGATTTTTTGCCAGTTTTAGGAAAGAATAGAGCAAATCGACGAGTTGTTGAATCAAATTTGACATTTCTTTGTTTACTATATGAGTGACGTCACGGCGCTAACCACAGGTTATCAAAGCGTTTACGGCGTGAGATAAAAAAAGATTATTTCTAGCATTTTCAAATTAAAATTTTACAGTAATCATTCATTGTTATTTATTAAAATCGGTATATTGTGGAACCTTATGCCAAATACTGTTAGAAATAAACAATATTTTAATAAATTTTGATATGAGTCAACTACCCTATTTCGATTCTACCAGCTCTTAGTAAAATATTTGAAAAAATTATATCTAATCAGTTAACTGATCATTTCTCAAGTAACAACATTTTACATATGAACCAATTTGGTTTTACCAAAGGTCGTTGCACTACTGATGCCGGTGTTGCACTTCTGAAACACATTTTTGCTGCTTGGGAGTGTAAACATGATGTAATTGGTATATTTTGTGACCTATCAAAAGCTTTTTATTGCGTTGGTCACCAAACTCTTTTAAATAAAATTAAATATTATGGTGTCTCTGAAGAAGCAATGAGACTTATTGAGTCTTATTTATGCAATAGGGTTCATAAAGTTGTTATTAACAAAACTGAGTCTATTGGTGCACCTATAGTTATGGGCGTGCCACAAGGATCGATATTGGGACCCTTGCTTTTCTTAATTTATATTAATGACCTCCCACACTTCACTAAGAATCTGTGCGATACAGTACTATTTGCAGATGATACTTCTTTAATAATTAAGGTTGACACAGGAAATGGAAATACTGACATTGTAAAAAGTACTCTCTCTAAAGTATTGCATTGGTTCACTATAAATAATTTATTTTTAAATTCACGTAAAACTAAATGTATTATATTCTCATTGCCAAATGTAAGAAAAGTGGATACCATAGTGGAAATGAATAATGAAATTGTTGAATTCATCGACTTTACTGAATTTTTGGGTTTAACACTAGATTCTAGATTGCAGTGGGATCCACATATTGAGTCCTTGGCTAACAGTTCTGCAGCATATGCAGTTAAAAGAATAAGACAATTTACTGATGTTGAAACGGCAAGATTGATTTACTTTAGTTATTTTCATAGTGTCATGTCATATGGAATATGGGGATCGGCTGCTAGTATTGAAAGTATTTTTGTACTTCAAAAAAGAGCGGTTCGCGCTATTTATAATTTACGAGCAAGAGATTCTTTAAGGGACTTATTTAGAGAAATTAATATATTGACTTTAGCAGAACAGTACATTTATGAAAATTTGATTTATGTCTATAAAAATTATAATACATTTGAAACCAATTTCCAAATTCACCATCTAAACACAAGATACAAAAACTAAACTTGCCGTTCCAACATTCAGGCTTCAAAAAACTAGAGGCTCGTTTATGGGGAAATGTATAACCTTTTATAATAAGCTTCCACAAAGTGTTACCGACTTGCCTTTTCATAAGTTTAAAGCGCATGTAAAAAAGACTCATGAGTAAAGGATATTATAAAGTCAACGATTATTTGAATGATGCCAATGCCTGGTGTTAATTTTTGAGATAATGAATCGTGTTGTTATGTATAACCATTTGTTTAAACAAATATATTTGGTAATAAGTAGTAAAAAGAGAACTGACACATCTAATCTTGTAATGGAAGTTGAGCTCAAACTTCTACTGTGAGGTCAGCTTCCAATTGACGACTCTGTAACAATACAGGGAGAAAAAAATAGCCCTTGCTGGTTTTCTTGCTGGTTCTTTCCAGTACAAGGTCTCCCGCCGTAGACTTGTGAACCAATGGCGTAGCTGCTTTGACGTTCAAAAGAGATTGTAACAATCCAATTTGAATAAAAGATATTGAATTTGAATTTGAGGATATGCATTAACTTGGGCCTATTATTCAGACCAACAAACTGAGTAACTTTCACTTTGAGACCAATACTAAAATCGCAAAACCAATACTAATAAATACCGAAATGTATGGCACAGTAGATTTTCTGTCGAGATTTCAGAGATGGTCCCATAGTGACATTTATTCAACAAGCCTAAGTAATAATTTATTTATTTATTATTTATGTACATATTATTAGTACAAAGGCGGACTTAATGCCTGTGGCATTTTCTTCCAGTCAACCTTAGGGTGGTGCAGGGTAATGCGGTAGATGTACCGAGAAATGGAACAGCTAATTGAGAATATGATACTACATGCATATAACATAAAATTCTACTACACAAATAAAATAATTAAAATAAACTAATATATATCTAAAATGCCTACGACCAACGAGATAATTGCAATGTTTTGATTGCCAATGCCTAAAAAAAATCAGTTCTGTTGTTCAAAATGCCTTCGCAATTTATTTTTGAAGCTAAGCTTGCTTGGGGCGTTTCTTACCTCTAGAGGGAGGGCGTTCCATAAAAGAATAGATTGCACAAAAAAGGATGAGTGAACAATATCAGAGCGATAAGGAGGAACTATGAGAATACCATTGAAGGCAGAACGAAGGGTTTTGTTATGAGAGGTACATAAGTTCTGAAAATGTGTCTTGAGGTAGGAGGGTGTGTTAGGGTTAAAAAGTAAGGAGTATAAAGTCATTAAGGCTCTCATCTGCCTATGCATCTATAATAATAATCTCATGTATCATGTCATTTCTATGATATTGTGCAGCTAAAAAATATATTTATAATAAAATAAAAAAGGTATAATAAAAAAGTGTCTACATCCCTATTATAGTTGGAATTCTACATATGTAAATTTTTGATGTCTCGTTTGACTTGCAAATCAAATCATGCTATGGATAAAGAAAATAATATTATAAGAAACTAATTGCAACTAAAAATATATAAATGAAAACATAGAAAATAAAAAATAGTAAACTCACATGAAACATTCCATTGGCAACTGCATAGCCAGTCATAGCAACTGTGGCAAATATTGCAGCCAATATTTTATTACGTGTTTGATTGGGAAAATTTGCTGTTTCTCCGTCAGACTGTGTCCCTGTCGATTGCTTGCTCGCATTGTGTTTGTTATATTCTACAAAAACAGATAACATTACTCCAGCTAGATTACTAATGGCCATAAATTTTAAACCCTGTAAAATGTTGATAATAACAACCCTATAAGTGAGTAATATGTACAATTCATTAACAACTTACTCAGATTTATATTTCTTTTATAAATTAATTAGCAAGTAATTATTGATATTGGTAGAGATGAATGGGTTTAGACAGGTGGAGAATGGAATGGTCGCCTTTCGAATGACCAATGTGTAAAAGGTGTAAAGTGAACTTTTTTTCATTTTGTTGTTACTAATATTAGATTTTAATTAGTTTTTTGGTTAATGATTTTGTTGTTTTTGTTTGATGTCAGTAAATGCCTATAAAGGTCTATATTGGATAAAGGTCAAGTTTGAGGCTGAATCAAATGGGGTTTAAGGGTGGTAAATAACCTAATTGTTCTCATCATTTAAAGAAAAAGTAACTAATCTTTTAGCTGTACAAATCATTAGGATTTAACACTTGGTGTAATAATATCATCTGAAGTTAATTAGAATGTTCTGATCACACTGTCCTAATTTTGTTACTGAATCAGTTACTTGTTAGAGCATGTCGAAAAGGATGTGTTGTGTAGAAGTACAGGCCTATCCATGGGATTAATAAAAAATTGGCTCTCAAGCTATATCAGACATGATTTCCTGATCTTTCGACATTTAGCCAAGTAAGCCTTTGATGTACTAGATCACCCTTCCATGGGATAAAAACAACCATAAAATTACCATTAATGCACTAATATTTCTATATCGAACAGGATTAAGTAATCTAACATAACATACATACCATCTGTTACATGTCTAAAATTTTTTTGATTAATCCTTGCAACAAATCGTGTAAGATTCGCAACCCCTTTTACATAATTTGACAATGTTGCGTTTGGAAATGGTGCTTTGACTAATGGAGCTAAGTATGCAAAAACAGTGGCATCAAAAGAAGAGGGTCTATTTCCAAAGAAGTATTCACTTTCGCCTAGTCTATCTGATAATGTTTTAAGGCACTTCTCTGCTTCTGAATAGATCTGTAAAGAATGTATATTACTCAGTTAATCAAAGAATTATATTTGTATTTATTTGCAACTTTCGTAAGTTTACTGATGATTTGAGCTTGAGTTAGTGGCTAATATTAAACGCACCAACTTTCAAGAGTTTCATATTTAACATATTTGCTTACAGTTCTCTCAATTTCCCGGAGATCAGTATGTTCACCATATAAAGCATCTATCATCTCCTTCGCAGATTTTTGATATCTGGATGGATAATAAAAATTGAATGGAATCCTGAGGGCCTTAGCATAAGTTGGCCTGGTAACTTCTCCATAATTTTTTTCATCGACCCACCAAGCATATTGATAGGCTGGGTATAATTTGTCACGAAGGTATTGTGTAAATGCCGTAACCTCAGATTCTTGTACCGTATTCAAGTGCACATCTGTATTAAAATGCTGAAAAAATAAATCTGAAATCAACATATAGTTACGCTACTCTTACCAATAATTAATTCACAGGGAATGAGGTGGAAATAAATTATATAAATGCCAAGTATAACAATATTTCATACCAGCGACTTTAGATGTTCTACAACTTCATCGAAATTTGTAAGGACTTTGCGACCGTCTCTCATCACAGGAAGCTGCCCTTTTGGTGTAAAAAAGGGGTTATTTGCTTCACGTACTCGAACTGGTACGCCAATAAATTTCATGTAAGTCTGAAATAAAGACAATATAAATTAAAAGGTAGATAGCCCGACGTAATACCGGCTGTTACAATACAAGGTTACACATAAACACACCAAAACCTTTAAACATTCTATGTCAATTGAGGCCAAGCCCCATTCGCCTCGCCATATATCTAATTCTATGTTAGTCATGGCTATTTTATAGAATAAAATTAAGAAAATATAACTAAAATTAAAATTTACATTAGCAATTTTTTTTTTTATATTTTTGGCTTGGCTTCTACCACGCTTCTACTTTTTTTTTTTTTTATTTAACGACACTGGATACAAGCCCTTTTGTGTCAATCTTTACAAAATAACAATTTACTTTATATTTAAATAAAAATTAACTTAAAACTATTACCACGCTTCTACTCTTCTATCAGTGTTGCCAGATTTTTTCAACCTTCCCCCCCAAATACATTTAAAAAACCCCTAGTTTCTCCAGTTTGATTGATAAAAAACTTCTGACTATTTTGGCCATGTCATATACATAAGCTTTCTAATATTGAAAATAAAAAACTTAGAAGTTTTCTTCAAATTACCTATTTTAATTTATTTCACATACATAGCCGTGTGTCTGTCGATTCGGATTTTTCCTTATAAATGTCTGTGTGAGACTGTGGAAAACAGTCTTTTAGCCGGAATTTTGATAAACAAGACAGTTCAATGGTAACATAATGTGTTGCCAGCTAATACTCGTAAGTTTTAGTGTCTCATTCATTCTATTTGGTAAATAAATTGTCGGTCTTGTCTGATATAAAAAGGAATTTGCCATTTGGTTAGAATAGTAAAAAACCTTCAGAAAATCCCTTAGATAAATTTCGTGATATCAAAACCTCCAAAAAACCTTAAAGACCTGCAAAAACCCCTAGGATTTAGGGAAATCCTCTGAATTTGGCAACACTGTCTTCTATCTAGACCTTAGATAAAGGATGGAATAGATAGGACGTGACCGTATACCCGTAAGGGACAGACATAGATGACGTCATACCTGCCTAAAGTAGATGGGTATACCAGTGTTGCTTTAAGTTTTACCCTACTTTATGTTTATAGTGGTAAAAAGGTTGGTTGATCTACGTATTTTTATTGAGACATTTTAATGAGCGCCCTTCGCTCAACAAAATGTCTCAAAAAATAAAAGTGGGACGAAGTTGCGAATTTTTTTATTGTATTCTTCATTCAACCTTCGCAGTCTAAAGTTATTTACACTTTTAAATAAAACTACACTTTTCGGATTTACTCGAGTATATTTAGTTTTAAAACATTTTACTTAATTATTTAAGCTATTATGTAAACATCTTTACAAATATAAGAAAAAATATTAGGAATCATCATCATCAGCCCACACGCGTCCACTGCTGGACATAGGCCTCTCCAAGTGCTCGCCACTGAGTACGATACGCGACCACTCACTTCCAGCTTTTGCCAGCTAGGTACCTTGCGAAGATCGACGCTCGATTAAGAATACAGCGGGCAATATCATTGTTTTTTTCTTTATCTCTGCAATTTATTTAAAATCCAATATTTATACATTAACTAAATATTTGTGAAGATTTAGAAAATGTATAATATAGTAAACCGACCCGTACGCGCATCTCGCGGAAGATTACCCGCTAGATATGGCTATGCCTAGCGGCTAATCCACGCTTGTCCAAAGCCGCGATATTAGTTCGCGCCAACCTCCGTTTTCGCGCCAATGGCGACGCGCGCGATGTTTACTTACGCGCGCTAGATCTTTCCAGAGTCGACCGAGACCGCGAGAGAGCAAGGACGTACGCGCCGCGACAAAGAATTTATACGCACGCTCGCGGACTAACAGTACCTACAACCAAGTGTTTGTTTCATTTATTCTCCACTAGACCGAACCCCTATAAGTGGCGTCCCAACGTAAATTAAGTGGCAACGGTAATAGTGTGAAGTAAAAAAAAAACATTGTGGTGTCAGACTTTATCTAGAACGTTAGTGTTTAGTGAAATTACGTGTTAACCTCGAACAATGAATACAAGAAGCAGAACGGCAAGTGCGTGTAACAGAGATGATGTGGCGCCTCAACCCGCATTTACCGACCCTCTGCCGCCACCGCCGTTGACACAGGATCGCGCCAAGGACATTCCAGTCTCAGTAAGTCGTGACTCCGAGATTCCCGCTTCTCACTCGAGTGCCAACATGACGTTCACTCACGAAAACGTAGCAAGTATCATTGCGTCGCTTCAAAGGTCACAAACAGAAGCGTTTAGAGATCTCCTACTGTCAGTGACGCACGCAAATTCGTCAACACCCGTACAAACACATGTAGAAGGAACCCTAGCCCGCTGCAAAGCTCAATTTTCCGGTCACCCTCACGAGTCTGTAGAGGCCTTCATCGACGCCGTAGAGGCGTACAGCGAGTGTGCGCAGGTGTCTAGCGCTAACATCGTCCGTGGCCTCGCTTACCTATTTACCAGTGATGCTGCTACGTGGTGGCAGGGCATTAAAAACAACGTCACATCATGGGCTGATGCCAAACAAAACCTGATAAGTGCCTACGGTGACCGCCGCCCACCTCACCGAATATACCTACAGCTATTTGCGAGTCCGCAACTATATGAAGAAAATACAGATATGTTCGTAGCGCGCAGCCGTGCACTCTTATCAAAAATTCCCGAATGTGACGTATCGGAAAAGGCCAGACTCGATATGATATACGGCCTCCTGCATATGAAAATCCGCCAAAGATTGCGGCGAGAAGAATTCTCTAGTTTTCAAGGACTACTGCACCATGCACGCAATATAGAAGACAGCCAGGGGGAGACGGATGTAGCAACATGTACATCAGCATCCCGCGCAACCACAACAGGTTCCGTGTTGCGCCGTGATACCGGCGCTAATAACGCTGCTATCGGCACTCTGCTGCCACCTCCGCCGTCGCCGCCTGCCCGCGCGCCACGTGACGTAGCCCGAGCGCAGGAGCCCCATGCGTACGTCGCACCGTCGGCGCCGGCCGCCGCCGCCCCGTGTTTCCTAGCTGCCCCGCGTGCCGTCGCACGCGCCCCGGCCGCGCAAGCGCGTGGTAGCGCCCCGCCGCCGCCGCAGCCCGCCCAACCCGCGACGATGCCCTACTCCACGGGCGTGTTGCCCGCCCCGGATGCGCCACTCAGAAAGCCGCGCCCGATGTGCTCCTACTGTCGACGCTACGGCCATAATAGAGATCAGTGTCGTAAGTTGGAAAAGCGAGGTGAGTCGAACTCTACCACTAATTATTCCGCGGCTATGGGTGACAATATTAAACAGTGTTTTTATAGTGTAGAACTACCGAATTTGCATAATAAGTGCGTAAGTGATAAGCGGGGTATGTCAAATAATAATTTGAATGTTTTGCCCACTAGTCCTAAGTCTGTTTCCTTGCCGTTTATGAAAGATGCATGCAACAATTATTTTAATTGTAACCTGCATGAACATAATACTGAACGTCTATCACAAAAATCATGTAAATCGCAATATCAGTGTCTGAATTCTATTTCTGATACAGCATGCAGTCTTTGTTGTGGTGGAGTGCATCATTCTAAATATGTATGTTATAATCAAACTGATTCTGATTTTGTATATAATGCCAGTCCTAATTTTAATGAAAAATCTTGTTCCTATGACAAAAACGCTATCTGCGAGGCAAAGCACCATAAGTTAAATTTGGCGAAAAATAGCGACCCTTGCGGGACAAAGTGTCATAAGTGTGTTTTTCAAATTTCACAAAATGTACCATGTTCTTGTAAATATTATTGTAGTAATAATTGTAATTTAGTTAATTGTTATAATAATTCTTTGCAAAGTAGTGATAATTCTTTAATGTCTAATAGTAATATGTCTATGCCTAGTAATAAGAAAAAAATGATTTCTGCCACAAATTGTGAATGTATAGATAGTTATAATTTATTTGATTCGAAATATAAGACACCCGTAAGCGTGCGTCCGATTTTCAAAATTGAAATTTTGGGATTTTCCGGTACTGCATTAATTGATACCGCCGCGAAACATTGTATAGCTGGTCATACACTCTATGCTCTCCTTCAACAAAAAGGTCATCCCCTTTTCCCCACCACCCGGCAAATTAAACTTGCCGATGGTCATGTGCGCGTCATGGAAGTACTTACTACGACTTTGGCAGTAAGTTTGCAACATAGAGTCATTACAGTACCTTTCTTAATTTTCCCGGACTCGGACAAAAACGAGACACTTCTCGGTATTGATTTTATTACTGCTGCAGGTGTAGTAATTGATTTTAAAAAGGGAGTTTGGTGCTTTAGCGATAATAATAGGATAAAGTATAAACTGCTTTTCGAACCTACCTCTAGGGAAATTAGCTGCAACTCTGCAGATGTCCTCCGTGATGACGAAGGGGCCCATCTCAACCCAGCTGAGCGTGATGAGCTGGCCGAAGTCCTCGTCAAGCACGCGCACATTTTCGAAGCAGGGGGAGGTCCAACTCCATTCGCTGAGCACTGTATAGAGACAGGTAACCACCCACCTATTGCTGTGCCACCGTACCGTCTCAATCCGGCGAAAAAGGAGTTGATGAAGCAGGAAATCGACAAAATGCTTAGGGATGATGTCATCGAAGAGTGCGAGTCTGCTTGGTGTTCACCGGCGCTGATGGTACCAAAATCCAACGGAAGCGTTCGGTTCTGCGTTGATTACAGACGTCTTAACACCATCACCAAATCTGACTCATACCCTATGTCGCGTATCGATGAGCTCCTCCAGTCGACGAAGAGGAACTGTTACATGAGTTCTCTTGACCTTCGATCTTCATACTGGCAGGTAAGTGTTAGGGAGTCAGACAGAGACAAAACTGCCTTCATTTCCCCCCTCGGCACTTACCGTTTTAAGAAAATGCCCTTTGGTCTCAAAAATGCACCGGCGACATTCTAGCGCCTCATTGACCGCCTTCGCTCCTGTGCTGCTTTAAAAGAGGTAACAATCCTAGCATACCTAGATGACCTTTTGGTGATATCTGAGGGGTTCCATCGGCACCTGCGGGACCTGGATCTGGTGATGAAACGTCTTGCTGAGTTCAAACTTCAAGTGAACCGACAAAAGTGTGCCTTTGCAAGAGAAAGTGTCAGATATCTCGGGCACGTTATTACTCAAGAGGGTATTTCCACCGACCCCAGCAAAGTAAGCGCAATACTTGAAATGAGGGAACCTGCCAACCTTAAACATTTACGCACTTTTCTCCAAACGTGTTCATGGTTTCGGAAATTTATTCCGAACTTCTCAAAAGTAGCCGAACCGTTGACACGTTTAACAAGGAAGAGCCAAACATGGATCTGGAGCTCTGAACAAGCCCATGCTTTTAATGAGTTAAAACGGCTACTAACCTCTGCACCGATACTGGTTCAACCGGATTTCAACAGCCCTTTCATTCTGCGTACGGACGCAAGTAACTACGCCTTAGGCGCGGTTTTATTACAGGGGGAGAATCCAAAGGACGAGAGACCAATTGAGTACGCAAGCCGACTATTAAACGCTGCAGAACGCAACTACTCAACTACGGAGCGTGAAGCTCTGGCCGTAGTTTGGGCAGTTGAACGTTTTCGGTCTTACCTGGATGGGCAACCAGTAATTATCGGTAGTGATCACCAACCGCTGCGATGGCTCCTTTCATTAAAATCGCCAACCGGTAGGTTAGTACGTTGGTCATTAAAACTCCAAGCATTCGACATAAGATTTGAATACACACCAGGGAAGGCGAACGTCGTAGCAGACACACTCAGCAGACCAGTTTGCTCCGATGAGACACGCGACAACTGTGGCATCTGTTCCGTCATCTGTGATCTGCCGACAAAGACACCTGTAGAGCTACGCCAAAATCAAATCGCCGACCCTGATGTTGTGAAGATTATCAATGACCTAGAAGGTAATGACGAAGTATTAGGTAAAAAGTGGTCAGAAAGAGGTTACCTTGTAAATCAGGGTGTATTATACCGCTTAAACCCAGAGTCAGAAAGCGAGACACCGCAACTCGTCATACCTACCAGTCAAGTCACCGATTTGTTAAAGGAACTACATGACTCTCCAACGGCCGGACATCCAGGTATTGATAGAACCTACCAACGAGTAGCACAAAATTACTATTTCACTGGAATGCGCCGTATTATTTCAGACTATGTGAAATCCTGCATTACCTGCCAGCGATATAAGTCTGCAAACACAAAACCACCTGGTCTTCTTCAAACACCTGTAATGAATCAGAGGAATGAGGTTTTAGCAATTGACTTATTTGGTCCTCTGCCAGAAGGAGATCAGGGGGAGCGATGGATTTTACTCATCGAAGACACAGCAACCAGGTGGGTAGAACTATTCGCCCTTCGAGAAGCTACAGCTGAAGCATGTTCCCGGGTCCTCATCGAAGAATACTTCATGCGCTATGGCTTACCTCGAAGGATCGTATCAGACAACGGTGTACAATTCGTCTCAGCAGTCATGCGTCAATGTATGCTTACTTTGAATATCAAGCAAAGTTTTGTACCACTCTACCATCCGGAGGCCAACCCTGCAGAGCGGAAGAACCGCGGTCTAAAGGCAATGCTTGCTCAACTCGTGGAGGATGATCACACATCATGGCCTAAAAAGCTCTCCGTAATTCGTTTCGCCCTGAATAGTAGTAGATGTCGTATTACGGGCGCGTCACCTGCTTACCTTACATTCGCTAGGGAACTCAGGTCGCCGACGGAAGTCACCCATGATCTTCGCGCTGTCTTAAATAAAGACAACTTCATACCTCAAATAACGCCGTATCTGCACAGGTTTGTAGACTCTTTATCGGCTGTAAGGGAACGTGTAGAGGCCCAACAAGACAAGACGAAAGAATACGCTGACCAGTCTCGAAGACGTGCACAAACCTTCCAGGTAGGTGACTTAGTCTTACTTAAGTCTCATGTACTGAGTAAAGCCTCGAAAGATTTGACAGCAAAGTTCATTCCAAAACGTGATGGACCGTACAGAGTCGCACAAAAGGTCAGTCCTACAACTTACACCATTTCTCCTGTTGATAAGCCAGATAACCTCTTAGGCAAATATCATGTTAAGGACCTGACTGCATATGAAGGTAGCTTAGGTGCCATTCCTAAACCCGTAGTTCAAAAAAGGAACCGGGGTCGTCCCGCTAAAGATAGAGTCCTAGCCCAGGACCGAGGGCGTTCTTCTGGACTAGAGGGGGAGCATATAGTAAACCGACCCGTACGCGCATCTCGCGGAAGATTACCCGCTAGATATGGCTATGCCTAGCGGCTAATCCACGCTTGTCCAAAGCCGCGATATTAGTTCGCGCCAACCTCCGTTTTCGCGCCAATGGCGACGCGCGCGATGTTTACTTACGCGCGCTAGATCTTTCCAGAGTCGACCGAGACCGCGAGAGAGCAAGGACGTACGCGCCGCGACAAAGAATTTATACGCACGCTCGCGGACTAACAGTACCTACAACCAAGTGTTTGTTTCATTTATTCTCCACTAGACCGAACCCCTATAATAAATATTAAATTTTAAATAAACCTTTTCTAAAATTAGATTTCAATAACTCCGTTATTGTCATCGAATAAAGCATATTAGCAATGAATTTGCGTATTTAAATATTTTTTACAAATACATTTCATCAAAAGCGGGTACTTAGTGATTATGCGTAAACTCTTCAGTAAAAAAATTGATTTAACAATTTTTCTAAGCATTGGTGCAAAAGGGAATGCATAGTAATTTTATTTCCAAAAGGTTTATTTCTACGATATGTTTTTTCAGCAACTTCGCACGTGGTAACTACCTCTTTGACTGCAGACTATTATATATGGTTCAGAGGCAATCAGTGATTCCACACATTTGTGACATTTTATTTCTCGCTGCATTTTATGTATGTACTTAATAATATTTTCAGAAAATCTCTATTGGTTTCTCCTACAGTATCTAAAATGTCCAACCACTCATTTTGCATCATTAACTTACACTTCAAATCCCTTAACACATTTTCAAGTTTGGCTACTTTTTTTCCCAATCGTCTAAGCGATTCACGCACTGCCCGTAGTTTTTTACTTGATGACCTCGCTGATTGTTTCAAACGCAGCATTTGAAGCCGCATTTTTCTCTTTCGGGGCGTATTCAAATTTGAACCGAAATCCAACACCGATGCGTCCTGAAACAATATGTATACAGGTTAAAAATAAAATCAGGTGCTAATTTTACAACATTAAAAATAATAATTAAGAAATTTGTAAACTGTATCTGTACTAATGGTCAGACTTGTTATATAAATAGGAAATGTCCAAAATCAAACCATTAATAATATTTTTGGCCATTTCAAAATAGTAGAAAAAAATTTGGTACCTACCCATGTTAACATACTCTTATAAAAATTTTGGTGTCATTAATCCAAAACTGTAAAATTAATTTTGAAATCCCTTATACAAATAGTTGGGTCTGTGAAAAATAAATATAGGTTTGTTACTGACCTGTAAAAAAAGTTAGGAATAGCACCACTCCCAAGAAAAGTGCCTTTTTTGTTTTTCTGAATCCACTGTTGTTCAAAATGCTTAGAACACATTCGGGTATGCTTGGTTGGCTGCCAATTCAATCGACCAGTAGCTTTAACCCAACTGTTTCGAGTAATTATCTCCGAAGGAAATCTGTTAAATACAGACAAACAAGCAAATAGAAAGTTTCACTTCAATTACCTTTGTTATCTAAAATGCTCAAAATTTTATACTTAAATTAGTCAATATTAATGTAACACAGAAACTAATATGTGAGTTCCCTTTAACGTAACAAATTACCTACGAATCAAGGAAAAATAGTCGTAGCGTAACGGGTATCATTATAACCCGGCAAAATGTTATACGCGTTGGTTGTATACGTGACCATATTGAATGGCGACATTCTTAACTTATTAGGTTAATAGTAACCTTATAATTAGTTTGAAATTTCATGTTTAATCCCATAATATGATTGAGAACCATAGTAGAAGGATAAAATATTGCAATATAACTTGTATTTATAATTTAAAAAATAGTTTTGGCGCTTAATATTGACACAATTTAGGTCTTACCTGTAAAGGATATATTTTCCTGTTTTCTAGCACTATCACTATTAAAACCTAAAGCGGAGCAGCGCACCATGATTTAAATGTTCAAATAGTTCACAATTACACTAATTAAACTGTTAAATAATTGCACAGTGAGCTATACTTCACACAACAAATTTGATCCACGTATTTGTTTAGCACCAGACGCTGGTGATAAACAATCCCCACTACCAGCTTCACCTATATACGGTGACAAAGACAAAAAAAAATGATGCCGTCTTCTTCTTTCCTTTGGCAATGTGTATAAGTTTATCTCTTTTCCTCATGTTTGACGGCTTTTATAGCCCATCTATTCCATTCTATATCTATGATCTAGGCCTTTGAGCCATTTACATTAGCAACCAAGAACATGACCACAGACTAACTCACAAATAGGCACAAACTAAATAGAGATACATACTACTTATCATATAGGCTTGGGGTAAAAAATATCGATATATCAAAATAGAACAATATTTTTTCAAAAAATAATCGATACATCGTCGATATTTTTATTCTGATAATATCGATATTCGATATTTATTTCCGAGTATCAAAGATATTTTTAAGGGCTTTGCTTTATTTTATATTTTTACCCATTTCATGCATACATTTAAACCAGGCGCTCTAGCTCTAGCCTCACAAGAATAACTAAAGCATAGAAACCTAGCAAAAATAGCTACTGAACTTAATATATTTGACTCACTTTGACATTAGGCGCTGCTAATAGAAGTTAGACAGAGACACATATATGCAAGATGTTTCGAAATTTTGTAGGTCGTCACTAATTCTCGCTTGTCAGTTCTTCTCCCAGTGATGTCGTGCTCATCACTCACCTTTTTTTTTTTTTTTTTTTTGTCTCGGGGGGAAATGCGTACCCGCACCGTACCCGCCGTTGGCTACACGGCGAGCGTGTTAGTTTCAACGTCGATTATTATATTATGTAGGTATTTAATAGATCCCTAATACTAAAATGTCTTTATTACGAGAAATATAACATAAATAATTAAGGGTAGATTTTCTTATGTAACTTATCCAGCTAATAGCTGCTGTGTCTCTTTGGTATAAATGTGGAGTTTGAGATTTTCCCTGACTTGTAGTGTAAGACTATATAACTTCACAAATTTCATAGTTCTAGCTAGATCAAAAGTACCCTATACATTTTGATGCCCGTGAGAATGTCGAAATATACGTTTTTGGCGACATAAACGGCCATACCTTTTTTTGTTAACTTAGAAGTTTGATTTTTTCACATCTTCAAGGGACTAGAACTTGTTAGTGTAGAACTGAGTAATTATATGGTTTTAATTTCAACTCGATACCTTCACGCGTTTCCAAGATAGTCTTGACAGACAAACGGACAATAAAGTGATCCTATAATGGTTCAGTGTTTCTTTTGAGGTACGGAACCCTAAAATTTGGACTATTTAAGTGACGGGTATTTCCCGTTATTTAAAATGTTGGAATTTTACTATTGCAGAGATTCACAAATTCTATAGGAAGGAAATCGAAGACACACTGCTTTTATTTCATCGCTTAGATTTAATTCATTTTTTATCGCATCGCTTAGAGGTACTTGAGGTTAATCTCATATTTAATTTACTTACCCGAAAATTTAACCCTCATGGATTTTGAACCTTGGATAAATTCGTGAATGCTAAAACTACTATTTGTACATATGCTTGGAAATTAAACTAAAAACATTAACATTTGACCATACTTTATTGTTAAGACATTTTTTGATAGATTTATTACGCTTGATGTGCGGCCGGGCTTAGTTAGAATGTAAATTTTCCGAAGGCGGCGTTTTGATATTTTACCTTTTTGACTCTTTCTGTTCTTTTCTTGATCTAATATTTTAATTCTTAGAAAAAAATCATCTGAACTGGTTGTTCTTGGCATCAGTGTCAAGGATTCCTTAAAGAAATAGTTAAGAAATTAAATACGTTTTTATTTTCATAAATAATATTTTAGTTTAAAGATTTCCTTTCATTAAATAACTTGACTTACGTCATGACGTCTCCATTTCATAGTTTTACTACTAAGTACATACAAAATTAATCTGATGGAAAATATCTGGAGCAAATTTGACTATGCTTTCTTGGACTCCAATTTCGTCTGACAATACACTTTATCCATATTTTTTTATACATTGCCTTTAGGAAGTCTGTAAAATAAAAATATCGACAAAATTTTACAACACTACGCATGATCAAGAAAACATCAAAGTAATTTTCTAAAAATCGCTAAAACATAAAAGTGAAGTAAATATTACGTATTGTTTTTCTACAAAATGATTCAGCGATATTTCATATGTATATAAGTGTACTTATTAGCTCACATTCAAGTAACAATATGAGAAAACATGCCAATTTAAGGTCAATAAATTTTGATTGTTTTCCTTTCGCGACGAATGAGACTTGCAGCCCCAAACTACACAAGACATTGTGTTACGGAGTGCACAAACACACACTATTTGTAAATACCTAAAGAATTCTTGCTTTCTAATCACTTAAATATTAATAAAATATCATCAAAATATTACTAGCCACGGGACGCACAAACAAATATTATACGAACAATTCAAATAGTTCAAACTCGGATGGTCTATCTTCGATACAAGGTACTATAGAATTTAGCCGTGTTATATATTTTCAACCAATTTTAATATTTTTAACCAAAATGACAATTCAATTAATTCATATACTGACCACCTTGTGATATGCCAAAAGACAAATATTACTCATCTGTTACATTTACAGTTTTGTGCCGTATGTTAGAAAGAGACAAATAGCACACAATTAATTCTTGTTTTAATCTTCCTTCTATGCTGTAGTGATTGTTCTGAGGCTCTAGCACAGTCTCTATGATCTCAAATTGAATAGTTAAGTATAAACTATACGTATTGCATAGTATCCCTTCATAGTTTGTAAACGCAACCAAAAAGTCTTTAGATGGTCTCTTGTATTTTTAATATTTTTAAAAGCTGAATAATACACGGCCGGCTTTGGGGGGCAGAAAACCCTCGCCCTGAACACTAACCTAAGTCCGGGGTGTAATTCCATCCGTGATACACGGAGCTATCTATATACTCGTACATAAGTATATAGGAAATAGGCACGTTAGAATTGCCGTAGCCTAATAAATTATAATAATGATGAGAACTATAAACATTTACTTGAGCTAGTGTCCTTACATATGACGAGTGGCGGCGAGAGGGGCCCCTCTGTATGAAGGCTCAGCTCAGGACTTTGAAGATCTCCTCTTCCACAAGACACTAGCTCGGCAAACACCAAACACAAGTAGGTACAGAAAATAAGCACTGAACATAGTAGGCACTCCAAAACACACCTATTCCCGAGGCGGGAGCAATTCAATCCTGCGCACCGTCACTGACATGACCTATCAATACGCGAGCTCAAAGGCGACCCCTTTTCTTAATAATATAACAAAACAATGGATAAAAACAACTCGCGAGTCGGGCGCATTTCAATCTTGCGCAGCACAAAACGGACACGCACGACCTCTCAACGCGCGAGCCCATAGGCGACCCCTTTCCGGGAGGGGGATCCAGCGCGTGCGCTTGATTTCCAAACAAAAGCACTGGTTAGTTATCATATTTTTACAAACGATACTATCACTATTTTAGCTAAACCCGAATATTTTACTTCACTAAAAATACTCACTTTAATTATAATAAATAATAAACTGCCCAATAATGATTTTTTTTTTCACTTTTGAATATTGATAAGTAATGTACATATTTTTGCCGAATCGCTGAATAAGTTCAAACGTTTGTCTTTGCAGCATATTATTGATTCTTTTTAGGTTAGTTTGTTATGTATTCATCTTTCATCTTCGAATAAGGTCTAGTTTATTAAATTATTTAATTAAGTTTAGGGTTATTATTTTATTAACCCTAGAGTGGGCGCGTCTGTCCGTAAAACGTCAGTGGGCGCGTGGGGAGCATTTTGCCGCTCGTTTTCTTGGACAATTTTAAGTAGGAATCATCATCATCATCATCAACAGCCTTTAATTGGTCCTTCTTCGGACATAGGCCTCCTCCATCTCCCTCCACTTCTTCTTGTCCCGGGCTAACATCATCCAGTTGAGTATCTTCAGGCTTCGTATTTCATTGACCCATCTTACCGGCCCTCTGCCACGTGTCGTTTCTCGTGGCCTCCATTCCAACGTTCGTCGAGTCCACCGAGCTACGTCCATACGCGCAATGGCGCCCTGCCCACCAACATTGCGAATCCATTGGTGTACTTAATCTGAGGTTTCTTTAGACATATTCTCTCTACTCTAATCTGTGGTGGTGTTGTGGTCTCTTGAGTAAATGTGTTCTAGTCATGGAATTATTACCCAAACAGGAATGTATTTGTAAAAAATATTTAAATACGCGAATTCATTGCTAATACGCTTTATTCGATGACAATAACGGAGTTACTGAAATCTAATTTTAGAAAATGTTTATTTAAAATTTAATATTTATACATTTTCTAAATCTTCACAAATATTTATTAAATGTATAAATATTGGATTTTAAATAAATTGCAGAGATAAAGAAAAAACAATGATATTGCCTGCTGTATTCTTAATCGAGTGTCGATCTTCGCAAGGTACCTAGCTGGCAAAAGCTGGAAGTGAGTGGTCGCGGATCGTACTCAGTGGCGAGCACTTGGAGAGGCCTATGTCCAGCAGTGGACGCGTGTGGGCTGATGATGATGATTTCTAATATTTTTTCTTATATTTGTAAAGATGTTTACATAATACCTTAAATAATTAAGTAAAATGTTTTAAAACTAAAGATCAACCAACCTTTTTACCACTTTAAACATAAAGAAGGGTAAAACTTAAAGCAATACTGGTATACCCATCTACTTTAGGCAGGTATGACGTCATCTATGTCTGTCCCTTACGGGTATACGGTCACGTCCTATCTCAGAAGAATAACTAAAGCATAGAAACCTAGCAAAAATAGCTACTGAACTTAATATATTTGACTCACTTTGACATTAGGCGCTGCTAATAGAAGTTAGACAGAGACACGTATATGCAAGATGTTTCGAAATTTTGTAGGTCGTCACTAATTCTCGCTTGTCAGTTCTTCTCCCAGTGATGTCGTGCTCATCACTCACCTAGTTTCAACGTCGATAATTATATTATGTAGGTATTTAATAGATCCCTAATACTAAAATGTCTTTATTACGAGAAATATAACATAAATAATTAAGGGTAGATTTTCTTATGTAACTTATCCAGCTAATAGCTGCTGTGTCTCTTTGGTATGGTCAGGCTGACAGTTCATGAGACTAAAAGCGGGAAGTGCGAGTCGGACTCGCCCACCGAGGGTCTCGTATAAAATTGTAGGTTATACTTTAAATAGAGACTAAATTTTTTTATGATTTAATTACAAATGTGGAGTTTGAGATTTTCCCTGACTTGTAGTGTAAGACTATATAACCTCACAAATTTCATAGTTCTAGCTAGATCAACGAAAAGTACCCTATACATTTTGATGCCCGTGAGAATGTCGAAATATACGTTTTTGGCGACATAAACGGCCGTACCTTTTTTTGTTAACTTAGAAGTTTGATTTTTTCACATCTTCAAGGGACTAGAACTTGTTAGTGTAGAACTGAATAATTATATGGTTTTAATTTCAACTCGATACCTTCACGCGTTTCCAAGATAGTCTTGACAGACAAACGGACAATAAAGTGATCCTATAATGGTTCAGTGTTTCTTTTGAGGTACGGAACCCAAAAATTTGGACTATTTAAGTGACGGGTATTTCCCGTTATCTAAAATGTTGGAATTTTTCTATTGCAGAGATTCACAAATTCTATAGGAAGGAAATCGAAGACACACTACTTTTATTTCATCGCTTAGATTTAATTCATTTTTTATCGCATCGCTTAGAGGTACTTGAGGTTAATCTCATATTTAATTTACTTACCCGAAAATTTAACCCTCATGGATTTTGAACCTTGGATAAATTCGTGAATGCTAAAACTACTATTTGTACATATGCTTGGAAATTAAACTAAAAACATTAACATTTGACCATACTTTATTGTTAAGACATTTTTCGATAGATTTATTACGCTTGATGTGCGGCCGGGCTTAGTTAGAATGTACATTTTCCGAAGGCGGCGTTTTGATATTTTACCTTTTTGACTCTTTCTGTTCTTTTCTTGATCTAATATTTTAATTCTTAGAAAAAAATCATATGAACTGGTTGTTCTTGGCATCCGTGTCAAGGATTCCTTAAAGAAATAGTTAAGAAATTAAATACGTTTTTATTTTCATAAATAATATTTTAGTTTAAAGATTTCCTTTCATTAAATAACTTGACTTACGTCATGACGTCTCCATTTCATAGTTTTACTACTAAGTACATACAAAATTAATCTGATGGAAAATATCTGGAGCAAATTTGACTATGCTTTCTTGGACTCCAATTTCGTCTGACAATACACTTTATCCATATTTTTTTATACATTGTCTTTAGGAAATCTGTAAAATAAAAATATCGACAAAATTTTACAACACTACGCATGATCAAGAAAACCTCAAAGTAATTTTCTTAAAATCGCTAAAACATAAAAGTGAAGTTAATATTACGTATTGTTTTTCTACAAAATGATTCAGCGAAATTTATATGTATATAAGTGTACATATTAGCTCACATTCAAGTAACAATATGAGAAAACATGCCAATTTAAGGTCAATAAATTTTGATTGTTTTCCTTTCGCGACGAATGAGACTTGCAGCCCCAAACTACACAAGACATTGTGTTACGGAGTGCACAAACACACACTATTTGTAAATACCTAAAGAATTCTTGCTTTCTAATCACTTAAATATTAATAAAATATCATCAAAATATTACTAGCCACGGGACGCACAAACAAATATTATACGAACAATTCAAATAGTTCAAACTCGGATGGTCTATGACGGGGAAAAACAAGAGAAAAGGAAAGTAGATTGGGACCGACCTGGTTCGCCGTCGTCTTGCGTGCTGGATGGTATAGACGCTCTTCCTGATTCCCTTCCAATGTTTCTTCTCCGTATAAAATGTAGGTGATGATGCACGAGACGTGAATAGAATACGCGTAGATCGCGGCTGATCGGTACTTCGACGATAGGTTCGCGTTTGGGGAGTGGAGATGCTCGACCCAAGTTACTGATCGGAAGTCCGGAAGCGAAGTGACGAGATGTCAATCAGTCCCAATAATGATAGGAATAGGGTAGGTAGGTAGGTAATAATACAGTTATAATTATTTACCCTCAATATATAATGTTGATTGCGGTCCGTTCCGCGCATATTTACGCACCATACCGCCCCCCAAAGAGCGGGTTGGCTCTTTAAGATGAATAAAAATTAATAAAAGTTGATGTAAATAAAGTTGATTTGATGAAATGCTAATAAAATAAATAAAAAAATTATTGTGTTGAGTTGAGTGATATAGACGATAGTTACAAGCTATGTATAAGTGGGCAAATTTTGACTACTGATCTAAGTAGAGTTCCAGAAGCCGTCCTAAGTTCGACTACTCGAACTATGCCGTCAGTGCCTGGACATAATCTGATGACACGTGCCTTACGCCACTGAAGTGGAGGAGAGTTGTCCTTAATAAGTACTAAGTCGCCAACCCGAACATCAGCAGACCTGTTGAGCCACTTTGGGTGTTGCATCAGAGTGTGCAGATATTCAGATTGCCAACGTTTCCAAAAATGCTGTGTTACTTGTTGGAGCATTTTCCAGCGCTTCAGTGGGCCAACATTGACGTCAGTCATATTTTGTTCAGGCAATGCCAAAAGCGGTTGTCCTATAATCAAATGACCGGGCGTCAAAACATCTAAGTCGTTGGGATCGCTAGTTATTGGACACAACGGCCTCGAGTTCAATGCTGCTTCTACTTTGGCAAATATGGTAGATAACTCCTCAAAAACAAGCGGACGTTCGCCGATGACTCTACATAAAATAAGTTTGGCAGACCTAACAGCGCTTTCCCACAAACCGCCCATGTGGGGACTGGCAGGAGGGTTAAGATGCCAGTTGATTTGTTGATGAGCTAAATGTTGATGCATTTTACATGATGTGGTTTGTAAAAAGTTAGTGACATCCTTGATGTAATTCTTAGCCCCTACAAAGTTTGTACCACAGTCGCTGTAAATGTCAGTAGGTAGCCCTCGCCGCGACACAAATCGATCCAAGCATGCTATAAAGGCCTCAGTAGATAGCTCGGACACTGCTTCCAAGTGTACACCCTTGGTGGTAAAACATACGAAAATGCAAAGGTATGAACGCACAGACTTTGCATTTCTCAGTCGGGATACTTTTAGGGAGAAAGGTCCGGCAAAATCAATGCCGACACGCTGAAAGGCTCGACATGACGTAACCCTGCTAGCAGGTAAGTCACCCATAAAAGGTTGAATAGATTTGGGACGCAATCGATAGCAGCGATGACACTTGAAGGCTACATGCTTGATGATCCGTCGTGCTGACAAAATCCAAAATTTTTGTTGGAGTAATGCTTGAAGTAAACTCAAGCCTGGATGAAGGTACAAACGATGATAATGATCGACGATAAGTTTAGTAACGAAATGATCTTTGGGTAATAACAAAGGATGCTTTGCGTTGTAATCAAGCTGAGATTTGACTAGCCGACCGCCTACTCGCAAAAGTCCTTGCGAGTCGATAAATGGATTAAGACGCATCAAACCACCCTTTACGCCTTTGCCTGAGCGCAATGACTCCAACGCTGTAGCAAACGCCGTAGACTGCACAGACTTGACAACAGAGTTCAAGCTATCGTTCAGTTCTGAGACAGATAAAGGTCCAGTACGACGGTGCGTTGGGTTAAGACAGTTGTGTAAGAAGCGCTTGCACCAAGCTACAACTGACTGTAACTTGGCAAACGTGCTAAACTTGTCAAAACAAAAGGTTGTAATGGGGGTGTGTGCAACAGCTGATACGAACGGAGGCGCCTTGATAGCTGGCAAGTCAGTTTCGCTAATTAATGGTATGTCGCCAGGCCATGTCGAAGAAGAGTCTTCGAGCCATGGTGGTGACCACCACAATGCATGGTTGACTAACTGTGAGGGAGGAATCCCACGACTGGCGGGGTCGGCAGGATTCGCTGATGATGGAACATGCCTCCAACTAACATCGGGCATGATCATCTGTATTTGGGAAACACGGTTGCCTTCGTAGGTTTGGAGTTTATGAGGAGAGGTGCTTAACCATGATAAAACGATGCTGGAGTCAGTCCAAGCGAATAAATCGTTGATTTTAATTTTTGATTGTAAAAGATTATAAACATGCTCCATTAAACAAGCGAGCAATAGGGCACCGTTTAATTCGAGCTTTGGAATTGTAAGTTTTTGTTTTATAGGAGCTACGCGTGACTTGGCATCTACGAGCTGAACTAAGATACTGCCATCCGAGTTGACAACGCGCAGATAGATACAAGCCGCATATCCTCGTTCGGACGCATCACAGAAACCGTGTATTTGAATATCAACAGGTTGATCGGTGAGAATACGTCGCTGAATAGAAATACGATTTAAATTATGAAAGTCAGCTAAAAATGATTTCCACTCCTTTGCTAAGGCAAAGGGCAGTGGCTCATCCCAACCAGAATCGAGCAACCAAAGCTGCTGCATGAAATGTTTAGCGTAGAAAATAGTCGGCGCTAAATAACCACAGGGGTCATAAAGTTTTGCAATATCTGACAAGACACCACGCTTAGTCATGATGTTGCCCATTTCGCTGACATTATAGACGAAACAATCGGATTTAGAGTTCCATTCGATGCCCAAAATTTTATAAATATTGTTGCCATCCTCAAACCGATAGGGGGACTCGCAATGCTCTGAGGGACAAGATGACAAAAAGTCATTAGAGTTACTACACCATTTCCGAAGTTCGAACCCTCCCTGCTTGAGAATAGCAACAACATCACGCTGTAAATTGAGAGCAGAATTCACACTAGAAGCTCCACAAACTACGTCATCGACAAATGTGTCCTCTAGAAGGGTCCTAGAGGCCTCAGGATGACGCTCTGAGTTAAGATGTGCGAGCTCGTGAATGACTCGAATCGCTTGATAGGCAGAACTAGTAATGCCGTAAGTGACGGTTGTCAGTTCATATTGTTTAAGCGGTTGATCGGGAGATTCGCGCCAGAGAATTGTTTGGTAATGACGATCAGCTTCGTCAATCTTAATTTGGCGGTACATTTGTCGAATGTCGCCAGTAAATACAATGCTATGTATCCTAAATCGCAAGATGATGTCCTCTATATTTTTCTGCAATTTAGGACCAGACATGAGAATTTGATTAAGTGAAACACCAGACGAGCTAGGCGCTGATGCATCAAATACAGCACGTAATTTAGTGCTGCTGCTGTGTTCCTTGAGAACACCATGATGAGGAATAAAATATCGATCAGCAGACCATGGTTCAGAAACCTCTGACATGTGACCAGATTCTTTGTAGTCGTACATGAATGCAATATACAATTCACGCAACTTGCTATCCTTTAATAGTCGCCGTTCCAAATGAAAGAACCGCTTGAGTGCTGTGTGATAAGTATCACCTAATGGCTTGTGGTTGACTTTAAACGGTAATCGTACAGTAAATCGACCAGTGCTATCCCTAGTGTGAGTTTCTGTAAAGTGCTTCTCACATATAATGTCCTCGGGATCTTTAATTGTTTGTTTGGGTGGTTCTTCAGCTTCCCAAAACAAGCTTATGGCACGATGAAGATCAATAGTACAAGCCATAGTAGTAGAGTGGCACACTAAGTTCGATGCCGCTGGAGCTTTACCCATAATAACCCAGCCAAAGAGAGAGGAATAAGCAGTAGGCATTGAATCACCTAGACTGAACTTCCTGCCATCAAAGATCTGGTCATACAAGCCGATGCCTAATAATAAGTCAATTCGACCAGGTATATTAAAATATTTGTCTGCGAGAATCAAATTGTTGCAAGTTTCTAAAAGTGACTTATGTATGGGAACTGTTGGAAGATTACCAGTGATTCGCTTTAAAATAACAAAATCAGCAGATAACATTTGATTAGAATTATGAACAGATTTAAGTTGCGTTTGTACAGTCCCATTTGTTTGATGGTCAGATGTCATACCTAAGCCGTACAAGGAAGCAGAATGAGAGCGGGGTAGTCTAAGTTGCTGTGCTAAGTTTTCACTCATTATGCAGACTTGTGAGCCACTATCAATCAATGCACGGGCAGAGTGATAAAAACCATCAGCATCCTGTATGTGTACAATGGCAGTACCAAGCACCATGGTTGATGAACCATCAATGCCGTGCAAGGATTGAGATTGTGTTGCATTATTAGTCGCAGGTGCAACGGAAGATACAGGCACATTGTGTGGCTGCGGTATGTTTGTGTGTAGCTTTGTGTGGTGACGGCCGTGGCATATCTGACAAACACTTTTAGACATACACTTTGATATATGATGTGTGCGTAGGCAATTAAAACAAAGTTTATGTTGTTTAACAAAATTCCTTCTGTCTATAGAACTCATTGATTCAAACTGCTGACATTTGTAAATAAGATGATGTTCATTGCAGCAAGGACAAGTAATTAAATTATTGTTTGAGTGATTGCTTGAATCAACAACATTGAAAGAATTACTTGATGTTGATTTGAATGTGGAATTAGATAAGTTCTCTAGAATTCGCAGCTGATTTTCTAAAAATACAAGTAATTGCTCAAATGTTGGAATTATATTTAATGGTATTGTTAATTCAAACTTAGTTCTCATATCTATAGATAGTTTTTTTAAGATGATATGTAACAACAAAAAACACCAAGAGTTCACATCAAACTTGAGTGCGATTAGCGCTTGTGTGTTTTCTTTTATTGTATATAAAAATCTATTCAATGTTTTTGTATTTATTTGTGTTAGGTTAGGTAGGCTAAGAATCGCATCAATATGTTTATCTGCAATAATCCTAATGTTTTCATATCTTTCAGTAAGCAACCTGCATGCTATCATATAATTTTCACGTGTCACTGTGAGGTGCTTAACTAAAGATAAAGGTTCTTTATCTAGAACGCTCAACAAGTAGTGCATTTTTTCTACATTACTTAAATGTGTATTGTCATGAATTAGGCTATTAAATATTGAGATAAAGTTAGGCCATTCGACAGAAGCACCATTGAATCGTGGCAATGATATTTTAGGCAAATGAAATTCTGTGCTTATTTTATGCTCAGAACTATCTGCCGGTTTAGAATGTGACTGCTTGTTCAAACTAGAGTATAAAACTTTAATAGAATAGAACTGTTCCTGAAACTCATTGTAACCTCGTTCCAAATCAGAACGTTTCGAATCATCAAGTGACGAATCGGACATTAATGTAGTAAATATATCATCCATTTGATCACGATGCCTTTCAATATCACTATACCTAGCCTGGAACTGCGCAAGAGTTTGATCTTTTTCGCCTAACTCACGCACTGCACTGCATCTATTTGCTATTTCATACAAATCATGCATACGCTTTTGCAAAATGTTGAAACGCACAATATACTGGCTAAGTTTTGCCATTTTGTGTTGTTTAGATTCAGAAATCGTAAAGAAATTTAATTATTTGCAACTGAAGGTAAATAAATAGAAATTCGATTTACTGATCAATTGTCAAAGTGACAAACCGACAAATGAATGACAGTTGGGAATGAACGATCCTAAGCACAAATTATATTACTGTTACAGGGCTACGTTCCAAAACATCACCCGAGTGCACTCGGTCACCCGAAGTATGTCCTAAAACATTTCGGGTGCACTCGATAGTGTTGGAGTGGCGTGTCCTAAAACGCTACGGAGTGCACTCGATCGAGTAGAATCTCACCCGCATAATATAGCAAGGTGTAATTTCACTCGATTGGATTTGGCGGGAAATTGTGTGGATTTTAAAGTTGTGTGTGATTGTGATTACAAAGATTTCATATTCACACACAATTTGTGCATCTCGGAGAGCGAGGATGCGCTTCGTAACGTCGACACTAAGTCAATTTTAAATTCCAAAGACTATAGGTATCGTAATTGACACGATTGTAAAATTGGCCTTCATTTCCGCTGAAGCTAGGTTAGGCCGCGATTTAACAGAATTCATATTCTGTTAGTTTTAGCATTTTTGTAGATGAAACAGAGGAATGTAATCCATGCATTAAAGCGAACGGACGCGCCGATGAATTATATATTTTCTTATTTTTTGTATATTTGGTTATGTAAACAAAGCAGACAACACTCTTGCCGTTCTAAAACAACCAACACTCCGACCACCCTAACCGGCCACTCTCCCCCCACCACCTACTCACTCCGGGTGATGTTTTGGAACGTAGCCCTGATAGGAATCAACCCCTCTAGCGGCCGTTTCGTAGTGAAATGACAGCTCCGTAATGATAGTGCTGCAAAACTATCGACTGCTTATTATCGACATACTGAAAATTATCGATATAAATTTACAGCCCTAATCTACTTTTTTAATTCTGATAATATTTTAGGTTATTAAAAATCAAAACAACGAAATGCGATTATCTTTTTATTGAATTTAACATACAATATGACAAAAACGTACACAATGGAACTTATTAGAACCCACAATTCTCCGCCATGCAACGCTGTGCTTACTCTGCGATTCTGAAAAGATAAATAAGCATTTGTATAAAGTGTGACGACTCTAAAATGAAAAACAGTGAAAAACCTAGTAAAAATAAATAACCTGCCTCTCCATCTGATCTTAGTCTCTCCACTTCTCAATATCTGTACACCTGTTGATACAAAAAAGATAATTATATAAGACATTACTTTGTTTTTGAAAATAATTTTGTTTTATTGATTATTTACAAAACTTCAGATTGAAGAATTGAACTCTGCAGACAATGGCAAATAGTTTAAAACGTTTGAATACATTTTGAAGAAGTTAACATTAAAAGCAATTAATTTTATAGTAGGTAATCTAACCAAACAAATCAATCTAGTTTTTAATTTTGATGAATATGTTAAGGTCAATAAGAAATGTTTTCCATAAATTAATGATATTCATTCATATAAATGATTTTAATTAGAGTTTGAAAAAGCATTTAAAAGGAATGGCATACCCATTCCTTTTGTAATGCTTTTAAAATTATGTTTATCAAACTTTCACATTCTCTTAAATAATTGTGTCAGAGTTAAATGTTCCAAATTGGTTCACTAAACTCAAATAAAACTAGATTTATTAAATTCTCATGGCCAAATGTAAGGAAAGTGGATACAATCGAATCGTTGAACTCATCAATTGTAGTTACAAAATTTTTGGGTATTACACTTGATGCACGTTTGTGGGATCAACATAGTCCTTCGCGAACAGACCTAGTTCTGTTGTATATGTAGTAAAACAATTCAAGCATGTTACTATGTTGATACGGCAAGATAAATTTACTTAGTTATTTTCAGTGTCATGTAATTGGCTATTACTGCTGGGTTTCGGCTGCTAGTATAGAAAGTATTTTTGGACTTCAGTTGGTGCTATTTATAATTCACAAGCAAAGGTTTCTCTAAGAAATATTTTTAACTAAATTAATATATTGATTTAAGCTGAACAGTCTAATTATGAAAATTTGATTTGTCTATAAAAATTATAAAACCTTTGGTACCAATTTTCGATTTCATAATCTAAACACAAGAAATAGAAAGCCACTGTGAACAAGTGTGTATTGATCTGCTCATCACGTTCTAGTCATTTTCTGATATAACCATAAAAAGTAGGTGTTATAATAGCAACGTAACATCCCATTTTTTTTTTCGTCGTGACTATTGTGATTTTCAAAGCTTATTTACTCGCAAACTATAAGACTTGAGAGAAAATTGACATGAATAAAAAGTGTTAATTTTAAAGCTATTCTATATGATACAACCATAAAAATTAGGTGTCCTAATATCAAGGCAACATCCCAAAATATCCCATCCAGTTAAATATAATTATTTATAATTCTGATAAAATATTTGTTTAATTAAGTATTTATTTGAGTCATGAATCGGAACTTATACTTTACACAAACATTTTATTTTTAAACTTTAGAATTATAATTTTATTTAATTAGGCTGATATTCTTGTTTTTATTTAATGTGGAATTAATTATTACATTTTTGATAAAAATAACCTAAGGAGATAAATTATTTTTTTCATCACGGAAATTAGTATGCATGAAACGGAAAAAATCGATTTGTCAAGGGAACTTTCTTATCTTGAATGTACTATATTTAATTTTATCACTGATTAGCCTTTCAGAAACAAGGGGTTAATAAGCAAACATATTTATGTCAAAAACAAATTAATCACCTTTTGACAGCCCACTTTCTGTTATTCATGTCCTGTTCATTGCTTGTGCAGTGGCTTATGTTCTTAGCATATTAATAAAATTGATAAAATGAAATTCAGGTCCATGGTGAGTAACCAAAGCTTCTAACATATCGAGCTTCTCTATGCTTCCGAAGTCACCTTGCGCCCAGACATGTGCACCATCAGAAGATCAATTTTAGCAGAGCTTTGCTACTCTTTTTGAGAAGAAGTGTTTTTCATTTTCATTCAATCTAAAAAAAAATTACATGTAATTTTGAACAACAACATAGTGTAGGTTATTTAATGGAAAACATAATATTAAATTAATTTTAAACTATTGTTTATTTAATGAAAAAATATTACACAACTTTGCTCACCTATCATTATTGGATTTTTAAGTATTCCTGAATTTATTTCACTTGGAGGAAGTTATTTATTGCATACTCAACTCAAGATATTCATCTTCAAGTATTTGTGTTTCAAAATAACACTAGTTTTTCTGTGTTCATAAGTTGTTTTTATCGATTTCAAAATTGATGTGCATCCAGAAATGTAACCTCTGTTGAAGCCGATGGTCTGTAAAATATTTTAGTGGATTCATAACAATATAAAGTTCGCTCGTTTTTTAGTATGGGAAAGTTCAACTTCATACATTTTGGTAAATAACTATTAGGCCAAAGATGAAAGCGTTCTTCACCTGGATTTGCCTACAAGAGAGTTGCTGGATGTCTGATTATCAGAGTAACAAGTTGTACTCTGCACAAGTTGTACTGTCACCATGGTGATCTGATAAACTTAAGTAAGATTATGGTAGCTAACCAGGTGGGCTCAGCTATATTAGCATGAAATAGTATGAAACAATGAAAGGTCAAAAAGTTATTAAGTTTAGAAAATCACAAGCAAACAAACCGATAAAACTGCCGAATCCCTTCGTACACACAGGTACTGTTATTGAATCAAGAACAGTGAGTGTCAAAAATCTTAAAAAACATGCTTAAAACACATAAAATCTGAAGATAAATTAGAGATTTAAACAAACCAACAATGTAATAATGAAAAATGAAATGCAAATGTGTGCGTTCTACTTCTATGATGAAATGACACGACACGACACACACACATGCACCCAAAAGCAAAATGGCGTCAAAAAAAATGGCGGAGACTGTCTCAGAGCCGCTCCACTAACGACCCGCTAGTTATAGGGGTGATTCCAACGCCTGATCCTAAGCAACTTGAGAATAGTTCGTTCATTAATGTTGCCAGCATAGAAATAAAAATGTTATTTGAATGAATTATGAATGAACGATAGAAATGTATCACCGTTATTTTTTGTAAAAAAGTTGAGGGTAAAAACTAATAACAACTGTGGATATTAGAAAATAAGATGATTTTATAGGAAAATAAGGATCTGGCTGAAGGACCAAGGGGAATGACGGGGAAAAACAAGAGAAAAGGAAAGTAGATTGGGACCGACCTGGTTCGCCGTCGTCTTGCGTGCTGGATGGTATAGACGCTCTTCCTGATTCCCTTCCAATGTTTCTTCTCCGTATAAAATGTAGGTGATGATGCACGATACGTGAATAGAATACGCGTAGATCGCGGCTGATCGGTACTTCGACGATAGGTTCGCGTTTGGGGAGTGGAGATGCTCGACCCAAGTTACTGATCGGAAGTCCGGAAGCGAAGTGACGAGATGTCAATCAGTCCCAATTAGAGGTGAGCGTTTAAACGAAAAGCACTTAAAAAAGTTTGCTTTTGAACAAAAGTACAAAAGCAGACTTTTTCTAATCAAAACATTACGCTTTTACTTACGCTTTGCTTTTTACCGACATACATTAGTCCCGCCATCTGTACTCCCGCAATAAAATTACCTACTTTGAAAGCATGCTCTGTATACATGCATCGGAAATAGAACGTTCGCCGCTAGATGGCATTATACTGCGTGCTGGAGTTATAAAGCGACCAAAACGCATCCCAAAATTAGATGGCTTACCACGCTTTTCGTTTAAAAAAGTAGTAAGCTTTTCACTGTCGAGAGATAAGTACGCGTTTGTTGTGTTGTGGCTGGCTGCTTTTACGTACGCTTTCGTTTTATTTTTTTAAATACGTGTATAAATAAGCATTGTATTTACGTTGGTTTGTGCGTGTGTGTATAAAGTGCGATTAAATAAAGTTTATAAATATATAATTTGATAGTTTTAGTGTCGAGAGGTGGTAATAATGTAATGTGGGACTTTTTTGAAAGGAACTTGGTCAATTAAGTCGCGTGACGCAATATTTGTAGAAACATTGTTTATTAAATAATAAAATAAGAATATTAATATTTCCATCACTAAAAATATTTCAATTGATTGATATGAGAGCAGTTTTTTCGTTTAAATAGTATAAAGCTATCCCTATAGTGTTTTTGTCATTAGCAATAGAACGGTGCATACGTTGTACTTAAACGTTTTTCCAAACATAATTATACGCAATAAACAATAAGCGTTTAAACGAAAAGCTTTTTTACAAGCGCGCTTATTGAAATAAGTACAACGTTTAAACGTTTTAAAATTTTAAGCCGTTTTTTCCACTTCTAGTCCCAATAATGATAGGAATAGGGTAGGTAGGTAGGTAATAATACAGTTATAATTATTTACCCTCAATATATAATGTTGATTGCGGTCCGTTCCGCGCATATTTACGCACCAGTCTATCTTCGATACAAGGTACTATAGAATTTAGCCGTGTTATATATTTTTAACCAATTTTAATATTTTTAACCAAAATGACAAGTCAATCAATTCATATACTGACCACCTTGTGATATGCCAAAAGACAAATATTACTCATCTCTTACATTTACACAGTTTTGTGCCGTATGTTAGAAAGAGACAAATAGCACACAATTAATTCTTGTTTTAATCTTCCTTCTATGCTGTAGTGATTGTTCTGAGCGTCCTATCTATTCCATCCTTTATCTAATATCTCCACAGACTTAGTAGTGATTTTCATAGTATCTTTAGGTCTGTGATGTGTTCTATGGTTGTGGTTGTGGTTACCTATGCTGTTTGCTGCTAATTTGATTTTCAAAAAATTCAAGGAAAATACTGCCCATGGACAAATATTTCTACTATTATTTGAAGGAAAATATATACCTACTTTGACTTTGTTACAAAAGCAGTATCTCTATTAGGTCTGTGTTACAAAAGTGACGTGACGCTGGCAAAATGTTTTTGTAATATACGTAGTATCTCTATATAGTTTGTGATATAAACCCACACTAACTTACAGAAGTGATTACAGCTTACAACGTTTAAAAATGTCCATTCAATGGAAATTCGTCGCCGCTTATCTTTATTTTGAAATTGCGATTGTTGCAATTATGATTTTACCATTTATCAGTTCTCGTAGATGGCATCGGTTTTTCAACTCACGATTTATTGCTGTATTTAAAGAACATGCTGCTATGTATTTTTATAGCTTACTGGGTATTCTTGCGTTATTTCTAGTAGACGCTGTGAGAGAAATGAGAAAGTATTCTCATTCGTCAGACGGTAGCCATCTACATTTAGCTAGCGAAATGAAAGGGAATGTAAAATTATTTCGAGCACAGAGGAACTTTTATATAACCGGCTTTGCCATTTTTTTGGCTTTTGTCATTCGTCGGTTAGCCAGTATGTTGATAATACAACATGAAATCAGTCTTAAAGCTGAGAAGATAATAAGGCAAGCTGAGGATACTGTGAAACATGCTAAAAGTGTTGCAAACCAGTCTTCTAATTATGATGATATTAGAAGTCAACTTGAGCACACTAAGGATTTGTTAGAAGAAGAAAAAATAAAATCAAGTTATTATATGAAAGAATTTGGCAAGTTAAAGAAAAAAAATGAAAACATACAGAATCAGAATGAAGAAGATATGATTTCATTTTGAAAAAAAAAACAAGCTGTACCAAAGATTCTATTGTTGGCCATTTTTGACACTGATTATTGATGATCAGTAGTTGGATTAGTTAGTTACTTTTCTTTGAAATTTTAATATGGACATGCCCAATAAGTATTAATATTCTGGAGTTATGTTTCTGCATACATTAAAGTAATAGATCATTTATTTACCAAAACACAGCTGTCAGTACAGGCCTAAGAGCTCAATCCCAAAGGAGGCACCAGGAAGAATGGGCCAAACAGAATGGAATGAAACACGCCAAGCTCTTTATGGGCATGGACAACTGGCTCAAATTTACATTGAGCTCTAGCAGATCCCAGATCCGACTAATGCTCTGTGCTCTCACCGGACATTTTGGCACTAGGATAATGCTAACCAGGATGGGACTTGCTAGTTCCAAAATCTGCAGGGCCTGCAAGTATAAAGAGGAAAGCATGGAACATTTGCTGTGCCATTGCGATGCTCTAGCCTGCAGGAGGCAAATGCTGACGGGGATTGGTTATCCAAAACCGGAAGATTACAGGGCCATGCCACCAAAGGACATCATCAAGGTCATGGCCACGATGAACTGGACCGATGGTGGCGATGGCATTAGGGACTAACACACGGGGAAGCACAATAGATCAAGTGTGAAGGCTTATAACTTGGGCCACCCCACTTCTAAGATAAGATACCAAAACACACATAGCATGTTATTACATAAATCAACAGTTGCAAAAAGATCAAACCAATAAAAAAAACTAATCGGGTGGTCCAGGGTTCGAAGCCTCCATATACCAATGTGTTTTTCTAATTTTGAATCTACATTTGTCTGACGCTCCTACAGTGAAGGAAAACATAGTGAGGCAACCTACCTGCATACATCTGTGAAGACATTCAAAGGTGTTTGTGAAGTCGACCAATCCCCATTTGGCCAGAGTGGTTGACGTAGGCCTAAACACCCTAACCTAACATGGGGTAGGCTGCAGCCCCTTGGCTTTGATGTATATGAGCTGTGATGATGAAATTATAAATTATAAAATATCTAAAGTATAATATTATCACTTAAAATTATTATAATATTTATTTATTAATTTAAACTTTCTCGTACAGTTATACAATCAAGTGTATAAAAGGCGGACTTAATGCCTGAAGCATTCTCTACCAGCCAACATGCAAAATGTGAGAATGTTTGTTTGTATATGGTGTACAAATTCAGAAAAAAAACTAAACAAACTAAGTAAAACATATGAAATAAAGATAAATACCTAAAACATGCTTTGGGTAAATAACTATGACTAAGTTAAGAAAATGTAAAAACCGCTTTATTGATAAGAATATTTTTATCAAGTAAATGTTATTTATTGCCACGAAACGTATACAATTTTAACCATTAAAAACTGCGTTTTTTTTATAATAGGCCTCTTAAAAAATGTAAGCTCAATACCATTTATTTTGTGTGATAAGTATGGGTAAACTTATAGTATATCAAAATATGTTATTTGTAACGGGATAAAATAAAAAGTAGACGTTGCAGAATCACACTGATTTAATTTCGATTTACAATAGGGCAGAGTTCCATCATAGAAACAGTAAAACAGAGAAGTGCTCTAAATATGAGATGGCGCGGCATTTTATAGTTTCTCCGATAGTAAGGCGCTAGCTTGGCTTGGCTCTGATTGGCTGGCTTGGGCTGGCTGCCACATGGCTGCACGTGCTTGGCTCTGATTGGCTGGCTTGGGCTGGCTGTCACATGGCAACACGTGCTTGGCTCTGATTGGCTGGCTTCGGCTGGCTTGCGATTGGCTGAGGCGGTGTGGCGCGTAACAGTCGGCCGTCCTGAAACAATCATTGCTCCCGCAATGGAAAAACACGTGGTTAGCTTTTAAGTAGGTCAATGAGATCTTCGGTTTCAAGCTGGTCATCAGAGCTACTGGCACTGTATGATATAGGGTACTGTGATTTTGTGATAGGGCCTCAAGAGTCCGATGCAACCAGGCTAGTAAAGGCCTTGTAGCCTCGGAACCCCTTGATACTGAGGATTCTGTATATGTCATTACCCACACCTTAGTAATGATATATGGGCCAGAGTAAATATCATCAAGCTTAGTGCTCACTCTTGTTACACTACTTGTGGGTGCTTGCCGCCAAAGAACTACATCTCCCTTTCTGTAAATTCGACTAGTTTTCCTTTTTTTTATCGACGTTACGCTTCATCTTATGGCTTTCTAATTTTAATCGCGCACTAGATCTATTATTACGTCTGATTTCAACCGATTCATTATTACTTTCATAACATCAAATCATAGGGTTATACGACTATGTTGTACTTTCATTTACAGTATTATTAACACCCCAAATAATGTCAGGTAAGCTATTGGCCCAATTATTAGAAGTCTGGCTAGGATCAATCGCACGTAACGCATTCAGTAAGATCCGGTTCCACTTAACCATTGGCTCGTGGACATGCAACAGATGTCAAAATGCAACTACTTAAATTGCTTGTCAGTTGAATTTTTTTTAAATAAATGCTGTTAAAAGCTTTGCCATGATCACTGACAAGTTTATGAGGGTAACCAATAAACTAAATATTTTTTAAAGTGTTCTTATTGTTTTTACTGAATTGACCGTGGGTGGGCTCAGCAATAACAAATTTAGAGAAATTATCCTACTTCCTACTAATATTATAAACGTGAAAGTGTGGATGTTTGGATATTTGGATGTTTGTTACTCAATCACTCAAAAACGGCTGAACGGATTTGGATGAAATTTGGCATGCATGTAGCCTTTGACATGGAAAAGAACGTGACATAGGCTACCTTTTATCCCGATTCCTTAAGTAGTTCCCGAGGGAAAATTAAAAATTGTTCAAAATTGAAGTCCACGCAGACGAAGTCGCGGGCAGAAGCTAGTCTGTAATAACCAACATATATTGATAACCTTTTGCTGTTCTACAAAAGGGGCATATGGTCGACATGAACCATGACCATGGGTTCTGTGGGTTTCGGAATAGGGAACAATGTACCATTTACTCACTCTTTATTAAATCTATACATTTTTGAAAGCCTACATGACTTATCATTGTGGTGCATCTGAACTAGTCTATCTGATCAATGCAGACACTACGAGGCGATTACCATACAATGTCTTCCTATAGAGTCTATCATCTGAGAGCACATAGTTGTTGTTTATATCAGGGGCAGCAGAGCGATCTTTAAGCTGAACAATGATACGCCTTAACTTGTCATCCTGGTACTGGACTGTTATAGAACCCGTCTGACACTTCAAGGCGGTTGACATTAATAGCATCGACGGGATTTCTACTCAACGCGTCTACGTGTTAAATTTTTTCCCCACACCATATTGTACACTCATGTCAAAATCTTGTATTGACAGCCAGCACCTAGCAATACGTGGGATAATGTAACGTTTAGTAAGGGTGGCGCGAACGGCAGTACAGTCAGTTACCACTTTTACATGTATCCCTACTATAATACACTCTAAACCTACACATAGATTCTACTACGGCAAGCGTTTCAAGCTCGTAACTATGGTATATACTTTCTTCTTTACTCGTTGCCCTACTGAAATACATGACAGGCCTAAGGGAATTCTCAGTGTATTTTTGTAAAAAAAAATACCTGCGATAATCTCAGTTGGTAATACAGGGTCATATAAAGCCAGTATTGGCCTTGTACACAAACACAGTTTTAATTGTTGAAAACTATCGACTTGTTCAGTGCCCCATTTCCATAACTGCGTTTTTCTTTGTTAAATCTGTTAAAGGGCGAGCAATTAAATTGCGAAGCTTTTAATAAATTTACGGAAATAGCTACATAGCCCTATAAATTGACGTATTTCATGAACACTACTAGGGGTAGGAAACTGCGACACTGCTAACAATTTTGATTCACCTGGTTGAATGCCATTCGAAGATATCTCATGTCCTAAGTATGTAATTTTGTTTTATAAGAATGAACACTTACTCACATTTCACTTTAAATTTTCCGATCTTCATTTATGAAGAACTTTTTGTAACATCAAAAGAGGGTAGCAACAAATTGTCTAAGAATGCTAACATTTCATATTTATCGGGAAAGTCATTGTGGGTTTTTGAACTACCGCCTATTGTGATTGGAATTTCGTATTGAATCTACAACCTTATTCATTATTCAACAGACGGTGCGTTATCTAAGCCAAACGGAACACGCGTATATTCAAATACCAATGTGGCGTTATAAAGGCTGTTTTGTGGTTATCTGCAGGGTTGATTTTGACCTGATGGTAACTTTGTGCCAAATTAAGATTCGTAAAGAAATTCTTAACGGCTAATTTGGAAACCTAATCATCGATATTAGGCAAGGGTCAACACAAAGTCTACTATCGCCGTTCTTTTTTTAAGAATTACGGGAGAAGCAAAACATAATTCAGATTCTTGAACTATACCTGCGTCGAGCAATTCAGACACTTTGGATCTAACTACTGACTGTGCGACAAGCTGTAAGGTTGACGGTATATAGGCTGTTCACTTGTTAACTTGTGTTTTACTCGCAAAATAATCAGGGAAATTGATTAGTAAAGCAATCAAATAATCATAATCGGTTTTTATTCAATAGATCTGAACTGATTTCCTCTATGTTTGATGCTCCGATTGTGCTAATATTGGCTTGGCTAGTTTGCAATAGATTATTTTGGCTACAAAGGTAGTGCAATAAAATAATGTGGGCTAACCTGAACCTCCGAAGGCTGTGTAGTAGTGCAGCTGGTGGCTCTGCTCTGGTGGTAGACCGCGAATGATGCATGAGACAACTGCGCTTTCTGACAACTTACACCGAAAACACATGGCGACTTTGTCCTGATAATATTTGGTCATCGAATCCATATTTGCGATGTCTGGGAAATGCACGTATCAACATTTGCTTCCAGTCTTCCCAAGAGTAATCGTATTCATCCAGCCGGTTGTACCATCTTCTTGCTTGACCTCCTTAATCTATCTTGCAGATGAAACGACTTCATGTTTTCGCACCATCTATATGAATTTCGCCAAGTTGATCAATTTTTTTTAGCCTTGCTGTCGCAGTAGTATACTCTTCGCTATCCGGGTCGAACTCGGGGATTAGCAAGGCTGCACGGGGTTCTTTTCTTGTAGTGACGGAGGGTATTTCGTAATTTAAAGGACTCATGGCCTTTTGTACATCTGATTTCAAAAGCTTACGTAGGATTTTTCGAGCTGAAGGCGAGGCTGGGGGCGAAACTTTGTCTTCGTTTTCACTAGTTGTCTCGGATAAATCTTCACGCGGAGATTTACCCCATTCGTGCGGACGGACCAGGCGGCATACACTCGACGCACTAACTACGTTTTAGGTTTTTTTTATATTTATCCCACTTCTGATATGTAACGGGATAAAATAAAAAGTAGACGTTGCAGAATCACACTGATTTAATTTCGATTTACAATAGGGCAGAGTTCCATCATAGAAACAGTAAAACAGAGAAGTGCTCTAAATATGAGATGGCGCGGCATTTTATAGTTTCTCCGATAGTAAGGCGCTAGCTTGGCTTGGCTCTGATTGGCTGGCTTGGGCTGGCTGCCACATGGCTGCACGTGCTTGGCTCTGATTGGCTGGCTTGGGCTGGCTGTCACATGGCAACACGTGCTTGGCTCTGATTGGCTGGCTTCGGCTGGCTTGCGATTGGCTGAGGCGGTGTGGCGCGTAACATATTATATAATATGACCGTTATTAGAAGCTTATAATATCGAGATAGGCATATCCGTTTCCCGTCGTGTTTTTCTTCTCTTTCTCTCGGTATAGCGTTGTCTCTCTCGCTCATCCCCTCAGTGGCGTCACCAGGCGGCGCGGCGAGCGACTAAAGTTTCGAGTACGCGCGCGCGCGCTTGGTTCGTCATTGGCGTTGAAGTTTCCCGTCGAAGCAACTTGTTCACAAATTATAATTATTACGGTTAAACTGTTCACTAGTAAACTAAAGTTAAAAAGTGATCTTAAAACTTTTCACAAGTAATACCTTTTATGATAATTGCGTGAGTTTCTGCAACACATGTAAGTACTGGTGAATTTTTTATACATAACGGTGATACCGTTCGATCAGTTCTTTTTTCAAATTTCGTGCATAGCAAGAGTTATTTTATTATCCTCCGAACTTAAATTGTGAGATTCGAATTTTAAAAAGCATTAAGGCGCTATATCTAAAATGAATCAAACAATGGGAGGCGTGGTCTATACGTAAACGCGGGGCGCCCCCCGTGCTCAAGAACCTAGTCTTTATATCTATGTCACCAAAGTCATGAATGCGTTGCACCCGCATGCAATCAGATCGTTTAGAAATTACCGACGTAAGCGACAAAATACAAATTATTTTATTAACAAATAACTATAATGATTAGAAAAAAATGCTTCTGTACGATTCTGGATACTGATGATGGCTACTTATTTAAGGAACTTTTTAATGAATACCTAACACCGTTTACTAGTAATCCTGAATATTGTTATTTTTAAGAGGTAATTTCAAAAATAAAAAGTATCTAGGCAAAATCTTTAAATCGCGTTTCCGGTTCTGCTCGTGACTAGTTAAAGATATAAAGAAACACATATTTGACTTTCTGATCTGTAAGATCTCTCAGTTACTTAGGACATTACATTAAAAATAATCAATATTTTCGATATAGCGCCTTAATTTTCTTTTCTATCTACCCTTCAAACAAAAATTTTTTTTTTCGTTGTAGATAAGAAACTAGTTGTTAATTTGTTGTAATGGACAACGAAATTAATAATCATATTGAACCGGCTACCTCTGGTGATACTGGCGGAACTCGACTTTGTAATGACAAACGACGATCGCTTCGTCCGAGTTCCAGCAGGCCCCCGTCACTCGCGCAATGCAGCGTTATAAATACCTACCGCTAAGTAGCGCGCCGGCGCTCCGACCGGCAGAGGGCCGCCGCCACCCGCCGCGCCGCACGCGAGACTTTTATTATTATTATCGTATCTTGTAACTTGTTTTTTTTTCATAAATTTGTTTTTTATTATTTTGTTTTTTATTGGTTTCTTTTTGTTTATTTTATTGCTTTTTTGTTTATTATATTAATTTGATTTTTATTTTCTTTTTTTTATCAATAATTTTTTATTTATAAATTTCTTTTCAAAACTATAAACGGGATTTTTATACCTAAATCGAATAATTTTTCAAAATTTTCGGTTAAATGTTGATTCGAAAAAAGTTCTACTTGCATTGTGGTTTATAAAACCACACAATAATTTTAATTTAATCAATTTATTTAACCATACGGTGGCACATTACTGCGAAGCTATTGTAAGTTGTTAAAAGACAAAAAAATGTATTTTTTTTTCATAGTCGAAATTCGAAGTTATTCGAACTAGTAAGACAGTAATTCGATGCCATAGTAACAATCTTCAGTCCTCAGCAACATCGTCACTTAACATCGGCTGAGATGAAAACCAAGAATTTGTATTTTTTTATAATTTTTAAATGTATTAATGACGATAAAATAATATTCTATTCTCTTATTTTTTGCCATGTACTAAGTATTTTAAAATTTTCAATATTTGCGCACTGCCAATTTAGAAGTAGATTATGAGGAATAATGTATATAATTTAACACCAATCATGTATTTTACCATATTCTTGCAAATAAAGTACTATTGTTATTATATATTTTATAAAATTAAAGCACATTTGAGTGGGGCTTTCCTCGCAATCAATTTATTTCATTAATCCTACGTATACCATTTTGTTTATGTTCTTTGTACAACCCTTATGTTTTCGCTCGATGACGCAATCACGCGGTGTACGCGGGAATCTCGATTCTCGGCTCGCGTTTATAGAGACCTTTTCTTCTTGCAGCGACTTTTGTTTGTCGGTTTTGGCTATTATTATTACAGCGATTCGAGCGTTTCTATGGGAGTGATGTATCTGTTACGTAGTAACTATTAACTAATCTGTGGTTCCAGTTCGAGTAGTAGTTCCTCAACATCTAGTTCTTCGGATTCACAGCGTAATTCGAAAAAGAAGTCACGTCGTCATCGTTCAAAGAATCATAAACGTAGCCGCCATATTTTAGAGAAGTTATCAAAAGAATTAAGTGAACTTAAGAATAGTGTAATGAATAATAATTGTAATTTTGATTTTGGTGATAACGACTTTGGTTCCGTTTTATCGGACGTTAGTGGTCATCTATATAATGATTTATACACCTCGCAGGTGTTGCCAATAGAGACTACAAACATGCCTAATCGTGATTTAAATAATACGGGTGTTCATAGCTTAAATATTCCAAGTGATGGGGCAGAATTGAATTTTGATTTTGAAACAAAATTAAAAGAACCTACCATGCCTCGTACATCACCGGAATATTTAAGTATGTTAAACGAAGTTCAAAGGTTCGATAATACTACATGGTCTGAAATACGTTATGCTGAAACACAAAAGTTATACAATCACACACCAGGATTTACAGAACTTGAAACAAACGATTCTGTTAAAGCATACGATACTACGCGACATTTGGCTTATTCCGATAAATCATACGCGGCGTTAACTTTTAGCATTTTAAAACAAAAATAAATTTTTATTTATTCTTTACGTAATTTATTAGCCTGGTCTCAGACAGCTGATGCCTCTCTTAATAACCTTAATGATAAAATAAAAGAACTTTTTCTCAACGGTGATTATCACAAAATATCAAATGATATTTTACAATTAGTGTGCGGCCATAGGGCTGAAACGATAGAAATGAGAAGGACAGGCATTCTTAAATATGTAAAGGACCCTCTAATGCGGGCTGCCCTAAATAAAGTCCCTCCTTCCAACACTCACTTATTTAACTCGGAGCAATTTTCTAACGCCTTAGAAAAATTTGGTGGAGTTAGAAAAACGTTTGCGCCAATTAATAAATTTGCCACTGGGAGTGCTTTGCGAGCAAAACCTATTCGTTACCCTTCGCAAGGGCAAAGTTCTCATATTGTACCATCGCGTGGTACATCCATTCCCTGGGACAGACATATACATACAGCATGCTGTGAGCCCAATAACCAACCCTCGCAGGGTGGTTACCAAATTCCATATCTTACGCAAGGATATGCTAATCTCGAACAACAACGGTTATAATACATACAACAGAGGCTCAACTTCCTTTCGATCTCGCGGATCGAGGCCACGGCAGCCTTGTCAACGAGGACAAAAGCGTCCATCATCTCCCTCTGCAAACAGAGGTAATAAGAGACACAGACAATGACTACCAGAAATTTCGAGCCGGTCAGCTAGCACTGTATCGACACCGTTGGAAGGAAATGGGCGCTCCAATCTTCCTTCTTCGCATAATAACAGGGTATCGCATACCTTTTCAACTAAAACCACCACTCAAGGTACCAAACCTGGCAAGCGACCGTCGGCGCACATTAAAGTCAAAGGAAATGTCTGTAATTATTTCACAAATGAAACACCAGGGGGTTCTAGAAACAGCAAGCCTCTCTCCGAGCTTTATTTCACCCCTGTTTTTGGTACCCAAGAGCGATGGCTCACTTCGCCCTATTTTCAACCTAAAGTCATTAAACCAATATGTGTTGACCGATCGGTTTCGACTTATAAACATGTATCGGATTCCGGACTTCGTACAACCACGGGACTGGATGTGCAAACTGGACCTGTTACAGGCGTACTACCATCTGCCCATAGCCAAATCCCACAGACGGTTTCTTCGTCTGTTATACAAAGGCGAATTACTGGAAATGACGTGCCTCCCATTCGGACTAAGCACTGCACCAAAAACATTCGCATGTCTCACGAACTGGGTTGCACAAACACTCATCATCATCATCATCATCTCAGCCGCACGACGCCCACTGCTGGGCAGAGGCCTCCCCCATGGATCTCCACAACGATCGATCCCGCGCTGCCCGCATCCAGCGGCTTCCGTTGCACAAACACTGCGACAAAAGAATATAAGATTAATCGTCTACCTAGACGATTTTCTCATTGTACACCAGGACCCGACGGTTCTGTCCAGGCACGTCAACATCGTGTTAAAAACACTGATTTATTTGGGGTTCGTAATAAATTACAAAAAGTCAGTTCTCGTTCCCCAAAACCGTATCAATTATCTGGGAATAGTTTAGGACACATGGAAAAACCAAAAGTGTCTACCTCCCGAAAAATATCGATCCATCAAGCAGAAAGTCAGCCAAGTAATAAAAACGGGCAGGATCTCCATGAAAGAGCTTCAAAGCCTTGTCGGTCTGTTGAACTTCGCCAGCTTCGTTGTCCCTCGGGGCAGACTAAATCACAGAGCCGCTCTAAGATTTCTAAACACATTGCCCGAAAACAATACCTCCAAGAAATACACTCTACCCACCAGCGTGGTGAAAGAAATGCGTTGGTGGTTGCAAAACCACCAGGAACCAACACCAACACACTTTCTGACAACCGATGACTCGGATGTGGCGTGGGGGGCGCAACTGAACAATTCTGCCCTATCGGGAGTATGGAATGCAGCAGAACAGAAACTGCACTGCAACCACAAAGAAATGTTGGCTATTCTGAAAGTTCTGGAACTCGAAGTATTGAACATGAAACAGGCGTCAATCCTTAATCAATCGGACAATCGGACTGCAGTGGCTTATCTCCGCAACGAGGGGGGAACAAAATCCCAGAATCTCTTGAACTTGACATATCAAATACTCCAGATATTAGACAACAATCAAATTGTGTTCAGAATTCATTACATACCTGGGAAATTCAACAGCCATGCAGATCATCTGTTTCGTCATCGTCAAGCCCCAGAGTGGCATCTACTGCCAACATTGACAGAATTGATATTTGCAAAGTGGGGCTGTCCAGTAATCGATTTATTCGCATCCAAGAAAGCTCGAGTAGTGACGAATTACGCAACCTTGGATCACAACGACCACGAGGCGATGTTTCACAATGCTTTCAGCATAGATTGGAACTTTCCACTGGCGTGGATATTTCCACCTCCCTTCCTGATCCCCCGGGTATTAGCACATCTCAATCAGGCAACAGGAATTTATCTGATCCCTCGTTGGTATTCCTACCAAACTACCAAAAGGTATTTTGGAGGGCCGACCTCGAAGCTCGAGCCATTGCAGCCCCGTTCACAGTGACAAATCTAGAAAGATGCTTAGTGGACACGACAACAGGCCTGCCACCTCCCAAGGTTCAAGACATGATCTTGGAAATCTGGAAATGTGGGGGTGGTCAAAGGATATAACATCATGGAATCCCAATCAAATAGGTTTGCTTAAAACATCATGGCGTCCCTCTACTATAAAAACATATAATGCTTGTTGGAATCGTTGGTTACAGTGGACGAATCTACATATGATAGAACCTACACGTCCTAATGGATCTCAATTAGCACAGTTTTTGGCAGATTTACACTTAAATTTAAATCTTTCATACAATAGTATTCTCTTACACAAATCTGTAGTTTCCACCTTATGCAGCGTACAATCGTCTGGAAAACTAAGTGAGGATGTCTTAGTAAAAAATATTTTAAAATCTATATCACTAAAACACATTAAGGCAAAACCACCTGTTTGGGATATTAATGTCTTGTCTACATTTCTCAGTAACTATTCTGTAGATACTGATAATATTTTTAAACAGTCCGCCACACAGCCACGTTGTTATTGCTTTGCTCCGGGCGTAAGATCCATGATCTTACCTTATTATGTGTAGACCCACAATATTATTTTACTCATAACGATACACTTATATTGTGGCCACGTTTTGGATCAAAAACTGACTGTAGAGACTATAGACAATCAGGCTGGAAATTACTGCATAATACTCAAAACCAAAATCTTGATCCTGTATATTGGGTAAATAGGTCAATAAATATTCTAAATGAAAGGCGTGTAAAGAGTGACTCAACTAATTTATTTATAACACTGAGAGGTCACCGAAACCTGCTTCACGCACAGTTGTCGCAGGATGGATAAAGAATCTGTTGAAAGAAGCTAACATCACAGCTACACCTGGTAGTGTTCGCTCAGCTGTAGCATTTAGGAACTGGATCGATAATTTCCCCCTTGAGGATATTTTGACAAGGGGAAATTGGAGATCAGTTAAAACGTTTCAAAAGTTCTATTGTCGTGAGGTTATTAATTCAGAGTTACAAAGTAGTACAGCTGTCACAAACTTCTTTAACCCTGAAGATTGATTGGCATTAATCATAGTTTGTTATGTTTATAAAAGTATGTAACCAGTAATTGAGTCTGATTTTCGTAAATCGTGTAAGAGGTTTTTTCTGTATTATGTTATTTAAGGAGTTGATTGTAATGTCAAAGTGTAATATTGGTTTTGATTTAAAAGTTTAATGTTTCAAAAATATACATAAAATATGTTCACTCTCTCGTACATCCAGTTTTATTTATCTATCCATTATTATCACATTGGCGTTTTCACCAGGCGATAACAAACAGGTCTCAATATTATAAGCTTCTAATAACGGTCAAGTTGTTTAATAGATGCGTTTTACCTGAAATAAAACGCATTTAAACTACATACTTACCTTATTAGAAGCTTAGTTTTTATTTCTGCCTGGTGCATTCATATTTCGACGCAATAACGAACCAAGCGCGCGCGCGCGGACTCGAAACTTTAGACGCTCGCCGCGCCGCCTGGTGACGCCACTGAGGGGATGAGCGAGAGAGACAACGCTATACCGAGAGAAAGAGAAGAAAAACACGACGGGAAACGGATATCTCGATATTATAAGCTTCTAATAAGGTAAGTAGTTTAATATGCGTTTTATTTCAGGTAAAACGCGTCTATTAGCAATGTATCTATAACCACATACTATTGGTGTACCTTTTCCATAAATAAATAAACTAACTTACTAACATCATCAGTTCCGGAATCATCTGCTATACCCAGGTCTCTTCAATATAATAGTTGTGAACGAATATAATTTACAAAGACTTTCCAGCGTTTTTTTAGTTATCTATTTATTTATTTATTTCATTATAGACGAGCAGCTTATAGCTGATGTGTCTATTTCAGGCACTGTTGAAATTTCTTTGTCACTTCACGCTTCACTGAATATTCTTGCACTAACTATTTAAGATAAATGTTTAAGAGTCACATTATTTGTGCGTAGCCAATTATCCAGTCTATTTTTAAAAAAATTATAGATGTGGCAGACACTACTTCCTCAGGCAATCTATTCCAATTGTGAACCACTCGGTTGCTTAAAAAGTGATGTGCAGTGTTGGTTTTGGCGCGTTCACGGTTTATTTGGTTGTGGTGGCCTCGTGTTGGTTTTAAGTTCGTCTTTAAATTATATATTTTTTGTATGACAGGCAAGTTGTAACCGGTTGTCAGGATTTTGTATATTTCGATAAGGTCACCACGGAGACGTTTCTTCCAGAGTAGTGAGGCGCAGTGCGCCAAGTCTTCATAGGACATTCGACGTAGTGCTTGTGGAATCTTGGTCGCTCTTCGTTGAACACTCTCCAGCAGATCAATATCTTTTTGGAAGTATGGACTCCAGATTTGAAAGCCATATTCGAGTACAGGGCGTATATGTTTTATAGATCTTTCTAAATGTTTCAACTGTTATAGCTTGGAATGATCTCCGTATAATATATAGAAAGGAGTTTGCTCTCTTCACTGTGGCAGATATATATTCTTCCCATTTTAAATTGAATGAAACTAGTATTCCTAGGTCTCTCTGATGGTCTACAGTTTTCAAAACATTGCCGTTGAGATAGTAGTCAATCTTAGGACTTGTTTTGCCTAGATGAAGAATAGTACATTTTGATACATTCAATGTTATGACCCACTCTTTGGTCCAGTGAAGAATACGGCTGAAGTCCTCTTGCAGTCGTTCACTGATCTTCCTTGCTTTTTGACAAAGTAAGTAAGTAAGTATTCTTATAATGGTAAAGGTATTTTATTAAAAAAACATTTTGCCAGCGTCACGTAAGAGTTTCCCACACGTACTTGAAATGTTCTGTCTGTCAGGTAGTTTCTTATCCAATTGAGAAGTGGGCCGCGTATTCCGAAGTGTTCCAGTTTCATTAGAAGGCGTTGGTGAGGGACCTTATCATAGGCACGTTCGTAGTCAAGGTAACATACATCAACAGGTTTGCCATTATCTACATTTTTTGTCTATGTATGCATACACATTAATAGGTTACTAATAGTTGATCTCTTCTCCATAAAACCATGCTATTTTATTGAAACTATGGATTGCTAGTTTAAAAACTGAGTCAGTTGTTTATCAATTATTTTTTTCCATAATTCTTACAATAATGCTGGTTAGACTTATGGGACGAAAATTGCTTGAAAGAGTTTTGTCACCCTTTTTATAGATGGGTGTTACGAGTGCGTGTTTCCAGTCTGGAGGCAAGTATCCATTTTTAAATGATAATTTCATTAGTGCAACAAGAACTGGAGCAAGGTTCTTTGCGCAGTGTTTAATTATACAACATAGTATTTGGTCGGGCCCAGGGGAAGACTGTACTTTCAGGTCGTTAATTACACCCAACATATCCTTCACTGTGAATGATATTTCGCACAGACTTTCTTCTACACGGGCCATGGATGTAACCTCTAGTTGTTGGTTCAAAACTGGTTCTTTAGAGTAGGCTTTTTGAAACTCTTCGGCAAATATATTGGCAATGTCGTTAGAGTTTGTCAGGAGGTCACCATTCTGACTTCTGATAGCTGGTGGAATGCTAACTTTTGAAGTGGTACAGCGACGAATGTAGGAGTAGAAGTAGTAGATGTATTTCTTCATAAATCTTATTTTACAAGTAAAGTATAAATAAAATATAGATTTATTTTAAACGGTTTCTATTTTTTACATCAAGGATAAAATAAGAAATCAAAATCATAACAACACATTTTGGTGCAACCAGCTGTTGGTATCTTAAGTTTTGCGTGCGCCATAAAGTAATACCTATTTGAAATTCACGGCCCTCTGTATACACGGTGTTTCAAAATAACCAATAAATAATCAATTCTTTATCGAAAACTCTTTATTAAAAGGTGTTTATACGTAATGTCATTCAACCCAAAATTTTCATGTAAATCATAGACATGATGATGATTCTAGTGAGTGATACATAACACTCTGTCTCACGCTGCCAAGCTATTCGAGCCTCTGCTGCTGAAGAGGATCCGCCGTTCGGCCCATGGACTAGCAAATCGGATTCCACAGCGGCCACTTCACCACGGTCTAGCTAGCACGCGTACTCCACCACCTCGCGGCCGTGATGAACCTGAATAACCACACATTCGGGGTCTTCTGGCATCCCGGTCTCCTCCACTAGCTAACCGCCACCAGCATGCCGCCAGCTCATATAAGACTGCTGGCGCTGTTTCTCAAGGGTCAGAGCTTCGTAGTCGAGGCCACCTTCTAACCACGCCCCATACTCGCAGGTATACCCCAGGACGGCTGCCTGTTGTCGTGCCTCTATGCATCCTACACCGAAGACATCTTCACTCTCCAGGATCAGCTCCAGGGGATCTGATCCTCAGTCCCTAGCTCCGCGGGACTTATTGTTGGCCCTGCTCGCCGATGAAAGCGCCTTCTTCGCTTCGTCGCGGATGTTGAGCCTCGCAATCAGGCCAAGATGGCCCGTGGCATCCTGCGCCCGTTTCTGGCATCCTGGCTGCCGCTGCATATGAAACTGCTATGTTCGTTTGCGAACGGTGAACCCACTAGGATAACGCATAATACGCGGTAAGCCTCGGGTGTTACGACAATCTTAGCACTACTTCGAAGCATAGGTCAAAGTAGGTACTCGTGGATATCAACAACTAAGGTCGGCCTTAGTTGAACAACTAAGGTAAAAGTAATAAAGTGCTTCTTATGGTTATTAAGAAGATTTAGTTTTAGTGAACATGTCACTATCGGAGAAAAACCTATACACTACCCAATTCGCATGTTACATCAACAGTGCGGTTCATAATTTGATATCAGCGCTCGTGTGCGCTATTTGCACGCAAACAATCGGTCCAAAATTACTCATGGCGCATTTTGTATGCGGTATGACGTAATTGATGACGTCAACGATTGATGCTGACAGTGCTAACAGAAAAGAGGTAGTGCACTGTCTCCAGTGGGGCTAGCACGCAGGAGAATCGAAATCCGAATCGAGGAGTTTGTATGGCAATTTTATTAGTGCCACGGCGGTGAGTAGCAGAACTAATAAAATTGCCATACAAACTCCTCGATTCGGATTTCGATTCTCCTGCTTGCTAGCCCCACTGAAGTGTAAATGTCAAAGTCAACACCAGTTTTATTTTTATTTTAGTTTGTTCGAATTTATCAAGGCGCAGGTTCGGCCTCATATGGAATACTGTTCTCATCTTTGGGCTGTGGCACCCCAATACCAACTTCTCCCACTGCACCGCATTCAACGGAGAGCGACTCGAATCGTCGACTGCCAGGAAATTTCAAATCGGCTTGATACCTTGGCGCTGCGTAGAGATGTCGCTTCGCTATGCATCTTCTATCGTATTTATTACGGGGAATGCTCCGAGGAATTGTTCGGACTTATACCTGCCGCCTCTTTCCGCCATCGTTCCACGCGGCAAAAAATCCATGCCTATCACTTAGATGGTTGGCAGTCCAGGCAATTTTATTAGCGCCACGGCGGTGAGTAGCAGAACTAATAAAATTGCCATACAAACTCCTCGATTCGGATTTTGATTCGATTTTCGGTTCTCCTGCGTGCTAGCCCCACAGGTGCCCACAGTAAGCTCCCATTCAAGCTTTACATTTACACTACGAAAATCGCCACTATTACGAGCGACATAAGAACGTTCCAAAGGTCAAACAGTATAGCTTGACAAGGAGTTTATTGTACAATAAGTCTGCCCCTCAAGCCTCCTCTACACGTCCGCAGATGTATCCGCAGACGTCGTCGGTGGACGCGTCCGCCGACGTGTAGACGGGGTGTTTTGGTCGTCTGTGTAAGGCCAAAGCCACACCGCAGGTGGCACGCTTAGCGGCAAGAGGTTAGTTGGTCGCTTCGATGACACATCCCAGTGAACCAACACACTGCACGCTATGCACGCGGCCCCACCGTTAGCTTGGTGGGACGCTTGGCGCCTCGATAGCGGCTTAGCGGTTAGCGAGGCGAACGGACGCGTCGGTTATTTGCTTGGATTACTAGGATGCATTGTAGAGGAATTGATTGATAATAGCCCTCTGTTTACACGTTACGTAAACAATTTATGTGTGTTAAAAATTGTGGCAAGAAGTAACCGATATTATACAATTGTTTTACAGTGATGTTATTGTTGTTTTACTTTTTTGATATTAAGAAAAATTTAAAAGAGACATTTTATTATATGTCTATAAATACACTTTAGATCACCAGGCGCGCGCTGCCAGTGTGGCCACATCTATCGAAGCATTTTGACCGCTAAGCCTGCTTTCTAGCCAACCTTGTGTGGCCTTTGCCTTATGGCGCCTCTTCACAATGGCCCATGATGGCCAAGTATACACAATCACGATTGTGTAGAGGGCATGATTGTCTATGATCGGCCATCATCGCCGGTAATCGTGAGCAATCGGCGAATTGTCGGTACATCAAAGGAATTATGGCCCATGATGGGATACGCGTCCACACAATCGCCGACTATTCAGTACGTATTTGTCTCGAGTACAGTGTAGACTTCTCGGTAAATAAAGTTTACTGTATGATGTTTCTTTTTTCAAGCACATTAAGTAGATGATTATAAGAGCTAAGTAAAAATATTGCCGCTGCCGCGATAATCTCTTCGATGTCCATTTTTAACCGACTTCAAAAAAGGAGGAGATTCTCAATTCGATGCTTATGTTTTTTTTGTGTGTATGTTACGCGATTACTCCGCCAATTGTGGACCGATTTTCATTTTTTTTTTGTATTTGATAGAGTATACTCCTGGGGTGGTTCCAAGGTCTGGATCTGATCTCAAAATCAGGATCTGATGATAGGATCCCAAGAAAATCGAGGAAAACGCTAATTTACTTAAAAGTAGCGTTTTCCTCGATTTTTTAAATTAGGGTTTCTTTCACTAAAATGATAGCATTCACTAAAAAATAAAAAATATTTTACAAAAAATAAAAACCGACTTCAAAAACACTGAAAAGTTAAAAATAATATAAGAATAGGTACATATAAACAACATCACACTTCTATATTGAAGTCGGTGACAAATTTTAAGACTTTCTAGGAGATCATCGTTTGGCACCGACTTCAATATAGAAGTGTGATGTTGTTTGTACCTATTCTTATATTATTTTTAACTTTTCAGTGTTTTTGAAGTCGGTTTTTAGTTTTTGTAAAATATTTTTGATAGACGTCTTATCATAACAGTAAACAGTTAGTAAATTAATATTCACGATTGTGTGGAGAATTGCTCGATCATGGCGGCATTGATGGACGATCATTTGATGGGCCATCATGGCCCATTGTGAAGAGACGCCTCGATCATGGCGGCAATGATGGACGATCATTTGATGGGCCATCATGGGCCATTGTGAAGAGGCGCCATTAGGTATTTAACGTATGCAGATGCGTCCGGCACTAATCCGTTTGTTGTCGGTTTTTGTGGCACGGATCAAAGGGTTTCCAGCGCAAGCGCCCGGCACGAGCGAGCGGTCTGTCCACACGTCTCATCAGTGTTCATCGGGAAGCGAATGAGAATGCTCGCGTCCTTCTTGCAGTTTTTATTCGTTCTTTCCTTTAAACGAACTCGTTAAATAAATATGATTAACATGAGCACTGACGAAAGATTCAAATTCCTGGAGCTGTATTAAGCAAAAAACTGCATGTGGAATCTAAAAAACAAGTACCACAAATCAAAATATTGTAAGTACCTACATAATTAGGTGTTTCATTTTATTTTACTACCTACCAATATCAATCAATGAATTCAGATGTGGCTACTGTAAATTCGATACTAAAATAATTTGGAGATCTGATAGGTAGGTAAGTTTTATTTACTGCTTATTGGATTATATTACTTATTTACTGCGATGGACACTCAAATAATACTTAAAGGTACTAAATAAATAAATAGTTGCGGCAGATACGGTCTTGATAATCCATTTTGAGTGCGTACGTGTTGCGTCTGTCGAGAACCAGCACAGACTGATCGACCTACAGATGTGTGGACAGCTCGTGGTGATCAATCTGCGGATGCATCTGCCGACGTCTGCGGACGCATCTGCCGACGTGTAGAAGAGGCATCAGAAGAATATGCTGTAATGATTGTTCTGAGTTCTGCCATGGGTCTGCCTACAGAACACATATACCCAAGGGAAGAATGACAACTACATAGAAAAACACTCAGAATAACAACTAAAGCATAGTTATTCTTCTGAGGAAAAACACGTTGGGTAAATTTTGACTGTGCTGCCATCTTACTGTGGCCCCACGCACTATCTACGCGGTAAAATTCAAAAGCAGTATAATATTAATTTTTTATTGTAATCGTAATTTATGGAAACTAGATAATATGCAATGATTTTAATTATAAATCATTGCATATTATTTTCTAGTTTCCATAAATCACGTCAGAATTCGCAGAATAGTAAAGGTAAAAATTAAATAAAAGTATGATAGTTTTATTTATGTTTTATTGTGTTCATCTTCGTTTTTAATGCTAGTTTTGAACCAGATTCTACATATTCTCGGTTTTTTAATGTACAATACCTTTTAATAGTTATGTGAAAAACACTATTTATAATAATTTTTACATTTATTGAGACATATTTCTCACACTGTTTCTAAAAGGTGAAATTTATATCCTCACAGAGGTTTTTTAATAACAATGTTTTTAAATCCAATATTGATGATGACATTAAAAAGAAATTATCGCATAGAGTAGCACAATCTTCAACGCATTTAATTAAATTTCTTGATGCAAAAATTAATTTCTTCTTAATGTCGACATACTCTTTACATTCTACGAATGAATGTACATTTTCTGTCTACTTTAATATCTTCTCACACACACCACAAGTCACATTCAGTTTTTTTTTAAAATAATAAACCCACATAATCTGTTTCACAGTTTCCTGACTCTATGTGGGTTAGAAATTATAGATGTTTTCAATCCACCTATAAAATTGTGAGGCAGTAGGATTGCAATTTGCACAATTTGCCTGGATTGAGCCAAATAAATTTTCCACTGCATCCTGCTGTAGCTGACAGGTTGACAGAAATTTAATCCTGTTTTTCTTTAAGATTTTTAAATATTTGCAAAATACCTCTTAGGTCCTGACCCACCTATCTTTCGAAGGTGGTGGGTGGTGGGCTCCGGCATCCAACAAACTCTACTTCCTCACAAAATTTTTCATTAGTTCAAAACGTTTGAAATGCGGCAAGTTCATGGTTATGTTTGTTGAGTGTGGTTTGCCTCTCCTCAAATCAGCAGAGTCGCTATTTACGGCGACAATTTCCGCCGTTGTAATTGCACCTGCAGGCAGTTCCCCTGAAAATGTAATAAAAACTAAATAATGAAAATTGTCAAAACTATAGAAATATATAAACTAGGAATTCAGACAATATTTTTCCTAGGAGCCATCCGACAGTCCAACACTACAACTCAATCGGCTTATTTCTTCTAGCTGTTTTCCTTATTTTAGCCAATATTCACCCTCACAATGAGAAATCTTACATTCCAACATCTGGATGAAATATTTTTATAAATATTACTTTCAGTTAAAATCAGCTGCTGTTTGTTAATTTTGTATGAACTTTGTAGGAAATGTTTAAGTATCTCAAGGTATTAAACTAAACTAGAAAAAATTAATCAGGCCTTGCCCCATAGCATGATCAACAAAACACACTATGATAAAAGAGTTTAGTGCTTTATCATTCATATTGATTTATTGTTTTATCATAATTATTGAATGAATGAATGAATGAATATCTTTATTGTTTCTAAAATAAAAATTTTACAATAATTTAAAGAAGACAATTTAAACAAAAGGCGACCTTATTGCCAAAGCGGCAATCTCTATCAGGCAACCTCTGCTAGAGGAAAGCTAACTTAAAACTTATCATGACGGGTAAATAAACAATCATTATATTTTGTTATTTAATATTAAATCAATGACTATAAACTACATATACTACATATTAAATAATACTATTCATACACTACGTAAATTACATATTATTATACTTAAATAAAATACTAAAAACAGTAATGGAGAACACTTAAGTTTCCAGCTGCAAAAAATGACTTTTAATTGCTCGCGTAAATGAGTCATGCGAACGTGCACGCCTTACGGACTCCGGCAAGGAATTCCAGAGCCTAACAGCTTTTACCGTTTTATTTAATTATTGTGTTTCAGTGTTCATGCTATGGAGCTGGGGTGGGAATCGAACCCATGGCTTTTCTTAATCAGAACTCTTTGCTCTGACCTATAAATTTTAGTTTAGACATTTTTAGGTATTCATATCAAATCTTTATAAATTTTCAGGTTCAGATTAATTGATATAACAATATAAATTATTATGTGTAAGTTTACCTTGGGATATTTTTGCAAACATGCCTGCAGCCACCGAATGACTCAAAACCTGAGCTGCCTGAGCTAACTTTCATCTTTCCTTTGCAATTAGGGTTAAGGTGATCCTTCCTCAGTGATGGAGCAAACACGAAATTTGGATTTACATTATCTCGGTCATAAAAGTCTTGAATGTGACTCCACTTGGCAATGCCTGTAAAGAAATAGAACTATTTTTAGAAACCAAGGATTTTTTTCCTATATTAATTGATATCTTCTAGACAAGTATGGATGCATTGGAGGTGCTGTGGACTTGGCACTGTCCTTTTAATCGGGAGGTCCATGGTTCGATCCTGCCATGTACCAATGTGTCTTTCGTTTTTCAAATTTCATCTGTACATTTGTCGATGCTCCTATGGTGAAGGAAAACATCATGAGGCAACCTGCATTCATATATGAAGAAATTCAAAGGTGTATGTGAAGTCGACCAATCCGCACGAGGCCGGCATGGCTGACTTAAGCCTTACTACCCTAACCCTTGGGTAGCATCGAGCCCCTCAGTGGGGACATATATTATGAGCTGTGATGATGATGATGATTGTAAGGAGTTGCAGTTTATAGTACAGCCTGCATAGCAATTGAAATTGATAATACAGACTTTATCCATAGTGCTCAGACTCGGACATTTGGATGGAGTGCAAGCACTATTGATAAAGTATGCTGTCTCAATTTGAAATGTTAAAAATTTGGCATTATCAATCAATAAATGAACCATAGTCACACCACTGAACTGTCTAAATAATCATTATTAATATGCAACAAGAGCACTCTACAGGCGGCATATAACTATCAAGTCTTAGGATGGAGTCCACTCTCAGGACTCAGCATCCACACATTGAAAGCATAAAATGCTAGAAATATTTATTTTAACACATATAAACAGGTAGGATATATACAAAAGCTATTTTTATTCACCTTGTCAAAACCAATCATATCTGGAACAGCATGTTTGGATAATCTCTTTTCTTCAACATTAATAAAGTCAATAGTATATATAATCTTATAATCCTTTGCTCAGCATATAATTTACGTTGGAAGTCCACAAATGACCAACTGTCATTTGGAAAACAATACTTGGCCCACATTTCACATCTGAAAAAGAAAATACATCATTATGATATTTAATCTACGGAATTTAGAGTGTGCGTATGGATTGAGGAGCCACATCACGAAATCAATCGAAATCCCGCCCAGATTTAGTAGCAAATTAGATAATTTTGTAGGAGAAATCCTGGAATTTGTAGCAACACACATCAAGAGTTACATCAATTTAAAGGTGGCTCCTCAATTCAAACATCTGGATTGAGGAGCCACCTAGAACTCGGAAACTATTATATGTACATTTTTGATTTAGTATCATTTTTAGTTTCTGGAACCTACAAAAAATTTGGTTCGGATACTGCTGAAACTCGAGAAGATACAATACAAAATGTGTGGCTCCTCAGTCCATACCACAGAACACATATACCCAAGGGGTCCATACACATATGGCGCGTTCCGAATTGCGATAAAAGCGATAATATCGCGAATCCGACCAAATTAAATCGTCACAAAATATAAAGGCTATTGAATCAATAGGTTATGTTGTGACTTTGGTCGGATTCGCGATATTATCACTTTTATCGTTTTACGGAACGCAGGGATACTGTCGCGAAGGTCGCGAATAGACAATAATAAAATAGCAACACTAGTGACGCACGCTTCAGCCAATCATAGTTAAGATAAGGCTAATAGCGATTCTTTAGTCTATGGCAAAATAAGTTTGTAAATAGAATAAAGTTTTCGATGTAAAAGTGAATTTTTGTTACGTATCTATCTTTCACTTGACGCTGGCATAATTAACAAATTGCCATAAATGAGGATAAAAAAAAAAAAAAGTGAAATATAAAGTTTGCTGTAGCTGAAGCTGAGTCCTGAAGTGCCGTCCATATAATTCTAAGTATCTTGCATATCTTGTAGTTAGAAGATCAGTAATGTGTGTGATTCATTGTTATAAGTGTAACTTGGTTTCCCCCTCAGTTCAAGGTTAGGCGAGGTTGCCGGGACGTGAGGTCCTGGCAACAAGCCGAGCCCGGGCCTCCAGAATAAATGGTCCGGGATCCAAGAAGGTAATCGGGTAGGCGAGGTTCCGGGACGTAAGGTCCTGGCAACAAGCCGAGCCCCGGGCCTCCAGAATAAATGGCCCGGGATCCGCCAAGAAAGACCTGGTGTAATCAGTGTTCCAGGCCCAGACGACTGGAGACGTCCAGAGAAGAAGCTCTGGGTCTAATAAGGTTGGTAGAGCCGCGGTGATGGTTGTCGATCACCGGGTCTGCAGTACCTCCAAGGTGTTTAGTAGTACATGATGGGAAATCAAGTGTGTTTGTGTTGTGCAGCGTAGGCTGCTAGCGTTGAATACCAACGATAAGAAGTTGAAACTACTTGATGATGTAAGTTAATAGTTAAATTTAACCCACAGGAGGTGAACGGTACAATCCAGTGGAAATTAGATATACATGGGATGCTCATATCTCAGGTGCGGATGTATCTAAATGCGAAGCAGATATAAATGAGACAAAAATAGAAGATAACTCAGGTATGAGATTTGTATTGTAACTTAATTAAACCTGCCATACATAGAATACTTTCGTCCCGTCCGCCCGTTGCGCCGGATGATGGTAATGCATATACCTAGCTATCTAACTACTCTCTCATCCTTCTCTCTGTGTATGATGTATCTCTGGGTATATGTGTTACTTATACCCCCCATTCGGACGTCGTCGGTGGCGGGCGGGGCGACACATACAAAACTTGTCAACGTGAATTTCCACGAAACTAATTGAGCAATTTTATTTTGGAGTGCATGATCATTTAGTAGTAATTTTGCTAGAATTTGTAGTATAGAAATAATGCTGGAGTACTTAGTGAAATTAAAAATTTAAAGCAATATATGTGGCTCCTCAATCCAGACGTTTTGCATATAAATGATTGACTGTATCTTCGCGAAATCACAATGAAATCAAAAACTTGGGGCGCCAACATTTAGTAGAAATTTCTACTAAATAACTACGTATAATTTATCAGTGTACATACATATTAAGGATCTGAAGAAAAACACACTTTCCGATATTCCATAGGAAATTGCTGTTAAGGGTGTCGTAGTCTATGGTAGCTTTACTTCCATGTAAAAGAAAACGTAATGACATTAATTGTCATTCGTAAACATGTCAAAAGCTTAAATAATAAATATGTGTAAATGTTAAAGCTGAATAAAGCCAAGTTCTGAATTGGTTGTTTCTCTTAGTATATATCAATTTATTCAGCTTTAAATAAATATCAAAATGTCTATCGAAAATCCAACTCTTGCCGAAAAGCCAATAACAACTTCGAATATCTCACGCTATCTCCGACCCGACCGTTTTGATGTTGAGCCCGCCGCTGCTGCCTCGGATCTAAAATGGACACATTGGAGGTATTCATTTGAAAATTTTCTATCTGAAGAAGCAGTTTCTGCCACGGAACACGTTAAGTACAAACTTCTTGTAAACCATATCTCACCAACTATTTTCAACTTCATCCGTGAGTATAGTACGTACAGCGAAGCTATTCAGGTATTAAATCACACATATGAAAAACGACGCAACATCACTCTAGCACGGCACCATTTAACTTCTCGGAAACAACAACCTGGGGAATCAATATCGGAATATTCAAGAGCACTCATCTTGCTTTCCCACGACTGCCATTTTAAAGCAGTTACAGCCGAACAACACCAAAATGAAGCAGTCCGTGGTGTACTCATTGCTGGGTTATCTTCCAATAAAATAAGGGAACGACTGTTAGAAAACACTACGATGTCGTTAGAAGAAACTCTTAATTTAGCCATCTCACTTGAAAGTGCAGAAAATACGTCACACATTATTGAATCTAAATCAAATTCCGGGTTTGTTAATGCAGCTACAGAACCTAACTTGTCAGAAATTAGAACTCAACAAAATTTATCTGCAACAAATTCTCAAAATACGCGACGTAAATGTTTCTTTTGCGGAGGTAACCTCCATCAACGACTGAGATGTCCCGCCCAAAACGCCGAATGTCAACTTTGTTCTAAGAAAGGGCATTTCGCAAATGTTTGCCGTAGCTCAGTGCGAACTCAACGCCATATGAACGCTGCTGTCACACCAGAAGAAGGCTATGTTTCCCAGGAATCTCAGCTGTCAATTATTTCTGCTGCATCACCTTCAAGCCTGCGTATGGCTACTGTATCTATAACTGTCAATAGCAATCCCGCCGATGCCTTAGTTGACACAGGCAGTTCATTGAGTTTTATCGACAGTCGCCTAATCCACTCTTTGAAACTAAAAACTTCACCTTGTAAGCAAACTGTTAACTTTGCATCTCGAGAACACGTTTCTAACGTCAACGAACTATGTCATGCAACTTTACAAATAGGATGTCATGTATACAAACAACATCCCTTGCTCATAGTAAACAATCTCTGTGCGGATGTCATCATTGGTCACGACCTACTAAAAAAACATGCATCCTTGCTATTGGAATTTGGCGGTGAAGAAGAACCATTAAAAATCTGCTGCGTCCTTGAAGCATCCGTCCCGCCTGTGTCTGTTTTTACTAACTTAATGACCGACATCAAACCTATTGCTATCCGTTCTCGACGGCATTCGGAAGAAGATCAAGACTTCATTTCAAAAGAAATTTCCGCTTTGTTAAAAGATAAGGTCATAGAGCCCAGTGTATCGCCATGGCGGGCACAGGTCCTAGTTGCTGGTGGTGGAAGCCACAGGAAAAGATTAGTTATTGACTATTCGCAAACGATTAACCGATACACAGAATTGGATGCCTACCCTTTACCTAGTATTGACACCATCGTTCATCAAGTCGCCAAATATGACTGTTTCAGTCAAATTGATTTAAAAAGTGCATACCACCAGGTCTCAATCCTAACGAACGAGAAAATTTACACGGCATTCGAAGCCTGTGGTAACCTTTATCAATTCACTCGTATACCGTTTGGGGTTACCAACGGAGTCGCCGCATTTCAGAGAACTCTCAACTACATTATACATACTGAGCAACTTAAAGGCACCTTTGCTTATCTGGATGATATCACTATCTGTGGAAAAGGGGAGATAGAACACGAAGCTAATCTTCAGAAATTCATGGCAGCTGCGGGAAAATACAACCTTACTTTGAATTTGAACAAATCCGTATTTCGAACAAAAAGTATAAATCTTCTTGGTTATACAATTCACAATAATATAATAAGACCTGACAAAACACGCTTAGAACCACTTGTTAACCTACCAATTCCCCTTGACACTGCCACCCTTAAACGAGCCCTTGGTCTTTTCGCTCACTATTCAAAATGGATCAAAATTTTTTCAGAAAGAGTAAAACCTTTAGTTCACGCTAACTTCCCACTTTCTCATCAAGCAATAGATTGTTTCAATGATCTCAAATCTGAAATAGCAGAATCCACCTTAACCGCAATAGATAATAAAGAAATATTTACTGTTGAAACAGACGCTTCCGAATTTGCAATTGCTGCAACCTTAACGCAAAAGGGGCGACCTGTGGCTTTCTTTTCACGATCGCTAAATGATTCAGAAAGGCGTCAGTCTTCAATAGAAAAAGAGGCTAGTGCGATTGTGGAAGCTTTACGCAAGTGGCGGCATTACTTAACAGCTAGACACTTCATTCTTATTACTGACCAACAGTCTGTAGCATTCATGTTCAACCAGAGACATGTCAGCAAAATAAAAAACGAGAAGATAGAAAGGTGGCGCCTTGAGTTATCTTGCTATCGATACGATATAATTTATAGGCCGGGAAAAGATAACGTTGCTGCAGATGCACTCTCACGAGTATGTGCTCACATAAATACTGCGATATCTAAGCTCTCCGATCTACATAACTCTCTATGTCATCCAGGTGTTACGAGGATGGTGCATTGGGTGCGCACGAAAAACTTACCTTACTCCATCGAGGAAGTAAAAAAGATGACAGCTGCTTGCCCCGTTTGTGCTGAAATCAAACCAAGGTATGGAAAAAACGAGGGTAAATTAATCAAGGCTACAGCACCGTTCGAAAGGCTAAATCTTGATTTTAAAGGCCCCCTTCCATCTAACACCCAAAATCACTACATTCTGACTATTATAGATGAATACAGTCGCTTTCCATTTGCCTTTCCCTGTAAAGATATGACAGCGGGAACGATTGTTAAATGCCTGAAAGAAATCTTCTACATTTTTGGCACTCCAGCTTATGTTCACTCGGATCGCGGATCTTCCTTTCTATCAGATGAGCTAAGAGGTTTTCTCACAAACCTAGGAATCGCTTGCAGTCGGACTTCACCCTATAACCCGCAAGGGAATGGCTTAGTTGAGCGACTGAATGGAACATTATGGAGAACAGTTCAATAGGGTAGTTGACTCATATCAAAATTTATTAAAATATTGTTTATTTCTAACAGTATTTGGCATAAGGTTCCACAATATACCGATTTTAATAAATAAGAATGAATGATTACTGTAAAATTTTAATTTGAAAATGCTAGAAATAATCTTTTTTTATCTCACGCCGTAAACGCTTTGATATCCTGTGGTCAGGGCCGTGACGTCACTCATATAGTAAACAAAGAAATGTCAAATTTGATTCAACAACTCGTCGATTTGCACTATTCTTTCCTAAAACTGGCAAAAAATCGTCCAAGTCTCCGTTATTATATTTGTAAATATCGTAAATTATTTGTATTAATAGCAAAATCAACCATTGATGTTGGATTTGTGAGAGCAGATAGTACAAATCTTCCGAAAATAGACAGATTGTTGGTCAGGAGATTCTTTGTGTATCGCTCTAAACAATATAAGTACAGTTTCAATACTGTTATAATGAAGAACGCTGTTACAATGAGTTACAAGTGTACTTGTCAAGATTGTCACGCGGCAGAAGAGAGTTGCAAACATGCATTTTTGGTGTGGTTGCACCATCACAGTGAGGAGCTATTTTGTACAGCATTTGAATGCTATTGGATAGAATTCTATCTCTCAAAAGTCAAATAAACACTAAAAATATTTACTTCAAGAGAAATGTTGAAAAGAAAACATCAGGATCATGTGTCAAATACCAGTGTAGTACTGCAAGAATTTGTAAATGAACATAAAAAGAGAAAGATTGGCAGTTGTTCATTTGTCAAGCATGAAGAAAATTACTGGGAGGAAAAATATATATACATTCACAGACACAGATTGTGACATATTTCTTAAAAAATAAAAGACCTCTTCAATGAAGAAAGAATAAAATGCATAGAAAACTAAACCACGAATCATTAATACAGAAGTGCTCTTTAGTTCGAGCTTCGTTATAAACAATAACAGCTTCCATGTGCTATAAAGTCAGCCAGTGCATAACACATGATGGTTCTTTTGTTGGGAAGATTTTTGGTGGGAAATCTTGCAGACACCTACGAGTATAATGAAATGTGGATAAAAGTTGAAAGATGAAGATTTGGGTTGAAGTTTGCAAAATGTGACCTCATTTCTGAATAATACCCTGTAATAGTCTATTCAACAAACGGTATCCATAAAATTAGATTAATACAAAATTGTCATGTTCTTTTACTGAAGATAATATTAATTATCAAAGACGGAAAACTGTGAACAGTATGCTTAACTCAAGTATAGATGCAGATGTTTTGTGCTAAAGCAAACAAAACTTATATAATTTTGTGTTGCTAGCAGTATGTCATTTTGAAAACACTCAAAAGGTGACAATATTAGCTATAATAGGTATTTGTTCTAACAATCTGAATATCAAAAAACTTATTGATCAAATAGTGTCATTTTGGAAACTATACTACATTTTTCCTAAATTATATGAAAGTATTACTTCATAATAAATCACTTTACTATTATTTTGACTTTTATTACCTGCGACCTAAAGGCAATATATACAAATTAATAAATTTGATCTAACTCTATTCAACCTATTTGTACTTTTGGAACATATACTATATTTGAGTAACAATGATAAAAATGAGCAACAAACCTATAAAATATTATAAATCTTTTAAGGTGTAACAGAAAAATAAAACACATGCATTTCAAATTAAAATATTTTGATTCAACTTAAACCTTTACAAGTCATTATTGTCAAATAAACATAGAACATTTTTTTTGTGAAGAACATAATGAGTAATGTAGCACAAAAATTTATTATGTCATCTTTAGATGTTAGTTATGTATAAAGTAAGGAAAAAAAATTTCTTTATATTATTTATTTAATAAGAAGGGTCTTGTAAATTAAGAAGAGCACAGGCTGACAACACAGCAATCACATTTAATATATTTGTATACGGCTTTAAAATGGATAACTTGCATATTCTTGCGTAAGCTGTTCTGAAATTTACCAGCCATGGTGGCCAGCAGGTTTAATCAGTGAAGATATAACATCTTTCAGTTTTACCAAACTGGACCTATTTACTTCTATGGTGCTTTGGTATATGAATACTTGAGTTATTTTGTTGACATAATGTTGTTCTAGTTGACGGGTCACATTTTGATGTTGTGGCTGAGCATGCACTGCTTTGTATTATGTTGCACAACTTTTACTGCCGTATCAATCACGTTGTCAAGAGGAGAACAGGTTAGTACACAATAGTTCTCATTAAGTAACCACTGAAAGCAACAAATTTTAATTAGGTACTCAGTAAATTCAAGTAAAAGTTGTTTAGATAAATATATTCATTATGAAACTTTGATATTTTTGTTTGTATTACATACTTTTTAATTAATATTCAATTACATCATTATTCAATTGGACATAAGTACATATTCTTTTCTTTGAAACATCATCTAGTGTCAGTGTATAACTTAGATTAAATCAAAAAGGCGTAAATGGTCAAGTTTTCTCTCAGTTTTCTGGTCAAGTTAAAATTTGGTTGGTCGGCTGCAGTCAGTTTTCATTCTAACTGAAAGATAAAAATTTAATTAATTTACATACAGATTTGATTTTACATACAACCTAAAAACTTCTATTTTGTTTAAGTTGAAACTGAAGTACCTACACAGATTGAGTTATTCAGTTATAGTACTTACATTAATGTGATTTTCGCAAAAATACATTTGAGTTTCAGTAGATAGTTACAGGATTTCTTTAAGCGAGTGTTAACCAAATATTTCGCATGTCTATATCACTGGGTACGTCTAATCCACAGATTTCCTGGAGTCTTTGAAGAGGTAATTCTATATTTCTGTTCTATTGTCCCGTTCCATATATAGTTTTACTATATTTTGTGATAATTAATAGAAAGCATTGTTTTTGTGAGGTTATTTCGCCCCCGTGCTTTGTTTACTATAAGACTGACGTCATTGCCACAGATAATGAACAGACTATCATGGCTGACCGTGTTTTCGGTCCAAAATTAAAAATCTTAATTTAAAATAGATTTTTTGCACTTTTTAGCCATCGAAAAAAATAATATTCATGTGCTATGGTCTAATACAACAATTATGAACATTTTAAGCTCTACTTTAAAAAAGGGTCAACTAGCCTATTGTATCGCCGCTCTAAAAATATGGACATAACCTACTGGGAGTCAGCTATCCCTACGGCACTTCATTCAATAAGGTCGCTTTTATCTACTGGAATAAACTGTACACCTCATGAAAAGATGTTCAATCATCCAAGGCGAACAATTAACGGACAATCTATGCCAACGTGGTTGCTTCAACCAGGAACCGTTCTAATGAAGAAAAATATTAGATCCTCTAAGTATGATCCAGCAACGGAAGAAGTGGAACTTCTGCAAAGTAATCCTGATTACTCCTTCATTAGAACTTCAGATGGTCGAGAAACAACTGTCTCGAATAGGGCATTAGCTCCCCTTCCAAGAGTTGAAGAAATCCAATCCGATGAAGAAAATCTATCGAACCCAGTGGAGGACGCCGCAGTAGATGACACACCAGTCCTACCTGCTGAAACACCATCGCTTCGCTGTTCAAGCCGCGAACGTCGGCCTCCTTCATATCTTCAAGATTACGTCACGTCTTAAAAGACCCCGGGGTGAATGTCGTAGTCTATGGTAGCTTTACTTCCATGTAAAAGAAAACGTAATGACATTAATTGTCATTCGTAAACATGTCAAAAGCTTAAATAATAAATATGTGTAAATGTTAAAGCTGAATAAAGCCAAGTTCTGAATTGGTTGTTTCTCTTAGTATATATCAAAGGGTGACCATAATATTAATGAAATCAGGATAACTGTTTCATGTTTATTTCTTTTAACATCAGTCATATAAAAATAACATTGATTTCGCTATAATTAATTAGTGACATTATAGCACTTTTCTTAATATTCTGAAATGAAAGTATTCAATGAGCTTATCAAAAACTCAGAAGAATTTTATTTATCATTGTTATGACAGCGCTGACATCTGTTGTAGTTTTTTTTGCAACTTTCTAATTCTTTGTGAGCAAAGGTTCACCGCCATACAACCTACCCTTTGCTCCGAGTTGATATAATCATGTAAACATTTTAGGTGAACTAAAATAGATTGTATCCGGTTTTTATGTATAGAATAAAACAGAATATTCACTTAGTTAATAATAATTTTATGCCTTCTCTTTGCTCCGAGTTGATATAATCATGTAAATATTTTAGGTGAACTAAAGTAGATTGTATCCGGTTTTTATGTATAGAATAGAACAGAATATTTACTTAGTTATTAATAATTTTATTCTTAAATGAACAAAACCTTCAATTTGGTTTCTTTCTGTGAACAATCTTGTTGGCTAATGTTGAGTCCGTGGATAGGATGTTATTGTCTTGATCATCTGTGGAATTAGTGCCGCGCAATAGATTTACAAGAAATAGCGTCTTATCGAGTAGGCGGTTATCAAAAGTGCATTCATGTGCTTTAAAAACTTCTCATTAAATGATTTATTTTATTTTCCTTTTCTCGTCAAGGTGGCAAATCGGCCCAGAGGCTCTAGACAAATGCCACACGCTAACTTTTCCGCAGTCGTTCTACAGAAAAAATGTATGGAAATGACATTAGCTTACGACAACCTCACGCTATTTTTTCAATGTCATCTTCATACATTTTTTCTGAGGAACGACTGCGGAAAAGTTAGCGTGTGGCATTTGTCTAGGGGGTCTGATACTTAATTAATTCCAGCTACATATACTATGCTTGGAGTATTTTACCTATACATATGTCGCCATTCGGTTAGTGTATCGATAGTATTTCCGGTGGTTGAGTTGTGACCCATCTCTCAACCCCACTTTCTCTTTGCAATAATGACCTCTTCATGATGAAGTAGGATAAATCTGGTCTTTTCCCGTTTTATGGCATGGAAGAGCAGCCGCTCGAAAATGAGATGGACTTGTGGCGACCATCCCGCTTCTAGAACATCACTTGGGCCACCACCTAACAAAGTGCAAAACAGCTCCGCTTATATAACTTAGACCAACGGCTCGCTGCATTCGACGTCACGAACCGGGCGCCTGCGCGTATGCATGTCCCTATCGCACGCACCACGCGCTAGCTTTGACTATCCTGCTCACGACGCGTCATAACAAAACAATAGCCGTTGAATGAAGGAATCGTTTTACAACTCACTTGCTTTTCGCTAACCACCGCTGTTTATTGTATGCTAAGATTCTAATATTTAATTTCGTTTATATATCTTTGTAATTAGTTGTGTTCGTTAATATAATTGCTTAGCTCAGTTCTGCGTGTTGTGTTTTATGTTCCTATCTATCGTGTAGTGCTGTGCGTGAAGAATTGATAGTTATTTTGTTCGATCGGGTTCGACTCCCGTTACGAAATATTTAATGTAGACAGCCTAAACCTAGGCCAAATACTACATCTGGTGACCCCGGAAGAACACGGAAGGCCTTATTTTGTGGAGTTGGAACATTATTCTCGGAATATTCAACATATAATTGGTCGGTTGTAATAACGGTGAGCGATTTTGAATATTTTTTTTTCGAGATGAGTCTAGTAGAAAACAAAGACGAGGTTTTGCGTGTTGGTGTACGTGTACCGCCCTTTTGGCCAGAAGAGCCCGCTTTATGGTTTGCTCAGGTGGAATCTCAGTTCGCGTTGTCGAAAATAACCTCTGATGAGACAAAATTTTATTACTTAGTTGCACAACTTGATCATCAGTACGCTATCGAGGTAAAAGACATTATTACCAACCCACCCGCTACAGACAAATATGAGAAGCTTAAGCACGAGCTAATTAAACGTCTTTCAGCTTCGCAGGAAAAGCGCGTAAAGCAACTGTTGATGCACGAGGAGCTCGGCGACCGTAAACCCTCACAGTTCTTGCGCCACCTAGCTGGTCTCGCCGGTCCATCGGTACCGACTGATTTTATTATCACTCTGTGGTCGAGCAGGCTCCCGCAGAACATCCAGACCGTCATTGCTTCGCAGATGGACCTCCACTCAGATAAGCTGGGAGAGCTTGCTGATAAGGTACACGAGATCGCACCAACTACACCTCAGGTAGCTAGTACTTCTGCACCTTCTACTGCATCCCCTCTGAACGAAATGGCGCAGCAGATATCAGAGCTGACCAGGCAAGTAGCTATGTTGACAACAAGGTTAGAGAACGCAGAACGTTCACGCTCGAGATCTCGTTCAAGGAGGTATGATCGCTCACGCAGCCGTTCAAGACCAAAACAACCACCAGTTGACCATCCACACTGCTTCTATCACTACACATTTGGAGCTAAGGCGAATAAGTGCAAGAAGCCATGCAGTTTTCACTCGGAAAACTCTCAGGGCAGTCGGAAGTAGCGGCCAATGACTGCCACACAACAACAGGCCGCCTATTCGTGACAGATCGCTCCTCAAAAATGCAGTTCCTTGTGGACACTGGCTCAGACTTGTGCGTTTTTCCGCGATCCGCCATTAAGACGCCCTGCAGCAAATCCAAGTATGATCTCGTCGCTGCGAATAACTCCGTCATACATACCTATGGACCCGTACTGCTTCACCTCAATTTGGGACTCAGGCGAGATTTTACTTGGAACTTCACTATAGCGGATGTGTCTAAGCCAATCATTGGTGTTGATTTCCTGAGTCATTTTAATTTGCTTGTGGATTGCAGGAACCAACGCTTGGTGGACAGTATCACAACCCTGTCGGTTCCAGCGACTGCTTCCGGTACCACTGATGACATCGCTTCCGTCAAATCCGTTTCCGGTGAGACCGAGTTTCACAGCCTGTTACGTGAGTACCCGGAAATCACGAGACCTGCTGGTGTTCACTCTCCTCCCACGCACAACACCGTTCACTTTATCAGAACGACTCCAGGCCCACCAGTTTCCAGCAGACCTCGACGGCTTGATCCAGTGCGTACTCAAGTTGCAAGGAAGGAATTCGAGGACATGCTTGCATGTGGAACAGCTAGACGTTCAGAGAGTCCTTGGTCTTCTGCTCTACACCTGGTGAAGAAGAAGGATGATGGATGGCGGCCGTGCGGTGACTACCGCGCCCTAAACGCCAGGACTGTTCCAGACCGCTATCCAATTCGTCATATTCATGACTTCTCCTTTCAGCTCTCTGGGTGTTCCATCTTCTCCACCATCGACCTCGTGAAGGCTTACAATCAAGTGCCTGTACATCCTGCTGATATACCCAAAACTGCCATCACAACGCCTTTCGGATTGTACGAATTTCCGTACATGACTTTTGGGTTGAGGAATGCTGCTCAAACCTTCCAGAGATTCGTCGATGAAGTACTTCTGGGGCTCGATTTCTGCTACGGGTACGTCGACGATATTCTCGTTTTCTCTTCCTCACCTAGCAAGCACCGAGAACATCTTCGGCAGCTTTTTGAACGCTTGAAACAGTACGGGATGTTGGTCAATACTTCCAAGTGCAATTTGGGTCAGCAGGAGGTAACATTTCTCGGATACCAAGTTTCGGCAGCCGGCACAAAGCCTCTGGAGACGAAGGTGGCAGCCATTCAAAATTTTTCGCCACCCCGCAATGTGAAGGAACTTCAGCGATTCTTAGGTATGTTAAACTTTTACCGTCGCTTCATACCTAACGCAGCTAAGATCCAGGCGCCATTGACAGATATCCTCGCCGGCCCACGGATCAAAGGCTCGCAACCCATCACGATAACACCAGAATTACTCGAGTCTTTCGAGCAGTGTAAGACATCTCTTACTCAGGCAACACTTTTGTCACATCCCGACCCTACAGCTGAGCTTGCCATAGTCACGGACGCCTCAGACATGGCTATAGGAGCCGTGTTACAGCAGCGCAAGGGTCAAGACTGGCAACCGTTGGCGTTCTTCTCACACAAGCTTAGCTCTTCACAAAAAAAGTACAGCCCGTACGATCGAGAGTTGCTGGCAGTGTACGAGGCTATAAAATACTTTCGCCACATGGTTGAGGCCCGAGAATTCGCAATATTTACTGACCACAAGCCACTTACCTTTTCGTTTGTACTGAACAGGGAGAAATGTTCACCTAGACAGTTCCGGTATCTTGACTTCATCTCGCAATTTACGACGGACATCCGATATATACCGGGACGTGACAACGTTGTGGCTGATGCGCTGTCACGTGTGGAACAGGTAACGACGCCTACAATAGACTATCAGTCTCTAGCTGATTCTCAGGAGCAAGATTCAGAGCTGCTGGAGCTGCTGAAACATGGTTCCGCATTGAGACTGATGAAAGTACCTACCGAGTCTAGCAAAGTTCCAATCTACTGTGACACATCAGGTCCTACACCTCGCCCGTACATCACACCCGAATTTCGCAAGCAAGTTTTTGATATGCTGCACAATTTACACCATCCTGGATGTTCAGCTACAGTACGACTGGTAGCACAAAGATTTGTTTGGCCAGGGATTCGTAAGCACTGTAGAGAGTGGTCAAGGCAATGCTTGCAATGCCAAAAATGCAAGGTTTCCCGACACACCTTCTCTCCGCTTTCCTCTTTCCTTCCTCCGTCCTCGAGGTTCTCCCATATACACCTCGACATCATAGGGCCATTACCACTGTCTTATGATTACAGGTACTGCCTCACCGTCATCGACAGGTTTACACGGTGGCCTGAGGCATATCCTCTCAAGGACATCACCGCTGAGACCTGTGCTGCTGCTCTTGTGTCCGGCTGGATTGCCAGATTCGGCTGTCCAGAACGCGTGACTACTGACCGTGGTCGCCAGTTCGAGAGCCACCTCTTCAAGGCCCTCACTGCTTTGGTCGGTGCGCGCCACTTCCGCACCACAGCCTACCATCCAGCGGCCAACGGAATCGTCGAGCGACTTCACCGCCAGCTTAAGGCGGCCATAATGTGTCACGATTCGTTACAGTGGACCGAAGCCCTTCCTCTGGTTCTCCTGGGCATGCGCAGCGCCTGGAAGGATGACCTCCAATCTTCTCCTGCCGAGCTGGTGTACGGCGAGCCTCTTCGCCTGCCTGGCCAGTTCCTGTCTCCTAAGGACGACTACCTTACAGCTGACGCCACCCAGTACGCGACACGACTTCGCGCGTGCATGGCGAAGCTCTCACCACGTCCAACTTCTTGGCATTCGTCATCTTCTTTCTACGTGCCACGGGATCTACATACTTCATCCTATGTCTTTCTTCGGCAAGATCGCGTCCGAGGTTCTCTGGAATCACCCTACGCCGGACCCTTTAAGGTTGTGAGCAAACAGCCGAAATACTTCACCATAGAAGTCAATGCCAAGAACGTCACTGTCTCTATTGATAGGCTCAAACCGGCGTACATGACCCGAGAAACGCAGATTCAAGAGAAGTCACAGGATGAAGTCAAACGAACATCCAGCGGAAGAAGAGTGAGACTCCCAGATTTTTATCGACCGTAGTCACGGTCTGCCGGGGGAGTACTGTGGCGACCATCCCGCTTCTAGAACATCACTTGGGCCACCACCTAACAAAGTGCAAAACAGCTCCGCTTATATAACTTAGACCAACGGCTCGCTGCATTCGACGTCACGAACCGGGCGCCTGCGCGTATGCATGTCCCTATCGCACGCACCACGCGCTAGCTTTGACTATCCTGCTCACGACGCGTCATAACAAAACAATAGCCGTTGAATGAAGGAATCGTTTTACAACTCACTTGCTTTTCGCTAACCACCGCTGTTTATTGTATGCTAAGATTCTAATATTTAATTTCGTTTATATATCTTTGTAATTAGTTGTGTTCGTTAATATAATTGCTTAGCTCAGTTCTGCGTGTTGTGTTTTATGTTCCTATCTATCGTGTAGTGCTGTGCGTGAAGAATTGATAGTTATTTTGTTCGATCGGGTTCGACTCCCGTTACGAAATATTTAATGTAGACAGCCTAAACCTAGGCCAAATACTACAGACTTAATATTTTGATACTTATCATCACAGTTCATATACGTCCCCACCGAAGGACACGAGCCATCCTTAGCTAGTTAGGGCGATTAGGCCTTAGTCAAACCTCGCCCGCCCAGTGCGGATTGGTTGACTTCACAAAACCTTTGAACTACTTCGCAGGTGGTTGCAGGTGTCCTCACGATGTTTTCCTTCACCGTAGGAGCGTCAGATAAATGTACATATGAAATTCATGAAATGAAAAACACATTTGTACATGGCAGGATCGATCGCAGGTCTCCCGATTCTCCTCGGAGTACAGTCCAGTGCCAAGGCCAAAAGTATCAGAAGTATCAGAGCGTCGATGGCCCTGAGCCAACGACGCTCTGATACTTTGATACTTCTAAAAATATAAAACCTATGGAGAACATGGTAAGTCGTAATTTTTATCGCAATTGTACTGTGTCGTAGGTCCGCTATTACGTGACCACGTTCTAACAATAACTCAGAAAAACTCTAACACAACATAACAATTATTGTTATGTTGTGTTAGAGTTTTTCTCCTTTGTTTCATTTGCCACATTATAACCGCTGCTTGGGAGGCTTCGGACACCTATTTATGACGTTTCCTTTGGATTTGGACGGCGTATTATGAAATGTCTACAGCTTTCACACTAAGTACTGATATAAATAAACATTTACGTTTAATAAATAAAATGCGTTTTATTTTATAGTCATTGACATGTATGCCAGTGAACAACGTTTCGCCATAATAATTACAAAACACCTTTATTACATAGGGTTCTAAAAAATTGTTTACGACCTATTACTACGACCTACGACAGATGGTGGTGCCCAAGGTAGACACCACCACGTCGGCGATTCACCGACTTCTGGGTTGCTGATTTTTATTCACCGAATACCAGCTCTTAGAAAATTGGTATTACTTACCTTGGATCCGATTTGTCTCCGTATGTAGCCGGTGGACTTCCTGAGCTAGCTCGAAGGAAGTCGCGGCTCCTGAAGTTCTGCTGTCTGACCGAACCGGATGGTACACTTGCCTATTAGGCCACCAATACCCGAACTCATTAACGAACACAAAGCTTGATACACTATTCCCCGACACTAAAACTTGGCGGAACCTCGCACCAACAATCACTTGGTGCGCCGCGCAATACTATTTGTTATATCTTAAATTATATTATTCAATTCAATTTTTAGGTTGTATGGCCTCTGTCAGATGTGACAATTTTGCCATTGTCGAGTAGCGAAAACACGTTTTAAAAAATTATATTATGTTTTATTGATGCCCGGACATAACCTCTAACAATGTCATGACATTTCGACCCGACTCGACTGACATGTCACATGCGGCCGGCCGCCAAAAAGGCTCTCACTGCACAGACCACAATGCAGTGTTGCCACTCGCTCTTCCTCGAGCGTGAACACTCAGGCTTTACCGAATATACACAAAGAAAATCATAAAAATCGGTCAAGCCGCTTCGGAGGAGATATTAAAGGAAAGAAGATAAGCATAGTATGCTGGTCTGTGGTGGGCACCCACCTATGTCAGTGTAAGTGAGACACCAACTGTGAAGATTGCTATTGCAGCCATCGCTATATGTGCAGTGTATGGTAAAAAAGAGCTTTCATTATAGAAATAGGATATACATATAAAAGTGAACTGAAATGAAAAGAAATTAAAAAAAAATGAACTCGGTAACGCAGACTGGCTGATCCTCTCACCACGGCTCGATGGCAAGTAAAAACTTGCCTTCCTGCCCATCCCAAGCGTATCTCAATACCTGCACACGCGAAAACCTTCAAAGATAACAGACAACATAATATCCGTGGCGGAGTACTGTATCTGAATCGACACGGAAGAATTGAAATGAAATAAAAAATCGCCTTTTCCATTTAACGCTATATAATGTATAATGGGCAATCTTAAACTGTTTTCATCAAATCACCGTAAACGAACGGAGTGAGATTTGCGGAGCTAGAGCGCAGCGAAGCGTAGCTCAAATCTCACTCCGTTCGTTTTCGGTGTTTTGATGAAAACTGTTTTAGAATGCCCAATATACACCTACTATTAGTACCTGTTACGCAAAAGCTATACCTAAAGTTTGCCTGTGTAGGTAGTTGGTTCTTAACCTATGAAATAATGTTTTACTTGTGTTTCTTATTTTTTTTTCAAAATAAGTAATACTTAGCGCGTGAAGTATCTCCCTCTTCAACATTATGGTACACAATAGGTATAACAACGTCGGTAAGCCAAAATGTCGAATGTTTTGCCAAAAATACGGCTATTATGCTATGTGGATAGATATAACATAATAGCGTGTATTAATACACATTATAATTCCTCAGTTGCTGTGGAGTCCAGATAAAGCTCGCTCCCACCTTCGGTTTTATCATTACTTACCATCAGGTGAGATGAAGGCCGAGAACTTGCCTGTTGTATGTAAACAAAAATAAAAATTTGTTTTTTGTTTGTCCTAGATTTTAGTCTCGTTATGGTCACCCTTAACAGCAATTTCTTATGGAATATCGGAAAGTGTGTTTTTCTTCAGATCCTTAATATGTACACTGATAAATTGTACGTAGTTATTTAGTAGAAATTTCTACTAAATGTTGGCGCCCCAAGCTTTTGATTCCATTGTGATTTCGCGAAGATACAGTCAATCATTTATATGCAAAACGTCTGGATTGAGGAGCCACATATATTGCTTTATATTTTTAATTTCACTAAGTCCTCCAACATTATTTCTATACTACAAATTCTAGCAAAATTACTACTAAATGATAATGCACTCCAAAATAAAATTGCTCAATTAGTTTCGTGGAAATTCACACTGGACAACTACACCCAGAGGCTCTGAACGTGCTCCTGGGTTAGAGCGAAAAGTTGTACTTCGCGCGAAGGCTCTGAATGCGCTCCTGTAAACGTTGTTTGTGACGCAATCAATGACGTCATCACATCCGACGTGAACGCTGTTGTCGCGAAACGGTTGTGTGCCTCGCTTGTTAGCGTGCTCACACACAGTGCTGATGGTCACTATAATAGGTAGCAAAAGGGAACGCGGCCTAATGTAGCAACACTTAGGCCCCGTTCCGTTCTACTCACAGTACTCAGACTGCTCACGCCCGGACCGAATCAATAGACGCGATGATGACGCCAATGGCATGCTATCGTTTCGGACCGATCGTGAAGGTGCTTATGTCAATAATATCAAAACAAACATAACCTCAAAAAGAATTTAACTCGTAATTCTGTGATATTCTGTGATATCCAAGCTTTAGCAGTTTTTCTTTGCCTTGTACTACCTACCTTTTACCATTTTCTGCTCTTTGAGTGTCTTTGGGAGACAGTTTGAGGTTAACTACTTTGTTTCTTCTTCAACAAAAACTGGAAATTCTAATGTCATTTTTTCCTTATATTTAATTTAATGTTAGCGCGCTCACAGTGCTGAGGCGCGTTCAGAGCCTCTGGGTGTAGTTGTCCGGTTGTTTTTTAACTCGCTCAGAGGCGTTGAACGGATTGCAGCAACCAAATCTTTTATCTCCCTCTTTCACATGATTTTTTATTTCTCTCTCTTTCTAGTAGATGACATTATAGAATATGGCCGCCAATATCATCCAATCACGTAAGAGTATTTCAGTAATAAACGTCAGAGCGTTTTACAACCATCAAATTCGATGGTTGTTCGGTTGTAACTCGCGCCAACACTCTAAGGTCTTGAACGGGCGGTTGTTTCACCCGGTTGTCAAGCTCGAAGGCATTGAAGGGGGTTAGAGCGAAAAGTTGTACTTCGCGCGAAGGCCCTGGGGGCCGATTCTCAGTTTTTTAGAGATATCTCTAATTCGACATATCTCTATTACATTGCATCTCTACTAATAATCTCTTAAAAAATGTCTATGATATGAAAAAATCGTATTCTCGCTGGCAATAGATATGTATGTCGAATGATGGTCGAATGACTATGAGGGTGCGGTCCGAAATTTGATATCAGCGCTCGTGTGCGCGTTTTGCGTGCAAAAAAAAAGTCGGTTCGAAATTGCTCATAATATGCGCATTTGTAAGCGGTATGACAGAAAAGAGGAGTGCACTGTCTCTAGAACTGTCAATGACAAAGTTAACGTTAGTTTCCCGCGGAATTTAATTTCTTCGAATTATTTTTTTCATTAGGTATATCTACAATAGATACAGAAGTGCTATGTAAAGATACTGGAGGGACAATACACGTCGCCCTTCAATTTTTCTTTTCAAATAATATTGATTGATCAAATTGACATTTGACAGACTCAAAGATCGAAAGCTCGGTCAAAAATTGATCTTAATGCTTACGTCCGTGAGCAGTGCAAACGATTTGAATGGGTTTTTTTGTTTGCATGCACGCAACCACACCCATAAAAATGAATGGTTACGTTTTGTTGATTAATACGATCAAAAAAAAGTAGCGTCCAAGTTGTCATCAAAGTTACTTTCTCAAAGCAGACTTTGAGCATGTCAACGCGGCTTTACGAAGCGTATTGTGAACCTTTTTCACATCCTTCGAAACGTTGAAATGTTTTAAAACGTCGTGTTTTGTATTTGTAACATTTTTGAATATTTTTAGAAAACAGAATTATTGGAGATGCAGTAATAAATCTATAATGGACTATAAAAAACAATACCCCACTTCAGCACAGAATTCGTGGCTTTGTCAGTTAAAGGTTGAAGAACTTTGTAAAGACAAATTTTCGGGGACTTTTACTAAAAAAATCCGAACAAAAGTGGAAATGTATAGCAGAGGAATTAAATTGTTTGGGAGAAGTCAATAAGACTTGGATTGGCTAAATATATTACAATGTTAACTAATTCTATAAATAAGCGAAAGTTCTTAAATGCATATATGTAATGGTAATTCCACTAAAAACCGAGCTTCTTCTACTATACATTAACAACAGTTGTTATAATAATCATCGATTATTCATATTAATTAAATGTGTTAGCAATTAAAATACATACATAAACTAAAATCGTAAAAAGTTCCAACAAATTATGTAAAACAGACACAGAAATAACCAATTACTGTAGCTCGTACTCGACTTTCCAAATGTCGATTGCTATCTACCACTCGTGACATGTCGTACGCTAGGCATAGACATATCTCTAACGTGACATTTTGAGAATACGGAAACTGAGAAATATTCGACATCCGCCATTTAATTTAGACATATGTCGAATTCGACATTATCTCTATGGCTTGATGAGAATCGGGTCCCTGAACGCGCCTCTGATGGTCACTATAATCGCGAAACGGAACGCGGCCTTAATCTGTTACTTCTTATCATCGTTTCATGTCAATGTTATTTTTTTTTAAATTAGTTTTTGTTGTGATTTCTTGGAGATTTACCTAAATAGTATTCTATATAAACAGTAAAGCGTACTACGATAATATTAGCGTGGAATATAACAGTGGTGTTTTTTTCTGTCCAAGTTGGCCAATATTAATTTTCATCGAAGTGTTGGTGACTGGTCCCTGGTCGGTCACCGTTATTCATCTATGAATGCAGAAGCAGAGCTCATTCTAAGATTTAAGTACCCGGTAATGTTATAATTCAAACTAAATGGTGAAAGTTTAAACAGATTACCTAGGTTCTTAGTTTCTCAAAAACTATTCATTTTAAAACCCATACTATAATATTATAAATGAGAATGTGTGTCTGTTTGTCTGTTTGTTACATCTTCATGCTTAAGCCGCTGAACAGATTTAGTTGAAATTTGGTGTAGAGATAGTTTGAGTCACGGGAAAGGACATAGGATAGTTTTTACCGCAGAAATCATCCTTTTAGGGTAGTGTTGTTGAATATATTTATTTATCAACCGTAAAATAAAATGAATAAAAAAATTTAACACATTCTTATTATTGTTTGTATGACGTGAGCGTAGTATTCCTCGTATGCTTACGTGTCGGCACTTAATACCAAAAAATAATTTATTTAGTTTGTATAGGAAAAAAAAGTAGGTTTGTTAGCTGTAATATTTTTCCTACAGAATCTCTACTTCTGATGGATACATACCCTTAAATGTTATTGGGGTGTTCAGTTACATCCTGTATATTTATTTTTGTATATTTGGTTATGTAAACAAAGCAGACAACATCCGTGACGTCTGAAAACAACCAACACTCCGACTACCCCAACCGGCCACTCTGCCCCCACCACCGACTTACTCCGGGTGATGTTTTCGAACGCAGCCCAGGGAAAGTTTCCATTAGTTTCGAATTAGTAACTTCAACATCTTATAGTCAGAACAATGTTCTTCTTCTTCTTTTTTTAATTTGGCAATTGGTCGTTGGAGAGGATAACAACCATTACTGCCAGTGTCAAGTGCCAGGATAGACAGTCTCATAGAGTAATTACGCGCGTATTTGGTAAAGTTTTCAACGCCGTCGTTTGACCACCTGAAAAGACAATCACAACACAAACAATAAAAAAAAGGTTAGTATGATTAGATGTTTTATAATTTAATTTGGTTAGTACAAATATTTTTACACAACACCTTAATGACGCGGGCAATTTTTATTTTGAGCAAACTCTTAATATTAATAGGTCTGGTGATATCATTAGGAAGGAGTTTATATAATGACACAGGGGATAAAGGACAATTAAAAACAGAACAATGTTATTATTGCTCTGAAAAAAGGTGTGTGGATTCATGTTTTGTACAATGTGTCTATCAACTTCAAACAAGTTCCTAAATAAATTGTTTTTAACTGAACTTTCTGACTGAAAACTGAAAAAAATGGCTCTAACACCATAACCTTTCGACGACACGGTTAGCGCAGAGGTCGAGTGATCGTCTACTGCGGGTCACGTGTTCGATTCCCATACGGGACAAATATTTTGTATGGCCTACAGAAATTGGTTCCGGTGTGGGCGTATTTGCATGTGATGTTCTATGTTTGTAACTGCACCCACGCCATAAGCATAACTAATAATACCAGTATAGAAGCGAATCTCCTTTGTGGGTGCGCCAAATGCCGCTATTTGCATACCTACAGCGCCCTTCCCTCTGTAACGCCCTGCAGTAGTCTGCGGACGCCGCTAGGGTCACCACATGGACGTATGGTTACCACTACAATATTTTTTATATAGGTACCTCCATATTAAATGAGAAACTGAGCATATACCGAGTCTTACTGATTTTGTACTTCAAGTGTAGCGAGCGAGCGACTATCTTTAGTAATAGTACGCACATTTTTAGTTTTTTTGATTCCGTAGTTATAAGAACCTGCCTATTTTTGATTAATTGAGCTTAATCCCTACACTTCGAGAACAAAATCATTAAAATGTTACGAATTTCGATGTACAAAAATGGTTTGTAATTTAGGTATCGTACCTACGTTTATAGTCCAACACTCTTACAAATAAAAATGAGTTATACCACATTTATTCCACCCTTATACTAGATATAGTTATACTTAGTATAAAACGAGAATAACTCTAGAATATTTTTTGACAAATAAACGAGGTTTATCTTCGGTATAGCTATTCTTCCGATCTATCAAAATGCACAATATGGCAACAGCGCAATCAAAGAGAAATGTACAAAAAAGTAACATATTATCTGTGAAAGCTGTCAGTTTTTCGACCGGGCGACCGTTTTGTTGATTGGTTTCATTTCCATGTTATTATACTTGTTTATACTTTCGTGTAATTAATTTGAAAATAGTTAAATTTTGATAAAGAACTTTGATTTTTTTCAAAAATTCTGATTAAATCAATAAATAAATTTCGTCTCGGGCGGGGATCGAACCCGTGTCTCCAACGTACCGTATTGACTCTTTGACCACTTCGACCACCGAGCTCTTATCAGCTCCGACGAAATCTTTAACTGTATTGATCTCATTAATTTGGGGGAGGAGGGGTGGGGGGTGGAGATGGCTATGTTTGGAGTTTCTTTACGTGAACGATAAGTAATGATGAGATCCGTAAGAGACGCCGCGTTGGTAAGCCCCCCAAAAGGTGAACCGACGACCTGATGAAGGTCGCGGGAAGCCGCTGAATGCGGGAGGCGCAGGACCGATCGGTATGGAGATCCTTGGGGAGGCCTATGTCCAACAGTGGGCGTCTGTTGGCTGAAATGATGATGATGATTGATCTCATTTGAACTTTGTTAATTTTTAACAGTGAATAAAGACTACTTTAGTGTATCCATTAACTATATTTAAATATTATAACCTCAAATGACCACAGCAAACAAGCACAAATCGAGTTATACTAGGTTTATACAAGGGTGCAGGCTGGTATAACTTCGGAATAACGTTTGTATCAATAGAAATGTCAATGTTATACTCAGTATAAGTTATTCTTGGTTTATTTGTAGACATTTTGCTTATTCTTAATTTATTCTCGAGTTTAACTTTATGCCACGTTTATTTGTAAGGCTGCAAGAGTTGAAGTTATGAATGTACTAATGGATAAAAACTAAGCTCACTTTTTACTGTCAGACCAACATTTTCACTTGAAAAAAAATCTGTCATTTCATAATTTTAATCAACTATTGATTTTTTTTCTTTTTTTAAAAACGTCGCCCCACAGTAGGATTTTCTCCTGAGTCCTGGGTGCAGTTACAAACATAGAATATCACATGCACATACGCCCAGACCGGAACAAATTTCTGTAGGCCATACAAAATATCTGTCCCATGCGGGAATCGAACCCGCGACCCGTTGCACAGTAGGCGATCAGTGACAAAGGTCGATAAAAATATATATAGCAGTACCAAAGTTTCTCATAATTCAAATTATTCCCGACTTGACAAAAAAAATCCCATACTTACAGAGTTTCAAAATTGCACTACAATGACAGCTTTAGAAACTCGATACATTATATTGTATTAGCTTTGACATGTAATGAATATTACGAATAAAATGGTATCTGTATCTAGGGTAGGTATAATAAAAATATTTTAAAGTATTCAATCATTTTTATTTAAAAGGTTTCAATTCAGCAGAAATATTTATAAAAGATGGCGTTTTTGTAGATTATTTGAAGTTTCGGTTATTAAACTTCAGCGCTTACTACGCGCATTCTTATAAAAAGCTTAATCAGGTAATCAATAGGAAAACATTCACAAGGTACCTGAAACACGGTGCGCCTTGACTGGCGATTCCGTTCAACGGAAATCAAACGGTAGGTAAATAACGTGGCATTGAGCGCTCTACGGCCGGGAGTTTCGCTTCTATACTCGTATTATTAGTTATTCTTATGCCCACGCCACGACACAGGAGAAAATCCTAGTGTGTGGCGACGTTTTAAAAAAAAAAACTATAGAGTGTACACACACAGTAGCATGCCAGACTTTACATGCTGACTTTGAGACCGCTCTTATGTTGCTCTTTAATTGCTACTGCTTTAGTAAAGCAAATCTCAATCTTGATGCGTTTTGATGCGTTGCTGATTGTACTATCTATATACTGGCACCTTACCAGTCCTACGTCGAAAGTCGCTTGCACACTGCACGATGATAATCGCGTCAGACCACATCCCGCTCCATTCATTCACCAATAGTAAAGCAGACTGACACCAAGAACGAATTCAATGAAACCAGATGTCTGTCTATGATTAGCCGTAGTAAATCGTAGTAAAAATATGTAGCTAATCAGGAATAGGTATGGGTCGTGTGGGCGTGTCCGATGCGATCCGATTTCAAACGAATATTTCTACAAAGTGGTAAGGCACGAGAGACCTCGATAGTACATTGAACATACACTTGTCATCTATGGTTTAGTACACGGCCGGATCTTTCGGGGGCAGAAAACCCTCGCCCTGAACACTTACCAAAACTCCGGGGTGTATTTACGTCCGTGATACACTGTCTATAGATTTATATATAGGAAATAGGCACGTTTGAATTACCGTATCCTAATAAATGATGAGAACAATAAACACTTACTTGAGCTAGTGTCCTTACAACATCTGACAAGTGGCGGTGAGAGGGGCCGCTCTGTATGAAGGCCCAGCCCTGGACTTTGAAATATTTCCTCTTCCATAAGACACTAGCTTGGCAAACACCAAACACAAGTAGGTACACAAAATAATCACTAAACATAGTAGGCACTCCAAAACACACCTATTCGCGAGGCGGGTGCAATTCAATCCTGCGCACCATCAAATTCAAATTAAAAAATCTTTATTCAACTTGTGCCTGTATATGCGAGCTCAAAGGCGACCCCTTTTTCTTTAATTTAAGGTAATTAGGTTACAAATTAAATGAAATCGAAATTGACAGATTAATACAACTAGTAATAAACCAATATTTTCATGTTTATGCTTTCTAATGTAATTTATTAATGTATTCAAATCTGACATTTTATACAAGTAATTTTATTAATATTAACTCTGACATTTTATTTAATTTGGTGTTTTTAATAAGGATTACAATTTGACATGATAATGGTGTCTATTCAGACACGTTGTGTGTCTGAATAGATTCGTTAATTAAACTAAACTAAGTTGACAGGTCTAAAAATAAGGCCGCCACTTTTATTCTTATAGAGAAAAAGAAAGATGGCGATAGTTTTAATCCTGTCAAAATTAGTTTAGTTAAATTAAGTTGTGTCTCTGAATCGACACCGTTGTATAACTTATTAATCTTATCGTCACAAAATATTTTGCATGCTGTAACTAATGGCTGAATAAGCATGATCTTTATAATTGTTATGACCATCTCCAGAGTTCATTATTCAAACGCAAAATAAATATATTATTATTATTAAAAAGCAAAAATAAGTCAAAATAAGGAGCGTCGGTGGCGCTGTGGACTCGGCACTTGCCTTCCAATCGGGGGGTCGGGGTTCGAGACTCGCCATGTACCAATGTGTTTTTCGTTTCGAATTTCATTATGGACATTTGTCTGACGCTCCTACGGTGAAGGAAAACATCGTGAGGCAACCTGCATACATCTGCGAAGAAATTCAATGATGTATGTGAAGTCGACCAATCCGCACTGGGCCAGCGTGGTTGACTAAGGCCTAATCACCCTAACAATAGGGTAGGCTCGAACCCCTCGGTGGGGACGTATAAGTATGAGCTGTGATGAATGAAAAAAAAATTATTATTATAATTCGCGACGCGGGCCGAGCGCATTTCACTCTTGCGCATCTGTCAACGACCTATCCACGCGCGAGCCCAAAGTCGACTCCTTTTCGGGAGGGGATCTAGCGCGTGCCACAGATTCCGAACAACTAATATTATAAAGAGGAACGATTTTATTGTTTGTTTGTATTGAATAGGCTTCGAAAGTACCGAACCGATTTTGATGAAAGTTGGTATAGGGATAGTTCGAGACCAGGGGAAGGACATAGGGTAATTTTCCTACGGAAAAAAAATCTCACGGGAAAACAAAAATAATGCGGGCGAAGAAGCTATAATAATATAATAAGACAACACGCTGTGCTTGCCTATGACATAAAAGGCACACTCATATCAGAGTTCCATTCCACTGTTTAATTTCTGTCTCATTTAACTCACTCTGTGGTATTTATTTATAGCAATCAACATAATGTATGCAGAATGGAGCAGCCTGCCGTTGGAGGGCGGGGGGCGTGGTGTTTTAGGAGTGGTCGGAGGCCGAGATGTAGTTTTAGCTGTTGTGAAACAACTTGAATCACATGAACCTAGCCCATTAACTACTGATGCTGAGGTAAGAAAAATACTTAGTGAAAACTAATGTAATTGTTTTTTTTATTTTAGAATTCATATAGTGTTGAATATCCACCAGTCAAATTAGTAGATTGTACAACAAGAGCATAAAACAAGCCCTTTTCTCAGAGACATTCATTTAGTCACATAGAGGGTAAAATGGATTTTATAGTTGAGATTTACATTCTGCTTTTCACTTCAATTGCATAGAAGTAAAATAAGAGTTAAGCAAATACATTATTCGCACTTCTTTCCATTAAAGCTTAAATCGGTCACTACTTGTAGACAGTTCAATTAAGAATACTTTCATGAATTTTTAATGGTAACACAACATTCTTAATGTCAAGTTATATTTTTTTTATACAACTAAGTTGCCAAACAAGCATGCTGCCCATCTGATGGTAAGTGGTAACAGTTACAAGTACATGTGGTTCCTGTGAGATCGCAGCAAAATTGCAACCCCCACAAGAACCATAGTGTATGTTGCCAACTTGTGACAGGAGATGTAAAGTCACAGTACCCAATACCATATCTTACCTCTTCAACACAGCGATGCAAGCACTGCTGTTTCGCGGCAGAAATAGGTAATATTTGCGTTATTTGTTTTTTACGTAAATTTATGCTTGCATTGTATCAATCTGAAAGAATTTAGATGGTAATACATTGTCGTAATTAAATTAAGATATGACCTAAGTCTCATAAAAACATATCATTTAAATGAGGAGTATTGTGCACGTGGCTGTAAGCCTTAGTCTGAAAAAGAAGAAATTTACTACCTACTGTTATTTTGATGAGTCATGCCTCGAAGGTTGCGGTATTTTTTGTCGGCGGCAAGGGAATTCGAGTCGGCAGTGCGCAAAGACTTAGGTCGCAAGGGTCTACATGTTACTGGAGCTGCCCAACATCGAGAGGAGGAGGTGTGGCGTAACTATAGGGCGGCAGGGTTGGCAAAATGCCACGGGCCCCCGACCTGAGAGGGGGGCCCCGGTCCAAGAGGCTGCGAGCTCAGAAATAATCAAACATTTTTAACACAGTTTTGTACCTAATTGCAAAAATATATATTTTTTTATACGAGGGTGGGTCAAAAAGTTCGCGGAATGGAGGGTAAAAAGTAAGAAATAAAACACAAAATTATTTTTCCTTCTCAATGTATTTTCCCTTAACTCTAATACATTTATTAGACCTATCAATTAATTTATTAATACCTTCGAAAAGAAATGATTTCTCTTTGTCGTCAAAATAGGCCGAAATTGCGCTCTTCACTTGTTCATCGCTGGAAAATTTCTTCCCTCGAAGCTCTTTTTTCATTTTTGGGAACAAATAATAATCACTTGGGGCTAAATCTGGGCTATAGGGAGGATGTTCCAAGATTTCGAAGCCCACTCTTTGAACAGCAGCCATCGCAACTTGCGCCTTGTGCACGGGTGCATTGTCGTGCAAAAGGAGCACACCTATAGTCAATTTTCCCCGGTCTTTTTCTCTCACAGCATCTCGCAGACATTCTAATAGTGCAGCGTAGTACTCTCCAGTGATAGAGACACCCTTTTCTTTATAATCAATAAGGAGGATTCCCTCTGAATCCCAGAAAACAGTAGCCATGAGTTTTCCAGCCGACGGAGACACTTTGAATTTCTTCGGAGGTGGTGTGCCCTTTTTGTGCCACTGCATGTAGTCTTGTTTGGTCTCAGGCTCATAATGATGAACCCAAGTTTCATCTCCAGTCACAATTCGGTTCAAAACTTCATCCTTTTGTTCACCACAGAGCGCTAAAAACTCGCGACAACACTGAACTCGCCGCTGCTTCTGGTGTGACGTGAGCATTCTCGGCACCCATCTTGCACACACCTTTGACATGCCAAGATGGTAGTGTAGGATGTTCAAAATGGTTGTAGCTGATACTCCAATCATTTCTGCAAGCTGTTTCTTCTTTAAACGGGCATCTTCCGATGTGATTTTTTCAAGTTTTTCGACGTTTTCTGCTGAGGTTGCCTCGACAGGCCGCCCTGGCCTCGGATCACCTTCAATCGAATCCCTGCCTTGCTTAAACAGGTTGTGCCACATGTAAACCATGGTTTTACCAGGGCAAGAGTCCCCGTAAACAGAAGACATCTCTTCCAAAATAGTCTGGGGAGGTTTTCCTTGTTTGGTAAGGAACTTGATGACTGCGCGAAACTCAATTTTCTTCATATTGCAAATTTTCTTCCGGATTCACTTGTTGATTGATGTGTAGCTCAGGTAAATTTTACCTATTTTTTTTTAAACTTAGTATTTATACTCTTAATGAGTGTCACAACTAGTGCAGGTAGTAAAAAGTCACCTTTCCTCCCTCCATGCCCCTCATTCCGCGAACTTTTTGACCCGCCCTCGTATGTACTTAAACCGAACCGAAAGCTGAGCCGAACGCTCGTCTGCCACGTCCGTCGCATAAAAATAGTAGATCGGCGGCACCGAGAAGGGATAGTGTGGTCACAGAATATATAATTGCACTCCAAACAGAACGGCCACTCACTTCTCTGCACTCATTTCAAATACCTCACCCCACTCCGCACTTCGTAGTAGACATCACTGCCACATAATAAAGGGCGCGCGCGTTCGCTCGGGCGCGGCGACAGTTCACGTTGATCGAGTAGACGTGAGCGCCGGCCGATAACAGATAGCGCTATACGGGTAAAGGAGAAGGTAGTCGCCGCACTTCTCGCGTCATTTCGATCGATAACCACGCACTCGGCTTTACTAGATTCCACGCACACATTTGCGCGTGTACAAACGTCAATTGTGGAAGTAATTGCACACCTCGGACACTTCATACAACGTTCGCAAATCAATTACCTACCTATTACTACTACTTAAGCAAATGACGATTGTACAAGCGCAAATGTGTGCGTGGAATCTAGTAGGGCTGAGTGCGCGGTTATCAATCGAAATGACGCGGGAAGTGCGGCGACTGCCTTCTCTTCGCCCGCATAGCGCTGTCCTTGTTATCGGCCGGCGCTCGCGTCTACTCGCCCGAGCGATCGCGCGCGCTCTTGTTTATGTGACAGTGATATCTACAACGAAGTGCCGGGTGGGGTGAGGTATTTGAAATGAGCGCGGGGAGGTGAGTGGCCGTTCTGTATTGAGTACTATTATATATTCTGTGGTAATAGTCAGGTGTCAGGGAGTCGCAGCGTGGACCTCACTTAGCGCGCCCATAAGGGTAGGGAGAACACCGGGGGGCTTAGTGGGTAGGTCTGGCACTCCGCCGGGAGAGCCCCGCACACGCTCGCCGTCTAGCCAACGGCGGGTACGGTGCGGTTACGCATTTTCCCCCGAGAAAAGAACAGAAAAATCAACTTCCTGTTGTAACGTTGTGCGTACATAATTATATAACTAGTAATAATGAATCAAAATATTTACAATTAAATTAAAAATATGATCAAAACAGACATTAATATACTACTTAAAAACGTAATTTTATAACAAATAAATAATATTTAATTTATACTAACTTACCTAATTAATATTTACAACGAAATCGAATAAAAGCACAATTTATATTTTTCCTAACAAAGTAAATAAATTGATTAAAACTGTCTCGAGTGACGTGTGACTTCCGGTACTTTTGACAGCCGCTATCGTTCTCGGCCGGCTCACGTGGACCCCTCGCCGCACCTCGACGGTTCCTGCGGCCGTTTCAATTTTAATTGGTCTTACGAATTTTCGATCGGTGTCGTGTCACGACGTCTCCCGACGCGAGTTTATCACTTTTTACCCGTCACAAAAAAAGTGTACAACGCCGCTAGAGAAGTTCTCGCTTCAAGAAAAGGCGTGAGCGTGAGCGGCGCGCGGGTCCGTGTGCAGGTGGAGTGGGTGCTGGAGGTGGTGCGGTACGGGCTGTCGCTGCCGCTGGCGGAGCACGAGGCGGTGCGCGCGTGCGTGCGCGTGTGCTGCGCGTGGCTGGGCGCGCTGCTGCCGGCGGCGGCGGGCGGGGCGGGCGCCGCGCCGCAGCCGCCGCCGCCCGCGGTGCCGGGCCCGGTGCGCGCGCGCCCGCGGCACTACGCCGCGCCGCTGCTCAGGCACCTGCTCAACCTGTTCGTGCCCAGGCCCGACGAGAGTCAGTATCTAATCGCCGCGCGCGAGCTCCGTTCTCGTCGCCGCTGTCGCCGCCGCTTTCGTGCTCCATTTTCCCGTTGCCATCTCGCTTTTTGGCGCTGCCAGCGAGCGGTGCGCGCTGTAATAATTTGTTCGGTTTGAACTATTGAAGTACGGAATGGAAGGGAAGTAGCCGCTTATTGCACTTGTATCTTTATTTAAATGTGCCCCGAGCACGAATCACTACAGTATGGTTATCGCAATTGTATTATTTGTATGGAAACTATAGTAGTACGGTCGTTTAAGGAACTAAGTGGTATCGTAATTGTAATGGTATAATTATTAAGAGCTAAAGAATGAGAATCATCAGCACGAAATCACTTTTGACATGAAGTATCGCTTATATCCTGCTCATCGAAGTGAACTGAGCATATTTTAGTATATGTTGGTGTCCAATCCTCGCTATTTTTATCCATTTAGTTCTTAATTTCCTTTCCTAGGAAATATATAAAAAACCAAAGTTTTTTGTCATGTCTTCATATAAATAATAAAACTATGTTAAAAGATATATTCATAGTAAAAATATAATTTTATTACAAAGTGCTGTGTCAATATAATCTAAAAATAAAAATCATTAAAAACTGCTTATTTCACGTGCTTTGTTTTCGCCCTTAATACATCCTACGTTTTCGTAATAGCATTTTTACTCGACACTAGAGGGCCTCCATGTAGCGTCGAACATTCTAGAAGCAATACGTCAAGTAATAACATAACAATGCTTGTTTAATGTACTTACGAGTGAAAATACATTTTTTTTTGTTCACTTTATTTCTGTCGTCTGTGTAACTTTTGCACGACATAATACAACATTTCATTTTCTATTTAAGTATGTAGTCTAAAACTAAATTAGAGGAAGAGCATACGACGTACTAATCCGACAGATAAATAGATCGACTGATGCCAGCGCCTCTGGTGTTAAGTAGCTAAAACTAAAAATGCGTGACGTCAGGACTACATTGACTTGCTTATAACATCTCTTTGTTTTTGCTTCGTGATTACTAGGTATACTATAACGAGTGGTTCGTACTAGGGGTACTGTACAGTTTGTACTTTATCTACATAATTCACTCACATGACACTTATGTAATTTATTGCAATTGCACCCCTTGTCACCTATAAAGGTTTATCCTTTTTAAAAAGGAATGCAATAATAGAGCTATGAACACGTCTGTTGCATAATTTCTTATTGCACGCTTTAAAATACAATTTCTCAAGTTACGTTAAAACGTTTAATGCTTTTTTTGATTGAGGTAATGGGTATATGCACCACTCAGATCATACAACGTAATATTGTAATTTTGAGATTGATAGAGGGTTCTAAAGCTCAGGAAAGACAGTGGTAGCACAATATAGAGAACGATACAGTAGCCCGACTCAGGCGTGTCTTTGTAATTTATACCTAAAGCTGAACTGGGCGCTAGGGTTGGTATGTACAAAAAAATCGGTGAACGTATACGTACACGCCGCGCGTGAGCGGCGCGGCGTGTACGTGGAGCACGACAATCTCGGGCGGCGCGCGGCGTGACACTGCGTCGCTATGCCGTTCAGAGCATGCTTGGCGGCCGTGTAAACGACGTTTGTATGTGTGCGCGCGCCGATTCGGCCCTTTATATGGAGTCAAGCTACTGTATCGTTCTTTATATTGTGGTGGTAGTACGATACAAAACTGTTACCATCGGAATCTCTTATCATTAAATTCTGTTCTAAAAAACTTGTAAGATGGAAACTAATTTATTTTCTATTCCATTCCATTCAACAATATTGATTGATTTCTCATCAAAACAGTGTAATAACAAAACGTATATCTCATAAAATAATAACATCATGAAATTAAAGTTTATTGTATAAGTAAGAATAAGTGAAATTTATTTGCTTTTAAATATTTTTTCTTTATTAAGCTAATTGTTTTCCTTACATAACTGCTGCACTTTCTTGACTGTCAGATTATTTAATTAATTAGAAAATTGCTATATGCTCTGTTTTTCATCCATCACTCACATGTCCTGACCATCGCTAACATAGCTAATCTTGCATGTATTTTATTTTCTTATTATTGACACACCCTATTCAAAATCCACCTTTTTCTCTTTCTAAGCGCTGTCATTTGTATTCCAATCGGAGTTGGGTGAGTGTACAATATGCTTTAAATCTTAACTTATTAGTTTTAACGTAACTCTCACAATATCTAAAAAATACTAGATGTAAATAGACACAGGAATGAAATGCACGCCTAGGCTGGGGAGACTGAAGGTGAAAGTGATATGAACTCATCGCATCACACTTCACTGTTACAAAAAACAGAAGGAAGAAAGATACTATTTGCCTCTGGAATGATGATTTCAGACTGCTTGCTTAGCTCGCCATTTCATTTTTATAACACTGGTTGGTTAACTATGTAGAACTAAAATATTTGCAAATAGAGTAGAAAGTTTTTTGTGGCTGAAACTCTGGAACCATTTGACAGATCGATGATTGATATTTCTCTAAAATCGACTTGAGACTTGAGCGTACTATTTTATTTATACTATGTTGATAACTGACGTTTCGAACTTCGTAGGTACTCATAATTTGTTGTACAGTGCTGTTTGAGTGCTTTAGTGACGCGGGACAGCATACGCGCACAGATGTTCGATTATCGCTTTTATAAGCTGTCCCGTTAGTTTTCGCTTATAAGCGTGATTTAAATTGATACAGCTGCTGAATCCAGCGTCAATCTACTCAGTTCAATTGCAATCAGTTTAACCGCCTTCGTGGTCTGGTGGTTAAGGCCACCGGGAGTTGTTTGGGAGGTCTGGGGTTCGATTCCCCATGGGGCAGTAATTATTTGCTCGATTCGATTGGTGGAAGGGTTACTTAGCCCATCTGGCTGGCTACCACCGTCTTACTTAAGTTTGTCGCTATAATAACAATGTTAATCGTGTTCCAAAAATTAGAGGTAAGTTAGTCAGTTCCTCAGGAGTCGAGGAGTCCAATCCCCCTAGCATGACCACTGAAACACGATATGATAAAACGATATATCAATATAAACTGTTCAAAATGTTGTATTTTTTTAGTTATCTTGAAGTTTTAAATATGTTTTGGATATTGGTATTGATATTTTGAGCATCGTTAATAAATCGAGTCAATAAATGAATATGAATAATATAATCAATGACGATAAAATTTCAAGGTAACCATTATATAACCTATATATTTTGACAGTTCATATCGATTTATTGTTTTATCATATCGCGTTTCGACGTTCAGGCTAAGGGGGCGAGCGAAGCTCGCTTCCACCTTCGGCCTTATCAACACTCACCATCGAGTGACATGAAGGCTGGAACCGAAAATTATGATCTATGTACGGGGGGTGACAGTGGCGGGAGACGTGACATAATCTGTAGCGGGCCAAGGCAGCGAGTGGATTCGGTCGAGGGCTCACGGTAGCGCTGTCGTGTCGCGGCAGGCGGCGACCTGATCAGCAAGCAGGCGGTGCTGTGCCACCGCGTGCTGCGGCTGGCGCGCGCGCTGGCCGGCGGCGCGGCGCTGGGCGAGCGCGAGTGGCGCGCGCTGCTGCTGCTGCTGCTGGGCGCGGCCGACGCGCTGCTGGCGCCGCCCGCGCCGCCGCGCGCCGCCGCCGACCGCCTCGCCGAGCGCGTGCTGTGCGTGCTGGCCGAGCTGTGGCTGCTGGCGTGCCACAGGTCAGTGACGTACTGTAGCTGGGCGAGCGCGAGTGGCGCGCGCTGCTGCTGCTGCTGCTGGGCGCGGCCGACGCGCTGCTGGCGCCGCCCGCGCCGCCGCGCGCCGCCGCCGACCGCCTCGCCGAGCGCGTGCTGTGCGTGCTGGCCGAGCTGTGGCTGCTGGCGTGCCACAGGTCAGTCATGTACGAGTAGCTAGCGCTGACCGAGCGCCGTAGCTCGCGCTGGCCGAGCGCGACTGTGTCATCGTCGTCACCGACGCGATCGTCATGCCGATATCGGCGAATGACAGTTGCACACAATTAAAGTAACTTGTTCACTGCTGTCATCATTAGCTCCAATATTACGTTACACCGGTGAGAGACTTTTCTATTCTTATTTGATTGCAACCATGAAGCAAATACAAAGAGGAGGTGCCCTATCGCGTTTTCCGTATGAAATCAAGTGAAGCCGGAAATCGGGGTGCGGGGGGAGGGTGCGCGACGCCACTGCCACCTTGTAGCGAGTAGAATTACTAAAATGCCAGCATTATTGACGTTAACATAAAAGTTCCGCTATACATTACTAGGTGGCAGTAAAAGATACATTCGTAGAAGAAACATAATTATGTTAAAAGATACATTCGTAGGAGAAAGATAATTTATTAGGTGCTGTGTCAATATAATCTAAAAATAAAAATCGTTAAAACTGTTTATATTAATTCACGTGTTTTGTTTTCGCCCTTAATACATCCTACGTTTTCGTTAGTATTTTTACTCGCCACTAGAGGGCCTTTTGTGCTTTATCGGGACATTGACAGAAGCGTCCATGTGGCGTCGAACATTCTAGAAGCAATACGTCAAGTAATAAATTAATAACTTACAAATGGAAAGAGATTTTTTTTTCGTTCACTTTGTTTCTGTCGTCTGTGTAACTTTTGCACGATAGAATACAACATTTCATTTTGTATTTAGGTAATTTAAAACTAAAATAAAAGAAGAGCGTACGACGTACTAATCCGACAGATATAAAAGATCGACTGATGTCAGCGCCTCTGGCGTTAAGTAGCTAAAACTAAAAATGCGTGACGTCAGGACTCTGGTGATAGGAGCTGGACCTAGATGCTTATAACATCTCCTCTTTGTATTTGCTTCATGATTGCAACACATTAACAAGGTAAATAAATAAATAAGATCCTCCTAACTGATATTCGGTCACGGTGGCCAATCATAACCTTATTTTGGTCACCCAACTGTTGGTTACATCGGCTTATTTCGCTTCAACTGGAGGGAGACTCTGTACCAGAGTCGTGTGCATGGGTACCTCTGTCTTACCTATTTCTGCCGCAAAGCAGCAGTGCTTGCATTGCTGTGTTCCGCTTTGAAGGGTAAGATATCACACTGAAATTACTGGGTACCGTGATTTTACATCTGATGTTACAAGTTGGCAACGTACACTGTGGTTCCTGTGGGGGTTGCAGTTTTACTGCGATTCTCACAGAAGCCACATGTATTATTGATGCCTACATGGTGACTGTTACCACTTACTATCAGGTGGGCAGTTTGATTGTTTGCCAACTTAGTAGCAATAAAAAAAAATTGTCATTGTCAAACGACATCATTACCACCCGAACTGACGATATATCGGTGTCGTGTAGTTATCGTTATTGTCTAATGTGAAAACGGCCCTCTGCGTGTTCTCCGAATTATGGTTGCATGTATTGTTCATGTGCATGAGTATGTGTGTGGGTTTGTTTCGCGAATAAAATGCCCTCGTCTCATTTTCTGCGCTAAGCGCTAAAGTTTCTAGTTTATGCATAAATGAGCTATCTGGCTGCACGAATGAGTTATCTGAATCGACACCATTATACAATTAGATGGATTTTATGAATGCTTCCAATTCCAATGTTTTATTTTCATTCTGTAGTGTCGCCGTGTCACACAGGCTCTTTTCTATTGGCAATACACCAGGGCTGAGCTGCGGTAATAAATAGTGGCGCGGCGCTAGGTGCGCTTCGTGGTTAGCCACCGGCGAATGTTGCGTTTAAGCCATTGAATTACTACCAAACGTAGATAACGCATGAACGTTCGAAAAGTGGGCCGGTGAAGAACTGCCCAATCGGGCCTCGTTCTTTTCCATGCGTTGGAGCTACAACACGATAAGCAATTTTGAGCATTATGTTTGAGAGTATAAAGTTGATATTTTCTTGTAGCAATTACTAAAACGTCAAGTTTAATGTGGCTAGGTATGAAATTATGTAACTGCACACGGTTGTACTTCAAATAGTTGCCGTTGTACGAGCAATCGTACAGCATCAGTTTGTTTACTTCAAATAAGTATGTGTTTAACAAATGTGCTTACTGAGCGTTTGCATACGCCGCGCGCCGCTATTTAGGCAAACAAGCAATTCACAATAAAGCAGTACGTAATTAGACGTCACTCAAACTGGTCGATTTCTTTCAAGCATCCCATCATCCGACCCCAGCATAGCATACTTAGCATCTTATCATCAAAACCATCATAGCATAGCAACAAGTGTGGACTTACACCCCACATTTTTTGGTCCTTCGAGCATTTTGATCTAGCGCGCGGGTTGATCAAAAGCAGGACTCTCGCATTACGTTTTCACTGAGCAAGTTGAAGATTGGTTTACAAGCTTAAAGCTTGTGATCTAGCAGCATCGCCGGCAGCCGGGAGGTTCGCAGGTCAGAGTGAGACAAAGTTGTTTCGCCAACAGCATTTCAACAAGTAAGATTGTTCCTTTTATATTTTTGTCTATTTAATTCATTATCATGGACGCCTTACTCAGCCGTCAAGCTGAAAATTATGAGAATATTAACAAGATAAAGACTAATTTTGGGAAAGACCCAGAGAGTCGCAAAAATCAGGAGTATATCAAAACAAGGCTAGAAGCATTAGAGAACTTGTGGGCAGATTTTGAAAACAATCATCGTTTACTTTTAGAATATTCTGAGTCCGATGAACAATACTTTACGAACAACATATATCAAAAGACTTCAGAGATTTATAGCAAACTGCGAAAATTGCTCATAGGTCATAGGTCAATGACAGAGAATCCACCAACTTCCAAAAATAAAGCGTCGCAATGGTCAGACAAAACTGATGAATTGTTGACACAGCAAAGAACAAATTTTAGGGCCTTTAATAGACTTATACACAGCATTAATTTAGACGACATTTCAGAAAAATGGGAGCTGGAAGACGAGCTCCGCAATGTCCAATCACGGTGGAACACCATCGATAACCTTCACCTACAAATAGATAACTTTTTGCAAGGTGATGATATCAATTACGATGCAGAATTTAGCAAAATAGAACTAGAATTTAAGAATATAAAACGGGCGTTAAATAGAAAATTATCATCCTCTTTACATTTACATCAAAGTACACCTCAGTTAGAAATACCAATTTTTACGGGGAAATATACCCAATGGCCAACGTTTTACGATCTTTTTTCTGAAGCAATCCATAAAAGCACAGTGCTTACAAAAGCACAGAAAATGCAACATCTGAAAGGGAAATTGCGAGGAGAAGCCGAGCGGCTGATCCAGCATCTTCATGTGTCAGCAGATAATTATGACACAGCATGGGATCTTTTATACCATCGCTATAACAATCCTCAGTTATTATTTTCAAAACAGATAGAAGTTTTTCTTAACCAACCTAATGTACAAAAACAATCGTCGTTCGAGCTGAAAAGGTTGTACGACATATCATCTGAATGTATTCATGCGATTCACAACTTAGGGGTCGATACTGCTACTTGGGATCCATTGCTAGTTCATTTGATTTGTAAAAAACTAGACATGGCGACATACACAGACTACAAGGAGGCTCGCGAGTCCCCTCGAGAGCTCCCCACTCTGGATGAGTTTTTTTCATTTTTAGAGAGTAAGTTCACGGCTCTCGAAACGATTAATAAGCGAGAAAAATCAAATTCACCACCAAACAAACAGTTCAATCATAATAACCAACAAAATCAATCATCTAACAAACATAATTTTCAAAAATCATATCCAGCATTCGCAACATCGACATCATCTAAATGCCCTTATTGTAAACAAGGTCACGCATTGTATCAATGTCCAGAGTTCATTAATCTAAATTCAGAGCAAAAATTACGATCAATAATTAAATTAAACATTTGTAAGAACTGTTTATACATACATCGCAATAAATGTTTTTCGCTCAAACGATGCAAAGAATGCAACGGTATGCACAATACCATATTACACGAGGCATACGTTAAGTCAGTGAACCCATCTACGTCACAATTCGTGACGCCGGTTACAACATCAAGCAAAACAGATAAACAACATAATGTTAATCATGTAGCCAGTGAAGATGAAGAGATTCTTCTCACTACCTTACAACTAAAAGTGAAATCTTCAGATGGCACTTATATCACTCTTAGAGCTTTACTCGACCAAGGTTCCCAGATATCATTGATTTCCGAAAATGCTGCACAATTGCTAAAACTCGAACGCCAACGTCATCATGCGTCTATAAGAGGCATTGGTGAAGGGTCGAAACAAAGCAAAGGGGTTGTAAATTTAAAATGCTCATCAATATATGAAGACTACTCGTTTTCCACCCAAGCTCTTGTAATTACAAAGGTCATCAATAACTTGCCTAATTTAACGTTTAATAAGCAATCATGGTCACATCTCCAGAATATAAATTTAGCAGATCCTGAGTACAACATATCAAGGTCAATAGATTTACTTCTAGATGCCAGCGTTTACTCAGATATCATCATGAGCGGCCTGATCAAGGGTCCCAATCAAGCTCCCATAGCACAGCAAACTAAGCTCGGTTGGATTTTATCAGGCAGCGTCCATATCAAGACATTTAATTGTCATGTCGTTATCAATAATTTGGACGACATCGCCAAGTATTGGGAGATGGAAGATGTCGATAGCAAAGAACAGCAGTTATCAGCCGAGGATCAGTTTTGCGAGAGTTTTTATACTCAAACAACAAGGCGCTTAGAGAATGGACGTTATGAGGTTGCCCTACCTATGTTATCAGGGTATGAGCAAGAGCTTGGTTCATCAAAAATAAAAGCCATCAGCCAATTTAAGCAACTTGAGAAGAGATTTATCAAAAACAGCGCATTTGAAAGCGATTATAAAGGTTTTATAGAGGAATATCGAAAATTAGGTCATATGATTCAAGCTCCTCAAGTTAATCATTTGCCATTTTATCTTCCCCATCATGGAGTTTTACGCTCAGAATCAACCACGACGAAACTTCGAGTGGTTTTCAACGCGTCAGCAAAATCATCATCAGGCAAAAGCTTAAATGACGTCATGGCATGTGGACCTAACCTTCAAAAGGATCGCATGGAACTCATTCTCCATTGGCGTCAGTATAAATATGTGATAACAGCGGACATTGAGAAAATGTTCCGTCAAATTATGATCAGAGAAGCAGATCATCATCTGCAGCGAATTATTTGGAGGGACTCGCCACATGAACCGCTCAAAGAGTATGTATTAACAACTGTGACGTACGGGACGAAAGCAGCTCCTTATTTAGCAATGCGTACTCTCCAGCAGCTCGCCAAAGATGATGATCATAAATATCCGTTAGCAGCTCCAGTAGTAGAACAAGGATTCTATATGGATGATTTGTTTGGAGGGCATAGTAGTATAGTAGAATTAAAAAGGTTGCGAGATCAACTCATATCAATGTTAAAGGGAGCAGGGATGAATCTTCGCAAGTGGTCCAGCAATACTCCAGAACTTGTGAACGATCTACCAGCAGATCAATTGAACACTCCGTTCGATTTTAAATGTTCCGAAACAAGAAAGACCTTGGGCTTGCGATGGGATTCACAAAGTGATTCATTTAGTTTTAAAAATATTTTGGAAAAAGTTGAGAAATCAGAGCATACAAAAAGAGATCTGCTCTCTGAAATATCAAAATTTTATGACCCGCTGGGATGGCTATCCCCTATAACAATAAGAGCAAAACTATTATTCCAGAAAACATGGAATTGCGGCATATCATGGGACGAAAATTTACCATCTGAAATACAAAAAGAATGGTTAAAATTACGAGACGATTTTACTAACATTGAAAATTTTGTAATTCCTCGATACCTTGGCAATACAATAAATAGTTATCAAATTCATTGTTTTTGTGACGCATCAGAAAAAGCATACGCTGCTGTTGTTTACGCAGTAACAACCGATGATAAGGGCGAGTACACATCAAACATCGTTGCGGCAAAAACAAAACTTGCACCATTGAATAAAGAAACATCCTTGCCTCGGTTAGAGTTATGTGGAGCACTTTTATTGTCTCAGCTTCTTAAAAAGGTTTTGAAATCTGTTCCCAATGAAAACGTCACTATTTTCGCGTGGACAGACTCCATGGTAGTTCTTGGGTGGCTGCAAAGTAATAAAAATAAATGGAGCAAATTCATATTTAATAGAGTAAGTCAAATAACAAAGATAATACCAGCATGTCAATGGGGTCATGTTAAATCAGAGGAAAACCCAGCTGATTGTGCCACACGTGGTATAACAGCCACTCAGTTGGCAACCAAGCAGGAATTATGGTGGAAAGGGCCGAGGTGGCTCCTTAGTCCCACCATAGAAACAACCAAAACTTTTCCCGAGCCAAAAATTGAAATGAAACGACCTAATTTAACAGCTATTGTTCAAATAAATAATGAATCAATTATCACCGAGTTGTTGTGTAAACACAGCTCAATAACACGTGTCGCAAAAATTTTAGCTTGGATTTCACGATTCATTTCTAAGTGTAAACAACGAACAATTGCAACGTCAGAAGGTGCATTGACATCGCATGAACTGGGTCAAGCTTACAATATAATTATTAAACACGAACAATTAAAGTATTTTGAAACAGAGATTAATAAACTTCACAAAAATTGTTCCATCAGACCCTCGAGCACTTTAACATTTTTAAATCCATTCTTAGACGAAAATGGCATTCTAAGAGTTGGTGGGCGACTCAAGCATTCTAGCATTAGTTATACATCTAAGCATCCTATAATTTTATCAAAACATAGTCGCTTCACTGAGCTTATTATTGATCAAGCACACAAAACTACTTTACACGGTGGCCCAAAATTAACCCTGGGTTACTTACGTGACAGATATTGGATCATTAGCGGAGTAAATACTGTCAAAAAGCAATTAAGGAAGTGTGTCAAATGTAGACGATATAATCAGTCAAATCAGCACCAAATTATGGCCGATCTCCCATCAGCCAGAGTCACTCCTTCAAGAGCATTTACTCATACTGGAGTAGACTTTACGGGACACGTAGAGCTGAAATGTAGCAAAGGTCGTGGCATCCGTACTTCAAAAGGATACATAGCTGTTTTTGTATGCCTTGCCACTAAAGCTATTCATTTAGAGTTAGTATCGGATCTTAGTACTCAAGCATTTCTGGCTGCATTTCGTCGATTCTGTTCTCGACGAGGCACGCCCCAGCACGTATATAGTGACAACGGCACCAACTTTATTGGCGCTAATCGCTTGCTTAAACAAGAGTACAAAGAGATATTTATATCAATAAATAATACAGATTGTTTTAATACCTTAAGCATGATGAACGTAGAATGGCATTTCAACGCCCCAGCTTGGCCCTCAGCAGGCGGTTTATGGGAGGCAGCGGTGAAAAGCCTGAAATACCATCTTAAAAGAGTAATAGGTGAACAAAAACTTACCTATGAGGAATTTAGCACATTATTGTATCAGATCGAGGCATGTCTGAACTCAAGGCCTCTGTGTAGATTAACAGAAGATCCAGATGATAACGGTTTAACACCTGGGCACTTCCTGGTGGGAGGACCGCTGCTCTCGAGACCACAAGCAGAACCCGAAAACATAAATTTATCACAAAGATGGCAATTAGTGCAAGCAATGAATAAAAGTTTTTGGAAATCTTGGTCATCTGAATACTTACAGAATTTGCAAGCAAGATCAAAATGGCGAACACCAGTAGAAAACCTGAAAACATCAGATATTGTGATCATAAAAGAGGACAACATCCATCCCGGAAAATGGGCCATTGGTCGGATTGTTGACCTTCACCCTGGATCGGATGGTCACGTTAGAGTTGTCAGCATAAAAACTCAAAACAACATCATCAAGAGACCTATAAGCAAGCTTGTTTTACTACCTGTAAAAGATGAAAAGGAAAAGCCTAAACCACCAAGTGAAACATTAAAATCAAATCAAAAACGCAAAACTACACGTAAAGGTATAACTAATATATTGTTCAACATTTTATGCATATTTATGATAATCATAACCCCTAGTCTACAATTAGAGCAACAACCTTACAAAATAACGAATTTGAGGAATAACCAAAGTCTTCTTTTTGACAAGATTTCAGACGTACAATTTATAAGAGATGAGTGGAAATTAGTTGTTTATCACAACATGTCAACATATTGGAATAGCATGAAGCATGTAAAAAATTATGTATCTCATCTTAATTCCCTATGCGTGAGTTCATTGTGTAATGATGTAGATAATCCACAGTTCAGAGGTATTATTTCACAAATGGATCACGATATAAAAGAGATAGAGCATTACAATGAAATTCTCATGTATAAACAGTCAAATCGTCAAAAAAGAGGATTGATAGATGGAGTTGGTTATTTAGCAAACAGCCTTTTTGGTGTCTTGGATAACAGATTTGCTCAGCAATATGAACAAGATATTGTCAAAATAAGATCGAATGAAAATCATTTACAACTACTGATGAAAAATCAAACTCTTGTGATTGAAGCCGAATATAACATCCTTAAACGAAATGAAAAAGTAATGAGCAATCAATGTAAATTAATACAAGAACATTTGTACAATATTTCGAAAAACGTTGAAAATATAAGACTAGATATCAAAAACGCCTATTATATGATGTCTTCAGCGCTGACTGCTGACCTCATAATATCAAATATCCGACGTATACAAAACACGCTTATTAGCACAGTGACCGACATACGTCAAGGCCACATCGACACTCACCTGCTATCCCCGGAACAACTGAAGAAACAATTGTTTATAATCACTGCACATCTACAGGGGGATCTCGTTGTTCCAGTTGACATCATTTACGTGAAAGATTTGTATAAGCTATTAAAGGCCTCCGCAAGAGTAACAGAAAATTATTTAGTTATAGAAATCAAAATACCTATACTGAGCAATGAAAATTTCGAATTACATAATATTATATCTGTTCCTCAGAAGAGAAAGACGCTTATGTACCAGTCGATTCCAGCATCGCCATATCTTGTATATAGCACGAAGCAGAACAAAGTCATGTTGTTATCTGAAAATGACAAACAAGCATGTTTTCATTTATCTGATTCCAAGCTTTACTGTTCAATAGATCATGTTTTATATAATTTAAATAGCATGCAATCAATGTGTGACATAAGAACAGTTCACGATAAACATACTTCGCCTTGTAAAGTGGAGACATCAGCCTGTAGCGATAAATGGGTCAAATTACACGCAAGGAATTCCTGGCTATTCTCATGTTGCAACAAATGCAACGTACGTATATTTTGCACAGCTGGCTGGACGGTCGAAGAACTCAGCGATAATGGTGTCATCACTCTGGGTCAAGGTTGTACACTTGCTTCCGATTCCTTTACTATATTCGGACATAATCATTATTTAAGCAATTTGCACACCAGTGAAAATATTGAAGTTCCTGAGCTGTCCATACTAAATAAAATAATAAACACTACTATACCATTACAAGAACATTTCTCCACCATAGCACCTATAGATTGGCAAAACTTAAAGGCTCAAATCGACAATTTAAAGGAACAATCAAACCAGCCTGTGACGATACATGATGTACATCAATATGCTGTATCATATATCATCGTAGCTGTGCTTCTAGTAGTAGGTATCATCAGCATTATTGTCATCAAGAGAAAACGCCAACTAGCGCGATCCGACAGCCAACCAGCAGCAGAGGCGCAGCCGGCGCAGGTGACGCCTGCGCGCCGCGCGCCGCCCGCGGCCACGCCCGCGGCCACGCCCGCAGCCAGCATCAACGATGTGTGTGTGAGTGCGCGGAGTGAACTTAGTGGTTCGAAAGTAAGCCTAGATAAGGGCACGTCGCCCATAGTGCCGCATTCAGTCAAATTTGAAGTGCATAGTGACAGTGAATGAGTGGTGTGATAGTGTTAAGAATTAATATACTAGCAAATTAATCAATTAAGCAATTAGACATTTTAGAGTAACATAGTTTAAGTATTATTGGTTCACCTTGTATCATTAAACATCATTTTATATCATATAGATTTTAAACAGCACTAAATTTATATAAGTTTTGTCTACCAACCATGTTATAGTTATTGTTTTTTTTCTGTTTTTCTGGTGGGCAAGATGTACGAGCAATCGTACAGCATCAGTTTGTTTACTTCAAATAAGTATGTGTTTAACAAATGTGCTTACTGAGCGTTTGCATACGCCGCGCGCCGCTATTTAGGCAAACAAGCAATTCACAATAAAGCAGTACGTAATTAGACGTCACTCAAACTGGTCGATTTCTTTCAAGCATCCCATCATCCGACCCCAGCATAGCATACTTAGCATCTTATCATCAAAACCATCATAGCATAGCAACAAGTGTGGACTTACACCCCACAGCCGTAATAATAAAGAATAAGGTTGAATTCGATAAATACGGTACTTTCTTTACGGTAATTTTAATTCGGGTGTGCATATTCAACTACCTATTTAACAGCGTACAAATATACACGGTTATTTTTTTATCACCCTGGAAAATTTTAGGGACGCTTCAGGACACATCCAATATTATATAAAAAATAAAAAAAATGAAATAAAAATTAAAAAAAAAATATAAAAAAAATAAAAAATCTCTAAAAATGCTGCTCTCAACTAGTGCAGCATTTTTTGTATTTTTTAAAAAATTAATATAAAATTAAGGTTATTTTTTTTATTTATATTTAAATCATTCTAATACCATGTCGTGAAGCGTCCCTTAAATTTTCCAGGGTGATAAAAAAATAACCGTGTATAGTCGATTAGGTGACAGATTTCATGCGCGTTTTTGTATGAAGTTCTCTATCTACGTTTGGTAGTAAATCAATGGTTTAAGCTGAACGCACGCATGTGCGATCAGCTTTCATATGAACAACTGTGTCAAAAACGTCAACAGTGTCAAAAGAACAACTGTTTCAAAACGTCTACTTCCCATAACAAAAACTTCCCATAAAGACGACTTCCCAAAACATATATTTCCTACTAGCTGTGCCCGCGACTTCGTCCGCGTGGAATAATAACTTTTGTTGAAGTTGATAAAAAGTAGCCTATGTTATACCTTATATAATTTGCTATCTATTAGTAAAAGTCCCGTCAAAATCGGTCTAGCCGTTCCGGAGATTAGCGGGAACAAACAGAGAGACAGACAAAAAATTTTTAAATTGTGTTATGTTATTGGTACCCGATATACATTCATACCCATTTAGTAAAAACTTGTCATTTTGACATTACAAACAGACTTCAATTTTATTTATTTGTATAGATAGATAACGACAACTGTCCATATCGTTGCGCCCCCTCGACATCGCCAGGTGCTTCCCGTCGCCGGCGCTGTGGCGCACGCTGCGCGAGCAGTGCCTGCGCTGGCGGCACCGCGCGCCGCTCACGGACCAGTGGGTGCGCGCCTCGCTCAGCCTCACGGCGCGCCTGCTGCGACACATGTACGGCCCGCACTTCCCGCCGCCCGCGCTCGGTGAGACCAACCCCCCGCATCACCTGCCACTGTTTATTCATTTCCACTTCTCGTGCTCGCAAAGTTCGTCTTTATGTCGTCTATAGGCTGCATAAAATGGCTTTCTATGTTCTAGAGCATAAAGTAAAAGTTTCTTTTAGACAAAGATTCTTAGGCCCAACAGCCAAAAACGCTCAATAAAACTTCACAGAATAACTTGCGATAATTTATTTATTTGCTTTAATTTATTTGTCTTGTGTTTTCTACCTCAAAAATCATGAAATCAGATAAAAATAGTCACCGGTTATTATTAAAACGCATCGAATTATTTTTATTACTTGGTAGAATGAAGAAGCCATCGCCATATAAAAATTTAAAAAAATTACTAGCGGGAATTGGCTATTATTTAAGTTCTTTAATTTTTCAACATTGTGTTATACATATTTGAATTAAAGTGAATTTTTAATTAAAATTTTCTTTTATGTTTTGAAGTAGGTAAATGTTTAATTTTCTCGCAATCGAAGTGAAAAGCAGAGTGTAAAACACTGGCATAAACATTTGAGGGGTACAATCCCTCAAATTACTATCCTAAAATCGTCTCGGGCAACAATTACTCATTTTATGCCCATGTTGTACAATCTACTATTTATTTTACACTTATTTTATTGCGCACCAAAAATGGAAAGTTTAATGCTTAAAGGCATTTCCTATATCCCAGCCAACCCGCAGGTAGAGTAGAAAAACTTAAGACGATGTGATAACTTAAGACTCTAAAGTGCTTCACAGCTTGAGGCGGAAGCGAGACTTCATTCACTAGTTCATCACCACAGCTCATATACGTCCCCACCGAGAGGCACGAGCCGACCCTAACATGTTAGGGCCTTAGTCAAACCACGCTGATCCAGTGCGGATTAGTTGACTTCACATACACCTTTGAATTACCTCGCAGGTGTGTGCAGGTTTCCTCACGATGTTTTCCTTCACCATAGGAGGGTCAGATAAATGTACGAAAAACGATAATTCGTGAAACGAAAAACACATTGGTACATAGCAGGATCGATCGCGGGCCTCCCGATTCTACACGGGGCACAGTCCAGTGCCGAGACCACAGCGCTACCGACGCTCTCACTAGTTGGAAAAACTTTATCTGGTGTTTTCTTTTAGCTTATAGACCTCGTCAATTCAACACACGTTTTGATTACTTTCCCCAAAATTTGATATTATGTTTAGGATTTTTTTTTAAACTTCCCTTCCTCACATCCTCAACCCAGGTGAAGAGGACGCGAACCTGGTGCCGGCCGACATGAGCGCGGAGGCGGTTATCCAGAGCTGGTACCGCATGCTGCACACCATCGGCAACCCCGTGGACCTGTGCCGGCCGCACATCATCAGCCAGACGCCGGAGTTCCTGCAGGTTGGCCTTAGATCACCCATCACCCCACTTAGACATCAGCCACGGTTTTTTTTGGCTTTTTTTTATATTTAATAGATACGTTTACGCTTGAAATAACTTCTCGCTTATTGCCGCCGCTAACATTGACAATTACGTAACCTAGATAAGCTGTTGCGAAGAAAAATTGTGTCACGAAGCGGGACACTGCTGGGTGAGGCGTGGACATGTAGCGCACTCGCTCTAACGTAATATCACATAAGAGAGAAAGAGACGGCAATATTCGGGCCATAAGATGGCGGTCGGGCGTAGAACGCAGTTCAGAAACCATTTTCATTGACTCAGTATTTATTTATTTTATTAACACTATGCACAATTATTTATATACAAAGGCGGACTTAATGCCTGAGGCATATTCTGCCAGTCAACCTTTGGGTGATGCAGAGAAACAATGTGGTAGATGTACAGTAAGCTCCCATTCAATCTATACATTTACGCTACAAAAACCGCCGCTATTACGAACGACATAAGAACGGTCCAAAGGTCAAACAGTATAGCTTGATAAGGAGCTTACTGTACCAACAAAAAAAAACAATAAAACGACATATTTTAAAATAGTTTTATTTTAATATATATAAAATTAAATAACATCCCAATACACAATAAAAATAAAAATATACACTAATATAAATATTAGCCTAAAATTCATTTTGCAAAAATTACAGAATAGTTTAAGCCTATCCCAGAGTAACTTGTAATAATCACCTCAGTAATACACACCTTAAGTACAAAATTATTACTCACACGCACACATCTACAGTGTTTCCAATTGTCACACTAGTTTTAAGACATATTTTACGCAAAATTAGCGACACAATCGGCTTCGTCTCGCGATCGCCCGCGATCGACTAAACGGCATGGTGCCAATTGGCACCAACGTAGTGAGCAAATTCCTCTGTACCGGACAACGTGTCTAGGTTACGTATACGTCAATAGCTGCTAATGTGATTTCAATTCTTACATTTTTTCTTGCAAAATACCAGCGACGTAATGAACGTGTTTGTCTAACAGAAAACCGAGTCAAATAAATTCAAATTATTTACTTGCTTTAATTACGGTTACATTTCACAATTTTGTGAGTGTTACTTTGAGTCGATGAACTCTATGCCTGTTTAGCTATTTATTTATAGCATCCAAATATTTTCATATCTACATTAACTTTTTATTAAATCTTACATCAAATCAATTGATTGAATTAGAATTTCAAACAAATAATAATTTGTTGAATTATTGTATTAACATTACATTTAAATCTACACGTATTAGCTACCTCTACCTCTTTATAAGAGGAAAGATTTGTATGTATGTATGTAACAGATAAACTCAAAAACTACTAGACCGATTAAAAAAATTCTTTCACATTTAGAATCCTAATTTATCCCTGATGAACATAGGGATAAAACTACAAAATTATTTTTCCTGCGGGAAAATATAAAATCCCACGGGAAAACAAAAACAACGCAGGCGAAGCTGCGAGCGGAAAGCCAGTAATAAACATAAGCGGCAGTCGAGACTTTGTGTTTCCTATCCTCAGTACTCGTATACGGCGGAGGACAACAGGCCGCACCCGTGCTTGAACGCGTTGCCCGGCATATTCCACAAGGCGATGCGGGGGCTGGCGGCGCATGTCGACGCTTTTCTGGGTGAGAATCTCAGTTTCGTATGATGTGGGGGCATAATATGAATATTCTTTTGTGTTAATCCCATATATCAGGGGTGACCAACTTGACTAGGCACAAGATCTACCGTTTACTTATGAAACCCTGTGCGATCTATAGACAACTTTGTGTAATTTTAAGATTTTGCGTTTTGTTCTACGTTTTTTTTTTGTCACGATCGACTGGACCATGAAGCAAATACAAAGAGGAGATGTTATAAGCATCTAGGTCCAGCTCCTATCACCAAAGTCCTGACGTCACGCATTTTTAGTTTTAGCTACTTAACGCCAGAGGCGCTGACATCAGTCGATCTTTTTATCTCTCGGATTAGTACATCGTACGCTCTTCTTTTATTTTAGTTTTAAATTACCTAAATACAAAATGAAATGTTGTATTCTATCGTGCAAAAGTTACACAGACGACAGAAACAAAGTGAACGAAAAAAAAATCTCTTTCCATTTGTAAGTACATTAAACAAGCATTATTAATTTATTATTTGACGTATTGCTTCTAGAATGTTCGACGCCACATGGACGCTTCTGTCAATGTCCCGATAAAGCACAAAAGGCCCTCTAGTGGCGAGTAAAAATACTAACGAAAACGTAGGATGTATTAAGGGCGGAAACAAAACACGTGAATTAATATAAGCAGTTTTAACGATTTTTATTTTTAGATTATATTGACACAGCACCTAATAAATTATCTTTCTCCTACGAATGTATCTTTTAACATAATAATCTTTCTCCTACGAATGTATCTTTTACTGCCACCTAGTAATGTATAGCGGAACTTTTATGTTAACGTCAATAATGCTGGCATTTTAGTAATTCTACTCGCTACAAGGTGACAGTGGCGTCGCGCACCCTCCCCCCGCACCCCGATTTCCGGCTTCACTTGATTTCATACGGAAAACGCGATAGGGCACCTCCTCTTTGTATTTGCTTCATGGACTGGACTAATAGCTGCGACCGACCGGTTGGCCACCTCTGCTATTTATCCTTACGAGAAATAAAAACTTAGGGTTGAATGCCTAATACACACTGACATATAATATTATTTGTCGCTGGACTATTGAGGTGTTTTGTGCGTTATTTTGTGCGATCTTAGGTCAGATTTGTGTCCCTAATGGCCGATTTCACCATCCATAACTTAGCTTAGGAAGCCCCTAAGAGTCACCTAAGCTAAGAAGAGGTTGGTGAAAATGGCCATTAGACTAATAATTTCTTTTTTTTTGTATGGGTTCTTTGTTTAGAAAAACCTTCTTACGAAACATAATATCCATATTACTATAATATAACGAAGATCGCCTATGATTCTCAAATGAGTTTGTTTTAAGTTCTCGGGACACAGGTCTGTCATCATAAGTGGCGCTTTGAATCAGCACAAAAAATTCGCTGTTATTTCTGTGGAAGTGTGAAGTGTATTTGGAAACTATGCGATACATTTGGTGGAGCTATAAAACTACCTTATGCTTAGCGTATCCCGCAAGCCAAAGATTCAGATCGTCCATTAAACGTGTAAAAACCTTTATAATATATGGAAGGTTTATCTCTCTTTAAGTGCACTACTCAGGGTTCTGGGTTGCGTGGAAGAATTCGTTCTTCTTTTTTCTTCTTTGTTGTGGTTCTTTTCTATTTTTGTTTTGGGTTCGCACTCAAGGTTATACTCAGCACTGTTTTGGACAATGGTTTTTAATGGGAGTTTTTGAATGGTATTGATATTGATTTCAGTGAATGAATGCAATCTTCATTTTTACGTGCTGTGACGATGATACAAGAGTAATAATTATAACAATGCTGTATTTCTTTGCTTAGTGCTCTAATTCAGGTTCACATTAAAGTGTATCCCTTACTGATTTTGGCAAAATATGATGTTATACGTTATTAAAATTAAGATTTTTTTAATTAGTGAGTTCAAGAACACTTATCCATATGATAACAATTGTTTAAAGACACGATTTTTTGTCACGATATCTTGTCCATCGTCCTAGCTCGTAATTGGCGTAGCTTCCTTGACTTTCAAAAGAGATTGTAAAATCCAAGTTGAATAAAATATTTTGATTGATTGATTGAATTCGTGTTCTTCAGAGAGTTTTTAAATGAACGCTAGCTGCTGTTTCTACAAATATAAACAAATTGCTATTTAGCGCGTAAAGAGTATCCTAATTTACAGTCCTACATAAAACAGTAGACAACTTTTCTTGGAACTATAATTTTTATTCCTGGCACACTTACAATCTGTAGTTATCTCAAATTATTTGATTAAAACACACTTCTCAGTGGTTTGAGTGGTTCGAAAACAATTATACTGAAAAATTTGTATTTGTGATCTGCATTTTATAAAAGAATGCTAAGTAAATTTTAAATAATTAACATAAAATGTTAGTGGCGCTTTATGTCTACTCTTTTGTGTCGCACTGTGAATTGGTATTTAATTTAAATATATCGATATAATTAATCTATCTATCTATACGTAAATAATATCTTTCTTTTCACACAGTATGTATAAATATTGCACATGTTTATCAAAACGGCATATGTCTATTCAAGATTTAGGTTAGTGAGTATTTTTTAAAAGCGGGAAATGTATTATGTTTTATTTATGTATGTATTATGTTATTAGGTCTACTGTTGGCGCCTTTTGAGGTGCCTGATCCTTTAATATGTAACGAAACTGTAAATGATGAAGATTGATTTATTTGTTTATACACGGTTATTTTTTTATCACCCTGGTTATTTTAAGGGTGGCTTCAGGACACGGTAGAAGAATTATTTAACCATTAATAATAAAATTTACTCACCTGTTTAATTAGATATTTATTATCTAAAATATCCAAAAAATACTGCACTGGTATGGACACTGAGTGAAGTTGTAGGCAAAACATTGAATGAACGCGAACTGGCAACAACGTCGCCGATTCAAAGTCATCACTGAGTTGATCACAATTTCATCTTCCTACTTTACGGGCTTAGGACCGGCAAAACAAAGTTTTTAAAGAAAACAAACAGTACTAGGTATACGGTTATGGTAGGTTGTTTTGGCGTAGTTAAAAAATTGGAATCAACTTTAAATACTTACCTACTAAGAAACAATTTAAATCAACTTTAGTTCTAATAACAAAAGAGTTTTCGCTTCCAAGTCTTACGTTTGTGGGTTCACTTTCTTACACCAAACACTTAATTTCACTTCACAAGTAAAAGTCTACGGTCTACCGGAGTAAGGTCTGTGTATTCGCGAGATGTGTTAACTTGAAACTAAAATTCCGAATGCGCCCGATTGCCGCGCGTCAGGCGCGGGCGCGACATCGCGATACGTTCACACGTGCCGCGGTCAAAGGCGAACTAAAGTCGGCCGGCTCGTGCCGACAAGCGACAGCAAACAACAAAACGCCGCCGCCGGCGCTCGGCGCCGGCGCCCACTGTCTCTGTCTTTCACTATTGTAGTGTCTAGTGCAATAATAACTCTTATTTCAAACGAGTTGTAGATTGATCTTGCTTGAATTAATAATGCGACGTTGCCGCATTTTCCTAAGCCCGTAGTAGTAAATGCTTTATTCATTCATAATCTTACCTTATCTTGTAGTAAACTAGAACAATGTCTATAATTTAATATTATTGGCGGATAAAATTTAAAAAATATAACCACATGTTTTTTTTATTGATATGAGTCGTCTAGCGTCTACCGAGCTGCCTCTAAAATTTTCCAGTATGATAAAAAAATAACCGTGTATAGTACTTATCAACATGCAAATATTTAAAATGAGAACTAATCATGAAAAAATAATTCCCATAAATAATTAATAACAACGTATATAGTGGATAATATAAAATACACTTAATAGCGTAATATTTAATGTCATTTCATATATTAAATATGTGAATATAAAAAAGAACTGTTTTGCAATGATGTAAACACAACAATCAGGATCGGGAGAAGCTTGCCAATCTCCTTTTCGTTTGTGGTTGCTTATGGACGACTATATATATTCACTGTTTGCGATGTAACGAGTTGGTCCTGATTAAATATAGCTTGACTTTTTGACTTTTATTAGATGCAAAAACACATTTATAAACATTACCAAAAAGCACTAAAGTAAATGCAAAATACAAAGAGAAATCCACTCTCTTCTCAAAAGGGGCCACGTTCAGTGTGGATTTTTTGCTCGAAAAAGAACAAATTCAAATTTATTTATTTTGCATTTGAATAATGTACACAGAAGATGGTCGTTTGATATTAAATTCAGCCTATTCAGCCATATACAGATAAAATATGCAAACTTATAATAGTACCTATCAGTAAAATTTAAAATCAATAATATCATTTCGATCAATTACATTGTCTGTTGTAAAAAAAAATACTGCTCGAAGTTTAAAACGGAACACAACCGAGACATATGCCGCGTTGATCGGCTCGGGGCGCGCGGTGAACTAGCTAGCTAGAGCGGTGTGGTGTGGATGTGGCGTAGGGCTGGGCACGGACCGCTGGTGGGCCGCCGAGCCCGCCGAGCCCGCCGAGCACGCCGAGCCCGAGGAGGCCGACACGCCGCCGCCGCACCGCCGCCTCGCCAAGTCCTTCAGCGTGGCCGCCAGGCCGAGGGACCGCCCCGACCGCGGTACGTACACACACACACACACACATACACATCCCCACGCACAAACACACACTGAACGCTGCACAGACAGTGTGCTAGCTCGAGTACTGTCACATACCGCCGCCGCCTCGCCAAGTCCTTCAGCGTGGCCGCCAGGCCGAGGGACCGCCCCGACCGCGGTACGTACACACACACACACACACATACACATCCCCACGCACAAACACACACTGAACGCTGCACAGACAGTGTGCTAGCTCGAGTACTGTCACATACCGCCGCCGCCTCGCCAAGTCCTTCAGCGTGGCCGCCAGGCCGAGGGACCGCCCCGACCGCGGTACGTACACACACACACACACACATACACATCCCCACGCACAAACACACACTGAACGCTGCACAGACAGTGTGCTAGCTCGAGTACTGTCACATACCGCCGCCGCCTCGCCAAGTCCTTCAGCGTGGCCGCCAGGCCGAGGGACCGCCCCGACCGCGGTACGTACACACACACACACACACATACACATCCCCACGCACAAACACACACTGAACGCTGCACAGACAGTGTGCTAGCTCGAGTACTGTCACATACCGCCGCCGCCTCGCCAAGTCCTTCAGCCTGTCCGCCAGACCGCGAAACCGTCCCGACTGTGGTACGTACCTTTATACACAACTACACATACACATCCCCACGCACACACACACTGAACGCTGCACAGTGTGTTACCCTCAGTACTGCCACATACCGCCGCCGCCTCGCCAAGTCCTTCAGCGTGTCTGCTACGCCGCGGGACCGTCCCGACCTCGGTACGTACACACACTCACACACACATACACATCCCCACGCACAAACACACACTGAACGCTGCACAGACAGTGTGCTAGCTCGAGTACTGTCACATACCGCCGCCGCCTCGCCAAGTCCTTCAGCGTGGCCGCCAGGCCGAGGGACCGCCCCGACCGCGGTACGTACACACACTCACACACACATACACATCCCCACTTACAAACACACACTGAACGCTGCACAGACAGTGTGCTAGCTCGAGTACTGTCACATACCGCCGCCGCCTCGCCAAGTCCTTCAGCCTGTCCGCTAGACCGCGAAACCGTCCCGACTGTGGTACGTACCTTTATACACAACTACACATACACATCCCCACGCACACACACACTGAACGCTGCACAGTGTGTTACCCTCAGTACTGCCACATACCGCCGCCGCCTCGCCAAGTCCTTCAGCGTGTCTGCTACGCCGCGGGACCGTCCCGACCTCGGTACGTACACACACACACACACACACGCACACACACACATTCTCACCAACACACACAAACATACACACCGCACGCTGAACACAGTGTGCTGGTCCCAGTACTACCAAGTCCTTCAGTGTGTCCGCCAGGCCGCGAAACCACCCGGACTGCGGTGTGTACCTTTACACATAACTACACATACACATCCCCAGGCACAAACACACACTGAACGCTGCACAGACAGTGTGTTAGCCTCAGTACTGCCACATACCGCCGCCGCCTCGCCAAGTCCTTCAGCGTGTCTGCTACGCCGCGGGACCGTCCCGATCGCGGATCGAATACTCCCTCACACACTCTCACATATATACCCGCACACACTAATACAAATCGACCACTGCACGGTGTACTGACCTCAGTACTGCTATACACCGTCGCCGCCTCGCCAAGTCCTTTAGCTTGTCCGTTGAGCCGCGGGATCGTCCCGACCGCAGTACACTCTCACACACAAACACACTCACCGTCCGCCGCAGGCTGTGCGTTGGTCCTAGCACTACTACACACCGTCGCCTGAGCACTAAAGGGCAAACCACGGTACGTAGAAAATGAAAATAATAAATTCTTACAGAACGTTGAAATAAATGTAAAAAGTAGAAAAATTTTGGACACTGGTTATCATCTGTACAATCACTTTTTGTGTTCTTTCTATTTCACAAATAATTTGGAGTGTTGGACTGGGTATTTTTTGTGTTCTTCAGATATGTATGTATCGTAATCACATTAACGTAAAAACGTGTCAAAAATAAATAAATTGAAATTTTAAAAATTCAATAGACACCGAGTACTTATTAAAATACAACCTTTGTATGAAGCAGCTGATTACATACGAAGGGATGTCCAAAAGTTCGTGGAATGAAAAATTTTAAATAAAATGAAACAATAAATCTATTTTTCCTTTTCAATATATCACCCTTAACCTGAATACATTTATTAGATCTATGAATTAATTTTTCTAAACCATCGTAAAAATATTTTTTATCATTTGCCTTAAAATGAGCCAAAATTGCCTCCTTTACCTCATTGTCGTCGGAAAATTTCTTTCCCTTTAAGTCTTTTTCAATTGGGGAACAAATAAAACTCACTTGGGTTCAGATCTGAACTGTAGGGTGGGTGGGCTAGTGTTTCGAAGCCATGCGTGTACAGAGCAGCCATTGTAACTCTGCTCTTGTGAACCGGCACGATGTCTTGCAAGAGCAACACAGACACAGCCTTGGTTAATTTTCCTCGACGTTTTTCTTTCATGGCCTCCTTTAATTTTTCTAGTATCGTTGCGTAGTATTCTCCAGTTATAGCCCTTCCCATTTCTTTGTAATCAATCAGTATTATCCCCTCACAATCCCAAAAAACAGTAGCCATCAACTTTCCAGCCGAATTCGACACTTTGAATTTCTTTGGCGGTGGTGTCCCCTTTTTATGCCATTGCATGCACTCTTGTTTGGACTCAGACTCAAAGTATGAACCCATGTTTCATCTTGAGTAACAATCCGCTCCAAAATCTGTGCAGGTTCGTCTCCACACAACTCCAAAAATTGTTTTGACGCATCGACGCGCTGCTGTTTCTGAAGCTGCGTGAGCATTCTCGGTACCCATCTTGCACTGACTTTGGCATACCCAGGTGGTCAAGTAGGATTCGGAAAATGGTGGTATCTGATACTCCAACTAATGCAGATAACTGTTTTTTCTTCAAACGGGTATCCTCCTGTACAATTTTGTCCACTCTTTCGACGATGTCTGATGTAGTGGCCTCAACTGGCCTTCCTGAGCGGGAGTCGTCCACTTGTAAATCATTGATTTACTAGGGCAATGTCCCCATAAGCGGTTTCCATTTCATTCAAAATGGTCTGAGCGTTCTTTCCTTGCTTGGTAAGGAATTTTATTGTTCGGCACGGTGTCCAATTTTCTCCATAGTTTCAGTTTACTTCCAGATTGACTTGTTTAGCAGGCGAGTGTTCGTAAACGAATGACGCAATATAGCTGAAACTCAATTTATATACTAATGATGAGTCCCCAATTAGTATGACACTAAGTGAACGCCCCTGCCCCCACTCCATCCCCTCTATTCCACGAACTTTTGGACCTGGTATTTCCGCGATTTCAGAGTTGGTGAACAGAACAGTCAATGTCGTTCACTTTGATGGCCTGATTATTATTATTATTGCATTTATACAGGGTGTAACTGAACACCCCAATAACATTTAAGGGTATGTATCCATCAGAAGTAGAGATTCTGTAGGAAAAATATTAGCGCTAACAAACATTCTTCTTTTTCCCATACAAACTAAATAAATTATTTTTTGGTATTAAGTGCCGACAACCCTACGTAAGCGTACGAGGAATACTACGCTCACGTCATTAAAACTAAATTAATTATTTTTTGGTATTAAGTGCCGACAGCCCTACGTATACGTAGGAGGAATACTACGCTCACGTCTGTTACGTGGCATTTTGTGTTTAAATTTATTTTGTGTTAGGAGCTGATTATGGTTGTCACTTGAAAGTTTTTGGTTTCAGTTTAAAATCAAATAACTCTGAAAGTATTGGGGTTCCAGGTCTCGGACAAGCACCGAAGCTCCATTTAGTATCTAACTTATATGCCCCTTAAATGTTATTGGGATGTTCAGTTACACCCGGTATATTGTTATTGTATATTACATCTTTAATATTAACACAGTTTTGTGTCCATATTGTATGCAATTATGCTTTGTAACTAGCTAATAACAATATTGATAACCAGGGCGACTATAAACAGTACTGTTTTTAGCCGATCTTCATTTCATACTGTAGTGGAACTTGATCATGGTAGGCATCGAATCCCTGTAAGTAGTATACATATGCTGTAATAATAATATTACCGATGGTTGTAACCGTAAATATAACTGATGATTTTTAAGTAGCTAATATACATAGTTTGATAATGTAGCAGCCTGTACATTTGCTTATTATAATAACTATTATAGCTTTGTCACGGTAATAGTATAATACAGTATGTGGACTCGGCGCCTCTTTGAAATTTTATACCTACGGCCGCTCGGCATCGCTTGGTGCGTGGCCCGCGATAGGGCCGCTCGTTTACCGACCGTGCGCTTCGTTTGAATCGTGCGTATGCCCTGGTAGCTATGCGATCCAAGTGCGATCCAGATCGAGGCGCGTAGGCATAGCGCGTGTTTCGACCGTTTCTATGTAGTCATTCTACTGTATATACTATTACCGTGGCTTTGTTATATAAAAATAGTGTAAAATTGCTATTGTAAATAAATTATTATTGAAATTTATATTTCCACGCGGACTGCTTCAGGATGCTCACAAACAAATTTTGAAATATTGTTAGATTGAATTGTTCAAGTAGTTAGAGTTTTATAAAAATGCCACAGGTATGCCGCGCACATCGCTCATCGGGTTGTCGAGCAGCCGCCCGCCCAGCGTCGCCCCCACCACGCCGCCCAACTCGATCACTTCGCAAGGTACGGCAGAACTTTGAATTTAACCACTTGGTATTGGGCATTTAACTAAACTACCTGTTGGGTAACCTTTAGTTAACCTATAACGCCCGTAATGTGACTCGTTAGTATGCCGCAGGGAACGTTTCGCGTTTGGAATATGCTGTGTTTCACTATCTTTAATTTTTATTTATTTAAGGGCCGATTTTTCAATCATCAGATAACCTTTAACTGTAGAATAAATATGGCGGTTTGTCAGATTTTCTATATAAAAGCTGTCGAATTGTGTTAAAATAAAAAGGCTTGTTGTCATGGTATTGACATAGTAAGGAATGCTTTATTTTAAATTAAAAACAACTATAGAGATTACAAAAGTAGACATCTATCAAAAACTGAACTAACCAGTATTTCAACATGCCCCCTTAATCTATATAGTTGGACAAAATAAAGCTAACGTAAAAATAAAAATGCAACAAAATAAATTATATCGGTGTCAACCCTATGTTGGCAACCCTAACATTGTTACACATTTCTTATGTGGGATACGTCTTAAAGGTTTTGTTAACAGATCAGCTACCAACTCATTAGTAGATACAAACAGTAATTTAATAACATTGTCAGCAACTTTTTCGCGTATAAAATGATATTTTGTATCTATGTGTTTCGTTCGGCCGTGGTGGATAGGATTTGTAGCGATTTTTTGTGCACTTTGACTGTCACCGTACAATGAGACAATATCTATTATTCCACTTACCTCGTAAAGGAAACGTCTTAAAAATACGGCTTCCTTGGCAGCAGAACACAGTGCCATATACTCCGCCTCGGTCGATGAAAGCGCTACCGTTGGCTGCTTTTTAGATTCCCAAGATACTGGCCCTCCTGCTAATTGAAAAACAAAACCAGTATAGGAACGGCGGTCAATACTATCGTTTGCCCAATCAGCGTCAACAAAACCATTCAAATATCGCCCAGTTTTCTTGTACGTTATATTGTAATCCAACGTACCTTTCAGGTATCGCAATACGCGCTTCGCAGCTTCCCAATTTCCAATAGTAGGATCAGCATTAAATGAGCTCAGATAGCTTAATGTATACGCAATGTCGGGTCTGCTATTCATTGCCACGTAAAACAGAGAACCAATTAAACTCATATATAAGCGACTATCATGAAATCGCTCAATCTTCGTCTCTTGTTTGTCCAATGCAAGTGGTGTATTAGCACTTTTGCAATCTTGCATGTTAAACTTTTTCAACATCGTGTTTATAAATGTTTTCTGATTAACCGTAATTTCATTATTAGTTTTACGTATATTCAGACCTAGGTAATAACTTAATTTTCCTAGATTTTTCAAAGAAAAATATTTGCTTAAGTCATTTTTGACAACTTCAAAATGTCCTTGGTCTTTATAAAATATAAGAATGTCATCGACATAGACAGCCAAAAATGACATAGTTACTACCAAACTTTTTTATGTAAACACACGGTTCTGAAGGTGTTCGCGAAAATCCAATTAAAGACAAAGTACTATTTAACTTTGTGTTCCATGCTCTCGGTGCCTTTTTTTTTTTTTTTTTTTTTTTTTTTTTTTTTACGAGGGGAATGCGTTTGCGCACCGTCCAAGCCCCCGCAGGGGCAAGGGTGTGTGGGACTCCGCAGCGAGCGACTACCCACTAAACCCCTCGATATGCCCTCTTTGGCGCCTAGCGCAGCCACGTCCAAAGGACGCGCCGCTGCCGAACGAGGTCGTGGGAACCCTTACAGACCGACCATAACCCCGTCCGCGGCACCTGCCCACCAATGGCGGGCCCCTCACGCCCTCTCCAAGATGGAGATGGAGAGGAGTTCCCGGGGCATACTCCGGGTGGTAATTTTTTACTGTGGTTTTCTTCCACGCGGCCCGACGCTCAGTGCGCCAGGCCCCCGGCCCCGCTCAGTGCGGGGTAACGGGCTTGCCCGACGGCAGACCCCACTGGATCCACCGCCGCGCACACGAGCCGAAGCTCAGCGGCGCCGAAGCGCCGACCCACCGCAAAAAGCGGCCACGGTGGCCACACGAGGTGGCCCGCCGAGTAGCACTCGGCCATCCCACGCCCCCCTCATGGGGGCCGCACAAGTGTGCCGAAGCCACACGTTGATCGGGTCAGCCTCAGTCCTTGGAACAACGACACGCCGAAGCTCAACGAGCTTGCACCGACTCGGAACAACGACATGCCGAAGCTCAACAAGGACCCGCACCAACCCGATCAAAGGGGCAACGGCACAAGGCGCAACGCGCCATGACCCGCGAGCGGGTCCCCAGGCGACACACAACCCCATCTTCAAAAAGAAGGGGAGGTGACGCCCCACATGGCCACGTGAAGTAGCCCGCCGGGTTAAGCCCGGCCACACCACGCCCCCTCCACGGGGCAGCTGTCAGACTCTTAGCCCGCGGCAGAAAATCTGCCGGGTTGCCCAGGGTGCACCACGAGGAGGTGTTCTGACATCGCACCCCATGCTCTCGGTGCCTGCTTCAGGCCGTATAATGACCTTTTTAAGAGACACACTTTACTTTCATCTCCGCTGCAAACAAACCCTTGTGGTTGTTCCATGTACACCTCCTCTTCTAAATCTCCATATAAGAAAGCGGTATCCACATCTAAATGATGTACATGAAGATCCAGCTCTGCAGCTAACGCCAACAAAGTACGTAATGAAGAATGGCGTACGACCGGCGAAAAGGTTTCATGGTAATCAACTCCGGCTTCTTGAGTATATCCTTTCGCAACTAAGCGTGCCTTATATTTCTTCACATTACCTTGTGCGTCCTTCTTCAACTTATATACCCATTTACAATGTATGACCTTCTTGTCAGGTCTATCAACCAACGTCCAAGTTTTCATGTTCTGTAAAGATTTACATTCTTCTTCCATTGCTGAAAGCCAGCTGCGTTTGTCATCAGCATTTATAGCTTCAGCGAAAGTTGTAGGCTCTTCACAAACATCTTCAACCGAAGTAGCAATCCAGGACGTAAAATCCATACCAAAGTATTTTGGTTTATTTCGTACTCTCTCTGGATATCTTCTTTCAGGAATATCCTCACACTCAACAGCTGTGTTTTCAGTAACAACATCTTCAGCATCAGGCGAATTCATAGGCACTGCAGAAGTTTCAGCAACATCAATACAGGGCTGAAAATGCTGTATTTCTTCATGGTGAGCTACTGTTTCAATAGCAGACGGTAAGCTCTCATCACCTTGATGTTGTTCTCCCAAGTCTTCAGTCGTCATGTCTCGTCTATAATTACATGATGCAAGAGGTATTATGTCATTACTACTGACCTTTACTGTGTCGACTGCTTTTGAAGGTCTTAAAGTACTAAAGTTATTTTCAAAAAAGCTTACATCTCTACCTTGCCTTATACTTCTTCACATTACCTTGTGCGTCCTTCTTCAACTTATATACCCATTTACAATGTATGACCTTCTTGTCAGGTCTATCAACCAACGTCCAAGTTTTCATGTTCTGTAAAGATTTACATTCTTCTTCCATTGCTGAAAGCCAGCTGCGTTTGTCATCAGCATTTATAGCTTCAGCGAAAGTTGTAGGCTCTTCACAAACATCTTCAACCGAAGTAGCAATCCAGGACGTAAAATCCATACCAAAGTATTTTGGTTTATTTCGTACTCTCTCTGGATATCTTCTTTCAGGAATATCCTCACACTCAACAGCTGTGTTTTCAGTAACAATATCTTCAGCATCAGGCGAATTCATAGGCACTACAGAAGTTTCAGCAACATCAATACAGGGCTGAAAATGCTGTATTTCTTCATGGTGAGCTACTGTTTCAATAGCAGACGGTAAGCTCTCATCACCTTGATGTTGTTCTCCCAAGTCTTCAGTCGTCATGTCTCGTCTATAATTACATGATGCAAGAGGTATTATGTCATTACTACTGACCTTTACTGTTTCGACTGCTTTTGAAGGTCTTAAAGTACTAAAGTTATTTTCAAAAAAGCTTACATCTCTACCTTTAACCAAACGCCTTGCGTTATGTACGTTACGGAAGAAATAACTATTTGGATCGTCTGTATATCCTACAAAAATGTGCTCTGTGGCTTTCACATCAAGCTTATCTCTCAGGCAGGATGGCACATGTACTAGTGCTCTGCACCCAAATATACGCACATGGGACAGATCAGGTTTCTTATTAAACCATCTTTCAAACGGCGTTACCCCGTCCAATGCACAATGAGGAGATCGATTTTTTAAGTATACGGCACACTTTACAGCATCTTCCCAATAAACTTTAGGTAGAGAACTTTCTGAAAGCATAGAACGAACTTTCTCCATTACAGAACGACCAGTGCGCTCCGCAACACCGTTTTGTTGTGGATTATATGGAACACACGTTTGATGTAAAATGCCTTTAGATACGAAAATGTCTGATAACTCTTTATTAACGAATTCAGTGCCATTGTCGGTTCTAAAGATTTTTATTTTCTTGTTCGTCTGTCTTTCAATAAAATTCATAAAATCGCAAATTTTACTTTTAACCTTACTCTTTGCATCTATGAAATAAGTAAAACACATTCTTGTAAAATCATCTATCAAATAAAGAACGTATTTGTTTCCATTAAAAGATGAAACTGACATTGGACCAGCAATATCAGAATGAATTAACTCCAACGGTGCTGTCGCCTTTTTATACAATATTGATTTAAAAGGCTTTTTAGCTTGCTTGCCTTCGACACAGGCTATGCATGGATCCGTGTCAACTTTATCAAAAACTACACCTACTGTATAATCTTTTAACTTTTGCATACCTATACGACATAGATGTCCCATCCTTTTATGCCAAAGTTGGTACTGCGACAAGTCAAGGTGCACATTATGAGCTGATATTTCACCCTGTAGATCAACTACCGTACCGTCTAATGCGTACAATCCACCACACTCCGAAGCATGTAACACAGGAGTTCCTGTACAAGAAAAGTCAATATTATTATAAAAATTACAACCCTGTTTATCAAAAACAACTATAAGATTCTTATTAACAGCTTTCCTAACAGATATTAAATTCGCTCTTAAATCTGGTACATAAATGACATCTTTGATACATCGGATATTTTGATTACACAATTGAACGTCACCAATAAGTTTGCTACTAGCTATTTCACCATTAGCAAAAGTCACCTTACCAGATTCAAATGGCTGAGCATTACCAAGCCAATCCAACCTCGAAGTCATATGTGTTGTCGCTCCCGAGTCCACTATCCATCTTTTGTTAAAAGTGTTGGTCGAACTTACGTTCAATGCACTCAATAGAGTAGTGTCACGACTGGATGTGCTTTGAGCTTTCTTGTCCTTGATATGTGGACAATCCGGGCGTTTATGCCCTGGCTCTTTACAATTATAACAGACAACATTCTTCTTCCTTTTTGAAGTCGACGACTTTTTCTGTCTGAAATTACTACGTAAGGCTGTTTCAGAACCAGTAGAGCTCTTAGCAAATTCGTTTAATAACTTGCTCTTAACGATCTCTGAGGTAATCTCAATATTGGAATTTTCCAAGGCCATTACAAGAGGATCATACCTAGATGTCAGGCCTCCTAATAGAATTGCTGCTATCGAAGCATCATCTATGACCTTACCAATATCAAGCAGATCTTGAGCTGTACATAGTATTGCATTTATATAGCTTTCGATATTCTCAAAATCATCTAGCGAGTATCTTTACAAACGACGCTCTAGGGCTAACCTCCGTCCCATACCTTTATCCTCATATGCCGCTGCTAAGGCATCCCAAGCTTCTTTAGCACTCGAAGCCCTTCTAACATGAGTGATAGCGGGGCCATCAAGAGTAAGACAGATTGTCGATAAAGCTAGTCGGTCACGTTTAATTTTGACGCTAAGTGGAGCTTCGTCATTAGTATATCCATCTATGCATTCCAACAGGTCCTCGTGCATTAGATGCATTCGCATTTTAAATTTCCATGTCGAGTAACCTTCTCGACCACACAACGGGCTTATTCCGTTCACACTCAGACATCTCTTAAAAATGTTACCTGAATCTCCTTGTCCAGTAGCCATTGTAATCGATACGAATCGTTTCTTTATTCTTCAAGTTACAAATTATAGGCAGACAAAATTCACCAACTCAAAATATTGAAATCCGAACTTCTGAATTTGTTATCAATATTTATTGTAACACTTTTTAATATGCTTTAAACTGAGTTTTAAAAAGCGATTCCTTATATTTTCGTGCTGATAACGTGTTAAAATAAAAAGGCTTGTTGTCATGGTATTGACATAGTAAGGAATGCTTTATTTTAAATTAAAAACAACTATAGAGATTACAAAAGTAGACATCTATCAAAAACTGAACTAACCAGTATTTCAACACTTTATTTAGTTTTTGATAGATGTCTACTTTTGTAATCTCTATAGTTGTCTTTAATTTAAAATAAAGCATTCCTTACTATGTCAATACCATGACAACAAGCCTTTTTATTTTAACACGTTATCAGCACGAAAATATAAGGAATCGCTTTTTAAAACTCAGTTTAAAGCATATTAAAAAGTGTTACAATAAATATTGATAACAAATTCAGAAGTTCGGATTTCAATATTTTGAGTTGGTGAATTTTGTCTGCCTATAATTTGTAACTTGAAGAATAAAGAAACGATTCGTATCGATTACAATGGCTACTGGACAAGGAGATTCAGGTAACATTTTTAAGAGATGTCTGAGTGTGAACGGAATAAGCCCGTTGTGTGGTCGAGAAGGTTACTCGACATGGAAATTTAAAATGCGAATGCATCTAATGCACGAGGACCTGTTGGAATGCATAGATGGATATACTAATGACGAAGCTCCACTTAGCGTCAAAATTAAACGTGACCGACTAGCTTTATCGACAATCTGTCTTACTCTTGATGGCCCCGCTATCACTCATGTTAGAAGGGCTTCGAGTGCTAAAGAAGCTTGGGATGCCTTAGCAGCGGCATATGAGGATAAAGGTATGGGACGGAGGTTAGCCCTAGAGCGTCGTTTGTATAGATACTCGCTAGATGATTTTGAGAATATCGAAAGCTATATAAATGCAATACTATGTACAGCTCAAGATCTGCTTGATATTGGTAAGGTCATAGATGATGCTTCGATAGCAGCAATTCTATTAGGAGGCCTGACATCTAGGTATGATCCTCTTGTAATGGCCTTGGAAAATTCCAATATTGAGATTACCTCAGAGATCGTTAAGAGCAAGTTATTAAACGAATTTGCTAAGAGCTCTACTGGTTCTGAAACAGCCTTACGTAGTAATTTCAGACAGAAAAAGTCGTCGACTTCAAAAAGGAAGAAGAATGTTGTCTGTTATAATTGTAAAGAGCCAGGGCATAAACGCCCGGATTGTCCACATATCAAGGACAAGAAAGCTCAAAGCACATCCAGTCGTGACACTACTCTATTGAGTGCATTGAACGTAAGTTCGACCAACACTTTTAACAAAAGATGGATAGTGGACTCGGGAGCGACAACACATATGACTTCGAGGTTGGATTGGCTTGGTAATGCTCAGCCATTTGAATCTGGTAAGGTGACTTTTGCTAATGGTGAAATAGCTAGTAGCAAACTTATTGGTGACGTTCAATTGTGTAATCAAAATATCCGATGTATCAAAGATGTCATTTATGTACCAGATTTAAGAGCGAATTTAATATCTGTTAGGAAAGCTGTTAATAAGAATCTTATAGTTGTTTTTGATAAACAGGGTTGTAATTTTTATAATAATATTGACTTTTCTTGTACAGGAACTCCTGTGTTACATGCTTCGGAGTGTGGTGGATTGTACGCATTAGACGGTACGGTAGTTGATCTACAGGGTGAAATATCAGCTCATAATGTGCACCTTGACTTGTCGCAGTACCAACTTTGGCATAAAAGGATGGGACATCTATGTCGTATAGGTATGCAAAAGTTAAAAGATTATACAGTAGGTGTAGTTTTTGATAAAGTTGACACGGATCCATGCATAGCCTGTGTCGAAGGCAAGCAAGCTAAAAAGCCTTTTAAATCAATATTGTATAAAAAGGCGACAGCACCGTTGGAGTTAATTCATTCTGATATTGCTGGTCCAATGTCAGTTTCATCTTTTAATGGAAACAAATACGTTCTTTATTTGATAGATGATTTTACAAGAATGTGTTTTACTTATTTCATAGATGCAAAGAGTAAGGTTAAAAGTAAAATTTGCGATTTTATGAATTTTATTGAAAGACAGACGAACAAGAAAATAAAAATCTTTAGAACCGACAATGGCACTGAATTCGTTAATAAAGAGTTATCAGACATTTTCGTATCTAAAGGCATTTTACATCAAACGTGTGTTCCATATAATCCACAACAAAACGGTGTTGCGGAGCGCACTGGTCGTTCTGTAATGGAGAAAGTTCGTTCTATGCTTTCAGAAAGTTCTCTACCTAAAGTTTATTGGGAAGATGCTGTAAAGTGTGCCGTATACTTAAAAAATCGATCTCCTCATTGTGCATTGGACGGGGTAACGCCGTTTGAAAGATGGTTTAATAAGAAACCTGATCTGTCCCATGTGCGTATATTTGGGTGCAGAGCACTAGTACATGTGCCATCCTGCCTGAGAGATAAGCTTGATGTGAAAGCCACAGAGCACATTTTTGTAGGATATACAGACGATCCAAATAGTTATTTCTTCCGTAACGTACATATCGCAAGGCGTTTGGTTAAAGGTAGAGATGTAAGCTTTTTTGAAAATAACTTTAGTACTTTAAGACCTTCAAAAGCAGTCGAAACAGTAAAGGTCAGTAGTAATGACATAATACCTCTTGCATCATGTAATTATAGACGAGACATGACGACTGAAGACTTGGGAGAACAACATCAAGGTGATGAGAGCTTACCGTCTGCTATTGAAACAGTAGCTCACCATGAAGAAATACAGCATTTTCAGCCCTGTATTGATGTTGCTGAAACTTCTGTAGTGCCTATGAATTCGCCTGATGCTGAAGATGTTGTTACTGAAAACACAGCTGTTGAGTGTGAGGATATTCCTGAAAGAAGATATCTAGAGAGAGTACGAAATAAACCAAAATACTTTGGTATGGATTTTACGTCCTGGATTGCTACTTCGGTTGAAGATGTTTGTGAAGAGCCTACAACTTTCGCTGAAGCTATAAATGCTGATGACAAACGCAGCTGGCTTTCAGCAATGGAAGAAGAATGTAAATCTTTACAGAACATGAAAACTTGGACGTTGGTTGATAGACCTGACAAGAAGGTCATACATTGTAAATGGGTATATAAGTTGAAGAAGGACGCACAAGGTAATGTGAAGAAATATAAGGCACGCTTAGTTGCGAAAGGATATACTCAAGAAGCCGGAGTTGATTACCATGAAACCTTTTCGCCGGTCGTACGCCATTCTTCATTACGTACTTTGTTGGCGTTAGCTGCAGAGCTGGATCTTCATGTACATCATTTAGATGTGGATACCGCTTTCTTATATGGAGATTTAGAAGAGGAGGTGTACATGGAACAACCACAAGGGTTTGTTTGCAGCGGAGATGAAAGTAAAGTGTGTCTCTTAAAAAGGTCATTATACGGCCTGAAGCAGGCACCGAGAGCATGGAACACAAAGTTAAATAGTACTTTGTCTTTAATTGGATTTTCGCGAACACCTTCAGAACCGTGTGTTTACATAAAAAAGTTTGGTAGTAACTATGTCATTTTGGCTGTCTATGTCGATGACATTCTTATATTTTATAAAGACCAAGGACATTTTGAAGTTGTCAAAAATGACTTAAGCAAATATTTTTCTTTGAAAAATCTAGGAAAATTAAGTTATTACCTAGGTCTGAATATACGTAAAACTAATAATGAAATTACGGTTAATCAGAAAACATTTATAAACACGATGTTGAAAAAGTTTAACATGCAAGATTGCAAAAGTGCTAATACACCACTTGCATTGGACAAACAAGAGACGAAGATTGAGCGATTTCATGATAGTCGCTTATATATGAGTTTAATTGGTTCTCTGTTTTACGTGGCAATGAATAGCAGACCCGACATTGCGTATACATTAAGCTATCTGAGCTCATTTAATGCTGATCCTACTATTGGAAATTGGGAAGCTGCGAAGCGCGTATTGCGATACCTGAAAGGTACGTTGGATTACAATATAACGTACAAGAAAACTGGGCGATATTTGAATGGTTTTGTTGACGCTGATTGGGCAAACGATAGTATTGACCGCCGTTCCTATACTGGTTTTGTTTTTCAATTAGCAGGAGGGCCAGTATCTTGGGAATCTAAAAAGCAGCCAACGGTAGCGCTTTCATCGACCGAGGCGGAGTATATGGCACTGTGTTCTGCTGCCAAGGAAGCCGTATTTTTAAGACGTTTCCTTTACGAGGTAAGTGGAATAATAGATATTGTCTCATTGTACGGTGACAGTCAAAGTGCACAAAAAATCGCTACAAATCCTATCCACCACGGCCGAACGAAACACATAGATACAAAATATCATTTTATACGCGAAAAAGTTGCTGACAATGTTATTAAATTACTGTTTGTATCTACTAATGAGTTGGTAGCTGATCTGTTAACAAAACCTTTAAGACGTATCCCACATAAGAAATGTGTAACAATGTTAGGGTTGCCAACATAGGGTTGACACCGATATAATTTATTTTGTTGCATTTTTATTTTTACGTTAGCTTTATTTTGTCCAACTATATAGATTAAGGGGGCATGTTGAAATACTGGTTAGTTCAGTTTTTGATGTTAAAATAAAAAGGCTTGTTGTCATGGTATTGACATAGTAAGGAATGCTTTATTTTAAATTAAAAACAACTATAGAGATTACAAAAGTAGACATCTATCAAAAACTGAACTAACCAGTATTTCAACAAATTGGCATATTTATTACGCAGATAAAAATTATCTGACTATTGAAAAATCGGCCCTTAATTAATCATATTATTGAATGGCTCACTCTTCTGTTAGTGTTCTGGGTTAGTTGCGTCCATATCCACACTGTTTCACAAGACATTAGGTAGTGAAATGCGTTACCAGGTTATTGGTCTTGCAAAAACATGCGTTGTTATAATGTTCCGCAGGTGTTTCGCTATCGCAAAACTTAAGTAACGAAAAATATACGGACATTTATAAAATGCCGTTTTCTCACAATGGAACGTCATTGTAGCTTTCGTGGACTGCGCGCGTAGATGTCATTTAGCATCATCCCACCCATTTTTGTTATCCCCGAGTCCGATAATTTAGACATTTCTTTACAATTTTGAATTAAAATTATTGCGAAAATCTGTCACTTTGCGATGCGAAACAATGCTAGCGACATTACTCCGTGACCGTTTCGTAGTTATATGCAAATCAATAACGATAAGGACGCAGCTCTCTCGCGCGGCGGACAGTAGAGTGAGACATACTATATGCGAAACGCTCGCATAGATTTCTTTTTTTTTTAATTTTTTTTTTTATATTTATTTTTTGTATTCATAGTTTATTTATTTAATGCCTTCAGACAGCTCTTTTTATTCTGCTGATGATTTTACTAGCTCACCTTCTAGTAATGATAGTTTCTGCTCGGTCGGGGATGATCTAGGTGACTTTCTAGTCAGTAATTTTAATCGTCCTAATCGATTATTGAATGTTTGCCATATTAATGCACAGAGTGTCCCCAGCCATTATAATTACTTATATGATGTGTTTCATCGCTGCGACTTCCATGCTTTACTAGTCTCCGAATCATGGCTAAAACCACACCTTCTATCAACCACTTATCCTCTGCCAGGTTATACACTGATTAGAAATGACCGTGTGGATAAGGGCGGAGGAGGTGTTTCTATCTACCTCCGCAGTGATATACCTTACAAAGTGGTTGCTGCTTCTGCTTCTCAGTATAGTGCATCGGCTGAGTTTCTGTTTTTAGAGATTAGTGGAGGCGCAGCAAAGCTAGCATTGGGTGTTGTCTACTGTCCTCCTTCTGTAGACTACTTCACTGATCTTGAGACAGTCTTAGAATCTATAGGGTCTGACTATACGCACCACATCATCATGGGCGACTTCAATACCAACATCCACTGTCCTCAATCACCAAGATCACGTAAACTCCTAAACTTAATTGAGTCGGTTAGTTTACATGTCCTTCCACTGCAACCAACACATCTAAATCCTGTCGGCTCGGATACTTGGCTTGATATCATCCTTACCTCCAATCCTTCTCTTGTCTCCTCTCACGGTCAACATCCTGCTCCTGGTTTCTCTCACCATGATCTTATCTACATATCCTATGTCCTAAAACCTCCTAAACCTATCCCGAAGGTTCTGTACAAGCGTTGTTTTGCCCGCATGAATGTCGATATGTTAATCAGTGATGCCGCTAAAATTGACTGGGAACCTGTGTTTCGTGCTACTACCTTGGACGATAAGGTTAAGGTTTTTAATGAAACAATTTTTAACATTTACGACACACACGCTCCTGTTAAGAGGATAAAACTTAAACGCTTGCCTGCTGCCTGGATGTCTAATGATATACGTAAAGCTATGAAGCGGAGAGATCGTACTTTTTTGGCGTTTAAGAAAGATCGCAGTGAGGACAAGTGGAATGCTTACAAGTTTGCGAGGAATCGATGCAATCAGATGATACGTAACGCTAAACGTCGCCATATACTCGATAACATCTCTTCTTCGTCTTCTGCCGCTACCTGGAAGTTCCTTGGAACTCTGGGTATCGGTAAAGGTCATCTCTCTGACCTTCCCGGTACACTGACCTTGGATGATCTTAACAATCATTTTTGTGCAAGCAGCAATTCTGCCTCCCTGAACGTATCAAGTGCAATTGCTAGTTTAGCTGACTTACCTCCCTCTAATGTTATAACGTTTAACTTTTCACCAATGACTGCCGACGAGGTTAAAAAGATCATCCTTGCTATTAAATCTAATGCAATGGGGTGCGATAACATCACGCGCCAAATGATTATTCCTATTTTAAATTATGTCCTTCCTGCTATTACGGATATAATCAATTTTTCACTCCACTCTGGTGTCTTTCCGGCTCTCTGGCGCAAAGCCCTTGTGCGTCCATTACCGAAGATCTCTAATCCGACTAGACCCAACCAATTTCGTCCAATCTCCATTCTCCCTTACCTTTCCAAAGTGCTCGAAGCCTGTGTCCATAAACAATTATCCTCCTTCATCTATAAAAATTCCCTACTCAGTCCCTTTCAATCAGGGTTTAGGCCGGGTCATAGTACTATTTCCGCTCTCCTGAAAGTGACTGGTGACATTAGAGTCGGAATAGATAATACTAAATTAACTGTTCTAGTACTAGTCGACTTTTCCAATGCCTTTAATGCTGTCAATCACCAAATTCTCCTAGCAATCCTTACCCATTTTGGAGTTTCTCTTCAAGTATTAGAATGGTTCTCCTCATATCTTCAGGAGCGCCAGCAATCGGTTGTCTGTGGGGATAAGACCTCCGCATGGTGCGATCTTGGAGCTGGTGTTCCTCAAGGCGGCATTTTATCTCCTCTTTTATTTTCAATTTTCATTAATTTCATAACTCTCCACCTTCGCTGTTCGTATCATCTGTATGCTGACGACCTGCAACTGTATGCTCAGGCTGATGTTGATAACATAAATCGTGCCATAGATGAAGTCAATCAAGATTTACGAGCCATCAAAACTTGGTCTGAGCAATTTGGCATCTTTGTCAATCCTGAGAAATGCCAGGCTATTATCATCGGTAGTTCCAGGATTGTTTCAAGAACAGTTTCGGCTAATCTGCATCTGCATCTTGTTTGACAGCAAAATTATTCACCTAAGTAGTAATGTGAAGGATCTGGGACTGTATATTGATGCCACGTTCAATTGACAATTTCAGGTGGCTAGTGTTTGTCAGAGTGACGGGCATGCTAAGGTCCCTGTATCGATTGAAGAACTTCTTGCCTCCAGATATTAAGAAGATGCTTGTACAGACCTTAATTTTTCCTGTCATCGACTATGGTGATGTGTGCTATCTCGACCTGAATGCAGATATACTCAACAAACTTGACCGCCTTCTGAATAACTGTATTCGATTCGTTTTCAATTTACGCAAATTTGACCATATATCTGAACATCGGCTTCGTTTGAAATGGCTACCCATCCGACAGCGCAGGCACTTGAGGACTTTAATCACATTATTTGCTATTCTTTATACTCCTACAACACCCAAATATTTAAGTTCTCATTTTCAGTACTTGTGTACTTCTCACGATAAACCATTGCGTTCATCCTCCAATCAGCTACTTATGTGTCCTTCTCATTACTCTAACATTATGCATTCCTCTTTTTTTATTCAGGCTATACTTCTATGGAACGCACTTCCTCTTAAAATTAAATGTTCTACTTTCAAGCTAAGTTTCAAACACAAAGCTCGTAAATTTATTTATCTTCAACTCGAACAGTCGCCTGGTTGATCTCATGGGCATTGCAGTGACTATTATTCACTTATTTATTGATGATATAATATATATTAGTTTATTTAATTATTGGAATTTGTGTATTAGGATATTATTATATATATTCCTTTACATTAAAAATAGTTCATTATCCAAAATTTATCTAGTAATACTCATACATTTCGGTACATCTACCACACCTGCTCTCTCCATCACCCTAAGGTTGGCTGGTAGAGAATGCCTTTGGCATTAAGTCCGCCTTTGTACTCATTGTACATGAAGAATTAATAAATAAATAAATAAATAAATGAGCTAAGAGCTTTTCGCTGTTTCGCTGCTGCATACGAACGCGTTGGTGTACTAAAGGCGGCTCTGCCTTTTATCTATTTATGCAATGCATAATATAATAGAATTCCGAGCGTAGTTGAATGTATTATAATTTGTTCAGTGTGCGAACTGGAGAGGCCCCCGCTGACGCCGCTGCGGCCCAAGGTGAACTCTATCTTCCACCTGTTCGGCGAGTGGTTGTTCGAGGCGGCGCTCATCGGGACCACGCCGCCGCACGTAAACACCCAACGTGAGTTCATTTATTCTGAGGTTGATAGAAACCGCAGAACTAGTTCTGGTTTTTAGCTTTTAGGGGGTTTAAAAACATCCGATGGGGTTCAAAACTACATCGCCTACTAGCAGTGCAGCTTGCCAATCAACGGATGATATTCTGTCGCTTTACCAACTCGCACTGGTCCAGCGTGGTAGAAGATCGTCCTAGCACCCCTATTAAACCTCTTAACCCCAATTAAGGAATACCCGGCAATGTTCGTTATTGTGGCCGCGTTAATAATGATAAGGTTTAGGTTTTTATATTGATATATCGATCACCAGTGGAGCTACTGAACTGGAAAGCTGGATAGTAGAATTTATAAAATTATCTTTTTAATTACAGAGCGTACAGACGGCACCCCTCCGCCGCCCTCGATGTCCGATGCGACGTACAAACTCAATATGATGAGCTATCAACCAGGTAAATATACCACTAATGTCATTGTACTAGCTACCTCGCACATTTATATTTTTGTGTTGATTCAAGCTTACGTGTCCGATGTCCTTGCGTGCATGCATTGACATACTTAGGTTGCATTAATAACATCGGTATTGTGTAGAATAGTGTGTAAAATAAACGCCCATGAACAAACACGTGCTCAATTCAATTATTTTTCTATCACAAAAGTTGGCATCTTAACATCATCTTTTTTGACCCGTACAGTCGAAATAAATCCAGCAGGTCATAGCACATGTACAGTTTGACGTGTTCTTGGTAGTTTTCCAATTACAGCACAAGAGCGCATTATGCGGCATAATGCTTAACGTTGAATGTTCCAACTACAGCAACACTTCGCACAATCGAGCACTCTCAAAAGCAATGTTTTCGTGTGATGCGTGCAATCGATACCAACTCAGTGACAGAAAATTAACAAGTGTTTTTTCTTTAAGTTGGCATTGATCGAAATGTTTTATTTATATATAATCGTTAGTAATATTATTTAATGTTGAAAAATTTTTAAAGCTTTCGTTTCATTGTAGTTTTTTTGAAATAATCAAAGTTAATTCAAACTGTGTTAAAAAATAAATATAAGTATGGATGAAGGTACAAAAATTACTCAAAACAAAAAAATGGTAATGAAATAATCAAAATCCAAATAACTTAAAATAACCGTAAATAATTTTCAACCAATTATTATGTATACCACATTATTTACACATTAATGAGGTTATTGCTAACTCTATGAATATTTCTTTTTTTCAACACTGAACTTAGCGCACTCTGCTGGTGCATTTGAAAACTAATTCACGTTCCAATTAAGCATCAGCATAATTCGGCATTGTGCGCCACTGAGTCGCATTATGCTCTGTAATTGGAAAACTACCGTTAACTACACATGTCATGCTGGTATGTCATGTTGTTGATTGAAAATATCGTGTTGTTTACATACATAATTATAATGCTACTATTCGACATTTTTGCGAATTTTAGTGTTCGTTATTACAAATCTTTAGTAGTTCTTGCGAATATAGTTTGTATTCAGATAAAATACAAACGTGAATATTTTTGGCTACAAATAACATAAAATATTTTATGTATTTGCGATACGATCTGTGTCATTGCGAATACTATAATATGGCCATATAGTAAGCTGCATTGTGTCAATGGCCCAAATTTCATAATTAGTGTCATATAATTTAATTTAAGATGTAAAAATAAGGGACACATATTTTTTATTTTTTATTCTAAGTTCTCTTAAAACTAATTTCAAAAGTTGTTCATTTTAGAGACCTTATGCGTCGTTTGAAGGATTTACAGCGGTATATGCATTAAAATGATATTACATTTTAAGGCATTAAATGATATGCATTAAAATGATATTACATTTTAAGGCATATACCGCTGTAAATCCTTGACGTTTATTATCTGTGGATTTGACACAAGCTCACAAGGTGATATCTTTTTTATGAGGGCCTGACAAATGACCTTTCGCCTGATGTTAAGCGGTGAAAAGGTACAAATGACATAGGTAAGTGACTTTTTTAAATCAACACAAAAGTAAATCCTTTATCTTGAGACGTTAGAAATCGAAAAACCTCGAAATCCAAAACACGATTCGTTTTTGCTACGGACAGTTAAATTTTGACATTATTTTTATGGAAAATAGCTTAAAATATAACTGTTTTTTTTTTAACTTCGAGGTTTTTCGATTTTTAACCTCTCAAGATTAAGAGAAACCGGGCATAAGGTACGTAGTTAAAAATTGCAAAACGTGTCCATTGGACACGGATATCGTGGATGCGACATGAGCGCGTGTGTCCCGGTGCGCGCAGGTCGCGCGGAGGCGCTGGGCGCGGTGTGCCGCGTGCTGTGCTCCAAGCAGTGCCGCGAGGAGGTGCTGGCGCCGTACCTGGCGCGCTGCTACGCCGCGCTGCGGGCCGGCCTGCGGGACCCCGCCACCGCCGCCGCCGTGCTGCTGCACGCGCCCGACCTGCTGCGGTGAGACTGCTGACCCGGTCCCACCGACCCCGCCGTGCTGCACGCGCCTGACCTGCTGCAGTGAGACTGCTGTCTGCTGACCCGGTCCCACCGACCCCGCCGTGCTGCACGCGCCCGACCTGCTGCGGTGAGACTGCTGACCCGGTCCCACCGACCCCGCCGTGCTGCACGCGCCTGACCTGCTGCAGTGAGACTGCTGTCTGCTGACCCGGTCCCCCCGACCCCGCCGTGCTGCACGCGCCCGACCTGCTGCGGTGAGACTGCTGACCCGGTCCCACCGACCCCGCCGTGCTGCACGCGCCTGACCTGCTGCAGTGAGACTGCTGTCTGCTGACCCGGTCCCACCGACCCCGCCGTGCTGCACGCGCCCGACCTGCTGCGGTGAGACTGCTGACCCGGTCCCACCGACCCCGCCGTGCTGCACGCGCCTGACCTGCTGCAGTGAGACTGCTGTCTGCTGACCCGGTCCCACCGACCCCGCCGTGCTGCACGCGCCCGACCTGCTGCGGTGAGACTGCTGACCCGGTCCCACCGACCCCGCCGTGCTGCACGCGCCTGACCTGCTGCAGTGAGACTGCTGTCTGCTGACCCGGTCCCACCGACCCCGCCGTGCTGCACGCGCCCGACCTGCTGCGGTGAGACTGCTGACCCGGTCCCACCGACCCCGCCGTGCTGCACGCGCCTGACCTGCTGCAGTGAGACTGCTGTCTGCTGACCCGGTCCCCCCGACCCCGCCGTGCTGCACGCGCCCGACCTGCTGCGGTGAGACTGCTGACCCGGTCCCACCGACCCCGCCGTGCTGCACGCGCCTGACCTGCTGCAGTGAGACTGCTGTCTGCTGACCCGGTCCCACCGACCCCGCCGTGCTGCACGCGCCCGACCTGCTGCGGTGAGACTGCTGACCCGGTCCCACCGACCCCGCCGTGCTGCACGCGCCTGACCTGCTGCAGTGAGACTGCTGTCTGCTGACCCGGTCCCCCCGACCCCGCCGTGCTGCACGCGCCCGACCTGCTGCGGTGAGACTGCTGACCCGGTCCCACCGACCCCGCCGTGCTGCACGCGCCTGACCTGCTGCAGTGAGACTGCTGTCTGCTGACCCGGTCCCACCGACCCCGCCGTGCTGCACGCGCCCGACCTGCTGCGGTGAGACTGCTGACCCGGTCCCACCGACCCCGCCGTGCTGCACGCGCCTGACCTGCTGCAGTGAGACTGCTGTCTGCTGACCCGGTCCCACCGACCCCGCCGTGCTGCACGCGCCCGACCTGCTGCGGTGAGACTGCTGACCCGGTCCCACCGACCCCGCCGTGCTGCACACGCCTGACCTGCTGCAGTGAGACTGCTGTCTGCTGACCCGATCCCCCCGACCCCGCCGTGCTGCACGCGCCTGACCTGCTGCAGTGAGACTGCTGTCTGCTGACCCGGTCCCACCGACCCCGCCGTGCTGCACGCGCCCGACCTGCTGCGGTGAGACTGCTGACCCGGTCCCACCGACCCCGCCGTGCTGCACGCGCCTGACCTGCTGCGGTGAGACTGCTGACTGCTGACCCGGTCCCACTGACCCTGCCGTGCTGCACGCGCCTGACCTGCTGCGGTGAGACTGCTGACCCGGTCCCACCGACCCCGCCGTGCTGCACGCGCCTGACCTGCTGCGGTGAGACTGCTGACCCGGTCCCACCGACCCCACCGTGCTGCACGCGCCTGACCTGCTGCGGTGAGACTGCTGACTGCTGACCCGGTCCCACTGACCCTGCCGTGCTGCACGCGCCTGACCTGCTGCGGTGAGACTGCTGACCCGGTGCCACCGACCCCGCCGTGCTGCACGCGCCTGACCTGCTGCGGTGAGACTGCTGACCCGGTCCCACCGACCCCGCCGTGCTGCACGCGCCTGACCTGCTGCGGTGAGACTGCTGACCCGGTCCCACCGACCCCGCCGTGCTGCACGCGCCTGACCTGCTGCGGTGAGTCTGCTGACCCGATCCCACCGACCCCGCCGTGCTGCACGCGCCTGACCTGCTGCGGTGAGACTGCTGACCCGGTCCCACCGACCCCGCCGTGTTGCACGCGCCTGACCTGCTGCGGTGAGACTGCTGACTGCTGACCCGGTCCCACTGACCCTGCCGTGCTGCACGCGCCTGACCTGCTGCGGTGAGACTGCTGACCCGGTCCCACCGACCCCGCCGTGCTGCACGCGCCTGACCTGCTGCGGTGAGACTGCTGACCCGGTCCCACCGACCCCGCCGTGCTGCACGCGCCTGACCTGCTGCGGTGAGACTGCTGACCCGGTCCCACCGACCCCGCCGTGCTGCACGCGCCTGACCTGCTGCGGTGAGACTGCTGACTGCTGACCCGGTCCCACTGACCCTGCCGTGCTGCACGCGCCTGACCTGCTGCGGTGAGACTGCTGACCCGGTCCCACCGACCCCGCCGTGTTGCACGCGCCTGACCTGCTGCGGTGAGACTGCTGACTGCTGACCCGGTCCCACCGACCCCGCTGTGCTGCACGCGCCTGACCTGCTGCGGTGAGTCTGCTGACCCGATCCCACCGACCCCGCCGTGCTGCACGCGCCTGACCTGCTGCGGTGAGACTGCTGACCCGGTCCCACCGACCCCGCCGTGTTGCACGCGCCTGACCTGCTGCGGTGAGACTGCTGACTGCTGACCCGGTCCCACTGACCCTGCCGTGCTGCACGCGCCTGACCTGCTGCGGTGAGACTGCTGACCCGGTCCCACTGACCCCGCCGTGCTGCACGCGCCTGACCTGCTGCGGTGAGACTGCTGACTGCTGACCCGGTCCCACCGACCCCGCCGTGCTGCACGCGCCTGACCTGCTGCGGTGAGACTGCTGACCCGGTCCCACCGACCCCGCCGTGCTGCACGCGCCTGACCTGCTGCGGTGAGATTGTTGATCCTGGGTTGGCCTCATTGATCCTGTCGTTGTCCGACCGCCCCGTGCGGTGCTGGTCTAGCCAGTGTTGTAAGGCGTCATCCGTCAAGACGTAGGCGGAGCCGTGAAAGAAATAGTTGATTTATAGTGCCTGGCACGAAGCTAGACTCAAAATTGGCGGCCACTGCGCAGGTACAGTCGCGGTCAGAATTTTAAAGCAAAGTTTTACTTCATTGAAATAGGAACGTAATCCCTTGAAAGTTTATTTGATAAATAAAAGAAAATAAAAGAAATGAGTGCGGGGAGGTGAATGGCCGTTCTGTATGGAGTACTGTTATATATTCTGTGCCGTAAGTTATCTCACTGATCGGTCCGTCTGCGCAGGCTGGACCTGGAGGGCGTGCTGGTGCTGGTGCCGGACTACCTGGGCGCGCTGGAGCGCGTGCTGCCCGAGCGCGAGCCGCGGCTCGAGTGCGGCGGGGGCGGGGTGGAGCGGGCCGAGCTACGTAGGGCGGCTACCAGCGCGCTGCTGTCCATGGTGGCGTTCCCGCGACACTACCGCGCGCTGCCCGTGCCCGAGTTCCCGCCCTGCAACGAGTAGTGAGTGCACGCTTCATCCGAAGCCATCGCGACAACGGAACAGTCTACACACGGCTACCTACTTTTTTATCACCCCCACGAGTAATTTAAGGGACGCTTCAGGTTCACGACAGCGGAATGATTTAAGCATTAATTTAAAAAATTAACGCACCTTTTTAATTTTATATTTCCTTTAAAATGTGCAATAATTTGGTGTAGCTTTTTTTTATTAATGTTTAAATCATTCTTCTACCGTGTCCCGCAGCGTTCCTTAAATTACACGGGGGCGATGAAAAAGTGTGTTGGACTGTGCGTGTTTTCTATACAAACGGAGATACTTACGAGCAACGTAAGAACACGCATTCACGCGCTACGTTGCGTGGTGCGTGGCATGTAATCGCGCTATTCACGTCGCAACTTGTTGCAGCAATCAGTCGGTCGCTAGCGCGGGCGATGCGGCTCGCGATGAATTGCATGCAACCTGCAACCTGCCTATTCACGTCTGACGATCGCAGCAACAGATCGCTAGCGAAGTTGCATCGTGAGTGGGGCCTCCGAGACATACGCGCGTTACCTGTTGCAGCGCGGGAACGACCCTGGGCGCGCTGTGCCGCGGCAAGCTGTCGCTGATCACGGTCGGGGCGGTGCAGGTGGAGTGGTGCGAGGCGCTGGCGGTGCCGCTGCTGTCCGCGCTCTACCTGCTGGTGCGGCACTGCGTGGAACCACCCGCCGCTTCCGCCTCCGCTACCGCCTCCGCTTCCGCTTCCGCCTCGGTCGGCGGCGGCCCCACAGATCACAAAGGTGCGATAACAGTGCGCCCACTCTGTCTATACTTGTCTCTTGACAAAGTTAAATAACACCTACAACCCGTATCTATAGTCAAGTCAGAGTAATTGCTTGAGTAAAAGTCGTTACTTAAGTTGTGATTTTTATACAATACTAGCGGCATGCGTTGCAATGCCGCGTAAATGACTTTTTTTTGCTAGGAACCTTCACGGGCGTCCCCAGAACACACTGCCAAAGTTTCATTACAATCTGATGAATGGTTTCGGAACGCATAGAGGACAAACATACATACTTTGATTTTTATTTATATAGACTAGCTGTGCCCGCGAACTACGTTTCGCCTTAATTTATTTTCCCCCGACATCTTCAAGAAATATCGTTAATGTACACAGAAATAAATACAAAAACTTAACAAATTATACACTCAAACCTTCCTCGAGAATCACGCTATCGAGTGGTGAAAACCGCTTGAAAATCGGTGCAGTAGTTTTTGAGTTTATCGCGAACAGACAGACAGACAGACGCGGCGTGGGACTTTGTTTTATAATATGTAAGGAAGTACTGTGACAATAAAAAAAATGTCTTATTATTGCGTTCGGTGACGCAGTGGTTCGCGCGTCCGACCTGTGATAATGGCGATTACGCTTTCGCAATGGTCCGTCACGAGATGGGTGACCAAAAACTTAGTATTTTGAGCTCCTCCGTCTTTCAAAAGGCTAGTTAAGCCGTTGCTCCCAGGTGTATATGCAATCGTTAAAATGCACCAACCTGCACTAAGTGATAAGCATAACTTTCTTCACTTCATTCAAATTCTCGTTTATTGTGTAAAAATCACAACTTAAGTAGGTAACGACTTTTACTCAAGTAATTGCTTTGACTTGACTATACATACGAGTGTGAGTCCCGTTCACTCTAAATCCACGCTACACGGCGGCTCTATCGCCTGATTCATAGCGATTAACGATGGCGATAGCGAGGCACTTGCTATTGTTTCAATTTCACGATTTTGCTATGGAAGGCCGCGGCCCTGCTGCCTAATTCACTCGTTATATCTTTAGCTCTCCAATCTTGTGATCTCGTACCGCCTATAAAAGCAAACTCGTGAAATTAAAACGATACCGAGTGCCTCACTATCGCCATCGTTAATCGCTATGAGTTAGGCTGTAGGGCCGCGGGTCTAAATTGACGCTAGTGTTGCTCCTAGAGCGTACGAAAAATCACAATCTCAATGTCGAACGATTGGAAGAGATTCAAGAGTAAGCCTCTATATGAATGGGTACAGAAATGAATACTACAAAGAGAAATGAGTACAGATCTGTATGAAACTTTTTTGTCTATGGTTTAAAAAATCTTATCGATATAATTTTTGTATTTGTTAATGAATGTGCTGTCCTCCTGAGGACTGCACAGATCTGATATAGAGGCTTTAAAAAATAATTACTACTTTAATTTGTTATTTAAAAATTCTACTTTCTAATAGGACTAATTAAATAAATCAATTTTCTTAAATGGAATAATTTATTGTACATATATACCAATAACAACGTTTTTATCATTAAGTGTAAGAAAACAGCACAGTTGTTGATTTTTAACTGAATTTCCTTAGTTCGACTGCATTGTGAGCATCCACAAGTTAATTTATCTCACCTGTTAAGCTTGCCGAAACCGCAACACACCACAATACCCACACTCAGTTGTGCTACACGCTGTGTTTATTTTGCTGCTGTGCTTCACGCTGTTCACCTTAAAGTAATTACAATAAATTAACATGAAAAGAGATCTTATTAATACTGGTAAGCTTCCAATGAAAATTCAATTCAATTCTGCATTATTAATACTTTATTATTCATACTTACTTGAAGCGAATTGAAATTTTATTCTAAAACGGTGACAAGTAATTCAAATATAACATTGTCATTTACCGTTATTGTATAAATAGGAAAGCTTTCAAACAGAAAGCCTTTGTCTGCGTTTCGACTTATCACAATTTACCTACCAATAATTGAACGTCGCGTCTGCACTCAAAAGTGTAACAAAATACAAAAAAGAGCAACAACATAAAAATAACAATCAGTGATAAATCGTAAACAAGCATAATTATATACTATTACCTAATAAAATAATGTTACCTAATAAAACTCGTACGCATACGATATTTGAATGTTGCCTACAGGCTCTATTTTTTCTTGGATTTTGTATTAGATCCGATGTTTATTTGTTGGTAGGTCAATGCCCACCATGGATCTTTATATTTTCCCCTAAATTTTGCCAGTGTACCCAGTAGCGTAAAAGAGTTAGACAAGGGGACGTTTTATCGAGAAACTTACAATTTGTGTGAAAATTGATAAAAATAAAACAGGGTTTCGTCAAAAATGTCTCAACTTTCGTTCAATACAAGCGTAAAGTTAGGCGTTAGGTGGGTTCGTGACGTCCACTACAACCTTGTCTCTGGCCGCGGGCGCCCACAGACTACGGTGTGCCAGTGTCAAAAATGAAGTGTGGCGTTCTAGCGCGTTCGGACAGTGGGAGCGCGTCGGGCAGCGCGGACGGCCACTCACTCGACGACTTCGCCGCCGACGTTAGGGAGCTAGACCCATCCTCGCCTGTTTTCGGTAACTTTTCTTTTGTTTGCTGCGCATACTGCATGTACGTACCTCTGTCTCTACGTGCTGGATGTGAATTTTGTCCACCGACTACGAAGGAAGGAAAATGGTTTCTTTTTCGGGTTTCTTTCTTTATTGTGTTTTATATACCGTTTTCGTTTGTATTATACCTAATAAATTCCTTTTAATAGACCTGAATGCTAACTGAAGGTATTTAATATGTTGCAAAATCATCTTGTAATAAAATGTTGAAATCTATTTAGATCTTGACAATAAAGATTAAAAGGCTGAGCTCAATCCATACTGAATGCGAAGTCAATACCAATTACTGGTTATATTATGCAATCATAATTAACCTGTTTTTGGTATTGCTTGCGCTTTCAGTATGCGCTATCGCCTATTTGATACGTCCTTCAAGGTCCAATAAAAAACAAAATAATACCTACCTAGACAAAGCGTCGGTAATCCGACGATCTGTTCAAGGACTGCAGGATTAATCGGATTGGAGATCTTTGGGAGAGGCCTATACTCAACAGGGGCGTCTCTCGGCTGATATGATAATTATGAAATTCATAAATGGTGAAATCTATTAGTTTGCTTATAAACTAAGAAATATAGCAGTTAAATTCCGTATTGTGTGCATAGAGTTACCATTTTTAAAGACAAACATCGGTGGACTAAATTCAACATGACTCCTTAAAAATATTGTTCGGATTTATGTCTTATTAATTTCTAATCTTATATAGGCAATCGGTGCTACTACAAAACACTATCTAATTGTTTAAGGTTAGTCATAGTTTAAACTTTACGTTTTCGCTGTCTACCCTTGTTAACACGAATGAAACAGCTTCATGTTTATCATGACGTGTTAAACCATGGCTAATTTCAGACTGGTTGTAGTAATACCGTAAAATATACTTAATGCACGGGCACAATTTGCTTTTTGTTTTTATTTAACTGTTGTTCAGAGCTTGCATTTTTTTCCGCTTTTCATTACATTTGACTTAAAATGGTGCATTGAAGATCATTTCATGTGAAAATAAACCTTTGTTATTTTGTGTATTTCTTTATCAGTGTCTCTCTCTATATTCTGTTACTTTATAATTTCATCGTTTAATTCAATGTTAGAATTATATGTCTATTTACGCAAAATAAGGAAGCTCTTGCCTTCATCTCATCTAATGGCAAATGACGATAATTCTGAAGATGGATAACCAAGTTTCACCTATGCTCCTCAACAACTGAGGAACGGGTAGTTTTCAGTATATTGTTAACATATAACAATGCTTCTATTTGACAATGAATTCTATTTTTACTTATCAGTTAAACATAACTTCTTAAAAATAACTTCTTACTTTTAAAAGTAAGAAGTTATTTTTACCTTTTCTAAAAGGTTTGTATAAAAAATGTTAATTTTGAGTTGTTTTTTTTTTGTATTATATCGGTGGTGGATATTGTTAAATAGTTATACACACACGTCAGAGCCGTAAACGAAACATGCGCAGGCGTCTCGTTCCATGTATACATAATCCACTCGACTACTTTTTGTTGCAAAATTACTCGTGACAACGCCGGAAAAAGGTAAATGACTGGTACGCTTGTATGCAAGATAAGCTGTATAAAAAAGCAAATTTTACCGTCCCCGAATCCACAGTGTTTTTGAGTAAGTACTTAATAATGCATGTAATCAATTTACCCTATATTTTTTGAATCAGTTCGTCCACGTTCCGAGTACGGCCCTGATATATATGGTTACGATATGTATGAAATTTTTGCAATCTTAGTTATAAATGTTGTATAAAAGGTGAATAGTTACACAATATTTTGTCTACCCGTCACGTCAAGTTATAGTGTAAAACTTTTCACGTGTTAGACGTTCCTATGTCGGTTAAGAAATACTTATACATCGCGTATTAAAGTTTAATCAAATTTAACATCAATACTAATTTAGTCTTATAAAACACCTCGATAGGTGCGGCCTTGGTCGTCCGAGCAACTTATCTGGTCTGCCACCGCCTTATATCCTCGTGGAAGGGCGACTTGCAGGTGTCCTTGGCAGCTCTCGAACTGCTTTCCGGCCTGGCCAAGCTTCATTCGTCCAAATCAGGTAACGACATTTGTCCTGTCGCTTTGTGATACATTTGTACTAATATACCCTTTTTTATTAAACACACTTGAAATACTAACATTGTCTATAATTTTCACGCACACTAGAATATGTTATTGGTAAGTTTATAATGTTATTTATTATTAATGTCTTTTTTTAAATTAACTGACGACCGATAAGATACTATCTTCAAATAATATTTTTAATTTTTAAATATTTTTTTTAAATTGACACCAAACTTCACATTCTATCATTTATGAAGCAACCGAGCGTGTAAAACCATACGCTAGATTCGACACGTTAGGCTGCGTCAGCGCCACCCGTGCGCAGGAACCGTTAATGAGCGCGGCGGTCGTTCCGCGCAGAGGCGGTGGAGCGCAAGCGCGCCGTGCGCTGGATCTGCGACTACATCGTGGTGCAGTGCAGCCGGCCGCCGCCGGCGCACTCGCGCGACCTGCACTCGTGCGTGGTGGCCGCGTACGGCTGCCTGGCCGCGTGGCTGTGCCCGGCGCTGCTGCGGGACCGCGCCGCGCGCGCCGCGCTGCTGCCCGTGCTGGAGCTGGGGCTGTCCGGCGCGCGCAGCTACGGTCCGTGTGGGCCCGTGCCGGTTAACCGCGGATTTGCAACATTTCTAGCATCGACGCGTTTCATTGGCCTTTGGTGTTAATTTTTCGTTCTGGTTTCGTGTGTTCCACTTAAACATTTTTGCACCAAAAAATTAACATTTAATACCCATTGATTTACTACCAAACGTAGATAGAGCGCTTCATACAAAAACGCGCTTGAAATCTGTCACCTAATCGACTATACATTTGTACTCGCTGATATATACTTGAATATGCACGCCCGAATAAAAATTACCATAAAGAAAGTACCATATTTATCGAATTTAACCTTATTCCGCATTATCACGGCAACTATTTTAAGTACAACCGTGGGAAGTTATATCATTTCAAACCTAGCCACAGAGCAAACGACGTTTTGGTAATTGCTACAAGAAAATATCAACTTTATACTCTCAAACATAATGCTTGAAATTGCTTATCGCGTTGTCGCTCCAACGCATGAATGAGATAACACATCGTGATACGACGCCCGTGCGAGCGAGACGATTGTGATGTACTGACACTGACGCGAAGCGACATGTTTATGATTAAAATAATTGTTTTTGATTGGTTTTTACGTATAAATCGAATATTTGAATACATGATAAGATGTGTAATGAGTTTACTCACGCAAAATATGAAATCCCGCCTTTTTTCTGTCGTTTCTGGCTATTGTTACCACAACTTTTGAATGCGCACTTCGGCATGTTTACGTGCCGACAGCTAATCACTCACTATGGAAAGGAACTGCACGAGTCGCGATTGAGCAGTTCTTCACCGGCCTACTTTTCGATCGTTCATGCGTTATCTACGTTTGGTAGTAAATCAATGTTAATACCCTTGGTATTATGTGGGTCCTTTGATACCATTTCTTAACAGCTTTCAAATTTGCCATTTGGACTCTTTTTTTTCATAAATCAAAAAGATTTTTCAGTGAATTTAAATAATAGATTGAAAGATATCTATAGTTTTAGCCGATTTTGATTTGTATAATTTGAAATATTTATTTACTGGACTAAGTGGGTGATACGTTAAAATTCAGCACGAAAAATCAGTACTTACTGTTTCATTTGTAGCAATTAGCGCGGCTAAAAATATGAAAATTTCTTATAAGAAACGCATAACGAGGCTAACATCAGATGTCAAAACCAGCAAAATGGTGACGATTAACTGGAACATAGCTTGTGTGTGTGTCTGCGCAGGCGTATGCGTGCGAGCGGGTGGCTCGTGCTGAAAATATAGAAACTCTGTATTCACCTTCAGGTAAACCTGGCGAGCCGCCGAAGATGAAGGACGAGAAGGAGCTGAAGCCGGTGTCAATGAGGGTGCGAGATGCGGCCGAATCCCTGCTCATGTTGATATTGGATCAGGTGCGTTCGCTCGAGACGAAAATTCATTCTCTACATTTACTTGCAGATTTTTTAATGTGCATCGAGAAAATGTTTGAGTTTGTGTACTATTTTGAAAAGCTTATGATTAAAGACTGATTTTTAATTCTTTAGGAAAATCTCCTTGTTTATAAAATATACGCTTCTTGTAAGGGTCAATATAAACACGATTTTTCGTTTTATTTAATTAGATTTTTGTTTAGAATCACACTTAGAATATCATTGTTTACGTTAATTTTGTAGTTTGGGTGCGTTTTCATATTTTTTACGTTATTTATGTTAATGTACGTATGTGTCTAATGATTATTTGCAAAATAATAATAAGCTTCAAAAATTTAAAATGCTGCCGAAGTCACTATTCCACACGGACGAAGTCGCGGGCACAGCTGGTGATGATTTAGGTGATAATGATTAATAAATATTTTCATTTAAGAAATATATTGTTTTGCTCTGCCTTTCCATTTTGCCACTAACAATTCACATTCTAGTTAATGTGCATCGAATGCACCAAACGAACACTATTTACCATACAATTCACTTGATCTAATTTTGTTTTATAATTTTTTGTTAGTTCACATTTAAAGAAATAAAAACAGTGAAGGTCGTCCGAATTGTCTACGATCGACATTTATTAGAATTCCGCCGAATTGAAAATGAGAGTATAGTGTGTGTGTTGCGTGGTCCCGGGCAGGTGGGCGTGGACATCGGGTCGGAGGGAGCGGCGCCGGCGCCGCGCTGGTGCCGGCTGGACGAGCGCTGGCTGCGCGCGCTGGGCCACGGCCGGCCGCGGCACTTCGTGGCCGACGGCGCCGCGCTGCTCACGCTGCTCGAGGAGCCGCTCGCCAACAGCCAGGAGCCGCAGCCCACGCTGCAGGGTGCGTGTACCGCACACACACACACACACATACACACACACACACAGTACCAGTGCTAAAGGGATGCTTCATTGTACTCTCTCAAATGAAAGTCAACTCGTAGAAAATGTCGCTTGAAATGTATTTTTTTTCATTCACAAATGAAATTAGCCATGATTTCTTTTTTATTTATTTATTTATCTATTAAAGGAAACATACAGTCTTATGCTATAATAGTCCAGTAGTGGAAGAAGTTTCAGTTATGAAATTCTTAAAGTTTCAAAATTTTTGATATTTTATGTAAAACACATTTAAGAGTTATTTTGCAAAAAGTTAGAAAATTTGAATGGCTGCTTTAGGTAAAATTTAGGTATTTATATAATTCGTAAAAAAATCTATGATTATAAAATTTAAGTGGAAGAAATATACAGGATCTAGTATGAAATAATGATATCATAATATTATTAAGTTTTTAGAAATTTTATGTACCTGCTTCATACCGAAACTAAAAAATGCTTATAAATTTGTCAATATAAAATTTAAGTTTCTGATATTGGGAAAATAGTAATAAAACTTACTACCGAATTTCCTTATGAAAGATTAGAAATCTAGAATTTAAGCTTTCTTAGTAATTCACTTTTTTTGTCATATTTGGTCTAATATTGTATTTAAGTTTTTAAAGATAATACCACTTCATCACAATAATGCTATTTATAACTACGCAAAAAATTAGAAGTGTAACATCTTTGCAAAATCAATTATAACAGATATTAAGTTATACGAATAAAGTGACCTACAAGCGAGCGCGGCACCGCGCACAGGCACAAATAGCGCACACACCGCTCCGCGCAACAAAAAACTATCGGATGTCCGCGTAAGCTACGTTTTAGCGTGCACATATGCATAGGCTAGCCTCACACTGCATTATCGGAGACGCATTTTTGAAATAATAAAATTCAAATTCGAAATCGTAATATTGGAACACAAATTCACTATTTTTGAATATTCAATACGTGCATTCTGTATCGAGTGGGTACTACTCACTTTTCACAGAATACACGGAAGGGAAACTTCGAAACTACGAGTACTTAACCGATTTTGAAGAAATTTGGCTGACTGCATGTAAATAATTTGGTCCAACCTCTTATAGAAGAATAATTTTTATCTTGATTATTGACGTCAATTTTTATTATTATTATTGCGTTAAACCTTATTATGGCGAAACGTGGTTCGCGGGAATTTGTTTTTAATGACAACACTGAATGAAATCACTCGATTTAAAAATATTTTAAATTGGCAACAGTAGAAAATAATTCGCATATTCGTGTTTGAATTCCAGGTTCACTTCTGTGAATCATTATTCAAAAATTCGTCTCCAGAATTGGAAGCTTGATAGTAACTGTAACAAATAACATCGTCTAATGAAATCAATAATATTGATATCATTTAGATAAAAATTTACATTTGCATTTTAAATACAATTAACTCGGGTCTATTTCGCGGTAAACAATAACTATATTGACTTACTGTTTCCCGACGTTTCGGCCGAATTACATCAGGCCGTGGTCACGGGATGACTGCCGAGGCTCAGCGACGTCTTCGCAAAGCGCGGGTTTCACGACTACCCTCCGCTTGATCTTCAGAATTTTCATTTTTATTTTTATCAGTATCGTCGGTACCTCGACATACCACACACACGACATCTACACACTGACGTTTTTTATAAGTACGGCACTGCCTAAATTTGCTAATAACAGGGTTCCAGGTAGTTGATAAACGGTATCCATCTTCCCGGTTGAAGTTTTTATGTTTTTTAATTTCAACCGCTTCTCGTGCTATTCTGGAATAATAGTGACGATCGGTGGAGAGGACCTGAGGTTTGTGCAGTTCTATCCAGTGGTTGGTTCCTGAATCCAGCAAATGTTCAGCAATGGCAGACTTACCCTTTTGCAGGTTTTTGACAGCTGCGATATGTTCCTTGACCCTTTCAGCTATTGTCCTTTTGGTCTGCCCGATGTAGGAACTACCACAACTGCAATCAACCTTGTATACGCCAGGGGTTTGCAAGGGAACGATGTCTTTTGGTGTCCGCAATAGTTGGGATACTTTGGAGAACGGACTATATACAGTCTTAACGGAGTAATGCTTCAGTACTGTTCCAAGAAATAGACCCGAGTTAATTGTATTTAAAATGTGTACATCTGCATTGTATCTAGAGCATACAAAACCGGTCCCGGTTCCAGTTTTTTGAAAACAGAATACACCCCAGAACTAGCAGATATAATTATTATTTTCATTACTATTAATTTCAACCATACACAAATTGAAAGCATAAGATGTTACGACAAGGAACACAAAACACAATTTTTAGGGCGCTTGCGCACTCATACGTATTCGGTTCGTATTCGATTCGTGTTCGGTTTTGATCCGGTTTGGCCGGTCCTAGTGATTGTATGGACGCTTGAACACTCATACGTATTCGGTTCGTGTTCGATCCGTAAGTTCTCACTTCGAGTAATCGTTTTTAGGGTTCCGTAGCCAAATGACAAAAAACGGAACCCTTATAGATTCGTCATGTCTGTCTGTCTGTGTCCGTCCGTATGTTACAGCCACTTTTCTCCGAAACTATAAGAACTACATTGTTGAAACTTGGTAAGTAGATGTATTCTGTGAACCGCGTTAAGATTTTCACACAAAAATAGAAAAAAGCAATAAATTTTGGGGGCTCCCCATACATAAAACTGAAACTCAAATTTTTTTTTCATCAAAGCCATACGTGTGGGATATCTATGGATAGGTCTTCAAAAATCATATTGAGGATTCTAATATAATTTTTTTCTAAACTGAATAGTTTGCGCGAGAGACACGTCCAAAGTGGTAAAATGTGTGCCCCCCCCTGTAACTTTTAAAATAAGAGAATGATAAAACTAAAAAAAATATATGATGTACATTACCATGCTAACTTCCACCGAAAATTGGTTTGAACAAGATCTAGTAAGTAGTTTTTTTAATACGTCATAAATCCCACGGAACCCTTCATGGGCGAGTCCGACTCGCGCTTAGCCGGTTTTTTAAATATAAAATGGCAATTTATAGTGGAAAGCATATGTTAGAAGTGGAATGTTAAAACACCTACAGTTTATTCAAATATCAATTAATTAAGCTGGAACTTTTGCTCGTAATTCCATTCCCATATTATAACAATCTTTCCTTAGTCCTAGTTCTGTACCCTTTCCCCTATTGAATATGCTGTCTCATTCTATCGGCCCAAGTTTGCCTGGAAGAGATTGCTTTTTAGCAATAAGACCTATTTGTACTGGTCTGTTTTTTTGTAAAATATTCCATACTGTTTTTGTTCCTTTTCCATTCATTTTTTTGTGCCATCGGAATTTAAATATTCGATTTTAAAAGAAACTACTATTAATTTCTGGAGGTAGGTATTAAATTGTGGTTTAATCTGTAACATCAAATAGTTAGTAACTTTAATGTTAGAGCATGATTCCGCCATTTTGATAATGAAAGCCGGATTTTGTCTAAGCTAAGCAGGTACCTACCAAAATTATAATGTTTGGTATCAAATAGTACCAAATGAGTACTAAATTGCAGTGAGTTTTTAAAAACAGGAACTACAGGAAGTGATCCCGCCTTCTTGACGTTTATCGCACAACCGTCTCAAACACGAATCGAATACGAATAAGTACGCAAACGTTAGGACGTAAATTTCCCGTTCGGTTTTTTCACGTATCGAACACGAACCGAATACGTATAAGTGCGCAAGCGCCCTTACTATGGGACTAATCTTGAAATCGTGAAAAATATCAGCTGTTCCATACAAATGTTCGACATCCACTGAACCTAGATGTACTATTTGACAGTTTCTGAATTTCTTTTTTAAGAACTTTCATCTTTTCGTCGCGAATCGCAATGTTTTCATCTGAATTAGTAATAATGTTACAGTATCTGTCTATCTGCATTCCGAGGGAGGACTTGGGGCGGCCGAAGAGCGTCCCCCAGCGAGCCACTGCGACCTGTACAGATTTTTTTTAAAGACTTATGGTCTCTTAATAGGCTCACAGCGGTAAAGTAATCAATAACCCTTTTTGGAGACAGAGCCTTCGTATTGAAGGGTGGCAAACTAGGTCCACCCAGAGCTGCCAGCGCAGCGAACTCAACGCTGCGCTGGGAGGCGGAGACCTCTCCTTCTGCAAAATGACGTCCTCGCAGAAGGAGGCGACATCCCCCCCATTTCGCCTCGCCGCGGAGCATGACCACCACCATGTTCGGTAGCGAGGCGGAATGGGGGCTGTGAGGATGTCATCTCGCAGAAGGAGGCCGCGGAGAGGAAGCGGGAGGATGATCCTCAAGCCGCTCCGCCGATCCGCTTATTTATATAAATATTTGTAAATAAATAAAAAAAGCATGGTACTCACAAAGTATTTGAATTGGTGGCTCATCATCCTCGCCTCAGAATCTACAATTAGTCAAGCCCATTCTGTGCAGATGTTTGTTGAGTTTACAATGACCAGTTAAGGTTCTAGTGAGTGCCCTTAGTTGGCTTCTGCTTAGTTGGAGGTTTTGCATTGCAATCCTATATAGGCACTGACCCCACTGGAGACAGGCCTGTGTTTGTACCCACTTCCTGAGGACCCTGTTTTTGATCCCCCTCGAAACGCCACAAGCTGGTTTTAGTCGGATGAGAGCATTCTCAGAGCCAGCCCTCGTTAGTTCGTCGACAATTTCATTGCCTCGGATATTGGAGTGACCTGGAACGCAATCGTTACACGAGGTCCTGGTCCTGAATTCATTCTAGGCCTTTGTGCACTTCAAGTTGATTTTGGACTTGAATTCTACAGCAGCAAGTGCCTTTAAAGCAGCCTGGCTCTCCAACAGAATGAGAATGTTTTTACTCTCACTCGAACTGTTCGCGTGAAAACAGTCGATGATGGCGTAAATTTCTGCTTGAAATATGGTGGCATGTGCGCCCAAGCTCATAGTTCTCCTGTATTTCGCAATAACTCCGAAAACACCTGCACCTATTCTGCCTTCTCTTCTGGAGCCGTCAGTGTACCATATCTAGTTAGTTTTCCTAAAGGGATCAGGGATTTCCTTATCTAATTCATCTCTGTTAGGAATCTAAACTTTGTAGTTCTTCTTGAACTTCAAAGCTTCAAGTATACTAAAGTTCTAAAGTATACCAAAGAACTCTGAAATCAGAACAGCTCTTAGTAAATGAAGAATGTTAAAGCTCCTGGCGAGGACGAAGTGGCCATCGAAGTGGTTAAGGAAGAAGGAAGGAAGGAAAAAATGAGATAAATTTCACCAGTATATTGCTGAACAAGTGTCTAGAAGAGTACCCGGTACCCTCAAGTCAGGAAAGTGCACTTATCCTAGGAGACTTGCACTGCATTTGTTATAAATGAACGTTTCATCTGGCTTAATTAAAACCTAATATGGGGAAGAAACGCGTGGTTAGGGACCTTGTGAATACTTCATCATCATCATTTAAGCTAAGAGACGCTCTCTGTTGGACATAAGATTGCCTTCCCGAAGATCTCCAAATCGAATCGGGCCTGCGTTTCTCGTATCCAGCGGTTTCTCGCAAACTTCACCAGATGTTCAGTCCCACCTTGTGAAGTGCCCACCAACGCTGAGTCTCCTGGCATGTGGCCGCCACTAGAGGACCTTTCCACCCCAACGGCCAAGGACCACTGCTACTTAAGGCATTAGGCTTTCATTTTCCTGCGGTTCCCATCATTCTGTTTTGACAAAGTAAAGAAAACCCGAGCACAGCTCACTCCATTCCTCTTTGAGTGACCATAAGCCTTCTTTTGAGATCCTTTGTAAGAGACCACGTCTCAGAGGGCCTATTACCGATCTCATGGTTTTGCAAATGATATCATATGATATCATAGTGCAAAACGAAAAATACGATTTCCGGTCAGATTTTTGATCATTTGTTCATTATTTAATGATGACATAATTGTAATTATGCCATAGTGATGATATCATTGGAGATCAGTAATACAAAATGCAGCATTTCATGACTTCTTTTTCACAAATTTATACCATGTCATACGATGAAAGATCCATAATTGGCCTGCTGGTCCGTACATCATCACTGGCAGGTGGCAACACGCAAGTATTGAAGAGAACAATCTAGGTAGATTGTTCGAAAATATGCTGCGTAGCTGTAGCTTTTCGAACGCTGCCCAGCCAAATTGGATTCATCGATTAATCTCTTTCTGGAAGTTTAACTTACCGAGCTGGACTATTGCTCCAGGTAAACATATTCGTCAACAACTTTCACAGTAGAACATCCAATATTTACAGGAATGGGAACTACGAGTACGTGGGAATTCGACATGATTCTAGTCTTGTCCAAGTTAATTTTAAGATCGACTTTTTGGGTAACTCTACAGAGGTCTTCAGGAATTGTGCCTAGATCTTCCATGGTCTCAGTTATAACTACAATACCATCAGCGAAACGAAGGTGAGTCATATAGAAGCCGAGCCCTCTCTAGTACCTACAAAAGCTGAAATACATCTTCTAACGCAGCTGTGTGAACAGTTTCGGCGATATTACGTCGCCATGTCTCAAAACTCGCTGAAGTCGTAGTGGTGTCCAGTTTTGGTCCTAAGGTGAACTGATATAGTACTCTAAGCAATCTAAACGATTTTGCAACTTGAGTTGGAAGCGCTCGCTTGTGAATACCTGTGGGCCTTTATATCATAGAATGGAGAAAGAGATAGGGCCTTATTCGAGATATAAATATTGATGAATTGAACTGGCCTCTCCCTCTTAAGCTAATTGACTTTGGAGCACCAATCTTTCCGCCCGGGTGGTTAGGGCATAATAAGTATCCACCGTTTCCCCTCTTAGGTACAAAGAGTATAGCGATACGGCTGGCCCGCGATGGCTCCATGCTACCACAATAGGAAGATGCAAATTATTAAGGTTTTAAATTACCGGTAGGACAGTGAGATCCGACATGCCGCGTGACGTCAAATGTGGAATTTTCATTTATTTTTTATTGTTATAAGAAGTTTCTTCACAGTTTGTTTTGTTTTTGAATCTTGTATGATGACTTACTACATCATATAATTGTATTCTGTGCATATTGCCATTCTGTCTAGAATAGAGAATTAAATTTGCTCCTTCTTGAATATTACGTTGGCTGTTTCATTACACGAAAAGCACAAGTTAGTTATAAGATTCGATAACTGACTTCTCATCACGGCGGCTAATCTCGGCAGGGTCAAGAAATAATTTATTACTAATATGGCTCCAGATTAAATTTTACGGTCTACAAGTTTTGGTGCAAATTAATTTTTAGTCTTTCATGCAAGAGATTCTTCGCCCCGTCATTTCTCTCACCTCACTGACTGGGGGATACCAAGCGCTCGAAATCTCACGCCTTTTTATTTACTTTTCCAAGATGAAGTCCATAAATAAGACATCTCTTTTTTACCCCATATAAAAATCGTATGCTTTATTACTGATTAAGACTAATATCAGTGCAGCGGCTGCAGCGCATAGCTACTTTCCCGTTTTCAAACAATTTCGTTTTGATTTGATTACCGCCACAAATATAAATAAAACATAGAGTTCTGAAATCCATATACACTGAAAGAAATTTTTAGTAACAAATAACAAACATTTGAGTAACCTATTACATAAAAATAGTGACTTCACAACTAATGTTACTAGTAGCCAAATTCAGTTTTGTAAAAACAATTATGTTATCTATAGCCAAACAAAAATAATTACATCCCACCAAATATATAAACCATAAGTTACCAAAGTGTTTCGAGTAAATTACTAATATAAATGTATTAGTAACAAAACTTTTAAGTAAGAATAGACCACATCTATGTTTACCATTTACGAAACTGTTTTGTTATAAATAACTATTTCTTCAATATTAGCATCACTAAACTGTTATCACAACTAAACTATTTTGCTATCTATTACTAAACTTTTGATTAATTATAACTAGATTCTCAGATTAGTATAGCATCAATATATTGTAATCATGACCAAACTAATTTGATACCTGTTACTAAACTTGTGATTAAAATACAGCTAGAGTTTCAGATTATTTACAACATCACTGTTATGTAATCTGTAACTGAACTTTTCAGTTAATAGTTACATTACTTTTAGGTTACTATAGCGGTTTTTTCCTACAGGTTTATAGCTTGTAGCCAAAACTAATAATATGAGAATTTTCAGCAAGAAAGGCAAGCGCTGTTGAAACTCCTCATATATTAATTTCGACTACTAACTTGGGACAAATTAAAAACAAAATTGATTTGTTCAAATAAGTGAGCATTCATTAATTAACAAATTAATTAATTAAAGAAAACTTTTAAATATATTGATCAACAAAAGAAATAATCACAGAACTATAAATAACTACGCCTCAACACTAGGCGCCAATCCTCTTTTGGTATCCTTGTCCAAAATATTGTTGGAGCTGCAGCTGGCACTGCTACCAGCGTGGTGGCATCGGAGATCGTGGTCAATTCGACTAGTGACTTGTACAATTATTATTCGAAATCGTCAAAGCGGCATAGTCCAGTAGCTCTTCATAAGACTGTAAAATAAGAACATGTTTAAGTTATCTGCATTAAAATAAGAAGCAAATGAAAGAAAATAATCACTGGGGCATAAACACCAGCTCCCTTATTCGCTATCTTCGGTTGTCCGAACTCTGAACTCCGAACTGTCATTGTGATATACTACTGAGTGTATTACACACAAAACTACTCGCTGAAATAGCAATGGCAACGTGAGTTTTGTTATGGCAGGGTTCATTATAGCAGTATGATATTGTGTTCAAAATGACAGTTCGGAATTGGTAATCGAAGTAAGTGAATAGCTGAGTAGACATTAGTTGCACAACTGTACGAAAAACGGACAAACATTTTCTTATAAAAATCAAAAAAGTTTTGTTCTGTTCACTCACCATCCAAAAATTTGAAATAGTCATTTCCAAGCCCCACAATCTCAGATAGTAGGAATTTTTTTCCGAAGGTTCGTTTGCTTCGGGGGGCTGCATTCATGAATACGGCATCACCATACAGTTTTGACTCTTCATGTGTACCATGATTCTTCTCTATTTTTGAAAAATATCACAAAGTTACCACTAAATGCCACTTGCTTTCTGAGAACTAGTGCGAACCGCAAGGCCGGTAATGTGAAATGAACATTATGTTCTTGCGTGTCACGTTTGATGCAAGTACGGGCGGGAAATTACATTTTTTTTTTGTTACACACAGCATCACTTTTATTACCACTGACAAAACTATTTTGTTCTGACTTACAAAAACATTGTTGTAATCAACATTATTAATACTAGTTGGTTTCAATCAAATATTTAATTTGTTTATAGCAATTTTGTAACGATCTTAAACAATACTATTCAGTTGTAAACAATTTTTAGCTATGGTAATAAATAGCACAATAATTATGTAAAAGCTTAATTTAAGTTTAGTCAACTGTTTGTTAGAAAATACTCTAAGTTTGTTCAATTATAGCAAAGTACTGTTATGTTACAAGGTACCGAAGTCGAATTTGACAGTAAATAACAAAAACTTTAGAAGTTCATAACCAAAATTAAATAACTGAAATGATTTTGTAAATTGTAACAAGCCAGGTGATCTAAACATAAATGAAATTAATTTAAAAGTTAACAAAGTTTTGCTAATATTTATTTAACTCAACTAGTTTAGTTAATTAGTTTTGTCAGTGTATATGATATTTTTGAACGTATTATCTAAACATTTTTAAAGACATAAACATGATTAATAATATTTCACTCGATACAAAGATCACTCTGTCCATTATTTTAAAACATCTGTGAATCAGAAAATATGTATAATAAATACATACATAATAATATATGACTGAAAATGTAAAAACACATTTTATAATTTTGAAATCCAGTTTTCCAAAAATTGATAAAACGTATTTAAAAGTAACGTTTTCTTTCAATCACAGCGCGTAAGCGACATTAGAAGCTATGCAATTATCAACTGTACATCCTGCAATAAAGTAACCGTCTCGTGCGTGAGTAGATTTTCTGCAAACCTAGAAGTAATCGAGAACGGACACACGAGTAGGTACGCGGCGAGCGCGAGGCTCGCGCTGGGTTAACCTAGCCGCCTGTCCGCAATTATTAGAAAATTGCGCGCGTTTATAAATTCTTTGTTTTCTTCTAAAGCCTATAACAAAATTTTCTAATTTTTTGGATTAAAGCTTTACGCGTTGGCATAGAATAGACAACTTATCTTTAATGACTTTAATACAGTATTAGGCTCACTGCGACATAAAATGTAATTTACAAAGAAAGCTGAACCTTCATTTTTCTAATATTTTTATTACAACATTTTTATATAGTCTAACAGCGTATTCAATGAATTTTAGAAACTTAAATTCAATATCGCTAAAATAAGTAACAATTTTTTACCTAACAGTATAGCAAGTATCTAAAATTTCTAAAAACTATAAAATATACAGCTGCTAACGTATAATGGCAGATGAAATCAAAATATTGCACTTAAATTTTATATTGCTGATTTTATTAAGAGATGTTGCAAATACCTAAATAATACCTAACGCCGATGTAGAAAAGTTCTAAAAAGTTGCAAAAGTGTCTATACACATGTCCCTGACGATATATGTTAAAATAAACAACTTTAGAATTATCATAACTTTTGCGTTAAAAACACCGTCCCACTACTGGACTATAATGGCTATGTGTATATGTTTACGAAAAGACGTAGAGTTCCATATTCATATACGTTAGTACGGTCTGCAGTTTATTATTATTATATTTATAAATCGAAAAGTATCACATTGCATTATATTTATATAGGTAGTTAATATTATTATCATTACAATTATTAGATAGGCTTTAAGAAGAATTTTATGATGTTAACGATTTAATTACATTATTTTTATACTGTCCAATTGTGGAGGAAAAGATATCAATATTTGACAAAACTTTGTTATACTGAATGCATGAGCGTCTCATAAATGTGTTTTTAGAATAATTAGACTGCAGATTAGGTGCAGGTAGTGGCCAAAACAACCATGTCCGGTCAGTACCTGCACCATGCGGAACGAGAGACTGCCCTGCCGGCGCCCTACCCACTCCTCCAACACCGGTCGTATCGCTTCTATCGTCCGGTGGCCGGCAGCTGGGAAGGCGAGCGCCTCACCCCATCGACGCAGAGCCTCCCTCTGCGCCTGGGTACGAACCCGCTCCACTTCTTCAGGAGCGGATCGTCCCCCTCGTTCTCTGACGGAAACCCGATGTCGATACACCTCCGCATGGACGCGTGCATCGACATCCCACGGCGTTTGACCCGCAAGAACGCAGGCCGCGCCGTGGCTGACCGTGCGATAAGCTCGCACGGCTCCGGTTTCTATGACCTTCTGCGGACGTTGCAAGAGGGCCACCGCACGGGGGGAGAGGCACTCCGCCCATACCGGGGCTCCGTAGAGTGCCATCGACCGTATCACTCCGTGATACAGTCGACGACACGCCGATCCTGGCCCTCCCACATTAGGGAGGACCCGTCCGAGTGCGGCTGCGGCGGCACACAGCCGTGGAGTGAGGAGCTTGAAATGCTCCTCGAAACTCCATCGGGGGTCCAGTACCAGGCCGAGGTACTTGAGGTGCGCCTCAACCGGTATACGGACCCCCTCCACTCGGACTCGGAGCCTCGAGGGCCACGTCCAGACCCAGGAGGCGGATGCGTCGGACCACCAAAGAGGTGCAGACCGACGCAAGGTGGGCCGCCTCCTTCCCCGTTTTGGCTCTTGCCAAGACGAGTGTGTCGTCGGCGAAGCAGACGACCTCCGTTCGTAGCAGAAGGCCGCCTCGCAGGACCCAATTGTATTCCAGGTTCCACAGTAGAGGACCTAGTACGGATCCCTGGGGTACACCTGCCGCCATTGCCCACGTATGGACGCGACCGTCCGGTCCCTCGTAGAGAACTGACCTGCCTTCCAGGTAGCTCTCCACGAGAGCGCGGAGGTACGGAGGCACCCAGTGGAAGCGGAGTGCCTCCTTTATGCAATCGTGGGGAAGGCTGTTGAAGGCGTTGCGAATGTCAAGAGACACCGCAACAACAGTCTCCCCACGAGCTGTGGCCCCCTCAGTCCACCCCTTGAGGAGGGCTACTGCGTCCATCGTGGACCGGCCGGTGCGAAAGCCGAACTGGTTGTTAGCCAAGTCCGGCCCCCGGTCCTCTAGGTGCTCGATGATGCGGGAAGCGAGAATCTTCTCGAAAAACTTCCCGGCTGCATCGAGCAGCACCACCGGCCGATACCCAGTCGGGGAATCCGCGGGGCGGCTCTCCTTCCTTAACAGGCAGAGCCTGCCTACTTTCCACCGACTGGGAAAGCGGCCCGAGGCGATACATAGGTTAAGCACCGCTCGGAACCGCTCCTCGAGGTGTCCCAGGGCGAGGGCCAGAACCCTACTTGGGACACCGTCTGGTCCCGACCATGAAGCAAATACAAAGAGGAGATGTTATAAGCATCTAGGTCCAGCTCCTATCACCAGAGTCCTGACGTCACGCATTTTTAGTTTTAGCTACTTAACGCCAGAGGCGCTGACATCAGTCGATCTTTTTATCTGTCGGATTAGTACGTCGTACGCTCTTCTTTTATTTTAGTTTTAAATTACCTAAATACAAAATGAAATGTTGTATTCTATCGTGCAAAAGTTACACAGATGACAGAAACAAAGTGAACGAAAAAAAAATCTCTTTCCATTTGTAAGTACATTAAACAAGCATTATTAATTTATTACTTGACGTATTGCTTCTAGAATGTTCGACGCCACATGGACGCTTCTGTTAATGTCCTCGCCACTAGAGGGCCTTTTGTGCTTTACAAAAGGCCCTCTAGTGGCGAGTAAAAATACTAACGAAAACGTAGGATGTATTAAGGGCGAAAACAAAACACGTGAATTAATATAAGCAGTTTTAACGATTTTTATTTTTAGATTATAGTGACACAGCACCTAATAAATTAACTTTCTCTTACAAATGTATCTTTTAACATAATTATCTTTCTCCTACGAATGTATCTTTTACTGCCACCTAGTAATGTATAGCGGAACTTTTATGTTAACGTCAATAATGCTGGCATTTTAGTAATTCTACTCGCTACACGGTGACAGTGGCGTCGCGCACCCTCCCCCCGCACCCCGATTTCCGGCTTCACTTGATTTCATACGGAAAACGCGATAGGGCACCTCCTCTTTGTATTTGCTTCATGGTCCCGACGCCTTCTTTTTGCGCCGTAACCGATCCCTCGCCGTGTCGAATTCCATGTTCGACACGGGAGGGATGGCGGCAGCCACCTCCACCGGAGGAGTATCTGGGGGGACCATTCTGGGGGGGTGGAACGGACCGGGATCGGGGAATAGAGTCCTCAACACCCGATCTAGCAGCCCCCTGTCCATAGCGGAGGTAGGGGGAGCGGAAGATTTGAATTTCCCCCTCACCACCTGGTATGGACGACCCCACGGATCGTCGTCCAGGAGCCGTATAAACGACTCCCTGGACTCCTCTTTGGCCCTGCAGATTTCGATCCGCAGGGCCTTCTTGGCTGCCGCATACACCCGACAGAGTTCAGCTTCCTCGTCGGGTGTAGTTCTAGCACGCCTACGACACCGCACGTAAGCGCGTCTGGCCCTCATGCTGGTGGTACGCAGGTCCGCAATCTCCTGAGTCCACCAGTACACCTGCCCCCTTTCGGGGCAAGCCTGCGCCCTAGGCATGGCGGCTTGGCAGACGACTTTCATGTCGTCTGCAAAGAGCTCCGCCATGCCATCGACATCCCCGGCGAGGTGGGGCGGCACTTCTGCCCACGCCCGCACCATCGCCGCCTCCTCCGCCACGTCCGGGCGGTGCTTGGTGAGCGCCCATCGAGGGAAGGCGCTCACCGCGGAGTCCCAGAATAATTTGACCTACAAAACGGTACATTAAAAGTCTTTGTTGCGATACCAGAACGGGAGGAAGGCCGGGGTATATTCAAGCAGATTTTTTCCAGAAAAGTATTTGAGTCTATGTGTATGTTAATAATTTTATATAAAAACAGAGCGTCCAGATAGATTTTCTAATGATACTATGTTATATTTTTTAGATGCTGTATCATAATCGGAAAAATATCGTTGACTCCTAAACTCGAGAGATTTCAGGATTTTTTTCTGTATTCGTTCCAATCGTGTCTTGTGAACATGGTACATTGGGTTCCAAACAACGCTAGCAAATTCTAATACGCTACGAGCATACGAGTGATATAGGGTCTTAAGAGTAGCTGCGTTTTTGAAAGGTTTTGAGAGCCGTAGGATCAAACCGAGCTTTTTATATGCTCCGTTAATTATATCATCAATGTGTGCATTAAATTGCAGTTTGGAATCCAGTGTGACTCCCAGGTCGCGTACTGTGGAGACCTTTTGGAGTAAATTTACTTTTAAGTGGTATGGGTGAGATATTGGATTATGTTTTCTTGTGAAATTGATGACACAGCATTTATCATTATTTAGAAAAAGTTGATTTTGATCACAGTAATTTTGAAAGGCATCCTAATCTGCTTGGAGTTGGATTTCTTTTGTATATTATTCTTTTATAGATAAAATATGAAACATTCGAACGGTTAACGAGCGGTCGGATAATCGACGTCGCGCCACGTGTCGCGTTGCAGTGATAATCCGTTGCGGGTGGGGCCGGTTCGCGTGGTCGCTGTCGTGGCGCGGCGCGGCCCGCAGCGGCGCGCGCGGCCTGGGCGGCGCCTGCCCGCGGCCCGTGGACATGCGGCCCGCGGCCCGCCCGCCGCCGCCCGCCTGCCGCGCCCCGCCCGCCGCGCCGCCCGCCGCCGCGTGAGTGTGCTCCCTGCCTGCCCGCCTGCCCGCCTGCCCGCCTGCCCGCCTGCCTGCCCGCCTCCCTCCCGGCCCGTGGACATGCGGCCCGCGGCCCGCCCGCCGCCGCCCGCCTGCCGCGCCCCGCCCGCCGCGCCGCCCGCCGCCGCGTGAGTGTGCTCCCTGCCTGCCCGCCTGCCCGCCTGCCCGCCTGCCCGCCTGCCTGCCCGCCTCCCTCCCGGCCCGTGGACATGCGGCCCGCGGCCCGCCCGCCGCCGCCCGCCTGCCGCGCCCCGCCCGCCGCGCCGCCCGCCGCCGCGTGAGTGTGCTCCCTGCCTGCCCGCCTGCCCGCCTGCCTGCCCGCCTCCCTCCCGGCCCGTGGACATGCGGCCCGCGGCCCGCCCGCCGCCGCCCGCCTGCCGCGCCCCGCCCGCCGCGCCGCCCGCCGCCGCGTGAGTGTGCTCCCTGCCTGCCCGCCTGCCCGCCTGCCTGCCCGCCTCCCTCCCGGCCCGTGGACATGCGGCCCGCGGCCCGCCCGCCGCCGCCCGCCTGCCGCGCCCCGCCCGCCGCGCCGCCCGCCGCCGCGTGAGTGTGCTCCCTGCCTGCCCGCCTGCCCGCCTGCCCGCCTGCCCGCCTGCCTGCCCGCCTCCCTCCCGGCCCGTGGACACGTGGCCCGCGGCCCGTGGACATGCCGCTTGAGCTACTCGGTCAATAGGACACTCTCGACCTTGGACTTGATGTTAAAAATTTTGATCATGTTTACTAACTGTAAAGTTAGCAGAAAACTATTTTGCGGCGTGTTTTTAGACAGCTAAGGAAGCCTTTTCATGCTAAAAAAAGTGATGAAGATATTAAGCAACTATCCAGAATTTCATTGCTTGCCTCACCTCAAACTGAAAAACAGCTACGCAACTATTGCTGCTTCGTGTGGATGATAAGTAAGATATAAATACCCTCACACACGTCTTGGACTGTTGAGCATAATATAGATCTTCAGCAACAAGTGTTTGAATCGCCTTTCACACACTTGATCTAATGCGAGCAAGGCGAAATCGCCAGTAAATTTGCTTGACTCGCATAGGTTAATATCCAGTATATTCAGTAACTCCCGTCCCTTCTAACGGATCTGCTCGTACCCGCAGAGACTCGGCGTTCCCGAGCCTGGACTCGGTGCTGCGGCAGCTGAACGACCCGGACGCGCACACTCTGTTCAAGCTGCTGGAGCAGCAGACCGTCATCGAGAAGCGAGTTGCCGAGAACGCGGAGAATATCGTGAGTTTACGTTGCGAACTGGCCGCTGCGACCTGTTACATGGTAGTGTTTAGTTAATTTATTAGTTACACATAACTTGGTTTATAATTTATTTGGTCTGCCTTTAGGTCCCAGAAGAATACGCACCTCCGGAACCAGTGACCGAATTCCAGACTGCGAGGCTATTTTTGTCTCACTTTGGTTACTTGAACATTGGCGGCGACAAAAAGGTTAGAATTATGCATTGTAGTATTTCTTTATAAACTACCTCCGTAGCATGACCGCCAAAACACGTTATGATAAAGCGATTTATCGCGGTGTATTGTTCAAAATAAAACGTATGGTATTTTGACAGTTTACCGCGATAAACCGCTCTAACATATCGTGTTCTGGCGGTCACGTTATGGGGGTTGCAGCTAAATATTTAGACTGATTACAAATGAAATTGGACCCGAATTGCGCAGATTTTAAGTGAACCAAATTCGGTGATATTTAATTTTTTGAAGATACGTATCTAATTTGCCGTAAGTGTTGCTAAATAAGCGTACAAAAAATCACGAATCGGTTCAAGAGTGAGCTTATTTCGCTATTGAGCCATCACTAAACCGAAGCTATGCTGTTGCGTTCAATCAGTGAGATAGCTATATTATCACGGACAATCTACTATTACCTATTTCTGCTGCAAAGCAGCAGTGTTGCATTGCTACGTTCCGGTTTGAAGGGTAAGATAAATTAGTGTGAAATTACTGGATACCGTGATTTTACATCTGATGCCACAAATTGGCAACGTACGTTGTAGTTCTTGTGGGGGTTGCAGTTTTGCTGCGAATCTCATAGGAACCACATGTATTAGCCAAATATTTTTTATTTCTATTATAGGTGATTGTTACCACTTAGTATTATTAGGTGGGCAGTTTGCTTGTTTACCAACTTAGTTGCAATAAATGAAATCATTGTTTATGTTTTATGAAACCACGATGTAAGTGAAGCTCTTTTCGGATCGTAGGCATTTATGAAAAATTATTTGATTAAGGGGATCTTAATTTAAATCTTTTTCTAATGAAAAGAAAATTATAAATAAAAATAATAATAAATCTAATAAACAAAAATGCAAAAAATAGAAAAACAAAAAACAGTGCTTTACGCCAGGGTCGAACCACAGCTACACTGATTTAAAGTCAAACCTCTTAACGCATAGATTAATCTCGACTTATACACGGTGTTTCATAATAACCAATAAATAATCAATGCGTTATCGAAAACTAATCATTAAATTGTGTTTACCCGTAATGTCGTTCAACCCAAAATTTTCATGTAAATTATAGACATGATGATGATACTCTAATATACACGACAATCTTGGGTCGAGTGACATTACGTGTAAACACATTTTAATAATTAGTTTTAGATAACGCATTGATTATTTATTGGTTATTAGGAAACATCGCGTATAACGAAGTGAAATTACAGATCGAGATTTTACGTATTCGTATAACGCGACGTGCGATAGACGAACGCAAAAAAAATTCGAGGCGATGTGAAAAAAGTGTGACTTTTTTTTATTAACAGGCACACAAAACATGTAACAGTCATTAAAATAATAATACATTTAAGGGTTCATATGGAACTAGACTGATGCTCTAAACTATGTGTACACAGAATGATTTACACTTATAGCTTTAACTATGGGATAGTCATGTAAACAAATTGCACAGAAAGAAAACATAGATTAAGCTTTAAATACATTAATTATCTCTATGATAGAAACGTTATCATGTTTTTAGTAATATTGTTAGTGTAAGCGTTCGTAAATGAAAGAGAAAAACGACAATCGAATCACACGAAGATTTTAATTATACGTCTCTTAAATTCAGGAAAACCGCTATTAAATACGTCCAGTGAAGAACGCTCCGCTACAGTGTCGTCGTATAGTCGACGCGTTCTAGTGATAGGATTGCACTTTAAAAAAGTCACTTTAAAAAAAATCGGTGTCGGATGGGGTGTCGCGTCGTCAGGGCGACGGCGGGCGCCTGGTGGCGCTGGACTCGTCGGCGCCGGGGTTCGGCGCGGCGCTGCGGCGCGTCGACGCGTGCGGGTGGCGCGCGCCGCTCACCGTGCACCTGTTCTGCGCGCGCGCCGGGCGGGCCGCCGCCGCCGCGGACGTGGTGCGCGCCGCGCGCGACCCCGCCGCGCCCGCCGGCTTCCGCAGGCTGCTGCGCGGGTGAGTGGACGGCGACGGGGACGGGGACGGGGACGGGGACGGGGACGGGGACGCGGACGGGTTGTCGCGCGACTTTAAGGCGCATACTTGGGTCGATCATAAACAAATCACTGCAGAAAAAACCGGTTCTCTTCATAAATCCATATAAATAGAAATCGATGCATCACTATGTTTGTTTGTCCTCTATGCGTTCCGAAACCATTCATCAGATTGTAATGAAACTTTTATGGGGAATGAAACTGTTATGGGGACATCCGTGAGGGTTCCTAGCAAAAAAAAAGGCATTTACGTGGCATTGCAACGCATACCGGGTACAGCTAATATTGAATAAAAAAATCTTTAAAAAAGATATGTTATTATTCAACGCATTCTTTAGAGGATGGTCTTTTTAATTTTGTAATCAATTAATTAAAACCTGGTTAAAATGTGACCCAAACATGACTCGATTTTGAAACTTTAAACCTAATCGCGTCGTGTATTTTTTTTTTTTTAAAAAAAACGTCGCCCCGCACTAGGATTTTCTCCTGTATCGTGGGTGCAGTTACAAACATAGAATATCACATGCACATACGCCCAGACCGGAACAAACTTCTGTAGGCCATACAAAACATCTGTCCCGTGCGGGAATCGAACCCGCAACCCGTTGCGCAGTAGGCGATCACTCGACCTCTGCGCTAACCGTGTCGTTATATATTAGGTTAAATCATATACTTTCGATTTCAATAAATAAAGTAAACAATATCCTAGCGGATGGTCTTTTTAAATTTTTCTTATTCGCCTTTATTAATTTTTAATTGAAATAATTCATCTTACGCGTATAAGTTTGTTTAAATATTCCCCTCACTCTCACTCATTCCTATGTAATCAGTGCGGGACAATCGACGCAAGGCCATTGGGACCACTATGCGCCTTAATCGACAACGTATCTTTATATCATTCCCCCTCTAAAAAACTTACTTTGTTCACTGAAAACAGTGAATAAAAAGCACTTTTAATTACTATTTTGGTGTTTAAATTTAGAACACACCGATATATTCGACCTCCATTTCAATGTCGTACAACCTACATGTACAAAAAATACTCGATATTGAATGTTTGTTTTCGATTAAATCTTAGTATATTATACAACTAATGAATAAAGGATGGATTTAAAGCGAGAGCCATAGATGAATAACGAGCAAGTGAAAGATTCTAATAACTGAATCAAGAATCCTGGGCGATGCGAGTCATTCATGGCCCTCGGTATAAATCCGTTTTATTCAAGAGTTGCATACTATACTATATATCATGACTACGAGAAAAAAAAATAGATTTAAGCAAAAATAGACATTTAATATCAAGTATTAAATGTCTAAATATCAAATAGGTTGTACAGCATTGAGATGGAGGTCGAATATATTGGTATGTTCTAAATTCAAACACCAAAATAGTGATTGAAACTAATTTTGATTCACTGTTTTCAGTGAATAAAATAAACTTTTTAAAAGGGGAATGTTATGAATGTCTTTTTTAGCGCCGTCGTTGAGAGCGTCTGGACTGTGCCCCGAATAAAATCGGGAGGCCCGCAATCGATCCTGCCGTGTACCAATGTGTTTTTCGTTTCACGAATTTCATACATACATTTATCTGATGCTTCTACCGTGAAGGAAATAATTGTGAGGACACCTACGAGGTGATCCAAAGACGTACGTGAAGTCAATCAATCCGCACCGCATTACTAAGGTCTTACCGCCCTACCACAACAACTGATTAGGGTAAGCTCGTGCCCCTCGGCGGGCACGTATATGAGGGGTCGATGATGATGATGCGTGCGCGGTCAGGCTGGGCGCGGCGGTGCGCGTGCGCGGCCACGGCGGCTGGGCGGGCCGCGCCGACCGCAGCTACGACGCGCACGACCCGGACCTCGCCGCCGCTCACCCCGCGCACAGCGAGCGTGCGGGACCTGCCGCGGGACCTGCCGCGGGACCTGCCGCGGGACCCGCGCGACCGCCCGCGCCCGCAGACTACGACGGCCGCGAACAGGTATGGCGATGGCGACGACCACGCGCGCTTATGTGCACACGGCTTAAAGCGCGCTCCTGTCACGTTTTCCAACAATTTCGATCTTTTTTATTTTTATTTTATTGCTACTACGTTGGCAAACAAGCAAACTGCCCACCTGATGGTAAGTGGTAACAATCACCTATAATACATGTGGCTCCTGTGAGATTCGCAGCAAAACTGCAACCCCCACAAGAACCACAGTGTACGTTGCCAACTTGTGACATCAGATGTAAAGTCACGGTACCCAGTAATTTCAGTGCCATATCTTACCCTTCAAACCGGAACACAGCAATGCAAGCACTGCTGCTTAGCGGCAGAAATAGGCAAGACGAAGGTACCCATGCACACGACCCTGGTACAGTCTCCCTCCGGTAAGGTACTGTACTGCCACAAATGGGATGATGACTGAATTCTAATTTTCACGTCTCGTCATAAAATATTATAATACCATAGAAAAGATGTGATCATGTGAAATTAGAATTAAAATCGGCTTAGAAATACATTAGCTACAAGCATTTAAAGCTGTTAGTTTCGAAGCGATTAGACAGAGAGATCCGACATCAACCAGAACGTCGTTGTTGAGTACGACCATATAAACTCCATGTAATTGCCGTTTTGCTAGAACGAGATGGAGAAAAATCTTTAATACCTTATAACTTGGTTGTTTTATAGTTATTCGAAAACGGATTTTTTCTTTCTGTTTATTATATGAATGAGCTTCTATTAAAGCAATAATTTTTCTTCATTCATCTAGCTAGCCTAATATAAAACATACAGTTTGTAAATCCCACAAAATACCTACTATGGTAAAGTTAAGAAAAACAGATTTGGTTTAATATTATTATATTGGTTGAACTGGTAATGGATGTGAAGAGCGCACGCGGCGTAATTGGTGTCCGATCGTGAACTGAATTAATATATTGAATTTGAGTAAACACTAATAATGAGCGAAGTCAATAAGCGAAAATGCTCATCGCGCGATGTGCTAGGCGAATACAACTGTACTTCGTACACGATTCTAAGATTCATAATTATATGACATTGTTGAACATTTTATGTAAATATTCTTAAAGACAGAAACATGATTAATAATATTTCACTCGATAGAAAAAAATACAAAAATCACTTGTTAAATGTTTTAAAACAGATGTGAATCAGAAAATACAATAATAAATGACAAAAGTTTTACCAATGCATTTTTATTACCTAGATTCTAGAAAATTGCAAAAATACATTTTTTAAATTATACTTCAGTTTTCCAAAAATCGTCAAGTTATGCTATTATCAACTATATTTCCTTGCAATAAAGCAATCGCCTCGCACGAGTAGATTTCCTGGGAAACCTCGCACTAGAGACCGGTTCACACAGACTAGTAAAGTCATAGATAGTACCGCCACCGTGATAATTATTTTTTCCTCCTCACCGCACCTCATACTCGCAAGTCGTGCAAAAAGTCCAACTTTGGGCGTGCGGAATGAGTAACGTCTGGCCATGAGACTTGTGTACATAAGTTAAAATAATACTTATTATAGAAATTCGCTTCACTTCAATCAATATAACACACTCTACTAAGCACGTGTCTCTCCTAGGAAAAGAGGAGTTGGTCTTTTCATGCCTTGTTGACCAGATGGCTTCGTGTAGGGCTAAGTTTGATGTGTTCTATTTTTTTTTTAATCAATGTTGTCTACAGCAGACTCGCTGGGGTTTCTTATCGTGTAGAAACACTCTAATATGTCAATCTGTCGGGTCTTTTTAAAGGCAATTGAATTGCTTTAGCAGCGTTTTCAATCTTTACAGATTATATACTGGGCGGACGCCACAGATGAGATAGCGTTCTTGGTGCCGTCCGGGTACGAGCTAGACGAGGAGGACAAGTGTGATCTGGACGGATCGTGCCAATCCACAAGGTAATTTCGATACAAACATCAAACGTGACATAGATAGTGTGTGACAGAGAAGCCGGAAGAATTTGAGTCTCCTTCAAAAACTCGTAGATGTGTATTTGGGCTGGTTCGTCTGGGGGGCGGAAAACTCTTCGCCCTTAACCGTAACCAAACTCCAGGTTGTACTTACGTCCGTGATACACGGAGCCTGAGTCGCATGTTAGCCTGAATGCACCTTAACCTAAGTAATAGACAAACAAACTCACTATAGCAAGTGTCCCATACAGCACCTGAACAGCAGCGGGGAGAGGAGCGCTCCTCTGTGGTCAAAGCCTAGCCATGGGCCCTGAATATCTTCTAAGAACACTTGCTCTAGTGAGTTTGTTTGTCTATTACTTAGGTTAAGGTAATTCTAACGTGCGATTCAGGCTCCGTGTATCACGGACGTAAGTACAACCCGGAATTCGGTTACAGCTAAGGGCGAAGAGAATTGCGCCCCTCAAACGAACTGGCGGTGTACAATACTTATATAAAAACAATAATACTCATATAAAATAAACTTGTAAATCTCTTCTCTTATCTTAGAATAATTATTTGAATTTTTAAATACACGAGACATATAGCAAACATCTTCAACACTTGTTCTTAAATAGCGAGCGTTTCCTTTCATTGCACAGTTCTTACAATAGGTTATTATAAAACAGGAGTTCGGAGAAGTCTGCGGGTTCGTCCTGGGATGTGTCTGGCGCTAGTGTCAGTGCCGGTGCCAGTGTCAGTGCCAGTGCCAGTGCCAGTGCCAGTGCCGGTGCCAGTGCCGGTGCCGGTGCGGGCTCGCACGAGCGCTCCACCAGCGAGTCGGACCGGGGCGAGCGCGCGAGGACCTCCCTCGGGGAGAAGACGCGCGCGCTCTCGCTGGACCTGGACAAGCAGCCGGCCACGCTCACCGGTAAGTCGGCAGCAGAGTAGTAGCTAACTATAAAACTCAATCCACATATTTCCGGGACGTGGACGGGGCGTGTTCCGTCAGTGGCTTGTAAAATAGTAGATTGTTAACCGAGGGTCGAAAGAATCAATTCCCGAGGTATTTAGACTATAGTCCGAGTAGGAATTGATTCTTTTACCCGTGTTAAACACTACTTTTCATTTCGAATATGAGGAAAATAAAACTAGTTGTTTATCTAATTAAACTATTTATTGATAATATATAATATATCTTTCTTTTGAGATTTCTGGCAAAAGATTTCGATAACACAATTTGCCTCGTCTTTAATCGAATCTGGTGTCAACATATCAGAATCGCTTGAACTCATTTTTAATATTCAAATCTTTGAATAAAGAAAGAAAGAAAGAAAGAAAAGAAAGAAAAACATTTATTGACCACAAACAATAAAATAACGAAAAAACAGATACACATAATGGCCAATTAGGACCCGACCTCAGCATAAGCTGCATGCTAACTATTGCTGAATAAAATATTATTACCTATTTTTTTGAATTCCGTCACAGATACAAAACAGATTAGTATCCCGCCAATTTATGTCGACTTTTTAATTAATTTTTAAATATGGAACTCACCGCGTAATTGTTGCGGCTTATTCCGCACAAAGAAGTTTGCACTAAGTTCACACTGGCTGTTTAAAAACTCACATGGCAGAAGCATTTTTTTAAATTAGTTTTTTTTTTACATAAAACTCTTCACAGCTGGCAGCAGTTCTATTTTTAAAGTTCATTCCGGCCCTGAGGTGGGAAGTAATTTGTATGAGTTTTTCCCTTTCCGAATATGAGAAATGAAAATATCATTGCGTACTTTTTATATGTACTCGTTCACACACATCCGTGTCCGGGCCGGCGACGGAACTTCAGTGCCCGGCCCGACACCGGGACGAGCGCCCGTCCACCGATATTAACCAATGCACGTCCGAGTTTTATTAAATAAAATGAATGACGAGTTATTAATAGAAGCGATATGCATCTCTGCAGTTTTAAACAAAGTCATAATGCATATTGGTTTCCGTAAATGGTGCTCAAGAGGTACAGATTGAAGTTGGTGGCCCTCCTGACGTGGCACGGATCTCCGGTCTTGCCACGGATACGGCCCGGTCAAGTCCCGGGCACGGCCCGGATGTGTGTGGATAGACCTTAAATGAGTCTCACGACAGCCATCTACATTCACTGAACGGTTGGTAATAACTGGCACTAAAACTAGTCTGACAAAAGGAAGCGCTCGCACTCTTGTTGGAGCTGGGCAAAAACCTATCCAAATTGACCTGTACAGTATTTAATACGTAAGGAAGTTGACGAGAGAGATTTTACACCTCGTTGAAAAATTAAATACCTATACGGAACTTTCTCAGCGAGAAACTAATCGTCAACGTTAATTGAAATAATGCCTTTGTACACATCAGGTCTACGGCATTATAGACGCTTCATACCAGAATAAGAATCTTTTATAGTTAATTTGTCATGTCGTTACGATAACAAATTCAGCATGCATGTATAGTCATTGTTTATTAGTTCGAAAATTTATTTTATTTCTTTTGGTCTAATAGGTAGTGGTAGGCGCAATAGAGATCCCGCGTTGAAAATACTCATTATTTGGCTAGAGGATTACGAGGATCACGTCAACGTACCGATTGGTGAGTTATTTCTGTTCTATAAATTTATTAAGGACTTTTATCCCATTGGATATGTCAGTCCTATTGTAGCATATACACACAGTGAAAAATACAGTAATCTATATTGAAGATTGTCGTGGCCAGCACAATAAACAGTACAGCATTTTGGTTTTCTCTGAAGTTGGTCGAGCTGAACACACCTGAAGCACACACGTTATGCACGAGGCCCGAGATGTCTTGATCAGTACTGCACGCAAAGGTCAAAACTCGGGACGAGTGTCAAATGACAGCTCCGCACGTGTATCAAATGATGTTTTTTCTATTAAGTTCGGCGCGGTCATTTTGCGATACGATCACTCATCCCGCACGCCACCACGATCTGCAGGCGTAGCACGGGCGACTCGAGTCACGCATTATCTCACAATTTCAGTGACATAATCTTTGTCTTAAAGAGTAATACGGTGGTGCGTATTTAGTGTGACTGACGTGATTTTTCTTGATGCTCGTCAAGGAACACGTGTGACTGAGTTTTATCACAAATTTCTTGGCGTGTCTGTGCGTCGACTGCTGTGGTTGTAGCAAAGGAGGGCTTTAATACTTTAGATTAGAATAAAAAGTAGCAGTCGGAGAGCAAAAAATGAGAATTTTTATCACGTCAGACCCACTTAATACGCGCCATCGTGCTACTCTTTAATACTTAGAGATTATGTCACTGAAATTGTGAGATAATGCGTGACTCGAGTCCAGTATCGGCAGCCCGTGCTACGCCTGCAGAGGCGTCTTGAGAAAGTCGACATTTCGCGCCGGCCGCCATTTTGAATTTTTTAAAACGTCGCGCGTTTTTTTGGTCTGTGACGTTGTGTGTGTCTGCCTGCGCGCAGAGGAGCTGTCGCGGTACTGCGAGACGGGCGCGGAGGGGCGGGGTGGGGGGGCGGCGCAGGCGCACGTGGCGTTCGTCAGCGAGCGGCGCTGCGGGCTGGTGCACGTCAGCGCCGCGGGGCTGCGCGGGCCGCTGCTGCACCGCGGCGTGCTGCCCGCCGCGCTGCGCCGCTGGGCGCTGGCCGCCGCCGCGCGGCACCGCCTGCTGGCCGACACGTGAGTGTGTGTGTGTGTGTGTGTCACACTGCGCGGGCCGCTGCTGCACCGCGGCGTGCTGCCCGCCGCGCTGCGCCGCTGGGCGCTGGCCGCCGCCGCGCGGCACCGCCTGCTGGCCGACACGTGAGTGTGTGTGTGTGTGTGTGTGTCACACTGCGCGGGCCGCTGCTGCACCGCGGCGTGCTGCCCGCCGCGCTGCGCCGCTGGGCGCTGGCCGCCGCCGCGCGGCACCGCCTGCTGGCCGACACGTGAGTGTGTGTGTGTGTGTGTGTGTGTGTCACACTGCGCGGGCCGCTGCTGCACCGCGGCGTGCTGCCCGCCGCGCTGCGCCGCTGGGCGCTGGCCGCCGCCGCGCGGCACCGCCTGCTGGCCGACACGTGAGTGTGTGTGTGTGTGTGTGTGTCACACTGCGCGGGCCGCTGCTGCACCGCGGCGTGCTGCCCGCCGCGCTGCGCCGCTGGGCGCTGGCCGCCGCCGCGCGGCACCGCCTGCTGGCCGACACGTGAGTGTGTGTGTGTGTGTGTGTGTGTGTCACACTGCGCGGGCCGCTGCTGCACCGCGGCGTGCTGCCCGCCGCGCTGCGCCGCTGGGCGCTGGCCGCCGCCGCGCGGCACCGCCTGCTGGCCGACACGTGAGTGTGTGTGTGTGTGTGTGTGTGTGTCACACTGCGCGGGCCGCTGCTGCACCGCGGCGTGCTGCCCGCCGCGCTGCGCCGCTGGGCGCTGGCCGCCGCCGCGCGGCACCGCCTGCTGGCCGACACGTGAGTGTGTGTGTGTGTGTGTGTGTCACACTGCGCGGGCCGCTGCTGCACCGCGGCGTGCTGCCCGCCGCGCTGCGCCGCTGGGCGCTGGCCGCCGCCGCGCGGCACCGCCTGCTGGCCGACACGTGAGTGTGTGTGTGTGTGTGTGTGTCACACTGCGCGGGCCGCTGCTGCACCGCGGCGTGCTGCCCGCCGCGCTGCGCCGCTGGGCGCTGGCCGCCGCCGCGCGGCACCGCCTGCTGGCCGACACGTGAGTGTGTGTGTGTGTGTGTGTGTCACACTGCGCGGGCCGCTGCTGCACCGCGGCGTGCTGCCCGCCGCGCTGCGCCGCTGGGCGCTGGCCGCCGCCGCGCGGCACCGCCTGCTGGCCGACACGTGAGTGTGTGTGTGTGTGTGTGTGTGTCACACTGCGCGGGCCGCTGCTGCACCGCGGCGTGCTGCCCGCCGCGCTGCGCCGCTGGGCGCTGGCCGCCGCCGCGCGGCACCGCCTGCTGGCCGACACGTGAGTGTGTGTGTGTGTGTGTGTGTCACACTGCGCGGGCCGCTGCTGCACCGCGGCGTGCTGCCCGCCGCGCTGCGCCGCTGGGCGCTGGCCGCCGCCGCGCGGCACCGCCTGCTGGCCGACACGTGAGTGTGTGTGTGTGTGTGTGTGTGTGTCACACTGCGCGGGCCGCTGCTGCACCGCGGCGTGCTGCCCGCCGCGCTGCGCCGCTGGGCGCTGGCCGCCGCCGCGCGGCACCGCCTGCTGGCCGACACGTGAGTGTGTGTGTGTGTGTGTGTGTGTGTCACACTGCGCGGGCCGCTGCTGCACCGCGGCGTGCTGCCCGCCGCGCTGCGCCGCTGGGCGCTGGCCGCCGCCGCGCGGCACCGCCTGCTGGCCGACACGTGAGTGTGTGTGTGTGTGTGTGTGTCACACTGCGCGGGCCGCTGCTGCACCGCGGCGTGCTGCCCGCCGCGCTGCGCCGCTGGGCGCTGGCCGCCGCCGCGCGGCACCGCCTGCTGGCCGACACGTGAGTGTGTGTGTGTGTGTGTGTGTGTGTGTCACACTGCGCGGGCCGCTGCTGCACCGCGGCGTGCTGCCCGCCGCGCTGCGCCGCTGGGCGCTGGCCGCCGCCGCGCGGCACCGCCTGCTGGCCGACACGTGAGTGTGTGTGTGTGTGTGTGTGTCACACTGCGCGGGCCGCTGCTGCACCGCGGCGTGCTGCCCGCCGCGCGGCACCGCCTGCTGGCCGACACGTGAGTGTGTGTGTGTGTGTGTGTGTGTGTCACACTGCGCGGGCCGCTGCTGCACCGCGGCGTGCTGCCCGCCGCGCTGCGCCGCTGGGCGCTGGCCGCCGCCGCGCGGCACCGCCTGCTGGCCGACACGTGAGTGTGTGTGTGTGTGTGTGTCTGTCACACTGCGCGGGCCGCTGCTGCACTGCAAACCTCCTTAGTCTGAAATATCGTACTATTGGGCTCTTTATTTTTAAAACTAAACTCATAACCCGCTCGGAAGTAATAAAAACTCCCGCGGGAGATAAATCGACTGTAACTGCTCTATGCGCCTGCGTGTAATAACACACTTTACGAGCAAGTGTGATGACAAATATGTTACTTTATGTCAGCCTTACATGACAGTCATTTTTGAGCAGGTGGTGGTGCGAAAAGAGATTTTCCTTCTAAAAACAACGTTATTTTTCAGATACCAACCGCCGCACGTGCGCAGGCGCCAACTCATACAGGAGCTCGCGCAGCAATATAAAAAGGATCTCACGGAACCGGAGCTACTTGAGTCGCTGTTCCGGGCCCCGTAGAATTATCTTACCTACTTCAGAAAAAATTAAATCCTATCGAATAGTTTGATTAACCAGTGACTGTCATGAAATTATGGAATACCTGTAGCATTTATTGGAGTAGGTATCCCCCAGATATGTTTTTAGTACTTACATTACAATGAGTTAAATTATTTGCATTAAAAGTCCCAAATCAAAGAGACTGTACCATGTCAGTGGTAATCAGTATTATGGTAAAATATGTTAATTAAGAATACGCAATGTTATATTTTATCAATAAGACGATCCAACCTATGTATTTGTTATTGTTTATTAATTTATTAGTGCAATGTCAAACAAATATTATGTACCTATCAACGGTGTATATGTGCTATTTCTGTAGCGTGGTGACGGGTTAGTGGGTATGGTAGATTGGTAAATGATGCACTAAAGGTTCCGTCACTTCACTTCATTTTCACGTTTACAATAGTGTATTAACAAAATGGCGCTCTGTAACAATTTTGGCAACAATTTACTTACGCATAAGGGAATCTTAAAATTGTTTAAATTTATTTTGATATTAGCTTCTTTACACAAACTTTAAAGAATGTGCATTCAATACAGCTTAATTTTTTTTTATTAAATAGTTAAAATTGTGGTATCGATACTTTTACGACGACTCATGTCGCCAATAGAGTGACGGTTGAAAATAAATTTAAACCATGATAAACCTGAATGAATTTCCGTAAATAAAAAATCAGACATGCATGATAAAATCGACGCAGCCAGCCCCCGTAGCATTACCATAACACGATATGATAAAGCGATTTATCGCGTTGTACTATCAAAATACGATAAAAACATATTGTATTTTCACAATTTACCGCGATATACCGCCTCACCATACCGTGTTTTGGCGGTCATGTTACGGGGGCGGTGCTAGGTAAGTTAGGCGATAATGCAACGAGTCGCTATATTTTTAAGACTAGCTGTGCCTGCGACTTCCTCCGCGTGGATGTCGAAAAATAATAACATCGTGATGTGATGTGATGTAGCCTATAGGCTTCCTCGATAAGCGGACTATCCAACACGAAAAGAATTTTTGCAATTTGAATCAGTAGTTCCTGAGATTCGCGCGTTCAACCAAACAATCGTAATATATAAAATTCTCGTGTCACAGTGTTTGTAACCAAACTCCTCTGAAACGGCTTGACCCCTAAGTGATAAGGGTGTTTTTTTTTATTATTATGGCGAAACATAGTTCGCGCGTACAGCTGGTTATAGCACCTCGATACGTCGCTGTATTCGAAACACAGTTAAAGTGAAAGCATATGACATATTAGCTGAAATAAAATATCATTGGCTTTAATGTTATTAATTACATTATTTATTATTAAAACTGACATCTATACTTAATGTAAACAAATTTTATTTATTTAAGTATTTAATCAAGTATTTATTTGAATGAATATAATTAATATTATTGCAGCATTCCCGAATATTAATTAAACGGTGCTTATCTTTAGGAAATATTCTTAATGTACCAATAAGTATAATGGTATATTTAAATAAATTTATATTTTTCATGAACATTCTTTCTTTCCGTTCTTATAAATATCATAGTTTTTTGTCCAAAAGGGTACAAACGTAAACTGGAAAAGATTTACAAGCCACTGAATAGATAATAGTACTAAAGAAGTCACTCCTTTGATCTTGAAAAAAGCCGACATTTTAAATAACTAAACGTTGAGCATCCAAGGATCCAAGGAGCGTCAGTGGCGCTGTAGTCCACAGCGCTCGTCTTCCAATCGGGAGGTCCGGGTTCGAGACCGCCATGTACCACTGTGTTTTCGTTTCGAATTTCATATGCACATTTGTTTGACGCTCCTACGGTGAAGGAAAACATCGTGAGGCAACCTGCATACATCTGCGAAGAAATTCAAAGGTGTATGTGAAGTCGACCAATCCGCACTGGGCCAGCGTGGTTGACTAAGGCCTAATCACCCTAACATAGGGTAGGCTCGAGCCCCTCGCTGGGGACGTATATGAGCTGTGATGATGATGAGCATCCAAGATGAATCACAAGTTGACGCCCACGAGTTTGCGTATGTTATTAGTAATTCTGAAGCCTCACGTCGCTACGATCGCAAGCCATAGGGTTGTTGCTGATGGTAAATAATAAAGCGCTGCTATACACTGAGTGTGCATTAATCCCAAGGGCGCGGCAGCCCCTCTGCTTTTGCACTCTCAGTGTGCGCGGAACGGTAGGTACTCGTCTTGTACGTAAGCGCGTAGTGACGGAGGCTTGACAGTGCTATTCGCTATCAATTCGATTGCATGTTTTTTTATGTTTGTTACCTCATAACTCTGTCATCTATTGACTGATTTGGAAAATTCCTTTTTTTTTTGTTTGAGAGGGTATACTTCCCGATTAGTCCTATTGTCACCAAAGTCAGGATTTGATGATGGGATCCCAGGAAAATCGAGGGAAACCCTCGAATTTTAACCCTTAACTTTACTAATAATCTGTACTTAGTTTATTCTACCAATAACTTGAAAGTCTGAAGAACGTTTAACATTGATTTACAAGTTATTTTAGTGATATTATTATTTTGAGAGCTAGTATAGTTTTTGAGTCCTATTTGGAGTAAATTTTCTGGGTGCGAGGTTGCAAAAAATGTAAGTTAAATTTTTTTTATCAATAAATAATGAAATAAATAATGTAACATGCTTGTTAGATAGATAATTAATCGAAATTAGGTATTTCCAATGAGTTACTAAGCTGTTTTTAATGTATAAGAGCGCCATAAAAATATTTGGGTCGCAAACGACCCACTGGGATAATCCCTTACCTTTTTTCTTTCTTTCATAGGTCGTCGCGTGGCTTGAACACTAAGTATTTCGTTTCATTTTGGAAGTTTTATAGTACACAGGTGAAGAAGATGATGTTGGCCAATTGGATGTGTACTTGGATCCTCCGCGTGCCTGTCAGGAGTCTGAAAATGACTGGGAGACGAGGACTGCTCGGATATACTCGTAGTAAATACGACTGACACCTACGAAGCTACACAGCTCGTAATAAATCGATCAGAATTTCCAGAAGTTGTGGATGAAATTGAGATTTCGAGTAGCCCGGTCCTTGTAAAATAGAATAAAAGAAGCCTATAAATACTTTTTGCAATTGTTTTTCGGATTTGACGAAAAAAAGATTTGGTAAAGAAGATAGTGATAACGATCCTATGGACGAGCACGTAAGTGTAGAATAGGTCAATGATTCCTTATGACGGAAGGTATGGATGCAAGCAGCATTTTTTTTTTTTTTTTTTTTTTTTTATGGATGGCCCGGCAAATGACCTCCTCCCGCCTGATGTTAAGCGGTGAAAGAGGCCCAAATGAGTTGACAGATAGAGTAGGGATGACATCCACTCTCCTACCTGCCCGCCCCTTGCCGGCCCAAAAGATGCTTTTTCACGCCTCTTTTGAAGGAACCCATGTTGTAGGATGGGGGAAACACGTGCGCAGGTAGAGAATTCCAAGTGTGGGATGAACGACAGAAGAAGGAATCTTGGAATTTCTTGGTACGGTGTGAAAAGGAGGACACAGTGTACGGATGACTCCGAAGGCCCTTACGCGTGTTTCTGTTAAGGAATGGAGAGGGAGGGATAAGGTTAAAGAGCTCCTCAGAGCATTCCCCATGGAACATTCGGTAAAAGGCGCTAAGAGAGGCGATGTCACGACGAAGTTGTAGAGGCTCGAGGGTGTTAGTTGCCTCTACATCGCCAATTATGCGAATAGCGCGACGCTGCAATCTGTCCAGAGCATCGAGGAGGTACTGAGCGGAGCCGTCCCAAAGGTGCGAGCAATATTCCACGCAAGACCTAACCTGAGTTTTATACAACAAGCATAGTTGGTCCGGCGCAAAATACCTACGCACCTTGTTCAGGACACCGAGTTTCCGTGAGGCAGTAGTTATGACGGATTCGATGTAGTCTCTGGGGTTCAGATCGCAGCGAATGTTCATTCCGAGCAAGGTGATGTTGCTCTGTGTGTGAAGGGTTGTGCCCTGAAGAGAAGGAAGGGGGAGGAAAGGTGACCTTTTCGCCGAGAACACGCACACCTGTGTTTTCTTAGCATTGAACTCAACAAGATTGTTGGAGCCCCATTCGGAGACGAGGTCCAGCGTCCTGTTGAGCTCAATGATAAGATTCTGCCTTTCCCTACCAATATCACCACGAGCAGCCCCCGAGGCTCCGTGATATCCCCCATGCACTGTACTGTCGTCCGCATAGCAATGTATAGCTCCCAAGGAAAGCATATCATTGATATGCAGAAGAAACAATGTGGGGGATAGAACGGAGCCTTGCGGAACACCAGCGTTCACTGCCATGAACCGCGAAGCGCAGCCGTCAACGACAACGCGAATTCTACGCTCGTGGAGGAAGCTGGCAATCCACGTACAGAACTGCGCGGGTAATCCGTATGCCGGAAGCTTGGAAAGAAGAGCCTTGTGCCAGACTCTATCAAAAGCTTTGGCGATGTCGAGACTAATAGCCACCGATTCGCCGCGCTTATCGATAGATTCACCCCATTTGTGCAAAAGGAACGCTAGAAGGTCACCTGTTGACCGTTTAGGACGAAACCCATACTGTCGGTCATTAAGTAACGAGTGACCTTCCAGGTAACGGATCAGCTGTGTATTAAGGATCCTCTCCATGATTTTACACAAAATGGAAGTGACGGCTATAGGACGATAGTTAGCCGGATCAGAACGATCTCCCTTTTTGGGAACCGGCTGGACATTGGCCTCTTTCCAAGATTTCGGCACACAACCAGCAGAGAACGACAGACGGTATAGACGCGTAAGGACCGGAGTCAACTCCGCTGCACACTTCTTAAGAACAATCGCAGGAATGCCGTCTGGTCCACTTGCCTTTCGAGTATCGATCGACTGGAGCTCCGCCCGCACATCACGCTGTCTGATACGGATATCGGGCATGGTGCTGCCACAATGGGACAGTTTCGGAGGTTGTGTACCACAGTCATCGACACGGGAATGAGCCGCAAAGAGTTTTGCCAGGAGGTCGGCTTTCTCCTGCGGCTGATGAGCAAGTGCCTACTACATACGTTACGTCTGCCTCTACTGACGAGATTGGAATGCGGAATATAATATTCCATTCCTAGTATGATCTCGTCAGCAACAGAGGTAGCGCAGGAGTCCGGATCCATCCTATTGAAACAGCGCTGCCACCAAGGAACAGATGCGTAATAATCCCGCATACCGTCCCAATCTGCTGACGCATAGTGCCACAGACGGCGTGCTGCAACCACAGGCGACGGTCGTGACGCCTGAGGCACTGAGACGGATACCAGGCAGTGATCCGAAGATCCTAGTGGAGCTCGAACCACCACCTGATATCCGTCAGGGCGATTTGTCAACAGAAGGTCCAATAAAGAGGGCGCTTGACCGATAATATCTGGTACCCTGGTGTTCTGGGTGACCAATTGTGTCAGGTCGTGCGTGAGAGCGAATGCGTGGGCAGTCCTACCCGTATGGTCAGTTTTAGAGGAACTTAACCACAACTCGTGGTGAGCATTGAAGTCCCCTAAAAACACCAGCTCGGCGGAAGGAAATCGCTCCTGCGCGTCATCTGCCACCCGACTTAGATGTTCAAAAAGTCGAGTTGTCTCCAAGTCACCACAATGGGAACGGTAGACGCAGACGTAGACACGGCAATGAGTGCCAAAATCGACGTGTACCGCAAGGATGGAAAAGGAAGGTTCCTCCAAACAGCGCAGGCGACGACAGCAAACGTCCGCCCGGACGAACAAGCAAACACCAGCCTTCGCCTTGAAGGACTCCTCAAGAGCGTAGCCGGGGTAATTAAGGTAGCCTGTATCGGCCGGGCAGATAATTTGCGTCTCCGTCAAAAACAGCAATGCTGGACGGGCTGTCTCGAGATGGTGGTGGACAGCTAAGAGGTTAGAATGGAGCCCGCGGATGTTAGCGAGCCCCACCTCGAATAATGGTGTTTTGGTGGGATAATGCACCGCTGTACGACCAGTCTTAATATTTTGCGCTGCCATAATTATTGGAGTGAGAGGCGTGAAACTGAGGTGTCCTTGCTGCGCTTCGCATAGTTAATGTGTGTAGGCCTGTTTCGCCAGGGAACAGCCGACAGCTGATTTGCGCTGACCCTCCGCACGGAAGGGCCCCCGAACCCCCCCGGAAGTGGCCGCCGGGACCCACCGTCCGGTCACCAACCGGCACGACGGACCACCCCGAGATTATGCGTGGCATGGTGGGGCAGCCTCACGGACTGGTTAGGTCCGCTTGGGCCCCTGTACTATACCACGGGCGGCCAGCGGAACAGCCGTTTCTTCGGGTCTTCCTGGGCGGAGGGTCAACGCAGTCAACCTGGCACTGGGTCGACGGAAGCCTATAAGATTTGGTTATAAGTGCTGGTTAGGATTAGAAGTACCCCTGTCGACATTAAATTTTCGCAGATCCTTGACTACAGCTCTACTCCTAACCCTCAGCTCGAGATGCTCCAGAACCATCAAGCTCGACTAGGTGATCTATACACTCTGCTGTTCAAACACATAGTTAACATATTTTACAATAAATAAGTATCTTTACTTACATTTCGAGGTGTTATTTCTAAAAATAAAACCAACCAAATGTGCAAGAAACGTAGTCAATCTGCATGATAAGTGTTTCCAACTATACCACACGTGATTTCTATCATTGTTACTTTTTAATATCATAATATAGCTTTCTTTTGATTTTACTAGTTTGTTTCATTTCACACATCTATTATCCTAGTCAAAAAAACTACTTTTTCCAGAAAAAAAATCAAAAATAATGTTAAAGCCCTTTATTTGTTCCTATTTTGAGCAACATTTGTGAATATCAGATATTTTCATGACCTAAATAATTACGGGCATATATGGGTTAAAGGCATGTCCAACGTGTTTCTTGTCTTTCTGAAGCTATTTAGGTATTATGTTTGCGTCTGGTTGTCATGAGTCAAGCTGATTGTGGAAGGATCCTTGACATTTAGAGGTTTGTTTTTTTAACAATAGGCACGTACCTACTGACCCTCTGTTGTATTCATTCAAGTTACTTCGGTGAGTTGCTATTACATTTACTAAAAACAATAAAATAAAATAAAACATTGTTATATAATGTGTTGGTATTCTTTCTTATATAATTTTTGTTTTTTTTTGTGTTCTTGAAGTCGGTTTTTATTTTTTGTTAAATATTTTTTTCTCTTTCATTTTTTAAAAATAACCTGTAACGTAGCAAAGTAACTGGATTCTCACTATAACGATTTTACCGAATTGGTATTCATAGACAATATACGGTTCGTAGTCGATACAGTAATACAATATTGAGGAGCTTGGCGGAGCTGTAGCGTGTGCGCTAGGCTAACGGTTACCAAAGTTAAGTAACGTTAGCCGCGGTCAAGTCTATGATGGGTCATAAATCTGAAATATCACGATTTCCTCCATATTGGGAAAGCACGTTTATCAGTGAGTTTTGCACCGGGGCTGATTATATCTAACTTCGGTTGTTAATTAGAACAGTAATTTCTCAAAGAAACTACGTACATCACTAGTGTGGTGAGTAGTTTTGTTATAGCGGCGTTAATTATAACAGCAAGGGATACAAAGTTTCTTGCAAAAATGACAGTTTGAGTAAACAATCAGTTACATAATTAGCACTCAGATCTCGCTCCGGTCGTATTTGTAAACCGTTCTATTGAAAATTGCGAGTAAAGGACCGGAGAATGCACTTGTTTACGCGCAAACTATACAGGTTGTAACTGAACACCCCAATAACATTTAAGGGTATGTATCCATCAGAAGTAGAGATTCTGTAGGCAAAATATTAGGGCTAACACACCTACTTTTTTTCCCCATACAAACTAAATAAATTATTTTTTGGTATAAGGTGCCGACAACCCTACGTAAGCGTACGAGGAATACTACGCTCACGCCATAGAAACTAAATAAATATTTTTTTGGTATTAAGTGCTGACAGCCCTATGTAAGCGTAGGAGGATACTACGCTCACTTCTGTCACTTGTCATTTTGTGTTTAAATTTCTTTTGTGTTAAGAGCTGATTATGGTTGTCACTTGAAAGTTTTTGCTTTCAGTTTAAAATCAAATAACTGTGAAAGTATTGGGGTTTCAGGTCTCAGACAAGCACCGAAGGTCCATTTAGTATCTAACTTATATGCCCCTTAAATGTTATTGGGGTGTTCAGTTACACCCGGTATAATATTTCCCGCGCAAATCGCTAGACTTTGTTGAGATTGGCCGCCACGACCGAATATCGGCCAGGAGGACTCAATTAACTAATCGATTTTGCGTCATGCATACCTACGTCTCTAAGTGACGGTCCAATAAGCAAAACTGCTTATTTTAATATCAGTTTTAGCGGTACGGTGTAAATAAAATGATTTTTTGCATACGCTACTGGAAACTTTATACGAAACTGTGATGTAATGTATGAACGAAAACTGATGTAAGGATACCTCATGATGACAATGGAAAAAAATTTCCTTGGGCAATAGGGCATTTATGGCATGATGATTTCAAAATTCGAAACTGCCATCGAGTATAGGTAAACGTCAAAATTATTTTCATCAATTTCGAAATTGAAATAAATAAATTTCTAATTAAACTTGAAGTGAAAGTTTTTTTATTGTTTGTTTTATGTTCATGCATAAATAGTTCCCGCTTTTGCTTATTTATTTTTCGTTTTAAATTTATATGTGGAAACAATGTTGATAAGTGGATTGACTGGAGACGAAACGGGCGAAGGACAGCATACTGTGAGTGCGAATCGAGATCTCGACTTTCAGTATCAGACTACTGACGATTTATATGATGCAATAGCCAATAAAAATAACAATGGAAATTATGGTAAGTGTATCATATGGCTTAGTTAAATTTTGTCTGTTTTTGTATAAATAATATATTTTGTTATAGCAGACGACACTCTACCGACAAGCGATTTAGTAATTCTGTACAAAAATATCGACATTGATTCGAATTCCGCAGACCGGACGGAGCTATTAAAGCAACGGAATACGAGCAATCAGTACGTTGAAAAATTTGTCTACAATGATGAACCTGACTCTGAGGGTTCCGAATGCAATGAAGCTTACAGCAACAAAGACTTGCTCGATTTAGTTTTGATCAACAGCGATCGATTGGATTTTATGAACCCGCCCTCATTGAATTACGATTTGGGCGATTTGGAGCTGCATCGATCAGATATCACGAAATATAAGGACATCTACATCAACGACAAGCTTAACAAATGCAACACTTTTATGTATACAACAAGCGAACTGAACAACCCGATTTTTGCATCTTCTTTACTAGATTACATTTGTTTCGACGGAACAGACACCGACTGCAACTTTTTTATGGAAAGCGTTATAAAATATGTCAAACATACAATCGATCAGTTAAAACGTATAAGTAATGGAGACTATCTAACGGATAAAGCAAAAGAAAAATGGAAACAGGTGGAAAATATTGACCATGATGTGAAAGACAACATGGTCCTTGCAGTTTCTCCAAGTATTCCATTACACATTGACCGAAACGTGACCGATCATATTAGGAATGATGAGTGTTCAGAGGTTGATGTTAATTTTCTGTCAAATATCCTACAAAATAAAGTCATCATTCAAATTCCTAGAGAAATATTTACACCTTTTAAATTATTAAACAAGGTTCATCTTAATGACCCTCTTGTGAGAAGCAAAGTGGCTGTAATAGACCAAGTGACAAATGAAAAATCAAAACAAATGGTCGTCCAGCTTAACCACTCTATTGTAGCAAGACAATCAATTGGTGATACAAAATCAATTGTGATATTTAAAGCCAATCCTGTCTCTCGAAATGGCAAGTAACTATTTTGCTTAAATACTTTTAGCAAGACGTAGGTAAGTAATTCAAAAAGAAGCTCATAAACGTAAGTATTTTGTTTTCAGAAAACTTTACAACGGCAATGATACCGTTGCCTTACTGGCCATTAAAGAAAAGCAGTGATCATGGCAATGGAGTAAGAATCGTAGAAATTCAAAATAGTGAACATGAAATAGCTGTAAGCAACACGGACACTAATAGTAACGTAAATCAGACGGAATATGATAGCAAAGCATTCACTGTCAAAGACAATTGTGACATTTGCACCGACAAAAATAATTCGGAAGATGGTCATGAACTTTTTGATAGTAAAGATACGAGTTCGTCGTTTGGTTCAGATATGTTGGTAACAAGTGACATCTCTAATGCAAAACCAAGTTTGAGTCGCACTTTAACAAATGATTTAACATTATCACTGGAATCTGTAAATATGGACTGTGTACCTGAAGAGACTAGTGAGGATTTGGAACAACTTCCAGAATCTATACGAAGGAAATCACCAATCAAAAAAGTAAGGGTAAAATCGCCTTATGAAAATAAGTCTCATTTACTAGAAGAAAAGAAGCGAAAAAAGCTCTTAGAAATAAGAGAGAGGCGAGAAAAAAAGAAAATGGCGATGAACGAAAATTGTCGAATAAGAAAACACAAATTTTACAAAACACCAATACTGACTCAACATTCAAGCTCCGTGACAAAGTTGTCGATTACAAATAAATCCTTTTACAATTCTATTTATGGTCAAAATACAAATGTCGTCGACAACATAACTACAAAGTACAAAGTTCGTAAAGAAAAAAAAGATGACTTGGTCGATCAGACATCTCTAGAAAAGCTTGAAATCGACGAACAAAGCATAATTACTGAATTTGGTGGTAGCAGTCAAGAGAATTTAAAGCAAAGCTACTATTTAGATGATCCGGTGACAGAAATGATGAACACGCAGAATAGCGAGTGCAGCAGTGTAGCACGCGATTTGTTATTTGAGACACATTCAACGGATTCAAATGAATATAAGACCGACGAGATTACTGCTCCTAATAGTGTTCACATTAAATGTCGAGATGAAAAACATGATCGGTGAGTAGATATAGCAAATAGTGCACCGTTAAATTTTGATCGTTTTAATCCGATGCCAGCGTGCCACAGGTGATTTAACTTTAACCGACACATGTCCCCATACGGTACGGTTGGTGTAGGGTTTTTCATATGTACATTTGTGTGACGCTCCTACTGTGAAGGAAAACATCGCGAGGCAACCTGCATACATCTGCGAAGAGATTCAATGGTGTATGTGAAGTCGACCAATCCGCACTGGGCCAGCGTGGTTGACTAAGACCTAATTACCCTAATATAGGGTAGGCTTGAGCCCCACGGTGAGGACGTATGTGAGTTGTGATGATGATGATGTACCTAATTGTCTCCAATTTTCTATTTTAGTCCTTCAAAATTAAAATATTACCTTACAGATTTCATGGATTTTCTACAAAGGGCTTTGAAGGAGTCAAAGAAATCCCAAACAATGTAACTTGTTCAAGTCATCAATTGAAGCCAGTGCCTTCAAAGACACCAAAAGAGAATGAGTTCGATGATTGTAATTTAAAAAATCAAAAAACGGTAGAATTTAAGAAAAGCATCCACAAAATATATGACCTTATGAATAAATTACACGAAAATGAAATTAAAAACAAAATCAAACTGGAGTGTAATAATTCAAAAACCGATTATACCATTGATGGTATTTCAAACAATGATCTTGCTAGTTCGACGGCTTATTGTAGTAATAGTGGCACAAGTCTAAAACACCGTTCAACTGCTTCAAATCATAGTACTTTTAGCTTTGGAAAATTACAAAATATTGAAGATAAGAATGTTGCAGATTTGCAAACGGGTGCGGTAACATCTGCCGTTCCTAAAGTCATCATTAGTACAAAACAGCAGTTGAATAATGAGACTGACACAGGGAAAAAGGGAAGAAAAAAAGTTACTTTAAATCCTTGTCCTAAAGATCCCGGCAATCCATTAAAGGCCATATCACAGTTGCTGCATGAACTAGAAAACAAACGAAAAATAAGACGTAAAACTTCAGATGAATGTAAAAGTGTTATTAAAAAAGCTGAAGTACCTTTTGAAGGGCGTACAGTGGCACGACCCGTTTCAATAACAGGGCGACCGAGATTACAACAATCTGCAAAACATGATTTACAAACTGAAAAGAATGTTAAAAGTTTCCTTTATAAAGACTATAAACCGTTTGTTCTAAATGAGCGCACAAGAATGATGCAAAGGCAAGCGCGCCATGAGGAAAAACGTTTAGATAAATTTCCCACAAGAAAGTTGATTGACATAATCGATGAGGTCAAAGAGGCAAAGGGTGAAGCTGTGCGTGGGCCTTCTAAGTTTCATTCTAGACTTGATACCCTCGCTCAACCGAAAAAGTCATATGTGCAAGCTCATAGTGAGGAATATTTAAATAGACGTGGAAGAAATTTAATGGCAGATAGATTACAAAGGCTCGCCGGTACAGTCGCTCATTCGCAACTTCACGACAGAATCAGTGCTGCAGGTGCAAAAGTTACATTTAAAAGGATTGCTGTAACAGCTGATTTGCCATCACCCACCGTTAGGCAGTCGCCTCATTTAGGTGTGTAAAGGTGAATTAAAATTATTTATCATACTATATTTATCAAATTAAATGCCTAACATTTCATGTAAACATTTTCCAAGTGAGCTTTCGTTTTCCTGCTGTAAAGAAATAGCAAAGTGTTAATTGCTTTCTAATGCAATTTGAATTTGTTTTTTTTCTTATCTCAATATTTCTATTACGCTGCAACGAAACTCCAATTTATGTAACTGTAGATTGATGTCATGTCGTATATCAAAGGTTGTACAGTAAGTTTCCGTTCAAGCTTTTACATTTGCACTACGAAAACCGCCACTATTACGAGCGACATAAGAACATCCCAATGGTCAAACAGTATAACTTGATAAGGAGCGCACTGTACCTTTTATAATACTTGTATAATGTAATGTTATGTGTAGAGCGAGCTGTGCAGCACCGCCGACCAGTAGACAATAGTTCTGTGAGAAAACAGAGCCAGTTTTCCGAATCGATATCATACCAAGAGCGCCGTCGCCCTGATCTGCTTGAACCAATGTGAGTGCAAATAACTAGTTCAGCGTATAACCAGCTTAAAATATGTCTTAATAAAAGTCAATTATTGCATTATCGTTTACAAACGAAAATAATACATATTGACTGCATTAAATATACTGTTTCTTCTAGCTATTGTGATGAAAGAAACATGTATGTGTCGTGAGCATTAGTAAATCAATGGTCGTGGGTTTTAAAATAATATGATTATGAATAGGGATGTTTTCAAATTTTTGGGTCTGTTTCTATTTAATAGATAGACACGTAAATATTACGAAAAAATCAACAATAAACTTTTTGTCGATTTCAAGTACTTTTTGTTTTATCGAGCTAACAAATACCGGATACTCTATTTGGACACCTTGTATAACACGTTGATGCTAAAAATGTTGCAAATGCAAATCCATGCTTATGTGGATCGCACCTGTTGTCTCGGGATTTTTCTTACACCGTGACGTAAGTGGGTGCGCGCACGGGTGACTTTTGTCGCCGTGACTGTTTTGTCGCCGTCATCAAGTCCATGGAAATGTATGGAGGTGCGCGCACGTTACGACGTGACAGTTGGGTGACTTTTTTGGCCGGCGATAAGCCGATGACGCCCGGATGACAAAGTGTTGCCAGCTCTATTTCTGTTTACCTAAATAGATCCACGTATTTTTAGGTCTTAACTGAAAACTTTTTACGTAGATCTACGTATTTTAAGAATTTATTGCTTACATTATTTTTTAAGAAAATGGATTCTTTACTTATTGATAAATTTAAGTAGCATTGAGCTGTACACATACTTTTTGAAAAGAATAAGAATAATTTATTTTTTCAAGAAAGTAACGCGAAGATCATACTTATTAACAAAAATCAAGGGTTTTCTGTACCAGCTTATATAAAAGATATTAATTTATATATATTAAATGAAGAAATTAAATAAAAAATACAAATTAAGTGTGTCTGTGTGAGTGAGTATATGTGTTGTTTGTTAGTGTGTAAAAAATTTTTTTTAGTCATCTAGCCTACTATGGGATAGATATGAGCACCGCGCCGGCGCGCCGCCGCCGCCGTGTCGTTCCCCCGCGCCGCCGCCGCCGGCCTACGGAGTCGGCGCGCCGAAAAATATCGAGCGAACGCGAGATCAGTGCCATCCAACATCACGAGCGTGCGCACGTATGCGAGTTGTAAAAATGGGAAACTGGGAAACATACTGGTGAAAAAAATAAAACGGAAATTCAGGACATATTGCAAGAATTTGGAAAAAAGGAGATATTGTCTTGGTGACGATACTGGGACTAATATGAAGAGCTGAAAATTTACTCATTTTTTTTTTTTTTTTTTTTTAAAAAAAAACGTCGCCCCACACTAGGATTTTCTCCTGTGTCGTGGGTGCAGTTACAAACATAGAATATCACATGCACATACGCCCAGACCGGAACAAATTTCTGTAGGCCATACAAAACATTTGTCCCGTACGGGAATCGAACCCGCGACCCGTTGCGCAGTAGGTGATCACTCGACCTCTGCGCTAAACGTGTCGTCATTGAGCTAAGAGACGCCCACTGTTGGACATAGGCCTCCTCCAAGGTTCTCCATACCGATCGATCCTGCGCCTCCCGCATCTAGCGGCTTCCCGCGACCTTCACCAGATCATCGGTCCACCTTGTGGGGGGCCTACCAACACTGCGTCTCCCGGTACGCAGCCGTCATTCGAAGACCTTTCCGCCCCAACGGCCGTCAGTCTTACGAGCGATGTGTACTGCCCACTGCCACTTGAGTTTTGCAATTCTTTGGGCTATGTCGGTAACTGCAGTTCTTTTACGGATTTCATCATTTCTGATGTGATCACATCTAGATAAACCCTGAGCATAGGCCTCTCCATTGCCCTTTGAGTGACTTTGAGCCTTCTTAGGAGACCCATTGTAAGCGGCCACGTCTCAGTTCCGTATGTCATCACTGGCAAGGCAACACGCACGAATTGAAGACTATTGTCTTGAGACACTGCGGCAGATGGGCCGAGAATATGCCGCGTAGCTTCCCGAACGCTGCCCAGCCGAGTCGGATTCGTCGATTGACCTCTTTCTGGAAGTTGGACTTACCGAGCTGTACTATTTGGACTTACCGAGCTGTACTATTTGCCCCAGGTAAACATGGATACTACACGGGAATTCGACATTATTTTTGTCTTGTCCATGTTCATTTAAGACCCACTTGTTGGGAAACTCTACAGAGGTCTTTGAGCATTGTGACTAAATCCTTCACGGTCTTAAATACATCCTCCAGCACAGCTGTGAACAGCTTCGGCGATATAACGTCACCCTGTCACACGAGGTGTGTGACACTGAAGTCGTATTGGTTTCGAGTTCTGGTCCTGAAGGCGGACTGACATAGTGGCGTTTTCGTATAATTACTTCAACACTTGGATGTACTGCTAGTCTATTTGGCACCTCTGGAGTGACCTAAGCACGGCCTCTCGACAGAATCGAAGGCTTTCTCATAGTCCACAAACGCCAAGCATAGTGGCAGATTATACTCCTCGGTCTTCTGTATAACCTGCCGCAGTGTATAAATGTGGTCTATGGTACTATAGCCTTTACGGAATCCGGCTTGTTCGGGAGGCTGGAAGTCGTCAAACCTGCGCGCGAGACGATTAGTAATAACTCTCGAGAACAGCTTGTATACATGACTCAGGAGCGTATTGGGTCTGTAGTTCTTCAACTTAGCCCTGTCGCCCTTTTTGAAGAACAGTGCCACCACACCCCTGTGCCATGCTTTAGGCGTATTGCCCTCGAGTATGACGGAGTTAAATAGCCACTGCAGCGCTTACCGGATTGGTAGTCCACCTGCTTTCAGAAGCTCAGCTGTAACTCCATCAATACACGTTGCCTTGTTGTTTTTGAGCTGTTTGAGAGTCACACTAATCTCGTACAGGCTGACGTCCGGGATGTCTTCGGTGTAATGCCGGATCAATTTGGCTCTAGGATCTGAAGCATGAATGATAGGTGCCTGCGATGTTGTGTAAAGCTGTCCATAGAAGCGTTCGATCTCAGCCATAAGCACAGGTCGAGACGTAATGATTCTGCCGTCCTCTGTCTTCAGCTTCGTCAGCAGACTCTGACCGAGTGACAGATCTCTTGTGAGCACTTTGGAGCCCTTGTTCCGCTCGATGGCTTCTTTAATACGTTCCATGTTAAATCGGTGGATTTTGCAATGGTGTAATATAAACTGATTGATACCTGTCGTGTTTACTTGTTGATTTTTATTTAATTTTATCTCTTATTTGGAAATTATTCTGAATAAAACAGTCCTTGACCAAAAATAACGCATTTTATTCATTTTCCCATAAAACGCTGCCTTTCTTAGTCGCGCCGCCGAAACGCCGCCGCCGCCGACACTTTCGAGTCGGCGCGCCGCCGCCGACAAATCGTCTATCGGCGCTCATATCTACTATGGGATAGCAGATACCTCAGCAGTAAACATTAGGCTCTCTGACTAGTGTCACGGATGGACTCGTCTTTCCCACTTTATTATAAATGTAGGGTCCTAAAAATATTCTAAAGCGATGAGCAAACGAAGTTTTTATTCTTGCAGTAGTTATAAGCATTTCTCTATATGAAGGCATATTTAAGACGGCTTTATGTGTAAAGAGGAGGAGACGCATGAGAAAAAATCTACGGACACTCAAAACCTGAGCATCTTCATACAGCAGAATGGTGGGATACCGTCGATTCTTATTTAAGGAAACTTTGATTACCGGCTCTTTGAGCTCTTTCAAGTATTATAAGGACAGATGAAGTAGCTCCTCCCCATGCAAGGATAAAAAATTAAAAGAGTAACTGCATAGTTTCTTTTTTTCTGTGGAAACTATATTCCAAACGCGGTGGTTTTATAAATGTTATTTTTGAGTATTTTTGGGATATTTTAGATTTATATAAAATTAAATAGGTGAGTAATTTTTTTATTCATATTTAAATCATTCTAATACTTACCGTGTTCTGAAGCGTCCCTTAAATTTTCCGGGGTGATAAAAAAGTAATTATGTATAAACGAGAAATTATTTTTGAGTTGTTTTAACCTAACCTACTCTTCATTATACTCGAAAAAACGTAGGTCTATGAATTTCCCATATGCTTTAAATGTAGATGAGGACGATATTGATAATGATATTATTATAGAAGTAGAAAATAGACCAGGGGGGCTACTGCCTAACTCATTGCGATCACTCGCTATCGCTTTCGTGACATAAGAACTTTAGCTCTAATGTCACTATAACGATAGCTAGTGATCGCTTTGAGTTAGGCGGTACGGCCGCAGACCCCCTAGACAAATGCCATATGCTAACTTTTCCGCAGTCGTTCCACCAAAAAAAAGTATGGAGATGATATTAGCTGTGGAAAAAATACCGTGAGGTTGTCGTAGGCTAATGTCATTTCCATAAATTTTTTCTGCGGAGCGACTGCGGGAAAGTTAGCGTGTGGCATTTGTCTAAGGGGCCAGCTAGCCCCCCCAGTGGTCGCTAGTAGACTGGCATGCCCACCACAAGGCACACCATACACCTAATAATCAAAGGAAATGTTGCATGTTTAACTTATTCTGGTTATTATTTTCATCTTGACGATGCAGTAATGATGACCTGCCCACCCTCCCCTACATAGAATACTGGTTACGCCCTTGGTACTTTATAATAAGAAATCGACTTCATAATCACCAAATATACTGAGAAACCACTACAACGAACATTAAAAAATGATTTCTTAAAAAAAAAAATTATTACTTAACACAACTTCAAATAACAAAAAAGAAAGTAAAAATACACAATTTATACTAAAGAATAAAAAAAATAAATTATACTAATATTTTCCATAAAAATGACACATGTAATTAAAAAACAAATAATGTGTAGACACACTATTCTAATATTTTTCTAACTGATGATAGGCGGAATCTCAAGTGTGACATTTCGGGATGACAGACTAGTATATCATTAGATGAAGTTCATAAGTTGTTGACATTTAGGCTTGTATAAATAGTCGTATCTCAAGTACGAGGTCGATCTTGAGCTCTTGTTTTTGACAGATGTGCCATACATTAAACGTCAAAACTGCTACTCAAGATCGAGCTCTGACTTGAGATACGACTATTTATACGAGCCTTAATGCCCAGTAAATAAACCACCAGCCACCAGAAACGTAATAGCCCACCAACAAACCACCAGAACTAGTGGAAAAATCACTAACTTGGCAACACTGGACGATTTCAAAAAAGTTTCGTCACTGTCGCCCTCCGTGCGCGCACCTGGGTGACGTGACAGTTACAAAACATTTTTGTCGCCGTGACAAAAAGTCACCCATGCGCGCACCCACTTATGCGTTCCGATTGTAGTTTGCAGTCACGTCACGTCATACTGGGCATTATTTTAAACATTTTTGATTTAATTTATTGCACATATTAAATATGATTTTCAGCATTTTTATATTTTTTTTCTTGGTATAAACATAAACTTTTTATATATTTGCGATACATGCTTATTAGATTTATTGAAAACAACAATATATTGCCGGAAAAGCAGTCGGGATTTCGAAGGAATCGCGGTACGAGTACGGCGTTACTGGATATTACTGATAATATCCTAACAGCTCAAGACAAGGACTGTGGTACTGTACTCGTGCTCTTGGATTTTTCTAGGGCATTTGATTCACTGAACATTACATTATTGCTCTCCAAACTCGCATTTTACGGTTTTAATCCTGAAACAGTTAGTTGGTTCAAATCATATTTGATAAATAGAATGCAGATGGTAGAGACTAAAAATGAAGATGGTTCAACCAATTACTCTGATTTGAGCCCATTGGAGAGAGGTGTGCCACAGGGATCGGTGCTTGGGCCTCTGTTGTACAATCTATTTAGTGCAGATATACACAGAGTCATTAAGCATTGTAGTTATCACATATACGCTGACGATGTTCAAATATACCTATCCTTCAAACCATGTGATACTGATGAGGCAGTAAGCAATATTAATGAAGATCTTAATAGTATATGCAAGTGGTCAGAAGAGAACTCTCTTACCTTAAATGCTTCCAAAACGAAATACATGATTCTTGGTACAAAACATCAAATTTTGAAAATAAGTATGCGAAATCCGCATGTGCTTGTGAATGACTCTGTTATTGAACGGGTTACGGAAACGCGAGATCTGGGTTTGAGAATTGACGAGAGACTGCGATTTGAAGACCATATTTCCGATACGGTGCGCACTTGTTTTTACCGCTTAAAGCTCTTATACAAAATTCGGAATTACTTGAGCACAGGTTTGCGCGTGCAACTAACAGACACTCTTATCCTATCCAAGTTTAATTATTTGGATACAGTATATGGACCAAGGTTGCACGCCAAAACTGCAAGTCTGATACAAAGAGTTCAGAACGCTTGTGCGAGATTCTGTTTTAAGATTCCACCGCGAGACCATGTAACACCTTATCTTAATGATAATAGCATACTGAAAATGCATCACCGGCGAGACTTACATTTGGCTACACTACTCTTTGGAGTGATCAAGAGGGGAATACCGGAATATCTGTACTCAAAGCTGGATTGGAAATCCAAAGCATGTAACAAATTCTCCATGCGTTCAACAAGTGCCCCTTTGATCATACCGCAACATAAATCTGCCGCTTTTCGCGGAAGTTTTAAATATAATGCCACCAAGTGTTGGAATAACCTTCCACCCCCAGTACGTGAACTGCATAGTTTACATAATTTTAAAATTAAATTAAAAAAAAATAATGCTGAATAAACAAAAATCCAATACTCAAACTTATTAGTGGCAATAATGGGAATAACAGAGTTTACCTACCAATTTACAATTAAGTATTACATGTTATGGGCCTCGGTATTCAATTTTATATGTATGTGTTTTATATTATAAGTTAAGAATTATTGGCGTTTGTATTGCGATATATGTATAAATGTTTTTTTTTTGTTATATAAGTTAGTAGTAAGTACGTCTCTCAGGCTGCGGGAACCACTTAAGGCACTAGCTGAAAATCGACGCTGCAGCTAGCTGTAGCATTATGTCGAGCTAGGAGCCCATTGAACACCACACATGCAATTCGTCCATCGCTTGTGTTATTTTTGTTATCCTTTTTTTTACTTAAATGTAGTGTTTGTGTGTGTGTGTGTCAATAAATCATTTCTATTTCTATTTCTATTTCTATTTAGATTAAATAAATAAATGTTTGTACGTAAACTTCTACAATAATGATGTGAACTCATAAGCTCAGTGTCTAAGGCCGTTGACGAAATGTGTTTTTGTCAGTTGAAATATTTGCTTGCTTTCCGTTACCATTATTTCGACATTTATTTTGTTTTCTTCACTTTAAAAAATAGTGCTTCTTAGCTCAGTTTTGCATGCCAAAGAAATCTCTGCTATCCAAGTTGATAATAGTACACATATAAAGAAAAACAAATTAAATATATTTTTTTACAGGAAAACCAAGAACATACCTGTGGACAAATTACACAGTACTTATAATAATGAACGCTTGCCAGTCGCGGATATCACGGACGGTATTCTGCAGTGCAACGCATCGAAAACTCGAATTCCTCTTATACCCCACGACCTTGACTTCGGTAAGTCACATATCATGTAAGAGAGTTCCATATTTGAATTCAAGACTTCTATAGTTCAGTTTAAGAATTGCAAAAAATTATTTAAGGAACACATGTGTCCGGCCTACTAAGAAACAGTACTAAAAGATAATCTGGAAAAAACTTTCTGGGGTTTTAACATGCTGTTACATTTCAGGATCAGTGCAATCATCTCTTATGGAAGAAGAATCTACAGCTATAGGTAAAAAGATACATTATATGATTAATAACCTAATTAATTCTAAGCCTCTTGATGATGCTCTAACTAAAAGTGCAGAGACTGAGCACAGCAAAGATAAAATATTTCAAAATTTAAATAAAATGCTTACTAAAACCAATCAAATCGAACAAGAAAATGCTTCCTCCGTTCACTTAGATTATCATGCTGTCATTTTCGATGATAAATACCTTGAAACGGCTATCGAAGATATCCCAAATAATCAATTTGAAGAAAATTCTACTGAAAATCATTGTGCAAGGATCCATGGACCTATCATTGAAATACAAAAACTACAAAATTCCTTGCATCGTCAAATATCAATGGGATCCTTTCAGAAACGTTTAAGGTTAAAAAAAATTACATTAACACCGAAACAATCTACACAAAATGTATTAATTCTACAATCTGGTGATGATGGTTCTGTGTTATTGAATTTAGAGAGATTTAATACCAATAAAAGTGAAGATGCAGCAATATTATCAGCAATGGCAAAAACACAGCTAGAACCGATCCTGTCATCATTGCCTTTACAGATAATGACAGTGGGATACGCATTTCCAAAATATAGTACAACTAAGTGCAACTCAAGTGTTGGTATTTCTGTATGTAAACATAATCAACTCATAAAGAATACGTCCAAAAAAGAAAATAGTTTTGAAATGAACATAGCTGAACAATACACTAATAAACACGAAAAATTTCTACATGACGCTGTCTCCTCCTTTAATATCTACCCTGCAACATGTGAAAAAGCATTACCAAATGTTACTAAACCTCTTAAATCACAACCTTCGGTGGATGATCAATTTGATGATAGAATTTCACTAAAGGATGAAAGGAAAAATGTAAATATTGACAACTGCACAGTTCAAACTAAATGTACATCATCTTTAGATGTACTAGTAACGCTTCTAAATGAAATACAGAATATTACTGAGTGTCATATAAGTAACACTGATAATAAAAAAACAAGATTGATTCAAGATACTTTAAAAATTGATAATGTTGAAAATAAAGGTTCTCATGAATTGGTTTCCATGACGTCTTTAGATAAGTTAAGACAATTAGACTCAAGTCAAAGCATATACTCATTATATATCTCGAATGATGAATGTGAAGCTGCCGACAATAATCAAACGTCAGATCTCATGGCTGGATTCAGAAATATGTTATATAGTAAAAAATCTAATGGCGATGATAAAGAAATTAACGTAGATTTTCGACAAGACACAGAGGTTCTTGATGCATTCACAAATATTCCGTCTAAAATATTTCCAGTACTATCACACAGTACCCACATTACAGATCCACTTGAAGGAATATTAAGTAAACCATCCACTCAGATGCTACCCGCTTTGCTACCTGACCATGAGTCTTCACATAGTTCCTCTTTTATTTGCAAAAACAAGTTTATAGAAATATTAGGAGATTCATCAGTCAACCAAATTGGTAACGAACCAAGGAAATTTATAGAAGGACAGCTATCTGCAGTATCTTTTAATTTAAACTTTGGTCAAAATGATCTTGAAATAAAATCAACATTTGTTGATAATAAAACTCAAATGATGAATAAGTTATGCGTACATGTTGTTGATAGAGATCCTCTTTTTAAAGTCAAAAGAGATATTTTGGTGACAGTGTACTCAATGCTTGTTATTACCGTGTTTGCAGCGTTATCTTTTCCTGACATGTTCTACTACATTTTTTAATTTTGTGATTTTCCTTTATCTATGAATATTTTATTTTTGACCTTTGTAATTTATTGTTAAATAAAACATATGCCAAATCATTATTACAGCTTTTACTTTCCAAGCTAGTATGGCAAGCTAGAGTCGAAACTAGCTGAAGCTAGTAACGCTGGCTTCTTGTATACTCTCTTCTTTTATAGGCAAGTTATTTTTAGTTCTGTACACTCGAAGGTAGAGTTTCTAGCTTGCTCGCTTAGAGCACGTACGAGTACCTACATACATATGAACGGTATTTTTTCTACGACATGCTTAGAACATTTACTAAGACGACTTGCTAACCTAACTTAAATAAGAATTAGGTAACAAACCTAAAAAAGAACCTTCAACATACAATCGAATTGATAACCTCCGTTTTGTGGAGTTGGTAAAAAAACATGAAACACGTTAGACGAGTCTATAAAATTTAGGGGTTTCCCTTGATTTTCCTGGAATCCCGTCTTCAGGTCCTGACTTTGGTGACGATGTGACGAATCGGGAAGTATAACCCTCTCAAACAAAAATATTATTCCATATCGATTAATAAATGACAGAGGCACGGGGACCCATCACGAACAAAAGTATATATAATAATTCGATGAAAGCATCAACAGATGGCGCTACTTTAATCGATTTTTGTAATGACTTTTGTGAATTTAGTAAAAGTCAACAAGAAGGTTCAGAAAGTATTGATTATATTTAAAAAAATCACTTAGCACGTGAGAAGTATCAAAATACGTTTAAGTCGTACGTTTAAGTCATGCTAGAACGGTTTAACATCTCTTTTTACAAATTTATAGCACTCCTAGCGACAAATTATGTGAACTTCAATGTATCTCTCAAAAGCATAGCTCAAAGAAGCACGTAATGTCTGCTTTAACCTTAGACCACTAAATGGTCTAAGGCTTTAACTATTGGATTACATACTGCTCACTCATAGATGGCACTATTTATGTATGCTAGTTCGTAAGGTCACAGACCTTACGAACTAGCATACATAGCATTGAGTTAAATTATTTTTAACCGAAAAAAAGTCTCACTTGCATGTTCGTTTCATTAAACCACAAAGTGATTTTTTTCACTAACCTAACTATTTTGTATGGGGGATTTCAAAACTAATATTACAAATCTTAATTTTTAATAACACCTTAGAAGTGGTACATTCAACTATGTTAGGTACATTATGTATGTAATAGATAATAATAGGTTGGGGAAAAAGTTTCTTCGCATTTTTTAAGAAAATTCAAAACATTTTTTAATTTAGTTTATTTACATTTAACTAAAGTATGTAGGTACCATTTTGTTCGATAACTTTTTGCCATCTTGTAGGTAGGGACATGATCCCATTGCTATAGAAATTTTGGGACTTCTGGTCAAAATACCGCGACAAGTGGTTTTGGCAGTCCTCTCGTGATGTTAACCTGATACTGCCTAAAGAATTCTGAAGAGACCGAAACAGGTGGAAATCTGAAGGTGCAAGGTCAGAACTATACGGCGGATGCATTAACACCTCCCAGCCAAACTCTCTTAATTTTTGCTGAGTGGCTAAAGATGTGTGAGGTCTAGCATTATCATGATGAAAAACCACACCCCTTCTGTTGATTAATTCCGGCCGCTTTCTCTCAACTTCTTGCTTTAATCTCATCAGTTGTTTGCAGTAGAGTTCAGAATCGATGGTCCTGCCTGGTGGTAACAGCTCATAATGAATAATGCCCTTCCAATCCCACCACACACACAGCATCACCTTGTTGCGAGTTAACCCGTGTTTCGCCACAGTCTGTGAAGCCTGACCGGCCTTTGACCACGACCTTTTTCGCACGTTCTTGTCGTACGTGATCCACTTTTCATCACCAGTTATCAGCTTCTTCAAAAATGGTTCGGTTTCATTACGTCGTAATAAAGAATCACAAATGAGTACACGGTTCATTAGGTTTCTTTCAGGTAGCTCGTGAGGTACCCAAATGTCGAGCTTTTTTGTGTACCCAGTTTTTTTCAAATGCGCCAAAACTGTTTTGTGGTCAATTCCCAGTTCTTCAGCTACGTCGTAACTACTGACATGCCGATGTTGCTCCACTTTTTCAAAAATGGCATCCATTTTATCTGTAATAGGGCGACCAGAGCGACGTGCATCTTTGACATCAAAATTTCCGGATTGAAAACGCTTAAACCAAATTTGTGCTACTCTCACAGACACTGCACTAGGTCCATAAACATCGCAAATTTTTTTCGCGGCTTGCGTTGCATTTTTACCTTTATTGTAGTAAAATTTTAAAATGTATCGAATTTCTTCATTAGATTCACTCATCTTGGCGGTACGAAAAACAAATGAAAATCACACATTTTCCTAATTTGAATTTGGAATTATGTTCTTTAAAATTTAAACTTTCAATGATACCAAAACCAGCCAGATACAAATAGTATAGCCAAAGAGATTTTATTACAAGTTTATACATACTATAATGCGAAAAGACTTTTTCCCCAACCTAATATAAGTAAGTAATACGTAAAGATTATTAATGGACATAAGTTGCCTGACTAAATTAATGTAGGTACTACTTAACTACATGAATTATTTTTTATTCTCAATGGTGATTAGGTATATTTTGAATTTTGGCAAATAGTTACGGTGTTTTATTAGATTTTACCATTTACAAATATTGTGGCAACCGCGACTATTATTCATAGGTAGCTTTCCGCTCGCGGCTTCGCCCGCATTAATATTGTTTTCCTGTGGGAATTTAATATTATCCCGTAAAATAATGTTGTAGCCTATTATATAGAAGACTGTTATTTATATTTAGGAGCTCGAATAATAAATTTCATAGAAATTGGAGCAGATTTTAATTATTTTCCATAGAATCTTTCAACCCCTAATTTGCACAATAAGGGGGTGAATTTCAATAAACCATGAAACACGTGTTCAATGAAATGTTTTTAAGAGCATGATTCCCCAAGTTTATCAAAATCGTTGCTTATTTTTAAAAAAAGTCATACAAACTTGCAACCCCTATTTCATCCCTTCAGGGTTAAATTTTCTTAAATTTTGAATTAAAACAACTGTCCAAAATTCACGTTTCTACCATTAGCGGTTACGGCGGCTGTGCGTGTGTCTATAGATGAGAACTTCTCTTTTTATAATATACTAGCTGTGCTGGCGAACTACGTTTCGCCATAATAAAAAATAGTTTACGACCTATTCTCACACCTACCGAACATACACAAAAAAATTCATAAAGATCGGTCAAGCCGTTACGGAGGAGTTCGGTAACAAACACTGTGACACGAGAATTGTATATATAAAAAGATATATAAATTGACAGTACACGTACACGTCACAATTTAAATAAAAGATTCGAAATTTCAACATTAAATCTAAGCGAACGGATGGCTCATGAGGATATACTGCGAAATTATTGCGCTAATACCGCCAGAGGTCTGTGGTTCGAACCCGCGTAAAGCATGTTTTCTTTTTATGATTTTTTATCACATAATCAATAACAACATTCTTTAAAATGAAATAGAAAATTAGATAACTGGTAAGAAAGAACAAGGAAAAAAATTGTTTAAAAATAGTACAAAATTATATAATTTCGGAATTTGATAAAACAATCGAATAAATTAATTTCAGCCGGCTATAAGCATAATAAATGCAATTAAATTTCTCAATTATATTTTATATTATAAAATTTGAAATTAAATTGCTAAGTTTTTTATAGGTAAGTATGTATACATACCGGGTTATTTTTCCAGCAGGAGCCAAATTTTGTGTCCTTGTTAAGACAAGCAAAATGAAGATCTTTTACTTTTGGACCAATCTTGAAATCGCGAAAAAAAATCAGCTGTTCCATACAAATGTTCAACATCCACACCTAAATGTATGGAACAGCTGATTTTTGTTCGCGATTTCGAGTTTGGTCGCATAGTATAAGTTGTTCATTTTGCTTGTCTAAACAAGCATACAAAATTTGGCTCCTAATGGAAAAATAACCCGGTATAAAAATAAACACTTATTTTATTTTAGTATAAAAAACTAAAATTATAAACTGAAAAATCTTGTCAAATAAAAATTTTAAATCACATTTTTAACAATATACAATATGTGACTTTGTATTTTCTTTAAAAATAATAAATAAATTGAAAAAATGATGAATACCTAAATCAGTGAAAAAGAAATCGTCTTGGGCCGGATAAAAAAAGGTCACATATGAAAAATTTGCAAGTTTGCTTTATTCTTAACCAGTTTTTTGAGTTTGAAGTTACAGATGATAACCTTGTGATAATAGAAAGTACCCACTACCAAAATGACTTATCTCCAATGATATATTTACTTTACATCTTAAATATCAAACGTAGGTATATAAAATGCATGACATAAATCGTATATTCCATGGCGGAACAACCCCTTAGGTATAACATGGATTTATACGTCACTTTTTTACCAAATTGTAACACATTTAGCTTGGTGCAGCCGGCCGTAAGCGTATGATGTTTTATAAGACCTATTTACGCATAAGTCATTGTAATGAACTAAACGAAGCATAAATATGAATTTGTAAAAAAAATCATAAGCATAGCAGGAGTTTAATTAAAATGCCATCTGTTGAGTGCGTGCGAGAACTACTGAGCCCAATGTAGCAAAGGTTCGATGGCCCGAGCTTGCTCAGAATTGTCAGTGGCGTTTTAATTGCGTCATCTCGCGGTGAAATGGTGAAATAAAACAGCTCGAAGAATTGCCCGACTTAAGTAGGGACCATTTCGTTGTATGGGATGAGGCATCTGTACTGTAGTATTATATTATCTGTGACAGAGGTAAACAACAAAAAAAGAACATACTCGTACAATCGAATTGAGAACCTCCTCCTTTTTGTTTTTGTTTAACATCTTAGAATAAGAAAATAGCTTCAGAAAAAAAATATTTAACAAAAAAACCGACTTCAAAAAGTAGGTAATATAAGAATACCAACATCATATTTTTTTATTTTGAATTCGGTGCCAAGCTTTAACTCGCGATCATCCATCATCCGCAGCGCCTTCAAAATAAAAAATGTGAATTTGGTATTCTTAATATATAAGAATACCAAATTCACATTTTTAATTAATTAATTTTTTTAACAATTTTTGCACGCAGAAATTAACTTATACTGAAACAACACAGAAGAAAAGAAGTACAAAGGTACTGCTTATTTCAAAAATGACATTTCTTCCAGCAGACCCGCGAGAGGAGAAATTGTATTGTAATATTCGTAATTGTATACAATTTCTCCCCCCCCCCCCCCCTACATATTTAACCTTAAGGCGCTTTGCAGACGACGGGGCGGGCAGGGCTGGGCCGGCCGGGCCGGTCAATGTCGCGACGGAGAAAATTTCCCGGAGCCCGGTCCCTCACCTCAGTTATTGTTAATTTTAACTTCATCGTCTACTTACCGTCCAGTGGGCTGGATAGCCGTCTTGCTGGAAGATGACTTCTCGATCTGTGTCGAATATCGGGGCACCGGATTCCTCTGCAAGTACCAGTAAATCGTTTTCTACCACTAAAGATGATAACTACTGTGCGAGTATCTATTTAATTAAACCACCCTTAACGGAATTTCTGTTAAGGCCTAGCCTTCAAAACATGACTACATCCTTCTGGGATTTCTACTGCCTCAACAAATTCCTCCATGGACCAATTAAAATAGGGTTTATTGTAGTTCCAGCTTTCGGATGGGGCTCTAAGCAGGAAACATGAACAATAAAAGGCCCTTTGTCTGAATTAGTGTACTTTTTAATTTGAGTTAAGCAGGGGTGTGTGTAAATATGTTGTATGAAATGAGTTGGTGTAAAATTTTCCGATGGGTACCGATTTTATTTGGGATGACGGGCATTTGGGATGATCTCTTTCGGCTTGTTCGCGAAGTGGACTGCTCTGAGTTGTTAAAAGTATCACTGGAAATGATCACCTCGTCACCTATCGGTTGCGGCACTGAATCCAGTCCCGGATCGGGGGGTGCTGGTGAGATCGACGACATTCCCACGTGCGGTAAAAGCACACAAAAAACTTACAGAGACAACAGCAGAGTTAACACAAACACCTAAGAATATTATTAATCAAATAAATTTTGCAGTAAACTCAATTGCACGTATTTACACCTTCGCAACCGAGTTGACGGTGCACTATGAGTAGGTGTGACAGAATTTCTTATTTCAAAGTTCTGTGATGTGTGTGTGTTATGTTTCGTAGGATTTTTAGTTGTATGTTGTGTAATAGAAATGAAACTTTTATTGAGGGTGGGTGTTGTTTATGCTTTTGATAATAATTTAGGCAGCAATAAAAGTTTATAATTTTGTGTGTGTCAATTGAAACAAAAACTAGTCGTGTTATACATAATTATTTAATTCTTCTCATTGTGTTTTTACTATATTTGTTCCACGTAACCTTTTAATTCAAGTCGAATAAGGCAGAGTCGCCCCATCTTCCAGCACAGGGGGAAACGGCCCAAGGCGATGCTCGTATTGAACACTGCCCGGAACCGCCTTCCCCTTTCCCTTGAACCGCTCCCTCACCGCATCAAACTCGAGGTCCAACACGGGAGGGCCCGCTTCCTCCACTTCCAGGGAGGCGCTTGGGGCGGCCTTCCGCGGGGGGTCAGGGCAGTTTTCTTTCTTGTCTTGTCCTGAAAATCTTTAATTTTATCAATTTTAACATTTAGTTTTTGAATTATTTAGGATGACTTGTATTTCACCAGATAGGTGAACTACGGGTACATTATTTTGAATTGCAGAACACCTAGGTGAACCAGGGGTACAGAAAGTTAACCGTGGAACACCTAGGTGAACCAATTTGGTGTTCCACGGGTCAGAAAGGCTCGGGGGTTTGAAGATCCAGGGTCGGGAAAGAGCGACCCTAGAACCCTCTGCATAGCCCCTCATCCATCCGGTGTATCGGGGGAGCACCTTTTTGGTCCTTCCCCCTCACCAGACGATACGGCCGTCACCAGGGGTCGGAGTCGAGGGGTTCTATTGACTCCGTTATACTAAATACCCAATTGCCTGCGACAACGGAGAGGGGCATGAGGGTCCTATACTATAGGGACCCGCGGCCGTACCGCCTAACTCAAAGCGACCACTCGCTATCGTTATCGTGACATTAGAACATAGATATAGAATGAAATAGATGGGCTATAAAAGTCGTCAAACATGAGGAAAAGAGATAAACTTATACACATTGCCAAAGGAAAGAAGAAGATGGCATCATTTTTTTTTGTCCTTGTTACCGTATATAGGTGATACTGGTAGTGGGGATTGTTTATCACCAGCGTCTGGTGCTAAACAAATACGTGGAAGAAATTTGTTGTGTGAATTATAGCTTACTGTGTAATTATTTAACACTTTAATGAGTGTAATTGTGAACTATTTGAACATTTAAATCATGGTGCACTGCTCCGTTTTAGGTTGTAATAGTGATAGTGCTAGAAAACAGGAAAATATAACCTTTTACAGGTAAGACCTAAATTGTGTCAATAAAAAGCTCCAAAACTATTTTTTAAATTATAAATACAAGTTATATTGCAATATTTTATCATTCTACTATGGTTCTCAATCATATTATGGGATTAAACATGAAATTTCAAACTAAGTAGTAAGGTTACTGTTAACCTAACAAGCTAGGAATGTCGCCATACAATATGGCCACGTATACAGCCAACGCGTATAACATTTTGCCGGGTTATAATGATACCAGTTACGCTACGACTATTTTTCCTTGATTCGTAGGTAATTTGTCACGTGAAAGGGAACTCACATATTAGTTTCTGTGTTACATTAATATTGACATATTTAAGTATAAAATTTTGAGCATTTTAGATAACAAAGTTAATTCTTTTGAAGTGAGATTTTCCATTTGCTTGTTTGTCTGTATTGAACAGATTTCCTTCGGAGATAACTACTCGAAAACAGTTGGGTTAAAGCTACTGGTCGATTGAATTGGCAGCCAACCAAGCATACCCGAATGTGTTCTAAGCATTTTGAACAACAGTGGATTCAGAAAAACAAGAAAGGCACTTTTCTTAGGAGTGGTGCTATTCCTAAACTTTTTTTACAGATCAGTAACTTATACATATTATATCTACAAGGTACATACCCTATCAAGCCAAAACCTAAATTTATTTTTCACAAACCCAACTATTTTTATGGGGGATTTCGAATTTTATTTTACAGTTTTGGATTAACATGGGTAGGGTAGGTACCAAATCCTTTTCTACTATTTTGATATGGCCAAACATATTATTAATGGTTTGATTTTGGTCATTTTCTATTAATATAACAAGTCTGACCATTAGTACAGATACAGTTTAAAAAATTAATTAATATTTTTAATGTTGTAAAATTAGAACCTGCTTTTATTTTTAACCTGTATACATATTGTTTCAGGACGCATCGGAGTTGGATTTCGGTTCAAATTTGAATACGCCCCGAAAGAGAAAAATGCGGCTTCAAATGCTGGGTTTGAAACAATCAGCGAGGTCATCAAATAAAAAACTACAGCCAGTGCGTCAATCGCTTAGACGATTGGGAAAAAAAGTAGTCACACTTGAAAATGTGTAAAGTGATTTGAAGTGTAAGTTAATGATGCAAAATTAGTAGTTGGACATTTTAGATACTGTAGGAGGAACCAATAGAGATTTTCTGAAAAGATTTTTAGGAGTTGACAAAAGAAAGTATTCTGAACCTTTAAGGAAATTCGCGCTGTGCTTACACTTTTTAAGTTCAAAGGCATATGAGTTTGTACGTAAGCAATTTAATACGTGTTTACCACACTCAAAAACAGCTGGTGAGTGGCGAGGAGTAGACAGCCTCTAGAAAATGTTTGTGATTTATTAGCAATTTTGTGCCATAGCTAGTAATCTGGCTTAATCCAAATGAAATAAGTCATATCTCTACTTTGTCTGAATATTTAACAAGAACACATAGGATGTAGATATAGCTCTATGCACCGAACAAGTGTTTCTAATTAATTATATAGGTACTTGACAGAACATAATCTTCCTCAGAGATCTACAAATTGGTCTTGTCCTGCGCTATTTCCAAGTTGCCGCCAGCGGGGGCGAGGTTGGGGGTGGCAACACGGGCAACTAAGAATAACCAGCTATCTACATCGGCATCTTGCATTCTTTGCCAGATCTTTTTCCACATTGTGAGCAAGCTTACCAACTTTGGGCTTTTAGCACCATATTGAGTGCGGTATCAGTAGTTCAATTCTTGAACTTACCCAGCCCAAGTGAATTTTTACCTGTATTGTAGTGAATTTTATCTCTGTAAGCCGAAGTCCTTTATTCGATGACAATAACGGTGCTATTGAAATATAATTTTAGAAAATGTTTATTTTAAATTTAATATTATACATTTTCTAAATCTTCACAAATATTTAGTAAATGTGTAAATATTGGATTTTAAATAAACTGCAGAGATAAAGAAAAAACAATGATTATTGCCCGCTGTATTCTTAATCGAGCGACGATCTTCGCAAGGTACCTAGCTGGCAAAAGCTGGAAGCGAGTGGTCGCGGATCGTGCTCAGCGGCGAGCACTTGGAGCAGGCGTTGGAATCACCCCTATAACTAGCGGGTCGTTAGTGGAGCGGCTCTGAGACAGTCTCCGCCATTTTTTTTGACGCCATTTTGCTTTTGGGTGCATGTGTGTGTGTCGTGTCGTGTCATTTCATCATAGAAGTAGAACGCACACATTTGCATTTCATTTTTCATTATTACATTGTTGGTTTGTTTAAATCTCTAATTTATCTTCAGATTTTATGTGTTTTAAGCATGTTTTTTAAGATTTTTGACACTCACTGTTCTTGATTCAATAACAGTACCTGTGTGTACGAAGGGATTCGGCAGTTTTATCGGTTTGTTTGCTTGTGATTTTCTAAACTTAATAACTTTTTGACCTTTCATTGTTTCATACTATTTCATGCTAATATAGCTGAGCCCACCTGGTTAGCTACCATAATCTTACTTAAGTTTATCAGATCACCATGGTGACAGTACAACTTGTGCAGAGTACAACTTGTTACTCTGATAATCAGACATCCAGCAACTCTCTTGTAGGCAAATCCAGGTGAAGAACGCTTTCATCTTTGGCCTAATAGTTATTTACCAAAATGTATGAAGTTGAACTTTCCCATACTAAAAAACGAGCGAACTTTATATTGTTATGAATCCACTAAAATATTTTACAGACCATCGGCTTCAACAGAGGTTACATTTCTGGATGCACATCAATTTTGAAATCGATAAAAACAACTTATGAACACAGAAAAACTAGTGTTATTTTGAAACACAAATACTTGAAGATGAATATCTTGAGTTGAGTATGCAATAAATAACTTCCTCCAAGTGAAATAAATTCAGGAATACTTAAAAATCCAATAATGATAGGTGAGCAAAGTTGTGTAATATTTTTTTCATTAAATAAACAATAGTTTAAAATTAATTTAATATTATGTTTTCCATTAAATAACCTACACTATGTTGTTGTTCAAAATTACATGTAATTTTTTTTTAGATTGAATGAAAATGAAAAACACTTCTTCTCAAAAAGAGTAGCAAAGCTCTGCTAAAATTGATCTTCTGATGGTGCACATGTCTGGGCGCAAGGTGACTTCGGAAGCATAGAGAAGCTCGATATGTTAGAAGCTTTGGTTACTCACCATGGACCTGAATTTCATTTTATCAATTTTATTAATATGCTAAGAACATAAGCCACTGCACAAGCAATGAACAGGACATGAATAACAGAAAGTGGGCTGTCAAAAGGTGATTAATTTGTTTTTGACATAAATATGTTTGCTTATTAACCCCTTGTTTCTGAAAGGCTAATCAGTGATAAAATTAAATATAGTACATTCAAGATAAGAAAGTTCCCTTGACAAATCGATTTTTTCCGTTTCATGCATACTAATTTCCGTGATGAAAAAAATAATTTATCTCCTTAGGTTATTTTTATCAAAAATGTAATAATTAATTCCACATTAAATAAAAACAAGAATATCAGCCTAATTAAATAAAATTATAATTCTAAAGTTTAAAAATAAAATGTTTGTGTAAAGTATAAGTTCCGATTCATGACTCTAATAAATACTTAATTAAACAAATATTTTATCAGAATTATAAATAATTATATTTAACTGGATGGGATATTTTGGGATGTTGCCTTGATATTAGGACACCTAATTTTTATGGTTGTATCATATAGAATAGCTTTAAAATTAACACTTTTTATTCATGTCAATTTTCTCTCAAGTCTTATAGTTTGCGAGTAAATAAGCTTTGAAAATCACAATAGTCACGACGAAAAAAAAATGGGATGTTACGTTGCTATTATAACACCTACTTTTTATGGTTATATCAGAAAATGACTAGAACGTGATGAGCAGATCAATACACACTTGTTCACAGTGGCTTTCTATTTCTTGTGTTTAGATTATGAAATCGAAAATTGGTACCAAAGGTTTTATAATTTTTATAGACAAATCAAATTTTCATAATTAGACTGTTCAGCTTAAATCAATATATTAATTTAGTTAAAAATATTTCTTAGAGAAACCTTTGCTTGTGAATTATAAATAGCACCAACTGAAGTCCAAAAATACTTTCTATACTAGCAGCCGAAACCCAGCAGTAATAGCCAATTACATGACACTGAAAATAACTAAGTAAATTTATCTTGCCGTATCAACATAGTAACATGCTTGAATTGTTTTACTACATATACAACAGAACTAGGTCTGTTCGCGAAGGACTATGTTGATCCCACAAACGTGCATCAAGTGTAATACCCAAAAATTTTGTAACTACAATTGATGAGTTCAACGATTCGATTGTATCCACTTTCCTTACATTTGGCCATGAGAATTTAATAAATCTAGTTTTATTTGAGTTTAGTGAACCAATTTGGAACATTTAACTCTGACACAATTATTTAAGAGAATGTGAAAGTTTGATAAACATAATTTTAAAAGCATTACAAAAGGAATGGGTATGCCATTCCTTTTAAATGCTTTTTCAAACTCTAATTAAAATCATTTATATGAATGAATATCATTAATTTATGGAAAACATTTCTTATTGACCTTAACATATTCATCAAAATTAAAAACTAGATTGATTTGTTTGGTTAGATTACCTACTATAAAATTAATTGCTTTTAATGTTAACTTCTTCAAAATGTATTCAAACGTTTTAAACTATTTGCCATTGTCTGCAGAGTTCAATTCTTCAATCTGAAGTTTTGTAAATAATCAATAAAACAAAATTATTTTCAAAAACAAAGTAATGTCTTATATAATTATCTTTTTTGTATCAACAGGTGTACAGATATTGAGAAGTGGAGAGACTAAGATCAGATGGAGAGGCAGGTTATTTATTTTTACTAGGTTTTTCACTGTTTTTCATTTTAGAGTCGTCACACTTTATACAAATGCTTATTTATCTTTTCAGAATCGCAGAGTAAGCACAGCGTTGCATGGCGGAGAATTGTGGGTTCTAATAAGTTCCATTGTGTACGTTTTTGTCATATTGTATGTTAAATTCAATAAAAAGATAATCGCATTTCGTTGTTTTGATTTTTAATAACCTAAAATATTATCAGAATTAAAAAAGTAGATTAGGGCTGTAAATTTATATCGATAATTTTCAGTATGTCGATAATAAGCAGTCGATAGTTTTGCAGCACTATCATTACGGAGCTGTCATTTCACTACGAAACGGCCGCTAGAGGGGTTGATTCCTATCTGTAACAGTAATATAATTTGTGACTTGGAGAGGCCTATGTCCAGCAGTGGACGCGTGTGGATGATGATGATGATTCCTAATATTTTTTATTATATTTGTAAAGATGTTTACATAATAGCTTAAATAAATAATAGTAAAATGTTTGAAAACGAAATATACTCGAGTAAATCCGAAAAGTGTAGTTTTATTTAAAAGTGTAAATAACTTTAGACTGCGGCGAAGGTTGAATGAAGAATTCAATAAAAAAAATCGCAACTTACTCCCACTTTTATTTTTTGAGACATATTATTGAGCGAGGGGCGCTCATTAAAATATCTCAAAAAAAATACGTAGATCAATCAACCCTACTTTATGTTTATAGTGGTAAAAGCCACTATAAACATAAAGTAGGGTAAAACTTAAAGCGACACTGGTATACCCATCTACTTTAGGCAGGTATGACGTCATCTATGTCTGTCCCTTACGGGTATACGGTCACGTCCTATCTATTCATTATATAACTAAGCATTCGAACAATAGTTTTAATGTCACGCACGGGTGACATTTGAACTATTGTTCTAATGTCACGGAAGCGATAGCGAGTGATCGCTATGAGTTAAGCGGTAGCCCCCCTGGGTCCGAATTGCCACTCCGAACGCAAAACGGCCAGTAAAATCTCACAAAAAAAAAATGGAAACGTGATAATCATGGATTTAAAAAAAACAGGATTGAGCTCCATCAAACATGACGTATGCAAAAACACCATATCACAGTAGTATCCGTATCGCTGTAGTGATTGTTCTGAGATATCACATACGCCTATGACTCAATTTAGGCCACCAACTTGATAGAGGCAAAAACGAGCCGAGAGGGATAGCCAGAAGAGAGGCCGTTTATCCCTTTCTGTCATTGCCATTTGGAAAACAAATCATCGAAATTAGTAGGTTAGTTTTTAAAGAGTAGTTGTACAACCTTGGGCACAGATTAGATAATAGTTACTACGTAACAGATACATCACTCCCATAGAAACGCTCGAATCGCTGTAATAATAATAGCCAAAACCGACAGACAAAAGTCGCTGCAAGAAGAATAGGTCTCTATGAATGAGCGCCGAGAATCGAGATTCCCGCGTACACCGCGTGATTGCGTCATCGAGCGAAAATTTAAGGGTTGTACAAAGAAACTAAATAAAATGATCAAAGTAAAACTTTAATGTCAATATTTTATTAATATACGATGCGAGCCCCTGACTCAAATGTGCTTTATTTTTATAAAATGATAATAATAATAGTACTTAATTAGCAATATGGTAAAATACATGATTGGTGGTAAATTATATACATTATTCCTCATAAATTGGCAGTGCGCAAACATTTTAAAATTAAGAATAGTACGTGTTAAAAAAATAGTAGAACATTTAAAAATTGAAAAAAATACAAATTATTAAAAAATTACCAATACCGACCGAGGCGACATTTTTTCTTCATTGATTTTATTCATTATTAAAAATACGAATTATTATGAAAAGTACATGATCGATGTTTTTTTTTTCATATTGAACTCACGGTTATTTATTTTACTATCGAAAATATCCTGAATCGTACGAATAATTGTGATAAATGGGCAATCTTTTAAAAACAGGAGTAAGATGGAATTTTTTTTTTTGTAAGGAATCAAATACTTACGGCCTTGCGGCCGATTCATCGAGACTTTATTATTTTTTTATACAACTAAGTAGGCAATCAAGCAGGCTGCCATTTTTTTATACAAACATCAGGGAAGCTCTTGCTTGGCTTTCATCTCAGCCGATGATAAGTGACGAAAGATGAAAGTGAGCTCAACCTGAACTCCTCAGCAAGTGAGGAACTAGACTGAGGACTGAAGATTGTTACTATGATGGCGACGAATTACTGTCTAATTAGCTCGAATTACTTCGAATTTCGACTATGAAAAAAATACAACATTTTTATTTGTCTTTTAACAACGACATCTAATAGCTAGCTTCACAGTAATGTACCACCGTATTGTTAATCAAGTTTATTAAATTAAAATTATTGTGTGGTTTTATAAAACCATGATGCAACTTTTTTTAGTTCTGAAAAGAAAATTATAAATAATAAAAAAATTATAAAAAAACAAAAATAATTTAAAAACCAAATTAATGTAATAAACAAAAAAGCAATAAAAATAACCAAAAAAATAAAAGTCAAATTTATGAGAAAAAAAACAAGTTACAAGATTCGATAATAATAAAAAAGTCTCGCGTGCGGCGCGGCGGGTGGCGGCGGCGACAGCCCTCTGCCGGTCGGCGCGCCGGCGCGCTACTTAGCGGTAGGTATTTATAACGCTGCATTGCGCGAGTGACGGGGGCCTGCCTTGGGGGTCGTAGGCCGACAATTAAACAACGTTAAATATAATTCCAACTTACTATATTACCAATATCTATATGTGTATAGCAATGGTTAACACAGGATTAGAGGTGGGCGTTTAAACGAAAAGCACTTAAAAAAGTTTGCTTTTGAACAAAAGTACAAAAGCAGACTTTCTCTAATCAAAACATTACGCTTTTACTTATGCTTTTTACGAACATACATTAGTCCCGCCATCTGTATTCCAGCAATAAAATTACCTACTTTGAAAGCATGCTCTGTATACATGCATCGGAAATTGAACGTTCGCCGCTAGATGGCATTATACTGCGTGCTGGAGTTATAAAGCGACCAAAACGCATCGCAAGATTGGATGGCTTACCACGCTTTTCGTTTAAAAAAGTAGTAAGCTTTTCACTGTCGAGAGATAAGTACGCGTTTGTTGTGTTGTGGCTGGCTGCTTTTACGTACGCTTACGTTTTATTTTTTTAAATACGTGTATAAATAAACATTGCATTTACGTTTGTTATGCGTGTGTGTACAAAGTGCTATTAAATAAAGTTTATAAATATAGAATTTATTTTATTTTTTTTTATTTATTTTTATTTATTTATTCAACAATAAGTTCACAGCATACAGTCTATACATAATAATTACATGATTTAATAAACAGGTAAGAAGCCAATTACGAACTTACATTACATAATCCATTCAATTATATAACAAAACAAATGTGGGTAGGTAAAAAATTTATTAAAACTAGGAACTGAATATAATAGCTGATCTAAAGATGATATTGCCTTGTCACGGAAGATGTGTGAGTGTTTTTGTGCATGTGTGAGTGTGTGTGCGTAAATGTGAATGCAATGAATGCCTATGAATGACTAGCGCCCGGTATCAAAAATGTAAGTCATCGTACATTGCGGAAGGTTTACATGACGGAAAGTATCTGTAGTCAATAATATTATACTATTGGACAAATATTGTCAATAATAAATTACAATCGTTGTTAGTAAATTAGATTGGATTCGGGGAATTTGAAAATATAATTGAAAATCCATTACAATTAATACTTACTAATACAATATAAAAAACAATAAAAATTATGAGAATGTCAAATGAAATAAGATAAAATTAATATACAAATATTAAAATTAAAATAAAATAAAATTAAAATCCAAGTAATTAAAAAATAAATTGTGAAATAAAAAATAAATAAATTGAGATATAAATCATGGTCAAATGTCATTATTTTTTGATATTTTGGTTTAAAATAATTATAAGTTTCCTTTTAAAAGTACTTTTACTGTAGGCCCAAATATCTAAGTCAGAGAACAGTTTATTATGAGTACGAGGCAGACGGTAGACAAGGCAATTCGCAGCATAATTCGTACGTGAAACAGGTGTGTAAAATAGGGCTGTATGTCTGGTACGTTTAGATGGTACGTTGAGTGACAACAATCTAGTAACAAGGTCTGTGCAATCCAGTTTGCCTGAACATGCATCATGTAGAAGCAACATATCAGTTACACGCCTTCGCAAAAACAGCGGTAATAAGCCGTGCTTAGAGCAACTTTGCTCATAATCATCACACTTAAAGCGAGCGCGATAATTTAAGTGCTTCACAAACTTTTTCTGTACTTTTTCGATTGCATGATCATATATAATGTATTGCGGGTTCCAAATAACACTGCAATAGTCAAGGATGCTTCGCACATACGCATAATATAAAACCTTCAGACACGCCGCATCTGTGAACTCCTTGGTTACCCTGTAGATAAAGCCTAAGTTTCTAAATGCCTTGTTAACAATATGATCTATGTGCGACGAGAATATGAGCTTCGAGTCTAAATAGACACCAAGATCCCTAACCGAATCATCCCTCCTGATGTAAATGCCATTTATGTCATAATTATGTTCTACTATTTTCGTGCTACGAGTAAAGGTCAACTGGACACACTTTTCGACATTCACGCCGATCCTATTATCTACATAGTAATTTGACAATCGGTTTAGGTCCTCTTGTAGCTTTGCACAATCTGACTTATCCCTTACTTTCATATAAATTTTTTTATCATCGGCAAAAAGCAGAAACTTTGCATGATGAAAACAAGTGCCTATATCGTATAAGTAAACTGTGTATAATAAAGGACCCAAAATGGAACCCTGCGGAACGCCAGAAGGAGCTGTGATGAAGTCAGATCGATGTCCTCCTATTATAACCGCTTGTTTCCTATTGGTTATATATGACTTCATCCATCGTAAAAGATCACCACGTATCCCAAGCTCCAAAAGCTTCCTCAACAGAATAACGTGATCTACACGATCGAAAGCTTTTTCGAAGTCAGTGTAGACCACGTCAATCTGTGAGCCACCACCCATATCCTCAAGAATATCGCTGATAAACACTGCCAGGTTCGTAGTGGTAGATCGGCCCTTAACAAAGCCATGCTGTTGCTCTGGCAGCCCATGTTTAAGAACAGGGTATAACTGACTGTGAACCAACCTTTCAAAACATTTACTTATTACGTTTATAGTAGAGATAGGTCTATAGTTCATCACAGAGCATTTTGATCCTTTTTTATGTAGCGGGATAACGTGAGCTTCCTTCCAAACAGATGGAAAGATTCCACTAACAATAGAATGATTAAACAACATTGAAATAGGGTTTGACAATACTTCTGCGCAATTAATAAAAAAAGCTGGCGGTATATTATCACTCCCTGCACCTCCATTAGTGTCCAGTTTCTTAAGGGTCTCTAAGACTGACTGAGGAGAGATCTCGATTGCCCCGATCGTATCCACTGAAGATGAAAGTGTGTTAACAACTGGGAAGGCGTACTTTTCCGCAGGCTGCATAAACATGGCCTTAAAGAAATTACTAAAAGCCGTGCATATATTTTCATTTCCAGTTACCTTTGCATCACCATAGGTCATGGTGCTTGGGTAGCCAACGCTGTTATTACGCTTCTGCTTTATATACGACCATAGGTTTTGAGGGCGACTTTTAATAGTCTCTTGTACTCTAGTCATGTACTGTTGATAACACTGTTTTTGCATGCACTTCAATCTCTTACGCAATAATGAAAAAGTGTCGTAGTCGCAAGGATTTTCGTATTTCTTCCACAATGAGTGAGATTTATTCTTTTCTTTGACAAGTTGTATTAGCGCACGGCTATACCAAACTGGGTAGTGGTGATGTTCTACCAAAGTCGTGTTAGGTACATGTTCGTCAATGACTTTGTATATCACTTCATAAAACTTAGCGACTGCGTCTTCGACAGAATCGTGAGTTAATATATGTTTCCAATCAATTTGAGAAAGAACATAATTCATTTGTGTATAATTGGCTTTTCTAAAGATATACCGTTTTCTCCCTGCATTAGGTAAGTCCGGTACCATTATGTCCGATACATTAATATGTAAGGTGCTATGGTAGGGATCTTCGCTCACCAAAGGGTTACCAGAGATAGTTACTTCAACAGTAAAATTGCTAAATATCAAGTCTAATGTATTACCAGCTTTATTAGTATAAAAGTTAGATTGAAATAAACCCATGTAACTGGTTTGATTAACTAAGTCTCTGGCAGCATTTTGAAGATTCACGCATCCCTTTTTCAGAAATGAGGGACCAAGTGGCCCCCACTTTAAAACAGGCAAATTGAAGTCTCCCACCAAAAGAAAATAGCTATCACTCACCAAAAGAGACATATCTGATAGCCAAGAAGTAAACTCCGATAGACGCTGAACGAGTAATTTACCCGGCGCCATGTAAACCAACACGATTTCCAGGTTTTTGAAGCTACCTATTGAATGACCTTCAATCGTCAACCACAAGTATTCGATCCCGGGCGGGCACGCGTGTGGCACGGCTGTGCGTACGCACACAGATAGTTGCTTGCTACACAGCGCCATTACGCCACCTCCGTTCGATCCGCGATCACACCTAAAAATATTAAAACGATTGTCGGTTAATTCCCCGTCAAGTATGCCATCATTTAACCAAGTTTCAGTTATTAGAATTATATCATAGTGAGATTGTATTATACTGTTATATAATTCGTGTGTTTTGGTTCTAAGACCGCGTACATTTTGATATAATATACTTAAAGTAGCCATCGATAATTAAAATTTAAATCAGAACTTAATTGCAAGCAGTATAGTGTGTTACAATTACAAGTAGAATATTTTTCTGAGGTCGTCATAGATACACAGGAATGATTATTTTTTATAAATATTGGGTATATCACAATCTTTTTAATATCTTTAATAAAGAGACAGAAAGTTGCAGTGCTAAAAAAGTATGACAGTATGCATGATATAGGGTAAGTACGAGTATAACTAAGCTCATAATATAAGTAAAACAAATACCGGGTTATGTGTTTATGTGTGTAATATTGAGTTACAAATGTATGTTGAAAACGTGTATATTGTGTGTAATAATGTGTTGCGTGCAAGTAAATTAAAATTAAATCCAAAGAAATATAAAAACAAAGCTCAAAAGCCTTATCTATTAAGCAGTTACTGTCCAAAATCAACGCAATGTTTAAACTTATACCAATTTTGAAAGGTCTTGTTCCGATGAGATTAATAAATATGGCGAGTTTTCCTTCTTTCTTATATAAATACGACAGTTTTTTGTCCAGATAAATTTATAGTCTTTTTCAGTGGCCGCTGTTCTGGCCTTCCTTAATAGTTGTTTGTTGCTTATTGTAAGATGTTCATTAATGTATATCATTTTGGACTCGCCATTTAATTCGATATCGCTCGAAGTGAGACCACGATGCTTCCGTGCTGCCGATAAAAAGCCATCCTTCAAAGAACGATCGTGAAATCTGACAATGATAGCACGAGGCTTACCAACAACAGGGCGTTTGGCTTGTACACGACTCACAAAGTCTATATCTGAAGGGGTCAACTGGATACCAATATGTTTGGAAATTTTAAATAAAACACTAGGAAGTGACTCATCCTTTAGCTCCGGTACTCCAACAATCTCAATATTTTGGACTTTAGACCACTGCTCCTGCTTTACTGCTGTCTCTTGTAGAACTGCAATTTGCTTTTCTAATCCCTTAACAGTATCACGTAGGGTGTTCGATTCTGATTGCAGCTTCTTAATAACAGTGTTCTGCTTATCAAACGCTGCCTTGAAACTATCATATTTATCACTTAGTAGTGACACAGAAGATTCCACTTCTTCAAATTTTGCTGTTAAGGATGTTACTGATGACTCAATTGCCTGACTTATTATTTTTGGCAATTCTTTGTGGATAGCCTGAAGGATCTCCTCATGAAGGTTAGCTATGAGGGTACTTGACAGATTAGACTCGACCAGCTGTTCTGAAGGAGAAGGAGGATAGGAACGGTTTCTGATCCGTTTGTTAACATACTTATCGTCTTGGGCATGTTCGGTAGATTTTACTGGGGTGCTGGTATTATCGCCTCTTTTTTTAATCTTAATTTTACATTGCGGACATACCCATGTTTTAGTTTCTTCATAATCAGGCGTTAATCCGATACACTGATGATGATAAAGCCTTGAACAGGATGCTTGACAGCATTCTAAGTAACCGTCACTTAGTAATGGTTTGAGACACGCACTGCACTTGCTCATTTTGCTGTTTTACACTTTTACACCTAAATTTAAATGATTTATTCCCAAATTACTAATACTTAATCACGAATCGAGCCAATTTATCGAACTAATTTCGATGTAATTATAAAAATAATTAAATTTTACGATCAGCTGTTGTAAAGCGTGAGCCTACCCACACGCGAGTTTTTGATAGCAATTTGATAGTTTTAGTGTCGAGAGGTAGTAATAATGTAAAGTGGGACTTTTTTGAAAGGAACTTGGTCAATTAAGTCGCGTGATGCAATATTTGTAGAAACATTGTTTATTAAATAAAAAAATAAGAATATTAATATTTCCATCAATAAAAATATGTATTTCATGTGATTGATATGAGAACAGTTTTTTTTCGTTTAAATAGTATAAAGCTATCCCTATAGTGTTTTTGTCATTAGCAATAGAACGGTGCGTACGTTGTACTTAAACGTTTTTGCAAACATAATTATACGCAATAAACAATAAGCGTTTAAACGAAAAGCTTATTTACAAGCGCGCTTATTTAAAAAAGTACAACGTTTATACGTTTTAAAATTTTAAGCCGTTTTTTCCACTTCTACACAGGATGCCAATAATTGACAGTTTAGGTTTAAATATAAGTTTGATGCACCAAACGTAACCGCGTTATATCGTTGGTCAGCGCCATCTAGTGATCAATCAGTGAACTTGATGCTATGCGTTATCGTGCTTTGTACATTCCGCCCACCATGGACAGAATGTCCATCATCCGCCCACCGTGACTCAATACATAATATGAAAATAAAACTTACAATTAACACAATTCAAACTCATTATGAATTTTAAATAACAGGCAATTCTTATACAAAAATAAATTAATCTGTAACTGGCAGAATACATAATTTCGACACTGGACGTTTGATATTAGCACCCTTGCATCTCAAACTTACTACTCGGGTAATTTTGTCCAACCCAGGATGCTTTTCAATAATGATTCCGTGCAACCATCTAGCAGGTGGAAGATCATCCTCCTTGACAAGGACCACATCACCAACCTTAGGTTCTGGGTGAATATGAGACCATCGATATCTATTCATAAAATGAGTTAAATACTCTTGCGACCACCTACGCCAAAAGTCTTGCACCATTCGCTGTACCAATTGCCACCTTCGAAGAGTACCAATCGTTGAGTTTTCGTAATTTTTGTCTGGCACCAGCATTGGTGGCTCACCGATCAAGAAATGACCTGGCGTTAATGGAAAAGGTTCTATAGCATCATTGCTCAATTCACTTAGTGGCCTCGAATTGAGGCATGACTCGATTTGATAAAGGAGTGTTGTCATTTCCTCAAATGTCAAGGTTGATGTGCCTTTAGATGGTGCTTGGTAGATTTAATTCCCGCTTCCCATAACCCACCAAAATTTGGAGCATGGGGCGGAATAAAGTGCCATGTAGTGCCATTAGTAGAAAGCCAATCTGCTATCTCAGTGACCATTTGAGACCTTTCAGCATCAAATAACTGTTTCAACTCTCTAGCTGCGCCCACAAAATTGGTTCCGTTGTCACTATACAAATCCGAACAATGACCACGACGAGCAACAAAACGTTTAAAGGCAGCTAAAAACCCTTGTGACGTTAAGTCACTCACCACTTCCAGGTGAATAGCTCTAGTAGCCATACACACAAAAAGACATATATAGCCCTTATATGCATGATGTCCTCTGCCTTTGGAGGTACGAATGTTTATTGGACCGGCATAATCCACACCACTCTGGCGAAATGGTCGACCTGGTGTTACTCTTGCAACTGGGAGCTGACCCATCTGTGGGTTCGTTGTACGAGCTGAGTGACGAATGCATGTAACACATTTACGACTTACTAATTTTACTTGATTTTTAACATCTAAAATCCAATATCGAGTTCGTAAATGGGTGATCATAAGCTGAGGACCACCGTGTAAGGTACGCCGGTGTGCATCTTCAATAAGTAGTGTAGTGAAATGAGTTTTAGCTGGAATGATTATTGGATGTTTCATACTCTCGGAGATTGCAGCATTGTGTAGCCGGCCACCTACTCTCAAGACACCGTATTCATCCAAAAAGGGATTCAAATTGGTAAGTTTACTTTTTTTGCTTACTTGTTCACTGTTTTTAATTTTACTTATTTCATCTTGAAATTCGTGACTTTGCCAAAACTTAATGCATGTTATTAACGCGTCTGATAATTCATTGCTTGTTAACCAGGTGGGACGTGGTACTGATCGTTTAAAAAATCTTTTCATCCAAGCTATAATTCGCAGTTGCTTACTCAAGGAAGAGTATTTTGTCCAAAAGTTTAAACATATATCTCTCTTAGTGTTCAAGTGACATACGGTGGAAGCCTTTTTCTTTTCTAAATTTGTCTCAAAGTTCTTTCTTTCATAGCTGATTGTCTTATCGCGTAACCAATTTGGACCTTCAATCCATAACTTGAAACTTATAAATTCTGAGGGTTTCATTCCTCTAGATGCGCAGTCTGCTGGATTACACTTAGTAGACACATGTGACCATTGTTTTCTTTCTAAGATTGTCAATATTTCAGAAACTCTATTAGCTATGAAAGTTTTCCACCTATTTGGATGATTACTAAGCCATGCCAAAACAACCGCTGAATCTGTCCAGGCGTGTATGTTTTTCTTTGGAATGTTCAAAACTTCTGCAACTTCTGATAACAGGCGTGCAAGCAATAACGCACCGCACAGTTCTAATTTAGGAATGGACAGCTGTTTGATTGGTGCAACCTTTGTTTTCGACGTGACTAAATTTACCTTGATATGACCTTCCTTGTCTATTACTCTTATATACACTGCTGCAGCGTATGCATCATTTGAAGAATCACAAAAACCATGAATCTCAACCAAAACATCAGTTTCCGAGATGGACATCCACCGAGGAATTTTGAAGTCTCTGAGATGAGGTAAATCATCGCGATAAGCGGTCCAATCTTTCCACAACTCCGTGGGTAACTCATCGTCCCAGTCAATTCCACTTAACCACACCTTTTGGATAAGAATCTTTGCTTTTATTATGACTGGAGCTAACCACCCCAATGGGTCAAATAGTTTTGAAACATCTGATATTAATTTTCTTTTTGTTACAGGTAAATGGCAGAATGGCAACGTGACAGCGTATTCAAACACATCCTCAGCGCGATTCCAGGTAATACCTAATATTTTAATAACATTATCTAATTTAAATTCCAGATTTTCCTTTTTTTCATCGGTATTATTTATTGCCGCTATTACAGCATCTTCATTACTGGACCATTTTTGTAATTCAAATCCTCCCTTCGCCAGGATATTTGTTATTTCCTGACACAGCTTAATACCTTCTTGAACTGTTTCACAGCCGCTGAGAAGGTCGTCCATATAAAAATCATTAAGTATCCTGTCAGCCGCTGCTGGACTAGCCCTGCCTTCATCACGAGCAAGTTGTTGTAATGTTCTTACGGCGAGGTAAGAAGCAGAAGCTGTACCAAATGTTACTCTTAATAATCTTAAATGCCTTATTTCAGAACTAGAATCATCACGCCAAAGCAGACGTTGTAAATCGATATCTTCTGCTGCAATCTTAATCTGGCGATACATTTTAACTATGTCTGCGACTAAGCATACGGGATATCGACGCCAGCGCATAATAATGTGACGTAAGGCGTCTTGTAGTATGGGCCCCACCATTAAATCACTATTTAATGAAACACCGTTTGTTCCGGGACACGAAGCGTCGAAAACTACTCGCACTTTGGTTGTGCTCTTATCGTCTCTGATAACAGCATGATGAGGCAGATACACTGCATCCGGTTTGTTGATTTCTTCATCAGGTACGTATTCCATATGACCTAATTGTATGTATTCATTAATAACTTCTGTGTATTGAGCCTTTAATTCTGGCTTCTTCAGTAGTCTTTTTTCTAACAAGTTTAGTCGTCTAGCAGCAATGTTTTTAGAATTACCTTCCATGCAAGTTGGGTTTTCACGTAAGGGAAGTTTTACAATATAGCGTCCAAAACTATCTCTTTTAGTAGTTGCTAAAAAGACTTCCTCACATTTCTTTTCTTCTTCAGTTAAAAACTGTTGTTTCTTCTTTGAAGGCTCTGCTTCTATTTCCCAAAATTTGCGCAGTAAGTCATTTTCTGAAACATTAATATGCAAGCTAAAGATGCGATTATCATATTCATTATTGTTTGTGTGAATTTTTCCAGAAAGAATCCAGCCTAACTTGGTGTTTTGAGCTATTGGACAACCAGCTGAACCCTTTATTAAACCCTCCAATAAAATTTGACTATATTCTTCTGCTCCTAACAACAAGTCAATTTTGTTAGGTATATTGTATTGTGGGTCTGCTAACTTTAAATCTGGTAAAGGTGGTAATAAATGATGTTCAGTCCTTTCTTCGGGAAGAAAAGCTGTAAGCTTATTAAGCACATGAGCCTTGACATTCAAGTCAAAACTAGAATCGTAAAGTGATTGAATTTTAAAACATACAACATACTTTGACAATAAAGTCTTATCACTTCCCAATCCTGATATGCAACTTTTATTTGCATATTTCTTCAGTCCCAATAATTGGACTGCAGACTCCGTAATAAACGAGGCCTGTGAACCCTGATCCAATAACGCCCGTAGAGTTAGCTCTGAACCCGATCTCGATTGAACCTTTACCAGTGCTGTTGCCAGCAAAACTTGTGATTTAATATTACTAAAGCAAGTAGTCACACATGTGTTTACTTGATCCTGTGTTGATGTTGTTGGTATACTATTTTCTATCTTACGCTCCACATTGTCGGTTGATGGTGGACTGTATTTTAGATGCAACAACGAATGATGTCGCTTCTTGCATATTCGACATCTTGTAGAAAGTCGACAAGTCAAGACTGAATGATTGCTTCCTAAACAATTAAAACAAAGCCTTTCGGATTGGACAAAACTACGCCTCGTTTGACAATCTTCCTTCGCAAACTTTTTACAATTTGAAAGCTTATGATTATCATTACAATAGATACAAGGTGTGACGTTGCTATGAAATGACTTTTTATGACTTATTACCTGATTCCGTGTGACATTTTTCGTATGCTTGATATCCAAAAATTCCAGTGCTCTAAAACGATGTTCTAAAAAGTTTTTAAATTGATTTAAAGACGGTAATTCTTGGGTAAATTCGCTAATCTTAGCCTCCCATTGTTTACGTGACTCTGTATCTAATTTATTACTTAAAATAAATATTATTAAAATATCCCAATTTTCCGTATTGACTCCTAAATTTTTTAAACCATTTAATGTTTCATTTGTTGTATCCAATATTTCTTTTAGTGCACTAGAGGATTCAGACAATACAGGTTTTATATTCATGAACCTTTTTAAAATACAATTAGATATGTACCGTTTGTTGTTGTAGCGACATTTAAGCTGTTCCCAACATGACAAATAATTATCACTTGTTATTGGTACATGTCTCAAAAGTTGCTCGGCTTCGCCTGTTAAATGACTTTTGAGATAGTGCAATTTTTGCACATTATCTAATGTTGTATTCTTGTGGATAAGACAATCAAACAGATCATGAAATGTTGTCCACTCTGTATAACTTCCCGAAAAAACTGGTATTGCAATTTTAGGTAACTTTACAACAGACCGTTCCACCCTTGATTCACTATTATCTATATGAGACGCTTTATTTTGACTACCAACTGATAACAATTCTAAATCTTCTCTTAATTCGGATTTCAATTCAACATAAATTTCCTCAGTTATATCAAACAGTTCTGAAGAATAATAGCTAGATTTCTTATAAGTATCAGTAGTAACTCCAGCAATAATATTTTGATGTGTTTCTCTAAAAGTTGACCAAAACTGTTCTAGTGATTCTAATCTCGTAGTTATGTAAGCCTTAGTTTTTCTGGCCTTCGCAGTTTTTTTATAATTAACTTTAGCTTTATTAATTTTTGCATAAATATCTTCCTGAATCGCTACTAAGCTCTCCATTTTATTTTTTATACAATGCAAGAAATAATTGAATCTGCTAAATCAATAAATTCAAATAATGTTCTATATAATATTCACCAAAATTTTTCTAAGTTGAATTTCCATACAACATTCACAAATATTTTTCTAAGTTGAAACTCTATACAAAAGCCGCAAAAATTATTCTAAGTCTTTGACTCAACTGATGATCGCTATAAAATCGGGCATAGGTTCCCCGTAATTACACTTTTTAACGAAATATTCTAAGTCCTAAATCTATGTTGATTACCACTAATTTATTCCAAGTTAAATAGTTCTTTTCAATAAAGTTCAAATTACGATGAACCTGAAGGCTTCTAAGTTAAATAGTTCTTTTCAATAAAGTTCTAATTACGATGAACCTGATGAAGGCTTCTTACTATATTGCACGAAATATTTTAAAGTACTCACGTTCACTTGAAACACGTCACTCACTGTTTGTACTTATTTCCCAGCTGCCAGTATTGCTGTGGTGTCCTCAGTACTAGTTCAGCTGCTCGCCGCTCGTGCTGTCACCAGTACCAAATATGTCGCCGCCGAGTATGCCCAACTCTTCAGACTTTCAAACTTCCAGACTCTTGAAAATCGACCCAGATGCCAACAATATAAAGCGCACTTAATCCTCACAAAAGACTTGCCTTGCCTTGTCTGGCAGACCTTCCAAATATCAAGACCTCCGTCTCGATGGACCATGTACAACCTTGGGGGTCGTAGGCCGACAATTAAACAACGTTAAATATAATTCCAACTTACTATATTACCAATATCTATATGTGTATAGCAATGGTTAATAAAGGATGCCAATAATTGACAGTTTAGGTTTAAATATAAGTTTGATGCACCAAACGTAACCGCGTTATATCGTTGGTCAGCGCCATCTAGTGATCAATCAGTGAACTTGATGCTATGCGTTATCGTGCTTTGTACAGTAGTGGTGTCGCATTGTTTAAGTACCCTACTACATGGATAATGACTAGCAAATAGGCTATACATACCTATGTTATATTAATAAGATAGGCAAGTTTGTAGTACTGATGATTTTTTTTCTCTGTCTCTCCCTTTTTTTGGGTGAATATTAAATTGAGCCTGACTGTCTACTATATTTCTCTTTTACAATTTGAGTAACAGTCTTCTTTCCTACTACTCATGTTTCGATCTCTCACATGCGTTACAAGCAAAAGAGATGTCATCCGCGGCCAGACCTCAGATTAACTAAACCAATGGATTCGCAATGTTATTGCGTCCAGTTCAGTCCGCCATTACCTCAGACTATAGAAAAAAGAGGACTCGGCATAACGAACGTAGTTATAGGAATGTGATGTATTTCGACGGCATAGTTTCTGACATATTGGCATCTCTTTTTAACTTATGAGGATAATCATAAGTAAAAAAGGACAACAGTAGTTTTATCATTACCAAAAATGGCAACATTATCTTGGCGACGTCACAGAATACCTCACTGCGGCCGGTCGCCATGTTTTGTCACAGTACTCAAAATGAACAACAAGTACATCAGTTGTCATCGCGACTTGTTTGTTTCAGTGTTTTGAAGAAAATTTTGTTATTAGGCGAAAATTGTGCTTGTTTAAAGTGTTGAACTTGCATAATACTGCATTTATTATGGGTAAGTGCAGTGTGTTAGGCTGCCGCATGAGCAAGCAAGCCGCCATCTTTGTGCCAGATTCACATTTAGGTATGCACGTTTTTTTCGTAGGTATTTCATGTCTATTCTTTTTTCCTTAGTCTGAGGCCATTACAAAGCACCGTGTTTGTTGTTGTGCTAAAATATCAGTCGGTGAGCATTATTTGTGAGTGCATTTTGCAGTTATACGTTTTTTATTGATTTTTTTAATGAATTCTATAAAGAAAAACATAAAAAGTGTGGAATCTTGGATGCAGCGTCCCTAGTTTTTTTCCGCCATCTTAGAGCAGCAACCCAAATCTTGGCACGCTTTTTCGTAGGTATTTCATGTCTATTGGTATTTATAGTCTAAGGGCCAGACAAAAAGAGGATAATATCTGATGCGGTTCGTAATCAGATATCAGTGCAAACGTCTGCATGCATGCAAACAACCCGTTCAAATCGTTAGCATCAAATTATGATATGAACCGCACTCCCATGTGTTCTAAGGCCGCGGTCCGTAAATCGCTAAAAGCGATAATATCGCGAATCCGACCAAATTAAATCGTCACAAAATATAAGGGCTATTGAATCAGTAGGTTATGTTGTGACTTTGGTCGGATTCGCGATATTATCACTTTTATCGTTTTACGGACCGCAGGGTAAAAAGTACAAAAACAAATAAATTAGGTTATTTTAATTTTTCAATAGAATTAAATTATGTACACTTTTTAGTAGTGGATGCTAAATATCAACGATAGAATATAATTGGATTATCTCTATATATTAGGATTTTATTTTCTAAACATAACCAAAGGACATCGAAAAGAAAAGAAATAACAAACATCAAGGGCAATGTTTAATACGGTAATGTATTCTTGTATTCGTTTATATTCTTGTACTAGTAAGTTTTTTTAAAGAAATGATTAACTGTTGGGTTTTGTGTTGAGTTTTCAACAGAACTTAACTTTGAGTAGGTACTGTACAATCCATTACCTACATTATATGCCATAAAAAGAAAATATGGTTGGTTGACTAGTATGAGATTTTTATTATATTTGCACAAAACTATAGTAATAGAGTTAATACTCTCAGCTTTTCCTGCCCTCCACCTGGTGGTGATGTAAAGAAATAAAGTAGAAGTTGTAGATCGAGAAAAAATAATATTTTTATATTTAAGGACCTGTAAAAATGCTTACCAAATTTGTAAGTTCAGTCATATGTATTTCAACGGTTAAAAGGCAAAACGCATGAATCGACATTTTTGTCAAAAACTAGTTATACACTGTGTTTCAAAATAACCAATAAATAATCAATTCTATAGTAAAAACTCATTATTAAAATGTCCCATCTCTTGCTGTTTATACTTAATGTCATTCAACCCAAAATTTAATATGATTAACATGTCAATTTTGGGTTGAATGACATTACAAGAGAGCTTATGATGTTACATTACAAGAGAGCTTATGTGTTGTAGGAGTATGTAAATTTTTTCACGTTGTTTTATTAATAACAGTTTACTTTACATTTACTACTTTGGTTGGTTGTTGTCTGTCACTGTCAGTCTCATTGCTAGAATTTGTCATTGCAGGTTGCTGTTGAACTCGTCCAGCAGCAACATCTGAGTAATGTTCGTGTATATGTATATAATTTGAAGTTGAATTGGTAGGAGATGATCTAGCATCTTTAGTTTTGGCGTCATCGTTGTCACTTCGTTTCCCATCAGTGGCTATGTCAGCTGGTGGCTTTCTTGAGCGAGCCTTGTTAGTTTTCCTATCTAAGATTTCCTTATATACCTGACAACCTTTGTAGTTAGCAGGATGATCTTGAGAACATAGAATTTATTCGAGATTTCAAAATTGAGATTTGAGCTCAGTACTCATAAATTTTCAAAGTATCAAAAAAAAAATTAAATGGAATACTTCCGGAAGTATTCCTTATAACTTCCAAAATTACCAGCAAGTTTGGAAGTTTTCAAAATAAATTATTGACTTAGATAAACTGGAGATACTTTGAACATTACTTACTGTGTTACTATTGCTAGATACTGAATATTACAAATTCCCTATTTTTTATTGTCATTGGTACCTTATTCTAAGTAAATGCCTATATCACATAGGTACATAATTTAATTAATATGTATTTTTAGTTTTAACATCTTCGCTGTAAAAATTTTGAAATCAGTACCCTCGCTAGGATTTTGGTAGGAGGGGGAAGGGAGGAGGGAGGGGGAATACCCCCCCTGCAACTCCCACCCTGCGGAGATGTATAGCTTTCGAGATATAGGCCACTGAAGTTTGAGGTTATGTTTACAGAAAAGGTAAGTACATAAATCAACTTCCCCTCTTGCGCGGTCGCGGTCGGGAAAGGGGGGGGGGAGGGGAACCCCACTCTGCCCCCCCCAAGCGCGGAGATAAGTATTTTTCACAAAAAAATCTTTTTTTTGAAAGCTTCGCAGCTGTGCGTTATGTTAGGAATCACTCTGCACGAATTGGTAGTATTGGGAGGTCCCCCCCCCCCACCAACTCCCAGGGTGAGGAAGTACATACCTCCAGAGATATGAGCATTTGAAATTTGAAAAAACTAACCTCAAAATTAACAGTTTCCACAAGCAATAAGTATGCATAAAGTCGTTTCTGGCGCTTCGCCGGCCGCTGCCGCGGCATTTTTGACCCGCCTACAGTTTCTACATATACCTACATATCTACATATACATACTCGTATACAATCACTGTGCAAGAACTTAAAATAACGTTCCATTACACATAACTTCAAACACATATAAAAAAAAACTACGCTTCTCCGCGCGGTGAGGGGGGCCTCGTTTGGAAGGGGTAATTAACCCCTATAAAAAACAACCCCTTTCAACCCCAAAATTGGGATGCGAATTACTAATGCCCACCCGTGTAACGTTCCATATCACGGAAATTATTACATTTTCAAAATTGAAAATAAAAATCTACACACGTCTCCGGCAAGAAATTCTTTCACAGAATCATTCAGGTGGGCTCCCTTAACCCCACCACAGTTTATTTCTAGCGAGGATACCGATTTCTCAATCCAACCCCACTTCGCCTTCTTGCCTTTACGCTGAGATACACACAATCTCAAACCCTCTTCCCTGAGAATTTTGACCACATTTTCGAGGTCGTGGTTTACGTCAGCAGCATTTGTGGTTTCCAGGGCAACAACCGGTTTGTTTTGACTGGAATGAACTTGAACTTTAGAGCAGGTTAGGACGGAGCTTGGACTTCATCAGGCGGACACGCTCCAGCTTTAAACTGATATTCAGAGAGCCTCGGACAAGTCGGTGATCACTGCCGGTACTAAACCTGTTGATCACTGAGACGTCTCTGAATATGTACCTCCTATCCGTCATGCTGAAGTCAATCTCATTTTTGTAAAAGTATCGGGGCTCTGCCTTACTCTGGGCTGTTCTGGAATCCCTGAAACGATGCCAAATCGACTGGCGATATGTCCAAGTGTTGAGGTGTCTCTACAATACAGCCACCATGGCCGTCCAAGTACAGAATCTGCAAACTAAACATATTCCCCTGCATCGTGGTGTGAGACAAGGGGATGTGATTTCTCCAAAATTGTTACTACTGCTTTGGAGGATGTGTTTAAAACGCTGGACTGGAAAGGACGTGGCATTAACATCAATGGCGAGTTCATCTCACACTTGCGTTTTGCAGATCACATTGTCATCATGGCTGAACGTTGCAAGACTTAGAAAATATGCTGAATGGTCTAGCTGCCTCTTCTCAACGCAATGGGTCTCCGGAGGAATTTGGATAAGACCAAGATTATAATCAATGAGCATGTCATCCCGAAACCGATCGCAGTACAAGGCAGTCCTCTCGAAGTTGTTAAAGAGTATGTCTACCTCGGGCAAATTGTGCAGTTTGGTAGAAACAACTTCGAGAAAGAGATCAACAGGAGGATACAGCTGGGCTGGGCAGCGTATTCGAAATGACGTCGGGTCTTTACTTCGCCTATACCACAATGTCTCAAGACGAAAGTCTTTAATCAGTGCATCCTACCTTTTTATGTCATACGGAGCTGAAACTGGCCACTCACGATAGGGCTAGTCCACATACTAAAAGTCGCTCAGCGAGCCATGGAAAGGGCTATGCTCGGGGTCTCAGAACAAAGGTTATCGACATATCTCACCGAATAAGCAAGCTTAAGTGGCAATGGGCTGGCCACAACAACCGTAGAACCGACAATCGTTGGGGAAAATTAGTAATAGAGTGGACACCATACGTCGACTAGCGAAGTGTAGGACGCCCTCAGACTAGGTGGAGCGACGATCTTCGCAAGGTGGCTGGCAAAAGCTGGAAGAGAGTAGCCGCGGATCGTGCTCAGTGAGGTGCACTTGGAGAGGCCTATGTCCAGCAGTGGACGTGTGTGGGCTGATGATGATGACGAATTAAAACACGTCCATTCACTGTCACTGCGTGCACGCAACTATTTCGTAAAAGTGCGGTGTGGGGTGCGGGGCGCGGGAGATGATTCCAGCCAACCGCGCGGCACAAAAAGCCGATGAGGGGAGAAATTGCTTTTGCACCTCTCCATATTGAACGCTCTGCCAATCCTTTTGACCAAATCTTTGACAAGTTTTGATGTGCTCGAGCGCCGATTCATCTGCGTTTCGAATCTTAGGCTCTTTTGTTGTTGTCATTGGAACAAAATCAAACATGTCTTGAACGGGTTCCAATTCCTCTGATGATGACTCTTCAGATTCAATGGTGCCACCGGTTTCACTTATCTCACGATATTGATTTGTTTCGCGATAATGAGAAGTGTCGGTACAGTACTCTTCGCGACTATGACTCTCGAAGGCACTTGCCATCATCTTGACTAAGTTCTCATTGTGCTCTTTTTGTGATGCTAAAAACGAGCTCATAAACATCTGTTGCTGAGCCAATATAGCCATCTTGGCCGACGAGCTTGTACTATAACTCGTATAGTTTTCATGCCCTATAGGGCTTCGGAATGCGGGCGGGGGAGGCCCCGCCCGCATTCCGCAGAATTGGTTGTAGAAAGGAAGGTGCCGTTCCTGTGCTCTGCCACGCTATGAAGATGGAATGTTTGCAGCTGAGCTTCTGAGGGGGAAGCGAGAACTGTGCTCATTCCTGGACGAGTTTGTTGAGCTCCTTCCTGAAAGTTCTTTCAGGTAAAGATTGACTGCTGACCTTCTTTCTAGCAAGGGTTTTAGTGTTCGAACTGTACTAAAAGGTTCTCGTATGATGCGGGTAAATTTTTTCCACTATCACAACCGGGGCATATAACAGTGCTCTTCCTAGAGGCCACCTTAGGATCGTGGAGCGAATCCTTCTGTAAGTCCTCTCCGAGAGCGATGTTGCACTTGGGTCCAAAAGCCTTGGCCAACTCTTCAGTGGGGATGGCGAATCTGAGTTTCAGGTCAACTTTTTCAGGTACTTTGTCCCCCTTAAATAGCTGTTGGAACGAGTGGTTTACGACAGGCCTGTCCCTCCATCCTTCTGGGTAGTGGCGCTGGCGTTGAAAGATTTCCACGACCCCTTTGAAGTTCTTGTGATGCCGGAAGGACATAGGCTAGATGTCCCATGCAAGTTTCCTCTGGCATGACCTGAAAGTGAGAAAAGACACTTGTCAGCTCTGTATCGAGAAGTTTATTCGACGGCGTCGAACAGGTCCCGCACGACAGGTCGAATAGATACGAGTAGTTCGACAAGCCGTCGAACAGGTGGTTCGACACTACGACGTGGAGTTTTAATGCGACAACACGGTGTCGAGTAGTACTTCGACACGACCACGACGTATGTCGTATGGTCTAACTGGTTTGTACGCGACAAACGAGGCATCGCCACTGGACCAGGGGCGCCGAGTGGTTAGTCGTCGTTGGCCCAGGGGACTGAACGGATTTTTTTTTTATTTACTTGAATTTATTGATGCACGCACTTCCTGTGACTTGCGACGATTGGATTCGACGAAGATGACTAGCAGAAGACTGCGGTTTTTCCGTGGAATTGTGTTCACTGCACTTTGATCACTGCACCAATATTGAAAGCGTACTGAAGGACGAGCCGCCCGCGCTGCTATTTTATAGCCAACATTATTCTCATCTACCCTCAACGTGAATAATCATTAGTCAGTTGATACATTGCACATACAATATTGAGAGGGTAATCTCATAATGTGGTTCAAGCATAGGCTCGAACACCTAAATAAAAGTTTTACTAGTAAGTAGCCAGTATCTTCATTTGGGCTAGGGCTGTTATTTGAATTGAGACAGCAACCATTAGGATAAGAGGGACTAGGGGGATTCACTATGTCACTGTGTGCAATTTGATCATAGCCTGAATAAACCTGGGTGATCGGTTAAGAAAAACAGTTTTTTTATGGACCTCCCATAAAAAAACTGTTTTTTTTTGGGGACTTAGAGGAGGGACAGAGACAGGGAGAGAAGGTTCCATGCAAGGAGAGTGAGTAGCTGGGGAACGAGAAGTGTCTGCGTAAGATCTTCGAACTGGTCGAAAGCGAAGGGAAGTCTCAGAATAATTAATATTTTCTTCTGACATGACTACTTTGATCATCTTTTGGCGAGCATGTTCAGGGCAATTGGGATTTGTAGTGTAGGCTACTTTCCTACATATACTTAAGTTACAATAAATTACTACACAAAAACTAACATTAATTATATACACGCACACACATACATACATATAATATATAATGATAAATATTTATGCACACTTACCTAATATTATTTACATATTTATTAACATCTAACGTATCAGTTTGTCGGTGTCGATAAATTCGGTAAAACATCGATAGCGCATATCGACATGGCCCCAGCGCTAAGGCACGATGCAAAACATCGCCTATTGTTCTCCGCGAATGAGTTACCTGCGCGCGCGTCGTTCAACCAGTCGATGCTTGACTACGACATTGAGATATTGTCTCTCGCCCTAAGCTTTTGCCTACGCTTCGCTTTCGTAGTTATTTATCTGTCGCTTTCTTCTCCTTCTATCTGTTGTATTGTGTATATAAACTCTCTCCATCTCGTGCTGTGCTTATTGTTTTTATGTGACTATTGTAACGTACCTTCTGTGATTGTTATTAGTGTGTTTACGCTGCTGTAATAATTGGATTACATATCTATCAGCCGTAAGTGGAACTTTATTTACCACCCTTCATTACACACACTAAAGTGGTGACCCCTGTTTGTGGACTTTATTTTTCAACATAAGCAAGCATGAATAACGATTTCCAAGATGCACGTGGCAGTAACCGGCCAGACGATAGTGATGGGAACCAGTCGATAAAAAATATCGATGTTTTTAAAGTTGGCATTAGAGTCCCACCTTTTTGGCCAGAGGAGCCCGAAATTTGGTTTTCGCAAATAGAAGGACAATTTGCGATATCTGGAATCACAAGCGACTCCACGAAATTCTACTATGTCATAGGCCAGCTGGATAACCAAATATCGCGTGAAGTCAAGGATATTATTATCAATCCACCAGCTGTTGATAAATATCTCAAGCTGAAGACCGAGCTTATTAAAAGGCTGACAGCTTCGCAGGAGAAAAAGCTCAAGCAACTGCTTATGCACGAGGAGCTAGGCAATCGCAAGCCTTCACAATTCCTTCGCCATCTCAAGAGCCTTGCAGGAATCAATGTACCGGATGACTTCTTGAAAACCATTTGGGTCAGTCGTCTCTCACACGGGATCCAGACGGTGATCGCAGGTCAACCTCCATCAACATCTGTGGACGATTTAGCAGATTTAGCGGACCGGATTCAGGAAATCACAGCACCGTCACCGGTAGTGGCTGCAACTAGTCACAGTAGACCTGATCCAACCATATCTGAACTAGCAAGACAGGTGGCAGAGCTGACCAAGCAAGTCCAGCGACTGACGACAGAGAGGAACAGCAGATCACAGTTCCGATCTAGGCAACCTCAAGGCAGATCTTCATCCAGGTCGAAGCGATCTCACTCCAGATACAGAAAGTACCCAACCTGTTGGTACCATCATAAATTTGGGGAGAAGGCTAGCAAGTGCGTCCAGCCTTGCGATTTCAAGGCGGGAAACGACCAGGGCGGTCGATAATGGCGACTGCTGACTGCCCTCCATCTTCCACTGGTCGCCTCTTCATCACGGACCGCTCATCGAAGGTGCAATTCTTGGTCGACACTGGCAGCGACCTATGCGTCTTCCCTCGGTCCCTGCTTCGTGATCGTCGTGCCAGAGTGGACTTCAACTTGTGTGCAGCTAATGGCTCCAACATCCCTACATACGGTTATGTACATTTAAATTTAGATTTTGGCTTACGTAGAATATTTAACTGGAGATTTGTAGTAGCGGATGTAACCAAACCAATTATAGGCGTTGACTTTCTGAATTATTATTATTTAGTTGTAGATTGCCGTAATAAACGCTTATTAGACAGCACTACTTCTGTTTCTTCAGTAGCTAAGCTTGTCTACTGTAACAATATAGAATCTGTCAAAGTTTCGACTGGTGATTCTCGCTACCATGAAATTCTAAAAGAATTCCCCGAGATCACCCGACCAACTGGTACACACCATACTATGCACCACATACGCACGACACCAGGGCCACCAGTATCTTGTACACCTCGTAGGCTAGCACCTGATAAATTAAAAATTGCTCAACAGGAGTTCGAGTCTATGCTGGCTAGTGGTATTGCCAGACCTTCGCAGAGCCCATGGTCATCACCTCTCCATTTGGCACCAAAAAAAGACAACGGTTGGCGTCCATGTGGTGACTATCGCATGCTTAATGCCCGCACTGTGCCTGACAGGTATCCAATTAGGCATATTCACGACTTTGCACATAGTCTTACTGGCTGCACTCTTTTCAGTAGCCTTGACCTACTTAAAGCATACAATCAGATACCTGTCAGTCCAGAAGATATTCCCAAGACCGCTATTACTACACCGTTCGGGTTATACGAATTCCCTTTCATGACCTTCGGACTTCGGAATGCGGGCCAAACCTTCCAAAGGTTTATGGACGAAGTAACAAGGGGGCTTGATTTTGTGTATTGTTATTTGGATGACATCTTAGTCTTCTCCAAAAATGAGCTGCAGCATCAGGATCACCTTCGCCAAATCTTTAGCAGGCTTAAGGAATATGGCGTTGTCGTAAACACCTCCAAATGTGTCTTCGGAGTGCGTGAAATAACCTTCTTAGGTTATTCCATTTCGGAGAATGGCTCCAGACCACTCGACTGTAAAGTACGAGCAATACAGGAATTTCCAATCCCTTTGAACGTGCGCCAACTTAAAGCGTTTTTGGGCATGCTCAATTTTTACAGGAGATTCCTTCCTCGAGCTGCAGAAATCCAATCTCCTTTGCATGCACTGCTTTCAGGTTCAGTCAAGGGAAACCAACCCATCAATCTGACAGGTGATACCCTAACAGCCTTCAATGCTTGCAAAGAGAGTCTCGCTAACGCTGCTTTATTAGCTCACCCTGACTGCACCGCACAGCTCGCTTTAGTCACAGATGCATCAGATAAAGCGCTCGGTGCAGTACTCCAGCAAGCTAAAGATAATGCTTGGCAGCCTCTAGCGTTCTTTTCGCGTAAGCTGAGTCCTTCGCAAGCAAAATACTCTCCATACGACAGGGAGTTACTTGCCATTTACGAAGGCATTAAATATTTCAGGCACATGCTCGAGGCCCGACATTTTATCGTCTATACTGACCATAAGCCAATCAGTTTTGCATTCCATGAACGGAAGAAAAACTGTTCGCCTAGGCAGTATAGACACCTGGATTTTATCTCCCAGTTTACAACTGATATACGGCATATTTCTGGCAAAAATAATGTTGTTGCCGATGCCTTATCACGGATAGAGGAACTGGGAGCACCTGTCGGCCTCGAGACACTAGCCCAAGGTCAAACGTCTGATCCTGAACTTCCTGCCCTAATCAGTGGTAGTACCTCCCTAAAGTTAAAAAAATTGAACTTACCTGGTAGTGCCATTTCCCTGTACTGTGATGTTAGTACATCCACTACCAGGCCGTATGTTCCCAAATTTTATAGAAGGCAAGTTTTCGACAGCCTCCATTCATTAAGCCACCCCGGTGCGAATGCATCTGCCAAGTTAGTAGCAGGACGTTTCGTGTGGCCTGGGATCCGAAAAGACTGTCGGGAATGGGCGCGTACTTGTCTTTCGTGTCAAAGAGCCAAGGTACATCTTCATGTGACTGCTCCACTTAGTACCTTTAACTTACCTCGGGCACGCTTTAAGCAGATTCACATAGATATTGTGGGACCATTGCCAATTTCACAAGGCTACCGGTATTGCCTTACGGCGATTGATCGATTTACTCGATGGCCGGAAGCAGTACCAGTAGAAAACATTACTGCGGAAGCTATCGCCAAAGCCCTGCTGTCGACGTGGTTTGCTCGATTTGGCTGTCCTACGCACATAACAACTGACCGTGGTCGCCAATTCGAGTCAACATTATTCCAGCAGTTGTCAAAAATTACTGGCTTTGAACACAAACGCACAACAGCATACCATCCTGCGTGCAGTGGCTTGGTGGAACGCTTCCATCGCCAACTGAAAGCGGTAATAGTCTGTCATGCAAATGATAGATGGACAGAGTCGCTCCCTTGGGTCTTACTAGGCATAAGATCAGCCTTCAAAGAAGATTTACAATCTTCTTCAGCTGAGTTGGTTTATGGAGAACCGCTAAGACTACCTGGCGAATTTTTTAACCCTATCGCTGAAGGTACGACAGACGTAGCGGAATTCTCAACCCGTCTTAAATCTATAGCTGATAAATTCCAACCAATCCCAGTCACGTCATTGTAAGCCCAAAGTATTCGTTTACAAAGATTTGGCAACCTGTGATCACGTGTTCCTTCGTGAAGACGCATCACATGGTTCACTTCAGCCAGCATACTCGGGCCCTCATAAGGTTCTATCTAGGGGAGACAAAACATTTAAAATTAATTTCAAAGGTAAGGAGGAGGAGGAGGTCACAGTATCCATAGACCGCATTAAGCCGGCCTTCATACTGTCCGACCAAACTGAAGAACCCGTTTCAGAGCCCCAGAAAGAGTATACTACTCGCTCTGGTCGTCGTGTGAAATTTACACAGTTTTATCGCCCTTGACGGTCTCTGGAGGGGGGTGATGTAGGCTACTTTCCTACATATACTTAAGTTACAATAAATTACTACACAAAAACTAACATTAATTATATACACGCACACACATACATACATATAATATATAATGATAAATATTTATGCACACTTACCTAATATTATTTACATATTTATTAACATCTAACGTATCAGTTTGTCGGTGTCGATAAATTCGGTAAAACATCGATAGCGCATATCGACATGGCCCCAGCGCTAAGGCACGATGCAAAACATCGCCTATTGTTCTCCGCGAATGAGTTACCTGCGCGCGCGTCGTTCAACCAGTCGATGCTTGACTACGACATTGAGATATTGTCTCTCGCCCTAAGCTTTTGCCTACGCTTCGCTTTCGTAGTTATTTATCTGTCGCTTTCTTCTCCTTCTATCTGTTGTATTGTGTATATAAACTCTCTCCATCTCGTGCTGTGCTTATTGTTTTTATGTGACTATTGTAACGTACCTTCTGTGATTGTTATTAGTGTGTTTACGCTGCTGTAATAATTGGATTACATATCTATCAGCCGTAAGTGGAACTTTATTTACCACCCTTCATTACACACACTAAAGTAGCATAATGTGCAGCAGAGCAAAAAAGACAAGTTGATTTTTCCTCTGGAACAGAACAAGTTTCGCCGGTGTGGGGTTGGGAGCACTTGAAACACCTAGTTTTTGACCTTCATTTTGCCTGAATGTGTCCAAATCGACAACATGCATTGCACAATAGTAGGAAGCTGGTAATGATGTATGAAAACAGAACACCCTTTCTGGTAATTTTTGCCCTTAAAATAACACGATAATACGAGGTATTTACATACCTATTTTATGCCTGACGTTTCGGCTAGGTTGCACCAGCCGTGGTCGCAGGCGGACTGGAGCTGCGCTGGCAGGTCTCCGTGATGCGGCGTTCTTCTCGAACCACCGGCAAATTTTGTCACACATTTGTCACACACAGATCGCCACTTTTATTCAAGAGTAGTGCGTGAAACGATTGAAATCAAAAAACATCCAAACAATTTCAATCGGGAAGATGGTTTCATATTATCAACTGCGTGGAATCCAGTCCAAAACACAACCTCCATTTGCACAGTCGGTTGGTTCGGGCTGGTCAGTCGGTTTTCGAAATACGGACACTCTGTGTGTGTTGTGTGTAGGTACTTGGATGACAAAAATATGCCGGTGGTTCGAGAAGAACGCCGCATCACGGAGACCTGACAGTGCAGCTCTAATCCGCCTGCGACCACGGCTGTTATAACCTAGCCGAAACGTCAGGCATAAAATAGGTATGTAAATACCTCGTATTATCGTGTTAATTCCCGTTTATACAAGTTTATTTTTTAGTGATGACAAAAATTTTGTGTGCTTGTTTCGACAAGCAAACTGAACAACTTTCACTATGGGACCAACTTCGAAATCGCAAAAAAATCTGCTGTTCCATACAAATGTTCAACATTCACTGAACCTAAATGTATGGAACAGCTGATTTTTTTTGCGATTTTTAAATTGGTGCTATAGTGAAAGTTGTTCAGTTTGCTTGTCTGAACAAGCACACAAATTTTTTGTGATAATTAAAAAATAACCTTGTATATTGATATTGATAATGCAACACGAAAGTTGAAAGTTAATCTGTTCTTATGCGAACAAAGGCAAGCAAGCACTACTTATCAGTGGTGTCAAAATCAATAAGTTATCTTTTGTTGTGTGTGTGTACTAACAATAAGCTAATATTGATATATAATTTGCTTATAATAGCACACTATAAGGAAAATGCCTAGATGATAATGTACTAATTTGATATATTTCTTTTTGGATTTTAGAGTAAGTCTGTTGCCGACCATCGTGATGAAAAACATGTATCCAACACTGCATCTGTGGAAAAAATTGTTTCTGAATTTGTACAGAAGACTAGGCACAATAAAGCATACAAGTTTTATAATGAGGTAATGGTTCCCAGGCGTGCCGATTACATGAAAGTCCTTCACTACAACATGCCAGGACATCCTACGCAAGCGTTTTCAGAGGATTGGCATGGTGACACAAATCCAAACTACTTTAAGCCATTTGAGTATGTGAGCACCATGCCAAAAGTGATATCAGAAATGAAATGTACAGATAACACTGATTATATTGTAGATTTACTGATACATAAACATGAATATGATCGCATGAGTAATAGATACAGAGTGAATGACTTAGGTTGGTTTATTATTGTATTTAACATTATCTTTGAACATTTACAACATTGTTTAATATTAATATTTAAGTGAATGTATTATGAATTTTATTTTTTAGCTAGATCTGCTCGAACCGCAGTGAAGCAATTCAATGACGAAGTAGTGCAATGTCCAATGTATCTCATTCAAATAGCAGCTCAACTAGAAAGTGATCCTGACCCCAATTTTAATTCTTCATACAATTGGTACTATACTGGCAACGGCAACATGCAAATTATTTGTATCCAATCTGTCGATTACTTGCTTCATAGTGATTTTAACACTGTCTGTGAGTATTTGCTTTCTAATATCCCATTTAGTATAACAACTAGCTACGGAAGTATTAGATAAGGTTTCATGGCTTATTTTATTATTTTCCCTTTAAAAAATTCCAAGAGCATGCCTACTCTTGGATTTTTTTCAGCTTTCACTTAAAGGTAAGTGACGGAACTGCTGAAAGTGACAAAAAGTGCCAAGATTGAATTCAAAAGCAGTCATCACCTTAATTCGTAATCATCAGAGAAAGTGTCCCCTGTTGGATGGAACACATCATTTCCCATTTGCCATGCAACTCCATTTTTGTGCTAACTTGTGATATTGACCATGTTTATCATTTCTTTAAACCGGGCATCATGAGGGTGAAAAAGTGTTACAGACAGGGGTGGGTCACACAGACCCGCTTAGTAAGAAATATTATGATTAAACTTAGAATAATAACACATAGAAGGATAGCCCGGTTCAGAGCGCGATGATTAAAGTTAAGCAAAAATGACACCGCTGTGTGCAGAGGCGCGTTCAGCGCCTCTGGGTGTAGTTGTCCGGTTGTTTTTTAACTCGCTCAAAGGTAGAGATGGGCAGTGGAAAGATTCCAACTGGGAAAATTCCCGGATTTTTTCCAAATCGGGAATAAACCCGGTATTTATGAGGGAAAAAACCCAAATGATGGGTTTTTTCATTATTTGTTAAAGTGTGAGCTCTGTTATGTTATTGTTCATTTGTTTATATGATTGTATCAACTTTCAAAATTATTCGTATGGTTTTAACATTTAGCAGTCTAATAATATTGTAACGGAATAACAAATTTTTTATGTAATATCTAAGAAAACTTGAAACAATTTGCAACTTGCACTTAGATATGGCTTAATTAATTTATTGATCTGCCCCCTTTATTCGCTAACTTCGGTTGCCCACTCCAAACTATCAGTTTGTAAGGATGTGGATATCTTTGCTATGGAACCTTTTTTTTTGGGAAGGGGAATCTCTTTACTATTCAACAAGGGACTGAAAAGCTGACAAAGCCGCCTCTTGGATATGCCATTGGACTCGGGTATAAACCCCATACCTGGCTGAACCACCATCCAGCAACTGTTACCCCCATAGAGGCACGAACGGGATCGGCGCTAGCCATTCCCCGAGCGCACCCCCTGGAGACAGGCCCAACGGTGAGCCAGCACTGCTGACCCATGCGCTGGGACTACTCTACGGAGGGGTCGCCAAGTGCCATAATATGCCCCCCCAGACGGGCAGGCTAAGGATAGAAAAGTAATGTCTCCCAACCGGCTGTCGGCCGGCCGGGCCATTTCATCCCAGGCTTGCTTAAGGGAGTTGGTGGCAAGCGTCCAGGAACGCGCGCCTCCTCCTACCCAACCGCCTGCGTCCGAGCGATGTGGCGGAGGGTTGTCCTCTCGCGCCCGCTTCGCTGCCTCCTGCGAGATCACATCCTCGCAGAAGGAGGCGACAGCCTCCCACGCCGTCGCGCCGGTCAGCATCTTGCATACGACGCTGGCCAGCCCGACGGGCGCACCCACCTATGCCCAGCGCGAGGGCTAGTGCGTCGCGCTGGAGTCACCAGGCCGGGCACTCCGAAAGTGTGTCTGGCCGTGTCGTCGCGTAGCGCCGCAGTGGTGACAATGCAGCGTCTGCTCACTCCGTACGACATGATACAGATAATGGCCGAAGCAAGACTAGACGAACTGCCTCGATCGTCCAGTGGCCGGCAGCTGGGTAGGCAAGCGTCTCGGCCAACTGGCGAAGAGCCTCCCTCTGCGACAGGTGCCTGGTGCGCGCCACCTCCTGCGGGAGGGGGTGCTTCTCTCGACTCCTCGCTGCCACCCGATGTCAGTGCACGGCCGCAAGGACTCGTACCTCGACATCCCACGGGGGTGAGCCTGCTAGGACGCAGGCCGCCCCGTGAGAGACCGTGCGGTAGGCCCGCACGGCTCGGGTGGCAAGGACCCTCTGCGGCCTGCGCAGGAAAGCCACCATTCGGGGGGCGAGATGCTCTGCCCAAATCTGGGCTCCATACACGGCCATCGACTTTGCCACAGTTTGATAAAGCCGACGGCTCGCTGCGCCCGTTTCCCCCACGTTGGGGAGGACCCGTCCGAGGGCTGCCACGGCGGCAGACAGCCTTGGAACGAGGAGCTTAAAATACTCGAAACCCCATCGGGGATCCAGTACCAGACCGAGATTTCATCGAGCTCTCGATCTGGACTTGGACACCTTCATCACCGGACACGGAGCCCCGCCGGGGGTCTGCAGCGACGCGGCAGCCTGTACGTCATGGCCGTCATCGGGGATCCAGTACCAGACCGAGATTTCATCGAGCTCTCGATCTGGACTTGGACACCTTCATCACCGGACACGGAGCCCCGCCGGGGGTCTGCAGCGACGCGGCAGCCTGTACGTCATGGCCGTCGTTTTGTCAACGGCCACGTCCAGCCCGAGGAGACGGATGCGCCGGACACACAGATGCAGACACACTATGCATTCGTGGGGAAGGCTGTTGATTGCATTGCGGATGTCTAGCGACACCGCAATGACAACCACCCCCGCCGACGTGGCTGACAGAAGGCAGGCTTCCAGCACAGGGGGAAACGACCCGAGGCGATGCTCGTAGTGAGCACCGCCCGGAAGCGCTCCTACAGGGGCCCGAGTGCCAGGCACAGGACCCTCGCTGGCACCCCGTCCGGTTCCGGCGCCTTCCCATTCCCCTTGCGACGGAACCGCTCCCTCACCGCGTCGAATTCCAGGTCCAACACGGGAGGGACCGCTTCCTCCACTTCCAGGGAGGCGCTGGGGCGACCATCCTCGAGGGCTCGAAGGGTCCAGGGTCGGGAAAAAGCGACCCTAGGACCCTCTGCACGATCCCCTCGTCCATCCGGTGTATCGAGGGAGCACCGTCTTTCCCCTCACCAGACGGTACCGCCGTCCCCAAGGGTCGGAGTCGAGGAGCTCTATAAACGAGTTCCACGACTCCGAAACGGCCCTCAAGATCTCTGTCTTGGCGGCCTTGTTCGCCTTCCTGTACGCCCGATACAGAGTGTTCTCTTCGTCGGGCGGCCTCCTGATGGCATGCGTTTTGCACCGCAGTTAGGCGCGCCTTTGCTATGGTACCTAGCTATTACATGACAGTTATGGCTGGTTTACACGGGCTTAGTACTTGTCATTAGTTACTAATGACAAGTAGTAACCTGCATAGTACAAGTGAGAAGTAACCGTTTACACGTTGAAGCTGGTAGAAGGTATTAGTGACCAGACATTCGAAATGGAACGACGCCGCCTGATTTTGAGCAGTATGTTTAAACATTATTTAAAAATAATTATTTCAAACATGATCGAAGAGCTTGAAAGACGAGCATTTAAAAAAACCGTTTGTGGACAAGACAGTGGTTACTGTGGAGAGATGAACGGGACCATTCTGCTCTTCTATTAAAAGAGCTAGCAACCAAAGATCCAGGAGAATATAGAGTAACTATGAGAATGTCAACAATGCACTATGAGAGTAACTATGAGAATGCACAATTTGATATTTTATTTGAAAAAGTTAAAACAAAAATATGTCAACAAACATACAAGTGTTTTCGCTTCCCTTTACAGCTTGTCACTAACTCACTTGTCGAGCTGTTTACACAAGGTCAGCAAGCAACAACACGCGGTCAGGTATCGACTTGTCGCTTAGTAAATAGGATCGATTTCTATTCACTTGCACTATTTACAAACACTAATACTAAGCACTAATCTCACAGTTTACACATTGGGACTTAGTATTAGTGACAAGTACTAAGCACTTAGCTACTAAGCCCGCGTAAACCAGCCATTATGCAAAAGCAAAAGCGGAAATATTTTGTTTATATATTTCTGTATTGTTTTAAAAAAAGGCTACCTGCGACTCTTCGTCTCTCGCTCAAACCTTTACCCCGGCAAGATCAAATTAATCTTTCTTGTCGTACGACACGAGCGTTTTTAAAGATTATTACTTATATTAAAATTACAGAAGTAAAAAAATCTCGAACTCAAAAATAAAAAAGCAAATGATAATCTCCACGCAGTTAAAGAATGAAAAAACTACAGCGTAGCGTGCATGTGCATATTGCTTAGAAAAGGTGTTACTTAGATTATTGATAGGTCATCGCATCAGCGCAAAGACCTATCAATAATCTAAGTGGTGTTATTACTCTGACCGTATTGAGAACAAACATTAATTGTATTTTTTATTCTTTATTTGCATTTTATGTTTTAAATCATATTGTTACTAGATATGTGCGTATCTAATGAAAAAATCCGAATATTTACCCGATTTGGGAATTTTCCGGGAATTTTCCCACGTTTGGGTTTTTACCGGGTAGAATCCCATCTCTACTCAAAGGCGTTGAACGGATTGCAGCAACCAAATCTTTTATCTCCCTCTTTCACATGATTTTTTATTTCTCTCTCTTTCTATTAGACGACATTATAGAATATGGCCGCCAATATCATCCAATCACGTAAGAGTATTTCAGTCATAAACGTCAGAGCGTTTTACAACCATCAAATTCGATGGTTGTTCGGTTGTAACTCGCGCCGACACTCAAAGGTCTTGAACGGGCCGGTTGTTTCACCCGGTTGTCACGCTCGAAGGCATTGAACGGGGTTAGAGCGAAAAGTTGTACTTCGCGCGAAGGCCCTGAACGCGCCTCAGTCGCTTACGCGCGAAACACGCACACTACCTGTGCGTTCCGAATTGCGATAAAAGCGATAATATCGCGAATCCGACCAAATTAAATCGTCACAAAATATAAGGGCTATTGAATCAGTAGGTTATGTTGTGACTTCGGTCGGATTCGCGATATTATCACTTTTATCGTTTTACGGAACGCAGGGTACGATAAAAACAGTACGGAGCTGCCGGCGGCGGCGTAGTGAGCCATAATTGCTCACATTTTTAGTTGCATCAAATTGTGCGCGCCGGTTGGGTTTCTATGCGTTATTATTCAGTGTTTTAATCATATTAATAGAGCTTAACAAAATAAAAAAAATCAACAAAATCTTTTATCTTCTAGTTACCTAAATATGACTCTATTATTTTTTTTTTTAAAGGAAAGTAGAACTTCTTTTTAAAAAATAATGACTTCGCATTGTTATCATTAGTACGTTTTAGGATTTCCCAGATCTCGAAATCGGCTGAACGTAGAAGTTTGAAAAATTTCCCGTTAATAGAAATTAATTTGTTTAAATTAGTATCTGTTTGTAATGTCAAAATAACAAGTTTTTACTAAATGGGTATGAATGTATATCGGCTACCAATAACAAAAACACAATTTTTTTTTTGTCTGTCTGTCTGTTTGTTCCCGCTAATCTCTGGGACCGATTTTGACGGGACTTTTACTAATAGATAGCTAATTATATAAGGTATAACATAGGCTACTTTTTATCAAAATCTAAAATTGCCTACAAATATCAAAATGCTGCCAAAATTTACTATTCCACGCGGACGAAGACGCGGGCACAGCCAGTATTGAAATGAAATTTTTCTGACATAACCAGATCCAAATTACCATAATTCTCACTCAATTGCGTTAGTGTGCAAAATTCTTTAAATTTAGGCGAACTCCCATACTAACTTGGTCATTCTCCTTTAGATTATGTACCTGACTTTAGGCAATATGAAGATATAGAGAATTTTAAAACAGTTTTTGTAACGTCATCGAATACGCAGCTCCCATAAAACAAGTAAAGATGGCATACTATAAACTAATTAAAATGTTCCATCAATAAACAATCCTGTTAATTTCAGCTTTAAATTACGACTGTTTTGAAAGTAACATCGAAAACTAGAATGTGCAGCAATTCTTCTATAAGCCGACCGAATTGTAAAGGTTACGTAAAAGCGACCGCGCTATTACATACGGGTATACTTTGCAAATTAGCTGCGTAGTATCTGACGTTTTGTACAGTCAAGCAAACAAACAACCGTGCAAACAAATACAAATTTTAAATATTTCTATCCGTTTTCTATTTTATAAATTGCAATCATGTTTGTGAACAGTAGTATTAAACAATTTAATGGTTTGTAAATATTCAAAACCAAATATTATAAAAAACTTACGTCTAGGGTTCCTCTGGCAGCGGAGCACGGCCCAAGCTACCCGTGGTTAGGGCTACAGGGAGAGGACACTCCGGAAAATACGTGCCGTGTCAAGAATCATCGCCTTCTGTATTATTATTATTAGATGAATAAAATTCAACCCTTACCTACCGTCTTATATAATCATACTCATTTTATTATATTGCCAACCTGACCAACCACAGAACCCTTTTTTCGCAAGTGTACTAGCGAAACATCTATATTATACCGTTCATTTAAAATGGTTAGCCTTATTGCGGCACTAGGTCGGTAGGTGACCAGCCCTCCGCAGGTAGGTAGATTGGGTTCGAATAATACAATTATTGTGGTAGAAAATAAACGTATATTAAGCCCTTAAATTTTCCGTGGCCGCCGTCACGCCTCGATATTAGTGGTAGGTAAGGTGAAGGGACACTGGCCTGAACCGTGGTGTAGCGGTGCAGCTCCCCACAAGTAGAAATGCTTCCCTTCAGCAAGTAGGTAAAATCGGAGTCGCAATAGGTCGGCCCACGCTCTCGACCGAAGGTGGTTATTCAGTACAGTAGTAGGTACTGAGTTTCTTGCAAAATCGCTTGTAGTAAAGTAGGTGCTGAATTCCTGGAAGCCCAGAAGAACAGCTGCTTAGAAAATGTTCAGCAGACGCGTAGCACGGTACAAAGTTTAGTGTTGCAAAAGTGAAAGCGGACAGTGCTAGCGTCAAATAGTGCAAATGAAACAAAATAGAACACCATTACAATATTAATGAGGCACTTCCAATAAAATACATGAAAACTCACCCCAGCGGGATTCAGCACAATTTTATATTAGTTAAAAAAAAGATCGCAATAGCTATTTTTCGGATCGATGGACACAGCCTTCCCGTCCGATGCGTTCAAATGGTCTGACGGTTAGAAAATCCGACGGCTGCCGAGCGCCTGCTCCGCGTAGACCGTCGCCGCGTCGGCTGTTTTCGCCAGTAATTGGAGATGCGCGAGCGCATCATCGCGAACCTTTGCGACCGCCCGTACTTGAAGGTTCCGTAGACTAATATTTTTGTTCAAGAAAATATTTAATTTAATTTAAAGTTTTAGGTATTTGTCGTGATGTAGTTAAGAAATAGCTTTTTTAATACCCTTGCTCGTAAAGCTGATGTAATTCCACCGGTTTTAAATATGTAAAGCGGGTCATAAAAACGCGTTTGTTACCAAAGCAAATAGTTAAGTTATAGTCCATACAAATTCCATAACAGTATTATTTGCCATTTCAAATATAATAATAATAATAATAATAGTTTTATTTCCTTAAAAACTCACATCTTTCTTAAACATAATGGTTGGAGCCTTCTTTTAAGTATTGCATACTTGTGCTAGAAGACCCCGCTCTTCCATATCATACAATACATTAAATAAAACAAAAAAAAGTAAAACAGGATGGTCAGTGAAAGTGTGTGTATATGTGTTTGGGTGCGTGGCTATGTGTGTGTGAGTGTGTGTGTGTGTGTGTGCGTGTGTGTGTGCGTGTATGTGTGTGCGTGCGTGCATGTGTGTGTATGTGTGTGTGTATATATGTGTGTGTGTGTGTGTGTGTGTGTATGTGTGCGCGTGTATGTGTGTATGTGGAGATATGTGTTAATATAATTTTAAAGATTTTAGCATTCCTTCTGCCATTTCGTAATTTAATGTTTTTAGCCAATCAGTTATTTTTATCACACAATCACGATATGTTTTTGGATAAATATTTAGTATCTTATTTGTATTATTATACAATTGTCCTGACATTATATCATATTGTTTACTAGCAAAGTAAGTATTACACGGTTTTTTGGGAATAACAATATGTGGTCGTCTTCTGGTTAACAAGCTTGGGTCGTATTTTGAAAGTCTGTGTCTTCTTAGTACTGAGGATAGAATGTACAGTTTCCTAACTGTTAGTAAATCATTCAATTGATACAGTTGTTCAGTAGGGAACCTTATTTTCTTAAATTACATAACTTTAAGTAGTATACCTTGTGCTCTCTCAACTTCCAAAAAATTTTCTTTAGATGCACCACCCCAAACGGGGATACAATATGTAATTATAGATTGTGCTAAGGCAGAATATATACTATTCAATAGTTTTTGGGGGGCAACATGTCTTAAATTTTTAAAAATCCAGGTGAGTTTCCTAATCTTATTAGATATTTTTTCTACATGTTGATGCCAAGACAGTCTCTGATCAATCACTACACCCAAGTATTTTGTTGTTTCTACACGAGTAAGAAGAGGACATGCGCATCCATCCCACCTATCGGAAACAGGATTCAGACAATCATGTAACTTTATAGCGAAGTTGTACTTAGGTTGGGTACGATTACTAATAGTGAAACAGATATAATTTGTTTTATGAATATTAAGTGTAAGTAAGTTAACTTTAAGCCAGTCAGCAGTTAAGGCCAGGCCCTTTTCTGCGTCACGCTTAACCCTATCCCAGGTTGCAGCATTAAAAACTAAGGCAGTATCATCAGCATAGGAAAATACGTGTGCACCAGGGAGCCTGAGTTTGCTAAGGTCATTTATGTAGATTAGGAATAAGGTCGGCCCAAGAACACTGCCCTGTGGGACTCCATAATTAATATTCAAGTCTCTGCTTACATATTGCCCTATTTTGACAGACTGTTTCCTTTCAGAGAGATAGTCCGTGAAAATCGATAGCGCGTGCCCTCTAATACCAATTTTTTCAAGTTTATTTATCAGTAAGGGAACAGAAACGGTGTCAAAGGCTTTTTTCAAGTCTAGAAATACACGGTTATTTTTTTATCACCCTGGAAAATTTAAGGGACGCTTCACGACATGGTATTAGAATGATTTAAATATAAATAAAAAAAATAACCCCCCTCCTTAATTTTATATTAATTTTTTAAAAAATACAAAAAATGCTGCACTAGTTGTGAGCAGCATTTTTAGAGATTTTTTTATTTTTTTTTTATTTTTTTTTATATTTTTTATTTAATTTTTTTTATTTTTTATATAATATTGGATGTGTCCTGAAGCGTCCCTAAAATTTTCCAGGGTGATAAAAAAATAACCGTGTATAGTTATACATTTATTTCCTCTATCTAAATTGTCTGTAATTAGAGATGTTAAGCCTATCACAGCATCTTCAGTAGATAAGCCACGCCTGAATCCAAATTGAGAGTTGGATAAAATGTTGAATTTATTTAAATAGGCTACCAGTCTTTTGTTTAACAGTTTTTCAATAATTTTTGCAATTGATGGTAGAACAGATATTGGCCTATAATTATTGACATCGCTTCTGTTCCCCGCTTTGTGTACTGGTGTAACAACTGACTTCTTAAGAAGTGCGGGAAAAACACCCTTCTCAAAGGACAAGTTAGCAAGATGGCAAATGATAGGGACGACCTCATTCCCAATATACTTCAAGAATCTGGTAGAGATGTTGTCCCACCCAGGCGCGCTATCTGACTTTAGTCCCATAAGTACATGGTTTACTTCTTCATTATCGGTATTCCATAACACAAAGCTTGATTGTCTTAGGCTGGAGTCCTTTGTAAAAAAAGAAGTAAAAGTCGCCAGTGAATTGGGGTTAATTGGAGAGGTAATGTTATCTGCCAATTCCCTACCAATGTCAGCAAAGAAACTATTTACGCTATTAACTGATTCAATAGGAGAAGATTTTATATTTAAGAGTTCAGTGTTACCATTATTAGAAGACTTTAAGTTTGTAATAGTTTTAATATTATTCCATAATTTTTTAGGATTTTTTGTAGATTTTGCTAATAGTTCCCTCTCATATTTCCGTTTAAGATTTTTTATTAAGTTATTTAGAAAGTTTCTATACCTTTTATAAGTTATATTTAAAATTACGTTATTTGGATCAATACGAAGTTTCTTTTGCATTTTATTTCTGTTGCTAATACATCGCAAAATACCAGCAGTAATCCATGGTTTTATGATTCGTTGTTTTTTCCTTAGTAGTTTAACTTGAGTGCTAAATATGGAACTGATCGCCGCCGCACGACTCCAGCTAGTGAGCAGCGCGCTGTTGCTATTCAAATTTCGAACTAATCGCCGCGCGGCGCCAGTCAGTAGGCAGCGCTAGCGCGCTGTTAAAATGGCGGGAAAGCAACAGTGTGCATTCACAGATTGAGTTTATTTAAAATAAAAAAAAAACAGTTTATTCGGTAATTTAAAAACTTGGCTGCATGCTCTAGCGTCTTTGCCAACATTTTCACGCAGCCACGGCAGAAAATAATCCTCGCGCCATTTTTCTCAAATTTTCTTTTCTTTGTACTTGTATTGTGAATATCTTTTTTTTCTGTTTCCTCGCAAATGTGTTAAAAAACGTCGTACGATATACGTGCGTATTGGTTATAACATCTTAACGCACTAATATCGTAATGTACTATAATGTTTGTTCTTTAAGTTAATTAATAATTTAGTTTAATAAAAATGGTGATTATGTAGTTTTTTATAATATTTTGATATTTTTATTTACGTTGTTTAAGTACAACGTTACATTATGTATGGCACGGTCGATTTACTTAACCTTTACAATTCGGTCGGCTTTTAGAAGAATTGCTGTACATTCTACTTTTCGGTATAACTTTCATAACAATCGTAATTTAAAGTTGAAATTAACAGGATTGTTGCAAATAAGCTCAAATATCGCTGTCAACAAATGGGTAACTTTGGACAAAATTAACCTTCCGTTTAACGATAAAAAATATTTTACAAAAAATAAAAACCGACTTCAAAAACACTGAAAAGTTAAAAATAATATAAGAATAGGTACAGACAACATCACACTTCTATATTGAAGTCGGTGCCAAACGATGATCCCCTAGAAAGTCTTAAAATTGGATACCGGGTTTCCCTCGATTTTCATGAGATCCCATCATCAGATCCTAACCATGGGACCACCCTTGGAGTATCCTCTATCGAATACAAAAAGAATCATCAAAATCGGTTCATAAATGACGAAGTTATCCGCGAACAAAAATAAAAAAACAACAAAAAAAGCATATATTCGGTCGAATTGAGAAACCTCCTCCTTTTTTAGAAGTCGGTTAAAAATGATCTTAATTTATTTTCTTTGATAAGATTGAGTTTTCATTAAGCTAAAAAAATCGTGAACATTAGTGTCTTTTGCTTGGTATGCGGTAAGGGGTTAGAACGACTCAACAGCTCCAGCTACCAGCGACGTCGCATGCATAATATTCGAACTGCAAGCAAAATATGTGCCGAGTCTCACAGACCCACCCAACCCCCATGAGGCCGGGTTAAGTGATGTTAACGGTTAACATTTTCAGCTGCGTTAGTTTTTACAAAGGAATCCTTATCTATTTAAAGCAAAAATATTTTAAATAGAAGCTATGAAGTTAACAATGGTAGGGTCAAACGAAATGCTATGATGCTAAAAATGTAGGATATGCTGCAAATTGGTGCAAATAGTCAAATGCACAGACGCATTTGACTATTTGCACCAATTTGCCCTCATCTGATCTGCCTTGTAACATGATAAGGTACTATAGTTTACTGATGCCCTCAATCAGAGAAGTCACAAGCACGTATATAGCCAAACCAAGCTCTGGCACGCTCTGGTGTCCTCACTCATGTACGGGAACACATTGTTTAAGCAGTCTTATGTAATGAAGACACTTTTCCCGTTAAGCTAGTTAGTTGCAGAAGAGCTATTTTAAAGTTTGATTGTTACTATAATATAACTACATGTAATTAATTATACATTTCAGATTTATCGACGTTTCATAAAGAAAATTGTTCTGTGGACATTCCGCCTTTAACAAGCTTTAGCTGTGAAGAGGACAGTAATATTATGGAAACTATATGCTCATCACAAAACATAGTTGCATTGAGGACGAGACAAAAACTATATATCTTGAAAATTATCGAAGCTAATGATAAATTGCATTTTGATCTCCTTAAAGAATGGGAATCGGTATCTGTATTCACTAGTATTTCTTTCGACAATATACACACAAATATCTTGTATGTAACAACTTTGGACAACAAACTCACTTTGGTCAACATAGATAGAATGACCGGCAAAACGGTAAAGTTAGACCATCACAGTGAATCACTGGTTAACAATTGGCACAGCGTCACAGGAGTTGGCCGTGGCTCTTACATGCACATTGAGAAATCCGCTATCACGTTGTACGACAAAAGAACACATACCCCTACCACATCGTGGACGGGTCTCAAAGGCATCGTAGATCTAACTTATTGCAACGATATAACTTCGGCGAAAGCTTGTGAGGACACCCCATCTTTGTATTTCACTACAGACCATCATGCTTTTTTAATGGACACGAGAGTCAGCAGATCTGAGCTAAAAGTTATACAGCGATGGTTCCATGGATTGCAATGTGCACCGACATATATGACTGTAGAAAAAATGGAGGACAATCGCGAATTTGTGGTTATCGGTAGTCAGTGGTGTGAAGATACGTGTGTGATAAGCAACTACGCAGACAGCGTGGTGAACTTGTGCAGATCAGGAGGCATGTGCATGCCGTATCATCCCCCAAACGTTCTCGACACCCTGAAAAGCGCACGAGAGAAAATGTTGTGTTTCGACATTCAAAAGCCGATCGACAGTCGCCTTGCTGTGTCCACCTCGGGCCTCGCAGCCTTCAAACACAACGAAAACCTTTGTATATTGACACACAACGTCATGGGCGATATTTTCCTGCGAACAATGTATCCTAAATATATGGAGTCGCGTATCGAAGATGACAGCGCAGAAGTGCTGCACGAATGGAGCAAATCATATAAAATCGAAAGGGGTTTGTTTGAAGTTTCCGCTATCAAAAATATAGCTGATATTTGGAAGAGATTACGAGCTGTTCCAAACAGCTACGACTTCGGCTCGAAAAATGCGAAACCTATTATTGACGAATCCAAACTGTTTGAGGCCTATGAAAAGCAAGAACTCATTCCAGAACTGTTGGATGCGTGGGTCACCGATGATAAGAACGAACAGACATCCTCGCAGTTGCAGTTGATTTTCGAAGAAAGTGAATCGGACATGAGTACTTAGATATTTGAATAAACATGTATTTCCAAAATCATGCTTTTACAATACTTCATCATCATCATCACAGCTCATATACGTCCCCACCGAGAGGCTCGAGCCTACCCTATGCTAGGGTGATTAGGCCTCACAAGCGATGCCCGTCTAATGACCCTGCCGTGGAGGCCTGCGTGCATGGTTGGCCCCGTGCACGCCGCCGTAAGGCGCTCCGTCTGGGGATTGCCCCGGTGTTCTCGGGCAATCCCCCCTTGGCGATAGCCCGACCGGTAGGTCGGGTTTGCCCGGGCGCGTGGGTAGTGGAGTCGCAGTGTGGACCTTACCTAGCGCGCCCATAAGGAAAGGGAGAACACCGGGGGGTGTTAGTGGGTAGGCCTGGCACTCTGCCGGGAGAGCCCCACACACGCTCGCCGTCTAGCCATGGCGGGTACGGTGCGGTTACGCATTCCCCCCCGAGAAAAAAAAGGGTGATTAGGCCTAATAGCCCGTTCACACAGTCTCCGTTTTACTGGTCCGTTTTATCGGATACGTTTATTTTCATTGATGGTCTATAGCAGGGTTTCCCAACCAGTGAGGCGCGCCCCACTTAGGGGGCGTAGAGTGAACAAAGGGGGGGCGCAGCGAGCGAACTATCTTTTGAATAAAACTAAACACGAAATATTTTCAATGTTCCGTCATTCAGTATTTGACGACAAAAATTATGCTCTGTTCACACATAGGCATCGTAGTATTATGTTATCTGTGACCGTATTACGTTTAACTAGAGATGAGAGTAACGACTGTTTCCAAATAACGAATAACAGTGCTGTGTTATTTCCATATAGCTGTTATTGTAAACTGCTGTTCGTTATCCTGTTATACTGTTGTTTTGCACAATGAACAACAGTGTATTCACACTGTTACCAACATCGAAATAGTTCCAAATAGTAGCGATCGGTGCTCTTATTCTCGGCATTTTTAATATTTAAAAATACTTAACACTAACTATAAAACAATTATTATTTACACTTACGCTAACTTTTAATTACGCACTTACACACTGAAATAATTAAATCGTAACGAAAAATAATCACAATTTCTCTAATTGGATCTGTTGCTGAACTGAACAGAACAGAATTGAACGAACAATGAAATTTTAAACAGCAATCTCATTCAAAACAGCAGTATAACGAATAATTATTATTCACCTGTTATTTCAAATCGTCGCGATCATCAAACATTTTAAAGTGAACTTTACGTCAATGTGAGAAAGCACAAAAATTAGTGGTTTGCGATTATCGTGTCGTGACTCGTGCAGTTTATATTGCTATCTCCCGTACACACCTATTGCACTCTCGCTCTTTGCTTCACTCTCGCGTTATGGCTAATTTACACTTTGTTAAGTAGCAAGTACGAGTGCGAAGTGCAGGTCACAAACTAAATAGAGATACTACGTATGTGCAGGTGTTAAGTCACAAGAAAAAACAACGTGTAAACGGCCACGCTGTTAAGTATTAAGTGCGAGTGCGAAGTGCAGGTGTGAAGTAAACTGATTAGAAGCGAGCTCTAAATTCTACTGTTAAGTAGACACCCCGCCCACCCGCGTACTCCCCGCACTCGCAGTTTCACCCGCACTTAACAGTGTGTAAACAGTATCGGTTTGATAAGTGCATAGTACATTATGGACTTGCAAGAAACAAATACTATACACTGTGTAAACGCTTCCTTCGCACTTAACAATTACGCTGTGAAGTTGTCACTTCGCACTCGCACTTACTACTTAACAAAGTGTAAATTAGCCATGACGTTATCGCTCATTGGCAACAGCGCGGTGGGTGGAACGTCAGTCATTGCGCTACAACGCTACAATATCAACAGCAGTTTATAATGATAGCAGGATAATCCGTTGCTCAATAATGTATTATTCGTTACGTTCATATAATGCATTATATTATCTGCTATCGTAATAACGACCATCTCTACGTTCAACGTATCCGTCGTTACTGGATGCGATGTTCACAAAGCAAATTCGCAGTATATCACCGCTTCTCTACAAGGATGGACGTTGTCGTGTTGTATTGGTACTATCGCCGGCGAAGAAGGAAAGAAGAATCGACATTATTGGCAGCATACACTCTTGGCGTAAAGACTTAAAGAAGGCGCTTACAGTTTACTCATGAGTCTGTTGCGAGGAGACGACTCAATTTTTTTCAATTACTTTCGAATGTCGATGTCTACTTTTAATCATCTTAAACTACTGGAAAAGGATTTAAAAAAGCAAGACACGCGTTGGCACAGAATAGATAATAGTACTACGTACAGAACGGCCACTCACCTCCCCGCACTCATTTCAAATACCTCGTCCTACCCGGCACTTCGTTGTAGACATCACTGACACATAACAAGGGCGCGCGCGATCGCTCGGACGAGTAGACTTCCCGTAGTATTACTATTCTCTTTGAGTAGACGCTAGCGCCGGGCGATAATAGAGACAGCGCTATGCGGGTAAAAGAGAAGGCAGTCGCTGCACTTCCCGCGTCATTTCGATTGATAACCGCGCACTCAGCCCTACTAGATTCCACGCACACACATGCGCGTGTACGAACGTCATTTGTATAAGTAGTAGTAATAGGTAATTGATTTGCGAACGTTGTATGAAGTGTCCGGGGTGTGGCGTTGGAGGAAATGTATTTTTTTGAAGTGAGAACTTCTTTAGCGGCGTTGTACACTTTTTTTGTAATGGGTAAAAAATGATAAACTCGCGTCAGGACACGTGACACTGATCGAAAATTCGTAAGACCAATTAAAATTGAAATGGCCGCAGGAACTGTCGAGGTGCGGTGAGGGGTCCACGTAAGCCGGCCGAGAACAATAGCGGCTGTCAAAAGTACTGGAAGTCACACGTCACTTGAGACAGTTTTAATCAATTTATTTACTTTGTTAGGAAAAATCTAAATTGTGCTTTTATTTGATTTTGTTGTAAATATTAATTAGGTAAGTTAGTATAAATTAAATATTATTTATTTGTTATAAAATTACGTTTTTAAGTAGTCTGTTTTGATCATATTTTTAATTTAATTGTAAATATTTTGATTAATTATTACTAGTTATATAATTATGTACGCACAACGTTACAACAGGAAGTTGATTTTTCTGAGGGATAAACTTTTTAATGTAATATAAATTGTCATGTTTGTGTACGATAGCGCAATAAATAAATATTGTATTCTACCACATAAAAGATAGTACTTTTATTCTGATAATTAAAGCAATTCGTGCAAAATTATTCCATAATCATTCCAAAATATCCAAAACGCACAACGTTAATACTTAAGTTTTCACTTCTGCCGGCACTCCCGGAGTGCAACCCGTATTTTTTTTTATTGCTTTAGAAGGCAGACGTGCAAACGGCCCACCTGATGGTAAGTGGTAACCGCCACCCATGGACTTTGCCAATATCAGGGACATAGCGACGCCGCTGCCTACTTTGAATACAATACTCTTCTTAAACCTCGCTTGAAAATAGACATGTTATAGCGCTCGGGAAACACAGCAGCAGGAAGTTCATTCCAGAGCCGGACCGTACGTGGTAAAAAAGAACGCTGAAAGCGAACCGTGCTAGACGATATTGCTTTCAGGTAGTAAGGATGAACTGTACTGCGGTGCCGAGTGGTATGGTGATAAAAAGGTGACGTTGGTACCAAGTCGAACAGTTCCTCGGAGCACTCACCGTTGAAAATTCAATAGAAGACACAAAGAGATCCGAAGTCCCTCCGTGACTCCAGCAGCTCTAACGAGTCCAGCAGATCAGAATCACCGATGATACGAGCCGCCCGACTTTGGAGAGAGTCAAATGTTATCCGGTAAAGTTGTACGGGGACGTAATATTTTTAATGTTCCGGTCATCCAGTATTTGATGACGAAACCGAATGTCACAATTTATCGGACCGATATTGTTTACCGCTTACAGAATACTGTGTCATGTATGAAGTCGCCCAAACAACTCCATAGACTATTAATGAAAAAAAACGTATCCGATAAAAGAACCAGTAAAACGGAGACTGTGTGAACGGGCTGTCAACCGCTGGCCCAGTGCGGATTGGTCGACTTAACATACACCATTGAATTTCTTCGCATATGTATGCAGGTTGCCTCCCGATGTTTTCCTTCACCGTAGAAGCGTCAGACAAATGTACCTACATATGAAATTCGAAAGACATTGGTACATGGCGGTTTCGAACCCCGGACCTCCCGAATGGAAGGCAAGTGCCGAGTCCACAGCGCCACCAATGCTCAACAATACCTACCACAAATAAATTTTAATTTTAATATTTTTTTATCGCGGTGGTAATTAACTAACGATATTTAGAGTACACTGGGCTGTGGACACGATCGTGGGCCAATACAAATCAGTGTATAGATTGGAGGGCCGCAGAAATAAATGTGTGGGTTTTTACCCCCCCCCCCCCCCCCCTCCATAACGTGCCGTACCATTTTGAGCAGCTTAAGATGCAAATCTCCCTTTTTTGAGGACATTACTTAATGGCATTTTACATTGTACCTACTCTTTATTCACAGACAAAGCTTGCAAACAAATCTGCATTTTTGACGAGTGTGTCGTACATCATCTAAATGGGGCCATCCCCGCGATGTCACAGAAATCGGCTCTCAATCAACGAAGTTCCACAGTAGCGAACATAACTGAATTGACAGCCCCCTCCTTTCTGAAGTCGGTTAAAAATGCAATGCAGCCAGTGCCCGTTTTTCATGAGTACATTAGATTCCTCCGACTTATCTCTTGGGTATCACAGGGATCCAACATTTCGTTATTTTTTAAGCTCCGACGCATACTTTGGAGATATTTGTAAAATTGCTAAATTTCTCTACATAATAGGGCTCGGGATGAAAAATGATTTATTAAATATAGGTCTCGGCTACATATCACTTATTATCATCTATCTATATCTGTATATATATAAAAGAAGAAACCGACTGACTGACATATCAACGCACAGCCTAAACCTAGTCTAGAGATTTAAAATTTGGCACGTAGGTTCCTTATGAGATGTACTAAGAAAGGATTGTCCAAAATTCACGCCCTAAGGGGTTTAAATGGGGCTCCAAATTTTGTATGGGGGAACAAGATTAGTTGGACTATTTTATTCGAATCTTCACAGGAGTACTATCGATAAATGAGTCAACACTTGTTTTAGGTTTTTTTCAGAATTCACCCTTTTAAATGGGGGATATGGGGTGTCGAAGGCTGAAAATTAATATGGGTATCCTTTGTATGGTTTGTCGGGTCGCTGGTTACAGAAACAGTAACGATTTATAAATCCAACCTGGCGGTCGTGAACTACCATCATCGTTTTCTATCTTCTTAATATGGAGAAAGAAACTGAAAAGAAGAAACTGATATCAACGTACAGCCCAAACCTTCGGGTCTAAAGATGCAAAATTTAACAAGTAGGTTTCTTATGAGGTCTAAGGGCTATGAGCACTAAGAATGGATTTTTCAAAAACCACCCTCTAAGGATTTGAAACGGAGGTCCAACATTTGTATGAGGAAACAAAATCAGACTATTTTATTCGAAATTTCACAGGAGTACTGTTATCAATAAATGAGTAAACACGTGTTTTTAGTTTTTAGAGAATGCAACCCCTAAAAAGGTAAATGGGATGAGAAAGTCTGAAAATCAACATGGGTATTCTTTTTGTGGTTTATCGAGTCGCTGATTACGAAAACAGCAACACGGGCGAGCGCGGGCGGCGCGGCGAGACAGGAGTAGTTATGAATTTGACGCGAGCGAAGCCGCGGGCAGAAGCTAGTCTATTTATAAAAAGGAGATGTTCCCATCTATAGACGCATGCACAGCCGTAACCGCTAATGGTAGAAACGTGAAATTTCCCTCTAGTGGCAGTAGTTCGGTTGTTAGTACGGTTAACCGGACGAGTGCCACTTTTTAGTTGCAGTAGTTCGGTTGGTACGAAGCACCGAACTAACGATACCTTTTGGTGGCAATAGTTCGGTTAGTAGGTAGTATATTAATAGAATTTTTATTGTAAATTATTATTTCATCTTATAATGAACATGTAAATAGAGCGACTTTATACAAAAATGTTTTAGTCTAACTATAAATATAATAATACTCGCACAACAAGATATAAAACTTTATGAATTTGTCGGTTACAGGTACCAGGATAGCAGAATCGATAAAGAGGTTTTTCACTCTGGAATCGCAGTGTGATCACGGGTCACGACCGCCAGGAGAAAACCACTTCACGGTTTATGCATTCCTGGTCCCCGAAGTTTTATATAATATATTAAAATATTAACGCATTTATATGCATCACATTGAAAATCAATCGATTTTGCTTGAATTAGATGTAACTTCGTGATTTTTTTTCTATCGATAAAATATTATAATTTTATGTTTTCACTCAATCCAATCCCTTATATATATTTTTAGAAATGGGATAGTTCATTATTCAATTTCAAGTGTAGAAATCAAATCTTTACTTATAGAATAGAATCTACGATTAGCAATTTAGTTTTATGCCCCCTCTAAGCTTGCGGCAATATTTCGACTGAAATATTTTTGTACCAAGTCGCTCTTTCTAAGTTCATATTTTAAAATAAAATAATAAAATAATAATAATAATGTTTATTTGTACTGTTACAATATTTGGCATATTATTGATAATTTGCTTAGACTATAATTTACCTATATAAGTAACTGATCACGTCGAATACAGAGAGTATCAATACGATGGCCCCAAATTAAGCTTGAGCTTGTTTCTAGGGGGACCAGAATTATGAGTTTCCTATACAAACAATACACAGCAATGTGTGGAAGTAAAGCAACCACCTACTAATTTATTACAAGGTATGTACATTAAAAGAAAAGTAGTAAACTCAGTAGCAGACTAAGATGAATATGTGTGTGCGTGTATGTGTGTGCGTGTATGTGTGTGTATGTGAGAGCGTGCGTGTGTGTGTGTGTGTGTGTGTGAGTGAGGGAAAGCGAGAGGTACTGGGCGTGGTTCTAAATATGTATTTATATGTAAAATGTAAATAATATACCATTTATTATTATTTTTTACCAGGCATGACATTTTCGATATCATCGTATGATAGGGAGAGCAACCATTTTATAACAACTTTTTTGCACAGGAATGTTGATAGATCTTTAATGTCACATTCTTTGCACGCTATATTATAAATATATGGTTGCAGGTAGGATGGGCAGCGCTTGGCCAAAAGGGATGTGGCCCTGGGACAAGGGATTGAGAAGATTCGCTTATTCACCAGAGATGGTATTCAGGCGTTCTTTTTAATTTTTTGTGCATACACAATATAGATTTTAGGATATAAAGTTGTCTTACTCTTAGTATTTGTGTTTCCTTATACAATGTTTCTGTTCGATACCGAAAAGGCTTCCTCAGCATTACTTTGATTACAGCTCGTTGAGCTCTTTTAGTCTCAATCAATGTGCTCTTCCCAGCACCACCCCAAACAGAGATCCCATACTGTAGAACAGATTGACAGATAGCTTGAAAAATTGTACGAAGAGTGTCAGGGGATGTGCAGTCGCGTAGCTTCTTTATTATGAAAATGATTTTTCTGACCCGGTTAGATAGTGAATGGATATGCATTTTGAAAGACAAGTTTTGGTCTATAGTGATACCTAAATATTTCAAAGACTCAGTGCGATCGATGAATGGGCAGTTGCAGTTACTGAAGGCCCAGTAATAAGGGTTGCAAGAATGAATTTTAAGAGCGATATCATTGGGAGGTCTGGATGCTCGGGTTTTATGGAAGGTGATAGCTTTTGTCTTAAGAATATTCAGAGTCAGCAAGTTCCTATCAAGAGCGTCAGCCATGGTCTTCAATCCATTCTCCGCGAGCTTGAATACGCGTTCCCACGTTTTAGCATGGAATAGAATAGCTGTGTCATCTGCATAAGATATTATTTGCCCATTGTCAAGGGGTGTATTCAGTATGTCGTTAATGTATAGGGTGAACAGGGTCGGACCAAGTATACTTCCCTGCGGCACTCCAAAGTTGATGGGAACAGTCTCGCTAGTCTGATTGTTTACTTTTACGAACTGCTTACGCCCTGACAAATAACTCACAAACCATTGGAGTGGAACACCTCTAACGCCGGCGGCTTCGAGTTTTTTTAGGAGTAAGGGAACCGACACAGTGTCAAACGCTTTGGCTAAATCTATGAAGACACCAAGCACATTATCGCCCATTTCAATAGATGAAGCTATATTGTCTGTTAACAATGTTGCGGCATCCTCCGTCGATTTGCCTCTTCGGAAGCCAAACTGCATATCAGAGATGACTTTGTTTTTCTCAAAGAAGTTAACTAAGCGAGAATTGACGACCTTCTCAAGAATTTTGGAAAATATGTTCAAAAGTGCAATAGGCCTGTAGTTTTCGACTAAGTCCGTTGAGCCACTTTTGTGAATTGGGCTTACTGCAGCCACTTTCCAGGGTTCTGGAAAGATCCCCATCTCAAGGCTTAAGTTTATAAGGTAGGTTAAAGGTTTTAATATGTAATGTTTTATTTTCTTAATTAATCGAGGGTCGATTTGGTCTGGTCCTGGAGAGCTGTCATTTTTAAGTTCAACTATGTATTTGTTGATTTCAAATTCGTCGGTGGGAGCTATAAAGAATGAGCTAGATAAGGTTTTGCAAGGACAATATTTTTTTGCAAGGGAGTCTTGCGTTTCAGAAAGTCTTGTAAGGATGATGTCAGAAAGGTTTTTACCCAAAGTAGAGAAGTAGTTGTTGCATTTATTTAAATATTCAGTGGTATTATTTGTGTTAGTAAGTAATTTATTTGAGTTTTTTACTTGAGAGTTCGGTTCATATATAGTTTTAAGTGTTTTCCACAGCTGTTTGGGGTCTTTTTGATTTTTGCGTATGCGTTGACTGTAAAACTCGCTCTTAATTTTTCGCAACAGGCTGTTGTAAAAGTTCCTGTATCTAGTACATATCAAACGACGCATCTCGTCATGAGGGTTGTTTTTTGACTCTAACTGCAGCTTATCCCTGTGCCTCATACACCTCAAGAGACCGGGCGTCATCCAAGGCTTTATGTTAAATTGACTGCGGCTTGTTCGGATCTTCCGAGAATGTTTCATTATCAGGCTGGAGAGGGTTTCGGAAAGTGCAGTGACAGCAGAATTAATACAGCGATTGTCAATGATCTCGGACCAAGTTACGGTCTTTAATTCATCAGCAATAGCGTCTTCGTCTATTTTGAGTCTCCAGCGATTATTCGCTGGTTTAGTGTATCTGTTTTTTATCGAGGTGGCGGCCAATGCTATGTCATGATCTGTGATTGAGCATTTACACACTACTCCTGTGCTTTTGGATACTGATTTTATAAAAATATGATCGAGGCAGGCTGATTCTCTTGTCGGTTTTGAGATTGCTGGTAAGCTGCCGTGAGATGCCATGAGATTTAGATATTCAGTACCATGTCTATTACTAAAGCTGTTACAAATGTCAATGTTTAAGTCTCCGCAGACAATTACTGTGGGATATTTTGATAATTTCGTCAATGTATTATCAAGAGAAGCAATAAAATTATCAAGATTTACGAATGACGGGGACCGATATACGCCGAGTAAAGCTACGTTATTGTTAATGATCACTAGAAGGCTATCGGCGTCGGCCACATCAGACTCCCATAAGGAGATTGGTAGATCGGTTTTAGTGTAAATGATTATACCACCATTTTTGTTTTTTTGTGAGTGTGTTCGACAAGCGGAGTAGCCAGGTAATGTTTCTAATATGGTTCCTTCGCTTAACCAGCATTCAGTTAGGACGATTACGTCGGTATCCACGCTCAGGCGTTCGAGAGCTACGGTAAAGTCATCGAAGTTTCGCTGGTAACTTCTTATATTAAAGGTAAGTATTTTTAGGTTATATTCAGGTATGCATAATTGGTTTCTGCAGTCTTCCAATTTACTCACAGCGTGACAATCTATAGTAAGTATTTCGTCTATGTCATCAATTACATTAAGTAAAGCCATTTAAGTAATGGAGAAAAGAGAATGATGAAAATAATGAAGGTATTGTCACTAATTGTGCGAGTTTAGGGGGCAGTACCCCTAGTATGAGTTTTCATCGTCATCGAGCTCGATCAATCGTATCGTCTCCTCTCCATACATTGACTAGTAGCGCTCCTAGCGTTCAATAGCAGGAACTAATATTGGCAGTATGAGTCAATTCGAGGCCTCGATTTACGAAATCGTCTATCGTTGGCGCTCGAAAAGTGCATTTTGGCAGTATAAGTTGCTGTTTTGACAGTTCTCACGAAGTATTTCGAGACGAAATTTCGTATCGAGTGACGATACAAAAAATTCAGTGAGAGGTAATGTGATAGCTAGTTTTAAAAGCCAAATTAATATTTCTTTGGCAATAACATTAGTGGAAGAGTTTGACAAAACCGGCTGATATTTTCAAGAAAGCCGGGAGTTAAAACAACGGTCGTAAATATGTAATAAAAGGTAAGACCATAAGAGGTTATGTTTCTCTGTGTTAACTTTATTTTATTACTAATGTAGAGGGTGCTTTGTTGTAGGTGTTGTAAATGCTTTGCTGATATTTGAGAAGAAAGACTTGACAAGACATTTTGATAAAGACAAGACAATAAATAAGACTAACTCGCTGCATTTTCTAATAAATCATCCTAACCCTAGTGACCAAAAATATAGTAAACAAATTGATAAAATTTCTTGCTGAAGGACAGTATGGCGCATAAGTTGGTAAGATATTTATTGTAATAATTCATTAAATCATTTCTCTCTATAGGAATAATTATGAGAAGGTTACATACCTAGCTACATGTTTCCATTTATAAGATTTGGTGCTGTGTTATGCCCCATACTACATAATTATTTAATAAAAGTAGGATCCTTTTATCTTGATGACAAAAATAAATAACATTTTTAATCATACATTGAGCTATTTGTGTGTATTCAGTTACATTTGTTGTTACATAGGTACCTATATGAAGAAATGTAGCTAATTACTGTTAATTTTTGTTTCAGCTTTCATTTATATGGTTTGTATGGGTTGGCTACCACTCAACCACTCAGCATATTTACTCCATAAAATGAAATAGAACATTTACATAACTATACAAAACATGTCAATTCATTGAATTCATTTGTCAATGTACAAATGGTATAAGCAAGCACCGAACTCAAGATTACCTGCTTATGATTATAAACTTCACACTTATGGAAGTGCTTTATTAAATTGCCATAGTATGCTAAAGATTCACAAATCCAATGCTTCCTGTAAGTTTAAAGAAAATTATATACCAACTAGGTATGTGCAAGATATTAAAAATTGACATAAGAGGTATTTTATTTGCTGAATCTTTATGAAAGTAGATAATTTTATATGAAAAATAATATTGGTAACTACTTATCTTTATGAAGAAAAAATGTAACTAAAGAATTAATACTATTAATTTTTGAGGAGTAGGTAAATTGTAGATGGCTATTGCTTGGAATATTTAAACCACAAAGGTGGCTTTATGTTAATTGAAGAATGTTATGTCCTCTGTGTAAGTTATTAAAAGTGGCATTTTATTTTAATTCGGAAATGTAATTTATAAATTATAAATGGTTGATTGTATCATTACAAAATAAAGATTCATTAAAAAGTAAGTAAATCTAACTTTTATTGTATAAATTTCATAATCCTGTTACTGACTTCAAGAATAATGAAGATTTCACTGAGATTTTACCATACCATATGGGAATAGTGGTGTAATGTGTTTAATATTGCATATTACTCAATAATAAAATATATGTATAAAAAGCAAATGGTGTGAATGAGAATCTTCTCTTTTATGAAATTCATAAAAACAATTACTATACTACCAGTGTTTCATGGTTTCCAATCTACATCATGGATCATAAACATACATATCACTGCTGGGCAAGGGTCTCTTAATTTCACGGGTTTTCATAATGAAATAAAAAACCAGAGTAAATAATTTATGTTTAATTTTACAAAGACTGGAAACATATAACTTTAATTTAAATATTATCAATATAATATTTTCCATTTACATGAAATTGATGAAATCGCTAAGGACAACGCCTCTACTGAAAGAATAGAATAGAAAATTTTCCATTTTACACTATTGTATACAAAGCAAATACAAAGGAATATTTCCTTAAATTAACTGAATAATGAAAAAATAAGTATTAGGACAAATTCTTGAAAAAGTTACATTGTCGCTTAAAAATAGGCTCATCAAACCAGGATCAGTGGAAAAGTAGGTTTGCTTTTTGATTTGGCTTTTATGGGAATGATTGTGGTCCGACCTCTATACTTTAAAAAGGAAGACTACATCAAAGTACCACAGGACACCCATAAACAAGTCCCATTTGCCGTTTCACACTGTTTTGAAGTGAGGTTGTGTTGGATTTAAAATCATGGTAGTGCCAAGATTCACCCATTTAAATAATGTAATACAATTTAAACTTTTCAAATATGAAATGTTTCTATTTTGATAAAAGGACAACTACCTATTATGACTAAAGTTAAATATCTTTGTAAACACACACTTTGAAATCCAAGTTATTTATTTGATTAATATTGAGTATTTCCTCCTATTGCACGAAAAATGGTTCTGCTTCTTCATCTTGAATTTATCTTTATAGTAACAGCTTTTTATGTTCGCTTGAAGGAATCCAAATCCTCCTCCCTGTTAATTCCATATTGCCGCCGGCAACTTGGTCTTTTGAGTGATAGTTGACCTGCCTTAGATATCTTCAGCAGCTTCTAGAGATCTTCGATTTCTCTTTTTATATATAATTCTAAACATATTCAATTATTTTCTTGAATTGCGTACTATGCACTAGTACGGTTCATATTTATGAGTTAAACCTATAAAATAAGAATAATTGGTTGTATTAGATACAAATAACCCATCATATTTAAATAAATAAAAGAATACATGAACACACCGCCAATAATTAAACTTACTTTTTGTCTGTTTTTGCATTATCAACAAATAAAATTAAAAATTCACATCATAACATAACCTCAAAACGGTGTGGCCCCTTTTTTCTGCTTTTCTACTAAAAGTTTAGAAAATATCTACTTAAACATTATTAAAATAAATTAAGTCCATATTACATTCGTGTAATAAAATCTGCGGAAGAACGAATACATTTATATTTTAATAGATTTTTTTAGCGTGTAAAGTTATAATCACCTCCTAGAGTATTTTGCACTGATGTACCCTATTTTTGATTTATTTATTTGTCCGTTTTGTACAAAACGGACAAATCTTTTTATATCTATATTTTTCATATTAGTAAAATCTCCAAAAACTACAAGAATTCTTTACGGAATTACGAACTAAATGCTTAATTTCCATGCTTTAAATCTACTAAAAAAGTAAAAATATACCAAAAGTGGTATCACCGAATTTTAGTGAAACGTCGAGTTATGAACTCCCGACCGACCGCCGTCTTTTCGAAACGACGCCCCCACATGTTCGCACAACAGCCACCGTCATTTCGAAATGACGTATGGGCATCACCGCCGTCACCGCACTTTAGTGCTTAATACTTTTAAAATACGTGTTATTTTCGTATGCAGTTTTCGCTACTCTATAGAGGAATAAATGTCACGTTCATTCAATAACCAAAGACAATCTAGACCCATCGAAGAAAAAAAGGTGAACGAGTTGAAAACGACTGATGCCATGATGTCGGCCAGTCGCGCGGTTATGGCCTTTCGCGGTGCTTTCGCGCGCCATACGAGTGATTATTGTTGAAGTGTAAATTGTGATTTAGTGGGATTTTTGCATAAAAACGTGAGTAAAGTATTATAAGTATCTTATTTATAGTATTTTTAGTAATTACAAAGCTTTTACGATTTGTGTGTGTTGTAGTTTTTGTATAAAAACGATTTCAACAAAATGCGAACTAGATTTCCGTTGTCGCGCGGCATACAGTTTTTTATCGCTATTATTACACATGATTATTATCATAAAAACTACTATAACCTTATATATTTAGAAAGATAATATTATAAAGAATTCGTTTCTGTATCAAGCTTTTGATTTCCGTTATGTTTTATCAGTTTTACAATTATTGGCGCGCCGTTCAGAAAAATTACGCAAATTCAAACCTGTACTAATTTAATTTTTACTATGGGCACATAATTATATTTTACCTTTATTTGAAAGCGATTTTCATGTAGATTCTAAATATATATAAATGTGCTAAATTGTTATCTCTGGTATAAATGTAACGAACATTTTTATTCCAAGCGCACGCATTTTAACTTTGTTCTTCTAACAGTATCGGTTTCAAACGGAACTTATAAAAACAAAACACGTCGTAAAAATGTCAAACAACAATAAGTTCTTAGTCTGATTCATTGGCTTCCCAGAAATGTAACTGGAGTCGCTGTAAGTATAAACATTTGGCCGTACGAATGTAAACAAAGCGCTAAGTGCCAAGCGCAGCAAAAAAATGACGCCGGGTGTCAAGTGGCCGGCTGTTGTAGTTTTTTGCGCGCCGCGCTGCCGGTCCCGGGGAGGTGAATGAATGCTACGTGTCTCTTTTTAGCACATATAAAGTGAAAGAGATAGAGAATAAGCAATATGAAGTTCGTTCAATCGAGTGATCGTGAGCTCGATATGGTGAAGACGCGCGATCGAATTGTAAACTCATACTACCAATTGACTCGATGACGATCAACGTTATCGTTTACTCGACGACGATCACTCGATCGGTTTTGAGAAAACTCATACTAGGGGTACAGAAGTGTGCTTGATGAAAGTTGACTCCGTGTGTTTGCGTGTGTAATGCTGTGCCCAGAATGATACGTGTGAGTGTGTATTTTGTGATGTGTACGTGAGCTATGTGTTTTAATTATGTTGTGAAGGTGTATGTTTTGTGTAAAGTGATTGTTTATTTTTGAATGTATAAATACGTTTTTTGTCTTGTAGGGGTGTGTATTTGTGTTTAGTATGGGTGAAGGCCTGCTTACTAAGCATGTTATTAATATTATACAAGGTACTGCAAAATTTGACATAATTATTACAGTTAAGGACAACTTATAGTTGCAACTAATATTATAAAACAAGGGTGAAAAGTTATTTCGGGCTTGGGAGACCCAGATGGCGGTCCAAATCCTCATTTGTCCGAATCGAAATCGAAGGATTCCCTTCTTCTTTTCGGACGAGTATGAAACCGTTCTTGACCCAGCATTTAAAACCTTGTTCTTTTGCTCGCAGTTTGGCGCTGCGAAACAACTGCCTATTGTATTTTGTAAGGCGCTAGTTCAAATATAATTCCCTGTTAGTGCCGTTGATTTCAATATCAGAGGAGTATATAGGACGTCTAGACTTTGCGGCTTTCAGGAACTCATTAATAATTTACAATATATTTCTATCAATTTATTAACCGAACTATTGCCACTAAAAGGTGTCGTTAGTTCGGTGCTTCGTACCAACCGTACTACTGCCACTAAAAAGTTGCATTAGTTCGGTTAACCGGACTAACAACCGAACTACTCCCACTATAGGAATTTCGGACAGTTGTTTTAATTCAAAATGCGCACGCACACTAAGGAATTTAAAAAAAAATTAACCCTAAAGGGATGAAATAGGGGTTGCAAGTTTGTATCTTTAAATAAGCAATTAGATTTTGATAAAACTTGAGATTCATGTTGTTAAAAATATTTCATTAAACACGTGTTTCATGGTTTATTGGAATTCACCCCCTTACAGACCTCAGCCGGGCCACAAAAAAAAACCGTATAAAATAGATTGTTTGAGTATGTCGCTATAATGTCTAGTTTGTCAGAGTTTGTCGGCAAGTTTCAGAGTTTGTCGGCAAGTTTCAGTTTGTCGCTTGCGCGTCTCAGAAATCTGTGTGGCCCGGCTGGGGTAACGTTACCCAGCCGGGCCACACATATCTCGAAAACGAAACGACCTAGTGAAAATCTGTTCGCTGATATACGAGGGCGGGTCAAAAAGTTCGCGGAATGAGGGGCATGGAGGGGGGAAAGGTGACTTTTTACCACCTGCACTAGTTGTGACTCTCATTAAGAGTATAAATACTAAGTTAAAAAAAAATAGGTCATAATTACCTGAGCTACACATCAATCAACAAGTCAATCCGGAAGAAAATTTGCAACATGAAGAAAATTGAGTTTCGCGCAGTCATCAAGTTCCTTACCAAACAAGGAAAACCTCCCCAGACTATTTTGGAAGAGATGTCTTCTGTTTACGGGGACTCTTGCCCTGGTAAAACCATGGTTTACAAGTGGCACAACCTGTTTAAGCAAGGCAGGGATTCGATTGAAGATGATCCGAGGCCAGGGCGGCCTGTCGAGGCAACCACGGCAGAAAACGTCGAAAAACTTGAAAAAATCATATTGGAAGATGCCCGTTTAAAGAAGAAACAGCTTGCAGAAATGATTGGAGTATCAGCTACAACCATTTTGAACATCCTACACGACCATCTTGGCATGTCAAAGGTGTGTGCAAGATGGGTGCCGAGAATGCTTACGCCACACCAGAAGCAGCGGCGAGATGAGTGTTGTCGCGAGTTTTTAGCGCTCTGTGGTGAACAAAAGGATGAAGTTTTGAACCGAATTATGACTGGAGATGAAACTTGGGTTCATCATTACGAGCCTGAGTCCAAACAAGACTCCATGCAGTGGCACAAAAAGGGCACACCACCTCCGAAGAAATTCAAAGTGTCTCCGTCGGCTGGAAAAGTCATGGCTACTGTTTTCTGGGATTCAGAGGGAATCCTCCTTATTGATTATAAAGAAAAGGGTGTCTCTATCACTGGAGAGTACTACGCTGCACTATTAGAATGTCTGCCAGATGCTGTGAGAGAAAAAAGACGGGGAAAATTGACTAAAGGTGTGCTCCTTTTGCATGACAATGCACCCGTGCATAAGGCGCAAGTTGCGATGGCTGCTGTTCAAAGAGTGGGCTTCGAAATCTTGGAACATCCTCCCTATAGCCCAGATTTAGCCCCAAGAGATTATTATTTGTTCCCAAAAATAAAAAAAGAGCTTCGAGGGAAGAAATTTTCCAGCGATGAAGAAGTGAAGAGCGCAATTTCGGCCTATTTTGACGACAAAGAGAAATCATTTTTTTTCGAAGGTATTAATAAATTTTTGGCAGAAGGTTGCTTGAGTAAAATCCGTGTTCAGTGTGTAGAATAGGAATGAATTTATTTACAAAATTGAGCTATATTTATACATACAAACTTAATACTAAAACCAATCAAAAAATAGGATTTTACGCCAATCAAAATTCAGCGGCCGGCGAAGGCGCGAATTCTCACGGCGTATACGTCAGACGCGATATAAATACTTGCGATGACGTAGGCGCGCTCTTTTTGGCGGCGACAGCGAGACGGTGCGTACGTGTGTGGAGGCAGCGCGCGGATATCGAAACAGCGGCGCGCGCGCAGCGAATACTACTACACGAAGATTTGATGCTGTGTTGAAAACTGTTGGAAGCTGTCTTATAGCTCTTTTCAGAGCTGCTCTTATTTCAAACCATAGCTCTTTTCAGAGCTGCTTACTATTTCACTCGACGATGTCTGTAGGTAAGTAGGCTACAAATTAATTGATAGGTCTAATAAATTTATTAGAGTTAAGGGGGAATACATTGAGAAGGAAAAATAATTTTGTGTTTTATTTCTTATTTTTTACCCTCCATTCCGCGAACTTTTTGACCCACCCTCGTAGATAGGCGGCAGTTTGTCGGACAAGTTTCAGTTTTCATCGGGCTCGCGTTTAAGGGGGATGTGTAGTCCGGCTGGGGTAACGTTACCCCAGCCAGGCCACACAGATATCCAAAACCAAACGACATAGCGAAAATCTGTTTGCTGATATAGATAGGCGACAGTTTGTCGGACAAGTTTCAGAGTTTGTCGCGACATAGCTTTTTGTGTGGCTGACCCCAGCCGGGCTACAAAAACAAATGAAAAATAGATTGTTTGAGTATGTCGCTATGTCTAAAGTTTGTCAGTTTGTCGGCAAGTTTCAGAGTTTGTTGCTTGCGCGTTACAGAGATGTGTGACCGGGCTGGAGTAACGTTACCCCAGCCGGGCCGCACAGAGGTCCAATTCAGCTAATAAGCTACAGCCGAATCGAAACTGAACCGTTGCGATCGACCAATTAGAACGCCACATTATCACGTCATCGAGCAGTTGAAAGGCAATATAAGCGCTCCGATTGGTCGACCGCAACGGTTCAGTTTCGATTCGGCTGTAGTTTATTAGCTGAATTGGGCCTCTGATCTCCAAAACCAAACGACATAACGAAAATCCATTTGCTGATATAGATAGGCGGCAGTTTTTCAGAGTTTGTCGGACAAATTTCAGCGTTTGTCGATCCACCATTTCAGAGCTCACCTGCAGCAAAGTTGCTGCTACTGAGCTAGCTGGATCTCGAAAACAAAGCGACGTAGAGAAAAACTGTTTGCTGGAATAGTGAAGCGGTGGTTTGTCGGAGTTTGTCGGACAAGTTCAACAGTTTGAGACATACGCATTTCCGAGATATGTGTGGCCCGGCTGGAGAAATGTTACCCTAGCCGGGCCACCTGGATCTCGAAAACGAAAGGACCTAGCAAAAATCTGCTTACTGACAAAGACGGGTGGTAGTTTGTCAATACATTCTTCAAAGGTTTAGAGTTTGTTGATGCCTCAATCCAAAGAACGAAAGAATTCTTTATTTGGGTAAATAGTCTAGGAGCCTGGAGTCCCAAATGTGTTATTTTTTATGTTTTATGTACTTACAATGACAAGTTAATGTCAAATACTTAGTTAATTGAATTCAGTGATGAAACAGTAACCGTTAATATTTAAATTAATGTAAATCCTCGATGACTGATTGATATATTTTAAATTTATTATTTAAGCAACATTAGGCATCAGCCCCCCTAGCACGTCCACCAAAACACGATATGATAAAGCGGTTTATCGCGGTGAACTGTCAAAATACGACGAAATCCTATTGTATTTTGACAGTTCACCGCGATAAACCGCTTTATCATATCGTGTTTTGGTGGACGTGCTAGGGGGGCTGGTCTCCTTGTCTATCTATATGAAGTAATGTGCAGTCGCGTACAACACAAAATTCAACACGGGAAGCTGAGAGTTAATCCCCTTTCAAAAAAATAAGGAAACAGTAAGGAATAGTGTTGAGCTTTATTACAGCGAAAGCGAAGCGTGTTCGCGGGTATAGCTAGTTAATGAATACAGAGAAAGCGTCACACCACATCTCTTTGTATTTGCTTTGGTAAACTTTGTTTGCGCTTGAACTCTGGCTTTCCAATCGGGAGGCCCGGAGTTTTAACCTGCCAGGTACCTATGTGTTTTTTTCACGAATTTCATATGTACAGTAAGCTCCCATTCAAGCTTTACATTTGCACTACGAAAGCCGCCACTATTACGAGCGACATAAGAACGGTCCAAAGGTCAAACAGTCTAGCTTGAAGAGGAGCTTACTGTACATTTATCTGACGCTCTTACGGTGAAGGAAATCATCGTGAGGAAACCTAGTGCGTAGTGCGAGTTTTATCGAGCTCTACGAGTACTCGATCGTACGCATCGAACGCATTAATGCGAATTTGTATGGAATTAGAGCAGCGCCATCTAGTAGCTGCTATGGAATGAGACAGCTTCATCTAATGACTACTAGATGGCACTGCTCTAATTTCATACAAATTCGCGTTTCCGCGTTCGATGCGTGTGATCGAGTAACGCTCGATAAAACTCGCACTCCGCACACGGCATAAACCTGCGAAGTAATTCAAAGGTGTATGTAAAGTCGACCAATCCGCACTGGGCCAGCGTGGTTTGACTAAGCAGCGATTAGACTTCACGATCCATCGGGTGTTAGGGCGTCGCATCGGGAGCTAGGGCAGTTAGAGCGTTCTGATCACACTGCACTAGATCGCCTCCCTAACTCAGTAGGCAACCGAACGTGGTGTTGGAAGGATGGCTCCTGCACTCTCTAAATATCAAAAAATTGGTATCGCTCTTGCCGCAATTGCGGGTGAAAATGTGAAAAAATAATATAAAAAAAAGAACCACTGTGTGCTTTTATGAAACTACCATGCAAGTGACCCTTTTTTCTGATGGTAGGCATTTAACTGAAAATTATTCGATTAAAAAATCGCGTTTTTAATCTTAACTTAAATCTTGTTCTTCTGAAAACAAAATTATAAATAAAAAACAAGTAATTAATAAAAAATAATAATAAAATAACAAATTATTAAAAAAACAAAAAAACAAATTTATGAAAAATTAACGCTCTACACCAGGATCGAACCCCCACAGATTATATGAATCTCATGCTTTTGTGTAGGTAATGCGATTGATAGATAAAAAAAATGAGGCGATGTAAATAAACAAAAATTAATTAAAATCAAATAAAACTGTGCAATATGAACATTTTATATTCATTAGAGCCAGAAGATTTCAAACATTGTTTACGAATAAATTCTGCACAATTTGACTATTTTTTAAATTAAGTGACACCATAATTACGAGTATATTCAGAAACATGACACATTATTTAGAGAAAGTGTAAGTGCTAAATAAATTTGGTATAGCTTTATACATGTCCAGAACATTCATTAAACCAGATTTTTCTTTTTTGAACGACATTTTCTTGGCACACGAGGCCAATTTCGCTCCGATACACAGCAACAATCCGCTCACACCGAGCGCTGTGCGGCGACTGAGCGCCCTAACAGCGATTACATCTCCCGACTTACGCCCTAACTAGGGAGTTAGGGCGATCGGGCAACCACGATCGCACGATATCGGGACCCTAACTCCCTAACAGCGATTAGACCACACTAGCTAGGGCCCTAACTCCCGATGGATCGTGAAGTCTAATCGCTGCTTTAGGCCTAATCGTCCTAACATAACTAGTTACGGTAGGCTCAATGACTTGATTCGCGCTCTGACCGTCGTCCTGAGCGCACGCGCCCACCGAGACGCTCCGCCGGTCGCTCGTAATAGTTTACAAGTGTCGGTCTCACCGGTCTTGGTCCCGGTCCCGCCGGTCTCGGCCCTGGTCCCGTTGGTCCCGCCGGTCTCGGCCCTGGTCCCGCTGGTCCCGCCGGTCCTGGTCCCGTTGGTCCCGGCCCCGGTCTTGCTGGTCCTGGTCCCGGACCAGTCGATAAAAGTGTAGTGAGACCCCCGAACACAAATTTAGTGTCGTGGCGAACACGTTAAGTGCCAAGTAAAGTGCTGGAAGTGCTGGTATCGCTGAAGAAAGGAAGAACGGGCAAAGCGTTGGTCCTGGTCCTACCGGTCCTGGTCCCGGTCTCGCTGGTCCTGGTCCCGGTCTCGCCGGTCCTGGTCCCGGTCCCGCCGGTCCTGGTCCCGGTCCCGCCGGTCCAGCAGGCCTATTCGCTAACTACGGTTGGTAACTAGAACTGTCATTTTTGAAAGCCACTTTATATCCATTACGGTTTTAGTGATCTTATGTGTTACGGCAGCGTTCATGATAGGAGTAATGGATGTTAAGTTCCTTTCAAAAATGACAGTTCTAGTTAGCAACCGAAGTTACACCTGGACCGGCGGGACCAGGTCCCGCCGGTCCTGGTCCCGGTCTCGCCGGTCCTGGCCCTGGTCTTGCCGGTCCTGGTCCCGGTCTCACCGGTCCTGGTCCCGCCGGTCCCGGTCCCGCCGGTCCTGGTTCCTGTCTCCGATTTTTTGTCGGATCGGATCTCCCGGTGCCTAGTGGTGCTGTGCAGTGTGGTGGCGACCCCGGCGCTCTTGCGTCGGGCGAACGCGGTGTCGTGTGGTGCTGTGTCGTGTGGTGCTGTGTCGTGTGCGTGTTGCTGTGCAGACAGGACTGCCGTGCGGCCGCATCGTGCGCATCAAGACTCCATATAGACCGTAAGTGTTAGTCTATAAGGTAGTTGTAAGGACAATTTGTGGACCCTAGTGGCGTAGTTCTAAGTTACAAACACTAGTGTGCATAGATTATAAGGTTGTTTAAGTTTTAGTTTTAAGGTGTGCAAAAAAAAAATTGTCTTTGTGTACTTTGTGTGTATGTGACGGGCGAGACCCGTAACGTGGTCCATTATGGACACCTTTAGCGTGTCTGACGCCACAGGGGCGTCAGATAACGAGGTAAGAGATATCATGGGAGAGGCCTACTATGCGGATGAGGAGGACGCTCGTGCGGCTAGCGAGCTTACTTCACTGTGGGTCGATAGGGCCAGCAGGAAGAGGCCAAATCTTGGCAAGTTTTTTAGCGCCAGCTCCGGCACGGATTCGGAGATGGACACTGAAATCGAGACCGGGGGAGCTAGAACCCCCTTGCCGAAGGTGGCCCGTAAAGCCAATAAGGCTCGCAAGGGTGGTAAAGGTGGGGAACCAACCAATCAACCACCTGATGGTAGTGAACTACTCCATTCGGCCGGGCTCTGTGGCGCCCGCAAGGAGCTCGTGGAGGGCCCAGCTGAATTCAAAGTCCCTAAACCACCAAAGGGTAAAGGAAAAGGGAAGACCTTAAAGAAGGACAGGCCCCCCTCACCAGAGGGGCTTTACCGAGGTTGCCAAGAAGTCTGGTAACCTCAAGGGTACGTGCGTGAGAGACCTCAAAGAGGCCTCCACGTCCATCCTGGGGGTTGCCAGAATTCTGGCTGATAGGAAGGTTCGACGGCTACAGGCCGACAACCGCCGGCTGAAAGGTCAGCTTGACGCTATTCAGTCGGAGCTTGTCGCCCTAAGGAGGGACTTCTCGGAGCGGGGAGGGGGGGCGAGCCCACGCCAGAGGGCGAGCCCACCGCCAGTGACGGCACCAGCAGCATCAGCAGCAGTGGCCCCGAAGGGGGACGTCGTGACCCGGGACGAGTTCATGTCATTCATGGACTCGTTCCAATCGGACATGATGTCCCTTTTCAGGAACATGTGTGCGGTCAGGCTGGATGGCCTGGAGGTGGACGGGCGCCTCCTGCCGGCCAAATCGCACCGGCCCCCACTGGCCAGCGACAAGGCCACCAAGAGACAGCCCGCCGAGCAGGCACCCCCCGCCGCTGTTGCGGAAGCACCGCCAGCGCCCGCGACTGGGGGGAAGAAGAAGAAGGGAGTGACCACCCTGGCCCCTGAGGCGAACCTGCCGAAGAAGGCCAGGGAGGTCAAAGCCAAGAAGACTCCGGCGGCTCCGACCGCTGCGCCAGAATCGGTGGCGGGGCCTTCGAGGCCCGACACCTCCAAACCCCCTGAAGCGGAGGGCTGGAGCACGGTAGTAAAGAGGGGGCGCCGCAAGTCAGCCAAGGCGGCGACGGCGACGGCAGCGTCCAAGGCCGCGCCCCCTCCACCCCCAGCCACCGCCGCCAAGCCTAAGATGCCTACGGCACCTAAGACCTTGGCGGTGGTCATTACCCTTTCGCCGGAAGCGGTGGCAAATGGCGCCACGTACGGCGCTGCCATTGCGACGGCGAAGGGTAACATCAAGCTGGGGGACTTGGGGATAGTAGGAAGTGCCAAGTTCCGGACGGGGATGACGGGAGCCCGTGTCATCGAGCTCCCGAAAGGCACCTCGCCGGAGCAGGCGGATGCGCTCGCCACGCGCATAGCGGAGGTCCTCGGCGACGCCGCCAGAGTGGCGCGCCCGACCAAGACCGCGGACATCCGAGTCACCGGACTGGATGACTCGGTGACAGCGGAGGAGGTGGGCGAGGCCTTGGCGGCGTTGGCGGAGTGCCCCCGCGTTGCGATCAGAGTAGGCACGGTCCACCCTGGACTCAGGGGCATGGGAGCCGCCAACGTGTCGGCCCCCATCGATGTGGCGAAGCGCCTCGCGAGCGCTGGCAAGGTGACGGTGGGATGGAGCAGCGCCTCCATCCGCCTGCTGGAGCAGCGCCCCATGCGCTGCTTCCGCTGCATGGGGATCGGTCACCCCGTGCAGCGGTGCCCCTCCGCCAAGGACCGCAGCGCGCTCTGCTTCCGCTGCGGTTCGGAGGGGCACGCAGCTGCCACCTGCCAAGGGCAGGTGAAGTGCGCCGTGTGCGCGGACGCCGGCAAGCCTTCCACTCACCGGATGGGGGGCCTCAGTTGCAATCCCCCACCGGTGAGGGGAAGACTGATGCCGAGGGCTGCCACAGCGGCGGCTACCGGGCGGGCAGCACTGTCCGCCAGGGAGGAGATTCCCATGGACACCGCCAATGGCCAGTAGGTCCACAGGGAATCTCCTCCAAGTCAACATCAACCACTGCGCCGCGGCACAGGATCTCCTGTGCCAGTCGATGGCGCAGTGGCAGATAGACCTGGCGGTGGTCTCCGAGCCGTACGCGGTGCCTCAGTCCACGAAGTGGGCTGAGTCCACCGACGGTTTGACGGTGCCACCCACGAGCTCGGGCCCCCCCCCATCTCGGTTAGGGAGAGGGGACCCGGGTACGTGGCCGTCAAGTGGGGAGAAGTGGTGGTGGTATCCACCTACTTCTCCCCGAACCGCAGCCGGGCAGACTTTGAGGCCTACCTGACTGCGGTCGAGGGGGTGGTGAGGAGGGCGGCGCCCCTGCAAGTTTTGGTGGCGGGCGACCTCAACGCGAAATCGCGCGTGTGGGGCTCGCCCGCCACGGACATCAGGGGTGGTTTAGTCGAGTCCTGGGCCACGAGCCTGGGCCTCGACGTCCTCAACCGAGGGTCCACCCCGACGTGCGTGCCCCCTCGCCGCGAGGGTGAGGGACTGGAGAGTGGAGGCAGAGGAGGAGACCATGTCAGACCAGCGGTACGTCCGATATTCGGTCTCCCCCTCGCACGCCTCCACGTCTCCAGCGGGAACGGGTGCCGCCTTCCGCCGATGGGCGGTGACGCACATTCAGCCCGACGTGGCGCTGGAGGCGGCGATGGTGCGGGAGTGGTCCGAGCTGCCCCCGCACCTCGCCGGCGACGCTGACGGCATGGCGGCGCACTTCGCGGAGGACCTTAACGTCGTCTGCGACGCCACCATGCCGCGAGCGAAACCAGCCGCGCGCAAGCGGCAGGTGTACTGGTGGTCGCAGACCATAGCGGATCTGCGCGCCACCAGTTGGAGGGCGCGGCGCGCCTACCTGCGGTGCAGAAGGCGCGCCACCAGGAGGACGCCCGACGAGGAGGAAACTGCGTCGGGCGTACAGGGAGGCGAGCAAGGCCCTCAAGACGGACATCTTGAGGGCCAAAACGGAGTCGTGGAACTCTTTTATAGAGCTCCTCGACTCCGACCCCTGGGGACGGCCGTACCGACTGGTGAGGGTGAAGTACGGAAACAGTGCTCCCCCGATACACCAGTTGGACGAGGGGCTCGTGCAGAGGGTTCTAGGGTCGCTCTTCCCCGACCCTTTTTTTTTTTTTTTTTTTTTTTCTCGGGGGGAAATGCGTAACCGCACCGTACCCGCCGTGGGCTAGACGGCGGGCGTGTGTGGGGCTCTCCTGGCAGAATACCAGGCCTACCCACTAAAACCCCCCGGTGTTCTCCCTGCCCTTATGGGCGCGCTAGGTAAGGTCCACAGTGCGACTCCACTACCCACGCGCCCGGGCAAGCCCGACCAATTGGTCGGGCTATCGCCAAGGGGGGATTGCCCGAGAACACCAGGGCAATCCCCAGACGGAGGGCCTTACGGCGGCGTGCACGGGGCCAACCGTGCACGCAGGCCTCCACGGCAGGGTCATTAGACGGGCATCGCTTCTGCGAATGCCCGTCTTCGCCTGCCTATCCGTCTGCGGCGGATGGGAGCGGCTTGAGGGTCTGCCTCCCGCTCCCTCTCCGCGGCCTCCTTCTGCGAGATTACGTCCTCACAGAAGGAGGCGACAGCCTCCCATTCCGCCTCGCCACGGAGCATGGCCACGACCATGCTCGGCAGCGAGAGGTTTCCTCCGCCTCCCAGCGCAGCGTTGAGTTCACTGCGCTGGCGTCGCCAAGCCGGGCACACCAATAGTGTGTGCTCGGCAGTGTCGTCGGGAGCGTCGCAGTGGTGACACTGCGGCGTTTCCTCCCGACGGGCGACCCGGTGCAGGTAGTGACCGAAGCAGCCATGCCCGGTAAGTACCTGCACCATGCGGAATGTTAGGCTGCCCTGCCGGCGCCCAACCCACTCCTCCAAAACCGGACGAATCGCCTCGATCGTCCGGTGGCCGGCAGGCTCTTCCCCGACCCTGGACCCTTCGAGCCCCCGAGGATGGTCGCCCCCAGCGCCTCCCTCGAAGTGGAGGAAGCGGGCCCTCCCGTGTCGGAGCGGTTCCGGGCGGTGCTCAATACGAGCATCGTGCGGGCCGGTTCCCTCAGGGCTGGAAGGTGGGGCGACTCTGCCTTCTGTGGAAGCCGAATCGCCCCGCCGATGCCCCGTCGGGGTACAGGCCGGTGGTGCTGCTCGACGAGGCCGGGAAGTTTTTTGAGAAAATTCTCGCTTCCCGGCTCGTCGAACATCTGGAGGGCCCGGGACCGGACTTGGCCGAGCGCCAGTACGGTTTCCGCACCGGCCGGTCCACCGTGGACGCGGTGGCCCACCTCAAGAAGTGGACTGAGGGGGCCACGTCGGCGGGGGAGGTTGTCGTTGCGGTGTCGTTAGACATCCGCAACGCATTCAACAGCCTCCCCCACGAATGCATAGAGGAGGCACTGCGTTTCCACGGAGTGCCCCTCTACCTCCGCTCCCTCATCACCGATTACCTCCGCAGGAGGGAAATCGTGTATGAGGGGGCGGACGGTCGCGTCCACAGGTGGCCGATGGCGGCGGGAGTACCCCAGGGTTCCGTGCTGGGCCCTCTGCTCTGGAACCTGGGGTACAACTGGGTTCTGCGGGGTAACCTCCTGCCGAATATGGAGGTTGTCTGCTTCGCCGACGACACCTTGTCGCGGCGAAGGGGCGCACGTACGAGGAGGCGGTCCACCTGGCGTCGGTCGGCACTACGATGGTCGTCCGGCGCATCCGCCTCCTCGGGCTGGACGTGGCCGTCGAGAAGACGACGGCCATGACGTTCAGGCCGCCGCGTCGACGCAGACCCCAGGCGGGGCTCCGTGTCCGAGTGGAGGGGGTCCAAGTCCAGGTCGAGAGCTCCATGAAGTATCTCGATCTGGTGCTGGACCCCCGATGGGATTTCGAGGAGCATTTCAAGCTCCTCGCCCCAAGGCTGTCTGCCGCCGCGGCAGCCCTCGGACGGCTCCTCCCCAACGTGGGGGGACCGGGCGCAGCGTGCCGTCGACTTTATCAGACGGTGATAAAGTCGATGGCGCTGTACGGAGCCCCGATTTGGGCGAAGCGTCTCGCCCCCCGAACGATGGCCCTCCTGCGCAGGCCGCAGAGGGTTATTACCACTCGGGCCGTGCGGGCCTACCGCACGGTCTCTCACGGGGCGGCCTGCGTTCTAGCGGGCTCGCCTCCGTGGGATGTTGAGGCACGCGTCCTTGCGGCCGTGCACCGACATCGGGTGGCAGCGAGAAGTCGGGGGGAGCGGCCCCTCCCGCAGGAGGTGGCGCGCGCGAGGCACCTGGCGCAGAGGGAGGCTCTCCGCCAGTGGGCCGAGACGCTCGCCCACCCAGCTGCCGGCCACTGGACGATCGAGGCCGTTCGTCCAGTGTTGGAGGAGTGGGTTGGTCGCCGGCGAGGCAGCCTCACCTACCGGATGGTGCAGATGATGACCGGGCACGGGTGCTTCGGACATTATCTGCATCATGTCGCACGGAGGGAGCAGACGCCGCAGTGTCACCATTGCGGCGCTCCCGACGACACTGCCGGGCACACCCTCTCGGAGTGCCCAGCCTGGCGACCCCAGCGCGATGCATTAGCCCTCGCGCTGGGCCTAGGTAGGGGTACGCCCGTCGTGCTGGCCAGCGTCGCACGGGAGATGCTGACCAGCGCGGCGGCGTGGGAGGCTGTCGCCTCCTTCTGCGAGGACGTTATCTCGCAGAAGGAGGCTGCGGAGCGGGCGCGAGAGGATGACCCTCTCGCCGCACCGCTCCGGCGCAGGCGGTTTGGGGAGGAGGAGGCGTGCGTTCCTCAACGCGCGCCAGCTCCCCTAGCAAGCTGGCGGTTGAAATGGCTCGGCCGGATGACCACCGGCCGAGAGATACTTTTCACCCCTAGCTTGGCCGTCTGGGGGGGTCGAATTTCTCAAGATACTTGTCGACCCCCTCCGTAGAGGTAAGCCCTGGCACCAGGCAACCCTCCAGGGGGCACAATCGGGGAATGGCCAACGCCGATCCCGATTGTGTCTCCACGGAGGTATAAGTATCTAGAGTTTTTAGCCGGTAGTGGGTCTTCTACCCGAGTCCTGCATATCCAAGGGGTGGCCTAGTCAGCTCAATTCCCTTGTCGAGTACCGTAAAGACTGTATTTTCTCTCTTGTAAAAAAAAAAAAAAAGGCTCGATGACTTGTGCCCCTCGGTGGGGACGTATATGAGCTGTGATGAGGAAATCCCGGCGGGTAAACGTAATCCCGCTGAGGGGTTATTCCCACTCTCGACTCCCAGCATCGCACACTCCGGCGGCAGTGACTGGGAATTTTTGAGCTCTGATATACAGATAATATAATATGGCATAGAGAGATACGGCAATTAAAAATGTGATAGGTGTTTCAAAACATACTTTTATTCATGTAAATACATAAAAACAAAAGATTAAATGCTTTCTTGGAATAACATGTCAACATTTTCTAAATACATATTATTTTCATAGAAAACACTCTCATAACCAGAGTTTTGTGATATTCTTTTCGAAACAAAAAATACATTATACCTTTATACATTCATTTTATGTGTACATCTTTATGTAAACTGGCAAATAAATGTTACACGTTCATATAACTGAAGAAGATAAATGTTATACACATTATATTAATAATTCAGGTATGAGTAAAATTTTTACTTCACCAAAACATCGTTAACAGTCAGTCAAAGACTGAACGCATTTATTCCAGGGTTGTCATAATTTTATATTTTTAGCTTCTAGATTAAAGAATAAGACTTTTTACAGTACATTACATTACAGTAGCTTACAAATTTTATTTGCTGAGACTAGAAAATATCATCATCATCATCATTATCATCCTTGCTGGAAATAGGCCTCCCCAAGGATCTCCAAACCGATCGTCCTGCGCTTCCCGCATCCAGCTAGAAAATATACGTGTTTATAATGATCTTCGGGTCGACACGAAAAGTAAGTAACTACCTGAACAATTTCGTTGTCTTTGTTCAAAAAAAGTTTTGTATGTATGTGATCTTTAGCGACCCATATCTTAGAAATGTTCTTAGAACGTAAAATGAAATTAGCTCAAGAAGTTGCCTATGAAGCTGAAATACGATTCTATGTTCTATGCTACTTGAAGTTGCCCCATTATTACAAACTGTGACCTTATGGTATGTAATAAAATAAGATTGCTTGATCATATTGCACCTGACCCCATATTTAAGTCCATGACTGTACATAGTAAAAGAGGCACATGATGTATTATTTTCATTAAAAACGGAAAGTTCATAAAAATAACGAATATCATTATTTTTCCTCTGTCCACTAAGATCCACCATCTCGATCTACCAATGGATCGAATATAATGATATTTTAGTTATCTTAATTGAGTATAAATTTGAACGAATTTTATGGCACACAAATTTAAGATGCAGCCATGAATGATGAAAAGAATCTTATTTTCAGTGGTGATTAGAATTTTCGTATTGCTGATTCTGGTCATGTCTGAAAAATTAGAACCTTTGGTGTCGGGCAACTGAAAGGATTTTTCCAGAAGCAACTCTTTCAACAGTCGATCGATGCTATCGAATGTTGTTTAAAAAATATATAAATCTATTTTTTTTCTAATTTAACAGGATCTAATTTCTCAATTAACGCATAATTTTACTCACTTCATTCAACTGAAAAAATGTATCCTACTTTCTATGGTCTGGATTGGATATCAACAAAAGAATGATGAAAACTACGAACCCTGGATTAATAAATAACAAAAAACAAACGAGTCACGAACATTAGACTTATTATAACTTGAAACAATAATAAGTTAATAGTAACATTTTTTTTAAATTTAGTTTCTAAAGTATTCATCTAAATCTGTTCAACTGTTTTTCCTTAACATTCAAATACCCAAACACAAAAACTATCACATTCATGTAAGGTACCTAATTAATAGACAACAATGAACAGAATGCAGCTAATAATTAATACAAACAAATTCAGCCCAGTTATTATGAATTTTGACCACAAAAATGATTATGATCAATTGATATTTATCGATCAATGATCGAGTTACCGTCAGGTGATGCTTGATCGATGTTATGATTCGACTCACATTATACGATGACAAAGTCGATTTACATTACTCAATGTCGAACAGTGGCATCGCTTGTCTATCGACTGATTGGCTTTCGGAACACCTTTAGCATTTCCTTTATAATAACTACATATATTATTCAATTGTTCTTAATCACAAGCCTTTGGTCTGTTCGGGGTTAACCCTCGTATGCCTGTGTCCGAATGTTCAGGAACCTCCTGTTTAATGGGCAGATCCGAAGTTGGATGCAGTCTGTAGGCGAACCGCAGTCCAGTACAGTCAGCACCTAAAGTAATTTACACTTTATTAATGTCACATTTCTAAGAGAACTTCGGTAAACACCAATAAAATAATATTTTTTAAAACTTTACATTACCCTACCCGAAGCAGGGGGAAATTGGGTCATCCCTCACCACACTGGCCCAGTGCGAATTGGTGGGAACATAATTGACAGGTGCAGGCTAGCCATTCTGCTGAGCCAGGAGCGGTGCAGTCCGGTGGTACCTCCAGCGGCGGGTGAACGAGCTGAGCCAGGAGCGGTGCAGGCCGGTGGTACCTCCAGCGGCGGGTGAACGAGCTGAGCCAGGAGCGGTGCAGTCCGGTGGTACCTCCAGCGGCGGGTGAACGAGCTGAGCCAGGAGCGGTGCAGGCCGGTGGTACCTCTAGCGGCGGGTGAACGAGCTGAGCCAGGAGCGGTGCAGGCCGGTGGTACCTCTAGCGGCGGGTGAACGAGCTGAGCCAGGAGCGGTGCAGGCCGGTGGTACCTCCAGCGGCGGGTGAACGAGCTGAGCCAGGAGCGGTGCAGGCCGGTGGTACCTCTAGCGGCGGGTGAACGAGCTGAGCCAGGAGCGGTGCAGGCCGGTGGTACCTCTAGCGGCGGGTGAACGAGCTGAGCCAGGAGCGGTACAGGCCGGTGGTACCTCTAGCGGCGGGTGAACGAGCTGAGCCAGGAGCGGTGCAGGCCGGTGGTACCTCTAGCGGCGGGTGAACGAGCTGAGCCAGGAGCGGTGCAGGCCGGTGGTACCTCTAGCGGCGGGTGAACGAGCTGAGCCAGGAGCGGTGCAGGCCGGTGGTACCTCTAGTGGCAGGTGAACGAGCTGAGCCAGGAGCGGTGCAGGCCGGTGGTACCTCTAGCGGCGGGTGAACGAGCTGAGCCAGGAGCGGTGCAGGCCGGTGGTACCTCTAGCGGCGAGTGAACGAGGTGAGCCAGGAGTGGTGCAGGCCGGTGGTACCTCTAGCGGCGGGTGAACGAGCTGAGCCATCGGGGCTCCGCGTCCGAGTTGAGGGGGTCCGTATACCGGTTGAGGCGCATTTTAAGTACCTCGGTCTGGTTTTGGATTCCCGATGGAGCTTCGAGGAGCATTTTAAGCTCCTCGCTCCACGGCTGTGCGCCGCCGGAGCCGCACTCGGGCGGGTCCTCCCCAACGTAGGAGGACCAGGATCGGCTTGCCGTCGGCTGTATCACGGGGTAATACGGTCGATGGCACTCTATGGAGACCCGATATGGGCGGAGTGCCTCTCCCCCCGTACGGTGACCCTTCTGAGACGTCCACAGAGGGTCATAGCAACCCGTACCGTGCGAGCCTATCGCACGGTCAGCCACGGCGCGGCCTGCATTCTTGCGGGCCAAACGCCGTGGGATGTCGATGCACGCGTCCATTCCAGTCCATTCGGAGGTGTATCGGCGTCGGGTTGCTGTACGAGAACGGGGGGGACGATCTGCTCCACAGGAGGTGGAGCGAGTTCGTACCCTGGCGCAGAGGGAGGCTCTGCGCCAGTGGGGTGAGGCACTCGGCTCCCCAGCTGCCGGCCACCGGACGATCGAGGCGATTCGTCTGGTTTTGGAGGAGTGGGTTGGGCGCCAGCAGGGCAGCCTAACATTCCGCATGGTGCAGGTACTTACCGGGCATGGCTGCTTCGGTCACTACCTGCACCGGGTCGCCCGTCGGGAGGAAACGCCGCAGTGTCACCACTGCGACGCTCCCGACGACACTGCCGAGCACACACTATTGGTGTGCCCGGCTTGGCGACGCCAGCGCAGTGAACTCAACGCTGCGCTGGGAGGCGGAAATCTCTCGCTGCCGAGCATGGTCGTGGCCATGCTCCGTGGCGAGGCGGAATGGCAGGCTGTCGCCTCCTTCTGCGAGGACGTAATCTCGCAGAAGGAGGCCGCGGAGAGGGAGCGGGAGGCAGATCCTCAAGCCGCTCCCATCCGCCGCAGACGGATAGGCAGGCAGACTAATGCTGCCGTGGAGGCCTGCGTGCACGGTTGGCCCCGTGCACGCCGCCGTAAGGACCTTCGTCTGGGGATTGCCCTGGTGTTCTCGGGCAATCCCCGCTTGGCGATAGCCCGACCAGTTGGGTCGGTCGGGCTTGCCCGGGCGCGTGGGTAGTGGAGTCGCAGTGTGGACCTTACCTAGCGCGCCCATAAGGGCAGGGAGAACACCGGGGGGTTTTAGTGGGTAGGCCTGGTATTCTGCCAGGAGAGCCCCACACACGCCCGCCGTCTAGCCCACGGCGGGTACGGTGCGGTTAAGCATTTTCCCCCGAGAAAAAAAAAAAAAAAAAAAGTAGCGGTGCAGGCCGGTGGTACCTCTAGCGGCGGGTGAACGAGCTGAGCCAGGAGCGGTGCAGGCCGGTGGTACCTCTAGCGGCGGGTGAACGAGCTGAGCCAGGAGCGGTGCAGGCCGGTGGTACCTCTAGCGGCGGGTGAACGAGCTGAGCCAGGAGTGGTGCAGGCCGGTGGTACCTCTAGCGGCGGGTGAACGAGCTGAGCCAGGAGCGGTGCAGGCCGGTGGTACCTCTAGCGGCGGGTGAACGAGCTGAGAAAGGAGCGGTGCAGGCCGGTGGTACCTCTAGCGGTGGGTGAACGAGCTGAGCCAGGAGCGGTGCAGGCCGGTGGTACCTCTAGCGGCGGGTGAACGAGCTGAGCCAGGAGCGGTGCAGGCCGCAGGTACCTCTAGCGGCGGGTGAACGAGCTGAGCCAGGAGCGGTGCAGGCCGCAGGTACCTCTAGCGGCGGGTGAACGAGCTGAGCCAGGAGCGGTGCAGGCCGGTGGTACCTCTAGCGGCGGGTGAACGAGCTGAGCCAGGAGCGGTGCAGGCCGGTGGTACCTCTAGCGGCGGGTGAACGAGCTGAGCCAGGAGCGGTGCAGGCCGGTGGTACCTCTAGCGGCGGGTGAACGAGCTGAGCCAGGAGCGGTGCAGGCCGGTGGTACCTCTAGCGGCGGGTGAACGAGCTGAGCCAGGAGCGGTGCAGGCCGGTGGTACCTCTAGCGGCGGGTGAACGAGCTGAGCCAGGAGCGGTGCAGGCCGCAGGTACCTCTAGCGGCGGGTGAACGAGCTGAGCCAGGAGCGGTGCAGGCCGGTGGTACCTCTAGCGGCGGGTGAACGAGGTGAGCCAGGAGCGGTGCAGGCCGGTGGTACCTCTAGCGGCGGGTGAACGAGGTGAGCCAGGAGCGGTGCAGGCCGGTGGTACCTCTAGCGGCGGGTGAACGAGCTGAGCCAGGAGCGGTGCAGGCCGGTGGTACCTCTAGCGGCGGGTGAACGAGCTGAGCCAGGAGCGGTGCAGGCCGGTGGTACCTCTAGCGGCGGGTGAACGAGCTGAGCCAGGAGCGGTGCAGGCCGGTGGTACCTCTAGCGGCGGGTGAACGAGCTGAGCCAGGAGCGGTGCAGGCCGGTGGTACCTCTAGCGGCGGGTGAACGAGCTGAGCCAGGAGCGGTGCAGGCCGGTGGTACCTCTAGCGGCGGGTGAACGAGCTGAGCCAGGAGCGGTGCAGGCCGGTGGTACCTCTAGCGGCGGGTGAACGAGCTGAGCCAGGAGCGGTGCAGGCCGGTGGTACCTCTAGCGGCGGGTGAACGAGCTGAGCCAGGAGCGGTGCAGGCCGGTGGTACCTCTAGCGGCGGGTGAACGAGCTGAGCCAGGAGCGGTGCAGGCCGGTGGTACCTCTAGCGGCGGGTGAACGAGCTGAGCCAGGAGCGGTGCAGGCCGGTGGTACCTCTAGCGGCGGGTGAACGAGCTGAGCCAGGAGCGGTGCAGGCCGGTGGTACCTCTAGCGGCGGGTGAACGAGCTGAGCCAGGAGCGGTGCAGGCCGCAGGTACCTCTAGCGGCGGGTGAACGAGCTGAGCCAGGAGCGGTGCAGGCCGGTGGTACCTCTAGCGGCGGGTGAACGAGCTGAGCCAGGAGTGGTGCAGGCCGGTGGTACCTCTAGCGGCGGGTGAACGAGGTGAGCCAGGAGCGGTGCAGGCCGGTGGTACCTCTAGCGGCGGGTGAACGAGCTGAGCCAGGAGCGGTGCAGGCCGGTGGTACCTCTAGCGGCGGGTGAACGAGCTGAGCCAGGAGCGGTGCAGGCCGGTGGTACCTCTAGCGGCGGGTGAACGAGCTGAGCCAGGAGCGGTGCAGGCCGGTGGTACCTCTAGCGGCGGGTGAACGAGCTGAGCCAGGAGCGGTGCAGGCCGGTGGTACCTCTAGCGGCGGGTGAACGAGCTGAGCCAGGAGCGGTGCAGGCCGGTGGTACCTCTAGCGGCGGGTGAACGAGCTGAGCCAGGAGCGGTGCAGGCCGGTGGTATCTCTAGCGGCGGGTGAACGAGCTGAGCCAGGAGCGGTGCAGGCCGGTGGTACCTCTAGCGGCGGGTGAACGAGCTGAGCCAGGAGCGGTGCAGGCCGGTGGTACCTCTAGCGGCGGGTGAACGAGCTGAGCCAGGAGCGGTGCAGGCCGGTGGTACCTCTAGCGGCGGGTGAACGAGCTGAGCCAGGAGCGGTGCAGGCCGGTGGTACCTCTAGCGGCGGGTGAACGAGCTGAGCCAGGAGTGGTGCAGGCCGCAGGTACCTCTAGCGGCGGGTGAACGAGCTGAGCCAGGAGCGGTGCAGCGCGGGGTCGTGTCCCTGCCGCTCCTGCTCCTCCATCTGCTCCAGCAGCCGCCTCTGGTTGTCTCGGAATGCGGCAATTGGGTCCTCGAACTGTCCGTAGTACGTCAGCACCTCGCGCACGTCGCTCACCTCGGACATCGCGATCGCTACATATGATTACAATTTTTTTAGATGGAGAACTAGTGAAGAGCTTAGATGGCGTTCAATTTTGTCAGTGGAACGTAACACTGACACTTCTTTCGATCTAATGTTCGAACACTCAACACGATTAGTTTAAACAAGAAACGCCATATTGCAAGAAATAAATAGCACCCAGTAAAAATTCATCGAAACACGATAATTAGTAATAATTACAGTTACGTTAATGAAATAGATGCATTGATTAACACTTAAAACTGGTTACAGTAGCCTATGGGCGCCCGTTACCAGCGAGAACGCACTTGCAAGCCCAACTGCCGAAGCGCAATTAACATTGGTAGCATAAGTCTGCTGGCAATATCCCTCATTAAGCTCAAGACGACATAACTATGCTGAGGCCTCCTGTGAAGTAAAGCTTTGTCCTAACATTCATGCGAAGGATCACAATAAAATTAAATTTGGTTGCTGTACAGCAGCCATACTCAAACTGCGGCCCGCTAAGCATTTAAAAGTGGGCCACCCGTTGTAGCTTCAAATTCTATTAACGAAAGCCAATTACCTATTTTAAATTCCGCGGGATTATTAAGCGCAGCGTAGGGCACTGATTGCATACGTTACGCGTGTTAATGAAAAATTATACAAACTTAGAGAAAAGAAAAAGTACGCCGAATATTGGATAATAGTGCCTGATCAATATAAGACTATACTATAATTCTGCTTACGTTTTTTGCATCGACATTTCTTTGTAAGTCATCTTATTCAAAAATGAAATATGCAAAGAAAGGTATACGGAAACCGGTTTACAAATTCTCATCTCGATAACGTATTAAGAGTAGCGTGCAGCAATTACAAGCCAGATCTAGATGAAATTGATAAAAAATGTTCCAAATATCATCATTCTCACTAAGATTTAAATAAACAATTAAACGCAATAGGTTTTTTTCATGAACGCCTAAAAAACAGGTTGTGATTTATTAGGTAGCGGCCCGCGCGACACAGCTAAAATCTGAAAGTGGCCCAAGAAAAAAAAAGTTTGAGTATGGCTGCTGTACAGATTAACTAACAATAATGAATGATTGACCACACAGGAAAGAAAACTGAGAAAAACATTGTGATCACAAGGAGATATAACAAAAATTGGAGTCCGACCGAAACTGGTTTTCCGGCCGAAACCGAAACCGAATATTCGGCCGTGGCTTCAGTTTCGGCCGAAACCGAAACTCACGTGGTCAAGTATAAAATTCCCTAAAATACTAAAATTTGGTGCATTTTACCCATTATTCTGCATTAGGATTAGGACTGCATTAGGACATGAAATCGAAACACTATATTAATTTTGTTGTAATCATTTATTTAATATAATATAAAAAATATTAATAATATTTTTATTATTTTTTCGAATTAAGTTCTCATAGCAAAATGTTTATTAGTTATCAATAATCAAATCACAAATTTTTACTGTTTCATTAATTAGTATTTGTATTTTTAATGATTGTTTTAAAGAATGTTTGCGTCGGGCGATAACGCACTGACTAAGTTGTGTTGCTACAGAGCTTTCCAACGGCGCACGACAATTGAGATGATGACTGAATTCAAATTTTCACATCTCGACATAAAATATTAAAATAGCGTAGAAAGAGATGCAATCATGTGAAATTAGAATTAAAATCGGCTTAGAAATACATAAGATACAAGCATTTTAAGCTGTTAATTTTGAAGCGATTAGACAGAGAGATCCGACATCAACCGTGACGTCATCGTTGAGTACGGCCATATAAACTCCATGTAAAATACTGTTTTGCTAGAAAGAGATGGAGAAAAATCTTTAATACCTTATATAAGGTATTAAAGGATTTTACTCCATCTCTTACTAGCAAAACGGCAATTTAGAAACTTTGGTACTGCTATATATATTTTTATCGACCTTTGTCACTGTTCCATATAAAATTTAAATACAATCAATACTTGATTAAAATTATGAAACAACTGATTTTTTTTCAAGTGAAAATGTTGGTCTGATAGTAAAAAGTGATCTTAGGTTTTATCCATTAGTACATTCATAACTTCAGCTCTTGGACTATAAACGTAGGTACGATACCTAAATTACAAACCATTTTTGTACATCGAAATTCGAAACATTTTAATGATTTTGTTCTCGAAGTGTAGGGATTAAACTCAATTAATCAAAAATAGGCAGGTTCTTATAACTATGGAATCAAAAAACGAAAAATGTGCGTAAATTGCTAAAGATAGTCGCTCGCTCGCTACACTTGAAGTACAAAATCAATAAGACTCTGTGTATGCTCAGTTTCTCATTTAATGTAAAATATGGAGGTACCTATATAAAAAATATTGTAGTGGTAACCATACGTCCATGTGGTGACCCTAGCGGCGTCCGCAGACTACTGCGGGGCGTTACAGGGGGAAGGGCGCTGTAGGTATGCAAATAGCGGCATTTGGCGCACCCACAAAGGAGAATCGCTTCTATACTTATTAGTTATTCTTATGCTATTACTCACTTTGTAACAAGTTGGCGAGATCAAGAAGTGACGTGTCGTCGTCGGCGCCCTTCCATTTCTTTAATATTAGCGAGTTTTGCGGGTGGAACTTGACTGCCGTTTTATTCCAATCCACTACTATTACCTAAAAGAACATTAACACATTTGATTGCAACCTTATCATAAGTATAAGACTGGCTGGGACACGCTCGTGCCTATGGAGAAAAAGGAGAATATCACCAGTTCTCTTCCTCGGCGATTTCATTATGCTGAATCCTGGACTTTTTTATTATTGTATTGTTATTTTATTTATTCTTTTTTATTCGCCAAAAAGAATCGGCGGACCATCCTGACGTTACTGAGTAATACCGCACCTTATAGCGTTGCAATGAATGGTCAGTCATGCAATCTCAATTTCTTTAGGTGATCGTGAAGAGATGTTGAAGTTTCACCTTTGAAGCTTTTTTTTATTGCAGAAAGTTGGCAAACAAGCAAACTGCCCACCTGATAGTAAGTGGCTCTTGTGAGATTCGCAGCAAAACTGCAACCCTCACAAAAATATATCAATAAGATCCGAAAATCAATAAGAGTCACTATTAGCGCGCTCAAACGTGTCCCGAAATGTTGTGAGCGCGCTAATATTAGCCGGCATGAAGAGCCACATGACGTCATCGTTAACGTCATATAGAACTTACCGCGCTAATGCTCTGGAGTGAAATCACTTTATGCGAACTGTCAGTCTGACGTTCGATAATTGTGTTTTCGGTTCAAAATGAATGTACCTGTTCTTCCGGACCGAAATCGTAAGCATGCTGATAGCATTTTCAGTGTTCTCTTTAATTTGGCCAAGGCGATTATAATCGGTAGCACTGTGAGCGCTGTTATCGGACCGCAGCCTCAATACGCGCCGCCGTGCTACTCTTTAAGACATAGATATTATGTCACTGAAATTGTGAGATAATGCGTGACTCAAGTCCCGTCTTGGCATCCCGTGCTACGCCTGCAGTACAGGACAACCGGAAGTTATATGCACGAGTGACTCTCCGGGCCGGAGACAAGCTCCTCACAAACGAGGCTTGGACGCTCCACCAACATACATTGGGCCAGCGTGCTGGGAGATGGATCAAATCCCCCTTTTATGTAGAGGCCTGTCCATAAGCCCAACAGCTAATAGTGATGATGATGAGATGTTTCCAATTTATTTAGCATTTAAAAAAGATCAGTCATGGTATGAGATGGTATTTCCCATGGTATGAGAGACATCATCACAACTCATATACCGGGTATAAGTGACGGTGTCTCATTTCTTTTAACAGTGAGTTCAGATCACTGTTAATATTTGTTTACCGATGTTTATTTTTTCCGGAAAAGCTTTTAAAGCGAATAAAAGGAGTTTTCATTTTCAATTTTTATTCATATTACGCAATGTATGACGCGCCGGCATTATTTTTATTCCGCTCACACCGGTGCGTTGACGTTCGATGACCCAAACAGCTGAATCCGCGCGCAGTATGAAGGAAATGTTATACTATTTAAATTGCGAAGTTTATTTATTGTGGTTTTTGACAGAATATGATTTGTAAACGTTAACTAAATTATAGTACACCAGAAAATTTAGAAAAATAATTTAAAAAATCGGAGAGTTTATTAATTTTCCGTTAGAAAACAGTGATTTTCAAATTAGGTTCATGGTCTGAACTCAGTAAAAAAAAATGGGATACCGTCACTTATACCCTGTATGTTACCACCAAGAGATTCGAGCCTACCCTAAATTAGGATGTTTAAGCCTTAGTGAACTACACTGGTCTAGTGCTTCTCTCTCACAGGCTCCTCCTTAATATACACAATGTTCTTTTGGTTTATTTTATGGGGGGTGCTACTTAATCGTTTGTTTATCTAACAATGTGAAAAAATATCCTTTTGTTACCTTAGATAAGTCCCTATTTAATCCTTCTAAGTTTTTCACATGCACCCCATCAATGAAATGCGTGGAATCTCTGAAGAGTCTGTAGGATATGAGTTTGTTCTCAGGGTCCAGCTTGTCGATAACGGGCCATATCATCAGAGCGTTCTCCGACGTGAAGATCACTACCTCGTAGTTGGAGTTTGCCACAGACTGCAGGAATTGGTCTACGCCGGGACGTTTTTTGAATCTGTTTACAGATATAGTATATCAGGCTATATAAAGTAGAGATGAAATAGATAGCTGTTTGGTCGGATACCGGAAATCTGGACCACCATAAAGCCGGTTAGTGGGATATCCAGCCGATGGTTATCCGGCCAGGATTTTCTCCTGTGTCGTGGGTGCAGTTACAAACATAGAACATCACATGCAACTTGCTTTTTGCATTGCCATTTGGTGCAATGCAAAAAGCATTGCACGCACAGCCGTAGGTAGAAATGTGAAATTTGGACAGTTGTTTTAATTCAAAATGCGGACACACACAAAGAAGGGATATAAAAAATATTTAACCCTGAAGGGATGAAATAGGGGTTGCAAGTTTGTATGGATTTTTTAAAAATTAGCAACGATTTTGAAAAACTTGAGATTCATGCTCTTAAAAAAATGTCATTGAACACGTGTATCATGGTTTATTGGAATATATACAGGGTGAATTTTGAGGTACCGGCAATCTCGCAGGATCAGATAGCTAGCATCATTAACTACAACGTTTGTTCTACGACTTTTGATAATTCGTGAGATTTTAATTTCATACAGAAATAAATATTAATTTAATATACCTCTAGAATGTTTGTAACTCTACGCGCACAGCTCGCGAGCGTAGCGTTGTCTTCCGTTGTCGTTTATAAATGAAACATAGACTTATCAATGTCACGACAGTCCAATAAAAACTTGAAAATTGATTTTTGTTCAATGTATTGACTTACCGTAAAACTCGTAAAACAAACGTTGTAGTTAATGATGTTAGCTATTTAATCCTGCGAGGTACCTCAAAATTAACCCTGTATATAGAATAAGTTTCTATGGAAAATATTTAAAATCTGCTCCAATTTATAAATAACAGTCTTCTATATAATAGGCTACAAAATTATTTTACAGGAAAATATAAAATTCCCACGGGAATAACGCGGACGAAGCCGCGAGCGGAAAGCTAGTAATATATTAAGCTTGCCCGTAGTAATTGATGTGGACATTCAGTATTTACTAATGTGTTATTATACGAAAAGCATTTTTTCACTGGTATTGGTGTTGGGGCGAACAATGAATGGATGGACGCAGAGCCATGTCCTTTCACATTCAACAACTCGTAATTATAACAATTAATTACAGGAACGAGTGTTACACTTAACATTTTTTCGGCAAAACAATGCACACTTTATCTGCAGCAGCGTCAGTCTCTTTATTAAATAGCCACACATAATTCTAATTCTTTTTTACCTATAGAGAGGTCCCAAAGTATAGGGCAGACGAATTCACAGGTGCCCAGGAATATTTTATGTTTCTTTTTTTTTTATATCCGGCGGCCGGATAGGCCCTTGTATATCCGGTAACTATCCTGTATCCTTAATTTACTATCCGGCCGCATACCGGATATACGTTTCATCTTCTTCTCTTATATAAAGTGCTATTTTATTTTTAACTTTCTTTCTGATTACTTTTTCTGGAAAATTATTAAATTTTCATACCCAATGCTCCACAATGTCTCCTTAAGGTCTATCCGCACACATCAGTGCCGACACGTGATGATCAGTGCCGTGCCGATCAGTACCGTAACGTGTTATACGCACTCATCAGTGGCATTCAGTGTCGACGCGATTTTAGAAGATGCAGTTGCACGAGCATCTTTGAGTTTGTTTTTTCGAGAATGCCTCGATTTACATGAGCCCAATAAGCATCAATTGCTATGTTATTATATGAAGATGAGAACGTAAGTCGTGTGAGTCGAAAGCACTTTTTAAAGTTGGTGTCTATAAATTTTCTATGTGCAAGGTCGTAGAGAATAGTACGCGATCAAACCAATTTTATTAATTTGTCGTCATCAATCTTAAAATGCTTGAAATCGTCCGTGCCGTCAGTGAAAATATTCTCTCCGAGAAATTCGCGTCGGATCGCGGCGAGTGTCGGCGCAGCACTGAAGATCACTAAACGTCACTGACACTGATGAGTACGGATGGCGCCATACAAAATGTATGCTACAATATCACATTTCATACGTTACTGGATCGGTACGTGTCGGCACTGATGTGTGCGGATAGACCTTTAATCTTAACGTAAAGCTAGACATTATCTCTCAAGAAAAATAAAGTTGTATGGAACACCCAAGGGACTAAAGTGATTTCAATTTGGAACATCAATTAGTATGAAACTTAGCATAGATACTTAGCTTAGAAAGGCAGGTTACTATGCCCATACAACCATGTCTTCCGTGTTATCCATTTTTTCGATTATGGGCATTGTAAGGAACATTAGTCCATTGTTACGATCGAGGTCCAATATGGCGCCCATGACGCAAGACATTGTCTTAATCGTTAAGTGCATAATCAACTTTTACTTGGCTCAGAGTAAAATTACTGGGTACCGTGACTTTACATCCTAAGTCACAAATTGGCAACGTACACTATGGTTCTTGTGGGGGTTGCAGTTTTGCTGCGAATCTCACAAGAGCCACATGTATTATAGGTGACTGTTACCACTTACCATCAGGTGGGCGGTTTGTTTGATTGCCAACTTATCTGCAATAAAAAAAACAGCATGCAATAAATGCACCATTATTAAATATTGTGTATAATTATGACATTTATCTATTTATTCAGCCAAGAATGTTATGTCTTTAATAAATAAACAAAAACATGCATATATTCACCTCCAACCTGTCTGGTAGGACCAGTCAGGGTGTACCAAGACATCAGTGAACTCAAGCACAAGGGTGTACGTAGGCTGATAGGGCGGCGGCAATGGGTCTGGTAGGAGTTTTTCACGGGAAGGCTCCTTTATCATCTAAAAAAAATATTTTGTACATACTCTTAGTACAGATGTACCTGATAAAGATCTAACATGGCTTTGCAGCCTAATTGATTCTGTGATGCCCCAAGGATCCGTTCTTGGTCCATTATTATTTGTTTTATTTAATAGCAATAATAATAAATGTTTTGAAAATACATAGTCATTTTTCAACCAACTTCAAAAAAGGAGGAGGTTCTCAATTCGATGCATATGTTTTGTTTTATGTGTATGTTACTCAATTACTCCAACAATTGTGGACCGGTTTTAATTTTTTTTTGTATTCAATGGAGTACACTCCATTTAACTTATGTTTTAGTGGTGAACAGTGTTGACGTGCAATAAATAACTTCATTTATAACTGTGAACATATACCTTATTGTCTCATTGATTGTTTACACTAATAACATGATGAAAAAAAAAACAATTAAGACAGTACATTGTATTGTCAGTCTATAGTATAATTATTATACTTTACTACAAAACTTAGACTTAACTACAAACATTTGTTGGATTAATATTTTTTTGTATGTACATACAGATCAGTATACTATAACTTTTAAAGGTTAAAATAATATTGATAAAAATACAACAACAAACCTTTTCATAAAATGTTAGTTCCTTCCAAGTTCGTTTCAGGTACTGCATCACCACTGGCAACTCTGAGAATTCATCTTCGAGTATTTGTCCGTCATCACCACGCCTAGGAGCACCCATCTCCACAATGAGACAGCCACCCATCACGGTAAGGGCTCCACCAAATACTGCAAATCTGAAAGGTTTTTATAATTTATCAAAACATATAAAACAAAATATAATTTATTATTTTAAGCACTATCCACAGCTCATTAGTAATTAAATCCTCAGCATGTTTTAGTAAATACATATAAAACATATTACACACATTGAATCAAAGTACCATTTTATTGCCTGTCAACAAGGGTAAGACAGGCAGTAAAATTACTGGGTCCTGTGACTTGACATCTTATGTCACAAGTTGGCACATACTCGTACATTGGTGTCCTTGTAGGAGTTGTAGATTTGCAAGTCTTACAGGAACCACATAACATTACATATATATAACCTTGGGTATCCTGCAGAACTCTATATATCTGGCAGATTTTGGCTTTGATTGATAGGTAGTGGTGCCCTAGACTTGCAACAAATAATATAATCAGTCATACGCCAACAGGTTCCAGAATAAAGCCCTTAAAATGATAACCAATGCACCTCTGTTTATCAAAATCAGTGAATTGCATGAGTACACAGAAATGAGAACAATCAAAGAGGAAGTAGAACACAGAGCAATGGCATACCAAAACCGAATAAAAACACACACAAATACCCTAGCAACTGCGTTAGGTGAACGACTATGTGACAGAAGACTCAAAAGGCAACACATATGGGACTTTGTTCCTAAACAAAGCCGGAATTAAAATGAAAGACAGCTTCCTCACAAGAGGAACAGTTCTTACCTGACAATAATCCACAACAAATCTGCTAAGGGCTTGTAAAGCCGATCGCAAGATAATAAAATTAAGAAAAAAAAAAAAAGTCATACGCCAAATAGCAGAATATTAGTATTCGGTCAGTGTGTGGTATGGCGCTAAAACTTGCATGGACGTGATTGTTTCAGTGCTCGTTTATTCAACAAAAAAACAGGGCTCATGGAGACACTCAAATTAAAAAAATGCAGTTTATTTATTTGATTATAGACGAGCAGCTTATAGCTGATGTGTCTATTTCAGACACTGTTGAAATTTCTTTGTCACTTTTAAATGGTGGCCTTTTTAATGGTTTAAACAGAAATAGATATTTATAAGTATTAAAAACATATCACGTCATGACAATCTGTATACATGTGGTGAAAAAGAAAGATAATTTTCGTTTTTGATCAAGATTGCAGCAAAATTTTTGTCATTGCCAGGAAGTAGTTTTTATTCAGAGCGTCTTTTCTCTGAAGCTGGAATGGTATATGTGAAGAACAGAAGTAAACTTCCAGAAACCGCAGAAAAAATAGTCTTTCTGAACCATAAGCCCGCTTCTAAATTTTGACAACGACGATAATTCAAATGCATATAAATCGTAAAATTTTGTATGTATATACAGAAAATGATGATGTACTAATGACTACTTTAATGATTGTAAGAGAAATAAAAATATTATAATAAAATGTATTAATATTTTCTTTAATTTTACCAATTATCTCACTACAACAAAACATATTACTTGTATTCGGTATTTGGCCGAATATAATAAAAGCAGCCGAATAGGCTAAATACCGAATAGTAACCGAATATTTGTTGCAAGTCTACCTAAATCATAATCTTATTGTTTTTTGTGCGGAAATGGGATGATTTTGAAAATCATACATAAAAATTTTTTATTTTAAAAAATTATAAACACAAATTACGTAAGAAAGAATCAGTAAAAGTTAATTATGTGTGTAAAATTATTTTTATGACCACCCAGAACCGATTCCGGCACCTCAAACACAGTTGCAGATAGGTTAAGTTTATTTTTTTTATGACCACCCAGAACAGACTTGCGGCACTTGAAACACAGTTGGACATCCCAGACACAATTTTGTCTCATTTTTACAATTTATAATGATTATTGCCTTTGTTGAAGGCTGTAAACTTAGACTAGGACAAGTTTTGAGCAGTTTTCATAGACCTAATCTCAAAATAATTTTTTTTTATTCAAAAACAGAGTTTCCACATCACCCCCTTTTAAGGGGGGCTTCCCTGCATCTCCCCCACCTCTTCTTCAACCCTGCCTTTGCCTGCCGCAGGATACTCAGGAAATACCTTACCCTTAGTTATGATTAGATTAAAAATATAATATTAAGTACCTATTTTACGGTAATCAGATATGTAATTTTGTTCATACTATGCTAGTGCAACTATTCGACTAAGCTTTAGTGAATGAATTTGGAGTCATGCACTAAAAATTCCGTACAAAATAGTATGTTCTTAACTATGCATATATTTACAGTTTACTTTTTCCTTGACATTTGCTATAAGACCTTGGTTCTTGCCTAATTTCATGATTCTAGGTTGACAGGAAGTACCCTATAGGTTTTGATTCCCTTGTGAATTTGCAAAATATGAGAAAATATGCAACATGTCATGTCTTTTGACTGTGTTGCCTTACAAGTTTGATTCTTTCACAGCTAAAAGAGACCAAAAACCTGAAGATTTTCTTCTAAAATTTCAGCCTCATTTAAGATCCCAAGGAAAGTAAAGCATTTCATTTTTTATAATCAGTTGCCATCGTACCGATTTCATACTTTTTTAGGTATAGAACTGCCAATACAAACATGGACACCTATAGGGAGTAATGAATATCTCACCCCATCTTCATTCTTTTCCAACTCTTCTCATTTTCTTCATTTTTTTCTTTGCTTTCTTTCTCAAATTGTTCCTGCTCCATTTTTATCGCTTGGGCATCATTAGAATTGATAGGATTTTGTGGAAAGAAGCGGCCTAGAATGTCCACCTTCTCAGGGGCTTTGCCGTCTTTATTTTTGTCACCTTGAAAGAATGTAAGGGCTAGTTATATTTCTGTTCATAGCAAAGATTTCAATTCAATTGTTTTATCTCAATATTCACAATTTTATAGAAAATTATATGAGTGCAGAATTCTAACCTATATTTTCGGCTGAATAAAATCTAGTTGTATTTGCTGCAAATAAACAGTATTTAGGTCTAGAGATTTTCATACATTGAAGCTTGGTATTTGAAAAAAATATGGACTTTGTGAGACACAATCCTCTTCTTATAGACATTTTACAATTTTTTACACATTAAAATATCACACTCAAAAATTGAAGATGGACCACAGAACACATACCACAGAACACATATACCCCACAAATTATATTACTGTTACAGATAGGAATCAACCCCTCTAGCGGCCGTTTCGTAGTGAAATGACAGCTCCGTAATGATAGTGCTGCAAAACTATCGACTGCTTATTATCGACATACTGAAAATTATCGATATAAATTTACAGCCCTAATCTACTTTTTTAATTCTGATAATATTATTAAAAATCAAAACAACGAAATGCGATTATCTTTTTATTGAATTTAACATACAATATGACAAAAACGTACACAATGGAACTTATTAGAACCCACAATTCTCCGCCATGCAACGCTGTGCTTACTCTGCGATTCTGAAAAGATAAATAAGCATTTGTATAAAGTGTGACGACTCTAAAATGAAAAACAGTGAAAAACCTAGTAAAAATAAATAACCTGCCTCTCCATCTGATCTTAGTCTCTCCACTTCTCAATATCTGTACACCTGTTGATACAAAAAAGATAATTATATAAGACATTACTTTGTTTTTGAAAATAATTTTGTTTTATTGATTATTTACAAAACTTCAGATTGAAGAATTGAACTCTGCAGACAATGGCAAATAGTTTAAAACGTTTGAATACATTTTGAAGAAGTTAACATTAAAAGCAATTAATTTTATAGTAGGTAATCTAACCAAACAAATCAATCTAGTTTTTAATTTTGATGAATATGTTAAGGTCAATAAGAAATGTTTTCCATAAATTAATGATATTCATTCATATAAATGATTTTAATTAGAGTTTGAAAAAGCATTTAAAAGGAATGGCATACCCATTCCTTTTGTAATGCTTTTAAAATTATGTTTATCAAACTTTCACATTCTCTTAAATAATTGTGTCAAGAGTTAAATGTTCCAAATTGGTTCACTAAACTCAAATAAAACTAGATTTATTAAATTCTCATGGCCAAATGTAAGGAAAGTGGATACAATCGAATCGTTGAACTCATCAATTGTAGTTACAAAATTTTTGGGTATTACACTTGATGCACGTTTGTGGGATCAACATAGTCCTTCGCGAACAGACCTAGTTCTGTTGTATATGTAGTAAAACAATTCAAGCATGTTACTATGTTGATACGGCAAGATAAATTTACTTAGTTATTTTCAGTGTCATGTAATTGGCTATTACTGCTGGGTTTCGGCTGCTAGTATAGAAAGTATTTTTGGACTTCAGTTGGTGCTATTTATAATTCACAAGCAAAGGTTTCTCTAAGAAATATTTTTAACTAAATTAATATATTGATTTAAGCTGAACAGTCTAATTATGAAAATTTGATTTGTCTATAAAAATTATAAAACCTTTGGTACCAATTTTCGATTTCATAATCTAAACACAAGAAATAGAAAGCCACTGTGAACAAGTGTGTATTGATCTGCTCATCACGTTCTAGTCATTTTCTGATATAACCATAAAAAGTAGGTGTTATAATAGCAACGTAACATCCCATTTTTTTTTCGTCGTGACTATTGTGATTTTCAAAGCTTATTTACTCGCAAACTATAAGACTTGAGAGAAAATTGACATGAATAAAAAGTGTTAATTTTAAAGCTATTCTATATGATACAACCATAAAAATTAGGTGTCCTAATATCAAGGCAACATCCCAAAATATCCCATCCAGTTAAATATAATTATTTATAATTCTGATAAAATATTTGTTTAATTAAGTATTTATTTGAGTCATGAATCGGAACTTATACTTTACACAAACATTTTATTTTTAAACTTTAGAATTATAATTTTATTTAATTAGGCTGATATTCTTGTTTTTATTTAATGTGGAATTAATTATTACATTTTTGATAAAAATAACCTAAGGAGATAAATTATTTTTTTCATCACGGAAATTAGTATGCATGAAACGGAAAAAATCGATTTGTCAAGGGAACTTTCTTATCTTGAATGTACTATATTTAATTTTATCACTGATTAGCCTTTCAGAAACAAGGGGTTAATAAGCAAACATATTTATGTCAAAAACAAATTAATCACCTTTTGACAGCCCACTTTCTGTTATTCATGTCCTGTTCATTGCTTGTGCAGTGGCTTATGTTCTTAGCATATTAATAAAATTAAATTCAGGTCCATGGTGAGTAACCAAAGCTTCTAACATATCGAGCTTCTCTATGCTTCCGAAGTCACCTTGCGCCCAGACATGTGCACCATCAGAAGATCAATTTTAGCAGAGCTTTGCTACTCTTTTTGAGAAGAAGTGTTTTTCATTTTCATTCAATCTAAAAAAAAATTACATGTAATTTTGAACAACAACATAGTGTAGGTTATTTAATGGAAAACATAATATTAAATTAATTTTAAACTATTGTTTATTTAATGAAAAAAATATTACACAACTTTGCTCACCTATCATTATTGGATTTTTAAGTATTCCTGAATTTATTTCACTTGGAGGAAGTTATTTATTGCATACTCAACTCAAGATATTCATCTTCAAGTATTTGTGTTTCAAAATAACACTAGTTTTTCTGTGTTCATAAGTTGTTTTTATCGATTTCAAAATTGATGTGCATCCAGAAATGTAACCTCTGTTGAAGCCGATGGTCTGTAAAATATTTTAGTGGATTCATAACAATATAAAGTTCGCTCGTTTTTTAGTATGGGAAAGTTCAACTTCATACATTTTGGTAAATAACTATTAGGCCAAAGATGAAAGCGTTCTTCACCTGGATTTGCCTACAAGAGAGTTGCTGGATGTCTGATTATCAGAGTAACAAGTTGTACTCTGCACAAGTTGTACTGTCACCATGGTGATCTGATAAACTTAAGTAAGATTATGGTAGCTAACCAGGTGGGCTCAGCTATATTAGCATGAAATAGTATGAAACAATGAAAGGTCAAAAAGTTATTAAGTTTAGAAAATCACAAGCAAACAAACCGATAAAACTGCCGAATCCCTTCGTACACACAGGTACTGTTATTGAATCAAGAACAGTGAGTGTCAAAAATCTTAAAAAACATGCTTAAAACACATAAAATCTGAAGATAAATTAGAGATTTAAACAAACCAACAATGTAATAATGAAAAATGAAATGCAAATGTGTGCGTTCTACTTCTATGATGAAATGACACGACACGACACACACACATGCACCCAAAAGCAAAATGGCGTCAAAAAAAATGGCGGAGACTGTCTCAGAGCCGCTCCACTAACGACCCGCTAGTTATAGGGGTGATTCCAACGCCTGATATACCCTTAGATAAAGAACCCTTAAGGCGCGTTCGGATAGCATCAAGGTGGCAAAAATAACTGTTAAAAATGACAAAATTGACACAATGAGCGTTCGGTTAGAAGAAATGCGAACAAAAGTTGCATTTTTATCTGTTTACGTCAACCGTTCGGATAGCTGAAAAAATGTCAAAAATGGCATTGTGAACTGCCAATTTCGCCCCAGCTATCGAAGAGGGTCAAAAGTGGCAGTTTTTGACATTTAAGATTTTTGACGTTTACTATACGTAAAATTTTTGACACGATTGAATAAGTTTTAACGAAATAAATTTTATTTACATTATTTATGGAAATTAATGATCGTTAATCATGAAGCGAGTTTATTACATCATAATACATCCAGAATCTGAAAACTGAAAATAAATTTAGGTTATAATAGCATATGACTTTGACATATTGATAATGTAGCGTTCGGTTAGGGTGTGGAGCAAAAATGGCAAAAATTTCATAACCTTCTAACCGAACGCTTTACATCAACGCCAATTTTGATAATGCTAAAAACGCCACCACAGGCTACCCGAACACGCCTTTAGATATCTATGCATATACCCAAATGTCTAACTAACTAAAGACATGACAGACAGGCTGTGTTCCGTTTCGCGATTATAGTGACCATCAGCCTCGTGAGAGCACCGTGAGCTTAGATAAAGAATTCTATATCTATGACCGTGAGAGTAGGGCCCTGTTCCGTTTCGAGATTACACTACTCACTCACGCCCGGGCCGAATCAATAGCCGCGATAATGATGCCAATGGCATGCTATCGTCTCAGAACGATCGTGAGCGCGCTTATGTCAATAATGTTGTGGGATACGTATTTTACTGTTAAATAAACTCATTAAACTTGATAACTGGTTTTATTCTGCACCTTTTATAATAATTAACAAACATTAAAGGGAGACACAATCATTTCTACATTTTTTTTAGAGGGAACAACCGGAAGACATCTCTTTGACATTAGCATGCATAGATAATATATTACTGCTACAGATACACAATTAATTCTATATTCAACACCCCCCCTAGTTAATTAGTTTCTGTACCCTTTTCAGTAAACAGAGTACACACATATTTTCAGCAAACAAAGTTAACACACATATTTTCAGTAAACAAAGCTAACACACACAAATACTAAAAGTTTTATCAATATACCTAACTAACTATAAGTTTTAACAATGCATGACACAATGTAACAGTTTAACCTTAAAATGCTTTCCAAAATGTAGTCCCTAAAACATACAATAATAGATACTTTAAGTTCTTTACATTATGTATAACTTCACTTTCAAAACATACACTTTTACTCATTTAATATTTAAACAATTTTTAAACAAATTAACTTTTTCAGTAGGCAAAGCTTTAGTTAGCATATCTGATACATTTTTATCTGTAGGAACATAGTTCACTTGTAACACATTATTTATCACTAAAATGTCTACAAATAAACCAAGAATAACTTATACTGAGTATAACATTGAAATTTCTATTGATACAAACGTTATTCCGAAGTTATACCAGCCCGCACCCTTGTATAAACCTAGTATAACTCGATTTGTGCTTGTTTGCTATGGTCATTTGAGGTTATAATATTTAAATATAATTAATGGATACAATAAAGTAGTCTTTATTCACTGTTAAAAATTAACAAAGTTCAAATGAGAGAATCATCATCATCATTTCAGCTAACAGACGCCCTCTGTTGGACATAGGCCTCCCCGAAGGATCTCCACACCGATCGGTCCTGCGCCTCCCGCATCCAGCGGCTTACCACGACCTTCATCAGGTCATCGGCCCGCCTTTTAGGGAGCTTACCAACGCGGCGTCTCTTACGGATCTCATCATTACTGATGTGTTCACGTAAAGAAACTCCGAGCATAGCCATCCCCACCCCCCACCCCTCGGCCCCCAAATTAATGAGATCAATACAGTTAAAGATTTCGTCGAAGCTGATAAGAGCTCGGTGGTCGTTGTGGTCAAAGCGTCAATACGGTACGTTGAAGACACGGGTTCGATCCCCGCCCGAGACGAAATTTATTCATTGATTTATTCAGCATTTTTGAAAAATAATCAAGTTCTATATCGAAATTTAACTATATTCAAATTAATATAATTATTTACACTAAAGTATGAACAAATATAATAATATGGAAATGAAACCAATCAACAAAACGGTCGCCCGGTCGAAAAACTGACAGCTTTCACAGATAAGACGTTACTTATTTGTACATTTTTCTTTGATTGCGCTGTTGCCATATTGTGCATTTTGATAGATCGGAAGAATAGCTATACCGAAGATAAACCTCGTTTATTTGTCAAAAAATATTCTAGAGTTATTCCCGTTTTATACTAAGTATAACTATACCTAGTATAAGGGTGGAATAAATGTGGTATAACTCATTTTTATTTGTAAGACTGTTACAGCCTTACAAATAAACGTGGCATAAAGTTAAACTCGAGAATAAATTAAGAATAAGCAAAATGTCTACAAATAAACCAAGAATAACTTATACTGAGTATAACATTGACATTTCTATTGATACAAACGTTATTCCGAAGTTATACCAGCCCGCACCCTTGTATAAACCTAGTATAACTCGATTTGTGCTTGTTTGCTATGGTCATTTGAGGTTATTATATTTAAATATAGTTAATGAATACACTAAAGTAGTCTTTATTCACTGTTAAAAATTAACAAAGTTCAAATGAGATCAATCATCATCAACTTTCAGCCAAGAGACGCCCACTGATGGTCATAGCCGTCCCCCAAGGATCTCCACACCGATCGCTCCTGCGCCTCCCGCATCCAGCGGCTTCCCGCGACCTTCATCAGGTCGTCGGTCCACCTTTTGGGGGGCTTACCAACGCGGCGTCTTTTACGGATCTCATCATTACTGATGTGTTCACGTAAAGGAACTCCGAGCATAGCCATCTCCACCCCCCACCCCTCCTCCCCCAAATTAATGAGATCAATACAGTTAAGGATTTCGTCGGAGCTGATAAGAGCTCGGTGGTCGAAGTGGTCAAAGCGTCAATACGGTACGTTGGAGACACGGGTTCGATCCCCGCCCGAGACGAAATTTATTTATTGATTTATTCAGCATTTTTGAAAAAAAAATCAAAGTTCTTTATCGAAATTTAACTATATTCAAATTAATATAATTATTTACACGAAAGTATCACCAAATATACTAATATAGAAATGAAACCAATCAACAAAACGGTCGCCCGGTCGAAAAACTGACAGCTTTCACAGATAAGATGTTACTTTTTTGTACATTTCTCTTTGATTGCGCTGTTGCCATATTGTGCATTTTGATAGATCGGAAGAATAGCTATACCGAAGATAAACCTCGTTTATTTGTCAAAAAATATTCTAGCGTTATTATTTGTAAGACTCATTTTTATTTGTAAGACTGTAACAGTCTTACAAATAAAAATGAGTTATACCACATTTATTCCACCCTTATACTAGGTATAGTTATACTTAGTATAAAACGGGAATAACTCTAGAATATTTTTTGACAAATAAACGAGGTTTATCTTCGGTATAGCTATTCTTCCGATCTATCAAAATGCACAATATGGCAACAGCGCAATCAAAGAAAAATGTACAAAAAAGTAACATCTTATCTGTGAAAGCTGTCAGTTTTTCGACCGGGCGACCGTTTTGTTGATTGGTTTCATTTCCATATTATTATATTTGTTCATACTTTAGTGTAAATAATTATATTAATTTGAATATAGTTAAATTTCGATATAGAACTTGATTATTTTTCAAAAATGCTGAATAAATCAATGAATAAATTTCGTCTCGGGCGGGGAGCGAACCCGTGTCTTCAACGTACCGTATTGACGCTTTGACCACAACGACCACCGAGCTCTTATCAGCTTCGACGAAATCTTTAACTGTATTGATCTCATTAATTTGGGGGCCGAGGGGTGGGGGGTGGGGATGGCTATGCTCGGAGTTTCTTTACGTGAACACATCAGTAATGATGAGATCCGTAAGAGACGCCGCGTTGGTAAGCTCCCTAAAAGGCGGGCCGACGACCTGATGAAGGTCGTGGTAAGCCGCTGGATGCGGGAGGCGCAGGACCGATCGGTGTGGAGATCCTTCGGGGAGGCCTATGTCCAACAGAGGGCGTCTGTTAGCTGAAATGATGATGATGATTCTCTCATTTGAACTTTGTTAATTTTTAACAGTGAATAAAGACTACTTTATTGTATCCATTAATTATATTTAAATATTATAACCTCAAATGACCATAGCAAACAAGCACAAATCGAGTTATACTAGGTTTATACAAGGGTGCGGGCTGGTATAACTTCGGAATAACGTTTGTATCAATAGAAATGTCAATGTTATACTCAGTATAAGTTATTCTTGGTTTATTTGTAGACATTTTGCTTATTCTTAGTTTATTCTCGAGTTTAACTTTATGCCACGTTTATTTGTAAGGCTGTTAGTCTTTTAAGAAATGTTTCTTAATGTCTATGTGCTTTGTACGTTTGCTATTTTCATATGATTTTGATAACTGTATGGCACCAATATTGTCCATATATAAAACACACTGCACATCACTGTTATTAAAATCACTATAAAGTCCCTTAATGTATATTAAGTCACAAGCACTGGTAGCTGCTGCTATATATTCAGCTTCTACAGTTGATAGAGAAACACAATTTTGTTTCCTGGAAAACCATGCCACGGCATTTCCATTATACAGAGTAATTCCTCCAGAAATACTTTTTCTATCATTGTGATTTTGAGCCCAATCTGAGTCACTATAGGTTTCAATAATTTCAACATCATGTTTAGTATACACTAGTCCTTCATACTGAGTTTGATTCAAGTACCTTAAAATCCTCTTCGCTTGAATCCATAGACTTCTAGTTGGCTTGTCTAGGTATTGACTCAGATATGATATGGCATAACAAATATCAGGTCTTGATACAGTAGCCACATACATAAGCCCTCCGATCAATTGTCTGTAAGGCACATCTTCAATTACGGTTTCGTTTTTATCAACCTGAAAATTCAAAACTATTGGCGTAGACACTCCCTTACAATCCTTCATACAAAACTTCTCTAGCATTTTATTTATTTGTCTTTTTTGTGTTATTTTTAAATATTCATGTGTCCTTTCAATTTCCATTCCCAAAAATAGCTGTGGTTCACCAAATACTTTGACATTAAATTCTTTGATCAATCCGTGAATAACATTATTTATTGTTAGTTTATTTCCTGTCAGAATTATGTCATCAACATAGATTACAATGAAAACATTAATCTCTCTTCCTATGTAAAGACAAAAATCATGTTGTGATCTTTCAAAACCATTATTTTTGATGTAATTGTCAAAGCGCTGATTCCAGCACTTAGGGCTCTCTCTTAAGCCGTACAATCCTCTGTTTAATTTTAGCACATTATTTTTGTGTACTTGTACACCTTCAGGAGGTTTCAAATAAACTTCAGAGTCAAGTTTTCCATGCAAAAAGGCAGTTGGAACGTCGAGTTGAATTATAGGCCAATTTTTATGTACTGCCTGAGTATTAGCTCAGCGCGCTAACAGGCGGCCCGTTTTGCGACAACAGCGTTCACGTTGGATGTGATGACGTCATTGATTGCGTCACAAACAACACGTTTACAGTGCTCAGGCCGAATTCGTCAGCATCGTGTGTCAAATGTCATTGTCAAGTTGACATTTTGTTTTGGTTCGCTGGTTCAATGGTTGAAAATTACTCTGTATTTGAATTGAAGGCAAAAATAAGCCAAATATCCTAAAAATTTAATTAAATATAAGGAAAAAATGACGACTGAGATTACCAGTTTTTGTTGAAAAAGAAAACAAAGTAGTTTACCTCAAACTGTCTCCTGAAGACGCTAAAAGAGCAGTAAATGGTAAAAGGTAGGAACAAGGCAAAGAAAAACTGCTAAAGCTTGGATATCACGGAATACAATTGAAATTACGAGTTAAATTCTTTTTGACGTTGTGTTTGTTTTGATATTATTGACATAAGCGCGTTCACGGTCGTTCCGAAACGATAGCATGCCATTGGCATCATTATCGCGTCTGTTGATTCGGTCCGGGCGTGAGCAGTCTGAGTACTGTGTAATCTCGAAACCATAGATATAGAATGGAACTCGAAACGGAACCGGGCCTAGTGGCAGTGACAGTGACAAAAAGACTCGCCGGCTGGGTAGCGTTCAGAAACGTGTTTTTTATTTACCCATGGAATATTGCTGAATATTCCATGTTTTTACCCTATACCGTTCAGAAACATAACCGAGTAAAAACGAGGGAGTCGGCCTCCCTCCTCATGTAAAGTTATAAACCCATTTGCATCAACAGATTTTATTTAATCCGTCGTAGCCTATGGCCAGGCTGTGACGTCAGCTGGCACTATCCGCCGCCGCCGCCGCGCTCTGCACTATGGGATGATCATGAAAGCATGAGTTGCGTTTCAAATATCTGCAACTTTTTTTCTACTACACATATAGGGATACTAAATTTTGCATACAGGATCTCCAATATACAGTGTGTCCCCGGATAAGGTACACAAATGAATATGGGTGAAACTAGACTACAATTTATTAATAAAAAAAAAGAGTTTTTTTTAATTAAATTGTATTTAATATTGATTTTTTTATTCTCTTTTTAATACCTTTTGTGTTTGTAACATTGTAACCACTGCGTGGATTTTGTTCAAATAAAAACAATAATGATGCCAAAAGATTAACACTGTATGGTAAATAAAAAAAAGTACATAAAAGCAGTCAATAGGGAGAAAAACATTTTTTTTCACTAATTTTGGACATAAAAGTATTGAGTAAATGTTTATTTTTACCAAATAATGCCCTTTTCAACAAAAAAAAATCAATTCTGTCTCTAATACATGCTTAGCTACGAGGCTTTAATTGAAGGGCCTGCTAACGCGCTGCTTACGTCATTGCTCAGGTAGATTTTTTGCCATTGTGTTCAACTATTCACTATCGCGGAACAAAGAAAGGGTGCGGGAGGGGAGCGCGTTAGGGACTTTAAAACGTGTTAGACTCAGTGGGTTCAAAACGCTCGCAGTTAACACGTGTTTTTTTTCGAGATGCCGCTATTAACTGAGTTTTCTCCGCGTGAAATCGCAGATATTCATTTTTATTACGGAATGTGCCGAGGAGTGGCAAGAGCTGCACGTACTGCGTACATAGCTGCGTTCCCGAACCGTATGCAACCCTCTGCTCGGAATTTTCAAGAAGTACATAGGTAGAAGTTTTAGTAATGTTGGCCTTGGATTAGCTCGAGAACATCGCGAACAAGCCGTTGTCATTGATACGTCGATTGAAGAAGCTGTGTTGAACGACGTCTTCGCTGATCCTACAACCAGTACTAGACATCTTGCGGTACGTCATGGTATTTCCAAAACTGCAGTATGGCGCATTTTAAAAAAAGAAGGACTGCACCCTTTTCACTATCAGAGAGTGCAATACCTCAATGAAGATTTTGAATCTTGTAGCTTTACTTTAGCACTTGTGTCTGTTACTTCAATACTCGAAGCAGGCAGATAGTACATTTTTTTGCGTCAGATACTCGATATGTTATAATAATGACGGAAATATGTCTGAGTTCTTTTCTATAAGTTTAAATCTTAAAAATGTGTACTAGGTTTTGACAGATCCAAATCTGCGTAGAGGGCCAAATCTGCAGAGAATCTTAATGTCACATAAATCATCACAAAATGTTATATGTTATGCAATTGTGTTGTGTTTTTGTCTTTGCAGATAATTCAACCTCCTCGCATTTAGTTCAACTTTATATTACTTATATAATAAATAAGTTACACATTGTGAATTCACGACGCCTGAAGCAAAGGCAGAGTTTAATATCGCGGCAACAAAAATCTAGGCAGAATACTTGAAGCTGGCGGAATCCTTAAGGACAGCGCCACTGAGCAAAGAATAGAATAGAATCTTTTCATATCTTAGATCATTTAGCCTATGGATATGGTACGCAACAAATCGCAGTATACATTTTTCTGACACATTTTGCGGGAGGTGAGGTAAACAGCAAGGCACACTACGAAAATCTAGCATTCAATTACAGATACGCACACTATGAAAATATTACCTCACTATAAAGAAACACACACACATCGACAAATTAACGTGTATCTACGCAATCGCCTGCAAACCATGCCCGTGTACTGTGTTGAGCTACCAACGTACCATTGTATTTTTCTATCGTAACGGCATAAAATTACTTCAAAATTGTACTTAAATAAAACACATTTATGTATATTTTATACTTACATGTGATAGGAAACGCCATAGTCTTGAAGATTTGAGTTACTGGATAGCCTAAAGTCTTTTGCAAGAGGAAACTGCACAATTAACAATTTTTTTACTTGCTATACGAAACGACACCTAATGACAGTGGCCGCGCGTCTACTAGTTTTATATAACGTATATGGTCATATGGTCAACGTAAATTGGCAGAGGGGTTCGCCCAGCCTTGCCATCTCCCGTCTGAATGCTCTAAGTTTCATACTGATGGTTTCATTAAATTCAATCTCAAACCAGTCGCTCTAATTAGATTGAACTTTATATACTTTATCTGATTTAATTCAATATAATTTAATTCATATTAGGTAATTTATTTTAATTCAACTGTCATTTCATTCATTTTAGTTAAATTCAATATTTTAATTAAATAATTCAATTTAATTTAAATTTCAAATCATTTTAATTTTACTTAATTTAATTTAGATTAATCCATGTTCTACTTGTGTGCTAGGAATTCCTCAACCGAGTAAAATATTTTCTGTAAGAGCCATTTACGTAAATGTCTGGTTAAAGGTAATTGTTTCAAGTTTTCAGATATTTTATTAAAAACCAGCTGACCCGGCGTACTTTGTATAGCCATGTTTCTTAACTAAATTACTGAATTGTTTGTTTAATTTTTGTAATTTTTATGTTACACAAACCTTGTCCTAACAATAACGAATACATAAAACCAAGAATCATCCAATTTGGTGCAGTCGTTCGAAAGTTATGGGCGTACATACATTTCGAAGATCCATTTTTATTTATATAGAAGATTTAAATACACATTGCATGGCTGTTTTTAAGGAAGCGTTTGGTTTTTGGAACCGTTTCAAGACTTTCAAGCACAAGTTTGTTTGGATTTCTCAGATTTCTACAGTCTCAAATAATTTCTGTATACGTACGTATGTACTAGTAAGAACAAATATGTAAAGGAATCCAACATTTTTTCGATTTACGTAAATTGACTACACACCCTAAATTGAACTTTTATCATTTTGCGCTATAAATTCTATTGAAAAATTGCTCTGCTAATTTTTATTTTTTAATATGGTCTTATTTCCTTTTTATAGGTTTGTTAAGTAATCCAATAAATTTTCCATTTTAAACAATTTTTTAAAATTTTTGCTTAAAAACGTGCTGTGAAAAATTACTCTGTCCATTTTTATACCTTTATAGGTTATATGATTTAGTACTAAAACAGAATTTTCAATAATCCAACAAATTTTCGAATGTTCATATGTTTTTAATGATGTTCGCCTATTTATATATGTGCGTAATTTGTGCGTAGTTGATCTTCACATGACCGACCGCTCGAAACTATATTGCCACGCAATTCGTTCTGCACCACATTATAGGAATTAATAATAAATACCCACAAAACTAACTAATACGAGTAAACAAAAATTGTGAAAGTAAACTCTTATTTTAATGCTCTTATAAATTAAAATTTAAATTAAATTAAGCCCATCAATTTGTTACATGCCGCAATTTTTCCATGAGTTCCGGAATCCTTATACGAGGGCTGCACTGAAAGTATCGGAAATGGAATATTTCTGCTCTTCTTTTTAATCGAAAACTCCTTGGTTTTATTTGTCGATTTTCATTTATTTGTTTATTTTTAAAAAAAGAACGCGCTCTTGTCACGTAATTAAATGAAATGGTGACCACGTTTGTCTCCAAAACTGGCCATGTTGCAAATATAATTTAATTTATTTTTACATAGGTAATTTATTTTGCTCTACACCATACATAAACGGACTTATGAACTATGAAATAGATAGAGGCAGATTATCCTGTCAGCCACCAACCGGTCGAATGCGACCGGTGTAGCTTTACGCTATATAATAGTGAAAAATACCCTCACAAAAGGATATTTATAAATTAATACATTTCTTTTTACAAAATGAAAAATATACTTTGGTTCTGAGATATATATTTTTTTTGTGAAAAAAAAATTATTGAGGGTATTTAAAAAAAATCATAGCGTGACGTCACACCGGTCGCATGAGACCGCCTAGAGAGGAGAGGTTATAAGTAGGTGAGAGACTGGAGTCTGAAGTAGGCAGAAATCCGCTTGTATCACTATCACAGAATCACCAGGCCCCCACACTCGGTAATAAACTAGACATTCATATCATAGTATTCAGTTTGCACTATAATACAAATTATGATAAGAATTTTAATTTATCTATTTATGAATCGTATCTTTAATAAGACGAAGAAAATAGAAACTAAACTATTGACAATACAAGTAGAAACTATAACAAGAAAACAATCCAACATTTGTGGGTATTATATGTATGGACATAAAAGTATTATTTATTTATTTCTCATTTTAGGTTGCATGAAGTGTGCTCGTGCGCGTGATTGTGTGTGCGTGCGTGTATGTGTGTAATTACCTATTCCTCGTGAGGGATAAAGGACGGTCAATGCAGAATGGTATGCTAGCATTTTCATGCCACAGGTCGTCTCTGAGCTCCCATACCGCCCACCGAACAAAAGTTTTTGGAGCAAGAAAACATTGAATAATTAGACCATCCGCCGTACAGTCCTTTTTTTAAGGAGGGGGAATCTTCTTACGGATTCAACAAGTGGCCGTGGCTGACGAGGCCGCCCCAAGGATATGCCTTAGGACTCGGGTATAAACCCCATACCTGGCTAAAACCCCTCCAGATACTTCTACCTCCGTAGGGAAACAATCGAGACCGGCGTAAGCCATTCCCCGATTGCGCCCCCTGGAGGGTAGGCCTGATGCAAGCGCCAGGCCTTACCTCTACGGGGGGGTCGACAAGTATGCTAGAATTCGACCCTCCAGACGGGCAATCCAGGGGTGAAAAGTGTCTCCCGACCGGTTGTCAGCCAGTCGGGCCATTTCATCCCCAGCTTGCTTAGGGGATTTGGTGGCGCGCGTTCAGGAACGCTCGCCTCCTCCTCCCCAACCGCCTGCGCCGTCGCGCTGGTCAGCATCTCCCGTGCGACACTGGCCAGCGCGACGGCGTGGGTTCTGCGGACCGGGCGCGAGAGGCTGACTCTCTCGCCGCACCGCTCCGGCGCAGGCGGTTGGGGAGGAGGAGGGCGAGCCCAGGGCTCGGCCCAGGGCGAGGGCTAGTTTGTCGCGCAGCAGGCCTAGCACGGAGCGTGGACTATAGAGGAGAAAATGACTAACCCTCGTCCCGTCTCGCTTCATTGTTATATAAGAGAGCGAGAAGAAACACGTTATTTGTCTCTTGTCTCGTTTTGTCCACGGTCCGTGCTACGGCTGCTGGGGTCGCCAGGCCGGACACACCGAGAGAGTGTGCCCGGCCGTGTCGTCGGGAGCGCCACAATGGTGACACTGGGGCGTCTGCTCCCTCCATGCGACATAGTGCAGATAATGGCCGAAGCAGCCGTGCCCGGTCATCATCTGCACCATCCGGTAGGTGAGGCTGCCCTGCCGGCGCCCAACCCACTCCTCCAACACTGGACGAACGGCCTCGATCGTCCAGTGGCCGGCAGCTGGGTGGGCGAGCGTCTCGGCCCACTATCGGAGAGCCTCCCTCTGCGCCAGGTGCCTTGTGCGCGCCACCTCCTGCGGGAAGGGGCGCTCCCCCCGACTCCTCGCCACCGCCACCCGATATCGGTGCACGGCCGCAAGGACGCGTGCCTCGACATCGCACGGAGGCGAACCCGTTAGATCGCAGGCCGCCCCGTGAGAGACCGTGCGTAGGCCCGCACGGCCCGGGTGGCAATGACCCTCTGCGGCCTGCGCAGGAGGGCCACCGTTCGGGGGGCGAGACGCTCCGCCCAAATCGGGGCTCCGTACAGCGCCATCGACTTTATTAGCGTCTGGTAAAGTCGACGGCTCGCTTCGCCCGGTCCCCCCACGTTGGGGAGGACCCGTCCGAGGGCTGCCGCGGCGGCAGACAGCCTTGGGGCGAGGAGCTTGGAATGCTCTTCGAAATCCCATCGGGGGTCCAGTACCAGACCGACATACTTGATGGAGCTCTCGATCTGGATTTGCACCCTCTCCACTCGGACACGGAGCCCCGCCTGGGTTATGCGGCGACGCGGCGGCCTGAACGTCATGGTCGTCGTCTTCTCGACGGCTACGTCCAGCCTGAGGAGGCGGATGCGCTTGATGACTATCGTCGTGCCGACCGACGCCAGGTAGACCGCCTCCTCATACGTGCTCCCCTTCACCGCGACAAGGGTGTCGTGAGAAGCAGACAACCTCCATGTTCGGGAGGAGGTTGCCCCGCAAAACCCAGTTGTAGCCCAGGTTCCAGAGCAGAGGGCCCAGCACGGAACCCTGGGGTACGCCCGCCGCCATCGGCCACCTGTGGATGCAACCGTCCGCCCCCTCATACACGATTTCCCTCCCGCGGAGGTAATCGGTGATGAAGGAGCGGAGGCAAAGGGGCACTCCGTGAAATCGCAGTGCCTCCTCTATGCATTCGTGGGGGAGGCTGTTGAATGCATTGCGGATGTCTAACGACACCGCAACGACAACCCCCCTCACCGACGTGGCCCCCTCAGTCCACCTCTTGAGGTGGGCCACGGCGTCCACGGTGGACCGGCCGATGCGGAAACTGAACTGGCACTCGGCCAAGTCCGGCCCGAAGCGATGCTCGTATTGAGCACCGCCCGGAACCGCTCCTCCAGAGGGCCCAGTTCCAGGTACAGGACCCTCGCTGGCACCCCGTTCGGTCCCGGCGCCTTCCCCTTTCCCTTGCGCCGGAACCGCTCCCTCCACTTCGAGGGAGGCGCTGGGGGCGACCATCCTCAGGGACTCGAAGGATCCAGGGTCGGGGAAGAGCGACCCTAGAACCCTCTGCACGAGCCCCTCGTCCAACTGGTGTATCGGGGAGCACCGTTTTGGTACTTCCCCCTCACCAACTCACCAACCAACCAACTCCCTTTTTTCCCTCAAGATCTCCGTCTTGAGGGCCTTATTCGCCTCTCTGTACGTCCAACGGAGAGTTTCCTCTTCGTCGGGCGTCCTCCTGGTGGCGCGCCTTCTGCACCGCAGGTAGGCGCGCCTGGCCCTGCAACTGGTGGCACGCAGATCCGCAATGGTCTGCGACCACCAGTATACCTGCCGCTTGCGCGTGGCAGGTTTCGCCCGCGGCATGGCGGCGTCGCAGACGACTCTAAGGTCCTTCGCGAAGTGCGCCGCCATGCCGTTAGCGTCGCCGGCGATGTGCAGGGAGAGGTCAGTCCACTCCCGCACCATCGCTGCCTCTAGCGCCACGTCGGGCTGGAGGTGCGTCACCGCCCACCGGCGGAAGGCGGCATGGGGGTCCGACATGGTCTCCTCCTCTGCCTCCACTCTCCAGTTCCTCTCCCTCGCGGCGAAGGGTGCGGTGGCCAGGGTCACGTCGACGATCGACGAACCCTGCCACCGCATACGCACGTCGGGGTGGTCCCTCGGTTGAGGATTGACCGTTGTGCGATTGACTGCAGGAATAAATCCTGGGCGGCGGCGCAGTCATTTAGATTCCCTCGAAGATATTTTTTTGGGAATCATATCAACCATTCGGTCTTCATAGGCCGTTAGCTTCTTTCGGAGCGCGCGTCATTAGGAGCAGCCCTATTCCTAAGGGCTTCTTCCACTTAGCTCCCTGGCGGGCAGCACTGTCCGCCAGGGAGGAGATTCCCATGGACACCGCCAATGGCCAGTAGGTCCATACTAGTCCATAGGGAATCTCCTCCAAGCCAATATCAACCACTGCGCCGCGGCACAGGATCTCCTGTGCCAGTCGATGGCGCAGTGGCAGATAGACCTGGCGGTGGTCGCCGAGCCGTACGCGGTGCCTCAGTCCACGAGGTGGGCTGAGTCCACCGACGGCTTGGCGGCCGTTGCGGTGCCGCCTACGAGCTCGGTCACCCCATCTCGGCTAGAGAGAGGGGGCTGGGGTACGTGGCCGTCAAGTGGGGAGAAGTGGTGGTGGTGTCCACCTACTTCTCTCCGAACCGCAGTCGGGCAGACTTTGAGGCCTACCTGACTGCGGTCGAGGGGGTAGTGAGGAGGGCAGCGCCCCTGCAAGTTTTGGTGGCGGGCGACCTCATCGCGAAGTCGCGCGTGTGGGGCCCGCCCGCCACGGATGTCTTGGAGGTGCGTGTACTCATTTCCCTCGTAAAAAAAGGGCCAAGCAGCGGCAGCAATTTTTTATCTAGCGTGCTCGAGCGCCTGGCAATATAATTTGAAAATAGAACGAATTTATTTAAAGCCCTTACATGGTTAAGAGCGAGCGCACATTGTAGTCACGACAGTTTTAAGACAGACTTGCATCAAACAGACAAGTCTGTTTTAAAACCAAGACGAAACTGTTTTGTCTACGATGCGCCGCACACCATAGTCTGCGACAATCTTTTTAGGGTTCCGTAGCCAAATGGCAAAAAACGGAACCCTTATAGATTCGTCATGTCTCTGTCTGTCCGTCCGTATGTCACAGCCACTTTTTTCCGAAACTATAAGAACTATACTGTTGAAACTTGGTAAGTATATGTATTCTGTAAACCGCATTAAGATTTTCACACAAAAATAGAAAAAAAGCAATAAATTTTGGGGGTTCCTCATACTTAGAACTGAAACTCAAACTTTTTTTTCATCAAACCCATACGTGTGGGGTATCTATAGATTGGTCTTCAAAAATGATATTGAAGTTTCTAATTTTTTTTTTCTAAACTGAATAGTTTGCGCGAGAGACACTTCCAAAGTGGTAAAATGTGTGTGTCCCTCTAAATTAAGAGAATGATAAAAATAAAAAACATATATGATGTACATTACCAGGCAAACTTCCACCGAAAATTGGTTTGAACGAGATCTAGTAAGTAGTTTTTTTAATACGTCATAAATCGTACAGAACCCTTCATGGGGTACATCGTTAGACTGTTTTGTCGTTGATGTGCGCGCCCACATACATTCAAAAGGGAAGCCGACAAACGTTAGTCAGACTTGTCGCCATGCAGATCTTGTAGGTATGAAACAATTTAGTCTACGAGACGTTTTGTTTGAAGTATGCGCGTCTTCATTATTTTTGTAAAGCGATAGTCCGTCTTAAGACTGTCTTGACTATAATCTGCGCTCAGCCTAATAAAAGGGTAACTTTCTTCAGTTTTATATGAATGTGATATGAATTTCGAACCGGCACGACAAAAAGAATGCTCTGCTAGATAAAATTCATTTGAAAAGTAAAAAAAATATTCGGTATTTGCGCGCGGTTAGATTATTATATTTATCGTCTACATAATGGAACTCAATTCTGAAGTGGCCGCTAAATTTCCTAATTTTTATTTGGTGTCGCTAAACCAATTTCCTATTCTACGGTAACAGTCAAATTCAACTGACATTGCGAATTGTAATCTGACGTTTCTAATCTTAGCTTTAGCCGTCCAAACGCTATTCTAGAAGTGATATTTTTACGCGTAAACATCCTAAACTGATTATTTTTAGCGGCGACTAAAATCATCCCGATTAAAATTAAAAGTGCTAACAGACGATCCGATTTGGTTGGATCCAACGTGATCCAACCAAATGAGGAGCCGACGCACCTACAGACGGTCCGACGCGGTTGGCAATCCAACATTAGGGATGCCCTAAAAAGTATTATGTACCTATATCGATATCGATACAAAATACTATTTTGGCCAATACAAAAACATTATTTGTCTTTGCGAAACTCAAATAAATTAACACCTTTTGTTTATATTTTATAAAGTTTATAAAATTTGTTTATAAAGAATAAATAAATAGGTACAGATAGATTTCATGGTTGTCCTTAATTTTTTGCGGTAATGTTTGTTAGAAATATTTACTTCCTGTGATCCAACTCTATCGATCGGTATCATAAAAATCCCGATCCAGACAGGTGATTATTTAGCAGTCTTTGAATGCGGTTGGATTTGTTTTTGAATTCAAAATTATGAATTCTTTCCGCAAAGTTATATCTACGGTATTTAATGTACTTTTCCTCCATGTGATGTGGCATCACCGTCGGATGCCCTGTATTGTATCACTGAATAGGTCCATTCGTTCCACTCGTTTGGGAACTATGAAGCCACAGCCAGACATCCAGCCAGATACACAGACACACAGATACCTAAAATAAGACCTATACCTATAGATTAAAAAATTATCGTACTCGTAAAAATATTGAAAGAAAAGTATCAATACTTCAAATTCAAAGTGTAGAGTACTTCAACGTCAGTCAGTGACTTGAAAACAGCAACATTAATTAGGTGTGTATAAACAATAATAAAAAAGCATCTGTAAATTCACAAATTAAAGTTTATTATATTAGGTAGGTACTCATAAATAGGGTAATGTCTGTTATTGATTATATAAATAATCAACTAGCAGGATGTACATTAAGCTCCTATTCAATCTTTACATTGACACTACGAATACCGCCACTATTACAAAGGACATAAGAACGATCCAAAGGTCAAATAGCTTGACAAAGAGCTTTCTGTACAATGCGTAACGAAACGTGCGAAAATAAATAAATAATGAAACACGGTTGCCCTGTTAAAACACAAACAAAAAGTAAAACAACATTTTTGCAACATATTTTTTTCTCTACTTTGTGGTTTGGCAGGACAGCAGTCGAGTCAATTTAGTTTACTAAATTATTAATTTATTACTTTAAGCACACATAATTAAATTAAACCACAAAGTATCGATACTTTTGTCTTTTGTCGTGTCCCTACTTGTCGGATGAGCGATCGGGCCGTCGAGCATCCAACAAGCTAATAATAATTATGTCGGGCCGACAGCCGTACACACGTTCCAATTTGGTTGGGGTCGGGCGGTTGGCTCCAACCAAATCGGATCGTCTGTTACGGCTATAAAACCTTGTTAAAATCCGTCATTTTGGTAATGAAAAATACAAATCCTAACAAAAAATGAGATACAAATACAAATTTTTCCCAAATTGATTGTTTTTGCCTTATAGTTCTTTAAGACTCTTACCATTGCCGTGCATGTACATTAAAGAGGTGTGTCTTTTTGTTAAAACACATCCACATTATTTCCAACTAAAGAAAGATGTTACTGGAAGACCTACAAGATATCCTTATAAGCTATATACACCCCAATGTAATCTAAATATGTATAAGAATAATAATACGGCATATTACATGGCAATCAAGATATATAATAAATTACCAAACAATTTGAAGGACCTACTGCTGACTATATTTAGAAAAAAAAATTTACCAACTTTTGGCAGACAAGCTATACTATAGTATTAGTGAATATTTAAATGATTATTTTTAGAATTTAGATCATTACTCAGTATTTTATAATTGACATAATCTATTTGTTTCGAGTTATTTAATTACTTACTTATGATTATTGACATTTAAATTATTTATGATTATTGACATTTAAATTAATTACGATTATTGACATTTACAAGTACCTATATTTTTATTTTATGACACAATATTAAATTAAAATCTGACAAAATGAGAATAATTACATTACTTAGCTGTTTTGATGTATTTCTATAAATGATAAAAAATATGTGAAAATGTCATTAAAGAACAATTTATATTTGCATGCTTTTGACATAAGCGGAATATGTGACACTTTATACACTTGAAGACCATATTGTAACACCATGTTCTAGCAAATAAATGATATTCTATTCTATTCTATTAATAGAAAAAAAAAATTGTTATTAGTTAGAGTTATTTGTTAAAAAAAGATAAAAATGTATAGTAAAAGTGTTAACTGTTATGTCTGTTATATAAACATAAGCGCGTTTTAGTTTCTTTAACAACAAGATTCATTTATTAATTCACTTTTAATATTTTTACTTACTATCGCCCGGCAATGCTGCTGCACTTGCGGGCCGCGGCAGTAATGTACGAACTATACGACTATTTAATAGCGAACATGTTATAAAAAATATAAGATCGTTCAATAATTTGTTGGATTATTGATCATTCTGTTTAAATAGGTATTAAATCATATAACCTATAAAGATAGAAAAATGGACGGAGTAATTTTTCACAGCACTTTATTAAGCAAAATTAAAAAAAAAATGTTTAAAATGGAAAATTTATTGGATTACTTACTTAACAAACCTATTAATTTAAGGAAATAAGACCATATTAAAAAATAATAATTTGCAGAGAAAATTTTCAATAGAAGTTATAGCGCAAAATGAGGGTGTGACGTAAATCGAAAAAATGTTGGATTCCTTTACAGAACTGTTCCAATACAGAAATTACATACGTACATACGTACGTATACCGAAATTATTTCCGACTGAAGAATTATTCATAGAGAGCTAAGCATAAGCTAGATAAGCATTTTTCACGTTTAGGTAAAAATACCTAACTTCCCGGTAATTTTTTTTGGATTATTTTTCAATCTCTGATTTGTACCTATTACCTAACTTCACCACATGCCAAAGGAAAAGGACAATGTCGAAAATCGCCCCATGCCATGACCAACAAAGATTTCATTTACATACGTCATTATTATATGCATATTTTATAACAAATATTTGTATTCGACGGACAAATCAAAAATATATAAAAGTACTTTTAGAAACAAAACCAAATGAAGTAAAAAATAGGAATGGTTATTGTTACCTTTGCTCGACTGAATAGAATTGAGTCGATTTTATGTAGGTATCGACATTCATTTAGGTATTTGTATAAATTAGGTTTTTCATAACTTACAACGTAAAATTAAATTAAAACATACGTCAATTGACTTCTCACGCGCTGTCGCTTATTAGTTCGTTGTGTTTTTGACTTGCTTTATAATTTCGAGATTTCTTGTTCATTACTACGTGGCTATAATAACGTGCTTTGATTGATTGCAATAATTAATATTTTAATAAATTGTATAGGTATGGACTATGTGTATTGCTCTAAAGAATTGAAGTGTTACCTCAACTAACCTCAAAATCTGATTCATTTTGATATTTAATTCGATTTCGAAGCTTGTCCGTAGTAATTAATGTGGACGTACAATATTTACTAATGTCTAATTATATGAAAAACATTTTTTCACTGCTGTTGGTATTGGGGCGAACAATGTATGGACGCAGAGCAATGTCTTTTCATAGGCGGGAGAATTTGTCTGAAGTCTCCATACAACAAATGTCCTCGTTGACTGGACTACTGATACACCTTTTTTGAGCAACAAAGGCATTATGAATATTTGTGCCGTTTCCCCAAATTAGGCCATATCTAATAGCCGTAACAGACGATCCGATTTGGTTGGAGCCAACCGCCCGACCCCAACCAAAATGGAACGTGTGTACGGCTGTCGGCCCGACATAATTATTATTAGCTTGTTGGATGCTCGACGGCCCGATCGCTCATCCGACAAGTAGGGACACGACAAAAGACAAAAGTATCGATACTTTGTGGTTTAATTTAATTATGTGTGCTTAAAGTAATAAATTAATAATTTAGTAAACTAAAATGACTCGACTGCTGTCCTGCCAAACCACAAAGTAGAGAAAAAAATATGTTGCAAAAATGTTGTTTTACTTTTTGTTTGTGTTTTAACAGGGCAACCGTGTTTCATTATTTATTTATTTTCGCACGTTTAGTTACGCATTGTACAGTAAGCTCTTTGTCAAGCTATTTGACCTTGGGATCGTTCTTATGTCCCTTGTAATAGTGGCGGTATTCGTAGTGTCAATGTAAAGCTTGAATATGAGCTTACTGTACATCCTGCTAGTTGATTACTTATATAATCAATAACAGACATTACCCTATTTATGAGTACCTACCTAATATAATAAACTTTAATTTGTGAATTTACAGATGCTTTTTTATTATTGTTTATACACACCTACTTAATTTGTTGCTGTTTTCAAGTCACTGACTGACGTTGAAGTACTCTACACTTTGAATTTGAAGTATTGATACTTTTCTTTCGATATTTTTACGAGTACGATAATTTTTTAATCTATAGGTATAGGTCTTATTTTAGGTATCTGTGTGTCTGTGTATCTGGCTGGATGTCTGGCTGTGGCTTCATAGTTCCCAAACGAATGGAACGAATGGTCCTATTCAGTGATACAATACAAGGCATCCGACGGCGATGCCACATAGAGGAAAAGTACATTAAATACCGTAGATATAACTTTGCGGAAAGAATTCATAATTTTAAATTCAAAAACAAATCCAACCGCATTCAAAGACTGCTAAATAATCACCTGTCTGGATCAGGATTTTTATTATACCGATCGATAGAGTCGGATCACAGGAAATAAATATTTCTAACAAACATTACCTCAAAAAATTAAGGACAACCATGAAATCTATCTGTACCTATTTATTTATTCTTTATAAACAAATTTTATAAACTTTATAAAATATTAACAAAAGGTGTTAATTTATTTGAGTTTCGCAAAGACAAATTGTTCAGGCCACGGAACGCCTGATTATTTTAACGCAGCAAAACTCACACACGACGGCACGTCATCCAATACGTGAAATCATTGCGGTTTGAGACTCCATTTGCAACGCATCATCTGTCCTAAATTATTTTGTATTATTTTATTGCAAATAATTGCATTCAAGTAAATCCAGTTATCAAGCAGTTTTTGGGTCTCATTTCTACATATAACCTATCGCAATCATTTGGTGACCCCGACGTGATCGAAATACCTAAATCAAGTTGATCGAAACCTGATCTGCAGAGTGACATCCAGATTAGAAGACGGACTATCCTTCAGGAACTCGCCAGTATCCAACTGCAGCCATCATTCCGAGGGAAGTGCGTGAACATTCCTATAATTTTACCTATTCCTTCTACTTCAATTTGCGTGAGTAAAGTTTCTTTCTTTGAGTGCACGAAACCACCCGCGCGTAAAAAATATTTTACAAATTGCATCTTTTTCTTTAAAATTCATCTTTATTATTACATTTCATTGTTTAAAACGGTGTTTCGTTGGACATTGAAACATAGATATCCACTTCTTTTAAACAATTATTCATTATTTTACAATATTAAAATATTGTGTTGCACTGTAGGTACCTATTACACAGTGTCACACAGTGTCGAGGGCAAGGTCATATTTTGTCGTTACCTAATAAACGGGCACTGCCTAAAATACAGAAATTATTATATTATTATTGTTATTTAATACAAAAGTGTCCCCATAAAAATAAAGTAAATACAATATTTTAAACACAATTGCTGAACAATTTCAGGTGCATAACGGTATTCAATACAAGAAATTATTGAGGGATTCTGCCGAGTGTTGCGGCCGCGCATTCTAACAAGCGCGCACAGTGCCTGCCAGGGCTGCGAAACCGGTTTGTGGTCTTCGTTCCCGGAATTCAACGTAACGTACACTATTCAGTATTCACTATTATTTTTTATTTCATCTAATATTTGTAAGCATATTGGGATTTTAGTCGTTGTTTCGCCGGCAAAATGAGTAACCTTAAGGATCTTATTAAGCAAAGGGGACAGATAAGGTCTCGATTAACATTATTTGAGAAATATTTGTCGCCTTTGTTGAATTGCAAAGAAACCACTACAGTTACATTGAATGAACTTCGTTTGCGTTGCAGTAAAGTGCGTGACATGTCTTGCAACTTCGACGAAATTCAATCGCAAATCGAAATGTTGGATGAAGATACCACTAAACAAATGCAAGAACGGGAAACAACAGAAAATAGCTTTTTTAATTTGATAGCACAAGCACAATCTTTGTTGGAATTCTTTGAAAGCCAACACAAAGTGGAATCTTTGTCCAATGGAAGTTCTAAGTGTAACAATATTAAATTGCCGCCGTTAAAAATTGCTCCTTTCAATGGAAATCCACATCATTGGTTAGCTTTTCGAGACATGTATTTATCTTTGATACATCAGAATGAAAATATAGATAATATTAGCAAATTTCATTATCTTAAGTCATATTTGGAAGGTCCGGCTGCTTCGGTGATTAATTCTGTTACAGTGTCATCTGATAATTACACAATTGCATGGACTGTACTTTGCGAACGGTACAATAATAAGCGTCTTTTGATTAATGAGCATATAAAATGTTTGTTTTCAATTGAACAACTTACTAAAGAATCCCACAGCGGTATTCGTAATCTAATTGATGTCTTATCTAAAAATTTAAATGCACTAAATTCATTAGGTGAACCGACTGACAAATGGGATACGCTTATTATTTATATGGCCTCAGGGAAGTTGGACAGTGTGACATCTAGAACATGGGAGGAATATAGAAATAATAAGGATTCTCCCACTTTAGAAGAATTTTATTCTTTTCTTCGTCAACGAGCTACAGTGTTAGAAACTGTAAGTGCTAGCAAGATTTCAAATAATAAACATGAAAAACGGCACAGTCTTCCTAATATGAAATCTTTTGTTGGCTCCGCTGTTAGCTCATCATCTCCAGTTAGACTTTGTCCCATCTGCAAACAAAACCATAAATTATATGAGTGTACTATATTTAAGTCCATGCCCGTTAATGAGCGAATTTCTAAACTTACCTCATTAAAACTATGCAGTAATTGTTTTCGTAGTGGCCATCAGGCCTATTTTTGTAGACTAGGTGGCTGCAGAATCTGCTATAAAAAACATAATACACTCATACACAAACAAAATTCGTTGCAATCGTCACAAGCAAATCACGTCATCATCGAAAGTAAAAATATAAATGAAAGCGACTTACCTAGTCCTGCCATTGATCCATCTACCTCTACTTCTGTGACTATGTCTGCTACCTCCGCTGGTCAAGCACTCCTCTCTACGGCATTAGTCAAAATAAATAATAATAATCAAACTTACACTCTCAGAGCTTTGTTGGACTGCGGAAGCCAGTCCTCATTCATCAGCGATAGGGCTCAGAGGAAAATTGGCTCTCTACGAAACGAAAATCGTTATAAATGTGTTTCAGGCATAGGCAATGCTGTTTTAAATGTAACAGAACATTGTCAGTTAAATCTTCAATCAATTTACAATTCATTTAACGTAAGGGTAAAATGTTTCAATTGAACACTGTTACTTACGGGACTGCGTCAGCACCGTTTCTAAGTACTCGGTGTTTAGTGCAATTGGCCAAGGAATGTAATAATCCCATATTGTCGCAGTTAATTAAAAATGATTTTTATGTCGACGATTTTCTGTCAGGGGCCGAAACAGAAGACGAATTACGTACCATAATTCATTCTGTGACTTCTACACTTAATTCGGCTTGTCTTCCGTTACGAAAATGGCGAACAAATGCGCCAAGCATCTTTCTAGAAGAGGCAGACACTTCTCAAACAAAAAACTTAGATTTGTCATCACAATCAACTGTTTTAGGTTTAAACTGGGATCCGTCAGAAGACGTTCTACAATTTTCAGTCGATATGGAACAAAATCGACCAATAACAAAACGAACCATCCTATCCAAATCGGCTAAACTCTTTGATCCATTAGGCTTACTTAGTCCGTGCACCATCATTCCAAAAATGATTCTACAAAGACTATGGTTGTCGAAGCTCGACTGGGATGATCCAGTGGATGAAGCGTTAGAAAAGGAATGGCAAGGTTTTGCAAAAAATTTAGATTCCATAAAAGAATTTCAAATACCAAGACATACTCTTCTTCATCAATCTGTAGAAATTGAACTACATTCATTTTCTGACGCTTCTCAATTGGCATACGCTGCTGCCATCTATCTCAGGTCCATTGATAGTTCTGGTCAGGTCTTAGTTAGGCTACTTTGCTCCAAGACTAAAGTCGCTCCAGTGAAGGCAACTACCATTCCACGACTCGAGCTCTGCGGTGCATTGCTTTCAGCACGTTTAAGTGCTAAGGTTTTACAAGCTCTGAGTTGCAAAATTGGGTCTGTGTTCTATTGGACCGACTCAACAGTGGTCTTGGGGTGGTTATCGTCTCAGTCATGCGATCTGAAAACCTTTGTTTCGAATCGCGTGAGTGAGATCCAAGACTTGACCACACATGGTGTTTGGAGGCATGTTCCTGGAGATAGAAATCCGGCAGATCTAGCATCTCGAGGAGTAAGCCCCAGATCTATTCAATCTACTCGTCTATGGTGGGAGGGTCCATCCTTTTTGACTGAGGACCCATGTGCCTGGCCTCAGAACATAGGATCACGAAATATTCTAGATCTCCCTGAAAGAAAAAATGTCAAAAACATTAAAATTAATGCTAATCAATTATTGACACTTCAGTGTACACACAAAATATCTGCGGTGGATGTCTGCGGGATTGTGGAGTTTGATAGATATTCAAGCTTCACAAGACTGCAGAGGTCCACTGCCTATGTCTTGCGTTTCATTCACAATTTGAAAAATACAAATAATAAATTTACAGGTCCTTTAAGTCCTGATGAACTACAAAGTGCTCTTAAAGTTTTAATAAAACAACATCAGAGTGAATGCTTTGCAAACGAAATCAAAATTATAAGAAACAAACAAAGCTTACCTTCAAAATCTCGAATTTTGTCTCTCAGTCCATTTCTCAACAACGATGGCATCCTTTCTGTAGGAGGACGTCTGCAAAATTCTGATGTATCTTATGAAAGAAAGCATCCGATTCTATTAGATTCTAATCACAATTTTACCAAAATACTATTTGCACATCAACATGTAAAACTGCTTCATTGCGGCCCTCAACTTTTATTAAGCGACGTACGCAATAAATTTTGGCCTTTAAGAGGCAGAATATTGGCACGAGGGACAGTAAACAATTGCAAACTTTGCAAATTAATGAAAGCGAAATCAAATAATCCCATAATGGGAAATTTACCATCTAGCAGAGTGATTCCAAACCAACCTTTTCACGTCAGCGGCCTCGACTTCGCTGGGCCATTCTACATTACCGATCGCAAAGGACGCGGTTGCAGAATAACTAAATGCTACCTATGTCTCTTCATTTGTTTTAGCACTAAGGCTTTGCACCTCGAAGTAGCCAGCGACCTGTCCACTGATGTCTTTATTTTATGCTTACGGCGATTTATTTCTTGCAGAGGTAAACCTTTGCAACTATATTGTGATAATGGTACGAATTTTGTCGGCGCTAATAACGAAATCACCAACCTTTTAAAATTAAACGGTGAAAACATAACTGGTTTCGCATCCGATGAAGGAATCCAATTTAAATTCTCCCCGGCTTACTCTCCCCACTTTGGAGGACTATGGGAGGCAGGTGTCAAGTCCGTGAAACACCATTTAGTTAGGATTTTAGGCGATAAACATCTAACCTTTGAGGAGTTATCAACTTTATTTAAGCAAATTGAAGCCATCCTCAATTCTAGACCACTAACCCCTCTTTCCTCAGATCCTAATGACCTAGATCCTTTGACTCCTGCGCACTTCCTGATCGGCAAATCACTTACATCTCTGCCTACTGAGAATCTGTTAGAAGCCAACCTGAACCGACTTGACCGATACAGACTTCTGGAAAAGATGCGCCAGCATTTTTGGGAACGCTGGCGGAACGAGTACCTAAATGAATTGCAACAAAAGTCCAAATGGCGAATGCAGCAAAGAGGATTCCAAGAAGGCGATTTGGTGGTGATCAAGGAAGCTAATCTACCTCCTTTGAAATGGCGTATGGGACGCATCCACAAACTTTATCCTGGGTCCGACGGAACATCCAGAGTCGCAGATGTCTACACATCTAAGGGCATCGTGCGCAGAGCTATACACAACATCTGCTCTCTACTCGCATCAGAAGCAACTTCTCGAAACCCTGAAGCTTTCGAGGGGGGGAACATGTTCAGGCCACGGAACGCCTGATTATTTTAACGCAGCAAAACTCACACACGACGGCACGTCATCCAATACGTGAAATCATTGCGGTTTGAGACTCCATTTGCAACGCATCATCTGTCCTAAATTATTTTGTATTATTTTATTGCAAATAATTGCATTCAAGTAAATCCAGTTATCAAGCAGTTTTTGGGTCTCATTTCTACATATAACCTATCGCAATCACAAATTATGTTTTTGTATTGGCCAAAATAGTATTTTGTATCGATATCGATATAGGTACATAATACTTTTTAGGGCATCCCTAATGTTGGATTGCCAACCGCGTCGGACCGTCTGTAGGCGCGTCGGCTCCTCATTTGGTTGGATCACGTTGGATCCAACCAAATCGGATCGTCTGTTAGCACTATAAGCACTGATTCAACGTATGCAAAGTAGGCAGTATAGCAGTATTTTTATTTGCCATTCTTGTCAATTCTCTTTAATACTCATTGCTCAAACTGTACTGAACCTCTTGAATACTACTACCACTATTACATAAAAAAAACCGGCCATGTGCGAGTCGGACTCGCCCATGAAGGGTTCCGTAGCAGTAAGTAACATAATATAATAGTTCTTGTAGTTCGTTGTAGCTTTGATTGATGTTTTAATAATAGTGCATTTTTTAAAATTAAGTCATTGATAAGTAACCATTATAATTAGGTACCTAAATTATGGGATTTAGATCTAACTATATGCGAGCCCATATAAAATGTTTATGAAATTAAATGTTTTTTTTTATATATATTTGAGTTGATTTGATTGAATGAAAGGTAAATTGCGGTTTACGATTTATGAAGTATTAAAAAAACTACTTTTTAGATCTCGTTCAAACCAATTTTCAGTGGAAGTTTGCATGGTAATGTAAGTACATCGTAATATATTTTTAGTTTTATCATTCTCTTATTTTAGAAGTTACACACATCTTACCAATTTGGAAGTGTCTCTCGCGCAAACTATTCAGTTTAGAAAAAAATGATATTAGAAACCTCAATAGCACTTTTGAAGACCTATCCATAGATACCCCACACGTATGGGTATGATGAAAAAAAAATTTTGAGTTTCAGTTCTAAGTATGGGGAACCCCCAAAATTTATTGTCTTTTTTTCTATTATTGTGTGAAAATCTTAATGCGGTTCACAGAATACATCTACTTACCAAGTTTCAACAGTATAGTTCTTATAGTTTCGGAAAAAAGTGGCTGTGACATACGGACGGACAGACAGACAGACAGACATGACGAATCCATAAGGATTCCGTTTCAAATCTACCAACAAGAACAATAATTATTTTTTATTTAAACTATAGCTGAATGGACTTAGTTCCCTTCGTTTTCTTGGAATAAGAATGATTGTAAAATTACAGCAGTGTTGCCACCTTGGTGGTTTTGTCACCAGATCTGGTGGTTTTTCAAGACCTTTAGTGATATTTTTTCATCATTTAGCGTATTAATTTTTTTTAGTGGTTTTTAGCGGTTTTCTGGAATGTAATCTGACAACACTTCTTCGAGAAGAAAATTTCCTACTGTTCCGAATAGACACGAAAATCTATACATAGTTATAAGCTTAAAGTCTATGAATGCTCCCACTTTATGACTTTACATTACAGAACAGCAGTTTCGTTTCCTGTAGGTATTGATCATTTTCTCCATAGACTTAAAATATAATATACTGTCGTATAGATATAGACCAACTGACAGTGCGAGCGAGAATGTATATAGTCTCTATAGTCTTATGAAGTTCTCTAGTTCTAGAGTTTGAAAGAGACAGTGCATTTAGCTACTTTTTAACCGATTTTAAAGGACAGATCAGCCACATTGGATATTGGAATTCAGCCACATAGTATTGGAATTGACAATTCAAATATTTTGGTCTCATTTTATAATGAGCTGTCAGTACGTCTATACGCCAGTATATTCTAAGTCTATGGCTTTCTCCAGTTCCAAGGCAACGGATGATTTAAAAATGCATCGGACTAAATGTACTGAAGTTATTAAAATGTCTTGACACCCCATTTCGTTGATGAACCAATAAAAGATAAGAGGACAGTTTTGCTTAGCTATTGTTTAACTACATTACATACTTTATTAGTATTTTATTTAAATTAAAAAAAAGTTAGCGGAATTTGGTGGTTTTTTTCTTGTCCACATTTTAAGAAACTGGCGACATTTTAATGTGGATCTGGCGCCCTAACATATTTCAAGGTGGCAACACTGAATTACTGACATGACATGACATTACTGACATGACATGACAATGAATGACATTAATTTGTGACAAGAAATTGGTGGGAATGGGGAATGTTATTTGTTTTGTGAAATAATTTGTGTTGTGAAGTACCTAGGTAGATACGAACTCGAAACCGCGAATTTTGCATTATTACAGGGACGCGACTTTAACTAAAACAGGTACTGTATTGAAATGCAATCAGTAATATGTCATCAAAGGCCAAAAGTAATACTTATACTACACAATCATCATTAATGAACTTTGTAAAAAAAAGTAGCCGAGAGACATCAAGAAGTAACAGTCCAAGGTATTGTTTACGTTTATTCATAAGTAATTACTTACTGTTTCAAATAGATTATGTTCCGCATAATATTTAAATTTAATATTCATACCATCAATCAAGACTTTCTTATTACCTGCTGAAAATATATATTTCTACGTAAATCATAACGTTCATATTATAATATAATTATATATTATATATCATTTAAATTATAATTTTATTTTCAAGTAACATCACTAATGAGCCTTCATCGGCTGAGAAGAAGAATAAGTTTGTGTGGAAATCCAAATCCAGTAGTTCTAGTGCTTGTAAGTATCCATTATTTAGAAGGCAAGAAGACAGTATACTGCATAAATTAATCAAAGGTATTCAATACTTCAACCCAAAAGTCTACAAGCTTAGCATAGTGTACTTAAATCACACAATTAACATCACAAAGTCCATAGAACTCATAACTTTAAAAATATGAAATTGCTTGATATCATTTTCACATACTGTATCTATATTTATTTTACATAGGTACCTAATGCTTGTTTTTTAACATTAATTGGTGAAAAGTTGTGACAACATTTAATAGCTAGCTGTTTCTACTGTTCTGTCTTGTTTCTTAAAAAACAATTACAATTTTCAAATTTGTATTTATAGCGTTATTCTCAAATATATTAATATTTAAGAATAAGCTATAAATTTCAGAAACTGTAACAATAATGACACCTACTCTTAGATGGAAACAAATCTGCAAACATTTTCGGTTTCTCTGCTTACAATCATAGCAGATGCCATAGTATAGTGTATAGTTTGGGTTTGACATTATACTTCTATAATTAATTAGGTAATTAATTGTTTTATGCTGCATCATGTAGCAGTTCTTTCTAATATTACAATACAAGTTTGACTCTAATCTACACCTTAAAAGTATTTTGATTGGAATTAGCTAATTATAAAATCACGGAAAATTCAGTAGTCATAGCTGTCACCTCTTCTCTCCTCAGCATTCAATGTGCCTGTAGGAAGATATTGGCAGAGGTGAAAGTACAAGTTCTGAAAATAAGTTAAAATGCCAATATGAAACTTTGCACACAGTTCCTGGCATTTATAATAGATAAATTACGGATTAAATATTCCTCACTTGACTTGCACATTCTTTTACTTTCTTAAATACAAAATTATGTTTTACTATTTAAAACTTTGTACTATCAAAAACATCAATAATTTAATATACACTAAGTCATCAATGTCTTTTTACAGGGGTGCCACCATTCAAGAAAAGTGTTCTTGACAATGTAAGTCCATTAAAATTTCTGTTAAGTACCAATAAATTCGGATTCGGAGAGCGACGGTGGCGCAGTGGACTCGGCACTTGCCTTCCAATCTGGGGGTCGGGGTTCGAGACCCGCCATGTACCAATGTGTTTTTCGTTTCGAATTTCATATGTACATTTGTCTGACGCTCCTACGGTGAAGGAAAACATCGTGAGGCAACCTGCATACATCTGCGAAGAAATTCAATGATGTATGTGAAGTCGACCAATCCGCACTGGGCCAGCGTGGTTGACTAAGCTAAGCCTAATCACCCTAATATAGGGTAGGCTCGAGCCCCTCGGTGGGGACGTATATGGGCTGTGATGATGATGATGATGATGATGATGACCAATAAATTCACAGAGTTATCAATTTATATTGTTTCTTAAACACATTTATTCAGGGGGAGCCGAATAGTCCATCATTTCAGTCTCAGAGTCTATTGGGACAACAACTCCCATTGGACATTAAGTCTACAAAACATGACAGCTTATTGGATTCTATGGATGTGGTGTGTATTAACTTAAAAGTGTATATTATAAGGTATCTAATAGTCTGGAGGTGGTACAATACCTAATACTCATGTTTCAGGATGATTACCCTGGATCTCCTGATATTTTTAATGGCAAATGTAAGTCGAAGTCTCCTGAGACATCCAACAAATCGTTAAGAGTTAGCGAAACCCCAACTCCACCCAACAGCCCACCACGAAAGGAAAAGAGTCACACAAATCTTTTAAAAACTCCTGTAAAATCAAGTCCTTTGAAGGATAGTGATCCTTTAAGAAACTTAAAATTGGATGATTCCATTTCGAAATTCCTATCAGATGTGTCACAACATCCTTCTCTGAAAGAACACAATAAGGTAATTTAATAAAAAAAATTTTTGTATAAAATTGAATTTATAGAATTTTAATAATTTTTTCCGTTTTCAGAATAAAGATGATGTTAAACAAGAAGATGTAGAAAAATGTAAAATGTTGTATATAGAACTATTAGAGAAAATTAGTAATGCATTTGACAGAATTCCAAATTGCATAAAAGAAAAATTCCCAGGCTATAATAAGAAAACATACAGTAAAATGAAGTATTTGAAATCAAAACTGAAATCGGCTATACAACAAACACCTATAGGAAGCGATGTACAGTCTGATACATTAACACAATTGACACAATCTCAAACTAATAACAAAATGAGTAAAGACAGTTGTAGTCTCTCTGTTCTAGGAAACTATGATGAGGATCTTGATGATTTTGATTTAGAAACATCAAAGTTTAGTAGGAATCAAAATTGTCTTAAGCTGCCAGCAACATGTGATTCAACAACTTCCACGCCAGACTTAACTGATACTGACAAACTATCTGATTCAAAAAATAGTGATTTGGCATCTAAAAAATCTTTGTCATTTGATGACTTTTCACATAATATTGCTTGTGTTAAAAATGAAAAGACTATACCTGACATGGGTGCATTAAGCACAAATTCAGAAAATGCTAGTCGAAGTAAAGGTAAATTTGTGTTCAAACAACCTTCCAGATTATCAAATGTAGACTCAGCAGCAAGCAAAACATCAACACCTGTTAGAGATGTGCCATCAAGTACATTAGAAAGATTGAAGAATGCTTCTGAGAAACTTAAACCTTTACAGTCAAAAGAACCACCGAAATGTGTTCCTGTAGCCAACAGTTCTGTTGAATTTCAACCTCCACAGTTAAGTAAAAGCTCTTTGCTCAACATGCAAAAACCTTGTACATTTGTGTCACCTATCATTAAAGATAGTAATAATGATAATGATGATGAAGACGATCCAAATGATTATGAAGTGCCTATTGATATGGATGATGATGTAGACATGTTAAATGAACAAACAAAGCAAAGTGTTATAAGTATTAATGATTCTGAGCCTGGCACAAGTATGGTGTCAGATAATAAATTCAATGATATACCTGTAGATGAAGATGGATGGCCAGAGTATAGAGTAGAAGACTTTGAAGATGATATTGATGCGTTGGTTTCAAAAGAGCCGGAGGTGATGAATCTGATGGAGAATTCAATTGTAAAAGATACAGAAAATAAAGCTAAATATGAAGGTATGGGTGATTTCCATGCTGGGACTAAGAATGATGGAATTACTGGTATGTAAAACTTTTCTGTATGTAATATTGCAGATAGGAAATTTGATATCGGGTATAAAGATTATATTTTGTTCAAGGTGAATTTGATGGATTGGACTATCCACATTCAGCGCTCATGATGGAAATGTTCCAAGAAAAATTTGGATTGAAGACTTTTAGGCCAAATCAACTGCAAGTAATTAATGCGACATTATTAGGACATGATTGTTTTGTGCTAATGCCAACTGGGGGTGGTATGTATAATACTACAATAGAACGAAATTGTCTTTTCCCAAGATATAAATATTAAGATTATAATTATCTATTTCATTTCAGGTAAATCTCTATGTTACCAGTTGCCTGCTGTATTAACACCAGGTGTTACCATAGTAATATCACCATTGAAATCTCTAATTCTGGACCAAGTGAACAAGCTTCTGTCTCTTGATGTAAGTTTGGCATACAATATTTTCAATACAGTACTTGTTAGACAGTTTTCATTGTAATTGATTATTATAATAATGTTGGTGCTATTATTATTAATGTTCCTTTTTTTCTACTTTTTCTTTGTTGTATGGGCATTTTCTGCTACTTGACCACTTTGCCCCGCTTAGTCTTTCTTTGCCCGTCTAGTAGTGTTAGTCTATGTCATAAAAGGTATAATAAATACTCCATGCACAGATCCCCGCGGCCCACTTGTCGGGCGACGTGTCACTAGCCGCGTGCGACGAGGTGTACCACAAGCTGTCGATGCGCGAGCCCCTGCTCAAGCTGCTATACGTGACGCCCGAGAAGATCAGCAACTCACCCAAGTTCCAGAGCATGCTGGACACGCTCTACTCCAGGGACAAGATCGCCAGGTGTATAACAATAAATTCAAATTCAAATTCAAAAATCTTTATTTAACATAGGCCTTTACAGACACTTATTGACGTCAAAACAAAGCAAAACAATCTAATTTAATGAAATCATGTTAACCTTGTATGTGCATACATCCTGAATAATAATAATAATATAATAATAATAATAATGTTTATTTGTACTTTTACAATATTGGGTATATTATTGATAATTTGCTTAGACTATAATTTACCTATATAAGTAACTGATCACGTCGAATACAGAGAGTATCATTATGATGGCCCCCAAATTAAGCTTGAGCTTGTTTCTAGGGGACTCAAGATGTATGCAAATACAAGTAGGAATGTAATTTCTAGAATATACTCAAGATTTATGCAAATACAAGTAGGAATGAAAAAAAAAAGTTCTACACCTGTTCGGAAATTGGGAGAGCCTTTTCGAGAAGAACAGGCAATAAACTCGAAAGGTCAAATTTTTTTATCTCCTCTTTTAAATCGCCATTTACAATTGCGGTTTTGTTACAGAGTCGTCAATTGGAAGCTGACCTCAAAGCAAAAGTTTGAGCTCAACTTCCATTACAAGAAGAGATGTGTTAATTCACATTATATAAGCTATCTCTGAGAGAAGTGCGTGAACTTAGCTTATAAATTGCTCTCACTGAATGTTTCTTTGAAACAAAACGCAGTACATTGTTAAATATTAGAAATGAGAGTTCAAACCCAAGCTTTTTTGTCCGTCATGTAATCAGACACTTTATAATATGCCTTTTTAATAAGTACATCTTTGATTGCAACTTTAAATTTGTTTAAGCTAAGTTCTTGTATACAACTTGGGATTTTATTGTAGAAACGTATACACAGGCCTCTATAAGAATTATGGATTTTTTGGAGCCTGGTATTTGATAAAGCTAACATATTCCTTTGTCTAGTATTAACTGAATGAATATCACTATTTTTACAAAACAAATGAATATTTTTACAAACATATATTACATTTTCATAAATATATTGCGACGCTACTGTCATAATACCAATTTCTTTAAACTTTTCTCGCAAAGAATCTCTCATTTTAAGGTTATAGATAGCTCGAATAGCCCTTTTCTGCAGCACAAAAACGATCTGAATGTCGGCAGCATTTCCCCACAACAAAATGCCATATGACATCAAACTATGAAAGTAAGAAAAATATACAAGTCTTGCTGTATCAACATCAGTCAACTGACGTATTTTGCATACAGCGTGAGCTGCAGAACTAAGTCTCTTTGACAATTTATCTATATGTGGGCCCCATTGCAGCTTAGAATCAAGTGTGATCCTAAGAAATACTGTGGTGTCCACAAGGTCAACACCTATATCCTTTATTTTTACAGTGGTGTGAACCTCTTTTACATTGGGTAAAACAAATTTTATACATTTTGTTTTCCCTTCAGTAAGTGACAGGTTGTTTACATTAAACCAATGAACAATTCTTGAGATAGAATTATTTACATCGTCATTCATTTGCAATCCTCTTTTAATTTTAAATAAAAGTAAAGTATCATCTGCAAATAACACTATCTCATGCCGGTCCTGTACAAAAACAGGGAGGTCATTGACATATATAAGAAATATAAAAGGACCAAGAATCGAACCCTGCGGAACTCCCATTTTAACTGCGGAACCTTGAGACCTTTTTCCATTGACGTCTACGTTTTGAATCCTTCCACTTAGATAAGAGAGTAGAAGATCCAGTGCAGTATCACGAAACCCATAGTGGTGTAATTTTCTGATCAAGGTTTCCTGATAAACGCAATCAAATGCCTTAGACAAATCACAAAAAATGCCTAACGCATAGTGTGAGTCTTCCCAGGCTTCAAATATATGTTGTATTAACTCAAAACCAGCATCGGTTGTTGAGCGACCCCTTCTAAAACCAAATTGTTGAGAGTGTAGAAGATTATTCCTATTAAACTTTGCATTTACTCCAACATTATTTTTTCAAAAATTTTGCTAAAAGTAGGTATCACAGAGATAGGTCTAAAATTACTGGGGTCTGATGTGCTACCACATTTATGTAAAGGAATAATTTTAGTCAGCTTCATTAGATCAGAAAATACACCAAAGTCAATGCAATCATTAAAAATGTTAGCAAGTATTGAAGCTATTGTTTCAATTACGGATTTAGTAACATCAACGGAATTGCCCCACAGATAAAATAAGTTTCTTATGTTTTTAATAACAATAAATCATAAATATTAAATGACATTGTAAGTAATAGGTACAGTAAAAAAGAAACTGTAAACATTTTTAAATAATTAATTCCTTTTTCGATTTACTTTCTTTTAGTGACTCTACTGAAAGAATTCGAAAGGACTTAAATTGTTATGCCTCTTTTCTCACCCACATATTATTATAAAAGCTGTATCATTTTTATAATTTAGAAATGCCTATTTTCCCTCTATAGATTCGTGATAGATGAGGCTCACTGCGTCTCGCAGTGGGGCCACGACTTCCGGCCGGACTACAAGCGCCTGCACATCCTGCGCGAACGCTTCCCGCTCGCCAACCTTATGGCGCTCACTGCCACGGCCACGCCGCGCGTGCGCATGGACATACTGCACCAGCTCAAGGTGAGCATACACTCTGAGAATGCAGCTCTTTGCCTCAGTAAATGCGCTCTATCGTTTTGGTTGTTATTCCAGGTAACCAATTGCAAATGGTTCCTGTGCAGCTTCAACCGGCCGAACTTGTGCTACAGGATCCTGGAAAAGAAGCCCAAGAGCGTCAACCAGGACGTCGCCAATTTGATAAAAGAGAAATACTTTAGGTGCGTATAAAACTTAGTGGCTTATTATTCGTATGAGGAGTTTATTATTTATAATGTTATTGTCGAAAAATATCTCTTATTTTCTTCTTCGTCTTATCATCATAATAAAACTACTTATTATATGTGTTCATTTTTTGTTACTCGAAAGAAAAGTTCTCAAAGTTTCATAATAATCCTGAGCTGTCTAGATTACCATTCCATGGGGTCTTTAAAGCTCTTAATTCCTTTACAAATAATTAACGTTTATTTATGTAGGCATTCTCTGGGCATCACGTTCACGATACATTTAATATTTTAAAAAGTAGACTACTGGGACACCTGTAAAGCGATCAAAACATGGCTAATTGACACCATTTTTGTATTTTCTTATGTGGTATACTATAAAGTGACTTGTACGCCTGTTATTGGCACATATACACCGCTATTTTTAAGTTATGACAAAAATTTTGTGTGCTTGTTCAGACACGCAAACTGAACAACTTTCACTATGGGACCAACTTCGAAATCGCAAAAAAAAAGTCAGCTGTTTCATACATTTAGGTTCAGTGAATGTTGAACATTTGTATGGAACAGCTGATTTTTTGTTGCGATTTCGAAGTTGGTCCCATAGTGAAAGTTGTTCAGTTTGCTTGTTTGAACAAGCACACAAAATTTTTGTCATAACTAAAAAATAAACTTGTATAGAAACTGTTTTTTACTTTTACTATGGGCATTAAATAATTTATTAGCAACCAGTTGCTAACAAATAATAAAAATACCTCGATTACAACTGGTTGCGAAACTTGTTGTCACGGCGCGGCGGCCGGAAGGGTAATCATTATGTGCTCTCGGTGTACCTGATTGAAATTTAATAAAATTGCAGGGTGTCAGGCATAGTGTATTGCCTGTCGCGCAAGGAGTGCGACAACCTCACGAAGGACCTGCGTAAGGCCGGCATACAGGCGGCTTCGTACCACGCCGGCCTCACCGACAAGCAGCGGGAGGCCGTGCAGTCCGGATGGGTGGCCGACAGGCACAAAGTGGTATATAAAACATGCACTGACTATTATAGGCTTAACTAACACATACACAAGCGTACATGTTCACTGGCATAGACAAGTACACAGTTATACCGCCAGTAAGTACACCTGATAATCAGTCATTGGTCCCTAGAAAAAATACTCGTCACGGGATCAAACTAAGCTAGAGCTTCCAATGATGTCAACACAAGTGTATAAAAGAAATTGCTATTGTGCAACGATTCGAATTTTTAATAAAATTCCAAAAAATATAAGAGAGCTGCCACTAAGTCGATTTAGAATTAGCTTAAGAAAGTGGCTCAGCGAAAAGTGTTTTTACTCTATTAAAGATTTTATGAATTTCCGTGACAAATAAATACGAATCTAATGCAATAATAATTAAAATATGCTTATATTAATAAAATACAATAAATACTGTAATTGATAAATAATTGATAATAATAATGATTTAGGATAATGGTATTACAATTTAATAATAATTTCAATTTTATGTGACATGTATAAAATAACGTAACAATTAATTTCTAGTTAATAAGTTCATTATTGTAACATAATTGTAGCTTTAATATTTGCATGTTGTATAAAACAGCGAAATGTGCTGCACTTAAATTAACGACATATCATCTTGTAATAACCATGTTTCATGCAAATAAATTTGATTTGATTTGATTTAGATCCAAAACTATCACGACCTCCCAATTCTTACTGTCAGAGTGCTTACTCTGACTTATTTTCGGGACATTCACGTTGTCGTGATGTCGCGAACACATTAATATGACTGTAGCAATATGAACTGTGTTTGTGAAATGTATTCTTGGAGACTTCCTGATGCAGGTATTATTTACTTACTAGGAAAATCTTCACACCAATTTGTAAACACACGGCAGTGACTGAAATAAAACTTGTTTGTTTGTGTTGTTTGTTTGTATTTGCGGATACCAGATGAAGTCTCAGTACCAACGTCGTCTGCACGTAGCGACATTGGTACTGAGTCTGAGCGAGCAGCGGTGCTTGCATTGCTGTTTTGTGGTTTGAAGGGTCAAGGTAGTAAAATTACTGGGTAATATGTCTAGACATCTCATGTCAGAAGTTTGCAACATACATTGAGGTCCTTGTAGGTTTCAGATTTGCAAGTCTTACGGGAACTGTAAACTTATCATCAGCTGAGCAGTCTGATCGTATGCAAACTTAGTTGAAGAAAAAAACTCGCGATGATTTGGCACTTCCATAACCGTCAGATCTGCGCGACGATCGCGTTCGGAATGGGCGTGGACAAGGCGGACGTGCGATTCGTGATCCACCACAGCATGCCCAAGTCCGTGGAGGGCTACTACCAGGAGGCGGGCCGCGCGGGCCGCGACGGGGAGCTCGCCGACTGCATACTCTACTACTCCTACACCGACGTCATCAGATACAGGCGACTGTTTGACAGTGAGTACCCCACCCCCCTCCCCCCCTCAAACACACAACGTAGGCATATCTGTAATAACTACTGTGAGTAAACATCATTTGTATGAAATATATTTGGGAAGATTAGGAGTTATTTTCTTCGAATCTTAACAAAGGGGGTTAGGGTATTCGAGCCATTTTCCGGCACGCTGCAATGGTGCGGATTGGTAAAGTGCACCAGGCTTGGTTCTGAAAGGTTAAAATGTTGTATGACATCGTTAATTTGCTTTTTTAAAGTAGTGTTTTCTTCTTTCGATAAAACGAAGAATATTTGTCTGACGATGATTCATTATCGATGAATCATCGTCAGACAAAAGGTGAAAAATTGTTCCCTATTCACTGTTCATTGTCACCTTATTATACAGAGTGTAAAAAGACGTATACCGAAGCCCGCGTCTACGCATTCAGACCATTAAATAAAGCAATATAACGAAAAATCAATGATGTAAAACGAAATAAATTTTTAGGCTTAAAAAAACAATGACAATAAATACCACGCAATGTAACGCGTGCCCGCGCCTGGCTTACGCGTCCGGATATCGGGTCGGTGTTAGGTGTGAATTGTCACACACTGCCACGCACCACGCTGCATGTTGCGTGTCGATGCACCTACGCGCGTACTTGCTGGAGTGCAGATCCGCATCATCATGCGGGTTTTTACGCACTCACGCGCGTAGTTGCGTTTCCAAAATCAAAGTCAAGTCCTTCCAAAATAACGCACGGCACTGCGAGACTCGGTGTGCCATACCTTGCGTCTCGCCCGCACCTACGCGCGTGGCTGCGTCTTTCACTGCTTGTAGGCGCGTGATCTACATGAACGCACGTGGATGCATTTTCTGTGTGTTGGACTGTGCGTGTTTCCTATACAAACGGAGATACAAGCAACGTAAGAACACGCATTCACGCGCTACGCTGTGTCGTGCGTGGCAGTGTGTGAATCGCCTGTGTAGTCAGTGTAGTGCGTGTAAAGCAAGACGAGTTTCCCGCGCAAGAGATTCCTTTTCCTTTCCATACATTTTGTTAAGAAATACAGATTTTTTCGTAGATGTTTCTTTGGACGAAAATTATCAAAATACATTTCGAATAGTTTTGTATAAAAATCTCGTTGTTGTTGCATCTGCGCACTAGAATCAGCCCCTGGGAGGTCGTCGATGGTTTAAAAATTAGCCTGTATACAGGATGGATTTTTGAGATGGGATTTAAAGGGCAGGTACATTAACCGTTATAGTTATAAGAAAACATTGTTAGGCAACCATCCATAACTTTTTAAAATATTCTGATCTGCATTCACAGATTTTGGAAAAAAGTTAGTCAACAAAAAAAATGCGGAGATAGCAAAAAAAATTTTTTTATGTCTATCGATCCTATTTCATGTAGGGATCAAAAGAATCCATGGGACCATTTAAGGTATGAGTACTAGAAACGACAGAAATCGCCAAAAACATTTCCCATACATTTTGTACGGAAAATCCTCGGATCCTGTTTCTCACGGTGATCTCTCTGTGAATCCTATTTCTTACGTTTAGGCGAAACTGTTATTTAAATAAATACTAAATTAAATCCCGTATATTGGAAAGTGTTCGGTGTCAGAGAGTGATGTTTCGGCGAACAGTGGAAAGGAACGCGACGCCGGACGCCAAGCGGGTGCACATCGAGAACCTGCTGCGGATGGTGGAGGTGTGCGAGAGCGTGACGGAGTGCCGCCGCGTGCAGGTGCTCGCCTACCTCGGCGAGAGGTTCGGCGGCCGCTGCCAGCCGCCCTGCGACACCTGCCGCCGCCGGCACCAGTACAAGGTACGAGCACACCGCCCGCTGCACCGCGGCACCTGTACGAAGTACACTGCCCACTGGGGTCTTCCCGGACGTGTCGGATCGGCTCAGGTTTACCTGGGTCGAACCGGACTACGAAGTCTCGCAGCTGCTTTCGGGGCATGGCTGTTTTAATGGTAGGCTTTTTAGCATGAAGTTGGTGGACAGCAGTAGGTGTTATTGCGGCGAGTGTGAGGTCGAAGACCTGCACCACGCCTTGTGGGAATGTAGTTTGTATAGGGAGGCGCGTAGGGACTTGTTAGACAAGGTGAAGACGCTCGAGGTCGGTCCGGTTTACTACCGCGATCTCGTGGGGACGGAGGCGAATTTCCTGAGGCTACGGGACTTCGCGCATCGGTGGCATAAGATCAGGAGTGGGTTTGAGAGGTGAAGAGGCGAAGAGGGCAACCGCCCGAAGAAAGAAGATCAAAACGACTAGATAGTAGACGAAACCGGCGGTACCACTTTAGTGGGCACACGGCGACCAGGTGGCGGACACCGAAGGCGTTAAGTGTGTAGTCCGCCCCAGAGTGGGGAGAAGGCCACAGGGACAAACGGAGACAGATTTTAAATAACTTGTAGGGAGTCAAGCATTGCGGCGCGGCAGAGTGCGAAAGCAGGCTCCGCGCGCATCTCCCGCTGTTTCGGCCCGTATAACCAGGATTGGTTGAGTACGGCCATGGGTGGTTGGTGGGGTTTGCCCACTGGGGAAATGAGTAACCGCTGTTAGCTAAAGTTGCGGCACGCTATGATGGCCGTTTTGACAGCTGTGATCCCCACAGTGTATCCGTCAGTTTTGACATATACACTATATTGTTGACAGCTGTCAAAACGGCCATCATAGCGTGCCGCAACTTTAGTAGACGGTGAGCGTGTGCGGGGCTCTCCCGGCAGAGCGCCAGGCCTACCCACTAAAACCCCTCGGTGTTCTCCCTGCCCTTATGGACACGCATGGTAAGGTCCACACTGCGGCCCGCCCTGCTACCCTACCCTCTATGGTGCACTGGAAGAAGATTCTTTAAAGCTTTCAGTCCCAACGATTGTGCGATGTTTTTTGTTGTGCAATAACTTAATTAGTGGAAATTGTGGAATCGTACAACAAAACCAGTCAGCACTTCAGAATAGTTCGAGGAGCGTCACACCCCGGACACTCAATACAACGATTACAAATCAATTACCTATTACTACTATTTAAGCAAATGACGTTTGTACACGCGTAAATGTGTGCATGGAATCTAGTTGGGCTGAGTGCGCGGTTATCAATCTAAATGACGCGAGAAGTGCAGCGACTGCCTTCTCTTTTACCCGCATAGCGCTGTCTCTGTTATCGGCCGGCGCTCGCGTCTATTCGCCCGAGCGATCGCGCGCGCCCCTGTTTATGTGTCAGTGATGTCTACGACGAAGTGCGGGGTGGGGTGAGGTATTTGAAATGAGTGCGGGGAGGTGAGTGGCCGTTCTGTATGGAGTATTATTATATATTCTGCGGTAGCGTCGTGCAATGAACAACGCTTTGTCGACAGCCGGTGGACGTGACGGAGGAGTGCAAGCTGATAGTGCGGTGCATCCGCGACGCGAACGGCGACGGGCGCGCGCGCTACACGCTGCTGCACGTGGCGGACGTGCTGCGCGGCTCGCGGCAGCAGCGGCTGCAGGCGCTCACCGCGGCCGCCGCGCACGGACGGTGAGCCCCGCACACTATACAGGGTGACCTTTGAAACAGCACCCCTTACCATATAGGGTAACTGAGCGTTACACACTATACAGGTTGACCTTTTAAACACCAGTCCGCACTATGCAGGGTAACTGAGCGTCACACACTATACAGGATGACCTTTTAAACAGCACCCCGCACTATACAGGCTAACTGAGCGTCACACACTATACAGGATGACCTTTTAAACAGCACCCCGCACTATACAGGCTAACTGAGCGTCACACACTATACAGGATGACCTTTTAAACAACACCCCGCACTATACAGAGTAACTGAGCATCACACACTATACAGGGTGGTGACCTTTTAAATAGCAGCCCGCACTATACAGGCTTACTGAGCGTCACACAGTATACAGGTTTACCTTGCACGGACGGTGAGCATACACTATACAGAATGATCTTTTAAACAGCCAGTTTTATGTGTTCGTTCGGACGAGCAAACTGAGCAACTTTTACTATGGGACCAATCCTGAAATCGCAAAAAAGCTGTTCCATACAAACGTTCAACATGCACTGAACCTAAATGTGTTGGTCCTCTGATTTGTTTTTCGCGATTTTACGATTGGTCTCATAGAAAAAGATTTTCAGTTCGCTTGTCTGCACCGGCACACAAATTTAGCTCCTGCTTTAAAAGTAAGTCTATATAGAGTGTATTATTTAAGTGTGCCTGCATAGAGAAATTCGAAATGACATTAGTACAAAGTTTTTAAAAATGAACGACAAAAACATTTACTGTTACAAATTCTACGCTGCCTATTTTTAATATACACCAGATTTTTTTATTATTAAGTATTACATGTTATTACGTGTTACAAGTAATTGGTTTTGCGATGAAATCTTAAAGAAATATACACCGTGTTTGGTCGGTTCATATTTTTTGTTAACATAGTCATATGAAAGTGATAGCGTCACCAAAATAAAGAAATTGTAAAATTTATTTAAAAAATCCCCAATACAAATACATAGTTGGGTATGTGAAAAAAATGTATGGAGAATAAGGAAATTAATTTTAAAATATTGAATTTTCAATGACATAACTTTTATATGACTATGTCAACAAAAAATATGAACCGACCTTTTCGGCTTGATAGGGTATTGACCAAACACCTTGTATAGTATTCAAAATGACTAAACCAGCAATAGGGAAGATGCAAATGTAATATTTTATGAACGATTTGTAATTAAAATGTTATAAAAACCTGAAATAAGAATGATGGCAACGCTTTTATTTTAGTTAATACTATTTTTTATAAAAAATTGCGGATGAAAAATACGCGAAACGGAACACATCTTGATCTACCAATCAGCGACTAGTGACGTCACTCGTGTTTTATGTCCCGTCAGATGTAAATGTAAACATTATTTTTACGAAAATTATTTACATTTTTATGTAAAAAAATGGTAGTTGGTTGTATAAAAATAGACCCCAGAAACCTACCGAGAGTTAGTGTCGACATGGTAGTAACTTTTTTGTTGAAAGTGCGAATTTTCGAGTACAGAAATGAAAGGAACTAAACTTCTGCGGTAGGTAAAGTATTAAATTACAGTAAAGTTTAACAGCGTTATTCATAAAAATTTGTTAATCAACGTACTAAGCATTACTTAACTAATCAATGACTTAAGCATTAAGCAATGTTAAAAAATTCGTATTCATAAACGGTACTTAAATGTTGCTTACTTAAATACTCGTTAAATTTTTAAGCATTGAAAACTATGTGGTAGAAATGGTAGAAAATTGGCAGTATACGAAAACTCCTTAACATTGTTAAATTAAAAAATAGTGTCAAGTCGATTGTCTATCAATCACCCACCGTGTTCGAAATTTAACGAAAATGGAGGCGAAAATAAGTAATAATAAACGAAGCCGCTTTGCTTTGTTCTGTAAGTGTAGAGGGCATTTTAATAAACTGTACTTTTTCTTGCCAACGCATGAGCAACTCGTTTACATAAACGAGACATCGTTGGTTGACTTATGCCATGTACTTATATCTCTACTATCGTCCTGAATCTCGAATTAAAGCACTGTGATATGATGTCGAATTCAATTTAAACTTAAATAAAATTTACTTTACATGCCATGCCATGAAAATGGTAAAGACACACTTACCTACTTCATGTCGCCCCCAATATCTGATCACAGACATAACTTGCATATTTACGGGAATACCACCGCCTCTACTGTCCACAATGATATCGTCTTTTACGATATTTATAGTTTTGATCATATTTTGTTTAGAAACCTGTACTATTTCTTAAATTCCAAATCATCTTTCGAACGTGATTGCCGGAATTCATTTATATCAATTACTTAGATCTTGCTCGAAATTATTTAGATCGTCATCAAAGTCAAAATATTCCATTTTTTACACTAATAAAAACACGAACTCAAATCACAAAATGTAGCAATCTGTTCAAAACAATGATTTTGTCCGCCATTTTGTTAATTAGCGAGTTAAACATGGGCGGGAGGTTGTTTAATTTGACAGCTACTTAAATAACTGTTTAAACAAATGTTTAAGTCTAAGCAGCGTTTATGAATGCAAAAAAATCTTAATCATTATTTAAAGTGTTGCTTAAAAGTTAAAAAACGTTTATGAATAACGCTGTAAGTGTTTCATTAAGAGCATAAAGTACGAAAAGAAGGTTATCGTGTTACAATCATTTCTTCAACTTTGGATCAGAAGGTCCAGTTAAAAATAATTTATTTGGGAACTTCTTTGAAGTTGATGGACACATTGGTATAAAACATGAATCTAAACGTCTTTTTCAGAGCAATAATTGCATTTTTCTGATTATCTTATATCTTACTAGCTGTGCCGGCGTACTACGTTTCTTCATAATAAAAAATAGTTTACGACCTATTCTCAGACCTACTAAATTAATATACACAAAAAATTTCATAAAGATCGGTCAAGCCGTTTCGAAGGAGTTTGGTAACAAACACTGTGATACGAGAATTGTATATATTAGAAAATGATGGATAGTCCATTTAAAATAAGTAATTTGAAACATATGGAAACTTTCCCTATGATATTTGAGTTGAATGTTAGCGACGAATGAGTGACAGACTAAGACTATAGATACCAAAGGGCATGAAATACCTACGAAAAAAGTGTGCCAAAATTTGGGTTGGTGCTCTAATATGGTGGAAAAACTAGGGACGCCGCATCCAAGATTCCACTTTACTTTATGTTTTTCTTTATACAATTGATTAAAAAAATCAATGAAAAACGTATAACTGTAAAATGCACTCACAAATCACGCTCACTGGCTGATATTTTATCACAACAACACGGTGCTTTGTAATGGTGGACTGGACGCAAATTTATTCGTGCCATACATAGCGAGTCCATTGCTGTACTTAGTGTGAGGTGACAGACAGGAGTGACGTCATCAGAACTGTAGGCCCGTTTTAGCGCGAAATTTTAAACTGTTAGTCTCAGACTGCATTTTATTGCAATAAAATTTATTATTTTAATTTTTATCATACTTGTGATACATGGGATTCTTTATAATAAACGCAAAAATAAAAATATTACATGTTCCCTGTTGGGTGAAAAATTATTGAATTTAATTTTGATCGTATTTTCAGGTGCAAGTCGTGGCAGCGCAGCGAGCCGGCGAGGCTGCTGCGGTGGCTCGTGGCGCGCGGCGTGCTCGCCGAGCGGCTCGTGCTCACCAACGACATCGCCGCCGCGTACCTCGTGCTCGGACCACACGTCGATAAGTACGCACTCGCACCCGCTCTAGCCGTGTTTGTTGGATGCTGACATTCTAGGTCACAGATTTTTTAGGATATAATAATAATTTTTTTTTTATTCAAGTAACTAGGACTCAACTTTGTTAGTGACACTTATTCTATGGTAATATCAATACTATACATTCAAAAACTTAACCTAATGCCTCATCGCTGAACCATATTATATCATGTATAATAGTACAGTAGTGACTCAAATACTGACAATCAATATCATTGTGCTCAATATCATAACTAGAATGATATTGAGCCGTGGCAGACGCCACGTGGATGCCATGTTTAGCTTTGTCAAAATAAGAGACAAATGGCGTCGTCACATTGTGTTATAATGTTTTGTTTTGTGATTATAAATTAAAATAACTGCTAATCGGACAAGAACAATGGTAAAGTGCTGTGCCCCGAAGTGTTCTAACGAATCATAAAATAAAACTCCAGAAATTACAATAAAAATAGAGTCTGGCCAATGAAAGCTGAACCTGAGATTTTTTCAAGCTGCAACACTGATACAATGTCCTTTTGTAGTTTAGTTGAACATAGTGATTTTGATACTTTGTAATACACTTGTAGCTTTGTAATTTAACTTTCGGTTTTGGTACAGAAGCACAAACCTGAGCTATGAAAAAGACAAAGTTTTATGGGAGCATGGTTATGAGGTGTTGAGAATTCCTCCATACAATTGTGATCTTAACCGTATACTTAAAAGTCATAATAGAGTTTAGGTAAGCACAAGGTTACAAACAAAAACATGTCTGTGTCAGCAGCGGAACTAGAAAAAATTATAAAAAAAGCATTTGCTTTACGTTGAAAATCGATACAAGAGCAGGGAAGAGATGGAGCAATTTATAATAAGCTTCAATGATGATGAATCAAGCAGCTCAGATGAATCAGTTTTGGGCGTTGAATAATGTGAATCTGATTTTTATTACAGTGAATAAAATAAAATATTTGTTGAATGTATCTTGATTTTTAACAACTATATGTACCAATTGACGTAAGTCTTCGTTTTTACAAAAATATTTTACAAAATAATAATAATAATAATAATAATAACTTTATTATTCGCTGTGGGTTGATACATAAATGTACATAAAAAGAATCACTTAAATTAGATTTAAACACTAGATTTGATTATCTGTGGTACCTACACTAAGTAAATTATTACTTGTATCGCAGGCACCGATGTGTGCGATTTACAAAAAATATGTAGTTGGATTTCTCCGCAGTTAAATGACAACTAACAATTCGGTTAATACTTATACATTACACAAAATATTATGTACATAGATACAATTAGTAATTATAAATGTAAAAATAGTTATATGAGATAAAATTACAATATTTCTTAGTGGAGATATAAGATAGAATTATATATATATGTATGTATGTATACTATATGTGGGTATATTTGTGATAAAGGATGCTATTTAATAGGTACACTTTTTTATAATATGATTTTAAGTATGGATTCTGTATCGGAGTAACTAAGACCAGTTAACCATTTAAATATTATTGTTTTAGCCTCATGAATATTACCGTGTATGAGTCTGTTGCAAGATTTGAGTGCTCTGTTATAGACGAAGTACTTTATATAGGGACAGAAACGTCGACCAAAAGCTGTTTTGATAGTGGGCACATCGACTCTGTGAACACGCCGATTGAGAATGTCAGCAATCTCACCAGAGCGAAGGAGTTCCTTATGAACATCAAGGATCAATTTTGAAATATAAAGTTGGCGAACCTCACTCTCTTTGTAAACGTCCATTGTGGCGTATCGGCGCGGCTTATTGAGCATAGTTTTAAGAACTGCTCTTTGAGCACGCTCAACTTGTATAAGCCATGATTTAGAAGCTCCACCCCAACTGGTTATGCAATAACTAATCAAAGACTGACAAAGTGAGAAGTAAACAGTCTTCAAGGTCTCAGAACTGGCCGACTCCCTGAGGGTTTTCATTATATTTATGACCTTTCGTATTCTTGCCGATAAAGTCTGCATATGCTGTTTAAAATTTAAATTTTCATCTACCGTGACACCCAGATATCTTATGGTATGTGCGCGAGAGATTTCGTTACAGTCACAGTATGACGTTCCTTGGACACAGCTGTGTATCTTAATGTGTGTTAAAGGCGGAGGTTTTGAGGCTACCGTTTTACAGAAACAAAGAAATTTGGTCTTATCGGCGTTTAAAGTTAACAGATTTTGTTGCAACCAGTGAAATATTAATTTTAAGCCATTTTCTGTATTTTGTAGCGCTTCACGCCAAGTTTCGCCTCCAAACACAACGGCTGTGTCATCAGCATAGCAAACGATGTCTGCATCGATCAATAAATCGTGAAGATCATTCATATACAGAATGAACAGAGTAGGTCCGAGGATGCTTCCTTGCGGGACGCCGTAACTAATGTCTCTCAAGTCACTTAGCCTCTCATTTACCTTTACACACTGTTTCCGCCCAGAAAGGTAGCTCTTGAACCAGTCAAAGGCTATACCTCTTATTCCACATAGTTGCAGTTTCTTTAGCAAAATTGGGGTAGAAACAGTGTCAAAAGCTTTGGCTAGATCCAGAAACACGCCAATACTAGCCCTATTATTATCGAGATGAGATGTTACTTTAGATACCAAGAGAGAGACCGCATCGTCAGCTGATTTTTCTTTTCTGAAACCTAATTGCTTGTTTGATAGAATATTATTATTTTCCAAGTATTTAACAAGTCTATGGTTGACAACCTTTTCTAATATTTTCGAAAAGACGCCTAATAATGATATTGGTCGGTAGTTCTTAGGAGTGTCGCGCGCACCGTTTTTGTGAATCGGACACACAGATGCCAGCTTCCAGGCGTTTGGAAATCTACCTGTGCTTAAACTTAGATTGAGTATATGTGTTAGTGGGCCAACTACTAAGTCTTTTATTTGTTTAATCAACAAGTTACCTAGACCGTCAATACCCGGTGCCTTGTTATTATCTAATTTAGATATAATATCATTAACTTCGCATATGTCTGTTGGTTGCATAAAAAAGGAATCTTTGTAAAGTTTTTTTGATTTTAGACGTGTAGTAAGAATTTCTTGGGTAACGTTTAAGTCGTTAAGAGTTTTGTCAGCTAGTTTTTTTCCAATTGTTGAGAAGTACTCATTACATATGTTTAGGGATGTAGTAGTATTAGTGGCCCCTTCTAAAGTAAGCAATTCTACTGGGTCTCTAGTCACTCGTGATATATGACAAATATCTTTGATTGCACTCCATAGCTTTTTTGGGTTCCCTTTACTATCCACTAACTGTTTATTTTCGTACTCACGCTTAAGTTTACGTAACAAACTATTACAAAAATTGCGGTACCGGGTATATATCTTCCGTTTTATTTCATCTTCAGGATTTTGTCTACACTGTAAGTGTAGACGGTCTCGATGTCGCATACAACGAACAAGACCAGTGGTAATCCAGGGCTTAAGAGTGAAACGATTACGACTGATGGTTACTTTTCTTGAGTGCTTGTTAATTACCGTAAGCAAAACATCTGTAAAAATAGAAACAGCCTCATCTACGCTTTTATTTGCTATGATTTTAGACCAGTCTACATCTGTTAACTCTTGTCTGATCAAATCAATATCTCTTTTAATCGTTGTGCGCGTAGCTGGCATAGATTTTTTATTTTTGGTCAGTTTCATACCCAAAAGTACAATTTCATGATCTGTTACGTCGGAGTTGCACACAAGGCCTTTAACAAGACTCAAGGATTTTAGGGATTTCACGAAAATGTGATCTAAACATGTACGGTTATGGGTTGGTAACGTTATCGCAGGAATCAAGCCGTGCTCCGCAACAGTGCACAAGTAATCTAATTTAGAAACATTGCTTTTGTCAGCAGTAGGTAATATGTCTATGTTGATGTCACCCGCAACAACTACATTTGCACTAGGTAAGGTCTCTAAAATACTGTCTAGAGATCTTATGAATCGTTCATACTTGTTGAAACAGGGTGGGCGGTAAATACCTAGGATTGTAATTATGTTAGGAATGTCAACTCGAAGACAGTTGGCATCATCGATTGGCAATTCCATAACTTTTGCATTCCAGTTGTCTTTTACATAGAATACAACTCCACTATTCTGGTTTATAATTTTGGTAGTATGATATGACACGTAACCCTCTAACTGTGGTATTATTGAGGTATCAGTCAACCAGCATTCTGATAAAACAATGCAATCGCATAAAAAACCTAAACGTTTTAAAACAATAACAAAACTGTCAAAGTTCCGTTGTATACTACGAATATTAAAAGCCAAAAGTTTAAAATTATACCTTACTGTTAAAAAGCTACTACAAAGTTCCGGTTCTTCCGTAAGGTGGCAGTCTATTTGCAATGAGTCAATATTTCTAACTATTTCCTCATTAATCATTTTAGAAACTTATTATTATTAACTGCAAAAATACGTGAGATTGGTCCGTGTGTATACATTTTACAAACACTGCCTATTAAAATGATTAGTAAGGTAACAGTATTGTTAAAGTGAGTATAACCTGTTCTCGAAAAAGGTAATTGTAAAAAAAGCAGGATATATCTATTTATAGCTATGTTGAAGTAAATTTGGTTCATACAGTAATTTAATTTCTTATGTTTATTTTCTATAACACGCTTATGTACCTGGATTTTAGTAAATATTAATAAAAAACGTATGTAGTAAGTGTATGTTAAAAATATTTTATAGTAGTTGATAAATATAGAAATATTATAATACTCGTATACTGGTATAGATAAAAAGTAATAAATATAAGCATATAAAATTAAACATAAAAAATGACTCACACAAATAATAATAAATTCATCATACAATGTGTTCTTAGTACTAGATCTTAGGTCTAAGCCAAAACCACAATATAATAATATGGTAGTTATGTTTCTCAGCGTGTAACTCAAAGTATTACTATTTAAGTATATTCGATTAATGAATTTTAATTTTAAATCAATTATTGAGATAAGCTGATATTTTTGAATAATCAGCTTTTGTAAACACACGTATACATAGAAAAACAAACAGTGGGGAACAGTAATGGTTTTGATCCCAAACACATATAATGATACTATGAAATTGCAGCGATAGTGAATTAAATGACAAATGCACACATAGTTAAGTAACAGTGATAACTTCAGGTTGACAAAAGATGCGGTCAAGGTCGGCTTGCGAGCGCACCAGTTGCGCCGGCGACCCTTCCTGTCGTCGGACGTATATTGCACCTTGCTTGCACCAGCAGTGCGCGAAGCCTTGCTTTTTGGATATAATCCGTGCGTTACGAAATAACATGCGATTTTCCTTCGTCAACCGTTCATTAATGTAAACCTTGCGGGATGTGCCTTCGACTTCAATATCAGTGCTGGTTATGTTACGCCTTACTTTGAAGGATTTCAATAATTGGTCGCGTTTGGCGCGACGAAGCAAGCGAACCACTATGGGGCGTGGGAGCTTCGGTAAGTCAGATCCGCCCGGTTGTTTACGGAGGCCCACCCGGGTGACCCAGTCAATATCCTGGTCGGTTATATCCACTCCCAGCTTGCGCCCAGCCACCATAACGATGTGGTGAAGGTTTTCATTTTGATGTTCTTCGATACCCGATATTTCTAACTCATTTTTAAGATTGTTTTGTGTTTGTATATTTAAATCAAATTTGAGGTCCGCAATAGTAGCCTTTAGTATTTTTGTTTCGAGCGCTTGAGATTCTAGGTTAGAGATCCGGTTCTCATGTTCACCTATTGTTATGCTTAGGTCATCCAGACGCTCGTGGCACTTAGTCAAGGATGCGGTGGCCTCCGTCAGCTTCAATTTTAGACAGGATAACTCTTTAGTCAAGCCGCGGATTTCCATCATAAGTTCATGTACTTCCACGGAAGTCGCAGCCGGTCTGTCTGATTTGGTATCGAAAGCAAAGGTGGGTGAGTCACGGCATTCTGGTTTCCTTCTCAAAGTAACATTCATTGAGTCCTGGGAAGACTGGACTGGAGTTTGACTGTTGTCACCACCTTTTTTCTTGAGAGCAGCACAGTCGGGACACTTCCAGGACTTCTTCCGTTCTGCGGATAACCCCGCGATGTTAATACAAGGGGAACAAAATATCTTCCCACAGTCACTTGACAGACACTTTATTTGCATAGCATCCTTATTTAAATTTTTGAGACAACCGGCGCACTTCATTTTGTCTATTTAAAACTCGACACTATGTTATTAAGTACAAGGGCGAGAATCCTATGTGATCGCTTACACACCTTGATAAAGTTAGTCGCAAGCGAGTTTATTTCTTTTTAAATACGTAAATAACCAATTGTAAATCACTGCAAAAACACTCACGATTGGTTAAGTTGTTAAATTTTACCAAACAATTATATATTTAAGCACTTTTAATCGGATTTAATAAACTTTTAGTACGAGATTAGTGAAAACGATGTTGATCAGTTAACTGCGGGTAGATGATGATGAATAAAGAGTTATTGCTTGTGTTTTAGCGCAAGATTGGAGTTTCACTTCAATAAAACTCAGATTTTTGAACAGCAGTATAATTTCGATGTTCTCAATACAATTATTTCGCACGCAAGTGAAGTGGCATCATCTACCGTAGCGCTATTGATTGATGATTTAAATTTTCATTAAATCCAAGTACTGCGATTTTTTTAAATGGTTCGTTGTTGGAAGTTTGTTCAAACTAAACATTAAATAAAAATTTAATAGGTAATAAAAAAGTATCAACTCAGTGTTTTCCTACTATATTCAGTAATGCCCTCGCCAATTTTTTAAAATTTCCCTCGATTTGCTAGGTTCAGCTTTCATTAGCCATACTCTAAATTAATATTGTTCGTGTGCGAGTAATGCTTACACGTGGTAAAGTTGCCACTCTTTTCGAACGATACGTTTAGTCCGCTTCCCTTTATACGTCTGTGATTTGAGTGACCGCCATAGGTTAATGTCGGGCGGTCTGCGCGTGGTGTTCCCGATGCTGTGCGACAAGAAGGAGGCGCTGACGACCGCCAAGCCCGCTCCCACCGCGGCCGAGGCCTCCCCGGTCACCGCGCTCATACAGCGCATCGAGGAGCGCTGCTACGCCGACCTGGTCGAGGCTTGCAGGTGCTTCTAATGCTCTCTCGACTACAATCTATCTATCTATCTTCTATATACGCGGTGTGAAAAGATCCATAACGAAGCCCGCGTCTACGCGTTCAGACTATTATTAAAATGAACTTATATTGTAAAAAATATTGATGCGACACGAAATTTATTTTAAGTTGTTGAAAACAACTGCAAAAAGCACTTATCGCAATGTAATGCGCGCTCGTGCGCTACGGTTATCGTCTCTGCGTGAGTCAGCGGCTCGTGACGACAAAAGACAGCGTCCGTTAAATTAACAACGCGTAAATACATTACGCGTTGTAAATTAAAAAAAAATCTTACTAAATACTGATTTTTCTTTCATGTTTCTTTAGACGAAAATGTTCCTAACAGTTTGGTATAAAAACCCCGAAAAAATAATTGTCACTTAAAACTTAAATATCTCGGTAACTATATTTTTTTTATTGCTACTAAGTTGGAAAACTAGCAATACCCACCTGATGGTAAGTGGTAACTGTCACCTATCGTACCATACATATAGTTCCTGTGAGATTCGCAGTAAAACTGCAACCTCCACAAGAACCGCAGTGTGCGTTGTCAACTTGTGACATCAGATGTAAACTTACGCTACTCAGTAATTTCAATGCCATATCTTGCCCTTCGAACCGGAACACAGAAATGCAAGCACTGCTGCTTTGCGCCAGGTATGGTCTAGATGTCGAAAATGATATTGACAATGGATTCAATACGTCGGTTTCGGCTTCGCGTTCGATCTTTTTATATCCATATAGGACGATGTATTAGGCTAGTCTAAAAAGGTGTATCGAGCCGAAAGGGTGAGAAAGTACACACAATGGTGAACAACTTTTATTCTACCACTCTTAATAAAGTCGATATTATTGGAGAAAAGGATTTTTTTAAGATTTGCTACAAACAACAAACCACGCTGTGACAGCCCGAGCCACAGCGTAGTTTACCTATCTGTTACTGCGAATAATCAAAAATACTTCCAAAGCCATGGCCGCGTGGCCTCTAGTTCCCTTTGCCAACACTCCCTGCGTTCCAGATAAGCACTTGCTACTTTCTGAGGCTAACATCTGACGTTAGCCTCCTTTTTCCGTTTCTTTTAAGAAATGTTGAAATTTTTAGCCGCGCTAATTGTTACATATGAAACGGAAGGTGCTGATTTTTCGTGCTGAATTTGGACACCTCACCTACTTAGTCCATTCGTGGTCCATTCACTTAAAATTTCTAAAACATAAATCAGAATTGGCTAATACTATAAATATATTTCAATTAATTTTTTAAATCCGCTGAAAATCCTTTTTGATTCATGAAAAAAAGATTCCAAATATCAAATTTGAAAGCTGTCAAAAAGTGGTATCAGAGGACCCATCTACTAACATGGGTATTTGATGCTAGCATTTCGTGTTAAAAATGCTTAAATGAAACGCATGACAACCAGCAAGAAAAACTAGCATCACCGCTAATGAAACGCAGAGATGCTAAAAATGTTGATATTTAGAGCTAAAAATGCTTATCTGGAACGGGCCGAATGTAAATAAAACTCGCGTATCAGACAAATGGCCGAGCAGCGCGGCGCGACGCTCGCGGCCATACTGCCGCAGCCGGCGCTGCGGGCGCTCGCTACCCGCCTGCCAGAGAGGGCGGAGGACATGCTCTCTCTCCCTCACGTCACGCGCGCCAACTACGACAAGTACGGCGCGCAACTGCTCAACATCACATCGGCTTACGCTGTCGAGAAGATCGGTATGTGTTGCTGTTTGTTTATCTTCTTCTTCTTCTTATACACGGTTATTTTTTATCATACTGGAAAATTTTAGAGGCATCTCGGTAGACGCTAGACGTCTCATATCAATAAAAAAAACATGTGGTTATATTTTTTTAATTTTATCCGCCAATAATATTAAATTATAGACATTGTTCTTGTTTACTACAAGATAAGGTAAGATTATGAATGAATAAAGCATTTACTACTACGGGCTTAGGAAAATGCGGCAACGTCGCATTATTATTTCAAGCAAGATCAATCTACAACTCGTTTGAAATAAGAGTTATTATTGCACTAGACACTACAATAGTGAAAGACAGAGACAGTCGGCGTTTTGTTGTTTGCTGTCGCTTGTCGGCACGAGCTGGCCGGCTTTAGTTCGCCTTTGACACCGGCGCGTGTGAACATATCGCGATGTCGCGCCCGCGCCTGACGCGCGGCAATCGGGCGCATTCGGAATTTTAGTTTCAAGTTAACACATCTAGCGAATACACAGACCTTACTCCGGTAGACCGTAGACTTTTACATTGAAATTAAGTGTTTGGTGTAAGAAAGTGAACCCACAAACGTAAGACTTGGAAGCGAAAAATGCATTTCGAGACGTTAAACACTAACCAAAGTGATATGTTGTTGTGGTCATGACTGTATAGTTTTAAACGTGCACGACTATTTATGACTTAGAGGACTTCCTTTAAATTTAGAACTCTTTTGTTATTAGAACTAAAGTTGATTTAAATTGTTTCCTAGGTAGGTAAGTATTTAAAGTTGATTCCAATTTTTTAACTACGCCAAAACAACCTACCATAACCGTAATACCTACTTAGTACTGTTTGTTTTCTTTAAAAACTTTGTTTTGCCGGTCCTAAGCCCGTAAAGTAGGAAGGTGAAATTGTGATCAACTCAGTGATGACTTTGAATCGGCGATGTTGTTGCCAGTTCGCGTTCATTCAATGTTTTGCCTACAACTTCACTCAGTGTCCATACCAGTGCAGTATTTTTTGGATATTTTAGATAATAAATATCTAATTAAACAGGTGAGTAAATTTTATTATTAATGGTTAAATAATTCTTCTACCGTGTCCTGAAGCCACCCTTAAAATAACCAGGGTGATAAAAAAATAACCGTGTATATAAAAATGAAAGGCTGAGTGTTAGTCTCGCAAAAACACTGAAACGGCTCGACAGATTCTTACGAAATTTTCTGTGTGTGCTTGCATTGGTCCAGGGAAGGTTTATACGTATAATTGGACCCGGTAGGTGGCGCTGAAATCGGGCAGGACAACGTCCGCCGAGCCCACTACTCTTCTTCTTCTCTTATATATAAAAATGAAACGCTGTGTGTTAGTCTCGCTAAAACTCAAAAATGGCTGGATCGATTCTTACGACATTTTCTGTGTGTATTTGAATAGGTACAGGGAAGGTTTAAAAGTACAGTTGGACCCGATAGTTTGCACTGTAATCGGGCAGGACAACGTCTGCCGGGCCCACCAGTTGTTCATAAAACAACATTTTCAGACGTAACACAATATTTTTAGATTGCCGGCCTGATGCTTTGCGGATGGTAAGTCACCTACAGTACATTTGGTTCTTGTAAGTTTCGCAACTCCGCATCCCTTGAAAGGGCTACATTGTACTTTTCCAATTTGTGTTTTAAGATGTCTAGACACAGTAGCGTACTGGGTAAATCACTGCTGGTATGAAATTAACATATTAGAATACAGAAATGCAAGAACAGTTACTTTTTTTATATAAAATCGATTCTACTCTCAATACTAGAAATTCATGATTTACTCCAAAAATAGTGTGGTTCATATGATTATCGTACCTTTAATTTAAGGAGATGACCACAAGTAGGTTTTATTATTTGTGTTAACTAAAAGCAATAATTTATATACCATTGGAAAGAGGTTCCAACAACTAATTCAGTGATATTAAAAAATATCTTTTTTAAGTCCCTCCGATTTGTATTAAAATATGGTCAAACCATTGATTTACTACCAAACGTAGATAGAGTACTTCATACAAAACCGCGCGTGAAATCTGTCACCTAATCGACTATACAATAGGGTAGTTGACTCATATCAAAATTGATTAAAATATTGTTTATTTCTAACAGTATTTGGCATAAGGTTCCACAATATACCGATTTTAATAAATAACAATGAATGATTGCTGTAAAATTTTAATTTGAAAATGCTAGAAATAATCTATTTTTATCTCACGCCGTAAACGCTTTGATATCCTGTGGTCAGGGCCGTGACGTCAATCATATAGTAAACAAAGAAATGTCAAATTTGATTCAACAACTCGTCGATTTGCACTATTCTTTCCTAAAACTGGCAAAAAATCGTACAAGTCTCCGTTATTATATTTGTAAATATCGTAAATTATTTGTATTAATAGCAAAATCAACCATTGATGTTGGATTTGTGAGAGCAGATAGTACAAATCTTCCAAAAATAGACAGATTGATGGTCAGGAGATTCTTTGTGTATCGCTCTAAACAATATAAGTACAGTTTCAATACTGTTATAATGAAGAACGGTTACAAGTGTACTTGTCAAGATTGTCACGCGGCAGAAGAGAGTTGCAAACATGCATTTTTGGTGTGGTTGCACCATCACAGTGAGGAGCTATTTTGTACAGCAGTTAAATGCTATTGGATAGAATTCTATATCTCAAAAGTCAAATAAACACTAAAAATATTTACTTCAAGAGAAATGTTGAAAAGAAAACATCAGGATCATGTGTCAAATACCAGTGTAGTACTGCAAGAATTTGTAAATGAACATAAAAAGAGAAAGATTGGCAGTTGTTCATTTGTCAAGCATGAAGAAAATTACTGGGAGGAAAAATATATATACATTCACAGACACAGATTGTGACATATTTCTTAAAAAATAAAAGACCTCTTCAATGAAGAAAGAATAAAGTGCATAGAAAACTAAACCACGAATCATCAATACAGAAGTGCTCTTTAGTTCGAGCTTCGTTATAAACAATAATAGCTTCCATGTGCTATAAAGTCAGCCAGTGCATAACACATGATGGTTCTTTTGTTGGGAAATCTTGCAGACACCTACGAGTATAATGAAATGTGGATAAAAGTTGAAAGATGAAGATTTGGGTTGAAATTTGCAAAATGTGACCTCATTTCTGATTAATACCCTGTAATAGTCTATTCAACAAACGGTATCCATAAAATTAGATTAATACAAAATTGTCATGCTCTTTTACTGAAGATAATGTTAATTGGGCCATTTTCAAAATCTCTGCAGGTTTTCGTGTCCCAGAAGAATTAAATTTTTTTCTTCGTATAAATAGCGAAAAATCTTTAATGTCAAGTATATAGATTCAAAATATATTGTTAAATTTTGCAACCTGCACAAAAGAAAACAATCCACTTATTTTATTTATCCTCAATTTAAAGGAACAAAGCGGTCATTCTTGGTAACATAGTTGTTTTCCATACAAAATTATCGTGTCCCAGACAGTACATCAGTACAAATATAAGGTAATAACTATTTTTTCTGCTACACTGATAAATTAAAATTAATAGTAACCTAAATACAGACAATTTTTAAACATATTAAGCGCTTTTAATGACAAGTTGGTAATAAAATATATTATCTTTTATTTTTTAAAGTTTTGTCCCAGGATCAACACGAAAACATAGCAACACTCTGTTACTATAGTAGATTAGACTCAAAAATAGAGATGGCGTTATCATTGCGCCTACGATATCGTTTGCGGAGTGTCTTAGATAATTCTAGCGTGTTCGCGGAAGCTGGGGAGGAACACGACGCTAGCCAGTCGGTCGCACGCCGTAAAAGGAGCCGCGTGTCTTTATTCAGCGTCCGCACTGTTACCAGCATTTTTACGTAAGTAATTACTATTTTCTATGTGATTTTATAATATATGTGTACAATAATGACGGAATATCTTTATCTGAAACAATTTATTAAATGTCTATTTTACTTTGCGTTTAATTGTGCAAAGTATAACGAATTTTCCACTCTGTTACTGAGCAATTCTGTTACTATCGCATTGTAACAGAGTGGTAAGCTGAGTAACAGGGTTGAAATATTTAATACATATCGTTAGTTTTGACTCATATTTAAATAGCAAATGATGTGTTACTGCTTTGAAACAAAGGCAGTCCAAGTTTTATACTCAATAAATACTAAATAATTTATTTCAGGACTTTCACGCCACCGTTTACCCTCCAATATGATTCTTACGCCTGCTGAAAAGCAGCGAAGGTATAGGAATCGACGTAAAAACAGCCCAGAAAAAGAGTCTGAAAATAAAGGAAAGGGCCTTGAGCTATACCATGCGAATAAACGTCTAGTGAAAGATTTAACAAAGTTCTTCGCATTGTTATAGATACTCAACGGAATCATCGCCGGAAATTTCGACACCACGTCCAAATCCACAAGGACAAAATCAAGTGCCTTCTCCTGCTTAGCCATCAATCCATCGTTTGCAAACACCTCAACTTTCAATTTAAGTAGTCTAGTAAAATTACAAAGAATATTGAAGAAGAAAAGCAGAATACAGAAAAATATTTGAAAAATGAATTTGAAATGAAACTTGAAGAGTTTAAGAGACACGTTTTTTTATAATATAAAGACAATACAGAAACTACAGAACATGCATAGACAGATTATAAGAAGAAGTAGTAAATTATTTTGACGAAATACAATCCCACCACTTCGGTGGTTCCCGAAACCAGGTTTCTTTACACACTGGAGTCATGTCCAAGCGAGGATCAGATAATAAAAAAGGTGTCATCTTTTTGTACGGTGTTAGGAAATCTTACTCACAATCCAGCTGCAATCTTGGCTCACCTTCATCCCATATTATATAAAAAAAAATATGTGATTTGCAATAAATTATTCTCTGAATACAACTTCAACAGAGTCATATGGAACTTTTTTTAAACGGGCATAGCAAGGGCGCAGCAGATGGCGTTAGTAGCCTCTTGAAGCGCTCTGCAGACCAACTTGTCGCTCGTGGACAGGATATTTCTAATGTAACTTACTTCTAGCTTGCTTTAAAGGATATAAGTAAAGTAAAGTTATATCTTATAGCTGATGAAGACATTAAAACATATTTTAATGTCTTCATCAGCTTCATCAATGAAGATTCCAGAAAATATTGACCTATTAAATGGCACGATGAAGGTCCACCAAGTGTTTAGTAGTACTGAAAAAAGGAGTTCTGAAGTAAAGAAACTTAAGCTATTTCTGCCAGCGCGGCTTCTGCTCTTGATCCAAAAGAATATCGACCACGAAAATCCATGGACGAACATTCAAATTCTTTCGAATGCGATTTAGATTTTTTTTATTATATAGGCAACGTTGTCCAGCCCCAAGGAAATCAATTTTATAACACAGTTATTGGTTCAGATTCTTATGACGATATTCCTTTAAGATTATAAAAAGAAACAACTTCGACTGAACAACCCAGCACATCAAGAGGAATCGATAATGACGCCCTGCTAGAGAAGGAAAATATTCATTGTTACAAAATTAAAGAAGGTGTCTGCGTCTTAGTTAAAGTTTCCGGTCTGAAGCAAGACTACATCTATTTGGGTAAAGCGTTAGGTGAAGACGAGGATGATGGGGATGTAAAAATTATGTTCTTCAGATCAATGGATGATACTACAAGAAAATTTAAATTAGTTGAGACTGATTTATCTATGAGTCTTTTGTAAATTTATTGACTATCGTCCCAGAGTCCAAAATAGTTTTTAAAGGGTCAAGAGTGTATTACGAGTTTAATACACCATTAGATATATTTGAGGAGTGGTGTTGATTAAAAAAATTTGATGTGTATATTTTCTAGATATTTTTAAAGTCTCAGTATGTTGATTAAGAGTGAGAGTGTACTAAAAACAACAACTTTGTTTCCTACGTAACAACTATGTTACTTTTTGTCCCAAATTTTTACGGCGTATTTTTTAAGTTTTCAGCAAAACTAGATGTCAAAGTGTTATCAATGTGCTATGAGCCAATTAATAAGTTAAATAATTTGCGACTGAATATTGTGAGATGTTAAAATAATAGTTTTTTTTACAATTTACGTAAAGTATAAGGTTTATTATGTTAAATATAGTAACATAGTTGATTTAGACTTTATTTTTATAGACATTAATAGTAATATAAAAATAAGATTTTGCATGTACCTAAGAGGTAAAAGACTGATATTGATAATGATACCAAAATATTTTTTTATGGTTTATTCTTCATTAAAATAAAAAATAATTTGTGATGATAACAGAGTTGTATTTATTTTACACCTTAAGACATAAATTCTGGAAAAAGTCTAAAATTATTGGTAAAACATCTCGGCCAATCATAAGATAACGAAATTCGATGTTCATTTCAGACATAGACAAAGAAAAAAATGTATTTTAAGAAGTTTTTAATATTAAAACTTTTTGGAATTCATGTTACAAAACCCTGCAGAGAATTTGAAAATGGCCCAATTATCAAAGACGGAAAACTGTGAACAGTATGCTTAACTCAAGTATAGATGCAGATGTTTTGTGCTAAAGCAAACAAAACTTATATACTTTTGTGTTGCTAGCAGTATGTCATTTTGAAAACACTCAAAAGGTGACAATATTAGCTATAATAGGTATTTATTCTAACAATCTGAATGTCAAAAAACTTATTGATCAAATAGTGTCATTTTGGAAACTATACTACATTTTTCCTAAATTATATGAAAGTATTACTTCATAATAAATCACTTTACTATTATTTTGACTTTTATTACCTGCGACCTTAAGGCAATATATACAAATTAATAAATTTGATCTAACTCTATTCAACCTATTTGTACAACAAACCTATAAAATATTATAAATCTTTTAAGGTGTAACAGAAAAATAAAACACATGCATTTCAAATTAAAATATTTTGATTCAACTTAAACCTTTACAAGTCATTATTGTCAAATAAACATTTTTTTTTGTGAAGAACATAATGACTAATGTAGTATAAAAATTTATTATGTCATCTTTAGATGTTAGTTATGTATAAAGTAAAGAAAAAAAATTCTTTATATTATTTATTTAATAAGAAGGGTCTTGTAAATTAAGAAGAGCACAGGCTGACAACACAGCAATCACATTTAATATATTTGTATATGGCTTTAAAATGGATAACTTGCATATTCTTGCGTAAGCTGTTCTGAAATTTACCAGCCATGGTGGCCAGCAGGTTTAATCATTGAAGATATAACATCTTTCAGTTTTACCAAACTGGACCTATTTACTTCTATGGTGCTTTGGTATATGAATACTTGAGTTATTTTGTTGACATAATGTTGTTCTAGTTGACGGGTCACATTTTGATGTTGTGGCTGAGCATGCACTGCTTTGTATTATGTTGCACAACTTTTACTGCCTTATCAATTTCGTTGTCAAGAGGAGAACAGGTTAGTACACAATAGTTCTCATTAAGTAACCACTGAAAGCAACAAATTTTAATTAAGTACTCAGTAAATTCAAGTAAAAGTTGTTTAGATAAATATATTCATTATGAAACTTTGATATTTTTGTTTGTATTACATACTTTTTAATTAATATTCAATTACATCATTCTTCAATTGGACATAAGTACATATTCTTTTCTTTGAAACATCATCTAGTGTCAGTGTATAACTTAGATTAAATCAAAAAGGCGTAAATGGTCAAGTTTTCTCTCAGTTTTCTGGTCAAGTTAAAATTTGGTTGGTCGGCTGCAGTCAGTTTTCATTCTAACTGAAAGATAAAAATTGAATTAATTTACATAGGTACAGATTTGATTTTACATACAACCTAAAAACTTCTATTTTGTTTAAGTTGAAACTGAAGTACCTACACAGATTGAGTTATTCAGTTAGAGTACTTACATTAATGTGATTTTCGCAAAAATACATTTGAGTTTCAGTAGATAGTTACAGGATTTCTTTAAGCGAGTGTTAACCAAATATTTCGCATGTCTATATCACTGGGTATGTCTAATCCACAGATTTCCTGGAGTCTTTGAAGAGGTATTTCTAATATTCCTGTTCTATTGTCCCGTTCCATATACAGTTTTACTATATTTTGTGATATTTAATAGAAAGCATTGTTTTTGTGAGGTTATTTCGCCCCCGTGCTTTGTTTACTATAAGACTGACGTCATTGCCACAGATAATGAACAGACTATCATGGCTGACCGTGTTTTCGGTCCAAAATTGAAAATCTTAATTTAAAATAGATTTTTTGCACTTTTTAGCCATCGAAAAAAATAATTTTCATGTGCTATGGTCTAATACAACAATTATGAACATTTTAAGCCCTACTTTAAAAAAGGGTCAACTAGCCTATTGTACGCTGTTAAATAGGTAGTTGAATATGCACACCCGAATTAAAATTACCATAAAGAAAGTACCGTATTTATCGAATTCAACCTTATTCTTTATTATTACGGCAACTATTTCAAGTACAACCGTGTGCAGTTACATCATTTCATACCTAGCCACATTAAATTTGACGTTTTAGTAATTGCTACAAGAAAATATCAACTTTATACTCTCAAACATAATGCTCAAAATTGCTTATCCAACGCATGGAAAAGAACTGCACGAGGCCCGATTGGGCAGTTCTTTACCGGCCCACTTTTCGAACGTTCATGCGTTATCTATCTACGTTTGGTAGTAAATCAATGGGTCAAACTTTTAAATCACATCTTTCAAATCTTTTCCAATAACCCGTTTAAACTTCATTTATAGTCTTTAAAATATAACTTATTACTAAAATGGTAATTATTTTAAATATATTTTTAAAGGAAAATCTTTTAATTCATGATTTTAAAGAAAATCAACAAATCTTTGGATCAGTAGACAGTGGTTGGCTAAAAAGTCTTTAATTCAATACTTAGTAGAAAAAAAGGATTAATAATTTTGTTATAAACATTTGACACTGAAATAACCTGTCTGACTTATTATGACACTTCATTCAGAGAAGTTACCTACCTATACCCTAATTTGTGTTCATAATTTATTAACAGTTCCGTGCAATTAATTTTACTTAAACCCAACACAATGAAACACCAAACCACAGTCTAGCGTGTCATTTTAATTACAATTACAGATTGCAAAATAGTTGTTTTTTGCAGATAATATAACTCTAGTCTCTTACAAAACTGTTCCCATAACTAAAATATACAAAAAAAATAATTCTAAAACGGAGAATAAAATCCCAGCCTCCATACAAAAAGAGGACATCTCCTTTCTATCTCTATTTAGTTTTGAGAAGGAATGCCACAGGGTTCGATATTAGGTCCATTACAGACTTTACCTATTTCAGGGCTGCTAATGCAATACCAGGATGAGTTGGAAGAGGAGAAAAAACAGGACGAGACGAAGAATGACTTCCAGGGGGATGAGTCAGGATCCGACACCGACTGGGCGGGCTTGGGTCGCGACGCTGATCGCGCCGTCGTGAGCTCGAGCCAGCGAGGCAGGAAGACTTACAGAGGCGGCGTTCGCAAACGGCAAGTACATTTTAGTAACATAATAGGTAATTGTTCAACTAGGGTAGAAAGCAAGCAGTATTACATCAGATAATTGTTTTCGTTAACACGAAAAAAAGAGCTGTTTTTTTACATATTTTTAGGTAGACACCACTTAAGTTAAAATGAAAATAAGTAGCGTTTGTTTTACCAGTGGCAAAATTTTCTAATGTGCTGAATTCCTCTTTATACTCCTTGTCGACTCTGTCAATGGAGTTGTTTTAATATACACATTTAAGTATTAACACATTTAATTAGTTGTTTTAATACTGAATTAAATGGAACAGCGAAATAAGGTTTTTCACAAGATGATCGGTGGAAGGTTGCGGGAATTCGTAATGTTTTCATAGTACCTATTATGAAACAAAATTATTTCGAAACATCAAGTGTTTTTAGAACTGAATAAATTCAGTTCTAAAAAACACTCGATATTATACTTCGCGATGGCAATAGATGAGATGAGACAGTAAATTCATACCCAAGTTCACTGCATTAATAATTTAGTTAGTCAATATTTCACAAGATAAATTGTTGCTTAAATAATAGTAACCATGGGGGCTTACTGTGTAACACAAATTATCGCTCTCGGTTAGACACTCAATGCAATGGCAGTGCAAGTCTTTATATTGGGTAGTGGAGTCGCAGTGTGGACCTTTCCTAGCGCGCTCACAAGGGCAGGGAGAAAACCGGGGGGTTTTAGTGGGTAGGTCTGGCACTCACACGCTCGCCGTCTAGCCAACGGCGGGTACGGTGTGGTTACGCATTTCCCCCGAAAAAAAAGTCCCAAGTCTTTATAAGCGATGATTATACTGTGGCGAACTGTGAGTTTCGGAACGCATCCTATATATTCTTTGAAGCACAGGATATATTAATTACAGTGCTAGCCTACACTATACTTAGATACACAGCTTATAGAGACGTGCTGGATAATTTTGTGATTGAAGACATCTCTCGTTCTATGTAACCGAGCATATTATACAGGTGTAAAAAACTAAAAACAAAGCCCGCGGATAAGTATTCAGACCATTAAAAATAACTTATATAAAAAAAATTTTTGATGAGAAACGAAATTTATTTTTAGGTTTTAAAAAACAACTGCTAAAAGTACTACGCAATGTAACGCGCGCTCGCGCGCTACGGATATCGTCTCTGCGTGAGTCAGCGGCTCGCGGCGACGATAGACAGCGTCCGTTACAAATACATTGCGTGTTGTAAATTAAAAACTTTTTTTCGTTCGCAAATACTGATTTTTTCTTTGATGTTTCTTTGGATGAAAATTAACAAATAATGTTCTCAACACTTTGGTATAAAAACCCCGAAAAAATAATTGTCACTTTGAACTTAAATATCTTGGTAACCAGTAATTTCCCAGGTATGGTCTAGAAGACAAAAATGATATTGACGATGGGTGCTTCGGCTTTGTGATTGGTTTTTTTACACCCGTTATGTAAGTTCTACCAAGCAGCTGCGTTTTATTGAACAACCGGCGTATTGGGACGCCAGCGGAGATACTACCTCCAATAACCCCAAAATACATTGGCTCTAATAATTGCTAGAGTTCGAGTAACACAATAAAGAGGCGGGTTTATTGTTGAATGTTGCTTTAGGTACGTGAAACGCAAGCGCACTTCGTCGCCTAAGAAAAAGGCGCTCCGTGGCCGCGCGACGACCGCGGCGGCCGCGCGGACTGCGAGGACCGCCGCTTCCAAAGCTGCCGGTAAACTAACCCACCATTTTAGCGATTTGTACTTAGGCGACGACATGACACTTTGACTTTCTACAAAATACTGGTCAATTCATGCAGAAAGACCAACCTTTGAGGCTTACTATTTATGTCTTCGTAGTATAAAGCAACGCGTGTAACGTAGATATGTGTACGTTACACGCGTTGCTTTATACTACATCTGCTCGTATAGCAATAACACCAAAAAGTCAAAAGCTGACTTCAATAACACCAAAAAGTCAAAAGAATATTAGAAATAATCACATGTTCATATTGAAGTTGGTGCCAAAGAACTACCTAACATTTTTATTGCATATGTGTTGGCAAACAAGCAAACTGCCCATCTGATGGTAAGTGGTAGGTAACTGTCACCTATATACATATCTTTCCTGTGAGGTTCGCAGTAAAACTGCAACCCCCACAAGAAGCGCAATGTACGTTGCCAACTTGTGACTAAGGCGCATACCACATTGCACCGGACACCGCTCCGGTGTGCGGCGCTGCGGTTTTTAATTTTGACTGAAGAATCTTAATTTGTATACAAAAACCGCAGGGTATAACACACTCGCACCGTATCTACGTGCGGGTGAGCGGCGCGTGCGACGGTACCGCACTTCCGGACGGTGATGAGGTGCGATCCGCGGGGTATGCCACACTGTACCGCAGTTTCGTACGGATTATTACGTAGAAAGGACGCGCATACGCGTAATAGATCTCGACATAGATAATGCGGTGATGCGGTGCGTCGTGCATCGCAGCTCCGGACGGAGATACGGAGCAAACCGTACGGTGGCACGGTTCCGTGCCGCCGCAGCCGCATGCGGATTTCGTCCCTTCGTACACCGCAGCGGCATGCGGCGGCAATGTGTTAATCGCCTTAAGATGTAAAGTCACAGTACCCTAACTATATAGTTTATAGTTTGTTTATTAGGACAACCAGTAATTGTTACATTTATACTTATAGCTATTATCTTATTGTAAACACAGAGTTAAATGCACAATTTTTTAAGGTGTCACAACGTGCATAATTAAATAACACTATACAACTACTACATAATACCTACTACACAAAAAAAAAAAATTGATGACACAATTACGACACAATTAAATAATTTGAGATTCAATTTCCACACAGATAACAAAAAATGATATAACTACTAAACAATTAAAATTAGATAATACCTACTACACAATTAAAAATCTAAAATAAAATAAAATAATTCTAACATAAACTATTCAGTATCAAAAAAAAATCTAAGTAAAAATAAATGAAAATAATACTAATAGGCTTAAATAGTTTTATTTCTCCTCAACTGTTCCAACACTGTACCCTTGAACTTAGGCATACTGTCATTAAAAACATCTACACTTTCACACATATCATTATATTGCTTCGATACTCTCGATACAACAGAGAACTGTTTAAGATTGGTTCTGGCACCGACTTGCAAATGCTTGGCACCGACTTCGATATAAAAATGTGATATCGTATATATTCTTTCTTATATTTGACTTTTTTATGATTTTGAAGTCGTATTTCGTATAAAAATATTTTTAGTTCAAACTTTTAAGTTAATTTAATTATATGCGTATCAGAATTTGAACCAAAGTAAACACCAGAATAACTTCAAACGTCTTTCGCTCTAAACAGTTTTGAAAGATTATTATCTATGCCAAACTCCTAACAAACTATTTGTATAGGACTTATTACTTTTAGTTCGTGTAATCAGTTTGAATTTTCTCTTTTTCAATGAACAATGGACGGTCGGCCAAGAAACTAGCGTATAGTAAGCGCCACGACAAGTTATACTGCTTAGGGATGCTATAGGAGACTGTACCAGGGTCGTCTGCATGGGTAACTCCGTCTTACTTGTGGGGGTTGCAGTTTTGATGCGAATCTCACAGGAGCCACATGAATTATAGGTGACTGTTTGTTGACCAACTTAATTGCAATAAAAAAACCTTTGGGCCACTCTTGTGTCGCTCGTAATAGGTATGGTTTTCGTTGTGCAAATTTATAGATTGACGTGGCTCTTTCTGGACCAGTTTTGATAAAACTTCGCGTACAAACGAAATATCATTAAGGTTGCTTTTTTGGCCGACTGTACTATTATTATTACTATTTATATATCTGATTACGGTTTTAGCTAATATTTACTTTCCTTTTTATTTAGCTCAAATATTTATCTTCTATTAATATTACCTACCTAATTATTCTTTACTTTTTTGTGCAACTTTTTAACTTCTATTTAATTCATCTATGTGTTCCCCGTTTGTAATTAAAAGTTTCACTTTTTTACATCGTACGAAAACGTTAAATTCAGCCATAGCAGACTCTTGCATGATCAAACTTGCATGCCCCCTGAAATTGTAGAATCGTTGGCTGATAATGTACCGCATTGTCCCTTCAGCGGGCGGCAGCAAGCTGGGCAGCATGCCCGTCCCCAAGTTCACTGCGAGGCCCGGCGTCAACCCCTCCAGGCTCAACCTGCTCTGATGACCTGAGATAGACCAATATTCTTCGACGGCAGCACACGTTGACGTATCGTCAGATAGTCTATAAGGCATATGTATGTCGTAGAGTGATTGCGAAATCAGGACGATTGCAAAAATCCTACGATGATCGAAATCGCTAGGGACAAAGGTTATAGGTACGCTTGCGAAATTTGCAAGCGAATTTAATAACTAGTCTAACTACGGTTGGTGACTAGAACTATCATTTTTGAATGGACCTTTATATCCATTACTACACTCAGGGACAAATTTAGAGGAACACTTTTTACATAGATTTAAGGTACATTTACAAAATCATATCGATTGTTTGATTGATCTTTTTAATGCGTTTGTTTGATTGTTATCCAGGATTCATGACCAAGGTCATAACAATGAGAAAATTTCGTATTTTGTGACCTAGAGAAGAACGGTAACTTTCAATAGTGGTTTTTTTTATCACAATCCTACAAGTGGTTTCTGCGGGGAATGTTTTTTTTTGTAGCGAATTCGATGGCTAGAAAGCTGGTAAAACTAAATATGGTTTCGTTTGCTAAAATACACAGCGTTATCAAAACTAGAAGTGAATTTTTAGCGTTTCTCTAAATTTGTCCCTGAGTGTAGTTTAGTGATTATATGTGTTACGGCGGCGTGAATAATAGCCAGTAATGGATATTAAGATTTTTTCAAGAAAATAAGCCCGTAGGACGATTGCAAAAATCCTAGGAGGATCACTAATTCAGCGCAGTGTGCAACGGTCATTCGATGCTTAATCCGAGGCGTCGGTGGCGCATTTTAGTAGATCAAATAGTTTAGGCATTCACTAATAGGTAAATACTGCTGCTACAGCTGTGCCTGCGAACTACGTTTCGACGTAATAATTATCCAAAAAGACCGTAATCACGGGTATAAAAATAGACTACGACCTATTCTCAGGCCTACAAATAAACAGACAAAACTCATAAAAATCGGTCGAGCCGTTGCGGAGGAGTTCGATAACAAACACTGTGACACGAGATTTTTATATATTGAATTTAATAAAGTATTTTTTTTCTAAAAAATGTGCTTATTGATTTCATAATAGGCTGTACGAGTACTTCAGTCGATCATATAAAGTTTTGAAAACAGGCTGACAAAAAGTGATGTAAAGTCAAAAGTTACGATTTTTTATACACCTGGCCTTTGTCTCACCTGATGGTAAGAGACGGCAAGGCCGAAGGTGGAAGCAAGCTTCACCTGGGCTCCTCAACAACTGATGAACTGGCTAGGCTATCTTACCTCAATTGTCGAAACACAGCAATGCTATTAACATTGTTATTATGGCGACAAACTTAGATAACCCGGTGGTTGCTTGCCAGGTAGACTCAGAAGCAAACTGAAACTACCACATACCAAACCAAACAGAAAAAGTTTTGCCCCCAAATAGAATCGAACCCCGTACCTCCAATAGGTGGTCTCTACATTCGACCGCGGAGGGGCTTTTAAATATAAGGTTGACTTTAGTGTGGTGACTAATCGCGTAAGCCTAAACAAGCATATTATATCGATAGCGCAGCTAGGAGATATCAGAACAGCTAGCTAGAATAGCTGTTTTTTAATCACGCTTGTTATTAATTTTGCAATCATCCTGAATGATCTCGATTTTTACAATCGTCCTGATTTCATAATTATTCTGCGACATATACACGGTGCAAGTAGCTGGAACTAGTAAAACGTGATTACTCATGCGTTAGTCACTTGCGCCGTGTTCAACCACCCTAAGTAACTTTTAGTCTAGTCCCACTGACTCGAATTATTGTTTCTGTTAAGTTCAAATGATTATAAATTTTGATTTGTAACTGGTACAAAAGTGCTAATCGTTTTTGTTGTTTTAATGGTTTTGCCAAATTTAGTGCTGCGAAATGTAATAAGTGTATTTTTAAATAAGATTGTTTCTAAATTGTTCTTACGGGCTTTATTAAATTACTCAATACAGGTGTTGTGATAATTATCTAGAATTAATATCATAATTGTTGTAATCTCATTTATTTTGTAGTGAATTGTAATACGAGTAATTTATTGTGCCTCGTTGAAAATAACTATTGTAAATAAATAATTTCTTACTACTCACGATTCTTTTATTTTATTTTGCCTATGTGAGAACAAGGGGAGGAGGGGAGGGGGGGGGGAGCCCTGAGTCCTGAGTATAGGGTGAGTTAAGTAGTCGATGGGCACAATAAAATACAGCCGTGTGTTATTAAGAGAGTATTGTGGCACAGTAAATATGGAATTGGTAGTTGTTGTTTAGTAGTAGGTGGTGTGAGTGTGGTGTCAGTACCATCAGTACCATCAGTGATTAGTCGATCTCCGAGACCATCGCCAACTTCCTCGGTATGCCTAGTTTTCGAACAGTTTGTACACACATTCCTATTGCTGTCCTCCTTCCATTTCCACATCAATATGTTTGGCACAGTGAAAACACGGTCATCATCGGTATGGTGTTCACTGTGAATCACCAGCGCGTGTACAGTCAATAGATAGTAGACGAAATATATTTAGTAAGGGCATTGTGAATAGGAAGTCTAACGGTACGAGCACAGTGAATTCGCCTTTTTCTGGACAGAGCATCAAAAAATAATTGATTTAGTTTATGTGGATTAAAAGTGATTAGCCCCGATATGTTTCTACAGAATCTCCATTTCTGATGGATATGTCACCGTAAAATTGCAAATACCGTTAGATTATAATCTATCTCGCGAGATTGTAAACTATCGAAAGATTGTGAACCGTAAGTACTGCTTACAATTTAACGCATTATTTTTCGGTAGATTATAATCTATCGAAGTGAAACTGTAAAATCACAATCTGTCGCGCGTTAAATTGTCAACTGTCCGAAGGCTGTCCATGATTGGTCCGTCTTACAGTAGATCATTCTGTGTCCATAGAGTTAGGAATCAAACACAAGTGTCAGTCAAATAAAATAAAATTAAAAATACACTTCAAGAATAGTGACATTAAGTAAGTTATTATTTAGTAGTTAATCAATATTTCTGACATCATAATATAGTAAGAAAAATTATAACAAAATAAGAAAATCAGAAATGTAACAATATTTTCTTGTCATACACAAATTGAGATTGAAACAAACAAATTAAACACAAAACTAAAATAAAAATCGAAACGTAACAAAATTGTCTATTAGAAAAAAATTAACCAAACAAAATCATGATTTATTGTAAGAGTAATAAAAATAATATGAACGAAAAATGCACCAATAAAAATATTCCCTTATCCTACAAGTTCCCAAAAAGGGCACATTTTTATTGGTGCATTTTTCGTTCATATTATTTTTTATTACTCAAGTATAAGTCAAGATTTTGTTTCGTAATTTTTTTTCTAATAAGTAGACAATTTTGTTACGTTTTGATTTTCATTTTTATTTTAATTTTAGTTTGTGTTTAATTTGTTTCGGCGAAAATTTTTTATTACTATTTTAATATTAATTTGTGTACTATTTTAATCTTAGTTTGACAAGAAAGTATTGTTACATTTCTGATTTTGTCATTTTGTTACAATTTTTCTTACCATATTATGATGTCAGAAATATTAATATTAAAATTAGCTTCGTAATAATTTTAAGTAAATTTATTGTATTTTCGACAAATTGCTGTAAATTAATGCATTTTTAGAATTAGTATTGTGTTGAAACGCGGTTGTATTGTTTGTGAAGCGATTCGCGGTGCTATTTTATGTTTATCACGACAAATTTATGACGACACCTACTGTCACGGATTTGAACGAGCCAACGAATATTTTCGAAGATCACGGCAAAAGGCTAAAATTTTAGTTCCAAGCCGTTTGATTATCAAGAGGAAATACCTACTTGGAAAAACTGAAATCGTGGAAAGTATCCGTGGTACAGAGCTAGCAAGAAATTCTTCAAGCTAATCAGTGACGGCAGTTTTGGTGATTGACGGATTACCTACTCATACATAAACCGGGGGAGTATTGTATTTATTATTACACATTCAGTCCTCATTTAGGCAAATCTTAGAACATAGGTACCTATCTTACTCTCCAACATAGGCAGCACACTTATTAAAAGCTATTGAGATTTATCCAGTTTTACCTTAGAACATTCAATTTTCTGTTACACGTTGATTGTTTCACTTTACATACAGTGAAAGTAGGGTTCAGCTTTAGTTCAGACATATAGTGACATTGGTCAAATGTTTTTATACCTACATTTACAAACAAATTTTATTAAGTACTTAGTAAATTAACTCAATAATTCTCACGTAAAGTGAGACACGTCCAGTATCACACTTGGGCTAAGTTGTGTCTCTCTTAACTTGACATAAAGTGGAAGTTAAAGTTGAGACTTGTCAACGCCTACAGCCTCAGACATAGCACCCTCTACACACTGCACAGATATTTTTCTGCTGAAAACTTTATTAGTATAACAATATAGTACATATAATATATTATAATTTATATTTTTGGGTAACCATTATAATTTTCAATCATACTTTGATTTAGATAGTTTATTCATGAAGTTTTTTTTTCTTAATAATTCTAATACAAATAGGATAACAGTGACTTACTATACCTTACAAATGTAATTTGTGATTATGTATACAGTGCTCAGCGGCTGTGACAAACTGGGAACTGATATGTTACATTTTAACTAATTATTAAAAATAGGCTAAAAAGTGACTTTTCATAGTTTCATAGTATAAACTGATTTCATTATTATATCTAACCCTAGATTCTATTGCTAAAAAGTCCTAGTTATTTCTTGTGATTTTTTTTTCTTTTTCCTTTTCTAACTTTCAATAGTCTTGATTTCTCTGTATTTTTTGCATCCCTATTTCTTTGCACAGTTTATACTTGAACTTAAACGTATTTGTACATTTTTAGGTTTTCTTTGCTGAAATATCAAAATGTTGACCCGTAAAGCTGCTGCACAAAACACTGAGGCAAAGCTCAGACAGGCTGTAATGGAATTAAAAACCCTAAAGGATTCCCATGAACGGCTACTACAGGAACGCGATGACAGTGAAGATGAGATAAAAAAGATTATCGACAGAAACACCACTCTCAAAAGTGAGCTCTCAGCGCTTGATGCCAAATTTCAAGAAGTCTTAGAGGAGCGGCACCAGTTATAAGACCACATCAATGACCTTACTCTGTGCAATAGTATGTATGAGGCAGCACTGAATAAAATCTCTGAACTGGAACGGGAGCTGAGTGATGCAAATGGAAAAATCGGTAAACTTGAACAATCTATGCAAAATAGTGAAATTATACATACCCATAGTCTTTTTGAGGAGCTAATGCAATCTCCTGGTGGACAAAATCTCACACAGCAGTATTCAGGTACATCAGTTAAGTCCATACCTTTCCATTTTAGTAGTAAAAATAAACTCAAAAAATATGTTAAAATTAATAAATTAATTAAGAAGAAACAAAAATTAATTAAGAATCATAACTCTTTTAAAAGTAATATTAAATTACGAAAGCAGCGTGCTTGCTTAATAGATTCGTTGGACATTTTTGACTCAAAATTGAGAGAGAGCAGAAACATGTATGAAAGGGACATACAAGAATTAAATAATGTCATTAATAACTTGCAAAATTCTTTAGCAAACATGACAAAAAATTATTACAATGCTCAAAATGAAATTAAGGAGCATATCCAATCAGTCACAGAGCTAGCCACACTTTGTCAATTTAATGAAGACAGATATCAGGCCTTACTGGACAAACACTCCTTAAGTTCCACTAACGATAGCTTAACATTGGATAGCCAAATAATTTATAATGTTGTACCTGATCATGCGTGTCCTGCTCTCAACATGGTATCTCAGCCACCAGCAGCTGACTATGCACAATTACTACAGACTTCAGTGGTCACAAGTGACAATATTGTTATGTTTAGTGATGACATTGGCATAGGTATGGGCCAACTTCTAACAAACATGGGACATTCAATAATGAACTATTGCATGCCTGGTGCTTCGTACTGTGACATACTAAAAAAAGTGATTGAATGTGAATTTAACCAGTCTACTACATTGTTGTTATTTATTGCAAATAGAGGTAATATGAACAAAAAAGTCCTGACTCATTATTTAAATAAATTAAATAATTTAAATGTACAAAAAATTATTTTGTTCACATTACCTTATTACAACAACTTGTCACAAGAGGAAAATAGTGTAAGATATAAATTGAATTTAAAGTTAAGTACCTTATGTCATAATAATAAATTTCATTTAATTGACATCAATAATTATGTAAATAGATTGTATTTGACTAAAGATAATAGATATTGTCTATCAAATTATTATAAGAGACGAATAGCAAAATCGCTATCATATTATTTTTATATCTCAGCCAAGAACTTGGCTACAAAAATTGCTCCTATTGAGCATCGTAGAAGTAGGATGACTGTCAGTAATATTACTGATGTATTAGTTAGTAAGTCTTTAAATTAGGTATTGAGACAATAGAGAAATCCTCTTGCATAATGTTAAATAAAGAACAAAATGAAAATTGTTTATTAGATAATGTACTGGAAGACCCATTTGAATATAATAAACATGTAAATTTTATCAACCTGGTGCACCAGAACATGCAAGGAATGATGGGCAAAGATCTGGAAGTTGAGTTATTCATGAACAGTAGTAAAGTAGACATTTTTTGTATAACCGAACATTGGCTTAAAAGCTACCAGTTCATGTTTAATTTTAGCAACCACCAGGTTGGTAGTTCGTTCAGTCGAGAAAATGCAATTCGCGGTGGCTCATTAATCATATTAAATAAAAAGCTTAAATATAAAGATCGTAAAGATATTGTGAACCTCTCAGTTGAACGAACAATAGAAATTGCCTGTGTAGAGTTGGACCAGATTATTGTAGTGAGCGTATACAGGCCTCCTTCGGGATTGTATGACCACTTTGAAAATATAATGGATGAAGTTTTAAATAAAGTCTGTAAGCAAGGCAAACAAATATTAGTCTGTGGAGATTTTAATATTAACTTATTAGAAAACTCTAGTTTATGTATGAGAATTAAAAATTTGTTTCAGTCATATAATCTTAAGAACTTATTTCTGGAGCCAACACGAATTACTGAGTTTTCTGCCACATGCATTGATAATATTTATACTGACAATGAACCATTAGCACAAAATGTTTTTAATAACTTAGAATCTGACCACTCTGGTCAATTTGTTACTATACCTTACAAATGTAAGCTTATGGCGAAAAAGAATATCACTGTTGTACCAAAGACTGCTGGCCGCTTGGAGCGTTTCAATAATAATCTTGGTATTAATTTAAAGTATATTGATTATGACGAAGACCCAAATAAATTGTATGAAAACTTTTTTAACACATTTTGTTGTGAATTTAAAAATATCTTTGTTCCAAAAACCATCTCAGTCAATGGTAGATTAGCTTTTAGTGAATGGGCCACACCAGGTATTCACAAAAGCAGAATAAAACTTTATGAACTTTACAATGAGCGTTCATTAAATACTAGTGATCAATTTAAATTGTATGTAAAAACTTATTCCAAAGTATTTAAAAAAGTTTGTAAATTTGCAAAGTCCAATTATTTAAGCTCTAAAATAAAAAATAGTAGTGACAAAATTAAAACGACATGGAACATTATTAATAATGAAACCGGAAGAGTAAAAACTAATAACAACAATTTTTGTTTAAATATTGAAAATAAGAAAGTTACAGTAGATATTGAGGTAGCTACAGAATTTGAAAAATTCTTTACTGACATTCCAGTTTCAATCACAAAATCTTTGGATTCCTCCCCCACTGTAGCCGAATCTATTCTAAAAGATTATGTTAAAACTTGTGATGATAAATTTAAATTTGCCCATATTTGTGCAAATGATTTAATAAAGTCTTTTAAAACGCTGAATAAAAAGAAAACCGTGGATCTGTGGGGCAACTCTGTAGATGTTTCCCAATCTGTAATAGAAACAATAGCTCCAATACTTGCTAGTATTTTTAATGATTGCATTGACTGTGGTGTGTTTCCTGATCTAATGAAACTGAGTAAAATTATTCCATTACATAAATCTGGTAGCACATCAGACCCCAATAATTTTAGACCTATCTCTGTGCTACCTACTTTTAGCAAAATCTTTGAAAAAATAATGTTGGAACAAATGCAAAGCTTTTTTAACAGAAATAATCTTCTACACTGTAAACAATTTGGTTTTAGAAAGGGTCGCTCAACAACTGATGCTGGTGTTGAGTTAATACAAAATATATATGAGGCCTGGGAGGACTCACATGATGCGCTGGGCGTTTTTTGTGACTTGTCCAAGGCGTTTGATTGCGTTCATCATGACACCCTGATCAGGAAATTACACTACTATGGATTTCGCGACACTGTTCTGGATTTACTCATCTCCTATTTGACTGAGAGGATTCAGAAAGTAGACGTCAACGGGGAGAGGTCCCAGGGCGCCTCGGTTAAAATGGGAGTTCCGCAGGGTTCAATTCTTGGTCCTTTTCTATTTTTAATATATATAAATGACTTGCCTGCTTTTGTACAAGACAGGCATGAGATTGTATTATTTGCAGATGATACTTCACTTATGTTTAAAATTAAAAGACGATTGCAAATTTATGACTATGTAAATAGTTCTATCTCAAGAATAGTTTACTGGTTTAATGCGAATAACTTGTGCCTCAATGAAGGGAAAACTAAATGTATAAAATTTGTTTTACCCAATGTTAAAGAGGTTCACACCACTGTTAACATAAAGCATAAAAATGTGGACCTTGTGGATACCGTAGTATTTCTTGGTATTACTTTAGATTCAAAGCTTCAGTGGGGCCCACATATTGATAAATTGTCGAAGAGACTTAGTTCTGCAGCCTACGCTGTATGGAAAATACGTCAGCTGACTGATGTTGATACAGCAAGACTTGTATACTTTGCCTATTTTCATAGTGTGATGTCGTATGGCATTTTGCTGTGGGGAAATGCTGCCGACATTCAGACTGTTTTTGTGCTGCAAAAAAGGGCTATTCGTGCTATTTATAACCTTAAAATAAGAGACTCTTTGAGAGAAAAATTTAAAGAAATTGGTATTATGACCGTCGCGTCGCAATATATTTACGAGAATATAGTATATGTTCATAAAAATATACATTCGTTTTGTAAAAACAGTGATATTCATTCAGTAAATACTAGGCAAAAGAATATGTTAGCGTTACCAAATACTAGGCTTAAAAAAAAAAAAAAATTAATAATTGATTAGCTACTAAATAATAAATACATACTTAATGTCACTATTCTTGAAGTGCATTTATTTTATTTGATTGACACTTGTGTTTGATTCCGAACTCTATGGACACAGAATGATCTACTGTAAGACGGGCCAATCATGGACAGCTTTCGGACAGTTGACAATTTGTAAGCAGTATGTTACGGTTCACAATCTCTCGATAGTTTACAATCTCGCGAGATAGATTATAATCTAACGGTATTTGCAATTTTACGGTGACAGATACATACTTACCGTTAAATATTATTACGGCGTACACCGTAGTAAGCTTTTTTTTTCTTTTTTTAAATGTCGCCCCACACTAGGATTTTCTGCTGTGTCGTGGGTGCAGTTACAAACATAGAATATCACATGCACATACGCCCAGACAGGAACAAATTTTTGTAGGCCTTACAAAATATTTGTCCCGTACGGGAATCGAACCCGCGACCCGTTGCGCAGTAGGCGATCACTCGACCTCTGCGCTAACCGTGTCGTCAGCTTTGTTTCTGCATGACCATGAAGCAAAAACAAATTCGTGTGCATGATCCTATACGATTTTTTTAAACTACAGGATGTGTTTATTTCAATATATAACGGATTAGATCGATTCCAGGCTCTCAGATAGTTTCTAAAAATCTTTGAATTACTTATTTATATTTCCAAAAATAAATGTATTTTATATTATCAGTGGACTGACAGTATAGAAATTAATGAATAGTTTGAATTTTTAAAACTAATAAAATGCACTCAGATTTTGGATGATAAATAAAATCTTTCCGAGGTGAGGTTGTGATCTGAAAAATATTTTGTCTACTAAAAATATGGTGCCATGCCTTCCAGGACTTTGTGAATAGCAAAGTCCTGGAAGGCATGGCACCATATTTTTGTTCAGTTACCGTATGAGTCATACGGTAACTGAACGTCGTCGCCGTCTGGCCTATTATGTAGCTTCGTCGCGAGCGTCCGTGACAGTATAGGTAAGTACCGAAAAGCCGGGCACCATCTACACACAACCTCTTTTATAAACTGACATTAAAAATTTTTTTACAAAAAATAAAACCGACTTCAAAAACACTGAAAACTTTAAAATAATATAAGAATAGGTACAGACAACATCACATTTCTATATTGAAGTCCGCGCCAAACGATGATCTCCTAGAAAGTGTTAAAATTTGTCACCGACTTCAATATACATAGAAGTGTGATGTTGTCTGTACCTATTCTTATATTATTTTAAAGTTTTCAGTGTTTTTGAAGTCGGTTTTATTTTTTGTAAAAGTTTTTTATTTTTAACTTTTTAGTGAATGAAACCTTCTTAGTGAAATGAACCCTAATTTAATACCAGCTCACCTTCGGTGAGCTGTATTAAATTGGTGTTTTCCTCGATTTTCTATGGGATCCCATCATCAGATCCTGACTTTGGTGACCATGGGACCACTCTTGCAGTATACTCTTATCGAATACAAAAAGAATATTGGAAATCGGTTTAAAAATGACGGAGTTATGAGGTAACAAACATTTTTAAAAAATACAACCGAATTGATAAGCTCCTCCTTTTTTGAAGTTGGTCAAAAATGGAGAAAGTTATGTGTTTGATTCGTATTTTGGTCACCCATCACAGAACTGACCACAGTCAACGTTGCTTAACCTTAGCATTTGCGCTGAGCGCGCGCGCTAATTCGGCAACAGACTCCTCATAGAAGATTCTATGAGGAGCTTGTTGAGGATCGACTCTTATCTCACTCTATCTCAAAAATTTATCTACCTACTCGTTTTTATCTAATTAAAGTAGCAAAATACAACTAAATGATCACTAATAATTATAATTAAAACACAATTTTATACAAAAATAACTTACTTTATTGTGTGTTCTTTACGGATAATTAATCTTATATTTACACTAATATCTACGCATGTTCCTATCTAAGCTGTAATAAATATAAAAAGGAATTTTGAATTATCAAATTGTAGTTCGTTTAGTAGAATAAGACTAGGAACTTTCATATCATCACATTAGGTACCTACAGTATCTGCAGTCCTATCATAGAATAAAAAATACTAAAAATATAGTTAATTAATTAACACATTCATAGTATTTCATCTAAAGCTTTTTTGTGGAATATTCCAGTATTATTAACTGATTACTCAATGAATTTGATCATAGTTCTGATTACAGTTACAGGAACACATTGAAACATTAGGGCTAAATCATCCAATATGGGGATTGCTACTAGTTAGGACTTTAGGAGGGGACGCTTTGTGTCGTCGCGTCGTTGTATCATGCGTTGTGATGCGACGGAGTGACCTTGCGTCGCGGTGAAGTGACCGAGCGCCGCGGTGCAGAAACTTTGGATGGCGGTGCAAAGATCTTGCGTCGCGAACTCGCGATGCAGTATGACCTTGCATCGCGATGATCTTTCGTTGTTGGCGTTGCGTTTCAGTTTTCTTATGTGTACTAAGTCTTTATTGGTAATGCTACGTCCGTTAGTTGGCGCGGAACTTGACCGGGTTGTTGGCGTCCCTGGGCTGCACGTGGATCATGACCTTGATGCCCTCTCCACGCAGCGTGGTCTCGTACGCCTCCACCGTCTGCTCTAGGCTGAAATGATGCGTGACCAGCGGCTTCACGTTGACCTGCCCGCTCGCCACCATGCCCAGGGCGATTGGATACCTGCCATGTTAATAACAACTTGATAAATATAATACTAAGGCGCTGTGCCCACCCAAGCGACGTGTTACGTGATCTGTAGAAGCCCTGTATTGTGTTGTGTAGCTCTTTGTCAAGCGCAAGCTGTAATTTTGAATTATACCTTAGATCCCTTACTAGTCTAGTAGTATGTTTCGGTGGCATTCAACATAGTAACAATGAATATTAAGTGTATTTCTAATAACAGATCAGAGTGTTACTTTGCTTAGTACCTAAATGTGTGTGTGTGTGTGTATAAAACGACTAAAATTAAAAGAAACCTGCACAAAAGTGCTATAATTCGCATTTTTGATTTGTCAAATTATATCTGTATAAAATTTTAAACAGCCTACAGGAAACGTAAAAAAATGTTTCTAAAAATGCTGAAACGTATTAAAAATGCTGACACTAGAGACACTTGTGTCCTGTAAATAAAAAGTACCTAAGTGTTATTCCATCCATCGTTAAAAACATTGCTACAATTGTTTCACAATGGAATGTAGGTCTAAGGGTTATAAATTCAAGGGCTCGACAATGCGACTTCAGACCCTAAACACAGATAATATAATACTACAGTACCCTAAAATTACGCCGGGAACATAGGGATCAGATATTTTTATTCAAAATTCTTAATAATAATGTAGATTCTCTCTATCTTCTCAGTCGTCTGTTATTCCGGTGCCCGAGATTGAGTGCTCGTTCTAAGGCAGTTTCCACTACACCGTTATGTAAAACTAACTACTCTAAAAATAGATTTCTCGTCCGAGCATGCAACGTACACAATGATCGTTATTGTCACATTGTCATATTTGATTGCAATCTTTGTGGTTTTATATCCTCTGTAAAAAGAGTTAATAAGAACTAATAGTGAATTCTAAAGGTAAATTCTAATAATCTGCATTTGTTTACTACAATCAAATACAATATTGTTATTTAAGTCTTCGCCTTATGTATTTTTTTAATATTAGAAACTGTTTTGGCTAATGATTATGATCATTGTTAAGTTAATTATAAGTGATATAAGAGCTGTTTGTTCTTTAAATAAATAAAATAAAATAATCTAATCTGTGGTAAGGTAACATTTACCCAGCAGTTTGGATTTATCCCGTGTAAGTGTATCTGTGTAGTGTCTGTGTGTAAGAGAGAAATTGTCTGTGTAGTGAGTATGTTTGCTGGCGCATATGTAAGCCGTGTGTGCACTCGCGCACGTGTATGTGAGTATGTCTGAACCGCATGTGTACGTACGTACGTGCACGTGTGCGTATACATACTCGTTGACGTATCGGAAGACGCCGCGAACGTCAACCTCGCGCGCGACGGCGGCTGCCAGCGGCAGCGACTGCTCGGGCCGCCCCATGCCCACCATGACGGCGACGCCGCCCGACTTGGTCGCCTGCAATGCCACATAGCTCATTTTTAAACACGAGAAGTGAATGGCGTAGAAAGTTCTTCCGCACGGATCTCAACTAAGCCCTTCTTCGGTAGGGAAATTCCCGCAACAGTAAACAGAATACTATTATTTCTATCACTACTATAAATTCTTGTATTTGGATACATAGTGATTGTTGTTTGTTTTTTTTAGTTAACAAGCATAAGGGCAACAAGAAGACTGCCCACCTGATGATAATTGATTACACTTAGTACATTTGATTCCTCTATGATTCGCAAACATGCATACAACGGAGGGTACGTTGCCAACTTTGATATAATAATAATAAATCTTTATTTCAGGCATAAAAAGAAACCCATATACAAACAAAAATTAAAGTAATATAAAAAGCAAAGGATATTTCTCCCGTCATTCTATTGTCGATATTGAGACGTGAAAATTTCGAAGTCACAATTTACAATAGCATTATATTTACAATTAGAAAAGATATCATATTTTCAATAAACTTGTCTAATGATCGATACAATCAAAATAAATATGTGAATTAGCGAAATTCCGGCACTTATGTGTAAGTTTTTATACGTCTGTATTAATTGTTCATAAGTTTTACAATAGTAATTTTATCTGTTTACAGCTGCACTGTCACCACGCAACACTGGCGCCCAACGTGGGGCGCCAGTGTGACGATTAGTGCAGTTTGGGACAATAAACAGTGACAGTACATCTGGTGCATCACTTAACGACCCACACTGACCCCTACAGCTGCACTTACCGTCACACTGGCGCCCCACGTTGGGCGCCAGTGTGACGATTAGTGCAGTTTGGGACAATAAACAGTGACAGTACATCTGGTGCATCACTTAACGACCCACACTGACCCCTACAGCTGCACTTACCGTCACACTAGCGCCCCACGTTGGGCGCCAGTGTTGCGTGGCGGTTAGTGTACTTGTTTTTTTTTATATGCAGTCTCGTAATAAGTACCTTCACAGCGACTCAGGTACATAGGTACAGACAGTTTTCCCTCGGGTAAAAATCTGTATGCACGTATCGTATATAGATACGAGAATAAAGTTTATATTTTAATGTTCTACGCTAAAATATCATTATTCAGGTTGATAAAGTATTATTCAACGTAATAAAACGTAAGTATTAGAAACAAAAAAATACAAAAATTGCCTCAATTTTAATTTTATGCAAACGATTATTAAAAATTGGCATTATAATTAATAAAAAAAGCATACGTTTTTGTATATGTTTTCTAGACCTTGACAATAGTCATAATTTTTATTACAGAGTGCCTTTTTTATATATTTGTGAATTGTAAACGTGTAATATCACCCTAACATAGGGTAGGCTTGAACCCCTCGGTGGGGACGTATATGAGCTGTGATGATGAAACGTGGAATGAAATATACAACGGTTACGCTAACTTCGATGCATCATTTACGAGTACGTGCCCTACCTTACCCAGTGTACAATCGTTACCACGTTGAAAGTGTCCTTACCAGCATACAGAGCCGCACGGCCGCGTTGGCGCCGCTGGCGTCGATGGAGACGTCGGGGTGCGTGCCCAGCGCCGCGTGCACGCGCTGCACCAGCGCCGCCTCCGTCTCGCCCTCGCGCATCAGCAGCGTCTCCAAGCCCAGCTTCTGCGCGAACTCCAGCCGCGACTGCTTGATATCTGCACGTATTATCAACAAAGCTGGTACACGAGGGCTCGCCCCACTATGGGGGCGACCGAAGCCTATGCCTGTGTTCTCTTGTACACAACCGTAGGCTACGGTTACGCACTTAAACTCACTTAACCAACATTTTAACTTATTGCTTAAAGCCCTATTAGCTTTAAAAATAGGTTGCGTGGAATTTCAGACCGATATTTTCTGTTTAACCATTAAAGCATTGACTTATACACTGTCGTCCTCATCTGAACTAGGACATTAACGGCGAGAGCCTGTGAGGGAAACGCCTCGCTAAAAGTGCAGTGCACGGTGGCAGTGTTTCTAGTGTTTGCTCTGAGGCCTTTAGTTTATTTTCTGCATTTGCATATAATAATTTAATCGTTTGAAAGCAAAAACCGTGTGTAACTTCGCTCGTCAACACTCGGTTGGGGACAAGTGGTTGGGACCTCTCGTTGTAGTCGCCCGACTGAAAAAAAGAGAATTTCCGACCAACGAAAAAAAAACAGAATGCAACAGTCGGCGGCCAAAAAATGATTCAAAGATTGTCCTCTTGGTCCTCCACACGATGCGGTGACCTTTTAGTTTCTAGATTGACTTACGAACCGAAACGTAACAAACCTGTAACGAAGCCCCATATCTTTCTAGATATAGCAACTCGTTGCGTTCCGGCCTAACCTGGCAGTATTTCTAAATTGTCATAATCTCATTCTTCTCTCCCTTCATTCTATTGTCGATATTGCGACGTGAAAGTTTCGAAGTCACAATTTACAATAGCATTATATTTACAATTATAAAAGATATCATATTTTCAATAAACTTGTCTAATGATCGATACAATCAAAATAAATATGTGAATTAGCGAAATTCCGGCACTTATGTGTAAGTTTTTATATATTGGTAAGTTTTTATACGTCTGTATTAATTGTTCATAAGTTTTACAATAGTCATTTTATCTGTTGACAGCTGCACAATTAGCTGACGATTAGTGCAGTTGTGGGACAATAAACAGTGACAGTACATCTGGTGCATCACTTAACGACCCACACTGACTCCTACTTACCGTCACACTGGCGCCCCACGTTGGGCGCCAGTGTTGCGTGGCGGTTAGTGTACTTGTTTTTTTTTAAGGTGCATTAACAGCTGAAGCCAAAAAAAATGTACACAGCTTAACAATATGAATACAAAACAATATGAATAATGTAGCAATACTTTCTAACAAAACTTAAAAAGAAAATGAGGATGATGTGATGAATGTCCAATAAATTAAAGGGTATATATAAATAATATCTTACATACGATACCTGAATATTTAATTAATAAATATATATAGGCAAAATATATGCACAAGTAATTCATAATATATGAAATAATAAAAATACATAATACACTCAGGGGCAAATTTAGAGGAACGATAAAAATTCACTCCTAGTTTTGATAACGCTGTGTATTTCAGCATACGAAACCATATTTAGTTTTACCAGCTTTCTAGCCATCGGATTCGCTACAAAAAAAACATTCGACGCGGAAACCAGTTGTACGATTGTGATAAAAAGACCACCATTAAAAGTTGCCGTTCTTCTCCAGGTCACAAATAGGGGAATTTTGTCATTATCCGTTATGGCGTTGGTCATGAATCCTGGATAACAATCAAACAAACGCATTAAAGGTCAATCACACATCGATATGATGTTGTAAAAGTAGCTTGAATCTATGTAAAAAGTGTAGTGTTCCTCTAAATTTGCCGCTGACTGTATATATAAATTAATTTCATATATAGTTTGAATACAAGATTAATTCATTCCCTTTATGATTTAAAATTTAAAAGAACCACTTTTATTTTATTTTTAAAAAACTGTTTTGCTCGTAAAATATGTCAATTGCCAAAAATTTGTTATTGTACAAATGGGGAAAACGCGTCAACACTGAGTTTTGCCCATATCAAGTTTGATGAATTGGAACATGAAACACTTTAGTGTGCCGTGTGCGAAACACCGGCGTACAATATGACAAACATGACACAGTAAACAGTGACGGTACATCCGGTACATCATTTAACGACCCATAATGACTCTCAGAACTGCACTAAGCGTCACCATGACACACTGGCGCCCAACATGGGGCGCCGTGTGACGTGACGAACTTTCGAATTTATTCAACACTAACTTTTGCCCGGCCACTTTGTTCGCATGGAATAAGTAATTTGGGTAGCTTTTTATCCCTTTTGTTCATATCGTTCCTCAAAACTCAAACTATCTTCATACCAAATTTCATATAAATAGGTGCAGTGGTTATTGATTCTCTATACAAACTTCCACCCCTCTTTCATTCTCTTAAAGGATGATTTCTGCGATAAAAACTATCCTACATCCTTTCCCGGGATTCAAATTATCTCTATACCAAATGTTATCTAAATCGGATCAGCGGTTTAGGCGTGAAGAGGTAACAGACAGACAGACATACACACTTCGCATCTATAATATTAGTATGAATAGTCTGCATGAGCAACTTGGGAATACCAATTGTAGGCAGAAGTCCGATCGAACGAGTTCCCGGCACGAGCACAGCGTGTCAAACATCTAATCCGCTCTGAACACAGCACGATTCACGTTGCACTGTTATAATGTAGGTATAATTAAAATAAATTATACTGTCTGTCTACATGAGTTATAGGTGAAAGATGAATGTCACATCACTTTATTTTTATTATTATTTGTGTAAATACATCGGTGCATGTGTTCAAATTATATAGTATCTACTTTGTTAGAATGTTATAATAATACTGTGCCAGAGATAGTGGTAGCGCGACCGGTATACGCTGTAACACGTCACATCACTAAATAAGTTTTAGCACGATAAGAATAAACTTAGTATATTTTATGTGCGCCAGAAAGAGGCATGAGACAACTTCAGAGCGGACTAGAAGTTTGTCGCGGTGTATACCTGCCACGAGCGTCCTGGTGGCGCCCTGAGCGCGCGCGGCGAGCGCGGCCAGCAGCCCCACGGGCCCGGCGCCCGCCACGAGCGCGGCGTGCCCCGCCGCCACGCCGCCGCGCCGCGCCGCGTGCACGCCCACGCTCAGCGGCTCCAGCAGCGCGCCCTCCTCCATGCTCACGTGGTCGGGCAGCCTGCGGCAACGCGTCGCAATCTCAACCTTAAGTCGTCATCATCATAACGACCGGAAAGAGGCTAGGTATGGCCTGCGGGCTAGCCCCCCCCCCCCCCTCGTCGAAGGATTACCCAAATATCCAGAGTAATCCTCCACAGTACAGGTGTTAAGACACGAATCGTAACTGGTTGGGCTATCCCGGAGTGGTTCAGATAATTGGCTTTTCCTAGTCCCTGAATCACCTCGGTTATAGACATGATGGACATCAAGGTATGTTCCACGCTCTACGGAGTGAGTCCTACACCCTATCGACTAGTGATCGACAGGTACGGAGTCGCGCGGTCACTACTTTAGGAGGCTTATTATATAGCTAAATAAGCCAGTGGTATGATTCCATTAGCGCGCTAAGTTTTAGCGTCTAGAGTTACACAGTCACAGCTTAGAGCTTATAGCTGAAGTCAGCGGTACGATTGTAGTAGCGCACTAAGTTGTAGCGCCAAGTGTCACGCGGTCACAGCTTTAGGAGGACTTATAGCTGAAGTCAGCGGCATGATTATAGTGCGCTAAGCTGTAGCGTCGCAGCTTTAAGGTGGGCTCCCACGGCGCGTGTTATTACAGACCAGCAGGTCTATCACCGTCACCGATCTCATGGTTTTCAAATGATATCATTATAAAATCCTAGTGCAAATCGAAAAATAAGATTTTCGGTCAGATTTTTGATCATTCGTTTATTATATCGTTATAACATCATTTAAATTATGCCATAGTGATGATATCATTGGAGATCGGTAGTACCATATGAAGCATTTCATGACTTTCTTATCTCAAAATTTATACCATGTCATACAATGAAAGATCCATAATAGGCCTGCTGGCCGGATCGCGCCACGCCTGTGCGTCTGATTGCGTCTCGCGCCGAGCCGTTGCCACGGCGTGTGTCGGCCTATACCGGCCTGTCGTTATCGCCAGTCCAACATGTTAAGTGATACGGAGCGCATGGCTGCGGTTTGTGTACGAGCACACGCCGCCGTAGGTGAAATGAATGAGTTAGAACCGACGCAGACGCGCCTGTACAGGCTACCACAGGCATCAAAGCGCCGCACCGCGCCGCGCCTTTGAACTTACCGACTCCCAACGGATCATTTCACCACAGGCCTCATCGGATGTGATGGTTCCCATGGCCTGTGAGAAAGCACGCCGTGGGACCCCGGCTTTAGGAGGACGTACTTGTAGCAGAAGTCGGCGGCGTGCTTGTAGTAGCGCGCCAGGTTGCCGTGGTGGGGCGGCGTGGCGCAGAACACGATGTCGGGGCACAGGTTGTAGCGGCCCGTGCGGCAGAACTCGCACGCGCGGCACGGCACGCCCGGCTCGATCGCCACTCGGTCGCCGACGCTCAAGTTCTTCACTTTAGCACCAGTCTATGAATGAACAGTTTTACTGTTGACATTAGCAGCGCCCTGCACTTGGACAGATACCGACGCTTTGGTAGAGCAGGATAAAAAAAAACATGACACGCCAATCCAATACCACAGAATATATAATGTACCAATACTTAACTTGTGACTGACATTGTGACTGTCTTTTTTCAAATGAGAAAACATTGTACACTAATTCGACGATCGAACTAGTAAGAACAGAGCAATTTTTATAAGCTTTTATTTAACTTGCAATGTATGTAAGTATGTATGTTCGGGTGAAATCTTACAACTCAATTTTGAAGCAGATATCTTTAACCGATTGAGCTGAAATTTTGTACACACTTTCAGTTTGGATGACAATGCATGATTGACTGTGTGACGTCAATCTAAATCCAAGATGGCGGCATACCCAAGATGGCGGACCAGTTATTTTTAATGCACCCCTATAATATGGGTATCAAATAAAAGGTCTTGCTAAGAGTAATTTGATAAATAATGTGACGTCACTTTTAATCCAATACGGCGGACTTCTAAAGCTTGAAAATCAATTTTAAAGTAGATATCTTTAATCGATTGAGCTGAAATTTTGTATACACGCACAGTTTGGATGAAAATGCATGGATAACTGTGTAACGTCATTCTAAATCCAAGATGACGGCATACCCAAGATGGCGAACCAATTATTTTTAATGCACTACTACAATATGGGTATCAAATAAAAGGTCTTGCTAAGAATAACTTGAAAAATAAAGTGATGTCACTATTAATCCAATATGGCGTACTTCTAAAGCTAAAAAATCAATTTTGAAGTAGATATCTTTAACCGATTGAGCTGAAATTCTGTATAGACGTTACGGCAAACTACCTTGCTACAATGATGCGCTGAATGAGATGAACAGACTGAGAAACGTGTCCAGTGATAACTAAAAAGTAGAAAAAAAATTATGTAAAAAAACCTTTTTTAAAAACAAGCTTTTATTTAAATGCGCTAAAAAGAAAAAATAACCTTTTACACTCAAACTTTTACTTACTTATAACGTCATTTCACATTTGACACAATTTATATGACATAAAAGCTTGTCGCGAGATTTACTTTTGTAGATAAACAAGTAAACGATGTGAATAATTTTATACATTATAATTTTCAAACTAAGTAAATACGAGTCGGTACTTAAAAGTACTTTTAAGTTACTACACACAAGTAAATCTCGCGACAGGCTTTTATGTCATATAAATTGTGTCAAATGTGAAATGACGTTATAAGTAAGTAAAAGTTTATTTCTTCTTTTTAGCGCATTTAAATAAAATCTTGTTTTTAAAAAGGTTTTTTTACATAATTTTCTTGTAAATTCCTTAGTTATTTGAAATTTATTTCGCATTCAGAAACAAAAATACAGTCACTAAATTAATTAATTAATACTCTTTATTGCGCATAGTAACTTATACTAGAAAATTATAACAGACAATGTACACAAAGGTGGGTTTATCTCTCGTAGAGATTTCTTCCAGCCAACCTGTGAGTATAAAGGATATATTATTTTGTGGGAAACACACAAGCGCGTAAACTACATATTTACTCTCACTATAAAATATCTAAAATTAAATATATAAACCACAAATACAACACACGTATATACATAAAAATACATTAATTATACCAATATATAATATTATATACACGGTTATTTTTTTATCATACTGGAAAATTTTAGAGGCAGCTCGGTAGACGCTAGACGACTCATATCAATAAAAAAAACATGTGGTTATATTTTTAAAATTTTATCCGCCAATAATATTAAATTATAGACATTGTTCTTGTTTACTACAAGATAAGGTAAGATTATGAATGAATAAAGCATTTACTACTACGGGCTTAGGAAAATGCGGCAACGTCGCATTATTAATTCAAGCAAGATCAATCTACAACTAGTTTGAAATAAGAGTTATTATTGCACTAGACACTACAACAGTGAAAGACAGAGACAGTCGGCGCCGGCGCCGAGCGCCGGCGGCGGCGTTTTGTTGTTTGCTGTCGCTTGTCGGCACGAGCCGACCGGCTTTAGTTCGCCTTTGACCCCAGCGCGTGTGAACGTATCGCGATGTCGCGCCCGCGCCTGACGCGCGGCAATCGGGCGCATTCGGAATTTTAGTTTCAAGTTAACACATCTAGCGAATACACAGACCTTACTCCGGTAGACCGTAGACTTTTACTTGTGAAGTGAAATTAAGTGTTTGGTGTAAGAAAGTGAACCCACAAACGTAAGACTTGGCAGCGAAAACTGCATTTCGAGACGTTAAACACTAACCAAAGTGATATGTTGTTGTGGTCATGTATAGTTTTAAACGTGCACGACTATGTATGAGTTAGAGGACTTCCTTTAAATTTAGAACTCTTTTGTTATTAGAACTAAAGTTGATTTAAATTGTTTCCTAGGTAGGTAAGTATTTAAAGTTGATTCCAATTTTTTAACTACGCCAAAACAACCTACCATAACCGTAATACCTACTTAGTACTGTTTGTTTTCCTTAAAAACTTTCTTTTGCCGGTACTAAGCCCGTAAAGTAGGAAGGTGAAATTGTGATCAACTCAGTGATGACTTTGAATCGGCGACGTTGTTGCCAGTTCGCATTCATTCAATGTTTTGCCTACAACTTCACTCAGTGTCCATACCAGTGCAGTATATTTTGGATATTTTTGATAATAAATATCTAATTAAACAGGTGAGTAAATTTTATTATTAATGGTTAAATAATTCTTCTACCGTGTCCTGAAGCCACCCTTAAAATAACCAGGGTGATAAAAAAATAACCGTGTATATACCTTTTACTTAAGATGATGAGGCTGCACACATTCGTAGATTAAGAGAGCCGATAAAAAGTAGAGAATAAAATTTTGGGGTACGGTCATATTATACACTAGCTTTCCGCTCGCGGCTTCGCCCGCGTTATTATTGTTTTCCCGTGGTAATTTTATATTTTACCGTGGGAATTTTATATTTTGCCCTAGGATAAATAATTTTATAGCCTATTTAAGCCCGGATCATAAATTTCATACAATTTGGAGCAGATTTTAAATATTTTCTATAGAAACTTTCAACCCCTTTTTTGCACCCTAAGGGGGTATGAATATACAGGGTGTAACTGAATACCCCAATAACATTTAAGGGTATGTATCCATCAGAAGTAGAGATGCTGTAGAAAAAATATTAGGGCGAACAAACCTACTTTTTTCCCCATACAAACTAAATAAATAAGTGCCGACAACCCTACGTAAGCGTACGAGGAATACTACGCTCACGTCATACAAACAAAAAAATATTTTTTTGGTATTAAGTGCCGACAGCCTTACGTAAGCGTAGGAGGAATACTACGCTCACGTCTGTCACGTGTCATTTTGTGTTAAAATTTCTTTTCTCTTAACAGCTGATTATGGTTGTCACTTAAAAGTTTTTGCTTTCAGTTTAAAATCAAATAACTCTGAAAGTATAGGGATTCCAGATCTCAGACAAGCACCGAAGATCCATTTAGTATCTAACTTATATGCCCCTTAAATATTATTGGGGTGTTCAGTTACACCCGGTATAATATGAATATAAGAATTCCAATAAACCATGAAACACGGTTCAATGAAATATTTTTAATAGCATGATTCTTAAGTTTTATAAAAATCGTTGCTAATTTAAAGATTTTTCCATACAAACTTACAAACCGTATATTCATCCCTTTAGGGTTAACATTTTTTAAAATCCCTTCTTAGTGTGCGTCCGCATTTTGAATTAAAACAACTGTCCGTTTTGAATATTAAATTAAAACAACAACTTTCTACCATTAGCAGTTACGGCTGTGCGTGCGTCTATAGATGGGAACTTCTCCTTTTATATTAATCCTTTTATTTTATAGATTTAACAATAGTAACAGTTCTACATCAAAATCCGATGAATAGTTTTATCGTGAAACAGTAATGATTGGTATGATATAGCAGTAATTGGAATGGGATGTTGACAAAATTTAGTTTTGATGACTATGATGATAGATTATTACGGAATATTAAAAACGCATTTTTTCTTTTCATCAAATCAAAAAATTTTCAACGCACGTTGGTACCCTATCACTTTATCTCAATAGTCTTTTGGTATTTCGACAAAGCGTCTGTATTTCTTTATTATTTAACGGACTTGAATTTTTATTTTTCAAACCGTGTAGTCCGTGTATATATTTGCTTATGCTGGAAATTTCCAGCTTGTGCCACCGATGATGGTACGGTTCGGTGGTGGTTCGGTGGTCATAGTGTGACCAAAGGTTTATTTACTCTCATCCTATTTCTCTCCGGCTGGTTGATTTACTAACACAACAAATAGTTAATTCGTTCATCCAAATGTATTACCTTGGCGACCACACCGCTGGCCTCGTGGCCCATAATCATGGGCTCTTTGAGCAGGAAGTGGCCGCAGGCGCCGCTCTGCCAGTAGTGCACGTCGGAGCCGCAGATGCCGACGCAGTCCATGCGCAGGAGCACCTCTGACCAACAAGTGAATTATTACAGAGTGAATGAATTAATGTTTTATTGTTAACAAAATAACACTTACAAATACTTAATTAAGACTGTAGGAAAAGGATTACGGTAATGTCTACCAGGCAAACTGTGGGTAGAGAAAAGTCGATCTTTGAAATGTGTGATAGTAAAGCTCATTTCAGACTACGCTATACTATTGCGCTATATAGTATAGCAAATAATTTATAACGTATAGTAAACCAATAATATATAGTAGTACAGCTAAGTGTGGATGTGTCCATAATAAATTTATGGTGCGCGATATTGCTGTGCTATGAACTATATGCTATTATATTATAGCGTAGTCTGAAAGCACTTTAACGAGATGAGAGCCTTCGCGCGAAGTACAACTTTTCGCTCTAACCCCGTTCAATGCCTTTGAGCGTGACAACCGGGTGAAACAACCGGCCCGTTCTTTCTTTCCCCGTTCTTTCCCCGACCTTTGAGTGTCGGCGCGAGTTACAATGGAACAACCATCGAATTTGATGGTTGTAAAACGCTCTGACGTTTATGACTGAAATACTCTTACGGGATTGGATGATATTGGCGGCCATATTCTATAATGTCATCTACTAAAAAGAGAGAGAAATAAAAGATCATGTGAAAGAAGGAGATAAAAGATTTGGTTGCTGCAATCCGTTCAACGCCTTTGAGCGAGTTAAAAAACAACCGGACAACTACACCCAGAGGCGCTGAACGCGCCTCAGGTTATCCGTAAAACAACGGAGCACGCCTCTTTTCTGTATTCTGTATTTTATAAAAACCACACAAAGCGCATTCTTCTCGGTGGATGTAGAACAATAAGCGACTTCAAGATTAAAAAACTGATGTTTTAAGTTTTGCTGTAGGTACCTACTGACTTTTAACTAGTTTTAACCTCTTAGTAAGTAAGTACAATGAAAAGAAACAATTTATCATTATCATTGTAATGCTCAGCACAAAATAAGTTATCAAATTTAGTAATTATTGTTAGGTATTTTAGGGGAAGACTATGACTAACAATGTGCATCTCTTGGCTGAAATGATTGATGATGATAATCTATATAATGGATAATAGAAGAAGTTCCCATCTATAGACGCACGCACAGCCGTAACCGCCGTAACCGCTGATGGTATAACGTGACATTTGGACAGTTGTTTGTAATTCAAAATGCGACCGCACACTAAGAAGGGATTGAAAAAAAAAATTAACCCTAAAGGGATGAAATAGGGGTTGCAAGTTTGTATGAAAAAATCTTTAAATTAGCAACGATTTTGACGAAAACTTGAGCTTAACGCTCTTAAAAACATGTCATTGAATACGAGTTTCATGGTTTATTGGAATTCACCCCCTTAGGGTGTAAAATAGGGGTTGAAAGTTTCAATGGAAAGAAAATTAAAATCGGCTCCAATTTCTATGAAATTTATTATCTGCTGCAGCTCCTAAAGATAAATAACAGTACATTTCCTACGGGAAAATATAAAATTCCCACGGAAAAACAATAATAGTGGATGAATAAAATTATTTATAAGTAAAATTATGACTACTTAATAATAATAAATTAGTAGATGTATCGAGTGGCCATTAGGTACGGTCAGCCAAAAAATATCGCCAAGATTACTTAGTAACTTTCAGTACCTATGATATTACGAGGGGAAAATCCACTTCGTTGTTGTAGGCATTACGTGAAACTGAATATAATCTCAGGTTGGTGAAGCAATTTCAACCGACTGTATTTTACACATTTCTTATTTGGGTAACTCAAAACGAACTCAGATCTATTACATACTTACATTTGACAGTAATTACGGTATCTATTAAGACTCTAGACGGCAATTTCTTTACAAGACAGTGATAGATTTTGAACTGTTACGCTAAATAAAAAAAAATAACTTACCATCGTCTGCGATTTCAGGTATTGGAGTCTGTACCTGAAATTATTAAAATTAGGTAGGTATTTATATTTTATAACGAATTGTATTAAATATTGATTCACTGATTCATTTGTTTTAATATTGGTTTTTAGTTACTATACAAATATTTTCTTGAACGTATGTATGTACAAGTACGTGCAAAAGTGTGCGTAACTAAAAAATGTATTTTTGTAGTAGGTACTAAACAAACCACGAAGTAAGTGTAAGTAGTTTATGTCGAAAACCATATCTATTAAGCAAACTTTAAATAATCTTACAAGTAATTATTAAAATTAATAACAACTATCAAATTCGTCCACCTTTTACCATTTTTTATATGGTCAAGGTAGGTATTTATTATACCTACCTTGAGGTACTTGAGTACTTTTATAGCAACTTGTGACGTAGGCAAGTATGTTGACAATATCAGTAATATTATCAACATACATATGCCTACATACGTCATATGTTGTTTTTGTTGCTAAGACAAATTTAAAAAGATCTTATGTATGAATGTAACATAAATGTTGATCGTTCAACTGTACCATGGACTTGATATCTTTATTATTTAATTTACGCGGATTACTTAATCTACTGACAGTGTGGCAGTTACAGATAAGGCGACTAAACATTGAAATAAGCATTAAAATGATATTTTACATAACAAGTATCAAAATGTATTGTTATTGATAACATATTATGTACCTATAACGTTGACTAGAATCGTTGAAACAAATGTTAATTTGAAGTTTTAATATAAAAATAATGTTATTAACATTTTTTATGATTTTTGTATGATTTGTAACAAATAATGCGCATAGGAAATGATATTTTAATTGTTGTTATAATATTTTCTTGACCAACAAATACGATAATATCGTAATACCACACGAAAGAAACAGGTTAATTAATTAGCATGTGACTTAAGTATTGAATTGATTGAAGACAATATAAAATTTTATGAAACGAAACTTGTTGTTTACGTCGAATAGCGAAGCGGAGTATTTAAGTTAATCGTCAATATATGAGGGCTTAACAACGTATAAGCTCAAAACTCATGTTAAATTGCTATTATAAATATTAAAGTTAGTACATACCAGCCTCAAATCCTTCTGTTTGTACAGCATTGCGGTGAGGTTATCTTGAGCCATGATGCGTACGGTTACTCCGGCTGATAGCGTACTACTAGTTTTATTCTGTACTTCTGCGATAATTTTATTTACGTGATGTGGCGCACGCAGATAAATATACAGCCCGGCTCTTCACAGAATTTTTTTGGCGACTCTACGTAAAAGAAAGTCTCTATGACTGTAAAGTATTACCTGAAGTTATGTATAGTTAGTGGTGTGCGATATTTACCTAACATAAGATAGGAATAATGGCTACTTTTTGAGTCTTATTCACTATATTTTTTTTTATTGTTCTTTTTTTGTTTATATGGAGCGCCTCTTTAGTGTCATCTGTGTCACTCGCGATAATTCTGGACGTAATAATAAAATATTGTTTAATATTTTTAGTTTCTATTCTTTAGAATATACATAGACTCTACATAGGAATTGTTAGTCTCTTCTTTACGACCTATCAGCCTTCGTACTGATTGTGGTTTATTAGAGATATCTAATATTTAAAAATCTCGTGTCTTTGTTATCGACCTCCTCCGAAACGTCTTGCTTGGCCGATTTTTATTAAAATTTTGTTTTGGGCAATTATTGTGGCGAGACTGTATGTTTCTATTTTCAATAAAAGCTTCTTTTTTTTAATAAAGCTGTACCTTTGTTTATTTATTAAATAAAAAAACGTAGTTCGCGGGCACAGCTAGTGAACTAAGTAGGTATAATTTAACGTTCTAAAACTAGTCTACATCACTATTGGGTTAAAGGGCTTTGATAAGCGTAGTTGTGACAAGTATTTACCTAGATACACATCAATACATTTGTAAACAATATTATACTTACATATCCATACCACGTTAATAATATATACTTTGATTATATACATGCATATAATCAAAGAGTATATTATAATTACCGTGTCCATACCTACCTACCTACTACTAGAATTCTAACAACACAATTTTTGGCTCAATAATTATGTTTAACACTTACCAAGTTACCATACGATCAAGGAGTCTCCGGTTCGAATCCGATAATATTCTGTTAATATTCTATGTTATCTATGTTGTATTCGGTGTAATATTATTCTTAGCAATCATAGTAAACTATTATAACCACCTCCACATAAATATGCCGACATCGGAGTGTGCTCAACCTCCAATTAAGAAGTGGCGTCCGAGAAGTGGACCCCACGCCTCCCCGCTGCTCCTGTCAGCATCCTGATTCCTGAATGACGTGGCCACACACGACAAAGCACAAGCAGGAGCGGAAGTAATATTATTATTTGTACAATCACTAAGTACGTATTTTCCATCGGAATATGGAAGGTCGTTTTCCTAATCGTGAAAAAGTCTTGCTAATATTCCATTGTTTTCATTTATACTGTTGTACTGTACCAATTCGGTGATCCGTTCAAAAGACAGCTGCTAAGGTTTCAGTTACTTTTCATTCTTATTCGAATATACAATAGATTATACTGGAATACTTACATAATTTTAACACATTGATTTACTACCAAACGTTTGGTAGTAAATCAATGTTTTAACAGTGTAACATAAAATACATTCACATTACATTACAATTTTTATAAAAAATAGTAGGCAATACCGTGACTTGGTCTACATGGAAATTGGGTACCTATATCAACAGTTCAGTTATATCAAATTTTTAAAAATTCCCTGGGGAACGCGTCCCTAGGGAAATCATTTGTCCTTTATTAAGGCTTAAGCTAACTCTTTATCTAATATCATTAGAATTTGTTAAGGTGTGAAAACGTAACAGACAGACAGAGTTACTTTCGCATATATATATATTAGTAAACAATATAAACTAGTTATTAAAAATATACTTACCTACTTACCTATACGTCTATAAAGTAAACGTCCGAAAGCAATTTACAAAGATTCGATTAATTTTGTTTTAATTTGATATTGAAAAAAAATATAAACAATACCTACATGTTTTTGTTTCCCGTTTGCGCTACCCGCTATCGTATCAAACTTGCGTACTTTCGATAAAATTACCAATTTTATACATCTGTGTGCGTCAGCGGCAGGAGTGGACAGCTGCCCGCGGGACAATCTATGCAATCGATCGCACCGCACATTTAACGACCGTATTGACTGATTTCATTCAATATTTAGGGTGCCGATGGTCAAATGAAGGGTCCGCGAATTAGACAGAGAATACAAAAGCAAAAATTTACCTTACCTATATGGTTAGCCGGTAGAGAATGCCTGTGGCATTAGGTCCGTTAAGTACAGTGTGTAGGTAGGTGGCTGTACCTACACACTGTACTTACTTAAAGAATTATCAAATAAATAAATACTTGATTAAAATAAATAAAAAAGTTAAATAAATTAATAAATGCCTCAACTCCCCACGGATCAATATCGAGCCTATTACTACTATACTACTACTACTATTTTGTAAGACTTATGTTACTATAAATTTTGCAGATACATACTTATTACATACATACAGATTTGTATCCATTGATAATGGATACAAATCTAATTTTGAAGCAATTAATATTGGCGACAAATTACTCACTGATCCAATTGAGATTGCATCAGCATTTAATAATTATTTTATTAATTTGCCCAAAACAACACAAGGAAACACCGTATCCAGTTGTAGCAAAAATGTTAATACAGCATCTATTTTTATTACGCCAGTATCACAAAATGAAGTTAAATTAGAAATAATGTCTCTCACTAACACCAACTCAGAAGGTTACGATCAAATCAATACCAAAATTATAAAAGCCTGTATTAATGAAATAATTGAAGTTCTTACGCATCTTATTAATCTATCCTTCTCTTCTGGAGTTTTTCCAGAATTATTAAAGTTATCTATTGTAAAACCTCTTTACAAGAAAGGCGAAAAAGAAGATATCAAAAATTATAGACCTATAACTTTGATACCAATATTGTCCAAAATATTTGAAAAATGTATGCATAAGAGATTATTTAATTTCTGTAACAAATTTTATATAATAAACAAAGACCAATATGGCTTCCAAAAAAATAAATCCACTACATTAGCAATATTTTCTTTAATTAAAACAATACTTATTAATATTAACAATAAGCAGATGACGACAGGGTTGTTCTTTGATTTATCAAAAGCATTCGACCTAGTTTCACATGAATTATTACTTAAAAATTTAGAAATGAGCGGTGTAAGAGGACACGCGCTTAAATGGTTGACTTCATATCTAAAAAACAGGCAGCAGTGTATAGTTGTTACGAGATTGAATAAAAATAATGTTTTGACATCTTTCTCGTCGCAATATCAATATAATGAATATGGTGTCCCACAAGGAAGCATTCTGGGCCCTCTGCTATTCTTACTATATATTAATTCAATATCAGATATAACAAACCATAAATGCATACTGTATGCCGATGACATCGCCATTATAGTGACAACTGATAAAAAAAATAGTACAATATCAGATCATGAGACGGAAATTAACAATACAATTGAAAAATTAATTAATTGGGCTGATATTCACAATCTAAAAATTAACCTCGATAAATCTATATACATACAATTTAATCAATCTTATAATATACAATATAATTTTAAACTCAACATACCAAAACTTAACGCAGTAACACAAACTAAATTCCTTGGAGTAATACTAGATCAAAACCTAAACTGGAAAGCTCAAGTAGATGATGTATCTAAGCGAATTAATAAATTTATATATGCACTTAAAAATATTAAAAACGTTACCAATATTGCAACTGCTATCACTACCTATCATGCTTATGTCGAGTCAATAATGCGCTACGGATTGATTATATGGGGCAATAGTATAGACTATAATAGGGCATTTGTTGCTCAAAAAAAGTGTATACGGGCAATATATGGGTTAAAGTCCGATGTGTCATGTCGGCCTATATTTGGTGAACTTGGCTTGTTACCGCTACCATCACTATACATATATGAAGTTTGTATGTTTGTTAAAAAACAAAGGTATCTATTTAAAACGGCAAGTGACACATTTCCTAGAAATCGTCGAGATCCTGATAGGCTTGTTCTGGATGACCTCCCGAGACTATCAAAATATAATAAAAGCTGTTTGGCCATGTGTATTCGAATTTACAATAAAATTCCAAAAGATCTTAAAAACTTAAATCTTAGGAAGTTCAAAAAGGAATTGTATAAATGGTTGTGTAAATTTAATTTTTATAGTGTTAAAGAACTTCTTAATGCGAAACAATGTGTGAGTCATATGTAAGTTAAAATTTGCATGCTGTGATATTAGCTAAACATGTATGATCCTTATTGTATATGAAACAACTTTGTATACCATGTTTACGCAAATAAATGAATTTATTTACATATTTATAATTTAAAGTTGACACAGGGAACAACTGACGATGCAACCTGGGAGCTGAGAGGTTAAGGAAACAATGCAACGATGCAAATGTACTCCCTCTTAATCATTTGTCATTGAATTCTAAAACTTTGGCAAAAACTCAGTTCTGCGGCGTATGCAGTAAAGAAAATAAGGCGTTTAACTAATGTTGAAACGACGAAATCATTTTTTTTTTCTTATTTTCACGGTATTAAGTCATATGGATTATTTTTTTGGGGTTCGGCGACTCATAGTGGATGTATTATTTCTGGTAAAGAAACGAGCAATTCGAGCAAGCCATTTATAATTTGCGGGATAGAGACACGCTCAGAAAAATTATACAAAGTAATAATTTTAACTTTAACTGGTCAGTTTATTTATGGCGATTTAGTAAATGCATGCACACAAACACTCTTTCATAATATTAATACACCGTTCTAACTTCCAATGTATACTGACTCCTTAAAGACATTTATTATATTTCACTAACGAGTGTGAATGTTGAGAAAATTGTCACAACAATTTTAGCAAAAGCTGCCTGCGATTTTGTTGACATGGGTGAGCAAGGTTCGCCACAGTAACGTAATTTTTCATCCCCTATTTTAACCATTTATTAATTTATTTATTTAGTATTAAAGGTACACCAGCAGAACACTTATTACCATATTCGTAATATACATAGTGTGTAGGACTTGTTCACATAAGTGTCCCATTATAGGGTACACAGCATTTTCTAAATTGTAAAAAATATATATACCTATATAAAAATACATACATCACATTATAGATCAACTGAACGGCTCAAGTAGTCCCCCAGTACACGCTGAAACGCTTTATATGGTTGGTGATATATGTCTAGATTTGGCAGAATCCTGCACATACTATTGTAGGATGCGTGGAAGAGGTGCGTGGGAACCTATATTTGTACGGCAAACCGATGTAGGTACGCAACAGACTTGTCAGGGGGTGACGAGGGCAGGTTATAAGTATACTGAAGCAAGCAAGAATAGCTGGACCGACCCTGCACAATCATTTGTAGAAGGAGAAGATCATGAATCTGTTCCTAAGAGACGTCATTTCAAAATGTGCAAGGCGAACACAGTAAGGGCACAGAAGATATAATAGGTAAGGGCTCCTTCTGGAGAGCTATTTTTGAATTACGTATGCGACTTCGAAATCACCGATGTGACTAATAATCACCGATTTTCAATAATTCTTATTTTTGAATATCACTTATGTGACTACCTTAGTCACGGATGTGATTTCATTACGAGTGCCCTCACCCACTCGTAAACAAGTCATAAATAACTGTGGAAACATTATGTTATGTTTTGTTTAGAGAACATATTGACAAGTTTGAAGTTGATGTGTGTTGATTTTGAGTTGGATTTAAAATTTTTAAAATTTGTCAAATAAGTAAATATACACGGTTATTTTTTATCACCCTGGAAAATTTAAGGGACGCTTCACGATATGGTATTAGAATGATTTAAATATAAAGAAATAGAAAAAAACTCACTTAATTTTTTTTTAAAATACAAAAAATGCTGCAGTAGTTAAGAGCAGCATTTTTAGAGATTTTTTTAGTTTTTTTAATATTTTTTTTTATTTTTTATTTCATTTTTTTATTTTTTATATAATATTGGATGTGTCCTGAAGCGTCCCTAACATTTTCCAGGGTGATACAAAAATAGCCGTGTGTAAGTTTAAAATCTTTTAATTTGTGTCACAAACAAACTTAGACCAATATTTTTTTATTTTTTTGGCCTAGTTGCAATGAATTTTTAGCCGTATAATAACCGGTATATACCGAAAACGGCTACATTCTACGTGGAACCGAACCCTTACGTATGTGTGTACTTTATCTATGTAGGCAGCTCTGCGTTCGACTTTCAAAAATAGGATGTTTAGGAATTCGTGACTTCAAAGTCATCGCTGACTATTTAGTCAGCGGTGATGTCGAAATCGCATACGTAATTCAAAAATAGGTCTCCAGTATTTTCTTATATTTTGGCCTAGTTGCAATGAATTTTTAGCCGTATAATAACCGGTATATACCGAAAACAGCTACATTCTGCGTGGAACTGAACCCTTACGTATGTGTGTACTTTATCTATGTTGGCAGCTCTGCGTTCGACTTTCAAAAATAGGATATTTAGGAATTCGTGACTTCAAAGTCATCGCTGACTATTTAGTCAGCGGTGATTTCTAAATCGCATACGTAATTCAAAAATAGGTCTGGAGACATTCTGCGAGATGTTAGCAAGATAACGAGTGAAAGTTCTTTGAATGTTTTCAATCCTTTGCGAGTGAACGGCGTATGATGGATTCCAGACCGATGAGGCGTATTCAAGACTGGGACGCACTAGAGCAGTGTAGAGATATTTTTTTTTGTTTTCGTGTTAAAACAGCGTGCATTACGTTTAAGAAATCCTAATATCCGGGCGGCTTTATTAATGATATTATTATAATGCGCATAGAATTTCAATTTAGAGTCCAATATAACCCCCAAATCTCGAATCTCAGTGACTTCCTGTACCTAGTGCCACGCCATCAATATCATATGAGGTGATAACCGGGCACTTCTTATTGGTATATTTAATGTGAAAGCATTTAAACCATTGCAGAATTCCATCCAAATCACATTGCAATAAAAATGCATCCTCGGGACAGTTAATACATCTATAAATCTTTAGATCGTCAGCAAACAATGAGAATTGACTATTGTTGATAAAAGATGTGATATCATTTATAAACAAAGAAAACAGTAACGGGACCAAGTGGGATCCCTGTGGTACTCCGGAACCAGCGAAGAAAGTCCTAGATGAATAGCCATTGATTGCTATTATTTGTGATCTTCTTTCTAAATAAGACTTTAACCACGTAAGCAAATTTACGTGAATACAACTTACCTCCAGTATGGAAATGAGTACAGGATGTGGGACTCTATCAAAAGCACTCGAAAAGTCTGTATAGATTGCATCCACCTGATTTCCGCTATCAACTTCTTTGGCTAGGTGTGTCACAAAAGAAACCAAATTTGTTTCAGTGGAGTGACCCTTTCGAAATCCATATTGATGATCGCTGATACATCCTTCTATATGATACGACAGTGCAGGATATACAAGAACTTCGAAAAGTTTTGCAAGGCATGACAATACAGATATTGGACGGTAGTTGGAAATATTTCCAAGGTCATCTTTTTTATGAATTGGTGTTATTCTCGCCCTCTTCCACTCATCAGGAAATGCACCGCTACTTAATGAGTTTGTGTATCAACCTCAAAGGATAAGCCAAATATTGGCCACAACGCCTTACAAATATTGGCCACAACGCCTTACAAATATTGGTGGTATACCATCAGGACCTGCACTCTTGGACTCATCCAACCGCCGAATCTTTTTCAAAATTTCCTTTTCACTTACTTGGATGCTGTGAAGATATTGCTCTCTACAATTAATACCAGACTCTGAATTTGTTGAAAGTTCGTAACCATTAGAGTAATTTGAAGAGAAATGGTATGCGAAAAGATTAGCAATATCCGAACCGGTCGTGGCTATATTGTTATTAAGATACATTTGGGACGACAAGGTGGATTCACTCTTACGTTTACTTTTCATGAACCGCCAAAATGCCTTTGAAACCATTTAGAACCAAACTTCATCCCATACCACAAAAGTGACTGTTCTTCGTAAATAGGAATATCGAAAACAATTAAAGACACCCATTTTGGTAGGAATTATATGACCATAAAAAAGTAATTATTCAAACAATATACGATTTATTCTTACCCTACATAATGTTGCATTTGTAATTGCAAATTAATCAAAAACTACTCGTACCTACTTTCAATAACCCTAGCTATTTTCAAAACCTTATCAGGCTAAAGCCTATTTAAAAGTACATTAAAATATCATTAATGTAATAAAGAGCAAAAACTGACTCGAATCATTAGTTGCGTTATGATGATCGCCTGATATCGCGATGGCTTCATCAAATTCAGCATGAGAGAGTTCTGTCTGTGATGCGATAGTGTTATGGGCTTGATAGCTCTCATGTTGATAGTACCTATCCAGAAAACACCAGGAAAACTGAAATTGAAAATACGGACTTTCAAAATTTTAGTTTTCTTCTAATAGTGGCAAACCCTTGATGAGTGCGTTCCCATGTGTTATCACAAGAGTGTGTCATGTTATGGCTGCGAGCCCTGTACTTCAACTCCTTAGGATCTTTTGTGCAATACTTACTGTGTCACTGTGTAATGCTCACAATTTGCTCTGGTGATATTCTAGAAGTAATATAATGTACCTATATAGAGAGATTTGTGATCAACTTATCGTTCGGTCGGTATGATATTAAAATTAAAAGTACTTGCTGTTTATTTTCTGAATTTTAATCGGGTGTAAATTCCTGTTTATCTGTATAGGCGATTTTAAAATGTTTGAATGCAGATTGTATCGTTTTTGAAATCAAAACGAAGTGCTGTTTCAATAAAATTTACAATCTGTGAGGTATGATGAGGCATCCGCAGCTGGTATCGCCGTGGGACGATAGACAAGTCTATACGGACCCGTGTGATCCAGAAAGTTCTGATGAGACTGAAAAGGTTGTTCCGACCATTGAACAACCACTATCACCAAATCTTATTATATCGTTAAAACAATCAGCGTCCTATACATTTCGGTACCTACTTTTGGTACTTGCCTTACTTTTGAAACAACACATTTTTTCGCGAGTTCAGTGACAACCTTTCAATAATTAACAGTTCTGTTTAGCACACCTTTATACTTCTCGTCTGTGAATGAGATGTTCAACGATAATGTTTTGTGTGATAATCACGATGCTGATTGTGATGTTGCGTCATTTCGCGGATGGTTCCGCGGCGCCCAGCAAACTGGAGGCGACGCGCATCGGCCCCTGCGCCGGCGCCGCCGCCAATGGTACTGTTGCGCTCTCGGAGATGAGCGTCCACGCCAGGCTGTACAACGCCACAGCCTCGGGCTGGCTCAATGTGTCCAAAGACGTTCCCAACGGCTGGTTCATCAAGGTGCGTGCGGATTGAAATTGAATCACGATTTTATATACCACTAGTTATGCCCGCGAGGATCCTCAACCACTAGGCCATCGTGAGTACAAAATATTATGCTAATAAGACTTTAATATAGCTCAACACTGTGTTTTCCTTTTTTTGATGGGGATTTCTCAGCTTCCATGGGAATTTTGAAAAATCCTTCCTTAGTGGGCGCCTATACTTAAGCCAAAGGACCGCCGCACATTTGTCTGACGCTCCTACGGCGAAGGAAAACATCGTAAAGCAACCTGCATACATCTGCGAAGAAATTTAAAGGTGTAGGAAGTCGACCAATCCTCACTGTGCCAGCGTGGTTGACTATAATGCCTTAAGAGGATTGTGAAGCTGTAAATTTTCATACAAAAAGCGATAACGCTTTTCTCCCACTAAACATAGTCCAATTTTCATAATTTTTGGAAATCTTGTAGATATAATGAAAAACTAGGTTTGTACGTTTTGATTTTGAAGAAATATTGCTCAGAATATAAGTTATTAGCATCTAAATATCTATATTTTCGACTTAAAAACTACCTTGAGCATTTTTGTCTTTTTTTGACTAAATTATACTGAATTACAAAAAAAGCAAAACGTACAAACATAGATTAAGGTATACTGAATCTAATGACACCAAAAGCGTCTAACTTCATAAAGGTTTAAGGAGGTAAAACAGTTATCGCCCGAAACAATATTTCAAACAGGAATTGTAGGCAATTTCGACCATTTCTTGCAACTCTCTCTATCGCACGATACGGGTCGGGGGCAGGGGTACAATGTAGTGATAGTGATGTGACATAATGTTATCGTAGTTATTGTCGCCTAGGGAGGAGAAAGTAATATCGATATATCGATCAATAGTGAAAGTTATTACTCAAGTCGGAAATCTTCACAAATACCTTATACATGAAAAAGTAAATATCTTTTTGAATACGTTTATTGATTTTAGTGTTTATTTTAAAGATTTTATTTCAATACAAATTTCCTTATTTAAGGGTTAGCAGCCTTTTTTTTTTTTTTTTTTCTCGGGGGGAAATGCGTAACCGCACCGTACCCGCCGTTGGCTAGACGGCGAGCGTGTGTGGGGCTCTCCCGGCAGAGTGCCAGGCCTACCCACTAAAACCCCCCGGTGTTCTCCCTGCCCTCTTGGGCGCGAGCCTGTAGCCTGTTAACTTTACTGTAAATTCCCAAAACCAAAAAAGGAAAAAATGTAAGTATGTAAGTAGTTGTTTGTTATAATAAATATGTGCCATAAAGAAATCAACTCAAAATAAATTCGTATTTTGTTTCTTGTAATAGGTATTTGTTATGCGGGGTGCGATGTCAGACAACCTCCTTGTGGTGCACCCTGGGCAACCCGGCAGATTCTCTGCCGCGGACTAATAGTCTGACGAGAGGACCCCCATGGAGGGGGGCGTGGGATGGCCGGGTTCAACCTGGCGGGCCACTTCGTGTGGCTACCCGCTTTATGCGGGGAAGGGCGAAGTCCCCTCTTCTTGTCTTAAGAAGAGGTGTGGCTTTCGCTGGAAGCCGATTTCGGCGTCTACCTTTGTTGGTGGCAGAGGTGAGGCGATTCTTATCGCCATGGTGCTTTGCACCTTCTGGGGAATTTCCCTGAGCTTCAGCTCACCGCGTGGCGGTGGATCCAGTGGGGTCTGCCGTCGGGCAACCCATTACCCGCACTGAGCGGGCCGGGGGTTCGGCGCACTGAGCGCCGGACCGCGGAAGACAACCACAATAAAAAACCAACCGGGGTGTAGAGCGGCGCAATTCTGTGCCGCTCCACAAAGTAGCTGAGTCAGGTGGAGAGTCCGGCAACGGACATGTCACAGGCAGGGTGTAGTGGGAATAAGGCCTGGCTGTTGTCCCCTTCTTGTGACGGACGGAGGAGCTGCTGGGGGGTTTTTAGTTGGTAGGCCCGGGCCGTGTACGGTCTGGGGAGTCCCACATATCCTCGTGGTTTGGCTCGACCACGAGGAATGCGTAAATGCATTTTCCGCCTAACCCAAAAAAAAAAGGTATTTGTTATGCAATGTATGAAGTTGGAGCAGCTAAAAATGTGTAATAGACTATGCAAGTAGCGTTATTTTTAATATTATTTTATTTGAATTTTATTCCTCTAAAGATGGGCTCTAAGGTTTTACTCGCGTTATGGAATCTACGATTGTATAAAAAATACAAACGACAAAGTACCTAAATAATATACAAGTATGTAGGGTGATTAGCAGGGTAGGCATATATGGGAAGAAGGCACCCTTTGTACGGTTTTGAAGTTTTTGTTTTTCATTTTAACTATAAAATTTAAAGCAGCTGATTACATATACTAATAGGTATTTTTTAACCGACTTCAAAAAAGGAGTTTCTCAATTCGATGCGTATGTTACGCGATTACGCCGCCAATTGCAGACCGATGTTCAAAATTCTTTTTGTATTCTCAAGATTATACTCCAATGGTGGTCCCACGGTTACCAAAGTTAGGATCTGATGATGGGATCCCATAAAAATGGAGGGAAATCCTTAAATTTTTAGGTGCGCCCGTGTTTTTTTTTTTATAAAAACGTCGCCCCACACTAGGATTTTCTCCTGAGTCGTGGGTGCAGTTAGAAACATAAAATATCACATACACATACGCCCAGACCGGAACAAATTTCTGTAGGCCATACAAAACATCTGTCCCGTGCGGGAATCGAACCCGCGACCTGTTGCGCAGTAGGCGATCGCTCGACCTCTGCGCTAACCGTGTCAACCGTTTTGTGTGTATGTTACGCGATTACACCGCCAATTGTGGACCGATTTTCAAAATTCTTTTTGTATTCGGTAGAGTTTACTCCTAGGGTGGTCCCTAGGTCATCAAAGTCAGGTTCTGATGATAGGATCCTATGAAAATCGAGGGATACCCTAATTTAATTCATTTAATTTAGGTTTCTTTCACTAAAAAGTTAAACTAAAAAAAATATTTTACAAAAAATAAAAACTGACTTCAAAAACACTGAAAAGTTAGAAATAGTGTAAGAATAGGTACAGACAACATTACATTTTTATATTGAAGTCGGTGCCAAACGATGATCTCCTAGAAAGTTTTAAAATTTGGCACCGTCTTCAATAATGATGTGTGATGTTGTCTGTACCTATTCTTATATTATTTCTAACTTTTCAGTGTTTTTGTAGTTCGGACGAACCCGACGAATCGAACCCCGCCGGACGGACCTCCCGATCAACATCCGGTGACCTCAACCACTAGACCACGGAGGTGGTAAAAATTAGAATTCTAAGGGCTTGTTTCACAATCGAAAAGTAAGTATTGAACAGCTTACTTGACTGATGATTTGACGGTTGTTATATGAAAAATATGTCAAAGAATCTGTCAAGTAAGCTATTCAAAACTTACTTATTGATTGTGAAACAGACCCTTAATGTCATTTTATGTTTAGTGTTTATTTTTTCATAAAAGGATCCATTATTGATTCACATCTCAAATGAAAATCATTTTAATTCAGTATAACACTCATCTTACAAAAAGTAATTTTCTTTAGACAGGTAAATGTACGATAAATAGGTACTTTCATAACAATAATAATAATAAATAATAATAATAAATACTTTATTGCACACAAAGATATTGAGACAGAAAATTTTCAAAAACAACACAGATGTACAACACAGGCGGCCTTATTGCTAATATGCTAATAAGCAATCTCTTCCAGGCAACCTTGGACCAGGGTAATACATATAGGAAATTTAAATCGGGGATGGGTGCAGTAGTAGCTAAATATGGACAATGAAGGACTGATTTAGCTAAGGATTTAAGGAGCTTTAAGATTTAAGAAGGATAAGGATAGGCTAAGGATTTAAGAAGGATTTAACAAATAACAGCTTAGTCCTTTAAAGTAGGACTTGGTAGGGATACCAAGTAAGTGTCTACACTATAAATTTCAAAGGAATACTGAAATAATTTACGAAACTTATCTACTAAAATATTATAAAGAAAGAAGATTTGTATTTTTGTTTGTAATGAATAAATTCAAAAACTAGCTCACTGGGAAGTCTCGGCGTAATTATTGTTAAAATGATTTTTAGAAATAAAGCTATTTTTATTTATTATAGGTATTTTTTATTTTTAAAAACAACTAGGCTGATTTAAAAAAAAATTGACTAATATAATGCTACATTACCACTGAGTAATATAAGGTTATAAAATAATTTTTCATACGGGAAAACAAAATTCCCTCACGAAAATAACGAAGGCAAAGTTGCGAGCGGAAAGGCAGTCAGGAATACCTAAGCAACGCAAAACATTACAAACGGTAAAATAATGATCTCGAGTTCTCGCGCCGAGGAGTCGCGCGCTGCTGTCGTTGTGTGCGTGAGAATTTGCGCGTGTTGTATTTGTGGTGTAAACGCCAGACGGGAGGCCGAGCGGTGTGAAACAGATAGCATTTTAGAAAATACCTACTCGCGCCGCGCACGATTACTTCACAATCCTCTTAACACACTGACTTAGAGTAGGCTCGAGCCCCTCGGTGGGGACGTATATGAGCTGTTATGAACATGATGATGTTTCTGTCTTTAAGGATGTTAAACAATAAAATAATTTTTTAAATGTTTAACAATATCATAATATATGAATTTTCGAACTGTATATTTATATTTGTGGCGGTACAATCGAAATTGTTCGAAAACGGGAAAGCAGCGCCATAAGGAAAAAATCTGAAAACCGTATATTTTCAGGACCTTAAATATTTAGATAAGTTTGTACGGAACCCTCGGTGCGCTAGTCAAACTTGCCCTTGACCGAATTTTTCCTAAATATTTAAGTAAGTTTCAAAATGTAAAAAAATACAACGTGACTTACTATACAAGGCCTTTAATCCGAGTGCAGGTAACAATGCAGAAGTGTGAGGACATCCGCAACCTGGACACGTGCGACTATTTCAAGTCGTTCCCGCTGGTCCGCGCCGGCTGCAGCCCCACCGAGCAGCCGGACGAGGCTAATATCTACAACCTGTTTTTCAATCACACACAGCCCAGGTATTCGCGTAGCTTGTGCACTTATTGAGCGGCTACCTAGTCATTCCCGCTGGTCCTTGTTTGCTGCAGCCTCGGTGAGCAGCCAGACGAAGCTGACCTCTACAATCTGTTCTCCACCACACAGAGACCAGGTATTTGAGTAACTGTACACATGCGACTATTTCAAGTCATTTGCGGGTCCGTAGAGGTGGGAGGGACCCCCGCCGAGCAACCGAACGAGTTCAGCTTCTACAGCCTGCTCTTCCGATACACGCAGCCCAGCAACTGAAGATGCAGCTATTTTAAGTCGTATCTGTCCGCATTGCTGCAGCCTGGCAGAGAAGCCGGACGAGGCGGTCCTCTACAATCTGTTCTTCCACCACAAGCAACCAAGGTATTTGAGCAACTGGACAAATGCGACTTTTTCAAGACATTCCCGCTGATCCGTGCTGGCTACAGCCTCGTTTATCCTTATCCCTATTTCTAATCTTATTCTCCATTCTAGTCATATCACACATCCATCTTTAACATTGTCATCCCCACCAAGTGTTTGGGCAACAAACGAGACGGAGAATTTTAATTAGTATTCAATGTTAATTAGTTTTTGTAAATTATCAAAAGTTCAACCTGAACTTATAGGTACTTGTTACGACGTCAATGAACGACTGGATGATTTTTTATTTTATTTATACGTTATTTCATAGAATTTCGTGCCCAGTCAAAGGGGGCAGTTACAAGGTGCAGGCGTTCCCGTTCCTAATGGAGGGCAATTACCTGGCGGTCTCCGAGTCCAAGATATCCACCAGCCTCTTCGGTTACACCTACAGACTGGAAGGGTTCCGCCAGAAGGAGAAGGTGAGAGTCAGATGAATAATATTTTTTCAATATAAGATACAAACTATACTTTCTTATTTGGCGTGGCTGGATACTGGACTGAAGACTTATGGATACGGCAGAGGCGAGGCGGTACCTACCCCTGCATCATTACGATACAGAGATGACAAATTCAGCTGAGTACTAAGTGCAGTGCGGTTCTGCACAAAGGTTTCTGCTTTCGGCGTGGTTCTACAGAGCGAGTGATTTCTCTGGACGCCATTATCCAAAGTATAATCACAACATGCCCCCCTAGCATGACCACTGAAATCGTTTTATCATATCGTGTTCATGTTAAGAGGGGTTATTGTCTAATAAAAAATCTATCACGACCGCCTTGAAATTACTTACTAATCATTGCGGCGCCAATACGGTCGACTGTTTGATAGAAAATAGTGATGGATGCATTGACTGTCAAAATTAAAAGCGATCACGAATAGATTTTTGTTACACAATCAAGGGGCTGGTTGCAACCATATCAATAAATTATGAATCTTGCCATCCAAATCATTAAAACAATTCTATTATTATGCGACTACTTAAGTAGTAAGATATTCTTCTTCTTCTTATTTTATTAGTAGCAATTGGTCGTAGAGGATATCAACCATTACTGCCAGTGTCAAGTGTATTAATATTATTAGTGTCTTGAATATTAAGATAACATTATTTTACAAACTTTTATTTACTTTCACCTGTCCCGGTGTCTGTAATGAAATCTTGCAAATTAAATTTGACCCACTTCCCGGTTTCCGATTGAGCTGAAATTTTGCATGCATATAGGATTGTATATCGCGTGACAATGCAATAATAAAAGCTTGTTTATTTTTTTACCAGCCTTTATTATTGTCGTCAAGTCAGTCAGTCAAGTCTGTCAAGTCGCCATTTTGTCCCTAATTAGTTATTCTGCGTGGAGGCGTCCTTGCGTCTGCTGTACATACGCGAGGGAGCTGCGGAGCGCGCGCCTGCCGAGCCGCTGCTGCAAGACGCTGACACGGACCTCGGGGACCTGGAGGACCTGCCCGATGTGTACTAACTGGGGCCTTATTCAGCTAGCATTACGGCATTTGTGGCGTGTCAATAACGCTTCAATAGCATCGCTTTTTGAGACAGTTATTGTTGATGAACTGATTATTTACTGAAATATTTGTCACTATTGACTTATCAAGAAATTGTAGTTCTAATAAATACGTAACACCAGAAAAAGCTTATAAAAGCGTCAAAAGCAGTTTTATTGAAAAGCTATCAAAACACGATAATAACGTTAAGATTAGAGGAATGAGGCTCCTGGATTCGTCTAAGACTAGAGCTCAGTGTAAGTAGTCCACTCCACTGTACAGTAAAAACTGTTTTAAACAACAAAATACTGTAGTAATGAAAAAAACGAACGGTTTACGAACGCAGCCCTGGACATGTCATCTGTCAAATAAACGTCAGGGCGATATTCACCCAGCATTGCTATTTCACGGGAGGACCGGTGCGTCGTCAAGCGATGTTTACGAACGGCTATTCATGATCATCGAGCGATCACACCGAGGGTTTTCGAACGGCTCGTACGTCATCGAGCGTCGTCGGGCGACGTTTACGAACGCAGCCCAGCAATTCGGCAATTTCCTTCTCTTTGTAATAATTTAATAATAATAATGCGTTTATTCCTCTCACAAAGTATAGTATACACTAAATTTGTAATTCATTTCATGTTCATTTTGTATCATCGTAGATAAATAATCACTCGAATGTGTTATGTAATTTTGTAAATATGGAGGCAATAGAAATAGTAACCGAAAATGGATACATTATTAAGGATGAAAATGGTATTGTTTATTTATGACATGGATATTTGCTTAATAATTTCTATAAGCGAAGTGCGAATAGATCAAAACAATTATACACGGTTATTTTTTTATCACCCTGGAAAATTTAAGGGACGCTTCACGACATGGTATTAGAATGATTTAAATATAAATAAAAAAAATAACCCCCCTCCTTAATTTTATATATATTTTTTTTTAAATACAAAAAATGCTGCACTAGTTGAGAGCAGCATTTTTAGAGATTTTTTTATTATTTTTTATTTCATATTTTTTATTTATTATATAATATTGGATGTGTCCTGAAGCGTCCCTAAAATTTTCCAGGGTGATAAAAAAATAACCGTGTATAATAAAAGTGAAGCAAAATTTATCAATTTTAGGTTTTTTGACATAAAAATGACATTTGACAGCCACAGCTTACGATGTCGTTCTAAAACGTCCGATAAAGAGCGTCATCCTCTTAAGGGCGATTGCCCGACGTCGAGCGATGGTTTACGAACGCAGCCCAAGGCATGGTCGCTGTAAATGCAAGATGGCGAAGGTAATGACGTCATCGATGACGTCAGGTTGGATGCTATTAAAGCACTCACGGTGATTCGAAACGACTTTCAACGCGCTGACATCGACAATTATGACCGTTCGGAACGCACCTCTGGTCAACGGAGAAGGTGAACAAAAGACATTTTAAAATTAAACTATACATTTATTCATCCCAGCCCCATAGGCCGTGGCTCTCGCGGATAGTCTCGCGGTTGTCTCTTCGCAAACGCGTGACTGCGCTCGCCTCTCCCTTCGCAACCGCCTTCTTCCTCTGCATCTTTTTATCCCTCTCTTCGAGGTTCTTCTTGACGCGCTGTTTCACCACCTCCGGTGCGATGGTACTCGCCGACGTGTAACTCCGCATACTCCTGACATCAGATAACGCTTTTTCTATCATCGCAAGCCTGTACTTCTGCGAGGTTTTGTCTAGTTCTTCCGTTTCCCTTTCTGTTTCAAGTGTTTCCTTCCGTATATCTTTTGTATCTGTCGCTGCCTCTTTTATATCCAGTTTCGCAGCCTTCTTTGTGATTTCATGGACGTGTTTCGTTTCGTCATGTTTTATTGAGTCCTCGACCTGAATTTAAAAGGCATTCCGTATAGTGGTCTACTTTGACAAACATTAATTATTACACGTGTATAATGCCTACCTGTTGTCGCAGTGCGGTCATTTCGTCTTCCCCGCCCACAGCTTTTTGCTGTGTTTCTACATCTTCCACACCCTCATCAGAGCTTCCTTCATCACCACTCACTTCCATGGCGATGCCCATTTCCTACAAAAATATACATTATGTGTGACATACATTAATTATATGATCCAATCATCATATGATATAAAAATATTTCATATTATTTTATTTAACATACTCTCCAACTACAACAATACAGCTCTCCATAGAATCAGGAAGGGCCCAAGTCACCGAATGTACGTTTCTAAGGGTGAACGCACATATCAGCACGCGACGTACGCGCCGCATTATATGACGTCATCAGCATGCGCCTTTAACACCCGGATACAGAGTACTTTCGTACTCAAACCTTTGCTTTTACCTATTTCTGCCGCAAAGTAGCAGTGCTTGCATTGCTGTGTTCCGGTTTGAAGGGTAAGATATGGCAGAGAAATTACAAGGTACCATGACTTTACATCTTATGTCACAAGTTGGCAATGTCCACTGTGGTGCTTTTGGGGGCTGCATTTTTGCTGCACAAGAACCACATGTACTATAGGTGACTGCTACCACTTATCATCAGGTGGGCAATTTGCTTGTTTGTCAACTTAGTTGTATAAATAAAACAAAATTTACCTGCAGCAGCTGGTCGTCCACTCCGCGCGAGTAGCCTGAGCACGCGACCTCGGCGTCGAGTTCATCGCTGCGCTCTATATCGCTGAACTTGGGGTACAGGCTGCTCTCGAACCCAAACCGCTTCTTGAAGAATTCGCGCACGCACTTGACGTCGCGGTCGAAGTAGCTAAGAAAACAAATGGACAAAATAACAAATAGATCTACACTCGCGAGCAAAAGTTTGGAATCAGTTACTTGAAATTGGTTCCGCGTGATCTTGCTTACTAAATAAATTTTTAATAATCATAAAAATGACATCATGTTAAAGGTGCAACTGTCCACTTTAAATCGATATAAAATTAATTCATATCGAGCCCGTAATTGTGGAGTTATCCCGGATTAAGTGAAGGAGGTAGGAAAACAAGGAAATAGGGAAAAATAATGAATGAATAAAACAACAAAAATTATTAAATAAAAATTTTATTTATCTTTAAAAATAAGTGTCAATATTTTGTGTTCCCTCCCCTCGCCCTAATAACTGCTCCAAGACGATTCTTCATAGACCTGATCAGCTTCTGAATCGATTCTTGTGGAATACCTTCCCACTCCTCAATCAACGCTGATTTCAGCTCATTCAGATATTAAGGAGCAGGAGTTCTGGAACGAACCTTCCTCTTCAGTTCATCCCACACGTGCTCAATGGGATTCAAGTCAGGGCTGAGCGATGGCCAGTCCAATGTGGCAATACCGACTTCTTCGAGGTATTCCGTTGTTACACGGGCAGTGTGACAACGAGCGTTATCGTGCATAAGGAGAAAGTCATCACCGATGTATCCCGCATAGGGAACGACATGTTCCAGGAGAATATCGGAAATGTACAGGTCCGAAGTTAGACCGCCTCCTCGTCCCCCGCCAGGCACGAAAACAAGCTCGGTTTTAATATTGAAGGAAATGCCGGATCATACAAGAGCCGCCCCCATAAGCCACTGTTTCAGCGACACAGCACTGTGCAAATCGCTCCCCAGGCCGCCTGTAGACCCGTCCTCTTCTGTCGCTACCGTGCAAACATCCTGCTTTCGTCGGAGAACAGGACTTGCCTCCATTGCTTAACCTCCCAATCAAGATGGGTGCGAGCAAACTGAAGGCGTACTTGTCGGTGAGCTGCCGTGAGTTTCGGGCCTGTGGCAGGCCTTTTTGGAGTCAGATTCGCTTGCTTGAGTCGTCGGCGAACTGTCCACTCGCTGGCTGCTACCCCACGAACATCTCGGAGCTCCTGTTGGACGTCGACACCAGTCAAATGCCGATTTCGGAGAGAGGTTGACACGATAAAACGGTCATCCCTCTCCGATGTGCACCGGCGCCGTCCAGATCTTGGTCTCGGGATAAAGCCACCAGTCTCCCGAAAGCGCTTATAAACTTTCGAAACACAGGATTGGCTTATGTGGAGCCGACGAGCGACAACCCGCTGGCTGAGCCCTTCTTGCAATAGGGCTACGATTTGTGCTGCTTCTGTAGGTGTTTTCTCCATTGTCGTACAAGGTAAAGGGTCAAAAGTGGCGGAGATGTGTACCGGTCAACGTGTGAAAGTCGACTGATAAAGAAAATCCGATAACAGGTGCTTTTTATAGGGGGTCAATAGGTCGCAACTTGTGACGTATCAAACAATTGAAACACGTCTTTTTCGATACACCTTCACTTAATGCGGAATGGCTCCATAAATACTGGCTTGTTTTTAATAAAATCGGTATCAGTTTAAAACTAAAGAGTTGAACCTTTAAAATGATGTCATTTTTACGATTATTAAAAAAGTATTAACTACTCAAGATAACGCGCGACCAATTTCAAGTAACTGATTCCAAACTTTTGCTCGCGAGTGTAGATTCTCTATATATTTTCATGAGATAGAGTAAGTAAAAAATTCAAAGTCAATCAAATTGCTCAAAACCTGAAAATTGTTCTGAATGAAGAGTACTATCGATTTCACTAATAAAAAATATAAAACAGATTTTACCAAAAAATATCAACAATTTTACTCTATCATCTTTCCCTTTTATCGATCAACTGCAACCATTTGCAAGATATGCAACAAAACAAAAAGTAGGCATATCTTCGTAAATATCATAACATATCGGCGAGAATTAATTTTAGTAATTTCAAGTAATTTGTATAATTCTTTTATTTAAAATATTAATAAATTGGGGTGTATTAGGTTTTGCACTATTATATAATTATGATTCAAACCGGAATTTGCTTCTCAGTTAAAATAACTTACTACTCGGCATTAGAATGTGAGGTGGACACCATCTGCGGGAAGTCGATGATGACCGGGCGTCCCTGTTCATCTATCATGATGTTGAATTCGTTGAAGTCCCCGTGGATTACACCACAGTTACCCAGCCGCACAATTAGGTTCATTAGCTCGTCGTATAAAGTCTCAGGGTCATCCACCGCAGTCACGTGGGTGCTGAAAAATACTTTATTGGTGTATCAAACCTCTTCCACTTTTAGATGGAATGTGCACTGATTAAGGGGAACAGATCTGAGCCAGGTGGAATCTGGTGCTGCGAGAGTATACAGGGTGTAAAGAGACCGGTACCGAAGCCGAAACCCACGTGTTGCTCCCATCATCATTATAGTTTTTGTCTTCTAGACCATGTTTATGAAACTAATAGTTGCCGAGATATTCAAGATTAAAGTTACAATTTTTTTTTCGAGATTTTGATACAAAACTGTTTGAAATGGTTTTTGATAATTTTCGTTTAGAGAAACATCTCCGAAAAAAACAGTATTTCTTTTAAAAAATTATGAATGAACAAGAATCTCTTGCGCGGGAAACTCGTCTTGCTTTACACGCACTCCACTCACACTGACTCACTAACACCGACGCGATATCCGGACGCGCAAGCCAGGTGCGGGCACGCGTTACATTGCGTAGTATTTATTGTCGTTGTTTTTTAAGCCTACAAATTAATGTCGTTTCACATCATTGATTTTTCGTTATATTGCTTTATTTAATGGTCTGAATGCGTAGACGCGGGCTTCGTATACGTCTTTTTACACCCTGTATGTCGTAGGCAGATTGTAAAATCGACGACTTCATAATGTGGCCGATCATTTCATGAAATACTAGTCTGGCCACATCATGATGTGGTCTGGCCAGATCACTGAAGAATTAACATTTTACAATATGAACAGCTGAACGTTCAGGCAAAGTTCTGGGTACCTGCCCGGTACCCAATGGGTTCTTGCCCGGTACCCACTGGGTTCCTGACCACTATAATTTATGCCACCAACCTCATACATTTATTTCGTCTATACATATATTTCTATTTGCAGCTAGATTTTTTTTGAAGTATCGAAAAAACTAGAGAACTGTACATTTAACAGTTCTCTAGTTTTTTCCATCCAATACTTTCAAAATATAAAACCCAACTCACAGTTTGCAGATTTTTTTTATACAAGAAAGCTGTTAAACGAGAAAACTCACTACCTGATAGTTTTCTCGTTTACCAACTACCTGTACCTGTGTTTCCTGTATACACGGTGTTTCAAAATATCCAATAAATAATCAATTATTTATCGAAAACTTATTATTAAAATGTGTTTACACGTAATGTCATTCAACCCAAAATTTTCAAATCATAGACATGATGATGATACTATGATTTACATAAAAATTTTGGGTTAGAATAACATTATGTGTAAACACATTTTAATAATTAGTTTTCGATAAAGAATTGATTATTTATTGGTTATTCTGAAACATTCTGTATATTAAATAAATAGGCGAACTTGTCTATACAGTTATACTCACAGTGGTCCTCCTGTGACGAGCTCCATAACAACACAATGGCGATTAAAGTCTATAGGTTTTGGAACAGGAAAGTCTCGATCATATAGGGCCTTCATGTATGCAAACTCCTTTGTGGCTGAGATCCGAGACAGATATAACCAGGAGGCCCGGTTCCTATGGGCATGGTAGTCACGTTTGCCCTTAATATTCCGGAAACATGTTCGACCCAACCTGCATACAAATTTAATAATGTGAAGACACTATTCAGGATTTTTTATTTGAGGAAAATCTCAAAGGAATGTTACCTGTGAAGTTTTAAGCATAGCGGATTCCGATCTTCATCAGCTACTGTGTAAATATTTGATTCTTTACCAACGCCAATTTGGTTGCCAAATGAAGAGATGACTTTGCGGTTTGTCAATGCCTTTAAGGCTAAGTAATCATATCCAGCATTAGTGAGGCGATATCCATCATCTGAATACAAATAATACAAAAACTGATCATAAAGAAGTGATTCCAAAGCCTGCTATAGACAGTAGCAGCAGGCCACTATCACCACAACATATCTTGTTGCTTCAACTCGTTTCGTTGCTAGGTATGCGTCTCATAGGGGGCGCGCTCGGGGAATAGCTAGCGCCGATCCCGATTGTGCCTCTATGGGGATAGAATGTACTTGAGGCTGGTTTAGCCAGGTATTGGGCTTATACCTGAGTCCAATGGCATATCCTCGGGGCGGCCTTGTCAGCTTTTCAGTCTCTTGATGAAAAAAAAGTATGTGTCTCATATCAAACTATAAATGTATGTGAAATGAAACAAAAATCATAAGTATTTTATGAATCTGACTTTCAAAAGGCAGCTAACCCAAAAAAAACATGAAATTTTTACAAAAGTGTGTTCATCAAAGGAGTACTTACCACTTACCAATAACTTCAAAAAATTTTATTTTACTTTTGAATTAATTAAGTGTAGCAGAATGGATTTAAATGAAATTATCCACTACCAACGGTGATTATTTTTACAGACGAAAATGAAGTAAGTAGTACATGACTACAATGAGAACTAAATACAGGTTACAGGTTAAGTCGACCTAAATCCTTTAAGAGGTGGTAGTTTTCATCATTCCTGACTGATTTGACTATGGAACCCCATACCCCAAACTTAACCGTTCTCAAATTATGGGACTTTGAAGATTTTTTATAAAAAATCCAGATTTTTTTGTCTATTGTCCCTTTTTTTTGTGTTTTCTACCTCTAATGTTTTTGTTTTTGTATTTTTCGTGTGGCAGATTAGTTGCTCCATTATTTTAAACAAAAAACTGCAGGTAACTGTACCAACTGAGTCGTATTAGACGACTAATTATTAAAAAAGAAATAAAATTGTGAAAAGTTCTTTTTTCTTTGTAAGATATTTTAAAAAGTCTATGACAGTTTTACTGCAGATGTGCTAAAAAATATCTACGGTTCTTCAGCCTTTCGATAAGGTATAATTTGCTAAGGTATTATCAGGATTCTCGGACAAAACATCGATGAAAGACTCCCAGGTTATAACAAAAATAACGGTATTTCGTAAAGTTGCTTGCAGCGCCTATTGTCCTGCAATGGGTAGCGCGTCGCGTGCGAGTGGGATATCATACAATGTAACCGGGTGCAAGAGAGACAAGTGATTTGATACGCCATTTTGTTGTTATTGTGTTTGATTAGTCTGCTTACGCGATTCGTCCGTGGTAGATGCGATACTTGGTGCTCTTCGTTTTTTACTCGACTTGGCTTGTTTTTCTGGACTGTTTCCTCCTATTCGTGACTGTGCTTGTTAACTGGACCTTGATTTGTGCTTCTGATTTGGAACTGTTGAAGATGGCGACCTTTACGAACGAAGAATATGCTGATATTTTGTTATGTTATGGGTACTGCAACTGTGTATCCTTACAAGCTCGTCAAGAATACATAAGACGTTTTCCTGGCCGCCGAATTCCGGATATTAGTGTCTTCGACGGAGTTTACTGACGAATTAGAGAGACTGGCTCTGTTTCGAGGCGACGAACAGACCTGGGTAGACCACGTATTGATGATGATGAAGAGGAAGATAATGAGATTGTTCGACGATTTCGACTGGATCCGACTACGTCCACCAACGTTGTTGCCCGAGAGCTTGGAATCTCACAATGGAAAGTGTGGTTTACTGTGCATACTGCTGGTCTCTACCCTTACCACTACACGCCAGTTCATGTTATCGAAGAAGGAAATCCTGTGAGGAGGCTGGATTTCTGCAGGTTCATGTTGAATGCAGATTTGGAAGATCCTTCGTTTTTTCGAAGCATCTTGTGGACTGACGAGTCCAAATTTGATCAAGATGGGATAACCAATTATCATGATCATCATTGGGCTCCGAAAGCAGGAAGAAATCCTAATAAGAAAAGGGTAAAGGGGTCACAGAGACGTTTCAGCCTTAATGTATGGATGGGAATAATTTTAAACCATCTGATTGGGCCTTACTTTCTACCTCCAAATTTGAATGGAGAGACCTATGAAAATTTTTTGAGACAAGATTTACCCGATTTGCTCGACGACATACCATTAAACCTCATTCGAGACATGTGGTTTCAGCACGACGGGTGCCCCGCGCACTTTAGAAGGAGTGTCAGAGAGTGGCTAGACACTAATTATCCAAATAAGTGGATCGGGAGAGGTGGGCCTACACCGTGGCCAGCTAGAAGTCCAGACTTGACACCTATGGATTTTTATGTGTGGAGGCACATGAAAAGTTTGGTTTACAATGAACCTAACCCAATAACATCTGTTGATGTTTTGAGGCAGAAAATTATTGATGCTGCTAACGAAATAAGAAGAGGACTAACAACTGGGGTAGTGAAAAGTGGCTTAAGACACAGAATGCGTGTATGTGTGCGAAATAGGGGCGGACATGTGGAACATGTACTGTAAAAGGATTAATAAACCTCATTTGTTACCTATTTGGATTGTTTTATTTTGTTATCTGACTAAAGTTAAATTTGACGCTTAAGCATCATTATTTTTTACTACTACCTGGTAGCATATCATCAATGTTTTTGTTAAAAAATTCCAATAATACCCTATTGTATTATACCTTATCGGAAAGCTGAAGAACTGTAGATATTTTTTAGCACATCTGCAGCACAACTGTCATAGACTTTTTTAAAAATATCTTACAAAGAAAAAAAAAACTTTTCACAATTTTATTTCTTTTTTTAACAATTAGTCATCTAATACGACTCAGTTCGTACAGTTACCTGCAGTTTTTGTGTTTAAATTATGGAGCGACTAATCTGCCACACAAAAAATACAAAAACAAAACATTAGAGGTAGAAAACACAAAAAAAAAAGGGGACAATAGACAAAAAATCTGGATTTTTTATAAAAAATCTTCAAAGTCCCATAACTTGAGAACAGGAACAGTAAAGTTTGGGGTATGGGGTTCCATAGTCAATTCAGTCAGGAATGATGAAAACTACCACCTCTTAAAGGATTTAGGTCGACTTAACCGGTAACCCTATAAAAGTGAGTATCACAAAAAAAATCCAAACTTAAATTACCATTCCAAAAATATCTATATTATCTTCCTTGAATACATAAAACTATCAATAATATTTCAGAGAACAGCACAACATCAGCTATATTTTTTGTAAACACATTTTGCTGGCAATGCTCACATACATATAATGTAAAATTTGCTGCATCGGAGAGCTTACCAGTAAGCAAAAAACACTACTCACTGCAGACACATGACATCATTAACATTCCTAAGTTAAACCTAGAATCAGAATGGCAACATTATTGGGATGTATCCAGCAAATCCAAGGGAACTTATTACTATAACAATCAACCTCATAAGCTAAAAGTAAGCTCTCGGCCCTGGTTTTACAAATATAAGAAACTGTCAAAGTCAGCAGTGTCTGTGCTGTGTAGGCTGCGTCTGGGTCACTGCTGTACTCCTGTCTTTCTCCACAAAATTAAAGTACGGGATAACCCTTTTTGTGAATGTGGCTTAGCGGAAGGCAATTTAGATCACATTTTTTTCGAATGTGTTAGATATAAAGGGAACTTTGATATGTATGATTCCCTACTGAAATTGAATGTTCCGCTTCCTATTAATTTTGCTAATTTAATAACCTTTTACTCAACTGACATTATTTATCTACTTATTAAATATATTGAATGTAATAATATAAAATTGTGACGTCCTACTTTATCTGACATCAACTAATAAATTTAAAACTTTCCACATTAAAACCCTAACAAAACCTAAATAACATGTGTTTTTTCCACGTTAATGTGACACCTGCATGCGAACCCAAGTTATTATAGAAGTGGATTATATCTTAAACACTCTGTAATTCGCGTAAACACATGTTTGGTTAAGACACTTGTCTGGCAGAATTGTTGTTGGCAACGACGACACATTGCCATAATTAAAACAAGAAGAAGAAGAATGTAAAATTTGGAAAAAAAAAGGCAGTTCACATCATGATCAAGGTGTAATTCATCCATGTAGTGTATTGTTTCATACAAAATTACAAGGGTTTGATGGTAGGAAATGTGACAGGTCAACTGTTCCAGAATAATTCAATATAAACAAAAAAGTGGGAAGAATTTGGTACATACCGAGTTTCTCCACGGAGCTTACTAAATTCTCTTTTGACAGAGAATATCTCTGTTTAAGTGTTAAAGCGATAGATAAGCTGTACGATATGAACATTAACAAAATACTTACATTGCTTTCCACGTTCATATGTTAAAAGTCTGTGTTTACATAATTCTTTCATCAACTTGTGCACGCCCCCGTGTCGGAGATTTGCTATAGAAGCAACGAGTGAACCTGGGACGAGCTCATGGTTTTTCATCCCCATTTCAACCTATAAATAAATCTTAGTTTTCACATTTTGATAGGTTAGTGTGAGAAAACTTCGCAATTTAACGTACCGCTGTGAGAACCCGAAAATCTTCACTTGTTAAATAGCGTAATATCGCAACATCTAGCTTGCCCATTGTTATAAATTAAATTAACTTTCTACATAAAATAATTTAAAAGAAAATCTTTTCATGAAATATTTTCATTTACAACAATGGACATGAAAGCAAAAAAAAATACACATTGACATTTGACAATGACATTGACACTAGGGGGCCGTTCAAAAACCCGTGAAGTTTTTACTCGGTAAAAAAGAAAAGTATAGGGGGCCGTTCGAAAACCCGTGAAGTTTTCACTCGGTAAAAAAGAAAAGGATAGATATTGCGAGAAAGAGAAGTTTAACTGGTTTTCAAACGCTAGCGAGTGATTTTCGCACTTCACCAGTTTTCAAACGGGTTCTGTCAGTTAAAAACGAAAAGAAGAGTTCTTGTGTTTTGCAACGCAAACTAGCTTTATTTTACAACTGCACAAAGCTTTACTTAACATTTGTAAACTTTAACTTCAACATAAAAACGAAATCAGTAGCCACAGATCACAGAACAGTCAACTGTCAATGTCAGGTAAAAAACGCTGACTGGGAGCCGTGAGAAATTCACTCCTGTCAGGCGAAAATTACTCTGCACTAATGCGTTCAGAAATACGAGCGGAGTAATTCGTCGGTTAACCTCGGTTACCACTACACGCCAGTTCATGTTATCGAAGAAGGAAATCCTGTGAGGAGGCTGGATTTCTGCAGGTTCATGTTGAATACAGATTTGGAAGATCCTTCGTTTTTTCGAAGCATCTTGTGGACTGACGAGTCCAAAGGACATGATTTTTTTACTATGGGAGCTGGGCCTAAAATAAAAAATCGTTTAACATCGATATAATGATATATCAAAATAAAGAATATATTTTTCTTAACACAATACAAGTGTTTATAAAAATTAAAAGATGCCCGTTTTGTTGTAATTACACGCTAAAATTCAATTACCTTGCAATATCAGTAGCAATGTTGCAACAATCAAATAAAAAAATCTGTTCATATTAAATGATCCTGCGTTTTGTTACCTAGATTAATTAATAGAATTACTATTATTTATGAAATTAAATATTAACATTTGTGTATATCCTAATGAAATATTACATTTAAAGCTTGCTATTTAGTAAGTCTATATTAAACAAAGCCAGTTTAATTATCAAAAATGTCGCCCCCTCACAATAATTCAATGAACAAAACGCATCGAAACTGTGGACTGACAGTGACACTGACAAAGATTACGTGAATTGGGCTTACGGATTTCGCCCTCGCTTGCGTGTTGTGATGTTGTGTTCTTGTGCTTTTTTTCCTTTTATGACTTGTGCTGTGCTTCCTGGACCCGATTTTTGCCCTACGATATTGTCTTGTTGAACCCGTATATACGACTTGCGCTTACTCTTTTGGATACCTCTTTGCTCAACGATTTGGATCAACGACGACACCGGCTGGTTTTATTACATTTTGTGTAGGTATCTAAAAATTGATGTAATTTATCAAATGATAAACGCTTGCCTTTTGAAGTAGGTTTAATTAAGCTTTTTACGTTTTTTCGAAACATTTTAATTTCATATTAATAGTTCATGTCGAAGATACAAAATATACTTACTTTTAGTTTCGTAGCTTCAACAATTCATCAAAATGTTGATTGTATAATTTTTACTTATACCTACATTAGTAAACAACTTTCATTGCTCAATATTGCTCAATGTATTTAGATAATTCATATTTTTGCATAAATCAGATTTTTCATTATTTCATTATTTTTCAGATAATCACAATGGCTTCTCAATCACTATGTTTTAATTGTAACATAGCACTGTTTGCAAATCGTCAGTCATATGATGTACTTGACATAAGTCCAGATGTTGTATCATTGCTGGAGGAGTGGACATCGAGACAGGTTAGTTAATAGTAATTAAAATATGTACTCATAGATATTGAGCACAACTAAATCATTTTCAATATAGTCTGTTGATTAAATGTGTTTACATGGGAAACATGGGAAGGACTTTCAAAATCAAAAGCCCTACTTAACTTCTTTTTTAATTTGTGGCAATTGGTCGTTTTAGAGGGTAACAACCAATTGCCACAAATTAAAAAATAAGAAGTTAAGTAGGGTTTTTGAAAGTCCTTAGTATTTTACCAAGTAAACACATTTAATCGACAGACTTTATTTAATCAACAGACTTTAATTCTTATTCCTACAATGTGCTTCTTATGTCTGTGCTATTTTGACTGTTGTTGAATAAGCTTTTTTAGTTAGCAGTTAAAACATTTGAACTATGCATCATCATTATCATCTTAACTACAGCCTAAACAAATATATTTCAATCAACAGTTTGTAATGTGTTGTTGGTATTAAGGATAAGTTGTTTTGAGTAGTGCAGCATTATTTTTTAATTAAACCATAACTATTCCCTTGTTTTAAGGTTTCAAACTCAGACAGATTATGTCAAGAATGTCTTAATTTGCTGATTGCTGAAGTTTATGAAGGTGGCCATAGACCAGAGCAGCAATTAGGTCATAGCTCATTATGTGTTAACTGTGGCTTATCAGTGGCACAAAGAAGTGGACGACTGTCTCGATTATTGCCTGAGGGACGTCCTGAGCGAGCTTACATAGCTGGTGTTATTTTTCCACGGCAGGTATGTACTTATAAAGACAACAGATTTATATTTCTATTTGCAATGAAAAACTCAAAAGCTACAGAACCTTTTAGTAATTGAATTTATCACTGAATATCATAGGCTATATTTGTTAATTGAGTTTAATAGTGGGAAAAACAAGAAATAATGCGAGGGAGACTGTAAACATGCTAGTTTAAAGTAATAGTATAATTCATTGTGATTGACTTTATTAAATAACAATGAAAATGTTATAGCAACATATAATTTTTCCAGATACCAGTCAATGCCCGTGTGTGCAATGCTTGTTGGCAACAAGCTCACTACAGAGTCCGACAAGATGCAAATGTTCATGACCCTTCCATTATTGCACATGGAGATGATCATGAAGCTGGTCCATCCAATGAACCACTTCAAGAACCAGCCTTATCAACTATAACCCTTGCAGGCTATAGTCGCACTCCAGATACTGCAAGTCACTGTTTTGTCCCAGAGTGTGATAATATGGAGCGACTCAGAGTACCAGCATATTTAAGAAAGAGAATCCTTTCTGAATACAAAGTTTTTGTAACATCAAATTCTCGGATCTGTGAACAACATGGCACTGTGTACAACTGGGATTCACTCAATAATTTTGAGTTTATGAATGAATTCACTTCTGCTCACATTGAAGAAATGTTAAACTTATTGGGGGACTCTAAAACTGAATCTTAACTTTGAAGCAGTGGAAAATATGGATGTCAAATTATGTCATTACTGGACTGGTTTGTCTGTTAATAATTTCATTATTCTATACAATACATTATCGAATGCATTTGCTAATTGCAAGAGAAAAAAGACCAGTCTAGCACTGTATTTAATAAAAATTAGAACAGGAGAGTCATTTGCTAGAATTGCTAGCATTTTTCAAATAACCACGTCTGTTGTCCGAATGTATGTAAAGAAGGCAAGAAATATTCTAACATCTGTGTATGTACCTCTACATCTGGGTTTGGGACATATGTCACGTGAACAATTAAGTTCAAGAAATCTTATGATTCCACGTGGTTTATTTGGTACAGAAAATAATAATCCCATTGTGATCATGGATGGAACATATATTTATGTCCAAAAATCATCAAATTATTTGTTCCAAAAAAAACCTATAGTCTTCACAAATACCGCAATCTTGTTAAACCATTCTTGATTGTAGCTACTGATGGTCATATAGTAGACGCATATGGACCTTACCCAGCCACTACTACTGACGCTGACATTGTAAAACATTTGTTTGAAAATGAAAATTCAGACCTCAGGAGCTACTTCACCCAAAATGATGTTTTCATATTGGATCGTGGGTTTAGAGATTCCTTGGGGTTACTTAATTCATTAGGTTATAAAGTTTATAAGCCAGAGACTCGTTCAGCAGAAGAAGGACCACAGCTCTCTACCATTAAAGCAAACAAATCGAGGTTAGTAACAATGTGCAGGTGGGTTGTAGAAGTTGTAAACGGTCGGTTTAAACGGGATTATAAATTATTCAGAGCAAATTATTTTAATAAAATGAGCCTAAACTTAATGGCAGATTTTAGAATTGCTGCAGCAATGATCAATAATTTTCATCCCGTTACAACTGACCGGCCGGATGCCGAACCCATTTTATATAGAGCATTAGAAATATTAAATATGCTCTGAGTCTGTTTAAATGCAACTGTTATATATAAATTATAATATATAACAGTTGCATTTAAACAGACTCAGAGTGAATTTTGTAAGAATAGATGGCCAAATGATTCAAATGGATATGTTCCCTGTTATGCAATTATCAGACTTGGCTTTGTTTGCATTAGGGACCTACCAAATCAAACAAGCCAGGTCTTACTATGGGGAACATATCCGAACAAATGGCATGTTTGTAATAGAAGTAAATGATAATCCTACTATTACAAATGTACCAGGTTTGTCGTCATCACATGAGACAGTTTTAATTCGAGGAAGGATTAGGTCCCGTCATCATAGCAATACAGTTTATTATACATATATACTACTAAAATTAGAAGGAGCAGACTGGCGGGACCAGTCTGTGATCTGTGGCTATTATTGCTCATGTATTATAGGGAAACGAACAGTTGGTACATGTGCTCATGTGATGACAATTGTCTGGTATCTTGGCTGGGCTCGGCATCAGGATACTATATCAGCACCTGCTACATTTTTAGATGGAATTTTGGTAATGGAAAATGAATAAAGGAAATATAAAAAATAATATTGTTTCATTTCTTTATTTCTATAAAGGTTACTAGAAGCAGACTTGCTGAGTCGTCTCCGCTGGTATCTCTATCTTACCATCATTGCTACAGTAAGTGATAATGCTTGGCACCGAGACTTAACATCTTATGATACAAGTTAGCAAAATGCTATATGAACCTTACAGATTTGCATATACCATCAGATGGGCAGTCTAGTTTCAGACCCTAATTACCTTAGTTGTATAAAAATCCTTAAGGCAAAGAATTTGAAAAGACCAGTTGCGGTTTGTTTTCATGAAGTTCTAATCATAAATGAGCTTTCTTAATACAGTAATTATGCTTAATTCTCTATAGTTTAAAGCTTAAAGGTGCCCTATATACAGTTGTGATAAAGCTGGCTGAGCTGAAACATAGTCAAAAAACACAATTTGTTAACATGAATGTGACATGAATCAGCAAGATCTTTCTTTCATCAAACAAGTAACAATGTAATACATGTGGGATATCTGTTGTCCATTCATGGCACTAGCCTTAATAAACATAGATTTTTTTTCATTTATTGTTCAAATCATAAAAAAATACATATTGCTAAAACAAACACCGCTAGAAAAGCCTTTTTGGCTTTAACTGTGACGGGGAGTACAGGTTATTTTTTTTTTATATTGGCATGCCAAGTTTATTTACTTTATTCTAATTTGCATGACTTAAGTAGGTACATATTTCTATTCTTAACTTTAGTACAAAATTGATTTTTAATAACTGGCTTAACGTTATTCCTAAATGATTATCATTTGTCTGGGTGTGGTGAATGTTAGTCATTATTATACAGTACTATTTATTATAAACTACTCCCTCAACAATGTTAGGTACGTAGACATTAATTTAACCTAATTTTACCGGCCCAGTTTCTGACCACCGTCACCGACCACTGGGCATTCTACAGTAGTCACAATCCCAACATGTTCTTACTACTACTAGCAGAGGTAGATAACTATATTATACTGTGCTATTAGTTCTGACCTTGGCGTTTCTGATTTTTATTTTTTAATATCTTAATACGAAATACACGACAGTTGAGCTTACTTGAACGACAAATAAAAATTAACGGAGTAATTATTTGAATTTTTAGTTCAAGTGGAGTTCTATCAGATTTGTCAAAGTGAAGTAGCGAAAACACGGTTTAAATTAATACGTTTTAGCTTAGCGGTAATATTAAAATACTTCGTCGATTCTTAGGAAATAAAATTAAATCGTTTTATTGCGTCAAAGAGAATAGTAATACTACGGGAATTGTGTTATCGTAAGTACCTAGCTGTCAAATCGAAATCAGTCACCAAACTGTCAAAATAATGTCAAAAATCAACGTTCCTTTACACGAATCTTTCAAAATAATGTAATTTTTTAAAAATAAAAACGGGCATCTTTTAAAATCTGAAAACAGTGTAGAATGAAAGCATTAAACGTGTAGATTATACAACAACTTAAATTAACTCTGTTAAATTTTCAATGATTTTAGGCCCAAAAAAGGCGTTGTCCTTTGATCAAGATGGGATAACCAATTATCATAATCATCATTGGGCTCCGAAAGCAGGAAGAAATCCTAATAAGAAAAGGGTAAAGGGGTCACAGAGACGTTTCAGCCTTAATGTATGGATGGGAATAATTTCAAACCATCTGATTGGGCCTTACTTTCTACCTCCAAATTTGAATGGAGACCTATGAAAATTTTTTGAGACAAGATTTACCCGATTTGCTCGACGACATACCATTAAACCTCATTCGAGACATGTGGTTTCAGCACGACGGGTGCCCCGCGCACTTTAGAAGGAGTGTCAGAGAGTGGCTAGACACTAATTATCCAAATAAGTGGATCGGGAGAGGTGGGTTCACTCGGGTGGTTCTCGAACGCTATCGGGTGAAATTCACTCTACCCCGAGTAAATGTTACTCGTTTTCAAACGCACCCTAGATATATTGGAAGAAAGAGAAGTTTTTCACTGGTTTTCAAACGCTAGCGAGCGATTTTCGCAATTCACTAGTTTTCAAACGGGTTCTGTCAGTTAAAAACGAAAAGAAGAGTTCTTGTGTTTTGCAACGCGAATTTGCTTTATTTTACAACTGCACAAAGCTTTACTTATCATTTACAAACTTTAACTTCGACATAAAACAAAATTAGGTAGCCAGCTAGCACATAACAATCAACTGTCAATGTCAGGTAAAATTTAACGCTGACGGGGCCGGAAGAAATTCACTCCTGTCAGGCGAAAATTACCCTGGGCTACGTTCCAAAACATCACCCGAGTGCACTCGGTCACCCGAAGTATGTCCTAAAACATTTCGGGTGCACTCGAGAGTGTTGGAGTGGCGTGTCCTAAAACGCTACGGAGTGCACTCGATCGAGTAGAATCTCACCCGCACAATATAGCAAGGTGTAATTTCACTCGATTGGATTTGGCGGGAAATTGTGTGGATTTTAAAGTTATGTGTGATTGCGATTACAAAGATTTCATATTCACACACAATTTGTGCATCTCGGAGAGTGAGGATGCGCTTCGTAACGTCGACAATAAGTTAATTTTAAATTCCAAAGACTATAGGTATCGTAAGTGACACGATTGTAAAATTGGCCTTCATTTCCACTGAAGCTAGGTTAGGCCGCGATTTAACAGAATTCATATTCTGTTGGTTTTAGCATTTTCGTAGATGAAACAGAGGAATGTAATCCATGCATTAAAGCGAACGGACGCGCCGATGAATTATATATTTTCTTATTTTTGTATATTTGGTTATGTAAACAAAGCAGACAACACTCTTGCCGTTCTAAAACAACCAACACTCCGACCACCCTAACCGGCCACTCTCCCCCCACCACCTACTCACTCCGGGTGATGTTTTGGAACGTAGCCCTGCGTTTACATTCACGAAAGCGTTCAGAAATACGAGCGGAGTAATTGGTGGGTTACCCTCGGGTGGTTCACGAACGCTATCGGGTGAAATTTAACTCTCATCATCACAGCTCATATACGTCCCCCACCGAGGGGTTCGAGCCTACCCTATGTTAGGGTGATTAGGCCTTAGTCAACCACGCTGGCCCAGTGCGGATTGGTCGACTTCACATACATCATTGAATTTCTTCGCAGATGTATGCAGGTTGCCTCACGATGTTTTCCTTCACCGTAGGAGCGTCAGACAAATGTACATATGAAATTCGAAACGAAAAGCACATTGGTACATGGCGGGTCTCGAACCCCGACCCCCCGATTGGAAGGCAAGTGCCGAGTCCACAGCGCCACCGACGCTCTTAATTTAACTCTACCCCGAGTAAATATTACTCGCTTTCAAACGTACCCTAGGGGAGTAGGGATATTCGTTAAGTAAACATCGAATCGATCCGATTTGAAAAACTCTTGATTTCTCAGAAGAATAACTAAAGTGATTGTTCCGAGGTTGATTTACTCGATTGTTAAGGAGTAGGTATATAGCAAAACTTCCGACAAAAAATGTCGGTAGTTGGTACTAACTATGCAGGCCTTAGATAAAGAATGAATAGATAGGACGTGACCGTATACCCGTAAGGGACAGACATAGATGACGTCATACCTGCCTAAAGTAGATGAGTATACCAGTGTTGCTTTAAGTTTTACCCTACTTTATGTTTATAGTGGCTTTTACCACTACAAACATAAAGTAGGGTTGATTGATCTACGTATTTTTTTTTAGACATTTTAATGAGCGCCCCTCGCTCAATAATATGTCTCAAATAATAAAAGTGGGAGGAAGTTGCGATTTTTTTTTATTGAATTCTTCATTCAACCTTCGCCGCAGTCTAAAGTTATTTACACTTTTAAATAAAACTACACTTTTCGGATTTACTCGAGTATATTTCTTTTAAAACATTTTACTTAATTATTTATTTAAGCTATTATGTAAACATCTTTACAAATATATGAAAAAATATTAGGAATCATCATCATCATCCACACGCGTCCACTGCTGGACATAGGCCTCTCCAAGTGCTCGCCACTGAGCACGATCCGCGACCACTCGCTTCCAGCTTTTGCCAGCTAAGTACCTTGCGAAGATCGTCGCTCGATTAAGAATACAGCGGGCAATAATCATTGTTTTTTCTTTATCTCTGCAGTTTATTTAAAATCCAATATTTACACATTTACTAAATATTTGTGAAGATTTAGAAAATGTATAATATTAAATTTTAAATAAACATTTTCTAAAATTAGATTTCAATAGCACCGTTATTGTCATCGAATAAAGGACTTCGGCTTACAGAGATAAAATTCACTACAATACAGGTAAAAATTCACATGGGCTGAGTGAATGGGTGGTGAATTTCCTTAAAGGTTCAGAATACTTTCTTTTGTCAACTCCTAAAAATCTTTTCAGAAAATCTCTATTGGTTCCTCCTACAGTATCTAAAAACTACTAATTTTGCATCATTAACTTACACTTCAAATCACTTTACACATTTTCAAGTGTGACTACTTTTTTTCCCAATCGTCTAAGCGATTGACGCACTGGCCGTAGTTTTTTATTTGATGACCTCGCTGATTGTTTCAAACCCAGCATTTGAAGCCGCATTTTTCTCTTTCTGGGCGTATTCAAATTTGAACCGAAATCCAACACCGATGCGACCTGAAACAATATGTATACAGGTTAAAAATAAAAGCAGGTTCTAATTTTACAACATTAAAAATATTAATTAATAAATTTATAAACTGTATCTGTACTAATGGTCAGACTTGTTATATTAATAGAAAATGACCAAAATCAAACTATTAATAATATGTTTGGCCATATCAAAATAGTAGAAAAGGATTTGGTACCTACCCTACCCATGTTAATACAAAACTGTAAAATAAATTTCGAAATCCCCCATAAAAATAGTTGGGTTTGTGAAAAATAAATTTAGGTTTTGGCTTGATATGGTATGTACCTTGTAGATATAATATGTATAAGTTACTGACCTGTAAAAAAGTTTAGGAATAGCACCACTCCTAAGAAAAGTGCCTTTTTTGTTTTTCTGAATCCACTGTTGTTCAAAATGCTTAGAACACATTCGGGTATGCTTGGTTGGCTGCCAATTCAATCGACCAGTAGCTTTAACCCAACTGTTTTCGAGTAGTTATCTCCGAAGGAAATCTGTTAAATACAGACAAACAAGCAAATGGAAAGTCTCACTTCAAAAGAATTACCTTTGTTATCTAAAATGTTAAAAATTTTATACTTAAATATGTCAATATTAATGTAACACAGAAACTAATATGTTAGTTCCCTTTCACGTAAAAAATTACCTACGAATCAAGGAAAAATAGTCGTAGCGTAACTGGTATCATTATAACCCGGCAAAATGTTATACGCGTCGGCTGTATACGTGGTCATATTGTATGGCGACATTCCTAGCTTGTTAGGTTAACAGTAACCTTACTACTTAGTTTAAAATTTCATGTTTAATCCCATAATATGATTGAGAACCATAGTAGAAGGATAAAATATTGCTGGTGGTGCCCCAAGTAGACTCCACCACGTCGGCGTTTCACCGACTTGTATTGCTGAATTTTATTCTCCGAATACCAGCTCTTGGAAAATTGGTATTACTTACCTTGGTTCCAATTGTCTCCGTCCGTCTCCTCCGTAGCCGGTGGACTTCCTGAGCTAGCTCGAAGGAAGTCGCGGCTCCTGAAGTTCTGCAGTGGATCCACCGGTGGAGACCGGAGCACTACAAAGGCCTATTAGGCCACCACGACTCACACACGCGATTAGAACACAAAGCGGGCACTCTTTTGCACAACACAAAGCGGGCTTTCGCACCCCGATATTAGGTGCGCCGCGCAAATCACTATAATGCTTAATTATTGTGTATTATATTTTATGGATGCCCGGACATCATCCTAACCTAATTCAATGTCATGACATTTCGACTCGACTCAACTGACATCTTACATGCGGCCGGCCGCCAAAAAGGCTGTCACTGCACAGACTAGAATGCAGTGCCGCCACTCGCTCTTCCTCGAGCGTGAACATCCCCCCGCTCCGGACAGTCCCGGACTGTCCGCCAAATCAGTCTAAGGGGAGGCGAGAAAGAGTAGCGACCGCGCGCTTCAAAACAGAATCCCCAACTAGGACCTCGGCAAACCTGGGCACACCATCAGACCCTAGAGTAAGTTGGACAATGCGTCCGCGACGCCAACGTAAGGGTGGCAGGTTTGGGTCCTTCACTAACACGAGGTCTCCAACCCTCGGTGGGTTTGTCTTATCTGACCACTTAACGCGCTGTTGCAAAATGTGTAAATATTCAAGGTGCCAGCGGCGCCAGAAGCTCTGGGTAAGCTGCTGGAGCAACTCAAACCGCGAAAGGCGTCCGGGATTGATATCTCTATAAGGATACTCGGGCAGGGCGTTAAGTGGTCTGCCTATCAAGAAATGGCCCGGCGTGAGGGCCTGCAAATCGTTCGCGTCGGTAGACAACGGACATAACGGACGCGAGTTGAGAACCGCCTCAATCTTATGAAACACCGTCGCGAGTTCCTCGAACGTGAGAATAGTCTCCCCAATAACGCGGCGAAGGTGAGTCTTGGCGGCCTTTACAACAGATTCAAAAATCCCTCCCCAGTGAGGGCAAGACGGCGGGGAGTATCGTCATGTTACCCCCCTACGGGAGAGTGTGGATCCGATCTCAATATTATTTTTATCTAAAAATTCACAAACTTCTCTTATATGTCTATCAGTGCCCTTGAAGTTCGTCCCACAATCGGACCGAATTAGAGAAGGCAGTCCCCGGCGGGAGACAAATCTGCCTAACGCTGCTAAGAAAGCGTCCATGGTGAGTGCACTCACCACCTCCAAATGAACGGCTTTAGTGGCCAAACAAACAAACACACACAAATAAGCCTTTTCAGTCTTAGCATTACGGAGTCGCGACGTTTTTATAGTGAACGGTCCCGCGAAATCAGTTCCAACTCCTAAGAAGGTCATCGATTCATTCACACGATCAGCAGGCAAATCACCCATTTGGGGCTGCATCGTCTCGGGGCGTAAACGATAGCAGGGCAGACATCGAAAGATAACAGATCGGATTATTCTTCGCGCTGACAAAATCCAAAACTCCCGTTGGAGGAGCGCGGTCAATGCATTACATCCGGCATGAGCATTCTTCACATGGCGATCAATGATCAACAATCGCACCAATGGTCCGTCCTTGGGGAGCAACAGGGGGTGACGTGATCTATAAGGCAAGTTAGCGTGCCTCAATCGGCCTCCTACACGCAACAATCCTTTATCGTCCAGAAAGGGAGTCAAACGCACCAAGGGTCCCTTCAATTTGGACGTCCCGGTACGGAAAATCTTAAGTTCCGGTTCAAACGCTCTAGACTGGGTCATACGCACCCAATGCAGAAGAGCATCTTGGCGCTCCTGCGGTGAGAGGACCGGACACAAATCTTTGTCCTGAGGCCGGCGACAATTTCGTATAAATCTTCTTATCCAAGCGGTCACGCCGAGCAACTTGTCCAGAGAACTGTAGCGGTCTAATAAAAATTCCCGCTCTGGAGCCGCCATAGTCTCGACAGCGTGAACACGCAAGCCCGGATTTGGTACCTTCACCACAGCTGGTGTGGAAGGCCAAGACGGTTGTAACAACCAGTCGGGACCCCACCACAGAGTGTGGTCAATAAGCTGAGGGGCTTCGCTGCCACGTGATGCACAGTCAGCAGGGTTTATTTCACCTGGCACGTGGCGCCAAATCAACGTGGCCTTCGAGGCCTGTATTTGGGATACCCGATTGGCCACAAATACTTCCAGGGAGTGGACGGAGTTCTTAATCCAACACAGGACAACCTGACTGTCGGACCAAGCAAAGAGCGACTCAAAGTCCACACTACGTCCCAGGGTGTCAACAACGTGGTTCATCAACCGAACCAGAAGAGTAGCTCCAGACAATTCTAACTTCGGAATCGTTAATCGAGTCCGAAGTGGAGCAACCTTACTCTTAGCAATTAGCAAGTGGAGCTTAACAGCTCCTCTATCATCAACCGTCCGGATATATACGACGGCTGCGTATCCACTCTCAGACGCGTCACAAAAGCCATGAAGGCTGGCCGTAAACCGTCCCTTAGGCAGTATATGTCTAGGGATACTAACACGGTTAATGTCGGGGAGAGACAACATGAAGGACTCCCAATCTCGCAGCAAACGGCCCGAGAGGGGCTCATCCCACGACACTTCGGCTGACCAAATTTCCTGTAGGAAGCACTTCATCCAAAACACTACGGGACTAATCCAGCCATTTGGGTCAAAGGTACGAGCTACTGTAGACAAAACCAACCGTTTCGTCCAGACCTTGGGGCTTGGCAGCTCCAATCGATAGGTGAACGTGTCCTGGACAGGTCTGTATTGCACTCCCAAAACAGATAGTAAATCCGGAGTGTTGGCATTCTCAAAAATATGAGGCTCCTGCTGGTGGTCGTCTGGCAAGTCACACAAAAGCTGAGGTGAGTTGGACATCCACTTCCTCAGTTCATAACCACCAGCCCCGAGAAGAGCAATTAGTTCATCTCGCAAAATCAAGGCTTCCTCGACACTAGAGGAGCCCGTACAAATATCATCAACAAATGCATCCTCCTTGAGAACCAAGGATGCGCGAGGGTATCGTAATCGTTCACGTTCAGCGAGTTCCACAAGTGAGCGAATTGCCACAAAGGGGCTCGAACGCAAACCGTATGTATTGGTGTTCAGCTCGTAGACCAGCATGGGATCCCTGGGATCCTCCCTCCATAATATGAGCTGATATCGTCTATCGTCTGGGTGAATCACAGTCTGCCGAAACATCATCCGGATATCGGTCACAAAGACGACGGCATGGCGACGGAAGTTGGTCAATACATCACCCACCTCGTGGTGCAACTTCGGTCCAGCATGCAGACATTGATTCAGCGAAACTCCGGTAGACGTAGGAGCTGACCCATCAAAAACAACGCGTATCTTCCCGGTGGAAGGTTTCAAAACCGCGTGGTGAGGAAGAAAATTATGTTCCTCGTTTCGCCAGTCCAGTCGCGAGACCGACATGTGCCCCAGTTGCTCATATTCTCGCATGAAGTCGACATACTTCTGTTTGAGGTCGGAGTTCCTACTCATACGACGCTCCATGGACAGCAGCCGCTTCTCGGCCAACGGCCGGGAGCTGCCAAGTGAGGGGCGAACTGACAAAAAGGGCAAACGAGTGATCAGCCGTCCCGAGTGAAGGCGACCTGTATTGTTCTGGTAGAACAACTCACACTCCTCTTCCAAGGGGTTCACTCGCTTCACGGTAGGTGGCTCTTCCACCTCCCAAAACCGTTGAAGGACATCCGATAAGGTGGAGCTAACAGTTATGTAACTGTCCACCGATGGAGATGGTGGGTTATGCCTAACTGGTCCCATCACTACAAACCCAAGCGATGTAGATAAGGCTACCAGCCCACCCGTCTGTAACTCTCTCCTCTTCCCACAATACACGCGGCCTAGAACATCGGCACCGAGCAATAAGTGAATCGGACCGGTTCGGTGGAAGGAAGGGTCAGCCAAGGTCAATCCTGATGTCGCATCAACGACAGCGCGCGAAACGTGCTGTTGCGGAAGCTGACCAACAACCTTCTCATAAACAATCGCGGTAGCGCCAATTTTGGGCGCTGAAGAGAAGTGGGGGGAGAAGGAGAACAAAACCTGACCGATCGGATCCGGGATCCGCAGGTCTCCGATTCCTCGTACCGATTCAAGGTATGGAGATGTGTTCAAACTCAACTGCCGGACCAGCCAGCTGGAGGCAATGCAACCCTGAGCTCCCGTATCCAAAAGGGCGCGAAATAAAACAAAGGTGCCCCTCGGGCCCCACACCTGTACGGAGGCTGTTGGTAACAGCACCTGCTCCTGTGGGGGGGTTGCAGCCGACAGTTGGTTTAGTGAAAATCCTCCCGCATTCCCCGCAACGGGGGGGAAGGGGGGTCCGAAGAAAAATGCGTGCGCGGCGGAGGAATAGGGCGCTCAAGGCGCTCGAGCGGGTCCCAATCCGGCACGTACTGGCCCCGATCAAAGCGGCATCGGGGGGCCGGGCGGTGCCCATGATGGGCGAAAGTTGGGGGAGCCCGCGATAAACGAGGTCTCTCCATCAGAGGGGGAGAGAAGCGTATCGGCTCCCGGCGTGGCTCCCTAATTACCGCGGCCCAATCCCGCGGTGGCGCCTCATAAGCGGCGCGTCGATCCCCCCCGCCCGTAGGGGGGGTGGGGCGCCCAATCCTCTCACTGGAGGGGGGGCGCCTGTCCAATCTCCGCGGAGGGGTGGCACGCCCCTCCGATCTCCTCGGAGAGGTGGGTGACCTAGGAGGGCCCCCGCCCGTGTGCGAGTCCCTCTCTCTCACCACCTCACGAGTGTCTCTATTGTTGAAGCACAAAAGGGGGTGATGGGCCCCTCCACAACAGTGGCAATCTCGTGGGTGGGGGCAAGCCGATGCCATATGGGCCCCCAGGCAGCGGTAGCACCAATTCCGCTGCTTGGCCATATTCCTACGCCCCTCGGTGCGTAGGCCAACAAATTTGGGACAGGCCGGCAAACGATGGCCATCCCGCTTGCAACACTTGCAAGGCAGCGGCCTCTCCCCTTGTGGAGAGTTGTGCCGCACGGCAGTATATTGCTTGTACGGGCGGCGCTCTCTCCGTGGCGCTGCCCGGGTCGCCTCATAGCGACCTGTACTCGGTCCCGGTATAGGAGCCAGATCCAAGTGGTCGGTCATCCGACACTCATCCTCCAAAAATCTGAGGAGATCCGAGAAGGGGGGTAGGTACGAGGCACTATTGCCCCCATACCTTTGTTCGAAGCGTCCCTTCATCTCCATGGGAAGCTTATCGAGGATGAGGTGGAGCAAAAGAAAGGACCACTGGTCCACCGGTAGATCAAGTCGTTTGAGCGCGTTAATAGCGCTCAGCAGCGGGTTCAAAATCTCCTTCCTTAATGAGGAGACCCGCGATACGCGTGGCAGCCCTAAAATGGCAGCCACATGTGTGTCCGCTAGCAAGCGAACATTCTGATACCGGGCGGTCAACAACGCCCTTGCAATATCATAACTGTCATCATTAACAGGTAGATGCTGGACAAGTACACCAGCCTCTCCACGTAAGGCAGAGAGCAAATAGGCCAATTTCTGGCTAGGGAACAGGTCCTCCCTCGAGTGGACCAAGCTATCAAAGAGGTTAATGAACCCCATCCAAGCAGCCAAGTTCCCATCAAAGGTTGGGATGTCTAAAGTGGGCAGTCTGCCCAGCAAGCCGGCCGGGGTAGGCTTGACCTCCCCGGGCGTGCACGACTCACCCCTTCGGACGGATAGGATTGCCTGAGCCTTGTTTATAATCACATCCGCCTGTTCAAAACACTGATCATAATCGGCATTAAATTGGTCGACTGCCCGCAACTCAGCGGTACCCTCGGCTGGGTGGTCGAGCACATATTGTTGATGAGCAACGAAAAGCTGCTCCAATTCCTTCAAGCGAGCAGGTACTCCCTCATGCCGAATTAACAAAGCCTGTTCTCGGTCTGGTCGGTCTACCAAAGCGACGGCACTAGCAAACCATCTCATAATCTTTTGTGCGCCCGCGCGGGCACCACTAAGCGGGCTGACTGGCGGGACCATTTTGCACCAAAATTAATAAACACTATAATAATACACGGACAAACAGACCGACAACCGCAGACAACAAAACAGATCGGGAGGAACTTCAAAGGCAGAACAAAATATATAAATAAACCAAAATCAAGTATAAATGCTAGAACTTAACTAGAACAACAAGGCATTTAACAACAGAATTTTTCAAACAAATTAAATTCTAGTATTAAGTCAATAACTTAACAAACACAATATTCAGAGGCAAACAAAACAAAATCAAATGGAAATGCTAAAACTTAACACAGCAATATAGTGTATTACAACAACAGCAAAGTCATTTAGCAGCAAAATCTGTTAAACAAATTAAATTCAAGTATAAGTTTACAACTTAACAAACAAAATATTCAAGGGCAAAACAAAGATATGAAAAAACAAACCAAAATCAAATATAGGTAAATGCTAGAACTTAACTAGAACAACAAAGGCATTTAACCCCAATTTTTCATATACAATGACAATTAGTTAAGGAGATCGGTCCACAAATGAGCTGGTAGTCGGTTTAAAATCAGCAATCAAAACCAATTAATATGTATTGCCCGTTTGGACAACCAACAAGATTACAATATTAATTGTACAATACTAATCAACCACTCAAATCTAAAAACCACGCTCTGCTACCAAGAGATGGTGGTGCCCCAAGTAGACTCCACCACGTCGGCGTTTCACCGACTTGTATTGCTGAATTTTATTCTCCGAATACCAGCTCTTGGAAAATTGGTATTACTTACCTTGGTTCCAATTGTCTCCGTCCGTCTCCTCCGTAGCCGGTGGACTTCCTGAGCTAGCTCGAAGGAAGTCGCGGCTCCTGAAGTTCTGCAGTGGATCCACCGGTGGAGACCGGAGCACTACAAAGGCCTATTAGGCCACCACGACTCACACACGCGATTAGAACACAAAGCGGGCACTCTTTTGCACAACACAAAGCGGGCTTTCGCACCCCGATATTAGGTGCGCCGCGCAAATCACTATAATGCTTAATTATTGTGTATTATATTTTATGGATGCCCGGACATCATCCTAACCTAATTCAATGTCATGACATTTCGACTCGACTCAACTGACATCTTACATGCGGCCGGCCGCCAAAAAGGCTGTCACTGCACAGACTAGAATGCAGTGCCGCCACTCGCTCTTCCTCGAGCGTGAACAATTGCAATATAACTTGTATTTATAATTTAAAAAATAGTTTTGGCGCTTTTTATTGACACAATTTAGGTCTTACCTGTGAAAGGTTATATTTTCCTGTTTTCTAGCACTATCACTATTACAACCTAAAACGGAGCAGTGCACCATGATTTAAATGTTCAAATAGTTCACAATTACACTAATTAAACTGTTAAATAATTACACAGTAAGCTATAATTCACACAACAAATTTCTTCCACGTATTTGTTTAGCACCAGACGCTGGTGATAAACAATCCCCACTACCAGTTTCACCTATATACGGTAACAAGGACAAAAAAAAATGATGCCATCTTCTTCTTTCCTTTGGCAATGTGTATAAGTTTATCTCTTTTCCTCATGTTTGACGGCTTTTATAGCCCATCTATTTCATTCTATATTTATGATGCAGGCCAATGGTGCACCGCCGGCCCTCCCTCAATCGCATCGCAGGTAGTACCAACCACCGACATTTTTTGTCGGAAGCTTTGCTAAATACCAACTCCTTAACAATTAGTAATGGACTAAAAAAATAACGCCTGACACGATTAATTAGATTTACTCGATGTATTTTCCTAAAACATCGAATCAATGCCTCAATGGTAACCAGCTAATGATTACCTATTTATTACTATTTCAGTTGATCTCGAACAATTTTAAAGTTAAAAAATTAAACATTGAAAGCTAACACTTTAAATACGAGTAGGTAAGCTTTTGTTTTTTCAAAATCTTTCAAAATAACACTGGTTAGAGGACTATCATACCGGAATTTCTATAATGAGGATCAACGCGGTTTTTAGTTTTAAATGTAGAAACGATAACTTAGTATTTCATTGATTCACCACCGTGCGGGTGCCGGGTCCATCGCGTTGGAGAGAAAAGAGCCAAGAGCAGTGCCTGGGGCTTACGACCCAGGTGCAACTCGAGTCGAGTTTCTTGCCTGTTCTTCTCGAGAAGGCTCTCCCAATTTCCGAACAGGTGTAGAGTCACCTTTTTTTTTATTCCTACTTGTACCTATTTGCAGACATCTTGAGTATATTCAACATGTATGCACATACAAGGTTAATATGATTTCATTAAATTAGATTGTTTTGCTTTGTTTTGACGTCAATAAGTGTCTGTAAAGGCCTATGTTGAATAAAGATTTTTGAATTTGAATATGTATAAAAATATTAAAATTTAAACGAGTAAAGGGTGAAAAAGTTGTATTGGTTGTATTAATGGTGCAAACGAGACAAAGTAGTTTCGTTTGCACCATTGATGGTGCAGGCAAATGGTGCAAATGAGACATCGGGCAACATTCACCTTCACTACTCCGACTCCTCTCTCTGCAGGAACTGGCGGCACTGACGGAATCGTATCAAATATGGTTAATTCCGTAAGTGCCGCCTTTGTTCCGCGGTTTATAGATCTATTTAGCAATGTGTATAAGGATTTTGCCGGAATACCTCTCGCGCCTAAAAGTGAATATAATAACCGTTTTTTGTGATATTAGATCCGTTTTTTAGATTGGTAAGCAATATGTCGCAGTAATCGCTACGTCAGGCGGAAACTTGTATTGTTTAGATAGATAGATAAATTCTTTATTGTACATTACAAAGTTAGGGTTTACAAAATACATAATAATTATGGTACAATGGGCGGCCTTATCGCAATGAGCGATCTCCTCCAGGCAACCTTTGGATAACATACGTATCCATCACAAGGGTCCAATCCGGTGCCAAGCCTATGATCGAATAGGGTTTATTTATTGGTTTTGTTTTAGAGCCCTCTTTGGTGAATTGGATGAGGCTTGCGGTTGTTATCATTCCTTTCTGGGTTCTTCAGACCGCAATAGTGCATAAGTGACTGCGCAAACGCACGTGCACTCTTGTCCCTTCACTCGCATAGTCCGATGGGATGGCTAGCCTACACGACCGGGGCGAGATCAGGCGCAGGACCCACTATTTAACGAGCATTTCAAAACACGCAGGAGCTCGAGATGTTTCGTATTTTGGTTACCCATCATAGGACTGACCAGAGCCAACGTTGCTTAAATTTAGCGATCGTTCGCATGCGCCAATGCGCGACCAAGCTACTCGTAAGCCATAAACGAAAAGAGTTTCCAAGTTGGGAGAGCAAGAACCCCCGAGTTGTCGTTACGTAATATTTGAACGCCCCCAAAGCAGTCTCCACCAAATAAAAGATACAAAAGTTGTCAACTTTTTTACAGTGGAGAGTCAACTTGTGTATGCTCTGTCAAATTAAATTCAGTTTCGTTGACACATAATTTTTTGACAAAGAATATCGGGTATGACCTCAGAAGAATAACTAAAGCATAGAAACCTAGCAAAAATAGCTACTGAATTTAATATATTTGACTCACTTTGACATTAGGCGCTGCTTATAGAAGTTAGACAGAGACACGTATATGCAAGATGTTTCGAAATTTTGTAGGTCGTCACTAATTCTCGCTTGTCAGTTCTTCTCCCAGTGATGTCGTGCTCATCACTCACCTAGTTTCAACGGCGATAATTATATTATGTAGGTATTTAATAGATCCCTAATACTAAAATGTCTTTATTACGAGAAATATAACATAAATAATTAAGGGTAGATTTTCTTATGTAACTTATCCAGCTAAAAGCTGCTGGGTCTCTTTGGTATGGTCAGGCTGGCCGTTCATGAGACTAAAAGCGGGAAGTGCGAGTCGGACTCGCCCACCGAGGGTCCCGTATAAAATTGTAGGTTATACTTTAAATAGAGACTAAATTTTTTATGATTTAATTACAAATGTGGAGTTTGAGATTTTCCCTGACTTGTAGTGTAAGACTAAATAACTTCACAAATTTCATAGTTCTAGCTAGATCAACGAAAAGTACCCTATACATTTTGATGCCGTGAGAATGTCGAAATATACGTTTTTGGCGACATAAACGGCCGTACCTTTTTTGTTAACTTAGAAGTTTGATTTTTTCACATCTTCAAGGGACTAGAACTTGTTAGTGTAGAACTGAGTAATTATATGGTTTTAATTTCAACTCGATACCTTCACGCGTTTCCAAGATAGTCTTGACAGACAAACGGACAATAAAATGATCCTATAATTAATGGTTAAACAAACTTACCTTTGTGATGTTTGACCATAATTATACGAGACGTTGCATCCGAAGAGATTTATATATTAACCAGGTAGTCCACTTTCCAATGTACCGGGCACCAAGCACAATTTTAGAGCGAAGACATAAAAATAAAAAGATAGGTAGGTAGTTTTAGTATTATTCACCCGCTTGCGCGATGTTACGCCGTTTGACTCATTCCTTTAGAGCAAAATTTCTCAAAAACATTGGGTATTTATTTGCAACACAGCAAATAATGGGTAGGGAGGGAGTATAAATCTCTTCGGATGCAACGTCTCGTATAATTATGGTCAAACATCACAAAGGTAAGTTTGTTTAACCATTAATTATACCACGACGTTGCATCCTCGAGATTTATATATTAACCAGGTAGGATGTTTAGAGTATTTTGAGAAATTTTTGATTAGAAGAGAGAAAAAAAAGAAAGTTTGTCGTTAATTCGGTATATGTTGACTTTTTTTTAAATAATTTATAACAAAATCTAAATCAGTGAATAAGAGTTTTATTACGCATGATAGACTCTTGATAGAATCTTGATAAGAATTTCCAAGGCACAGAAAATCACCTAAATAATTTATAATAGTAAACTATACTTCTAAGATAAGATAATATGGGTTTCAAAAGTTTAGTGAAAATGTATGAAGCTGAAGCAAGTGCAAAGGGAAGACATTGAAATTCTTAAGTTATTTGCTCAAATTTAAATTTAAGATAATGTTTCGACGATTGATGCGTAGTGGCTAAAAATAGACATCTAAATTGATAGTTCATAACAAGAGTTTCATAGGTGGTGTAACTGGTTGGGGTATTATGGGTGTGATTCCTTTACCAATACCTTGACCTTAGAAAAATCAATCCCTAGTTATAATCGAAGTATATCATTTCTTCTGATTTTCATTTTATTCAAGAAAAATTACGAAATAGTTTCGTTGGAATATATCAAGTGCACGCGACCTTCGAGGTTTTGTTTCCAGTTCGAGATCAAGGCTCAGGACACGCAATACATATTTAGCTATAAATAATAAGGATTCTCCGAATGATTCATCAATTTGTTATAATAATTTAAGTACCTACGCTAATTACCAAGGTACCTTAGGTATATCTTAATTACTTAAATTTTCTTTTTGATTTAGAACAGATTTTATTAAGTTTTTTGGTAGGTAGGATTTTTTTTTTTCAAACATTATATTCCCAAAATCCGTCTTTTACATCCCCTATTTCATAAAAAAACCTGATAGTAAGCGGCATCTTGGTGGATTAATGAACAATATTTACAGATTTCATTTTATAAATATTCTAGATTTTCACCATAGAAAGTTTAAGATCACTCCTTGGCAAATAACTCACTAAGGCTATTTTCTTTGAATTAATGGTAGTAGTTGTACACAAAATAGGTGCTCTCTCCTCCATATGTTATTTTTATAATCCAACAAATAACAAAATATAACAATTTATTAAAAATTATGTTTGTAAAACCCAGTGTGAGAGCCCCGGGCCATATGATCATAGACATGTTACATATATTTAACCCAACACTGTAATATAAATCTCCAGGGCAGTTCCCTTAAGGCTTGGCTGTCTGGTTTTTCAGCGGAGGAACTAAGAAACAACTAGTATAACAAGGAAGAATTCTGTGGAATTACATATCTAAAACATATAAAAACTAAGGAATAAGGTGTGAATAAAATATTTTCATTTAAGTACCAAAATAATTAGGTATTATTATTTTTATTATTATTTCTATTATGTTTTGATCGGCGCCTTTGGTCGAGACTTCGTTGTCTGATATCGATCTACTACAGGCGCTTTCCTCGCAGACTAATGGTACGAGTGACTCCTCGCCTAACCACGTCTCTGCGTGCGTGGCATTTGACGCGGTGGAGCTTTGCAGTTTCCCTGCTGGCTGACTGAAGGCCTATTAGAAGAAGAAGTACTCGCCGCTGGAACTTTCTTGATTTGGAGTCGATATTTCTGCCAACTTCGATGCTTTAATTTTATTAGTGAGATTCCCGCCAAAGAGAAATGAATCACTTCGTACACGTGCAATATCTTTTTAAACTTATAATCTAATGAATACATTATTAATTTCCTTCGATTAAGCGTGTTTTTATAATGAAGGTCCAATATAAGCTGATTTCTTTGAGTAACACAGCAGTGATTTCAGGATTCGATTTGGGTGTTTTAACTAATTGAAAGTTTTCAGGTATGAAGATGTTGCCCTCTAACTCTTTCTTTTAATCCTTATTTAAGCCTCCGCACAATATATGACCCCAACGTTCAGAGATTTCATCCTGGATTTTTGTTCCGAAAAGCTCGTGTTTCCCTTTTGAGGTCCCTAAGACCTCTAAAATATTCTCAAATAAATTGGTTGCTGGAGGGTTAACATCATTTACAAGTACCTGAGAGCTAGTGGATGGTATGGGACACTCGGCTGATGCTTCTGATGTCATCACCTGTACATTACTAGGTTGTCACTCATTACAAGTTTCAGTCACATGAACCACTGACTGAACATATGGGATGTATGTGAACACACTGAAGCCAAATTCATCCTCTCCATAGATTTTTATTTTATTTTATTTAACAAAATGTACTATTATAAACATAAACACAAAACTACGAAGTAGTTTGTCGGCGAGTAACATTAGTAATATTCTGCGAGGCGAGTCATATTCTGCGAGGCTATCCTCAGCCTGTGTACTAATATATATGACCAAAAAACATGACTACAATCGCATCGTAGTACCATTCTCTATATTGTGGTAGTACTGTGCGCGACTATGATCGCATCATAGTACAAAGGCACACTGTTCTATTAAAAAATAAAGAAATAATAACATTCCGTTGAATAAATAAGCTAGGTCATGCTCACACCATGACAGGAAGTGCTGTGGTCAAGACCGTAATCGCGTCACGGTACTAATAAATATGACCAAAAAACATGACTACAATCGCGTCGTAGTACTGTGCGTGACTATAATCGCGTCATAGTTCCAAGGCACACTGTTCTATAAAATATAAAGAAATAATAACATTCTTTCAAAAAAATAAGCTAGGTCATGATCGCATCATGACAGGAAGTGCTGTGATCGAGACCGTAATCGCGTCACGGTACTAATAAATATGACCAAAAACCATGACTACAATCGCATTGTAGTACTGTGTGTGTCTATAATCGCATCATAGTTCCAAGGCACACAGTTCTATAAAATATAAAGAAATAATAACATTCTGTTGAAAAAATAAGCTAGGTCATTATCGCATCATGACACGAAGTGTTGTGATCGAGACCGTGATCGCGTCACGGTACCAATAAATCTGACCAAAAAACATGACTACAATCGCATCGTAGTACTGTGCGTGACTATAATCGCATCATAGTTCCAAGGCACACTGTTCTATAAATATAAAGAAATAATAACACTTAAACACGTGTACAAGGCGTGTTTCAAGGCAAAGTGCCGATTCACGGTTCTTTAGTCATTATGAATTATTGCTTGAATAGACGTTTATTTGGTACAAAAAATACAACACACAATGTAACAAAAAAATATTAATAAATATTTAGATAGATTTTAGGCCAAATAGGCCCCGCATGCAGAGGCACAGAGTGCTTTGACGCTGGTATTCTGCGGATACCATTTTATTTGACACTGTATACAGAATATTTTCTAATTAAACAGTAACGTTAGGCAATGCGCAAATAGCAAGGCTCTTTTTGTTGCTCAATAAATTTCAAAATGAAATTAATTAGTGAGCTAAATACAATCTACTGATTCGAACAAACACGAAATAAAGTTTTGCTTTAAACGAACGAAATGCAAAGATGAGATCGTGTCGAAAAAATAGTACAATATAATAAACAATAAACACTTATTTATTTAAACTTACATAGGTACTTCCAGCACCATCAAAATGCTCGCAGCGGCGGCGGCGGTGACGCAAACGATTCTCTAGTTTACGAATCTTTTCCTTAATATATTGCTTAGAATACTTACGTTTTCATTTACACATATTGATATCTATAACAACTACACAACACACTAAAAATAAAGTTATAAAATAATAAAACTTTGATCTTTAATATTTCGATGCTGTGATGCCCGCACAAAGAAAGCGAATGAGTCAAACGGCGTAACATCGCGCAAGCGGGTGAATAATACTAAAACTACCTACCTATCTTTTTATTTTTATGTCTTCGCTCTAAAATTGTGCTTGGTGCCCGGTACATTGGAAAGTGGACTACCTGGTTAATATATAAATCTCGAGGATGCAACGTCGTGGTATAATGGTTCAGTGTTTCTTTTGAGGTATACCCTAAAATTTGAACTATTTAAGTGACGGGTATTTCCCGTTATCTAAAATGTTGGAATTTTTCTATTGCAGAGATTCACAAATTCTATGGGAAGGAAATCGAAGACACACTGCTTTTATTTCATCGCTTAGATTTAATTCATTTTTTATCGCATCGCTTAGAGGTACTTGAGGTTAATCTCATATTTAATTTACTTACCCGAAAATTTAACCCTCATGGATTTTGAACCTTGGATAAATTCGTGAATGCTAAAACTACTATTTGTACATATGCTTGGAAATTAAACTAAAAACATTAACATTTGACCATAATTTATTGTTAAGACATTTTTCGATAGATTTATTACGCTTGATGTGCGGCCGGGCTTAGTTAGAATGTAAATTTTCCGAAGGCGGCGTTTTGATATTTTACCTTTTTGACTCTTTCAAGTTCTTATCTTGATCTAATATTTTAATTCTTAGAAAAAAATCATCTGAACTGGTTGTTCTTGGCATCCATGTCAAGGATTCCTTAAAGAAATAGTTAAGAATTTAAATACGTTTTTATTTTCATAAATAATATTTTAGTTTAAAGATTTCCTTTCATTAAATAACTTGACTTACGTCATGACGTCTCCATTTCATAGTTTTACTACTAAGTACATACAAAATTAATCTGATGGAAAATATCTGGAGCAAATTTGACTATGCTTTCTTGGACTCCAATTTCGTCTGACAATACACTTTATCCATATGTTTTTTATACATTGTCTTTAGGAAATCTGTAAAATAAAAATATCGACAAAATTTTACAACACTACGCATGATCAAGAAAACCTCAAAGTAATTTTCTAAAAATCGCTAAAACATAAAAGTGAAGTTAATATTACGTATTGTTTTTCTACAAAATGATTCAGCGATATTTCATATGTATATAAGTGTACTTATTAGCTCACATTGAAGTAACAATATGAGAAAACATGCCAATTTAAGGTCAATAAATTTTGATTATTTTCCTTTCGCGACGAATGAGACTTGCAGCCACAAACTACACAAGACGTTGTGTTACGGAGTGCACAAACACACACTATTTGTAAATACCTAAAGAATTCTTGCTTTCTAATCACTTAAATATTAATAAATATCATTAAAATATTACTAGCCACGGGACGCACAAACAAATATTATACGAACAATTCAAATAGTTCAAACTCGGATGGTCTATCTTCGATACAAGGTACTATAGAATTTAGCCGTGTTATATATGTTAACCAATTTTAATTTTTAACCAAAATGACAATTCAATCAATTCATCTAGTGACCACCTTGTGATATGCCAAAAGACAAATATTACTCATCTCTTACATTTACACAGTTTTGTGCCGTATGTTAGAAAGAAACAAATAGCACACAATTAATTCTTGTTTTAATCTTCCTTCTATGCTGTAGTGATTGTTCTGAGGGTATGACGGTCTGTTTTATTTACTCTTTCTTGAGTTTTCTTTATGCTACTTTAGTCTAAAGTCTAAAATAAACACAATAAATCAGACGAAATATATCCTACTCGTAAAATAGTGTTTTTGTATACATTTTTACATACGACAGGGAAGCTTTTGGCCTTCATCTCACCTGATGGTAAGTGACGGTAAGGCTTAAGGTGGAAGTCCAGGTGAAACTTCACCTGGACTCAACAGCTAAAGAACTGACCGTTTGGAAGTTACCTTGGAAGGCGAGCCGAAAAAGGCACTTTTCTGTCTACGTCCAAGGCACAGATAACATAATACCTTCTACAGTACCTATCCGAGGTAAGGAGCATGATAATCTTCCTCCCGCCCCAAAATTTCGCAAACCACGACCAAGTTGGTAACACTGAAGTCGAATTCTGCTTTATTGCTAAAAGAGAAAGAAAATAATTTTCCGTTTGTCGGCTTCCCTGCCCTGCCATATACGTGATAGAAAATCTTAAAGATTTATGTAAGTAAAAATATTCATCGAGACAATGAGGTCTAATCCATAATAAACACAACAGTTCTTCCAATTGTATATTTCAACACCTTATCATTTAAAATCGTGTACAGTGAATAGACAAAAAATATGTTATAATTATATTGGGGTCATTTATACTAACATTATTTTATAATTTATCTTGTTCATAATCATTGTAATAACAGTTATTAATCAATGTGGGACGGTTTCGAAGTACTATTTTGCTGAAAAAATTACAATTGAAGATAAAATAAATGAATTCTGTATTACGCATATCCTCCTTATGACAATCAAGACATACTTACAATTCTTACAAATAATCTATAATTTATACCATCATAAATATAATAATAATATAGTTCTATTCTCTTTTTCGAATTAATCCTCCTTTCATCTTTCTTATTAGTCAAACGAAGAACAATCCAATTCAAACGAGGACTAAGTATACATTTAATAATATTATTTAAAATAACTGAATACTTACTTATAACATCTTAAAATCTAAAAAAGCACATTAAATAGGTACTATCTTTCAGACATGATTGCACAAATGGTTCTTTTGAGGTAGTAGTTTTGTTTAAGTATATTGTATACAAAATATATAAAGTTCACAATATTAATGGCACTTCGGTATATAAAGTACGAAAACAATATAATATAAAACTTTTCTCTTTAAAATCCCTGTCATTTAACAGACATATACATATAGCTGGATTCATATATTTTACTATAAAATAGAAAACTTAACAAAAATAACTGTGACGCGTGTAATACTAGCTATATCTACGGTCACAAAGTACCACTGAAATATCATTGTACGATTACTATAGTCTATTCAAGATAAGAAGATTTCGGTGACAGGCCGAAGTTTTCCGATTCAAAAAATATTATGTTTTAAAAATATAATAACTAGGGTTATTTTTATCAACAATGCAACAATTAATTAAATAGTAACATAAATATCAATCCAGTTAAATATAATTATTATTTATAATTCTCAAAAAATATTTGTCTAATTAATTAAGTAGGTATGTATTTGAATCGTGAATCGGAACTTATACTTTACACAAATATATTATTTGTAAACTTTAAACAAATATTTTTTCAGAATTATAATTTTATTTAACTGGACTGATATTTTATTTTCATTTAGGTGGAATTAATGATTGCATTTTTGATAAAAATAACCTAAAGAGATAAGTTAGTTATATTTTTAATACATAATATTTTTAATCACGTAAACTAGTATGAATGAAACGGAATACTTCGACCTATCACGGAAACCTTCTCGTCACTAATGAGGTATATAATATGTTATGATACTACTCTTCTACTATACTCATATTTGTACGCAAATTACAGCCTGAAAATTCACCACGTCAAATATAACGACTAAAGGCCATTTCAAAAAAATACATAATTGTTTCAACACTTTATAATTATTTTAAACTAGCTGCCCGGCTTCATGGCTTCGCACTGTTATACTAAAAATGAAAATTTTACCTCTTTCATATAAAATTTCAAATACAATAGGTTATATGAAATTATCCAATTTGGTGTAGTCGCTCTGAAGTTATGAGCGTATGTATGTGTACATATATTTCGGCGATTCATTTTTATTTATATGTATAGATGACAAGGTAAAATTATATTTTCTTTTTAACTATATAATCATCGTTTTTATAGTAATTTTAGGTGTATAACTATAATTTTGATTTATCAATAATGTTTTCTTTAATCGCAATAAACAAAGTATCAATATTATTAATTTTTCCCCTTTTTCTTTGAAATGGACTACTAGTATATGTATTCTCAGGAAATCACTCATAAAAAAATATTTCTTATACTCTAAAATACACCAAGGCTTCACTAAGCCCGAGGAAAACAAGCAACAATAAACTTATATAATATTAACTTTATCTTTGTGATGTGACTTTTGTAGTTATTGTATCAAAATATGCTATGTTAGGTATAAGCGATCGACATATAATAACAAACAATTAAGTTTATCATTAATTTGTCAAAATATAAAGATAAAAAAATATAATAATAAAATACAATAAGAATATCAAACGCAATAATCAGTAAAATAGTCTAAAAATAGCAACATTCCTACAAACAAAACTAATTTAAAATAAAAGAAAAAAAGCATTTCATGCACAAATAAAAGTGTTAAAAAGATAAAAATTTGGCAATAATCGTAATACAATCAATTTATAATAACTTTAATACACCTGTGATGTCTTACAACTAACTAACAAATGCCAAAAGGCCGTGCAGGTTCCAACTTACATCTAAATACTAGTCCGTAAATATACTATCCATTCGAATCCATCAAAAGCCTAAAAAATACGAAAGACTAAGAACGGAAGACCAGCTCAACGACTTTGTGCTTTCCAAGTTTATGGCAAAAAAAAAATACATTTTTTTTTATAATTTAGAAGACAGGTCTAGACAGGCCAGTGGAATATGGACTGTAGAGCAGTCACATAAGCAAAAGAAAGGTATTATCTCTCATTCTGAGGTGAAAACCCTAATATGACCGGACTACCAAGGCACCGAAGCATAAAAATATCTCGCCAATTAGAAAAACGATTTCGGAGAACTTAGTTTTTATTTTATTTTAATATGATATTATGGCAGGTTTAACCATCTCCGTGGTCTAGTGTTGAAGACCAACGGGTATCGATCGGGAGCTGCGGGGTTCGATTCCCCGTGGGGGCTGAAGTTTTTCTCACCGGTTTGGATGGTGGTAGGGTTTCTGAGTCCGCCTGGCTAGCTACCACCCCGTCCTACCTAAGTTTGTCGCCATAGTAACAATGTTTATAGCATTGTTGTGTTCCGACAATTAGAGGTAAGATAGCCAGTTCCTCAGTTGTCGAGGAGTCCAGGTGAAGCTCGCTTCCACCTTCGGCCTTATCGTCACTGGCGTCAATGGCGTCCCTGGCGTATCTAAAAAAAGTTCTACTCTAAATGCCTTTTGAGAATGTTGCTTAATGAACTTGTTTAACTGACCACATAAGAACACTAGGCCACTAGCTGAAGTACCTAGTTTAGACACCTTATAAAATTAATCTATCAAAATTAACATTTCTCATTCGAAACAAACTGATTTTGCCATTCCTACTAGCTGCTAACTTAATTGTCTAATTTTCTTCTAATATATTCGAAAAATATTTCTTAGTCTACGGGACAACATTCCGTTGAGGCACATGAGTTTTTTAATATTTAAACAAGCCACATGTGATTCTCAGTGAAACTACAAAGCGTAAAATAAGGTCCACAATATTTATAGCTATAAAATTCAAATCTCCTCATAACTCGGTCACAAGACATTTTAAAGTTTTTATTTAAGTAGTAACTATTACTTGTACTAAATTTGTAAATGCAAAATTATCCTATGAACTTGTATATGGCTATAAAAATGCATGGCTTTAAAAATACTTTCTATTAAACAGCTGCATAATAAAGCTCGAAATATTATTTTAGTTTTCATTAACATACTTATTTCTTGTAATACACAATATTTTTTTTATATTTCCGTAATTACATTCATATTATAAGCATCAAAACGATTGAAACAAAGTTGAGTTATACATGTATAAATAAGTTATAACTATTGTTTTTTTTTCTATGTGAGTTGTAACATCTAGTCGATTAAGTAGCAACTGTAATAGAACATTTATAACCACTTGTTTACTTGGCCTTAGAATAAATAGTACTTATTGAAATAATCCGTTTTGTGATGGTTGGCTATCAAATACACCATGGAGTTGTCCAAACGCATACTAAATTACAGAAGACCTTACACTCTTTAACAAAAATAAGTCAAAGTTACTTTGTTAACATCAAAAACAAATTATTCAAATGTTCTGTTCACTATTATTAAAAGAACAAATATTTTCAACTTAACGAACGGTAATGATTTTTAATGGTCTGTTACTTTTAACCTTATGTGTTTGTATAAGTATGACGGACGGTACTGTACCTTGGCATTTACTCCTTTTTCTCTTCATCTTTTTTCTCAGCGTTCATAAAAGCTGGATTATATGGTGAGGAGTTAATGTTCATATCAAAATTATCTGTAACATAAAATTTATTATTATTGGGTTATTATACGAAATATTAACACAGCGAAAGCTAATTAAAAAAACTCAGATATGACAACCTAGCTGTGTCTGATTTGATGAAGTCCATTTGCGGTGATAACCACTTGCCACTTATCATTAGGTGAGCTGTCTGCTCGCTTACCACTAACATCGATAATATTTTTTGGTAAAAGTTCATTTTTAAAATAAGCTCATATTTTAATGCTCTAAAAAGTGGCATCAGACCCTGATTACCATAGGATCAAAGTACTCGTCAATACGAACCAAACGAGCCCAAACTTGATGGGGTTGTGTCCCGGAAAGTGGGTCAAATTTAACTTGCAAGATTTCATTACACAGACACTGGGACAGGTGAAAGTAAATGAAAGCTTGTAAAAAAATATTTATATCAATCTTGTGTGCAGATTTCTTCTAATGGCACCACTTTTGTACCTGTAACACGATATATACCGTTCGTGTACGCATTGAGTAATTTTTTTATACAACTAAGTTACCAAACAAGCATAATGCCCACCGGATGGTAAGTGGTAACAGTCACCTATAGAATAGAACATGTGGTTCTTGTGAGATTCGCAGCAAATCTACATACGCCACAGTGTACGTTGCCAACTTGTGACACAAGATGTAAAGTCACGGTACCCAGTAATTTCACTGCCTTACCCTTCACACTGGAACACAGCAATGCAAGCACTGTGGCAGAAATAGGTAAGACGGAGGTACACAGGCAGGTGACCCTAGTACAGAGACCTCCGGTGAATGTATGTGTATGCGGGTGAATGATGAGTGTGAGTGAACGACTCGACTATGCTTGTGATTGAACGTGTGCGCATGTTAGTGAACGTGTATGCGTATGAGTGAACATGTCAGACTAAGCAAACTAATGGACTCGCAATATATTAACTATGGCACGAATAAATTTGCGTCCAGTCCGCCATTACAAAGCACTGTGTTGTTGTGCTAAAATATCAGTCAGTGAGCGTTGTTTGTGAGTACTTTTTACAGTTCTATGTTTTTTTTTATTGATTTTATTAATAAATTGTATAAAGAACAACATAAGTGGAATATTGGACGCGGCGTTCTTTAGTTTTTTCCGCCATCTTAGAGCACCGCCATACATTATTGGCACGCTTTTTTTGTAGGTATTTCATGTCCTTTGGTTTGCTTAGTCTGAGGTGAACTTGTATGCGTATGAGTGAACGTGTATGCGTGTATACTCACTGGTGTCTTTATCGGGCGTGGACGTAGGCGCAGGAGCGGACGCATTGGCGTACGGGCTGGCAGGTCGCTGTGGGCGATACATTGGCTTATTGGAATAAATTGAAAAACTGTAATATTCGTGTTTAAAGCATTTGATCGAGCCTATTTATGTTAAATCTACCTATAATTGTGAGTCCCTTTTTTATTTACTGAAGCCTTCATCACATTAGCCATAATATTATAGCTCATCATAACAGCTCATATATGTACATCCATACCGAGGGGCTCGAGCCTTCCCTAAGTTAGGGTGTATAGGCCTTAGTCAACCACCCTGGCCCAGTGCGTATTGGTTGACTTCATATATACACCTTTGAATTTCTTCACAGATGTATGCAGGTTGCCTCACAATGTTTTCCTTCACCGTAGGAGCGTCAGACTTGGAGACTTGTTACTTCAAAAAATGTACATATGAAATTCGAAAAACAAAAAACACATGTTTTTATGATGTCAATAAGTGCTTTTAAAGCCTACATTGATAAAAAGTATAACTAATGTAATGACTAATGACTTGGTATTGTTATGACATGGTTTATATCATATTCTTAAACTACACACAAATCGCAAACGCGCTTAATCAGAAAAACAATCAAAAAATGTTTAATGCACATACATTTCATTCATCCTAGTTTTAAGATATGGCCTTGTACTCACAACGACTATACGTGTGATGTGCAATTTAAATGTAATAGCAACTTACAGGTAACGGATACGGCACGGTTCCCATCGGCAGGAGGGGCACGCTCGCTTCATCTTGCTTTGGACCCCCAACAACATATCCAGGGTCAGTAGATTTCACTAGTTTGTTCTCCGCTACATGTGGGTTAGGAACCTGGGGGTAAGGAGCGACCCCCGGCTGGAGATAAGGCGCTGCCCCTGGTTGGGCATGTGCCGGGACCCCAGGCACAGGATAAGGAGATGCTCCTGGATGGGATTGTGGGGGAATCCCAGGTTGGGGGTAGGGTGCGACCCCTGGTTGGGGTTGTGCGGGCATCCCAGGTTGAGGATAAGGGGTTACTATAGGCTGGGGGTATGGACTGGCTCCTGGTTGCGGTGAATTCGGATATGGAATAGGTGTAGGGTATGGCTGCGGCACAGGGTAAGGAGTATTTTGAGGGTAAGGACTTAAGGTGGGTTGCGTCACCACAGGTTGCGGGTAAGGCGCTGCGGTTGGAGGGTAGTTTTGAGGTGCGCTGTTGATTTGGTTAATTTGTTGTGCCGGTATAGACATTTGCATTTCTCTCAGAGGAATGGTGCCTAGTATTAATTCGCACGTATCAGTGTCGTCGTCATGGCAACCACTCGGCGATACTGTCACCTGATGGAAAAAAAATTCTAACGTAAAATCTAGTGCTAAAAATTCGCTAGGTTATTTAACAGTGCACCATAAAGCCATCTTGCCATTTCAATATCATAAAGCCGCATCCTCAACATTTAAAAAGAACATATGGGCAACAACCGTAAACAGATATAAATTGAGAAAAAATCTGGAAAGCTACATTCATTCCAGAAAAAGATGAGATACATATCATATTCAGTTTCATGATAAAAAACATATGGAATCATTTGTCTGATCAAATGTTATGATCAAATGTGGCCATTGTCTGCCAAAGTATTTAGTATTTTACTAAAAATTATGAGACATACCTTTTTTACTTGGAAGGCATTATGAACACCCCCAAAGTATATTACAATCTATAACCTATTTTACGGGTAATAAGTAATCTAATTCTAGCTTAATTTGTTAAGGTTAAATGTCTCTAAGAAGTATCCATTAGAACATTTCTTATTGTCTCTATTAAGGCGACGCCACTAATTCACAGTTATAGTTGCAGCACTGGCTCTACATTGTACTAAATTAAAACTTATTTTATACCATTCCCCCTTTTAAAAAGCTTATTTTATTCACTGAAAACAGGGAATGAAAAGCACTTTTAATCACTATTTTGGTGTTTGAATTTAGAACACTCCGATATATTTGACCTTACAACTCGAATGCTGTACAACCAATGTTGCACAAAAAATACTCTATATTAAATGTCTATTTTCACTTAAATCTTTTGTTTTCTCGTAGTCATGGTATAAAGTATAGTAACTCTTGAATAAAACGGATTTATACCGAGGGCCATGAATGACTCACGTCGCTTAGGATTCTAACACTTCGTTAGTCGTTAGAATCCTTCACTCGCTCGTGATTCATCTATGGCCCTCGCTTTAAATCCGTCCTTTATTCACTATAGTTGCATAATATACTATTTTATTTATCAGTCCATTTCATTACACTAGAAGATCAGATGGTTTTATTCGTTTTAGGCCCGATTTCACCAACAGGAATGCAAAACTAGAATAACTATACCGTGGATAAATTTATACTCTACATTTATTCTTGGATATCCCATTTTACGTTTCACCACATTTGGTTTAACTATTCTTCCAAATAGAGTTTTATTTTATCTATGTGAACCATTGATTTACTACCAAACGTAGATAGAGCGCTTCATACAAAAATGCGCTTGAAATCTGTCACCTAATCGACTATACATTTGTACTCGCTGATATATACTTGAATATGCACGCCCGAATGAAAATTTCCATAAAGAAAGTACCGTATATATCGAATTCAACCTTATTCTGCATTATTACGGCAACTATTTTAAGTACAACCGTGGGAAGTTATATCATTTTATACCTAGCCACAGAGCAAACGACGTTTTAGTAATTGCTACAAGAAAATATCAACTTTATACTCTCAAACATAATGCTTGAAATTGCTTATCGCGTTGTCGCTCCAACGCATGAATGAGATAACACATCGTAATACGACGCCCGTGCGAGCGAGACGATTGTGATGTACTGACACTGACGCGAAGCGACATGTTTATGCTTAAAATAATTGTTTTTTAATGGTTTTTACGTATAAATCGAATATTTGAATACATGATAAGATGTGTCATGAGTTTACTCACGCAAAATATGAAATCCCGTCTTCTTCCTGCCGTTTCTGGCTATTGTTACCACAACTTTTGAATGCGCACTTCGGCATGTTTACGTGCCGACAGCTAATCACTCACTATGGAAAGGAACTGCACGAGTCGCGATTGAGCAGTTCTTCACCGGCCCACTTTTCGATCGTTCCTGCGTTATCTACGTTTGGTAGTAAATCAATGATGTGAACGAATGAATGATAATGCTGCGAAATTAAATAGTACATTCTCTCCGTAAATCACATAGCCAATTAGCTGTTTTTTAAACTAGTAGGATTATACGTCAGTTACGACTACTGTCACTTTAGACAGCTCGCCAATCGGCTGTTCATCAGACGCCACCTCTCTTATTTATTCTAGTATTATATCTGTTATACCGTCGAATTCGACGGTATAAAACCTATTCTCGGATAACGGCTATATTCTAAGTACAAGTATTTGGTGAAATTAAAATTGACCTATCTGAGAGTGACTCACGATTTTATCCTTGGTATAAAACTTATCTGACTGGTGAAATCGGGCCTTAGACGTACCTTGAGCTCGTAGGTGATGTCGATGAAGGAGCACGCGTTGAGGTTGTGCACGTCGACGTCCGGCACGAGCAGTGGCACGTCCCAGCGGCGGTCGGTGTGGGGCGCCACGGGGCCCTTCTTCTGCTCCACCACAGTGTCCCTCTGGGACCTGGTGTCGTGCTCGTGCTTCGCCGTGAACGTCACCTCCTGCGCATCCGACACATAGAGATATATAGAGATCCGATAGATCGATACAATTTTCTCGATTATTACTTTCTCAATCTGAATATTAATCTTAATTTGACGTTCATAAGTACACTGTGTGATTTATTTATTGGATGAATGTTCTGGAACAATTTAATAAATCGAATAATAAATTATATAAAATAATAATAATAAATAATGTGTTTGTTTACACATAATGTCATTCAACCCAAAATTTTCATGTAAATCATAGTATGATTATCATGTCTATGATTTACATGAAAATTTTGGGTTGAATGATATTACGTGTAAACACATTTTAATAATGAGTTTTCGATAAAGAATTGATTATTTATTGGTTATTTTGAAACACCGTGTATATTTTTATAAAACAAAAGTTACTTTTGTGAAATTATTACTATTAAAGTAATAACTATTAAGATAATAAAACTATTAAAGTAATGTTTGTAATTTAGAAGAGACGAACAAATTTGACCTTTCGAGTTTCTTGCCTTCTCGAGAAGTCTCTCCCAATTCTGCACAGGTGTAGAGTGATTTCTTTTCCATACTTGTATTTGCAATTTGCATACATTTTAATTTTGATCCGGAGATTTAATTGTGGTGAGGATGTATGTACGTTGTATAGCTTGACAAGGAGCATATTGTACGTGTGAATATTGTTTTTATATTTTAGGCGTGTATTACTGGGTAATTATATAATTATATCTTGATTAAACAAATGAAAATAGTTTTGGAACGGCGACATGTCTTTTTTTTAAACAAATCACTATCGCATTTCGTTAATATCATTATATTTAGGTATTTCGTGTAAAATGAATTGACTAGGCATTAAGTATTGTTGTGTATGTATGTATGTATGTATATGAATACCTAAATACAAATATGTAAAAATTATTTAGGTTTTTTAAGTTACTGAGAAGTAAAGAAAGGTAAGAATTCATCTTGCATTTCTACTACTAAACAGGGAAATCTTTCTTACCTGCTGTTTTTTTAGTTGGTATTATTCCAAATAACTAATAACACAATGGAAATAGATCTATTTCCTATTGCCTCAAATTAAACAAAAAAATTTAGATATCATACCTTCTTGATGGCAAATTTGATGTAGTCAATCTCAACGGTGCTACGGTTCTGGCAGTAGACCTCGATGGGGATGGTTTGCCCGGGACAGAAGCCGTTGGCTGGGATCTTGACCACGGTGTGTGATGAGCCGCCGCCGATGCACCAGCAGCAGTAAGACTGGTCGAACTCGAAGTTAACTGGCTCCTGTGTGGAATAAGTTGCTGTGAGAGGAACTAGAAGTACTATCAAGGACACTGGCACCTTACCAGTCCAGCGTCAAAAGTCGCTTGCACACTGCACGATGACAATCGCGTCAGACCACGCCCCGCTCCATTCATTCACCAATAGTGAAGCGTAAAGCAGACTGACACCAAGAGCGATTTCAATGAAACCAGATGTCTGTCTATGATTAGCCGTAGTAAATCGTAGTAAAAATACGTAGTCAATCAGGGATAGGTATGGGTCGTGTGGGCGTGTCATGTCTGTCTATGATTGGCCGTAGTAAAAATACGTAGCCAATCAGGGATAGGTATGGGTCGTGTGGGCGTGTCCGATGCGATCCGCTTTCAAACAAATATTTCTACAAAGGCACGAGAGACCTCGATAGTACATAGTAGTTCGGCACTGATGTTAGTCACTGCGTTATGCTACTTCCACATGACGTTCAGTGACACAAAACATGTAAAGGTTTAAATACAGTTTTTAAACGCTGTCTATAAATTTAGACACTAGGTGCGTTCCGAATGAGCTTATACAATTTTATTTTTTAGTTATGACAAAATTTCGTGTGCTTGTTCAGACAAGCAAACTGAACTACTTTCACTATGGGACCAACTTCGAAATCGCAAAAAAAATCAGCTGTTCCATACAAATGTTCAACATTCACTGAACCTAAATGTATGGAACAGCTGATTTTTTTTGCGATTTCGAAGTTGGTGCCATAGTGAAAATTGTTCAGTTTGCTTGTCTGAACAAGCACACAAAATTTTTGTCACAACTAAAAAATAACCTTGTATAAAGTCTATTTTTTAATCTCGTAGACCAATTTGACAAATGCAAACGTCAAACGCAAAAATAATGTTGCCAGCTTTTGCCGTAGTGCTGTCCTATGATACCGGTTTTATGAATCGTATTTCGGAGTGGCAATTCGGACCGGGGGGCCGGGTCCGTATAGAATGTTACTAGGTGGATTTTACTTAGTATTGATTTTTGCGAGTGAAGCATGAAACATGCAGCTTCATGCTCACAATGGGTGCGGTTCATAATCAGATATCAGTTCAAACGTTTGCATGCATGCAAACAACCCATTCAAATCGTTAGCACTGCTCACGGACGTAAGCACTCAGATCAATTTTGCACCGAGCTTTCGATCTGTGAGTCTGTCAAGTTGACAGTTAATATAATTTGAAAAGAAAAATTGGAGGGAGACGTATTGTGCCTCCAGTATCTTTACAGAGCACTTCTCTATTCATTGTAGAAAATCTAATGAAAATATAAATTAGAAAAAATATAATTTAAAAGTAAAATTGATGTTGACTTTGACATTGACAGTTCTGGAGATAGTGCACTACCTCTTTTCTGTTAGCACTTTCAGCATCAATCGGTGATGTCATCAATTAGGTATAGGTCAGTCCTTATAGAAGTCGTTTGATTTTCGGACTCGATAGAAGCGTAATCGAAATAAAGCTTATAGAATAAAACTGAAAACTGTAGGTTAGGTTAGACATTGAGTGCGGTTCATAATTTGATATCAGCGCTCGTGTATTTTAAAAAATATTGACGTAATACGTCCTACCGCATACAAAATGCGCACATGAGCAATTTTGGACCGATTGTTTGCGTGCAAATAGCGCACACGAGCGCTGATATCAAATTATGAACCGCACTCAATGTCTAACCTAACCTACAGTTTTCAGTTTTATTCTATAAGCTTTATTTCGATTACGCTTCTATCGAGTCCGAAAATCAAACGACTTCTATAAGGACTGACCTATACCTGTCCTGTGCAGCTCTAACATGACGAAGATGGAGCCGCCTTTGACTATTCGCAAACATTGAGTGCAACATTTTATGGAGTGATGAAACCCTATTTATGCGTGTCGGTATTTACAATAGAAAAAATGAACACTTCTGGGCGTTAAATAACCCCGTGAGGGTAATTTAACGCTAGTTATTAATAAAATAAACACGGTTATTTTTTTATCACCCTGGAAAAATTTAAGGGACGCTTCAGGACACATCCATTATTATACACGGTTATTTTTTTATCACCCTGGAAAATTTCAGGGATGCTTCAGGACACATCCATTATTATATAAAAAATAAAAAAAATTAAATTAAAAAATAATAAAAAAATACAAAAAAATAAAAAAAATCTCTAAAAATCCTGCTTTCAACTAAGGCAGCATTTTTTGGATTTTTAAAAAAATTAATATAAAATTAAGTAAGCGAGTAATTTTTTTTATTCATATATAAAACATTCTAATACCATGTCGTGAAGCGTCCCTTAAATTTTCCAGGGTGATAAAAAAATAACCGTGTATAAAAAAAAGAAATAAAAAATTTAAAAAAAGTGAAAAAAATCTAAAAATGCTGCTCTCAACTAGTGCAGCATTTTTGGATATTTTGAAAAATTTATCTATACTAATATTATAAAGGAAAGATTTGATTGTTTGTTTTGAATATGCTTCGAAACTACTGAACCGATTTTGATGAAAGTTGGTATAGGGATAGTTCGAGACCAGGCCAAGGACATCCTACGGGAAAATATAAAATTCCCACGGGAAAACAAAAATAACGCGGACGAAGTCGCTAGCGGAAAGCTAGTATATAAAATATATATGTAGCTGAGTTTTTTTAATAAATATTTAAATCATTCCACTACCATGTCGCGAAGCGTCCCTTAAATTTTCCTGGGTGATAAAAAAGTTATCCTGTATAACATTAAATCGTCAGTGCGTAATTATTTGAATGACTGTAACTGCGCCGTATGTGCATTGCATAGGGTTCATATCGGCTCGTTGTCCCAGCGATGCAACGGCTGGCCGCGGCGCTAGCTAGTATCAGCTGACTTTAGGCGAGCGACTCGATCACAGTTCGCGCGTATGAATGAATAGGCGCGACGTCCCGTTTTTAATATTTTTTAGAGATATTTTGAAGTACATATGTTATTCGAAAATATCGCGATTAAAGAAATAATTTACAAATTAATTTTTAATATTGATCTTGAGATCTTATTTTTCGATTTTGGTTCGTACTTGAAAAATGATCCTGTAAAGTGTAGTCGCCAGTAATTAGTTAACGATGGTAAAATGGTATCTATGCATGTGTACTCGTGATAACAAGAAACTTAATGTCGAATTCCTAACAAATGTTATGATTTTCCATAGTAACATTAATTCAATTATTATTATTTAAGACCATTATCATTATTATGTATAGAAAGCTGATTTTTTTCAAATTCGACGGTGCTCGACGAAAGTTGTTATCGTAAAATAATTACTCCTACAAAAAATAGTAGCCGCTAAAAAACCGAAATTTTCCGGTTGGGGTACATCACTATTTAAAAAGAGTCAAAAATTGGTAACCGTAAACCCCAGTAAATACATACTACATGTGATTGTAACAGCAAATTTTGTACCTTATGCCTTACACAATAAAGAACTTGAACTTGAATGTCAAGCCATCATTGTTGGCAGTTCGCGTCAATTGGCGAAGATTGATACAAGTTTAATCGATCCTGTCCAATTCAATGGCATAGTAATCCCATTCGAGCCCATTGTTAAGAACTTGGGTTTGCTTATTGACAATAAATTTTCTGCAACAGCACCTAATTTATGTAGCTTAAGTTAATTTAATTGATACTTAAGTAGACAACAGAAAAATTACCCCACTACTGTACGATTTTCCTCATCCCTCACAATAAATGTAACTGTCTACATTGTTGTTTTCAATCGTTGACATTGACATTTGAAGTCTCATAACAGGACGCTCACGGCGATTATGATCCGCGCATGGTCGCCGTAAACCGCCGTAAGCCGCTTAACAAATATTTCCACACAGCAATACTTGTTAACATAAATACAACATAATTTTTTAAGTTAAGTTTCTTGCGCCCATTCTCGTTATCAGCTAAAAGACGTCCTGAATGGGTGGTAAGTAGAAAAAAATTGCGACGATTCAGAAGGGGTTTTTATCATGCCATATTCAAATAAGGAAGATTTCAAAGAAAATTGTCCTCGAACTCTATCCAATTCTTTCCCAAACAGTCTAGTGGTGTAGTGATTTAGACCAATAGGGATGATGACTGAATTCTAATTTTCACATCTCGTCATAAAATATTAAAATACCGTAGAAAAATATACAATCCTGTGAAATTAGAATTCAAATGGGCTTAAAAATACATTAGATACAAGCATTTTAAGTTGTTAATTTGGAAGCGATTAGACAGAGATTCGACATCAACCGTGACGTCATTGCTTAGTACGGTCATATAAACTCCATATAAATTGCCGTTTTGCTAGAAAGAGATGGAGAAAATCTTTAATACCTTATATCTTGGTTGTTTTTTTAGTTATTCGAAAACCGATTTTTCTTTCAAGTTATTATCTGAATGAACTTCTATTAAAGCAAAAAAAAAATTCTAGTCATCTAGCCTATTTGTTAATATATTAGAACTAGCATTATATTACTCCTTAGAAATTCTTCTACTTGGTTTAATTGGTTCTAATGGACTCGGAAACTCTGCTTTCTGCTATCAGAGTGATATATTATATTTGTGGGCTTACATTACAGTTTTGCATATTCAAATCAAGAGGCGCGTGGACTCGGATTTCCCTCCATTTCTCTTCATCTATTGCGTACGGTATGTCCATGACGCATCGCAGCTCGTAGCGCACGTGGCCATTTGAGGCTTCGAACGACGATGGACACGTGTCCGGCAGCTGGAAGCTGAATGGAAACTCGTTGTGGCCGGGGCTAAGAGTATGCTCCACTGAAAAACAAATACTTTTCTCAGACAAATTCTAATGCAATACTGGATTTTGGTAATTAATTACACTATTGGATATATTTTTCAGAAGTAACACAGGTTAAGTGTTATTTGCTTAAGTAAGTAGTTACCTTGGGCTTGAGCCCCAGGAGCCAGATTAATGGACTCATATGATACGAGTCTATTAATCTGGCTCCTGGGAAGATAGAGCTAACCTTCTCTACCTCCCACTGGAATACTTCCTGTCTGGCATATCCTCGTATTTCAGTACACTTATTTCAATAGGCCAGAGTATTCTGGGGGCCAAGTCGAAATAGGGACGCATTCACACGGGATATAACGTGCACACAAGATTGTAATTGCAAGCTTTTATTGGTAGGTTTACAAGCTAATATTGAAATGTAATGGATATAATGGAATCAAGCTTAGTTTAGATAACCGTTGGTATGTGTCGTTGTGCGTCGGGAGCAAATCAGTGACTACAAATTTTCAATTGTTTGTCAATTTTACTGTCAGATAAATCTTTAAGGTAAAGATTTGAAATATTTAATTTGAGAATGTCTTTTAATTGCAAGTTTCATCATAACAGCTCATATACTCCCCACCAAGGGGCTTCAGCTTACCCGAATGTTATGGTGATTAGGCCTAATGGTGCTCCTACATTGCCGTTATAAAATGTTTACAATGCTAGTAAACATTTTAACAAACATTTGATCACAATGTTAAAAAAATTCATGTTAGGTAATGTTGGTAAACATTTCTAAACAAAATTGTTAGTAAACAAATTGTAACTAATTAAAACATTTGTTATCTTTTGTTAGTAAAAATGTATACAGGTGACAGCGAGGTATTCAGTCTTAAAAAATCATTTAAACAACCATCAATGTCCAAATTCTTTGAGATAGTCTGAGGCACTATACTTTTCTCTAGCGTTTGTCGCATACAGTGAGAGCGCTTTTTCTTTTTTTTGAACATAAACTAAAAGCTATTCCAATGAACAAATCTTCTTTACAAACGTAAAATCACTCTGAATTTTTATAATTAAAAATAGGAACAAAATTAGTAGCAAACTGAATATCTTAGTGAATCAAAAACGTCATAACGTCCGCCTGCCCGTCTCTGTTGCTCTTATACCGGGCGGGCCGCTGTACTGAGACGCGCGGCGAGTGCAAGCGAGCGAGCGGTCAATGAAATACGGGACCATGTATGGTCCTGTATTTTTCATATTAAATACTAGCTGTGCCCGCGACTTCGTCCGCGTGGAATAGTAACAGCTGGACCGATCTTGATAAAAAGTAGCCTATGTTACGAGTATACCTTATATAATTAGCTATCTATTAGTGAAGTCCCGTCAAAATCGGTCCAGCCTTTCGGAGATTAGCGGGAAAAACAGACAGACAAAAGAAATTTAAATTGTGTTTTTGTCATTGGTACCCGATATACATTCATACGCATTTAGCAAAAACTTGTTATTTTGACATTACAAACAGGCACTTTAATTTTATTTATTTGTATCGATGTATAGATAGGACACGACCAAAATGATCGCTGAAAAACGGGACGTCCTGTAAAATACAGGACAGTTGGCCACCCTAACCACACTGGCCCAGTGCGGATTGGTCGACTTCACATTCATATAAACCATTGAATTTCTTCGCAGATGTATGCAGATTGCCTCACGATGTTTTGCTTCACTGTAGGTTGTAGGAGCGTCAAACTTGGGGACTTGTTAAGAGTACTTCAAAAAATTTCATTAGACAAAGGGTTTAGTAGGATTTAGTAGGGTCAAAAATCAAAACGCACTTTGATAATCTACCATAAAATAGGTGCATTGTCGACACATAAGCACTGACTTTAATTTATTTGTACTGCTTCTCAACAGAGAGTGCATAATGAAATAACACCTTGGATATTATAACTTTTATTATATACTAGTGGGCCCGGCAGACGTTGTCTCGCCCGATTACAGCGTCACCTACCGGGTACAACTGTACTTTTAAACCTTCCTTGGACCTATTCAAACACACACAGAAAATTTCGTAAGAATCGGTCGAGCCGTTTCAGAGTTTTTGCGAGACTAACACACAGCGTTTCATTTTTATATACATAAAAGAAGAAGAAGATTAGCTTTCCGCTCGCGACATCGCCCGCGTTATTTTTGTTTTCCTGTGGGAATTTTTTTCCCGTAGGAAAATTACCCTATATCCTTCCCCAGGTCTCGAACTATCCCTATACCAACTTTCATCAAAATCGGTTCAGTAGTTTCGAAGCCTATTCAATACACTCAAACCTTTCCTCTTTTTAATATTAGTATAGATATAGATTATTTGCTATTTGGTGTGAAGCTTGCAAAATTGTAAAACTCAGTTAGCGCTCACCATTTTGGCCCCCAAACAGGTATATCTTAAGATTAATGTACTCTTCAAAAGATTCATGATCCACTGTGTAATGCTGAGTGCGGTTTTCTATGCGGCGACTTCGTTCTGATGTCCAGTGTACTTTGCAGTATCCCCTTATTGTCATGTATATACCTAGAAAAAAATAAACATCTGAAGAGCTTTTTTATACAACTAGGTAGGTATGTTGGCAAACAAGCATACTGATGGTAAGTGGTAACAGTTACCTATAATACACGTGGTTCCTGTGAGATTTACAGCAAATCTGCACATCTCACAGGAACCACAGTATACGTGACTAACGTGACATACTTGTGACATAAGATGTAAAGACACGGTAGCCAGTAATTTCACTGCCATATCTTACCCTTCAAACCAGGACAGCAACGCAAGCACTGATGCTTTGCGGCAGAAATAGATAAGACGGATATTCTATTTTTATACCTACATCAATTTAGTTATGCAATAGGTATATGAAATTAAATAAGTTTTTTATAAACTGCTAAATTGCAGACTCTTTAATTTCGACCATGCACTCTGTGTAGTTTTTGTTCCACTTTGACCTTGCCTTCTATTATTATTGACGGAACAAAGCTATTCACTAACAAGGTCAGATTAATTGCTTTAAAAAATCTTATTGTAAGCATATCCCATCATCCATGCATCCTATGTTTTGGTGGGCACTACCTAACTTAATACAAATTTCAAAAATCTTTTTTTTATACATTGTGATGTGATACTGTTTTCATTTTTTTTACAAATGACAAGGAAGCTCTTGGCCTTCACCTCACCTGATTTAAGTGATTAAGACTCCTCAACAACCGAGGAACTGGCTATCTTACCACTTAATTATCGAAACACAACAAAGCTATAGATGCATTGTTATTACAGCGTCAAACTTAGGTAAAATAGTGAATAATAATAAGCTAGCCAGGCGGGCTCAGAAGACCTATACCAACCAAACCGAGCAGAAAAATTTCTGCCAACAAAGGGAATCGAACCCCGGACCTCCAGATCAACACCCCGTAGCCTCAACTACCAGACCACAGACCTCAACCACTAGACCAGTAAGTTAACCGGAGGCGGTTAACTTACTGCATATTTAACAATAACAATATTTTATTCTTGATTTATTGATCAAAACAATTTACTTAAATGATATTACAAACTCATCCAGCAAAACCACTTGAATTTTTTTAATTATCTATACCTATAAAATGCTTTGTCCTGAATGACTGACTGACTGACTGACGGATCAACGCACAGCCTAAACCGCTGATCGCAGAAACTTGAAACTTGGAGGGTGTGTTCTTTGTATGACGTAGGCGTCCGTTAAGAAAGGATTTTTCGAAATTCTACCCCTAAGGGGGTGAAAAAGGGGGTCAAAGTTTGTATGGGACAACTAGATTCCTTGGTCCAATCTACTTTAAATTTTGCATAAACATTTGTTAATAGAATCGATGGATAACATGTTTCGTATTTTATTGAAATTCATCCCCTAATAGGGTGAAATGGGGTGGTAAAATGTGATATCGTCATTATTGTCGTTTTCATGTTTTTTTGGGTCGTAGATTACGAAAATAACATCGATATCAAAAGCCAACATGGCGGAAGCAAAATACCATCATCCCTTGATGGGGTGCAATGCAGAGATTTAAATCGTTAGATGCGCCTTGCGCTTCCAAAAAGTGACTACATTTTATGTCTGTGTGCGTTACATGACAAATTCACACAACAACGCGACGCGCCATAAAACTTTGACACCTAAAATCGCTAACGTTGTATTATGCAAGGGGTCAAACTAATTTGGTTTAAACGACTAAACATTGACACGTATATCGATCTCGCTCACGTATTGTTCGGTCTCGCTCGTACAAACACGTACCGGACGCCAAATTAAGTAAGTGATTTATTTGGGAAATGATGAAAATAATTAATAAATAGGTGGTTACGCATAAAATGTAATTCCCTTAGATTTGTTGGTATTCCTCGAGTTATTAAAACACTTTCTAAAGGCACAGGAAGGCATATTTTCTCATTTTACACTTGAAATTAGGGAAAAGAAAAAATGCATTTCACCTCCAACGCTCGGTGCTTTCTGCCACAGACTACGACCGAATGAGTGAGCTCACTCTTCCCAACGTTGACACATTTTCGAGCGCCTTATGTATGGGAAGGGCGCATGGCGCATCTAACGATGTGCAATGGAGTTGAAGAGATACCTACGATTCTGTATTAATTATCTTAATCGTATTTAAAAATGAATTTTTCGGAAGAACATTTAGGCATAATTTCATTTCTTTAAATTCACTTTTTAATTTTAGTGAAAAAATATCATATAAAATTTTCGAACAATGCGTACCTACACCTAATATGTAGAAAATCAACATGGCGCACATAAAATTATTTTGACAAGTCTGTCACATAGTGCACAGAAAAATAAAATCTTTTCTGTTAATGGCGGTGCCCATTTGAATTTCGCCAACCAAGAAGTTTAGACGTTTCAAAGACAAAAGGCTCAAGCTATACAACCAATGTATAAGACAATATCATGTCACAAATATTTCTATCTTTCTATAATCTATTGTACCGGTTTCGTGAAAATTGGTCAAAAATTAAACCAAGCTAGGTTTAATTTATGACCAATTTTCACGAAACCGGTACAATCTATGAAATATTTGAAACTTCGAAAAGTAAGGCGAGATCAATACCCTTTTCAAGGTATTTTGAAAGGTGTTTTATATTTTTTGCACACATATTATGTCTAAAGAATTAAACTCTTTCATCCATTTAAACTATTAAAAGTAATTCATTAATATTGATAAATTAAAATATGTCAGACTGCAATGATTCTGGGTTACGCGTAGAAGGATTACGGGACTAAATTGATCCTAATGTCTAAAATGATGGATCACTTTTTTTTGGATCCACCCAAGGAACATGGATATCGAACGAAAGGACCTAAAGAGTAGAATACATTGAACCTAAGCACGTTGACCTTATTTAACATGACCCCCGATAAAAGTTTGTTTCCAAACCCAGCAATATGGGTATCAAATGAAAGGTCTTGATGAGTAAAGCACTATGAACAAGGCCTTAAAGAGTAGAGCATTATGAACCTACGAAAATCGCACTGAATTCAACATGGCCGCGCTTTTAAAGACGGAAAAAAGTTAATTTTCCAAAGCCAGCAATATGGGTATCAAATGAAAGGCTTTTATGAGTAAAACACTATGAACCTAGCAACTGTAATGTTCGGAGGTCGCACAGAATAAGACACGTATTATTCGTTGAGCTGTTTATTCCAGAATGAATGGTTACACAATTGCTCCCATATATATATATCATACAATATATTAATTATAAATCTACCCTACACTACAGTCCTCCACCCTGAAATGGGAATATATTTTTCTTCTTTTTTTTTTTTTTTAGACTAAGTTAGAGTAAAGAACAGAAAATACATAACATATCACGTTCATGAGCTACTAGTTCATAACATTGCGATGTTACTATAACTAAGTGTTAAAGTCGCAATAATTTCTAATACAATATACATTTCTAATACAATAGATGGTTCTTTCTTTATTAATTGATAACAATCACATAGCTATTACATTTTACATTAATATAATTTTTTTTTATACAACTATAGAATAACATGATACTGCAATTAAAAGGAAACTCTTCAACAGGAACATTTTATACACACACATATAGCTACTTATTACTTAATTTTATAACTAACCGGCTTAACTAATCTACACTGACGTATAGGACGATGCTGGGGCGGTACAGGGACGTCAGCGGCTGATACGTTCTCGGGGAGAATATCAGTGTCTCCTTGTGTTCGAGATTCCGCAACTGAATTCTCCGGTTCATGATATGACCTTGGTGGTAAGCTGGGCAATGTTTCACCCACTTGTGACTGCTCAGACTGAGGAATCGTCAGACCCTGTACACCACCTGTACCTTCGGCCAGAGACGCTTGTCCCGGCTCTGTAGAGATAAGAAGCGACTTTCTAGTTTTACGTTTAATCTGGTCTAGGTGTCTATGTATTCGGTTCCCACTTACGTCCGTTACACAAAAATCGTTCCTTCCTGCTGAGGAAACTATTTTACCAGGCAACCACTTCTCCCCCCTTAAGTACTGACGGTACCACACTTCATCACCTACATTAATATTTCTGTCGTTGCCCCCTACCGCACCGATTTGACTCTTTTGGGCCTTTTGGACCCGAGCCTCCCTATCTGGCTTAAGGGCATCTAGTTTCGTACGTAAACGTCTACCTAATAGCAAAGTGGACGGACATTCACCCGTAGTTGGATGTTCGGTATTCCTATAGTGTAATAAGAATGTATGTAATGCCATATTCGTTTTGTCAAAAATCGCCTTTTTGATCACTCTTTTTATAGTTCTTACGGCATTTTCCGCGGCTCCATTTGATGAAGGATGGTACGGGGCAGTAAACATATGCTCAATACCACACTTTTGCAGGAAATAAGCTATTTCCTTGCTAGTAAAAGGTGGCCCATTATCGGTCACTACCTGCTTAGGTATTCCCCATCTACTCCAGAGCTCGCCTAATTTTGTAATTGTACTAATTGCACTGGTACTAGGAACAAGGAAAACCTCAATCCACTTGGAAGTAGCATCGATAGCAATAAGATAAATTTGGCCAGCTAGTGGACCTAAGAAGTCCAAATGCACCCGGGACCAGGGCCTGGCGGGCCACGGCCAGGGACGCGGCGCGGCGCGCGGCGGCGCGTCCGCCTGTGACGCGCACACGCCGCATTCGCGGCACTCGCGCTCCACCGCCTCGTCTATGCCGGGCCACCAAACGTAACTGCGCGCTATTGACTTAGACTTCACGATACCCATGTGAGGTTCGTGAATTAATTTGACTACTTTATCGCGACAATTTTCTGGGACTACCAACCTATGACCCCACATCACACATCCCAATTCCTCATAAAGCTCCGTTTTGCGATTAAAGTAAGGCTGTAAATTCTTAATATCACATTTTTCGGGCCAACCATCCCGTATATACATCAAAATTCTGCTTAAGTCCGGGTCTTTCCTAGTTTGTTTTTTTATTTCCAGGCTACCTAATAATAAAGCTTCATCGGCAAAATGTAGATAAGTTTGTTCCGGCATCAATTCGCTAGCCTTCACTTGACTACTACATTTCTCTGGTAACCTAGAAAGTCCGTCAGCACAATTAGCCGTTGTTCTTATATATTCAATATCGTAATTATAAGCGGATAATATAACTGCCCAACGCTGCATCCGGCTAGCAGTCATTGTAGGTATACTGCTATGAGAACCAAATATTGATACTAGCGGTTTGTGGTCAGTGCGTAACGTGAATTTCCGACCATAAATATATTGGTGAAATTTATGCATACAAAATATAATAGCTAAGGCCTCACGATGTATTTGAGAATAATTTTTCTCAGCCGCGGTGAGCGACCGGGACGTATATGCCACCGGGCGCTCCCCTTCCGGCCAGGGCTGCGTCAGCACACTAGACGTGGGTCGTTACGTTATTTTCAAGAAACGTAACGAAACCGGTTACTTGGTCGGCGTCACCTGTTTCAAAACTAGTTATTTTTGTAACTAGCTATTTTTATTCAGCTATTGTGATTGTTTGCATAAATATCTCCACCAACTATACAGTTACACACGAAACGAAAATAAATTAAATCACTATCAAAGTGTTTGTAGCTATACAGTTAAATCAATAAATTAACTTCCCTTCATACTTTATTCAGGCTTAGGACTGACTGCATTAAATGTATTTATGATTGACTAGCTTTTCGTTCGCGGCTGCGCCCGCGTTATTATTGTTTTCCCGTGGGAATTTATATTTTCCCGTGGGAAAAATTATTTTGTAGCCTATTTAAGCCCGGATAATAAATTTCGTAGAAATTTGAGTAGATTTTAAAATTTTCCATATACATTTCCAACCCCTTTTTTGCACCCTAAGGGGGTGAATTCCAATAAACCATGAAACACGTGTTCAATTAAATATTTTTAAGAGCAATTTCAAGTTTTATCAAAATCGTTGCCAATTTAAAGATTTTTCCATACAAACTTGCAACCCCTATTTCATCCCTTTAGGGTTAAAATTTCTAAAAATCCCTTCTTAGTGTCCGTGCACATTTTGAATCAAAATAACTGTCCAAATTTCACGATTCTACCATTAGCGGTTACGGCTGTGCGTGCGATTAGTGTTTACTAGGAAACTATGATATTAATAACATTTTTTTATAATTTTATAATATTATACACATTGACATTTTTTTTTAATATATTTTATTTTTATGATAGGTAATTGAGTTTATGACCCTATCAAAAATCTTTTTGGATCTAAGTTAACATTTAAATACGTCAATTGGGCAACTACTCACACCCAACAATCACAGTAATAACGCTTTTACAAAAATCACTACTTGTAATTTGTCTCGAAACTAGTTATTCGGTTACATGCCGCGTAGCTAGTTATTGTAACTAGTGACGTGAAATAACGCCCACGTCTACAGCACACCCCCCACTCCGAGTGCGCTGGCATCACAAGTCACGATCAACGGCTTGTTAGGGTCATAATGTGCTAACACTTCAGTACTAGTTAACGCTTGTTTAATGCTAGTAAAGGCATCCTCACATTTATGATCCCAATGCCAATCCACTCCTTTGCGTAACAAGTTGTTCAAAGGCACTAAATAGTAACTAAAATTCCTTATAAATTTAGAAAAAAAGTTAACCATTCCTAGAAATGAACGTAGTTCGCTTACGTTACCCGGTCTTTTCATTTTTAGTATAGATCTTATTTTCATATCGTCCGCTATAATACCATCTTTTGAAACGATATATCCCAAATATTTTACTTTTTCAGCCAAGAAAACACATTTTTGTTTCTTCAATTTCATTCCATATCTAGATAAACGCTCAAAGACTGTTTCCAACGCGCGACAATGGCTAGTTAAACTATCCCCACCAATAATCACGTCATCCAAGAATACTTGGACATTTGGAATTCCCTGTAAAAGATTGTGCATGATACGTTGGAAAATACCTACGCTCGAAGCTAACCCATATACTAATCGATTATAGCGAAATAAGCCGCGATGTGTATTTATGACAGTATACATTTTTTAATTATCGAGTTCAATTTGATTATAAGCCTGGGATAAGTCTAATTTACTGAAAAATTGTGTTCCATTCAAACCTACCAGGACGTCCTCTATCCTGGGTAGTGGGAACCGATCTACCAGTAAAACCGGGTTAAGAGTCGCTTTATAATCTGCACAGAGCCGCAACGTACCGTCTGCTTTCATCACCGGAACCAGCGGTGATGCCCAGTCTGAGCAGTCAACCGGCTCAATGATACCGGCGGACAGCATTGTGTCCAACTCGGCATCGATGCGCTCGCGTAAGGCGTACGGCACCGGCCGCGCGCGGTGGAACACGGGAGCGGCCCCCTCCCGCCCGTGTACCGTCCCAGCCCGCCGTCGAACAACTGCTTATACCTGTTGAGAATAACATTTATGTTACTATTCTTATTACTACTATTTACATAGTTAAGCATTGAATCTGTTAAGCAGGTTTTCGAAAAACTTGGAATCACAATTTGTAGTTCCGATAACCACTGTCTACCTATTAATGATGTATTACCACCATCAATGATAAAAAGCTCCAAATTCTTTTTTAAATTGCAATACCCAATTTTAGGTCGTATAATACCTATTGGTTTAATTTTTGATCCATCATAAAACTTCAACACAGTGTCGTCTTGTTCAATAGGATGGTAGGAAAAATACTTATCATATGTTTTTTTGCTAATACAAGAAATAGCAGTTCCGGTATCTATTTCCATCGATATGCAAACATCGTCTATAAAAATTGGTAAACTTACAGCCTTATAATTGTTGAGAGCCAACAGGTTTAAGTTCTCCTCCACGGCAGCCCCGTCGCCGCTGTCTTCGTCACTAGACGCCTCCTCGGTTTCTCCAAAGTAGAATCCTCGCGACGTCTGACCCTCGGCTTCCGGACATACTCGACGCAAATGTCCAGTTCGCTGGCACCGACTACATACAAAATGTCGGTAACGGCAAGTCTCGTAGCCATGGTTAGTGGCACCGCAAGCCCCGCAGTTCGCAGCCCTCCACGCCGCCTTCGACGTTGAGCTGTGCCCGCGCGCCGCTGCCGACCGCTCGGCCGCGCTCTCCGCCGTGTGAGGTCCGCCACCACCACTACCCCGCCCCCCGCCGCCGCCGTCCGCTCGCCGCCGGCTCCCGCGCGCGGTGCCCCGTGCGCTGTATGCCCGCACTGCATGAATCGACTCAGCTGACGTGGTAACGGCCGATGACGGTTCTACCATCGCTGCGTCCCTCTCCGCCGCCTCTAACGAGCTCGCAATTTTTACAGCTTGAACGAAAGTTATAGAGTCGTCTTCGGCGAATAAACGTTGCCGGATTACGTCACTCTGTAGGCCACATATAAATTGATCCCGAAGGTTTTCGTTCAAACCGGTCCCAAATTTACAACTCCGAGAAAGTTTCTTTAGCTCCGCTACGTATAATGCCACGTTTTCATTAGCGTTTTGTCTTTTTTGTCTGAAGCGGTACCTCTCAGCTAACGAAGATGGCGTCGGTTGGAGATGTTGCTTCAACAATTCATCCGCCTCTGCGTAGGTAAGATCTGACGGCTTTCTAGGACTCGCCAGATTAATCAAAAGCTCGTATGCTTCGTCCCCCATGCAAGCTATCAATGTGGGTAACTCCAACTCCGCTGCAACTTTGTTCACCTTGAAATACATGTCTAATCTGTCCTTATACGACGACCACAGTCCAGACTTCACATCAAACTCACTTAGTTTACCGATCGACATAATTTTTTCAATTTCAACAAGCTCCGCGATAATTCACTATGATAAATTTTTTTACTCTCGTCGCCACTGTAATGTTCGGAGGTCGCACAGAATAAGACACGTATTATTCGTTGAGCTGTTTATTCCAGAATGAATGGTTACACAATTGCTCCCATATATATATATCATACAATATATTAATTATAAATCTACCCTACACTACAGCAACATTGACGAAAATTCAACATGGGCGCCGCTCAAAAAGGTGGATAAAAGTTCGATTCCAAACCTAGCAATATCGTTATCGAACGAAAGGCCTTTTTTTTTTAGTTTTTTTAAAACTCCACAGACTCGTGGTCCGTGCCTTCTGAATTCTTGGGTACAATATTATGTGATCTATAAAACGCTTACTACTAAGTACTCTTCACTTAATCTAGGGTGAGTTGCGCATTAACAATTTTATAGTTACCTATATAAAGATAATCTAATATTAATAAAATAATAATTATTTGCAATAAAGTGTATTATTATTATAATCTATGTGTTGACAACAATTCGCAAGTGCCGGGGACCCAGAACTATGCAGCGGACGTCGTCTAGGCTTATGCGGGCCAAGTCCCCATGAATGAACCATATGTTAAACAAATTCGGCCCCTTTTGATTGGTCCGCGGGCGGGATGTCGTCCCGCGAACCAAGGGATAGTGTATAAATATAGGGCCGAATACTGATAAATTGTAGTCAGTTGTAGTCAGTCAGTGGAAGTCGTCTTGCAAGAAGTAAATAAAGCTCCAAAAGTATCACAAAGAAACCTGCGTTTAACTCAAGAAGTACCTACATATAGTCCACTCTCAACATCTTGGTCATTCGAGACGGATACCAACTGTTAAGCGGAGAAGAGATCTCAAGTCACACTGAACGGTGACACCGAACTAAAGGGATCTCAACTCGCCACGATCGGCGACGCTCAACATTTTGATCCTACCGAGCCGGATCCAAACAAGTACAAGTGATGGTAATTACACGGAGCCAGAGCGGGAAGGAAGATTCAGCGTTTAACTCAAGTACCTACATACAGTCCACTCTCAACACTATGTATTATTATTTTCGTACGTGCATTATTATACTAACTATATAATACTATTCATATGTTACAATCTACTGATAGGACTAGTTCCGGATAGGGTTCGGGATGATATATTTATTGGTGGCTGGTCTTGCACCTAGATTGCTGCCCGTGTAAGGGCTCTGAACGCCATCTTTTCATTATGGTCTTTGATCTCGTCATCCGTTGCCGTGTTGGAAGGGGCAATGAGGCGTCTTATGGCGTCGTCCTCCTTCAGTTGACGATAGAAATAAGTGCAGGACACCGTGTGTCTAGTTATGGCGACCACCGCATGAGGGACACTATCGTGGACCGGGTTGTATCTTTCAGCTCCTCTGAGCACTATGACGTGTTCGTACGTTAGTCCCTGTGCTTCGTGGATCGTCAGTATTCTGGACTTATCTCCGATGCCAAACCCGTTTCTCCTATGCTCTTCTTTCTCTTCTTGAGTGAAGGTGAGGAAGAGGGTATTTGGGTCGCATCTTCGTTGTCTCGCTTCCGAAGCCATTCTGCATGTTAGGGACCTAGCACTTGCCGAGATGTATAAATACCCTCGTAGATATTTTGAAGGGCGTACACCACATCCATCGGACTTCGGTGTGTGCAGAGGAGCTTTTCAGTAACTGAGGTTATGGCGGCAGGACTTCCGTAACGCATTTCGAATAGGTTGTCTCTGTCGATAAAGGGAATTTGGTTTGTATCCGACATAAGTATCAATTCTTTTGCCCCGGTCAACCTTGATGCCATGATGATGGCTCCAAAGTGGACCAGGAGAGCTTCATCCACCATAAGGCGTTTTGATGCTCCCGCTCGATTTATAAGGACCGAGGCAATGGTTCATACTTTCCCTTTTGCGACTGCCCCCAATCGACTCGTCACTTCGTCCGACAGTTCTTTTGCAGTCTCGCGTGTGCTGGTGATGATCATGTCTTCCTTGATTTGGAAGTTTTTGAGGAGCCACGTGGTATTCCCACATCCTGGCACTCCGTTCACCCACCTTATCGCCAGTTTATCCCATGGTTCTGAGACCCAGGTTCCGGTCACGGCATTCGCTGATTCCAGAATCCGGTCCTCCAGCATGAAGCGGGTGCATTTGGCGATCACCACTATTGGGTCTTCGATCGGTGTGCAGAACGTGAGTGCTCCTCTTTCCTCAGTTGCTTCGTGGTCCACGAACGAAAGGCCTTAAAGAGTAGAGCAATATGAACCTAGAAAAATCACACTGAATTCAACATGGCCGCGCGTTAAAAAAGAAACGGATAAAAGTTCGTTTCCAAAGCCAGCAATATGGGTATCAAATGAAAGGCTTTGATGAGTAAAGCACTATGAACCTGGCAACACTCACATAAATTCAGCACAGCCGTCGCTCAAAAAAGGTGGATAAAAGTTCGTTTCCAAACCTATCAATAAGTGTAGGTATTAATTTAGAGGCCCTGAAGAGTAGAGCATTATGAATCTAGGGAAATTGCCCTTAATTCAACATGGCCACCGCTCAAAAAAGGCGGATAAAAGTTCGTTTCGAAACCCAGCAATATGGGTATCAAATGAAGGCTTCGTTGAGTAGAGTACTATAAACCTAGCAACATTGACATAAATTCAACATGGCCGCCGCTCAAAAAAGGTGGATAAAAGTTCGTTTTTAAACCTAGCAATATGAGTATCAAAGGAAAGGTCATGAAGAGTAGAGTACTATAAACCTTAGAAAATCGCCCTAAATTCAACATGGCCGTTGTTTTAAAATACGGATAAATGTTCGTTTCCAAGCCCAGCAATATGGGTATCAAATGAAAGGCCTTTATGAGTAGAGCACTATGTATGAATCCAGCAATGTTGACGTCAATTCGATATGGCCGCTGCTCAAAAAAGGTGGATTAAAGTTCGTTTTCAAACCTATGCGTGGTTGCAGGTGTTTTAAAATTAACCCTGTATAGTTTTGCATCCTTTGTAAGTTTGTACAATGGAAACTATATTTTTGTACACACAGCAACACGCTACTAGACTTTGCATGATGACCTTGACACCACTTGTATGTCACTCGTAATAGTGGCAGTTTTCATGGTGCAAATGTAAAGCTTGATATGTGGTAGACTGTACACAGATATTTATATAAAGACTAGCTGTGCCCGCGAACTACGTTTCGCCATCAAAATGTTTAACACAGTGTTTAGTTTTTTCCTCCATTTCATTCCATAACGTTTCAATGTAATTCTGCCTTTTGTGAGCAACGGCCATTTCGAAATTAGGACAATTTTCCTAGGTTCATAGTGCTCTAGGTACTCTTCAAGGCCTTTCATTTGGTACCCATATTGCTGGGTTTAAAATCAAACTTTTATCCGCCTTTCTTGCCATGTTGAACTTAGTGCGATTTTCCTAGGTTCTTAATGTTCTGCTTTCTAAGGCCTTTCATTTAAAGCCGATAATTGGTAGTAGGGCATCGGAACCGGTTTTTCCCGGTTCCAAAAGAACCGGGAATTCCCGGTTCTGAGGGTCCCTGAAAGAACCGGTTCTGTAAATCGGAGAACCGGTCTTTTCGGTTCTTTCTTAAAATAAATTTAGAAATACATCTCTTTATGCTAAATATCAAGTTATTATCATAATATTATTTTCATTTGACTCTCTCACATAATGACATAAAACTTATTGCACAAGTGTGGATCTAGCCACATTTGTGGATTCAGTCTTACCGAGCTGGACTATTTGCCCCAGGTAAACGTATTCAACAATTTCCAGTGTAGAGCCTCCAACGTTCACATTAGTGGGTACTATATGGGAATTCACCATGATTTTAGTCTTGCTTGTCCATGTTCGTTTTAAGACCTCTGTAGTCTTAGAGCATTATGCATAATAATGCTCTGTAGTTTCACGGTCTCAGCCATGACTACGGTATCATCGGCAAAACGAAGGTGAGTCATGTACTCGCCGTTTATGTTGATGTCGTGTCCTCTCCAGTCCAAAAGCTTAAATATATCCTCCAACGCAGCTGTAAACAGTTTCGGCGATATTACTTCACCCTGTCTCACACCTCGTTAAGTCGTATTGGTTTCGAGTTGTGGTCCTGAAGGCGGACTGACATAGTGGCGTTTTCGTACAATGACTGCAACACTTAGATGTACCGGTAGTCTATTTGGCACCTCTGGAGTGACCTAAGCATAGCCCAAGTCTCGACAGAATCAAAGGCTCATAGTCCACACACGCCAAGCATAGTGGCAGATTATACTCCTCGGTCTTCTGTATAACCTGCCGCAGCGTATGAATGTGGTCTATGGTACTTTATGTATGGCCTTTACGGAATCCGGCTTGTTCGGGAGGCTGAAAGTCGTCAAACCTGCGCGCGAGACGATTCGTGATGACTCTCGAGAACAGCTTGTATACATGACTCAGGAACGTGATGGGTCTGTAGTTCTTCAACTGGGCCCTGTCGCCCTTTTTGAAGTGCCACCACGTCCCTGTGCCATGCCTTAGGCGTTTTGCCCTCGAGTATGACGGAGTTAAATAAAAAGAAGTGATTATTGCTTAATAATACTAAAAACAATTTCATAATTTTGATTGTAATTATAAAAATAATAAATAATGTGATTTCCAATAAAGTGTGATTTATTAAGATTCATTCTCCTTTGTTCGTTTTGATTGTAGAAAATGTATATAAAAGATAGCATAGCTTTTTTAAATACAATTGACTCGGGTCTATTTCGCGGTTAACAATAACTATATTGACTTACTGTTTCCCGACGTTTCGGCCGAATTACATCAGGCCGTGGTCACGGGATGACTGCCGAGGCTCAGCGACGTCTTCGCAAAGCGCGGGTTTCACGACTACCCTCCGCTTGATCTTCAGAATTTTTATCAGTATCGTCGGTACCTCGACATACCACACACTGACGTTTTTTACAAGTACCGCACTGCCTAAACTTGCTAATAACAGGGTTCCAGGTAGTTGATAAACGGTATCCATCTTCCCGGTTGAAGTTTTTATGTTTTTTAATTTCAACCGCTTCTCGTGCTATTCTGGAATAATAGTGACGATCGGTGGAGAGGACCTGAGGTTTGTGCAGTTCTATCCAGTGGTTGGTTCCTGAATCCAGCAAATGTTCAGCAATGGCAGACTTACCCTTTTGCAGGTTTTTGACAGCTGCGATATGTTCCTTGACCCTTTCAGCTATTGTCCTTTTGGTCTGCCCGATGTAGGAACTACCACAACTGCAATCAACCTTGTATACGCCAGGGGTTTGCAAGGGAACGATATCTTTTGGTGTCCGCAATAGTTGGGATACTTTGGAGAACGGACTATATACAGTCTTAATGGAGTAATGCTTCAGTACTGTTCCAATTTTGTCCGTAACACCTTTAAGATAAGGCAAAAAGGCGGGAACTCTGCAAACGTCCACTTGCCTTTGCCTTTTGTTCTTCAGACGTCGTATGCTTCCCTTGTATCCGTTCCGCTGAAGTACTTCCTGAACGTGTGCGAGCTCACTATTCAAATGTTCAGGGTCACAGAGGTCATATGCTCGATTAGACAGCGATGTCACTACGGATTGCAGTTGCCGTGGGTGGTGATGCGAGTTGGCATTGAGGTAGCGGTCAGTGTGTGTGGGTTTTCGATACACCGTGTGTCCCAATGTTCCGTCCTCTCTCACTCTCACTTTTACATCGAGAAAGGCCAACGATCTCTCCATCTCCATTTCATAAGTGAACCTTATATTCGGATGTATGGAATTTAGGTATTTTATAAATTGTTCTACTTCCAGCTGGCCACCTTTCATGATGCAATAGACATCATCTACGTATCTTTTCCATATCTTCACGTGTGCTGACTGCATATCTATGCGTTTCTCAAAGTGTTCCATCCAGATGTTAGCCATAACCGGTGCTACGGGGCTCCCCATGGCCACACCATCGATCTGGAGGTAGTATTGTCCACGATGAAGGAAATAATTGCCATCCAAGCATTGCTGTAGTAGAACAATATATTCACTAGAGAGACCATTCTCCCTTAGCATTGTCTCGATGACATCAAGGCAGTCTTTAATTGGAACATTTGTAAAAAGTGACTCAACATCAAAACTCACCATCACTTCGTCCGGTTCGACTTTAAGACTCCTGATGATGTCGACAAAATGGCGAGAGTCCCTCACGAATGATGCCGTCCTTCCTACTAATGGCTGCAGTACAGAAGCAATATGTTTCGCTAAATCATAGGTGGGAGAGTCAATTTGACTGACTATTGGGCGTAGTGGTACATTTGTCTTATGTACCTTAGGCAGACCATACATCTTTGGAGGTTGAACGCTCTTGGGTCTGAAAAGGCGTTGGAACACATCATCCGCGAAAAGATTTTCATGATCTTTTATGACAGCACGTATTCGCTTAGTGACTCTAGATGACGGATTGTACGACACTGGTTTGTAAACTGAGGTATCACTAAGAAGGTTCTGCATTTTACTAAAATAATCCAACGAATTCATCACTACGGTAGCGTTTCCTTTGTCAGCCTTAAGCACTAAAATATCCCGGTTGGCCCGCAAATCCTGCAATGCTTGACGCTCTTCCTTAGTAATGTTCGGATTTGGTAACGTCGATTTTCGTAAAATAATGGCAACATCCTGTCTAAGGGTCTCTGCATCGCCAGACGGTATTTTGTTACGCATTATGGTCTCCTCAACGCTACTTATAATGTTTTCATAAGGAACCTTCCTAGGTGTCACAGCGTAATTTAACCCTTTTGCCAGTATGTTCAATGCAGTATCGTCGAGAGGTGTATCTGACAAATTTATAACCGTGTCATGCTGAACCGGCGGTTCTTTCAAACCGACCAAATTTTCACGGCGGTGACATAATTTTTTAAACTTCGCGTCATGTCGGGCACTGCACAAGTCGTAAATACGAGACGCCTGGTTGTATGTTACACGATCGCACAAGCTAAAATCCTCTTCTGTCAACACTGCACTGCAATCCATATGTAGTTGATAAAGTTCACACTGCACATTGTTTATAGTGAATCGACGATTTCGAATTAACTGTCTCAAAAGACGTACACTGGCATTGCGTAGAATTCCTTCGGAATGTGAAATGTCATTACGGGGCCTTATACGCACTCCCGTAGGCAGTAAATTCGCATCACGACATTTTATAAGAAACGATAACGATGTTTCTAAACGCTCACGTTTTATACGAAGGAATTCAAGATGTTTTATTTTTGTTGCAAATTCCTGCCCGTATCGGTTTGCTATCAAAGTTTTTAGACTTCCGCGATTTGTACACATTTTAAATACAATTGACTCGGGTCTATTTCGCGGTTAACAATAACTATATTGACTTACTGTTTCTCGACGTTTCGGCCGAATTACATCAGGCCGTGGTCACGGGATGACTGCCGAGGCTCAGCGACGTCTTCGCAAAGCGCGGGTTTCACGACTACCCTCCGCTTGATCTTCAGAATTTTTATCAGTATCGTCGGTACCTCGACATACCACACTCACGACATCTACACACTGACGTTTTTTACAAGTACCGCACTGCCTAAACTTGCTAATAACAGGGTTCCAGGTAGTTGATAAACGGTATCCATCTTCCCGGTTGAAGTTTTTATGTTTTTTAATTTCAACCGCTTCTCGTGCTATTCTGGAATAATAGTGACGATCGGTGGAGAGGACCTGAGGTTTGTGCAGTTCTATCCAGTGGTTGGTTCCTGAATCCAGCAAATGTTCAGCAATGCATAGCTTAGCATAGCTTATCAACTAGAATTTATCAAAAAACCGAAAGAACCGAAAAAACCGGGTACCCGTTTCCGGCCTGAGTTCGGAACCGAAAGAACCGGTTCCTAAAATAGGGCAGGTTCTCGATGCCCTAGTCGACACGCATGATGCAGCGTGGCGAGTGGCAGTGTGTTAATCGCCTAATGTTTATGTATTTGGGATCAATGTTTTAATTTTTTAAAGCCTGATTTTTTCGAGATTGATTCATGAGATACACTTGAGTCAACCTATCAACAGCAAATACTAATATAAAGTCCATTCGCTTAGATACGGTCGCCTTTGTACTACGCCGCCTAGGCACTTGGCGGCTTTTATAAAAGGAAAACAAAGGATGCCGCGTGGGGCGCACACCCGAAGTGAATATGGCAATTTTCATCAAAGCGCCAGGTTGTGTTTGTTGACTCTGCTCTGTTACGTAGGTATACCGAAAATGTTTTTTCGTACTTGGAAGGACAGTGAAATGCCCCAAGATGAAACTTTATGTGAACCAACAATAAAAAAAGCAATTTATGATAAATATTCATCGGTATTGTGTTAGAATTAATATGTGTCTGCATCTATCAAGACACTACAATAATGGTGGGAATAACAAGAATCATTATTAAAAACGGGGCCATCAACTCCAAAAATCGATTCGGATGGATTCGGAACGTGATGATGTTGGACCTCCTATCTATTATATACTATACTAATATTATAAAGCTGAAGAGTTTGTTTGTTTGCTTGAACGCGCTAATCTCAGGAACTACTGATTCAAATTGAATTTTTTTTTTGTGTTGGATAGTTCATTTATCGAGAAAGGCTTTAGGCTATATAATATCACGCTACAATGAATAGGAGCCGAGCATCAATGAAAAATGTTTCAAAAACGGGAAAAAATAGTATTGCGAAAAGTAGTTCGCGGGCACAGCTAGTAATAAATACAGGTGGTAATGACTGTGATTCTACGAGTGACGAAGAATAGTGCCTAATTTTACTCTGCTAACGTGTACCACGTTAGCAGAGTAAAATTAGACGACACTATTTTCTCCAATTTTTATTAAAATTTTTGCTACCTTAGTTATGTGTAATATTTATATTCGAATTTTATTACAATGACCACAATTATGTGCGGGTGTACTAACACTATCTAAGTGAATAGACTATACATTATACATTAATTTTAAAAATGCAGTTTGCCAATCATCATCAATACCTACTATTAAGTAGAGCTATTCTATTTCTATTCTATTCTTTGGGTGGTCCCGCTGTCCTTAACCCTTTCAGTACAGCTGTCAACTGTAGTTGATTTAGAAATGGGCTACCTGAGTGTGGCTGTCAACTATAGTTGATTTCGCACATACCTTGTTTCATAAATATATTTAAAAATGTGTCGATGGTTTAACTAATTTAACGGTTGTTATTCAAAATTGATGAATTGTGCCTACTGAAACTATAAATAAGAAATGGATAAAACCAGTTTGGCGATTTTAAGGGAAGATTTGATACAAATGGAGGGTACTTATATCAATATTTTAACTTTTTAAAATATTTATGGGTAGTTTGTGTACAAACTGTACAAATACCTATGATCTATTTTAATATGAGATTTAATCTTATTGTATGTATTGAATGCAACAAGGCATATTTTGGCAGGACCCCTTACTCGGATGACGAATATTATATACTAGCTTCCGCCCGCGACTTCGTCCGCGTGGAATAGTTACTTTGGGCTAACGCTAACTTTAACCCCCGACTTTGTTTATATAGGTGAGTAAGTACAAGGTCTTATAATCTTATATCATGTAGATTGTAGGTTAATGTCAAAAAAATTAGACTAATGTTATTTTATAGTACTTCCGCGTACACTATATTTTTAGTTTTGTTTTCTTCCGGCAGAAGTAGATAGCTAACTGGGGCCACCGCCGTTCCCCCTCATGACTGCCAGCCAGCCAGCTTTTCACATTGTGCGCGCAGTATTCGATCATTATTTTGCTGTGATGTTATTTTAAAACTGCGATATCTCCCTAGATATTCATTTAAATCGAATGATGTAAAGGGCAATTTTGTTTTAAATTAAATACTTGTGGTGAATAACGACATTATTATTATTATTATATACAATTAATTATGACTTGAGGAATTTTAAAATGTATTTATTTTAATTTTATTTTATCTGTTATTTTTATTTATTTTCCAAAAATTGTAATGTATTTTGTATGGGTCTAGTCACCTGAAATAAACGTTTATTATTATTATTATTAATAACGTATTTATTTGGATAAGTTACAATGCCATATCGTTTACAATGCCCAACGTAAGATAAGTAGACACTTCTATTAGTATTAACGGTGAAATTATTCAAGCTGTCAATTCTACAGTATTTTTAGGAATAACTCTAGATTATAAGCTACAGTGGGGTTCTCACATTGCCGCCTTGGCAGGAAAACTTAGCTCAGCTGCCTATGCGGTTAGAAAGATAAGAGGTCTACTGTTGTGGGGCTCGGCTATTCGGCAGATATTGACACGATTTTTATACTACAGAAAAGAGCTATTCGTGCTATCTACAACCTTAGGCCCCGTGACTCACTAATAGATCTTTTCAAACAAATTAATATATTAACAATAGCTTCTCAATATATTTATGAGAATATCATGTACATACGCAAAAACTTAAATTTATTTATAAAAAATAGTGACAAACATAATATTAATACAAGACATAAAGATAAACTTGCTGTGCCAACACTTAGGCTCAATAAAGTCAGTAGATCATTTGTAGGTAAAAGTGTAAAAATATTTAATAAATTACCCCAGGATATTGTTGAATTGCCAATTAATAAATTCAAAACCGAAGTAAAAAAACGTTTAATGAAGAAAGGCTATTACAAGGTTAATGATTATCTTGACGATAGGAATGCATGGTCTGTCTAGTTTACTCACTCGCACGTTTTTTTATTACTTGATGTATTGTATAGATATAATAGTTATTCATATGGTTTTATTACTTTTAGTTTGTATATTTTATGTAACTTTTTGACATTCATATGTGCTCTTTATGTGCCTAAACTGAATAAATGATAAATGATTTGATTGATTTGATTTGATTTATGGAATCTTAATTCCTTATTGTATTTTGCGGTCGAGAAACATCCGTATACAGAACAAGTGTGCATCATTATAAATATTGTAATAAACAATTCACGTAAAAAACCAATGCAAATTTCGCTCGCGTATCACACAGTCACACACTGTCGTTTCCTTCAACCCTCAGCGTTCGAGTAAACAAACTCGGCGAGTTTGTAGGCCACGGACCGCGCCGCCCGCTTCCCCGTGAGTTCCCCGCCGTTGCTCTGCGCAAACACGTTCGTTTCGTAACTGTATGATTGTTAAACTGTGATATTAGTATAGATTGATTTACTACTTTGACTAAGTGCAAGACATTTTCCGAAGCCGTGCTTCCAATTAAAAAGTGTTTGAAACCCTTCCGACACTGCCATGTGTGTGCAACAACTACTCATAACCCAAAAAAGACAATGACTAAGTTTATGGGTCAGGCTGACAATTTTGCCACATAAAATCTTACATAGAATTTATGTACATAAAAACGTTACCTATAATTGTAAAGCTGATAGCTCATTACCAGATGTTTATAAAAAAAACAAAATATAATAAGGTACCAATCACTTTATTATTTAAAATTAATTTTTGATATACTCGTAACTAAGTAAGTATAATGAAGAAAATACATTATTATTTTTTAACTTAATATTTTATAACAACTTAAGTTTTATACAGCATAAAAGGTAGGTTAAGCAAGTCAGTCAAGCTTAAGATCTGATGTAGTCATATTTCAGTTTTATACCTCCACGTGTTTTTGAAAACTTATATTTTTTCACCCCCTTGTTCTCGAATAGTAACTTCTGTAGACAAAAAGAAGGATAGAACGATCTTACTAAGTACCAAAAACTACTAAAAATATACATATAGGTGTAGTAGGCGCCACTTCAAGCATTTTGATCTTTGGACAGCACTCATGTGGCTCGTAATAGCGGCGGTTTTAGTAGTGAACATGCATAGCATGATGTGGTGCTGACTGTACCTTCGTGATACAAACAATCGAACAAAGAACTGCAAAACATAAAAAACATGAAAAATCACAGCAATAATATTTTTTGAAGCTCCTGCCATATTTTGATTTATTGCCTATAAATCAAAATAATATCCTGTTTTTTTTTACTGTCAATAAATATAATTCTTTCTGGTGTTAGATGTTACTGATGTAAATTAAGCTTTAGGTAATATTATATGTAACGTGACATAAATTTATAAGTAACGTGTTACATAAGCGTTACATTGTCGTTACATAAACACAGTATTTTGCACTGAAAACCATCAAAATTTAAGGATATCTTACTTAAATGAAGGTGATACGATTACTAATGCCTACAAGTATAGTTATATCAAAAATGATGATAAAAATCTCGGGTACTTACCTTTATATTCTTCAAAACAACCTCCGCAACGACGTTACCATGCACACTTCATTGAAGAAAAATACTGATAAATAAAAAAATATGGTGGTTAGTGTTTTGACATTTCCATGGCAGTGTGCGGTGATGTAGCCATCTTCGAAAAACGACATTACCAAACGGTTGGTTCAAAAATAAACTGCTTAATTTCATTACATAAAAAAAGTTAGTACATAAAATTGGTACCAATATAAAAAACTCTTTTTTAAACTATGAAATGTATGATGATTATAATGAAGATATGGTTAAATAATTAGCTAATTTCATGGTGGTTTTGTAGAATTAATTACCTTAAATGTAAATGCAATATAAAATTTAGAGTGATAAAAATGCCAAGTTACTCAGTACAGGAGACACGCGATTATTAGAGAAAAAAGCCCACTGTTGTATAAAAAAATCCAATTTAGTAATTAATAAAAAAATAATGGTGTCTAGTATGATATAAACAACACAAACTATTATAAATAATTCAATTTTATCTACATGCAATTGAAAAAATCCTAAGGAGACAAGAAAGATGAAAAAAAGTGGCAAAATTCTCGGCCTGACCCTTATGTGTTTTGAATGCAATGTAAGCTTTTGCAGCCACCTATATGCTTACAGAATTATTACGTAGTTTTTTCAATTATCAATCAATTATTTTATGTGAAATAAAGCAATGTTTATGATCTTTTACTAATTTTTTGCAGTGATGTTAAAAAATGCTAATAAATATTAACAGTGTCCTATTGCAAAGGTGTAATTTTATCAACACATTAGAATTATCTTCGAGTTGTCGATATCTTTAATTAATTGGGCACATTACCAAAATGCAAAAGTAAATTTGCTAAAATAGAATGGCAATATTGTTAGTGTTTTTTAGAAATAATTAGTCCTTAAGTTATGTATGACATTTATTTCTAGATTAATTTACTATATAAAACATCAAACATTTAAAAATAAAACAATTCTAATTGCTGCAAAGAGTAAATTTTATTTTTTCTAGTTTCAAAAGTGTATGTAGTAAAAGCAATATTATGTATTTTTTTCATATAAAGCAATAGTGACTTAATTAATATATACAAAGTTTCAACAACATTGGGCATATAGTTTTTGAGATAGCCTTAATTAAAGTGTGCAACAAATCACCCGTATTGGAAGGTGACATCAGTTTTCAGGACCCCATAGGAAAAAGGTTAAGGATTCCGCCAACTTCAAGTATTCCGTTTAGATTTTTTTTAGCTACAATATTAAGCTCTACCGTTTCTTCAGGCGTCGTGAATTGCAAAAGCACCAATACGATTTTTTTAAGGTGTCAGCTTACATGTACACACCCAAGGAGCGGTATGGATCTAATTTTATAATTACATTTATGAAATTTATGAAATATGTAACCTGGATCCGCGAACGATAGATGGAATCAGACGGTTGGAATTGTTGGAAATGAAGAGAAGGAATCGAATCCTTCGTCTCGTTCGGCGCGAATAGGGTGTGCCGTTCTAAGTACCTACACAAAAATAATAAATAAACGGTCAACAGAACCGATTTTACTACCTACGGCAACCTTAGTGCTATATTTACAAGGTGGACAGGTCATAAATTATGCAAGCACAGGCCTATTTATTCCTACCTCTCAATTTTTTAGGTCCGTCCAAGTCGAAGACTAATCTGCCATTAACCATTTGACCAGAGTAATAAGCCCCTGTAGGGCTGTCCAATAAAATGTCTCCATTAGTAAATCCCATGCCTAATTTAAGAATGAGACAGAAATTATTAGCTCCTTAGTTAAATTAAAATAGACGTAACACCATAACCTCCCACAACCATCAACACCAAAATATTTTTTTTTTTTTTAATTTTGTTTATCCCATTTGGGAAAGGCAAAGGCGTCAACCATACAGCCTAGTCTGTATGCAATAAACTATTGTTATTCATTCTTCTTTTGAATTCACAAATCGCCAAACGTAGAGGTTACATATTCATAAATTGCTTCAAAGCATTTTTCAATGGAAAGAAGTTTTTGTAAAGAGCGCGGTAGATCTTGCTGGTGTTTCATTATTTTTGAAATTTCTTCTAATAAAATGTTTCTTTGCAGGGCAAAAATTGGACATTCGTAAAAAAGGTGATGCAGAGATTGAGGTAAGGTGGTGTTGCACCAGTTGCACGATGGGGGGGGTGCGATGTCAGACAACCTCCTTGTGGTGCACCCTGGGCAACCCGGCAGATTCTCTGCCGCGGGCTAATAGTCTGACGAGAGGACCCCCATAGAGGGGGGGTGTGGGATGGCCGAGTTTAACCCGGCGGGCCACTTCGTGTGGCCACCCGCGTCATGCGGAGAAGGGCGAAGTCCCCTCTTCTTATTTTAAGAAGAGGTGTGGCTTTCGCCAGAAGCCCGATTTGGGCGGCTACCTATGAAGGTAGCAAGGTGGAGGCGACTTTTCGCCACGGCTCTTCGCGCCTGCCGGGGGTTTCCCAGAGCTTTGGCTCACCCGCGCGGCGGTGGATCCAGTGGGATCTGCCGTCGGGCAACCCGTTACCCGCACTGAGCGGGCCGGGGGCCCGGCGCACTGAGCGTCGGGCTGCGTGGAAGACAACCACAATAAAAAACCAATTTCGGGGTGTAGAGCGGTGCAATTCTGCGTCGCTCCACAAAGCAGCAGAGCTAGACGGGGAGTCCGGCAACGGACATGTCGCAGGCAGGGGTTCAGCGGGAATAAGGCCTGGCTGTTGTCCCCTTTCCCCTGTCTTGTGACGGACGGAGGAGCTGCTGGGGGGGTTTTTAGTGGGTAGGCCCGGTCCGCTGGGGAGTCCCACATATCCTCGTGGTTTGGCTCGACCACGAGGAATGCGTAAAAGCATTTTCCCCCCTCCCAAAAAAAAAAAAAAAAAAAAAAAGTTGCACGATGGGGAAGAAGTCATGCCTAGCCGGTACAAATGGTCATTGAATCGACCGTGCCCAATTCGCAAACGGCAAATAATAGTAAAAAATCTTCTGTTTATGTAATTGTGTCTATTGAACCAGGGTTGTTTTATTTTATTATTTATTTCTCGATACCACTTCCCTTTTATGAGCAAAGTACTATTCCAGTGTTCTTCCCATAGCTTCAATATTTCTTTCTTGATTAGAGCTGTACAATCAGTATATGAAATTGGTATGTTTTTTATAGGTACGTCTAGAGTGTTCATAGTTTTGGCCAGTTTATCTACTTCCTCGTTTCCATATACACCGATATGAGCTGGAGTCCAAAATAATATAATGTCTATTTGATAATTTATTTTTAAATGATGTATCTGATCTCGGATATTATATATTAAATGATTTGTGACTGATGAAAAGGAAGGATTTCTCAAAGCCATCAACACACTCATGCTGTCAGTAATAATAATCCATTTTTTGTATTGGCTGAACTGTTGAATGTAGTTAAGAGCTACAATTATAGCATTCGCCTCAGCAGAAAATATGCTGGCATTTTGGCACATTTTAAAACTATGTCCAGTTTTACTACCTGCATCATACATAGCTACTGCAACACTTACATTCGTCTTTGAACCATCTGTATAAATTGATCGATAATCATTATAAGCCTGTAGACTTTCGTAAACATCATATTTATCTTTAAAATCTTTATGTAGGACAATATGAATGTCACAGAATTTACTAGCATATGAGCCACTATAACAATGTAAAGTAGTACTACAAAATATATTACATTGTTCTTTTAAACTTATAAAATGTGAGAAATTCTTTGAAAGAAAAGTGTTAGTGGAACATACATTTAATTTATTTAAAAGATCATTATTCGAACGTGATAAGAGTTTAAAAAGAAATTTAAGTTTTAAAAATTCAAAGCGAATAACCATTGGTGGTAAATGACATTCGACCTGCATAGAATTTATTGGGGAAGTGTTCATAGCAACTAGTATTAATCGTAAGTTCTTATTCTGTATTTTATCAATAATATCTATGTATTTTGGATCGGAAGCGTAACAAAAGAAAGCATACTCAAAATGACTTCTGACCAAAGCTTTATAAAGCATTAACACAATTTTAGGATCAGCACCCCATTTCAATCCAGTAACGGACCTAATTACATTAGTGGCTTTTAAAGCTCTGCTCACCAAGCAATCAACATATAAATCCCACGTAAGATTTTCGTGAAAAATAACACCCAAGAATTTAACTGAATTATCAATAGGCAAAGTATGATTGCTGTATGTAATATTAATTAGAGGTAGAGAACTGTATTTTGGGCAAAATATTACAACTTTACTTTTTAAAAGGCTAACATTTAAATCAAGTTCTGAGAAGTAATCTGCCAGCTTCACTAGATTATTATTTAATGTTAATTGAATATCTAATACATTAGTACCTTTACAATAAATGACAAGGTCATCAACAAACTGAAGATTGTTGACTAAATTATTATTAAGAATGGAATTTAGTTTTCTTATATACAAAATATACAGAATAGGACTCAAGATGCCTCCTTGACATACGCCTTTGCTCGAAAATCTAGGGCCTAAAAATTTATTATCTATTTTGACATACACTTTTCTATCCGTGAGAAAAGCATATATCCAATAAGCAATTTTTACAGGTAAGAAAGATAATAGAGATTCAAACAAAATACCATGATTAACGTTATTAAATGCACCTTCTATATCAAAAAACACTGCTATTGTATACTCCATATTCTTTTGAGCTGTAGTGACGTCCAAAAAAAAATGTGCTAAGCTTTCTTGAGCCGAAAGTCCTCGCCTAAACCCAAACTGGTTTAAAGGTAAAATTGAGTTCTTTTCTATGAAGAATTCCAATCTTTGTTTGATTAGCTGTTCAAATAATTTACCAGCACAAGACGTTAAAGCGATAGGACGATAAGAATCGGGATGAGATGCAATTTTTCCAGGTTTTAAAATAGGAACCAAGCAGTCCATTTTCCAATTAGGAGGAATTGTGCAATCTTGCCATAAAATATTATAAATTTGTAAAAGCTTATAAAGATTGTCAGTGTTAAGTAGCTGAAACATCTTGTACGATAAACTATCTAATCCACAAGCAGTGTTTTTTCTAGATTTCAGAGCTGCAGTTAATTCGTCAAAAGAAAATGGATCAGTGAGGAATGACTGATTATCTGGTAAACTATTGTCCTTCACAATTGGCCTGTTATTTTGCACAAAGTCAGGCGTGTATTTACGTAAAAAATCACTGACCCACGAAAAATCACTATTTTGCTTTTTATATGTTTTATGTGTAAGTTTTCTCATGTTACCCCATACTACTGAAACTGGTGTCAATCGATTTAATTTTGTACAGAATTCTATCCAACTACTTAGTCTTTCTCTCTTAATGGTAAGTTTTTTAGCAGCTTGTAATCTTTTGAAATTAATATATTTTTCTTGAGAAGGATTATTCTTAAAATCAAGATAGGCTTGCTTGCTTTCCTGGACAGCTTTAGCGCAATTACTATTCCACCAAGGAACTGTTCGATATTTTGATTTTAAGTTTTGAGTAGCAATGTTACGTGATTCGGACCGAGAGGTACGAGAGGGAATTGACTTTTGTGCAGCTGTCAAAATGATTTGACAAAAAGAGTTGTATGAATCTATTGGATTACTAATAGGGTTAGGTACATTGAAAATTATCTAAATCCTTATTAACAATTGAAGAATACAACTTCCAATCTATGATTAATGCGATTGTTAAAATCATTTTCATCCTGAAAATTGTTTTGAGAGTTAAAACATTGTGAACTACTATTGAAGGTAATCTTAGTAAATGTTGGCAAATGATAACTGCCCAATGGATCGTCGTGTACTGACCATTCGCAGCGAAGAGCTAATGAAGGAGATACCATAGTCAAGTCCAAACCATTGGGTCTCCAAGAATGAGAACCGACAGTTGTGACCTGACCATCATTCAACAGGACTAAATTGCATTCATCTAAACACTCAAGAATATCCTTACCTCTGGAATCCGATAACGGACATCCCCAAATTGAGTGATGGGCATTGAAGTCACCAGCTATAATCGTCGGCCTATGGAGAGAATTCAAGAAATGTTTAAACTTATTTTTAGAGAAACTGGGAATACAATTTGTTGGACAATATATACTGGCTATTGAAATAGTGTTCTGATTTAGTTCTAAATGTATTACAATTGTTTGAAGAGAGTTGTCAAAATAAGATGTTACTTTTTGATATTTTAATGATGTATGGATTAAAATAGCAACACCATTATGCTTGTTGCCACAGTCATTACGTTCAATATGATAACCTTTGATTTTAAACTGCTTCTGAGGCTTTAGCCATGTTTCACATATAATTGCGATATGAATAAAATGGTCATAAAGAAATTTCGTAAAAATAAGTTGATTGCTTAATAAGCTTTGAGCATTCCACTGTACGATATTCAATTGATTGGGGGTGAATTGTGGGGATTTGATTGCTTACCAAAAGTATTTTTTAAGACCTCTAAAACACTTTTAGAATTTATAGAAGTATTTTGAGTATTATGCAAAGAAACACATTTAGTTATGGTTTCAACTAATAATGAGAGACACTTGCTGTCAGTATTGAGCAGTGTAAACAAATCTACATTATTTTTTGTCTTACTTTCTAATTTGGGAAAATTTAAAGGATTTGTAATATCTGCATAAGAAGCAGGCTTATATTTATTTCTATTTTCAATGATTTTCTGTTTTTTAACTGGGCATATTGGAGACACACTAGTATGATTGCCATCACAATGAATGCAAGTAGCTTTTTCGATAGAAACTGTACAAGTCTTATAGTTATGATTTTCTTTACATATACTACATTTTTCAGAATTTTTACAATATTTTGCCAAATGTCCGTATCTCAAACATTTGTAACATTGCTTAACTGGTGGTATATATTGAGACACATCATGTCTCCAACCACCAATATCTATATGATTTGGCAAAATGGAAGTGGCAAATGTCACTATTACTGTAGTTGTAGGTTGTAATATAAAACCCTCAGTCACATTTATTTTTTTCATTATTCTTTTTATTGTTATTATTTTTTTTGTACTTGTTATCATAGTAAATATTCTCTTGTTTGATATAATGGTAGGTACATTTCTTATAACTCCGGACACTTCAGTTGTAGCAGCAGGAATACTGGCTTTGAATTTGTATTCTTTCAAGAAGGTATTATTATTTAAAAAGGCATTCGCCAAGTCTGGTTTTTCAAAATAAATACCTATCTTAAACTTATTGATATTTCTTAAAAATTTGACGCCTTTGTTAAAGCGCTTTAAACAAGTTGACAAAGAAAGAAGATCTCTTGTTCCAATTGGTTTCTGGATGTCTGATGACTCAACAAAAACCACAAATTCAGTGCCGCTAATTTCTTCCGGATATCTGCGTATATAGTCAGTAACATAATAAGGCTTGTACCTATCTGCATTGCTTATTTCTTCATCACTGTCCGAAGAGGACATATCCGTTTCTACCAACCTTACCTCATCTGTCTCCCTATCTGCATCACCAGACTCCGGTTCATCCTCCTTTTTTTTTCTTTTTCTCGAACTCCGCTTCCCCATATCTGCTTATAATATTATTTAATGCCTATATGTTATATACCTCTTTTGTTTGTGTTTTATTAAGTAACTGACTACAATTAAAAAATTACAAATAAAATATTTTAAAGAGCCCGCCTTTACTATGTGAAGTTCCCGCGCTTTTCTCTCTGAATCAAATTCCTCTAAATGTAAACAATCACACCAAAATATTTTTAAAAATGATAAATTTTTTAAATATATTTTTTAAGGGCAAGAGCGGATACTATTTGCCATGCCAAGCATTTGCCAAGAGAGTGCGGTCCATAATCAGTCAACAGTGCAAACGATTGCATGCATGCAAACAACCCGTTCAAAATGTTTGCACTGGGACCCGATTCTCAAGCCATAGAGATAATGTCGATTTCGACATATGTCTAAATTAAATGGCGGATGTCGAATATTTCTCAGTTTCCGTATTCTCAAAATGTCACGTTAGAGATATGTCTATGCCTAGCGTTCGACATGTCACGAGTGGTAGATAGCAATCGACATTTGAAAAGTCGAGTACGAGCTACAGTAATTGGTTATTTCTGTGTCTGTTTTACATAATTTTTTGGAACTTTTTTTACGATTTTAGTTTATGTATGTATTTTAATTGCTAACACATTTAATTAATATGAATAATCGATGATTATTATAACAACTGTTGTTAATGTATAGTAGAAGAAGCTCGGTTTTTAGTGGAATTACCATTACATATATGCATTTAAGAACTTTCGCTTATCTAAAGAATTAGTTAACATTGGGGGTGATTCTGAAGCGACCAGCTAAAACTATAACTAAATAAAATTAGAGATAGAAATGTCAATCACCGTTTGGTATTCAGAACTCACAAGTTAACTCTAAAATTTAGAGTGAAGTTACTAAACTACTCAATTTAATGTTAGATGTTATTTTCGTATTCTGACATGCTTCCTAAATCTAATATTTCCCATAATTTTAAATATGTCAAACTAATTTTAGGAGGTGAACTTTTAGGTGCCGTCTAAATTTATCTTGTTACTTTTTAACGATTTTCTAACATTACCGAAGGCATTTTTTTTTGTGCAACTTGCCAAATGGATGATGAATTGGTTGTTATGGCAAAAATAGAGTCTTCAGAAAGGTAACATATTTGTTTTATATAAAAATTTGATAAATACCTGCCTCATAGTTTTAAAATATATTTGTAAAGTATCGACTTATTTATGTTATAGAATAGGAGAAGAAAAAGTAAAATTGAGGAAGTTGAGGGACAAATCAGACCCATTTACTATGCCTGAACGTAAAGGACATGTCCACTTTTTGTATGGAACGTGGAATTTTATTCTGAACCTTTTTTAACCAGTTTAAAAATTTATGACGGAAATAGAACTTTATGAGAAGGATGTTTATCCATGAATATTAAAAATATTAAGGCCTGCATTTAGGAGAAAAAAATTAAAAATGTTTTTTTTTATTGTTTCTTTAGCAGGGCCACATTTAGTTTTTTTTACTGGCAATTAAAAGGATGTCATTGTCAATGCCACTGTAGCTGTCGTTTTGACTTTTGTTTATTGTTTGTGTGTATGTCCTTCCTTCCTTTCACCAAATAGTATCTTTTATTTTCTACAGCTATGCTCAGGTTCTTGATTTTACATGTGATTTAAATATTGGCTTGCTAACTGGACTAAGTTTTCTCGTAATTTGAACGTACGAAGTAACCAGACCCAAGAATTGAACAACAAAATGTTATACTTCCAGGTTACAGTCGCACTCCTGCCTGATACAACTTCTCATTTTTTTTGTACCAGAGTGCTATAATTTGGAATGTCGAAGGGTACCATTATATTTAAGAAAGAAGATCCTCGGGGATTGTAAAATATTCGTAAAGTAATGCCAGAGTCTGTGAAAATCACATGAGTCAATATGATTTTGCATTTTTACGGTAATATAAGTTCACTGTATTGTTTACACCAAATAATTCATGCTTTACTTACTAACAATAAAATCAAAGAACAGAAACTAATTGAATTTGAAAATATAGAAAATTCCACTGATATAGTATGTAAATACTGGACAGGTTTAACAGTCACACAATTTGTTTTATTGTTCTCTTGCTTAACTCGATTAGGTGAGGTTTGTTCAAAACCTAAAAAGGCCTTAGGTTTATATTAAGTCAGACTATGGGCTAAGGAATCCCTTTTGCAGAATTGCTTCTCGGTTATGCATTTCAAAAACTCATGTTTACTTATATAAAAAAGTGTTATTGCTTCAAAAATCAATATGCACCTTTACATTTAGGTATAGCCCATATAAGCAGGGAAAACCTGTCCAGTAGAAATCTAACTATACATTATACTCTTTGGGTCTGATTCAAACAATTCCATTGTTTTATTAGAGGTTACTAAAATTTTACTTACAAAAATCCTCTAATTACCTACCTATTTCAAAAGAAATCTTATAACTTACACTGCTAGCTGCAGTAAGCGACCAACCAACCTGGTGGTCAATCTATTTTAAATAGGGCATTAGAAGCCATCTTTGTACATATTGATGCTTAAATTCCACACTTGAATATGTTCCCCAGAATGAAAATATTCAATTTAATTTTAATCAGTCTTGGAACATATTAAATTAAGCAAGCTAAGTCATATTTTGGGGAACATATTCAAGAAAATGATCCATCACATGAGACTGCTGATAAGAGGAAAAATCAAATGAAATCCATGAATTTAGGATGGGCTCCACACCAAACTCATATAACACCACTGGCTCAATTTTGAAATGACGTACTAATGAGGAAAGATGTTGAAATTGAATAAATAAAAATTACATAATTTCTGGGTTTTATTTCATACCTGCAACCAGTTTCTATATTACAACTCTTTCACATAGTTTCCACTATTATAATTATTCAACACTTCATATTACATATTTAGTACCCATGATAAAATCGAGGGTATGTAGTCATATAGAAGTAAATATTTACACTTTGAATTAGCATTATAGCAATCTTAGAGAATTTTGCACTTAGTTCATTATAATGACTTCATTAATTAGCATTTGTTTTGTAAAAAATCTTTTGTTATTGAAATAGTAAAACTGTAGCATTCTTAAGAACAGACCAGTATATTTTATTTATGTTGATATTTCATTACTGTGAGGTAGGTGCTTATCGTAAGAGTAGGCAGAGTAAAACAGGTATCACACACTAGACACTACAGCCAGGGGCTCATCCTAACAAATGCTGCACAAACACACTGCTACAAAGTAATGTATAGAAGTCATCTGCCACCAACCAATGCATTTATTGTGCTAGATTTCATTTTAATAGCATGGACCTATTGATTACATGTATCATTTTTTTGGTCAGAGTCAGAGATGCTTGTTTGTTACCAGCAGTGACCTGCAATGCTGCTAATTTGCAATCCAATTCAATATGTGGTCACCTGGGGGTTTATTGTCGAAGGAAAAATCTATAACGTCTGCGCTGCCTTTAATTTGACAGTCATTGCGGCAACAACACAAGATTGTGCACTTCTTAATAAAAAGTATTGTGATGTATTGTGATTGCTTATATTTTAAGCGATCACGATCAATAAAATCACAAAATTAAACGAGGGTTTTTTTGACGCTGTCACTTCTGCAAGAGAAGGCAAAGGGAGCTAAGTTCATACAGCCATGTTTTTCGTAAATCTTGATAAAACATTAAAAATGTAATTTATGTGAATTTTAGTCAGAAAGTCACTCACTATCACATCGTTTGTGCGCTTTTGTTACTTATTTATTCGTTTGTGACACGTTTCAGTAACTTGTCATTGGTTTCCATACAAAAATCGCTTTGTTTTACATACTATGAAAGTCAATCAGAAAATTGTTTTTTTTGAATTTGCAGGCCTAAAAAAACCTAAATTTTATTCTAAACCCTAGATTTTTGAGTACTCTTTACAATAATACCTGAAACATGTTGGTTAATAAATAATTATATTCTTAGCCCAAAAGAGGACATGTCCTTTAGAAAAATATATATTTAGTCAATCCAAGTCTTATTGCCTTCTCCCAAACAATTTAATTCCTCTGCTATACATTTCCATTTTTGTTCGGATTTTTGTAGTAAAAGTCCCCGAAAATTTGGCTTTACAAAGTTCTTCAACCTTTAACTGACAAAGCCACGAATTCTGTGCTGAAGTGGGGTATTGTTTTTTATAGTCCATTATAGATTTATTACTGCATCTCTAATAATTCTGTTTTCTAAAAATATTCAAAAATGTTACAAATACAAAACACGACGTTTTGAAACATTTCAACGTTTCGAAGGATGTGGTTCACAATACGCTTCGTAAAGCCGCGTTGACATGCTCAAAGTCTGCTTTGAGAAAGTAACTTTGATGACAACTTGGACGCTACTTTTTTTGTTTTTTTTTGATCGTATAAATCAACAAAACGTAACCATTCATTTTTATGGGTGTGGTTGCGTGCATGCAAACAAAAAAACCCATTCAAATCGTTTGCACTGCTCACGGACGTAAGCATTAAGATCAATTTTTGACCGAGCTTTCGATCTTTGAGTCTGTCAAATGTCAATTTGATCGATCAATGTTATCTGAAAAGAAAAATTGAAGGGCGACGTGTATTGTCCCTCCCAGTATCTTTACAGAGCACTTCTGTATCTATTGTAGATATACCTAATGAAAAAAATAATTCGAAGAAATTAAATTCCGCGGGAAACTAACGTTAACTTTGTCATTGACAGTTCTAGAGACAGTGCACTCCTCTTTTCTGTCATACCGCTTACAAATGCCATATTATGAGCAATTTTGAACCGACTTTTTGCACGCAAAACGCGCACACGAGCGCTGATATCAAATTTCGGACCGCACCCTCATAGTCATTCGACATACATCTCTATTGCCAGCGAGAATACGATTTTTTCATATCATAGACATTTTTGAGAGATTATTAGTAGAGATGTAATGTAATAGAGATATGTCGAATTAGAGATATCTCTAAAAAACTGAGAATCGGCCCCCTGCTCACGGACGTAAGCACTCAGTAACTCTTCGATTCGGATTTCGATTCGATTTTCGATTCTCCTGCGTGCTAGCCTCAGATTAACTAAACCAATGGATTCGCAATGTTATTATATGTCTCAAATTTTGCGTCCAGTTCAGTCCGCCATTACAAAGCACCGTGTTTATTGTTGTGCTAAAATATCAGTCGGTGAGCATTATTTGTGAGTGCATTTTACAGTTATACGTTTTTTATTGATTTTTTAAATGAATTCTATAAAGAAAAACATAAAAAGTGTGGAATCTTGGATGCGGCGTCCCTAGTTTTTTTCCGCCATCTTAGAGCACAAATTATATTACTGTTACAGATAGGAATCAACCCCTCTAGCGGCCGTTTCGTAGTGAAATGACAGCTCCGTAATGATAGTGCTGCAAAACTATCGACTGCTTATTATCGACATACTGAAAATTATCGATATAAATTTACAGCCCTAATCTACTTTTTTAATTCTGATAATATTTTAGGTTATTAAAAATCAAAACAACGAAATGCGATTATCTTTTTATTGAATTTAACATACAATATGACAAAAACGTACACAATGGAACTTATTAGAACCCACAATTCTCCGCCATGCAACGCTGTGCTTACTCTGCGATTCTGAAAAGATAAATAAGCATTTGTATAAAGTGTGACGACTCTAAAATGAAAAACAGTGAAAAACCTAGTAAAAATAAATAACCTGCCTCTCCATCTGATCTTAGTCTCTCCACTTCTCAATATCTGTACACCTGTTGATACAAAAAAGATAATTATATAAGACATTACTTTGTTTTTGAAAATAATTTTGTTTTATTGATTATTTACAAAACTTCAGATTGAAGAATTGAACTCTGCAGACAATGGCAAATAGTTTAAAACGTTTGAATACATTTTGAAGAAGTTAACATTAAAAGCAATTAATTTTATAGTAGGTAATCTAACCAAACAAATCAATCTAGTTTTGAATTTTGATGAATATGTTAAGGTCAATAAGAAATGTTTTCCATAAATTAATGATATTCATTCATATAAATGATTTTAATTAGAGTTTGAAAAAGCATTTAAAAGGAATGGCATACCCATTCCTTTTGTAATGCTTTTAAAATTATGTTTATCAAACTTTCACATTCTCTTAAATAATTGTGTCAGAGTTAAATGTTCCAAATTGGTTCACTAAACTCAAATAAAACTAGATTTATTAAATTCTCATGGCCAAATGTAAGGAAAGTGGATACAATCGAATCGTTGAACTCATCAATTGTAGTTACAAAATTTTTGGGTATTACACTTGATGCACGTTTGTGGGATCAACATAGTCCTTCGCGAACAGACCTAGTTCTGTTGTATATGTAGTAAAACAATTCAAGCATGTTACTATGTTGATACGGCAAGATAAATTTACTTAGTTATTTTCAGTGTCATGTAATTGGCTATTACTGCTGGGTTTCGGCTGCTAGTATAGAAAGTATTTTTGGACTTCAGTTGGTGCTATTTATAATTCACAAGCAAAGGTTTCTCTAAGAAATATTTTTAACTAAATTAATATATTGATTTAAGCTGAACAGTCTAATTATGAAAATTTGATTTGTCTATAAAAATTATAAAACCTTTGGTACCAATTTTCGATTTCATAATCTAAACACAAGAAATAGAAAGCCACTGTGAACAAGTGTGTATTGATCTGCTCATCACGTTCTAGTCATTTTCTGATATAACCATAAAAAGTAGGTGTTATAATAGCAACGTAACATCCCATTTTTTTTTTCGTCGTGACTATTGTGATTTTCAAAGCTTATTTACTCGCAAACTATAAGACTTGAGAGAAAATTGACATGAATAAAAAGTGTTAATTTTAAAGCTATTCTATATGATACAACCATAAAAATTAGGTGTCCTAATATCAAGGCAACATCCCAAAATATCCCATCCAGTTAAATATAATTATTTATAATTCTGATAAAATATTTGTTTAATTAAGTATTTATTTGAGTCATGAATCGGAACTTATACTTTACACAAACATTTTATTTTTAAACTTTAGAATTATAATTTTATTTAATTAGGCTGATATTCTTGTTTTTATTTAATGTGGAATTAATTATTACATTTTTGATAAAAATAACCTAAGGAGATAAATTATTTTTTTCATCACGGAAATTAGTATGCATGAAACGGAAAAAATCGATTTGTCAAGGGAACTTTCTTATCTTGAATGTACTATATTTAATTTTATCACTGATTAGCCTTTCAGAAACAAGGGGTTAATAAGCAAACATATTTATGTCAAAAACAAATTAATCACCTTTTGACAGCCCACTTTCTGTTATTCATGTCCTGTTCATTGCTTGTGCAGTGGCTTATGTTCTTAGCATATTAATAAAATTGATAAAATGAAATTCAGGTCCATGGTGAGTAACCAAAGCTTCTAACATATCGAGCTTCTCTATGCTTCCGAAGTCACCTTGCGCCCAGACATGTGCACCATCAGAAGATCAATTTTAGCAGAGCTTTGCTACTCTTTTTGAGAAGAAGTGTTTTTCATTTTCATTCAATCTAAAAAAAAATTACATGTAATTTTGAACAACAACATAGTGTAGGTTATTTAATGGAAAACATAATATTAAATTAATTTTAAACTATTGTTTATTTAATGAAAAAAATATTACACAACTTTGCTCACCTATCATTATTGGATTTTTAAGTATTCCTGAATTTATTTCACTTGGAGGAAGTTATTTATTGCATACTCAACTCAAGATATTCATCTTCAAGTATTTGTGTTTCAAAATAACACTAGTTTTTCTGTGTTCATAAGTTGTTTTTATCGATTTCAAAATTGATGTGCATCCAGAAATGTAACCTCTGTTGAAGCCGATGGTCTGTAAAATATTTTAGTGGATTCATAACAATATAAAGTTCGCTCGTTTTTTAGTATGGGAAAGTTCAACTTCTTACATTTTGGTAAATAACTATTAGGCCAAAGATGAAAGCGTTCTTCACCTGGATTTGCCTACAAGAGAGTTGCTGGATGTCTGATTATCAGAGTAACAAGTTGTACTCTGCACAAGTTGTACTGTCACCATGGTGATCTGATAAACTTAAGTAAGATTATGGTAGCTAACCAGGTGGGCTCAGCTATATTAGCATGAAATAGTATGAAACAATGAAAGGTCAAAAAGTTATTAAGTTTAGAAAATCACAAGCAAACAAACCGATAAAACTGCCGAATCCCTTCGTACACACAGGTACTGTTATTGAATCAAGAACAGTGAGTGTCAAAAATCTTAAAAAACATGCTTAAAACACATAAAATCTGAAGATAAATTAGAGATTTAAACAAACCAACAATGTAATAATGAAAAATGAAATGCAAATGTGTGCGTTCTACTTCTATGATGAAATGACACGACACGACACACACACATGCACCCAAAAGCAAAATGGCGTCAAAAAAAATGGCGGAGACTGTCTCAGAGCCGCTCCACTAACGACCCGCTAGTTATAGGGGTGATTCCAACGCCTGTCTTAGAGCACCAACCCAAATGCTGGCACGCTTTTTTCGTAGGTATTTCATGTTTCTATTCGGCCCGTTCCAGATAAGCATTTTTAGCCATAAATACCAACATTTTTAGCATCTCTGCGTTCCATTAGCCAGTGATGCTAGTTTTTCTTGCTGGTTGTCATGCGTTTCATTAAGCATTTTTAACACGAAATGCTAGCATCAAATACCCATGCTAATAGATGGGTCCTCTGATACCACTTTTTGACAGCTTTCAAATTTGACATTTGGAATCTTTTTTTCATGAATCAAAAAGGATTTTCAGCGGATTTAAAAAATTTATTGAAAGATATTTATAGTATTATCCAATTCTGATTTATATTATAAAAAAATTTAAGTGGCTGGACTAATTAGGTGAGGTGTCTAAATTCAGCACGAAAAATCAGTACCTTGCGTTTCATTTGTAACAATTAGCGCGGCTAAAAATGTTAACATTTCTTAAAAGAAACGCAAAACGAGGCTAACATCAGATGTTAGCCTCAGAAAGTAGCAGTGCTTTATCTGGAACGCAGGGATTGTCTAAGGTGCTAGCCCCATTGATATCAAATTATGGACCGCACTCCAATGTCCCATTCTGGGAAGGCAAATGGTACTGTGCCCATACTTTGGTCTTTGGTCATTCTTTTGTCGTTTTTTTCTTGTACAGCTTGTCCAGGCTGGCGCAACTCCCATACAAAAAAATGAAGTATGAAACGCGTACCAAAAATAATGGCGACTATCGCTGTCTTGCTCTAACATCTTGCCTTCTCTCTCAGCTCGCTCGCCGTTTCTGGATCCTGGATCCGGCCGGAGTTCCGACGTTGTATTGTAAGATTTAATTTTGTGCTTCTGTTTCTCTGAATATTATTGTATCTTGGGTTGTGTATGCTTATGTGCAGTGTTTATCTTGGTGTTGTTAGTGTATTCGAAGTATTGAATAAAACGTTTACTGTCATGCATTACAAAAAGTGTGAAATATGTGGAATAAAATCCCGTCGGGAACATAGTAAAAAAAGAGTTTTCATGGCAAAATTTCCGCTGGATGAAGAGAGGTAAACATTAATTTATATTTACAAAACTTAACAGAAAAGTACTTTTCGTGATTTACAGGTTTTTTAAAACTAATATTATTATGGTATTTAGTATAAAAATTCCTATCAAGTATCAATAGAGCTTGACATTTTTTTATCGACTATCGATATTTTTGTTTTTCTTTGTAACATGACAAATTAATATTAGATAAGGAAAACTGCTAATAATAAACTTGCTATATTTTATTTTTCCAGGTGTAAAAAATGTCAACGGTGATTAATACAGCAAAAAAGCCAAAAATGTGCTATTTTACTGAAGGTAACACTATTGTAACTTTTAAAGTTATTTTAGCTCTTTACCATGTTATCTCTTATATTGGTATATCGTTTGGTATTTTACAGATTCTTCAGAGAAGATAACACAAACATCTGGTAATGAAAAAAGATTGAGAATCGGCTTAAGTAAGTTTACATAAAGTTCATTAAAATTTCGTTTTGTTTATTGAGATTAATGTGAATTAACGTGTATTTTTGTAATTACAGTTTCTACAACATAACTGCAGATATACTTCCTTTAGCTGAAAAAGAAAATATTACCGAAGAATTCACTATGACCGTGATGTTGACCAATATTGATTTTTCTTAGGTGTGTCATGATCATAAATATAAAATGGTTGATCTCCTGCTGCGCCGTCTAAGCCACATTGTAATTCGTAATGAAAGGAATGTACTTTTGCACTACCTATCGGAAGAAGCTTCAGCAGATTCGGCAAAGAAAGCGCAACAACAGAGCGTTGGGAAATAAAAATAAAAATTTGTAGTTATTACAAAAGATCTTTATTGTACTTTTGATAATAATCATAGTTTTGTTTTATTTCATCACGCAAATCCCAATTTCGAATGTACCTTAGAATAAAAAGGAGCAAAAAGTGCCGGTAATTTTTTTTCAAACTATCGATATATCCCGAGTAGTGGCACAACCCTTCGGTTAGCATTTCTATGTTGGCAGCTTTGGAAGTGACGTCATATTTTTTTTATTTTTTTGTTGGTAATAGAGCTTGGTACGCGTTTCATACAAAGCAATTTTTCCATTTTTTAGTATGGGAGACCCGACTCTTACGTAGTGTTATATACTCTTTGTCTGGATCCGGCCGGAGTTCCGACGTTGTATTGTAAGATTTAATTTTGTGCTTCTGTTTCTCTGAATATTATTGTATCTTGGGTTGTGTATGCTTATGTGCAGTGTTTATCTTGGTGTTGTTAGTGTATTCGAAGTATTGAATAAAACGTTTACTGTCATGCATTACAAAAAGTGTGAAATATGTGGAATAAAATCCCGTCGGGAACATAGTAAAAAAAGAGTTTTCATGGCAAAATTTCCGCTGGATGAAGAGAGGTAAACATTAATTTATATTTACAAAACTTAACAGAAAAGTACTTTTCGTGATTTACAGGTTTTTTAAAACTAATATTATTATGGTATTTAGTATAAAAATTCCTATCAAGTATCAATAGAGCTTGACATTTTTTTATCGACTATCGATATTTTTGTTTTTCTTTGTAACATGACAAATTAATATTAGATAAGGAAAACTGCTAATAATAAACTTGCTATATTTTATTTTTCCAGGTGTAAAAAATGTCAACGGTGATTAATACAGCAAAAAAGCCAAAAATGTGCTATTTTACTGAAGGTAACACTATTGTAACTTTTAAAGTTATTTTAGCTCTTTACCATGTTATCTCTTATATTGGTATATCGTTTGGTATTTTACAGATTCTTCAGAGAAGATAACACAAACATCTGGTAATGAAAAAAGATTGAGAATCGGCTTAAGTAAGTTTACATAAAGTTCATTAAAATTTCGTTTTGTTTATTGAGATTAATGTGAATTAACGTGTATTTTTGTAATTACAGTTTCTACAACATAACTGCAGATATACTTCCTTTAGCTGAAAAAGAAAATATTACCGAAGAATTCACTATGACCGTGATGTTGACCAATATTGATTTTTCTTAGGTGTGTCATGATCATAAATATAAAATGGTTGATCTCCTGCTGCGCCGTCTAAGCCACATTGTAATTCGTAATGAAAGGAATGTACTTTTGCACTACCTATCGGAAGAAGCTTCAGCAGATTCGGCAAAGAAAGCGCAACAACAGAGCGTTGGGAAATAAAAATAAAAATTTGTAGTTATTACAAAAGATCTTTATTGTACTTTTGATAATAATCATAGTTTTGTTTTATTTCATCACGCAAATCCCAATTTCGAATGTACCTTAGAATAAAAAGGAGCAAAAAGTGCCGGTAATTTTTTTTCAAACTATCGATATATCCCGAGTAGTGGCACAACCCTTCGGTTAGCATTTCTATGTTGGCAGCTTTGGAAGTGACGTCATATTTTTTTTATTTTTTTGTTGGTAATAGAGCTTGGTACGCGTTTCATACAAAGCAATTTTTCCATTTTTTAGTATGGGAGACCCGACTCTTACGTAGTGTTATATACTCTTTGTCTGGATCCGGCCGGAGTTCCGACGTTGTATTGTAAGATTTAATTTTGTGCTTCTGTTTCTCTGAATATTATTGTATCTTGGGTTGTGTATGCTTATGTGCAGTGTTTATCTTGGTGTTGTTAGTGTATTCGAAGTATTGAATAAAACGTTTACTGTCATGCATTACAAAAAGTGTGAAATATGTGGAATAAAATCCCGTCGGGAACATAGTAAAAAAAGAGTTTTCATGGCAAAATTTCCGCTGGATGAAGAGAGGTAAACATTAATTTATATTTACAAAACTTAACAGAAAAGTACTTTTCGTGATTTACAGGTTTTTTAAAACTAATATTATTATGGTATTTAGTATAAAAATTCCTATCAAGTATCAATAGAGCTTGACATTTTTTTATCGACTATCGATATTTTTGTTTTTCTTTGTAACATGACAAATTAATATTAGATAAGGAAAACTGCTAATAATAAACTTGCTATATTTTATTTTTCCAGGTGTAAAAAATGTCAACGGTGATTAATACAGCAAAAAAGCCAAAAATGTGCTATTTTACTGAAGGTAACACTATTGTAACTTTTAAAGTTATTTTAGCTCTTTACCATGTTATCTCTTATATTGGTATATCGTTTGGTATTTTACAGATTCTTCAGAGAAGATAACACAAACATCTGGTAATGAAAAAAGATTGAGAATCGGCTTAAGTAAGTTTACATAAAGTTCATTAAAATTTCGTTTTGTTTATTGAGATTAATGTGAATTAACGTGTATTTTTGTAATTACAGTTTCTACAACATAACTGCAGATATACTTCCTTTAGCTGAAAAAGAAAATATTACCGAAGAATTCACTATGACCGTGATGTTGACCAATATTGATTTTTCTTAGGTGTGTCATGATCATAAATATAAAATGGTTGATCTCCTGCTGCGCCGTCTAAGCCACATTGTAATTCGTAATAAAAGGAATGTACTTTTGCACTACCTATCGGAAGAAGCTTCAGCAGATTCGGCAAAGAAAGCGCAACAACAGAGCGTTGGGAAATAAAAATAAAAATTTGTAGTTATTACAAAAGATCTTTATTGTACTTTTGATAATAATCATAGTTTTGTTTTATTTCATCACGCAAATCCCAATTTCGAATGTACCTTAGAATAAAAAGGAGCAAAAAGTGCCGGTAATTTTTTTTCAAACTATCGATATATCCCGAGTAGTGGCACAACCCTTCGGTTAGCATTTCTATGTTGGCAGCTTTGGAAGCGACGTCATATTTTTTTTATTTTTTTGTTGGTAATAGAGCTTGGTACGCGTTTCATACAAAGCAATTTTTCCATTTTTTAGTATGGGAGACCCGACTCTTACGTAGTGTTATATACTCTTTGAGCTTGTCAAGTATAATTTCTCGTTCCAGTGGCGGCGCCTCTTACAATACATATACTCTGCGTGTTGCCACATTTTATTTATATATTTTCATTTATAATTTAATACGATTTAAACTAGATGTCATCACAAGCATAGTCGAAAGAATTTTCTTTTTTTACACTAGGAATGTTATCTATTTGAATTATTCGTTTTATTTCTCGGGTAACATTCGAGTAACTAAGTGAAGTATAAACCGTAATAACTTTAAAATTTAAAGAGTTTCTTCAGCAGGCCATCAAAAAGAATAATGTTTTATGGGATCAACTGTCAACTCTTGATTCTCGAATTTCGTTCAATTTGAATTACTTAATGAAATTCCTATAGCAGAATTAGAGCACGGTATTTAAAGTATAACCATATAATAATAATATACAGAATGGATTTTTGAGATGGGATTTAAAGGGCAGGTACATTAACCGTTATAGTTACAAGAAAACATTGTTAGGCAACCATCCATAACTGTTAAAACAAATTAAAACATGTATTTTTAAACAAATGCAAAAATATCTAATCTATCTGCACTACACTGGTCAAACTTTTTATTTTTGGAAGGACTGGCTGAAAAAATGTAAGTAAAATGAAATTATTACTTTCAAATTTCGAATTTATTTCAAATAATTTCACGTCATTCTTGTGTTTGCGCTGACAAAATTCTAGATTTATCAAAAATGCCTTCTAATTGTCGTCTTAATTGAAGCATTTTTTGTAAATAATAGAAACGTGAGAGCTGCATTAGTGTGGTACGCGAATAAGTACCCAACTAGACATGTACCAACAAGCAAGGTAATTAAATGATTTAATTTAGTATTTATTTAAATTACAGTTTCCCTTAAAAGTAAGAAATAGGATTCATAGAGAGATCACCGTAAGAAATAGGATCCGAGGATTTTCCGTACAAAATGTATGGGAAATGTTTTTGGCGATTTCTGTCGTTTCTAGTACTCATACCTTAAATGGTCCCGTAGAGTCTTTTGATCCTTACATGAAATAGGATCGATAGGCATAAAAAAAATTTTAGCAATAAATTTTTTTTATGCCTATCTCAGCATTTTTTTGTTGACTGTAACTTTTTTCCAAAATCTGTGAATGCAGATCAGAATATCTTAAAAAGTTATGGATGGTTGCCTAACAATGTTTTCTTGTAACTATAACGGTTAATGTACCTGTCCTTTAAATCTCATTTTAAAAATCCATTCTGTATATTAAAGTAAGTAGAGACTGGCTGATAAAAGCTGAATCTAGCAAAACGCGGGTTTAAAAAATTCGGGAAGGCAATCCTGCCTATAGTAGGAAAAAACGGAGTTGATACTTTTTATTCAATATTAATGTTTGGTTAAATGGATATCTAGCAACTATCCGGTATGCGGTATATCCGTTTAAAATAACTATTCGGCCAGATACCGAATAACAAGGCCTATTAGGTCACCGGATATTAAAAAAACAAACATACTTAACCCGGCGATTTTATCCGCTCTATTCGTTACCATCTGCTTTATCAATAAAACTAGGTAGTTCATGGTCGAAGCAACTGACAGGAGTTAGAGGGGCAGGCGGGACACTCTCACATTCTGATTGGGGTAGCTGAAGTGGTGATACGAAAGAATCGCCAGTACGGAGCAAGGCCAACAATAACGTTCTTGTGACGTCACTTATGACGTCACTATCCTCATCATCTTGTATAGTTGGCGGCACGTAAGTTGCCAAGAACGGGGGATATCACGACCAAACCTGGCTCGAATGAGGGACTCTATATGAATAATAATAATACTGAAATATTATTGGCCAGAATAAAATTTTTATGAAAAGCAATAACAATTTTAGTTGCACATGAGGGCACACCCGCAAATTTAAAAATCTTGCCAAGTTAGGTGCCGGTAACTATAACTATGGTGATTTCGCCCTCCGGCATGTCAAAATTGCTGTCATCTGTGCTGTGTATGTGTCAAGAAACTTGTTGTAAATCAAACAAAAAAAAAAATATCTGTTAAGATAAACCTAGACAAAAGCCACACGAAATTATTCCGCAGTTGTTCACAAAAAAAAAAAGGTTTTTTTTGGAGACCTATGCTGCTAGCCGCAGATGGCTGTTACAGCTTCACCTTAATTATTTATAAGAAGGAGAGAACTTTGGTGGGTCCTCAAGTCTCGTTTGGCTTACCTAACCTGATGGATTTCTAGCTCAGAGAGGCATCATCACGGGGGTGTCCCGCTCTCTGAGTAGACGTCTCACCAGGCGGTTACATAGCCGGTGCGGGAGCAATAGCCGGTGCGGGGGGAACAAAAAATGTATGGAGATGACATTAGCTGCGGAAAAATAGTGTAAGGTTGTCATAATGTTATTTCCATACATCATTTCTGCGGAACGACTACGAAAAAGTTAGCGTGAGGTATTTGTCTAGGGGGGCTAGAGATTACTGTTATGGACGAGGAATCTAGAAAAATAGTAAATCAATTCGGACCACAGAACTGCTTCTAATGTAATTTCGGACCACGGCGACAGTCAGTCAGTTTCCTGTTCCTTTACCAGTCACAGTCACACAGTCAGTTGTCAAATCGATTGCTAAGAACGTGGTCGTACAGTTCACGCGCTTATTTTGTTGGTTATACGCGCGAATCCGTTCGGCGGTCTGTTAGTGTTTTAAATTAAATGACATTGTGAAACACCCGTTTCTGTTCATATTTACATTATTTGTAGTTTTTTACCGATATTAACAACAAGGTACGACTACTACCGTCCCACATATGGCCCGTATTCGCGTCTTTCGCAAAAGAATTTAAGTTACGCATTTCCAAGCAATAAAGTATTCATAGACTTTAACATGAAGTAGAACTATACTGTAAAAGTGTGTCATATTAATCAAAATGAGTACGCCACAAAAGGATATAGAAATGAGTCCGGTTAAAACGGGGGGAGCAAAAGCTCCTCAAACATCAGACAACCTGCATGTGCCTGTAAACGACGAGGAAGATGTAATCATCGGTAGATTCAGAAAAATAAGTTCGGCTAAATCTATGGCCGCTACTAACGGAAATATACAGTATCCCAGTGAAGTTTTACCAAGAAGCGACGATTTAGAAGCCGGGCTTCACTTCAAAACAAGAGAAACTAATGAAAAAGACAAGCTTTTGCCTGCTGCACCGAATACCCGTTGCATGCAGCCTTCTAAGAGTTCTCTAACCAAGAGTAGTTTTCGTGACATAGAGAAACCATCTAGGTTTAAAGACCAACCATCTACAACGAGATTTCAGGTAAGTTAATAGTGTTTTTCTTATGGTTGATACTTCAACCAGTTTAGCTTTAAGTCAAATAATTTATGCCGTTTCCATGATGCCACAACAGGGTGAACTCATCTGGTAGCTGTGGAAAGATTATGAGCCAAGTGATAAAATTGAGTAGGACATACAAATAGCTCATTACCTTTACCTGAATTAATTTAACTGGTTTGTGATAAGGAAACAAGGCAATTGGAGTTTGAGTTGAGGTGAGGATGGGCGCTGTCCGGTACTACTGTCATGTTGACTTATCATGAATTGTGACATATTCATGGTGTGCTTTTCTTGTAAAGTTTGAGGAAAGTTATAGAAATATCAGGAAAGCTCAAGGTGGTCAGGGAAATTAAATAAAGTTGAAGAACTACCTGGAATTTTACGATAAAACAATGTTTTTATACCTAAACTTCTAAGTCATAGTGAGGGACTTAATAAACTCATGCTCTTGTCTGACCATAAAGGATAATTATATTATTAAATAATCTAGATTGCGAATGAGCTACATTATATTTTCGGTATTGGTCACAATTGGATGAAAAATTTAATAAATGATTGAAATCTTTGTCTTGTTTAATTTTGTATGTTGTTAAAACATTTTAACCTGTCAGCCACCAACCGGTCGCATGTGACCGGTGTGGTATTACGCTATATAATAATGAAAAATACCCTCACAAAAAGAATATTTATAATGTAATAAATTTCTTTTTACAAAATGGAAAATATACTTTGGTTCTGAAATAACGATTTTTTTTAATGAAAAAATTTTTTTGAGGGTATTTTTAAAAAAAATCATAGTGTGACGTCACACCGGTCGCATGCGACTGCCTAGAGCGGAGAGGCTAAAAGTTTAAACACTACTTTTTGATGCTCAAAATTATTAATTTAACAGAAATTACTGTAGAGAAAAATTAACCTCTCATCTACAGGCGGTCGCATGCAACCGGTGTGATGTCATGCTATGAAATTTTTTTATAAATATCGTAAAAAAAATATTTTTCACAAAAAAAAATATATATTTCACAACCAAACCATATTTTTCATTCTGTAAAAAGTAAGGTATTAATTTATAAATTTCCTTTCTTGAGGGTATTTTTCAATAATTACATAGCGTAAAGCCACACCAGTCTCATGAGACCTGTTGGCGGCTGACAGGTTAAGGAAATGATCCAGATTTATTTTAAAGCAGTGCACTTAGTACAAAATTTACTTTTGAGTGAAATATCTTTGACTTTATTTTACTTCTCTTTCAACTTTAATTTCTCTTTGATAAAACCATTATATATATCACTTAAACCTCAACTCAACCACTAAAAAATATGCACATAATGGCTAGCCATTATGTGCATATTTTTTAGTGGTTGAACAAAAAACTTCTTTTCAATTTAGTCCCCAAATTTAGAAAATAGTGGGATAGCACACTACTGTTTTAATTTTTTGCATGCTTGCTTGAGTTTCCACATTGGCACCCGCCGTATTGCACAAATTTTGAATGAACCAAACTCAGTGCTATTTAATTTTTTCAATATACGGATCCAATTTGTCCCTAGTGTTGCTAAATAAGCGTAGGAAAAATCAATCTAAACATCAATCATTTGGTATTGTTTCAAGCCTACTGGCTGAAAACCAAGGACTTCAAAATACCACCACCGGCATCTGTGCAATCCCAAGGCATGGAATTTCCCATTCTGTTAAGGCCCTATGATATTACACCCTCAGAGGAGGCCCTTTCCTTATAGCACCATTCCCAAGTAGGACTTGAACTCTGCCAAGTTGAGATTCAGAGAGAAATATATATGTTGGTTATTACCACAATTTTTCACTCAGTTGCTTGCCACATAGAGCAATGCTTATTTTATTAAAGCGAAGGGAAGGTAGTATTGCTTGCCAGTACTACAATGGTTGCAAACTAATTGGCTGCCCAGGCCTACCTAGTGAGCGTAATATCGCCCCAATTTGACAGCGAGAGGGTTTTTTTTTAACATAGTATTAATCATCCAATTCTGATGTCTAATACAGTTGTAGTGACAGATATCCAGATACCAGAATAGTTTGGATTGGTGGTAGGATGCTGTGCCCACCTGGCACCACTGTTCTAAGTTTGTCACCATAATGGCAATGATAATGAAATTGTTGTGTTCCGACATTTAGAGGCAAGATAGCCAGTTCCTCTGTTGTTGCGGTGTCCAGGTGAAGCTTGCTTCCATTTTGTGCCTTATTTACCATCAAATAAGATGAGAAGTTTCCCTTCTGTAATAAAAAAATATAATTCATAACAACATTGCAACCAAATAATATGTCATTTTATAGTATAAATATAAAGTAATATTTTGACTTGTTAAAAAATACATTATTAGTTACAAAAAAAGAGGTGTTTTTGAATATAAGAGAAATGGTGATAGGTGTTAATTTCTGTAATTTTTAAAGGTGCACTAGGACCGTCGAGGTCCTAGCACACCTCTAAAAATTAAGAGCTCTAAAATAAATTTGTGTCAGTAACATTATATTGCATTCAAAGAGACAAATATGTTAACTCGTTGTTTGCATTAATAATGTTTGTAACATACACATTTATTGTCTTTTTATAAACAACCCTTCTTTATGAATGATACAATTTCTAAATGTTAATATTATTAGCTCCTACAAAATGTCTCAATAAAAAATAGTTTTGAAAGTTTATTTTATTAAAGTAAAATTTCAAATCAGTACAGTTCTTTTTTGGAGCTTATTTTCCATTCAAAGATGTGTTTATTATTACTGGTATCTACATAAACTGACTTTGAAGTAGAAATGTGGTTTTAGAAAGTTGCTAGAGTTAATAGGTGTGTATAATTTATTGCCTAAGTGAACGGAGAAGTGGTGATGGCACAATGATGAAAGGTAGTTTTATGCGCTCAAATTTTAATGAAGTAAATATACTTTATGTATTACTTTATTAAATACTAGCTGTGCCCGCGAACTACGTTTCGCCATCAAAATGCTTAACACAGTGTTTAGTTTTTTCCTCCATTTTATCCCATAATGATTCAACTTTATTCTGCCTTTCTTGAGCAGCGGCCATTTCGAAATTAGGACAATTTTCGTAGGTTCGTAATGCTCTAGGTACTCTTCAGGGCCTAATTTCATTTAATACCCATATTTCTGGGTTTGAAAAGAAACTTTTATCCGCCTTTTTTGAGCGGCGGCTATGTTGAATTTACGTCAATGTTGCTACGTTCATAGTGCTCTACTGATCAAGGCCTTTCATTTGATACCCATATTGCTGGGTTTGGAAAAGAACTTTTATCAGTTTTTTTGAGCGGCGGCCTTATTGAATTTTGTGCGATTTTCCTTGGTTCATAGTGCTCTACTCTTCAAGGCCTTTCATTTAATACCTATATTGCTAGGTTTGGAAACGAATTTTAATCCAGCTTTTTGAGCGGTGGCCATGTCGAATTTACGTCAATATTGCTAGGTCCATAGTACTCTTCTCTACTCATCAAGGCCTTTCGTTTAATACCCACCCACATTGCTGGGTTTGAAATCGAACTTTTACCCTTTTTTAACGGCGGCCATGTCGAGTTTCCTAGGCACCTAATGCTTTACTCTTCAAGGCCTTTCAATTAATACCCATATTGCTAGGTTTGGTAACTAACTTTTATCCACCTTTTTTTAACGGCGGCCATGTTGAATTTATGTCAATGTTGCTAGATTCATAGTACTTTATTCATCAATACCTTTGATTTCATACCCATATTGCTGGGTTTGGAAACGAACTTTTATCCGTTTTTTTGAGCGTCGACCATGTTGAATTTATGTCAATATTGCTAGGTTCATAGTCCTCTACTCATCAAGGCGTTTCATTTGATACCCATATTGCTGGGTTTGAAAACAAACTTATCCATTTGTTTGAGCGGTGGCCATGTTTAATTTAGGGTAATCTTCCTATGTTCATAATGCTCTACTCTTTGAGGCCTTTTAGTTGATACCCATATTGCTGGGTTAGAAAACGAACTTTTATCCATTTTTTGAGCGGCGGCCATATTTAATTTAGGGCAATTTTCCTAAGTTCATAATGCTCTACTCTTTGAGGCTTTTCATTTGATATCCATGTTGCTAGGTTTGGAAACGAATTTTTATTCACCTTTTTTGAGCAGCGGCTATGTTGAATTTATGTCAATGTTGCTAGGTTCATAGTGCTCTACTCATCAAGGCCTTTCTTTTGATACCCACCCACATTGCTGGGTTTGAAATCGAACTTTTACCCTTTTTTTAACGGCGGCCATGTTGAATATAGGTCGATTTCCTAGGCATCTAATGCTCTACTCTTCAAGGCCTTTCATTTGATACCCATATTGCTAGGTTTGGAAACTAACTTTTATCCACCTTTTTTTAGCGGCGGCCATGATGAATTTATGTTAATGTTGCTAGGTTCATAGTGCTTTATTCATCAATACCTTTGATTTGATACCCATATTGCTGGGTTTGGAAACGAACTTTTATGCGTTTTTTTGAGCGGCGGCCATGTTGAATTTATGTTAATGTTGCTAGGTTCATAGTGCTTTATTCATCAATACCTTTGATTTGATACCCATATTGCTGGGTTTGGAAACGAACTTTTATGCGTTTTTTTGAGTGGCGGCCATGTTGAATTTATGTCAATGTTGCTAGGTTCTTAGTGCTCTACTCATCAAGGCGTTTCATTTGATACCCATATTGCTGGGTTGGAAAACAAACTTTTATCCATTTTTTTGAGCGGTGGCCATGTTTAATTTAGGGTAATCTTCCTAAGTTCATAATGCTCTACTATTTGAGGCCTTTCAGTTGATATTGCTAGGTTTGGAAACGAATTTTTATCCACCTTTTTTGAGCGGCGGCCATGTTGAATTTATGTCAATGTTGCTAGGTTCTTAGTGCTCTACTCATCAAGGCGTTTCATTAGATACCCATATTGCTGGGTTGGAAAACAAACTTTTATCCATTTTTTTGAGCGGTGGCCATGTTTAATTTAGGGTAATCTTCCTAAGTTCATAATGCTCTACTCTTTGAGGCCTTTCATTTGATACCCATATTGCTGGGTTTGAAAACGAACTTTTATCCTTTTTTTTGAGCGGCGGCAATGTTGAATTTAGGTCGATTTTCCTAGGTACCTAATGCTCTACTCATCAAGGCCTTTCATTTGATATCCATATTGCTGGGTTTGAAAACGAACTTTTAGTACCCATTTTTTTGAGCGGTGGCCATGTTTAATTTAGGGTAATTTTCCTAAGTTCATAATGCTCTACTCTTTGAGGCCTTTCAGTTGATAATATTGCTAAGGTTTGGAATCGAATTTTTATCCACCTTTTTTGAGCAACGGCTATGTTGAATTTATGTCAATGTTGCTAGGTACATAGTGTTCTACTCATCAAGGCCTTTCATATTTTGATATCCATGGGTATTGCTGGGTTTGGAAACGAACTTTATCGGCAGTCATGTCGAATTAAGTCAACGTGGCTAGGTTCAATGTGTTCTACTATTTAGGTCCTTCGTTCGATATCCATGTTCCTTGGGTGGATCCAAAAAAATATGATCCGTCATTTTACACATTAGGATCAAGAGTCCCGTCGCGTCCCTCTACGCGTAACCCAGAATCATTGCAGTCAGATATTTTTTTTTAATATCAATATTAATCTTTTACTTTTAATAGTTTTAAATGGATGAAAGAGTTTGATTCCTTAGTCATAATCTAAAAACATATAACACCTTTTAAACCCCTTTACCCTTGAAAAGGGTATCTTCACTTTTCAACATTTCAAATATTTCAAAAATTGTACCTATTTTGTGAAAATTTGTCATGAATTAAACCAACCTACAAATTTTATTGTGACGTGATATTGTCATAAAAAATGCTTTATACATTGGTTGTATGGCTTGATCCTTTTGCCTTACCACCACGGTACGACATAAGAAAAAGACAATTTAAACTTCTAAACTTCTTGGTTGGCGAAATCCAGATGGGCACAGCCATTAACAGAAAATATTAAATTTTTCTTTGCTCTATGTGACAGACTTGTCAAAATAATTTCACGTGCGCCATGTTGATTTTCTACATAAGCATTGTTCGAAAATTTTATTGATATTTTTCAAACTATTTATTTAAAATGAACTAATTCCACCCCATTGCACCCCATCCAGGGATGATGGTATGTGGTGTTGAAATCGATGTTATTTTCGTAATCTACGACCCGAAATACCATGAAAACGGCATCAATGGCGATTTTGACACTTTATCAGTTTATCACCCCATCTCACCCCGTTTGGGTATGAATTTCAATAAAATACGAAACACGTCTTCTATTAATTCTGTTAAAGAAAGTTTATGCAAAATTTGAAGTAGATTCGAAAACGGAATCACGATGTCCCATACAAACTTTTCCCCCCATTTTCACCCCCTTAGGGCTAGAATTTCGGAAAATCCTTTCTTAACGGACGCCTACGTCATACAAAGAACACACCCTCCAAGTCTCAAGTCTCTACGATCAGCGGTTTAGGCTGTGCGTTGATCCGTCAGTCAGTCAGTCAGTCATTCAGGACAAAGCATTTTATAGGTATAGATAACATTCAAAATGAAATTTCCTTGCTACAAACAATAATGTCATAAAGATTGTTATGGAGAAAGGGTTCAATTATTTGTAATTATAGAACCCTTAAAGCTAATTACTTGATTAAAGAACACTTATATGTGTGGGTGTATTTGTAGTGCTTCCCTTCAGAATAGGTAATTCACTCTGCAATCTTGCTTTTGATTGCTACTTTCAACAATTGCAATTTATTCAATAGGATGTTAATCACACACTGACATCATTATTTTGATAGAACTAGTTGAATGTATGAAAATGTACGAAAGTATGAAAATGTATCATCATCGTCATTATCACAGCTCATATACGTGCCCACCGAGGGGCTCGAGCCTATCCTAAGTTAGGGTGTTTGACCCTTGTCCATAAGGGCATAACCCTCCACCACCCATGGCACTACTCAACCAATCCTGGTTATACGGGCCGAATCAACGGGAGATGTCCGCCGCAAGGTCGCCGTGTGCCCACTGTTGTGGTACCGCCGGCTTCGTCTGCCTTATGTCTCCTCTTCTTTCTTCGGACGGTTGCCCTCTTCCTTCTTCACCTCTCTAGCCCATTCCTGATCTTATGCCACCGATGCGCGAAGTCCCGTAGCCTCAGGAAATTCGCCTTCGTCCTCACGAGATCATGGTAGTAGACCGGACCAACCTCAAGCGCTTTCACCTTATCTAGTAAATCCCTACGCGCGTCACTATATAATGAGCACTCCCACAGTACGTGGTGCAGGTCTTCGACCTCGCACTCACCGCAGTAGCGCCTACTGCTGTCCACCAACTTCATATTGAAAAGCCATGCCCCGATAGCAGCTGCAAAACTTCATAGTCTGGTTCGACCCAGGTAAACCTGAGCCGGTCCGCCACGTTTGGGAAGAAACGATAAGTCTCCCTCTCCTTGTCTGATGTGTCCCAGTCCCAGCGTTCCTGCCATGTGGCAGATGTTCTGAGCTTCACCATGCGCATCTCCCTGGTATTCCCTGCGGGCAACCCATTGTTGCCGCCTTTGACACCCGCCGGTTGCCGACGAACATGCTCAATATTATCGACCACTACGCGTTGTCAAAGGCTCCAGAGATGTCCAAAAATATTGCCTGACAATACTTCGACGAGCTCTTTCGCGCTGCCCTAATGATGGATGGTAGCCGAATATTCGGCTGTTGCCAAGGCAGGTCTGTGTACACTTGTATAGATAGATCGCGAGAAGCGTACATTACAACCTGTCTCGATGCAGGCCGCGCGGGAGCGGGCCGACGGGGCGGGAAGTATTTGCTTCATTTGCGCGCTGATCTTGTCGCGACGGGTTGTATTCTGCATTTTTATAATAATATTATTTTAAGTACGAGCAGTTAAAAAATTGCTTCAGCAGTTAACACAAAAAGTCTCCAATTTGGAGGCAGGTCTTGTGTACGAAGATAAACGAAATCGGTTTTTACCAGCTAATGCCTACAAACTGGTATTTGACACAATTACTCATCACAATCTACCTCTAATTAATTTTAAATATTAAAATTACTTAATTATCTTTCTAAATAAATGCTCGAAGTTTAAAATAAATGCTTTTTTGATCGAATACATCTTTATTTTCATACTTTTTGGTATTCGGCCGAATACCGAATGTCTAAAAACTGGCCGAATAACGAATAGTTGCCGAATATTCGTTGCATCTCTAAATTTTACATTACATTCTGCCCTTTAGAAAGGGTTTTTCCTTATTTTTTGGATAGGGATTTCTCGGCTCCATGTGGGAATTTTGAGAAATCCTTCCTTAATGCGCGCCTACATAACAAACCCCCGCCCCGTACCGAATTTCATGCTTCTAGCACCAGTAGTTTGAACTCTATTTTTTATGTCACCAAAGGCGGTGAACGAGACGAGCGGACGAGCCACCTGATGGTCATCGTCGCCCATGGACATCTGCGACATCAAGGGTGCCGCTTATGCGTCACCTGTCTTGAGTTTAAGGACCCTATTTACCTTCCGCTTGAAAAATGCCATGTTGTAGCGCGTTGGAAACACGTCCTCCGGAGGGAGCTCATTCCACATTTTGCAAGTTCGCGGGAGAAACGAACGAGACGCCCGCAAGGTATGCTGATGTCAGGCCTCCAATATGTGGGGGTGGTTGGAGTGAGTTCTACCTCTCTGGCGCGCGGAGCGGTGGCGAAATAGTTTGAAAAGTTCCTCAGAACACTCCCCATTGTTCAGACGGTAGAACACGCACAGAGACCCAACATCTCTTCGGTGGCTAAGTTGAAACCTCAGTCAGTCACTAAAGCCTCTACATGGACAACATTTTTAATTTATGGAGATTCCTTATAATGGTGTGGTTTTCGCTATTTTAAAACAAATACCTAATATTATATTCGTGTTAGTTTTCGAGCACGCAGGCAAAGCTACGACATAACTCGGCTAGTGACTAATGTACTAAGCTCTCCATGGCGTCCGATTATGCCAACTTATCTATTTACAATTATCTATTCAGTTACACTAGATCAAGTGATAATGAAACAAAGCGCGTTGTTTGCATTATGTCCAAACAAAGATGAACCTTGGGCGCACATTCCGTTGTATTGTCCATTTTTATAACGATTCATTTCGAAAATAATGTTGATACTGATGTCTGTTAATGCCAAACTATTGTTTTCTCTAACTATTGCGTTTGTGGAATCGCTGTTGATTTGATTTGAATGGCAGTAGCATCCCTGACTACACCAGAGGTTCGAAATCGCATTCCGTGAATTTGTGCGAAGTACCCAAATATTTTGTCGTTGTTGGTCAAAGATGCGTTTTAATATTTTTATTTATATAGCCTCACAGGCGCGCGACTCTTACAGACTCAAGGTTTCATAGGTAAACTACCTACAATTATGTATCCTCGTTAAATTGCCCCGTATAATTGTTTTTTTTTTTTACACAACAGGAAGCTGTTAGCTTTCATCTCACCTGATGGTGAGTGACGTTAAGGCCGAAAATTTAAGCGAGCCGACCCGGACTTCTCGACAACGGCTATCTTACCTCTAACTGTCGGTACATCTATCACAATGTTATAAATGTCGATATGATCGCGACAAAAACAGGCAGGCTCAGAAGCTTTACTACCATCCAATCCAAGCAGAAAATCTTCTGTCCCATGGGGAATTAAACCCTCGACTTTTAGGCCGATACTGGGTGGTCTCGCCGATAACTGCTAACAATAAAACTGATTTAAAGAAAGGTACAAGTAGGTTGTAGTTGTCGTATTCGGGTAAATGTGCTCTTGGGCGGTCGTGGTTGCATCCGAACACTTTTTATAACAAGAATGCGCACCGTACTTTCTAATGGTTATTCCATAGGCGAGTGAAGGACTTTTCTCCCAAAGTTAGGGCATTTTTACCAAAGTTGGGTCTTTAATGTCTGCAGGAATAACTCGTGGACTTAGAGGTCACACTCTTACCGGACAAGTCCGAGGCGGAGAGTCGCGTGCGTCAGAAGTCATCCTGTAACACTCAAGTCATACCCAAGACGATCAAAGAAGGTGGGCAGCAAATGCTTTCTACTGCCAAACCGTCTGTCTGATAAGTTGCCCAGGGAGGCCATAGAGGCCTCCCTGGGAAACCTTACATCCTTTCAGAAGAAGGCAACAGAACCTCATTCTTTGTCGCCAATTAGCATTTTATGTGCGATGGTTCTAGAGCACATGCCATTTGGGGGCCATGAAAGTGGCATGGTCTTGAATTTAAAAAACAGGTTACTTTTATTCACTCCGCATCTAAAAGCTTATTTGATTCCACAACTTTTTAAAGTCATATTATTTTTTAATCATTTATTTACTACTAAAACGGGCTTAGGACGGCATATTACAAAATAAAACATACACAACAAGTTTAAATGAGAGTTATGATGTTAATAGATCCTGTTTAATAGCCAGGTTCCTAGTGCGAGCCCGCGCGGAGATGTCTAGGTCAGAGGCGCCTACTTGGACGCACCAATAAATCATAATAGCCGCAAATTGAATAAGTGCACGGGCGGCGACTAGCTTCCTATAGCCTCGCTCGTGGACGTCTTGCCGGCTAATGGGTGCACCACCCTGCCTGTCCTTTGGATTGCGAAATGGACGACATGGATGAATGTGCAAGTCGATTGATGACGCTAATTGTGGTATTCCTCAAAATTAAGTGAGGCGAGTTCCCACCGAATCCTCAGAATACTAGTGGAAAGGTCAATAGTAAATTGAAAAGTGCTGCTTCTCAACTGGATTCATGTTAATTATCTGTACTTATACGAAAAAATCCACTGTGATATTTACAAAAAAAAAAACGATAAACCAAGATACAGAGAGCAAAATGGAATAAATCTTAGTTGATGCTTTGCGAAAGTGTTGTTTTTCAGACAGGACCTTTGCTTTGCTTGCTGTGACCACTGAAACAATTATGTAAGCATATAAAACATACCAAGAACAGTATTTGATTTAACACAAAATTTGCATAGAACCGGTTATAAAAATCACTTTAAATTGATTAGATAGAATACGTCGCAACAACATAAACCCCCAAAAAATATGAATCAGGTACTAAATCTACAAATACTGTTGAAGTGTACTTGCAAAATGAATAAAATTATCGCACACAACACAACGCAATTTTGTGACACGCGATACATGTATTTAAAATATGCAGTTGGTATTTGGAAATCGTCGTTCTCTATTGATCCGACACGGTTATATTCTGTCGGTTTGTCTCGTTTTAACGTGAGCAATATCTTCGTGGAGATATTCCAAGAAATATGCTTGTAGTTTTTGCGTTTTCCACGGATATAATGTCAACGTACGTAGGAGAACGTCTAATTTGATTTTTTGGAAACTCAAGCAAACATGATTATGTAAAACATAATTTAAAAACATTTAATTAGCAGAAGTCAAATGGACAAATTAATTTTAAGGTGATGGTTACATTTTGAAATGTTCACGAGATTTTTTCCTTTTTATCTTGCTCGGCTATGCTGATCGTGTGTCGGAAAGTCGTGACTAATGGTGTGCCTACGGTACTTGTTTTTAAAGATTAGCACGCCTGATTGCAAGCTGAATTATATGTTAGTGTTTACAATTGATCCAAGTACCGCAATCATAGGTACGTGAACAGTATAACTATCCGTAGTGTCTTAAATATGCCTTGAGAAGAATTTATAATTATTGCGTTCACTGATCCGCCTGAATTTAATAATATAATCATGAAAGCGTTTGGTTTGAGAATCGATATAGATGTTTAGGCTTAGACTAAACGTTGTATAGAAGATGGAGGAAGGGGATTAGCAAAGGTTGCAACTTGATTGAACTGTCGTTGATATTATACGAAAACTTGTGAATAACCATAAATTCGTATTATAAGTAGTATCTACCCTACCTTCATTGTAATGAAGGTCGCCGACTAGAATCGTGTGATTGTGTCGTCGTATCAGATTCAGAATGCAGGTGAAGTTCCACCCATATAATGCGCACGGCTATTATCACGTTTCCAGCTAATTACGCCCGCTTACAATCATTTATTAGCCGATTGTCCGTGGAGGGCCTGCATCATTCTTTGAAACCGCCATTGTATAATTAGTTAAACGTAAAAGATTAAAACTTATCTATTTCAAAGTAGATAACTCTAGAAGAGCAAATATATTTGATCCTATACAATCAGTTGCTGCTACTAAAGAATATTTGCTTAGAATCTATTTTCGGTCTAAATCTTGTGCATATGAATTGCAAGTTAATGTTTATCTAGATTAAACATTGCACTACGCGTGGCTAACGTCCTTCGTCACTTGCGAGTTTTATTGCCTTTGGCGGCAATAAAGATCTTCAGTGAAATTTCGAAGAATGTTTTACTTTTTACTTGAATTTCAATGTTATGACAACATAAGTACGAGTATACTTTGAGGGATTGCGACTGCGAGGCTAACCATGTTTTTTCAATAAGCATGCTTGTTAGTTATATTAGCTTTCTAGAAAACGGGATTTAATTATATGTAACTGTAGGCATTTTAAATATTGTTGTAAATGTTTATTTAAACATTGCTGAAATCTAAATATAAAAAAGACCTAGTGAAATCTGATTCGTTCTTCAAAGGCATATCAAGACAAAGCGATTAATGTAGTACAGTGCACATAATGTCAATTTGAATTCGGTGAATGTGAGACTCGAATTGTATCGTTAATCTATTTTCATATCTATTGCAAAGAGTTCAAGTGAACCCACAACATTCATTACTTCACAAAAAAGCATCCTGTTTTCGATGACCTGAGCGTCGTTTTCAACAAACTAAAGTTGAAATAAAACCTGAAATGCATTTAACCATTCGGAGCGGCCCATTATCATGTCAAATCGGACAATGAAAAACAATTTATGTGTTCCGATTGCTTGAACCGTACCCAAATGGTTTGAAGTCATTAGTGGGATTGTGGAAGTCGCGTACAACTACCTCTTTGTCAACGTGAACTCTACGCGGAGACATTTCACGGCATGCAATGCAACTACTTACTTAAGAGGCACATCCTCATAAGCGAATGTAAAAATAACTGTACGGTTCAATGTGTCTAATGCGTGAGTGTGTCTAAATTTAGAACAGGTCAGGAAATAATGTCGTTCTATACATAATAATATGATACTTGTAGTCTTGTGCGTCCTCAGATGAATTTATTCGACGGCTGATTCTTGCCGATCAGTGAGTTACTCCGGTTTCATAACATTGATAGGTAGATGGGATGGAATGCTACTCTTGTTCATGTACTGTTCAATCGTATAAGTCAGTTGAAGGGCGTATTTTTGCTTTGATTTTTCTAGAAACCAACATTTGTTTGATCGTTACCATCACAATTTTGCCTTGAATATATCTACTTAATAAACTCCCGTTGTTCCTAATGATATTTCAATCGAAATTATTTACGAGTATGTAATACAACGAAACATAGGAGTTTCAAGATATTCTTTCTGGGCGGAAACAGTCGTGTACCCTGCATGCACTGGCATCTCTTCCGTAGTACTAATGGTTCAAAGACATTTTCAAAGATAAAAAAGTCGGTTGTTTGATGTTGTTATTATCTCAATAATGTTAGACACAGTTCGAATTCCTATTCATTCGCTTCCGTTGCAATGCAATCCTGCAAATTTTCACGATGTGTAATGTTATAGTTACCAACGTGACGCACACTTTTAAACTTCCATTAATTTTTTCATCATAATTCATTGGGAGATATCCAACACTCCGGGAAATCTCCCGTGTCATCCGGCAACTATGCGCTTCTCCTAAGTTCCGTCACGGCTCCATCCCGTTACTCGCGTGGACAATTACACGGTGCCTTAATGATTCATTGTGCGTGGTCCGCCGCTTGCCCCCGTATTGTGTCGTGTCACTCAAGACTTTTGATAGCTTTCAATTTGTCGTCCGTGCGGCTATAGATTTTTATGTATATGAGTCGCCTATAGCACGTGTTGTTCCTGTAAGATTTGCAAATATACAATGCCTACAAAGGTCCTAATTTATGTCACCAACTTTTAATATAAGATGTCAAGTCACAGTACCCAGTAATTTCACTGCCTGTCTTACCCTTAAAACCGTAAGACAGCAATGCCAACATCGCTGCTTGGCGGAAGAAATAGTTAAGATACAGGTACCTACACAGGCGACTTTAGTTCTGAGTCGCTCTCAGGTAAATGGTACACGTATCGCCGCTTCCTTTATACCGTGGATACCATTAAATCAGACTTAAGAAACTTGTCGTTATCGCACGTCTCTGTACGAAGAGATATAAAACTCGAAACAATAGTCTACAGCCACGCTAACCCGTCTGACCAGGCAGCGTAATGAAGCAGGCCGTTCCTCATCGCCTGCGGAGAGATCCGCGCCAAACATTGGAATGTTTATTGGTTGAAGTTAAGTACATCTATTGCTGACACTCAAAAGACGGTAGTTGCACAGTTATGTATTGGTGCGGCAATGACTGGTGGAGTGGAAATCGTCCGTGGTGGATGTCGAGTAACACGATAGGGGGACGACGTTACGTACGCAAAGGCGATTGTATTCAAAGTATCTATCCACGTCGTGAATACATTCTGTCTGATAATGTTTGTGAAGCACGTGTCGCGTGTCGTAAGGCGCAACGTAGAAATTGCCTCTTTCGATGGCTCTTCTGAAAAGAGGCGTTGAACAGTTTTAATTGAGCAATGATTTTTATTCTTTGTTGTTTTGCACGCCTACGGCAGAACAACGAAAATTGCTTTTCAATCGAATCGACTATGATTGAGCAGCACTATAGCTCACGTGTACAGCGACCGCAACCCACGTTCACCTATACCAGTGGTTCTTAACCTTTTAGTGACGAGGGACCGTTTTACAAGTATCTGTCTAGCCATTGACCGGAACTCTAGAGCAATATAGAGTATATGAATAAAGGGTTGTTTGTTTGTTATATCTATAATATTCTATTTCGGATGGCTTCGCGGACCGCTTCGGCTGCTTCCAGGGACCACCAGTGGTCCGCGGACCACTGGTTGAGAACCACTGGCCTAGTCAGTACCGCAACCATACCAAGCATCGACGCGTGACGTCATGGGCAAACTTTCCGCGCGCGGTATAGTATATATGAGAAGTATACAGTTAATTTGTTTGTGATTCATATTACAATTCAAATTGAAGCCAGTGTGGGATGAGGGTGATGCACTTATCTCCTTAGGAGACCTCTACCAGCTAACTCAAGTGGTCCTGTAAGATGTTGTGTTATAGTGGCAAAAATTATCTAAAGAAGCAAAAAAGGACAACATATATTATTCTGATTACATATACAGATGAGATTCAGGGTGTCCACATTCTGGAAAGTCAGGGAAAGTCAGGGAAGCTCAAAGCAGTCAGGGAAAGTCAGTGAAATCGATGGCCTACCTGGAAAGTCAGGGAAAAATTGGGATTTCACACAGTTTGGTCCCCAAATTTCCCAGTGATTGTCAAATGAGGAATATGTTTACTTCATGATTTTGGTAGAATGATTCTTAATTTTGACTATCGAATTGTTTTTGTTCAGGTTTGCACATTATAACATAATTTAGGCAGACAAATCAACCGAGCCACCCTTGAGTTCAAATGCAATTTCCTTCAAATATATGAACACAATTTTAATAAAAGTGGTATCGTTAAGGAACCTTTAAACTACGCGTGGCAGCCGCGCGAGCCAATGTTCGACCGAGGTAGACGTTAATTTGCCTCGCGAGTCAATTTTTAGATAATAATTTAGCAGAACGCAGCTGCCACGCGCGGCACGCGATCCAGCTCGTACAGCCCGCGGCGGATTCATTTTTGTAAACATACGAGTCGTCCGTTTTACGTAGGTACCTATATATAACTACCTATGCGCTGCGCGAGCCAAATCCCCGAAACAATTAAAACAGCGTCGCAAGTGCGCACGAGCGGACGATTCGAGCTCCTTTGCGGTCTCAAAAACCGACAAGAAGCAGTTCGCTTCGCAGCACGTTCGACCGCGGCAATGCTCGAGCTGCCGCGCGTGGTGATCCCGGCCACATAGCGCGCGGTCGCCGTGCGAACCAACGTACGAGGGTTTGCCGCGCACAGTTTATACGCCTTTATGTTGTTAATTTTATAGGCTTTATATTGAAAGTAAATTGTATGGTGTTAAGACAATTATTCTGCCGAGTTTCTACCCCTAGAATGAAAAGTCATTTGAAACATAAAGTTACAATAAAAACATCGGAAAACAATAAAAATCAATGTATTAGTAATGTGTGTTGCCGCCTATAGCTTGGGTAACTGTTTGCATATTTAAACCTATTGATCTTACCAATCTTACAATGATGTCTTGGAGGATGTTGTTCCATTCTTCCTCTATCGCCATTCTGAACCCATAAGGTTTTGAAGAAGCCGGAAGAACCCTATCTTAGGCCCTGTGTTTTAATTCGTCCCAAAGATATTCGATGGGGTTCAAATCAGGGCTCCGTGCTGGCCAATCCATGACACGAATGCCAACGGGTCTTGCATTATCATGCACATTAGAAACATCTCATCTTAAATACATCCTGAGTAAGGTACCACATGATCTTCAAGAACATCACGAATATATCGTTCTGTAGCCGATCCGCGTGAATGAGCATTGGATTCGATATAAACCATCTCTGTTCATGCTTTTAGGGAAATGCCGCCCCACACCATTATGGAGGCTCCATAATGGAGCCATCATAAGCAACAGTTTCTTCGATACAGCACTGAGCGAAACGTTTTCTAGGGCAACGGTACAGTCTCTGTCTTCGATCATTTCTGTAAAGACACTCTTGTCTCACCAGAAAAAATAACATGCGCTCATTGATCCAGTGTCCATTCTATATGTTCACGAGCAAATTGAAAGCGTGCTCTGCGGTAGGCTACAGTTAATTTTGAGCCTATAATAGCACTTTGAGGTTTTAAATTGCGCTCGGCTAACCTTCTCCTGACTGTACGCGCGCTTATGGCCACTCTACGTTCGTCACGAAGCTGTTGTTGGACTTGCAGTGCGTTCTGACGCCGATTCCTCGGGACATTCAAATGCATGTATCGATCATCTGCGGAGGCTGTAGCCCGTGGCCTGTCAGTTTCTGCGCGTCGAACGAAGGCTCCAGTCTCTAGGTATCTTCTATAGACGCGCTGCACCGAAAAACGCCTTAACATTTGAGCAACCCGACGATGACTGGATCAAAAACAACCGTAATCTGAAGACTAATGACAAAGTAAGCAACTACGCAGAAAAGTCATTAAAGTCAAGTAAAACTCCACGACCTTTCCGATCGTGTTCCTATTAAAAGAGGTGTGCGACAAGGCGACACAATCTCCCCTAAGTTGTTCACAGCGTGCTTGGAAGATACATTTAAGCTCCTCGACTGGTCTGATAGGGATATCAACATAAATGGAGAGCAATTAACTAATCTGCAATTTGCAGATGACATTATCATTTCCGCTAAGACGGCTGCAGATCTTCAGCTGTCGGTAGCCCTTCGCATTAATACCTCAAAAACGAAAATCATGGCCAGGGATCTGAACATAGACCCCATAATGATTGCGGGAAACATGGTTGAGCAGGTTGACTACTACATATATCTGGGGCAGCTACTTGCTTTTAAAAAAGTGGGCAAACAAAAAATAGAACGCCGAATAAAACTAGGTTGGGGCGTGTTTAGCAAAATGTCCCACATTTTCTGGAGATGCCTGTATTTCTTAAGCGCCGAGCTTTCGAGCAATACGTCCTACCGGTGCTCGTGTATGGGGCTGAAACCTGGACCCTGACTAGACAACATTTACACGCCCTACAGGTAGCACAAAGAAAAATGGAGCGAACCATGCTTGGGGTTTCTCTGGGGGAACGGATCCGGAATAGGGAGATACGCAAGCGCACCAAACTGATCGACGTGGCTCGTGTCGTTGCGTGTAGAAAGTGGCGATGCGCAGGGCACGTGTCCCGCAGGACTGACAACCGGTGGAGCAATAACGAATGGGAGTGGCTCCCCAGAATAGGACGAAGAAACGTTGGCTCGTTGGTCAGACGACATAACAAAGGCAGCGGGGAAGAACTGGACAAGAAAAGCCCAACACCGTAGTGAATGGCGCAGAATGGAGGAGCCCTATACCCAGCAGTGGGTGGACATAGGTTGAAGAAGTCAACCCTCAAAAGATTAATGAAAAGCGATTGTGTCTTAGTCTTAGTATTCAATAAGAGCCTTTTTGCCGATATATTTTTAAAGGTATAAAATTACTAATTCACTAATTGAAGGAAATTGCATTTGAACTCAAGGGTGAAGGGTGGCTCGGTTTAGTCAGTGTACTTTCTACAGTGTAAAAATACTGTGCCTAAAAAAATATAAATTATGTAAGTACTTAAAAAAATGAAATTTTAGATACAAATTGGTCTAAAAATTACAACAAAAAATACTTAATATTTTCGGATAAAAGTATTGTACTTATTAATTTTTTTTGTAAAATGAATATACCTAGTTGGTCAGGGAATTTTGAAAAATGGTCAGGGAAAGTCAGGGAATTTTTTTGAACATTAGCAGTGGACACCCTTCTTGAAACTATGTATAAGAAACATTTCCATATACTTATACCTATGTTATAGATAAAACATATTAGATCTTATGATGGTGGCAAATTCGTAAGGAATTACCCACTTTTTATGATTGGAGTGTATGACTCGCAAAAAAGAGCAGGCAATCGATTATTTCAGATTTTCCTTAGATCCAGGCACAGATAGGAGCCTACTGCAAAAGACTTTTTGTGATGGAAGTGTTGGAGGTAGTTTGCTGGTCAGTCAGTCAGAGTTTCTTCCGCCATGGGCGGGTGCGGGCTTCGGGCATTTGTCGCCCATTGCCCGGGCATCTTCTCGGCGAGCGGCAGCTCGCCGGTGTTGGGCACGTCACTGTAGTGACGGGTCCCTCTTCGCCACCCCCCTGTGCTACCACTCCGGGATCGAGGCACGGCCCTCCGCGGTCAAGCACACCGAGTTAGAGGGGCTTGTCCCAAGCCCAGCGAGCGCCGGCGAGCAGGCCGCGGCTTACTCTGCGCCCGGAGGAGCGGTGGGGGGAGGAGGGGGCCATTGGTCTAGGTAGGTGGTGGTTGTCATGTCCGGTGGTGGTGTCGCTTAGGCAAGTCACGCGCGCGAGCGGTGGGGTCCCGCGGCAGACTACGAGCCATAAGCGACACGAGGTCTGGTCAGGTGGTGGCGTCGTCAGCGAAGTCGCTGACGAAGCGGAGTCTTGGCCGGGGTGGGTCGCCTCGTCGTGGGAATGCAGCTGGTGATGGTGGTGGTGACGATGGTAGGTCGTGGTCTCTCTCCGCCCTGGGCGACAACAAGTCGCGGGGCAGCGCTCGTCCGGAAGAGTCTGGAGGCCTGGGAACATAGGGAGCAATGTTGTGGAGGTGGAGGTGGGGCCCGTTGTCGGCGCTGTCGAACGTTCGACGCGCCAGACGGGCGACGAACTCCTCCACCGTCGGCATCCGAACGTCCCGGGCAATGACGTCATTCCTGACGTAGCGCCCCGCGTTCGTCACGACACGGAGAGAGACTTTCTGGACCACCTGCAGTCTGGAACGCTGGGTCGGGGAACACAACGCATACCAGTTTGCTGGACGACTTGTAATGCGCCGACCCCTGCGGCGGGCATTACCGTAAAGAGAGCCTATTTTTATTATTTACAAGTGAGGGTACCTATCTTAATTCTAATCCTATTCTAAGGGTACTTAACAAATCCATTATTACTAACTACCTACATACTTAAATAATTATCTATTACTAACTACCTACATACTTAAATAATTATCTATTACTACCTACATACAAAAATATCACAATTTAATTCTAAGATTACCCTAGCATTATTTTATTAACTATTGTTATGCTACCCTACAAACTATTCTAAGATACCCTACATTATTTTTATTGACTATTCCTATGTTACCCTACAAGCTATTCTAAGATACCCTAGATAAATTGGGGAGCTCTTAAGAGATAATCCTGAAGATATTTCAAACGTTTTCCCTTCATTGTGATTCTCAACAGATTTCGTATTTGTATTCATAAAGCGAGTAGGGACGACATGAAAATATGATTCTATCGCAATGTAACTTATGTATTCTCCTAACATAGAAACAGTGGCAAAATCGAATTGATTATAATCAAATTAAGTAGATTTTTTCTATTGAAAGACTATTCAAAGGACCGTGACCAGCATTCCGTTTTATCGAAATACGGGTTAAATTAAGGACCTCAGTTCTGTTCGGCCGCGTATTAAACTAGACCTTTGTAACCAAAGCAGGGAAGACCCCTAAAGATCGCTGAAAAAATATACGGCACTATTCTTGGGTCCACTGGACCCAAGGTGCCTCGTGGCACCATGTGGTTTTCGCTGCAGTTGGTGAATCACTGAGGCGGGAGGGGCGCATGAGGACCAATAGACCCCACGCGACTAATTAAAGGTTAAACGGATGTGATTCTAAAAATATTACGATTGAAAATAATGATCATAAATACTGTCCCTTTTGTGAATGCCTAGATATTACATTTTAGGCCCCTAATTTCAATTCAACTCTATTTAAATTAAAATTCTATTTAAATGTGAAAAAAGGACAATGGGCACCAATGTATGGACTCTAGTCTAGGACCCAATAGATATAAATCATATATCGTTAGAAAGGTATATTTTCATAGAGCACGAATTGGTATGGTTCTTGTCCTGATTTGTTGTCTGATCGGAGTACGCGTAGGTACCTTGAATATTAAATCATGTTGTGATTACATCTCTAAGTATTTTTTCGATATATTTATCAAACGGCGGTACCCATTTTAATTATTTAGGTCTTAAATGAAAGGTATAGATCTCTCCAGTATTATAGCGTAACTAACTAAGTAACTTTCACACTTACAAACCACCTGCTCTATCCTTTCACCATCAATTCTACTATTATTACATTTTGGTTAAAATAAACAGCTCTTTCACATTAGTGTATTTCTATTTTACTTAACACCGTACCCGCCGTTGGCTAGACGGCGGGCGTGTGTGGGACTAACCCGGCAGAGTGCCAGGCCTACCCACTAAAACCCCCCGGTGTTCTCCCTGCCCTTATGGGCGCGCTAGCCAAGGTCCACACTGCGACTCCACTACGCGCCCGGTACATAACACATACCTACTTCAAGCCTAAATATATAATACTTTTTACCTAACTAATTGATACCATATGAAAAAAAAAACTAGGTACGTACCTAGCTATATCAATCGTTTTAAAGTAGTTTTTGCTGATGTGGATGAGTTCACATATTCATCCCAGCTTAGTAATCACTCACTACACAATAGTATTTTATAGATTTTTTGCGTACCATCCGATATACCGAAAACACATATTTATAAGCCGATATCTCGAATCAGACAACAATTCCAAATGTGACCCAATAATAACTTTTTTTACTCTAGAAAAGACCTATCCATCGATATACGATTCAAGTCTATTGGTTGTAGGTAGACCAAACCAAAATGCCCGAACCCCTTTCTATCTATACAAAGAAATAAAATTGAAGTGTCTGTTTGTAATGTCAAAATAACTAAGTTTTTACTAAATGGGTATGAATGTATATCGGGTACCAATAGCAAAAACACAATTTAAAATTTTTTTGTCTGTCTGACTCTGTTTGTTCCCGCTAATCTCCGGAACGGCTGGACCGATTTTGACGGGACTTTCACTAATAGATAGCTAATTATATAAGGTACTAGTTTTTGCCCGCGGCTTCGCTCGCGTAAATTTGGGGTAACACCGAAGATTTAAAAAAAAAATAAGGCAGGTATTTTTCGTTGTTAGCAAAGAGTCTGTGTACCGATTTTTAGCTTCCTACCTTGAAAACTGCAAAAAGTCCCATATAAAATTTCACCCCCTCTTTTAAGGAGTTGGGGGCAGATTTCCAAAAAGAAAATGATGCACGATTTTTTTGTTAGTCACAAATAGTTCGCATACCAATTTTTAGCTTTCTACCTTGAAAATTGCGGAATTCTCCATACAAACTTCCACCCCCCATTTTAGGGAAGTGGGGGGTTAGAAAGAGACATAAAGTGGCCTATGTCACTCTCCATCCGTTCAACTATCTCCACTTAAAAAATCACTTCAATCCGTCGCTCCGTTTTGCCGTGAAAGACGGACAAACAAACACACACACACACACTTTCCCATTTATAATATTAGTATGGATAACATAGGCTTTTTATCAAGATCTTTAAAAAATGACTACTAAAATTAAAAGTTACTATTCCACGCGGACGAAGTCGCGGACACAGCTACATAAAGCTTATTTTGGTTAGTTAAAGGGTTGGATACTAACCATATTCCGTATTCAGCTGCACTGAGTGAAAAACATTCAAAAAGCTTTCACATATTCAGCTAGAATATCCATGACATAATTTCTTGTTAGTTTTATTTGAAGCCATGAGGAGGTAAGATGTATATATTCGACTTCGAGCCGGTGACCTCCGCCCGGGCGCTGCGGCAGTTGATGTAATGGTCGTTATTAAATTTATATCAGCCAATAGGTCAAGTTGATTGTATCGGGCATAGAGATGGCAATATTATGTCTGTCGTAACATTGTTTACGCGCTGACCGAACATCCCCTTAACCATGATCGCTAAAACTCAAAACAATATTAAAACCGCGCTGAGAGCGGGATGGCGCTATACGCAGCAAGAGTGGTGTCAGTATTGTTTTAAGCTTGCTATAAGCGATCATGGTAGGGTTCTCTTATTTTTGTTGCTGGCAATTTTTTCACTCCTATTCAATGTCTTGACCGAGAATTACTATCGCCATTTTCATGTTTCAACGAAATAGGTATGCTAAATTTAAATTATTTAGGGCATGGATATCTCCTTATTACTTGGTTTGAATCTGTCAAGTTTATACTCACTTATTATACTTACAACAGGTATGGAACTATTTTATATATCTGTGGAAACATATAACTTCTGACTTTACATGATTTATTGGTATAAAAGCATTTCAAGATTCTACTGAAAATAAAATTAATGAAATACATTGTTGCATATCAGCAAAACAATTTTAACTGAGGAAGACCTGGGGCCGTACCATGATCGCTTATAGCAAGGTTAAAACAATATTGAAACAGAGACACCGCTCTTGCTGCGTATAGCGCCATCCCGCTCTCAGCACGGTTTTAATATTGTTTTGAGCGATCATGGTTAGGGGGCTGTACTCTTAATCGATTTAATCTAAGCCTGTACTAGAGAATATGATAGTCTCCCGACCACCCTAAGGTCGAGTGATAGAGAATGCTCAAGGCATTACGTCCGTCTTTGTATTCATATATACACATAGTGAAATAGATTAATATTTTTTGCTTTCATCATGACTAGATCGACACTCGATCTTTGATAAGTGCGATTCCGTAGTGTATGAGTCAGCCTCGAAATGCGCCAGCTTCCTTATCTCCGAATGCTGTTACCTACTCATATTTTTACGAATAGTGTGTGATAATATGTCTAATCACAAGCATTGTCTATGCATATATATCTTTTATGTTCTCAATGCAAAGCTCAATATGTAGTCTCCGACTTATAGATATCTCTTGGAGTGACATCAGGCTGCCTTTCGCTTAACGGTTTCCACGCTAACGCTTCAAAATCAGGTTCTGAAGGACCAATAAACTGCGTATATCTCTTTCGGAGTGCATTGGCGAGAAAAGGACAAAAGATAAGCCCCAACGGCTAATAAAAATAAGGTGTCGTTTGCGCACTTGCGGTTCCTCGATGTGGAATTCGCGTCTGCAAAAAATAACTGGCATCTAACTGATTTAACGGACTATGGTCAAGGTGTTTTTGTATTCGATGTCATAATTATTTGACAGCCGACGAGAGCAGCAGATTGTACATGTATATAATCAAAGATTGTAGGTAGAATTTAGTATTGTTTATTGAAATAGATTTTATACATGTCCAATACCTCAAATTGGACATGGATAAAATCTATTATCTATACCGAGAGCTAAAAACTATTTTGGATATATGGCGAGGCAACCCTTAAAGAACAATTACTATAAGTACTTACTTGTAATGATCGAGTCCGAGTAAAACTATTCACGCAGATCTTCCCTACAGTAATTTAAATGCTTCACTGCGACAGTTTTAAAGAAACTGCCAGCTTTTAATGATTGTGTAAATTTCTGTGAGCTCATGCGTCTCGTCTACATCCTTGATGTGTTCAGAGAAGTAGGGAGTGATCCGCCTTTGTGCAGACGTGTGTCCAGATAAAAATAAACCATTTTAAACGAAGCACTTTGCTCGTTTGTATTATTAAGGCTTTTTGGCTCGTTAATCGTGTAGGAGCAATGTTACTTGTCATGTAATAACTGAATCTAATGCGGTTGCGAAGTTGCGATTTCGTTTGTAAGTCAATGTACACAGCACAATACATACAACAGCGTACAATCAAGTGTATTCAACCATATCTCCCATGACTGATGCGGCGTGTTGTAAAAAAATGGAATTAATAGCATTAGATATATAGACATTAAACAGTGTGTCAAGTGACTGATAAAATTTCACTTTGAGCCCCCTCAGACATAGGTCTGGCTGAATTTGCTGTTGGACAACTCCAACACATTCATAGAACCTCTAATCATCTGCCTTCAAACTTTCCTATCTTGAATTTCTTGTTCTCTAATTAAAAAACCTAAAAAAAAACCAAAAGAATAAAAACCCTCGCGTCATGATAATAACGAAAGATTTTTTTTTTAAGTATAAAGCCTCTTGTCTGCATCTTAATAGCTTGAAGAGTTATATCTCTACCAAAAACGTCAAACAGAGATTTTCTCTAATTTATTAGCGTCTTGCTAAGTTAATGGAGAAAATATCCACTTCCAATGTTAATAAATTTTGTCCTTTGCTAGATGATGATACTAGATGTTGGGGAGAAACTTTGTCTCTCGTCAAGATGACGTAAGTGGTGGAGAGAGATGTTTTTCACGCCTCGTGCGCGGTCCACGACCCTTATTATTTTATTATTAGATATACTGGCTATACTCTCATTATGTTACAATGCCTAATTTTTTTGTTGTTAGTCAGAAACCCTTTTTGTTAGTGCGGGCATCAGAAGACCCCACCAAGGTTTCATCACAATCTGTAATAAACCTTGAATCATAGTAATCTTTCAACTTTTCATTCACAAAATAAGCCTTGAGTCACGAGTACAAGACAACATTTCAATACCAATGTATGTGTATGTACGTGAGGCTGAACTGTGAACGCGTGCATATCGCAGTCAGTTGCTTACTTTATTATTTAATTAAATGGAACAAATCGGGTATGTGTTCCATTACGCGTACCTGGTGATATTGATTCGTTACGATAACGTTGACGTAGCGTTGTACGTGTCAACGTGACTCAGCTGCGGACTTAACAATGATAGAAGGAGTATAGAATTTAGAAGTTTGGAAAAAGTTAAATTCTTTTTATGGTTCCGTATCTTAAAAGGAAATGCTGCTGATAAGAATAATGGGCGCGACAAATTTATCAGAAGTATCGATATTTACTCGTATATTAATCGGTGCCATACACAGTAGTATTTGTTTACATAAACAGTTATACACAATAACGTTTCTTTACATTGTAACCAATGATGTCTACAAATTAACACCAAACATTGGCATTATTCACATAATCGTTCACATTAATATTCAGAAGACTTCTTTACACGCGTTTAAAGATATGAAAAGGAAAATCTGTAACACTGTTTGGTACTTTGTTGTAAAAAGTTAACGATTTCCTCATAAACGAGTCTAGATTTTTGAAGCTTGGACGTTGGAACGATAAGTATATTTTTATTTCCAGCTTGATGGAATTATTTGAAGACTGGTGAAATATTTTAAGGATACCACAAACAAATACGTTTTATTTCTGCGCATGAGTACTTTGGTACCGATCTTTAGGTTTTCGCTGGCACACTTGTATTCAGAGACCACTGGTAATTCTTTGTAGACACACTTTCTTCATATAATTGATGGTGTCAGGCGTTATTTTTCGGAAGTCCATTACTAATTGTTAAGGAGTAGGTATATAGCAAAACCATTGGCCTGCGTAGTTAGTACCAACTACCGACATTTTTATCCGAAGTTTTGCTATATACCTACTCCTTAACACTTTCTTCAGTCAGAGACCCAACGGTGGGATTATCGGCAGGTCTTCGGAGAGTGTTCAGCGGGCCGCCCACGTCATCGATATCGGGGGTGACCTGTCTCTGCCGGCCGTCGTCGAGAACATAGCCAGATGTGAGATATGTTGGAGGGCGTTTGCCTCCTTCTGCGAGGAAGTCCTTGCATAGAAGGTAGCCGCAGAACGGGTTCGCGAGGACGATCCTAATGCTGACCTGTCTCGCAGGCGGCGGCCGGGTAGGAGGAGGCGAACTTACGCCCTCCACCAGCTGCCAGAGGGGTCGCGGTGACGGAGAGGGGTTCCCGTCACTCGCACTAAAAACCCCCATGCTGAGGGGGTGTCTGAAGGCGCTCCACAGACACTCCCTACTCTTGAGAGGAGCTCGATTTAGTCGGGCAGCATCGCTCTCGACACACAAAGCGATTGCGAGAAGTACCCTTTGTGTGTCGAGAATGCGATTTGACGGAGCCCCCCAGTATTTTCACATTCACATAACCGCAGCTGGGCCCCACTCCCACTGCGGTAAATATAAAATCTTTTTTAACTGGGTTAAAAAAAAGGTCTTCGGAGAGTAAGTACGAGGGGAGAGGTCAAAATTTAAGAGGAGAGTTGGTACAATAGATTTTTCATTTGTTTTTGACGTTAACAAGTAAAGGGTCATGTTGAATGAAGATTTTTGATGATGTATTCTGCGAATTACAGCAATGAGATGAATGGCCCGTTCTGTTGTAGGTTTTATCAACGAATATTGCCCAACTTGAACGATAGTTATGCTGAGCATGCATACGCCGCCGCCGCGCTAACATTCAGACTTAGTTAAATTTGCGAAATCCGCCTCGGATTAAAATTACACTAGCGTGTGCAAAATTCGCCATCGTCCACGTGGAATAATCCTATAATGGCATTAGCGGTTGTATGTGTGCTAGCTAGTAACGTCTCTCGGGGTCCGTCGTGACCATGTCGTGACCTATATAATTTGTAACGCTTATTGGAAAGTAAAACGAATATATTTTAGACGTGATGCCAAATGTGCTGTATTGATGCTACATCTGATACGGATCCCAGGATATGAAAGTTCCTTCGAAAACGATAAAACCGATGTCTCGCTAGAAATGGACCGGAAACTGACTTTGTGGGTCCAAAACCATTCGCTGGTCTGGCACACAGTATTTTCAATTTGTTATCACAGGTCAAGCAAGGAGAAGACACCAAACTGAATGGGCTGCTCAGAAAGGAACGACGCGCATGAAGTTACTGAATAAGTGGCATATATTCACAATGAGTGAAGACAGAACGCAAACCTGTCTGTTGTCGAGTTTGACAGAACGTAAACCCGATTGCTGTCCGAAGCTTTCACAGTATAGATGGGTCTAAAAAAAACTCAAAGACCTGCAGGATCTGCAAGGACAAAGAGGAGAACATGGAACACTTTCTGTGCTCTTATGTTTCTCTAGCTCGCAGGAGAATGTCTCTTTAGGATTTTATATCGAAAACCTAAGGACTTCTGGGCTACCCCACCAAGATCAGTTGTAAAACATATGGTTGAACTTAATTGACCCGACAGTGATGATAGCAATGAGTAAGTAAACATAAACAATCCAAAGGAGTCGAAGTGCAGGACCCGCTGCACAATATTATATAATAGGATAAGATTAAGCGGCTATATTTTCTTGTGTGCCCGGGGCCCTCGGCATGCAGGTCGTTTTTCTATACAAATGTAGTCCCCTGTTACCTTCCTCGATAATAACAATAGTTGCTCTATTTTTTTGCAGAAAAAAAAACTATGGCCACCATGAGCATGTTCCTATGTTTTCCTTTTTTATTAAGTTAATTTTAATTAAAAGATTTAATGTTTCAAAAACCTAAAAATTGGCCAGATTTTCTGCCACTCTAAAAAGTAATTAAATCGGTCTGGTTTTAGAGGAGAAAACAGGGGATTAAGAAATGTCTATTTTGTGTTCTTTTCATAGGTGTTTTCGGTCCAATCTGTAGTTGTCTGTATTGCGCTCAGCTCGTTTGTTTGGACACGCCGCGACAGCAATCTGTGGGCACGGCAGTGCCTCCGCCAAGTCGAGCGCGAAGCAAACACTGCCGTACCATCCTTTACTGGAACCATTTCGCCGCATTTTCAGGCCCCTCTGGATAAGACCAGAACGCAGAAATTTTCGTCATCCAGTAAGCTATAATCACATACTTAAAATCCAAAATTTCAGGTCATTTAGTTCCGAAGTTAAGCGAAAGCAAAGTTTCGCATTTATGACAGACACTCACTCACTCACTCACTCATGATCATCAAAATAGAACTAGTACTTCCCATAAACTCAGAGAGCTGAAATTTGGTGCAGAGTTAGGGTTTAATGGCCACATAAAGGGAAAACTATAAAAACTAGGATAATCGAAGATCTGGAGTACCTGGTGACCCTGATTAGAAAACACAAGAGCCCAACCAAACTATTAGAGTAAAACATTCTAAGGTTCTTTACTGCGATTTCTTTATTATTATAGTTAATGTTGTGTGACTTGGTCGTTGAACATTCTTTATACGTTATTGGGTACAAGCCAACGGCCAAGTCACGCAACATTAACTATAATAATAAAGAAATCGCATTAAGGAACCTTAGACTTGGCACGACTTTGTCTAGATTTCATTAGTTTTTAGAGATAAACAAGCAGCTCCATCGAGACTTGGCTAGTTTTTTACAGAATGTTTTTGGTGGGATACATTTTACAAAAACCTATTTTTGAATTCTATCGACCTTAGTGTTTCTGCTTAAGATGGCCTTGGTTACCCTATAGGGCACGTGGGAACTCGGAACGGATCGTGTGTTGCCGTAGGATGCGGTTTGCGGTCGTTGTTCATTTGTTTATTGATATTTTTTCGATGATATTGTATTTAATTGATATTTAAGTTTGACCGTCGCGCCTCGTGACGAGGAGGACGTTATTATGATATCAATAAATAAATGTGAACTTTAACCGAGTGCTTTAACTTAAACCGCCCTAAATTACTGGTGCTACTCAACAATTGGTGACTCCCGGCTTAATCTAATATATCCTATAAAAATCTCGAATAACAGAGTTTGTTTTATGTTTTGCTTGAATGCTGTTCATTTTAGACAAAACTTCATTCTTGTGCGTTTCTAGTCAATAAATCAGACATGGTAAGTTGCAGTCACAATCTATTTGCACGTGATCTGTGAATTGAATGGGACTATTTTGGTATTATTTTTGTGTGTGAATTTGCTTCGAGCGTGTAATTAATGCTCAAGGCTGTCAAGTTGAAGATTGCACAATTTCGTTCAATGTATTAATTAGTGATATTATCAATGGTAACCTGTTCTTGTAATTTAAAACACAAAAAACGAACGTGTGAATAAGCAATACTTTGTTTCATATTATTAGAACTAGTAAAATATACTCGTACGTAAGTACAAATTTAATTAAATGACTGACTAGTAGGTAGGAAGGTATTAATTCAATTTAAGGAATATATGTTTATCGTTCGCAGATGTAAATCTATTTCTTTAGCTTTAATTAATTCACACAGACAAGACGCTGGTTCATGGTCTCGTCCGTTTTCAAATCGGACCGCGACTTGTGCAAATGGTTCGGAAAAAAATCGAAAGAATTTTCCATTGCACGGGTGTGCGTGCTCATCATTTTTTCAAACAAGTGACGCCCACTGTTGGACAAGGCTTTCCCCAGGAATCTCCAAACTGATACGTCCTGCGCCTCCCGCATCCAGCGGCTTCCCGCGACCTTCATCAGATCGTCGGTGCATCTTGTGTTATTTTGGTGACTAGTTCTTCAATGGATCTCATAATTTTTGATGCACTCGCGTAAAGGACCTCCGAGCATAGCCCTCTCCATTGTCCTTTGAGCTATCTAGAGCCTCCGTAGGAGACCCATTGTAAGCGGCGACGTCTCAGTTCCGTATGTCATCACTGGCAACACGCACGAATTGATAACTTTCGTCTGCTGCTATTTAGTAATGTATGAAAAATAATAAGTGTAATATTTAATAAAAACAAGTTTTTTTTTTGTATACAGATGGAGGAGAAAACTAATGAAGAAGAAAACACGGAAGAGTCAGACGGCTCGGGCATGGAGAGCGATGATCCCCTCACAGCCACCGATACCAAATATGGGAAGAGCTTTAGGTTTGTTTTTCTTTTTTTTCAACGTACACTTGTTCGCAGATAAACCATTTTCACTTTATTACTTCTGATGAGAAATCTGCCTACTCCGTACCAGAAAGAGACTGCACTAGAGTTGTCTGCGCGGGCAAGTCTTATCTTGCCTATTTCTGCCGCAAAGCAATGGTGCTCGCATTGGTGTATTCCGATTTGAAGAGTTAGACAGGCAGCGAAATTACTCGCTTCTGTAACTGTTGGTCAATTTTACCAACCTTTTCTTAGTTTATGGCCGGTATACTCTTTGATTAGTGATTAGTGTAGTGTAGTGGCTTGTTTAGTGTTTGGTAAAAAAATAAGTTCGGACAGTTTCTGTTTAGAGTTAAGTGCTAAGTGGTTTAGAGCGCGTTCTATTTTTTCTGCGAGTCGCCCCTCTCGCGCTCCCGCCTTCGCCCTTCACTTGCAACTAAACACCCCACTAAACACGTCTGGACAGGTCTGTTTAATCCATATAATAAACAAATAAACTAAACACCGTATACTTAACAGTGTAGGACATCACTTACCAATCACTTCACACTAAACAATGTACTAAACACTTGGCACTTGACTAAACAAAGTGTATACCGGCCATTAGGACAAGTGCTGGTGTGAAAGGTTAGACAGTCAGTAAAAGTGCTGGCTTCTGTGATTATCGGTCAATTTCGCCAACCTTGTCTTAGCTTTGGACAATCCTTAGTGGGTGTTGTCTCTTTTCATCTTAAATAAAAAAATATATGTACGAGTCTTATGTCGCAATTTGGCAATAGTACGCTGTGCTTCTTGAAGGGATTGTATATTTGCGAATCCTACACGAACTACTACTACTACTTTTGTTGTATTAAAAGAATGAGATTATGGTCTCAAATGAAGATTTTTAGGCCCATAGCTTTTGGAGTAGCTACACTTTGACTTTTGACTGGTGAAAGACCTCTAGAATTAAAGAGATCGGCTTTCCGTGCGATCTGATGACTTTTTCACAGTGCAGTTAATATTGTAGTTGTTTTGGAAATACATTTCAAGACAATGTTTAAAAAAAGCTTGATATTAAGAACGTGGATTCAATAATTTGGTGAAAGTCATATTGTTATTTTAGTCACTTGGCGCCCAACGTGGGTGTAATTGTCATAATATAAACTAACTCCGTTGCTAATAGTAATTTTGATCAAGATTAAATCACTTATTAGAAAAGTCATCGGAGAGCTCCTCCGCTTTATACAATCTTGGAGAAATCTCTACGATTTCTTGATAAATGCCACGTATTATGCTGTATTTATAAAAGGCTTCGGTGAGGTATCAACGTAGATTTCAAATTACTAGAACTAGAAACATGAAATTTGATACATGGGTTCATTGACTTATGTAGAACCACCATGGAAAGCTTTTTCAAAATTCTCACAAGAAGGAAATCCCCTTCCTAAAAATAAGGAAAATAAAGAGTTGAGCTTTATTAAAGAGAAGAGAAACGTTCTTTACGGACTCAGCTAGTCATCTAACATACACTTTGACTTTTGACTGGTGAAGGACCTGTAAAGTGAAAGAGATCGGCTCTCCGTGCGATCTGATGACTTTTTCACAGTACAATTAATGTTGTAGTCGTTTTGGCAATACATATCAAGACAATGTTTAAGATATGCTTGATATTAAGAACGTGTATACAATTGTTTGATGTAAGCTATATTGTTATATTTGTTATTTGGCGCCCAACATGGGTGTAATTGTTAAAAGCTATATACCATAATATGAACTAACTCCGTTGCTAAAAGTCATTTTGATCTTGATTTAATCACTTATTAGAAAAGTCATCCGCGAGCTCCTTCGCTTTCCCGAAATCTCGACGATTTCTTAATAAATGTCACTTATTATACTTTAGTTATAAAAGACTTCGGTAACTATCTGAGGTATCAACGTAGAGCCCAAACTACACGAACTAGAAACATAAAGTTCAAGGGTTCATTGCTTGTGTAGAACCACTAAAAAAAGAATTTTCTAAAAATTCACCAAAAGGAAATCCTCTTTATATAAATAAATAAACTTCAGAGTTGACCTTTATCAAAGAGAAACGTTGTTTACGTACACAGCTAGTCATCTAATATGCTTGCTTGTACAGTGAAAGCCAAATATACTATTATTGACTGTAGCCGCTTACCATCAGGTAAACAGTGTGCTTGTATGTCAACTGTGTTGTATTTAAAAAATCTCGATGTCGTCACAGGCACTTCACCAGGGAGGCGCTGCCCAGGTTGGACAACTACAGGAACGTGCTATCTCTGCACGCGGCGCCGCGGCCGACCCTCGACGAGCTGCACAACGCATCCCTGTCCAGGAAGGTGAGGATATTGCACTCTTACCTCACTTCTTTGTCGTCTCCTGTCCCAATTATTTTGGGTGGGGTGTGCTCTCGATTTTGAGCCAGGACTCTATATAGAGTCCTGGCTCAAAATCGAGAGCACACCCTGGCTGGGTTGTCGGCTTTGCTACTTGAGATGACTTGAGGTCTATCCTGATTTAGACCACCAGGACAGAGTTGGGCGTTCCCTTCCTTTTTTTGTTCAGGCAGGTTTAGCGTTATGTTCACCACGTGATCTTCACTTCATCTCATAACGTGTCGATATCACCTGAGACGGTTTTTCTCACTCTTATTTGCATTTTATAATGTTGACTTTTTATTTATATCTACAAAAGTGATGACATTGTATGAAAAGAAAAAATCAATTTGTTCGTCAGGTAGATGAAGAAAACATATCAGACAAGTATTCTTTGCTTTCACGAAATAATAAAAAACTGCTGAGATAAAGCGTTTTTAAATTAAGGAGGCTCGCTTGCGACGCAAAAAACTGCTAAAAATGTACAAAGGTCTGCCCCCTAGCATGAACATCGAAACACGATATGATAAAACGATATATCGATATAACTGTTAAAAAAAGGTGGATTTTTTATCTTGATGTTTTGAGTATATTTTGGATATTGATATTGTTATTTTGGACATTGCTATTATAGTAATTAATGTCGATAAAATTTCAAGGTAGTCATTATATCTAAAATATTTTGACAGTTCATATCGATTTATCGCTTTACCATATCGTGTTTCGGTGTTCATGCTACGGGGGTTGACGTGATACAAATTAATGCATCGTTGCAAAATCTTTTGATTAAGTAAAAAGAAGTACTACTTAATTTTTTTAGGATTAATATAAAGGTCATTAAAAAAAATTGTCATGATCACTATTGAAATGGTGGATCGATAATTTGTACGTGTCATATCATAACGAACGGCTGCATTAGAGTCAAGTGAGCTTCATGATGTGTAAACGCAACATTTTAACGTGCATTAAGTACGCGCATGCGCAGTATACAATAGGAATTCATGTCACACAAGATAACTAATAGACTATTGTTTTTAGAACTCCATAAATGTTGGACTGCATTGCAAATTAACTTGGTGCAAATTAAGGGAAGAACGCGTTAAAGATATGATCCCGAACGTGCCCTGGGAGCATGAAACTCTCGATAAACAACATTTGACAGCTAAGATCGACAAAAATCGATAAATTTGACAGATATTCCTAAGGAGTGAAAAGGACGGATGCTTTTGTCGATCGATATATGTCGATCGACAATTCCATGCTCGCAGGGCTGAATCGTTGAATAAATACTTATCGCTTGTTTTGTTTGAATTTTAGAGCTTTACATTAATATCCTATACATATTTTCTCAAACATACTACGATATACGACCATATCCCACACAACCGTCTTTGAGATAAATCGTTCTTGCACTACTGGGTCAGGTAGCAGCCAGCAATTTCTTATCTGGCGTGCTTGAGCGGCCGGCAATGTATTTTGAAAACGGAACGGACTTCTTTGAAGTACGTACATGATTACTGTTGAGGTAACTCATTTAAATTTCGAATTGGCACGACAAAAAGAATGCTCTTTTACACGAATTAAATGGAAAATAATAACGACATCGGTATTTACGACCTGCTTTACTTTAAAAATGAGTTTATCGGGAGATAAAGATATTTTAACTGAAGATGCAAGAAATTCAAGAAGCGCCAAAAGCTATTCTTGAAAACAATCTTTAAATCTATTCTTATTTAACGAATAAATTAACATGTTAGGTTCGTAACTTTTGTCGAGCTGTAAACCATATAAGTACAAACTGCCTGAACATGAAATCATTTCGACACAGGATAGGCTCTGTTTCATAAATCGACCAGCCTTTAAGTCATTGGTGCAGGTAAGCCAGGGAGCTTGTGATCTGGAGTCCGGACACACCCCACCCATTGAAAATCAACGTATACATAGAATGAGGTTTTTAACCAAATAAATATAAGTAAAAGTCTAATTAGAAGTTAGTACCCAACAGAAAATAAAGACAAAACAAAAAATCGTAATAACATCGATAAGACTAGAAAGATTAAGGAATTGATTTCAAAGAGAAAAAGGTTTGATTAATTTGTTTGATGTTAGTTTATTTGAATACCAAGTTGCTAGGAACTCACCAATAATTTAATAAATGTGCTTAGTTAAATCGTCTGTTACCTACCGAACTAGGTACTTTCATTAATCGTGTTTTACCATTTCTTTCTCTTCACTATTTCTAATAGGAAAAGCCCCCTTCCCGGCCATCCCCTGTTTATACGAAAGGTTATACTTAGGCCAATACTTTTAGTAATACGGCTTAAATAAAGATACCACCATAAAGAAAGGCAATAAGTTACCATTCTCGTAACTCGCAAAGTTCTATATAACAAGAAGATACTGTTATTAATTTTAGGTGCCTCGTGTGGCTAAAGCCACTTCGGAAGACTCCTTGACCGTCCACGTGGTCGGTGAGGTCATTACGACATGACAAAGAAAATGCGTCACTAATTCAATGTTAGTAAGGACGACGTTGGGACCGGCTCACATTCGGCTGGGCAGATGTCAGCTATGGGGTCCGTTCAGGGTGTGTAACTTCTAAGAATTACTGGCGTTTGCGGTTTTTTTTTGAACTCGTTCAAGGTTGGAGATCTCGTTGCTAAGCTTCTAACAACCGATTGAGTATGTGTTAATGCATATAATATTACTTTCGGCGGTTCAATTTTTTGTTAAAAAGTTTTTAATCAAGATTTTTTGAGTTTGATTGTACCCTACGGTGAAGGAAAACATCGTGAGGTAACCTGCATACATCTGTGAAGAAGTTGAAGGGTGTATGTGAAGTCGACCAATCAGCACGGACTTCGTTGCCCTCTGTGGGGACGAATATGAGCTGTGATGATGATGAATACAAGAAAAATTTCAACCTTGAAATTTTTTCTTGTATGTAGTAATTTATCAATGCAAAGACAAAATTATACAAATATATGTATAAAAGTGTGTACATTTCTAAAAGCGTTATACTACATTTCTTATTGAAGTGTTAATCAATCAAACTCGAACTTCAATCTTCGATTAAAAGTTTGATTGAGCGTCCGCTACATGTCCGCTACTAAAAGATCAATATTGTATTCTTTAAACTTTTTGCTGAATAATAGATAACCTCGGTGTGTTCTAAAGTCGCATTTCGATAAAGTGAAGACCACCGGGTAACGCTGAATGCGCCGTTATCTCTCTCGGCTCATGAAGTGAATCATTGTTGCCTGTGTCGTAATGGCTTCGCAATTATTTAGTTTTGTGTCGTGTTTTGAACTTACTGTCCAACTCTATTGCTTTTCATGATCGCGAAAGAAAACCATATGGGCTGTTTTTTCATAAATACCATGTCATTGTTTGAAGAGGTTTAACCTTCAAATCCTAACAAAATTAGCCAGATTTTTCGCTGTACTTTTCGAATATCCAGCAAATAAATTTGACGAGACTATGAATAAAGCAAACATAAAAACACAGCCAAGCCCTTACTTTAATTTTAAATGAGAAAACTAATACAATGGGTCTAATTTTAAGAGGAGGAAACAGGGGACTATGAAACGTTTATTAAGGCCTATGTTGAATAAAGATTTTTGAATTTGAATTTGAATTAGGTCTGTCATGTCTGGGTGCTGTTGCGTACCGCCCTTGCGGAACTACCCTCAAGCGCACACGCTGAGGCAGAGCCTTTTTGGGCCTCGCACAGATAAGTTATGTTTATTCTAATGTCTTTAATTAACTGTGCGCTTAGTCTAAATAAACATTTCATTCATTCATTCCGCGACTTCACGGAAACTGAAAATAAAACGAACGTCACAATTAAGACGCTTTCGAGACTCACTACACGAGCGCTCATGACAAGTCACTCTTTTTATTTGTAATGTTATGAAATAAACATTTTAAATGTATGTTGCTGTTCGTCGGGCATAACGGGAGTCGGAGTCGTGGGAGATTGCTTAACGAAAAGGATCGCTCCTTAACGAAAACAATAGGCTTAACAAACAAGCTTCTTTCTCTTGTGGCTTCCTGTAAAAGTTTGCGAACAATCAAACTCTATAAAAATATTAGCGGTAACCATCTTCATAGTTGTTTGCCGAAAACTAAATATACTTCGACGTTGCGAACTAGTTTAACTCGCGCCGCAAAACAAACAAAAAATGATTTGGAGCAAAAACTCTTCTGCGCCCGCGCACGGTGCCGGGCTAACGCGGAAATATTTGACGCAAACGGTCAGCGAGTGTTGAATGTGCCGCAAATAAACAGATTTCGTAGTGTTCTGCTGCTTACATTATCATTAACATATGACAGTTGATGTATGTGCGGCGCGTTCAAGGGCAAGCACGAGGAAGAATATTTAAACGACATCTTCTTTTCATTTGAAACGTTTAGAATCTTGCAGACGTTTGTTTTACTTGGTGTATTTATAGGGTTTAGATCTTTCAAAAGGTCTTGTAATTAGGGTTACCAGAAGAAAAATTTAAAAGTCCGGAGTAAAAGCCTGATTTCTTTGAAAACTTCTGAGCTTGTGTCACAATAGAAGAAATTTTTATCAGTAATTTGAATTTTTAAAAAGGTCATGTTTTTATCAATTTTGTGCGCTGGGATCTTAGGGGTTATATTTATGAGTAGCACGGCGCACTTTTGTGTGCAATTGAAATGACCAAAAACCAATTTTAAATTACCTTATTTCCATAGGTACTTACGTATAAAGAAAAAATGATTATTTTGATGTGAATGAAACATCTATAGCGGCGGGTCAGACCGACTGTTGGTGTGGTGACGCGTCGCCACGGCATGCGTCGCCACATGTCGTAAGCGACTTATGCATATTACCTGTAGAAAATAATTTCGATGTTTCACATCTGCCAGGCGTCCCGCGACGGTTCACATTTTTTTTGTTTTTGTTACGTTTAAGCGTCGATGGCGCCGTGGACTCGGCACTTGCCTTCCAATCGGGAGGTCGGGGTTCGAGATCCGCCATGAACCAATGTCTTTTTCGTTTCGAATTGCATATGAAGGTCTGACGCTTCTACGGTGAAGGAAAACATCTTCAGGCAACCTGCATATATCTGCGAAGAAACTCAATGGTGTATGTGAAGTCGATCAATCCGCACTGGGCCAGCGTGGTTGACTAAGCCCTAATCACCTTAACATAGGGTAGGCTCGAGCCCCTCGGTGGGGACGTATATGAGCTGTGATGATGATGATGATGATTACCATGTTATTGAACATTTGAAAGGCAATCTAAGAGCTCCAATTGGTCGATCGAAACGGTTTACCTCTGATCTTGATTCGGTCGTGTCGGTTACCTGTCCCATCGGACTGTGCGAGTGAAGGAATACAGAGTGCACTTGTCTGCCCAGATATTTCCCGCGCAGATGGCTATAGTCTCTGTTGAGATTGGCCGCCATGACCAGAAATGGGTTTGGAGGTTCACTATACCATATATGTATTTGCAAATAAATATATATTTGCACACACAAGAGGGAAGCTGCTTGCCCTTTATTTCGGTGGTAAGTGACAGCTAGCTTTTGGTCTTTTGGGGGGTCATGGCCCCCATGGCTGCCCACTGTATCTGCCAATGGTCTTAAGTTCCTAATCACTAGAGACAACGGATAAATTGAACGAATTTCTCAGGAAGACAAACTGCAAATACTAAGCTACATTTTAATTTTATGATGCAATTTTGTTCTTAGGTAACAAGGACAGAGAGACCACTTTCAGTTTCTTCCGTCCATCACGCGTGCGCAATCTGTTCCCTATCTGCGCCACGGTAATCGCCCGGAACGCTTTGCGTTATTTGCACAATTTTGTTTATCTTATCAATATCATAGATAAAAGCCATTATGTACTGAGTATCGACTATTGATCGCTTATGTCGCACCACTCGCACCCGTACGGCAGGAGTGTAAACATAAAACACAATTTACGGCCGTTTGTCGCAGCGTGAGCTGTTGCGGGCCACCTGTGCGCCTATCGGCTCACTGTCAAACATAATTATTTTTGTTGCGCTCTTTGCGAATGATACGTTTGGCTGCTTGCACAAGTGTCGATTGTGTTTGGATTGGACGTAGGTGAATGAATGATCCATTATTGTCCTGTTTTGAATTTGCGATAGTTACGCGCTGTCGCCAAACGGGTTAAGAAAATTACATTTGATTCAGAAATTAATAAGTTAATTAATGGCGAAAGATATTAGATAGATATATTACTTTAGTCTTTTATGAACATATACACATCCCTGTGATGGGACCGATAGTATACCTACATATACCGATATTATACTACCTGCAAACATCTGCTACGCTGGCTTTTTATTTACGCCATTACGCCTTGACCTTTATCCCGTCAAAAAGACACAATTTTTCCACGAAGTTTACTATGCATACCCTCATTACTTTTAACCCTCGTATTTTCTGCACCCTTACACACCACCACTGCCAAAGTGGTTTATCATTTTTGAACGTATTTCGTGTATAGACAAAACATCGTTAACTTTGGTTACTGTCAGTATTTTATTGCAAAGAAAAGTTGACTGTTGTTTTATGACGAATACTGAATTTCAACCTTAAGGTGGTAAACCACTTTATTGGTCGACTATACAACCCTGAAATTGGGTGGAGCTTAAAGCGACACTTACGCATCACACAATATTTGGAGTGACAGGCGTTTATCTTTCAAGCGTAGATTTGGACGAGATAAATTAAGCCATTCTGTCAACCCTAGAATGACCGTAATGTAAACAAACAACAGCTGACGGCTAGGGCTGCCATGCCGTAGTTTGTGTTTTGAAATCTTAAAAAATCCTTCACTACAATAATGACCTCAATTCTGAAGTGGCCGCTATTTTTCCTAATTTTAGTTAGGTGTCGCTAAACCATTTTCATATTCTACGGTAACTGTCAAATTCAACTGACATTGCTAATTTGAATCTGACGTTTCTAATTTTAGACGGTCAATTCATCTTCGCTTTAGCCGTCTAAACGCTATCCTAGACGTGATATTTTTACGCGTAAACATCCTAAACTGACTATTTTTAGCGGCGACTAAAATCATCCGTGGTGGTGCCCCAAGTAGACTCCACCACGTCGGCGTTTCACCGAGTAAGGAATTTTGGGTTGATTGCTGATGCCCTACTACCCGCTCATAGAAAGCATTGTGGCTTACCCCGATTCCCGTTGTCTCCGTCCGTCTCCTCCGTAGTCGGTGGACTTCCTGAGCTAGCTCGAAGGAAGTCGCGGCTCCTGAAGTTCTGCAGTGGATCCACCGGGGGAGACCGGAGCACTACAAAGGCCTATTAGGCCACCACGACTCACACACGCGATTTTGACACCTTGCACAACACAAAGCGGGCTTTCGCACCCCGATATTAGGTGCGCCGCGCAAATCACTATTTGCTTGAATATTGTGTATTATATTTTATTCCGGCCCGCACATAACCTCTAAGCATGTCATGACATTTCGACTCGACTCAACTGACATATCACATGCGGCCGGCCGCCAAAAAAGCTGTCACTGCACAGACTAGAATGCAGTGCCGCCACTCGCTCTTCCTCGAGCGTGAACATCCCCCCGCTCCGGACAGTCCCTGACTGTCCGCCAAATCAGTCTAAGGGGAGGCGAGAAAGAGTAGCGACCGCGCGCTTCAAAACAGAATCCCCAACTAGGACCTCGGCAAACCTGGGCACACCATCAGACCCTAGAGTAAGTTGGACAATGCGTCCGCGACGCCAACGTAAGGGTGGCAGGTTTGGGTCCTTCACTAACACGAGGTCTCCAACCCTCGGTGGGTTTGTCTTATCTGACCACTTAACGCGCTGTTGCAAAATGTGTAAATATTCAAGGTGCCAGCGGCGCCAGAAACTCTGGGTAAGCTGCTGGAGCAACTCAAACCGCGAAAGGCGTCCGGGATTGATATCTCTATAAGGATACTCGGGCAGGGCGTTAAGTGGTCTGCCTATCAAGAAATGGCCCGGCGTGAGGGCCTGCAAATCGTTCGCATCGGTAGACAACGGACATAACGGACGCGAGTTGAGAACCGCCTCAATCTTATGAAACACCGTCGCGAGTTCCTCAAACGTGAGAATAGTCTCCCCAATAACGCGGCGAAGGTGAGTCTTGGCGGCCTTTACAACAGATTCAAAAATCCCTCCCCAGTGAGGGCAAGACGGCGGGGAGTATCGCCATGTTACCCCCCTACGGGAGAGTGTGGATCCGATCTCAATATTATTTTTATCTAAAAATTCACAAACTTCTCTTATATGTCTATCAGTGCCCTTGAAGTTCGTCCCACAATCGGACCGAATTAGAGAAGGCAGTCCCCGGCGGGAGACAAATCTGCCTAACGCTGCTAAGAAAGCGTCCATGGTGAGTGCACCCACCACCTCCAAATGAACGGCTTTAGTGGCCAAACAAACAAACACACACAAATAAGCCTTTTCAGTCTTAGCATTACGGAGTCGCGACGTTTTTATAGTGAACGGTCCCGCGAAATCAGTTCCAACTCCTAAGAAGGTCATCGATTCATTCACACGATCAGCAGGCAAATCACCCATTTGGGGCTGCATCGTCTCGGGGCGTAAACGATAGCAGGGCAGACATCGAAAGATAACAGATCGGATTATTCTTCGCGCTGACAAAATCCAAAACTCCCGTTGGAGGAGCGCGGTCAATGCATTACATCCGGCATGAGCATTCTTCACATGGCGATCAATGATCAACAATCGCACCAATGGTCCGTCCTTGGGGAGCAACAGGGGATGACGTGATCTATAAGGCAAGTTAGCGTGCCTCAATCGGCCTCCTACACGCAACAATCCTTTATCATCCAGAAAGGGAGTCAAACGCACCAAGGGTCCCTTCAATTTGGACGTCCCGGTACGGAAAATCTTAAGTTCCGGTTCAAACGCTCTAGACTGGGTCATACGCACCCAATGCAGAAGAGCATCTTGGCGCTCCTGCGGTGAGAGGACCGGACACAAATCTTTGTCCTGAGGCCGGCGACAATTTCGTATAAATCTTCTTATCCAAGCGGTCACGCCGAGCAACTTGTCCAGAGAACTGTAGCGGTCTAATAAAAATTCCCGCTCTGGAGCCGCCATAGTCTCGACAGCGTGAACACGCAAGCCCGGATTTGGTACCTTCACCACAGCTGGTGTGGAAGGCCAAGACGGTTGTAACAACCAGTCGGGACCCCACCACAGAGTGTGGTCAATAAGCTGAGGGGTTTCGCTGCCACGTGATGCACAGTCAGCAGGGTTTATTTCACCTGGCACGTGGCGCCAAATCAACGTGGCCTTCGAGGCCTGTATTTGGGATACCCGATTGGCCACAAATACTTCCAGGGAGTGGACGGAGTTCTTAATCCAACACAGGACAACCTGACTGTCGGACCAAGCAAAGAGCGACTCAAAGTCCACACTACGTCCCAGGGTGTCAACAACGTGGTTCATCAACCGAACCAGAAGAGTAGCTCCAGACAATTCTAACTTCGGAATCGTTAATCGAGTCCGAAGTGGAGCAACCTTACTCTTAGCAATTAGCAAGTGGAGCTTAACAGCTCCTCTATCATCAACCGTCCGGATATATACGACGGCTGCGTATCCACTCTCAGACGCGTCACAAAAGCCATGAAGGCTGGCCGTAAACCGTCCCTTAGGCAGTATATGTCTAGGGATACTAACACGGTTAATGTCGGGGAGAGACAACATGAAGGACTCCCAATCTCGCAACAAACGGCCCGAGAGGGGCTCATCCCACGACACTTCGGCTGACCAAAGTTCCTGTAGGAAGCATTTCATCCAAAACACTATGGGACTAATCCAGCCATTTGGGTCAAAGGTACGAGCTACTGTAGACAAAACCAACCGTTTCGTCCAGACCTTGGGGCTTGGCAGCTCCAATCGATAGGTGAACGTGTCCTGGACAGGTCTGTATTGCACTCCCAAAACAGACAGTAAATCTGGAGTGTTGGCATTCTCAAAAATATGAGGCTCCTGCTGGTGGTCGTCTGGCAAGTCACACAAAAGCTGAGGTGAGTTGGACATCCACTTCCTCAGTTCATAACCACCAGCCCCGAGAAGAGCAATTAGTTCATCTCGCAAAATCAAGGCTTCCTCGACACTAGAGGAGCCCGTACAAATATCATCAACAAATGCATCCTCCTTGAGAACCAAGGATGCGCGAGGGTATCGTAATCGTTCACGTTCAGCGAGTTCCACAAGTGAGCGAATTGCCACAAAGGGGCTCGAACGCAAACCGTATGTATTGGTGTTCAGCTCGTAGACCAGCATGGGATCCCTGGGATCCTCCCTCCATAATATGAGCTGATATCGTCTATCGTCCGGGTGAATCACAGTCTGCCGAAACATCATCCGGATATCGGTCACAAAGACGACGGCATGGCGACGGAAGTTGGTCAATACATCACCCACCTCGTGGTGCAACTTCAGTCCAGCATGCAGACATTGATTCAGCGAAACTCCGGTAGACGTAGGAGCTGACCCATCAAAAACAACGCGTATCTTCCCGGTGGAAGGTTTCAAAACCGCGTGGTGAGGAAGAAAATTATGTTCCTCGTTTCGCCAGTCCAGTCGCGAGACCGACATGTGCCCCAGTTGCTCATATTCTCGCATGAAGTCGACATACTTCTGTTTGAGGTCGGAGTTCCTACTCATACGACGCTCCATGGACAGCAGCCGCTTCTCGGCCAACGGCCGGGAGCTGCCAAGTGAGGGGCGAACTGACAAAAAGGGCAAACGAGTGATCAGCCGTCCCGAGTGAAGGCGACCTGTATTGTTCTGGTAGAACAACTCACACTCCTCGTCCAAGGGGTTCACTCGCTTCACGGTAGGTGGCTCTTCCACCTCCCAAAACCGTTGAAGGACATCCGATAAGGTGGAGCTAACAGTTATGTAACTGTCCACCGATGGAGATGGTGGGTTATGCCTAACTGGTCCCATCACTACAAACCCAAGCGATGTAGATAAGGCTACCAGCCCACCCTTCTGTAACTCTCTCCTCTTCCCACAATACACGCGGCCTAGAACATCGGCACCGAGCAATAAGTGAATCGGACCGGTTCGGTGGAAGGAAGGGTCAGCCAAGGTCAATCCTGATGTCGCATCAACGACAGCGCGCGAAACGTGCTGTTGCGGAAGCTGACCAACAACCTTCTCATAAACAATCGCGGTAGCGCCAATTTTGGGCGCTGAAGAGAAGTGGGGGGAGAAGGAGAACAAAACCTGACCGATCGGATCCGGGATCCGCAGGTCTCCGATTCCTCGTACCGATTCAAGGTATGGAGATGTGTTCAAACTCAACTGCCGGACCAGCCAGCTGGAGGCAATGCAACCCTGAGCTCCCGTATCCAAAAGGGCGCGAACTAAAACAAAGGTGCCCCTCGGGCCCCACACCTGTACGGAGGCTGTTGGTAACAGCACCTGCTCCTGTGGGGGGGTTGCAGCCGACAGTTGGTTTAGTGAAAATCCTCCCGCATTCCCCGCAACGGGGGGGAAGGGGGGTCCGAAGAAAAATGCGTGCGCGGCGGAGGAATAGGGCGCTCAAAGCGCTCGAGCGGGTCCCAATCCGGCACGTACTGGCCCCGATCAAGGCGGCATCGGGGGGCCGGGCGGTGCCCGTGATGGGCGAAAGTTGGGGGAGCCCGTGACAACCGGGGTCTCTCCATCAGAGGGGGAGAGAAGCGTATCGGCTCCCGACGTGGCTCCCTAATAACCGCGGCCCAATCCCGCGGTGGCGCCTCATAAGCGGCGCGTCGATCCCCCCCGCCCGTAGGGGGGGTGGGGCGCCCAATCCTCTCACGGGAGGGGGGGCGCCTGTCCAATCTCCGCGGAGGGGTGGCACGCCCCTCCGATCTCCTCGGAGATGTGGGTGACCTACGAGGGCCCCCGCCCGTGTGCGAGTCCCTCTCTCTCACCACCTCACGAGTGTCTCTATTGTTGAAGCACAAAAGGGGGTGATGGGCCCCTCCACAACAGTGGCAATCTCGTGGGTGGGGGCAAGCCGATGCCATATGGGCCCCCAGGCAGCGGTAGCACCAATTCCGCTGCTTGGCCATATTCCTACGCCCCTCGGTGCGTAGGCCAACAAATTTGGGACAGGCCGGCAAACGATGGCCATCCCGCTTGCAACACTTGCAAGGCATCGGCCTCTCCCTGTGTGGAGAGTTCTGCCGCACTGCAGTATACTGCTTGTACGGGCGGCGCTCTCTCCGTGGCGCTGCCCGGGTCGCCTCATAGCGGCCTGTACTCGGTCCCGGCATAGGAGCCAGATCCAAGTGGTCGGTCATCCGACACTCATCCTCCAAAAATCTGAGGAGATCCGAGAAGGGGGGTAGGTACGAGGCACTATTGCCCCCATACCTTTGTTCAAAACGCCCCTTCATCTCCATGGGAAGCTTATTGAGGATGAGGTGGAGCAATATGAAGGACCACTGGTCCACCGGTAGGTCAAGTCGTTTGAGCGCGTTAATAGCGCTTAGCAGCGGGTTCAAAATCTCCTTCCTTAATGAGGAGACCCGCGATACTCGTGGCAGTCCTAAAATGGCAGCCACATGTGTGTCCGCTAGCAAGCGAACATTCTGATACCGGGCGGTCAACAACGCCCTTGCAATCTCATAACTGTCATCGTTGACAGGTAGATGCTGGACAAGCACACCAGCCTCTCCACGTAAGGCAGAGAGCAAATAGGCCAATTTCTGGCTAGGGAACAGGTCGTCCCTCGAGTGAACCAGGCTATCAAAGAGGTTAATGAACCCCATCCAAGAAGCCAGGTTCCCATCAAAGGTTGGGATGTCCAAAGTGGGCAGTCTGCCCAGCAAGCCGGCCGGGGTAGGCTTGACCTCCCCGGGCGTGCACGACTCACCCCTCCGGACGGATAGGATTGCCTGAGCCTTGTTTATAATCACATCCGCCTGTTCAAAACACTGATCATAATCGGCATTAAATTGGTCGACTGCCCGCAACTCAGCGGCACCCTCGGCTGGGTGGTCGAGCAGATATTGTTGATGAGCAACAAAAAGCTGCTCCAATTCCTTCAAGCGAGCCGGTACTCCCTCATGCCGAATTAACAAGGCCTGTTCTCGGTCTGGTCGGTCTACCAAAGCGACGGCACTAGCAAACCATCTCAAAATCTTTTGTGCACCCGCGCGGGCACCACTAAGCGGGCTGACTGGCGGGACCATTTTGCACCAAAATTAATAAACACTATAATAATACACGGACAAACAGACCGACAACCGCAGACAACAAAACAGATCGGGAGGAACTTCAAAGGCAGAACAAAATATATAAACAAACCAAAATCAAGTATAAATGCTAGAACTTAACTAGAACAACAAGGCATTTAACAACAGAATTTTTCAAACAAATTAAATTCAAGCATTAAGTCATTAACTTAACAAACATAATATTCAAAGGCAAACAAAACAAAATCAAATGTAAATGCTAAAACTTAACACAGCAAAATAGTGTATTACAACAACAGCAAAGTCATTTAGCAGCAAAATCTGTTAAACAAATTAAATTCAAGTATAAGTTTACAACTTAACAAACAAAATATTCAAGGGCAAAACAAAGATATGAAAAAACAAATCAAAATCAAATATAGGTAAATGCTAGAACTTAACTAGAACGACAAAAGACATTTAACCCCAATTTTTCATATACAATGACAATTAGTTAAGGAGATCGGTCCACAAATGAGCTGGTAGTCGGTTTAAAATCAGCAATCAAAACCAATTAATATGTATTGCCCGTTTGGACAACCAACAAGATTACAATATTAATTGTACAATACTAATCAAATACTCAAATCTAAGAACCACTCAAATCTAAAAACCACGCTCTGCTACCAAGAGATGGTGGTGCCCCAAGTAGACTCCACCACGTCGGCGTTTCACCGAGTAAGGAATTTTGGGTTGATTGCTGATGCCCTACTACCCGCTCATAGAAAGCATTGTGGCTTACCCCGATTCCCGTTGTCTCCGTCCGTCTCCTCCGTAGTCGGTGGACTTCCTGAGCTAGCTCGAAGGAAGTCGCGGCTCCTGAAGTTCTGCAGTGGATCCACCGGGGGAGACCGGAGCACTACAAAGGCCTATTAGGCCACCACGACTCACACACGCGATTTTGACACCTTGCACAACACAAAGCGGGCTTTCGCACCCCGATATTAGGTGCGCCGCGCAAATCACTATTTGCTTGAATATTGTGTATTATATTTTATTCCGGCCCGCACATAACCTCTAAGCATGTCATGACATTTCGACTCGACTCAACTGACATATCACATGCGGCCGGCCGCCAAAAAAGCTGTCACTGCACAGACTAGAATGCAGTGCCGCCACTCGCTCTTCCTCGAGCGTGAACAATCCGGATTAAAATTATAACCTTGCTAAAATCCGTCATTTTGGTAATGAAAAATACAAATCCTAACAACAAAAGAGATACTTACAAATTAAAATTTTGCCCAAATTGATTGTTATTGCCTTAAATAAATAGGAAAATAAATAGTTATGTCTGTTACTCAAGGTTATTTTTTAGTTACTAAAAAAATGTTGTGTGCTTGTTCAGAGAAGCAAACTGAACAACTTTCATTACGGGACCTACTTTGAAATCGCAAAAAAAATCAGCTGTTCCATACATCTAGGTTCAGTGAATGTTGAACTTTATTTGTAAGAACAATTTATGAATGAATGATAGTTTATTGGGCACCAAAATACAACACACAAGGTAACAAAAAAAAAAATACTTTTTATATATACAGGTAGTTTCTGGGCCAAATAGGTCCCCGCTCATTTGTTTACATGACTGTGTTATATGTCCGATGACAAAAAAATAAATACATTGCAATATTTATTTGATCAGAGTGCACGAGTATGGACAGGATATCAACTCCTCAAGTTATATGTATACTATTCACGCGAAATATCAGATGATGTACTTGTGCTTATTTGTAACCCTTAATGAAGATGAGATTTTGCACGAATATCTTGCGCGGGCAGAGGCTGGCAACAGTGATGAAGCATCAGTGTATTGTGTACACCGCGGCTGTTCCTCAGACATCAAACCGCAACCATATAACGCTTGAAACAAACTATTGTGTCGTGTTGTGCTGTGTCGCGTCAGAAGCGTATCGGTTTCATACATTTTATATGGCTAGAAACACATTAACGCCACGACACAACACACTGTAATAATGTGTTTCTAGCCATATTAAATGTGTAAACCGATACGCATCTGACGCGTCACAACACAACACGACACAATAGTTTGTTTCTGCCCTAAGACTTGTCTATCACTCCGTTCGTCAGCCTTTTTAAAATACAGTCTATTTGAGTAGTAACTGTTGGTTGGGCGCCAAAACGTTTTTACGCTGTGGCAGCGTGTGTGTGAGTGGCGAGAGCTTTTTATGAAGTCTATGAATGAAATAATGTTTTCAGTTGATTATTGTGCTCGCTATTTTTATCAACGAGTAACATTGCGTGTAAATAAACGTTGTGCGATTGTCAATGAACTTTCCGAGTGTAAAATGTTAGGTAGAAATAGGAATAAAGGAAAAATGTGTTTCCCTTTTATAAATCGTAAACTTGTTAATGTCATAATGTAACTTTTATTTAGAAATTGTGAGATCAGAATGCTGTTCCTTACAGGAAAAGTTTTTCGAAAATTTCCCTTCGAAAATTTAATTCAATTGATTCCAATCCGATTAGAATCTGTCCTAATGTGTCTGAAGATGTTATACGCATGTTGATCTCGACATGTCTCACATTTTTGGTGATTCATCACAGGCTTGACCACAGCTGACTGACCGATGCTCGAATGCACTGTTTGTATGGATTGAACATCTGTCGACCGAAGTCATACCTATATTATAATTTATAATGTTATGTGTTCATACATAGATAATCTTCTTTTTGTTTCTATAAATAAGTTACTGGCCATTTTCTTCTATCAAATACATATTTGATAGTCATTGCCTTTTGGTCGCTGCAGAAAGTCAACAAATAAAAGATAAAATAGTAAGTATATACAATGTATGTATGTATCTACTATAAAGTCTGAAAATATCCCCGCGAAAAAATGCATCTATAACGATTAGAAGAGGATCGATACCACAATCTATATAAATAAAAATCAATGTATTACTATGTTTGTTTGTCCTCTATGCGTTCGGAAACCATTCATCAGATTGTAATGAAACTTTGGTAGGGTGTTATGGGGACATCCGTGAGGGTTCCTAGCAAAAAAAGGCATTTACGTGGCATTGCAACGCATGCCGGGCACAGCTAGTAGTCGATAAAATGAAATGTTCAATCACTTCAAAATCTATCTATCGAGCATTCGGGATAACGGGGTCTGCTCACCACCAATAGGAGACTTCCAACTTCATTTCTAAACTAATAAATTTTATTTGTAGATATTTAAAAGGTTTTTGATGAGTAAAGCATGAATACAAGAATTCATGAAAGCTAAAAATTAATTGAAACTTGCTATGCATTTTACCGTTTTATCTAATTGACTATAGTATGACATATTATTATTATTTAATCTAGTTGATCTTAGTATTGAGTGTTATTATTTTATTACTAGCTGCCCCGGCGTACTTTGTATCGCCATGTTTTTGAACTAAATTACTGAAATGTTTGTTTAAATTATTGTAATTTTTATATTACACAAACCTTGTCCTAACAATAACGAATACATAAAACCAAGAATCATCCAATTTTGTGCAGTCGTTCGAAAGTTATGGGCGTACATACATTTCTAAAATCCATTTTTATTTATATAGAAGATTATGTACAAATTTGTTTTTCTATTCATAAACGTATATTAATTTCAATGGTAATTATTTATTTGACATGTTATTTTTTTGACATTAGATTCTAACAATTATAATTCAGCATGATTTAATTCCAAACCGACCTAAATATTTGCACACCTGACGATAAAATATGGAAATGTACTTCTTTTTAATGTAAACAAACACCACAAGGTTGACCTGTATTTCGCAAATAAATGATTTGATTTGATTAGTCAGCGAAAAACGCAATACCGCACCGACATAGGGCATCGGGCCTTAGTAGGCTTTTTAAGACAAGCAGTTGTAATTGAACGAACTGCGCGTTAATCTCCCAGGTAGCTAATTGTATGTAATTGAGGACCCATTTAGCAATTGAACCGTTTATAGAGTTGAGCAGGAAGTAGGTTAGGTGAACAGTACGTTAGGCTGTCCAAAACTGACAGCCTGCTCCAATCGATTCCTAACTTTCTTTTTTTTTTATTGCTACTAAGTTGGCAAACAAGCAAACTGCCCTCCTGATGGTAAGTGGTAACAGTCACCTTATAATACATGTGGCACCTGTGAGATTCGCAGTAAAACTGCAACCCCCACATGAACCACATAGTGTACGTTGCCAACTTGTGACATCAGATATAAAGTCACGGTACCCAGTAATTTCAGTGCCATATCTCACCCTTGAAACCAGAACACAGCAATGCAAGCACTGCTGCTTTGCGGCAGAAATAGGTAAGACGGAGGTACCCATGCACACGACCCTGGTACAGAGTTTCCCTCCGGTAAAACAGAACAGAGAAACAGAACACAAAACAGAGTCTCCCTCCCTCCGGTAACTTTCCTAATGGTGGAAGGAGAATTGCAAATCTACATTTTAGACAAACTTTTGTATTCCTCACTCTTAGATAAAATCGATGCTCATACTTTAGCGTTGAAGACGTACTTAAAGTTCGAAATTGAAGAAAATTATATTTATGTGTATCGTGTAATCGTTAGTATGTCCACTATCGTTATAATCGATAGTATGTCGACTATCGCTATTATCAATAGTATGTCGATTTGTCGATAGTCCTCGTCCTTTAGCGTTGAAGACGAAAAGTCCAAAATTGAAGAAAAATTTAAGAAAATGATCTTCATGTATGGAGGGACTATCGTTATGATCGATAGTATGTCGATAGTCGATAATTTGTATCTGTCGTTTGCACCATACAGTGCTACGGCTGTGCGTTCATACTAAGGGGGATTTCGGCCAGTAAACACAGCTCTCACTACGCCCAGGCCCAGGCCTCCGTCACTGCGCGCTTGGGTACAAGATAAGTACCTACCGTTCCGCGCTCTCTGACCTTTCGGCTCCACCTTCGCCTATCGTCCCTAATCAATGCGTGCCGAAGCTTCGTACGTTTTGTACGCTAAAGAGTTATCGCGTATATTCTGTAGTCACATTAGCGGCTTCGTCATTTTACACGAATTGTAGTTCAATAATCCAAGATGGCCGAAATCATTTCCAGACGTTGAACTATGAGACAATGAATTTAAAATCTAATAAGAAACCTTATTTTGGATCCTATGTGATGAACTAAGCCTCATAATGATGTATGTACCTTTTTTTTTTTTTTTTTTTTTTTTTTTTTTGTCGGGGGGAAATGCGTAAGCGCACCGTACCCGCCGTTGGCTAGACGGCAGGCGTGTGTGGGGCTGGCCCGGCGAAGTTCCAGGCCGACCCACTAAAACCCCCCGGTGTTCTCCCTGCCCTTGTGGGCGCGCATGGTAAGGTCCACACTGCGACTCCACTACCCACGCGCCCGGGCAAGCCTGACCACCTGGTCAGGCTATCGCCAAGGGGGGATTGCCCGAGAACACCAGGGCAATCCCCAGACGGAGGGCCTTACGGCGGCGTGCACGGGGCCAACCGTGCACGCAGGCCTCCACGGCAGGGTCATTAGACGGGCATCGCTTGTGCGAATGCCCGCCTTCGCCTGCCTATCCGTCTGCGGCGGAGGGGAGCGGCTTGGGGATCTTCCTCCCGCTCCCTCTCCGCAGCCTCCTTCTGCGAAATTACTTCTTCGCAGAAGGAGGCCACAGCCTCCCATTCCGCCTCGCCGCGGAGCATGGCCACGACCATGCTCGGCAGCGAGAGGTCTCCGCCTCCCAGCGCAGCGTTAAGTTCGCTGCGCTGGGGTCGCCAGGCCGGGCACACCAACAAGGTGTGCTCGGCCGTATCATCGGGAGCCATGCGGAACGTGAGGCTGCCCTGCCGGCGCCCAACCCACTCCTCCAACACCGGACGGATCGCGTCGATCGTCCGGTGGCCGGCAGCTGGGGAGGCGAGTGCCACACCCCACTGACGCAGAGCCTCCCTCTGCGCCAGGGTACGAATCCGCTCCACTTCCTGTGGAGCGGATCGTCCCCCCCGTTCACGAGTAGCAACCCGATGTCGATACACCTCCGCGAGGACGCGTGCATCGACATGCCACGGCGTTTGGCCCGCTAGAACGCAGGCCGCGCCGTGACTGACCGTGCGATAAGCTCGCACGGCCCGGGTCGCTATGACCCTCTGCGGACGTCGCAAGAGGGCCACCGTTCGGGAGGAGAGGCACTCTGCCCATACCGGGGCTCCATAGAGTGCCATCGACCGTATTACCCCGTGATACAGTCGACGGCACGCCGATCCTGGACCTCCCACATTAGGGAGGACCCGTCCAAGTGCGGCTGCAGCGGCGCACAGCCGTGGAGCGAGGAGCTTAAAATGCTCCTCGAAACTCCATCGGGGGTCCAGAACCAGGCCGAGGTACTTAAAGTGCGCCTCGACCGGTATACGAACCCCCTCCACTCGGACGCGGAGCCCCGGTGGGATCCTGCGACGGGGGGCGTGGAATAACATGGCCCTCGTTTTGTCGAGGGCCACGTCCAGGCCCAGGAGGCGGATGCGTCGGACGACCAGTGAGGCGCCGACCGACGCAAGGTGGGCCGCCTCCTCCCCCGTTTTTGCTCTCGCCGCGACGAGCGTGTCGTCGGCGAAGCAGACGACCTTCGTTCGTGGCAGAAGGTCGCCTCGCAGAACCCAGTTGTACCCCAGGTTCCATAACAGAGGACCTAGTACGGAACCCTGGGGCACACCCGCCGCCATTGTCCACGTGTGGACGCGCCCATCCGGCCCCTCGTAGAGAATGGACCTGCCTTGCAGGTAATCCTCCACGAGGGCGCGGAGGTACGGAGGCACCCGGTGGAAGCGGAGTGCCTCCTTTATGCACTCGTGGGGCAGGCTGTTGAATGCGTTGCGGATGTCAAGAGACACCGCAACAACAGTGTCCCCACGAGCTGTGGCCTCCTCAGTCCACCCCTTGAGGAGGGCCACCGCATCCACCGTGGACCGGCCGGTGCGGAAGCCGAACTGGTTTTCAGCCAAGTCCGGCCCCCGGTCCTCTAGGTGCTCGACGATGCGGGAAGCGAGAATCTTCTCGAAAAACGTCCCAGCCTCGTCGAGCAGCACCACCGGCCGATACCCAATCGGTGAATCCGCTGGGCGACTCTCCTTCCTCAACAGGCAGAGTCTGCCCGCTTTCCATCGACTGGGGAAGCGGCCCGAGGCGATACATAAGTCAAGCACCGCCCGGAACCGCTCCTCGAGGTGTCCCAGGGCGAGGGCCAGAACCCTGCTAGGGACACCATCCGGTCCCGGCGCCTTGTTTTTGCGCCGGAACCGGTCCCTCACCGTGTCGAATTCCACGTTCGACACGGGAGGGATCGCGGCAGCCACCTCCACCGGAGGAGTGTCCGGGGGGACCATTCTGGGGGGCTGGAACGGACCGGGATCGGGGAACAGAGTCCCTAGCACCCGATCCAGCAGCCCCCTGTCCATAGCGGAGGTAGGGGGAGCGGAAGCTTTGAACTTCCCCCTCACCATCCGGTACGGACGCCCCCACGGATCATCATCCAGAAGCCGTATGAACGACTCCCTGGACTCCTCCTTGGCCCTGCAGATTTGATTCCGTAGGGCCTTCTTGGCTGCCGCATACACCCGACGAAGCTCAGCTTCCTCGTCAGGTGTAGTTCTAGCGCGCCTACGACAACGCACGTAGGCGCGCCTGGCCCTCATGCTGGTGGTACGCAGGTCCAATGATGTATGTACCTATAAATTATAAAACAAATCGAAAGCAACCGCCGAAATGAACAACGCTAGTGTGACTACGCAGAGCGAATAGTTAGCGCGCCAAAACCCTTTGATGTACCGCCACACGCCCGATAACGCACACGAAGCCTGAATATGCTCGACGATAGCCGAATATGACTGGTCACATCTGCGTGTATCGCGTCATAGCACGAAGCTTCAGGACGATAGGCGCAGGTGGGGCCAAAGCATTAGACAATAACCCCCCCAGGTGGGTTTGTCTAAGTCTATCACGATCGCCTTCAATTTGACATCCATTGCGCCGTGAACACAAGACTTGCGCCGACATCCTTGTAAGCGATGGCTAAGCATTTTTTCTTTTGTTACGGCTTATTAGTCGTTGACAATTAATCGTCACATGAAAAATGTGACTCCCGAGGTACCTCATTTGTTTGTTTTTAATATAATTTAGTATTTTGTTTGTTTTTTGATGTGAAACGTCTATAGCGGCGAGTCAGACCGATTGTTGGCGTGGTGACGCGTCGCCACGACATGCGTCGCCACATTTATAGTACCAAGCGTGCTAGCGTGCAATCGTGCATGCTTATTACCTGTAGAGAATAACTTCGATGTTTCAGATATGCCAGGCGTTCCGCGATGGCTCACAATTTTTTAAAAGTATATATGCCATAATATGGTGCTGGGTGTCCAGCTGAGGGCTAGTGATAGATGAGTGTGTCTATCAATTGGGCTACTGCTGGGCAAGAGTTCCCAGCAGTGGGCTGATCTTGGGCATAATTTCTAGCTTTGGGATGATGTTGGACAAGATTGTCCAGCAATAGGCTGGTGCTGGGGATGATTCCCAGCAGTGGGCTGGTGCTGGGCAGGATTCCCAGCAGTGGGCTGATGCTGGGCATTATTCGCAGCATTAGGATGGTACTGGGCAAGATTGTTCAGCAGTGGGCTGGTTCTGGGCATGATTCCCAAAAGTCGGATTGTATTTTTTATTTATTTATTTATTATCAGGCAACTCAGGCTCATAGATATATATCTTACAAACTAACATACATAATATAACATAACAATTTGGTTAGTGTAATAGAACTTATAAGCAATGTTAGTAGAGAAAATTAAATATTTGCCGTGCTCTGCGGCATGCCGATGGTATTAGGTATTCGTCCCCGAAATCGCCTAAACATCACACCCTTTAGCCAGAAGTCCTCCTTCAAGAAAGTGTCCAGCGCGATGTTTGGGACCCGAACCCAATGCTTTATAACTGGCATTGTGGCTCGACTCCAGTGGCTGCACCCTCAGAACGAAGTTGGCCTTCTTCTGGATGTACTGTCCTGGACAAGATTGTCTCGCAGTGTGGTTGATGATGGATGGTTTACAACAGAAGTTTTAGTGAATTCTCAATATTTTTACTTATCATAATGAGGAAAGCAGTAGGTACAGACAAAAGAGCTTAAATAATATAACTAGCTTTCCGCCCGCGGCTTCGCCCGCGTTATTATTGAAAAATAATTTTGTACTTAGCCTATTATAGTATAGAAGACTGTTATTTATACATTAATCAACTAAGTCTAAGACTCAACCACCAAGACGAACTTTTTAGTAAAATCTCTTTAATAAAAAGTATAGACCACTAATAAATTTAAAACAAAATAAAAGCGTGATGAAATAATGTTCTAAATTTAAAATTTCAATAACATTATTCCATAAATTTAGCTCATTTTAGCATGAATTCGCAAAACGTTATTCCTGTTTTAAGTTTCTTCATTTCTGGATACAATTTGAGTTAATTGATATCGAATCTTTAATCGAATGTTTTAAATTTCTGTTGCAACTTAAAGACTGGTTTATCAGACATCATGCCACGTCGGCATTTAACTCAAAATTAAATGTTACGTGCTGTGGGTATGCTTGAAGCCGGGCGTACCTAACGTGAAGTTGCGGATGCCATCCACTCCAACCAGTCAGTTATCAGGAGATTGTGGGAACGCTATGGGGTTAATGGGAACACAGCTGACCGACATCCTGGTAGATATCGAATAACCACCGAAAGACAAAACCGTTTTATTCAGATTATTGCCAGACGGGAGCTCAAAACTACCGCTTGGCAAGTCGTCGAAAGCCTGAGGCATATTACTTTCTCATCTGTGGCCTGAGGTTTCAACATCAAGTGGCAATCAGCACTATAACTGCCAGAAGGAGACTGCACGAGATCGGTGTGCATTCTCGTAGGCCTTTACGGGTCGTAGCGATTCGACGTGGCAATCGTGCTCAGCGCTTGCAGTGGGCTCGTATTCACCTGCGATGGCGGAAGAAGAGTGGGCTCATGTCCTGTTTTCTAACGAATCTAGGTTTAGTTTTCACCCGGACTCAAGAAGAATACGCGTGTGGCGAGCTTCTGGACGTCATGGACGGCTTCGTTGCCCTCAGGAAATTCATCCCTACCATAGCGGAATAATTATGGTTTGGGCCCATTGATTTACAATACGTGGATAGAGCGCTTCATACAAAAACGCGCTTGAAATCTGTCACCTAATCGACTATACATTTGTACTCGCTGATATATACTTGAATATGCATGCCCGAATGAAAATTATCATAAAGAAAGTACCGTATTTATCGAATTCATCTTTACGCGAGCCGAACGAGCGAAGCGAGCGTGCGGCGGCAGCGGCCGGCGAAGCGCCAGAAACGACTTTATGTGTATTCTCGACTTTATGCATACTTACTGCTCGTGAAACCATATTGATAATACACTCGCGAGCAAAAGTTTGGAATCAGTTACTTGAAATTGGTTCCGCGTGATCTTGCTTACTAAATAAATTTTTAATAATCATAAAAATGACATCATGTTAAAGGTGCAACTGTCCACTTTAAATCGATATAAAATTAATTCATATCGAGCCCGTAATTGTGGAGTTATCCCGGATTAAGTGAAGGAGGTAGGAAAACAAGGAAATAGGGAAAAATAATGAATGAATAAAACAACAAAAATTATTAAATAAAAATTTTATTTATCTTTAAAAATAAGTGTCAATATTATGTGTTCCCTCCCCTCGCTCTAATAACTGCTCCAAGACGATTCTTCATAGACCTGATCAGCTTCTGAATTGATTCTTGTGGAATACCTTCCCACTCCTCAATCAACGCTGATTTCAGCTCATTCAGACATGAAGGAGCAGGAGTTCTGGAACGAACCTTCCTCTTCAGTTCATCCCACACGTGCTCAATGGGATTCAAGTCAGGGCTGAGCGCTGGCCAGCCCAATGTGGCAATACCGACTTCTTCGAGGTATTCCGTTGTTACACGGGCAGTGTGACAACGAGCGTTATCGTGCGTAAGGAGGAAGTCATCACCGATGTATCCCGCATAGGGAACGACATGTTCCAGGAGAATATCGGAAATGTACCGGTCCGAAGTTAGACCGCCTCCTCGTCCCCCGCCAGACACGAAAACAAGCTCGGTTTTACCATCGAAGGAAATGCCGGCCCACATCATACAAGAGCCGCCCCCATAAGCCACTGTTTCAGCGACACAGCACTGTGCAAATCGTTCCCCAGGCCGCCTGTAGACCCGTCCTCTTCTGTCGCTACCGTGCAAACACATCCTGCTTTCGTCGGAGAACAGGACTTGCCTCCATTGCTCAACCTCCCAATCAAGATGGGTGCGAGCAAACTGAAGTCGTGCTTGTCGGTGAGCTGCCGTGAGTTTCGGGCCTGTGGCAGGCCTTTTTGGAGTCAAATTAGCTTGCTTGAGTCGTCGACGAACTGTCCACTCGCTGGCTGCTACCCCACGAACATCTCGGAGCTCCTGTTGGACGTCGACACCAGGGATGTTGCGGATGCCGTTTTTTTCACATCCGCGGATGTGAATGCGGATGCGGATTTTTGAAGGCTCACATCCGCGGATGCGAATGCGGATGCGGATGTTTAAGATGTTATAGAAAAAAAGTATATGAATTAAGAATTAAAATAATAATAGAGTAATTATTAACATTTTTATTAATTACTAGCTTTCCGCTCGCAGCTTCGCCCGCGTTATTTTTGTTTTCCCGTGAGAATTTTATATTTTCCCGTAGGAAAAATAATTTTATAGCCTATATTCATCAGGGAAAACGTAGGATTTCCAATGTGAAAGAATTTTTCAAATCGGTCCAGTAGTTTCCGAGCCTATTCAATACAAACAGACAAACAATCAAATCTTTCCTCTTTATAATATTAGTAAGTACAGACAATTAGTAAATGAGGTTAAAAAAAATAGGAGCATTATCTATACTTATAATAAATCTGTAGAGGTCAATTCTGTACATGAAATATATTTCCAAAATAACTATCAGGGGGTGATTAGGGATCGATACTGATGCCAAAAATGCAATCAGTAAAATTTTTGTCTGTCTGTATAACCGTTACAGAAACAAAAACTACTCGACGGATTTTAACGAAACTTGGTACAATTATTTTTTATACTCCTGAGCTGGTTATAGTATACTTTTTATCACGCTACAATCAATAGGAGCAGAGCAGTGAAGGGAAATGTTGGGAAAACGGGAGAAGTAACTCCATTTTTTAAGCTTCCGTCGCGTGTGCAACCTTAATGGTTAAAGCTACACAGAAATCATGTATGACGGAAATGTTCTCCTTAAAATTATATAAAAAATATCCCACGACAGCATATGTCTATCTTTTATGGTTGACTCACAATAACACGTGTAACTCCCGATAGCTTAGCAGTTCGAAGCTTTCTGATTATATTTATCTACTCTTACGTTTATAACACTCTCAGTCATCCCTATTTAGAAAGGTTAACATTATTAACTATTCCATAAAAAAGAATCATAGAAATCGGTATAGAAACACCAAAGTTATACATGAAATACGCTAATAATAAGCCATCGCGCGTGAATACTAAATCATGCTATATTATTTTTGTATAAGGTCGCGAACGCACAGGCAGGCGGCTTGCTTGGCGCCTAGAGGCTAGCGAGTCACCTAGCGAGTAGCTTCGTAAAACGAACATTCTCGAACGTTCGCGACCGGCCTAGCAGCTAGGCGCCAAGCGCGCACTTTAAATATGCCCGGACTTCCTTCTCATGAAATTTGTTTAAAAATTGGCATTCCGATTATTCTGCTCCGAAATTTAAGACCACCACAACTTTGCAATGGAACTCGGCTAAAAGTAACCCAGTTGCAACAAAATATAATCGAGGCTCAAATTTTAACAGGTTGCGGTGCCGGAGAAACCGTCTTTATTCCCAGAATTCCCATAATACTAAATAATTTTCCATTCCAATTTAAAAGAACGCAATTCTCAGTATCGGTGTGTTATGCAATGACAATTAATAAGGCTCAAGGGCAGACTTTTCGTGTTGCTGGAGTAGGGAATTGTGCAGTTCCGTAATTGCGATATTTTTCAACAGTATTGTAGATTGACATATTATATTTCCCTACTAAAATACGAAAGTTAATCTGTCAGTTACATCAAAACCACTAAACCGTGAGGAAGGACATAGGCTACTTTTTTATATGATATAAATATGTAAAAATTTTATGAAATGTGTCTTATTTGAAGAATAATTAAAAATGCTACCTAAAATTACGATTCCACGTGGACGAAGTCATGGGCACAGCTTGTACTTAATAAGAAGTAATATTGCCACCTTCTTTGATTCAAGCCGGTTACGCAGAAGTTCATAAATTAAACTTGCGCTACTAAATAATTGTTCGCTAGGAACACGTGGAGTGGATAAGCGATAAGTCTTAGTATTCCACAGCGCAAACAAACACTTAATGATTTATTTACAAGAAACAAATGATGCACCATAACAAACGCGTCGGATCTTGTCACCAATTATTTTCGTTCCCAAACGGCAAGCGCCATTCGCCGGCTCCACCCAATTTGTTTCTTGTCGCAACTTGTCTTACATCCGCATCCGCATGATCATCCGCATCGATTATTGCGGATGCGGATGCGGATGCAGATGTTCAAATCCATGCGGAAGCTCCGCATTTGCGGATGCGGATGCGAATATTCGCGATATCCCTGGTCGACACCAGTCAAATGCCGATTTCGGAGAGAGGTTGACACGATAAAACGGTCATCCCTCTCCGATGTGCACCGGCGCCGTCCAGATCATGGTCTCGGGATAAAGCCACCAGTCTCCCGAAAGCGCTTATAAACTTTCGAAACACAGGATTGGCTTATGTGGAGCCGACGAGCGACAACCCGCTGGCTGAGCCCTTCTTGCAATAGGGCTACGATTTGTGCTGATTCTGTAGGTGTTGTCTCCATTGTCGTATAAGGTAAAGGGTCAAAAGTGGCGGAGATGTGTACCGGTCAACGTGTGAAAGTCGACTGATAAAGAAAATCTGATAAAGAAAATCTGATAACACGTGCTTTTATAGGGGGTCAATAGGTCGCAACTCGTGACGTATCAAACAATTAAAACACGTCTTTTTCGATACACCTTCACTTAATGCGGAATGGCTCCATAAATACTGGCTTGTTTTTAATGAATTCGGTATCAGTTTAAAAGTAAAGAGTTGAACCTTTAAAATGATGTCATTTTTACGATTATTAAAAAAGTATTAACTACTCAAGATAACGCGCAACCAATTTCAAGTAACTGATTCCAAACTTTTGCTCGCGAGTGTAGTTATTCGTTCAGTAAACGGTTCTGGAAATAATATTAAACAGTATAGGTACTAAATCTGATTTAATTTAGTGTGCAATTCAGTATTTTTGGTGGAACTTTGATATATTTTGTTCGATTTATTCGAATATACAGATATTGATTTTTACATGCCTTAATTAATTATCATTTGACATGATAATATCATATAATAATAATAACATTTAAATAATTAAAATGAATAATTATAATGACATTATTTATCTAAAAATTGTTATGTAGTGCGTGTTTTTTTTGGTTGTTATAAGTGTTATATTGATTTGATTTTTTTTATATATAATTTTGACAATGCATAATGGAAATTTAATAATTGTATATAATTATGTTTAAGCTGACTACACTATTGAATTGGGATTTATCCTGTAATGATAGTGTAACTGTTTTAAATAAATAAAATAAAAATGGCTGTAACACGATAACCTTTTTTTCGTACTTTATGCTGAAAATGAAACAAAAGCTTAACTGTGATTTAATACTTAACCTGTCATAGTAGTTTAGTTGCTTTCATTTCTACACTCGAATACTCGGCACTATCAACAAAAAAGTCACTACCATGTCGAAACTAACGCTTGGTAGGTTTCTGGCGTCTATTTTTATAAAACTACAATTTCTTAACAGAAAAGTGTAAATAATTCCTTTAAAAATAATGTTTCCCTGTCATCTGAGGGGATATATAGTATAAATGGGATATAGAACACGAGTGACGTCACTAGTCGTTGATTGGTAGATTAAGATGCGTTCCTTTTCACGTATTTTTTTTCGCAATTATTAATGAATAAAAGTGTTTAACTAAATTAAAAACGTTGCCATCATTCTTGTTTTACGTTTTTATAACATTTTAATCACAAATGGTGCATAAATATTACATTTGCATCTTCCCTAAAACGAAAATAGGCTTGAGTCTTAGACTTTGTTGATTAGTGTATATAGGAGCTCGGATAATAAATTTCATAGAAATTGAAGCAGATTTAAAATATTTTCCATAGAAACTTTCAACCCCTATTTTGCAACCTAAGGGGGTGAATTCCAATAAACCATGAAACACGTGTTCAATGAAATGTTTTTAAGAGCATGAATCTCATGTTTTATCAAAACGTTAATAATTTTTTTTAACATCCAACAAACTTGCAACCCCTTTTTCATCCCTTCAGGGCAAAATTTTTTAAAATCCCTTCTTATTGTGCGTCTGCATTTTGAATTATAAAAACTTTCCAAATTTCACGTTTCTACCATTAGCGGTTACGGCTGCGTCTATATATTTATGGGAACTTCTCCTTTTATACACGGTGTTTCGTAATATCCAATAAATAATCAATGCGTTATCTAAAACTAATTATTAAAATGTGTTTACACGTAATGTCATTCAACCCAAAATTTTCATGTATATCACAGTATCATCATCATGTCTATGATTTACATGAAGATTTCGGGTTGAATGACATTACGGGTAAACACAATTTAATAATTAGTTTTAGATAACGCATTGATTATTTATTATATAATTTTATAAATAATCAATTCTTTATCGAACACTCATTATTAAAATGTGTTTACACGTAATGTCATTGAACCCAAAATTTTCATGTAAATCATAGACATGATAATGATACTATCGGATAGGCGTCGGGTGCGGTCCATAATCAGACGACAGTGCAAACGTTTGCATGCATGCAAACGACCCGTTCAAATCGTTTGCACTGCTCATGGACGTAAGCACTCAGATCAATTTTGGACCGAGCTCTCGATCTCTAAGTCTGTCAAGTTAATGTAATTTGAAAAGAAAAATTGGAGGGAGACATGTATTGTGCCTCCAGTATCTTTACAAAGCACTTCTCTGTTAATAGTAGAAAATGTAATGAAAAAATATATTCTATCAAACTTAAATAAAAATAAAATTGATGTTGACTTTGACATTGACAGTTCTGGAGACAGTGCACTACCTCTTTTCTGTTAGCACTGTCAGCATCAATCGGTGGCGTCATCGATTACGTCATAATACCGCTTACAAAATGCGCACGTGAGCAATTTTGAACCGATTGTTTGAAATTATGGACCGCACTCGTCTTTAGACATTTAATGGTGTCGATTCAGACACACAACTTAATTAAACTAAACTAATTTGACAGGTCTAAAAAAGCCGTCATTTTTAATCCTTTAGAGAAAAAGAAAGCTGGCGATAGTTTTAATCCTGTCAAATTAGTTTAGTTAAATTAAGCTGTGTGTCTGAATTGATACCATTCTCTCTTAATCTGTGGGTCGGCGAACGAACACAAAAGTCACCCAGCTGTCACGTCGTAACGTGCGCGCACTTCCATTACATTTCCATGGACTTGATGACGACGACAAAACAGTCACCGTGCGTGACAAAAGTCACCCGTACGTGCAGTGCCTTATTCTGTGATTTCGTTCGACCGTTTTTCGACGTGGTTTCGACGTGATTTACGTTTCGGACCGACTGTTAAACCTAATTTTGTATTTGTAATTTTTTTTATTTAGGTAACAAACAGTCGTAATACAAACAATTTCAAGAGTATGTTTACAATAAGACCTATAGTACCATTAATTTATAACTGCATTAATTTTGTAATAACAATTAGTTAATAAAATATAACCAATTAGCATTACTTGTGCACTACAAGTGAAGGATACAAGAGTAGGAAAAAATTTAAAAAAATGATTTAAATAACTTAAAGGTGTTATACAAAGTACCTTATTTAAAACTAAACAAAAAGTAACAGCGTCAAATTAAAAAAGAAAAATTGGGAGGGAAGAAAAAAAAATAACTTACTATTTAAACAACAATTTTCACACATTCCCTTCGAAAACATTTAGAGAAGTTGAAAAAATATCAACCTCACTCAAAACTTTATTAAATAAATTGAAAGTGCGCCTAAAAAATGTATTCTTCCCATAATTTGTACGGCAGATTGAAACATAAAAGGTTTCCTTAGAACGTGAGGAGGAACGAGGAACTTTCAGCTCAATTTTGTGCAATAATTCAGCGGAGTCTACGTGATTATTAATTAGCTTGATTATTAATTTAACATCTACGTGATTATTAATTTAACATCTAGTATTTATAATTGTAAGTTATTCTCTCTGTATTGATCGCATTTATGTACTCTTTGTTTGAGTGGAGCTCATTGATTTACTACCAAAGGTAGATAACGCATGAACGATCGAGAAGTGGGCCGGTGAAGAACTGCTCAATCGCGACTCGTGCAGTTCCTTTCCATAGTGAGTGATTAGCTGTCGGCATGTAAACATGCCGAAGTGCGCATTCAAAAGTTATGGTAACAATAGCCAGAAACGGCAGAAAAAAGACGGGATTTCATATTTTGCGTAAGTAAACTCATTACACATCTTATCATGTATTCAAATATTCGATTTATACGTAAAAACCAATCAAAAACAATTATTTTAATCATAAACATGTCGCTTCGCGTCAGTGTCAGTACATCACAATCGTCTCGCTCGCACGGGCGTCGTATTACGATGTGTTATCTCATTCATGCGTTGGAGCGACAACACGATAAGCAATTTCAAGCATTATGTTTGAGAGTATAAAGTTGATATTTTCTTGTAGCAATTACTAAAGCGTCGTTGTATCTGTGGCCAGGTATGAAATGATGTAACATCCCACGGTTGTACTTAAAATAGTTGCCGTAATAATGCAGAATAAGGTTGAATTCGATAAATACGGTACTTTCTTTATGGTAATTTTCATTCGGGCGTGCATATTCAAGTATATATCAGCGAGTACAAATGTATAGTCTATTAGGTGACAGATTTCAAGCGCGTTTTTGTATGAAGCGCTCTATCTACGTTTGGCTATGCAGAGAATAGCGCGCTCACAGTGCTGAAGCGTGTTTCGAGCCTCTGGGTGTAGTTGTCCGGTTGTTTTTTAACTCACTTAGAGGCCCTGAACAGATTGCAGCAACCAAATCTTTTATCTCCCTCTTTCACATGATTTTTAGTCTCTCTTTTTCTAGTAGATGACATTATAGAATATGGCTGCCAATATCATCCAACCACATAAGAGTATTTCAGTAATAAACGTTAGAGCGTTTTACAAACATCAAATTCGATGGTTGTTCGGTTGTAACTCGCGCCGACACTCTGGTCTTGAACGTGTCGGTTGTTTCGCCCGGTTGTCACGCTCGAAGGCATTGAACGGGGTTAGAGCGAAAAGTTGTACTTCGCGCGAAGGCTCTGAACGCGCTCCTCATGGTCACTATATAATCGCGAAACGGAACGCGGCAAGGCAGTATGGACTTATTTACCTTTGCCTTCCCTAAAAGGGAAAAGTAAACTATAAAATGGAGAGAAAGTCTCGAAATTAAAGGAAAATGGCTAGGTGAAGTTATGAAACTGAAGATAACGGGCAAATCCTGGTTCGATGAGAAAGAATATCTGTGCAGATTATTTTATACTACCATATGTCGTCTACGTTTAGGTCACTGATTATTTAATGCCCATCTGCATAGAATAAAGCTACTTGCCTCACCCGAGTGTACTCACTGCCATCAAAATATTCAAGACCTCAATCACATATTTTTTGAATGTCGTGACTTCAACTTGCAGAGAATATTTTTATTGAAGACCCGCGGCCGTACCGCCTAACTCATAACGATCACTCGCTATCGCTTTCGTTACATTAGAAAAATAGTTTTAATGTCACAGGTGACATTTGAGCTGTTGTTCTAATGTCACAAAGGCGATAGTGAGTGATCGCTATGAGTTAGGCGGTAGCCCCCCAGCAGGCCTATTCGCTAACTACGGTTGGTAACTAGAACTGTCATTTTTTTAAAGACACTTTATATCCATTACTGCCCCCTTAGCACGACCACCTAAACACGGTATGATAAAGCGGTTTATCGTGGTGAACTGTCAAATTACAATAGGATTTCATCGTATTTTGACAGTTCAGGATAAATCGCTTTATCATATAGTGTTTTGATGGTCGATCTTGATGTGTTGCGGCGGCGTTCATGATAGCAGTAATGGATATTAAGTTTCCTTCAAAAATGACAGTTCTAGTTAGCAACCGAAGTTAGAGAATAGGCCTGCAGAGGCTCTAGACAAATGCTACATGCTAACTTTTGCGCAGTCGTTCCACAGAAAAAATGTATGCCCCCCTAGCACGTCCACCAAAACACGATATGATAAAGCGGTTTATCGCGGTGAACTGTCAAAATACAATAGGGTTTCGTCGTATTTTGACAGTTCACCGCGATAAATCGCTTTATCATATCGTGTTTTGGTGGACGTGCTGCGGGGGCTGGTAATGATATTAGCTTACGACGACCTCAGGCTATTTTTTCCGCAGCTAATGTCATCTCCATACATTTTTTCTGAGGAACGGCTGCGGAAAAGTTAGCGTGTGGCATTTGTCCATACCACTTTTGACAGCTTTCAAATTTGCCATTTGGAATCTTTTTTTCATGAATTAAAAAGGATTTTCAGCGGATTTAAAAAAATTATTGAAAGATATTTATAGTTTTTGCCAATTCTGATTTATATTATTAAAAATTTTAGGTGGCTGGACTAAGTAGGCGAAGTGTCAAAATTCAGCACGAAAAATCAGTACCTTGCGTTTCATTTGTAACAATTAGCGCGGCTAAAAATGTCAACATTTCTTATAAGAAACGCAAAGCATGTGTATCTTAAATTCTGACGATGGCTGTATGGCTATGCCTTTGCCTGTCTCAGTGAGACAAAGATACAAAAAAAATCTAAAAATTAAGCTGTATGGACTTAAGTTTCCTTTGCCTTCCCCTAACAGGGAGAAAACAAAAAAAAAAACAAAAATGTCAAAAGTGACTTCGTTTCGGTGTAAAGAATTCTGCCGAGAAAGAGAAAACTAGACATGCGCAAATCATGTCCTGAGGCGCGTTCAACGCCTCTGGGTGTAGTTGTCCGGTTGTTTTTTAACTCGCTCAAAGGCGTTGAACGGATTGCAGCAACCAAATCTTTTATCTCCCTCTTTCACATGAACTTTTATTTCTCTTTCTTTCTATTAGATGACATTTTAGAATATGGCCGCCAATATCATCCAATCACGTAAGAGTATTTCAGTAAGAAACGTCAGAGCGTTTTACAACCATCAAATTCGATGGTTGTTCGGTTGTAACTCGCGCCGACACTCAAAGGTCTTGAACGGGCCGGTTGTTTCACCCGGTTGTCACGCTCGAAGGCATTGAACGGGGTTAGAGCGAAAAGTTGTACTTCGCGCGAAGGCCCTGAACGCGCCTCTGTAATGGATTGAACCAGAGGCGCGTTCAGCGCCTCTGGGGTGTAGTTGTCCGGTTGTTTTTTAACTCGCTCAAAGGCGTTGAACGGATTGCAGCAACCAAATCTTTTATCTCCCTCTTTCACATGATTTTTAGTCTCTCTTTTTCTAGTAGATGACATTATAGAATATGGCCGCCAATACCATCCAATCACGTAAGAGTATTTCAGTCATAAACGTCAGAGCGTTTTACAACCATCAAATTCGATGGTTGTTCGGTTGTAACTCGCGCCGACACTCAAAGGTCTTGAACGGGCCGGTTGTTTCACCCGGTTGTCACGCTCGAAGGCATTGAACGGGGTTAGAGCGAAAAATTGTACTTCGCGCGAAGGCTCTGAACGCGCCTCTGGAACAGTTACTTAACATTTTGGAACTATGTCCATTATCATGTTCGCGGAACTATGTAGTTCCTTTAGCTATCATGGGCATAGACAGGTTTAGTTCCATATTTATTCATACAGTTCCAGTTCCTTGATCCATTATGCATTACGTTACGGTCCGTGTTATACTCGTAATCTTTACCATATACTATTACCGTGTCTTTACATAGTATAAAATGAATTCGCCTTCGCTGTATGTTCGCTTAGATCTTTTTAAACTACTCAACGGATTTTAAGGCAATTTTATTTTTTTATTATTGGGAACGCTCCGACTCTCGGACTCGCCGCTTTAAAAACCTTTGCCATTAAAAATACTTGTGCTACGCGTGCTGGTGTAAACAACGTGATCTCGTAGCAACAATGTCTATTGACACTTATTCGAATAGCGAATATTATGAAATGATTTTATGTGTTGGTGCTTGTGACGGGAACATTAATGGTGCTCGTAAATTATACAGTGAAAGATTTATTGAGAATAGACCTCTTGCTAAGCAGCGGCGGTTGCCCTCATATTCGTGTTTCCGAAGCTTGTGTATGCGGCTACGCAGTTACGGCACGTTTCATCGGCCTAAAAGTGAAGGTCGGCCGAGTAAATCATTGAGTACGCAGCTGGAGACTAAGATACTTCAATACTTTGAGCGCCACCCACGAACCAGTACGCGGAAAGCAGCTGCCCATTTTAAGGTCGATCGCATGACTGTGTGGCGCTGTCTTCATGCTAATCGTATGAAGCCGGGCGATATCACCCTATTTCAGAAGCCCATTCCAGCAGAATACAGTGCCAGGGTGGAATTCTGTACTTGGTACAGAAACAATGTACAGGGCAGTGCTAACTTCGGCACCAATGTGTTGTGGACTAGTGAGGCATCATTCACTAGGAGCGGCATGTCCAGTCAATACAATGAACACATTGCGGCTCAGAATAACCTGCATGCTTCTAGTGAAAGCAGTATTCATCACCAGTGGTGTGTCAATGTCTGGGCTGGAGTACTGGGGAATCGAGTGTTTGGTCCCAAGATATTACACTGTAGCCTTGATGCAGACTGTTATCTGGACCTTTTAGGCATCTTAGAGAATGAGTTGGAGGAGTTACCGCTGTCTGTATACCGAGATATTGTGTACCAACATGATGAGGCACTTGCCCATTCTGCGCGTCGTGTACGGGAATATCTAAATAAACGATTCAGCATCTGGATAGGCAGAAGAGGCCCAGTACGATGGCCCAAACATTCCCCAGATCTCTCACCACTAGACTTTTTTTTATGGGGATATATCAAAAATCAAGTCTACAAATTGGAGTGTCCCACTGTAGAGGAAATGGAGAACCGGCTTATTGCAGCCTTTAAGTTGGTTACTCCAGAGATGTTACACAACATGAGAGAGTCGATGCTTCATCAAACTGTTGCCTGCATAGAACAAGAAGGCAGCCATATTGATTTATGATTTAACACTCAATTGTGCAATATATGTGATGATTAAAGAAAAGTTTAATATTGTATCAAAGGAAAATCTAAGGGGAATACTTGAAGGACAGTACCATCCCACAAAGAATAGAATAGAAATGGTAACTTTAAATGGGGACCTCAATAGTTTTTTGACCCAATGTTGACCTCTTGTAGTGTTTATTTTTAGCCAGCAACAGGCCTGGGGTGTAATAAGTGTGCAGTGTTTGAGTCAGTCACTAAATACTATGTGTGATAAGTGTATGAAAAACATTAATCAATTAACATTAACAATTATGTGTTATAATATTGGACACTGTCTTGACGCTGCTTTGACATAGGTAAGTTAACTTTTTAAATATAATAATAGACAATTCTACCAATGTCGAGTTCGAAAAAGATGTTTATTTATGAAATTGATGCAATATACAATAATATCATAATTATTAAGTTAATTTTATTTACTATAATATTTGATTTTGCACCTGAGCACAAGCTACAGACACATTTTGTCACAGTTTGTCTCGTCAATGATGCTCGATAGTTGTGGATGAAGTTATGCTTAATAGCGGCATAGTATTCCTCATATGCTCCACATATGAGGAATGCTATGGCGATGTCAATAGATGTCAGTACAAATTAATTTTTTTTTTTTTCTCTGTTGATCTGCAATCAGTCTTACGACTATTAGTGGATTTTTTGAGTGTTTAGTCTCATTTAAGGGCTTCCTCCAGCGAGTGATGCCCTTATTCTTGCCAGCGCCCTTTCAACTGCTGAATATTATGGCGCTTCAGGCGCATAGGGTATGTTATTTTAGTTAGGCTGTTGGCTAATAAGTTAGGATGGCTTGAGAGCCGATTTATGTAGTTAGAAGCAGACTGTTTTATCTCCTTTACTGTTTTTATCTTCAAGGCCTCATGTACAGGGTGTCTCAGAAACAATGGATAAACCTTTAACTGTTGATAGGTTTCGTCGATACCTCTCTAATCTCAAATTTTGACTTTAGTAAAAATATCTCGGTTTTCAAGATATTTGATAGTTTATGATTTTTAAAAAAAATGCCACTTTTGGTTGGTTTTTAATGTGCCATTTTTACAAATACGGACTTTTTCTGATTCAGTTTTTTTTAGCTTCTAACGGAATAGTTCAGCTATCAATAACAGTGGTTAAAATTGAGCTAGCTAATCACGAAGTGCTTGGAAAAAACAATGTTCCAAAAAAAATTAAACAAGAAATTATTTTTCTTCATGTTTGGTCAGCTACCATGTAAAAAACATGTATGACGCTCATAGTGCCCATTATCTTAAAAAAATGCTTAGTTATTCTAGTTTCAAAAAAGGTATGATAACCTATGCTTAATGTATCTCTTAAATTTTATTACTGCTTGAATAGCAAATGGTATGAAATTTTAAAAAGATTTTTTTCGGAATAGTTATTAATTCTTAGTTTGAATAAAGAATTTGAAATAAAACAACATGAAATTTTAATTTTTTATTAAATTTACAATAAATGTTTGAATTGGCGTCCTTGCGCTCTGATACACGCCCTACATCTTTTTATAAAAGAAAGTTTGATGCGGCGCGCGTAACCAGACGTTTTTATGTGTGCAGCTGCATTTTGTATGCGAGTACGCAACTCTGTTATTGAGGATACTGGCCTCGCGTAGACAAGGTCTTTCAGACATCCCCAATAAAAAAAATCCAAGGGATTTAGATCCGGCGATCTGGGCGGCCATAAAATAGGGCCGAGCCGGCCTATCCACCTTTGTGGGAAGTGTTGATTTAAATAATTTCTTACTACTATTGTGTAGTGAGCTGGGCACCCATCATTTTGAAGCCACATTCTCCGCCTCACTTCTAAATTGACATCTTCTAGCATGCCGGGTAAATCATTTTGTAAAAAATTAAGGTAAATTTCACTATTCAGTGTAGCTGGAAGTTCATATGGCCCGATCACCTGTCCGTCAATAATCCCAGTCCACAAGTTAACTTTAAATTGAACTTGGGACTGATCTTCCCTCATCAAATGTGGGTTTTCAACTTGCCAGCTATGTAGATTGTGGATGTTGAAATATCCATCTCTCTGGCATGAGGATTCATCCATCCATAAAATTTTATTGAAAAATTGCGGGTCCTCCCTTATTTTATTTAACATGATTCTGCAGAATGCAATCCTGCGCGGATAGTCAGCAGGCTGTAGAGTTTGAACCCTTTGAATATGGAAAGGGTGCAAAAGGTATTTTTTCAATATGCGATGCACTTTGCTTCTATTAATGCCGGTTCGACGTGCAATTCCACGCACAGAACGTGTTGAATCTTCTTCTATTTCGTCGAGGACTACTACTTCTTCATCGTCGTTTCTTTCTGGTCTTCCTGGCGCTGCACCACCAATGCCTCTTCCTGGAAGCCTCCCTTCGCAGTACGAATTATGTACCCGAGCAAAAACTCGATAGTCCGGGTGACGTGAGTTGGGGTACCTAATACAAAAAATGACGTTATTAAATTTACTAATTCATTTAATTTTAAAATCTAATTAAACACGGCGTGTGACTATTTTTAGAAGGATAACATAATGTAAGACCCATCCTGATACGTTTAACTAAAGTTGCAATAAATGTGTGTGATTTAAAAAAAAATAAGATTGATTGAATTAAAGAGAAAATAAATAATCTTACCTCTCTGCGTACAGACGAGCAGCAGCGTTAGCATTTCCTCGACATTCGCCATAAACGAAATGCATGTTTGCATATTCGCGCGACGTGTACTGTGCCCCTAGTATGAGTTTACTCAAAACCGATCGAGTGATCGTCGTCGAGTAAACGATAACGTTGATCGTCATCGAGTCAATTGTTACGTAGTAACTATTATCTAATCTGTGTCAATTGGTAGTATGAGTTTACAATTCGATCGTGCGTCTTCACCATATCGAGCTCACGATCACTCGATTGAACGAACTTCATATTGCTTATTCTCTATCTCTTTCACTTTATATGTGCTAAAAAGAGACACGTAGCATTCATTCATAACTCGACGTTTCACTAAAATTCGGTGATACCACTTTTGGTATATTTTTACTTTTTTAGTAGATTTAAAGCATGGAAATTAAGCATTTAGTTCGTAATTCCGTAAAGAATTCTTGCAGTTTTTGGAGATTTTACTAATATGAAAAATATAGATATAAGGGCCTACGTTGCCCGAGGACAAAACGGACAAATAAATAAATCAAAAATAGGGTACATCAGTGCTAAATACTCTAGGAGGTGATTATAAGTGCTAACAGACGATCCGATTTGGTTGGATCCAACGTGATCCAACCAAATGAGGAGCCGACGCGCCTACAGACGGTCCGACGCGGTTGGCAATCCAACATTAGGGATGCCCTAAAAAGTATTATGTACCTATATCGATATCGATACAAAATACTATTTTGCCCAATACAAAAACATAATTTGTCTTTACGAAACTCAAATAAATTAACACCTTTTGTTTATATTTTATAAAGTTTATAAAATTTGTTTATAAAGAATAAATAAATAGGTACAGATAGATTTCATGGTTGTCCTTAATTTTTTGCGGTAATGTTTGTTAGAAATATTTACTTCCTGTGATCCAACTATCGATCGGTATCATAAAAATCCCGATCCAGACAGGTGATTATTTAGCAGTCTTTGAATGCGGTTGGATTTGTTTTTGAATTTAAAATTATGAATTCTTTCCGCAAAGTTACGGTATTTAATGTACTTTTCCTCCATGTGATGTGGCATCACCGTCGGATGCCTTGTATTGTATCACTGAATAGGTCCATTCGTTCCACTCGTTTGGTAACTATGAAGCCACAGCCAGACATCCAGCCAGATACACAGACACACAGATACCTAAAATAAGACCTATACCTATAGATTAAAAAATTATCGTACTCGTAAAAATATTGAACGAAAAGTATCAATACTTCAAATTCAAAGTGTAGAGTACTTCAACGTCAGTCAGTGACTTGAAAACAGCAACAAATTAATTAGGTGTGTATAAACAATAATAAAAAAGCATCTGTAAATTCACAAATTAAAGTTTATTATATTAGGTAGGTACTCATAAATAGGGTATTATGAGTACCTGTTGTATGTCTGTATGTAATGTATGTCTGTTATTGATTATATAAATAATCAACTAGCAGGATGTACAGTAAGCTCCTATTCAAACTTTACATTGACACTACGAATACCGCCACTATTACAAAGGACATAAGAACGATCCAAAGGTCAAATAGCTTGACAAAGAGCTTTCTGTACAATGCGTAGTTAACGTGCGAAAATAAATAAATAATGAAACACGGTTGCCCTGTTAAACACAAACAAAAAGTAAAACAACATTTTTGCAACATATTTTTTTCTCTACTTTGTGGTTTGGCAGGACAGCAGTCGAGTCAATTTAGTTTACTAAATTATTAATTTATTACTTTAAGCACACATAATTAAATTAAACCACAAAGTATCGATACTTTTGTCTTTTGTCGTGTCCCTACTTGTCGGATGAGCGATCGGGCCGTCGAGCATCCAACAAGCTAATAATAATTATGTCGGGCCGACAGCCGTACACACGTTCCAATTTGGTTGGGGTCGGGCGGTTGGCTCCAACCAAATCGGATCGTCTGTTACGGCTATATAACTTTACACGCTAAAAAAAATCTATTAAAATATAAATGTATTACTTCTTCCGCAGATTTTATTACACGAATGTTATATGGACTTAATTTATTTTAATAATGTTTAAGTAGATATTTTCTAAACTTTTAGTAGAAAAGCAGAAAAAAAGGGGCGACACCGTTTTGAGGTTATGTTATGATGTGAATTTTTAATTTTATTTGTTGATAATGCAAAAACAGACAAAAAGTAAGTTTAATTATTGGTGGTGTGTTCATGCATTCTTTTATTTATTTAAATATGATGGGTTATTTGTATCTAATACAACCAATTATTCTTATTTTATAGGTTTAACTCATAAATATGAACCGTACTAGTGCATCGTACGCAATTCAAGAAAATAATTGAATATGTTTAGAATTATATATAAAAAGAGAAATCGAAGATCTCTAGAAGCTGCTGAAGATGTCTAAGGCAGGTCAACTACCACTCAAAAGACCAAGTTGCCGGCGGCAATATGGAATTAACAGGGAGGAGGATTTGGAATCCTTCAAGCGAACATAAAAAGCTGTTACTATAAAGATAAATTCAAGATGAAGAAGCAGAACCATTTTTCGTGCAATACGAGGAAATACTCAATATTAATCAAATAAATAACTTGGATTTCAAAGTGTGTGTTTACAAAGATATTTAACTTTAGTCATAATAGGTAGTTGTCCTTTTATCAAAATATTAGGTTGGGGAAAAAGTCTTTTCGCATTATAGTATGTATAAACTTGTAATAAAATCTCTTTGGCTATACTATTTGTATCTGGCTGGTTTTGGTATCATTGAAAGTTTAAATTTTAAAGAACATAATTCCAAATTCAAATTAGGAAAATGTGTGATTTTCATTTGTTTTTCGTACCGCCAAGATGAGTGAATCTAATGAATAAATTCGATACATTTTAAAATTTTACTACAAAAAAGGTAAAAATGCAACGCAAGCCGCGAAAAAAATTTGCGATGTTTATGGACCTAGTGCAGTGTCTGTGAGAGTAGCACAAATTTGGTTTAAGCGTTTTCAATCCGGAAATTTTGATGTCAAAGATGCACGTCGCTCTGGTCGCCCTATTACAGATAAAATGGATGCCATTTTTGAAAAAGTGGAGCAAGATCGGCATGTCAGTAGTTACGACGTAGCTGAAGAACTGGGAATTGACCACAAAACAGTTTTGGCGCATTTGAAAAAAACTGGGTACACAAAAAAGCTCGACATTTGGGTACCTCACGAGCTCACTGAAAGAAACCTAATGAACCGTGTACTCATTTGTGATTCTTTATTACGACGTAATGAAACCGAACCATTTTTGAATGAAACTGAACTCTACTGCGAACAACTGATGAGATTAAAGCAAGAAGTTGAGAGAAAGCGGCCGGAATTAATCAACAGAAGGGGTGTGGTTTTTCATCATGATAACGCTAGACCTCACACATCTTTAGCCACTCAGCAAAAATTAAGAGAGTTTGGCTGGGAGGTGTTAATGCATCCGCCGTATAGTCCTGACCTTGCACCTTCAGATTTCCACCTGTTTCGGTCTCTTCAAAATTCTTTAGGCAGTGTCAGGTTAACATCACGAGAGGACTGCCAAAACCACTTGTCGCAGTATTTTGACCAGAAGTCCCAAAATTTCTATAGCAATGGGATCATGTCCCTACCTACAAGATGGCAAAAAGTTATCGAACAAAATGGTACCTACATACTTTAGTTAAATGTAAATAAAGTATATTAAAAAATGTTTTGAATTTTCTTAAAAAATGCGAAGAAACTTTTTCCCCAACCTATTAGAAACATTTCATATTTGAAAAGTTTAAATTGTATTACATTATTTAAATGGGTGAATCTTGGCACTACCATGATTTTGGATCCAACATGACCTCACTTCAAAACAGTGTGAAACGGCAAATGGGACTTGTTTATGGGTGTCCTGTGGTACTTTGATGTAGTCTTCCTTTTTAAAGTATAGAGGTCGGACCACAATCATGCCCATAAAAGCCAAATCAAAAAGCAAACCTACTTTTCCACTGATCCTGGTTTGATGAGCCTATTTTTAAGCGACAATGTTACTTTTTCAAGAATTTGTCCTACTAGGTACTTACTTTTTCATTATTCAGTTAATTTAAGGAAATATTCCTTTGTATTTGCTTTGTATACAATAGTGTAAAATGTAAAATTTTCTATTCTATTCTTTCAGTAGAGGTGTTGTCCTTAGCGATTTCATCAATTTCATGTAAATGGAAAATATTATATTGATAATATTTAAATTAAAGTTATATGTTTCCAGTCTTTGTAAAATTAAACATAAATTATTTACTCTGGTTTTTTATTTCATTATAAAAACTCGTGAAATTAAGAGACCCTTGCCCAGCAGTGATATGTATGTTTATGATCCATGATATAGATTGGAAACCATGAAACACTGGTAGTATAGTAATTGTTTTTATGAACTTCATAAAAGAAAAGATTCTCATTCACACCATTTGCTTTTTATACATATATTTTATTATTGAGTAATATGCAATATTAAACACATTAACCACTATTCCCATATGGTATGGTAAAATCTCAGTGAAATCTTCATTATTCTTGAAGTCAGTAACAGGATTATGAAATTTATACAATAAAAGTTAGATTTACTTACTTTTTAATGAATCTTTATGTTTTAATGATACAATCAACCATTTATAATTTATAAATTACATTTCCGAATTAAAATATAATGCCACTTTTAATAACTTACACAGGGGACATAACATTCTTCAATTAACATAAAGCCACCTTTGTGGTTTAAATATTCCAAGCAATAACCATCTACAATTTACCTACTCCTCAAAAATTAATAGTATTAATTCTTTAGTTACATTTTTTCATCATAAAGATAAGTAGTTACCAATATTATTTTTCATATACAATAGGTTCCATGTCTGATCCTCTGATTTCTTAAACATGATGAAAATTATCTACTTTCATAAAGATTCAGCACATAAAATACCTATTATGTCAATTTTTAATATCTTGCACATACTTAGTTGGTATATAATTTTCTTTAAACTTACAGGAACCACTGGATTTGTGAATCTTTAGCATACTATGGCAATTTAATAAAGCACTTCCATAAGTGTGAAGTTTATAATCATAAGCAGGTAATCTTGAGTTCGGTGCTTGCTTATACCATTTGTACATTGACAAATGAATTCAATGAATTGACATGTTTTGTATAGTTATGTAAATGTTCTATTTCATTTTATGGAGCAAATATGCTGAGTGGTAGCCATCTTTATAACCCATACAAACCATATAAATGAAAGCTGAAACAAAAATTAACAGTAATTAGCTACATTTCTTCATATAGGTACCTATGTAACAACAAATGTAACTGAATACACACAAATAGCTCAATGTATGATTAAAAATGTTATTTATTTTTGTCATCAAGATAAAAAGAATCCTACTTTTATTAAATAATTATGTAGTATGGGGCATAACACAGCACCAAATTTTATAAATGGAAACATGTAGCTAGGTATGTAACCTTCTCATAATTATTCTTATAGAGAGAAATGATTTAATGAATTATTACAATAAATATCTTACCAACTTATGCGCCATACTGTCCTTCAGCAAGAAATTTTATCAATTTGTTTACTATATTTTTGGTCACTACGGTTAGGATGATTTATTAGAAAATGCAGCGAGTTAGTCTTATTTATTGTCTTGTCAAGTCTTTCTTCTCAAATATCAGCAAAGCATTTACAACACCTACAACAAAGCACCCTCTACATTAGTAATAAAATAAAGTTAACACAGAAACATAACCTCTTATGGTCTTACCTTTTATTACATATTTACGACCGTTGTTTTAACTCCCGGCGTTCTTGAAAATATCAGCCGGTTTTGTCAAACTCTTCCACTAATGTTATTGCCAAAGAAATATTAATTTGGCTTTTAAAACTAGCTATCACATTACCTCTCACTGAATTTTTTGTATCGTCACTCGATACGAAATTTCGTCTCGAAATACTTCGTGAGAACTGTCAAAACAGCAACTTATACTGCCAAAATGCACTTTTCGAGCGCCAACGATAGACGATTTCGTAAATCGAGGCCTCGAATTGACTCATACTGCCAATATTAGTTCCTGCTATTGGACGCTAGGGGCGCTACTAGTCAATGTATGGAGAGGAGACGATACGATTGATCGAGCTCGATGACGATGAAAACTCATACTAGGGGTACTGATGTCTAGGCATGTTCAGTGTTATGTATTGGTTGTCAGTTAGGTTTCACAGCACAAACAATATCCAAATCGTAAAGCTAGCCAAGTCCATATGATCACCAGTTGTCAATAGGTTTCACAGCACAAACAATATCCGAATCGCAAAGCTAGTCAAGTCCAAAATCACAGCAAAATGTCGTTTAAAATCATCGAAGCTCTATCGAATCTCTCGAATACAGAAAACACGCGTGGGTCACAACCGGAGTTCAGAAGGACACTAACAATCGTAACAAAGAACCCAGTGTTGCCAGATTTTTTCCACCTTCCCCCCCAAATACATTTAAAAAACCCCTAGTTTCTCCAGTTTGGTTGATAAAAAACCTCTGACTATTTTGGCCATGTCATATACATAAGCTTTCTAATATTGACAATAAAAAACTTAGAAGTTTTCTTCAAATTACCTATTTTAATTTATTTCATATACATAGCCGTGTGTCTGTCGATTCGGTTTTTTCGTTATAAATGTCTGTGTGAGGCTGTGGAAAACAGTCTTTTAGCCGGAATTATGATAAACAAGACAGTTCAATGGTAACATAATGTGTTGCCAGCTAATACTCGTAAGTTTTAGTGTCCCATTCATTCTATTTGGTGAATAAATTGTCGGTCTTGTCTGATATAAAAAGGAATTTTCCATTTGGTTAAAATAGTAGAAAACCTTCAGAAAATCCCCTATATAAATTTCGTGATATCAAAACCTCCAAAAAACCTCAAAGACCTGCAAAAACCCCTAGGATTTAGGGAAATCCTCTGAATTTGGCAACACTGAAAGAACCCAATGATCAGACGCAGGTAAAAAAAGTCCTTCCAGGAAATTCGATAGCAGGTAAGGTTGCAAATGCTTATGACTCATGTGCTGTTAATGATAAGGCTCCTTTTTGATTGCGCATAGTGGATGAGACATGTGGCAGGCAGGGGCCACAAAAAAAAACACATTTCTCAACTCTGTGACTCGCAAACGAATGTTTACAAATAAGCTTTAAGTGCTTATTAGTGGAAAAAAAACCTTTTTTTTTCAAATTTTCATTTTATTTGCTATTCAACCAGTCAGAAAGTCAAGAAAGCATAAACTTAATACTGGAAAACTAAATTAACCGAATAAAATTAATCCGAAAAATAATTAATCCGACAAACAATCTTTTTAAAATTTTCATACCATTTGCTATTCAAGCAGTAATAAAAGTTCAGAGATACATTAAGCATAAGTTTATCATACCTTTTTTGAAACTAGAATAACTAAGCATTTTTTTAAGATAATGGGCAGGATGAGCGTCATACATTTTTTTTACATGGTAGCAGACCAAACACGAAGTAAAATAATTTCTTGTTTAATTTTTTTTGGAACATTGTTTTTTCCAAGCACTTCGTGATTAGCTAGCTCAATTTTAACCACTGTTATTGATAGCTGAACTATTCCGTTAGAAGCTAAAAAAACCTGAATCAGAAAAAGTCCGTATTTGTAAAAATGGCACATTAAAAACCAACCAAAAGTGGCATTTTTAAAAAAAATCATAAACTATCAAATATCTTGAAAACCGAGATATTTTTACTAAAGTCAAAATTTGAGATTAGAGAGGTCTCGACAAAACCTATCAACAGTTAAAGGTTTATCCATTGTTTCTGAGACACCCTGTATATTGGCATTGGTGACGAACCATGGTGCATCACAAATTGTTCCGAGGATACCATTTTGAAGGCGTTGAATGATGCAGGGGTCGAAACTGGTCAGTAAAATCAGTAAAAGTCAGTTTTTTTGAGCATGGTCAGTAAATATCAGTTTTTTGAGAAAATGGTCAGTTTTTTCAGGTTTTTGAGATCAACACACATATTGCCCCATACATTTTTTTGGAACCTTATTAATATTTTATTGATACAATTTTCTCTGTCTGTGTGTACCTGTGTCGTTCCTATATCCGCCTACCTTCTTCAATCTAGATTTTGCTTAAGTAATATCTCATATTATATTGTGTCAACAAAAACCAAATTTTAGTCATTTCTCATTTTCTTAGCCGGGCCCAGTGATGGTTTGAGGGCAACAAACAACTGATGCTCTATTATGATGTCTTGTGGCAACTTAATATTGTAGCATCATTATTTCGAGGAAAAATAGTCAAATCTTACTATTTTTTCTCGAAATAAACACATATTAATAATAAAAAAAAATTGTTAATTATTTGTAAACTTTTTAACAATAAAAAGGTGGTGATGGTTGGCTGTGGTCATGGTGGAGGCCAATAATTGTAAAAGTATTTTTTCAATTCCACATGAATCTTTTATTTTAAGAGGATTGTGAAGCTGTAAATTTTCATACAAAAAGCGATAACACTTTTCTCCCTCTTTAAATAGTCAAATTTTCATAATTTTTGGAAATGTTGTAGATATAATGAAGATCTAGGTTTGTACGTTTCGATTTTGAAAATATGTTGCTCAGAATCAGTTTTTTTTTCTCCACACAATACAACATATCAGTAAATGAAAAGATAGAATATACATTATTAGCATCTAAATATACATATTTTAGACTTAAAAACTTCCTCGAGCATTTTTATCTTTTTTGACTAAATTATACTAAATTACAAAAAAAGCAATACATACAAACATAGATTAAGGTATACTGAATCTAATGAGATCAAAAGTGTCTAATTTCGTAAAGGTGTAGGGGGGTAAAACAGTTATCGCCCTAAACAATATTTCAATAAGAAATGTAGGCACTTGCCTCGGACTTTCAACTCTAAGCGGTGTGCAACAAACTGCATTTTTGAAGGTGCATACTCAAGCCATGAATTGGCTCTTCACAGCCCTTTTTAAGTTAGTTCAGATGGTCAGTTAAAGTCAGTTTTTTTAGATTTCTGGTCAGTAAAATCAGTATTTTTGAACACTGAACCTGTTTCGACCCCTGATGATGGAGATGCTTGTGTTGCAAGTGCTACCCCATAGTTGTATTCCATACATCCAAGCGGGTTTCAGAAGCTATTGTAGATAAGTAGCTTGTTGTCTATTGACAGTTTGGAGTTGCCAGACATTAACCACAGCATTGTCCTGAACCTGATATTTACTTCATCCCGTTTGGTTTTAATGTGCTTTTTCCAGGTAAGTCGTCTGTCTAAGTGTAAGCCAAGGTAACGGACAGAGTCGCTTTGCGGGAGTGTGTTGTTTCCCAGAGTAACAGGTGGGCAATTACCTTTTCTCAAGGTAAAAGTGAAATGTATGGACTTTGATGTGCTGGCTTTTATGCGCCATTTTTGAAGCCACTCATCTATCTTGTATAGGTTAGTTTGTAGGATGTCGGAAGCTGTTTGTGAGCTTGTGCTGCTTGCCAGTATTGCGGTATCATCTGCAAATGTTGCAGCTACTACATCATGTGTTTCTGGAAGATCAGCAGTGTACAAGGTGTACAAAACCGGTCCAAAGACAGAACCCTGCGGTATACCTGCATGAATCTCAAAAAAAATTGAAGATTCGTCATCCTCCCATACCTGGAATATGCGCTCAGACAGGTATGAAGCTATCAATAAGTAGTAGCTGTGTGGTAAGAATAATCGTATTTTATAAAGTAGGCCTTTGTGCCACACTTTATCAAAGACCTGCTGGATGTCAAGGAACATAGCTGAACAATATTCCCTCAGTTCAAGGGTCTGGCGTATCTTCTCACAAACGCGATGGACTTGTTCAACAGTTGAGTGATGAGGTCTAAAGCCACACTGGTGTCTAGGGATTATTTCATTTTCAGTCAGGAAAGGTGCAACTCTACTCAGGATAATAATAATAATAAGCTTATTTATTCCATACCAACAATTATATATATATAAACAAATTGTGTAACTTATTTATATGTAATATAATTTCCTTAATTTTTATTGTTTGTTTTATTTTGAATCTTTGAGTATGGACCCCTTCTGGGTGTAAGCCTCTAACTCTAACTCTACTCAGGAGGATCTTCTCAAATAATTTTGACAGCATCGGAAGGAGACTGATTGGTCTGTAAGATTACTTTTTCTGGTGGTTTGCCTGGCTTTTGTATCATTTTAATTATAGATACCTTCCATGTACTGGGAAAGTGTTGGGTTCGAACTATTCCATTGAACAATGTGGTGAGAAATACGAGAGCTTTTTTAGGAAGTTGTATCAGGATTTCCTTGGTAATAAGATCGAATCCTGGAGCTTTGTTATTTTGCAGCCTTTTTATCATCCTTTTGACTTCATTGACTGTAACCGGCCTTGGAGGTAGAGACAGCTGGAGAGCTTGGTTAAGTGTTTCATCAATATCTCTTTCTGTCTCTGCATTGTTACTCTCGTTTGGCCTGAAGATATTGGAAAGATGATTTGCAAATACATTAGCCTTTTCTTTGCTAGTTTTAGCCCAACCATCGTCTGATCTTATCGCAGATTTATGATGCTGAGGTCTGTTCATAGTTTTTGTTACTTTCCAGAGTGAATAGTCCGTCTATGTTGTAGCTGTTAGGCTTTCTAACTTGTTCTGGAGAGTGGCATTGTTAGCAGCATCGAGCATTGCCTTGAGTTCCTTGATAGCTTTATTTAGAGCTTTCTTGTCACTACTTCAATCTAGACTGGTGCCAGATCCGTCGCAGTCTTCTCTTCTCCAAAACTTTTTGTTTAATATCAAGTGGTATATTCCCAGCAGAAAAGGATCCATTGTTAACGGGCGTATTTGCCCAGCATGCATTCTGTATCAACCTTGTTAAATAGTTTGCGGCATCTTCTATCTCTGCGGGCGTTTTTAATGATATCTGGAGCTGGATATTTTCTTCAATGTACTCCCTCAATCCATGCCAGTCAGTATGTTTGTTAATCAGTGTTTCTGGTTTCTTGTATGTTAAAATAGTTGTGCTAATTGACAGGATTAATGGTGTGTGGTCAGAGTGGCTGTCCAGACATATATCAGCTTGTAGATAGTGTTTTGATTGGCCCTTAACTATAAAAAAGTCAATTACATCAGGCTTTTTGTTTGGGTCTGAGGGCCAGTGTGTTGGGTCTCTAGTCGAAATTGGGGTCAGTTTGTTTATATCTATGCTTTGTTTAAGCTGTCTACCTAGTGTTGTTGTTAGTCTAGAACCCCAAAAAGTGTGCTTTGAATTCCAGTCTCCCCCTGCGATAAATCTACCTCCCAACGTTGAGAAGTAATTACAATATTCAGGGAATAAAGCCATTTGGGCCCTGGCCAATATAGGGAAAGGAGGCGCCTCCAGTCACAAAGACTATCCCCGACAGACGATCTTGTTAGGGGAGTAAGTGTTGCCCTGGGTCACAGACGTCCTCGGGAGCTGGTGGGCATGACAGCAAAGAGATTGGGCTCTCAAACTGGAGTACCCTCCGCATCCAAAACCACAAAAACCACACTGGCAGACATGGGTAGAGTGAGACCGCCGCCCAGGATAACAGCTGATCGAGACGGTGATGACCTAGTCAACGCCTATCTGGAGTACGTGGAGACACTGCGGGCGACGCTGCAGGTTAAACACAACCTGCAGCAAAATTCTTGAAGCATTTCAGGCAAACACCCGAGTGTTACTACGGGAACTATTGGATGGGGCGAAGGCTGTGGTCTACAATAACGACAACGGAACAGTGGTGGCGGGAAATCACCCGATTGACAAAAGACAAATGGCGGCGTACAGTGGCACCTCTGGTATGGTGCTGATGGATCACGAAGCAACTGAGGAAAGAGGAGCACTCACGTTCTGCACACCGATCGAAGACCCAATAGTGGTGATCGCCAAATGCACCCGCTTCATGCTGGAGGACCGGATTCTGGAATCAGCGAATGCCGTGACCGGAACCTGGGTCTCAGAACCATGGGGTAAACTGGCGATAAGGTGGGTGAACGGAGTGCCAGGATGTGGGAAGACCACGTGGCTCCTCAAAAACTTCCAAATCAAGGAAGACATGATCATCACCAGCACACGCGAGACTGCAAAAGAACTGTCGGACGAAGTGACGAGTCGATTGGGGGCAGTCGCAAAAGGGAAAGTAAGAACCATTGCTTCGGTCCTTATAAATGGAGCGGGAGCATCAAAACGCCTAATGGTGGATGAAGCTCTCCTGGTCCACTTTGGAGCCATCATCATGGCATCAAGGTTGACCGGGGCAAAAGAATTGATACTTATGTCGGATACAAACCAAATTCCCTTTATCGACAGAGATAACCTATTCGAAATGCGTTACGGAAGTCCTGCCGCCATAACCTCAGTTACTGAAAAGCTCCTCTGCACACACCGAAGTCCGATGGATGTGGTGTACGCCCTTCAAAATATCTACGAGGGTATTTATACATCTCGGCAAGTGCTAAGGTCCCTAACATGCAGAATGGCTTCGGAAGCGAGACAACGAAGATGCGACCCAAATACCCTCTTCCTCACCTTCACTCAAGAAGAGAAAGAAGAGCATAGGAGAAATGGGTTTGGCATCGGAGATAAGTCCAGAATACTGACGATCCCCGAAGCACAGGGACTAACGTACGAACACGTCATAGTGCTCAGAGGAGCTGAAAGATACAACCCGGTCCACGATAGTGTCCCTCATGCGGTGGTCGCCATAACTAGGCACACGGTGTCCTGTACTTATTTCTATCGTCAACTGAAGGAGGACGACGCCATAAGACGCCTCATTGCCACTTCCAACACGGCAACGGATGACGAGATCAAAGACCATAATGAAAAGATGGCGTTCAGAGCCCTTACACGGGCAGCAATCTAGGTGCAAGACCAGCCACCAATAAATATATCATCCCGAACCCTATCCGGAACTAGTCCTATCAGTAGATTGTAACATATGAATAGTATTATATAGTTAGTATAATAATACACGTACGAAAATAATAATACATAGATTATAATAATAATAATAATACACTTTATTGCAAATAATTATTATTTTAGTAATATTAGATTATCTTTATATAGGCAACTATAAAATTGTTAATGCGCAACTCACCCTAGATTAAGTGAAGAGTACTTAGTAGTAAGCGTTTTATAGATCACATAATATTGTACCCAAGAATTCAGAAGGCACGGACCACGAGTCTGTGGAGTTTTAAATAAACTAAAAAAAAAAAATATATAGGGAATTATATAGACAGTAATTTCACTTAATCCTGCGGTACTCGCTAGTTCAGATGTTCCCAACATTTTACCCAATGTGCCTCACCCAGCCTTATGCTAAAATACTACGCCCCACTAGGGGACGAAATGGGGAGTCAAAATAAGAAAATTAAACAAAGGATGAAAATATTGGTGTCTTTACTCTTTTTCAAAAGTAGGTAATCAACTAAGAAAAGCAAAACATACAATTAATGGAAGCACTGTGGCTGCACTTTATTAACCAATTGGTGAATCCTTGGCTTCATAGTAGTCAGTGCGCAGCGAAGATCAGTTTTCTCAATATACTTTATAGAAAGAAGATATTTATTTGTTCTAAAATATAAAAAAGAGGCTGTGCGAGGCCAAAAAGGTCCCTGTCTCAGCTATTTCTATTGGCAGTGGCACCGCAATAGCACTGTATATAGATAGATAGAGCTGCTGCTGTGGCCATGTACGTGATATGCATATTTCAGATAGTACATATCACCTCCATGACCGCGATTATATACAGTTTAATAATTCTGGCGCCGCTCCCTGCACCCCCCTTGGTTCACTCTACGCCCCCCAAGTGGGGTGCGCCTCACTGGTTGGGAAACCCTGCGCTAGGAGCTTACAGGCAGGAAGCTTACAGGCAGGAATCTCGCTATCAGGTAAAAAATACCAGAGTTTAAAGTACATCATCATCATCATCTTAGCCGCACGACAACTATTACCGCAGTACAACTATTTAATAAATGTTATGCGATATTGTATGTACACGTAACGGTTCAGAAACATGCCATTGAGTTCTTTTCAATATTTTTTTCAATCAACAAATTTTCTCAATATTTACTCATAAACGTAAATTTTTACAATAGGCTAGATGACAAAAAAATTGTTTTTGCTTTAATAGAAGCTCATTCATATAATAAACAGAAAGAAAAAATCGGTTTTCGAATAACTATAAAAACAACCAAGATAGAAGGTATTAAAGATTTTTCTCCATCTCTTTCTAGCAAAACGACAATTTACAAGGAGTTAATATGGCCGTACTCAACAATGACGTCACGGTTGATGTCGGAACTGTCTGTCTAATCGCCTTCAAATTAGCAACTTAAAATGCTTGTATCTAATGTATTTCTAAGCCGATTTTAATTCTAATTTCACAGGACTGCATCTTTCTCCACGGTATTTTAATATTTAATGACGAGATGTAAAAATTTGAATTCAGTCATCATCCCAATTGCATATAATAGATACTTACGTATAATTAGATACACAAAACTTTTCTATTTACTGTAAAATTTTCTTTGTATTTTATTTTAATTCACAAGCAGCCCTCGGGTTGTAGCGGAATACCAGTGCTTTGCTCACATCCTGATGCGAGTAAAATTCAGTCACTGAGTTGCAACCCTTTTACACTACTGCAACGCACACATTGTAGTTTGAATTAGGTACCTACTTTATTGTTAAGCTTATGTAATTTTATTTTTTGTAAAACTATGTTTGTGTGTGATGAAGATGGGTGTAAATAAAAATTTTATCAATCTATCTTATTTCGGCCACTGTTTGACATAGGCCTCCCCTAGGAGTCTCCAAACCGATCGGACCTGCACCTCCCGCATCCAGCAGCATCCCGCAGCATCCCGCGACCTTCACTAGATCGTCGGTCCATCTTGTGCAGGGCCTACCAACGCTGCGTCTCCCGGTACGTGGCCGCCACTCGAGAACCTTTTCGCTCCAACGGCCGTGAGTCCTGCGAGATATGTGTTCTGCCCACATTCTTTGGGCTATGTCGGTGACTTCAATTCATGACGTGTCGCATCAGAAATGATGAGATTCACAGAGAAACCCCGAGCATAACCCTCTCCATTGTCCTTTGAGTGGCCTATTGTAAGCTGCCACGTCAAATACAAATATATTTATTTGCCTTAAATAGGGTTTACAAAAGTAATCTTACAATTTGGTACATCAGGAGCTTATCCTATTTAGCCATCTGAAATAGCATGCAAATATTATCATATTATATAAAGTTCTGTTCGACAACAGATAACATTGTAATGCAATAAATAAATAAAATAAATGTCAAACATTTATTTTATTTATTTATTGCATACTAATCTCGCTTCTCAAGGGAAGAAACTTGGGGCTTGCCTACCTTTACCATGATTGGAAACAAGACCAGTACTTGTATCATTCATAACACATTAGACCAATTAACTAGGCTTCATTGGAGCTAATCGCAGGTTAACCGCGGTTCAAGGAGCCCGACCCCACGCCGTAGGTCCTCGGGCCGGTGGCGCAAGCACGCGACCTCTGGCCTCGCCGATAAACCGCTCCATTGTCACACGCCATGATTCATAGCTTCAGTCTTTATCATAATATATGTTTCGTCACTTATATAAGAACCAGTAGTATGTGCATTGAAAATATATAGTGCAGGATGAGGAGAGCATGAAACACCTACTGCGCCAGTGTGATTCTCTAGCTGGCAGGAGGATGAGTATCTTTGGGATTGGATACCCAAAACCAGAGGACTTGGGTTATGCCACCCATATTAATTGTAAAGCTTATGGTACTAGGGCCGCACGACACCCACTGCTGGGCATAGGCCTCCCCCATGGATCTCCACAACGATCGGTCCTGTGCTGCCCGCATCCAGCGGCTTCCCGCGACCTTTACCAGATCGTCCTGTGGGTAGGCCCCCGGCCAGGTGAACCGACGATCTGGCAAAAGAACTCACGGGCCTATTACCGATCTCATGGTTTTGCAAATGATATCATATGATATCATAGTGCAAAACGAAAAATACGATTTCCGGTCAGATTTTTGATCATTTGTGATGATATCATTGGAGATCGGTAATACGAAATGCAGCATTTCATGACTTCTTTTTCTCAAATTTATACCATGTCATACAATGAAAGATCCATAATTAGCCTGTCAGACAGACATAATTATAAACAAGCAGTATTAAAATATCTCCCTCCAATAAGAAACAAACTTTTGAATCGAAATAAGAGAGGGATAAAACAAAAGATCCTAAGGCGTTGGAAGTGCAGGGCCAGCAGGGGCTCGCCCAATATAGTATGCTTTGGTTAGTTACCTTTGTTGTCAATGATACGCTCTATGAGCTGACACTCTTTGGAGCATTTGGGTCTTGGAGACCGCTTTTTGGGCAAGCGAAGTGTAGGAATCCCTGTGACCCGATGGGCCGACTACCCCAGGACTGCTAGCAAGAGCTGGATGAGGGTAGCGCGTGTTCGAAAATTTGGGTACGACATGAAAGAGGCCTACATGCAGCAGTGGACGGAATATGACTGTTGATTGATTGATAGAGATAGCCTAAGGCCCTTAGGAAAAATAATAGGGTACCTTTCTTTATTTATTCGGGTATATCAATCGATCGAATATTACATTCTGATATGTGGTCCAATTATAGGATTAAGGACTTCGCTTACTAGCCATGGCCAGGTCTAGTTGTTTCCATTGCTCGTGGCCGTTGGTAGCTGCGACCGTTCATGTGGTTTTATAGTTAACCTGGGCGCATGCGACCACTGGTCGTGGTCCTGGCTGTGGTCCTGGCCGTATAGTGCCTGAGAACCCTAACACAACCCTTTTAACAGAACTTTTAAAAAATAGAATGGTGAAGGTTGGAATTAAGAAAAAAAAAACATTTTCACTTTCTACTGCCTTGACTGCCAGCAGGCAAGACTTCTCTAGGGAAAGCGTGTTATAACCGACTCACACAGACGTGGTCGCGGGCAGCGGCTAGTTGTAATATAAATAAATAAAGAGCATATTTATCAGCATGGTCTCCTTCCAGCCAGGCCAGACCTTGGAGAAGGACATGGACGCGCCGCCGACGCCGGAGCCCAACGTGAAGTTCGGATGGATCAAAGGTGTGCTGATGCGCTGCCTTCTCAACATCTGGGGTGTGATGCTGTTCCTGCGCCTCTCCTGGGTCGTGGGCCAGGCTGGCGTGGGTTAGTATTGCTTCTGTTCGACTTGAAATCCAGTAAAAGACCGAGAGTTCGCCGCATGAAGACCCATGTGTCGAGGTGCAGGATGGTTCAGTGTGCATTGATAAGGATTTTTAAAGATTTACAGAGTGCCAACAATGACTTGATTTGGCCGGATCAAAGATGTTTGTCCTCACTTCCGGTCTGGTGGATGGAACATATCTTTTATACAGCTAAGTTAGCAGGCTGTCCTCCTGATGTGGTGGTAAGTGGTTACAGTTGCTTATACTGCACGTGGCCGCTGTAAGTTTAGCCAACATACAAATCCTACAAGGACACTAGTGAACGTTGCGATCTTGTGCTACGCTACCGGTGACGTTGAAAAACAATGGTATGAGTATCTGAACGCGGCGCAAGGATACTCGTATGTAGTATATCGCTGGTCACGTCGCTGCTCGCCAGTATCTGGCTCTACCCTATAACTAATCAATGCATATTGTCCAATTCTGTTCCAATATACATAGGTTTTCATGTAGCGGGCTCTTGATATATTTCAAATCAAATTCGTTTAGCGTGGTGATCCAGTTTAATTCTTAATTAGCATTTTCTATGACCGGCAAAGCTATCGGGGCTGTTTGGCGAATTGGGCCTACCTCATCCCAAACGGCAGTCAATAGGTCCGTTCTTGCCGGTTTATTTTATATTGGTTTACCTACAAAATTAGTTGAACAGACGTAATTTCTAAAACAATGCGGCTTTTTGCCAATCCGGAAATGGTATATTACTATTGTGTGTTTATCAGCGCAAACATAGCTTCAGCGGAAACTTCCTGAAAGACTAAATACATTGTTATAATAATCAAATAATATAATACAAATACCTACTAAACACCTATTAGTAAGACAGCTTTGACGACTAGACTAGTTCGCAAACAATCAGACTGCCTGATGGTAAGTGGTTACAGTCTCCTATAGTACATGTCGTACCATGGAAACCTATGTAAGTTTTGCAAACATGCAACTCCTACAAGTACACCTGATGTGGTGCCCAAAGTAGACTCCACCACGTCGGCGTTTCACCGACTTGTATTGCTGAATTTTATTCACCGACTACCAGCTCTTAGAAAATTGGTATTACTTACCTTGGATCCGATTGGTCTCCGTATGTAGCCGGTGGACTTCCTGAGCTAGCTCGAAGGAAGTCGCGGCTCCTGAAGTTCTGCTGTCTGACCGAACCGGATGGTACACTTGCCTATTAGGCCACCAATACCCAAAGCTTGATACACTATTCCCCGACACTAAAGCTTTGCGGAACCTCGCACCAACAATCACTTGGTGCGCCGCGCAATACTATACTATTTGTTGGGTAATTTATTGCGGCCCGGACATAACCTCTAACAATGTCATTCCGTATTCGACTCGACTCAACTGACATGTTACATGCGGCCGGCCGCCAAAAGGCTCTCACTGCACAGACTATAATGCAGTGTTGCCACTCGCTCTTCCTCGAGCGTAAACAACACCAGTGTATGTTGCCAACTTGTGACATAGATGTGAGTCACTGTGCTCAACTGCTTAGTAATCATTTCACTGTCTGTGAAATGATTACTTACCCTTCAAACCGGAATACAGCAGTATTCCAGAGTCTGTACCAGGGTCGTCTGCTTTTGAAGCGATACGTCCGGTGTTGGAGGAGTGGGTAGGGCGCCGGCAGGGCAGTCTCTCGTTCCACATGGTGCAGGTATTGACCGGACATGGTTGTTTCGGTCACTACCTGCATCGGGTCGCGCGTCGGGAGGAAACGCCGCAGTGTCATCACTGCGACACTCCCGACGATACTGCCGAGCACACTCTGTTGGTGTGCTCGGCATGGCGACGCCAGCGCAGCGAACTCAACGCTGCGCTGGGAGGCGGAGACCTCTCGCTGCCGAGCATGGTCGTGGCCATGCTCCGCGGCGAGGCGGAATGGGCGGCTGTCGCCTCTCTGCGAGGACGTCATCTCGCAGAAGGAGGCCGCGGAGAGGGAGCGGGAGAATGATCCTCAAGCCGCTCCCATCCGCCGCAGACGGACAGGCAGGCGAAGGCGGGCATTCGCGCAAGCAATGCCCGTCTAATGACCCTGCCGTGGAGGCCTGCGTGCACGGTTGGCCCCGTGTACGCCGCCGTAAGGCCCTCCGTCTGGGGCTTGCCCTGGTGTTCTCGGGCAATCCCCCCTTGGCGATAGCCCGACCATCTAGGTCGGGCTAGCCCGGGCGCGTTGGTAGTGGTAGTCGCAGTGTAGACCCTACCACGCGCGTCCATAAGGGCAGGAAGAACACCGGGGGGTTTAGTGGGTAGGCCTGGCACTCTGCCGGGAGAGCCCCACACACGCTCGTCGTCTAGCCAACGGCGAGTACGGTGCGTCACGCATTCCCTTCGTAAAAAAAAGGGTCGTCTGCTTGGGTACCTCCGTCTTACCTATTTCTGCCGCAAAGCAGCAGTGCTTGCATTGTTGTGTTCCGGTTTGAAGGGTAAGATATGGCAGTGATATTACTGGGTACCGTGACTTTACATCTGATGTCACACGTTGGCAACGTACACTGGGGTTCTTGTGGGGGTTGCAGTTTTGCTGCGAATCTCACAGGAGTATTAGGTATATTATAGGTGTGACTGTAACCACTTACCATCAGGTGGGCAGTTTGCTTGTTTGCCAACTTAGTTATACACGGTGTTTCACAATAACCAATAAATAATCAATTCTTTATCGAAAACTAATTATTAAATTGTGTTTACCCGTAATGTCATTCAACCCAAAATTTTCATGTATATCATAGTATCATTGATACTATGATTTACATGAAAATTTTTGGAAATTTTATTTTGGAAAATTTACATTTTAATAATTAGTTTTAGATAACGCATTGATTATTTATTGGTTATTATGAAACAACGTGTATAAAAAAAATTGATACAGTCGAACATAGATCCTCCTCCTTTTTCGAAGTCGGTTATAAAAGCAAGCACCACTGCTTGGCGGCAGACTACTTGGGTACAGTCTCCTTCTGGTAAAGGCAAAGAGATTATTTGCTGTGAAAATAAAATATAAAGTGTATAATATTAAAAACTGAATATTAGCTTATTCAGTTTTGTTTTTCTAAAAATTTTCGTTTTGGTATTTGTTATGAAACAGATTTATTATCAGTGATTAAACGTGATTGTCGGTGATTCGGCAGCGCAGTCCATCCTGCTGATCGTGACCACGTCAGTGGTGACCACCATCACGGCGCTGTCCATGTCTGCGATCAGCACCAATGGGGTCATTAAGGGAGGTCAGTATCGAACATTTTTAAAAGCTTGTCGCATGCGGCACTGCGTTTATCGGTCTGAGGCCGCCCGATAGGAGAAGCACGTCCGCCTCGTAGAAGGCAAATAACGTCAAGTTGTGTTCCTGCGCGAGTGGGATCGCCAGACCTTATTGGCGGGACGCTGACAGTGCTCGTGTGCTTGAGGTCTTAGGTTGACTATATGCACCTGACTATAAGACTCGTATTTTTGAATCATTCATCTGGAGTCGAGCGTAGTCTGCGCTAGATTTCTATTGATTTCGCTTCAACAAATAAATATCAATTATGTAATACTGCAACGAAAATCAATATTATTTTGATTTTTAATTCGTTTCCATTAAAATCGATAGAATATAACGACAAAAATAAATACTATTTTAATTTTCATCGAAAACGAAACGAATATTCCAATAAAAATAGGGTAGGATTACGCCGGACGTCAGTTCGATGTCAGAGGAATAATTAAAAAATGGAGTCATTGGTCAAGTAAAATAAAATGCCTTCCTTTACGTGCTCCTAAAAAGTAGAGAAAAGAATGTTCATATTTATGTAATATGGGATGGGCGTAGGGCTGCCACCTTCCAAAAAAAGAGGATTTTAGAAATATCGATTTTGAAAAAAAAAAATTTTTTAATGAAGGCAAAAATATAGAACACTTCATTAGTTTTAAGAATTAAGCTTACATTGATTGAAGCCTATACTATCTAATTAATTTGTGAGTTAGCGCCGATTCAAAATAAAATAATCACAATTTTCAAGACAAAAAAAATAATTTTTCCATTTTGATTTGGTATTACCATCAAACATTTTTCCCTCTAAACGTTCCCCAAAGATTTTTTTCGCTGTCACCGCCCTGTCTGACCCGGGGATATCGATGTCAAGCCGTAGCCCGGATATACATTGCAAAGCAGTAGACTGAGTCAAGCCCGGAAGGGTGGCAGCCCTAGATTGGCGGTTTATACGCGGCAGTGTGACGTCACATCTCACTAGGCCCACACACGTCTAAATATACATTCCCCGTTTATCCGCATGATACTACAAAACGTAGGTTATATATAGCACGACGTAACAATAAATTTTATCACAGAGGGTCATCGCGTACTATCATGTGTTTTGTCGCCTTCTTAGTATGTTTGATTTTTCTTCGTGTATTTTTGTTGTTGTTGCTGTGTACAGGTTGAGATTAAAGTTTTGAAAAGCGAATCGTCGCTGTGAACTAGATTGATGTCGAGTTTGCTAATTTTCTTTGTCTTCGTGTTTCACTCGGCAATAGTGGCGCCTTTTGTTTTTCCTACCTGATGAATAGTCCTAACTAACGGAATTTCGACCACGGTGGTCAATCTCAACAAAAATTTGTCGTCGAAAAAGTGCAGCCACACAGTGCTCTCGTTAATTGTATGTTTTACTTTTCTTAGTTGATTACAACCTACCTTTGAATAAAAAACTAAACACGCCAATATTTTCTTCGTTTGTTTAATTTGCTTATTTTGACTCCCCATTTCGATCCCTAGGGGGGCGTAGTATTTTAGCATAATGTTGGGTGAGGCGCATAGGGTAAATGGTTGGGAGCCCCTGGTCTTAGGGGTCACGTGTAGGAGTTCCTGTCTGTCGTCATCCACCTCACCACCGTGACCGTTGCTGAACTTTAATAATTATACGCCGTCTAGACAAGTCTCTGCGCCACCGAGCCCATTATGGCGCCCATACTACAGTAGTTAACATTGCTGATAAGATATACTTGGGGGTTACAGTAGATGGGAGGATTGCATCTACCACAGACATATAAACGGAAGCAGACTAAACTTATCGTTCAAAAAGTGTGGCAACTTTTTCACATGTAAACATTACTCACTCACAAACAATATTAATTTAATTTTATTGTAATTCTGGAGTTTTATTATATGATGCGTTAGAACACTTCGGGGCACAGCACTTTATTACCATTGTTCTTGTCCGACTAGCAGTTATTTATAATCACAAAACAAAACATTATAACACACATGTCACGACGCCATTTGTCTCTTATTTTGACAAAGCTAAACATGGCGTCCACGTGGCGTCTGCCATGACTTCGGAAATGTTTATGTGTGCGTTAGTATCGCCATAGACGAAAAACAGAAATAGAAATGTTAAGTCTGCTTCCCTTAATACGTCTGTGGCATCTACTGTATGCATTTCGCATACAGGAGACGCAATCCTCTAGTCGTCAATTCGTCATATGTGATTATTTTGTTTACATTTAAATAGAAGGTACTAGCAAAATAAAGTTGCATGTTCAGTTTTTCATAGATTATTAAAAAAAGAAACGAGGTTCTGATATATTTACGAAACGAGGTTCTCACAATTTACCTAAACAAAATATATATAGAATTAAACATAACGAAAACCTTATAAATGATCCTCAAGATTTAGCTAATCTATTTAATGACTTTTTATTGACGTAGCAAAAGCTGATAACAATTCTAATACTAACTACAATCTCAATCATGACATATCTAATTCTATATTCTTGACTCCTTCTCTACCACAAGACATTTTAAATGCAATTAAGTCATTGAGGAACAGCAACAGTGTTGGCTGGGATGATATCTCAACTGTAATTGTAAAAGATGTTGCGGTTGTAATTGCGCCCATACTAAATGAACTAATAAACAAATGTATAAGCGAAGGTATTTTCCCAGATGCTTTAAAAAAACAATTGTACTACCACTATTTAAAAAAGGAAATAAAGAGGACATTAACAATTACAGACCGGTTGCACTATTGCCTATATTCACAAAGGTATTTGAAAAAATATTTTACCGCAAGTTTTATGATTTTTGTGAAGCCAACCACTTATTCGTTAACAATCAATATGGGTTCAGGAAGCATAGGTCTATAAATAAAGCTGTATATAACTTTTTATTTCAAGTGTACCCCAATATGGATAAGCAAAAGAAGGTCGTGGCTCTGTATATGGACATGTCGAAAGCTTTTGACTGTGTTAATCATGACACTCTTCTTAGGAAATTATATAATTACGGTTTTAGAGGTAAGGCCCAAGACCTCCTAAGGTCGTACTTAACCAATAGAACACAAATTACACATATAAAGAGATTAAGTATGCCGTCATGTACAGAAAAAACTCATGTATCTAATTTAAGAATAGTAACTAATGGTGTTCCACAAGGAAGCGTGTTAGGTCCATTACTTTTCATTCTTTATATTAATGACTTTCCTAATGCTATTTCACAACACATGACACTGTTTGCTGATGATAGCACAGTACTATATATAAGTGACCAACTTCAAGAAATTGAAGAAGAAATTAATTCGTCTCTTGAAAAATTAATTCAATGGCTTCAAAATAATAACTTAAGAATAAATCTCGACAAAACTTTACTAATGAATTTTAGACATAGGCAAACTATTGTACGTTATGACATGAATATTAATTACTTAGGACAAAACATTAAAGAAGTTGACTCAACACGTTTTTTAGGTTTAATGATAGACAATAATTTGACATGGAATACACATACTGACATAATTATTAAAAAAATTCGTAGCTTTGCGTATGCGCTCTCTAAGTTAGGCAATGTAGCTAATATGTCTACTCTATTAATGGCATATCATGGTCATGTATCATCTACTCTTAGATATGGAGTTATCTTCTGGGGACACTCGACTGGTAAAAAAGACGTATTCATAGCGCAAAAAAAGTGTATAAGAGCTATGTGTCGAATACAACAAATTGAAACATGCAGACCTCGTTTTAAACAACTACAAATTTTGACTTTCCCATGCATATACATCTACGAGGTAGCAAAATTTGCTAAGGAGAATATTCATCTCTTTGAAATGTATCCAGATGACATGGAAGGCAGGGAATGATACGGTGCACTATTGTGAGTCGAACGCGTCATCTTCGGGCTAGTATCTTCTGTATGGCACCCACTATTTTCAACAAATTACCGTCGTACATAAGAGACAAAAAATGTTTGATTAAATTTGGACATGTTTTGAATGATTTTTTAGTTGACAAAGCTTATTACTCTATTGACGATTTTTTAAAAGATAAACTTTAACAACAATATTGAAATATCTAATGGTGCACCTCAGTGATATATTATTTAAAAAAAAAACTTATTATTGTGACAAATGTAATGTATTAATTAATTTATTTTGCTAATTATTTATTATTCAATTATGTGTAACTTGTTTATGTTTTTGACATTTAATATTATTATTTTGTTTTTAATTGTAATACAATTTGTAAATACACTTAGTTCAATTTACCCACATGTAATTGGAATATCTTTAATCAATCTCAGTAAAATAATTTAAATTTAGGATGTATCTCAATAATTATGTATAATTGACTTCATTCCAAATAATTATTACTTTATACTGTTTCGTATACCGATAAGGTGAAACATGGCAGAACTTATAATTGTATTTTAACACCAATGTACTTACCCATGCTTACGAATAAATAAATGAATGAATGAATATACATCTTTACCAACTGGTTGATGGGGGTCCGCGAAAAAATAACTGCCGTATTTGACGACTCCTGCTCTAGACTTAGAACATTATCTTTTAGATTAAGGTTCATATTGATAATTGCATCTCAAGAATGTGATCTTAGGATGCTTTTTGTGTCAGATGTCCCATACATTAAACGACAAAACTGCATCTTTGAGATGCATTTATTAATACGAGCCATAGTGTACTATCCTCTATATATTTAAGAGTTATGTGAAATATCTGTTATTCGTTGCCCTTCAGGTGGCACGTATTACATGATATCGCGTTCACTGGGCCCCGAGTTCGGCGGCTCCATAGGCTTGATCTTCTCCATGGCCAACGCGGTGGCCTGCGCAATGTACGTGGTGGGCTTCGGCGAGTCGCTCATGACGCTCATACCGGAGTCCGCGTACATGGTCGACAAGAGCTGGGTGAGTAATATCTCAATGATTACTATATCGTATGATAAATATCGTATGATAAATCTATGAAAGCAGAGTAAGGTGGTTTCAGTGGTATGTACTTTCCTAGCTTGACTTAGTCAGACACCGGAGGGAGACTCTGTACCAGGGTCGTCTGCTTGGATACCTCCGACCAACCTATTTCTGCCGCAAAGCAGCAGTGCTTGCATTGCTGTGTTACTGGGTACCGTGACTTTACATCTGATGTCACACACACGTTGGCAACGTACACTGTGGTCCTTGTGGGGGTTGCAGTTTTGATGCGAATCTCACAGGAGCAACATGTATTTATTTTATTTATACCATCAGGTAAGTGGTAGCAGTCACCTATAATACATGCTTTTTTGCCAACGTTGTTGTATAAGAAGAAAATAGTTGCAAATTTAATTTTTGCATAAAATTTGACCCTTATACGGGGGGGGGGGGGGGGGTTCATATACCGCCATCACCCGTCTTCAGGTGAGATAGATCAAAAGCTCCACCGTGAATAAATAAGGTCTCATTGAGTGCATCCGTCCCCACCAGGACCAAGCGATCTACGGCTGCATAACCATAGTGCTGCTCACGGGCATAGTGATAGTGGGCATGGAGTGGGAGGCGAAAGCGCAGATAGTGCTGCTGGTGATCCTGCTGGCAGCCATCGCGGACTTCTGCATCGGCTCTCTCATCGGGCCCAAGAGCGACCTCGAGGTGGAGCAGGGCTTCGTTGGGTACAACTGTGAGTTACTCACGTCATGATAGACCCAATCCATCTTATTATAAATACATGGTCTGAACCTGACGCTTTCTCTATCTATCTAATATATGTTAACACAAGTGAAAGCGCACTAGGCTTACATCAAGACTAACTTTTGACCAGGTTTTCTAATATGACTGAATTATTACAAAACATGGTCTAAACATAGTCCGGCCCCCCTAGCACGACCATCAAAACACGATATGTTAAAGCGGTTTATCGCGGTGAACTGTCTAAATAAAATTTTCATATTATTTTAACAGTTTACCGCGATAAATCGCTTTATTATATAGTGTTTTGATAGTCGTGCTAGGGGGGCTGGTTAAATCCAGAACTAAGTTGACACTGTCTCTATATATGTATATTAAGAGAAGCACACAACCTCAGACTCTGCTAACACACTTCTAAGTTCGACCGGGTCTCAAAATAAATGGGTCGAGGTTGTGAAACGTCATCATCGTAGTGTGCCTCAAAATTTCCTGAGAGGAAAAGCAGCGCCTGGAAAAACAAAACTGGAAGCATCCGAACGCCTCCGTAGTTATCACCTCTTCTATGTCAAGATGGGTACCACGGCTGAACAAGTAAGTGAACACATAAAAACTATAATTGACAACGATAGCTGTAAGGTCGAGGCATTGAAAGCGCGCGGTCATTACGCATCCTTTAAATTAACACTGCCATCTAAGCTGTCCGAGCGCTTGCTAGCCCCGGAGAACTGGCCAGAAGACGTTTGCATGAAACCATGGCGGCAGCCCTTTCGCCCGAGAGACAGCCAAGAGGCCAACAAATGATCTCGCTCCTGATGTAAACATTGGCAAGGATTTGATACAGAAACGTTTGGAACTTGGTATCTTGTATCAGAATGTAAGGGGATTAAAGACTAAGCTTAAAACATGGAATGCAAACCTCTTGTTGACGCATCACGATCTCGTGGCTGCTACCGAAACTTTTTTAGACACATCAGTATACGATGGTGAACTATCTGTGGGTGGATGGAGTATACTCAGGCGAGATCGAGGTTCACGTGGAGGTGGTGTGCTTTTGGCTGCCAGACCTGGTTTGGGATTGTCACGTCTGTCCGAATTGGAAACATCGCTCGGGGAAGATCTATGGGGTGTTGTCACTTTAAATAATCGCACTGTATACATCTGTGTAGTTTATATTAAACCTAGTGCTTCTGATAGTGTATACTTCGATTTCTTTACACAAGTGGAAAATTACGTAAATAATCTTAACGGTTATGTGTACATTATCGGTGATCTTAATCTTAACAGTGCATCAGAAACTGTTCGCAATTATTATTGTTATTTTAATTCCTATTGTAACTTATTAGATCATAATTCTGTTTTCAATATCTATGGTAGTAAACTCGATGTAGTGCTGGCGCAGGAGTGCAATGAGTCGGTAACTGTTACTGTCTCGGAAATTAAGGGGATAGTGCGCTTGGACCAATATCACCCACCATTGGACATTTCCATAAGTTTTGTGTCATCTAAACGCACTAAGCCACTACAACCTAGTAACATTGACTCTTCAAGAGATTGGAACTTTGATAAGGCTGATTTTGATCTTCTCTTACATTCAGTAAGCAAATGTGACTGGTCTCCAATACTTAATAGCACCGATCCTTTGACAGCTACAGAAATGTTATATGACGAAATTTATACTATATTTGATAACTTAGTACCTAAAAAACGAAGGTCAATGTTTCCAAGTAAAAGATATCCAGTCTGGTTTAACTCTGAAATAATAAGAGACATCAATAAAAAAATAAAATTACATCAAACCTGGAAGAAGTCGGGATGTCCCACTGCATATGCACAGTTTTGTCAACTACGATCCTCTCTCAAAAAGCGAATATCCTCGGCTCGCAGTGATCACATGCAGCGGTTAGAGAAGCAGCTAAAGGATAATCCGCGAGCATTCTGGCGCCACTTGTCAGGTCTCCGTACTAGTGGCGGTTTTGAGCCAAATCTCACATACAAAGGCACGCAGCATTCTGGTCCTGATGCTGTCAATGCTTTCGCAGAGTATTTTGCAAGCGTTTTTTCAACAGGAGACAGCTTAGACGTTTCTAATCGCTCCCCGGTGTTTGAGAATAGATATATATACCCTATAAAATACTGTGTAGGTGACATTGAACGGGCTATCAAAAATTTAAAGTCCACCCAATCGATAGGACCTGACGGTGTACCTACATTATTTGTTAAGCACTGCTGCAGGGTTCTGAGTTCACCTATCTGTCATATTATTAATCTTATCATAACAACATCCGACTATCCACCACAATGGAAATTAACCAAAGTCATACCTATACCCAAGTCGAGTGACAGAACTTGCGTAGAAGAGTATCGTCCCATAGCCATACTTTCAGGTATAGCGAAAATTTTCGAATCTTTGATATATAATACCATATACAGTCAAGTACAATCTTACCTTTGCGAAGAACAACATGGCTTCAGGTTTCAAAAGTCAGTTAACACCAATTTGATGACCTTGGTGCAATACGTATCTGCAAGTCTGGATAAAGGGAGACAAGTAGATGTACTATATTTCGACTTCAGAAAGGCATTTGATCGTATTAACCACGAAATTCTCTTGGAAAAACTTGACGCATTGGGTTTCACACCGCAATTGTTGCAACTAATAAAAAAATATCTTGCAGAACGGCTGCAATATGTGAAATATGGTTGTTATGTGTCTGAGCCATACGCAACCCCCTCAGGTGTTAATCAAGGTTCAATACTGGGTCCTTTACTTTTCAATCTGTTTGTTAATGATCTTGTCAAAGTTATTAAACATGCAAAATGCCTCTTATATGCTGATGACCTCAAAATTTTTGTGGAGATTTCGAGCGAAAGAGATTGTCATCTGATGCAGCAGGACGTAGACGCCATTTCTAAGTGGAGTGACAACAATATGATGGAACTCAATCTCTCAAAGTGCTTTGTAATGTCATTCAGTCGTCAACATACCCCAATCAAACACCAATACAATTTGGGCAGTAAAAGCATTGCTCGCACGGTCGAGATAAAGGATCTCGGTGTTACCTTTGATACTGGATTAACATTTAACCAACACATCACTCAAATTGCCAAGGACTCTTATCGACGTTTGGGTTTCACCCTGCGTAATATGAATGACTTCCATAGCCCTCATGTCTTAAAACTTCTATACATGACATTGGTGAGAAGCAAATTAGAAACGAGCTCGTGTGTATGGAGTCCCCATGAAACCAAATATACGCTTATGTTGGAAAAGGTACAAAAGGCATTTTTAAGATACCTATATAAAAGAATATATGGTTATTATCCATTTTTATACCCTACAAAATATTTGTTAGGAATGCTGGGTATGAACTCGTTAGAGGTAAGGCGACATAAAGACCTAATTATAACTGCCATCAAAATTTTGCGGGGTAAAATTCAGAGCACTGAACTTCTCGAGCATATATCAAGGCTGCACGTACCCGACAAATCTGTCCAACAACGAGCCTGTCGTCAGCGTCGTTTGTTTGCGCCTCCCATTTGCCGCACTGTCGCCCATAGACATTCTCCTATTAACCAAATGCATACCGGTCTCAATGCACTCCTGTGTCACCAACCTGACTGCGATATATTTGGGGACAATTTGCGATCAATCCAGTTCAAATGTTTGTCCTTTTGTGAAAAAGAGTCTATTTTGTAAAAAATTGTGTCAGTATATCTTGTAAATATTGTGTCAGTAATCTGTTATTATTTGTTTATTATTGTTCTTATTTCTGTATGTAAATTGTGTTAGTTATGTAAGTGGGTTTGCCCGTGTAACTAACAATAAATAAATAAATTAACACAAGTGAAAGCGCACTAGGCTTACATCCAGACTAACTTTTGACTAGGTTTTGTAATATGACTGAATTATTACAAAACATGATCTTAACATAGTCCTGGTTTAAACCAGTGCTAAGTTGACGCTGCCTCTATCTATGTATATTAACACAAGTGAAAGCGCACTAGGCTTACATCCAGACTAACTTTTGACCAGGTTTTGTAATATGACTGAATTATTACAAAACATGGTCTTAACATAGTCCCGGTTTAAACCAGTGCTAAGTTGACGCTGCCTCTATCTATGTATATTAACACAAGTGAAAGCGCACTAGGCTTACACCAAGACTAACTTTAGACCAGGCTGAAGATAAAATCAATTCAAATGTTCTTTTTAAGCAGGACAGTACTCGACTATTGCTAACAAACGATTGAATAAAAATAAAATTTACATAATAAACATATTTCAATTGTTGGAAATGAGATTTTAGGTCTTTTGGTAACATTGTTTGTTGTATTTCCTCTATTCTAAGAATAGACAGAACATTATTTTACCGCTTGACATTTGACATTGACGGCCGCCTCCCATTGTGCGCAGTGACAGTCCTACAGGCCAACATGTGGTCGGATTACCGCTTGTTCGACAACGTGCAACACAACTTCTTCTCCGTGTTCTCGATATTCTTCCCCGCGGCCACGGGCATCCTCGCAGGCGCCAATATATCTGGAGATCTCAAGGTGAGTAAACATTTCGAGAGCTATGCACATTGCACATATTCATAGAACAATCGTACCTATATCGATCATCGATCATTGGCGTTGATCGAGTTCGATCGATTGGTAGGTAGCACGATTAGCTGCTATCTAGATCTGGTCGATTGATTAGCTGATCGACGGCCACCACTCGATAAACAATCGATTGCCAACCGACCGATGCATTGTTTGATGTTGATAACTCTAGTCCTCCTTTGGTTTCGTAAAAATAATAATCAATCGACGTCGACCATTTATGATAGCAAATATATCAATGTATAGATCTATGAAATCGATAATGGAATAGATTAATAACGATTTATACAATACCTATGTTGGTTGTGTGAGTGTGATAATAGTTGTGTGGGTTGTTCTGTGAGTGGTTTTCGTCGTGATTGATTAGTCAAAGATCATGGCGACTAGAGTCTGACACACGAAACATGAACCTGACATTTTTTCAAGTAGCAACACTGATACAATGTCCCCATGTAGTTTAGTTCAACATGGTGATTTTGATACTTTGTAATAAACAATTTCATAATATTTTTTTCTTAATTTCTGTCGAAATATTACAGATATTAAGTTATTTTAACATTCATGAAATCCAAATACAGCGATTTCTTATAAAAGGTTCATTGTTGGAAGTTCATTACCTAATATTTACTACTAAACATTACCTAATATTTAATTTAAAAAAGTATTTTTCCAAGGAAAAAAAAAGACAATCCTTTCACAAATTTAACATTCTAAATTACTACATAAATAAAAAATATTAGAATATTTCAAGTATCAAAATGTAATTTACCTTCTGTAGACAGTATTACCAGAGCTAGAATTTTTGAATTTGCCGCTTTTTTCCAAGCTCATGTTTCGTGTGTCAGACTCTATCGATTCTAAGCTTTTCGAGATCGATCGATGATCGATAATCGAATAGGTTCAATAACGATCACACCATATGCGCTAGCCCGATTGTGACATAAATAAGGCAAAGTATACTGTACAGTCGTGGAGTGGTCAGGGAGCGTCGGTGGCGCTGTGGAGTCGGCACTTGCCTTCCAATCGGGAGGAGGACCGCCATGAACCAATGCGTTTTTCGTTTTCTAATTTCATATGTATTTTTTTGTTTTTTTTTAAATTATTTTATACTACATACTAGTATGTAGACAGATATACATACTACTATGTATATCTGTCTGACGCTCATACGGTGAAGGAAAACATCATGAGGCAACCTGCATACATCTGCGACGAAATTCAAAGGTTTATGTGAAGTCGACCAATCCTCACTGGGCCAGCGTGGTTAACTAAGGCCTAAACACCCTAACTTAAGTGATTCACACACTGCCACGCACCACGGAGCGTAGCGCGTGAATGCGTGTTCTTACGTTGCTTGTAAGTATCTCCGTTTGTATAGAAAACACGCACAGTCCAACACACAGAAAACGCATTCACGCGCGTTCATGCAGATCACGCGCCTACAAGCGGTGAAAGACGCACCCACGCGCGTAGGTGCGCGCGAGACGCAAGGTATGGCACACCGAGTCTCGCAGTGCCGTGCGTGATTTTGGAAGGGCTTGACGTTGATTTTGGAAACGCAACTACGAGTGTGAATGCGTAAAAAACCCGCATGATGATGCGGATCTGCACTCCCGCAAGTACGCGCGTAGCTGCGTCGACACGCATGATGCGGCGTGGCGCGTGGCAGTGTGTTAATCGTCTTTACTAAAAAATGCATGTAATGTGGTCATTATTTTGACAACCTTGTTTGAGCAAAGTCGACCTTGCCGTTCTGTTTCAACGAGCGGCCGGCAAAGTTTTTATTTAAATTACTTGCTGGTTTTATTTAGATTAGGTACTTGCATTTTTGAGTAAAGCACTATACAAGCCTTGGCTCATAATTACTGCTTCGCTGGTCACGCTATGATTGCCTTGGCCATCATCGCAGCCCTCGCTGTCCTCACTGTAAAGGCCTCGACCTGTGGTCTCGGCCTTTATCTCAGCTCGTCCATCAAGTGCTGCACGCTGACCGCGCTGTGTCGGCCTGGAGCTGCGCTACGCTGCACTGTCGGCCATCATCAGCGCGACCAGCAAAGTAGTCATTATAGACCGCGGCAGTAATGTACTATAGGGTAGGCTCGAGCCCCTCGGCGGGGTCGTATATTATGAGCTGTTATGATAATGATAATTTATTTGTCATAACATGGGTGTATAAACAAAGATATTACATAAATTGTATGGTATCACCATGTTTCACCATTTGGCATACAAATATTTATAAAATTTGAAAAAGTTAACTTTAAAAATTAGCAAAGTGCAATCAATTAGTAATTATGTCAAGGTTGATAAAATAAGTACAATTCATAAGTCAATATTTAAATTTAGGCATGTCAAATAATACAATTCTCATATAAGGTAATATATCAAAAAATAATAAATCATTCAGTATGTCACAAACTAAAAAAATATAAATAAAATTTAAAATATACAATTAATACTTAAGTCAATTGAAAATAAAATTACACCAATAAAACATTCTTACAATACTCTAATCAATGTAAATTTTCTTATCATTTAAAAACTCGTCAATAGTATAATAACATTTACTTGTCAACATTGATTGCAATTTTCTTTTAAAGCATGCTATTTTCAGATCTTCTGTTACGACGATATACGACAGAATCTATGTTACGACGATAGTGAACAGTGTGGTTTCGTCGGTGCCCCCAGGACCCGCAGAAGTCGATCCCCAAGGGCACGCTGCTGGCCATCCTGCTGACGACGGTGTCGTACCTGGTGATCGCGGTGATCGCCGGCGCCGCGGTGCTCCGCGACGCGCCGCCCGGGCCCTGCGCCGCCGACCACACGTGCCCCCACGGACTGCAGAACAGCAACGATGTGAGCGCCAAGGATTTCTTTTTTTCACTTCTCGTGCTCGCAAAGTTCGTCTTTATGCCGTTTATAGGCTGCGCAAAATGGCTTTTTATGTTCTAGCTAGTGCATAAAGTAAAATTTTCTTTTAGACAATGGATTCTTAGGCCCTACAGCCAACGACGCTCAATAAAACTTCACAGAATAACTTGAGGTGATTTATTTATTTGCTTTAATTTATTTGTCTTGTGTTCTCTACCTACCTACCTCAAAAGTCATGTAACCAGATAAAAATATAGTGACCGGCTATTATTAAAACGCATAGAATTATTTTTATTACTTGGCAGAATGAAATATGTACCTAAGCCATCGCCATGTAAAAATTTAAAAAAGTTTACTGGCGAAAATTGACTATTATTTAAGTTCTTTAATTTTTCAACATTGTGTTACATATTTCATTTTTTTAATTTTCGTTTATATTTTGAAGTAAGTAAGCTTAATCAATTAAACTCTCGCAATCGAAGTGAAAAGCAGAGTGTAAAACACTGGCATAAACAAGTCATTGTACCCCTCAACTTACTATCCACGTGGATAACATCGTCTCGGGTTCGGACTCATTTTATGCCCTTGTACAATCTACTATTTAATATTCGACAGGGAAGCTCTTGGCATTCAGCTCACCTCATGGTAAGTGGCGATGAGGCCGAAGGTGGTTGCGAGCTTCACCTGGACTCCTGGGCTGCGGCAGCTGAGGAACTGCCCTTTGATTGTCTATCGCTTTTTATCTATACTTAATATTATAAAGAGGAAAGATTTGATTATTTGTTTGTTTGTATTGAATAGCCTCCGAAACTACTGGACCGATTTGAAAAAGTCTTTCACATTGAGAATGCTTCATTATCCCTGATGAACATAGGCTATAAAATAATTTTTCCTACGGGGAAATATAAAATTCCCACGGGTAAACAAAAATAACGCGGGCGAAGTTGCGAGCGGAAAGCTAGTTATGACTATTTTAGTGGCGCATTGGCGCGTGCGCTCAGCGAACGATTGTTAAGGTTGAGCAACGTTGGCTGTGGTCAATCCTATGATGGGTGACCAAAATATGAAACATCTTTAGCTCCTCCGTGCTTCGGAAGACACGTTAAACAGTGGGTCCTGCGCCTGATCTCGCCCCGGTTGTGTCGGCTAACTGTCCCGTCGGACTAGGCGAGTGAAGGAACAGAGAGTGCACTTGCGTTTGCGCAGTCACTTGTGCACTATAATATCTCCTGCGCAGATGGCTAGTCTCTGTTGAGATTGGTCGTCGTAACCGAATATCGGTTAGGAGGTATTCAAAGATAATCGATAGTATTAACGACACATTATAGTGATTACGATTGATGACTGTTTCCACGCCTAATTTAAAATGTAATTTGAAAAGTAATTATTTTCTTAGATAAATTTATTTATATATGATTTTGAAAGATTTATCCAAAAATTGTCAATTACCCAATATACCAACATAACACAAATACAGGTTACAATACAATCCTTTTCGGGGTTATTTAATTATGTCAAAAATATAACTGTGTTTTATTTGGCAGGTGATTCGTCTAGTGTCGGGCTTCGGTCCGCTGATATACGGCGGGTGCTTCGCGGCCACGCTGTCCTCGGCGTTGGCCTCCCTAGTGTCGGCGCCTAAAGTTTTTCAGGTCTGTACCTGTATATCATCATCACATCAGCCCATTGTTGGCTATATAAAAGAGGAGACAAAAATTTGACCTTCCGAGTTTCTTGCCTATTTTTGCCTTTTGGTAGTGGGACTACCGTTTTCTCTTCTGTCATTCACTACTATCATGTTTGTAGAATTAAAATAACTACTAATTTTTAAAGCAAACTGCAGTCACGTGATGAATTGTTAATTAATGAATTGGCAACTATTCGCCGTTACATTTTTTTTTCATCTGTGAGCTATTGAGTATATTTTGGATAGCCAGATAATTTATAATAAGAACATACTTGTTTAGCATACTATGTCATTTGCATAATTATCTTTATGTATTTAAAATGAGATCCTTATCCTTCTAAGTAGGGATCTTTAATTATTTTGACGATAGAGGGCGCCATTTTCGAATGTTTGGGTGATAAGAGCAACGCATTTATTAAATTATAGTCGACACTATCGGTAGGAGCCGCCTAGTATGTTATCAGTGCAAAAGCACCCTTTTTTACGAGGGGAATGCTTACGCACCTCCAAGCCCTTGGGTAGGGGCAAGGGTGTGTGGGACTCCACGGCAGAGTGCCGCACCTACCCACTAAACCCCTCGGGAACACCTCGGCCTAGTGGAAAAGCGCCCCATGTCGTGTACAAATGTCCTCTTCTAACCCGCAGGCCCTGTGCCAGGACAAGCTGTACCCGTACCTGGAGTTCTTCGCGAAGGGCTACGGCGCCAACAACGAGCCCGTGCGCGGGTACGCTTTGACCTTCGTCATCGCCGTCGCCTTTATCCTCATGGGTGAGTGCTAGCTTCCTAACAGCGGCTACAGAGTGCCTAGTGCGAGTTTTATCGGGGTCTACTCGATCGAACGCGTTAACGCAATTTTTTTATATGGAATTAGAGCAGCGCCATCTAGTAGCTGCTATGGAATGAGACAGCTTCATCTAGTCACTACTAGATGGCACTGCTCTAATTCCATACAAATTCGCGTTTACGCGTTCGATGCGTGTGATCGAGTAAAGCTCGATAAAACTCGCACTCCGCACACAGATAGGGTTCCCAACTATACTGTTAAAAACAGTAGTATACTGTTTTGCACTTTTTTTTTTTTTTTTTTTTTGGGAGGGGGGAAAATGCATTTACGCATTCCTCGTGGTCGAGCCAAACCACGAGGATATGTGGGACTCCCCAGACCGTACCCGGCCCGGGCCTACCCACTAAAAACCCCCCCAGCAGCTCCTCCGTCCGTCACAAGACAGAGGGAAGGGGACAACAGCCAGGCCTTATTCCCGCTGACCTCCTGCCCGTGACATGTCCGTTGCCGGACTCTCCGCCTGGCTCTGCTGCTTTGTGGAGCGGCGAATTGCGCCGCTCTACACCCCGCAACTGGTTTTTTACTGTGGTTGTCTTCCACGTGGCCCGACGCTCAGTGCGCCGGGCCCCCGGCCCGCTCAGTGCGGGTAACGGGTTGCCCGACGGCAGATCCCACTGGATCCACCGCCGCGCGGGTGAGCCGAAGCTCGGGGAAATCCCCAACGGGCGCGAAGCGCCATGGCGAGAAACTCGCCTCGTCCCTACTACCACCAGAGGTAGCCGCCGGGATCGGCTTCCAGCGAGAGCCACACCTCTTCTTATCATAAGAAGAGGGGACTTCGCCCTTCCCCGCATGCAGCGGGTGGCCACACGAAGTGGCCCGCCGGGTTAAACCCGGCCATCCCACGCCCCATATGGGGGTCCTCTCGTCAGACTATTAGCCCGCGGCAGAGAATCTGCCGGGTTGCCCAGGGTGCACCACAAGGAGGTTGTCTGACATCGCACCCCATACTGTTTTGCACTGTATTATACTCTTCCAACATTACTGATGAATTGTGTGCGGTGTGCGTGCGTAGGTTACACCATATATAGCAAATTGTTTACACCATATACACGGTTATTTTTTTATCACCCTGGAAAATTTTAGGGACGCTTCAGGACACATCCAATATTATATAAAAAATAAAAAAAATGAAATAAAAAATTTAAAAAAAATATAAAAAAAAATAAAAAAATCTCTAAAAATGCTGCTCTCAACTAGTGCAGCATTTTTTGTATTTTTTAAAAAATTAATATAAAATTAAGGAGGGGGGTTATTTTTTTTATTTATATTTAAATCATTCTAATACCAAGTCGTGAAGCGTCCCTTAAATTTTCCAGGGTGATAAAAAAATAACCGTGTATAGTTTCAGAACGAAACTGTTAATGTCAAATTCAAACTGTCAAGATTGACACTGACACATGCGAGTGCGTCCATGCGATTGCGCGCCCTGAATATATCGTTTTTTCGTTCGGTCCTTGTTTGTTTTATTGGTTTCATTATTAGTATGTTCAGTGCAAAAGATGGAAAGTAACATTGATAATAAAATACTGATTATTTACCATCTCCGACCTTAATATGCAAGACCTAGCTACAAACTTACGCAAGAACTTCTCGCTGAGATATTGCCCGAGAACCGAGAAGGTATCTAATCATGCGACCTTCTCATTTACATTCTTGATCGTTATACGGAATGGATGACAGTGCAGAGGTTTTGGTTTCATGTGCGTTAGCACACTATACCTAATCTAAAAAATAATAAAATTTAAAAACTAGGATGTCCAGATAGTTGGCGCAAATTTTATTCATCGAAATAGAATGATGCATGCGTAAGGTAACGTAAAAACACTGATGGGCACCAAAAAACCATGCTTGTTTAAAACATTGGGTATCCTTGATTAATTCTAGTCATGGGAGTTACATTAATTTTACAATGCATTACAAATTAATTCGTTCTTCCTTTTGATCACAAGTCTCGCATCGGTACTGTGACTAGATATCTTATGTTACAAATTCACTGGTAAGAGTGTACTACACTGTGGTTGAATTTATTGTTACAAATTCACTTGTAGGAGTGCACTGCACTGTAGTTGAATCTTATGTTACAAATTCACTTGTAAGAATGCACTGCACTGCTGATGAATCTTATGTTACAAATTTATTTGTAAGACTGCACTGCACTGCTGATGAATCTTATGTTACAAATTCACTTGTAACAGTGCACTGCACTCTAGGTTAATCTTATGTTACAAATTCATTTGTAAGAGTGCACTGCACTGTAGGTAAAGCTTATGTTACAAAGTTACTTGTTAGAGTGCCCTGCACTGTTGGTGTATCTTATGTTACAAATTCACTTGTAAGTGTCCTGCACTGCTGATGAATCTTATGTTACAAATTCATTGGTAAGAGTGCACTGCACTGTAGATGAATCTTATGTTACAAATTCACTTGTAACAGTTCACTGCACTGTAGGTGAATCTTATGTTACAAATTCCCTTGTAAGAGTGTACTGCACTGTAGGTGACTGAAGCTACTATCATCAGGTGTATTGTTTGTTAACTTTGTTGTATATAAAACCGACAGTGAAAAAAGCCTCGTCTACTCGCAGGTGGCCTGAACCAGATCGCGCCGCTCATCTCCAACTTCTTCCTGGCGGCTTACGCGCTCATCAACTTCTCCACGTTCCACGCCAGCCTCGCCAAGCCGGTCGGCTGGAGGCCTACCTTCAGGGTGAGTTGCCTTGGATTCAAATTCAAATGTTTATTTGCGTACTAGTGTTTACAAGGTGTTTTAATAATATGCAAACAGGTACTTATTACTTAGACACCGCTAAAGTATTGCAAAATATCAGGACAGCAATTTTACAGTTACATATTTTATTTCAAAGTACATGTACTGATTTTATTGAAATGCGGGTGCGTATTGAGTATCAAGGGGTTATTTACTGAGGTACGGGGGTGTGATAGGGTGCAGTGGTAATGTTATACCTACATGAAGGTGTCAATAGAAGTAGAAAAAGTATTTCAATTAAATCGAGTTTCATTCAATTGCTTAAAATAGAATCATAGAAATTTGCAAATAGTTTCGAATATATTTAAAGCCTTTTGGGTTATTTTGTACCCTCTCACCCTTTATTATTTACTTTTTGCAAAAAAACTTTTAAAGACAGTATTTTTTTAGGATTATCATGATTGACTATGAGCATATTCATTAAATATTTTCCCTTTATCTTACAATACCCTAACAATATTGTATATATTTTATTTTAAATGTGTACTTATTACAAAACCTGGTCTAAAGTTAGTCTTAGGTTTAAATCTAGTGCGCTTTCACTTGTGTTAATATACATAGATAGAGACAGCGTCAGGTTTAAACCAGGACTAAGTTTGGACCATGTTTTGTAATAAGACGGTTTATGTTTGTTTATGGTGTGTTTGTGCATCAGCTGTGCAATATTAATTTGTCTGTTGCTGATGTGCATCAGTTATAAAACTTGTGTCTGTTCTTGATATGAGTGCATGTCAGTTGTATGTCTGTGTTGTTGATGTTAGTATATGTTAGATGTATAATATGTGTCTGTTGTTGTGACGTAGGTGTGCGTCAATTGTACAGTTATGGAATTTGAATAAAAGACTTTTTATTTTGTCGTATTATAAAAACAAACGAACGCTATGAAACAACAAACTGACAAAATATCGATAGTTCATGTATTGGGTATTAAACGACTAAATACAAATAATGGTCAACCTGCTAAACATTTTAAATTTTTTGACTGTACATGTGATTGTAGGTCAGTTGTAAGACTAGTGTCTATTCTTTATGTGTGTGTGGGTCAGTTGTAAAACTAGTGTCTATTCATAATGTGAGTGTGGGTCAGTTCTAAAACTAGTGTCTATTCTTTCCGTGAGTGTGTCAGTTGTACAACATGTGTTTGTTGTTGATGTGGGTTTGTGTCAGTTGTTCAACATGTGCCTATTGTTGATGTGTGAGCGCGGCAATTGTACTATCGAGGACACTGGCACCTTACCAGTCCTACGTCGAAAGTCGCTTGCACACTGCACGATGACAATCGCGTCAGACCACGCCCCGCTCCATTCATTCACCAATAGTAAAGTGTAAAGCAGACGGACACCAAGAGCGATTTCAATGAAACCAGATGTCTGTCTATGATTGGCCGTAGTAAATCGTAGTAAAAATACGTAGCCAATCAGGGTTAGGTGTGGGTCGTGTGGGCGTGTCCGATGCGATCCGCTTACAAACGAATATTTCTACTAAGTGGTAAGGCACGAGAGACCTCGATAGTACATGTGAATATTGTTGATGTGCGTGTGTGTGTGCGTCAGTTGTACAACATGTGGCTGTCGCTGGTGGGGGCGGCGCTGTGCGTGGCCATCATGTTCGTGATCTCGTGGGCCACCGCTCTCGTCACCTTCGCGTTCCTGCTGGCCCTCTACCTGCTCGTCTCCTACAGGAAGCCTGGTGGGTACCAATGGGTTACATTACGTTTTTCATAGTGATCATCTTACTTACCCAAGGGAATGGGACCTTGTTATTTTTTTCGTGAGATGTTAGTGTAAGCAAAGCGTTGACATAACGAGGTATTCAGTAAAAAGAAATCAGTTTTAAATAGTTAAGTAAATAATTAAGAAAAATAAGTAAAATTAAGTCAATAATTAAGTAAATAGTTAAGAAAAAGAAATGAAATGTAAATTGTTGGAATTTTGTTTTCATTTATAAACAATGCATTTCTCAAGCATTCTCTTGTACAATCACACATACACAAATACTCTACTACATCAATGCTATTGCATAGTGATAGAAAAAGTTACATAACACGTCGTGATTCAACTACTCAACATATCGTAGTATATTGGCCATACTGTATGTTTTTGGAACTAATGTGCACAACATGGAAATTTGTCAAATATTATTAATATAATTCCATGTATCTGCAGTGACAGATTTAGGATAAATGTCGTAAAGTCGACTACGGGAGTTTACCGCAATAGGGAATATGCATGATTTTTTTTTATTTCATAAACTAATCAATTACATCTTTATAACATAGAAAAAAATATAAATAGGCTTGAAAATAGTCAAGTTATTGTTCGAAGTGAAATTTAAAACATCGAATAAATTTGAGCCGTTCAAACGCCACCATTTTGCGCGCGTTTTGATGACGTCATTGGTTTTAGTTGTCATTGGTCTCGTGTTTGTTTACTATAGCGTTAGCGCGCCTACATACTTATTTCGTGACTTAATTTCAGTTAATTGTTATAAAAATCATGGAAGAAGTTAAAAAACCTTTTTACATGTATTGCATGGTACCGCAGTGCAAAAACAATATTAATAATACACCCCATAATAGTTATTTTCACTACAAATAACGGCGAACTTACGTTTCGCCGTAATAAAAAATAGTTTACGACCTATTCTCAGACCTACTGAATACACACAAAAAATTTCATAAAGATTGGTCAAGCCGTTTAAGAGGAGTTCGGTAACAAACACTGTGACACGAGAATTTTATATATTAGAAGATAGATTAAACTTTTAAGCAAATAACAACAATCAATAATCACGCAAAGAAAATTTAAAAAAAATGACGCGAAATATGTCGTCGTACGTACACAGCAGTGACAAAGCAAATGCGTGCTATGCTTTGCTTGTCGTGTTTTTAAAAGCAAGGTCAGGCCGTGCTTTTTGTTATGCTTTGCTTTTAGGCATGCTTTTACAATACAAAATCTGGTAGACCAGTCAGATTATTTAGCGCAATCTTAACTTAGCATGCTAGAAAAAAGCAGGAAAAAAGCAAAATGTGTGTCATTCTAGACATTTGGGAAAGAAAAAGCACTAGTGCGTAAAGGTCACCCCGGACGCTAAATAGCCCTGCAGTATACTACTTTTTGAGCAACTGTATTAAAGTGTCTTTTCGTAATCCACGCGATGCGAAATTACGAAAGAAATGGTGTAAAATGATGAGAAGGGAAAATGTATCTCCATTATCGGTTGTATTTTGTTGTAAAGATCATTTTAACGTGTGCCATATTTATGTACAGCTTAGTGTGAATTAGCTATTGAGCAGTAGATGATTCGGTCTAAAACTAACCTAACTTGTACAAAAGTTCATTAAAAACTTATCTAAAGAGCTTGCTTATTCCTATTGCGGTTTTACGAACTTTTGATTTTTTTTATTACAACAAAGTTAGCAAGTTAGTTTCAGTTTCGATTCGGCTATAACTTATTAGCAGAATTGGGCCGCTGATCTGAAACAAACAAGCACTTAAATACCGATAGAAAATTTTTCATATAAATCGCAATATAGTAAGTATTTATTTCATTTTGACAAAAAGTATATAAACATATCATACTTGAGTGAGCTTCAATAATATAATATTACGTGTAAATTATAATGATATAGACGTAAATTAGGAGTTTAGGAACAATTTTAATGACAAAAGGTTGTTTCGTTGTAAGTATTATTTAAACATTTATGAATAAAAATCTATGTTCTGGACTTAAATATACCATTTAACATAAAAATTACCTTGCTGCTTTTATACCTTTGATCACTGCGCTCGTAAAATCGAGATTTGATGCAAAATATGCTGACATAATAAATGCATCTATTTTCGGTAGATTATCCGATTGGGCTTTGACAAAACCAGTTTCTGTCATCGTCCTAGATTGATTACAAATATATATACACATGTAATCACACAGAATACAGTTTTAAACAATTTTTCTCACAAACACTACAACACATAAATATCGACGCCGATAAATCCATTGAGGCATTGACGTGAATGACCACTGACGTCACATTCCGTTTCGACCAATGGTGGCGCGTTTTGTAAGTTTGAATTTCTCTCCCATAATTTTCACTTTTTATATAATATTTTTGGGTTTAAATAACAACTAAATAAAAAATACCTTTTAAGTATAATGTAAAAGACAATAAAGAATCTAGAAAAAAATATTTGATACAAATTTAAATTTTATGCATATTATCTATTATACCTCACTGTTTAAAGATGGAACACACTAAACAAAACCAACCCCAATCTGTCTTTTCACCAGCGGATGCTTATCGATGATTCTACCTACTAGGTAAAATTTTCCTTGCCTAAGGTGAAGACTATTGCCCGGCAGTGGACGTCTATGGGTTGAAGTGATGATGGTTTTGTTATACCACTAAGGTGGTAAACAACCATACGGTCGATCTGATGGTAAGCGGTTATCGCAGCCTATGAACGCTTGCAGCACTGAGGGTATCGTTTGCGCGTTGCCGATCCTTTAATAGTAGATTGTTTACCAAGGTATGTAAGTAAACAGTCAGTTGCGTGGTCAATACTCTTGCTTTTCATCACTCGTGCAAGGCAACTAAACTATACTATATAAAAAAGTAATTGTAATACATGCATACTCTATATGCAAGGAGCCTTGTTCCAATTTTCAAATTTACTTACATCCAATCGGATGTAAATTCGATTTACACTGTATGTGTTGAGCTAGTTCTCAACACATGACTCATTTTGAGATGATGATATCATTATTGTCAGCAGCTCTTTTATTTCCAAGCAGATGCTTACTATAGTTTATAACATCCTTGTATTTTCGAACAAAGTTCAAAAGTGCTGGTTAATGCGGCGAAATTGAAGTTATCCAGTCCACCATGACCGTTTAAAATAATTTTAAAACCACACCGCTGCAATAGCATCTCCGTGCATTTTTATTTTTTTAAGCGGACATGGTTAGGCTCCGGAATCCTTTGCCGTTACATACTTGAAGACGATAGTTATTTGATTAATCGATGCGTGATCTTGTAGACGTGAACTGGGGATCGACGACGCAGGCGCAGACGTACCGCACCGCGCTGGCCGGCGTGCTGCAGCTCAACCGGACCACAGACCACGTCAAGAACTACAGGTGACCGTAGCCTTCATCACCTAGGTGGCGTACAGGCGTACAGGCATACAGCCACCGAGTGGTAGACGCACGTACCGCACCACGGACCACGTCAAGAACTACAGGTGACCGCAGCCTTCATCACCTAGGTGGCGTACAGGCGTACAGGCATACAGCCACCGAGTGGTAGACGCACGTACCGCACCACGGACCACGTCAAGAACTACAGGTGACCGCAGCCTTCATCACCTAGGTGGCGTACAGGCGTACAGGCATACAGCCACCGAGTGGTAGACGCACGTACCGCACCACGGACCACGTCAAGAACTACAGGTGACCGCAGCCTTCATTATCTAGGTGGCTTACAGACAGGCAGACAGGCATACAGCCCACCGGGGGGGGAGACGCACGTACCGCACCACGGATCACGTCAAGAACTACAGGTGACCGCAGCCTTCCTTACCTAGGTGGCGTACAGGTATGTCGCCTCTTGCGAAGACGTCATTTCGCAGGAGGCTGCGGAGAGGGAGCGAGAGGAAGATTCTAAGGAGAAGGCGGGCATTCGCGCAAGTCGGATGATCCTGCCGTGGAGGTCCGACCAACAGGTCAGCCTAGCTCGGCCGCGTGAGTAGTGGTATCCCATTATAGACTTTACCTTATACGCATGTGCTAAATTTAGTTTCATTAAAATTTCGAAAATAAAAATAATTATTATTGTAGAAATAAACGATATATTTCACCTACTCTGCTTCTTCTGACCAGTTGCCAGGGTTCGCTTGTGCGCTCATTCTCCATTTCGGGCCGCTAATGCATCTATGCCGTTCAATTGTTTTAGGCCCCAAATCCTAGTTCTGAGCGGCTATCCACCGGAGAGGCCCATTCTGACGGACTTCACGTACTTGCTGACCAAGGGCCTGTCGCTGATGCTGTGCGGTCATATATTGCAGGTGAGTCGAGTGAGAGGAATACCAGAGGTTATAAATGGCATCTATTGGCATCCATTACTATGTTGAGACTGATGAATAACCTAGCGTCTATGTGGTGACTGACGTTGATTCCTTCATTCAGTCAGTCACCATCAATCATGACTGATGGAGCTGACTGATGCTTGCATGAGTGTGTAATGGAGTGTCTTAGAGAAATTCGGTTGGTTAAATATGTGCCGCGATTATTTTTTTTTTATAATATGTGTTTACTTTTTAATACATTGTTCTGTAGTCAAGTCATTGTGACATTTATTTGTTTTAATTGCGCATAAGACTGAAGTGTTATAGTAACATCTTGCTGACTAACCGCGCGTACCACTGGTTCTGATCAAAGTAAACGGTAGAATGAATGAAAGGAATAGGCTAGATGAATGAAAAAAAAAATATTGCTTTAATAGAAGCTCATTCATATAATAAACAGAAAGCAAAAAATTCGGTTTTCGAATAACTATAAAAACAACCAAGATATAAGGTATTAAAGATTTTTCTCTATCTCTTTCTAGCATAACGCTAATTTACATGGAGTTTATATGGCCTTACTCAATAATGACGTCACGTTTGATGTCGGATCTCTCTGTCTAATCGCAGCTTAAAATGCTTGTATCTAATGTATTTCTAAGCCGATTTTAATTCTAATTTCACATGATTGCTCCTTTTTTTTCTACGGTATTTTAATATTTTATGACGAGACGTGAAAATTCGAATTCAGTCATAATCCCTATGGCCGTTCCAAAGGGCCAGGTGAGTCATCGCGCGCGCGAGGCGCTGACCAACCGCGCGTACCACTGGTTCTCCAAGCGCAAGATCAAGGCCTTCTACAACCTGGTGGACGACGCCTGCTTCAAGGACGGGGCCAGCGCGCTCATACAGGTCAGTTTCGCTGTGTTTACAATAGGGTATTTCACACCATGTAAGAAGAAGTATAAATATGCATGTTTATGATAGATTTCGTAAAAAAATAAGCGAGAAACGCCGATATCTATTCATAAAAATGCAATATAAATTAAATAATTCAATTTTAAATATCTTATTTTTTAATCTGTTCTTCAAATGTCAAAAACGCCATTCGACATATTGGGTGCCGACGTGACGTCACTCGGATAGTAAACAAACTTGATAATGTTTCGTCGTGCTCTGTGTTATTTGTAATTTCCTAAGTTATTATCACGTTTGTGGGACTTATACTTTATTTTATTAAAATTACATAATGGAGGACGGTAAGTCAATATATATCATAGGTACATAGCATAGCTATAAATACATTACAAAATATGCCATTTGTTTTGTGATATTAACATAAAGTTTTCTTTTAATTATTCTATAGTTACTTTTTAATTTATAAGGGATACAACAAAGTGGTCTTCGCAGAAATACAGTCTTGCCTTTTTGAACAATGATTTTGAATCTCTTCTGGCCAGTTTCAATCAAGTGTTTCTCATTTTGATATCATTTGGCATATGTACCCACAATTTTTGTGGCGTTTTTAAACTCAAATTCTTGCATTCAGACACAAGACACAATACTATCTATATAAATAAAAATGGATCTTCGAAATGTATGTACGCCCATAACTTTCGAACGACTGCACCAAATTGGATGATTCTTGGTTTTATGTATTCGTTGTTGTTAGGACAAGGTTTGTATAAAAGAAAATATTAGAAAAATTATTACAGAAAAAAAATGAATTTAAAATATGTTCACGTAAAAGTGTCGAACTTGACAGATTGATATTCAGGCTACTCCAAATCTATGGTTTCTTACACTATTGTATTGTCAATAGGTTTTTTAGTATACCCGTGCGGGACCGGGGCGGGCAGCTAGTAGATTATAAATAAGTTATTTTTTTTTAATCTTTTAACATAATGGTCTTCCGCAGAGTCGTTCTCACAAAAAGTAATACCTATGTTGGTTGTACCTATTGTTTGTTTACTAACGTCACGAATCGAAATAGCATGGCGGCTAGCGTTTCCGCGCGAAAATTCACAAAATCATAAATAAAACATTGTTTTTAAGCCATTTTTCGGTTTTATAAAATTAAAATAAAATTTTTACAGGTTTATTACGACCTCAAGATTGATTTAAAATAGTTTCCAAAAAAGGGTGTAATACCCTATTTAACTACCAGATAATTTAATGTCATTAAATTAAATATCGTGTTCAAGTAAGTTCAAGAATCGTGTAGGAAAAGTGAATTATATGAAAAAAAACGTGATTACGTAAATTATTACTAATTGTATCTTTTTACATATTTCATGTACCTACACCACACGGTAAAATATGGCTATTTAGAAACTGAATAACAATATTCTAATTAATGCTGCTGTTTTGCCATTAAATATAAATTCCGTAAAAAGGATAAGACCGTAGTGGCTTTTTTTGTTTTAGCATCAACTATTGGGTTCTTCAACAATTGGGTTCTTTTTTGCATTGATTTATTTAGCATGTTTAAGGAAAATGCAAAGTCAATATAAAACTGTATTATCGTTTTTAATGTGATGTCGATGCAATGCATATTTGCATGGCCAAAAAAGATTAATAGTTTTGGTGGGTTGTAGGGCAGTGGGCTGGGCAAGCTAAAGCCCAACATCCTGATGATGGGCTTCAAGGAGGATTGGCAGACGTGCGACCGCTCCGAGCTGATGGACTACGTTGAAGTCATGCAGTGAGTGCTATTTTACTTACACATTTAAAATAAATATAAATAATGTATAAGAGATAAATTTTGCCATTATTGGTCAATTGACGAACGCAGCTTGTAAGGCAGAATAGAATGCAGCTTGTGTTTTTTTTATGTATAAATTGAAGAATTATTACAGTATTTAACCTCCGTGGTCGATAAAGAGATTTCTGAATCACTCCTCGGGGGTTGCCAAAGGGTGCGGTCCATAATCAGACAACAGTGCAAACGTTTGTATGCATGCAAGCAATCCGTTCAAATCTATTGTACTGCTCACGAACGTAAGCACTCAGATCAATTTTGGACCGAGCTTTCGTTCTGTTAGTATGTCATGTTGACAGCCAATGTTATTTGAAAAGAAGAATTAGAGGAAGACATGTTTTGCGCATACAGTATCTTCACAGAGCACTTCTATGTTTATTGTAGATAATCTAATGAAAAAATAAATTCGAACAATCTAAAACACAAATAAACCTCGGTGAAAAACTGATGTTCACATTGACATTGACAGTTCTGGAGACAGTGCACTACCTCTTTTCTGTTAGCACTGACAGCATCAATCGGTGACGTCATGGATTACGTCATACCGCTTACAAATGCGCATATTATTATGAGCAATTTCGAATCGACTGTTTGCATGCAAATAGCGCACACATACCGGGTGTAAGTGACGGTGTATTTCTTTAAACAGTTAGTTCGGATCAATGTTACCAATGGTAAACAAACTACCGATGCTTATTTTTCTCGGAAAAGCAAGAAAAGGAGTTTTCATTTTTAATTTTTATTCATGTTACGCAATGTATGGCGCGCCGGTATCATCTTTGTTCTGCTCGCCGGTGCGCTGGCGTTCGATGACCCCAAACAGCTGATTCCGAGCGCAGTATGATGAAAACGTAATACGATTTACACTGCGTAGTTTATTTTTTATTTATTATTAATGTTTTTTTTACAGAATATGATTCGTAAACGTTATCTACGTTTTATTACACCAGAAAATGTAGAAAAAAAGTAATAAAAAATTCAGAAAATTATTCAGTGATTTACAATTTTTAATCATGGTCTGAACTCACTGCTACAAAAACGGGACACCGTCACTTACACCCGGTATATGTATGCTCTAGAGCAGGGGTCTGCAAAGTCCCAAACTTTGAAGCCTTAGGGCCATATAATGATAGCTTCAGTATGTTCCAAGGGTCAAACCTTAGCTATATTTTAGATTATTAGTCGCAGAGTGCGCGACATAAGCAAACATACGCTTTTTGCATTTCAATTACTATTGCGTAGTATAAGACATTGGCTGTCGCGGGCCGGATTCACCCCGCGGGCCGTAGTCTGGAGACCCCTGCTCTAGGCGAAACGTCGCGCCTGTCGCGAAGGATCCGAACGCGGACCCCTCCGCCCCCTCCCGCCCTTCCCCCCCGGGTTTGATGTGTGAGTGGTCCCACGTGTGTGTGTGGGTGTGCAGCAAGGCGCTGGACGTGCACATGGCGCTGGCCATCCTGCGCGTGGAGGGCGGCCAGAGCGCGCCCGACGCGGTGGACGACGACGTGCGCGCCTTCCTGAGGGACGCGCACCCCCACCCCCACCCCCACCACGCACATCCGCACTGCGCCGCGCGTGAGTACCCCGCCTCGCCAGTCGCCAGTCGCCACCCTGTGCGAGTTTCGCAGAGTTTTGTTTACTCGATCGCACGCATCGGACGCGTTTAAACGTGCCTCGTTCCATTGTGGCCACTCATTGACGTACCTATATGTAACTGTCCGATCCTTCGAGCGCCACTTAAAAGAACAATTTTCTTTCAAATTTGTCACCCTCATCACTATAATAAGTATGTATGTATAAATATAATGTGTTGGTATGTGTTTCACTTATTTTGTAAAATTGTATTTTTATAAATGTAGAAAATTTTCTTTTCGCATTTACACAACATCTCACACTGCCACTTGGGTCGGCTGGAAGAAATCTCTCTCAGAGATAAGTCCGTCCTTGTATACATTGTACTCACTGTATTTTCGAATGTTTAAGAATTATATCTACGCATTCAGACTATTAAATAAAGCAATATAACGAAAAATCAATAATGCGAAACGAAATTAATTTTTAAGGCTTAAAAAAACAACGACAATAAATACTACGCAATGTAACGCGTGCCCGCGCCTGGCTTGCGCGTCCGGATATCACGTCGGTGTTAGTGAATCAGTGTGAGTAAAGCAAGACGAGTTTCCCGCGAAAGAGATTCCTTTTCAGTCATTTTTGTTAAGAAATACAGATTTTTTCGTAGATGTTTCCATGGACGAAAATTATCAAAATACATTTTGACCAGTTTTGTATAAATATCTCAAAAAAAAATTGTAACTTCAACCTTGAATATCTCGGCAACTATTAGTTTCATGGTCTAGAAGACAAAAAGACGACAAAAATTAATTTCATGGTCTAGAAGCAATGATGGGAGCAATACGTGGGTTTCGGCTTCGGTACCGGTCTTTTTACACCCTGTATAACCTAGACGCGCTGTTCGGTGTGCAGAGAAATTCGTCACGCACTTCGTGATCGTGATAGGTAGCCGAGCTGCAGCTGTGAAGATTGTGCCGCAAATTTTGCGTAAAATATGTCTTAAAACTTTAGTGTGACAATTGAAAACACTGTTGTTAGTACGTGTTTTGTTTTTAAGGTTTGTATTAATGAATAATTATATATTATCTTGATTAACACAAATGAAAATGGTTTCCGAACTGCGATCTACGCTCGACCGTCACCTTATGCCCTTAGTATTGCTGTCTCTTTTACTCTCATACAAACGAGCGAGTACGCTACTGTCCACACCTCAACCAGCGATGCCCCGCATTATGAGACAATTTTTGTTCCCAACAGCTTGTCTAGGTTACATATTATATGTCAATGTAGCTATTAAGATAGCGTCGCCTAAATTCCATACAAGTTAGCGTTGACGCGTTCGATGCGTGCGATCGAGTAAAACTCGCACTAGGCATTGTTTTGTTCCGTTCGAACCGGGGCTCGGAGATCCCTTGTGTAGTGGTTGAAACCCACTCGATATTGTTCTGGAGGTTCGGGGGTCCAATCCCCTTGGGGGCAGAAGTTTTCTGCTTGGTTTCGTTGCTGGTAGGGCTTGTGTAAGCAAGCTACCACCGTCTTACCTAAGTTCGTCGCTATAATTACATAACATTAAATGAACACAATTTTTTTTTTCAATAATTAGCTCTGCCCTTTAATAAAGCTCAACACTCAAAATATTTTTGGAAAGTACCACCACTATCACCTAGATATACAGGTTGTAACTGAACACCTCAATAACATTTAAGGGTATGTATCCATCAGAAGTAGAGATTCTGTAGGAAAAATATTAGGGCTAACAAACCTACTTTTTTTCCCCATACAAACTAAATAAAATATTTTTTGGTATTAAGTGCCGACAGCCCTACGTAAGCGTACGAGGAATACTACGCTCACGTCATACAAACTAAATAAATTATTTTTTGGTATTAAGTGCCGAAAGCCCTACGTAAGCGTATGAGGAATACTACGCTCACGTCTGTCACGTGTCATTTTGTGTTTAAATTTCTTTTGTGTTAAGAGCTGATCATGGTTGTCACTTGAAAGTTTTTGCTTTCAGTTTAAAATCAAATAACTCTGTATCAAAAAGTATTGGGGTTCTAGGTCTCAGACAAGCACCGAAGGTCCATTTAGTATCTAACTTATATGCCCCTTAAATGTTATTGGGGTGTTCAGTTACACCCGGTATAAAAAATAGCCTACAACCTATTCTCAGACCTACCAAACATAAACAAAAAATTTCATAAAAATCGGTCAAGCCGTTTCGAAGGAGTTCGATAACAAACACCGTGACACGAGGTTTTTATATACAGGCAATTTTAATGCACCTGTAACCTCGCAGGATTAGATAGCTAACATCATAAACAACAGCGTTTGGTGGTGCCCCAAGTAGACTCCACCACGTCGGCGTTTCACCGACTTGTATTGCTGAATTTTATTTGACTACCAACTCATAGAAAGCTGGTATTACTTACCTTGGCTCCAATTGTCTCCTTCCGTCTCCTCCGTAGCCGGTGGACTTCCTGAGCTAGCTCGAAGGAAGTCGCGGCTCCTGAAGATCTGCAGTGGATCCACCGGTGGAGACCGGAGCACTACAAATGCCTATTAGGCCACCACGACTCACACGCGATTCTGACACAAAGCGGGCACTCTTTTGCACAACACAAAGCGGGCTTTCGCACCCCGATATTAGGTGCGCCGCGCAAATCACTATTTGCTTGAATATTGTGTATTATATTTTATGGATGCCCGGACATCATCCTAACCACAAAATATGACATTTCGACTCGACTCAACTGACATATCACATGCGGCCGGCCGCCAAAAAAGCTGTCACTGCACAGACTAGAATGCAGTGCCGCCTCTCGCTCTTCCTCGAGCGTGAACATCCCCCCGCTCCGGACAGTCCCGGACTGTCCGCCAAATCAGTCTAAGGGGAGGCGAGAAAGAGTAGCGACCGCGCGCTTCAAAACAGAATCCCCAACTAGGACCTCGGCAAACCTGGGCACACCATCAGACCCTAGAGTAAGTTGGACAATGCGTCCGCGACGCCAACGTAAGGGTGGCAGGTTTGGGTCCTTCACTAACACGAGGTCTCCAACCCTCGGTGGGTTTGTCTTATCTGACCACTTAACGCGCTGTTGCAAAATGTGTAAATATTCAAGGTGCCAGCGGCGCCAGAAACTCTGGGTAAGCTGCTGGAGCAACTCAAACCGCGAAAGGCGTCCGGGATTGATATCTCTATAAGGATACTCGGGCAGGGCGTTAAGTGGTCTGCCTATCAAGAAATGGCCCGGCGTGAGGGCCTGCAAATCGTTCGCGTCGGTAGACAACGGACATAACGGACGCGAGTTGAGAACCGCCTCAATCTTATGAAACACCGTCGCGAGTTCCTCAAACGTGAGAATAGTCTCCCCAATAACGCGGCGAAGGTGAGTCTTGGCGGCCTTTACAACAGATTCAAAAATCCCTCCCCAGTGAGGGCAAGACGGCGGGGAGTATCGCCATGTTACCCCCCTACGGGAGAGTGTGGATCCGATCTCAATATTATTTTTATCTAAAAATTCACAAACTTCTCTTATATGTCTATCAGTGCCCTTGAAGTTCGTCCCACAATCGGACCGAATTAGAGAAGGCAGTCCCCGGCGGGAGACAAATCTGCCTAACGCTGCTAAGAAAGCGTCCATGGTGAGTGCACTCACCACCTCCAAATGAACGGCTTTAGTGGCCAAACAAACAAACACACACAAATAAGCCTTTTCAGTCTTAGCATTACGGAGTCGCGACGTTTTTATAGTGAACGGTCCCGCGAAATCAGTTCCAACTCCTAAGAAGGTCATCGATTCATTCACACGATCAGCAGGCAAATCACCCATTTGGGGCTGCATCGTCTCGGGGCGTAAACGATAGCAGGGCAGACATCGAAAGATAACAGATCGGATTATTCTTCGCGCTGACAAAATCCAAAACTCCCGTTGGAGGAGCGCGGTCAATGCATTACATCCGGCATGAGCATTCTTCACATGGCGATCAATGATCAACAATCGCACCAATGGTCCGTCCTTGGGGAGCAACAGGGGATGACGTGATCTATAAGGCAAGTTAGCGTGCCTCAATCGGCCTCCTACACGCAACAATCCTTTATCATCCAGAAAGGGAGTCAAACGCACCAAGGGTCCCTTCAATTTGGACGTCCCGGTACGGAAAATCTTAAGTTCCGGTTCAAACGCTCTAGACTGGGTCATACGCACCCAATGCAGAAGAGCATCTTGGCGCTCCTGCGGTGAGAGGACCGGACACAAATCTTTGTCCTGAGGCCGGCGACAATTTCGTATAAATCTTCTTATCCAAGCGGTCACGCCGAGCAACTTGTCCAGAGAACTGTAGCGGTCTAATAAAAATTCCCGCTCTGGAGCCGCCATAGTCTCGACAGCGTGAACACGCAAGCCCGGATTTGGTACCTTCACCACAGCTGGTGTGGAAGGCCAAGACGGTTGTAACAACCAGTCGGGACCCCACCACAGAGTGTGGTCAATAAGCTGAGGGGCTTCGCTGCCACGTGATGCACAGTCAGCAGGGTTTATTTCACCTGGCACGTGGCGCCAAATCAACGTGGCCTTCGAGGCCTGTATTTGGGATACCCGATTGGCCACAAATACTTCCAGGGAGTGGACGGAGTTCTTAATCCAACACAGGACAACCTGACTGTCGGACCAAGCAAAGAGCGACTCAAAGTCCACACTACGTCCCAGGGTGTCAACAACGTGGTTCATCAACCGAACCAGAAGAGTAGCTCCAGACAATTCTAACTTCGGAATCGTTAATCGAGTCCGAAGTGGAGCAACCTTACTCTTAGCAATTAGCAAGTGGAGCTTAACAGCTCCTCTATCATCAACCGTCCGGATATATACGACGGCTGCGTATCCACTCTCAGACGCGTCACAAAAGCCATGAAGGCTGGCCGTAAACCGTCCCTTAGGCAGTATATGTCTAGGGATACTAACATGGTTAATGTCGGGGAGAGATGACATGAAGGACTCCCAATCTCGCAGCAAACGGCCCGAGAGGGGCTCATCCCACGACACTTCGGCTGACCAAAGTTCCTGTAGGAAGCACTTCATCCAAAACACTACGGGACTAATCCAGCCATTTGGGTCAAAGGTACGAGCTACTGTAGACAAAACCAACCGTTTCGTCCAGACCTTGGGGCTTGGCAGCTCCAATCGATAGGTGAACGTGTCCTGGACAGGTCTGTATTGCACTCCCAAAACAGACAGTAAATCTGGAGTGTTGGCATTCTCAAAAATATGAGGCTCCTGCTGGTGGTCGTCTGGCAAGTCACACAAAAGCTGAGGTGAGTTGGACATCCACTTCCTCAGTTCATAACCACCAGCCCCGAGAAGAGCAATTAGTTCATCTCGCAAAATCAAGGCTTCCTCGACACTAGAGGAGCCCGTACAAATATCATCAACAAATGCATCCTCCTTGAGAACCAAGCCAGCTGGAGGCAATGCAACCCTGAGCTCCCGTATCCAAAAGGGCGCGAACTAAAACAAAGGTGCCCCTCGGGCCCCACACCTGTACGGAGGCTGTTGGTAACAGCACCTGCTCCTGTGGGGGGGTTGCAGCCGACAGTTGGTTTAGTGAAAATCCTCCCGCATTCCCCGCAACGGGGGGGAAGGGGGGTCCGAAGAAAAATGCGTGCGCGGCGGAGGAATAGGGCGCTCAAAGCGCTCGAGCGGGTCCCAATCCGGCACGTACTGGCCCCGATCAAGGCGGCATCGGGGGGCCGGGCGGTGCCCGTGATGGGCGAAAGTTGGGGGAGCCCGTGACAACCGGGGTCTCTCCATCAGAGGGGGAGAGAAGCGTATCGGCTCCCGACGTGGCTCCCTAATAACCGCGGCCCAATCCCGCGGTGGCGCCTCATAAGCGGCGCGTCGATCCCCCCCGCCCGTAGGGGGGGTGGGGCGCCCAATCCTCTCACGGGAGGGGGGGCGCCTGTCCAATCTCCGCGGAGGGGTGGCACGCCCCTCCGATCTCCTCGGAGAGGTGGGTGACCTAGGAGGGCCCCCGCCCGTGTGCGAGTCCCTCTCTCTCACCACCTCACGAGTGTCTCTATTGTTGAAGCACAAAAGGGGGTGATGGGCCCCTCCACAACAGTGGCAATCTCGTGGGTGGGGGCAAGCCGATGCCATATGGGCCCCCAGGCAGCGGTAGCACCAATTCCGCTGCTTGGCCATATTCCTACGCCCCTCGGTGCGTAGGCCAACAAATTTGGGACAGGCCGGCAAACGATGGCCATCCCGCTTGCAACACTTGCAAGGCCTCGGCCTCTCCCCGTGTGGAGAGTTCTGCCGCACTGCAGTATACTGCTTGTGCGGGCGGCGCTCTCTCCGTGGCGCTGCCCGGGTCGCCTCAAAGCGGCCTGTACTCGGTCCCGGTATAGGAGCCAGATCCAAGTGGTCGGTCATCCGACACTCATCCTCCAAAAATCTGAGGAGATCCGAGAAGGGGGGGAGGTACGAGGCACTATTGCCCCCGTACCTTTGTTCGAAGCGTCCCTTCATCTCCATGGGAAGCTTATCGAGGATGAGGTGGAGCAAAATAAAGGACCACTGGTCCACCGGTAGATCAAGTCGTTTGAGCGCGTTAATAGCGCTCAGCAGCGGGTTCAAAATCTCCTTCCTCAATGAGGAGACCCGCGATACTCGTGGCAGCCCTAAAATGGCAGCCACATGTGTGTCCGCTAGCAAGCGAACATTCTGATACCGGGCGGTCAACAACGCCCTTGCAATATCATAACTGTCATCATTGACAGGTAGATGCTGGACAAGTACACCAGCCTCTCCCCGTAAGGCAGAGAGCAAATAGGCCAATTTCTGGCTAGGGAACAGGTCGTCCCTCGAGTGAACCAGGCTATCAAAGAGGTTAATGAACCCCATCCAAGAAGCCAGGTTCCCATCAAAGGTTGGGATGTCCAAAGTGGGCAGTCTGCCCAGCAAGCCGGCCGGGGTAGGCTTGACCTCCCCGGGCGTGCACGACTCACCCCTCCGGGCGGATAGGATTGCCTGAGCCTTGTTTATAATCACATCCGCCTGTTCAAAACACTGATCATAATCGGCATTAAATTGGTCGACTGCCCGCAACTCAGCGGCACCCTCGGCTGGGTGGTCGAGCAGATATTGTTGATGAGCAACGAAAAGCTGCTCCAATTCCTTCAAGCGAGCCGGTACTCCCTCATGCCGAATTAACAAGGCCTGTTCTCGGTCTGGTCGGTCTACCAAAGCGACGGCACTAGCAAACCATCTCAAAATCTTTTGTGCACCCGCGCGGGCACCACTAAGCGGGCTGACTGGCGGGACCATTTTGCACCAAAATTAATAAACACTATAATAATACACGGACAAACAGACCGACAACCGCAGACAATAAAACAGATCGGGAGGAACTTCAAAGGCAGAACAAAATATATAAACAAACCAAAATCAAGTGTAAATGCTAGAACTTAACTAGAACAACAAAGGCATTTAACAACAGAATTTTTCAAACAAATTAAATTCAAGCATTAAGTCAATAACTTAACAAACACAATATTCAAAGGCAAACAAACCAAAATCAAATGTAAATGCTAAAACTTAACACAGCAATATAGTGTATTACAACAACAGCAAAGTCATTTAGCAGCAAAATTTTTTCAACAAATCAAATTCAAGTATAAGTTTACAACTTAACAAACAAAATATTCAAGGGCAAAACAAAGATATGAAAAAACAAACCAAAATTTAAATATAGGTAAATGCTAGAACTTAACTAGAACAACAAAAGACATTTAACCTCAATTTTTCATATACAATGACAATTAGTTAAGGAGATCGGTCCACAAATGAGCTGGTAGTCGGTTTAAAATCAGCAATCAAAACCAATTAATATGTATTGCCCGTTTGGACAACCAACAAGATTACAATATTAATTGTACAATACTAATCAAATACTCAAATCTAAGAACCACGCTCTGCTACCAAGAGATGGTGGTGCCCCAAGTAGACTCCACCACGTCGGCGTTTCACCGACTTGTATTGCTGAATTTTATTTGACTACCAACTCATAGAAAGCTGGTATTACTTACCTTGGCTCCAATTGTCTCCTTCCGTCTCCTCCGTAGCCGGTGGACTTCCTGAGCTAGCTCGAAGGAAGTCGCGGCTCCTGAAGATCTGCAGTGGATCCACCGGTGGAGACCGGAGCACTACAAATGCCTATTAGGCCACCACGACTCACACGCGATTCTGACACAAAGCGGGCACTCTTTTGCACAACACAAAGCGGGCTTTCGCACCCCGATATTAGGTGCGCCGCGCAAATCACTATTTGCTTGAATATTGTGTATTATATTTTATGGATGCCCGGACATCATCCTAACCACAAAATATGACATTTCGACTCGACTCAACTGACATATCACATGCGGCCGGCCGCCAAAAAAGCTGTCACTGCACAGACTAGAATGCAGTGCCGCCTCTCGCTCTTCCTCGAGCGTGAACAGCGTTTGTTCTACGACTTTTGATAATTCGTTAGATTTTCTAACATACTTCTAGAATGTTTGTGACTACGCGCATCACCAGAATTACTTGGGACATCGCGTGAGCGTAGCGTTGTCTTTCGTCGCTGCTCATAAATGACAAACATAGACTTATCAATGTCACGACAGTGCAATAAAATCTTCAAAATTGATTTCTGTTCAATTTATTAAGTTATTTTAAAACTCGTAAAACAAACTTTGTAGTTAATGATGTTAGCTATCTAATCCTGCGAGGTTGCAGGTGCATTGAAATTAACCCTGTAGGTATAAGATAACCCCTATTTCTTAACCGGTCTCCAAACCCTGGTTCGAACTACTGGTGGCAGGGCTCCTGAGCCCGCTGTAGGTTATTAACAAAATCTAATAAATATTATTTATTATACTTAACACTTGCGACAAACGAAGATTGAACACGTATTATTTTTTTTAAAGAATGAAAAGAAGACATTGATGCAAAATTACCAAAACGGGCTAATCACTGTATTGAGGCCCTACGTCATTCATATGCATAATATATTAGTGGTAGACGTTAACTGTTTACAATCAACACACAAACATTTAGGGAACACTAATGAGCGATGGCGTAGTAATACAATTCCTTACAAAATCTAGCTATTGTGTGTGTACTATTCCTTAGATTAGAATTGCAATATTCTTCGATCGCTCTCGCATCTACATGTTTATTTGTTTTTACAACAGATTCGACTGCGCGTAAGTATGTTCATCCTTGTCTCACTCGCACAGTCGTCAGCGCGCCTTCTTTATCGCACTCAAAGTACTTTGAGCGACAAGGTACTCTTCAGTAAGCTAGTTTTTATTATAAAACTGTTCAAAATGTACTACTTCAGTTTGCTTATGGAAATAAATAAAGAAACATTACATTTAATTTGGTAGACAATCTAAGTAATAAATTCTGCATACAAAAGTGTCAGTCAGTATTTTTGTTTCACAAAACGATCAAAAGTCACAGACATAAATTGTGTGTTCAATGTTGTTTTATAGTTTTCGTGTGCGAGCTTAGCTTACGATTTTTCTCTGTGGAATTAACTCGACCATTCGCTTTCCGAGACTAAAACGATTTGTTTGTGTGTGTGTTAATACCGGTGTACCATTTCACGCTGGCCGTCATGAAGGAGTTTGTCCCCAGGTTCCATGGGCGACAACTTCAAAGAGTCCAAATCGACGGAAAGCTTGAACACTCATTCGGTCGGTGAGTAACGCTTTCTTACGCCGCTCAGGGTTGTCTTTCGAAGCAAGTACTAGTGGCGCGGTGTCGTTAACGAAGCGTCAATGACGTGACTTTAGTGACATGGCGTCAGTGACGTGATATGAGTGACGTGGCGTCAATGATGTGTTGCCAGTGATGTGGTGTCAGTATTTGCTTCGAAACTGCCTCACTCGCTAAACTATAGCTAAACTTGTTCTTGCTAGCGGGATAATCGAGACGGAGGCGGGGTATGGCAGGATAAATTACACCCTCCTCCCCCCGCCCTCCCTTACCCTTACCATAGAGAACCGCGGGTAAGGACTCGTTGAATTAGTCTACAATCCACACGTTCTAAGAACTCCGTTTTGACAGCGGTAATCCCTATAGTTTGTTCATTAGTTTTGACAGATAAATTATTGGGATGACACCTGTTAAAACTGGCTTCTAAGAACGTGGGGACTGTAGTTGAGCTTCGAAGATATGTGCACGTACGCGAAATAGTCTTAATTTGATTTTGATGCAGTAATGAGTAGGAGCTTTCGATTCGAACTTCCTACTGACGATTAATGTCAATAATTTGTCGGTGACCGTGTTTAAGTCTATGTGCATAGATCTTCAGTGCTATAGTTATATTTTTAACATAGTCTTGCTTCGGCATACTTATTAGGTACCTCTGCATATGAGTGGATGAAGATTTCCGAGCAAGACAGCAACAACCTCAAGCTCTCGCCGACAGTCTGTTCTCTTTTTCAGCAGCTTTCGGTTTACTTGTAACTAACTTTCAGTTCACCTACATACACGAGTGTTTAAAATAAAACGGTGTGGGATAATTATATTTAATGGTTCGTTGAAAGAATATATAAAATATTTGTTGGTGTATTATCTCCACACTATTAAATTTACATACATGTAAGTTATCCTTACTTACGTTAAAATGATTAATTATAATTTGATCTTATCTTTGTCAATTTTTCAAAAATTTTGGAATCAGTTTAAACTTTTAAAAAAGTGTGGAGTTAAAAGAAGGAAATAAATGAAATGGTATCTCATTTTAATCACAACAAAAGCGAACTATTCATCTAAACTAGTAACTATTATGTAAACTTCTTAACATGTAGTATGTTTTACATAAACAAACACACACGTACAGGCACATGTAAAATGACAATTTGTATCTAGTAGGGGTAATTGTACTTTTTATATTTTAATAACTATTTTAATGAGAACGAAATAACATACTTATATAATTTAAAAAAATATGCTTGTATTTATAAACTTTTATTAAATTGTCAAAAATTATAACTGAAAGTATATTTGCTAGAAGGAGACAGTATTCAAATCACTATACTAGTCACGTTATCCTTAATTCGTTAATGAGCAAGGTTTTTTGTAAAGATGTGTTTTCAATCACGCGTTATCGATTATATTACTCAGATGTATGTAACACACACAGAGACTTAGTAACTATTTAGTATACTTATAGTATCTTTAGTGTGTGTGTAGTTTTTTAGTGTTCAAACTATATAAATTATATTACTCTGTTATAGACGAATTCTGTAGATAACTAACTACGCGTTGTCTTAAGACCTTTAAGTGCGAGTGAGCACACGATTCACTGCACGTTGTATGACCCTAAATTGCTCCGAGATAACGTGACTACTATTTATAAACTATACCTGTCTCGTACAGTAAGCTTCCATACAAGCTATGCACTTACCCTACGAAAACCGCCACTGTTACGAGCGACATAAGATCGGTCCAAAGATCAAACAGTATAGCTTGATTGACAAGGAGCTTACTGTACATAAGGCTGGGGGCTGATTAGCTAACTTCGGTTGCTAACTAGTACTGTTATTTTTGAAAGACACTATATCCATTACTGGTTTTGTGAGTAGTTTTATTATGGCGGCGTTCATTATAGCAGCAATTGATATACGCTATCTTTAAAAGATGACCGTTCTTGTTAGCAATCACAGTTACATAATTTACCTGCCGGACTAACGATTGACAAGCACGGATTGTTAATCGCGACATTTTTGAAGAGGAAACGTGTGACGTTAGTGAAGACCAAACGCTACCGTAGGAATGCGACACGTTTTCTATAATCTGTCATCGGATTGGTTGTACAGGCAGCAGTCTGTCCGACGTGTCTGTGGGGACGCCCAGACTCGTTTCGCCGGACCCCGCCGCCTCGCCTGAACAGGATCAGACGCCGAAAGAAAGGTACGACTATGTTGACCCCTTTACTTTAAGCATGGGTACGTATCGAGTTGCTTTTTTGTTCTGACAAAAGAATATGTCGTTGTTCATAAAAAAAGAAAAAAAATACAAAAGGTCATTTACACAATATCATATTCTACTCATTAACTATTTACAAATTTGTCAACACATGATAGTGTTGTCGCGTACAGGAAGGGTCTGGGCGGCGCGGTGAGGCGGGCGCTGGGCGCGGCCGGAGCGAGGCGCGCCTCGTCCTTCACGTCCGTGGAGCAGTTCACCAAGCGGCAGGCCGGCACCGTGGACGTGTGGTGGCTCTACGACGACGGAGGTGAGCCGACGACGACGACACACACTTCGAGCATACTTTATGCGAGGAAATACACTGACACGGCCGGGGATACGAAGGACAATAACGCGTACAAATCGAGTATTCGGGCTGACTGCGCTGCCGTTCGAACCGCACTGTGAACCGCATAACAGATGACGTCACAGCGAGTCGCTTCATTCTCGGGCGCGTTTCTGAAACCAATGCACTGAAGTTGCTGTATCTTCGTCATTTTTAGTCCGATTTAAATAATTTTTCACAGTGTTTACTGGTTTTTTTGTCGCCATAAGTCTGCATACCCCACAAAAAACATAATTGATCTTCATTGACATTGACCACCTCGGCAGTGCATTCTTTCGATTGCAATAAGAATTTTGAAAATCGGCCCACAAATGGCGGAGATCGGTGAACATTCACAAAAAAAAAAAACAAAATAGATACAGTCGAAAATAGAACCTCCTTTTTTGTCGGTTAAAAATATTTATTTCCACTCGTAAGCTATTTATGGAAATAACCTGTCGCTGCCATAGAAGCGAAATTAGATAAAACAAAACCATTTTTGCGAGAAAAAGTCGATTTAGTGTTTTTTTTTTACTTAAACTAAAATAAATATTTTACTGTTTTTTCATACAGCTAGGTAAGTTGACAAACAAGCAAACCGCCCACCTGATTGTAAGTGGTAACAGTCACCTATAATACATGTCATGTGGTTCTTGTGTGATTTTTGCCTTTTGAATTTATTGTTGAACCTATATGATAAACGGGCGGGGGTAATAAAAATGCCAACTTCCACGAAAGAAATAGTAGATTTTGTTTTATAAGGGCCGATCAGCACCCATCTTACACCCACTTGGTTCGAGCGCCAATAGTTCGGGGTAAATGTCACTATGCCCTGTTTGTTGCAGGCTTGACGCTGCTGCTGCCATACATTCTGTCCACCCGCCGCGCGTGGTCGTCGTGCCCGCTGCGCGTGTTCACGCTGGCCAACAAGAACACTGAGCTCGAGCTGGAGGAGAGGAAGTCAGTACCAATTTCTTTTTATTCTTATTTATTTTCCTACATAAACAATGTTGCTAGAGTAAAGTATAAATTATATAATAAAAGTAAAGTAGTATACAGTTAAGTATACGTGCGCACGCGCACATGCGTGTGTGCGTATGAGTGATATTATGAATTGCCAAATAAATATACAGGGTGTAACTGAACACCCCAATAACATTTGAGGGTATGTATCTATCAGAATTGGAGATTCTGTAGAAAAAATATTAGGGCTAACAAACCTACTTTTTTCCCCATACAAACTAAATAAATAATTTTTTGGTATTAAGTGTCCACAACCCTACGTAAGCGTACGAGGAATACTACGCTCACGTTATACAAACTAAATAAATTATTTTTGGTATTAAGTGCCGACAGCCTTACGTAAGCGTAGGAGGAATACTACGCTCACGTCTGTCATGTGTCATTTTGTGTTTAAATTTCGTTTGTGTTAAGAGCTGATTATGGTTGTCACTTGAAAGTTTTTGCTTTCAGTTTAAAATCAAATAACTCTGAAAGTATTGGGGTTCCAGGTGTCAGACAAGCACCGAAAGTCCATTTAGTATCTAACTTATATGCCCCTTAAATGTTATTGGGGGTGTTCAGTTACACCCGGTATATATATTTTGTCAAAAAGTTATTACTACAGAATAATAAATATTTTTTGAAAGAATCTGACCGACATGCTATTACCGCTCGTTAAAAAACTTGTTTTAGAATGAGTCACCACAATGATTTTTGTTATCAGCATATCTAAAAACTAGGTAACTCGAAAAAAAAGAATCTGTTTTTATTTTTTTTCTATTTTCAAAAATGACAGATATTAAACGTTAAAGTACGGCCTCCGCGGCAAAATCCGGCTAAGCGACCGCGCCAACGTGTGACGTCACGCTGCGAGCTGCGAGTCGGTGCTTGCGTACACCTACATACTAGGCATGGGTAATATCGGATTTTCGCTGTATTGTACCGTATCTATATATCGGTTTTGAATATCAGATATTGAAACTATATATTTCAATATCTATATATTGGTCGGAATCTACGGTACTCTGAAACCTAGATATACCACACAATGTCACATCGTACACATATTTTTAAATATTTCGGTTTTGAATGATATCTATGAAATTCGACCGTCGACACTGAGAATTTACGTTGCAAAACATAAGGTCTAAAACTAATTTGACATTCATTGAAAGATTATAGGTAATAAATAAATAGTTTCAGAACACTTGAGTCAAAGTAATACCATACTTTTTTGCAAATAATTAACTTTAGATTAAACCTTATTTTGTTGCTAATAACGTTCAAACTAAAACGATACGCTCATTCGTTCTGCCAACATAACAATATTTCTCGCTCGCTCATGTATATATTGTTAAACTGTGGCTCAGTCGTATCTATGTTTTTAGTCAGATTTCCGAGTATCATAGATTTTTTGGGTATATGCGTATTGTTTATTACTTGGTTATGGCCGGTCGGTGAAGTCGTGCGATATCCAATATATAGTTTGTTCGCCGTGCGATATATAGATATTAGATATTGTGCCGGTACATAGATATTGTATCTGTATACGATTTGTATCGCCCACTCCTACTACATACTGCGCTCTCGCGGTTTCGCTATAAATTCAATTGTTTTTCTTATAGTGAATGAATAAAATTGTTAAGAAATATTGTATTGTCCCTATGTGTACTAACTCCAGTAAAAAACACCACAAAAAGTGTTTTTTTTTCTGTATCATATAATAAAAATATTCGGAAAAAATGGTTAAAAGTTATGACAAGAGCAGATCCTCTCACAGCCTCAGTCACGAGCATTGTTGTGAAGATCATTTCGACGTAAGTTTTGTGTTTATTATATTATATACATGTGTGTTTCTTTTTAGCAATAGATACCTAATCTGAAACTATAGTTGAATGTGCAGGTTAATAACTTCGCGAGCGCCGAAGAACGCGCTCCCTGGTTTGAGTAGGCGTTGGCGATGACTTTTTGTTTTTAAAAACAAACCCAGGTTTATTAAATCTAATCACAAATGGCTTAAAATGTTAGTTGTACCTATGTTAGTAAGTACCTATTACGTACCTAGTCACACAAGACTACAGTAGTAGATCCTTACATATTATAAAACAAAGTCCCCCGCCGCGTCTGTCTGTCTGTTCGCGATAAACTCAAAAACAATTGCACCGATTTTCAAGCGGTTTTCACCACTCGATAGCGTGATTCTCGAGGAAGGTTTTAGTATATATTTTTTTGTTTTTGTATTTATTTCTGAGTACATTAACGGTATTTGTTGAAGATGTCGGGAATTAAAATTAAGGCGAATCGTGATCCGCGGGCACAGCTAGTACTTAATAAAGTTAGTCATGTATGTTGATAGTCAGTGGTAAAGAACAAGTTATTACTAGGTTTTTTGTAATATTATTTCAAAAGTATGTTTACCAAGATCACACCTGGTACCTACCTATAACACTGACTGTAACAAACTTTTAATTTTATTGATCTTACATAAAAAAACAACAAAAAAAGTAAATATGATTTATTTATTATTACTAGCAGATGAGTTTAACTTGGTGAGGTCTGAGTGTTTGAGGTGAGGTATGAGGTCTGGGTGTTTTTTTGTGTGTTTTTATTACATTAAACCAGGGCATATCGATACTGTGTATTTTAGTGGAGCGCAATCTTCACATGCTGCGCTTAATATTCGGCAACGGTAATAGTATACATATACAGTAGAATGACTTTATAGAAACGGTCGAAACACGCGCTATGCCTACGCGCCTCGATCTGGGATCGCATAGCTACAAGGGCTGTCAACAAATGCAGTTCACCGCAGGGTATACGCACGAGTCAAACGGAGCGCACGGTCGGTAAGCGAGCAGCCCTATCGCGGGCTACGCATAGGGAATGCAATCCGGATTATCCGTATCGGCTCTGGAGGTGCGAGGTAGCGGGGCGCGGCGCGGGACGCGGGTCGAGCAAATAACCAAAAAACAAAAAATCCAAATAACAAAAAAAAAAAGCATTTGATTCGATTTTCATGTGCTTTTATTTTAATCCATAAAATCCGGATTGGAACAAAATCCGTTCTTAAAAATCTGGATTTTAAAACAAACGGACGCACCAAGCGATGCCGAGCGGCCGTAGGTATAAAATTCCAAAGAGGGGCCGAGTCCACATACTGTATTATACTATTACCGTGATTCGGCTGTCGACTTCATTGCATTTTAAGTGTAATATGGCTTAACGCAATATTTTGGAAGTATATGTTGAACTTTGTCTACTTGGAAAATATTTGTAAACCTTGCCGTTTGTAACTCGACAAAAAACAAACAGTTGTCTTTTAATAAAACTTGATTGAAATACTAAAATAAATGAGTAGTTAGACATTTACTTACATTCAGTTTTATTCCTCGCATTTCAATGGCTACATAATCACAATTTACAAAAACCTCTTTCATCTACTATGTCAATTTAATAAAAATAATATCTAAAGTAATCGCTAACACAAACACAACAACAAACATTTAAAATATTTGGTGCAAACCACTTGAGAAATGAAATTTTATGCACGTAAACACTCCGCATCACCCGCAATCGGACATAATAGTCGCAGCGTGACGTCATCGCAGTAACGCGCGAAGGAACGCAAATTTAAAAAAGCGCTGAAACTTTACCACGCTGTAACTTTGGAAATCCTGGCCCGATTTTGATGAAACAAAAACTATTATTATTTGCATAAGTACGCGCATTAAATGCAGTAACTTTTATAGTAATATTTCGATGTGTTGGTGTGACTCATTGCGCGGAAAATGGCCTTGCCAGATTTTATTTAGAAATCCCGAATGTCGAAGGAATCTTAATTGAATGAATTGATGATCTGAAAAAACAATTGCCATTTTATATTTATATACATATTATAAATGTAATTTTTATTTGTGTTTGCAGCATGGCGTCCCTCCTGTCGAAATTCCGAATCGACTACTCGGCGCTGACGATGATCCCGGATATCAACAAGAAGCCTAAGGACGCCACGCTTGCTTACTTCGAGAAACTGATCGCGCCCTTCCGGACCTCGGACGACAAGGATGAGAACGGTAGGATTTTTTTACACACAACAGGGAAGCTGATGGTAAGTGACGAAAAGGCTGAAGAAGGGAGCGAGCTTCACCTGGTCTCCTCAACAACTGCGGAACTGGTTATCTCACCTCATAGCTACGCAGAGGGGTCAGAAGCCCTTCCACCAACCAAGTCAAACAGAAAACAATTATATCCCCATGGGGAAACGCAAACCAGACCTCCAGATCAGTAACAGATTATCTCAACTACTAAATCATGAAGGAGGACGTTGATTCTGAAGAACCAATTTAAGCAACTCCACTTCTTATAGCCGTAACAGACGATCAGATTTGATTGGAGCCAACCGTCCGACCCCGATCAAATTGGAACGTGTGTACGGCTGTCGGCCCGACATAATTATTATTAGCTTGTTGGTTGCTTGACGGCCCGATCGCTCATCCGACAAGTAGGGACACGACAAAAGACAAAAGTATCGATACTTTGTTATTTAATTTAATTATGTGTGCTTAAAGTAATAATTTAGGGCCGGTTTTTCAATTGTCAGATAACTCTTAACTGTTGAATAAATATGGCGATATGACAGATTTTCTATACAAAAGCAGTCAAACTGTCATTGTTATTCCTCAGATAAAAGTTAACTGACTTTTATCTGATATCTGATATGATTGAAAAATCGGCCCAAACTAAAGTGACTCGACTGCTGTCCTGCCAAACCACAATGTAGAGAAAAAAATGTATTGCAAATATTTTGTTTGTTTTTGTTTGTGTTTTAATAGGGTTTTCGTTATTTATTTATTTTCGCACGTTTAGTTACGCATTTTACAGTAAGCTCTTTGTCAAGCTATACTATTTGACCTTTGGATCGTTCATATGTCGCTTGTAATAGTGGCGGTATTCGTAGTGTCAATGTAAAACTTGAATGGGAGCTTAATGTACATCCTGCTGTGGATTATAAAAATAGTTATTAACAAACATTGCCCTTTTTATGAGTACCTACCTAATATAATAAACTTTGATTTGTGAATTTACAGTTGCTTTTTTATTATTGTTTATACGCACCTACTTAATTTGTTGCTGTTTTCAAGTCACTGACTGACGTTGAAGTACTCTACACTTTGAATTTGAAGTTCTGATACTTTTGTTTCAATATTTTTACGAGTACCTACGATACTTTTTTAACCCCCGTCGGAAAAAGAGGGGTGTTATAAGTTTAACATAATGTGTATCTGTGTGTCTGTGTATCTGGATGTCTGGCTATGGCTTCATAGTTCCCAAACGAATGGAACGAATATTCAGTGATACAATACAAGGCATCCGAAGGCGATGCCACATGGAGGAAAAGTACCATAGATACCGTAGATATAACTGCGGAAAGATTTCATAATTTTAAATTCAAAACAAATCCAACCGCATTAAAAGACTGCTAAATAATCACCTGTCTGGATCGGGAATCGAACCCACCAAATGAAGAAAATGAATATCCTGTATTTTTATGATACCAATCGATAGAGTCGGATCACAGGAAAAAATATATCTAATAAACATTACCTGAAAAACTTAAGGAAAACCATGAAATCTATCTGTACCTATTTATTTATTATTTATTAACTTTATAAAATATAAACAAAAGGTGTTAATTTATTTGAGTTTCGCAAAGACAAATTGTGTTTTTGTATTGGCCAAAATAGTATTTTGTATCGATATCGATATAGGTACATAATACTTTTTACGGCATCCCTTCTATTGGATTGCCAACCGCATCGGACCGTCTGTAGGCGCGTCGGCTACTCATTTGATTGGATCACGTTGGATCCAACCAAATCGGAACGTCTGTTAACACTTTTATTTACGTTTACATTTCTCCTACAGTGTTCCTTTCGCATAAACAAAGTTTTAACACCATAATGACCTTCCGTCATAAGAACCTTCCCCAGAATGCAGTAAATGTTCGAGAAAAGAAATTACATGGGGCATTTATTGACCGAATCCACGGTAATAGTAAAATCCGAATCGGCCCGGGAGTTATCGAATTAAGTGCTCAACAACATTTTCATCGATCCATTTTATTTCTAATACAGATTTGGATGTTTGTCAGGTATAACGGAGGCGGATCTCCTGGCGGCTCGAGACCGCACGCACCGCCACTTGCGGCTGCGCGAGCTCATCATGGAGCACTCGGCGGCCGCGCGGCTCGTGTGCGTCACCCTGCCGCTGCCCAGGTATGTGCGGCGTCTATCATCATCATCATCACCCATCATCATGGAGCACTCGGCGGCCGCGCGGCTCGTGTGCGTCACCCTGCCGCTGCCCAGGTATGTGCGGCGTCTATCATCATCATCATCACCCATCATCATGGAGCACTCGGCGGCCGCGCGGCTCGTGTGCGTCACCCTGCCGCTGCCCAGGTATGTTCGGCGTCTATCATCATCATCATCATCACCCATCATCATGGAGCACTCGGCGGCCGCACGGCTCGTGTGCGTCACCCTGCCGCTGCCCAGGTATGTGCGGCGTCTATCATCATCATCATCATCACCCATCATCATGGAGCACTCGGCGGCCGCACGGCTCGTGTGCGTCACCCTGCCGCTGCCCAGGTATGTGCGGCGTCTATCATCATCATCATCATCACCCATCATCATGGAGCACTCGGCGGCCGCACGGCTCGTGTGCGTCACCCTGCCGCTGCCCAGGTATGTGCGGCGTCTATCATCATCATCATCATCACCCATCATCATGGAGCACTCGGCGGCCGCACGGCTCGTGTGCGTCACCCTGCCGCTGCCCAGGTATGTGCGGCGTCTATCATCATTATTGTATCTTGAATAAAACGCGTAAATTAATGAATTATAAGTTTTATTCATGGAGACACGTTTACACTGAATCTGTAACTAGCAGAGAGAGAGAAAGGGATAGCGATATATTTCGCTCTCATTTTAGGGATACACAATCTCCCACACCAAAGTGAAATTTACTCTTTAGGTATACAGACAGCTATTAGACATTGAGATACTATAACATTGAGATACAACTATCGCTTAAAACTAATGCTCATTATTCGTCCAGAGTTTGAGAACAATCTAATATTTGATTAACGTGACGTTTCCACTGGGCTCCATCTACGTCTACAATATATGTGACACCTGGTACAGCTTGCCTAACTATCAGACCTTGAACCCATGATTTATTGCCCTTACGAAAGTCTTTTACCATTACTTTTTGTCCAATCTCAAATTCAACTTTTCTATTAGAGTGATTTCTATTTTCTAACTTGCCCTCCACTTCCTCCCGCAAGGGTGGCGGACGCAGTAAACTAAATCTATTCCTCAACTCCCTTCCCAACATTAATTTAGCTGGTGTGGTTCCAGTAGTACGTTGAGGAGAGTTCCTATAATCCATTAAAAATAAATTTATTGCATTTGACATAGAATAACCATTGTCTCTAATTTTTGTTATTATAGATTTGAAAGTTTGTACAAATCTTTCTGCAGCCCCATTTGTTGCAGGGTGATATGGAGGTGTGAATGTATGTCTTATTTGACATGCTTTACAAAATTCTTCAAATTCTAAACTTGTAAATGAGCGTCCATTATCAGTTACTAATTGTACTGGGAACCCAAAAATGCAAAACATTTTTTAAATATTTCAATTGTTTTTTTAGATGTGATATTTGGCATTTCAAATACCTCTGGCCACTGGTCCTTCGCTGCTTGCTTCAGTTTCCTAACAAATGTCCCCTTCAGATTCGATGACCTTTCGGCCACGAAGTTTATGACGGCCAGTGCTCGACCCATGCGCTCGGTAACGGTGAGCGCCGGGTCGTCATCTCCGCTCTCCTCCAGCGTAGTCAAAGCCTCCACCACCGCTGATGTTGTTGCGGGGAGGGGCGTACGTCTTGTGCTTCTCGGCTCTCTCGGCATTTCTAGGAGCTCTTTTTCAGCCTGTAGCTGTAGTTGCAGGCGCTCCTGCCGGAGGTACTCTGCCTTAGCCTTTGCCAACCCTACGTATTCTCCGGTTGTTGGCGGGCGGCCTCTGCCTCGCTTGCCTTTAGGCTTAGGTGTCCTAACGGAAGACAGCGGAACATCTTCAAAAGAAGGATCATCGCTGTCTTCCTCTCCTCCTACTTCACGTGCCCTCTTCCGGCGAGCGGTAGAGGCATTCATGCCACTGTCCGTGCTCATGACAGAGGAACCCTCCGACAGACAATCGGACTCTCCCGAAATCGGGAACATATCAGGAGCATCATAGTCCAGCATGATGTCCGATATGCTGGCCCTTCTCCTTCCTCCTTTGCGTCCGGTCGCATTCTTACCCCTCGACGACCCGGGAACCGCCGTCGGGGGTTGTGACTCTCCTGCCGCCTCGGTTAAGTCGATGGTATTTCCACCAGCCGGCCCGGATACCGGTGGTGGCCCGCTCTTAACGGGTTCGCATGAGCTGAGCGCATCGTCGCTCGGAAGGGTGGAATTTGGTAGAGCCAGCCCCAGATACGCCTGGCTGCCCGCAGCCGCCTTGCGCGGTCCTACGGGGGGGACTGATACCCCCTGGGGACGTTTTGAGTTTTTGCCAAATTCCATGATATGTGTATTTAGGGATACACTCCCTTACTCCGCTTGGGACTGGTCTCCCACCAGCCACGCACCCCCTCGGCACGGAGACGCCACCTTGGGGTTGGGGTGATTTTTTATTGTGGTTTTCTTCCACGCGGCCCGACGCTCAGTGCGCCGGACCCCCGTGTCCGCTCAATGCGGCCTACGGGTTGCCCGACGGCAGACCCCACTGGATCCACCGCCGCGCGGGTGAGCCGAAGCTCAGGGAGATCCCCTGCAGGCGCAGAGCGCCATGGTGAGAAAATTCACCACAACCCTGCTGCCACAGAAGGCAGCAGCCGAAAACCGGCTTCCGGCGAAAGCCACACCTCTTCTTAAGAAAAGAAGAGGGGACTTCGCCCTGCACCGCATGAAGCGGTTGGCCACACAAAGTGGCCCGCCGAGTTGAACCCAGCCATCCCACGCCCCCCCCCCCCCCCTCCATGAGGGGCCTCTCGTCAGACTCTTAGCCTCCGACAGAAAATCTGCCGGGTTGTCCAGGGTGCACCACGAGGAGGTGTTCTGACATCGCACCCCATCATAAAATGGGCCTAAAAAAATCTGCATGTATTCTGTACCAAGGTGTCGGGGCCACTGGCCATGGTTGCTGTGTTTTTGATGGGCTTTTACTATTTTGTAAACAAATAAGGCAATTTTTTATAAAGTTTTCAATTTCTGTATCAATTTTGGGCCACCAAAAATAAGAGCGAGCAATCTCTTTCATGCGAACAACCCCAAAATGGCTTTTATGTAATTCCTTCAATACTGATTCTCGAATTAGATCGGGTATTACAATACGGTATCCCCAGAATATACATCCCCTGTCTATATTCATCTCATTGCGTCTGGTATAAAATGGCATTATGTCTTGGGGCACGTTTTTTATCTGGCCACCCATCTGATAGATATCGACTTAGTGGTGTGAGTGTTAAGTCTTTTTTTGTTTCTGTTTGTATTAATTTCCAATTTAGTATTTCCAATTGGGAGTCGCCCAACTGATAGATGCTGCTCGTATTACAATTTTCTAATAAAGGGTGTAAATTATTGTCTTCACACTTAGTTTCTATTACATTTCTAGAAATATAATCAGCTGGGTTGATATTTGATTTTATATGCCTCACTTTATAGTTAAACGCTGACAAAAATATTGCATAGTGTTGTAGTCTTTTAGCAGCCATCTTTGGAATACTTTTATTTGGTCCAAATATTCTAACTAATGCTGTATTGTCTGTTTCAAGTTCAAAAAATCTACCATATAAGTAGTTATAGAATTTTGATATTCCAAAAATAACTGCCATGGCTTCTTTGTCTATAATTGTATATCTCTTTTCTACATCATTTAATTTTTTGCTTGCATATGCAATTGGTTTTACTATTCCTTCCTTACTTCTATTTGATAGTACTGCACCTAAGCCTATATCCGATGCGTCTGTTGTCAAGATTAGAGGTAAATCTGGATCATAATGTCTTAAGTTGGTTGTTGACGCCAGATGTTTTTTAATAAGTTGAAAAGCTTTATCACATTGTGGTGTCCAATGGAATTTATTCTTTTTTGTACATTCATACAGTGGAGCTATTATTGTAGCCATGTCTTTTAGGAAACGGGAATAATAATTTATTTTTCCTAAAAATGATTTTAGTAAGGTTAAATTTGTTGGTGTTTTTGCCTTTAATAATGGCTCTATATTGGAATTAATTATACTTATTCCATTTTTATCTACTTTATATCCAAATACCTCCAAACTTGTTACAAATAATTTGCATTTTTCAGGTTTTAACTTAAATTCACATAATTGCAGTTTCTCTAGAACTTTACACAATGTTTCTATTATTTCTTGCAAGTTTTTACCCATAATGTAAATATTGTCAATGAATACAATAGTATGGGGTATGACTTTTAACCTTTTTGACATCAAACGTTGAAAAGACCCTGGTCCCGAGCTTACTCCGTATGGGAGATAGTTATTTTTTATTTTATTTTAATTTTTGTTTTATTCGGAACACAAACAGTTACATTTACACACACAAGTATTACATATAACAGCACATAAACCAGTAAAGTGTTCACATATAGTTAAAAATTACGGACTAAGCAATCAAACAAATAATTTATTAAAAATAATAATCCCAAATATAGAGAAAAAAAAAACTATCAAATTCAATGTCAGTAAAATAATTCAAATATAATCTAAAAAAAAATTAAAATCAGAAAAAAATAATAATTTCAAAGTCATTTAGAAAACTTATATTAGGTAAGCTCACTTAGCATAAATGGGTAAGGCAGAATATTAATTAAATTTTAGACTTCAGTCGTACAAGATATTTAAATTTATTTATGTTCAGACTGAAGTCCAAAATATCAATATCTGTAAAAAGCTTATTGAAAGATAGACATGCACGATATAAAAATATATTTCTAGCATATTTGGTTTTGGTGGTTGGAACAATAAATACATCTCGACATCGAGCATTGACACGGGGACATCGTACAGTAATTTCCCTTACCAAGTCAGGCGAGTCAATCAGATTATGAATTAATTTAAAAAGAAAAACTTGGTCCCTTATTTTTCGACGGGCTTCTAAGGATAACATATCTTGAGGCAATGATTGATGAGATCTATTACAATGATACTTTAAGTATTTTAGGAATTTGTTATTAATTGATTCAATGTCATTGATATAAATGTGATATTGTGGGTTCCATATGACAGATCCATACTCTAGAATAGATCGAACAAAAGAGTTATATAGTAAAACTAGGGTTGAACCATTCCTAAACTCCCTGCCCATCCTAAGTACAAAGCCCAGCATCCGATACGCTTTATTGACAATAGAGTTTATATGCGAATTAAAGCTCAATTTGCTATCGACAATAATGCCTAAGTCTCTGACTTCATTCACACGAGATAAGATAGTACTATTGAGTTGATAATTGTGACAGTAAGGTTGCCTCCCTCTTGTGAATGTCATCACCTGACATTTTTTTATATTTAAAAATAGATGGTTATGCTCACAGTACTTACAAAGAGAATCCAGATCGTCTTGGAGTTTTAAGGTATCTGACTGCGATCTTATTTCTCTAAAGACTTTCATGTCATCTGCGTAAAGTAAAATATTACTATGTCGAATACATTGGGTTATGTCATTAATAAATAAATTAAACAATAATGGTCCCAAATGGGAGCCTTGAGGTACGCCCGATGTAACAGGAACAAAACTGGAACAGAAACCTTTTATAGTGACGGCTTGACTACGTTCCCTAAGATATGACGTCACCCACCGCAATAAGTCACCATGGATGCCAATTTGCTCAAGTTTACGTATGAGTATTAAATGAGAGATTTTGTCGAAACACTTTGCATAGTCTGTATAGACAACATCGACTTGATGGCCGCGGTCCATGGACCCCGCTACACTATGAGTAAATTCACAGAGATTTGTCTCCGTGCCTCTTTTTCCTCTAAAACCGTGTTGTTGATCTATCATTTTTGGCGATAGGCAAGGGTACAAGATATCGAATAAGATTTTTTCGAACATCTTAGCAATTGTGCAGAGCTTTGAGATGGGACGGTAATTTTGCACTAAGTGTTTATCACCAGATTTGTAAATTGGGACCACATAAGATTGTTTCCATAGACGTGGCATCACACCCTGCCCCAGAGATAAGTTAAATAAATACGTGAGAGGTTTGACCAAACTCGTTCTACAGTATTTCAAAAATATAGGGGGAATACCATCTGGTCCGTAGCCCTTGTTTTCATCCAACGCCCCAAGATACTTTAAAACTGTATCACTACTTAAAGAACCTATACAACCAACAGATGTATCATGCCGATCTCGAACAGTTCCTAACACAAGACCTTGCACAGGAGGGTTTTGGTTGATTGGTTCGAAAACTGATTGAAAGTATTCATTAAAAAGACTACACACGTGCTCACCATTAGTGGATGCCACAGAGTTCAAATAAACAGTGTCGGGAAAAGCAGTAGTTGATTTTTTGGATTTAACAAATGACCAAAAATAATTACTATTATTGCGTAACTTGATTTCCGAACTATATAAATATGAATTGTAACATTCAGATTGAAGTCGTTTCTGACGACTGCGTAATAGTGAAAAGATATTGTAGTCACAGATTCGACCATACAATTTCCATTTTTTGTGAAATTTAAGTTTCTCTCTAGTTACTTTGATCAAAGCTTTAGAATACCACGGAGGATAACCAGAGTCACACTTTGCAGTCCTCTCAGGGACATACTCAGCTATAACACTATTAAGCTTACTGTAAAATATGGAAAGGGCTACTTCTATATCATCACATTCACCAAGGTCACTCCACTCCATTTCCCATAGCGCAGCGTTAATAATACCGTAGTCCGCAGTACGAAATGACCGGACCGACCGCGGCGCATCACGAAGCTGATTATCACGCGAACAATGACCAACAATTTCAAGGGCAGGATGATGTAGATCCTCAGGAACCAACGGCTCAGAACAGTGTGTGACTCTACACTGAATGTTTGCCATAATAAGATCCAAACATCTAGAGTTGCAATTCAAGACCCTGTTGAACTGTTCAAGGTTTGTAACGGCGAGAAAACTATCTAAGGCCTGAACAACACTACCTGCAGTTCCATCACTATTCAGAGAAATTGATGTATCATCAAAGGTCCAATTAGCATTGCTAATATTAAAATCACCGACTATTAAAAACTTAGATTTCGAGTCATTAATAATGCTGTTGGTAACACTCTCAAAGTATTCGCAAAGAGAATCATATTGCAGCCGGCCATGAGGAAAATAGCAACAGTGTATTCGAGTGCAGCCCGCGTCAGGCGCTGAGGTGCAAACAGACACTTCGATCACGTCAGCAGCAGCGCCAGGAAGCTGAAATATAATACACGAACGAACAGAAAAAGCACGGTGTACAGCAATAAGGACACCTCCACCCAGTTTGGCACCCGTAGTCATGTAGTCACGGTCAGCTCTATAAACCGAATATCTCTTATCAAATAATTCACCATCAAAAATACCATCAAGTAGCCATGTTTCACTTAAGCAAATTATATCATAATTGGTTTGTAATAAGTTATGAAAAAATACATTTGTTTTAGTTCGCAACCCACGAACATTTTGATAATAAATTGATAATTCATTTCCATTATTAGTATTCATCAATAATCACAACAACTACCACATAATGCATTAACAAACTAAATTTAATTTTAAATACTAAAAACATTATAACAGTAAATTTATTTATTAATACAGCTATCATATTCAAAAGTAATGTCAAAATTATATTCAATGGTAATGTCAAAATTATACGTTTAATTAGATACATTTTAACCCTACAGCGCATAGTGGCACACATGTGGCACATACCAAAAAGACCTCTATATTTCAATACTCGAATTAAGTGGCGTCATCTAGTAAAAAGTAAACTAACTATGAAGGATTGGTTAATCAAATTTAATACCAAAAATTTTGGTTAGATGTCTCTGAATGAATGTTTGATTACATTTTGTTCAAAACAAACGGTATTTTGAAAGTGGTCAACAAGTGGCGATTAAAAAAGTCAAAAACCTGATAAATTTGAATGGTTTGGATACGAAATAATTAGTAGAGGTAAGTATATGTTTCTATTTGTTACTTTACTTGTTTTTTTGTAGTTTCATAAATAAACAGTACATAGAAATACAACATTTTTGTATGTGACAGATGTGGTACACTGTGCAATGAGTGTCCTCGTAATAAGATGTATTGCTTGTAGATGAACCGAAGGAAAAATTTGAATTGTGATGAAATTCAACACTTCCTTGAAATACCTTCCAGTAGTGAAGATGACCTGGAACTGTTTGATGAGGACAGCGATGATGACTTGATCAGAATCCAGGATTTGGTGATAAACGAAGTGGAGATATACTACAGGGTGACTTCTTCGATGAAAACATGACCATACCTAGTCCAAGGCCAAGCAGTAGTATGCTAGTGATACAGCCAACAAGCACTTCTTCTAACATAGCCATCGTTTCACCACAACCTAGTTCTTCCAGGCAAGCAAATGCTAGATCCAGCCGAGTAACATCACGAGAATGGGCCAATCAAAAAGGAATGAACTACGCCAAGCTCTTCATGGGTATAGAATAGACAATTGGCTCAAATTTACACTGAGCTCAAGCAAATTTACACTGAGATCCCAGATTCGCCTACTGTTGGGTGCTCTAAGCAGACACTTCGGCACTAGGATCATGCTAACCAGGATTGGACACGCCAGTTCCAAAACCTGTAGGGCCTGCAAGGAGGGAGAAGAGAACATGGAGCACCTGCTGTGCCACTGTGACGCCCTAGCTTGCAGGAGACTAAGGCTGACGGGAATTTGATACCCAAAACCGGAGGATTACAGGAATATACCTCCGAAGGACATCGTCGAGCTCATGGGCACGATAGACTGGACTGTTGGTGGCGATGGCATTACAGACTACACAACGGCACAACGGCACTACGGCACTACGGCAAGGGGTAGCACAAAAGATCCATGGTGGGTTGAAATGCGAAGGCTCAATAATTGGTACATAAGAATATTCTATAATTTGCTAGATGTGATGCTGATAAATAGCTGGCTTCTATATAAAAGAGTAGCGACGCAAAGACAAAACACAAAAGTGATGAAGTTACTAGAATTTCGACTGGAGGTGGGGCCAAAGCATTGTGTTTGTGTGGTCCATCAATGATAAAGAAGAGAGGAAGACCCTCATCATTCGTATCTGACATGCTTGAAGAAAAAATTAAGAGAAAGCCAAAACTCAACGTACCACCTAAAGATGTCAGGATCGATGGAATTGAACATTTTCCTATTTGGTCTAACATTAGGAAGTGATGTAAATGACCTTCTTGTAAGGGGAAATCTTCTGTAATTTGCTAGAAATGTAACTAGGCGCTCTGTCTCAATAAGGACAAAAACTGTTTTCTGTAATTCCACAAAATAGTTTCCGTAATTGTTGTTTTTTTTTCTATACGTTTCTATTTTTCACAAAAAGTTCCTAATTTTTCTAAAAATTTCTAATTTTCACTATAACTTCCAATTTTTATAAGTACAAATACTTTGATTGTAAGGTTCTATAACCAAATACTAAATTATTTATTATAATACATATTATTTTCATTAATAAAGCTTGATTATTATGAGTTTATATCATTTTTACCTGTTTCTAAAACATAATACAGATTAACATTATATTGCATGATGTGCCAGATGTGGGCCATATACAAAAACTTACATAACTATGTTTCTATTGAGTTGCGATTTTTTAAAATATTTTTTCGAGAAATAGTTTCATATTTTCTAGGTGATATATTTTTTTGGAAGCCGAAAAAAAAATCATGCACTGTAGGGTTAAGCCCAACCACCATTACCAAATACTCCTCTGCCATAGTAAAAAAAATTACTATAATAACAATAGCAATAATAGCAGTAGGATTAAGCATAAAACAAAACCTGACAGCCATTTGCATTTTATAAAGCTTGGTACAAGAAGCGACCATCCACCCGATTAACATTCTTAAATACTGTACATGTACTATACAAACAACATTATTCGTACTAAGTATATATACTTGCAATGAAAATGAATAAGTTATAAAGATAATAAAGATTAAATTCAATACCACGAAACATAAAATAACGGCCCTAAAATTGTAGATAGTATTAATCAGCAATATATAACAACAGATCAGCAAAAAATAAAAATTACGCCCTTCAAAGCCCATTAAAAATTTTACACTTACTTGAGCTTGTTTAAATCATCAGCGTGCGTTATATGAATTACAGGAGATGATTCAGAATGACGCGCCATTATGACACAATTCTTAACCCACACATAGGCATATTTTTTTTCTTTACATATGGACTTAACACGCATTAATAATGCTTTATTATTGCTTGTTAGATGGTCGTTAAAATAAATTCTGTTAGAAGCTCCAGAAAAACCAATATCTGACGCGATCAAACTCAACTTCTTTACCCGAGCCAGAAAGTCATCCTTCTTATAACGTGACAAGAAACGAACGACAATAGGCTTTATTTTTTTGTCAGTACTATTCTTTTGAGTTACTCTTGTAATAAAATCAATATCATTACTAATATTCACCTCAACTCCAGATCGCTGTACCATGGAACTAATTATGTCCAAAAGGTTTTCTCCTTTTCTCTCTGGAACACCGTATATCTCGATGTTAGACCGTCTACTCCACTGCGCCTGTTTATTGCTCTCCGTCTCGAGAACTTTAATAGATTCATTGATATCATTCAGACTTGATGGTAAATTAAGGAGTGGTCTAACCTCTGTGTTAATTTTATCGATTGTGTTTAATACATCTTGATGTTGAGAGTTAACAAAATTTATTGCCTCACGGAGATCAGCAACATCCTCCCGAATTAATTTCAACTGCTCACTAAAAGTATCTGTCAAAGATCTCAACAGCTCCAGTCTCATTTTTTCAACTTCGCTTGCTACTATTGACCGAATGACTTCGGCAGACGTGGTAAGGTACTCATGTTGAGGCGAAGGTGGTGATGAATTGTGGGTACTACTACCACCTCTTTTCGTATTAATATTAGTCTGCTTAGTCTGCCCTCCGCCGGTGTTACATCGCACAGGTGTGTTATCGTTATTATCTCGCTTTGGCCCATTAGCTGAACACCCGGGACAAATCCATTTTTTTCTAAGCTCGGACGTCACATTATTTCGAGACTCGGAAGGAAATAAACATTGTAGATGGTATTTCAACTTGCATTTGACACAGACCAACGATCCATTATTTCCCTCCTCAGGTGACGTACAACATGCAAATTTCATTGTATTAAATTAAAATCAGAAATATCGAAGAAAAAGATTGAAAAAAAGTTGTGCACGTTCGTGGTATCGAACTCCCGACCTCTTGACTTGACGCTGTCGTGTTCCACTCGTTGCACTTCTCGCCACGGACCAGTTACTTTACTTGATGAAACTAGCTAACATGTGGTGCACTTTTTTTTTTACTCTTAAAGTATTGTAGGGTAATATTGGTAGCACAATGCAATTGGAGATTCCCGGCCGTTGAATAACACACTGAACACATCAAATCATTCCTCGGAAAAGCAATAATCACAACAATAAATCAGTAACCACTAAACACTGAGGATTCTAAAGATAACTATTATAAATTGAAGACCACACGAAACGATTGAAATGATATTTGGAAATTTTAAATAGCGACGACAAAATTACGTGACTGCTCAGAACCGCTGTTGTGCGGGTAATTATATTTATAAGTTCCTACTTCTGTAACTATGGTAGTACAATTTTGGCTTTCAATACTGAGGGGTGCCTGCAAATAGGCTTCTTTTAAGAGGATTGTGAAGTAATCGTGCGCGGCGCGAGTAGGTATTTTCCAAAATGCTATCTGTTTCACGCTCGGCCTCCCGTCTGGCGTTTACACCACAAATACAACCTTAATACAACACGCGCAAATTCTCACGCACACAACGACAGCTCAGCGCGCGACTCCTCGGCGCGAGAACTCGAGATCATTATTTTACCGTTTGTAATGTTTTGCGTTGCTTAGGTATTCCTGACTGCCTTTCCGCTCGCAACTTTGCCTTCGTTATTTTCGTTTTTCGTGAGGGAATTTTGTTTTCCCGTATGAAAAATTATTTTATAACCTTATAATCGAGCTTTATATAGTATAGATTGATAATGTAGCATTCTATTAGTCAAAATTTTTTTTAAATCAGCCTAGTAGTTTTTAAAAATTAAAAATATAATAAATAAAAATAGCTTTATTTCTAAAAATCATTTTAACAATAATTATGCCGAGACTTCCCAGTGAGCTAGTTTTTGAGTTTATTTATTACAAACAAAAATACAAATCTTCTTTCTTTATAATATTTTAGTAGATAAGTTTCGTAAATTATTTCAGTATTCCTTTGAAATTTATAGTGTAGGCACTTACTGTGTATCCCTACCAAGTCCTACTTTATAGGACTGAGCTGTTATTTGTTATGAAAGTACCTATCTATCGTACATTTACCTGTCTAAAGAAAAGGACCTTTTTAAGATGAGTGTTATTCTGAATTAAAATGATTTTCATTTGAGATGTGAATCAATAATGGATCCTTTATGAAAAAAATAAACACTGAACATAAAATGACATTAAGGGTCTGTTTCACAATCAATAAGTAAGTTTTGAATAACTTACTTGACAGATTCTTTGACATATTTTTCATATAACAACCGTCAAATCATCTGTCAAATAAGTAAGCTATTCAATACTTACTTTTCGATTGTGAAACAAGCCCTTACAATTGTTTAAACAAGAACAGACCCTCTTGTTAACTTAAAAATAAATAACAAAAAATCTATTATTTTAGATAGATAAATTAATACTTTTACAAACAAACTAAATAGGAGCAGGGATTTAAAAAATATAAAGTTTTTTTTTTTTTTATTTATTCAAAAAAAATACATACAATTTTAACATTTTATGTATCGCCAAACTGCTTACCAGTTTGTTGGCGAAATCAATAAGTAATAATTGTGCATCAAATAAAAAATACCTCTCATTTTTATACACTAATCTTGGGTAGTTATATTAATAGTCTTAGAATTCTAATTTTTACCACCTCCGTGGTCTAGTGGTTGAGGCCACCGGATGTTGATCGGGAGGTCCGTCCGGCGGGGTTCGATTCGTCGGGTTCGTCCGGACTACAAAAACACTGAAAAGTTAGAAATAATATAAGAATAGGTACAGACAACATCACACATCATTATTGAAGACGGTGCCAAATTTTAAGACTTTCTAGGAGATCATCGTTTGGCACCGACTTCAATATAGAAATGTAATGTCGTCTGTACCTATTCTTACACTATTTTTAACTTTTCAATGTTTTTGAAGTTAGTTTTTATTTTTTGCAAAATATTTTTTTTAACTTAATTTTTTAGTGAAAGAAACCCTAATTAAATTAGGGTATCCATCGATTTTCATAGGATCCCATCATCAGAACCTGACTTTGGTGACCTAGGGACCACCCTAGGAGTATACTCTACCGAATACAAAAAGAATTTTGAAAATCGGTCCACAATTGGCGGAGTAATCGCGTAACATACACACAAAACGGTTGACACGGTTAGCGCAGAGGTCGAGCGATCGCCTACTGCGCAACAGGTCGCGGGATTCGATTCGATTCCCGCACGGGACAGATGTTTTGTATGGCCTACAGAAATTTGTTCCGGTCTGGACGTATGTGCATGTGATATTCTATGTTTGTAACTGCACCCACGACAGAGGAGAAAATACTAGTGTGGGGCGACGTTTTTATAAAAAAAAACACGTTGGACGCACCTAAAAATTTAAGGATTTCCCTCCATTTTTATGGGATCCCATCATCAGATCCTAACTGTGGTAACCGTGGGACCACCATTGGAGTATAATCTTGAGAATACAAAAAAAAATTGAAAATCGGTCTGCAATTGGCGGCGTAATCGCGTAACATCTTAGATAATTTAACATACACAAAAAAAACATACGCATCGAATTGAGAAACTTTTTTTTTGAAGTCGGTTAAAAAATACGAAGCGAAAACCGTACGAAGGGTGCCTTCTTCCCATATACTATGCCAACCCTGCCTACCCTACATACTCGTATATTATTTAGGTACTTTGTCGTTTGTATTTTTTATACAATCGTAGATTCCATAACGCGAGTAAAACCTTAGAGCCCAGCTTTAGAGGAATAAAATTCAAATAAAATAATATTAAAAATAACGCTTCTTGCATAGTCTTTTATACGTTTTTAGCTGCTCCAACTTCATACATTGCATAACAAATACCTATCACAAGAAACAAAATACGAATTTATTTTGAGTTGGTTTCTTTATGGCACATATTTATTATAACAAACAACTACTTACATAGGTACTTACATTTTTTTCATTTTTGGTTTTGGGAATTTACAGTAAAGTTAACAGGCTCAGGCTGCTAACCCTTAAATAAGGAAAGGACAATGCCAGAAAATGTATGGAGCTATGCCCCACTTATAAATATGCACGCCCACAATTGATACTTATACTCACGTATGCGTCATTGTAATGGCTTTTTATATATATAAACAATAGTTTAAAACACCGTGCGAATATAAAGATATTAGACTTAAAAAATAAGCGCCTGCTATTATTGATCAGCAAAGTTGCGAAAAGACGATTTGCATTGAATTCTAAAAACGGATTATTTTCTATAAAATAATATTTTTTGACGGATATAAGTCATTAATTACAATCACAATACTTCTATGGTGTTAACCATAGAAGAAGTATTGTGATTGTAATTGTAATTAAATTGTTACCTATTTAACCGTAAAAACGCCAATATTCTTAATATCGTTAGGGCAAGAAACAATAAAAAATGCAACTGAATAATATGCTAGGTTTTCCATTTTGAGGATATCTACAATTATAAAGTTTATACTCTCAACTAAAGTTGAGAGTATAAGATTTACAGAAAATGTAAGTTTCAACACAATTATAGGATAAGGCTTAGACGAATTATTAGAAGAACACTCTTTAAACTTTTGCACAGCTAACATTGAAGTGTTTGCTTAGGTGTCATACAAAGGCAGCTCTCAGGGTGTATTCATCACTGCTGGGAGTCTACTACTACTCGAAATGTTGACTTGCAAGTTGCGTTTAATCAATCAATGTAGTAAGAAAGCTAGAGTCAATAAAACAGATTTATTGTGTTGTGTGAATATCATTACAGTTGTGGCTTTTTTGCTGTAACTGACAGACAGCTTGTAACAGCTTGTAACGACTTGCAGCCTGCCTGTGTCTGGCCAGTCTAGATTCTGGTCTTTAAATAGGAATCGAATTCGAATGTTTATATTTATAATCATTTATTGTTTTTTCATGTCAATTGAATTATTTATGAAGCACAATTGAAATAATCTTGTCTAAATATTTTGTAACCTCTTTTAAACATACTATTTACTACTTCAACTACCCATCTTCAGAATGTTACGCAGCTGGTTTTATTGGCTTGGAATTTTGTCAATTGATATTCTTCATTATCCAGTTTCAGGTTCGATGACTTTATAGCTGTGTGCTTCCATTTCTGGTAACTGCACCACAAAATGCCCTATCAAGAATAAAAACATCACCATTCCTAAAAAAATATGTCACTTGATTGTTAAACAATTTCATCATTTTCCATGCATCACTATTTACTGCCTTATATGGTCCTGACACATCTAAAATGTACCAATCACAACACACAATTAAAAAGTCTCAATAGATTTTCATATTTGTGTGTGCTGTAGGTTTCTTTTTCTTATTATACTTCATACAATTTCATGAATAATGACAAGTGATTTGACATACCATTTATATTTTGAAAATCAAATGCATCACTCGGTCTTGAGGTCAAATATATCAGGTCTTCAATTTGTGATGGACCAAATTGTTTGTATATAAATGATACATACTCTAGTACTAAGTGGTGTGTATAGCTTTATATTCTTTAATTAATAGTTATAGAATATGTGGGAGTGTGGAATCGATGCACTGCATTGTTGCATCCTTGACAGATTTACAACACGCTTATAGTGAAGAAGGCTATAGTGCTTCCAGTTACACCAAATATTTCAGAAGTGAAGTATTCAATTAGTGGCTGATGTAGTGGAGGTGGGGTTGGCACTTCTTGAGTAAGATCACCACCAGTCTTATTCTCCATAAAACCTCCTACTCTGCTTACATTCCTTTCCAGATGCCGATTAGCTCTTCCCCAACAATTGTAGCAAGCAATAGGTGGATGAAATATAACCTGTAAAAAATAGTATGACAATGATAATTACTTACATAACATATATAACAAAAAGAGTGTTCAAAATAATTTTTATAATACACCTCATTTTTCACATCCCATGACAAAACTATATGTTTTCACTGGTACCTAATTCTGTGTTGCTTAACAGTGTACCTTCCTCTAAGAGAGTGCGTGCTCACATCCAATGCATACCTTCTCGATGACCGAGAGATTCATTGTGTCCATCATCTGACAACCGTCTTAGCATCTTGTAGCACTGAAACCATTGAACTGCATTTGGCCAGAGCTGAAAATAAATAATATTTCTATTAAACGATTTAATATGTTCATAATGTTGTAAATCCTGCTATTTATATGTTTTATGAATATGTAGCGGGAATGAGTGAGTACAACCATTTACCTTTAGCTACGTTGCGCATCTCCGTTCAAATCTTTTCGAACGTTTTCGTTGAAGTAATACACAAACTACAGTTTATGCACCGCGACATTATTAATATGTAAAAAATACGATGAAATATAATCGCTCACACACAGAAAAAAAACCACAATAAACAAACAACAACAACAAAGTAACAAAACGGAAATGTCTATGTTGCTTTTTATTTTAATCCCCTGTTTTACAGCTACGTCATCACGACTTTTAAGCCATGTTAAAAGAAACTATTCCACAAATAAACTGTTTACATTTTAATTTATTAATTTATTAGATAAGGCTTACCAACTAAATACATACAGACAAGTTACATTTTAAGTCAACGATCCTCCATTTCCAGTGTTGAATTTGACTTGATCCAAGTCTAAGAATGAATAATGAATTGTGTTATTAATAATCATGTGTTATTAGAGCACTTATGACCAAAATGCATGAAGCAATTGTACACAGAACTAGCTCCTATTCTAGACCTGTGGGCTTAGACAAAAGCCTAACGCTCATTTTTCCATAGTCGTTCCGCAGAAAAAATATATGGAGATTACATTAGCTGCGAAAAAAATAGCGTGAGGCTATCACATTCTAATGTCATTTCCATACATTTTCTCTGCGGAACAACTACGAAAAAATAAGCGTGTGGCTTTTGTCTAGGCCCATTGTAAACTAGTAAAAAGCTTGTTTATTAGTAGTTCTGTTTATTATCTTGCTACTTATTAGCACTAACTTGAAAAAGTAGCCTCGTTTTATGGTGTTATTATAAAACTTGGTTTTGATTTAAACCTGAGGCCCTAGACAAATGCCACACGTTAACTTTTCCACAGTCGTTCCGCAGAAAAAATGTATGGGAATTATATTAGCTTACGACAATCTCACGCTATTTTTTCCGCAGCTAATGTCATCTCCATACATTTTCCTGAGAAACGACTGCAGAAAAGTTAACTTGTGGCATTTGTCTAGGGGTTCAGATGCTCTTTCACTTATGTTAATGAGATTAGATATGGATAGCGTTAGGTTTAAACCCAGAAACTAAGTTTAAACTACGTTTTGTAATAAGGCGGACTGGCTTTTTCGTCCCGGAGTGGCTATTCGGACCGATAGAAACGTAATCAAAAATAACTTATAGGATAAAACCGAAAACTGTAGGTTAGGGTAGACAGACCGCACACAGCGGAGCGAGCGGAGCATGATACTGCATGTTTCATGCTCCACTCGCAAAAATCTATTACGTAAAAGCCATCATCCCGTCGCCATCATTCCTCGCCCGCTTACCGCCTATCTCATAGCGATCACTCATTATCGCTTTCGTGACAATGTCACCTGTGACAAGTTTAGAACTATTGTTCTAATGTCACGAATAGTCATCGTATTCTATAGGGCCGCGGGTCCCTATAGAATACGATGACTATTCGGACCCGATAGTGAATTGTTATCGAAAATAACTTATAGGATCAAACTGAAAACTGTAGGTTAGATTAGATATTGTGACCATACGCAGTGGAGCGAGCGAAGCGAGCGGAGCATGAAACTGGATGAACACTGCATGTTTTCATGTTCCGGATCCGAATAGCAATCGACTTTTATTAGGACCCGGGTCCGAATAGACACAACCTTTACGTCTATGGCTGGGTCCGGCGCAAAAAGCTAATGCCCGAAGCCGTGAAAAAACAACATTCAAAATGGCTTCGAAATCACTGTTTCCTTTTGATGAAATGCATTTTATTTCGAGTTTTGCTCTCGCACGCTTAATGGATTATTAAATACCGCCAAAATTATTATTTTTATTTAAGTATTTATTTACATTTTGTCGTAACTCTGGGACCAGTGGGGCAAATTCTGGCATTCTCCTTTGTATTGAAATCAAATCTTTAAAATAAAACACTAAAATCAATAAACGTATTCAAAAAGATATTTACTTTTTCATGTATAAGGTATTTGTGAAGATTAATAGTTCCGACTTGAGTAATAACTTTCACTATTGATCGATATATCGATATTACTTTCTCTTCCCTAGGCGACAATAACTACGATAACATTATGTCACATCACTATCACTACATTGTACCCCTGCCCCCGACCCGTATCGTGCGATAGAGAGAGTTGCAAGAAATGGTCGAAATTGCCTACAATTTCTGTTTGAAATATTGTTTCGGGCGATAACTGTTTTACCTCCCTAAACCTTTATGAAATTAGACGCTTTTGGTGTCATTAGATTCAGTATACCTTAATCTATGTTTGTACGTTTTGCTCTTTTTGTAATTCAGTATAATTTAGCCAAAAAAAGACAAAAATGCTCAAGGTAGTTTTTAAGTCGAAAATATAGATATTTAGATGCTAATAACTTATATTCTGAGCAATATTTCTTCAAAATCAAAACGTACAAACCTAGTTTTTCATTATATCAACAAGATTTCCAAAAGTTATGAAAATTGGACTATGTTTAGAGGGATAAAAGCGTTATCGCTTTTTGTATGAAAATTTACAGCTTCACAATCCTCTTAAATCCGCAAGTCTAGTTCGCAATAATATTCCCCATTTTTCAATGAATTTAATATATCATCAACATGAGGCAAAGGGAAATTATCAATTCCTAAAACCGGATTAACTGTTAATTTGTAATCACCACACAGTCTCACATACCCATCAGGTTTTAAAATAGGTACTACAGGTGTTCCCCAGTCGCTTTGTTCTACTGGTGTGATTCTTTTATTGTGCAGCAGTCTTTGAATTTCAAAATTTACCTTTTCCCGGAGTGCATATGGTACCCGTCTCACTGGTAGACACTTAGGTTTTGCATCAGTCTTCAATTTTAGTGTTAGAGCCTCTCCCTTAAAATTACCCCAACCTGGGCTAAATACTTCTGCATACTGTTTTCTTACATATTGTTGTGCATCTGGAATAGTTTGTATTTCGTGAGTTCCTACTAATACACTGTTGTTCAATATAAGTGGCCATAACTGTAACTTATCGAGCCAATCTCTACCAATAACTCGGGGCAAGTCATTTTTTACAACAAATATGTTAAGTTTTTTACAAACATTATTATATTTTACAGGAATATCAGTTACAATACCTAACGGTTGTGTTAAGCTTTGATCAAAATTCCTAAATATGACATTACAAATGTGTATTTCAAATGTGCTTAAATATTTTTGTTTATCTTTAATAGAAATCACAGTGACTTCTGAACCAGTATCTAACTGGAATGTTAGGTTATGGTCATTTACTTTTACAGATAAGTAATGAGCTGGTATCCTACTTACACTTTGAAAGGAATAACTCTGGTACTCAGTATAAGGACAGTCTTTGATTTTTTCTTTTTCTTCTTCTTCTTCTTCTTCTTCCTTTATATCGGTTTCATATATATTTATTTGTCTTTGTCTTGACTTTTTTGAGCACATCCTAAAAATATGACCTTGTTGTCCACATTCTGAGCAAAACTTCATTCGTAAGGTGCATTCACTTTTAATATGGTTATTCTTCCCACAACAATAACATTTCTTTTCCTTTAATTTGTTATCATAAGTTGTAGATTTTTTATTGGTTTTGGCACTTTTTTATTAATAAAAACTTTACTGATTTCTTGCACATTGTCTGTATGAAGTAATGCAGCTTCCACTGTTTGTGCCACTTGAACGCATTTATCTAAATGCATTTCCACAGAGCTTTTCATTAACTCAAATTTGATGATTTTAGATGTTACACCGTCTATTAATTTTTCTTTGATCTGATCGTCCGGGTCCTTGAAACCGCACTTTGTAGCAAGTTTTTTTAATTCCAGGATGTAATCTTCTATTTTCTCATTTGGTAGTTGATTTCTTTGTCTAAATTTGGCTCTCTCTAATACAGTCGATATTTTTTTTACATATTTTTGTTTTAACTTGCTGCTTATTTCTTCGAAGGACAATTTATTGGGTTTGATAGGTGCACAAAGGTGTGTAAGCGTTTCGTACACTCTTGAAGTTAGTCTAGTTACTAGAAGTGGGACCTTTTTTTATTCACTAATTTCGTTGAGGATGATGTAGCATTCTAGCTGTTGCTCGAAGGCTTCCCAGTTTTCGCCGTCAAAAGGTTTGATTTCTCCTAACGTCGACATTTTCTTTAGTGTTTGTTGACTACAATTTTTTGATTTGTAATATTCACTTAGGAGTTTGCGTAATTCACTAATATTCGAACATTCAAAGTCAGGAAATTGCAGGTTTTCGTCTTTAATTATTTGTATTAGTTCGGATTTATTACATTTATAAATAAAGCTGAGTTTTCCCAGTTTTAATTATTCGTACAATTGATGAAATTTTATGAATATTGTGCACTGTGGTGTTCACTTTCCTCGTCGCCAATATTGTATCTTGAATAAAACGCGTAAATTAATTAATTATAAGTTTTATTCATGGACACGTTTACACTGAATCTGTAACTAGCAGAGAGAGAGAAAGGGATAGCGATATATTTCGCTCTCATGTTAGGGATACCACAATCATCATCATCATCACCCATCATCATGGAGCACTCGGCGGCCGCACGGCTTGTGTGCGTCACCCTGCCGCTGCCCAGCTATGTGCGGCGTCTATCATCATCATCATCATCATCATCATCACCCATCATCATGGAGCACTCGGCGGCCGCACGGCTCGTGTGCGTCACCCTGCCGCTGCCCAGGTATGTGCGGCGTCCATCATCATCATCATCATCACCCATCATCATGGAGCACTCGGCGGCCGCACGGCTCGTGTGCGTCACCCTGCCGCTGCCCAGGTATGTGCGGCGTCTATCATCATCATCACCCATCATCATGGAGCACTCGGCGGCCGCACGGCTCGTGTGCGTCACCCTGCCGCTGCCCAGGTATGTGCGGCGTCTATCATCATCATCATCATCACCCATCATCATGGATCACTCTGCGGCCGCACGGCTCGTGTGTGTCACCCTGCCGCTGCCCAGGTATGTGCGGCGTCTATCATCATCATCATCATCATCACCCATCATCATGGAGCACTCGGCGGCCGCACGGCTCGTGAGCGTCACCCTGCCGCTTCCAAGGTATGTGCGGCGTCTATCATCATCATCATCACCCATCATCATGGAGCACTCGGCGGCCGCACGACTCTTGTGCGTCACCCTGCCGCTGCCAAGGTATGTGCAGCGTCTATCATCATCATTATCACCCATCATCATGGAGCACTCGGCGTCCGCACGGCTCGTGTGCGTCACCCTGCCGCTGACCAGGTATGTGCGGCGTCTATAATCATCATCATCATCATCACCCAACATCATGGAGCACTCGGCGGCCGCGCGGCTCGTGTGCGTCACCCTGCCGCTGCCCAGGTATGTACGGCGTCTTATCATCATCATGATCATCACCCATCATCATGGAGCACTCGGCGGCCGCGCGGCTCGTGTGCGTCACCCTGCCGCTGCCCAGGTATGTACGGCGTCTATCATTATCATCATCATCACCCATCATCATGGAGCACTCGGCGGCCGCGTGGCTCGTGTGCGTCACCCTGCCGCTGCTTAGGTATGTGCGACGTCCATCATCATCATCATCAATCACCCATCATCATGGAGCACGCGGCGGACGGCGTTAGGACGCGGACGGGGCGGAGACGGGCAACGATAACAGAGATGAAGATTTGTGTCGCTGTTGTCTTTGTTCCTGTGGGGTGTGGATGTTGTAAAAGAAGATAGATAAAACAAAACACTATACCAGCGTGATGTGCTAGGTAAATTCTGTCTCTTCTAAGAAGACACCAGCGCCCAGCAGTGGGGCAAATATGATCATATTGATCATCAAACTGTCCGGTTGCGTGACAAATTAGGGGTTAAGGTGAGATAACAGAATCTTAAATCCGTATACCTCTTGTATGTGGGTTGAGGTGACATACGATCCTGTCGAAATATTTCCGGAATTGAATCCTGTGTTTGTGTTGTCCACAGGCGGCGTGGGGTGGTACCGTCGCCGTTATATCTGGCATGGTTAACTGCACTGGCCGCTGCTGGACGTGTATTGTTGGTGCGGGGGAACCACGCTGCAGTACTCACCTTCTACTCTTAGCTGCTACTTCCGTCTTCCTGCCTCCTTCCTTCTCCCACCTACTGCCATTACACGTCGGGCCTGATGCGTCATCTAAAGGTACATTTTGTACTACTCTGTGCCTTCACATATCTTCCTGTCTTCCTATCTCTACAGTCATGCGTCAGGTACCGGTATCGTTGTAAGTACTGACGCACTACACCTACGTTTTCCTGCCTCCTGCCTGTCTACCTGCCGTGATGGCTGCAGGTAAAAATTTGTAATTGGTCAATGATTACACATAGATTTCCTGCCTTCTGCTTCTTGTTATATTCCTGTCATCCAGCCTTCTGTTTTAACGACTGGATGCGCCGGCTTTATGTATATTTTGTAGGAATACTAATCCTCCTAACTCTAGTTTTCTGCCTGATTCCTAGCACCCAACCTGCTCATACTACCTGATCTTCGATAGCAGGTACAAATTGTATGAATACAAATTAGAGTGGTCATTTGCCTCCAATTTCTTACCTATTTTCCACAGTCATAGCGATGGCTACCTTTATAATATTTTCTGTTTCCTACCTGAATTCTGACATCTAAATACCTGTTCGAATTACACATTTAGGTAGTTTTCCAATTACAGCACTAGAGCGCATTATGCGGCATAATGCTTAACGTTGAATGTTTCAACTACAGCAACACTTCGCACAATCGAGCACTCTCAAAAGTAATGTTTTCGTGTGATGCGTGCAATCGATACCAACTCAGTGACAGAAAATTAACAAGTGTTTTTTCTTTAAGTTGGCATTGATCGAAATGTTTTATGTATATATAATCGTTAGTAATATTATTTATTGTTGAAAAATTTTTAAAGCTTTCGTTTCATTGTAGTTTTTTTGAAATAATCAAAGTTATTTCAAACTGTGTTAAAAAAATAAATATAAGTATGGATGAAGGTACAAACATTGACTTTTTTTTTATATTCCACATTTAAAATGTGAATACAATTTTATTTTAGAATTCGAATCTATAAACAAATTTATTTTACAGGAATATACTTTATTTACACATTAATGAGGTTATTGCTAACTCTATGAATATTTCTTTTTTTCAACACTGAACTTAGCGCACTCTGCTGGTGCATTTGAAAACTAATTCATGTTCCAATTAAGCATCAGCACAATTCGGCATTGTGCGCCACTGAGTCGCATTATGCTCTGTAATTGGAAAACTACCTTAGTATGTAAGTAACAGGTATACTTTGCTAGATCTAGAACTTTTCCCGCTATATACCCTGATCGTAGAATTCCCCTTCTTTTTTCAGCCTCTTCACTTCATAAGACATTTATGTAATGTATTGGAGTCTATTCCAAACTCCACTGCCTCTTAGTTGATTATTTATTTACATATATTATAGGTTTTTATAGTGCACTTCCCGCTTCTACATTCTGTTTTCTTTTTACCGTCATTCCACATTATAACTCCCAACTTTTCTCCTACTGCCATTCGATTTTGTAGTACTAATTATCATACGTTTCCTGCCTTCTACCACGCTGTTGTAGGCTTTGCCTTTATTCTCAGAATTTCTCTATCGATAGATAAATATATGTCTTATTTCACCAACCTTAGCTTAGGAAACTCTCGATGAAAAGAGTGCGACAGGATGCCACCTAAGAGTATCCTAAGCGAAGACAAAGTTGATGAAAATGGTCCATCAGACTTCTCCCCGTGCTCTTCCGCTATTAATGTTAACATTGGCCAGTGAAATTATACTTAATACGTGAAATCTTGTATAATTAAAATTAAAGCGACTTCCTCATTCCTTGTTCCCGTTAAAAACGAATGCGTGATTTAGGTTAGTTGGCTAGGATTAAAAATATCTTGACTCAGAAAATTGGGACAAAATTAGTGTGAAGATAAATTCGAGTCGAGTGTAGTGAATTGCAATGTGTAGTTCTTTTCTTTTTTTTTTGTATTTAATTTTATGTTAGGTTTTAAGTATTGACATTGCATTGAACATAACAATGTTTCATAGTTGATTGCCACTTTAACGTCTAGTACGCTCTGACATAACATTGATCTGAATCTCTTGCGGTCTATCAGATCTGTTAGACAATTTTTTGTTTTCTTTTTTGCATACTTTTGTTAACGTTTACGATATTTGTTAGTTTAACTTACGCTGGTATTCTTGTTTCTATTTAATGAGGAATTAATGATTGCATTTTTGATAAAAATAAACTGAAGAGGTGTTTTATTTTTAAAACATAATAATTTTAATCACGAAAACTAGTATGTTCATACATACTAGTTTTCGTGATATGAACGAAAATCTTCCTGTCACGGGAACCTTCTTATCTTGAATAGACTATAGTAGATTATATTTTTTGGAATGCAAAACTTACACTCTGGCCGTCTATGAATACTGCTGAGGCTTTATTTATCATTAGTCTTTTAGATTTACTAACATTCCTTACACCATTGCAGTACAAATACATACGATGAATTAGTCTATTTCAAACAAAAAAAGCAAGTAAATAAAAGGCCACAGCTGGTGTCCGTTCAATTTGGATAGACTTTAAAAAGGCTTGCAACGTAAATGACGTATAAATTGTATTGTTATCAGGGATGGCCAACTTGATTTGACCTAGGTCACAAGATCTACTGGTAACTGACGATTTTCTACAAATTTTAAATGGAACAGTATAATTCAGTATGTACTGTAACATTTTTTACTTTATTTAGAGGAAGAACATAAAATAAAAAATAAGTTATTTATATTAGTGTGAGTATTGCATCTGAGTATCTTCTTCTGTTGATATTTATATTTTCATAGCCGCGATGAGTGGCTTCTGTCAAAGTTGAGATTGTCCGGTTGGCTACCCCTGGACTATAAAAGATCTTATGCCATCTAATGCATCAGACTATTTTATTTGTTGCGTTTTTACAATATTGGAATTTAACATGTAATTCCGTATTAATCTATTTTTTGTATAATTTATTTTTTGTCAAAACCAAGCTTCATTCTTGGTTTGTTTTATTATGTGTTATTTATTAAATATATGCCTTGCGCATTAAATAAATTACCAGTAAATAAACCAGTGCTATAACTATATTGAGATTCGACATATTATGGTATTTCTATTAATATTTTCATTAAAAATACGCGATAGTTTGGTTATGTATTTAATTTTAAGTGGGCTAGTTATATGTTTTTAAATTGTTCATATTCTTATTCGGGAGATTTAAATGTACTGACTTGATTCTAGATGCACGTAAGTGCCGCAAATACACAGGGGCCTTTAAAACTAACTATAAACTATTCATTGTAGTGCCAATTTTATACATCTATAATTATAATAACACACTTTATCCAGTTCATTTATAGTGCCAAATTCCCCACATTAATGTCTCTTTCTGATCAAGAAAGTATGAAATGTTCTTGAAAATGTTTTACGGTTTTATACAGGATTAATTATATATTTATAAAACAACGGTAACCTCGCACAATTAAATAGCTAACATCAAACAACAACGTTTGTTCTACGACTTTTAATAATTCGTTAGATTTTACTTTCATACAAAAATAAATCATCATCACAGCTCATATACATCCCCACCGAGGGGCACGAGCCTACCCTAACTAGTTAGGGCGATTAGGCCTTAGTCAATCTTCCTCACGGAGTTTTCCTTCGTAGGAGCGTCAGATAAATGTACATATGAAATTCGTGAAACGAAAAACACATTGGTACATGGCGGAATCGATCGCGGGCCTGCCGATTCTACTCGGAGCACAGTCCAGTGCCGAGGCCACAGCGCCACCGACGCTCCACAAAAATATACCTCTAGCATGTTTGCAACTCTACGCGCTCAGAGCGCGAGCGTAGCGTCGTCTTCCTTCGTCGTTTATAAATGAAACATAGACTTATCAATGTCACGACAGTGCAATAAAAACTTAAAAATTTATGTTTGTTCAATTTATTGAGTTATCTTAAAACTCGTAAAACAACACTTTCGTTAATGATGTTAGCTATCTAATCCTGCATGGTTGCAGGTGTTATACAAATAACCCTGTATATTTATGGTAATATGGTCGTATTGAATCCAAATTGTATATTTTCTATATAATACGTATTACTTTCATCATTGGTGTGATAAATTATTATAATGCATTGATGTTGTTAATGAAGTATAATTACGAAAAAGCTGACTATTTAACGAAGTCTATTAGATTAGGTGCTTTTTTACGAATCGAAACTTTGAGAAATATCGAATACCATAGATCTGAAACTGTACATTATTATGAACATAGAAAATGTATGTTAGTGTACAATAAATGTTTGTACTATTATGTACAATGTAATATTTACTATATTACATTGTACATAATAGTAGTTAGTAATATGATTGCTATTTCCTAAGCGTCTCTCTGTTGGTGTTAAGAGATAAATTATTATAACAAATGAATTAATAATCTTTTTATCTTGCAATATGTATTGCATCAGAATTGGTGACGATATCGAATGATGAAGTCTGAGCTTACCAGTTACTATCCATGTAAACTTATGTATAATAACTGTATACTTATTGGTGCCTTGAATATTGCTTGTACTAGTTTTATATAAACATATAGTTTTAGTAACTTATTGATAGTATACTAAATTTTGTATGCACTTTTATATATATATATATATATAGGTATATATATTTGTCTGTAATTACACGAATGACATTTGCAATCTCTTTTGGATGTATTTAAATTTTTGATTAGTTAATTATAATTTTATAGGGTAAAAACTTTGCCTTCAATGAGAATATTTTTTAATACTGTTTGTTTTATGAAGCAATACTTGTTAAGGAACTGGAGCGGTACATTCAAGGTAAAATTATACTGCGATTTGATAAACAAATTAAATAAGGGTTAAAAAATATAATTTAATCAAACAACCCAATCCCATAAAGGTAACGTCAAATATAAGCAAATGTGTTTTCAGCCCAAAATTGAAATAAGATTGTCAACTGTTTGCTTTTGTGTACTTTTCCACCTGTAATCGTTCCCAGTCGATGACAGTTTTACATAAAATATTAAATTAATAACTATACAGAAGATTAAATCTTCCATTCTGTGAGTCTACTCTCTGACGTAACCCTTTGTGTTCTATGTGAGTATAATTATTTTAAATTGTTACAAACCAAAGCTTTGGTTCTTAATTAATTTAATTAATAATGCGCGACAATTTTCAAAACGAATGGTTTTTAAATTCAAGGGGTATTGTGTATTGAAAGCATGAGGATTGGTGATGGATACGTTAGAGAGTCGGCCTCTTGTATACTGTCTTGTTAAGTAAACTGTCTGTATTCAAAGTTACCGTGATGTTTTATGGGTATGTATTTGTTACGATGCGCTGTTTGTGGCTGTCGCAAAACAGTCACGCGGTTACGTAACTGAGTGATAACTTACGATATGTCTCTTTCAGGTTATAATGCGACCTAAAATTATTGATTAATATTATTTAAATGACTAAATTAATGTTTAAATAGCTAATTTCGAACTAGGTTCTCGAGCTGAGAGCAACCATATTAATCCATCGACTGTGTGCTTCGATCACAGACTATGTGATCAAAGCACATATACCTTATTTGATTGCAAACTATAGAATGAATATAAACGTATTTAGAGTTGTCATTTAATAATAATAATAATTTTAATATAAAAATGATTTTCAATGTTCCGAGCAGTTACGTAACCAGGTAAGCAACTGTGTGCCTATTTGTAGTTGTAAACTTAGTTTTGTACAAAATTTACAGTGAATAAATTACATTAGAACTGTAGTCCGACTCTTATTGCTACCATTATCCATTGGTAAAATGCGGTTTCAAAAAGTAATAAATATTTTATTAGCTGTGCCCGTGAACTACGTATTTAGCAATAATAATTTTCAAAATATTCGGGAGAGGAGGGAGAGGTATTACCTAGGGGCATTATGTTATCTGTGCTAGGGGTATATAAAAATAGCCTACGAATATCCGAATATCCCGTCTATTCTCAGACCGAAGAATAAAGATACCTATATTCTCAGACAGAATAATTTTAATAAAAATCGTAAAGAAAATTCTAAAAAGCTAAAAAATAATAAAAAGAAATGACGCAAGTGTAAAATTTCGTCGTACGCACCCGCGTACGTAGCGCTGCACATACTATTTTCCAATACAGGCTCACTAACACGAGTTTAGCGTTGGGACTTTATAAAGATGTTCTTATGCAAATAGTTGTCTCTACACCTGTTTGAAATTCGGAAGAGCCTTCTCGAAAAGAACAAGCAAGAAACGCGAAAGATCAAATTTTTTGTCTTGTCTTTTGGTGATCTATTCGCCATAAATTAACGAAGTTACTATCTATGGACTTTCCCATTCGTCCACAGTGATTTTCCAAGTTCATTTTCAATTTTAGACTAGAATAATGTAGGACCACGAATCAAGCACAAGGTAATGATGGTCACTTTTGGGTAGTTCAATGATTGATCGTAAGACAATGTGGATACTCAAGTAATTATGATTTTTTAACGTTGAGTTGCAATATCAGGAATGGCTGGTACTTGGTAGGTCCCACGAGGTTTAAAATTCTACAGTCTGGTGAATCCCACCAGACAGTAGGTCTTTGAAGACAGATTTCTACGGGTTTTCTGGCCCGCACTTTTACGGATGGTGGTGAAGGAAACACAGTGGTTTTCAATGTTTGTAATAAGTATATACAAATTGCTGACATATATATTAACATTAAAATAAGCTTATCAGCATTGATTTACTACCAAACGTAGATAACGCATGAACGATCGAAAAGTGGGCCGGTGAAGAATGATTCCTCGCTGGAGCCATAAATATGAGTTAGGCCACCAGGATCCTCTTTATGCACCTTAGCTTTTTTTATTGCAACTAAGTTGGCAAACAAGCAAACTGCGTACCTGATGGTAAGTGGTATAACAGTCATATAAAATGCATGTGGCTCCTGTGAGATTGGCAGCAAAACTGCAACCTCTACAAGACCCACAGTGTACGTTGCCAACTTGTGACATCAGATGTAAAGTCACAGTACCCAGTAAGTAACTTCACTGCCATATTTTACACTTCAAACCGAAGCAGCAATGCAAGCACTGCTGCTTTGCGGCAGAAATAGGTAAGACGGAGGTAGGTAACCATGCAGACGACCCTGGTACAGAGTCTCCGTTCGGTTAGAACTTCCGCCTCAAATCAAAATAGCTATCTATCACTGTAACCTACAGATAAGTTGTAATATTATTTTCCTGAAATCCTTATCGCCTGCTTCAAGGTTCGTACCTTGGACCCCTATACTTTTATCCCCGCATTAATCACTTCATCAGTAGGCACTAGGCAGCATTTTGTGCAATTCAAAACCAATTTGAATAATATTTTAATTTATATTGAAACATAATTTACATTTGTAATTTACGGCAATTAAGTATTTGCTGTGTATGTCGTTGAACCAGCCATTGGCGATATTAGTTCATTTTTTTTGTTTGCGAACCTTTTCAATTTCATAAAAAGGTGCAATAGTGGTACTATTAATCATAATTGAATAAAACAGCAATACCAATAAAGGTATTCTTGTTGCGTGCACTATGGCTCGCGTGAGAAATCGCACACTTCTCTCATATCAACCAGTTTCCTAGACAATAAAATTAAGTTTTACAGCGAATTTAATTAGTCGAAGAACGTTCTCTTCAGAGTTTTCCGTGACTTCTGTATTTTAGGTTGTTAATTGTCATCGACATTTGTCTAAGTGGTTCTATGACACCTAAAAAATCCTTTCCAGGGGGACATAGCCGAATAAAGTCCAATATACTGGGCTATTTAGGAGACTGCATTCTTCTACCATGCAATTAGTATTACTATTAGAACATTTTTCATAACTTGAGACATCTCTGTGTACCTCTCGTTTATTTATTTTTGCGTCGCCGTCGGCTCGAGCTTGTTAATTAGAGCTCGTTTGCAATAACATACTTTACACCCTTGTATCACAATGTACCAAAATATTTTTATCTAAAAAGAAGTAAGTACCTAATGTAATTTGAATGAAATAAAATGAAAAACCTTTTTTCTACGCACCACAAAGTAGGGAATACGAGACATATTTGGGTATTCGCTTTTAAAACAAGATTCTTATACAACGTATAATAATTTATGGATATCATCTGCTTGGTTCTATCACCATAATAGCTCATATACGTCCGCTCGAGCCTACCCTAAGATAGGGTATTTAGGCTTTAGTCAACCACGCTGGCCCAGTGTGGATTGGTGGACTTCACATCCTACACCTTTGAATTTCTTCGCAGAGGTACCTACTATGCAGGTTGCCTCACGATGTTTTCCTTCACCGTACGAGCGTCAGACAAATGTATATATGAAATTCGAAAAGTACAAATACAAGTAAAAATACAAATAATATAATTTCAATTCATATAAATTCATTCCATATAATAACTGACTTAATATAATAAACATTTGATATAATTTTAGATGAGCGAGTACTCATGGACCAACTTGATAGCACAACTGGTTGTGCTATCGGGACATTCTCTAATTTCATGTGATAAGTATAATGAACATTTGATATTGTTTTTTGACATAATGCTATGCATTTGGTATAACGCTTGTTCGTTTGCAATGCATTTATTAACTTGCATGCAAGTAAGCAAGCACCATGTAGGTAAGCAAACATACAGCATGCAAGCAAGCAAATACCATGTAAGCAAATGTTACGAAATATTTAACACTAACTCGTTGATGAGAATCACTTAGTAAATTTACGAATATAACACATTAATTTACCCTCAAGGATTGATAGCACGGATGATATAGTATCATCACCCGTTGAGCTCGCCAGGGCTGGGGCCGAAGGAACGCAATATGGTCCTGAACCATTCTGTGGTATACCCAAAAGCCTCGCCCGTCTAACGCTTGAAACCTATTACGACAACAAGTCCTACAAGGCGTGGCTGCATATGCCAGGACTTAAACACTCTAAGGCACTCATAAAAGTCTATGACCGTAGTACCTGCAAACAGATCCGAGGATTAAGCAGGAACAACATACGCACTTTGGTCAGAGCCCTCACTGGACACTGTCGCCTTAATAAGCACAAGTCCATCATGGGGTTGAGTGAGTGCAGAGAGTGCAGGGTCTGCCACGAAGCAGAAGAGACGCCTATGCACTTGTTCACAAACTGTGGACCACTGATGCGTAAACGCAGCCTACATCTGGGCAAACACTTACTGTTACCAGATGAGGTCAAGCACCTCTCCCCCAAGAAAATACTGCACTTTTTAGAAGATGCAGGGCTTGTGGGAGAACTGTAATAGTGGCGGTCACAATAGATCTTATAGGTCGCAGTGACAAAACATAGCCGCTCATACTAATAAAAAAAAAATAAAAAAATCATCACCTGAGTCCTTGTCATTGCTATCAGAACACAGAAGGGAACGGTTTTTCCACTTCCGTAATTTTTTCTCAATTTTTCTTTTAATATATTTTTCATCATTTTCTCGACTTCTTTTTGGCATTGTTTAAGAGAATAGGTGTTGACCAGCGGAGCACTAAAACGCGAATGATGTTTGAAGCGTAACGGCTAGGCAAGACGGTTTGGGGTTACCAGTGATAGAAAAATTTAAAATTTTCATTATTTTAGAAAAATATTTTTAAATTAAAGTATATAATTAGCGAGTCAATTACGTGAAATTACAAAGTGTTATCTATCTAATCTCGAGGATAAAGCTCAAAGTATATATAATATTCATGAAACGTTATTTTCTTTTAAATTAGATCATTTGTTATTATAAGAAATGAAAAGCACCCATTCGAAAAGGAAAATCACATTGGTACATGGCGGTATCGAACCCCGGACCTCCCGATTAGAAGGCATGTGCCGAGTCCACAGCGCCACTGACGCGACGCTTGATTCTATTTATCAGCCTGTTTTTACTAAAGGTGCCTGGGCTTATGTGATGGCACGCCACGTTATTATGTGATTGGTAGCGTTAACGACGCAATGTAAGCTAGGTGTAGTTCTAAATAATGATTTTTCATACATTTTCTATTATTCACATACATACGTGGCATTACATAAGCCCAGTTTGTTTGCACTTTTAGACTTAAACTATTTCGGTGTTATTACAAAACCTGGACTAAACCTGGTCTAAAGTTAGTCTTGGTTTAAGCCTAGTGCCACAGATTACATAATAGTTACTGCTAGTGAGCTTTCACCTGTGAAAATAGGATTATTACACTTTGAGCTCCTGGCATAGATAGAGGCAGCATCAACTCAGTCCTGGTTTAGACCATGTTTTGTAATAACACGGCCTAAGTTTTATTTGAAAAGAAGTACTACCTGGTTTCTGGCTTGCTCATCTCGGGGAGATCAGCATAGATAATTTCGAGTAGGTACATAATGTTTCATACCCACGAAATAAAGAAATTTTCATTTCATACTTGAATACATGGACCTACAAAAAAATACGGACGTAGTGTGGTATTAAACAAATGTGAAGCATACAAGGTAAGACAATTTCATGTGTTTGTACACGACCTACACACACAGATGTACCAGGTAAGATAAAAAGCTGTCATTTTTCAACAAGCAAGACACGCACAGATACAAATGTGCTGTCATTTGCATGCTTCACTCGTGATTCAACAACGCTCCGTCCGTCTTTCTTTCAGGCCCGTGCTTGAATAGATGAAATACTTTTGAGTCTCCAGCGGAGGTGGACCTTCAACTTTGTCGGAACTCAGTTCCTGTTCTGCCACCCACTCACAAGAAAGTTGTAGTACTAACAGCGTTGCCTCACCGTCATTGAGCGCTATACCTTATGGGAAAAAAGTTCAGTTTCAACAGCTGGCGTTCAGTTTTGCCTAATTACCGCCTCCAATCGATTCAGTCCATTCAATTGATTAAGCCTACGTTTCATCATTCCTATTATTGCCGCAATTACGCTTTCTCGTCATTTCGTCTGCTGGCATGACAATGTAGTGTTTATATTACACTAATGGACGATGTTTCCACTGTCGACATCGATAACTCCGCTGGTCATTACCGATTTATTGGTTTCTATAATGTCATTATCTTTGTTTTTTTATTTTGTGACAATTGAGTTGCATTAATTTCTTTGTAGATGGCATTTCGTGGTGATGGCATTTATTGGGAATCGCAGAGATAATCTTTACAGATTGACCCCATAGACCCCAAAGCTATAATGAACATAGGGACCAATGTATGCGGGACTTCGGCTCTGACCAAGGGCTTATCTTGCTGAAGGCTATCTACCAAACTTCTTTGTCTTGCCGACTGTCCCAGGTGCTTTTCCTGGGCGAAATAATAATTCCAATATGCCTTATACCCTGCTGATCAGCAGCCCCTTCTTTCTCAACGAACCCACACTGGGCCAACGTAATAGTGACAGTCAAAACTCCCTAAACATTTGATCTGAGCAGCGAGGCACAAGTTCTACTCTCCACGCTGCTCACTATAGTCACCCCGGAGGGGCTCATGTTGGTCAAACGATAAACACATTGGTACATGGCAGGATCGAACTCCGGACCTCCCGATTAGAAGGCCAGTGCCGAGTCCACAGCGTCACCAACGCTCTACATTATTACTAAAACATGAAAATATTAAAAAAGCCTATTTTTTCCGAGGAGGCCTTGTTAAGGAGTAGAAAAAGAAAAATAGGAAACATTTAAATATAGGTACTAAATAACACATTTATAGTAAAACTAAGATTTATCCTTTTACAGTCCATGGAGCTACTTTTATGTTTGAGTTGTGAAAATGAATAAATTTACAAACTGTTGAGCTATAAAATGGATTCGTAATGAATGAGAGTTTATTATATTTAAAAAGCTTTCGTGTGATTCTAACAAAAGATTGAATGAATCACGATCTACACGAACTAAGTCAAAATTTACTAAGCTGAACTTCACGAAATCTTAGTTTCATTGTCATTGGCAAATATTTCTGATTTATTTATTATAAGCTTTCTTCACACCTTGAATTGTCTGTTTCATTAAGTTATAGAATATCTAGAGTTGTGTCCATTTTGTTCTGTCGCACGCAAGTCAATCTTCTCCAAATAAAGTTTACTCAATCTAAATCTATCCTTCGCATGATGAATTGGTTATTCATATATACTACTAGTTTTTGCCCGCGACTTCGTCCTCATAGTAATTCTGTTAATACCTGACATGTCTAAAAGCCTAGGACTTCATATAAACTTGCGAGAGCTCTTAGTTCAACCCTGTCACAAAATTCTTTCGTAGCTAATGTCTTCTACTCATAAACTCTTAACTTGTGAAAGTGCTTAGACCTCTTTAATCCGGGCCTTTCGTAAAGTCCGTTCTTAGCGAACGTTTACAAACTATTAACTACTTACCTGCCAAATTTCAAGTTTGCGGTACAGAAAAATTAAGTATTTTCATACAAACTTGCGAGAGCCTTAGGCCTCCTTAATCCGGCCCTGTCGCAAAATCCGTTCTTACCGAACGTCCAATAACTATCTCTGCCAAACTTCGTGTTTGTAGCAATAAAACTAAGGACATTCATACAAATTTGCGAGAGCCCTTAGACCTCCTTAATCCAGCCCTGTTGAAAAATCCGTTCATAGCGGACGTCTACTAACTAAAAATACCTCCCTACCAAATTTCATCTTTGTACGTCAAGCGGTTTTCGATATTTCGTGACTTTCGCTACCTTTCGCTTTTATATAGAGACGATAATAATAGATAGAAGAAGAAAATTTTTCATCCTAGACAGGAAGGCACTTCAACTTAAGGCAGATAATAAGTTCTATTCGTCACTCCCATATTTATTTTATTAGGTACCGTATCCTAAAACTCCTCTATAAATGTTTACTAGCTTTTCGCCCACAACTTCATCCCCAATATTTTCTTTTTTCCCGTGGAAATATTATGTTTTGCCGTAGCATGTAATGTAAAGAGCAGGTTAGCACACACAGGCTTTAAAAAACAAGCTCTTAACCCCTCTTTCACTCCTCCTTTAAGGGCGAAATATCGAATAAGTTAAAGCACAACGTTTACTCATGTCCATTTATTAGTGTAATTACCATTTACAAAGTTCCGTGCTTTTAGCTAACCAAATAGCGAAGTTCCATGCAAACTTTTAATCCCTATCATCTCCTTATGGGTTGGATCTCCAAAATCTCTACGTGGATGTAAGCATTTTAAATAAACCTTATTGTCATATTTCCTGTGTCTAGTTTTAATAACGCAAAGCTTTGCAATGATTTGAAACTTGGGCTTCTGTAGCCAAAGAGTAAACTCAAACTTAAATAGTGCTTTATCCAGAAACTTGATTTTGGAAGTAATGACTGTTTGTATAACGACCAACCGCTACTTAACTAAGAAGTGAAGAACTAAGAAGTTATGTAGGTGAGGAATAAACACGATAATGTTACTGTTTTTTAAACGACTTCAAAAAAGGAGGAGGTTCTCAATTCGATGCCCATGTTTTATTTAAGCGACTTAAAAAAGGAGGTGCTCAATTATGATGCGTATGTTTTTGTTTGTGTCTATGTTACGCGATTACTCCTCGAATTGTGGACCGATTTTCAAAATTATTTTTGTATCCGTTAGAGTATACTCCTGCAGTGGTCCCGTTGTCAACAAAGTCAGGATCTGATGATGGGATACTAGAAAAATCGACGGAAACCCTTAAATTTTATACATACGTCCAACGTGTTTCATTTTTTTTTTCGAAGCTATTCAGGTATTCTCGTCTGATAGTCATGAATCCTTAACTTTTAGGAGTTAGAGGCTAGTTTTTTAAATATCTACAATCGTTTTCTTTCAAGTTGGTGGTGCGAGCTGGTATTAAAATAACTAAAAGAGTAAAAAAAAAGATTTTCTTAAAAGTTAAAAATAATATAAGAATACAGACAAAATTACATTTTTATATTGAAGTCGGTGCCAAACGATAATCTCCTGGAAAGTCTAAAAATTTAGCACCGACGTCAATATAGAAATGTAATGTTGTCTGTATTTTTATATTACCTACCTATTTTTTACTTTTGTTTTTGAAGTCGGTTTTAATTTTTTGTCAAATTTTGTATTGAAAGTAATACCAATATCATTTATTCTGCAAATAAGTTATCCAAGAATTGCAAAATCAGCACCTGGTGGATAAAGAACCTATGATGAGTGAGTAGAATATGTACCTACTAGGTACCTGCCTATGTCAACCAAAAAGTAGCCATAAGCATAATTTTGATTGCAAAAAGTAACATTAAAAGTTAACATTTAATTAAATTGTGTAACATCCCCCAGTTTCTGAAAGGCTGATCAAAATATTGTTCATCTAACATCCATGTCATCTTAACAGCAGTGTCAAATCAATCTGAGTTTCCGAAACGTTGGTTAGACAAAATTTACTTATCTTTAATAATTTGATTTCTCGTGAGAAATATTTTTAGACACGGTCACATTGCTGAAATCATATATTTTGTTTTATTCTTTCCTTAATAATTTTGAAATAAATTTGACAGCTGTGTCAACTAACACAGTGATAAGTTGATTTAGCTTTCAGCAACTCAATTCATAGTTAACATTAGATTGACAGCTTGTTAGCTAATTTTATCGCTGAACAGCCTTTCAGAAACTGGGTGTCAAGCTGGGTAATGTTTAAGGTTTGAATGTTACAAGAGTTGCCAATATTCTGGCAGCTCTATCCCAATGGTAACCCTCATCATAGCCCTCAATCTTGAAAGACGAATGAAAACCACAAAACCTGGTATATTTTTAGAGAGATTCACATGGCTATCGACGTTTCGATAGCGTACAATTTCTAACGTCCGCTAATTGCAGCTTGCGGACGGGCAAGAATCACATCTATTCCACACAACGTCACGCCAGAAGCAGCCGCCGTATCAAGGCTACGTGTAATTTATTAGCAAACAGCATCCATGCGGCATATAATTTTATACGTTTTCTAACGTCTAGCTAGATGACTGTGTCCAGTCATTATCTCGCACAGTGGACGTAGTGGACTGGATAGTCAGTTAGCTGGCGAGCCTCAGAGACACCGCACGCGTTGCTCGGCCTCTCTCTTACGATACGGTTAAAGTGATCTAACTTTTTTGTGTTGTGCAAGTGACGTGCTTTATTTTGGACTGGACTTAAGACCTAAGCAGTGAAGGTAAATATTGAGATAAGTTTTTTTTCAATTTAAGTTTACATATATGTTGTCTGAGATCCCTTGTTACTAAGTTGTTGTTTGACAAGTTTTTAATTTTTGTCCGCGATGTTGTTTGGTAACAAATTATGTGTTGAAGAGTTGATAGTGTTTATGGTATTTTGTAAATCTATAAAATATTCAAAAGTTAGTGCAAACACATATTGCAATTGATTAAAAATTCTCAAGTTTTGTGTTTTCATATCATTGCAGTGTACACTTTGATGGTGTTTTGTTGGGATTTGTGATTGTAATGATTTCAATTTACTGGTTTAAGTTATTAAATGTGTTATTATTTATCGTTTTATATATAATATTAATGTTGCTTTGATTGACTTTCACCAAGGTTTTAAAAAGTGGCAAATAATATGCTATTCCATAGCGATTTTATTTAGTTCTGTCTAGGTCCAGTCTATACAAACAAATGCACTCAAATATTGATATGCATAGCAACATTATTAAGACCTGTTCTGTGAATGAAATACGATTTGGACAACTGTTTTTAAATAAATAACATGTCTTTGTTTACATTTGTATCATACGCGATGCATGGCTCCTTATGATGTATTTTCGAGAACAACTTCTTTATTTAGCTTGTCTTCGTTCTGCGTTTGTCTGGTTGAAATCACAAAGTTTTAATACCTATGTTGATATTAATTATATCAAAACATTAAAACTTAATGGTTGTATGATGTTTTCTTTTAAGGTAAAAATATTAAGTCTGGGCAAGTTCACGAAATCCGAGGAAAAGATCTGACGTGTTTGAGCTTTCAGTGTGAAGAAATCACGTATCTACCTAATTCTATTCAAACAAATACTGTAGACAGAAAAATAAACACATTAACTGAAAAGAATATTGAAAAATAGCTTAACAACTCTATAAAAAATTCTATATCTTACCACAAATAATTGCCATATCGATAAGTTTGCAATTTTCAATGACTTTTCAACGCAGCTTTTGAAAAATCTTAGCCGAGAATCGAATCTGTTGATATCCAAATCGAACGAAACTCGACGGATTCAATTCTTTGTAGTGTCACTAAGGGAAAGAGATGTATTATACTCTTATTAGATTAAACCTCTTTGATGGCGACTTCAAAGGATTTAAAACATTGCTATCAAATAAGACGGTTATCATACAGGTCTTTTTAATGTTGAGTAGGTATTTTAGAATTATTTGATGAATGTAAAGAAGCTGGTTTATGATGACTCGAAATGCTTCGCCTATGTTATTTAAAACATACTTTGCACACTTACATACTTATTTTTGGAAATTTTTTGATGAAAATCACGGATATGTTAGTTTCTTTATACCTGCTCTTTGGTTTTCAGTAACAAATATGGAAAATTTTGAAAATTTTATAACATTCTGCTTTTTTGACCAGGAAACCTGTTAAAAGACAAAATATGCTTTGAGACATTTTCTCCAAGTCAACGGTTAAGTGCAACTCTGATATTACAATTATAATTAAAATTAAAAAAAGGAGCAAACGCACAGATAGCCATTCGTATAGAGAAATCATCGCCATGATATCATTAAAATTATATCATGACATCGGTATCGACTTAGGAGATCGGTAAATAATAGTGATAGCAAACAGCGGAACTGTATCGTGACATTTTTCATATCAAAATTTTATGCCAGGCCATGCCATAAAGATCGGTGCCTAGCCTAATAGTCTGCAGGACTCTTACGCGAGACAATACAAGAACAGCGCGTGCGAGTGCTATTCGAAAATTCCACTTGAAAATACAATGTGCATTGTTTTCTTATCACAAAAAAACAAGTATTATCTCAAAAAGTTGTATTGTTTGACGTATTTATGCCTCATATACAAAATTCTTAGTTGCATATTCACCTTAGTGTTTAGTTGCTTTTTATATTTATAAATTTTCAATAGCTAAATAACTACCTCTTTATCTTTTATATTATGTGCTACAGACTCCCCATAGTCTTATTTGTTGTAATAAAATGAGTTTTTTTACTGTATAATAATAATTATTTTTTCAAATCTTATATACCTACCCAAGTAACAATTTAAGTTATAGAAAGGTCACAAATAGGTTATATAACCTTTTTATGGATTTCCTCAAAGAAATACGATAGGTCCTAATATGTTCATAATAAACTCCGCATAAACTCTTAATAACCAAAAAGGCCCTCCATTACAACCTAGTGCAGACCTTATTTTTACTCTTTACTGACTAGACAAATTACCTAAAGGCATGCTTGATAACCTAGATGTAACTGTAAATTAACCATTTTATAACCTGGTTAAATTCAGTATTACCTAATTATAACCTTTATGAAGTCTCAGCTTAGTCATGGACTAGTCATAATCAGTTTTTATCGCGGCAGTCATTTTCCAGAATTAGGTTATTGTCAAGTACCAGCAAAAGCTTATTAGTAAGTTTTCAAAATATTTTATAAGAGACTGGTTATATATTAGATAAAACTTATTTCATATCAGACAAATGGCTTCCATTTGTAATACTATTTTTTTATTATGACTTGGGTATTCATATACGAAGCAAAATGTCTGTAAAATTCACACGTGCTTATAAATTCTATTGCGAATACCAGTTTCCTGTTAAATTATAGGATAATATGCTTATAAAATACACGCGCCCTAATTATCAGGCATATTTAAAATATTTAATGGTCATACGTAGTGTAAAAAAAATACATTAAATACATTTTTATTCTCCAATCTGGCACACAATTATTTATAAACGTAAAAATTTCTTTAAATTTATTATCACTAACAAATAAAATAAATAAATTGATATTTTTTGAAAATTCTTGCCACAATAAACCTCTTAAAAATGGCTGCCTTCAATGGAAGGCTTACTAGCTTTACAAATAACTCTTAAATAGCCTGAATTACTATTAACGCACGAAATTTACTTAAAAATAACCTCTAGGTAATTTAAATAACCTTATCACAAACTGTTAGTTATTTTTGCAACCCTTTACGCATTAAATTTTCTCGAAGGATTTGATAGTACTTCTATATCACCGCGGACGGACTAAGTAGTAATTTCAGATGCCAAAGAGAGCTTAGATTACATTTTATTAAAACACAACATTTCGCGTGGTGTACCTACAGAGTGTTTACAAAACCAAAGAATATGTTTATTATTATTCTTCTATTATTTTTCTGATTCTATTTGCACCTAATGCTAGTTAAATAGGCACCTACCTCCTTAAGTTTTATATTCAATTTGCAATGCAATTATGTAATATATCTATTTATTTAATTATTTACATTATAGATATTAATTGCGGTCCCCCAGGCTTGACGATGCTAAAATCAAAATGTTACTAGATCATCATCATCATCATCATCTCAGCCGCACGACGCCCACTGCTGGGCATAGGCCTCCCCCATGGATCCCCACAACGATCGGTCCTGTGCTGCCCGCATCCAGCGGCTTCCTGCGACCTTCGCCAGATCGTCGGTCCACCTGGTCGGGGGCCTACCCACTGAGCGTCGCCCGGATCGTGGTCGCCACTCAAGAACCGTTCGGCCCCAACGGCCATCGGTTCTTCTAGGCCACTTTAGCTGAGCAATCCTTCGAGCAATGTCGGTTACTTTAGTTCTCCTGCGGATCTCCTCATTTCGGATCCGATCACGCAGGGAGACCCCAAGCATTGCTCTCCCCATTGCCCGCTGAGCGACCTTGAGCCTTCGGACGAGACCCATAGTGAATGGCTACGTTTCGCTTCCGTAGGTCATCACTGGCAACACACACTGGTCAAAGACTTTGGTCTTGAGACACTGAGGTAATTTGGACGCGAAGATTTTTCGTAACTTCCCGAAAGCTGCCCATCCGAGCTGGACTGGAGAGATCTCTTTCCGAAGTTGGACTTACCTAGCTGGACTATCTGTCCCAGGTAACTTCAAGTGTAGTGTTCCCAATATTAACTGGAGTGGGTACAACATGGGCATTCGACATGATTTTTGTCTTATCCATGTTCATTTTAAAACCCACTCTTTGGGAAGCACTACTGAGATCTCCGAGCATGGTGTTCAGGTCTTCCAAGGTCTCAGCCATTAGAACCACATCATCGGCAAAACGGAGGTGTGTTAGGTACTCGCCATTAATGTTAATGCCGTATCCTTTCCAATCCAGAAGCTTGAAGATATCCTCCAATGCAGCGGTAAAGAGTTTTGGAGAGATAACGTCTCCCTGTGTTACACCTCGCTGCAATTTGATGGGATTAGAGCTCTGGTCCTGGAGTCGAACCGACATAGTGGCATTTCCGTATAGGTACCTTAGCACCTCTATGTACCTGTAGTCCACTTGGCACCTTTGGAGAGACTGCAGCACCGCCCATGTCACGTTGTTTGGGATCCTTACGAAGAAAAATATATTCTTATGATCGAAAAAATACAACGCAAATTTGCACGTTGGCTGTATAAGAGGGAATATGGGTACTACCCATACCTATATCCGTCCGTATTTGTATCGGGTATGTTGGGGCTAGATACACTTAAGCTCAGGAGGGCCATGCAGTTGATACTGCACTATTTGTCTGTTTTACACAATAAGGTCGATAGCCCATTGATAATTAGTAAGGTAGGACTACTAGTTCCAAATCGTTTGAGTTGGAATGGAGGGGGGACGGTGGCACCGCGACGGCACCCACGTCTTCTTTGTCGGCCGCAGACGCGCACAAAGTACGCCGGGCACGCGCCCACCAACCGTGCTATACGCCTTATTGGGGATATGCTCGCTCACGACTACGATATCGATATATTTGCCGACAGCTTTGCCCAGTTCTGTTACAGAGCTCTCATATATATCACTAAAATGTATTCTTAGTATAATTACAGAATGATTAATTCCACGAAATAAAATAAAATTTGACCCTGTTATGACTGATTTTTTATCTTATAAGATAAAATTTAATTTTTGATTTAAATATTTATTCTTTTTTTTATTGTGACATAATTATTCGCATGTGTATTTTTAACCGACTTCGATCTCGACATTGTAATTTTTGACATAACTTTGTGAATGTAATGTAAATGTAATTTGTAATCTTTGACATAAATAAAGCTTGTATATGACATGATAATTCTGCATTCCTTAAATTCAAATTATTGACATTATAATCAATCTATTTAATTATTATTATTTTGATAATTTTTATTGACATTTGTTTATTTGACGATGTAAGTACCTGTCTGAAATGTTAGCTAATTATTATTGCATATATTGTGTATTGGATAGTAATTTAATTTAATTTTTGAAATTTTTTGTAAACCATTGACTGTTGTTAATACGTACATTATTTTTGTGGTTATGTCCTTGACTAGCATGTTGGCAATTTGGGAAACTGTAAGTCAACATGTACACTGAATAAATAAATAAATAGTACAGGCTGACGTCCGGGATATCTTCAGTATAGTGTCGGGTAAGCTTGGCTCTGGGGTCTCTCGCCTCGCTTTCAACAGGTGCTTGCGTGGAATATAACTGTCCATAGAAACTCTCAATCTCCCGGATCTCAGGCTTCGACAAAATGAGGCTACCGTCGTCAATCTTCAGCTGCGTCAGTTGACTTTGCCCAATTGACAGATATCTCGCAAATACTTTGGAGCCTTTATTTCGCTCGATAGCCTCTTCAATACGAGCCGTATTGAATCGGCGAAGGTCGCATGCCAATGACTTTGATATCTGCCTATTAAGCTCCCGGTAACGACTAGCATCCGTTGAGTTCTGCAGCCTCATTTCGTGTCTCCGATCCAAAAGTTGGTGCGTTTTGTCGGAGAGTTTCTTTGTTCTGGGACGGCGGGTTTTAAAGAACTTAGACCCTACCGTACGGACAGTATCCACCACCATGTTGTTTAGATCGTCCACATTTAAGCTGTTCTCAAGGGCTTCGAAGCGGTTCTGGAGCTCGAGTTGAAACCTTTCGGCGCAGGTATTGGTCGGAGCGTAGACTTTATCAGTCGAGATCTTTCCAGCTTAATATTGATATTCAATGTGCCTCGTACCAGTCTGTGATCACTCCCCGTTTTGACGGCATTGATCACGGAGATATCATTGAATAGGTAAGGCACATACCTTTTCGTCGACATGATAAAATCTATCTTGTTTTTGACATTACCGTCCGGACTCATCTAGATCCATTTTCGGCTTTCGGACTTCCTGACGAAGGAGTTCATCATATAGAGGTTCTTCTTCTCCATGAAGTCCGCTAGCATCTGGCCTCGGGTGTTCCGTTGCCCAAATCGAAATTGCCCCATTCTCAACTCATCACCGCAACGTTTCCCCAACCTAGCGTTAAAGCCCCCATCACAACCGTGTAGTGGGTATTGTGGCTACGTATGACTTCAGAGATCTCCTCATACATAGCCTCCACTTCGTCATCTGGGTGTGTCGAGGTCGGAGCGTAAACCTGTATGACATTCAACGAATATCGTTTCGATATTCTGAGTATCAGATATGCTACCCTGGTCGACACACTCCCGATGGTTATTACGTTGTTGACGAGGAACTTGTGGACGATGAACCCGACACCACCTTGGAACTGTTGATTGCCCTCCCGGTAGTACAGCAAGTTGCCGGAATTGAGGATTATCGAGTCCTCCCCCTCTCTTCGGATATCCCAGCGTAGCTTACTGATAGCTTCTTCCAACTCCGTTAACTTCGCGTCCGTCCTCAGTTTACGCGTGTTGTAGGTTGCCAGGTCGAGTCGTCGTAGATGGTAGCCGGATTTTATCCGGGGATTCTTCGCACTTCCTGACCTACTAGATATATCTAAGATAATGGGCCAACCAACGCATTTAATTTTTAACTTTTTGGAGGTTTTTTTTGTCGGGGGTTATTTAAATTTTTAGTTTAATTTTTATTTCAAACTTTTTAAACCCTAAGCCTGAACACCCTAACTTAAAAATGTAATTCACCATTTTGTGGTGGCGGCCATCTTGGATTTGAGATTGTCATCATAGTGTATAGTATTCTACTAGTCGAGCCCTTTCATTTGATACCCATATTGAGGGAGTTGTAAAAAAATATGTAGTTCGCCATTCTGTGGTGGCGGCCATCTTGGATTTTAAATTTATCATAGTGTGTAGTATTTTACTAGTCAAGCCCTTTCATTTGATACCCATATTTATTTATTTAAACTTTCGTATAGCATAAATAAAGTGTACAGGGGCGGACTTAATGCCAGGCATTCTCTACCAGTCAACCCGTAAAATGTGAGAAAATATTTGTTGAGGTGTTCGAATTGGAAAAAATAAGAAGTAAACAAACCTTGACACAACTAAGTAACAACATACTAAATAAAGATAAATACTAAGTACACAAATATATAAATATTATATACATAAATATAGATATATAAATATATATTGAGGGAATTGTGTACAAAATGTATTCTGCCATTTTGTGGCGGCGGCCATCTTGGACCGATGGTCATTAAACATAGCTAACACTTCCGACTAATTTGCCTTTCAAACAAAAAAAAATCATTTGTATTTGACCTAACTCGAATGAATGTTTATAATATACTCGTAAGTTACTGTTCTGTTGATTTATCGTCACTCGCAGTCAGTCACTCGCTTAGTACAATAACCCAAATATGTATAAACCCATTTATGTCTCTTAAAATTTTAATTTACAGTCACTCGTTTAAATACTGCCCTTTAGTTATCGACACAATCTCTAGCCCAGCCCAACCTGGGCTGGGATACCATCATAGCCCGTGGATGGGCTTGCCTTGAGGCTTCTGATTGTACTTTCTATTTCTTCATTATTTGTATCGGCTAAAAAAAAGAATAAACTATTTTGTGATACAATTGGTAAAAACTCATAAGGAAAGCATGGAACATAAATAACCGGACCTAGATATATTCGTATACGTACTTAACCAACGTAAAACTATCTTTTTTGTGATGATTCGCTGTACTATGTTTTTCGAATTTCTTTTATAATGTTCACTTTTCGCAATTTTTTGTTAGACATCCTGTATATTTGTAAGTGGGCATTCCATATAACTTTGAAGTTACGGTGATGATTGAGTAGTTTCTTTATGTATTTAAAGGTTATAATAATTAATAAAAGCTTATAAATTATGCTATAAAGCTATCTTTTACGCCTTAAAGTGATTTTCCTAACTATATGTAGCCACAAAATGCTATTAAGTTATTAAACAGTTATTGAGATAGCTCATAAGGTATTAGTAAAATAGGTTATGAAAGAGTCACATTTGAGATATAACAATGCGTTTCACGTCATATTTAGGCATTTGATTATCCTAAAAACAACCCAATTATAACCTTTTCGGAACTTAGAAGACTTAGGACTTATAACTCTGGAAAACAAACTATGATTGCGTTATATTAACCTCTTGAAAAAGGCTTTTAGGTTAAAGCAAAAACCATATAGTTCTAAGACCAAGGAGCTCTAAAATTAACTGACATAGAACTTACAAGATATACAAATTCCTTATTATAACTTTTTTATGACAAAAAGGTATTTTAAATAACTATCATAAAGGATAAATGCTACTTGGGTACTTACCCTTAAGCTGTGTAATTTGGTTATCGGAATGCATGCATACGATCAAGTAAACAATATTGCAGACTACACAAAAGGTCACTAAACGATGAAATATGTACACTGTGTCTAGATCATCAATGTTTTTGCATTTTAGTTCTTTTATTTATTTATTTATTTACTAAAGGTACACAAACAGATTACTATCATGACAAAAATTATCATATTTGAACAATGTAATTATACCTAGATAGCAATCCAAAAATAGTGTACACAGCATGTTTATAGACTTATTGTATATAACAAATATAACCTTAAAGATAAAATTTAAATTTAAAACATTGTGAATGTTGTACAACCAAATTTAAGACAAAAAGTTAAAACAAAAAACAAAAAGTTCCTAAGCAGGGCTGAGGACATTTTCTTTCTTTATGATGTCTGTCACAGTTTTTTTGTAAGTACTAAATTTATCAAATATATCCAGTTCATCACAACAACGGGATAAATCATTGTACGTACGGCACATTCTTACAATTGGATTATAAAAGGACGTGTTGTTTTTGTAGACCTGTATTGCAAAGGTACTGGGACAGCGAGACCTATATCGTGTGTTAATATTCATCGCAGACAGTAACTCTGGCACGTCAATGGTTGCGTGAATTATTTTATGAAGATATAGAAGATCATATCTTTTACGACGAGCTTGTAAAGACAACACATCCATTTTAGATAACCTCTCATAGTAGTTTTTGAGTGACCTACCAAAATGATATTTACGAGAGATATATTTTAAGCATCGTCGTTGTACTGATTCAATAGCATCCATATGAACTTTATAGTATGGAGACCAAGTTCTGATTAGGTACTAGGTTATATAAACTAGGTTCTTCGGAAGGATTTTTGGTTACGATGTCGATACTTTTTTGTGTTAAGGTTTTCACTATGAGCTTTGACAATCAGTTATGGATACAGATACCATAAGAAACTAATGATATTCTAAGATGTGCGTCAAGAGAATGTCGTAAATAGTGAACTCATGTTAAGTATGTTCTCCTTTAAAAGTAGGTACGCGCTCTCGCAGGATTGTACAGTACAATGTATTAATATATAGGCTGGTACCTAAGGCTCGTATTAATAATTGCAACTCAAGAATGAGTTCGATCTTAAGATACTGTTTCTGACAGATGTTCCATACATTAAACGTCAAAACTGCAGCTTAAGAACGATCTCAACTTTGAGACGCGTTCTTTAATACGAGCCTTAGAAATGAAGATTGACCGAGAGTTGTTCCTTTCTTATAAGCGTGTGAAGAATTTGAATTGAATTGGCTAATCGAGCGGTATGGTCCAGGTTCGATATCGGTCCCGCTGCGCGACGAATGTCCCGAGGTAAAACATCGTGTTTTCGGCCGAAAGTCATTATACTTAAAACGTCTTTTGTCGTTGTTGAATCGAAGCGTTTTGTGGTATTGACCCAGAATTTGTTAGTTTTCCGGCTCGGCTTTATTTCTCTAGCGGAATACAACTGTAGTCATTTGCGAAGATGGTTGACCATATTTGTACATTTCCTTCTTAATTGTTTATCTAAGGTCACCAAAATAGGGCAGATGAATGCGAGTCTGGCTCGTATTAATAATTGCATCTCAAGAATGAGAGCGATCTTGAGATGTTGTTTTTGACAGATAGTCCATACATTATATCAAAACTGTATCTTGAGATCGATCTCAACTTTGAGATGTGGGTAAGACGTCGTCGTCGAGGTCGTCGTAGGACTGACGGTGGTTGGAGCGGGTTATGTGCTCGAGTGGCGACCGCGTGCCCGGAGACGCAGCGTTGCTAGGCCCTCAAACATTGGCGTATCTAGGGTTTTTTTCACAGGGGGGCCTGGCCTATGATTTTTGTTTGAAGTGATCACTGTTTGTCGTCCATCATAGAATTTTGAAACGGTAGCCTAACATCCTGGGGTGGACACTAGACCATATTGGGGTGGGCATGGAACCCCCCCCCCCCCCCCCCTCTACAAGTTTATTTTTTAGTTAGGACAAAAATTGTGTGTGCTTGTTCAGACAAGCAAACTGAACAACTTTCACTATGGGACCAACTTCGAAATCGCACAAAAAATCAGCTGTTTCATACATTTAGGTTCAGTGAATGTTGAACATTTGTATGGAACAGCTGATTTTTTTTGCGATTTCGAAGTTGGTCCCATAGTGAAAGTTGTTCAGTTTGCTTGTCTGAACAAGCACACACAATTTTTGTCATAACTAAAAAATAAACTTGTATATGTATACGCTTTATGAGGATCTGCCCTCTATTAACAATTTTCGGATCGCGGATTGGATTCGGAAAGACATGTCTCGCTTTAATGCGCTCTACCTAATAAAAAAAATAAAACCGATTTCAAAAATACCAAAAAGTTTTAAATAATAATAATATAACACTATATACCACATTACAGTTTTATATTGAAGTTGGTGCCAAATTTTAAGTAACTATATTAATCGTTCTTATATTTATAAGACTTTCAAGGTGATCATTGTTTGGCGCCGACTTCAATATAAAAATGTGATATCGTATGTAGTCTTACATTATTATTTTATGACTTTTTGGTGTTTTTGAAGTCGGTTTTATTTTTTTGTAATTTTTTTTCATTCTTTTTAGTTAAATTTAATACATGCGTATTAGAATCTGAGCCAAGGTAAACACCGGAACAACTCAAAATAAAACGTCTCTCGCTCTAAACAGTTTTGAAAGAATTATTCCCGAACTCCTAATCTACCAGAAACCTTCCATCATTAGCTCAGTAACATGGCATGATGACTCCCAGACGCAAATACCTGAATATCTTAAGAAAAAACATGAAACACGTTGGAGGTGCCTTTGAAATTAAAGGGTTTCCCTCGATTTGCCTGGGATTCCATCATCAGATCATAACATGGTGACAATGGGACCGCCTCGGGAGTGTACTCTTTCGACTACAAAAAGAATTTTTAAAATATTTTACAAAAATTAAAAACCGACTTCAAAAACACTGAAAATTTAAAAATAATATGAGAATAGGTACAGACAACATCACACTTCTATATTGAAGTCGGTGCCAAACGATGATCTCCTAGAAAGTGTTAAAATTTTATGTTTGAAGAGAGCATTGTATTCAAAGTTGGCAGCGACCTATAACTATGTTCCTGATATTGGCGAAGTCTACAGGCGGCGGGTACCGCTTACCATCAGAGGGGCTGTCTGCTCGTATGTCACTTGCGGCAATAAAAAAACGTTCACCGATTACTCCGTCATTTGTGGGCCCATTTTTAACCGACTTCAAAAAAGGAGGAGGTTCTCAATTCGATGCGTATGTTTTTTTGCGCGTTTCCCTCGTTTTTTCATGGGATCCCATCATCAGATCCTGACTTTGGTGACCTTGGGACCACCCCAGCCCCCGTAGCACGTCCACCAAAACACGATATGATAAAGCGATTTATCGCGGTGAACTGTCAAAATAGGACGAAACCCTATTGTATTTTGACAGTTCACCGCGATAAACCGCTTTATCATATCGTGTTTTGGTGGACGTGCTAGGGAGGCAGGAGTATACTCTATCAAATACAAAAATAATTTCGAAAATCGGTCCCCAATTGGCGGAGTAATCGCGTAACATACTCGTACACACAAAACAGCACGTTGGACACACCTTAAAATTTAGGAGTTTTCCTCAATTTTCATGGGATCCCATCATCCGATCCTAACTTTGGTGACCATGGGACCACCCCAGGAGTATACTCTATCGAATACAAAAAAAAAATAAAATCGGTTAACAATTGGCGGCGTAATCGCGGAACATACACACAAAAAAACATACGCATCGAATTGAGAACCTCCTCCTTTTTTGAAGTCGGTTAAAAAGAAAATAGATACAGTCCAACATAGAACTTCAGTTGGTTAAAAAATGATAGGTAAAGAGTTCCGAGAATCGTGAAAAAGGGAGCCGGGGAAGATCGCGGGAAATCACTAGATGCGGCCGAGCGGGAAATCACTAGAGATCTTTGGGGTAGGCCTTTGTGCAGCAGTGGGTTTCTCGGCTAATATACTTAACGATATTGCAACTTCATTTATCTTTGTCCGCCTACGGCAGCTTAGCGGTTAAATTGTTTAATTAATTTTAATGATGATCAATGATTATGAGTTAAAATTTGACGCTAATTTCAAAATAAAGATGGGATGTTTTATGTGTTCATGTTTGGCTTTTTAGTGTTTTTGAAGTCGGTTTTTACTTCTTGTAAAATATTTTTATTTAATTCTTTTTAGTGATTTTAATACCAGCTCACCAAAATAACTTAAAAGAATACAACATGGATTATATACGTTTCTCTTGTATTAAAGAAACTAACATCTGGCTTCTAACAGTCCTTTCCAGCATCAGCTTACCTCACGACTACCAGACACAAATTGGTGCCTATGAAACTTAAGAGTTTCCTTTGAAAATCGGTTCACAATTGGCGGCGTAATCGCGTAACATACACACAAAAAAAAAACATACGAATCGAATTGAGAACCTCCTCCTTTTTTGAAGTCGGTTAAAAATGGATACAGTTGAACATAAAACTTCCTACTTTTTTAAAGTCGGTTAAAAATCATACAGTCGATTTGAGAACCTCCTCTTTTTGCAAAGTCGGTTGAAAATGTATATGGTTCCTTTTGAATACTAATAATAAATTAATTTTGCTACGAAAAAAACAGTTATACATTTCAGAACAATTCAAATGAAACCTCTTAAATAAGATGTTCATAAGATTACATGTTAATGGGCGCAACTGCATAACATTGCTAGAATCTGAGTTTTAGTCGATTCAATTATTATTTTTTTCGAATTGCAATACATAATTCACGTAACAACGCAGTATTGCACGGTGTACCAGGATGCGAGAAGCTAGAGGCATGTTCTAATTAGTCTAACGGTGAGCAGAATCGAACCGCGGAACATGGGCGCCGACCGTGACAGCGCTGCGCAAACAAGGCTCATCTTATTTAGGTACTTATATGTTATACTAGCTGTGCCCGCGTCTTCGTTCGCGTGGATGTCGGAAAACAACAATATGTTGTACATTTCTTTTCCGTTTTTGTAACATTCTACATTGATGCTCAGCTTCTATTATAGTATTATAGTAGTGATGTTAGCCTATAGATTTCCTCGATAAATGGACTATCGAGACTACCATTTATCGAGGAAAGCTTACGTAGGTATCTCAAGTTATGAGTTATGTTATGATTTTAAAATATGGGTCAGTTTGATGAGTTATGTTATGATTTTAAAATATGGGTCAATTTTTAACCGACTTTAAAAAAGAAGGAGATTCTCAATTCGACGCGTTTATTTATCTATGTACCTACACCGATTACGCTTCTTATGTCTGATCCGATTTACGTGATACTTTTTTGTTCGATGCTGAATAACTGCCATTTGGCCCCATAAAATTTAATTCAGTTTGGCCCAATAGTTTTTAAGTTATTCTGGTGTTAACCTTGGCTCAAATTCTAATACGCATGTACTAAATTTACTAAAGAGATTGAAATAAAAATTGTTTTCCAAAGAATAAAACCGAATTCAAAACCACTAAAAAGTCATAAATAATACATATAAGATTATATACAACATCACAATTTAATATTGAAGTCGGTGCCAAGTAATGATCACCTTTTTTTTTTTTTTTCCTCGGGGGGAAATGCGTAAGCGCACCGTGCCCGCCGTTGGCTAGACGGCGAGCGTGTGTGGGGTTCTCCCGGCAGAGTGCCAGGCCTACCCACTAAAACCCCCCGGTGTTCTCCCTGCTCTTATGAGCGCGCTAGGTAAGGTCCACACTGCGACTCCACTACCCACGCGCCCGAGCAAGCCCGACCCACCGGTCGGGCTATCGCCAAGGGGGGATTGCCCGAGAACACCAGGGCAATCCCCAGACGGAGGGCCTTACGGCGGCGTGCACGGGGCCAACCGTGCACGCAGGCCTCCACGGCAGGGTCATTAGACGGGCATCGCTTGTGCGAATGCCCGCCTTCTCCTGCCTATCCGTCTGCGACGGATGGGAGCGGCTTGGGGATCTGCCTCCCGCTCCCTCTCCGCGGCCTCCTTCTGCGAGATGACGTCCTCGCAGAAGGAGGCGACAGCCCCCCATTCCGCCTCGCCGCGGAGCATGGCCACGACCATGCTCGGCAGCGAGAAGGTAATGATCACCTGGAAAGTCTTAAAAATATAAGAACAATTAATTCTGACATTCCGGGCACATTATCAATACATAGCAACAAAAGCCAATCAACTTTTAGGATTTATTTTTAGGTCAAGTAAAGGTTTTACACAGGCGAGTTCCCTACTTTATTTATATTATACTCTTGTAAGAAGCATCTTGGAATACGGCAGTCCTGTCTGGACTCCGCACTATAAAGTACATATAGATTTAATAGAAAGAGTACAGAGAAAGTGCTTACGTATGCTGGTTTACCGTCAGCAACCAGGACGTAATAATCTTAACTACGATGCCCGACTAATTAAATTTAATGTACAAACATTAGAAAAACGCAGAAAATATTTTGACCTTTGTTATTTATACAAACTTATTCATTCTGTGATCGATGCTCCAGATCTGCTTTCTCTAATCTCGTTTAATATAAAATATAGTGCGCGTAGATCCAATAAGACGGGCCTTTTTGCATTACATGTTTACAGAAATAATACCTCATTTTACAATCCTCTAGTTAGGATGGCTCGTCTCTATAATGACATTTCGCGGGATAACTTAGATCTGGATATATTTACTCCAAAATATGCAACATATTGTAAAAAACTCCGACAAATCCTCTACTAGAGTCCAAAGGTAGATATTTAGTATGTATATGTAATTAATTTTTAGGTTAGGGTTTGCTTTATTATCAATTTAGTTTTATATTCATCGAATGCGTCTTACCTTATTGTGTTTTTATAGTGCACATACTAATGGATTATAATTCAGATCTCATTGTCTTTGTTAACTTATTATAATGTTTGTAATTAATTATAATCTGTCATGTGTACATAATAAAATAAAATAAAAAAAATTCAATACAAAATCTTTATTAATCTTATAAATTTTATTAATAGGTAGTTAAAATTTGGCACCAACTTCAATATAAAACTGTTATGTTGTACGAGTATCTATTCTTATTTATGACTTTTTAGTGTTTTTTAAGTCGGTTTTATTTCATGATTAAGTAATATACTCGTACATCATATAATTGAGGTAATATTAGGTTGTAGACAATCATCCCTTTATAGGGGGAAGTATTTACGATACCCAAAACCAAGGGATAAGTTAACTAGTCTGCCTACTAGGTATACTGTAGGACTCTGGTCTATCAGCAGTTATTCCGTTGGTGGCCCATACCCGTCTAAACCACCTTCTGGACTCTCTCTGTTCACGCAGGGAGACGTTCGGGGTCAGGAAGTCTCAATTCGCCGAACAAGCCCTTCGGAGTCAGGACTAGCTGTATAAACCAGCTGGGATTTCGCCTAGGAATACATGTACTACGCCTAGGGAGACATTATAGTATGCAGAATAATATTAAGCGATTAATAATGTCTAAAGCGTTTGGTGTGCAATATCTTTGCTGCCACCTAGCCCGAACTGGCTTCAAACCTGTTAGCTCGTTAAGAATACAATGACGCCCATTCAGTTCGACTTTGGCAAAGGGTTTTTTCTGATAAATATTGATATGTTCGCTTCTTGCTAAACGACAAAAAAGTGGATCACAGGTCGGTCTGCAATGTTTGGGTGTTGTTTTGTCTTTAAACATTACGCAAGTAGGTATTGTCTCAAAACATTACAAATGTTGTTTGCAATTTTCTGCAAGATCATTATATCTTTGATAGTTTGTTTCGTTTTTTTAATGACATAATTACAGACAACAGATAAAAATATATACAATAAATAAATCAACAATAATAAAATTCATGTCTGTAATTATAACTGCGCACAACAGTTTATGATGAAAATAAATAGTCACACATTTATTAAGTTAATGAATAAAAAGGTACTTAACTGTATTAAGTGATAGTCGTAAAAAAAGAAAAAGAATTTATTTAACAAAATTAATGTCTTGAAATTAATAAAATAATTTCTAAAAGAGTGAGCATTGTCATTAAAAATATCTGCATATGCACAGGTTTCATTATACACAGTAACCTACACGTTCCATACATTGGCCTTATTTTTATTTTCATTTTTTTATTATTTGTGTGTTCTCATCTACAATACGGGGCCTTCGATGTTATCATAATACATCGTCTTTCTTTATCTTTTGAAGTGATCTGGCAACAGGCAGACTGCTGGAAGTGGCTATAGCATACGTAGATCCTTTAAGACTTGCAAATCTACAAACCCCACAAGGAGGCCAATGCACGTTGCCAACTTGTGACAAAAGATGTCAAGTAACAGACCCAGTAATTTCACTGCCTGTGTTCTTCCTTACTCTTCAAACCAGAACAGCGATATAAGCACTGCTGTTTGACGGCAGAAACAGGTACGCTGGAGGTAACCTTGCAGATGACTTCGGTACAAGCGCGGATCCAGCCTCAAAAAAGTTTGTGGTCACAGCCACCCGAAAATAGAAGATTACAAAACCATTGCCCTGATCAAGATTCATTGGTTTTTCCTGTATTGGAGAAAGTGTCATCAGCCTATCGTTCCCAAAAGACCTTAAAAGTGTTACATCACTTGTATATTTTTTCCCCCTTTTATTTGTTTTTCTTGTGGATTGAGTGATTCGCGAATGAAAGGGAGCTCAAATGCGATTTGATACATTCTTGCTCCATCTCCCAGAGTGTAAAATTGGGAAGTGGGGTAATGGCAAGGGTGCGCTGGGTGTTACGATTAAAAGAAGTGTTGTTAGGAAGGATGGAAGAAAGAAAGGAAGCAAAAAGGAAGGAGAGATGGTTTATGAGGAACGTCACAAGTATATTAGGGTTGTGGGCATGCCCATCGTGCCCACAACGGTGGATCCGCGCTTGCTTCGGTACAGAGTCTCCCTCCTCTGGTATCATCGTGTACTATCAGGCAACCTACATAAAATAATTTGCCAAATTACATTAAAATTGATACAAGAAAAATTTCGCCTTCCGTGTTGATGCCATGACCATTAGGCCGTCGAGTACTTCAAAAACCTTTTTTACTTTTTCTTAGACATTTAACATTGAATAATGCATGTGATAATCAACCCATAAAAAGCAATTTGAAAGAGGAGACAAAAAATTGCTCTTACGTATTTGTTGCCTGTTTTTCTCGTGCAAGCTGTCTACATCCAAACTTATGTAGAGTCTCCTTTTTCTCCTTGTATTTGCAGACATCTTAGAATGAATGCGCATACAAGGTAAATATACCTAATAATCTTCCTATTGGAGTTTTCTTTTGTTCTGGACGCCAAAATATGCCTGTTGAATAAAAAGGTTTGATTTTGACTAATGATAAATTAATTTAGCATTTGTCACTAATTAAAACTAACTATAGATACCTATGCAAAAACCATAAAGTTGTCTGGTAGAAATCACCTATGGCGATAAGGCCGCACTTTATGCTGTTTGTATTTGTACTGTCCTAGTTTGTGTTGTTTATCTACCCAAATTACTTTTTTACTGAGTGTTAGTTGCGCTATGGACTCTGCACTTGCCTTCCAATCGGGAGGTCGGGGTTCGAGTTGAGACCGCCATGTACCAATGTGTTTTTCGTTTCGAATTTCATTTATACATTTGTCTGACGCTCATATGGCGAAGGAAAACATCGTGAGGCAAACTGCATACATCTGCGAAGAAATTCAATGGTGATATGAAGTCGACCAATCCACAGTGGGCCAGCGTGGTTGACTAAGGCCTAATCACCCTAACATAGGGTAGGCTCGAGCCCCTTGGTAGAGACGTATATGAGCTGTGATGATGATGATGATCTACCCAAATCAAGAAAGGTATTAAGGGGGTCCAAGTCTTCATAAACCGCTGCTTAAGACAAATACTAGGAATTTTCTGGCCCAAAAAGCTCTCAAATGATAGCCAATAGGATCACTGCCACGAAAAGCCGATAGATCAAGCGCTGAAAGTGGAAGTAGATCGGTTACACCCTGACGAGCTCCAAATCACATCCCTAGGCAGGTTTTATAATGGACTCCACAAGGGAAGAGAGAACGTGGGCGCCCCGAGAACGCATAGAGAAGCGTTCCGTGGCAGCGGAGCTGAAGACTGTCGGGCTATCATGGTCTGAAAAGAAACACGTAGCCAAGGATATATCGCGATGGAAGAGTCTTGTCCTCCCACCTAAGGGGTCATAGGACATTAAGTTAAGTTGGTGGGTAAGCTATTAAGCAAAATAAAGTTGTTGTTATTGTATAACTCTTTTTTGCAACAATTTAACACAAAGCACAATGGTAACAAGATTTCTGGATTGGATTTTTTTTACAAAAGTGTTTCTATCGTGGTGTGGGAGCTTTCAATTTCTCTCCAATTTTGTAATGTTTTTGGGTAAATCAAGAATTTATTTTTTATTTATTTACGAAACTTCTGACCACGAAAGCATAGCACTAATTAAATCTAATATATAAAATTCTCGTGTCACAGTGTTTGTAACCAAACTCCTTTGAAACGGCTTGACCTATTTTTATGATGTTTTTGGTGTATATTGGTCTGAGAATAGGCTGTAAACTATTTTTTATACCCCTAGGCCTAGCTGATAAGGCTTTTTTGGACAGTTATTATGGCGAAACGTAGATCGCGGGCGCAGCTATCTTCTTCTAATATATAAATTCTCGTGTCACAGTGTTTGTTACCAAACTCCTCAAAACGGCTTGACATTCTTTATGCAATTTTTTGTGTATGTTCGGTAGGTCTAGGAATAGTTCGTAAACTATTTTTACATCTCTCATGTTCGGTAAGTAGGTCCTTATTACCCCCAAATGGGGCTTGTAGGTGACCAGTTAGCGCTCTAGGGTAATAATGTAGCTAGAAAATCCCTAGGGCTGTAAGTAATTTATTGCCAGTATGATGTTTAGATGTACGCGAACTTTTTGAAATAGTGAAGTGTTTTTTTTAATTACTTACCGCCCTAGGGCTTTCCAAGCTACATTATTACCCTAGAGCGCTAATTGGTCACCTACAAGCCCCATTTGGGGGTAATAAGGACCTACTTACCTCACAATCGAGATGTAAAGCAGAGTAGTTAGCTCGGGTGTAAGCACCAATTGCAATTGATGCCTTACAGCCCTTAGCTACTAATCTACTATTATACCCCTAGGTGATTATTATGGCGAAACGTAGTTCGCCGGCACAGCTAGCTGTAGGTATTATAATAAGAAAGGTTTACGTAAGTGAATATGCCATTGAGCTGATTCGACCAATTTGATCAACGAAAGAACTGCAACTATGACCTATATGGCGTTTCGTAAATTCGATTATTTATTCAATAGTCAGGTTTGCAATTTTATTTATTGTAATGCGAAATGGTATGTAAGTAACACTGAACTGATGTAAAATTGTCTGGTAAGAATTACTAAACTTGCTGCTATCGTGTCGTGTAATGATGATTGTAAAGGGTTTCAATATCGGCTTTTTCGGACAACCTTAATCATTAACTGACTTCAAAAAAGGGGGAGGTTCTATGTTCGACTGTATCTATTTTTAACCGACTTCGAAAATGTGGGAGGTCCTATGTTCGACTGTATTTATTTTTTATTATGTATGACGTACGAGTATGTTCACCAATTACTCGGCTATTTGTGAGCTGATTTTAAGAATTCTTTTTGTAATCAAAAGACTATACTCCGAGGGTAGTCCCATTGTCACCGTGTCGTGATCTGAGGATGGAATCCCAGGCAAATTGAGGAAAATCATTAAATTTCATTAGCAGGTCCAACGTGTTTTATGCATTTATTGAAGATATTCAGGTATTTGTATCTGGTAATCATCATATTATGACACTGAGCTGAGTTGATGATGGAAGGTTTTTAGTAGGTTAGGAGTTAGAGGATAGTTCTTTTAATATAATGGGAACTTAGTGACACGGACACGAAAACTTGACCCATTTGCAGTCGATGGGGAAAAATTATAGGTGCTAGCACCCCATTAAGGTCTGATCCAAACGATCTGTCCTTCCACCAACACGAATTCCTGCCCAAACCATCATTGCTCTACCGTTGTATGGATGGACTTCCTGAGGGTGTTTCACGGCCAGGAGCTAGCCATAGGTACATGTACTCTTCGTGAATCAGGATGAAAACTGAATCGGAACTGATCGGTAAACAACACTACAGACCACTGGTTTTCTTGCCAGAATAAATGTTCCCGAGTCCACTCTTATCTTCTTCCACGATTTTCTCTGCGTAGTGCTAGAGTAGGAAGCGGTCTGCGAGCATGGAGGTTAGCTTCGTGCAGTCCTCCCCTCACAGATTGGTCACTCACAAGCAACTGGTGCTCTGACTGGAGCCTTTGAACCAACTGCATGGCCGTAACATTTGGTTGTCGTCTTGCGGCCACTTGCAAGAATTGGTCCTGTCGTTGGGTAGTTATGCGTTTACTGCCTAGGTGCCTTTCAGCCACTTCACCAGTGGTACGATAATGTGACCACAACCTTGATATCACGTTTTGTTTTGTTCCAATGTCCTCGGCAATACTCCGTTGAGTAGCCAAAGCTTGGCCCTTAACATTTCATCTCTAGTTAATTGGCGCCGCTGCATGATGCATACAGTTGCATAAATTCTAAATTAACTAATATTTTTAATAAAACTTTAATTTGGTACAAAAAATAGAATCATTCAATAAGGTCTACAAAATAAGTTTTCATTAAAAGATTCATAAACCGGCCAGTATTTTTTGAGTTTTTGAACTTTACACAAAATAGTGTCGATGTGAGTAGTTAGTTAAAATTTGGCATCAACGTCAAAATAAAAACGTGAAGTTGTATATATTCCTATATTATTTATATCTATTTCTTGTTTTTAAAGTCGGTTATTTTTTGTGATGCCTAAAAAATCACGATCATAATGCAGAATATTCAGTAAACACAATGCTGTGCTACTCTTTGATAATTTTATGAAGTTAATCTTAATAGACAACACAATTTAAACTTTAATTGCCGTGTCAGCTAAAACTTAACAGCATGCCGTGAATGCGAACAATAATAATTAGTTTTCCACAACACTCGATGAAAATCGGCGTCCCGTCGTCCATTGGGTAATCGTTTGCGCAACCGAGTCCAATCGAGCGGACTCAAAGTCATCGATAAAATGATCGAGATCGTGCACGCGTTCCATGTTTCCGTATTTGTGTCTTTCGGAAACACTTATGGTGCTACGGCTACTAATATTATAAAGTAGCAATGTCCGTCACGCTTTCAAGTTTCTGAACCCATTTAAATTAAAGGTACAAAATAGTAGATTAGTAGCTAAGGGTTGTAAGGCATCAATTGCAGCCCGAGATAATTATATTTCGAGGGTGCAATTGGTGCTTACACCCGAGCTAACTACTCTGCTTTACATCTCGATTGTGAGGTAAGTAGGTCCTTATTACCCCCAAATGGGGCTGGTAGGTGACCAATTAGCGCTCTAGGGCAATAATGTAGCTTGGAAAGCCCTAGGGCGGTAAGTAATTAAAAAAAAACACTTCACTATTTCAAAAAGTTCGCGTACATCTAACCATCATACTGGCAAATTACTTACAGCCCTAGGGCTTTTCTAGCTACATTATTACCCTAGAGCGCTAATTGGTCACCTACAAGCCCCATTTGGGGGTAATAAGGACCTACTTACCGAACATGAGAGATGTAAAGGTAGTTTAAGAGGAAATCGTACTGGCCGTTTTTTATACAAACGTATCCCCTGTTTCCTTCCTGGCTAATGTCAATAGTTGCTCTATTTTTCCAAAAAAAATCAAGGCTCTCTTTTAACATGTTCTTATGTTTTCTCTTTTTTTATTAGGGTTAGATATTAAAGGAGATTAAAACCTTCAAAAACCTAAAAAATTGGCCAGATTTTCTTCTGTATTCAAACATCGAGCAAACAAATTTGACGTGATTTATATGAACAAAGCAAAACACAGCAACACAGCCAAAATCTTTCTTTATTTTTAATGCGAAAATTAAATAAATTATATAAGTCTAGTTTTAGAGAAGAAAACAGGGGACTACGAAACGTCTATTTCTGCCGCAAAGCAGCAGTGCTTGCATTGTTGTGTTCCGGTTTGGAGGTAAGATTATGGCAGTGAAATTATTGGGTACCGTGACTTTACATCTGATGTCACAAGTTGGCAACGTACACTGTGGTTCTTGTGGGGTGCAGTTTTGCTGCGAATCCCACAGAAGCCACATGTATGTAGTATAGGCTGTATAGGTGACAGTTACCACTTACCATAAGGTGGGCAGTTTGCTTGTTTGCCAACTTAGTTGCAATAAAAATAAGCTCGTTTCTTCCGGGGCACAGCGCGACAGTGACAGCAATACATTTTAAAAATATATCTTTTTAAATTCTCTGGACCCTAGTGTTTCTTTTTAAGGAAGGATATAGGCTTTTTTTTCGCATTATAATGGGGAACTCGAAATAATCGAAATTGCGATATAAATGAAGTCGCGGGCAACAGCTAGCTGTGTAATAAACACAGTCTTATTGGTCAATCGTGGTCTTAGCTTAGTCTTGGCAGGCCCCCGTCACTCGCGCAATGCAGCGTTATTAATACCTATCGCTAAGTAGCGCGCCGGCGCCGACCGGCAGAGGGCTGCCGCGCACCGCACGCGTGACTTTTACTGTTATCGAATCTGTGACGCGAGCGAAATTGAACGGGTAGCTACGAGTACACTACATGTTTCCCGCGCGAAACTTACATTACTTTTTAATTTAATAAATTTGATTAACGATATGGTGGTTCATTACTATGAAGCTGTGGACGTAAAATATATTTTATTTATTTTTAAGTATTTTCGTTACTTACCATCATATGAGATGAAGGCCAAGAGCTTCCCTATTGTTTGGTTAAAAAATTTAGGTGGTCTGCTTGATTGCCTACTTGGTTATACAGGGTGAATTTGAAGTCATTGGCATCCATTCAATCTTATATTGTACTCATATTGAGTAATATTTTTAAGCATACCTGATTCACACAGAACCTAAGAAAAATTATTTACAAAATAAATGATAAATTAATAAAGTATCATATTGCTTTGAGATAGTGTAATGCGTAGTAGGTACGATATCAAAGCGTCGATGCCTACGCGACGTAAGCCCGCCCGCCCGATCAGCGCGGGGCGGCGCGGGCTTTTGACGGTTGACCTCACATAACCCGCCCGCGCACAGCTGATCTACGAGTAGGTAGTAATAACGATCGATAATAAATTCTTTCAACTTTCCCTTCATACTTTTCCGGCTTAGGACGGTCAAAACTACGGCAACGGGCAACCAAAATAAAAATAAACTGGTACGCAACATTAAATAATAATAGTCACTCAAAAACCGCTCGGTGGGAACGTATATGAGCTGTGATGATGATGATGAGGTAATTATGTAAGGTTTCTTTATAGGTAGGTATTTAAGTTATGTAATATGCCTTAGTTTTGGCGTATTTAAAAAGTTGAAATCAACATATTTACAATAATTGGTTAAAGAATCACGTATTTACAATAATTTAGTTAATTGAGGGAACTTACACATATTTTAATAGGTGTTCAAAGTGTCCACCGCCTCTTTCAATACACAATTCAGCCCGACGCCTGAGATTGTCTTTCAACCTGTTTAAAACAAAGCGTTGCGACTTCACTACTACAAATGCCGCAATTATTTTGTTTTTGAGTTCGTCTCTCGTCTCACTTTCACTCTCGTATACACGTCTTTTGATTTCACCCCATAAATAAAAATCCAAGGGAGTAAGATCAGGCGATCTCGCCGGCCACGGCACTGGCCCACCGCGTCCTATCCAACGTTCGCCGAAATGCCCATTTAAGTAGGCACGAACAGAATGTTGGAAGTGTGCTGGGGCACCGTCATGCTGATAATACAGATTGCCAACGTGTGCCAAAGGTACATCGTCCAATTGTTCTTCCACGACCTCTCTCAGTATCCGGAGATAGTTTTCCCCGGTCAACCTTTCCTCAATAAAATAGGGTCCAATAATGATATCATTTAATATTCCTGCCCACACATTTACAGAGAATCGGTGTTGAAAAGCATCACGTCTCGTTTTGTGAGGGTTGCGTCCGCGCTGGCACCACCAATGTTCATTGTGGATATTAAAAAGTCCTATTCTTGTGAATGTACACTCGTCTGTCCACAAAATATTTTGTTCAAAATTTTGTAACAACCAGCTACAAAATTGTTGTCGAGGCGTATAATCAGCAAGTGTAAGTTCTTGCACTTTTTGAAAATGATAAGGGTGCTCGCCAGAACTGTTTAAAAGCTTCCAAACATAATATTGACTAACACCAAATCGTCGTGCTGCCTGCCTCGTGCTAGCCTGTGGATTGCTGATAAAATAGCGGCGAATTTGTCGGTAAAGACTTGCCGGGTAAATCGGAGATTGGCCACGAGCTTGCGCATGTGCTGGCACATGAAATGATGCAAAGTCCAACAAATTTTGCGTTGTCCGTAGAATGCGGTCTCGCGATGGAATCGGCGCCTCTGGGTAGCGATGGTGGAACATTTCTTGAGTTAAAACTAAATTGTGTGTTAGATCGTAAAGTAAAACCATTTGTAAATATTGCTGGTTTGTGTACCGTCCTTGCACATTACGTGGTCGCGGCATTGTGATAACAATATTCACTTAACTTAATCCTAACAGCCACTGCAATCCTTTAGAGCGCGCGTGCGACGAGTTCCCGAGACCGAGCAACGAAATACGTCAACACTCAAAATAGGACAAGGCGGAACTAATTTAGCGAACGGCGCCGTAAGCGCATGCCGAAAGGTAATGGCGGCGGGTGTGAAAGGGGCGGCCCTTGTTTGTTTACAAATGCGTGCGATTTGCGAATGAAGTTTTGTGAATGAATTCTTCGTAGGCAAATAGGTACACATGTATCGCGCGGCATTTCGAGCGCGCTTGGCTTATCTTGATATTTCGATTTTGATTGGATAATAACATATTATGTTAATTAAATTGTATTCGTTATTTTTATTGTTTGATTGCAATGAAATTCTATTATAAAGAAATTGGAATGATTTTTCGGGGTTTCAAATATTGCAATTTTATATCAATCGATTTCTCTCATATTTGGTGTATGCACTATGGATCGTGGATAGAGTCTAATTTTAAAAGGATGCCAATGTTTCCGATTTCACCCTGTATTAAAAAAAAAAATAGTCTTGATGAACCGGCCACTAGCACTTTATTTGATTGCTTATAATTTTTTTTTAAATTATCACAATTATTCATACGAAATACGATATTTTAGATGGTAAAATTTAATAACCGTTGAGTTAAAAGATTAAAAAAATCTATAATTTTATATAAGCAAAGCACGTTTTCAAGGGCTTTCCTCGCAATCACTTTATTGCATTACATATTTTCTTTTTATTTTTTATATTATATATCTATATAAATAATAGCATTTAAGTTTTACTTTGACCATTTTGTTTAATTGATGTTCTTTGTACAACCCTTAAGTTTTCGCTCGATGACGCAATCACACGGTGTACGCGGGAATCTCGATTCTCGGCGCACGCTCGTAGAGACCATTTCTTCTTGCAACTTTTGTCTGTCGGTTTTGGCTATTATTATTACAGCGATTCGAGCATTTCTATGGGAGTGATGTATCTGTTACGTAGTAACTATTATCTAATCTGTGGTCTTGGTTTAAGCCTGCAGCTGTCTCTTTCTACTGTTATTAACACAAGTCTCAATAGTAATAGTCTCCGTGGGCTAGTGATTGAGACCACCGGGTGTTGATCGGGAGGTCCGGGGTTCGATTCCTCGTGGGGGCAGAAGTTTTTCTGCTCGGTTTGCACGGTGGTAGGGCTTCTTAGCCCGCCTGGCTAGCTACCACCGTCTTACCTAAGTTTGTCGCCATAATAACTATGTGTATAGCATTCTCGGTTGCTGATGAGTCCAGGTGAAGCTCGCTTCCACCTTCAGCCTTACTGTCACTTACCATCAAGAGAGTTGAAGGCCAAGAGCTTCCCTGTCATGTGTAAAAAAGACGGCCAAGGTTCAAATTACTACCGTCAGAAGAACACGTTGTTATCGGGAGACTGTGGTAGTAATTAAGTATTTCTAATCTGTGACTGTGGTACCTTACCACAATATAAAGATGTTTATCTACTTTTATAGGTTACGTCAAATTCAAGACGAGTTGATATTGACATACTTAATAAGCACAATACGAAAACATAAAAGTAGAATCATATTTTATCACTTTTTCTCAAACAAAATAATGTTATAGAATGTCTATAGTCTAAAATGATGACTATTACGATAAGTACAGGTCAAATCCAAAAAGTTAATGTCACCAAAGAGATTCGAGAGTTTTAGCGAGACTAATGAACGACGAATTATTTTTATAGATACGAGTAGATTATAAAAAAATGTTCAAACGGCTGACTTAATTCCACTAGGTTCTTCTACCAGTCAACCATTGAGTTTTACTACAAATTATTACGTTTAACACAGTTAGTGGCGGTGCTTTCCATAATCATGTAAAATTATGACGTTATCACGTAAATAAATTATATATGTAGACATGTAATATAAACTAATAGATAATTGTTTATATGATGCTATTAAAATTAATATTACCAAATATTACATTCAGTTCAATGGACGCTGATGAGTTACAAATGTTTTGGTGGAAAATTAGGAAATCAGCTTTAATGACCATAATTATATATTACCGCGTTATTAATAGTACTGTTACTAATGACATTAATATTTTAATCAATGAGAGTGAAACTTCAAGACGCATGTCGATAATTATTATATAATTAATTTTAATTAATTCAAATTCATTAAAGTCACACGATATAATAAGAGTCATAGTGAAAGTGGTAAGTTTATAGCGAGAAAGGATTAAATTATTGCAGTTTTTACTTATGAATTTGGATTTTATTGTAGCGTTTTTTACAAAACACAAAGGTCTCTAAAAGACATAAAAAAATTTGAGGCTTGTGTTTTCAATAAGTTTTCTTTTCACAGGAAGTAATAGTAAAAGTAGTTTAAATTCACGAAGATCGCGTTTAACAAATCGTGAAATGTGAAATTAGATGTTATGTGATATTACCAATTTGAAATCGGAAGCAACTAGGTTAGTCACGCGCAGACACGTAATAAAGAGTTCGATTGATTTTTCGCGCTTGACTGTACTTTTGTATGATAATTATTGTACAATTTATTGAAGAGGATATTCAGAGATCGTCTTTTGTATAAATTTTTATTATATTTTTATAATTTTGTCAAATGTTTTGCATTGTCTTTCAAAATTATGCTTCTGTAGTGTAATTGCTTTGTATTTCTCCGTATTATTGTATTCTTTTTTGTTTTGTGCACGAGTTTGGAAAATATCGAACGCTTATACGAGTATTATTATTACACTTTGTTGCACATTAAAACACATCTATGTTCTTCTCAAATATCCAACACTATCTATCTATCTATACTTGTGGGGGTAGCTGTGGGCGACGAGAGGCGACCCTCAGCAAGCCACTGCGACCTGTACAGATCTATTGTGGCTGACCCCTCCTCAAAGGTCTCCAAATAGGCCTGTAGCGTTAAAATAGCCGATGACCTTTTTTGGAGACAGAGCCTTTGCTTCATGAGGTGGCAAACTAGGTCCTCCCAGAGCTCGGCTCCTTGTGTGGATGAGAGCATAGCATTCACAGAGGATGTGAGAAGGTGTCTCGTCATCCTCACCACAGAATCTGCACGTGGGGGCATTTGCTAATCCCATTCTGTGCAGATATTTGTTGAGTTTACAGTGGCCAGTTAAGGCTCTAGTGAGAACCTTTAGTTGGCCTCTGCTCAGTTGGAGGTTACGCATTGCGACCCTGGGTGAAAATTCCCTAATGAGCATTTTTGAGTGCAAAAGCCCTGAACTCTGAGCCCACTGGAGACGGGCTTGTGTTTGTACCCAATCCCTAAGGGCTCTCTTTTTTGTCACCCTCGAAATGTCACATGCTGGTTCTGGTCCTATAAGAACGTTTTCGGAGCCAGTCCTCGCTAGTTCATCGGCAATTTCATTGCCTCGGATGTTGGAGTGACCTGGAACCCAGCCAATCATAACCGAGTTCCTGGTCGCCAAATCATTCAAGGCCTTCGAACACTCTAAGGTGATTTTGGACTTGAACTCCACGGCAGCCAGGGCCTTTAAGGCAGCCTGGCTCTCCGACAGAATAAGAATGTTTTTACCTTCGCTCGACCGGTTTGCGTAAACGCAGTCGATGATGGCATACATTTCTGCCTGAAAAACGGTGGCATGTGCACCCAGGCTCGTAGTCCTCCTGGATTTCGTGCTACCTCCGTAGACACCTGCACCTGAACGGCCATCTTTTCTGGAGCCGTCAGTGTACCAAATCTGGTTGGCTTTCCTAAAGGGCTCAGGGATTTGCATATCCCAATCTTCCCTGTTAGGAATCGTAACTTTGTAGTTCCTCCTGAACTCCAAAGTTTCATGCATGGCATCAGCTGGCATTGCCATTATAGGATTTACCAAGAGGCTGCTATGTAGTTTCCTCATGGTCTGGGATTTCCAACTCGATTTGCCTCCCTCTACCGCTCTGAGCATGGCCATCCTTGCCTCCCCCTGAATGAACAGGTGGAGCGGTGGGAGGTTCAGGATAGCCTCCAGAGCAAGGGTGGGAGAAGACGAGAAGGCCCCCGTGATCATCAAGCAGGCGCATCTTTGCAGGCTTTCGAGGGCCTTATTTGTGGTCCCTATTGCCGTTTGCTTAAACCAAGCTATACACCCGTAGCTAACCATAGGTCTTACCACAGCGGTGTAAAGCCATAGTAGGTAGCTTGGTTTCAGTCCCCACCGGGAACAGGCCAGCTTACGGCAAATTCCGAGCGCTGCTTTGGCCTTCTTGATTATGTTCTGTATATGTGTACACCAATTCATCCTATGGTCCAAGAGGACCCCAAGGTATTTGGCATTTTGTGAAAATTCAATAGTCCTTCCAAAGAGCTTAGGAGGCTTAAGGCCGTCTAGATTCCTCCTCCTAGTGAAAGGGACTATAACGGTTTTGCCGGCGTTTACAGACAGCCCCACCTGGCAGCACCATTGTTCGATCTTCTTGAGAGCGAGTTGCATGAGACCTGATATAGTTGAAGGACATTTCCCCACTATGTGGACCACCAGGTCATCTGCGTAGCCTTGAGTGGGAAGGTACGCCATGTTTAACTCCCGGATTAGGCAGTCAACAACCAGACACCACAGTAATGGTGACAGCACTCCACCCTGGGGGCACCCCCTAGTCACCCTGGCGATTATAGTGCAGTCCAACAGTGTGGTTTTCACAGTTCTTGTTGATAGCATTGCCCTTATCCAGGAGATTACTAATTGGTCGATGCCTCGGTTTTGTAGACATCGCACAATCACTTCTGTTGAGGTGTTGTCAAAGGCACCTTCAACATCCAGAAAGGCACACAAGGCTATTTCTTTGTTTTCCAGCGCCTGTTCGAGTCTATCGGTCAATTCGATAAGGGCAGTTTCCGTAGACTTACCTTTCTGGTAGGCGTGTTGCCTAGGATGTAAGGGATCACCTGCCAGGTGCGTATCCCTTACATAAAAATTAATCACCTTCTCCATGGTTTTCAACAGAAAGGAAGTAAGGCTGATTGGTCTGTAGGACTTAGGTTGGGACTTGTCCTTATCCCCTCCTTTGGGGATGAATATAACCCTGACCCTTGTCCACAGACTAGGGAGGTATCCCCACGCTAGACTAGCCCTGAGGATCCTCACTAAAACTGGGAGTAGGATATTTTTACCCTGTTGTAGTAGGGCTGGGAAAATACCATCCTCACCCCCGGTCTTGTATGGCTTAAAGCTATCAATAGCCCAAGCTACCATTTGAGGGCCTACTATTTGTGAGGCTTTTCTCCAGTCCTCCGCCTTTGGCCTTAGCCTAGGCAGCTGATTGGATTCCTCTGATGATTCTACTACCCTCGAATCTGGAAAGTGCACTTTCGCTAGGAGTTCCAAGGTCTCCTTTGCGTTGCACGTAAAGGTCCCGTCTGGTTTCCTGAGTAGACCTATATGGGACGGAGGCGCTTTGGATAAGATCTTATGTATCCTTGCGGCATGGGCTGTGCTATTTATCATTTCACAAAACCTACCCCAAGATCGTCTTTTCGCTCTCCTTAGTTCTTTGTTGAACCCTGTAAGGGTACGGGAATAGGCTTCCCAGTTGCCATCAGTTTTCGCTTTATTAAAGCGCGAGCAGGCTTTTTGCCTCAGGAATTGCAATTTGCCGCTCCACCAGGGTACTTTACGATTGCTCTCTCTGGTGGTGTGGGGGCAGTTATTTTCGTAGGCACTTAGGATGCCCGCGGTCACTGCCCCTGCCGCTAATTCTAACTGTTCTACTGTTTTAACGGCTTGTATCGTCTCCAAGCTTTGTTTCAGGCTTTCGCGGTAGCCCTCCCAGTTAGTAAGCCTAGGATTGCGATAGGATTCGATTTGTGTGTCAGACTTAACTGCTATGTCGAATCTGATGTACCTATGGTCAGATAGTGAAGCATCTTCGGAGACGTGCCATCCCCGAATGTGGTTCACTAACTGCGACGTACAGAGGGTGATATCCAGGACCTCGCTTCGGGCTGACGTGATGAAAGTGGGACTATGTCCTTCATTTAGCACCGTCAAGTTCCTAGATAGCAGAAAATCATGCAGAAACTCACCTCTTGGGTTCGTATTGCTACTACCCCATGATGTGTGATGCGAGTTTGAGTCGCAACCGAGGAGCAAGCCCACGTTGTGCTCCTCGCAGTACTCCACTAGTCCTGCCAGCTGCACCGACGGGTCCGTCTCTTCTCCCGGCATGTAGACAGAGCAGGCTACCATCTTCCTATCCTGCATTCCAGGGAGTACAACATAGGCAGCGACTAAGTCATCTGTGCACAGATAAGGTATAGGTAAGAATTTCACATTTTTATTAAACGCTATACATGCTCTTGGCCTCACTCCCCCGGCATTGTACAAAATACTACCTAGGGAGTTCAGCCCAAGAACCGCGCTTCCACTTATCCACGGTTCTTGTATGAATGCCATACAGTACCTTGCATCGCTCCATTTCTTCGTTAGGGCAGCTGTTGCCGCCTTCGAATGGTGCAGGTTTATTTGTATAGCTTTCTGCATTTTAGGATGGGATGGGATGGAAGTTGGAAGGGATGTGGGAGCGAGGGTTATACAAAATTAAACGGGGAAAAGCGATTGTGCAGGAAAAACTAGGACTAAACTTTGTTAGGAACTTACTTGGGTGGGAGTAGTGGGAAGGAATTGAGGGGATTTGCGGCGGCCTTTCTGGAGGAGTGTTCGCGGGCTAAGGATGGCAGTTGAACTGGCCGTACCCGACAATGCGCCCCCCCTCTGTGACCCCCTTTCCCTCTCTGGCTATTGGACCTAGGGGCACCACCATGTCCGCCCCTTGGTCGCCCATTGGGTGGCCCTCCGCGTCCTGGTAGGCCGCTGTGGGCTACTTGTGCCCATTGACCCTTGCCGTTGGACGTGGAGGGTTGCGGGCCAGCCGTCCCGCTGGGAGTGGGAGGAACATTGGAGGGAAGGTTCCGAGACCCTGCATTTGACGAGGGTTGAGGGTTGGTGTCGGTTCTGGGCTTGGTCGACGGCCTCGCAGCCGATGGGCTCGTAAGAGCGCTCCCCTCGGCTACTAGACCAGCGTCCCCGCCCTGATCCTCGCTCCCTCTTCCCTCCGGTTTGTCCCCCTTAACTCTAATCTGGATGTAATCAAAATCCAGGAACAGTATGCGGTTGACCTTGCGCAGGGCGACCAATGATTCCGCATCCAAGGCGAAGCAGATAGTCTGCCCCTCCTTTTCTGCTTTGGAACCGATCACCCGCCAGGAACCGCAGCCTATGCCTGGATTTTGCTTGTCCAACCTTACCAGTAGGGACTTCATGCTGCCAGCCGTGTCCCTTATGTAGGCCGTTGCAATGATGGGCTTAGGGAGGTCCTTTTCTTCCACTACCTTCAAGCAGGCCCCTTCCCATGGTCTAAAAGCCCTCATACTCGTCTCGAGCCATTTGGCAGTTGCGTCACCCAGGCAGGTGAACACGAGGGCACCAGCCCGAAGGACGCAACCCCCAAATCTCGGACCCTCTTCGAGCGTGGTCTCGATGCAACGGCGGAGGTAAGACTTCACCCGCTCCGCATCCGCAGCGGTGAGTGGTCGATGCTCGTCGACGATGCCTACTTTGCGCGAGCGCGCTGTATCCGCAAAAGAAGGCCCCGGCTGTGGTACCATAGGGTCCATTGCGACCTTCTTCTTCCGCGGCTGCTCCTGTGGAGAGGTCAAGTCAGATCTGCGCCGCTTGCCTGTCCCCTGATCGGGGCCTTGGCTCCCGTCGTCGGCTACCTTTCTTTCCACTGGATCGAAAGGCACTTCCGACAATGGGCGCCGGCACAGTTCTGTGGCCTCCTCCCTGGAGAAGCCTCGCTTCATCCACACGATGAGGCGTCTACGGGCTGCGCCATTAAGGTTTGGCCTGATCCACCTACCCTTGCGGCCCTTGCCCGTTTTTTCTGCGGTGGTGTTGGGTTTCCCCACATCATCCGCTTGAGCAGGTCCTGGAGGCGTTGAACAACCTCCTGTTCCTGCTTGCGAGGGGGTAGCCTCCGCTACCTCCATAGGAGTACTAGAGGGCGCTGAGTCCCTGCTAGCATCCGCCTCGACGATAGGCGTCTCGGCCAAGAGTTGAGACAACTCGGACAATTCTTGTTGGTAATCCATACAGATCCCACGAGCAGCTAGGGAACTAAGATGTCCATCCCCGCAGAGCCCCGCGTGCGGGGATAAGGCTAATTAGTCCTTGAGGACGCCTGGTATCAAGGACCCTCCGTTTGGGCTGGGCACCCCCCAGCCAAAGTATCCGGGGCACGGGTCGGATAACACCCCGGATTTGGGACGTTTTTGGGGTCGAGGTGTCGTCTCCTCCAGGACATAAGGAAGGATGTGGGAGAGTGGGGTTAGGGATGGGGTAGTTTAAGGGTGAGAGTTGGAAGGGAATAAGGGTAATGGAAGCGGCCTTTAGCTAACTGTCAGGGAGGGTAAGATGGTAATCCCTCCGTAACAGCCATTGCCCAGGGTGCACCGGCGCAGATCCAAACCCGCGCACACGTGGAGGTAGCCGTGGAAACAGCACCCCCTCCATCCAACACTAGCTGTGCCCACGACTTCGTTCGCGTGGATGTCCGAAAATAACAATATCATGATGTTATATAGCCTGAAGCCTTCCTCGATAAATGGACTATCCAACACAAAAATAATTTTTCAATTCGAACCAGTAATTTTTGAGATTAGTCTGTACAAACAAACAAACAAATTATATAGTATAGATTAGATAGTCTCACTGCTAAACAAAATACCTAAGGAGAATGGGGAAGCGAAAGAAGAAGAAAATATAGAGAAAGGTAGGAAAGTTCCATTTTATTGAGATTAAAATATATTTATTGAGTTACATAACCTGGGGCGTGGTTGAGATGAACTAGGATTACCTACTCCTAGTTGGTACACAAAGGCTATCAATGCCAGATGGCGGCGGTGCCGGTTCGTACCACACACGTATTGATAAGGCGCCAGCACAAACGTGGTCTGCCATCGTACATCGTGAGGCGACTCATTCAGACTGGGCCGCCTTAACGATCACGATACGGATGGTGATGATAATTGTTTGATGTCACACGTATTCCCTGTACGTGATATTATTTAAGTAATTGGAGATAGCTAAAGTTGCGTCACGAGTCACGATACGCCTTAGGATTTTTTCAATCTATAAACTAGATATTGAAATTAGGATTTTGCTAACCCTACACTCAATAAATCGAGGAAATCTAAGAAACAAACCAAGAATTGATTAAATTAGATCAAATTTAATTTTTGAATTTAGAACACAGTGCAAATTGATAAGGCTTCTTATACGTATCGTATCAATACGACACTAGAAACCAAGTGTCGTATTGATTAGTTAATTTTTCATGTAAAATTAACTACTTAGTAGATAATTAAATTAATTGGTGTGACAGATATAACTATTAATTAATTTTAAATATTTTTTCGCATTAATGGAGGATTGCGAAACGTTAGATTTTTAATCTATGTTAGTTGCCTAATGACAATGTAACAGCATTGTGTTTTTATAAAATAAATATAAATACAAGGCTATATAGCCAGTTCCTTAGTGTTATTTGTAAAGGTATTCAAAAGAAGATAAAGCCCATCTGCAGCATATCGTCACTAACACGCAGGTAATATGCAGACCAGTGACAGTACCTTCTAATTTTATTTTTTATTTATAGTATTTATTAATAACAAACGTCATTAATAAATACCATTAATAAAAATGAACAAAAATAAATAAAAAGGTTATCAATTTTCTTTATTTGTTATTAATCTTTAATTTAGTATTTATTTCATACCGGCTGACCCGGTGAATTTCGTATCACCTGTAATCTGTTCCCCTGTTTTCGTTAGTCGCGCTAAACTCAAAAACAGCTTTATCACATCTCTCAAGTATATAGTGACAGCACAGATCTAAATAAACAATCGCCAAGTTTACCGTCATTTTCAATACCAGATTACCAATATTACTTTATATTATTTTTTACCCTTTTCCGAAGGATTTTTCCTATTAGTATATTTCTTTTTCAGGTACAGTAAGCTATACATGTACACTACGAACACCGCTACTATTACGAGCGACATAAGAACGGTCCAAAGGTCGAACAGTATAGCTTGATAAGGAGCTTACTGTACAAGACAAATTATTATTTAAATCGATTTAAAGCCTTTTTTGAGTTTCAATAAGACTAACGAGCAACGATTATTTTTTTAAAGTAGAAGATAGCTAGTTCTAATATTATAGAACATACAGATGTTTTTGTTAACTGCCACGGTAAATTTACAACAGGGGTGTCTCTTGAGTCTGTTTACAATGTGACAATACGAGTACAGTACGAGCGAAAGCCCGAATAAGATGAAAATTATTACCAACTTAGAGTAGATTTATAATATCGGAGCAATATAGCGACGAGATTAGTTAAAGCTTTAGTTTCACGGGACTACACAAACTAACGACGATTAGGTAACCAAGGACTCTAATTATAACAACATCTGTATCACACCTTAGTCAGCAATAAACATTTGATTTGATTTTGATTTGATTTCATTCAAAATGGACGTGTATCAGTAATGTATGGAAAGTAATATGTCATGTGGTTTTGTTGTGTCATCATTATCAAACTTGCTGTGCTGTTGCTAAGACAAATCACCACAATAAATTATGTTAACTTTGTGTAAACAGAAATGTTGTGTAAACACTTTCTTTTGTTTGAATGCTATTCGAATGATAATCATAATAAGTATGCATATAAATGTCTTTATGTCGAAGAGGAAATCTAGATACCTAATAATCAACTTTTACGTTTCTCTTGAAATATGATTGTATTTAGCAATGGCAATAAGAGAAGCACGTGGTTCGACGATTCCTCACGGTCTTGTGAAATTTTTATCAGTTCGTTAACGCAAAACCTAGATTTGATTGTTGTTGACAAATTTTAATGCTAACTTTTTTATTTTAAACTGTTTATTATAAACCTCTTAATAACTAACCTTAGCAAGTATTGCGGAATAGTTAAAGACCCATGAATAAACTATTTCATTAACAAAAACACTTGCTGATAATTTATTTTCGCCATAATAAAGTTTAACGCCATCATAAATATTGAAGTTAAATACAGAGATAAAAATTATTCTGTCCTTTAAGTTAGACCATATTACATAAGCCAAATTTCATCAAAATCGGTTAAGTAGTTTTTGTTTATCCCGAACAAACATCGTGACACGCGATTCTTATATATACTCGTACATAACATTGAGCCACAGTTTAACAATGTAAAACTGTGACTGAGCGGAATAAAATATTGAGTTTTAGGATTACTCAACTGACAAGTTTGTTTAAACAATTTTCCAGAAAGGGGGAGATTCTCAATTTGACGAGAAGATGGTAAGAAATTAAAGGTTGAAGGAATTAAAAATGTACTTAAAAATTTGATTCTGCGAATCAACGTTTCATTGGTGTACAAATGCGACATCGTAAAAGTTATAATCGATCTTGAATGATCAGAGTGAAATTCATGACCATCCTAATCAGTGCACTCCCATAATGATAACCGTTAATTGGGAGTAATTGAGGCATAATTTGTTGGCATTGAGCCGAGCGCCGCGCTCACAATGCCGCTTCCATTGGCGTGCATCGAAGAAGATAAATTAATTTAGGTCGACGGTGACGAAAGGTTTCTTCCATTCAGAGCCCAGCCGAGCGTTGACTCCTTGTACGAAATAGATGGCAATCGGATAAAAAGACCGACCACTCGCCGTGAAGGCGACGGAATTGTATGGGTTGGGTTTTTTGTGCATTTTTAATAATATTTGCTAACATCTTGCACCGGTGGAGCAGTTAGGACTCTTTCCTATTGATTGGCTCCGTACAATGCTGTAAGGTAAATGTAATGATATTTTCTCGATGGTTGTGCAATTTCTCGGCAGTGCGAAGGAAGTTTTTGGCGACAAGGTTGTTTGTTTGTTAATATTTCCCTTGGCAATAGGCTCGTCTAACATGAGCCTAACTTTGCGGAAATTTTGTACATTTTATAGATAGCAAAGGATTGACATAACCAATAATGAATTCAATTTAGTGATAAAACCTAATTTAAATTCTCTTCTTAATCCTTCATTGCTGAGGATCGTGACTCCTTAGGTGCTCAATGTTCCGCTTTCAAGAGATCCGGTCTATCACCCGGTGAAAAGCGGTGGTGATAGTTCTAGTTGTTCGGAGATCTGATCCGACCATCTCTTCGGGCTTCTACCAACTTGTTTTTGAATAGTTGACGAAATTATCTCATTTAAAACGAATTAGAGATATTACTTCCGTTAAAAAATCGTCCAGAATCAACCTGAGTTCTCAGTATATTTTAGCAGATACAATTTTTATAGTGAAATAATTGTTAAAATACTTACTTACTGATATTCATCATTATGGTTTAAAAGGGTCAATGGATTTGTGGGTCAAGGAAGATCACAAGGTTGAGGTGCCAAGGTGTCGTCTATGTGCACCCAGCCAGAGTGAATCACCCGGGTGGCTAAAAGGGAAAAATGTATTTTAACCATGTCGAAACTATATTACGATAAGTAATTTCATATTTATTTATTTATTTCCTTCTATATCTGTCTGATTCATGTGATCTACGAGTCCAGTGTAAATCAAGTATAAAAAGTTCTAGATGTTTATTTTGCTAGCATATTTCATTGCATTGGACTTCGATAAGCTAACAATTTTAATGGTGTGTTAAATTTTTGTTTAATTGGCGGATCATCTACGAAATATTATTAAATTTCTCCTAGTTCAAATCATTATCCATGTCCAATTGCAAAATCAATAATTTTGTAGTTTCATCGACAAAATTTTCTCTACAAATTAAAGTTTTTGTTAAGTTTGGTTCGGAAAAAGATAATTGTGTTCGACCCAAATCCATCTCATACCAAAGTCACGCAAGGAGCTAAGACAGTTAGGACTAGTGATCCTATGAATCGCATGGTTTTTGAGAGCACTGGGCCACTCGTAAGACCGGTTGTAAGGTAGACAGCGTGTGAAACCGGACCAGGTTTCACGAAAATAACCCGTATTGCACCAGCTTAAGGTTGTATTTAAGGCTGACTGTCCACCCACGTGCACCAGCTTATCCGGAACGACGTGTACTCGATAGGTTTTTGTTGTCTGCTCGTAAACAAACTTATCACAAGTATCGCGACTGGTTTTTACGCATTGTTTTGAAGAGATTTTTGTAGTATTGGCTAAGGGAGACTTACAAAAACCAACCAGGTGGCCTACCATGATTCGTCACTTACCATCGGGTTAGATTAAGGCAAACTTTTCTGTTTAAAAAGAAAAAGTGTTTAAAAAATCCTAGGTGATTTTTGAACGTGTTCAGTAAATGCTTGACTGGAAATGTTTCTAGCTTCTTCGTCGATATAATTATCGTTGATTTGGTGTCAAGGCCGAACGCTAAAAGTGGCGTTTGAATGCTTGACTTTGTAAACACTTTCAAAACAACGTCGCCTACTTCTTCGGAAGATGGCAAACTGATCAGACTTGACCATCAACTCATTACACGTCTACTGCTGATTATATATGTATAATATATATTTGTAAACAAAATAAAAATTAATATATGTCTACATGCGTGGAAATTTCTTCCTACAGAAGGTTGTTAGCAACGATTTTTTTCTAGAGTTGTCCAACTGCACTGACGAGCAAAAATTCCGGGTCACTTGCAAAATTTTCGATATCTCCTAAGCTATGAAACATATGGGTACTAAATAAGTTATATGTGAAATAGTAATTATAATAAAAAAGCACTTAATGCTCAAGAAAGAAACGAAAACGGTTCATATATTTTGTCTTTCAAATCTATTCTACGAGAAATCGAAGTAATTCCAAGTGACCCGGAATTTTGCTCGTCAGTGTATTTATCTCCATCTACCATTGTCTGACATTTAGCTAGTCAAACTCAGACTAAAAAAACATTCAACTTAGAACTTAACAGTCACTTATTGACACCTCACAAACAAAAAAATAATTAGCCATGAACATTATGTCTATGATCATCATCATCATCATCATTACAGCTCATATACGTCCCCACCGAGGGGCCCGAGCCTACCCTAACTTGTTAGGGCGATTAGGCCTTAGTCAAACAACGCTAGCCCATTGCAGATTGGTTGACTTTACATACCCCTTTGAATTACTTCGTAGGTGTATGCAGCTTTCTTCACGATGTTTTCCTTCACCGTAGGAGCTTTAGATAAATGTACATATGAAATTCGTGAAACAAAATCTAAGCAATCTGATACAAAGTCTAAAATATTGAACATTTAATTTTTAATCCTTGTATTGCACCTACTATACATATAATTAAGATTATATTATCCGTGTACTACACATCTTAATATAAACTGGTACTACACATGTTCATACTTGCGAAGATCACTGGTGCACCTTGTCTCTGCTTTGGCCTGCTTGCCAACGCCGAGTTCGTGGAAGTTTCTCCAGGACCTTCCCATCTCAGCGACCGATGGTGCTCCAGGTTGAATAAGTAACAGTTTTGTTTTAAGTTCTATTAAACTGGAAACCAATACAACATCGTCAGCACTAGGACTTTATTTTGTTACAGTAGACTTTATTTTGTTGTCTAGATCACTAAGATGTCACGTCGCAATAGCAGATAACTAGCGATAAAGAAAGATCACACTAAAAATAGCATCTGTAACAGCCGGCTACTATTGTAGGTCCGGTATCAGCTACGCGCAATTGGCCTGACTGATTGAAGACCAGTATTTACCAATTGCAGTGCTAAAGTGACCCTTAACAACACGAAGTAAGGTGCATATGAATCGCAACTTGCACCTCAAAGCCAGCAACCGATTTGCACAATAGATCTGGGAACCGGCGTTTTTGCTTCTAAACGCGAGCGAGATATCAAAAAGGCTTAAGTCATCTTGGACTTTTATTTAATTTGGACTTTATTACGAGTGTCCAGTGTCGAATCCCTAGGTTGTTTTCTAGTTTGATTCGTGCTTAACTATTTCGCCTGTAATGCTCGTTGGTAACGAGCGATTGTTGGGAAATTCCGCGTTTAGTCTTTTTGCATTAGCGAGCACGTGTTGACACTTTGTTTAACTACTTACTTATAATTACCACCACACATAATTACTTAAGTATCATATGTTTTTATTTTATAGGTCCGATTCCTGTTACCTATATTAATCCTTTTAAATGAGACGATGTAGACTGCTATTAATAGATAGAAATTGTACAATCAAAAACCTTTTTTCAATATGGAGTTTATAGCTTCCACAAAGTGTTACCGGCTTACAATTTCATTAAAGTTCACGTCACAAAGACACTTATGAGTTTATTACGAAGTGAGTTCACATTTAAACTTCAACTAGTTCAAGTAATCACATTTAAACTTCCTCTACTAAACTTAATCGCTTCCTCAAATTATTATATTTACGATAATCCATACGACTATATAGAACGGCGCTTTTTACGGGACACAGAAAATCCAACTGAAAAATTAGCATCTGAATTATAGGTTTACGTGATAATTGAACTACCTTTATTACAGATTGCTCTGGTATTGAACTCAAGGGGTAATCTGCCCAAACCAGACTCCGTACTTAGCCGAATAATTAACACATTCTTTACGAACCATTGTTGAAATTCTACATTTAAAACTTTTCATTTTCTTTGATATACAGAATAAATTAAAAAAGGAATAAAGAAAAAAAAATTCGCCTCTGGCGGGGTCGAACCCGCGTCTTTCACATACCGTGTTGATGTCTAGACCTCTCGGACACCGAGCTCTCCATGTCATGCCAGCTATGTTCCAATGTGTTTTTTGTTTTTCGAATTTCATAATGTACGCTGACGCTCTTACGGCGAAGGAAAACATCGTGAGGCAACCTGCATACATCTGCAAAGTAGTAAGCGGTTCAAAGGTGTATATTAAGTCGAGCAATCCGCACTGGGTCAGCGTGGTTGAGGAAGCCCCTAAGACGTATGCTCTCACTTTTTGTCCTTAATGCAAAGAATGTGACAGCATGCCGCCTCAGAGTACCCTAAGCTAAGAAGAGGTTGGTGAAAATGGCCATAAGGCTTTTAAACACCCTAATTTAGGGTAGGCTGGAGCACCTCGATGGAGGCGTATGTGAGCTGTGATGCTTCTTGAATGCTTTCGACTGAGTCTAGTATGAAGTAATTTCGAGGAAACGTTTTAGAATATGGTGTAAGTCTTTTCTGCTCACACAGTAGAAACTTACCTTTCTTAACCATACGGTACGAGACTCGGTTATTATGCAACGGTTTAACTTTACGTCGTGATACAAGTTGCATTGAGGTAATTAGGCCATCGCGCAAACGAATCTTAGTTGTAGAAGTAAACGATTTACATTACTTTAAGCATTTTTTTGGTTCTATTTATTACAATCCTAAGGTTTACTATATCGAGCGTCGGTGGCGCAGTGGACTCGGCACTTGCCTTCCAATCGGGGGGTCGGGGTTCGAGACCCGCCATGTACCAATGTGTTTTTCGTTTCGAATTTCATATGTACATTTGTCTGAGGCTCCTACGGTGAAGGAAAACATCGTGAGGCAACCTGCATACATCTGCGAAGAAATTCAATGATGTATGTGAAGTCGACCAATCCGCACTGGGCCAGCGTGGTTGACTAAGGCCTAATCACCCTAATATAGGGTAGGCTCGAGCCCCTCGGTGGGGACGTATATGGGCTGTGATGATGAAGGTTTACTGTTACCCTTGAACTTTAATAAGTTATTTTTACAATCGACACAGTATGTCTCACGGTTCATTAACATCAGCCCTTTTGAAAGTAAGCTATATTTAAGTGGTCTATGAGGCGTTCACGGAACCTGTTATGTTATATCTGTTCCAGTTACAGTTAATAGTACTTGCAATATTCTCTTCTAAATTTACAGATTATTTTGAATTATAGACTTTAAACTAGAGTCGTTTGCGAATTAACAGTTCCTTGGCAACGTGAAAAAGATGTATAAAGATTTTGAAGTTTCATTAATTACATATCACGATACTATGATAATATGTTAGAGAACTGATGTTACCACTCCAACTTCAATTGGATATCGTCAAGAGAACTGTAATGTCCTTACGTCCTTACTTATATTATAAAGGGCGTAAATTTTGTATGTATGGATGTTTGTTACTCTTTCACGCAAAAACTACTGAATGGATTTGGATGAAATTCTGTAGGATTACGACAGGGATTAACGTATAGGCTACTTATTATCCGTAAGTATTTCCCGTGGGAAAGTAGATTTACAGTTTTTTCTTTGAACTTTTAAGTCGAAATATAGTTCGTAGGCACAGCTAGTTCCTAATAGAATGAAAAGCTCGATTGTTGAAGTATGAGAATTGTTTAGGAATTCTCTTTAGCAAATTATATACTAATAATACTCATTCTCCATCAAAGCATTGTATCAGATACTTAGTACAGCACTGAAGTATTAGGTACGTATCAAAAAGTTGTTCCTAAATTATCAACTGACCTTGTTGCCTTGTTCCCTTCAATTCAACTCAAGACCAATAGGGTCTAGTTGGTTTAACGTGATAATTGGATCAATTTAGAGTTCACTAAGAGTGTGATGAGGTACCTTAGGTTTTATGTTAGGGTAATGGCAATAGTTACTATTTAAAAAAATCAATGGCCACTATTAGCATGTTCCTATGTTTTCCGTTTTTGAATAATTATGTTAATTATTGAAAGAGATTTAAATAAATTCATTCAAAAAATTGGCCAGATTATCTGCTCTAGTAAACAAATAGCAAACATAAGTATTTGACAAGATAAGGTAAAAAAAGCATAATCTAAACACAGCCAAAACCTTTTTTTAAATATTTGATACAAAAAGTAATTAAATCGTTAGCGCAGAGGTAGAGTAATCACCTACTGCGCAACGGGTCGCGGGTTCGATTCCCGTACGGGACAAATATTTTGTATGGCCTACAGAAATTTGTTCCGGTCTGGGCGTATGTGCATGTGATATTCTATGTTTGTACCTGCACCCACGACACAGGGGAAAATCTTAGTGAGGGGCGACGTTATTTTAAAAAAAAATGAAGAAAACAGGGGACTATGGAAATATCCATTTTGTGTTCTTTTTCTTCAGTCCGAGCTGCAGATGTCTCTATTAATGATTGCTCGGTCATTTACACTTAGCCCTTAGTATTTCCGTAGCATTCACGGGATGGGTTCAAATACTATATACTTACATAAATATAAAAATACATCATACATAGTTAATACATAGCCACTAACATTATGAATGTGATAGTAGCTTGGTGTAAATTATGGATCGGTAGCTTTTCAAATCAAAGAAGATTTTGTAAATATAAGAAAAAATATAATCTTCACGATGCAAATTAAAAGTCAAAATAAAAAATAAATTTATTTACTATCAGTCATTTATTAAAATCTATAAAAAAATTATTCGAATGAAGAAATAGTGAATAGAGAGAAAGCGTTTATTAGATTTTCCTTAATAACTTTAGTTTCAACAATTGTCAGTTGTCATAACTTTTCGAAGAAGATTATTTTACATGAATGCTCAACTAGGTGCGTGCTAACCACAGACATATATTTAACTATACGCAGCGAGTGTATGTAAGTACTTCGCACGCATAGTCGTTATCCAAAATTTGGAAAAATATCTAATTGTGCCGAATTCAGCGGCAAAAACTCAATAGCAAGAGACGGAAATATTGATAGCTTTCAATGTTTATTGGATTGACGTAGATCTCACACCACCAGCTATGGCCATACAACCCTCACGGTTATGTTGGCCGAACCATGGGATATGGGACTGCACTCTGCCGCGCTTTTGACTCAAACGCATTTTGCCTCGAGGTCTCGACCAGTCTTGATCGCGGCTTTGCTAACTCCGAAAAAAGAGGAGACAAAACCTTCTGAACTAAAAACTAGAACGAACGAAATTAGACCTTCCGAGTTTTTGCCTGTTCTTCTCGAGATGGTTCACGCAATTCCTGAATAAGTGTATAGTCATCTATATGATTGGAGCTCGTGTACCGAATATACATACAAGAATTAAACAATTAATTGTTTATTATCTCAGTTAGTTATATTTTTATTAGATTCTTGATTAATTAGATTCTTGTGCTTTGTAATCTTTTGGGTTTGAGTCTTGTTTGAGAAATCCCGCTGCCGTCCGTAGTTCGTCTCCGAGGTTGCCAGTTAAAAACATCTGTGGTGCAATGGCAACGAACACTGAATACGGCAAAGCTACTAAACTACAGTCTCATTGCCACGAGTAAGCGGTCGCCCAAGGCTGCCCGAATGAGATATTTGGCATTACAATAGCAATCTGCTTCGCAATCAAATCACTTAATGGTGCTCTATACCGACGTTTTGCGTCCTCTTATCTAAAGACCTACACTTTAAATTAATTTTACTAGTAAATGAATAGACCTTACACCAGATAGGTTAGACATTAGATGAACCCTAGGTCCTTGTCCTAGATCTGGGAACCTAATACTTTCCGAGTTAATCGACTTTAAACTAAAAGCAAAAACGTTCAAGTGACAACCATAATTGATGCCAACGGCCACCTTTTCTCCATCGCACCGCTCGCCATCGGAAGGGAGTTCATCCTCACACCTTAGAACCAAAATGGTCACGAAGGGTACGGTTCTCGAGAGACTTTCTCCCGCGTACGCTCAGGTTGTGGAATGAACTCCCTTCTGGGGTTTTCAATAAGGACTACAGCATGGGGTTCTTAAAAAAAGGTGAAGAGGTATCTATCTATATTTAAGGTTGGCATCGCGCGAGTGATGCCACTGGTGTTGCGAGCGTCCATAGGCGGTGGTGATCACTTACTATTATTATTATTAGAAAGTAATAAATTGTATATCTCAGTTTATTACATTTTTAATTTGATTTTTGTATTTTGTTTGACGTCAATAACTGCCTGTAAAGATCCATATTAAATAAAGACTTTTGAATTTGAGTACATCACTTACTATGCGGTAAGTGATGCAGCAGAGTTATTGATATTATAGCATTAGTTGGTAATATCACGGGTGTTTGCGGTTTGAAACCGCGTCGTTCACTGTAAAATCTACTATCTACTAACTGTGTTCTCTGAAACGCATCGAAATAAGTGTCTAGTGAAAACGTCATTACCAGCACGTCATGATGTCACCAGCGTTCGTTATCAGCGTACGTTACGCGGTTACTTTCACCCGTTACAATAGAGAATAGTACATTGTTACCCTAGGGGTGAAAGTAACTTATTTAGTCCCGAGACGGGGTTTGGCGCCCGAACGTAGAGAGGGCGCCAATAGTTCGAGGGACTAAATAAGTCTTTAACCCGAGGTAAACACTGTGCTTTTCATTACGAATACAAGCAAAGTAAAAATAAAAACATGAATCAGCTAAAGATCAAATGAGTGAATTTTATTTTAATAAATCAACAACTTTTGCCTCTTCTAATTATGTATGAAATCACTGCTATACGGAATAATAAACAAAATTCTAAACTCGAAAAAACAAATGAAGATCGGATTGCCGCTCTTACCCGCTTATTTTGTTTTTTTTTTCTGTGGCCGACCAGCTATTCTGCCATTATTTTTCATTTTCATCATTGAAAAAATGGTAAATATTTTGCTCAAATCTATGTTATTTAAAAAAAAAGTTGAAAGTAAATTATAATAAAGTCATTCAAAAAATATTTTTTTTAAATACTTTACATTATGTTATTTCAATTTTACATCTTGCTGTGATTGAGTGGCTGTATAGAAAGACGGAACATGGTTCAATAGATATATGAAAATAGAACTAGTTTGTTTTTTAAATTTTGACAGCAGCTGTCAGTTGAAAGTGATTCTCCCTAGGGCTGAAAAGTATTACTTTCAACCCGCTTCTCAGGCAACTTCAGACCTACTTTCAGAGTATGAGTAATGAAAAAGTTATTTTTCACTCTGCCCCTATCAATCACTGACACAAAACGTCCCCATTGCTGGGCCCAAGTCTTATTTAGATGGGAAGGAATTCGCCTAACACCACGCTAAAAAGCTGTTATGAAATACATTGGAGAACTAGTGTGCCCGGCAGACGTTGTCCTACTCGATTACAGCGCCACCAACCGAGTCCAATTGTATGTATAAACCTATCCTGGACCTATTCAAGCACGCACAAAAATTTTCGCAGGAATCGTCGAGCCATTTAAGAGTTTTTTTGCGAGATTAACACACAACGATTCATTTTTATATAGGTATATAAGAAGATTAGCAGAATTAACCTTTTATTATAATATTTATCATGATAATAATAATTTTTGATGCGTTATCTACGGTTCTAATTGTAACGGTACTAATTGGCGTGTGTGGTACTCCCTGCTGTCCAGTGGCTCCTATTAATTGATGTTTAACCTATCACCGGAGCAATCGTATTAATGCATTTCACTTTTGAAAAAAAAAGTCCGTTGAATTATACCTTATAAGGTGACAATAAATTTCGAAGTTACAAATCAATTTTTCTTCAGCAGTGCAGTCCAGTCGGATTAGATACTAGACAGAGAAAGCTATACGTTTATAAATATGCATAGTTTGCAGTTGATTTCTCCCGGCGCGGGCGCACGCTACAGTGCAATTTTCTTGAAAGAAAAATGTTGATAACATTGAATCATTGCTTTCAGATATAAAAAGCTTCTAAGGACAAGATGTATTTTTTTTTGGATATACTATAGAATCCAGAGCATATAACGGCATTAAAGCTTAGATGAGACGTTGTTATACTTCCGTTGATTCACCCTCAAGATAACATTAATCTCTTGTAGCAGCACTGTCTATGTGATGCCATTCTACATTATTTAAGACATACAGTGAAATATCTACTCGTGAAAAAGGGACACTTTTCAATGTGAGACTATACGGTTCATATTATATTTAAATTCCTGTAATAACTCTTTTTTTGTTTTTTTGAATTTCATATATACATTTGTCCGACACTCCTACGGTGAAGGAAGACATCGTGAGGAAACCTGCATACATCTGCGGAGACATTCAATGGTGTATGTGAAGTCGACTAATCAACACTGGGCCCGTATAGTTGACTAAGGCCTAAACACCATAAATTAGGGTAGGTTCGAGCTCCTCGGTGGGAACGTATATGATCTGTGATGATGAATATCTCTACACGTTTTGGTTAGCGGCCATCATGCACGAGATTTTTATAATTGGTCTACTCTCACCTGTGGAATGGTTCCACTAAACTAACCATTGAATTTTGTAGATCGCCGATCTTATAGATTTATTGGTGACTTTCCACTTACACAAACTAACTTTCAGTCCCTTAACTTAGCTTCGCAGTTCTCTAAATTATGTTGCGGTGATTTTACTCAGCAACTGCACAGTCTGATTCCACCGTCACTATCCTGTACTCTTGACTAGGGATAGCGACTTCGTCCATACTTGTTTCATTTTCATGTGCCGTTCGTACGACAAAGCGTTTTGCTTGCGTTTTCTTTTTCCTGCCCGTAGATTCTGTACGTGCTTTATTGCACTAATGGAAAGTCAAGTAAAAAAAAAATTTCATGCGCCCATCCTTTTTATCAGCTAATACACGCCCGTAATAGGTGACAATAAGTAAAAAAATTCCAGGATTTAAAGAGCTTTGTTTACATTTAACAGACTTCCAAGTATTTTTCTCTCACAGGGATTCCTTGTAGGTTGTCTTATAGTCCGATTAGCACAAAGACCTACAGTCTGTAAAAAGAAATAAAACAGCATGGAACACCTATTGCGCCAATGTGATTCCCTAGCTCGTAGGACAATGCGTCTTTTTAGGACTGGGAGGGAATACAAAACCCAAGGTCTTTAAAATTATCTCATCTCGACCAATTGTAAAACTCATGGGTGATAAATAAGGAATAAATAAGGAAATAGTAAGAAAGCAAAAGCAAGAAAGATGCACAGTAGCAGTTAGTTAGCCAGAATGGTGCAGCAGAAAAGATTCTAAGGGTTCTCTCATAGTAAGTCGAAGTGCAAGGCCGCAGGTTACTCTCCCCTAACATAAGATATCGTATTATAATGTATTTTTCATTACTCATACTCTGAAAGTAGGTCTGAAGTTGCCTGAGGAACGGGTTGAAAGTAATACTTTTCAGCCCTAGGGAGAATTACTTTCAACTGACAGCTGCTGTCAAATTTTAAAAAAGAAACTAGTTCTTTTTCCACATTTTTATTGAACCATGTTCCGACTTTCTATACAGCCACTCAATTACAGCGCGGTGAAAAAATTAAATAACATAATGTTAAGTATTTAAAGCATATATTTTTTAAATTACTTTATTATAATTTATTTTCAATTATTTATTTATAACATAGAAATATTTACTTGTTTTATTGGGCAAAATATTTACCAATTTCTTAAATTGTGAAAATGAACAATAATGGCTGAATAGCTGGCCGGCCACAGAAGAAAAAAAATAAGCGGGAAAGCGGCAATGCGATCTTCATTTGTTTTTTCCATTTGTAGAGTTTTGTTAATACTTCTGTATACGGTATAGCAGAAAGTTGTATCTGTAATTATATTTGTATATTCATTGTGTTAATAATTAACACAATGAGTTCATCTCATTCAGGTATGGAGTTAACGCCTGATTTAATAAGATTTGTGTAAAATAAAATTTAGACGTTTTTCTTTAGCTAATTTATTTTTTATTCATACTTTCCTTGTATTCGTAATGAAAAGCACAGTGTTTACCTCGGGTTAAAGACTTATTTAGTCCCTAGAGCTATTGGTGCCCTCGCTACGCTCGGGCGCCAAACTCCGCCTCGGGACTAAATAAGTTACTTTCACCCCTGGGGTAACAATGTACTATTAACTGCAATGTCAATATTTTAAGTAATTATGCTAAATAGAACGGCACATGGTAGAAAATTATTACAAAGTAGACATAATGATTAACAAATCGGAAGAAATTTTGCGGAGTTAGATTCGTATCATGTTGTGTAATATCGTTTAAATTACAAGGATTATGTAAAAGAAAGCATTGAGAGGTTATTGAAATATAACATTTGAATTCCTATTGATATTAATAACTATTAACTTTCCGATTTCCATAACATTAATACTAACACCACATTAAGCTTTGAAATATGAACTGATTTGGTTGTTGAGTTCGGCAAGAATAAAGTCAATGCTTATTTGACTTTTCATTAATATTAAAAGGAGATAGCTTAAGAATTCGAGAAATGGCTTTTATTTATGATCCAATAACCAGTCATCGCTCTTCGTGTGATGTAACCTGTGGAGATTATAAAACTCGAACACAAACAAAAACACGTTTGCATATTATATCTTTGAAGTGTGAATGATTGCTATAAAAAAGGAGAAATAATGAGTCAATTAGTAAGTATTTCTATAATATTTTTCTCCTATTCGAACCATACTCATAAATAACTTCCAGTGTAGAATCCAATTTTTGGGTCGTTACTCGTGGTCCCACTACTTTGCCCCACTGGTGGGACCACGATGAAATGTGGTTCCTCGTGGTCCCACTGGCCAATGAGACCACGTGGACCACCATTATTCGTTCCTCGTTGAACCATTTATAAGATACTCTAATTCCTTTTAGACAAACTGATTTACCAAAATAGTTTGGTCACAAGGATTTATGCCAAACTCTTATTACTTATTATACATACATATGCCGACCTACGCTTCCTCCACCTACCCCAAATAGAGAGGGAGTAATAAGAGTTTGGCATAATTCCTTGTCACCAAACGCTTTTAGTAAATCAGTTTGGCTTTATGAAAATAGAGAATCTTATAAATGGGTCAACGAGGAAAGATTAATGGTAGGTATTCCGCGTGGTATCATTGGCCAGTGGGACCACAAGGAACCACATTTCCTCGTGGTCCCACCAGTGGGGCAAAGTAGTGGGACCACGAGTAACGACCCCAATTTTTAGGAAGCTCTACAAAATTTATCTAATACACAATAAAAATAAACACTGCAGTAAACTGGTCCTATTACTGTTCTTTACGGAAATTTAAAAAAGTAAAAGTAAATAAACTTCGCAATGACATTTAAATATCTATAAAATCTTTAAACAGTCCATGAAAGTGCGCGTAAATTGATTTTTATTCATTAATTTAATGTTGAAAATCGCGTGCAGAATTATTCTGATGACATAAACGCTGCTAATGCATATAAACTCATTGTATTTATTATGTACCTATTTCTGACGTAACCAAACAATGTAGTATAAGTTAATTATGATTTAAATAATTAAAAGGTGATTTGCATTTTTGTTGTAAATTTCTTTAAGGCTTCCAGAAAATTAGGTTCGCTTAGAGGTCACTTGTAGAGGTAAGCTTTCACTCTATTTTTTGTTTATATGTGTTTAAGCTATGTATATTAAACTTGTAATTTTAAATAAATATATTTTTATTTTATCATCTTATGTATCTTTCAGATCTATGTATTAAGCCGAATGATCAACATTCATTGACTAATTACTACCTACTTTTTTCAAATAGGATGGCACATTACATCTTCATAGATATACAATGTAGTTTTTAATGAAGAGGGCACGGATATAGATTATGACTAAAGCCATCTGAGTCAGTTTTTGGATACATGGTCAATTTCAACAAAAAGTTTGTGTTATGGTAGCACGGTTAGTTTATCTGTCAAATTTTGTACGATTTGACAGATAAGTTAACAATTTATTAAATTCGTAATCGTGTTACCATAATTTGACTAATGGTTGAAGTTGACCATGTGTCAAAAAACCGGTCAAGCGCGACTCGCGTACAGAGATTAACAAATAACCGTACAAACTTATCTAAGTGTATAAGTTCCTAACTATGTACATATTTACGGTTTTCAGATTTCTTCCTCAACACGTGCTATAAAGGCTTTGATTTTTGCCAAATTTCATGGTTCCAGGTTAACGGGAAGTACCTTATAGGTTTTGACTCCCTTATGAAATCGATAAATATGCGAACATATACGGCATAAATAGCACAAATCTATCTTTCGATCGCGTTCACTTACAAGTTTGAATTTTTTCACAGCTTAGAGTCCGTAGACCGAAGTATTTGTTATGAATTTCAGTTTGATTGACGCGTTCTTGAGAAATAGTATAGGATCTTGACACGCAGACAGACAGATGAACAATGCAGTGATACTACAAGGATCCCGTTTTTTCCTTTCGAGGTACGGAACTTTAAAAGATAGCGTTTTCATCGCTGTTACACGATAAATAATCTAGTTTTCCAAAAATCTATTAAAATTGGCTTTTTAACCGGCTTTTAAAAAGGAGATGTTCGTCTGTATCTATTTAAACTTTATAAACAACAACAGCCAATAAACTTTATTTCATTTCATTTCATTTTCATTTCATTTATTTTTTTATGTAAGTATATTCACCGATTACTCCGCCATTTGTGAACCGATTTTCAAAATTCTTTTTGTAATCAAAAGAGTACACTCCCGAGGTGGTTCCTTTGTCACCATGTCAGGACCTGATGATGGGATCTCATAAAAAACGGGGGAAATCCTTAAATTTCATAGGCACGTCCAACGTATTTTATGCTTTTCTTTATTCAAGTATTTGCATCTAAGTACCTAGTCATCATATTATGATACTGAGCTGGTGATGGTACTGAGCTGGTGAAGATTCCTGGTAGGTAAGGAGTAAGGCGATAGTTCTTTCAAAACTGTTTAGACTTTTTTTTTTTTTTTTAAAAACGTCGCCCCTCACTAGGATTTTCTCCTGTGTCGTGGGTGCAGTTACAAACATAGAATATCATATGCACATACGCCCAGACCGGAACAAATTTCTGTAGGCCATACAAAACATCTGTCCCGTGCGGGAATCGAACCCGCGACCCGTTGCACAGTAGGCGATCACTCGACCTCTGCGCTAACCGTGTCGTCAAAATTTTGAGCAATTCGTTCTCAGAAAAGACTCTAAACAATTTTGAAAGAACTATTGACTTAAAAAGTCTTACGCTCTAAACTTCTAAAGCGTAAGACTTTTTAAGTTATTTTCTGGTGTTTGCCTTGGCTCAAATTCTTATACACATGTATCAAATTAGGTAACTAAAAAGTTTAAATAGTTTTTTTTTTACAAAAAAAACCGACTTCAACAACGCCAAAAAGTCATAAATAATATAGAAATACATATTACAACATCACACTTTTATATGTTGAAGTTAGTGCCTAATTTTAAGCAACTATAAATTGTTTTTATATTTTTAAAGACTTAGGTGATCACTGCTAGGCACCGACTTCAATATAAACTGTGATGTTGTCTGTACCTTATATTATTCCTGTACCCTCACTTTATTCTTATATATTCTTCTCATATAATATATTCTCCTGTATTCTTATTTATAACTTTTCAGTGTTTCTGAAGTCGGTTTTTATTTTTTGTAAAGTTTTTTGTCTCTATCGGTCTAAATAAACGTGATAGGTACCTTTTCTAAAGTTATTATTATTGTTCAAGTTAACTTGGTAAGTGCTTAAAAGGCTTAATTGCAGATTAAAGGTGATCAAGGCTTGGCGCTAGTCGGCCCTGGATTCAATTCCGGGTGACTGTCGGCATTTCAGATGTTAGATCACGACCCAGTGTTGCAGACTCTAGTTTTGATGGTGAAAATAGATCAGTAGTAAATATTTTATCGTACTGTTAAGCCTTTTTAGATATGTACGATCGGCAGGTTTACTCTTGATAGTAAACAAATTTCGATCCCTTTTGAATTACACTGTGATCAATTTCATTATACCAAGTTACGCTCATCCATTGATATTCTGATGTTTCGTACTTACTCTTCATACATAGATAAATTCGTTATAGCACACATACAACACATAAGCTTATTGCTTAGGTGTTTAACAAAAAATAGAACTAATGTGGGCAAAAATTTATGCAAAGTGCGATCTTTTTCTTTGTGTTTGCCGTTGTGTATGGATATTGATATGGCATTTAAATGGGTGTGGGCGGTTATCAAAAATAATTTAATACTTTACGTATAAGTATCACTTTCCTTTGAGTTGCATCACCAACGCCAAATTAGATCCGTATTACGCTTATCATGGGTAGAATCGATCGCAGTGTTACTAGCGTATTTGCTTACTTGTATGCTTTCTAGGGTTCGTTCTCAGAAACATTTTATTTTAGCAGACGGAAAAAGAAATGAACAGTTATATTTGCCCAATAGAGTAAGATAATATGTTTTTGAACGACAGGAAAAGTTTATTGGCTCTACGCTCGCTCTCCGACAGGGGTTTAAATTTGCACCAGTCAGAGCGAAATTCACTTGACAGATGGAATGGGCTGGGTGAATTCGGCTATCCCCGATTTCACTCGGGCTAGATTCTGAATTTTTTTTTATTGCAGAAAGTTGGCAAACAAGCAAACTGTCCACCTGATGGTAAGTGGTAACAGTCACCTATAATACATGTGGCTTTTGTGAGATTCGCAGCACAACTGCAACCCTCACAAGAACCACAGTGTACGTTGTCAACTTGTGACACAAGATGTAAAGTCACAGTACCCAGTAATTTCACTGCCATATCTTACCCTTCAAACCGGAACACAGCAATGCAAGGACTGCTGCTTTGCGGCAGAAATAGGTAAGACGGAGGTACCTTAGCAGACGACCCTGGTACAGAGTCTCCCTCCAGTGAGTGAATGACATAGGGCTTCATAAAGCACGTTTCTGAACGCTCCCCTATCTGTGAATTTGACATTTGTATTTGTATCTCTATCTCCATCTACTTCGGAGATAGATAAGATACTGGAATTGCTCAAAATCAAAATACTTATTATTTATTCAAATATGACTTGATTGAAAGCTCTTTTGAATCGTCCAATTTCTTACCTATCCACCCATTCAGGACATCTTGTAGCTGATAAAAAAATGGGCGCAAGAAACTTAGTACCAACAACATTTACAAAAAAAATCTCTTTACCATACACCAGCAATATTTTTACATAAATAATTAGGTATACTAATGATAATAATAATAACAATATATGTACATATATTGTAAATAACTTAAATTTAAGATGCTTTTTGGAATATTAATTTATATAATATTAATAATATGTTTATTTCATTAAATGATTTTTACATAAACTTTTTACATTATAACGAGTAATGCTTACAAATAAACATCATTATGAAAAAACAAAAAAAATTTAACACTTTGTGGAACTTTGTTGGAAACTGTCATACATTTCCCCATAAACGGACTTCTAGTTTTTTGAAGCCTGTACTTAGGATTGGAAGGGCAAGTTTACTTTGGGTTTAGCTCCACCGGAAGAAAGAATAGCAACGTTTATTCTAAATCCCTCACCTCAAGGCGGCAACGTGTATTCTAAAAACCTCACCCCATGGACATATACCTATTTATATTCGCTGTACTTTAAGTACAGCGAATATAAATATATAGTAGTTATTTATCGTCGGTTACACCACGTAATTGCATCTGCGCCCGCGCAGCCACTACGCCGGCGGCTACGGATGAAACGGCGCGTTTGCTTTTTAGTTAAGATTTCAAAACATATGAATTACGTCTCAGTAATAACTGTTGGCGAATCGTACACCTCCGTTGCGTCAATTCGCTGAAATTATGATTTGTTACGAGATAAGTAATTTTTTTTATGAAATACTTCGATAAGAAAGAACTGTGTTTGGGTCGTTATTTTTATAAAACAGAAAAGTAGGTAGTTATTTATAAATACTTTTATCTTTTAAGTTAAGATATCTTCAAATTAAGTTTTGTGTAATGTATGTATGAGAATTTAATTCTGAAATAATTTTTTGAGCACCAAAAAAGTTTCTTGTATGTAATAATATGAACAAACTTTTTTATACATCATCATCATTATCACAGCTCATATACGTCCTCACCGAGGGGCACGAGCCTACCCTGACCAGTTATGATAGGGTGATTATGCCTTAGTCAAATCACGCCGGCCCAGTGCGGATTGGTTGACTTCACATACACCTTTGAATTACTTCGCAGGTGTATGCAGGTTTCCTTACGATGTTTTCCTTCACCGTAGGAGCGTCAGATAAGTACATATGAAATTCGTTAAACGAGAAACACATTGGTACATGGCAGGATCGATCGCGGGCCTCCCGATTCTACTCGGAGCACAGTCCAGTGCCGAGGCCACAGCGCCACCGACGCTCTTATTTGTTAGTTGAGATTTTATTCTCCAGTTGCTAAAGTGAAGGGTATTCAATAATTTTTCATAACTAGGTATAACTACATTTTCTGTCAAAAGTAATTTTTCGTATTCAATCACTTCACATTGAATCTTTAAGACAATGCCTTTCAAATATAAGTACCTAACTATAATCTTTCAAGTACGTATTTTACTAAATAGTGTCTTTGCTATTGTTCTTTACCATAATAATAGCAGCTTCATAATTTTCAACTTATGCCTACAAGACAAGAGACGTTAATAAATAGTTTCCAATTGGCTGGTGTCGCAACCTAAGAACTCGTTTTGTTATGAAATACCCTGCGCTCTATGGTGCCTTGGTTAGCTTAGAAATGATAAACACGGCGATGAATTCTGTATGGAGATGTTTTAAGCAATCACAATTTCTAAAGAGCACAGAAATAATATTTTTGTGTAGTGTTTGTTCTGACTGCTATGCGTATTTCCCTCTATAAACGCCTATTTACTCTGCCATTGTGTACAGGGACCACGAAACTGCTTGAGTTTATGGTTTCGCGGACCGCAATCAATAAATATTCAGGAGTTAATAAAAAAAAACATTGAAAATTAACATATTTTTGTTGTGAAGATACGAAGCATACACCCGAAAATTAAAGCATGATTTTACCACTCGCTCGGAATGCTGACTTCCCCGAGAAGAGCGAGCGAAAAACTCAAGCACAAGGTTGCTTTTTTAATAGTACATTGTTACCCTAGGGGTGAAAGTAACTTATTTAGTCCCGAGACGGGGTTTGGCGCCCGAACGTAGAGAGGGCGCCAATAGTTCGAGGGACTAAATAAGTCTTTAACCCGAGGTAAACACTGTGCTCATTACGAATACAAGCAAAGTATAAATAAAAACATGAATCAGCTAAAGAACAAATGAGTGAATTTTATTTTAATAAATCAACAACTTTTGCCTCTTCTATTATGTATGAAATCACTGCTATATTCTTTATTGTACACACATTTTTCAGATAGAAACATATTATACAACAAACATGTACAAGGGCGAGCTTATCTCTTGAAGAGATCTCTTCCAGCCAACCCTAGCGGAAGTGAAAATTAAGTAGATGCGGGACGAGGTGTACATTTATAAATTTACCTTACTACTATTATAAGTAACATACACAAACACACACACACACACACACAGGTATATATATATCACTATGACAAATTCGAGAGCAGATGAGCTTTTAGCTGCTTCTTAAATGACACTATGCAAGTGTTTTTACGGATATCAACCGGCAGAGCATTCCACAGTTGAGCAGCATGCACTGTAAAGGATTTGTGGAAGAACTTTGAGTGATATTTAGGGATATTAAGTGGTTTTGGTATAACACAGGAACGCTTAGGACGGGGATCGGGAGGGAGAAGGTGAAATCGGGACCGCAAATAATGAGGGATCTCAGGATAGTTAAGTATTTTGAATGTGAGGTTAAGGATGTGCATATCTCTGCGTTGACGGATAGGGAGCCACTGAAGTTTGGAACGAAAGTCTGAAACATGATCATATTTACGCAATGAAAATATGAAACGGATCGCTAGATTTTGACGGCTATACAGAATAATAAACAAAATTCTAAACTCGAAAAAACAAATGAAGATCGGATTGCCGCTCTTACCCGCTTATTTTGTTTTTTTTTCTGTGGCCGACCAGCTATTCAGCCATTATTTTTCATTTTCATCATTGAAAAAATGGTAAATATTTTGCTCAAATCTATGTTATTTAAAAAAAAAGTTGAAAGTAAATTATAATATAGTCATTCAAAAAAAAAACCTATAAATACTTTACATTATGTTCTTTCAATTTTACATTTTGCTGTGATTGAGTGGCTTTATAGAAAGACGGAACATGGTTCAATAGATATATGAAAATAGAACTAGTTTGTTTTTTAAAATTTGACAGCAGCTGTCAGTTGAAAGTGATTCTCCCTAGGGCCGAAAAGTATTACTTTCAACCCGCTTCTCAGGCAACTTCAGACCTACTTTCAGAGTATGAAAAATAAGTTACCAAAGCTGCAACAAGTTATATAATATATGTCAAGTCTTCATGTAAAGGATAATATTAACAATAAACAACATGTCATGGAACGAAGTAGATTACATTCATCATGAATTTTATCTTTTATAAAATTTTATTTTTCTGAATTCTAAATTTTTTTATTTACTAGTACTAATAAGGGAATAAAAGTTTGTGGACCTTAAAGGAGTCGCTATTTAAATTTATAGGCGATAAGATGTCTGAACTTGGAACCACACAATCGTCGCCCAGGAAGAAATTTTTTGTAATATTTTTTATCTGGTTAACGTTTTTGTTAAGAAAATCCGTTACTTTAAGCTTTAGTGCACAGTTTTGATTAAATATCTTTTTTTATTTATTGACAGGTAGGTGTGTTTTTAATATCCACAGGAATCTTGTTGTAAATGCGAATATCGAATGTCTCGATCGAGTTTGTGGAGTTTCGTGAAATAAAAAGCTAGTTTATACTTTTGCCTCGTTTTAAAACCACATTGACCGTTTATAACCCTAAAATGACGACTGTTCTACGTACAAATATGATATGAATGTATGAATATGTGAATAGTGCATGTCCGTTAGTTTATGCTCATTGTTACAATAAAACTAATGTCCGCAATTACTCGCACTTAACATTCGGAATTGCTGCGATACAATTTTGTAAGTAAATAAATGGACTGTATAGTTGCGTTGGTTTGAAGTAACATTATAATGGTTCCGTAGCTCTAAAGGAAAAAACGAAACCTTACAGGATCACTCGTTGTCTGTCTGTTTGTCTGTCAACACCCCTTTTCTCAGGAACGCGTAGAAATATAAACCTGAAACTTATATAAACCAGCGACCCGCTCGCGGCTTCTCCAGTGTGGATAATTTAAAATATTATTCGCGCGAAGCCGGGGCGCGTCGTTAATTATACATACAAAGCTTCGTCTTGAATCACTCTATGTATTGCTGAAGGAAGACTGCATTAAAATCCGTTACGTAGCTTAGAAGATCTAAGCGAACAGACAGCGGAAGCGACTTTGTTTTATACTATGTATGAGAAGATACTCGGGTCTACGGACTTTATCGGCCGTGAAAAAAATAAACTTGTAAATCATCGCCATCAAAAGATTTGATCGTTTATGTCGCATATTTTGCGATTTCAGAAGGGAATGTATATCCTGTAGTCCTAGAATCATGTAATTTGCGAAGAAACAATGTTTTAAAGCACAAAAATCTTAAAAGCGTAAACATGTATGTAGTTAGGGAGGTATAAACTTGTACTTAGATTAGTTTGAACAAAACCCTCAGTACGCAAGTCCAACCCACACTTGGCTGATTTTTTATTAATCGCTCGCTTTTTTTTTATTTATTTATTCATGGACAAACAGTTGCGTAAATACAAAAGAACATCTTTAAAAATCTATAGTCCCCTATATTATAAAAACATATAAAGTTGTACTTTAAAAGCGCTTTTACTCCACTATTTTAAAAAAAATCTAATATTACTATTCAATATCATTAAAAAAATTAAGATTATGAGATTTGATTTTTAAAATTAACCTTGATTTTATTATGATGATGAAATGAAATGCTTGTTTGTAGATTTAATCGAATAATACGTTAAAAAACCAAAGTTTAGTATCTCTGTGTAAAGTCTATAACACAACTGATTTCGGAAAGTTTGACACCCGGTATTGAACTGGAGGTCCGAGGTTACATCCCCAACAGGGGCAGAATTTTACTGCTTGGTTTGGTTGGTGATAGGGCTTTTGAGCCTGCCTGGCTAGCTAACACCGTTTAATTATAACTTTGTTATGTACCGACATTTGGAAGTAAGATAGCCAGTTCCTCAGTAGTTAAGGAGTTCGGGAGAATCTTTTCTTATATTAGGGAACCCTTACGGGCTCTTCACTTCAAAGCGCCAAAGTCCGGGAGAATCTTGGTTCTACTTTTACTGTCTTGATAAATTGAACGCTAACACGATTGTGTGAATACGGGTGTTTTGTTTTTGAGGCGTTTTTGTAATTTTATTTTTATTTATTTTTTTATCCAGATAGAGGGTTCTTTAAGCCGGATACCGGTTAGCTACGGATATCCGCTTCATTTCTCATTTAAATTATAGATAATAAGTGGCAATGGTTACCATCAGATGTACTCTTCAATTCCTGGTGTTTAGTAAAACACATTTTACTGAAGTTTTCTCTTTGCCGCCGTCCAGTCATTGACCCTATACTAAATTTTATATAGTTCGACCACCCCTGACGTACTATCCAAGCATGTGTGGCTTGCAAAGTCCAGCCATACCGCAACAATAATACGACTCATATTAGCGTCGAACAACGTAAAAGTGTTTTTCAGAGACCATTTTCCCGAGGCCTTTAAATGTGGGCTAGGTTTAAACAACCGCGGCCCTATTTAAGTTGGCAGGAGTGTAATGGTAGGGTAATCACTGCCATATTGACATTTCGATACTATCACGCAACGACTATCATAAAGACACACGAATCTATTAAAAATGATGTTAAATTCTATGCAATCAATTTCGTTGGACTGCGGACGCTTTGTTAGTTTATTTATTTGGAACACGTTACATTATTATTTGTATTAGTTTCTTTTTGTGAATTACACAAATTCGACAAAGCTCTGGATACTATACAGTATAATAATAGTACATGTTTACCCTGTAACTTATTTAGTCCCGAGACGGGGTTTGGTGTCTTTAACCACTGTCTTTTCATTACGAATACAAGGAAAGTACAAATAAAAATTAGAATCCTATAGCTAAAGAAAAAATTTGTGATTTTTTTTACATAAATCAACATTCCGCTTTGGCCTCTTCTCTTATGAAATGAGGTGTTAAATTCATATCTGAATCAGATGAACTTATTGTGTTAATGGAAATCACTGCTATACTGAAGTATAAACAAAACTCTACAACTCGAAAAACAATTGAAGATCGGTCGGATTGCCGCTTTCCCGCCTATTTTGTTTTTATTTCCATTATTGTTAATTTTCATCATTGAAAAACTCGTAAATATTTTGGCCAAGTCTATGTTATTTTTAAGGAATACTTAGTTGAAAGAATATTAAAATAAAGTCACTTAAAAATATATTCTTTAATTAATACTTAACTTTATGTTATTTATATTTTACATCGCGCTGTCATAAGTGGCTGTATAGAAAGTTGGATCATGGTTCAATAGAAATGTGAAATAGAAGTAGTTGTTTTTATAATATGACAGATGTCAGTTGAAAACGATTCTCCCTAGAGCTGAAAAGTAATACTTTCAGCCCGCTCCTCAGGAAACTTCAGACCTACTTTCCTAGAATGAGTAATGAAAACATATTTTATTACTTACTAGCTGTGCCCGTGAACAACGTTTCGCCATAATAATTTTTAAATAAAAACACTCTTTTCACTTAGGGTTATAAAAAATAGTTTACGACCTATTCTTAGACCTACCGAATATACACAAAAAATTCATAATAATCAGTCAAGCCGTATCGGAGGAGTTTGGTTACAATAACAATGTGACATGAGAATTTTGTATTCAGAAGCAGTTAGTCTGTAAGACTATAGGGGACCCTCAAGGGGACCATACATTTTTCTGGATATGGCCAGTAAAATTTTTATGTGACGCATAGATATGAGAACATCATCAATCCGCACTGTGCCGCACGCTGGCCCAGTGCGGATTGATCGACTTCACATACATCTTTGAATTTCTTCGCAGATGTATGCAGGTTGCCTCACGATTTTTTCCTTCACCGTAGGAGCGTCAAACAAATGTCATATGAAATTCGAAAAACGAAAAACACATTGGTACATTGCGGTCTCGAACCCGGGTCTCCCGATTGGAAGGCAGGTGCCGAGTCCATAGCGCTCTCATTCATATTATTGCTATTTAATGGCTTATTGGTATTTTTTTTGTTACAGACCATGAGCGCAGAAGGCTGACGTGACAAGGAAGGTAAATGACAGTTCTTAAACATGATAGGCATTGAATCATTCATGTTATTTATTTATTTTACAACGAATTGTACACAATAAAATACAAATAAAACAGCACAACCAACATACATGTGGGTACAAAAAGGTTTGGCTTATCTCTTGCGGAATCACTTCCAGCTAACCTACAGTAGGAAAATTTTCACATACAAGAACAGATGCGGTGTGTAGACAAATATAAATATAAAATTAAAAATACAAATTCAATTGCTTAATGGATAACACTCAACCCAAATGATGTGTACGCGATCTCCTTATTTGATAGTAAAGAGTCCTAAGCTAAGATAATTAGGTAAGAGTAAATGCTCTTACCTAATTATCTGAATTCTAGTGCCAAAAGAGACGACATGGTATGGTCACCTTTTAGTTGGGTATAAATAAAAGAGTGTATTGATTATTTAATGCGATACAAGACGACGAAATTAATAAGCTCTAATTTTGCTTAAAATACGTCTTAAAATTTTTGTTTGACAATTGAAAACACTGGCGTGTACGTGTAAATGTTGGTTTTGTATTTAAGGTATGTATTAATATAAAAGCTGTCCCGTTCGCCTACTTGGGTACCTCCGTCTTACCTATCTCTGTGCTATTATTGCTGTGTTCTGGTTTGAAAGGTAAGCTATGGCAGTGAAATTACTGGGTACCGTGACTTTACATCTGATGTCACAAGTTGGCAACGTACACTGTGGTTCTTGTGGGGGTTGCAGATCTTCTGCAAATCTCACAAGAACCACATGGTGACTGTTACCACTTAGCATCAGGTGGCCAGTTAATTAATAGCATTGTAGGTTCTGACAGTTAAAGGTAAGATAGCCAGTTCCTCAGTTGTTGAGGAGTCCAGGTGAAGCTCGCTTACACCTTCGGCCTTATCGTCAATTACCATCAGGTGAGATAAAGGCCAAGAGCTCTCTGTCGTATGTAAAAAAACCCGGCCAAGTGCGTGTGGGGCCACGCGCAGTGTAGGGTTCCGTAGTTGCAAATGCCAACTTTGAGTTCACACCCACACCTCACAACACGTTGCTATTAAATTAGGCATTATTATTATTATTAAAGCTGCAATGATTTTATATTTCCTTAACTTCACGTGGTTTGTAAATTGATATTCAGTACTAATTTTCAATGAAATTTTACTTTTCCGAGTACATTTTATAAGTTGGTCGTCTATAACTTTTTAGTTTGTACTTAGTACTCAACTCGTTATATATACTAACAACTTCGTTATATATACTACTGTTGTAATTTTTTTTCACGTAACCATATACACGGTGTTTCATAATAACCAATAAATAATCAATGCGTTATCAAAAACTAATTATTAAATTGTGTTTACCCGTAATGTCATTCAACCCAAAATTTTCATGTAAATCATAGACATGATGATGATACTATGATATACATGAAAATTTTGGGTTGAATGACATTACATGTAAACACATTTTATTAATTAGTTTTAGATAACGCATTGATTGTTTATTGGTTATTATGAAACACCGTGTATAACCGTTTAGCAGATGGGGGGGGGGGGACACACACTTACCTCTAACAAAAATTTGATATTTTAGAAACGGATGCCTAAATCGAAAAATGATGTTCTGAACCTAACATTATTTTTTAAAGACCTATTCAACACACGATGGGTTAGTCGAGAAAATTAGTCTCTGAGTAAAACCACGGACAGACATGGCGAAATTATAAGGGTCCTTGTTTACTACGGAACCCTAAAAAGCGGGAAGTTAGTTAATCTTCAACATCTTTTGTACTTGCAAAAAAATCTAATTATCATTTCATTGCAAATGGCCGATGTTATAGATTGAGTAATGGCGACCTTGGACATACTATGAGTTCGCCGGTAGCGCCTCCTCGTGAAATCTCCGGTTTTTGTCCATTAACTATTTCGCTGTATGAAATAAGAGTATCGAAGCAGAACGCGCCCTCAGGCCTTTTTGTCCACTGTTCGCCTATTAATTTCGCATCACTTGCACGCTTCAATATAATGGATTTCTTTGCCAACAATGGCTCTGGCGTTTGCAAGTTGCTTTCTTTAGTTGTTTAGCAACTGCAGGTCCGAATCTGAGATAGGTGAAATTTTTACGGTTCCCTAACCCGAAAGGAAAATACGAAACACTTATTTTGGGTATCACTTTTCTAGTTAGTTTGTCTCAAAACCCAAAAACGCGTATCGGGTATAAAACTGAAATGTATATCAAATACTCGGGTCTATGGTTTCTCGTAGCTGTAAAAAATCATTCTTATAAGTCAACAAAGTCAAAAGATGTGAGGCCCTATTGTTGAATCATTATTCCGGCATCGAGCGCTCGTCAGTGTTCGTTTTCTACTTATTTTCGTTTTGAAAAAAATGTGAATAAATCACTAGAGATTTTTTTTTGTCTCGGACGGGATTTGAACTCGCGTCTCCAATATACCTTGTTGACGCCTTGATCTACTAAGCCACCGAGCTCTTGCCAGCCCCGACGAAATTCTTAGCTGTATTGCTCTCCTTTATTTTTGTTAAGCCAAAGAAGTCTTTATTTACTGTTAATAACTACGTATCAACATCCAATTTAGAAATCTTCACAGATTTCTTGAAAACTTTCTAAGAATAAAGCATACTTACAATTTTTTTCATAATTTTTCAATTTATTTAGCATTTTTAAATTACATTACAACTTATTCAAAAAAAAGTTAAAAAATTTATCGATCAACGTGTTGTTATTTTCCGGTATTTATTATAGACAATTCGTGTGCACATTTATTTAAACAATTATTATGTGTGTATTTTGTGTGGCGTTCCGTGGGTCACACACGGTACTGGCTGAAAACCAGCGCTGCAGGTTGAACCTCAGCAAATGAGTCAGTGTCCGATTCGCCGACGCAGGGACACACCTCAATTTTTATTGTTTAAATAGCGAGAAGAGACAGAGAAGAAAAGTTAACAACTTTTCTTCTCTGTCTCTTCTCGCTATTTAAAACCTATAAGTAATTAATATGTGTGTGTCTTTTGTGCCGTGAATGAATATCTTCTTTCTTTCTTTCTTATTATAATGTAAATGAATTTCTGAATGACGACACACTAACTAATTGTAGTGACAGTAATTTTGTATTTGACATTAATTCTATCAAACTACATATTATGACTTTGTTTGACGAAACTATGTACGGTGGATAGTGTTATTGTTGACAAAATAGGTTTTGCAAATTCGAAAACATTATAGTTAAAATATTTGACACATAATTGAAGTGTAAAGTTTACGTGTAAATTTAAATAATTTGTACACACCTATTTTTACCGATGAAAAAACGGAGGAGGTACTTAATTCCACACGTATATATATATTTTTTAATGTATGATCACTTTTTACAGAGAACTCCGATTTAGATGATACTTTTTTTATTGGAAAGGGTATACTCCGAGGGTGGCCCCATTTAAATTTAAAAAAAATCCTACCCTAAGGGTAGGAAAACAGGAAATTATTGTTGATTTACTCACTAATAGTGATCAATGACCACGCATTACTTTTTACAGAGTGATCCGATTTTGATGATTTTTTTTATTGGAAAGGGTATTCCCCGAGGGTGTTCCCATATAAATTTGAAAAAACAATTCCAACCCTAAATTACAAAAACGGGGGATAATTGGTGATTCACTCACTGATTGTAAAATTTATAGATGAAAGTTTTTAACACAAACATGAACCGCCGAAAAAACTAAAAAGCAAAAACACTGAAAAGTTAAAAATAATATAAGAATAGGTACAGACAACATCACACTTCTATATTGAAGTCGGTGCCAAACGATGATCTCCTAGAAAGTGTTAAAATTTGTCACCGACTTCAATATAGGAGTGTGATGTTGTCTGTACCTATTCTTGTCACAAGGGAATCAAAAGTCTATAGGAAGTGGCGTATCTATAGGGCGGCAGGGCTGGCAAAAAAACCACGGGCCCCGACCCGAGAGGGCCCTTTTTTTTTTTTTTTGGGAGGGGGGAAAATGCATTTACGCATTCCTCGTGGTCGAGCCAAACCACGAGGATATGTGGGACTCCCCAGACCGTACCCGGCCCGGGCCTACCCACTAAAAACCCCCCAGCAGCTCCTCCGTCCGTCACAAGACAGAGGGAAGGGGACAACAGCCAGGCCTTATTCCCGCTGACCCCCTGCCCGTGACATGTCCGTTGCCGGACTCTTCGCCTGGCTCTGCTGCTTTGTGGAGCGGCGCAGAATTGCGCCGCTCTACACCCCGCAACTGGTTTTTTACTGTGGTTGTCTTCCACGCGGCCCGACGCTCAGTGCGCCGGGGCCCCGGCCCGCTCAGTGCGGGTAACGGGTTGCCCGACGGCAGATCCCACTAGATCCACCGCCGCGCGGGTGAGCGAAGCTCGGGGAAATCCCCAACTCGCCTCGTCCCTACTACCACCAGAGGTAGCCGCCGGGATCGGCTTCCAGCGAGAGCCACTCCTCTTCTTATCATAAGAAGAGGGGACTTCGTCCTTCCCCGCATGAAGCGGGTGGCCACACGAAGTGGCCCGCCGGGTTGAACCCGGCCATCCCACGCCCCATATGGGGGTCCTCTCGTCAGACTATTAGCCCGCGGCAGAGAATCTGCCGGGTTGCCCAGGGTGCACCACAAGGAGGTTGTCTGACATCGCACCCCGACCCGAGAGGGCCCTGGCTCAACAGGCCGCGAACTTAGAAGGTTTTTTCTAAGTTCGCGGCCTGTTGAGCCAGGGCAAATGGTAAAAAGAATTGTTAACATTATTAACAATTCTTTTTACCAAAGTGCTTGAAAATCATACATTTTTTTTGTAAGTAATTAAAATCAATTAAAGTGAGACACAACTAAAGACCATACAGGTACTCGTTACAAATTTAAACTGATCATTAATATTTCAACACATTCAAAACAAAAAGTCGTCGATCAATTTTACTGGGAGGCCCCAACCAAAGAATTTGCCACGGGCCTCAGATGGTAGAGTTACGCTACTATAGGATACTTCCCGTTGACATAGAATCATGAAATTTGTCAAGAAGCAAGCTCTTATAGCACATGTCAAGGAAATAACATGTGAAAAACTGTACTAAATATGTACATAGTTATGAATTTAAATGCAAAGTCGCATATTTATTTTGATTTTGATTACCACACCACACATCAAATATGACTCTATGAAAGCTCCTTGGAATCGTCCAATTTTTTTTATCTACCATCCATTCAGGACTACTTCTAGCTTCTGGTTGATACATAAGTAGACCGGGCGCAAGAAACTTATCTGCATTATCAGTAGTACCGACGTACAAAAAGTTTTGTTACCATACACATTAACATTAGTTCACATTGTTGTTATTTCTAAGGTTAACACAAAACGTTGGTATCCTTTAAATAAATAATCATTGACATCAATATGCCAGTTGGAGATAACAGTTGTACCATGGGTCGGTCACCAGAAATTATTGGCATGCCACATGAATCATTCATCCAACGTTTGCTACCGTTTGACTTGACTAATATGTAAGCATTTCTTATACCTACGTACTTTTATCAACATAAAAATTGTATAACCATTTACCTATTATTTACACTTACATTACCTATACAGGGTAATTTTTAAACTACCAACAACCTCCCAGGGGCTGATTCTAATGCTTAGATTCAACAACTTTTTGTATGGGACCAACATCGAAATCGCAAAAAAAATCCACTTTCACATACTAAAGTCTCGATCAGCTAACCTAGTTTGTATGGAGAAGTGTTTTTTTTGCGATTTCGATGTTAGTCCCATACAAAAAGTTGTTGTATCTGAGCACTAGAATCAGCCCCTGGGAGGTTGTTGATGGTTTAAAAATTACCCTGTATAGGTAATGTAAGTGTAAATAATAAGAAAATGGTTAGTATGTATATATATCTTTTGATTTATCTGTTGTAAGTAATAAAATAGACGGTAGTTGCAAAATAAGCCAAGTCAGCAGGACCAAATTATATAAATCAAGTTAAATTTTATCAAAACCTGCTAAGAGGCCTATCACAAAATATAGTATCGACTTATAAACATAGAAATAATACAACAGTTTATGCAAACGTCACAAAACATTTTGGCATAAAAATTGCGTTTAAACGATGGAGAACTTACGTACGTAATCTGACTTGTTTCGACGCCTTTTCGTTAGATTTGATTAGATTAAGAATTTCTTTCTGTATTTGGGAGCCATATAACGAAAATCTATTTTATTAGGTATTATTGAAGTGATGGATATTTTGTCACATAAAATAAATATTTTGGTAGTTGATATTTAACAGAATCTATAAACTAGAGCTTCCGCATCAGGTCCGCGTGAGTTTTCGCCTAAACATACTTCGGAAAAATAACTATTAAGTGCTAAGAAAAAAGTAATCTAAAAATTACTTTATTATTATTGTAGATAAGAATATGAACTAGTTTTATCAAGTATACAATTTTAACGATTAAAAACCTTAAACTGCGCGTTTTAAAAAGATTTTATCCCGGAGAAACATTAAGACACGAGATTTTTATATACAGGGTGGAAGGGTGGTTAGGGTGTTCAGGTTGCCTCACGATATTTTCCTTCACCGTAGGAGCTTCGTACGAATATAGCACATTTATCTGATGCTCCTCCGGTGAAGGAAAACATCGTGAGGCAACCTGCATATAATATCTGCGAAGAATTTCAAAGGTGTATGTGAAGTTGTCCAATCCGCACTGGGCCAGCATGGTTGACTAAGGCCTAAACAACCTAACTTAGGGTTGGCTCGAGCCCCTCAGTGGGGACATATATGAGCTGTGATGAAGATTCGTATAGTCTTCAACAGAGTTACGTAGCAAAATCGGCAGAAATAAGTAGCAGTGGAAAAAGTGGAGCTCACAATATCAGTTCGTGTGTGATCGCGCTGCGTGGCGAGAGGAATGGTCTCGTAGAAAGCGTAAAGCGTGCTCCATGGACCGCGACAGCTCTCGGCGCCTTACGTCGGGTGCGTACCTTAGGCGCATAACACATTGCACCGGACACCGCTGCGGTGTACGGAGGAACGAAAACCGCATGCGGCTGCGGCGGCACGGAACCATGCCACCGTACGGTTTGCTCCGTATCACCGTCCGGAGCTGCGGTGCACGACGCCCCGCATCGCCGCATTATCTATGGCGAGATCTATTACGCGTATGCACGTCCTTTCTAGGCAAAAATCCGTACGATACTGCGGCTCAGTGTGGCATACCCCGCGGACCGCACCGCATCACCGTCCGGGAGTGCGGTGCCGTCGCGCGCGCCGCACAACCGCACGGGCATGCGGTGTGAGTGTGTTATACCCTGCGGTTTTTGTATACAAATTAAGATTCTTCAGTCAAAACCGCAGCGCCGCACACGGTGTCCGGTGCAATGTGTTATGCGCCTTACAGTACAGCTACGTTGCTGCGCTTGCGTCGTCTCACTTGTTTTGAAGTCGGAACAGGCATGCTATAAGTTTTCAGACGGAGAGGCACCATAGTCGTCTGCGTGGTTACCTGCACCTATTTTTACCGTGAAGCAGCAGACTTGCATTGCTATTTCGGTTTGAAAGGTAAGACAGGCAGTTGAAATTACTGGGTAACGTAACTAAATGTCACAAGCTGGCAATATTCACTGCGGTCCATTTTGAGGTTGCATATTTGCGAATGTTGCCTGTCTGTACTCACTTATTATCAGGTACGTAGTCGACGTGTTCCAACTTTTTTGTATGAAAAAACCTTATCTGTTGGTGGGTGATGAAAATTTCTAAGATATAGTAAGCAAGTCATTTCTGTGTCGCACAATTAAAAATGAAACTCTGCCATTATACGTGCTTCCTCCATCTTACAATCCCGGGTCCTTAAAAAGAGGCTTGCAGGTCGGCAAGGTGAGAATGGCTAATGTGGCGTGTATTTTCTCTCCTGCCCTAGCTCTCATGGTATTTGGACTCTACTTCCACTTACTTTTCACCTTCTTTAATAGATGCAGCGATTTTCAAAATTAATGACATATCCTATTCACTCATCATCATCACAGCTCTTATACGTCCCCACCGAGGGGCACGAGCCAACCCTAACTGGTTAGGGCGATTAGGCCTTAGTCAAACCACGCTGGCCCAGTGCGGATTGGCTGACTTCACATACCTACACCTTTGAATTACGATGTTTTCCTTCACCGTAGGAGCGTGAGATAAATGTACATATGAAATTCGAGAAACGAAAAACACATTGGTACATGGCAGGATCTATCGCGGGCCTCCCGATTCTACTAGGAGCACAAGTCCAGTGCCGAGGTCACAGCGGTACCGACGCTCATTTCCTATTTACTATATGAGTCAATATCAAAAATATTGTACATCACACAAAAGAATCACAATGGAATTATAAAATTTCTGAACACAAAAGAATATTTGTCACACAAAAGAACATAAAGGTGCATATACAGGGACGCTTCAGGACACGATAGTAGAATGATTTAAATATTAAAAAAAGAACACCTATTTTCTAAAACATCAAAAAATACTATAATATAATAATGGATATGTCCTGAGGCGTCCCTTAAATTTTCCGCAGTGATAAAAAAGCAACTCTGTATACTTACATATACATAAATGCACTTTTGATGCATAAAAAAAATAAAAATGTACTTCAAAATAGTTAAAAGTAAAAAGTAATATGAGAATACACACAATATCACATTTTTATTTTGAAAAGTCGGTGCTTAATTTTAAGTCATTAATCCAGACAAAAATTACCTTTCATTTGATACCCATATTGAGGGGGTTGTAAAAAATATGTAATTCGCCATTTTGTAGCGGCGGCCATCTTGGATTTTGGATGATTCTTGGATTTACAGTACTGATTATATTAAATTGAATGGAATCAGAACTAAAGGACAATCTGACAACAGGAAGGGGGAAAATTTCAACTTCTTCTAAATTTGACCCAAGCAAATAAACAAAACTAAATAAAACCGTTTAAAAATGACCAATGTGTATGTACCCTGCTTTTATGTGTGACGTCACAAAATGTCACACAATGGAAGGAAAATATAATCTTTAAAGACACGAAACCGCGGACAACAAAAAATGTAAAAAATAAATTACAATTCTTGTCTATTGCAAGTGTTACTTATTACAAATAATATCTTATGATAATAATTGTGTAATAAAATAATTAAACTCATCTGAAATTAAGCGTCACACAAGTTTAAAATTTTTAGAGCTACAAAACGTTTTTCATAGTTCTTGACATTATTACATCAAAAGTAAAAGGCCAATGTTTTGTTTTGTAAGGTTGGTAGTACAATGGAATGTTACCAGATGTAATAAAAATACGAATACGTTCAGAATGTGTTTGAAACGACAGGTAATTTCGTCACACAACCATCGTCACACAAACGAACAAAATATGGAGACATCATTTTAACTTCGGATTTCTCATTTATTATAACATTTCTAATAAAATAAAAAGTTTGCCCATGTATAATGATCGTTTCCCAAGTACACTTACTAAAAAAATATGTGTGAGTTTTCTGGTTAAAAAAGGAATGAATTTTTCATCTAGCATTGGCACGTGGAGACACTCTTTTTTAGTATGACAAAAAAAAACTTGATATCAATAGATTTGTTTTTCATTGTATTTCTTTAGTTTAATTCACTTGGTTTGGTATCTATCATCCCAACGCATGGTTATTTTAGCGCCTTATTAAAAAATTTGGTTTATTTATTCACTATAGATTTTTTTACACTCGTATAAGTTATGGGTCATCGAGATTTTATCAAATGTACAATAATTTTGATATTGACTCTTATGTATAAAAAAGCCTTACCCCAAAGGGGGGTGATCAATATCTTGTCAGCTCACCCTGCCGTTTAACCCTTCATGGGGTTATGATGGTGGGCGTATTATAAAGTTGATGTCTATGATGCAGCTTGATCGAAATGTCTCCTTCGGGAATTACATGTTTACGTTACTGTCAATCGCAGCCGCAAGTTTGAGTATTGAAGTTCCGTCTACCAAACCACACATTCTGTTGAGTTTTATTATTATTGGAATAGCGATATTCAAAGATGAATCTTTCAAATATGACTAGAAAAAAACTTATTTGTATCTCTCAATTTTGTTTACATACCACTCACTCAGGATATCTTAGAAGAAAACATACAATAAAAATTAACATGAATTAAGTAAATGAGATAAGTTTGGCCCGTAAGGACATCGAACTTTTAGTAAAATAGAAAAGTAATTTTCTTATGACAAAACTAACAGAGGGTCAACTTCGCAGCCTATGCTTCGGCTAATTCTCAAGTCACATGTTTTGATCCAATTATTCCCTGAGCGTACGATTGCCTCGGTAGTCGCGTGAATGGATAATGAGGCTACAAGTGGGTCAGTTATAGCAGACCACTGACAAATGTGCGGTGTGGTCATGATCCTAATGTCGCTTTCATTATGACGTGCCTAGTGACGAGTTCTATCTTCGTTTCTTGGGAAGTCGCGTGATACATTCTCAGGATCGTAGTCAAGGTATCCGCAACGAGATTCTGGGGGGTATTATGCTAATCGTAATTTGAATGCGATAGAGGCAGAAAATTATATGGTTTGCCGCAGTGAGGATCACAGCTAAAACGTCAGCGTTGTTCTGCGTTCTGCGCAGGAATAATTGGTGTGTCACCACTGTCACTTTGAAATCATTTCTCTAGCGTCAAGCGCACGATTAGATTTTTCGTTTGACATCTGAAAATCTCCGGAAACGGATCAATTACCAATCCATCTCGGTTGGGCAGCGTTGGAGAAGCTACGCAGCATATTATCGGCCCATCTACCGCATTGTCTCTAGATAAAAGTCCTTAATTTTGCATGATGTCAGTGATGCTGATGACGTACGGAGCTGAGACATAGTCGCTTACAATGAGCATAACGTACTAAAGTCACTGACATAGCCCAAAGAATTACAGGCGGGACACATTGTTCGCAGTATTGGCAGTTATTGGGGCGGAAGTCTTTGGCGGCTGTGTATCAGGGGACACACACTGGTTAGTTCCTCACAAGGTGAACCAACAATCTAGCGAGGTCGCGAGAAGCCGTTGGATGCGAGAAGCGTAATACTAATCGGTTTGGAGACTCTTGAGGATGCCTTTGTCTTTTGGTTTTTGACTGAAATTATCACAATGACTGGGAAGCATTGGTAAGAGCGAAGTCGTACGCGATGTATTCGATTTCAATTCGGGTATTTTACAAATAAAGAACTCTTAACCGCTTAACATCAGCTGCGGCCTTTTTAGGCGTGACAAGATACGAGAACCAAAGGTCTGACTGCGCACTTGGATATGCTGTACCCGGACCCATACCCGGTTTAACCTTCCCCCTGAACTTTTTATACTCTACTCTCTTTGGCACATTCGGGATCAGAAATCACCCAAAGGAAAATCTACTGAGCGCATCGCTTAAAACAATAATTGTTAAATCGCGGAATAAGACTAGCTGCATAATGTTTTTAGACGCAAAAAACCATTTACGCGAAATACCAAATTTACGCAAAACGCCAAACTCGGAAAGAAACACTTAAGCAAAACACCAACTACGCTTAACACCAACTTTTCCTTTCGACGCATTTTGGACCTTCACTTGTTATTTCTATGTTGACTTGTTTTTCGGATGATCATTTGTATTTTGGGCCTTCACTTGTTATTTCGATGCTCACTTGTTTTACCGATGTCTCTATGCTAAATCATAAATTTCACCATAGAATATACAAAGAAGTTTTCTGTGTTCAGTGGTTCTTGCCTTGCTTCTTGTTTAGATATTTTCAATCATCAGACATGGTATTATGCTTTATGAAATTAATTTTGTACACATTAAAAGAATCTAAAATCACCCAAAAGCGTAGATTAAATTCAGTCTGTTGTCACGTCAGTAAGGTTTGATCCAAATATCCCTACTTGCGTGAATTACATGTTCGCGTTGCCATCAATCTTGGCCGCAAGTTTGAGCATTGGGGTCGCGTCTACCCAACCACTTGCAGAACTGGGTTAGATGTCCCAAATGATGTCATTAACGCACACCTAACTACTCAGATTGTCGACTAACTTCGTTTCCAGCACAATAACTCCTCGCTCTACTTCAGGGAATGACCTTTGCGGTACGAATATTTGTTTTTCTCGTCGTAATTATGTGTCGTGGTTGCGGCACAAAAGCCGTCGATCGTGCGTGCTAATGAGCTTTATAACTACATGGTTTGACATTAAATAAAGATATTTGATCCCATAATTTGGCAAAAGGTGCTTTGATTTTAAGCGACAATAGGGAAACAGACTTTTTTATGTCCGTTTCGCAGATTATTTAGAATAATATTGTTTAATATTTTTCTTTTATACGTTTATTTTTTCAGTAATGAGGACTAAATTATTACCGGTGTGGTGGGATAGTTATTTCATTGAAATTGTTTAATGAGTCATATTAATAAACAATATATATTGAATTCATGACTAAAACGTAGTGATTATTTCTATCTTCATACCGATGACATCTTATGAAGAATCATCATAGACAATCTCTGAGACAATTTTATATGATAAGTCGGTACCACAGACTTCTTTGACAGAAATCGTATTATACAAGAAGGAAAGATCAGATGTTAATGGTGAATCTAATCAATTTAAACGGTCCTTCAGACCGCATGACAAGGCGTGCGGAGTAGTTGTGCAAAACGAAAATCTTAATTAGTCTGTCAGTTAGATAATAAAAATATCAGACAAGCATTTTTTGCTTTGCCGAAATAAACCGAATTAAAGTTATGGACTACGGCACGACATAGTACAAAATTTACCTACATACGAAGTCAAGCGACGTTTCAAATCAATGCCTCGTCGCTAGATATTGATTACGCAAAAAAAATTAATAATAGTAATCCTCCAGACGGACAATAAAAAAATTTGTCTGCTTCTCTACGTCGCAGTAAAAAATTTGGCGGCGTGTACGTCGATTACATCAAACCACATCATACTGTTTTTATTTGCAGGAGTTCATTTTAACGAAACAAGTTTAGGAATTGAGTCGCGTATTGATGCTTAAACGAAAAGTGTGAAAACTTCGGGTTAAATAAGAAAAACGTAAGAAAAAATAAAAAAAGACGGACGGAGCGTTGTTGAATCACGAGTGAAGCATGCAAATGACAGCACATTTGTATGTGTTCGTATGGTGTTCGTTGAAAATGCACGAAAAATGTCAGCTTTTTGCCTTACCTGGTATATTAGTGTGAGTGTAGGCTGTGTACATACCACGTACAAACAAACACATGAAAATGTCTTACCTTGCATGCTTCACATTTCTATGTCCGTATTTTTTTGTATAGGTCCATGCTCGTATGACCAAATAGACTTATATCCAAAAAGTTGTTTTATTAAAAAGTATATTACATCGATAAACAATTTACCTATAATAACAGAATTAATGAAGTACCTAAATGCTTGATTTTGTTACCTATAGCAAAAGTTTGATATGATTTTGATTGATAAATAAATCAATTCAAGAAGAAAACTTCGCTTCGAGCCGGATTGTATTTATTTACTTATCAATATATTCAGCATTTTTCATATAGGTATGAAAAATGATTTTTAATGGCAGAGAGCGAGCGAGAATACTACTTGTTCGTTTTTATATTTACAGGCTTATACAGGCATAGGCTTTTACAGGCACTTATTGACGTCAAAACAAAGCAAAACAATCTAATTTAAAGAAATCATAATTACCTTGTATGTGCATACATCCTGATTATACCTACTTAAGATGTCTGCAAATACAAGTAGGAATGAAAAAAAAAGTTGACTCTACACCTGTTCGGAAATTGGGAGAGCCTTCTCGAGAAGAACAGGCAATAAACTCGATAGGTCAAATATTTTCCTCTTTTGAATCGCCATTTACAATTTTGGTTTTGTTACAGAGTCGTCAATTGGAAGCTGACCTCAAAACAAAAGTTTGAGCTCAACTTCCATTACAAGAAGAGATGTGTTAATTCACATTATTAAGCTATCTGAGAGAAGTGCGTGAACTTAGCTTATAAATTGCTCTCACTGAACATTTCTTTGAAACAAAACGCGTACATTGTTGCAATATTAGAAATGAGAGTTCAAGCCCAAGCTTTTTTGTCGGTCATGTAATCAGACACTTTATTGGCCCGATAATACAAGAGAATTAAGTATTGTTAATACACAACTAGGAAAATTGTTAAAACTTCTATGTACAAAATATGTAAAGAAGAATATAATAATGGGTGGAGATTTAAATGTAAATATTCTTAAAAAGACAACACAAACAAAAAATATGATCAATCTCTTTAAGAGTGCAAACTTTCATCAAAATATTAATGAACCTACTAGGATTACGCCGACTAGTGCCACTTGCTTAGACTTAATTTTCACCAATTTTGATACAACATGTTTAAATATTAGTGTAAAGGAGTATGGTTTTTCGGATCATAAAGGAATATCAATTTCATTAAATAAATCCGGACTAAATGGAAATAAGCAGGGCCATTATATCCAAAAAAGAAAGTATAATTATTATAACATGAAATTATTTAAAGAGAAGTTACAAACTATAAATTGGTCAAATATTATTAAGCCTGATAAAACTATAAATGAAAATTATAAATTATTTCATGACAAATTAACAAGTATACTTGACCTTTATATCCCAAAAAGAAAAATATTAATTAAATTCAAATTAAAATCTTGGTTAACTAAGGGTATAAAAATATCATGTAAAAATAAACGCCTACTTAAAACATTAAAGTCCCAAACAAATAGCTGTGTACTAAATGATTACTATAAAAAGTATGTAAAAATGTTAAAGAAAGCTGTTAATTCATCAAAAAAACTTCAATATATAAATAAATTAAAAAATTCAAAGAATATCACTAAAACAATGTGGCGAATTATAAAAGAGGTTACACATAAGATACACAAAAATACATATAAGAATATTACTTTAAATATTAAGGGTAACAACATTAAAGATCCTAAAGAAATATCAAATACATTGAATAAATACTTTGTTTCGGTAGGCTCAGATAAAAAAATCAATAACAGCACCAAAAATTTCATCAAACAGCATATTATTATTGATAACTCTATTTACCTCAGTCCTGTCAGTATTGTTGAAGTTGATAAAATTATAAAATCACTCAAAAATAAATCAAGCCATGGTGCTGACGAATTTCCACCGACACTGATCAAATATTGTAGGGAAGAACTAATATCGCCTATAACATTTTTAATTAATCAATCTTTTAATGACGCAGTTTTTCCCGACTTATTAAAAATAGCAATAATAAAACCTGTACCTAAAAAAAGGAACGCAAAAGAGCCTCAAGATTTTCGTCCAATAGCCCTTCTATCTACATTCTCTAAAATATTCGAAACCGCCATGGCAACCCGTGTTAAATCCTTTTGTGAAAAATATAACATATTTAATGAAAGCCAACATGGTTTTCGTAAACAAAAATCAACAATTACAGCAGTATATAAGTTTATGAATGATATATTAAATATAATAAATACCAATCAATATGCAATAGCAATAATGTTAGATATGAGTAAAGCATATGATCGAGTGTTGCATAATATTTTACTCAAAAAATTATATGAAATAGGAATACGTGGCCGAGTGCACTTGTGGTTCCAATCATATTTAAACAGGCGCCAGCAATTTGTGGAAGTAGAGTATTACGATAACAGTACCAATAGTATAAATTTTTTTAGATCTTATGAACAGAATGTCGAGCATTCAATACCTCAGGGGAGTATTTTAGGATGTCTGCTGTTCCTAATTTATATAAATGATGTGGTAGAATGTATTAATAAACAATGTATACTGTATGCTGATGACATCACAGTTATATTTCCATGTGTCAGTGTCCAAGATCTGCAAGTACAGTTTCATAGCACGCTAGAACACATTATAGAATGGTTACAAGATCACAATTTAGAAATTAATATATCGAAAACAAAACTGATGCAATTTAAACCCAGACAAAAACAACCAATAGGTACATACATTACATATAACGACTATAGAATAGAATTTGAAACCTCATGCTCTTTGCTAGGAATAGAAGTTGATACAAATGTTGATTGGAAAGCACATATTGAAAAAATTGCCGCAAAACTCTCGAAATTTACATACGCTTTGTATGAATTAAAAAAATGTACCGACTTAAATGCTGCTATGAGTGCTTACTATGCTTACGCTAATGCATGGCTTAACTGCGGGGTCATCCTCTGGGGTAACAGCACTCATTTACAGCAATTGTTTGTTATACAAAAACGATGTATCAGAATACTTGTAAATATCGATGATAGGGAAAGTTGCAGACCTCATTTTGTTAAGCTTAGAATACTAACACTCACGTCATTATATATATTTGAAATATGTAAACTTGTCAGGAAAAACAAGCATATGTATGCACAAGCAAAAGATTTTTACCATCAACCACGTAATCTAAGACATAAAAATAGACTGGCTCTACCTTTCGCTAAACTACATATGGTGAGCTCAGGAACTTATCACATGTCAGTAAAGATATATAATAAAATACCTAAAGATATCCAAGAACTGCAAAAAGATACAGAGTTTATTAATAAGTTAAAAGAATATTTGATAGAAAAATGTTATTACTCATTAAAGGAATTTTTCGATGTTTAAAGATTATTAAGTAGGTAAGTACTTAGATTAAGTGAAAATTATTATTTATTGCTATTACCTCAAAATACCAAATAATATTTTACGTTTATAGTTTATATTTAAACATACCTTTTTTACATACAAAAGATTATTATTTTGTTTGAATTGCGATACCCTAACAGGGTCATGTTTATGGGATATTTCTTTCATGTAACATCTGTTATACCAACATGTGGCAATAAATGATATGACTATGACTATGACTATGACACTTTATAATATGCTTTTTTAATAAGTACATCTTTGATTGCAACTTTTAAGTTTAAGCTAATTTCTTGTATACAACTTGGGATTTTATTGTAGAAACGTATACACAGGCCTCTAAAAGAATTATTGATTGTTTGGAGCCTGGTATGGTAAAGCTAACATATTCCTTTGTCTAGTATTAACTGAATGAATATCACTATTTTTACAAAACAAATGAATATTTTTACTAACATATATATTAGATTCTCATAAATATATTGCGACGCTACTGTCATAATACCAATTTCTTTAAACTTTTCTCGCAAAGAATCTCTCATTTTAAAGTTATAGATAGCTCGAATAGCCCTTTTCTGCAGCACAAAAACGATCTGAATGTCGGCAGCATTTCCCCACTAAAAAATGCCATATGACATCAAACTATGAAAGCAAGAAAAATAAACAAGTCTTGCTGTATCAACATCAGTCAGCTGACGTATTTTCCATACAGCGTGAGCTGCAGAACTATCGTGACGGTGATAATGTATGCGCTAATTTATCAAATACCAAAGACAGTGCACAAAAACATCTGAAATATATCAGCTGTAAGTATCTTTTTCATCATAAATCATAATTACTCGAGGTATCTTTCTTCTTTTAAATTGCCGTTTTAACGCACTGACCACTTTGAATAAAAATTTAAACTGCATGATTTCGGAGAAAATTAATAACATTCTAGGTTTGAAATATTACACAAATACAACATAATATGATTGTTGACTTTCAATTGTTTTTATTCGGCTTATAAAGCAAAGAACAAGAGTTATTTTTGAATACAAGTTTCGATGTGGAACTATTAAAATTTTTTAAGTACAAAACGGCAGTTTCATACTTAAACCTCTGTTCCAGAAGTTGAGACCAACTGATTTTAATTTAGAGAGATCAATTCCCCAGGAGGATAGAATTATTTTCTGCTCGATTTGGATAATAGTAGGTCTACTCCAGTCCATATGCTGCAGCCAGCACTATCTAAATATGTCACCATACCAACAATGTTAACAGCATTATGAACATCCGAAAAAATTTGTACGTAGTTATTTGTTTGGTCCTCTCAAATGGAAAGAATTCCCAGCTGGGCTACTTGTGATCTTATTAGTGGGTTGTCGACTCTTGCGCAAGCTTCCGTCCGACAAACCGCCATTTCCTTATTAGTTTTGTTAGTGAGTACTAGTCGATTGTGTACACTTTCCCTTACCCATCTTGGCGTGTCTTCCTTTTCGTTTCGTCGTCCTACACGTTGTTAACTTTTTTATTGTTTTTTAAGTTCTCCCAGTTTCAAGAAGCAAAGGAATATGGCTCACGCAGACGTGGTCTTAAGTATTGTTCATCTTTTTCTAAGTAAGTAACTCTAATCTTTTTTAATTTTAATTTTGATATAGAGGTATTCATTGTGATGTTTATGATTAGCGTGAACGGAACAAAACATCCACATCAAAATTTTTTACACACAACCTATTTGGCGTTCATCACATCACGCCCCTATTTCATCATCTTTGATAGGTGCGATAATTGTCGCACCTACCAGAGATGGTGAATTAAGGACCTGTCATGGACCTACAAAAAAAAATACGGACGTAGTGTTGCATTAAACAAATGTAAAGCATGCAAAGTCCGACAATTTAATTTGTTTGTACACGCCCTACACTCACACAGATGCACCGAGTAAGACAAGCCGGCGTCACTTTTCGAAAGAGCAAGACACGCACACAAACAAATGTGCTGTCATTTGCATGCTTTACTCTTGATTCAATAATGCTCCGTCCGTCTTTTTTTCAGGTCCGTGGGACCTGATGTAAGGTGACGATAAGGCCGAAGACGTTAGCGAGCTTCACCTGGACTGCTCAACAACTAAAAAATCGTCTATTTTACCTCTCATTGTCGGTAGGTTCCGAAAGCTAAGAAGCCAAGCAGACTTATGGCCGATTTCACCAAACATATCTTAGCTTAGGAAGCCCCTAAAATGTATCCTGTCACTTTTTGTCTTTAATGAAAAGAGTGTGATAGCATGCCACCTAAGAGTCCCCTAAGCTACGAAGAGGTTGGTGAAAATTGCCATTAGAAGCTCTATCACTAACCTGAACATGCAGAAAAACGACTGCCTCCGCGAAGAACAGAACTTTAGACCTCCAGCTCGATACTAGAGGACTTAACCACTAAACCACGGTAATGGTTATATGCACAAATAATCTCACCGAAATTTTACATCATCATCATCATCACAGCTTATATACGTCCCCACCGAGGGGCACGAGCCTTTTTTTTATAGAGGGAAGATACAGTTTTTACGGTATTCAACAAGGGACTTGAGCTGACTAGGCCACCCCGGAGGATATGCAGGACTCAGGTAGAAGACCCAATACCGGCTAAAAACCCTCTAGATACTTCTACCTCCGTAGAGACACAATCGGGATCGGCGTTAGCCATTCCCCGGTTGTGCCCCCTGGAGGGTTGCTTGGCGCACGCGCCAGGACTTACTTCTACGGGGTGGGGGGGGTCGACAAGTATCTTGAGAAATTCGACCCCCCCAGGCGGCCAAGCTAGGGGTGAAAAGTATCTCTCGACCGGTAGTCAGCTGGCCGAGCCGTTTCAGTCCCCAGCTTGCTAGAGGAGCCGGCGCGCGTTAAGGAGAGGGGCACGAGCCTATCCTAACTATTTATGTTAGAGCGATTAGGCCTTAGTCAAACCACGCTGGCCCAGTGCGGATTGGTTGACTTCACATACACCTTTGAATTACTTCGCAGGTGTATGCACATGCAGGCTTCCTCACGATGTTTTCCTTCACCGTAGGAGCGTCAGATAAATGTACGTAAGAAATTCGTGAAACGAAGAACACATTGATACATGGCAGGATCGATCGCGGGCCTCCCGATTCTACTCGGGGCACAGTCCAGTGATGAGGCCACAGCGCCACCGACGCTCTTTACACATCACCAATCAATAATTTTCACATTGATCAACATGAATGATTGTACCAAAATAACTCCACTTTCACTGCACAATATTGTCAAAAATAGCTAACAGTCGCCACAAGGGTCCGACTAAAGAAATTGGAATTAAACAGTTTTTACTTTTTTAACGAATTAGGTAAAATGCGAACGAAACAAAACTTACATAGCCTTGATGGGAATTAGTATCCAACGGATGTTTCGGTGGATTTGAAATTCAATGATTTTATGTTTTTTTTGCTTCCTATACAAATAAATGCGATATATATCCAGATGGTAAATAGCTACCGTAAAGTAGGTACGGTGGTTGCTAAGGGTTTCAACTTTCAAGCGCCCAAGGGTAATTATAAATCTGTATTCTCTTATTTCTTTGTGGTGGACAACTAATATTATATATGTAATGTATTTAACTCATTTAAGGTGTATGTTTAATATCGCCTGTGTCTTAAATTGAGTATTACTTCAAAATACATAATATGGGTAATAATTACAAGTGTGACGATCGAACATTCAAAGTATCCCGGCCAAGTACATGCATTATATTTACTCTCATAAAAAAGGTGTATTATAGGCTTAAGAAATGACTAATGTGTTACTGCTTATCCGTGTTCTTTAACTGTTTCTTGTTTGTCGTGTCGTGCGCGGTCCAGAGGCCTGTCACAATAACAGCGCCCTTGCGCAAATCTTCCCAAGAGCACACGCTGAGGTAGAGCCTTTTTGGGCCTCGCACAGACCTAATTTTAACATCGGAGTACTCTTTTTAGGTTTTTTTTTTATAGAGCACGAGTCATTTTTCAATTTATTGAATTAAATTTCGATATATGTACAAGCAGTGACGAATCCATAACGTACAAAAACGTACGCGCACGACTTTTCATGCATCCAAGGTAGAGCGAACTGAAGCTATCTGCTTAGTTGGCCGATAAAACAATCGGGCAGTGTGCGGGCGGGGAAGAGGGCCATACTGATCAAGCGATCGGCGGATAGTTCACTCACCGATAGTTTAATTTGAAGGCAAGCCCATCAAACTTTTTTGTCGGCCGATCATCATCATCTCAGCCGTACGACGCTCACTGCTGGGCTTAGGCCTCTCCCATGGATCTCCACAACGATCGGTCCCGCGCTGCCCGCATCCAGCGGCTTCCCGCGACCTTTGCCAAATCGTCGGTCCACCTGGTCGGGGCCTACCCACTGAGCGTCATCCGGATCGTGGTCACTTGCATACATCTTCATACAAATTAAGAAGCCGACCAAACTATCGGCCGATAAAAAGTCTGCAGTCTGCGGGGACTCTAAATGTCCTATTTGCGATGTCCTGTCTTCAGTCCGCGTCGACAACACTAGCTGTCATCATTTCTTATATTGTTTTGATTACGCCGTCTTTTAAAATCGTTTATGAATGTAGTAATGAAATGTTAATAACATAGCATTGTGAATGGATAAAGCTACAAGGTGCAGTAATTTAGTTTTATATAAGATTTTTTTATAAAGACTTCAGCGAGTTCGATCTTTTGGTTTCCTACTGTGCGTTCTCTCACTTTCGCCAGGTTTACGAGGTACTTACTCGATTTTGTGGTTTCCGAGTGGTACATTGACTGCGGAACAGTCAACTTTGGCTGACATTTGCGGTTGCACAGTCAGAATTTGGTCTCGGGTCAATGGCGTTATTACAATTGTAGGGCGGTTTCAAAATGACAGCTGCGTAAACTTAAGTTTAGGGTTCGTGTTAATAATTGCATCTCAAGTATGAGATCGATCTTAAGATGTTGTTTTTGACAGGTGTTTCATACATTAAACGTCAAAACTGAGTCTTAAGATCGATCTCAACTTTGAGATGCATTTATCAATACGACCCTAAATGTATTGTCTATGTGTGTGTATATATGTAGAAACTTCAATGGGCTTATGAGCAGAAAGTAATTCATAAAGCGTGTTAATTTTATGCCAATAGGTGCTCGAGTACCGATACAGTCAAGCCACACATTTAGGCATTTAGACACATTTAGGTTTGTCAAGAACTGATTTCCCTCCTGGACAGTGGCAATATTTGCTCTACCTGATTTTCTTCTATATTTCTGCTGTTTTTAGTCGAGATTTACACTCTGCTTTTCACCACCTATATGATTGCAAGGAAATAAGACTAGGATTAAACATATACATTTTTCGCACTTCTTTATAAACAATTATATACTTAAAGTTATTTAAACAAACAACACACAACAACAAATCAAGAATACACACTTCACACTTTACATTAAAGCCTCAGGTGAAATTATTATTTGAACGTCACTACTCGTTGTGACCATCGGCTGTTGATCGAGAGGTTCGCTGTTCGATTCCTGATGGGGGCAGAATTTTTTCTGCTCGGTTTGGTTGGTTGTAGGGCTTCTGAGCCCGCTTAGCTAGCTACCACCACATTACCCAAGTGTGTCGCCATAATAACAATGTTTATAGCCTTGTTGTGTTCCGACAATTGGAGGTAAGATAATAATCAGCTTCCAGTTGTTGAGAGGTCCAGGTGAAGCTCGCTTCCACCTTCGGCCTAACTGTCACTTACCATCAGGTGAGAGGTGAGATCAGATCGTATGTAACAAAGATATTGTTTAATTACGAATACTTTAATGAATTTTCAACCGCAACACTATTTGTGACGACAAATTACTAGTTTTCCGCCACACAATTTTTCTTAATTTTTGGAACGATGATTCTTATAGGAGGACGTTGTAGAGACAAAAATTGTACGTTACCAAAACGTAGCGTTACAGCGCATTTATAACTCGTAAATAATTCAAAAACAATAACGCATCGGAGATCGAGACACGATGCTTATGAATTTTAGAGAATAGATTGAAATTTTTAAATAAAAGCCATATTGATCGGAAAGGAAACAAAATGTAAGTATGTTCTCTTTAAATATAATAAAATAATTGTCGAATAGCATAGCAACTTCGATCCAATCAGGTGTCCCACGACATCACACGGTATTTTTTAATGTTCACCTTGTAACGTTCGACGATGGTCAAATCACTATTAAATGAAGGTGTATTGTGTATATGGCTGTAAGGCCTATTTGTCTTAAATGAAATTACTTTATGCACAAAATTAATTTCTCCTGCTCTAAAAGTACGTCACGTCACGTCACGGAGCGGGACTAAAATGACCAATTTAGTCCGTAGGGAGTAAAGAGTAATCGATTTTTGAATTTGCTTTTAGTAGCTGATATAAGCTCAAGCATACAACTATAAACATTTATTATACGAAATTTAAAAAAAATATTGGACAATCAAAATAAATAAACCAAAAATTTCATACAGCATGGTTGAAATTTTTAAATAATTTTTTTTGGTTGTTTATATATATATATATTTATTTATATAGAATAGACTTACGCTTGACCGCAATCTCGCCTGATGTTAAGCGATGATGCGGTCTACGGCGGAACGCGCTTGTCTAGTAAAAACTCTCGATTTGAAGACACCCAGGTTGTATTCATTGGGAAACACCCACTCAGGCAACATGTTCCATTGTTTGGCGGTTCGTACGATGAATGTGTTATCAAAACGCTTGGTTATCGAGTTTGGAGTGTCTACCATATAGCGGTGGCGCCTTTTCGTGTTTCTGGTTGTCCGATTGTGCAAATCATTCGCGCACTCTCCGCAATGTACCCGGTAGAAGACCGACAAGCTGGCAACTTTGCGGAATTGCGGCGATGTTCCAAACTTTGTAATCGGTCATTTAAATGACGATCACTGCCAATAAGCCTTTTGGCACGTCTTTCAATTGAGTCCAACGCTTGGAGCTGATATTTGGCAGAACCATCCCAAAGATGCGAACAGTATTCCATACACGAGCGAACTTGTGCTTTATATAGAGTGAGCAGTTGTTCCGATGTAAAGTACCGTCGCACCTTCGAGAGGACACCCAGCTTTTTGGCTGTATTTTTTGCCCTGGACTCAATGAAAGACCCAAAGTTTAGAGTTGGTGTTAGAGTGACGCCCAAGAGAGATGGTCAAGATGGTCAGCTATGGGCACCGACACATCGCGGAAGGTAAGAGCTAGTACAAAAGGCCGCCTTTTTGCAGAGAATAGAAAAGCCTGGGTCTTTGAATCGTTAAACTTGACCAGGTTGGTATCGCCCCAATCAGAGACTGTCTGAAGAGTCAAGTTTAGGCGCTCGATCATTCTCTCTCTCAGGGATTGTGTTTGCGAACCACTGGCTTGTGCGCTAGATGTATAGGTCTCTACGACAGTGCTGTCATCTGCATACCCATAGATACCAGGCTTTAGCAGGTCATTAATATGAAGCAAAAATAGGGTCGCAGAGAGCACTGACCCTTGAGGAACTCCGGCGTTGACCGCCATTCGGTTAGACGAGCAGCCATCGATGACTACTTGTATGGACCGTTCACTCAAAAAGTCACTTATCCACGTAATGAGATTAGTGGTTAGGCCATACGAGGAGAGCTTGCCCATAAGACCGTCATGCCAAATCTTGTCAAAGGCCTTTGAGATATCCAAGGAAACGGCAAGTGATTCCCCGTGTCTCTCAATAGCTTCACTACAGATGTGAGTGACGTACGCTAGAAGATCCCCAGCAGATCGATTTCGGCGAAATCCGTATTGTCGATCACTTAGGAGGTCATTTTGTTCTAAGTACGTCAAAAGCCTGTGATTTATGACACGTTCCATAGCCTTACAGAGAATGGACGTGACAAGTATAGTTGAGATCTCGAGACTAAAAGCCAAATATATCCCCTCGGATTAATTGTCATTCTCGCTGACACGCGGGTGTCAAATCACCTCGGAGATATATTGACTCTGTTTAGTCCCTCGTTATAAAATATGCTATTATGCAGATATCTTTCAACATTAAGAATAACTTTACGAGCATGTGAAGTGAAAAAACATTTTTTATATAATCTATCCGGAATAAATTATCCAACTAATGGGGAAGACTGCATTAAAATCCATTGCGTAGTTTTAAAAATGTAAGCGTACAGATGGATAGACGACGGGAGTTGACTTTGTTTTATACTATGTAGAGAAGATAGTATAAACTTAAAAAGCACAGAAAAGCGTAATTAATTAAAATATATTATATTTAACATCACGAAACAGAATGAAAAGCTAGACGGCTGTAATGACAGTATTGAATTACAAGCCAAAATCGCAGCTCGGTGCTAAGGGTACAATTAGACACGGCTCGTGAAGCCCACGGTCCGAAAGTGAAATGATTGAGGTCGCAGTGTTATAACACCATGGAAAATCGGCTTACGTCCGCGCACTCTCGCTGTCCATGTTTTTCATTTACCGAACAAACCATAGCACACTGTGTACCTTCATATACTCGTATAAAACGTTTAAAGGACGCATAACATATCTATAAGCTTATAACAGGTATGTATAGCATTCGCAACGATATTGTCACATTATCTTAAATCCTAGGAATCATCTTTAAAAAAATTGCTATCGGTGGCACATTGGCGACTCTGGCGAGTGGCTCACCTGATGGTAAGTGGTCACCATCGCTCATGAATATCGGTTATGTCAGGGGCATAGCTCAGTTACTGCCTATCCGCAGAGAAGTGCTCTTTCTAAGCCTCCTTTAAAGTTTGACATATCGTAGCGCGTATAGGAAACACCGCAGCAAGGAGTTCGTTTAAGAGTCTTCACGTACGTGGAAGAAATTAACGCTGAAACCAAACTGTGCAAGGCCCGGCCAGATCGGTTCCAGGTGGTACGGATGAACTCTACCGCGGTGGCGGGAAGCGCGATGGTGAAAAGGTGACGAAGGCACCATTGCAAACAGTTCCTTAGAGCCGATAGAGCGCACAGAGAAAACCAAAGTTCCTCCTTTGCTCCAACAACGTCTCCATTGAGGCCGTGATATTGGGATCACCGACGATGCGGAATGCATCCCTTTACAGGGAATCAAGTGAAAATACCTAATATGGGCGTTTACGCATCTTGTAATAAAAGTCATATCAAATTAAATTGAATTATTCTAATAATAGTCCCTGATTATAGAATAATAAGTATAATTGAGTACCAACCTAATGGGTCTCCGATCCGTAATTCGGCCGATATGCGCATTCAATGAATCGATGACATAGTTGCATAGACGCTTAAAATAATAAATTTACTATCATAATAAGTAGAATGCACGTCAATGCGCAAAGATATTTAGAATTTTGTTTAAACGTCCACAGAAACTGAACGAATTTATAGATGTGTGATGTCACATGTCTGTACGTATTAGATCATAGATAATCATAGATATTAAAATACTACAGGCAGTCATAATATTATATTGTATGTAGTTTGTGTAGTTTTTGACAGTTTCGTAATATCGTTACTTCTTTTGAATCACCTACTCATATTACAAAAAAAAACATATACATATAAACATTAGTCCCAAAAGTTACATACATATTTAAAAGGTGCTATTCCCAAACGAACATAAAAAAATTCATAAGTTACCTAGAAAGTTCCTTATTCAATGAAGTATATGAAGAAACTGACCCAAATAAAGCGTTTAAAAATTTTTACGAATGGTTTTGTCTATTATATAAACTCTGTTTTCCAGTTATTAGAGTAAGAAAGAGCTCGAGACCACAATCATTATGGATCTCAAAAGGTATCAGGAAAAGCTGCGCTACCAGCAGACGTCTGCGTAGAAATTACTACACCGATAAAACTTATACAAATAAACATAAGTTTAATTGTTACTCAAAAATATTAAAAAAATGTATATACCTATCAAAAAAGCACACCAATAATAAATTAGTCATGCGTAGTAAAAATGTGTGCAAAGCGACATGGAAAATTATTCAATGTGAAACACAAGCACTTCCACAAAATTACTCTGTAGACAAAATTAAATTGAATGATCAATATATTGACGATCCTCGGAAAATAGCGACATCTTTTAATAATTTCTTTATAAATCTGACAAATAATAAAAATAGTAATTTAATTAATTTAACTAATATTCCAAATGACATTATAAATAACTCAATATACTTATCACCGATTGACGAGAATGATATAAAAAATACAATTATGAAATTAAATAACACAAAATCTGAAGGGTATGACGACATATGCACATATGTTATCAAAGCATGCAAAGATCAAATCTGCTCTGTCTTAGCATATTTAATCAACCTGTCAATGGAGACGGGAGTCTTCCCCGAAAGCTTAAAAATAGCCATAGTAAAACCACTATTTAAAAAAGACGACAAATCAGTGTTAAATAATTACCGGCCCATTACACTAATTCCCATAATATCTAAGCTGTATGAAAAAGTGATACATAATAAATTAACTTCATTTTTTGAAAAATTTAATGTTATAAGTAAAAGCCAACACGGGTTCCAAAAACATAAATCAACAACTGGGGCGGCATTCGAATTAATAAATGAAATATTACAAAGCATTAACAATAAAAAATATACAACAGCGCTTTTCTTTGACATGTCAAAGGCATTCGACTTCGTATGTCATAAACAACTACTGTTAAAACTTGAAAACAGCGGCATCAGAGGTATAGCCCTAAAATGGATACAATCATATCTGGAAAACCGGAAGCAATGTGTAGAAATCACAAAATTAGATACTCGAAACAGGGCTCAACGATATAGATCAACATATGAACGCTTAAGCAGATCGGGTGTTCCTCAGGGTAGTATTTTAGCACCCTTACTCTTCATTATCTATGTAAATGAATTCCCCCGAATCATACCACATAAAAGTATCCTCTTTGCTGATGATATATCGGTGGTAGTGACAACGGAAGGCAACAAATCATTAGAGGACCATATAGATGACGTAAACAAAACTATTTCATTAATAATTAATTGGCTAAAATATTTAAATCTGAAAATTAATATTGATAAAACACACTTTATAAATTTTACCAATTTAAAACAATCTATGAATATAAATTATCAAGGTCAAACTCTAATTAATCCAAAAAATGTCAAATTCCTAGGTATACATATTGACAATAAGCTGGACTGGAAACTACATGTTGATAATGTGTGTAATAAAGTAAATGGCTTTTCCTTTGCACTTTATAAATTAACAAAAGTTGCATCAATAAATGCTGCTCTTACAGCGTACTTTGCTTATGTTGAGTCTATACTGCGATATGGTATCATCCTTTGGGGAAACAGCACAGACATTCAGAGACTTTTTATTGCTCAGAAAAAATGTCTTCGAGCCATCTACGGCATGGAAGCAGACGAATCATGTAAACCTTTATTCGCACAAATAAACTTACTACCACTACCGTGCCTTTATATATTCGAAGTGGCAAAATTTGTAAGACAAAATCCCAATTATTTTAAAACAGCAAAGGATGTATACTATAGAAACACGAGAAACAGCAAGAGACTGGTTCTTGATACAGTCCCAAAAAGTGCGCGTTTTAAAAAAAACTGTTTTTATATGAGTATGATCATATATAATAAAATTCCACAAGAAATAAAAGACATGTCATTCAATCAGTTTAAAAAACACTACGAAGTTGGCTAGTTAAACGGACATTTTACACAATAAAAGAATTTCTTGATTATAGGGGTTGACTAATGTTATATCTACCTTATCTTGTTACTTTAAAATGACATTGTTTTTACTAGAAAATAAATAAATAACATTATTTAATTGTATATAAACTATGAATCTTAAGAACAATTATTGTAAATCAAATTCACTTTAACTTTATGACTAACATATTTGTGTGCTATTGAAAATGGCGAATGGGATTGAGCGAATTGACTGTAAACATCTATTTCTGTTGTACCCTATTCAAATGCAAATAAAGTATTCTATTCTATTCTATTCATAATTTATTGAATATTTTAAAGAATACTTAAATTCGTAATTATATATATATCGGAATTTTTAGGTGTTTCCCGTAGTATCGATGGGATAACTTACCATAATGTATCTTAAATCTGGCCAAGCGTGAATCTGGTTGGACCACGAGTCATAAGCAAATTACTCGTGGTCCGACTGGTTGTAGGTACATTTGGTTCAATCACGAGCCCGGAGCGTAAATGTGTAATCACAGTACCCAGTAATTTTACTGTCTGTCTTAGTTTTTATGCCGGAACTAGTAAGAAATGCAAGTATCGCTTGCGGCAGAAATAGGAGTATCTGAGGGGTGAGATAGAGAGTTTGATTGCTTATCTAAACTAATATTATAAAGAGGAAAGATTTGATAGTTAGTTTGCATTGAATTGGCTCCGAAACTACTGGACCGATTTAAAAAATCCCTTTGCATTTAGAAACCTACATTATCCTTGATGAACATAGGCAAAATATAGAATACCCACGGAAAAAATGATTTTTTTATTGCTACTGCCTACCTGATAGCAAGTGGTAACAGTCACACTTAATACATGTGGCTCTTGTCAGATTCGCAGCATATCAGAGGCCCAATTCTGCTAATAAGTTACTGCTGAATCGAAACTAAACCGTTGTGATCGACCTAGATATATATATATAAAAATCTCGCGTCATGATGTTTGTCCGGGATAAGCTTCGAAACTTCTTAAACGATTTCGATGAAAGGCTTACTGTATGTAATTTGGCCCAACTAAAAGATAGGATTGTTTTTTTCTACATTATTAGTCCAGTAAAATTACCTACTAGCTGGCCCGGCGTACTTTGTATCGCCATGTTTTTTAACTAAATTACTGAAATTTTTATATTACACAAACCTTGTCCTAACAATAACGAATACATAAAACCAAGAATCATCCAATTTGGTGGAAGTCGTTCGAAAGTTATGATCCATTTTTATTTATATAGATTATAATTGTTTGTAACTATTTATTAGTCCCAAAAGATTCAACAGATGGGGGTATGACATATGCTATAGTGTATTCCTCTAGGATGATAAACCCGTATACAGTGATCTGACATTTATTTAAATACTATCTGGGCCCGCGACTTCGTTCACGTAGATATCGGAAAATAGCCGTTTACGCAGCGCACGCTAACGGAAGCTCCGTAGAGGAATATTTTTTCCCGTTTTGATACATTTTTTATTGACGCTCAGCTCCTATTGGTGGTAGGTAGTGTGATGTTATTTTTTTTATTTTTCAACTAAGTTGGCAAACATGCATACTGCCCACCTGATGGTAAGTGCTAACAGTCACCTATAACACATGTGGTTCCTGTGAGATTTGCAGCAAAACTGCAACCCCCACAAGAACCACATTGTACGTTGCCAACTTGTGACATCAGATGTAAAATCACGGTACCCAGTAGTTTCACTGCCATATCTTACCCTTCAAACCGGAACACAGCAATGCAAGCACTGCTGCTTTGCGGGAGAAATAGGTAAGAAGGAGGTGCCCAAGCAGACGACGCTGGTACAGAGTCTCCCTAAGTGTAGCCTATAGCCTTCCTCGATAAGTGGACTCTTCTTCTTCTGTCTAGACCTTTTCCCATTTACTTGGGGTCGGCCTTCCTTGTCCGCATTTTCCATTTTGCACGATTTTGTGCTACGTCTTTTTGCAAATGAGCTTCTTTTAGGTCTTTTTCAACCGTCGTCAACCAGGTGGCGGGTGGTCTTCCACGCGTACGTTTCGTCTCTGGCAATTTTAGGGCAAGTTTTACCATATGGTCGTCGGGACGTCTTTGAACGTGACCATACCACCGCAAACGTTTCTCTTTTACCTTGTCAGCTATTGATGCTACTCCGAAACTTCCCTTGATGTATTCATTACGGATTTTGTCTATAAGTGTTACACCTGCTGACCAGCGTAGCATGCGCATTTCCGTAGTGTGCAGTTTGTTCAAGTGCTGTTTAGTTGTTGCCCAGCATTCTGCCCCATACAGAACAGCAGGTCTAATAGCTGTCTTGTACATGTGCCCTTTTACTTTTAGAGGCATTTTTCTGTCACACATAACGCCAGTAAGCTGCTTCCACTTCATCCATCCTGTTGTTGTTCTATGAATAACATCATTGTCAATGTTGCCATCGTTGCTAATTACCGAGCCAAGATATTTAAATTGATCGACTGTTGGTAGTAGTGTACGTAGTGGAGTAAGTGGACTATACAACCAAAAATATTTTCTCAATTTGAATCAATAGTTTCTGATATTAGCGCGTTTAACCACACGTATAGACTAGCTGTGCCCGCGAACTACGTTTCGCCATAATATTTTTTGCCCGTTTTTGCAACATTTTTCATTGATGCTCAGATCCTATTAGTTGTAGTGTGATGTTATATAGCCTAAAGCCTTCCTCGATAAATGGACTGTCCAACACAAAAATAAATATTCAATTTGAATCAGTAGTTCTTGAGATTAGCGCGTTCAACCAAACAAACAAACAAACTCTTCTGCTTTATAATATTAGTATAGTTAAACATAAGACGTACTATGACTACTGCGTCTATCTATAGCAATGCGTTGTCGGGTCAGTTAGTAAACCTATAAAAACATTTATATTTAGAAACTCTTTCAACTTTTCATGAATCGGGTTAATTAACAAACTCGTTTATTGCACAGTTTAACCTTCAGAAAATATAATTTATGAAATGAAACATTAATATTTTTAGTTTCCTATAGAGCTTACAAATCGTGATTTGTCTCTAATTATCACAAATTAGAACTAATTTGGAACCGTTCGCATTAATCTAGAAAAATTTTGTTAGGTACATTTGTAATAATAAACGAATTAATTTTGCGCGTTAAGCGCTCAATCCGATTTTTATGCCTATTCCTTGCATTGAGCAAACTCGGCTACCGAGCTGTTTTTGCTTACTAAGACCGCTTACACACTTGTTGGCACTACAGAGATGCAACAACCGAAGTTAAATAAACATTTTATTGAGTGTATTTTTATATAATCACCAAGATACTCATAACTTAAATGGTTTGTTTGATGCCCATGCATCATTCCATCAATGCCCGGATGGAAAGTATCGTAATAACGATACCAAATTTAATTGAAAAGAAACATTTTGTTATTATTATTATTAAAAATAGCCCCTTCACAGTTTTTTTGAAGTTACGAGCTCGGAATCGAACCCAAATGTCGTCAAAAATATTGTGTGTAAAATACTGATCAATTGAATCAATTCATTCATTCAACACTGCTCATCCTCTATACCCTTCAAAGGTTCACTCGAAGAGATATCCGTACAGGATAAGTCCGGCTTTTGTATAAACGCCTTAAATTTAGTGTGGGTATAATGTTTTAAATTTGTGTTTTTGTGTTTATTAGTACAATAAAGATACTCCGTTAGACGTGCCAGTGGTTAAGAAATCTGTCTAAGATTTTCATCTATACTATTATTATAAAGAGGAAAGATTTGTATGTATGTATAACGAATAAACTCAAAAATATTTTCAACAATTCTTTCACCATTAGAATGCTACATTATCCTTGATTAATATAGGCTACAAAATTATTTTTCCTACGGGAAAATATATAATTCCCACGAGAAAACAAAAACAACGCACGCGAAGCTGCGTAAAGTAAAGCTAGTCATAATAATTTGGACAGGGATTTGAATGTCAGATCTCTGATCTCGTAGTTTTGGGTCGCTACGCTAACAACTAGACTGGACAGTTGTCAACTAATAAAAAAGATTTATAATTATTGATCACTAACATAATGTACACCATTAATAACAATAACGTGTAATACTTAAACAGATTTAAATAAAATAAGTGCCATTATAATTATAGGCGATGACAGCATGAAATAGTAACAAATTTCAGAAAAGATACAAACTACAATAATTGTTAGTTGATAAGCAGAATATTCCATTAGACTGAATTTTGAAGATATTGAAAATTAATAAATAAACTGAGATACATGCATATATTAGTTCGTTCCGTCTGTGACAAATTTAATCACAATATAAAGAAGATAGCAGATAATAATTGCTTTATTGTATCGCGTACAAATACATAGGTATTGCATATTTAATGTATAACAAATTCTTATAGCCCTCTTGTAGCCCTGTTTTTCCAGACCTTCCGAGTTTACCTGTTCCTTTCGAGAAGGTTCTCCCATTTCCGATTAGGTGTAGAGTCAACTTTATTTGTATTCGCATACATCTTAAGTTATGGTTGGGATTTGTAGTACGTACTATCGCGCGCAGTTCCGCCTGATCACCGCTACGCTCATTTTCGTTTGCACTAGCGCTCTCCAGCCCCACCCCGTCGACCTCGAATAGACATGGAATAATGAAATAAAAGATTCTTCTTCGGCCTGCCGCCGAGCCGCCGAGGAACCCCCCAACGCCGATTAGAGAGAGAAAGAGTATTTCTTTTCTAATAGGCCAAAACTTAAGGGAGCGTAGCACGGCGCTTCCGCACGAGTCAAGCGAATAAATTTTTAAATGGTCAGGCGGAAGTGCTCGCGATAGTACATACAAGGCATAAATCTCTTTTTTCTATTTTTAAAAAAAAACGTCGTCCCACATTGGTATTTTCTCTTGAGTCGTGGGTGCAGTTACAAACATAGAGTATCACATGCACATACGCACAGACCGGAACAAATTTCTGTAGGCGATACAAAATATTTGTCCCGTACGGGAATCGAACCCGCGACCTGTTGCGCAGTAGGCGATCCACTCGACCTCTGCGCTGTCGTCAAATAATAATTGAATTCTTAGTTCATTCCATTTTTAATTAGATTTTTGGTGAATTAGATAGTTTTTGTTTGTCGTTAATAAGTGCCTATTAAGGTCTATGTTGAGTAGAGATTTTTGAGTTTGACTTCTCACTCCAATCCGGTACGGCTACATGCTGGCGTGGACAACTCAACGGCGGCATCGTCAAAAATATGCGAATGTCGTGCCGTTGCCCACGGCGAATAGAGAGGCGTGACATATAATTTGATAAGTTTTTATTTATTTATTTATTTATTATTCTTGAGTACATTGGTGTACAAGGCGGACTTAATGCCAAAGGCATTTTCTGCCAGTCGACCTTTGGGTGAACCTGAGAAAGATGAGATAGATGTAAAAAAAAGAATATGACTACTAAATTGATGAACAGTTTTTGCTTCGCTGGCAGCCGTAGCGTTGTCGTTGCTCGCCATCTCGCTGAAGTGGAGAAACGGCCGATTAACGTGTCGCATCGCTGTCGTACCGGCTATTGAGTGTGCGGCCTAAATTCTTGATATACCGAGTTCGCGGTCGCGTTTAGGAAACGCCAATAAGGCGCATAACACATTGCACCGGACACCGCTCCGGTGTGCGGCGCTGCGGTTTTTAATTTTGACTGAAGAATCTTAATTTGTATACAAACACCGCATGCCCGTACGGTTGTGCGGCGCGCGCGACGGCACCGCACTCCCGGACGGTGATGCGGTGCGGTCCGCGGGGTATGCCACACTGAGCCGCAGTATCGTACGGATTTTTGCGTAGAAAGGACGTGCATACGCGTAATAGATCTCGCCATAGATAATGCGGCGATGCGGGGCGCCGTGCACCGCAGCTCCGGATGATGATACGGAGCAAACCGTACGGTGGCACGGTTCCGTGCCGCCGCAGCCGCATGCGGTTTTCGTCCCTCCGTACACCGCAGCGGTGTCCGGTGCAATGTGTTATGCGCCTTAACGCCAATTACTTTTTATATATTATAAGGTTCTTTTTTTCTTGTGCCCCGAAAAAGATGATGTTTCTCTGCAGTTAGTTTGTTTTGGCTTAGTTCCACAGTTATTGCGTGGACGAGATTCAGCGAGACTATTTTTCTCTCGTTAAATTTGTTTTATGGTTAATTTTAATATTGTTACTAGCGCCATTTTTGAAAAAAGGACATTGCCCTGCCTCCATGCGTTGTTCGCCCCAATACCAACAGCAGGGAAAAAATGCTTTTCGTGTAGGCCATTAAACATTAGTAAATACTGTACGTCCACAGTAATTACTACGGACAAGATTCGAAATCGAATTATATATCAAAAAATGATGACTAATCAAGTTTTGAGGTAAGTTCAAGTAACACTTTATTTCGTTAGAAAAATACATATAGTCCATACCTATACAATATTAAAATAATAATTTTTGCAATCAATCAAAGAACGTTATTATAGCCACGTGGTAAAGAACAAGAAATCTCAAAATAATAAAGCAAGTCAAAACATAAGGAACTAACAAGCGACAGCGCGTGAGTAGTCAATTGACGTGTCTTACTTAACGTTGTAAATTGAAAAAGAAGTTATCAAAACATAATTTATACAAATAAATAAATGTCCATACCTTTTACACAAAATCGACTCAATTATATTCAAACTAGCAAAGGTAACAATAACTTCGTATATTTTACTTCGTTTAGTTTTGTTTCTGAAAGTACTTTTAAATATTTTTGATTTGTCCATCGAATATACACGGTGTTTCAAAATAACCAATAAATAATCAATTCTTTATCGAAAACTCATTATTAAAATGTGTTTACACGTAATGTCATACAACCCTAAATTTTCATGTAAATCATAGTATCATGATTCTCATTATTAAAATGTGTTTACACGTAATGTCATACAACCCTAAATTTTCATGTAAATCATAGTGTCATGATTTACATGAAAATTTTGGGTTGAATGACATTACGTGTAAACACATTTTATTAATGAGTTTTCGATAAAGAATTGATTATTTATTGGTTATTATGAAACACCGAAAATGTTTGTAATGAGTGTTATAAAATATACATATAATTATGACGCAAATCAAACCTTTGTTGGTCATAGGGCGATTTTCGACATTGTCCTTTATCTATAATTTTTTTATACTACAAAGTTGGCTAATAAGCAAACTGTTCAGCTTTATAGGACCCTTATAGGATCACTTCGTTGTCTGTCTGTCTGTCAATACACTTTTTCTCATTAACGCGTCTGCAAACTTTCGGCAAACATCTCTTTTAGCTGTGATAAAATCAAACGCAAACGTCTCTTTTAGCTGTGATAAAATCAAACTTCGATAGTGCTGTGAACTCGGCACCTGCCGGCATTGCCGGTTTTTGTATTAGTGCGTGAATTATCATGAAACAAGTCCAACCGAAGAAATACAATTTCCTTCAGTTGATCCTTAGACTGGATCTTGTACGTACCGAACCGCGAACGTCCAACGACAGGAAACATTGATTTGTCGACTCCATCGAGAATAGCCCCCAGCCCCGCGGGTGGGTCGAGATATCGGCATCAAGGTTGCATTTGCAAACCAAGCCGTGTTAAATTATGATGTTGACAGTTCATTTGGCTCGCCAGCCAGTGGTAGGCAGCCATTTTTTGCCATAAATCTTTCGCGATAAACACTCAATAAATACTTTGATTCACGCATAACTGCGCCCGCTGCAAAAAATGGGCCTCGCCATGTTCTCGTACATGTCAATTAGAAATTTTAAAAGAGTCGTCGACTTTTTGCTTAAATTAATTAACGTTTAATCAGAGGTTTATTATATTAGTTTATTATGTTTGTTAAGTTACGTGATATTGGCTTAACGGACGCGTAGGTAGTACCTACCCTGGGGGATTCGTTGGTAGAAAGGGACTAGTGAAACAGGGGTTGTTATTACCTATAGAACCTATGCGTTGAAATTCAGTAACTAGATGGTCTTAAGGCCATATAGGGAGCTGATTTTCTCGATTGGTAATCACAGTTCACGTTGAACGTACCTATACAATTTAAGGGTTTTCGCCGATTTTCATGGCATCCTATCATGAGATCCTGACTTTGGTGACAATCAATGGGATCACCCCAGGACTGACTCTATCGAATACAAAAAGAATTTTCAACTTTTTCGGCAAAGGTCAGGAATAACATTTATTCAATTTAACTACTTCAATGCGCAAAAATAATGCATGTACTTTGTTGTGCAAATAAGCAGACAATTTAATATATTTAACTCCTCCGAAACGACTTCACCGATTTTTAAGGAGGAGGTTCTCAATTCGATGCGCATGTTTTTTTTTTGTGTATATGTTACGCGATTACGCCGCCAATTGTGGACCGATTTTCAAAATTCTTTTTGTATTCGATAGAGTATACTCCAAGGGTGGTCCCATGGTCACCAAAATTAGGATCTGATGATGGAATCCCATGAAAATCGAGGAAAACCCTTAAATTTTAAGGTGTGTCCAACGTGTTTTGTGTGTATGTTTTACGCGATTACTCCGCCAATTGTGGACCGATTTTCAGTTTTTTTTTGTATTTGATAGAGTATACTCCCGGGGGTGATCCCAATGTTACCAAAGTCAGGATCTGATGATGGGATCCCATGAAAATCGAGGGAAACGCTAATTAAAAAACGCTATTAAATTAAGGTTTCCTTCACTAAAAAGATTTCTCATTCGCTAAAAAGTTAAAAATAAAAAATATTTTACAAAAAATAAAAACCGACTTCAAAAACACAGAAAATTTAAAAACAATATAAGAATAGATACAGACAACATCACACTTCTATATTGAAGTCGGTGCCATACGATGATCTCCTAGAAAATCTTCAAATTTGTCACCGACTTCGTCGGTTTTTATTTATTGTAAAATATTTTTTATTTGTTTTTTTTTGTGTTAATTTGGTAGGTCTGAGAATATATAGGTAGTAGGTTATTTTTTATACCCCTAGGTGATAAGGGTGGCCCTCTCCAGAATTTTTTTGGACAATTTATTATAGCGAAACGTAGTTCGCGGGCATAGCTAGTATATTATTATAAAGTAATTAAATTTAAATGGTAAAAAAATGATTGTTTTACGAATCATCATCATCATCATCATCATATCAGCCAAGAGACTGTTGGACATAGACCTCCCCCATGGATCTCCATACCGATCGGCCCTGCGCCTCCCGCATCCAGCGGCTTCCCGCGACCTTCACCAGATCGTCGGTCCACCTTGTGGGGGGCCTACCAACACTGCGTCTCCCGGTACGCGGCCGCCACTCGAGGACCTTTCCGCCCCAACGGCAGTCAGTCCTACGAGCGATGTGTCTTGCCCACTGCCACCTAAGGTTTGCAATTCTTTGGGCTATGTCGGTAACTTTAGTTGTTCTACGGATCTCATCATTTCTGATGTGATCACGTAGAGAAACCCTGAGCATAGCCTTCTCCATTGCCCTTTGGGTGACTTTGAGCCTTCTATGAGACCCATTGTAAGCGGCCACGTCTCAGTTTCGTATGTCGTCACTGGCAACACGCACGAATTGAAGACTATCGTCTTGTATTACGAATACTGTCATCTATTTGCAAGAGTTTGACACCATTAAATGTTAATAATATTTTGACGACACGGTTACCGCAGAGGTCGACTGATCGCCTACTGCGCTACGGGTCCGGGGTTCGATTCCCGTACGGGACAGATATTTTGTATGGCCTACAGAAATTTGTTCCGGTCTGGGCGTATGTGCATGTGATATTCTATGTTTGTAACTGCACCCACGACACGGGAGAAAATCCTAGTGTGGGCGACGTTTTTTTTTTTAAAAGTAATAAGGTTTTAGATAAAATTAAACGCGAAACATATGCAGAAAGTGTTTTACATTTAATTTTAAATGTTTGACCGAAATTGAAACATCTCGACGGATTACAGCATTACCTAAGTTTTGGCAATCGTCATGGATACCAAAGAAACAAAAGAAAAATCCTCACATTGACACTGAAACGGCTCGTTCCGCTCTGAAACCGAGGCGTTTTTAGATTGGTGGATGACGTAGAGTTACGTGGTCTAAAGTTTAATCGAGTCAAATATTTTTTTTTTTTTATTTTATCTTAGGAAAACCAACAGCTCACAAACACAGATAACGCTAAAATATGTAACAAAAAGCCAATAATTGGTTTCCACTAATAGATATAACATAACATAGAATTGCTAAAAAGCGACCAAGTTCCTATACCGTACACAAACGTAAAAAAGTGAAATATAACATGCTAAAAATCTAAGAAAAAGTATGAAATAACATAATATTAAACAACAATATATAATAATTGACTATGTTAAAAAAAATTAAAAATTGCATAATATATTGTAAATGGCACCTATCCTGTATATATATTCGACTTATTAATTGGTTGAGAAATATTATTATATTGTATCTTTATCGCGGTTACATTAACAAAAAGAAAAATAATTTTGCTATCTCCGACTGTCTGTTTACGGCGTTCTAAGTTCAAAGACTCCTACAATGGCGATGACAGGGATGATAGGGTTGGTTTGTCCCACCTAGGTTATAAAAAGAACAAACCAACTACAAAGAACACCAAAAAATATAAAAATACATAACACATTGAAGTCGGTGCCAAATTTTAGCTAACTACATTTGTTAGTAGTTTTTTTAGACTTTCTGGGAGATTATGCAATGGTATCTACATCAAATATGTTTGTTTTGGTGAATCAGAATTTGACCCGAGGCAACTATCAGAAAAATTAAAATAAAACGTGTTTTGCTCTTAACAGCCGTTTTAAAATAATTATTTCCGAAATCCTAGCTTAAAGTCTGGGCTCCAACGTCACTGCTAAAAAATGTAAGCACAGGTACGGTCATGGATTTGGGTACGGTAATTATATACTACTAGCTGACCCGGTGTACTTTGTATCGCCATGTTTTTTAACTAAATTACTAAAATATTTCGAAGATCCATTTTTATTGTAATTTTTTTGTATTATACAAACCTTGTCCTAACAATAACGAATACATAAAACCAAGAATCATCCAATTTGGTGCAGTCGTTCGAAAGTTATGGGCGTACATACATTTCGAAGATCCATTTTAATTTATATAGATTACCCAGTATATTATAGACTTTTTCCGTGACACGTGCGTGACGTCACGCGGACGTGTTCTTTCGTGTACACAAATCAATATATCTTCGCAAATTTTCCACCTCGACAACGGACCGAAATATACTTACGAGTATGTACCCAAATCAAAACAAGATAATTTTTTTCACCTCGCTCAGGACTTGAACCTGTGAATTCATCCGCCGCCGTGTAGACGCCATGACCAATAAGGCTTCCGAAGGCGTACCCAATAACAAATATTTCAACTGTATCGACCTCTTTTTACTATGGAATTTTTTCTTGTTATGTTTCTGCTCCCGACGCCCAACGAATTTTATTAAGCATTAGAGCATTTTGAAGAAATACAAGTCACGGATCGGACCAACCGGTATGAATTTAGAGGTTTAGTGTTCGATTCCCCATGCTGCAAAAGTATTTGATTGGTTGGTGGTAGAGCTTCTTCGAGTATGTGCGTGTGGTGTGAGAGCACATTTTCAGAAAAAAACTTATATTTTATTAAATTTTGAAAATTTCACACCAATATAATGATATATATTAGTTTATTTTAATTATTTTATTTGTGTAGTAGAATTGTATGTTATATGCATGTAATATGATATTCTGATATTATGAGACTCTGTACCAGGGTCGTCTGCTTAGGTACCTCCGTCTTACCTATTTCTGCCACAAAGCAGCAGTGCTTGCATTGCTGTGTTCCGGTTTGAAGGGTAAGATATGGCAGTGAAATTACTGGGTACTGTGACTTTACATCTTGTGTCACAAGTTGGCAACGTACACTGTGGTTCTTGTGGGGGTTGCAGTTTTGCTGCGAATCTCACAAGAGCCACATGTATTATACTGGTGACTGTTACCACTTACCATCAGGTGGGAAGTTTGCTTGTTTGTCAACTTTCTGCAATAAAAAAAAAGCTGTTCCATTTCTCGGTACATCTACCGCATTACCCTTTTCTGCACCATCCTAAGGTTGACTGGAAGAAAATGCCAGAGGCATTAAGTCCGCCTTTGTGCGAAAATTATGTACATAAAGAATATATAAATAAAAAATAATTATATTGGTGTGAAATATTGTTGGTTAAACTTCGCTTAAATTTCGGTTTCGGCCCAAACTGAAACCAAGGTTCGATTTCGGTTTTGGTTAAAACTACTGTTTCGGTCGGACATTAGTGCGGTTATAAAATTAGCAATTTCTCGTATTGTGGGACGACCTGCAGGATCTCAGGCATTTCTAAAGCCTTGAGTTGGTTGCGTAAAATCCGAACGAGCGTTCCCTTATAAGACGCGTGAGAGCGCACGTGTTGATGATATTCGTACATCGATTGCATCAAAGCATAGTATGTCAGTCTGTTTAGAGGACATGGATATGTTTGTTATAGTTTGAATAAAATTATAGCGTGTGTAAAATATTTCTTTTATTGTTTGAGCTATTAATTAATCATGAACACTGAGCAGCACGTCAGGCTATACAAAACTGATTCTAAAATGTTTTAACGTTAAGTTCAAAGTTAATTGAAAAATTATGTCATTGTGGTTGCTTAACTTTACTACCTGACATATCCTAATGGAAATGAAAGTGATTAGTGGGGAGGATAAAAAATAGCTCTTTAGCCTCTCATGAAGGCTCTTTAGGCTCAGATATTTTTGTTTCATGTACCTACATCTTAGTTGTGGTAGGGGTGTGTGTAGAGTTGCAATACTGTCCGGATATTTTGACTGAATATAATTCGGACATTTTTACCTGAATAACCCGGTAATATAGGTCATGTCTGCGATTTTTATGTAAAATCCGATCTTTATAAAACACGATTTTTAAATCATATTTTTTTTTGCTAAGCCTGACAAGTACAGTATCCAGTAATTTCACTGACTGTCTTACACTTCAAAGTGTAACAGCAATTAAAGCACGGCCGCTTGGAGGAATGCAAAGAAGAAAAGTGTGTGTGTGTGCGTGTGTGTGTGTATGTATGTGCGCGCGTGTGCGTGAAGTAGAATGTTTTTTATTGTTTATATTAATTTTGGTATGGCATACGTAGCTCAAGAAATATCTTATTCGTTTACCATTTGAACGTAAGATAGCAAGTCGTGACGCCAGTCGAGTCGCTAGTACGTACCAGTGTACGTCGACTGTTTGTGAGCCGTGCCTAGTATTCGAGCCACGCGCGGCTCTCGGCGTATTTCATTGACAGTGATGTAATCAGTGCAGTGCATCCTCCATCGATAGTTTTTTTTGTAAACCTTTATTGCATAACTAGCTTTCCAAGTTTCCACCCGTAGCTTTTTCCGAGTTATTATCGTTTTGTCAGCGGTAATTCTCTATTTTCCCGTAACAATTGAACGTAATAATTATGTGCGAATTCAATCAATATAAATATTCGAGTGGTAAAACAATATGGACTGAAGTGAAGTCAGTCAGAATCCATTTGGCTATATGGATTTTGACTGAGAGCTTTCTCGATATTAAAAATAGTGTAATCTTTAAGTATTTTTTACAGAGCTAACCACAATTTTTTATTTGCGCTTCAATATCCAATTAATTCATTTAATTCTATACAAGCACATTGATTCATTTACAGAATTTGTTTGCGATAGATTTTAAGACCTAATGTCTATAACAATTCTTTGTAATAATATTATTATTTTATTAATTTACTAATGTATAATACATTCTTGCTTTTCAATACTGTTATAAGATAACAAATCTTATTATGAGTATATTCAATAAAAAGTTTAATCATTATCTCGATAAAATATAAGACATCACTAGTCTTGTACAAGTCGGAGCGCAGGCGCATTCTATCACGATCTCCGGTCGCCACCACTTATGTGCTTTATTGCCACACAAACATACAATGAGGAATGATCAACATACAATGAGGCATTTATAAGATTTGATACAATATAGTTTCTTTACAGAAGTAATGTATTTTAAATAATGATTGTTGTTGCATATTCAGATGCATAACACTGAGTAAATATTCAAAGTTGTTTTGAATTAATAATACTGAGTGCTTTACGTATCGTCATTCTCTGAATCGTGTGAACATTGTTGTACCGAGTATGATACGCAGCTGCATTTAATGTTGTAGAAAAAATAAAATTTATATTTAAATTCGAAGCTTTAGAATTAGATTACCTTTCTCTTGATTTTAAGTGAAGAGAGAAACGAAGATGGAGGGGAAATTCATCTGGATTTCTCACTTAGGTACTGAAACCTTGAGAGCGTCGGTGGCGCTGTGGACTCGGCACTTGTCTTCCAATCGGGAGGTCCGGGTTCGAGACCGCCATGTACCACTGTGTTTTTCGTTTTCGAATTTCATATGTACATTTGTCTGACGCTCCTACGGTGAAGGAAAACATCGTGAGGAAACCTGCATACATCTGCGAAGAGATTCAATGGTGTATGTGAAGTCGACCAATCCGCATTGGGCCAGCGTGGTTGACTAAGGCCTAATCACCCTAACATAGGGTAGGCTCGAGCCCCTCGGTGGGGACGTATATGAGCTGTGATGATGATGACTGAAACCTTAACTTATTCTCATTATTTTATTATATGTTAAGTAATATATAATAACTGAGCTACTTATATAAAAATTGCGACGATCACGATTTACGAGATAGGTACCTAAAAATGAATTAGCTTCTTATTCTATAAGCTTCACAGAGTACGGAACTTGTTTAAGGTGTTGGGTATTAGCTTTTGCAAAAAGATTTCTATTGATATTCTAAGCTTACCTTTCACTTAATTAAAAAAAGTAACTGAACAAAAATTGTGTTACTACAAAATAACTACAAAGTAATTTATCTTAACAATAATAATTCATGGATGTAATCTGCTTGGTTTCATGACAAGCTTTTATTGTGTTGTTCTTTTGTATTAAGCCCGGGTCTTCAAAACTAAACCAGATTGCATTAACAATATTTAATGTGAATATCGATAGAAAATGAGCACTTCTCTACCTATTAAAATGAAGCTGTTTGCATACGTTCTTCGTAGGCTAGGAAGGTACTTATTTGTGAATAACTGGCGTTCTAGAATCTAGCAAAGTACAGGTTTATACTAACTTAATACAAACCACTTATTTCGCAAGTCAACTTCTGACTTAGACTCAAGACGATAATGTTCTGTTGATAAAACATCTTAAAACTCTTTCTGGACTCGTGTGGTTCATGTTTATACTCGTATTAGTTCCTTAACATGAAATTAGCGTTTTGTCGAACTGGCCACTTTGATTTCAATTATCTGGCGTTTGGTTCGGGATACCAAATTCAAATTTATTTTTAATTTAGACTTGTGATGTGTTTCTGTATCGATTTTAGTGATTCACTTGGTTTCACAAAATGGAAAACTTAAAATATCGCGTTTTTTCCGAATTTGAGTCCCACCGCGGTACCAACGCTGCAGAAGCTCCAACATTATTTGTATAGGAATGGGGAGGCTACTGTAAAAGAAAGCACGGTACATTTTTGATTGCAACCTTTTCGTTCTGCAAATGTTGACCTACAGAACAAGTTCCGGGATGGCCGGAGACCCTAACTGGATAACGAAAAATTAAAAATGATCGTGGAAGCGATTTCTTCGTAAACCACGCCAGAGCTAGCAGGCTTCGGTATGACTGATAAAACAGTTTTAATTAACTTGAGGCATATAAATGAGAATTATAAGAATATACGAATCTGCGAATTGAAAGGTGTATGTGAAGTCGACTAATGGCCAACTGGGCCAGCGTGGTTGACTATGTCCTTGGGTTGACTAACACCCTAACTTGAGGTAGACTCGAGCCCCTCGGTGGGAACGTACGTGAGCTGCGATGTGATGATGACGATGATGAATTAACTTGAAACAAACTGGAAATGTGAAAAAGCTCGAGAAATCTGTACCGCATGAATTAAATGAAGCACACCGACAAACACATTGAGTGCTGCGTTACATTACACAACAGTCGCAATAACGAGGGAATTTTGAATCGCATCGTTACTTGTGATGAAAAAAGATCTTGTACGACAATTGAAAATGCTCACCACAGTAGTCGAACCTGGAGATTTGAAGAAATCCTGTCCTAATTTCGAAAAATGACGAGATTGATTCCGAAAAATGGCAAAAACTCATAGCTAATAGGTAATGATGTATATTTCGATTGATTATATATCCTATTTGAAATATCCTATATGAATGATGCATTCGTTCATGTTATTTCAATTTTTGCGCAATCAGTTGCACAAAATATAAAACATTATTATATTAAAACTTAAAACGTGGGCGCATCATATTTAATAACTATTTCAAACGATTTAGCCCGACAACGTTTCGAACGCGTTATAGTATTCGTGGTCACGGGATGACTGAATCTGGTCATAACATTAGATTAATTATCATTTTACTATCGTCATCTCATATATTTATGTGGTCCATTTCACGAAAACAGAACTTACGGTATCTATTGTTTTAGCAGTCTTTGTGTTTGGGATTTGATTATTTTCATGATCCCAAGCAGTTGGAATACTCCTGTGTTGTTTATAAACTCAATTAAAACAAGATGTACCAAATCAAGAATGGTTTTTATTTCACGTTACACTCAGACGCCATTATACATAACCATAGAACAATGAATGACCAATCATCTTAGCAGGAAAGCCACCACAGACTAACCAACTATGTATGACAGATAATAATCACATGTCACATCTCCCATCTTATAAAGATTTATTATAAAACATAATATGTATTATAATCAAATGAATGAACAAACAAATAATCACTTAACAACAAATATTTTATATATTCGTTACATAGTCTTTTAAATGAGCAGGAGGCCTAGTAATTCTATTTGAATGTCTTACTTCAGCATTAGGAAGTAAAGTAGTTTCTGGATTTGTTTGTGAAATAATTGCCTGGGAATTAGACCAGCAATTTTGGTTCTTACCATACTTATACATATTGGAAATAGGATTCCTAGACCTCTCTCCTTCTCCACAGTATTGATTGATAGTTTTAATAAACCATGTATTTCTAACTTTTCTATTTCCTTCCTCATCTTCAATTAAGATTGACCTTGGATTATGAAGTATTTTTCTTACAATAGCAGGTTTCCATATTTTGCACATTTCATTTTCCTTATAATATACTTTCTGACCTATTTCAAATGGATTACTTCTTATTTTAGAGCCTCTGTCATATATGCTTTTCTTTTTAAAAGCATTATCTAACCATGTTTCTGAAATATTTATAACTAATTCAGGTTTTAGTAATTCTTTCTTAACTGGAAGTTTAATTCTACATAATCTGTTTAGTAACAATTGAGATGGTGAATATTTAGTTCCTGATACAGGAGTATTTCTGTACTCTAGCAAATAATTATTCAAGTCTGACTTCGTATCATGACATTTCTTTATCATTAATTTACAAATGCCCACAGCTTTTTCTGCAGCACCGTTGCTTTGGTGACAATGGGGACTTGAGAAGATGGGTTGAAATTGCCAGTTTTTACTAAATTCTTTAAACAATAATGAATTAAATGGAACATTGTCACAATATAATATTTCTGGAATACCATGTGTAGCAAATATTTGTTTTAACACCATTATAGTTGTTTCTGCTGTTTTATTTGAAACTTTATGCAATTCAATCCACTTAGAATAATGATCAATAAGAACTAAATAATTGTTATTACCATGTTGCAAAAAATCAACAGACACATATTGAAATGGCAACTCAGGTTATTCCCTTATAAGCATGGGTTCTTTGATATTATTATTAGAGAACTTTTTGCATACAGTACAGCTACTTACAAATTGTTCAATGTCCTTAGACATGTTTTTCCAATAGAAGAGCATTTTAGCTCTTGCGGTGGTTTTGTTTATACCAAAATGACAATCATGAATTTTATTTATTATTAAATGTTTTAACTTTTCTGGAACAAATAAATGCTTGTCAATGAATAATAGTTCATCATCAATACAAATGGAGTTTCTAAATTTATAATAAAACTTTAATGAATCTGGAACTTTAGATATTGAACTTGGCCAACCATTTATAAAATAAAACTTTAACTTTTGAGCTATAACATCAGAATTAATTTCTATTTTAATTTTTGACACAATGTCATCAGAAACATTAATGGAATGAACAGTTTGATTGAGATCAGTATCAAAGGCATCAACAGATTCTGTACTTGAACAGGCCCGGCTAATGGCATCAGCTATATGCATTTGATTACCAGGGATATGTTTCAGGAAAATATCATACATACATAACTTTAGTTTTATTCTTTGAAGCCTAACTGAAGGAATATTAGCTATTTCCTTTTTCATTATAGCTATGAGAGGCAAATGATCTGTTTGAATAATTGTTTTTCTTCCATAAATAAATGTGTGAAACTTTTTACATGCAAAGAGAATGGCTAAAAATTCTTTTTCAATTTGACCATAGTTTAATTCAACGGAACTCAGTGATTTAGAAGCATAATAAGACACACCCGATGCCTGTTTTACTTACATCAGTTTGAATTGTTATCTCTTTATCAGGGTCAAATGTGTGAAGAACAGGTTTATTTGTTAATATTGTTTTTAACTTGTTTATACATTTAGAATGAACTTCTTGCCAGTTAAATATAATATTTTTTTTTAAAAGATCTCTCAAAGGAGTTGTTAATGTTGCTAAGTCTGGTATAAATGGTCTTACATAATTTATTAAGCCTAAACATCGTTGCAAGGATTTTTTATCATTTGGGATATCATAATTAAGTATCGCTTTAATAGAGTCAGGATCTGGAGTTACCTTACCAGCTTGAAAAATATGACCCAGATATTTAACATTACTGACCATATATTGAAATTTATTTCTATTGAATTTTATGTTGCACTGCCTAGCTCTCTCAAATACTTTATTTATAATCATATTCATTTCTTCTTCAGATTCTGCAAATAAAAGTACATCGTCGATATAATTTACAACACCATTAATATCACCAAATATATTATTTAAATACTTTTGAAAAACTTCTGATGCTAAGGCAATACCAAATGGTAATCGATTGAATTTGTAAGTTCCAAACATGGTGGCGAAGGTACAATATTTAGAACTCTGTTCCGTCAGCAATATGTGCCAAAACGAGTCTTTCAGATCAAGGACAGAAAAAAATTTTGCATTTTTTATTTTAGCTGATAAATCACCTAGTGTGGGTATGGTGCAGTACTCTCTGACAATAGAATTATTTAAATCTTTGGGATCCAAGCAAATGCGTATGGTTTTATCGGGTTTTTCGACTATGACCAACCTATTGACCCATTCTGATGGTTCATCTACTTTTGAAATAATATTTAACTTTTCTAATTTATTTAATTCATCTTGTAATATCTTTCTTAAATTTAAAGGAACTCTATATGGTGGTTTAGAAGTGGGAATTACATCTCTTTTTAGCAATATATTGTAGGGTTTATCAAATTTACCTATTCCAGAAAAGATATCAATGTTATTTTTTATTAAACTATCAGCTGTTACCTGATCGATGGTTTTCTCCTTGATCTCTAGGACTCGCTTCACTAAATTAAGTTTGACACAAGTATCTCGACACAAAATTGGCAAGGCTTGTTCACTGCCGGCTATAAAAAAAATTTCAACAAATTGTTTATCATTTATTTTGATTGTTAATGTGGCTATTCCATCTACAGGTGTTTTATACCCATTCCAACTTTCTAGCGATGCACTAGTAGTTTCTATTTTGATTTGGTCCATAGTTTGCTTTATTTTATTAAACAATTTGGATGGTAAGATATTGACATCTGCTCCCGGATCCAACTTAAAGTTGACCTCAACTCCTTCAACATAAATCTTTTGATACCATGCCACTGACTCTACTGAGTATATCTCAGGACTTGAACTGACACTAATAGTTCCACAAAAGTAATCTTGCTGTTCATTAAAAATTACTTCATTTATCTTTTTTGTTGCATCAAATCTACACATTTTGGCAAAATGATGTTTTCTTTGACATTTGGCACATGTCTTATTAAATGCAGGACACTGACCATATTTGTGAGTATATCCGCATTTTTTACACATTCTTTGTTGAAAGTTTCTCTCTAACGTGGACACCACGTCAATTTTGGGAACGTCATCCTGAATTTCTTTTATTCTGGCCCCCGTTAACTCTGCCACTCGGAACGCTAATATTACTTCTTCTAGTGATGGGTTTCCTTTTTCAATCATTTTTTTTTGACAACATAAGTCTGTTGACCCAAACACTAAGCGGTCCCTCAAAATATCATTTTTTTCTTTAAATTCACAGCTGTTCAGAAGGACTTTTAAATTGTTTAAATAGTTATCAAACGGTTCCCCCTGTCCTTGAGATCTGTTGTAAAATAAATATCTTGCGTGAATAATATTCTTTTGGGGATTACAGTAACTTTCGAATTTATCACATACACTTTTTAGAGTGGGATCTTTTGTTAATGTAAATGTATTATACACTGTTAATGCCTCTTCTCCAATAACATTTAGCAAAATTGCAATTTTTCTCGCCTCTGATGCTTCATCGAGACCAGACGCTGCCAAATATATATTAAAACACTGATTAAATATTTTCCAATTTTCACACAAGTTTCCGGTTAACGATAATTTTGCTGGCGGGTTGCACGTAAGGTTTGCCATATTTATTTGAGATTTATTTTCCGACTGCGCCATGTGTTGTTTATAAACTCAATTAAAACAAGATGTACCAAATCAAGAATGGTTTTTATTTCACGTTACACTCAGACGCCATTATACATAACCATAGAACAATGAATGACCAATCATCTTAGCAGGAAAGCCACCACAGACTAACCAACTATGTATGACAGATAATAATCACATGTCACAACTCCAACCATTATCTCTATTGATTCGGGTGTTTTTGAATCTCCACAGCCTTTGTACACAGACATTGTACTGGCTCAGTACAAAAAAGAGGCTACTCTTACAAACTCATATAAAATTCATGTCCTACACAACACTAGTTCCAACGACCAATCTGAACTATGGGACCGATCTAGTGTTGTGTAGGACATGAATTTTATATGAGTTTGTAAGAGTAGCCTCTTTTTTGTACTGAGCCAGTACAATGTCCCACTTCAAAAGAGGCGAAGCGTCTTGAAGCATAGCGATACATTTGAAGTACAGAGTAATTATGTCACTTTGTATTGATGCGTTTATATGTACCTCACAAAAGTGTGATTGACGTAATACTTACTACGATACGCGATTGATCTATTGAGCAGTGAGCACTGACTAAATTATTTTTGTATGCATAATATTAGAACAAATATTCATTCTTTGTGCAGCCAGGCAGTATTTAACGATTTTAATAAGCAATAAAACAAATAGATAATAAAAAATAGTTTAACGAAGTATTCAAAAATACATATTAAAATTGAAAAAGAATATTTGCGATTCTTTTTTCCGTTTAGCCTATTGTTGTCTCATTCTTCTACTTATAAGTCAGGTGAAAGAGTAGACGCTCTACCGGCAGTACTGAAGTGAAGCATACCACTATAATGCTCGACACATACGCTGCGTTTTCTCTGTCTAGATTTTTGGAGTATGTGTCGCGCTCCCTCTCGGTTGCGACTACCGCGACAGAAAATGTGAAGTAGTACATTTTGAAATGCTGAGCCGCTCTTACATTTTGACGCCATGTACGGGACAAATGTACTGCCTCTTGTATGTCCTACTCAACACTAGTTGGAACAAACACACAAATATCTAAAAATCATCGTCATAATTTTGAAAAAAATTGAACACCACCAAAAAGCAACCCGAACATGTCTCGATTTTTACGATTTAATTTTTATACAAAATAAAGTGAACAATTTACACCTATTATTTATTATCTACCTAATCTTAAATTAGACCTTACGAGTTTCTTGCCTGTACGTTTCGAGAAGGCTCTCCCAATATTCGATCAGGTAATTATTCTAATTAATTAAATTAATAAACATCCTGATTATAGTTGGGGTGTATATAACAAGGATTAAATAAATTGTTAAATATACCTATGTTAATTAGATGTAAGTGTTTTGTTTGAAGTCAATAAGTGCCTGTAAAGGTATATATTGAATAATAAGATTTTTGAGTTTGAATATATAACATAACTAGTATATTAAAAAGTCAAAAAGTGCTTTATTAATTTACTTTGGAAGATATTGATGGTCAAGTTGTAACTGATATAGGATGATAACCTGTTCTACTCGTGCAACTCATCTTTGTCGAATACAATAAAAAAACATATAATGAAATATCAGACAAATTACGTAGGTACAGTAAGCACCGCCTCACGTTTGACCTTAGAATCGCTCTTATGTCGCTTGTAATATGGCTGGTTTTCGTCATCCAATTGTAAAGTTTTACGTGCCGCCTAGGTACCTACTATACAAATTTAAACAGGATTGCATGTTGTGTGAACGTGCGATATTCGTTCGTGGTGTCATCACGAGGTCTCGCACCATATTGTGCATGCGAACTTGGTTCCCACATTACATAATAATTCCTTCATACTATGCTCGCAGTTTGAGTTCACATAAGACGCACTGTAAAGTAGGCTCACGGAGTTTATTAAGCCACTTGGCAACAAATGTCGAGCAACATGTGATGCTCAACATTTTAGTATCGTAGGCAATGTTGCCTGTTACCATGCGTATTGTTAGACCCTCGAATTCATGGGAAACACTTGTATAGAATCACTAATCACTGTTGAGTTATGAGATACTGCCAATATAATAATAATTTATTCATAAACACAGCTTGGGCAGATAACAGATATTAACAAAAGTATTTTATTACTTTATAAGCCCTTATTGGTGGCCCGCTGGCTTCCAAACTAGGTACAACCTGTGTTTGTTTTGGAAGACAGTGGTTCAGTCTCAGTTCTTTGAGCGAGCACCCTAGTGCACTCAATAATTTTTAAGAGAACTGTGAAGTGCCAATTCATGGCTCGGGTATGCACTTTCAAAAATGCACTTTGTTGCACACCGCTTAGAGTTGAAAGTCCGAGGCAAGTGCCTACATTTCTTATTGAAATATTGTTTCGGGCGCTAACGGTTTTACCCCCATAAACCTTTACGAAATTAGGCACTTTTGGTTTCATTAGATTCAGTATACTTTAATGTATTTGCTTTTTTGTAATCCAGTATAATTTATTCAAAAAAGGATGAAAATGTTCGAGGTAGTTTTAAGTCTAAAATATAGATATTTAGATGCTAGTAATTTATATCCTGAGCAATATTACTTCAAAATCAAAACGTACAAACCAAGATCTTCATTACATCTACAACATTTCCAAAAATTATGAAAATTGAATTATGTAAAGAGGGCGAAAAGCGTTATCGCTTTTTGTATAAAAATTTACAGCTTCACAATCCTCTTAAATAAGTGTATAGATGACATTATACCACAAATGAAGCAATTAACTCACAGTAATCTACTAACTACTGTAATGTAATGTTCACTATTGAAATAGGGATTTAAACAATTTCAATAACTTTGTCGCTCATTAACAATGCTGCTCCACCACGGTTAAAGAATTTCCACATTTGTGTTATGACAATTCGTTAAAAAAACATATGTTTTATTTATTTGATAAATTTTCTTATTCCTCATACATTTTTTTTCACAGATGTATGAGGGATTTTGAAATTAATTTTACAATTTCGAATTTTTAATGACGCCATAACTTTTAAATGACCATGTTAACATGGGTAGGTTTCGGCTTGATAGGGCAAGGTGTAAAATACTTCAAATAAGATGTTGTAAAAAGATTCGAAAATTATTATTCGTCACGTAACATAAATATGTTTTATTTTCAGGAGACACCATGACATGAGCTGATATGGAACAGAGCATCTGCTTTTGGCAAACAACATGAAATGACAATGGAGTCACCAGTCAGAATATGTTTCGGTATGTATCTGAGTACTTACTATTTTTGTTCAGAAACATGCGTCTTAAATTTATTTCAGTCTATAAATTATTTGAAAGAAAAATAGATTAAGTAATTTAAATATTTCTACATAAAATAACATGCCCCGACTGAAAACAGTCTGTCAGTGCAAGCCTAAACTACATAACTAAAACTAGACATGAAAATTTGCCAGTAGATTACATTCAAAACTACAACGTTCACTAAGAAAGGTTTTTTAGAAAAATCAACCCCTATGAGGGTAAGATTGAAGGTTTGTAAAGTTAGTTTTAAAGCTAAAAGCGTGATTATTCGTATTTAGGCTAATAAATAAAAAGGGCAATGCCGAATTTTGTATGGAAGCGTGACCCGAAATGTACATAGATAAAACGCTTACAGCTGAAACCTTCCACATTATGAATTCGAAGAGTTTGTTTTGCTTTTGCAGATTTATAACGGAGTCATCATCATCATCATCACAGCTCATACATCAGTACGTCCCCACCGAGGGGCACGAGCCTACCCTAACTAGTTATGTTAGGGTGATTAGGCCTTAGTCATAGATTACATAATACTAGTCCTTAGTCAAACCACGCTGGCCCAGTGTGGATTGGTTGACTCTACATACACCTTTGAATTATTTCGCAGGTGTATGCAGGTTTCCTTACGATGTTTTCCTTCGCCGTAGGAGCGTCAGATAAATGTTTTTTTTAAATGTCCAAAAATCCAAAAATCGATAATTAAATACGATTGTACACATTTTAACAATAGAAAACATTTTTATATTATTATAATAATGTATTATAATATTAAAATGAAATATGAACCCAAAAAACAAAACAAAAACACCCATTTCCGTTTATCAGTAGGTATGTAAATCATAGCCATCTATAGTCGGATTTTTTAATTTTTATGTATTGATGCGGTCAGCTATTAAGCACCTGACGTGCTTTTACAGGGGTAGTATTTAGACGAGTGACTGTAAATTAAAATTTTAAGAGGCAAAAATAAATAATTTGGTTTATTGTATTACTAAGTGAGCGACTGACTGCGAGTGACGATAAATCAACAGAACAGTAACTTATAAACATTCATTCGAGTTACTTCAAATACAAAATGAGAAGCTTCATAATATTTGTTTGAGTGTCAACGTTACGCCCTGCATTTTTTTCCAATTTTTGGCAAATTATTTATTTATGGTGAGCGGCAATTTATATTAATAAGGTGATGGTTATTTTATTTTTAGCATACTTAGTTTACGGATTAATTTACTCACTGTACTCGTTTGTAACAAAAATACGTTACATTTGGTCAGGGTGGTGTAGTAGGTCAGGAGATGACCTGAGCCCAGCAGGCCTAGCACGGCGCGTGAACTACAGAAGAGAAACTGACTAACCCTCATCCTGTCTTGTTTAATTATAAAACGTGAGAGCGAGAAGAAACGTGATATTTGTCTCTTGTCCTGTTTTGTCCACGGTCCGTGCTATGCCTGCAGCAGTGGAAAGTATATAGGCTGTCCAACTGATGGGAAGTGGCTACAGTGGCCTACACAGTACAGTGGTTCCTGTAACACAAACCTACAACCCCTATAAGGACGCCAATGCACGTTGACAACGTGTAACATCAGATATCAAGTCACAGTACCCGTAATTTCTCTGCCTGTCTTACTGTCCAAACCGGCAGAAAGGCGTGAGATAGAGATACCCATGCAGATAATTCTGGTACAGAGTGTCCTTCTGGTGCAATGACGTGATGAATTACGTTAATGCAGTGGAAATCTACTTCAATATAATCTGTATGAGCTGAGACACTAACACCCTAAATCTTTTGTTTGTACCTGAAACCAAAATAATTTCTTTTGTATCTCTTATTTCCATTTATATTTGTTGCAGGTGCAGCATTAGTAGTTAATCTACTACTCCTAAGCAGCACCATAGTTAGTTGTAACACGTTACCTCACGACACGAACTCGACTTCAGTAAAAGACGAAAGAAACACCAGATACGGAAGAGCAAATGGCACTGCCTGGCTATCCAGGCACAATGCCAAGTCACCAGACACCTCACTCAACGAACTAAACCCTAAAGACTCAGTATCTGAAGAGCACACAGAGAAAAATGCTAAATATAAAGACAGAGGAAGGGTAAAGTTCAATCCGCTGTCTAAATCCACTACTACTAACTCTCCTAGAAGAATTAAGAGCACTACAGAAAAACCTGCCGTGATTATTGTAACACCAACGCCCGAGGTCAAAAAACCAGCACAAATTATAGACAGTATGAGAAAATACAAACATAAAAAGTTGCCAATCGCAACTTCTAGTTCTACGACTATTATCCCAGTTTCTGTAAAAACACATTCTGTGAAAGTTGAAAGCGAGGAAGAAGAATATGAAGACGATGACGACGGTGATAAGTCCTTAGAAAAGTACACATCAAGTAATATGTTTGATAGTAACTTTTTTAGTATACCCACATACAATGATCATTTTAGCTCTTATTCAAAACCGAAAGGTTCCGAGAAGAGAGGAAAGCATGATTACAGCGGTGAATCATTTGGGGAGCTTTCTACATATTTTCCAAAAGATTCATCATTTAATCCCAATGAAAAAGAATCATATAAATCTGAGAGTTTCTTCGATTTTAACAGTGATTTGACTACACCAAAAAATGATTTCTTCGACAAAAAATATAGAGAAATATCAAAAAGCATAGAGAGCAAATTAGCTTCCATTTCAACAAAGACGCCTGCTCCAAATAATACAAGTGTTACTAAATTTGTAAACACAAATATGAGCCTAGATGTTGGTAGTAATAATAAACCAAGTAATAAATCTACAGTAATAATTAAAAATACCAAAGAAATTAGACTTTTAGACAATGAAAATGCGGGAAGTGCAAATAAGGAGCTATCTGATGTACACGGTACAAGTATTTATTATGAAATGTCTGTTTTATCAACGGAAACATATGCCATAAACCATTTGAATGATGACGATTGTGACAATGATAAATTACCATCTGAACCAACGGTCAGTACGTCGGCCGAAGAAGAATTATCCTCAATAAAAGCTACACAAGCGACTTTGGTTCCATCCGCGATAAAACCTGCCTATCCAGATCCTACACCAGAAAAGCTAGCAACACTTTCGACTAACTATCTTCCTGGTTTTATTCCTTCAGTTGTAAACACAGCAAAACCTGTAGCCATATCAACCCAAAGTACAATCGCATCAACAGATAAGTCTGTTAGACTAATATCTAGTAGTTCATACACAAGAAACCGTAGCTATTCTAAAAGATTTGACCTTTCTGGATCGAAGGATTCTCCTAACAGTGTTACTCCGCAGCATGAGACGGCAACTCCAAATTTAATTAGTAGACAACATACTCGACGATTTCATCACACAACTCCTAAAACGAAACCCATATGGATGGCTCCAAAACGAAATGCTACCAGACATACTAGACCATCACGTCCAACTACGATATATTCTGAACACTTCGATATAAAAGATAAATTTAACACAGGCAGGCCAAGCAATCATAGCAATCAAGTCAATCAAACCAGAGCGATTTTAACAACCGTCTCTTCTGATATCGATCCAGTTTTACAGACTGATATAGGAGGTGTCAAGAAGATAGTTCATTCACCATCAATTTCCGACAATACAATTCCATCTTTATGGAAGAGAGGATCTACTAAGTTTACAACTTCCACAGCAACTTCTGCTGAACAAATCGGTATAAGTGACTTAGAGATTCCTCCGACACTTACAGCTTGGGCGCTGGCGAGCTTACGAAGTCCTCCGTCGATGGCTAGTTCAGTAGTAAATGCAACTGTACCAACATATCCAACGCAGAAAAATATAGATGAAAATGAGTTACAAAATGTTGGAGAAGGTCTTGGTAAGTGGGTTATTAATTGAATCACTATTTACTTATTAGGTACCTAATTGAATCACTATTTATATTTTAGTACAAAACGGACATTTTAAAACTTAACGTTCGATTACATTGTTAAAACTTTATGTCTGAAGAAGATATCCGGATGATAATTTATCTTAGGAAGTAAAAGTTTGTTTGTTCAATGAGATAGTATGTTTTTGTATCTACATAAACTAATTAAATTTTATATTTTGCAGAGAAAAAGGAAACTACTACAAATTCACCTAAACCCTCAAGAACTATTGCACTGAATAATGATATTCAAGTGAAAAAAGTTCCTGAAATTGAGCAAAATAAATTAATATGGCGACCAGTTGCTCCTACAATGCCTACTGTCGACATTTCAATTCAACCAAAACCAACAGAAGCAAAATACGAAAAGTTGCCCGCAGAAAGTAATATATCAGAGCAAAGCAGTGAATCATTTAAAGCAACTGACAAAGTTCCTGACAAGTCTGATGATGTAGATCTAAACACAATTAAATATTCCAAATCCACTTGGATACCCGCCACTGAGGCGGAAACGGTTTCAACTGCAAATAAACAAGGAACGTTACTCGAGATATATCCCACAAAACCAAATGGTTTTGAATCTATAACAAAATTACCAGCTGGTATAACAACACCACAAAATGAAAAAATGGTAGTAACAGAACAAACCATAGAAAGTTCTGAGCAAAGCGACAAACTAGTGGCCAAAACAGTTTCGAATACTCAAACAACAACTGATTATGAAGTAACTACGATTAGATTTTCTTATATCCCAACTGAGCCGGTCACTGAAATCGTTGAGGAAAAAGGAACGCTTGCTGTCGATGATAGAGTACTAGAAACCACTACAGAGTTGACTTGGCATCCTGTAGTACCAACAAGAACTATTATGACTACGTTAGAAGATAATCCTATTACGACTTATCGACCGAAGTACACTACTACAGACATGATTGAAGAAACTACAACATATGTCCCAGAAACACCTCCTCCAATAGAAGTATCATCACAAATTATAGAAAATTATACCCAGCACCTCCCAGAAACAACTGAAACTTCTTTGCTTCCGATTGACGAAAAAACCACAACTGAAAGTAGCACTACACTCAAAGCTATTTCAACAGAAGCTTCCACCAGTGCAAAAACTACAACGACACAAGTGCAAGACGATACTACTTCGATTGTCACAGAGATCGTCACGGAAATAAATACAGAGAGGGAAAGTCCAAAATATAGTACAATATCTACAACGGAAGCAATGTCTTCTGATGCTACCGAATCAGATTGTACATCTGAAGAAAATAGTAGTAGTAATGAAGTCATCACACAATCGTCGACGAGTACAACCGAAGTTACTACAACTTCTAAAGCGACTTCTACTTCTACTAAATTGAGTACACCAGAAGTGACTACAGTGATTGAAACAAAGACAACACCAGAAATGACAACTACAGAAGCAGTCCAACAAACTTCGAGCGAAGCAAATGCAAACATCTATGAGACGACAACCTTGTCTAGAGAAAGTGAGATAGAAACAACCAGTGATATAAGTACTAAGTCAGTAAATGATTTAGAAGATTTGGCAACATACAGTGATGTGACCACGGAGGCTATACCTAGGGTGTCGGAAGGAGAGGATACGGGCTCTGGCGCAGCTGTGGCAATCGCTGTCAGCACGATTGGAGTGATCGCCCTGGTTCTCCTCATCGCACTACTGGTAAGTTGTAGATTAATATTTTTTTATAGAAGAAAGTTTGTGCTGAAATGTTAAAGTAAGTTTATATCTTTTCAACGACTCCTTATATTTTTGATAAATCTTTATTTAATTTTCACTAATCGATAGCAAATTCGGCAGCGAATAAACACATGCATGATATGTAGTCGTATATGAAGAAAATATATTTTACAAAATTAAGATTTTTTTTCGTTCTTTAGAAACTTTTAGTCCACAACATTAAATTTGGTTCTCTTGCTAGTAGGCTTGAGGCTAGGAGATCGTGGTATTTTGTCAAAATGCCACCATAATCATAATCATAATCATAATCATTTATTTGCCTATAAGTTACTGTCACCCTATAAGTTACTGAAATCAAACGTATAGTAACGTGTAAAGTATGTAAGATTTATATTGTCCACTCACAACACAAACGTTGGGTGTTATTCTACAATTTAAATTTAAGTTTAAAAAGTCCTGCTTATAACAATATATTTGTTTGGTTGGCGGCAGGATTTTTGAGACTGGCCTGCACGCGATTATTGCCACACATTAACCGCCAGTCATAATTATATTGTATTATAGGTGACACTGTGTAAAGAGAAGATAGGCAGTTCTTCTATTATGGAATCCAGGTGAAGCTTGCTTCCACTTTCAGATTTATTGTTACGTACCTTCTTGCGTTATAACGCCTGGACTTGACTACACTTGCTCTATTTTGCTTACTTAAACATTACAGCTAAAACAAACCACAGGACAAATACAAAATAATATGAAACATTGCATTGGCTGTCTTGGTTTTTTCTCAATACTTCTAGTTCTCTTCCAACCGACGAATTGCTATGCAACAGATCCAAAGTAATGTGCATAATATCGATGTTGCTCATGATAAATTATGTTCACTACTTTGGAGGAGGTGCAAGCATACGACGATGTTGCCTGGCCCCTGAAAAAGATAAAATTGGGATGTCAATAACAATGAATTGTGGACTTGAAAAGCTAGAGTAGTGGTGGTATGTGTAACTGTACGTTTGCATTGGGAAACATAAAACATGTAATGTTTTATAACTTGTTGCATGATACAAATCTCAAAGCTTGTTGCGTACGCGTATGCTTTTGCGTTCTCACTGCCGAAAATCGTGTTGGATTCGGAACAAATCCTAAGATTTGTTGCAGATTGCGGTAGTACCGCCTCAAGACCTATTGTCTGTCAATGTTTATTATGGATTTGTCTACGATTAGGTACCGTCGCACTGTCGGTTGTCAGTCTTAATACATGTTTTGCAACTTGTTGGGGTGTTGACAATGGAAACGCGCTCATAAACATTGACAGAAACATGTTTAAAAAACATGTTTTTGTAGATGTCGTTAGTGCAAACGCACGGTAAAGGTACTGACTCACTTAACCCAACTACACCTGCTTGCGGTCACCAGAGCCACCGCTGAACCGAAACTGTCATTACTTTAGATAATGTGGCGTTCTGATTGGCCTAAACATTATCACGTCATCGAACATTTGAAAGTCAATCTATGCGCTTTTATTGGTCGATCGCAATGATTCATCTTCGATTCGCCTGAACTTATTATGACGAACAGACTGGACTTTAACAAATCAATGTAAAAATACAGAATTGTAAATGGCAATTTAAAAGAGGAGTCAAGAAAATCTTTCTGAGCTTCTCGTCTATTCTTCTCGAGAAGTCTCTCCTGAAGGCGTAGAACGGACTGTGGACAAAACGGGACAAGAGACAAAGAACGTGTTTTTTCTCGGTCTTTCATATAACAATGAAGCGAGATGGATAACGAGGGTTAGTCACGTTCTCTTCTATAGTCCACGCGCCATGCTAGGCCCACTGATTTCCGAACAGGTGTAGAGTTTTTTTAAGCTATTGCATAGCTTTTATCGCGGGCTTTGAGCACGGCGACCGAATCAAAAAATTCCGTAACGAAAAAAACCTAACCCCTGCCACTCCGGCCGGCAGGCCTATTCGCTAACTACGGTTGGTAACTAGAACTGTCATTTTTGAATGACATTTTATATCCATTACTAGTTTTTTTTTTATTCGTAATAGGTCTACGTTTGACCACCAACTCGCCTGATGGTAAGCGACGGTGTGGTCGAAGATGAAGCACGTAGATCTAGATAATATCTATTCACTCTAGCCTTGAAAACCCCAAGATTATAGCTCTCAGGAAACAAGGAAGGCGGCAGAGAGTTCCAATCCTGTGCAGTACGCACGAGAAAAGTGGACCTAAAACGTTGTGTACGGATTTTAGGAATTTCAATCTGAAAAGGGGTGGTAATGAGCCGACCTTCTGCTCGTCCTGTAATGGAAAGGAGAGGGTGGAATAAGGTCGTGAAGCTCTTGCGCACACTCACCGAAATGCAATCTATAAAATATGGACAGACATGCCACTTTACGGCGATGCTCGAGACTAAGCAGTTTCTTGGCAACTAGTTTCTCGTCTCTGATTAACCTCACAGCACGGCGGTCCACCACCTCCAAAGCCTCTAGCTGATACTTAGCTGATCCATCGAAGAGGTGGCAGCAGTACTCTACGCATGGTCGGACTTGTGCTTGATATAAATGAAGCAACTGCCCTGGTGAGAAGTACCGCTTAACCTTATTGAGGATGCCCAGCTTTCTACCAGCCAGTTTAGCCTTAGAGTCGAGGTAAGGTCCAAAGTTGAGTTTTGAAGTTAATGTGAGTCCCAGCAGCTCAAGACGGTCTTTCAGAGGTAGACTTACATTTCGGAAAGTTAAGTGATCTTATGTCTTACGGCAGCGTTCATGATAGCAGTAATGCATGATAAGTTCCTTTCAAAATTGACAGTACTAGTTAGCAACCGAAGTTAGAGAATAGGCCTGCGGCACAGCGAGCCGTGCATCGTCTAACGTCGTTTCAGTTCGGCAGACTTCGGCACGGTGTTTTGACGCGGTATTTTCCAGATATTTAGAGGATATCAAGTCTCAAACTTATGTTTCTTATTTCATACCATAAACCTATAGTTTCAATGATAAAAATTCCTGAATAACCTACATGTGTTGTAAGATAATAAAAATATTTTAAACAATATTAACTTCTCATTTATTCAATAATAGAAAAAAAAATGTTTTCTTATCGGTCACCACGCTCAAAAAGTGTAACTTGAATTAATATCAAAGAAAAAACTTGAATTAATATCAATGAAAAAAAATACTGCATAAATAAAATAAATAAATAATTATAATAGGCTAGATGACAAAAAAAATGTTTTGCTTTAATAGAAGCTCATTCATATACTAAACAGAAAGAAAAAAATCGGTTTTCGAATAACTATGAAAACAACCAAGATATAAGGTATTTAAGATTTTTCTCCATCTCTTTCTAGCAAAACGGCAATTTACAAGGAGTTTATATGGCCGTACTCAACAGTGACGTCACGGTTAGATAGATAGATAGATAGATAGAACTTTATTTGGACTGCAGACACACACACAACAAATATAATACAAAAAGGTGTAAAGCAAAAATGAAGAAAAAAAAACTACTATTATACAAACTCAATCATGTCAAAAATGTAGAACATGACAAAGAAAAACAAAGATAAAAGTATGTATACATACCTGTACGCTATACAAAGTCACAAGCCATGTATGTGTGCTGCAGCAACACAAAAAGGCTATAGCTCAGCGTCAATATTTGCTCATTGAGTAATGAGCAAATCGCTGATTTTCAGCTACAACCCAAGGAAACCAAGGGTACGACACTCAGTTGACGTGCTGTTATTTAGTAATTGCAACTACCTATATACGTGCTATTTAAAGAAGAATATATTACATATAAATACCATGTCATCTTATACTTTATGGAAATTGGTGATTTATTGAAACAATAATTATAGAAAAAATGTAAATAATAAATAAAAGAATAGGAATAATAATATGATTTTACAAAAAAGGTTACCAGCATTCAAAGCCTAAGCAAGATGTAAAGAAATTCCTTTTTTTTGACAATCAAGGAGTAAATTTTTTTACTGGTTTTTCAATGTTTGCTCAGATTTTAAAGCTCGTATTGGCGGAGGAATATTATTCCAACACTTTGTTGCGTGGTAGCGAAAGCTGCCAGTGAATGCTGTTGTCCGATGCGGGTGTACACTAAGGGGAGGTCTTACTAGTCTGGGTTCAAAACAATTAGTTGTGTTGTGGTGGAGAAACTTTAGTTTCGAGAAAAGGTATCCCGGTGTTTTGAACTTAATTATATCAAACATCAATGATGCCAGATGTAGCTGTCTGCGGGCTTCCATGTTGAGGATACATGCGTTATTTAAAAATGGCGTGATATGGCTTCTCGGAGGTATATTAAAAATAAATCTACTGCAGGCATTTTGCACGCGTTGAACTAAGCGGCTGGTTTTATATAGAAGACGGGGCCCATAGACAAGGTCTCCGTAATTAAGCCTGGATAATACAAGAGATTCGCACAGCCTGATCCTCACATTCTCCGAAAGTAAATTTCTTATTTTGTATAAAACTTTTAATCTATAAAAGCAGCTTCTTACCAAGCTCTCAATGTGTTTTTCGAAACGCAGCTGGCTGTCCAAAAGTATGCCTAGATTTCTGACTTGGTCAACTCGTTCGACTGGTTCACGTTTTATCTTTACAAGTGGGTTTTTATTATTGATTTTATCAATCTGAGATTTTGAGCCAAGAACCATGAATTTAGACTTATTAGGATTAAGAACTAATGAGTTCCTTGTTGACCATTCAGAAATAGCATCCAAATCTTCATTCAATAGTTGAATAGCATCATTAATGTTTTTAGGCACTTCAGACGTATAAATCTGAACATCGTCAGCATACATATGCAGTTTACAATGTTTTACTTCTTTTGCAATCTGAGATTTTGAGCCAAGAACCATGAATTTAGACTTATTAGGATTAAGAACTAATGAGTTCCTTGTTGACCATTCAGAAATAGCATCCAAATCTTCATTCAATAGTTGAATAGCATCATTAATGTTTTTAGGCACTTCAGACGTATAAATCTGAACATCGTCAGCATACATATGCAGTTTACAATGTTTTACTTCTTTTGCAATATCAGCACTGAATATAATAAATAAGAGGGGTCCTAAGACGGAGCCCTGAGGGACACCACGCCTAACCAACTTAGGATTAGATATTAAACAGCTACCATCACGCTTTCTGATTTTTACGGACTGGTACCTATCACTTAAGTAACTTTTAAACCACTGTACAGACAAAGGATCGAAGCCATAATAAGTCAATTTAGAAAGCATGAGAGATACATCGATGGAATCAAATGCCCGGGAGAAGTCTAAGAGTGCAAGAATAGTACCACGGCCAGCGTCTAGGTCTGCAATTATATTATCAGTGACATCCAATAATGCAGTAACGGTTCCACGACCCCTACGGAAACCAGACTGATGGGAAGGAAGAATATTATTATCCTCTACGTGTTTTATAAGTTGACAGTATATGGCTTTTTCTAAAATTTTTGTCAAAAATGGCAATATGCTGATTGGTCTTAAATCTTTTACTGCACGCGGAGTTTCCACTTTAGATAAGGGGGTAACAACGGCGACCTTCCAACAGCTGGGAACTGTGGTTGATGTCGGATCTCTCTGTCTAATCGCCTTCAAATTAACAACTTAAAATGCTTGTATCTAATGTATTTCTAAGCCGATTTTAAGTCTAATTTCACAGGACTGCATCATTTTCCACGGTATTTTAATATTTAATGACGAGACTTAAAATTTTGAATTCATTCATCATCCCAATTGCATTAGTTGATCAAAAATGCTATGCAATAGCTTTACCGCGTCAGTCCCCGAGTGCCACTTTAATTTTTTTCTCTCCTAGGTAACTACTTGTATTTACAGACACGTACAAGGTTAAATAATTTTCCTACTGTCAAATTAGAATTTTGTTTTGTTTTTGACGCCAATAAGTGCCTGTTGAACAAAGATTTTTGAATTTGAATGCTGGTAACCCAAACCACCCTTTTCTAATCCTAAGTTTGAGTGAACCACAACCGCGGAACAGGATTTTCTTCGAAATCAGAATATTATTGATTTTATGCACTGGAGATCTTGGGGGTTACGCTCACGACTCGCACGGCGCGGTTTTATTTATGCATCTGAGATGGTCAAAGTTGATTTTTTTATTAAGTACTTGAAAAAAATTATCTATATTATTAAACATTCTAAGAATCCTGAGATTTACTGTGACTAGGTACTGAAATCCGGTCGCAATCCTAAAAATGGTCTCAACTCGCAGTGTGCGGAGCATAACCACTAAACCAATCTCGGTGCCCATCTTGTCCGTCACAGCCTATCGAGTTGTATACAATAAGACTAGCCTAGCTATTTCTAAGATTTTTTATGAGAGCTTACCTTTCTCATAATCGCGCTATGAAGACTGTACCTCTTGCTGTGTCGACACCACCTGAAACGTGAAAGAATACGAATTTCAATTTTTCGAGATCACGGTAGGTAGTAACTATGTCCACTGCTGGGAATGCCTCCTCAACAGTACAGTCTTCAACCACCCTTCCCAGTGCTTATTGTAGGGATCTTTTTTATTCAAAATGGTGATTTTTTTTACCTAAAACACATATTTACCCCACACGGGAACCTTTCAGGCAAAAAGGGGTACTTAAATACTTTTTTATAGCACAGAGTTGGCGACAAGCGGGCTGTCCACATGATAGTATTACAGTGGCCTTTTATATTACAAGCTTTTATCTAACTTGCAATGTAAGTAAGTATGTATGTTCTGGTGGAATCTTGCAACTCAATTTTGAAGCAGATATCTTTAACAGATTGAGCTGAAATTTTGTATACACGTTTAGTTTAGATAACAATGCATGGTTAACTGTGTGACGTCATTCTAAATCCAAGATGGCGGCATACCCAAGATGGCGGACCAATTATTTTAAATGCACTCCTACAATATGGGTATCAAATAAAAGGTCTTGCTAAGAATAACTTGAAAAATAAAGTGTTGTCACTATTAATCCAATATGGCGTACTTCTAAAGCCAAACAATCAAATTTGAAGTAGATATCTTTAACCGATTGAGCTGAAATTCCGTAAGTATAGACGTTCCGGCAAACGACCTTGCAACAATGATGCGTTGAATTAGATGAACAGACTAAGAAACGTGTTCAGTGAAATCTAAAAAGTAAAAAATAAATTAAATGTAAAAAAAACCTTTTTAAAAACAAGCTTTTATTTAAATGCTTTACATAAGTAAAAGTTTTAGTGTAAAAAATAAACTTTTACACTAATAACGTTATTTCACATTTAACACAATTTATATGACATAAAAGATTGTCGCGAGATTTACTTATGTGTAAATTATTTAATTTACTTGTTTATCTACAAAAGTAAATCTCGCGTCAAGCTTTTATGTCATAGGGTAACGGCGCCAGAAGTCAGCCAGGACCCTATGGTCGGCCTTTTCGTTCTTTTATCCACTTATAAATATAAATAGCGCCAATTTTTCAATAATCCAATCACATGGACGTATAATCCTTCCCTGTGTCCTAATTGGTCTAAATATCGCGTAATTAGTGAGGAGACTAGTCGGTGGGGAATAGGCAACAGGTTCATATCAGTGCCGGCCACCGACATGACCACTTGTGCGATGTCCGCCATTTTTTTGTTTACGTGTCGCGGTGTCTTAATTAGTGGGAAGCAGCCTCATTTTATACTTTTTTGAATGAGTTTTCTTTTATGTAACTTAGTGAAGATGTAACTACATTTTTAATGACAAATCCAGTGGTCAGCCGCCCCCGGCTGACTTCTGGGTTTTAATGGTATTTTCTATTTCTAAATGAAATTTACACCGTTGGATGAGTTATTTTCAATTATTTTATATGAACAACACTCGTTGAAGTCAATTTCAAAGAAAACCCAGTAGTCAGCCACATCGACAATAATTTTTCGATGAGGCCGACTATTGGATGTTGAGGTACTAGAGCTCAGCCACTCGTCACAGCAGTGATAGTTACAGGTGAATTATACGTAGGTACTTAAGTAGTTTAGACCTGCATTTTTTTCAGCTTACCATGTCTCAAAGGCCGATACTAAAGTACCCACCAGAAAAATTATCACTTGCTATGTAAGCCATCAGGAACGGCATGAAAATAAGAGAAGCCAGTCGGGTTTTTGGAGTCCCTCATAGTACCAAAACCAAAGCAAAACGAAGAAAATAAACAGTAAATAGTTAAGTATTATACTGAGTGAGTATAATTGGTATACCTAAATGTTAATTCAATTTAATAACTAGATCATGTTAAATCAGACTTCCTTTTTCGCTGTGATTTAAAGTAGCTAGGTAGGTACATTGTAAGTCAATGCGTATTATTTACAACAGTTATGTAGTAGGTACGTAGTAACTGATATTCTATTTATAAGTATAGATGTAATCTCATAATCAGTTACTTAATTATTATTGTTATTGTATTTAAGGTTAGAAATGCTTATTTTTTAAATACTAAAGTACCTATTTAAAAAACAAGTTTAATATCGTAGATTAATAGACATGCACATATAATTATAAGACTATTATCTGACCAAAGTATAGGTATATGTACACAAATCTCATTGAAGACTTCATTGTTGTGATTGATTATTTGCAGCCAATGTAATGGCTGACAACTGGGACCTTAAAGGCTGACATTAGGCTGTAAAAGGCTGACTATTGGTGAAATGTGCCATTTATTATATTTTCTTTAATAATTCAGAATTAAAAGATTTTTTTGTTTCTATCTCAAAGATAATTAAAGTTTGATAAATGGTTGATTGTTTGCAACGGTGTTTTAGTAAATTGGTTCCCGTTTGAGAAAATAAGAGCAGTTCAAACTTAAAACTTCCGTTAAAAGGCTGACTACTGGTGCCGTTACCCTATAAATTGTGTTAAATGTGAAATAACGTTATAAGTAAAAGTTTTAGTGTAAAAGTTTATTTTTTCTTTTTAGCGCATTTAAATAAAAGCTTGTTTTTAAAAAGGTTTTTTTACATTTAATTTTATGTACTGCCCTTAGATAAAGAGGAAACACTAAGGTCGAGAGAATTCAGGAATAGGTATTTGTGAAATGTATTGCTGTCGCGCTGAGACCGAACAATCGTTCTGACCGAGACAAATGCAGCTTGGACCAAAAATACCTATAAAAAGTACACAAAATACCTATACGTTTCGTAGTCCCCTGTTTTCTTCGCTAAAACCAGACCGATTTAACTAGGTACTTTATGAGTTAAAAATAAAAGAAAGTCTTTGGCTGTGTTTCTACGTTTTGCCTATAATCTCGTCAAATTTGTGTGCTGGATGTTTGAATATAGTAGAAAATCAGGCGGATTTTTCAGGTTTTTGAAAGTTTATATCTCATTTAACAATTGATTTAATAAAAAAAGGATAACATAGGAACATGCTAATAGTGGCCATTGATTTTTTTAAATAGAACGGCTATTGCCGTTATTCAGGAAGGAAACAGGGGACTACGTTTGTATGGCAAAACGACCCTTACGATTTCCTCTAAAGGTACTGCCTGTAAGATTTGCAAATATACAAGTACTCCAACGTCGTTGCCAACTTGTGTCTTCTGATGTTGGGTACAGTACTCAGTTTGAGGAGCTTGGTGGCGCATTGGCGCTTGCGCTCAGCTAACGATTGCTAAGGTTAAGCAACGTTCGCTGTGGTCAGTCCTAGGATGGGTGACCAAAATAAGAAACAGCTCAAGCTCCTCCGTGCTTCGGAAGGCACGTTAAACAGTGGGTCCTGCACCTGATCTCGCCCCGGTCGTGTCGGTTAACCGTCCCATCGGACTAGGCGAGTGAAGGAACAGAGAGTGCACTTGCGTTTGCGCAGTCACTTGTGCACTATAATATCTCCTGCGCAGATGGCTAGTCTCTGTGGAGATTAGCCGCCGTGACCGAATATCGGTTAGGAGGACATTATTATTACAGTACTCAGTTATTCCTTACCGGAAAACAGCAAAGCCGGGGGAAGACTCTGTACCAGGGCCCTCTGCTTGGGTACATACCTCCGTCTTACCTATTTCTGTCAAAAATCAGCAGTGCTTGCATTGCTGTGTTCCGGTTTGAAGGATAAGAGATGGTAGTGAAATCACTGGGTACCGTGACTTTGCATCTGATGTCGCAAGTTGGCAACGTGCACTGTGGTTCTTGTGGGGGTTGCAGTTTTGCTGCGAATCTCACAGGAGTCACATGTATAAAAGGTGACTTTTACCACTTACCATCAGATGGGCAGTTTGCTTGTTTGCCAAATTAGTTGTAATAAAAAAGAGATGCAAGCACCGCCGCTTGACGGTATAAATAGGTAAGATAGAGATAGAGATTTGAGTGTCCGTGAGAGTGTCCCGGGTTAATAAGAAGGTAATTTACTGGCGACTCGGTATTAGTAACATAGCCGATCTAACTTAAAAATAATTGATGTTTCATTTGTCAAAATAAAATTAAATATACTCTGTTAAAAATGAACTAAAAAATGAAATGGATGTAAGTTTTTCATAAAAATAAGCTGTAATACAAAAAATACCTTGCTAACTACACAGTGCGCAGTGGAATTACACTCGTAAAAATGAAATAAAACGACCGTTTTAATAGTAAATTATTAACCAAGGGGGTAAAGTAGTGTCTTATGTCGCAGATTTAAGCTCACCTTAAGACACGGTAATTATTACCGTGCCTAAGACTAAAAGTGCTTTATCCCCGAGGAAAATACTCTACTTTTCGCACCACTTGCGAAAAAATAGAAACAAATACGAAAGAAATACAGCATTATCATTTAAAATCACATTTAATTTAATATTAAACCATACATTATTATATTACTTAAAAAAGCCACGAAACTTCTGTATTAAAAAAAACTACAGAGAAGTACGAGTATGTGCTAATCCGATTGCTTTTTTAGTTTGGAAAACTAAAACATAAATAACATGGCGATATAAAAATTTTATTTGATTTAATTATATTTTAGTGTTTTCGCGGATTTTTGAGCATAAGTTATCGAATCAGATTTTTTCCCTCAATATGACATGGGTTTATGTCAAAATTTAAGTACTTTTCGTATTCCAAATACAAATTAATTCTACGAGTATTCCTTGGGGTAGAAGGGAATTCAGTACTTTATGTTGGGTTTACATGACACAGAATACTTATGTAATTTTTGAGCAGGTGAAAAGGTATTTTATAATTATTTATTGCGTTATTCAAAAAATATTGATAGTTATAATCATGAAGAAAGTCCTTTTTGTTTATGTCTAAACTAGCTTTTCGCTCGCAGCGTCGCCCGCGTTATTTTTGTTTTCCCGTGGGAATTTTACATTTCTCCGTAGGAAGAGTAATTTTTTAGCCAATGTTCATCAGGGATAATGTAGGATCCTAAGTGTGAAAGAATTTCTCAAATCGCTCCAGTAGTTTTTGTGTTTTTCGTTACATACATACATATTAATCTTACCTGTTATAGGTAATAATAGTGTAGATTAAATTTCCTCAATTAAGACACGTATAACTTATACGCGCCCAATTCAAACCCAGGCAATGGGAGAGGTTTCATAATAAAAATTCCTGCGCACGCTACCCGAAGCTAATTGTGCTGATATGACACCAATGTAATCGGCGAACGAATATTATATAATCTTTGGGTAGGATTGCAAGTGTTAGAATCACTTTGGTCTACTGTGGCCACATGGGCTATATTAAAGGGCTTGCAACTGTTTAAATTAGTTGTTTATTTATTTTTCCAGCATTTATTTTTTTACACGAAATGAAAACCACTTAAAAACACTTAAAAATTAAAAAATGGCCAATTGCGTTCGGGCCACGCGCAGTGTAGGGTTCCGTAGTTGCAAATGCCAACTTTGAGTTTACACTCACACCTCACAACACGTTGCCACAGATTACTAAATACGTTGCTATTAAGTTAGGCATTATTATTAATAAAGCTGCAATGATTTTATATTTCCTTAACTTCACGTGGTTCGTAAATTTATATTCAGTACTAATTTTCAATGAAATACTTTTCCGAGTACATTTTATAAGTTAGTCGTCTATAACTTATTAGTTTGTACTTAGTACTCAACTCTGATAGTTTTCCTTTAAACTTCGTTATATATAATACTATTGTAATTTTTTTCACGTGTCCATATATAACCGTTTACCAGATAGTGGGGGGTGGGGGGACACTTACCTCTAACAAAAATTTGTACTTTAAAACCAAATATTCAAAAACGGATCCCTAAATCGAAAAATGGTGTTCTGAACCTTACATTATTTTTTAAAGACCAATTCAACAATAACCCACATGATGGGTTAGTTGAGAAAAAAAATACTCCCACTTTAATTGTATGGGAGCTACCTTAAAAAAAAAATTTCTATGTTTTTTTCCACCACTTTTTTGGCATGATTAATATACATACCCATACCAAATTACAGCTTTGTAGTACTAATAGTCTCTGAGTAAAAGCGCGGACAGACAGACATGGCGAAACTATAAGGGTTCCTTGTTTACTACGGAACCCTAAAAAGTAATATATAAGAATACAGACAACATTGCATTTCTATATCGAAGTCGGTGCTAAATTTTAAGGCTTTCTTGGAGGTCATCGCTTGGCACCGATTTTTCTGGGATACCATTTATGGGAATTTGGGATACGAAATATTAGTTGAATACGATAAAATGATGCCAATTCATTACAAATTGATTAATGTCCAATTGTTGAATTAATATGGGGTAGTTTATACCCCTAAGAACAATAAGCATATATCGGCATATGGTAAATTTCGAAGTAAAGGGTGTACGGCTTATTTCCAAAATTTCGTAGGTCGCCCACGTAGTCCAGGCCAGGCTATCAAGGCAAAAATACGGTATATATTTTTGCCTTGATAGCCGATCGTGGGCGATCGTACTACGGACCTAAAATACCGGTGGCCTCAGCCACGAGTCCACAGAGGCGGTTAAAGTCAGTTAGTTTGTGACATTGAACCTAACTATTTCGTCGAATTACGAATGATTAGCGTTTATTTCAAATTCGTGGTCTTGTTATCTTTATTATCAAGTTAATGAAAGAGCTCATTTTTACAATGCGGCCTAGAGCTTCGCCGAAATGTTTCGGGGAGCCCCCGACTATAGCGGATTCAAATTTAACGTCCGCTGTTTATAATGCAAACTTAGCCTGCACCAGTTCACTATCACGATTCACGAACTTTTGCGTTAAAGTAGTCGTATCGTCAATGACGTGACGTCATCTATATACCGGGTGGAAAAAAAAGACCGTGGTTGGAGGAAAAGTACCTTTAATATTGATAAGTAATGGAAAATTTTACCATAAAGAAAAATTCCTTTATTTTCAAAAATAATCAAAACTGCATTTATTGATTTTTGAAAAATCACCTGCTTGAGCCGGGAATCGAACCGGTGAAATGTGACAAAAAAAAACATTCTGTATTTTATGGTACCAACCGAAAGATTCATTCATACGGATCAATATCTTTTAAACAACAAAGTATCTTAAATTAAAGAAAGACCAATAAAAATATTTTTTAAATGGATCTAATATTATTAAAATAATGTGTTGACAAATTTGCAATAGTTAAAAATAGAAAATGACGTGTATTTCTAATGACATTGTTGGTATATTTTGACATTATAATATTATATAATAATAAAAACATTTAAATAATTAAAATGAATAATTATAATGACATTATTTATCTAAAAATTGTTATGTAGTGCATGTTTTTTTTGGTTGTATTAAGTGTTATATTGATTTGATTTTTTTAAATATAATTTTGACAATGCTTAATGGAAATTTAATAATTATGTTTAAGCTGGCTACACTATTGAATTGGGATTTATCCTGTAATGATAGTGTAACTGTTTTAAATAAATAAATAAATTTTATTTATTGTAAAGCTTACTTAGTAAGTACCTATCTAAAGAAAATACTTGAAAATAGTTCACTTAACTTATGAATTACGTGTCGCCTTTTATATCCAGTTGATTGAATATTTAAAATATTAGTTCAACTTGTCTGTGAATGGGCTTAACAATAAAAAAAAATTCTTGGTCATTATTTAATTTAAGATACTATGTTGTTTAAAAGAAATTGATCCTTATGTATGACTTTTTCGGTTGGTACCATAAAATAAAGAATGTTTTTTTTATCACATTTCACTGGTTCGATTCTCGGCTCAAGCAGGTGATTTTTTAAAAATCTTTAAATGCAGTTTAATTATTTTTGAAAATAAAGGAATGTTTCCTTTCAGTAAAATTTGCCATTATCAATATTAAAGTAGTAGTTATATCCTATAACTACGGTCTTTTTTTCCAACCTGTATATAAAAGGAGAAGTTCCCATCTATAGACGCACGCACAGCAGTAATCGCTGATGGTAGAAACGTGAAATTTGGAAAGTTGTTTTAATTCAAAATGCGGACGCACACTAAGAAGGGATTTAAAAAAAAATTATCCTGAAGGGGTGAAATAGGGGTCGCAAGTTTGTATGGAAAAATCTTTAAATTAGCAACGATTTTAATAAAACTTGAGATTCATGCTCTTAAAACATTTCATTGAATATATGTTTCATGATTAATTGGAATTCACCCCCTTAGGGTGCAAAATAGGGGTTGATAGTTTGTATGGAAAATATTTAAAATCTGCTCCAATTTCTATGAAATTTATTATCCGGGCTTAAAAAGGCTACAAAATTATTTTTCCTACGGGAAAAAATAAATTCCCACAAGAAAACGATAATAACGCGGGCGAAGCCGCGTGAAAGCTAGTCGTGAAATATTTATCTTGGAATTGAGCGCCCCTACAAGGCGTACTTGGAAATAATTCGAAGGCTGGCTATAGAAAACGTACAAATATTTTACGATTGCGAAGGTGCTTCGTGCTACGTAATAGCGTCATTGCATCGTATCGTGAACTCGATACGTTAACGTTACGAATCTTACGAATATTCGTGCTCGGCCTACTCACATAACGTTACTGGTTAACGTAAAAATCTCGTGTCACAGTGTTTGATATCAAACTCCTCTAAATCGGCATGACCGATTTTTATGAAATTTTGAATAGAAATAATAGGTTATAGGCTATTTTTACATCCCTAGGTGATAAGGGTGGCCCCCTCCAGAAATGTTTGAGTGTTGAGCATTCATAGCGTTCATAGTTCACGGGCGCAGCTTGTAAATTATTTTTATGAGTCAAACCAGATATCAAAATGTGCTTAATCAACTTTTTATATAATACTAGCTGCTGACCGCAACTCCGTCTGCGTCCCCAGGGGACTCATTAAAATTCGGGATAAAATAAATAAAAAATATATTTTATATCAGACACAGAATTTATACAAATTAAACTATAGGGGGGATTACTCTCTGTCACACCATTTTGTTACACCAGTGTGACACAGGAGAATTTTTTCCTGACAGTCACACTGGCTCACCTGGCTTAGCCTGGTGTGACAGGCAGTAACTAATAGAATTATTAAGACTAAGAGTCACACTATTTACTTGTATGGTTAAACATATATTACTCTCTTAAACAAAACGGAAAATATTATTAAGTCTTAACGTAAGTATACTATTTAACGTAGTCCAGACGAGTTCGTTCCCTCAGACACTCCAACTTATTTTTATTATAAAAGAATGTAAATAATAATTATTAAATTTTCGCCGATTTTATTTAAGAAGATTTTTTCATATTTTTAACTGACTTGAAAAAAGGAGGAGGTTAACAATTTGATGCGTATGTTTATTATTTTGTGTGTATGCTACGCGATTACGCCGCCAATTCTGTATTCGATAGAGTATACTCCTGGGGTGGTCCCATTGTCACCAAAGTCAGGATCTGATGATAGGATCTTAGGAAAATCAAGGGAAACCCATAAATTTTATAGCTATGTCCAGCTTGTTTCATGTTTCTTCCCAGACTATTCAAGTATTAACGTCTGAACCGCGCTGATGATGGAAGGATCCTTAACTTTAAGGAGTTAGAGGGTTTTTTAAATACAACAGGCACGTATTGACACTTTGTCTAATACTTCAACTATCGATACGATACGATGATCTCCTAGAAAGTCAAAATTTGGCACTGACTTCAATATAGAAATGTGATATTGTCTGTACCTATTTTGAGAGACAATAACTTAGCATTCCATGGATTCACCGTGCGGGTGAAGGGTCCATTATTTTTAACTTTTCAGTGTTTTTGAAGTCACTTTTTACTTTTGTTTTGTTGCATTGCTTGCAAATTTGAAACTCTAGCTAGTCGTTCGCCTGCAAGTATGATATTGCCGCTTCCCGAAAAAATCTTCATAAAAACTGTAGCTGTAGTTGTATAACAGACGCATTTCCTTATTCATTTCTAAATGTTTTCTTGGGGTTGATAATTCTCCCAGAAATGTAAAGTGCTCCCGTAATACCATAAGATGTTTTGCAAGGTAAAGTTAAAACCTTCTGATGATTTCTCTCGTAAAAGCATTTGCTTGAAATGATCGTGTATGGAAATCCGGAATATCTTGGAACCATCGAATTTGAGAAACTACCTTTGAGTAGGAGCGGCTGAGTTTCACTTTCTGTTGAGTTACTAAGCAGGATACCCACCTAATGGTAAGTGGCTATACCTAGTGGTTCCTGAAAGACTTGCATATCTATTCCCCCTACAAGTAGGTACATGACGACTCTGGTACTGATTCTCCCTCTGTGTGTCATGATCACACATTTTTTATAGAATTTTTAACGGGGTCCACCTAAGTGAAGGGTCCAGAGACGTGAACGTTTAAAGAAGGTGGACATTCCGGTTAGTGGACGCTTAGGGAAACCCACGTGCTGAACTGACTGGAACTAACGATAATAGGATCTAACGGGTCCAAAGGGGTTGAATAAGTTAACAATACTTGTCCTTGTCGTCAAAATATGATAGTGTGACTGTGAGGAATAAAATTCTTCTCTGTCACACTGGTGTGACTGTCAGGACAAAAATTCTTCTGTGTCACACTGGTGTGACAAAATGGTGTGACAGAGAGTAATCCCCCAAGTATAGTACTAAACTATAGTATACTCTATCGAATACAAAAAGAAATTTGAAAATCGGTCTACAATTGGCGGAGTAATCGCGTAACATACACACAAAACACGTTGGAAACACCTTAAAATTTAAGGGTTTTCCTCGATTTTCATGGGATCCCATCATCAGATCCTGACGTTGGTGACCATGGGACCACCCTTGGAGTATACTCTATCGAACACAAAAAGAATTTTGAAAATCGGTCCACAACTGGCGGCGTAATCGCGTAACATACACACAAAAAAAAAACATACGCATCGAATTGAGAACCTCCTCCTTTTTTGAAGTCGGTTAAAAAAAATATATGTGTACAGTCGAACATAGAACCTTCTTCTTTTTCGAAGTCGGTAAAAAGTAAAGAGTTTCCTTTCTAACAGATAACCTATTGACGATCTAATCAAAGAGACCGGCTTTTTATCAATAATTTCAAACATTCGCCCTTATCTTTTGGGCAAACTAATTTAAAACGGGTCATTTAATATTATCGATGAAAGACTACATTGTGATCACTTCTCAGTGTTCAATCAACAAAGCTTTAAACGTAATTAAACGTTGAGTGAGTGAGTACCTATTGAAGCGAAGTATCGCCTATACTAATGAATTTGTTAATGATGCATTATAAAAAATATTTCGTGCTAAGTGATTCGATCGAAATAAAATTTATTGCCGAACGAAAACTGAGAACAGTTGAAATGAAAATTATTTACAAAAAATAAAAACCGACTTAGAAAAACACCAAAAACTAAAAAATAATATAAGAATACACATGGAACATCACATTTTTATTCCGAAGTCGGTGCCTTATTTAAACTTACATTAGTTAATTTACATTTTTAAAAACTTTAAAGTAGACCATCGCTTGGTACTGATTTTAATATTAACAATTGAATTTTTTAGCTTTTTGATGTTTTTGAAGTCGGCTTTACTTTTCGTCAAATATTTTTTTTGTGAATGAAATGCACAATTCAAATTTAAGGTGAAATTCACATAATGTAGTGAATTATTCGAATTTGACCCGACGCAATCATCAGAATAACTTAAATAAAACGCCTTTAGCTCTAAACGGCACGAGTGCTACAAGTCTCCGCAAACATTTTGAAAATTAATTTGCACAGATAAAAAATACATGTGCAGTTATAATATTTAGTTATAGTAAAAGTTTTTACTGCGCAGGTTTTTTAATCTGTGAAAATGTTTAAGACATTAGCCGGGACTTGTAAAATAAATATTCCCGCTTTCCTTACAATCTAATTAATTGTTAAGGAGTTATACTTTCTATCAACTTGCCTGAACCCCTTGAAAGAATCCAACATTACAGCGCGTTAATACGTTCCCATTATATTGAAAGAATTATCTTCTAACTCCTAAACCATAAGAAACCTTGTATCATCAGCTCAGTAACATGAGAAGATAACTACCAGATCCGAATTCCTGAATTCTTTAGAAAAAAAAACTCGAAACACGTTGGACGTGTCCATGAAATTTCCTTAATTTTCCTGGGATCCTATTACCAGGTCCTGCCTTGGTGACAATGGGACAACCTTTTTCGTTTACAAAAATAATTTTTAAAATCAGCCCACAAGTACATAAAAAAATAATCGGCGAACATAAAAATAGATATATAATAGTCGAAGACGTTTTATGTTCTCCCCTTTTTTGAAAACAGTAAAAAAGTCTTGCGTCGCAAAAATTGGACTTTAGGTACCCAACACTATTAATTAGATTCCTTCTTAAACTGCTTTGCAATTTTTTTTGCTCGCGGTTATTAAAAAAATCAATGTTAATTCTTAAATAATAACCTCCTTTTTGAAGTCGGTTAACGGCCTAAGTAAGTAAGTATTCACTTCAATTGAAAATTTTGAATAAGTTGTATATTATGTTGATTATTTTTTTACATAAATTTTCTTCAATCACAAAAAAAAACAAAACACTTACCAAAGACATCCTTCATTTTCTTCCGCCAACAAAAAAAAAATTCAACTAATTGACAATAATTAAAACCACAAATTAATAGAAATTAAGTCAATATAAATAAAAGTAAACTTGTTCAGTGGTTAATTTCAATAAAATGATGGCTGAGCTGCTCAAAGCTTGGCAGGGTGCGCGCGCGCCAAAAGGTCAAAGCGTTATGTGGTCGCACTGAACTCCGGAGCGCGCCGCCCGCCCGGCGAACCAAGTCCTTTTGCACTTGCAGCAATAATGGTATAGCACCAAGTTCTTCCCCAGTAAAGCCCCCGGTGGTCTCAGGCATGGAAAATCGCTACAGAATAAACCGTTTCTTCGCTACAGAATAAATCGTATTATCTGATTGATATCAATGTTTAGTCTTAATTGTATACTTAATTTGTACGAGATTTAAATGTACCTATGCTGTGAACTGACACATCTAATCCTGTAATGGAAGTTGAGCCCAAAATTCAAATTTATTTCTTTATTTTGCATATGAATAAGGAACACACAAGATGGTCAGGTAACATTAAATTCAGCTTATTCAGCCATATACAGATAAAAAAAAACATGCAAAATTATAATACCTTTCAGTAAAATTTAAAGTTAATAATATTATTTAGATCAATTACAATGTCCGTTATAAAAATTTCTGAATTTCAAATAGTTCACCGATTACTATAAATCGATAACAGCATCGAAATAGTTACATAATACCCACCGAACAATGAGTTTTGAAAATGTTATCTTCCGTAAGCACAAAACAGCTAATCAAAGTTTTGATAAAACACTAGATCTATCTTTCGAATCTACGGGCTCGGAGCTGCAAGCCTTTAGTTTACCCGACTTATCCACTGAACATAATAATGAAATAATTGAATTGCGGGACACAATACGTCAATTGAAATGTAAGCTGCAAAGTGCAGATTTGCAGATTGATGAATTGCTGCAGGAAAATAACAAATTAACGAAAAAACTTAGTCAACAAGACTTACAAATTAAACAGCTTAAAAATATATGCGCATTTTCTCCATTTTTAAATAAAACAATTACAAACACAAGTAGTATTAAGCTTAAAAAAAACAAAAAGAGAATAATATTACCTAAATCAGCCAATACTCAAAGTGATAGAAACATAGATGACACTGGATGTAAACTATTCATGGACCATTCCATGTCCACAGATGAGCCAACCAATAAGCCAACTAGCACCAAACCACAAAAGAGTCTTATAACTACAGAAATCCCGCAAAAAAATAAGAAATTGTGTGTTCTCACTAACAATAAACACATGAAAATACTGCAAACATTTGAATCTACAAAGCTTTACAATGAATACGAATTTTGTAGCTATGTCTATCCCGGTTCTGGAATAATTAATATATTACAAAGCCTAAAATATAAATTAAAAGATTTTAAGCAAGATGACTATTGTATTGTTGTTATAGGCGAAGAAGATTTTAAAATTACAAAAAATTATGCAAATCTTGTAAAAACTATTAGAAAATATCTGAAAAACATAGAAATAAGTACAAATATAATTATTTCAGTACCTACTTACATATGCGGTGCTTCTATATATAACTGTAGAGTGGAAACATTTAATAATTTGTTATACATGGATACACAATTATATAATTATGCATACTGTTTTGATTCCAATGCCGAATTAACTTTTGATATGTTTTTTTTGTTCTCATATAAAACTGGAAAAATCACAAGTAATGGCATTAACAATATCATATATCACATACAGCAATTAATAATCACTGAGGGTATAAAAATAGAAACAAATATGGAGAAACATATGAATAATAATCAGACTGTTTGCGTGGATCAGGAAACACAAACAGAATTTTGTAGACTAATTAATAACGAGGGTGATCAAGAAAATCGTATTGAGTTTTTTCAGGAAGAATGCAATTAAAAGTCATACCAAATATACTAAAGCCAAACCAAAAGATAAATCCAGTTCAGGGCAAAATGTGCTGGGAATACTGCACCAAAATATTTCTGGGGCATTAAACAAACAGGATGAACTTTACTGTACGGTAATAAAATTAAGAGAGGAAGAAGCGATTAATATCGATGTAATATGCCTCTGTGAGACGAACATGGAAAGAGGCAGTGAACACTACCTTAAATTAAAAAAAATCACAACAGTGGCATCTTATTCCAGAAGGAATTCTAAGCGCGGTGGTGTAGCAATCTTAGTGAAGAGCAACTTACAGTATAACGTTATAAGACATTTAGATACTCTTGCTCAAAAATTTGTATTTGAATGCTGCGGCATTGAGTTGCTTGACCACGGTATAGTAGTGATATGCATTTACACAAACAAAACCCCAACATCCATAAACTCACTGTTTTTTGTTAAGTTGAGAGAGCTCCTTGATTTAATCGGTAGACATAAAGGAAGAAGTATATTATCTGTGGGGATTTTAATATCAATATGCTGAAATGTTCAAGAATAGCTTTAGAATTAGAACAGATATTTGAGAACTACAACTTGCGCAGATGCATCTACGAACCGACACGAATTACAGAAAATACGTCTACTTGTATTGATCATATCTATACCAATATTGAAGACGGAAAAGTGCAAATTCATGATTTCGGATTATCTGATCACACTACACAAACATATCAAATCCCAGTAAAAAAAGCAGTTGTCAGACAGCAACAGTGGTGGCATGAATACAGAAGAGACTATTCTGAAGAAAATAGGGCCAAATTCATTGATTGCTTATCGAGTCTTTCTTTTAGTACAGTATACGAACCAACAAACACACCCGAACAAACATTTAATGAATTCTATGAATTATACACTATGTTCTACTACCTGTGCTTTCCAGTTGTAAGGGTAAAGATGTTGGAAAGAAAACTTAAATCAAAGTGGCTCACCAAAGGACTATTAAAATGTACCACAACAAAACGGAGGCTATATTTAGATTGTCGTACAAATAAGTGTAGCAAACAATTATATAAGGCATATACTGGTATACTAAGGCGATGCATAATCTCATCTAGAAAAAAATGTAATTCCAATTACATTAATAAAGCCACTAACAAATGTAAAGCAGTATGGAATATTGTAAGGAAACACACAGTATCAAGTAGTACTCAATCTAAGACAATTACAAAAATTAATTACAACAATTCTAATATAGACGATCCACAAAAGATATCCGAGTTATTTAATAATTATTTTTTAAATACTGCAACTCAAAATTGTTCTAATGGGTCAGGCATACCAGATATCAACAAAAGTGTTCAATCTCAGAAGTCAAGTGTGTTTCTTTATCCTTTAGATGAACATGAACTATTTAAGGTTGTAAGATCTTTAAGTAATACTCGATGTACTGGCTTTGACGAAATATCTACACATATTATCAAAATGAGTATTGGGTTAATCCTACATCCATTACAACACATTATTAATTTATCTTTACAACATGGAAGTTTTCCCGAAATTCTTAAGCGATCTATAGTCAAACCACTTTTTAAAAAGGGGGATAAATGTGAAATGAACAATTATAGACCAATCACCCTGATACCCACCTTATCTAAGATATTTGAAAAAGTCATGTCTAATAGGTTAATAGTCTTTCTAGAAAAAAATAATATCTTGGTTGAAGAACAAAATGGTTTTCGTAAACAAAAAAGTACATCGTTGGCTTCCTTTAAATTAATAAAATATATAACCGACTGTATCGACGATAAGATTCCTGTGACTGCTATATTTATGGATATGAGCAAGGCGTTCGATTTAGTTTGTCACAAACGACTAATGGCAAAATTATATAGATATGGAATCAGGGGTCCAGCATACGACTGGATCAAATCATATTTATATCATAGGAAACAAAGTGTTGAAATATTAAGATATTGTGAAAAAAGTAAAAATTTAGAAAAGTACCGATCAACCTTTGCTATAAATAAGTATGGTGTACCACAAGGGAGTATACTAGGACCTTTGCTGTTTTTATTATACATTAATGACTTGCCAAAGGCCCTATCTCAGAAATGTATATTGTTTGCAGATGACACAACTTTTATCGTTAGAGGAACAGACATACGCAATTCATCATCACAGCCCATATACGTCCCCACCGAGGGGCTCGAGCCTACCCTATATTAGGGTGATTAGGCCTTAGTCAACCACGCTGGCCCAGTGCGGATTGGTCGACTTCACATACATCATTGAATTTCTTCGCAGATGTATGCAGGTTGCCTCACGATGTTTTCCTTCACCGTAGGAGCGTCAGACAAATGTACATATGAAATTCGAAACGAAAAACACATTGGTACATGGCGGGTCTCGAACCCCGACCCCCCGATTGGAAGGCAAGTGCCGAGTCCACTGCGCCACCGACGCTCTTACGCAATTACGAGTCAGAAATTAACAAGACCCTTTTTACTGCTATTGATTGGTTAAAACTTAATAATTTAAAAATTAATATTGAAAAGACAAAATGTATTCAATTTCATACAAGACAAGGCAAGCCGCAAAATATTAAAATTAATTTTGATGGACAGTTAGTTGAACAGGTTTCTAGTCTAAAATTTCTGGGAATAACCATGGATCGCTTTTGTAATTGGAAAGAGCATATTTATAATATCTCTAATAAAGTTAATAGTTTTGTTTATGCCTTAAGACGAATAAGCCAAACAACGAGTAAGGAGGCTGCAGTCACAGCCTACAACGGTTATGTAAACAGTATCCTACGATATGGTATTGTGTTATGGGGCAATAGCACTGAATTGGACAGGGCTTTTATCATGCAAAAAAGATGTATCCGTGCAATTTTTGGATTAAGACAGATTGATTCTTGCAGACCATTTTTTCGAAAATATAAACTCTTAACATTGCCCTGTTTATATATAATGGATATGTGTTTGTTTGTACACAAACATCGAAGCCTCTTTCAAAAAAACCAGGAAATTAGTAATCGTCAGTTAAGATCGAAATACAAAAACAAGCTTTATAGACCAAAAACAAATCTTAGCGTTGTTAGTAACAATGGTTTTATAATGTGCATAAAAATATATAACAATTTGCCAGATTCGTTCAAAAATCACAAATATCACAAATTTAGAAAATTACTAAAATATTGGCTTGCTGAAAGATGTTTCTATAGTACTCCGGAATATTTTAATTATAAATAGATTAATTCACCTATGATAATTTAAGACTTACTATTTGTAATTATTTTGTGAAATCATTAACATATATTACGTCAATGGGTGAAATAGAAATAGTTCTGTATTGTTCTGTATCTAATTATTATCTTGTGTATACGTCTGTGAAGATAGATTTTTGGTGTTCTTTCTTTGTATGCAATGTGATCTGCATTATGTACCTGAATTTCATGCACAATAAAGAATAAAGAATAAAGAATAAAAATCACTCCTCAAAATTTAAAAATGTCAAATTATTTTATTAATCTAAAAATTATAATACAATGTCAATAAAATAATGTCAATCACAATTCAACTACTTATATTTATTTTCTTGTTATTTCTATGAGTTACCTAACAGAGGTGGAGTGTCAATAACGCTTCAATAGCATTGCTTTTTGAGGCAGTTATTCATGGACATTTGTCACTATTGACTTATCAAGAAATTGTACTACGAATAAATTGCACCAGTAAATGCGTACAAAAGCGAAAAAAAATTTTTTTTTGAAACGCTATAAAGACGCGACAGTGACGTTAGCGTTAAAGATTAGCGGAATTAGGCCCCAGTTCTGTAGCTCAAGAATTCCTGGACAGAGTAATGTCCATGTCCGTAAATGAATGTGCGTTCTACACGACTCCGTGGCGTTCTATGAGCCATTTTTCAGTTAATTTTTGAATATATATTAAAGGCGTGTCTTTTATTGCCTGAGGTAACTTTTGCTTTGAGATCTGCTTCCAATTGACGACTCGGTAACAATACAGGGAGAAAAAAATAGCCCTTGCTGGTTTTCATGCTAGTTCTTTCCAGTACAAGGTCTCCCACCGCAGACTTGTGAAGCGGTGGCGTAGCTTCTTGGCATGCAATAGTGCTTATGTAACAATCCAATTTCATTAAACTATATTGAATTTGAACACAATACATGGTTCCTGTAAGATTTCTAAACTTACAACCAATACAAGGTCCTCAATGTACGTTACCAACTTGAGACATACGATGTCAAGCCACAGTATCCAGTAATTTCTTTGCCGGTAAAACCCTTCAAACCAGAACACAGCAATGCAAGCGTCGCTGCTTGGCAGCAGAAAAAAGTAAGACTATATATTTGTACAATTCGCGCAGGAAATGAAAGAGCCTTGGAAAATACAGTATAATTTTTAAATATTTGAAAAGAATAAAAAGTAGAAAATAATACTAAGTATATAACAAAACTTTTTAAAAAGCACGCCGCCTTTATTTACGCGTAGAAACGCCTTTAGTTACGCGCACTTAAGAGAAGAAAATATTTTTTCTTTGCTGCTATATGTGCACTTTCTACGCGCAAATAAAAGCGTGCCTTAGTTTTTTTTATAGTTGACAATACAAATATTATCACATTCATAAAAAATAGGAAAAAGGAAAAACAAACACATTACAAAATGTAATACAATATGTATCAACTCACTAAAAATAAGCTGTAGGTTATATTGTATATTTGTTTGTAGAAAATATCATTTCATCGTAATGAATTAATAATTACAGTTCTCCGCGTCTTTTCTTTAATTTATGGTTTTAGGTTGAATGCCAAAGTTCTTAATTTCGTACTAATTAAGGGGCCAACAGCGTAGGTCCATACAACAAAAACAAAAGAAAAAATCATTGTATGGTTTCATGAAACCACGATGCAAGTGAATATTTTTTTCGGATCGTAGACATTTAACTGAAAACTTTTGAAAAATTATTTGATTTAAGGGTATTAAAGTCGCGTTTTCAATCTTAACTTAAATCTTTTTCTTCTCAAAAGAAAATTATAAATAAAAAATCTAATTAATAAAAACAAAAAGTAATAAAAAAAACAATATACAAAAACGCAATAAAAAACAACATAATAGAAAAAAAACAGTACTCTACACCAGGATTGAACCACTGAACCACCGTAGTGAAATTAGAGATCTCATGATTTTGTGTCATGCGACATGCGATAGATGGACGAAAAAACTTGACGCGATGTAAAAAAAGTTTCACTTTAAACATTATATTCGTAGAAAGTCTCTATTTTCTAGGAATATAATGTTTCTTAATTATCGTTTTCAAACTTTCAGTAAGAAACGTCCTTTTCACTCATAAAGTTTAAAAGCATCTGTTAATGCGGCAGTCGGTACTTTCGCCCAGCTAGCCTAACTTCGCGGGCTTACCCGTAGGTGTCGCCAGCTTCGACAGAGGATGTTTTTACAATGGAAATTGTAAACAAAACTCGCGCGATGACGGACCTTAGGAGTTAGGAGTGTGTGTCCATTACCTTACGCTAATGTTGACGGATCTTTGTTTTAGAATCATGTGCATTATTGGGTGATTGTATATATTTTTTTATTATAAAAAATTATTTGATGTCTTTTTATATAATATAGACTATCGTTTATTGTAAATTTTAGTTTCTAGCTGTCCGCTCGAAGCTTAAATAGTCGTCAAGTTTTATGAAATTTTCTGCACATTTTACCTAATTTTTCTTTCCGTAAGAACCTTCTATGTTTGTTACCTCATAACTCTGTCATGTATTAAGCGATTTGGAAGTTTTTATGTTTGAGAGGGTTTACTTCTTGATCGGTCCCCATTATCACCAAAATAAGGATCTAGTGCTAGGATCTCAGTAAAATCGAGAGAAACCCTTAAACTTTTAGGAACAGTAAGCTCCTTGTCAAGCTATACTCATTAACCTTTGGACCGTCCTTATGTCGCTCGTAATAGCGGCGGTTTTCGTAGTGTAAATGTAAAGCTTGAATGGAAGCTTACTGCACGTTTAGTTCAACGCGTTTTTTTTTCTGAAGCTATTCTTCAAGTATTTGCTTCTGAGAGTCATGAGTCATGATGATGGAAGGATCCTTGAGTTAGATGTTAGTTTTTTGAATACAATAGGCAACAATGCTGAGGGTCGAAACTTATTGACTCTCAGTTGTAATCCTTCAACTTACATCGGTGAGCTGGTATTAAATTCACTAAAAATATTAAAATAAACTAAAATATTTAACAAAAATAACAGTTGACTTCAAAACCACAAAACAGTCAAAAATAATAAAAAGAATATAAACAACATTACATTTCTTATTTTCAATTCGGTGCAAAATTTGATCTCATGATCATCGAACATTTGCACCGAGTTCAAAATAAAATTAAAACAAGCCATAATTAGCTTTAGACAACGCCAACGTTTTGAAGTAATATAGTTAAAATTCAAAATCAATCAATTAAAAACGTATAATATTTTGGTTATTCGAAAAAAGGATAACATGTATATTTCGGATCAAACAAAACTTGCTTCGCCATTCGTTGTCGTGAGACAGTGGAGCCGCGCCCCAAATAGGGCACGTCGTAAATAAGTTCTGCCCCCTCGCCACGATCGCTTAAACAATGCTTAAACAGTATTAAAACCGCAGCCAGAGCGAGATAGCGCTATACGGTGTAATAGCGGTGTCTCTGTTTCGATATTGTTTTAGCCTTGCCAAGCGCGGATCCACCGTTGTGGGCGCGATGGGCATGTCCACAACCCTAATAGACTTGTGACGTCACACTTTCATGGTCTATTGAGATCGATAGGCCGATGTATTATATCCAATGCCTTAAGAAAACAATGAATCTTGGTCAGAGTGTCATATTTTTTGGAAATATCTTTATAGGGAGAGATACACTGTACGATCCTGAGCGAGGTCATACTCCGACTCGCACTTGACCGATTCTCGGATGGCTATGACCACAACCTTTTTTGAGAGCTGGATCCGCGCTTGAGCCTTGCCCTAAGCGTGCACGGTACGGCCCTTTGAATGTTAGGGCTCTTGTTTGTGACCGACATCCAGTACGTTTCTCACCAACTTTCAAGTGTCAATATCAATTTACGACCTAAAGAAATCCATGAGCGCTTGCGCATGTTAAGTGGCGAAAAAATCTAAAGGCGAGGAACTTCTACGTGAAAATTTAAGCGAGCGACGCCGTTGTGAGTTCTGCGTCATCTCAGACACTTGAACACGCTCATAATTTTAAACAAATAAGTATGAATTTTATAAATTATAGGACATCAATGGAAATCTATAATCTAGCAGGTTCTCTGTAACAAGGAGTTCTATAGAGGAATCAGTTCTTAAATGAGCAATAAAATTCTTAAATGAGATTGAGAATAGAAAATAATAGGTACTTATGTTGCTAGTGCTACCAACTTTTAACCTAATAGCGTTGTCTTAAATTAAAATACCTAAAATTATACCCCACTCTATCTCGACCTTGATAAGAACATTGTATAGAACGAAATAGTCGTTGTAATTGTGACTCAAAAGATGGCGTCGTATGTTGACCGTCATATTGAATACTACTTTATGAAATATTTGGAAAAGATCTCTTTTCGTTTTTTCTTTAATATAGCTGTGCCCGCGAACTACGTTTCGCCATATATTCTTTTTCCGTTTTGTTACACTTTTCTCAGCTCCTATAGGTCATAGCATGATGTTATATGTATATAGCCTAAAGCCTTCCTCGATTAAAGGACTATCCAACACAAAAATAATTTTTCAATTTGAATCAGTTGTTCCTGAGATTAGTGCGTTCAACCAAACGAACTAACAAACAATCAAACAAACTATAGTAGAGATATGTATATTCATTTTTAATTACAAGGCAAAGTATATTGCAGGGCTGTTTAGCGTGCGGAATGACCACCATTATGCACTAGTGCTTTTTCTTTACCAAATGTCAAATGTCTAGAATCTGACACACATTTTGCTTTTTTCCTACTTTTTTCTAGCATGCTAAGTTAAGATTGCGCTAAATAATCTGACTGGTTTACCAGATTTTGTATTGTAAAAGCATGCCTAAAAGCAAAGCATAACAAAAAGCACGGCTGGACCTTGCTTTTAAAAACACGGCAAGCAAAGTATAGCACGCATTTGCTTTGTCACTGCTGTGTACGTACGACGACATATTTGGCGCCATTTTTCTAAAATTTTCTCTGCGTGATTATTGATTGTTGTTATTTGCTTAAAAGTTTAATAATTCTATAAAATTTGTGACTCTGATAACATATTAATTGATTTAACACCATCGGAATTATGTTTAATTGCTGAAAATGCGAGTATGAGTATTTTACCTGTAAAGTCCAAAAGTTTACTCGTATTGTTTCATTTTTCGCAACTGTATTAAAAATAGTTGTTCAATACACGTGCGGGACTGTCATTTCTACTCGTTCCGACTGTCAACCCTCGCCTTCGGCTCGGGACGACATTTGTGGAACTCGTTGCAATGACAGGCTTCCCGCACTTGTAGTGAACATAACTATTTCATGCCATCCCGTGCTGCTATCTGAAACTCAGATTAGTCTCTATTTTTTGGTTCCAGACTCACCCACGTGGCCTTAAAAAATTGTGAGGGCATATCCTCTATTACCTATACAATCTAATGAATGAAAAACACCAAACTATGCTTTTACTTTAGTGTATTACTTAAACCTGCTTTCAGAATTTAAAGTCAATTTACAGTGGAGTACAAACTATGTATACAAGCAGCACATTTCTCCAGCATATGCTTATTGATATCATATATATTTTGTGTTTCTGTTATATTGTGTATATGCCAAAAGATTTCTTTTACTAAAATGCTTTTTCCGCTTATCCGCCGATGCTTCGCCTTAAGTGCTAGTCACAAACAGTTTTTTAAATTTTTTGCGGTTATAAATAGGCATAAGTTATTTCTACTTTATAGAATTGGATGTCCACTTAAGCGTTTCGACAACTTGACTGTTTAGAGACGAGTGTATTTTTTTTCATTATTCTATAATATAATTAAAAATTAATGTACAATGAAACGTTGCAATTTTAAAACTTCAACGTTTTTAATTATACTTTCAACGTGTGGATAACAGAGACGATTAATTTGTTGGATGCTGGTGTGATATAGCAATACCAGCCTCTATATTGTGTCACTCAAAATATATCGCGATGGATTTCGACTTCGACAGTCAATTTGCATCTATTACTGCTTTATAAAAGACAGTTGGCACATGAGTCTTGCATTGACGCTGCAATGACTGTCAAATTAACAGTTTTTTTCATATGCAGTATACTCCCAACTGCAGCCAATACCAAAAAAGAGGAGACATTACATACCACCAAGAGCAGAAAATGTCTTATGGAGAATCGAACCCCAAATCTCTAGAACTGAACAAGCCGTTTCCAACCGCACGATCACAGACGTTAATAATTAATGAAGTCAAAACAGATTATTAGTGTTTGCGAAATCTGAATCCGAATGTTCTGAGAAATAGTAAAAAGCCCAGGGTCCAAGCCGGATAAAATAATTCAGACCATTTCATTGTTTCAATGAAAGCGTAGCTCGCATAAACAAATGCACTACTGGCATAAGGTTCTTATTACCTGAGCGACAAGTGTCTTAATGACTGTGTCTAACTGTTCTTTACGGGGTACGATTAAGCACTTCATAGAATTCCAGTGGATTTATGACCACCATCTCGGTTCCTGCGCGATAACACCTAGTTGCGTTCAGCTAGGGTTGACAGTGGGCAGAAGACGCTACTTTGCGGTTTAATCTTGGTAAAGCATTGCAAATGCGTGTTTTATTTTGCATTATAGAGCTTATGAATTTATAGAAAGCCAAATAAACTCATGAAAATTTTGATATTCTGAAGTCATTGCTAGAAAAATTGTGAATTTTCTAAGCATGTAAAACTTGTAGAGTTTGGAATGAGAAAAGAAACACAAAAAACTAACAGACTCTTATTGACGTCAAAAACAAAACAATATACTCGTATTATTTTCAAAAATAATATATCTAAGATGAGAAATATGAGAAAAGAACAAAATGTGCATTGTATGTATACACAATAAATTTTACGCTTAGCACAATGCGTGGCAACACACATAGCGTCATCTTTATTTACGTAGATAGTAAAGATAAGAAATTTTGAAAATAATTAGAAGGTTTATTTTTTGTAAAATTTAGGCAACTATTTTTGTAAAATCAGTTGCAATAACTACACTTACCTGCAATAAAATCGACCCACCTTTACGCTTTTGTTCAGAGTTCGACAAATCAAAATCTACCATCATTAAATAATATCTTATTCATCATCTCGGAAAGAGTATTTTTGCTATTCGATATCTGACTGCCAAAGCCGTTTTTATCCGCTTGAGGTTAAAGTAAATTTCAATTTAGAACATCACATGCACTAGGTACCTATGTGATTTCAAAACGTCATTAAACCTATTTACTTCCATCTCCATGGTGCCGAATTTATCATACAACTTTTTTTAAATTTGTTAAAAACTCAGACTGAACCTCCTTGGTGTACCTACTTTTGCTTTTAATTTGCTTTGCTCGAACAATTTATTTTGACGTCGTATTGTTATAAAAAAGAAACTCGAAAACAAGTAAAAAAAACGTATTATTTGTTATAAGTACATAATATAAATATTTTTCTGTAATACTTACCTATAATAATATATGTACCTAAACTGAAATAAATAGTCATTTCCTCGCTGAGGGGGGATGAAAAGTTACGTGTTGCACTCGAGTGCAAATATTTTTCACCTTGTGCTCTTTTGATTCCCTTCGCTAACGTTCAGGATTCTAATTTTTGAAATTTTAGACTCCTTCGCTTGCTCGGTCATCAAAGTTGAGCACGCGGTTAAAAAGCAACTTTGCACTCATGTATAACAAATAACTATTAAACCTGTTTGTTAAACAAGAGCCTATTGTTCCATTAGAGCAGTTTTTACTGTGACAGATTTAGGTATCAAGTGGCAGTATTAAGAGGTCAAAATCCTTAGCTCCCCGGCGTTGTTAATTATCCTGTTGATGAAATACTATGATCGATGATCGAATTCATTATTTTTTGGGCATCTTCGTGATTGTGACACCCCTAACTTTTGAGCAATTACAAAACGTCGCTACCTCGGCTTGTTTATGTGAACAGCGTGCCTTTGTATGAAGTGATGAGATGGCGGTTCAGGGCTAACTCCACGTCCTGCCGATAAGAGTACTGGCCGTAGTCACCGCAACCTAACAAATTATTTATTTATACATACCTTATTACTGACATACTAACTAACGTGTTCTACCAAATAATTATATTATTAAAATCACTCAAATTAAGATAATAGGGAATATGCTCAGTTTTTTTCTTATTATATTGTAGTATAAAAAAGCTTTTCTATTATTATTTTATTACGTACGATAGGGAACTTCTTGGGCCGACATTTCATCTGATCTCAAGTGATAAGGCCGAAGGTGGAAGCGGCTGAGGAACTGGCTAATTTATCTCTATTTTTTAAAAAAAAAAAACTTCGCCCCACACTAGGATTTTCTCCTGTGTCGTGGGTGCAGTTACAAACAAAGAATATCACATGCACATACCGGAACAAATTTCTGTAGGTCATACAAAATATTTGTCCCGTACGGGAATCGAACCCGCGACCCGTTGCGCAGTAGGCAATTACTCGAGCTCTGCCCTCGCTGTGTCGTCAAATGTCGTAACTTTGTTATTATGGCGACAAATTTAGGTAAGGCGCTTGTAGCTAGCCAGGCGCGCTTATAGAACTTAGAAGTCCACCACCACCCACTAAACTGAGCAGAAATATATCTGACCCCGTGGGGAATCGAACCCCGGACCTCTCGATCTACACCCGGTTGTCTCAGCCACTAGACCATGGAGGCGTTTAAAAGCTATTAGATATAAGAAGTTATTGGACAAACAACTCAGAAGATATATTTCAAATACTTAGAAATCGTCAATCGGTATTGCTAATCATACTTTTGCAGCTACACAAAAATAAACTTGCACAGAATTCGCGACAAAAATACGTCCTCACACACAGCCCACTTGACAGTTCGGGTTCGCATCAAAAAATGTGCTTTTATTCATGCACGTGAGGTTGAAAATGAACTCTGCTTCTTGGTATTACGTATTTCGTTAACGTTACTTTTTACGAATCCGTAAAATGAATTTTTGGTGCAACCGGCTTTTCGACTATCGAGATATATCGTTGGGCTGTTCCTCAACATTATTGTATAAAAAAGCATTGTGTGGTTTTATAAAACCACGATGTAAGTGAAACTTTTTTTTCGGATCGTTGGCATTTAACTGAAAACTTTCGAAAAAATTTTAGATTTAGGGTATTAAAATTCAGATTTAAGTCTCTGTTAAAATTGCGTTTTTAGTCTTAATTTAATTTTTTTTCTTCTGAAAAGAAAATTATGAATAAAAAGAAACTAATTAATAAAAAAACAAAAAAGTAACAAAATATATACCTACTTATATATAAAAAAAAACAAAATAATAGAAAAACAAAAAAACAGTGCTCTACATCAGGATCGAACCACTGCCATACTGATTTCAAGTTGAAGATCTAACGCATAGACCAATCTCGACTTAAATGAAATAGTGAAATTAAAGATCTTATGTATTTGTGTAGTGCGTAATGCGATAGATGGACGAAATAATCTGAGGCGATGTAAAAAAAGGTTTCACTTTAAAAATAACAAGCCCTGTTGTTTCTTCGAGCTATGGAGCGAGCTATGTTAGGAGTTTCTTTAAAGGATAAAATCCGAAACGTGGTTATCCGGAAAAGAACTGGAGTCACCGACATAGCTTGCGGGATAAGCAAACTGAAGTGGCAGTGGGCTGGCCATATCTGTCGAAGGACCGATGGACGTTGGAGCAGACGTGTCCTAGAGTGGAGACCGCGAATCGGCAAACGTAGTGTAGGACTTCCTGCAGCTAGGTGGACCGATGACCTGAGAAAGGTACCAGAGTGTTGTGGCACAGGTTTGGAGAGGCCTATGTCCAGCAGTGGACTGCGATAGGCTGATTGATTGATTGATTGTTGTTTCTTCAGCTAGTGGTGCGCCGGCGCGGCAGGAGGGGGGTGTACGCGCAGCGGTGTACGCCAGTGTCGTTGGACGCCTACAGCTTGGACAGCGTGAGCGTCGGCCACAGGAAGGGCAACCAGCGGCTGCGGGCCAGCAAGCGGTCCTACGGGAACCCGGCCTACGACGACGAGGTACTTAACCCCTCCACAGCTCGCAGGTCAACTTTGCTATTATACAGGATGATCAGTCCAAATGGGTCAGTAGGGACAATCTATGAGAGTTAGCGAAATCTGTTCTTAGGAACCATGGCGCCGATTTTAGATTTAATAATAATAATGGCATTCAAATTTAATTTACTTTCATACATAACCGGTAATCGAATCTGGTCAAAATATGTGTAAAAAATGTAATGTTCTGCAAATTTTTTCGTTGTTATTGTTGATGGTGTGAATCATAAGTCACAAGGAACACATTTTATCGACGAAAAATCTTGCAGAATTTATAACATTTTTTTAACATAGATTTTGACCAGCACGCCTATTCGCTAACTACGGTTGGTAACTAGAACTGTCATTTTTGAAAGAAACTTTATATCCATTACTGGTTTAATGATCTTATGTGTTACGGAGGCGTTCATGATAGCAGTAATGGATGTTAAGTTCCTTTCAAAAATGACAGTTCTAGTGAGCAACCGAAGTTAGCGAATAGGCCGGCTGGTTCGATTCCCGATTATGTATGAGAGTTGAATAAAATTTCAATGCCATTATTATTAATAAATCTAAAATCGACGCCATGGTTCCTAAGAACAGATTTCGCTATCTCTCATAGTTTCTGATTTCCCCCTACTGACCCATTTAGATTGATCACCCGGTATAGCTTCCTTCAAAAATGACAGTTCTAGTTAGCAGCCGAAGAATCATCTCCACTTTAGTCAGTCTAATAAGATCTGGGGGGTTATTAACAGTTACAGTCCATCCATCGCTCCTTTATAAAAGGAAGTCGGCACAGAGTCTTGTGTTCACGGTGCAATGGCTGTCAAATTATAGGCGATCGTGATGGATTTTTTCTTAGACAATAACCCACCTGGACTTTGTTAATCTTAAGATCTGGATTCTGACTTTACAGGTGACCTCCCATCCGATGCAGTATGCGGCTCTGGCGAACTTCGCTCTCGACATAGAGTCGATGACGGCCGAGTTCGCGGAGATACCCACGGTGACGGTGCGGCCGGACGAGGTGCCGCCGGGCTGCGAGGACAAGAACCGCTACTCCAACGTGCTGCCGCTGCCGGAGACCAGGGTGCCGCTCAAGAGGATAGGCAACGACCCCACCACTGAATACATCAACGCCAACTATGTCACTGTGAGTTTATGAAAATTTTCAAAATGGACTAAAATATGTGTCGCGCTGTGGACTTGGCACTTGACTTCCAATCGGCAGGTCCGGGGTTCGAGACCGCCATACATCAATGTGTTATTTCGTTTTTCGAATTTCATATGTAGGTACATTTGTCTGACGCTCGCTCCTACCGTGAAGGAAAACATCGTGAGGCAACCTGCATAGATCTACGAAGAAATTCAAAGGTGTATGTGAAGTCGACCAATCCGCATTGGGTCAGCGTGGTTGACTATGGCCTAAACATCTAACTTAGGATATTCGAGCCCCTTCCGGCCACTGGACGATCGAGGCAGTTCGTCCAGTGTTGGAGGAGTGGGTTGGGCGCCGGCACGGCAGCCTCACCTACCGGATGGTGCAGATGATGACCGGGCACGGCTGCTTGAGCCATTATCTGCATAATTTCGCATGTAGGGAGCAAACGCCGCAGTGCCACCACTGCGGCGCTCCCGACGACATGGCCGGACACACCCTTTTGGAGTGCCTGGCCTGCCGACCCCAGCGCGACGCACTAGCCCTCGCGCTGTAGGTAGGGGTGCGCCCGTCGCGCTGGCCAGCGTCGTATCCAAGATGCTGACCAGCGCGACGGCGTGGGGGGCTGTCACCTCCTTCTGCGAACATGTGATCTCGCAGAAGGAGAGGGCGGAGCGGGCGCGGGAGGTGGACCCTCTCGATGCACCTCTCCACCGCAGGCGGTTGGGTTGGAGGAGGCGCGCGTTCTTGGGCGCGCACAACTAACTACCCTAAGCAACCAAGGACCGGCCCGACCGGCCGACAACCGGTTGGGAGAACATTACGTTTTCATCCCTGGTTGCCCGTCTGGGCAATGGTCACGTTGTGGTAACTTGATAACCACTCACTAGGCAAGTCGCGGAGGGTGGTGTAGCCAGGTTTGGGGGTTTTAACCGGGTACAATGGCATTCCAAGGGGCGGCCTGGTCAGCTTTTCAGTTCCTAGTCGAATCGAAAGTAGATTCCCCCGCCATAAAAAAAATGAATCGAGCCCCTCGGTGGGGACGTGTGACATATTATGATGATTATAAAGGTTGTCTTTATAAAATATAATACCGAGTGATTATGGTGATTAATATACTCTTTGTAATATACTCTTTGGAATAGAGTTGCTTTTAACATCGATTACGAGTTTCTTTGCTAAAAACACGAAACAATAGCGCACTCCATGCGAGAACGGTGAAGATTTTGAAAATTGGATTAAAAATACAGGGCCCAGGCAACATCCGGAACTACTACATCGCGTGTCAGGCGCCCCTCCCCAACACCGTGGTGGACTTCTGGCGCATGATCTGGGAGCAGAACTCGCGGCTCATCGTCATGCTGACGGAGTATATGGAGAACGGTGTGGTAAGTTGAGACTTTATTTTAATGCCTTTTTTTTGTAGTGGGCCTAGCAAATGTCTCCATTCCGCCTGATGTTGAGTGGAAGTGAATGCTCAGCTGCTGATCTGCGAGGTGGTTCTTTACGCCTCTTTTAAACGACTCGGAATTGTGGACAGGAAGCCGTTTTTAAAAAAAATAAATACAAGGAATGCTCATTAAGAAAACATAGTTTCAGACCATAATGCTACCGACCATTGTGGTAGATACTAATTCCTGAGATTGATCAACATGTCGTAAGATATTATCTACCAAGCTTCTAAACCTGAGTCAGCTAGTTTACTATGCTTACCGCACAGTGCTGCATGCCTTGAATTTAGATAACTTCCTGCTATAATTAACCAGCATTAGGTATTGTGTTTTTTCTGTCAGTACTGCCAACATTTCATAAAAACTATGGTACAAAAATGATCAACCCATATGGGGATTCGGTAATCTTGAATACGTGTCGGTAAATTTCTCCTGAATTTATTACTCATTAAATTAAGAGATACTCAAAAGCCTGCGTTACATTTTGCAAAACTAAACCATTTTGTAGATTTTTTTAATTTTAGTGAAGCCTAGTTTACCTCGTTTTAGAATAAGAACCTTTTGAGAAATTAAATTAAATTACTTTAAATAAAATTGTGGTAAATATTTATCCATTTTTCACACACAAACAAATAGTTATTATAAAATTTACGCAGTCAGCTAGAGGTAAGATGACTGTTTCTTAAAAGGTTGAACAATCTAGCTAAATGAAGCCCATTGTCATCTTTTGTCTTACTGCAGTTACCTAGGACTTACTTTATCTAAAAATCTTCTAAAAAGTACAAGGATAACAGAAAATGTAGGAACCAACTAATTGCAGCGTCTAAAGGACCCTGTAAACGATCAAACATGTTTGTCAAATTTACGTGTTTGACAAACTTGTTTGTTCGTGGAGGGCTGTGTTTGACGCGTTTGACAAACAAACTACGTGTTTGATGTGTTTGAACAGTATCTGGATTGACGTCGTGTTTGATGAAAACGTGAAGTTTGTCAAGCAAGTTCGACAAACATGTTTGATCGTTTACAGGGCTCTTAACTTTTCCCGTTGCCGTTGCTTCCAGGAAAAGTGCTACGAATACCTGCCGCCGTCCGAAATATCGGACAACAAGCGGACGTTCGGCGACTTCCAGATCCTCCTCAAGAAGCGGGAGCAGCGTGACAAGTACGCCATCTCCAGCGTGCAGGTCATCAACCTGGCCACCAGGACCTGGCGCGAGGTCACGCACCTCTGGTACTTTTGGCCGGCGAAGGGCGTGCCTGACGACTACGACTCCGTCATCGACTTCCTCTCCGATATGAGGAGCCACATGAAGATCTCGCAGACAGCCAAAGAGTATGACGAAGAAGGTTTGTAAGGTTCAATCTTTTTGCTATTTTTTAACCGACTTCAAAAAAGGAGTAGGTTATCAATTCTATGCGTATGTTATTTTTTGTGTGTATGTTACGCGATTACGCCGCCAATTGTGGACCGATTTTCAAAATTATTTGAATTCGATAGAGTATACTCCAGCGGTAGTCCCATTGCCACCAATGTCAGGATCTGATGATGGGATCCTAGGAAAATCGAGGGAATCCCTTAAATTTTATAGGTACGTCCAACTCGTTTCATGTTTCTTCCGAAGCTATTCAGGTGTTTACGTCTGGTAGTTATGGAAGGATCCTCAACTTTGAGGAGTTAGAGGTTTTTTAAATGCACGTATTGACTCTTATTTAAATACAATAGGTATGTATTGATACTTTGTCGTATACTTCAATGATCTTTTCGTAAATTTAATACCGGCAAATTTAAAACGATGATCTCCTAGAAAGTCTTAAAATTTGGCACCGACTTCAATATAGAAATGTGATGTTGTCTGTACCTATTCTTATAGTTCTTAGTATAGGTATAAATTAAAAAAAAATGTTGTAGTGTGATAATGGTAAGTTAGTATAAGTTTAGAAACGATTGTCTACATTATCGCATTAGGTTTAAGCCTGTAAAGATAGTGTAAGTGTTGTGAAATAAATAAATATTATTTTTAAGTTTCCAGTGTTTTTGAAGTTGGTTTTTATTTTTTGTGAAAACTTTTATGCAACAATGTTGGCAATCAGTCTGCCCACCTGATGGTAAGTTACCGACTCATATTTACATGTATTCAGACTCGCAAACGCGTGACACCGTTTTTTAAGGAGGAATGCAGTTCCACTAGGCACTTTAGTTCACAATAGCAAGTTGACAGGTGTGCCTAGAACTTAACCCGAACGTTAAGTCCTTAACACTAAATCAACTCAAAGTTTATCCATTAATGACTTGTATGTAGTCAGGGATAATCCAATTCTTCCATTTCTCCTGAACACCTTGTGACAGTCGGGCCAGTTTCAAGCCAGGTTTTAAGTAATTATTATGGATTTATGGGTGATTCCCAGATGGGGAAGCCTTTAACCGCACTGAGCCACCCTAGCGCACACACCCCCTCTACTGCCCAATCGTTTGCGTCGAAAGGGACTTCGCTGGTCTCCCCGCTTCTTCTGCCTCCTCCTTTTGCGAAATTACTTCTTCGCAGAAGGAGGTGATATCCGTGTTGGTTCTGGATAACTCTCATTTTGATTGCATCTAATAGTTAAAATGGGCATTAGTTCTTTTGTTCTAGCGGCGTATGATTTTAGGTCAGTCAAGCACAAGTGACTCCGGTCACAAGCGTCCATAGAGTACCTACGGTAATCGTTCAAACGTAAGTGTACACGGTTATTTATCACCCTGGAAAATTTTAGGGACGCTTCTGGACACATTCATTATTATATAAAAAATATGAAAAAAAAAAATAAAAAAACTATAAAAATGCTGCTCTCAACTAGTGCAGCATTTTTTTGATTTTTTAGAAAATTAATATAAAATTAAGTAAGTGAGTAATTTTTTTTATTCATATTTAAATCATTCTAATACCATGTCGTGAAGCGTCCCTTAAATTTTCCAGGGTGATAAAAAAATAACCGTGTATGTATGGGCCGACAGAACCGTTATGTTTGTCTACAATTTACCGTATAAAGGTTGTTCACCTATTTTACAAAGAAAAATATACTTTTTCCAGGAGTGGAAGTGATATACGGTGACCAGAGTCGTTCTTCCTTCAACAACCTGTCGAAGCTGCGCGAGGACACGGGGTCAGGGAATGGCGTCAACGTGTACTCGCCGGCCAAGGCCGAGGAGCTGATGCGCCGGCAACCCACCAACGGCACCCTCGGGAGGATGAAGGCCGCTTCTGAAGTCGAAGGTACGTTGCTCAGACCGCCTGTAGGGTCCAATGTGCCATACTGTCACCACCTCTGCTGGTTCTGTGATTATGACAACAGACACGATAAAGGTGAAGTGTTATACGTAGACTACCTCATGTTTTTAAAAACTATTATATGTAAAATTAGTTTTCGCGGAAAAATGGTTTATTCTTCATTCATTTAAGAGGACTTAGAATAAAAAATATTAAAAAATACGTATTATGCATCATTTTTAGATCTTACAAACTTTTTATATTTGTGACTTTGCATTTATATTTGTGATTTATATGGTGCTAAATATAATAAATAAACCAATAAAAGGAAAAATTTCGTCTCTTTGCGTCTTCAAAATACCGCGTTGGCCCCTTAATCACCGAGCCGAACCGAACCCTTTTGTTAAGCTAAAGTACACTCTAATTATAAATAATAATAATTTATTCACTTTTAAGTCTAACATATACATTACGAGGTACTTATTTAATATGTTACAATATTATGGCTTATAATATTTCAGACAAATGATAGTCCCCTGACTTGCATGCTAGGTCAGACCTGTGTTACAAAAGTCAGTGGTTCGGTAAACATAATAACATTTTAATAAGCTCATACAGAGACAAGTGAGATAGTGATTTTGCGGCTTAACTAGAAGTAATTTCAGACAAACATATAATTTTTCATTTAAGTAATAAAATGTATTAATACAGATTTCAAAATACCGTACCGTGACGCGGTATTTTGAAGACGCAAAGAGACGATTTTTTTTCTTTTATTAATTACTAGCTTTCCGCTCGCGGCTTCGCCCGCGTTATTATTGTTTGAAGCCTATTATATAGGAGACTGTTATTTATATTTAGGAGCTCGAATAATTCATCGAAATTGGAGCAGATTTTAAATATTTTCCATAGAAACTTTCAACTCGTATTTTGCACACTATGGAGGTGAATTCCAATAAACCCTTTCGGCCGCGTACGAAACTGGAGCTTCGTAACCAATTACGATCGAATACTTTTTCGTCCTTGCACGAAACCAGTTACGATCAAAAACTTTTTCGTGTTTTTCTACAATAGTATAAGTAATCATTTGACATTTGTGTAGCTATTACTTACATAAAACTTACATAAAAGTTAAAAATAGTGAAAAGCCTTAGTTTCGTACGCGGCCGAAACGCAATAAACAATGAAACACGTGTCCAATTGAATGTTTTTAAGAGCACGAGTCTCAAGTTTTATCAAAATTGTTGTTAATTTAAAAAAATCTCCATACAAACTTGCCCGGCTAGCTTAGTCGGTAGAGCATGATACTGTTAATCTCAGGATCGTGGGTTCGTGCCCCACGTTGGGCGCCACTGACGCGCTCTGGCCGTGTGAAGCACGACCAGGGTGCAGAAGAGAGAAATAAAAGAATTTTTAGTCTTAAGTACAGCGTATATTACAAGACCTCAGGGGGGGGGGTGTACCACGGTTTCGCTCAGTATGACTCGCAGAGATATTTCACCCCTTCAGGGTTAACATTTTTTAAAATCCCTTCTTAGTGTGCGTCCGCATTTTGAATTAAAACAACTGCCCAAATTTCACGTTTCTACCATTAGCGGTTACGGCTATGCGTGCGTCTATACTTCTCCTTTTATATACATATATTTAGCACTCTCAAATGCAAAGTCACAAATATAAAAAGTTTTTATTTATTTTTTATACTTGTTGATCGCGGGTATCGCGATGCAATCGCGCGACTGTCAAGCGCTCGTTTGTATCGCTGCGAAAAGTCGCAATGTAAAAGGGTCCTAACACGGTAATAGTACCTATATACAGTATGTCGACTCGGCTCCTCTTTGAAATTATATACCTACGGCCGCTTGGCATGCTCGCTTCCATAAATAAGTTGATATTACGCTCATTAGCACATCGATCGACAGCGCGCTCCGTTTGGCTCGTGCGTATGCCCTGCGGTGAACTGCATTTGTGAATCGTGACTTAGGGATTTAATCGAAGAATCGATTTTTCAGGCCCAAAAAATCGATTTTTTAAATCGATATGCGGTACTGAATCGATTCAGCGAATTCTGCATTTTGAGCAATTCATAAGTAAAGTAAACTATTTTCTTTAGATAGTGAGTAAGCTTTACAATTAAAAATTTATTTTTTTCTTGGCCTTTCTTTAATTTAAGATATTATGTTGTTTAAAAGAAATTGATCCTTATGAATGACTCTTTCTTCGGGTGGTATGTTTCTTATATTCATACTCATATTTTATGAGTAGGATGTTTCTTTTTCACATTTTACTGGTTCGACTGCCGGCTCAGGCAGATGATTTTTAAAAAATCTTTAAATGCAGTTTTAATTATTTTTGAAAATAAAGGAATGTTTACCATCATCAATATTAAGGGTACTTTTCCTCCGACCACAGTCTTTTTTTTCCACCCTGTACCTATACTATTAGCGTGGCCCTAAAGAGCCCTGTCAAACATGTTTGTCAAACTTGCTTGACAAACTTGCTTGACAAACTTCACGCTTTCATCAAACACCATGTCAAACCTTCTCATTTCCTTCAAGCACGTAATTTGTTTGTCAACCGCGTCAAACACAGCCCTACACGAGCAAACAAGTTTGTCAAACACGTAAATTCGACAAACATGTTTGATCGTCTACCGTGGCCGTGGCACGGTAATACAGTAGTAGTCATACAGTAGAATGACTTCATAGAAACGGTCGAAACACGCGCTATGCCTACGCGCCTCGATCTGGATCGCACTCGGATCGCATAGCTACAAGGGCTGTTACGAATGCAGTTCGCCGCAGGGCATACGCTCGAGTCAAACGGAGCGCACGGTCGGTAAGCGAGCAGCCCTATCGCGGGCCACGCACCAAGCGATGCCGAGCGGCCGTAGGTATAAAATTTGAAAGAGGGGCCGAGTCCACTTACTGTATTATACTAATACCACAATATAAAGAATGATACAGTAGCTTGACTCCATATAAAGGGACGAATCGGCGCACGCACACATACAAACGTAGTTTACACGGCCGCCAAGCATGCTCTGCTCTGAACGGCATAGCAACGCAGTGTCACGCCGCGCGCCGGCCGAGATTGTTGTGCTCCACGCTCACGCGCGGCGTGTACAGTAAGCTGCTTATCAAGCTATACTGATTGACCTTTGGACCGTTCTTATGTCGCTCGTAAAAGGGGCGGTTTTCGTAGTGTAAATGTATAGCTTGAATGGGAGCTTACTGTACGTATACGTTCACCGATTTATTTGTAGATATCAACCCTAGCGCCCAGTTCAGCTTCAGCCCCCGTAGCACGTCCACCAAAACACGATATGATAAAGCGATTTATCGCGGTGAACTGTTAAAATACGACGAAACCCTATTGTATTTTGACAGTACACCGCCATAAACCGCTTTATCATATCGTGTATTGGTGGACGTGCTAGGGGGGCTGGTATAAATTTCAAAGACACGGCTGAGTCGGGCTACTGTATCGTTCTCTATATTGTGCTATTACCGTGGCCGTGACGTGACGGACGTGTGGTGGGTGTGCGGTGTCCTATAGGCGTGCGGCCGTGCGTGGTGACGTGCGCGTCGGGCGCGGGCCGGTCGGCGGCGCTGATCGCGGCGGACGTGAGCGCGCGCGCGCTGGCCGCCGCCGCCGTGGACGTGCCGCGCGTCGTGCGCGAGCTGCGCGCGCAGCGCCCGCACGCGCTCGCCAACCGACACCACTACATCTTCCTCTACAAGGTCGGTACTGTAGCGCCCTCCGCGCTCCCTCCCCCCCCTCCCTTAAATGGGGGGTGGAAGTTTGTATGGAGCATTCCGCAATTTTCAAGGTAGAAAGCTAAAAATCGGTACACAGACTCTTTGTTACCAACGAAAAACACCTGTCTTATTTTTTTTTGGTAATCTTCCGTGTTACCCCGAATTTAACGCGAGCGAAGCCGCGGGCAAAAGCTAGTAAAAAATATAAGAAAACATACAACATCACAGTTTTATATGGAATTTGGTGCCAAATTTTAAGGACGTATATTAATTGTTCTTATATTTTATAAGACTTTCAAGGTGATCATTGCTAGGCACCGACTTTAATATTAAACTGTGATGTTGTATGTTTTCTTATATGACTTTTTGGTGTTTTTGAAGTCAGTATTAGGATTTGAGCCAACAGAAATACCAGAATAAGTTAAAACGTCTTTCGCTCTAAACAACTTTGAAAGAATTATTCCCGAACTCCTAATCTACCAGGAAACTTCCATCATCAGCTCACTAACATGACATGATAACTACCAGATGCAAATACCTGAATATCTTCAGCAAAAACATAAAACACGTTGGACGTGCCTATGAAATTCAAGGGTTTCCCTCGATTTTAATGGGATCCCTTCATCAGATCTTGACATGATGACATTGGGACCACCTCGAGAGTATAATCTTTCGATTACAAAAAGAATTTTGAAAATCAGTCCACAAATAGCGGAGTAATCTGTGAACATATGTAAAAAAATTGATACAGCCGAACTCTACACGATCGACTCGTGGGACATAGAAAGTTCAGCGGCGATCTCTCTCAAACTTGAATGAGGATTTTTAGTCACTATTTCCTTCTCTCTGCGATGTTAACATCAGTTGAAGACGTTGATGGTGTACCAGAGCGAGGTAAATCTTCCATCACATCTCGACCGCTTTTGAATGCTTTGTACCTCTCATAAACACGTGTTTTTGATAAAGTCGATTCACCGTAGGACTTGCATTTTGTTTCAAGCTTTCAGCGGTTCTCAAACTTTTTTGATGACGGAACCCTTTTGGAAAGCAAAATACTTGACGGAACCCTACAATAAAACAATAGTTTTTAAAAGTATATTCTTTATAATAAGCATAATAAAAGTACGACCAGAGAGGGGTGTTTTGACTTTTTTCTAAATTATTGTGGAACCCCTACAGGAGTATCGTGGAACCCTAGGGTTCCGCGGAACACACTTGGAGTATGGCTGATCCACAGGATAGTATAATAAAAAATAAATAAATGATTTTTAAATATTAGTTTTTTTATTTCGTAAGTACTATTATGAAGTAAAGGATATACATTTTTCTTCCAAAAACATTCTAGTTTACAGAGTAAATCTTTAACATATCGAGAATCATATCCTGCAGGCACAATTTTGACTTTTGTAATTTTTTCAAAATCCCACGAAGTTACACAAAACAAACATTTTTTCAATTTTGTAAAATGCAAGTTTTTTTGGAGCCCGCTCTTTTGCCCGAGTCCAATGGCGTATCTAAGGGGCGGCCTTGTCAGCTTTTCAGTCCCTTATCGCAGAAATCACCCCTTAAGGGGAAAAAAAGGGGAGTGGAAGTTTGTATGGGGAATCAATAATCGCTGAACCGATTTAGATGAAATTTGGTATGGAGATAGTTTGAGTTGTGGGGGAGGATAAATATTAGTTTTTATCCCCGAAATCATTCCTTAAGGGTGTAAAAGGGGGGCGAATTTGTAAAGGGAATCAATAAAAAAGGATTTCTCGACTCGAACCAAGTCGCGAGCAAAAGCTAGTAGAGTCTGACACACGAAACATGAACCTGACATTTTTTCAAGTAGCAACACTGATACCATGTTCCCATGTAGTTTAGTTCAACATGGTGATTTTGATACTTTGTAATAAACAATTTCATAATATTTTTTTCTTAATTTCTGTCGAAATATTACAGATATTAAATAATTTTAACATCCATGAAATCCAAATACAGCGATTTCTTATAAAAGGCTCATTGTTGGAAGTTCATTGAAACTAAATATTACCTAATATTTAATTTTAAAAAAGTATAAACTCCTTTTTTTCCTACTATATTCAAGGAAAAAAAGACAATCCTTTCACAAATTTAACATTCTAAATTACTACATAAATAAAAAAAATATTAGAATATTTCAAGTATCAAAATGTATTTTACCTTCTGTAGACAGTATTACCAGAGCTAGAATTTTTGAATTTGCCGCTTTTTTCAAAGCTCATGTTTCGTGTGTCAGGCTCTAATTAGCTCATATAGGTAAACAAGAATTTCTCAATTGTGATCACGAGACCCCTTGATCGATTTAACGCTCCATTTTCCAGCTACTCAGCGAGTACGGCAACAAGCTGATGGGCGGCGGCGTCGACACAATATGAGGGTGGAGCGTGCGGGCTGCGACAAAAGCGACGTAACGCATCTTCTGTTCCTTTCTTTTGCTTAAAAAGAAAAGCGACGACGCTGGAGAGATCAGTTACGTGTGTTGCAAGTTTGCAACTAGCTAATATTCCTGGATTCACTAAAGGCGCGGAGGAACGTTTTTAATATAGAGACACTTCTAGTGAAGCGAGAAGAGGGTAGTGACAAAAATCTTCTTCGCCCGAACTCAAGGCACAAAGAATTCACTGCGAATTCGATATACAGGATGTAACTGAAGACCCCAATACCATTTAATGGTATGTATCCATCATAAGTAGAGATTCTGTAGAAAAAATATTAGGGCTAACAAACCTACTTTTTTTTCCCCATACAAACAAAATAAATTATTTTTTCGTATTAAGTATCGACAGCCCTACGTAAGCGTAAGAGGAATACTAAGCTCACGTCATACAAACTAAACAAATTATTTGTTGGTATTAAGTGCCGACAGCCCTACGTAAGCGTACGAGGAATACTACGCTCACGTCTGTCACGTTTCATTTTGTGTTTAAATTTCTTTTGCGTTAAGAGCTGATTATGGTTGTCACTTGAAAGTTTTTGCTTTCAGTTTAAAATCAAATAACTCTGAAAGTATTGGGGTTCCAGGTCTCAGACAAGCACCGAAGGTCCATTTAGTATCTAACTTATATGTTCCGTAAATGTTATTGGGGTGTTCAGTTACACCCGGTATAAATCAACATAATTTAATTATTGTAACACAATAATGACTTTATTTAAGTTATCTTGTTATATCTTCGATGTATATTACTTTAATGTATATGATAACCGTATATATGTTTTAGCGTTACTAATTTGGGACATACCAAAGCGTAATTACGAGATCTCTAAAGAAATGTTCGCTCAAAAATGTTTTGGTTACTATTTTTTTTTGTAAAAATTCGATTCGTTACTTTTTGAGACGTTTGAGAAAATAAATTGAAAGCGTTTATATTTTTTATATTATTTATGTTGAACGTGTATATTAGAGAGTTTATTGTTTTTTGTTGTTCATCGATTATATTATCTTTTGTACATGTGTTAATTGTTAAGTATGAATAGTTTTAAGATTTTGAACATGACATTTTATGGTGTTACAAACGTGTAATCTTGGTGCTTAGAAAAATAAATCTGCGAACAATTGTGGCAATAATGGAATTGATAAATCAAAATGACACCCAAGAATTTTTTACATGAATGAGGATGGTTGGGGATTGAGTACTTGGATTAAGGGGAGGTTGCAAATAATGGAGAAATATACAAAAATATTAAGAAGGATGCAGTCGGGAAGACTTAGGACAGGGAAATAAGGAAAGTTAAACACTGACCTTCTATGTATGCTATTTCTCGCTAGGTCCTTTTATTTTGACCACATGGGTAGATGAATAATTTCACTAAAAAACATAAAAATTTCTCATAAATAGGGTTTTAAGTATTTAAGGGACTTTGGATAAAAATAAAAAATACCTTTTCAGTCTGTGTTAGTGTAATCTTCATCAATAGATAAATGCGATTCTGATCTATGCAAGCCAATAATTTTTTTAATTGGTCTCAAAATTTATTCTCGTGTTAAAATAGAAAATTTTTGACGTAGGTACGAATGCAGAAATCTTCATTTCTGTGATTTTTAGAAACTCAGTAAATACTTGTAACTGTGTATACTTTTAGGCTGTTCTATTGATGTAAATACAAGCAATTATACCGATGGTCACATCGGTACAATAAAAGTAGTTCTTTAGTTATTAACAACACTATTTTGTATTTTGGTGCGAAAATAATGTATGGACCATTTTCATTTGACAATTTTCTCATTCATGCAAGATGTGTCGCTCATAATCAATTTAAAAAAGTGCGCTGATCTGATGTGCCGTTGTCTGTACTTACATATATGAAGATTTTGGTTTATAATTTGGTGCCCCTCAAACTGATTCTAAGTGATTTTGTGCATAAGCAAGGGTTAAGTCTCGAGGTTGAGGCAAAGTAACTTCAAGTGTTAATTTTGCTTCTAGGCACTATCCACTTTCCTTATTTTCGTAAAATCTATTAAGACCATGACAAGTGGTTACATTGACATGACATGACACTGACATTTTTTCCATGGGACCCTAAAGTGTACCTTGCGCAATTCTTTTATTATCTTGTCAATTTTGTTTAACTTTGCTTTTTATGAAAAAGTTTAAACCTCATTCTATTTTTATTCCATCTAATTTCTGCTTCATTGGCTCTCTCATTGTTTTCTATTATCACAGATATTTTAGTAATTATCACAAGATTAACATAGTAAAACTTTTAGGATTGAGATCTACTGTGATGTCTACTAACCTATTCTTAAGAATATTTTTACTGTACATTTTTATGAACGATTTTAAATGTGTAAGCTAAGGCGTGATGGCAAAAATACTCCGATGATAAATGACAATGTTGCTATTTCATAATATCTATTTAACATTTAGTTAGTGCTTAAATTATTAATATAAATAGATAGGCATATAATGATCTTTTCGAGTTGTATTAATAAGAACTGTTGTTAAGTAAGTAAGTACATTTACAACAATGCAATTTTAGCAGGACACCAGTTATACACTAATAAAATAAAAGCATTTAATTAATAATTAGGTAGTTCTTTTAGCACTGTTTTATCCCACACGTAAATTAGATAAGTTAAAGCTTAAGTGTGTATAATAATTTAGTTTAAATCATTAATTTAATATGACCAAAAATAAACATGTATATCGGTGTAATATATTTATAAATAAAATTATGTATGAATTCAATAAAATTCTTTTTAAAGAAACTGTTTTACTTTACACAGCAAAATTGTTTTAATTATTAAAGAGTCGCCGTAAGCCGGCCGCATATAATGGCCGGTACAGACATTGCAATGCATCAGTGTTGATACTCCGCGCGCACGGAGTCTGTTGAATAAACAATGACCAGCGGGTCTATCATGGATCTTTCATCGTATGACATGGTATGATTTTGAGATAAAGAAGTCATGAAATGCTTCATTTGCTATTACCGATATCCAGTGATATCATCACTGTGGTAGAATTTCAACGATGTCATTATGATGTAATGAACGAATGATCAAAAATCTGACCAAAAATCTTATTTTTCGTTTTCCACTAAGATGTCATAAAGATATCATTTGAAAACCATGAGATCGGCAATAGGCCCGCAGGTGCGGATAGTAGGAAGACCGAAGACTACCTACATTCTTTTCATTCAATTTCATGGTGAAATTGGAATAACTAAATTGAATGTTGATACGTACCTAGTTATTAACAGAGAATAAAGTCTACTCTGGCTTAACAAAGTGCAAGAGAGATTAATATGGGCAGTTGAATTAATATGATTAATATGGGTACTAAAACTGAAGTGCAATACCAATCGCAATTTAGAAACGTGAAATACGGCGTACCACAGGGTAGTGTATTGGCTCCACTTTTGTTTCTACTCTATGTTAATGATTTTCCATCAGCTACAAAACACCATATGACTTTATTTGCAGACGACAGTACAGTTCTGTTCACCAATGGTGGTTGGAAAAATATTGAAGCAGATATCAATAATAATTTGGTCTCTCTAATTCTTTGGTTGAACGACAATAATCTTAAGTTAAATCTCAACAAAACTAGTATAATGCATTTTGCACAAAGAAACAACGATAAAATCAATCTTAATGTAAATTATCAGGGTTGTTCACGCTCGAGGAAGAGCGAGTGGCGGCACTGCATTCTAGTCTGTGCAGTGACAGCTTTTTTGGCGGCCGGCCGCATGTGATATGTCAGTTGAGTCGAGTCGAAATGTCATGACATGCTTAGAGGTTATGGCAGGCCGGAATAAAATATAATATACAATATTCAAGCAAATAGTGATTTGCGCGGCGCACCTAATATCGGGGTGCGAAAGCCCGCTTTGTGTTGTGCGAAATCGCGTGTGTGAGTCGTGGTGGCCTATTAGGCATTTGTAGTGCTCCGGTCTCCACCGGTGGATCCACTGCAGATCTTCAGGAGCCGCGACTTCCTTCGAGCTAGCTCAGGAAGTCCACCGGCTACGGAGGAGACGGAAGGAGACAATTGGAGCCAAGGTAAGTAATACCAGCTTTCTATGAGTTGGTAGTCAAATAAAATTCAGCAATACAAGTCGGTGAAACGCCGACGTGGTGGAGTCTACTTGGGGCACCACCATCTCTTGGTAGCAGAGTGTGGTTTTTGGATTTGAGTGGTTCTTAGATTTGAGCATTTGATTAGTATTGTACAATTAATATTGTAATCTTGTTGGTTGTCCAAACGGGCAATACATATTAATTGGTTTTGATTGCTGATTTTAAACCGACTACCAGCTCATTTGTGGACCGATCTCCTTAACTAATTGTCATTGTATATGAAAAATTGAGGTTAAATGTCTTTTGTTGTTCTAGTTAAGTTCTAGCATTTACCTATATTTAAATTTTGGTTTGTTTTTTCATATCTTTGTTTTGCCCTTGAATATTTTGTTTGTTAAGTTGTAAACTTATACTTGAATTTAATTTGTGTAAAAGATTTTGCTGCTAAATGACTTTGCTGTTGTTGTAATACACTATTTTGCTGTGTTAAGTTTTAGCATTTACATTTGATTTTGTTTTGTTTGCCTTTGAATATTGTGTTTGTTAAGTTATTGACTTAATGCTTGAATTTAATTTGTTTGAAAAATTCTGTTGTTAAATGCCTTGTTGTTCTAGTTAAGTTCTAGCATTTATACTTGATTTTGGTTTGTTTATATATTTTGTTCTGCCTTTGAAGTTCCTCCCGATCTGTTTTGTTGTCTGCGGTTGTCGGTCTGTTTGTCCGTGTATTATTATAGTGTTTATTAATTTTGGTGCAAAATGGTCCCGCCAGTCAGCCCGCTTAGTGGTGCCCGCGCGGGTGCACAAAAGATTTTGAGATGGTTTGCTAGTGCCGTCTCTTTGGTAGACCGACCAGACCGAGAACAGGCCTTGTTAATTCGGCATGAGGGAGTACCGGCTCGCTTGAAGGAATTGGAGCAGCTTTTCGTTGCTCATCAACAATATCTGCTCGACCACCCAGCCGAGGGTGCCGCTGAGTTGCGGGCAGTCGACCAATTTAATGCCGATTATGATCAGTGTTTTGAACAGGCGGATGTGATTATAAACAAGGCTCAGGCAATCCTATCCGCCCGGAGGGGTGAGTCGTGCACGCCCGGGGAGGTCAAGCCTACCCCGGCCGGCTTGCTGGGCAGACTGCCCACTTTAGACATCCCAACCTTTGATGGGAACTTGGCTTCTTGGATGGGGTTCATTAACCTCTTTGATAGCCTGGTTCACTCGAGGGACGACCTGTTCCCTAGCCAGAAATTGGCCTATTTGCTCTCTGCCTTACGGGGAGAGGCTGGTGTACTTGTCCAGCATCTACCTGTCAATGATGACAGTTATGATATTGCAAGGGCGTTGTTGACCGCCCGGTATCAGAATGTTCGCTTGCTAGCGGACACACATGTGGCTGCCATTTTAGGGCTGCCACGAGTATCGCGGGTCTCCTCATTGAGGAAGGAGATTTTGAACCCGCTGCTGAGCGCTATTAACGCGCTCAAACGACTTGATCTACCGGTGGACCAGTGGTCCTTTATTTTGCTCCACCTCATCCTCGATAAGCTTCCCATGGAGATGAAGGGACGCTTCGAACAAAGGTACGGGGGCAATAGTGCCTCGTACCTCCCCCCCTTCTCGGATCTCCTCAGATTTTTGGAGGATGAGTGTCGGATGACCGACCACTTGGATCTGGCTCCTATACCGGGACCGAGTACAGGTCGCTATGAGGCGACCCGGGCAGCGCCACGGAGAGAGCGCCGCCCGTACAAGCAATATACTGCCGTGCGGCACAACTCTCCACAAGGGGAGAGGCCGATGCCTTGCAAGTGTTGCAAGCGGGATGGCCATCGTTTGCCGGCCTGTCCCAAATTTGTTGGCCTACGCACCGAGGGGCGTAGAAATATGGCCAAACAGCGGAATTGGTGCTACCGCTGCCTGGGGGCTCATATGGCCTCGGCTTGCCCCCACCCACGAGATTGCCACTGTTGTGGAGGGGCCCATCACCCCCTTTTGTGCTTCAACAATAGAGACACTCGTGAGGTGGTGAGAGAGAGGGACTCGCACACGGGCGGGGGCCCTCCTAGGTCACCCACCTCTCCGAGGAGATCGGAGGGGCGTGCCACCCCTCCGCGGAGATTGGACAGGCGCCCCCCCTCCAGTGAGAGGATTGGGCGCCCCACCCCCCCTACGGGCGGGGGGGATCGACGCGCCGCTTATGAGGCGCCACCGCGGGATTGGGCCGCGGTAATTAGGGAGCCACGCCGGGAGCCGATACGCTTCTCTCCCCCTCTGATGGAGAGACCTCGTTTATCGCGGGCTCCCCCAACTTTCGCCCATCATGGGCACCGCCCGGCCCCCCGATGCAGCTTTGGTCGGGGTGTGTACGTGCCGGATTGGGACCCGCTCGAGCGCCTTGAGCGCCCTATTCCTCCGCCGCGCACGCATTTTTCTTCGGACCCCCCTTCCCCCCCGTTGCGGGGAATGCGGGAGGATTTTCACTAAACCAACTGTCGGCTGCAACCCCCCCACAGGAGCAGGTGCTGTTACCAACAGCCTCCGTACAGGTGTGGGGCCCGAGGGGCACCTTTGTTTTAGTTCGCGCCCTTTTGGATACGGGAGCTCAGGGTTGCATTGCCTCCAGCTGGCTGGTCCGGCAGTTGAGTTTGAACACATCTCCATACCTTGAATCGGCTACGGAGGAGACGGACGGAGACAATAGGACTCGGGGTAAGCCACAATCCTTTCTATGAGCTGTTAGTAATCAGCAATCAACCCAAAATTCCTTATTCGGTGAAACGCCGACGTGGTGGAGTCTACTTGGGGCACCACCAGGGTCAATCAGTAAAGCCAACTAATTCAACAAAATTCTTGGGTTTATATGTTGATAGCAAATTAAATTGGAAAAATCATGTTGATCATATTTGCTCTAAGCTTAGTCAGTTTTCCTATGCATTATTCAATTTACAAAAAATAGTAAATATATCAACCCTGTTAACTGCTTACCATGGAAGGGTTGGGTCAATACTAAGATACGGCGTGTTGTTTTGGGGAAACTCAACCAACAAAGATATTGTCTTTAAAGCTCAAAAGAGATGTATACGAGCGATGTTTTGTCTGCAACGACGAGATTCATGTCAGCCAATTTTCAAAAAATATAATTTATTAACACTACCTTGTTTATATATATTAGAATGCGGTATATTCGTTAAAGTCAATCCACATTTGTTTCAATATAATTCACGAGAACGTCATAAAACTAAATTAAGGTCAATACAATGTAAAACAACATTAATGAGCAAGAGTGTAATATGCAGTGTCCCTCGCATCTTTAATAAGATTCCGGAATCTATAAGAAATATTAAAGACCTCAATAACTTCAAGAAAAATCTTAGTAATTTGTTGATACAGAAGTGTTATTATTCTACTGAATCATTCTTAACTGACAAAGATTTCTAATTGGACCATTGAGTTGGATTGTACTGATTGTTGTGTTATTTTGTAAGTGTATTCTAATGTTAATTTTTTCATCTAATGTTAATTATCTTTTTTTGACAGTGATTATTGCAGGGCCCTCACGGGACTCATGTACGGTACTTACTTTATTAGCCATAAGAACCTTGTAACTACATGACGCAATAAATGATATGATATGATATATATGATATGAAATTTCGTCGGGGCTGGCAAAATCTCCGCGGTCGTTATGTTGAAGACGCAGGTTCGATCCCGCTCGAGATGAATTTTTTTATAGATTTATTTGCTTTTACACTTTTACTTGCACAAAACCTGTGTAACGTTTGACACCTCTTAGAGCACCTCTTTTGTTTTAACTGGATGGAGACTCTGTACCAGGGTCGTCTGCTTAGGTACGCAAAGCAGCTGTGCTTGCATTGCTGTGTTCCGGTTTGAAGAGTAAGATATGGCAGTGAAATTACTGGATACCTACTGTGACTTTACATCTTGTGTCACAAGTTGGCAACGTACACTGTGGTTCTTGTGGAGGTTGCAGTTTTGCTGCGAATCTCACAAGAGCCACATGTATTATTGACGGTGACACTTACCATCAGGTGGGCAGTTTGCTTGTTTGCCAACTTTCTGCAATAAAAAAAAATCTCTATTTAAAATAATCTCTATGAAATTGAGAATATTGGGATAGAGGCTCAGATCACACTGTTTTAAATAGTCTTTTTCAAATATTTACGATTTTATTGGCAAGAATTTTAAACACGTTTAATTGCCCTTCCCATATCGTTAAGCTTCTTCTATTTCATCACCCGTAGATTCTGCTAGTTCACCATTGTCTTCCACGTCTGTATTATTTACTGTATCAGGAACTGAAGCCGACACTGGAGTTGAAGGCGCACTTTCACCGTCAGCATCTGTTCTATCATCTGAAATATTAGCAACGACAATATGAGTGTTCTTCAATTGAAACTCAGTTTCAATAAAAAAGTTGAAAATGTGTGATTTTGTTTATTTGAGGACCAAAGTTGAAGTAAATGCAGCATATTATGGATATGCTGTTGCTATACCAATTAGTTCTAATACCAAGTAATTATTAAATAGAAGTAAAGTCTAACCAATTATATCTTCAGGTACTTCTATTTCATCTATTTCCTCTGGCTTAACCTCCAATACCTCAGGTACTTCGGCTTCATGCGACATTTGTGTTTCAGCGAAATCCTCTATTTCTTCCGCAACCATTTCAGCCACAGCGGTGTCCAATACTTCATTAGCATCGATTTGGTTGGGTATTATTTCAGGCGGTGCCTAATGATTGATGGTATTTCGGTATCAAATTAAAGCAACACTGAATGTATGTGATTTTTAATAGATATCGAAAACGTGAAGAGTAAACGTGAACAGGTGCATTGTATTATATTTGCTCTTAAGAGATTTTAAACCAGTGACTTTGATTGGAATACATTCCGTAAGTATGTACTTCATCAGTACTTTATATCCAGTATTAAAGATTACTACAGCAATGATTAGACAAGTACTCGTATGTGTAATACTTTGATTCACTTATTTTAGAGAAAGTGGTGTTAAATAATGTAGTTATTGTAATAAAATGATGTTAAAACCATTTTATTTTGAAAATATGTTTTAACTTACCTCGAGGAAAGAAATCTTCTGTAGCGAGGTCTCTTGAGTAGACTGGGAACGTGTAATCGACTGCCGTACATCTCCAGGGTGGCTGACTAACCGACTTTGATGAGATCCTGTGTTTGACAGTCGTATTTCTGTTTGGTTAGCGACAATTTGGATACGTACACTGTCAATGCTCTCATTCATTTTACATTTATTTTATATAAGTTAGAAATATTGAGAAGCGTAGGGAGAAAGGAATGTTTGGATATACTGTAAAGGGTGTAAAAATACCGGTACCGAAGCCGAACCCCACGTATTGCTCCCATCATCACTATAGTTTTTGTCTTCTAGACCATGGTTATGAAACTAATAGTTGCCGAGATATTCAAGGTTAAAGTTACAATTTTTTTTCGAGATTTTTATGCAAAACTGTTCGAAATGTATTTCGATAATTTTCGTCCAAAGAAACATCTACGAAAAATCAGTATTTCTTAACGAAATATATGACTGAAAAGGAATCTCTTGCGCGGGAAACCGTCTTGCTTTACCCGCACTCACACTGACTCACTAACACCGACGCGATATCCGGACGCGCAAGCCAGACGCGGGCACGCGTTACATTGACTAGTATTTATTGTCGTTTTTTTAAGCCTAAAAATTAATTTCGTTTCACATCATTGATTTTTCGTTATATTGCTTTATTTAATGGTCTGAATGCGTAGACGCGGGCTTCGGTATATACGTCTTTTTACACCATGTATTATTCAGAAATAATGAATGTAAGTCGACTGTTGAAGGAAATTAACAAGGTGAATGCAAATGCATGAATCAGTAAGGGACGAAGCACGCCAAATTATCTGGATCAAACAGGACATGTCCTAAGGAAAGGCCACATTAGCTCTTAAGTGACGAACGTGTATGAATGTTGAAGAATCTAGACAACCGCTGAGAGTACTATGATTTCTATCTAGGTCTATGGGAAGCAAGTGCGTCTATATGTTTGTAGGTACACTTATTTAAGACATTTTTAGAACTTACCCTCAGAATGACGAGCTAAAATTTGATGATCCTCTGCTGCGTCTTTTGATTCCCCATCCTTTGATCTTTCATAAGTCAATATCAGGCTTTTGCTTGATGATATGTTATCAAGTACCTAAAACAAAAACATAGTAACAGTGATGTAGTATTTGAAATAACTTTAGTCTAAAACCTTATTGAAATTTAGTTTTCAAACTTTTAAAACATATCAATTCAAATTAAAAAATTGTAAGTCACATTTCAGCCTCAATGAATTATTGATCAGTGTACTTATATCAAGTAAGCATTCTTTGAAATCCCATCTTGTCAGTTGCTGTTAAACCATGTACATTCATTACCTGGCTTAAAATTTCCTCTTTATTACATGGCACACAAGTAATTGTTTTCATTGGATCGTATTTAAGACTAGGTTCTTCGCTCTGGTACTTATCAAACATAGCTTCAACGTCGTCTTCTTGGATGTCCATGTCCTGAGTAATCGATTAGGTTGATATAATTGAGAAAATGCATCAGAATACATGAAAGGGTTTGCCGATATAATTAAAAGCGTTTCAAACCATTTTACATATTATTTCTACTGTGTTAATTATTACTAATAAGTAGAATAAAAAGATGCCGTTATAGTTAAAACTCTTTAGAAGCATATTCTGGTAAATAAAGACCCACCAAAAACATTCTGTAAAAAACTAGACAAGTCTCGATGGAGCTGCTTGTTTATCTCTAAAAACTAATGAAATCTAGACAAAGTCGTGCCAAGTCTAAGGTTCCTTACTGCGATTTCTTTATTATTATAGTTAATGTTGCGTGACTTGGCCGTTGGCTTGTACCCAATAACGTATAAAGAATGTTCAACGACCAATTCACACAACATTAACTATAATAATAAAGAAATCGCAGTAACGAACCTTAGACTTGGCACGACTATTACTTTTTAGAGATAAACAAGCAGCTCCATCGAGACTTGGCTAGTTTTTTACAGAATTTTTTTGGTGGGATTTCACTTTTTTTTGTAGAAACGTGAGCTTAGTGATTTATTTTATTAGATTTTCTTATTTGACACAGTTTTTTTCTTTTAAGGGGTAGTTTTTTATTATTACAGAACTATCTTTTCTTTTTTCTTTTCTTTATTGAAAGCGGCCCACCAAGTTGAATATTTTTTGTAAAGGCGGTATATCGATAACTCTAATAGTTTGGTTGGGCTCTTGTGTTTTCTAATCAGGGTCACCAGGTACTCAAGATCTTAGATTATCCTAGTTTTTATAGTTTTCCCTATAAGTGGCCATTAAACCCTAACATTGTACCAAATTTCAGCTCTTGAGTTTATGGGAAGTACTAGTTCTATTTTGATGATCATGAGTGAGTGAGTGAGTGTCTGTCATAAATGCGAAACTTTGCTTTCGCTTAACTTTGGAACTAAATAATCTACAGACTTGAAAATTTGGATTTTAAGTATGTGATTATAGTTTACTGGATGACGAAAATTTCTGTGTTCTGGTCTTATCCAGAGGTTCTCAAATAGGGGCCTGAAAATGCGGCGAAATGGTTCCAGTAAAGGATGGTACGGCAGTGTTTGCTTCGCGCTCGACTTGGCGGGGGCACTGCCGTGCCCCCAGATTTCTGTTTGTGTTAACATATGTACTTACCTATATTACTTCTATAATTTAGTGAGAGTGATATAAGTGTTATGAGATTTCAACTGCGGGAAAAAGAGTACAGAGTAGAACAAGGTATGAATAATAACAAATAAACACACTATACATATTTATAGCGTCGGAGCGGATCGGAGCGGAGCGTCGTCGGTGGCGCTGTGGCCTCGCCACTGGACTGTGCCCCGAGGAGAATCGGGAGGCCCGCGATCGATCCTGCCATGTACCAATGTGTTTTTCGTTTTACGATTTCATATTATGTATATAGGATATTTATCTGACGCTCCTACGGTGAAGGAAAACACCGTGAGGAAACCTGCTTACACCTGCGAAGTAATTCAAATGTGTATGTGAAGTCAACCAATCCGCACTGGGCCAGCGTGGTTTGACTAAGGCCTAATCGCCCTAACCAGTTAGGGTAGGCTCGTACCCCTTGGTGGGGACGTATACATATATATGAGCTGCGAAGATGATGATGAATATTTATAGCGTAAATCATATATTTAATAGTGAAACAACCCATTCTAACGTATTACGTGGTATTAATTAATGGTACGTCATTTTTTACGAAATTTTAAAACTTTACTGTAATGTTACATACGATGATAGGTCCAAGATCAATCTCCCGAGAAGCAGCAATATCAACAGGTGGGTCAAATTCAGCAAGTTTGACGCTATTTTTTATCGGCTTTGGCTTTAGATGGCCCAGTAAATTTCTGCGAACGTAATATCCCCTGTATGCAGCCTTGAAAAGTAAAGATAATTATTTTTATCAAAATAAAGAAAATGTGCACGTCAAAACCTTATATTGAATAAAGTTTATTATTTTGGTTTCATCTGTTAATGCCTAGATAGCTAACTAAATAGTCCTAAAGCCTGATTCACACAGATCACTCAAGCTATAATTCCGTCCGGCACAGTACTACCGCCAGCGTGATAATTATTATTTTATACTTCTCCCAGTGGCGGCGCTAGACCACATGTGGACGTCGGCGACATCAAGTTCGCGAGGCCTATTTTACTTCGCCCTCGGCCCTTCGGCCCTTTTAAATACTTAATTGTTACGAATTTTGACGCATACAAAACATACTCGAAGGCATTGATCGAAAGGCAAAAAATTTCTGTGTTCTCGAAAAAAAAAACACTAACGCAGGATTAAAACTAGGTAAGTATTCACTTTTCTCTTTCGGTTTCTATGGAGAAATAGATTACCTATATGTTAGTACTTACCTTAGGTACCTATTTCTTGGTTAATATTACGAGTATTTACTACTTGTAAAAGATATAGCTATTCATTTTGAGGAAATAATTTTGAAACTTGACGAAACTTGTACAATTTCTCCATGTAGTGTCGGTAGTCACGGACACTGACAGGTGTGGTGACGACGTTCATAGAGAATCTATAAAAAATAGTTATTAAGGTGTAGGTACTGTACCGGAACTGTAAATTCACTGATCTGTGTTGTAAAAAGAGTAAATGTGTATGTAAAAAGAGTGTACCTGAATTTTTCGTGTAGCTCTGACAAGCTCACTCATCGAGGGCGCGGTCTTCTTATACAGTTCCAACGTATGCTGTGCTGCTATCTCCCATGGTTCCTCTGGTTGATCTTTGAAGCTCTATAATTTATAAATGTCAGATTATTATCGAGACAACCGACTGACCTGTTGAAACAGGCTCTTCGGTCTATTTATTTATTTATTTATAAGACGCATAACAGGTTACAGTTACAACACATATAGGTAAGTATGCAAACACTTAAGGTCTATGACAGGTACTAATCTCTCACATAATCTCTTACACATTATAAATTTAAGCATTACAACCAGGTATCCCACCTGGTTGTAAGGCTTAAATTTATAATGTCAACACGATATGTTGAAAGCGCGGCTTCGATTCCAACAGGAGAGGATTTTTTTTCTTCTATTGATTTATTCATTTTTTAAATCATTTAGCATTTTAAAGAAAGAAAGAAAAGAAGAAAGAAGTCACGAATATAAAATTTGTAAGTTTGCTTTATTCTAAACCAATTTTCAAGACATCTGCAAAGATTTCGATATTGGATGTTGATTCTTCGTTATTAATAGTGAATGAAATCTACTTTGGCTTAACAAAATAGTTAAAATTTCGTTGGGGCTGGTAAGAAATCGGTGGCCCAGTGGTTAAGGCTACAACTTACCGTATGGTGAAGTCGCGGCTTCGATGTCTGTCCGTGACGACACAAAATTTTCTTGTATTGAAAAAAAATATACCTACTTATTTACAGCACGGTTTGTTCTCGACAGGATACGAAATAAATAAATATAGTTTACGATCATCTGAAAACTCCACAGTTGCATTAGAAATATTAACTGAATGGATTGGAAATTTTTTTACTGAGTTCATGAATTATAGTTTAAGCAAAAGGTTAAATAATGCAAGCGTCAAAAAACAGAGCACACAGTATTTTACCATTTGGTAACTCCATTTGCATCAAAGTTATCAAAATTCGAACAATGGAAAGTGTTCACAATATGTGCAGTCTATTGAGAATGTTCAAAGGTGACTGAAGCTATGTCTGGCGCCGGCTTAAGAAAAATCAGCAAATTCGTATACTTTCCTGATTGCTATAGCAATGGCGCCCATTTACAATATCCTGCGAAAGGACCGACCGATTACACAAAAATAGGTTGATATTTTTTATTGCACTACGAAACACGGAAAAACACAGAATCTGGTTTGTGGATACAAACGTTGCTTCGAGTTTTGGCTTCAGAGGGCAAAAACCTTTGTCTCCAGATACTTAAAAGATGTAGAAAAAAACTACAACTATAATTTACCTGCTCCAGTGTTTTCTTGCGACACCAATATTCTCTGTGAGCGGTCCTGGCGACTTGGCACACACGAGCGATGGTGTCTTCGTCCAGGAGAGTTTTAGTTAAGATTTTCTTTATAATTTGATATTCTTTTACTTTCTCTAAAATTTGAATCAAATGTTAGTAATCGTGAAATCGGATTATTCCAATTTGAGCTCCTGGGCACAGATTACATTCCTGGGTTATATCACCCAGGTGATCAAATTTCACATTTTTGTGTGTTAAAATTACCCGGCACCAAATCACCTGGGCTTAGAGCATTCATACCTGGGTGATCAAATTCCACATGATTTCAATTTATTTATTTTGCTAATTTATTTATCTCTTAGGTGATCAGGGTCTGATTTTTATTTCGGTTACCGTTCCAACCGGAACACAGCAACGTTGGCATTAAACCAACTGCTCTGTGGTTGAATGAAATAGACAAAACAGGTATTCGCGCAGACTCCTCTCGTTCTGACTGTCCCTATGATATTTTATTATCTATTATCTGGCAACTTAGGCCCATTTATACCGGTTGTTCCAAAAAAATAGTGTCAAGCGGAAGTCCAGAGATAGAGCACCCCTTGGGCTATCCGAATAACCCCTATGTATGTTCCGCGATTTTTTGTAGTTTTCGAGTTATGAACTTTTGAGAATTTACGACCTGAATAACTTAAAAAAAATCAAAGAAAAAAGTACAAGACTTCTCGAGATATTGTTATTACAACTGAATCTCCATCAGTTATACTTTAATGCTTAAAATAATCAGGTTTGTATCTTTCATGAAAGCTATGAAAATGTTATTACTTAAATTATGACTTAAAATTTCAACTTTAAATTAAAAATCTTAACGGGTGATTTCACGGTTCCTAATTAGGTCTAAAAGCTATGCCAGACTGTCGGCTTTCATAATCATTAAAAAAAGTAGTACTTAATGAGCCAAAAGTAAATTCTCAAAAGTTCGGTAAAAAATTCATAACTCGAAAACTACAAATAATCCTAGGATTCCATGTTTACTTTGTTGCATTTTTTGTTATTTTGTTTGTATGAAAAATTATTGGTTCTTTTAATCATCTCAAATTAATTGTATTGGTTCTTTTAATCATCTAAAACGGACAATATAGTTATTGTCCGTTTTATCATTTATTGCCGTATTATCGTCTCCACTATGTATGTTTGTAATTGAAATTACATATATCATTAAGCATTGATTTTAACCTTTTCCCTCACTTGATTCAGAATCTTCTATCTCCTCTTTGATGACCTGGGCAATTGCGTGCGCTTGATCCTTTTGTATGCCCAACTGCATCAGGTGCTCAGAAACCGTCGGTTTGCAGTCGCAGAGGTCCTCCAAAATCTTCGTGGCCAAAATTCCATGTTCCCTCGTCAACATCAAAGCGGACAGATAGTTTGCTATGAAATCGAACATCTTCGTTGGCTGTTCGCGTAACACCTAGTAGGTAATATAAATGCGTTAATAACACCGAATTTAAATGTTTTTTCCAGAAACTATTATCGACAAAAATTGCCTTCACTTACTTCACGTGAAATGTCTGCCATGAGTTCTTTTAGTCCTTCTGGCACGGAAAATACATTAGCACAACCGTGTTTTTGCAATAATTCATCCATTATAACGCTGGTTGGTTACACAGAATGAATTCACTTTATTTTATAGATATTGCACAATTCTCTGTGCTATATTTCATATTTTGATTATTCTAATGAGCATTATTTTCATTCTCGATGTCATGTAAATGTCATTTATGATCACACTTTGATTAGTGATTGATTACATACGAGAATGAAGCAAGGAGAGCTTATTGATGTCGTTGTATCTTACTAAAGAGGACTATTTTAAAGGCATCAATGTACAGTAGACAAAACAATAAGCTCCACACTTGCACTACAACTACTAAAAACATGGCCTGTAGTCGCGTTCTCTATTTTTAACTGACTTCGAAGTCGGTGCCGAGCAAAGATCACTTTGAAAGTAAAAAAAAAAAGTTATTTTTTTTAAAAAAAAAACGCTTTTACCCAAAAGACTAAAAACCAAAAAGTTGAAAATACATCATTGACATTGGATTTCCTCCCATATAATATTAGTTTTTATTTAATTGTACTATAACTAAGCATTTTTGTGATTCCAATATGCCAAAATATTGTATTGTCACCGGGAATACATATGTAGAAAAAATTTGAGCTCAATTGGAGCAATAGAAGTGGTCGAAAAATTGATTGCAAGATTTGATCGTGACAAAAAAACCAACAGACAGAGCAACTCAATAAAAAGCGTGTAAAAAAAATAAAAGAACAAGATGTTAAGATTTGGCACCAATTTCAATATAAAACTGTGATGTTGTATTGTACGTATACTTATATTATTTATGATTTTTTGGTGTTTTTGAAGTCGGTTTCATTTTTTTGTTGTTTTTTCACTTCCGGTGGATTGTGGGGCTCGAGGAGATGTAGTTAAACAAGTAAATTAAATAATTTGATGTGAATAATTTTATACATTACAATTTTCAAAGCAAATAAGAGTAGGTACTTAAAAGTACTCTTTTAAGTACTTTTAAGTTACTACACACAAGTAAATCTCGTGACAAGCTTTTATGTCATATAAATTGTGTCAAATGTGAAATGACGTTTTAGCTAAAAGTTTTAGTGTAAAAGTTTATTAATTCTTTTTAGCGCATTTAAATAAAAGCTTGTTTTTAAAAAGGTTTTTTTTATATTTGAGAGTTGCATTTTGCATTTTCTTTAAAAATTCTAAATAAATTAAAAACTAAATTAATCAATAAAGAAAAAAATTCTGACTTCTTAATTCTCGCTTTATACATTGCTCAACAATACTCGATACCGTATTGTCTGTAAGGCCCACCTTCAATGACCGCCCTTGGTATGACCTGCGTGCTAGGGTGGTTCCTGATGTATGCGATTATATTTGGGAATTACCTAAGTCCAGGGTATTCCCCCACAGTCGTTAAGATATGGCCGGTAGCTGCTGGACTGTCCCGGGAATTGGGGCTTCCCTGACCTTGATTATCCTGATTATGGACAATATGGGTGTTGACATTGGTTTCGTGGGTAAGGCCTCGCACACTGCGGGGAGAGTCCCACACACGCCTGTCGGCTGGCCATTGGCAAGAGCATTGAAGTGGAATGCTCTTCTTCAAAAAAAAAAAGGTAGGTATGGCGTTTGAATCTAAACATGAAATACATTGTATGTGGATGACTTCGAATGATATTTAATTATATTAGAGGAATATAAATTTCGAAATTCGTAATTATTAAAAATATGTATAATAATAAGTTAAGTAACCAACATGCTAGGCGACGGCCTTTACGCACTAAGCAATCGACACTATTATACAGGGTGTCCCAAAAAATAGTGTCAAGCGAAAGTCCAGAGTTAGAGCACCTCTTAGAGTACCCGAATCACCCCCATGTATGTTCCGCGATTATTTGTAGTTTTAGAGTAATAATTTTTTTTCTGACTTTTTGAAAATTTCGATCTAAAGAACTTAAAAATTTTTAATAAAAAAAAGTTGAGCATATTTTAATGTTTTTCTTTATGCCACTGAATTATCTTTAGTGCTTCTTTTATGTCTAAAATAATCAGCTTCGTAACTTTAGTGGAAATTTAGAAAACAGTAGTGTAAAGTCAAAATTTGAATGTTAGTGAATAATTACTTAAAAATTCATCTTTAAATTAAAAATCTAAACAGGCGAATTCATGGTCTCTAAGTATGTGTAAAAACTTCTCTAGACTCTCTGCTTTCATAATAATTAAAAAAAAGTACTTAATAGGGCTACTTTGGCTTAAATCGGCCATCAAAGACAGCAAGGTGAAAATTTCATAAAACTCGACTTCTGAATAATTTTTTTTTTAAATTCCAATTATTTATTAATAAACCAAAAATGATTGTAGAAAAGCTAAAAATTTATTATTTGAAGGTCAAAAATAACTGTTCCTGCTGCCATCTTTAATAACCTTTGAAGGTTTATTATAACTTAATAAATGAAACAAAACATTATTTTCAAAGTATTTGTTATTCGATCGCTTAAAGAAAGTTTTCAAAATGACGACCTTCGTGCTCAATACATATTCTACATCGTCTAAAAAAGTTTTCTTTTAAATTTATAAATGCAATTCTGTTGTTTTTATTGTTTCTTCCGCTTGTCTTAATTTTGTTCTTAACACTGTGACGTTTGTAATGTCCTTGGCGTATACTAATTCCTTGTAGTATCCCCAGACGAAAAAATCTATGGGGTTCAAGTCGGGGGACCGTGGCGGCCACGCAATGAGCCCTCCACGACCGATCCATCTGCCTGGAAATGTTTCAGACAAATGTTGTCTAACATTTCTAGCAAAATGGCATGGAGCGCCGTCGTTTTGAAAAATCATATTTCTCCGCGTTAATAGGTCTACATTTTCTAATAAGACGCCGAGATCACGTCGTAGAAATTGCAAGTAGGCCTCGCTGTTCAATCGGTCCGGTAGTTCGAACGGACCAATCAGCTGTCCGTTTAGGATGCCTGACCACAAATTGATACTAAATTGTTCTTGGAAATTAGATTCCCTTGTGAGGTGTGGATTTTCAATACTCCACGAATGGTAGTTATGCGCATTTAACACCCCACATCGCTTAAAATGTGATTCATCAGTCCATAGAATATTTTTAAAGAAATTTTCGTTTTCAGCTTGTCTCCGTAACATTTCCTGACAAAATGCCACCCTTCTCGGGTAGTCTGCGGGCTTGAGCTGCTGAACTTTCTGGATGTGATATGGGTGAAAACGCTCTTGATTAAGTATTCGATGTGCTTGTGATTTCGGAATTCCGATTCGACGTTCTATTGTTCTTACACTAACTGATGGATCTCTCACCACTTCTTCGACCACTGATTGGACAGTATCTGGGTCACTCATTTCAGATGGGCGCCCCGATCTTCTACCTGGTAGGCGTCCTTCCATGTAAGAGTTATGTACTCTTAAAATCATGCGATGATCAGGCCAAGTTTCAGGCTGAGGTCCACCTCCATTTTGTACTTGCTGCCGGAACAACCTGGCTGCTTCAGAAGCATTTCCTCTTGCATATCCATAAAAGTAATGCATAAGAGCATATTCTTGCGATGAAAAAGACATCACAAAATGAAGAGCTTGAAAAGTCCGTTAAGAATGCCAAATTTGTCAAAATCCCGTATTCACACAAAACCAAATCTTAATCGCACTCATGGTCCGTAAAGAAAGCAAAGTTCGTCAAATAATCACAAATGAGCGTATCGTACGTAAGGCGCAAACAAAAGCAGGCAAACGACTGGCGCCAGAACACAATAGGCGCTCGGACTACACCCCCCGCCTCATCCCCTTGTCACAAAGAATAGCATTCCTCAGTTACAGTTATCCATTTCGCCAATGAGAGTGAGAGAGATAGCAATAATGCGGTCTCTTTCATATCCTCTCACTCGGGCAATTTTTTAGCAGGTAAGTACTGCGTTACATCCAACACTACAACCGATGTGATCCGCGAGAAAAATATTTCAATATGGGTTTCATGTAGTTAATTTTTGCTAAATTGTAATTAATAGAAATTATAAAAAGACCAGATATTTTTTTTATCATCTGATAGGAATTTGGTAAATTTTATGAAATTTTCACCTCGCTGTCTTTGATGGCCGATTTAAGCCAAAGTAGCCCTATTAAGTACTTCTTTTTTTTAAATGATTATGAAAGCAGAGAGTCTAGAGAAGTTTTTACACATACTTAGAAACCATGAATTTGCCTGTTTAGATTTTTAATTTAAAGATGAATTTTTAAGTAATTATTCACTAACATTCAAATTTTGACTTTACACTACTGTTTTCTAAATTTCCACTAAAGTTACGAAGCTGATTATTTTAGACATAAAAGAAGCACTAAAGATGATTCAGTGGCAAAAAGAAAAACATTAAAATATGTTCTACTTTTTTTTATTTAAAATTTTTAAGTTCTTTGGATAAAAATTTTCAAAAAGTCAGAAAAAAATTATTACTCTAAAACTACGAATAATCGCGGAACATACATGGGGGTGATCCGGGTACTCCAAGAGGTGCTCTAACTCTGGACTTACGCTTGACACTATTTTTTGGGACAACCTGTATATATCACAGTGTTTGTAACCGAACTCCTCCGAAATGGCTTGACCGAGTTTTATGAAATGTTTTGTGTATATTCGGTAGGTCTGAGAATAGGTCGTAAACTAAACTACTTTTTATACCCCTAGGTGGTAAAGGTTTTTTTATTAGGGAGAAACGCAGTTAGTAGGCACGACTGTATTCTATACTATTTAATGGTGAATACCCGCCAAAAACTTGTAAAACATGTTAGGCCTTATTACATTACCCTATTTCTCGGGCCCTGTCGGCAGGGACAGGGTAGTGTAATAAGAAACAGGGAGGCAGGGTCCCTAAATAGGGCGACCGACCTCCCTGCCTCCCTGCCACGCTGTAGATCGTGTACGGAGCTCAGTCGCGTGGCCGCGAGCGCAGGGTTTACACGTCGATTTAAATTGCTAGTGTGTTTAGGTTTGGAGTATATTTTTTTTTCGGGGATTTTATTTATTTTCTTTTATTAAAGTTTATAGGGATATGCCATATCTTTGGAAAAAGAACATAAAGCCTACTCAAATAGATATAATAAAGGAGAATGTTCTCGACTGTATCTATTTTTTATGTATGTTCACTTATTACTCCGCCATTTGTAGACCGATTTTCAAAATTATTTTTGTAATCGTAAGAGTACACTCCGGGGGTGGTCCTATTGTCACCATGTCATGATCTGATCCCGGAATCCCGGGCAAATCGAGCAAAACCCTTAAATTTTTATAGGCACGTCCAACGTGTTTTATATCTTTTCTTAAGATATTCATGCACTCGTATTTGCGTCTGGTAGGTAGTCATCATGTCATGTGACTGAGCATGACATGAGCTGATGATGTAAGGTTAATCATTAATAATTCTTTCAAATCTGTTTAGAGAGAATGACGTTTTATTTTAAGTTATTGTGGTGTTTACCTTGGCTCAAATTCTAATACGCATACTCTTATAAGAAATTTACTAAAAATATTGGAAAAAATTTATTTAAACAAAAAAAAACCGACTTCAAGAACACCAAAAAGTTATAAATAATGTAAGAATACATCGCAGTTTTATATTGAAGTCGGTGCCAAGCAAAGATCACCTTCAAAGTTTAAAAAATATAAGAACAATTAGTTAATATCATGGTTAATATAGCTACTTAAAAATGATGTTGTATTATTCTTATATTATATAGGACTTTTTGAAGTCGGTTTTATTTTTTTGTTAAAAAATTTTTTTTATTTCTTTATGTAGATTACACGGTACCGACAGCCAAAGTCACGGCTAAGCCTTTTTTGGGATTTTGATAAACTCGGTGCCATAGTGCTAGACGTGCAAAACGTTCGACTTTCGATTCTACTGAGAGCGAGTTTTTTTTTTTTTTTTTTTTTCGGCAAACGCAGTTTGCCTACCACTATGCGGAGTGGAGGTGGAGAATCCCTCATGGATACCCGCACGGCCGGCCGCACGGGTTATGCCGGACTCTTACCGGCTAAACTCCACCTTATGCCTTTAACCCGAAGGTCATTAAGGCTTCATCGGATGGCGACCGCCCCTCAGGAGAGGAGATGAGAGCGAGTTAAGCAGGCAGCGCTTTTATAGGCACATGACAAACAGGGTCCGAGAAATCGTGTAATGTAATAGGCCACGCGCCAGACAGGGCCCGATAAATCGGGACCCGATAAACAGGGTCCGAGAAATAGCGTAATGTAATAGGCACTTTTGTCACTGTTCGCTTCACAAAAGCAATAAAACCAGAAAAACCCGCGAACGAATATAATAATTAGCTAAGGTTGCGTTCCAAAACGGATAAGTTTCGCCCGGTAAATAGCTAACTTTGCCGAGTCAATTAGATCCTGGAAAGAGCGATTTATTTATCCTATAAAATTCAGGGGTGATAATTATTCTGTCATGGCTGTTATGTTAATGTCAATGTCACTACTGACAGCAGTGACAGTTAACATTAACTTGATGCGGTAAATTTTCGAAATTTTCTAAAAGAATTATTGTAGCATTGCAATTAACTTCAAATTCAGAAAGATGATACCGACAGCAAGTGATCATAGAATAATATACTCTCTACCGAGAGATAGCGATGAAACAATATGGGAGAGAGGTTAGGAAATTCCCAGATAACGCGTTCCGCGACGCTAGGTCAGAATTCTTCGAGAAATCACTTTTTACCCCGTTCCAAAACCGATTTTCAATCGAGTAACTTTACCCGACAAAGGAAATTTTGTTTCGGAACGCAACCTAAATTAACATAAGTAATTTTTTTTCACAACACCCTCGTTTCGGTAATCAAATGATTACAAGCGATGTTTCGCTATTTGCAATTCTTTGTCTGTGTGACCAAAATAGCCGCGACTCACGGCTTTACCTATGAATCATACTAATCTTTGTGATGCTATGGTTCCAGTTTGACTGGCTGTCACAAGGATTCATGCAATATATCACAAGCAATTTCAATCTTATTGCTTCAATATTAGGAAACTATACTGTTTGGCGCTCCGCAATAACAGTTGTACCATTATGATAATATTGATAAGCCTGTGTCACTCCTAGCCCAACATCGACGCAGTTCGGTCGTTTTATACCGAAAATAAAAAGATTTTACGAAAATATTAATAACAGATAACACACGTGTGGATTGTGTTTGAAATACGATAAAGCGTTGTGCAAATAAGATAAATGCAGTGTTACTTCCGATTGTGGAGTGATCAGTGATTTGGAGTTAGTGAGTTAGTTCGCCGCGACCATGGAGGTGACAACGGCGAAGGCCGTGTCCATGTTGACGCTAGGTCTGGGAAGCTTCGTAGCTGGTATGTTGCCGGCGTGCTTTTCAGAGCGAACAAGAGAGAAACATCCACTTTTAGTGTCTTGCCTGCTGTGCTTTGGAGCGGGAGTTCTATTTTCCACTTCCCTAGTCCACATGCTGCCTGAAGCGAGGGAGAAGCTTCCTAATCTGTCAGAGCTGATGTTCTGTGTCGGATTTTTCTTGGTTTACTTGGTCGATGAACTGGTTCACCTCTTTTATGGGCCGAGCAATGACCCTCATCGCCAAACGTATGGTAGCAACGAGGAGACGAGCCTCCTGAACCCCCCGAGGAGTTCTAGGGGCAACGATGAGGAGATGCTGGACAGATGCTGTGGGGACACAAGGAACCCGATGATGTGCCATGTCAGTCACACCGCCCCTTGCAACAAGAGCTCTTCCGGCGTCATTGGTTTGCTGACGGCGCTATTTGTGCACAGTCTTCTGGAGGGACTGGCGATTGGACTGCAAGAAGATTCATCTCAGGTTTGCAGTTTTTATTACACATTTATTTGCTACGAATCGGCAAAGCATAACACCCATCACGTCTAAATTTTCAAAACGTTTCAAAATTGCTTAGTTTTAAATTTGCAAGGTAGGTATGTAACAAAACAAAAAAAGGAGTATCTTCATTAATAATCCGTGAAAATTTATTACTCGCTTTCCTCCCGCAGCTTCGCTCGCGTTACTTTTGTTTCTCCCGTGGGAATTCTATATTTTCCTGTAGTGAAAACAATTCAAAATATAAAGCAAAATTAAGTCCCGTTGAAATCTTCTCTCATGAGTTACTCAAACAAAAAACAAAATTGCAACCCAGTGTTTGAGTGTTTTTGGAAATTCCCCCCTTAGAAATGTGAAATAGTCACATTTCTAAGGGGGAATTTCCAAAAACGCTCAAACACATGTTAACTCATTTTTAATTAGAATAGAATAGAATGATTTTATTTGTCTCATAATTAAAATTTTTTTTACGTTAAGTTTTTTTTATACAATAAAGTGGCTTGGCAAACAAGCATACTACCCACCTGATGGTAAGTGGTAATAGTCACCTATAATACATGTGGCTCCTGTGAGATTCGCAGCAAAACTGCAACCCCACAAGAACCGCAGTGTACTTTGCCAACTTGTAATATCAGATGTGAAGTCACTGTACCCAGTAATTTCACCCTTTAAACCGGAACACAGCAATGCAAGCGCTGTTGCTTTGCGGCAGAAATAGGTAAGACGGAAGTACCCAAGCAGAGACCCTGGTACATTCTCCCCCTGATAGCAGGCGAACCCTGGTACGGAGTCTCCCTAGTTAAAATGCAATATAGATTTAATTAAACAAGCCAAAATGGTCTATGGCTCAGTGGCTGCAGAAGATCCCTAACCCCTGCACGTAGTAACTATTAATTAATCTGTGCCCCTGCTATTTTGTCATGGCCTCACCAAAATCAATGCGACTAAAAAAATCTTCATTAATATCTTCAACAGATGTTATTTTTTAAAGGATAGTATAATTAAAAGAGTGACTGTAAATGAAAATTTTAAGAGACAAAAATTAATTAATTTGGGTTATTGTATTACTAAGTGAGCGACTGACTGCGAATGACGATAAATCAACCATAACGTAACTTAAAAACATTCATTCGAGTTACTTCAAATACAAAATGAGAAGCTTCATAATACTCGTATTTGAGCGACCTAATATTTGTTTGAGTGACACTCAAACAAATACATATTAGGTCCTTAATTTTTTAGGTATTTGGCAAATGATTTATTTATGGTGAGCGGTATTTTATCTTAAATTAAGTGTTTCGAATAGAAAAACCACTTTGAAAAATACCATAATGAGCAGAGTAGCTACTTTGGTTCATTTTTTTTAAATTTTTTTTTATTAATTTTTGAAAATTAATAACGATAGAACGAGAGGAGGGGAGCTACCCCTTGTACCTCTCGGCGATGCGTAGTTTTCGAGATATTAATTTTTAAAATTTTCACATACCTAATCTCAAAATGTATGGGAATAGGTTGGGTTGTGTATTAATAATGTTTGTGCCGCACCTTGAACCCATTTAAGAATTAGAACATGTTAAAATTGGAAGATTTTAATAATATGATTACAGTGGTATAGGTTCCCATAGAATATTAGGTATGACGCTGCGCTCGCTTCGCTCGCTCCGCTACGCATGGTCATGTTCTGAACTTTTTTTTTTAAGGCGGGGAATAGTAGATTGCTTTATAAGGGTGGAACGGGCGGCTATAGTCCGAGTAGGGTTTGATTCCTTTTACCCGTGTGTAGCACTCTACTTTTCATTTCGAATGCAAGGAAAATAAAAAATAGCTTTTCTAATAAAATTTATTAATAAAAATACTCCTAACATGACATATCGACATCGTGTTTTACACTTAGTGCACTTTTAAGCATTGAATATCTGCTCCATAGCGTAGACGCCTGCACTGTATGAGATAGTTCATTAAAGTATATAAGAAATACATTTTCAGAAAATGATTTTATATTCCTTACATCTCGCCACTTCATAAAGTCGGAATATGTATTTAAATATCTTTCCTTTGAAATTTTTGGCAAAAAAATTTCGAGTATTGTATTTGCTTCGTTCGTGACTGAATCTGGACCCGAAATTTCAGAATCGCTTGAATTCATTGTTTTTCTTAAATACCTAAATCACACAATCAAGATTTCGGTACAGCGTAACAGATTCCCCTCCCGCCAAAATTATCTTTTTCACAGGTATTTTTAAATTTGGAACATCGCGTTACCTATTACTGGCCATTCAGCCAAATACTTTTATTATCATTGTACCAAAGATTGTATGTACGTAACCTAATTCAGTTCTATTTTTAAAATTTTACTTTCCGCCCTAAGGTGTAAATAGTATGAGAATTTCCCGCCCGCTGGTGGGAACTAGCGTTTTCCTCCCAATACTCAGATCAAGGAAACGCTCCTTTCCGAGCATGAGGAATGAAAATCTCTTTACGATTCAACAAGGGACTGAAAGCTTACAAGGCCGCCCCAAGGATATGCCATTGGACTCGTGTATAAACCCCATACCTGGCTAAACCACCCTTTAGCAACTTCTACCTCCTCCGTAGAGACACAATCGGGATCGGCGTTAGCCATTTCCCGAGTGCGCCCCCTGGAGGGTAGACCCGACGACGGTGAGCCAGCATAGCTGACCCAAGCGCCAGGTCTTACCTCTACGGGGGGGTCGACAAGTGCCATAATTCGACCCCCCAGACGGGCAGGCTAGGGGTAGAAGAGTGTCTCTCAACCGGTTGTCGGCCGTCCGGGCCATTTCATCCCCAGCTTGCTTAAGGGAGTTGGTGGCGCGCGTCCAGGAACGCGCGCCTCCTCCTACCCAACCGCCTGCGCCGGAGCGGTGCGGCGAGAGGGTCAACCTCTCGCGCCTGCTCCGCTGCCTCCTTCTGCGAGATCACGTCCTCACAGAAGGAAGCGACAGCCTCCCACGCCGTCGCGCTGGTCAGCATCTCGCGTGCGACGCTGACCAGTGCGACGGACGCACCCCTACCTAGGCCCAGCGCGAGGGCTAATGCGTCACGCTGGGGTCGTCATGTTCTGAACCTAACCTAACCTACAGTAAGCAATTTTGACCCTGTTTTCTTTTGTGGTGGCGGGGGGCTTCGCTCCCCGAGCCCCCCTGTTGGCGGGCTGTGCCCCCCGTCCACCTGCTCTTTTACACAAAGATGCCCTCTCTGTATTTCTAGTCGCTCACATAGTAATTTAGTCACACGTTTAAAATTTTAATATCCTAAATCGATTATTCATAACCCACTTTTTGTAAGCTCGTTCTGGATTTTATTATTAACTAGCTGTGACCGCGACTTCGTTCGCGTGGATGTCCGAAAATTACAATATCGTGATGTTATATAAAACCTTCCTCGAAAAATGGACTATTCAACACAAAAATAATTTTTCAATTCGAACTAGTAGTTCCTGAGATTAGTGCGTTCAAACAAACAAACTCTTCAGCTTTATAATATTAGTAAGTATAAGTATAGACATAGACGTTCTTTATATCATCCTTCGTATAGATTAATATTCGTCGTCAGTTTAGTTAATTTTTCGTAGACTCAAATTCATACCGCTCAAGTTATTAAAATAGTATCTCATCATCAGTCGCTACCTGTTTTTTTATAGGATCGTTTTATTATTCCCCTTTTTTAAATTACCATAACAAGCCAACAAGAGAGACGCTCATCAAGTAACCCTTTGCGATACTTTCTGTGGAAAGTAGATAGTGATCAGCTAGACCACGAAGATTACGGCGGCAAGAACGCATCCTTTCCTTTCTATTAACATCCTGTATGACCCACCCACATACCTCATCTTATATGAAAGAGAGTTTCCAATTTCTTGGGACTGATCATCAGCGAGTTTTGCGGTCCAAGTCGGATAATGTCCTTAAAAATACTTATTCAGATTCGGGCTATTTCAAAAAATCTTTTACGATGAAATCTCCACAGTTGTGGGATGGATTGCCTCGAGATATCCCACAGTCGAAGACGCTTGCCATTTTAAAAAACAGAGTCCATAACTATCTCATGGCACAGTCACCTTTACAGCTTGTTTCATCTTGTATTGTATTTTATAACATTATTACATTTGTATTTTTTAAAGTATGTATAATATTTGATATTTTGTTCATGTATCCTTACATATTATAAAACACCCGCAAGTCCCCCCGCCGCGTCGTGATAAACCCAAAAACTACAGCACCGATTTTCAAGCGGTTTTCACCACTCGATAGCGTGATTCTCGAGGAAGGTTTTAGTATATAATTTGTTAAGTTTTTGTATTTATTTCTGTGTACATTAACGATATTTGTTGAAGATGCCGAAATGAAAAAAAAGATGTTACAAAAAATAAATTAAGGCGAAACTTAGTTCGCAGGCACAGCTAGTTTATTATATAAATATGTATGTGATATAAGTATATATTATTATTTTCAAACAATTTTTTGTGTATTGTTTATTTTATGACGGCACACTGCCTTATCCAAATAAGTATCCGTTTACAACGGTTGTCTGGAACAGATCGCTGCCAGCGATGAGACCGCCTTTGCCCACATCACTTTTAAGAGTTTTGTTATTGTTTCTGCTATATTTGTGTGCAATAAAGTATTGAATCTATCTATCTATGTTAACGTGACAAACCATTTTATGTTTTTATTTACCTTTCTGAAATACTTTCCTGTAGGTACGTATGGTCTCGTTAAGTATAATTTTTATCTGAGAGTTCATTATTAATCAGCTAACCTTGATATCCTTACCGCAACAGGTGTTATCAAATTGATTCAATGTACTCACCTACTTAAGTTTAAAGTCAATGTTTAATACGTATTTTAACTAAAATACTGTTCATCATAAAATTATCATTTATCCGCCCCGGTTCGTACGCAAAGAATACTAACAGTGTAAAGTATCATCGTACATCGTACAATATTATAATATTAGGTACTTTTTATCACCCCGGAATATTTTGGGGATGCTTCAGGACACGGTAGTAAAATGATTTCACAGCTCATATACGTCCCCACCGAGGGGCTCGAGCCTATATTAGGGTGATAAGGCCTTTTAGTCAACCACGCTGGCCCAGTGCGGATTGGTCGACTTCACATACACCTTTGAATTTCTTCGCAGATGTATGCAGGTTGCCTGACGATGTTTTCCTTCACCGTAGGAGCGTCAGACAAATGTACTACATATGAAATTCGAAACGAAAAACACAGTAAAGGCATAGTACATGGCGGTTTCGAGCCCGGACCTCCCGATTGGAAGACAATAGTGCTGAGTCCACAGCGCCACCGACGCTCCTAGTAAAATGATTTAAATATTAATAAAAAAACTCGCCTATTTATTTTTATATAAATTTTCCAAAATATCCAAAAATATCGCACTAGATTAGCGCAGTATTATTTAAAATATCTTTTCACAATTTTTTTAATCTAATTCTAATGTATGTGTCCTGAAGCGTCTCTTAAATTTTCCAGGGTGATAAAAAGGTAATCCTGTATAAAAGGATATTTTTTAGACATGAGCCAAATGCAAACAAACAAACAATCAAATCTATAATGTTTATAATATTAGTTTATATGTATATAGATCCCTGAAAACAAAGACAGCGTAGGCTAAGTAGGTAAAACCGCGGGGGCAGCTATAAGCAATAGTTAAAAATGTTTAACCGCCTTTGCTTGAAACCTAGTTTTGATCTAAAAGTTCGAGATTCAATTGCCCATAGCGGCAGGAGAATATCTTCTTATAATAATAAAATAATAATAATTCATTTATTTGCACCTTGGTTTGGTTGGTGGTAGGGTTCTAAGGCCCGCCTGGCTGTTCCACGACGTTATCCAAGTTTGCCTCCTTAGCATTATTGTATTCCGATTTTAAATTTCATGTAGTTGTATTTGTAAGTATTCATTTTCTTTACAAATGTTTATAAAAAGAGATATTTATCAAAGAATGCAAGAAAAACACTTCGGCTTTTTCTAGGGCTTCTTAAGAGCGTCGGTGACGCTATGGACTCGGCACCGGTCTTCCAATCGGGAGGTCAGGACCTGGGTCCGGGGTTCGATCCTGCCAATCCTACCATGTATCGATGTGATTTTCGTTTTTCGAATTTCATAATAATATGTACATGCGCCCGACGCTACTACGGTAAAGGAAAACATCGTACTGCAACCTGCATACATCTGCAAAGAAATTCAATGGTGTATGTGAAGTCGACCAAACCGCACTGGTCCAGCGTGTTTGACTAAGGCTTAATCATCTTAACATTAGGGCAGGCACGAGCTCCTCGGTGGGGACGTGTATGAGCTGGGGTGAGGGTTTTTGGATTGACAAAGTATTAATATAACTGAAATTTCGGCCTTAGTTGTCGGCATCAACATTTTTTTTTATACATACCACAACGGTGGCTTATGGTAAGTGATCACCATCGCATAAGGACACTTGCAACACCAGTGGTATCACTCGCGCGTTGCCAACCTTAAATTTAGATACCTCTTCACGCCTTTTTTGAAGAACTCCATGCTGTAGTCCTTATCGAAAACCCCAGAAGGGAGCTCATTCCACAACCTGAGCGTACGCGGAAGAAAATGTCTCGTGAACCGCACTGTACGCCGCGACCATTTTGGTTGTAAGGTGTGAGGATGAACTCCCTCCCGATGGCGAGCGGTGCGATATGGTGAAACGTGGCCGTTGGCATCATATCGAACAGTAAAACCCGAGATGTCAAAGCTTAAGTTGTTTTCATGTAGTGTTGTTAATTTATCAGTCCAGGTGAAATTCCTTCATTGGCGTCCCGTCTGTTGGCGGTTTTACTCACATATATAATTAGCCCGATAACTTATTTCCTTGTAGGTCAATGTTTGTTTCGAATTCCTGTTCCTTATTTACGAGTAAACTGCCTTAGCAAATGAAACCTTTACACTGGATATGTACCTACTACCCACGGACCTGAAAAATGAAAAAAAGACGGATGGAGCGTTGTTGAATCAAGAGTGAAGCATGCAAATGACAGCACATTTGTATGTGTGCGTGTCTTGCTCGTAGAAAAATGACAGCTTTTTGTCTTACCTGGTACAGCTGTGTGAGTGTAGGTCGTGTACAAACACATGAAATTGTCATACCTTGCATGCTTCACATTTGTTTAATGCCATACTACGTCCGTATTTTTTTGTAGGTCCATGCTACTACCTAAAATAAAATTTGGATTGACTGTTTAATTTCTTTTTATCTCGGGCGGGGTTCAACCCTGCGTCTTCTGCGTGTTGTCGCCACGACCATTAACCACCAAGGTCACCAAGCTTTAGGGTAGGCCCGGCTCTCTGCCGACACACGCTCGTCATGTAGCCAACGGCGAACGTCGAGTACGGTGTGGTCACGCATTTCACTCGAAAAAAAAAGGTCACCAAGGTCTTATGCAACCAAACTTTAACTATATTGAGTTTTTTTCTTTACATGTCCTAAGACATCTTGTTTCTTGCCAAATTTTATGGTTCCAGGTCAACGGAAAGTAGCCTAACGGCCTTATTAATAAAATTTTACTCCTTGAATCATCCTCGGATCAGTTACACCGTGTTTTGTCTTGTTTTGATATATGACAGCCGACATTTGCGGAGTAAATTTTTTATTACTAAGGCCGTAAATGTATTGGTTCTCTCGTGTAATAGCAAAATATGCGAAAGTATGCGATTTTTCGCAGCTGCATTTCAGTTTAAGATCTCTATGCATTCCCGAGAAAAAGGTTCTTGACAGACAGACAGACGAACAACGAAGTGATCCTATAAGGGTTCCGTTTTTCCTTTTGAGGTTCGGAACCCTAGAAATCTAAACAAAAGCTTTAAAGTGAAACAAGTGTTATATTTATGACTTTGTATTTTTTTAAAATGTTAAATAACATTCTTTAAATTATTTAGTACCTACTAGCTTTCCGCTCGCGGCTTCGCCCGCGTTATTATTGTTTTCCCGTGGGAATTTTATATTTTCCCGTAGGAAAAATAATTTTGTAGCCTATTATATAGAAGACTGTTCTTTATATTTAGGAGCTCGGATAATAAATTTCATATAAATTGGAGCAGATTTTAAATATTTTCCATAGAAACTTTCAACCCCTATTTTACACCCTAGGGGCTGAATTCCAATAAACCATGAAACACGTGTTCAATGAAATGTTTTTAAGAGCATGAATCTCAAGTTTTATTAAAATCGTTGTTAATTTAAAGATGTTTTCTTACAAACTTGCAACACCTATTTCATCCCTTATATTATTTTTTATACAGAATGGATGTTTGAGATGGGATTTAAAGGACAGGTACATTAACCGTTATAGTTACAAGAAAACATTGTTAGGCAACCATCCATAACTTTTTAAGATATTCTGAAATGCATTCACGGATTTTGGAAAAAAAATACAGTCAACAAAAAAAAATGCTGAGATAGCAAAAAACATTTTTTATGCCTATCGATCTTATTTCATGTAGGGATCAAAAGACTCTATGGGACCATTTAAGGTATGAGTACTAGAAACGACAGAAATCGCCAAAAACATTTCCCATACATTTTGTACGGAAAATTCTTGGATCGTATTTTTTACGGTTATCTCTCTATGAATCCTATTTCTTACTTTTAAGGGAAACTGTTATTCAAATAAAAACAAATTAAATCATTTAAACATGTATTTTTATACAAAAGCAAAAATATCTAATCTATCTGCACATTAGTGTGGTACGCGAATAAGTACCTAACTACAGTCATGTACCAACAAGCAAGGTAATTAAAAATCTTTTGACGAATCACGCTAGAAGAAAGTGGTACGTTCAAAAAGATTTTTGCGTTTGTTTAAAAATACATGTTTAAATGATTTAATTCAGTATTTATTTAAATTACTGTTTCCCTTAAAAGTAAGAAATAGGATTCATAGAGAGATCACCGTAAGAAATAGGATCCGAGGATTTTCCGTACAAAATGTATGGGAAATGTTTTTGGCGATTTCTGTCGTTTCTAGTACTCATACCTTATGGTCCCATGGATTCTTTTGATCCCTACATGAAATAGGATCGATAGACATAAAAAATTTTTTTTTGCTATCTGAGCATTTTTTTTGTTGACTGTAACTTTTTTCCAAAATCTGTGAATGCAGATCAGAATATCTTAAAAAGATATGGATGGTTGCCTAACAATGTTTTCTTGTAACTATAACGGTTAATGTACCTGCCCTTTAAATCCCATCTCAAAAATCCATTCTGTATAATGATGGATGTTTAAGCGTCTTAAAATTTTCCAAGATGATAAAAAACACCGTGTATCATGAAGCAAGTGTATACATAAGATTTTAAGAGAAAATGCATTTTATTTAAAAAAATGCATTATCTTTTAAGATGCGCGTTGCCTCTATGCTTCGTAATGCGTGGTAAATAAAAGTTTAAACCTTTTTAAAATGACCGGTTTTTTTAAATATCAAATTCGTTGCCCGCACTTCTTGTATTTTGAAATGGTAACCCCAGTAGGGATGCAATTCATGCACAAATATAGCATTCGAATTTATCGATCCAAGTTTACCCTCTGAATCACACGTGAAATCGGTCAGTCCTTGAGATTATCATCAATTATACAGTAATTCACTACGTATCAGCTGCCATTGTTTACTTAACACTGATAGCAGCAAAATATAGTACAGTGGGCGCAAAGTCAAACTTAACATTTTTACTACGAAAAATACCGCAATTACGAGCATCATAAGAGCTGTCCAAGGTTAGAGTGAAGCTTAATGTGGCTCCTACTGTACCTACGCGTATTCTTTGTATTTTTAAAACGCATAATCGTTGTTGACGTTTAAGGTTCGTACACGTCAATGATAATCGATAATTGATTGACCTCATTACCTGCTAGATTAACTCAAGTTGGCATATCTTAGCTGGGAGCCACCTAAGTCCAGTAGGCTGATTGGTAGACTCAGTCCGTAGAATCCCGTAGCTCAGTCCCCCAGGGGACTATAGAGCAGTCATTATTCCACCTCAGTCCCCTATGGGCGCATTACGGAATGGGTGTCATCACTTTGCCGTCACCACAGGCTGTCACAAACATCGAAATCGGTAACCACCACCTTCTCATTCGTATTACTTTCGATCGGCTGATGATGCAGTTCATGCAAGCGAGAAAAGTAAACCTATCAAAACATTTGCGATTTTTTCACAAATGTATAAAAGTAAGCTGTCGAAAATAAGTACTTAGAAAATACATTGCTTGGAAATTACCGCACAACTTGTGTTTTGAATTAATATTCCTAATTTTGTGCCTATACTCTGATTTTATTAAATTTTCACTTTTCAATTTCATTTTAGATATTTCTCTTTTATTGTCATACTAGCGGCCATTCCGCGATTCTTTAGGGGACCTACACGCACTCGTAATTAAACCTACCTGCCTACACTTACCATAACCTACATATCTACAACTAAGTACTTCTTAATGCTACAAACCTACACCTACTTACCAACACTTTGACAAACACTGTCGACACCTCCAGGGCCTAGGATACCCCCTATTATTGTATTCCACTCGCAGAGTGGGGGTGGACTAGATAGTCCTAAGCATATACGAGTATATTAAGAATACTCGTAAGTACCACCTAATCAGAACAAACTAAAAGAAACATCTACCTACACCTACATTCTTACATATACTTACATGTCCACCTAACATATCTAACTAATGGACTCTTGTGAAACTTATAAAAACAAATACACAAACTTTCATAAGGATCAAAGTTTTATAGTACATGTTTGGGAAAAATCTGAAAACCATAAATACATAGTTAGGGATTTATATACTTAGATAAGTTTGTAAGGAACCATTGGTGCGCAAGTCCCATTCGCATTTGGCCGTTTTCTTTTCAATATCATTTCATTATACTAGGTACTCCTGCTCCTCGGCGCAGTGGCCTCCCACAAGTTCGTGGTGGGCTTCTGCCTCGGTGCAGAGCTGTGCGCGAGCGCCCCCGGCCGGCTCTGCGCGCACATAGTCTGCGTGACGCTATTCAGCGGCGGATCAGTAGCTGGCATCGGTATCGGCGCCGGCTTGGAGGTCTCTAACGCTGTGAAGGACTCGATCGCCATACCAGTTATGCAGGTAAGGCATTTTAATTGCTGACAACAATGGGTGGTGATGGGTCCTAATCACCAAATTCATTATACCAAGCTAAGATCTAAATCTAAAATATTTAAAATATTGAACTCATCAGTTTGAGTTGTGTTTATGTATCCACGCTAGTGTTCGTTATGTCCAGGCGTGATTACGACGTGAGAATCAAAAAAGCTCGCATAGCCCCAATATTGTGGTGTGTGTGTTTGTGTGTGACCATGAACATTGAACCACTTTCATTATGAGATAGATCATAGAACATGCGTTCTATTACTCGTAGGCTTAGCTCGTAGGTGACTATAGCAACATACCAATTAGGTAGCCAGTGAGTTGGACAATTTTGTTGTATGAACAAAAACACATTTTGCTTCAATAGGTCGTGTTTTTTAATAGAAAACAGCAGCTTTTGCAGTAGCTTACGAGTTGGTCCCATAGTGGAAGTTTATCAATTTGGTAGCTTGAACTCTGACCAAATAACTTTAAATTAGTTTCATAGACCAGTTTGATAGTGTAGTCGATAATCAGCCTGACCTTACACCAACATTAAAATTACATTATTTAGTAGGAGCGTTGTCTGATGAACCTAGGAGACTAATCCAACATTTAAAATTATAATTAGCCAGATTGTTCTAATTAAAAATATAAAACCATGAAGGTTTAACGGATACGCCTTTCTGTTACGTTACGGCGTTTCATCATCATCATCATTTACAATTCCATTTAATTTATAGATCCATTTCTCAACCATTCCAGGCTTTAGCCGCGGGTACTTTACTGTACGTGACTGTAAGCGAGGTGCTTCCTCGCGAGAGGGCGCGCTGGCATGAGCGCAAGCGCAGCGCAGGCGTCACGCAACTCGTCGCCGTTACTCTCGGCTTCGGCCTCATGTACCTGACCACGAAGTACTTAGGTAAGCTCTCACTGGAATTCCGGCGCCTTACCATGATTGCTTATAGCAAGGTTGAAACAATATTGAAGCAGAGGCACCACTCTTGCTGCGTATAGCGCCATCCCGCTCCCAGTGCTGTTTAGTATTGTTTTGGGCGATCATGGTTAGGGGACTATCAACGGTGTGTACATACTTATACTATATTCATCTGGGCATGACAAAGAAAATAAGGTTTCTCAAACTCTTTTGTTCATTTTGTTATAATATAGTAAAAATGACGGGTTAAAACTCGACGGATTCCAGAATGTCAGCGATCAACGTGAAATGTTGCCATGAACATTTCATGTATAGCAATGCGCTCATAGTTTAAGAAACACGATTTTATTTACATTTCAACTATTTTTTTAAGGAAGACAATACCTACTCACAGACGTGTATCAATCAATCAAATTCAAACTATAATGAAAGATTGTATATTATTTACGCATAGGCATAGTATTAAAATGCTTAGGAATTGCAAAGTCGTTGGCATGTTACTTGTTTACTATTTTCTCAATTTTTCACGTTTTAATCATAACCTTTATAATACTCATTTTATGATTTGTTTGCATACTTTCTCTCGGCGAGATGAATAAACATAGGTGAGCTGTCACTAGTATTCTGACAACGGTATGCACTTATTGTACTTGGGTTACCGACTCCGTGGTCTAGGTGTTGAGATTACACGGTATCGCTCCAAGGTTCGAATCCTCACGGGCGCGTGTGTAGTGGAGTCGCAGTGTGGACCTTACCTAGCGCGCCCAAAAGGGCAGGGAGAACACCGGGGGGTTTTAGCGGGTAGGCCTGGCACTCTGCCGGGAGAGCCCCACACACGCTCGCCGTGTAGCCAACGGCGGGTACGGTGCGGTTACGCATTCCCCCCTGAGAAAAAAAATGAAAAAAAAGGGTTCGAATCCTCATGAGGGCATAAGTTTTTCTGCTACTACCACCTTCTTACTTAACTTTATCGCCAGTAAACCAGATGGTTGGTAGTAATTTTCTCAGAAGGCGATCCCATAGAAACCATCCCTACAGCTTAGCCTTTGTTGTTGACTTTGAAAGATTTAATTGTTTGTTTGTTTGTATTGAATAGGCTCCGAAACTACTGGACAGATTTAAAAAATTCTTTCACATTGAGAATCCTGCGTTATTCCTGATGAACATAGGCTATAAAATTATTTTTATTACGCGAAAATCTAAAATTCCCACGGGAAAACAAAATCGTGTATTAATAGTCAGGAGGAGGAAAATGTCTTGCAGTAGTAGGAACAATGCTTAGCTGTCGCAGCTGAGTAATAAATTGATATTTAATAACGGGTTATAAAAGTTACGTCCGAATATCATCAATGGGTCCTTTTTGCGAGGTTAGAATGCAAATCATACATTGGCCCAGCAGGGTAGGTTAGGCTAGGCCGTATGGTATGCGGAGAGGTGTGTGTGGGCTACCCCCTGAATCAACCCCGGTGTCTATTTTTTGTCTGGGTTGTCCAGGATTGGGAGGATCTAATTCGCCAGATCTACGGGAGTAATCTCAAATTCACGTCACGCACCTTAACGGGATGACCTCGGGGTAACGGGGTAACTCTTACTGGGGTAATTTTGCGGGAAAAGGCCCAACCCCCCATGATATATTATGCCCAATGGTGGCCCTTATTTTAACTGGACTAATTATAATAGCGAAGCGAACTCCACCCTGGAGTTTTCATATGGGTGATTTCATGAAAATAGGACGGAATTATATTTGACTAGGGACTGACGGAAATATCTTGTCGTCAGTTCCTAGTCAAATATAAGTTGAATTTAACAGAAATGTAGCAATATCTTCAAAATACAATAGTTACATTATTTTTATCTACTTCTATGCGAATTATACTTGAACATTAATCTCTATTTTAATTGATGACCACACGATAGTGAGGATAACAGTTTACTTAAAAATGTATTCAAATATTCCATTAATTTCAAAAAATATTTTAAAAGTGATTGCATTAACTGCGTATTTTGCAATCTGATTATCCGGTATTATACTTAATATTTTTTATTAATTATAAACTAATATGTTAAAAAAACTGATATTCAAAGTAGAGAGTCGACCAGCGACTGACAATAATTGCCTTAAGTAAAAAAATTAAGTGATTTCAATAATTATTTTTTCTAAAATTTGTTTATGTGATCTTGTACATTCATAAATACTGAATACCAATCATTTAGAATTATTAAATTTACTTTATAATTAACTTAATAACACATGAGGAACTAGAGTTTTCCTATTTCTGTGAAATCACACATATTTATACATCATTTTAACATTGAGTCAGACTCTAATCCTTCATTTCTATAACCATAAAATAACTTATTAAGTTTTTGTTTTTTTTTCAGATCGCGACGCTAACTGATGAAAAGAACAAAAAAATATATAGTACTTATGACCGAATCAATGTTAAATACATAATGTATCTTGATATTGATCAAAACTTTTAATTTTTATAGTGTAAGTGAAGACAATGGGAGGTTGGAACCTACAAAGGCCTGTTTAGCTATAAGACTGATAAATAATTAATGACAGTAAAACTAATATTAGTTATTTCTGAGTTTTATTTAAAGACTGCTCTGATTTCAACAATAAATGTACAGTTTGTGATGATACTGGACTAACATTTAATATAAATAATTGACTTATTTAACACAATAACGACATTAAGCATTCAGCTGTAGTATTGATAAGATAAAGAATTGCTAGCAGTTATTAGGGCGTTAATTTTGCAACTCTAATCACTGCTAACAGACAACAATTGTTTTATGTTCGTAATAATAAGTTGAATGTTGAAATTATTACTGTCACACTATTCGAGCTTGCATTGATAAATCCTCTTGTGGGCAAATATTTATGTCTAAAACCATATCGATAAGACTAGATAGTAAGTAGGTACGTTAAATAAGTATGACTTAATCTCGTTATAACCATAGCATGATCTGTTATTATGACATAGCTAGAGGACATTGCATTTACTAAAAAAAATCGTTTTTGTTTAGCTAAAACGTATTAAACAGCAATGTATGGAAACGATTAAACATTACGAATCATTCTCATTGCCGTTTGATACAATTTAACAAAACGATCTATAAAACATTTGGAAAAACATTAAATTATTCCTAAAGACATACTTGATTGTAGTTGGTAAAATTTCTGTTGATAAATTTGTTTCAACTTCGTCAGAAAGTGACCCAAATATGCCTCGATTTGGATTAACCTTGAATCCAAATTTTTTTGTGATTTTATAAGCAAGTTTTTTTTTACAATAAATACAATGTGAACAATGTTTGAGATGAAGTTGTTAAGATATTCAAATAGCTTACATGCTTTTTATACATTCCATTTCCCTTTTACACAAGGCATAATAACAAGTTAGTGTAACTTTCTACTTTTTTCGATTTAATGACAGATATTACTTTAGTTTTAATGCGATGAAGTCATAACTAGGTTTAGAACTTAGAAGTCATAAAACATTAGTTTAGGTCATACCACGGAATACATGCCGTACTCATGGAGTTGTCAGTTATAACGTTCTAAGTTCTAGTTCGGGTTGCCAGGTGATCCGATTTAAGCGAGATGTCTCGAATTTGAGGGGTATATGGACAGGTACCTAATAAAAAAACAATAAATACAATTTGCCATAACTGAATGAATTCTATAACTGAGATAAGGGAATAAGTGAAATGCATAACAAACTGTATCAAGAGATTTGTCCACAGATAGATGAGTGGCTTAAAGAACTGAGAGAAATTGGTGAAACTGCTATTGAAAATGAAGGAATCATAGAGGACGTGGAAATAGACAATCAGACATTTAAGCAAAGTGCATACGAGGACTTACTCTATTCCATCCAAATAGCATAATACTCAAAAAAGATGCCTTCAGAAAAAAGGCTGTTAAAACCTCAAAGGAAAATAGAGGGCCAAGAACATTGGCTATCTTGGCATAGTTAAATATTAAATATTTGAAATGAATACATATAACACTAGGCTGCATGTATGGTCTCCGTTCTCTTTGCCTTTCCACACAGAAGAAAAACAAAAAAGAAACATATACCTACCTACAGTGGTGAATCAAAGTTAAAATCTTTCATAACTTAAAATCAATTTTTTTTCTGTCCCGACTTCAAAGTGATATTTGTCCCGATTTTTACAAGCTTCTATCCCGAAATTTCGCTTTCTAAAACTGGCAACCCTAGTTCTAGTCCTTTTGCACAGCGCCCCTTAAGGGGGCACAGTCACTCCACTAGCGCCGCCATTCGTTTTTTATTAATTATGATGAATTAAAAACGTTTCTAAAAAAATTGCACAGTCACGAACTCAATATATATATTTTAGATTTTTGGGAGCTATTCAGGCTATACCGCTAAAAGTACCTATAGGAATAATCATACCTCATCAGAATTATTGCTAAAAGTGGCCACTTTAAGCAATAATTATGATTTCGACTATTCTATACGGTTAATGTGTACAAAATACGTAAATATAAATCTGAAGTGTCTATATTGAGTTCGTAACTGTGCTATTTTTTGTAGAAACGTCTTAAATTCATAATAATATTTAAAAAACGAATGGCGACGCTAGTGGACTGACTGTACCCCCTTAATGGTGGTGCAGTGAATTTTCTTTAACAGTAGGTACAGTCGATTAGTCGACCAATAAAGTGGTTTACCATCTTAAGGCTGAAATTCACTTTTCGTCATAAAACAACATAGTCAATTTTGCTTTGCAGTAACATACTGACAGTTACTAAGGTTTGTACCTTAAACCATTTTCTTGGTCGGCTATACCTCTCTCGTTACAATAAGGTACTAAAATGATCTGTTTTGGTACATGCTTTTAGGCGATGACGAATTCATTCAATGCAAACTCAAGGAGGCACTTAGTGTAATAGTAAGTAAATTTATTAACCTATGTTCTAGTACAGACTGATTCATGGCACGGTTGCATTTAAATATTAAATTTAGCGACATCTAGTTTTCTTTGGACTACAACTTTCTTAGAGTATTAAGCTTTCCTACTCACCACTAGATGGCGCCACGCAATATTATCCAATGGACGACAATTTTAACCTTTATGTATAAAAATAGTTAACTTTTGCTATTGACAATAATTTTTTAAATGCAAAATCTAATCTCAGTCCATAATACTATTGCATTTTATTATATACAATCAACTAAAATTATGGAAGAGACTTTTACGTACATACAACTAAATATTCATACTGAACATCGGAATACCTCGTTTCAAACAGTATAAATATTATGAATTCTTACAATAATTAAATATAAATACAATAAAAGTATTACAAAATAGTAAATAATACAGATCTTTTCACTCGAAGCGCTTATATCTACGAAGTAAGTACTGTTAAAAGTAGCGATGAAAATTTTATAATTTATCTTAAACATTGAATAAATAGGATTCCTTATTTTACCGGGGTAAGAGAGCGTATCAATAGAACTAGTGTTTACATGATTTACGAAGCCGGTGAAATAAGTCCATAGTCAGAAGGTAAAGTCCATTTTAGAGTCCGCGTGAAAATTTTGAGCGAAAGCTAATTAATTTAATAGAATGAATTCGTGAATAGCAGTGATTAAAATGGGTAACTCGTCAATACATCGATACATGTATAATAGTGATAAAATACGAAAATATAACTGGATAATCATAAAGCCACATCGCACCAACCATTCTATAATCAGCGCTTTCGACATCAATATCTGATGCAAAATCGAGTTTCGGCTCGGCTCAAAATCATCTTAAATCTAGAAGGCACTTTCTCACTGCTACCGAGTTCCAGGACTACGCAAGACTATTACAACAAGAAGCGTAATTATATTAGGTTCTCCGAAATAAATACGAGGACATAACCGATAGCACGAATAGACAAGTCAGCTTTGACATCGGTAACACGAAATGGAACGGTCTGACCTCTCGTGGCCATGATATGCAGGGATTAAATCCGCGAGGGGTTAGGTCGGTCCTAATAATACTAAAACGGGATAACTCCACATAAATTTGTTCAAAGTTCACAGATAACAGAGCACCGGGCATCAGGTCTCCTCGTCTTCCTCCAGCCTTCTGTTTTTCTTCCTCTGGCGGTGTCTCTCCGTCCGCTTCTTGTGGGGCCGCCTCTTGGGCGTTATTTGACACTTGCAGCCCGCGCGCACCTTCACGTAGTCCAGCGACCAGGCTGTATTGTTCGGCACTTTCACGTGACCTATCGTCTTTGGCATGTCCGCCGTATACCGCACTAACGCGTAGGAATACGAGTACATTTGAACGCACCGCGACTGGTTGTACAGCCGCGCGTCCACGAAGCGACACGGCCTATCCACCACTTCGGGGGCGCAGGAGAGCTCGTAGATCCGCTGCTTGTTCTCCCCGTCCTCGTAGAGCTCGACGTAGAGGCCGCTGAAGGTCCGGCCGCCCTTCTTGGCGACCATCTCCACCACCGAGGGGCAGCACTCCACGGAGTCCTTGCTGGCACCCTCGGTCCTCATGATGCTCTGCATCTCGCGCCAGTGCGAGCGCTTCCACGCCGCCATCGCATCCATTTCCTCTTCTGCCCTGTAATTGAGAAGCTGCATGTTAATATGAATCGATTTTCACATGTCAAAAATGTGTTTATATTTGTTACTTCGCATTTTCTGTTACGTAAATTATTTCAATTTTACACCACGCTGTAATTGAGTGGCTGTATATCAAGTTGGATCATGGTTCAAGACAAATGTGAGAACGGAACTCGTTTCATTTTTTATAATTTGACAGCTGTCAGTTGAAAACGATTCACCCTAGGGTTGTAAAGTATTATTTTCAACCCGCTCCTCAGGCAACTTCAGACCTACTTTCAGAGTATGAGTAATGAAATAGTACATTGTTACCCCAGGGGTGAAAGTAACTTATTTAGTCCCGAGACGGTGTTTGGCGTAGTAGTTCGAGGGACTAAATAAGTCTTTAACCCGAGGTAAACACTGTGCTTTTCATTACGAATACAAGGAAATTAAAAATAAAACAATGAATTAGCTAAAGAAAAAGCGTGTAAATTTTATTTTACATAAATCAACAACTTCTGCTTTAGCCCGCTTTCTCTTCAAAACCTGAATCAGATGAACTCATTGTGTTAATTATTAACACAATGTTATACAAATATAATTAACAGTTAATACAAATCGCATTGCCGCTTTCCCGCTTATTTTGTTTTTTTTTTCTGTGGCCGGCCATAATTTTTCATTTTCATAATTTAAAAAATGATAAATATTTTGTCCAAATCAATGTTATTTTAAAGAAATAGTTGAAAATAAATTATAATAAAGTCATTTAAAAATATATTCTTTATATTATTGCACCGCGCTGTAATTGAGTGGCTGTATAGAAAGTCAAAACATGGTTCAATAAAAATGTGAAAAAGAACTAGTTTCTTTTTTAAAATTTGACAGCAGCTGTCAGTTGAAAGTGATTCTACCTAGGGCTGAAAAGTATTACTTTCAACCCGCTCCTCAGGCAATTTCAGACCTACTTTCAGAGTATGATTAATGAAAAATATATTTTTCGTTTCGGGCGGGAATCGAACCCGCTTCTCCAACTGGATGTTCTTTAATCTAGATTAGATGTTGATGTAGCTATTTACAGTAAATAAACACTTTTGCTTAACAATGTACAAAAGTGATTAATGTAGATGTAGATGTAAGAGCTTGGTGGCTCAGTGGTTGAGGTGTCAACACGGTACGTTGAAGACGCGGGTTCCCTCCCGAGAAGAAATTTTTCTTATATTGATATATAAATATTTTGTGACTGCATTTTCTTCAAAAACAAATATCTACATGGTATTATGTTGATACGTAAAACGTAGGTTCTTGGTGGCTCAAGTAGTTATGGCGTCAATGAGGTATGGTGATGCTGGAAACCGCCCTGAGCCGCAATTTTTTCTTGTATAGTAATTTAACCTATATGAATTATGTATAATGATGTACCCAAAATTCCTCGAGGCACACGACCATATCGTCCGATTTTTCGGTTCGGAGTTGATCTCTTAAAATGAATCCCGGGAATGCAATCCCGAACCCGCGAGATCTCGAGGGATTTTAAGAGATCTCCGAACCGAAAAATCGGACGATATTATCGGGATTTTCGGCATTGATCAGCAGCATAGATTAAGTGGATGATTATTTTCGGATTTTCCTTCACTTGTACTATAAGACTGCTTTCTGTCAAATTTTCTGAATCTAAGTCAATGAGAAGTGTCCCAAAGGTTTTCATTCTCTTGGGTTAATCACCGTTTACGCAAAAAACAAATCATTGAAATCTATCTTTCGACAACAGCCAGTACGGGTATGTTTTTGATATACGTATGATATACCTACCTATACCATATCAGGTGATTTTAGGAGACGTAATAAAACTAATGTGGAATTAGATCACCCAGGAGATTTAAGGAAACAAAATAAATTATAATCATATGGAAATTAATCACCCAGGTAATTCGGTGCCGGGTGATTTTAGTACACAAAAATGGGGAATTTGATCACCTGGGTGATATCACCCAGGAGCTCAAAGTGGAATAATCCTTAATTTCAGCTTCAAACTTCCAAGCGTTTCTGAAAAAGTGTTCTGACATATAGACAGACAATGAAGTGATCCTATAAGGGTTACCGTTGTGTCTTTTGTGGTATGTAGACCGAAAGAAAGTGACGATGGTTTCGGTAATTTATTAATAAGTTTTCTCACTGACCCCCTCCATCTTCGGCCAGCAAGGTGAAAATCAGCCTCGGCTCCCTTGAGCACCCCTTGAGGGACGCCTATGTCCAACAGCAGTTAACATATTGTGACCATAATGAGAACATAGTACGGTGTCGAACTATTGACTTCTCGTCAGCAGCGTGGGGCTATGCAAAAGTTATATGAGTTGTCACGCGATATACATATGCATGCAAAATTTCAGCACAATCGGAAACCGGGAAGTGGCCCAAATTTAAAATGCAAGATTTTATTACATACACCGGGACAGGTGAAAGTAAATAAAAGGTTGTAAAAAAACTCAAATCAACCCTAGTGCCTCTTTTTTAATTTATGACTTTTGTTAATATTATACTAGTCACTCGCTTATGACTTCTCCTGAGTTATATGGGTTTTACCCTCCACCAACCCATGGCCCTACTCAACCAATCGTGGTTATACGGGCCGAAACAGCGGGAGATGTGCGCGGATCCTGCGCAATCGCACTCTAGCCGCGCACAATTATTCTTGACTCCCTACAAGTTATTTAAATCTTTCTCCTGTTTGTTATATGGGTTCCTGAGTTATATGGGTTGTCGAAGTTAGAACAGCGTGCACAGTACTTACATGATTCGATGTGAGTGGTTCGGATGCTGTGAGCGGCGCACGCGGCTCACGTTGCCGATCAGCTCGTCCGCGCCCGCCACTGCACCACACAGCACCTGGAATATAAGAAAAGTGACGTTTAACTTCTGGAAATTTGTTGCTGTGAAACTCTACTCTAGGGAAGAGGACGCGATCAAGTCTGATCTCAAGAGATCAATACAGTTGAGATTTCGTTCGGATTTGAGTTATTGAAATTTGATCACGAATTCAGGGGCTAAGTTGTCTGATACGGGTCAACTCCTATGATCGAAAAGTTATACCTAGCTAGACCAATGGTGATGACTGACACAATATATAATGGAGGCGTACGTTGTTTTTCTCTTATTATAATTTAGTTATAGTGTCAACACGCTACTAACCGTCAAACAATGTTCTGATATATTTCCGTTCTAATTTTCGTTTAGGGTTGCGAGCTCACATGGGACCATTAGACTTTAGACCGTAGTGTGACTGTCTGCGTACTCATTATGATGAAGGACCAGATGCTTTACCATGATCGCTTATAGCGAGGTTAAAACAATATTCAAAGGGCGACACCGCTCACTGTGTATAGCGCCATCTCGCTTTTAGTGCTGTTTTAATATTGCTTTGGGCAATCATGATTAGGGGGCAGTAGGCGGATTTTATTTGAAGGTCAGCATTACTTTGTCTAGACAAAACATACGTTCTATAGAGTTGTTGTCTTAATATTAGTTGTTAGTGAATTCCTTGTACCGGTATGTAACCGATGCGGTATCAAATTGTTATGGTAACACGCGATGCCAAAGTATACATCAATGGCTCCATTCATTCTGGATATTTATGATGTAAGCATGTTATAATGTTCTGTGTAGTAAAGAACCTATTAAGTCGAGTGACCTGGGCTTTAGAATTTAGAACTTTAGAAATGGTGTCTTTAAAACAAGAAGATAATATGTACCTACCCTGCTCGTGAAATGCTCGTGAAGCATTTTATTGTTACTGCATATTACCACAATATTTGTTTTACTAGACTCTATTTTTTTATTGTAAAAAGTTGGCAAACAAGCAAATAGTGGGGCTAGCACGCAGGAGAATCGAAAATCGAATCGAAATCCGAATCGAGGAGTTTGTATGGCAATTTTATTAGTTCTGCTACTTACCGCCGTGGCGCTAATAAAATTGCCATACAGACTCCTTCGATTCGATTTTCGATTCTCCTGCGTGCTAGCCCCACTGCCCTCCTGATGGTAAGTAGTAACAGTCATCTATTATACATGTTCGATTGTGAGATTCGAAGCATAACTGCAACCCCCACAAGAATGACAGTGTACCTTGCCAACTTGTGACATCAGTTGTAAAGTTACAGTATCCAGTAATTTCACTGCCGGATCACAGCAATGCAAGCACTGCTGCTTTGCGGCAGAAATAGGTAAGAAGACCCTGGTGCAGAGGTATTATAATGATGACAGACCTTTTACCCCAATGTTGAGTTTGTTTGACTTCATATTCGGTCATTTTCAAATGTAGATTTTTGAAATACCATGAAGTAGAATCCTAAGAATTAGTAGTTACTTACATAGCTAATATGTGTATTTCAATTTAACTTGTTTGTACGTTGACTCCAAAAAATGACAGGGGGGCTGAAAGAGAATTATTACATATCGTATCGCACGCCTTAACATCTACACATATATATAAAAAAATGTCGTGTCACAGTGTTTGTGCGGGATAAACTCCGCAACTACTTCTCCGATTTTGATGTACCTATGTTTGTATGTAAGTTTCAACCTAAAAGATACGATAGTTTTTATCATAATTATTCTGAACCTCAATATTTATTATTGCGAATTAAATGGTTTGTAATTATTTGTTAGTTCCATAAGTTTGTCATATGAGGGGTAGATGGCGGTGTGAGCTAATTTATCGACATAACACTTTATATAGATTAGGTAACCATCCAATAGATGGCGTTGTGTACTATAACTACAACAGCACCGCGTGTCCGGGTCACCTAGTTATAATTATATTACCATTATTTATCTACGTTTAGATTTAAAAAAGGAATTTTATATACGTTTTTTTAAATAAATCCCAGTGTACTAGTCTAATCAGGGCCTTTAGCCAAAGTAACATTCGCTATCGTTTCGTTAGAACGTATCGAACTGCAATTTACGAGAATGATTCTTAGTGTGGAAACATCTCAATATATTTTGTTCATTTCTAACCACGTTATCGTTTTTGAAATTGTTACTTTGTCTGGCCCCCAACTAATAAGCTTGATGCCGAATAGACCACCTATAATCGTGATGCCCGTTTAGGATGGGGGATGGTCTTCTAGTAGCTAAATGGAGTAAAAAAAATTAAGGCAGTAACGATCAGAAAAGGCATTAGAAGTGTACCTTGTGCGAGTCCTATATCCAACGATAAACTATTCATGATCATGATGTGACGTGATGTAACGTTTTTTTTTTCATCAATATTTTTGAACACGGAAGCAGTTGTTCAAGTTTCTTGAATTTCACACTATGCACACTGTTTTAATAAATATGTATATTTTTTAACGATTAACAGAACTTGGTTTTTCCTATCCATAAGACTTATCATTACCTTCATTCTCTGCGTTAAATACACTATGTTCTTCATTATAAACAACTTAATTTACATTTTACAATTTATTCCATCGTCCGTTTTCAATGAGTTCGCCGGTAAATTGCCAATTATCATTCCCGCCGATACCGACTGACACCCCGGACAACTGATCAAAAAGGCTGTGTTAGCTTAAGGCTCTGTGCACAACATGAATAGGATTGAATAAATTCGTGATACTTTATTGCACCAGAGTCGCATAGGGTAGGGGTAATGACGCAACGGAAATACAAAAATAGGTCCTTTGTCTCCAAAAACGTAAGGAAAAGAGCCTAGCCTACCTTGGCTCTAGGTTCTGTACAGAACCCAGCATACCGCTTTGGAGAATAGCTTTAGCCAAGGGTACACTTTTTTGGGCAGGTTAATCAGCCCTTTAGTGTGCTTACCTCAAGGCTCAGAATGAATAATAGTACTAAAGTGCCAAGGTTCAAAAATAAAGTTCGATTTGATTCCGCAGTTTAAGCTGAGATTTTTTGCATAAGGTATACTCTCTGACGAAAGACATAGAGGTAATCGCAAATTGTAATATCGTATACGATCCTAACAGATCAGATGGAAGTGGAATACTGTAGCTCGCCATATTTGTCGATGGCTTGTTGATAGGCGACTAGGCGTATGCGGGACTATTTTTATGCGGGGTATACCCACATCTACATCGACATCCATCTTGCCTAATTCAGTATCTGGAAAAATCGAGTACTACTTATTCTCCGAATAACTAATACGGCCTGGGTCTTGACACCTCTGCAAAATTACCCTTTTTAAACCGAAAAATGAATCTACCGCATAGGGTGGGGCCTATCTGCGGTTATGAGGGACTCTCCTCTAATAGGCCTACACACTAAAAATACCGGGACCCCACACGATAGACACACGATGTAATCACTGTGTTTCTTGCAATCACATAACCTTGGACATATGGGTAATCTCCAGATGGGGGGCCTATAGTCGTGCGTACCTTAGCACGCAGAACATACAACGCCACACATGAAAGACGGGCTACATAGGCCCGTCTTCTGCCGTCCAACTGTCTGTGCCGGAGGAGAGCAGCTTGAGAATGAGGATTTAGCTCCTTCTTCATTGCTTCTTTCTGTGGGATTACATCCTAGTAGAAGGAAGCAATGGGATCCCATTCCCTCTTACCAGGCAGCACTTACTCACACTGGCAGAGCGAGAGTTCATCGCCGCCCAACGCCGCCCAACGACGCGCTTAGTTCGCAACGTTGGAATTGTCGAACCTTGTTACTGAGTTGTAGTAATCTTGTACATTCATTTAGATAAGGTTTGGATGAATTTAAATTATAAATTCGTCATTTTTAGATGCAGAATGGATATCTGACATTAACAATGCCTCTGGATAAAAGTATTATCGACAGCAACGGTAATTGCAGACTCGCCTTAAGGCAAATCAGAATACATAAGCACAACCACTTAATCTGCATTCCGAACTCGTTCTGATAACGTCGCAGCTTTCGGTAGATTAGTTAATGTTTCTCTGATTATCAACAGATTAAATGGAAACTATTTTCCCAATAAAAATGACAGAGATATTGTACCTACACGTTTAAATATACGTTTGGCCCACCTGGTTGGTAACATGTTTTTCAAAAGAATCCTTTTTTCCGACAGTATAAAGCTTTTTCGTCCTATAATAAGCATACAGGTATCATCACTGCGATAAAAAGTTACTGCTGGAAAGAATTCTTTAAAAAAGTTCACTGTAGAGATGAATATAGAATCGAAGATAATCTTCTTCTCCTTAAACGCTGTGTGTTAGTCTCGCTAAAACTCATAAACGGCACGACGGATTTTCACGAAATTTTTTATGTGTATTTGAATTTAGTTAAGGGTTTAAAAGTACAAATGGACCCGGTAGGTAGCGCTGTAATCGGGCAGGACAACGTCTGCCGGGCCCACTTGTAACGCATAAATAAGAGGCTCTTCGGCGAAGGATTATTCAAATCAAAATGTATGTAACTAAATTGGATGAGTAGGATTCTTGAATTCTGAAGTGTGGGCGGTACTGTACAAATACATACTAATATATTAAACCGTTTAAAGATAAGTCTAATATCTATATATAAAATTTTACTAGCGTATCGTAAAACGCTCCTCAATTAATGGCAATAGTAAAGTTTAGCTGCCGAGCGACTTCGAGTTCTATGCTCCGTTAATAAGTGCTAGAAGTGTAAAAAGAAACACCGTTGTGTCGATTGTACAAGACGGTAATCCCGAGGACATTTGTAGGCAACACATTGGCGCAGTAAAGCCAAATGAAGCGCCGCCGAGAATCTTTACTGGGTTTTAATCAAGAAATTAAAATAACACAAGAACCTCTGAGGATAATAAACTCATTTATATTACAAAAAGGTGAATCGTTTGATAGTTCATAGGGATGATATGGATATGTCCGTAGGTCCACGTGTTGTTATTAATAAGTGTTTTTTTTATAAAAAATTAAAAGTGACTTCCTAATAATGAATGCAATCTTTTTAGTGAAAGAAACCCTAATTTAGCGTTTCCTTCGATTTTATGGGATCCCATGACCAGATCCTGACTTTGGTGACCACCCTAGGAGTATACTCTATCGAATTCAAAAAGAATTTTGAAAATCGATCCACAATTGGCGAAGTAATCGCGTAACATACATACAAAACATGTTGGACACACCTTAAAATTTAAGAATTATCCTCGATTGTCATGGGATCCCATCATCAGATCCTAACTTTGGTGACCATGGGACCACCCTTGGGGTTTACTCTATCGAATACAAAAAGAATTTTGAAAATCGGTCCACAATTGGCGGCGTAATCGCGTAACATACACACAAAAAAAACTTATGCATCGAATTGAGAACCTCCTCCTTTTTTGAAGTCGGTTAAAAATAAGTCCATTCAAGCTCTAAAACAGAAAACCGCGTAGGTCTTATATACAAATGTTTCTAGTATCACAGCAATGAAATAATTAAGGGTATAATTTAAATGGTTACCAGAAATATTTTTAGGACCCTAAGCCGAAGTACGAAATAAAATAAATAGCCTTAAAAAAATTAAAATGACTTCATAAAAAGGGTTCTTAAATATATGATATTTTGGTCCAAAATAAATAAACACACAAACGAATAATTGCACGTTTTGTCCAAATATTCTTTTTGCTTCCCAAAATGGATAAATGGTCACCAAATAATATCTTACAAATAGATTAATATTACTACCAAAAACCTTACTCAAAGTTTGACTGTCATTCAAAATTAATAAATTAAACCCAGATTACTTTAATGAAAAATTAAAATTATAACTGCTTCCCTTAATTCCTTTAGCACAAATTAATGTTATAAGTACGTACCTACGAATATACCTAATAAAACATATTTTCATTCGGAGTGGCTATTCCGACCCGGGTCCCTACCGAAGTCGATTACTATGCGGACCCGATAGAAGCGTGATCAAAAAATAACTTATAGGATAAAACCGAAAACTGTAGGTTAGGTTAGGTCACATATTGTGACCACAAACTGAAAAGAAACTGCATGTTTCATACTCCGGGTCCGAATAGCAATCGACTTCTATAGGGATCCGGGTTCGACTAGACACAGCTATTTTCCTTTTACGTTTGTTTTTTATTTCACAGTAATATTTGAAACCTAAATATAATATTTGAAGACCACAGGGGAAAAACAAGGATTGTCAGTTGCAGGTCAATTTGCATAAATTAAAAATAAAACTAATGAAAGTCTATATTTTTTTTTAATTAGACTTTAAATTCAATTATTCATGTCTTTTTTATCAGAATACTCATATGTATAAATTCTGGTCTATAAAATAATTAAAACAACATATTGATACTGAGAAAACATTATATTTTTAAAACAAAGCCTTAAAATAAAATGCAAAAAGCATGAATGTCATTGACTTTCATTGTTGTTGGTCTTTCTTTTATGTTCAAATTAGTGGAAAAAAAATGTTTTTCTCCCTATTGACTGCTTTTATGTACTTTTTTTTTATTTACCATACAGTGTTAATCTTTTGGCATCATTATTGTTTTTATTTGAACAAAGTCCACGCAGTGGTTACAATGTAACATTTTTACAAACACAAAAGGTCTTAAAAAGAGAATAAAAAAATAAAAAATCAATATTAAATACAATTTAATTTATTTTTTTTCTCTTTTTTTATCGATAAATTGTAGTTTTCACCAATTTTCGTTTGTGCACCTTATCCACTGGGGACACACTGTATACAAACGCACGAAACCAACAAACATATGACAGTCAATGGCGTCAAATCAGGCGCTGTCAAAGTGACATTGCCGGTTTTTGTTTTTTTGCGCACAGACATTCACGATTCTTGCTAGTTGTAAACATTCAAATAACTGGCCATAAATCAGGACTCCGACTATTGTTACCTTTCAAATTTAGCTAAGGTATAAATACGACAAAAGCCACTAGATAGCATTATTACTTTATTTTTGAATTTTTTATGACATTTCTTGTTTTTCCCCTGTAGTCTTCATTTGACTTATCATATTTTAATAAATTTCATATAACTATAAACAATAATTGACATATTTTTGGGAAACACAATATAATATTTGGTATTAAAAAGAAATTCGATTAACCGTTAGTTTTTTCTAGCCCAGAAAAAAATACCAAATAATACTCGTAACATAAAATATTGGTAACATCAATTTAGTAACAATGTATAAATATTTGGTCTGAAATGAATTTTATAGGCGTTCATATATTTTTATGACATTCAATAAAAAGAATAATTGGATCTATTTTATAATATTTTAGGAAACACAATTTGGTGACCATTTATCCGTTTTGGTAAGCGTTTCGAATTTTATTGGTAGTAAAATAGGTACATTTTGGTAGGCGTTTAAACACAAGCCAATAATTCATATTGAAACGTTACTGAAATAATGGATATAAAATATTCTTATAGTTGCATTTATACCTATCACGCTAGTTAAGCTGTAGCAAGTTCACCGAAAAAGCAGATAGCTATAGGTCTCTGCGGCTGTGAATTAACTTTTATTTCAGACCGAACACTTTCTTTGCGATTTTATGCACTGCTTTTTTAGTCTAATTAAATTTAATATCACATTGTAAGAACATTAACCCGTCGGCTGCCAGTTTTACGATGTGGTTAAACGCTGAAATAGACACGGTAGCAGTTGAAATAATATTACGTAGGATTAGCCTCGATACTTGCTTGTTTTAGCCATAAAATGCATATCAAAACAATGTTTAGAGGTCATATTTTGTGATATTAATAACGGTGGAAATTTTATAACGCCGGGTTGGACTGGCAACACTGAAAGTCGTGGAAAATTATATCGAATATTATATTTGAGAGCCATTTTAATGTTTTTCGATTCACTTTGACGACACTTTCTGATATTAAATTTTCCTGGAGTATTTTAGTAATATTTTCATTGCGTATTAAAATACGTTTGTTTAAAATCGTAAGTGTGAATGTTTGACGGTTCGTAGCATTTGATGTGTCTTCCATATTATTAAAGCACTATTAAGTTTTCATAAAATGTTAAGGGTATATTATTTTTTTTCTAAGAAAAATTGTGGACTTGTCGCTCTACCAATTTTACAAAAACGGATGACATAGGAACAAGTACATTTGTTATATTATTTTTTATATATAGCAATACAGGATTACTTTTTAAGAAAAACCCAAATTTTGTGGCTTGTTCAGACAAGCAAACTGAAATCGAGATAAAAAATAGCTGTCCCATCCATATTACAAATGTTCAACATCCACCCAACGTAAATGTATGGAACAGCTGATTTATTTTGGCGATTTCAAAATTGGTCCCTCCAGCACGTCCACGGCAACTATGGTTCCCAGACGCGAATCAAGTTAACCGTCCCGGGTAGGTACTATGGTATCCAAGGCGCAATGCGTTAAACATCCTGCGTACTAAAAAGATTACGAAAAAAAAAATATTTCTTAATCGTTCTATGCTTATGATCATTTAAATAGTAGTTATTTTAAAGTAAACAGAATATAACATTAATAGTTAGTCTCGGATTAAGCTAAATTTTACACATCCTGTGGTTAAACATACGTGATGTGCACTGTCGACTTTTCTTTTTTGCGTGGCCGATGTAGATAATTGCATAGTTCCTTGTCGTTATTAATATTTCTCATTACATATAAAAAGAATAGGGCTATAATAATATGTAAGGTTATTGATAGTTTCATAGTGTTGTATGGCTTGAATTCAACTTTGAATTCAAATTTGGATCTCCCGCAACCTTCCATATATTTTAGCCATTTTCGCATTTAAATATGAAATCTTATCAAATTAACTATATTATAACTTTCTTTCTTATACTTTTAGCTATCCATGTGTATTTTTATTTAATTGTGGACAGTTTATATCATCCTCTGCAAAGTTTTAAGTTGCCCCGCACGAGTGCGGGCCGCATGCGTGATTAATTTTATTACGCAACTAGCTGTGCCCGCGAACTACGTTTCGCCATCAAAATACTTAACACAGTGTTTAGTTTTTTCCTCCATTTTATTCCATAATGATTCAACTTTATTCTGCCTTTCTTGAGTATCGGCCATTTCGAAATTAGGACAATTTTCGTAGGTTCGTAATGCTCTTTTTCTAACAGTCCACAAAATTAAATACATTACATATTACTATAAACACTAAGTATTATTATTGTTTTAGAGACATTATTGATATTAATAAATTCTTCTTCAGTAGAAAGAACTACACATTTGCAAGAATAATCTTTATCGTATTCATGTTTCGAATTAAAATAAACAATTGTTAATAAATTAGAACTGTATACGAATAAAGTTTAGATTTTATAATGGGTGTTGGTAACACCAACAAAATATATTTTTTGGATATGACAACTTGGCCAATTTTGACTGGTCGTACAGTAAGCTCCTTGTCAAGCTATACTGTTTGACCTTTGAACCGTTCTTATGTCGCTCGTAATACTGGCGGTTTTCGTAGAGTTAATGTATAGCATGAATGGGGGGGTTACTGTACAAATACGTTTTCCGTATTCGATATCCGATCACGGAATACAGACACGGAGTTTCGTGAACGTAGCGCAGACGTTCGTTTCTTCTCATTCGGGATTTCTACCATTCTATCTAACGGTACGTACAGAACATGTTCCGTTCGTAAAATAAAAACGAACGTGTGCGGCAGTCAATGAGTATTTTGTATAGATTTGATGCATTCGGATGCCCGCATTCAGAAAACGAATGCGAAAAAACGTATTTATGCGGTTAGCCTTAAAATGTATTGAGACTTCCGTTTTTGTAACATGTACTGTGCGATATAGTGTTGCTGGCATAGTTCGGTTAGCAAACTCGCCGTGATGACTAACATCCAACACACAAACTTGGAGTTATCGTTAGTTAGTTCACGATCGGTGCATTATCACGGTCTCCAAGGACACTAAACACAGGTAACATCTAACATCGAACATCCAATAGGCCCCGAAGCGGTTCTCAAACTTTTTTGGTGACGGAACCCTTTTGGAAAGCGAAATACTTGACGGAGCCCTAAAATAAAACAATAGTTTTTAAAAGTGTATTCTTTATTAATAAGCATAATAAAAGTACGACCAGAGAGGGTGTTTTGATTTTTCAAAATTATTGCGGAACCCTAGGGTTCCGCGGAACACACTTAGAGCATGGCTGCTCTAGGTACCCTTCAGGGCCTACTTTCATTTAATACCCCTATTGCTGGGTTTGAAAAGCAACTGTTATCCGTCTTTTTTGAGCGGCGGCCATGTTGAATTTACATCAATGTTGCTACGTTCATAGTGCTCTCTGTGTTCATACTGATCAAGGCCTATTTCATTTGATACCCATATTGCTGGGCTTAGAAACGAACTTTTATCAGTTTTTTTTTTGAGCAGCGGCTATATTGAATTTTGTGCTATTTTCCTAGGTTCATAGTGCTCTACTCTTCAAGGCCTTTCATTTGATACCTATATTGCTAGGTTTGGAAAGGAACTTTTATCCACCTTTTTTGAGCGGTGGCCATGTCGAATTTACGTCAATATTCCTAGGTCCATAGTGCTCTACTCTTGAAGACCTTTCATTTGATACCTATATTGCTAGATTAGAAAACGAACTTTTATCCACCTTTATTGAGCGGCGGCCATGTTGAATTTATTTATGTGTTGCTAGGTTCATAGTGCTCTACTCATCAAGGCCTTTCATTTGAGACCCATATTGCTGGGGTTGGAAACGAACTATTATCCATTTTTTGAGCGGCGGCCATGTTGAATTTATAGCAATTTTCCTAAGTTCATAATGCTCTACTCTTTTAGGCTTTTCATTTGATACCCATATTGCTAGGTTTGGAAACGAACTTTTATCCTTTTTTTTTGAGGGGCGGCCATGTTGAATTTAGGTCGATTTTGCTAGGTTCCTAATGCTCTACTCTTCAAGGCCTTTCATTTGATACCCATATTGATAGGTTTGGAAACGAACTTTTATCTATCTTTTTTTAAGCGGCGGCCATGTTGAATTTATGTCAATGTTGCTAGGTTCATAGTGCTCTACTTATCAAAGCCTTTTATTTGATACCCATATTGCTGGGTTTGAAAACGAACTGATCCATTTTTTGAGCGGCGGCCATGTTTAATTTAGGGCAATTTTCCTTAGTTCATAATGCTCTACTCTTTTAGGCCTTTCAGTTGATACCCATATTGCTAGGTTTGGAAACGAACTATTATTCTTCTTTTTAGAGCGGCGGCTATGTTGAATTTATGTTAATGTTGCCAGGTTCATAGTGCTCTACTCATCAGGGCCTTTCATTTGATACCCATATTGCTGGGTTGAAAACGAACTTTTATCCTTTTTTTTTTGAGCGGCGGCCATGTTGAATTTAGGTCGATTTTCCTAGGTACCTAATGCTCTACTCTTCAAGGCCTTTCATTTGATACCCATATTGCTAGGCTTGGAAACTAACTTTTATCCACCTTTTTTGAGCGGCGGCCATGTTAAATTTATGTCAATGTTGCTAGGTTCATAGTGCTCTAATCTTTAAGGCCTTTCATTTGATACCCATATTGCTAGGTTTGGAAACTAACTTTATTCCACCTTTTTTGAGTGGCGGCCATGTTGAATTTATGTCAATGTTGCTAGGTTCATAGTGCTCTACTCATCAATACCTTTCATTTGATATCCATATTGCTAGATTTGGAAACTAACTTTTATCCACCTTTTTTGAGCGGCGGCCATGTTGAATTTATATTAATGTTGCTAGGTTCATAGTGCTCTACTCATCAATGCCTTTTATTTGATACCCATATTGCTGGGTTTGGAAACGAACTTTTATCCGTTTTATTTGAGCGGCGGCCATGTTGAATTTAGGGCGATTTTCCTATGTTCATAGTGCTCTACTCATCAAGGCCTTTCATTTGATATGCATATCGCTGGGTTTGGAAACGAACTTTATCGGCAGTCATGTTAAATTAAGTCAACGTGGCTAGATTCAATGTGTTCTACTCTTTAGGTTCTTCGTTCGATATCCATGTTCCTTGGGTGGATCCAAAAAAATGTGATCCGTCATTTTAGACATTAGGATCAAGAGTCCCGTCCCGTCCCTCTACGCGTAACCCAGAACATTGCAGTCAGATATTTTTTTTAATTATCAATATTAATCTATTACTTTTAATAGTTTTAAATGGATGAAAGAGTTTGATTCCTTAGTCCTAATGTAAAAACATATAACACCTTTCAAAATACCTTGAAAAGAGTATCTTCATTTTTCAACATTTCAAATATTTCAAAAATTGTACCGATTTTGTGAAAATTAGTCAAGAATTAAACCAATCTACAAATTTTATGGTCACTCGATAAGTATTATCATAAAAAATGCTTTATACATTGGTTGTATGGCTTGATCTTTTTGCCTTACCACCACGGTACGACATAAGAAAAAGACAATTTGGTTGGCGAAATCCAGTTGGGCACAGCCATTAACAGAAAATATTAAATTTTATTTTTACTATGTGAAACACTTCATTCCTGCCTTTCAATTTTCGAAATCCAATTACTTAAGATCAGGCTGTATGGCGTAGTTCCATTGCCTTTCCTTCGTGGAAGAAAATACCTTCTCTCTGTACTATGTGACAGACTTGTCAAAATAATTTCACGTGCGCCATGTTGTTTTTCAACCTAAAGCCAATTCGAAAATTTTATATGGTATTTTTTCACTAAAAATAAAAAGTGAATTTAAACAAACGAAATTATGCCTAAATGTTCTTCCGGAAAATTCTAAGCATCGTGGTGTAAGCCATATCAAATTCTGTCCAGTAGTTTCGGAGATCTTTCCGGACAAACAGACAAACAAACAAACAAACAAACAAACAAACCAACAAACAAACAATTTTTTTAAAAACTATTCTATCGTGTTCTGCTAATGATTTTAAGGCGACCTGTGTATTTTTTTTCTTAATATTTCGCAATTACAGATTTTTGTACCTCTACGATTTTATTATATATAGAGATAGAGATATAGAGATATAGAGATTATGGACGTTTCTATTTTTTTTGGCGGACGTGCCGTGCCAGTGGGTAAAAAGTTGTTTAGTTTGCTTGTCTGAAATAGCACACAGAATTTGTCCCTGCTTAAAAAGTAACCCCTGTATATTATCATTTTATTTACGTGTATTAGTATAACAATTATATTCGTGTAGGACTTAACATTGTAACGAGATTAATGGGGACAAGTGATTTTACAATTTGTTTGTGACTATTACAATAGAGTTTTTAAACAAATTTTGTGAATAAAATCAAAACCAAAAGAACAAATTCTAGTAGACAAAGTTCCCAATAAATTTACTCTCTATAAAAAGCTTTTCTATGCTTCTACATAATGTTAAAGTTATTAATTCACTTAAACATATTGATTGATTAAATTATGTACATAATATATGTAACAGGATAATGAAGGCTCAAATTTTTAATTGAATTACTAAAGAACCCAGTATGTAGGTATTTATATTGGATTGGAAAGTTTAATTATTTGCATGCATAATAACTAAGCGAAATTCAATATGGACGGTTAAATTCAATATGGACGGTTAAATTTTGGTGACCGCGATTCCGGAAAATAAATATTTCAATTTGTTTGATTTTTCTGTTTTATGTTTGACGATCATTTTTTCATTTTTTTTGTGAATGTTGGAAAATTTAAAAGAATCGTTTGAAATTAAATATAGCCTAATTACTGATTCAAGTATTAATCGAAGTTTTTTTACGATATGTAATTCCAGAACTGAGCTAGGGTGTGCTGGGAGCTATAATAGATTAAATATTTGTTACCACGGCGGATGTGGATCCTCTGTGCCTATATGGGGCTATAGGTAATTATGAGGGTTCCACTATATAAGAATTCAAAAACATGACAATGGTATCGCTAAATGAATGTTCCCAAATGGAGTGAACTAAATACGTAGTTGTAATCTAGGACATTTAACTAGGTTAATTATTCCCATAAATAAGAAAAATTACTGTAAAAAATGCAACAGATTAATAATGAAGTACGCGTACTCGTATAAACACAGAATAACTAATCGTACTAGCGTAGTATAAACTTCAATTAAGTCTGTTTGTTGTTTATTTTAGAATGAAGCTAAAACTTAAAAGCTTCAATGGCTTAAAAACAATCACGAAACAAGAACATTAATAATTCCCACGGATTGTCTATGCTAATAAGTCGACCGTCTAACAAATTCAATAGGGAATAATTAATTAGGTTAAAATCACAGACAGAGACACGGATAGCGAAATTAAAAATTTTGTGGCGTCCATTAAAAAATAATCCGATCATTTGTAGACGAGATAAACCTAGCATAAAGACCGGCACTTTATTAAAAGAACATAACTATTGGGATCCAATCGCCAATAAATTCGATAGAGGGACATAAAAAACGCGTACATACTACATATGATGACACGGTCTATGTTCGGGAAGAGATAAATGTTATTTAGAGTATTCCGTGTGAATTCAATTGATTAGATTTGCTCTGACACTGGACAGACAGAGGGGGTGCCGATACAGTTACATGATTTAAAAAACACTCAAAGTATACTTTGAGTGTTTTTATGCAAAAGAAACTGAATTTGTCTTCCAGAAACTAAGGTATTAAACGTCCTTCTTCAAAATGCAACTTTAATTAGGTAGGTGATTGATATTTTCTAACTAATTTGATTTTCTTTGGGTCTCTACAAATAATAATATCAATCGTGACAAAATAAAGCTCATGAATGACTGATTGATTAATACGGTAGTTTCTACGATCTATTCAAAGAGAGCTGACACACGAAATGTCCAGAATCTTCTTATACATCCTTATAAGTGCATAAATTCCATAATTTACATGTATCCTTTCGGATATTGAGAAATACTTTCAAAGAAGAATAGGCAACAAATTCGAAAAGATATTAGTAAATACTACGGACAAGCTTCGAAATCGAGTTATAATCCACAGAGTGTTACTGACTTACCTTTTCATAAGTTTAAAGCGCATGTAAAAAAGACTCTAATGAGTAAAGGATATTATAGAGTCAATGATTATCTGAATGATGTCAATGCTTGGTCTTAATTGTAGACTTAATTTATAGATTTAAATGTATAATGTACACTGACACATCTAATCTTGTAATGGAAGTTGAACACAATCTTTACTTTTGAGTTCTGCTTCCAATTGACGACTCTGTAACAATACAGGGAGAAAAAAATAGCCCTTGCTGGTTTTCTTGCTGGTTCTTTCCAGTACAAGGTCTCCCGCCGTAGACTTGTGAACCAATGGCGTAGCTTCTTTGACGTTCAAAAGTGATTGTAAAATCCCAATTGAATAAAGGATATTGAATTTGAATTTGAATGAATCGGATTTTGAGGTTTGTTGAAGTAACACTTTATTTCGTTAGAGCAATACACACAATTAATCCATACCTAAACAATTATTAAAATAATTATTATTGCAATCAATCAAAGAACGTTTGTATAGTCACCCACGTAGTAAAGAACAGGAAATCTCGAAATTATAAAGCAAGTCAAAAACACAAGAAACTAATAAGCGACAGCGCGCGTGTAGTCAATTGACGTGTGTTAACGTTGTAAATTATGAAAGAAGTTATGAAAAAAATAATTTACACAAATAAAAAAATGTCTATACCTACATAAAATCGACTCAATTCCATTCCATCAAGCAAAGGTAACTACAACCATTCGTTTATTTTACTTCATTTGGTTTTGTTTCTGAAAGTAATTTTAAATATTTCTATTTGTCCGTCGAATACATATCTTTGTAATGAATGTTATAAATTATGCATATAATTATGATGTAAATCAAATCTTTGTAGGTCATGGGAAGATTTTCGACATTGTCCTTTTTGGCCACGTCTTTAAAATCTCAATTCATCACAAAATTTCTAATTGACTATTTGCTCACGAAGAATAACACAATAGCCCATTTTCAAGTGCTCTTATAATATTTAGATTCGGTGACACTGCGAACATGAATGAGAAGAGGCTTCTGGCGATCGAGCCGCTCGTAATTAGCGGAAAGCGTTATTTTGTTAATTTATTGTTATAGCAATCAACTAATGTTCGGTATACCGACACTAGTTGTCGTTAAAATGGAGATTGGGAGTTCGGGCGCATGTGAATGGTGGATTATGAGATGAATGCCGACCGGATTTTCATCGTAAAATAAAATACTAGTATCGATGAATGGAATATAAAATAGGGTATTTAACAGCGAAATTTTAACGTAGTGACATTGGAAAAGGTTGCGACTAATCAGAGAAACAAGGAAATACCAATGAACAAAGTTATTCTTCTTTTACCTACCATAAAAAGTATTGCTGGTCTTATTTTATCAAACAATATTTTATCAAATAATATAAATAGCGATAGGAAAGTGTTCAACAACTAAGATAAGAGTATAGGTACATACTACAAGTACGTATAACTAATAAATGTCACATGTTTTCCTAGAAGACTTTAACTATCAGATGGATAAATTAACAGACACACATGTTGAACATTTCAATTAATTTAGTAATTATACTCATATTACAAATTACCTTAACAGCCAATTAAATATCAGTGGGTCCATATTTCATAACCAATACACCTGCTAATCCATTGAAAGATTTATCAAAATTAATATTCAATCTAAATATTTATGTAGATTTTATTAAGTCTGTGGGCAAATCATTAATGGCTGAAATATATAATGTTAATATGAATAACACAATATTTGGAAGTGTTGCAGAATTAAATCGAACGAGCAGATTACGTGATATTTTTTATTGATTGGAATAGACATATTGAATACTAATGTTTCTCATAATGTCCACTCCAGCCAATGAGTGAAGTTTAGATAGATACACAAGGAAACTGGTTTTGCTATGGATAGTTTTATCAACGTAAAGTCACTGTGTGATTGCTGGCAGAGTTGTGAAAGTAATTTTAATGTCGGCATATAATTAGTATAACAGTAGCTTAATGTCACAAATTGAAAAGAAAAACAACATTTAAACAGCTTTGTTGCGAAAATGCAGAACATGAAGGTTCAGCGTTAAAAGCCCTTTAACACTCCATGTTAATTAGAGGAATAAGTCAAAATAAAATCAGAGACGTGTCTGGTAGTCGACAGAAACCAGGTTTCCCACTAGAGATAACTTCCGAATGTACTTAAGCGCGAAGCGTACGCGCAGCGTGTCCGAGATACGCTAAAAGCCGAGCTCTGCGATGATAATGGGTACAGGAGGGAGACATATTCCCTGTAGTGCCGAATGGAATTGATGTATTGCCTTTCGCTGCGCTCTGTTTAATGACAGATACCACTTATAAAGCGACTTTAAAGTGGGCTTATATCAATTAAAGATTGTACGTTCACCATATTCATCGTGTCAGTGACATCATCAAATTTATCAAACAATCTATAATTTATGAGGAGTCATCCGTTAAATTCTATCATGACTTGGCTATCATTGATAAGTTGATATCAGAAGCTTTTTCGCTAAAAGTTCTGGGTCACATCATAACAGTTCAGGAAGACATACAAAATGGTGTTACTTTTTAATGTACTATCAAACCTCTGTTAAGATTATACAGTCGTTGTGTTTCCATCTATCCGAGTTGCGAAACAGGGCAAACATGAAACGTCATGCTCATGCATCAAGTTGTACGCAATTTGCGCAATCCTAGTTTCGACCCACGTGCCATAAACAAAACAATCTCATTAGTACAAGACATAACTCCGAATAAACTGGAGAACATGCGACATCCTGAATACTGTGATCGAAGCTGCCGACTTCGCTATAAATGTCTATTGCTTGTTTATTGGTCATTAGATTATTGTTGAACTATGATTCTGCATTAATTTCCGATAATTAGTCTGAAATTAAAATGACGGTAGTCATTATTAGACCGTAAGACTTATAGCTAATTGAATTATGATATTGGGACATTGAAACTCCGAAAGCGTATATGAAATGACTGTGTGTTGTAAATATTTTTAATTTTTGATCACGAAGCATCGCGTGTCTAGTTAAGCATATAGAGTTTGTATCAAAGAAACCGTATTTTATAAGAAAAATTAAGTTGTTGTTAGTAAATAAGGTTGCAATAATTTCGAAAAGCTAGAATAATTAAACTATGCGTTTTGTTGTAAACCTTTATGATTAGGCTTGATAAAAGCTATTACTCCTTAAGAAAACTTCGATTAAGATTGTATAATAAATATTTGATGCGTCGGTGGCGCAGTGGACTCGGCACTTGCCTTCCAATCGGGGGGTCGGGGTTCGAGACCCGCCATGTACCAATGTTCGAGCCCCTCGGTGGGGACGTATATGGGCTGTGATGGTGAATAAATATTCAACAATATTTCATCATATTTTTAACCGACTTCAAAAAAACGTTTCCAGTTGAGGGCTACATAAATAACTACGCGGCGTTTAAAAGATCTCTTCCTTACACAGATGCTCTCACGCCGGCAACTGTGGCTAATCGGCTCAGACAATGTTTGACAGTTAATTCCACACACTCTGCGGATTTGTCCGTTCCTGGCCATCCGGAATTATAAACTTCGCGAACGAGACGGGTTATTTCTGCGCTTATAATCTCATTATTTTTAACACTAACGGATTTGAGTTCATCTTCTTTTTGTGCGACGTTCGGAATGCAACGTGACATTATTTAAGCTCACTTTGAAGGTGGCCCTGTTTCTTAAGCTACCAAAATTATTAATTTGACGTGAAGTTACGAATAAACTGAATAAAAAATAATAATTATAAAAATTAGAACAATAATTGCTTTTAAAGGAACCAGAACTACAATTTTTGAAAACAAACTTTACAAGATTTTTATTCGACTCGTGAAACCCCTAAATTCTTTACGAGTAAAATAAATATGTTCAAAAGAACTTTCTCTTTTTATGGCAAATTAATTCCGTTCAACTATTTGTTACCTTTTTAAACAAAGTTAAATCAGTTATAGTAATATAAAAATGACTGAAAATGAATTTAATGATAATTAAAAACTTGGTTGAACACTTCTTTGTGTTTTGTTTTCGCACTTAAGTGCATGTTATTTTAGCGTAAAAATAAAACCCATAGAAGTTGGCATAGAGGACGAAACTTAAATCGAAGAAACCTAGTACCTAGCTCTAAATACTACTAATGCATTCATTATTTATTTTATTAGATATTTAAAAACGATTGCTTTGTTATATATTGCTCTTTTTCAGTGTGTTTATATTATACTTTTATGTCATATTTAGAACACGCCACTAGTCCTTGGTAGGTTGTAAATAATATAATTTTTTAAGTACATAAGTTTTAAGTATCAGCTTAAGATTCGTATGAAAGGCACATAATTATATGTTAAATAATCTTATTTATTTTGTTAAAAATAAGCGTTTGGCTATTTGTATCTTAAAAGAGTACTTAAGTGGGCCGAAGCAATATTTGTTAAACATAAAATTTTCAATGACATTCAATTAATTCTCTCCCACAGAGATTTAGTCCAGTTTTAAGATTACTCGCAGAGGGCCTACCGTGATATAGCACTATTAAGTATTATCTCTGCTTAAATTATATTGCAAAGGAATATAGTATGTAGGTAGGAGAATTCATGTGAAGATTTTGCTGTAGAACATGTCTTAATATTATATTTTTATATTATACCATGTATCTTGTACCTTTATTTCAAAATTAACTGCCTCTTTGGTATAATCGTAGAGAAGTTTGCCAGTGCCTGCATTAAGATCTAGATTTGATTTATTCTGCTTGATATAGCTATTCATCGTCCTACCCTAAGTTAGGGTGTTTAGACCTTAGTCAACCACGCTGGCCCAGAGCGGATTGGTCGACTTCGCATACACCTTTGAGTTTCTTCGCAGATATACGCAAGTTACCTTACGATGTTTTCCTTCACCGTTGGAGCGTCGGACAATTAATGTACATATAAAATTCGAAAAACGAAAAACACATGCACACGCTCCTATTTCGATCCTGATTTTTTATTTATAACCGGTTTATTGATACAATGATCATATAACATTTCACCCATTAAATGTCTAATGGTATCATATTATTATGGAACAGCAAAGCATTATTAACTTCTCAGAGCAGACAGACTCTGTTAGTAATCCACTTGATAGACGTAAATAAATTATGTTGTGTTTGCAGGAACATTTCGGTCGCGGAGAGATAATATTACATAAAGTGTCCACGTTGTGAGCTCAGCCAAGATACAAAGACGATACCGCAGTTCAGCTCGCTATAAATCAAAGTCGATTTCAAAGGCCCTTAGGACACTTGTCATATAATCCGGACAGTTTCGCTCGTGATTTGGCAATGATATATTGCGGATAAAGTGGCAGATTAACTGCTTAGCATGTTGAGTATCGAATAAATGTATGGATGTTGTGTTGCTTTATTTCGTAGCACTATCCATACAAGTTTTGGCAAGATTAACTGTTATGACAAATACTCTTATTTGATATAAACTTACATTTGTATACGGCTACTGTAGCTAGTTGAAAAGTTATTAATTCAATATTCACTTTAAGAGGAAACACCAAGGGGGATCGGTCTTGCGCCTCCCGCATCCAGCGGCTTCTCGCGACCAACACTGCCTCTCCCGGTACGATCGGTATGGAGATACTTGGGGGAGGCCTATGTCTAATAGTGGGCGTCTCTTGGCTGAAATGATGATGATGATGACTAAGGGCGAGAGAATTCAGAAATAGGTATTAGTAATAGTTATTTGTTATACATGAGTGCAAAGTTGCTTTTTAACCGCGTGCTCAACTTTGATGACCGAGCAAGCGAAGGATTCTAAAATTAGAATCCTGAGCGTCAGCGAGGGAATCAAAAGAGCACAAGGTGAAAAATCTTTGCACTCGAGTGCAACACGCAACTTTTCATCCCCCTCAGAGAGGAAATGAAACAAAGCAAATTAAAAACAAAAGTACACCAAGGAGGTTCAGAGTCTGAGTTTTAACAAATTTAAAAAAGTTGTATGATAAATTCGGCACCATGGAGATGGAAGTAAATAGGTTTATGTTTCGAAATCACATACCTAGTGCACGCGATGTTCTAAGTTCAAATTTACTTTAACCTCAAGCGGATAAAAACGGCTTTGGCGGTCAGATATCGAATAGCAAAAATACTCTTTCCGAGATGGGGGGATGAAAAATGTATTGCTGTCGCGCTGTGCCCTGCTGCCGAGCTGAGCGCGACAGAGACAACTGCATCTCGAACCGAAGAAAAGTACCTACAATGAAAAGTGCACAAAATAAACATTTCATAGCTCCTTCCTTTCTTCTTTAAAATTAAACGGATTTAATAAATTACTCTTTCATTTTAAATTAAAGAAGGGCTTTGGCTGTGTTTTTATGTTTTGCTCGTTATATATTATAATCTCATCAAATTTCTTTACTGAATGTTTGAGAACAGCGAAAAGACTGGCCAACTTTTTAGGTTTTTGAAGGTTTTAATCTCTTGAAGTAATTAAATTGAAAACATAGGCAGATACTAATAGTATCCTTGATTATATTGGAAAAATAAATTGTTCTATTGGCATTAAGTACCTATACAAATACTCTTTCAATTACAAAAATAATTTTGAAAATCGGTCTACAAATGGCGGAGTAATCGGTGAACATACATAAAAAAAAGATACAGCCGAACATAGAACCTCCTCCTTTTTTGAAGTCGGTTAAAATTGAAACAAAGGACTACGTTTGTAGCGCGAAAAAACGCCCCATAAGATTTCTTCTTAAGAGACTCGCTCTTAAGAGGCAACCATAGATAATGAAAATAATCAAATTATAAATAAGTCACGCGATTTTTTATATACCTACAATGAGTCAAAACTATTTTTCTAATGATTTCATAATTTTTAGTCATGTAATTTCATGCAATAGATTAAAGTGTCAGAAAGGAAAGACAAAACATAAAATAGTTCAACCTCATACACAACACATATATAGGATTTATAAATAAATAAGTGTCTACAATATACAAAGTAAAGTCGAAATTAATATTTCATAATAATATACGCGGGAGCTTATCCGCTTCACAATTAAAACAATTTACATTGCCTATGTTTATGCAGTCGATATAAATTGCCACTAAAACCTACTTTACAAATGTACTGATGCTAACAAGTTGGTGTGCTGTGTGTCGCCGTCTTTATGAGTCAAATTGTTACAAACTGTCAGCGTTGTAAGTTTCCGGTTTGTAGCACATGTTTGATATTTAAATGTACTTTTGACAACTCAACGCTGATAATAAAAGGTATTGGCATTGATTTGGTTTCAATATTCTTCGAAAATATTTTGACTTGCGTTGACACAGTGTCAAAGACATGTTTGACTGCTGCGCTGTTTTGTTGTTGGTTTAGGGAAAACTAAAACGGTCACTAAAATAGGGATGATGACTGATTTCTAATTTTCACGTCTCGTTATAAAATATTAAAATACCGTAGAAAAAGATACAATCCTGTGAAATTAGAATTAAAATCGGCTTAGAAATACATTAGATACAAGCATTTTAAGTTGTTAATTTGGAAGCGAGTAGACAGAGAGATCCGACATCAACCGTGACGTCATCGTTTAGTACGGCCATATAAACTCCATGTAAATTGCCGTTTTGCTAGAAAGAGAAGGAGAAAAATCTTTAATACCTTATATCTTGGTTGTTTTTTTAGTTATTCGGAATCCGATTTTTTCTTTCAGTTTATTATATGAATGAGCTTCTAGTAAAGCAAAAAAAAAATGTTTTGTCATCTAGCCTATTATCCAATACCAACAGTCAAACTAAAGAAAATATCTATTTGAAAGATTAATGCGAGGTTGTTTTGTTAGTTTGAATGGAGCTAGAACTTTGGAGCAAGCAAACGTTATTTAATAAAGTTCGAATAAATTCTTCAAATTCGAATAAGTTTTTCAAATACTACATATCGTCATCATTATCATCATCATCGTCATTGTCATTTCAGCCGAGAGAGAGACTACTGTAGGCGACTGTTACCACTTACCATCAGGTTGGCAGTTTGCTTGTTTGCCAACTTAGTTAATAAATATAATTAATATACTATTGGATACTATAATTAATAAATATACTATTGGATGATAAGGAAATCCACCTTATACACATATTTCTTATACAATACAGTGCGAGTTCTCATGATGTGCACATATTAACCAGGGAATTTTGCTTAATTTTATTGACGAAAAACGTACTTAAAAATGCGAGTTAGTCCTCTACTGTGACACACACAGTGACACCCGTATAAACTAAACGCTAAAAGCTCGAAACTAAACGATCCTTTACGAAGATACAAACTCATTAGTAATTTAAAGTACCTAAGCGCAAGCATTAAATGAAAAATGAGGCATTTTTGTAAATCATTAATTTTTATGCAAATTGTAAAATTACTGAATAAAACCCAACTTTTTTTATGTTGAATCACAATACAATAGCATTACCTTCCTAATTGTAATGCATAATAGTTGAGAACAAACATTTTTGAAATGCCATAATAAAATGTATTATTAATTTTTGTTGATAAAATTAAGTAAAATTTTCCTTATTTTAATATTCGCACGTCGCGAAGACTCAGACTCTATAATTACAAAGACGGAGATGGCATTTTTAACAATTTATAGAAAACAATGCGGTACAGATTCAATATGCAGTTTAATGCATGCAAATAATTTCTGTCCGTTAATGCTCCTTAAATTATTTTCATTCATTCCAAACTTCACAAAATGACAAGGCACTGTATACAAAATAAAAACTTTTTTAATTCACGCGGCTTAAGCGCGATGAGTCTTAACGCGCCTTGTCATCTCAAAAAGAAACAGTTTTCCTTCGAAGCTATTAAACAGAAAAAAAAGATAGAGACCCTGTACCAGGGTCGCGTGCTTGGGTACCTCCGTCTTACCTATTTCCACCGCATAGCAGCATGCTTACATTACTGTGTTCCGGTTTGAGGGGTAAGAAGATATGGTAGTGAAATTACTGGGTACCGTGACTTGACATCTTATGTCACGCGTTAGTAACGTACAACAGTGGTTCTTGTGGAAGTTGCAGATTTGCTGCAAATCTCACAAGAGTCACATGTACTATTATGGGTGACTTACCACGTACTATTAGTGGATTGTTTGCCAACTTAGTTGTAAAAAACAAAACATTTCTTTTATCGAGATATGTATCATGTCTTGTTTGTAAACTTGTGTGATGATTGTTTTAACTTCACCAAAAATAACCTAATTTTGGTGCTTTTCTAACATACTTATTTCATGTTCGTTTTTTTAATTGTTTGAGCTTACGAGCGAGTATTTTCTTAGGAAACCCCCAATTCCCTCTCGCTTACAATTAAAAAAATTAGTTCATGACGTTACCAAGATCATTCGCCCAGCATTGGCCCTAATATTATAAATGTCATACCTTAATAGTGAATATGTATATTCCTTCAATCAAAAACTACTCAACCGCCTGCACCGTGACGTCATAAGATACGTTCACCACATATGGAATAAATATTCAAGAAGAATGGAATGCAATTTTTAATACCTACATTTATCACATGTGGTGTGTGAGAGCACATACCATAATATAAACTACGTCCAACAAGAACTTTATCCCAATTCTATGCCCATTCTTCATCGGGGACTTGAATACGGGGGGAAAATTGTGCAGTGTTAGTTAAAAATAAAACTGAGGACACACTTCGATCAGCCTAATGACGAGCGACAAAACATTCCTCGATGTTTGCAGACAATCGCCTATTCAAAGAGCCGGCGATGTTTGTTGTCGAAACACCGCAGCAGTGCTGTCCCGACACCTCTCCTCTCATCCCAGATCCATTTCCTGTTTGCCCACGATAAGGGTTTCATCAAATATTGTTCGGAATGTAGGACATAAGATCATGTACTGCCAACCTGAACGAAATAACTGAGTCTTGGCCGGCATTTGAATATTTGTAATTGTTTTTGGAGCCTACACAAGAAAATTTACATGAATAGTTTAAATAAACAACTAAAAATAATTAAATGATATGAAAAAAATACTAATTCAATGGCAATCCATTCGTAATGATATTAATTAACTTTATTTAAAATAGATTTAGAAAAGTAGCGTCTTAAAAATGTATTCATTTTAGTAAAAATTTTGCTGCAAGTACCTCTTTTCTACTCGTTCAGTACCCTACAGGACCGATAATAATTTAAAGTACCACCATTGTATCTACCCATGGAAACAATAACTAAACACGCACTAGTTCATTTAATCTTATTTAAAAAAGCTAAAAAACATTGAATTATTATATCTAGATAATATCCACAAAACGATTGTCTTCATGATTATATCATAATAGTGATATTTCTTGAATAACACGCATATTAATATAACTTAAGGACGGTTCAAGCTCTTTGTACGTTATTTTAAGAACTATTCTATTGGTAGTTTAGGTTTAGTAATACGAGTTCTTTTTCGAAAGCATAGAAATTTGACAAATTATTTTTTTATTTCGAGTTTAGTTAACCACGCTGGCCCAGTGCGGATTGGTCGACTTCATATTACACATTTAAACTTCTTCGCAAATGTATGCAGGTTGCCTCACGATGTTCTCCTTAATCGTAGGAGCGTCAGAGAAATGTACATATGAAATTCGAAAAACGCAAAACCCATTGGTACGTGGCAGGATCGAACCCCGGACCTCCCGATTAGACGGCCAGTGCTGAGTCTACAACGCCACCAACGCTCACAACACACATAAGAAAATGTAAATTAAAGCCAATTGGATTGAATAAGGATATCAAAACCTTTCGTAAAATTTCATCACCATTGGCCCTGCGGAAGATCAGCGCTGGTTTTTAATTTTAAACCAGCTTTTTGCTTAGCAGGGACCTTTTTATTTAACAACTAAATATAAGTATTTTTCTCTCTCTACGTATTATTGTTTTTTCTTGTATGTAAGTTGTGTCTTTTTGTATGTTGTTAAATGAATAAATCTTTTCTTTCTAAAAATTGTGATTTGGTCATTGTATTTTTTGATTATATCGTAATGAGATTTGATCGAATAAAGATTTAATAGTAAGATTATAACATGCGATCGCAAGAATAATTATCTCCCATATCAAATTAATTTCAAATGTGATTATTCAAAAACTATTTATAGAATTTGATAATGACATATATTGAAAACCCGAATTAATATAAGAGGCCCGAGACGTGGTTATTCCAACTTAAAAATTGGCCACCAACACAGGTCATTGTGTGGTGATCAATGACCTGTGTTGGTGGCCAAATTCATGAATGAAGCCAAGTGCGTGGTCCATTTAAAACTGAACCGTGAACTTGGGCTCATTAGACCTGCATGGGTCGTAATTCGTGCTTATCGCTCCTTTTAAGCTCTTATATTTCTGAAAACTTATAAAGGTATTTAGCAGGATTTTTATTAGACAGACAGTCGATTTGAACATAATTTCGCATTCAGAAATCATTAAACTATACAGGATATAAAGGCGTAAACTCTGAAAACAAAGCCAAACCTTTAAAATTCCATTTCAGCATTGTACCTAAGCCGTGTATTTGTTACCTGAATTTCAATTGACAATAAAAGTAAGGTTACTAATGCGATATCTATGAATGTTAAACGAGTATAATCAAAACTGAAAAATATTCACAGTCTGTTAATCTATTGGGGATCAGAGGCCCAATTCTACTAATAAGTTACAGCCGAATCGAAATTCGAAACTAAACCGTTGCGATCGTCCAATCGGAGCGCATATATTGACTTTCAACTGTTCGATGACGTGATAATGTAGCCTTCTGATTGGTCGATCGCAAAGGTTTAGTTTCGATTCGGTTGTAACTTATTAGTAGAATTAGGCCTCTGGACTAAATTTATTGGATATACGAGTAATCGAGTATGTATATGTTTATTCACACATTTCTATAAAACTATTGAGCGGATTATAAAACTATTGAGCGGATTGTGACCGTTCCTTTTTAAATATTGGTTTGCATATCAGTAAACTTAGGGTGATTAGAGCTTGTCGGGGTCAGTAAAGCTTGGTGGCGCATTGGCACGTGCGCTCAGCGAACGATTGCTAAGGTTAAGCAACGATGACTGTGTTCAGTCCTACGACGGGTGACCAAAATAGGAAACATCTCGAGGTCCTCCGTGCTTCGGAAGGCACATTAAGCAGTGGGTCCTGCATCTGATCTCGCCCCGGTCGTGTCGGCTAACCGTTACATCGGACTGGGCGAGTGAAGGAACAGAGAGTGCACTTGCGTCTGCGCAGTCACTTGTGCACTATAATATCTCCTGCGCAGATGGTTAGTCTCTGTTGAGATTTGTACAGCAAGTTTCATAAAACCAGTTTCGTAGTTTTTAACGTATGCTTAAAGATACGATACTGTCAGAGTGTGGTGTCAAGGGTCTTATTACTAAACGCGGTCTAAACTTAAACCTGCTCTATCACTTGTGTCAATAAGAGTAGATAGAGACAGCGTCAGCGATAGAGTGAGGCTTGAGTCAAGACTTAACCATGAACATGATAGAGACAGCGTCAGCTATAGAGTCAGGCTGGAGTCAAGACTTGACCATGACCATGATAGAGACAACGTCAGGGATAGAGTCGGGCTTGAGTCAAGACTTAACCATGAACATGATAGAGACAGCGTCAGCGATGGAGTCAGGCTGGAGTCAAGACTTGACCATGACCATGATAGAGACAACGTCAGCGATAGAGTCGGGCTTGAGTCAAGACTTAACCATGAACATGATAGAGACAGCGTCAGCGATAGAGTCAGGCTGGAGTCAAGACTTGATCATGACCATGATAGAGACAACGTCAGCGATAGAGTCGGGCTTGAGTCAAGACTTAACCATGAACATGATAGAGACAGCGTCAGCGATAGAGTCAGGCTGGAGTCAAGACTTGACCATGACCATGATAGAGACAACGTCAGCGATAGAGTCGGGCTTGAGTCAAGACTTAACCATGACCGACCATGTTTTGTAATAAGACTGAAAGGGCTTTACTTCACCTCTAAACCTAAGATTTTTAATTTATTTTAGTTATAAACCACAAACTCGTTGTTCGTGCTTTTGGAATTTTTAACAATATCAATTGATTTTCTTCACTTAATCTAAGGGTGAGTTGCGCATCTACAACTATATTTGTAAGTACATGCATTATTTTATATACATACAATTCTATTTATATAAAGTAGAGTATTAGCTTGGAGCCAAATTGAGAATTGCTGTAGACGAAAAAAATAAATGTTCGAACAATGTTCCTGTAACTATCTCATTTATCGAACACGTAACAACATTCCTTACACAAAATTAATCAAGATAGCATTATTATGATTTTTTTATCAGCTTAAAACCGGCTGATTACTGTCGGCGGGCGTGTCTGAGAAAATCGTGTTTCCATAAACCTTATCGATAGATGCGATATTGAAAATATGCGATGCAATATCTCAGCAATTAACATATTGTTTCCGATACCGTATCGTACAATCGTCGGGTTTATTGTATTATTAAATTTTATCTCACTCAAAATATTTCCCCGCGGACATTTAATGGAAAATTTGACTTAAAGTGTTGTTGTTTTTATTCTTTTCGATGTGTTCTTTATAATCACGGTTAAAATGTTATCCAAAATATCCCATTTAAATCTATTCGACTAAAGTTATAAATTTCTTCCCCAATCGACCAACTCATCAATGTTAATGAAAATCCATTTAGAATTTAAATTGAGTAAAATGTTCTAAACGCTCTTATTGAGTTCTAAACTTAGTCAATATATCAAATCAATTCCATCAAGCTAAATAATTACTGATGCCTTCCTACCTACTTAATAGTAGATTATACACCGAGGGGATAAAGCGCGATATTGAATCCTGAACGTAACGAAGGATTTAACTCCCGAGCGCAGCTAGGGTGTTATTAGTAATTAAGACGAGTCCTGAGCGCAGTGAGGGGTTCAAGCGCGCCCAAGACAAAAACAGCTTTATCCCCGAGGAGTGTACTCTACTTTTCTCACCTTTTGCGAGACAATAAAAAAGCATGACTACTAAAAACAGCGTTTCGTCACTCGACATTTTAACAGAACGTTTCTTCTATTTTGATATATTTTTATAAAATCTTTGCAGTTGTTACGTATATTATTGCAGCGTCTTACAATACTCGCGGCTTTTGTTTAATTTCAAATGTGTTCCATTCAGCTTGCTGTGGCCAGCTCGATTTTAGCAAAAGTTCGATTTTCAAATTACGTTCGACGCGGCGCCGGCCCTGGCCTTCGAGTATTAGTTGATCTATTATTACGAAATTAGACTTTAAGGCCATTTCAATAAGAACTATGAAAAGTGAACTGAACTGAAGTGAAGTGTTGGACTGAATATCATTATAACCCAGCGGGTTATAATGAGATTCAGTCCAACATTACACCCCGGCTAAAGCCAAGGGCTTTAATGACTTGCTTTACGTTTTAGTACGGTTTGCATGATATGTAATTTGGCATTGTCGAGCAAGTGGTGTGAAAATTATATTGTCATTATTAATCTCTATATATAATAAAATCGTAGGGGTACAAAAATCTGTAATTGCGAAATATTAAGAAAAAAAATACACAGGTCCCCTTAAAATCATTAGCAGAACACGATAGAATAGTTTTAAAAAAAATTGTTTGTTTGTTGGTTTGTTTGTTTGTTTGTTTGTTTGTTTGTTTGTCTGTTTGTCCGGAAAGATCTCCGAAACTACTGGACAGAATTTGATATGGCTTACACCACAATGCTTAGAATTTTCCGGAAGAACATTTAGGCATAATTTCGTTTGTTTAAATTCACTTTTTATTTTTAGTGAAAAAATACCATATCACAGATAATATAATACTACAGTAATATCACAGATAATATAATACGACCATATAAAATTTTCGAATTGGCTGGCTTTAGGTAGAAAAAGAACATGGCGCACGTGAAATTATTTTGACAAGTCTGTCACATAGTACAGAGAGAAGGTATTTTCTTCCACGAAGGAAAGGCAATGGAACTACGCCATACAGCCTGATCTTAAGTAATTGGATTTCGAAAATTGAAAGACAGGAATGAAGTGTTTCACATAGTACAAATAAAATTTAATATTTTCTGCTAATGGCTGTACCCAACTGGATTTCGCCAACCAAATTGTTTTTTTCTTATGTCGTACCGTGGTGGTAAGGCAAAAAGATCAAGCCATGCAACCAATGTATAAAGCATTTTTTATGATAATACTTATCGAGTGACCATAAAATTTGTAGATTGGTTTAATTCTTGACTAATTTTCACAAAATCGGTACAATTTTTGAAATATTTGATATGTTGAAAAATGAAGATACTCTTTTCAAGGTATTTTGAAAGGTGTTATATGTTTTTACATTAGGACTAAGGAATCAAACTCTTTCATCCATTTAAAACTATTAAAAGTAATAGATTAATATTGATAATTTAAAAAAATATCTGACTGCAATGTTCTGGGTTACGCGTAGAGGGACGGGACTCTTGATCCTAATGTCTAAAATGACGGATCACATTTTTTTGGATCCACCCAAGGAAACATAAAGAGTAGAACACATTGAACCTAGCCACGTTGACTTAATTTGACATGACTGCCGATAAAGTTCGTTTCCAAACCCAGCGATATGCATATCAAATGAAAGGCCTTGATGAGTAGAGCACTATGAACATAGGAAAATCGCCCTAAATTCAACATGGCCGCCGCTCAAATAAAACGGATAAAAGTTCGTTTCCAAACCCAGCAATATGGGTATCAAATGAAAGGCATTGATGAGTAGAGCACTATGAACCTAGCAACATTGACATAAATTCAACATGGCCGCCGCTCAAAAAAGGTGGATAAAAGTTAGTTTCCAAACCTAGCAATATGGGTATTAAATGAAAGGCATTGATGAGTAGAGCACTATGAACCTAGCAACATTGACATAAATTCAACATGGCCGCCGCTCAAAAAAGGTGGAATAAAGTTAGTTTCCAAACCTAGCAATATGGGTATCAAATGAAAGGCCTTGAAGAGTAGAGCACTATGAACCTAGCAACATTGACATAAATTTAACATGGCCGCCGCTCAAAAAAGGTGGATAAAAGTTAGTTTCCAAGCCTAGCAATATGGGTATCAAATGAAAGGCCTTGAAGAGTAGAGCATTAGGTACCTAGGAAAATCGACCTAAATTCAACATGGCCGCCGCTCAAAAAAGAAGAATAATAGTTCGTTTCCAAACCAAGCAATATGGGTATCAACTGAAAGGCCCAAAAGAGTAGAAAATTATGAACTAAGGAAAATTGCCCTAAATTAAACATGGCCGCCGCTCAAAAAATGGATAAAAGTTCGTTTTCAAACCCAGCAATATGGATATCAAATAAAAGGCTTTAATAAGTAGAGCACTATGAACCTAGCAACATTGACATAAATTCAACATGGCCGCCGCTCAAAAAAGATAGATAAAAGTTCGTTTCCAAACCTAGCAATATGGGTATCAAATGAAAGGCCTTGAAGAGTAGAGCATTAGGAAACTCGACCTAAATTCAACATGGAAAATTTACTTAAACAACAACTTAGGAAAATTGCTATAAATTCAACATGGCCGCCGCTCAAAAAATGGATAATAGTTCGTTTCCAAACCCAGCAATATGGGTCTCATATGAAAGGCCTTGATGAGTAGAGCATTATGAACTTAGCAACACATAAATAAATTCAACATGGCCGCCGCTCAATAAAGGTGGATAAAAGTTCGTTTTCTAATCTAGCAATATAGGTATCAAATGAAAGGTCTTCAAGAGTAGAGCACTATGGACCTAGGAATATTGACTTAAATTCGACATGGCCACCGCTCAAAAAAGGTGGATAAAAGTTCGTTTCCAAACCTAGCAATATAGGTATCAAATGAAAGGCCTTGAAGAGTAGAGCACTATGAACCTAGGAAAATAGCACAAAATTCAATATGGCCGCTGCTCAAAAAAAAACTGATAAAAGTTCGTTTCGAAGCCCAGCAATATGGGTATCAAATAATAATAATCAATGGCCTTGATCAGTAGAGCACTATGAACGTAGCAACATTGACGTAAATTCAACATGGCCGCCGCTCAAAAAAGACGGATAACAGTTGCTTTTCAAACCCAGCAATAGGGGTATTAAATGAAAGTAGGCCCTGAAGGGTACCTAGAGCAGCCATGCTCTAAGTGTGTTCCGCGGAACCCTAGGGTTCCGCAATAATTTTGAAAAATCAAAACACCCTCTCTGGTCGTACTTTTATTATGCTTATTAATAAAGAATACACTTTTACAAACTATTGTTTTATTTTAGGGTTCCGTCAAGTATTTCGCTTTCCAAAAGGGTTCCGTCACCAAAAAAGTTTGAGAACCGCTTCGGGGCCTAATGGATGTTCGATGTTAGATGTTACCTGTGTTTAGTGTCCTTCGAGACCGTGATAATGCAACGATCGTGAACTAACTAACGATAACTCCAAGTTTGTGTGTTGGATGTTAGTCATCACGGCGAGTTTGCTAACCGAACTATGCCAGCAACCTTATATCGCACAGTACACGTTACAAAAACGGAAGTCTCAATACATTTTAAGGCTAACCGCATAAATATGTTTTTTCGCATTCGTTTTCTGAATGCGGGCATCCGAATGCATCAAATCTATACAAAATACTCATTGACTGCCGCACACGTTCGTTTTTATTACGAACGGAACACGTTCTGTACGTACGTTTGGGTAGAATGATAGAAATCCCGAATGAGAAGAAACGAACGTCTGCGCTACGTTCACGAAACTCCGTGTCTGTATTCCGTGATCGGATATCGAATACGGAAAACGTATTTGTACAGTAACCCCCCCATTCATGCTATACATTAACTCTACGAAAACCGCCAGTATTACGAGCGACATAAGAACGGTTCAAAGGTCAAACAGTATAGCTTGACAAGGAGCTTACTGTACGACCAGTCAAAATTGGCCAAGTTGTCATATCCAAAAAATATATTTTGTTGGTTTTACCAACACCCATTATAAAAAAATCTAAACTTTATTCGTATACAGTTCTAATTTATTAACAATTTTTTATTTTAATTCGAAAACTGAATACGATAAAGATTATTCTTGCAACTGTGTAGTTCTTTCTACTAAAGAAGAATTTATTAATATCAATAATGTCTCTAAAACAATAATTATACTTAGTGTTTATAGTAATATGTAATGTATTTAATTTTGTGGACTGTGAGAAAAAGAGCATTACGAACCTACGAAAATTGTCCTAATTTCGAAATGGCCGATGCTCAAGAAAGGCAGAATAAAGTTGAATCATTATGGAATAAAATGGAGGAAAAAACTAAACACTGTGTTAAGTATTTTGATGGCGAAACGTAGTTCGCGGGCACAGCTAGTGTACAAATAAATGTTAAACAAGAGTAACTCCCCACCCCAGAGATGACTATAATCTTTAATATTAAGATGTCTTTATCTCGGGTCCATTATTGTTCTTTGCATGCTTTTTTGAAATGAAATAAATAGATTTTTTCAATTTGATTCTTTATTTATAGTTATAAAGTTTTTTTGTTATACTCATATTACGACCGGAACTCGGCTACAGAAATTAATGTTCATCAACATCGACGTCTAGCCTATAACTGAAGAATTTGCTTCGTATTCAACAAGACGGCCAATTGAAATCCCTATATTTTTTAATTCATTCTCTATGTAAGCATTTCAGCTAAGATTTTCCGGGTCATAATGGTTCAGGGGCCATCAATCGACCAGCAACTAAGAAAAGCCGCAAAGCTCGACCCGAGCCTAAGCCTCGTCGTAAATCAAGAAATAGTCGATTAGGTGTTCCGATTGTTGCTCTTTAAGTCTTCCTTGTACAATAAACAATACGCCTAGAGCCTCTTCTGCAAACAGATGTAAGCTTTATCGCAACGGTTTAAAGGATAAGGGATCGACTTAGCAAATTTATTTGCAATAATGTTGAACGAAAGGAATATCTTTGCAGGGCACGGGCGCTTTATGCGTTCGTAGTTAAGGATCAAGTTTGCTTGACAATGCTTTAGTAACAATGCAAACAATGGTGTCGTAAAGGTAATTATGACTTGATTCGGGTTTGAGTTCGGACTAAAAAGAATTGTACTTTAACTGAGTTACTGCAATCGGTACCTAGCTACTTTATTTGCGGGATCAGTTTATGCTATAAACTGTTTTTCAGCGTATGGTTGAATTAGAAATGAAATATAAATATTTTATTTCGTAGGCATGAGACATGCTAAAACGTCAACGAGTATATTAAAATTGGAATCTACCCCTCACTCGGAATGCTAGAGTGAGGTAGATTCAAAGTTTAATGAATTAATTTTGGCATTTTTAATTATATGCCTCATATCACCTCTTCGAAAAGAGAAGAATAATTACTCATCGATTGTATTATTTGCTACTTCATCTATTAGACTTAGCTTAGTCCTAATTTGGGCGTTTTCATATCTTCACCACGCGCGCGCTTATGAAACATCTACCTTGTTTTTAAAGTGTACATTTTTTGACATATAAAGTAAAGAAAACGTTAATTTTGAAACTGTAAGAGTGTGTTTTTGTATACAAGCTAATAATTAAAAATGAGTAAACATGTAAGCGTTTTTTAATTCCACCCTTGACAAGGTGAAATAGAGGTCACTGTCTTTTACACTAAAACTGCTTGATGTATTTTCAAGGGTCTATTACAAAAGCTTTTGATTTATAGTTTGAATTGTTTTTACTTTGGGAAAATAAAGAATTTTCAAGGGAAAAATGAACGAAGCAGCGGACCAAAAGCTATATAGTCTAATTTAATACTTTTATCTACCTACCATAAAATTATGCACAGTTATGCAGTACTTAATCTTTTCCTTTCTGATATAACTAAGCTTCTTTTGATTCCGCCGAGCAAGCAAGTATTGATATTGATACTATTATATAATTGCCATTTTATTGTCAGTTACTTCAAGTATCTAGAATCTTCATCATCATCTTCTTCTTTCTTTATATATAAAAATTAAACGCTGTGTGTTAGTCTCGCAAAAACTCAGAAACGGCGAGACCATTTCTTACGAAATTTTATGTGTGTGTTCAAATAGGTCCAAGGAAGGTTTAAACGTACAGTTGGACCCGGTAGGTGGCGCTGTAATCGGGCAGAACAACGTCTGCCGGGCCCACTAGTCAGAAATAAATATAAAAAGGGATGTTTGATTGAACGTAGTGACAGAAAGACAAGAAGAAACAGTAGGTTGATTATGTGCCTGGGGCAGAAGTCTCGACATATATAACGATCGTAAACTTTGCGATTTTTGTCGATAAGTTGTAGTGTCTTTTCTAGCTAATTTATCAAAATTTAAAATTGGGAAAAGATAACAAATTTATTTCTTATATTAGTACAACAATATGCTTTATTCAGTTACATATAACGACACTTACTTAGCCATAAATGCAATTCTCGACATGAAAATTAACGCAAACCTATCAATTTTTGTCGCTAACTTATCGAAAAAACTGTCAAATTAACGATTTCATAGCGAGCCTTTTTGATATCTCGCAAAGCATTACAATGTTCGTCGCTAACTGGCATAGGCTGTACGAGTTGCCAACAAAAGCTCATGCCATTAATAACATTAACTTATAAAATTTTATATTTTTTATGATGGCGGAAGCATATTTAGCTTGGAATCTGTTTGCTCTTGAGCACCGAACATGGTATTAAGTACGACGACGAACAGTCGCTAGAAATCGGCGTAGTCGGCAAAATCCTCTCCATCTCCAACCATGTTACTGAATGAAGCATATTGTACTAAAATAAGGAATAAATTTGTTTTCATTTCCCAATTTTAAATTCTTTCCATATTTTGATAGATTAGCTAGAAAAGACACTACAACTTATCGACAAAAGATAACGATCGTTATCTATGTCGAGACTTCCACCCCTTGTAACTAGAACTAACACTTTTGAAAGAAATTTTATATCCATTACTGCTTAATGGACGCCACCATAACAAAACTACTGATGAAAGTAGTAATGGATAGTAATAATAATAATAAATAATTTTATTTGAAACGTATGGTTATATCCAAACTTACTAATATTATAAAGAGGAAAGTTTTGATTCTTTGCATTGTCTACGTACAAATATTGTGTGTATGTTCATTAGTGTGTACTCTAAATTATAATCGCACATTGTATATCATCCATTCATTGACAAAAATAAATTAAAATCAATTTAAGTACCTAAATAAAATTTTGAATGTCAAGTACCTACTAACAATAATTGTCAATTCCATTGTAATTAATTAAAAAAAAAACAAAAACGTTCTAAGTTGGAAAACTCTATTTGAGTGGTCTGTAATTATGCTTCCGCTAAATAAAACTGCTCCAATTTACTTTCAATATATTAAGACAAATTATTCAGTTTTTACTTTCACTGTATTAAGATAAAATATATATTTCCTTATCAGTTACACATCTAGCCTATATCGGCTGGGTTCGCCTCGAGTAGGTGAAGTTGGCTTGGGGTGCGATGTCAGACAACCTCCTTGTGGTGCACCCTGGGCAACCCGGCAGATTCTCTGCCGCGGGCTAATAGTCTGACGAGAGGACCCCCATATGGGGCGTGGGATGGCCGGGTTCAACCCGGCGGGCCACTTCCTGTGGCCACCCGCTGCATGCGGGGAAGGGCGAAGTCCCCTCTTCTTATGATAAGAAGAGGTGTGGCTCTCGCTGGAAGCCGATCCCGGCGGCTACCTCTGGTGGTAGTAGGGACGAGGCGAGTTTCTCGCCATGGCGCTTCGCGCCCGTTGGGGATTTCCCCGAGCTTCGGCTCACCCGCGCGGCGGTGGATCCAGTGGGATCTGCCGTCGGGCAACCCGTTACCCGCACTGAGCGGGCCGGGGGCCCGGCGCACTGAGCGTCGGGCCAAGTGGAAGACAACCACAGTAAAAAACCAGTTGCGGGGTGTAGAGCGGCGCAATTCTGCGCCGCTCCACAAAGCAGCAGAGCCAGGTGGAGAGTCCGGCAACGGACATGTCACGGGCAGGGGGTCAGCGGGAATAAGGCCTGGCTGTTGTCCCCTTCCCTCTGTCTTGTGACGGACGGAGGAGCTGCTGGGGGGGGTTTTTAGTGGGTAGGCCCGGGCCGGGTACGGTCTGGGGAGTCCCACATATCCTCGTGGTTTGGCTCGACCACGAGGAATGCGTAAATGCATTTTCCCCCCTCCCAAAAAAAAAAAAAAAAAAAAAAAAAAGGTGAAGTTGGCTTGGGTCCCGTCAGATGATATTCAAAACCGCTGATATGTAATTATGAAACAAGATAATTATAAAAAAATACTTTTTAAATAAGCTTTTAGTACTCGTCAATAGTCTGCTGATGAAGCTGAAGACAGAGGACGGCAGAGTCATTACATCCCGACCTGAGCTTATGACCGAGATCGATCGCTTCTATGGACAGCTTTACGCAACATCACAGGCACCTGTTATTCAGGCTACAGACCCTAGAGCCAAATTGACCCGGCACTACACCGAAGATATCCCGGACATCAGCCTGTACGAGATTAGTGTGGCTCTCAAACAGCTTAAAAACAACAAGGCACTGGGTGATGATGGAGTTACAGTCGAACTCCTAAAAGCGGGTGGACTACCAGTGAGGAAAGCGCTGCAGCGGCTATTCAACTCCGTCATACTCGAGGGCAAAACGCCTAAAGCATGGCACAGAGGCGTGGTGGCACTTTTCTTCAAAAAGGGCGACAGGGCCCAGTTAAAGAACTATAGACCCATCACGCTCCTGAGTCATGTTTATAAGCTATTCTCGTTCTATTCATCTTTATAAGCTAGAGGGGTCATCACGAATCGTCTCGCACGCAGGTTCGACGACTTCCAGCCTCCCGAAGAAGCCGGATTCCGAAAAGGCAATAGTACCACAGACCACATCCATACGCTGCGGCAGGTTATACAGAAGACCGAAGAGTATAATCTGCCACTATGCTTGGCGTTTGTGGACTATGAGAAACCTTTTGATTCTGTCGAGACCTAGGCCGTACTTAGATCACTCCAGAGGTGCCAAGTAGACTATCGGTACATCCAAGTGTTGCAGTCATTGTACGAAAACGCCACCATGTCAGTCCGCCTTCAGGACCAAAACTCGAAACCAGTACGACTTCAGCGTGGTGTGAGACAGGGTGACATTATATTGCCGAAACTGTTCACAGCGAGTTAGAGGATGTATTTAAGCTTTTGGACTGGAGGGGACTCGGCATCAATATAAACGGCGAGTACATGACTCACCTTCGTTTTGCTGATGATATCGTAGTCATGGCTGAGACCGTGGAGGATCTAGGCACAATGCTCGAAGACCTCTGTAGAGTTTCCCAACAAGTGGGTTTTAAAATGAACATGGACAAGACTAAAATAATGTCGAATTCCCTTGTAGTACCCACTCCTGTGAATGTTGGAAGCTCTACACTGGAAGTTGTTGACGAATATGTTTACCTGGGGCAAATAGTAAGTCCAACTTCCAGAAAGAGGTAAATTGGCGAATCCAACTCGGCTGGGCAGCGTTCGGGAAGCTACGCAGCATATTCTCGGCCCATCTACCGCAGTGTCTCAAGACGAAAGTCTTCATTTCGTGCGTGTTGCCAGTGATGACATACGGAACTGAGACGCTTACAATGGGTCTCATAAGAAGGCTCAAAGTCACCCAAAGGGCAATGGAGAGGGCTATGCTCGGGGTTTCTCTACGTGATCACATCAGAAATGATGAGATCCGTAGAAGAACTAGAGTTACCGACATAACCCAAAGAATTGCAAACCTTAAGTGGCAGTGGGCAGGACACATCGCTCGTAAGACTGACGGCCGTTGGGGCGAAAAGGTCCTCGAGTGGCGGCCGCGTACCGGGAGACGCAGTGTTGGTAGGCCCCCCACAAGGTGGACCGACGATCTGGTGAAGGTCGCGGGAAGCCGCTGGATGTGGGAGGCGCAGGACCGATCGGTATGGAGATCCTTGGGGGAGGCCTATGTCCAACAGTGGGCGTCTCTTGGCTGATATGATGATGATGATGATGACTCGTCAATACGATTCAAACGAACCCAATCTCGATGGGGTTGTGTTATTTCTTTACGGAATCCCTATGGCCACCTTCCAGCTCCAACATTAGATCAGCTCCATGTCATTATAATATTGCATCGTCACGCGATATACATATGCAAGCAAAATTTCAGCACAATCGGAAACCGCGAAGTGGGTCAAATTTAACTTGCACGATTTCATTATAGACACTGGGGCAGGTGAAAGTAAATAAAAGTTTTTAATAATAGAAGCTCGTAAAAAGTATATTATAGAGTATCCGTGGGTTAATTATCTATGAAAAATTTGATTATTAATAAGTTATTGAAGCCTTTGGTTTGGCGAGCAATGCGCTGTGAATATAAAACTCGACGCCGACTCCCTTTTATAGAACAGTGATGAATGTACCGTGATTGACAAAGATGAAAGCGTTCGCGATTGATTCTGAGTTACAGAATCAATCAGAGTCAATCTGATTTATATAAGAGATCCTTGGGTTTGATAAAAAATGTTGTGATGATTTTGACGTTCGTGAGAAATTAGACCTTCCGAGTGTTTTGTCTGTTCTTTTCGAGAAAGCTCTCACAAATTCCGAACAGTTGGAAGGTAGAGTCAATTTCCATTTATTGTGTTTAACATTAATAAGTGACTGTGAATTTTTGAGTTTGAATTCGCACGCCTACTTTGCAACTAAAAAAGTTATTAAATAAAAATTACTTTTTAAAAAGCAACGGTCCGTATATCATGCTACATACAGTACCGGCATTTTTCAAATAAGTTTTAGGAATGTAATACATTTATTTTTGATAACAGTGAAACTCGATTTCACACATAACGATTTTATTTATGAAACAGTGCTTCAATATCGCTTGTTTTTGATAGGATTTAGTTAACGAAAACTTCAATAACCGGCTTCTAAATAGATGAAGCAATTAAATTAACATTCGACGTGACGATTAGAATTTCAAACCGAGACGTCATGTCGTCACATCTCACAATCGGAACACATAAAATAGTACCACTTACCATTTTAATTGCCATGAGCAAAAATAAATTTGTCCAAGGACTTGAATAAATCATACATAAAACTTGAGGTCAGCACTGTAGTTCGTTTGAAAATGTCACATCCGGACCACTTGGTGTTAATTAAGTTTCCAATTATTCGCTTAATCACGGCATTCTAGAATACAACTTTTGTATCTTACATAATCAAAAAAAAAAACAAAAGCACTCGATAATTTATAATCTGTTTTCTAAACTGCCACTTTTACTTTTTAAATCTCCGTGTTCCATATTCAAAAGTTTTCCCGCGCGTCGATAGAGCAGACGAGGCGCTCGACTTTTTTTGTAGGCGGCCTGTGCTAGCCGAGACTCGTAGCAGACTGGCGCGTAGTGGCCCGTGACCGTAGACTTTGATGAACCGATTCATCGGAAATATCGAAATGTTACGCACTTCGCAAATTACTTACACTCCAAGGTAAACGTCATCGCAGGAAATTAAAAAGACACTTTCACTTTAACCCTTTGGAATTACCTACTGCCGCAGAGTTGAATCTCACTAGACAACATCTCCCCCTATCTGTAGGGTGTTGTCATCGAGGTGCGTTCGGTGAATTGGACTTCCCGATTCCGAACTTAGAGCTTGTCAAAGCTGAAATGACGCGCCCCCATTACCGTACTTATGCCCTCAAGCAAATTTAAAATGTGGTCACACTACACACAAACATTTCATACAATGCGCCAGTGTTGCTCCAATCCGATCCATGCTTCATACAGGGATCTTTGTTGATTCTTAGTTCGCCGAATATGAACGCCCTCGAAAAGATGAAGTTATTAAGTCGTTAACTTATTATGATGAAGTTATTAAGGGTGTTGTGATTGTGTTATATGTTATCCAACTGTCCGCTTAAGTGAAATTGCAATAAACCTCTTTAGTCGGCTCCTACGACATTGAAAGGATATATAATTACACAGTTATTCTTATTCTGTTAAAAATAGAGTATGAAGTTTTCAATAATGATTTTCCCAAAAATGTTCACAGTACTTTTAAAATGCTATAAATATTTTTGACAAGATCACAATTCACATGTCAAATAGGAAGTCATATAGAGGTGTTACACAAATAAAAAAAATCAGGTGACAACACTGACGATAAAAAATCACACTGGACTTCGAAACCACTAGGTATCCGTTATCTCATTTGATACATCATGTTAAGCCTTGTTAATTCGGAGTTTCCGAAACTTAAATACTTACATACTGACTAAATTATTTTTGTAACAGCTCGCGACATGCATAATTATTTTTTAAAGTGAAACAATCGAACTAATTTAGTTTTGTTACGCAATGTTTATTCATTTTCTTATCGATATTCTATTCAATTTTTTAATTACATAACACATGAAGATCACCAAAAAGTATCGTTAGAAACATTATTCTCTAAGCAATTAACGCAGTCTCTTGAAATAAATATTTCAAAACCCATTACGTGGGTGTCGCCGTATGGCATATACAGGGTTACTTTTCAAGTAGGAGCCAAATTTTGTGTGCGTGTTCAGACAGGAAAAATAAAACACTTTTACTATGGGGCCAATCTTGAAATCTTGAAAAAAATGACGCAAACCTCAAACACTCCAATTTATTTCAATATTAAAATAAATAAATAAGTTACTGCTCGCGGCTACGCCCGCGTTATTTTTGTTTTCCCTTGGGAATTTTATACTTTCCCTTAGGAAAAATAATTTTGTAGCCTATGTTCATCAGGGATAATATAGCCTTCTAATGGTGAAAGAGTTTTCGAAATCGGTCCACTAGTTTTTGAGTTCATTCGTTACATACATACTACAAATCATTCCTATTTATAATAATATTGTAGACTAAGCTGCGCTCGTGAACTACGTTTCGCCGGTAAAAATATTAATACTTATTATTATTGCTATTAAAAAATGAGGGTTGGTGGTAGAAGGATGAAAATTTAGGGTTATAGGTTTTTTTGATGACAAATCATAAAAAAAATATAAAAAAAATCCCAAAAAAATCTAGAGAAGGCCACACCGTTATCGTCTGGAATTTTTTTTTTCTTTATTATTATGAACATTAAATTTTACAATCTTTTTTTTTACAATTGTAAGCGTAACATAAACCAATATAGGTTTTTCTGTACACTACATTTATCGGAATAGTAAGTGCCTACTTCACAGAACAATATTAGTCTACGAGATCTCTTATATCTATTAAAACACATTACAATGGCCAGATAGAAGAAGGTACTTAATAACTAAAGAAGGTAAGTACACACATTTACATAGAGTGACTATATCACTAGCGACACAGAACACAGAAAGAGTTGTGTTCAGTGACTAGCGATTAAAAGCAAGTTTTGGAGACACACGGGAAGATTTCCTACCATTTATTTGAATAATAGTATTATATTAAATTTTGTTCTTTTTTATATATTTTTATGTATAGGTAGGTATAATTATTTTAAAACCTTATTTACAAGGTAATTATACCTAATATGTATATTATAAGGGGTATTGATCACCTTATACACCATCCACCAATCCGCATCGGGTAAGCGTGGTGGGCTACTGCCTAGAACTCCTTGGTTGATAAGGAGAGGCCTTGTGTCCCTGCAGTGGGTCTAATTAAAAAGGCTGTTATGATGATGATAATGATACCTAATATGTAATCACCTGTAACATCAAAGCATTTAGATATTTAGATAATAATTTTTAAGTCTACTTTTAATATTTAATTTATTTAATTGTTTTTTGAGAGACATTGGTAGATTATTTACTAAGGTAGGAATTTGATACCGCAACATTTGTTTCCCATAGTAATTTGTAATTGATTCCGCTATTAAAATATTTGAGTCAGATTTTACCCAAAATTAAATTGTCAACTACGCCGGTTTTTTAACTTACTTACCACGAAATAAGAATAAAATAAATAAAATGGACATAGGTATCTTCGTAAATTATCAGCGAGAATTTAATTTTTTTTATTAATTTATATATATTTTTATAATAAAAATAAGTAAGGGTGTCCCGAGGTTTTGCGTCATTTGATTAGCACGCTAATTAACACGTTAATAAAATTAACACATTAATAACTCTACACCTTAGTGTTATTATTCTAAGGTCTGCACTTACCGCCATTTTTCTTATGTGAGGCGATGATTGTCATATTACTTAAGTAAATTCAAGCATATTATAATATTTAGTTTCAGTTGTTTGGCGGTTAGGTATTCGTTAATATTTCGCTCGGCTACCGGTTATACAAGTTGTAATAAAAGTGTTTGCCAACTAGGTACGACGTTCACATGGTGGTATGCACCCGATGCGATAACCTATTATATTAGCTTATTTACTCTATAATTGGCCGTTTCAAGTTATTTCGTAGTACTTAGTCTAGGAGCCTAAATATAATATAATGGCTATTAAAATTTTCGTAGATTTATTCCTTAATACGTATTAATTTGATGTCACATTCAGAAGTTAACTGGCAAACGTCTAATAGATAAGTCCACCTTTGTGTAGGTACATTATTTTATTTTTTTTCCATGTATATTGTTATTAATCAACGTGATGTTTGAGAAAAAAATTTCGAAACTTGGCTTTATTAATTTTCTTTTTTTTTCAGAAAATGTAAAAAAAAGTGTATGAGGAATACTGTTACAGTCAAATAATGTATTAATTATTATTTATAACAACAATAGTAATTGCTTTGTAAATGTTTCATAAACCTATATTCATGTTGTTACATTTAAATGTAACATCTAAATGTAACAACATGAAAGCAATAAAGGAATATGAATATAAATATTGTATTTAATAAATTTAAAAATTTTAATGTAATAATGATTTTTACATTCAACATTTTGTTTTGTTGCAATTTAAACGGACTTTTATTTGACAGTATCATTTAATGATTTTTACATTCAACATTTCATTTTGTTGCAATTTAAAAGGAATTTTGTTTGACAGTATTATTTAAAAAAAATATTGCCATACGTGAAAATTGGCCAACGAATAAAGAAACTTTCATTAACTGAGAAATGGCTATGCTACTGCAAATGAGTCTCTCCCGAAAATTGTTCATGTTTTTATTTTACGATTCTAAGACACAAAATGTATATAGGATTTTAGTAGCCTCGCAAAAAAATATCTTACTAATGTCGAACAGTTATTGATGTCTCATTTATTGATGATTGCAACAACTGATTTTCGATTGATAAACATGTCTCATAGCCCTCTGGCTATTAGACATGTTTATCAATCGAAAATCAGTTGTTGCAATCATCTTGTTAACCGTCAGCCGAGGAGCCTAGTAATTGCTACAACATACTACCTAAAGCAACGTAGAAGAGGCTTTAACTTAGTGATATTTGGTATCTAGAAATACTTTCTATTGTTCTTTTTAGAGAGAGAGAGAGAGAGAGAGAACGAAATAGCGCGATGTGCTATAATAGTGTTGTTCTGTTTTAAATATTTTTTAAACTTGCCAAAGCAAAGGGCGATAGTAACTCTCTCGTTTGAGCGGGTAACTCTATCTATCTATCTATATATAAATAAAAGGAGAAATTCCAATCTATAGACGCACGCACAGCCGTATCCGCTAATGGTAGAAACGTGAAATATGGACAGTTGTTTTAATTCAAAATGCGGACGCACACTAAGAAGGGATTTTCAAAAATTTTACCCTGAAGGGATGTAATAGGCGTTGCAATTTTGAATGGATTTTTTTAATAATAATAAAACGTGCCTTAAGTACTTAACGGCTGGCTAAATGGAGTTATTAGACAGAACAAAACAATGAAATTTTAGTTAGTACTGTTCTATCTGTTGTTATTTCATTGCAAAATCAATCAACAGATTAATTATTTTGTCACTGTAAGAACTCATTCTAACACAATGAGTTCTTCCGGTGACGAAAATGAGACAATGACTCCGGAATCATAAAGTCGTCACAATAAATTTCTAATGTTTTCTTATTACCGATAATATAATAAAATGTGACAGACAACTATAATTGCTATAATTATTAATATTAATTGTCATCGCAGTCAATGGTAAAAAGTACAATATTCATAAAAAAATAATTTCATCACGGTCCTTGGTTCCGCTCAGGATTCTACTCTAGAATCCTTCGCTGCTCTCGGGATCCGAATTTGTATAAAATCCCCCTTCCTTCACTTGTTGTATGATCTACTATTATAAAATTATTATCATTATAGCAATAAATTCATATTATTAATTTTAATTTCTTCCCAGTCCTCGACAAATCGAGGGGGGGGGGGAGAACACCCCTCAGCAGAGGAGGCCAGACGGCCGAGGGTCAGGGCGACAAAGAGAGGAATCGGCGGACAATCCTAGCGTTATCGAGCAATACCGCATGTTGGAGCCTCGCTATTAGTGGTGACGGACAGCGATGGCTCTAGAGCTTGAAAAGCCGCTAGCAGTCTCGCCCGATAGCCTGTTCCGCCGATGTCCGTCTCCATCGCCTTGTAGTACGCTCGCATGATATTTTGATTTTGTGGCTACTTCATTCGGCGTACTATTCCAGCAGTGGCGGGGACCGATTGCTGAGCCTATAACAGCCGTGCCGGACCCAAGCCGACGGGTGGTGATGGGGAGTGGGCCGGCATTGTGGTCGTGCCGGCCGTCGGGTTTGGCTGGCTCGCATTCTGCTCGACCCGGCGCCAGCTCCGGGCGAGCCCTGGCGACCCCCAGGAAGCGGCCCAAAGCGCATTCCTCTTCGTCCAACCATCATAGTACATCAGAGGGCGCCTATATCCCTGATGAGTCCGTTGTAAAAAATGTCGCCCAAAGTGACGGCTGTTTATTATTATTATTATTGAAATAACAAAAAAGCTGTATGTACATACTGCGAGCAGAGTGGGCAGGGCGCTTGCCATGCGCATAGTAGCAGCGCGGCGCTCGCGCGGCTAGGTGACGGAGGCGGCGGGCGGACGGGCGCGCGCGGGCCGCATCCGGCCGCCCTGCTGCGGTCTACCACCGTCGCAAACTCATCGCGCACCTGCCGGCAAACACCCAGTGAAACAGCTCATTACACTTGGCTCAATTCATGCGTCTGAATTCGGAAGCTGCTCTGGAAGTCAATTGGAACCTTTTAAAAGTGAAACTTTTTTTACAGTGCCTCAAATTTGCATTACACAAAAACATCTTTAATTCTTATAGATCTTTAATTTCACTACATTATATAAGTCGAGATTGATACCTATATGCGCTAGATCTTCGACTTTAAATCAGTGTGGCAGTGGGTAGGGCACTGTATTTTTCTCATTTTCCTATTATTTTGTTATTTCATAGTTTTTTGTTTATTTATTACTAGCTGTGCCAGCGAACTACGTTTCGCCGTATATTTTTTACCCGTTTTTGCAACATTTGTCATTGATGCTCAGCTCCTATTAGTCGTAGCGTGATGTTATATAGCCTAAAGCCTTCCTCGATAAATAGACTATGCAACACAAAAATTATTTTTCAATTTGAATCAGTAGTTCCTGAGATTAGCGCGTTCAAGCAAACAAACAAACAAACAAACTCTTCAGCTTTATAATATTAGTATAGATTTTTATTAATCAGTTTTTTTATTTATAATTTTCTTTTCAGAAGTAAAAGATTTAAGTTAAGATTAAGAACGCGATTTTAATACCCTAAATCGAATAATTTTCTCAAAGTTATCAGTTAAATGCCAACGATCCTAAGAAAAGTTTCACTTGCATGATGGTTTCATAAAATCACACAATTATTTTTTTATACAACCAAGTTGAAAACAAGCATACTGCCCACCTGATGGTAAGTGGTAACAGTTACCTATACACATGGCTATTATGAGATTTGCAGTAAATCTGCAACTCCCACAAGAACCACAGTGTACGTTACTAAGGCGCATAACACATTGCACCGGACACCGCTCCGGTGTGCGGTGCTGCGGTTTTTAATTTTGACTGAAGAATCTTAATTTGTATACAAAAACCGCAGGGTACACACTCTCACCGCATGCCCGTGCGGTTGTGCGGCGCGCGCGACGGCACCGCACTCCCGGACGGTGATGCGGTGCGGTCCGCGGGGTATGCCACACTGTGCCGCAGTATCGTACGAATTTTTGCGTAGAAAGGTCGTGCATACGCGTAATAGATCTCGACATAGATAATGCGGTGATGCGGTGCGTCGTGCACCGCAGCTCCGGACGGTGATACGGAGCAAACCGTACGGTGGCACAGTTCCGTGCCGCCGCAGCCGCATGCGGTTTTCGTCCCTCCGTACACCGCAGCGGGATGCGGCGGCAATGTGTTAAGCGCCTTACTTGTGGCATAGGATATGTAAAGTCACGGTACCCAGTAATATCACGGCCATATTCAAACCAGAACACAGCAATGCAAGCACCGCTGCTTTGCGGCTGAAATAGGTAAGACGGAGGGAAGTATTCAAACAGTTGACCTTCGTACAGAGTCTCCCTCTGGTGGACGGTCATACAGCGTCTGGTCATACTAGACTTATTTTGTTACTGAATCAGTTACTTGATAGAGCGTGACAAATACGGTTGTGTTGAGTTATTGTTTGTCTCCAGTTCTGCCCAGATGCCGAAAATTGGCGTAGTCCTGGCCGTCGGCTTAATGGGAATAGAAAAAAGAAAAACACGGGTGAAAAATATTAGAACCAGCTGATCATAAAAATTACTTAAGCATGGATCCACGAGGTTTCATATTATTAAATCTTGTAACACCATTCAACCAAAAACAAAATACCATGCTACGAGACAGTATAAGTGCAAAAGCTTTCTTTTGCACTTATACTGTCTCGTAGCATGGTATTTTCTTTTTGGTAAAACTAAGATATTTCTTGCACCAGGAATCAGGATTTAAATTCAATCTCTCGATATCGCAAACCCGCTCAAATACTATCAAAAATTAAATTGATTTGTCATCACAGAATAAAAAGCTCGACATCGACTATCAAAATGTTACTATGAACTATTAAATACATAATGAAATAAAAATAATAATAGTTTCTTTAAACATTATTACGATGCGCTTAATTGTACTTCACTTTTCCTCGTACTCTACGGAAGCTACACAGCGACTGTACGAATTCAGAAACTGAATACGCAATACCTTCCTAAATGCATTTCTTGTTAGACGTCTGAATAATCCAGTCAATCGTACTTGCGTAAGGCAGAAGCTTAAACGATCATGGTACGGGGGGCGGAATGTGTCAGACACAAGCTTAACGATCGTGGTACGAGGGCCGGTACGTGCGTCAGACACAATCTAAAACAATAATGGTACGGGGGCCAGTACGTGCTACAGATACAAGCTTAATAAGTCATGGTACGGGGGCTGGTAAATACGTCGGACACAAGCTTTAAAGTTTAAACAACCAATGTACGGGGATTGGTACCTATGTGGGTCAGACACAAACTTAAGACACAAGACACAGATTATGGTACGGGGGCCTGTAAGCTTACTCTTGCACCAATTCTGATCGATTTACAATTGTAATATTGACTTTTCGTCGCTTGAGAGCCACATTAGCGCCAAAATCCACCGATACTGCGCGGATTTTGAGTGAACCAGGCTCAGTGTTGTTTAAATTCCTCAAGTTACAGATCCAGTTGGGTGCCAGTGTTGCTACTCAAACGTTGGATAAATCACAATCCCAATGTCGATCGATCGGAATTGGTTAGAGAGTAAGCCTACCGTACGTGCGTCAGACATCAGCTTAGCGCTCCACATACAGAGGCGGCAAGCAGAAAGGTAGCGGACCGGAATTTTGCCACACAGAAACCGACCGCGGAAGCGCAAGTAAATCTCTTAAGCGCCCCTTACACAGAGGCGCTGAGCGGTATGGAAATGGAGAGGAATTTTTTATAATGTTCGCGTTGCCATGGACTGAGCCACACAGAAACCGCCCGCGGAAGCCAAGCCAAGCCAAGTAAATCGCTTACCACAGTTCTGCTATCGTCCCGCTTCTACCTCTGTGTGTGAAGCGCTTATGCGACAATAGTACGGAGGCAGGTACGGATCGTGGCACATAAGTTAAACTAAAATGGCTGCCGTTTGCGCAGGAGTAATTGTAAGCCCTCGCGTGTAGCACTTCAATTGAGATCCAAAAATCGTAGCAATGAGGCAGATTTAGCGATAGCAATTTAAATTTCGTAGGCAAATATTCACATAACATTTATTTTTACTATTGCACCTCCGCAGGCGGCAGCCATTTTAGTTCAACTTATGTGCCGCGAATTTTACGTGCGTTAGACATAAGCTGAAACTCTATAAGCGAAATCAAATTATGGGCAGACTATTGTGTCTGCTTCAATAAACTCATTTTGCCCTAAACTCTCCAACCGATAAATAAACAGCTCCTCCGTCACGTCCAACATATTCGAAGATAGCCTAATCGTTTAATCTTAATTGCATTATAAGTAATTCATTATAATAAATTATCGTCACTTTATTATAATTTGATTTTAACGGGATTCACAGACGCAGGTGCTTTTACTGTGAAACTCTTAATAATAAATTAAAATTTCTGGAAACAATTGCTTCGATTGTGAAATACAATATTCTTGCAATTATTATGATTTGAATATGAAATTCTTAACTACGTCATATATTTATGTTTGACTGCAATTTATATGAATATACATATACACAGGGTAATATACTTCATATGTCGTAGCAACACTATCGTGATAATACCAGTGTTGGCGTTCTCGTGGCACGTGTAGTAAAATTATTCGTCATGTCGCGAACACATTAATATGAAAATCATTACAAAATATAGTCTCGACGTTTTATTGCAATGACTGAACTGGAATATTTGAGGTAATTTAATCACCCTTACAAGAATAGCGCTCCTGGTTTTTAGCTCGAACGCACACGACCGACTATCGGTGACCGATTTTTTGAAGGTGGAAAACGAATTGTATGAAGTTCTACGATGCAAAGCAAACTACAAAAAGTTGGCCAAGTGCGAGTTGGACTGCTGCAATGAAGGTTTCGTACAAAGAAGATTGGCAAACTTCCATACATTTCCAGACCTGCATTTAAAGGTCGCGTTCACCAATGAAACTTAGTGATATCTATAGAAAACCTTTGGACTAACAAAAAAGTTAATTGTTAGTACTCTGAAAAAGTAGGGGTTTAAAAGTTATTCATTGTTGATATCGCATTCAATATTTGGAGGTTAGAAATTCATTGTGTGTGGCATCGTGTAAATTGTGAGCATTATTGTCCTCTAATTATCTTCTTAGATCACCTGTATGTGCCACTTTGATCAAAAAAATGTTTATCTATAAAATTAGTTTTCATTATTAAGAAGTATGATTTCTTTATTTTATTGGCCGCAATTTCGCACACAGCAATTTTTTGGTATTTTTAGCAATAAAGTTGTATAAGCACTGTTAATTTAAAATAGCCTAACAAGTCGTTGAAAAATCCAATAAACCACAAAAACTCAAGAAACAAACCGAACCACAAACCAAACGAACACAAACACAAACAAAACAAATGAAAACAGAGTGAAGTGATGAATGAATGAATTGCATTAATATTCATGTGGCTAGAAAGCAAAGGAATCTCTGTTATACGGTCAAGTCTTTAGTTATTTTTTGTGTAGTGAAGTACGGAAGTAAGTTCTTCAGTAAAATCTAAGTGCAAATATCTCTTAACTCCGGTCTTCAAAACTCACGATTTTTTTGGAGTAAATTCTATACATTCAACTTTATTAATTTTTTAGGTTTTCAAATGTAAACGGTCTATAAAATTATGAGGTCGGATTTCGCCAGTCTTCTTTATCTAAGTATTTAAGTTCCTAACTTTGTACAGTCGACTAGAAAAAGATCGGTAAGGTCAAAGTTACAAAAAAAATTACGTATACTCTACCTTAATATTAAGTTAACAGTTGCATTTACATATTTTTGGTAGGTGATATGTAAATGCAACTGTTGAATTTTTGGTAGGTAATATGTACCTACATATACCATTTTCAGATTTTTTACTTAGCATGTGCTTTAGGACCTTGCAGATATTGAGTGATTTTCTGTGATTTAAGCGCCTTAAATCAATTCGCTGAACAGCCCAACAGTAAAGAAAACAAAGATGGCGTTCACACTTTCGCGCATGCGTTTAAATTAAGCCACACCCCACCGAATGGACAACTTTTTCACCTTGGGCGTGAGCTGTGATTGGTCTCTCCACTTCCGGAATATTTCATCTCATTTTAACATTGAGCTTTGATTGGCTATTTAATGTCCCCAATAAGTAACTTGTCGATATTATTACTCTGTGTAAAAACAAATTTCCATTATGACTTCTTGTTGCCCTCAGTTTTGAACGATAATCATACTTATCTCAACCAAAAAATTGTAAAACACACACGTATTCATAAAAGAAGGTTCTAATCAGAGCCTACTATTTGGAGCTATGGTATGAGGAGCGTTGGTGGTGCTGTGAACTCGGCATTGGCCTTCTTATCGGGAGGTCCGTGTCTCCATCCTGACATGTACCAATGTGTTTTTTTTTCGAATTTCATGTTATGTACATTTGCCGATGCTCCTTTGGTGAAGGAAAACTTCGTGAGGCAACCAGCATAAATCTGCGAAGAAATTCAAAGGTGATGTATGTGAAGTCGACCAATCCACACTGGGCCAGCGTGGTGGACTAAGGCCTAATCACCCTAACATAGGGTAGGCTCGAGCTCCTCGGTGGGGACGTAGGTATATGAGCTGTGATGATGAGGTAAGAGAAGTTACGCAAGCTGAGCGAAATTAAAACTGTATAGATCTCTTCTTGCTTCGGCTTTGTAAAGCTGTAAATTTTATACAAAAGGTGATAACGCTTTTCTCCCTCTTTATATGTTGTAGATATAATGAAGATCTGGGTTTGTACGTTTTGATTTTGAAATAATATTGCTCAGAATATAAATTATTAGCATCTAAATATGCAAATTTTAGACTTAAAAACTACCTCGAGCATTTTTATCTTTTTTGACTAAATTATACTGAAGTACGAAAAAAGCAACGTACAGAAATAGATTAAGGTACACCACCAACTCTAATGAGACCAAAAGTGTCCAATTTTGTAAAGGTTTAGGGGGGTAAAACAGTTATCGCCCGCAACAATATTTCAATAAGAAATGTAGGCACTTGCCTCGGACTTTCAACTCTAAGGTGTGCAACAAACTGCATTTTTGAAAGTGCATACTCGGGCCATGAATTAGCACTTCACAGTTCTTTTAAGCCAAAGTAGATTTTACTCGCTGCTATTAACTACATAGCGATAAATTGAAAAATGAATTAAATCAATAAAGAAAAAATTTCGTCTCCGGCGGAGTTTGAACCCGCACCATCTACATACTCGTACCATACCCACGTATCAACACGTTAAAGATTTCATCGCGGCTGGTAAGAGCTGGGTGGCATAGAGGTCTAGGCGTCAACACGGCTGTATTTTAATAATTAGTTTAAAATTAAACATTTGTAGTGAAACATTAAATTAATTAATTAAAACTTGGTTAAAATGTGACCCAAACATGCCTCGATTTTAAAACTTTAAACCTAATCGCGTCGTAAATATTAGGTTAAATCAGATACTTTCGATTTCAATAAATAAAGTGAACAATATTCTAGCGGATGGTCTTATTAGATTTTTCTTATTCGCCTTTATTAATTTTTAATTGAAATAATTCATCTTACGCGTAAAGGTTTGCTTAAATAATCCCCTCACTCTCACTCACTCACTCCTATGTAATTAGTGCGGGACGATCGACGCAAGGTCATTGGGACCACTATGCGCCTTAATGAAAACGGGATAAGAAGTCACGTGATTTCAATCCATTCAGGTCGCCCGGCTAAGCTGATAGTCCATTGATCGGTCACATGATGCGGCCTGTAGTCTAAACACAGGAATGAAATTTTAAGTCGAATTGACTTGTCGATGCGTGAGAGGTGGCGACGCAGAAAGGTGTAGATTTAATTTATGTTATCATCATCGTACGAGTATTAGCTTGGAGACGCCAACGGCTGGACGTGTTCTTTTTTATAGCAAACTAGCTTTTGCCTGCCAAATCGTACGCGTGTAGATTGTACGGCTGCGAATCATCAAAGTGGAGCGATTTACAATACTCCTGTATTGCAAATGTTAATGTTACTGTAAAATTTTATGTTACTGTAATTACTATATTGTACGATAAAATGAGAAATTTTAACAAAATTAACAAATACAAATTTAACACGAGTAAACATATTGGTTGTATTGATTACGGTAAAGATATAAAAAACAATTCGTATTTTCATGGCAATTTCCACTAATATGACATGTGACAATATTAGTACATTACGACATAAGTTCGGTATGTAACCAATATACGCACGTATATCGTACGATGTCTTTCAACACACTTGTAAGGAAAAACACCTAATAAACTGAATTCTTTGATTAAATAACACAAATCATTGTTAATTTGTAGACGAAGTTAATTAAGGGTTGGAAACAATCATTTGAAAAATCATGTAGTTCGTTGATGTCTTTTATATTACCTCTAGTTTTTAAAAAATATAACCGCGCATTACTACCGCGGCCGGCAAGTGCAGCATTGCGGGCCTGTGTGATGCGTGCCTCGGCTATAACACACACGTATTTTATGAGCTGCTTTATGTGTCTAAAGCCGGTGTAATTAGATCCACTTTATAAGCAAGTGCGTTGAAAAGTATGTTACAGATTTGACAGAAGAATTTTACGGCCGCCGTGTTCTTTCGGTTTATCCTTATTTTTTGGATGGGGATTTATTATCTTTCATTTATTATCTTCAATTAGGTACCATACATTAATCTGCAGTGCACAACTAGTTAGGGTAGGCTCGTGCCCCTCGGTGGGGACGTAAATGAGCTGTGACGATGATGATGATACAGCAGTGTCCCACCTATCTTCCCTACAATATCTGTAGGCTTGCTCTTAAAAAAATTCCGATCGATCGGCATTGAGATTGTGATTTTTCGTACGCTTATTTTTGCGGATTGGCTCCAAACTGACCCCGTATTGTGCGGATTTTGGGTGAACCAAACTCAATATTATTTGATTTTCTCAAAATACGGATCCAATTTGGCGCCAGTGTTGCTATTAAAGCGTACGAAAAATCTCAATCCCAATGACGATCCATCGGAATTGGTTCAAAAGTAAGCCCTGTTTGTCTGTCAACGAGAAACATGTAGGTAGCGGACGAACAGCTCGTGGCAGGCCAGTTAGACTTTGCTCCTTCAGTGTATCTCGTCATCTAAGTGGCATATGTAATGCAAGTTATTCGATTAGGTTATCAGTGATTCACTGCACAAATATCCTCTGTTTGGCGCCGGTGGTTGATAACATCGATAAAAGCCATAAGTGTGATGGTGGCGCCGATGAACTCATTGTTTTAAGAAAAAAGTGTTACTAACTCCTTGATTATGAGTTAATTTTGACTGGAGTGGTTTTATTTTTGCTTATGACTAACATATATAGGAATGTTTTCTCATTTTATATTTCACTTACTCTGCGCTTTTGTTACAACACTTTCTGAATAAAATTCGATACGATGTGATTTTTTATGACAAAGCTATCGTTATTGGCCAAATTACTGTTCCTTATTATCTTGTTCCACTGTGACGCGAGAGTTGCCCCTTGCCTCCTTGAAAGTGTAACGTTTTCTTGGCTCACAATTAGGAAATGCTAATACAATGTGTTAATGAAATTGGGCAAGAATCGAGAGAAGAATTGATTCTACTAATAAAAAATATGGGTCAGATTTACTCAATTTTTTTATTCAACAACGCCGCTTTTATTCATTTACTTATCTCTATCCTCTTGGCGGCGCGCGCGTGGTGCGACGTTTAAGCGCGGCCGCACATTATAAGAAATTTCTACTTGCCGGACGCACCACGGCCATCCTTATACTATCAGACATTTTGATCCGGCAACTTTTGAGCTCAGTCGTGGTTCATCTGTATACTTCACTTTCCATCCCTTCAACTATCTTCACTTAAAAAATCACGTCAATTCGTCGCTCCGTTTTTATCAATATTTTACCTATAGAACGCAGAATAATGGGATACTTTGTACAAAACCAAACGTTACACCATCACCAATATTTTACTACATTAATATCTATTAAAATGGGAGTTGATTAACTCTTACATTGGGAGATAGTTTAACGGAACATTATAAAATACTAGAAAACATAAAACTAACAACTACTGGTATAAACTTTTCGATTTTAGTAATTATCTTACTAGAGGGAGAATCATTACTAGAGGCGTCTGCGGGGGTACCTCTATCTAACCTTTTTCTGCCGCCAAGCAGCGGTGCTGTGTTCCGTTCCGTTCCGTTCCGTAATGTGACTTGACATTTTATGTCACAAGTTGGCATTGGTGTCCTCGTAGGGGTTGTTTTACAGGAACCACTTGTAGTTTAGGTGACTGTAGCCACTCGCCATCAAGTGTCAACTTAACTGTATAATAAAATGACAATAATACTATTAACTTCTAATAATAATATAAACTTTTCGATATTAGTAAAATCTTTGATCACCCATCAAAATGCAATCGCAACAAATGTTGCCTTACTTTCACGAGCATTTAGACGATATTAGCTAAATGACACCTTCGACACTTCCATGATATAACTGTGAAATACACTCAAGAAAATGCCTCACCTCACTTATTCCACATTCTCGCGTCTATTCGTCATGCATAATGACTATTAAATTCTGCACATTAGTTCCGTGACATTATTTGATCTACTGAGAATGATGGCAACTATTCTAATATGACGATATTTAGGTAACTTCATTTGTAAATTTGCTTTTACCAATTTTCACAAAGTCTGTAAAGATTTCTAAATTGTATGTAGACCTATGTTGATCTTGTTGATTATCAACTGTGAGAAAGACTACTTCACTAAAAGTAATCAATACAGTTAAAGTCGGATAGGTCCCAGATGCCGCGTCAGCACGATTTGTTGGAGATCAGTAGGGTTACTCTTGAACCGAATCCGATCGATCGGCATTGAGATTGTGATTTTTCGTACGCTTATTATTGCGCATTGACTCTAAATTGAGCCCGTATTGTGCGGATTTTGGGTGAACCAAACTCAGTATTATTAAATTTTCTCAAAATGCGGATCCAATTTGGCGCTAGTGTTACTCAAGCGTATGAAAAATCACAATCCCAATGACAATCTATCGGGAATGGTTCAAGAGTAACCCTACTGGTTCGAATACCCGAAGTATAATTTTAGCCTGTTTTGATTTATTTATTTGTCAAGAAAACGATTTGCTGGGCTCACGTAATTGTAGGCGTTGATTCGGTGTCTGGTACTCTCGCACTTAACCCAGCTTTGCCGCATTAACGTTTTAAGGTATCTGAAACAGCGTCGATAACCGCTATCAATGAATTTGTGACGTACCAACGTAATTCATTACTATCTAACGGCATTGACAAGCAATTTGTATTTTGCAAAACATTCGTGATTAACATTGCAACGCCTGAAAGTTAAGATAGCGTTTATATAACAATTACGTAGGTTGAACCAGTGAAGGTTTTTGCCGTGAGGTGGAAGTGGGTTAGAACTTGATAGCTCGGTGATGTTGTACAGGTCTTTTGGGGGTAAAAGCGAAATATCGTAAAATACGTTTACTTTACTACTACATAAATTAATTATGAGACAGATTGCCAAAGATATTTATACAAAATTATAATTTCAACTTTTTCCTCAATATACTGTGACGTCAAACACCACAAATAAAGAGGATAGAGAAATCAAAAATAATTAAGAAAATTTTAACAGTGAAAATGATAACTCTCAGGACAGGTAACAAGGCAATGAATCTAGCTAGAACTTTACCAATGTTTTTAAAATACGGTTTGCGAATAATTATGGTAGAGGATTATGGCTAAAAGTGGATTGGTCTAAAAAGTTATTGTCGGAAAAGCTATTTAAGAATTTTGAGCGTCCCCACAAAATGATTAAATATTTAGAGTTTTGAGTTCTTTTACGTTAGGTTAGATATTTTAGATATGCCTTCCTCTATTCTGAGGTTGCGTGGTAGAGATTGTCACTCTAGCTTAAGGCTGCCTTGTGTTTAAAAAGATTAGTTTTGGCAAAGTTCCTTATTCATGCATTCTTTCAGGCGTATTCATAGACATAATCTTATCTAGTTAAAGTCTATTCTGATTTATCTTTGTTAATAAACATGTGAATGAGGTTAGATATTAACTTTTCTTAAGATAATTACTTTCTATATATTATTAGTTGGCATGATTTTAATATGGATTATCAAAAACCGAGGTCAAGTCACAAATCATGACATGCGGTATGTCCCAAATAGAAGGCATTTATGTCAATAGGCAAACATGTAGACACGAAATTTATTTATATGTATGTACAGATAACTTTACAGTTTTAAAGCTATCAGATTTATGAAACTCGACCTATATGCGACTAATGATACTCGTATATTTAATAGATTTAAAGTTAATTGATCAGCGATCGCAGCCATTAGCTGTATCTCTATTTCGCCAATAACCATTACTTTGATGCCGTAAAAATGACCTCCAGCATTGCTTAAGGTGTACTTTAGTGATATAATGTAACACTTCATATTCTGCACTTGCTTCTTTCTGTACGTTAAAACGCTTCTATTCAAATTTTTCATTTGCTAAAACATTGTTTCAGGCCCTATTATGATCAGTTTTAAACTCAAGTTATAAAACTCAATGATAATTGTATATTTGCGTTGTAATGCATTGTTTCGTTTTATGTAAAGAATATACTGTTCTTACAACATTACATCTGTCAGGAAGTATATATTTTCTCATAATTCTTACATTATTTCACAATTATTTTTTTAGGCTTGGTGATTTAGGTAGGTATTTAAATTTCTGAAAATATTTAATTGCACAAGAATCTTATAAAATTTAATTTAACTGTAGGATCTTTATAAAAATCTAATAAAAATGATGATCATTAATCATAGCTGTAGCCAAAGTGCGCCCACTGTGGGAAATAGGCCTCCATCAAGAAGTGGTCATCAAACAGATAGATAAGGTTTTATTAGCCGATATAGATTTTTAGATAGAAAGATTTTAATTTCCAAGTTGTTCAATAAAACCTTCAAAGATGTTAGCTGATTTAAAGCAGAACAATAAGGATGATGATATTGATGTAAAGCAGAACCAATTTTGTTCTATAAAAAAAATCAAAAATTCTTGAATTTTATAGAACAAAGTTGGCTAGGGAGCCGATTGCTCACCTGATAATGCGTAGCTGTTGTCACCCAATAGCACATATAGTTTCAGTATGATTCCTGAATATGCAAGCCCTTACATGCACCACAGTGAACCAACAAGTCAGTTCTACGTTGCCAACTTGTGACATAATATGTAGATGAGAGATCAGACGTGGCAGTGAAATTACTGGCTACTGTAACAGTAGCCAGTAATTTCACTGCCACGTCTGACCCCTCAATCCAGAACATAGCAAAGCAAGGATAGAGATTAATCTGGTACAAAGTCTTCTTCTGGTAACCAATATAGCATTTTAAGTATTCCAGTCCTCAAATTTATCGTTTAACCTATCATCTATGAATTCCAAAATAAGCATAAACACGTGGTCACTAAGATCTACGTTTATTGAACGTGTGGGTGCAGCAGGAATTTAATTACACGACTAACATTGCATCTGAATTAGCATTTAATGGCTTGAATGTTTTGATTGGCTCTTTAACATATAAATCTGATTTACGATTGGTCACTGCTAATGTTTCAGATATACTAAGGTCTATTTGAATTACGTGCAATTCATTGATTTTATCTGAGCATTAGCTTGTGCTTCGATCTTTAAGCTGAAGTATAAGGATTGAAGCTTAAAATTTGGCAAAACAGAGTTCACAAGAATTATCACTTATCAGCATCATAGCTTCTACACATATAGATACGTCCCACTTATAAGCACGAGTCTCCCCTAAGATGAATGCCTTAACAGGTGTGGAGTCAACTTTTTTTCTTGTAGTATATGTTACTGTAAAAACCCGTATATCGGTAAATCTTAGGTTTTGCTAGTAAATCTTAGGATTTACCAACATGAGCTGGTCAATGTGAGGATTTTAAAAAGAATAGAAGATTTTTCGTACTTTTATCAGAAGAGTGGGATATGCTAGGTTTTACCAATGACGGTTGGTAAATGTTGGTTTTGGTAATAAAATAATGTGTATTTCTTTGTTATTCTTTTCAATTTGACTATCAGACAAGACCTTACAAATTGATAACTATCGTTATGATAATACATTTAGTTGTTATTATTTCAAAATACGAGTATATGGGAATTTTTGAATCCTTTATTACGACATTTTAACCATGGTCCCACTGCTACGACCCACTAATGTGCTAAATTACTCGTCATTTTATTAATATTTATTTAAATTTTTTGTAACTCATAAAAATAATTTTACAACAATTTCAAAACCAAACGAATCAACAACAAAAATATCTTCTCACAAACGCCTACGTTGGCTATGGTGACTGAATCAATATTTAAGAAATTAATTTAAAAGGTTTTTGTAAACTGTCGAAGACGCCTATGAAAAGTACCTACACAAAATAGACATTTCGTAGTCACCTTCTCTTTTCTTTTTAAAACTAGATCGATTTAATTATTTTTTGGATTCTGGCCAATTTTTTGGGTATTTTGAAGGATTAAATCTCTTTTAATAATTAACTTCATAAAAAAAGGCAATAATAGGAACATTTTGTACTTATAGCCATAGCTTTCTTTGTTAAAATATGAGCAACTATTGCCACTATCCAGCAAGGAAATAGGGGACTAGGTTTGTATGGAAAAACAGCGCGCATGAGAATATTTTCAACATTTACCGCGTCTTGGTGGTAAGTCACTGATTTACTACCAAACGTAGATAACGCATGAACGTTCGAAAAGTGGGCCGGTGAAGAACTGCCCAATCGGGTCTCGTGCAGTTCTTTTCCATGCGTTGCACGTTGGAGCGACGACGCGATAAGCAATTTTGAGCATTATGTTTGAGAGTATAAAGTTGATATTTTCTTGTAGCAATTACTAAAACGTCAAATTTAATGTGGCTAGGTATGAAATGATGTAACTGCACACGGTTGTACTTCAAATAGTTGCCGTAATAATAAAGAATAAGTTGAATTCGATAAATACGGTACTTTCTTTATGGTAATTTTAATTCGGGTGTGCATATTCAACTACCTATTTAACAGCGTACAAATGTATAGTCGATTAGGTGACAGATTTCAAGCGCGTTTTTGTATGAAGTGCTCTATCTACGTTTGGTAGTAAATCAATGTGGTAAGTTCTAAGATTTACCGAGTGTATGATGGTAAAAGTTCGAAATAAACATAATCACAGAACAGTTCGGAAATTTAGCATTAAGAGTTGGTAAATGCTATGTTTTACTGGAAAATTTGTATTTTAGATTTTTGTGTTTTGTTTACGTCAATAAATGTCCGTAAAAGGCCTTACTTATTGAATAAAGATTTTTGAGTTTGTGTCTGAGAATTAAGGGGAAACGGAGTGCTACATTATGCTCAAGTCATAGACGGTTGGCGCAAGATTTTATTTTCTGTTATCAATTTCTTCACCGAAGTGTTTCACCGAAGTCACGGCATTTACCACACTTTTATTTTACCACTTACTACCTTCCTTATTCGGACTTATCATATCCACGAAAGAAGAGGTAGCAGCCAAATTTCTGTGTCATTAAATGGACCAGAATAGCATAGCACTTTCTAATAATATCAAAGTAATTTTACAAAAAAATATCAAAATAATTTGAAGTAACGTTAATTTATCAGAGCCACATTCTGTCATATCTACCATTTTGTTAAATCCCTTTGTCATAGCATATGAATACGAGTAGCTGAAACGATCGTTCATTGGTCAATTGTGTCGCGCCTCAAGCAATTACTGATTTATGATTGGTCGTTGGGTTAATGAGAGCCTTAATGGCCGCTCGTAAAATTAGCCGTCGACTTAATAAATACTCGTTCAATTTATCTTGGGCAGTAAAAAGATTGTTTCAACATGTCTTACTTATTTATCTTTACGATTCGTGAATGATGAGTGTTAGCACTCTTAACATACAAAATATGAACGCAATAAAATATAGGTATCTCTTATTTTTGAATTTTGAATTGTCAGAGGTCATTATAATTTGCATAATACAAAGTTGTGTTATGGCTAATAAGAAAAACACTTTAAAATGTAAAAAAACTAGTTTGTGTCAAGATTGTTCTACTTTAAATAGCTAGATTACTATTATTCAACTATTCAACTATAAAAATAGCTTTGATAAACAAGAAAATGACAACTCTTGTTTTAGTTAAATTACAATAAGCAGGTACCTAATCTGTATAATTTTCTAATTCACGGAATTAAAATTACTTAATAAAAACTTGACAGAAAATGTGACACAGAGGTCGTGTGAATTTTGAAAGTAAAGTTGTTTTAAATGAAAAACAGTTCATAACTTTCGAATATGTCAAATAGTGCCAACAGGGGATTAAGGTTGTCAATCTAGTCAATCACTAACCCTGTTGATGTTATTGAAAATAAATATGATATAGGGACTATTTGACAGTTATAAAGCTTCCATTCAAACCATTGATTAAAGTGACGTCATCATCATCATCACCACAGTCATTTTATATCCCCACTGTAGGGGCACTGGCCTTCCTTACGTATGGTTAAAAAGACTGGGCCATAACCCTCCAAGCGAGCCACAAATTCTAACTTTAAAACGTTATAAGCCTGAAGACTTTATTTGGGGTGCGTGACACCCCACGCACCTAATTAAGGGTTAATCCTTCTTATCCAAACAGACTTCTGCACAACTGTGAGTCTTTTGTACAGTTGTCAGTTTTACACACTTTTCGTGGTGACATTTATTCGTGCGACAATTGCTTGATCAGTTTACTAGTGACAAATGTTTTCGTTAGTTATCGCTTAATCTACAAGAACTGTGTTAAAAAGCAATGCTATATTGAAGCGTTATTGACACGCCATTAATGCATTAACGCTAGCAGAATTAGGCCCCAGTTCATACATTGACGCTGCATTGAGGCCCAATTTACACTTAAGTTAAGCAGCGAGATCACTTAATAAATTACAGCACGAAATATTATTGACTTGACTTTCAATAAATTTTAAGATCGCGTTAAAAAGACTCATGAGTAAAGGCTATGATAAAGTGAGTAATTATCTGAGTGAGCACACGATATGGGACTAGACTATGTTTTGTACGTCTTGTTTGGTCACAACATCATTATTATTAAGCTTTATTACATTCAAAGTTTATGTAAGCATATTGTATTTTTTAAACTTATAATTGTTGAATGTATTGATATCTTTTTACTTTGCTAAGCCAAAGTAGACTTTACTCACTGTTAAGGGTTATGTTAACCCCCTTAGAAATAACTTACATTACCTATTTTTTTATTATATTAAGTAGTAGGAAAATTTACTCGGCAATTTTTTAAATGCATGCAATTATATTACGCTAGTTTTTATTAGTCCGGCCTTGAGTCCAGTTTAGTTGAAAAATTTTGTTTTCCAAAAAATTAAAACCGACTTCGTAAGCACTTAAAACTTAACTAATATAAGAATACAGACAACATCACTTTTTTATTTTGAAGTCGGTGCCAAATTTTAAAACCTTTCTAAGAGAACATCGTTTGGGGCCGCCTTCAATAAAGATCTTAGGTTCATGACTTCCAGATGCAAATTCCTGAATAACTATAACTTCGGAAAAAACATGAAACACGTTGGACGTACCCATAAAATTTAACCGTCTTATTAATAAACGTAGACTAAAGCTTGAGTAACTTTACTCCGAGTATTAAATCAGTAGTAAACAATTTTCATATTAATAAACACGGAGTAAGAAAGGAGTAAGCTAATCCAACTCTACTCTTGGAGTAAAAGTTAAACCTGCCAGCTACCTAGTTTAAGGGGGGATTAAGGATGGAGTAGCGTCATCTTTGCGAATAATATAATTTGTGGGTAACAAAACTACTTACAACGAAATTAGAAAACACCAAATTATACATTGTTGCATTGGATATAATTATAATATACATAACATTTACGACGACACGTTTAGCGCAGAGGTCGAGTGCTCACCTACTGCGCAACGGGTCGCGGGTTCGATTCCCGTACGGGACAAATGTTTTGTATGGCCTACAGAAATTTGTTCCGGTCTGGGCGTATGTGCATGTGATATTCTATGTTTGTAACTGCACCCACGACACAGGAGAAAATCCTAGTGTGGGGCGACGTTTTTTAAAAAAAAAAAAAAAAAAAAAACATCTAAATGCAAATAAATCAAAACCAGCTTCTTGAAGATAAGGTAAAATTAGATGACGGAACATTTTCTTCTGGAAGTAACTCGGTGAATAACTCTCTGAGGAGGAAAGCACCAAGGAAAGCATTTTTATTTTCACAATTTCACAATTTTTAATTTCACTCCTTAATATACATAATTGCGACGCGATCACAAATCACAACCAAAATAACCACAAATGACACCTCAAATGATAATGTCAAACTAAAAAACTGTGAAAACTGTCATCACATTTATTTCTGTCATTGTCAAATCATGTTCAAATCGTTCACCGACTCATTCTTTTTTCTTTTAAAATGCAAGGGTTGCCAGAACATTAGCGTTAATCCCAGAGTAAGCAATGCTTTGTTAGTCTGAGCTTACTCCGTGTTTATTAATAATGTCATAACCACAAAGCTACTCTTAGCTTAAACTGGGAGTAACTACTCCAAGAGTACGTTCGGATTAAGGCAGGAATAGGCGATTTTTATTAATAAGGCTGTAAGGGTTTCCCTCGATTTCCCTGGGATTCCATAATTAGATCTTGACCATGATGACATCGGGACCACCTTAGGAGTATACTCTATCGAATATAAAAATAATATTAGATAAATAATGATTCATATTTAAAGTGCACAGAGGCTAAGAAGATGAAACAGAAACACCGCAGAAACTAGATATGACTTCATTTAACTCTCATTAAATTTTCTGTGACGTAATCTAATTATTTGTTTGTCCTCGTTAGGACTGAAATAATATTCCAACTAATCCAATTTAAATAGTACCTTTGCATATTAAACGAGGTGATTTCTTAATTAATAATTTTATAGCAGCCATTAATACAACTCGAACGAAATATTTAACCAAACCACGGATTTAAGATTATCTCGCTCGTGTCATTAATCTCAATCAAGAAGAAAAATAACGCTATGATATAAATTATATCCGAAGTAGATGATGATGATCTGAAGAGAAGAAGATGAAAATCCGTACAAAAGTAATGTTAATATTACTTTTGCGTTTGTTCAATAAACTATAAACCGACTTCAAAAAATTATCTATTCGATTCGGTTCTCAATTCGATGATGCGTATGTTTCTTTTTGTGCATGTTCCGCGATTACTCCGCCAATTATGGACTGATTTTCAAAATACTTTCAGTATTTTTCTTAGTTTCTTTTTAGTAGAGTATACTGCTTAGGTGGTCCTATTGTCACCAAAGACAGGATCTGATGATGGCATCCCATGAAAATCGAGTAAAGCCCTTAAATTTTATAGGTACGTCCAACGTGTTTTATGTTTTTTCCGAAGCTATTCACGTATTTGCGTCTGGTAGTCATGAAGCGAGCTGATGATGGAAGGATCCTTTACTTTTAATAGTTAGAGGTTAGTTTTTTAAATACATTGGGCACGTATTGGCCATTTGTCGTATTCTGCAAGTGAATTTACTAAACTAACGTAATTCCATAAACATTCTCTATCAGCCAAATTGAGAGTACATGTGTCGCGACAAGCGGATGTCGTAAAATCCTAATAAATGAGCTTAGAGCTATCATATTTCTGCGAAGAGATGACAAAATAAAAACAAAACTTTGCACTGGCCCGTCTAGCTATTTATTTGTACATTGCGGATCATTATAATGTGCATGTATTAGGGAAATTGTGTTGTATTATTAAATATTAATTCGATTTGTTTGCTATTAGGATCGCGATGCGTCAACTTGCTCAAAGCCACAAAAGTAGGAAAGGAAAGCTAGTACCGTCAGCATCGCCTTCGAGACTACATATTTTTTATTGTGTTTCGACTATCCTTATATTATTATTGATTAATTTTGTTACCCATTGTTACGTTATATTGTTATTATTTTTGTTGATGTTAAGTTATATTGCTGCCTTAGTTTATTATTACATTTTTCACATGGTTTCATTTCAATTGTAATAAAATAAAAAGTTTCCGCAAATATTAACATCATTTAATGTTTACATAACCTTTTCTAATTCTAACGCTAATACACACATGAGAAAAAGAAAAAACGAGAACAATGCCTTTGTTAATTCAAAAAATCTTAGTCTATACTAATACTAATACTATTACTTTTTACTAATATTATAAAGTTGAAGAGTTTGTTTATTTGAACGCTCTAATCTCAGGAACTACTAATTCGAATTGAAAAATTCTGTTTGTGTTGGATAGTCCATTATTAAGGAAGGCTTTAGGATATATAATATCACGATATTATTATTTTCGGACATCCACGCGAACGAAGTCGCGGGCGCAGCTAGATATAAAATATATATTTTTTTGTTATCCATATCAAAGTAAAGTGAGCAGAGCGTATGAAATCTCAATTGACGGTGATAATAGAATCGGATAATAATTAAAATTTGCATATTTTTGTTTTGTTGCATACCTATATTGCAAAAAAACTATGGTCGCGCGCACGCGAAACAATGTTGCCGCCAGTTTTGCTTAAAAAAAACTGTAGAAAACTGTAAATATAGAATTTAAAACGACAAATCTACAGTTTCATATTTAAAATGTTTTTTTTTACATCGCCTGAAATTTTTTCATCCATCTATCACATGTCGCATTACACAAAAACATTAAAAAAAATCACTTCTTCAAAAAAATCACTTCTTCATTTAGGTCAGGATTGGTCTATGCTTTAGCGTTAGACCTTCGACTTTAAATCTGTGTGGTAGTGGTTCGATGCTTGTGGTTTTTTATTTATTTTATTGTCTTATTGTTTTTTTATTAATTAGATTTTTTATTTATAATTTCCTTTTCAGAAGAAAAAGATTAAAGTTATGATTAAAAACGCGATTTTAATACCTCTAAATCAAATGATTTTTCGAACATTTAACTAAGCATTTTCGAAAATTCAGATCTGATAAAAGTTTCACTTGCATCGTGGTTTCAAAAAACCACACAATTATTTTTTATTTTGTATATTTTGATGGTAGAAATAAATAAAAACATAATGGGGAAGGAATCGTAATAAAAAATAATGTGATCATCAAACTTTCAATCAAATTATCCTTTAGTAAAAGACTGGTCTTTTACTAAAACTTAGTATACGGATTTTGCATCAAATAAAAGCTGGTGCCTACAAACTTACATTTTGTTTTTGTAAATGAAAAAACTGTCGATTTGGAGACCTAAACTTAAAACTGGGAACATTTCAAAAATCTGTAAATCTACAGCTCAAACTGTAGAATTGGCAACACTGGTTGCCGCTTAGCCGTCGCGCCGCCGACAAGAGGTAAAGACGACAAAAAAAGGCGAAAGTTCAAAATTTTATTTTGATTAAAATCTGACTCATATATTTTATTTGTGGAATTGAGTCCACTCCCGATTCTGAATAAACTTTATTCAGGTTGTGCGTTATTTAATTAAATTAAATAATTATACGAGAATCAATTCGAATTGAGTCGTTTTATTTGCATTTTATGATTCGGTTGGAAGTTTTATTATTATCAATCTCAAAAAAAGGATAATTTCAATAATCTATCTTTTAATTAAACTCTGCCTCATTTCGGAGTCGGAATGCGTGCAGCGATTAAGCATGTTCTATCGACGCGATCACAGAATACTTACAGTGTACTAAACTCCGTTTACATAACAGGGCCAGGCGCCGGCTAGTCGTTGTGATCTAGAACTTGTACTTATGCTAATGTACTGGTTAACGTATTCTCGACGTCCTACTGTGAGGTGAAACAAAAGACATGCTGACATCTGGGGCCTTACCGTGAGCGCTTATAGCCAGGTTAAAACGATATTGAAACAGAGACACCGCTCTTGTGGCGTATAGCGCCATCCCGCTCTCAGCGCGGTTTTAATATTGTTTTGAGTGGTCATGGTTAGGGGGCTGTTCCGGCTTATATTTCACTGCCGTGCCCGCGAGCCGAAGCTCAACTATGTAGTTTCCATATTTTTCGGATGGGGATTCCTCAGCTTCTTGTGGGAATTTGGAAAATCCTTAATTAGTGGGTGCTATTGGCTGACCACATAAGCCAATTAATCATTGTACTGTAGCACTGTGCCGATATTCGTGCTTCTGGTTCCAGTTAGTAACTATTATCTAATCTGTGGTTTGGGCTTTACGTCAGGGCTGCCAAGGGTGTCCTCATCAATAATTCATTTGTTCCGGTTTGGTATATAGCTAGTTAGGTAGATATGCACAAGTCGTACGTGAGAGCTTCGAAAAGTCAGAACCTCAGAAAAATATTTAAAAAATTAACATGAGATTGTGAACATTAAATATGAGAGATAACGATAGGAAAATAATTATGTTGATTTTTTGTTTTATTGTTAATTTTCTTTCATTTTAATAAATATCCTACCTACCAATAATGAAACTTAAAATTTCGTATTGGGGTACACGTCTGACTTTTTAAATTATTTAATTAACTTATAAGTTTTATTTAAATATTCATTGAGCTTTTGAATTTTCCATAGTTTACATTTTTCTATTTCAAATGTTCCGGTCGATGGGTCACAACTTATGGCAGCCCTAGTCTACGATGATACCTTAGCCATACAGGAGGTGGTTTTTAGTACGTTTTTATAGCGAGAGTGTGCAACCTCTTTGCAAGCTTTCCGTTTTTCTTACTATATTCCATATATTCGCGCATGTTCCAAATTCAATTTTTTTTGTTCACTCAGTGAAACGCGAACCCTTTGTCGAGTGTCAATGGTAAAAATACATTTTTCGCGTTGTCATTGACGGCTGCGCTTCGTGGCTCGTGGCAGTGAACGCTGGAGTTCCACAAGGCTTTGTTCTATCCCCGACATTGTTTCTACTGCATATCAATGATATCCTTTCCTTAGGAAGTATATATACATTGCTATGCAGACGACAGTACAGTATATGGGGGATATCACGGAAGTCCAGGGGCTGCTCGTGGTAATATTTGTCGGGAGAAGCAGAATCTTATCATTGAGCTCAACAGGACGCTAGACGTCGTCTCCGAATGGAGTTCCAACAATCTTGTTGAGTTCAAAAACACAGGTGTGCGCGTTCTCAACGAAAACGTCACCTTTCCTCCCCCTTCCTTCTCTTCAGGGCACAACCCTTACACGCAGAGCAACATCACTTTGCTCGGAATGAACATTCGCTGCTATCTGAACCCCAGGGTCTACATCGAATCCGCTATAACTACTGCCTCACGGAAAATCGGTGTCCTGAACAAGGTGCGTAACTAACTATGCCTGTTGTATAAAACTCAGGTTAGGTCTTGCGTGGAATATTGCTCGCACCTTTGGGACGGCTCCGCTCAGTACACCCTCGATGCTCTGGACAGATTGCAGCATCGCGCTATTCGCATAATTGGTGATGTAGAGGTAACTAACACACTCGAGCCTTTAAAACTTCGTCGTGACATAGATAGATAGATAGACATTTATTACATCGCCTTACTTAGCGCCTTTTATCGAATGTTCCATGAAGAATGCTCCGAGGGGCTCTTTAACCCTATCCCTCCCTCTCCATTCCTTAACAGAAACACGGGTAAAGGCCTTCGGAGTCATTCTTATATTGTATCCTTTCTTTTCACACTGTACCAAGAAATTCCAAGATTCCTTCTTCTGTCGTTCATCCCACACTTGGAATTCTCTACCTGCGCAAGTGTTTCCTCCATCCTATAACATGGGTTCCTTCGAAAGAGGCGTGAAAAAGCTTCTTTTGGGCCGGTAAGGGGCGGGCAGGTAGGATAGTGGGTGACGTCCCTCCTCTAGCTGTCAACTCATTTGGGTCTCCTTTACCGCTTAACATCAGGCGGGAGGAGGTCATTTGCCGGGCCCTCCAAAAATTTTTTTTACAAAAATCGCGAAAAAAATACAGCTGCTTCATAGAAAACTTCAAGACCGTAATATGTGACACAGTAGATTTGCATATTTTGGGATTTCAGAGTTGACCCACAGTGTTTGTGTCTGGCCCCATTTGTTCAACTTGATGGTCTTAGTAAAGGTCTAAGTTAATGCATATCCTCAGGTACACGGCTTATACTAATATTTATTTTCTCGCAGTCAATGGTAAAAAGAAAAACTTTAAAAAAGTAGGTGGCCTTATTGCTATAAAGCAATCTCTTCCAGGCAACCTTAAAACAGGGAAATGGGAAAGGAACAATTAAGGCGAAGGGTGCAGAAATAGGAATAAAAAGTGCTTATGTGATAGGGAAGGAAATTACGTAGGGAAAGAAATTAGTATTTTAAATACTTTTCCAGCCAAGTCAATAACCTACACGTATCGAAATGTAAGAAAAGATTCGTCGTGAAAATTTATATAGCAACCAAGAGTCGGTTTAGTTGAGGAATATGCGGATAATTCGGCATGTGTTGAGGATCGCTGTTTGCAGGCATGTAAGTCGAATGTAAGCAAGTTGTTGCGAAGAGATATTTGGCCAATTGCACTAACCTCGTCTTAGCTTAGGACGATCTTAAGTGGCATGCTTCTTTAAAGACAAGAAGTGACAGCATTCTTCTTAGGATTGTCTTAGCTACTACGACAAGGTTAGTGAAATTGGTCATTTGGGACAAGCCCGTAGTAGATAGATTTTGATTGTATGTAATTTCTATTTTTAATAATATTTAATTACTTGTATTTATTAAAGAAATTCATAGTTCCACTTCACAAGTATTTTAATTTTAGCAATTATGGCTTCGTGAATTTAAAATTTTGTATAAAAACATCAAAAATACCTCCCACGTTCCGTTTATGAATTATTCAAAGCGCGGACTTAATTTCTTAGTTTCAATGTGTGTCACATAAACATTAAAGTAGTTTGTGCTCGACATAACGATTTCGATGTTTGCACTACTTTGTACGTATCAGACGGCGAACCGATAAATAGGAGCGATTGAGACAAGGCCTAACGAGCTCTGTACTTTATGGGGAGTTTCGTTCATCAATATTCAATCCTCGCTGGCAAATATTGCGAGCGCACATATTTGGATCTCGCACTGTCCGCGTGAAATATTTTCTCTATATATATATCTAGCGGTTCCAGTAACTTATTTCCGCCGCAAAGTAGCAGTGATTTGCTGTGTTCCGGTTTAAAACTATACTGGGTACCGTGACTTTATATCTGTAGGCCTAGCACGGCGCGTGTACTATAGAAGAGAAAGTGGCTAACCCTCGTCCCGTCTCGCGTCATTGTTATATGAGAGAGCAAGAAAAAACGTGTTATTTGTCTCTTGTCCCGGTTTATCCACGGTCCGTGCTACGCCTGCTGATGTCACAAGTTGACAACGTACACTGTTCTTGTGGGGGTTGCAGTTTTGCTGCGCATATCACAAGAGCCGTGTATAATACACGTGACTGTAACCACTTACCATCAGGTGGGCAGTTGCTGTTGCTGTTTAATTGCAAAAAGAATCATCTACCAAGACCAATGGTGGGTCACGGTTAACTTCAGAGCGCTATTCGATCCACTGATGGATCGAGATGGTGGATGTTCGAGGACAGAGGGGTGATTTCACTGCCTGTCTTACCTGTTAAACCGGGACTCAACAACGCTACTTGGCGACAGAAATAGGTGAGATAGACGCCGCGCCGCACGCAGACGACTCAGTACAGAGTCTACCTCTTGCACTCTAAATCTTCTACAAATCTTCTGTTTAAAAGGAAAAGTTAATTACGATGCCTCAGATTCTAATTCGTCTTAATGCTATAGGATTCAAATTCAAATTCAAATTCAATATCTTTTATTCAAATTGGATTGTTACAATCTCTTTTGAACGTCAAAGCAGCTACGCCATTGGTTCACAAGTCTACGGCGGGAGACCTTGTACTGGAAAGAACCAGCAAGAAAACCAGCAAGGGCTATTTTTTTCTCCCTGTATTGTTACAGAGTCGTCAATTGGAAGCTGACCTCACAGCAGAAGTTTGAGCTCAACTTCCATTACAAGATTAGATGTGTCAGTTCTCTTCTTACTACTTATTACCAAAAATAATTTTTGTTTAAACAAATGGTTATACATAACAAGACGATTCATTATCTGAAAAATTAACACCAGGCATTGGCATCATTCAAATAATCGTTGACTTTATAATATCCTTTACTCATAAGAGTCTTTTTTACATGCGCTTTAAACTTATGAAAAGGCAAGTCGGTAAGACTTTGTGGAAGCTTATTATAAAAGGTTATACATTTCCCCATAAACGAGCCTCTAGTTTTTTGAAGCCTGAATGTTGGAACGGCAAGTTTATTTTTGTATCTTGTGTTTAGATGATGAATTTGGAAATTGGTTTCAAATGTATTATAATTCTTATAGACATAAATCAAATTTTCATAAATGTACTGACCTGCTAAAGTCAATATATTAATTTCTCTAAATAAGTCCCTTAAAGAATCTCTTGCTCGTAAATTATAAATAGCGCGAACCGCTCTTTTTTGAAGTACAAAAATACTTTCAATACTAGCAGCCGATCCCCACAGTAGTATTCCATATGACATGACACTATGAAAATAACTAAAGTAAATCAATCTTGCCGTTTCAACATCAGTAAGTTGTCTTATTTTTTTAACTGCATATGCTGCAGAACTAAGTTTGTTAGCGAAGGACTCAATATGTGGATCCCACTGCAATCTAGAATCTAGTGTTATACCCAAAAATTTAGTAAAGTCGATGAATTCAACAATTTCATTATTCATTTCCACTATGGTATCCACTTTTCTTACATTTGGCAATGAGAATTTAATACATTTAGTTTTACGTGAATTTAAAGATAAATTATTTATAGTGAACCAATGCAATACTTTAGAGAGAGTACTATTTACAACGTCAGTATTGCCATTTCCTCTGTCAACCTTAAATATTAAAGAAGTATCATCTGCAAATAGTACTGTATCGCACAGATTCTTAGTGAAGTGTGGGAGGTCATTAATATAAATTAAGAAAAGCAAGGGTCCCAATATCGATCCTTGTGGCACGCCCATAACTATAGATGCACCAACAGACTCAGTTTTGTTAATAACAACTTTCTGAACCCTATTGGATAAATAAGACTCAATAAGTCTCATTGCTTCTTCAGAGACACCATAATGTTTGAGTTTATTTAAAAGAGTTTGGTGACCAACGCAATCAAAAGCTTTTGATAGGTCACAAAATATACCAATTACATCTTGTTTACACTCCCAAGCAGCAAAAATGTGTTTCAGAAGTGCAACACCGGCATCAGTAGTGCAACGACCTTTGGTAAAACCAAATTGGTTCATATGTAAAATGTTGTTATTTGAAAAATGATCAGTTAACTGATTAGATATAATTTTTTCAAATATTTTACTAAGAGCTGGTAGAATCGAAATTGGTCGATAATTTGAAGGGTCATTTTTATTCCCAGACTTAAATAGAGGTATCAACTTGCTATTTTTCATGAGGTCGGGGAAGACACCTTCATCGACACATTTATTGAATATCAACGCAAGTTGCGGCGCAAGTTCTTTAATTACAGATTTAATTATATGGGTCGAAATACCCCAAAGATCTTCAGTTTTTTTGGTACTGATCATACGAAATGTTTTCAAAACAGTGTTAGCATCAATGTGACAAAAGTTGAACACCTTGTTGCACCTCTCCACACTCCGTCCCAAAAGAGCTACAGCCTCATTGGGACATGAGTTGAGACTACTTGTAGTTTCTATGGGTATATGAGAGAAGAAGTCTTCGAATGCTTTAGCAACCGCATTGTCTGATTTAATAGTTTGGTTATTGATTTCTAAAGAGAAAGAATTCACAGTACTTTTGGGTTTACCTGTTTCCTGGTTAATGATATTCCAGGTGGTTTTTATTTTATTTTTAGATGAACAGATTTTGTTACTTATGTACATAGCTTTTGCGCACATGCACACTTTCTTGAATGTTTTAGAGTAATTTCTGACATAATTTATGAAAGCGGGGTCATTGGATGTTCCTTTTAAAGCATATAGTTCATATAGTTTTCTGCGACTTTTATATTGGGATTGGGAACATATAGGAACGTTATTTAACATTTCATATATGTCAGTTTTTATAAATTATCAGCATCATCAGCATTAGAACCCAAATCCAACTATTGATGAGGAAAATTTTGTCTACAACAACACGTTGACCAGCACGCGTAGCACAATGACCCCGAGATTTATATGTCTATCATTAAATGTCACTTTCTCCAAAAGAACTGCTTTAGTTATTCTTCTGAGGTTCTGAGCACCAAACAATAGCTATCTCATTCGCTACTGTCAAACGTGACATTTCGGTGTAGAGAAATAGGTCGAGAAAATTTTCTCGCGATCCTTGTGCTACGCGTGCAGATGGATTGGTGGTGTTTCGTTTCAAAATTCCATCTCGTATCCCTCTTTCCATAGGTACAAGTATAATTGCCCTCAACTCCCTCAGCGCGAACGCACACGACCGACTATCGGTAACCGATTTCTTGACGGTGGAAAATGAAACACAAGGAGTTCTACGTTGCAACGCACACGAACTACAAAGAGTCGGTCAAAAAAATATCGGTGACTCCCGGCTGACCCGCTAATCTGTGAAAAATGGAAAGTTCGTAAATGTATACTTTTACCAAACAAAAATCGATCAAAAGATCAGCCGCCGATTGTCGGTCGTGTGTGCTCGCGCTTAAAGGCTTACACATGGCTGAATTAAGTCGTCTTAATTCAACTGAACCAAATTTTGTCAAGTATTATCGCATTCAGTAAGCTTCAGCCTCCTACGTAAAATTCAGAAGCAAGGATGGTTGCTGACTGACGGAATCATTCAGACGCCTTGTTATTAACGCGCTAAGGAAGGTGTAATCGCATTCAGTTACTAGATTCAGTCGCTGCGTGGTTTTCCGTGCGAGAGAACGTTTTGTTTCCTGGGAAAAGTGAAGTGCATTAAAGTGTATCGTAATCTAGGTAATACAATATATAAAAATCTCGTGTTTGTTATCGATCTCCTCCGAAACGGCTAGTTCTATTTTTATGATATTCTTTGTTTATTTGGTAGGTCTGAGTATAGGTCGTAGGCTATTTTCTATACCCCTAGGTGATAAGGGTGGCCCTCTCCAGATTTATTTTGTCATTTTTTATATTTTGTTATGATTTGGCAAAACAAAATATGTTCTTATAACCCGAATTTTCTACCATCAACCCCCATTTTATAACAGCGATATAGGTAAATGCTCCACTCTAGGATTTTCTCCTGTGTCGTGGGTGCAGTTACAAACATAGAATAACACATGCACATACGCCCAGCCGGAACAAATTTCTGTAGGCCATACAAAACATTTGTCCCGAACGGGAATCGAACCCGCGACCCGTTGCGCAGTAGGTGATCACTCGACCTCTGCGCTAAACGTGTCGTCGAACACACTTTTACGTTATTAATAGCGAAACGTAGTTCGCGGGCACAACTAGTAATGTCTAAAAAGAAATCATGTTTATTATTTTAGAGCTAAATTAACGACGATATGTAACAGAGCTAAGTCACCCGTTTTCGTCGCGCTCTAACTTGTCACTGATTCAGTAACAAATTTAGGATAGTGTGATCAGAAGCCTCTAAAATCAGCTTCCTAATAAGTAGTTCGTTCTGTTAGTAAGTTCCGAATTCAAACAATTGAATTTAGCTAATTGTAATAAACTCTTAAGAAGGCTTTTACGACACCCATTGAAAAAATGGGACACATGAAGTCAAAATCCACAGATTGGACGCTTTAAATTACTCTCGCAAAAAAGAAGATCTAACCGAGAATTATATATAATCTGTAACTTTAGAACTACTCGTATTAGCTCTAGTTGTAGAGTATGAATCATTGCCGGTTCTGCGAGCCTGTAGGTTCATTATTTGCTCCCTCGCATTTCAAAACCGGCACACTTTATCGGTCACCGTTATGTTGTTTTTAATACACGCACCAATTCACAGTAAATCAATTGTATAATAATTGTCACATGCCGCGAAATTCAACAAAGGACTTTGTTACATGCGGCGCGAACTCCGCCTAGTGTTTGAACATTATCGAAGCTGTTAACCGCTCCCTAATCCTTACCATTTGTGTTTTGGAGTTGTATATCTGTCCGCCGCCATGTATTTCCGAGGAAATGCAGTGGACATTACGCCAAAGACATTCTGATTGGCAATATGAAGTTATAATTCCCATGCAAACGCGCCGCAAGCGCCATTATTTTGAATTGTTTGGCGTTTAGTGTCACAGCTGACGATATTTCGGTTGTATTTCGTTGCGTGTGACCGGCACATTGTTGTGTAAGTACCTACCGCAGTATTTCATGAAATCATGAATCATCAAAATAAGCGCTACCAAAGCTTTTGTCGAAGTCTTGCAACTTTGCGTTTTTTATATAAATTAAGTGCGTAGAATTAAAACATAGTTGTTTAGGAATGGAGTTAAATAAGATAAATTGAGTTAAAAAAGTTATATGTAATGTAATAAATATAAATCTTATGTTTAACTGAGCATGTTATTATACATGCACACGCACACACACACACACACACAAACTTCCAATCATATTTAATGATTAATGATTTGTTAATGTATATATTTTTTCTTTCCTTGTTCTGTTACGTAGGTATGTAAGTACCTACCTTTTTTTTTCGGCAGCGAAAGGTCTCCGTCCTCCAGCGCAGCGTTAAGTTCGCTGCGCTGGCGTCGCCAAGCCGCCCGGCCAACAGGGTGTGCTCGGCCGTGTCGTCGGGAGCGTCGCAGTGATGACACTGCGGCGTTTCCTCCCGACGTGCAACTCGGTACAGGTAGTGACCGAAACAACTATGTCCGGTCAGTACCTGCACCATGCGGAATGAAAGGCTGCCCTGCCGGCGCCCAACCCACTCCTCCAATACCGGACGGATCACCTCGATCGTCCGGTGGCCGGCAGCTGGGAAGGCGCGTGACTCACCTCACCGGCGCAGAGCCTCCCTCTGCGCCTGGGTACGAATTACCTCCACCTCCTGTGGGGCAGATCGACCCCCCGTTCTCGGACGGCAACCCGATGCCGATACACCTCCGATTGGACGCGTGCATCGACATCCCACGGCGTTTGGCCCGCAAGTACGCAGGCCGCGCCGTGGCTAACCGTGCGATAAGCTCGCACGGCCCGGGCTGCTATGACCCTCTGCGGACGTCGCAGGAGGGCCACCGTTCGGATGTAAGTACCTACCTACATGTGTATCAAAAAAGCAAAGACAAAATTTTTATCTGGGTGTTCTTTGACGAAAGTCGCGTATAATATTATCCTGATAACTGTGACAAGGTTGTCTACAGTACAATGGGCATACACAAAAGCAACATGCTTATTTTTTGCAGTAGTTCCGCAGAAAAATTGTATGGAAATGACATTAGCCTGCGACAAACTCACGCAATTTTTACCGCAGCTAATGTCATCTCCATACATTTTTTCTGACATTCATTTGACTGCGGAAAAATAGGCGTGTGGCTTTGTCTGGTACTACAGGCCCTTTTTTAGGGCGGAGGAATAGGCACAGGCCTAGCGTAATGTAGAAATGAAAAGTGATGGAAGCGTAAGCGTTATAAAACCTTAGAATGTATTAATTTTACGTATTTGTAACGCATCATGCATGCCTTAGCTGTTAACTAAACCTTTTAATAGTTATTAAAAGGTTTAGTTAACAGCTATTAAACTATCATACTTTAAACGAAAATCAATCCAAGGTAAAAATATTTTTTCAGGTAAAACGAGATCAATACAGTTGAAATTTCACTCGAATTATATTTGGTAATGGAAGCTTGTAATTGGCATTTAGATAACTATTTATGTCAATTATTCTGTAAATAATGTTGTAAGCTTTCCAAAAATAATGAAATAAAATAAGGATTACGTTTTAAGTGGCCTAATGGTCATGGCGTGAACACGGTATTTGAAGACGCAGACTCGAATCCCGCTAGCGGCAAAAAAAAATTGTATCAAGTTATTAACTTTTCAATTTATTTTGCATTAAAAAATTTTAACATCAATCTTTAAAAATTCTTTTAAATAAGGTGTGTACAAACTATAAGATTTATTTTCGCATAATAAAAACAATTCTTCCGGCTTTCAACTATAAGTACGGAAAAATTGCGTGCACAGCTTCATTGCGTCTTGGTCATACATTCCTTAAATTATTTGGATAAAAGGAGCAGCATGTGTTGCCGAGCAATGCATGTCTCGCTGGTTCGCCAAATGTTTATAAATAGCGGTGTTAATTTATTGTAACACGACACAGCCAGCGCAGACGCAACATTTTCACCTGATCGGTAAGCTGGGCTATTTTTATAATGACCACCCAGTTCGGATCAATAATACTAATAAGTAAGGAAAAGAGATAGAAAGTTAATTTTCGGCGTAATAACAATAGTGTTCTCCCCTCCCTCGGTGTCGAGAACTACGAATTGATTAGGATTTTGACTGGAATTTTCTAAAATCTTTTCTTTCAGTTACTTAAAGGTAACATTTTATAACATTTCAGTCAAACCAAATTTTGATATGGAGAAAAATATAACCGAGCGCCTGAACTGAGATTATCTAGACATTATTGGCTCCTATCTTATTTAGTGTACAACTGAAAATCACGATAACCTGCTTTTGAATTATTTCAGAAAATGTAGAGCTTTACAGAATTCAGTTGATTAAAACCAAAATACACAGTGGTAACAAATACATAGCCGCCAGAATTAACTTGTGTTTTAGTCAAACAAATTCAAAACTCAAATAGGAGATATCAAATTTTAAATAAACAATGTATAAAATGGAGTACGTGAAGATTAGTTGCACATAGTGCATACTAGAAATACGAAACAAATTACATTACAAATAACTACACATCTGTTTTTAAAGTAGTTAAACATTGTTTTGAGATCTAAAAAAAATATGTATATTAATTATAGGTTACTAAACAAAAAATTCTACCGCATATCAAAGCTTCATAGCGGTAAAGAAAAAAGGCTATTGTCGGAAAATCAAGTCATTTGGCTATAGGTAATAGCTCCTTCCAACTTCGTTATATAAATGTGTATGAAATGCTTTATATCACGAACTGAAAACCAACTTAGTAGTTTATCGTTTCAAAAACTTAAAGAATGAATGAATGAATAATCTATTGGATTTTTTTCGTTTATACTATTTACTTTATTTTTTTTTATGAATTATTAATAATTTTACGGTATCTTCACAAGACATTTAGAAAAGCTCCTTAAAGAAAATAAGTATGAAATTCCACCTGTAATTGTCACGCATTGCATGCTTATAAATCTGCTGTATTGTCGTCATTTCTGCGTCAATATTGCATAGCGTCGCGCGTGCGTAGGCGCCGATTGTACTTACAGTGGCGCAGGCGCCGGCGCCCGTTCCGCTGGCTGAATATCAATCAGTCTGTTACGCTCATTATTAACTTGATTGACAGTAGGAATAGCGAATTCTCGTTCAATATTTTCAGTTGGCTTTATGCTGTGTGTATTTAGTGTTCCCCTATTCCATCATGTATGTTAGAAAAATGAAGTGGATTCCTTTTTGTTATAATTTGAATACCTATATACGACTTATGCTTGAACCACTTCCGTGGGATAGTTGTTGAGACTAACTGATATTGATCTGGAGGTCTGGAGTTCGATTTCCCGTGGGGGCAGAGTTTTTCCGCTTAGTTTGGTTGGTGGTAGGGCTTCTGAGCTAAGAAAATAAAAACCGACTTCAAAAACACTGACAAGTTAAAAATAATATAAGAATAGGTACAGACATCACACTTCTAATATATTCTACCTTCGGTGAGCTGGTATTAAATTAGGGTTTCCCTCGATTTTCATGGGATTCCATATCAGATCCAGACTTTGGTGACCTTGGGACCACTGCAAGAGTATACTCTATCGAATAAAAGAATAGTTTTGAAAATCGGTTCACAATTGGCTAGATGACAAAATTTTTTTTTTTGCTTTAATAGAAGCTCATTCATATAATAAACAAAAAGAAAAAATCGGTTTTCGAATAACTATAAAAACAACCAAGATATAGGGTATCAAAGATTTTTGTCCATCTCTTTTTAGCAAAACGGCATTTTACATGGAGTTTATATGGCCGTACTCAACGATGACGTCACGGTTGATGTCGGATCTCTGTCTAATCGCTTCAAAATTAACAGCTTAAAATGCTTGTATCTTATGTATTTCTAAGCCGATTTTAATTCTAATTTCACATGATTGCATCTTTTTCTACACTATTTTAATATTTTATGTCGAGATGTGAAAATTAGAATTCAGTCATCATCCCAATTGGCGGAGTAATCGCGTAATATACACATAAAACACGTTGGACACACCTAAAAATGTAGAGGTTTTCCTCGATTTTTATGAGATTCCATCATCAGATCCTAACTTTGGTGATCATTGGACTATCCTTGGAGTATACTCTATCGAATACAAAAAGAATTTTAAAAATCGGTCCACAATTGGCGGCGTAATCACGTAACATACACAAAAAAAACGTATGCATCCAATTGAGAACCTCCTCCTTTTTTGAAGTCGGTTAAAAATACAGTACACCATCAAAAATACAACCAAGATGGCCGCCATCACAACATGATAGAATTGGAGCACAGTCATACATAATATAAATAGCAGTAGGTAGGCAATTTTGTTTGTGATTAACTAGTGTATAAAACAGAGTGAAACGGGCGCAAAGTACATGTATGTAACTACAGTCTGCAGTCTCATTTGATTGGTTTCTAAAGAAATCTCATAACAAACATGTAAGTCTACGCGATCAAAAATATGTCAGCTTTTAGCGTAGGTATACTTATTTTGCGATTTCAAAAGGAAATTAAAATGATAAAATTTAAAATAATATGGTATGGTCCTATAAAATTTGAGAGTTCTCTCGATTTTTTTTAAATTTATTGATTCGCCAACGTTTGTACACACCAATACATTAATTTATTACAGCCTAAAAATATTGTCTACGACTAGGTGAAACAAACACTTACAGGCAAATACAGCACGTGAGAGTACATCCTATTATTTATTAAACAATCTAGTTAGAAAATAATAATAATAATAGAAAAAACAATTAACAAAATCTGTTCCATACTAGGTGACGCTCTCACATTGGAATGGAACCTTCTAAGAGGGTCAGTGTTTCATTCATCAGTTTGCATAATCTGGAAATGGGTGAACTTGAACCAAATACGGTTCTCCGAAGTGGCATACAGTTCTCCAAAGTGGAATACAGTTCTCCGAAGTGGAATACAGTTCTCCGAAGTGGTAATTCGGAGATAATTTAATTTGTATTCCATCATCACATTCTGATTTTGGGTGCCAATGGGACCACCTCAGGAGTATATTCTTTCGTTTAGAAGAAAAATGTTTGTAAATAGATCCACAATTGATGGAGTAATCGATTAAAATCCTTCTCGAAGCGATTGGAATAGTTACTCTAATCAAATAGGTACATTATTGGAAATAGAATTGCAAAAGCCAACAGCGCAGCGATTAATATTGTCGCGTATAATCAAGATTTAGTCCTCAAGTTACGTGGCCACAGTATTGTAGGTAAAGCGTGACAAAATGCAATGCATCTTGATTATGCATATGCCGATGACAAATTGCTTACGTCGGCTTAATTAATTCCATCTGAGTGTGTACATAGGTCTGAAGTAGTCCCAACAACTAAGTGTAGTTTGGTCACCAATAGCATATTTTATCAAGCAATGTTGTTTTAATAGGGATTTTTACAAGCTTTTATTTACTTTCACCTGTCCAGTATCTGTAATGAAACCTTGCAAGTTAAATTTGACCCACTTCCCGGTCTCCAATTGAGCTGAAACTTCCACTAACCACCAGGCCCACTTTAAAATAATGCTTACTTCGTTAGACTGACATTTATGCTATCGTTTGTAGCGGAGGCAAAGGCAGTTACAAAAAAAATATCTTAACTAAGTTACTAAAAATTACTAAAATGGAAATAATTTTCTTCTCTGATAACTATTTATAAAACAGTGAAAAGGAAAGTCTCTTTTCGAAGCTGGTTATCTCCTACTAGTTACGAATGCAGAAAAATCTTCTCATTTAATAACTAGTTACGAAACAGTGTAAAATTTTCTGTTTAAGTAACCGGTTATCAAACAATCAGTTACCAATATGGCTAAAGGGGTTTTCTCGATGGCCTAAAATGGCAAGTTTTCTCGCGACTGGCGTTCTGGCGCCGAAAGCTGCCTTGCGCTGTCTATATAGAGCCAGTAACTTACTCAACCAATGCCCCATGACTTCACCAATGGACCAGCAAATAATCTATTCTAATAAACTACCCCCATATATGAATCCAACATATGAATGTGCATTGGATTTTGTAAGCAAGAACACAGAAGAACAAGAATTGAATAACAAAATTCTGTCTGTGCATTCAGAAGACGGTTTGATGCTGCCTAACGGTAGTGGGCGATACGAATCCTATTGGATTTTTGAATCTAAGTATACAATATCGTAGCAATTACGAAAAACGGTTATGCGGCTAAAATGAAACTATATATTTCCAATATCGATATTTCTATTTTGCGTGAATCGGGCGAATATGGCATGAGTTGGTGCCTGGTGGTAGGGATTCTGCGCCCGCCTGGCTAGCTACCACCGTCTTACCTAAGTTTGTCGCCATAATAACAATGTTTATACCATTGTTGTGTTCCGACAATTAGAGGTAAGATAGCCAGTTCCACAGTTGTTGAGGAGTCCAGGTGAAACTCGCTTCCACCTTCGGCTTTATCGTCACTTCCTATCAGGTGAGATGTAGGCCAAGAGCTTACCTGTCCTATGTAAAAAAAAGAGTTGGTATGGAAATAGAGTCCAACCTTAATAGGTTACGTACTTATTAGTAATTTATTAAATCGAAAAATTGAACGTAATAACAATTAAGCTAGTCCTAAGCCTGGTATAGCCAATATCATTTTTTTCACTAATGCAAAAATAGGACTCCTAAACCACTATAAAATTATACGCAGTGAATCACATCGAATCTTGTATCTGATCGTCAAACTATCACAATAATAAGTACTTTCAAAAAATATCAAAGTAGTTCCGGAAAGTTTCAACATTCTATATATTAAAATCGATAAACAGTTTCGTTTTAATATCTCACAAAGCCGATATTACCTACCCCGATTGCTTATACAAATTGAATTAAAATCAACTTAATTACCTTCTCAGGACACGGCAAAATAAATTAAAGTATCTAATTGCTTCGCCGATACACCACAGCGATAAGTTATGACTTAATATGGTAATTGATTGGGATAATTTTCATATTTTGTAATCTAGGCGTCAGAGAGGAATGTTTGGTTGGAGTTTGGTCTTTGTCTTTCTAATTTTGCATCTTAATGCATCTCAAAGTCGAGATCTCGTTTTAACGTTTAATATGAAACATCTGCCAAAAACAGCATTATCATCGATTTCATCTTTAATTTTAACTGTATTGAGCTTTTCGTCATTTAGATAAAGAATGTAATGCGATTAAATTTACATAGGCCTAATACAAGTTAAAATCATTGTGTAGTTTCATGAAACCACAATGAAAGTGAAACTTCTTTTCGTGAAACTTCTTTTCTTTTCTACCTCAGAAGGCATTTAACTAAAAATTACAGAAAATTATTTGATTTAGGGTATTAAAATCGCGTTTTCAATCTTTTCTTCTGAAAAGAAAATTATAAACAATAAATATAAACAAAAAAGGAATAAAAATAATAAAAAACCAAATCAGTACAATAAACAAAAAGCAATAAAAAATAAATTTCTGAAAAAAAATAACTCCAGGATCGAACCATTACCACACAGATTTAAAGTCGAAAATCTAGCGCATAGACCAATCCTGACCTACACCACAGTTTAACAATAGTTAAACTGTGCCTATACGAAGTTGTGAAATTCAAAATGAATTCGAATGAAAGATCTCATATTTTTGTGAAATGCGACATGCGATTTATGAACTAAAAAATTTGAGGCGATGTAGGTATTCTCCTGCAGATTAGCGGGAATACCCACAAAACCATTTTGGAAGCCGTTTTGCTACACGGGGCAGTCCGGATTCATACTTCATTTGGCGAATTAATGAGCCGAGTTATACTAATGACCACTATTTGGATTTTTGGAGTAACAGCTGTTTTAGGGTGTGATATTCAGGCTTGCTATAGGGTTGTTACTTGTTAAGGGTATTAACATGTTAAAGGTAAGTTCCTAGGTATTGTTATTACCCCGCCTCACAAAGGACGTTCAATGTCATAAACTTGCCGATTAAATTTACATTCTCACTTTTTGGTTTCTCGTTATTAGAGTCAATTAAGATATGATTAACATTTCGACGAGACAGTCCAAGTTCTGATCGAGGATCTGGAACCGTTTATCTGAACAATCAAGTGGCGCGGAATTGTTTATGCCATAGTCGTTGCATAAACATTACTGCTCTTGTACCCATTAATCAAGGCACGCAGCTATGTGAAGGAACTGGTCCAAGCGGCCTTCGAAGGTTACAACAGAAGTGTTTACGCTTGTTTGTGGACTGTGCGGATGCAAACTGACGTTTTTTACTTTCATCACTCGTTTGACATCGCTATTAGTTTGATTACCACAAAAGGCAAGACTCATCTTCGTCCGGTGGCATGAAACAATTAATTTATTACGCGTCGTCTCTGCTGATGAATCCGCCTCTGTGGTCCAGTGGATGAGACTATCCGCACTCGGTTCTGATCTGGATGTAAGGGGCTCTTCCCAAATCCCCCTTTTTGTTTAGGTTGGTGGCAGGGCCCACCACCAACCTAAACAAAAAGGTGGATTTGGGTAGTGGTCCTCTCGTAACCGCTTCCGTGGTCTAGTGGTTGAGACCATCGGGTGTTGATTGGGAGGGACGGGGTTCGATTCCCAATGGGGGCAGAAGTTTTTCTGCCCGGTTTGGTTGGTGGTAGGGCTTCTGACTCCACCTGGCTAGCTACCACCGCCTTACCTAAGTTTGTCGCCATAATAACAATGTAAACAGCATTGTTGTGTTCTGACAATGAGAGGTAAGATAGCAAGTTCCTCAGTTGTTGAGGAGTCCAGGTGAAGCTCGCTTCCACCTTCGGCTTTATCGTCACTTACTATCAGGTAAGTGATGATAAGACTACAGTCGTTTTGCCTAAATTCGAAAATTAGACAATTGTAAACGATGTGTATTCCTTTGATCCGCTTCAGACAGACATAAAATTTCGTCAATCAAACTTCCACATAACTTGGCGATGTACCAATAGCTGAAGGTAGGCAATTCAATTCGCAGAAACTCCTGTCTAAACAGACAATCAGCTAGGCAGTCATCAGCGACAGTTTATCAATGTAGTGACACGTGTAACGGGGCTTCCGCGCTGCCAACCCATCTAGTGATAGAATAGATATACGCAATTCCTAGAGGCGGCTCAATAAAATGTTTTCTCATATTTAAATTCTCTCTTTTTAAATATTCTTTGTGATTTTAGTTTTAACAATAATATTACATTATAAGTCACAAGCTACTTTCCGTGAATTCTTCTGCGTGGAATTCAGTTCTTTCACGAGTTCGGCTATAGCGCGCATTCCCTGGGGAATTCTTTAATGTTCGGGACAAAAGAAGCCTAATTCCGTCCTCAGAAATTAAGCTTAGCTATCTCTATGCCAATTTTTTGTTATTCGTTCCGCAGTTTAGTCGTGAAAGCTTAATAGACAGACAGAGTTACCTTCGCGTTTTAAATATTATAATACAGGATGTCGCAGAACACCGACGTAATATTTATGGGTATGTATCCATCAGAAGTGGAGATCCTGTAGGAAAAATATCTTTGGATCCATTGATCTGTTGAGAACGATTTCATAGTCTTTATATTAGTAAGATAATTATGTAGGTACAATTTTTTTTCTCACGACTATTGTCAATTTGGAATAGTTCTAATTCTACTGTTTCCGAATCTAACCATTAAATCAATCAATCCGATTATAGAATCAGTCGATTATAATTGATTATAATAATTATTTTGAGTAATAGTAGAAAGCCTTATATAAACTGATTTAAAGAACAATATAAATTTGACATTAATAAATGATGATGAATGTTATGAGTGAACAGTTACGAATTATTCGAAACGATCTTACAAATGTTTTTTTTTATACAACTCAGTTGGCAAAAAAGCATACTACCCATCTGATAGTAAGTTGTAACATTCACCTATAGTACCTACATGTGGTTCTTGTGAGATTCGCAGCAAATCTGCAACCCCCACAAAAACCAGAGCGTACCTTGCCAACTTGTGACATAAGATGTAAAGTCACAGTATCCAGTAATTTCAGTGCCTTCAAACCGAAACACAGCAATGCAAGCACTGTTGCTTTATGAATTACGATAATAATGACGCCTTCGGCTAATTCAATATCGGCAAACAATCCTTTCACACCTAACAGAATTATAGCCTCATTGCCTTGGTCGCTGCATTTTCATTATAATAAGTCCAGTTCGAGTCTTGTCTGCTTTTATAAACGAACGGTTCGATCGTTGACAAACTGGGAACATAATCCTTTAGAGCGAGTCGCACTATGCAAATTCTTTCACGATCTACAATTAACCTGCGATATTCAATTTCCAATCATATCTCTTGCATCATTAAGGGCACGTTGCTCCGTGATCATAGTGTGATAATTAATTGTGGCAAAGCGGCAAAATCCTTACAGTTATGGGAGGAATTGATGAATAAAATTATTGGTTGGGTCTTGAGTGATCGTTCGTGCGTTCTGATGAATGGGTGAGGATAAAACACTGCCTTGTAAAGTGTCCGGTTGGCGCCATTATAAATACGTTATGATTATCCTGAACACCACGCGACCGGCTTCGGTAATGATAAGCTTTTAGGTCTAAATCCTTGGTTTTGGTGGTAAAGCCTACTAGTAATTTTCCTGTCATATCTTATCGGATAAATTTCGCAGTGAAATATTTAGCCGTCATTAGGAGTTAGGTGGCGCACCGTGTCAATTGCTAATGACAGTATTGCTCAACGCATCTGGCCACCTCCGTGCGGTAAGTTTGTCAATTTCTAAGCGTGAGATATGCATTTCGTTCGAGCTTTTGCCGCGACTTTGTGTTTGTTGATTTCAAAGACCGCTATTGTGATAGAGAGAATCAGGTTACAGTCGTACAAGTTTCAAATTATATGTGTGAAAAAGTTTATTCAAATAATCTATACCTTTGAGTGATTACAATGTGTCATAAATATTTATTTTCACATTAATTGGAAATAAGGACCATATTTCATCAAGTTTAATGTATCAGGTGAATGATTATTTGTTTTATTAACATTCATTTATTCTGAAACCATGATGAAACATACTCGTACTCATATATTATGTATGATTGGTAATTACAAGATAAATTTGTAAAGAGGCGAGCTTATCTCTAACTTTTATCTAATCACATCTAGACTTAAATATTTCTGCTTTTGCGCAGAAAACTTTCCCTGGATTTTATTGTTTTTAGTTATATCAGCTCACGTCACAATTTTGTGCACAGCTTTCACATCATCAAACCCAGTATCGGTTCTCATTACAAAAATTAATCGAGCTAATCCAATATGAAAATTTCCCACAGTTACAAGTCATGATCGGTAATTTTTTTTATTGTTTTAGTTATATCAATTTATGACACGTCACAATTTCGTTCACAGCTTTCACATTATCCAACCCAGTATAAGTTCTCATTACAAAAATTGGTTAAGCCAATGTAATATAAAATTTTTCCTGTCAACGTCACCACGTCGGCTCCCAAAATGAGCAACGTGTGAAATATATGGCAATAAAGTTGTAATTACGGTGATACGTGCGTGGGGCGAGAATCGGCGATACCTCACGCCCCTGTCACAGCGTGATGATGAAAGCATGCCTTACTTGGCATGATTGGGGTACTTGGGCCCTCTGGGTAGATTTACGTGTCATATATATATAAAAAAATCAGACAACTCCAATAATTAAGGGACTATTTTAACTAGTTCTCCTGAATTATTTCATTTTCGTTTGATAACTAGTGTTACATTAGCGACTTGCTGGATTTAATGTGAATTGTGAGTAACCGTCAACATTTTCAATGTTCAAAGTATTTGGGTTTTTCATCCTTTCGTTCCAAAATAAATATATTTCTAACTTGCAGGAACTTAAGGGTCTATTTATTATTAGGACACCATAACTATTATATCATTATTTTTTTTACATGGATAGGTTTCGGCTTGATAGGGTTATACCCCAATGGTCTGAACAATAGGTTTACGCATATGCATATCCTCAGGAATACGGTGAATATCAAACACCTTGTATACTTTTTTCATTTACATTAAGCCATTCACAATTTCACATTGTAACATTTGATCTAGTAACAGTTGTGGGTTTGTGCCCCATAAGAATAAGTGATTGTTCTGAGGTTTATACTGATTTGTTTTTTTTACAATGACAAATAACTTGCAATATGTCTTGATCAATTTAACCCACATTAGGCTCTACACTAATGGAAATGAAGATAGTAGTAATAGTCATTCCATATCAACACATTTTGAATATTACGACGATTTCATCCTAAACACAATTAAAAAGCTACAATACAAATAAGGTCTTTGTTTTCATTTTGTTGACACCTAATGGTATTTTACATCTCTCATGTTCGGTAAGTAGGTCCTTATTACCCCCAAATGGGGCTTGTAGGTGACCAATTAGCGCTCTAGGGTAATAATGTAGCTAGAAAAGCCCTAGGGCTGTAAGTAATTTATTGCCAGTATGATGCCAGATGTACGCGAACTTTTTGAAATAGTGCAGTGCTTTTTTAATTACTTACCGCCTTGGGGCTTTCCAAGCTACATTATTACCCTAGAGCGCTAATTGGTCACCTACAAGCCCCATTTGGGGGTAATAAGGACCTACTTACCGAACATGAGAGATGTAAAGCAGAGTAGTTAGCTCGGGTGTAAGCACCAATTGCACCCTCGAAATATAGGCGCTCTCGCTGCGCTCGTGCGCCTAATTATCTCGGGCTGCAATTGATGCCTTACAGCCCTTAGCTACTAATCTATTATTAAACATGTGTCTGCTAACTAACGTTAAATTGAACCAGAAATGACAATTCTTTTCAATAACTATGGAATAACAGGACAACGGATATTGTAATCTTCATTCTGTTCTATTTTCTACCATATAAAGCCAGATTAAATCATCAAATCAAGTAAAAAATATACCATGCTGTATCCTAAACAGACATGTAGCATAACTGAGAAGATCTTTAAAATAACTCACTCAAGTTTTTACAGCGAAGAGGAAGCCACCCACCCACCGACGCCTCAATTTAGCAATGCAAAAAAGCTAAAGAGCTTAATAGCCCATGATTAGCAGGATCGCGTCACTAATGGCGTGGTATTAGTAACAAATTGCGGATAATTTGTTGGCACCGACGCCGACATGAGTGTTAGGTGTTAAATAAAATATGACACTGGAAAATACACGCTTGGAATCGTACCAAAGTCCTTTAGAAGAAAATATATTAATTTTGGATAAGTAAATGTAAATATCTAATAAGTAAAATTCTTCGTGGTTGGTATCGTTGAATCAGGTGAAGGAAGATGTATCCGTCATGTTTTCCTTATCGACCAGCTATGTATGCACAACTAGTTGTGTCATTAAGGATTAAAGTTATGCGAGCGAAACTTTTACCAGCTACATACTTAATTTTTTGTTTATATGCTTTAAATCAAACTTTTCGAACCGCGTGTAGTTGTTCCTTGATCTAAGCGAAACTTTTACTAGCTTCAAGCTTGATTTTTTTCGGATTTGAATCTTTATATTTTAATTTATTTTGTCCGACATTTCATTGGAATGCTTTACAGCACTCGTAATCACGGGAAGTGTATTATACTCTTGCAAATAAAGTACAAATAAATCTATAGGAATCCGCAAAGATTCTTGGTCTGCTGAGTTATGCCAAATTGCTGTAGGTACTCGCCGCTGAACTGTGACCGGAGATGATGATGATGAGAAGCCACGATGAAGGGCAATCCTCCATGGACTCACTCACATACATGGTTACATGGTTTTGACAAAAAAATTATAATTAAACGCCTTTGAACCGACTTATTCGTGTCACCAATTTCTGGTGCTTTTTTGTGAACAGCATCCATCTAAGTTATAAGCTGTGATATCTTCCTTCGACCTCTTTTTATCTTCTGTAAAATTTCTATTTCTAATTTAAAATGTACCTACAATTAAATCAACATCTTCTAAAAAAGTATAGTCTGCACTAGGTACTACACGAAGGTTTTGTGCAAAACTAAATACCTAAGTGAGTAATTACAGTAGTAACATCGCAAGTAAAATCTAATGTTTTATGATCCTTATGACTTTGGCCTTAAGGACTAATTTCCATTATATAAAACGTGAGATAATTAGACATTGTTATTGTTGCAGCTCATTATAAACTGCAGAATTATCTAGTCAAGCCGCATAGCACGCGTCATCTCTCCTCGGCAGCCCACCTACGAGCATGAGATATTAAGCATTGTAATTGCCTCTGTATCATTTCTGCTTTCGTGTCTTATTGTTAATAACTTGTTGTTGTTGTTTAGGCAGGCCCCCGTCACTCGCGCAATGCAGCGTTATAAATACCTACCGCTAAGTAGCGCGCCGGCGCGCCGACCGGCAGAGGGCCGCCGCCGCCAGCCGCCGCGCCGCACGCGAGACATTTATTATTATTATCAAATGTTGTAACTTGCTTTTTTTCATAAATTTGTTTTTTATTATTTTTTTTGTTTTTTTTTTAAATTATTTTATTGCTTTTTTGTTTATTATATTAATTTGGTTTTTAATTTCGTTTTATTTTTTATCAATTATTTTTTTTTATTTATAATTTTCTTTTCAGAACTACAAACGGGATTTTTATACCTAAATCGAATATTGTTCCGAAAATTTAATTTTTTAAAATTTTTATTTTAGTAAAACTGAATAACCGTGAGTTCAAACATGAAAAAAAAACATCAGTTATGTGTATTTTCTTCATAATAATTCGTAATTTTTTTAATCATTTGTAATTTGACAAATGAATAAAATCAATGAAAAAAAAATTTCAGTTGTGTATTTTTTTCATAATAATTCGTAATTTTTTTAATCATGTTTAATTTGACAAATGAGTAAAATCAATGAAAAAAAAATTTCGCCTCGGGCGGAATTGGTAATTTTTAAACACTTAATTTGTATTTTTTTTAATTTTTAAATGTATTAATGACGATAAAATAATATCCTATTTTCTTATATTTTAACATGTACTATTTTAAATTTTTAAATATTTGCGCACTGCCAATTTAGAAGTAGATTATGAGAAATCATGTGTAGGTATAATTTAACACCAATCATGTATTTTACCATATTCTTGCAAATAAAGTACTATTATTATTATCGTTTTATAAAATTAAAGCACATTTGAGTCAGGGGCTTTCCTCGCAATCACTTTATTTCATTAATCCTACGTATACCATTTTGTTTATGTTCTTTGTACAACCCTTAAATTTTCGCTCAATGACGCAATCACGCGGTGTACGCGGGAATCTCGATTCTCGGCGCGCGTTCATAGAGACCTTTTCTTCTTGCAGCGACTTTTGTCTGTCGGTTTTGGCTATTATTATTACAGCGATTCGAGCGTTTATATGGGAGTGATGTATCTGTTACGTAGTAACTATTATCTAATCTGTGGTTTAGGTTACTTTTGTTACTAAGAATGTTTAATTGTGTGTTGGATTACAATCTTTGCTGTGTTATATGCTTATGGATAGATGATGGGTTTGATAATGAAATTGCAATTTTATATACCGGCAACTTCGAATAAAAAATTATAGCTTTTTTTTTATTTCAGAAAGTTGGCAAACAAGCAAACTACCCACCTGATGGTAAGTGGTAACAGTCACCTATAATACATGTGGTTCATGTGACATTCGCAGCAAAACTGCATCCCCCACAAGAACCACAGTGTACGTTGCCAACTTGTGACACCAGATGTAAAGTCACAGTACCCAGTAATTACACTGCCAATATCTTACCCTTCAAACCGAAACACAGCAATGCAAGCACTGCTGCTTTGCGGCAGAAATAGGTAAGACGGAGATACCTAAGCAGACGACCCTGGTACAGAGTCTCCCTCCAGTAAAGCTGCTTGGTATGGGGCTCCGGAGTGAAACTGCAACATTACATACACACGATAACTATAACATTCTAAATTTTAAAAGTGTACCATATAAATTATTCTTTTGCTTCGAAATTTTAAGTTAAGGTGAATACTTTGAAAGTTAGGGTAATTTTTGAATACGAGCTCTATTTATCTATTTGCTATGATCTTAACGATAAATAAATTTGGAGTGCATACAATAAACTTCACAAAAACAATTCGCACATGATAGTTTTATAAAATGACCATTTATCGTCTAGTAACAAGTCGTACATCGTACTTGCAAAACACACGTTGATGGACACTTGGCATTTTTCATGTCTGCACCACCTTCCTAATGGTGGTTTCCGACGAGCAGAACGGCGCGTGGATGGAGTGCTTTTATAAATATTGCAAAGTAATACGTTCTTTGTAGCTACAGTAATACATTTCAATATCGCTTAACAGCTCTTATCCTGGCGCAAAAACAAAGACATAGTTGCGTTATTTTATGAATGAATGAATGAATAAATGAATGAACACTTAATTTGTACGTTTTACAACACACACAGAAATGAAAAATAAACTAATATTTAAACTAAATTACTACTACTACACTTTATACTTACTACTCTTATTACTACTACGAGTACTATATTATACTTATTTATTGCCTTACGTTAATTGTGTTATTTTATGTCTTTCCGAAGAAAGTTTTTAATTTATAATTTAAATTTTAACTTGCTTTTTAGGGAACCTATATCCAACAGTTGGCGTCTCTTTGCTGAAATTATGATTGTGAATTTAACATGATTTGGATTTTTTTAATAGAAAATAATTTCTTAAAATATTATCATATTACTTAACCTAAATATAGTGATCCTAAGTTACATATTTTTTACGCTATTAGGGCTGCTCCTCACAACGCCGCAGTGTCATCACTGCGACGCTCCCAACGACACGGCCGAGTACACCCTGTTGGTGTGCTCGGCTTGGCGACGCCAGCGCAGCGAACTTAACGCTGCGCTGGGAGGCGGAGACCTTTCGTTGCCGAGCATAGTCGTGGCCATGCTCCGCGGCGAAGCGGAATGGGGGGCTGTCGCCTCCTTCTGCGAAGATGTCATCTCGCAGAAGGAGGCTGCGGAGAGGGAGCGGGAGGTAGATCCTCAGGCCTCTCCCCTCCGCCGCAGACGGATAGGCAGGAGAAGACGGCCAGTCGCTCAAGCAATGCCTGTCTGATGACCCTGCCGTGAAGCCTGCGTGCACGGTCGGCTCCCGTGCACGCCGCCGTAAGGCTTCTCCGTCTGGGGATTGTCCTGGTGTTCTCGGACAATCCCCCCTTGGCGATAAATAGCCCGACCGACCGGTCGGGCTAGCCCGGACGCGTGAGTAGTGGTGTCGCATTGTGGACCCTACTACACGCGCCCTAAAAGGGCAAGGAGAACACCGAGGGGTTTTAGTGGGTAGGCCTGGCACTCTGCCGGGTGAGCCCCACACACGCTCGCCGTCTAGCCAACGGTGGGTACGGTGCGGTAGCGCATTTCCCCGCGAGAAAAAAAAAAAAGGGCTGCTCCTAACAACTGCCTCTCCAGGCCTAGTAATGAAGACTGGAGAAGAGCAGCGATGAATATCAGACCTAACAAAGTTGAATGGGCTATAGATTCATTCAAACCTTTTAAATCCACGGGTGAGGATGATATCTTTCCTGCTCTGCTACAACAGGGTAAGAATATCCCTACTCCGGTTCTGGTAAAGATCTTCAGAGCTAGTTATGTCTGGGGATATATAATATACCAGAACATTGGACTATGGTAAAAGTTCGATTTATTCCCAAGGCTGGTAAAAAGGACTACGCGCAGCCAAAGTCAGTTAGTCCCATAAGTCTCACCTCCTCCCTAAAAAGTATGGAAAAGGTCATTGATGTGTGCATTAGAGACGGACCACTAAGAAAACGTCCTCTGCATGCAAAGCAGCACGCTTATCTAAAAGGAAAATCTACAGAAACTGCCTTGCTCGAACTAACCGACAAGATAGAAAGGGCTCTAGAAGATAAACAAATAGCCCTTTGTGCTTTCCTAGACATAGAAGGAGCCTTTAATAACGTAACCATTAAAGCCCTTTCCAAGGCAATGGGCGACAAGGGGATTGATAAAACAACAACCCGTTGGATTGAATCGATGCTCCTTAACAGAATTATCAGTGTAAGTCTTCACGGAACCGTAAAAGGCTTCAAAACAACAAGAGGGTGTCCACAAAGAGGCGTCCTATCGCCACTACTGTACTTGTTATTGACCGCTTGTTAACTGAAGCCTCAGAAAAGGATTTAGATGTTCAGAGCTACGCAGATGACGTTGTAGCATGCGTCATTGGTCCCTGCCAAAGCACTGTCTCATCTATACTACAAAAATCTCTTAACATCATCGATAAATGGTGCATTGAGAACAAATTGTCGGTAAATCCAAACAAAACGACGATAGTTCCCTTTACCAGAAAGCGCAAGCTAAACAAGTTGGTAAATCCTGTTTTAAGGGGGACTCAAATACCTTTTTCCACAGAAGTCAAATATTTGGGCGTTACGATCGACCAAAAATTGACGTGGAATAGTCACATTTACAATGTAATCCAAAAGGCAAAAAGTGCTTTAGGAATATGTTGTCGTTTGGCAGGAGCGAAATGGGGCATAACCCCAAAAATCGCCCTGTGGATGTACACTGCGATCGTCAGGCCTATGGTAACATATGCCTGCGTGCTTTGGTGGAAAAAAATCACGCAAGTGACAGTTATCAACAAGCTAGGCGGTCTACAACGAATAGCTTGCCTTACGGTAACTGGCGCCATGTCTACAACCCCAGGAGCTGCGCTTAATGCCCTACTGAACCTACCACCCCTTCATCTATTTATAGTGAAGGAGGCGAAAGCTAGCATTTATAGAATAGAAAGCACTGGGAAGGTAAACTGGTACTCTCAAGCAAGGTCACTGCGACAAACAGTGCTTGAACAAAAACAACTAGCTATGACTACAGATGTCATGCCTCCACTCTGTAATTTTACTAAAAACTGCTCAGTGGAACTACCAAGCAGAGAGGAGTGGGCGGAAGATCACAACCTCTGTAAGGCTGGAAACCTAGTTTGGTTCACAGACGGCTCCAAAATGGGTCAAAATGTAGGATGTGGGGTATATGGTGTCAGACCGAGCTTTAACAAAAGCGTTAATCTTGGTCAGCACGCTACTATATTCCGGGCGGAGGTGTACGCCATCATAGAATGTGTAGAAGCTAATCGCCAACGAAACTACAAAAACCAAACCATTTATATCTTTTCAGATAACCAAGCAGCTCTTAACGCTATTCAATCGAATGTTATATATTCGAAACTGGTGACAAACTGCGTAAATAAACTAAATGACCTGGGACAACAGAACAGAGTTATTCTGAAATGGGTACCAGGACATTCAGGTGTCGTCGGTAATGAAAAGACCGATGAACTTGCAAGGGCTGGAACGGAGGGTCAACAGATAGGTCCAGAACCTTTTTGTGGCATCTCGAAACGTCATGCCATGCAACTCCTTAAGGAAAATCTTCTAAGCGAATCAAAAAAATACTGGCTAACCCAACCAGGATTAGTACACGCTAAAACCTTGATAGAAGGATACTCGCAAAAACGAACTACTGAACTTTTACAGTTCAGTAGGACGAACACCGGTGCGATTGTTCGGGCCTTAACTGGCCACTGCAAGCTAAACAGACACCAATTTCACATGAAATTAAGTGAATCTGATATTTGCCGATTTTGCGAACAGGAGCGTAAAACACCCCAACACCTCTTGTGCGATTGTGGACCTCTAAGTCACAAACGTAGTATCCACCTGGGAAGACACTTAATCAGCCCAGGAGAACTGAAATCTCTTAAAGCCAGAGCCATCTTGGATTTCCTGGTAGCGGCCAGGCTAAAAGAGATATTGTAACTTGGCGGCGAGTCACAATAGATCTTTTAGGTCGCAGTGACTACAGCTTCATTGAAGTTGCATAGCCCCAACAATACGAATAATAATAATAATAATACATATTTTTTAAACTAATTTAACATGTAGTATGAACTATTAATCTATCACACTCACTTTAAGTTAACATAAAACAAAGATGTGAAAGGACATTGCTCTGCGTCCATACATTGTTCGCCCCAATACCAACAGCAGTGAAAAAATGCTTTTCGTATAATTAGACATTAGTAAATACTGTACGTCCACATCAATTACTACGGACAAGCTTCGAAATCGAATTACATATCAAAATGAATCAGATTTTGAGGTTAGTCAAAGTAACACTTTATTTCGTTAGAGCAATACACATAGTCCATACCTAAACAATAATTAAAATAATAATTATTGCAATCAATCAAAGTACGTTATTATAGCCACGTAGTAAAGATCAAGAAATATCAAAATTATAAAGCAAGTCAAAAACACAACGAACCATCAACGATCTAACAAGCGACACCGCGTGAGTAGTCAATTGACGTAAGTATGTTTTAATTTAATTTACATTGTAAATTGTGAAAGAAGTTGTGAAAAATATAATTTATACAAATAAATAAATGTCCGTACCTACATAAAATCGACTCAATGCTATTCAGTCGAGCAAAGGTAACAATAACCATTCGTATATTTACCTTCGTTTGGTTTTGTTTCTGAAAGTACTTTTATAAATTTTTGATTTGTCCGTCAAGTACATATATTTGTTATGAGTGTTATAAAATATGCATATAATTATGACGTAAATATAATCTTTGTTGGTCATGGGGCGATTTTCGACATTGTCCTTTCAATTACAACAAAAAAAAACAAGTTACAAAATATAAATGTACCTAGTTCAGCTCGTCCTTTGCACTTATGCGCATACTGGCAACATTACCTCTGTGTATTATCAAACTATGGAGTTGTGCGAAATATGTCCCAGTCAGGTCCCTAAAGATAGCCAGCAGAGGCGTGGATCGGTCGACAAGGCTCTAATTATGGTTTTGCAGTCCGAAGACCAGGGCCATAGTTTCAACCGCAAGCGCCGCAAATTCGCAATCCTTGGAGATTGCTACATTTTTGTGACGCTTCTTGTTCAGTGGCAGCACTAGCTCTCTGTGCCGTACTACTAATGTGAAATGGCGCTAAAGTGTCAACAAAAGCAGCAACAAAGCATCCCACACCAGCGCACGGACCAGGGATCAGGGGTCTCCCTATCTGGTCTTTTCCATCGTCTCTGCACACCCTAGTAGGTTCTAAAATCGCTGATACAGAAGCAGAAACAAGTGCATGGCGAAATATTTCGTTGATGGTGTCCAAACTGATCCATGTAACTTCCGCAGGGATAGCGGTGTCGTTCACAAATTTTGATTCCTAGGCGTAAGCACACAGCTATGCGCAATGCGATCTCATCATACAAAGTTCTAATAAACTTCGACGGGAACGCACGTAACCAATAACCAGATTTCTTTTTTTTAATGGTTAATAACCTTGCTCGGTCCGCATTATCAGTGCAACTGTCCAGTAGGTGAGCCTGAGAGGACCCTGTAAACTATCAAACATGTTTGTCAAATTTACGTGTTTGACAAACATGTTTGTTCGTGTAGGTCTGTGTTTGACGCGTTTGACAAACGAACTACGTGTTTGAAAAGTATCTGGATTGACGTCGTGTTTGATGAAAACGTGAAGTTTGTTAAGCAAGTTTGACTAACATGTTTGATCGTTTACAGGGCACTTTAGGGTAAGTCCCAAAGGCGTTGGCGGCTGGTATTAGTTGGCATGTCTGTATTTGGCCAAAATGACATCCAAGTGAAGCTTCTACTACGTATACGACTGATTCAGCAAACGAGTTATTTGATTTTAGTATCTCGCTGATAATATCATCGAAGACATAATAATAATAACACACTCACTGTGAGTTAAGGAAAGAAACGCTGGGATTTTATTTAAACTTGTGCCTCTATTCCGCTGTCGTAATAAGAGTCTTCAGATTCATAGTTTATTTACGATAAAATTAGTAGGCATAGCCGTCCAGGTCTTACAAGTCCTAGGGAATACCTATTTATAGATTATCTATATGTCATCTTTTTGTTACACCCTGAATATACTAAAACCACTATAATGTTCGTAACGACCAACAGTCTCGCAGTCCACATCTTCCGCGATATCCATAGTGTTTACAGTTTGCGTTTACGGGATAGCTGAGCACTTTGACCCTTGCTTAGTTAGTACTTCTCAGATTAATTGCAATGAGTGACGACGCAGTATGCTGTGTTGTAGGGATGCACCAAGGTTATTGATGTTTAATATCGGTAAAATTTTCAAACATTATATTTTACGAATGTTTTGAATTGCAATCAAGAGTTACTTTATTTTTAACGCCTAATACATATTTATTCTCCAGTTCATCCGTAAAATTTGACCTAAACTAGTTTATACTTACAATTGTTAGACATTATCCATTCTCCTTTACGACTACTCTTGCGTGCGAATAAAACTACTACCCAGTTGCAAATTGATTATTTTTTATTTTTTTTATTTTTTTTTATTGCTAACGGTGGCAGACGAGCCAGTGGCCCACCTGATGTTAAGTGGTAACCACCGCTCATGGATATCTACAATGCCAGGGGCACAGTTCTGTCACTGCCTACCTCGAGAGAAATGCTCTTCTTAAGCCTCGTTTGAAGAAGGACATATCGTAGCGCTCAGGAAACACCGCAGCTGGGAGTTCGTTCCAGAGCCTACACGTACGTGGAAGGAATGAACGCTGAAACCGAACTGTACTAGACGAGATTGGTTCCAGGTAATATGGATGAACTCTACAGCGATGGCGGGTGGTGCGATGGTAAAAAGGTGAAGAGGGCACCATTGCAAACAGTTCCTCAGAGCACTCTCCGTTAAAGAGCCGATAGAGCACGCAGAGAGAACCAAAGTCTCTCCTTTGCTCCAGCGTCTCCATTGAGGCCGTGATATTGGGATCACCAACGATGCGGAATGCACGCCTTTGCAGGGAGTCAAGAGGGTCGAGCTGATATTTGGGAGCTCCCGCCCAGAGGTGCGAACAGTACTCCATATGCGGCCGAATTTGTGCTTTATAGAGCATTAGCCGCTGGCTTGGAGTGAAGTACCGCTTGGCTCTGTTCAGGACGCCCAGCTTTTTGCTCGCCAATTTGGCTTTGTCCTCCAAATGACTCCCAAACTGCACTTTAGCAGAAATTTCCACACCGAGGATTCCAATACCATCGGACATACGAAGAGTAACTCCCTGGAACTGAGGCACTACGATAAATGGGTCCTTCTTCGCAGTGAATGCGCACACTTGTGTCTTCGTGGGGTTGAACTTAACCAAGTTCTTTGCACCCCATTCGGAGACTCGCCCTAGAGAGTCTTCGACTTCAGACACAAGTTGTAACCGCCTTTCTAGCAACGAACTCCGAGGGACATTCTGGTGGTCGGTATACCGCGCATCACCCGTACTGTCATCCGCATAGCAATGTATGTTCTCAATTGACAACATGTCATTGATATGCAGAATGAACAGGGTTGGGGAAAGCACCGAACCTTGTGGAACACCAGCGTTTATCGGCATGGTTTCGGAGCAGCAGCCGTCGACGACGATCTTAATGCTCCTACCATCCAGGAAGCTGGCTATCCATTTGCAGAGTCCCTCGGGGATTCCATATGATGGTAACTTCGCGAGAAGAGCTCTATGCCAGACCCTATCAAACGCCTTAGCGATATCGAGTCCAACGGCGAGAGCCTCACCTTTGCCCTCCAAGGTTTCCGCCCAACGGTGGGTCAGATAAACTAAAAGGTCACCAGCTGAACGGCCGTGACGGAAGCCGTATTGTCGGTCGCTAATAAGCTGGTGTTCTTCTAAGTACCGTAGGAGGCGGGAGTTGATGACCCGCTCCATAATCTTGGAGAGCAAGGACGTTATCGCTATTGGCCTGTAATTTGACGGGTCGGATCGGTCACACTTTTTGGGAATCGGGTGGACGTGAGCAATCTTCCACGAAGATGGAACCCTATTGTTCTGATAGGAAAGGCGGTAAAGGCGCGTTAGTACGGGGGTCAGCTCAGGGGCGCACGTCTTCAGCACCACTGCTGGGATGCCATCCGGCCCACTCGACTTATGGACGTTCAGGAGCTTAAGTTCCCGCCTGACCGCACGTTGTGTAATACGGATTTCAGGCAGAGAACTTTCACACCGAGAGATGGTGGGTGGTGTGGCTCCCCCATCGTCCATTGTCGAGTTGAATGTGTCTCCGTTAAGAAGAGCAAGGCAGGCTGAGCCGTCTCTAGGTGGTGGTGGACGGCATCAAGATTACTATGTAGACCCCTGATGTTGCAGAAATCCATTTTAAAAGTGGATTGGGTGTCCGCCGTAGGAGCTCGCTTCTTCTTTTTATTTACCTTCATGTTTTGTTTTAATTGAGCATTTTGGGGAAGGGGATAAATGTGAGGCAGAGTTCCGGTGACAAACAAAGAAAGGGCAGAGTGTAGTACAAAGTGGGAACGCGGGTTGTGTGAAGAGCTGACACGCGGCACGGAAGGGCCCCCGGTGCCCCCCCGCATGCACCCAACGGGATCCACTCCGGTCTCCTACTCCGGCACGATGACTGCACGACGGGATTTTCGCCGGTTGTGCAGGACAGCCTCCCAGGCAGGATAGTCCTGGGTTCGGGTCCCCTACTGACGGGCAGGTGGCCGACGGTAACCATTTCCACCGGGTCTCCCTGTACCGCGTGTCAACTCCTCACGCCCAACGAACACACTGAGACTTATAACTCTGCTAGTTTCGATTATCACCGAGTCTCCTCACCACAAGAGGGACGGGAAGGGGGCATGAAGGAGCGGCTGTCTCTGCCCTTCAATCGAAACGCAAGACTGCTTCACGACCGAAATAGGCAGAGTGGTGGTACCAACCCGCACAGTCCCGGCATTAAGTAGGTGAACCTAATTAGTACCGGGCCTTACCACAACTGTAATGGGAGAGGGAGGGAAGGAGAAGGACATCGACACCGCGGAGATAAGAGGTAAACGGCATCGAAGGCTCGAGAAGCCGGGGTCGCGCACCCGAGTCATCTGAAAAAGCAACCGGACAAGCTGCAATTAGATAACCTCTCTGGCTTAAAAATAAAGCTTTTTAGTAAGACCTTTCTTGTAAATATCTTGATAGTTACATTGATTCAAAAAGAGAGCTCGAAACCGTTATTTACTTCTATTATTTGAATGCAAAAGATTTGTAACATGTACAATAGGTTTTGCATGTACAATGTTACAAAAATAGTTTTTGGAATTGTTTTGACATCAATAGCAAAAACGATAATTTTTCAACGTACGCCATCCCTAGGTCGCAGGTCGATAAAACTGAACAAACATTTTCTTGCGATGATTTTGCTCCATCAGAAAATAAAACAGAGCTTTAGGTAAGCTTAATACAAAGCAATTATTATAATATTTGCTTCGAGATACTCTATGAGAATTGTTGCTTGACGATTCATAAAAATACAATAGCTTATCCATGCTTATATCAAAGCATGTTTTATAACTTATGATCATATGTATGAATAGGTTTGATGAATACATCTATATAACGATTCTCAAAAGCTTCATAGCGATGAACACGAAAAACGCTTATTACATTTTACATCTTTAAAATGTTCTACTGCAACTCAAACCTTAAAATGGAATTCAAATAATCGGGATTCATCTTCATTAAAATAATAGCACATGTTATTGCAAATTGGCCAATAAAGGTCTTAATTGAGACGTCGCGTTAAGGAGTTAAGATCCAAGTGTTATCTCGATTGTTGCAGTACTGTGGAGGGCACAAGTGTGAATTGCGATTTACAGTACTTCAAGATACATAATGGACATCGGCTAACTTCGTGTTTCCGAAGACGACCGACACATCTAGGCAGTATAATAATGATAATTATAGAGCTGCTCTTTGCTCTTGTGATTGTAAATAATTTGTAAGGCCAAACTAGTTTTAGTCAATGGTCTTTGATAAGTTAGGCGATTGTTTTCGATGTTTTCCGATGCTCATTATTTATTATGATGTGGGTACTATAATTAAATGTTTTTGTTTTCGTGAAATGATTCCAAATTTTTTTGTCACTATTTTTTTTCAAATATTGTTTATTCTGAAGAACGTTTACGAGAAGCAATTCACCACGAGGTGACGCGACAGCTTGACGAGTTTGTTTTCTGTTAAAATATGAAGGAACTTAAAAAAAGATACGCACAGTCACCGCCATAGCACAAGCGATTGCGAACCTAAAAATTGTGCACACAGTGACAAACGTGGAGTCAGTGTACCCATATCTGTGAAGGTTTCTTCGCCCCGTACTGACTGTCTTTGTGATTAGACATTTGGGTAGCGAACACGGTTGGGAGGACTGTATGGAAAGGTACTGGAGTGGCGGCCACGTACCGCAGACAAGGTGGCCTCCTGAACTGATGAAGATTGTGGGTGTCGGATGCGAGTAGCACAAGATTTTCTATTAAACAAAAAAATTTGCTAAACAAACAGACTATCTAGTGTCAAGTCAAAGTACCAGGTATTTTCACTGCCTACGAGCACCCTTACACTTTAAACCGGAACAGTGATGCGAGCACCGCTGCTTTGCAGCAGAAATAGGTAAAACAGAGGTACCAGCGCAGACGACTCTGCCACAGTCTCTCTGGTAAATATAATTTAATTTGATGATCGTCGGCGGAGATCGAAGACCAACAGTGGGCACCATTCGGCCAAAATGATGCTCATTAACCCCTAATTTACCCGGTAGGTCCCTGGGACTCAATTGAAAACTTTTAGCGCCCATAAAACCGTTAGTTTTTGGAATTACAAATTGTATGTTCCAGTACCTTCATGCAGTGACGTGCCAAACACGGGGGAGAGCGGATATCGATGTGCGTGGCACCGATTGATAAGTAATCACACAGTGGAGTCCGTGGGACTCTACCGGGGTATTAATGTTATAGTTTTAGCCTATTAATGGTATTTCTTTTTATTTTCATTTGATATAATGACGTGTCGTAGTACTATAAACATCCTTGATGATGGTGCTGAGTCTGTAGTGAACAACTGACCCGAACAAATGAGTGATAGCGACACCCATGGTGAGAATCAAGAAAATATATCGTTGAATCAGCAGGAGGCTAGAACCTAACGAAGTGGTGTCTATTCTATACAGTTACGCGCTATCATTTCGGAGACAACAGGCACTCCAACTCCATCTCCATATATTTGCCATAGTTGTGCCTTAGCTGTACAAAAAAATATGCAATTACTGTGTCACCAGCCATGACTTGCACAAGGTCTTGCACATTTTTTTTTGTTAGAACCATGTTCATTTTTTTTTGCTTTTTATAAGAAATGATTATATTTTTGTTATATTTCTGTAAAAATCTCTTTAAAAGATTGTTTTGTTTTTGAAATGTTGAGACTTGAAGTTAGGTCACGCAATTTTCTTACGAAAAGTGACATATTCTAGAAGTTCCCTAATAAAAGGCTATGATTCTATAATTGTAAGTAAAAACCTATGCTATTGTAAAATAAAATATATAACAAATAACAAAAACTAGCATTTCATTTAAAAAAGTGTTCATTTCATGTTAAATTTACGATTTTATTTCTGGGAGTCCTGGGGACTCCACCAGGTAAATTGTGTATGTATAAAGTCACCGGGTAAATCAAGGGTTAAAGGCACACTTCATCGCGAAATTTGCATCATCCAGGATTCTTTTCTCACGTGGAGTCCCACATATCAATAAGTCAGTGCAATTAACTACAATAATCTTTTTGCCAATGACCTTTATATTCGACTGTACAGTGATTCTTTATCTGGAATGAAGCAGTTTCACCACACCCCGATGTGTATCTGAAGCATTCTACTCCAGCGCGGGCCGCAGCCACTCGTGTGATTTATGCAACTAGCCGACTTCAATACTCACTTCAATCGTTCCAGTTTTTCACATGCGATTTATTGGGCGGTCGTAGAAACGCGAATTGGGAATAATTCGGCGTATGCTTACATTCGAACGACTTTAATTTTTCGAACACTCGCTATCGACTGGACAGTTCTCGAATTGTCGATATTACGCTTATAAAGAAATGTAAGGTGGAAATAATTCGATTAGTTAGGTACCTACTTTGATAAGACTTGCTAAAAAATTTAACAAATAATGACTTGAAATACAGGTCCTAAACTGTCAATTCGAAACAACGACCCATCGGCATCGTCAAGGGTGGAACACAGTGAACTTTTCGTGAGTGAGTGGGCTAAAGAAAAGACATCAACGAGAATTAAGCGGATATTCCTGGTGCTAGGGCGAGTGAGTTCCATACACCCCCACGCACAGTTAAGGTTTTTTTAGTTAAGGGGCCTCATGCAAGACATGTCTCTCAAGGGTCTACTGTTTAATTAAAAACTTTGATATTGATTGATGTAGGAGAGTATATTTTTCTCTTACAGCAATCGCATCCTAGATTATTTCATATACAACGTGTTTCATAACTCCCCATAAACATTATAATATTTATTTAACCGAGAAGAAAGTGTCAACCTTAATAACTTATCATATCAATAAATTTTTATAAAAATTTAATTTTAGAACAGTTTTAGGTTGGCACTTTGATTGTTTAAATAAAATTATTTCTATTATAATTTTTATGGGGTGATATGAGACACGTCGTATATGATACCGAGTGGGATAAACTTAAAAGAAATGTTATTGTTGGTGTATTCATTGCCAATGCAGACTATGTAGTTATAATTAAATTATTATTATTTAACATTTGGATTACCAATTAGCATTTAAGTCTTTTATTTGTGGTATATTTACTTTTTTGTTCGCATATTGTCTGGTGACTTAGTGATTTTAATTCTTTTTTGACACTACAGTAGAGTAAAATGTTTGATTCTGGCATTGAAATATCGGAATAATTGTAAATCGGATCTCACGTGCCAGGAACTCGGATAATCATGCCCTAATAGGGAAAATAGAAATGCTTTAAACGCTACTTATTACAGCAAGCGTCGCGTCGGACCTTAGAAGGTTTACGTTCAACCAAATGTATTAAAACAATTCCTGGCTCAACAGACAGAACGGAATTCCAGAACTGAGCCGGTGGTCTTAGCTAAAGCAACTGTAAACTATTAAGACTTACCTTGACCAGAAGACCATTATTCATACTTTATAATCCACCGAAGTGGATTGGTCTAAGATTGAAACGATTGCATGCGTTACGACGCCGCATCACGCGGAAACGTCACCACATCGTAAACGCGAGCGAGCGTTGTAAAAACAGTATCGCGGAGAGTGTCAAACGGCGCGCGATTTATGCGCAGTGACCACCGGAGTGGTTACGCGCGCGCATTCCCGAGCATCGGGCGGGTAAAATATAGAAGAATGTTTTAAATGGAATACGGGCGTTTATACGGGTATTGTGTTCATAATAAAACTTTTTTATTAATGAATAAACATGCTTATTTGTTTATAATAATTATTATTTAAGTAAAATAATAAACAGATTTGTTTGTTTAATCTCGGCCAACGAGCAGCCTTCATCGTATTTTTAATTAAAAATTATATCATTTTTGAAATAAAAGTAATATGTAAGCCTTCGGAATTAAATGTGTTGCTTGGTTGATGTGATGAAAATTCGTCTCACATAGTTTTGCAACATCTTTTAATTTACAAGTTACCGCACGGAGACTGTTTACCAGAATTATTTGCACGGGGTACCTCTAGATTACCTATTTCCTTCGTAAGGCAGAAGTGATTGCATTGCTGTGTTCCTTTGGAAGGGTGTAAGAAGTGAAACTACTGAGTACTGCAACTTCATAATATGTCAATCAATTCTTGTAGGGCTTGCTCTTTTGAAAAATGAATCAAACAATGGGAGGCGTGGTCTATACGTAAATGCGGGGCGCCCCCGTGCTCAAGTAGCTAGTATTTATATCTATGTTATCAAAGTCGTGAATGCGCTGCGCCCGCGCAATCAGGTCGTTTAGAAATTATCGACGTAAGCGACAAAATACAATTATTTTATTAAAAAATAACTATAATGATTTTATAAAATGCTTCTGTATGATTCTGAATACCGATGATGTCTACCTATTTAAGGAACTTTTTAATGAATACATAATACCGTTTACTAGTAATCCTGAATTTTCTTATTTTTAAGAAGTAATTTAAAAAATAAAATGTATCGAGGCAAAATCTTTAAATCGCGTTTCCGGTTCTTCTCGTGTCTAGCTAAAGATGTAAAGAAACACATATTTGTCTTTCAGATCTGTAAGATCTCTGTTACCTATGACATTACATTAAAAATAACCAATATTTTCGGTAAAGCGCCTTAAGTTGACTGTAGCCACTCACCAGTCTCACCACCAGGTAAGTAGTTTGCTTACATGCCAGCTTTGTCGTATAAAAAAGCTTTCCAATTATCATAAACGTTGATTCAATTAGCACTTTTTTCATAATTTCGAATTAAGCCAACTTCCCGTTACATCACCTAATTAGGCACACTAAAATAATATTTCGGTCGTTTGTCGACCACACATAATAAGTGATCGAAAAAAGCCATAAACAACCGATCAAGCCATTACTGGGAGCAATACACTTAACGAAATTACTATTGCTGACTATTTCTTTCAGCAACTTCGATAGATCGCTCTATCTAAATATTTCGTGAGAATAGGTACTGCGTGACTCAGCGCGTGCTTGGCTCTGGATACTGATGGGTTACTAAGAATCTAAAACACGAATGAAAAAGAATAAAATCAACGAAATATATATTTATTTATGAAACACACACTCAAAAATGTCAAAATTAATAATACGAAGATGACTACTCTAGAACTAGCTCGCTCAAAATGCTGAGCATCGATGCTTCAGTAGGTTTGTCAAAGTATGTAAAATACTCGGCGTGATGCGTGATCTCCTCTTGGTCGTGACGATTAATCATCCTATGGTGCTATTCAATTATTCGAGTGCATAAATAGTGTAACTATTTGTGATTGCGGACACATTTGTGCATAATATACTTAGTCTCTGTCTGAAATTGACTGCATCCGGGTTTGATATTTAGAAACAATAAAAAAGTCAGAATTAATATCGTTTCCAATTTCATTAGCCACGGTCTGTAATCTAGTAGCTGAGAGCATACCTGCAGGCCTATTACCGATATCATGGTTTTCAAATGATATCATATGAAATCATTTTGCAAAACGAGAAATAAGACTTCCGGTCAGATTTTTGATCATTTTGATATAATAAACTATCATGATGATAACATTGAAATTATGCCAAAGTGATGGTATCATTGGAGATCGGTAATACGAAATGAAGCATTTCATGACTTCTTTTTCTCAAAATTTATACCGTGTCATACGATGAAAGATCCATAATAGGCCTGCTGGTTTGGCTCACAGTAGGACTTCTGAATCTTCTTTCCTAACTTTTTTACGAAATTTAGAGGCAGCCATTTCCTCAGTGGTCTAGAAGTTTAGATGAAGCTCGCTTCCGTCTTCGACTTTATGTCGTTTATACTTGTTTTTAAAATGACGTCCAAAACTGTCAATGTTATGATTAAAACTTCGCATCACCTCAATTTTACATTTTCGGATTTCCCGCAATATCATCTTACCAAACATCCAGTGAGAATAAGAAAAAGAAGAGATTTCTTTTAGTAAGGGTAAACTCCACCTCCTCCTCCTACACCTCTAAGTATTATATTTCTGTGTAATGTTTCGTGTTCAATAAAGAATGTATAATAAAAAAGTATACCAAGTGGATTAAAAGCCTCATCGATTTGACCGCTATTATATACGACTAAGCAACTATATAATACGAGTATAGCGCTTTAGTAGGCATCGGAAATTCTTTAAACAAAACAGTTAACGAAATTCCAAAAATGCGAAAGATTAATGTACCAACTGGATTGTTAATTGAATAATTATTCCACAAATTACCACGAGCTGGCAATGAATTTGAAACGAGTCCAATTAATCAACAAGAGGCGTTTCATCAGGTTACCGCATCTGTCAAGTACGATCAATCAAATCTACTCTAATTGCCGGGTGATTGATGATAGAAACTATTAGCGGGATTGTTGTCAGCTGATTCAGCAGACGGTTTGGCGACGTCGCTTATTTTATTCGTAATGAACTTTGCTGCTCATAGAGAGATTGCAATGTGTTTAGAATAGGTACCAATCTTTAATAGATAAATCAGAGTTAACGGATTAGGTGACAAAGACATGACGAGATTCTATGTGGTTGCTTTCCTAAAAATCTAGTTGTAATAAATCGCATAGGTGTTAAAATGTTAAAAGTACTGTTAACAGTAAAAAAAAAGCTTTTTAAATTCTCTGTGCTGAAAATCGTATCAACGAACACAGTTCCTGGTTGTGGGTGGTAGTGGGATCAAAATTACTAGGATCACATTGATATGACTAAAGTTACTCGTTTAATAAAATGCCTAGGTACTTAACGTAGCAAGTAGTGAACATCAGTAGATACACGTTGCCAATTGCCTATTATAAACCCTACAAGTATTATGTACGTTATTCAACTAAGAAACGTAATTAAATCATACTAAAAATCCTTTGTTCAATTGCATTAGAATATGAAGAATTCTCACCAATTTGTACCAATCACACAGACGATACTGACCTTAGAAGTGACAGCGGCGAATGCGACGCGCACGCGCATCTAATAACCGTTTGGCGACCGTCTCTAAACGATGTCAAGTGGGAACTTAATTTATAATAAGGTAGCAATGTCAAGGACCACCGTAGATATATGTGTTGAGTTCAGCAAGCTGTGCATACGTGATCGTGATTGTATGCTCATGCCTTATGATCAAAGCAAGCATATTTATGGGAACATGCAATGTGGACTATTAGGCTATAATATTTGTGTTGCGATAGGACGGCCTATTGCTGTTTGTTTGTTATTAATTGTGCTATGTTACTTTGTCTCTTTATGCAATGAAGTGTTGTCTAAGTATATAATACTTGTAGATAAAAAACAGTTTCATGCCTGCTTATACTCTATACTGCCTATAATCACTCAGGTACATCAACATCCAAGCCTCAAGTATGTGTTGACATATGATTTGGTTATGTTCAGGCTCCATCTGGGTCGCAACTACCACATATAATATTATGTGGTCAACAGTTCATCGCGTAAACTGGACGGTTGTTAAATTTAAATAACTTTTGTAGCAAAGCTCTAAGATGTAGCCCAATCAACGTATTCAATAATGCATATCATGACGGAGGCGTTAATACTTGCATTAAAACAGGTGGAACCCCAGCATTTAAAAAAATAAATAATATGCACATAAAAATAACCAAAAAATTTACACACTCGAGGATTGTGGGAGGCTGGAACATTCTCTCAAATTTAATCTGCCTACATTTAGCTGATAGACGCTGATATTAACAGCCCAATCCAAAAACACATTTCTCTGTAAGAAACAAATTACAGCAAAAAAATCAAAGATATGAGCAGCGGCCTTATTGCATAATTCCAGGCAACATTGAGATAACATACATACAATAAGGATAAATCAAAGAGGGATGGTGCAGAAATAGCAATAAAGAGTGTAATAGGGAAGGAAATTGAATGACATTGCGGCAATTATTTATTTACTACTTGGTAATATAACAATTATCCAATAAGACTTAGATCGTATCATTTTGCCACTAAGCTCATGGCTATTAAACGAAAGGTTTGATTCAATGTAACACGCTTTACTTACAGCAGCTAAGTGATTTGAAAGGTCACTACTGTTATTAAGATGGAAGCGATATACCGTATTGTGAATGCAGGTAATTTATCTAAATTGCTGCGATGACATTGCTTTTGATCAGTGAGGAGCATCAAATTGTTGTGGGTAACGTAGGTAAAGCGAAATATTTCACCTTCAAGTTAAGAACTTAATAAAAGTGCAAGCAATCGATATTACAAAATATGTTTCAAAATAAATTTTAGTGACTTTAACATTCATTTGTTAAGCTTGGCATAATCTTTACACTAAATTGATAAACTATCTAAAAATCTTTTCTAAATCTCAATAACTTCAGAACTACTATTCATAAAAATGCCCACAAGCTGAGAGTCTATGGATAGAGTACCTAGAAGCTTTAGACCGTAACAAACTAATGCGATGACAGAAGCAATTACAGTTGTCTGATCACCGAAAGCTTCAATCAGTAGTGCTACCTCTTTCTGTGTTCTGTGGTGCTGTCAATTTGTTACTAAATGTTTAGTCTCCAGTCCCCATGAGCACATTGGTAATTAAGTAGTCAAGCTCAGATTCGTTTACGTGGTTACTTACATTGCTGGGTATCAGTAACAGAATAAAACACACTTAGACTTGTGAACCAAAATGGCGTAGCTGCTTTGACGCGCAAAAGTGATTGTTACAATTTTATTTGAATAAAAGATATTGAATTTGAATTTAAATTCAAGCAGTGAAATTATGAGTACTGTGAAAATTCAACTTTTTCGCAATTTTATATAAATATACTTGTACTTGTATATTTGCGAATCTTACAGGAATCACATGTGCCGTAGGTAACTGTAGCCACTTACCAGCACGTGGGCTTGCTTGCATAAAAAAGGAATAGTGAATATTAACGTATTATAAAAATGTGTGACGGGAGAGGATCTAAAACGCTTGTTCTTGAGAAGGTTATATCCAACAATGAGTATATTGTGGCTTAAGTAATGGTGATGGTGCCCAAGAGGGAAGCTTCATCACAAGTGATGGTATATAATAGAAATGAATAAAGCAATAAGTTATATAGGGCTGTCTTGGAACTTTTTAGCCAAATAACCTTTGTAACGGATAATGTTAATATTATTTTTGTTTTCTCATTACATTATTAAGATTTTATCCAAGCGGATGGAGATAAAGCAACTATTAATTAATTCGTATAGAAACATGTCGGTTCTATTGGCAATTAAAACTAGATGTAAATTTAGATAAATCACTAAATCGCACAAACGTTAAAATACTAATTATGAAAGCTTTTCAAAATGCTACAAGACTACTTTAGGCTACCTATTTAATCAGCAGAAATATAGTTTCAATTTGAATGGCAGCGTGCGTTAGATAACAAGTCCATAAAATATTTTCATTGTCTTTTATTCCTTGAGCTGTTATTAAAAAAATAGGGTCATAAAATCTGTGCCACACTGGAATCGACGATGAGTTTTAAATGATAATGTAGCCAATATTAATGTTTGTTTAAACTCAATGGTAAATTTGTTTCAAGTGACTTCTAGAGCTGTGCTCGTTATTGGGTCGAGATCTTGCTCGGTCGTTGATCGTTGTCGTCTGTCTATACCATAATGTCATTGATATAGTATATTTTTTATTGATTGCACGTTTTTTTGGTGGCATGTCTCGGCAAGCGAGGTGAATTCCATATACACGGGCGGGGCCAACCTCCACTGCGGTAGACGGGTTACCTACTCAATGTCAACAAGCAAAATAGACATGACAAGACACATTCACTGAAGAATACATTTTTATAAACATATCTCTACTGATTTCAAAAACGACACATTTTTTAAATTCATTCGGGTAAAGTGAAGTTCATTGGCTGGCCTTATTAAAACGAGTGATTCGACTTATTATTATTATTATGGTACGGGCTTTCGCCTTGCAGGCCTTTTCACCTCGACCTAAAAGATCTATTGTGAATTTTATCGCCGTTAGAGTATCTCCTTCAAGCCCAAATCCTCTACGAAACTGAGGATTTTTTGGATTGGGAGAGTTTGTATTTCATCTGGTCTCATGATGTGCCTTCCCAGATGAAGGCTACGCCGATGAATCAGTGGGCTGCAGTCACACAGAAGGTGTTTAGGAGTTTCACGCTCCTGGTTGCAGAATCTGCAGATGTCGTTGTCCTTAACCTTGAGGTTGAACATGTGTCTATTCAGGCCGCAATGTCCAGTTAAGGTTCTTACGACTGCACTGATGTTTTTCCTGTTAAGCTGCAGGAGCTCGTCAGTTAGTTTACGCGAGTAGCCTTGTATTAGTGCCTTTGCGTGTTCTTGCCCTGGAGTAGATTTCCAGAGTTCGAATGAGTTTCTAAGAAGTTGTTCATTTAGAAAGTTGTGTACCTGGTTCTTTGAAATCCCGCAAAAGGGTTCCGGCCCTATTTGTGGTTCTATAGTTCCAGTTTTAGCGAGTTCATCGGCCTTCTCGTTGCCAATGACACCAGAATGCCCAGGTACCCATCTTAAAACAATTTTGTTTTTTTGGCCTATAGCATTCAGGCGGGTGAGACAGTCTTCTACCAGCTTCGAGTTTATTTGGCTCGAGCTAATGGCTTTTAGAGCTGCTTGACTCGACTTGAATTCGATTGACTTGTGTTGACTATTTGCATCATATGATCAAACATGTCACATTTGTCAAACGTATACAGAAGGAAAACATGTTATACTGGACATACCTCACATTCAAAACTGTCAAAAGATACCGCCTGGAACTTTTGGCTAGGTAATCAATGAAATAATATACTTCCAACCGATATTCGGTCTCGGCAACCAATTTCAACAGAGCCATCCGCGCAGGAGATATTATTACAAGTGTCTGCACAAACGCAAGTGCAATCTCTGTTCCTTCACTCGCATAGTCCGATGGGATGGCGGTTAGCCGACACGACCGGGGCGAGATCAGGCGCAGGACCCACTGCTTAACGTGCCTTCCGAACCGTAAAGGAGCTTGAGATGTTTCATATTTTGGTCACCCATCATAGGTCTGACCACAAACAACGCTGCTTAGCCTTAGCAACCGTTCGCTGAGTGCACGCGCCAATGCGCCACCAAGCTCCTCGAGGTATCCTCCAGGTAATCAAATACATTCAGTGTCCGCTCATACATGAATCACAAAGTTTCAAGCTATCTTTTCCTCTACAACTTTCCTTATTGTAGTTTCATAATAAATAAGAGGAGCTTAATGCAACTAAACGATCGTTAGCGACAAGCTTTTCTCTGGCATCCTCAAGTAAGATGCTAACAGACCAATTTGCTTTGACAAACGACATGACAGAACATTAATTGTCGCCACGTTCGTCCATCTTCATTACGGGACAGACTTTCTTGTAGATCTCAATTAAGCTCGGCAAGTAGTCGGTGCTTTCCTTTTACCTTTGAACAATTAGTAAGCTATTAACGAGCTTTGAAAGCATTTATGCAGCTTGAAATTTACGATGATTTTCAACTACTCCGAAAGAGCATCTTACGTTACGTTTATATCTAAATCTGTCATATTCGTCATCATATCAGCCACAATATGCTCTGCTGTTCAAGCAAGGCCTGGCCTGCCAAAGAAAGGAACTCTGGTCCAATGCGGGTTGGTGGAGGGAGAGTGCAGGAGCCTTCGTCCGTTGGTCGGCAGGGTGCACTATGAGCTGATAGGGGTGCCTTGGGTCACATTCGTAATTGTCATGTACGTTAGACCAAGAGAACGTCGTGCAAAATGGGACAATGTACATTGATAAGTATTAATATAGTATAACAGGGTGCCAAGAATAACTAAATTTAAAATAGTTTTTGCCCTTAAACCTATAGAGGGGTAAAAATGTTTGTAAGCCCAAATGTGAAATTATTTTTGCCACCCGACTGCCTTATTGGTCTAGTTAGGCGTAAGTGTGACTTCTGATCCGAGGCCCCAGATTCGATCCCCGTATAAAGTTGAATGAATTTTTTGTATCTAGGTAATCCTCAGAAGCAACTCGGAGTCTGGAAGAAGTGCCTGGAAAGCGGCAATAGGCTCGTCTTCCATTTCATGGGTGGACAATATTATTATAGTCTTATAAATTTACAGAATGTTATACAATACATAGTGTATTAAGTTAAATGATTGAGTATGTTGAGAATGTTATTGTTTTATAAATATAGCTAATTCCTTCAAAAAACTGGGCGAAGGTTTGTTCTACTTTTTAAGTAGACGTAGAGAGATGATATGTAGGCAAAGTATTTATGGTGCCAGGTCGATCATTGTCACTTACAGAATGGATTTTACAAAACAATATTCATAAACATTAACCGAAGGCTTATTATATTAACCAAATTGTTATTGATGTATGTTAGCTTGTAAGGTATATACTCGTATCTAGGCGATGGGCCTCAGTTGTCTGACAATAAATGAATAAATAATAAAATAAACAAAAACCTAGATGCAATTGGGAAAGCCTTTAAAGGCTTTCAGAAACAAATTACAACCAATAAGTGTTGGTTTTAGTTATTTATGTAGTATTTCATTCTATTATTGTTGTTGCTTCAACATATTAAAGTATCAAACCAAAGCCTTGTTGAAAACAACTCGTCAAAATTCCGTTGGCAATAATTTTCATGGTGTTTTTATTGATATCGTTTATAGATTTATGGTCATTGGTTCGCCATCGGCATTGCGTGCGGTATTTTTATGTTCTCCCTTGTCAATGACAAATCAATCAGTCAACAGCACTTGGCTTAAGTGTGAATGACTCATTACTTGATTTGTTGCATCATAATTTTAATTTTTAATTATAGTTTTATTGATATTAACGCAAAATGATCACACCGAGCTCTGGGATTATTATCATAGGCATTATTATCATAATACATTTTAGTTAATTGACTTTTACGAGTAAATGAATTAACAGATTTAATCACCTTTTATTGGTTCAAGGTTGCTTTTGTAGGTTGATTAATTCTTTTATTTAGAAACTAATGTCTTTTATAATTAATTTCCTAATAAACTTAATTATACTTATGCAAAAACGTATAGTCCAACTCTTACCTTCTTAATTTTGTACCTCTATTGAGGCCAGGCAGCCTTTGAGTTGTATCTGAAATCGAAAAGAACGATTCATTTAATATTTTAATATAACCAGAATTATATTCAATACAAAAAATAATGATTTAGTTTGTGTACGTACTGTCAACAGCAACCACAAAATGACAATTTTCTTTAATCAATTTTGAAGCTCAAGGTTGGTCAATCAATTAGAGAAATTTCACAGTTTTGTCTAGCAGACTTTTGTCTAGTTTACGGCTTTGTGATATTCCTGCCACAGTGTAGATTCTTCGAGATAACGGAAATGGTCGTCTTTGAGGCTGACTGAAGTTGAATGCACGAAGCTAATATAACGCTGTTACAACATTTCTAGGTTTACAGTTATCAACCCATCACAAAGCTAACCATTCTTAATTTTCCGTTCGCAGTAGTTAAACGTAATATTTTGGTTGCAACTGATAAGCGCGCATTACCAACCGACAGGGCAACAAACAACGCAGCGGGGAGCCGCTAGCTGCTGAGAGCGATCTCGCCGGAGCGCCGCAGATGTATTGCAAACAATCATTTATCGATTCACCGATTACGATTGTTCGGTAAACAATTCAACTTATACAACATTAGAGGTGAATTAACCTCTAACATTAATCTCTAACACCAGCTTAACCTAACACCAGTTAAATAATCAAACTATCCACCTAATGGTACTCGTAAATAACTACAATCATCTCTAGTACATATTATGGTTCTTGTAACCCCTACAAATCATAGTGGTCGTTGCCAACTTGTGATCTTAATGTCACTGCCTGTCTTATTTTTCAAACCGGAACACAGCGATGCAAGCACAGCTGCTTGGCGGCAAAAATAGGTCAGATATATGTAAATGGTTATTAAAATTAACAATTCAACTGATACAACACTGAGCTTTTACTAAAAGATTAGAACCGATGATATTGCAGGTAAAAAATATGAATAATCCTGGCGAAACTCAAGATTAAAATATGCTTTGCAATACTAAGGAAATCGGATAGAAGGATCATTTCGGTAAGCCATTTTGAAAATCGATTGACCAATCTACTAATTTGATTTAAGTAGTGGAATAATGTAATAAACTCGTTTGTTTGACGTTAGAATTTATGTTTTACTTTTTCATTATATTTTAACAGGTGTATACAATTTATATTGCCTGGTAATTCGGTAATACAGATTTTAAGCCTAGTACGAACTCCAGCTCTCACAAAGGATTTCCTAATTAGGTCAGCAATTATTTTATTGCAACCCCTACCTTTGTGAGAGAAATAAAGAAATGTTTATATATAAAAATAAAACACAGTGTTCTCATAAATGCATGTTGATGTTATCTTATCATTTTTAATGGTATATTTCCTGCTTTGATTTTCTGGTGGATCTATGTCCAGTGTTTCAAAAACTTGTCCTTTGCGCGCACCGTGCGCCCTCTTTTGATTGATAACAAAAACGCGATGACAGTCGAGTTGTTGCCTTCCCGACGTCAGACGTATACCTAACTGACCATGGTACTCGCACACCTACATAGAACGTGGAGTGATAATTAGTGCCTCAAGATTGCCTGGAGAATAGAAGAAGCCCAGAGTCTGCGTATATCCTATAGTCGACCTAGGTAACACCGAAATCCAGGAATAGCGGTAAAGTACCAGACTTGACTACCTAATATAACCTTACAGTTACAGCCCAGCATAATATAAATAATTCAATTATATTGTTCGATATTTTCCCTAACATCCAGTATTTAGCGAAATTAAAAAAAAACTTTTTTTTTGCTATCCATACGCAACAAGCACAAAACAAACCAATATATTTGTTCAATAAAGCCTCACTCAATCCAACATTACTTGTGTTTGTAATACAACTATAATAACAACACGAATCCACAAACCATCCGCTAACAAGTTTCCAACAAATAATAACATCTCGAGATATCAAACACTTTCATAATCGACTAACATCGTTACCCTTGGCTCTAATAGCATTGCAGCAGAATTTAAGAACACCTAACCTCAGTCCTAACCAACAGGAGATAAAGCAAAAACTCCAGCAAATTTCCTTAACGCATCCACTTAAAGTCAAGCGAACGAGGGTTCTGACGTAAAACTCATTGAATTCAAAATTGCTTAAACGGTGAATAATTATCTGCGTGAGTGCATTCAACAAAATATCGCTTCACGAGTCGAGAACGCAGCGATGTAGTTTAAACATTATGAATTGTTATAATTATAGCTAAATGCAAATGTCGAGTGTAATGCAGCTGTAAATCTGCTGATAAAGTGTCTGGATATGATGGACGCAATCCCTTCTCTTCGGCTATACGTAGGTAGTAACTACTTAGAGTAAGAATCCTTACTTTAAGTATTATTTTGTGCCCAGGAATCAAAATTAAATATTTAAGCGCAAGCGATAAGACTACACTAGAATGTTATTGTTTTTTGTTACTTGTACTTAATGTGATTATAGATATTTGTGTATGTTATTTTATTCTCTTCTTCTTCTTCATTCCGCTTTAGAAATAAGTAAATAGTTACCTTATAATTATTTACTTATTATGGTATAATTTGAATTTACAAAACTTTCTTATTGAGATACTTTATATTTCTCGTTTTCGCTGGAATTTATTTTTGTTAAGGATTTTTTTTTGCTTTAGTTTTAGTATAATCTTTGACAGTGCTTATCATATTCGAGTAGTTTTTATGACGTTTGTTCATAAGTTATACTGCTGCTAATAAGTGAATTTTTAATGTGTTTTGCACCGAGCTGCTCGCAATCACACTAGCAAATTGCTCTTCAAATATGTAGGCAGATATTATTCGAGCGCGGTAAGTATCAAACAGATGCATAATAAATATCCCTCCAACAAAGTTTGTGTGTAAGAACGAATTGTTAGTTTTGCCTACACGCATGTCAGTTACTATAAAGACGTCAAACAAGAATCAAATGTGGATGTTGTACGAAAATCCAATGCAATTATCACGTCCTTTGGGGAGTTAAAAGCCGCTTTCTGTAGTCTCAAATGCGTAGAGCCGAATAATGAGTCCAATATTTGACGTACAATTTGTTTACGCAACTCACGAGCATCCAGGCGCCCGGTGCCACTCGTACACAAGCTAGTAACATTGGAACAACATGAGAAATTCTATCAGGACACCGTGGGAAAGCGGGGTTACGCAAGGGTCAATATTGGATCCCATTTCATTGTTGCCATCCAGTCTAAGCCAGTTTTCGGAGGTACCATCAAACATTTAACCCATGGCTTTTACACCTACGTTACTTTAATGTTGATGTTTGTAATTAGTCCTCCTGTCGCTTGCCGATATAATGGTAAATAATGCATTGTTGTGGGCCACTTTTATGACGGTGGCAGGTATTCGTCATGGGTGGCTTGTACGACTCATTTTTAGTTTTACGGCAGAAATATATTTTTATGGGCTTCACTTTTGTGTAATTTTTATTTTGCTGCCTTTCTGCTTTCGATTTCATGATTCGCTCCGACATTTTATTGTTGGTTTACTGGTATTATTACGCTCTCATAGCTTAACGTCTTTTGCTTTAGTCATGCGTAATTAAAAGGTTTATTTCATGACACACATTCAAAAGGTACAAAAGAAAAGGAGACATTAATGTTTTCCTCAGATTTACTTGTTTGCGCTCCGAAAGCGTCTGCGATTTTGCGTAAAGTATAGGAGTGGATTATTTCCGATTTAGTAACTATTTTATTCTCAATCAAATGTATAAACTACCATGGTTGCAAAATTTTATTGAAAAATGTTATGCATTTTCGTATGTGTAGTAAATCAGCCAATAAAATAAGAGAGAGTTGACCATACCATGGCTCTCACGAGGTTTTGAACAACAAGTACAAGTGACGTGGGAAGCGTCATGGGACACGCTCGAGGGTACTTCAAACTCTTGACCAAATACCTAAATTCCGAATGTATTACTATTATTGAGTCGGTGAGCTAAAATCAGACGATGTATTAATATAGTCATTATGTAATTAAACACATAGCTTACACAAAACTTTTTACCTTTGAAATGTAAAGACATAACGTTTAAGAATAGATGAAAAACATTACACGCAACCCGACATCATCAATAAAGCGAGCCGTTAAGGACTAACCAATGAATGTATGAATGACGGCGTATCACCGAATTTCACACTCCTCAATAATTACCCAAGTTCTCACCGTAGAAGTTGAGTGCTAAACGGAATGTTGGAGTGTGAATCGACAAAAAATTGTTCCGATCGGCAACAATAAAACGATCTGTCTGTTTTTGATAATGATATGCTTAGACGACGATAACGAACGAGTTATTTGTTCGTTTACGTTGATTTTTGAAAAAAGGGTCGCTGCTCCGTTTCTTCCCATGGATATAGTAAGAGCCGACTAAGGGTCCGACATAACTAGAGGTCCGTGAAAAGTAGCAAGATCTGCGGCGGTATATCAAGGCGAATGTTTTGAATTTGTGTGTGTTGCCAGTGATGACTTATAACGATAATGGGCCTTATGTGAATGCTCGAAGTCAACTAAGGATATGCTCAGTTTCTAATCAGAAGTGATAATAGGAGAACCAAGGTCACTAAAGGCAGCCCAGGACCTTGGGAGAGAGCCCTATGTTCAGTAGTGGGTAGGTGGATGTCTCTCGACTATATCAGTAGAGAGACATCCACCTACTGATATATGGAAAATTATAATAATATGGAAAATTCGAAACAACATCTGTCCAGCGTAGTGTTACTCAATTTTTTTAGACACCTAATGGTAAGTGGTAACCACCACTCATGGTGATCTGCAATGCCATGGGCATAGCTCAGTTTCTTCCTACCTGGGGAGAAGTGCTCTTCTTAAGACCTCGTTTGAAATTGGACATATCGTAGCGCTCAGGAAATATTGCAGCTGGGAGTTCGTTCCAGAGTCTGCACGTACTACGTTGAAACTTTGTGGAAAAGTATATTTATATTAAATTTGTTAACAGACAGTGATTTTAGGGCAAAAATAACTACAGAATATAAAATTTTGAATTGATCAAATAGCAAGCGGGCATTTGCGCGTTGACTTTATCAAGTACAGCAGGCCTATTCGCTAACTACGGTTGGTAACTAAAGCTGTCATTTTTGAAAGACACTTTATATCCATTTCTGGTTTAGTGATCTTATGTGTTACGGTCTTATCGTCACTTACCATCAGGTGTGATAAAGCCAAGAGCTTCCCTGTAGCCCAAGCATCATGAAAAGCAAACAAATCTTATTAAATGAAGTATCCATACTAATATTATACATTAGAAAGTGTAGCTGTCTGTTACGTCTTCAAGCTTACACCGCTGAACCGATTTAGATGAAATTTAACATAGAGATAGTTATGAGTCCCGGGAATTGTCATAGAATAGTTTTTATTGCAGAAATCATCCTTTAAGGGAGTAAAAAGGGGGGTGGAAGTTTGTACGGGGAATCATTAACCGCTAAACCGATTAAGATGAAATTTGGTACGGAGATAGTTCCAGTTGTGGGGAAGAATATAAGCAGATTGGATAAAAAATAAGCTACTCAAGTTATTGATTCCACGCGGACAAAGTCGCGGGCAACAGCTCGTTTCTTAATGTTCATCAAACTAAACGATTCTTGACTGCTGATAGGAAAACACAATCAACTATTGGAAGGCGGCTTCTTTACAAACATCAATTAGCCGAGAGTGTTTTACGATCACAAATGATGATACCACCAAGTCCAATGTGTGACTAATTATTGTTTTATTGTACCTACAGTAATTACGAGGGCGCCCTCAGGATTGTCTGTCGTAAAATTGGAATTAAATTGTGTACCTTAGACATAGTAAAATGTGGGTCAAGAATCTTGTGATCAGGTTTTACAGTTAACACTCGTTTTTTATACTAACAATTTTTTTATAACAAGTTTAATAAACGCATGTTTCGTCGTTTTTTAGAATAACGGTTTTTATTAGGCTTCAGAAACAAAGATATCGACGGCGATAACATGTCTATTACGCATTTGCCATATGGCGCTTCACCACATTTAATCAATTGCCTTTGATAAATCAATTACATGAGAACGGGAGCATTACATTTCTGGTTAATTATATTGTTCTCATATTTTAGAATGGAGAAATAAAAAAAAACACATAAGGTTCATTACAAATCAGCTAAGTATCTGTAATGAATTTACCACATGGTATGTTTTAATGTTCAACTTTTTGACTAGGTATAGCATAATCTATAGTACTGACATTTTTTGCCAGTTTATACAACAAGCAGACAGCAATGACAGATATTCCACTAGTTTTAAATTTTGTACTTTTTTCTGTATACATTTTGCGTAATATTTGTATGATTCTGATTTTATACAGTTTACAAACAATAAATTTGTTAAGCAAGGAAATAAATCTTTGATCTGTTATTTGGAATTAACTTACATTAAAGCAAAAACAAGACTTCTATCAACCGAGCAGATCTAAATGTAGGTTACCACAGTTGAAACAGGTTCTTAATAATTTATTTGACAATTCTTTAGAGCCTTCGCTTCGATAAAATGTGGATTAATATTTACCAAAATTATACTGACATTAACTTGAACATTATTGTAGGCAAATTTACAATACTTAGTAATTTATGTTTAAGAAATGAAATAATTTGTGCAAATATAACTTACCACAGACTTTGAAATGCTGTCAACATTATTCTTGCAGCACTTGCAGCACAGAACACATTCCACCTCTGTTTTTCTATCTTTTATTATACCTTTTCTATGGTTGCCTGGAATAGATTGCTGCGCAGCAATAAGTTATGTTATGTTTTTCTCTATGTTTTGTAATTATGATAAAGTGTTATGTATGTATGTGTACGTACATACATTCTTAAAGAAATTACATAAAAAGCACTTATTAAATTAACCCTTTACGGACTGCATTGCCTTCAACTTGAGATTTTTTTTTACATATTTGTCGATTTTCTTATCTTTTTAAATATACCGACGCTTTCTGTAAGTGTATTGTAAGTGTGTTACTCTTGGTTTAAACATCAAAACCAAACAGCCTTAACATTGCTTCCATATACATATTTCCGAGATATCCCGCATAAAGCTTAAATTGCGTTGAAACCAAATTAATGTATGAGTAAAATGTTCACATTTTACTCATACATTACAATATACAGTATGTAACAAAAACCCAATGAACCCTTAAAGAAGATAGATAGATAAATTCTTAATTGTACAATTGTACATCACAAATTAAAATTGACAAAATTATTTTATAACAACAACGTACAGCGTACAACTTATCGCAATAAGCGATTTCGTCCAGGCAATCTTAGGATGGATACCATTTGCGGAAACGAACAGTTAGGTAAGTTGGCAATGTATACAACATTAAACACAAATAAGTACAACACACACTGTAAAACACTACCACGCCTACAATAAACGCAAACATTCATAAACACACACATACGAACACACACACACATAATATAACATAACAAACACACAGTTACAGAAGGAGCCTAATTGTTTACTTATAGGCTTACAAAAAGAGGAGTTACAATTTAAAAATAAAACAATTATTGGCCACATCATGTCCACTATTAGATCGTTTTTAATACATTTGAAAAAAAAATCTTACATCAGTATTTACAAGTTACGGCATAGACGAGCAGGCGCCGACGACGCAATCGGTGTTACTTTTAAAATCTTTATGATCAAATTATTACTTTTAAAATCTTTATGATCAATTTATTACTGTTGGTGTTACTTTTAAAATCTTTATGATCAATTTATTTGGATTTTTCTTATTGAAGAGTTTTAAAAAATGAAATACAACAAAACTATCGATTCTGAATGTGCTCCTAAAAGGGTTCACAGGCATTTTGATACACACTGTAAATTGTAAGGTATGATTAAAATGTGAAACGCAATTGAATTGAAGTACGAGTATAATAATATTATTGACTAGCTTTTCGCTCGCGGCTTCTCCCGCGTTATTATTATTTTCCCGTGGGAATTTTATATTGTATTGTATGAAATCTTTATTATATAAACAAGCAAATAAATTAAAAACATTAAACACACTCTAATATAAAACACGTTTATACAAAAGGCGGACTTATCCCGTAAAGAGATCTCTTCCAGTCAACCTTTGAAAGGTGTAAAGGATTAACTATTTTTCCGGAAGAGAAATAATTTTGTAGCCTATTATATAGAAGACTGTTATTTATATTTAGGAGCTCGGATAATAATTTTCATAGAAATTGGTGCATATTTTAAATATTTTCCATAGAAATCTTTCAACCCCTATTACGTTGGTGGTGAATTCCAATAAACTATGAAACTCGTATTCAATGAAATGTTTTTAAAAGCATGAATCTCAAGTTTTATCAAAATCGAAAAGATTTTTCCATACAAACTAGCAACCCCTATTTCATCCCTTTAGGATTATTTTTTTATATCCCTTCTTAGTATGCGTCCGCATTTTGAATTAAAACACTGCTATGCGTGCGTCTATAGATGGGAATTTCTCCTTTTATTTAAATAGATAGATAAGTAAGCAGAATTTTTAAAAAAGGATGGCAGTGCAATGATTTCGATCTCAAATGTCGATAAGACTAAAATGGGAGCGAAAGAGGAACTGTCCAATTTACACTGATATCGTTATTTTTTTAATAGATTATGGGTAGACACTTGTCCTCATCTTGCCTGATGGTAAGCAAAGGTGCCGACTCACTCTAGTCCTGAAAAGACCCGGGTTGTAATGAGGTGGGAATACAGATGACGGCAAAGAATTCCATTCCTTTGCAGTACGCATTAAAAAAGTGGAAGCGAAACGCTTCGTGCGGAGCAGTGGAATTTCTACTACGTAGGGGTGGGTCTTTGCCGTTCTCCGGGTGCCTCGGTAGTAAAAGGGAGATGGTGGAATAACATTAAACAGCTCTCCGAAATGTAACCTGTAAAAAACCGATAAACAGGCCACCGCGCGGCGATGTTCAAGACTCTAGGAATTTGAAATTTTCAGAGTGCATTATGGCATCAGCCAACAAATACATGTGAAAAGTAGCAACGTCAAAAGAATGTTGACTACAAAATGCCATTGAAATTATGTTACAGGGCAAGGTACAGTCACGATAATCATAAACAGCTACAAAGAGACACGCCACGCCTAGTCGACTACTAATACAGCGTTATTATCATCCGCCCTAGCAGAATTTATGACGGTCCAGTAACCAATAAAAGTGATGATAAATCTTCATTATGCTAATTATGTAATTAAAGATACACTTCCCAGTATATTGTGTTGATTTACATGTATTAATAAAATAATGGCCGCCGGTTATAATAGTCCGAGTGATCTTTCTTACGTCATAAGGTTTATATCGCATATTAAATAATGTCGCGCAAGTTAACCTGCCTTGCGCGTCGACTTATCATACTAGGAACTTATCATAGGAGTTTTTTTTAAATCAAATTTTGATAGAATAATCATTTTACTAACATCAAATTGATAGTTTGGGTAAACATTCTATAAACGCCTATAAATATTAACAAAATTAAAAAAAAATACAAGAAAAAAACCGACTTTAAAAACACTGAAAAGTTAAAAATAATATAAGAATAGGCACAGACAACATCACATTTCCATATTGAGGTCGGTGCCAAATTTTAAGGCATTCTAGGAGATCATCGTATTCTAATATTATATTTAACTTTTTAGTGTTTTTATTTTTTGTAGAATATTTTTTATTTGTATCTTTTTAGTGAATTAAATTCACTTGAATAATATGGCAGAGGGTCAGTACGTGCCTATTGTATTTAAAAAAAACTAACCTCTAACTTGTAAAAGCTAAGGATCCTTCCGTCATCCTGCTCGGTTCGTGACTACCAGACGCAAATACGTAAAAGCTTTGGAACAAACATGAAACACGTTAGACGTACCTATAAAATTAAGGGTTTCCCTTTTCCTGGGATCCCATCATCAGATCCGGACCTTGGTGACAATGGGACCACCACAAGAGTACACTCTACCGACTACAAAAAGAATTTTGAAAATTGACCACAATTTGTGGAGTAATCGCGTAGCATACACACAAAGAAAAACATACGCATCAAATTGAGAGCCTCCTCCTTTTTTGAAGTCGGTTAAAAATATACTAAACTAGCTGACCGTATGCAACTCTGTTTGCATTATAACTAACTTTTCCCGTAGGAAAACTTTTCCCGTCAGATTTTTCCCATAGGAAAATTACCCTATGTCCTTACCCTGGTCTCGAACTTTCCCTATACCAACTTTTCATCAAAATCGGTTCAGTAGTTTCGAAGCCTATTCAATACAAACAAACAATCAAATCTTTCCTCTTTATAATATTAGTATAGATAAAATTATGATAATAATTTGTATAAGTTACAGTTAATTTGTCCAACTCATTAATGATGATTGCATTAAACCGAAAAATATTGTAACTGATCCCAATCAAATCTTTCAACAAGTCACAGCAGGCCCGCCGCGTTTTAGTACTCATCTTCATTTGTCTCAAGCTTAACAATAGAATGAACTCCCACACACATCCGACTGCTAATTTGTATGCAAATCTTAGAACAAAATGATACAACAAGCATGCATTCGGTGAGGTGGTATTAGCATGACATAACAAGCAGGTTGAAGACCTCCGAAGATAATGAATTAAAAACAACCAGTACACAGTTGGTGGTCTAGAAGTATTTTGTTCGTTTTGGTGAGTCCGTGATTTCTTCTCGAGATATGGTTTGTTTTCTTAGTTGAATTGGTCGTGGAAATGCGGGAAGACTGCCAGCAAGGAGGACCGATGATCTTGTCTGAACAGGGGATGGGACTGGATGGGGCAAGCACAAGATTGTAGCGAATGGACGTAGTTGAGCATTTGGTATCATCATCATTATAGCTCATATATGTTCCCACCGAGGGGCACGACCATGGCGATTAGGCCTTAGTCAAACCACGCTGGCCCAGTGCGGATTGGTTGACTTCACATACACCTTTGAATTACTTCGCAGGTGTATGCAGGTTTCCTCGCGATGTTTTCCTTCAAATAAAGCGTCAAGTCAAATAAATGTACATATGAAATTCGTGAAACGAAAAACACATTGGTACATGGCAGGATCGATCGCGGGCCTCCCGATTCTACTCGGAGCACAGTCCAGTGCCGAGGCCACAGCAGCGCCACCGACGCTCTTTGGTATATATGGATAGAAACAGATAAAGAGAGATGATGTTATTGCTAAACTTAGTTGATAAAAAAAAATGATCCTTAAGACTTCGATTCATTCAGTCCTCACTTTTCTTTGGCAACGGGAATTCTTTGTGTGCACTACCGTACTGCAGATATAATAGTATGAATGATTCTCTATGAAAAAGACACCCTGACAAAGCTGCCCCGAGGATATTCCATTGGACTCGGGTACAAACCCCATATCTGGCTAAACCACCCTCCAGCAACTTCTCCCCCCATAGAGGCACGATCGGGATCGGCGCTAGCCATTCCCCGACAAATGAAGAAGACACCCTAAATCATCTCTATTACAAAACAAGCTCAATCAAGTAATGCTACTCTAATAATCAGACATTCTATGTTAAATAATATCAATTGTAGTACAATGTCTGGTCAATGAATTCAAGCAACCCAAAGCATACCAACATTTGTCCAAACACAGATCATTGTCAGTCGCAAACTCCAAATTGACGCGACAAACAAACTCAAGTGTCACGGAGACAGTGCTGGGTGACAACACAGCGACAAGCGACAAATAGTAACACTAACTTGACGAGCAAACAGGCATTGTCGTTGTATTGGCGTGGGAACTTGTGACCTTTGACAGTTGGCTTATTCATTTTTATGCCCTGTTCTCGAGGAATTCAGGTGAAGTTCGCATTCATAACCTCACTTATCAAATTAAAAAGGGCACGGACCACGAGTCTGTGGTGATATAATTATATTTAAAAAAAAACCTCACTTATCATCATGTGAGATGAAAGCCGAGAATATCCCTGTGGTAAGGGGTGATAGTTTGATAATAAGACTATTTTCAGGTAGATATTTTTTGAATTAGTAGTCGTAGGTGGCACTGTGGAGTCGGCACTGGCTTTCTTATGGCTGTTTTTAATTACATTTTCCACAAGAACGACAATTAATCGCATTGCAAAGAGGGGAACAATCGGTGTTACTTTCCAATTATTAATGATTAAATATTTATTTTGTTTTTATTTTATTTTATTGAAGAGTTTTATAAAATGACATACATAAAAACCATCGTATAGGTATCAATTCAAAGCATGCTCCTGAAAGGGTTCACAGGGTCATACCCCAACCATAATTAAGATGTATGCAAATACAAGTAATGAAATGACAAAAAAAAATACTCTACAATTGTTCGAAAATTGCGAGAGCCTTCTCGAAAAGAACAGACAAGAAACTCGGAAGGGCATTTTTTACACAAACAGGCTAAATACTAACAGACAACTGTTGAACAAATATTATTTGACAATAAATAAAAATATTGGAATATAAGTATAGTATTTACTAAGTCTTGCAACTTACCCTGTAGTTGTCTGTACTCTGTACTATCGTCTAACGGCTAGGTAACAAGCGAGGTATGCGAACATGAGTCGTATTCTCAGAAGCTGCTCATTTTTGGTTATCACTGCTGTCTGGAAGTCGTGTGGCAAAAAGTCCGTTGACAATCTTTAACAAAAGCCATTAGTAGTAGTCATAGGAGATTACTGCCTTGAAATTCTGACTAATTCTTGGAGAAATCCTAATTTTAATATTTTTGATCTGAATGGTTGTATCTGAATTATATGCTAGGACATAGATTTTTATAACAATCTATTGATAACACGTCAAACTTTACACTATTACAATGAAAAGCGCTGCCACTGCTGTTATAATAAGCGACATAAAGGTGGTCCAAAGTTTGATGTCGTGTGTACGTTAAGCAACAAAATTTAAATATACTATAAACATCTTACTTACATGGAAGTAAAAGACTCCACAATGACATCGAATGTCTCTAGGACGAAGAACTATGTAAGCTGCTAATAGTTGATTATTAACTAGGAGAAAAAGCAGTCTTATGCCATGAGTGTAGATTTGAATCGCGTGCGTGGATGGAATCTGATTAACTCGATCGGAGCGAATGTGTTAGATATTTAAGATCCCGAGGGTTGCGAGGGATTTAAGCTCACCAAAGACTAAGACTGCTTTATGAGAAAATAAACTGTTTGAAAATAAAAACAAATTCGTGCGAATACAGTATTTATTCAAAATCAAAAATAAATTTTAATATTCAATCTTAAATTATAAATTATCACAAAAGTTACGAAACTTCGGCATTGAAAAAAACTACATAAAAGACGTGGCTGTATGTGCATGCATCCCTTTGATTTTTAAGCTTAGAAAACTAAAACCTACAAATGTAAACAGCACGGGGAGATTAAATTTTGTTATATTTTAGTGCCTTCGTGGAATTTTGTGCATATGTTGTCGATTTGGAATCATTCAAATTCAAATTCAAAATTGTTTATTGTTCTCTCACACAGATATTAAAAGGTGATTAAATTTTTAATAAGGAGGCGTATGCAGTTATTGTCAGACGAAATAACTGTTAATTCTCAGTAATGAAAGTCCATAAATGTAAATAAACAATAAAAAAGTAAAGTATATTTTTGTATTGTATTGATAAACATTAAATATAATCTCCCAAATAATGTAACTACTAGGACTAAAACTGTCCATCTAGTTACATCAACTACTGGGAACAGAGCTTCTTTTTCACTACTATCAATATAAGATGGGTTTCTAACAAATATTTTTATTATTTGAATTTGTAGTAGACATGTTCCAAATTCAAAACTCACATTAGAATTTGGAACACGGAGTTTTAGTTTGGAAGTGGAAAAAAATCTACAATATTACGTAGGGGACCTGAGGGTTGTAAATGAGTTGCTTTAGACTGAGATTGCATGTCATATTATTATAATAGGGCGTAATCGTGCAGGTGGTGTGAAAAAGGTTTATCGTCTCTACTGAAGGGCTACTCTCTAAGTCCGCAATCTATGTAAGGCGCATAACACATTGCACCGGACACTGCTCCGGTGTGCGGCGCTGCGGTTTTTAATTTTGACTGAAGAATCTTAATTTGTATACAAAAACCGCAGGGTATAACACACTCGCACCGCATGCCCGTGCGGTCGTGCGGCGTGCGCGACGGCACCGCACTCCCGGACGGTGATGCGGTGCGGTCCGCGGGGTATGCCACACTGTGCCGCAGTATCGTGCGGATTTTTGCGTAGAAAGGACGTGCATACGCGTAATAGATTTCGACATAGATAATGGGGTGATGCGGTGCGTCGTGCATCGCGGCTCCGGACGGAAACCGTACGGTGGCACGGTTCCGTGCCGCCGCAGCCGCATGCGGTTTTCGTCCCTCCGTACACCGCAGCGGGATGCGGCGGCAATGTGTTAAGCGCCTAAAACGCAGGGAGAGTCCACATGCTACAAATCGCTGCACACTTTTGAACAACGGGCGAGGCTCTGTGCTCTACTAATCCGCATGCACCTACAGGTGCAGCTTAATGTTTCATCAAAACAACTTTGGATATTTTCGCATCTCACCGGCTTGCAATGACTGAAGATCAGTATTCGCTGGAAAAGGCAAAGCTGGTCAGCACTAGACACTGATTCATTGTCCTGTTATCCCTTTTGTCTTGTTACTGTGCTAGATCGAATATTTAGGAATTCAAGAATTATTCTGCATCTCTTTGTTCGAGTGTACCACTGTGGTATGTGTGACCAAACAAACTTTTATCTATCTATCTTGCACAATTAGTCTCAGCCACTAGACTGCATTGTATAAAACTCATTATGTAAGTCTACAAATATGTTTTTATTACAAAAAAGCCATTACGCCGTAACACGGTTCTATGTAGCGATTCTCAAGCATGGCGCCAGTGAGGGCCCTCAAGCAGTGGCAACACCGGAATATTGTCACCTATAGAAATATTCAGGTAAAGTCGCACTTGGCATATTCTTGCGCTATTGATACGTGGAACTGCCCTTACCATGACCGCTCAAAACAATATTAAAACCGCGCTGAGAGCGGGATGGCGCTATACGCACGCAGTAAGAGCGGTGTCTCTCTTTCAATATTGTTTTTGCTATAAGCAATCATAGTAGCCCTGGTCATTTTATAAAAGCTGTTTGTTTTAAACTCGGCGAAACAATGTGCCCTTGGTGAGTTTAACATTTTAAGCTAACTGTTTACTAAAGCGTTGCGTGAATGAACAGAATTCGACACTCGATGGGTCTTCGTTACCCAAGATGAAATAAGGCGGTATTTTAGTTTGTTTTTGAAATATAAAATGTGACTGTTATTATTTTCCTATAATATGTAAGATATAAAACCCCCATCAAAACGATCTTAATTTAATAGAACTAAAGCAAATGACATTAATTACTTTGTGTGTTGTTTATCAATTTTGTCAATTAAATGTCCACAGGCGACGATAACCTGTAGGTACTACTAATTATCTAGTTTTCATTTTTACATTTTCTATACAGATAATAGGTAGATAATAATATGCAGTTTACACTATTTTAATGCCTATTTAAATAATATTTAGGTATTAAAGTTTTTTTAATACACAGCAAGGAAGCTCTTGGCCCTTGCCTCACTTGATGTAAAGTGGCGATAAGGCCGAAGATGAAAGTCTGTTTCACCTGGACTTATCAACAATTGAGGAAGTGGATTTATAATCGACTTCAAAAAAGGAGGAGGTTCTTAATTCGATGCGTATGTTTTTTTTGTGTATATGTTACGCGATTACGCCGCCAATTGTGGACCGATTTTCAAAATTCTTTTTGTATTCGATTTTTGTATTCGTTAGAATATACTCCTGGGGTGGTCTCAAGGTCACCAAAGTCAGGATCTGATGATGGGATCCCATAAAAATCGAGGGAAACCCTAATATGTAGGAAATCGGTGACAAATTTTAACACTTACTAGGAGATCATCGCTTGGTGCCGACTTCAATATAGCAGTGTGATTTTGTCTGTCCCTACTCTTACGAGTATATTATTTTTAACTTTTCAGTGTTTTTAAAGTCGGTTTTTATTTTTTGTAAAATATTTTTTAATTCAAATATCGTTAAACTAAAGCTGTTTTTTGTTTGAATTGAATGTATCACCTTCAATTCACACAACAAAATAGCTTAAAAACAGCTTAAAGATTCCTTCAATTCTAAAAGGACTTATTAGCCAAATAAATAACTTAAGTTATTTACGTTATTAAAAGCATCTGCAGGAAATAACGATGGACATTAAAACGATCCTAATTATTTTGAAAAAGTATAAGCAGTTTTTACCCCCAATGCCAATCGCAGGGTCAAAACGAAAATTTCATTCTTTCTCATCGCGCATCACTAGTTAATTTGAATAGGGCCAGAACATAATCGTACAATTTATGTTTATATCTTAGATAAATTTATCTTATTTGATTCTATAACTTCGCTGTTCCGTTGACATAACAACCAGTTAAATGAGAACTACGATGTTTTCGACGTCGTTCTTTTTAATCATATATCTTTATCAAGATATGACGTGGGTGAGGTCAAGCTGCATCGGTAGCGCGTAGATCACCCATGGAATTTGCGTGGGCGTCGTCCATAGCTTGTTTTCTTTGACTTTTCGCTTCATTAAGTATTTGTATACACGCATTGGATACGTCGACGAGATTGTGATTAATGGTTTCCTAATATAAATCACACATGAATGTTATGAGAAATTTGTGTGTTAACAATCTTGTTTTGTTGTCAAAATTAAATTGTCAGTAAGCATTTTGGATTTAATTAAGATTGTACATTTATATTGATCAATGGTGTCCCTTGTCTAAAGACCGCAATCACCAATAAATCATTTTTAGTAACAGTTTTTACACGTTCACTTAAATCGCCTACTTTATTAGCAAATTCTTCTTAAAACCGAGTATTCGCACTAACAGTTAGGTATTCCGCAACGAACCGTTGCATTTTTAATAGGCAGCCGAACATCGCCGTCAAAAGTCCGCAACACAGCAACCGCCATGTTTGCCAAAGTAAAAGTGTCCACAGAGTGTCTGTATTGATTCTGCATATTTTATTTGGCTCTCATAAATATTGGCACGCGTCGTAATGAAGTACAGACATGCTATTAATTACCCATAATCACTTAATAACCGATATTGGTTGTAATTTAAATATTGAATGAAGGTTTCACATTTTTATTATTTTTATTGTATACTTTCATTCTAAACGGACGTGGTCTAATTCCTTAAGAGGGCATAGTTAGTCCACTTGCGCCGCAATTAGTTTTTTTATATTAATTATGATGAATTAAGGACGTTTCTACAAAACATCACACAGTTGGGCACTCAAAATATATATTATTATAAATTATTTATTGTACACAAACAAACGTGATAAACAAATACAATTAAAATAATATGTACAAGGGCGGGCTTATTTCCATTAGAAATCTCTGCCAGCCAACCCTAACAGAAGTGAAGAGATGGTGACAGCGGGGGAATGTACAAACTTTTAAAACATAACAAATAAACAATTATAACACACAAATTAATATATATAACAAGGACATATAATACATAATTATCAATATTTCAGATTTTTGGGAGTTATTCAGGCATAAATTAAAAGTAGTAATAATCATAAAAAGAATGGCCATTTTAAGCAATGATTATGATTTTGGCTATTATATACGGTTAATGTGTACAAAATACTTGAATATAAATCTGTACTGCTAACACCATACCCAATTCTATAGCAATAACAACAAATATATAAACACAATTTTTGTTTTCTGACAAAAGGGAGATACACAGTTCTAGGCATATATTTAGTACCTATAAGATAAGATGTCTGTGTGATATCCTTTTGTGTTTTCGGATTTATTGAGTGAGATGATGACAGAGATAACGTGCTGTGTAGAAATTTTGGACATTTCGTTCAGTAATTATTGCCTGAATTCATTTTTTAAAAGTTTCTATGTATCTCAGCTTCGTTCCTGAGTTTCATTTCATTCCTTTTATTAATTGCCGAAAATGACAAAAGCGATCGACGTAGATTCCCGAAAATATTGAGTTACCATATAACATTAAATTGTTTGCCTAAATGACGACATCATCTCCTCAGACAATGAAGATTTAATAGCCGAGGCAGTCACGTTAAATAGCCATTTAATGTAAGCGGTGCACTTTGATACTTGACTCATTTTTCAAACTCCGAATAATCATTCCATGCTGTCAGGCGAAGACAAAACAACATTTCATTTTTACAAACCACTTAGAGATCTTGACAAATTGTCACTTGATTTTAAGTTTAAAGACTTTGAAGAGGAGAAAGATGTCGTCGGTTACGCAGTCTTGGCACGAGGCGGCATTGTACTAGCGAATATCATTATGACAGTTGGTGAACGTAAAGAAGTCCGCATTACGTCAAGCGGTGAGACGAATACGATGCGTACTGGGTACTGGGAAAAACACTTTAAATGTCGCTGTACATGAAACTGTGCACAAACAAACAATGAAAGGCAGCGTGGAATATGTTTAGACAGACATTTTAAGTGGACACAATCTCAAACGCGGACACATAGTATGAAACGTACTTTCGAATTTGGAAACATATGGTGACGTTGAAAATAAATCTACTGCTAAAAATACAATTTTTCATTAGCGCCCCAGTTCCAAGGAGTATCCCTTAAAATCTCCGAAAGCATTGGTATCCTCGATGTCGAGATCACGGGTAAAGGTCAATTTGGGAGCCATCTGGATATTAAGACCAAATGAACTAGACAGCAAGAAGTTCAGTGTGCTTAGTAGAGCGAAACGGTACTTCACGCCTTATCAACGCCTTGTACTTTATAAGACCCAAGTTCGTCCGCACATGGAGTACTGCTCGCAGTGGGCAGGGGCCTAAATACGTCGTTGAGCTCACGGAGGGACTTTAGCTCTCTCTGTGTGTTCTAACGTCTCTTCAACGATGAGTGCTCCGAGGAACTGTTCGACTTGGTACCAACGTCACCTTTCTATCATCGTACCACTCGACACCGCAGTTCTGTCATCCATATTACCTGGAAGCAATACCGTCTAGTACAGTTCGCTTTCAGCGCTCATTTCTAAGGTTCCGTAGTAAACAAGGAACCCTTATAGTTTCGCTATGTCTGTCTGTCTGTCCGCGGTTTTACTTAGAGACTAGAAATCTGTAATTTGATATGGGTATGTATATTAATCATGCCAAAAAAGTGGTAGAAAAATATTGAAAGTATTTTTTTTAGGGAAGCTCCCATACAACTTAAGTGGGAGTATTTTTTTTCTCGCCTAACCCATCGTGTGGGTTATTGTTGAATAGGTCTTTAAGAAATAATGTAAAGTTCAGAACACCGTTTTTCTATTTAGGGATCCGTTTCTGAAATATTTGGTTTTAAAGTGCAAATTTTTGTTAGAGGTAAGTGTCCCCCCCCCCCCCATCTGCTAAACGGTTATATGCTAACGGATACGTGAAAAAAATTACAACAGTCGTATATATAACGAAGTTTAAAGGGAAATTATCAGAGTCGAGTACTAAGTACAAACTAAAAAGTTATTGACGACCAACTTATAACATGTACTCGGAAAAGTAAAATTTCCAAATTGGACCACGTGAAGATAATTAATTAAGGCAATATAAAATCATAGCAGCTTTAATAATAATAATAATAATGCCTAATTTAATAGCAACGTGTTGTGAGGTGTGAGTGTGAACTCAAAGTTGGCATTTGCAAATACGGAACCCTACACTGTACGTGGCCCAACACGCACTTGGCCGGTTTTTACTACGAACATGTCGCCTCCGGAACGAACTTCCCACTGCTGTGTTTCCCGAACGCTACAACATGTCCCTTTTCAAGAGAGGTTCGAAGAGAGCATTGTTTTCAAAGTTGGCAGCGACCTAGCTATGTCCCTGATATTGGCGAAGCCTATGGGCGGCGGTTACCGCCTACCATCAGGTGGGCGGTCTGCTTGTCTGCCACTTGCAGCAATAAAAAAATTACTTCTGTTCAAAAATATTTCAAGGACTGAATATAAGTTCATCAAATAGGCTTTTCAACATTTTTAACAGTCAAGCGAAAGGCGTCGTTTCGTAATAATCTCATAATATTGTTAATTTCATTCTACCAATATACATTAAGCAATTCGATATATTATGCGAATATATTTTAAATGATACTATAGTAGTGTGATACAATTTGCTGGTAAAAAATTATATTGATGGAGAGTTGCTTACATATTGATTTCAAATACCTACTTAATTTGATCATTTATAATGGAGGAAATTGTAAATATTCATTAACATATTCACTTTGCATTATCAAAATTTAACTCCATGTCTTATTAGAATTATTTGCATTAGCTATTAATATTTGTTCGAATTTCATATAAAAAGTTTTTGGAATGTTTCCCCATTCTCATAAGTATGACTGTGCAGGTTAAAAAAACATCATCCACAAAATTTGGCGCTCCAATCCGTATCACATTACTAAAATAACAGATAGATCTCACTAGTCTTTTTTTCCTTCCAACTTCGTTTTTACAATCTGTCTGTCATCAACAACGAGATACTTGAGATTTTTTCTGATCTTCACAATTATGTGTGTCTATTACAGTAGCAGTTTTTTCTGCGCTAATAGTTTTCGGATAAAAGCAGTTTTTGGGTTATTTGTAAGGAAGTTTTAGACTTGCGTAGCCATCTCTTACTACTTTTATATTTATAGGACTCATGCAGTGGTAAACTGTAAACATTGACCACACTTAAATCTGACTTCATGCAACACATGATATGATCTTAAACGGAAACGAGGAAACGTCTTTATTTTCTTTATTAAAAATTCCCCTTGTCATGTGTAATCTGCATGCGTACATGCATCTTTTATCAACTCAATTACAAAGCTCGTTACCGTGCAATACCTCCCGTATACTGACCAATCCGTGCAAACATGTTTTCAAACTGTGATTTGTCTCTATAGGATCTAGAAGTAAAAATCTTGCAGGCAAATAGCATCGCATCCCGATCTAACCCAAACGACTACATTATCGTGACTACTTCCCTCACTGTCAGGCATTTCTGGAAGCAGAGCATGGTTGCATCCTGATGGCAGACGATACCACAGAATAAATAATAGTACTAAAGTACGATAATGTGAAAATCCATTTGACCCTATCCATGTTTATGACTTAAACACCAATAGGGGGTCTATGTTTATATTGATATAAACATTTACATAGTGATTTGACTAGCTGAACAAGAGCCCTATACACTAGTACATACCCAAAAGCTGCCTAGGTCCTGAGGCAAAATAATAGAATTGTCGTCCTGGTGCAGACACAATTGCACTTGTTTGCAGAACAGTTAATAGCTGAGTTTAAAAGTGATCATGGCAATTGAGTTCCGAAAATGGATGAGCAACAAGCCTGGTTTTCTAAAGATTTACCTTCTGATTTTAATACCTCCACTCCATATTCCATTGATACCAATATTATATATCAATGATATTATTTATTATTCATGAATTGTAAATTCTTAACAACAGAAGAATAAACTCTTCCAACTCAAGACTGTCTTTAGTAAACACAGTGGAGCTTGGAGGAGAATCAAACTCTTTTTTTTATGAGAATTTAGATTAATTTTTGATAATTACAATGATTCACCGCGTACGTATCGGATCAAGGTAGGAGCGTAAAAAGATTGAAAGTGAATGATTATTTTGTAGAGGGTAACTAATTTATAAGTGCAGTAGCTCAGTGCCTGATGATACGTACTAGCAAAAACTAACGTGTAAATGAGCAGGCGTTAACAAAGACAGTAGATGATTAATAAATCTCTAAAAGCATTCTACTATTATTATAATCACACCAGAAACATTTAAACGCTTACATGTGCTATACCGTTGGGAGTATGTAAAGAATAGCTTTCGTTATCAATAATGAATATTGTTTCTCATATACTGTGAAATATGGGACAGTTGGAAACCGAAGGAAAAGATGACTGACGGACGATAATGAACTTTCCTTTCCGATATCTACTAAACAATAGCTTTGGGAGAGGACGAAAAGTAATGAGAGATAATTTGAGGAATTTATAATTATTATTGCGTTGAAAGCAAAGACATCTTTGGTTGAAAGCTTGTTACCTTACATACATTGATATTATTCATGATTATTAGAGTGACATGAGTGCAACGGTTTTAGTCTGGTATCCACTAGGCAACATTGACGTGTAATACCTGACGCTAAGTATATGGAAATATTACCCAACCAGTTGACAGTTATTTGACCCTGGGATAATTTTTTTTAGTGCAAAGATCAATTGCACAAATTGCGGATTTACATAAAAACATAGGCAATATCATATTTCAATAGACTGATAACAATATTCTGGATTGTGTTCGAATTTTCAGTACTCACTACGTAATTAATAGTATATTGCATTGCACTCAACTAAATTCGGGACAAAGTTATCCTATTAGATATAGATTTATCGGTAAAACCCCCAACTAGCAGTATAGTAATATCATAGGTCTGCAAAAATAAATGTAAAGTCTGCAGTCTATACAAACAGTGATCGTGATAGAGTGTTAAGCGAGCAGGCATAGACTTATAAATCATATAAATTTTCAATTAGCCGCCTCAGGCGCGGACTGCCTAATGGACCAAGGCAAATAAATCCTGACAGATAGCGTCAGTAAAATGGAGTATCCAATGGGAGCTTTTGTTTTCTCTACGCATTTTGAAATTGGCGGCATTGTTTGGTTTAGTCCTGGAATTTTAGATGGTGCATAATTGTAGCTCTTCGGTTATCTGTTTTACATTCATATCACAACTGAATTAATTTAGAACTCACTCATTTTCGTTTAATGTTTATAATTTCGATCGATTTGAAAATAGTAAAAGCCGGTAATACCAATTTCAATCCGATTCCTGAGTGTAACGCTATACTAATTGTTTTCTTTAAAAAGTCACATAAAATTATTGTAAATATTTGAAATAATGAAAATTTAAAATTGGACGAAGTCCTTGGGTATTGATTTTTTTTAATTCGTTGTTTGACTGACATTCGTAGTCTAATAGAATAACTTAATGAAAAAAATTATACTTATAAACTTGTTAAGGTTACTCGGACGACGGTACAAAACGCATTAAGCGTTTTATGGGTTTCACAGAAACAGAACACTCAAACAGAATCGCCAAATCTGAATTTGAGGAGTTATAAAATGATCTCGATCAATCTAATTCAGCAAATAATACAAACATTATTTGTGCCGTATCAAACTCATGTAATGTCTACGGAACATTTTGAATTACCTTCCGATTGTATACCCCATTGTTGCATATGCGCCGCATTACCCTGTTTGCGGTCACCATTCAATACCTTTGCTCCATTGTTGGTTGGACCGCTCCTATTTCTCAGAAAACAATAGTGAACTCCAAAACACCGATTCTTCCGAGAAAAGTGTCCCATTGTTGGTAAAAAATAATCGCTAGTTAACTGAGCATACTTAGGCATCGTACACACACATGGCCGCTTCGCAAAGAGGACATTGATGACATCGCGTCGACTCGAGGTATAGAGGATGAACTTGCACAAAACACGAATCGTTTGCAAAGGAATTTCTTCAAAGTTGAAAACAAGTCAAGTAAAAGTAAGCACGATGCCCCAGATCTAAATAATAATAATAATATTTTATTTCAGGCATAGTACCCATAGTTAAAACAATACAGACATTTACAGCTAGAATGAAATAAAATATAATAAAAACAATAAAAAAATAACCTGTCGACACTGTATAGGGGTGCCCAGTACCAAAATAATTAATAATATTATTAAGTAAAAACTTTACCTTGCGTCATTTCTTATTCTGGTTCATGTGGACAGAGACCCACCGTTTGTACATTGGATTACAATAGTAGTCGTCAGAGATAGCCACGTATATACCTTCTACTGTAAAGTTACAGTAGAAAGATGAAGATCCTAAGTACGTATAGTTCGTTGGATGTGCTGCTTTCATTTTAGAGTGCTTTTCTTTCAAATGTGCGGCAGCAAATATCGCATCTCCCTTCCTTCTCGTGGATATCTCAAGGAGTTTACCGCACTCACACCTCAGTCGGTCTGAGAAAAGACGCGTGTCTTGCAGTGGATTGTTACTGAGAGGAGGCTTAATCAGCACTTCATGGAAATAATATATAATTGATGGTAGATGGCTTTGTTTAATACTGAACTTACAGTGTCTGTAGGTACTAGGTAGTGAGAGGTTTTGGATTTTTTCATGCTGAAACTATGTTTTTGATTGTGCATCCGTCCATTTATCTATCATCAGTCTGTATCCGTCCAATGCAAGACATGGGCCTCTACCTAGGCACGCCTCTTAGTCCGATCTCGGGCTTTGATATAAGCATTTCTTCTCTTCTTGTCATCACCGTATTATATTAATTATCAACATCGATAACGTTTGATAGCGTTCAAAATGTATTAGAATTTTCAAATAATTATTAATAATTCAACTTAAAAGCTTCAAAAATAATTGACAAAGAGAACAGTTATTCTGATCGCCCAAAACATCTCATATTTGGAAGCGGAGAAAACATTGCGTGATTATCCTAAAAAGCCCAAAGACAACAATACCGCGCCGCCAAATGGACCGCGCTCTTACAATCCATTAACAAACGAATAGTCGGTAAGAGCTGATCATTTCAAATTGGTATGACTAACGAAAACACAATTTACCGTGTTCATTATCTCAATGAGTTTACAACAAGAAGCTAGATGGTCCCTCGAGGGTATCAGGTTAGTAATGTTATGACTTTCACATTACGTGAACGCTTGAGAAATGTGACGTTATGCAAGCATTCAGGGGTTACATATAACAGACATTTTAAATTAGCTCAATGCTATGAAGCCAATTAGTTTTCAGAGCTACCAGAATTTTCCTGCACCAGAAAAGAAATAAATGAAATATCAACTGTCACCTCAAAGGTCATAATTATCAAGTTTAGATTTGTCAATTAATTGTCAACATGAAAACTCTTGGTGCAATCCACTTGTTTATTTATTAGTTTCCTTATACTGCAAATTTAAATTATTTAAAGCGATAAAAAATAAAACCGTCCTCAAAAACACCAAAAAGTCATAAATAATAATAAAATAACACTACATACAACATCTACATATAACAAGCGCTGTCGCTTGTTAGTTTGTTGTGTTTTTGACTTTCTTTATAATTTCGAGATTTCTTATTCTTTACTTCGTGACTATAATAACGTTCTTTGATTGATTGCAATAATTATTATTTTAATAATTGTATAAGTATGGTCTATGTGTATCTCTCTAACGAAATAAAGTGTTACTTCAACTAACCTCAAAATCTGATTCATTTTTGATATATAATTCGATTTCGAAGCTTGTCCGTAGTAATTAATGTGGACGTACAGTATTTACTAATGTCTAATTATAGGAAAAGCATTTTTTCAATGCTGTTGGTATTGGGGCGAACAATGTATGGACGCAGAGCAAAGTCCTTTAGACTCTAGTCTTATGAAGTCTGATGGATTGCATATTTATTTACATACAGTGTAATTAACTTATTGTTAATTACACCAAGCGCATCAATATACACGATAACAAACAGCATCCACTACCGCAACATACACTACCACTTGGATTGGCTAGAAGAGATCTTTATGTCATCACAGTCATCACTTCAGATATGTTTTGGTTATTTATAACATATGACTATGTATAATTATTAACATTTTTAATATGCACGTAAGTTATTGAATTCAATTCAAAGAAATAAGTGTTGTCGTCTTTTTCTGTGATAGAGATGCTGCATGTTCTTTTAAACATAGCACTGATTACGTTTGCAATCCAATCTTAATGTAAACCTTTCCGCATTTTTGATAAGGATTTGATGCACCATTCGTTATTTTATGAAAGGTAGGTATATTTCTCAATTAAAGTGAAATATTAGTACATCGTTATTACAGAATAAACAATTCCCGTTGTAACTCAACGCCACCATAGTATCAACAGTAAGCCGAACATATTACAATACACTTGCCAAACCATAAAAAAAAACACTTCTTACAACTTGTCGATTCTATTGATACAAAAGGACGTCAAAATGCGTGCAAATATAAGTCGGGACCCCACGCGCACCCTTGAGGCACGCCTGCCTGTTACTAAGTAAACAATACACAGAATGAAGTAAAAACAAAAAAGTTATTTATTGTTCCGGCTAAAGGTTGAAGGTAAAACTATGTTTTTCGACCTGCTGTTTGTGATTCGTGAGCTTAAAGGAGCATTAGAATCATTATAAAAGTTTGTTCCTGTTTGAGTTTGGATTGAGGTTCTAGAAAATATTTATATTTCTATCTATAGGCACTTCTACTTAGTCATTTCAGTAAATAAACGAGAATAGCACGATTACAATTTAAAATTTGATGCACGCACCTCGCGGATTTAACTCGAGTATATTGCATCTTAAGCATCTACTATTTTTATTATTTATAATGTGTAAATTTCCTACAAGCAAAGCAAAAGCATGCAAAGCCTAAAAGGTAGTACCTATTATAAAAGAAGACTTTATTCTAAAGCGTAACTATCTATTTGAAAACATACTTTGTTAACTAAGAAAACTCTAAGCGATTAGGAGTCACAATTTTGTTATCTATACTTTAGCATAATTACGTCTCAAGTTCGAGTGCCAAAATTTTATGTGTACGAACAAATTAAAAGTAAAATCAGCGTAATTTCGAATCGTAAAATCTACAATGAATAGTAAATGTACGAGCCAGACGCTTGTCTCATTAAATCGGTTTTACAATGAAAATATTAGTGTGTCGCACAGCTCACTCCAGCTTCATATTGTGCCGATGGCTTGTCGCTAATAACATCATTGCCTGTCTAGACATTAAACGATTTGGAATTTGCATCTTCGAATGTTCAATAGTGTCTTGAGATGGGTACTTTTCTTTATCTATGAAACACAGATGTTTTGGAGTTCATAAACAGCCAGCACAATACCTAATACAACGAAAGGATTTCGATGTACCTAACAGACAATTTTTTAGGGTTCCGTACGTCCGAATAAAAAAACGGAACCCTTATAGGATCACTCGTGTGTCCGTCTGTCTGTCGGTCACAGTCAATTATCTCCGAATCTACTAGATCGATTAAGTTGAAATTTGGGACACATATCAATTTCTGTGACCCAAACGCAGAGGTGTGACGTGAATAGATGAAATCTGTATATGGGAGGTCATTTTTGGGGAGAATGTGGAAAATTAAAAAAAATTGAAAACTGCATCGTGTGACATATCAAATGAAAGGTCTTGTTGTGAAGATCTGAAATGTATTTTTTTTTTAAATTTTAAAATAAATAGTTTCCAAGTTATTCAAGAAAATAGACGAAAATTTACCATTCTCTCCGAAACAATCTTGATTTAAAGTCTTGGATTAAACCTGGTGCGCTTTCACTTGCGTTAATATACATAGATAGAGACAGCGCCAGGTTTAAACCAGGATTAAGTTAAGACCATGTTTTATAATAAGACGGTTTAAGTTAAAATGAAGTAGAGAAGAATGGTGGATTTGATCAAAAGGACGATACCAATCACCATTATTTGACTCTCACGTAACAGTTATAGCTACAGCATTACAGAACATTCAATCCAATATTAATGGACGCCGTTCATTCGAAATTACAACATTCCTTATCGTATCACCGTATTCTTTAGATACGTAAACCTTCTCGTTTAGCTCTACATCGTCTATCGATACATTAACCTGGTTTAGGTTAATTACGTATTTAATTTAGATATCCGAGCTATCGCGCTTGTCACTTGCTTGGTTAACAGTTTAACTTTGGCATCCGGTCACCCGCGATCAGCTCGCTTAAACTTTGTAGAGATATACCCAATTTTGATTGGATCGATTAAGTTATGCGTCGTATTATTAGTATTACTTAACATGTCCAATTTTGTAAAATTAACAGTTCCTTATATATAAGGTGTTTCAAGAAGTTGTGATGGTATTTATAGATGTTATTCAAACCATCAAAGTGAACAACTTTCACTCGATGACTAACTCTGAAATAGTGAAATTCTGTTACCCCCGTAGCACGACCATCAAAATACGATATGATAAAGCGACTTATAGCGGTGAACTGTCAAAATACGATGAAAACCTATTGTATTTCAACAGTTCACCTTGATAAACCGTTTTATAATATCGTGTTTTGGTGTTCGTGCTAGGAGAACAGATCCGTATATTTCGGTCGATAAATCTGGAACTTTTCTATGAACAGTGGATTTTTCCCCGATTTCAGAGTTAACATTATTGAACTGAACAACTTTGTCTATGGAAGACAAAGTTGTCCAGTTAAATAGTCTAAACAACTATTTAAGTATAGTCAAAGCTTAATAGTCTAAATAGTCTAAACAAAAAAAAAAGTAAATAGTCTAAACAACTATTTAAGTATACATTATATATGATTGACTAATTCAGAAAAGACAATGTAAAAAATTGTCAATATGCCACAAATAAGGCCATTTCTCCATCGCCGCTGTCACCGGGATGTCAACAAGATGATGGCGCCGAGGTAGTACATTTAGGTACTATGGCTGCCTGTCCATTGCATGTCCGTCGCGGGTCGCCCCAGCATGTCTCGACCAGAAATAATCTCACTTCACTTCACTTCACTTCTTTAGACTATGGCAAGAAGTGAAGTGAAGTGAGATTATTAATAATCTCGTTATCGTTGACGTCCCGGTGTAGGTAGCGGTGGACAGACGGCATAAGAGTCGTGAATATCACTTTATTATTATAAATGTAATGACAGTAGTTTTAAAACATAGACGTCATATTTTTTGTGGGATTTCCACACAAGGTAAAAATCAACCAAATTTCTCGAATCCTATATGGTCGAGAGTACCTTACAAATAGACTAACACGTAATGAACAGAATACCTAAGCAATTTGAGCTGCTTATGTTATTTAGAAATTAAGTTTCTGAATACTGTCAAATAACTTTACTTCACACAGATTCGAGAAAGTGTCTTTGTATATGAAAGATGCCTTACTCCAAGCCGATCTATATTTAATAAATAAGGTTATTCCACAATCAACTAGATTGTGGTAGGTAAATGCGCATTTTTGACAAGGTGGAGTGCAATTGCTCGTCTGCGGGAGGCAGTTCAAGTAGTTTGTGTTCCCGAAGGAAGTTGGACGTCCAATCACCACGGACCAATTTGGGATCGGGAAAACCCAAAGAACACAGAACACCTTACAGACCACCGCGGATGTATAAATACACACAAATCACACAGACCCCGCACATAATTCGCGCACAGACTAGCAGAGAGCTACAAATCTTTTTGGCGACGGGTTATGGGTCTTAGCCGTCTTCCGCATTATAATGTAACCGTTAACTTCATTATGGTCATACGGCGGCCATATTAAAATTGCGTGACCTAAGTAATTAAGAGGTACTCAAGTTACGCTCGTGGCTTATATCAAGTTATTACGATAAATATTATGCGTGCATGTGATGGATCGTGAATTAATTTCATTGTAATAAGGATCAATGTTAATTGATATTGTTATATGAAAGCCTTAGGCTTGTTGTGAAGTGTTTGCTGTCGAAAGCTAGACAATATTACTAAATAATTACCTATTAAAGACCAAAAAGAGTTTCTTCCATAAAGTTTACTATACATGTTGGTTACACAATCGTACATAAGTTTGTATGTAATTAAATGGGCCAATAGTTGTACATGGCTTATAATTTGGACTTCATCATGCGTTTTATTACAATAATAATAATGTGTATTTATTTATCCACTACCATTTTTCCATATTTTCCGCAATTTGGAAAATTATCCAGAGTCCTATTATAATAATAATAATAAAGTTTATTTCTTCAAGTTTATTTTTTTTATACATATAAAGGTTAATTTTAAATGTATATTGAAGCTCATGGCCTACGCATGTCAGTAAAGATAAATATAAGTATTTTTTGCCATACATATGGAGTTACGTCAGGTATTCTTCCGTGAACTTGTGACCCCGCCCTAGGTGAAGTATCAAAGCTTATTCATACTGCTGGGCCTATCTCTAGGGGGTGCGTTCGGTGAATTGGCCTTCCTGATCCCGTACGTGCCTCCATCAGGGGCGGAGAGGTTTCGGAGGGTGGTTGAGTCGGGTATAGGGCCACCAGCGGAATATACGCTGGCGGACCCAAGTCCTACCGCCTATCCAAGTGCAAGTGCAAGGCCTAATAATAGTAAACATAGCCCCTTGGCATCGTAGCAGATTCTCCATGCTTCGGCTAGAAGTCTTCCTTCATGGAGATGTATGATTAGTTCGGAAATTGCACTACAAATGTTCGATGTAAATAAAAATTTGCGTTCCAGCGCAACTTTGGCGTCTACACTCCCAGGACCTAGAAGAAGAATTTGAAAGAAGAGGATGTACTATTCGATTTCCTGCTCGATAGTGGTGTGTTGCAGGCGAGCTTATAGTTTAGGCAGAGCATAGAAGCATATTGGATCAGTAAAAACCCAAATCACAATATTTTACAAAATAATAATTTTAAAACTGGTCGTAATGTTAAATATTCAGAATACTATTGCATTTACATTATTAAAAACCAAATTTTCGTACTACGCGGGCGAAATCACGGGTTAAGCGAGTATAGACATTATTACTTTACCGGCAAAACGCCCAAACGTAAAATTGGGGTGATCCTTCCAGTGACGAAGTTCAGCACGTAAATTTCTCTTCTTTGGTTAATCGTTCAGCGCGGGGAATGATTTGATTCCCACGAACATAGTTTCATCGAATGAAAATAAACCGGTTCGAATGATCTATATGGTAAAGAGGACAGATTAATATCTGTATAATATACTAGCTGTGCCCGCAAACTATGTTTCGCCATATATTTTTTTCCCGTTTTTGCAATATTTTTCCTATTAGTCGTAGCGTGATGTTATACCCTGTAGCCTTCCTCGACAAAATAAATGGACAAAAAGAATTTTTCAATTTGAATCAGTGGTTCCTGAGATTAGCGCGTTCATCCTAAAATCGATATAAAGTGTCAAAATATGCTCAATATAATGGCTTCCTTGAAATTTTATCAACATTAATATATTAATAATACCCAAAATAACAATACCAATATCCAAAACATACTCAAAACTTCAAGATTACTTTTTTAACAGTTCACATCGATATATCGTTTTATCATATCGTGTTTCGGTGGTCATGCTAGGGGGGCTGGACTTGTTGCTAATGTCAAATACTTATCGACAGTGACCAAGTTCACAGACAGATAGAATATTGAAACTGGCCGTTAAAATACACGTGTAGCCGCTCCATTTCTTCCTGTAGATGTCGTAAAAGCCGACTAAGGAAGTTGACCGCAATTACACCAGATAGAAAGCTCGAAAAAAAAGCGTCTGGCTAGCATGGTGTACTTGATTATTCTTCTACATCTGAGGAGACGCTAATATCATCATCATCTCAGCCAAGAGACACCCACTATTTGGCATAGCTCCCAAGGATCTCCAAAACGATCGGTCCTGTGCTTTTCGCATCCAGCGCTTTCGTACGACATTCACCAGATCGTCAGTCCACCTACCAATGCTGCGCCTCCCGGTACGCGGCCGCCACTTTAGGATCTTTCCGCCCCAAACGGCAGTCAATCCTGTGAACTATGTGCCCTTTTTTTTTTCCGAGTGGAATGCGTGACCGCACCGTACTCGCCGTTGGCTAGACGACGAGCGTGTGTGGGGCTCTCCCGGCAAAGAGCCGGGCCTACCCACTAAACCCCCCGGTGTTCTCCCTGCCCTTATGGGCGCGCGTGGTAGGGTCCACACTGCGACTATGAACTATGTGCCATTACCACATAAGGTTCGCAATTTCTTGGGTTATGTTGGTGGCTTTAGTTCTTCGACGGATCTCGTCATGAACATATGATAATGTTACTTAATCACGAAATACACGAGGCATCAAACAGCGCTGCTCGTATCACCTGCACGCTGACAGCTTCCAACAGCATACTTAGGCTGATGTTGCCGGTATTATGGATTCCATTAAAATAATTAAGATGACGAAGCTATTAAGAGTAGGTCTGAGCGGTTTGAAGGTCGTGTTAATCATAGTAAAACTCAAGCCTTTGGTAGGAAGTCCCAGGATGACGTTAGACGTGGAGCTTCAGAGTATTCGTTCTGTAGTTTTCAATACTGAAACTATTATTATGAATGTAAAGGAAAAAATCCTTCACACTTATAGGTTTAAACATTAATTCAACAATAACAACACAATTTTAAGGTCAAAGTCTGATAATCTTTTTACCTACCTACTCATGTAAAAAAAGAACAGACTTTGATCTTTCCTATCCTATGGTGATGTGTTGTTTAGATCTGAATGCAATAAGCTTACTCATCAAACAATTGCGATCAATCCGGTTCTTTCCCACGGTCTATCTCTTGTGACCCGACATTGACATTGTGATTTTTCGTGCGCCTATAACGCCGGCTATGAAAAGTTCCACAAATTAGATAAATGCAACAAGAAGTTAAACCATGACCTACGTTCACCTTTCTCGCATTAACCATTGAAGCTCCGTGTAAACTGTTAAGAGCATTTAAGACTTAATAAGGGCGGCCAATTTGTCAAACCGCACATAAGGTTGTCGTTACGCTTAGACTGAAGTAATTTCACTAACTGCGCGTGGCTTAAGTTAGAAACAGGAAGCGGTTAAGTTGACCGACGAAGAGGCACATTTTTACATACATCAGGGAAATTCTTGCTCTTAATCTCACCCGTTGGTAAGTGACGATATTGCCGGAGATGATCATCATCACCCGGAGCATCACCCGGAGCACCACCTGGACTCCTCAACAGGTGAAGAACTGGTTATCTTACCTCTAATTGTGGGAACACAACGATGCTATTAAAATATTTCTCATGGTGGCAAACTTAGGTAAGATGATAGCCCCCAACCAAACCAAGTTGGCAAAATGCAATTAGAGGTAAGATAGCCAGTTCCTTAGTTATTTTGAGAACAGGTGAAGCTGGCACCAGAATTCCCTAGCCCGACCCTCTACTCTAGGGGATCAGAACTCGCCAGTTCACTAGAATCCCCCATTCATTGAAACTAATTAATGACGTTTTCACGTGTACAATTTATGTGTAGTGATAATCTCAGATTACTTAAGAGTGACAATAGAGCAGCTATTATAAATAATGCGCGTGACTGAGGTCTTCCCGTGCATTGACGGATTTAGAATATAATTTTCGCTCCCTTTCTTCCCGTGGATATCGTAAGACCCAACTATGCGACTTTACCACAGTTTCACCTTAGAAAAGAGATAGAAAACTCGAAAGAAAACTCAGCTTATCTGGTCAGCGTAGTGTAGTAGACTAATTCCTACTCGTATGAGGAGAGACCCACTCCCAACAGTGAGATGTATATTGTTTAAAATGATGATGCTAAAGTCTCTAGACTTTATTAGGGGTCCGGGCATTGAGAGTTCTCTGAAACTGGCAGTGTAAGTTGGCAATGCGCAAGTTACTGTATTCGCAAGCGATAGGCTGACCGTTAGATGATCTGCTGTAAAAAATACATTCTGACAGTAAAGTAAAATATTTTTCCCTAATATTTGCTCCTGATTGCGGAGTGAAATTTGGAAACATTTGACCCGTATTACCATAGAATTAAAATCGCAGTTTTACTGCGAATCTCACAGGAGCCACATGTATTATAGGTGACTGTTACCACTTACCATCTGGTGGGCAGTTTGCTTGTTTGCCAACTTAGTAGCAATAAAAAAATCTAGTTTCCTTATTTAGTGCAAGAATCATCATAATGAATCTGTGTTATGTATCGTATGCCAATACTTAATTTCTATTCAATATTTTTCTACTTTATACTGGTGAATGTATCCTTGGTTCACTAAATAAAAATGGATCGTCAAAAAAATGGATCTTTAAAAAACTCGAGAACGGGTGGACCGATTCGCTTATCTTTTTTCATATTTTCCTTAAAGCACAATGCCACAAGGTTCTTATGCAGACAAAACCACAAAAATTGCGTGGAAAATAGTAAAAACAATACTTTTCCCATACACATCACAGAGTAAATAACTTTTGATAGAGTGAAGTCTATCTGGGCAGCTAGTATTAAATATAAATAAACGAGTGCTTTGTCAAAATAATATGAGACAGTTCTATTTATAATAAAATTATTTTTTATTACTCTTTTCAGTGACTTTTTATCGCCGTCGTAAATTTCCGTCTAGGAATCATTTCATATTAATCTTCATTATACAAAAACCGACAAACTTTTCATGAAGTAGAGATATTTTAATCTTTTCTGCTTTTGAAATAATTTTATTGTTTTAAATTTAGATGATTGTGTTCATAGCCTCATTCATACAAATCTTAAAGTAATTAAAATAAATTGTTATTTAAATGAAAAAATCCGGGTTAGTTGCTTTTTGTATCAAATCAATGAAACATCTAGTATTATAAATTCTGAGACTTAATAGGTATTTCATTTATTAGCATATGGTGCAACTGAATTGTGTTTATGGACCAAACAGTTTAACGGTCCAATAACAAAACATCTAACAAATTAAAAGAACACAGAAAACTTCTTTCTGTTTTCTGTCGTCTAACGGTTGACTAAAGTTAGTTTTGGTAAAGTCAATCTGACGCCGTCTCCATCTAACCAAAATTGCGGTTTGTTTTTTTAAAAATCTACGTTGTTTTTAATTCACACTCAGCAAACCACAAAAGATGTTGAGAAGCATGTTCCATTTAACAAATGCAATGTTAATTTATTATGTAATAAGTGCATAATGATCGAAATACGATCTGCTGTGGCGCTTCCACGAACTGGACGAGCGCGGAGGGAGATAGCCTAAATTCCTTCTTGATAGCTTATTCCGAGCAAACAATGATGATTTAAACTAATAAGTGTAATATACTGATAATAATCTCCTTTCAATTCACGGTATGGTAAAATTCCCTCTTACACCCTTGGTGAGTATCTCGACACAGCCTCGGACACGAGGGGAGATAGTATCAAATAAAGGAATAGGTGTGAAACAACTAGAATTGTCAAGAACAATTCCATACAAACAGAATCAAGAAGATATAATAATATTAAAAATGTGCTTTGATTAGTATTGATTTTTATTGGGTATACAAGATGATGCCAACAGTAACTACATAATTCTAAATTTGGCCGCATCATGGATTTTAAAAGAATTCGCGCCAAAATGATCGTTTTAACGAGTGCCAAGCTACATTTGGCCGCAACCCCCTGCGCCCTCGATGCAAATTTAAATTCAATTTGAATATTCTCTAATCAATTTGGGATTTGATAATCGCTTCTGAACGTCAAAATCATGTCTGAAGAAATAGACCATGTCTACGTTTACACGGAAATTTACACGGGTCTGTAAAACCAGCCTTCGAATTTGTGAAAGTGATTTTCCCGCTACAGCCTTTGACTTATTCCCTGGTTCCCTCAAAACGCAGGAGTCATCAACATTTCAGCGCGGGGCGGCTGCGCAGGCGCACCAACTTGATTTATAAGCATTTTACTCTTGAATTTGTCTACTCGTACTTCATTTGTATCCAAATGTCTATTGTTAGGATAAACAAATTAATGCTCCCAGTAATTATTTATAGCCTGAATGAAGTTTAAATACTTAACATGTTGAGATTATCTACAAAATACTCAACTGAACGGTCAACCTTTTTGAGCTGTGCTATAGCTATTATTTTACCTATGCCAATCCAATAAATATAATGGATTTTTATTATTGACAACAATTATGCAAAGAATTCAATAAAAAAAATATATATTTTAATAATTGGTTTAGCCTGCCCTATTCGAACTTAGACGATGTAATTGTCCAATCGTATTCTCACTTGTTGAAAAAATCCACTACAATTTCGATAAGCGATTAGGTAATTTTTTAGAAAATCTCCGTTTTCAAATAACAATCAGCAACTCACCTGATATTCACATAAGTAAGTCCAAAGCACAATGCAAAAATCACTGCACAACAGCACAACTCACAAACTATTCGCAACCGAAAAATCCCCACATGGTCGAACGATTCGAATCCTTTAACCCGGAGGAGCACCGTTCTGAAAAATTAATCGTCACTCGATCAATCACTTGCGTGTTACGGACGTGCGAATCGATTGCACCGATCACTCGATACTATCAGGAATCGATACACGGTCACGCGTGTTACCGGGCGGCGCGTGCGACTAGTACTGGCGTGGTGCGTGGCTCTTGCTATTGAACTTGGGTCTTGGCAGCGTCGCTGAAAAGCTTTCGGCCAAGCGATTGTCGGCGATAAATATCGGGCATTAGATCTTTTGATAGATGGAGGAAATAAAACTGGCCGGTTATTTATCTTGTTTACTATCACTGGTCTTGGTGTGGCGTAGTGACGACCCGGTTTCACTGAGTTTTTACAGACGCCTGTATAGGTATTGTGAAAAGGAAAATTTCCAGTGCTCACCCGTGGCAGTACCGTGGGTTCCATTGGTAGCAGTATGGGTATTTTTTTACCCGTAGTACTACTCACGTGTCCGGGTCCGGTAGTACCACGGTTCGAAAAATCTTAATACCTAAACGGTAAATCACAGTACCTATTTATTTTATGAGCTGTAAAACCAACTCTAGTTCCTGTCGTCACTATTATATATCTATTAATATAATTTAATAGATATTCATTGTCTATGTAATCGAATTTATTCATTTCAATTGATTTAATACATTATCGAAGACTAATATTATCAAACGAATGTTTTACGTTTATCATAATTATAATGTAAAGTAACATTAACCTTTATACTGGCATTGTGGGGTCAAAATGGACCCCATCGCTTATATTTATAGTTGCAATTTACTAGCTTTAATCTTCTCATCCGTCCTGTGGCGGGTGCTAGAGGTACAGCGCTTAATTTTTGCTAAAAGTGGATATACCTATATGGGGTTAAAATAGAACATCGATACCAAGACTAGCAAGTATGTTTTTAGTTTGGTGATACCGTAAGTGCACGAAAAAGTAGGTGAAAATTCAAATTTTCAATAAAATTACAAGGAAAATTGGAAAAAATATTAACTGCGCCGCTTGCGCTGCGCTGTCTAAACTCCCTTACACATGTAGATTTGGAAAAAAAATCCTACATGTGTAAAGGACAATGTCAAAAATCGCCCCATGACCAACAAAGATTTGATTTACGACATAATTATGTGCATATTTTATAACACTCATAACAAATATATGTATTCGACGGACAAATCAAAAGTATATAAAAGTACTTTCAGAAACAAAACCAAATGAAGTAAAATATACGAATGGTTATTGTTACATTTGCTCGACTGAATAAAATTGAGTCGATTTTACGTAGGTATGGATGTTTATTTATTCATATAAATTATGTTTTTCATAACTTCTTTCACAATTTACAACGTAAATTAAATTAAAACATACGTCAATTGACTACTCACGCGCTGTCGCTTGTTAGTTCGTTGTGTTTTTGACTTGCTTTATATTTTCGAGATTTCTTGTTCTACGTGACTATAATAACGTTCTCTGATTGATTGCAATAATTATTATTTTAATAATTGTATAAGTATGGACTATGTGTATTGTGCTAACGAAATAAACTGTTACTTCAACTAACCTCGAAATCTGATTCATTTTGATATATTATTCGATTTCAAAGCTTGTCCGTAGTAATTGATGTGGAAGTACAGTATTAACTAATGTCTAATTATACGAAAAGCATTTTTTCACTGCTGTTGGTGTTGGGGCGACCAATGTATGGACGCAGAACAATGTCCTTTAGTAGAATGATTGAGTTAAAGGAAAATTATGCTCTTATGAGTTTTTATATTTTCATATTTTTGTGATCTCAATATAAATTGAAAAACATTCTGTTGATAAAAGTGAAGTTAAAATATTCGAAAATGTATTTATAGTTGAAAAAAATGTATCAGTTGACTGTGAGACACGATTTGTTTCTTTATAATAATTTTTGGGCCCTGGATGCTCTCAATGTAGGCCAACTTCACCTGCTCATGTTGACTTACCTTAGTGAATGAGGACGAGATTTTGGTCATCCCCACCAACCCGTACTCGATTAGTGTGGTCTAAGCCCAATCGCCCCCATTTTGGAGACGGCCAATATGCTACAATGAGCTTGTTAAGAGGAAACACCAAGGTCGAGAGTATTCAAAAATCGGTATTTGTAAAATGTATTGCTGTCGAGCTGTGTGTCCGAACAACTGAACTGAGCGCGATAGGGATAACTGCAGCTGGGACCGAAAATACCTATAAAAAGTACACAAAATATACGTTTCGTAGTCCCCTGTTTTCTCCGCGAAAAATTGACTGATTTAATTATTTTATGCGTTAAAAATTAAAGCAAGGCTTATTCTGTGTTCCTATGTTTTGTTTTTTTTCATATAATTTTCTTCAATTTGTTTGCTGGACGTTTGAATACAGCAGAAAATTAGGTCGATTTTTTAGGTTTTTGGAGGCTTAAAATCACTTTTAATAATTAACTTAATAAAAAAAGGAAAACATAGGAACATGCTTATACTGGCGATTGATTTTATTGGAAAAAATAGAGCAACTAGTGCCATTATCCAGGAAGGAAACAGAGGACTACGTCTGTATGGAAAAACGGACTGTACGATTTCCTCTTAAGGCTGAGATGTTGACGACGACGATTAAAGGGTTAATTATGCAACATAATTTCTTATAGTTAGCTTCTCATAACCATTAAGTTAACAAGTTTTTACACAAATGTTACCGGAGCAAGGAGATAATATCTCTGCATACCTGCTGCAGTTGGGTTCCATAATTTGGTCTCATTGTTGACTTCAAGCTCATCATTGAGTCCTCGTTTAACTGCAATGGATATTATATCTTCTCCCGTGGGGCTTAAGGCGCATATTAAGGTATCTTTGAAGTTAACACCCAAGGTTGTTGGCAATAAATCTCATTGTTCGTTCATTTTCGTTGTCCTGTCGTGTCAGTGTTTCAACTGACAACTCTCAAATTTTGCACATCAAAGTTAATTGTTTAAAAACGTGTTGTCAGAGGCGCTCTTCACTGTTTTCTTTTATTTATAACGACGTGATGTCTCGGCCACTTCGTTATAAATAAAAAACAATGAAGTGAGCTTTTGCCACCATTTCGGGCACAAAGGTTAGCGTATTTAAATATTGATGTTAAAGCAAATAACAGACTGAATTATTATCAAAAGTAGCGAAGTCTAGGATTTTGTATAGAGCTAAACGGCCTTCAAAAAATGTCTATAATCGAATTCAATCAAAAACACTCAAAATGTGAACAGTATATACAATTGGTGTCTGTAACTTTGTATATGAAATGCAAAATAAAGTGAAATTTTTGATATTTTTTTCTAGTATTTATTTAATATTTTTTCATAAGTATTTTAACTAAATTAAACAAACTAAATTATTATAGACAGGCCTATAAAAATTGTAAACATTTTAGTTGAGTCCCACTCCTACTGAAACGAACTTTATCATTATTTTCTGGACGCTTGAAATTTTTATTGCGGTAAAAGGTATAGGAAAACGAATAATTTATTTTACAATCAGGGACAATAGATATCCCTAAATAATTCCCAGCCGTAAAGCCGGGTTATCGTGCGAATCGTCCGTTTTACTGCAGCCGTATAAATCGATTTTAATCGATATTCACTATTTTTACATCGATGATTTACCGCAGTTTTGTGTTTCAGCCGCGTGGCTAATGTTGTGCATTAATCGAATGCATTATCGAATTTCACGCGTTTATCTATAACTCGGATGCTGAATACTCGTTCATGTTTCACTGGTGCCGTTTTTGTGTCCAGCTTTGCGAGGCCTATATGAATAAATCTTATCAACTCAATAAACTTCCTAAGCTGGGCAAGGGCCACGGACCACGGTACCAGGGTCGCCTGCTTGGGTACTTCCGTCTTATGTATTTCTGCCGCAAAGCACCAGTGCTTCCATTACTGTGTTCTAGTATGAAGATTAAGATATGGCAGTGATATTACTGGGTACCGTGACTTCACATCATACGTTTTTTTAATTACGCAAATTTTACAAATGGGCACCGTATGGTTCTGGTGGAGGTTGCAGATTTGCAGTAAATCCCACAAGAACCTCATGTACTATAGGTGACTGTTACCACTTACCATCAGGTAGGCAATATGCTTTTTTGCCAACTTATGTTGTTTGAAAAACGAGGAGGAATTTACCCTTATATACACCAGGCCTACTAATAGATGACTAATCATAATAATAGTCCTTACTAATATTATAAAGGTGAAAGTTTGTATGTATGGATGTTTGTTACTCTTTCACGCAAAAACTATTGAATGGATTTAGATAAAATTTTGTAGATAGACGGATTACGACAGGGATTAGTTTGGGGTTCAGTAATTTACAAAGCGAGCACCCGAGTGCATTCAATATCTCAATTAAGGCCATGAGATGATAATGTGCCACAAATTAAACAATAAACTCTACATCGATGAAACCAATTTCACTGGGAGAGTGAATAGAAGAGAGTGTGTGTGTGAGCGCGTGTGTATATGTGCGCTTGTATGTATGGATGCGTATGTATGTAAGGTATAAGGTTTTATTCACCAGGCTGACCAAACGGGTTACTGTAGTTTTGTTTTAAGTTTTCCATCTCTTCAAATGCAGTGGATGTAGTTGTGGTAAACTCCTTTCGTTTTATTACAAAACATGGTCAAACTAAGTTCACGCCATCTCTATTTATGTATATTAACACAAGTGAAAGCGCACTAGGTTTAAACCGGTTTTGTAGTAAGACGTGTTTTCTTAAGAAAATAAATAAATTTAAAAATAAATAAATAAGACCACTTTAGTCGACTCCTACGAGTACTTACGACATCTCCGAGAAGATAGAGTGGCGACACATTTTTTTTTAAAATAAACGTCGCCCAACTCTAGGATTTTTTCCTGTGTCGTGGGTGTAGTTACAAACATAGAATATCACATGCACATACGCCCAGACCGGAACAAATTTCTGTAGGCCAAACAAAATATTTTGTCCCGTACGGGAATCAAACCCGCGACCCGTTGCGTAGTAGGCGATCACTTGACCTCAGCTGCGCTAACCGTGTCGTCATTACTAAGATCTGATACCTTTTTTTGTCAGGGGTAAATGCGTAACCGCACCTTACCCGCCGTTGTCTAAACAGCGAGCGTATGTGTGGGGCCACTAAAACCCCCCCGTGTTCTCCCTGCCCTTATGGGCGCGCCAGGTAAGATTCACACTGCGACTCCACTACCCACGCGCCCGGGCAACCCCGATCCACTGGTCGGGCTATCGCCAAGGGGGGATTGCCCGAAAACACTAAAACAATCCCCAGACAGAGGGCCTTACGGCGGCGTGCACGGGACCAACCGTGCACGCAGGCCTCCATGGCAGGATCATTAGACAGGCATCGCTTGTGTGAATGCCCGCCTTCGCCTGCCTATCCGTCTGCGGTGGATGGGAGCGGCTTGAGGATCTGCCTCCCGCTCCCTCTCCGCGGCCTCCTTCTGCGAGATTACGTCCTCGCAGAAGGAGGCGACAGCCCCCATTCCGCTTCGCCGCGGAGCATAGCCACGACCATGCTCGGCAGCGAGAGGTCTATACCTAATAAATCTGACACCCCACCGCGTGAGAATGTCTACTAAACAGGCTCCTCACGTATGTACGTTTTGATTAATTTTCACAGCTGAAAGAGTCCGTAGACCCCAGTACTTCATATAAATTTCAGTTTAAAAACGCTTCCTGAGAAAAGTTTAGGGTTATGCTTGACAGACAGACAGACGAACTTTTTTTGCACCGAAGTGATTCTTAATGAATCTGTTTTTCTTTTTCAGGTACAGAACCCTAGTAAACAACGCTACAATTAGTACACAGCCCTGGCAACAAAAATCACTTGATCATAAGCAAAAACATCGGAAATTTCATTTCATTTCTCATATTCTGAAAATAGGACATTGTTTACCTAAGTATAGGGCTGAAAGTTATACATCGCGACTCGACAAGAATTTTAAAAAAAAATGTTATCACTACATATTTGTTTTTTTTTTTGTCATACGCGGCCATAGTTAAAGTATCTTTCACAGAAACATGTTTCTGTACGATGACGTTGACTTTTTTGCCATTTTTTTCACGCACAATATTTAAGCGCTCTAATGCAATGAGATTTACACGAAAAAATTTTTGTGACTGTTAAAACCCCATACTTCCATAAATTTCAAAAAGAAATTAGATAAATAATCATATTTGATAAGTTCATAAAGTCTTTATCGTGTCACAGGGTTTGTAATCAAACTCCTCTGAAACGGCTTTGACCGATTTTTGTGAAAAATTTTGTGTATATTTGGTAGGTTTTGAGAATAGGTCGTAAACTATTTTTTATATTATGGCGAAATGTAGTTTGCGGGCACAGCTAGTTTATTTATAAGTATACTAGCTCTTGCACGCAAGTTCGTCCGCGTGGAAATCCTTTTTATTGATTCTCTTTACAAATCCCCCCCCCCCCCTTTTTACACCCTTAAGGAATGATTTGATTTCGGAAATAAAAACTATTCTCTATCCTTCCCCACAACTCAAGCTATCTCCATACCAAATTTCATCTAAATCGGTTCAGCAGTTATTAATTCCCCATAGAAACTTCCACCCCCCTTTCTCTCCCTTAAGAGGTGATTTCTGCCATAAAAGCTATCCTATGTCCGTCTGCTATTTCTAAGCTACCTCCCCACCAATTTTCAGCCAAATCGGTTCAGCCGTTCTTGAGTTATAAATAGTGTAACTAAGACAACTTTGTTTTATATATATAATACTATATAATATATAGATACTCGTATGTGTGGCTGCACTTGTTTTTTGTCATTGCTCAAAAAAAGAAGTTTCTTTTACTTGCCTCATATTCGAATTTACTAGAGGGAGACTCTGTATCAGGGTCGTCTGCTTAGGTACCTCCGTCTTACCTATTTCTGCCGCAAAGCAGCAGTGCTTGCATTGCTGTGTTCCGGTTTGGAGGGTAAGATATGGCAGTGAAATTACTGGGTACTGTGTCTTTACATCTGGTGTCACAAGTTGGCAACGTACACTGTGGTTCTTGTGGGGGTTGCAGTTTTGCTGCGAATCTCACAAGAGCCACATGTATTATAGGTGATTGTTACCACTTACCATAAGGTGGGCAGTTTGCTTGTTTGCCAACTTTCTGCAATTAAAAATAAAAGTAGAGTGTTTAATTCGGGTGAACGCACCCATTTCAGTCTCGAACTATAGAAACAAAATATTTCGACGGAAATGGGTGCTGTTCAGCACTTACTCGTATAAAGCAATCTACTATTACTTGACACATAGTCACATAGTCACCACTCACAAATTGCGCCACGGCATCACTGCCACAATCGAGTCACAATATTCTCTGAACATGACGGCGCGGCGCGGGCGTCTCGCAAGTCTAACGCCGCATTACGCATGCAGCACGCCCGCCTAATGAACCAGAGCGACAGTAACAATGTAATTACATACCGCGACGTTACAATATGATAATTGGCGTGATTGAAAGCTTGTCGGCACTGGCGTATGTCATTAAGGCTGCGTTTCGTCGTGCATTGTTTGACGATAACTGCGTGCACTTAAAGTTCCGCTCCGAAGGGTGCCAACGGGCCCTATTGGCTATTACTGAGTCTCTGCTGCCTTTTCGCCCGTTGGTCTATCAGTGGGCCCATGGACCCGAATAGGTAAAGTTGAAATTTTCAGTGTGTAGGTATTTTTGCCGGTATTTTATCACAATAAAATATTCTACTTATGATTGCCATAACAAAAATTATGTCATAGTCTCAAGACATCGAAGTGATTAACTTATTCTTTTCATATTATGCGACCACTTTTCACACAAGCAGGCATATGGTCTAGCTGATGTGATATTTCATATAATCTGTGATCTGAAATAGCCTATTATCGCGCGTTGCTTTGCGTTTGCGTTTTTGCGCATAAAAGAAATGAATGAAAGAAAATTCAAAAGAAAGACAGTATTTTAATAATCGGAGTTCGAATTTTTAGATTATTCCCCCCAGGTGATCAAATTCCACATTTTTGTGTAGTAAAATCACCCGGCACCAAATCACCTGGGGGATCTCCTTCCACATGATTTTAATTTACTTATTTTGTTTCCTTAAATCTCCTCACCAATCACCACCACCACCATTTGGTTGTATTTTGGTTGTTAACTCTGCACAAATGCGTAAGAGAAAAAATATTTTACAAAAAATAAAAACCGACTTTAAAAACACTGAAAAGTTAAAAATAATATAAGAATAGGTACAGACATCACACTTCTATATTGAAGTCGGTGCCAAACGATGATCTCCTAGAAAGTCTTAAAATTTTTATTTTTAACTATTTAATAATAATAATAATAATAATAATAATATTTATTTGCTCAAAACACGGTATATACAGATGTTTTACATAAAAGGCCAAACATGTTTTGCTTACATAAAGCATGCAAATATTAATTTGGGTAAATAGACCCAGTCATTTCCTGAATAACATTTAATTGCTTTGGTTATTACTAATTAATAATCTATATTTAATCTTAAATCTATTTTATTAATTATACAGTTAAATGCCACAATTAAATTTGTCGATCATTTAAAAACTCAGTGACGCTATAATAATTTTTACTTTTGAGCCATTTACGCAGTTTGCTTGAAAAATGAGAAGCATTTAACACTTTTAAGCTTTTTGGAATCCTATTAAATATTTTTATACACATCGATATGCAGTTTTGGCTATATTTTTTAGATTTAGGTACAATTTCCAAGACCAGTCTATCAGGGTCTCTGTGTGTTCGAGAATTCATATCACAGGCTCTTTTGAATAAACTAATGTGTTTTTTTACAAAAACACTTACCTCTAATATGTATAATGATGGAAGTGGCAGTAAGTCATACTCTCTGAATAAAGGTCTACATGACTTGTCAGATGGGATCCCGGCTATAGCTCTAATGCATTTCTTCTGCGCAATGAAAGCTCCATAAAAATCCGTACTATTTCCCCATGCCACAAGGCCATACCGTAGAACCGATTCAATATAAGCATGGTACGATATAAGTGCTGTTGAGATATTTGTCACTTTTCTGAGTTCTCTGAGGGCGTAAACAAAACGATTTACTCTGCTACATATGTCGTTAATATGTGTTTTCCAATTTAAGTCCTGGTCAATCCAGACTCCTAAAAATTTTGTTTGAGCTACATTCTTAATTACTATGTCCTCAAAATTAATATTTAAATTAAAATTATATTTCAAGTGTTTAGATTGATTAAATTGTATAAAATTTGTTTTATTCAGGTTAATAGTTAGATTATTGATGTCAAGCCATTGGATAATATTACGCAAAGTATTGTTTATGTCAATTTCGTGGTCCTTAATTGTGTTATTTTTTTTGTCAGTGGTTATAATAATTGTAATATCGTCAGCAAATAAAATACATTTGTGGTTTGTTATGTCAGAGATACTATTTATATACAATAAGAATAGGGTAGGGCCCAGCACGCTTCCCTGTGGCACTCCCCTACCGTTATGTCTCTCATTAGATGAGTACAGGGTAAGGTTCTTATTTTTATTTATTTTAGTAATAACTACTTTCTGTTTGCGGTTTGATAAATATGACTCAATCCACTTGTAAGCAGGTCCTCTGATTCCGATTTCCTCTATTTTGTCGAGTAATTGTTTATGTGATACATGGTCAAAGGCCTTTGACAAATCAAGAAATAGAGCCGTGGTCAACTTATCATCGTTAATATTATTTAAAATATGTTGAATTAGTGAGTATATTGCTAACGAAGTAGATTTCAACTTTTGGAAGCCATACTGATCACTATTGATTATATTGAATTTATCTACAAAGCTTAACAGTCTATCATGTATACATTTTTCAAATACCTTTGACCAAATTGAAATTAATGTGATTGGTCGATAGTTTTCAACGCACTCTTTACTACCTTTTTTATAAAGTGGCTTCACGAGGGACAATTTTAGTGTTTCTGGGAAAGTTCCCGATTCGAACGAAAAATTTACCAAATAAGTTACAACTTCGATGATTTCTCCAATACTGTAATGATATGATATGTGTAAGAAAATAAAAAGCAAAGAAAAATATTCATTGCATAAGCAGCTTCTTACACTTTATAAAGCACAGGTCCGGTCGTGCATGGAATACTGCAACCACCTTTGGGACGGCTCTGCTAAGTACCAGCTACGAGTATCTGCCCTTGACTCGGTGGAGCGCCGGGCGAAGATTGATCTCTGAAGGCACTCTGAAAATTTCAAATTTCCAGAATCTTGAACATCGCCGCGCATTGGCCTGTTTATCGGTTTTTTACAGGTTACATTTCGGAGAGTGTTCCCAAGAGCTGTTTGATCTTATTCCACCATCTCCCTTTTACTACCGAGGCACCCGGAGAACGGCAAAGACCCACCCCTACGTAGTAGAAATTCCACTGCTCTGCACGAAGCGTTTCGCTTCCACTTTTTAAATTCGTACTGCAAAGGAATGGAATTCTTTGCCGACCTCTGTGTTATCACCTCATTACAACCCGGGTCTTTTCAGGACTAGAGTGAGTCGGCACCTAATGAGTAGGCACGCTCTACCTTAGTCTCCACCTTTGCTTACCATCAGGCAAGATGAGGACAAGTGTCTACCCATAAAATATTAAAAAGAAAATAGGCAAGCGACAGCGAATGATGTTTTTTAATCAGTCAGAAACCTATACGATGAAGACATTTCAGATGTTATGTGATTTATTTAATTATTCGTAGAATAAATACTTCACGGCAATTTCGTGTACTTATTTTTTTCATAAATACGGCAATTGCCGTTTTCAGATACGACAACTGAATTGTTTACAGTCGCAACACTGATTGCACCGAATAGTGCCATATCTAGGGATGCAAAGATGTTAAAAATATCGATATATCGATATATATCGAATTAAGTCGATACTAATATATCGATATATCGGTCTAGTACGCCGATATATTGATATTTTATCGATATTTCTCCTTTTTTAAAAGCTGACTAAAATCCAGTGTAGTTTTATAGCTCCTCTACACGATGGGCTATTATGGTGACCATTCACTGTACACTGTTGACCCAATAGTGTAGTATCTCTGGCACAAACTCTACTCACCACAGATTACAACAATAGATAAGAATCGAGAACAGAATAATGTTTTAGACTTGAGTGTTGCCAGTAACAGCATAGTTTACGGTTTTGTGGGTATTTTAATTTGGGTTTTCGATATTTCGTCCCAATATCGAGTTTCTTTTCGATACTGATATATCGATATCACTGCTGTTTAAATACTGTTTGCAATCATGGTAAGACCTGAGGTTCGGTTCATTTTCCTTATTCGTAGTCACATTGGACCACCTGTTAGAACTATTAACCATGAAATTTTCACAATCGTAAAAGTGAACAGTGATTTCTCACTTTGCACAGGGTCTCTCAGTTTTTTTATTGCTGGGACGAGTTATAGTTCGAGGGCTGCACGCGTGACCTGGTTACTGAGCTTTGGCATTGTTGTTGTTTGGTATGATGTTATTACCAGGAAAAATGCTATATGAATCCAGAGAATACAGTTTTTTCCCACGCCGCAGTCCTTTTTTTCCTGAGAAATGGATTGGATTTATAGGACGCTTCTGTATACCAGTCGATTCACCTAAAGATCGAGGAATCCTTATTTTATAGCAGGGGAGCTTTTGGATTTTATCTATGGTAAGAGGAAAGCAAACTTGCCTGGATTATTCGACAATGAGAACAGACTCAAGCGTTGCAGTGATTACAGCAGAATCAAGTAACCTATTGAACCTTGATCGTTTAAATTCCAGACAACATACTATTCCTGGACTAATCACTTTTCTTATACTTTCTTTCATGGGATGGCATGTTGTTTTTGATCAAAGACTCTGTTAATTTTAAAGTTTCCGAAGAAAATAGAGACTACTGACTACTGTACTACTGTAGTTATTTGTGACGAGACGAATAAATTCAAAAATAGAGTCCCAGGTCCGTGACAGCGACAAGTAGAAGGGGCCCGTACACTAGGATACAGAAGAGAGAGCGTGCCAAGTCCCACACACCATCCACAGACGGATTGGTTAGCCGTATTGGTGTATGGTGAGCAAGTTACATTTTTCAAAAGTAAATCCGCTGATGCTCCTTGCTTGCAGAATTTCAACTATTTGGATCCGAACTGCATCGCTTTACGCATAATTCCATGAAATAAAGCTTACTACGCTCCTGGATTTAGGGCAGTGGTGCAGTTTGCTTACACGTTTTGTAATCTCAAAACACTTGCAGCATCCATTACGAGTCAGAGTTGAGAGATGGTCCTAGAACATCACCTTGCCAAGAAACGCATCAAATTGGTATCATTTAACTATGCTTGTGTCTTACTATCTAACGATTAGAAGTTTTTATACTATCGTCACGCCTACCGTTGTGTTAAAATATACGATCTGTGCTGTTATGGGGCTACTGTAGTCCGTGGACGCTCTAAAATACAGACATGAAACTAAACACATCCCGCGAATGCATGTAATAGTAGTTTGCGTAGCAAAATGGGGTTCCTCTTTTTTTATTGCTACAAAAGGCAGACGAGCAGACGTAAGTGGTAACCGCCGCCTATGGTCTTTGCCAATATCATGGACATAGCCAAGCCGCTGCCTACTGATACTCTCTTTGTATCGAGTGAGTTAGTTGAGTTTGATGATTTATTTGAGTGTAATACTCTCTTTGAACCTCGTTTGAAGATGGATATAGCGCTCGGGAAACACAACAGAGGAAGTTCATTCTAAAGCCAATCCGTACGTGGTCAAAATAAACGCTAAACAAGGAATCGTGGTGGACAATGTTGCTTCCGGGTATGGTACAGACCGTCAACTGAAAAGGGGTTGAGCATGGGAGATACTGGTTCAAAACAGCTTGTTAGAGGGCAGTCGTCTGTCTTCTCTGCAAATTGGTAATCTAGAACCCAAGCAGCAGGTAGTATTAACCTGTTTTATTTATTTCAATTATTTCAATAAACAGACAACCATACCTGTGTTAGTGAAATAAATCCTTTCTTTTATTTTTTTTATTTATTATCTTTTTAACTTATTATTTTAAAGTTTCTTCATTTCTGTTAGATAGTACGTGTACTAATGCATGTGGAACTGACTCTGCGATTAGGTGAGAGACGCTGAAAGGCTGATGGCGTCTTAGTTTCAGTACTGGAAACTCAAAGTACAACCTTCCAAGAATTTCATGCGATGCGTATAAAATAGACATCAACGATTTTGAAAACAATTTAAATTATAACTAATTTAAATTGTTTTCAAAATTGTAAATAGTTTGTTTAATGGCGGATACATACAAAAAAAAATTTAACAAAATTGTAGGGAAAATAATTTATACTAAAGTTGCGGTTGCGGCACGCTATGATGGCCGTTTTAACAGCTGTGATCCCCATAGTTTATCCGTCAGTTTTGACAAACACACTATGGGGATGACAGCTGTCAAAACGACCATCATAGCGTGTCGCAACCTTAAGTCATCGGCGCTGTGGAGAAATGTTCATTTTTGGAACCGGTCATTTTGCGGATTGCACAGTCGGCCACACGTCAAGCTTTACATTTAAACTGCGAAAACAGCCGCTATTAAGAGCGAGATAAGGGCGGTGTCGAGGTCAACATGTAGAGTTTGATGTATTACCGTGTGTGAGAGAGTAGAGTGAGAGAGTGAGTTAGTACTAGAGCCGTTTGCGCAAATAGAAAGAAAGAAGAAAGAAGACCATTATTCACGGCACAAAAGACACACACATATTAATTATAGGTTTAAAATAGTACGTCTATACGTAAATACGGCTATCTTCCCTATTTCTGAAGCCAAGCAGCAATGCTTGCATTGCTGTTTGATGTTTTAAGGAATTTGTACTTCTAAAAGTTTAGCACACACAGACAATCTTACACACACATTCACACACACGCACACATACAAAAACGCACACACGCAAACACACGTTTATTAGTTCAAATTCAAATTCAAATGTTTTATTGCATACCATAATTTTTACATGGGTTCTTAAGTAGTTATAGTATAGGCACAATTATGGACCCTGATGGGCACATCAATATAAATGATGAGCTGAGGAGAGGGTAGATTTTTTCATAATCCAAACAAAATGTTCCTGTATTTTTACCCTTTCAGTGTGAATTAGGTACAAGTCACGTAGGCTATCTTTAATTATTTTTTTTAGTTTTAGTGTTAGTAATTTATTATATCATAAGAATGTATTTGTAATGTCTATATGTTATTTATTTAATATAAGTATTTGGTCAAAAAATATTTAATAGGTATCATTATTAATAATTTATAAACTATTTTACTTTGTTTTGATGTCAATGGTACTAATAGAATGTTAAATTTTATAGAAAGCAATTAAATTAAATAAATGTCAATGTCATAGTTTATCATTTATGTAAATATATTTAATAGGTATCATTATTAATAATTTATAAATTATTTTACTTTGTTTTGATGTCAATGGTACTAAAAGAATGTCAAATTTTATAAGTGAGCAATTAAATTAAACAAAATAAATGGCATGGCAGTTAGTTGTATTGTGTTCATTTTTGTTTTGTAAAAAATAATACTAGTATTTTTCGTATGGTAATGTCTAATGAAAGAGCGGGCCCCTCCTAACACAGGTTTTTAACTTAAAATAAGAAGCCCAACCGCCGTAACTATTGCAATACCGTAGAAAAATAAAGATGTTTTTTTTTACTGTGTTCCAGTTTGAAGGGTTACACGTGCATTAAAATTACTAGGTTCTGTGACTCAAACTCAATCTTTATTCAATATAGACCTTTACAGGCACTTATTGACGTCAAGCAAAACATAAAAATCTAATCAACTAAGAATCTAATTAACTAATTATTTAATCCTTGTACATACACACACCCCAACCATTATTAAGATGTATGCAAATACAAGTCAAATGAGAAAAAAAGTTGACTCTACACCTGCTCGGAAATTGGGAGAGCCTTCTCGAGACGAACAGGCAAAAAAATCCGAAGGTCTTGTATTTATTTTGTCTTTTCTTTAAAATTGCCAACATTACAAAAATAATTTTTACAAACATTTTTATATAAAAAAAATAATATAGAAATGCCTGTCGGAGTGAGTGAAACAGTTACTCAAATGAATGACATTTATCCAATTAGCTCGTAAATTGAGAGAGCCTTCACTAGAAGAATCAAGCAACTGTGAAGGTTTATTTTCTGTTCTCGCAATGCAACACTGCCTTTTTTTTTTTTTTTTTTGGGAGGGGGAAAATGCTTTTACGCATTCCTCGTGGTCGAGCCAAACCACGAGGATATGTGGGACTCCCCGGTCCGAACTCGGCCCGGTCCTACCCACTAAAAACCCCCGCAGCTCCTCCGTCCGTCACGAGACAGGGGGAAGGGGACGACAGCGAGGCCTTGTTCCCACTGACCCCCTGCCCGTGAATGCGTCCGTTTCCGGACTCCCGCTACGCCTAGGGCGTGTGGCTCAGCTGCTTTGTCCGCGGTGCCGGTGTTGTGCGCCGCTCTTCACCACAAAACATCCCAGCACTAGGTGCCCTGGGGTTGGTTACCACTTTTAGCGCGGGGATCCCCTCCCGCGGTCTCCTCTTGTATGATGGGGGCCCCGACTACGTCCTCGCTCACCTCCATTTCTGTCCCTCCGGAGGTTTCGGGTGGCCTGTTTGGCGCTGCCCTCCTCCTTCTCCTGTTGATTTTTGCCTTGGGGGCAGAGCAGGTTTTACCCCCAAGGCGGTGGTCCGCCGGTTTCCCAGCCGCTATGCATAATGGGCATTTAGGCAGCGACAAGCATGTCGACGACCTGTGCCCTGCATCCCCGCACCGGTAGCAGAGTGCGCTCCGGTCCACCTCCGCTCTACAATCTACTCTCAGGTGCCCCGACTCGAGGCACCTGAAGCACCGCATTTCACGGGGCTGGAGGAGCTTCACCTTCGCGGCGGACCAGCCCACCAGCAGCCTCTTAGCAGAGGCGATCTTCTTTGCCGCTTCCACCGGGCAACACGTCCAAGCCGTGCCCATGGTGTAGCGGCCCTGGCGGATCTCTCCCACCCGGACCTCCTCGACTTGGCACTCGCCGATCTTTGCGAGTGTCTCTTTAAGTTCTTCCGGCTAAACAGATTCGTCCAGTCCGGAAACCAACATCTCCGCCATCTTTGTCGGGACGGTTACCCGCGCAACATTCGGGTCAACTACCCTTTTAAGGGCAACAGCGAGGTCGACCGCACTCGCCTCCTTCCCATCGCCCGTAACGAGGATTACGGCCGCCCCAGTCAAGGACCTACGGAACTGGACACCCTCTATGTCCAGCTCCGCGAGGCTTACCTTGGCTCTGGCGGCCGCAATCACCCTGGCGTATGAGTGGCCCTTCTCCTCGGCGCCTGGCTGCAGTGTCAGCATGACTGCCGCCGTTTTCGGCGTACGCAGTTTGGGTTGCCGAGGAGGGGCCTTTTTTTTCGGGGGTGGAGGAGGCTGCTCCGGTATGGTGGTAGATGCCGGTATGCCATCCTCTTTCCGTCTTCTTCGCTGGCCACGCCTCACTACCGTGGTCCAAACCTCCTCCATATTGGATGAGGCCGGCGGCAGTGAGCGTGGCTCCTTCGCTGCGGATTTATCCGCAGCGGCTTTCTTCGCTCTAACTGGTCTGCGCCTTTTGGAGGGAGCCGCGTTTTGAAGCACAGGGGGAGTGCTTTTCGCAGGCTTCCGGGTTACGGGCACGGCAGACATCTCCACGTCAGTAGCCACAGGAGCGGGTGCTGCCTCGGCTCTTCTCTCATGCTCCAGGGAGGGGCGCAGGCGCGGCTCGGGGTTCAGCCTAGGAATGCAACACTGCCTCTAATAACTTTGACAATGTAAACTCAAGATCAGTTTACTTTCGAAAATGTTTATCAATTTACGTGTAAAAATTTTGCCTCGTCTCGAAATTACCTGTATTTTTTCCTGTGTAAGTACATTTATTTTATTACGGCAAACAGTGGCTGCGCCAACATTAGCTTAGGCATCAGACATGATTACCTAAACACTGAGCAAAGAAAGCAATGGAAAAGTATAAACCAAAGCTAGTCTTAATTAGCCGGCGCGGGCACGCGACAGCCTATGTAAAGAGATCGGCAAACGCCAGCTTGTTTAGTGTTGCCATAGCGAATTGTATTTATTTCTAAAATAACGATTTCTAAATCCACGCATGCGCCGGCGGCGGTGACCGTGCAGGAGTGGTCAACTTTTCTTGCTAATGTTCGCCTTTAATTCCGGTTTTTGTGAAAACAATCTTTAAAACCTATTAAAATATGAAACGATTTCCATCTTTACTATTCTTAAATCAAATTCAATAACAACGCAATCAATAGAAACAAGCTTATACTTACTTAGCAAAAAATTAAGCAACCAAGTTTCATATTAGTGAAATAAAGATTGAAATAAATATATAAACCTTCGAGTAGTAGAAGTATTAACATACAAACGAAAATGATGATTGGCCCAGAAAATTCGTTGAGTTGTTTTATGTGATAAATTAATTAACAAACATCAGTCTTTGACAATGCTTAGATTCCAAACTTTCACATTTTAAACCAACGGCAAGTGTCTGCTCTCTTTATCAAACATAAGTTAGAAAGAGATATCGCACAGGTTATTACTTTTCTTGATATTCTGTTGCTATCTCTAGACTGATTTGCACGTAGAAAATAAAATAAAGATTTTTTTATAACATGATCTTTGATGATTAAAGCCGACGAACGGTTTCACACACCTGACAAAACTGTTTTCTGGAACAACATCAGCCAAAGGAGTCGTTGAACCGCATTTTGAATACTTAATGTTATGAAAATACGTTAATGCCGGAAAAGGCAGTTGTTTTAACAATAATCAGCCACTCGCAGTTACTAAGCTGAAAAATTGTTTTGACGCCCAAAGCGGGAGATTTATTCCGAACTAGGAAGTTATGACTACATACTTCATCTTGTAAATACGAATAAGCACATCTATACTTGGTCTTACAAATCATCGAACAATCAACGACATTTTAATGCCCATAATGGAACCAGACACGAACCGTTCCATTTTTAAACGCACCCAATCTGACGTTAACGAGAGCCACGTTAAATATTTGAATAACGAGCGAACTAAACACATACTATAGATCACGGATTGGTGATTTGTCACTGCGCTACAAATTTATTACTGGCCACCGACCGAGATCAAAGTCAGTGATGCCATTACGCGACCGTGGAAACGATATCAAAAGGTTTTTCGGCTTCGATTAGTTTTAAAAATAGAACGCCGGGTTGTGATTCAATTGTTGTTTTAAAGCGTCACTTGATTTACTGGACTTTTGTGGTGTTGTGTGTGGTGTGGAGTGGAGTTCACATGATAAGTGAAAGCAAGCCACAACCTTAATCATCAGACGGGTTAACTGTCTTCTAATACGTTTGGAATACAATAATGTTGTTAAAAATATTATGGCGACATCGTCAACATCTCTTTCAAGCCACTTCCTGTTGGTGTCTCCTTAGACACGCAGGAGTCTGCCTGGGCCGTTACGTATAACAATACGATATACGTGTGGATGGCTTAAGTATCCTTTGCCGTTGACCTAAACCAAGCAGAACTGCTCCAATAGGGTATCTAACCCGGAGACCACGAATACTGTTAAATATGAAATATCGAGGGACTTAAACAGCGACGGTGGCGGTGTGGAATCGGCATTGGCCTAATCGGGAGGTCCGGGGTTCGATCCTGCCATGTACCAACGGTTTTTTGTGTTTGTAATTTCATCTGTACATTTGTCCGACTCTCCTACGGTGAAGGAAAACATTGCGAGGCAACCTGCATACATCTGCGAAGAAATTCAAAGGTGTATGTGATATCGGTCAATCTGCACTGGGCCAGCGTGGTTGATTGATTAAGGTCTAAAACCCTAACTTAGGGTTAGCTCGAGTCCCACTGTGGGGGCATATATATAAGCTGTGGTGTGTGTGTGTGTGAGTGAGTGTGTGTAGACTATAAATGATAGAGATAGTGACTTTAAATCGATAATCAACTCATCCAGCTTTTAACTGTAATTACAGCCTTGCCTTAAACGGTGTGTCGACCCCGCTCCAAATATTTTAAAGCGGCCAATGACACACGGGAAGTGAAAGTAAGCTCCCGAAAGGCTTTGTAATGATATATGGATAATTTGCTTGATTAGTGGCCGGCGAGCGAAATGTTAAGTTCGCCGGCACGCAATCGACACTGATCACTCACGCGATTCTCTCGCAAAAATACAAACTGCCAAATGAAGTTACAAGATTGCACTGCTGACGATTTTAGTGACTAGATAGTGAGTAAATTAAGGTACATGGAAATATGAGAATGCTGATGGGGTTTTTTTATAGGTGATGGGTAGACACTTGTCCTCATCTTGCCTGATGGTAAGCAAAGGTGGGGTCTAAGGTGGAGCGTGCCTACTCATTAGGTGCCGACTCACTCTGGTCCTGAAAAGACCCGGGTTGTAATAACACAGAGGACGGCAAAGAATTCCATTCCAGGGTGATCAGCATTTTAACACTTCAGTGGTATGCACCCCCCTTTTTACCCGACTGCGCAACGCAAAGGAAGGTAATGCGTTCATCAGTCTATGTACGAGTATCTTATGTTTTTTCCTTCATCATCACGAGTATCTTATTTAGTAGCACTATATTGACCAAACGCGAGGATCGATTTGAATGATTCTCATGTCTATCGATTCAAGCGAGTTTCCTTAAAGACAAGACAGTTATCGAAATCGAACATGGCGACCATCAGGCGCCTTATCTATAGAGTTTGTTTGGTTGTTTGTTTGTTTGAAAAAATATTTTTGTATTGGATAGTCCATTTATCGAGGAAGGCTTTAGGCTATATAACATCGCGTTACGACTAATAGGAGCTGAGCATCAATGAAAAATGTTGCAAAAATGGGAAAAAAGATATGGCGAAACGTAGTTCGCGGGCACAGCTAGCTGGAAATAAAATAAATAGGTCTCTGAAAATTAATTTTCAAAAAAATTGTAACGACATTACATCGTTAAATTTCAAGAAATAAAACGATGTAATGTCGGTAGCCGAAAGTCAGAGCCCGCGCGCGAGCATAGAGGCATGAGTGTACTATATTTTTTTAAGTAAGTAAATAAAACTGATTATTAAACATTAATAAAAACGTGGTAAATAAAGAAATAACATTAAAAACCCTACTGCCTCCGTGGTCTAGTGGTTGTGACCACCGGGTGTTGATCGGGAGGTCCGGGGTTCAATTCCCCATAAGGGCAGAAATTTTTCTGCTCCGTTTGGTTGGTGGAATGCCTTTTGAGTCAGCTTAGCTAGCTACCGCCATCTTACCTAAGTTTGTCGCCATAATAACAATGTTTATTGTTGTGTTTCGACAATATGGAACATGCAATATTTTTATTTTTGCGTTTATTGTAAAGAATCCCAAGTAGAATAGATCACAAGTATGATAAAAATTAAAATAATAAATTTTCTTGCAATAAAATGCAGTCTGAAACTAACAGTTTCAAACTTCGTGCTAAAACGGGCCTACAGTTCTGATAACGTCACTCTTGTCTGTCACTCATTCGTCGCTAACATTCAATTCAAATATCGTAGGGAAGTTTCTATTTGTTTTAAATTACTTATTTTAAATGGACTATCTATCACTATAAGATATAATATAGTCAGAAAAATGCAATTATTTCTCTGAAAAAAGACGTTTGGATTATGTTTTATACCAATGTGTCCATCGACTTCAAAGAAGTTCCCAAATAAATTGTTTTTAACTGGACCTTCTGATCCAAAGTTGAAAAAATGATTGTAACACGATAACCTTCTTTTCGTACTTTATGCTCTTAATGAAACACTCATACTTTACTGTAAGTTAATACTTTAACTACCTCAGAAGTTTAGTTCCTTTCATTTCTGCACTCGACAACTCGGCACCTTCAACAAAAAAGTTACTACCATGTCGACACTAACTCTCGGTAGGTTTCTGGGGTCTATTTTTATACAACCAACTACCATTTTTTACATAAAAGTTAATAATTTTCATTAAAATAATGTTTACCTTTACATCTGACGGGACATAAAACACGAGTGACGTCATTAGTCGCTGATTGGTAGATCAAGATGCGTTCCGTTTCGCGTATTTGTCATCCGCAATTTTTCATGAAAAATAGTATTAACTAAAATAAAAACATTGCCATCATTCTTATTTTAGGTTTTTATAACATTTTAGTTACAAATCATTCATAAATATTACATTTGCATCTTCCCTATTAGAGGTAGGATAGCCAGTTCCTCAGTTATTGAGGAGTCCAGGTGCTCCTCGGCCTTATCATCACTTACCATCAGGTGAGATGAAGGCCAAGAGCTTCCCTGTCGTATATAAAAAAAATCCGACTGTATATAAAGAAAACATTGAAAAAACTGAAAAGAAAAAATAAAGTCCAATAGTAAAAAATCCTAGCAGTCGTGACCCATTAATCTTCTTTTTATTAATTATTCAATATTTACTTTTTATGCCTTTTATCAATAGTCAGGATGATCCAGCATCTAGAAAACTAAGAACTTACTTAACAGTCTAATGTTACAGATGTTGTTGAGAATTCATTATTTTACATCCACTCCGTAATTCGCAAATAGGTGAGCGAAAACACTCATTGACGATCATTGGTTAGCAAAACACGATCGACGAAATCAAAATACTCAAAGTTTGTAAATAACGTTTTACCACATCATAATACTGTGGAGTTTGATACCTCGGCGAATCGGTTATTACATCGACTCCACTTGGCAGTGCATCACGTAGCGACCATTGTCTCTAAGACCCCCATCCGTCATACCAATCTGTGGCACATCTCCAATTTGTAATCCCCATAAAGGTCGGCAGCAGAATTACCACCAAAATTATTAGTACTCACGCAAAAATATCCTCTGTCTAAACCGAAGAATATTCTAGAAATTATTAACCATAAACAAAACGTAATCCTGCATTCAGTTTGGCGTGTTTCCATGTGAACTTTAATACTGAACCATTACATATTGAGGCTAATAAAGAATTCGCAATCCCCAATAAAATTTGGAAAATCACTCAAATCTTAATGTTTCGAACTGTCAATACGAGTTTAAATATAGTATATAAATAATCCTTACAGCGTCTATCCAAAGTCAGCTAAATTAATAAAATAAATTACTGAAAAAGGTATTTTGGCAGAATTGGTCTGTCAATATTTTTTAATACACAAAAGGGAACCTTTTTGCCTCTTTCCTGATGATGGTAAGTAACGATAAGGCCTAAGAAGCCTAAAAAGGCCGCATTGACAGAATCCTAATTAATCTTTTTATGAATATTCTAACTACAATCAATTCCTAATTTGTGGGCCATTTTACGAATATCCATACAAAGCAGTGTCAAATAGAATAATTGCTTATAACGAATTGCACTCCATTTATAATACGAATCATACGAGTATTATAATCATATTATGATTCTGCCGATGTGGCCTTTTTAGGTCCGCTGGACTCCTCAACAACTGAGGAATTGACTATCTTACCTGCGACTGTCGAAACCAACCAAAATGGGCAGAAAATCTTCTACATGCGGGGATAAATCCCAATGGGGAATCAACTTCGTACCTCCAGACCAGTCCGTCAGTCCTCAACCACTAGATGAAGAAGACGGTTGAGAAATAAAATAAAAAGTGTAATAAAATACTAGACATACAGTGCGTAACGAATAGCCCGAGAACCCATAAAGAATAGAATAGAATAGAAATCATTTTATTATCATAACACAAACGACGCGCTTACACAAACAATAAGTGAATAAATGAAACAAAAACTAAAAAAAAGAAGTTACAATTTAAAAAAAATAAACAATTATTGACCAAATTATATCCGCTATACATTTGAAAAATATATTTCTAACATCAGTATTTACAAGTAATCAATTACGGCATAGAGACAGGGGGGTGCCGCTGGCACACAAATAATTATGTGAGCAGTTGGTGTTATTTATATTTATATTATTAAAATATATATGATTGAATATTTTTATTATCAAGTATTAAAAAATGTCATACATAAACACCATCGTATATCAATATACTAAACATGCTCCTTAAGGGATCCACAGGGTTCTTGGTTCACACTGTATATTTGATTGTATCCAATTAGGAAACGATCGGCGCGTAGAGAAATTCTCTACTATGCAATCGCATCAGAATTGATGAGATTCGTAGAACTAGAGTCATCGACATAGCCCGAAGAATTGGGATGATGACTGAAGTCAAATTTTTACGTCTCGTCATTAAATATTAAAATACCGTGCAAAAAGATGCAGACCTGTGAAATTAGAATTAAAAATCGGCTTAAAAATACATTAGATTCAAGCATTTTAAGTTGTTAATTTGAAGGCGATTAGACAGAGAGATCCGACATCAACCGTGACGTCATCGTTGAGTAAGGCCATATAAACTTCTTGGAAATTGCCGTTTTGCTAGAAAGAGATGGAGAAAAATCTTTAATACCTTATATCTTGGTTGTTTTTATAGTTATTCGAAAAGCGATTTTTTCTTTCTATCTATTTATTATATGAATGAGCTTCTATTAAAGCAAAAAAAAATTTTGTCATCTAGCCAATTGCAAACCTTAGTGGCAGTGGGCAGGACACATCGCTTGTAGGAGTTACGGCCGTTAGGGCGGAAAAGTCCTCAAGTGGCGGCCGCGTACCGGGACACGCAGCGTTGGTAGGCCGCCGTGGACCGACGACCTGGTGAAGGTCGTAGGAAGCCGCTGGATGCGGGAGGTGCACGATCAATCGGTTTAAAGATTCCTAGGCGAGGCCTATGTCCAACAGTGGGAGTCTCTTGGTCGAAATGATGATAATGATGATTTAGGAAACATCTGGCCGACAGGAACCCAACTACAGCTACATACAGACGAGGCTCTAGCACTACCTAGTGCTAGATCCTCATTGAATCGAAAGTGGGGACAGCTTAAGCCCGCTTTTGGAGGGAGGTTTAAGAGGACTTCGTACGGACCGTTTTTATTCATACAAACGTAGTCCCCCGTTTCCTTCCTGCATAATGGCAATAGTTGATCTATTTTTTCCAAAAACATCAATCGCCACTATAAGCAAGTTCCCATGGTTTCTTTTTTTATTAAGTTTATAACTAAAAGGGATAACCTTCAAAAACTTAAAAGTAAACTTTAAAGTATTGGCCTGTTCTTGTACTATATTTGAACACATAGCGAACGAAAATGCAAAAAATAATTAAATCGGTTCAGTTTGGGCAGAAAAAACAGGGGACTACAAAACGTCTATTTTGTGTACTTTTCAAAGTTATTTTCAGTCCGAGCTGCAGTTGGCTCCATCGCACCCAGCTCGGTTGTTCGGGCATAGCGCGACAGCAATTATTTTACAAATAGGTACCTATTTTTGAATTCTCTCGACCTTAGTGTTTCCCTTTAAGCAACTGGCGTAATGATTGAGATACCGGGTCTGACCACATTTCGCGCTTTTTCGCTATAAATTCACTTCATGTTATGGGTGCAGAGGAACGCATGGTATTGATTTGTCTATATGGGTTCCTCTAGGGATCTTCTAGTTCTAGGGAACGCATTTTTTTATACAACTAAGTTGACAAACAAGCAAACTGCCCACCTGATGGTAAGTAGTAACAGTCACCTATAATACATGTGGCTCCTGTGAGATTCGCAACAAAACAGCAACCCCCACAAGAACCTCAGTGTACGTTGCCGACTTGTGACATCAGATGTAAACTCACTTTTTACTATGGACTCATTTTTCAGTATGGGCTCTATGTACAAAAATATATATTTATCTCAATGTAGTGGGTCGATCGCGGTGAATAAAAAAAAAAATCAGAATTAAATAAAAAATATCTATAAAATAATGGCTATAATGACCAATATCATTTTTTTCTCACTTTTTCTGAAAGGTCCAATTTTTTCAAAAATACGACCACATTACAATATACCTATTGTACAATTTTATGATTTATGAGTAGTCGATACAGAAAAAATTAAAACAAATAATTAGTTAATCAAAACAAATAAAGATTTACTTAACAGTTTTTAAACATTATTTTGTAGATAGTTTTGGTCTAATTTCACCCTCTTTCGGGTTGCACTTTATCCAGGGTCACACTGTATTAGATAAGTTTGTACGGTTCCCTCGGTGTGTGACTTCAGCTCGTACTTAGCTGTTTTTTTTTCTTCTATTATTTCGTATTGTTAGTTCGTATTATTTCGTATAGTTCATTTTTTGGCCACGCACGATGATCGATCGATCCCAAAAAACATCGAAATTGAAACTAGCAGTATTATTCGGCGATTCCTCTCGTTAGCGTGTGCACGTGCTCCGACAAAGTATCTAATTGCCTCGCTCGTCCATGACCGCGGAGTAACAACATTAGTGGCCGTAAACTGGCTGATAAACGCGCTTTTGTTGTCCCAGAGCCAAGTCTAACTGACCGAGACATTTGAGGAGGTCATTAAGACTGGGCATGTCATTACGTTGTTAAAAGTATTAAAAGCCTCAATGGCTCATTATTGTATTCGATACTTTCAAGGGTTCCGTTCTTTCTTTAAAAAAAAACAAGTGTTTCAAGTTGGACCCTTAGTGCATTTAGCGTAAATGCTCTAAGGGTCCAAACTTAGTAAGGGTCCAAAGCGCCACCGACGCTCTTAATGCTTTTCTCCCGTTTTCGAACAATTTCGATTTACCGCCACAAATATAAAACATACAACTGTATGTTTTATCCAAAATTCATATATGATCTTGTTGAACATTTTATCTAAACATTCTTAGAGACAGAAACGTGATTAACAATATTTTGCTCTATTGAAAAAAAATCCAAACTCCCTCTGTTCAATATTTTAAAACAGCTGTAAATCAGAAAATAAAATAATAAATGGCGTAAAAGTTTTACCAATAGACGTGCATTTTTACTGACTAGAAAATTGAAAAAATTACATTTTTTATTTTGTACTCCAGTTTTCCAAAAATCGATTAAAACGTTTTAGTTCGGTCACAGCGCGTAAGCGAAATTAGAAGCTATGCAATCATCAACTATTGCAATAAAGCAGTCGCAGTGCACGAGTAGATTTCCTGGCAAACCTCGCCTTAAAAGCCCAATTTACTACTAACTAAAACAAACAGAAAAACTCCTACTCTCATGGGAAATCAAACCCCAGACCTTCACATCGATACCGGGTGATCCTAACCACTAGACCACGGAGGCGGTTACATTAAACATGTAATAATAATTAGCAGAACGTGTCTTTTTCTGTATCGCAAATACAACGATTACGACCCTAGGACGTTTGATTTATTACTCACTTAGCGTTTAATAATGACGTATTCCGCAACTTCAGTGGTTCTCAATCTTTGTTTTTCAATAAGACGATGAAAGTGTTGAAAACATTTTTGCGTAGGTCGTTTTAATGTGTTTATTTCTTTAGTTAGTTATTAATGTATATGAATATGCTATTAATGTCTTAATTTTTTCTATTTTTTGTACTATTATAATTTTCTTTGGTGTTAGTCAAAATTTTTAATTATTTTACTTTTATTTTTGTGCGCTATTCCTCTTATGTACGAAGCTACTTTCTTTAACCTTGAATTTGCCTGGTAGAAATTACTACCTTCACCATAAGGCCGCCTTTTGTCAATCCTGTTATATCCTCCGTATGCGTATTCTATATGCAATTGTTTACTCGTCCATTTATTTATTCAATTTGAGCGAAGTCCCTTAGATCCTTAGGAACTTTGGCTGTCTCCATCTTTTAGATATTCGGCGACCTGCTGAATAGCCAAAGATATTTATATAGACCATCTTGCAAGCAGAATAGTGTCTATTCTTGTCGCAAAATGGCATATCGGCATAAAATGAGCAAGATGTTTTAAGAACTTAAGTTAGCCCCACCTAATCGCGGACTTGGCGTCAATAAACGAGGCCCTGGCCCATGCCCAGCGGCATTACCCCCAGCAGTAGGTGATTGTGGCTGAGATGATGAGGATTCATTAACAATCAAACAGCTGAACAGGTGACGACGTTCTTGAAAGCATCAGTGATCCTGTGACATCGACCATGACGATTTATGATTCAGGAAACATCAAAAAATAATTCTGAAAAAAATTGATAATGCACAGAAGATAACGTAGAAAGTATACAAATATTATTTTCGATAAGAAAGCCCTTTAGACATTACCTGTAGACGTTAGAATTTAAGTCACTCAAAGTAGGCGAGGTTTTGTAGTATAAATGTCTTGTTTGACGTGTTGTTGACTGTTCAAAGTCTAGGTCTAGGACCTAGAATATTTGACGTTGAACAGTCAACAACGCATAGTCTTTAGGTGGAGAACCACTGCCAAATGCCTATTATCATATTTCACCCAATGTCCTCAAAAGCTACCGCGTTACTGCTACGTTAGTAAGGTTCGCAACATCACAGAATTATTAATTACAGTGTGGTAAACGCCTACTATTTTCCTATCATGAATCATAATCATGGTTAATGTAGTGAAAGTGAACCGCGGAAATATTCCTAATCCGTAAGCATGTATATTTTTAGCTTCAAATAATCAGAGTGGAGGTGAATAGAGGACCCTCTTGCTGCCCTTTTTCCCTCGGAGTGAGAGATGTGCCTCCCTATAGACACGCTCCAACTACCCTCAGCAGCTGAAGAGGGACTAGCCCAATTGAACTGACATCTGACTGGGAGATATGACCCTGACTAGGGGCCTAACCATGATCGCTTATAGGTTTAAACAATACGAAAACAGAGACACCGCTCCTTCTGCTTATAACGCCATCATACTCTTTGTACGGTTTTTATATTTTGAGGGGTCATGGTTAGGAGGCTGGTCGCCTATCTGGGAATCACAAACAAGTTTTAAACCTAGTGATCCCTCAGTAATAGTGACGTTTATTTGGGAGAATATGGTTTTAAATTACACGATAATATTTTACAATGCCTCACATAGCTGATATTCTATTGAACAGAGAGTCAATGTGTAAATGTTACTTTTTCTGATAGTCAAAAATTTTTATCATAATTATTACTTATATTTAATATTATTACTTATATTTTATTCTAAATGTTTTATATATTTACAACATCATTTTTGTTAGTACAATGTCAAATGTAAGTACATTAGATAGGTGCAACGTCAAAATTTAATTTATGAAATTATTACGAATTTATAATAAAGAACTAGCTGTGGTGCCCGCAAAGTAAATTTTGCCATAATAATTTATAATAAAACATTCTTATCTTTTGAATTAGCTGGTGGTGGTCTGGAGTCTTACGGCAATATGTTGGTAGTTTCTCTTTTTTTTCGGGGACTTCATAAAGAATCTGCCGTATCGAGAAACCCTTATTTGACGACATGCGTTTTTTTACGAACTGTACTTTTAGTACTTTTTATAATGTAGGGCGAAACAAGAAACATTTTGTTTGTGAGGCGAATAAGGAAATTTATGGAATTTGGGGCGAAAACGTGGGACGAACACGGAACAAATCCTTCGTACCCGCCGTTGGCTAAACGGCGAGAGTGTGTGGGGCTCTCCCGACGGAGTGCCAGGCATAACCACTAAAACCCCGCGGTGCTCTCCCTGCCCTTGTGGGCGGGCGTGGTAGGGTCCACAATGTGATACCACAGCCCACGCGCCCGGGCTCGACCAGCTGTCGAGCTATCGCCAAGGAGGGGATTGTCCGAGAACACTAGGACAATCCCCCAAACAGTGGTGCTCTAAGGCGGCATGAACGGGGCCAACCGTGCACGCAGACCTCCACGGCAGGGTCATTAGACAGGCTTGCGTGCAAGCCCGCTTTTTCCTGCCTATACGTCTGCGGCGGAAAGGAGCGGCTTGAGGATCTTAGGTATGTTAACCTAGCTGCTTGGTATCGAAATGGGTTATTCCGTCTAGAAAAGTCCCGGAAGATACTGTCAAAACGAATTCCTTGTGAGGGACTGAACACTGGGTCATGGGTATTGAGGCTATGATAAAAACCAAAGACATTATAAGAGATAGACCGACAATACGCGCGGCCTCTAAGAAACCCCCTTCAACCACAACAGCGGTCAGGCGGCCGCTACTCATACTGTATTTGTACTGCATTCGACTGTCGAGCGCGCGTCAAGTTATAAAAATACTTAAACATGCCCAAATAACTTCGTTTTGTAGTGTAAAAAACGAACAGTAATAAAAACTAAATCACATTGTAACATTATTTATTACCGATGAGTCTTAATTATGCTTATTTATTTAGCTATTATCATATCAAAATTGGTTGAAGGGGACTTCATACATTTCGTTTGCATTGTTGGTCTACTCTTATAATGTCTTTGATAAAAACTATCATAAGTTCGATAACATTAGATCCTCGTAACAAGAGCTGCATCAAAGCCCTATCATAAGAGAAACCGTAATGGCATTATAATCTGAGATAACGAATGGCTAATAATCACCTTCGCTACCTCGCCGAGCAGAATCTGTCCAGTGCGCGGACGCGACGAATAAATCGTCGAGCCATTCGAATGATAGATATTAATCGGGACGATTAATCTCGATTATCGCGAGCGATTCTCTGAATCGATTATGGACTTAACAATCGGTCAAGATTGGTTGTCGGCGATATTCATAACTACGATTGGAATGGGAAATGTTTCAGAAGTTAGTAATTGAGTAAGTATTTAACTCTATCGATATCGTACAAATATCAACATGCATAAAAATGTGTATTTATTTATTTGGCATTTAATTTGCATTTTAGTGGTTCGTATCTAAAAAGGAAAAAACGGAACCCGTATAAGGGACCCGTCTTTTTCTTTTTACGACACGGAACTCTAGAAGACGCAGTGACAAATATAAAACTTATTAAATTAGTTTGCTTTACTTTTAACCAAATTTGTAAAGATTTTCAATATAATACGTACATTGATACGATACGATTAACAGGGGTTATTATCTACTTTGATTTAACAAACTAAACAGAGATGAGTTGAATTTTCAGTTGAAGTAGAAGAATACAGTTGTCGTTCCGTCCCTAATTGTTCATACGTCAACAAGGTATGTTGTTGACGCCAGATTGCACTGCTCTTTGTCGGATGTTGCAATACATAGCTGAAGACAGGTTGTATGCAGGATAATGATAGGCAAAATTTTTTAGCGCCTAGGTATAAAACATCTAATTGCGAAGTTGATAGAAATCTACAAGATTTTTTACGGTGATATTGTCTAATATCATACCAAGTTGAATAGTCTAGTTGGACTCCAGTTCACCAGTGGTCAACCCAATGGTTTTTCGATATCCGATTAAACCTCACCCTAAAACGTCTTCTCTCCCCATGGAAGTCTCCCCATGGAAATCGGGAAGGCCCCACTTCATCGAACGAACCCCACTGACACAGAGCCAGAAGTATAAATACGCTAGGACTTCCAGTTTCACTTTAAAACTAAGACACAGATTAATAATGGAGACATTTCGACGATGAGACAATCAAATTAAGTGTTAAATTATTGAATGTCTTCCCCACGAATTACGCCAATCAAACCTTTATTAATATTGATTTCGTAACACGGAAAATATATTTCATAATCTTACTACATCACGCACGTAGACGGACAGTGGAACAAATTCAACAGTAGCATTACTATGAGCGCTTAAATCACAGTTGGAACAATATGTGGACGGAGACAGCGCTATTAATCGTTTGGCGCCATCCCGCTTAAACAACGCTTTTGACATAGTTTAATGTGATCATAGTAGCTGGAAAGCTTTAATTACTAAGTCGACGCTTCCCGAACAAGTCGTTCAAATCGACCGTGGAGGTGCAAATAGGAACGTTCCCGGAATAAACTAGACACAAAAGGAACACTGAACGCACGCGCAGACAGACAATCTACGTCAACCTAAATGACTCGCTTATTAATTGAGCTGCAACCAACCACTTATTAATTACTGGAATTAGATTTGTAAGTATTATGTAACCACATTTGATTGTGGACGGAATAAAAAAAAATATCAAGTACGAGTAAAGAATGAACTCTTTGGAAAAGTAAGGTGACGTAACTCATTAATAATCTGGTCTACTGGTGATCTAGTTACTGAGACCCGATTCCTGACCTGATATTTATCTGGACGTTTTTCTCCTTGGTTTGTTTAGTGCAAGGGCTTCTGAGACTGCCTGGCTAGCTACCAGCGTCTTACTTAAGTTTCTCGCCATTAGTGATAATGTTAATAGCAGCAGGCGCAACACGGGCTGCCAAGACTGGACTCGAGTCACGCATTATCTCACAATTTCAGTGACATAATCTCTATGTCTTAAAGAGTAGTACGCTGGCGCGTATTTAGTGTAACTGACGTGATAAAAATTTCTTGACGCTCGTCAAGGAACACATGTGACTGAATTTTATCACAAATTTCTTGGCGTGCCTGTGCTTCGACTGCTGTGGTTGTAGCAAGGGCTTTAATACTTTGAAAGATGTAACAGCAGTCGGAGAGCAAGAAATTTGTGATAAAACTCAGTCACACGTGTTTCTTGACGAGTGTCAAGAAATTTTTATCACGTCAGTCACACTCAATACGCGCCACCGTGCTACTCTTTAAGACATAGAGAATATGTTACTGACATAGTGAGATAATGCGTGACTCGAGTCCAGTCTTGGCAGCCCGTGCTACGCCTGCAGTAGTGTGTTCCGAGAATCAGACGTATGATAGTTTATTCCTCAGTTGCTCTTATAAGAGTTCGAGCGCGCTGTCACTCGCACTGGCCTCTCCATCGGCTATAACTATGACCGCGTTTAAAAGCGCAATCAATGTCCACTGTCTTGTATTTAATGGTATCATGAACTTCGTTTTAAAAAATTGAAAAACCTTACCGGAGAGTAATATTTTTCGCTTATTCTTCTTCTTGTGGCAATTTGCCCAATGAAGGGATACGCCAGTCCCGTTTCTTACCGCTGGGTTTGTCTTAATCAAATGTCACAATGACGTTATTTTTTTTTCGAATAAAGCAGAGGTTTAATCGGTATAGAGCTAAAAGCTGCTTTAAAAAAAATAAATGTAAAAAAACCCTTTTAAAAACAAGCTTTTATTTAAATGCGCTGAAAAGAAAAAATAAACTTTTACTTATAACGTCATTTCACATTTGACACAATTTATATGACATAAAAGCTTGTCGCGAGATTTACTTGTGTGTAGTAAGTTAAAAGTACTTAAAATAGTACTTCTAAATACCTACTCGTATTTACTTAGTTTGAAAATTGTAATGTATAAAATTATTCACATTAAATTATTTAATTTACTTGTTTATCTATCTTTGTAAAAGCTGTATTATTTTCACACTTCGTCAATCCTAAGTTTATAAAGCCCGAATCATAAATCTTAATTTCATTAACATCACAATATTAGAACTAATCTATTTAGGATCATTGTGAAATACATGCGCACATTTAGTTGTGATATAATTAACTGCATCATTTTCCACTCCGTTGACCCGTTACACGTAATTTATTGCATCCCAAACATCTTTATTGGGACACAAGTCTTCCTACATTGTCGGTTCGACTTTGTTGGATACTGGTGTGAGCCTAATTTGGTCACAGGAAGTGATTGTTGTGTCGTCATAATATATGTAAGTTACGAGTACGGCTGGCTGGAAAGCAGAACTTTGTGAATAGCCAAAATGGATGTAGGAAAAGCGTCAATCGAGTTAATTTATAACCCTAATACTTCGACTCCACCTGTTTCAATGTTAGTAAGTATTAATGTCTGCGTATTACGCGTCACAATAGTAACTACGCCTAACGCCATTAATAATGTCACATTATATTTAACGCGCTAATCGATTGGACTGTCAAAATTATGATGCAGGTGGAGCAGTAGTACAATAGGAATTAAAGATTTTTCTTTATCAGCATTAGATCGTTATCATTTTAGACTTCAGTCATTGTTGATCGTCGATTTTTTACATTTATCGTAGGTATGGGAGAATTGTCAAAAATAGACGGTTAACTTTTAATCGCTTTTCTTACGTGTCGGTGAACTCCAGCCTTAACATTGCATTGATTCCGAAACTAATGACAGCATTAACAAATAAAATATCAAATCAAAACTACTGAGTTCATTATAATGCTGTTATGTTTGTTGTATATCAAATAAGAAAAGGAAACCGTTTTTTTTTTAATAAAACATTAAGATCTGTTTAGTGATGTACTGAATGTAAACTCGTGTCATAATGACAATATTAACATAGGTACGACGGCTACGACATACTTGGATCATGTATCTCAATAAGATACATTGCAGCGACAAATTGCAGGCTCGTCAATCAAAGTTAGAGACAACGATCATAAAGCAGGGACACAGCGAATGTACGCCACTGATATTGACCCAGGTGTTAAAGAACCGATAAATAATTTACCGACGAAATGGTCCAACAACGTCTATGGTTGTCAACGGAGCAATGAATTGTTTGAAATTAAGTAGCTTCTGATAGCTTTTCTCTCAGTGCATTAAAAATAAATAAAAATGTTCAGACGATGCACATTTATTATTTTATGAGAAACTCCATTATTTTGAGTTCAATAAATAATTTAGCTATCATAACGAACTACTTAATAATTTTATTATCTTATTGCCATGAAATGAAAGGCCATAATAAATTTGAAATCACCCGTATATCCTTTAACGGTTTTATTTACCTTGACCTGTTTCTTTGTTTGTTTGGGTCAAATCTTTCAAGTTAAATTTGATCTACTTGCCAGTGTCCGATTAAGATGAAATTTGGTATACATTCTTAGTTTAGATGACAAAATATCAATTAATCATAAATTGTTCTAAATCCAAAATGGCCGCTGCAACGAAATGGCGGATTACTAGTTTTTGTACAACCCCGCAATATGGGTATCAAATTAATTTGCAGAATACAGTAGATTATGAAAAAAAGTGAAATAAAACTAAAAATTAAATAAGTAAAAAAAATGTTAAACGGTTGAAAACAAAGATAACAATGATGTAGATAATGTACTAAAACTAAAAAATAATTCAGTAGGTCCTAGGTACCAGTCATCTAGGTTAGGAAAGTGGGGTACTCTCCTCATTAATCTAGGGCATTGATCAGACGAAAAAAATATTTAGATGAATATCCAGTATTTAGATTTGAAATACAATATCTAAAGAGCAATATTAGAGACTATCCTTATCTATCTATCTGGAGTTCGAGGGGATACTAGGGGCGACGGAGGGGCGTCCCCCAGCGGGCCACTGCGACCTGTACAGATCTATTGTGGCCGACCCCTCTATTTTAAAGGTCTCCAAATAGGCCCGCGGCGTTGAAAAAGCCAATAACCTTCTTTGGAGACAGAGCCTTCGCATCATGTGGTGGCAGACTAGGTCCACCCAGAGCTCGGCTCCTTGTGTGGATGAGAGCATGACATTCACAAAGAATGTGAAATGGTGTCTCTTCATCCTCACCACAAAATCTGCACGTGGGAACATTAGTCAGGCCCATTCTATGCAGATGTTTGTTGAGTTTGCAGTGACCAGTTAGGGCTCTAGTGAGCGCCCTTAATTGGCCCCTGCTTAGTTGGAGGTTTTGTATTGCAACTCCGGGTGAAAATTCCCTAATGAGCAATTTCGAGTGCAGTAGTCCAGGGGAATGGGCCCACTGGAGTCGGGCTTGTGTTTGTACCCAATCTCTGAGGACTCTCTTTTTAATCCCCCTCGAAATGCCACAAGCTGGTTCTGGTCCTATGAGAGCGCTCTCGGAACTAGCCCTCGCCAGTTCGTCGGCAATTTCATTGCCTCGGATATTGGAGTGGCCTGGAACCCAGCCAATCATTACCGAGTTCCTGGTCCCCAATTCATTCAAGGCTTTCGTGCACTCTAAGGTGATTTTGGACTTGAATTCTACAGCATCAAGCGCTTTTAGAGCAGCTTGGCTGTCTGACAGGATGAGGATGTTCTTACCCTCATTCGACATGTTTGCGTGAACGCAGTCGATAATGGCATACATTTCTGCCTGGAATACGGTGGCATATGCGCCCAGGCACGTGGTTCTCCTGGATTTCGCACTACCTCCGAAGACACCTGCACCTGACTGGCCCTCTTTTCTAGAGCCATCAGTGTACCATGTCTGGTTAGCTTTCCTAAAGGGCTCAGGGACTTGCTTGTCCCATTCATCCCTATTAGGAATCATGACCTTGTAGTTCTTCTTGAACTCCAAAGTTTCAATCATGGCATCGGCTGGCATTGCCATGACAGGATTAACCATTAGGCTGCCCTGTAGCTTCCTCATGGTTTGGGATTTCCATCTCGATCTGCCCCCCTCCACAGCTCGGAGCATTGCCATCCTAGCCTCCCCCTGTATGAACAGGTGGAGTGGTGGGAGGTTCAGGATAGCCTCCATTGCAAGGATGGGAGAAGATGAGATAGCCCCCGTAATCATCAAGCAGGCACATCTTTGCAGGCTTTCCAGGGCCTTTTTGGTGGTCCCTACTGCAGTCTGCTTAAACCAAGCTATACACCCGTAGCTAACCATAGGTCTTACCACAGCGGTGTAAAGCCAGAGAAGGTGACTAGGTTTCAGTCCCCACCTGGAGCTGGTTAGCCTACGGCAGATACCTAGCGCTGCTTTGGCCTTCTTGATAATGTTGCCTATATGTATACCCCAGTTAAGTCTTTGATCCAGGTGGATCCCAAGGTATTTGGCATTCTGAGAGAATTCAATAGTTCTTCCAAACAGTTTAGGAGGCTTGAGGCCGTCTAAATTCCTCCTCCTAGTGAAAGGAACTATTATGGTTTTGCTGGCGTTCACAGACAGCCCCACCTGGCAGCACCATTGTTCGATCTTATTAAGAGCGAGTTGCATGAGACCTGATATAGTTGAAGGACATTTTCCAACTATGTGGACCACCAGGTCATCTGCGTATCCTTGAGTGGGAAGGTACGCATTGTTCAACTCCTGGATAAGGCAGTCAACGACCAGACACCACAACAGTGGAGAGAGCACCCCACCCTGGGGACACCCTCTAGTCACCCTGGCGGTTAATGTGCAGTCCAACAGCGTGGTTTTCACTGTTCGCGTTGTGAGCATTGCCTCTATCCAAGAGATTATTAATTGATCAATGCCGCGGTTTTGCAGACATCGTACAATAACTCTTGTTGGGGTGTTATCGAAGGCACCCTCAACATCCAGAAAGGCACACAAGGCTATTTCTTTATCTTCGAGCGCTTGTTCAAGTCTATCGGTCAGATCGATTAAGGCAGTTTCCGTTGACTTTCCTTTCTGGTAGGCATGTTGCCTTAAATGTAGGGGGTCGCCTGCCAGGTGCGTTTCCCTTACATATAGGTTGATTACCTTTTCCATGGTTTTCAAGAGAAAAGAGGATAGGCTGATCGGTCTGTAGGACTTCGGTTGGGCCCTATCTTTATCCCCTCCTTTGGGAATAAATATAACCCTGACCTTAGTCCATAGACTTGGGAGGTACCCCCATGCTAAACTAGCTCTGAAGATCCTCACTAGGACTGGGAGGCGGATATTCTTACCCTGTTGTAGTAGGGCCGGGAAAATGCCATCCTCACCTGCAGTCTTATATGGCTTGAAGCTGTTAATAGCCCAAGCCACCCGTTGAGGGCCGATAATCAAAGACTATCCTTATGTTTAATATTACAAATAATTATGTTTAAAAATCTCAATAACAGTCAAATATTATTTATGTATATGTTCTAGTAAGTAATTTTTGAATGCACTACGAATTTTTTGATTACACTGCGAATTTTTCGATTACATAAAGAAATTTTTCTGTACTTTACGTATATCGATAGATTGCATCATGTGAATGACATTAAAATATATCTATGTGATCTAATTACATCGCCATAAAAAAATTCAACAAACTAAAATGTTTTTTTTTTCCGGGAAGATCAATATGTTACTGATAGAGTCCCCTGCAAATTGTACATTTTGCTTCTGATCGAAATCCAACCCACTATAGAAACCTGAATGCTTAGTCTCAGTTTTAGTTCAACAACACCCGTGGCGTATTTTGTCACATTTTTATGAACTTAGAGTAGACTTAACTTTCTTTTTACTTTTACTTTCGATGTTAGTTACTGTAATACAACATCTTAGTCTGTTGTCTTCAATAGCTGTCTTCGTATACTATTTACAATTGAGTACGTCATAATCACAGCTCATATACGTTCCCACCGAGGGGCATGAACCTACCCTAACTAGTTAGGGCGATTAGGCCTTAGTCAAACCACGCTGGCCCAGTGTGGATTGGTTGACTTCACATACACCTTTGAATTACTTCGCAGGTGTATGCAGGTTTCCTCACGAGGTTTTCTTGACCGTAGGAGCGTCTGATAAATGTACATATAAAATTCGTGAAACGAAAATCACACTGGTATATGGCAGGATCGATCGCTAGATCGATCAAAGATGATTACGTATCACATCTTAATAGATAGAGCTGTAGTAAACAATAGATTATTCCGGAAACAACCCTAGGCCTTCAGTTGGTAATGATATCTGTTCTATTGTGATAGCGCGAGTGGGCGGTAATAATTCCACTTTCTTGTCCCTTCGTCATCACGTTGCCGATGCGTGCTGCTCGAGCTGCAACAGCTGAGATATTTCTCCATCAACGTTATACATTGTCATAGCTCTTCATTATTTAACTTTGAAATAGCGTGTTGGTGAAAAGGTAGATAAATTCAAGGAGATTTGTTTTATCTCAATTTGGTCAATTTGCACCGCAAAGACCTTGTTCTGGATTCAGACGAAAAATTGAGAAGGTATTGTTACTCTCATGCCATCACGTAATTACCGTGAGAACTTGTAGCACTTATCTAATATACTATAGTCCGTTTTTTTTTAACAAACGAGTACTGAAAATTTTACTGCGTTGGTATTGGTAAGTCCATTTTATTCAATAAGAGCGGGCTTTTAAAATTTCAAAACAAGAACAAAGGGTTGGCCCCGCCCCTAACAATGACCCATCTCACTTTGTCAATACTAGAAATGTGCGAGAGACATACTCAGTACTCGTTTGTTTAAAAAAATGGACTATAGCCCGGAGTGAATTTGCCGATGACGTCTTGTCATGACGTCATACGTAGACAGTACGGTTGCGGAAGCGGAAGGGGTCTTCATCGACAAACGGCTAGTATCTATGTCAAACACTAGTTAATTAATTATTAGATATTCGGCCACAGCGACCAGTTTTAATAGAGACTCTGTACCTTCTCTCGCATAATCCGATGGAACGGTTAGCCGACACAAAGGAGGGCTAATCACGGATTCAAAAAAGCTTTAATTCGTTTTTTTTTTCTCAAGTGGTAGTCACAGCTCAACCAATCAGAACATTCGGACATCAAGCTCCGCCATTTTTGAAGGAACGTCGCTTATCAGTGATCGCAACGCAAGCATGAATTGTTCAACAGATAAGTATTAAATAAAAATATGCCCTGTAATCAAATCTTGCGGTCCTATAACAATAAAAAGATTCTTTAGTACCAAGAATCCATTCTTTAAAATATTAATTTAAGTAAAAAAAAATTTTTGTCTAAGCAAAATAAAGGGTATCAAAATTAAATTTCAGCCCCAACCATAACACCTACAAAATTACGTAACTATGCAACTCCTTGCGTTATAGCATCACTTTAAATCATAGCTAAAAGCCATCCGTGGAAACGACGTCTCGGACGCTCGCGTTTATGATATACATTACAAATGAACAGAAAGTTAACGTCGATGGTAATAACACTTCAGTTGGGAATAAACCATAATGTTTACGGCTGGCCTCACATTGTTTATCGAGTGGGCTGCCATAACTGTTCTTAATGCACTTGTCCTTTCCGAGGTATCCACAGTTTTGACCGGAGACAGTAAAGCCAACAGTTTTACTATGCTGGATTACTATTGTTCGTCCCCCATAGTCTCCAAAGGCCGTATCAATAAAATGTCCCATGAGAAGTACAAGGTATGCGGTTAAAATTATGTTTCCTAGTTGTGACAAAACAAATTTATTCAGTCACATATCGTAGGCTAGTTAGACTAAATGAAAATATTTAAGTTAATACACACACTTACCACAGAAACTACTTAATCTATTCTATATATGTATAAAAGCGAAAATTATCACGAAATGTCGAAAACCGCCTTACGTTCAAAAATAAAATTTCGCAGGGTTGTAGTTTATAGTTAGTAAACGTCCGCTAAGAACGGATTTTGTAACAGGGCCGGATCAAGGAGGTCTAAGAGCTCTCGCAAGATTGTACGAAAGTCCTTAACTTTTTTGCTACAAATTTGAAATTTGTCAGAGAAGTAGTTAGTAGTTTACGAGTATATAAGTAGGAGACATAAGCTAAGAAAAAAAGAAAAACCTTTATACAGAGTCTCCCTCTAGGAAAATGTTTGTTTGATGGATGTGATAGTGTTAAGGTAAGGTAAGTAGGTGACAAAAGGGATATATTTCATGATAGGTCATTAACTTGCAATTGCTTCTTATTTGTATGCCCTCAGCATCTATATCAACCAGGGTAGTGAAGAAAATCCCCATCGGACTTGGCTCATTAGGTATAACAACTTGCATGCGCACTTTTAAGGTTCCGTGTCTGAAAAGAGGTATAGAGGTATCCGCCGGACCACTAAGGTGCGTTTGGTGAGAGCATTTTGGATCTTCTTGTATGGATCTGATACTTAATGCGTTAAGAGCCGAGACAGCAATAAGATTTATGCCTTCGAGATGTGATGTTGGCCAAGACTGCTAAGGATGCCATGGACAGCAATGAAAACCAATAAGTCCATATTCCAGGAGTTCACACATCACAACTCGGCTTTCCACCTGCCGCAAAGCAGCAGTGCTTGCATTGCTGTGTTCCGGTTTGAAGGGTAAGATATGGCAGTGAAATTACTGGGTACTGTGACTTTACATCTGGTGTCACAAGTTGGCAACATACACTGTGGATCTTGTGGCGGTTGCAGTTTTGCTGTGAATCTCACAAGAGCCACATGTAATATAGGTGACTGTTACCAATTACCATCAGGAGGGCAGTTTGCTTGCTTGCCAATTTTCTGCAATAAAGAAAATATGCCAGGAGCATGCCACGGACACATAATGCGGTCGCCATTGTATGGTCTCGAAAAATTATTTATAGCAGGTCAAATTGAAGGCAGTCGAGCCAGAGGCAGAGCACCAACAAGATGGTCAGATAATATCAAGAGAGTCGCCGGTGGAAGCATGCAAATCGCGGTACACAGGTCGAAAGATCGAATAGCTCGGAGACGTGTTGTCTGTGGTAGCGCCTATAAGGAACGGTGAAGATGTGTTTTACAGGAAAAAAAGGAACCCTTAAACGATTACTTCGTTTTCCGTCTGTCAGTCAAGACCCTTTCCCTCGGAAACGCGAAAAGTTATCAAACTTTAATATATTTTAAATACTCGAGTCTACGGTCTCATTCAGCTGTGAAAAACAAAACTTGTAGGGTATTGTTAACCCGTTGACCTAGTATCATAAAATTTAACATGAAGCGATGTCTTATAATATAAAAAATCTGAAAACTGTAAATATATACATAGTTAGGAACTATAACGTACTTAAGATTAGTTTGTGCGGAATACTCGGTGTGCGACTCCAATTCGTTTTTTTGTTATTGTTGAGAATTCTACTCTTATTGTACCTAATAAACGTTTTATCTATCTTATTTATAAATCTTCGAAATATTTTGGATCATGCATGGATCTGAAGAAAGGAACGCATTTTGAAGTATTTTTTGTAGGTCCTGGTCTACGGGATCATGTCTTATTTTAAAACATGAAATTAATTATGTCTCGTGTCACTCACGTATTTTCTATCCATGACATATAAATCACATAGAAAGTACAATAAACTACTTTTAAATATATCGCCCTACGAAATAATAATCACAATTAAGATCTAATCTGTGATACAGTTTTTAAGAAAAATATTGACTTACTTACAGGTTACTGCAAGACGACGATAAATTTAACTAAGTCTCGAAACATAAAAAGCAAATAAAATAAAGCTCTCCAGCCTTATTTCTGTGGTCTACTTCCTCTATGTTTATACGCTATTGTTTTGATAGTATTCTTATTACCGGAGCTTTGTAATCAAAAGCGCTAGTGGGAGCCAAATAGTTTGAACGAGAACAATCTTCTGTAATAAGGTGGAGCAAAGCGATAAAACGTAATTTGAATTCCGCTTCACCATAAATAAGTTTATTTATGATGAATCGGAATTCAAATTCCGTAAATACTTCCTATAAATAAAAGTCTATCTAAGTATGCAACTATGCTTTTAATAACCACCAAACACGCCATTATCATTTTAACAATTAAAAACATGTTATTATTTGTGAAACTATTGTATTCATAAATTTTGAGCGAGTCGCTCAGATAAACAGATCTCAAGCCTCGCAAAATAGGAATAGGATGCAGTGTTGTTAGCCTTTTGATCGATTGAGAGCATAATGGCTTATCTATATATCAAGTGAATGTCACAATAGCACCGATAGAAATTGTCGTCGCAAATCGTGTCAATAGATTAGAGCGGCTGTTACTCAGTCAATTGACAATTTCATACAATACTTCACACAATTTATGGACGATCGTAGTAGAATACCGGGTCGTAAAAGTGTTCTGCTACCAAAGTGAGCTCGGAGTACCGCAAGGCAGCAACCTCGGCCCACACAATCGTCGTGTGCACTTCAATGTTATAGATTCACGTGACAGGCGAAGGAAGCGATCACAAGACTGTGTGTGGTCGTCAATACGAGATAATTGCACACATGAAGCTGTTGCTTTGGACAATATTACAAGCTAGTGGGATAACAAAACTCATGACACATTTTTAGTAAGGGATATATTAGGGCTCTTGTAAAGTTGTCATATGTAAGAAAGACTAGCTATGAATAGTTATTGTATAAAGAGGCGATATTTTTCTAAAGAGAGCTTTTTAGCCCGCCCAAATGATTGTGTAGAATGTAGTATTTATAATATCGGGACGAATAAATTATACCTTTTTTTTTTTTTCGAGGGGAAGCGTGACCGCACCGTACTCGCCGTTGGCTAGACGACGAGCGTGTGTGGGGCTCTCCCGGCAGAGTGCCGGGCCTACCCACTAAACCCCCCGGTGTTCTCCCTGCCCTTATGGGCGCGCGTGATAACGTCCACACTGCGACTACCACTATCGAGAATAAATTATACCTACTTAAATATGTTTTTTTTACGTTGACCGCATACTTACGACGCTACAGCCTAACATGCGTTTATAAGTAATATTTTCTATATGAAAATGGTTTATTGTATATATTTTTTCTAAACGAGAAGTTTCCAATTTTTTTACATTATCTATCCATTAAAATTCTGAATAAGTACACCATAAGTTTTGTGCTCATCTCAAGAAGATTAAACTCGTAAATTCAAGATGAATATTACATAAATATCCATTGTCTCTGATACCACAAAGCGTGCTGTAAAATGTAACACATATTTCTACAGCTCTTAACTATATCTGAGAATGCGGTGTCTCCGCATTGATTCATCTTTAACATAAACAAAGTATGTTGTTTCCTCGCATTGTTACTCGGGTTCTTGGCTGTTGTTTTGTTATTGGATTGGAACTGAATTGTGTCATTGTGCATTCTAAAGATGCCAATAATGTAAAAAGATTATTAATACCCGCTTGTTTGGTCTATTGAGTAAATGTGTCATGTCGCAATTTAACTTTGCAGTTAGATAGATGATATAATCTTTGAAAAGTATATATGTCTGGTGTTTCTGTTGCTTGCCTAACGGAATTACATAAAATTTCACATACCTAAGAATAGAAACATATTAGTAAATCATTAAATTATTAAAATAGCAGACAACACTGTTTTTAATAAAAAAAAGTAGTCCTTTAAATGCCTTTGTCAATGTTGAAATTATATTTTCACACATTCCTGCCATGAAAACTGCTAAGTTCTTGTTATGTTCAGTTTTGAACCATCAAACCTTTTCATATCTTTAAGGTTGAAACCAGAGCTTTTTGGTGACTTCATGAGACGTTTTGATTAAACAAATCTTGAAATTTGCGTGCCTTTTGGGTTGATCAATTACCATGTATTAGAAGTCAAGTCTTATCCCCGGAAAGAAAATTTACTAAGTGTCTGGAATACCTAACATGATTCCCATATCACTGACTTGCCAGAAAATTTTGTGTCTATCATTAGTGTTGATACAATACGATACGTCATACTTGCTCATACGTATATGTGTAAATAACACTTTAACCAATCGTTCGCGATAATGAGTACAGAAACATAGTGTCCCCATTCTTTTAACTATATTTTTTTTGTACAACTAAATCGGCAAACAAGCAGACTGCACACTCGACATAGTGGCTTGTAATCGCCTATAGAACATGACGTGAGTCCACTCTTATTTCCCTCGTAATTGCTACGACATTCGTAATGTAAATGTAAAGCTTGACATGTTGCTGGCTGTACGTTGCCAACTTGTGACGTAAGATGTTAATTCAGAGTACCCAGTTTTTTAACTGTCTGTCTTACCCTTCGAATCAGAACACAGAGGCGCATTCAGAAGCCTCCGCGCGAAATACAACTTTGCGCTCTAACCCCGTTCAATGCCTTCGAGCGTGACGCGCGGATGAAACAACCGGTCCGTAAGACCTAAGTGTCAAAGCAAGTTACAACCGAACAACCATCATGATGGTTGTAAAACGCTCTGACGATTTTAACTGAAATACTCCTCTATATTGGTTGATATTGGGGCCTTCATCTATTGCGTCGTCTGCTAGAAAGAGAAAGAAATTAAAAATTCATAGGAAAGAGGAAGATAAAAGATATTGTTACTGCAACACGTTCAACACCTCAGAGTGAGTTAAAAACACCCAAACAACTACACTCCGAGGCTCTGAACGCGCTCCAGCATTGCAGGCACCGCTGCTTGGCGGCAAAAAAAAGGAAGACCACAGATAATAAATAATACTATAGGTAAGACGGAGGTACCCGCGCAATCGACTCAGCACTACTAATTCTTTTTCAAAAGCTGGTTTTGTCAAGGTTTGGTTAGAGCATTTGCCCGATTTTTTACTTTGATTACTTACACATTAAGCATCATACCGTTAATCAATCATATAATGGAAACTACGAGTACTTCTAATGTTATAGTTCCCAGTTCTAAAAAACAATGTTGGTTTTTATTACACTCTATAGAAAATACACTAATAGCCGGTTGCACCAAGTTTTACGTTATATAATTTCGTAAAAAGTAACAACTTAATACCTAAAAATGGGTCGTTTCACTATTAAATATATGATTTGCGCCATACATTTAACCTTTTTAAACGTAAATGATTAAATAAAACTACAATTGGAACTAGATTATGGTGCAATTCTTACGTATTTTTATTGTTACTTTTATGAAATGGTAAAACGTAAATTTGGTGCAACCGGCTATAAGTCTTCTCCTATCACCTTGAGGTTACACAATTAGGAGTAAATTTACAAAATATCAGATCAATTGTAAGCTTCAAACTATTTAGAAGATGACACAAAATAATTGCTGCATACATTATACAACTCAGACCAAGCAATATTATTTTACAACTCAATAAGGCCACAACTTTATACCTTAAGGGTAATTAGATAGAATATAGACAGTTAGATAGTTGCAGAAGATCAAGTAAGCTTGACGATGTATAGAAGACGAAACACGATCTAAATTTAAGGTCACATCTTTAATTCTTTACACCATAAGTGTACCTAATTGTCAGTAAGACGAGATGCATTTTAATGGGCCGATCGACTATTGCGATAATCTTATGAAACGGCGTGTTATTTATTCAAATGAATTTGAAGTTCATAATGATTTCGACACTTCGCTTGAAGGAATTTCTCTGGAAATTTATTTGACAACGTGCAGCTTCGCCGCTGCCATCCATTAGGCTGATGTTGCATCGCATTTATTTAATTCCTTATCTTATCTGTAATGAACATTACACATAAATAAGTTAAGATCGATATTGATGCAACTGTCTTAATTAGAAGTAGATTTACGAAAACCTTACAGACCTTGTAAGAAAAGAGATATACCTATGTAAATTTTAATGTTGTGCTTATTTGTCAGCATGTGAAGTCTTAAATAGAAAACAGATGCAACCTTGGTCTCGGGTTTTTATATTTTACAGTACGAGTCTCGTAATAATAATAATAAAATAAATTTAGCAGAATTATCAGAGAAGTAATTTTTTTTAGTTATTTAAAATGCAATGAAGGAAATACATTTTACGTTAATTTAAAGTTTAGGACTTGAAGTTTCCATAACACATTTTATTATTTACTTAAATGCTATTTTTGATGTCTTTTTAAGGCTTTAAACATACCCATATTTACATTGCACGCGATTAAGGACTTATTCATACACTCGTCACGTAAAAAATATGACCAAAACACGAAATATATTCAGGTAACATTTATTCTCAAATCTTCTACAATAATCTTTACTGGTTACCTTTTTCGGAATGTTTTATATTCCTTATTTAAAGCGGTTTAAATAGTTCTAATTTTATGAATTCACCACTGTTAAAATATCACTTTTTCTATAAGAAATCATCCTTTAGCGTAATCAAACTTTAACCACTTAGAAACGAGCTATCTATATTAAGGCAAATAAAAAAAACTGTATTTATAAAATCATTATAGGTAAATTGTATACAATCAAAACTTATCGAGAGTTTATAACAAAATACGCTTCGAAATTTCCATCAGTTCTGCTGCGATTTCGCTGTAAGTTTTGATAAAATTTCGATCTTATCTATAGGTAACCCTTCGGTGTCATGGTGCGAATAAATATTTTCCTGCCTGGCTTCTCATCACAGCAATACCTCAAAGTTTTCCCCCCTTAATACAGCTTACTACGACTACTAGTATTATGTTATCTGTGCTACGACTATGACAAGCCAGGGGGCTTAGAACTCTGCCGGGCCAGTTCCACACACGCCCGCCGTCTAGCCAACGGCGAGTAAGGTTCGGCTGCGCATTTCCCCCCGAAACAAAAAAATGGGGGGGGGGGGGCTATATAAAGTAGCTATTCACAAACGATAAAGAAGTTCGAAAAGAACTAAATGTATGGGAAAACGAATGAGAATGTTACTTTGTCTAGGCCCCCGAAGCGTTGTTACTTAAACCTTAAAAAAACCGGTCAAATGCGAGTTGGACTAGCGCACCGAGGGTTCTGTACAAACTTCTATAACTTCCGAAATTCCTAACTATATGCATATTTCAGATTTTTTTTTATGTGCTATAACACCTTGCTTCTTGACAAATTTCATTATTCTAGGTCAGGGGTGGCGAACCAATATTTCAGGCAAGCCATCGATCACAAAATTCACTAAGAGTTTTGACTTGGTAGCATTTAGTATTATTATTTTCCCAATCATCACCATTCACGAAGTTAAAATTATATGACGGCACATCTATAGCGTCATTAAATATTTCTATAGAAAATTAATAATGGCACGTTAATACATACCTCTGTTCTAGGTCAACAGGAAGTAGATGCATCCTTTTTTACGTTAACTTACAAGTTTGATTTTTCACAGCTACCTGGTTTTAATTTCAACTCGATACCTCCACGCGTTCCCGAGGTAAAGGGTCATGACGGACAGACGGACGGACAACAAAGTGATCCTATAAGGGATCGAGACGTCGATCGACGAATAAACGATCCTAATTGCATAATCGAATACTATTTTGGAATTCTCATTCGCAAATCAACACCGATAATAATAAACTATACACTATTGAAATTAAATTAATATGTTCTATTGACTACCTGCTTAATATAAGCTCATTACATTTCACTTAATATCATAAACAAGCATCCAGATCGCAGCAACTGCTTATTCAATTAATAACAGTTAATCTTATAGAGATAATTGTGATGGCGTACATAAAAATCGCTTCTACAACTTCAACAGGTTTGCTTCGGAGCGTATAAAGTTACAATCTCTTCAAGATTACAAACCTTGAATGAGATATTAAAATAAGGTACAAATGTCAACGATGGATCGGATGATAATGCTGGTTCTATCATATCATATGTTTCCTGCTTTCTAGTTTTGACTGAAATTCTGCCGATGTAGCTCACGTGCGTAAATAATAGTAGGTTTTAAGTATGTTTGCTATTGTGATGTAGAAAATAAAAAAGGTTGTCCGCGTAAAAATATTTATTTAACCATACCTTTGAAAGCACTTATTGACGTCAAAACCAAAACATCATTCTAATTCAGAAAACAGATTTACCTGTCAAACCTATTCTATTATAGTCTCTTCTGTACATACATCTCCAGTAATCAAGATGTCTGCAAATACAAGGACAAGAGTTGTTACTTAACTGCGCTTGTTCGGAAATTTGGGAAGCCTTTAGCAAAAAAGCAAGCAAGTGACTGGGAAGGTCTAACATTTGCCCCTATCTTAAATCGCCATTTTCTTCTTTGTTTTTTTTACATAGTCACAATAAGCCATTGAAAGATATGCTTACATTCTTAGAACATCAAAAAATCACGTTCCAGCGTTTGTGGCGCCGCCGCCGTGGACTCGGCACTTGCCTTCCAATCCGCCATGTACCAATGTGTTTTTTGTTTTCGAATTTCATATGTACATTTATCTGACGCTCCTACGGTGAAGGAAAACATCGTGAGGCAACCTGCATACATTTGCAAAAAAATTCAAAGGTGTATGTGAAGTTGACTAATCCGCATTGGGCCAGCGTGGTTGACTAAAGGCTTAAACACCCTAACATAAGGCAGGCTGGAGCTATTATATAATGAAATTATGTTGCTACTAAAGATGACAAATAATAATTAGTCTAGTCCGTTTCATATCGCTTGATCACTTAAATAATCACACACTTAGTAATAACCTCTACACATATGAGCTTTTTTGAACAAAATTTTTAATTTATGAGATGGCAAGTCGATGACACTTTGCTGAAGTTTATTAAAGAAAGCTACACGTTTCCCCAAAACGAACCACAAGTATTTCTTGTGTTTATGTTATGAGAATTGTTGTATCAAATATATATGATGGTGTAAATTCAAAATACAAAAAGTCTTTGACATATCTCATCATGTGGAAAAAACTGAATGATCTTGCTCCCACAGCTACAGAAGATGGTAAATTCGTAATGAAGCCATCCCAGCTGTCTTGGATCACGAAAGAGATTATAAGTCATTACTTTTTAAGAAGAACCTCTATACGAGTACCTAATGGTATCTTTACGTTTTGTTTAGTTCAACAGTCATTAATGGAGAAAACTTATAATAATCGGCTTTACTATGGAAGCTGAATCTTAAAAAATTCAGCTGATTAAAAAATATTTAAATGAAATAAATAGTGGTTGTTCTTATTAAAACTAATTTGAACAACTACATTTTACTTTATTTTACTCATTCCACTCCTGAAAATGACAAAATAAGCAATATCTGTGGTAGAGAAAGATCCCTGTTTTGTCTTAAAAAAGTACTTACGACAAAAACAACCGTAAAGCAGTTCCTATAAAGAATTTAAACACAAACGTAAACCACATGAAAATAGCGAAATACATCGTAAAAATCTATACCAACAATATCAAGATTATTTGAAACCCTTTCAATATATGTGAAATCGTAAACTGAACCAATTTCATTAAGGCATGCAGGCTACAAGTAATTTGACGCAACTATTACTTCCTTGACCCAGAAGATGTGAGTGCGGGTCGAACAATGCCTAGGTCGATGGCTGCGTCGGCGTTTACGACCGTGTGTGATAGCACAGTAGACTGTCTTGCGGTAAAGCATATCCTGTGTTTTTAAGCTATCGCTGGCTAAGCTAGGGCAGATGCAGTAAAGACAGCGGAGCGGGCGCGGGAGGAGGACCCTCAAGGAGGTTGGGTAGGAGGAGGTGCGTCTTCTTAGGTGCATAGCAACTACCCTAAGCAGACAGGAAGGATTGCCCAGCCGACTGACAACCGGCTGAGATATTACGTTTCCGACCTGGTAGTATGATGGGTCACTACCGAGTTAACCTGGCAAGTCCCAGCTCGCTTACACTGCTGGGCCTATTGCCAGAGGTTGCGATCTGGGAATGACTAGTCCGGTGTCAAACGTGCCTCCACCGACCGGGGGCGGAGAGTTACCGGAGGTGGGTATGGGGTTTTTACCCGAGTCCTACGGCATATCCAAGGGACAGTATTGTCAGCTTCCAGCCCCTCGTGAAACGTAAAGAGGTTCCCCCGCCCTAAAAAAAAGGGCGTGTACAGGAGGTAGTGTAGAGAGAAAGAGAGAGAGAGAAAAAACGGATGGACTAAAAAGCAGGATAAGAAAAAATAGGCTCATTATTTCTGTTTAATTTTTTTAAACCATATTAATACTTGAACATTTATCTATGTAACTATTGGAAAATAGTTTCCCCCAGAGTACCTGGGTCGCTCTTCTCGGGGAGGTCAGCATTCCGAGAATGATATAACCAAGTTTTAAATTTTTACGTTTTAAGAAAATAAAGATTTTCCGTTCATTTCACTTTGGAGCTGGCCTTCTATAGTATATTCCATGGGATTTATATTCCTTTTATGTCCTAGGTAATTCCCCACAGCCGTTGTTAACCTGCCCGTAGCTGGCTGGGCTGTATCGGCGATAATGTGGACTGTGCTCAGGGATGCTTTAGTGGCAAGCTTCGCACTCTATGGGGAGTATCCGTGTACGTTTGTGAACTAGCCATTGGCACAGATTAAATAATATCATGGACCAGTACACAAATGTGGCGTGAAGCAGTATTGCACCTCGTAAATCAAACGTCAAATCAAAATCTCTAAGTAGATAAAAGTTAAATTATAAAAGTATTTTTAATATACATTTTTTTTGTAATAAATAACGTAATGCTGTGCATATCTGTAATTTTAATGCATATACCTACATTGATACCTTTTTTAAACTGTTTAAAAATAACTTGCTTGTATGTATTTAGTTGGTAAGCCTTAGATAAGGTCTAAGATAATAAATATTATTTTTTTCTACCCACTACCGTTGCTTTACTTGTGATTTGTTCTACTACTATCCACTGTATTAAGACAGTGATAGTCTTAGAACATAAAACAGAAACTTAGAGCTAGACCGGTTTGAAATGTAAGCTCCGTGGGTTTCTCTCAAATTATTCTTTATGGTTGCTTACAAATTGAACGAACACACTTTCCTTGCATAAAAACTAATTCAAGTTACATGGGGCGAGGAGCTATAATGTATCAGCAATCCATCATCATTCCAGCTAAAACACTCACTGTTGGACATGGGCTTCCCCCAGGGATCTCCAAGCCGATCGGTCCTGCATCCGTCTGATCGTCGGTCCACATTATGTGGGGCCTACCAACGCTGCGTCTCCCGGTACCCGGCCGCTACTTGTGGACCTTTGCGACTCAATGACCGTCAGTCCTGCGAGCGATGTGTCCTGCCACTGCCACCTAACGTTTATTTATTATTAAGGTGCAGTAACAGAGATACAGATTTTACAATAAAAATAGAACTATGCTAAAGTAACAGCCTAATCTGTTCTCTGGTTATTACTATACCCAACATTCATAAAAACAGTTAAAATTCTTAGTAGTAAAAATTAGTCTAGTAAAAATCTATGGTTAAATATGTCATAGTATGACAATATAAAATGAGATCTTAGCATGACAATATAATAAAAATAAGGTACTTAATACTAAATTGATATGAATCTTGGTGTGCTCAATAGATCGAGACAGTATTTCACTCCGGCGCACCGCCTTCAGCTTTACAAGGCGCAGGTTCGGCCTCATATGGAATACTGTTCTCATCTTTGGGCTGGGGCACCCCAATACCAACTTCTCCCACTGGACCGCATTCAACGGAGAGCGATTCGAATCGTCGACTGCCAGGAAATTTCAAATCGGCTTGATACCTTGGCGCTGCGTAGAGATGTCGCTTCGCTATGCATCTTCTATCGTATTTATTACGGGGAATGCTCCGAGGAATTGTTCGGACTTATACCTGCCGCCTCTTTCCGCCATCGTTCCACGCGGCAAAAAATCCATGCCCATCACTTAGATGGTTGGCAGTCCACAACTGTGCGTTTCTCTCGAAGTTTCCTGCCTCGCACAGTCAAACTTTGGAACGAATTGTCGCCTGCGGTATTTCCGGACCGATACGACCTTCAAACTTTCAAAAAAAAGAGCGTATTCCCACCTCAAAGGCCGGCAACGCACTTGTAACTCCTCTGGTGTTGCGGGTGTCCATGGGCGACGGTAATTACTTACCATCAGGTGATACGTCTGCTCGCTTGCGCCCTATCCCATAAAAAAAAAAAAAGTTATTATATTAATTGAATACAGATGACATCGTTTGCAACTCTTTGGGCATGTCGGCGACTCAAGGTCTTCCACGGATCTCATTATGTGTCATCGATCATCATCAACCCATATTTGTAAGTAATTAGCACGGTATATATGGGGTAAAGGAAGTGTTGAGATTTTAAGGGGGCAAAAATCGCGAGAAAAATACCTGCGTTGTTTTCGGTGAAGTAGGTGTTGAGCTTGTTTATGAAACAGTTGCCACGTTAGGCGCATAACACATTGCACCGGACACCGCTGCGGTGTACGGAGGGACGAAAACCGCATGCGGCTGCGGCGGCACGGAACCGTGCCACCGTACGGTTTGCTCCGTATCACCGTCCGGAGCTGCGGTGCACGACGCCCCACATCGCCGCATTATCTATGTCGAGATCTATTACGCGTATGCACGTCCTTTCTACGCAAAAATCCGTACGATACTGCGGCTCAGTGTGGCATACCCCGCGGACCGCACCGCATCACCGTCCGGGAGTGCGGTGACGTCCCGCGCGCCGTACAACCGCACGGGCATGCGGTGTGAGTGTGTTATACCCTGCGGTTTTTGTATACAAATTAAGATTCTTCAGTCAAAATTAAAAACCGCAGCGCCGCACACCGGAGCGGTGTCCGGTGCAATGTGTTATGCGCCTTAGTCAAAGTCAATATACTTTATTCAATTAGGATTACATAATCGCTTGTGAACGTCAATTCAGCTACGCCAATGGTTCACAAGTCTACGGCGGGAGACCTTGTACTGGAAAGAACCAGCAAGAAAACCAGCAAGGGCTATTTTTTTCTCCCTGTATTATTACAGAGTCGTCAATTGAAAGCTGACCTCAAAGCAAAAGTTTGAGGTCAACTTCCATTACAAGATTAGATGTGTCAGTTTTCTTCTTAATGTGTCGTTACCAAATATAATATTTGTTTACATAAGTAGTTATACACAACAATATGATTCTTTATCTTCAGGTTAACACCAGGCATTAGCATCATTCAAATAATCTTCGACTTTTTTTACATGCGCTTTAAACTTATGAAAAGGCAAATCAGTAACATTTTGTGGGACTTTGTTGTAAAAAGTTATACATTTCCCCATAAACGAGCCTCTAGTTTTTTGAAGCCTGTATGTTGGAACGGCAAGTTTATTTTTATTTCTTGTTTAAATGGTGAATTTGGAAATTGGTTTTAAATGTATTATAATTTTTATGGGCAGTTACCGTGATCTGTCGGTGAACAATACTAAAACCGCAGTGAGACGTGATAGCTGTGTTCTGTTATTGTTTTAACCTGGCTTTAAGCGATTATGATAGGATCTCTAATTTGTTTCGCTTAGAGAGTTGGTTCTATAAAGAAATTTATTGAATTTATTGACATTTTTGCTTTTTGTTTTCCTTTTCATGGTCAACATTCAATAACATACAACTTGGGTTTATTGTGCTTCAAACTCTTTATTTTATTTTTGAAAACCCTGAGGCGATTAATCGATTGTCGCTCAAATGATGAATTCTTACAAATCTTACTAAATGTTTCAGCTATAAATATTACCCTGGAATCTTCCACAACAAAGAACTAGGCGAATGCACCTATTAAAAAGATTATTTACTGTAGTCAGTTTAAAATACGATGTTGCTAGAGAAAATCTGTGAGAAGCAGCTCTTGAGGTTCGTACAAGCGTTCCGAGCGACAGTAAAGGCTTATTAGGTTTAATTTACATGCAAACATAAAAAAATATGGCAAAGAAGGTTCAAAGTTCTTATGTCTGTTTAAACACTTGAGTTATCGTAAAGTGCGAGCAAAGAACATTATACCAGATTATACGTTCTAGGCGGTGAAGTTTATGAGCTGCTCACTGTCCACATAAGAGTGTGAAGCTATTTATATTTTTACTAGCTTTCTGCCCGTGCGAGTTCTATATTTTGCCGTAGTAAATAAAAAACAAACTATAACGCAGAACCATTAAAAGTCCGTCTTCTGTACACCCTGAACCTGAATATGTTGTACGACAAGTTTAAATAAATAAAATAAAGTTTCGTCGAAATATGTTAAGTAGTTTTACTTTCTTTACTTTTTAGAATAGAATAGATATATATAGAATAGAATAGATCCAGCTTCCATACATGTGATATTTCCACTTTCAATCCATTGATAAAAGTAGTAATATGGCGATCAAATGTATATTTTTATATTTTATAAATCATGATTAATAATACCATTTGATAGAGCTTGTGAAGCAATTACAGGATCATTAATCAGTTTTCCGATATGTTATATAGTTTAGAAATAATCGACTAACATCACCTTTCATTTCCAACCTGTGTAAAGGTATACTCGTACATTGTATATCAATAACTCCTATTATATATGTTTATAAATTATGTTTTTGACAGAATCTATACTAATATTATAAAGAGGAAAGATTTGTATGTTTGTATATTTGTATTGAATAGGCTCCGAAACTACTAGACTGATTTGAAAAATTCTCTCACTAGTAGAATGCTACAATATCACTGAGTAACATAGGCTATAGAATGTTTTCTTTTATATTTTAAGTGAACACCAGAAAGAATGTGTGCGGATAGTTGGATGTTCGAATTTTTGAAACACAATTAAAATGGTTTAATGGATTTTAATGCTAAATTGCTTAATTTGTATCTACGTAATATAGTTACAACAGGTGTTAGCATAAGGCAACTGAAATTTGTAATCAGGTAACAACAATATCTCAAGAAACCCACAACTTTTGTATTTTAGTCTCAGTAACTTACACTGCCAAATAAAAAGCAAGCACAGTTTTTATAAATTAAGATTTTACATTTTAATTTTAGTATGGCGATACAACTATCTTTTGGTCTCGCTTTTCTACGTAGACAACCTACCTTATCGTCAGTTCGCAAAGCTCACGAACTACGGTACTTTTACTGGAATCAGTCCTGTCCAGCTATATCATAAAGACCGGAGATAATGTCTTCATACCAGTTTTGTTTGCGGTTAATAAGTTACAACTTATCATTGCTTTCAGCTGTAGCTTGATACTTCCAGCTACAAAGCTCATTGCATTCATGCTATAGTCAGAACTTCTCTCGGCCCGTGCCATTGTTGGATTCTTTCGAACAAGTTCTATAGTAAGGGCAATAATTTAAGTTCAATTTCGACAGTCAGTCTCTATCGTAGTCCAATTGCCTCTATAACTGCTGATTATACGACAAACGGCACAGAGTCTTATATTCACGAGGCGCTGGCTTACTCCTATATATTTTAAATAGTATCTTGCGCATTCTTTAGGTGCGGATAGTTAACATTCGATGTGCCGACTGACAGAAAAATTTGCTAATTTTGCTTCTGAACTTGGTCCGTCATCGATCTGGAACGGTGTCACGTGGCCTTATACATATAGGTCATTTTTAATATAATGTTATAGGTCACTGAGAGATCTTACAGGGGCCTTAACATGTTCGCTTATAGCATGTTTAAAACAATATTGAAAAAGAGACACCACTCTTGCTGCGTATAGCGCCATCCCGCTCTCAGCGCGGTTTTAGTATTATTGTTTTGAGCGAGCATGGTTAGTGAGCAGATCGACGGAATACCAACCGTCGCGGTATATGATACCGCCGTTACGGCGCAAAAGTGATCAGTGGCCACCCTTATTATTTTGTTATATTGAAAACCCCCTGATTACTGTAAAATGCTGCTCTTATTATATTGTATTATATGTTCTTAATAAATTTAGAAAATTTTATTCAGATATACAGGAAAAAATTAATCGGCCCTGAAGGGAAATTACATTAAATGCATAAGATAGATTATTTTACTTAAAAGAAATATTCCTTCATATTTGAAAAGAAAACGAGTTTCTCATAGAAAGGATTATTAACATATTGATAGACAGGCAGACGGATATCGATTCAAATTCACTCAATAAAAAAATACATTATAAAACAAAAATAAAAATTATCAATAAAATTAAATTAAATATCATAAATCAAAAAATAAGTCATTAATAAATGTCAATAAAATATCAAATAAAATTAACATTAATATTAAAATTAAATCAAATCATAAAATGGTTTGCGAAAATCTATAAGAGTTCCGTTTTCTTTATTTTTTTCAAACTAAAAAGATTTGTGTACTCTGTTATTGCAAATAAATAATTTGATTAATCAAGCCTAGCCTCTTCTGCCGGGTTATATCATTTAATTCGTGGTGTTCAGATAAATCTTTCATTTGTGAAAAACCATTAATGTTTTTATCTGTAAGAGTAGTACGAATACAACCGATACAAATTGTTTTGTGTTTCAACAACTTTATGTTTGACCGAGGAGTGATTTGTGTTGTACTGTCCTTGCAATTAGTGATGTTCTATATTCCTATATCGGTAAATTGGAGTTTAAATAAAAAATCAATAAATGAACAATATTAGCATTCTACGGTGAAATGCAATAGCCGTTATATTAACCCAACATTGTTAAATATGATATAACAAAAGTCCAAAAGTAATATCGATTAAGTATAATAAATATATAAGATGCCTAAGATACAAGTAAACAACTTTTGCTTACTTAGTTTAGGTATCATGAAAAATAATACGGAGCACAAATCATAACATTTTATAATTAAAACAAAATTATAGATCTGTTTGTTATCTTTTTTTTCTAAATATTGTTTAAGTATAATTTTAATATAAGACCTGTATGTATTAGGATTAAGCCTTTTATAGTGAATAAATTTTATCTTATCTTTATCTTAATATCCTTATCTTTCCGTAAATGTCCTAAGAGACGATTAACGAAGCTTACCGATATCTCTACAAAGAGATACAAACCTCGAAACGAAACGTTACCCCAACCTGTTTATCCAGTGTGCTAGTAGACTAATTTACCCTCGTAATTAATCTATTTCTGCCGCAAAGCAGCAGTGCTTGCATTGCTGTGTTCCGGTTGACGAGTAAGATATGGCAGTGAAATTACTGGGTACCGTGACTTTACACTTTATGTCACAAGTTAGCAACATACACTGTGGTTCTTGTGGGGGTTGCAGATTTGCTGCGAATCTTACAAGAACCATATGTATCATTGGTGACTATTACCACTTACCATCAGGTGAGCAGTTTGCTAGTTTTCCAACTTAGTTGTATAAGGCCCCTGCCTAGCAGAGAGATCTATGTAGGCTAAAAAAGACTAAATAATTACAGAGAAGTAGTAGTAACATTTAAGTATGTTACTACTACAGCGCAATACACACAAAGCCGCCGACCCCGCACAGCTGTTGACACAGCCCGGGCCTATACACGCGAAGAATCATGTCCGCAACACGCGCCCGCGCGTGCTGTCCGCCGACATGTTAACGTCGATGGCTTGCCTATGCAAGCGTTGTTGTCCGGTCACACTCAAGCTGTAATCGATAACTACTAAAAAAAGTTCCTCAACTCGAGCCGCCGATCTGCAGCCGATAAAGTTTTCAGACTTGCAATGAGTAAAGCCGCCAACTGGCCCACCGACAAAAAGTTGCCGACATAGGTCGGTGACTTTTGGCTTAAAACCAATAGAGGATATCAAAAGGCAAGAACAATGAAACAGTTTATAGAAATGCATCGATAACTTTTCATAATCTAACATCACTATATGCAAGAAAAGCATCCGATTTTTTGATGAATCGACTATTAAAGGGCAAGTGAGCTCGAGTTTATGACTGTTTAGTGACGGCTCGGGTTTTACTGTGGGAACTGAGGCTTTGGGCAGCCGTCCGTCGTTCACGGGTGGTTATGCATTTCCAACTAAATTAGATAGTTTTGTGGTTTAATGTGATGGTTGTTTTATTAGTTACGCTTAGGAGTGTCGAGTTAGTCGATACATGCATCCTTTGAAATAGCGATAAGAGATTGACAGAATTTTGAGCTGTTCTTAATTGAATGTAAATAACATGGGTAATTACTTTCGGGAAGGTGCCTCTGCATCTACACATATATACTTCATATTAAATAATGTCTAAAATAAATTCAAATTGCGCGGATTTTCATGTTTTACCCAGTTATATGAGACGATCGAAATTGGTTTAAATATTCCAGCAATATAGTATTAAACATACAGCATTAAGCACGTGACACACCATGTGTCATGACGTTGAATCGCTCAATGATGGAAGACATGATGCTAAGCGACCTATGTATATTCAGTGTGCACAAGAAAAGAGTAAAGTAATTCATTGACAAGGTGATGAACCAATCTGGAGCAACCTGGACGCCTTCAGTTAATATAAAAAAACAACTAAAACCAACTTCAAAAACACCAATAAGTCATAAATAATATAAGAATACAACATTACAACAACATTACAGTTGAATTGAAGTTGGTGCCAAATTCTAATTAACTACCTACATTAATTGTTACTGAACAATTTAAATTGGGGGATGGAATTAAGCGTGCGCAAAACGCCTTATGTGTACCCTCTGTGATTGATACTAAAGCAAATACAGCGCGGCGCGATGGATTAACAGTAAACCAACAAAGAAAAAACCAGCCAAGTGCGAGTCGGACTCGCCCATGAAGGGTTCCGTACGATTTATGACGTATTAAAAAAACTACTTACTAGATCTCGTTTAAACCAATTTTCGGTGGAAGTTTGCATGGTAAAATATATATGATATACAGTCGAGGTCAAAGATATATTTACAATTGAGAGTTTCAAAAATATCTTTACATTTAAATAAGTTTACACAAACTATGACAAATACTTGCTTACAATGCATGTGATAGTTTCATCTTTTCACAGAATGCTCCAAAGTTAAGTTTATAGCCTTTCATAGTCTTTCATAGAATTTTCATAGAAAGAAAGGCTGTAAACTTAACTTTAGAGCATTCAGTGAAAGGATGAAACTGTCACATGCATTGTAAGCAAGTATTTGTCATAGTGTGTGTAAACTTATTTAAATGTAAAGATATTTTTGGAAAGCTCAATTGTAAATATATCTTTGACCTCGACTGTACATACATCATATATTTTTTTAAGTTTTATCATTCTCTTATTTTAGAAGTTACAGGGGGCGACACACATTTTACCACTTTGGAAGTGTCTCTCGCGCAAACTATTCAGTTTAGAAAAAAATGATATGAGAAACCTCAATATCATTCTTGAAGACCTATCCATAGATAACCCACAGTTATGGGTTTGATAAAAAAAATTGAGTTTCTGTTCTAAGTATGGGGAACCCCCAAAATTTATTCCTTTTATCCATCTTTGTGTGAAAATCCTAATGCGGTTCATAGAATACATCTACTTACCAAGTTTCAACAGTATAGTTCTTATAGTTTCGGAAAAAAGTGACTGTGACATACGGACGGACAGACAGACAGACATTACGAATCTGTAAGGGTTCCGTTTTTTGCCAACCCTAAAAATGGCAAAAATAGAGAGTAGGCTATAAAAGAAGGCACCTATTAGAGGTGCAAGAAATGCACCCTAAAAAAGAAAGAAAAAAAAATTGTATAAGAAACTTACAAAAAGAAGTGAATCCTACTAAAAACATTTTCATTTAAAATGTTGCGAAGATGAGACCATATGGCTGGCACTGTCAAAAAAAAAAGATCTTATAATAGAGTCTTCTAACTCTACATATCCTAACTCTACAAGCCTTTACTTCAGAAACTCTACACTTTAGTCAAATTATGTGGCTTGGCCGTTTTATTACTACAGGAACTATTGTATAACAGAAAAGTAATGAACAGGGAAACATTTTTAAACATATGACGGAAGCGAAATATTTTTTTCGCTTTACGCCCATGTGACGGTAGCGAAACGGGTAGTCCCTTTCTTCTCCGAATATCGATCGTCCGAAAATCATAATCCCGAAAACGCTTGCTATAATCATCACTTTCCATAATGTTCGGGTATACGAAATTGTATATTACCTAATCGTCTTTAGTTCTAATGCTTTTGTGTCATAATATCGGATGCTACATTAATAAGATATCCTAATTTTACTTGCTATAAAGTCACATGTCCTTTTTTTTTCTTTTTATCGCGGGGAAATGCGCAACCGCACCGTACCCACCGTTGGCTAGACGGCGAGCGTGTGTGGGGCTCACCCGGCAGAGTGTCAGGCCTACCCACTAAAACCCCTCGGTGTTCTTCCTGCCCTTATGGGCGCGCTAGGTAAGGTCCACACTGCGACTCCACTACCTACGCGCCCGGGCAAGCCCGACCACTCGGTCGGGCTCTCGCCAAGAGGGGGTTGCCCGAGAACACCAGGGCAATCCCCAGACGGAGGGCCTTACGGCGGCGTGCACGGGGCCAACCGTGCACGCAGGCCACACGGCAGGGTCATCGGAGAGGCATTGCTTGAGCGAATGCCCGCCTTCTCCTGCCTATCCGTCTGCGGCGGATGGGAGCGGCCTGAGGATCTACCTCCCGCTCCCTCTCCGCAGCCTCCTTCTGCGAGATGACATTTTCGCAGAAGGAGGCGACATCCCCCCATTCCGCTTCGCCGCGGAGCATTGCCACGACCATGCTCGGCAGCGAAAGGTCGCCGCCTCCCAGCGCAACGTTTAATTCGCTACGCATGCGTCGCCAGGCCGGGCACACCAACAGGGTGTGCTCGGCCGTGTCGTCGGGAGCGTCGCAGTGATGACACTGCGGCGTTTCCTCCCGACGTGCAACTCGGTGCAGGTAGTGACCGAAACAACCATGTCCGGTCAGTACCTGCACCAAAGTCACATGTCCTAAGTGTTATATTGTATAATATTGATAGTCCGAATGATGGTTTATAATAATTTTGTTAGTCCTAAAATATGTCCAAAGTTGATTTATCTTGGTTATGTTATCAATATCATAAAGCTTAGACTTACTATCAATAATAACAAATTGAATTAAGATGTTGTTTTATGAACTTTAACAACCGTTACGTTTTCAAATTCAGTGACATAAATATATCGCTGTAAAACCGACACCACGTAGTCTTGTCTGCCCCTGGAGTGTTATTTAAACCCGCGTAGGCGCGGAACGCAGTGCCGGAGCCGTGACAGAAGCCATGCATGCTGCATGCTGCTTGCTTGCATGCTTTAAGCTTCCTTGCATGCTGCATGCTTGCTTGCATGCTGCATGATTGCTTGCATGCTGCATGCTTGCTTGCATGCTGCATGATTGCTTGCATGCTGCATGCTTGCTTGCATGACATCAAGTGACTGTTTTTAAACGTATGCATGGATTTGGTAATACATATAATGAAAGAACTTTATATTTGTGGTATTTCGATTTTAGGGCACGTTATATTATGAGATATTACGTTAGGACTTATGACTATTATAGAAAAGGTTTTTAGAAATTTTAAATATTATAGATTGTGATATTTAAAGCAAAAAAAATTAGGTCATATTATATTTAGAGATTTCGGTTCTCGGGCAAGTGATATTATGAGAAATTAAGTTAGGGGTGCTTATCATTCGGACATATGATGATTATGTCAAAAAACATTATGACACGTTAGATTATGGATAAAAAAATTATGAGACAAAATAGAGAACCAGCGAAACGACCAAGCCACATATTTTGACTAAGCTGTAGAGTAGAGTAGAGTTTGTACAGTTAGAGCATTACACGCCCTTACTCTACGTAAGGCCGTGTATAGTTAGAAGCTTGGCTCTGCATGAGATCTGACAACTTTTTGGCACAACAACAGCGTTTTACTTGAAAATGTTTTTGGTGCTATCTTTTTCACAACAAAAGTATTATTCTATTATCAAACTATCTATTCAATCTACTTCTTTCTTGAAGTTATTTAAAGCTTGTCCAAAAACCAACTTTTTCAAATACAAATTGACCCACCAACCCGTTCAGGATTCCTTTTGATGAAACAGGGAAAACTATATCACTCCATGCTCATATCTTCTCTAATAGCTATACCAAAAAAATAACAGAGACTTGGTAAATTAAAAAGGACCTTAGCCTGCCTATGAAAACTATCCTAAGCTTTAAATTATTTATAAAAGTAAAAGTTAAAATTTAGCATTAGCACCAATCAAAGCGAGCTGTGAAAGGACAATGTCGAAAATCGTCCCATGACCAACAAAGATTTGGTTTACGTGATAATTATATACATATTTTATAACACTCATAGCAAATATATGTATTCGACGGACAAATCAAAAATATATAAAAGTACTTTCAAAAACAAAACCAAAAGAAGTAAAATAAACGAATGGTTATTATTACCTTTGCTCGACTGAATAGAATTGAGTCGATTTTATGTAGATATGGACATTTATTTATCTGTATAAATTATGTTTTTCATAACTTCTTTCACAATTTACAACGAAAATTAAATTAAAACATACGTCAGTTGACTACTCACGCGCTGTCGCTTGTTAGTTCGTTGTGTTTTTGACTTGTTTATAATTTCGAGATTTCTTGTTCTTTACTAAGTGGCTATAATATAATAAAATGAAATGATGATGATGATGGGAAATTGAACCCCGGACCTCCTGATCAACACCCGGTGTTCCTCCTGACCAACAGCAGTATAACTGTTGCAAAATACAGACGTAGAGTTGTATTTCACGTAACCTTTTACTGCATTAACAGAAGTACCTTATCAAAACCAACGCCCGCTTTCGTTCCCAAATATTTGTATGTGAATAAATCCCATTTCAACTGTACCAAATAATTAATCGGATTTCGTCAAATCATCACAATTATTAGACTCTATCTCCAAGAGAATAAACACCAGTATTTAAGATCATGGCGTGAGTCGATTAATCAAATGCGCGCGTGTCTCCAGCACATATCGGATTTTACGATATTTTTACGACTCAGATAAAATATAAATCTAAATACACACATTTGGAACTAGTACAAATTGGAGTTAAGATAGTGAGGTCGATGAACCTTGCGATGATTCGATTTTTTATGCATTACTAACAATTATATGAGGCAGCTCATCAATAGTAATTTCAAATTATAGTCGAACCATAGCACTCAGTTGAATCGGCTAGCGTACCTACTGTCTACTGACAGGTATAAGTGCCATATTAGTGTTAACTTTTAAATATAAAAAACATTTACTGTATACTTATTGTTAACATTAAACTGTGTCAACTAACATTTCTTAAACTATCTTCCTCTCGTACGAGTTTGTTTAGTTTTTTTTTGCCTAATGTATGTAAAAATGTTCATAATTACTGTTTCTATAATATTTTTAATGATGATAAAAACGATCTTTTCTGTTAATTAACACTCTTATTTTTCAATAGTTACCTTTCTGGTTACAAATATATTCGGCAAAAAAATAAAACCGACTTCAAAAACACTAAAAACTTAAAAATAATATAAGAATAGGTACAGACAACATCACACTTCTATATTGAAGTCGGCGCCAAACGATGATCTCCTAGAAAGTGTTAAAATTTGTCACCGACTTCAATATAGAAGTGTGATGTTGTCTGTACCTATTCTTATATTATTTTTAAGTTTTTAGTGTTTTTGAAGTCGGTTTTATTTTTAGTAAAAAAAATTATTTTTTTAGTGAATGAAATCTTTTCAGTTAAAGAAACCTCTATTTTCTATGGGATCCCATCATCAGATCCTGACTTTGGTGACCATGGGACCACCCTTGCAGTATACTCTATCGAATACAAAAAGAATTTTGGAAATCGGTTTAAAAATGACGGAGTTATGAGGTAACAAACATAAAAAAAAATACAAACGAATTGATAACCTCCTCCTTTTTTGAAGTCGGTTAAAAAGAAACATTTATTTGCCCGCTTTAATAAGGAAGGCTCCGATCGGAATCGAACGAAAAACGACTACTTACTACCGTACTACCGTAAAATACTACCTACGTTAAAACGACTCGAGCTTCATGCTGCGAGCTCATATCCAAGTGTAGAGGACTTGAGATTCGAACTCTTTACAATACGAGTCTGTCTGTCAAAACCTTTTCCTCGGGAACGCGTAGACATTATAAAACTGAAATTTATATCAAGTATTTGTGTCTACGATCTCTTTTCAGCTGCGAAGAAATCATACTTTTCATCGCATATTTTCGCAAATTTTGCGATTTGACAAGGGAATACAACCTATAGAGTACTTGCCCTTGACCTAGAATCCAAAAAAATGGCATGAGCATATATTAAGGAAAAATCTGACAACTGTAAATATGTACATAGTTAACAACTTAGATAATTTTGAACGGAACCCTCCACGCGCGAGTCCAGCTCGCACTTGGCCGGTAATTTTTTAAGTCTCAAAATCTGGCAAAATATTGCAACCAGTAATGCCTATAGTGTTTTTAAAAAATATCTATGTCTAAGCTAATTTATAAACATCTGTGCTTTATATTCTATAGCATATATACAGTATTGAAGGGAGTTTATTCTTTGTCAACTTATCGTTTATCGAAAAATAACCGTATAAATACAAATTGGTAGCAATAACTCGTCGCTTAGCAGACTCGCAGAAGAAAGTAAGTGCAAATTTCGAGATGAATGGCTAAAGGAGCAAAAGTGCGGCGGAACAAGTATTTTAAGGTTATTCACTCCTCCAAACCTTTAGGCTATGCGCGAACTGACTATTAGGGCATCTCAATTTATGATTACCAAGTCCTTAGATCACGACGTGTGAGACCGCCTCACGGACGCGGCGGAAGGTAGCGCGGAAATTGCCGTACGAAATAGGAATTGAAACAGCAAGGAGCACGGTTCAATTTTGGATGAAATTCGAATTAAAGATGCCTCCGTCACAGACGATCTTAATTGAACAGAACAGGGTACAATGTGGAGTGAGACGAGATGCGGTAACCGATAAAGGGTTCGAAATCGGAGAATTTACATATGGAAATATGGATGCGATTGTATCTAATGACGCCGAAAATAAAGCCGAAATTCTCAATGCAACGAAGGAAGGCGGCGTTCGAAATACTGATATCTCAATTGGCAACGATTACGTTGGCAATTTATCGACTCGTAACGACCAAAAGGTATGTTTGCAGAGGGAGATGCTCAAAGAAGTTTGGAGTTTGGAGCACAATTAATGTTGATTATAGGAATATGTATACTCTGTTAAGAATCTAATACTAATTCCAAAAAACAAGTTACAATTAAAAAAACAATTATTGACCAAATAATGTCCACTATTAGATTGTTTCTAAAATTATTTACAAGTTATCAAGTACAGCATAGTCGGGGGGGCGCCGTCAGCGCACAAGGAGGTGAGCAATCGGTGTTACTTTAAAATATTTTATTTGATTTTCTTTATTGAAGATTTTTGTACGACAAGAAAAGATCGTATATCGATTCTGAACATGCCCTTAAAAGGGTGCACAGGGTTTTTGTTACACACTGTATAATCTAATAATATAAAAATCTCATGTCCCTTTGTTTGTTTTCGAGCTTTTAATGAATTTTTTGTATATTTGGTTGGTCTGAGGATAGGTCGTAGGCTATTTTTTATACCCTAGGTGATAAGTGTGGCCCGCTCCAGCTTTTTTAGCCATTTTTATTTCTTCTTTTATGATTTGGCATCAAAAAATACTTAGAACTCTAAATTTTCACCCTTCTACTATCAACTTCCATTTTTTAACAGCGATTTTAGTATTTTTACTGGCGAAATGTAGGGCGCGAGTACCTACAGCTGGTAGATATTTAATTACTCTCAAGCTTCGTTCTCGATATAAGCTATTAACGTAAACGCGATTCACGCGTTAAAATGATGATGTTCATTCGGTGATGTAATCATGAGTCCTGTTACGACAGACCACCCAATAAAAAGTCACCACAAATTAAGCATAAATATTAATTAAAAACTCACGTAGGCGGCTTCCACTGCCTTTTTACGATGCCCTCACTAATACGGTAAAACAAAGCCAATAAATTAGAAATATTATCGGAAGAACTCTGTTGATGCGCGACTATCCTGTTTTGTAATTATTAACATAATATTGCCATTTGTTTTCACTTAATTGGTCCATTCAGTGCATGGATGGCTGGCGCTAAATTACTTATTAGGGACGTGTGGCGTTAATGGTAGTTATATTATCTACCACTGATATATTACATTGAAAAGTAACAGATATGCTATATTATAAGCGCGTGCTTATAGTTGACTGTTTACTTGTGTTGATTTGTGCTGGTTCTTGTAATTGAAAGTCCAGAGCTATACTAGCTCTGGACTAGCACAGACGTCATTTATTTATGACAGCAGGCGGAAGAGAGGTCACAATGTTGCAAAAATAAAATAAATGTTTATGTTGGGTTGCCAACATATTGGTTAGAGATTACAATATTGCCTCTCGGCGCACAATGTCACGTTCGCAGAATGTTTCATATGAGCAGAACGGCAAACACAAAAAAAATTATACATATGTGGGTGGTCAACATATTGGCTAGAGAGATTACAATGTTGGAAACACAAAAAAATGTTTATGTTGGGTTGCCAACATATTGGCTAGACAGATTACAATGTTGCAAACACAAAAAAAAGTTATGTTGGGCTGCCGACATATTGGCCAGAGAGATTACAATGTTGGAAACACAAAAAAATGACAAGTTACCAACAGCGCGTGCGTAGTGAAGAAATATAATAAGTTTTACTTCAGACCGCGTCAAGAGGGTCAAGCAAAACGACGAGAGAATTATGGTATTCGACATAAAAACGTATAGAGAATACAGTATGTATAATATAGTGCGTGGTCCATGGACCTATAAAAAAATCTTAATCTTAATCTTTCTTTCAGGTTCGTGGCGTATTCAAGGAGAGATAATACTAATCATCCAATTTATGACACGTGTGATCGTTAGCTGCAAAGTTATGGATATTAGTGTTCTTTGATAATCTCCTAATGATGCTATCTTGTTTATTAATATCATCCGATAATATCAGTGTGACTTCTACAAGGACGAAAACCACATAAAGGCAGAATGATACAAAATCATCAATGAAATCATGCTTGACTCAATTAAGTGTAGAATATCGAAATGTGATGCAGCGAGTTTGTAAGATCTTTTTTATACCTATTAACTTCTTAATTGCAATTAACTGATACGTGTTATTTTAGGTTTAAATGATGTTACTATGACTTTAAGCAAGTGAGAACATCAACAAACACTAACTCAATCACACTCACTCAATAACAGCTTTTTAATATTAGTAAGTATATATAAATATTATAAGTCGACTTTAAAGCATATTGAATACACACTGTATTACATACATATTGTATTTTCTATATGTTTTTATGTCGAATTCCACAATTCTCTCGCCGCTTTGCTTGACCGTCTTGACGCGGACTGAAGCAACATATAAGGAGTCAGGAGTTAGAACAAGGTAAAATATATTTTGATCATATGTCTTTGACGTATACCAGTACAACATCAGTTTTTAGGTTAAGCGGTTTGCAAAATCTTTTTTTAATTTGTGCACCCAAATTACCCTACGATAAGTAAACCATTTCACTATCCTCCTTTTATCTTAAATTTATTCGTCTCTCATCAAATACAGCGGCCGACGCGTCGTCGTAAACGAAATTTACAGCGTTGCCTTAAACAATTATGGAACTATCAATTTTTAGTGTGTGGGAATATTAATAGAACACTCGTAAATGTTAACAAAATTCCTTACACTTGCGCTGGCTTGTCATTCAAACGTATAAAAAAGTTTAATGGTCGCTCGACACCTCGCCAACGTTGATGCATCGAATCTAACAGTCGCTCAGTCACATCGTAAAATTGGATCGTATTTAAATTACTCATATCGGTTTCATATTTTATGTGCTTTAATCATTGACACATACGTAACCGCTTTGATTGACTACAATTTTGAGTTGCTTGGATTTCCATGGCATTGGTTTTATTTCGTTCACTTGTGATTTTTTAACCGACTTCAAAAAAAAATATTTTATTAAAAATAAAAACCGACTTCGAAAACACTGAAATGTTAAAAATAATATAAGAATAGGTACAGCCAACATCACACTTCTATATTGAAGTCGGTGCCAAACGATGATCTCCTAGAAAGTCTTAAAATTTGTCACCGACTTCAATAACTTTTCAATTTTTAACTTTTTAGTGAATGCAATCTTTTTAGTGAAAGAAACCCTGGTATTAAATTAGCCTTTCGCTCGATTTTCATGAGGTCCCATGATCCCATGAATCCCAAGAAAATTAAGGGAAACCCGTAAATTTTATAGTTACATCCAACGTATTTTATGTTGTTCCGAAGTTATGCGCGTATTTGCGTCTGGTAGTCATGAAACGAGTTGATGATGGAGGGATCCTTACCTTTGGACTTGACCTGACATTCATTTATTTATTCATTCAAAAAAATCCATTCACTAAAAAGATAAAAATAAAAAAATATTTTACAAAAAAATAAAAACCGACTTAAACAACACTAAAAAGTTTTAATTTTTTTGTAAAATATTTTTTATCCCATAAAATAACTCCGTATTAACTATATGAATACAGCTTTATGTGTATTGTGCATCAAATACACATCAAACACTTTAAATATTCTTTGATATCTCATCATCACAGCTCATACTCGTATATACGTGCCCTCCGAAGGGCTCGAGCCTACCCTAAGTTTAGGATTTTGTCAAACACGCTGGCCCAGTTCAGTGCAGATTGGTCGACCACATACACCCTTGAATTTCTTCGCAGAGGTACTAGTATTATGTTATCTGTGGCAGAGGCATGCATATTTTCCTTCACCGTAGGAGCTTCGGACAAATGTACATATGAAATACGAAAAACACATTGATGCGTGGCAGGATCAAACCCAATCTCAGATCTCCCAATTAGAAGGCCAGTGCAGAATCCACAGTGCCACTGACGCTTTAATATCATATGTATGTAAATGCATTCATTGTTAGTTCAATCCACTCACACGTTTTGAACTCATTGGTGGCGATGATCGCATCTATTTAAAGCCTGCCCAATAATCTATTTTAAAACTCACTTATCAAGTTAAACCAAAATCTGTTTCAATTTACACTTCGCTCAAAACAATTTAAATGTATACCGCGTATATCGTCAAGCTTACAAGGAGACCATTCAAAACCCATCAGCGGCTATGAAAGACTAAATTAGACTGCGACAAACGATTGACTGACATTTGACACAATTCCTGAAACACCACACAAAGTTCTGTCAACACTCCATTTATAACGTAATCCACGCCATTGGCCCCTCTATTTTTACAGGCAAAAGATTTATGGGCGAAAATAATGCGTGTAATCTGAGTGCACCACACTTCTAACGGAGGAAATTTCAACTATGCGCTTTCAGAAACTGAAAAGTCTCACGTCGTAAACATTGGTTTACAGAAGAATGCTTCTTTGCTGTAGAATTGATTGCAGCCCCATTATTTTTGCTCAGAATAGGACATATAACAAAACTGTATTTATTTTGAAATGATTTTATTTTTCGATTGATAACATTAGAAGAATTGATACACTAAAGACAGATAGAGAACATATTGTTACAGAGATCCCCATGTCAGCAAATTTAAACCCCGTATTAAGAAAACACAAGAGTGAGAACATTTAAGAGAAGGGTTAATTTAATTAAGCATTCAAAGTAAATCATCAACAGCTCATACACGTCCCCACCGAGAGGCTCGAGCCTATTCTATACTAGGGCGATTAGGCCTTAGTTAACCACGCTGGCCAAGTGCGGGTTGGGCGACTTGGGCGGGCGACTTCACGCACAGCCTGTATTTTTTTTTTCTGCACATGTGTATGCAGATTTCCTCATGATGTATTCCTTCGTCGTAAAAGCGTCGAATAAACGTACATATACATTCAAAATTTGAAAACACATTGGTACCTAGCGGTTTCGAACTACCGAAGCTACCTACCGATTGCAAGGCGACGTCCACACGCACTACGCCATCGACGCTTCATATATTCATTTATATGAAGCACATACGATCACATATGAATTGTTTTATTCATATGTGATCGTCTGTGTTTATTACAGAATAATTGTTACAGACTTTATTGACTTATATATGTTTCTTTGCTATATCCAGCCATGTATATTTAAAGGGTTTAAGCACTGTAGAGGCCTTTTTAGGAAACTAAATATGTACAATGTTAAATGTCCTAACCACATTCAGCAAATCCCTAATATTAATACAATCTTAATCTTAATAGGCATGTTTAAGTATATCTACTTTTTATTTCAAATTAATAAACTAGCTTAAACTACGACTTTGGCTTATTGTATTTTTTTAATATTTTGCAACAAATCATTTTCGTATAAAAAATTATGGTGGTTGAGGTATATTTTATTGTTTTTTAATATCGTAATCTGTCACGGATAAAAGTTTACTTTCAATTATAAAAAAGTGTTACTTCGTATCTCATTTAAGTGTCGTCCAATTTTATTGATACTCATAATTTATATCTGAGTAACTGTTTTATTGTAATTTCTATGTTGACCGTGTGTAGTTTTATGCCTTTTTAATGTAGACTTTTACGATCTTATCTATTTAAAATATAGTTCTTTAACAACGTTCATAATTTATCAACGCAATAAAACTGAAATAAAAATAAAAATTTTTGGTAACAGGGACGAATTTTGCCAGGTCACAATATTTAACAATGTCTAAAAGACGACATAGTTTAGTTAATAATGCTAATTCATGTTATCACTTTAACATCTTCAAAATAAATAGGTATAGGTTATATTAGTAAAATTAATTAATATTAGTTCTTTAACACATGTAGATTGGTTAATTAATTTGTAAAATTTTAATAATGCCAGCTTTAGCAATATCTTAACGCTTCAGTAATATTAGCACTGTTTGACTTTCCTGTGTGATTTCATACGCTACTGTATTAAACACACCCTTAACATAATATAATTGATATCTGAAATCGAATTAAAACTATTAATTTATATAATTATAATCGAATTATAAATTTTATACTATTATGGTCTATGTATTATATGTTGACTTTATTAATTTCATTTTCAATAGACTAATATAAAAAAAAATACTTATGTATTATAACCAATAAACTGTAATACCGTTGTTTGTCAAATATAATGAGGTATGACAATCATTAGCTAAATAAAAATCAATAATACCTATAGTTTTTTCCCGCAGATTAAATTGACTATGTGCACCCTAGTAAAGTAAGTAACGGTATGTTAATACATCATAACTCACTAGTTACACGCCCCGGTTCGGTCTGCGCGTTTGATGGGCCCAGCCCCGGATTACCGCCAAACCACCCGACCCGACCCGACAGACGAACTCACCAATGATCCGATCATTCTGTGTCGTCAATGATCGACTCTATTTTCAGAGGCAGGTAATGAATATTTAAACATAGCGGGCGTTGATTTTAAAGCGATAGAATATTGTCAGGTTAGATTTCAAACAGAATTTAAAGGGAGCTGTTTTCAAAGAGACTTTTAGAAGAAATAAAAATTGTTAAGACAATAATGTCAAAGGTGATGCATTCAGGTTTCAATGTTAAAATTTAGACTGGCACTGAAATAACTGGAAAAAGTTCGCGTAATCCGATTGATCGAACTATGCCACGGTAATCTAGGTATACTAATATTATAAAGAGGATTGATTTGTATTTTTCTATGTTTGTATTGAATAGGCTTCTAAACTACTGGACCGATTTGAAAAATTCTTTCACTAATAGAATGCTACAATATCATGATTCCTCGAGCTCGTTTCCTTTCTTAACGTATTCTACTCAAATCTATCTCCATACCAAATTTCATCTTCATAAGTTGCTTTCAACTCACATTTTGATTTGAATGTAAGATTATTTTTCTGTTTTTGCAAATGTCTTATTACCCATTAGAACGCATTTTAACAGAGAAAAGCTAATATTGTAATTGATCTTTTCCTTATACAACTTATAATATTGATATCATAACATAGCTAATAAGTTCAATTTCTGATATAGAAAATTGTTTACTTCTTTGTGCGCCTTAAAAGTATTATCGCATCTACTTAATTTCTCAATTCAGCTAGGGTCGGCTGGAAGAGATCTCTTTAAGAGATAAGCTCGCCCTTATACATGTTGTTGTATACTATATTTGTATTTAAAAATGTGTGTACAATAAAGAATCGCTTAAGTCCGCAAACATCTGTGGTTTGGTCAAACTTACGAAGTGTATATACGAGTATCTATCTTTTAACTATTAACAACTTACTCTGCATTATATCACTTATAATTTAGATTTAGCAAGTGTTAATATTGATAAATAGACGGGTTTTGTACAGGGAAACGCAGTGCGCTCGCCTCTTGAATGGCCAATCAAATAGGATTTCAGGGCGGTAGGTGGAACTAATAGTTCTCGCCCGGCTACACGCTCCGTCTTGCCTGCGAGCATGCCTGCACAAACCAGTTTGCGCAGTTAAGTGCGTGCGTGTGGACGGCAAGATGGTAGCACGCGCAGTTCCGGAAGCGCGGCTTGTGCAATCGATGAATTGCTGAAGATTTGGACTGCGCAAACTTGGCTTGCACGGTTTTACTTGAGCGTGTGGCCGGCCATTCAAGCCGCGCATCAGTCCGAAGAAATTATTTTCGACTACACATCACTGCAAGTACCTACATATACATATGAATCAAAAAATGAATGCTGTAAGGGGTTAATAAAAGGATTTTTTAATTCAGTTCATAGTACTTTAGTACGTTAATGCCGGCTTATTTGCTTGTTGCTCTCTATTGGCCACATCTTGACGTGATGCGTGACGAGCTATCCAAATACATAAAGGACTGCACAGTCCAGTTTGCAAGAATTTACCTGCACGTGTGGCCACTACACCGTATACCGTCTTTTTGTACAGTCATGACTACACAGTCCTGGACTGCGCAGGCAAGACGGAGCGTGTAGCCAAAGCATAAGAGTATTTTTTTTTCAAATTATAAGTTTTTTTTTTAATTTTAAATTATAAGATTTTTTATTTTGTCCATAAGGTAAAAATAACCAATAAATTAGTAAAGCATTATCTATGAGCTTGTGGTGCCTGAGCCAAATAAATAAAAATTAATTACCTAACGTTCTTTTCTTCATGGCAGCTCTCGTGTCACCTGAAACAAAAATAAAAACGATTAGCGTCACCTGTAGGAAGCCGGAAACTATACTGAGCCCTTAAGCCTTGCTGGCGAACTGCCTCCTTTCCTTACCTTACCAGGATCGTTAAGAACCATGTGTTGAAATTCGTACCTAGTGAGAGTGAGACGGCGCTATCCACTGCAATAACTTTGTCTCTGTTTGATGCTAGCATATTGTAGCTTTCTTTCTTTGCTCTAAACGACCACGGTGAGGTCTAGACTTCTTGTGGGATTTATAACAGAAATGTTTAACTATTTTCACGTAGTGAAAATTTGAAAATAAAAAATTGTAATTAAATAATCGCTACAGGTTTCGAGAAAATTGGTTTGGTCACAAAATTTTCATTTCACTAATATACAAATTTTTTTGATGTCAAAATTTTATTCCTCACCAACTTGTGAATCATTGGCGTAGCTTCTTTTACGTACAAGTGATAATGTAACATCCAATTTGAATAAATGACATTGAATCAGGTATCTAGAATTTGAATCCGGGTACTTATAGGATTCAAATTCTATATCCGGATTCAAATTTTACTGATTTTTTTCAGCTAAAAGTATAGTAAAATTTGACATTATTCTAATATTGAAGCCAGATTAAATTGTTACCCAACATCAAGAGCAATACATCAATTTTCAATTGTTGCTTAATAAGCAGGTCCCAAGTCTTATTCCGGTATTAAAGGCGAAAATCGTGATGATACAGGCTCCGTTAAGAAACCATTCTTATATGGATATAATTGACTCGGCAAGCCTAAATTGGAAATAGATATCTCGATACCTATACAAAACCCTTAGCTTAGCGTGTTTGTTAGAAATACAATACAATCACATTCCACATTTGACCTAGTGTTTCGTAAATTGGGATCTACAACAGAATAAAGCATTCTTTTCACGTATAATTAGCTCAGTTTGCCAGTCAAAATTTTTTTTTTATGTTGAAATTTGGCTTACTGTATATAATTTAGTCCAACTTTAAAGATATGATACCAAGTTTTTATCCAGATTATTGACTTCAGTATTGATTATTGCGTTATTTTTTTTTTATTGCTGAAAGTTGGCAAACAAGCAAACTGCCCACCTGATGGTAAGTGGTAACAGTCACCTATAATACATGTAGCTCTTGTGAGATTCACAGCAAAACTGCAACCCCCACAAGAACCACAGTGTACGTTGCCAACTTGTGACACAAGATGTAAAGTCACAGTACCCAGTAATTTCACTGCCATATCTTACCCTTCAAACCGGAACACAGCAATGCAAGCACTGCTGCTTTGCGGCAGAAATAGGTAAGATGGAGGTACCTAAGCAGACGACCCTGGTACAGAGTCTCCCTCCAGTAAAGTTAAATTTTATTATGGAGAAAACGCGTAACTATAGTAGTTATATATTTTATTGACTTTGAATCGATTAAATTTCCCACAAACAGCAGTTACCAGTAACATTAACAGTTTACCAGTGGGAGACTGAGTGCAGAGTTATCTCAGCCTCCATCTTACCAATTTCTGCCGTTAAGCAGCAGTGCTTGCATTGCTGTGTTCCGGTTTGAAGGACAGGCAGTGAAGTTACTGGGTTGGGTACTGTGATATAGTATTTTATATATTTTTTTATTTAAGCAGTATACAAATTTTTTACAAATTTCTTTGACATCAGAAATACAACGCCAACCTGCAGTGCAGTTTGTTGGCGTTAGCATACACTCTTACATTAAATCTTTATACCGCTCTAGGAACTTGAGAAACACATTACAAATCTGTATACCTCCTAGCATAAAATTACATTATTTACTAACAATACATCTGTTCACATAAACTGCCTAATCGGTTTAGTCAATCTTTACTGTTGTCGCTTTCCATTTTCCAAAAAAAAATCACAAGTCAGAAAACAACAAAACATACATCAACCAAGTCAAACTCAAATATTATTATTTTTATTTATTAATTATTCTTTACATAATCATTAAGCATAAAACGAACACAATCACTACCAAGTACTGCATAGTATAGCTTATATTCATACTACTATATTTATCATATAACTATTTTCTCATTTATATAGGTATCTAAAAATCTAATATATGAACATATTAAGATGCTATCAACTTATGTCAACGTACATTGTCGTCACATGTACTGTCGGCTACTGTAGCTAATTGCCATCAAGTGGGAAGCCTTGTTTGCCATCTTAGTTATATAAAACAACAAAAAACGACACGCCTCAAGTAGGCAGTGTGTAAGGGACCATTACATTTTTTTACATAACTATACCTATTGTAGACCTATTGTACCTACATGCTCGCAAATAAAGAATTATTATAACTAATATATTTTTTGGACGGGAAACTAAAATTATTTTAAGGTTTTAAAAAATAACTACTAAAAGTACTACGCAGTGTTCATGTAACGCGCACTCGCGCGCTACGGATCTCATCCGCGGCTCGTGGCGACAATAGACAGCGTCCGTTGCACGTTGTAAATAAAAAAAAGGCCTACTGATTTCTTCTTTGATGTTTCTTCGGACGAAAATTAACAAATAATTTTCCGAACACTTTGGTATAAAAATCCAGAAAAAATAATTGTCGCTGAACTTAAATATCTCGGTAACTATTCATTTCCCAGGTATGGTTTAGCTAGAAGACAAAAATGATATTGACGATGAGTTCAATACGTGGGTTTCGGCTTCGCGTTCGGTCTTTTTACATCCTGTCATCATCATCATCATCACAGCTCATATACGTCCCCACCGAGGGGTTCGAGCCTACCCTATGTTAGGGTGATTAGGCCTTAGTCAACCACGCTGGCCCAGTGCGGATTGGTCGACTTCACATACACCATTGAATTTCTTCGCAGATGTATGCAAGTTGCCTCACGATGTTTTCCTTCACCGTTACATCCTGTATTTGCACCATATATCATTGTGATTGTTGATACAGCACTTTTCTTAGGCTATATAATTTAGTAAGACACATACTATATTACTTTACTTTACATGTAACCTTTACTTTACATGTAACATAGACTATACTAGCTGTGCCAGCGAACTACGTTTCGCCGTATATTTTTTACCCGTTTTTGCAACATTTGTCATTGATGCTCAGCTCATATTAGTCGTAGCGTGATGTTATATAGCCTAAAGCCTTCCTCGATAAATGGACTATCCAACACAAAAAGAATTTTTCAATTTGAATCAGTAGTTCCTGAGATTAGCGCGTTCAAGCAAACAAACAAACAAACTCTTCAGCTTTATAATATTAGTATACATGTAACCTGTAACCTGTTTGTTTACTAACTTAGTTCATAAAATGATAGGGATAGATTCAGTTCGGGGATAACCCGATACTGAGGTCTTCCTTGATGAGAAGCTAGTTTCATAATTGGAATTTCTAATAAGAGGTCTATTTTTGTCGCCTCTTTTAAATGGTAAACATTGTACCACAACATTTATATACATTATTTTTATAAAACTATAAAGATGTAAATGGAATCAAAGTATCGAGAGAGTCACGGCACGTACTGCAAAAGCGAGTAAGTTCGAGTTGCGGCTGCGCATACATTAAGTACGTGCGACGGTTGCTGTAAATATTGGACCACCTCGGCGCGCACGCTCCGCTTGCGTTGCTAAATACCGTTCGAAAGCTCGCATTATTTCGTGGGAATTAATTGTTCTGCGGCTATAAATATCACCTTTCATCGTGTAAGATGAGTAATCTATACCTACCTATATTGAAAGATTTACTTAACGTAAGTAGTAATGGTTTTGTCATTATGATTCTTGTATAATATTTTATTTATATTGTGTTGTGCATCTTATACGTAGAGAAACAGGTTAGCCATCATTTTTGCTTTTCAGCTTTATGTTTGTTTTTTGTGACTGATTATAATAAGTTGCATATCACCATTTCCTCTCCTGTAATGGTTATCGACAAGTTAACGACGGTCCATCTTCCAGAAAGAGGTCAATCGACAAGGCAGTGTCGGGAGAGCTACGCAGCATATTCTAAGCCCATCTGCCGCAATGTCTTCAATTCGTGCGCGTTGCCAGTATTGTCGTATGTATGGTATGATGGCCGCTAATGGGCCTCATGAGAGAGGGCTATACTCTAAGTTCCTCTGTGTGATCGATTCAGAAATGATGAGATACGCAGGAGAACCAAGGCCAGGGACATTGCTTGAAGAATTACTTAAGTGGCAGTGGGCAGGGCAAAGGCCGTTGGGGCGGAAAAATCTTGGAGTGGCAGTTGCGTGTCAAAAGAAGCAGCCCCCGTCCCATAAGGTGAACCGACGATCTGGTGGGGATCTGGTCGCGGGAAGCTGCTGGATCAGACAGCGTAGAAGAAATCGGTTTAGAGCTCCTTAGGGGAAATGTACAATTTTGTTTTAAATACTAGTGAGCAAAACTATGTATATTTAAACCACTGAATTTAATAAGAATGTAAAAATATGTAACATAAAAGTAAAAATTTATAATAAAATTTTCTCTCCACTAGAATGTGCAAATATTATTCCCAAGAATTTGTTTCATAAAACTTACCGAATTAGATTACTTACCGATAGATTTTTGCGATTCTCTGCTCGTGATTGGATTACAATGATAATTTAACATGTATGGTCACAGATTATATAGGACTACAGTATTATTTATCTGTATTATATATCTGGTATGGTATAATACAACAAAATAATTATACACAACTACATTTACTACCAACTCTTCAGCACCAATAGCTCATTTAAATATATTTCAAATAAAATATAACAAAATATGTACACACAACTACATCTACTTGCTACCAACTCTTCGGCGCCAATAGCTCATTTAACAACAATAAGGAAACAGTAAATTCAACATAGCATCACATCGCATATCCGCAACTTCAAACTCCATTGTAGCTATTAACTGTTTCAAACTATGTCGAATGCACGCATTCTGTTCGTCACGCGCCCTGCAATAGTACGGCGCCACCTTTATAATATCACCAGCTTTAATAACTTCCCCATTAAATGCAACATCACTCTGAGCTTCTTAAAAAGCAAGTATTAAAGTTCACGTTTGTATACCATCAGTAACATCAGCTGCAACATGTTTATTGGCTGCGGCATTCGCGATGCGATCCTTCGTTCCGTCTCGAGTATTGGCCCATTCGATAAGTGATGCGGCTCATACAAATCGGTTATTAAGTGTCGATGTAAACGATGTCTTTCCTTTTCTCATTCGTCATTCAACTGGCGCTTTGCAACGGGATGAAGGCGTTAAGTGCGTTTGCAAATTGTCAATAGGCGTGATGTGGTGACTGATTACAGCAATTATTTGCTATTAGAACGCAAATCACACTGATTATTAGAGATAGAAATTGAATAATGACAATAGTCTAAACACATAAAAGGTTGAATTATGGATGATAGCTTTTACTAAGCTGTTGATGCTATCAAAATTTGGATATACTATTAAAAAATAGACAAGGTACTTTATTCATATATATTCTTTATATGAGTTGATTATGATAAAAAATTCGCTTAGCTTAAAAAGAGAAACAAATTGGGCGGCAGTTGTCTTATTTCTTTTGTTATACTTTTATACTTTATTTCTCTATCAAATGCATACAAGCGTTGTGTTAAATTTAAGTTGTAAATATTAGGTATATGAAGTATTTTATAACGTGCGTTACACTATGTGTGTGCAAATCAATAATTTAAAACTTATAGAATACAACTGTCTCCAAAATGTCATATAAATTGATAATTTTATTTGTTCACCCACGGCATTTTCAAACGGGCAAAGTAAATCTTTATTTATAGACATCAAATTACATTTGCCTCGCAGATTACGTCTATATGCCTTTTTGAAATACTAATCGTAAGATTTACCGGACATCTTTGTAAATTAGGTCGTTCTCTACGTTTAAATAATATCTCTTGTAAGTTGTTAATAGAATCGTTTTCCCCCCGAAGGGTAGAAAACGAATATTTAGGTTTCAGCCGTAGCTCGACCCACTGTGTGAGATTAACCCTTTGAATTTTACCTGTTTGCAGTGTGCATCTACCCTACATACAATTATTCACCTAACATTTTCAATGAGGGTATGTAAGTAAGTGCGGGTGCCATCGCCGACTAGCTTTTCTCTTCAGTACTTTTCTCACACGCCGGCTAGAACAGCAAATTTAGTGGGTTGAGCTACGGCTGAAACCTAAATATTCGTTTTCTACCCTTCGGGGGGAAAACGATTCTATTTAGGTGTTCGAGCCTTCGCTCGACCCACTGTGAGATGTGTTTACAATCTGCCGGCGATGGCTAGACGTACTGTGAAATTGTACAAATCGTTTTTCAATGAAAAACAAAGTGACTTTACAAAGTAAATTATTTTAATAATTATTTTAAGGAACAATATGACTACTATTTAATTCAATATATGCTTGTTTGCTTATATGTACAATTAAGGATTTAGGTATAACAATTAAATCGGAATAAATGATTAAGTTTAGCTAAATGGAGCTTGAGGATTGCCAATAGTCCACTCATTTTTGCCCATGTATTTACACTTTTAGGTGTACATGTGTACCAAACTGTAGAGAAAAATTCGAGAATTCCGAAAATTCCTTTTTTATTAAGATAAAACTAGGTAATAAATAAATAAAAGTGTTAATTACTCGATACGAATTTGAGTTGATTGAGTATTCAATTGCGTTTAGTTTCGACGTCTGCAAAACTTGTAGTAAAATATTTTATTTTTAGTTTATTTTTTCTTATGTACTGATGTATCGTGCACTTAAATAAAAAACATAACTTAATGGGATTATAACCATCAAAGTAAAAAAATAAAAAGAAATTGTAACTTGCAATTCACCTGTCTCTACGCAAGTAACAAAACGCTACAAAATGTCAAAATACGATCTATAATGACCAAATGTTAGTCACAAACTCTTTGAATGGACGATTCAAAAGGGACTTCAAGTTAGTAAGAAACGACTTTAGTTACAAACAATGCCGCTACCTATCTAACGATGGACTTTGGGACTGCAGGGGCTATAATAAATGCTTTCCATATCCCCATCAAAGACCGCCCAACTAAAAAAGACGAAGAGCATCTTTAATGAATGTTGAAGCATCATATTATTGTATTGTGTGCGATACACTCTTCAATGTTTTAGTCTTCGACGGATTATTCGGTTAAGGACAGATTCTTGATACGACAGATTCACTCATCAGATGCTTCCGATTCGAGTTCCATTTCAACCAGAAAATAAAGTAAGATTTTGGTACCTTATCTGAGAGTTCTTACAACTCTCAGCTAGGGTAGTACCACGGTCTATTATGGTATCGTCCGTTTCCATCGTATAAAGTGCATATCAACATTTTCATTCAAACTAGTTTACGTAAACTCGGACGTGTACTCTGTACTCACTCAATATAATCATAGTATCTGCAGTATTAATATAACACTTAACAATAGCAATAAAAATTTCATCATTTCATTTACTGATACCTGTCAAGTTGGAATTGATTAACAGGTTTTTGAGTATCAAAGATTAATTGTTACAGATAAAATGACGTATTTTCTTTCAAACAAAAAAGATTAGTGTATGTACCTCGCGGTACATCGATTAGGCAGATTGAGGCGACGTCCTTTCAAAATAATGTCTGAGAGAAAAAAAATTGTATAGGTCAACAATTTTCCCTTATAATTAAGACATCTAGATCAAGGTTGCTGTTTATTCAGTTTTCAGAGAAAGGTAACTGCAGCTCTACAGCTGCCGGGTGAAGGGATGATTCCCGCTTTTTTGAATAAAGATTGAAATTAACATGCAATGACGCTTCGCGAGGGTGGTTTAACTTTCCCCCTGGTAGATACGAATAAATTTGTTATGCTTCTACGTCTTGATTTGCTTACTGGTATATATATGTTTATTCATCCAAAATACTAAAATTAGCCTTTCGTCCCTAATAATATTAAGCATCCAACCAGATTGCCTAAATTTTGATGAATCAGACTTGGAACCAAATTTCAGCCATAGTATAATAATAATCATCACTCGATACGAATGTCTTGAGATGTATGACAAAAAGAGTCAACTCGTGAATACGTCTACCTGAACACAGGAGGATAAATGTAGCCACAAAGCGTGACACTTAGTATATGTTGTTTCTATTGATATCAAAGGAGTAATTATTTATTTTGTGTAAAAAAAAAATTACAACTAAGACGTTCACTTCTTTCGGGGCCAGCAAAAGTGGCCACTACTGATTTATGAATTATGAACTGCTATGTTTTTGTAATAATATGTGTATGATTATGAAGCAAAAAAATATATAGGGCAATATCATTTGACTTGGGATTATCAGCTATTGGCAGTTGTTATTCTGGGCGCCCCATTCCACCGCTCCGAAGTAGGAATATAAGTCTTTAAGATTCAATTGACGCCATGACGATTCGAAGAGATTCCGCTTCTCACTTGACTATGACTGCACTGCATGGGGTGTAGTTGAGAGGACAAAAAGTAGTCAAGCCATTTGATAGATTGTATCGTTGTAACAAAATGGGTCTATCTTTACGGGACTTCTTACAGTCCGTGACTACTTACAAGAAATTCTGAAAAGTTTTGACAACCTTCAATTGATTTACATTTTAACATTTTATTTATTTCTGATGTCATATCCTTCGTGATAGAGCAAGACAATTAACTGCATGTATCCAAACTATTATAAATCTTTTTAATTTTATGAGGGTACGAGTATATGTGCACGCCAATTCACACTGGGCCAGCGTTGTTGACTAAGGCCTACTAATCACCCTAACATAGGGTAGGCTCGAGCCCCTCGGTGGGGACGTATATTAGTTGTGATGATGATGACATGTGAAAAGTAACTTATATCCAGATAATATGGATAATTGAGCTTTTCACACCTCAATATAATTTTTAATTTTAGCCCGCCTTGAAATCTGAATTTGCTCATGTCAAACTTCCCTGTTTTTAATTTTCCTGGCCCTGAATATCGAGCAAATGTTTGCTGGCCTTCGTAAAACTCGTTCTGATCCCAATCGTTTAACTTTTTCCACCCCTGGTCTACCCTTTAATGCATATTGGTAGTAGGCGGTAGTGATGGCTAAATCCTCCTTGTTCTTTCAATAAATCTGTCTGTAAAAGTTCAGAGAAAAGGTAAGTTGTTGAATTACAAAAATTGTTGTTATGCGGCTTAAAAATGATACATCTATGTTTTTTAAATTTTTGCTCTCTTCTCGCAACGGGTATTGAAAAAATATATCTGAAGTTTTACGAAACATGGAACCAGCTGCCAGAAAGCGCTTACTAATATGGGTTTTACGTTTAAGGATGTATCTTTATAAACATCTATAAAGTGTCTCCCCTGCGGAAGTAGGCCATCATGAGTAATTATAACACCTAATAAGCATTAGACTACTTTTAGTCAAGAGTTGAACGGTTTGCCATGCAGGTGTAGCCATTGCGAGGCTACTATTGACTTTTATGGAGGTGAATACATGGTTGGTTTCTAGATATTTTTGTACTTCAAAATAACAAAATATTTTGTCATTTTTCAGCCCCTAAACGTTGAACTTGGATTTCATGCTTAGCAAGTGATTCCTTTGTGTCTCCAAATAAAAAAGAAGTGTTCCTCTCGGTTTGAGGTACCAGGTTCATTATATCTGTATCTGGTTAACACCCTGTATCATTCATTCTAATAGAAGCCGTTATATCTGCTATGATCGAAGGTTGATAGCGAAATGGAGTTTGCCTTCTCAATTTTGACCTCGAGGATACGTGATTCTTCACTTTGGGAAATTAGCTCAGATTTTATCAAGGTGTAAAATCGGTATAGCCACTATCTGTGAGGTGATCTTTTTCATTAAGGCGAATGGTGTTTAAATCATAGCACAACAGAATACAATTTAACAGCTTTTAATTAATTGCCTTATATTTTTGTTTGCTCAATGATTATAATATGTATGCGCGTCATCTTCGCTAAAGCATAAGCTAATTGAACTTTACAGATTGCAAATCGGAGCCGACATTCTTCGTCGGATGAAATCTTTTTACCAAAGAGGTCTTTATGACAGACGCAGTCAACCATCCATGATCTCCAATAATTCGCATTATTATCGTTTATTTTTAGATAAACTTTTCATGTGGCAGAGCTACCTAGGGATAGGCTCCCAGTTGGCTAGGTCGCAAAGGATCGTGTGCTCCGTAATTTTTAATTGCTAGCCTGCTAATGAAGTAGGCTGCGTAGCTAGTATATTATGTGTAGGGGCAGGACCGGCCCTACCATAGGGCGAACGGAGCGGCAGCTCCAGGCGCCAAATTCCAGGGAGCGCGTCAGTGTTCAAAAATTATCCTCGCTTTTTCAATATTTTGGCGCAAGGGGGGCGCCATAATTGGAACTCGCTCCATCTTAAAACTTGCCTTGAGCGGGCACTGTGTAGGGGTCGGATCATTAGCCGACGCGCAGTTCAAAAGTGACGGCTTATGACGGCTTTACAACCGACAGTGAGGGCTGGGCAGTCGACAGTGAGGGCTGCGCAGCTGACAGTGAGGGCTGCGCAGCTGACAGTGAGGGCTGCGCAGCTGACGATGAGGGCTGCGCAGCCGACAGTGAGAGCTGCGCAGCCGACACCATGTGTAGGGGTCGGTTCACTGGCCGACGCACAATTTTAAAGTGATGGCTGTGCAGCTGACATAGCTTTGTGATAAGAGTGCTAATTCCTGCACGTACATGTTTTACATGAAACGCATTCTAGAATGGTGAAGTTGTTCGACCATTTAAGTGTGGAGTCGCAAGTTTGCCGTCCAGAGAGTGACCATTCGTAAGAACAAAAGCTACTCGTACGTGTGATACGAGTGCTAGTTTCTAAAACATGATACGTATGCTAGGATGGCGAAGTTGATTCTCCACTCATGTGTGGAGTAGCGCATCTGCCGTCTGGAGAGCGGGCATTCGCAAGAGTAAAGCATTTTGTGATACAAGTGCTAATTCCTAAAGCATGATATACGCATGCTAGGATGATGAAGTTGTTCCTCCATTCATGTGTGGAGTAGCGAGTCTGCCGTCCGGAGAGCGGGCATTCGCAAGAGGAAAGCATTTTGTGATACAAGTGCTAGTTCCTAAAACATGATACGCATGCTAGGATGATGAAGTTGTTCCTCCATTCACATGTGGAGTAGCGATTCTGCCGTCCGGAGAGCGGGCATTCGCAAGAGGAAAGCACATTGTAATACAAGTGCTAGTTCCTAAAACATGATACGCATGCTAGGATGATGAGGTTGTTCCTCCATTCATGTGTGGAGTAACGAGTCTGCCGTCCGGAGAGCGGGCATTCGCAAGAACAAAGCACTTTTTTAACTTGTACACTAAATAAAGGAAGGATCTTACCTCAAAATCTTCAACAGCTATTCTTAAATAATTTTTAATAAATATATATATTTCTTATATCAGCAAATAGCGCACTAAAAAAAACCTACTTTTTATTGAAATTAATTGTGTTACTTAATTTAAACAATATAGTTTTAACAATTTTGCACAGTGCTCACGACAAAATTCAAAAACGTACTGAAGAGAAAAGCTAGTCGGCGATGGCACCCGCACTTACTTACATACCCTCATTGAAAATGTTAGGTGAATAATTGTATGTAGGGTAGATGCACACTGCAAACAGGTAAAATTCAAAGGGTTAATCTCACACAGTGGGTCGAGCGAAGGCTCGAACACCTAAATAGATATTTTTGTTCTAAAATTTATAATTAACTCTTGTATATTAATTATTATAATTAATACCGCTTATAGCACTCATATTGGTTTTGGATTGCTTAACTGGATGCTTATAATCTAAACATGTTACATATTTAAAATCGTCCATCGAATATTTTTAGAATTTTATGAATAAATTATTATCTACGAGTCAGATAAAATGTCCTCGAAGATTTTAAAGGAAACTAGATTAATTATTAAACGTTTCCGTGGTCTTGTGGGTAAGACTATCCGGTATGGAACCTAGGAGTAGTTGTTCGATTCCCCACCGGGCGCAGAAGCTTTTCTAATCTGCCTGGTTGGTGGTAGGGCTTTTGAGCCCACCAGGCTAGCTACTACCTAAGTTTATCGCCATAATAATAATGGTCATAACATATATTGTGTTTCAACATTTAAAGGTAAGATAGCCAGTTCCTCGGTTCTTCAGGAGTCCAGGCGAAGCTTGCTTCCATATTCGGTCTAATCGTCACTTACCATCAGGTGAGATGAAGGCCAAGAACATCCCTGTTTTATTTAAAATATTAGTTAGCTGATTAAGCTATTACAATATTAATAATTATTATAGAATTGATTTATATTTGAGTATTCAGGCACTTGCATTTCGCATTAACAAGTATCTCCTGGGATGAGGATTATAAATAACCACACTCTAAACCACAGCTCGCTGAAGAATTTGTTTCGAGTTTTCTATCTCAACACAGAATTGCAATTGTGGGAAGATCAGAGTTAGCTATTAACGTATCCACCAGGAGAAAGAAATCGGAAGAAATGAGTGCCTAAATCAGTCACCACTCCATGGAGTCCATCAATCTTTGTTCTTCTTCTACATTTCTTCTTCTACTTTGAGTTTTTCGTTGTTTGATATTGTTTAATGCAACACATTTAATAAAACTTTTAAGCTTCTATATTAAAACCCAATCAGATTCCATCGTTTTTATAATTTTCATCAGAGTAAATCTGAAACGATGCTTAATTTATCATAGAAAGCAAAGGAAACACAAACAGAGCGAAAGGTATATGACCGATACGATTATCTGTTGTGGAAGGATATGGCTATCTTTAAGTCAGATTTTACACAAAGAGATTTAATTATAACAGAATGATATTCTGACATTAGGTAGGTTATACCTAGAAAGGCTTAACTCAGAACTCAGGAAGGTTTATAACAGGGAAGATGGGTTTACACCTTCATTTTACTTCGACGTTTAATCCCATATGCGTCCCAATGCTGGGCACTGGTTTTTCTCCAACGAGGAGGAAATCGCCTATAATAACGACGCTGGTCACACGGATTGGTTTCCTTTACGACCGGTTACAATATTCTATACTATTTTGGTTACTAGCGATAGGTATTTGACATTAGCTATACCTACGTCAAAATTCTATCTCCAGTCCACAAATCCAGAGATAGATAGGATAAACCAATACCGCTCTTGCGATATCCGCTGGAAGAAAGCAATAGCATCGACACATGTATTCTTAATCCGGTACCGCACTGCCATCATCATGATTCCTCTGACATGATAATAATAAACAGGAAGGTAAATGGGAATGAGCTACGCTTGGCTTCCTCGATATTCATTGCTACTTTTAATGAACCTGACTTTGAAACAATCGTACCAACATAGGTAACGAATGCCAGGTTTTCTAGTTAGCAGGTAGATCCAAGTTCTTAAAAAATGCGGTGTACTAAAGGGTGCGAAATTTGAAACCCAAATCTATTTTCATTTTTGGTTTCTGTACGCATTAAAATTAAACTCGTACTATAAGTTTCATTAGAAAAATTCTGAAACGAATTACAGTTTTAACAGTAGGTAGCTAAATTAAGCATATCGGATTTGGATATTACATTGTAACTAAACTTGTTCGATACCTCTTCAACGAAGGCGGTGGACTAAAGAATGCGAAATTGGAAACTCAAATCTATTTTCATTTTTGGTTACTTTACGCATTAAAATGAAACTCGTAGGATAAGTATCATTAGAAAAATCTGAAACGAATTATTTAACAGTAGGTAGATAAATTAAGTCTGCCGGATTTGGATATTACATTGTAACTAAACTCGTTCGATACTTACAATAATATGAAAATACTCGAGTTAACAAAGTCGTAGACACAATCTATTGCAGTTCCAACTCTTCAATCCCAACTACAAATTAGAGCTGTCACTTTTATAATACCATTAGATATACCATAAATGGAATTCGATAGAATTTAGAATCGCAGAATTAATTTATAAATTACCTATGTTCTGCAAGTTCATACCCTATTCTGTTCTCCGAATAAGGAAAGCTTAGATCTTAGTACACAACTATTTGTTCAGTGTCCGAGCAAATACATTAATAGCGAGCAATGTTTACACGGTACACATTCATGTTCAAATTTATCGGGTGCAAGCACATCCGGGCTTTAGCAGCCTTATAGATCTCCAAATTCCCGATTATACATATAGTTGATGTATCATTGTGTGTATTGTGTCACCACAAAAATGTAATTGAATTAATGTATTCTAATTTTAAATTGGTGTTTTATCATTGTGTGTAGTTTTTCCTAACGCATAATTATTTACTTTGTTGAATTTAATATTCGCATGTTTAGCTTTTGTGAATGTTTGTTATGTATTTAACTACAATATAATTAAGTACAAACATACAAAATATTATTGAATTATGTATTTTTTAACTAAGAAATTTTTATTTAAACTTTTTTAATATTCTTTAATTGAGTATAATTAGGGCTGCCATTCAAAGAGCAACTACGTTTTCAAAAATTAATTTATGAAATTATCTAATATCCAGTAATCGTTAACAAACCTTGTTTACAGTTAAATTGTTAATGTCATTAAAAGCTATTATCTTTCTAGTTATATTTATTGTTTTATTTTTATCTTCACAGCATAAAATGAAGTTACTTAAACATCTGATTTAACATGCATTTTCTACATAATAGCAGTGTTACTATAAACAAGTATGTAGGTCAGTAAAACTCACACAGTCTGTGGTATCATTCTTGAGCGAATAATGTATTCAGATAAATTCCATTGACATTTCGATGGTATTAGAAAGATGGCTTAATTCTTCTGATCCGACTTCTGATAATGATCTACTGCATTTTTAACCATATCGTGAAATGCTTGAACTTTGGTTTCGAATTCAAATAGCTCACTGAGTATTTTAGTTGGATTTAAATAATAGCTTTCTAACAGTATTTTTACGTTTGTTTAGTATCATGAAATTTATTAAAATGGTTGTTTTGCCAATTATTCTGTGTATAGATTTGTATTATTCACATTAGAATTAAAATTAAAGGAACAAATGTTAGCATTTTCTGTTATGTTCCATCGCTAAGTATACATTGACGGCTATAAAGTCTTAATCAACTTGAACTCCGCTGTGTCATGCGCCGATGTTATATTATTTGAGTTCCTCATCAATTGTGTTTGTGTAGTGCATCTGCAAAGCTCATTTCCTCTGTTACTCGGGGCCTTAAAATAAAAATTAGCACTTCCTTCAGACGTTCATAACCATTTTCGTTTATTGTAAAATCAGTAGGCACAAAACTTGAAATGTAATTATTTAGGTGACGAATATGGTAAAAACAAAATGTATCCTACGGTACCTATTTCTACAGTAAAATTCCAGGTTGTATGCAAGAGCTTAGCTGAAACAAATTTAAAGTTGCAATCAAATATGTCCTTATGAAAAAAGCATATTATAAGCGGCCCGTTCCAGATAAGCATTTTTAGCCATAAATACCAACATTTTTAGCATCTCTGCGTTTCATTAGCCGGTGATGCTAGTTTTTCTTGCTGGTTGTCATGCGTTTCATTTAAGCATTTTTAACACGAAATGCTAGCATCAAATACCCATGTTAATAGATGGGTCCTCTGATACCACTTTTTGACAGCTTTTTCAAATTTGACATTTGGAATCTTTTTTTCATGAATCAAAAAGGATTTTCAGCAGATTTAAAAAAATTATTGAATGATATTTATAGTATTAGTCAATTCTGATTTATATTATTAAAAATTTTAAGTGGCTGGACTAAGTAGGTGAGGTGTCAAAATTCAGCACGAAAAATCAGTACCTTGCGTTTCATTTGTAAATGTCAACATTTCTTATAAGAAACGCAAAACGAGGCTAACATCAGATGTTAGCCTCAGAAAGTAGCAGTGCTTTATCTGGAACGCAGGGAAAGTGTCTGATTACATGACGGACAAGAAAATCATGGGTTTGAATTCCTAATTCAATGTTTGCCCTTTGTTTTAAAGAAACGTGCAATGAGAGCAATTTATAAGCCAAGTTCACGCACTTCTCTCGAATATAGGTTTACAGAGATTGGTATTATTAGAGATTATTTGTAAAATTAAACTATTTAGACTATGTAGATTTAAGGAGGTCAGCTCCACACCTGATAATTTATTTTGATTGATATGTTAATAAAGTCTTTATCCTATATAATATGAACTCACACATCTAATCTTGTAATGAAAGTTGAGCTCAAACTTTTGCTTTGAGGTTAGCTTCTGATTGACGACTTTGTAACAATACAGGGAGAAAAAATATCCCTTGCTGGTTTTCTTGCTGGTTCTTTCTAGTACAAGGTCTCCCGCCGTGAACTTGTGAACCAGTAGCATAGCTTCATTGACGTGCAAAAGTGATTGTTAAAACCCAAATTGAATAAATGATATTGAATGAGCAGTTGATATTTACAAATGCTTTGTTTTATATAGGTACATTTAAATTTTTAATGACACCTGGTAGGGAAGTACTCTGAATACTAAAGATAGCATATTATACTCAAAGGACACATTCCTTATTTTTAAAAGAAAGCAAAACTGTCATGTCCTGAGATTTTTCGAAAAACGCTTGCCACACTTGGGAATCGAATTAGATGTTTCTTTTATGACGTCAATCGGTAGGGCCAATCGCAAAAGTCAAATCTCTAAAGATGTTAGTATCTAATTGACAATAGTCTTTAAAGTGATTAATTTATAAAAATGGGACTTTTTTAGGACAGCCTGAGTAATTTGAAAATGGAATAGGAAATAGGGTGCCTTGCAACGATAGTCCTATGTCAATAACATTTGTGGGGATAGTAATTAACAATTATCTTTAAAGTAATTTGCCTGGCTACCGTCTTCGTACGTTAGTTTGTCTCCATCGTAACAATGTCAATAGCATTGTTGTGTTCCGACAATTAACGTTAAGATGCCAGTTCCTCAGTTGTTGAGGAGTCCGGGTGAAGCTTGCTTCCACCTTGGCCTTATCATAGTATGTAAAAAGGGAAGAAATGAAAAAAGGGATTGGGACGCTGTCCAACGATAGACTTAAATAACATTTGATTGTTTTTGCAAATTAATTCACATTATGCTATGCTAATGTTTATACGTGCAGTGATGTGGAATAATAATAAGTATATTTCGTTTCATTATTAATTGATTAATTTTTCAATTGACTGAACAGTTTTGTACAAAATGCATAGCCACAAATATAAAATGATATTTTTTTATTTATCCATTATTATTTATATGTATCGAAATCATAAAATCTAAAAGTACTTCCTAGTGTTGCAATAGTTCCATTTACATAACCTTCCACGAATTTATCTCACAACGCAAGTGAAAGATTCTTGCAAAACTGAAACGCACGTACGCGTAAACAAACTTACAATTTTTATAGTTAAAACCGCGTTTGATCTGACGAACTTGTGACGTTTTGGTAAACAAATTTTGAAGATTTCCATTCTCGGCTTAAATATAAAGACAGCAGAATTCTACCATGATATTACCTAATATTGTGCAAACTCCGACTCAAAAATCTTTATTTTATATAAAATCGTGATATTAAACATAATATTATTGTTATAATATTCAATATTCCTTTCGTAGACTTAATTCACCTGCTTAATTTACCTAGGTGCATTAAATCAATGTGACAGACCTTAATAACAAATAAAAAACACAAAAAGAAATTAACCAAGAAACTACCTAATTAAAAATCTAATTGACAAGGATATTTTACAATTAATTGCTTAATCCTTGTATGTACCTATATATACCCCAAACCATAATTAAGATGTATGCAACTTCAAGTAACTACAAAACAAAAAAAAACTGACTCTACACCCACAAAAAAGTTCGAAAATTAGGAGAGTTCGAGAAAGTAGGACATGTTTTAATATTCAACCGCCTCCTTAGTCTAGTGCAGTGATTATTATCCGGTGGTCCACGAACCACTGGTGCTTCGGAAGAACACGAAGTAGTCCTCAAAGCCATCCGAAAAATTATATACTCGTAGACTTAAGAATCTTTTATTCATTTACTACATATTGGTCCAAAAACTTGGTTTATGATTAGACAGATATTTTGTAAAATGGTCCATCATCACTAAATGGTAAAGAACTACTGGTCTAATGGTTGAGACTATCTGGTATTGACCTGAAGGTCTGGGGATCGATTCTTCATGGGGGCAGAAGATTTTCTGATTGCTTTAGTTGGTGGTAGGAATTCTGAGCCCACATGACTATTAGCCGTTTTACCTAAGTTTGTCGCTATAACAACAATGTTAATAGCATTGTTGTGTTCCAACAAGAGGTAAGATAGACATCTCTTAGTGGTCGAGGAGTCCAGGTGAAGCTTGCTTCCAACTTCGGCCTTAGCGTAACTTACCATCAGGTGTGTAATAAAGGAAGTAAAAGTGATTAAAAGATTACCTCTTATCTTAACACTAAAATTGCTAAACCCTTCATCTAGATAATTTATGATTAATAATTTGACTTCACCATGTAATAAGAAAAGCTTAATGTATCAACACGGAACATTTTCTATCCTGTCAACTAAGTAAATTAATTGTATGATGTAATGCATGCACTCATCTGCAACCGATGAAATACCGAGAAGCTAGTTCCTCACATATTTCAATCAGGGCCGATTCACTGACAATCATTTATTTACATCTGTATTTAAACTAGCATCTATTTTGGATAGAGTAAATCTCTGGTCTTATTTGGGCGTTACTTGTTGATATAACGGCGATGTAGTAATTTGATCTATATCAGTTTTGCTTTAAGGTTTCGTTTCCAATATTAGTGTGTGCTATACCAATGATTGCCAAGTTGTTTTCGGTTGGATGTTGTTACGAACCTCGTGGTCTTGTTTGAATCTGTTTCGCTAGCTTATATTTATGACGAATTCGCTTGGCAGATATACTTTATTTATTTTCAACCATACCAGTTTAATTATTGTTATCTAGTAGTTATGTAAAAACTTCTTGAATTAACACCCTACGGTCGTCTAAGAAAATCAAAACTGTTTCAAAGCGAAATTTTATTTCCGCAGAAATGATATTAAAAATACTTATCATACTTCGTAAGTATGAAATGTATACTTGAAAACATTAAAATTAATTAATAAACCCGGCGTGAATGAGGTGAGAAATTGTTACACCAGCTATGAGGTGGGTACGATATACCCAAAATTTTGATGTAAAATTTTTGATACTATGATTGTGTAATTAGCATTTATGCTTAAGATATATTAATAGTACGATCCATTTAAGAAGGTGAGTACATTAAATATCAGCATTTTGTACAAAACGCGTTATTTTTTATTGAAATAACAAAGTGTCCAAATTTTCTTTGAACAATTACAAGTTTAGGTGGTTTTACTTTCTTTCGCATAAAAATCAAGCGAAATCGCAATTTTTAGGTTAACCAGCATATGAAAAGTATATTTTAATTATTGTGACTAAAAAGGAACTAGAAAGTCTTATCAAGTCATGTCATAAAACACTGAGAAAGTTACACCTACAAATCATCACAATTTCCGCACATAAAAATTGCTTGTTTACTGGCATATATACTGGCTTCTCCCATTTAAAAAAAAATATGCACATGCACAACATAACAAACAAACACTAACAAACACATTTGTATTTTCATCTTGGCGTAAAATTCACATAACCAGCACAAGTTTCTTTTTGAAGGCAAATAGGACACCAAAGTATATAAAATTATTCTGGAACCCAAATTAAGAGCCATTTCCTTCTGTTTTTTTTAAGATCTTATGTACATAAGACATCTTGAGAAATTAAAAAAAAATTCAAAATCCTCTATACACGGTTATTTTTTTATCACCCTGGAAAATTTTAGGGACGCTTCAGGACACATCCAATATTATATAAAAAATAAAAAAAAATAAATAAAAAATAAAAAAAAATATAAAAAAAAATAAAAAAATCTCAAAAAATGCTGCTCACAACTAGTGCAGCATTTTTTGTATTTTTAAAAAAATTAATATAAAATTAAGAAGGGGGGTTATTTTTTTTATTTATATTTAAATCATTCTAATACCATGTCGTGAAGCGTCCCTTAAATTTTCCAGGGTGATACAAAAATAACCGTGTATAACTAATAAATCATAAACTTACAGTCTGCAAAAACATGTAACACCGACTACGAGGTCGGGTGTGACATACCCAAGCCACGTTTGTGCACCTGTATCTGCCATCGTCGCCAGCGCAATACTAAACTTGACACTGTATCTTACCCCTGGCGCCCTCACCTCCAGCTATTGCAACAACAGGACTCACATGACAACAGTAACATTAAATAATTTCCGTTCAAAAACTTCACGGGTATGACATACCCGACCTCACTCACGCCGGGTTAAATTTTCTCTACCACTCGCTCATTACACTTGTGCATTATTGTTAAGATAATCCGTTACATTATAGTAAGCTTTAGCGCACAATTTCAGTTTAAATTAATTTCTTTTAATTAATTAGAGATACGTTTTCAATATAGATAGCAATCTTGTTGAAAACGTGAATGCTGAATACTTACTACGAGTTTCCTATTGTGGAAATTCGTAGAATGGGAAGCCTCGAATTTTCAATCGATCTGCTTCTGTCTGACTTCTGAAGTTACTGCCAATAGTGCCAATGTAACACATAAGTGTTTAGCATCATTGTTGCCTTTTATATCATCAGTTTCATTCAATAATTTGCTTTAAACTTCTTATTACATTTAAAACCTCAAGAACACAATGAAGGTGAACAACGAACTTTCTCGTTACAACAATTGAATAAGCACGTCTCCAACTGCCAATATTGTTTTCAAGAGCCAAACCAATGTCCCTTAATACAGTCAATGTCGGCATCAATACCTTATTTCGCATATAAATAGATGCATTAAGCCTTAACTATGTGCTTATCTGCATAATAGTTTATGTGCAATCGAAATTTCTGCATCGAGTGAAAGTGTACTTGGTTTGAATCACTCAGTCCTGACGGGCACAGCCATAAATTTTGCCAAACAAAACATGACACCTCGCTCAATATTGATCTGACCATTGCTCGTGATGATATATTCCTTCTAGTGGACTGCTTGCGGCGGACCTTTGTTGTATATGAATTACAGCTTGGACTTCTGTCATCTATAATATTAGGTTAGGTTATTAATATTATATGTAGACTAGCGTTACTGTATTAGGGTACATATCTATATTAAAATCTCCCGTCATGATGTTTGTCCGGGATAAACTCCGAAACTTTAACAGATTTCGCAGAAATTTGGCAGAAGTTCAAGGTCAGATACTTGGTACAGACTATTAGAGTTGGTACTGAGTCTTAATCACAGGGAAACTCAGAGACTCTATTAGAGTACTGGGTCTCTATTAGAGGGAGACTCAATACAAGAGCTGTCTGCGCGAGTACCTGTCTGACATATTATCACCAAGTAGCAGTGCTTGCATTGCTGTGTTGCGGTTTTCAGGGTAAGACAGGCAGTTAAATTACTGAGTACTGTAACATGAAATATTATGTCACAAGCGGGCAATGTTAAGGGGCATTGGGGTCCATAAGGGGTTAAGGGGCTGCAAATCTTACAACGATTGTGTATACTATAGGGTTGGACTGTTTGTTTGCCAAGTTATTTGTATCATTATACGTCTACTATACCTCTTTCACTATACTATAGTGTGATATACCGATGTATGAGATTGGAGTGATGAGCACAAACGTCTTGTCCTGTCTTCTAGTCTCGACTTGATGTAGGTATTTATATACCACGTTTTTTTTACAACTTAATTGGCCAACAAGCATACTGCCCATCTCATAGTAAGTGGTAACAGTCACCTTATAGTACATGTGGTTCTCCTTAGATTCGCAGCAAATCTGCAAGCCGATGTACATCTCCAACTTGTAAAGTCACTGTATCCAGTAATTTCATGTAAAGTCACTGTATCCAGTAATTTCATTGCCATATCTCATCACCCATATATCACTTCAAATCGAAACACAAGCACGCTGCAAGCGCTGCTGCTTTTCGGCAGAAATAGGTAGTACCCAAGCAAGCGACCCTGGTACAGAGTCTCCCTCCGGTGAATATTTACGTGTTATCTATTAATGAAATCTTGAACACAAGCTCTAAATGAAATTAGATTTCAAAGGTTTTCGTGTAAGTGCAATAAATCTACGTTTGTAAAATAATTTGTATTTTATTGCTGAACTAGCTGTGCTCGCGAACTACGTTTCGCCATCAAAATACTTAACACAGTGTTTAGTTTTTTCCTCCATTTTATTCCATAATGATTCAACTTTATTCTGCCTTTCTTGAGCATCGGTCATTTCGAAATTAGGACAATTTTCGTAGGTTAGTAATGCTCTTTTTCTAACAGTCCACAAAATTAAATACATTACATATTACTTACTATAAACACTCAAGTATAATTATTGTTTTAGAGACATTATTGATATTAATAAATTCTTCTTCAGTACAAAGAACTACACAGTTGCAAGAATAATCTTTATCGTATTCATGTTTCGAATTAAAATAAACAATTGTTAATAAATTAGAACTGTAAACGAATAAAGTTTAGATTTTATAATGGGTCTTGGTAACACCAACAAAATATATTTTTGGATATGACAACTTGGCCAATTTTGACTGGTCGTACAGTAAGCTCCTTGTCAAGCTATACTGTTTGACCGTGGTTTGACCTTTGAACCGTTCTTATGTCGCCCGTAATACTGGCGGTTTTCGTAGAGTTAATGTATAGCATGAATGGGGGGGTTACTGTACAAATACGTTTTCCGTATTCGATATCCGATCACGGATAAAGACACGTAGTTTCGTGAACGTAGCGCAGACGTTTGTTTCTTCTCATTCGGGATTTCTACCATTCTACCTAAACGTACGTACAGAACGTGTTCCGTTCGTAATAAAAACGAACGTGTGCGGCAGTCAATGAGTATTTTGTATAGATTTGATGCATTCGGATGCCCGCATTCAGAAAACGAATGCGAAAAAACGTATTTATGCGGTTAGCCTTAAAATGTATTGAGACTTCCGTTTTTGTAACGTGTACTGTGCGATATAGTGTTGCTGGCATAGTTCGGTTAGCAAACTCGCCGTGATGACTAACATCCAACACACAAACTTGGAGTTATCGTTAGTTAGTTCACGATCGTTGCATTATCACGGTCTCGAAGGACACTAAACACAAGTAACATCTAACATCGAACATCCAATAGGCCCCGAAGCGGTTCTCAAACTTTTTTGGTGACGGAACCTTAAATAAAACAATAGTTTTTAGAAGTGTATTCTTTATTAATAAGCATAATAAAAGTACGACCAGAGAGGGTGTTTTAATTTTTCTAAATTATTGCGGAACCCTTATATTGTGGAGCCCTAGGGTTCCGCGGAACACACTTAGAGCATGGCTGCTCTAGGTACCCTTCAGGGCCTACTTTCATTTAATACCCCTATTGCTGGGTTTGAAAAGCAACTGTTATCCGTCTTTTTTGAGCGGCGGCCATGTTGAATTTACGTCAATGTTGCTACGTTCATAGTGCTCTACTCTTCAAGGCCTTTCATTTGATATCTATATTGCTAGGTTTGGAAACGAACTTTTATCCACCTTTATTGAGCAGCGGCCATGTTGAATTTATTTATGTGTTGCTAGGTTCATAGTGCTCTACTCATCAAGGCCTTTCATTTGAGACCCATATTGCTGGGTTTGGAAACGAACTATTATCCATTTTTTGAGCGGCGGCCATGTTGAATTTATAGCAATTTTCCTAAGTTCATAATGCTCTACTCTTTTAGGCTTTTCATTTGATACCCATATTGCTAGGTTTGGAAATGAACATTTATAATTTTTTTTTGAGCGGCGGCCATGTTGTTTTTGGGTCGATTTTGGTAGGTTTCTAATGCTCTACTCTTCAAGGCCTTTCATTTGATACCCATATTGCTAGGTTTGGAAACGAACTTTTATCTATCTTTTTTGAGCGGCGGCCATGTTGATTTTATGTCAATGTTGCTAGGTTCATAGTGCTCTACTTAACAAAGCCTTTTATTTGATACCTATATTGCTGGGTTTGAAAACGAACTTTTATCCGTTTTTTGAGCGGCGGCCATGTTTAATTTAGGGCAATTTTCCTTAGTTCATAATGCTCTACTCTTTTAGGCCTTTCAGTTGATACCCATATTGCTAGGTTTGGAAACGAACTATTATTCTTCTTTTTAGAGCGGCGGCTATGTTAAATTTATGTCAATGTTGCTAGGTTCATAGTGCTCTACTCATCAGGGCCTTTCATTTGATACCCATATTGCTAGGCTTGGAAACTAACTTTTATCCACCTTTTTTGAGCGGCGGCCATGTTAAATTTATGTCAATGTTGCTAGGTTCATAGTGCTCTACTCTTCAAGGCCTTTCATTTGATACCCATATTGCTAGGTTTGGAAACTAACTTTATTCCACCTTTTTTGACTGGCGGCCATGTTGAATTTATGTCAATGTTGCTAGGTTCATAGTGCTCTACTCATCAATGCCTTTCATTTGATACCCATATTGCTGGATTTGGAAACGAACTTTTATCCGTGTTATTTGAACGGCGGCCATGTTGAATTTAAGGCGATTTTCCTATGTTCATAGTGCTTTACTCATCAAGGCCTTTCATTTGATATGCATATCGCTGGGTTTGGAAACGAACTTTATCGGCAGTCATGTCAAATTAAGTCAACGTGGCTAGGTTCAATGTGTTCTACTCTTTAGGTTCTTCGTTCGATTTCCATGTTCCTTGGGTGGATCCAAAAAAATGTGATCCGTCATTTTAGACATTAGGATCAAGAGTCCCGTCCCGTCCCTCTACGCGTAACCCAGAACATTGCAGTCAGATATTTTTTTTAATTATCAATATTAATCTATTACTTTTAATAGTTTTAAATGGATGAAAGAGTTTGATTCCTAATGTAAAAACATATAACACCTTTCAAAATACCTCGAAAAGAGTATCTTCATTTTTCAAAATTTCAAATATTTCAAAAATTGTACCGATTTTGTGAAAATTAGTCAAACAACTACAAATTTTATGGTCACTCGATAAGTATTATCATAAAAAATGCTTTATACATTGGTTGTATGGCTTGATCTTTTTGCCTTACCACCACGGTACGACATAAGAAAAAGACAATTTGGTTGGCGAAATCCAGTTGGACACAGCCATTAACAGAAAATATTAAATTTTATTTGTACTATGTGAAACACTTCATTCCTGCCTTTCAATTTTCGAAATCCAACTACTTAAGATCAGGCTGTATGGCGTAGTTCCATTGCCTTTCCTTCGTGGAAGAAAATACCTTCTCGCTGTACTATGTGACAGACTTGTCAAAATAATTTCACGTGCGCCATGTTGTTTTTCTACCTAAAGCTAATTCGAAAATTTTATATGGTATTTTTTCACTAAAAATAAAAAGTGAATTTAAACAAACGAAATTATGCCTAAATGTTCTTCCGGAAAATTCTAAGCATTGTGGTGTAAGCCATATCAAATTCTGTCCAGTAGTTTCGGAGATCTTTCCGGACAAACAGACAAACAAACAAACAAACAAACAAACCAACAAACAAACAATTTTTTTTAAAACTATTCTATCGTGTTCTGCTAATGATTTTAAGGCGACCTGTGTAATTTTTTTCTTAATATTTCGCAATTACAGATTTTTGTACCCCTACGATTTTATTATATATAGAGATAAACACGTATTTATTTTTAAAATCTGTTTTTTTTTACAAGTGACAGGAAAATAGAGTAAAGATTTTTTTCTTCTTTATATACTCGTATTTAAAAATAAAAATCCAGTAACAGAAACACCGCTTTCATATTAAGCCAGACAGAGTAGTCAAGCAGAAACAATTTAGGTACTATACATACATGCATAATGCAGATCAAAATCTATGAGCATTTCACAATCGCCAAGGTGAACAAAGCTTTTAAAGCACAAGTGACGATTGATTTACACCAAATAATTATAATTATAATGGCGAAGCAAACGGCAACGCTATTATGGTAGGGTAGCTGAGGAATTCTAGGTAAGGCACAACGGATATTATAATTAATCAGAATGACAACTCGAATAACGAATCAATATCAAATCGGAAACTGTAAACGCGCTCTCAATCAGGTGATTGTATTTTCATGGTATTTTCAAACATTTATAATTTCGTCAGGTTATTAAATTGCCATCCAATCGGGAAGTCCGGAGTTCGAGATCGCCATGTACTTGGGTTTTTCGAATTTCATATGTACATTTGTCTGACGCTTCTACGGTGAGGGAAAACATCATGAGGCAACCTGCATACACCTGCGAAGAAATTCAAAGGTGTGTGTGAAGTCGACCAATCCGCACTGAGTCAGCGTGGTTAACGATGGCCTAAACGCCTTAACTTAGGGTAGGCTCGAGCCCCTCACCCCAGCGCGATGCATTAGCCCTCGCGCTGGGCCTAGGTAGGGGTACGCCCGTCGCGCTGGCCAGCGTCGCACGGGAGATGCTGACCAGCGCGACGGCGTGGGAGGCTGTCGCCTCCTTCTGTGAGGATGTTATCTCGTAGAAGGAGGCTGCGGAGCGGGCGCGAGAGGATGACCCTCTCGCCGCACCGCTCCGGCGCAGGCGGTTGGGGAGGAGAAGGCGTGCGTTCCTGGACGCGCGCCACCAGCTCCCCTAGCAAGCTGGGGACTGAAACGGCTCGGCCGGCTGACTACCAGTCTGGGGGGGTCGAATTTCGCAAGATACTTGTCGACCCCCCCCCCCCCCCCCCCCCCCCCCGTAGAGGTAAGTCCTGGCGCGTGCGCCAGGCAACCCTCCAGGGGGCACAATCGGGGAATGGCTAACGCCGATCCCGATTGTGTCTCTACGGAGGTAGAAGTATCTAGAGGGTTTTTAGCCGGTATTGGGTCTTCTACCTGAGTCCGGCATATCCTTGGGGTAGCCTAGTCAGCTCAAGTCCCTTGTTGAATACCGTAAAAACTGTATCTTCCCTCTATAAAAAAAAAAGGCTCGAGCCCCTCGGTGGGGAGGTATATGAGCTGTTATGATGATGATGTATTTTTGCAGTCTACAGTTATTTTTGTGGTCATACCATTACTAGCTCACACATCTATCACTTCATCAGCTTATGAACTGGCCCGTCTTAACATTTTATATCATTATGTTCGGTATTAATGTAACTTTCAAATTCCACGCGTTCAATCAAATTCGTCATAAAAACACAAATCCGTCGAGCGTCGTTTATAACCACTTAACCGCCACAGTTTTAATCGTGTCCACGATAATTCAAAGCGACAGTAACGTTTGAAGAGACGTATTTCATCGGAGATTTCGGCCGCGTCCGTTGAATTTACAGCTCCCACAAATACATTTTTCGGGTGCAGCTTACACCAATTAGTCTGGGACTTTTGGTGTGATTTCTGAATAAGATCACAGAACTAGAATGTGAATTGAGTGATGCAAGCCAAAAAATTATTCAACTCGAACAATTAAAGCAGGACATGGAAAACACACACACACATAGTTTATATGAGGAACTTATGCAATCTTCTAGTTGCCAAAATCTTGCACAGCCCTTTTCAACTGCAACAGAGAACCTTTTGCCAAATCATTTCCAAAGTAAAAAGAAACTTCGGAAATATCGGAAAATTTGTAAATTGATTAAAAAAAATCAATACCTTATTAAAAAGAATAACGCATTTAAATCTAACATTAAGTTGCGAAAAGAGCGTGCTTGTCTATTTGAATCATTAGAAATTTTTGATAAAAAACTGAAAGAGAGCAGAAGTAAGTATGACAGGGACATAAAAGAACTAAATAATAACATTAGTAAATTACAAAGTTCATTGGCAAATATGACAGAAAACTATAATAGTGCTCAAAACCAAATCAAGGAGCACATCAAATCAGTGACAGAGTTAGCCTCACTCTGCCAATTTAATGAAGACCGTTATCAATCCCTTCTGGATAAGCAGTCTATAGATAATGGTCATAATAATTTAACATTGGATAGTATCATAATTCATAATATTGATAGTATAGAATATGTACCCAGTCACACATCTTCTGCGCTCAATGTGGTTTGCCAGTCACTAGTGGCTGACAAGACAAGGCCATCTGTATCTAAATGTATTGTTTTTTGTGATGAAATAGGCAAAGATATGGGTCGCTTATTATCCAACCAATTGGGACTAAGTGTTATAAATCACTGTATGCCTGGCTCTAGTTATGAAGATGTGATTGCTAAAATTTGTAATTATAAGTTTAACAACGAAGATAATCTTATAATACTTATGGGTAATAGGGGTAACTTAAGCAAATTTGAATTAAAATTTTTTTAATTAAAGTTGGAATATTTGGATGTAAATAAAATAATTATGTACACATTTCCTTACCACCATAAATTGTCTGAATATGAGAATGGCATGAGATATAAATTTAATTTGACTCTAGACATATTGACATGTTATTCTAATAAATTTCATATTATTGACATAAACAAGTTGACATGCATTTCTAATAAGTCATACTTGACAAAAGATAGATTAAATCTATCAACATATTCAAAAAAACAATTAGCTGTATCGCTAAGCTTTTATTTTTCTAATTTAGCCAAAAACTTGGCTATTAATTCTCACATTGACAATGCTTCTATTGAGCAACATACTCATTGTAATGTTTTGGAACAAGTTCCAAGTAATTTAAATTAAATAATAAGACAATAGAGGTAGCCTCTTGCCGGGTATTGACCAAAGGAAAGCCTAAGTATTTGCGGATTGTTCATCAAAATATTCAAGGCTTTTCTGGGAAAGATTTAGAAATTAGCCTATATTTAGATTATGAAAAGATTGATGTATTTTGTGTCACTGAGCATTGGCTCAAAAATTATGAATTGTCAACAAGTTTAGATAACTATAAAATTGCGAGTTCATTCACTAGGAAAAGTGCTATTAGAGGCGGATCCCTTATAATTTTACATAATGACATACAGTTTAAGGAACGAAAAGACATAGTTTCTCTTTCAGTCGAACGAATAATTGAGTTATCATGCGTGGAACTTGATAATTTCATTGTAATATGTGTATACAGGCCCCCCTCTGGAAACTATTCAGAGTTTGAGTCTGCTATGGAAGACGCACTAAGAATAGTATCTAGGAAAACTAAAAAAATTGTTGTCTGTGGTGATTTTAATATAAATATTTTAGTGGAATCACAATTATGTAGTAAATTTATTAACTTATTTAAATCATTTAATCTGAATCATGTTTTTCAAGAGCCAACCCGAATTACAGCTACATCCGCTACTTGTTTAGACAACATTTTCTGTAACTGTGATGTACAAGATAAATTTATTATTAATTGTATAAACTCTGACCATAGTGGGCAATTAGCTTCGTTTGAACACCATCATGTTTGTTCTGAACGTGAGATTACTTGTAGACCCATAACAAAACGCGGTATAGAAAAATTTAAAAGAAATGTTGTTAATCAAATTGCAGATTCATCAACCGAGAGGAGCAACGCGAATAATCTTTATAATAATTTATTTAATGTAGTTAAAGATGAATGTAACAATATATTTAAAAAAAAAGTAATTAAAATCAAACATGAGAGAAAGAAATTTAGTGATTGGGCGACGCCAGGCATATACAAAAGCCGTAGGAAATTATTTGAACTTTATGCTTTAAAAGTAAACTCCAGTGATCCCGCTTTCATAGATTATGTAAGAAATTATTCTAAAACATTTAAGAAAGTGTGCATGTCTGCAAAAGCGATGTACATAAGTAATAAAATTAGCTCATCTAAAAACAAAGTAAAGACCACCTGGAACATCATTAACCAGGAAACAGGGAAACCCAAAAGCCGTGTAAATTCTTTCTCACTAGAAGTTAATAATAAAGCAATAAAATCGGATATTGCAGTTGCAAATGCGTTTGAAGATTTCTTCTACCACATACCTATAGAAACTACAAGTAGTCTCAACTCGTGCCCCAATGCGGCTGTAGCCCTCTTAGAACAAAGTGTAGAGAAGTGCAGCATAGGCTTCAACTTTGGTCACATTGACGCCGACACTATTCTAAAAATATTCCGCATGATCAGTACCAAAAAAACTGAAGATCTTTGGGGTATTTCGACCCACTTAATCAAATCTATAATAAAAGAACTTGCTCCGCAAATAGCGTTCATTTTCAACAAATGTATTGATGAAGGTATCTTTCCTGATCTAATGAAATATAGCAAGTTAATACCTTTATTTAAATCTGGAAATAAAAATGATCCTGCAAATTATAGACCAATTTCGATTCTACCTGCACTTAGCAAAATATTTGAAAAAATTATTTCTAATCAGCTGTCAGATTATTTCACAATCAATAAAATCCTACATATGAACCAATTTGGCTTTACTAAGGGTCGTTGCACTACAGAGGCTGGAGTTGCACTTCTCAAACACATTTTTGCCGCCTGGGAGTGTAAACAGGATGTGATCGGTATATTTTGTGACCTGTCAAAGGCTTTTGACTGCGTTGATCATCAGACTCTTCTAAATAAGCTCAAGCATTATGGTGTGTCTGAAGAGGCAATTAAGCTTATTGAGTCTTATTTGTCCAATAGGGTCCAAAAAGTTGTAATTAACAGAACTGAGTCTTCTGGTGCACCTATCATTATGGGTGTGCCTCAAGGATCAATACTGGGACCTCTGCTCTTCTTAATTTATATTAATGACCTCCCACACTTCACCAATAATCTGTGCGATACAGTACTATTTGCAGATGACACTTCTTTAATATTTAAGATTGACAGAGGAAACGGAAATACTGACGTTGTAAATAGTACTCTTTCTAAAGTATTGCATTGGTTCACTGTGAATAATTTATCATTAAACTCAAGTAAAACTAAATGTATTAAGTTTTCATTGCCAAATGTTAGGAAAGTGGACAATATTGTGGAAATGAATAATCATACTGTTGAATTCGTCGATTTTACTAAATTTTTGGGTATAACACTAGATTCGACTTTGCAGTGGGATCCACATATTGCGTCTTTAGCAAACAGACTCAGTTCTGCGGCATATGCTGTAAAAAAAATGAGACAACTTACTGATGTTGAAACGGCAAGACTGATTTACTTTAGTTATTTTCACAGTGTCATGTCATATGGGCTATTACTGTGGGGATCAGCCGCTAGTATAGAAAGTATTTTTGTACTTCAAAAAAGAGCCGTGCGGGCTATTTATAATTTACGAACAAGGGATTCTCTACGTGATTTATTTAAAGAAATTAATATATTGACTTTAGCAGGACAGTATATTTATGAAAATTTGATTTATGTTTATAAAAATTATAACACATTCGATACCAATTTTAAATTTCATAACTTAAATACAAGAAATAAAAATAAACTTGCCGTTCCAACGTACAGGCTCCAAAAAACTAGAGGCTCATTTATGGGGAAATGTATATCATTTTACAATAAAGTTCCACAGAGTGTTACTGACTTACCTTTTCATAAGTTTAAAGCGCATGTAAAAAAGACTCTAATGAGTAAAGGATATTATAAAGTCAATGATTATCTGAATGATGTCAATGCTTGGTCTTAATTGTAGACTTAATTTATAGATTTAAATGTATAATGTACACTGACACATCTAATCTTGTAATGGAAGTTGAACACAATCTTTACTTTTGAGTTCTGCTTCCAATTGACGACTCTGTAACAATACAGGGAGAAAAAAATAGCCCTTGCTGGTTTTCTTGCTGGTTCTTTCCAGTACAAGGTCTCCCGCCGTAGACTTGTGAACCAATGGCGTAGCTTCTTTGACGTTCAAAAGTGATTGTAAAATCCCAATTGAATAAAGGATATTGAATTTGAATTTGAATTTGAAAATTTATCATCAGTTTTCTGGCGCATTGGAAACTTTGTATATGAAAAATACCGAGAACAAACACCAAAGGCACTCAGGGCAAGTACGGTCCTGTGTAGCTAGAGTGACATACTTCATCTCTGGGATGGCTCCGCCAAGTACCTACTCGATGCTTTGGATAGGTTGCAGCGGCGCGCAACACGCATTACTGGCGATGGTAACTAACAACCTCGAACCTCTGCAATTGCGTTGCGATATTGCGTCACTGAGCGCGTTCTATTGCCTATACCACGGTGAGTGTTCTGGGCATCCCAGATAAGACGCATCTCGATAATCGCTAGAAGAAAAATGTATGCCATTTGACATAAGCCCTCGCTTAGCTTTCGAGCGCAATTGTCAAATCTCATACATTGACCATTTAGCGATTCAGATAGCGATTTAAGAAATGCGTCATGTATAGGTGAGCTGAAGAGCTTTTTTCCTAATCTCCATAATTTATTTTTATTTTAAGGACTACACGTGTAGACGTTTACTGTGTCTTCCAAACCAACGTGAACGTAAAATTTGGTAACTCATATCTTTGTCGCACAATCAAAAAATGGAACTCTTTGCCAGCACAAGTGTTCCCTCCTTCTGACAATCTCGGGTCCTTTGAAAGAGGTGTAAAGAAGCACCTTGCGAGTAGGCATGGTGAGGGTGGCTGGTGCAGTATGCATTCGCTCTCCTGCACTCCACTTCCACTTATAATCAGGTAGAATAGAGTCATTGGTAGGCCCATTATAGAAAATTTTCGCTTAAACGAAGATTCAAATCATGAAACGACGTGAACAAGTGTTTTAAAGTACTACATAGATGATTGATAGATAACAAATGCTTCTTTACGACCGATTTCAATATACTATCAATCTATGGATTTTTTACTGGAGATAGAGTTTTAACGTATTTTGTATGGAGCTAATGTCAAATACCTATCCCTAGTAACTAATTCCAAAGATAGATAGAATATTGAAACCGGCCGTTAGGCTGCTTGAAGGTGTCGATAGTACAGCTCTCACGGATATTTGCAGGCAATCTGTTCCACCGGTTTCAGCCGAATGTGTCTCAAATAAAAGGCCAATTTATCATTGAGAAGTCCTCTAGACACCGAAAAATACGAGCAAGTCGAGACAGCAGACAGCAGAGGCGTCGCGTCGGTGAAAAACCTAATTTCCACGGGAGTACGTTGACAAATTTATCTTTAACAGACGTTATTTTTCACAGCTTCGGCCTCACATTAGCTTTCTTTGTTGGACTTTAGCGCGCAACGATTATAGTTTATTTTGCAACGGACGCTTCTGCATGCACGTAGTACGATAGAAGACGTGCATTGGGTTTGATCTCTGCGACAATATTGTAAGGAAATATTCACAGTGAAATAAATTCAGTACATAAAAGATCTGAGCGTTTTTAGATTTTGAACTGGATTGCACACGAAGAATATTTAACTACAAAATACACGTAATTTCATGGGAATGAAATACAGAATCGAAAATGTAAAAAAGCACAAGACCGATGCAAAGTACTTATATACTAAAATGATAAAATAATTCAGCTTTACGCTGAAAAAACGCTATTTATTATTTCAGGTTTTATTTTTTTGTCCTTTTGTTAGTTGGGAAGTTATTTTTTAAAGACAATCAGGTCAGTGAAGTAGTTTTTTAAATAAAATTTCTTACAAATAGTTGAGATTGTACCTTTTCTTTAGCTTGAGCATACTTCACGCTTTGGAAAACACGTAGTTACGTCAGTCTCCGCGATTACTGGAGGCAGAGTGCCATCTAGAGACCACAGCCTACCGACTTAAACTGAACGATGCCTTGGCGATCAAATAAATCTTGGCGTGAGCATGTCCATCACCGCCGCATCCTCCTCGTCATTGAACAAGAAGGACACAGCGGGGAGGGACGCGTCGCTGCCGGACAAGATCATGGGAACTTTCGATGTTTTTCTTGGTCCTTCTCGTTCCCGTTTTGGGTCGGGTCTCCTCACTAAGTTGCGCCAGAATGTTCTATCCTGGGTTGTCAAATCTGGCAATTGGGAAAACTTGAGGTCTCTCTCGATTTTGGATTTTGGAGACCAGGTCAATGACGGGCAGCCTCAGCTTTTTAATGTTCCGGCAGGTTTAGCGCCATTTTGATGACATGGTCCTCGCCTCTTCTTCTCCTAGCACTCTTACGAATACTTCCACAAAAAAATGTGTTTCCCTGATCCACCCAGATGAACTAATTAAGTACCATAAACAATGTGGACAAAGGTTTAAGGTAAAACATACAGATTCTCGTACAAATGTAATGTAGATATTATTATAGTGCAAAAGTGTCTGCGTAAGCATAGGGCCACTTTCTATACCTTCACTCTCATTGTCTGATCAATGGGATGGCTATCTGACACGATTGGAATAAGATTAGAATTAGAACTCACTTGTTTAACCTATCTAAACACAAGGAAACTCGATATGTTACATTAATTATTTTTTTTTGATACAACTATGTTGGCAAAAAGCGTCGATGGCGTAGTGCGTAAGACTGTCGCCTTCCAATCGGGAGGTAGCGGTTCGAACCCCGCCACGTACCAATGTGTTATCAAATTTTGAATTCATATGTACGTTTCTTCGACGCTTTTACGGTGAAGGAAAACATCGTGAGGAAACCTGCACACGCCTGTGAAGAAAGAATTTCTTTACAGTTTGTGTGTGAAGTCGACCAACCCGCACTTGGCCAGCGTGATTGACTAAGGCCTAATCGCCCTAGTTTAGGGTAGGCTCGAGCCCCTCGGTGGGGACGTATATGAGCTGTTGATGAATGAATGTTGGCAAACAGTACCACGTGGTTCCTGCAAGACTTGCAAATCCACAGCCACTGCAAGGGCCATGTGGCCACCATCAATTAGTGACTCTAGGAGCTGAGGTTGTTTAACAGAATTCAGACCAAGAGAGGTAGGTACGTTAGGCACAATTCAGTTAGCACCTATGCATGCGTCTTTATGCCAATACATCAGAGTGTAGTCAGCCCGACTTGGCATGGTCCCGCGGTGGTCTGCGCCACCAGACACTTTACGACGTCGTTACTGTCTGCGCGCGCGTCTCCCTCCCCGTCTATGCGATACTGCTCGTGTGTAGTCGTCAGCGAAGCATCCGGTTCGTTTCAGGTATCACGCTCAGCGTAATTTGGGTGAGAGGGAAAGTACTTTTATATCGCAAAGTTGGTAAATTAGCAGAGTGCAGAGCTAGTAACAGAGGTACCAACTGTAGCTACTCACCATGGCCATAGTTTATCATCATCATAACAGCTCATATACGTGCCTACCGAGTGGCTCGAGCTTAGCTTTAGTTAGGGAGTTTAGGCCTTAGTCAACTACGCTGGCCCAGTGCGGATTGGTCGACTTCACATACACCTTTGAATTTCTTCGCAGATGTATGCAGGTTGCCTCACGATGTTTTCCTTCACCGTAAGAGCGTCAGATAAATGTAAAAAAAGGAAATCATTATAGGATGACTTCGTTCTGATATTTTGCGATTTCACAAAGGAATCAAAACCTTTACGGCCGTATTAATAAAAATTTTACTCCTTGGATCATCCTCGTATTAGTTACTCCGTGTTTTGTCTTATTTTGACATATGACAGCCGACATGTGCGGAAACAAGACATAACACGGAGTAACTAATCCAAGGAGTAAAATTTTTATTAATAAGGCCGTTAGGGTTATATACTTTACGTTGACATAGAATCGTGAAACTTGGCAAGAAGTAATGTCTTAAAGCACATGTTAAAGTAAATATCTGAAAACTGTAAATATGTACTTAGTAAGGATTTTTTAATTACTAAATTAACTCTCTACAGACTCGTGGTCCGTGCCCTTTTCATCTATATCTTTTCGTTTTGATCTATTCTTAAATTACTAATTATGACATTAGGTCTCACGACGACTTTTCACTCCTAATCCAACCAAGATGAGTTGCACAACTCAGTCATAAATTGTTATCTATTCCTATTTAAAAATTAAATATATATCTTAATAGTATTATATGTTTTTTATATCTATTAACAATTTTATTATTGCAACATTAGTATTATTATTCTAGTATTCCCGAGTGACTTATGGTAACATTTCCCTGTTTATGCCTATATTAAGGTATTTGGTCAATCAATATTTATTTGACATTATGATACGTGTCCGCTTGGGGTTCCAGGGTTATTCCGGGTTTATTTTAAAAACTTAATGTGACTTTTCTTTTAGTTACACTAAGGTCGCTTCGCTTGATAGGGTCCTGGGCACCATTTTTTTATTTTTTTTTGTACTTTAAGACCTCTTCACCTTTTGCTGTGCTGGAAAGGGCAATGAGATGTCTAATTGCGTCGTTCTCCTTCAGCTCCCGCTAGAAGAAGGTACCAGGATACCGTGTGTCTGGTAATGGCAACCACCGCTTGAGGGACACAATCGTGGACAGGGTTCCTGGGATTAGTGAGTGAACTATTGAGGGAATCAATACTTCCTGAGATTAGCGCGTTCAACCAACCAAACAATCAAACCAACTCTTCAGCTTTATAATATTAGTAAGTATGGTAAGTATGGATACCATGGTAAGTATGGATGGTAAGTATGGTAAGTACTGGTAAGTATGGTAAGTATGGATGTTTAATGATATATGAAGGAGCCACGAGGAGCGGTGCTCCCTAATACAGGCAGGTTATTTGTAAGCTGATGAAATAAACAATTTGAATTTGGCTCCAGTAAGTTACGCAAATCGGCAATACATGCAAGGAGTACAGTGTACGTTGCCAACTTGGGACATATCTCATGTCGCCGTACTCAGGTGATTTCACTGTTTGTCCTTCCTTTCAAATCGGAACACAGCCAGCTCCAGAAATAGGTAAGACTAGCTGTGCCCGCGACTTCGTCCGCGTGGAATAGTAACTTTTGGCAAAAAGTAGCCTATGTTATACCTTATATAATTAGCTATCTATTAGTGAAACTCCCGTCAAAATCGGTTAGCCGTTCCGGAGATTAGCGGGAACAAACAGACAAATAAACAAAAAATTTTAAATTGTGTTTTTGTTATTGGTACCCGATATACATTCATACCCTATTAGTAAAAACTTGTTATTTTGACATTACAAACATTTTATTTATTTGTATAGATTGAGGCGTCGCGTCGGGGTACACGATTATAATTCACATCGGTGTTTTTAGCTTAATAAAACTTGCCCAATGTGACCTAAACAGTTCGTTAATTTGTAGCATACCAAAGCGTTTTTGATGTCGATTCTTTATATCAAGTTTTTGTATAACCAAATTCATTTATCATGTCACAATCAGACCAATTGGCTTACATTCCACAAAAGTCTCAGACATGTGCTGGAAAGATATTGCAGGATCAGGCAGTAAGGGGATTCAAACACACATTGTTACCAAGTTGATCAGATTGCTTTTCACGGCTCATTCGAAACGGGGTCAGAAATATTTCATATTATTGTGTATTGTGGTGGGGAATGTCGACTGCAATGTTATGCTAAGCGAGCTTAAGCCTTAAGCCTGTTTATCGGTTCAGATGTGGAGAGACACGATCAGTGTGCGGAGTGCGAGTTTTATCGAGCTTCACTCGATCACACGCATCGAACGCGTAAACGCGAATTTGTATGGAATTAGAGCAGCGCCATCTAGTAGTCACTAGATGAAGCTGGCTCATTCCATAGAGGCTACTAGATGGCGCTGCTCTAATTCCATACAAATTCGCGTTAACGCGTTCGATGCGTATAATCGAGTAGAGCTCGATAAAACTCGCACTAGGCACTCAGAGCTTGATAGAAATAAATAAATTGGAAGATTAGGAGACTGTTTTCATCATGTTTAGTCAACATTATAAATCAGCAATAGTCATGACAATTCGATTTGCCTTCGTGGACCCTAACGGTTTTAATACAATTTCTTGCCTTGCATTTTGTTCATGTATTAGAATTTTATTTTATGATTCTTCATCATCTCATTTTTTTCCTCGTTACTAATATCACTTTCTTTATCTGCACAATAGAGACAGCGCCAGGCCTAAACCACGACAAACTTTAGGCAAACGTTTCGAAGTAAGACTGTAAGAGACTTCAGCCATATCGTAAGGACCTGAAAATTCTCATAGTCACAGCAAATCTGAAGGAGAACGAAACGCTGTTCGGATGTTTCGCCAAACCCTCGACATCACTACCCACGATGCTCTACACTCGAAGCCTAAGAGGGAAGGGAGGAGGGGCTTATAGGGCTCATTACAATTTTGTGTGTATATTACAAATTTATCTATCTATTTATATAAAAACAAAAGGAGAAGGAGGTAGGAAATCTAACTACTTGATCTATGAAGACGAATTTCGACAAGCAGATTTGTATTGGTAAAATCAGCTAAAGACAGGATTTTAAGAATTTCTCACCCAAAAATGGTGAATGCAGGGTGGAACTAATGTTAAGCTCTTCGTCATTTTTAGACTTAAAAGCATACAAATTGGTACAAAGGTTGTTAAAAAAATTATAAAAAGAAACGCGTCAAATCTAACTATTTGCATGTTGCTGTGGTGCTATAGTGATATTCCCTTGTCGCATGTGATTCGAGGGAGGGCGGGCGGTACACCATAACATTGGCCTACGTAGTTTGTACTATTACTGACGTACCATTACTGATATCCTTATCGGCAGCATTGCTATTCATTAACACTTAAAAGGTGTGCATTGCTAAGGCATTGCTACTCTATTTATTAACAATTAAATGGAAAATAGAAATTGGTAATATTTAATGAGAAGTAAAAAGTAGGGTGAAAGTTTATATGGAACTTCATTGGACTTTGACGGAAATGGGTATGTCGGCTATTGATAAATTAGCTGTTTCTACGTGTCTAAACTCCTTGGAAGGATTGTAATGGGGGTGAATGTTCGTAAAGGTAAATCCCCATTCCCTGTTGAACATTATTATGTGATATACCTGCAAGAACGAAAAACGCGAGTGAAACGTCTGTCCGAAAGTCTGTTTTTATTACAAATTTGAAAGAACTCATCAATGTGATATTTAAAGTTTAACTACTAACACGTGATTTATAAAACCTAATTATATATTGACCTAGCGCTTAAGAGTTGAGTCGTGTCGCTAATGCTGAATTCCACACGGCGCCTGCCTTATCGTAATTGCATCATGAAATTTATTAAAGTAACCACTGGGCTTGAAACTCAACTTGTTCACGGTTCAACAGATTGCTTTTACTGCGAAATATCCACAATATAATTAAATGACATTACCTGTGAAGTGTGTTAATTGTATTATTTTATATGTAATAAAGATAGCGCAATGATTATGTTGCTTGCGATGTGTTTTGATCGCCTTCGGAGATACTAGTGAGCGACTTTTAGCATTTGCAGTCAACAATTTAGGCTTTTGGGAAGTTGCAGGACACAGCAGCCAAACACATTAGACCACACGTCACACGTAACAACACAATTCTCTCAATTGAGTTGGTCGTCATTTTCAAATTGTTTTATTATTAAGTTAAGCTTTACTTTACGCAGTTTCACCCGCGTTGTTTTTGTTTTCCTGCGGGAAACATAATTTTGTAGCCTATGTTAATCAGGGATAATGTAGCATTCTAATGGTGAAAGAATTTTTGAATCGGTCCAGTAGTTTTTGAGTTTATTCGTTACATAGATAATAGTGTAATAATATGTAATGTAATATTAATAGTGTAGACTAGTAGGTCCGGCAGACGTTGTCCTACCCGATTACAGCGCCACCTATCGGGTTCAGTTGTGTTGAAAACAACTATAGCTGACTTTTATTTCAATTCATAGAATTGTAGATAGGAAATTCTATCTAAAGTAAATGAAATAAATTAACACGTAAAATTCGTGTATTTCTTGGTAAAGCGAAATCTTAATACAAACGTTGTCATAGCAACGGTCACAAAGCACAATTTTGTAAAAGACAAACCTTTTTATGTTTCTAACATAAAATTCCACCCAGGAAAAAAATAAATACCTATATATTCTTAAGATAAGTCTTACATAGTAATAACAATGTTAATCGTAAAATGGCAAAAGCGATACTTTTGTTACACTTCTCTTATGAATTTTTTTGTCAGCAGTCTGTACTTCCACTACTCTGACCAATCCATCAGATCCTGTAAATATTTTAACAATCCTAGCCATAGGCCATTGCAAAACTGGTACATTATTTTGCCTTAAAATTACTAGCTGTCCTACTGCTAAATTATTTACAGGCTTTAACCATTTCGGTCTAGCTTGCAGCTGACATAAGTATTGGTTTTGCCAAACTTTCCAAAAATTTTGTTTTATTTGAACACAAAGTCTCCAAAAATGTAATCTATTACTTGGTATAGTAGTACAATCAGGTTCAGAATACATAGTAAGAGGGCGACCTGCTAAAAAGTGTCCAGGTGTCAAAAAACTGAAATCTGTAGGATCACTTGATAGCGGCGTCAAAGGTCGCGAATTCAAGATACCTTCTACTTCTGCTATCACTGTAATGAACTGCTCGTAGGTTAACAATGACTTACCTATAACGCGTTTAAAATGAAATTTTGCGCTCTTAACGCCAACTTCCCACAGACCACCAAAAATAGGGGAATAGCTGGGAATGAAATTAAATTTGATACCTTTTTGAGCAGTAATATTCACAATCTTATCCTCGTCCTTCTTTAAATCAGCTATTTTTTGTAATTTACTGTTAGCTCCCTTAAACGTGGATCCATTGTCACAAAATATATTACTAGGTAGTCCTCTGCGATTAACAAATCTCCTTAAGCTAGCTAAAAAACAATCGGTTGTCATATCTGAAACAAGTTCCATATGAATACCCTTTGTAGAGAAACATACAAATACAACTACATAGCCTTTTGTAATAATACTTTTCCTAATACGACTTTGCTTGATTTCAAATGGTCCACAAAAATCAATACCTACATTTTGAAAAATCTCGCTTTCCGTAACTCTTTCTTTGGGCAACACTCCCATGAGTTGTTTTGAGGCTTCGCATTTTAATTTGAAACATGTGATGCATTTATGAATAATTTTCTTTATTTCTCGATTAGCATTAATTATCCAATAGTGTCGACTCAATTATGCCAAAGTCATTTTAGGTCCAGCATGTAATAACGACAAATGTTCGTTTAAGATAATAAGGTCAGTCAATTTGCAATTCTTAGGCAATATAATTGGATGCTTTTGGTTATAAGGCAAATTAGAATTCTGAAGCCGGCCTGCTATGCGCAAAACATTGTGTGAATCGATGAACGGACTTAAATGCTTTAAATTAGAGCGAATATCTTTTTTACTTCGAATGGACTATATCTCTTCTTTAAAATATAATAGTTGAAAAATTTAAATTATTTTGTTAAGGCTATGTTGCAGTTCCTTTGGGGTAAGATTTTTTGTATCACTTCTATTCAATTTATTTATTTTACAATTATTTATAAATCTATATACATATCCAATGACATACATCATTTTTGTTAAGCTAGATGTATTTTTTAATATGGGCAAAATATCAGGACAAATCTCATCCTTTGCGTTCAGTTGCACTGATACACTTGTTTGCATTACAGATTTAATAGGTGGCACAAAATTTTGGTCCCTTATAAACTATGGTCCATGCCACCATAATTCACAAGAATGAAGTGTTCGCGGGTCTGTACCGCGCGATACTATATCAGCAGGATTACTGCAGCCTGCTACATGATGCCACATATCGGCAGAAGTCAACTCGAGGATCTTTTTACATCTATTGTATACAAAAATAGCAAGTCCAGCCTGATCAGGGTTTTTGAGCCAAGCTAACGAGACCTGTGAATCTGAGAAAAACAATGTTTCATGCACAGTCGGTAAAATATCTTTCACTTTAGCATACAACTGAGCCAGTAAATACGCACTACACAGTTCTAACTTCGGAATAGTTTGCTTACTTTTTAAGGGCGCAACGCGCGATTTGGCGCAAACCAAGTTCATCTGTACAGAATTATCATTATTCACATATCTTAAATATATACAACAACCGTATGCATTCAATGTCGCATCACAAAAACCTATGAGTTGACTACTCTTGGAGTTGATATTACAAACTTTCCTTTTTATACATATTGGTAACATTTCTTGTAGAGCTGTACAATATTGACTCCATTCTTTTTGTAACTCAAAGCCTAATTTGTCATTCCAACTCAATTGAGCTTGCCAGATTTTTTGTAGAAAAAGTTTTGCTACAATTAGAATAGGAGAGACCAAACCAAGTGGATCATAAAATCTACCAATACACGCTAACACTGATGCTTTGGTTGCGCTCTCCGATGCAATACCCTCCGGAACAGCAAACTTGAAATGGTCTGTATGAACATCGTATGTTATACCTAACGCCTTCATTGTTACAGACTCTTTGTTGAACTCAATTTCATCAAAATAGCGATCATTCAAAGGAATATCTCGCAAAATTTCAATATTATTAGCGCACCACTTGTGCAATTCGAAACTACCTTTACTTAAAAGCTCAATTAATTGATCCCGCAGGAATATCGCCTCGGGAATGGTAGCAGCGCCACAAATAAGATCGTCAACATATGTGTTATCGCGCAAAACACGGGCAGCTAATGGATACTCTTTTTCGAACCTATCGGCTAACTCTATTAAGCATCTTGTTGCTAAGTAGCTTGAGCTTTTTAATCCGTAAGTTACAGTTTTTAATTGTATTATTTTGACTGCATCATTCGGGCTTTTGTTCCATAGAATGCATTGTAACTTCCGATATTCAGGAGAGACCATAATTTGTCGAAACATTTTTTTTATATCAGTGAGAAACACAAATTCATAGGTACGAAACGAGATCAAGACAGTAGGTGTATATTGGGCATTCTAAAACAGTTTTCATCAAAACACCGCAAACGAACGCAGTGAGATTTGAGCTACGCTTCGCTGCGCTCTAGCTCCGCAAATCTCACTGCGTTCGTTTACGGTGATTTGATGAAAACAGTTTAAGATTGCCCAATATACATTATATAGGGTTAAATGGAAAAGAAGATTTTTTATTTCATTTCATTTCATAATGTTTCTATTGTGTTGTGTTGTTTGACTGTAAACAGTATACTTTTGATTGATTGCGATTTACTAGACACATTTTCAAGGTTTTCTATCTCAGAATATTAAGGCATTCAACTAGGTAGCAGTGCAATAACAACAGAAATTAAACAGGTTGAGGTTTCGTAGCTTCAGGACTCAACTCTCGAATAAGTATCTGTACCGTTCGACACTCTGCCTGCCATACAGTTTCAAAGCATTCCCACGAAATTCATTTATCAGCAATAAATTTATTGCACATTATTCATATATCCAGTTACGAGTGCTTACTCAAATAATAAGGCTTCTTTCACACGTTAATACTTTTATTTGTTTATTAAATTACTTCAATTAAATATATTCTTTATTATAAAACAAAGTATAAAATTGTTGATTTTTACAAAATATTTAAAAGGGCGGGCTAATCCCTGAAAGATGTGTTCCAGTCATCACACGAATAAAAAATAGAAAATAAATATTCCAATAATTTAAAAAATGAAAATATAAAAAATATTAAGAACATTTTAACTACCTACCTTGGCTGACTAAGGTCTTAACATCCTAATTAAATAGGGTAGTGCGGTGGGAACGTGTATGAGATGCTACCGATGAATACCACCTATGTATTATTACAATAATTTTCTTAAACTTCTATGGTTCTGTCGTCATGTCGTATCAATATCGTTATGCTATAGATACATTCGGTTCGCCTAATAGAACGATATACCTATTGTTTATCTGTTTTAAATAGTAGTATCGAAAAATGAAAATTAGAAATCGCATCCGTTATTATAAAGAAGACTTTTTAATTTGGAGATAATATTCCTTAGTAATTGTAAATATGTATGTACATGTATAATTTAAATAAATATAATAAACCCGAAATGAAAAAAAAAATTGGAGCATGCAGCCTTACACGAGATTTCTGCATCAGCAGAATTAAACGGTAAACAATTATTTTGCTGTATATGCACAGTATTGTATTGCAAGTTTGTGGAAATAAACGACAAACAATTAATTTGCTGATTATTTCCGCGTCATATTGCACATTGGTAGAATTATGGGTAAATATCAAATTTTGCTAAATATCATGAAAGTCAGAGGTGCAAAACGTTATTAAGTTTTATATTTTGAGTATGCAACCGACTTTTTGAAAGTAAACTACCAAACTATAATCTTCTTTTAGATGTTGTGATGCTGAATAACGATCTACTACTACCTCGAAAATAAAAATCCAATACACGTAATTGCGTCAGTTCGTCGTTTTGTTTCTTTCTTGCTACGTAAGTACTTTTTTTTATATAGCTGACGAAGTTCAGCCGATGATCGGACCGTTTTTGGATCATACGCAACTGCGGATCAAAAATTTTGTTGCAGACCTGAGAACTGCTCCACTCACACGTCCCGGGTACCATAGTACCCAGAGCGCTTCGCGTCTCCTTTGCCTAAAACGCGCGGTGTGATAAAAAAATCACGAAAAAAAAAAAATTTCTCTAAATAAAGTGTCAGTTCTTTAGTGTTTGAAAAACGAACACTGACCATGGAAGTGGAAGTGAATGCATTAGGATTCTCGATAACGTATAGACATCATATCCGTAAATGCATATTTGTTTTCTTATAAATATTTTGTGTGGATATGATTTGGACGGAAAATAATAATTTTGTGATTATATATATAATATTTTATAATATTACTTACTTATTTAACAATATAAAAATTAATGAGCATTCTTTTTTTAGATTAGTCATGTTAAATAAAAATGATTATAAAGATAAGGTATAGGTTGAGAACCTCAGTAAAATTATTACTTGCATTGCACTTTTCTTGTATAAAATCCGGAAAAACTGTAGTCACAGTACACTCCAGTGCTATCTCTGACCACTAACAGTGCTTCAGTACCTCCTCATCAAAAAATCTCAAGACCAAGACAGCTGAAAAATGTTCGTAAGTTTTTATACTTTATTGCTATACTTTATATCTATTCTTTAATTGTCTATAAGTGGTTGATCATCTTCATGCTTCAACAAATTGAGCCGTTGGACCAGGCTGTATATGACGTGACCTCTCCAAGTGCTGTCTTCACGAGGGACCATCAAGCCCAGCAGTGGCATGCTGATTGACTGATGATGATGATATTTTTTTTATCTTATGAATTGAAGATGTGAATCTTCAACTCGTTTTCTTGTAACCACTCTTAATACTAATATGACATTTGTTGGGGATAGAACCATTATTAAATGTATGTGTGTAGTTGTAAGTTTTTTGTTTATTCGTGTTAAGGTATATTAATTATTTAAAAAATGTATTTAATTATGTTAGACGGTATTATATAAATTAAATTATTGAAATCTTATAAATAGGAGCACAAAAATTTGTAAACCACTTCGATTCTACCGACTGTGCTATTTGTGTCTCGACGTATTAAACCTCTAATCACATTCGCCACCGCAGTTTTTTTTTCATCAGCCGCATCCGTTACAACATTTACTATTTTCAGGTTGGATAGCAAGCAAAACAAAAGGTCAGCCAAGAAGAACTGTGAATCTGACCTTTTCTTTGATACCGACGACGAAGACATCAGGTACTTTTATTGCTATATTTACATATATCTAAATTTCAAGTGTTTAATGTGTACAATAATCGTGTATCCTTTTTCTATCTCCCTAGTCCAAAGAAGAGAAGCAAGGCGATAAAGTGCCTATCGAAGGCGAAGAGTGCAGAAGTGAAGAATACATCGTCGTCCAATACTTCTGAGTGGTTGTTCGACTCAGAGTCGGACAGCGAGGTTTCGCGGCCGCCAAACCTGCCAAACAAGACCACCAGTATCCTGACACGCCGAGTACCTGGTGGTGTAACGCGTCGGACTGCACAGCTCGACGGCGACTTGCTAGTGGAGCTACGCCTCTACAACCAGAAGGAGGTATCTAATCTCAGCGGCCTTGACCGGTGCGAGCGCGCTATCGTTTGGGTACGCTTGCAAGGCGAAGCAGAATCTCCAGAATTTGACGCATTAAAAAAATTTGTAAAATTAGCTAAGGCAAAGTTTACCACAGAGGGGATATTTTATAAAGATAAAGTTAAAAAATAGGTTCTCTTTTGTTTCTCTCTGCGTAAATTATGTTTTAGCTGGTTTACTTATTGTTTATCGTTAGCAAACTCAAAGATTAGGTACTTACATACTTAAGCCTTTATTACTTTAACTTTGAGAATTTGTACTGTCCAAATCATAATGTCGAGGTCTACTTTCTGTTCAGTTTGTGACGTATCCGTAAATAACAAAGTTTTCTCTGCACATTTGAAAAGTATTTTACATAAGAACAACAGTTCGGTCGTTGATAGTGAGGGGGTTGAAAAAGTTCATAGCGCTTTTCGTAATCGTATAGCATCGTACCGTGTTCGATATCAAGATGAGGGTCATGATAGTGCGCGTGTTCGCCCGCCCGCCGAGTTTTTATGGCACTTGCGCTCTCGCGTACGCCTATTGCTCATAGCGAAAATTCAAGCTCACACTAATGTTAAAGCTAATTTTGAACTTTTCTGTGAATTCTTTCTGCTTAGTAAGTATGATTCGATTTCAATCAAGTCATTTGCAACGGAAAACTTCATCTTGCATCAAAACTTCAATTTTGAAGATATGTTTTCAAAAATTATTCACTTAATTTGTAAAAAAATTGAAGAATTTGAAGAAAGAGATAGTGGGTGGGCCTATTTACAAAGCCTATATCTAGAAGTAAATATAAACAAATATAACCCGTTAAGAGGCTCCAGTTTTATAGAATTACCAAAGTCCATAAAATGTAAACGAGCATGTATCAACATTCAAAATTCTGATAATTATTGTTTTTTATGGTGTGTCATGGCAGCACTATTTCCTATAAACAGAAACGCACATCGAACGTCAGCTTACCCACACTTTAAAAATGTACTCAATATCAAAAATATGATTTTTCCAGTTGGGTTTGCGGACATCAAAGTTTTTGAAAAGAATAATCCTCGCATAAGTATTAATATTTACGGCATTCAAAAGAATGGTAACATTGTCGGACCTTTATACAAAAGCGAGATTCGCAAAGATCATCACATTAATATGCTTTTCCTGGAAAACAGAAAACGCACCCATTACTGTCTTATTAAAGATTTATCTAAATTACTTCGTCTTCAATTAACTAAACATCATTCTAAAATATATTTATGCGAGGATTGTATGATATTCTTTGATAGTAATGATAAACTGAAAGCTCATGTTTGTGGTGGTGTATCGACAATATTACCCGGTGATGGAACACGAATTCAATTTAATCATTACGAGCGAATGCATGACATGCCCTTCGTCTTATACGCAGATTTTGAATCATTATTAAAACCAACTGAACTCGATTCTGGATCAGGCTGTACAAAGATATTGCAAAAACACGTACCATCAGCATTTGCTTATTACGTTGTGTGTTCTTATGATAAGTCGCGTAATAAATATGTATCTTATCGAGGTCCAGCCTGTGTAGAAAAGTTTTTAGAAAGTCTATTATTGGATATAACCGATATTTATAACGTTTTGCAGTCGCCAGTGGCTATTTGTTTAACAAATGAAGACAAAGCGAACTTTGCTCGGGCTACAAATTGTTTTCTTTGTGATAAAATATTGTTTGACGATAAAGTTAAAGATCATTGCCATCTTACAGGACGGTATCGTGGTGCAGCTCATTCTTATTGCAATATTAGATATTGTTTGCCTAAGTTTGTTCCTATATTTTTTCATAATTTAGCGGGTTATGACAGTCATCTTTTTATACGACAGTTGGGAAAACTATCAGGAAAAATACAAGTAATAGCAAAAAATAAGGAAAACTACATATCTTTTACAAAATTTTTTCAAATTAATGATAAAGATATCATACCTGTTCGATTTGTTGATTCTTTTAAATTTTTAGGCACAAGTCTAGAGAAACTTGTCGCAAACTTAAAAAATGACGACTTTAATCATCTGCGGCGTTATTTTCCTTCTCATGAGCATTTTGCTTTAATAAAACGAAAAGGGGTGTATCCATATGAATACATGACTACTTGGAGTTCATACGAAGAAAAAGTACTTCCGCCTCAGGAGTTCTTTTTCAGCAAATTACGCAATAGTAATATATCTAAAGTAGATTATGATCGTGCAAAAAAAATCTGGCAAACGTTTGAATTATCGAATCTCGGTGAATACACAGACTTGTATCTTAAGTCAGATGTTCTTTTATTAGCTGACGTTTTTGAAAGTTTTCGTCAGACATGTAAGATGAATTATAAATTAGATCCAGCCTTTTATGTTACAGCACCGAGTCTCAGTTTTGATGCCATGCTATTAAAAACAGATGTTAAATTAGAATTAATACACGACCTGGAAATAATAAGAATGATTCAAAAAGGTATTCGCGGTGGAATATGTTTATGTTCGATAAGGTATTCAAAAGCCAATAACAAGTATTTAAAAACTTACGATCCAAGAAAAAGTAATAACTTTCTAATTTATATCGATTGTAATAATCTCTATGGATATGCAATGTGTGCTTATTTGCCTCATTCCAATTTTAAGTTATTGAATGACTTGGAAATCGCTGGAATAGATTTTATAAATGTGCCAACTAACGGAGACATTGGTTATATACTAGAAGTAGATTTAGAATACCCCGAACATTTGCATAATGATCATAACGATTTTCCATTCTGTGCTCAAAAATTTACTCCGCCAGGGTCTAAAACTTCAAAATTGATTCCAAATTTATACGATAAATATTTCTATGTCATACATTTTGCTCATCTGCAAACATGTATAAAACATGGTTTGTTGTTAAAAAAAATACATAGAGTTATTCAATTTAATCAGAGTCCTTATTTAAAGCAGTATATTGACATGAATACTGAATTACGAAAAAAAGCTAAATCTACATTTGAACAAGATTTCTTCAAACTTCTTAACAACAGTATATTTGGCAAGACGTTAGAAGACACAGAAAAGAGGGTTAATGTGAAATTAGTCAATAAGTGGAATGATGATAGTAACAAAACAAAGAAAAGTTTCTGTGCAGAGCAAATGATAGCTCGACCAAATTTTCACAGTGTTACAATTTTCACTGAAAACTTGGTAGCCATTCAAATGAAGCCTGAAACAATCACTTTGGATAAACCTATATACATTGGTTTTTCCGTTTTGGAAATATCTAAGAGTCACATGTTTGATTTTCATTATTCTATTATGAAGCCTTTTTATAAGGAAAAGTTAAAACTTTGTTATACGGATACTGATAGTTTTTTGTATTCAATAGAAAGTAAAGATTTTTATGCTGATTTAAAATCAAATTTTCTTCCCTATTTCGACACTAGTAATTATTCTGTAAATAACGTATACGACATTCCTAGTTGGAACAAAAAGGTGCCAGGTCTCTTTAAAGATGAGCTAGGAGGAAGTTTGATTTCGAAGTTTGTAGGATTAAGGTCCAAGTTATACTGTATTAAAACGGCAGAAGATGAATTAAAAAAAGCAAAAGGCATACAGAAGCAAGTATTAAAAGATGTACAATATAAAGATTATTACAAGGTATTAAATGAAAATACATTTTTGAAGAAAAAAAATATCATATTTAAATCTCTTAAGCACGAAATATTTACTCAAGAACAGAACAAAATAGCTTTGTCAGGTAATGACGATAAACGTATCATATTAAAAAACAAAATGTCTACTTTATCATGGGGTCACTGGGATAGTTTAGTTTAATATCATTAGTTTTTCTTTAGAAGCACCGTATTGTATAGTTTATTATTATTTTAATGGTAATCATGAATCAAATTGTAAGTTGAGAAATATGTTACCCCATCATCTATTTATTTATTATATGCCTTAAGTAATGAATAAGTTAATAGAATAAAAACATACATGAAATTGTATAGTATGTACCGACACGGCACTTTATATTGTAAAGTTATTTAATTTTAATATTGTTATCCATCAGTTATTTGTTTAATAGTATTATACATTGTTTTTTAATGGTAAATAGGTAAATTAATTACCTAGTTTTAATCAAATACTTAATGTTGTATTGTAACGATGAAAATATATAACGCTATAAACCAGCTACCATGTTTTTTTTATTTCATAATCCATAAAATATAAAACTATTAATAAAATAGCACACGCAATGAACAATTCGAAACTGGTTGGGACATGTTATTGCTGATTTAGGTATTCCAACTTATAGTTCATTAGTAATTTGTCCAATTGCGATTCCGTGCGAATGCTTTGTTGTTATGTCAGCATTATATTTACACTATAAATAGCTATTAAAGTCGAATGTTTTTAAAATTTGTTTCACACATAATTAATCAAGTGACAACTACGGTCACCCAAATACATCATGGTAAGTCGTATAAATTATTTTTCTTCAAACTCTTTTCTTGTGTAGTGGTTAGATCACTAGTTAATGTTTATTTGTATATTTGATTTAGTTGGAAGATAATGTTGTTGTTAAAACCTTATGGTTGTGATGCTGTTATCGTGATTCTCATATTCTATCGGTTCCGTATAAGATAGTCAGCCTCCTTGTGGATCCTAGATACTCTTCTACCTCCGCCACTATATCAATCATTTCTTCGATGTGAAATTATTTTTGTTGCATAATAAATTAAATTTCAGAATACCCAAGAAATCTCGCAGTCGCTACTCATAAGCAAGGAGGCAACAGAAGATTATGCTCCTTGCTTTGAGCAAAATGCGCAAGATATGTTGGAGGGCTTCTCTGAAGAATTTCCACATTGGAATGCTAAAGATTCACCGCTGCATGCCAAGGTGGTTAAAAGTCTTTTTAATAAAAAGAAGCCCATGAAGAGGAGAAGCAAGTTACTGCAGAATACGAAGGGGAACGAACCTTCTTATTTAATTAAAACAATACCTACTAAAGGGCGGCGATTAATTAAATTAGAAATATTAGATCTGGAATCAACCAGCAATGATCCATTAATAAAAACACAATATGTGGTAACCGAGCATATTGATCCAATAATGGATCAAGCAGAAAATATTATAACTAATATCTCTAAGAAAATATGTGGTTACAGTTATAGTTTTTAAATAACTATTGCTGACCTAAAACATTTGTAGATGTATATTAAAATTCTCTAATGTGCTAGATGCGTACCTACTATCTTTAGTTACGTGTACACTCACGGAGATACATTATTTCAACAACATTATTCTTCTGAAAAATTATAGTAATGCTTATAAATTTTACTAACTAAGACTTATGTTATTTTAAATAGTTATGTTAGTTTAAGTCTTGTATTGTTTTCAATAAATATTATTTAAAAATAAAAAGACTTGTATGAAAATATTTGTTTTTATTTTAACACCTCTATAATGTAATCAAATATTTTGAAAAACATTCATTCAGAATTACCTCTATAAATAAATCTAAGATAAAATTTATTAGAATTCAAATACATAGTTTAAAATAATGGTAATAAAATTAAAAATATAGTTTTATTTATTAAAGAACGCAGTGTATTACTTTGTTAAAGTAGGGATGCAAGTAATTAAACAATGTTTATTTTTAAGCATCGATTCCTTACTCATATCATTTTTTATTGCACGATTCGAGAGGGGTGAGAGCTCTTTCTTCTCTCTCCATTCTTCTCGATGCTTTAACATTGTGTGTTCTAGACACGTCCAATAACTTAATATAATGAGTGGTAACAGTATCCAAATTCTTCTACTCCTTGCTATTGTTACCGCCGTCGAATGCTTAGTCTATATGGTGGAGTGAGTGCATTTACAAGTAAATATACTGCTAGTTCTCTTATTATTACGAACGCAAAGTGTTATATCCATTTTGTTAAAAGCCACGAATCAAAACGGACAAGTTGCTATGAAGTTCCTCAAACAAAAGGAAACGTTAAAATTAGATTATAATATCTGTCCTGCATCATTATGTGAAGCAAAGCGACATGGCAACTTATTGCCGAGCACTATACGATGTATTGTTTGTGGACCATCAAATTGCGGCAAGACAAACTTAGTAATAGGTTTGTTATTACATGAGAATGGTGCTCGTTTTCGTAACTTATATGTATATTCTAAATCATTATACCAACCAAAATATGTGTTCTTAGAAAAAGTATTAGATTTAGTTGCAGATATATCTTATAGTAAATATAACCATAATAATGATATCATAAGCCCACACGAAGCTTTGCCAAACTCCATTATAATATTCGACGACGTAGCTTGTGAAAACCAAAATAGCATTCGGGATTATTTTGCTATGGGTCGACATAAGAATATTGATTGTTTTTACATTAACCAAACATACAGTAAAGTACCTAAACAACTTATAAGGGACAATTCTAACCTCATTATTTTATTTAAACAAGACGATGTAAATTTAAAACACGTTTACGATGAGCATGTAGGTTCAGATATGTCGTGGTCTCAGTTCCGTGAAATGTGCTCAACTATTTGGAATAAACCATTTAATTATGTTGTGATCAATAAAGACTGCGAAAGAAATAAAGGATGTTATAGGATGGCATTCGATACTTTTGTAGTAGTAGATTAATATACATAAGTTATTGTTTCATCAATACACAATCACTATTACTCTGGATTTTGCATTGAACGGAATCCTTGTCAAAATGGAAAAGCAACTTAAAAAACAAATTGTAAAAGCTGCAGCTGCTGTAAAAAGAAAGGTTGAAATGATAAAGGATATGAAAAATACAAATGATGCCACTCTGGAATCCATATTCAAACCTATAACCGATCCATTGAAACAAATAGCCATTAAGAACAATGAAATTTCTCATGAAGATGAGGATGAGTTTGAACATTATACAATAAAAAAAAATAAACATAATGACAGTGAGGCAACAAATTTTTCTGATGACGATTTTAATGAAGAAGAGGAACAACAGTTCTATAAAAAATTTAATTCCGAAAAAACCCTTGTCGTATCACCTTCTGACAACAATAATATGAGTGATGCTTCCTTTAAGTCCTTTCAATCATCACCAAATGTTTCACTTAATAGTTTATCGTGGTGTGCTTCACCCGACGCAAATATCCCTTTTGGAATAAAAAATGAACGAGGAAAACTTATGCTCGGCCAAACACGTGTTTTCGACGACGGAAAAATTATAAAAATTGGAAATCGAAGTTTAAACAAAACTCTTGGATTAAAAGAATTACTATTTGAAAAGACACCAAATTTGGATGTTATCACAGATGAAGATTTGCAAAATTATAAAGAGCTTCTAATAGAAACGAATGCACATAGGCGTAATTGTGATCCACGCAAGCCAATTAATAGTAACAAAGGGTTTAAGTACATGCATATTATTAAACCACTGTTTAAGTTCTCTAGAAATAAGTATGACAGCACAGAAAGTCTTACGGTAGGAAAAGGAATAAATCTTTTAAAAAGTGTAAAGAAAGATATAGATTACGTTTATTGGGATGATCCAAATGAATTAGTAGATCGATTGAAATTACTGTTTGCATCTCGTGATGCTGGCAATACCGGCTTAGATAATGAAATTATTGCGATTATAGAAGAGCTGTACGAAGCAGGCATCATTAAAAACACCAAATATAAGGAACCTAATTTTAAAAAACTGATCAGTAGTTATACAGCAAACACCGCATAGATACGGAAATGAATGTAGATAAATTTGGTCATCACGTTCATAAACGTTTACGATTAGAGGAATATATTGGAAATCTCAACGATACATTAGTGAAGTCAGAAACAGGTGAATATGATTTAAAATCATCAAGATTAAAAGGACTTATATCGCCAGGCAATGATGACGAAGCCGCAAATAAAGCTTACGTGGATGAAAAGACACACGAACTAAGAACTAATATTTTAAGTGATGTAAATATTCATTTAAATGATTTTGAAAGTTCAATACTTAATAAGCTAACCACCTTGTTTTACACAAGGACAGAAATTGATCACATGCTTCAAGAGAAACCAGATAATAATGAGCAAACAAGACATAGTGAATGAGCTTCACAAAGCAGCAAGAAGGAATTTTTCCCGGCGATGTACGATCATAAAAGGAATAGATGATTTATGGCAAGCCGACCTCATAGATTTGCAAAAATATTCACAGTATAATAAAGGGTATAAATATATTCTTATCGTAATTGACACTTTATCAAAATATGTATGGATCAGACCTTTAAAATCAAAAGCGAAAAATTATGTTACAGATGCAATGCAAAGTATTTTAACTACATCATTACGAAAACCTAAAAATTTACAAACTGATTTAGGCACAGAATTCTACAATGATAATTTTAAACAATTAATGAAAAAGTATAATATTAATCATTATTCAACATATTCTATTAAAAAAGCATCTATAGTAGAAAGAGTCATAAGAACAATTAAATCTCACCTTTACAAACTATTTAGTTTGAACGGAAATTACCAATGGTATAAAAATATTTTAAAGGACGTTGTAGAACACTACAATAACACTTTGCATAGAATAACAAAATTTAAGCCTGTGGAAGTTAACAAAGTAAATGAGCTTATAGTCAAAGGTTATATTATGAATTCTCAAAAGAATAAAACAAGTCGGGGATATACATTTCGTGTTGGTGACTATGTTCGCATAAGTAGATATAAAGCAGATTTTTACAAAGGCTATACGCCAAACTGGTCCACCGAAATATTTCGTATAGTAAAAGTTAATCACACTAACCCAACAACTTATCAAATAGAGGACAGACGCAATCAAAGAATCCTCGGCTCATTTTATGCATACGAGTTACAAAAAACTAAGTTTCCAGACCTATACCTCATTGAAAAGGTTATAAAAAGAATAGGAAACAAATTGTTTGTAAAATGGTTAGGATTAAGTAATAGCGAAAATAGTTGGGTTGATAAGAATAAATTGGTTTTATGATATAAAATAGCTCAAGATATCTTTATTGATTCACTTTTTGTTTATCAATGAAGAAAGGAAGTGGTATCATAAACAGCTTAATAAATAAGATTCCGTTTGAGTTACATTTACCGGGCTACCAATATTGCGGACCCGGCACAAAGCTTCAGAAACGATTACTTAAGGGTCAGCGAGGAATTAATAAATTGGATAACGCTTGTATGCACCACGATATTGCTTACATAAACAACGACGCTAACGTAAGGTACAAAGCTGATCTAGATCTATTAAATATGGCTCAAAGAAGATTGAAATCAAAAGACGCTGGAAAGAAAGAAAAAATTGCTTCATGGATAGTAAAAAATGCTATGAAGGCCAAATTAAGAGCAGGTGCAGGTGCTCGGTCGTTTATGACAGCTGTGAAAAAACTCAAATCTAAATTAAAAAAAATAAAATCTAAAGACACAAATTCTACTATTAAATATGCGGTCGCCGCTGCAAAAAAACTATTTAGAAATAAAAATAAAATGAGTTTACCTCGTTGTATTCCTATTCCAAAATGTGGAGGACTGTTACCGTTAATTCCTATTTTCGCGGGATTATCAGCTTTAGGTTCACTGGCTGGTGGAGCAGCTGGCATAGCAAAAGCGGTTAATGATTCAAAAGCAGCTCAAAAAGCTCTTCAAGAATCGGAACGACATAATAAGATGATGGAGGCGGTTGCTCTCGGAAAAGGATTATATATTAGACCTTATAAAAAGGGTGCAGGTCTATATTTGAAACCCTCAAAAAACTAATAAAACGGCTACCTAGGCGGGCATTAACTAATTGGGATATATTAGAACATGCTAGTGATATTCCATTTTTTCGTGGTGTTTTCATGAGGGATACGTTGCCCTCAAAACCTAGGAAGATAGAATGCGGTATTATAAATTTAGATACTTCAAATAACATTGGAACACATTGGGTAGCCTACGTGAAAGAAAATAAGTATGCTGAATATTTTGATAGTTTTGGTAATCTGAAACCTCCGTTAGAACTACTTGATTACTTAAGAAATGTTTCTTTAAATTATAACTATGAGCAATATCAAACATTTGACTCTGTTAATTGCGGCCACCTTTGTATAAAATTTTTAAAGGAGTATTGGAAAACACATTTATATAAAGCTTGAAATAAAATTCTTTATCAGTAGTAAAATGTCTTTCACTGTGTCTATAACTGGAAAAGGATCCTCTCTGATAACAAACTACTCACCTACTTTGGAATTAAGTGGATACTATGAGTGTGGATTGTTGTATTTTTCAACATTTAATTCTATACCCAACATAGATAAAAGAAATAATAAATTCTACTATGACGATAACGAAGTAATCGAAATACCTGAAGGAGCTTATGAACTTCAAGATATCTGTGATTATTTAAAGACATACATTAGAAATGCAATGTTAAAATTAACTTGTAATAATAATACCTTAAAAACTACAATTTTTTGTACTAAAGATGTTCATTTTAACAAAAGTGACTCACTTGGAAGGATTTTAGGTTTTGGTGGAGAAACAATAAAGGCATTAAAAAGGACCGAATCTCTGTATCCTGTCAGTATATTGCCAACAACCATTGTGCGCATCGAATGCGACGTAGTTAGTGGGTCATTCGTGAACGGATCTGCAAGTCATATTATTCACGAGTTTGTTCCTAACGTACCACCTGGTTATCGGATCATTGAAGTGCCGAAAAATCTAATATATTTTCCTGTAAATAAAAGTTCTATAAGTGCAATAACTATACAATTATTAGACGCCGAGAATAAACAAATCAATTTACGAGACGAAGAAGTACAACTGTATCTACATTTTCGTAAAAATGATAAATTTCAATAAAAATCATAACACAGCTTGCATTCAAGTTAGTACTAGAAGATCACCTCATAAAAGCACACCGCTTCACATAAAAAAGAAGCTCACCAAAAACAATAAGGAATTTTTGAAGTTGATTGGCTTGTTAAAATGAATATTTTAAATATATCTCAATCAACATCATACGACAATAGTATTGAAAGTTTCGAATATCATTCTTATAAACCGTACGTAACAAGTTTCAACAAGAATGATGAAATAAGAATACCTATTAATCAACAAGATCTATGTCTGTTACCCTCACTCAGCACTTTGTATATTGAGGGTAAAGCCAATGTTTATAATAGTTCGACTAAAGAAAAAATATCAAATGTGTATTTTATCAACAATCCAATACTATATTTATTTCAAGATATTCGATATGAGTTAAACGGAATAGAAATAGACAAAATAAAAAATGCTGGCATAACTACAACAATAAAATCGTACCTCTCGTTAAATGATAATGAATCTAAATGCTCACGTGTATGGGGATGGTCAACTTCTGGTACAAACAATCTTAACGGAGGAATTTTTTCGGCTTCTGTGCCGTTGAAGAAAATTTTAGGTTTTGCAGAAGATTATGAAAAAGTTATAATTAACTCCAAACATGAATTGGTGCTATTAAGAAGCAATACGAATCTCAATGCTTTGAAATTAAATGTCGGAGAGGTGGTCGAAGATATAACTATTAGCAAAGTTGTTTGGCGAGTTCCGCACGTTAAAGTATCAGATCGTGAAAGAATCAATTTGTTGAAACATCTAGAAAAGGACAGGCCTATTACACTAGCATTTCGAAATTGGGATTTGTATGAATATCCATTATTACCGAAGACACGTAAACACACTTGGTCTATCAAAACTTCGTCACAGATAGAGAAACCAAGATTCGTTATTATAGCCTTGCAAACCAATCGCAAGCACAATGCGGAAATGTCAATGGCAGAGTTCGATCACTGCAATGTACGAGATGTAAAAGTATATTTAAATTCATCGTATTACCCTTATGAAGGATTGAATGTCAGTTTCTCAGAGGATAAATTTAATTTATTATACGAACAATATGCAAGATTCCAACAGTCTTATCATGGACGGCGACCAGAGCCGTTGATGAGCTTGAAGGAATTCAGAGACGTTGCCCCATTATTTGTTATTGATTGTTCTCACCAACAAGAAATGATAAAGGGATCAATCGATGTCAGAGTGGAGATTGAAACAGACCAAGAAATCCCGGATCAGACAGCAGCATATTGCTTGATTTTAAATGACTGCATTTTTGAGTACAAACCTCTGAGCAATATTGTGAAGAAAATATCTTAACTAAATAAAGTGCAATCAAAAGGTATTTGAAAGAACAAACTTCAACTTTATGTTAAACAGTGGAATACAACGAAACAATGAGTGCTGATAAGAGTTCGATACTTTTTGTTGATGTTCAAGGATTCAAAGACTGCAAAAATAATTTTATTATTAAGGAATTTGCGTTAGCCACAAAAGAGTTTACGCAAGTCTTTTTAATAAAACCTCCATATTCGTATCTAAAATTATCTGCCGAAGAAAAAAGAGCAGTCAATTGGATTGAACGCAACAGAGGAATATACTGGAGTCAAGGCAATATAGATTTCAGAGAATTTAAGAGATTAATTATTCCAATTTTAAAGGACCAAACCATAATAATGAAAGGTGTTGAAAAGCAAAAATGGATTAAAGATTTGTGTTCTGACTGCTTTTTGATAAATGTTGAAGGCAAAGGTTGTCCTAATTTTGCAACATTGCGCAATAGTTATGCTAAAGGTGGAGCTAACTTCAATTGTATAACTCATAAAAAAGAGTGCGCTCTAAGGAATGTTTTATTCATAAAAAAGTGGTACTTAAGCACATGTAATTTATGACTTCAGTAAATTGTACTTGAATGAAAATTTATATTAAAAATATTGTTCTAGTTTAGCTATGATGATATTTGTTACTTGCTTTATAATAAAAAAAAAATTTAACAAAAATTTCTGCGTTTTATTAATGAAAACAAATATGGTGATTCAATATACTCGCATAACTCTTTATTTATCAAAAATTACAATTTAATGGTATGAATAATTTAACCCTGTATAATGTATATTGGGCAATCTCAAACTGTTTTCATCAAATCAGCGTAAACGAACGCAGTGAGATTTGCGGAGCGTAGCGGAGCTAGAGCGCAGCGAAGCGTAGCTCAAATCTCACTCCGTTCGTTTGCGGTGTTTTGATGAAAACTGTTTTAGAATGCCCAATATACACCTACTCAAGACTTCAAATAGTTCTTTTTGAACGACGGGGCCATTATATAAAATGTCATTTAAACTTTTACCTGAGGAAGTTTTAGCACTGCCGTCAAAAACAACACGAATTTTTGTTGTTCTTCTATCTTCCCTGATAACAGGGTGATGCGGTAAAAAATAAAAATCGCTTATGTTTGTATCATTATTACAACTGTAATATTCAGCATGTCCCGAATCAACGTAATCGTCAATAAACTTTGTATATTCAACTTTTAAATTAGGATGCGTACAAAATCTTTTTTGCAAGGTATTTAACCTCTGAACGGCCTTAGGAAATGAATCACCTAACTCTGTACAACCGGAATCCATTGACAAATTTACAGGTAAATCGACATGAAACCTATTATCAATCAATTGTACAGATTTTTGAAAACTGGCTTCGCACAATTCTTGCTCAGCTGTTTTTATATTAGATGGAGTAGTGATAGTTTCTACCTCCCAGAATTTCTCTAATAATTCGTGTATCGCGTGACTGTGTTGGATATAAAGTATCAAGAAGTGCTTGAGGAGCGTCACCAATTACTAGACAATGTCAACAGTCTTGTTCAATGTCATGATTTGTATGAAACAGCTCTGAATAAGATCACAGAACTAGAATGTGAATTGAGTGATGCAAGCCAAAAAATTATTCAACTCGAACAATTAAAGCGGGACATGGAAAACACACACACACATAGTTTATATGAGGAACTTATGCAATCTCCTAGTTGCCAAAATCTTGCACAGCCCTTTTCAACTGCAACAGAGAACCTTTTGCCAAATCATTTCCAAAGTAAAAAGAAACTTCGGAAATATCGGAAAATTTGTAAATTGATTAAAAATAATCAATACCTTATTAAAAAGAATAACGCATTTAAATCTAATATTAAGTTGCGAAAAGAGCGTGCTTGTCTATTTGAATCATTAGAAATTTTTGATAAAAAACTGAAAGAGAGCAGAAGTAAGTATGACAGGGACATAAAAGAACTAAATAATAACATTAGTAAATTACAAAGTTCATTGGCAAATATGACAGAAAACTATAATAGTGCTCAAAACCAAATCAAGGAGCACATCAAATCAGTGACAGAGTTAGCCTCACTCTGCCAATTTAATGAAGACCGTTATCAATCCCTTCTGGATAAGCAGTCTATAGATAATGGTCATAATAATTTAACATTGGATAGTAACATAATTCATAATATTGATAGTATAGAATATGTACCCAGTCACACATCTTCTGCGCTCAATGTGGTTTGCCAGTCACTAGTGGCTGACAAGACAAGGCCATCTGTATCGAAATGTATTGTTTTTTGTGATGAAATGGGCAAAGATATGGGTCACTTATTATCCAACCAATTGGGACTAAGTGTTATAAATCACTGTATGCCTGGCTCTAGTTATGAAGATGTGATTGCTAAAATTTGTAATTATAAGTTTAACAACGAAGATAATCTTATAATACTTATGGGTAATAGGGGTAACTTAAGCAAATTTGAATTAAAAACTTTTTATTCAAAGTTGGAATATTTGGATGTAAATAAAATAATTATGTACACATTTCCTTACCACCATAAATTGTCTGAATATGAGAATGGCATGAGATACAAATTTAATTTGACTCTAGACATATTGACATGTTATTCTAATAAATTTCATATTATTGACATAAACAAGTTGACATGCATTTCTAATAAGTCATACTTGACAAAAGATAGATTAAATCTATCAACATATTAAAAAAACAATTAGCTGTATCGCTAAGCTTTTATTTTTCTAATTTAGCCAAAAACTTGGCTATTAATTCTTACATTGACAATGCTTCTATTGAGCAACATACTCAATGTAATGTTTTGGAACAAGTTCCAAGTAATTTAAATTAAATAATAAGACAATAGAGGTAGCCTCTTGCCGGGTATTGACCAAAGGAAAGCCTAAGTATTTGCGGATTGTTCATCAAAATATTCAAGGCTTTTCTGGGAAAGATTTAGAAATTAGCCTATATTTAGATTATGAAAAGATTGATGTATTTTGTGTTACTGAGCATTGGCTCAAAAATTATGAATTGTCAACAAGTTTAGATAACTATAAAATTGCGAGTTCATTCACTAGGAAAAGTGCTATTAGAGGCGGATCCCTTATAATTTTACATAATGACATACAGTTTAAGGAACGAAAAGACATAGTTTCTCTTTCAGTCGAACGAATAATTGAGTTATCATGCGTGGAACTTGATAATTTCATTGTAATATGTGTATACAGGCCCCCCTCTGGAAACTATTCAGAGTTTGAGTCTGCTATGGAAGACGCACTAAGAATAGTATCTAGGAAAACTAAAAAAAATTTTGTCTGTGGTGATTTTAATATAAATATTTTAGTGGAATCACAATTATGTAGTAGATTTATTAACTTATTTAAATCATTTAATCTGAATCATGTTTTTCAAGAGCCAACCCGAATTACAGCTACATCCGCTACTTGTTTAGACAACATTTTCTGTAACTGTGATGTACAAGATAAATTTATTATTAATTGTATAAACTCTGACCATAGTGGGCAATTAGCTTCGTTTGAACACCATCATTTTTGTTCTGAACGTGAGATTACTTGTAGACCCATAACAAAACGCGGTATAGAAAAATTTTAAAGAAAGGTTGTTAATCAAATTGCAGATTCATCAACCGAGAGGAGCAACGCGAATAATCTTTATAATAATTTATTTAATGTAGTTAAAGATGAATGTAACAATATATTTAAAAAAAAAGTAATTAAAATCAAACATCAGAGAAAGAAATTTAGTGATTGGGCGACGCCAGGCATATACAAAAGCCGTAGGAAATTATTTGAACTTTATGCTTTAAAAGTAAACTCCAGTGATCCCGCTTTCATAGATTATGTAAGAAATTATTCTAAAACATTTAAGAAAGTGTGCATGTCTGCAAAAGCGATGTACATAAGTAATACATAAGACTTACTATACCTTACAAATGTAATTTGTGATTATGTATACAGTGCTCAGCGGCTGTGACAAACTGGGAACTGATATGTTACATTTTAACTAATTATTAAAAATAGGCTAAAAAGTGACTTTTCATAGTTTCATAGTATAAACTGATTTCATTATTATATCTAACCCTAGATTCTATTGCTAAAAAGTCCTAGTTATTTTTTGTCATTTTTTTTTTCTTTTTCCTTTTCTAACTTTCAATAGTCTTGATTTCTCTCTGTGTTTTTTGCATCCCTATTTCTTTGCACAGTTTATACTTGAACTTAAACGTATTTGTACATTTTAGGTTTTCTTTGCTGAAATATCAAAATGTTGACCCGTAAAGCTGCTGCACAAAACACTGAGGCAAAGCTCAGACAGGCTGTATTGGAATTAAAAACCCTAAAGGATTCCCATGAACGGCTACTACAGGAACGCGATGACAGTGAAGATGAGATAAAAAAGATTATCGACAGAAACACCACTCTCAAAAGTGAGCTCTCAGCGCTTGATGCCAAATTTCAAGAAGTCTTAGAGGAGCGGCACCAGTTACAAGACCACATCAATGACCTTACTCTGTGCAATAGTATGTATGAGGCAGCACTGAATAAAATCTCTGAACTGGAACGGGAGCTGAGTGATGCAAATGGAAAAATCGGTAAACTTGAACAATCTATGCAAAATAGTGAAATTATACATACCCATAGTCTTTTTGAGGAGCTAATGCAATCTCCTGGTGGACAAAATCTCACACAGCAGTATTCAGGTACATCAGTTAAGTCCATACCTTTACATTTTAGTAGTAAAAATAAACTCAAAAAATATGTTAAAATTAATAAATTAATTAAGAAGAAACAAAAATTAATTAAGAATCATAACTCTTTTAAAAGTAATATTAAATTACGAAAGCAGCGTGCTTGCTTAATAGATTCGTTGGACATTTTTGACTCAAAATTGAGAGAGAGCAGAAACATGTATGAAAGGGACATACAAGAATTAAATAATGTCATTAATAACTTGCAAAATTCTTTAGCAAACATGACAAAAAATTATTACAATGCTCAAAATGAAATTAAGGAGCATATCCAATCAGTCACAGAGCTAGCCACACTTTGTCAATTTAATGAAGACAGATATCAGGCCTTACTGGACAAACACTCATTAAGTTCCACTAACGATAGCTTAACATTGGATAGCCAAATAATTTATAATGTTGTACCTGATCATGCGTGTCCTGCTCTCAACATGGTATCTCAGCCACCAGCAGCTGACTATGCATAATTACTACAGACTTCAGTGGTCACAAGTGACAATATTGTTATGTTTAGTGATGACATTGGCATAGGTATGGGCCAACTTCTAACAAACATGGGACATTCAATAATGAACTATTGCATGCCTGGTGCTTCGTACTGTGACATACTAAAAAAAGTGATCGAATATGAATTTAACCAGTCTACTACATTGTTGTTATTTATTGCAAATAGAGGTAATATGAACAAAAAAGTCCTGACTCATTATTTAAATAAATTAAATAATTTAAATGTACAAAAAATTATTTTGTTCACATTACCTTATTACAACAACTTGTCACAAGAGGAAAATAGTGTAAGATATAAATTGAATTTAAAGTTAAGTACCTTATGTCATAATAATAAATTTCATTTAATTGACATCAATAATTATGTAAATAGATTGTATTTGACTAAAGATAATAGATATTGTCTATCAAATTATTATAAGAGACGAATAGCAAAATCGCTATCATATTATTTTTATATCTCAGCCAAGAACTTGGCTACAAAAATTGCTCCTATTGAGCAACGTAGAAGTAGGATGACTGTCAGTAATATTACTGATGTATTAGTTAGTAAGTCTTTAAATTAGGTATTGAGACAATAGAGAAATCCTCTTGCATAATGTTAAATAAAGAACAAAATGAAAATTGTTTATTAGATAATGTACTGGAAGACCCATTTGAATATAATAAACATGTAAATTTTATCAACCTGGTGCACCAGAACATGCAAGGAATGATGGGCAAAGATCTGGAAGTTGAGTTATTCATGAACAGTAGTAAAGTAGACATTTTTTGTATAACCGAACATTGGCTTAAAAGCTACCAGTTCATGTTTAATTTTAGCAACCACCAGGTTGGTAGTTCGTTCAGTCGAGAAAATGCTATTCGCGGTGGCTCATTAATCATATTAAATAAAAAGCTTAAATATAAAGATCGTAAAGATATTGTGAACCTCTCAGTTGAACGAACAATAGAAATTGCCTGTGTAGAGTTGGACCAGATTATTGTAGTGAGCGTATACAGGCCTCCTTCGGGATTGTATGACCACTTTGAAAATATAATGGATGAAGTTTTAAATAAAGTCTGTAAGCAAGGCAAACAAATATTAGTCTGTGGAGATTTTAATATTAACTTATTAGAAAACTCTAGTTTATGTATGAGAATTAAAAATTTGTTTCAGTCATATAATCTTAAAAACTTATTTCTGGAGCCAACACGAATTACTGAGTTTTCTGCCACATGCATTGATAATATTTATACTGACATAGAACCATTAACACAAAATGTTTTTAATAACTTAGAATCTGACCACTCTGGTCAATTTGTTACTATACCTTACAAATGTAAGCTTATGGCGAAAAAGAATATCACTGTTGTACCAAAGACTGCTGGCCGCTTGGAGCGTTTCAATAATAATCTTGGTATTAATTTAAAGTATATTGATTATGACGAAGACCCAAATAAATTGTATGAAAACTTTTTTAACACATTTTGTTGTGAATTTAAAAATATCTTTGTTCCAAAAACCATCTCAGTCAATGGTAGATTAGCTTTTAGTGAATGGGCCACACCAGGTATTCACAAAAGCAGAATAAAACTTTATGAACTTTACAATGAGCGTTCATTAAATACTAGTGATCAATTTAAATTGTATGTAAAAACTTATTCCAAAGTATTTAAAAAAGTTTGTAAATTTGCAAAGTCCAATTATTTAAGCTCTAAAATAAAAAATAGTAGTGACAAAATTAAAACGACATGGAACATTATTAATAATGAAACTGGAAGAGTAAAAACTAATAACAACAATTTTTGTTTAAATATTGAAAATAAGAAAGTTACAGTAGATATTGAGGTAGCTACAGAATTTGAAAAATTCTTTACTGACATTCCAGTTTCAATCACAAAATCTTTGGATTCCTCCCCCACTGTAGCCGAATCTATTCTAAAAGATTATGTTAAAACTTGTGATGATAAATTTAAATTTGCCCATATTTGTGCAAATGATTTAATAAAGTCATTTAAAACGCTGTATAAAAAGAAAACCGTGGATCTGTGGGGCAACTCTGTAGATGTTTCCCAATCTGTAATAGAAACAATAGCTCCAATACTTGCTAGTATTTTTAATGATTGCATTGACTGTGGTGTGTTTCCTGATCTAATGAAACTGAGTAAAATTATTCCATTACACAAATCTGGTAGCACATCAGACCCCAATAATTTTAGACCTATCTCTGTGCTACCTACTTTTAGCAAAATCTTTGAAAAAATAATGTTGGAACAAATGCAAAGCTTTTTTAACAGAAATAATCTTCTACACTGTAAACAATTTGGTTTTAGAAAGGGTCGCTCAACAACTGATGCTGGTGTTGAGTTAATACAAAATATATATGAGGCCTGGGAGGACTCACATGATGCGCTGGGCGTTTTTTGTGACTTGTCCAAGGCGTTTGATTGCGTTCATCATGACACCCTGATCAGGAAATTACACTACTATGGATTTCGCGACACTGTTCTGGATTTACTCGTCTCCTATTTGACTGAGAGGATTCAGAAAGTAGACGTCAACGGGGAGAGGTCCCAGGGCGCCTCGGTTACAATGGGAGTTCCGCAGGGTTCAATTCTTGGTCCTTTTCTATTTTTAATATATATAAATGACTTGCCTGCTTTTGTACAAGACAGGCATGAGATTGTATTATTTGCAGATGATACTTCACTTATGTTTAAAATTAAAAGACGATTGCAAATTTATGACGATGTAAATAGTTCTATCTCAAGAATAGTTTACTGGTTTAATGCGAATAACTTGTGCCTCAATGAAGGGAAAACTAAATGTATAAAATTTGTTTTACCCAATGTTAAAGAGGTTCACACCACTGTTAACATAAAGCATAAAAATGTGGACCTTGTGGATACCGTAGTATTTCTTGGTATTACTTTAGATTCAAAGCTTCAGTGGGGCCCACATATTGATAAATTGTCGAAGAGACTTAGTTCTGCAGCCTACGCTGTATGGAAAATACGTCAGCTGACTGATGTTGATACAGCAAGACTTGTATACTTTGCCTATTTTCATAGTGTGATGTCGTATGGCATTTTGCTGTGGGGAAATGCTGCCGACATTCAGACTGTTTTTGAGCTGCAAAAAAGGGCTATTCGTGCTATTTATAACCTTAAAATAAGAGACTCTTTGAAAGAAAAATTTAAAGAAATTGGTATTATGACCGTCGCGTCGCAATATATTTACGAGAATATAGTATATGTTCATAAAAATATACATTCGTTTTGTAAAAACAGTGATATTCATTCAGTAAATACTAGGCAAAAGAATATGTTAGCGTTACCAAATACTAGGCTTAAAAAAATTAATAATTCTTTCAAAGGCCTTTGTGTACGTTTCTACAATAAAATCCCAAATAATATTAAAGCACTTAACTTGAATAAATTTAAAGTCGCTATCAAGGGCGCACTTATGAAAAAAGCATATTATAAAGTGTCTGATTATATGACAGATAAAACTGCTTGGGATTGACAAAAAATGTGATAATTGACGTTTAAAGGGTGTTAACACTTTGTGATAGTGGGATAAATTTCATTCGAGTAACTGTTCCACTCACACCGACAGGCATTTCTATATTATTTAAAAAAATGTTTGTGAAATATAATATTGTAATGTTGGCATTTTAAAAGAGGAGACAAAAAAAATACAAGACCTTCCGAGTTTCTTGCCTGTTCTTCTTGAGAAGGCTCTCCCAATTTCCGAACAGGTGTAGAGTCAATTTTTTTTTTTTTTTTCATTTTACTTGTATTTGCACACATCTTAATAATGGTTGGGGTGTGTGTACATACAAGGATTAAATAATTTAGTTAATTAGATTCTTGGTTGAAGATTTTTATGTTTTTATTTTGACGTCAATAAGTGCCTGTAAAGGTCTATATTGAATAAAGATTTTTGAGTTTGAGTTTGAGTTTGAATAAAATTAGCTTATCTAAAAACAAAGTAAAGACCACCTGGAACATCATTAACCAGGAAACAGGGAAACCCAAAAGCCGTGTAAATTCTTTCTCACTAGAAGTTAATAATAAAGCACTAAAATCGGATATTGCAGTTGCAAATGCGTTTGAAGATTTCTTCTACCACATACCTATAGAAACTACAAGTAGTCTCAACTCGTGCCCCAATGCGGCTGTAGCCCTCTTAGAACAAAGTGTAGAGAAGTGCAGCATAGGCTTCAACTTTGGTCACATTGACGCCGACACTATTCTAAAAACATTCCGCATGATCAGTACCAAAAAAACTGAAGATCTTTGGGGTATTTCGACCCACTTAATCAAATCTATAATAAAAGAACTTGCTCCGCAACTAGCGTTCATTTTCAACAAATGTATTGATGAAGGTATCTTTCCTGATCTAATGAAATATAGCAAGTTAATACCTTTATTTAAATCTGGAAATAAAAATGATCCTGCAAATTATAGACCAATTTCGATTCTACCAGCACTTAGCAAAATATTTGAAAAAAATATTTCTAATCAGCTGTCAGATTATTTCACAATCAATAAAATCCTACATATGAACCAATTTGGCTTTATTAAGGGTCGTTGCACTACAGAGGCTGGAGTTGCACTTCTCAAACACATTTTTGCCGCCTGGGAGTGTAAACAGGATGTGATCGGTATATTTTGTGACCTGTCAAAGGCTTTTGACTGCGTTGATCATCAGATTCTTCTAAATAAGCTCAAGCATTATGGTGTGTCTGAAGAGGCAATTAAGCTTATTGAGTCTTATTTGTCCAATAGGGTCCAAAAAGTTGTAATTAACAGAACTGAGTCTTCTGGTGCACCTATCATTATGGGCGTGCCTCAAGGATCAATACTGGGACCTCTGCTCTTCTTAATTTATATTAATGACCTCCCACACTTCACCAATAATCTGTGCGATACAGTACTATTTGCAGATGACACTTCTTTAATATTTAAGATTGACAGAGGAAACGGAAATACTGACGTTGTAAATAGTACTCTTTCTAAAGTATTGCATTGGTTCACTGTGAATAATTTATCATTAAACTCGAGTAAAACTAAATGTATTAAGTTTTCATTGCCAAATGTTAGGAAAGTGGACAATATTGTGGAAATGAATAATCATACTGTTGAATTCGTCGATTTTACTAAATTTTTGGGTATAACACTAGATTCGACTTTGCAGTGGGATCCACATATTGCGTCTTTAGCAAACAGACTCAGTTCTGCGGCATATGCTGTAAAAAAAATGAGACAACTTACTGATGTTGAAACGGCAAGACTGATTTACTTTAGTTATTTTCACAGTGTCATGTCATATGGGCTATTACTGTGGGGATCAGCCGCTAGTATAGAAAGTATTTTTGTACTTCAAAAAAGAGCCGTGCGGGCTATTTATAATTTACGAACAAGGGATTCTCTACGTGATTTATTTAAAGAAATTAATATATTGACTTTAGCAGGACAGTATATTTATGAAAATTTGATTTATGTTTATAAAAATTATAACACATTCGATACCAATTTTAAATTTCATAACTTAAATACAAGAAATAAAAATAAACTTGCCGTTCCAACGTACAGGCTCCAAAAAACTAGAGGCTCATTTATGGGGAAATGTATATCTTTTTATAATAAAGTTCCACAGAGTGTTACTGACTTACCTTTTCATAAGTTTAAAGCGCATGTAAAAAAGACTCTAATGAGTAAAGGATATTATAAAGTCAATGATTATCTGAATGATGTCAATGCTTGGTCTTAATTGTAGACTTAATTTATAGATTTAAATGTATAATGTACACTGCCACATCTAATCTTGTAATGGAAGTTGAACACAATTTTTACTTTTGAGTTCTGCTTCCAATTGACGACTCTGTAACAATACAGGGAGAAAAAAATAGCCCTTGCTGGTTTTCTTGCTGGTTCTTTCTAGTACAAGGTCTCCCGCCGTAGACTTGTGAACCAATGGCGTAGCTTCTTTGACGTTCAAAAGTGATTGTAAAATCCCAATTGAATAAAGGATATTGAATTTGAATTTGAATTTGTAGTCAGACACTGTATTTAGGTTACATGAAGTAAAACTAACCGACGGCATTGAAGGTAGGTTTACCTCTCCCGCGACTACGTATCCGAACATAGTATTTTGTAAAACAACCTTTCCAAGGCCTACGCGCTGTCGTTCCGGAAGCAATGCATCGAAGAACACATCCGCGCTCAGCAACATCGAGATTGGCCCTGGAATATTAAAACATTTATCAGCTAACTGAATGCAGTTAGGTATATTTAACAATTTTATATCAATTTTGACCTGAGGCAAGGGTGTAGTTATTTGTTTCACAATTGACAGCTCTACATCCCTACAATAATTGCTGTTCAAAGAACATACTTTCAGATACACACATTTTGTCACTGGGTTTGAATGCTGTCCTAACGTCACGATATTTTTGTATTTATCGTCGGTCTTAAGAGCGAGCTCCCTTGCTACATCGGCAGTAATGAAAGATGTTTGACTACCCGAGTCAAGTATAGCTCGTACCTGCTTTGAGCGTCCGTTCTGTCTGTACTCGGACCGTGACAGTAGGCAACATTACCAACGAACTTTCAGTACTCAAATGAGAACTGTTCAAACTACTAGAAGTCTGATCTTCACTAATGTGAAGAATGGAGTTATGCTCCTTACTAGCACACGTATTACATTTGAAATTGAAATGACATTTCTTTGTATGGGTATTAAAACATATTTTACAAAGTTTATTCTTATCTACAAATTTACACCTGTCAGTGGCAGCAAGAAGAAGAAACTTTTCACATTTATATAATCTGTGCTCTTTTGAGTTACAGAATGGGCAAAAAGTAGGTGATGAAGGTGCAATGACCCCTTGCTTTATGTCTGTAGCTATATGGGTGTTAGCACTAGAATGACACTTAGCTCTGTTAGTCGGCGTTGTGTTGTGCGCAGTGTACAAGTTGCTTGCTTCCTCCAGACTGAGCGCCCGCCGCTCGAGGAACTCCATCAAGTCCTGGATAGTTGGCAGCTTGCCGCGCACCCGATCTCCGAAGTAGGCTCGGCTCGTGAATTGATCCAGCTTCCGTGACAGTAACGGGATCAGGATCATGTCCCATGAATCGACGGGAATCTTCATGTTTCTTAAGGCACCTAAATGCTGTTGCAATGACGATGTGAACTCTCTGAGCAAGGAAGCAGTGCTTTTTGCGATTGGAGATAAATCCAATATAGAGTTCACATGTGTACTGATCACGATGTATGGGTTATTGTAGCGTTTGTCCAATACAACTAACGCTTCGTTGTAACTCTCATTACATAATGGCAGAATTTCAATGATGCTTAGCGCTTCATTTTTTAAGTATCGTCGCAGATAAAATAACTTTTGAATGGGTTCTAAGCTTTTATCATTATGAACAATAGCTGTGAACAAATCTATAAAAGCTCTATACATGCTAACGTCCCCGCTGAAAGTCGGTATGTCGAGTTGAGGTAGATTATTGAATGTTTTTGGTTGCTCTCGATTAGATTGAGCATGTGCACTTGACCAATCATCTACTTCTGACAATACGTGTTTTATTTTGGACGCGATATTCATGTACCGTTCTTCCAATTCAAACTCTACATCTTTCTCGGATAACATATAAATTTGTTTTTGAATTCTCTCCAATTCTTGATTAGTTTCATCCAATTTTTTCAATTTAAGTTCTAAATTTATTTTTGTAATTTGTTCAGAAGTATCCAAATATTTTTCAATTCTGGTGAAGATGCCTTTTAGGTATCCTCTTTCTTTGATAAATTCATTTAGTTTTTCCGACATTTTAGTTTTAATTATGTAATTTTCACAGTTGTGTAAGTCATATAATATGCACCTCACCTGGAAAGTGGTGACCAAAAACTATGTTGAAAACAACTATAGCTGACTTTTATTTCAATTCATAGAATTGTAGATAGGAAATTCTATCTAAAGTTAATGAAATAAATTAACACGTAAAATTCGTGTATTTCTTGGTAAAGCGAAATCTTAATACAAACGTTGTCATAGCAACGGTCACAAAGCACAATTTTGTAAAAGACAAACCTTTTTATGTTTCTAACAAGTTGTACACATAAATCTTCCCTGGACGTATTCAAACACACACAACATATTTCGTAAGAATCTATCGAGCCGTTTTTAAGTTTTAGCGTGTCTAACACACAGCGATACACATTTTGATATATAAGAAAAGAAGAAGAAGTAGCTATTTGTACTTACGAGTATACAAAAGGGGTGTCTTGTTAGAGTTGTCAGAAGTTAGATGTTTGATAGTTTTGTGCCGTATAGCTCATATTTCCACAGTGGAATATGATGTATATTCTACGCAGGAGAGTAAAAAATTTGCTCTGATAATTTATATTGGTATAATGATTCATTAAATATGCTAATGAACCTTTTCATTTCCCGACTGTACTATAGGTGATTTTAGCCACTTTCCATCAGTTGGGCAGCATGCTTGTATGCCAACTTAGTTGTGTAAAATATTATGTCGTTATCTCGTTAGTATGTCAATTGAGTGTCGCACAAACCAAACAGCATAACAGTAGAAAATGACATTATCATTTCAATTCCTGTTATGTAAAAAGGACCAGAAACATTCGTTCCCAAGCGCTTAAAAAACCAATCGCATAAAACACTATCGTCTCGAAGACAATAAAATTAGAATATTTCCAAAATAAAGCTACTTTAAACACGCGAAAGAATGGTAGTTGAGTTGGTTGCTAAATTATGCGTCGTCGTTCACGAAATTTATCACCGAATTTCCACGGAGCTTGTACGACAAGCCATTGTAACCCAACACCATGTATGACATCTCAATCGAGCGGCAGTATCGATTTGAATCGATTGACACGATAGTTAATGAATCGATTTTTCTTTCTTTACTCATTTTCGAAGACACGACACGCAACCTTTTGTTTTTTACATAGATTTAACAATTTGGTAATAAATTATTTACAATTAAGAGGAAATCGTACAGGCTGTTTTTCCATACAAACGTAATCCCCTGTTTCCTTCCTGGATAATGGCACTAGTTGCTCTATTTCTTCTAATAATATCAATGGCCACTTGAAGCATGTTCCTATGTTTTCCTTTTTTTAATAAGTTAATTATTAAAAGAGATTTTAAACCTTCGAAAACCTAAAAAATCGACCTAATTTTCTGCTGTGTTCCAACGTCCAGCAAACAAATTGAACAAAATTATATGAAAAAAGCAAAACTTAGAAACACGTAAAAGCCTTGCTTTAATTTTTAACGCAAAAAGTAATTAAATCGGTCAATTTTTCGCGAAGAATACAGGGGACTACAAATCGTATAATTTGTGTACTTTTCATAGGTATTTTCGGTCCAAGGTGCAGTAACGCAACCGAGAGTGCAACCGAGAGTGTTTTTCACAATCGCTCCGAGGTTCAGAACGAGTCGGTTGCTATCTATTTTTTTAGTTTGTATCTTGCCGATCAAGATCAAGCAAAGGGCAAAATATTACTAATCTTTACTATGAAATTAAAAGTCAATATCCATTTTTCTGCTTAAAAATAATTACAACACATAGAAATCACCATATTTCCCCCTTTTATTTTTGACCTCGACATTGACATATTAGGCATCAACTTTGACATAAAATCTGTCAGTTGGTTGTTTGGTTGCATCGAGGTTGCATCACTCAAAGCTTGTGAACGGGCACAGAGTGTACTTACTAACTGCCTGTCAGAGCGTTTTTTACCCCGAGGCTCTGAACGGAGGGCCTATTACCGATCTCATGGTTTGCAAATGATATCATAGTGCATAACGAAAAGTACGATTTCCGGTCAAATTTTTGATCATTTGTTCATTATTTAATGATGACCGTTGAAATTATGCCATACTGATGATATCATTGGAGATCGGTAATACGAAATGCAGTATTTCATGACTTCTTTTTCTCAAATTTATACCATGTCATACGATGAAAGATCCGTAATTGGCGTGCGGGTCGGTTGCTGTCAGAGTGCCCTCGAGCGTAGGTTCTGAACGCAGCTCTGTACGTCTAGTATGAGTTTTGATAGTTTCTAATTCGAACGATCGAATAGTTTTGTTTCCATACATTTCACACCAGCGCCTCTATCGGAAACTATAATGAACTAGAATTGACAGTATGAGTTACAAAGTAATAAACTACAGTACGTCTAGTATGAGTTTTGATAGTTTCTGATTCGAACGATCGAATAGTTTTGTTTCCATACATTTCACACCATCGCCTCTATCGGAAACTATAATGAACTAGAATTGACAGTATGAGTTACAAAGTAATAAACTACTCGATCAATAAGTACGTATTCGAATAATGTGGCAGTATGAGTTACATGTTTGACATTTGTTTGATAGTTTACTCGAAAACTATTGTAGTTTAGGTTCTCACCTTACATTTTTATGTGAGTTTGGTACATAAATACGTTTTTTTGTGTTTCTAAACACTAAAATTATGCCTGCACGGTGGTACTTTGCATGGCGGGCCATGCAAGACGAAATAGCGCATGAAGATAGCACTGTGACAATCATTTTTAAGCCGTGTCTCCGATACACACTTTACTCAGCGCTACCGCCTTAAATCACCATTCCTTAAAAAAGTGTTAATAAATACACATAATTTAACCGAGATTTTTAATTCTATTTTCATTCCTAAAGTGTTTAACACAATTTATTATCATTAAAATAAATTGCGACTGACTTGTCCGCGACATTATAAAATTATATAATTTACAACATACAAAAACTTTAATGTTTTTCTTTCATTCAACTAGCTTTAAAAATAATAAAAACGGCTAAGAAAACATCACAGTGACAGAATCGCGTGTCTCTTTCCATTCACATGTGTGTAAGAGAGATATAAATATATAATGTGAAGTTCGTCTAATCGAGTAAAACTAGCTCGCTATCGTTTAAACGTGAATTCGAAACGAGCAACTCATACTACCGCTTACATCGTAAACTGACAGTTTGGCGAGCTAACGAAAACTATTGTAGTTTACTCGATTTAAAAACTCGTACTAGACGTACTGGATCAATAAGTACGTATTCGAATAGTGTGGCAGTATGAGTTACATGTTTGACATTTGTTTGACAGTTTACTCGAAAACTATTGTAGTTTAGGTTCTCACCTTACATTTTTATGTGAGTTTGGTACATAAATACGTTTTTTTTGTGTTTCTAAACACTAAAATTATGTCTGCACGGTGGAACTTTGCATGGAGGGCCATGCAAGACGAAATAGCGCATGAAGAGAGCTGTGACAATCATTTTTAAGCCGTATCTCCGATACACACTTTACTCAGCGCTACCGCCAAATCACCATTCCTTAAAAAAGTGTTAATAAATACACATAATTTAACCCAGAATTTTAATTCTATTTTCATTCCTAATGTGTTTAACACAATTTATTATCATTAAAATAAATTGCGAAGTCAGTCGCGACATTATAAAATAATATAATTTACAACAAATAAAAACTTTAATGTTGTCTTTCATTCAACTTGCTTTTAAAGTAATAAAAACGGCTAAGAAAACGTCACAGTGATAGAATCGCGTGTCTCTTTCCATTCAAATGTGTGTAAGAGAGATATAAATATATAATGTGAAGTTCGTCTGATCGAGTAAAACTAACTCGCTATCGTTTAAACGTGAATTCGAAACGAGCAACTCATACTACCGTTTACATCGTAAACTGACAGTTTGGCGAGCTAACGAAAACTATTGTAGTTTACTCGATTTAAAAACTCGTACTAGACGTACAGGTGTAATTGCGGTAAACTCCTTAAGTCGGCTCTTACGACATCCATGAGAAGAAACGGGGCGGCGAGAAGTGTATTCTGAATACGTTTAAAATTTCTCTCGAGTTAATCCGCGGAAAAAGGAGCATCGGTGGTGCTGTGGACTCGGCACTTGCCTTCCAATCGGGAGCTCCGGTTGGAGACCGCCAAATACCAATGTATTTCGTTCTGTGAAATTTGATATGTACCTACATTTGTCCGACGCTCCTACGGTAAAGGAAAACATCGTGATGCAACCTGCATACATTGTAAAGACGACCAATCCGCACTGGGTCATGCGGCGTGGTTGACTAAGGCCTGAACACCGTATCATAGGGTAGGCTCGAGCCCCTTCGGTGGGGACGTATATACGCTGTTATGATGAAATCCTCGGTGACCTAATGGTTATGGCGTTAACACGGTAGATTGAAGACGCAGGTTCGAATCCTTTATTTCTTTATCAGTCCGTAAGTACCTAAACCTGAATTGCCCAAACAGTGAAACAACCACCCACCACTCCTTCCCAATTCGGTGAGGGGAGTGAGAATGTATCAAATCGCACTCTTACTCCCCTTCTCCTATTTTCTTCCAGTGCAAACACAAAACATATAACTATTAAACCAACTAAAACACAAAAAAAAACCTGAATTGCCTACCGGTACGTAAATAGAACTCTGGTGTAGGTTACAAGGAATATTTCGATGCGTTAGTAAAAAAAAATAAAAACCGACTACAAAAACACTGAAAAGTTAAAAATAAAATAAGAATAGGTACAGACAACATCACACTTCTATATTGAAGTCGGTGCCAAACGATGATCTCCTAGAAAGTCTTAAAATTTGGCACCGATTTCAATATAGAAGTGTGATGTTGTCTGTACCTATTCTTATAATATTTTTAACTTTTCAGTGTTTTTGAAGACGGTTTTTATTTTTTGTTAAATATTTTTTATTTTTAAGTTTTTTGTGAATGAAATCTTTATAGTGAAAGAAACCCTAACTAAATACCAGCTGGTATTTAATTAGTGTTTCCCTCAATTTTCATGGAATCCCATCATCAGATCCTGACTTTGGTGACCATGGGACCACCCTTGGAGTATTCTCTATCGAATACAAAAAGAATTTTGAAAATCGGTCCACAACTGGCGGCGTAATCGCGTAACATACACACAAAAAAAAAACATACGCATCGAATTGAGAACCTCCTCCTTTTTTGAAGTCGGTTAAAAAAGAAACACTTCAAACCCGCTCAGGTTTTGTAAAGCAAGTTGCATTTTTGCATCTGATTTCTAAAACAAAATTTTTTATTTAAATAAAATCTTCCTAATAACACAAGCTTAAAGTCACATCATAGGCGACAGTTGGCTCCAGTTTCCATGACAGTAAATGTGAACACCTCGCGGTAATACAAGCAGTACATCGGCTGGGATACAAATTATCTCGGGAAACATCGTACAAAGTGCCCGATGTCCCGAAACGAAAATAGCCACGCTGACAAGACCCATACACGCGTCCTGTAGGGTTGACAAGTGAGAAAATTTGTAAATTTAAGTGCAGTAAAAAATATGTAATTATTACAGGTTTTATGAAACCACGCTGCAAGTGAAAATTTTATCGGATCGTAGGCATTTAACTGAAAATTTTAGTAAAATTATTCGATTTAGGGTATCAAAATCGGGTTTTTAATCTTAACTTAAATCTTTTTCTTCTGTAAAGGAAACTATATAAGTAAATGAAACTGAAAACCGTAAATATGTAGTTAGGAACTTATATACTTAGATAAGTTTGTACGGAACCCTCAGTGCTTGAGTCTAGCCCGCAGTTGGCTGGCTTTTTTATATTGCGGTGGCGCATGCGCATTAAGCAGTGGATTTTGCGCCTGATCTTATCCCGGTCGTGTCGACTAACCCGTCGACACGACTCTTTCCACCGGGTCGTGTCCCTTAGGACTATGCGAGTGAAGGAACAGGGAGTTCACTTATATCTGTGCAAAATTATAACAAAATCAGTTTATATGCCTTTTATATAAATAACCTTATATGTATATCAAAACTAGCTGTGCCCGCGAACCACGTTTCGCACATATATTTTTCCCGTTTTTGAAACATGTTTAATTGATGCTCAGCTCCTATTAGCTGTATCGTGATGTTATATAGCCTAAAGCCTTCCTCGATAAATGGACTATCCAACACAAAAATAATTTTTCAATTTGAATCAGTAGTTTCTGAGATTAGCGCGTTCAAACGAACAAACTCTTCAGCTTTATAATATTAGTATATATTAGAGTCTGGTCCACATAAGAAATTAAACAGACAATTTCAAAATGATAAGATTTTTCCAATTTTGTTTCCAAATAATTCATAAAGATTTTTTAAAATTCCACACCGGTTTTTAATATTCCACTATTATTAATTCCAATAATCTATACTTTGTGATTTGAATTAAATTTCAATTATAATGACAATGATAATAAATTAAATCCTTGATTACTTGTTGAAACGTTCAAATTGTCTAGAAATATTGTATGTGGTAACATGATACTTGACGCCTTAAAGTGACGCGTCCAACATTACACATGTCTCCGTTTATTAATGACAAATTAAACTGAGATTAAGATAACGTTATTAAACGCGAGACATACTTAAATACCAAATTAGATGATATTTGACACCTTGCCGTGTCACATATTAACAAATCACTCGACTATGTTTACTAATGACAGATTATATTTGCCGTGGAATTTGTTTAGCCACTGACTGACAAAACTTTAATAGATAACGCTTACAGAACATTTTTTATTTGACACTTCTGACATGACCTCTTCAATTTCTATGTTAATTTTTATGTAAACCAATAGATATTCCAAGCTGTAACATTTCAACTAAAATTATAAAGTATTAGCTGACAACCCTAGCTAGTCGCGTCTAAGTAGACTTTCACTAAAAGTGTCAAACTTATGCTAATTAATTGTGCGTTAAACGAGCTTATTTTTTAAAAATAAAAGAAACTAATTCGATACAATGACATTTAAAACAAGATGGCTGTCAGAGGTGTGAGGTGGAGTCTCAGGTGGAGTACCTACCATCATCATATTGATCGGAAGAGCGTAAAACGCCAAATATTAGGTTTGATAGTGGAAGATTTCAAAAATGTTCATTTTCTTATAGTCATACTTCGGCTCTGTAAATAATTTTTTAAATTTGCATTTCAATGCATAAGTTGTGACGGTACTTAAAATTTTGAGAGTGACCGCCAAAAGTTTAAAAATACCTTTGGAGGTCACTCTCAAAATTTTAAATCTAGGTTCATAACTTGAATAGTTAAACTGATTGAAAACAAGCTTTATTCGGATTTATCAACCATAAAAATAGATAATTTTACCTCATTACTCTACCATAGAGTTATGAAGGCGGTGCAATGCTGTAATATGTTTTTTATTTTCCAAACTAGTAGAGTAAATTTTTACTGCGTTTCTATTGGTCCAAGCACGTGATCAACATTAAGTCCATTTTATTCAATAAGAACAGGCCTTTACGATTTCAAAACAAGAACAAAGAGTTAGCCGCGCCTCTAACAATGACAATACTGGAAATGTGCGAGAAACATACTCAGTACTCATTTGTTAAAAAACCGGCCAAGTGCGTGTCGGGCCACGCGCAGTGTAGGGTTCCGTAGTTGCAAATGGCAACTTTGAGTTCACACTCACACCTCACAACATGTTGCTATTGAATAAGGCATTATTATTATTATTAAAGCTGCAATGATTTTATATTTCCTTAACTTCACGTGGTTCGTAAATTTATATTCAGTACTAATTTTCAATGAAATTTTACTTTTCATAGTACATTTTTTATAATTTGGTAGTCTATAACTTTTTAGTTCGTACTTAGTACTCAACTCTGATAGTTTTATTTATTTTTAACACTTTATGTACAATAATTTTGTGTACACAGACGGACTTAATGCCTGATGCATTTCTGCCAGTCAACCTTCGGGTGATGCAGAGACACATTGTGGTATATGTACCGAAAAAAAAAAAATAGGATACTGATATAAAATTAAATAAAATCCCAATACATAATAAAATACTATATACGGTTATTTTTTTATCACCCTGCAAAATTTTAGTGATGCTTCAGGACACATCCATTATTATATAAAAAAAATTAAATAAAAAAATTAAAAAAATTAATTATTCCTTTAAACTTCGTTATAATACTACCTACTGTTGTAATTTTTTTCACGTGTGTGAAAAAAATGTTCCATATACGTACAATGTATAACCGACACTTACCTCTAACAAAAGTTTGCACTTTAAAACCAAATATTTCAGAAACGGATCCCTAAATCGAAAAATGGTGTTCTGAACCCTAACATTATTTTTTAAAGACCAATTCAATAATACCCCACACGACGGGTTAGTCGAGAAAAAAAAATTACTCCCACTTTACTCGTATGGGAGCTACCCTAAAGTTTGTTTTTTTTTTCAATTTTTTTTTCTACCACTTTTAGGCATGATTATTATACATACCCATACCAAATTACAGCTTTCTAGTACTGTAGTAGTCTGAGTAAAAATCGCGGACAGACAAACAGACAGACAGATAGACATGGTGAAACTAGAAGGGTTCCTTGTTTACTACGGAACCCTAAAAACGGACTTAGTAGCTATCCCAGCAGATTCAAAAATTTCCTTTTTCTTACACAAAAGGGAAGGTAATTGATGATAAGGCCGAAGATCAATTCGAGCTTTACTAGAATTCCTCGAAACAGAGGAGAAGGCTCTATGAAATGTTTGTAACTTTGCTAAATTCTTAACGTGGCTTTCCACTCGCAACTTCGTCCGCGTTATTTCCATTTTTCCCGTGGGAATTCTATCCTTTTCGACGAAAAAACAGTGATAGTGTAGCATTCTATTAGTTTAAAATTGTTTTAAAATCGGTCCTGTAGTTTTTGAGTTTCATTACAAAAACAAATACAAACTAAAAAAAATCAATTTTCTCTTCTCATGCTATAAAAGTACGTCAATATAGCCTCACGAAGCGGGACTAAAATGACCACTTTAGTCCCTAGGGAGTAAAAAGTAATCGGTTTTTGAATTTACTTCTAGTAGCTGATATAAGCTGAAGCATACAACTAATAACATATATTACACGAAATGAAAAAAAAATATTGAACAATCAAAAAAATAAACCAACAATTTTATACAGACCGTAGCCACAGTTTTACAATGCATTGTTAATATGTGCCGTAGCACTGTTGAAATTATTTAAAAAATACGAATTTTTCGGTTGAGAAATGTTGAAATGTTAAAGTCTACTTTGTTTTAGTTCTATGCTTTTCCACAAAGAAGGTGACCCCATACCACCACTCTACGTTGTCTATGGATTATCTTAGAAATACTGGTTAAAAAAATACGAGTAAAATCGAGTGTAGTTTAGAATAAACTGATTAATTAAACAATGTCCAGTAATAGTGAAAAATTTGACGTCGAGCAAAGAGCAAAGGACACAATCGTGAATCATATGCCGCTGAAATCTCGCAAGAGTTACTTAATATCTAATTATAAAAGTTTTAGGACCTGGTGGAATAACAAACGTCTAAATTCTTTCACAGAAAGCGTTTTTTAGCATTTCTGACGAACTGTCTAAAAAATATCAACCATCGTCGTTGTGAAGTACTTATTCTATGTATGTTAAAGTCTCAGTTAAACAATGAATATGAAGCACCATTTACGAATTTGATTTAGTTCGTTGCCGAAACGCTTTTTTTATTTTTCATTAAATCTGTTTGTACTAAATTTTCTATTTTTTTTCGCACTCGAAGTGAAAAGTATAGTTGTAACCTCGAAGCTAAAAGCCAAATACGAGTATATCCCCTCGGATTAATTGTCAGGGTTATATCGGTTCTGTTAAGTTCCTATTTAGTTACCATTTTTCTCTTTATAAATTTAGTATACATTTCCACAATATTTTTAAGGATGTCTCGATTGAATGCCGATTAAGCTTCTTTATCTTGACAACGTCGTGACAATTTTATGACAATCAAAATTGTTTTAAATAAATATAAAAACTATCCTACAAAACAGATTTTCGGAAAATTCATAAAAAACTTACATTCAGTGATTGGTCTCCACAACTAAAGCAAAATCACATTGACTTCCGTTCAAGAGAAACATCATCTGAAGAACTAATATTAGGTAGTTAATAGAAAATTATACTAAATTAATCAAATCTACCTACCGCGTGTAAGCCTGCCTAATTTACATTAATTACATAGCTGTATCAAAATTATGACACCGCGACAGAGTTGGTTGGATTTTTCTCGGAACGATTAATATTTATTCCAGTATTCCTAACAGGTATCTTGCGGACAGATCTGAAAAATGTCCGGTGTATACGTATTGCCGTCTAATGCGCGCTATTTGTCTGCTACAAACAATCTTCTTGGAATTAAATCGGTATTTACATAATTGATCGATGCTAAAACAGTTGATAGTCTTTTTGTGTATGCCGGCATGACTTTGTTTTCGATATCTATTTGTGTAAGGACTAGTGTGCGCCTCCGGTTTGAACCGAGTGTGCTATCCTCATTAGTTTTTTAATTCTCGCTGGGTTATCGCAAAATTTGGAAATAATAGACTGGTACTAAATCGAAAAATGACGGACTTCTCAAATAAATTTTCCATCCCACGTTTTACCCCCACTTTACCCTCCACAGGCGATGGGGTCCGTTTGATACACCACAACACCGCATTCATCGGTATTAACAAATTTAAAGAATGAAGATTTGCCAATACATACCTTTTCCTAATGTTGAACTTAAAACAAAGAACACAATCCTTATTTTTCCAAGGGTGAAATTTTCAATTACGATGCTCCAATAAATTTTCTACCCCTGTGCTACCCCGTTGGGGTTTGAATTTTCATAAAACCGTTCTTAGAGGATGCCAACGTTATTATTATTACTATATACGTGCCAAATTTCCTTTGATGTATCACCCATACTTTCTTTGATGTATCAAGAAAGTATGGGTGATATTTTTGATGATTTATTTTGATGTATCACCCATACTTTCCTTTACTTACAAAGAGGAAATTTGTTAAAAATTTCCCAGTTTATAATAATATTTTGTTATTCTATACATATAAGCAGTAATAGACGCATATTCAACTTGTTGTATGCTAACAGATTTTTAATTAGACTTCAATTTATTACAAACTTATACGTGTTTAAGGTTGTATAGACTTTTAAATGAAGTTCTCTGGACTGCTCTTTATGTAAAAAGCATAAATATGACAAGTCACTGTAAGCTATAATATAATGTTCTTATATGCAGCACATGGGTTATTTTTAAAAATGAGTAAAAATTTACCTTCTTATATAAAACAACAGTCTTAACAGTATTATATTTCGAATTTTCATATTTTCGCAGAAGGGTCAATATTATTAATCTGGTGGTTGTATTAACATTTATTTATTATTATCTATTAGGCTTGCTTACCATTTTGACATATTTAATTTTCAATTTTAATTTTCACATGTCTATCAGGGCGAATCATGGCTGTACTCTGATGATGATGATGATGTAATTGCGCTTAACTCTCTTAGCTGGCTCTTTCGACATCCGCGGGAAGAAAGAAGCAGCGTACACATACTTGAAATCCATCACCGCACGAACAAATTTGTCTATATCGGATTCAAGATTGATTTCCATGACTGCAGTGTAAACTTGTAATACTAGCATACAATGTATGAAATAATCAATTAGACGTAACACCAATTATCTCTAATGCAGGATGTTTCAACCTCAATAATAGAATGAATGTCAATCAAATCATTGGTTATAATGAAGAGGATAATCTAAAATGCCGCGCTGGCGACTTTAAAGCAACAGATTACGTAAATATGACGGCTGAAGTAGCTAAACCTTATAAACAAACAAGGTAAAGTTCATAATGCAAATCGTTAACCAGTAGATGATGTATGAACTTGAATAAATTAGAAGTAGTTCATCATCACAGCCCATATACGTCCCCACCGAGGGGCTCGAGCCTACCCTATATTAGGGTGATTAGGCCTTAGTCAACCACGCTGGCCCAGTGCGGATTGGTCGACTTCACATACATCATTGAATTTCTTCGCAGATGTATGCAGGTTGCCTCACGATGTTTTCCTTCACCGTAAGAGCGTCAGACAAATGTACATATGAAATTCGAAACGAAAAACACATTGGTACATGGCGGGTCTCGAACCCCGACCCCCCAATTGGAAGGCAAGTGCCGAGTCCACTGCGCCACCGACGCTCTTCCACCGAACCGACCGACGTTCCACAGAAGTAGTTACCAGAACATTAATAAAGAATATGCGATACATAAAATTTACGTTATGGAAATGTTATGGAATGGAAGTTAATAAGCTTTAATTAATTGAATTAACAAGGATGAATGCAGTCAGAAGATGGAGTGCATGGAAATAGGAATGTAACATTACAAATTTCAATCAGATTATGATATAGACATTTAGAATATTCTGTTTTCTCAATTTGCGTTTCGTAGTCTACTACCGTCTCCGTGGTTGAGGTTGAGATTACCGGGTGTTTTTCGGGAGGTCCGGGTTCAATTCCCCATGGGGGCAGAAATTTTTCTGCTCAGTTAGGTTGGTGGTAGGGCTTCTGAGCCCGCCTGGCTAGCTACCACCGTCTTACCTAAATTTGTCACCATAATTACAATGTTATAGAGGAGATATGAGGAGTACAGACGAGGCTCGCTTCCAGCTTCGGCCTAATCCTCACATACCATCAGAAGAGATGAAGGCCCAGAGCTTCCCTGTTGTATGTAAAAAACACATTATAATAAGCTAGTTATAGCTTCGTCTGCTTTATGAATTAGACCGTATTTTATACATGTATTTTTAAAGCGACCTAAACTTTTTACGGTAACGCTTATATGGACATCATTCCTTTCTTCCGTCCGTCTATCTCTCCTTTAAATAGATCTGCCCATAGGCCACATAGACTTCGAACTTTTACAAGATAATATGTTATGAACCTGTATTGATCCCATTTTGGAATTTTTTAATCCGATCCTCAGGACTACCTCAGGTCAAAAACCCTATTTTTTTTCTAATATAAATTCAATATATAGTTTGTAGCAACTCAACAACTATCGATGCTTAGTATGAAAATGAGGATACTAGCTCACCCAGAGATACCTATGGTCATGCCTCTAACTCCTTACTAAACAGCCTGTTTGGAGAATATGCTGCCGGTATAGCATGGCATGTGAACAGTGAAACTAAAACTCCGCATGCTTAAGAACGGAACGAGGAGTAACATATTATGTCTTTTTGTGCCGATTTGTTCACCTTTGCTCTAACAGGAATGGCACGGGATGTAGACGAAACGTAACAAGATACAAATTACATAGTCCCTCTCTCTTCTCCAACGCAGACAGTAGAACGATAGAAGGCGAGGTAAGCTGTTGGTCTATCAAACTAACGGATGATTTTGTATTATTTTCCGTTTTCCAGTATGTTAAAGAAGCGAACTGGAGTCTAAGTCAACAGCTTAATAAGTCATTCTAACACCAAATCGACGACTGGACACTAATAACCAATACATTTACCGACTTAGGTCAAATGTAATTGCTACACCTTAGCATGAGCCGGGGCGATAAAGATAGCAACTTTATAGGAGATTCATGTAAATAAGGCTGATATTTAATAAGCGAGTAACGTAATAAGCGGTAATGATCGATATTGAAGCAATCTAAGCGCACTGACAATTCGTATGCGCGTACAAGACATTCATTACATACAAATTGCTTGTAACGCAGTACGAGTATAATGCTTTCGCAAAGTCGATACAAATTGTGTGTGCTTGTGCAATATTAGTTTGTAGTGTAAACGCTTATCTTAATGTTACGACCAGGGCCGGATTTAAAGGTCTGGAGGCCTCGGGGCAACAAAGGAGTTGAGGCCCCTTGGCCCCAAATTATTTTCCAAATAAAATGAACAATTGTTTTCAGTCGAGTTTATCATTATTTCTGTTAATATTTAATGTAATCATGTTTGTACAAAGAACTGTAGGTAAAGACAAAACGCGAAGAAAAAATGAAAGGAAAAGTTGTTTACTAGTCTGCCTTTTTTTTTCCGAAGTCTCTATTGTGGGGGCCCCTCTTTTGTGGAGGCCCCGGGGCTGTAGCCCCGGTTGCCCTCCCCTAAATCCGGCGATGGTTACGACAAAGTGAAAAAAAAATTATTTAAAAAAAAACAGGAGTTAATACAATTAGTATAGATTGCTGTTTCATTGTATTTTAATTTTTTATTTTTTTTAAATATTTATAGTGTTAATTGTGATTGTTTATGATTTTGTAATCTTTTGTAAATTTGTATTTGCTTAATATTATTTATAAGTTATTAGTCTTTAGAACCGGTGAGTTGCTGCTTGTTTATAGCTGGGCTACCGCCGTCTTATAACGGGCCCCACAGAATACCAGTGGTCGTGGCTTAATGTTACGTCCGTATACTGAGTGGGGACCATTTTGGTACCTATTGATATTTAGTTATAAGTTATTTATTGTTATTCAGTCAATAGTACCAAATAAACATTTTTCTTTCTTTCTTTCTTTCAATAAACTGGATGCGGGAAGCTCAGCACCGATTGATTTGGAGATCCTAGGGGGAGGCCTATTTCCAGCAGTGGGCATCTCTTGGCTAAAATGATGATGAACACAATAAATAGTTACAGTACTTCAAGATAAATAATGGACATTGGCTGACTTCGTGTTTCCGAAGATGACCGACACATCTAGGCAGTATAATGATATAGAGCTGCTTTTGTGATTGCAAATGTTTTTAGGGTCAAACTGCTTTTTTAGGGTTCCGTAGCCAAATGGCAAAAAACGGAACCCTTATAGATTCGTCATGTCTGTCTGTCTGTCTGTCTGTCTGTCCGTCTGTCTGTCCGTCCGTATGCCACTTTGCTCCGAAACTATAAGAACTACACTGTTGAAACTTGGTAAGTAGATGTATTCTGTGAACCGCATTAAGATTTTCACACAAAAATAAAAAAAGCAATAAATTTTGGGGGTTCCCCATACATAGAACCGAAACTCAAAAAATTTTTTTTCATCAAACCCATACGTGTGAGGTATCTATATCTATGGATAGGTCTTCAAAAATCATATTGAGGTTTCTAGTATCATTTTTTTCTGAACTGAATAGTTTGCGCGAGAGACACGTCCAAAGTGGTAAAATGTGTGCCCCCTGTAACTTCTAAAATAAGAGAATGATAAAACTAAAAAAAATATATGATGTACATTACCATGCAAACTTCTACCGAAAATTGGTTTGAACGAGATCTAGTAAGTAGTTTTTTTAATACGTCACAGATCCTACGGAACCCTTCATGGGCGAGTCCGACTCGCGCTTGGCCGATTTTTGTCAATTGTCTGTGATAAGTAAGACGATTGTTTCCGATGTTTTCTGATGCTCATTGTTTATCTTGATGTACTGCAATAGTGTTTTTTTAAGTACTATAGTTGACTGTGACCTCTGTCATACCTATTTTTGCAACCAAGCTGTGGTGCGTGCTAGCCCCACTGTAAGACACTTGGTAGTGAGACGTGACATCTTATGTCACAAGTTGTCAAAGTACTTTCGGGGTTGCAGATTTGCAAGCCTAGCAGAAACCACATGTACTATAGGCGACTATAGTCACTTACTATCAGATGATCAGCCTGCTTGTTTTCCAACTGAGTTGTGTAAAAATAAAAAATAATGCAAAAAAAGTATAAGAAAGTGATCAGCGAAATTATAACAGCAATTATGATCTTGCCAGAGGTGTGGAAAAATGCCAATTTAGGTCTACGCCACACCTTACAAATGTTTTATTTAATCATATAGTACAGCTGCGCCATTTCGTAACAATATTAACGATGAATGAAAAATCATCTATAATTAAAACAGACGTGTGAGGTGCATTTGCATAATCACGCCCGCAATGTTACTAGTTATATAAATTATCCACAGGAAATTGCCCCACTAACAAGGTATTTATGTTTATCTATACAGCAATTTTACTCTCGTTAAAATTTAAATCTATCTTGGTTTTATTAAATGGCGTACAGTTTCGATGCCTGCCCCCCTAGCATGACCACCGAAACATGATGTCATAAAGCGATATATCGATATGAACTGTTAATTAAAAAAGTTGGATTTTTGAGCTATATTAAAGTTTTGAGTGTGTTTGGAATAGTGGTATTGTTATTTTTGGGATTGTTAATATAATATGATATAATTAATGTCGATAAAATATCAATGTACCCATTATATCCAACATATTTTGACAGTTCATATCGACTTATCGCTTTATCATGTAGTGTTTCGGTGTTCATGCTACGGAGGCTGCATTAGTGCATTCTAGTTATCGCTGCTGCTCTTCGAAAGCAACTATCACTGGTAAATTTAAAACGCCCGGGACTCGGGACGCAAATTAGGGTGGTGTTAAAATGGTTAATTACCTTGAACCAACATTTAATTTTGATCAAAGTATGACGAATTTGTTTGGTAAAATTATTCGGTTATCAAGATATTTTAATCTTTGGAATACCACCTATACGTAGGTAGGTAAAGTGCGGTTCTCATGAAAATAGCAGCTGAGCATCTTCATAAATAATCACTCAACGTCACACTCGTCAAATCTAGAAGGAGAAGAGGAACACAAACTTGATAGCATTTAGCTGAAAACGCTAAACGCTTTTCTGACACTTTTTAATTTTGTTTTAAAATACCAGTCGAACATCATCATTGCAGTTTAAAGGCCTCCCCTAAAGAGACTTAGTTTTAGGTTGATAGAAAGCGCCAGAGAAGGATCATGGGCCGATAATCATAAGGGTGTACTGCGGAGGTGAGACTTAAACTGAAACTCAGAAATCTTTACTGGTGTTGATATATAGATGTAAATCTTTACAGCGGGTTCATTTGAATTACATAATTATGAGGAATTAGTACAGATGTCGATGTCGGAAATTCGGTTAGGTACCCAATATAGTGATAAAAATTGACATTATTAATAGTATTATAATCCTCGTATGTACAGATACGCCAACCATAAAATACATAAAAAAACAAGCAAATAAAATAGATGTAAAATATCGAATTAAACACCTAAGGTGGAAGTGGGCTGGCCATCGATTAAGAAGCAAAGCAGAAAAATGGACCAAGGAAGTAACAGAATGGTGCCATAGATTTAACAAGAGGAGAAAAGGCAGACAATATCGTAGATGGGATGATGACATTCAACGTGGCAGGAACTACTTGGGCGAGGAAGGCAAAAGATAGGACTTTGTGGAGAACACTTGGGAAGGCCTATGCTGCAAAGCAAGGCAATCAAGAATCCGGTATCTAGAAAAGTAAATACAATCTTCTTTTAAAGTTGATTGTTAATAAAGGCTATTTTGAATCTTTAATTGTACAAAAAAATGGAAAAGAATGACTCTACATCTATACGGAAATTGGGAGGCCCTCCCGAGATGACAGGCGAGATTCTCGAAAGATTAGTTTGAGTCCCTTCAATTTGTCCCTTACATTGCATCCCACTGATAGCGGTTGAATCAAATTTGTAGCCACATTTGGAACCACGTTCACAACCTCTAGTCCCACATTGCAAAGCAAATAGAGCAATAGCAAAATCAAACCGATTCAATGTGACAGCGCATTACAAATTAATCAGACCACTTCTATGCATTATTCTGCTGCGCCAATTCTGATATATCCATTCCATTTATTAATGTCGTCCTGTCAGCGTCGAGCTTGTGGAATTGACACGCTAAGTCAAATTAGTGCGTAAGCCGGGTACGAACTCGGTGGCACCAATATGCGACTTTGTTGCAATTTGAACACAATTGGAATGATGACAAAATTTTGTTTTAATGTTTTACATACTTTATTTTCTTCAGAAATCAACAGCGTATCTATATAAATAAAAATGCATATCGCCGAAATGTATGTACGCGCATAACTTCCGAACGACTGCACCGAATTGAATAATTCTTTTTTGTGATTGTCATTGTCAGGACATGGTTTGCACACTGTGCCTGCCAATGGCTCGTCGTCATACGTGTGCGGGACTTCCCCTACTGAATGCGAGGCATACCCACTAACTAAGCCAAACTATCGAGGTCCATCTTGTCGAATGTCAGGGCGATCCAGAGTCTGGGCAATCCTAATACTCCGGACCCGGAATAGCCCGGCCATGCTACGAGCCGAGTCTTAACTCCAATAGGGGATTACCTTGGATATGGGAGTAATCCAAAGACAGGGGGGACTATGATTCCGCGCATCAGGAGTCGCGTGCAGGTCACACCTAGGACAGTCATGTATGCGTGTGTATATTTGTGTGTCTGTGTGTTTGAGTCTTCGATGAGAGATATATTTAGTTTCAAGGTTTAATTTCACAACGTCATGTGGTTCCTTGAAGGAAATTATTAAAAATATTTTCACCACCACAACGTTATCTCGATCGAAGTAGGTAGCTTACGCTGCGGCATAGTCGCGACTGATATAAAAAATTCCGAATCAATAATTATAACGACACGACCCAGGAATGTAGATAATAATCTTTATAGTAATCCGGATATTTTGATGATGCAACCATTGTGATTTCTTGTGATTTAACTGCCTGTCTTAATAGGCAAAACTCGCGCTAATTATGAATAATTATCACTGCTTGGATTTGTATAAATAATATTATTAAAACATGTCCCACTGCTGAAAACGGCTCTTCTTAGGCCAAAAGGAATTGACCTGCAGATCCATCGCCGGATTTAGGGGAGGGCAACCGGGGCTACAGTCCCGGGGCCTCCAGCCCCGGGGCCTCCACAAAAGAGGGGCCCCTACAATAGACTTCGGAAAAAAATATCAAATTCAGACTAGTAAACACTAGTAAACAACTTTTCCTTTCATTTTTTTTCTTCCCGTTTTACCTTTACCTACAGTTCTTATTTTACTACCAAATTCTCGAAGATCAAAATTTCAGAGCTACATTCCCAAACCTTGAAATCGCATTGAGAATGTATTTGGTTTTGATGGTATCAAATTGCACTGGAGAGCGCTCATTTTCAAAAATGAAAATTATAAAAAACAGGCTTCGAACCACGATGAGACAAAACCGTCTATCAAAGCTTTCTCTCCTGAGCATTGAAAGTGATTTGATTCAGGAACTGGATTTCAGCGAAATCATCGACGATTTTTCGGCGAAAAAAGCTCGGAAAGTTCCGTTCGTTAACGCTAAAAGTTAATTTTAGATAATTCTTGTTTCCGATTATATTTATATGTTCGTTAAATAATAAAAGAATCTATACTTGGTTTCACAATAAATTATTTATTGGAAAACTCGACTGAAAACAATTGTTCATTTTATTTGGAAAATAATTTGGGGCCAAGGGGCCTCCACTCCTTTGTTGCCCCGAGGCCTCCAGTCCTTTAAATCCGGCCCTGTGCAGATCATCAGGTCAGTTCAGGGTTGGAGGGCCCTCTCTTAGTGGGCTCTACAACATCCGTTCCGCGGGAGGAAAGGAAGTACCGACACATGTGTTTTTAATATCTATAGCTTCTCTGTTTTATTCTTTACGGTACACAGCTTACATAGACACAATTTAAAAAACAAACATGTAAAAAATCGAGATGATCTCTTGAAGACTTAACCCTAGAGCACGTTGAATTATTCAGTAGATGCGGCTGATGAGATAAATGTTGTGCTCTATCATTCTCTATTCAAGCTCAAATATTTCCAAAAAAGGGACAAATTTTATACTAAAGTATAAAAACTAGGCTTGTTTTTTTTCTCTTTCTGCATGCGCCTATTGCATTGGTTGCGTAGGTACATTGTAGGCGTCCGCGTTATCCCTTGGGCTTAACGACTTTACATCGATATATTTCAAATGATAAATCAAAATGAAAAGTGGTCGAAGAAATCTAACAATATCTTTCCAAAATGGCGCTTGATGGTTGCCATATTGAATTTCGATAACTGTCATGTCTCTAGTGATAGCCGCAAGGTTAAAACGAAGCGATTGACGTGAGGATTATCAAAATCGCTCTACGCGTTTGGCCAATATAACATCACGAGGGAACAACATACATAGACTGATCAACACAATCATTCCCTTAATTACGCTGCGCAATCGAGTTAAAAAATGGACTCTTTTATCGACTTTTATCCAAATGTCCATCGCATAATAAATATTATCACTTCCTCTCGAGCTTATATTTTTCTTAAATGATGTTTAGCCACACAATAAGTAATAGTAGGTAAGGTACTAAAGTAGCTTAGCACTGATCCTTTCTGTACTCGACGTGATCAGTAGGGTTACTCTTAAACCATTTCTGATGGATCATCATTGGGATTGTGATTTTTTATACGCTTGGGTAACAACACTAGCGCCAAATTGGATCCGTATTTTGAGAAAATTTAATAATACTGAGTTTGGTTCATCCAAAATCCGCACAATACGGGGTCAATTTGGAGTCAATGCGCAAAAATAAGCGTACAAAAAATCACAATCTCAATGCCGATCGATCGGATTCGGTTCAAGAGTAACCCTACAGGTACCATAGGTGAATTATAGCTGAAGTAAATTACCAAATATGTCCAAAAAATTGTAACGGTACAAATAAAACATTATTATTATTTTAATAATCGTCAAAATATTAGGTACCTATGTAACGTTCTTATATTTCTCTTTAAATTAAGTTTCGCTTTTGGTGATCGCCAATATATTATGTAAAAATGGGTAGAAAAAGTTTACTTAATATGAAAGTATCTAAAAACGTTAGCTCTGTAATTTTAACCCTCATCTATTCCGGTAAACAAAGGTAACGCGAGTGAGTGACTAAGTGTAGCAATGCGAAACCGTATAGAGCTATTTAAAAGACATTAACCAAAATAACTGCAGTATGCTATAATTAGATGAACGCGAGACAAGTAGCTTGCATTTAGTGGTTATAAACACATAAACCTTTTGTTTTTGCTCTGCTCAGTACGAAGCCCATACGAACGTTGCAGGGATGGGTGGTAAACATTAAAATATTCGTGACAAAGGGGATTCATTTATTCATTATAATAGGTTGGGGAAAAAGTTTCTTCGCATTTTTTAAGAAAATTCAAAACATTTTTTGATATAGTTTATTTACATTTAACTAAAGTATGTAGGTACCATTTTGTTCGATAACTTTTTGCCATCTTGTAGGTAGGGACATGATCCCATTGCTATAGAAATTTTGGGACTTCTGGTCAAAATACCGCGACAAGTGGTTTTGGCAGTCCTCTCGTGATGTTAACCTGACACTGCCTAAAGAATTCTGAAGAGACCGAAACAGGTGGAAATCTGAAGGTGCAAGGTCAGGACTATACGGCGGATGCATTAACACCTCCCAGCCAAACTCTCTTAATTTTTGCTGAGTGGCTAAAGATGTGTGAGGTCTAGCGTTATCATGATGAAAAACCACACCCCTTCTGTTGATTAATTTCCGGCCGCTTTCTCTCAACTTCTTGCTTTAATCTCATCAGTTGTTCGCAGTAGAGTTCAGAATCGATGGTCCTGCCTGGTGGTAACAGCTCATAATGAATAATGCCCTTCCAATCCCACCACACACACAGCATCACCTTGTTGCGAGTTAACCCGGGTTTCGCCACAGTCTGTGAAGCCTGACCGGCCTTTGACCACGACCTTTTTCGCACGTTCTTGTCGTACGTGATCCACTTTTCATCACCAGTTATCAGCTTCTTCAAAAATGGTTCGGTTTCATTACGTCGTAATAAAGAATCACAAATGAGTACACGGTTCATTAGGTTTCTTTCAGTGAGCTCGTGAGGTACCCAAATGTCGAGCTTTTTTGTGTACCCAGTTTTTTTCAAATGCGCCAAAACTGTTTTGTGGTCAATTCCCAGTTCTTCAGCTACGTCGTAACTACTGACATGCCGATCTTGCTCCACTTTTTCAAAAATGGCATCCATTTTATCTGTAATAGGGCGACCAGAGCGACGTGCATCTTTGACATCAAAATTTCCGGATTGAAAACGCTTAAACCAAATTTGTGCTACTCTCACAGACACTGCACTAGGTCCATAAACATCGCAAATTTTTTTCGCGGCTTGCGTTGCATTTTTACCTTTTTTGTAGTAAAATTTTAAAATGTATCGAATTTCTTCATTAGCTTCACTCATCTTGGCGGTACGAAAAACAAATGAAAATCACACATTTTCCTAATTTGAATTTGGAATTATGTTCTTTAAAATTTAAACTTTCAATGATAGCAAAACCAGCCAGATACAAATAGTATAGCCAAAGAGATTTTATTACAAGTTTATACATACTATAATGCGAAAAGACTTTTTCCCCAAAATTTCACATCAACTATAATGAAAAATATTATAAATGCGAATTCCAAATGCCTATAGAAAATCCGAATAAACCCGAAAACAAAAACCTGCCCTAACAATACACACTGCCTTCACCAAGTGAAATGAGTATTATGTGATTTTTTCTCTCGTTCGGCTGCTGCCGCGGGAAACTCTGTTCTCCGTGGGCCTAGCTAGACAAAAACCACACGCTTATTTTTACATACATTTTTTGCGGAACGACCATGCAAAAATAAGATTGTGGCTTTTGCCTATTCCCACTGATGTTCGCATACCCAAAACCTCTCCGCCCCCGGTGGCATACGCGGCCTTACCACCTATCATCGCAACGCGCAATGGCGATAGTGGCGACAGCGAGGCAACCGCTATTGTTTAAATTTCACGGATAGATAGGCGGTACGAATACACAAGATGGCATCATAAGCGCGACAGTTAGGCGAATGCAAATGGCGGCAGGAAAGCCAATACAATGGTAGTTTTCCAATTACAGCACTAGAGCGCATTATGCGGCATAATGCTTAACGTTGAATGTTCCAACTACAGCAACACTTCGCACAATTGAGCACTCTCAAAAGCAATGTTTTCGTGTGATGCGTGCAATCGATACCAACTCACTGACAGAAAATTAACAAGTGTTTTTTCTTTAAGTTGGCATTGATCGAAATGTTTTATTTATATATAATCGTTAGTAATATTATTTATTGTTGAAAAATTTTTAAAGCTTTCGTTTCATTGTAGTTTTTTTGAAATAATCAAAGTTAATTCAAACTGTGTTAAAAAATAAATATAAGTATGGATGAAGGTACAAAAATTACTCAAAACAAAAAAATGGTAATGAAATAATCAAAATCCAAATTACTTAAAATAACCGTAAATAGTTTTCAACCAATTATTATGTATACCACATTATTTACACATTAATGAGGTTATTGCTAACTCTATCAGCCTTACAAATAAACGTGGCATAAAGTTAAACTCGAGAATAAATTAAGAATAAGCAAAATGTCTACAAATAAACCAAGAATAACTTATACTGAGTATAACATTGACATTTCTATTGATACAAACGTTATTCCGAAGTTATACCAGCCTGCACCCTTGTATAAACCTAGTATAACTCGATTTGTACTTGTTTGCTATGGTCATTTGAGGTTATAATATTTAAATATAGTTAATGAATACACTAAAATAGTCTTTATTCACTGTTAAAAATTAACAAAGTTCAAATGAGATCAATCATCATCATCGTTTCAGCCAAGAGACGCCCACTGATGGTCATAGCCGTCCCCCAAGGATCTCCACACCGATCGCTCCTGCGTCTCCCGCATCCAGCGGCTTCCCGCGACCTTCATCAGGTCGTCGGTCCACCTTTTGGGGGGCTTACCAACGCGGCGTCTCTTACGGATCTCATCATTAGGTACTGATGTGTTCACGTAAAGGAACTCCGAGCATAGCCATCTCCACCCCCCACCCCTCCTCCCCCAAATTAATGAGATCAATACAGTTAAGGATTTCGTCGGAGCTGATAAGAGCTCGGTGGTCGAAGTGGTCAAAGCGTCAATACGGTACGTTGGAGACACGGGTTCGATCCCCGCCCGAGACGAAATTTATTTATTGATTTATTCAGCATTTTTTAAAAAAATCAAAGTTCTTTATCGAAATTTAACTATATTCAAATTAATATAATTATTTACACGAAAGTATCACCAAATATACTAATATAGAAATGAAACCAATCAACAAAACGGTCGCCCGGTCGAAAAACTGACAGCTTTCACAGATAAGATGTTACTTTTTTGTACATTTCTCTTTGATTGCGCTGTTGCCATATTGTGCATTTTGATAGATCGGAAGAATAGCTATACCGAAGATAAACCTCGTTTATTTGTCAAAAAATATTCTAGCGTTATTCTCGTTTTATACTAAATATAACTATACCTAGTATAAGGGTGGAATAAATGTGGTATAACTCATTTTTATTTGTAAGAGTATATGAATATTTCTTTTTTTCAACACTGAACTTAGCGCGCTCTGCTGGTGCATTTGAAAACTAATTCACGTTCCAATTAAGCATCAGCATAATTCGGCATTGTGCGCCACTGAGTCGCATTATGCTCTGTAATTGGAAAACTACCAATGTCTATCTCTTGAGAACGCACACGACCGACTATCGGTGACCGATTTTATGTACGTTAATGTATTCATTTCCGAATGCTCCATTTTTCAGCAATAATCGGGTCGGCCGGGATTTATCGATTGTTGTTGGGCGACTTTTTGTAGTTCGTGGGCGTTGCAACGTAGAAATCCATAAGTTTCATTTTCCACCGTCAAAAAATTGGTCACCGATAGTCGGTCGTGTGCGTTCGCGCTATTATTCTTCGAAATCTGCGTAGAAAGTGATTTGAAATTCGAACGTTTGAATTTGGACTGGGAATATTAAATTACTAAAACTTTTACGGGATTAAAACACGTTTGGTACCTTATTTTGGCTCCGACGTTTCGGCCAGGTTTCACCGGCCGTGGTCACGGGCTGACTGTAGCAGCGATGTTACGCCTCAGTGTCCGATGAAGAATCTTCCTCCACCGTCACACTATTTCTCCAACTACTTACCCCCGCACACAACACTAACAGTGTCCCTATTCCGTACGATAGCCGTATTCTGGAGGTTTACCGACAGCGAATTAAAAGGAGATTTTGTGTTTGCAAACACCGGATTCCACGCTGTTGACAGTTTAAATCCATCTTCCCGATTGAAATTATTTGGACTTTTTCTGATCTCAATCGCTTCTCGTACTAACTCTTGAATAAAAGTGACGATCAGTGGAAAGGACTTGCGTACGGTGAAATTCAATCCAGTGATTTGCGCCTTTGTCTAAAAGATGCTCCGCAATTAATCGCTGATTTATTAGACTGGCGGTTTTTGACAGCGGCTATATGTTCTCTACAAAATAGACTGCAGTTGTGGCAGCTCTGTACATAAGGGAGGGAGACTCTGTACAAGAGACGCGTTCAGAGCCTACGCTCGAGTGCACTCTGACAGCAACCGACCCGTTCAGAGCCTCGGGGTAAAAAACGCTCTGACAGGCGGCTATACTGAAATACTTTTACGTGATTGGATAATATTGGCGGCCATATTCTATAATGTCATCTACTAGAAGGAGAGAGAAATAAAAAATCATGTGAAAGAGGGAGATAAAAGATTCGGTTGCTGCAATCCGTTCAACGCCTCTGAGCGAGTTAAAAAACAACCGGACAACTACACCCAAAGGCTCTGAACGCGGCTCAGGGTCGCCGGCTTGGATACCTCCGTCTTATCTATTTCCGCAAAGCAGTAGTGCTTGTTCCGGTTTGAATAAATTACTGGGTACCGTGACTTTACATCTTACGTCACAAGTTGGCAACGTAAACTGTGGTTCTTGTGGGGGTTGCAGTTTTGCTGCGAATCTCACAGGAGCCACATGTATTAGAGCCCAACTAGCAGTCATGTGCTAAAAATAGCTGTATATCTGTCACATAAATAGTCGTAAATGTTTGATAGAACAGCTTATATCATTGGGATTTGGCCCCACTTTTATGGCTATTAAGTGATATAGTAGCTGTGTTTTAACGTCGCTTAGAACATACATATTCGTGACATATCTGTATTATTTCTTACATTTTGGAGTCATATCAGTGATATTAATTCTACTATATCACAATCAAGCAACATAAAGGGCATAGCTACACTAATATCGAGCTATTTAGTTGTATATCAGTGATTGTGATTCTGCATTAACACTTTTTCTGTGTTCACAATTTGAGTGCGTAGAATCTATATGAGATCCAGGACTTGTTATTATATAGTAATCTTTATAATAACAAATTTCCATCATCCATTTTATTTATGAATCTTAGAAGTGGGTGTAATAAGTCATTAGTGTGTCAATTCCACATGCGCTTGTAATTTTATTAATAAATTAGTAGTGCAACATTCATGATTTTTTTATGCCCCTCTCTAAATAGCAATATTTAATCAAATAAATATAAATTTATTTACCAAGTTTTTGTGAAGACATACATATGTAACTAGTTAGAGTTTAAGGGTGTTGTTATACAGACGATATACTGCATCTTGCAGCCATGACGATATTTAGGGTACCTCAGGAGCAGTAAAATAAACCTTTCCATCCTCCTCAATGTTTTTTTTTCCAGAAATATGGTGGTTGTTATGAATGTGGACTGTTATATAAATAAAAATAATTTCAAGAAACTTAAAAGAATAGAATGGCCATGGACGGAAACCCATTTTATTCTGTCTGAAGCAAGGGAGTAAGGGGAGAACGGTACTAACATCTTATCCGACCCAAATGTCAACCCCACCTGCACGCGTCAGATGGCGGCGGCGGCGACCAACTGGTTGTCGTGGTACTCCCTGCTAGACAACGGACGGGGCTCTGGCGACCGAGTAAGGGGCGGTATAACCACTACCCTGGCCGCACAAGCGGTCGGAGGAGGCCTAGCAAGCCTTGAGGATAATAAATACCCTCGAAAAGAAGCAGTGCAGAAAGACGTGGGGCGCTACTGCACACCAAAATGCCCTAAGAACACCATCTCGGACTTTACCTCAAACATGATGGCACAGGATAGGAATAAGTTCCGGGAGATGGTCGCCGACGTCCGATGAGGACATGGCACACGAAGAAGAATAAGAAAGTTTTTATATCTATCGCAGAGAGAGTGAGGCCCGCCTGCGATTATATGGGATTCACATCGCGGATTGAGGTATACCACTCAAAATACTGGGGGGAGCCCCCAAGTATTTCAGTTAAATCATATTCTCGATACACAAAGGGGACTTTTCGCAATCGCTTTTTATGTCGGGAGCGATGCTGTCCGGGCACACGGGCACGAATAAATAATACTACAATATACAGAAGTTGCACTAATTGATCTTGAAAAAGCCGACAGTTTAAATAACTAAACTTTGAGCATCTAAGCCGAATCACACTTTAACGCCACGCGTTAGCGTATGCTATTAGTTATTCTAAAGACTCATGTCGCTACGAGCTATAGGGTTGTTGCTGCCCCCGTAGCACGTCCACCAAAACACGATATGATAAAGCGATTTATCGCGGTGAACTGTCAAAATACGACGAAACCCTATTGTAATTTGACAGTTCACCGCGATAAACCGCTTTATCATATCGTGTTTTGGTGGACGTGCTAGGGGGGCTGGTAGTAAATAATCCAGCGCGCGCAAGAAAGCGCACGAAACGTTGATACATGTCGGCCTTATTAATAAAAATACTCCTTGGATCATGCCCGGATTAGCTACCCCGTGTTTTGTCTTGTTTTGACATATGACAGCCGACATGTGCGGAAACAAGACAAAACACAGAGTAACTAATCCGATCCAAGGAGTAATTTTTTTATTAATAAGGCCGTGTGAGTATGCATTGATCGCAAGAGTGCGGTAGCCCACTGCTTTTGCACTCTCAGTGTGCGCAAAACGGTAGGTAGGGGTAGGTAGGGTGCCTGCGGAATGCCTTATTTTCAACACAGACGAAGACACAAAAAGCATCGAGACCATCCTTTTGACAGACGAGACACTACAATGTAGTGAAATTACTTCTGTAACACAATAAAATAGCACGCAGCCCATTATCACCTATTTCTGTATCAGATAGTGAGTATTTCCTCGAATCGCACACATTGATGACATGATTGAGTTTATTTGAAGAAACATTTTATATTTTTTGAGCACTATACCTACCGTTTCTTGGGTTGGACGCGGGCCAAACTAATTTCTGTAGAGCAATCAACTAACATGTTCGGATCACTATGTTTGGATTTTCTCACAATTAACTATATATAACTGACAACTCGGATCAAATCAAATCGTTGTCTATCCTTTAGATTGGGTGTCTAACTAATCTAAAGTCTAACTAATCTATACTAATTAACATGACACGACTAGTTTTCGCCCGCAGTTTCGCTTGTTTTATTTTTGTTTTTCCCGTGTGGAACTACGTTTACCCGTAGTATGTACACACAAAGCAGAATTATTTTAAAAATCTGATTGAAATACGTGAAATAGTTCAAGTGTGATACCCAAACATATATATTACCAGAGAGTAATAAAAATCAAAGGACAATAGAGAGGGCTATGCTCGGAGTTTCTCCACGCGATCGCATCAGAAATGATGACATTCGTAGAACTTGCGTTACCCAAAGAATTACAAACCGTAAGTGGCAGTGGGCAGGACACAGCTCGCAGGACTGACGACCGTTGGGGCGGAAAGGTTCTCGAGTAGCGGGACCATGTACCGGGAAACGCAGAGTTGGTAGGCCCCCACAAGGACGATCTGGTGAAGGTCGCGAGAAGCCGCTGAATGCGGGAGACGCAGGACTGATCAGTTTGGAGGTCCCTGGGGGAGGTCTAGTCCAATAAAAACGTCACTTCGCTGAAATGTTACCTAATATGGAAATCAACTATAATATCTCATAGATTTACGGAACACAATTAAACGCACGTCTTTCGTCAACAGCTGTTTATTGCAGAAGGGAGGTTACATATAAAATCTTGCGAGAATATAAGCGTATACGCATACCTTTATTGTGCGACATATCGAAGTCTACAATATCGATCAAAACAAACACGCCCGTAATACAGCAGTTGTTATAAGGTTAAATTCATTATACATACATTACATGAACGTGGACGGACCAGGGTAGAAAAAGACCAAAGAAAGTGTGCGTTAAGAAGAATATGCGTGCAAAGAATGTCAGTGCTGAGATGATGTATGATAGAGATAAATGTGTTAAATTTAATAATTTAATATAGAGTTAACCCGTTACATCAGTTTACATTATACATTTAGGCAACATCAGACTTTATTTACATATCAATCAAAAGAAATTATCAGGTGTGGAGCTGACCTCATGTCCAGACAGTTTTACCATAAAAATAATCTGTATAGTACCCATAAGGGTGGAATAAGGACAAGGTATGATAATGATCATGAACTGCTATACAAATCGATTTACTTTTAATTCCGAGTTACACAATCACCTTAAAATTCCCCAGTAGGTAGCTCATAAAATAAACCTATTAAGATGGACGTTATATAAAGATGAAAATATCGCGCCTTTGAGGAGCCGACCTGACCGAGCGACGACTGGTAAAACAAACGGGCGGCTGATTCGGTGCGTTACGATCCGTAATTATACCGGTGTGCCGAGCTGGAGACGCGTTCTGTGAGCCAGGGTTATCACTGCGAGCTATAAACTTAGCGGGATTTTGGGTGAATTGTCCTAATTTTATTTTATTTTATTTCTTGGCCTCACAAAACAGGTTACAATCATAATATAACAAGTAACAAATTATCCCAACTAGACAAGATCATAACCCTCACTTAGGTGTGCACAACAAGTTGTAATTTGTACTTGTGCATGTAGACACACATGTAATGTGTGATATGGATGATAAATTTTTGCTTAACGCTTTAATTTTAACCCCACCCTAATCTAGTGGATGAGACAACCCGGTGTTTATCCGGAGGTCTTGGTTCGATTCTTCTTGTTGGCGGAAGCTCTTCTGCTTGCTTAGTCTAGTTGGTGGTAGGGCTTACAAGCCCGCCTAGCTAGCCACCACCGTCTTACCTAAGTTCGTCAGTATAAAACAATGACAATAGCATTTTTGTGTTCCGACAATTCGAGGTAAGATAGCCAAGTTCCTCAGATATTGAGGAATGCAAGAAAAGCTCGCTTTCATCTTCGACCTTATCACACAAGATCAGGCAAGATAAAGTTTATAAGACCTGGCCATAAAAAAGACTAATCAGAATCCAGAGCTAGATTACTAAACATCCAGGAATTCATAAAAAATACTTCTTAATTTAAAAAAAATGCAATTACAGTCTTAAATAGAAAGGAAGTCTTTTAATCCTTTTAATCAATTTCAAGAGTGCTGATTTATTTAAGTTCAATATAGTTTTAAGCGGTCAGATAAATTTATCAATGCAAGAGTCTTCAAAGTTTTGATACGTTGAAAGACCAAATTTTAATTACATTATTCTTTAATAACAGGGAGCAATTAATTTATTGTGATTTATGAATCTACTGAGCCCTTTAATGAAGACGATCCAAAAGTGGTGAGCCTAAACAATCCTAGAATCCATAAAGATGAGGGTACCGTTTTATCTACACGCCGACAAAACGATAATTTCTGGTTAATTCACCATCAATTATACTAATTTGCATTCATAAATATTTCTGTCATACACAGGCAACACAATATGCTCTAACTACTGTGCAAGCCAAATCAATCGTAAATCATTGATTGAACTTTAATCCCAGCTATTAAAGTTGAAAATCCTGTTGGATCAGGCAACCCGCTGCAAATAATTTTGCAGAGCTTGTATTTACGAGGTTTGAAAATAAAAATTGTACGACTTCTATTGTTGCCAGTTAAAGTTGAAAATGAAACCGATTCTGCGACGCAAAACGCTGGGGGCAGCGCAGTTCGCTTGGTTGGTATTGGCCGTATCTTATCTGGAAGCTTGTAGATGAACATATTTGGATAAATGTCCACAACATCCATTTACGTTGCGAAAATAGGAAGGCGAGGATAAATTTGTAGCCGCATTAAGCACGGTGTATTAGCGATTTGAATATCAATAGGAAATGATTCAAGTATGCTGAATATGGATAGAGTGAGGTCATAAAACTGTGCTTCAGTTTCGACATAAGCTGCGATAGTCTCCGAAAACGTTTCGTTCCTTTTGACAATTTTAGCGTATGGTGGTGTTTACTATTCACATGCCCTTCGCTTTTATGGGCTAAATTTAACTGATTTAATAAATTTAAGTGAAGTTAATTTTCGAATCGTTCTATAATGTTAAAAGCTACTGTATGTGCTCATCACAATAAATTGTTATATTTATTGACTATCTGTTGCCAGTGATATCATCTGCGTGAAAGTCAATTATTATCGTGATTTCGGTTAAATCACGCGTTCCCTATTTCCTTCCTCGGAGCTTAAGTTATATTTATCTATTTATTTAATTCAGCAGACAGACAGAGTAATATTTGTATTTATAATATTAAGTAGAGATACAGAATAATGAACCACCAAATGAAATCCAGTAATATATCTATTCAAATGTCAAAATTTATTTTCTGAGATATCTATAATTTATGTGTTTTAAACCATCACCTATGTGAAGTATATTTTTTATTCGAATACAAAATCGAACTTCAACATGGAATTCCTTTTCAACATATTTGCAAATTGTAACTACTTTGCAATAGTACAAATAAGCCAATCTTGAAAACAAGCCTGAACCTATTTTATCGACACTGTTTCCACTTGTCTTTCTGCGATTATGTCAACTCATTTCACATATTTCTGTAATCATCCATCAATCATGTGTCTGCATTCTCCGGCAACCCTGCTAATGTTACCAGTTTATGCAGAAACGTGATTACACACATCCTCCCCCATCGTCATCATGAATATTTCATGAAGGCATGCCTTGTTAAAAATGCTCCCATCTCCTATACTGTTGGTTTTATAAACGCTGCAAATGATAGCGTTGATGATTTTAATCTATCGACACTTGACGCGTGGTCATGTTGAATGTATAAATTGCTTTCCTGGAACCTGAAGCATGAACGGAAACCTTAATTAGGTAAACAAAGTGTTAAGAGCACCTTTTTACCGGCTTAGTTATTATGATACATATTTTGTTGAAGTAGAGAATGGTTTTGATATCGGAAACATGGCTATAACAAAAACAAGATCAAGGTGTGGTGACATAAAAACTATGGACGTGAGGGAAAAGATATTTACTATAATGCACAACGTTGATCTATACTACGAGTAATATTATAAAGAGGAAGGATTTGAAATTTTGTGTTTGTATTTTTGTTCATAATGAATAAACTCAGAAACTTCTAGACCGATTTGAACAATTCTTTCACTAGTAAAGTACTTCATTATCACTGAGCAATAAAGGCTATAGAATTGTTTTTCCTATGGGAAAATATAAAACTCCCGCGTAAAAACGAACATAACGCGGCGAAGCTGCGAACGGAAAACTAAATATATTAAAAATACAAGTAAGTACGTTTAATAACTAAGTTGATATTGTTATGGCAAATTAGTAAGTCTGACGGCTAGTTTCACCAACATTGTCTTCGCTTATTGCAATCTTAATAAGCTTAGAGCATTCAGATCAGGCTAAATGATCTAAGATAATAAGTTGTTAAGTAGTGTGCTGTTACTTGTTATTAATGAAAATAATGTGACAGCATGCCACTTATGATTGTCCTAAGCTAAAACAAGCTTGGTGAAATTGGCCCCTAGCCTTACATCACAAACATAGCTTTGTTAAGGCAAATCACAAAACCTCATACTAAACGACTGGTTAAAATAATTACGTAGTACTATTATATATTCTGTGAAATAATACTGACTTATTTTGGCTGACTTTGGTTTATGTTTTTAAATATGTTTTTGTTTCTGTGTTCCTGTTTCATTTGACAGTTTTTACTAGCTATAGTTGTTTTTGTGTGTATGTATTTATGAGAATTGCCCTTAAAATCAAACAAAAAAGATTAATAAACTACCTACTATAGGTATTGTATAAAAATAATTTTTATTCCATCTAACTGATAATTAATGTGGTAAGAGGTTGAACATTGTTGAAAAAATGATTGTCAAGTCCAATGTATAAATTTTGTAATAACAAAAAAACGATAGATAAACACCTAGTAAATATTAAGAAGCAGTGTGCCTGATCAGATTATTCCAGAACTTTGAACAAAATATTCCTTATTAATAGGGAGATATGATAAAAGATAAATAATTGTCTTGTTGTGACATAGGGTATAGCATCGAAGAGCAAATAAAGAAGTTAACACCAAACCTAGTTTAACGAGTTTTGCTCATAGGCCGGTAAAATTATAAGCAAAATTCAATGGTTTGTCAATTTTAATATAACGAATTCCAGCAATCCGTTGAAAATCAATTGTACTCGTACAAATTTTTTTATTTCATAAAAAATACTATAAATAATAATAATTTAATCTCATTGTTTTGCGCAATTCTGTACTTTTTTATTAAAAAAACAATTCAGAATAAGTAATATTTAAATTTGTAAATTTTCGGTACCGGTATTTTGGAGGTTGGAGGATCCCACACGCTCTACATATCTCCCTCCACCTGAAGTAACAGTAACGTAATGCACGACCTTCACCCGCGATACCCCACGACGTAACGAGGTTACCTTTTATTTCATAAAAAATGTTATAAATAATAATAATTGAATCCCATTGTTTTGCGGAATTCTGTACTTTTTACAAAAAAAAACAATTCAGAATAACCTATAAATAATTTGCGGTACCGGTATTTTGGAGTTTGGCCCCCCACACGCCTACATATCTCCATCTGAAGTAACAGTAGCGTAATGCACAACCTTCACCCGCCATACCCCAGATGGTCATATAATTATTATTATTCGTGGTTTCGGGGTTATTTAAGTCACTGCGATCTACTAAGATCTATTGTGACTCGCCTCCAAGTAAGATTTATTAAGCCTTACATGTACTCCTTTACCTGGGCACTGTCCAAAAATATTAAGATATTCCCAGCTTAGATTGTTTTGATATCGTCTGGGTCGAGAACGTGTCTCCCTAGTTGTCGTTTTCTTTTGTGAATGAAAGGTTCCCTATGGAGGTGCATTGGTGTTTCACGCTCTTGTTCACAGAATCTGCAAGCATCAGTTTCTTTTAGTCTCATGTTGTAGAGATGTCTGTTCAGCTTGCAGTGGCCGGTCAGAACCCTAAGCACCACGCTCAGGTTGCCCCTGTTGAGCTTCAGTTACGTTAGTATGGTTCAATTAATGCTTTTAAGTGTTAATACACTGAGGACAAAGCGGACATAAAGGACAAAGCGGAAAAAGCTGACAAAGCGGACATAAGGGGCAAAGCGATTTTGCCTCTATGGTAATAACCTTTCCTTATTCAAAAGAAGACATACTTTATTGACCATTAGATCACCCTAAGGATGCTCATAAAGCGGGGTTATTTGTGGTGCAATTGTAGAGCTTGATGTGTACTCCCCTGACGAACAGACGAAGACATGGCGCTTCCCACCAGCACGCACTAGCGTTATGTAAGAAAGCCCAAATCCCCTTATTTGGGAAGGCTATTGCTCAGCACTGGGCGGGCATGTTAGAAGCATTTGATTTCTAAAATTTCTATGGACTATGTCAGCGAATTTAATTCTTTATGGACCTCATGTTTACTGATAAGATCACGAGAAACCACGAGCATAGCCCCATTGCCCTTTGGGTAACTTTGACTCTTCTTATGCGGCGGCCCAGGGGCCACCAGATGACTTTGGTCTGGAGACGTCTTAATAACAGGTGCAATGAGATAGCACTTCGTAGATAGCGCTATCGACGTACCCGAGCTGAGCCAGGATTATTAGCCAATATAAAATATAGAATTATACATGTATAGTATTGTATGGTAAGTAGTTTGTGAATAAATGCAATATCAAAAAGTAACTTCATACACCAATAAACTTGTAATATTTTTTTGCAATATAAAACTGCACTTTGCAAAAATCCGTCAAGCCCTTTAGCGTTTAGGCTGTAGCGCATGCTATCGAAATGGTCAACTAAAATACATTCACCATTGTACATACATTAATGTATAAATGATTCATCTGTGGCTTCTTGACATTCAAAACTTGATACACATAGCGTCGCATCACAAGAATTATCATAATAATCTTTACACCAGGAACCTCTAAATAAAAAGGCCAATGAGGCGTCAATAAACGTGAAGTTACGGCCATAATTTTGTTGCTTCAAGTTAATTCAGTTAATTGCGCTTATGTCTTGGAGCGTTAATTAAGCGGCGCGCAATCTCACAGGTTGTCCCTTGGTTGATTCCAATGCCGGGTACGGGAAAAGTTTTATTTTCACTTTTTTACGTATTCGAATTGGTTATCGAAATTAACACTTATACAACATTGACGTATTACTATGTTACCTATACGTCAGTGTTACACAAGGTGCAACAGAAAAAACACAATCCCCAAAAGTAGATTTGGTTGGAATTGGCTCCATCGATTTCAATAAAAAAAAATTTTTTTTTTAAACAATAATTGAAATCAATTTAATCACCAGCAGTCACCCGCTTGGTCAACATTCTAAATAATAGAATATAATTCATAACAAAAGGTAATAAGAGCTATTTTTGAAAGCGGAGTTTCGCGCCGTGCGCTGTTTCGGGGACGCATTTTGGAATCATGAGAAGTGAAGTGAGAGTTAAAATTTTTATTCATAGATACAAGTTTATGTTTCAAAATTTAAAAAGCGTAAATCTTGTGTTTCTACAGTGATATAACAATAAAATTTAATTAATTTTTTAAATAATCTATTTATGTTTCAAGAAACAAGTAGTTAGGCTTTACCTAATTGGAAAAACTAGAGTGTCACCGGGCTCAAATTGTTATGAGAAAGAGTATACTTTTTTAAATTTGTGACATTGCATTTATTAAAAAACGCTTAATAATTTCAAAAAATTATGAAAATAGATTAAATGCAAGAAAAATTTTTCGTCTCGGGCGGGACTCGAACCCGCGTCTCCAACATACCGTGTTGACGCCTTAACCACTGGGACACCGAGCACTTACCGACCTCGACGAAGTTTTCAACTGTACTGAGGCCCAATTCAGCTAATAAGTTACAGCTGAATCGAAACTGAACCGTTGCAGTCGACCAATCGGAGCGCTTATATTTCCTTTTTACTGATTGGTCGATCGCAACGGTTCAGTTTCGATTCGGCTGAAGCTTATTAGTAGAATTGGGCCTCTGATCCCTTTTGTACTTTGTTAAGGTAAAGTGGTCTTTATTCACTGTTAATATCTACGTACCAACGTTCAATTTGGGAATCTTTACAGATTTCTTAAAAACTAATTAAAAATAAAGAAACTTACAAATTGTATATTTGTGACTTTGCATTTTATTTAAAAATGCTAAATATTTTGCATAAATGACGAAAATAAATCAAATGCACGGAAAAAACACGGAATGTTGGGGTTCGAGTCCCGTCCGAGACGAATTTTTTCTTGTATTTGATTTATTTCCATCATTTTTTCAAAATAGTATACTTGTATAACAAATGCACAAGAGGGCTACCATAATATCTTGATCTCACCATAAAACTATAATCATTCAAAAATCCAATAACCGAGACTGCGTACCAACCGAGTTTGCAAATATAGTTTGCGGTAAATTATTTTCAAATGCACGCGAACTTGTTTATAAGCCCACTGCGATCTGGTTTGAGAATTCTATGATCAACAAATCCGGATGTACCACTTTTGCTATCAACTATGACAATATTGTGAAAAACGTCTTCAACCTACATCAAGAAGCTGAGTTTTACGTTTTAACTATGTCACTTTATAATCACGAGGAGGAAGTCCGTAAAATTAATTAGCGTCGGCCTATGTCGGGCCTTTTTTTTTTTCTCGGGGGGAAATGCGTAACCGCACCGTACCCGCCGTTGGCTAGACGGCGAGCGTGTGTGGGGCTCTCCCGGCATGATGGGTGACCGAAAATGAGAAACATCTCGAGTTTGTCCGTTATTCGGAAGGTAAGTTAGACATCCCATCCCATCCCATCCCATCCCATTGGACTAATACGAGTAGGGTGGCCAGGCGGTCGGAATTCATCTGGATTCCCCCGACATTTTGCACGATCTTGAAACTCCCGACAAATCAAAGAATACTCCAGAAAATCAGGATCTACAAAAAAAAACAAATCCTCCTCGTGCGCGCGCAACAATCAAACAATAATTGTCAAAAAACCCTTATCACCTAGGGGTAGGTATAAAAAATAGTTTACGACCTATTCTCAGACCCACCGAACATACACAAAAAATTTCATTGAGATAGGTCAAGCCGTTTCGGAGGAGTTCGATAACAAACACTATGACTCGAGAATTTTATATATTAGAGATATATTTGACTAGCTGTGCCGGCAAACTACGTTTCGCCATAATAAAAAATAGTTTACGACCTATTCTCAGACCTACCGTATATACACAAAAAATTTCATAAAGATCGGATCGGTAAAGTGCAAATAAATCACATTGTGCAATAAAGTTTAAATAAATAATAAATGAAAGAAAAGTTTAACCAATAGATGTGCATTTTTATTGTCTAGAAAATTGCAAAAAAAAATCCTTTTTTTTATTTTGTTCTCCAGTTTTCGAAAAATCGATCAAAACGTGTAAAAAGTAAATATTTCACTCGGTCATAGCGCGTAAGCGGCATTAGAAGCTATGCAATTATCAACTTCGTGTATATTACCTTGCAATAATAGTGCCCAGGCAGGTACATGTACTGGATGTTTTAATGTACCTACCAGTACCAAGCATCTCTGCACGTACATTAAGCTATAATAAAAATTTTAAACAATAAAATTGTACTTATGTTTACTAAATAACAATTCAGTTTTAACTATATACCTACTTAATGATAATTATGACATGATAAATTTTGAAAAGCTGTGTCATATCATTAAAAATTAAGCTATTCCTTCGTTCTACTCGGCAGTGGTGCCCTGCAGGGTATTTAAATGCGTCGAATATTTATAGTATGTGCCTTTGGAAGCAATAAATAAATAAATTAAACAATTATAGATCTGTGTAAAATTATAAATCAATCAGATTTAAATAACAAGTACACCGTCACTTGGTCTGCCAGCGACAGCCTATAAAAAGAAACGTGTCCATTGACTCATTGCTCGCACGTTAAAAAACAGTCTGTTGTCGATATAAATTGTGTAGTGTAGTGTCGATATAAATTGTGTGTTGGCCGAGACTGAGCGACACGCGTGGAATAATGCCAATCGGGCGGATAGCGACGCGGCGCTCGAGACAGTCAGCTGATAGGTCATTTGACATCAGCAGTCGCATTTTTGAAACAATCAATCAAAAGCGCATTCGAAATTGTAAAATTCAAATACAAATTTGCAAATTCACTATTGTTGAATATTCATTCCGTGATTTAAAAAAAAACGTCGCCCCACACTTGGATTTACTCCTGTGTCGTGGGTGCAGTTACAAACATAAAATATCACATGCACATACGCCCAGACCGGAACAAATTTCTGTAGGCCGTACAAAATATATGTCCCGTACGGGAATCGAACCCGCGACCCGTTGCGCACTCTACATCTGCGCTAACCGTGTCGTCAAATTCTCAACTAGTGATTTTACCCCATCGTTTTTGATTTCTACAAGTAGAATTTACGCAAAGTATAGACGTTCCGTTTTTGGTGCAATTTATCGCCGGTTTTTTTTATACAACAAAGTTCGCAAACAAGCAGTATGCCCACCTGATGACAAGTGGTAACAGTCACTTATAATACATGTGGCTCTCGTGGGATTCGCAGCAAATCTGCAACCCTCACAAGAACCACAGTGCACGTTGCCAACTTGTGACATCAGATGTAAAGTTACGGTACCCAGTAAATTCACTGCCATATCTCACCGTACATACCGGAACACAGCAATGCAAGCACTGCTGCTTTCCGGCAGAAATAGGTAACACGAAGACCAAGCAGGCGACCCTGGTACAGAGTCGAGTAAATTAAGTAGTTACTACCTACCGGTTTTTATTTTTTCTGCGTGAAACCGAATCTAATATACGATAGAATTTGTTTCGCATGACAACACTGAATTCGAGTGATTCGACAATTCTTTAAAATTGGAAACAGTGGAGAATAATTACGCACATTTGTATTAGTGTTCAAATTCAAGCTTCACCTCTTGTGATTCAAAAATGCGTCCTTCCATTACCACAATCACTTAGAACAGTATCCAAACGAGATGGTGCGATACGCCGCAACAGGCGGCGTCAAAGACATTATAAGAGTAGAAAAGACCAACAATGCAAACGAAATATATATGAAGTCCCCTTCAACCATTTTGATGTGATAATAGCTAAATAAATAAGCATAATTAAGACTCATCGGTAATAAATAATGTTACAATGTGATTTAGTTTTTATTACTGTTCGTTTTTTACACTACAAAACGAAGTTATTTGGGCATGTTTAAGTATTTTTATAACTTGACGCGCTCTCGACAGTCGAATGCAGTACAAATACAGTATGAGTAGCGGCCGCCTGACCGCTGTGTGATTGAAGGGGGTTTCATAGAGGCCGCGCGTATTGTCGGTCTATCTCTTATAATTTCTTATAAGTTCTTACAGTTCAATCGTTCTACATATTCTATTGAAGTCGTCAACCGGCAAAATGTTTTGACATGTTTTACAAATGGTTCTTTCTAACACTGCAGAATCCAAAATTATTAGATGAAAATAAAGTAATAATACCTACATGTTAAATACAATTGTCCAAAAAATAAATTAATTAATATTCTAATATCATAGTACCTAATTAAAATTAGAATAGTGAAATCATTATTACGTAATAAGTAGATAGATTAATAATTTAATCTTTATTCATTTTAAACATGTCAAAATATTCTCAAACATATCTCAAATAATCTATGACTCTAGAGATCTTGCCATCAATGGTATAGACAACTTAACAAAAATCATTCCTTCTGTTCGTTTGCTTTCGTTTACAGGGTCCAGCTTCTTTATTACATTTAATATCGATTAGTGTTATTCAATTTTTCCAGAATTCCCATTAAAACGCAAATGACCCCATACAGTGTACTGGTGAGAAAGATAATTCGTAAAACTCAATTCAAATATAATAATAACACGAGAAACATCACAAAGTAATCATAAGCAACTGAATTTAAAGCGGTCTCATTAAATAAATAATAGAAATTCTGACACCAGCCCGATAGGGTGCACTGTAAAATCAACAGTAACCACATCACGCCTCGACGCAATTAACACTAAACCATTCACAATTAGAGGACACTATCCAATCGCCTCCTAGACGCCTATTATACCATAAATAAACCGTTTATTACTTACAAGCGCTTGAAAATGAGTAAATTTTCTTAATACAATGTCATCAGCCTTAAAAAATGTTTTTGGACAAACTTACGCTGCACCTGAATGGGACGATACGTGGGAATGTAAGACATATTACTTAGGAATAGAGCGGTTCGTGAACGCAATTTGAATTGGGAGCTAGGACCCCCACGCTGTAATCCCTGGGGATTAAATATGGATCTTGTGGTCCAACAGCTTCCTTATGTGCGGATAGATGGGAATAATCTGGAAGATCTTACGGCTGAAATTAATTTTGGCATTGTTGGCGTTCGTACATTGTTGTTTTAACTATAATAACATTATTAGCTCCCGCCCGCGTTCTGTTGTTTTACCTTTACAGATATGTAAGCTTAAATAAGTCCCGATAAGGCTAGTGATGTAAAAAACTTTACCTGGCTTGACTTCTATACATCATTATCTGTGATTATGACAATGCATAGTGCTGTTTACATAATGTTGTTTGTGTTGTGATTTTGTGTGTATGGATAAAGGAGACACGTCAAGAAATCAATCGAAGTTCATGGCCTGATATAGTCGTAAATTTCGAACTTTTGATTTTTTTTTTACTAAATCCCAGGGTTAAGTTCGATTATATTGTTGTCAGGTCGATTAATTACAATAAAACAAAGTTATATTGTTGTCAGGTGGGCCCAGAAGTCTATACCAAGCAGAAAAAATTCTGTCCCCACGGAATCTGACCCCAGACCCTCAGATCTAAGCTACTCGTGACTTAGTACTAGGAAGTTAAATCAATTAGGTGCTACGCGGAACAACTGCAAGTTTACTTTCATACACCCTAAAGCCAATCAAATCAGCTTAAGCCTTAATTGCGGATTGCCGATATCCAATTCACAGTCATAATTAAGAATGTTACACAACGCTGTCTAGGAGCTATGGGGGAGGGGGCTCTAAGAGCCCGCACACACTGCGCTGCACACTTGTCAAGTGAAGTAAATTCTTTACGTAATATATTCATACGCACAGCTCATATATCCCCACCGAGAGGCTCTAGTCTACCCTAAGTTAGGGTGTCTAGATCTTAATCAACCACGCTGGCCCAAGTGCGGATTAGTCGACTTCACATACACTTCTAAATCTCTACACAGATGTATGCAGGTTGCCTTTCGATGTTTTCCTTCACCGTAGGAGCGTCGTCGGAGCGTAGGAGTGTACATATTAAATTCGCAAAACGGAGAACACATTGGTACACGTCAGGATCGAACCGCGGACGTCCCGATTAGAAGGCCAGTGCCAGTCCACAGCGCCACCGACGTTATTATATATTGCGACGGGAGGCTTTAACCGAGAAGGAGGCAACAAGACACATTTTTAACTTGAACTAAAGAGAAGTCTCCAAAAGTAAGAATCGATGATCTCAAACTGCGTTTTTTCATAGCCAACAAGCCCGAAGTCTTGCCGAATGTTATTCATTCTTATTTTTTTATGAGTTACATCATAACGCTTAAGGCGCATAGTAAGGTCAAACATAAAAAATCACTGCAGAAAAAACCGGTTCTCATCATAAATATTGAATAAAAAAATATTTAAAAAAGATATGTTATTATTCAACGCATTCTTTAGAGGATGGTCTTTTTAATTTTTTGATAAATTAATTAAAACTTGGTTAAAATGTGACCCAAACATGCCTCGATTTTAAAACTTTAAACCTAATCGCGTCGTAAATATTAGGTTAAATCGTATACTTTTGATTTCAATAAATAAAGTGAACAATATTCTAGGGGATGGTCTTTTTAGATTTTTCTTATTCGCCTTAATTAATTTTTTATTGAAATAATTCATCTTACGCGTAAAGGTTTGCTTAAAAATTCCCCTCAACCTCACTCACTCACTCCTATGTAATCAGTGCGGGACGATCGACCCAAGGTCATTGGGACCACTATGCGCCTTAATTGGTAGGTACCTAATTGAGTTTTTGTTACAACACCCCTATTTTCACTTTTTAATCAAATTTTAAGTTTTATTATTTTTATAATTAATTGTTCTTATATTTTATTAGACTTTCCAGGTGATCATTGCTTGGCACCGACTTAAATGTAAAACTGAGATTTTCTTATATTTTTATGACTTTTTGGTGCTATTGAAGTCGGTTTTATTAAAAAAAATTACTCAATCTTTTTAGTTTTAATACGTTCGTATTAGAATTTGAGCCAAAGCAAACACCAGAATAACTTAAAATAAAACGTCTTTGGCTCTAAACATTATTGAAATAATTATTCCCGAACTCCTAAAATACCAGAAACTTTCCATCATCAGCTCAGTAACATGATACCAGATGCAAATACCTGAATATCTTCAGTAAAAACATGAAACACGTTGGACGTGCCTATGAAATTTAAGGGTTCCCCTCAATTTTTATGGGCACTCATCATCAGATGTCAATGGGACGACCTCAGGAGTATATTCTTTCGATTACAAAAAGAATTTTTAAAATCGGTCCACAAATGGCGGAAGTGTGATGTTGTCTGTACCTATTCTTATATTATTTTTAAGTTTTTAGTGTTTTTGAAGTCGGTTTTTATTTTTTGTAAAAAAAAATATTTTAAACTTTTTAGTGAATGAAATCTTTTTAGTGAAAGAAACCCTAATTTGGTATTAAATTAGTGATTTCCTAGGTTTTCTATGGGATCCCATCATCAGATCCTGACTTTGGTGACCATGGGACCACCCTTGCAGTATACTCTATCAAGTAGAAAAAGAATTTTGGAAATCGGTTTAAAAATGACGGAGTTATGAGGTAACAAACATAAAAAAAATACAACCGAATTGATAACCTCCTCCTTTTTTGAAGTCGGTTAAAAATAGCTACAGTCGAACATACAACCTCCATCGGTCAAGCCGTTTCTGAGGAGTGCGATAACAAACACTATGACACGAGATTTTTATACATTAGATGTCTTGTTGTGTATTTTTCATGTGCAATAGTGTTCCATCGACCAATATTGACTACTAGTTTTCCGCTCGCGGCATCGCCCTGTTATTATTGTTTTCCCGTGGGAATTTTATATTTTCCCCTAAAATAATTTTGTAGCCTATTATACAGAAGACTGTTATTTATATTTAGGAGCTCGAACGTTTCTACCATTAGCGGTTACGGCTGTGCGTCTATAGATGAGAACTTCTCCTTTTTTTATATATAGAAGATAGATGTTGTTGCAAGTCAGACTAGATATTGGTGTCACCTCCAACCGCGTGATATTAAATGTGAAATACGGAACTAGTTTTGTCAAGTTCGTATATAATATTCACGAGAGCCGCAGTAATCCGAGCTTTCCAGGCCTACGACAGGTAGTTCACTTACTTTCACTTTTAGACGCAAAAAATCATTTAAACCTAGTCCTAATTTTTCAATTTAACAATGGCGAAGCTTATGACGATCTTTCTCCAATTCATCGTTATATTCAGCCCTTCTTACGTGCTCACTCATCTCATCTTGGTCTACGTCACCAGTTTTGACTCATTCCCCTATTCTTTGGTCCCCACCTGTCGTCATCTTTATATGACCACTAGCTTTTGCCCGCGACTTCGTCCGCGGGAAATTCCCTTTACAAATTCTACTCCCCCCCACCTTTTTTACACCCTTAATCCTTCCCCACAACTCAAACTATATCCATACCAAACATCTAAATCCGTCCAGCGGTTATTGATTCCCCATACAAACTTTCACCCCCCTTTTCTCCCACTTAAGGGGTGATTTCTACTATAAAAGCTACCCTATGTCCGTCTCCTGGTTCTAAGCTACCTCCCCACCAATTTTCAGCCAAATTGGTTCAGCCGTTCTTGAGTTCTTCTCAGTGGTAACAGTCACCTATAAAACATGTGGTTACTGTGAGATTCGCAGAAAAACTGCAACCCCCACAAGGACCACAGTGTACGTTGCCAACTTGTGACTTAAGATGTAAAGTCACGGTACCCAGTATTTTCAGTGCCATATCTTACCCTTCAAACCGGAACACAGCAATGCAAGCACTGCTGCTTTGCGGCAGAAATAGGTAAGACGGAGGTACCAATTTCCTAAGCTACAGTAGAACTGGCGATTTAATCCCTTATCATCATCGTTTCAGCCGTGAGATGCCCACTGCTGGTCATGGGCCTGCCCTAAAATCTACAAACCGTGCAGTTTTACCTTTATTTAGACTTTATTTTGTTTATTTACTTGTTTATGCAAACAAAAAAATTAAACGTAGCTAAAATGAAAATTAAAAAAATGAAATGAAAATGAAAAGCGTTTATTTCTAACATCACCATTTTACAATATATATTACTTCTGCCAAACTGCAAAGCAGTTTGTTGGCAGACGTAGCTCCCACTATATTTTCAATTTAATTGCATTATAAATAAGTATATACTATATCTATTATGATGGCAATAATTATTTAAGTTAATAGACTTAAATAATAGGAACGCAAAGCAAAATGAAATTAATCAAAAATTCTGAGGTTTTCATAGAATTTCTCAAAAAGGAATATTTCTAATTTTGATTTAAATGCTGTTTTTGAAGCACATTTTTAAAATGGCAAGCTGTTAAATATGGTTGGTACTAAGTATTTTTTGCATCTTTGGCCATAGTAATTATTGTACATGGGTACTTCTAGCTTTACATTACCTCTTCTTCGAGACCAATTGCTATTAGGTGCTTGTTTGATTTTATATTCATCACTTAAGTATTCCTCTAATGCTATCAACAAAATTATTTTATCGTGGACTGGCAGCATTTTACATTTCAAAAACAATTCTTCATAACTACTATTTTTATATACCTTTTTGTATTTTTATCTACTAATAATTTCATAAATCTAATTTGTAACATTTTTATTTTATCTTAGTAACTTTTAAAAGTACGACCATAGCATGACAGCCCATACGATATTAAAGAGTCCGCCAGCGCATAGTAGACTGTGTACAAGGTTGCTCTATCCAGCATAAAACTAAGGTGATGGAGTTTTACAAGAACCGATGTGAGCTTGTCACAGACGATAACTTGTCTTAGCTAATGAGGTACATACGAGTATAGGTTCTACTTATTTCCGAAGAAATTTCTACAAGCAGACCTGCGTTACGAAAGATATATGTATAATATGTTAAATATTTAGGGGTGATTTGTGTAGATTTTCGGGGCTATTCAGGCATAGATTAAAAGTATAGGAATAACCCTATTCAGAATTATTTCTAAAAGTGGCCACTTTAAGCAATAATTATGATTTCTAAATATAAATCAGAAGTATCTATATTGAGTTCCTGACTGCTATTTTTTGTAGAAACGTCTTTAATTCATCATAATTAATAAAAAAACGAATGGCGCCGCTAGTGAACTGACTGTGCCCCCTTAAGACCACTGGGTGTTGCGGAGATCCGGTTTTTAATTCCCCATGGGGGGGCAGAGATTTTCTGCTCGGGTTGGTTGGTTGTTGAGGTTCTGTGCCCACCTGGCTAGCTACCACCGTCTTACCAAAGTTTGTCGCCATAATAACAATGTTATTAATAGCATTGTTGTGTTCCGACAATTAGAGGTTAGCCAGTTCCTCAGCTGTTGAGGAGTCCAGGTGAAGCTGGCTGCCACGTTCGGCCTTATCGTCACTTACTTAGGTGAGATGAAGGTCGAGAGCCTCCCTGACGCATGTAAAAAATTATTAACGCATTAATAACGTCAACACTTAACAACACAGTTGGAGCTTTACCATGAGACTTATTTACAGTTCACAAGTCAAACTAGTTGGGTTTTATAGTGTTACCCGCAGCATGACTAGCTTTGAAACAAACTTGACCGTGTGTAGGTCACGGAAACGCGCCTATCATTATAGCGATAAACCTCAAACAATTATATTCGCAGGCTGCAGCTATAAAAGGACTCTATTTCAGAAGTAGTTGACTTTATTGCGGTATTCACAGACTACGAATATACGCGTAAAGTCTAAGATTGAGTATGAGAATGTGCATAGAATTGGTGTTAATGTTTTGTTTATAGCTCATCATAATTATATTAAAAACCTTAAAAAAATACAAAGAAACCGTCTTTACAATTAGAATACAATAACAATAAAAACAAGTTATTAACTGTTGTGTTTTTTGTATGAAAAAATATGGCGTGAACGATGACGTCATCTATGTCGGATTTCTCTCTCTAGCTGGCAGCTTTTCAAGTTTTATAATTTTTCGGTTTTTAGATTATATGAAATACAACGTGTGAAATACATACCTCATCAAGCCGAATCCTACCCATATTAACGTAGTCATAAAAGATATGGCATCGTCGAAAATTCGAAATTGTAAAATTAATTTTGAAATCCCCCATACAAATAAGTAGTTGGATTCAGCGAAAAAAATACTTATTGACATTTACAAAATTAATTTTATAATTTCGAGTTTTCAATGGCGCCATATTTTTTTTTTATTTCATGCAATACAAGGACGCAAAAACTAATTCTGAAAAGCGGAACACTACAATTCTGTAGCAAATCGCAGATTACTTTCCCGCAGTTTCCCGCGTGCGTTCGTTTCTCCGCAGTGCGCGCACTTCCACTGTGGTTCATACTTCACAGACTGCCGAAAAATTCCCGAAATTTCGGCCCAGTACGCGCTAGCCCTTCCAAATTAAATTAATATCAGACTAGAACCCCCTAGCTCAGTCCCCTAGGGGACTATACAGCATTAATTATTACACCTCAGTCCACATTGATATTATGGCGACAAACTAGGGTAAGACGGTGGTAGCCAGGTGAGCTTGGAAGCCCTACCACTAACCAAATTCAGCGGAATACTTCTGAACCCATGAAGAATCGAGCTTCAGTCCTCGAGATAGTCTTAACCACTAGACACTAAGGCGGTAAACTAACTAACTGTGTGATCGCTAGCTCATTAAATTAAGTTGTTAGTATTAGCTTCTAAAGTATGATATTGTAATATCCCCTTATCGAGGTAACTCAAAGTCGTCAAAATAAAAAGTCGTCAACTAATGATAAAACTAATATTTATTGAATGTTTCCGCTTTACTTATAACTGTATCACTTTTCCCGCTTTTACGCCTATTTACATACCCTCCGCAGAGCTGTAAACGTCTGCGTTTATTTAGTAACTTTATTGAGATTTTGCTGTTTAATTAGCTATTTTAAGTAACACCAACTCTCGTATTCTTGCGCTGTTAAGACACATTTAGAAATCTTATGACGACAACTATAATCAAAGAATCAAATGTCAGATATTTACTAAAATGTAAAAGATCGAGTTGTTTTGATAAGTATATGGAGGCTTCTGACTTTCTTATCTAAAGATTTAAATTGAAAAACCTTTATTCAACCTATACAGGCACTTATTGACGTCATACAAATTACAAAAATCTGATTAAGCAACATATTAATTAAAAATGTAACAAACTAAGATAAGCATTGAATTATTTAAACATTTTATATACACCCATTGATTTACTACACCCCCCAATCATAATTAAGATGTATGCAAATACAAGTAAAATGAAAAAAAGTTGACTCTACACCTGTTCGGGAATTCGGAGAGCCTTCTCGCGGAGAACAGAAACTCGGAAGGTCTATTTTTTTTTGGCTGCTCTTTTAAATTGTCAAAATTAAAATCATATAGTATTTCATAAACATAACTTTGGTTTTATAAAAATATATATAGAAATGCCTGTTGGAGTGATTGGAACAGTTACTCAAATACATTCATCCAACAATCACAAAGTGTACCTAATAAACGTCAAATTGACAGATTTTTTGTCAGTCCCTAGCAGTTTTATCTGTCATATATAATCAGATACTTTTTAATACGCTTTTTTCATATGTAGATTTTTAACTGTAAGTACAGTCTTGAAAGATGGAGGCGAACTTCATCTGGATTCTTAAACCATAGTAGGAATTAGGCGTTACCTTTTGTCGGAGTACCTATAATAATGCTTTTAAGGTGCCTGGTGGTAAAACTGTTTTTTTTTTCGAAAATATTATACTAATAAAAACAAGACACGTTTGCTTACGACATTATTGTCAGAAAAATTTATTTATAACTTAAAGCTTTCTACAAGTTTGCTTATTGAAGTTCGAGTTAAATCATGTACCTTTTTTTTTCAATAAATTAAGTAAATAATATTTAATGTTACATTTTGAAAATGCTTTTTTTTGTAAATATTTCAGCTTACACTTACACGAATATCGAAGGGCAAGTATCACAAGTATGTACTTTCCTTCATGCGTCTCAGTCCTGACTAGCTCTGACTAATGCAATGAAAACACCCACATTTCGATAATATGTAATTATTATTTTGAAAACTTTTTGTTTATTAACTTACTTTTACAATCTGTTGCCCAACTTGTCACAGAAATTACATCTGACATAATTAGTAATGTCTGGAACACCGAAACATTTTCGAAAAATCCATAAAGTAACGAATGTCGGCCTTTAACTGTGTTCCCGGTACACCTTTCAATACTGTTATGGCGGCGGCAAATCTTACTGAGATGATTACATATAGCCAGAACAAATCAGGCTTTCAGAATCACTATATCAAATGTAATCTTGGTAGCCTTGGTCTAAACAGCAAGGCTCTGGTCTTGTTACTTAGACCAAGAAACAGTCTCAAATGTCAAAAATGACACTGTGCAGTAGAAACACGCCCCGAGGACCTGAACTAGAGGTTACGCTGTCACGACCGCGTGTTTCAAATTGTTCAATTATAGATAGATAGATCGTTTATTTAGATGTTTATAGTACACCATTTTATATCAGAGATCACCTAAATACAAAATAAGAACTTAACATAAAAATGGACGAAATCATAGAACAATTAAAAAAGGGGTTGTTTAGAGTGCGCATGTTTTTGATATATTTCTCATGGAGTCTTCCTTCTACCCGATAGTTTTTTTTATTTCTTATAGTGGCGGAAGAGCTTCTGGCGATTACTGGAAGAACTTTTTTATAATTACTATGAATTACTGCTTATTCTTGATCGTCAGTGCATTTGATTGCGATCATGCATTGATTTGCCAGTTAGAGGCGATCCGAGACTCTTAGAGTGTCTTTTAAAATCTTGATTCCACATTATTTAAACAGACACACAATTTTATCAAGGAACGTGATTAATAAGGAAAAATTACCTCAAAGAGCGCGCATGTCGCGAACGAAGCCTGTAATGCACGTCTGTCAAAATCGTGTCACAAGCACTGCACAGTACACAAAACAGCACACACACTTCACGAGTACTGGCGACAAAGAAAAAAGAAAATCAACTGTCAAATGGTTCGAAATTTGAAAATCGTCCGTGGAAATGGCCGCTGACCGGGAGCGGGCGCGCGGCGTGCGTTCGGTACTCAAACTGAGCCGGCGTCAGTACGGTAATCTCTTGTCTTCTACGTTTTTTTTTCTCTCTTATTTATTTTAAAACTAAACGAAAAATGCACGGGCAGAGCGGTTTTCTTTGATTGCGTTTCGACCACCGCCGCAGCTAATTCCCCGGTGTCTGTCTTGACGGGATAATCCTAAATTGTGATTCAATTGACTCGCTCTTTTTGTTCCTGTCTAAATGAGGCCCGTACGTATTTAGAAACTATTATCGCGCTGGGTTTGGTTTAACGTGAGTCGATGTGGTTATTTTCACAGATTACTTAATACATTACTTACCAAAGGAACCAAAAACTTTGGGCCGTGCATGACAATATAGGTGTAGATTTTTGACGCGTTTCATTGAATATAACTAATTTGTTCGAATTTTACTAGTATAATAATTTGCAAACCTTTCATTTTTCTATCAATATCAATGATATAAAGATAAATACCATTAAAACCAAAAGGTGCTCACAGACTATTTTTATAAAAGTGTAGAAATAATGCTAGCGAATTTTAATATACTGTGCGTTATTAAAACATTAAATATTTATGCCAGAACCAAGTTATATCTAAAATAATTTCTCACTCTACAAATTTGATTGACTCACCAAATCATATTACTAATACTCTACAAATAACTATACTAATATCTCGTTACAATTTGATGCACATCATTTTTCTCACATACACACGTTTGCAATTGCATACACTCTCACACACACACACTCACACATACTCACCTATACACACACACACACGAACACACGCACGCACACACACACACACCACACGAAAATAGAATGTTTTTTTTTTAGCATTATATTACATTATTTTTTTTTTTTTACTTTGATATTATTTTGTATGGCTTCTCATGTGTTACTCTTGTATAACTATGGAGGGGGACACTGACTACTGAAATACAGACAAATAGTCTAGCTCGGTGGTCAGGGAATTCTTAATATTTGTACTAAGTGTATGTTAATAAAGAGTTATTATTATTATTATGTTTTAACCTACAATATCTATCTCGAAATATAATATTTCGGTAAAGCCAATATTCACATTCGGTAAAGCCATTATTATTATTATTATTATTATTATTAATATTAATATTATAAAGCTGAAGAGTTTGTTTGATAGTTTGTTAGGTTGAACGTGTTAATCTCAAGAACTACTGATTCAAATTGAAAAATTATTTTTGTGTTACATAGTCCATTTATCGAGGAAGACTATAGGCTATACAACATCACGCTACGACTAATAGGAGCTGAGCATCAATGAAAAATGTTGTAAAAACGGGGAAAAAATATATGGGGAAACTTAGTTCGCGGGCGCAGCTAAGTATAATATATTTATGCTCTACAAAGTCCATACCAATCAACAGCTCATATACGTCCCCACCGAGGGGCTCGAGCCTAGCCTAATCTAGGGCGATTAGGCCATAGTCAACCACGCTGGCCAAGTGCGGGTTGGTCGACTTCAAAACCCGTTCATTTGCTTAAGCCGTTCGAAAGGGTAACCCATTCGTATGGTAACCCAGTGGGCTCGGTAAGCCATTCAACAGGTTTCCCAACAATAACGATAACCCGTAAAATAGGGGTTACCACCCACAACAATAATTTATTTAAATCATCCTTACTAATATTATAAACGCGAAAGGTTGTAAGTATGAATGTATGTTTATTACTCTTTTATGCAAAAACTACAGGATTTGGATGAAATTTTATAGATAGACGGATAACGACAGGGATCTATAATATATAGGCTACTTATTATCCCGGAAAAGTAAGTAGTTCCAGCAGGAAAGTAGATTAACAGTTTTTTCTTGGAACTTTTAAGGCAAAACATAGTTCGGGGGCACATATAGGCATGTATGGATTTTGATCCACTTTGACACTTGACAACAAATAAATAAATAAAAGTTTGTTCGTTTAGTTATATACCTACAAAATAAATACCTGTGCTTATTTAATAATTTAACATATCCAAATATATATTTGTTCAATATCATTATTAGATTCCAGCTATTATAGACTAAGTCGTCGCACGATAAAAGATTCCGCTTAATAAGTTTAAACTCATAGCATTATTTATTGAATAATTAGTATGCGAGAAACTGGGAGACATTAGAACTGTATGAAGTCTCGTAACTATGGCCGCGCTATGGTAGATATACGGCACACCATGTAGATTAAATAATGGCATTAATTTTGACGTCACACATAATATGTGGCCAATTGCTTACCGCGTTAATTGGTGTGTGTCATTGTTAGTGGCGTTAGTCGTTAATAAATTTTGTAGCAAACTGCATAATGTAAACACTCATATTTTAATAATTGAATTAAATCTCATAGGTGAGTATATATTGAGATACTTTTGAACACAGATAATTCTAATAAAAAAAACGTGTAATAAATTGGACCATTAATGCAACGGTTCAACTCACTCACTCTTAGCGCGCAGCGCTAACACAATGATTTGAATGTAGGTTTGGCGCCATTTTGTCTGTGTATAAAAAAATATTTATTCAACATAGGCCTTTACAGGCACTTATTGATGTCAAAACAGAGCAAAACATTCTAATTTAAAGGAAACATATTAACCTTGTATGTGCATACATCCATATATAATATCCATAAATAACGGGTAAGCGGGTTACTAGTTACATATTATGAGTTGATGTGTTGTTGTTGGTGGCAAGTTGTTAATGTAGAGCGTTAGAGCGTTACTTACCACACGGCTCTCTTAACGAACACAACTAACATTCTAGAGAAATGCTGCTTCTGCCCGCTGGATCTGTGAGCAGTTTACGATGCTGTTTGGATTACCCACCATGTTCGGCGCCCCATATATTGAGGTGTCCACCTTTTAGTAAATACTGCATCCATATTATGCGGTTATTAAGTAGTTTTAGTGCTAAAATCTGTTGACTTCGATAAAAATAAATAAAGTGTCTAGCCAAAGACTCTATAATATAACTACCGGATATTTCCTCCCGTGACGTTTACGCAGTCAATGAAATAATATTTATCAGAACCATCTATGTCTACAGTCAGCTTCAATAAATTCAATACGGAAACTCTTGATTTGAATTTTTTTTCATTCAAACATTCATTTTGAGAACGTAACTTGACGTGTATGTTTTTTAATTTACTTATCTTGCTAATATCGGTTATTGTGTTCCAGTGCTATAAATCGTGGAGATTGGTCTAATACACGCGTGTGAGCGTGCATTGTTGGTATTTTAAAATAATAATATTCTTACTGCACATTTAACAGTAACAAGAGAAATATAGTGACAGGACATGCACCCTAAAAGAGATGTTTTGGAGCTAACTTACTGGGTGTTTGGTAACAAAAAGTTTGTCACGGGAACGATAAAAAATACTATAATGTCTATGAAGTATTGGATGTTCCTAACTTATGGAAGCATAACCAATCATAAAAATAAAATAATTACATTATAAGTAAAAAAATATGTACACTAGATAGGTACTTACCTGTAGTGTACTGTAATAATTAAGTAATATAAAAAGAAATATTTCTTGACCTAAAAGATTTGTCTTGAATGTATACGGATAAACTTTCAGCAAATCATATAGCTTGTCACAGCTGTGTCACTGCTAAAGAATTGAATAATAAACAGATAAACGCTTTACACGTGTACAACCAGCTGTACAAGCTAGTCACTAGCGGGATCAGGAAAAGAGGTAGTAAGAGAATTTCGGGATATTTTCAAGATATGATAAGGATATTTTTGTTTTGGTTTGTTAGGCAGTGAACTCACCTGGGCGCGTGGGTAGTGGAGTCGCAGTGTGGACCTTACCTAGCGCGCCCATTAGGGCAGGTAGAATACCGAAGGGTTTTAGTGGGTAGGCCTGGTACTCTGCCGGGTGAGCCCCACACACGCTCACCGTCTAGCCAACGGTGGGTACGGTGCGGTTGCGCATTTCCCCGCGAAAAAAAAAGGCAGTGAAATCACTGGGTACTGACATCTTGAGACTTGACATCTTATATCACGAAGTTGGCAACGTACATTGAGGTCGTGTAGAGGTTTTGGATCGACATTCTTACCGATAACACTTTAGGCGACTGTAGTCACTTACCACCAGGTAGGCAGCCCACTTGTTTGCCAACTTTGTTGTATAAAAAATGCATTGGGGCTGTCTCGAACTCCCCAAAAATCTCTTAGTGCAGTTTGAACCGCCAATCCAGACTAACGCTCTCAATGAGTTATTTTTCCCCTTCGGCCACTTTCCTATCTGGCTTTTTGTATGTAATTTTCAAATGTGCTATAAACTTGAACAATATATGAATATATAAATAAATAAATAAATAAAATTTAAGCTGAACGAGACGCTACATTCGCATGACACAGACAAAACGCCCGGACACAAAAGAGTCAAAACTCACGCGTCACCCGGCGGCTATATGGCGAAGATGGACAGTTGATTACATACACAAGTTAACAATGCGTGTAATAAACGAAAATCAACTTTATCCCCGACACATAAAGGTTACGATTGTCAAAAAGTGCGTATGAGATGAAGTAAAATATAAATCAAGTGATTTATATTCAAAGATTGCGTACAGTTTTTGTTGTGTGCAATGTATTGTTTGAGATGACTTTATTGTTTGCGATTTAAGACAATAATTACATTAACTCTGTAAATTTATATTGAATAAAGATTTACGTGTTTGGGTTTTAAACACCTTTACCAAACTATTCGGAGAGAACAGGTGTGATTATATTATCTACAGTGTGTAACAAAAACCCTCTGAACCCTTTTAGGGTCATGTTCAAAATCGATTTAGGATCGTTTCTAACTACACCTATCTAAGACATTTTTTAAAATTCTTTAATAAAATATCAAAATAAATATTTTTTCCTTATAATTTTAAAAGTAACGCCGATTGCTTACTCCTTTGCGCTGACAGCACCCCGTGGCTATGCTGTCATTGATAACTAATTGTAACTACTGATGTTAGAAACATTTTTTTACAAGCTTTTATACTTTCACCTGTCCCGTGTCTGTAATGAAATCTTGCAAGCTAAATTTGACCCACTTTCCGGTTTCCAATTGAGCTGAAATTTTGCATGCATATATATCGCGTACCAAAGCAAAAATAAAAGCTTGTTATAGTAGATTAGTAGCTAAGGGCTGTAAGGCATCAATTGTAGCCCAAGATAATTAGGCGCACGAGCGCAGCGAGGGCGCCTATATTTCGAGGGTGCAATTGGTGCTTACACCCGAGCTAACTACTCTGCTTTACATCTCGATTGTGAGGTAAGTAGGTCCCTATTACCCCCAAATAGGACTTGTAGGTGACCAATAAGCGCTCTAGGGTAATAATGTAGCTTGGAAAGCCCTAGGGCGGTAAGTAATTAAAAAAACCACTTCACTATTTCAAAAAGTTCGCGTACATCTAACCATCATACTGGCAATAAATTACTTACAGCCTTTTCTAGCTACATTATTACTATTAATTTTATTATTTCAAATGAATCAATTTTGTAAACAATCTAAAAGTGGACATGATTTGGCCATTAGTTGTTTTTTAATTGTAACTTCTGTTTTGGTTTGCATATAAGTAAACATACAGCGTGTATGTTTACCTTTAAGGGTTAACAGGGTTTTGTTAAACAATGTATAAGTATATTCAAATTACTTTCCTTTAATACGATGGTTTGGTTGGTAGATCGTTATTTCGAGATATAAGAAAACGAGAAAACGTCAATAGCAAAGGCTGCAAAGAATAAGCAATTCTCAGATACAGCAAGCAGTTACGAATATCATTGTTAATTGCTATTGTGTGTAACATTTCCATCCCTTCACTGGAGTGTAATTGCAGTATACCTACTCCTTACTCTGCTCTTACAACATCCGAAAACATACCAGTAAGGGAATGCGCTGCACACAACATCTGAAAAACAACCGTACCAAACGTACAAACGGGTCGTCTATCGGAATTTAATTGTTATTGTTTGTAAGAGTCTGCTTGGGTACCTCCGTCTTACCTATTTCTGCCGCAAAGCAGCACTGCTTGCATTGCCGCGTTCCGGTTTGAAGGGTAAGATAATTTCACTGCCATAATGTTTGCACAACTTAGTTGCAATAAAAAAGTAAGTAAAAGTTTTATTCTAATGTTAATTTGTCGGCTCCTTGTTCTAATGTTTAATCTCTGCTCAGAATCGAATGTGTTCAATGGTTTACGTATAATAATTTTTATTAATTAGTTTTATTATTTATTTGTAATTTTCTTTTCAAAAGAAAATGATTTAAGTTAAGATTAAAAACGCAATTTTAATATGCTATCGAATAAATTTCCGAAAATTTTCAGTTAAATGCCGACGATCCGAAAAAAAGTTTCACTTGCTTCGTGCTTTCATAAAACCACACAATGATTTTTTGCCTCTATTAATTTTTTTGAACGAGTAGTACCCTATAGGTTTTGATTCCTTGTGAAATTGAATTTTTTTCAAAATATGTAAAAATATGCGACATAAAATGGTTGACTTAGAAATTTGGTTTTTATACAGCTGAAAGAGATCCTTAATATCAAATAATCGTGGTATTTCATATTAATTTTTAGTTTTATATCTTTACGCGTTTCTAAAAAAAGAGTCTTGACAGACAGACAGACAACGAAGTTGATCCTACAAGGATTCCCTTTTTTTACTTTTGTGGTACGGAACCATAAAAATTCCGTATTTTGTATTAATATGCCAATGCCTGGAGAGGTCAATCTCGAATAAAGATTTTTAAATTTGAGGCAGATTCGATGCGAAATGATGATAAGAGCTGTTGAAATGAGCCGACGAAAACAATCATAAATTGAGCGGTTCCATTATCGAGATAGTAACCCGTGCACCATTCATTCGATATGCGTTCATTCAAAAACCGAGAATTCCGAAATCGAGTCAAATGTAATTCAATATTACTTTGTAATGAGCGACCGACACGTGTGCAAGTGATCTAGACAATCTTGAACTCTATTCGCATTGACATATGGATTTAGGAGGAGAACGTATTCGAATCCCAAGTTCGGGTTAAATTTGTGACTCTTTATTCAAATGTAGTGCTGGATTACGTTAAAACTGGCCGTTTACGAGCTCTGTATCGATTTCGTCGATAAATTAAACGCAAGGCCAAAGAAAATCGGGTATATACAATCTTGATTGAATCGTTCAAGTGGAAAAGAAAGTTTGAAGTTGTATATGTTTCCGTTTTCCGTATTTCCAAAAAAAAACAATTCTAAACACATTTTAAATCCAAATTTCGGGGTAGGTATTTAAGAATAATTGACTAATTGACATTAACATCACGCTTAAAACGTAATTATTGGCGATTAGGATCCCAAAAAGAAATTTGATTTTATTCAACTTTAATATTTCAGAATTGAATATTTTCTGTATTTTTTTTGTCTTTTTAGTGCATTGAATACCAGCTCACCGTAATAACTTGAATGAATACGACAAACGCTCAATACGCGCCTATTGTATTCAAAAATCTAACCTCCTAAAAGTTAAGGATCCTTCAATTAGTTGGCAAAAACATGAAGCACGTTGGACGTACCTATAAAATTTAAGGGTTTCCCTCGATTTTCTCGTGATCCCATCATCAAGTCCTGATTTTGGTGACAATGGGATCACCGCAGGGGTATATTTTATCGAATACAATAAGAATTTTGAAAATCGGTCCACAATTGACGGAGTAAACGCACAAAAAATATATACTTCGAATTGAAAACCATTCTTTTTTGAAGTCTGTTAAAAAACAACATATTCAAACGTACATTGGTAGAGGCTATAGATTTGCCAGTCTTGCAAGAACCATTATGTAAGTGCTATAGGCTACTATAGTCACTTACCATCATGTGGACAGCCACCGGTTTGTTTGCCAACATAACATTGTTATAGAAAAAATATTGTCAGTAGCGAAAACATATACATGTCTGACATTTCAGAAAAAATAAGCTACTTTTTTCATTAAACTTGAAGTTCATTACTCATCAGACCATGAGTAATATTATGCTTTGAAAAGCACCTTCAAGTTATGAAAACAAACAACGAGCGCGTTATAATGGTTATGTTATTAAAACCGCAGTTAAACATAACAAACATATTTTTTTAATGTTGCTAACAGTATTTGTGATTGCGTAAACTAGAAGAAAACAATGTTGAACAGAAGTTAACAAAAAATGGTAGTCTTTTTATTTTATTTTATTTGTTAGAGTCGGAGTCCATAGACATATTGTTCCAGCCTTCTTGGATCGCGATTTTTTCCATCCATCTTATATGGGCCATCTGAATACCTGATTCTTAGCTCTAATCGGTGGGCCCTATTTTTTTTAAAGGGGCCGCCGCAGCTACTTAACTACCTATGTAGCTATATAAGAAAGAAAGAAAGATACCTATTTAATTCATTTAACAACTGTTACATAAAAGATAAAACAATAATAAAATACAAAAATCTTATATTTAGTTGTTAAATGGAATGATCCCTGCTCAGTAAAAAGCTGATTATGAAAAAACCAGCGCTAATCTTCCGCATGTAATTAATTTTCTATGGCTGAGTCTGCTTCGTTGGTATGATATTTTTTCTGTAACGAGGTGCAGGACGAAAGAGCTTACGATTGCGCCTGCGCAGATGGCAGCCGTTTTATTCATGTTATGTTCTGCGATCTGTAAACTAATAATATTTTTTCTGTTAAAACCTTAAAATCCGGGGGTTCTTTAAATGTACTTTCATTTTATTTGTCCGGCATTTTTTGAAAAGGTGCCTGCTAAACATTTAACAAAATAGCACCCTTTTTTTGGGCGGGGGAATCTCTTTACGATTCGACAAGGGGCTGAAAAGCTGACAAGGCCGCCCCTTGGATATGCCATTGGACTCGGGTATAAACCCCATACCTGGCTATACCACCCTCCAGTAACTTCCACCCCCATGGAGGCATGTTCGGGATCGGCGCTATAGCCATTCCCCGAACGCACCCCCTGGAATTCATTATAATTCTTATGGCATTGAATACCGACCCAAGTACATATACTGCCAGCTTTGAGCGTCCTTTGAGCTCTCACAATCTCACCATGCTCGGAAACATAAATCATTTATTCACAAGAAAATGTTGGAACATGTCTCGCCAATTAGGCCTGTTAATATCATTACACTGGACATTAAGCTGTTTTTTTATTCTGTACTAATTACAAACACCCACTTCGTTGGTTTTTTGAACGTATATATTATTCGGTTTTCGAGAGAATACTCGAATTTCTAAGAAAGATCCAGAACGTTATCGAGAAATCTCAATGTTATCAAAGAATTTTCCACAAAATTACCTTACAGACACCCTCATTACTTTAAGCCCGCGTATCTTTATTATCTACGAGTATATCAGCGTCAGTGGCGCTGTGGACTCGGAACTTGCCTTTCAATCGGGAGGTCGGGGTTCGAGACCCGCCATGTACCAATATGTTTTTCGTTTCTAATTTCATAATAATGTACATTTGTCTGACGCTCCTACGGTGAAGGAAAACATCGTGAGGCAACCTGCATACATCCGCGAAGAAATTCAATGTTGTATGTGAAGTCAACCAATCCGCACTGGGCCAGCGTGGTTGACTAAGGCCTGATCACCCTAACATAGGGTAGACTCGAACCCCTCGGTGGGGACGTATATGAGCTGTGATGATGATGATGATCTTTATTACACCGTAACATCTATCAACACAATCACCATAGTGCACGGTGGGAAGCTTGGTGCTATTTCCACATACAAACAAAATTCACCCAGTCATGTGTAGTTTTTGCTCCAGAGTGACATACTCTACATATAAGGACAGACAAGCCCATCATTTATCGCATTCCAACTTGCGATCTCTTTTTCGTAGTCATGTATATATTTAGCTGTAGTACAGGCTTAGCAATACAAACACACTTATCGGTTTATAACTAACCATTTCCAGTAAGAATAATTGCGAAAAATTAAAATCATAATAAAAAACCTTCAAAATAAGTGTTCCAAAAAATGTCGTTAAACACATTCACATTCAAACGTTATTGTATAAGATTTGTTACATTAATTAACTGCATTATGAGTAGGTAATAATAATGTTTAAGCAGCTTAACACATACGTAACGAAAATATTCCATTTTAGTTAAATCGAAGTTTTACTAAACAACACGTAAAATGAATCCTCTGAAGATCGTCGTGCCAACACTGCCAACTGACATTCAAAGTAATCCGACCATTTAAAATTAGGCCGAACGGACCTAACTCGCAAGCAGTCCCGTTGGCCCCAATAATGACGCTACATAAGCAGCCAGCCCACCATAAATAGTAATAAATACCCTCTCCTAACTACTAATGGCATGTGATCCAACGCTCATTACCCCTCGTCACTCATAAGCGATTTCGCACGCACTCCTACCAGGCCGGTAGTAGTTAGCGGAGCTGGTAGTCACAGTTGAATCAGTAATGTTCACTTCCTCGTGCGATCTGGTCGCCTGGTAACTGGACCAGCTTTCATTGCGGTTATGGATGTTGGACAATGATGAAATTGAATCAATATTTTATCAATTTACTGCAGTTAAGCTAGTCTCAGGTGATGGAAATGGATGATAAGGCAGGTAGGAGTGAACTTTACCTGGATTATAAAACTTACGAGGTCAGAAACCCTCTGTACAGAAGAGAAAAATACTATAAGTAACTAAGTACTTGCCGCATACTCAATATTTTAGATGCTAGATGTGAGAAACTATGCTTAGTAAGCCAATGGACGAGATTGACTTTACTTTATTTTTATTGCAATGGGTTGTGTGCCTGAAATAAAGAATTTTATTATTATTATTATTTACTAACATCTCGTGTCTTATGCTCCAAGGATCCGTATGAATCCATCATCTTGCTTGGCCTTCTATAAAAAAAATCATCACAGCTCATATACGTTACGTCCCCACCGAGGGGCTTGAGCCTACCCTAATTTAGGGTGTCTAGGCCTTAGTCGACCACGCTGGCCCAGTGCGGACTGGTCGACTTCACATACACCTTTGAATATCTTCGCAGATGTATGCACTTATGCAGGTTGCCTCACGATGTTTTCCTTCGTCTTAGGAGCGTCGGATAAATGTACATATTAAATTCGAAAACGAAAAACACATTGGTACATGGCGGGATCGAACCCCGGACCTTCTGGATTAGAAGGCTAATGCCGAGTCCATAGCGCCACCGACACTATTTCCGTATCCGTATGAATTCAAACAGATCGGAGAAGTCCAAATTCATCAGAAAAATACCACTTGCCATCTTTTTATCATCAAGGGCTTTTTCTTTTGTGGATTAAATGAAACCTCTGACCTAGCCTCACTCAAACGATAATGTGTTGATTTCAATGGTAAACTACAAACAACTGCTTAAAGTGTCTACCTGCAAAGGGCTTAGTACTCCGTCCACGTTCGATGAATGGACTCAAAGTTAATGCAAACATTTTCACAATTCCGACAAATATACAAGGAATTTGTCGCAAATACGCTGACCATTCTTTCAAATTTTGCTGGATATTGATTAATATTACACAAGTAATCTGTTTGTGTGTAGGATACACGGTTATTTTTTTATCACCCTGGAAAATTTTAGGGACGCTTCAGGACACATGCATTATTATATAAAAAAAAGAAAAAAAAATTAAAAAATCTCAAAAAATGCTGCTCTCAACTAGTGGAGCATTTTTTGGATTTTTTAGAAAATTAATATAAATTAAGTAAGTGAGTTATTTTTTTATTCATATTTAAAACATTCTAATAGGTACCATGTCGTGAAGCGTCCCTTAAATTTTCCAGGGTGATAAAAAAATAACCGTGTATATACGGTGTTTCATAATAACCAATAAATAATCAATTCTTTATCGAAAACTAATTATTGAATTGTGTTTACCCGTAATGTCATTCAACCCAAAATTTTCATGTAAATCATAGACATGACGTTGATACTAAGATATACATGAAAATTTTGGGTTGAATGACATTACGACGTGACATTAGTTGAGGAGTTCAGATTCCAGATGAAACCCGGCTCCATCTTGTGTTATGGCTCTTATATCAACCATCAAATTGAAGGCCTGACTGTTACTGGAGTTACTGGACCAAGTTACTGGAGGGAGACTCTGTACCAGGGTCGTCTGCTTAGGTACCTCCGTCTTACCTATTTCTGCCGCAAAGCAGCAGTGCTTGCATTGCTGTGTTCCGGTTTGAAGGGTAAGATATGGCAGTGAAATTACTGGGTACTGTGACTTTACATCTGGTGTCACAAGTTGGCAACGTACACTGTGGTTCTTGTGGGGGTTGCAGTTTTGCTGTGAATCTCACAAGAGCCACATGTTTTATAGGTGACTGTTACCACTTACCATCAGGTGGGCAGTTTGCTTGTTTGCCAACTTTCTGCAATAAAAAAAAAAATAAAAAAAGGCCAACCTATTATAGATTTCAAAAAGATTTTTTTTTTCATAACAGTACTAGAACAACCTTGTAACTATATACTAACTTGATAGTTAGTACGAGTATATAGCTACAGTTAAAAAATCCGCAAATTCACGACATCTACCAAAACTATAATGTATGGACCTTAACAGTGCCACGTTGTCGTCTTGCAAGACACAATGCCCATGTCACAGTATCCAGGAATTTCACTGGCTTTTTTTTTAGGAGGGAAAATCCTTTTTACGGATTTGACAAGGGGCCGACTGACGAGGACACCCCAAGGATATGCCGGACTCGGGTAGAAGATCCCATACCGGCTAAAAACCCTCCAGATACTTCTACCTCCGTAGAGATACAATCGGGATCGGCGTTAGCCATTCCCCGATTGTGCCCCCTGGAGGGTTGCCTGGCGCACGCGCCAGGACTTACCTCTACGGGGGGGTCGACAAGTATCTCCAAATTCGACCCCCCAGGCGGCCAAGTTAGGGGTGAAAAGTGTCTCTCGACCGGTGGTCAACCGGCCGAGCCGTTTCAGTCCCCAGCTTGTTAGGGGAGTTGGTGGCGCGCGTTCAGGAACGCACGCCTTCTCCTCCCTAACCGCCTGCGCCGGAGCGGTGCGGCGAGAGGGTCATCCTCTCGCGCCCGCTCCGCAGCCTCCTTCTGCGAGATAACATCCTCACAGAAGGAGGCGACAGACTCCCACGCCGCCGCGCTGGTCAGCATCTCGCGTGCGACGCTGGCCAGCGCGACGGGCGCACCCCTACCTAGGCCCAGCGCGAGGGCTAATGCATCGCGCTGGGGTCGCCAGGCCGGGCACTCCGAGAGGGTGTGCCCGGAGGAATTTCACTGCCTATCTTAACACTTCAAGCTAAGATGGAGGGACCCCCATAATCGACTCAGATCCGAGTCTCCCCGTTTTAAAAGTAGTATTCCAGCACTCATACATACATTGTTTGCTGTCTAAGCAATCAATAGATATGGTGCGTAGGCGAATTCCTCCACGTACAACTGCAAGCGTAGCACGGGCTACCAAGACTGGACTCGAGTCACGCATTATCTCACAATTTCAGTGACATAATCTCTATGTCTTAAAGAGCAGCACGGTGGCGCGTATTTAGTGTGACTGACGTGAGAAAAATCTTCTTCGCCCGTCAAGAAACACGTGTGACTGAGTTGAGTGCGCCGCCATGCCACTCTTTAAGACGTAGAGATTATGTCACTGAAATTGTGAGATAATGCGTGACTCGAGCCAGTCTTGGCAGCCCGTGCTACGCCTGTTGTGTGTGTCATACTCATAATAGCAAGTTTGTTAATGTATATTTACTAACTATTGCCCGTGATTTCGTTTGCGAGAAGTTCAGTAATAACGCGAGTTCAGTCATATCACGCGTTCCCTAGGGAAGTCACTAAAATTCTGGATAAACAGGAGACTTTGTCCTTCCTTGGGGCTTAAGCTATATCTACACCAAATTACATTAAAATTGCTGCTGCGGTTGTATTTTTTATTTGGTTCGAGTGTTGTGTGATTTGTGGAGTTCGCAGGTGGTATTGGAGCCATTTTCGCTCCGTCTCCCGGTATGTGGAGTGGAAATACATATATTGGTACCTATAGCAGGAACATAGGTTTGCTGAGGCGGAGATTATGAAAGAGGTGAGAAGAGGAAAAAAGGTTAAGTATGTGGATGAAAAACGGAGGTTGTTGGCAGAGGGAAAGAGAGGAGTAGGGGGGATGCCGCAGCTAACGCTGGTGCTGCACTCGTCGAATTAGGGCGCATTATTAAGGCTCGAAAGCGTAACTGGCAAGACTACCTCTAATACCAAACTGCCTATCATAAATATCAAAATGATGCCCCTCAGATAGTCGGATAGCCATTACTTCGCATTTAATACTTATTAAGTAGGGATAAGGCAATAGTTTGATTTTCAATAATATTAATATTATATCCTAATTTTTCAGTTAGTTTTTACGCACCCTAGCGCCCAGCGATGCATTCACATTGAATATTCCCACAGCACCGTATGCAAATGTGTTAGCGCGCGATTTTTTTCGCCCGCAATGCATTTAAAAAAATCACGTTGAGCTGTCACTTGTGACATACGAGGTGACATGTGGTTACCTTGCTTGCATGTTGATAGCTGTGTGACGATTCTTGCACCTTGACTCGTGAAAATCTCAAATAGTAGGTCGACCTATATTTGCAGTTTTTTTACAGAAATACTTAGAAAAATGTATAAAATCAATAAAGAAAAAATTTCGTCTTGGGCGAGATTTGAACTCGATCGAAATTTTTTCTTTATTGATTCTATTTATTTTTCAATTTATTTAGCATTTTTAAAAAAATGCAAAGTTCTATATAAAACAGCTTTCCTCTCGCGACTTCGCCCGCGTTATTTTTGTTTTCCCGTGGGTTTTTTTTCGTAGGAAAATTACCCTATGCCCTTCCCCTGATCTCGAACTATCCCTTTACCAACTTTCATCAAAATCGGTTCAGTAATATCGAAGCCTATTCAATACAAACAAACAAACAATCAAATCTTTCCTCTTTATTATTTTAGTAAGAAAGTAAGTATTCCTCTTTATAATATTAGTATAGAAAAGAAATACTTAGGTTATTACAGTTCTGAAATTTTAGCCAAGTGAGAATTTCAGCCACTGAAATAGGCGTCTCCAAGGATTTCCAAGCTGCGCTACTCGCATCCAGCAGATAATAATGTCCTCCTAACCGATATTCGGTCACGGCGGTCAATCTCCACAGAGACTAGCCATCTGCGCAGGAGATATTATAGTGCACAAGTGATTGCGAAAACGCAAGTGCACTCTCTGTTCCTTAGCTCGCCTAGTCCGATGGGACGGTTAACCGACACGACCAGGGTGAGATCAGGCGCAGGACCCACTGTTTAACGTGCCTTCCGAAGCACGGAGGAGCTTAAGATGTTTCTTATTTTGGTCACCCATCCTAGGACTGACCACAGCGAACGTTGCTTAACCTTAGCAATCGTTCGCTGAGTGCACGCGCCAATGCGCCACCATGGTCCTCTTCTTCCTCGCATCCAGCAGATACAATGGCTACATAAGTTAGAGCCGAATCGAAACTGAACCTTGCGGTCGACCAATCGTAGCGCGTTTATTGCCATTCAAGTTCGATGAGTGGCGTTCTGATTGGTCGATCGCAACGGTTCAGTTTCGATTCGGCTGTAACTTATTAGTAGAATTGGGTCTCTGGTATATAAATACCAGAACAGACCATTACCAGACCTAGTGAACATAAGTTCACTAGGTCTAAGGCAACTGGCGATCGAGCCACCTCCGTAGCATGAACACCGAATCACGATACGATAAAGCGATAAATCGATATGAACTGTCAAGATATTTTAGATATAATGGCTGTATCTCGAAGGCTTCGATCTTCTTCCTGTCCACAGCGATGCTCGAGGACTGCAACTTTGCAACCGCCTCGGTGGTCAAGGTTCTTTGCCTGAAATACAGGTATGTATTTACCTAGTTCAGGAATCAGAAACTCATTTATGTTTGTAATTATTGTTTGACCAATAAATTATTATTATTATTAATTATTATTATTATATTAAGGTTGAGACCTTGATCCGGAGGTCCGGGTTTCAATTCCCCATATGGGCAGAAGATTTTCTATTTGGTTTGGTTGGTGGTAGGGCTTCTACTTACTACCAACTACCACCGTCTTACCTAAGTTTGTCGCCATAATAACAATATTAACAGCATTGTTGTGTTCCAACAATAGAGGTAAGATAGCCAGTTCCTCAGGTGTGGTGGAGTCCAGGTGAAGTTAGCATAAGCCTTCGGCCTCATCGTCAATTATCATCAGGTGAGATGAAGGCCTTTTTTTTCTCGGGGGGAAATGCGTAACCGCACCGTACCCGCCGTTGGCACACGCTCGTCGTGTAACGAGCGTGTGTGGGGCTCTCCCGGCAGAGTGCCAGGCCTACCCACTAAAACCCCCCGGTGTTCTCCTGCCCTTTTAGGCGCGCTAGGTAAGGTCCACACTGCGACTCCACTAGCCACGCGCCCGGGAGGTGGGATGAAGGCCTAGAGCTTCCCTGTCGTATTTAAAAAAAACTCGGATGCATACAAAGACATCGAAAAGGCCAATGTTGGCACCAGCCTCATCTTTGTAAAATTATGGACACATTCTCATTAGCTTGCCTATCGCAGCATTGCTCGTTCGTGTTTGTCACACTCACATCCGCCTCGATTGTTGATTATAGTCAAATCCAAAACATAATCAAACGTAACACTGTGGTCTATTATTGCTTGCGTGCCCAAACACTTCACTTTCGTGAGTAGGTATATCATTCTGTTCTCTATAGAAATGGTTCAAACGACTTCAACCGCGATCCATGTCCATCCACTAATGCCGCAAACACTTGCCATACTTGTGTCATCTCAGCATGACATCTCATTTATGGTTGCTAATCTTTTTACCCCTTAAGAGGAAACACCATCAAGGTCGAGAGAATTCAAAAATTGGTCTTTGTAAAATGTATTGCTGTCGCGCTGTGTGTCCGAACAACTGAACTGAGCGCGATAGGGACAACTGCATCTGGGACCGAATACCTATACCTATAAAAAGTACACAAAATATACGTTTCGTAGTCCCCTGTTTTCTCCGCGAAAACCTTTTTGCGTTAAAAATTAAAGTAAGGCTTTCTCTGTGTTTCTATGTTTTTCCTTTTTTTCATATAATCTTCTTCAATTTGTTTGCTGGACGTTTGAATACCTACAGCAGAAAATTAGGTCGATTTTTTAGGATTTTGAAGGATTAGAAATCTCTTTTATTAATTAACTTAATAAAAAAAGAAAAATATAGGAACATGCTTATAGCGGCCATTGATTTATTGGAAAAAATAAAACAATTATTGCCATTATCCAGGATGGAAACTGGGGACTACGTTTGTATGGAAAAACGGACTGTACGATTTCCTCTTAAGAGGATTGTGAAGCTGTAAATTTTCATACAAAAAGCGATAACGTTTTTCTCCCTCTTTACATAGTCCAATTTTCATAATTTTTGGAAACGTTGTACGTAAATATAATGAAGATCTAGGTTTGTACGTTTTAATTTCAAAGACACGTTTAGCGCAGAGGTCGAGTGATCACCTACTGCGCAACGGGTCGCGAATTCGATTCCCGTACGGGACAAATGTTTTATGGCCTACAGAAATTTTTTCCGGTCTGGGCGTATGTGCATGTGATATTCTATGTTTGTAACTGCACCCACGACACAGAAGAAAATCCTAGTGTGGGGCGACGTTTTTTTAAAAAGAAATGAAAAGAAGAGAAAGTAATATTCCTCAGAATATAAATAAATTAGCATCTAAATATCCATATTTTAGACTTAAAAACAACCTCGAGCATTTTTATCATTTTTGACTAAATTATACTGAATTACAAACAAAAGCAAAACGTACAAACATAGATTAAGATATACTGAATCTAATAAGACCAAAAATGTCTAATTTCGTAAAGGTTAAAACAGTTATCGTCCGAAACAATATTTTAATAAGAAATGTAGGCACTTGCCTCGGACTTTCAACTCTAAGCGGAATGCAACAAACTGCATTTTTTAAAGTGCATACTCGAGCCATGAATTGTCCGTATTTATACAAAATGGAACCACACCACAAATTTCGATTTTTACTTTTTTTGTAGAATACTGAATCAAAGCGCTCAAAATTTCATATACAAAAAAGAACCACATGATTTTTGCCTTGGAACCTTGGTATACTAAAAGCAGAACAGAACCAACAGCAATAATAAACTCTACATAATAAACAAAACCGAACCACAACACAATAGGACTCGATTATTCAAAAAAATTAATAATATTACTACCAGGGCATTTTATGCAAAACAGATCCACACCTACTTGGGACCATTATACATTACACTTATTTCTATTATTAACAATTACTTTTAATACGTTAAATGGAACCAAGTTTCTCTGGTTTCGGTACGCGTAAAATAAATTCATAATTAAAATGCTGATTTTTTTTGTAAAATGGAACCAAACGTCTGTGATTCTATTATGCATAATGTTTTGAAACCTATTTTGAAACCTATCATCGTTCAAAGGTACCAAATGATATGACTAGTTAGGTACAGTTTATTTTATTGCATGTATAGCTCAAAGTGTAGAAAAAACTTTAAGGGTTTTTTTTACTAAATTAATTCTTCACAGACTCGTAGTCCGTGCTCATTTCATTTATATTTTTTCTTTTTGATCTATTCTATATATTATTATTATATTAAGACTTACGACTATGTACTTTTCACTCCTATTCTAAGGTAAGTTGTGCAACTGAATACATTTAGTCATCTATTCTTAGTTGAATATGTATCTAATATTGATCCTTTTTTTATATCTATGGACAATTTTCCACTAAAGTGCCGGTGTGTCGAGTTGCGGGAAGATCACGTGGCTCCTCAACAACTTCCATATCAAGGAAGACATGATCATCACTAGCAAACTCGAGACGGCAAAGGAACTGTCGGACAAAGTAACGACTCGATTCGGGGCGGTCGAGAATCATTGCCTCGGTCCTCATAAATGAGGTTGGAGCATCAAATTGCCTTTTAGTGGATGAAGCTCCCCTAGTCCATTTTGGAGCTTGTTAGAAGTGAACTAAAGGAGAAGAGAATTGGTACTACTGACTGACACGAATCAGATACCCTCCATAGGCAGAGAGCCTGTTCGAAATGCGTTACAGAAGTTCTGCTGCCATTACGTCTGTTACAGAAAAGCTCTTCCGCACACACAGAAGTTCGATGGATGTAGTGTACGCCCTCTGAAACATCTACGTACAAACATTTACACATCACGGTAAGTACTGTGGTAACCTTCTTGCATCTATGACACCGCATTCCACCTTATTGCGTAGATATGCACGATGGCAAGGAATGTCACCCCTTATAAATATAGATTATTCTGGAAGATTAAGGGACGAGCATTGATAGTAAGTTTTTAGACAGACGATCACCAAAAATTAAACGTGACACATTGTAATGAGAGTTGAGTAATTAACATATTGATATATACCTATATGGGTTAAATTAACGTCCCAAGTTCCCAACGATCCCGGAGCGCGCATAGGGCGCTACAGTACTGAGGTCCATGACATGCAGCATGGCATCGGAGGCGGTACTATGAAGGGGCGACGAAAATATTCTCTTCCTTACCTTAAGATAAGAAAAAAGCGTATGGGAGGGATGGTTTCGGCACCGACTGACGATCCATGAAACATTTAGTCCCTATGTTTCATGGATCGTCAGTCGGTGCCGAACCCACGTGGTTGTGTCCAGAGGAGCAGAAAGGAAGAACCCTGGCCACGATAGTGTCTCACACGCGGTGGTTGCCATAACCCAGAAACACGGTATCCTGCACCTACTTCTACGGGGAGCTGAAAGAGGATGACGCAATTAGACTTCTCATTGCCCTTCCCAGCACAATAACAGATGAAGTGGTCACAGAGTACCTACAATGATAAAATAGTGCTTTAAGCACTATCAGGCGCAGCGACCTTGGTGTAAGTAAAAAAAGAGTCCCATCAAGTTTGAAAAATAAACAATAATCCTGGAACCCGAAGCGGACACGTTACATATACAATATGTATATAAAGGCATAAACAGGAAAATGTTAGCACAAGTTACTTAGAAATACTAATATAATAATAGGTCTCTATATGTATTATTTTTTGTGAATTAATGTTTTATTACCATACAATAAATACATAGTTTCATTTTAAGCTTCAATTGTGGTTCTTTTTTGTATAAGAGAAACCCATTAATTAGTAAATGTTAAAACGAACCACATTCACATTTTTTAAATTATCTAGAAAGTTTAAGAGTATTTAGAGCATATTTATATACATATATTTAAATAAGTAATCTATCAATAAATTCAGATAAAATAAATAGTAATTTTACTTCATCTAACAGAGCTGCACATATTTTTGTAAATCCTTCGATATTTCAGAAGCGTGTGTTTGCTGGGTGGTTCCTTTTTGCGTAAATACGGACAATTGGCACTTCACAGTCCTCTTAAGTATTATGATGCCTATCTCCCATTTATCTCCCTAGCTGTAACTATTCTCGTATTGTATTTTAAAATTATAACATAAATGTTGATTATAAAAAAAATACTACCTTGGCGTATCTATAGTTCTTTATATGGTTCGAATGGCCCCTGATATCACGTTGACGTTGACCCTGATTGTTCTTTTTTTTATTTGTTCCACTTCCTATTTTTATTAGCTAAGTAAAAATTAAAACGCCTAGCGACATCTATTGATTAGTAGACTAATATTTTCACAGTATCTTTACTTTATAATGTTGTATCTTCTTACTACAAGATGGCGTTAATAATTTTGAATGTGCTTAAATATACCTAAGCACTAAATAAAACCTATATATGAATACATGCAGGTAAGTATATATGTCGAACATTAAGGTATTTATTGTGTAGGTATGTCAGCTAGCTCGAATATTGCAGAGCTCATACATTCCGATTTTGTTATATCTTTGCAACATGATAGGTGCGTTCCGAATTAGCTTATTATGGGAAAGGGGAACGACGTGAGCGCCGAATGGAATATCGCGCTAGCATCGACAAATGACAGTCAGTTGGCCATTCGGAACTAGTTCACGAGCTTACGACGCTGACGTTTCCTTTAACGTTGACGTCCATTGGTTTGACAATTAATTTTCTGCCACAACACTTAACTTTTGTACATACCTAACCATTATTTAATGGGCACTTAAGTAGATAACAGAAAAATTACTCCACTATGGTATTATTTTCATTATCCCTCACAATGACATTGACACGATTACGATCCGAGGCATGGTCGCCATAAACGCAAGATGGCGAACGAATGTAATGAGCTCATCAATGACTTTAAATAGGGTGCTGTCATCGCGCACATGGTGATTCGAAACGACTTTGCACGCTGTGGGGCTAGCACGCAGGAGAATCGAAAATCGAATCGAAAACCGAATCGAGGAGTTTGTATGGCAATTTCATTAGTTCTGCTACTCACCGCCGTGGCGCTAATAAAATTGCCATACAAACTCCTCGATTCAGATTTCGATTCGATTTTCGATTCTCCTACGTGCTAGCCCCACTGGGCTACGTTCCAAAACATCACCCGGAGTGAGTAGGTGGTGGGGGGAGAGTGGCCGGTTAGGGTGGTCGGAGTGTTGGTTGTTTTAGAACGGCAAGAGTGTTGTCTGCTTTGTTTACATAACCAAATATACAAAAATAAGAAAATATATAATTCATCGGCGCGTCCGTTCGTTTTAATGCATGGATTACATTCCTCTATTTCATCTACGAAAATGCTAAAACCAACAGAATATGAATTCTGTTAAATCGCGGCCTAACCTAGCTTCAGCGGAAATGAAGGCCAATTTTACAATCGTGTCACTTACGATACCTATAGTCTTTTGAATTTAAAATTAGCTTATTCTCGACGTTACGAAGCGCATCCTCGCTCTCCGAGATGCACAAATTGTGTGTGAATATGAAATCTTTGTTATCACAATCACACACAACTTTGAAATCCACACAATTTCCCGCCAAATCCAATCGAGTGAAATTACACCTTGCTATATTATGCGGGTGAGATTCTACTCGATCGAGTGCACTCCGTAGCGTTTTAGGACACGCCACTCCAACACTCTCGAGTGCACCCGAAATGTTTTAGGACATACTTCGGGTGACCGAGTGCACTCGGGTGATGTTTTGGAACGTAGCCAGATATCATATTATCGCCATTCGGAACGCACGTGATTTCGCAGTCTGTGAATCTGTCTGTCAAGTTGTCAACTGTCAAATCCTCTTTCTTTGGACACGCCGTGTGAATCAACAAAACACGCACGTGTAGAAAATGCGTATAGAAACTTGCTATTTCTGTTCATCCAGGATATATCCTGGCCATGGCATTCAGTTTGTCAGAAATGACTGCAAGGTAACATAAGTTTTACATCATTTAAATCAGTAAAGTAAATATTGGCAGGTCGAAGCTAACCATGTTTCCGATTGTAGATTTTCAGATTTTGTCGCTCAAAATGCCATGCCGCTTTCAAAAAGAAGAAGAATCCACGTAAAACGAAATGGACTAAAGCATACCGTAAGACTGCTGGCAAAGAACTAATTATCGACCCATCCTTTGAATTTGAAAAACGTCGCCATACACCAGTCAAATACAACAGAGAATTATGGGTTAAGACTATTGAAGCAATGAAGAGAGTAGAAGAAATCAGACAGAGAAGATCGAACAACTACATAATGCAGAGATTGAGGAAAGGCCGTGAAATAGAATGGCAAAGAGATGTCAGAGAAGTCCAAAGAGATATTTCCCTTATCAGGTACCATATTTTATTTTGAAAACTACGTTTTTAATGATTGGTAACAAAATTGTATATGTACATATAAATTACTTTTCTATAAGGCATAATCTGAGATTGCACAACATTATTATATGATGCCAACACATTCATCAATGACAATATTTAGAATCTTTTCAATATCCCCTTTTCTATATGGGGTTGCAGAGATAATAGCTTTCCTCAAATTCACATCGATTTTAATAAAGCTCTTACATTGCCATTGTAACAACAGATTTATTGAAATCCTGTTTGTGCTGATGTAGGTAATATGAATAAGTAAGTAGTGTTGGTGGCGCTGTGGACTCTGCACATACTTTCCGATTGGGAGGTCCTAGTTCGAGACAGCCATGTATTTATGTGCTTATCTGACTTTCCTAAGCTGAAGGAAAACATTGTGAGGCAACCTACATACATCTGTGAAAAATTCAAAGAAGTATGTGAAGTCAACCAATCCGCACTGGGTCAGCATGGTTGACTAAGGCCTAATCACCCTAACATAGGGTAGCCTCGAGCCCCTCGGTGGGGATGTATATGAGCTGTGATGATGAAAAAGTGAAGGTTCTTCTGTATTGACAGTGTGCATGTAACAGCCATAATAATAATTATTATGGCTGTTTTTCTGATGCCCAAAACAAATGCCGGGGATTAGAAAAATGTTCCATATAACTACACATTTTTACTTCAATGTCTATGCCTTTGCCATTCATGCCATTGGGTGTGCCACTGCACTGCCAATAAGTACACCATCTTATTGTACTAAGCATAACTTCTTTAATAATGTTCTGTAAAAATTATTTGTGCTACATAGGAAGAGGCATTTCACTCACTGCATGGTTAATGCATTATCATATTTAAGAATCTTTGTATGTATGACCAGTGTATTTCAAATAAATATTTATTATTATTATTTATTAAATTTAAAGAGATATTTTCATAAATTCACGTTCAAACTAACCACCTCCATGGCCTAGTGGTTGTTCAATATTGATCAGTCTGGTATGGGGTTTGATATCCCATGGGGGCAGAAGTTTCTCTGCGTGGTTTGGTTGGTTGTAGGAATTCAAAGCCCCCCTGGGCAGCTTCCATAGTCTACTTAAGTTTCTTGCGATAATTACAATGTTAATAGCATTGTTATGTTCTGACGATGAGAGGTAAATAACCAGTTCCTCAGTAATTGAGGAGTCCGGATGAAGCACACTTTCATCTTCATCCTTATTGTACCACCTACTATTCGGTGAGATAAAGGCTAAGCTTTCATGTTGTGAATAAAAGAGAACCGGTAGTAATTTATTATTAACTAGTAGGGCCCGGCGGACTTTGTCCCGCCCGATTACAGCGCCACCTACCGGGTCCAACTGTACGTTTAAACCTTCCTTGGACCTATTCAAATACACACAGAAAATTTCATAAGAATCGGTGGAGCCGTTTCAGAGTTTTTGCGAGACTAACACACAGCGTTTCATTTTTATATATAAGAAGATTTTGAGTGTTTAAAAAATATATATTTTACACTAAAATTGATAAATAATAGATAAATGTTTGTTTACCACTAGATCACCAGCTGCTGGACTTAAGCAGCGGCAAGCAGAAGAGGAAACAGAAATGGATGTGGAACCTGAGACCATTGAAGTGGTGGATGCTAAAGGTCGCAAACAAATCATTGAGGCGCCTGTGATGGTGCCAGCTACGGGTGAGATGATTGAAGATGGAGGAGATGTTGAACTATAAACTTTACAATTTGTATTTCTGACTAGTTATTAATGTTAAGTTATTAAAATACTTTAAAAACTCTCCTTTTTTATTTCTGGGTTAAATGTGTATTATAAAATATGGTGATAGGGGGCTGATATTCTAACTTCGGTTGCTAACTAGAACTTTCATTTTTAAAGAAAACTTTATATCAATTACTAGTGAATGGTTAACTTATGGTGGCTTTTATTATAGCAATAATGCACACAAAGTTTCTTAAAAAAATGACAGTTCTATCTAGCAATTACAGTCTCATAATATTAATAAAAAGTACCTATTTTACTGGTTGCCTAATAAAGTTATTCTTTTTTATATATAAAAATATAATGTCCATATGGCCTAAGAATGTGTGCGTATGGATTGAGGAGCCTCATCAATATTGTCATATTTTTTTCTTCAGGTGTTAATAAGCAAACTAAGGGACTCAAACTCATACCTGTGCATGAGATGAGCACATGAACACCTAGGCGGTTGGTTAGAGATTTCATTTCTATCAAACCACCTGATGTCTAAACTAGATAGGTTTGAACAGTAAGACATGCAGTGAAATAACTAGGCTCGACATTTCATGTCACAAGTTGGCAACGTATCGGGCTACTTGTCGGAATTGCAAATTTTGCCTTTGTGTCAGTAGTACCATTGACTAGTACCATTGATGGTACAAGTGTATCTTTAGTATCTTTGTATCTTTAGTACCATTAAATTAAATTAAGGATATTCCCTGTAATTGTAACCAAATATTATGGTACTAGGGATACAAATTTGTATCCTTAGTACCATTGACGAAAAATAAAGACATTCTGACGCCATTGCTATCCTACTTACTCTTTTCGTTTGTTTTCCATCGACTGTATTGTACTTTAACTTGCAATGTATATGTATGTATATGTGTTTGGAATACACCTTTAGTTCCTATGACAATGCAATTATGTAAGTAATTTAGTATCGTTGTAAAACCAAAATTACGGATTGTACAACCCCTCCAATATGAGTATCAAATGAAAGGGCTTGACTTATAGACTAGGTACAGTAAATCAAAACCAAGATGACCGCCGTAAATGAAAAGCTATTAAATAAAGAAAAAACATTTTTAAAAACAAGCTTATTTACTCTAAAAAGAGGAAAATAAACTTATGACACATTTTTTATGATAATAGAAAAGCTATTTTTTTTGCAACTAAAAAAGCAAACTGCCCTCCTGATGGTAAGTGGTTACATGTGGCTCCTGTGAGATTCGCAGCAAAACTGCAACCCCCACAAGGGCCACAGTGTACGTTGCCAACTTGTGATATACCTTGTCACGGTACCCAGTAATTTTAATGCCATATCTCTTAACCTTTAAGCCGGAACACAGCAATGCAAGTACTGCTGCTTTGAGGCAGAAATAGGTTCGAGCTTGTCGCAAGATTTATAAAAACATAGATGTTTTAGAATTCCAATATCAAGTTCGAGTTAAATGCGTATTGTATTATTATAGATAAATCTCGCGACCAGCTACTAGCAAAAACAAGCTTTCTAAAAAGAGTGTAAGTAATAAACTTATGACCTTATGACACAATTTTTTCTGATAATATAATATCAGAAAAAATTGTGTCATTTTTGAGCATAAAAGCTTGTTTTTAAAAATGTTTTCTTCTTTATTTTTTGTAAGTTGCTTATGACAATGTTTTTTATTTTAGTTTATTTATAGTGCCTACTTTCCTTGTTCTATACCTACTTCGAGTTTGTTTAGTTGTACATCGTAACCATGTTGTCACTAGTACCATTGATGGTACTATCGATACAACAATACTCTTGTATGGGTACGCCAATATTAATGATGGGTACTACTGATCCTAAACTAGTGTCATTAGTACCATTGATGGTACTAAGGATACAAAGTCGTATCAGTTGTACCATCAATGGTAGGTACTAGTCAATGGTACTACTGACATAAAGGCCAAATTTTACAGAAAACATTATTGTTGAGCGTCGCCGATTGTGGCGAGTTGAGATCCCTTCAGTCCGGTGTCGCCGTTCAATGCCACTTGAAATCTCTTCTCCGCTCAAGAGTGGGTATCCGTTTCGAATGACCAAGATGTTGAGTGTGATGCTATCTGGCAAAACCCAGTTAAATTTAATGATTATGATTTGTAGTATAAAATGATATGTAGGTACTTGCTAGGGATGTTACTTAAACTGGTTTCTAGATGATCACTTAGGAGCTTTATTTACTTGTTCACAGGACGACTTCAACTAACTGACTATAATTTTACAATATTTGGCCCTATACCTATTTGTGGACTCTCCCTATTTTATAGACTATCCCTTGGTCGGCGGGGGGACATCCCGCCCGCGGACCAAACAAAGGGCCCGCATTAAATTATGACACAGTTCCTGGGAAATGGGGCGCGCATAGGCTTCGCCTACGTCCGCCGGTTGGTTACAAGCTGGCTGTCCACATGATGGCAAGTGGCTTGTCGCCTATAGGTACTATAGGCGACAAGCCACTTGCCATCATGTGGACAGCCAGCTTGTGTGTGGTATCATAGTTTTATTAAAAGAAATGGATCGATGAGTGATGTCTCCTTTAAAATCAGTGTAAAAAACAGTTCATAAAGGACTAAAACATTTGAAATTATGTAGGTAAAGTAACTGGAAAGAGTTGTCACAAAACACAGGCGTAATGGATGGAACACTATTTCACATGAAACATACATAACAAGAGTACAAGACATCTTATATACAGTGCGTAACAAAAACCCTGTGAACCCTTATAGGAGCTTGCTCAGAATCAATAAAAGACTAGCTTTTCGCTCGCGGCTTCGCTCGCATTATTTTTGTTTCCCCATGGGAATTTTATATTTTCCCGTAGGAAGAATAATTTTGTAGCCTATTATGTAGAAGACAGCTTTACTTTACGCAGCTTGGCCCGTGTTGTTTTTGTTTACCCGTGGGAATTTTATATTTTCCCGTAGGAAAAGTGGTGTTGTAGCCTATGTTACTCAGGGATAATGTAGCATTCTAATGGTGAAAGAATGTTTTAATCGATCCAGTAGTTTCGGAGCCTATTCAATACAAACATACTGTTGATGATAGAGAGAAACTAATTAAATTGGGAAATAAATAAAAAGTGACACGTTTCTCTTGAGTTTAATGTTCCTACTAATTTTTGACAATGTCAAGCATAAAAAAGAACATAGTTTCAAATACGAAGTACAAATCAAATATATACAGGGTGTAACTGAACACCCCAATAACATTTGAGGGTATGTATCCATCAGAAGTAGAGATTCTGTAGGAAAAATATTAGGGCTAATAAACCTACTTTTTTTTTCCATACAAACTAAATAAATTATTTTTTGGTATTAAGTGCCGACAGCCCTACGTAAGCGTACGAGGAATACTACGCTCACGTCATACAAACTAAATAAATTATTTTTTGGTATTAAGTGCTGAAAGCCCTACGTAAGCGTACGAGGAATACTACGCTCACGTCTGTCACGTGTCATTTTGTGTTTAAATTTCTTTTGTGTTAAGAGCTGATTATGGTTGTCACTTGGAAGTTTTTGCTTTTAGTTTAAAATGAAATAACTCTGAAAGTATTGGGGTTCTAGGTCTCAGACAAGCACCGAAGGTCCATTTAGTATCTAACTTATATGCCCCTTAAATGTTATTGGGGTGTTCAGTTACACCCGGTATAAATAAAATTATGACCAAAAAGGTCGGTGGCGTTTCTGGTCGCCAACACATACAAATAGATATGGCATCATAAAAATTCGAAATTGTAAGATTAATTCTCTAATAATCCTCATACATTTTTTCTTTACAGTAGGTATATAAAATTAATTTTGAAATCCCCATACAAATAGTTGGGCTATTTGTATGGGGATTTGAAGGCCTGGGGGACTTCAAAATTATATTTTACAATTTTGAATTTTCAAGATATTATCATAACTTTTATACTTATATCGATTCTGAACATGCTTCTAAAAGGGTTCACAGGGTTTTTGTTACACACTGTATAAAATTCTCGTGTCAGTGTTTGTTTATTTATTTATTATTGAACTCCTCTGAAACGGCTTGACAGATTTTTATGATTTTTTTTGTGAATCTTTGGTAGATCTCAGAATAGTTAGTAGGCTATTTTTTATACCCCTGGTTGATAAGGGCGGCCCTCCAGAATTTTTTGGACAATTATTATTATGGCGAAACGTAGTTCGCGGACACAGCTAGTAACTTATAAAATATGATTTATTTAAATAACACTTTAAATGAATCATATTTTTATCATTCTGAGTATTGCTTTTATTATAAACTCGGGTACTTACTTAATGAGTATACCCACGTATAATTACGGTTTTACACAATAATAGTATTAATGAAATGTCATTAAGGCCAAGGACCGAAACCACTTTCCATATAAGGGGTTTTTGATTGGGTAATTTATAGACTTGTTTTCACAAACCCTATCAATACGGTAAGCATTTCATCGACTTACTGCACCGAAAGGCTAACCAAAATAATACAGTTAATTAGGGTAAGCACTTACCGCATCCGAAAACCCCATTGAGGCTAACCCTATCAATAGGGTTTTAACGCGCACAAGCAATTCAAGTTTTTACGTCAAATGCATTAGACTTATTGTTGCATAACCGTTTACGTGTGTAGTTCTCGACAGCCGCAAAATATCGCCCCATCAAATAATAAGGAATAATAAGTTATTCGCACTAAAGTTAATTTTCGTGTGACTCGTCAATCAGTTTACGTTAAGATGTCGCCAAGCTGCGCGCCAGTCGCGGTGCAGCTTGTTTGTTTTTACAAACTTGTATTTAGCCTGCACTGTATGTATGTGTATTTGTATGTATGTTTGTATGTTCGGGTCATTTTTTTATATAAAATCATTTCCGTCCGGAACCAAATACACGAATAGACAGCTTTTGTTGCGTATTAAATGTTTGTGAATAGCAAAATTTGTAACTTTTTACAACAAAGTTCCACATGGTGTCAGTTACACTTGCCTTTTTATAAGTTTAAAGAGCATGTAAAAAAGACTCTAATGAGTAAAGGATAATAAAAAGTCAACGATTATTTAAATGATGCCAATGCCTGGTGTTTAATATGAAGTTATTATTTTATTCGTTATAATGTCAATAATCGTGTTGTTGTTATAGCTATTGATGTTAACAGATATTGTTGTCAGAAAAGAACTGACACTGATTTTGAATTATATAGACTAAGTTATCATATGTTTGGTAACAACATACCTAATTTTTTGTATTATGGTTAGTGTATAAGTCTATAACTTATTTTTTGACATTTTAAGTGTATGTAAGCATACCGATTGTATTTTTTTAACTTTCAATGACTATGTAACGAAACCAAAATTGTAAATGGCGATTTAAAAGAGGAGATAAAAAAATTTGACCTTTCGAGTTTCTTGCCTGTTCTTCTCGAGAAGGCTCTCCCAATTTCCGAACAGGTGTAGATTCAACTTTTTTTTTCATTGCTACTTGTATTTGCAGAGTATATTCAGGATGTATGCACATACAAGGTTAAATATATTTTCTTTAAATTGGAATGTTTTGCTTTGTTTTGACGTCAATAAGTGCCTGTAAAGGCCTAGGTTGAATAAAGATTTTTGAATTTGAATTAGTGCGTGTTGTCATTCTTAAGGACTTATTCGTCAACTGGCGAGTGCGAAACTCGCGAGCGCGCGCCAGTTGGCACCTTCCGATTTTATTTTATTTTATTTGTCGTCAACTCGCGCGCTCATGTAAAGTACAGTCAAATAAAAAAAGATTGAAACCAAAAACTATAAAAACTAGCTATTGCCCGCAGCTTTACCTGGGTTTGGAAGGTTGGTAACTGAGTCTTTGTGTTTTGTTTTCTGGGTTGGAATTGAATTTTAAGATATGTACAATCGTATTTGGTTTTCATTTTCGGACCAAAACGTTGCTCTGCCCAGATTAGCATGCTTAAGCGTGCTTTGGTTTTTATAATAAAAATTAAGCCTTTAATACTGCCGCCTGTAGAGAAAATATGGAAATAAAACAGTTAATATTTAACTATGGACGTAGGGTCTCTAAGGCCCCTTGTCTACAAATATAAGGACAAACATATTTTTATTTCCTTCTACTTTTAATCAATTTTTCTTTAAAAATGTTGAATATAATTAGCTGTGCAGCCAGCAGTGCGTCAGAAAATATCGATAAAGCAATTGTATTACGATTGCTTTTGTTAAATAGGTGTCATTTTTCTATTTTTTTACCTACGAGCTTTCTTTTTTGTTTAATTTACTTATTAGAATTCATAATTGAGGAAAAGTAGTTTTTCTTGTTAGATGAGACTTATTCCTATAATTATTATCACATAAGTTCTTTATTTCGTTATACTAAGTAAAATTTATTAACATTTTATTTAATTTGTATTGGTTTAGTTTGATTTGAACCTATTTATTACGATTAAGACATAAATTTTAGCCTAATATCTAAAAAAATGTGTAAACTGCGTAACGAAGAACAGGGGCCTCAGTGACCCCGTCCATAGAAGTGTAAGGAAAAAATGACGTCCAAAATTAAAGGCGAAACAGTGAAAAATATTTGAATGTGGAAGTTTTTAGTGATGTAGGAGTAAATTGATGATTTTACTTAGTTAAAATAAGTATTATACTTACGTCTTCTAATGTGAAACGTATACTTAAGTTTAAAACTTAACAAAAACTAAAATTTTCACATAAAATATCGAGAAGACTCGTGTCAGCGATATCAATGGCGGGTGCTACCTGGCTAAATGCAATTGTTCAAAATCAAAATAAATCAAAATCATTTATTCATTCACAATAGAAAATGGTAGGTATAGTTGCAGATGGTCAGCTTTAAAAAGGTTCAACATTTTCTAGTTATACTACTTATACTACGATAACATGTGAATATGTGTTACAATAAAAGTTTAAAAACTAATACTAAAACTAATTATTACTTAAAAATTCTTTAACAAAAAAAATACATAGCAACCATTAATATAACTCAACTTTAAATCTGTTAAATGTTAATTTTTTACTGGTATTATACAGTGTCCCCGGATAAGGTGCACAAACGAAAATGGGTGAAACTAGACTACAATTGATCGAAAAAAATTGTATTTAATATTTATTTTTATTTTTTTATTCTCTTTTTAAGACCTTTTGTGTTTGTAAAATTGTAACATTGTAACCACTGCGTGGATTTTGTTCAAATAAAAACAATAATGATGCCAAAAGATTAACACGGTATGGTAAATAAAAAAAGTCCATAAAAGCAGTCAATAGGGAGAAAAACATTTTTTTTAACTAATTTTGAACATAAAAGTTAAATTTTGAGTAAATGTTTATTTTTACTAAATAATGCCCCCTATAACAAATTCTTTTTATTACCTCCTATTAATCCAGATCTTATAACCTTTCCAACAAAAAAAAACAACATTCTGTCTCTAATACATGTTTAGCTACGAGGCTTTAATTGAGGGGCCTGCTAACGCGCCGTCCCCTGGCGCCCGCGCCGCTGCATTTTTGTCAACCGCTGAGGTATCTTTTCTTAAATTGGAATTTAGCTAAACACATTTAAGCATTTTTTAAACTTAAGCTAAGCTTTTTCATTGTAAAATTGATTAAAACAAAAAAAACAAATCACAATAAGTATTTATTACAAAAAATCTAAAAAAACATTTTTTATTAACTGCATTATTTGGTAAAAATAAACATTTACTCTAAATTTACTGAAGGGAGACTCTGTACCAGGGTCGTCTGCTTAGGTACCTCCGTCTTACCTATTTCTGCCGCAAACAGCAGTGCTTGCATTGCTGTGTTCCGGTTTGAAGGGTAAGATATGGCAGTGAAATTATTGGGTACTGTGACTTTACATCTTGTGTCACAAGTTGGCAACGTACACTGTGGTTCTTGTGGAGGTTGCAGTTTTGCTGCGAATCTCACAAGAGCCACATGTATTATAGGTGACTGTTACCACTTACCATCAGGTGGGCAGTTTGCTTGTTTGCCAACTTTATGCAATAAAAAAAATTAACACTTTTATGTTCAAAATTAGTGAAAAAAAATGTTTTTCTCCCTATTGACTGCTTTTATGTACTTTTTTTTATTTACCATACAGTCCCCGTTTTCCATTTAAGCGTCACCATTTTGTCACGCTAACATCAAATGCTAACCACGTTTTGCGTTTCTTATAAGAAATGTTAAAATTTTTAACCGCGCTATGTTTCACAAAGGTAACCTAACCTAAAAATCAAGATATTGTTTAAATGGAACGCATTACGTCAACATACGATGCTAGCCCTGCTAGCGTCAAAAGCTAATGAAACGCGATGATGCTAAAAATTTTGAAAATGCTGCGAATCTGCGCTCAAATGGAACGCGCCTATAGTTAATCTTTTGGCATCATTATTGTTTTTATTTGAATAAAATCTACGCAGTGGTTACAATGTTACAATTTTACAAACACAAAAGGTCTTAAAAAGAGAATAAAAAAATCAACATTAAATACAATTTAATTTTAAAATTTTTCTTCTCTTTTTTTATCGATAAATTGTAGTCTAGTTTCACCCATTTTCGTTTGTGCACCTTATCCGGGGACACACTGTATATAGAGATACACATTCAACAACAGTTAATTATGAATTTTGTAGAATTTGGCCGAACACCAGGGTCAAGTCTATTTATATATCTTGTATATTTATTTGGAAATAATTCTTTAGTACTTTTAAAGATACTTCTATTTTGTTTTACAAATTTTGCAATTTCAAATATACACGGTGTTTCATAATAACCAATAAATATTTTATCGTTATCTAAAACTAATTAATAAATAGTTTATCCCGTAATGTTATTCAACCCAAAATTTTCATGTATATCATAATATCATCATCATGTCTATGATTTACATGAAAATTTTGGGTTGAATGACATTACGGGTAAATACAATTAATTAATTAGTTTTAGATAACGATAAAATATTTATTGGTTATTATGCAACACCGTGTATAGGAAGGGGTAGTAAATTAAGTTTCTTAAAAAGTATTCATAGTGAAATTCACTCACATTGCTTAGTTTTAGACAGTTAATATAATAGGTAATAAGCCAAATTCTTGAGTCATTGTGATATTGTTGATAATTATTAAGGAAATAAGCAGTTTTTTGTCATGTTGATTTATATATTTATCTCAAAACTATGTTTTGTTTTATTTTAAACTTACATCGTATAAAGTATCTTAAACATTAAAAAAGGTACCTACTTTAAATTTACTTAAACATTTTTGTAGCTGACTGTACATAAATATGTCAGATTCCACCATCGAGCGAGTTGACGACCAAAAAATTAGGTAAAATCGGAAGGTGCCAACTGGCGAGCGCTCGCGAGTTTTGCGACCAGTTGACGAATAAGTCTTCTTAAGTTATTAGGAATTTGCTGCGGTAACGTAGGATTTCCCAGATCTCGAAATCGGCTGAACGCAGAAGTTTGAAAAAAAAACGATAATAGACCTTAATTTCTTCAAATTAGTTCAAGCATTAGTTTTTGATTTGCTTGATGAATAACTATGTAATGGCAAATGTTGCTATTCACAAACATTCAATACGCAACAAGAGCTGTCTATTCGTTATTTTAATGCCCTAAAAAGAGGAAAAACATTAATTTATTACATGATACATTTTTTTATTAAAATATAAAAGCTTGCCGCAATATTTTTTTAATAAAACAAATATTTTTCTTAGAGTTACCAATATCAAGATCAACTTAAATAGGTAAGTATTGTATTATTCTTTATCTACAGTCTCGCGACAAGATTTATAGCTGTATTATAGATTCCATGTTTATAATAATTTAACATAAAACTTGAAAACAGATATCAGCGTCAATCTAATAAATAAGAAAACACTGCCGTCCGCCGCCCTCACCGTCGGCGTCGGTCGAATCAATCAATGTTAGTAAAAATCGCGAAAATGTGCGGAAACAAGATAGGAGACAATAGGGTAACCTTATTAGTTGGTAAGCACTTAAAATTAAAGGGTAAGCTTATTCAAAAAAGTTTCCGCAAGGAAAGACTAACCCTATCAATGGGGTAACCCTATCGTTCGGTAACCTTTTGATAGGGTTTCCCTAACAATCGGGTTAATCAAATAAAGGGGTTTTCCGGTCCTTGATTAAGGCATCATTTTCCAGATAGCGTGTCGAAATGTATCCATTTCACGTAAGCAGCCTTAATCTTCTCAGGGTTATACAACAATGTGAACCTTTAGTGACGTTCACGATATTTTTTTTGAATAAATAATAAAAAATAGTCTTCATTAAAAAATGTCTTGATAGAAAGCTTATTTGAATCGTCATAATTTTTTTGACTTTGGTATCTGCATGTAGCTTACTAATAGACTAAGTTCTATAATACTTACTCGGAAATTATACCTATACGTACCTACTATTACAGTGGTGCTAGGTAGGTACAACTTTTTCATCTAACCATTACCTACTCTGTGCTCTAACGTCTGACGTTCGGATGAAATAATTGGCCCGTTCAAACTAGACTGTCAATGCAAGTTACAACCGGTCACTTATCATAAAAATTGAATTGAAGTTACAACCGAACAACCAGCCATCGAATGATGGTTGAAAAATGCTCTGCGTAGCTATATGAATGCCAATCTCTTAGATGAGATATACTCTGCAATAGTGGTATCATCAATAGTGTCACGAAAACTAACTTAAAACAAATGCTAAGTAACAAATTTAATTTACCTATGTTTGTTCGTAATTTTGTATTTAACTTTTGTGATGAATAAAACCAAAGCGATAAATGCTTCAAAAAGGTTACGCGCCCCTGACTAATTCAATTAGAAGCCTTTGAATTGAGTCACATTACAAAAATCACTTCATTACTGGACGTGCGAAGAGTATGTTTTCTCGTGCAATGCCCTTTTTCTCGACTATAATATCATTGTTAATAGTGTTTGTTGTGAGGTGAATAGGAAATACAGGAATGGGTGTTTATTTGGTGTTGCTAAGCTGCATCGTGGCGTTTATTTCGTATCTCATGTACCAGAGATACTCACATGAGTACAGCAGCATAATACTGAAGCCAAACAAGAGATATGATTACATAATTGGTAAGTACTGTGTTACATAATAAAAGCTTTAGTCAGTTAACGCCTGATAAAATTATACGCGCAATAGTGTTTAACGTCGAGTTAGTCAAACGGGAAAAATAGCTGTCATTTTAAATTGCATTAGGCGCCGTATATGAGTGTTTTATTGCATGATATTGGATATAAAAATTATTTATTTAAATCGTCGATTATTGGCTATTTAATGTTAAAGTTGAATAACGACTTCATTCTTAATAACATAAAATAAGTAATGTGACTAGTGGTGCATCCTATTAAAATTGAACGACTGATGATCGAGATGATCAACTAGTTGCTTCATAATAACAGTATGTCTTACAAAATGTAAGGTCACTTAATGCTGATGAACTACGATTAATATCAAAATGATGCCTCCAGGGTTTTTGTAGTTATATAATCACCTTTCGAAGTCGAAGCCCGAGGAAAGATAGTGCATGAGAATAGATAATAATCATTTGCTCATCTTTGTCTAATGGAGGCGTATAGCTTTCTAATTGAAAAAGATTTCGGAAATCGAAATTGTGCGCATGCATCTGTGAATGAAGCTTATTTGGAAATAAAACGTAGGGTCTTGGTCTGTGTTAACCCAGACAGCTTGTGTGTAATTTTTAATAAGTAGGTATTTCTCTTAGAATAATAACTATTCTAAGGTATTTCTGTGGTAATTCAGTTGGTGGAATAGGTATGAGAATATGGTTGGTATCTAAAAAAATATTATAAAATTAATGCTGAGTGACTCTCTTTCTCTCATATGTTTACGTTTCATGTAAGCCGCTAAACCAAATAGAGACGTCTAGCCTAGACACAAATTATAATATTAAATTCATATATTTGTCATGCACTCATTAAAATGGAACAAGCTGAATATACAGTTATGGTACAAGGGTCCACGTCATAATGCTGCTACCGTGGCTAACAGCTTCAGATTATTATTATTCTGCCCTAACTAAATATATTAAGGGACGGGCCTTAATATATTTAGTACAATGTTTATTTACAAATGCGGTACATAGGGCAACATAGTAGCACATTCTAGGTATCACATACCTATACCACGGCGAGTGTTCTGGAGAGCATTTTTTCCTTAATCCCACCTTCATTCCTTTTAAGGACTACATGCGCTGGCCTGCGTTGTCACCGTCTTACAGTGACTACCACTTCAACGTAAAACAAGACATTTGGCAACTCATTTCTTTGTCGTACAGTCAAATAATGGAACTCTCTGCCAGCACACGTATTCCCTCCTCCTTACAATCCCGAGTCCTCTAAAAGAGACGTGAAGAAGCTCCTTGCAGCAGACAGAGCACGGGCTGCCAAGACTGGACCTCACGCATTATCTCACAATTCACAAGGGCTTTAATACGTTGTAGCAGCAGTCGGAGCACAGGCACGCCAAGAAATGTATGATGAAACTCAATCACACGTGTTCCTTGATGAGCGTCAAGATTTTTTTATCACGTCAGTCCCACTAAATACGCGCCGCCGCGCCATGCTTCTCTTTAAGACTTAGAGATCATGTCACTGAAATTGTGAGATAATGCGCGACTCAAGTCCAGTCTTGGCAGCCCGTGCTCCGCTTGCTGGTCGACAAGGTGAGGGTGGCTAATGCAGCGTGTAGGTATTCTATCTCCTGCATTAGCTATCTTCGCATTTGGACGCTACTTCCACTTATCATCAGTGGGAATGGAGTCATTTGCTAGGCCCAATAAAAACCTGTTGAGCCTCGGCACTATGTATAAAATGTTTTACCTGGATCAATTGGCTCGTTTCGAACATTCCTGCGTTATTAAATTCTGTTGTATGTGGTATTCGTACATCACTGCTGACTATCCAATGTGAGGTTAATCACTTACTGTCAATAAGCCGGTGTATGATGTTATTGAATTGAAAACTTTGAAAAATTTGTAAATCAAATTACTACGACTCAAATTATTACTACTACGCTAGACAATTTTGTTGTATAAAAAAAACTTTGACAACTTATTGTTGAAAAATAAAGCTTTTAAAGGGGTCAACGAAAGGAGGAATGCAGATTCCTCCTTTCGTTGGAAGGAGAAGTAGGCTTTGAAAAAACTTAATGAAAAACCTGTTTCATCGATCCTTCAAATTCGACCCCTGTGGTGACGAGTTAGAAATCACGTAAAAGCTGAACGGAACAGAATGACAAACGCCGTTATTTATATCATAAATAGGTATAACTTGACTTGATAACGCTGGATATTATGGCTTTGATATGGCGAATCGATGCCACATCAATTCGCCATAACAAAGCCATAATACAAAGAAAACGCTTTTAATCAAAAATGTCAACTAAGTACCTAACTGGTTAAAAAACAGAAGTACCTAATTATTTTCCATGTTCAGTAGGTGCAGGGACAGCAGGATGCGTTCTAGCATCCCGTCTCTCGGAGAACCCCGCAGTCGAGGTGCTGCTGGTGGAAGCTGGCGACCATATGGGCTACTTCACCAGGATCCCGCTGACGCCGACGGCTGCTCAGCAGGGGCCGAATGACTGGTCGGTCAGGACCAAAGCGCAGAAGTACTCGTCGTTCGGTCTCTGGGGGCAGGTGTGTGCAGAGCTGATGTGTTTACCTAAAGAACATTAGACTTAGACTAGTTGTTTTTTAACGTAAGCATAAGCCGTCTTATTGTGACTACCACTCCAACGCGAACCAAGTTTCTATGTCCCACGATCAAAAAATTATCAACACTCTCTCTCTCTCTCTCTCTCTGAATCCCAGGTCCTTTAAAAGAAGCATAAAGAAGCACCTTGGAGGTCAGCAAGGTAAGAGTGGCTAATGCAGCATGTATTCTCTCTCCTGCACCAGTTATCTTGGCATTTGGACTCTTCTTTCGCAGGTGAAATCGAATCATCTGATTGAAAAAGCTAACGGATCACCTGATGTTGAGGCCAGGAAATTTAGTTACTCTTTTTCTTCCCGTTAAAGCCGACTAATAGAGTTTACAATAGTCACAGAGCCGTGGGAAGAAATGGAACCTTTTTATGAGACCGATAATCCGTAACTATACCAAGAGGCTAAGTTGAGTAGACCGCCCACGCTATGTCATAGGAGTTAGTAGGTTCACCAGCGGCTGTCCCATTAGTGGCCATACATGTCGTCTCACTCTCTCTCTCTCTCTCCACCCCAAATATAGGTTACGGTCGCGATCTGCGGCTAATACTCGCACAACTCGTAAAAACTTTGAATTCGATTTTTTTCTCGAACGATAATTACAGTTCAGCCATAACAACACCAGTGGGGCTAGCACGCAGGAGAAACGAAAATCGAATCGAAATCCAAATCGAGGAGTTTGTATGGCAATTTTATTAGCGCCACGGTGGTGAGTAGCAGAACTAATAAAATTTCCATACAAACTCCTTGATTCGGATTTCGATTCGCTTTTCGATTCTCCTGCGTGCTAGCCCCACTGAGTGCCAAGTGCGAGTTTTGTCGAGCTCTACTCGATCGTACGCATCGAACGCGTTAACGCGAATTTGTATGGAATTAGAGCAGCACCATGTAATAGCTGCTATGTAATGAGACAGCTTCATCTAGTCACTACTAGATGGCACTGCTCTAATTCCATACAAATTTGCGTTTACGCGTTCGATGCGTGTGATCGAGTAAAGCTCGATAAAACTCGCACTCCGCACACAGGACATGTCGAGCCACGCCATTTTTTTTTAATTGATAGTCGCTTGTGTTGTATCGAGTGCTCGGGAGTAGTCGAGATGTCACTTTCAAAAAAGTAGTTATGGTTTTTATTACTTTTTCTTTATTTTTTGATTTTTCTTTTATATTAGATACTTAATGTAGAATTTAACTTAGCATCTCGTTTGTCTAAATAAAGACTTGAAACCGTTATTTATTCAAAATTTTTTTTACAAAAAATAGAACCGACTTCAAAAACACTTAAAAATAATCTTCTTCTATATTGAAGTCGGTGACAAATTTTAACACTTTCTAGGAGATCATCGTTTGGCGCCGACTTCAATATACATAGAAGAAGATTATTTTTAAGTTTTCAGTGTTTTTGAAGTCGGTTCTATTTTTTGTAAAAAAAAATATTTTTAACTTTTTAGTGAATGAAATCTTTTTAATGAAAGAAACCCTAATTTAATACTAGCTCACCTTCGGTGAGCTGGTATTAAGAGCTTATTATTGCTGTTTTCCTCGATTTTCTATGGGATCCCATCATCCGATCCTGACTTTGGTAACCATGGGACCACCCTTGCAGTATACTCTATCAAATACAAAAAGAATTTTGGAAATCGGTTTAAAAATGACGGAGATATGAGGTAACAAACATAAAAAAAATACAACCGAATTGATAACCTCCTCCTTTTTTGAAGTCGGTTAATGAAAATTACTTTATTGAAGGTTTATTTATGTAAAATAAATAGTAAGTAGAAAAATATTCTCTCGGCAAGTCAACAGACGTTCCTTCTAAACATGGGAGCTTGATTGGCTGAGCTGTAACTACAGCTCGAGAAAAAAAATGAATATGATCTTTTTTTGAAGCCGCCAGAATCAGCCCCCACGAAGTGCCAATTCGCCGAGCATATCGAAACATTACTCTATTGTAACCCGTCTGCCCAGCGAGTTAGAGTAGATCAATTCCTTCTCGTCTAAGAATACACCGTACACAGCAGTAGATTGGTTGAAAGGACCTAATTTAAACAACATTTTCCAGTCACAAATCCTCCCAAGAGGCAAAGGGTTAGGCGGGTCTGGGCAGATCAACTTTCTTCTTCACGGGTTCGGTCTGCCCGGTGAGTTCGACCGCTGGGCCCGCCTCGGCTTCCGTGGCTGGACTTCCGAAGACCTGAGGCCTTACTTCGTGAAAGCCTTCGGCACTGTTCGCAACGAATTCGACTCTCAACACTGCTCTATTGACGGCGTATGCCCTGGTGAGAAGGTAGGAAGTTTTTAAAAACAACTTGTTATAAACTAAATTATAAGTACATAAAAGGCGTTAATGATTTTCCTCAGGGATGTCCAAAAAATTTCGATTTTGGTTAAGTTACATTAATAAAGTTTCAAATAGACACATTGTTATTCCAGGCGCCTATGAAACTGAAGTTGCCAGACGACGAGGACGAGCTGATGAGGACCTTCAGACAAGCTTCCACTTCCTTGGCCGATAACAAGACGTCCTTCCGGAAGCCAGTAGCCACGGTGAAGAACGGAGAACGGCACGTCTCGTGGGACGGTTACCTTAAATCTGCGCTTAGAAGGAGGAACTTGCACGTTCTGCTCAACACGCAAGCTATTTCGGTGAGAGGATCTCAGATCTCATCTAAGAGATTACATCTTTAATATAACTCAGTTAACGAACTAGCAGACTGAACACATAATGGCATGTGGCTAGCAGTCCTGTGGCTCACTTTTTGTGTGTTACGCGATTACTCTGCCAATTTTGGACCGATTTTTTAAATTCATTTTGTATTCGGTAAAGCATATTCCTGGGGTGGTACACACAACATCAACTTTTTATTTTGAAATCGATGCTAAGCGATGATCTCCTAGAAAGTCTTAACTACTTCGCTGCCAAGACCGCGTATATGCGGTTTACGGTGCTTGAATTTTTTTAGGCCAATGTGCGGCCAGCACGGAGGAGGAAGACCAGCAACGAACGTTTTCTGCGGCGGTTACTAATTCACCAATCACATCACACAATTGTGATTATTAAAAATATAAGAAATCTGCGATTTTTATCCGAATAAACATTGATATAAAATGAAATGCATAGCCCTGCGTATGTGCGGAGCTGGCACAGGGATTAGAATTTCCAATCCGTGTGCCAGGCCCGCATATGTGCGGGCTTTAATTTATTTATCAATTCCATACAAAATATTATTATTATTTATAGTTTAATGCTAATTTTATTATATCTGGCAATATAGGAGGTAAAACAGACTTTAAAATGTTTTGGTCACACGCGTCACTCCAGACTACCCGGCAGCGAAGTTGTTAAAATTAGACACCGACATCAAAATAAAAATTTGATTATAGTATTCTCATATTGATTTTGACTTTTAAGTGTTTTTGAAGTCGGTTTTTATTTGTTGTTAAAAAATTTTAGATTCGTTTCGACAATAAGAAGGCGTCTTCGCTGTACATACTCCGCAAGCATGTGGAGCTGAACAACGTCTTCGTAAACAAGGAGATTATTCTGGCAGCTGGTGCCATTAAGTCTCCACAGCTGCTGATGCTTTCGGGGATTGGACCCAAAGCACTATTAGATAGGTACGATCCTTATGAATTTCTTTTTGGGGATGTAAACACATTAAATACATATTAAATTTCCTTACTGATTATGGCCAGGACATTAGAATATAATATTACCTAAATCACCATTTATAAAACTATGCGTTCTCTTTCCTTTGAGACGCTATATGCAGAGAGATGGATTGCCGTGTTCTTATTTTACTTTTTATGCAACTAAAACATAAACACGTGGAAAAACTGTTCAAAGGTAGTTCAACGCTTTAAGGTAAATAATGGGCATTTGCTAATTTTGTGTTTCCAAAGATGACCGACAATTAGGCAATACATATATAATATAGAGCTGCTCTTGTGATTGTAAATGATTTTTAGGGCCAAACTACATCATGTCAGGGGAGACTCCTCCTTACTGGAGGGAGACTCTGTACCAGGGTCGTCTGCTTAGGTAGCTCCGTCTTACCTATTTCTGCCGCAAAGCAGCAGTGCTTGCATTGCTGTGTTCCGGTTTGAAGGGTAAGTTATGGCAGTGAAATTACTGGGTACTGTGACCATCTAGTGTCACAAGTTGGCAACGTATTACACTGTTGTTCTTGTGGGGGTTGCAGTTTTGCTGCGAATCTCACAAGAGCCACATGTATTATAGGTGACTGTTACCACTTACCATCAGGTGGGCAGTTTGCTTGTTTGCCAACTTTCTGCAATAAAAAAAATGTCAATTGTCTTTGGTAAGATAGACGATTCTTTCCGATTCTTATTATTTATCTTGATGTACCTACTGTATTGATTATTTCTTAGCGAAATGTCTTCCAGCTGCTCAGTCACGTATTGAAATTGCTATAATATGCTAGTTAAGTGTATAGACACAAACAGTTATCTCGTTTGTTAGTTTTTATACTATACCATAACTAAAAAAGAATCTATACAAATAAATAAAATTGAAGTGTCTGTTTGTAATGTCAAAATAACAAGTTTTTACTAAATGGGTATGAATGTATATCGGGTACCAATAACAAAAACACAATTTAATTTTTTTTGTCTGTCTGTCTGTTTGTTCTCGCTAATCTCCGGAACGGCTGGACCGATTTTGACGGGACTTTCACTAATAGATAGCTAATTATATAAGGTATAACATAGGCCACCAATTTTATCAACCTCAACAAAAGTTACCCGGACGAAGTCGCGGGCATAGCTAGTACTTAAATAAAGCTTTTATTTAAGTAATTTAAAATTCGTCTTCTTAAATTCAGCCAGCATGGCCAATCTACCTCAAAAAATATTACCCCCCACTCTACCTCCTTTAGTTAGAGTATTTTGTAAGTTTTCTGGATTTTGCGATTTAATAGTAGGTATACTATTTAGTTACCGCCACCCACCTAAGAATCAGATGTTTCTTCGAAGGGGGCGGTAATTTAAAAGCTATATTGCAGGAAAGTTATTTAATAAATTTAAGAGTATTCTTAATCTTCTAATATAAAAAATCATGTGTCACAGTGTTTGTTATCTAACTAATGTCTAACTACTCCAAAACGGCTAGGTGATAAAAGTGACCCTCTCCAGAAATGTTTGAGTGTTGAGGTTTATTAAAGCGAAATGTAGGTACCTACTTCACGGGCACAGCTCGTTGATTATACAGGGCTACTTTTTATCACCCTGGAAAACGGCACGCTTCAGGACACGGAAGTATAATAGTTGAACTATTAATTTAAACATTACTCACCTATTAAATTTTATATTAATGTTCTAAAATATCCAAAAAATACTGCACTATAGTCTAGTTCAGTAATTTTTAAGATATTTTTTTTATTGTTAGGTAAGTATTTATTTTATTTTTTATGTAAAAATTGACGTCTCCCGAAGCGATAAAAAAGTAATCCTGTCGTTTGGTGACGAATAGAAATACCCTGATGAGGTGATTCTTGTCCACCAGTAACGGTTAGTAATTTCTTGATAACTGATAACGTCGTTTTTATGCGATGAACAACTCAAGACTTTGTAAATTTATAAGCGCTTCTTGTCGAGTCCTTTGACAGGTTGAAGATTAAGCCAATCGCGGTAAACGAGCACGTAGGCAGGAATTTCCACGACAACATGAACCTGCCTATCTACGTGAGCATCCAGAAACCCATCAGCGTCACTCTAGCCAAGGTGTTCACTGTGGGCACCGTTTCTCAGTATTTCTGGAACGGCAGCGGTGAGTATGCCCAAGTATTTGTAAATAGTTTTTTTACAGACAACAAATAAGCTCTTGGCCTTAATCTCACCTGATGGTAAGTGACGGTAAGGTAGAAGTTAGAAGCGAGCTCCACCTGGGCTTCTCAATTATTGAGAAATGTCTATGTTACCTCTAATTATTGGAACACAACAATGCTAATAACATTGTTATTATGGCGACAAACTTAGGTGAGATGGTGGTAGCTAGCCAGGCGCGCTCAGAGGTCGTACCACCAACCAAACCAAGCGTAACGAATTAAGTATTCTTTCAGAGAGAGAAGATGATCTTTGAGAGGTCGGCGTTCAACTTTTGGCTAGAGAACATCATGCAATCGACTTTTAATAGTCTGAATAACGCTCGGCCTCAATGCTTAAAAATGCTTATTCTATTAAAAGTGTTAACGAGGAATATTGACAAAATCGATTCATAATGTTCAACATACATAACATAACCACTGACCACGGAGGGCTTATCGAACCCGATCTTTTATGCAACTATGTTGACAAACAAGCAGGCTGTTCACCTGATGGTAAGTGGCTTCAGTCGCATATAGTACACGTGGCTCCGGTAACACTCCAACGCCAACTTGTACACAGAACCCAGTAATTTCACTGCCTCTCTTACCATTTAAACTTGAGCACCGCTGCTTGACAGCAGAAATGGGCGCGATAGAGTTACCCATGCAGACGAGTCTTCAATTGCATTGGTGTCTTTTCACTTACTTAAGCGAAAATAGACTTTACCCAATGGTGATAAAGTACCTACGTATCAACGGTCAATTTAGACATCTTTACAGATTATGTGACAATTGATTAGAAATAAAGCAAAGAGATTTCAACTGTATTGGTATCTTTTTACTTTCTTAAGTAGCCAACATAGACTTACCTACTGTTGATAAGTACGTATTACCAGCCAATTTAGAAATCTTTACAGATTTTGTGAAAATTGATGAAGAATAAAGCAAAGGAGTCAATTTGGAATCCAGGCCCATATTTAATCACTATTTAATCTCTACATAGTACTCGTATAAAACAATAATCACTAATTAATCTTTACATAGTATAAAACAAAGTCGCTCCCGCTGTCTGTACGCTTAGATCTTTAAAACTACGGATTTGAACGGATTTGAATGCAGTTTTCAGCAAAAGATAGTGATTTAATGGGAAGTTTTATATGTATAGCTAGCGACCCGCCCCGGCTTCGCACCGGTAATAGTTTAATATAAGTTATCCATGCTGGCAAAGCTGCGGGCAGGTCGCTAGTTTAGTATTAAAAAATGCGAAGTTCCAAATAAAATATTGAACCATTCTCGTGTAGGACTCCTCGCATACCCACCGGTGGCTGGCATCGAGCATAGCAACACATCATCCCTTTTATTGTTCTCAATGGGGACTGCGAGCGAGAGGTTGCTGAGAGACCTCTCCAACTATAAACCAAAAGTAAGTTGATACACCTCTCCAATAAATTGGAAAGTCAAATCATAATGGATTACCCAATATTCGTAATTTCCCAAGGTCATTATAGACCTTTACTTTTACTTTTGAGACGGGATAATCTGTTACGATGCCAAGGTGCTAAGTTGACTAGGCCGTCTGCTTAGTTATACTGTCCCCTTACCCGCCTGAACCACCCTCGGAAATCTCTGCACCCCCGATGGAGGCACGTTCGGGATTAGGAAGGCCAATTTATAACAGGCACCCCCTGGAGACAGACCCGGCAGTTTAAACAAGTTGAACTACGCCTAGGAAGGTGTCACCAGCTTAAAACTCGTTTGTGACCCACCAAACATTACCATCACCAGGTCAGGGCAGGGCCATATCTCCCAGTCAGATACAGACTGGCTATCTATTAGTTCCGTAACACTTCTTTTAAATATCTGCTACTTGTCTGTTGGAATTGCTCTAAGTGTTGTATGTAAAAGAAAAATATTTGTTGACGAAATGTTTACTATTACTGGTTAAATACCAGTTCATCAGGTAAGATTGAAGAAGGCGTTGCAAATACCAGTTCATCAGACGCTTAACGTTGCGCTGATTTATTGATCATCGAGAGATAGGGTCACGATCTCGGGTACTGAAGTTAAATTCTTGTTAAATTGATCATGCAAATCTAAATAAAATTATAGTCCAAAGTTTCGATCACGGCAGCCAATCTCAAGAGAGGCGGAAGACTAATAGTGCACAAGTGACTGCGTTAGTACAAGTACACTCTCTGTTCCTTCTCTCGCTTAGTCCGATGAGACGGTTAACTAACAAAAAAATGCTTCCTAGGTGCGGTGGGGCCAAGTGAGTCTAAGCTTGTCTAACCGTGGTCTCACCCACGGTTAATAGGTGGATCAGAGTATCAAATCTACTGTTTAACATGCTTATCCTAACACAAAGGAGCTTGAGGTGTTATATGTTTTTGGTCACCCATCATGGGCCTGACCACGGCCACCGTTGCTTAACTTTAGCGATCGTGAGCCGAGTGCACACGCCACTGGCCACCGAGCTCCCCAATCCCTACTGGATATTACCACAAATAACAATATAACAACTTTTTTTTGTGTAAAAAAAAAACAATGGAATTGTCCGATAGGTGTTCAGGGACACGTTCGTCTTCCACAACGACACGAGCAAGGAGGGGTTCATGTTCCTTGCGAGCTGCATCCAGCCGAAGAGCAGGGGCTCCGTGACGCTGCGCGACACCAGCACCACCGTGCCCCCGGTGGTCGACCCCAACTACCTCCACCGGTTCGAGGACGTCAAGTGCATGATCAGAGGTGAGGGTAATTGGAGCTATTGATTTTAAACAATGTGGTAATGAAATCGCGCAAAACTTGGGATTAATTGGTTCAGAATCGAGAGGAAATCGATCCTACTAACAAAATAAAAAATATGGATCAGGTTGTATCCTAAAAAAATCAACCACTCCCCTTTTTAAATTGACTTAACTCTATCGTCTTTTAGGCTTGTTTCACACGTACCACAACCACACGCCAACCTCAACCACACCACAACTACAGCACGTGGTCGGGCGCATATTTTGTATTGAAAATGGATAGTACCTACAATTTACACGTAGGTACTACATTTCGCCGACATTATCGGCCACGTGAATGATATCGACCGCATCGCAACCACATCGACGATTTGTCGGCACCACAACGCAACTCCAAAAAGCTGCAGCGACACTATTCACACGTAACAACTGCTTGACCACATTTTGTCGCTGCGATGTGGTGTGGTTGTAGTACGTGTGAATTAGCCCTTACGGCGGCGCGACGGCTACTTGCAGGCGCGCGACCATAGAGTTTTGAAGCAAGATGCAACGAACCAAAAAGAAAATATCATCGTAAATAATTCGCGAAAAGGAGTATGGACAATTTAGTATGGATACCAGCATCGTTTTTTTATGCGCAGCCACTAATAAAAAATACCAGGGGGTGTATTACAGAAGAGGGGGTGTAGGTATATAAAAAAGGCACTAATAGCAATTCAGAAAACTGGCTGGAATTAATTCATAATACACGCTCTGGTTTTTTAGGCATTGAATAGACAAACTCAATTATGTAAGTGAACTACTGCTACTAGAGGAGTATAACAGTCATAGGGTGTAGACAATGATGATCTCCTTTAGCTGTCAACAGAGTCTAGAAAATTTTCCTGCTGGCTGTTAGCGCGATATCTACTTGGTGTTTTTGTTCACAAACAGCTATTCGACGAGCTGAACAGTTGGTCTCAAGGAAAGCCTTCCAGGACATCGGAGCCAGAATCCACTGGCCTCGGCCGGAACGGTGCCTCACGTTCTGGAACTACTCGCAAGCTGACCAAAGAGGTCCATATCATCGCCGTAGAAGGTGAGATTTTATACCAGAATACGGTTAACGCTTTAATTACGTATTAGGTAATCAGTTTGTATTTGTCATTTGTTTGAAATTTGACAGAGCAGAACTATGTTTTAAACGCGTTTAACACTTCATTAAATGTGTGTTAATGAACAGTTATTAGGAGCGTCAGTGGCGTTGTAGTCTCGGCACTTCTAATCAGGAGGTCCGTGGTTCAATCCTGTCATGTACCAATGTGTTTTTCGTTTTGCCGACGCTCCTACAGTGAAGGAAAACATCGTGAGGCAACTTGCATACATCTGCAAAGAAATTCAAAGGTGTATGTGAAGTCGACCAATCCGCACTGGGCTAGCTAGCGTGGTTGACTAAGGCCTAATCATCCTTACATAGAGTAGGCTCGAGCCCCTCGGTGGGAACGTATACGAGCTGTGATAATGAGCAGTTATTTGATGTCAAATAACACCGTATTGAAGTTATTTGTTATCGATTATATTATTGGAAGTCTATATTGCAAGCTCTTTTATCATTGGCACCAGACAATTGTGCCAACTTACTACACAGTACCTAGTTCCCTTGATTCACTTCGTCTTTCGGCAGGTTCCAATCAGAAACAAAACAGCAGAATTCTAACAGGTCTACGATGAGTCCACCCGACGCCTACTTGGAGTGCGTGGTCAGAGAAGTAGCCGTCACTGGCCATCACGCCGCTGGCACCTGTTCGGGGGGCACTGTGGTAGATGATGAGCTAAGGTTGGTGACGTCGTACCACACACAAATCTGTCGATTACCGTTGAATAATGCTATGTCTTGAATTGTTTTTCGTTTCCAGAGTCAAGTCTGTGCGTGGTCTTAGAGTAATGGACGCCAGCGTGTTCCCGTCTCCAGTGTCGCTGTTCCCTAACTCCGTGATCATTGGGATGGCAGAGAAAGCAGCTAATATAATCCTTAACTCTTAGTGTGTGCATTTTGAGTAAATACTTAATAAAAAATCTGTCTCAACCTAAAAAAAATATTCTCTTCTGTGTGTAACCAACCAATGAACGGGCTACCTGGCAAGTGATTACCGCAGCCTATGGATGCTTGCAACACAAGGTGTATCGTTTGCGCTTTGCTGACCCTTTAAAATCTTTTGAAGAACCCCACGCTGTAGTCTCTTGAGAAAATTTTGACCGTAGTCTAGTAGTTGAGACCATCGGGAGGTCCGGAGTTCGATTCCCCGTGGGGGCAGACATTTTTCTGCTCGGTTTGATTGGTGGTAAGTTAGATACAAGATTAGTGCGTCTTACCTAGGTTTGTCGTCGATATACAATGGTATGATAATTAATTAATATCATGGACAATAGCTCAACAACTCACCTAAGCACTAATGCGGTATCTGAGACACAACGTTATCAAATATTAACAATAGGTAGGTACCGCTTAAGTAATAAATATTAATAGTAAAAAATAAATAAAGTCAATAAAGAAAAAATAATTTGTTTGTTGTACTTATTCATTTTTATTGCTATTATCGTCAGTAAAAGTACCCATCAAACTCCTTTAAATCCCCAAAAATAATTTAAACGCTATATAATCTAAATTGTGCTATAGGTCTTGTAAGTTGGGGAATGCCCAGCCTTAAATGTAATTTAGCGCACAAACCACATAATACATCATCTAAACCCAATCACACACTCTAGCACCTAAATCACATACCTACTCGAGCACCCAAATCACAGAATTCAGCAACCAAAATCACATACTTCAGCACCCAAAATAGTCCGTAGTGCGACCATAGTGCAACATCCAAATCAGAAATAAAAAATATTTTACAAAAAATAAAAACCGACTTCAAAAACACTGAAAAGTTAAAAATAATATAAGAATAGGTACAGACAACATCACACTTCTATTTTGAAGTCGGTGCCAAACGATGATCTCCAGCCCCCCAACCATGATCGCCCAAAACAAGATTAAAACCGCGCTGAGAGCGGGATGGCGCTATACGCAGCAAGAGCGGTGTCTCTTTTTCAATATTGTTTTAACCTTGCTATAAGCGATCATGGTAAGGTATATTATTTTTAACTTTTCAGTGTTTTTGAAGTCGGTTTTTATTTTTTGTAAAATATTTTTTGAAGTCGGCTAAAAAAACCACACGAGTTTTAGTCAACGTTTATTTTTATGCCCAATTTAAGCAGCAGCTCCTTCTCGTCGTTGATGCAGGTGTAGTTAACGGATATTTTTCCGAACAGGACCGGCAGAGGAAACCCTTTTGGTGGCAGCTCAATGTTGCTGAATGCGTACGTTCCCTGCACATTGAGAAAGTAAGGCTTTAATTTCGTCTCCTACTTTTAAGCAAAATCGAAGTAAGGGTTTACGATTCGAGCCCTATGATGGCTTCCAAGACATCATACCTACACATATTCTATCAATGCTTGACGAAAGGACTGTTGCGGCAGCCTTGTTTTGATTCCACAAGACTAACAGTCGCGGTTGCACAAAGTTTTACGTTTAACAATTTCGTAAAAAGTAACAACTTAATACATAAAAATGGGTCGTTTCACTATTAAATATGTGATTCGCACCGTACATTTAATCTTTTTAAACGTAAATAATAAAATAAAACTACAATTGGAACTAGAGGTGAGACATTATTTGATTTTATATGAATTTTCTAAAATATCCAAAAATACGTATGCAAAAGTATAACGTAAACCAAACGAACTCGGATGTTATTTTGGCTACAGGCCCTTTCATGAATAGCAGAAGACAGAATTATAATAATGATATCTATCCGATTGATCGCATACTCACGGCGGGCACTGGACAGGCGACTGTCCAGTTTGAGTATAGTTTGACGAAATCCACCATCCACTTCACCTTCGTGTAGTCGCACATTTTCAACTTCAGCTTAATTGGGCTCGGCATGATTTTATTCGTGTACGCAGCTTCACACTGAAATATAAAAGCCATCTTTAAATTTTAAAAAATACGAAAGGCGTACAATCATAATCTGTAACACCATCTGGCGAAGTTTACGGAAGACTTGAAATTCATTATTTTGATGATTGGAATATTTCTTTACGAAATATTATCTACACGGTAATTCTTAATCGTCATAATCCCGTGACAAGATGATGATCCGCTATATGAAACACTTGAATCACGTTTTTTATAGTTTTGAAATAACTCGAATTATTTGCGAAATTACTATAAATAAACCATACAACCATTAGTGTTACCGTGGTGTTACGTAGGTTTGGAGGCTCCGCATGAAAGTTTTGGCATGAAAGCGCGACAGACAGACCGACAGTCAGACAGAGTGACTTTAGCATTTATAATATTAGTATGAACTAGTATAGATTACTAGCTGCGCCAGCGAACTAAGTCGCCATTAAAATACTAGTATCGCTCAAACTCAACAACTCAACAAATCTTTATTCAATAAAGTCCTTTACATGCACTTATTCGCGTCATCTTCTTCTTCTTCTTATATATAAAAATGAAACGCTGTGTGTTTGTCTCGCAAAAACTCTGAAACGGCTCGACAGATTCTTACGAAATTTTCTGTGTGTGCTTCATTTAGTAGTATATCAATGGTGTGCTTGCATAGGTACAGGGAAGGTTTAAAAGTACATTTGGACCCAGTAGGTGGCGCTGTAGTCGCCGGGCAGGACAACGTCTGCCGGGCCCACTAGTAAAAACATAAAAATCTAATCAACCAATTTATTAGACTAGATCAGTATAATCACAACTTACGCTAACATTGTTCCCCCACGGGTACAATACAGTGAAGGTGAAGTTGGTTTTGTACGGCGCGCCCCTCCCTTCCCTGCGCGTGATCGCCTGCGCATGCTCAATGTACTTCTTGTTGTAGTATATCACCTCTCCTCCCTCTTGATGGTAGTTTTTCTGGAATATACTCCATCTTACACATTAGCCCTCCTAACACTCACTCAATCAGTAACTCAGTCCCACAAATAATCTGTCTTTCATAAAACCAAACATTCTTTTTCATGTCGTTGCTGTTCCCGCGGGAAAGCAGATTTCCATTTTTTCTTTGAATTTTAAAGGCGAAGGTGTTATTATTCTAAGGGCGAAACATAGTCCGCGGGCAAAGCATAACTTTTATATGACTACTAGCTATGCCCGCGAACTACATTGAAAATCGAAATTGCAAAATTTTTCAATTTCGAATTTTCTATGCCGCCATAATATTATATAACTTTTATATGACTATGTTGACATGGGTAGGTTTCAGCTTGATTGGGTATATACCACACACATTATATAGCTACTCGACTTGTGACTCACCACATCCTGGCCAATCACTAGAAGAAAATATCACTCAAAACAAACTCACCGCATGCATAAAAACAAAATAATACGTAAGTACGGATGTCCAAACGAACAGTTTGTGCATGGTTGTAATCACACTGAAAGGTGATGATATCATAACGTCCGAATCACTACAAGCAAATTATATAGTTTCCCGTAATTCTGACACCGCTGAAAAACTTCATTTGGTTCCGTATGTAAAGCATTTATTTAGTATCCACTTATTGATCATGCCCGCGGAAAATAATGTTATATAGCGTATCATAGCCTTCCCCGATAAATGGATTATCCAACACAAAAAGAATTTTTCGATTTGAATCAGTAGGTACGTTCCTAAGATTAGCACGTTCAACCAAACAAAGAAACAAACTTTTCAGCTTTATAATTAAAACAAATAAAAAAGTAATAAGATAATGTAGATGGACAATTCGTATTCGTCAGTATCATCAAAAAAACTTCTATGGATGCATTTCAGATTAAATAAATAAAAATCTATGTAAATCATTTATTTTTACCACCTCCGTGGTCTAGTGATTGAGACCACCGAGTGTGATCTGGACGTCCGGGGTTCGATTCCCACCGGAGGGGGGGGGGGGATTTTTCTGCTCGGTTTGGTTCAAATTCAAATTCAAAAATCTTTATTCAACTTAGGCCTTTACAGGCACTTATTGACGTCAAAACAAAGCAAAACATTCTAATTTAAAGGAAACATATTTAACCTCTATGTGCATACATCCTGAATATACCTACTCAAGATGTCTGCAAATACAAGTAGCAATGAAAAATAAAAAAAGTTGAATCTAGGTTGGTGGTAGAGCTGGCTAACTACCACCATCTTACCTAAGATTGTCGGTTGTGTTACGTCAATTAGAGGTAAGTTAACCAGTTCTTTGGTTGTTGAGGAGTCCAGGTGAAGCTCGCTTCCACCTTCCGCCTTATCGTCACTTACCATCAGATGAACTGAAGGCCAAGAGCTTCCTCGTCACATGTAAAATTACTGATAACAAAATAACCTATAAATTGAATGAAACCTATCAATTTATTACCTTATATTTACACGATGGATCTCTAATATATAAATATCTCGTGTCACGGTGTTTGTTATCCAACTCCTCCGAAACGACTTCACCGATTTCAATGAATTTTTTTTTGGTAGGTCTGAGAATAGGTCGTGGGCTATATTTTATACCCCTTGGTGATAAAGGTAGCCCTCTCGTTCGGTGATGGATTTAAAGCCATCGATCCCTTTTTTACCACCGATATATTTATTAGTATTTTATTAATACACGGAATTTCACGGTCCCGTCCTCTATGTTTCTGATTAAACTTTCTCTTACTTTGCCTGTTAGAGATTGTCACTTGCAATAAGACCGCTTTTTGTTAATAAGGATTAATTTTAAATGCTAACTGTATTACAACAATAAAGTCGTAAAATAAATAAATAAATAGATGTCGTAAGAGTCGGTACTAGATTGTATGAGAGGAGAGCAAATAATAGATTGTTTACCAAGGAAGCAAACAGCTAATTAAAAGAAGAGAGTATTTTGTTGACCTGAATGAAAGTTTCTAGACTAGAATCCTCAAATCCCATTAAAATTCAGCATTAAAAATAGCTATCTCCATCCTCAATACGCAATTTTATTAACTTTGGTTCAGCTGTTTAAGCGTGAAAGCGTAGCAGACAAACAGGCACAGGGATACTTTCTCCAATATTATAGTGGGAATTATCTGACTTTTTTGCTTCCGTTCATCATCATACCAAAATCAAATCAAGCAATCCTAAATTTAGCCTAAACTCATATTAGCTGGCAATCAGCAGCTATCACTGTACCGTAACATCAGATAACATCAGCCGCTGATGTTAAACGGAAATCGTTCATAATTGCACATACTTAAGTATTTTTTCCATATTTTTTGAACAGTCGATTAGTGTGCATTTTTAACCGACTTCAAAAAAGGAGGAGGTTCTCAATTCGATGCGTATGTTTTTTTTTTGTGTGTATGTTACGCGATTACGCCGCCAGTTGTCGACCGATTTTCAAAATTCTTTTTGTATTCGATAGAGTATACTCCAAGGGTGGTCCCATGGTCACCAAAGTCAGGATCTAATGATGGGATCTCATTAAAATCGAGGAAAACCCTTAAATTTTAAGGTGTTTCCAACGTGTTTTGTGTGTATGTTACGCGATTACTCCGCCAATTGTGGACCGATTTTCAAAATTCTTTTTGTATTCGATAGAGTATACTCCTAGGGTGGTTCCAAGGTGATCTGATGATGGGATCCCATGAAAATCGAGGGAAACGCTAATTTTAAGACTTTCAGGAGATCATCGTTTGGCACCGACTTCAATTTAGAAGTGTGATGTTGTCTGTACCTATTCTTATATTATTTTTAACATTTCAGTGTTTTTGATGTCGGTTTTTATTTTTTGAAAAATATTTTTTTTGGCATTACCCTTCAACAAAATGACATCGGTTTATCGATGTCATTGTTAACGACCGACTTCAATTTCATCTATCTCTAGATTTGTTAACGGGAGATAAAATTTTGATGTTTTTTGTAATGTCAGATACCTACAGCTAGTAACCAAATCGACAGATAGATAGAATATGGATTGATCGATAGATTAGTTACTATTGCAAACGAATAAAGCTAGGCATTCATTGGCAAGCCGCCGTGCCATATGGCTTGATGTAGGCTCAGCCAGACTTAATCGTCAATGGAATGAGTGATAGACTGGTGTAAATAAAACAATAGCTTTATCTTTCAAATGTGGAATCCTAATTGGAATCATGCTAAATGGGGCGATCATCATCCGCAGATAATACATACCCACCTTTATGTACCTTTGAGATTATGACATGTCTGCCTTTGCCTCGGTGGCGCGCCGAGCGACGAGGTTGGTTAATCTGAAGACTTCAAACTTGGTCTAAGTTTGAAGTCTTCAGATTATGGTCTATGCTTAGTCTTGCTTAGTCTTATTACAGAACATGGTCTATGCTTAGTCTTGGTTTAAACCTAGATATAATTCAGATTGAAGTCGTTTCCAACGATAACGTAATAGCAAAAAGGAATGTAGTCACAAAATCGCCTATGTAATTTCTATTTATTGTGAAATATTTTTCTTTTCTCTATTTACTTCAACTAAAGCTTTAGAATAGCATGGAGGATATCCGGAGTTACACCTTACAATCTTCTCAAGGTCATACCTATCTATAGCACTATTAAGCTAACTGTAAAAATGGACAGTACTACTTCAATATTATCACATTCACTATGTTCACTCCAGTCCATTCCACATAGCTCAGCATTGATAATGCCGTATTCATTGGCGTAAGGGGTGCTTGGAGTCCGGACACCCCCCATTGAAAATCAAAATACACTAGATAGAATGAACTTTTCCTTCCAAGTATCAGTATACACAAGACAAATTGAAATTTTAATCTGCACACGACCCCCCCCCCCCCCACCCCCCGACCCCCCCATCGAAAAGTTATACCTACGCCTATGTATTGTTTAACTATGATACCGTAGTCCGCAGTACGAAATGACCGGACCGACAGTGGCACATCACGCGTTCAAACAGCAGAATTATGATCTTCGGGATACAGAGGATCAGAACAGTGTGTGGCTCTACTCTGAATGTGTGCCACGATAATACCTACACATCTACAGTTGCAATTCAAGACCCTGTTGAACTGCTCAAGGTTTGTAACAGCGAGAAAACCATTTAAGGCCTTTTTTTCTGATTTATGCTCTAGATTGACGAGGAGAGTGGTGTGATGACTGGTACCTGGAAATATACTGAATTATTTTTTAGCTTTTAGTACATTATTATACATACATACATATTCATTATTATCTTTATTTTCAATAAAACCATTTAACTTATTTTTATACTTTTTTTTTTAAGCTTTTCAGATATTTGCGTCTGATAGTCATAAGCCGAGCTGACTTGTAGGAATTAGAGGTTATTTTTTTAATATAACAGGCACGTATTGACCCTTAGTTATATTTGGTCTTTCTTCGGTGAGCTGGTATTAAATCCACTAAGACGATTAAAATAAAATAAAAATACAAAAAATAAAAACTGACTTCAAAAACACAAAAGTCGAAAGTAATATAAGAATACACATAACATCAGATTTTTTTATTTTCAAGTCGGTACCTCATGATCATCGATCATCCGCACCGATTTTAATAAAAATATGATTTTTGTCTATTCTTATATTAATTTTGACTTTTTACAAGCTTTTATTTAACTTGCAATGTAAGTAAGTATGTAAATATGTATGTTCGGGTGGAATCTTGCAACTCAATTTTGAAGCAGATATCTTTAACCGATTGAGCTGAAATTTTGTATACACGTTCAGTTTTTTTTTTATTACTAATTTAACACTCCACAGACTCGTGGTCCGTGCTCTTTTCATGGAATCTTCTCATTGTGATCTATTTTATTATAATTATTATATTAAGACTTACGACTACTTTTTACTCCTAATCTAAGGTGAGTTGCGCAACTCAATCAATTTAAAAATTTAAATATATATCTTAATAATATCTATTTATACTTATATATACTTAATTATACTCAAATATATATCTTAATAATATTATACTATATGTTAATAATTTATGTATGGACTATTTCATAAGATTTGGACAGTTAGTATACTCGTATTTGGCATAATATATGTTACGTCTGTTTTTTTTTTTTAGTTACACCAAGGTCGCTCCGCTTGATATACCTGACGCTTGATACGCCTGAGCACCATTTTTTATTTTTTTTTATTTTTTTTTATTTTTAACGTTCAGTTTGGATGACAATGCATGGTTGACTGTGTGACGTCATTCTAAATCCAAGATGGCGGCATACCCAAGATGGTGGACCAATTATTTTTAATGCACCCCTACAATATGGGTATCAAATAAAAGGTCTTGCTAAGAGTAACTCTAAAAATAATGGACGTCACTATTAATCCAATATGGCGGACTACTAAAGCTTGAAAATCAATTTTGAAGTAGATATCTTTAACCGATTGAGCTGAAATTTTGTATACACACACAGTTTGGATGACAATGCATGGTTAACTGTGTGACGTCATTCTAAATCTAAAATGGCGGCATACGCAAGATGTCGGACCAATTATTTTTAATGCACTCCTACAATATGGGTATCAAATAAAATGTCTGGCTAAGAATAACTTGAAAAATAAAGTGATATCATTATTAATCCAATATGGCGTACTTCTAAAGTTAAAAAATCAATTTTGAAGTAGATATCTTTAACCGATTGAGCTGAAATTCTGTATAGACGTTCCGGCAAACGAACTTGCAACAATGATGCGTTGAATGAGATGAACAGAGTGAGAAACGTGTCCAGTGATAACTAAAAAGTAAAAAATAAATTAAATGTAAAAAAACCTTTTTAAAAACAAGCTTTTATTTAAATGCGCTAAAAAGAAAAAATAAAGTTATACACTAAGGCTCGTATTAATAGTCGCATCTCAAGTGCAAGCTCAAACTTGAGCTGTTATTTTTGACAGATGTGCCATACATTAAACGTCAGAACTGCTACTTAAGATCGAGCTTTTACTTGAGATGCGACTATTAATACGAGCCTTAAACTTTTACTTACTTATAACGTATTTCACATTTGACACAATTTATATGACATAAAAGCTTGTCGCGAGATTCTCGTAAGCTATGATAGGCGTTAGCGTGGAGTAATAGTAACGTATCCATTTTTAGGGTTCCGTAGCCAAATGGCAAAAAACGGAACCCTTATAGATTCGTCATGTCTGTCTGTCTGTCCGCTGTATGTCACAGACACTTTTTTCCGAAACTATAAGAACTATACTGTTGAAACTTGGTAAGTATATGTATTCTGTGAATCGCATTAAGATTTTCACACAAAAATAAAAAAAGTGACTGTGACATACGAACGGACAGACAGACAGACATGACGAATCCATAAGGGTTCCGTTTTTTGCCATTTGGCTACGGAACCCTAAAAAACAATTAATTTTGAGGGTTCCCCATACTTAGAACTGAAACTCAAAAATTTTTTTTTCATCAAACCCATACGTGTAGATAAGGTCTTCAAAATGATCATTTTTTTCTAATATCATTCTTTTCTAATAGGTATCATTTTTTTCTAAACTGAATAGTTTGCGCGAGAGACACTTCCAAAGTGGTAAAATGTGTCCCCCTCCCCCTGTAACTTCTAAAATAAGTGAATGATAAAACTAAAAAATATATATGATGTACATTATTGTACATTACCATGCAAACTTCCACCGAAAATTGGTTTGAACGAGATCTAGTAAGTAGTTTTTTTAATACGTCATAAATCGTACGGATAACGGAATCCTACATGGGCGAGTCCGACTCGCACTTGGCCGGTTTCATACATAAGCTAGCTGTGCTCGCCAACTACGTTTCGCCATAACAATTGTCAAAAAAGCTCTAATTACCCAGGGTTATAAAAAATAGTTTACGACTTATTCTCAGACCTACCGAATATACACAAAAATTTTCATAAAAATCGGTCAAGCCGTTTCAGAGGAGTTCGGTTACAAACACTGTGACACGAGAATTTTATATATTAGAAGAAGATATACTTAGATTTGGCGGGCAAAACCAAACGCCTAAGCTGGTCTTAAAATAAAATCATTACAAAAAATATTAAATACTAATAATACTAAATCTTAAGATATCGATATGCATGGTTCCGCTGCCTTCGCGGCACCGCACTATCAAGAACGACAGAGACAACATCTAATATGCAAGTCAGTGCACCAGAAAGAGATAGCTAAAGAAATCAACGCAAGCATTCCAAAAATTAAAATTTTGATTTAATTTGTCAAATTAATAAAAAACTACTTACCTATTAAATGGTATCCCATATTTTGTGTAGCTTGAGGTAGTAGTACACTTTCCACACCGTTTTTGAATTTATTAAGGAGAGTGCGTGACGTCCGTACGTAACTTTACAATTGCTCCGACTGACCAATATTTCGTCGTATAAGCTTGATATAGCGTATGTTTGGTGAGTGCCCTCACCCCCGCACGCGCTCTCCACTGGTTATGTACTCCGTGGGTCCGTGCCTCATGTCTGAAGTTCGTGGCAAGAATGCATGTTGCATCTGAAGTGGATAATTTGCCTTCCTTCACCGGTTTCTATCCACACGTCTTTACGAAAGACTTGCTCACTACTAAATACGATAGTATTTAGCAGTGGGCGAGTCCTGCGTCCTGTCCCCAGAGACCTCGATTAACCGCGGAGAAATTTCTTTCAAACATTCGTTGCGTCTGGACCCCTTGGGCCCAGGTTTTCAACCCCAAACGGCACAAATATGTAGTCCTCTACAATAGAAACATACTTGTGCCGCTTGTTTCTTTCGGCCGTTTCGGCCGGGGCCCCAGCTCTCGAAACTATTGCCTTGAGGTGCGAGGGTGCTAATATATCAACGCAAGGTTGCGTCCCACACCAACACCCTCCCACGTTAACAGGGCACTAAAGGCATACTAACTAGTTATGGGCGTTATAAACCGTAAACAGTTATTGAAACTATTTATTAGCAGCAATACCGAAAACTATGTATTGACTTCTTCAGAAACTATTTATCGGGAGCAACTATTTATTGTGTGGAACGGACGGTTCACTTGCTGTCGCTCGCAACGTGGTACCCGAGCGAGAGCCGATACTAGGCGCCAGGCTGACGGAAACCGACGGCAAACGATTCGCGCCAAATTGTAAAATAGGAATTGTAAATACAAAACTTCGTAACATAGTGTAAATAAAAACGTGTAAAATATAAAATAATAAAAATGTAAGTAAAACGTGTAAATATTGTAGATATGTACAGAATAACAATGTACATAAAATCAAATGAACTTTTAATTTAAATACGCCTGCCACCTGGCAGCCAGTCCTAAGCCTGGTCAAAGTATGAAGGAAAGTTCATATGTGAAACTAGTGTTTTAATAACAAGTTCATTTTCATTTATCAAAATAATACTGGTGGTTACTATCGAACACCCAATACTCAGTCACGTCAATAGATAGTTGCCGAATAAAATCATTTATTCAATAAAACATGATTTTCCTTTGAACCGAAACCGAGCCCTCAGTCGACACTTGCGATACCCGATACCCATTCAATAACTAGTTATTAAAATAAATAGTTTCAAAAACCGTTATTACAAACTAAACCAATACATAGTTTCGGTATTGCAAAAACGCGTACCGACCCACCACTAATACTAACCGGCCTCTTGCCGTCATCTCTTATTATGCCCCGTAATTCAAAAGTAGCGCGGGACATTGATGGCGGCGAGAGCGAATGATGATATCGTTCAGAGAGCTGTGACGAAACAGTGGACTGGAACTTTTCTGACAATAGAGCCCATAGACTTCAAACTGGTTAACGTCTTTGCCGCTTATGAAAATTTAATTTCATCATCACAGCTCATACACGTCCCCACCGAGGGGTTCGAGCCTACCCTATGTTAGGGTGATTAGGCCTTAGTCAACCACGCTGGCCCAGTGCGGATTGGTCGACTTCATATACACCATTGAATTTCCTCGCAGATGTATGCAGGTTGCCTCACGATGTTTTCCTTCACCGTAGGAGCGTCAGACAAATGTACATATGAAATTCGAAACGAAAAACACATTGGTACATGGCGGGTCTCGAACCCCGACCTCCCGATTGGAAGGCAAGTGCCGAGTCCACAGCGCCACCGACGCTCCTTAAATTCAAATTCAAATACATTTATTTCAGGTTACATTAGACCCATAAAATACAAAATTACAAACAAAGATTACATACCAATTAATAAAATATCATAAAAATTACGCAAATGTCAATCAGAATAAAATAAGAGAAAAAAAAATACAATTAAGATTAAGTAAAATCATACATTATAAATCAACATTATCAAATTTACATAAAATCACAAATTAAAACATAACAAAATTAAAATTGACACGTTTATTGAAAATCTAAATTATAATTATGGGAACTAATAATTTCTCCCTTGTTTTGGTACCGAGACATGTCTCTCACAGCAATGCCAGAGGTAGGGACAGTCAATCCTGCTCGCTATCATTGCTAGGACGGTGTTGGAGCTGGCCCGAACTCTGCGCACTAAGGACGCGGCTCGCGACCGCATAGTCGCGTGGAAGCAAGCCGTGTGTGCGTCTGCGAACATGCCTGAGGCGCTGCAGAATCGCGGCAGCCCCAACAACGCCCTAAATGCATTGTTATAGAGGACGCGAAGGTCACTGTACGCCTTTTTAGTGTAATCAGCCCATAGGCTGCAAGTGTAGAGGTATGTACAATACGCTTTGAAGAGCGTAATTAAATTAAATTAAATTAAATCCGACGACGAAAATTTAGTTTATGCCCATAAAAATTATAATACATTTGAAACCAATTTCCAAATTCACCATTTAAACACAAGAAATAGAAAGAAACTTGCCGTTCCAACATACAGGTTTCAAAAAACTAGAGGCTTGTTTATGGGGAAACGTATAACTTTTTACAACAAAGTCCCACAAAATGTTACTGATTTGCCTTTTCATAAGTTTAAAGCGCATGTAAAAAAGACTCTAATCAGTAAAAGATATTATAAAGTCAAAGATTATTTAAATGATGCTAATGCCTGGTGTTAACCTAAAGATAAAGAATCATATTGTTGTGTATAACTACTTATGTAAACAAATATTATATTTGGTAACGACACATTAAGAAGAAAACTGACACATCTAATCTTGTAATGGAAGTTGAACTCAAACTTTTGCTTTGAGGTCAGCTTTCAATTGACGACTCTGTAATAATACAGGGAGAAAAAAATAGCCCTTGCTGGTTTTCTTGCTGGTTCTTTCCAGTACAAGGTCTCCCGCCGTAGACTTGTGAACCATTGGCGTAGCTGCATTGACGTTCAAAAGCGATTATGTAATCCTAATTGAATAAAGTACATTGACTTTGACTTTGCATGAGCAGAGGTGGGGCTGACAAGGCCCCAGGCGGATATCACAGCCGTCTGGAAACTACTAATGTCGAGCAGTGTACCGAGGTTGGCACATGGGCTGGCATGGAGCTGGTAACGTACGGAGTGTGTGTGCGTGTGCTACAAGTTAGTCTCACAGTAAAGTGCTCTGCGCAAATTTTATAATATTTCCATTATAAATGGCAAATGAAGACATGAAGCTGTTTGTGGCCGAAGCGGCAATGTCATTACTTTCTGAGAAGATATCAACGCAGACGACGCTTGTATTAGCGCAAAATGAAAAAATCCTGAATCAACAAAACCAAATAGAACAGCAAAAAAAGGTAGTAGAAGAATTGCTTGTTAAGATTGGTGGATTAACTAACTATTGCCCTCTATCCCATAAAAAAAAAAGAATACAAAAACGGTTAAACAGAAGAAGACAACTAATATATCTGTCCCTCCTAAAGACCAGCCGCTATCAGTGCTACCAAACAAAGCCAGTATTATTGTTGATGTGGACCCACGATAATAATTGTAACGCTGCTATTGATGAACTTCCTAATATGACTAAAATGACCATGCAAAATGAATGGAACGAAATTCATAATAAAAGAAGGAAATCGAAGGTAACAATTACTGTAGGGACAGGAAAAGAGGATGTTCACTTACAATCGATCGAGCGAATAAAATATATAGGCCTGGTCATTCAAGCCTGATACTACAAAAGATGACATATTGAAATATTTGAATAGCAAGGTAAAATGCAGTGACTATATAGTTGAAAAGCGAGACATAAAAACAGATAGACATGCTTCTTTTGTGATCGGGTTTCCCGAGAACTTATACGATAAGCTAACTTCGCCAACTTTATGGCCACACGGCATTAGATTCACGATGGTTTCTCGTGCGTCCCCGCAAGCCGCGGGGTATCCCTCTCACCGCAGCCGAGTTCGAGACAGAGACAGACGCAACGCATGCATCGGCGGCAACGACAGTGCACGTCCCGTGCACACATAGTGACAGTGACAACGTGTCCTCCGCGGAGGTATTATGCACTACAGACAAAAATATTACAATGAAAACAATTGTGGTATGCCATCAAAACGTACAATCAATTAATAATAAAACTGGAAGTGTTATTGCTCTCAGATTTAAACTGTGACGTGTTCGCTTGCACAGAACATTGGCTAACAGCAGATAAGCTCAAGACGATTAGTCTCAATAATTATATATTAGTGTCCCCCTTTTATCGGAATGAAGCTGCACATGGAGGCTCCTGTTTGTTTGTGAAAAATAACGTAAAAGCAGTTGAGGTATCTGATTTAATTTGTTTGTCGGAAGAATTATATTGCGAAATCTCTGCTATTAATTTGATTGACTATAATGTTATTATTATTTGTATATATAGAACTAATTTAGTATGTGTAAATGATTTCTTGACTCGCTTAGAAGTTTTGCTTGAAAACGCTAGTGAATATAGTCAGGACATAATCATAATGAATATGAATATTAACTGCATTGACAACAGTAATGTTGCTAATAAGAATCTATGTGAAGTGCTATCTTCGTATAACTTTAGTAATATTGTCCATTTTCCGACGAGAACAACTGCCCACTCATCCACAGCTTTGGATCATGTGTATATGAATGCCGCTAAAGGCTCAGCCGTGGCTATGCCCGTCACCACCGACATTGGCGACCAATAAGGCCGTGCGTGTCGAACTGCTGTGCGAGCTGGCCCAACCACATTCTCACCGGTCTATTGCTAGAGTCGGTGGCGCTGTGGATTCGGCACTTGCCTTCCAATCGGGAGGTCCGGGTTCGAGACCGCCATGTACCACTGTGTTTTTCGTTTCGAATTTCATATGTACATTTGTCTGACGCTCCTACGGTGAAGGAAAACATCGTGAGGCAACCTGCATACATCTGCGAAGAAATTCAAAGGTGTATGTGAAGTCGACCAATCCGCACTGGGCCAGCGTGGTTGACTAAGGCCTAATCACCCTAATATAGGGTAGGCTCAAGCCCCTTGGTGGGGACGTATATGAGCTGTGATGATGATTGCTAGAGACTACTCTCAAGCTAATTGTAAAAACTTTGTATTGGCTATAAATAGTATTGACTGGCCTAGTATAGTCAAAAACAATACTTCCAGTCATGACTTAGCACATAGGGTGATAAATATTTTTAAGAATAAAATTGACATTTGTTTTATTTTAAGTTAAAATATAAGACGTTTCGTAAGCCATGTAATTCTTGGCTTCTATTAAGTAATAAATTTCCATTAAATAATGCAATTACTGACCGGATATTAAAGGTGCAAACAGACTATGAGAATCTTTTAAGAGATATTAAAGTTGACTATTATTGAAATCTGTTAACAAAAAATAACAATTGTAGCAAATCTATGTGGCAAATAGTAAATAAGGAAAGAGGAAAGATCACAAAATCGTCTATTTCTTTGACGGACATTGCTGTTGATAGTACAGGTGTTCGCTACAGTAATAAAAAGGATGTAACGGACGCAATTAATTCAATGTTTGTGAATGCTGCGATAGCGTGCGGAGCTCCGTGCGCGAATGTGCCGGCCGCAAGTGCTGCTCTGCAGACTGCTCGCCCGCCCCCGACCTGCTCCCTGTGGTTGCAGCCTTTTACAAGTCATGAGGTTGAGAGTCAATAGCTATTACGAAGCGTATTCCCAACAAACCTACCAAAGATATCTATGACATATCTATGGATCTTCTCAATTCTAAGATTTCACCACTTTTTAGAGGGAAAGGTAAAATGGAAAGAATTGTCGGCTATAGACCTGTCTCAATCATTCCAGTTGTCGCAAAAGTTTTTGAGAACGGCTTAAGTGATAGGCTAACTAACGAAATACTTGTCATCCACAGATTCGCTGTCGGATCGGCAGTATGCATATAGGGCAGGCAGGTGCGTGACGTCTATGGTGCACAATGTAATCAGCTGTGTGATGGCTGCTCGTGAGAAGTCGTTACATGTGGCTGTGCTCCTGTGCGATTTGTCCAAGGCTTTTGATGTTGCTGATCACGATGTACTGGGTGTTAAACTGAAGCATTATGGAATATGTGGAAGGGCCCACTCTCTATTTACAAACATACTAAAAGACAGAACACAAATCGTTGTTGCTGATGGTGGTCAAGTGAAATCTGACCCCCTATCGACAACAATGGGTGTGGCACAAGGATCCTCTGTATCCAATATTTTGTTTTCCCTCTTACTTAATGATCTACCCAAATCAATATCTACCGGGGAAGTGTTTATGTAAGCGGACGATGTCGCGACTGTTGTATGCGGTCATTCAATAGAAGATCTAGAAGACCGCATGAATGTTACTGCGCTGCAACTTGCGGGTTGGTTTAATATTAATGGATTGGCGCTTAACCTCAATAAAACCAATTTCATTCAATTCCATCTAGGGGTCGTTTACCAAGAAATTTAAAAATCTCAGTAAACGGTGTGAAATTGAGTCAAGTAGGATCAGCCAACTTCCTTGGCTTTCAGATTGACAGAGGTCTAACGTGGGCAACGCATATAGACAAACTGTGTGCTACGCTGGGGAGTGCCTGTTTTGCATTAAGTCGTGTAGCACGTGTAGTCCCACAGAATGTTGCACGCACTTGCTATTTTGCCACGATCCATTCCCTTCTGCAGTATGGTGCTGAGCTGTGGGGCCGTGGAGCAGGCTGGTTGCGTGTATTTAGAATGCAAAAGAGAGCCATCCGCACAATTATCCGAGAGAGGCGCCAGGCCTAAAGATAATGACATTGCCATCAATAATTATTTATCAAGTTGCAGTTTATGTATACTTAAATAAAAGCCAATTCATTTCACATAAAAATATACATGGACGTAATTTAAGACACTCGGACAGATTAGCACCCGTAAGTCACACGTTAATCAAATCAAAAAAGTTGACTCATGTGATGGGACCTTCAGTGTTCAATAGACTCCCAGAGCATGTAATAAATAGCACCACGTTGGACTCCTTTAAAAAAAGGTTAAAAGACTGGCTAATAGAGCAACATTTCTATAGTGTAAATGAATTCTTATCCGGTGGTATGAATTTATAATCATTATTTATTATGTGTTGACATGAATTTAAATGTATTGTATTTTGACATAATTTTATATTTTATAATAATTTATTAATTTAACTATAGAACCTTATCACACATTATGTGACCATTCTTTATACAACAATACCAATTTGACCTGTAATATTTCATATCTTCTTCTTCTTATATATAAAAATGAAACGCTGTGTGTTTGTCTCGCAAAAACTCTGAAACGGCTGGACCGATTATAACGAAATTTTCTGTGCGTATTGAATAGGTCCAAGGAAGGTTTAAACGTAAAGTTGGACCAGGTAGGTGGCGCTGGAATCGGGCAGGACAACGTCTGCCGGTCCCACTAGTTATCAATAAATTTATGATTATGATTATGATTAACCGGACTCTTGCTAAGATACTGCAAGGAATTGAGCTTGATCTGACGAATAAGTACAAGTAGTTGTAAGATTTTGAACTTCTCTCTGAATCAACGGACCATCCCATTGGTTTTTAACAGACTTCAAAAAATAAGGAGGTTACCAATTCGATGCGTATGTTTTTTTTATTTTTTGTGTGTATGTTACGCGATTAAGCCACCAATTGTGGACCGATTTTCAAAATTCTTTTTATATTCGATAGAGTGTACTCCTGCGGTGGTCCCATTGTCACCAAAGTCAGGATCTGGTGATAAGATCCCAGGAAAATCGAGAGAAACCCTTCAATTTTATACAGACGTCCAACGTGCTTCATGTTTCTTCCGAAGCTATTCAGGTATTTACTTCTGGTAGTCATTAACCGAGCTGATGAGAGAAGGATCCTTAACTTTTAGGAGTTAGAGGTTTTTTAAATACACCACGCACGTATTGACTCTTTTTTTAATATGACCCTTTGTCGCATACTTCAATTATGTTTTTAGTGAATTTAATACCAACTAACCGACATTTAAAAAAAAACAATTTTTATAGGAAATAAAAACCGACTTCTTAAACTGAAAAGTTATAAATAATATACACAAATAATATCACATTTCTATATTGAAATCGGTGCTAAATTTTAAGGCTTTCTAGGAGATCATCGTTTGGCACCGACTTCAATATAAAAATGTGATGTTCTAATAGGGTACAAACCTATTCTTATATTATTTTTAATTTTTCAGTGATTTTGAAGTCGGTTTTTATTTTTACAACGGACCCTTCCAATGGAAGGTCAGCGTTGGGACAGAAAGAAGTCCAAGAATCTCTAGCCTCTGTTTGATAGTCCAGCGCAGTATCACTTTGAAGAATTTTGCTGCACAATGACTCTACGCTTTAAATGGGGGCAAGGAAGTTAATTTTGCGAATACCGATATCTCCATCACGAATAGGTTTAATTAAGCATGCTTGGGACCAGAATATTATTGACGGTCAGATTTGGAATTTTCTCTAAAGCTTAATGGATGCAGGTATCGAAATTATCCAAAAGGTAATTTATAGTAGAGATATGTAATTGATAACAAACTTTAGTGTTCACAATAAATTTAATTAATCTTTATATTTATAATATTTTATATATTTTGTTCGGGTTACGTTTTGATAACATTTTGTTGTTATATCATTTTATTATACCTTTCTTCTGTTTAGGTCTCCCATCAAGTGTGAAGGGAGCGGTGAAAATGATTATTTCTTCCCCAGTAGCTGTCACAAATAATTCCACCAGGATCTGGTAGCTTCCAGACCTCAAGGGCACGGACATTCGGCGCGGTGGGAGCCTCAATTTCTTAAATTCAAAGAGGCCCTGAAAAATAGCGATCAGCACCTCTTTAAGGGTAACAAAACAATACACTTTTGTGGGACGCCACCAACTTTTGGAACATGTTTTGCATGAGCATGGCCTTCTTCTCACCGGATGCTAGCTTCAGCTGGACTCCTAAACATCTGAGGAACCTACCTTACCTTTCATCGTCAGAACACAACAATGTTATTGATAGTTTTATGACGACAAAGGACATTAGGCATTATTTACCCGGTTTTTGAAAAGTCGCGAACTAAAACCAAAATACTTTTAGATCCTGTTGTTTTAATCCAGCTTTAATTTTTTTGTACTTATTTCGATTCAGGTAAACGTGGAAATATTATCAGTGTTTATATCATACGAATATTTATTGATTATTATAAAGAGGAAAGATTTTGATTACTTGTTTGCATTGTATAGGCCACATTCTGTGTTCTGTGGTATAGGCTCTGAAACTACTGGACCGATTTGAAAAATTCTTTTGCATTTAGAATCATATATTATTCCTGAAGAATATTATAGGCTACAACATTATTTTTCCCAGTGGAAAATATAAAATTCCCACGGGAAAACAAAAATAACGCGGGCGAATCTGCGAGCGTATAGCTAGTATTCGAATATAAATGACCATCCAGCAAATTAAAATATCACTCCGTGGTATTTACCATCTGAATAATACCTGTAATCCGGTTGGAATGTTTTGTTTGTCTCACTCCCTCTCCCTCTGTCTCTCTCGCTCTCGCATAGTCTCGTAAAACGGTTTATGTCACGTGCGCTTGCGCCACTTGACAGCGTTGCCAGAATGTTACTTTTGAAACATTTTACGTTACTTTTGTATGACCCTTTCGTATAACCTCCATGTTGCACGACTCAGAATGTTACTTTTACGTTACTTTTAAGACCAAGACTAACTTACCTTCTTTTAAGACTTTATAAAAAATAACAAATAACCTTTAAACGCCTCCGTCGTCGTAGTGGTTGAGACCTCTGAGTGTTCATCGGGACTGAGAGGTCTGGGGTTCAATACCCCATGGGGGCATAAGGTTTGGTCGGTGGTAGTGTTTCTGAGCCCGCCTGTTATCTTAGTTTTTCGCCATATTAGCAATGTTAATAGCATTGTTGTGTTCCGACTATTAGAAGTAAGAAAGCCAGTTCCTCAGTTGTTGAGGAGTGAAGCTGGAAGCGAGCAGATGAAGCTCGCCTCCGGCTTCGGCCACAACTTCATTTACCATCAGGTGAGATGAAGGCCTAGAGCTTCCCTGTTGTATGTAAAAAAAAACTATAGTGTAACGGAACGCATCCAAAAAAGTTGTCCCTGCATAGTGTTGGCGTACTTGATTGAAACAAATTGACTGACGCGACGACCGCGCTCGAATAGTTGTCACTTCGTCATCCGTTGCGTGATCTGCCCCCCTAGACAAAAGCCACACGCTAAGTTTTCTGCAGTCATTCCGCAGAAAAAATGTATAGAGATGATATTAGCTGCGGAAAAAAATTGCGTGAGGTTGTCGTAAGCTAATGTCATTCCATAAATTTTTTCTGCGGAACGACTGCGGAAAAGTTAGGGCGTGGCATTTGTCTAGGGCCTCAGTTTAACTACAGACAGTTATCTCCCTGTGCCATGTGTTTGGATACAGCAGTATAAAAATGAATCAAAAAATATGTTTTTCTTAATCTTACCTTTATATCTTTTTGACTTTTGCAAGAAAACAAGAAAAAAAAATACTATTCTTATTAAGTATTTTTTTTATACTTTTATGGTCATTTTCGTATTAATCCCACGACCCACAAATATGCGACCTATCTCATTATAATCTAGATGTAATTACCTATACATCTAATCAAGTTTTGTTTTTGTACGCCATGGGTAAATTAATGTGCCTTAGTAAAATGCCCAATGTCCTTTAGTTAAGACAGTGGTAGCTAGCCAGGTAACCTGAGAAGCCTTATCACCAACCAAACCAAACAAGAGTTCCACCCCTGTGAAAAATCGAACCCCCAAGCTCCAGATTACTACCGAGTAGTATCAACCAGTAACCAGTTGACCACGTAGGCGACTGTGATCGAAATAGACCTAAAACATGAGGAAACAGCCTATCAGTCATGGAATCTGGGCTCCGTGCTAATCTATGACAACATGAGGTAACAGCCTGTCAATCATGGAATTTGTGCTCTGTGCTGTTCTATTGGTACGCTTACACCCAGTATTACGTTTTACAATTTCCTTAAAAATGATATTATACTTAAAATTTATAGTGAATTTTTGAAAGGATAATTATCACGGCGGTGGTAGTGTGCCCGAACTATCGAAATATGCCTTCACTGATCTGTGTGATCCGGCCTTTAAGGGTATTAGCTAATCATTATTTCTCTTACCCTCCTTCTCTCAATTTTAGTATTCAATTAACCAACACTTCGATAACATGCCAGTTCATTTCAACACGCATTTCTTCTTCCACAACTCCAAACAGGAACAGCCTAATTTCCAGCAGAATTTGCGTTCAACTGCAACAGTATTGCATTCCAGCAGGTAAAGGTAAGAACACCAGTTCGTATGCGCCTGTGGATATTCCACAGGCGCATACGAACTGGCGAATGAAAGCTTCCACCGCCTTATCGATTACCATCAGACACGAAGGCCGCGAGCTTTTTTATTTCAATAGAAAGCTCAAAGCCACTAAAAGGGCAATGGAGAGGGCTATGCTCGGGGTTTCTGTACGTGATCACATCGGAAATGATGAGACCTGTAAAAACTATACCGACATAGCCCAATGAATTGCAAACCTTAAGTAGCAGTGGGCAGGACATATCGCTCGCAAAAGTGACGGCCGTTGGGGCGGAGAGGTCCTTGAGTGGCGCGCCGGGAGACGCAGCGTTGGTAGGCCCCCCACAAGGCAGCCTGACGATCTGATGAAGGTCGCGGAAAGCCGCTGGATGCGGGAGGCTATATAAGGACCGATCGGTTTGGAGATCCCTGAGGGGGCCTATGTCCAACGGTCTCTTTTGGCTGAAATGATGATGGACATTTCTTTTTACTTACAGCAGGTACTGGACAAGGGACCTTGCCACCGGCCCAATCGCTATATACGTTCGCCTTCGCGTATTCGCAGAACTTGCGTTGCAGTTTGAATTGCATGCCTGTAGTTGATGAAAGTAAACCACCCTGGAAGAAGATTTTATGTAACATGGAGACAGAGTTTTAAATGCGTTGCATAATGCTATAAACCACTAATCGGTACTTAATTTACATATCTATACTTATAAAATAACATGTCGACTAACACTCGTATCTATATTCAAGTCAAAGTAATTACTTGAGTAAAAGTCGTCACTTAAGTTGTGATTTTTATACAATACACGAGAATTTGAATGAAGAAGTGAAGAAAGTTACTAGAAGAAGCTTACCACCTAGTGCAGGTTGGTGCATTTTAACGATTGCAAATACACCTGGGAGAAACGGCTTAACTAGCCTTTTGAAAGACGGACGACCTCGAGATACCTACTAAGTTTTTGGTCACCTATCTCGTGACGGACCATTGCGAAAGCGTAATCGCCATTATCACAGGCCGGACGCGCGAGCTGCTGCGCTATCGAACGCAAAAATAAGGCAATTTTTTTACTGTCACAGTACTTATTATATGCGGAAAGTGAACTTTTGAAGTTACACCCATAAACTTGGTCAGTAGGATCTCTATATTGAGTGTGTTAGGCCCATGAACTTTGGTCAGTGGGATCTTTTTATTGAGTAAGTTAGACCCATGAACTGTGGTCAGTAGGGTCTCTTTATTGAGTACACCCACTAAGGAAGAATTTTTGAAAATTCTACCCGTAAAGGCGTAAAATAGGAATTAAAAGTTTGAATGGAAGTCCGTCATTATTAAAGAATTTTTATCTTTGGGCTACTGATTAAAAATGGATAAATGCCTGCTTCAGCGTTTATGGAAATTCTACCGCTAAGGAGGTCTGTAATTTTTGACTTATAAACCACTATTTGTGGACTACTGATTTAAAGTAATAATTATATATATGTTTGTGTTTGAGGAAATTCTACCTTTAAAGGGGTGAAATAAGGGTCAAAAGTTTGCATGAAAGTTCATCATTTTTGAAGTTATAAACATGAATCCTTATTCTTAGGCTAGGTTAAGGTACTGATTAAAAATAAATAAGTAAATTAGTATTCCAAAGTTTCCATCGTAACTTTATACACTCATAGTAATTTTTTGAATAAAAAATAAAACCTATAAATAACCCTATGAAGTCTACACTACTAGTATAGCTGTTTTGAAGACGTTCCGACTTCATTGGGTTTATTTATAGTTTTGTATAAAAATAAAATAAAATTTCATCCAATTTACTTAAAACTTGGAATTAAGTCTTCACGTCATGTTTCAGGATTTTTGGAAATTCTAACGCCCTATGTTGAAATTGAAAGGGGTAAGAATTGAAAGTTTGTATGAAAGTATAAAAAATTCACAAATGTCATATTTAAAAATGGTATGTCATATTTACCCATCTATTAGCATGGGTGTTAAATGCTTACTTTCGTGGCAAAAATGTTAAAATGGAGAACACGAAACTAGCAAGGAATGTTAATGCTATAAATGTTGAAAATGTAGCAAATCCGTGCTTATCTGGAATAAGCTAATTATAATTATAATAAAACCTTAGCCACAGTTTTACATCGAGTCGGTTGCCGTTGTCTCCTTCTCGTTCTGTTTTGGATGATGTGCCGTGTCGAAATTTCGAATGTCATAGATTTAACATATCCACCAGCTCATTACTTATCGGAAGTCAGTTACATCGCGTGTTCGGTTACATCACGCGTTCCCTAGATAAGTCTTCTATAGTTTATCTGGCGCTGTCGAAACTGAGTTAATCTATGGGGGTGAGAGCTGTCATAAAACGGACTTCATGGAATGTGGGTACCTACTTTAACTCATCAAAATTCGTGATCAAAGTATTCTATGTTGTTCCTCGGGGCTCTATATCAAATTTTATTAAAATTAATTTATTAGGTGTGGAGCGTGATAGACACACAGTCAATGTTACTTTTGCGCTTATATAACATTAGTAAGGAAGTAGGGATTTACTTACACTCATTTTCCAGTTCAAAGTATCAAAACTAACAAGGGAAGTCTGTTTGTTTGGCACCTTAGTTGTAAAAAAACCGGCCAAGTGCGTGTCGGGCCACACGCAGTGTAGGGTTCCGTAGTTGCAAATGCCAACTTTGAGTTCACACTCACACCTCACAACACGTTGCTATTAAATTAGGCATTATTATTATTATTAAAGCTGCAATGTTTTTATATTTCCCTAACTTCACGTGGTTCGTAAATTTATATTCAGTACTAATTTTCAATGATATTTTACTTTTCCGAGTACATTTTATAAGTTGGTCGCCTATAACTTTTTAGTTTGTACTTAGTACTCAACTCTGATAGTTTTCCTTTAAACTGCGATATATATACTACTGTTGTAATTTTTTTCACGTGTCCATATATAACCGTTTAGCAGATAGAGGGGGGGGGGGGGGGGACACTTACCTCTAACAAAAATTTGCACTTTAAAACCAAATATTTCAGAAACGGATCCCTAAATCGAAAAATGATGTTCTGAACCTTACATTATTTTTTTAAGACCTATTCAACAATACCCCACACGATGGGTTAGTCGAGAAAAAAAAATTTACTCCCACTTTACTGGTATAAGAGCTACCCTAAAAATGTGTTATTAATATTTTTTTCTACCACTTTTTTGTCACGATTAATATACATACCCATACCAAATTACAGCTTTCTAGTACTAATGGTCGCTGAGTAAAACCGCGGGCAGACACACAGACATGGCGAAACTATAAGGGTTCCTTGTTTACTACGGAACCATAAAAAGGATAAACTAACAAGTGAGACGTTGTTTCCGAATTGCACGAGGAACACAAAACTTATGTTGGTCAGCAACTGCCCCGGGCTGTCCGGCGACTTGTACGTGACGACGGAACAGTTCACCGCGTACTTCGGGTTGCACACTCGCACCTGGTTTTTCTCCTTGCCATTGCCCTGGAATTAAAACAAAGTTTTTGAAGCCCTTTGAAGTTGTTTTGTTGCAATCGTGTATTATTTTTACTAGCTGTGCCCGCGGTTTTCGAATAACTATAAAAACAACCAAGATAAATAAGGTATTAAAGATTTTTCTCCATCTCTTTCTAGCAAAACGGCAATTGACATGGAGTTTATATGGCCGTACTAAACAATGACGTCACGGTTCATGTCGGATCTCTCTGTCTAATCGCTTCCAAATTAACAGCTTAAAATGCTTGTATTTAATGTATTTCTAAGCCGATTTTAATTCTAATTTGACATGATTGCATCTTTTGCTACGGTATTTTAATATTTTATGACGAGACGTGAAAATTAGAATTCAGTCATCATCCCAATTGCGCTGCCTATAACGTTTCAGACCTGAGAGACCACAGCAATGCAAGCGTCGACGCTTGACAGCATAAATAGGTAATTATGAGAAACAATCCAAATAACAGCATAACTGTCTATGCAAATAACCTTGTATTCGCGCTGAGTTTCAGGCTCTGTCGAGATTGGCAACCGTAATCTAAAATTGGTCGGGAGCGGGAGAGCTTCATCCATCGAGAGAATTCATCATCCATAGACCTCCCTCAGGCTCTTTTTTATGGCAAATGCGTAACAAAAACAGTGTCCATTTGATGGACCACAGTTGCTTATGGCGCATAGTAGAGTCAATCATTAAAAAAATCACTGCAGAACAAAACCGGTTCTCTTCATTAATATTGGAATTAAAAACCTTTAAAAAAGATATGTTATTATTCAATGCATTCTTTATAGGATGGTCTTTTTAATTTTGATAAATTAATTAAAACTTAGTTAAAATGTGACTCAAACATGCCTCGATTTTAAAACTTTAAACCTAATCGCGTCGTAAATATTAGGTTAAATCATATACTTTCGATTTCAATAAATAAAGTAAACAATGTTCTAGCGGATGGTCTTATTAATTTTTAATTATAATAATTCATCTTACGCGTTAAGGTTTGCTTAAATATTCCCCTCACTCGCCTATGTAATCAGTACGGGACGATCGAGCGAGATGCGCCTTAATATGTCCACCATATCATCTCATAAAACTGATCGGTTTTGGAATGATCGTCAGTCTACAAAACTGTATTATTTACTACTAGCTGTGTCCGCGACTTCGTCCGCATGAAATAGTAACTTTTGTTGAAGTTGATAAAAAGTAGCCTATGTTATACCTTATACCGGGTGTAACTGAACACCCCAATAACAAATGGGCCTTCGGTGCTTGTTTAAGACCTGGAACCCCAATACTTTCAGAGTTATCTGATTTTAAACTGAAATTAAAAACTTTCAAGTGACAACCATAATCGGCACTTAACACAAAAGAAATTTAAACACAAAATGATACGTGGCAGACGTGAGCGTAGTATTAGCGTAGTATTCCTTGTACGCTTATGTAGGGCTGTCGGCACTTAATACCAAAAAATAATTTATTAATTTGTATGCCGTGAGCGTAGTATTCCTCGTACGCTTACGTAGGGCTGTCGGCACTTAATACCAATTTATTAATTTAGTTTGTATGGGGGGAAAATGTAGGTTTGTCAGCAGTCAGAAAAAATATTATTTTTTCTACAGAATCTCTACTTCTGATGGATACATACCCTTAAATGTTATTGTGGTGTTCAGTTACACCCTGTATAATTAGCTATTTATTTGTGAAAGTCCCGTCAAAATCAGTCCAGCCGTTCCGGAGATTAGCGGGAATAAACAGACAGACAGACAGACAGATAGAGAGACAATTTTTTTTAAATTGTGTTTTTGTTATTGGTACCCGATATACATTCATACCCATTTAGTTAAAACTTGTTATTTTGACATTACAAACAGAGACTTCAATTTTATTTATTTGTATAGATATAGACGAAATGCTTATACAAATATGGGAACACATACTCACAACGTCTATTAATACAAGAATAAACGGAACTAATGTGAAAAAATAGCACGACGTACGTCTGCCCACCATGCTGAGTAAGAGATGATCCATGAGAAGATCGAACATTTGTTAGCTGAACTAACATACGTAATTATGAACGCTGATAATGACTTTTTAACAACCGTGTAATCATTACAGCTCCTGTTCACATCAAAATGTAATTAGTGGATCCGATTTCCCGATTATGACGCTTTAAGCAGGATGAGATTGGTCACATGAAAAATGAACCCCCTTTTTTCTCGTCGTTTCGGTCACGAACGCCCACTGCTGGACATAGGCCTTCATTGAAATGGGAGCTTGGAGATGTGTCCCAACACGCTGGTCTAGTTCAGGCTTAAGATTGTCTCAAAGTGCCTCGAGAAAAGGCGAGGTTGGCAAAGATACTTTACACCTTATTTTTTAAGGAAGTGTAATGCATTCAGGCACCTACCTCCTGGGTAGCGAATTAGCTATTACTAACAAACTTTAGTGGGACTCTTCCCCTTCGCTTGGTGCGGGTGAGTCCTGTTCATTAAACAAACGACGCGCCGGTGACCATTTATTACCGGCGGAGGATCTGTGGGGCTAGCACGCAGGAGAATCGAAAATCGAATCGAAATCCGAATCGAGGAGTTTGTATGGTAATTTTATTAGTTCTGCTACTCACCGCCGTGGCGCTAATAAAATTGCCATACAAACTCCTCGATTCGGATTTCGATTCCATTTTCGATTCTCCTGCGTGCTAGCCCCACTGGCGTCTTGCCATGGTGGTTATGCCACTAAGGTCAATGAGTATAAATTCTGCACTGTCTTCAACATGGTTTCGGCCTATAGCATCTTTCAACTGGTGGTGCAGCACACTCGTATCCCAGATATAGAGAGCCATGAAGCCTCCTTGTTGGATCGACTGCTGACTACACGACAAAGTGGATACAGGGTTGTGGTCGATGCTCCTCTTGGATTTATCAGAGCACTGCGTTTTCCATAGTACTGTCAAGGTGCAAACAAACTGGGCTTATGTGATACCACGTATGTGATTTTACGTCCATCAGAAGACATCGATCCTAATCGAAAATGTATGAAAAATCATTATTTAGAACTACACTTAGCTTACATAACGTGGCGTGGCATTACATAAGCCCAGTTTGTTTGCACCTTCAGTCTTGCACGACCCTAGTCACGGCAGCTCGGTGATATGAGTCAGCAGACTTGGATGGACTTCAAGAATTCTTTGGATCCTACCCCTGAAACCGGCATTGCTTCGCCTCCGAAGATCTCAATACTTACGCAGACTGCGTCACTGAAACGGTGCTGATGGGAATGGAAGTATTCTATTCCTAATGTCGGAATATCTATTAACAGTCGCACTCGTTCCTGGTACAACAATACCTACAGGAAGACTGCCCATCTCCAGTAAGCTGCGTACATCGCCTGGGATAACGCCAGATAACGTCGAGATCCTAACGTGATGGAGAAAAAGCGACAGTCCAACGCCGCTTCTAAATTCAACAGGAAAGCTATTGCTAAAGCCTAGGCGGAAAACATGGCCAGGGTTGGCGAGTGACTAGGAAGTTATGCCAGTGGAAGTCGTGCTTTTCGGTCACTGGCCAAAGCTGCACAACGTAACTTCTACCAGTCCAGTCTCCACCACTGGCGATGTGATACTGATCTACTCAGGTGATAGCAGCCTGAGCTAAGCTAAGCTCCTGAACGTCCATAAGTCGAATGGGCCGGAAAACATTCTAGTAGTTGTGCTGAAGATGTGCGCCCCTGAGTTGACCTTCATACTAACGCGCCTTTACCACCTCTTTTATCAGATCAACTGGGTTCCATCTTTGTGGACATTGCTCATGACCACCCAATTCCCAATAAAAAATATTTTACAAAAAATAAAACCGACTTCAAAAACACTGAAAAGTTAATAATAAAATATAAGAATAGGTACAAACAACATCACACTTCTATATTGAAGTCGGTGCCAAACGTTGATCTCCTAGAAAGTCTTTAAAATTTGTCACCGACTTCAATATAGTAGTGTGATGTTGTTTGTACCTATTCTTATATTATTTTTAACTTTTCAGTGTTTTTGAAGTCGGTTTTTATTTTTTGTAACATATTTTTTATTTTTTAAAAAAAAGGTTACAAAACTTACTAGAGCTAGAAAAAAGTACTAGAGCTCCTTTTAAGGAAACCAAATGGTGACAGCAGTCTGTTAAAGACGCCGTACAGACCAAGAAATTGGCTTTTAAGAAATGGCAAGAGTCAGGTGATCCTGCGGACAAGACAGACTACAAAGCCGCAAAGTCAAAAGCGAAACGTGCAGTGGCCATTTCTAGAGCAGAAGCGGATGCAAACTTTTATAAGGAGCTGGAATCTGCAAAATCTGAAATAGACATCCACAGGGTTGCAAAGAGTAGAACTAATGGTAAAAAGATATAGTTTCAGCCAAGTATATCAATAACGCAGCCGGAAAATTATTAACAGCGGATGCTGACATCAGACGTAGATGGTCTGAGTACTATAGTCATCTGCTCAATGTTACTAACCCCAGAACTCTGACTTATGGGCATCCTATACCTGTCTTGGGTCCTATAGACGCAGTCTCTACGGAGGAAATCAAAAAGGCAATCCAGCAGATGAAAAATAACAAAGCCCAAGGCCCAGATGAAATACCAATTGAAATCTGGAAATACATTGGAGATATTGGTATACACTGGTTGCAAGTACTATTCAATAGATTCATTGCTGGCGAAACAATACCGGATGCCTGGCGCAAAAGTTACCTAATACCGTTTTATAAAGGTAAGGGTGATGTACGCGACTGCGGAAATTATCGAGCAATAAAATTGATGGATCATACGTTCAAACTATGGGAGCGGATAATAAATAGTAGACTTAACAAGATAGTCGAACTTACACCAAACCAATGCGGGTTTGTGGCTGGCAAAAGTACATCAGATGCAATCCAAGCCATTAGGATACTCACAGAAAATGCTAAAGCTAGTAACACAAACTTGCACATGATATTTATTGATCTGGAAAAGGCGTTCGATCATGTACCGCGTGAATTGATCTGGGAAGCCCTCTGAGCACACTGTATTCCAGAACCTTACATAGCCCTGATCCTGGATATGTACACGAACGTCTCAACTCAGGTTGTATGCCCAGCAGGCACAAGTGTGGGTTTCGATCTTGCGGTGGGCGTACACCAAGGGTCTACTTTGAGTCCCCTGCTTTTCAATGCCACAATAGATTACGTCACTAAGCAATGCCAGCGTACAGTACCATGGAATCTTCTTTACGCCGATGACGTGGGCCTCATAAATAACAACGCGAAGGACCTCCAGCGTGATTTAAATTACTGGGTGGAAGCGCTAGAAGGAAATGGCCTCAGAATCAGCAGGAAGAAAACCGAGCATATGTCATGCATATTTGACGGCACAACAGACCCAAATGGAGTCAGCTTCTATATAGGAAACGACCGTTTACCAACAGTCAACCAATTTAAATACCTTGGCTCCATTGTAAGCAGCGATGGCAGAATAGATAGCGATGTCCTCCATAGAACTCAGACAAGCTGGATGAAATGGAGACAGCTTACAGGCGTTATGTGTGACAGGCGCATACCGCTTAAGGTGAAAGGGCGAGTTTACAAAACAGCAATTAGACCTGCTATGCTGTATGGTTCGGAATGCTGGGCCACATCCAAACACCACCTAAACAAGCTCCACACCTCAGAGATGCGCATGTTGCGCTGGTCAGCGGGGGTCACAATGCGGGACAAAATTAGAAATGTGTACATCCGCGGTAGTTTCAGGGTAGCACCAATTACAGAAAAGCTGAAAGAAAAACGTCTGCGGTGGTACGGGCATGTACAACGACGCCCCGACGATCACATGGTGCAGGTTGCCCTTGATTTGCCAAAGACGACGCGAAGACGCGGCAGACCACCTTCCACTTGGCTAACGACGGTTCAGAAAGACCTGAAAGATGAAAATATTGACCCAAACCTTGCACTCAATCGTGCAGAATGGAAAAAAAGGACAGGGAAGGCCGACCCCAAGTAAATGGGAAAGGGCCAAAGAGAAAGAAGAAGAAGATATTTTTTATTTTTAAGTTTTTAGTGAATGAAATCTTTTTAGTGAATGAAACCCTAATTAAATTAGCGTTTTTCTCGATTTTCATGGGATCCCATCATCAGATCCTGACTTTGGTGACCTTGAGACCTTGGGACCAACCCAGGAGTATATTCTATAAAAAAAAAGAATGTTGAAAACCGGTTCACAATATTGACGGAGTAATCGCGTAACATACACACAAAACACGTTGGACAAACCTTAAAATTTAAGGGTTTTCCTCGATTTTCATGGGATCCCATCATCAGATCCTAACTTTGGTGACCATGGGAATGGGACCACCCTTGGAGTATACTCTATCAAATACTAAAAGAATTTTGAAAATCGGTCCACAATTGTAATCGCGTAACATACACACAAAAAAAACATACGCATCGAATTAAGAACCTCCTCCTTTCTTGAAGTCGGTTAAAAATGGTGACCAATCCGATCCGCCAAACTACAGACCAATAGCGATAACAACAGCTCTCCAAGATTATGGAGCGGGTCATCTAGTCCCGCCTTCTACGATTCTAAGAAGAGCGATTGATTAGCGACCGACAATATGGTGTCCGTCATGTTCGTTCAGCTGGTGATCTTTGATAGTTTGACACGCCGTTGGACGGAAACCTTGGAGGGCAAAGGTGAAGCTCTCGCCGTCGGACCTGATATCGCTAAGGTGTTTGATAGAGTCTGGCATAGAGCTATTCTCACGAAGCTACTATCCTATGGAATCCCCGAAGGACTAAAAATGGATAACCAGTTTCATGAATGGTGGGAGTATTAAAGTCATCGTCGATGGCTGCTGCACCGAAACCATGCCTCTCCTCTAGGTCACATGACACATCGGCAGGGGAGGCTGTGTTTGCGATGTCGCTAGACATCCACAACTCATTAAATAGTCTCCCCCACGAGTGCATAGAGAAGGCACTTCGCTTTCACGAAGTGCCTCCCTCTCTCCGTTCCCTTATATATGATTACCTCTAGGGGAGGGAGATTGTATACGAGTCAAGAGAAGGAACCATCCACAGATGGACGATGACGGTGGAAGGGCTAGGCTCTCTGCTCTGGAACCTGGGGTACAATTGGGTGCTATGAGGCGACCTCCTGCCAAACTTGGAGGTCATGTGCTTCGCCGACGACACGCTGGTTGTGGCGAAAGCACCGACCTATAAGGAGGCGGTCTACCTTGAGCCGGTCGGCACAACAATTGTGGTCCGACGCATACGCCTCTTGGGGCTGGATGTGTCCGACCCCCGCGTCGCCGCAGATCCCCGACGGGGCTCTGTGTCCAAGTAGTTCAGGTTCTGGTCTAGAATACGATGAAGTATCTTGGTCTGATCTAGAGCCCGATGGGATTTCAAGGAGCATTTTAAGCTCTTCGCTCCCAGGCTATCGGTGGCCATGGCACCCCACGGATGCGCTCGCGGACGCGTCGAGCTGTGTCTGCCCAGATTGAGCAGTACTCAGCTCGACGCGTCGTCGGCACTATACGAAGCCAGCCCCGATATGGGCGAAGTTGTCGGTTGGGTGCAAGCAGGGCAGCCTCGCCTTTCATATGGTGCAGGTTCTGGCTGAATGGTTCTGACCTGGTTGCCATTCTGGGGGTCACAAAAGAGTAAACCTGGTAACCCCTCCTTAGGTGAAGTCCCAGTTTGTATACTGCTGGGTGGTGCCCCCCAGGAGGTGCGCTCGGTGAATTAGCCTTCCCGATTCCGAACGTATCTCCATCAGGGGCGGAGAGGTTTCGGAGGGTGGATTAGTCCGGTATCGGGACACCAGCGGAATAACCGCTGGTTGACTCGAGTCCTGCTCTGACCCGGTGTAGAGGTAACTCAAGCACCGAGACCTCCTTGGAGCGGATAGAGCGGATGGACGGACGGACGGAAGCAGTAAACACACCATGCGCATTCACTCTTTAATTCTTCGTTAAAAACATAACATAACAAGAACAATATTTAACTTAATTATGTGTTAAATTATATTTTTCACTTTCTTCTGTTTAGGCTTCGCGCTAAACGAGAGGGGGAGACTGAATACGATTAATTTGTCCTGAGTGGCTGTCAGGAAGAATTCCACTACGAGCTGGTAGCGCCCAGACCTCAAGGGTACGGACATTCGGCTTGGCGGGAGCTGCAGTTTGTTCATTTGAAAGATGCCCTGAAAATAAGCAATTTTTTAAAGTTCTCTATTATTTTGGTCAACCAAATAGATTTAAGAGGAGTGACCAATTTTCACAATTTCAAATATATTTTGCATTGTGCACAGAAACTGTGACTGTGGTGATATTAATCTATTAAGTAATTATGTATTAAAAAGAAAAGAACAATAAAAGTCTGACGAATGTTCGTAGAGTTTTAACATCTTTTAGAACTCTTTCACACGATACGGTAGCGCTGGCAGCGGCAATATCGCCACGAACGGCACCGCCTCTATTCCTTCTTCTGCTTACGTGTCATGCAGTTACATGACACGTAAGCGGACTATATATGTATTTAAGGTTGACAGAGGAAACGAAAATGACGTTGTAAATAGATCAAATTGTTGAATTCATCGATTCCACAAAATTTTTGGGTATTACACTAGATTCTAGATTGCAGTGGTATCTACATATTGAGTCATTGGCAAACAAACTTAGTTCTGCAGCATATGCAGTTAGAAAGATAAAATAACTTACTGGTGTTGAAACGGCAAGATTGATTTGTTTTAGTTATTTGGATTATTAGTGTGGGGATCGGCTGCTGATACTTATAGAAAGTATTTTTTCACTTCTCATGCTCTGAAAGTGCTTATTTGTGCAGGATATAGGCTGCACAAAATCGAATTTTGTGCACAAGTGCATTAACGTAACTCGTACATAAATGCCTCTAGTTGCAGTAGTTCGGTTGGTGGTTCGGTTGACCGAAGTAATGCAACTTTTTAGTAGCAGAAGTGCGGTTGATTTCAATCACCGAACTGTTGCTACCCTCTAGTTGCGGTAGTTCGGTTGACCGAACTAAGATCTTCATTTTATTTTTAACACGAAAAAAGAGCGGTAAACTATATAGGCATACAAACTTTTTGCAACTTTGTATGGTTAGGAATTCCAAATTCAAATTTATACGGCTATTTACTCATGTATTAGTGTTTCGAAAATTATAATTCACTTGTTTTTTGTTTTTTTTCTTTGCGTCACTCAGTTTGCAAAATGGAAAACTTGAAATATCGTGTTATTTACGAGTACGAGTTCCACCGTGGTACCAGTGCTGCAGAAACGGCTCGAAGGATTATTGATGTGTATGGCGACGCGACGGTGCCGCAAAAGAAAACAAAATGCGTTTTTGGTTCCAACGTTTTCGTTCTGGAAATTTCGATCTGCAGAACAAGCCCCGTGGACGGCCAGAGACCAACGTTGATAATGAAGAACCCTTGGGTATGTGTTCTGTATGAAGAATTGAAGGCTATTGTGAAAATCCTGAAGTTTACAAAGCACACACTAATTTTTATAAAACTGATATCCAGAAAAGAGCAAAACCCTTCCTCGTCCTCGCTTAATTATTTTAAAATCACTTTTATCGTTCACGTTGTAATGTACATACAATTTCTCTTTAGACTAATTAAATATAATGTAATTATCGACTTGAAAATACAAGGAAAACAAACTTTGTACTTACTCATCAAATAGACATTGTCATTAATTATTGACACATTGAAAACTTACATACAAAGTTGCAAAAAGTTTGTGTCTTTATAGTTTGCCCCTCTTTATTCGTGTTAAAAATAAAATGAAGATCTTAGTTCGGTCAACCGAACTACCGCAACTAGAGGGTAGCAACAGTTCGGTGATTGAAATCAACCGGACTTCTGCTACTAAAAAGTTGCATTAGTTCAGTCAACCGAACCACCAACCGAACTACTGCAACTAGAGGCATAAATGTATCTATATTAAGGCAAAGAAAATGAGCCATACAGCCAAACACAATAAGAAGTTCATAGATAGAATTTGTTATTTTATTATATTTGCTTTAATTTATTTGCCTTATGTGTTTTTTAAGACATAAAGAAATGTTATGTTATACTACTGTTTTATTTCCTCGCAATCGAAGTGAAAAGCAGAGTTTATAACTCGTCCACAAAACCGTTTTATCCACGACATTACTATTATCCCTCGCCTTCAGCTCGGGCTGCTAAAAGTCTCGGGTAAAAACTTGTTGTAAAATCTATTACCTATTGTAGGTACTTCAAAAAAGAGCGGTTCGCGCTATTTATAATTTATGGGCAAGAGATTCTCCAAGAGATTTAGTACGAGAATAGTAGTTTATGAAATAGTCACACAATAGGGGGTCTTAAAACACTAGTGTGTGTTTAAAATTCGAGGCTTGCCGAGAATTTTAATAGTACCACACGAGTGTTTTAAGACTTAATTATGTGCAATTTCATACACTACTTTATCTACACTCATGCAATCAGTGGTTACCTAAATTAAATAAAAGACACAAAATTAAAACAAAATCAAACTCATTTATTCTAATAATTATTTGCATTTTGAACAGTGCAATTGTGAAACTAATGCAGAAATCTAAAACTACATACATTTATATTATTTATTATTTTAACCAATAACAGCAAAATAATGAATGAAAAATTCAGAGAAATGGCGCCAACACCAACATTCTACCGCGCATGCGCTGTTGCACGCGCCGCCATAGACAATGTACTGGCACAAAAGAAAATTGTGACAAAACCTCCTTGGTCGGGCTTCGTCAATCGAACTGTATTTTATTGGAATTCGAGTTATATTAAAGTACTGGTTTTGTATGGCGAACCTGTATTATAATGTAATTTGTAAAAGGCCAAGGGCTTTAAGTTATGCCTTTAAAATATTAGTGTTGAGTTCTTAATATTGGAAGTAGAACATGAGTGTAGATAAAGTAATATTTTGAGTTGATCAGGACAGTACATTCACCAGCCCCGTCACCGTCCACCAGTACACCTGCCCACTTTCAAGCAAGCAGGCAAGCCTGCGTCCTCGGATGGGAACTACCCAAAAAAATTTTTTTTTTATATTTTTTTCTGCCACTTTTTTGTTATGATTAATATACATACCCATACCAAATTACAGCTTCCTATTACTAATAGTCTCTGAGTTAAACCGCGGATAGACAGACAGACATAGCGAAACTATAATGGTTCCTTGTTTACTACGGAACCCTAAAAAATTGCCCTTGCTGGTTTTCTTGCTGGTTCTCTCTAGTACAAGGTCTCCCGTCGTTGACTTGTGAACCATTGGCGTAGCTTTTTTGACGTGCAAAAGTGATTATGTAATAATCTAATTTGAATCAACTAGTATATTGAATTTATATATACGGAGAGAAGTGGCATGAGGACCACTTTATTTACCACCTAGTTTGTATAAAGCACACGTACATATAAAATATGCCAACGTTTCACTTACAGGAGGGACGGGACAAGTCCGAAAGGAGTCTGTGTCATTCGAGAAGGTTAAATTGTAATATGACTTCAGTCGCGCGTATTCGCAGAACTTGCGCTGCAGTTTGAATTGCATCCCTGTAGTCGACGACAACAAAACACTCTGGAAAGGAAACGTTCTGTATTTAATCTAAAGATTATTTCAACATTTTAACCGCATGTGGCCCAGTGGTTAGGCTAGATGACAAAACATTTTTTTTGCTTTAATAAAAGCTCATTCATATAATAAACAGAAAGAAAAAAATCGGTTTTCGAATAACTATAAAAACAACCAAGATATAAGGTATTAAAGATTTTTCTCTATCTCTTTCTAGCAAAACGGCAATTTACAAGATGTTTATATGGCCGTACTCAACGATGACGTCACGGTTGATGTCGGATCTCTCTGTCTAATTGCCTTCAAATTAACAACTTAAAATGCTTGTATCTAATGTATTTCTAAGCCGATTTTAATTCTAATTTCACAGGACTGCATCTTTTTCCACGGTATCTTAATATTTAATGACAAGACGTAAAAATTAGAATTCAGTCATCAGAGCAGCCCCCCGGAGTTAGTGATAACCATTTAACACATTTTATTACTCTTGTTGTCTTGCTTGAGGCACGATCGAAATCTTTCGCATTCAAATCCTACAATGTAGCCAAGACTCAATCCCCCAATTACGATGTCGAGCTTCATCCAGTCCTTGCGAACCCCAGTATAAATCTCTGAGCTGATAGATAGTGTACCCTGTATATCCACTGCATATGCATCTGCATTTCTGCGTTCCACTTTGATGGGTGACAGGCAGTGAAATGACTGAGTCTGGAAATCCTAAAGGAGCATGTGTGTTGTGCGTGATTAGAGTCCGCCTCTGTACTACAATAATTGTACATAAAGTCTTAATAAATAAAAAAATAAGAAAATTATAGAGCTAAAACATGGACAGCCTAGTTGTTTAACAAGTTAGTTGTAAAAAAGGTTAAACTAACAAGTGTGGCGTTATTCCCCAACGACACATGGAACACAAAGCTCATATTAGTCAGCAGCAGTCCCGGCGTCTTCCCTGCCTCGTACGTGACGACGGAACAGTTGGCCACGTACTTCGGGTTGCATAGTCGCACCTGGTTTTTCGCCTTGCCGTGGCCCTGAAAAAAGAAAAAGAGAAACTTCACGTAGAATAAACACAAGTTTAATCAATTATTTCTCCAATTATTGCCCCAGATGTTGACATCTGAGCACGTCTTAGTATTCTCTCTCTTAAACAATACACATGGAAAGCACATGACCAAAATTTAGCAATTCTTCTAGATCATGCAGGTACAAAACAGGACTTGAATAGTCAAGTGCATTCCCTCCAACACACGGCTTATACTTATTTCAGTGAACACTATCCACCTCCTCTACGGCACGTTCAAATAAAACGCATTTAAACTGAAAATAAGAAGAAAAAAGAGGAACTTAATTTAAATTTCGCATTGCCTAAGCTATGGGCGATAACCATCTAAGCCACCAGCTGTCCAGAGCAATAAATGATAAAAGACCTCAACTATCTCAATAGAGCGAAACAAGAAGCTGACTTTGATAAAAACCCTTTTCAATATTTAAAGAACATTTTCAAAGACCCACTATAAAAACACATATAACGTAGTAAATTATAGAGAGCCATACAGGACCCATATGCGCTAAAACCTGGAAACCCTGTTTTCAACTTTCAAAGTAATCCACCAAACTTAGAGGAAATAAGTACACAAATAATTAAATGTAAAAAAACCTTTTTAAAAACAAGCTTTTATTTAAATGCGCTAAAAAGAAATAATAAACTTTTATACTAAAACTTTTACTTTTATAACGTTAATTCACATTTGACACAATTTATATGACATAAAAGCTTGTCGCGGGATTTACTTATGTGTAATAACTTAAAAGTACTTAAAAGAGTACTTTTAAGTACCTACTCGTATTTACTTAGAAAATTGTAATGTATAAAATTATTTAATTTACTTGTTTATCTACAAAAGTAAATCTCGCGACAAGCTTTTATGTTATATAAATTGTGTCAAATGTGAATTAACGTTATAAGTAAAAGTTTTAGTATAAAAGGTTATTTTTACTTTTTAGCGCAATTAAATGAAAGCTTGTTTTTAAAAAGGTTTTTCTACATTTAATTTATTTTTTACTTTTTAGATATCACTGGACACGTTTCTCAGTCTGTTCATCTCATTCAACGCATCATTGTTGCAAGGTCGTTTGCCGGAACGTATATACAGAATTTCAGCTCAATCGGATAAAGATATCTACTTCAAAATTGATTTTTTGGCTTTAAGTGGATAATTTCTGTAAATTGTTATTCGCGATGAAATGTTACAACTTTCCTGCTATAGTTAATAATATAATTGCTTCATATTTCTTTTAGTTAAAATTTGTAATAGCTGCAGCAGAGGGACATTCAAAGCCTTTAAATTATAACGTAGGATTGTTCCAGGGCTGTTGCCTGTCACCAATAGCGTTTAACATTGTAATAAATAATTTTATTGACAAATTAGTGAGCCATGAAAAGAAATGGGGCTATAGGCTTAAGATAAATAATAAATACATGGAGACCATCTAAACTTTTGCAGACGACCTTGTAATACTAACACGGAACCCCAAACAGTGTCAACAGTTACTCAACGAAGTGGATAATTTCTGTAAATGGATAGAAGGAATGAAAACAAAACCAAGAAAGCAATCCTCATACAATCCAGGACTCTCGATAAGAGGACAATGCGTTTCTACAATTGCTGAAACAGTACCTTTTTAATTTCTTAAACGAAAGATTAACAACAACGGACGCTCGCCATCGTTGGAAAGTGTTGTTGATTTGCACACGCAGCGGACTCGTCGGCTTTATTTAGGGATTCCAATAGTTTTGGAATGAAACTAAATATAACATCGAAACTCTACAAACGTTTCAGGGTTACCAAAACAAATGTCTTGACAAAATCTAAAGACGATGTAGTTACATCTCTCCCAAAAGACAATATTATGCTCCGAGCTAGAAGTGCCGAGTTTTCGAGTGCAGAAATGAAAGGAAATTACAGTAAAGTTTAAGTGTTTCATTAAGAACATAAAGTACAAAAATAAGGTTATCGTGTTACAATCATTTTTCACCTTTGGATCAGAAGGTCCAGTTAAAAACAATTTAATTGGGAACTTCTATGAAGTCGATGGACGCATTGGTATAAAACATGAATCCAAACGTCTTTTTCAGAGCAATAATTGCATTTTTCTGACTATCTTATGTCTTATAGTGATGGATAGTCCATTTAAATTAAATAATTTGAAACAAATGGAAACTTTCCCTATGATATTTGAATTGAACGTTAGCGACGAATGAGTGACAGACAGGAGTGATGTCATCAGAACTGTAGGCCCGTTTTAGCGCGAAATTTGAAACTGTTAGTTTCAGACTGCATTTTATTAAAATAAAATGTATTATTTTAATTTTTATCATACTTGTGATCTATATTGCATGTTCCCTATTCCATAATCGATTTATGGTAGGTGCACAAACTAACAGAGCTGGTTTAGGCTGGAAAGGAAAGGAGGAAACCAAAGCGGTAATTGAATTCTTCATCTAACAAGACCAATACCATAAATTAAATATAGAATGCACACGATGAACCTAGAAATGCAAAATGATTGGCTTAACATCGGTGAATTTTGTATCCCAGTAGCCTTAAAGTGGCGCACTTTGCGACTGGTCCCTAGCATTACTCAAATTCTACTTGAACGCGTTAAAGATGATTCTACCAGACCAAAGCAGTTTGGTAAGGTGGGGAAAAGCATATGAAAGAACGTGATTTATATGCGGTGAGGTTACAGGCAAAGCCTGACACCTGTTAGTAGGATGTAAGATGCTTCTTGATAGGTGTCATTATTCAAGTCCCTTCGATAGAGTCCCAGAAATCATACATGAAGCGGTTAGTCCTTTTGTTGCCAGAGCTAATAAGGGATTGACTACAGATACTTCAGTTGAAAAACCAAGAAGGAAACCTTACTTCATTATTGGACTCGCATCATATTGGACCCTATATAAGTATGAATGGATAAGTATGAAAGACACTATAGAACTCCCAGAGGATCTTTGCCTTTCATCATCCAGACCAGACATATTCCTATTGTCAAAAGAACTAAAACATATAAGACTTGTAGAACTCACTGTGCCGTGGGAAACTAACATCCCCAAAGACCACGCAATAAAAACAAACAAATACTACTAGCTGACAAAAGAACTCATAAAAAATCATTACACTGTAAATCTTTATGCAGTAGAAGTGGTAGTGAGAGGTATACCAGCAAAATCTCCTCATAACCTACTGAAAGGTCTTGGCCTGTCACGACCAAGCGTAATTCTTTATTGCAAAGAATATCTAATGCGGCACTTGTATAATCTTACCAGAGGAAGAAGCGGGGGTAGGGAAAACACAAATGCATACATATTAAGAAAGCGCTCTAAACCTAAACCTGGGTTGCAAGTCCCAGGCGCTACCTCGCTCGAGGAGCGGTTCCGGGCGGTGCTTGACTTGTGCATCGTCTCGGGCCGCTTCCCCAGTCGGTGGAAAGCGGGCAGGCTCTGCCTGCTGAGAAAGGAGAGCCGCCCCGCGGATTCCCCAACTGGGTATCGGCCGGTGGTGCTGCTCGACGAAGCCGGGAAGTTTTTCGAGATGATTCTCGTTTCCCGGATCGTCGAGCATCTAGAGGACCGGGGGGACCGGAGCCTGCCCCATAAGTGCATAAAGGAGGCACTCCGCTTCCACCGGGTGCCTCCGTACCTCCGCGCCCTCGTGGAGGACTATCTGCAAGGCAAGTCCATCCTCTACGAGGGGCCGGACGGGTGCGTCCATACGTGGGCAATGGCGGCAGGTGTGCCCCAGGGTTCCGTCCTTTTTTTTTTTTTTTTTTTTTGAGGCGGGGGAATCTCTTTACGATTCAACAAGGGGCTGAAAGCTGACAAAGCCGCCCCAAGGATATGCCATTGGACTCGGGTTACCTGGGTAACCCCATACCTGGCTAAACCACCCTCCAGAGCAACTTCTACCTCCGTAGAGACACACTCGGGATCGGCGTTAGCCATTCCCCGAGTGCGCCCCCTGGATTGTAGGCCTGACGCAAGCGCCAGGTCTTACCTCTACGGGGGGGTCGACAAGTGCCATAATTCGACCCCCCAGACAGGGTTCCGTCCTAGGTCCTCTACTATGGAACCTGGGGTACAACTGGGTCCTGCGTGCCGTAGAGTGCCGGTATGGGCGGAGTGCCTCTCTCCCCGAACGGTGGCCCTCTAGCGACGGCCGCAGAGGGTCATAGCAACCCGGGCCGTGCGAGCTTATCGCACGGTCAGCCACGGCGCAGCCTGCCTTCTTGCGGGCCAAACGCCGTGGGATGTCGATGCACGCGTACATGGAGAGATGTATCGACATCGGGTTGCCGTTAAAGAACGGGGGAACTATCCGCTCCCGAGGAAGTGGAGCGGGTTCGTACCCAAGCGCAGAGGGAGGCTCTGCGTCAATGGGGTGAGGCACTCGCCTTCCCAGCTGCCGACCACCGGACGATCGAAGCGATACGTCCGGTGTTGGAGGAGTGGGTAGGGCGCCGGCAGGGCAGTCTCTCGTTCCGCATGGTGCAGGTATTGACCGGACATGGTTGTTTCGGTCACTACCTGCATCGGGTCGAGCGTCGGGAGGAAACGCCGCAGTGTCATCACTGCGACGCTCCCGACGATACTGCCGAGCACACTCTGTTGGTGTGCCCGGCCTGGCGACGCCAGCGCAGCGAACTCAACGCTGCGCTGGGAGGCGCCGCCGTACGTAAGGCCCTCTGTCTGGGGATTGCCCTGGCGTTCTCGGGCCGGCTAGCCCGGGCGCGTCGGTAGTGGTAGTCGCAGTGTGGACCCTACCACGCGTGTCCATAAGGGCAGGAAGAACACCGGGGGGTTTAGTGGGTAGGCCTGGCACTCTGCCGGGAGTGCCCCACAAACGCTCGTCGTCTAGCCAACGGCGAGTACGGTGCGGTCACGCATTCCCCTCGAAAAAAAAAGGCGCTGCCTCGCACGCCTTTCTCTGCAACGCGATGAGCCCGGCCCCCGCACGCTGAATCCATGGCATACTAAGAAAATTGTCTCCCTCCTCTAACCGAATATAGTAAAAAAATTAGTAGTCAAGGTCAATGTATCCCAAATAAACAATTCAAACCTACATCTCGGCTATAAGACTTTATAAGTTCCAGGCATTCAAACTCAAACTCAAAAATGTTTATTCCATATAGACCTTTACAGGCACTTATTGACGTCAAAAAAAAACATAAAAATCTTCAACCAAGAATCTAATTAACTAAATTTAATCCTTGTATGTACACACACCCCAACCATTATTAAGATGTGTGCAAATACAAGTCAAATAAAAAAACATTACAATATTATATTTCACAAACATTTTTTTTATAATATAGAAATGCCTGTCGGTGTGAGTGGAACAGTTACTCGAATGAAATTTATCCCATTATCACAAAGTGTTAACACCCTTTGAACGTCAATTATCACATTTTTTGTCAATCCCAAGCAGTTTTATCTGTCATATAATCAGACACTTTATAATATGCTTTTTTCATAAGTGCGCCCTTGATAGTGACTTTAAATTTATTCAAGTTAAGTGCTTTAATATTATTTGGGATTTTATTGTAGAAACGTACACAAAGGCCTTTGAAAGAATTATTAACTTTTTTAAGCCTAGTATTTGGTAACGCTAACATATTCTTTTGCCTAGTATTTACTGAATGAATATCTCTGTTTTTACAAAACGAATGTATATTTTTATGAACATATACTATATTCTCGTAAATATATTGCGACGCGACGGTCATAATACCAATTTCTTTAAATTTTTCTCTCATAGAGTCTCTTAATTTAAGGTTATAAATAGCATGAATAGCCCATTTTTGCAGCACAAAAACAGTCTGAATGTCGGCAGCATTTTCCCACAGCAAAATGCCATACGACATCACACTATGAAAATAGGCAAAGTATACAAGTCTTGCTGTATCAACATCAGTCAGCTGACGTATTTTCCATACAGCGTAGGCTGCAGAACTAAGTCTCTTCGACAATTTATCAATATGTGGGTCCCACTGAAGCTTTGAATCTAAAGTAATACCAAGAAATACTACGGTATCCACAAGGTCCACATTTTTATGCTTTATGTTAACAGTGGTGTGAACCTCTTTAACATTGGGTAAAACAAATTTTATACATTTAGTTTTCCCTTCATTGAGGCACAAGTTATTCGTATTAAACCAGTAAACTATTCTTGAGATAGAATTATTTACATCGTCATAAATTTGCAATCGTCTTTTAATTTTAAACATAGGTGAAGTATCATCTGCAAATAATACAATCTCCTGCCTGTCTTGTACAAAAGCAGGCAAGTCATTTATATATATTAAAAATAGAAAAGGACCAAGAATTGAACCCTACGGAACTCCCATTTTAACCGAGGCGCCCTGGGACCCTCCCCATTGACGTCTACTTTCTGAATCCTCTCAGTCAAATAGGAGACGAGTAGATCCAGAACAGTGTCGCGAAATCCATAGTAGTGTAGTTTCCTGATCAGGGTTTCATGATGAACGCAATCAAACGCCTTGGACAAGTCACAAAAAACGCCCAGCGCATTATGTGAGTCCTCCCAGGCCTCATATATATTTTGTATTAACTCAACACCAGCATCAGTTGTTGAGCGACCCTTTCTAAAACCAAATTGTTTACAGTGTAGAAGATTATTTCTGTTAAAAAGCTTTGCATTTGTTCCAACATTATTTTTTCAAAGATTTTGCTAAAAGTAGGTAGCACAGAGATAGGTCTAAAATTATTGGGGTCTGATGTGCTACCAGATTTGTGTAATGGAATAATTTTACTCAGTTTCATTAGATCAGGAAACACACCACAGTCAATGCAATCATTCAAAATACTAGCAAGTATTGGAGCTATTGTTTCTATTACAGATTGGGAAACATCTACAGAGTTGCCCCACAGATCCACTGTTTTCTTTTTATTCAGACTTTTAAATGACTTTATTAAATCGTTTGCACTAATATGGGCAAACTTAAATTTATCATCGCAAGGTTTAACATGATCTTTTAAAATAGATTCGGCAACAGTGGAGGAGAAATCTAAAGATTTTGTGATTGAAACTGGAACGTCAGTAAAGAATTTTTCAAATTCTGTAGCTACCTCAGAGTCTACTGAAATTTTCTTATTTTCAATATTTAAACAAAAATTGTTGTTATTAGTTTTTACTCTTCCGGTTTCATTATTAATAATGTTCCATGTCGTTTTAATTTTGTCACTACTATTTTTTATTTTAGAGCTTAAATAATTGGACTTTGCAAATTTACAAACTTTTTTAAATACTTTGGAATAAGTTTTTACATACAATTTAAATTGATCACTAGTATTTAATGAACGTTCATTGTAAAGTTCATAAAGTTTTATTCTGCTTTTGTGAATACCTGGTGTGGCCCATTCACTAAAAGCTAATCTACCATTGACTGAGATGGTTTTTGGAACGAAGATATTTTTAAATTCACAACAAAATGTGTTAAAAAAGTTTTCATACAATTTATTTGGGTCTTCGTCATAATCAATATACTTTAAAGTAATACCAAGATTATTATTGAAACGCTCCAAGCGGCCAGCAGTCTTTGGTACAACAGTGATATTCTTTTTCGCCATAATCTTACATTTGTAAGGTATAGTAACAAATTGACCAGAGTGGTCAGATTCTAAGTTATTAAAAACATTTTGTGCTAATGGTTCTATGTCAGTATAAATATTATCAATGCATGTGGCAGAAAACTCAGTAATTCGTGTTGGCTCCAGAAATAAGTTTTTAAGATTATATGACTGAAACAAATTTTTAATTTTCATACATAAACTAGAGTTTTCTAATAAGTTAATATTAAAATCTCCACAGACTAATATTTGTTTGCCTTGCTTACAGACTTTATTTAAAACTTCATCCATTATATTTTCAAAGTGGTCATACAATCCCGAAGGAGGCCTGTATACGCTCACTACAATAATCTGGTCCAACTCTACGCAGGCAATTTCTATTGTTCGTTCAACTGAGAGGTTCACAATATCTTTACGTAATTAACTTATAACGTCACGTCGTATTTAAGCTTTTTATTTAATATGATTAATGAGCCACCGCGAATTGCATTTTCTCGACTGAACGAACTACCAACCTGGTGGTTACTAACATTAAACATGAACTGGTAGCTTTTAAGCCAATGTTCGGTTATACAAAAAATGTCTACTTTACTACTGTTCATGAATAACTCAACTTCCAGATCTTTGCTCATCATTCCTTGCATGTTCTGGTGCACCAGGTTGATAAAATTTACATGTTTATTATATTCAAATGGGTCTTCCAGTACATTATCTAATAAACAATTTTCATTTCAGTGTTTCTCCAGTAAGGCCTGATATCTGTCTTCATTAAATTGACAAAGTGTAGCTAGCTCTGTGACTGATTGGATATGCTCCTTAATTTCATTTTGAGCATTATAATAATTTTTTGTCATATTTGCTAAAGAATTTTGCAAGTTATTAATGACATTATTTAATTCTTGTATGTCCCTTTCATACATGTTTCTGCTCTCTCTCAATTTTGAGTCAAAAATGTCCAACGAATCTATTAAGCAAGCACGCTGCTTTCGTAATTTAATATTACTTTTAAAAGAGTTATGATTCTTAATTAATTTTTGTTTCTTAATTAATTTATTAATTTTAACATATTTTTTGAGTTTATTTTTACTACTGAAATGGAAAGGTATGGACTTATCTGATGTACCCGAATACTGCTGTGTGAGATTTTGGCCACCAGGAGATTGCATTAGCTCCTCAAAAAGACTATGGGTATGTATAATTTCACTATTTTGCATAGATTGTTCAAGTTTACAGATTTTTCCATTTGCATCACTCAGCTCCCGTTCCAGTTCAGAGATTTTATTCAGTGCTGCCTCATACATACTATTGCACAGATTAAGGTCATTGACGTGGTCTTGTAACTGGTGCCGCTCCTCTAAGACTTCTTGAAATTTGGCATCAAGCGCTGAGAGCTCACTTTTGAGAGTGGTGTTTCTGTCGATAATCTTCTTTATCTTATCTTCACTGTCATCGCGTTCCTGTAGTAGCCGGTCATGGGAATCCTTTAGGGTTTTTAATTCCAATTCAGCCTGTCTGAGCTTTGCCTCAGTGTTTTGTGCAGCAACTTTACGGGTCAACATTGTGATATTTCAGCAAAGAAAAACCTAAAAATGTACAAATACCTTTAAGTTCAAGTATAAACTGTGCAAAGAAATAGGGATGCAAAAAACACAGAGAAATCAAGACTATTGAAAGTTAGAAAAGGAAAAAAAAAGACAAAAAATAACTAGGACTTTTTAGCAATAGAATCTAGGGTTAGATAGAACAATGAAATCAGTTTATACTATGAAACTATGAAAAGTCACTTTCTAGCCTATTTTTAATAATTAGTTAAAATGTAACATATCAGTTCCCAGTTTGTCACAGCCGCTGAGAACTGTATATAATCACAAATTACATTTGAAAGTCACCGTTATCCTATTTGTATTAGAATTATTAAGAAAAAAAAAACTTCATGAATAAACTATCTAAATTAATGTATGATTGAAAATTATAATGGTTACCCAAAAATATAAATTATAATATATTATATGTACTATATTGTTATACTAATAAAGTTTTCAGCAGAAAAATATATGTGCAGTGTGTAGAGGGTGCTATGTCTGAGGCTGTAGGCGTTGACAAGTCTCAACTTTAACTTCCACTTTATGTCAAGTTAAGAGAGACACAACTTAGCCAAAGTGTGATACTGGACGTGTCTCACTTTACGTGAGAATTGTTATGAGTTAATTTACTAAGTACTTAATAAAATTTGTTTGTAAATGTAGGTATAAAACCATTTGACCAATGTCACTATATGTCTGAACTAAAGCTGAACCCTACTTTCACTGTATGTAAAGTGAAACAATCAACGTGTAACAGAAAATTGAATGTTCTAAGGTAAAACTGGATAAATCTCAATAGCTTTTAATAATATGTGTGCTTCCTATGTTGGAGAGTAGGATAGGTGCCTATGTTCTAAGATTTACCTAAATGAGGAATGAATGTGTAATAATAAATACAATACTCCCCCGGTTTATGTATGAGTAAGTAATCCGTCAATCACCAAAACTGCCGTCACCGAATTTCTTGCTAGCTCTGTACCACGGATACTTTCCACGATTTTAGTTTTTCCAAGTATTTCCTCTTGATAATCAAACGGCTTGTAACTAAAATTTTAGCCTTTTGTCGTGATCTTCGAAAATATTCGTTGGCTCGTTCAAATCCGTGACAGTAGGTGTTAACGTCGTCATAAATTTGTCGTGATAAACATAAAATAGCACCGCGAATCGCTTCACAAACAATACAACCGCGTTTCAACACAATACTAATTCTAAAAATGCATTAATTTACAGCAATTTGTCGAAAATACAATAAATTAACTTAAAATTATTACGAAGCTAACAAATGACGTGTATGTGTGTATGTATGTCCGAGTAGTATAACTATTCTCTTTGGGTCCGAGCCTTCTTTCTCTTACGCCCAAAAATAATGTTTACAAGTTTGTGAAGCTAAAGTAGTTCACATCTGACGTGAAGTCTGCAAGAAGCAATTTGAATTTTACGAGTAAAAATAGCAATTTTTATTCGTAATTCTTGTTCAGGGAATATCTGCTGTCCGTGCGGTGACAGATTTAGAATTTTAGAAAACATGGGTCACCGCTCCTTTTCTTTCCTTGATATTACAGGATACGAATGAGGGAGCTTCGACGAATCTGTAGAAATGGAAAACTCAAAACAAAACCTTATACCGACCTGTCTGGCCAGTCATGGAATGAAGTAGCAATGAGGAATAATTCAAGTACTCGTTCATACTTACAACGTCAAATAATACAAGAACAAGAGGGACCAATATGAACAGGTCACACGATGCCAGCAAACGTCTGCCTACCATATTGGGTTGAACAAACATATTATTTGCACATTTTCAATAGGAAAACTATTAGGAACGTTGATAACGAGGTTTTAACAACGCTTAAGGCGCCTATAGGATTCAATCATAAAAAATCACTACAGAAGGAACCGTTTTGCTCAAAAAAAAAATACTATAAAAAATCTCAAAACATATTATTATTTACAAGTCCTGCTTGGAGCTGGTTCTTTTTAGTTGGGAGACTAAATCCGGAATCGTCTGCGCGGGTCCCCTATCTTACCCATTTCTTCTGACAAGAAGCGGTGCTTGCATTCCTGTGAAATTATTAGGTACTGTGACTTGAAATATGTCACAAGTTAGCAACGTACCTACATTGGCGTCCTTGTAGGGGTTATATATGTTTCTGTGCTGAAACCACGGTCAGAAAGGAAGCATGGGTCACTTACATACCATCTGGTGCAGATCACAAGCGGTCACGGCTGCTTTGGCCTTTACCTGCACCGAAAAGAACTTGAGCTGACCCTCCAGTACCACCACTGCGGTGCTGCTGAGGACTCAGCGCAGCCCATTAGTGTCGTGCAATAGCTCCAATCAATCTCTCCCGTCCTTGACTTCGAGGATGGTTGAGAGTGGGGAAGCCTAGAACGCAACGAACTCTTTCTGTGTTATGACAGAGAAAGAGGTGGCAAAGCGCTCCAGGGAAGACGACCCACTGGCACATCCATGTCGTCGCAGGAGGTAAGGGCGAAAAAGGCGGCAATTCGTCGTCCGCCTTCTTTCTCCTGACGGTGACCAGTGGAACCTGACCCTGGGAAGCTGGAGTCTTGCATTGCACAGGTCACTGTCAATCTGATGATGAGGATACGGTGGTGATGGACGTGCCTGCACTAGGGCGAATGTGATGGGTATCGTTGGGTTTTAGTCAGTAGGCCTCGGTCTCAAGATGGCACTCTTATTTCAGTGGCTGCGGAGAGTCCGGCATAACCTTGAGTTGTCCCAAACGCATCACGCATTTCCCATCGTTAAAAAAGGGGGTTGTAGATTTGCAAGTCTTACACTTATCATCCCGTGAGCAAACTGCTTGTTTGTCATATAAAAAAATGCTTACTTTCTTGTATAAAAAGAACTTCATCAGAAAGTGACCCGACATGCCTCGATTTTATATGTCGAAACCAAAATCTGCTCTTACTTCTTTAAAACATGCCCGCCTGGTAGGCTGCCACCATCTTACCTAAGTTTGTGGCTATAATAACAAACCATTGTTGTATTCCGAAGGTTGGAGGTCTCTTCTCGATAAAGTGAGCAATATTAAGTTGGTGGTTGTTTTCGATTTTCATTCGCTTTTATTTCTTGAATCGTACCACGGGCAAAGTGTGAAATTTCAGCTTTCATGCGAGTATTTTTTTTACAAATGTCACATATATGCGCTCTCACTCCCACTCAACTGATTAGTGCAGGACGATGGACCCAAGGTCGTTGGCACAGCTAAAGCCCCTTGAATGTAACGATAATAATATTGCTTAACATCAAAACATAATTAGTGGATCTGATAGCACAAAAATCATAATTATCAGCACAATCATAATAATCAAGCATAATTAAGACTTTCACTATTCTCTGTAGATTTACACACCAATGTTAATGTAGGGACATTATTTTCCTGGTCTTCAGACTAGTGTGAAACTGGCTAAATTATATTCCCGATCTTAATGTTGAAATGGCCAGACTGATTTACTTTAATAGTTATTTTCACAGTGTCATGTCATAATTATATGGGCTACTACTGTTGGGATCAGCCGCTAGTATAGAAAGTATTTTTGTACTTCAAAAAAGAGCCGTGCGGGCTATTTATAATTTATGAACAAGGGATTCTCTACGTGATTTTATTTAAAGAAATTAATATATTGACTTTAGCAAAACAGTATATTTATGAAAATTTGATTTATGTTTATAAAAATTAAATGTAAAAAAACCTTTTTTAAAACAAGAATTTATTTGAATGCGCTAAAAAGAAAAAATAAACTTTTACACTAAAACTTTTACTTATAACGTCATTTCACATTTGACACAATTTATATGACATAAAAGCTTGTCGCGAGATTTAAGTACTTGTGTGTATTAACTTAAAAGTACTTAGAAGAGTACTTTTAAGTACCTACTCGTATTTACTTAGTTTGAAAATTGTAATGTATAAAATTATTCACATCAAATTATTTAATTTACTTGTTTATCTACAAAAGTAAATCTCGCGACAAGCTTTCATGTCATATAAATTGTGTCAAATGTGAAATGACGTTATAAGTAAAAGTTTTACTGTAAAAGTTTATTTTTTCTTTTAAGCGCATTTAAATAAAAGCTTGTTTTTAAAAAGGTTTTTTTACATTTAATTTATTTTTTACTTTTTAGTTATCACTGGACACGTTTCTCAGTCTGTTCATCTCATTCAAGCATTATTATTGCAAGGTAGTTTGCCGGAACGTCTACACAGAATTTCAGCTCAATCGGTTAAAGATATCTACTTCGTAAATGATTTTTTAGCTTTAGAAGTAGGTACGCCATATTGGAATAATAGTGACATCACTATATTTTTCAAGTTGTTCTTAGCAAGACCTTTTATTTGATACCCATATTGTAGGAGTGCATTAAAAATAATTGGTCCGCCATCTTGGGTATGCCGCTATTTTGGATTTAGAATGACGTCACACAGTTAACCTTGCATTTTCATCCAAACTATGTGTGTATACAAAATTTCAGCTCAATCGGTTAAAGGTATCTACTTAAAATTTGATTTTCAAGCTTTAGAAGTCCGCCATATTGGATTAATAGTGACGTCACATTATTTTTCGAGTTACTCTTAGCAAGACCTTTTATTTGATACCCATATTGTAGGGGTGCATTAAAAATATTTGGTCCGTCATCTTGGGTATGCCGCCATCTTGGATTTAGAATGACGTCACACAGTCAACCATGCATTGTCATTCAAACAGAATGTGTATACAAAATTTCAGCTCAATCGGTTAAAGATATCTGCTTCAAAATTGAGTTGCAAGATTTTACCCGAACATACATACTTACTTACATTGCAAGTTAAATAAAAGCTTGTAAAAATTATAACACATTTGATACCAATTTTAAATTTCATAACTTAAATACAAGAAATAAAAATAAACTTGCCGTTCCAACGTACAGGCGCCAAAAAACTAGAGGCTAATTTGTGGGGAAATGTATATCTTTTTACAACAAAGTTCCACAGAGTGTTACTGACTTACCTTTTCATAAGTTTAAAGCGCATGTAAAAAGACTCTAATGAGTGAAGGATATTATAAAGTCAATGATTATCTGAATGACGTGAATGCTTGGTCTTAATTTATAGATTTAAATGTATAATGTACACTGACACATCTAATCTTGTAATGGAAGTTGAACTCAATGTTATACTTTGAGTTCTGCTTCCAATTGACGACTCTGTAACAATACAGGGAGAAAAAAATAGCCCTTGCTGATTTTCTTGCTGGTTCTTTCCAGTACAAGGTCTCCCGCCGTAGACTTGTGAACCAATGGCGTAGCCTCTCTGACGTTCAAAAGTGATTGTAAAATCCCAATTGAATAAAGGATATTTTAATAAAGGATTAAAGCGATTAAAAAGTGAATTGGCGACCTATTAGGGAAACGCAAATGTAGTGATCCGGTCGTGGTTCGGTGGATTGACAGCAGCCCTTCAGGAGCCGCGACTTCCTTCGAGCTAGCTCAGGAAGTCCACCGGCTACATACGGAGACTCGTACCGGATTAGGGGTAAGCACTATTATCTTGTATTGTAGTCAATGTTTAAAATAAGCTAAGATTAATCGGCGAAACGCCGAATTGGTTGTGTCGACTTTAGGCGCCATCATCATTGCATAATGTCGTATACCAAGTATGTCGTAAGTATACCTTTTTAGAGATGATGTCTGTCAAGATGCAGATTCATATTTTATCAGAAATCTTTGTAAATATGTGTCTTACGGACAAAATATTTTTTAGTTTGGACTTAATTAAATTGTAACAGAGTTTTCGATTAATAGCAATGGGGCAAAGGTCCTTTTGCTAGAGAGACATCAATACCTCAAATAAAACTGTTATGTAAACGGTAATATCACGACAGACATACAACGTTGGCTAGACGGCGAGCGTTTGTGGGGTTCTCCCGGCAAAGTACCAGGGTTACCCACTAAAACCCTCGGTGTTCTCTCTGCCCGTATGGGCGCGCATGGTAAGGTCCACACAGCGACACCACTACAAATGCGCCCGGGCAAGCCCGACCAACCGATCGCTATCGCCAAGGGGAATAGGTTATACGTAGATTTATATGGGCGTTTATACAAAATTGTGCATAAATATCATGGTGATAAATAATGCCATTAAATTACGTTGTGCTTTCATATTTTTGAGTCATTAAAAACGAACGTCAAAAATAACAAACAAACAATAACAATTAACTTTATTAGGTATCATGTATTAGGTATCATGTGATATTTTATTTTCCTTTTCTCTGTTTAGGCTTCGAACCAAACGTGAGGGGAAGTGTGAATACAGTTATTTCTTCCCGAGTAACTGTCAGGAACATTTCCACTAGCATCTGGTAGCGCCCAGACCTCAAGGGCACGGCCACTCGACGCGGCGGGAGCTGCAGTTTGTTTATTTGAAAGATACCCTAAAAATTAGAAATTCTTGTATAATTCTGAAAAGTTTTTTTCTGAGACTAACAGATTTTTGCAATTTTTAGTAAACTTTATCACAAAAATTTTGTTCTATGATGACAATTTATTAAGAAAGTGCATCAAATGAAAGGTTATATAATTAGAAGACGGATGAATTTTGCAGTTTTTTTACATGCAAATTCTAGTGGAGTTTCACTGAGTTTCTGCTGAGGCCCAAAGATTACTTGGTTTCTCAAGTCAGTTAAAATACTACCTAATACACAACATATTAATTAATAATGCACCCCAATATATTTTATAATAATACAATTAACTAAATAAATTTATTTTATTGATCATAGGTACATTTATAACTATAAGGTCAAAATGTATGTTGCTGACTGGTTAAAATCCCTTAATTATGAGAAAGCACTCTAAAAACACAATAGCAATATTATAATTAAGTTATTAAAAGGAGAAGTTCCGAACTATAGACGCACGCACAGCCGTAACCGTTAATGGTAGAAACGTGAAATTTGGACAGTTGATTTAATTCAAAATGCGGACGCACACTAAGAAGGGTTTAAAAAAAATTAATCCCAAAGGGATGAAATAGGGGTTGCAAGTTGGTATGGAAAAATCCCTTGTTACTCGTACATAACCGAGTTACATTACCAGCGATGTACAAAGAAAAAATATTCTTCGTACAAAACCAGGTAGTGTACTAAGAAACTTTTGTTTTTTGTACATTACCAATTTTCAAAATTCAAAAAATTCAAAATTGTTTATTTCATAAGCCTTAAATCTAATACAGTATTTTTCTGAGACCCTCCTAGTAGGTTTCCGTAAAATCCTGTGGTAGGGGATCCCGCTCTTCAAAATATTTTATTTTTAAGTAAAGGCCTAAACATGCGATGATCAATTCAAAATGAAAGTAATATATTCTTGTGTGTGTGTATGTGTGTGTGTGTGTGTGTGTGTGTGCGCACGTGTTGTGTGTATGTGTGTGTGTATATGAATGAGTGAGCTTAACTGTCCATATATTGTATATACATTTACATTATTATGAACTTATAGAATTCTTATAAATTTCTCAATACCGTCATAATCCAGGGTCAGTAGCCATTCAGCTATTGCTGTCTTACATTTCGATATTTTAAGTTTGTGTATATCTATGTAGTAGATCATTTAATTTATTATAAATATAAGCCGATATTATGTGGAATTGCCTTTTAGCAAACTTTGTTTTTGATGTATGTATAGAGGCGACTTTGCGATTTCTCCTTCCAGTTTGTTTATTTGGACTAAAAGGTATAGTTTTATGTAATTTTAGGGTGGCAGATAGTATGAATAATTTTCTAATGGATAATAGTTTACTATTTTCATAAAGAACTTTAGTAGGATATCTAAGATTCTTGAAAAACATAATCTTCAATAGACATCTTTGACCCCTTTCGACTTCTAGAAACTTAGTTTTTGTTGCTCCTCCCCATACAGATATGGAATAGGTAATTACAGATTGGGCTAAGGCAATATAAATTTGTTTTAATAATTTTTGCGCTGCAACATGCCTTAGGATTTTGAATATCCAAATCAGTTTTCTGGTTCTTTTATTAACATGTTCAATGTGTGGGTGCCAGGACAAACTTTGGTCAAGAATGACTCCAAGGTACTTTATTGTTTCCACTTTCTCCAATGCCCTGCAGTTACACTGCGCGAAGGTTGTTCCGTGACACTGATGGACTTTAAGTTCGTAACTAGGATCGGGTTGAGTTTTTTTTGGTTATATGATGGCATATGTACTTGGTTTTTGTGATGTTTATTGAGAGTAGATTTAGTCTCAACCAATTAGAAACTTTAGTCAATCCTATACGAGCATTGTGAAATACTCTGTCCCAGGTAGGTCCTTCAAATACAATAGCAGTATCATCAGCGTACAAGACCACATTTCCGTTATCTATCTTTAGTTTAGTAAGGTTATTAATATAAATGAGAAAGAGGGTTGGGCCCAGCACGCTCCCTTGAGGTACACCATGAGTTATTTCTCTGTCCTCACTCACACAATCCCCAATACGTACCCTTTGCTTCCGCCCAAATAGGTATTCACTAAATAATTTTAGGGGAATTCCTCTAATTCCTATACTTTCTAATTTTTGCAAAAGAGTGGGAAGACATACTGTATCAAACGCCTTTTTAAGGTCTAAAAATATTGTAATGCATTTCTTTTTTGAGTCTAATAGCTTAGTTATTTGTGATGTTAGTGCTATTATAGCATCCTCAGTAGATCTGCCCTGCCTAAAGCCATATTGTTCATTAGATAAAATATCAAAGCTTTTTAAATAATTTAGTAGTCGAGTATTTATTAATTTTTCAATAATTTTCGAAAATACAGTTAGAATAGAAATGGGTCTATAACTGTTAGGGTCTACTTTGACACCACTCTTATACACGGGACTAAGGCTAGTTTAAGTGGGCTAGGAAATATTCCCTGGCGAAAACAAAGATTCACAAAATGACTAATTATGGGAGCAATAGTCTTTCCTATTAACGTAATGAATCGGGCAGACAGATTGTCCCAACCAGGGGCACTGTCGGGCTTAAGGCTAGAAATGGTGTTAAGAACTTCTCGTGTGTCGGTATCCAATAGTACAAAAGATGTCAGAGGAGGCTTCTGTATCTTGTTAAATTCCTCTAATAAAGTTGAATCCGAGACAGGTATAGTATTCTCAGCTAGATTTTTACCAATGTTAGCAAAAAACGTATTTACAGAGTTAATAGAGTTATTAGGTGTTGTTCCTGATTTTAATAGCTCAATATCAAATGATTTAGTCTTTTTAAAATGTGTAATTGAATTAATAGTATTCCAAAGAGCTTTTGGGTTCTTATTTGATTTTTCTAATTGCTTTGATATTGAATTTACGTTTTTTGACTTTGATATTTACGTTTCAGTTTCTTTATTAGATTATTACAATAATTTCTGTATCTCTTATATGTAATCTTAAGCGTTTCGTTATATGGATCTGTCTTAAGTTTTAATTGCATTTTATTACTGTTATTAATGCATCTTATGATGCCAGGTGTTATCCAAGGCCTTATGGGTGTTTTCTTATTAGATACATATCTAACAGATTTACTCAAATTTAGCGCTTCATTAAGCTCAGAACTAAGTTTTTTGATAATATAGTCAGGGTTATCGCTCAGTAGCAAATTTACAAAGTTTTTATTTTTAATGATTGACTTCGCTTTCTCGTAGTCTAGTTACGTGTTCAATACCTTTATTCCTTGGAATACTATTTTTCAAATTTACGAGGCCTAGGACTATTGTAGCATGATCAGTTATCGTAGTGTTTAAAACAGCTACACGAGCCGCAGTTTTATTAGGTTGTATTTTTATCATAAAGTGATCTAGGCAACTCATATATCTAGTTGGTAGAGTATGTCCCGGTAGCAGTCCATGTGAGGCTGTTGTATTTAGATAGTTTACTCTATTATTACTTTCATATGACGATTCAGTTGTTCTACATATTAGGTTAATATTAATATCTCCTGTAATTATTATGTTTTTATGTGAACTAATAGTGCCCAAATATTGATCGAGTGAATCTATAAATTTTATTGCATTTTGATTAGAGGGTGAGCGATAAATAGCAAGTATTGTAACATTTGCTACTTCAATTTGTAAGCAAGTGGCTTGTACCAATCGAATTTCTTTCAAGACAGGATGGAGTTCTGTTTTTACATAAACCACGACTCCATCATTTTGGTTCATGTTATTGGTAGAGGTAATAGAAGTGTAATCTCGCAGTCGGAGTAGGTTTATTTTGGTTGATTCTACATTCTGTAAGTACCAGCAAGTCAGGGTTGAAGTTCAGTTGACTTAGCATGATCTTGAAGTCATCAAAGTTGCTATATATGCTTCTAATATTTTGCGTAATGACAGTTATATCCTGTTCTGTAAGATTTATGTTATTCTTTAGATGATTGATATCGCATTGTATAGACAAAGCGGTTTCAATATCATCAAAACCCTTTAAAGTATGAAGTGTGCTATTCATTGTAGTGTTATAAAATGTGTGAATATAATTATATACATTAATTTGGTGTTATGTATGCACAGTTTAATATACATATATGTACACACATATACGCATATAACATTTTAATTTTATACTAATATAGATTGAAATATATACATGCATGTCCATATACAGGTATGCATTCATACATATATACAAATAAATAACGATTTTTATTAAGCAAAACGAGACTACGACCACTATGAACAGTATAGACAATGTGTATGTGAAGTGTATTTTGTTTATGTGTGTTTGTGGATGTGTGAATGTGTAAGTGTGTGAGTATTTTACATTTTCAAAGATTGTAATTAGTTTAACACTAGCAAAACAAAAACTTTCCATTACAATCACAGCACAAATATGTTTTAACAAAAGAAATAATACAAGCATAGTCCAAGCATCGGTGGGCAAATGCGATTTTACTAAGTTACTGTACAAGTTATAACTGCAAACGTTTGCCCATACTTGATAGAAATCGAGACCTATAATATTATTAAAACAATATAGTCATTTACTATTTATCAATTCTTGAATCTGTTGCTCGCTTTTGATTTGAATAAAAGGAGACTCTTTTTCTTCATTTTTTCTGACGTAAACGCGTCCTAAGGACGCCCAACAAAATTTATACAGTTTACTTTACATTACCAATTGCATTGCGAGTTATGTACAAGGATGTAAATATTCTTCTTACATTTGTCGGTTTTGTTAAAAGAAATCATTGTTCATCTTAAAATTAGCAACAATTTTGATAAAACTTGAGAATCATGCTTTTAAAAACATTTCATTGAATGCGTGTTTCATGGTTTATTGAATTCAGCCACTACTATCTCTAAACCCGCGATCCAATCTAAAACAGCTATTTACCAGTGTAACCAAAACTACTAAAAAAATTATTACCTTCTATCTATCTAAATAAATTTCTATAAAATTCAATCTAATTTTACTCCTACCTAATCGGCATTAAAACCCAATGAGGAAATGGTCTACCTAACCAGCATTAAAACCCTGGTGTACTTACCTGGTATTAAAACCTAATGAGGACATGTCTGCCTTTTTTTTTTTTCTCGGGGGGAAATGCGTAACCGCACCGTACCCGCCGTTGGCTAGACAGCGAGCGTGTGTGGGGCTCTCCCGGCAGGGTGCCAAGCCTACCCACTAAAACCCCCCGGTGTTCTCCCTGCCCTTATGGGCGCGCTGGGTAATTCTCCACACTGCGACTCCACTACCCACGCGCCCGGGCAAGCCCGACCCACCGGTCGGGCTATCGCCAAGGGGGGATTGCCCGAGAACACCAGGGCAATCCCCAGACGGAGGGCCTTACGGCGGCGTGCACGGGGCCAACCGTGCACGCAGGCCTCTACGGCAGGGTCATTAGATGGGCATCGCTTGTGGGAATGCCCGCCTTCGCCTGCCTATCCGTCTGCGGCGGATGGGAGCGGCTTGAGGATCTGCCTCCCGCTCCCTCTCCGCGGCCTCCTGCGAGATTACGTCCTCGCAGAAGGAAGCGACAGCCCCCCATTCCGCTTCGCCGCGGAGCATGGCCACGACCATGCTCGGCAGCGAGAGGTCTCCGCCTCCCAGCGCAGCGTTAAGCTCGCTACGCTGGAGTCGCCAGGCCGGGCACATCAATAGGGTGTGCTCGGCAGTGTCGTCGGGAGCGTCGCAGTGGTGACACCGCGGCGTTTCCTCCCGACGCGCGACTCGATGCAGGTAATGACCGAAGCAGCCATGCCCGGTCAGTACCTGCACCATGCGGAACGTGAGGCTGCCCTGCCGGCGCCCAACCCACTCCTCCAACACCGGACGAATCGCGTCGCAGGCGCGCTCCACTTCCTCAGGAGCGGATCGTCCCCCCCGTTCACTAACGGCAACCCGATGTCGATACACCTCTGCATGTACGCGTGCATCGACATCCCACGGCGTTTGACCCGCTAGAATGCAGGCTGCGCCATGGCTGACCGTGCGATAAGCTCGCACGGCCCGGGTTGCTATGACCCTCTGCGGACGTCGCAAGAGGGCCACCGTTCGGGGGGAGAGGCACTCCGCCCATATCGGGGCTCCGTAGAGTGCCATCGACCGTATCACCCCGTGATACAGTCGACGGCACGCCGATCTTGGTCCTCCCACATTAGGGAGGACCCGTCCGAGTGAGGCTGCGGCGGCGCACAGCCGTGGAGCGAGGAGCTTAAAATGCTCCCCGAAACTCCATCGGGGGTCCAGAACCAAGCCGAGGTACTTGAGATGCGCCTCGACCGGTATACGGACCCCCTCCACTTGGACGCGGAGCCCCGGTGGGATCCTGCGACGGGGGACATATCTACCTAACCAGCATTAAAACCCTGGTGTACCTAACTGGCTTTAAAACCTAATGAGGAAATGTCGAGCTCCAACCTCGCCCCACATGGTGAGTGTCTAAGCCAAACCTGCCTTATACACTCCCCCTTCCAAAACAACACGGAAGTTCCTCATCGCATGGCCACACCCCGGACACTCCATACAACGTTCGCAAATCAATTACCTATTACTACTACTTAAACAAATGACGTTCATACACGCGCAAATGTGTGCGTGGAATCTATGTAGTAGGGCTGAGTGAGCGGTTATCAATCGCAATGACGCGGGAAGTGCAGCGACTGCCTTCTCTTTCACCCGCATAGCGCTGTCTCTGTTATCGCCCGGCGCTAGCGTCTACTCGTCCGAGCGATCGCGCGCGCCCTTGTTTACTTGTCAGTGATGTCTACAGGGAAGTGCCGGGTAGGACGAGGTATTTGAAATGAGTGCGAGGAGGTGAGTGGCCGTTCTGTACGTAGTACTATTATCTATTCTGTGGCATGGCCCTACCTAATAATTTCTTATTAAGTCTTGTTCTAATAAAGTTTGGCCAATGAACGTATATAGTGATGCCTAGGACCTTACGTTGTAATCATATTTATTTATAGTAACCCCAGTTCTTTTAGTGATAAGAATGGTGTAATAATAAAGTTAATAGTATAATCCTATTACGAGTATACTATATATCTTATATATAAAAATGAATCGCAAAATGTGTCGGAAAGCGCAAATCTCAGAAACTACTGGTTCGAATTGAGAAACTCTTTTACCATTAGAATGCTACATTGTCCCTGATGGTTATAGGCTATATTATATTTTTTACCGCGGGAAAATATTTCTTTCCTATGGGGAAATTCGATAACTACTGGGCCGATTTTAAAAATTCTTTCACCATTAGAAAGCTACATCCTTCGTGAGTAACATAGGCTATATTTCCCACGGGAAAAATATGACGGGAAATCTATCGTAAGGCGAAACGAAGTTCGCGGGCACAGCTAGTTTAAAAATAAAATCATTATAGATATCCCCTAGATAATACGGGAGCAATCAGCTTTTTTCCGCGATTTGGAAAAAATCTAATTAGGTACTTCCGTATTATAAAACTAGCCACCAAATTAGAGAAATGGGTTGTAATAAATAACACTCAAAGTATAGCCGTAGTGCTAGGATACGTAAGTATCTACTTAGTCTGAAGTTTTATCATTATTATTGGACAGCGCGCGAGTAGCGTCGTCGCTTATAAATGAAACATAGACTTATCAATGTCACGACAGTGCAAAACTTACCTGAAGATGAATAATCGAAACCGGTCGTACAAAATAGCAAATTCAAACAGTAAAATAAATAGTGGAAAAAAGTGCAAGAAAACCATGGTTTTATTCAATAAAAACTTAAAAATTTATATTTGGTCAAATTATTGAGTTACGAGTATCTTAAAACTCGTAAAACATACGTTGTAGTTTATGATGTTAGCTATCTAATCCTGCAAGGTTGCCGGTACCTCCCAATTACTACAAAGACTACAAAACACTTGCTATTATTTAAAAATTAAAACAGTAGGTTATCACTCGGCCACCATAGAGAGATTTTTCTTCACCATAGAGAGAAGATCTTTAAATCATTCGCGTAGAGTCCGTAGAGCAAGGTGGGGATAGATAGTCGTTGTGCAAGATGCCTTGGCAAAGTCGGTATAGATAGAATTCACTTGGTGTCCACAGGCAAATGCAGAGCAAAGCAAACGTTTATAATCAAGGAGATAACTTACGGTCGATCTGTTTTGAATAAATCCGTGGTGATGGGGTGATATATGCGGCTTTAAGTGCAAATTCATGATAATACTTTATTTTACACTTTACACATCGGCAAAATTAACACATAAAAGTTTTAATTATTAATAACATTTTCATTTCACGAAATAATTCTTATATACACAGTAACATAAAGTTAACATCTTGTGAAGTGGGGTTTTAAAAATAACATTAGGTAGGTACCTAATATTTTTTGAAAAAAAAAAACAAAATTTCGTCGTTTTATGTGGTCCACTAATTTTGCCGATGTTTACATATAGAGATACTAACGTCTCACTTACAGCAGGGATGGGACATGTCCAAAAGGAGCTGGTGTCGTTTGAGAACATTAAACCGTAATATGCATTCATTTTTATGTGATCGCACATCTTGCGCTGCATTTTGAATTGCAACCCTGTAGCTGATGTCAACAAAACACTCTGGAAGATGAAAGGTTCTGTTTTTAATCTAAAGATTAATTAAACACATTAACCTCACGATTGTGGTATCATAGTCAGTTTTGTTTCTGGTATAATTTCTGGTAAGTCCATTTTATTTTTGCGTTTGATCAATGCTCTAGATTGATGAGGAGAGTGGAGTGATGACTGGTGCCTAGGATTAACCTAATTTATTTTAGCTTTGGTACATTATCTACATCATCATTATTATTTCTTCAATTAAAACCGTTTAACTTAAAAGAACAATTTTTTCTTTTTCGTGAATATAGTAAGCGTAAGAAGGAATTTGACCGAGATAACACCTCAGCGAAGGTGTGGAAAACTCGAAACAAACCCTACGCCAACCCGTAACCAGCGTGTTGTAGAGCGTGTTGTAGAATTCCTCCTCGTACAAGGGGACACCCTGCACAGCTGTAGGATGTTTACGGGCTGAAGTGATGATCATGGTAATTGCTTCGTCGGGCGCCTTGTGAGCTACCACCATCATACCTAAGCTTGTTACGTTAATAATGTTAACGGCATAATTTCCGATAGTTAAAAGTTAGATAGATCCTTGGTGAGGAATCCATGTTAAATTAGCTTCCATCTTCGCCCTCATCGTAAATTATCATTTGGTAAGGCAAGAGCTTTTCTGTTGTAGTTACCTACCACATAGGTGTATACAACCACGAGATTATTCTGATTTTAAGCGCAGCCTGGACATTTGTGATCAGTCACCTATGCTTTGGCAAGCCGTAACCCTAAGCTGCTAATACACGATGTTACTTTGTTGCGGTTTTCTGTGAGGACGACATTCTTTCCCAGGTGCGCTACAAGAAAGATCAACAAAGAGTCAGTTTATCTTACTCTCTGTCTTTCATGTTCTCTGAGAACATACCTAAGTTCCCTAAACTCTATAACCCTATTGTCGTACAAGAAATCAATAAAATTGTTTGGTTGCGGTTTTCTGCGCGGTAGACGTTCTTCCCCAGCTGAGCTGCTCAATACTTCAACAGATGCTTTGAATGAGTCATTGCAACCATCATTATTTACTTTTATAAGCAATGATGGTGATAAATGATTAGACTGCTGCAAATTCTGCCAGCAAATTAGTTTTTAATTAGGCAACGATTTCGCAATTGAGCAGCCCTCATCATCATCATCACAGCTCATATACGTCCCCACCGAGGGGCTCGAGCCTACCCTATGTTAGGGTGATTAGGCCTTAGTCAACCACGCTAGCCCAGTGCGGATTGGTCGACTTCACATACACCATTGAATCCCTTCGCAGATGCATGCAGGTTGCCTCACGATGTTTTCCTTCACCGTAGGAGCGTCAGACAAATGTACATATGAAATTCGAAACGAAAAACACATTGGTACATGGCGGGTCTCGAACTCCGACCTCCCGATTGGAAGGCAAGTGCCGAGTCCACAGCGCCACCGACGCTCTACCATATACATATAGTAAGTGATGCCCACCATTGAACATATTGCATTGTTTTCATTTTGTGGCACAATTTAAAATTTTTCCCACCCAGATTCCGCAACAATGTCGAGTTTCATTCCCTTCGGGATGACATCGAGCTTCATCTAGTCCTTCAAATCCCAGTGATAAGTCTCTAAGCTGAAAGATATTGGGCACCTATGTATCCACTAACCGATTGCCAGCTTTTACAAGATAAGAGGATCGTACTATAGTCGCACAAGTAACTCTGTACTACCTATTTCGGCCATAAAGCAGTAGGACTTGCATTTCTGCGTTCCAGTTTGAGGGGTAGACAGATACTAAAATTACTGGGTTCTGTGCCTTGATATCTTCTGTCACAGCTTGGCAACACTGCACAGTGGTCCTTGTATGGGCTGCAAATCCTACAGGAGCGTGTGCTGAGCGTGATTATAACCACATAGATGGGCAGTCTGTTTGTTCGACAATTTAGTTGAAGAAAAAGGTTAAACTAACAACTGTGACATTGTTCCCGAAGGGCACACGGAAAACAAAGCTGAGGTTAGTCAGCAGCTGTCCCAGCCTCTTCCCTGCCTCGTACGTGACGACGGAACAGTTGGCCGCATACTTCGGGTTGCATAGTCGCACCTGGTTTTTCACCTTGCCGCGACCCTAGAAATAGAGATATTTTTACGTACAATAAACACAAGTTTGATTACCTACTCCACTCGTTTAAAATAGTCAAAGTCTGTCTTGATGATGAAGCTGAGAGTTTTCACATCTGACGTGAAATCCCACGACTAGGCTCGCCAACCGTCCTGGATTTTCCGGGACATCCCGCTTCTGAGTCAACTTTAGGCCGTCCCACCGTGACCCCTTGCGGGACGCCTTTTGTTCCGGATATGAGTGATTATAATTATATGAGGTATTTATCTCGTATCAACTACTCTTGGTTTGGGCAATTGGCCCGAGTATTTGTTACACATCTACATTACTAAGTTTCATACTACGTATACGTATTGCGTACACATATTCCACTTTTGTTATTTTTTTAAATCTATCTCATCACAGCTCATATACGTCTCCACCGAGGGGCACGAGTCTACCCTAACTAGTTATGTGAGGGCGATTAGGCGACTTACGAGTATTCGTCAACTGGCGAGTGCAAAACTCGCGAGCGCGCGCCAGTTGGTACCTTCCGATTTTACCTATTTTTTTTGTCGTCATCCCGCTCGATGACATATTGAAATCTGACATATTAATGTACAGTCAGCTACAAAAATGTTTTAGTAAATTTAAAATAGGTACCTGATTTTAAATGTATAAGACACTTTATACGACGTAAGTTTAAACAAAACAAAATATATTTAAATTTGATTTATATTTTTTTTCTGGTTATTGCTGTCTGCTTTTATTTAAAATTTGAAAAAAATAAGCCGAAGTATGCTATGTATGGAAAACATGGACGTGGGGTTTCTAAGACCCCGACCAAACTTTGCAAGTTTAATACTCGTGTTTTAAAGTCGTCAACAAAACTACCTCTATCTAAACTCGTTTTGCGACTAAAATGAAAGGTATTGAGAGGCTCAATGCCAGGGGGAGCGGGGAAGTGACTAATATGAAAAATTTGTAGATAAGGCCTTTGAAACCCCACGTCCATAATTAAAGGATAACTATTTTATTTCCATAGTTTCTCCACAGGCTTTTTTTATTGTTATGTATTGCCGTGGTCAACTAATAAAGCACTTGATGTGCTTTTGCAACAAACTCAATTTTTCAATTCATCGTTTTATTTTAAAATGTTATTTAATTTACTTCGAGAACAATATTTTATTTTTAAACTCAAACACTGAATTATTTACGATTTTATATTTTCTAAAAAATAAGTCATGCTAATTTATTACATTCTCGTTTGATACAAGCTATGCCATCTATGCAGTTTTGGATGGGACTAAAAATAGTTTGTTTATATTGGTACCCCATGGCATCACTAACGTCACCAAATCAATGACGACTTAACGAGTTGACAACATGAATTAGAAAGAGATAGCGCTACGACAGCAAAAGTTTGAGCGCCAGTGACACCGGCGACGTCAGACATAGCCTGTATCATATCATGCGTTATCAGTTGCGTTCCCCTCGTTTTATTCCTCACCTCTAAATCGAAATCTGAGTAGATAGGCGGTACTTAACCGAATCTAATGATCATGAATCAGCCAACCAGGGCAAAGCTGCGGGCAATAACTAGTTTTTTATAGTTTTTGGTTTCAATGTGATTTCATTTAACTGTACTTTACATGTGCGCGCGAGTTGACGACAAAAAAATAAAATAAAATTGGAGGATGCCAACTGGCGCGCGCTCGCGAGTTTTGCGCTCGCCAGTTGACGAATAAGTCACACTTAGTCAAACCACGCTGGCCCAGTGCGGATTGGTTGACCTCACATACACCTTTGAATTACTTCGCAGGTGTATGCAGGTTTCCTCACGATGTTTTCCTTCACCGTAGGAGCGTCAGATAATAAATGTACATATGAAATCCATGAAACGAAAAACACATTGGTACATGGTAGGATCGATCGCGGGCCTCCCGATTCTACTCGGGGCACAGTCCAGTGCCGAGGCCACAGCGCCACCGACGCTTTTAAATCTATACTAATATTATAAAGAGGAAAGATTTGTATGTTTGTATTGAATAGGCTCCAAAACTACTGGACCGATTTTAAAAATTCTTTCTCCATTAGAATGCTACATTATCTTTGAGTAATATAGGCTACAAAATTATTTTACCTACGGGAAAATATAAAATTACCACGGGAAAACAAAAATTAGGCGGGCGAAGCTGCGAGCAGAAAGCTAGTAAATTAATAAAAATGAAGGTTAAGGTAACGAAGGAAGGTTTGTTCTATTTTTTTCTAACCGCATATGCCGTGTATTGTATCCCGCGTGATACATCAAAGTCCCGGATGTCGAGCTGGATAATCCCGGAAATGCCTTTTTTGGAGTTGGCAAGCCTACCCACGACCCACTTTTTATAATTTTCATGATTTTTACCAATGAAATTCAAATTGATATGTCTAAAATTATCATTACCCTTGTTTCCCACAGTCATGCAGCTCCTAAATTACTGCTTGCTGCAGAAAAAACAAACACGACAGATGTTATCGTTGTTCAGGTGACAGATTTAGAATTTTAGGAATCATGGGTCACCACTCCTTTACTTCGCGTAATATTGCAGAAACCAAATGAAGCTCCAACGAACTAAAGAAGTGAAAAACTCAAAACAAAACCTTATACCGACCTGTCTGGCCAGTCTTAAGTATCAAAGGAGAATCACGTGCACAGCAGTAAGACGTCTTGGAATGAAGTAGCGATGAGGAATAATGCAAGTACTCATTCATACTTACAACGTCAAATAATACAAGAACAAGAGGAACTAATGTGAACAAGTAACACGATGCCAGTAAACGTCTGCCTACCATATCGGGTTGGACAAACATATTATCTGCAGAATTTCAATAGGCAAACAATTATGAACGCTAATAATGAGATTTTAATGACGCTTAAGGCGCATATTATTCAATCATAAAAATCACTTAAGAAGGAACCATTTTGCTCGGAAACATTATTCTAAAAAATATAATCACTCATTATATTGTACAAGCCATGTTTGAGCTTAACTAGTTGTTTTAATTTTGTAAATATTTATATTAGGCACATTCTTTTTCGTGACCACTAGTAACAGTGGATCCGCGCTTGATCTTTCCTGAAATTGTCGGAACACAGCAATATTTTTTATTAAGTATAGCTGATAAGTGCGTGATAATAGATCCAAGGACGTTGGCACAACTAAGCCCCTCGACTGTAACGAAAATGATATTGCTTCACATCAAAATATAATTAGTGAATCCAATAGCACGAGAATCCACTTGTCAATATAATGCAATCTCTAAAACTCATCACAAAACAATTAACATCTATTGACACAAACTTTCTAAATTTAATTTTACCATCAGACATGTATTTTAAGATTTTGATTGTTTCATTGGTTAATTATTGACCTTTTTTGATGCTGCTAATACTGTACTGCTCTACTTTAAATCATGCTGTATCACATGTTTAGGCTATGCTCGGGGTTTCTCTACGTGATCACATCAGAAATGATGAGATCCGTAGAAGAACTAGAGTTACCGACATAGCCCAAAGAATTGCAAACCTTAAGTGGGCAGGACACATCGCTCGTAGGACTGACGGCCGTTGTGGCGGAAAGGTCCTCTAGTGGCGGCCGCGTACCGGGTGACGCAGTGTTGGTAAGCCATAAGGTAGACTGACGATCTGGTGAAGGTCGCGGGAAGCCGCTGGACGCGGGAGGCGCAGGGCCGATCGGTATGGAGATTCTTTGGGGAGGCCTATGTCCAAAGGTGAGCGTCTATTGGCTGATATGATGATGATGACACATGTTTAGGGATATAATCTGGTCCGTTATTTTATACATGCTATTTGATAACATAAAACTATTTGTTCTCTATGGTTTTACCTGAGTATGTCCGAATATCGCGGGTTTTTCAGAACAAACTGCTTACTTGACTTTCGGTCATTTGACGGATCCACCTTCACACTGATCTTTGAAAATATGACACTGTTAAGTCCAGGAATGTAATTTCCCTACCTTAACACTGGTGTGAAGGCTCAATGTGAAGGTGCTTTAACAGAGACCAGCAATCTGCGCAGGAGATCATCACGGTGCACAAAATAATGTCTGCGCAAACGCAAGTGCTCTGTTGCTTCCTTTACATACAGTCATCAAATCCTGCCTTGATAACGACAGAACCACCTCGGGAAAACACCGTTTCAAATAGAAATTGTCACCAAAGTCAGGATCTGATGATGGGCTTATTTTTTATAGGCACGCCGCACGTTCTACGTGTTTCATGTTTTTTCCGCAGCTATTCAAGTATTGACAGTGACCAACAGCGGTGGCTCCGATGACGACGTCGACACGAGGATCAGAAGAGCAAAAGGCGCCTTTGCCCAGCTAAAACCGGTCTGGGATTCGAACGTGCTCACCCGGCGGATCAAGATTTCCCTCTTTGATTCCATAGTGAAGTCTGTCTTGCTCTTAGGCTGCGAGACTTGGAAGGAGACAAAGGGTCTGACGAGCAAGCTACAAGTGTTCGTAAACAAATGCCTAAGATCCATCCTGCGCAGATTCTGGCCGAACACTATCAGCGACGAGGATCTATGGAATCGATGCCACCAAATCCCGATTAAGCAGGATATTGCCCAGCGGAACTGGAAGTGGATAGGGCACACCCTCCGGAGACCAGAGGACAGCACCGCCAGAGTCGCGTTCACGTGGAGGCCGCGTGGAAGCAGGCGACGGGGCCGGCCGGCGCACACGTGGCAGCGCACCGTCAACGCCGAGCTGCGAGTAGCCGGGCTGAGTTGGAGGGACGCGGAGCGAGAGGCACAAGACAGAAGCGGATGGAGACGTCTCACGAAGGCCCTCTGTACCACCGGGGTACCATAGGACAACAACATTCAAGTATTTGCGTCTAGTAGTCATTAACCGAGCTGATGGAATGATGGAAGGATCCTTAACTTTTAGGAATTAGATGTTAGTTTTTTTTAAATACAATAGGCACATATTGACCCTTTGTCGTATTCTTTCTAGTTACTTCGGTGAGCTGGTATTAAATTCACTAAAAAGATAAAAATAAAAAAAATGTAAAAAATTTAAACCGACTTCAAACAAAAACACTGAAAGGTTAAAAATAATATAAGAATAGGTACAGACAACATCACATTTCTATTTGAAGTCGGTGCCAAACGATAATTTTCTAGAAAGTGTTAAAATTTGGCACCGACTTCAGTATAGAAATGTGATGTTGTCTGCACCTGTTCATAAATTATTTTAAACTTTTCAGTGTTTGGAAGTCGCTTTTTGTTTTTGTATTCTTTTTTATGGAGTGGTTTTATAGGCTTTATATTAACTACTGAGATAAAGTGACAGTTAAGCAAGGAGTACATGCTAGCTGCGACACAAGTAAGTAGGAAATGAAGATATGACGTCATACGTCATTTCAAATATTTATCGTCTGAAGATTTTGACAGTGTAAAAAAGGAATAAATATGTGTCCAATTTTTTTAAATAACCTTAATAACATTTCGGGCAGCCTCCTAAAAAAATAGTCGGTTTCTTTAATTCACTATAATTTGTTAACATAGACTACTAGTTTCAAAAGTTATCCTCGTGAGAGATACATAGATGTACATTATCATTATATTAGTAATTTTCTGGATTTCTAACAAAAATATTTAGGCAATCCAAACTTGTACCTATCTCTTACTGAATATCATTCTAAGGGGCCATCTCCTAAGCATTACTCTAAAACGCTCTTAAGAAGATTGTGAAGCTGTTAGTTTTCATACAAAAAGCGATAATGTTTTCCTCTCTAAACATAAACCGATTTTCCAAGTTAAAAGAGGAAACAAAACCTTTCGAGTTGCTTACCTGTTCTTCTCGTGAAGGCTCTCCCAACTTCCGAACAGGTGTAGAGTCGACTTTTGTTTTTTAATTTACTTTTACTTGTATTTGCATACATCTTAATAATGGTTGAGGTGTGTGTACATACAAGGATTAAATAATTAGTTAATTAGATTCTTGTTCGAAGATTTTTTATGTTTTGTTTGACGTCAATAAGTGCCTGTAAAGGTCTATATTGAATAAAGATTTTTGAGTATGAGTTTTAGTATTTTTTACAAATGTTGTAGATACAATGTTACGCGCCACACCGCCTCAGCCAATCGCAAGCCAGCCGAAGCCAGCCAATCAGAGCCAAGCCAAGCTAGCGCCTTACTACCGAAGAAACTATAAAATGCAGCGCCATCTCATATTTAGATGACTACTCTGTTTTACTGTTTCTAAGACGGAACTCTGCCCGATTTTAAATCGAAATTAAATCAGTGTGATTCTGCAACGTCTACTTTTTATTTTATCCCGTTACATATCAGAAGTGGGATAAATATAAAAAAAAACCCTAAAACGTAGTTACGTCAATGCGTCGAGTGTATGCCGCCTGGTCCGTCCGCACGAATGGGGCAAATCTCCGCGTGAAGATTCATCCGAGACAACTAGTGAAAATGAAAACAAAGTTTCGCCACCAGCCTCGCCTTCAGCTCGAAAAATCCTACGCAAGCTTTTGAAATCAGAGATACAAAGAGCCATGAGTTCTTTAAATTACGAAATACCCTCCGTCACTACAAGAAAAGAACCCCGTGCAGCCTTGCTAATCCCCGAGTTCGACCCGGATAGCGAAGAGTGTACTACAACAACAGCATGGCTCAAAAAAAAATTGATCAACTTGGCGAAATTCATATGGATGGTGCGAAAACACGAAGTCGTTTCATCTGCAAGATGGATTAAGGAGGTCAAGCAAGAAGATGGTACAACCGGCTGGATGAATACGATTACTCTTGGGAAGACTGGATTGCGATGTCTGGGATACGTGCATTTCCCAGACATCGCAAATGTGGATTCGATGACCAAATATTATCAGGACAAAGTCGCCATGTGTTTTCGGTGTAAGTTGTCAGACAGCGCAGTTGTCTTATGCATCATTCGCGGTCTACCACCACCAGCACAAGCGAATGCGAGAGCATATCATTGCGAGGGACCCGAAGAATTATACGAAGGCTTCCTATGTGTGATGGATGACTACCAGCCACCGTCAATTTGGATTGGAACAAGCCCGTCAAGTAAAGATGTCGTCAGCCGACAAGGAAACAAAAAAATGTCTGCCTCGTTAGCAAGAAGCAGGGCGAAGTGCTGAGCAGAGCCACCAGCTGCACTACTACACCGCCTTCGGAGGTTCAGGTTAGCCCACATTATTTTATTGCACTACCTTTGTAGCCAAAATAATCTATTGCACACTAGCCAAGCCAATATTAGCACAATCGGGGCATCAAACATAGAGGAAATCAGTTCAGATCTATTGAATAAAAACCGATTGATTATTTGATTGCTTTACTAACCAATTTCCCTTACTATTTTGCGAGTAAAACACAAGACTTAGGATGTACAGATTTATTAAACAAAAATAAAGTTAACAAGTGAACAGCCTATATACCGTCAACCTTACAGCTTGTCGCACAGTCAGTAGTTAGATCCAAAGTGTCTGAATTGCTAGACGCAGGTGTAGGTAGTTCAAGAATCTGAATCATGTTTTGCTTCTCCCGTAATTCGTAAAAAAAAAGAACGTCGATAGTAGACTTTGTGTTGACCCTTGCCTAATATCAATGATTAGGTCTCCAAATTAGCCGTTAAGAATTTCTTTACGAGTCTTAATTTGGCACAAAGTTACCATCAGGTCAAAATCGACACTGCAGATAACCACAAAACAGCCTTTATAATGCCACATTGGTATTTGAATATACGCGTGTTCCGTTTGGCTTAGATAACGCACCGTCTGTTGTTATACGAATAATGAATAAGGTTGTAGATTCAATACGAAATTCCAATCACAAAAGGCGGTAGTTCAAAAACCCACAATGACTTTCCCGATAAATATGAAATTTTAGCATTCTTAGACAATTTGTTGCTACCCTCTTTTGATATTGTCAGGTTTAGATATTTTACAAAAAGTTCTTCATAAATGAAGATCGGAAAATTTAAAGTGAAATGTAAGTGTTCATTTTTATAAAACAAAATAACATACTGAGGACATGATATCTTCGAATGGCATTCAACCAGGTGAATCAAAATTGTTAGCAGTGTCACAGTTTCCTACCCCTAGTAGTGTTCATGAAATACGTCAATTTATAGGGCTATGTAGCTATTTCCGAAAATTTATTAAAAGTTTCGCAATTTAATTGCTCGCCCTTTAACAGATTTAACAAAGAAAAACGCAGTTATGGAAATGAGGCACTGAACAAGTAGATAGTTTTCAACAATTAAAACTGTGTTTGTGTACAAGGCCAATACTGGCTTATATGACCCTGTATTACCAACTGAGATTCACACCGATGCATGCAAATCCGTATCGCAGGTATTTTTTTTACAAAAACAAACTGATAATTCCCTTAGGCCTGTCATGTATTTCAGTAGGGCAACGAGTAAAGAAGAAAGTATATACCACAGTTAAGAGCTTGAAACGCTTGCCATAGTAGAATCTATGTGTAGGTTTAGAGTGTATTATAGTAGGGATACATGTTAAAGTGGTAACTGATTGTACTGCCGTTCGCGCCACCCTTACTAAACGTGACATTATCCCACGTATTGCTAGGTGCTGGCTGTCAATACAAGATTTTGACATGAGTGTACAATATGGCTTGGGGAAAAAATTTAACACGTAGACGCGTTGAGTAGAAATCCCGTCGATGCTATTAATGTCAACCGCCTTGAAGTGTCAGACGGGTTCTATACACTCCAGTACCAGGATAACAAGTTAAGGCGTATCATTGTTCAGCTAAACAACAACTAGGAAGACATTGTATGGTAATCGCCTCGTGGTGTCTGCATTGATCAGATAGACTAGTTCAGATGCACCACAATGATATAAGTCATGTAGGCTTTCAAAAATGTATAGATTTAATAAAGAGGGAGTAAATGGTACATTGTTCCCTATTCCGAAACCCACAGAACCCATGGTCATGGTTCATGTCGACCATATGCCCCTTTTGTAGAACAGCAAAAGGTTATCAATATATGTTGGTTATTACAGACTAGCTTCTGCCCGCGACTTCGTCTGCGTGGACATCAATTTTGAACAATTTTTAATTTTCCCTCGGGAACTACTTAAGGAATCGGGATAAAAGGTAGCCTATGTCACGTTCTTTTCCCTGTCAAAGACTACATGCATGCCAAATTTCATCCAAATCCGTTCAGCCGTTTTTGAGTGATTGAGTAACAAACATCCAAATGTCCAAACATCCACACTTTCACGTTTATAATATCAGTAGGAAGTAGGATAATTTCTCTAAATTTGTTATTGCTGAGCCCACCCACGGTCAATTCAGTAAAAAACAATAACACTTTAAAAAATATTTAGTTTATTTGGTTACCCTCATAAACTTGTCAGTGATCATGGCAAAGCTTTTATCAGCAGATATAAAAAAAATTCAACTGACAAGCAATTTAAGTACATTTTGACATCTGTTGCATGTCCACGAGCCAATGGTTAAGTGGAACCGGATCTTACTGAATGCGTTACGTGCTGCGTTGCGTTGCGTTGATCCTAGCCAGACTTCTAATAATTGGGCCAATAGCTTACCTGACATTATTTGGGGTGATAATAATACTGTAAATGAAAGTACAACATAGTCGTATAGCCCTATGATTTGATGTTATGAAAGTAATAATGAATCGGTTGAAATCAGGCGTAATAATAGATCTAGTGCGCGATTAAAATTAGAAAGCCATAAGATGAAGCGTAACTTCGATAAAAAAAAGGAAAACTAGTCGAATTTACAGAAAGGGAGATTTAGTTCTTTGGCGGCAAGCACCCACAAGTAGTGTAACAAGAGTGAGCACTAAGCTTGATGATATTTACTCTGGCCCATATATCATTACTAAGGTGTGAGTAATGACATATACAGAATTCTCAGTATCAAGGAGTTCCGAGGCTACAAGGCCTTTACTAGCCTGGTTGCATCGGACTCTTGAGGCCCTATCACAGAATCACAGTACCCTATATCATACAGTGCCAGTAGCTCTGATGACCAGCTAGAAACCGAAGATCTCATTGACCCACTTGAAAGCTAACCACGTGTTTTTACATTGCGGGAGCAATGATTGTTTCAGGACGGCCGACTGTTACGCGCCACACCGTCTCAGCCAATCGCAAGCCAGCCGAAGCCAGCCAATCAGAGCCAAGCCAAGCTAGCGCCTTACTACCGGAGAAACTATAAAATGCCGCGCCATCTCATATTTAGATGACTACTCTGTTTTACTGTTCCTAAGACGGAACTCTGCCCGATTGTAAATCGAAATTAAATCAGTGTGATTCTGCAACGTCTACTTTTTATTTTATCCCGTTACAACAATGAAAAACTAGGTCTGCACGTTTTTAGCTTAAATAAAAATTGCTTAAGATAAAAGTTATTTGCATCTTAATACTTGTATTTCTCAGTTAAAGCATCCTCGAGTATATGTATTTTATTAAAATAAAATAAACTGAAATACTAAAATTGAATGACGTACAAACCTATATTAAGGTAAATTGGATCTAATGAGACCAAAATTGTCTTATTTCGTAAATGTTAAGGGGGGTGAAAACGTTATCACCCTAAACAATATTTCAATAAGAAATTTAGGTAATTGTCTCAGACTTTCAACTCTGAGTGCAACAAACTGCATTTTTTAAAATGATTCACTTCACAGTCCTTTTAATGAATCCTTCTCTGAGCTCGCTTAATTGTCTTGTGCATCCAAATTCATGTAATCTGTTTTTAGGGTTCCGTAGCCAAATGGCGAAAAACGGAACCCTTATAGATTCGTCATGTCTGTCTGTCTGTCCATCCGTATGCCACAGCCACTTTTCTCCGAAACTATAAGAACTACACTGTTGAAACTTGGTATGTAGATGTATTCTGTGAACCGCATTAAGATTTTCACACAAAAATAGAAAAAAGCAATAAATTTTGGGGGTTCCCCAAAATTTATTATATCCTAGTTCTATGGATAGGTCTTCAAAAATCATATTGAGGTTTCTAATATCATTTTTTTCTAAACTGAATAGTTTGCGCGAGAGAGACACGTCCAAAGTGATAAAATGTGTGTGTAATTTCTAAAATAAGAGAATGATAAAACTAAAAAAAATATATGATGTACATTACCATGCAAACTTCCACCGAAAATTGGTTTGAACGAGATCTAGTAAGTAGTTTTTTTAATACGTCATAAATCCTACGGAACCCTTCATGGGCGAGTCCGACTCGCGCTTGACCGGTTTTTTTTATTTTATTTTATTTCATGGGATTAAAAACCAAAGCCAAAAAATGTACACAACTTTTAAATATAAATATACCTTTAGGTATGGGGAACACGTGTACCTATGGAGGTGATAATACATAATTAAACAAAAGGTCCTGAGATTAAACATAATGAATGGGGATTTAAATGGCGTGACGCAATCAAATGTTTATAATGATGATGTAGGTAAAACCGTTTTTAACAATCAAATTACAAACGATTTTTTTTTTTTTTGTTCTTTATTATGCCAAACACCTTAAAGGTTACGTCGGCTATTATAACAAAAATCCACCACTTCCGTAATTCTATTAAGTAATTACCATAGAAATTTATTCTGCGCTAGCTGCGCCCGCGAACTATGTTTCTACTTAAAAGTTCAAAGAAAACACTGTAAATCTAATTTCCCGCGGGAACTACTTAATTTTCCGGGATAATAAGTAGCCTATATGTTAATCCCTGTCGTAATCCGTCTACCTACAAAATTTCGTCCAAATCCATTCAATAGTTTTTGCGTGAAAGAGTAACATACATCCATATTTACAAACATTCGCGTTTATAAGTAAAAATTTTCAAACAAACCACAATAATAAAAACTAGCTGGCCCGGACAACGTTGTTTTGCCATATAACAATAAAAAATCTAATATCGTTATTAAGGAATGGGGGGTTGGTGGGAGAAAAGGGAAAACTTAGGATTATAAATATTTTTTGGTGCCAAAATATAAAACAATAAACAGTATTGTCAAAAAAATTCTGGAGAGGGCCACCCTTATCACCTAGGGGTATAAAAATAGCCTACGATCTATTTTCAGACCTACCAAATATACACAGAAAACTTCATGAAAATCGGTCAAGCCGTTTCAGGGGAGTTCGATAACAAACACTGAGATACGACATTTTTATGTATTGGATTAAAAAATGCAGTAAACATGTTCATTCACTCTTTAAGACTTAGATAAAAAATCATTACCAAATAACAATAATTAACTTTATTGGGTATCATGTGATATTGTAATTCCCTTGCCTCGTTTTAGGCTTCGCGCTGAACGTGAGGGGAAGGCTGAATAGGATTAATTCATCACGAGTGACTGTCAGAAACATTTCCACTAGGATCTGGTAGCGTCCAGACCTCAAGTTCACGGACGTTCGGCGTGGCGGGAGCTGCAGTTTGTTGACTTGAAAGATGCCCTGAAAATATGAAATTCTTTAGAGTTCTGTAAACCAAATAGTTTTTTTAAAAGTGGCCTGTTTTTACAATTATTGGTATACATTTTTACGAAAACTGTGTCCTGTCTGTGAATGTCCTGTGTGAATGTTTGCAGTGTTTTTGACATGCAACTGTTTTATTATTATAATTATTGCCATCGGTGGCAGACGAGCCAGTGGCCCATCTTATAGTAAGTGGTAACTATACCGCTAATGTACATCTGCGAAGACAAGGGCCATAGCTCAGTTTTTTTTTAATGGGATAGGGGGCAAGCGAGCAGACGTATCACCTGATGGTAAGTAATTACCGTCGCCCATGGACACCCGCAACCCCAGAGGAGTTACAAGTGCGTTGCCGGCCTTTGAGGTGGGAATACGCTCTTTTTTTGAAAGTTTGAAGGTCGTATCGTCAGGCGACAATTCGTTCCAAAGTTTGACTGTGCGAGGCAGGAAACTTCGAGAGAAACGCACAGTTGTGGACTGCCAACCATCTAAGTGATGGGCATGGATTTTTTGCCGCGTGGAACGATGGCGGAAAGAGGCGGCAGGTATAAGTCCGAACAATTCCTCGGAGCATTCCCCGTAATAAATACGATAGAAGATGCATAGCGTAGCGACATCTCTACGCAGCGCCAAGGTATCAAGCCGATTTGACATTTCCTGGCAGTCGATTCGAGTCGCTCTCCGTCCAATGCGGTCCAGTGGGAGAAGTTGGTATTGGGGTGCCCCAGCCCAAATATGAGAACAGTATTCCATGTGAGGCCGAACCTGCGCCTTGTAAAGCTGAAGGCGGTGTGCCGGAGTGAAATACTCTCTCGATCTGTTGAGCACACCAAGCTTCTTTGAAGCTAATTTAGCTTTACCCTCTAAGTGGCCACGGAACTGGACTTCGCTCGATATGTCGACACCAAGGATCCCAATATTGGCTGAGGCAGTTAGGGGAATGTCCTGAAAGCGAGGAGATACGACAAATGGCATTTTCTTTGCGGTGAACGCGCAAATCTGTCTTTGAGGGGTTGAAATGGACTAAATTAAGACGACCCCAATTAGAAACTTTCTCTAAGGAAGTTTCGATTTCAGACACAAGTTTATTCCGGCACTCAATGACGTTTTCCCGAGAAGAGTTCGCACGGCCATTATAGAAGGTGTCTTTCGTGCTGTCGTCTGCATAACAATGAATGCTCCTGATTTGCAGCATATCATTGATATGCAGAAGGAATAGTGTAGGTTGTAACTGTAAGAACGTGTAGGTTTTATATCGCTTTGTATTTATTATAATCATCAGCTTGTCACACTTAAATTAAGAGCCTTGTCAATCTGTTTTATACTTTATGGTTGTCATTCAATATACATTGTCATTGCTTGTACGAAATCCGTAAATATATTTAACTTATATTCTACTTCTGTGTTTCTTTGGAGTGTTATATCTATCACAGGTTATGGGCTTGCCGAAAGATGCCAGAATAAGTAAGTAATGATAAATATGAGCTTAGATTCGGATAAACTTAGAGAAGTCAAATCTGAAGTAGCTAGTACCGATAAAACTATGAGTTTGCCTACATTTGAGAAACTAGAAGGAAGCTCAAACTATGGCAATTGGAAATTTCTCATGGAATTACAACTAATCCATGAAGAGCTATGGGAATATACAGGGAGAGAGTTCCAGACCCTAGTAACGCTGTAGATGTTAGATGCGACCAAAAAGCGAGAGTTCGTATATGCTTGATGGTAAAACCTGAATGTCTCGTACATGTTAGAAATGCAAAAACAGCCAAAGAAGCGTGGGATGCTTTAAAAGCTGCGTTTCAAGATAAGGGCCTAAATAACAGATGCAGACTTTTATCGAAATTAGTCAGCCTAAGGTTAGAAAGATTTCCGACAATGCGAGAGTATGTGACGGAAATTCTGACAGTTGCGCAGCAACTTAGAGATCTAGGCAAAGAGATAGACGACGAACTTGTTGCGACTCTTATGTTACAAGGACTTACTGAGAAGTATCAATCATTACGACTAGCTTTAGAAGGAAGAGAGGAAACCTTGACTACAGATTTCGTAAAAATGAAACTTTTGCAATTGGCAGACTCTTTTGATGATTCAATGCCATCTATTTCTGCTTTATCTGCAAAAACGGGAAAGAATAGATACAAACGTAACACCAAAAAGAAGTTAAAGTGTTATATTTGTGAAGGGCCACATAAGGCGATAGAATGTCCACAGAATCCGAAGAAGAAGGGAAATGCAATGAATGCTTTTGCTTTTGCGACCAGTGATAAGCAAGCAAGCGATGAGTGGATTATAGACTCTGGTGCTTCTAATCACATGACTAATAACAGTGCATGGTTAAGTAATATTAAGGCAATAGATAAGAGAGAAATAACATGTGCTAATGGAGAAAAAGTTTTTGCGGAATGTATGGGATCTGTATGTCTAAATAGGTTAAGCTTAACTGTAAATGATGTCTGGTATGTACCCAGTTTATCGAATAATTTACTTAGCGTTAGTACAATTGTAAATAAAGGTCATACAGTAGAGTTTAGATCTGATGGTTGTGACATAAGTCTGTCTGGCAAAGTTATTGTCAAAGGTGTGTTGGATAGGGGTGTATATAAACTTAAAAACTGTTTACAGGGAACAGCTTTATCTACGACATCCAATTCTGAAATGAGATTATGGCATCGGAGGATGGCACATCTAGGTGTACGTAATTTAAAACTTTTACGTGACAAAATGGCGATTGGGGTAAGTTTTAACAACTGTCCTGATAAAATTGAATGCGCGGATTGTTTGCTGGGCAAACAAACTAGACTAGCGTTTCAAAAAAATCAAGCTTCGAGAGCAACAGAGGTACTAGAGTTAATTCATACAGATTTATGCGGTCCTATGTCTGTAGAATCATATGGTGGTTATAAATATTTTATGACACTGATTGACGATAAAACGCGAAAAACCTTTGTTTATTTTTTGAAACAAAAGACGGAAGTGTTACAAAAATTTAGAGAATTTAAACTATTAGCAGAGAATCAGACTGGTAAAAGAATTAAAAATATTAGGTCGGATAATGGTAGTGAGTTTGTTAATCGTGACATGGAATACTTCTTGAAAAGTAACGGTATCCATCATCAATTAACTATTCAATATACACCGCAGCAGAATGGTGTTGCCGAGCGGACGAATCGCACTATTGTTGAAAAGGGACGATGTATGCTTCAAGAAGCTCAACTAAGCAACAAATATTGGGCTGAGGCTGTAAACACCGCCGTGTATTTGAAGAATCGTTCTCCGACATTAGCGGTAAAGAATATGACTCCTGAGGAAGCTTGGTCTGGAAAGAAAACTGATCTTAGCATGATTAGAGTTTTTGGATGTAAGGCCTTTATGCATGTTACGGCTGAGAAGCGCACTAAGTGGGATCCTAAAAGTAAAGAGTTACTGTTTCTAGGATATTGCAAAGAGTCAAAAGGTTACCGTTTGTTTGATCCTACTGCCTCAAAATTTTATAAAGCCAGAGATGTGATATTTTTCGAGAACCAAAAATATTCACCTTCCACAGAAAAAGAGAATAAATCGACAGAAGACTCTATACAAACAAATACCGTTAAGGACTCACCTCCACGTATCAGTTCAAATGTTGAAGATGTTGTAGAACTTAACAGACAAGAGAGATTATGTGAAGGAGGAGTTGATGATGAAGAAGAACAGGATGATGAAGAGTTTATAGATTGTATTGAGCCGGAAGAAGTTCAAGTTTCAGAAAATGACAGAAGAGAGGAGATATCTTTTATAGAAAGTGAATCACAAGAAGAGTTTCCTGAGGTTCCTGAAGAGAGTGTTGAACGTTTGTCAACCGAAGAAACAGAAACACGTAGATATCCTATGAGACGTAGAAAACAAAAGGATTTTTCAGATTACTATCTTTATCAGACAGTTTTAGAAGATGAAGATAAAGAACCATCGTGTATTCAAGATGCACTTTCAGGGAAAGATAAGAAGGAATGGCAGAATGCTATTCAGTCAGAATTGAACGCCTTAGAAAAAAATAACACATGGGTTCTTGTGGAACCAGAAATCGCCAAAAATGTTATTGATTCTAAGTGGGTACTCAAAATCAAAACAGAAGGGGGGAATAAGAAGCGATTTAAAGCTCGACTGGTGGCAAGAGGTTTTACTCAAGTAAAAGGTATAGATTACAACGAAACCTTTTCACCTGTTGTGCGACACAGTACGCTAAGACTGTTATTAGTAATTGCAGCGAAGAATAGACTTCAAATTGATCAAATGGATGTTGTAACGGCTTTTCTAAACGGAGATTTAACTGAAACAGTTTATATGAAACAACCAAAAGGCTTTGAAGTGGCTGGTAAAGAAAATCATATCTGTTTAATGAAAAAAGCTCTTTACGGTTTAAAGCAAGCGCCGAGGGCATGGTACGAAAAGTTAAATCAGGCACTAATCAGACTTGATTTTAAAAGATCAGAAAATGAAACATGTGTGTACATCAGAAGACGGGAAAAAAGTATGATAGTGATAGCTATTTACGTTGATGATATTCTTATTTTATGGAATAATGAGAGAGAAAGAGACACTATAAAATCGGAATTACAAAAATCTTTTGAGATGAGAGATCTTGGAAGTGTTGATTTATTTTTAGGGATGAATGTGAAGCAAACTGAAGCATTCATAAGTATTAGTCAGGAGAAGTATATAGACAAATTACTTCAGAAATTTAATATGGAGGACTGCAAGGCTGTTGCTACTCCAGGTGTACCCGGTCAACGTCTTGAAATTCCAGATCCACTTGTTTCGAGTACAGACAAAAAGTATCCATATCGTGAGTTGGTTGGATCACTCATGTACTTAGCTGTTTGCGCTCGTCCTGACATAGCACATGTGACTAGTTATCTAAATCAGTTCAACGACAAACATGCTGAAGTTCACTGGATAGCAGCTAAAAGAGTTCTTCGGTATCTGAAGGGAACCAAAACATACGGAGTAACTTTTTCTAAGGGAGCTATCAATTCTTCACTTGAAGGGTACGTAGATGCTGATTTTGCTGGAGATTTAGACAGAAAGTCATATTCTGGGTACGTTTTTATATGGCAAGGAGGAGCTATATCATGGAGATCAGTGAAACAACGCACTGTTGCGTTATCAACAGCAGAAGCTGAATATGTAACGCTATCAGAAGCTACAAAAGAGGCTATCTTTTTAGGCAGGCTTACAAAGGAATTAGGTTTTCCTTTCAATCCTGTTACCCTGTATTCAGACAGTCAGTCAGCTATAGCTATTACACAGAACCCAGTGCAGCATCATCACACCAAGCATATTGATGTAAGATATCATTTTGTCAGAGGTGCTGTTGCAGATAGTGATATAGAGCTGAAGTATAAAGAGACAGAGCGCATGTATGCTGATGTGCTTACTAAGCCATTGTTGCGAAGTAAGTTTGAATTCTGCGTGCAAGGCTTAGGTGTAAGGGTGACTGTAGTCTAAGAATGCTGAGATTAAGGAGGAGTGTAAGAACGTGTAGGTTTTATATCGCTTTGTATTTATTATAATCATCAGCTTGTCACACTTAAATTAAGAGCCTTGTCAATCTGTTTTATACTTTATGGTTGTCATTCAATATACATTGTCATTGCTTGTACGAAATCCGTAAATATATTTAACTTATATTCTACTTCTGTGTTTCTTTGGAGTGTTATATCTATCACAGTAACACCGTTTTTTCTTAAAATTTCATAAAACACTAATTTTGCAAAAACACTTTGGTTTCACTGTAGTTTTAACACAAATTTCACAACTAAAATCATAATTACAATAACTTTGTCAATTAATTTTACAATGTCAAGTGTCAACGTCAACGTCGTTTCACGTCACGTCAGTGACATTTGCAATTATGTTTGATCATTATTCACTTTTTGCATAAACAAAATAAATCTCGCGTTTATCCTGGCCTTATTTACAAAGATTGTTTTTTTTCGCCCAAAGTCCCGTTTAGGTGGGTTCATTTTCTCAAAATTCGGAATTTGACATTTAGACCGTTTGTTTTGATCATTTTTAGAGACATATTATAATAAGGTACACTTAAATTTATAGATCATATTATTATAGTTTCGTCGAATAGAATTTGGAAAGCATTCACAGTTTGTTTATGGTTAATTTTTCATTACGTTTCGTTTTTCAACCAAACTTATAACTTTGGCTGGAAATACTTATTGCATATTGTAGAATTTCGAAAGATCCGTATGTTGACTTGCCACATCATGACACACATGTTATGAAATGAATTTGGTTTTAGGGAAGGTTCCGTCGCCAATACGACGCTTAACATTCGGTGAACGGACCTCGATTCTAGTATGTGCGTAAATGGAACGCGCCCATTTTTCACCTTAGTCTTTGAACGCGTCTATCGTCTATGTTATGACTAGTCGTTTTTTTTTCCGGTTGATCGTCAGCTTGCGCGGTCGTGTTTTGTTTTTCGCGAAGGAAAAATATTTGTAAAATTTATTAATTTTAGTTCATTTCATGTGGTTTATTAGTGTTATATTATATTATCATTTCATTTGGTGTAAATTAGTAGTGGTATCAGATTTAGATTTTAGTACCTATTAGGTAAGTGTATTCATCTGTCTTATTTTTAGTATGTAGTTGTGTCAATGGCTGCTACCTCAGGAGGCACGGAGCCCTCGGATAGAGGTGCTGTGTGTGCGATGGATGAGGATGGCATTCCTTCGCCTGGTAGCTTTGTATCGGTGGAGGATGATGCATCCTCGTCCGTTAGTAGCGACAGCAAGGTTATTGTGTCTTATCACGATTTTTCAGTAGCACAACCGAAAAAACGCAAGTCGTCCAGTAAGCGTAAACGTCATGACGTGAAGAGGTCTCAGTTATCTCAAAGTAGTCATGAGAATACTATGGAATTGAGTTTGATCCAATCATCTGAGCAAATTCCTTTGGGACAGGTTTCAAACACTAATCCTTCGTTAACATATGCTTTTTCGCTAGGACAGACCTTAAAAACAAAAATGCATGAAGGGATGGGTTTGTCTGTTACAGACTCTCTCGTTTCATCTGAACGCTCCTTGCTTCAAACAGTGTCGGCGCCGCTCCAGTCTCCTTCAGGTAGACAGGAGTATTTCCATTGTGACAAGGGTCCATATGTTATTCATGTACAAAAAATAATAAATGGTGACACACCTGCTTCTTACCTCCACCCTGTTACCTTTGGTCGTTTTTTGGAGAAAAATAAGTTTGCTGGCATTGTTAATGGCAGTATTAAAAGTATTGGAAGAAACAGAATAACTTTGACGTTCTCTAGTGCTGCATTGGCAAATGATTTTATTACAAGTAGCTTAATTCAAAATTCTGGTTTCAAAGCTTTTATTCCATCATTTAGTATCCTTCGTCTTGGGATTGTAAAGGGCATCCCTGTTGACTGGAGTGAGGAGGAAATAATAGAAAATGTCAAGGTTCCAGAAGGCTGTGGCCCAGTCATTAAGGTTAGAAGGCTTAACTATATGGTGTCTGTAGAGGGATCTGTAGTGTGGAAGCCGTCCCAATCATGCGTGCTATCATTTGATGGTCAATTTCTTCCTCCGAGGATCTTCCTTTGTTATAACTCTATGGTAGTTGAGAAGTACTATTACCCATCGGTACAGTGTTTCAACTGTTGTAGGTTTGGTCATGTCGTTTCCAACTGTAGGTCCAAGCAGCGATGTTATAAGTGTGGTGGTGAGGGCCATGCAGGCAATTCTTGTGATGTTGAGAAAGTTAATGCTGTATGTATTTCATGTTCAGGCTCCCATTTTGCTACAGATAAAGTTTGCCCAGAGTATGCTAGGCAGAGAAACATTAAAATATCAATGGCTGACAAAAATATTTCATATACTGAAGCCTCAAGCCTACATGCCCCTGTAGCCAAGAGTTACAGGGATGTATTAAGCTCTTCCATCGCCCCTGTTCCATTATCATCAAATACTTATTCATATAAAAAAACAAGTTATGTACAACGTAAACCATCTCCTGTACCTCGTTTTGGGTATAACAGGGTTGAGCATAACAACCTTGTGAGACCCCCAGTTCTTCCGTCTGCAAAGGTTACTATCCCTTCTCCTGACCCTTCTCTTTTTTCATCATCTCTCTCTGAAATTATTCAGTCCTTAACATCTCTCTTAAAGATCTTTACTTCACCGTCCAACGCTGCCTTTAACTTCTCCCCTGTTCAACTTTTTCAAAATGGCTGTAGCAATCCAGTGGAATTGCCAGAGTGTGCAGGCCAAGAAAATTGATTTTCTTCATATCTTGCAAAAGTATTCACCCCTTGTGGTTGCCATCTCTGAAAGTAGATTAAAGTCAGGTTCTCTCTTTAGGGTTCCTGGCTATCTGTGTTTCAGGGATGACAATCCTGATGGCTATGGTGGTACTGCCATTCTTATAAATTCCTCATTGTCTTGTATCAGGTTGGACATAGATTCACTTGATGATTTTTCCATTGTTAGTGTCAAAGTCAAAAACATTAACATTTTATCATTGTATATACCTCATCCTTCTACTTCTGTTATAAATCATGTGTGCAAAATTTTATCAGGAATACAAGGTCCTGTTATTATAATGGGTGATTTTAATATTCACCATCCAGCCTGGGGTTCTGAAAAGCGTGACACCCTAGCTGAAAATTTTTTCGAATTGATGGATACATTTAATTTGGCATACATTTAACATGGCTATAAACTCTTTCTCTGACAATGCTTTTATTGAGCAGCCCACTCACAGTAGTCAAATTGCTCCTATTAAGCAATTCTCCTGTGATAATAAAACGACTGTCAGTAATAGTACTGATGATAATTTTCACAATTCTTTAAATTAAGTAATGAGACAATAGAGACATCCTCTTGCTTATCATTAAGTAGAAAAGATACAGTAAACTTTGTAAGTGATAATATATTGCAAAACCCATTTAATAACAAAGATAATGTAAATCTCATCAACCTGGTGCACCAGAACATTCAAGGAATGTCAGGCAAGGATCTGGAAGTGGAATTATTTTTAAACGGGAGTAATTCGCACTAATGCAGGTCAACGTTCGCCAATGTATCGTCTGACCGACATATATAACAATTACTTTAGTAATATTGATATATTTTTTGCAAATTATAGTACATATAAAAAATTTGTAAAACATAGGTTACAACAAATAAATTTAGTTACTTAATTTTATACTATGTAGACTAATAGATCATAAGTACTGTTAATGAGTAATTAATTAATGCTTTGTACACGTTACCTCTCATTAACTATACCTTATTTAATCTGTGGTTAACGGTGTTGGTCTCACAATTACTTAAGTTATATATTTCATATACTTGTTATAAACATATATTGTGATACTGTTTGTTAACCCCAATAAAGAGAAAAAAAAAAAAAAAAAAATGTTGACATTTTTTGTGTAACTGAACATTGGCTTAAAAGCCATCAGTTTATATTTAATTTCAGTAATCATTTGGTTGGTAGTTTGTTCAGTCGAGAAAAGGCAATTCGAGGTGGTTCTTTAATAATATTAAATAAAAAGCTGAAATTTAAGGATCGTAAGGATATTGTGAGCCTTTCGATTGAGCGAACAATAGAAATAGCCTGCGTGGAGCTGGACCAGATTATTGTATTAAGTGTATACAGGCCTCCTTCAGGATTATATGACCTTTTTGAAGATACTATGGATGAAGTATTGAAAAAAGTGTGTAATTCCACGAAACAAACCATTGTTTGTGGTGATTTTAATATTAATTTATTAGAAAATTCTAGTTTATCTATTAGGATTAAAAATCTGTTTTGGTCATATAACCTTGTAAACTTATTTTTGGAGCCAACCAGAATAACTCAGTCGTCTGCCACATGCATTGACAATATTTATACAAATATTGTTCCTTTAGCAAAAAGAGTTTTTAATAATTTAGAATCTGACCATTCTGGGCAAATTGTTACCATTCCATTTAAACGTAAACGCATAGAAAAAGAGAATATCACTGTTGTGCCAAAAACTGCTGGTCGCTTATAACGGCTGAAAAATAATATTGGTATTAAATTAAATTATATAGGTTATGAAGAAAACCCAAATAAATTATATGAAAATTTTTTTCATACATTTTGTTCTGAATTTAAAAATATTTTTGTTCCAAAGACTATATCCGTTAATGGTGCTTTAGCTTTTAGTGAATGGGCTACACCAGGCATTCACAAAAGCAGAATCAAACTTTTTGAACTTTATAATGAACATTCATTTAATACTAGCGATGAGTTTAAACTTTATGTGAAAACTTATTCCAAAGTATTCAAAAAAGCGTGCAGGCTTGCTAAATCTAATTATTTAAGTTCAAAAATAAAAAACAGTAATAATAAAATTAAAATGACATGGAATATTATAAATAATGAAACTGGAAAAGCGAAAACTACTAATAATCAATATTGTTTGAATATTGACGGTAAGAAGGTAACAATTGACACAGAAGTAGCTGCAGAATTTGAAAAGTTCTTTACTGACATTCCAGTCTCAATCACAGTCATTGGATTCCTTCCCCGCTATTGCTGAATCTATAATGAAGATCATGTTGAAGCTTGTGATGATAAATTCAAATTTGTACACATTAGTGGAATGGATATAATAAAATCATTTAAAACTTTGAATATGAAGAAAACGGATCTGTGGGGCAATTCCGTTGATGTTACTAAATCCGTAATTGAAACAATAGCTCCAATACTTGCTTACATTTTTAATGATTGCATTGACTGTGGTGTATTTCCTGATCTAATAAAGCTGAGTAAAATTATTCCTTTACATAAATGTGGTAGCACATCAGACCCCAGTAATTTTAGACCTATCTCTGTGCTACCTACCTTTAGCAAAATTTTTGAAAAAATAATGTTGGAGCAAATGCAAATTTATTTTAATAGGAACAATCTTCTACACTCTAAACAATTTGGTTTTAGGAGGGGTCGCTCAACAACCGATGCTGGTGTTGAGATAATACAACATATATTTGAAGCCTGGGAAGACTCACACGATGCGTTAGGCATTTTTTGTGATTTGTCTAAGGCATTTGATTGCGTTTATCACGAAACCTTGATCAGAAAATTACACCACTATGGATTTCGTGATACTGCACTGGATCTTCTACTCTCTTATCTAAGTGGAAGGATTCAAAAAGTAGACGTCAATGGAAAAAGGTCTCAAGGTTCCGCAGTTAAAATGGGAGTTCCGCAGGGTTCGATTCTTGGTCCTTTTCTATTTCTTATATATGTCCTCCCTCATTTTGTACAGGACAGGCATGAGATAGTGTTATTTGCAGATGATACTTCACTTTTATTTAAAATTAAAAGAGGATTGCAAATGAATGACGATGTAAATAATTCTATCTCAAGAGTTGTTCATTGGTTTAATGTAAACAACCTGTCACTTAATGAAGGGAAAACAAAATGTATAAAATTTGTTTTACCCAATGTAAAAGAGGTTCACACCACTGTAAAAATAAAGGATATAGGTGTTGACCTTGTGGACACCACAGTATTTCTTGGGATCACACTTGATTCTAAGCTGCAATGGGGCCCACATATAGATAAATTGTCAAAGAGACTTAGTTCTACAGCTCACGCTGTATGGAAAATACGTCAGTTGACTGATGTTGATACAGCAAGACTTGTATATTTTTCTTACTTTCATAGTTTGATGTCCTATGGCATTTTGTTGTGGGGAAATGCTGCCGATATTCAGATCGTTTTTGTGCTCCAGAAAAGGGCTATTCGAGCTATCTATAACCTTAAAATGAGAGATTCTTTGCGAGAAAAGTTTAAAGAAATTGGTATTATGACAGTAGCGTCGCAATATATTTATGAGAATCTAATATATGTTCGTAAAAATATTAATTTGTTTTGTAAAAATAGTGATATTCATTCAGTTAATACTAGACAAAGGAATATGTTGGCTTTACCAAATACCAGGCTCCAAAAAATCAATAATTCTTTTAGAGGCCTGTGTATACGTTTCTACAATAAAATCCGAAGTTGTATACAAGAACTCAGCTTAAACAAATTTAAAGTTGCAATCAAAGATGTACTTATTAATAAAGCATATTATAAAGTGTCTGATTACATGACGGACAAAAATGCTTGGGTTTGAACTCTCATTTCTAATATTTAACAATGTACTGCGTTTTGTTTCAAAGAAACATTCAGTGAGAGCAATTTATAAGTTCACGCACTTCTCTCAGAAACAGCTTATATAATGTTTTTTTTTTTTTTTTTTTTTTTAATTTATTTAACAATATACATACACGTTTTAAAACTACATATACGCCAAACTACAGAGTAGTTTGTTGGCGTTGCGCTCTTGGTTTCTTTTAATCCTTAACATATACGCACTTACATACAATAATATAATACTTATTCTGTAAAACGTGACACCTAATATTTAATTACTTTTTTTTACTCTCTAGTTTTAAATGATTTTACATTAATAGTGTTTTCTTAAGTTTTCTTTTTAATGTTTCCTTATTCTTAATTTTTTCTTCATTTAATAATAGATCACAATATTTATTAAACAGCCTTGGTATAATATATTTCCTTGTCCTTAGCCCATAATAGTTTTTATATGTCGTTTCAATTAGTTTTCCTTTAGCTTTCGCTCTTGTATTAATCTTTGTGTGTGTTTTATGTTTAAATGTTTCTGAATGGTAGGATTCTAATGCTAACAAGTAATCAACTTTTTTTTCAATAGGCATAATTTTCAATTCCATAAATAAGTTTTCATAATTAATTTTACATTTCTCTCTGGTTTTTTTGTTACTAAGCATTTTTAAAAATCTAATTTGTAGTTTTCGAATATTTTCTAGGTAAGTTTTAAAAGTAAGTCCATAACAACTTAAAACAACTTAATCCATAGCTTATTGTTGATTCTACTAATGCATGATATATGGTAAACAGAATTTTTTTATTTGCAATAGCCTTTAAGTTATAAAATTTGCCCAGCAGGGATCTAAGTTTATTACACACATTACTGATATGGACCTTCCAGCTAAATTTAGAGTCTATGCTTAGTCCTAAGTACTTTATATCTTGAATATATTCTAATCTTTGACAGCTGCATGTCTCTTTATTTGTATGTAAACATTCGTACGAGTGACCTATTATAGACACCTCGTCTACTGCTACTCTTTCCGCTGCTATGTTGTAGGGTGAGTATATACGCATACATTTAGTCTTATTTGTGTTCAATATTATCCCATTATCGTGAGCCCATTTTGTAATCATGTCAAAGTCCTCTTGTAATTGTGTTCTCATTATTGCAGTATTTTTACCCGATATGAGCAGACAAGTATCATCTGCGTAAATAGTCACCCTACAACACTGTATCACATTCACCATAGAATTTACGTGCATGACAAACCCAATCGGTCCAAATACTGAGCCGGTTGGCACGCCCAGCGTGACATGTGCTTCTGCCCCCTTTGTCCCCTGTACAAGGGTGCAGAGCGTTCGTCCTTGGAGATAACAGCGTAGAAAATTGAGGGTCGGACCGCGGATGCCGCACTCGTGCATGGCCTGCACTAGCTGGTCGTGCCCGAGAGTGTCGAACGCTTTTTTAAAATCAATAAACAGGGCCAGGACTTGGTTACCCTCGTTCAGTTCAGAGTTGATAAAATCCGTGAACTGCGCCAGTGCGGCACCCGTACTCCTTCCCTCCCTAAAACCAAACTGACAATTTGTCAATATATTGTGTTGCTCTAAAAATTTGCTTATTTGTCCAACTATCACCTTTTCACAGATTTTATTAATTACTGATAGTATAGCAACGGGTCTATAATTGGTATATTCTAAATGATCACCTTGCTTATAAATTGGTCTGATTAAGGACTTTTTTAATAGTGCTGGATAAGTTCCTTGAGTTAGGCACATATTCACAAAGTTTGCGAGGACCGCGCTGATCTGATCCTTGACATATTTTAAATCCTGCACCCTTATATTATCAAAACCCGGAGCTTTGTTGCATGATAAAGATGTTATAATTTTTGATATCTTTTGAGCATCAGTATATACATATTTAAATGACACATTGCTTTCTCTGACATACGAAGTCCGACTTAAAAAACTATTCTGGCATTTATGTTTTATATTTTCTATTTCCTGCGTAAATGTCCTAGCAAACCTTGTGCATATGTTGTACAATGTATCTGTTTTACCTAGATACTTACAAATTGTATTATCTATTGTTGGTTTATTCCTACCTAACCATTCATTCATATGAGACCATATTTTTTTTGAATCTTTTTTACAATTTGTTATCTGATTTTCTCTGTGTTTATTTTTAGCTAAATTAATTAACTTGTTAACTTTATTTCTGTATTTTGTATATTCTTTTCTATAATTCATATTTGTTGGGTCTCTTTTCCAAATTCTAAAAAGTTCGTTTCTTTTATTTATCATTTTAAGCAGATTTTCACTCACCCATGGCTGTTTTATTCTTTTTTTCCTAATAGGTCTACTTACTAAACACTGAGTATAAATTTCATTAAATATATCACACAACATACTATACAGCTGATTTGGACACTTAATTGTCATTAATATCGACCAATCTATCAAATCCAGTCTTTGTTTTATTAACGTATTGTCTAACACTTGCCTCTCAGTTTGTATACTTTGCTCGGAAACATCGTCTGACCGACGGCATAAGCGCAGACGCGCGCCTATCATACGGTGGTCAGACAGGTTGCAAGCATATGTGTGCGCGCTCGTACACAACATCGCCGCACCGGCGCGCACCCACAAATGGTCGATGCACGATTGTTGCAGCTGTCCGTCCACGACCGCCTCCCGCGTCACTGTATTGGATGGAATCACACATTGCAGACCGTGTCCACACAAGGTGGTTTTGTACTCCAGTATTGCTTGATTCATGTTCTTGTCTCCTATATCTATATTTATATCTCCTATTATTATTATTACTTCCTTTTTAGGTAAAGACATTAACGTCTGTTCTATTTGCTTAATGAATTGTATTTTATTTTTATTTGGTGGTCTATACACAGCTATTAAGTTTACAATACTTTTTCGTATTTTTATTTTTCCGTAAATAGACTCTAAAGCATCTGAAATATTTAAATTCTCTTCAAATTCCAACTCTTTTTTTATGTATATCATTATACCTCCCCCTCTTTTCTCTTCCCTTGTATACACATAATTATTATATCCTTGAATTGAGTATATCGGTACCTCGTCAGCTTTTATATTTATTTCCGTTAGTATTACCACTTCGATATTGTGTTGGCACTTTTCTAGTAATAATAATAATTGATTAAAATTTTTTCTTAACGACCTAATATTAATATGTATTATTTCCAACTCCTCGTTTTTATTTTTCTTACGTATATAATATGCCCATTTATTTAAATCATAAAATTCATTAAACTCACACTCTACGTCTTCTAAACGATCGAACGTGACTCAGTGCAAATTCACGTTGTGTGTATAGGGGCGATTAATGCGTAATGTTTACGTTTGCCGTGCTAACTCGAGAAGTCGCTGTATATCACTTTCGCATCTCACATAGTGTATTTTTTTTTGGTTTTCGTTGGCTTTGACCAATATACGTGAGTTTTGTATCCAAATATACTGAAACGCGTGCTTTAATTCGTTTTTTGTCGACCAAAACAGCTGTCGGAGTGGCTTGCAGAGGTTTTCGTTAAAATAAATTTTACTTTCATTTTCTTCATTGTAAATTAAACCATTCGTCAAACCGTGCTTTCTCATCTTCATCCATTTTTCTTGTGCAGTTTTAGTGCGCAGGGTTACAACAACCGGTTGGGGCATTGCCTTACCGTCTTTGGTTTTTTCGGTGCCTACCCTCTTCGCGTCTTCAATTTCTCCTGGATCCAAATTCAACCTTTCTGCGATATTACTTATAACACTTTCAAGGTTTTCCTTTTCTTTCTTTTCCAAGCCTATTATCTCTATGTTTTTCTGATGCTCCTTCTGTTCCATGGCCACCAGTCTCTCTTCTAATGCAAGATTACATTTCTCCAAGTAAACTGTTTTTTGTTCAAAATTTTTTATCTTTTTTTCGGCCTGTAGCTTAAATTCGTGCAGTTCTTGGTACTTCTCCGCGTAAAATTCTACCGCACTTTTCATGTCCTCTAAATTTTTCTCCATTCTACTCAAAGCATCTAGTTTTTTATTAACTTGTCTTAGTAGCTTTTCAGTTGAGTTCTCTCCCTGGTCCATTACCGCCAAAGTTCCCTCCCGCCTCTCATCCTGTTTCTGTTCCTGATTTTTCGGCGATTGAGTCTTAGAGCATTCCTCATAGCATTCACGCTGCATAAACTATTTTGCGTTTTTTATACACTTTTTGTGGAAAACCCCCCCACATTCCCCCTTGCACTTTAACACTTCATCCTTCGCTGTAGAAAGAAAAAGCTTACACTTTTTACATTGCGTCATATTTACAAAAAATTTTACTTTACGCGCACTGATATTACTCGACACGTCAACGCACCGAACAAATGAAATCGACTCTGATAATGTGAATAAATGATATGTGAATTAACACATCTCTTCTTGTAATGGAAGTTGAGCTCAAACTTTTGCTTTGAGGTCAGCTTCCAATTGACGACCCTGTAACAAAATCAAAATTGTAAATGGCGATTTAAAAGAGGAGATAAAAAATTTTGACCTTTCGAGTTTCTTGCCTGTTCTTCTCGAGAAGGCTCTCCCAATTTCCGAACAGGTGTAGAGTCAACTTTTTTTTTTCATTCCTACTTGTATTTGCAGACATCTTGAGTATATTCAGGATGTATGCACATACAAGGTTAATATGATTTCATTAAATTAGATTGTTTTGCTTTGTTTTGACGTCAATAAGTGTCTGTAAAGGCCTATGTTGAATAAATATTTTTGAATTTGAATTTGAATTTATGTCTTTTAAATGATGGTACTCCAACTCGTCGCACTAGGCCTTAGATTAGTGAGGATTAGTGCAGTGGACCTGTCATTTGCATCTGCAAGTTTGATCCCATCTATGACGTGGCAGGTATGTAACAGTACATATGGCAGTGATCATTTCCCCATTTTTATAGATTTGCCTTTTTCTAGACCAGACCACAGAATAGTCAAGCCACTTTTAAAATATAATTTATCCAATGACTCAAATTGGGATAACTTCAAAGGGCTCATGGAATCATTTGCAGAATCTCTTCCTCCTCTGTCTACAACAAATATTGATAATTGCTTTAAATCCTTCATGGATACTATTAGTAGTGCTGCTGACCAGTCTTTTCCTGTTAAGTCATTCTCATATAAAAAACCTTCACCTCCATGGTGGAATGAGGAGTGTACAAAAGCTGTGAGGAAGAGGAAATTGGCTGAACGCTCATACAAACATAATATGACAGAAGAAAACTTTTCAGCCTTACAATCTTTAATGACACGTACAAAAAACCTTCTTCATTCCAAAAAGAGAGAAAGCTGGAAGTCATTCTGTGAATCAATATCCCCAGAAGTACGACCCTCTGCAGTTTGGGAAAAAATTAGATTATTCCGTGGGTCATTGAAGAATCCATCCCCTGCCTGTCCTACAGATTTTGCTTGGTCAAATGGTTTTTTAGATAAATTGGCCCCTTCATTTGTTCCAAATTTTTGTGATATTTTTCCAATATCTCCTACGGGTAGTGATACATTTGATCCGTTTACTATGGATGAGTTGCAGTTAATTTTACCTCACTTGAAGGACTCTTCTCCAGGGTTAGATGGTTTCCCATATTCCTTCTTGGTGAGGTCTGGCCAGGTCTGTTTAGAATATTTTTTACAGCTTGTGAATAAATGTGTGGACGTAGGTTTCATCCCTGATTCCCTAAAGTCCCAAATTATTGATACCGCAAGCGTCGATAGTTATCGGCCAATTGCCATGTCTTCTGTCCTCTCTAAAGTAGCTGAACATCTCATAAAGAATAGGTTGGAGTGGTTTGAGTAATGGAATTCTCCCAGATTGTCAATATGGGTTCCGTAAAGGCAAAAGTACTCTGGACAATCTTGCTATTTTTGTCACGGATACGAGATTGTCCTTTTCTCGTAATGAGTCAAATGTTGGAGCTTTTTTGGATGTGTCTGCTGCATATGACAGTGTCTGTCTGTCTATTTTACAATCGAAGTTGGTTCAGTTAAAGGTACATCCAAAGATTATTAACTTTATTCTAATTTTGTTCTCGGGACGACATATTTATCTGAGGGTAGATGGTGAGCTGACATCATCTAGGATCTTATTCAAAGGATTACCTCAAGGCTCGGTCCTTAGTCCCTTATTGTTTAATTTGTACATTTTTGATCTGTATAATTCTGTTTCCCCTTTTTGTAGGGTTTTGCAATATGCAGATGATATTGTCCTATACTCATCAAACAAAAGTATAGAAGTTGCTTCTGGTGATGTGTCAGAGGGTATTGACTCTCTGGTAAGGTGGTTGAAAGTGAATGGCTTAACTCTGTCTCCCAAAAAAAGTTCAATTGTGATTTTTACTAGAAAACGTCTTAGACCTCGTATAGATATTTTTGTTGACGGATTTAGGATCCCTGTTAGTAATGAAATAAAGTTCTTAGGGGTAATTTTGGATTCGAAACTTTCTTTTGTTTCTCATTTAGAGTATGTAGTAGTTAAGTGTGAAAAATTTTTTAAATTTGTTGAGGTGTCTGGCGGGGGTATGGTGGGGTGCACATCCCTTCTATTTAAAACTGTTGTACAATGCTGTCATTCGCAGTATTCTGGACTACGGGTCTTTTTTGTTTGAACCAGCATCTCGAAAGCTTTTACTCAAATTAGATGGCATCCAGGCACGAGCCTTGAGAATTATCTGTGGTGCAATGCGTTCATCTCCAATTAATGCGCTGCAAATAGAATGTGTTGACCCACCTCTTGAATTCATTGGCAGACAAGTTTTTGTACAGGGTTTTTCAATTTAGGTGTCATCCTCTTTTGCCTAAGCTACAGTTACTTGCGCGGTTCACTATCTCTGGATCATTCTGGGCTCATAAAAAGACTTCTTGCTTGGTCAGGAGTTATCAGCGCTTGCAAGATATAAAATATCCAGTGAGCAGGATGAATAAAATTCCTGTGTTTGAATTTCATTTTGATGTCCTTTTGTTTAAGCCGGCTGTTTGTCTAAATCTAGGTCTGGTAAAAGGAGATGTTTTGACTTCTAAGCATTTCCTTCGGCTGAAAGATCAATTCTGGACAGGATGGAATTATGTGTATTCTGATGCATCAAAAGAATCTTTAATGGGGTGTGTGGGTGTTGGCGTATATCATGAGAATTATGATATTATACAAAAGATTAAATGCCCACCAGTGACCTCTGTGTTCACAGGGGAGTGTAGAGGTCTATTAGAAGCGGTAAAGTATGTATTATTGTTTAGGTTGCGAAGGGTGGTAATTTTTTCAGACTGCTTAAGCGCCTTAAAATTGTTAGGGAGTAATCCATTTAAATCGTGTCACAGGAATGAGCTTATCTTAGAATGTAGGCAGTTACTGATGGAATGTGCTCGAAATGGTTACATTGTGGAGTTAGCTTGGATTCCTGGCCATAGTGGTATATATGGTAATGAGAGAGCTGATGTTGCTGCAAAGCAAGCTATTAGTTGTGGGGACAAAGTTCCATTTAAGATTTATCCTATGGACTTGTTATCCTTACCTGGACAGGCCTTAAAAGTTAAGTGGTCTCAAAGATGGGCAAGTAGTAGTAAAACCAAGGGCTCATATTATGCTAAACTTCAACCTGAGCTACCAATTAAGCCCTGGTTTTTCAAGTTTCGAGCTAGTCGAAAATTGTCATCAATCATCACTAGATTGCGTCTCAGTCACTGTTGCCTTCCATTTCACCTTAAAAAGCTGCGAATTTTGGACTCGTCGTTGTGCGAGTGCGGGTTGGGAGAAGGAGATGTCAACCATGTGTTCTTTATTTGCTCTAAATATAAACGTGATAACTTTTTTAATACTCTTGTCAAGTGTAAATATCCGTTACCTACTAGTATGGATGTCATTTTATGTAAAGTAGATTCATCTTTAATAAAGGTAATAGCTTCTTTTGTCACTTGTAATGATATTTTTAGGGTCAGAAGTGGTTTAAACTTAAAAAAAAATCAACAACGATTAAGTCCACGCTTTATTAATTTCAAAAGGAACAAAACAACACTTAAAATATTACTAAACTGAACTTAAACACAAAAATAGGGTGAAAGTGGCTCACGTGACCGTTTAGAGGAACAACCGATATGGGGTCCAACAGCAATCCAACCGCCTCGAGCGCCGACGAGCAAATAGAGAGAATGTCAAGATGGCGCTCTCTTATATAGCGTTTGGGTTGCTAGTGGCGAATGGTGAGGTGTTCGGATAGTATTCGGATAATACGGCCTATCCTGATACTTGGTCGTCCACGACCTGAGCATTGTTAGGGCTGTCGAGCTGTTCTGCGGCTGTTGATGGCCCAGCTACTGTATCTGGATCCAGAAGGGGCATAGAGAGGCCAGGGTCAGTCGTGGGTGAACTTGGATTATCTTCACCTTCATCTGCATCTGTAAACGACACTCAGTTAATATTGGGTTCACCGGTTAATATCACAGTGATTTTGCTTTCATACTCCATTCATATGCCTTTCATTTAATTCATTCGCCTACCAAATAATTCAGACAAATCACTGTTGCGCTCATCTAGTCTTCACTCAATCAATTAAACGTTGGTAAAAAACTGCTTTATATTTTCAGCGACTTAGCAAATAGATGCTAACGCTAGGACGACTTGACGTTCAAGAGTCAACGTCCGGAACGACTTGACGATCAATTAATGTCATCGTTCATGCCTGACTAGCGATATACGCTACGGGCATTGACGAACTCAAATCATCACTTAAGATACTTCACATGAGTTATCAATACTGGGACGGCTTGACGATATCGTCAACGTCCAAGACGACTTGACCAAAAATGTCAACGTCTTTGCCTGACTAGCAATAAAATTGCCACGGGCACAGATTCACTTGAGTCAATGAGTACAGAGCACCAATGGCCAAAGTCGTTTAAAACAAAATCTGAGTATTCGATTTATTTATTTTTTATTTTACAAAATGATTATTTGCATGTTAGAGAGAAGTACCGTCTTTGATGACTAATGCTGCCCTGCACTCATGGAATCAAACGTACTGTTCTTACTTTCAAAAAATGCGGAGCACGTCTCTGGGCACCATTCACCTCGCCAGGGCACCATAAATTGTGCCGCGGCCTGTGTCAGCTTGCCGTAACCACCGCTGAGTAATTTCAAGCCGTAGCGTCCGTTCGGCAAGATCTTGATCACCTTGTATGGGCCACGCATGCCTGGATCAAGCTTTCCGGTAATCTGTGAAAACTTAATAACAAACATAAGATCATCTAGTTTAAACACACGTGGTTCACTCCGATGCTGGTTCACTCGTTCATCTTGTTTTGATTGGTTGTCTTTAAGTAGCTGTTGGGTTCTATTACGAGAGATTTCTCGCAAAGCTTCTCGGTTTGGTGATGAATTATTGAGGGCAATGTCACGCACTAATGAACGAATAACAGGGGTGCTTCCTTGAGTACCAACCAGAATATGTAGTGGAGAAGCTTGAATGGTTTTTTGTTTTGTTATATTTAAAACAAGTTGGAGTTTCCACAGAGTATTAGACCATGATGCGTTCCTATGATTTACCTCAATGCGGATCATGTTGAGTACTGTTCGTACGTACCTTTCGACTTGCCCATTAGCATGATGCATCTCTGGTGTGATATGGTGGAGATCGCATCCTATGTCATTTAACCATTTTTTAAACTCACTTGACTCGAACATTCTTCCTTTGTCAGTCACCATCAGCTTTGGCACTCCGAAGAGCGAAACGGCTTGAGTGATAGCTCGTTTAAGCTCAACTGCATCTTGACGCTTTAAAGGGTAAAGTAAGCAAAATTTGGAGTAAGCATCGACTACAATGAGGACAAATTTTGATCCTTCTGATGCAGGTAGAGGCCCGAGAGCATCCACGTGTATTGTGTGGAAAGGTTCATCAGGTTTTTCCCATGATTTGATGTACTGCAAAGGTGCCCGCGGGACCCGCTTCTTTGATATGCAGACCAAGCAATGAGAAATATACTTACTAACAAATTGTTTGAGCCCTGGAAACCAGAAGTGTCGAAGTATAAGGTCTAACGTTTTTTCGGTCCCGATGTGCTCATGCTCGTCATGAAATATTCGAAGCAAGCTAAGCCGGTGACCTTTCGGAATGAAGCAAAGCAATCTAGGATCTTCACCTACGGGCACATATTTATAATAAAGCAGGTCATTTTGAGCGATATATCGATTAGAGTCTAACCTTCCGTCTTGAAGTTTCTCCAGAAGATCTTGGGTCTCCGTGTCAGCTGACTGTGCTATTTGTGCCCAGTTACGAGGTCTTGAAATTTGATTTACCGGGTTGCGGCTCAGGTAATCTGCATGTTGCATCATTGCCCCTTTCCTATATTCGATCGTAAAATCGAAATCTTGGAGGTAAATCCACCAACGTGCAACACGAGGCAGAAGGTCTTTTTTGCGTTCTGTAGACTTAAGAGCGTTGCAGTCAGTAACGACGATGAACTTTATTCCTATTAAATAGTGACGAAAGTGTTGGAGAGATTTTACCACAGCGAGCGTTTCCAGTTCATAGGAGTGATACTTGCTTTCAGCACCCTGAGTCACTTTGCTGAAATATGCTACGGCGTGTTTCTTACCGTCTGACTGGATTTGAAGCAGAACTGCTCCGTAGCCGGCGCTGCTTGCATCCGTATGGACTTCTGTGGGTAACTTAGGATTGAAAATGGTCAAGACCGGTTCTGATATTAACTGACGGATTAAATCAAGTCTGATCGCCTCACACTCAGGACTCCAGTTGAATTCGGTGCCATTTCTCGTTAAGCGCGTAATAGGTGCAGTTTTAGTCGCATACCCTTTAATATAACGCCTAAAATATCCCGCGAGACCGAGGAACTGGCGTACTTGTTTGACAGTCTCCGGTGCTGATGTATTGACGAGAGCCTCGACTTTTCGTGGACTCGGCCTTACCTGACTTTGACTTACTACCCTGCCTAGATACTCTACCTCAGTTACCAAGAAGGAGCACTTTTTTAGATTAATTGAAAAACCAGCTTTTGTGAGGGTATTTAGTACGTCGCGAAGTAGTTGAATACCCTCACTTATAGTGTTACTCATAAGGAGGACATCATCTACGTAGACTAATACGTGCCCATTATCTATTAAATGGCGCAATGTATCATTTATTATACGCTGGTAAACTATAGGTGAATTTGCTAGGCCATAGGGCATTTTCACATATTCAAAATGATCTTCGGGTGTAACAAACCCCGTAAGATGGATACACTCTTCTTTGATTGGTATTTGGTGAAAGCCCGTAGCCATATCAAGGCTAGAAAAATATTTGTAACTACCCAACCTATCAATATGGTCATCGATAAGAGGTAATGGATATCGATCCTTAACTGTAATACGATTAAGAGCCCTGAAATCGACACAAAGCCGATCTGTGCCATCACGTTTTTTGACTAAAATAATAGGGCTCGCATACTCAGATTGTGACCTTCTAATTATACCCTTTTTTTGAAGATCTTGTGTAATTTCACGAACTTTGAGTTTTTCCTGGTAGGAAAGCTTATATGGGCGATAAACTACAGGTATGGTGCTAGTAAGTTTAATCTCCATTACGCCAGTGGTCACTGTAGTAGCCGCGGTACCCGATATTAAAAAATCAGAAAATTCGTTAATAATTGCAAGAAGGTTTTTAAGATAACTATCCGCCAAAGGCGTAGTTATTTCTGAGATAACGTTATTATTAGTAGCATTGATATAAAAGGGCATGTCACTCGTGTGTCTCAAAAATTGCCTGTCCTTAGTCCTGACGTACATTACACCGTCGCGATTGAGAACGTCAGTTCCGATGATCACTGGAGCGTTCATAAATGAAGTTGGCACAACTACTAAGTCAACCTCAATAGAAATATTAGAAAACTCAATGGTCACTGTTACGTATGACTTTGAAACTATTTCTTTTTCGCTAATACCTTTTAGGGTACATAGCCTATATTTAGGTTGACTAGAGATATACCTTAGAATTTCGGATGAAATTAAGGAGACATTAAGAGCACCGCTATCTATGAGGACATCCACTGGAATACCATCGATCAGTGCAGTTACAATGTCAGTGTTTCCGGAAGTAGTTGGACGCTCTGAGCATAAGTTAACGCTTCGTTGGTTACGAGTTTCTGATCGAATTTTAGCAAAGCAAACATCTTCCGTGTGCCCTGGTTTCTTACAGAACGAGCAATGTTTGTTGACGCTAACAGGGTTTGAGTTGGCGAATGACCTTGACTTTTTTGGACAGTTACGACCAATATGACCCCTTTGATTGCAATTAAAACAGTTAATATCAGAACGAGATACTTTTTTATACGGTTCATTTCTCCTCAAGGGTAAACGTGTATTCTCTTTATTTCGATTAGGCTTCGTATAAATTGACAAAAATGACACTAGAGTTTCGGAAGTCAGGTCTGCATTAGCGGCTGCCGCACGAACTTGTGGATTGTCTATTCCGCGGATGACAATGAGTGTTCTTAACTCATCACTTATGCCCTGAACTATCTTTAAACGTAGCATAGTACGACGAGCATATTCGGCGTATGTCGCGTACTTATCGGAAGTCGTGTTCATAGCATCGAAAAGAATGTTTGCGTAGTCCAATTTATTGGGACACAACGGCTTAAACTCGCGTTTGAAATTACTCCAAGTTCTATCATTCGTTGCCCACTCCGACAACCAGATCTTTGCATCCCCTTTAAGGCAGGACGGACCCTCGATAAACATTCAAGATCGCTCCAACCGTTTGTACATTTTGCGCGATCTACCTCTTGACACCATACTTCAATGTTATGAATTAAGGGATCGAAATTGGAGACAAAATAATTATGCGCCCTCACAGGTTGACATAATTTCATAGCTTCTATTAAAGCTTGTGCGAGGGAAGAAGTTTGAGAGCCAAAATCGGTGGATTCCAATGACGGTGGTTGATGCAACGTGTTATTTACATCCGTATGGCTCGCAATATGATTTAGGTTAGATACGTTAGAATTAATGTCGTTTGAAGTGTTTGCACTAATGTTTTTATCAGGAGTTGACAAGATAATTCTTGTTGGAACACTAGTAGATGGTAACGAACTCGTTTTAGCTAGGTGATCGACGCGCGTATGTCGTTGGCGATGGGGTGAAACGTTCCTGGTACCACGTGGGGATTCACTTCGACACGAGCTACTTGTATTCGAGCGGTGGCGATTGAATTCGCGACGCAAAACACGTGATCGACGGCGACGATGTTGGTTCGAGCCGCGTTGCACACCGGTATCGGGAGATTCCGCACTAGCACTGTTCCGTGATCGTGAACGAGATTTCGAATTCTCATAGGAATGAACTCGGGATGACCGCGCTGCACGTTTACATAGGGAATCACGTTTGCGAATTCGCTTGCAGACACGTGAGCCACTCTGTGGGCAATTTTGCGACTTACCACGTGCGTTACTTGAAAGCATTTTGAACTTAAAACACTGAATTCACTCACAAATTTTAAAATGACACACTTATATACACGAAAAGGCTTCAAGAAAATTTACTTAAATGTTATTTTGTTTCTTGCGTGTGGGCCGCGTTCTTTATCCCACTTCTGATTTTAGGGTCAGAAGTGGTTTAAACTTAAAAAAAAATCAACAACGATTAAGTCCACGCTTTATTAATTTCAAAAGGAACAAAACAACACTTAAAATATTACTAAACTGAACTTAAACACAAAAATAGGGTGAAAGTGGCTCACGTGACCGTTTAGAGGAACAACCGATATGGGGTCCAACAGCAATCCAACCGCCTCGAGCGCCGACGAGCAAATAGAGAGAATGTCAAGATGGCGCGCTCTTATATAGCGTTTGGGTTGCTAGTGGCGAATGGTGAGGTGTTCGGATAGTATTCGGATAATAATATATAAATTTAACATGGTATTGATTTCCCTTTCTTTTCCATTTCATTCATGTTTGATGTGTATTATAGTGTAAATAATAAGTATTTTTGTGTAGGTTGTGTTCATTTAGATGTAAATTAAGTAGATAGTAATTGTATTTTTCCTTTGTTCCAGATCTTCAAATTCTTAAAATGTTCATCTTTTTAATTTTTCGTTCTTTTTTAACAAGCAAAAGCTGACGTGACGCTGGCAAAATATTTTTGTAATAAAAACCCTTGCCACTAAAGACATTAACTTAACTTATGATTAGTCTGTGAGACATCGACCGAAGTAATTTAATATTGATTTGCGAAATATAAATTACTGCATTATTTTAATTTCTGCGAAGAAAATCCATAGGTATTTCTCCCGTTTTCCGTGTGCATTTAATTTTAAAAGCTACAGTGAGATTTCAAAAGTCAGTTATTTTTGTTTTCAGCTTGAAGAGTAAAGTCGGGGAAAATAATATTTTTAATCGCCGGAACGCGATTCATTAAATTCAATGGATAAATTGTATCAATAAGTGCAAAAAATCAATAATATCTAATTATCTTACTATATTTCGTGATTTAAAACAGATTTTGTAAATTTTTTTTATTAGTGGGTAAATTGATTATTAAATCAAACATATTACATTTCCAAAATTCGCCTGTTTCATCCCCTATTTCATTAAAAAAAAACCTGATAGTAAGCGGCATCTTAGTGGGATTAATGCATATATTGAGTAACACTTGCGAATTTCATGTTAAATTCTAAATTTTCACAATATTAAGTTTCACATTCTTCTTTGGCAAATAACTTACAAATTAAGCTGTTTTCTTTTTATTAATAGCAACAATTATACACAAAATAGGTGCTCTCCTCTCCATATGTCCTTTTTATTAACTAACAAATAAAAAACTTTGACAATTCATTGAAAATTGTGTTGGAAATTAACTTGCAATGTTTATTACATGAAATTCAAATGTATTGACTGGGATTCCTTCAGAACTCAGTGTTAGACCCACTGACCCTAAGACCATAGGCATATTTAATTATACTTTTAACATAACACTGTGTCGTGGCGGTTTATATAAACCGTTATGCATACAATAGGTTACACGACATAAGAACAAAACGGATTAATAACTTTAAGGAGTAACATAGGTTGTTCACGAAGTATCGTCTTATCTATACGTATTGAGAGCCATACTCGATGGAGCGGGTCATACGGCCCGCTTTACTCTCTGCACGGAAGCCGAGAGATTCTCAGTAACGACAGGAAACCTAGACGCATCTAGGACGCATTACACCTGTCCCTACCGTTAGGGGGACCGCGAGAGCTGCCTTCAACAACACAACCCTTCATCAACACAACCACGGGGGCTCACCCCCTCACAGACCTCCAACCTCCCCTATAGTCTGCCCATGCCTCGCAACTGACACTCCTGATCTCTCTCACACAACTAGGCGGTTTCATCGCCTGCATCACCAGATGCCTCACGTGGTCCAGACCAAGTGCCCTTGACGCAACAATGCACGCCCCCAGGCTCCCTTGACGCAACTCGTACGCCCCCAGGAAGAGATCAGGAGAGGCCGAGCTCTCCGGCCACTGTTGGACACACAGAACATAGAACATAGAAACCTCTTCCAGTGTTCTGTGGTTGAACATATCAGATGGACCATACTTCATGAACTTGCACAATTCTTAACTAAGCCATCAGGCACTTACCATAATATATCCTTATATTATTTATAACCCCGCCACTTGGCCAGTTCACACTCTCACCTGCTGCACCTTTCTTCGCTCCCAGGTCTCGCCTTCCTCACCTGATCACTATGATGTTCAGAACCGAAGTGAACAAGTCACAAGAGAAAGCCACATGTCTGCCTTATAGGCAAAGCAGAATAGCATTCTTAAAATACCGACACAGTACAATACCATTATTACCACTGAGTCGACACAACGCTATTTATACTGACAAAGGAATTGGGAATGCTGCTGGTAGTATCGGTAACATTAATAATTCACATAATTAGATTCATAATTTATTTATTACCCATAACAATATTAGAAACATAATCATTGCATCAATTTATTCATTTCGTTTCTTACCGGAAGTAGTCAGAGTATTCGCGGAACTCCGCGACACTCCCGACGGCAAAAAAGAAGAAGTTTGTAGTACAGTAAATGACGAGCCCATTGAGCATTTTTTTTTTTCATGCTTGAGTGGCTGCCTTCCTTCTGGCCCTCACAATATGGGTCTTCCTAATCATTAACTTCTGCTATATCTGATGAGTCATCCACCCGTGTTATAGTAGTAGACAAACTTCTGCCGGTCTCTTCAAACAGCCTCCGCCATGCTTGATACATAACTAAAGAGATCAAAAATTGTTTTAATGCTTAACGTGTAGGCGACACCAGCTCAGTATCCCGTTTATACCCATTCATTTTTTTTAACGAAATCAAGCTCGGAATGGGAAGTATTTCCTTCAACATATCACCAGTTGGTCAGATGAAGACAAGTTACATCCCTATACATTAGTCCTATACATTCATTTCAAGTTTCTTTTCCATGGCCTGCACCAGGAAAAATTAAATTGGAAACATCTTTAACTCCTCCTACTATATACTTATCTTACTAACTCATTCTTGTACTCTATGCATTGTGGGCAATTCACCAACTTTATATTCTTCACTAGATAACCAGATCTCCTCCAGTAGGACCTCCCCAAACAAAAGAAAGTTGATGTAGTCAAAATCTCTGTCCCAATATAAGAGGTTCGTTTCAAATTTAATTCGAAAAAAAATATTTTTATTAAAAAAACTATAATTAACATAACTTTTAGTTATGTAATTTAATATCTTTCACTTGTCTTAATGGTAATAGGGTAACAACCACCACTGCTAATTTAACAGTACCAACTATCTATCTATAATCTATAAATATTTATCTTGATTTTTTTTTTTTTTTATATATTTGACATATTGTGCACTGTATAGGTTGCTGAGGTCTCAGAACAATAATCTGAGGCTGAGGTATAGGTACAATTTGTTTATAATAACCATGGATAGGTACATCTAACCACTGTTAAGCATTTCTAGATGTTCAAAAATAGAAATCATTTTGAGTTACCTATCTTTCTAGGAGTTCCTTATAGGGACCATGTGTAGAAATCATTTTAACACATATTATTTTATGTAACCTAAAAAAGATATTCATTCCAAAGAACTATAAGACTTTTTTTTGTGAGTTTGCACTTTCCTTAAAAATCTAAATACGTCGAGAAACGAGCAAATCAAAACAAGAAGAAATCCTGACGCAAACGGTTCGGAACTCGCGTCCTCAACATTGCGTGTCAAAGCCCTGATCAATGTGGTCACCGAAGACCCACCAGTCCGGGCGAAATCTCGACTTTTGCCATTTTAACTTTGTAAACCCAGACACTTAACTTTGTCAAGCCCAAACAGACTATTCATTGCTAACCACGAATTGTATGCTACAAATTCGCACAGTCCACACAAGCCCCCACCGAGGGGTTCGAGTCCATCCCAAACACAGGGCGTCCAGGTCTCACTCAACCACGCCGGGCCAGCGCGGGTCGGTCGACCTCACATACAACCCCGAATCTCCTCGCAGAAGCACGCAGGCTCCCTACCGCAGGAGCGTCGGATGCACATACGAAAATCGAAAAGGCGAAGAAAATAAAACACTGTCACATGGCAGGATGGAACCCCGGATCCCCCGACCAGAAGGCCAGCGCCGAGTCCACAGCGCCACCAATGCCCAACACATCAATTCAATTCCACTATAAATTACGAACGTGGCATTTGTTACTTATTATTGTCATAAGATTTACACAAAACACATATTGTATCAGTAAGAAAACGCTTAAAATTATTGAAATGGCAGTCCATAAAATCAACAAGTCATCCTCAGCACATTCACAGTTTAACAATGTATATTGTTAAACTGTGTCACATTTTAGTGGGATACCTACTATGGTCACAATATAGTAACATCTGTGACCCCTCGTCCTTCATACCCACATCCATTATGATGCCAATTTATTATGCCTTAGTGTTACCAAATCTTTGGGTACAGAAGGATCAATCCGACCTGCGTCGGGCGGTATACCATGTATATGCCAGAATAGATAACAGTACATACAGAAGTTTCACTTCTTTGATCTCCGAAAAGTCGACACTTTAAATAACTATCTTTGAGCATCAAGCCGAATCACACCCCAATATCACGCGTACGCGTACTCTTACAGCCTCACGTCGCTACCAGCTTCGAGCGATAGGCTTGTTGCTGATGGTTAACAATTAAGCGCGCGAAACGCCACCAATCACTGTAAGTATGCACCGTACTATTATTTATTCTGTGCCAATACCAAGAGCGCGGCAGCACCGCCGCCTTTGCACTCTCAGTGTGCGCGGAACGGTAGGCACCTAGGCCTTACCGTGATCGCTCATAGCTACGCTAAAACAAACTAAAACAGAGACGCAGCTCATGAACTACGTGTTTTTGATTAAGGGGATTACCTCGCATAAACTTAAAAAATACTGCATGTTTGAAGAAGATTGTAGAAGAACCCTATTGAGCAAGAGTTATAAAAAAAATATATGTTATACGCAAGGTCACGAAGTATAGATCGTATTGATTAAAATTTTAGTTACTTATACCCAGTTGTTTTAAAAAAAAATAGAAAAGTCGCCAATTTTAAACTTATTTACAAATTCTCTCAGTAACGGCTTATTACTAATGCATGAATTTTGCATCAATAAAAAGGTAACGATGTCTTTTATAAATCGTATTGATCAGATTTAAAATAACTTCAAAGTTCTTTTAAATAATAAAGAAAAACCTAAAATACTATAAGAACCCCGCGCCAGGCACCTCCGCAACGCCCGGACAGCAATACTCGATACGAGAATCTAGTGCGTTCTTGACTCTCGTAACGGGTGGACTGTACGTGAGTTTTTTTGTGCGACATCATTACGAAAAGTGACAAATTTTGAATGACTTTTAAATTAAATCGGATTGTAGATAGTGTTAATAATTAAAATAAGTAATATTAAGGACAATAATTAGCTTGTAATTGTATTTAATAACTTTTTATTTAGTATTTGTTATAAGTAGTTGTCATAGAGTGAAATTAGTTCAGATTAGGTAATAATGCCTAAGCATAAAAGTAAAAGCCCAGTGGCTCGTGGTCGAACTCTCCAAAATTATTGGTAAGAAGTTACATTTAGATATTATGAAAAGGTTAAAATTTATTCCTCTTTCAAATATTTATCATAATGAGCCCTGAAGTTATGGTAAGGATCTCAACCACTGTATTACGTAAAATTATCGTGTTTGGCCTCATTTGAAAGAGCAGGCCCCGTATTGTGAAGTATTATCTCCATGCAGTTTAATGACTGGCTATTTTTTATTTCGTAATAAACTCTAATACCTTGCTAATAAAGTTCATAACTTACACACAGTTTTTGTTGCCCGTAAACCGAATGGAAATAAGAATTCATAATACGGGGGCTGACTTAGATCAAGATAGCTATGATGATTTTGTCTTCTGATGATCAGATCCAAAGGTAGGTACAGGATCTCAACCACTGTATTACGTAGAACTGTCGTGTTTGGACTCATTTAAAAGAGCTCGCCGAGGTCAAGATGACTGTACTGGTTTCGCCTTCTTGATGATCAGCTCCGAAGGTAGGTATAGGATCTCAAGCATATTAACGACTAGCAATGTAGTTAATTAATTTTATTCTTACACTAGTTTTCACATACCTACCTACATATTTTTTTTGCTTTTATGGTTTTCTTTTTTTCTCAATGTATGTATATTCATAATCTAATAGAAATAACCACCAAAGACTCCATTACTTACTAAAAAAATATTTATGTATGTAACACATGCTACGTTATACGTGGCTACAGTATGACGACACGGTTAGCGCAGCGGTCGCGTGATCGCCTACTGCGGAACCGGTCGCGGGTTCGATTCCCGTACGGGACAAAGATTTTGTATGACCTACAAAAATTTGTTCCGGCTTGGGCGTATGTGCATGTGAGATTCTATGTTTGTAACTGCACCCACGACACAGGAGAAAATTCTATTATGAGGCAACGTTTTTTTAAATAATTGTTGTGTTATGTATGAATAATTCATATTACATATGCTGTACTTATCTATATATTATAACTATGTATATCTGTTTTTTGTCTGTAAGTAATTGTTATAATGTAATAACTGTTGGTGAGTCTAATATTACGTAGAACTTTTGTGTTTGGACTCATTTGAAAAGGCTCACCAAGAACAAGATGACTGTGATGATTTGCCTTCTGACGATCAGCATAATAAATTTTATAATACACTAGCTGTGCCCGCGAATTCCGTTTCGCCTCACGATAGGTTCTTTTGTTTTATTCTAGTTTTCCCGTTTTACTGTCTAATTTTTCCCGTAGGAAAAAGTATCATATATCCGTCTCCTCGTCCTAAGCTACCTCCCCACTAATTTTCAGCCAAATTCTAGTTTTCCTGTTTTCCCGTGGGAATTTTTACCGTGGGAAAAGTATTATATATTATATCTTATGATTTTTTTGATGGCTCCGGTCGAACGCGTCCTCGAGTTTCCGATTATGGTAGCCGATTGGCGAAAAACAAAATGGCGGCGGCGCCGGCGGCCATCTTGGAACGCTCAAATTTTTTAGTTTTTTGAACCGCATTTTCGCCAAGATGGCGGCCACGGAGTGGGGTCAAATGTTCTGGGCGGGGTTAGAGCTCGGCGCATAGTGTTGCCAGGTTGGAAAAATTTTCTACCATTTTTGGTAGTTTTTCCTCTGGGGGCCCGAAAAGTCGAAAATCGAAATAACGACTTTTCGCAATTTTCAACCTCATGCGCCTATAAAGGGTCGGGGCCTCTATGACTTTCTGGTATTTTTATTTTCCGCAACTGGCAACACTGGCCGCCAAGGGGGTTTGAATTTTTTCGTAGACCCGATTTGACCCGAATTGATCTCCCCGTTCCAGATGTGCTGGCAACGAGGGGTAAACGTCATCCTGCTCTGTATACGATGTAGTTACCGGGAAAAATCCGAAACTTTGACATTTCAACATGGCGGCTCCGCTGGCGGCCATTTTGTAAAGTGTTGCAATTTTGAAAAAATAAAATCCCGATTTTGACGCGGTTGCTGGCGTTTTTCGACTGACAACACCGGGTGGCCTTTTGTAGGACTGGTTAAGGGGAATCAAACCGTGGGGTAATTTTCCCCGATTTTGGGGTAATTTCCCCGTTTTGAGGGAGAACGTAAATTTCGACTTTTTCGATTTTTTTTCATATAGCGGGGTGAAACAGACGTCGCTGATCATTTCTACCACCATTTAGGGCCGGTGATATAGCAACACTGGCAGCTGGGGCGGTTTTTGTTGTCAGCGACGACCCAAATTTGACGATTTTTTGACGGGGTTTGGTTGGGGTTAGGGGCCAGCTGGTGATACTAATCGATAGGAAATATAGTCAAGTATTTTTTAAAAATTTGACATTTCAACTTTTCAAGATGGCGGCTGCGCTGGCGGCCTTTTTTAAAAAAAATGCGCTTTTTGCTATTCCGGTGCGGTTTTCAGCCGCGGCATGGTGATATGGGTATCAAATGAAAGGGTTTTGCGAGTACTACACGATGCACGTAGTGTCACCGATATAGATTCAAAATGGCCGCTATTAAAAAAAGGCTGGTTCACATTTCTTTTGCGACCATAGCAACATGGGTATCAAATGAAAGGGTTTTAAGAGTGAAACAGAACCAAGTAAATGATTTTTGTCTAAATCCAATATGGCCGCCGCTTCCAAAATAGCGGATTGCATTTCTTTTGCCACCTATGCAATATGGGTATCAAATGAAAGGGATTTGGGAGTAGAAGACGATAAAGTGAGTGACATTGCTCCAAAATCAAAATGGCCGCCGCTCCGAAATTGCGGATGGCTTTTCTTTTGCCACCTATGTAATATGGGTATCAAATGAAAGGGCTTTAATAGTAGAACACGATACAGTGAGTGACATTGTTTCAAATTCAATATGGCCGCCGCTCCAAAATGGCGGATCGCTTTTCATTTGCCACCTATGCAATATGGGTATCAAATGAAAGGCCTTTAATAGTAGAACACGATAAAATGAGTGACATTGTTTCAAACTCAATATGGCCGCCGCTCCGAAATGTCAAATCGCTTTTCCTTCTCCACCTATGTAATATGGGTATCAAATGTAAGGATTTTAAGTGTAGAATACGATACAGTAAGTGACATTGCTTCAAACTCAATATGGCCGCCGCTCCGAAATGTCAAATCGCTTTTCCTTCTCCACCTGTGTAATATGGGTATCAAATGTAAGGATTTTAAGTGTAGAATACGATTCAGTAAGTGACATTTCTCCATATTCAATATGGCCGCCGCTCCAAAATGGCGGATCGCTTTTCTTTTACCACCTATGTAATATGGGTATCAAATGAAAGGATTTTTTTAGTAGAACAATATACAGTGAGTGACATTTCTTCAAACTCAATATGGTCGACGCTCCGAAATGTCAAATCACTTTTCCTTCGCCACCTATGTAATATGGGTATCAAATAAAAGGGTTTTATTAGTATAACACGATACAGTGAGTGACATTTCTTCAAACTCAATATGGCCGCCGCTCCGAAATGTCAAATCGCTTTTCCTTCCCAACCTATGCAATATGGGTATCAAATGTAAGGATTTTCAGAGTAGAACGTAACCTTTTCAGTTTTTTGAATAATCGAACACCATTCTTTATGTAACTTAAAAAAACGAATTTTTTTTTGCACCGACTCGCAACTGAAAACCTTTTGCTTAGAAAAACATTAAGTGGACCACTCCACCGCGGGGTGCTTGCTCCCCGCGGCACACACGCGACATCGACATCGCTTCGAAATAAAATAGCGTATAAAGTACAACATAACCTTTCCAGTTTTTTGATCAATCGAACACCTTTTTTAGGCAAATTTTAATTTGACCTGAAAAAAGATACATTTTTGCACCAAATCGCAACTGAAAACTTTTTTTTTTATTACAAAAGCGATGTGAGGACCACACAACCGCGAGGTGCGTGCACCTCGCGGCATACACGCGTCCACATGACAATTCAATGTTGCCGGCGCATGGAAATGACAGATCGATTTTTTTGCCACCCACCGAATATGAGTATCAAAAGAATGGACTTTGAGTGTAAAATACGATACAGTCAATGACATTGCTTCAAATTCAATATGGCCGCCGCCCCTAATTGGCCGATCGCTTGTCTTTTGCCACCCACGTTATATGGGTATCAAATGAAAGCGCATTCCGAGTAGATCGTATCCTTTCCAGTTTTTTTAATAATCGAACACCTTTTTTAGGCAAATTTTTACAACTTCGACAAAAAAAAAATACATTTTTGCATCTACTCGCAACCGATAACCTTTTGATTACAAAAGCTAACAGTGGAACAACACCTCCGCGGGGTGCTCGCACCCCGCGGCACACACGCGACATCTAGTTATATCTTATATAATTAGTTATCTATTAGTGAAAATCCCGTCAAAATTGGTCCAGCCGTTACGGAGATTAGCGGGAACATACAGACAGACAGACAACGGGAACATACGTCTCCGGGACGGCCAGACCGATTTTGACGGGACTTTCATTAATAGATAGCTAATTATAAAAGATAACACATAGTCTACTTTTTCTACAGTTAAAATTCCCACGGGAAAATGGGAAAACTAGGATTTGACTGAAAATTGGTGGGGAGGTAGCTTAGAACCAGGAGACGGACATAGGGTACTTTTTTTCCCACGGGAAAAAATAGACGGGAAAACTAGAATAAAACAAAAGAAACTATCGTAAAGCGAAACGAAGGTCGCGGGCATAGCTCGTCGTACATAAAGTCGAGGCGGCATGGTTAGCGCAGCGGTCGAGTGATCGCCTACTGCGCAACGAGTCGCGGGTTCGATTCCCGTACGGGACAAAGATTTTGTACGACCTACAAAATTTTGTTCCGGTCTGGGCGTATGTGCATGTGAGATTCAATGTTTGTAGCTGCAGCCACGACACAGGAGAAAATCCATCTGTGAGATTCTTGTGAGAACAAACGTTCTTTGAAGAAAAAAGAGTGTAAATAAATATATGTAATCTGTATAGTGCCCAAACTTCTATGAAACGGCTATTTAAAAATGAAGCCACTAATATAATTTAAAAATTATTAAATTGATATTACACTTGACTGTGCTAATAAATGTGCTTATAAAGTTTTCTGTTTTTAGGCAATCAAAAAATCTACAAAACTCCCAAACAGTAGAAAAGGATCTGCCTACGACGAAAGTAAAAGGAATTTCGCCAGAATCAAACGAACTACGTTCTGTCGCTATTGACGAGGGACCAGTACAAAATATGAGGGTATGTTTTAGCGTCATCATACTCTGTGATTTGTCAGAATATAGATTTTTATTTATATTTGTGTTATAATCTAACTACAAATTTAAAATTAAGATATATTTAACTGCCTAGTAATCATGAACATGATTTTTTTTAGTTTCAACAAAATGAAGATTCTTTGCCTGGCCTTATTATCGAAAAAGAAGTACAATCACAAACAGAAGTCCTAAACATATCTGGAAGAAGAGTTGTCTTTTCACATATCGATCTTGTAAATATGCACAAATTCTTGTAACACTTATTAATTCACGAATGTTTGTAAAGCACTAACTGATTATTTGAACTTCACTTTGTATAACGCTATTATTCAAAAGCGATAAATATTTGTAATAGTTATTAGTCCTTTATCGTGTTTTTCTATATTTTCTTATTATAATTGTTAGCGTCCAACATTTGATCTCAATATTGTAGCTCAATGCCTACGTGACTGACAAATGTCATTGTTGACGACAGTTCGCAAGTGCCGGGGACCCAGAACTAAGCAGCGGACGTAGTCTAAGCTTATGCGGGCCAAGTCCCCATGAATGAACCATATGTTAAATAAATTCGGCCCCTTTTGATTGGTCCGCGGGCGGGACGTCCCCCCGCGAACCAAGGGATAGTGTATAAATATAGGGCCGAATTCTGTTAAATTGTAGTCAGTTGTAGTCGGTCAGTGGAAGTCGTCTTGCAAGAAGTAAATAAAGCTCCAAATATTATCACAAAGAAATCAGCGTTTTAACTCAAGTACCTACATACAGTCCACTCTCAACATCTTGATCCTACCGAGCCGGATCTAAACAAGTACAAGTGATGGTAGTTACACGGAGCCAGAGCGGGAAGGAAGATTTGGTGTGCGTATTTGACCACCCACCGCGATCGCCATCCGCATCGACGACTGTCGCCGCCCAAATGGAACCGGGCATCGAGGAAGGGATCTCAAGTCGCACTGAACGGCGACACCGAACAGAAGGGTTCTCAACTCGCGACGAAAACCTGTACCGCGAGGAAGGGATCTCAAGTCGCACTGAACGGCGACACCGAACGGAAGGGGGCTCAACTCGCCCCGAACAACCACGAACGGAAGGGGTCTCAACTCGCCCCGAACAACTTCACCGACCGGAAGGGGTCTCAACTCGCCCCGAACAACTTCACCGACCGGAAGGGGTCTCAACTCGCCCCGAATAACTTCACCGACCGGAAGGGGTCTCAACTCGCCCCGAACAACTTCACCGACCGGAAGGGGTCTCAACTCGCGACGAACAATGGCACCGAACTGAAGGGATGCCAACTCGCGAGGAGGAGAATGCGCGTCACGTTTATAAGACGACGCCGGTTAGGAAAATTGCTCGCTCCACGAGATCAACCGCCAGTGCCATCGCCCGCCTGCAATTCGAAGCCGAAGAGAGACTAGCTGCATTTGCATTTATTTTTTAATTATACGGTATTAACTTTTAACCTTGTTTTTCTTTTAGCTTCCTCCCTTTTTTTTTTGCACGAAGCCTTTCGCTTCGCGACAAGGTAATAAAGTAAATAGGGCTTGCAAAAACTTTCTGAACAGCCAAATGTTGTCAAAAAAGGCACGACTGGCTGTTCATAGATTCGTTTTGGTCCCTACGCTTATGTATGGTAGTGAATGTTGGGTGTGGCAAAAGAAGGATAAAAGTAGGATTAATGCAGTGGAAATGAGAGCTTTGAGAGGAATGGCTGGAGTGACTCTGATAGATAAGTTTCGTAATAGTGTGATAAGGGAAATGTGTGGGATGAAAGAAGACGTAGTGACAAAAATTGAAAAAGGAATGCTAATATGGTTTGGCCATATAGAAAGGATGAATGGAAGACGACTTACGAAAAAAATATACGAGGCAAATGCAAGTGGACAAGTCGGTAAGGAACAACCGAGACGAACTTACCTGGACCAAATAGGAGACATCTTGGACCTGCACCAAAAGGTCAGGTCAAGAGTACCCGTAACCGACGAGCGTGTACGAAAGCATTTATGAAAGTGGAGACGCTAGAGACGTATGCTTAGACCTACGAGCACTTAACCCAATAGAGATGTAATTCATGCGAATTCAAAAGAAAACAAGAGTGTCAACTAGCTGCGGTGCGCGGGAGGTTGTGATCGCTCCGAGGACCTCCGAGGTAATCCGATAGATTCCGATGCATTGCGAGCCCGATCGCTAAGGCGAGGCGTTAAGGACTATTTTGCGTGCGTCGCGAGCGGTCGCGAGATTCTTTACGACGATGAGAGATGGACACACATTTACAATTAAATAAGTATTTAAAAATATCCCCTATTCCCTGGTTACCATTTAGCACTAAAGTACTCATCAAGACGAATCAAACGAGCCCATACTCGATGTGGCTATGTCGATTAATTAATGAGTTCCTATGGCCATATTCCAGTTCCATCATTAGACCCTGGTTAACCTCTAGCACCAAAGTACTCGTCAAGACGAATCAAGCGAGCTGAGGCTCGATGGGGTTGCGTCGTTGCTTTACTGAGTTTCTATGGGCACATTCCAGCTCCATCATCAGACCCTGGTTACCATGTAGCACTAAAGTACTCATCAAGACGAATCAAACGAGCCCAAACTCGATTAGGATGTGTCATTTCATTGCGAAGTTTCTATGGCCACCTTCCAGCTCCATCATCAGATCAGCACCAATGTCATCATAATATTGTATTGTCACGCGATTTACACTTGTATGCTAAATTTTAGATCAATCGGTAACCGGGAAGTGGATCAAATTTAATTTGCAAGATTTGATGACAAACATCGACATACCTAGGTGAAAGTAAATAAAAGTTTAAAAAAAATAAAAAAAATAAACCACATCAAAATCCGTTGCGTAGTTTTAAAGATCTTAACATACATAGGGACAGACAGCGGAAAGCGACTTTGTTTTATACTATGTAGTGATGAGAAAATATATATCGCTCAGAGAGCGATTAAAGTAGGCAAAATAACACTGACTGGGCGGCGTGTCTGTAGTCTTATTTTATCTTGAGCTTGATACTTTGTAGTGCAGTTGTCTAGAAAGAGATGGCGTTAACGTGGGAATACTTTTACCAGCGGGCAAATGCTGAAGGTCATTGGGCGACGTAATACCCTTAAGGGGATTAAGTTCCATGACAATGGGAACTAATTATATAGTTATGACATTGCTAATATATTTAAAACAATGTCAAGTATCTTCAGCATTATAATTATTATCAATAAAATATGAAATTTCGCTTTTATCTTTTATTATATGATTATGCAATATAAAGTTATAATTACTACCTACTAGTCAACTTATCAATTAACATTTCTGCTGGATCATCATCAGCTTAAAAGTCTACTTCGCAGTTCATTACTTCATATTTTACTTTCGCAGTTCACATGAAGCAAAAAAAATATTACCAATTAACATACTCGTACATTAATGGTAACATTGTGAGTGTAACCTTAATCATAGGCAGCAACTACACATAGGAAAATTAACAACAAAATACTAGAAGCAAACATTCAAATCGTTTTAAATTCAACTTTAACACTATTTTTAATCCATCAAACGTGCCTACTTGTAGCATCATTCGTACACTGTGAAAGATGCTATGTTCCGATGGTTATTCTAAATTTGAATTTACAATAAGAATGTATGAAGAAATGATGAATGGTGAAGCCAATTGCTTATTCATACTTTACAAGGCATGTGGATTTGATTTTTTGTGTAAAGCAGTGGTTCCCATCCTTTTCATTTCCAGGGACCTTTATGTACCTACAAAAAACCTCAATAAATTTTAAAGAATATTATTGTAAATAACTTAATAGTGTCGTGCCATTCATCTTTTACACATATTTGTAGGACTAATATTATTGCTCGAAGCAACCAGCAAATTATCATTATGTTCTCAGTCGCTTCGGACCTTGTTCTGAGATTCCAGAGAGACCCACAAAGATCTGCTCCGAGGAGTAGGTAAGTTTGCATTTGCGGACCACTTTTCTCCACTGGCTGGGCTGGGAACCATTGGTATAAAGAAATAATATTTGACTGCATATGTAACAAATCATTTATAAAGCCTTTGAATTCACAATTCATTTCTTTGCCAATTAATTGTTACAGACTACACAATTCACATTTTAAGAAAAAGACTAGCGTTTGACTCTATTGCCAATGCTACGATTAATTACTTACCATTAAAAATTAGCAAAGTTTGATATTTTATATACCTGTTAATTCTAATTTATTGTAAATTAGCACTCTTCCTTTCTTCAGTATCTGTCTACAAGCACCTACAGATGAAATTGCTCTATTGCTATAATTCTGCCTTTACAATGCAAATCAATTTTCAATGCAATTGACCCATATAAACTATAGGTATAGAGATTGTCTTCAGCAATGTAACCGTTTATTTAATAGCCGCTATTCCATCTAGCTGTTTGTTAGAGATCTTGTTCACTTTATTTCATCAGATCAGAGGAAGTATCTTTAATTTTGGCTTTTTTAGTTTAGAATCAAGCATACTTTCTATACACGTTGTAAAAAACTTTTGCACCAAAGTGGTCTGGTACTTAATTCCATGACAAGCGAGTTACAATTTTACAAACAGAGCTTTTTTACTCTATTGGAAAGTATTTCACTTAAGGAGTATTCTTACCAGTTGGTGCCCATGGGTATCTAACATATCAGTAGTGTACCTAATTATATTGTTAATATTTTGTATACATTTTATATGTGCACCTCATCATTTATCTAAAAATATACTATAGAAACCATCAGATATTTAGAGGCAAGCTATGTCTTTAAGCACTAAGAAAAAGCAAGAAAGGTCAAATTAAATCAAAATCAAATCAGTTTATTAAATTCGTTATTACAGGTTACAATGGTTGGCATGTTTTGGTGCTAGCATTATTTCCATGGTGTTACCTACCTGTGAAACTCAACTAATTATGGTAGTTTAAAATAAAAGGCTCAAAGTTTATCTTCACAAAAACATGATATTAACTTGCAAATGTTAAGCAAATTTATACCACCACTAAACAGTGTCCATTTACTTAGCCACTTGGTGATATTTCAAAATGTAAGTAAAATAATGTAACATGACCACACAAGGTCGAAATATTTTCAAGACATAATCCGTAAGTGGCACTTAGAATCGAAATAACACAAGGAAGAAGAAATTCTTTGGAATAACTTGTAACATGTAGGTAATACAACAGTTACTTACCTATGTATGAGTGAATTCACTAGTTACAAATTTGAAATGTCTTGAAAATGGTACTTCATTTCCCCCCTTTTATTTCAATCATCCCATATCTTTTTTTTAATCATTGTGGTTTTGAATTTATTTTATTTTATGTAAAAAATTTTCACAAGTATTTCACAAAATAAAGCAGGTTATCACTTACCTACAATTCCTACAAACTAATATGAGTTTATATATCTTAATATACTCATATACTTTATGAAACCGATGCAAGCAATTCTTCCATTCCAATTATAGTAACCAAATAATAAACTTTTCTTTCTTTCTTTCTTTCAAATCAATAGAATGTTATTATTGGTCAGCCAATACCTAGTTCCACTAACTTCTAAGCACTATGAATTAATCACCATTGGATTAAATACACTATGGATAGGTCAATTAACAGTCGCTTCGCATTTTAGTAAAGGACACAAAATGCATAATAATACAATAAGTAAGTAAAAACCCACGAATTTAAAAGTTTTTTAATGCTACATGGGCTTTAATTTTGGACTACGAACAAAACATAGTGTCTTCAAATTTGAGTCAACATTTTGGCTTATAATTGCTCTAAGTCACTAGCAATCGATAGTGAGCTTTCACAATGTGCCCACTTCAGTCGACTCTATTCCCCGTATATAAAACTACTCTTTGGACTCTATTTTCATTTGGCAAATAGGTGTCGGTAAAACTCCACAGTTAAACAAATTCCTCTCTTCCCGCTTTTTTTCTAGTAATTGAAATATACGATTAATTTGACCATTATGTCACAGCCTTAGGCCCCACAGAACACATATACCCAAGGTTAGGCCCTCAGATCAAATACTACTAGCGGAGCTTAGGTCACAATTTGATTATTTGTTTTTTCAACACACTTGCTCGTAAAGTGGGTCTAATTTTACCGGTTTTTTTTTATATACATAAGCAGCTCATAAACACGCGTGTATGATTTGTGTTATTTAATCAAGAAACTCAGTCTTTATTTATTTTTCCTCACAAGCGTGCTGAAAAGCGTCGCACAACACACGCGCGTACACTGGTTACCCACACTGGGCGCTATTACGCCCCGTGAGTTACAACCAACACACCGCACATATATATATATATATATTTAGGATAATATATATATATATTATCCTAAAAATTTAGTATTATAAAAATTTGTCGATACCACTGACTGGTACGCACAAGCGATTTGATCATTATTAAGCAAAGACCTTTGTGTATTGCGGATGTATACAAACGAAATAAAAAACAATTATTACTACACAAGTTCCCGTTGAAAAGGTGGTAATAAAACTTGTGTAAAGGTTATAAACATTAATAAAATTTACCGAAATATTAAAACACATCGGCACCAACTTTATCCACAAAATATTGAAACGCGTTTTAGAACACACAGCATATTTTTTTTTAAACGTAGGAATTCAAAGAACACCTTTGAATAAAAGACAAGAACGTAATTCCGTAACTGTAATAAACAAGGACACATTTAACATTTAACACAAATAAAGGAAGGTAGATACACATAGGAGTAAGGCAGACTGATAATTAATTTCATTTGATTGCTTCGGGTAGCCCGTTTAATATCCGAACCATAGTAATCAATGATTACTGGACTCATTACAAAATTTGCATATTCAAATAATAGGTAGGTAAATTATAAAGAACCTCGTAAGTAAACGTTAACTTAACGAGATTGTTAGGTTAATCCCAAGGAGAGACGATAACTTAGCATTCCACGCGGGTGCTCGGTCTATCGCGTTGCAGAGAAGAGAGCCAAGAGCGGTGCCTGGGGCTTATGACCCAGGTGCAGGTTTAAGTGGCCACTTTATAATGCATTAACATTCACCTTCACCACCCCGGCTCCTCTCTCTGCCTAAACATAATTAATAATTATTTAATACGATTCCGTAAGTGAAGAAACTTAAACGTAAACAAATGGTCACAGCACTCACAGCAGTTCACTGGTTTTCAAAACTCAATGCCCTAACCGTTAAACGTTCGAATCACGAAATCACAGATTGGAGAGAATATATCTCAAGCAGCAGACTAAGTTTCTGACTGCCAGCGCCACCCGCGGCGCCGGTGAGATCTAAAAGTTGCCATTTGCAAGTTCCCTAACAAAATAATCCTTGTAATATTACTCCAACCTCACAAATAACACGTGGGCGAATGTTACTCCAATCACCGGGAAAATAGTAATCCAACATAACCTGTCGGGATTCTCGTAATTCAAGCCTTTTTATACTCGAATATAGATCCCAGCACCTCCACCATTTTATGTCGTGGCGGTTTATATGAACCGTTATGCATACAATAGGTTACACGACATAAGAACAAAACGGATTAATAACTTTAAGGAGTAACATAGGTTGTTCACGAAGTATCGTCTTATCTATACGTATTGAGAGCCATACTCGATGGAGCGGGTCATACGGCCCGCTTTACTCTCTGCACGGAAGCCGAGAGATTCTCAGTAACGACAGGAAACCTAGACGCATCTAGGACGCATTACACCTGTCCCTTCCGTTAGGGGGACCGCGAGAGCTGCCTTCAACAACACAACCCTTCATCAACACAACCACGGGGGCTCACCCCCTCACAGACCTCCAACCTCCCCTATAGTCTGCCCATGCCTCGCAACTGACACTCCTGATCTCTCTCACACAACTAGGCGGTTTCATCGCCTGCATCACCAGATGCCTCACGTGGTCCAGACCAAGTGCCCTTGACGCAACAATGCACGCCCCCAGGCTCCCTTGACGCAACTCGTACGCCCCCAGGAAGAGATCAGGAGAGGCCGAGCTCTCCGGCCACTGTTGGACACACAGAACATAGAACATAGAAACCTCTTCCAGTGTTCTGTGGTTGAACATATCAGATGGACCATACTTCATGAACTTGCACAATTCTTAACTAAGCCATCAGGCACTTACCATAATATATCCTTATATTATTTATAACCCCGCCACTTGGCCAGTTCACACTCTCACCTGCTGCACCTTTCTTCGCTCCCAGGTCTCGCCTTCCTCACCTGATCACTATGATGTTCAGAACCGAAGTGAACAAGTCACAAGAGAAAGCCACATGTCTGCCTTATAGGCAAAGCAGAATAGCATTCTTAAAATACCGACACAGTACAATACCATTATTACCACTGAGTCGACACAACGCTATTTATACTGACAAAGGAATTGGGAATGCTGCTGGTAGTATCGGTAACATTAATAATTCACATAATTAGATTCATAATTTATTTATTACCCATAACAATATTAGAAACATAAGCATTGTATCAATTTATTCATTTCGTTTCTTACCGGAAGTAGTCAGAGTATTCGCGGAACTCCGCGACACACTGTGCTATGAATCTCCAGGGCAGTTCCAGGAGGCAGTAGGGCTCCGCTGCTTAGCTAGACAAACTAATCTAATATCAAGGAGGAATTCTGTGGAATTACACAATATATATATAGAGAGAATAAGTTAAGAAACTGGAATATTATATCTCTGACCCGTGAAACAGGAACTTACAATCGAAGGTACGATCTACTAACAACCGCTCCGGGGAAGGCTACTAATTTTTGAAAAAAAAGAAACCTATAACTATTTGTTGGCGTACTTTATTGCCCCTCATTTTATAGTTTTGTACCCAATTTGTACCTGATTTTTACCTACCGAGATTGATCAAACAAACCTGAACCATCCTGCCCTTGGCTTGTATTGATTAAACATTAAGTTAAGTGCTTTGCATTGAGGGATTTTGTTTACTTCAGTAACATATGCATAAGTGAATTATAATTATGTACCTACAAGAATAAAGCTTTTCATTTTGTATCGGACTAAAGGAATAAGTTTGTTTTTTTTTTCAACTTTAAGATTTCCCTATATTTCTACAATTTAGCAAGAAAAAGCACTACAAGGTGCAAGCACACATCCTTGGGGGACACCAGCATTTACAGACAGTGGGTCTGAGCATTCACCATTAATCAAGACCTTAATGCTTCTGTCTGCTAGAAAGCTAGTGACCCATCCACATAATTTCTTGGGAAGCCCATATGAAGGAAATTTTGAGAGGAGCGCTTTGTGCCATACCCGATCGAAGGCCTTCGCGATGTCCAAACTAACTGCCAGTGCCTCCCCCTTCGCTTCAATTGCCTCTGCCCAATGATGTGTTAAGTAAACTAGAAGATCACCAGCAGAGCGACCCCTACGAAAGCCGTATTGTTGGTCACTGAGCAGCTGGTGATCCTCTAGGTACCGGAGAAGCTGGCGGTTGATTAGTGATTCCATTATTTTTGAAAACAAAGGGGTTATAGCTATCGGCCTGTAGTTGGACGGATTCGAGCGGTCACCTTTCTTAGGGATCGGATGCACTAAAGCTGTCTTCCATGAGGTTGGGACTACGCCAGATGAATACGAGAGCCGAAATAGTCGCGTTAAAACCGGTGCCAACTCTGGAGCGCACGTCTTTAGCACGATAGGAGGGATACCATCAGGCCCACTCGACTTGTGGATATCTAGGGTGATTAGTGCTTGACGCACTGAGCTTTGGTGGAACCGAATATCCGGCATAAAGCTCGTGCACCGTGGTATGGTCGGTGGTTCCTGTCCCCCGTCATCTAAGGTCGAGTTGGATGCAAAGAGTTTCCCTAAAAGATCGGCTTTCTCTTTAGCATCATGGGCCAACGAAGTGTTATCCTTGTACAGTGGTGGAAAAGATGGCATGCAGAAATTTCCCTGAATAGCTTTGACGCGAGACCAGAACGCACGAGACCCCGAAGGAAGACGCTCTAGCCTCTCGCCAATTCTACTGATGTGCTCCGACTTCGCTCTTGCAATGTCCCTTTTGAAGGATCTGGAGGCATAGTTATACTGCTTTTTCAAAGCGCTGGTATTTCCATCCCGAGACGTCACCGCGTTTACCCAGGCTTGGTAGGTTTCCTGCTTCCAGCGAGAAGCCTTTTTGGAGGATTGACTAAACCAAGGTTGGAATCTGCCACCAATGGGGATGACTGAGGATGGAATGAAAATTTCCATACCTTGCAACACCACATCGGCAACAGACTCAGCGGCGGAGTTGGGATCATCCGGCATAAAGCAAACCTGCCTCCAAGGGTAGGACGCAAAAAAGGACCGCATCCCATCCCAGTCTGCTGACTTGTAGTGCCACACACGGCGACTACGTGCAATTCGAGGTCGTTGCAAGCACGTGAGTGGCACCGAACTCCTAATGAGGCAGTAATCTGAGGAGCCAAGAGAGGCTCCGACAGATATGAGGTAGCCGTCGGGATGAGAAGTCAGCAGAAGATCCAACAGTGAAGGTTCATGGCTCTTTACATCAGGAATTCGCGTGGGCGTAGTAACCAATTGTGTCAAGCCATATGCAAGAGCGAAGACGTGAACAGATCTCCCCGCATGCTCGGTCTTGCTTGAACCGAGCCATTCGGTGTGGTGAGCGTTAAAATCGCCAAGTATCACGATCTCTGCGAGTGGGATCTGCTGCTGCACAAAGTCTACAGCCATTTGAACGTGCTCGATGAGTCGGTCGGTTTGGTATCACCGCTATGGGACCTATAGAGGGCACGAATAGACGCGAGGATGGTCGTCGCTGTCTACACGGAGCCATAAGGAGAGGTCCCTACTTTCAAGGTGACCGAGGTGCCGAGAATATATATCGTCTCTGACGTACACGCACACACCGGCCTTAGGTGCGAAGAGGTGTTCCAGTCCGTACCCTGGGTAGGAAAGGTAAGAAGTGTCCGCCAGAGACGATATCTGTGTCTCGGTCAAAAAGAGCAAGGCCGATTGTCTCGGGGTGGTGGTGGACAGCATTCAGGTTGGAGTGAAGTCCCCTGATATTGCAGAAGTCCACAGTCAGTGTGGCAGGGGGTGCCGTGGGTGTGCTCTTGCCCCAGGTATGTTTGAGCGCGGTTTTGCCCCCCCCCCCCCCCCCAGAATACGAGGGGCGGCCTAGGCGTCCACGCCCAAGTAAACTGCGCCATCATAGGGGGGGTAGGGGGGTTGGGCCTCCGGTACCCTCACTCACTCGACGAAACACAACGCAAGCGTTATTTCACGCCGGTCTTCTGTGAGGCCGTGGTATCACTCCGGTCGAGCCAGCCCATTCGTGCCTAAGCATGGCTCTCCCACGGGAAGAAAGTTCCTTTCTACCTGGAGAGAAGTGCTCTTTTTAAACCTCGTTTGAAGTTTGACATATCGTAGCGCTCAGGAAACATCGCAGCTAGGAGTTCGTTCCAGAGTCTGCACGTACGTGGAAGAAATGAATGCTGAACGGAACTGTACTCGACCAGGGACCTAATTCCGCTAATCTTAACGTCGTTGTCGCGTCGCGATAGAGTTTCAATAAATCTGCTTTTGTCGCTTTTATGCGCATTTTCTGGTGCAATTTTCTAGTACTACAACTTCTTGATAAGTCAATAGTGATCAATATTTTAGTTAGTAATCGGTTAACCAGCAATAACTGTCTCAAAAAGCGATGCCATTAAAGCGTTATTGACTGACACGCCACAAATGCGTTAACGCTATCAGAATAAGGCCCCAGATCGACTCCAGGGGATAGGGATGAACTCTACTGCGGTGGCGGGCGGTGTGATGGTAAAAAGGTGATGGGGGCAATGGTGCCCCCATCGTCTCCATAGCGTCTCCATAGGCTATGATAGTGGGATCACCAATGATGCGAAATGCATGCCCTTGCAGGGAGTAAAGAGACTAGAGCCGATATTTGGGAGCTCCTGCCTAGAGGTGCAGTACTCCATATGCGGCCGAATTTGTGCTTTATAAAGCATAAGGCGCTGGCTAGGAGTAAAGTACTACTTTGCTTTGTTCAGGATGCCCAGATTTTTGCTCGCCAATTTGGCTCCGTCCTCCAAATAATTCCCAAACTGCACTTTGTCAATTTTATTTATATTGTCCGTGCGTAAACTAAAATGATGGTCATTTGTTCGTTTACTGCGCACGGCGTCCAGCGCAAGGTATTAATTTTAGGTCTGCACTCAAACATGCCAGGAGAGCCGCTAGATGCGGGAGCGAAGGAGTGGATGATCAATTTGAACATTCCTGGGGACATATGTTCAACAAAAGTCATCACTTGACTGAAATGATGATGATGATGAACAATTAAAGTTAACATCTTGTAAAGTGGGATTTTAAAAACATTTTTTTTAAATCAACTTGTGAAACTTTTTATGCTCAGAGCACCCTAAGGAGATGGCAAGGCTGGCCCGCTGCCAAAGTACGTTGGCTATATGACCATGCATGTTATATAAAACTAGTTGCCGCTGCTATTTGGTGTCGTTTCGTATTGCAAGTAAGAGTTCGTAAAAATGGTCAATTGTGCTGTTTTCTCTTGCAAAAGGCGACCCAGAAACTCAAATCTTCAAGACTGGCGTTTCCTATCCCATGTGAGTATAAAATAAACATTACCTTGTTTTATTTAAGTACAATTTTGAAGTAATTTTTATGCCGTCACTATAGAAAAATACAATGGTACGTTTGTAGCTCAACACAGTAGACGGACATGATTTGCGGGAGATTGGGTAGATACACTTTAATTTGTCGATGTGTGTGTGTTTCTTTATTGTGAGGTAATATTTTAATAGTGTGCGTATCTGTAATTGAATTCTAGATTTTCGTAGTGTGCCATGCGTGTTTACCTCGCCTCCCGCTAAATGTGGCAGAAAAATGTATACTGCGATTTGTTGCGTACCATCTCCATTGGCTAAATGCTCTTAGTTTTTATGTGTTCCGCTATAAACGGATTCCACTAATTTTGCCTGTGTTTGTTTGTAGAGATTTTGTTTTTATTTTGTTTATTTTTAGAAAAACGTCGCCACACACTGGGATTTTCTCCTGTGTCGTGGGTGCAGTTACAAACATAGAATATCACATGCACATACGCCCAGACCGGAACAAATTTCTGTAGGCCATACAAAACATTTGTCCCGTACGGGAATCGAACCCGCGACCCGTTGATCACTCAACCTCTGCGCTAAACGTCGATACGTCTTACTTACAGCAGGGACGGGACAAGTCCTAATAATACTGGTGTCGTTTGAGGTGATTAAACCGAGATATGTCTTCAGCTTCACATATTCGCAGTACTTGCGCTGCATTTTGAATTGCAACCCTGTAGTTGACGACAACAAAACTCTCTGGAAGGTGAAATGTTCGGTGTTAAATCGGATTTTTTTTACATTTTTATCACATATGGAGATGAGGACAGTGGAGTGATGACTGGTGCGTAGGGCCAACTTCATTTTCGTCGTCACGTCATCATTATCTTCATCGTCATCATCATCACAGCTCATATACGAATTATCTTACTTTTCAGAAAAACAGTTTAAGTTAATAAAATACCTTACCGAGGCACCCGGAGAACGGCAAAGACTCACCCCTACGTAGTAGAAATTCCACTTGCCCGTACGAAGCGTTTCGCTTCCACTTTTTTAATGCGTACTGCGAGGGAATGGAATTCTTTGCCGTCCTCTGTGTTCCCACCTCACTACAACCCGGGTCTTTTCAGAACTAGAGTGAATCGGCACCTGCGGAGTGAGTCGCCTTTCAACTAGATGACCATCCTAGTCATCGGTCAACTAGCTATTGACAGATAAATGCGCAAAAGCATTCCACCTTGCTAAAAAAAGTCAATCCCTCTCGTCTAAGGGGAGACTGTCCGGCAGTGACACGTATACAGGCTTAAGTGATGATATGATGATTACTGTTTTCTCGCGCGTCTGGTGAGCACCACCAACTTACCTAAGTTTGTTGCGCTAATAATGTAAACGACATTGTTTCCGTGTTGTAGTTGAAAGTTGGATTGAGCCGGTCAGATGAAACTCGTTTCTATCTTCGCCCTCATCGAAAATTACCATTAGGTAGGTAAACCACAAGAGCTTTTCTGTTGTGGATACGTTCCAGGTGTATACCACCATGAGATCTTTCTTGTTTTTTGCAATTAAGTTACATGTGGTTCCTGTGAGATTCGCAGCAAAACTGCAACCCCCACAAGAACCACAGTGTACGTTGCCAACTTGTGACTTGTAAAGTCACCGCACCCAGTAATTTCAGTGCAATATCTTACCCTTCAAACCGGAACACAGCAATGCAAGCACTGCTGCTTTGCGGCAGAAATAGGTAAGTCCTTCTAATTTCATACGCAGCCTGGATATTTGTGATAACTGATCAGTCACTTGTGCGTGTCCAAGATGTCATTTTACTGCGGCTGTCTGTGACCTTACTCTCTGTCTCTCGACGACATAAGTTCGCTGAACTCTATAACCTCGCGGTTGTGCAAGAACAGAATGAAATTGTTATGTTGTGGTTTTCTGTGTGGTGGACGTTCTTCCTCAGTCCCGCTGCTTTATATATCGACAGATGGTATGCGCCATTTCAACACGCTAACATCATTATTCACGCAAAAATGTTTTGACTCGTTCTGCCAGCAAATTAGCTTTTAAGTAGGCAATGACTATCCCGCGATTGAGCAGCCCTCCAACATATAGTTAGTGATACCTACCATTGAAGACATTCAATTACTCTCGTTGTCTTGAACCACGATCTGATCCCGCAACATAGCCCAGATTCAATTCCCTAAGAACTACGTCGAGCTCTGTCAAGGCCTTCTAATCCCCAGAGAGTTAACTTTTAATATCTAAGCTGACAGATGGTGGGCACCTGGGTATTCACTAACCGCTTACCAGCCTTTACCAGATGAGAGGTTCAGTACTAAAGACGTCTGCATGAATATATAATTACCAATTTCTGTTGTAAAGCAGTGGTGCTTGCATATTTTCTGCGTTCTAGTCTGAAGGGTAGACAGGCATTGAAATAATTGGGTTACTGTTACTAGTACCCAGCTTCTTACTTTTTGTCACAGCTCAGCAACGTACACTATGGTCATTATATGAGCTGCAAATCTTACAGGAGCATGTAGCGAGCTAGTCAACGTGGGCAGTATGTTGGTTTGAAAAAAAGGTTACACTAACAAGTGATACGTTATTCCCGAAAGGTACACGGAACACAAAGCTCATGTTAGTCAGCAGCTGTCCCGGGCTCTTCCCTGTCTCGTACGTCACGACGGAACAGTTGGCCACATACTTTGGGTTGCATAGTCGCAGATGGTTTCTCACCTTGCCGTTACCCTAGAAGAAGAGTTTACGTTAAATAAACATCCGTGAGCTCAATATTTAACCGCGTAACAAAGGCGGCACTGACGGAATCATATCAAATATGGTTAGGCAGGGAGAGGAGCCGGAGTGGTGAAGGTGAATATTGATGCATTGTAAAGTAGCTACTTAAACCTGCACCTGGGTCGTAACCTCCAGGCACTGCTCTTGGCTCTTTTCTCTGCAACGGCATGGACCCGGCACCCGCACGGTGAATCCATGGAATGCTAAGTTATCGTCTGCTAAGTAATCATGGAATGCTATATATAATCACGAGTTTAATACCTGTTTTATCTATATTGAATTAAGTGACAAAGTGAAGATCAATGTTGATGCATCGAAAATTAGCTAAATAAGCCCACACTCGGGTTGTGAGTACCAAATTAAGACCACGATCAGGGACTGACCCGTCTAGCCAACGTGATTCAGCCAATTCCTCATTATCTAAGTAGACTCCCGTGCATAACAGTAGGATATTTATGGATTGAAGAAAAGACGAGTGATAATGCAGGTTACTCATTCATACTTACAACGTCAAATGATACAAGAACAAGAGGGACCAATGTGAACAAGTAACACGATGCAAGGAAACGTCTGCCTACCATACTGGGTTGGACAAACATAATTATCATCTACACAAAATTACAATGGGCAAATAATTTGTCATTGATGAGTTTTTAATGAGTTGTTAATAACATTTAAGGCGCCTAGTATATTCTATCACAGAAGATCACTCCAAAAGGAACCGTTTCGCTCGGAAATATTATCCTAAAAAATATAATAAATATGTTATCATGGAAATTATCTTTAAAGTGGGTTGTTTTAATTTTGTGAATAATTTGTTTCAACTTCATTAGTAAGCGATCCAAACACATCTAGATTTATAAGCTTCAAACCAAATCACTCGGCAAAAACATGTACTTTATTTTTCAATAAATAGATTAGGTAGATTTGAACCCCATCAGTAGTTTATTCGCAAAACATCCGGAATTGATTTGGAGTTTGTTCGATTCCCCGTGAGAGTATTTTTTTATAAGATTAAGTTGGCAAACAAGCATACTGGCAAAGTAGCATTTAATATACATTGTTCTAGTGAAATTCGCAGCAAATCTGCGACCCCCACAAGAACCACGATGTTCGTTGCCAACTTGTGACGTAAGATGTAAAGTCACGGGACCCAGTTATTTCACTTACCCTTCAAACCGGAACACAGCAATGAAAACACTGCTGCTTTACGCCAGAAATAGGTAAGACGGAGGTACCCAAGCAGGCGACCCTGGTACAGAGTCTCCCTTCGGTAAAAGTTTTACCGGTAAAAGAGTAGAAGTTTAAGCTACCACCGTGGTACCTAACTTTGTTGCCAGAAAATCGTGTCAAGAGCATTATTGTCCCGACAATTAGATAAGATGGCTAGTTCCGCCAGTTTTTGAAGAGTCCGGGTAAAATCTGCTTCAATCTTAGACCTCTCACTTCACTTCTCTGAAGTGAAAAGACCAAGAGCTTTCTTATCGTTTGTTAATTGAAAATAAAGTGAACAATAATAAGATGGTGGTTGTTTTATATTGTCATGATCGTTAATAATTTTTTCTGATATTTCAGCTTAGACGCGAGTATTTTCTGAGATATTCTCCTCATGCGCTCTCGCTCACACATAACTGATTAGAGCGGGACGATGGATCCAAGGTCCTCGGCGCAACTAAGCCCTTTAGATGTAACGATAATGATATGCTTTAACATCAAAATATAATTAGTGGATCCAATAACACTGGAATCATTATCATCAGCACACTCGTAATAACATAAGACTGTTTGGTGTGAGTAGGTTTGAATACCGTCGCAATTTCAGAAGACACCTCCTACCCGATTTTTGGTCACCGCAGCCTATCTCATCCCATCTGCGCGGGGGATATTGTAGTGCACAAATATCTGCTCAAACGCAAGTGTACTCTCTGTTCCTTCACACGCATAGTCCGATGGACTGCTTAGCCGACGCATCCAAAGTTAAGTCAGGTGCGGGACAAATTGTTTAACCTGCCTTCCGAAGCACAAGGGATCAATATGGTTGTTTACTTTTGGTGACCGTTCCTAAACCTGACCAAAGAAACGTTGCTTACCTTTAGTAATCTCTGGGAGCATCAGCCGCTGATCGAATAAACTCCTTAGAAAGAGTAACGTACGAGTATGTTACTTCTAAATATTTTAGTAATTTTAAAGGTCACAAACAAATATTTTTTATTTTTTTGTAACAAAATTTGTTCCTATCTTAAACTGTAAATTGAATAGGTAAACTGGCTGTTAGCAGATGTTTCCTAACTTCGTTGAATTGCAGAAAAACTACATTTGCCATACAGCTGCTAATCGACATTGCGTGAGACTCTCATTATTAATTAGAATTATAATTGTTAGAAGATTCTCACCTTCGTCTGTTGCAATGGACTCATAATGCACTTCCGCAGATAATAAACATTTCACTTAGCACATTGATCGATTTAAGGCCAATTATGATATCGGCGACTTCGCAAACAATTATCACTAAGCGGAGCAATAAGATGCCTTGCTGACGAAACATTACCGCGATGCGTTTTTTATAGGCCGTCATACTAAAACAGCGCGACGTGGAACGGTTCCTGCTCTGATTCATTGCCGCTACTACGTTTTGTCGGAAGAACATCGCATGGATAACTCACTTTACAATTCAGTTTTTTTTTACACAACAAAGTTGGCAAATAAGTAGGCTGCCCACGTGATGGTAAGTGGCTACTGTAGCTCACTGTCAGTCGTTCTAATTACCTACCCTTAATTACCCTACACGAATTTAGATGCACAGGGCTATCAAACGAGATATCTCGTTGACGGCGTTTGGGCCCAATAAGGAGATGCTCTTTAAATAAGGCAGTAGTTTTGATTGCCCAAATATTTCTGTTAAATATCCGTAAAATGTGTCTAGCAACTAATTTCGCATCAAAGTGAGATACATCTATTTAGCTCCCATGAGGATAAGTTTTGTGAATGAATTTTAGCGAATTTATTCTATTTTATTTGACCTCAATATTGTTCACTTGGCTGAATCTTTGCTACGTTTTGATTGACGGAGTTATCTTATGACATGACACAAAGTGGCATCGTACATGTGCGCCCTTGTAGGGGTCGTAGATTTGTAAGTGTTATAGGAACCACAAATACTATAGGCAGTCGTAGCAACTCACCATCAGCCGGGCAGCTTGCGTATTCGTCAACTTAGTTGTATAATAAACAAAAATTTGAAAACATTTCTAAAAACAAATTTTTAATTTAATTCGCCAATTTATAATGGTGGCCATCGTGGATTTAATTTTTCAAAGTGTACTGTATTCTACAAGGCAAACTCTCTCATTTGCCTCTCACTGTACTCATTGTACAAAAATGAGTAATCCGCCATTTCGTTGCAGCGGCCATTTTGGGTTTACAACAATAATAATTATGCATAATTGCATTGTGAGGTGTTTATCAAATTTCAGCTCAATCGGACACTGGCAAGTGGGTGAAATTTGAGTTGCAAGATTCCACCCTCACAAACATACATTGCAAGTTAAATTAAAGCTTGTAAAAATCTATATTTCAATAAGCTAATGAGATAGTTATGTATGAAATAGACAAATTATAAATTAAATTGCTAATCTAAAAAGCTCTGATTCTCTAGATTTCACCGACGTCAAAACAGAAGAGGTTCGACTGTATTATCTTTTTATATATGTTCACCGATTTCTCCATCGGTTGTAGACCGATTTTTTAAATTCTATTTATTTATATATGATTTATATTTGAATTGTAACTGTATATTCTTAAGCTAATCCTGTAGTCACCTACAGGATCTTCCATTTCTAAAGTATTTATTTACCTACAGGATCTAATGGTGGGATCGCAGGTAAATTGAAGAAAATCTCATGTTATACATTTTTATGAATTTCTAATACTTTCATTTCTAATTTGTCATCGACTTGAACATTGAGAATTTTAATATTATTTATGACATTTTAGTGGTTTATTTTGGTTCTTATTTTTTATAAAAGAAATTTAGAGTTGTAGTAATATATTTACGAAATTCTTAAAAATAAAAATATGTATCTGACATTAGATTGTTTACGATTACTTAGAAATCACCATTAATTAAGCTGCATTTATAAATTGGATACTTATATTCACTTATTTTTATTGGTGAATCACAAACGAGTTCCCAAAGTAGCTAATCAGTCGCTTCCTTTCTGCCTTGTTGCAAATATATTAAGCTCTTGAACGACAGTTCTCATTTTCCTCCCTTCAGTATCACTTGAGCATTCTTGTTGGGTTGTGCTGGAAAGTGCAAAGTTTTAATCAAAATGTGTGACACCAAAGCTAGGTTGGATGGAAAAGTGGTGATAGTAACTGGTGGTAGTTCTGGAATGGGACTTGAAGCTGCAAAGAATCTTGCCAGCCGAGGAGCTAGAGTGATAATCGCGAGCAAAAACGAAACCAAACTTATCAACGCACAGAGAGAAATACAAGAAGCTACGGGCAACAGTAATATAGCTTATGGAATTTTGGATTTGGCTTCATTGAAATCAGTCAGAAACTTCGCCAGTGATATACTGAGGGAGCCGCATCTTGACATTCTAATCAACAATGCCGGAGCTATCGGGCTCCCTGATCGTATGTCGGACGACGGCCTCAACCTCACCATGCAAGTGAACTATTTCGGTACCTTCCTCCTCACGTATCTATTGCTGCCTCTGCTGAGAAAATCTTCACCCAGCAGAATTATCATAGGCACTGCAGCAGCGATGTACTTCGGCGACATCGACTTCGACCATTGGAACGACGTCGGCCGCTATTCCTGGGTGGAAACTCTTGCGAATTCCAAGTTGGCCGACGCGTTGTTGGCTGTCGAATTGAGTCGGCGTCTTCAAGGAACAGGTGTGACTGCTAACAGTTTTGATCCGTTTATTGTTCGAGATACTGACATACTGTCTCACCTTCCTGGGTGGATTAATAATATATCGAAGAAGTTCATCAGTCTCATCGGGCAGCCTAAGGAGGAAGTGGGGCAGCAAATAGCTTACTTAGCAGCGGAGCCAGAACTTCAGGACGTGAACGGCGCTCACTACAAGTTTTGCAGCAAATCGTTGAACCACTGGTTGGCTGGTGACCAAGATGTGGCGAAAAGGTTATGGGAGGAGTCCAAAAAAGCGGTGAATATTACGCCGGAAGAAGACTGGGAGCTACATGGCAGTGGCAAAAAATTGTAAGTTGCAAATGACGTTGAAGGAACTGCTATAATGAATGCAAGGTGCACAAAGCACTGCTAAGCTTTGTTTTTTTTTCCTGCAAAAATAACGCATAAGTTTGGAAGCGACACTTGCTTCGTTGACTTATCAATATTGAAATCAACTTGCAAATGCATTTTATATGTGAAACGCAAGAATTCGTATTTGTGTTACATAGAGCAGTTACTAAGTAATTTAAGTGATTCGTATGTATTTGTTCATATTCATTTATTTACTCATATGTTTTACATAGAGCGGTTACTAAGTAATTTAAGTGAAGTGTTAAAGTATTTTTTTTACTATATTATGTTTTGTAAATATATAGAAAATACGATCGTAAATTCTAATCTTGATGTGATATAATAAATTGCAATGAATGTATTAAATTCTTTGTCTCTAATTTTACGTGTTAAATTATTTTTTATACTTTTTGCAAAGTAACGACGTAACTTCGGTTTTGGGTAAAGGTAAAGCAGAGGAGTGCACCTAGTTAGATCGCTTATTATATTAGCAATAAGAAGCTTCTAAGGCTAAGGTATCTCGTCACATGATTTTTTGCATGCAAAATAGGTACTGCATTCTATAATTTGTCATGCTATCTTTATCACTAATTATAAAAAGCAGTATCGACCTTGCAATGTTTGGATGTTGCACAAAGAAACCAAATTTATTGGTAACTTTGCCATAAAAACAAAATCTTATAAAACATATTATATGGAGCTCCTACCTACAGTATGTGATTGCAAATATTATTTATTTTGTTAACGTGAGAAGGTAATTATGTAGATGATTATTATCTGAATATCATAATCGCCATAGCCCATTAACAAATAGCATCGTGTTAACCACCGCAAATGTGTTATAATATAAATTGTTTAACCACAACGTAAAGTTCATGCTAATGATAAAACGGTTGTACCAACTATAGTATCCACCCACCCACGAGTATGTCAATAAATCACATACCTACCAGCCCTAAAATTACTTAAGATTAATTACATTATTTTTGATTGCTTTACGACTACGATATTACAACTTTAATTTCAAAATTGTTTAGTTGTAAATTTCAATGTTTCTGTTTTAGAAACTCGGCCATTTTAAAATTAATAAAGAGAACATCAGACAGAACATTGTTCCAGAACAAAGCGTGCGAATATATTACACAGGATATGTTTGAGATATTGTTATAGTTTTGAGAGAAATTAAAATTCAATATCTTTTATTCAAATAGGTTTGTTACAATCTCTTTTGCACGTCAAAGTAGTTACGATATTGGTTCACAAGTCAAGAAAACATTTAACTTTATCAAAAAGTCTGATCACCTTAACATCGGTTAGCCTCGATTTTATGTTTTTTATAACCAAATCACTCGCTCGGTAAACTTTGAGTAAAATCAAATTTCCTGTCAGTGAATTGTATTTAAAGTGGCATGGTTATTTTAGATTTTTCATGTTCGATTTCATTTATTTTTTATTATTCGATTCTATTTATGTTTTATTAACTTGCAAGTAAGTTATTTGCGAGTTTTAGATAGAACTTTGCAATTTCTTTAAAAATGCTAAATAAATTAAAAAATGAATAAATCAATAAATTTACGAGTAATCATTAATATAGTAAATGCAATAAGTTTGCTTGTTTCCTAAAGAACCCCATCCAGTAGCCTCTTGAGAATACCTCGAACGGGAGTTCATTCCACACCCTGAACGCTAGCTTGGTTTGCTGATTAGTGCGAAACAAAATGAGTAATTATTGTTGACACTACTAGACCCCAAAACGATAACCAGTTATTGTAAGGATTAAAACACGAAAAGTCCATTGTAGAACTTGAATTTCATAGGTCGTTTTTTCTGTCTGACCCAAATTAATAATGGGCATTATAACAGAAGATTTCAATGAAAGCTTTGTTTTGTAGAGCAATAAAAAATACAGACAGTCGACAGACGTGAGTGCGACTAAACCAAACTCGACTTCTTCTTTGGCCATAGTCGGGGCAATCCAGAGTCTGGTAAATCTAGGTCTTCTAGCCACGCCAGCCTCCCAATCCTACTAATTAGTTACAGCCTAACCGAATCCAAACCGTAACGATGGACCAATCGGAGCGCATAGACAGACTTCCGAATGGCGACCTTTCATTAGGCATAATGTTATTTGTCATAAAGACGCTTGGCATAAATCACTAAGCATAAGAATCGAAAAGCATAACATTAACGTCACATAATTATTTCATTGCATAATTTGTATAAGGCACAATTATCCAAAGGCATAATTTTATGAAGCATAATTAATGAAATCCCTAATTTCTTATGACATAATATTGGTAGTCCTAAAATGTTTTGCCATAATTTCAAGTGTCATAATTAATGATATCTCTAATATTTTGGGGCATTTATTTATAATTAGAAATGATGTTATTTTAAAGGATATAATGTTTACTCTGTTTTACTTAACTTTTTATAATAACATTTCATATATTATTTTATTCAAATATGAGACTCGAATCTTCTATATTTTCATTTGATATAATTTTTGCATAGTATATATTACCGTCTCTGTCACGTTAGCGTCACTATCTGTCTCTCTCACTCTTCGTAAAATGACTCTCCCGGTCTCACTCAAACTAGAATGTTAAAGTTACAGCCTTAAAGCAAACCATGGGTACATTAGAATAAATTAAGTAAGAAAAATTTGTTCAAAACTGCCTGTTTTTGGAAAAAAAATTTGTCTGGGTTGGGGAAAAAGTCTTTTCGCATTATAGTATGTATAAACTTGTAATAAAATCTCTTTGGCTATACTATTTGTATCTGGCTGGTTTTGGTATCATTGAAAGTTTAAATTTTAAAGAACATAATTCCAAATTCAAATTAGGAAAATGTGTGATTTTCATTTGTTTTTCGTACCGCCAAGATGAGTGAATCTAATGAAGAAATTCGATACATTTTAAAATTTTACTACAAAAAAGGTAAAAATGCAACGCAAGCCGCGAAAAAAATTTGCGATGTTTATGGACCTAGTACAGTGTCTGTGAGAGTAGCACAAATTTGGTTTAAGCGTTTTCAATCCGGAAATTTTGATGTCAAAGATGCACGTCGCTCTGGTCGCCCTATTACAGATAAAATGGATGCCATTTTTGAAAAAGTGGAGCAAGATCGGCATGTCAGTAGTTACGACGTAGCTGAAGAACTGGGAATTGACCACAAAACAGTTTTGGCGCATTTGAAAAAAACTGGGTACACAAAAAAGCTCGACATTTGGGTACCTCACGAGCTCACTGAAAGAAACCTAATGAACCGTGTACTCATTTGTGATTCTTTATTACGACGTAATGAAACCGAACCATTTTTGAAGAAGCTGATAACTGGTGATGAAAAGTGGATCACGTACGACAAGAACGTGCGAAAAAGGTCGTGGTCAATGGCCGGTCAGGCTTCACAGACTGTGGCGAAACCCGGGTTAACTCGCAACAAGGTGATGCTGTGTGTGTGGTGGGATTGGAAGGGCATTATTCATTATGAGCTGTTACCACCAGGCAGGACCATCGATTCTGAACTCTACTGCGAACAACTGATGAGATTAAAGCAAGAAGTTGAGAGAAAGCGGCCGGAATTAATCAACAGAAGGGGTGTGGTTTTTCATCATGATGACGCTAGACCTCACACATCTTTAGCCACTCAGCAAAAATTAAGAGTTTGGCTGGGAGGTGTTAATGCATCCGCCGTATAGTCCTGACCTTGCACCTTCAGATTTCCACCTGTTTCGGTCTCTTCAGAATTCTTTAGGCAGTGTCAGGTTAACATCACGAGAGGACTGCCAAAACCACTTGTCGCGGTATTTTGACCAGAAGTCCCAAAATTTCTATAGCAATGGGATCATGTCCCTACCTACAAGATGGCAAAAAGTTATCGAACAAAATGGTACCTACATACTTTAGTTAAATGTAAATAAACTATATTAAAAAATGTTTTGAATTTTCTTAAAAAATGCGAAGAAACTTTTTCCCCAACCTATTATATTGATTTTTTTATTTGAAAAAGTAATTCATTCATGCTACTAGTGACAGAAACGAATCGCTGCAAAACCGACTCCACGTAGTCTTTTTTGTCCTACCACTAGAGTGTTATTCAAACCCGCGTAGGCGCGGAGGGGCGAGGCAGCCCGCAAGCTGAGGAGCAGGTGGTGAGCGAAAACCAATCTGCGACGTTAAGCTCGCGTGGGACCGCCGGAGCCCCGCAGCGTCGGAGCCGTGACAGAAACCATGCATGTGCATGCTTGCTTGCGTGGTACATGCTTGCTTGCATTGTGCATACTTGCTTGCATGTTGCATGTTTGCTTGCATGTTGCATGCTTGCTTGCATGTTGTATGCATGCTTGCATGCATACTGCATGATACATTGCTGCATGCTTGCTTGCATGTTGCATGCATGCTTGCATGCATACTGCATGATACATTGCTGCATGCTTGCGCGCAAGTTTATGCCTAGACAAATTCTGCGTAATCGTATTGTTCGTTGTGATTAATATGCTAAACATTATTTATGCTTTGAAAAATTATGCGTCAAGTTGTTCTGTGTTTCGAGTTTATGGGTTTTAATACTTATGACAAATGATTTTCTGCCACACAATATTATGCTTATTACCATTCTGCTTCCTGATTATTATGCGTCTTGACGATTATTTCAATCGAAATTATGGAATATGATTTTATGACAATAATTGTTATGCCTAGAAATAGAGAGCCCTTCCGAATGTTCGACGCTTCAGAAATAGAGTCGTGTGCTCTATTTCGGGTAGAGAGGTTTACTTTATAATCTACGATAACTATGAAATACACTAAAATACTTTTTTTAGTATGTAACATAGATGAATGAGAGACGAGTGGAATAGTCCTTAAAGTTAATTAAAAAAAACTGGTGGCCTAGACAAAATGACAACTCAAAAACAATAACGAAGTTCGATAGGAACAAAATGTATGGGATTGACATATGCCATCGCTAAATAACGTGGCGAATTGATCAAAGTCATCGATATGTACGAGTTGGTAGACAAACTGATTCGCAATGAATCGATGAAGTAGCGAATTGTTTTTCGCAACCTTTATTCATAATAATATATTACTCAAAACAACTAATTTTTCATTAAAAATGACATGAAAATATTAATCATTTATTTTACCATTTCATTTTCAGTTTTGAGTACGTGGAAACCAATACGTTGTTTTCGTCGTCGCCAAACGATGATTTCCTAGAAAGTGTTAAAATTTGTCACCGACTTCAATATAGAAGTGTGATGTTGTCTGTACCTATTCTTATATTATTTTTAAGTTTTCAGTGTTTTTGAAGTCGGTTTTTATTTTTTGTACAAAAAAAATATTTTTAACTTTTTATTGAATGAAATCTTTTTAGTAAATTAGTTTTCCTCGATTTTCTATGTGATTCCATCATCAGATCCTGACTTTGGTGACCATGGGACCACCCTTGCAGTATACTCTATCAAGTACAATAGTACATTATGGTACAAGTGTGTAATGTTGGTGATTACCGCTGAGGCGCATTGAGGCCCGAGCCATCAGGCGAGGGTCTTAAGAAGCCGAGGACGGTAACCATCAATACACACGTGTATCATACAACGTTTTTCAACATACTTCTGAATAAAACAATACTTAAATAAAAAACCATTTTACATAGTAGATAAAAAGTTTACTTAGAGAAACAATTAGTAAATGTGCAGTTAGTAAAATTATAATTAACTATTTTTGATGACATAGCGGTCTCATCAGATAGATTATTTATTGAAATACTTTCATGTTCTATTGTTATTTGTGATGGTTCATTATTCGTGTAGGTAGGTGAAATCCAATCATTGGACGTACTTGGTATTTCGCCAGTAGGATGCGTCTCAGAATCAAGTTTAATTCTTTTTGTGATTTTTGCACAAATTTCCTTCTTGTTTTGTATGGAATCTTCTACGTATGATTCTGCTACATTGCTAGATCGCCACCCGCCATGTCGCTTCAAAGTCATTATATCAGCTCCTGAATTTGCCAGCAATGTAGCTGAAGTTCTTCTGAAACTATGTCCAGTGTAGCTCTCAGCATCTACTAAACCCAAAAACTTAGCGATTTCTTTAGGCATAGAACCAAATTTGTTTATACCTATAGGCTGACAGGTACATTTACCATTCTGGTAATTTAGAAAGAAACGGTCATTTTTTGTTTTTGGCGAACGCAAACTTTCATACTTCTTAACAATATCAAAGAATGGACCGTGTATGGTGAATGACCTAGGTATTTTATTTTTCGTGATAGGTATCTTCACTAAAAGCATCTGGCCATGGTTCTCTATATCTTTTACAGTTATATTTGTTAATTCTTGTATCCTACAGGCACCAGTTACACCAAATATTAAAGCAACCTGAATCAAAAGAAACAATAATTAAGGTCAACACACAACACAAGCTGCTATTAAATATTTAATTAAAATTAATTTAACTAACCTTTGTAGACAAATATTGGTTATCTGGAGCATCTTTAATAAATTTTTCAATATCATCAGATGATAAAACCTTTGATTTTTTGCTTCTAAATCCATCAGATAGTCTCTTTAGATAAGCTGACAAATTCGAGTATGTTTTTAAGTCCACTCCATTCTTTGTTCGGACTGTACTTTTTAACATTGAGTAAATACACCACAAAGAGCTAGGTTTGTACTTAGAAGATAATTCTTTAAAGTACGCCATGAACACATTTTCTGAAAAAGACTGCGTATTCTTGTTGTTCTGCCATTGTATGAAATTTTGGTACGCTAATAGATATTTTTCCTTTGAGTTTGCTGGTAGTAAACTTTCCATAACGTTCTGGGCTTCACATCTTATATTGGGCGGTGTACAACATAAATCATTTTCTTCATAAATTGTATTTGCAGACATCTTAATTAATAACTAACTAAATAACTTCAAAAGAGAAAACGAGACGAGTTGTGAAAAATGTTTCGTAATGGCGGGAAAAATTAATCAGTTTTCCTATGCGCGCGCATCGGCCATAGACTAATAAATTTCGTAATGGTGGGAAAAATTAATCAGTTTTCCTATGCGCGCGCATCGGCCATAAACTAAAAAATGAGGTTTCTTTTTTTTGGGCTTTTCGCGGATAGCATTTAAGCGCAAGTGTAAGCGTAACTCAACCAATAATATTTAAAAAAAACTATTACTCACTCGTGAATAATAGTAATGAAAAGTCACAGTTTGATTATAGGTGTCATTATGTGCCTAATTGCCATGGGATTAGAGCCACTTTATGAGGAAGTGTGTTGAAAAAATAATTTTGTAAATCGGTTGAAAAATGACGAAGTTACGAGGTAACAAACATGAAAAAAAATACAACCGAATTGATAACCTCCTCCTTTTTTGAAGTCGGTTAAAAAGAAGAACCTAAAAACACAGCCAAGGTCTTCCTTTAATTTTAATGCAAAAAGTGACTAGAGGTAGAGCTGTCAAGTTTTTGAGAAGAAAACAGAGGGCTACGAAACGTCTATTTTGCGAACTTTTAATAGGTACTCGTATAAGTATCGCTTTCTCTTTCTTATTCTCTCTATTGATTGCAGCTCATTTGTTCAGGCAGAGTCGCAATAGCAATATATTCCCAATTCCCAATTTTTAATTCTCTCCACCTTACTGATTTCTCTCAACACTTTGACGGAATTGTTTATCTAAGTTTCACATATTCTTCTTCATACAAAAAAAATATTACAATGGCTCTTACAATCTTGACACAGCTACTACGTTCTGCGATGATCATATAAAACCGGTTTTTATTTTCGCTACTGACAGGTGCTGCGTTTTCGCAATAAGCGGAAACAGGTCGACAGAACGCTCAATGCCAAACACTATTTACATTGAAAGGGAAAAATGACGTCCATATTTGCAACAAGACAATGCACTGCTAACTCGCCCGCTTTTAACCAGTCCTGGCGTGTTTATTGTTCAGTATATTTTAAATCACAGCAATATAATTGTTCTTTATCTACTAATATTTTGAATTACAGCTCGAGCATTATCTGCATTTAAATATTCTTGATTAACCTTCGAACTAGTTGGTTTAATGATTTAAAAGAAAGCGATAAAAATTATCGTCATAATGAACTGATAACGACCACTGCTGGACAAAGGCCTATTCCCCAAATATCAACAAACCGATTGGTCCAGCAGCTTCACACGACCTTCATCCTTCCGTCTACCTTATGGGAGCACCAATATAATGCTGCATCTCTCGGTATACACAATGTGTTCGGTACATACCCTCCTATCCATGATAGTGGTATAAAACTTTTATTAAAAATTCAGAATTGAAAAGGTAATTTTGAAATACCCCATACAAATAGTTGGGCTGAGAAAAAACACGCATAGGAAATTAGAATATTAATTTTAAATTAATAATTTTCAATGACATCGTAACTATTATACTTGAAGAGTATACGCGCAGTAGTGGCAGAGCAGAAAAAGACAATGTAGAAAGATGTACGAATATAATGATAAAATCAAATACAAGTAAATAAGCAAATAAGATGAACAAACTTAATTATTCGATTTTCATATGTCATAAGGTAACAACTGTTGCCTAGTTACATACGTGGCATTGCCCATGGAGGTACAACACCATTATATGATTATGCTAACATGGGTAGGTTTCGGCTAAATAGCGTATGTTGCCAAACACTTTATATAGGACAAAATGTTTTCGCAATGACATGGAGTGGACGCTTGATGCTCGTCCAAGACCTGATTAATGATTTATAAACCAGTTAATTCCCCTGATTAATGATTTATAAACCAGTTAATTCCCCTGATTAATGATTTATAAACCAGTTAATTCCCGATACCTTATACTTTCCGAAATAGTTGACTTTCAACTTAAGCCTGCAATGTCACTCGATAGTGGTGAATGAAGTGACGTGACAGATGTAGCGCAGTGTTCCTCGTACTCTTAAGTAGGACTGTCGACGCTAAAGGTGAAAAACTAATTTATTTGGTTTTTATAAAAAAAAAGTAGCTTGATCAGTCTCCACTTCGGCTGGATGCCTATAGCATACGCCATACGCCTAGAGCAGTCACGGAAACCAACCATGTTATCCCGCCTTTTACCACCCAGCTGCGTCAGAAAGGAGTATTGGGAGGGTGCTCTTTACATTGAGCGTACTTTATCCTTCCACACCGCCCCAATTTCTTACGAACAGAGGAGAGCCCATTGTAGACAGTGTTAAAACTGCCGTTAAACCGGGATGATGTTATATGTAGCTATGGCTGTTTCAGTTTTCCAAGGGTGTGGAAAATCTTTCCTATTACTTTTTATTCGAGTTTTAGTACACCCGCTAGGGTTGGCTGGTAGAAATCTCTCATAGAGATAACCTCACCCTGGACATTGTTATTCTTTGTGATACCTTTTCTTGTCAATTTGTGTACAATAAAGAATTATATATATTATTATTTTTAAAATCTTTTTACATGTCACAAAATTTTAGCCATGTAACCAGGTCATCTCGGTCCGTTGCTGGTCGGGCTGCGCCAGGGTGATCCGGAGAACTGGGTTTATTTATTTATTTATTGTTTATGTACACAAAAAAGAACAGAACAAGAATAACACATAATAAAGTACAAAGGTTTTGCTTATTTCTAAAGAAATTTCTGCCCGCAAACCTGTGACAGGTAATGGTGAACATTACTTAAAAAAAAAGATAAAATAACATAAACATGTTAATAATAAATAGGCTAGTTGACCCTTTTTTAAAGTAGGGCTTAAAATGTTCATAATTGTTGTATTAGACCATAGCACATGAATATTATTTTTTTCGATGGCTAAAAAGTGCAAAAAATCTGTTACAGACAGTTTTAGCGATAAGACCTTTTTTATATATTTCGTATATTTTTACCTTTTTTATTGTTGTTTTTGATACATTTGTACTTGTCAGTTTTGCTTTAGGTTTATATTTTATTGGTTGTCATAAACGGTTACCATCAAGAGAACTGACACATGTCTATATTGCCATAGTCAAAGCCATGACATAAAAGCATGTCAAAGTTTTATGTCTATGCCGGTTGACCAAAGAGTTTTATTTCTACAAAAAAATAAAGTTTGTTTTAAATGTTTGAGTAATAAAATTCACGTTTGGCGTCTTTGCTCTATGAATAAGGTATGTGGCATAGATAACTGTAGGCGGCATCATCATCCGCTTTTACATGGTGCTAAAACACATTCATCATCAGCATCAAATAATGCGAAATCACTAATTACTCCCGAACGTGTTTCTGTGACACAAGATGTTGGTGAAAGTGATAGTGCTCAGCCGGTTGACTCGGGTTGTAACGATTATCGTATCGAAAAGCCGGTTGAACACACTTATGTTTGTTCACTGACATCTCAGCTACGGAAGGTTCTCCTGAAAATAATTCCTGTCGTAGTCAGGGGACCGCGGGGTGATATCGATACGTTCGCGCTATTAGATCATGGATCGACTGCAACATTGATAGATTCGAGTACAGCCAATAAGTTAGGTCTATACGGCCATGATGGTATCATTCAAATTCAAGGGGTCGGTGGCATGTCTTGTGAACAACGTGTCCAATATGTTTCATTCCATATTCGTGGTAAGTATAAAGATGAATTTCATCTGATTGAAAATGCTCGTGCCATCCCAAACCTCGCTCTTTCGCGGCAGTCTATTTCACTGAAAGATGTTGAGCATCCTCATTTACGTGACATTCACGAACAGGTTATTTACGAAGACGCTATGCCAACTATTTTGATTGGCGCTGAGAACTGGAACTTGCTACTTTCTCATGATGTCAGGTCTGGGTCACAAAATCAACCAGTGGCCACACTCACAACTCTCGGTTGGGTTTTGCACGGTGTTTCGAATGGTAAAACACAACCGATAGATTTTATCAATACTGCGATAGTTGAGGACCATCCTTCAGTTGACTTGGAACAGCTTAATAAAAATCAACCTTTATTAAACGTTATTGGAATAACAAAACAATCAATTTTGTGTGGCCCTCGGCTTGACCATGCTGAACAGACATCAGGAAATACTGCCTCCCAACTATCTAGTGGTAGTATTCAATCTGGTTTACCTTGGAGGAAGAATAATCCGTATACCACTGATAGCTATGTTCAGGCTGGTTTTCATTTCAATAGTTGGAAAAGTATAAGATAGCCAGAAAAAAAAGATATCGGCTCATTCACATCTTGTAATTCTTACAAAGTGCGACTGTCATACATTTCAAACAAAATATAATATTTTCAATGTTTGGGGTAGAATACCCCACTACACTTGAGGAAAAAGTTACCGCTATTACAAATGTATTTTTTTATATTGTTTAGGCAGAGATCGTAATTACTACGTTTTAGTTCCAACAAATGTTTCGTATTAGTTAAAGATTCTTCTGGATCAATTCAGTGAACGTGCTTGGTTGGTTATGAAAGCACATTCATTGAAACTTTTGTCTGCAAATCGTGGTAGGTACAATTTCCGAAAATATGGAGGTATTCGCGTGAAAATAGATACTGACTTCTTTAAATGCTGTCTTTTCGTATTAGATAAATGTATGCACCTTTATTCTAGAAAATCTAGAGCTTCGGCCACTAGCCAACCTGTGGTCGTAATCGCAAGTTACTTCCAAACTCCTTAAGTCGGAATGTTTGAATATTAGTGTAATTATTTGTTAATTTTTGTCTACTTTGTTGCCAATTGTTTAGGCGGCCGCTCGCGCCCATTAAGTTATGAGACCTCTTTGTAATCAGTTTATGTACTTCAATTATTAGTTGTGATTGTATGTTTGTTTTTAATAATAGTTTTAATCGACTTTGATGTTCTAATCGCCATCATTCATCTTCATCTTGTTTATTATTTGTTCCTTTGGATAGCGAAGACGTACCAGCGGTTGAGCTACACATTATTTATCACTGCCAAGCACTGTTGTTCAGTTTGGGATTGCAATTGCTCTCATTAAGACACCACACCTGGATGCTCATGTAATAAACTGAATGGATGGGAGTAGATATGCTACTGGTGTGGTGTCGACCCTATGACGGAACTCACCCGAAACACATGCTACTGTTGATAGCAGACACTGAACAGTCAAGCTCCTGGCGACTTAAGGCTGGACGTGGATTTATCGATCTGGTTATCAATCAATTACGCCAGAAGCTCTCGATCTTCCGCTTACGCAGCCCCATCAAAACCGTTTCCTATCAATTACTTCATTCAAACTCCATTCCACCATCGATGGAAGATTTACCACTTGCACTTTAGCCCTTAATCGATGACCATTTACGTTTGTGGATTTGCATAGTTATATGGGCTCGATCTTCGTCGCAGTGCAAAGAAGAAGGAATAGACGTTACGTCGCTTTATCACATTGTTCACGTGCTATAAGAAAACTATCCATGTCTTTTCTACGTAATAATATGCTACAATGATGTGCCTGCGTTGTTTTTATCGCTCGACGGGCAACCCTTGTAGAATTAAACCATAGAATGGCACAGTACACCGGAGCCAGCTATCTTCTTCTCAAAATTAACCGAATGCCTCGGAAATGGATACGCTAACCCAATAAAAACTTATTACAAAATCATTGTCCGATACACTGAGCATGGCAGGGGCTTGAGAGCGATACGGTTCACACTGTGAAGGCTCTACACTTCGATTTCGACTTGCATGAAGAGGCAGCTTTGTGGCTACAAGGTGCCGGAAGGTGTCATACCTTTTTTATGCTATCGTGCTCATGTAATCATTTCATTAAAACTTACAGTAAATTTTCTTCGTAAATTGTTTGTCAGGCTTAGTGCCTAGTTGATATGTTCTGGTCGCGCCCACTTAGGTGACTGCGGACTATAGTTATAGGTACTGATCTCAGATGCAACATACCCGAGAGGCAGGTACTTGGCCCGTGGCCCAGTTTCAGGTAAACATTCCGGCTGGAGTTGTAGGTTGTTGTTGCGGTCATCAATAGTGACGGACCCTGCTTTATCATGTGACGAAAGTAGTCAAACTGCCAGTTAACGTCAACCTATACCCTGGACTAGTCGGCTCCGCCAGGGTGGTGGAGGATGTTACAGACAGTTTTAGCGATAAGACCTTTTTTATATATTTCGTATATTTTTACCTTTTTTATTGTTGTTTTTGATACATTTGTACTTGTCAGTTTTGCTTTAGGTTTATATTTTATTGGTTGTCATAAACGGTTACCATCAAGGCTACCTCTGAGTTTTATTTATTGCAATCGGGCATAATTGATAGTTTCATGCACAAAATCTATTTTAAATTAAGATTTTCAATTTTGGACCGAAAACACGGTCAGCCATGATAGTCTGTTCATTATCTGTGGCAATGACGTCAGTCTTATAGTAAACAAAGCACGGGGGCGAAATAACCTCACAAAAACAATGCTTTCTATTAAATATCACAAAATATAGTAAAACTGTATATGGAACGGGACAATAGAACAGGAATATAGAAATACCTCTTCAAAGACTCCAGGAAAGCTGTGGATTAGACGTACCCAGTGATATAGACATGCGAAATATTTGGTTAACACTCGCTTAAAGAAATCCTGTAACTATCTACTGAAACTCAAATGTATTTTTGCGAAAATCACATTAATGTAAGTACTATAACTAAATAACTCAATCTGTGTAGGTACTTCAGTTTCAACTTAAACAAAATAGAAGTTTTTAGGTTGTATGTAAAATTATTAATTAAATTTTTATCTTTCAGTTAGAATGAAAACTGCAGCCGACCAACCAAATTTTAACTTGACCAGAAAACTGAGAGAAAACTTGACCATTCACGCCTTTTTGATTTAATCTAAGTTATACACTGACACTAGATGATGTTTCAAAGAAAAGAATATGTACTTATGTCCAATTGAATAATGATGTAATTGAATATTAATTAAAAAGTATGTAATACAAACAAAAATATCAAAGTTTCATAATTAATATATTAATTTAAACAACTTTTACTTGAATTTACTGAGTACCTAATTAAAATTTGTTGCTTTCAGTGGTTACTTAATGAGAACTAATGTGTACTAACCTGTTCGCCTCTTGACAACGAGATTGATAAGGCAGTAAAAGTTGTGCAACATAATACAAAGCAGTGCATGCTCAGCCACAACATCAAAATGTGACCCGTCAACTAGAACAACATTATGTCAACAAAATAACTCAAGTATTCATATACCAAAGCACCATAGAAGTAAATAGGTCCAGTTTGGTAAAACTGAAAGATGTTATATCTTCACTGATTAAACCTGCTGGCACCATGGCTGGTAAATTTCAGAACAGCTTACGCAAGAATATGCAAGTTATCCATTTTAAAGCCGTATACAAATATATTAAATGTGATTGCTGTGTTGTCAGCCTGTGCTCTTCCTAATTTACAAGACCCTTCTTATTAAATAAATAATATAAAGAATTTTTTTTCTTTACTTTATACATAACTAACATCTAAATATGACATAATAAATATTTGTACTACAATAGTCATTATGTTCTTCACTAAAAAAAATGTTCTATGTTTATTTGACAATAATGACTTGAAAAGGTTTAAGTTGAATCAAAATATTTTAATTTGAAATACATGTGTTTTATTTTTCCGTTACACCTTAAAAGATTTATAATATTTTATAGGTTTGTTGCTCATATTTATCATTGTTACTCAAATATATATGTTCCAAAAGTACAAATAGGTTGAATAGAGTTAGATCAAATTTATTAATTTGTATATAATATTGCCTTAAGGTCGCAGGTAATAAAAGTCAAAATAATAGTAAAGTGATTTATTATGAAGTAATACTTTCATATGATTTAGGAAAAATATAGTATAGTTTCCAAAATGGCACTATTTGATCAACAAGTTTTTTGACATACTGATTGTTAGAACAAATACCTATTATAGCTAATATTGTCACCTTTTGAGTGTTTTCAAAATTACATACTGCTAGCAATACAAAAGTATATAAGTTTTGCTTTAGCACAAAACATCTGCATCTATACTTGAGTTAAGCATACTGTTCACAGTTTTCCGTCTTTGTTAATTAACATTTTCTTCAGTAAAAGAGCATGACAATTTTGTATTAATCTAATTTTATGGATACCGTTTGTTGAATAGACTATTACAGGGTATTAATCAGAAATGAGGTCACATTTTGCAAATTTCAACCCAAATCTTCATCTTTCAACTTTTATCCACATTTCATTATACTCGTAGGTGTCAGCAAGATTTCCCACCAAAAATCTTCCCAACAAAAGAACCATCATGTGTTATGCACTGGCTGACTTTATAGCACATGGAAGCTGTTATTGTTTATAACGAAGCTCGAACTAAAGAGCACTTCTGTATTGATGATTCGTGGTTTAGTTTTCTATGCACTTTATTCTTTCTTCATTGAAGAGGTCTTTTATTTTTTAGGAAATATGTCACAATCTGTGTCTGTGAATGTATATATATTTTTCCTCCCAGTAATTTTCTTCATGCTTGACAAATGAACAACTGCCAATCTTTCTCTTTTTATGTTCATTTACAAATTCTTGCAGTCCTACACTGGTATTTGACACATGATCCTGATGTTTTCTTTTCAACATTTCTCTTGAAGTAAATACTTTTAGTGTTTATTTGACTTGTGAGAGATAGAATTCTATCCAATAGCATTCAACTGCTGTACAAAATAGCTCCTCACTGTGATGGTGCAACTGTAACGATCCAACCTAACGTCAAACGGAACCCTAAATAGAAAACCCCTTTACACAGTTCTATTCGTAGTTTTACTAACAATTTATGCCTTTAAAAGAAACGCACAAAATTGCTTTGATTTGTTTGAAGTTTGGCCAAAGATCGACTAGTGATTTTATTAGGATCTACGTTGCAACCGCTTATGTAACCCAAGATCTTTTCCAAGTGGATAGATATAGAACTCCTATTGCCGAAACTATCCCTATACCTTATTTATTCTATCAACCAGGATCAAACGCTTATTAAACTCGCTACCATAATAACGAAATAACAATCTGTTCTTTTGAGTGAATTTTACGATCTCAGTAATGAGAAAACAAATGTTTTGATTTTTAAGTATGTTACCGCCGCTGTCTTTACTTTCTGAAGCTAACATTGGGATTTTGATACCTTCAGGAAGGTAGTCCCTTAACCCTCGGGCTCCATAAGATTCCAAATGAACCTTACTTCGCCCTACCAACATACTTTATAAACTACTAAAATTCTCTACGCTTGAGAATTACATCCTTTCAGAACTTTAGTTTTGTAGAGAAGAAAGGAGCGAAAGAAACTCTACCAGTTCATATTCTCAATACATTTGAGATTAATCTCTAAGACATTTAATGTCTTAGCAAAATTAGCTTTATGTTGAAATAATGATGATGAAACTTACATCATTATCACAATTTCCATTTTGCACAACACAAAGTAATCACTTCAAATAGCACATATCACTTTAGTTTTAGTGAAGAGTTCAAGATTTCGGCACCGATCCATAGTGTGAATAATTCGTCGATTCGTAGATAAAGCAGATGTGTCGGGAATGTCGTCGAAGGGAACAACTCCAATGCCTAACCTTCTGACACTGAAGCAAATATTTTTTAGTAATAGTCGACTAACGTGCCTAACCTTCTGACACGTTGCCGTTGCAGATAATGTTCCCAATATAATATTATCCCTCCACATCTCTTCAAGTTTTTATATGTAAGCACAACCACTTCACAGTGCCAAAATAATTCACTCACGAGACAAATAGTGCATCAAACACAAAGCTCTTATTAGAGCGGACTTCATAGTCGAGCTCAATGGAAAATATGATCCAAAATCCACTCAATATTCTCAGATATTGGAATAAGCCACTAGAATCTCTTCGAGAAACTAGGAATAAATATAATCGTTGCAGGTTTCCTTCGGAGGGACCTGAATAAACGGTGCAGGTTTCTTATAGAGGGACCTGAATATAGCGTTGCAGGCTTCCTTTCGGAGTGACCTGAATAATCGGTGCAGGTTTCTTATAGAGGGACCTGAATAAATAGCGTTGCAGGCTTCCTTTCGGAGTGTCCTGAATAATCGGTGCAGGTTTCTTATAGAGGGACCTGAATATAGCGTTGCAGGTTTCCTTCGGAGTAACCTGAATAATCGGTGCAGGTTTCTTATAGAGGGACCTGAATAAATAACGTTGCAGGCTTCCTTTCGGAGTGACCTGAATATAGCGTTGCAGGTTTCTTATAGAGGGACCTGAATAAATAGCATAGCAGGCTTCCTTCGGAGTAACCTGAATAATCGGTGCAGGTTTCTTATAGAGGGACCTGAATAACGGTACAGGTTTCCTTCGGAGTAACCTGAATAAATTCAGTAATTTCATTGATGGAGATGATGATAATAATGATTTTAGCTAAGGGTCCCTACCTGATGTATCGTGTCTAACCGAATCTATAAGCTTCTAGTTGTGTAGTTCAATAAGAACAAACTAACCTCATTTTAGTTGTTTAAACGTGTGGTGTGTTGCGCTGTCTTACGAAGTGCAATGTAAGACACCTAACTAACATTAAAAGAATAAGAAAGCGAGGTGAGAAGGGCCTCTGTGTGCCTATTTCCCTATACTCGTGTATGCGCAAGCACGGGCAGGTGGATTGGGATCGCCGTGTGCTCACGAACCCTATATACGTGGTGTAAATATACATATATAAATAGAGGACCAGCTTCTTTAGTCCATGCGTAGCTAAACGGGTGCAATTAAGGCATGGGTCCACTTCGACAGTCCCCCCGCCGCTAAACACTTCCCAAAGAAACCAGGGAACTTGAGCCACTATGTCGGTAAAGAGTGACTGCGCTGATATGTTCCAAACAACGCCCTCCCCGAAGGGAGTTAAAACCACAGTCTGTCGTAATCTCCGTCCGGTGACCCGACCGTGGTCCATCGAACCATGTCGATGTTTAGGTCTTCACAATTCGATATTCGAACTCGAAACACTAATATCTTAAAATTCACAAATCTTTGCAAACACAAATTAATTCAAATTAAATATGAAAAATCAAAGAGCGCGACGAAGACCAACCGGCTTGCACGAAATTCCGTAATGTTCCCCCTTCAATAAATGCCTGTGACATTCCTGTCAAAATCAAATCCTTCCCAGTTTAAAATATTATTTTTAATTGTCATATTTCTACAACAATACTTCTTTGATCAAATAATTGACCGGACGAAAACATGGAGATAAAATCAATGGAGACGCTTCGACCATTGAGCTAGATTTGGTTTCGTTACACAACCATACGAAAAATGCATGTTTGCAACTCTCTTCTGCCGCGTGACATCTTGACAAGTACACTTCTTCATTATAACAGTATTGAAACTGTACTTATATTGTTTAGAGCGATACACAAAGAATCTCCTGACCATCAATCTGTCGATTTTCGAAAGATTTGTACTATCTGCTCTCACAAATCCAACATCAATGGTTGATTTTGCTATTAATACAAATAATTTACGATATTTACACTTATAATAACGGAGATTTGGACGATTTTTTGCCAGTTTTAGGAAAGAATAGTGCAAATCGACGAGTTGTTGAATCAAATTTGACATTTCTTTGTTTACTATATGAGTGACGCCACGGCCCTGACCACAGGATATCAAAGCGTTTACGGCGTGAGATAAAAAAAGATTATTTCTAGCATTTTCAAATTAAAATTTTACAGTAATCATTCATTGTTATTTATTAAAATCGGTATATTATGGAACCTTATGCCAAATACTGTTAGAAATAAACAATATTTTAATAAATTTTGATATGAGTCAACTACCCTATTGTGAATATACTTTACTTGGTATGGAATAAAAAGAAGTAGTGCTCCTTAACACGACGTTTAAGAGCCAACGGAGACAGACTCGCGCATATTAAACAGCCTTTGATTATAAACAACTTATAATCAAAGTATACGGCAGAGCATTCCACGGTCTGACCGTTTGATTGGTGGAGGTGTAGGAGTAAATTTCTGTATTGCAGGAGTGGGATCTACAAGGAACATCAGGAGGTTTCTGATATGAAAAATTATTTATTTTAAATATGAGTGAATTTTAGGATTGTGGAGGATATTAAAATGCACACATAGAATCCTGAGGTTTCCCAGTCCCTGGATCGCCCCGACAATAGATTGGATGAACGTCGATGTTGGTTTTGTAGGTGCCACACACACACCTGTAAACAAGCTACCAGCATTCCAACTCGTAAAAAACCGGCTAAGTGCGAGTAAGGTGCGCGCACCTGTAGGATCGTTTAGAGTTCTGAAGTGTATAAGTTCCTAAATTTTCGGTTTTTAGATCCCCTTAATATATTGTGTTTTAAGATATTACTTGTTACCAAATTTCTTTAATCTAGGTCAAATAAAAATATGAAACTTAAAAATATGAACTTGTGAAAATTAAAAATATATATATAATATAAACGGTCATATCTTTTGATTCCATTCACAGCTGAAAGAGAATGTAGATCCGAGTAGGCATTTGATATAAATTGACAACGAAGTGATTCTATAAGAGTTCCGTTTTTCCTGTGGAGACACAGAACCCTAAAAGGGCTCGAGGAGAAGATTTTTTGAGTCTGCATTTTCCTAAAAATCAAAGTCTTATAAAAACTTGTACATTAAACATGGTCTGCTAAGCTGTCTATTATGCCAATCTACCTAATCTCATCATTTGTGTATTTGGACAAAAAAATCCCCTTGCTTTGTATTCTTCCGCATCGCAGAATCATTCCATCATATTCGCTGTCATTGTAACACTAAAAGAACTTGCAAAGGTGAACATTCATGTTAAATCTACGGCCTAGTTCTCATCTATTGTGGAACACACGTTGGCCAACCGCCGCCATAGCATTTCCTAATAATTAAAATGTCTTTCGTAATGCATAGCGCTTCATTATTTACATTTCTGATTGCAAGTTATCAATGCATTGCGATTCGATGCCTCGTGTTAATGGAACTCTATTCTGATTTGATTAACAACTATTGTTGATGCTATTTTTGTCTGTAGCAATAGCAAGGAAAATAATAACATTGTTTCTAAACAAAATAGATAGATGCATGCATGCCAACATCCAGTGCATGTGTTAAAAAAATGGTATAATTCAGTATAGGCTTTTCGTCATTAGGAAAATGAAGGGTTTTCCCTTGTGAGTATTTGTAAAAATCACCTGTTTCTCTTGACTGGTGGCTATTTAATAGTTGCAAGCATGTTGTAAGCATTAATGTATGTAGAAACATTAAATTATCATTTTAATGTTTAGGCATGTGAAACAACTATAAAGGGTAATAACTTTTTGAATTCGGAAAATATGCCAAAAACTTGAACAGCAATTAGCATCTAAAATAATAAAACAATTATGAGGAAATAATGACACGTTATAAATTATACATTTATTTTTGTTTACCTTTAGTCTAAACGAAAATAATCTAAGACAGGCATTTAAACATAAAATGTATGTAGGTGATAAATACTTGTTAGTACCGGTTTCAGTCTAAGGCTATCTACAATGCCGTTTTTTAAGTCCTTTGACATGAACTATAAGGCTGTTGAGTCAGTTGTTATTCACACGCTCATATCGCGCGCGCGTATCGCAGGAATGGTGCGCGACGATTTCCAAAATTGTGAAACAGACGTGCGTTTGGAGGGCAAGGTTGCGCTGGTGACCGGTGCGACGGCCGGCACAGGACTGGAGGTAGCCAAGAACTTAGCGCGGCGCGGCGCTAAGGTCATTATCGCGAGCCGCGATCCTGCGAAGCTGAAGAAAGCGGAGAATGATATCAAAAAGTATTCCGGCAATGATGATGTCGTCACGAGACAGGTGGACTTCGAGTCGTTGACTTCCATCCGCAATTTCGCCAATCAAACCATCGCGGCTGAACCTCGACTAAACATCCTCATTAATAACATAGGCGCCATAGGACTACCTGATAGGCTGACGGGGGACAGCTTGCAACTGATGATGCAAGTGAACTACTTCGGCATGTACTTACTTACTTTCCTCCTATTCCCTTTGCTGAAGAAGTCGGCGCCGAGTAGAATAATAAACGTTTCGTCTCTAGCGTTATTTTGGGAGATATTAACATAGAGCATCTGCATGATGTAGGAAGGTACTCTAACTTCGGCTATTACTGCAACGCGAAGTTGGCTGATGTCTTGTTCACGGTGGAGATGGATCGGAGGATCAGGGGGTCTAATGTGAACGTGTACAGCATGGATCCAGGGTTAGGGAAATCAGAGTTTTTCAGGAATATCGAGAACGACTTTTGGAGAAATTTTCTCAACGGAGCTTTGAAAAAATTTGGCAGGCCTCTGCATAGGGTCGCCACGATGCCAGTGTATTTAGCGGTGGATCCAAAGTTTGAAAATAGTAGCGGAAAACATTTTAGAGATTGCTCAGAGTTCTATAGCCATTGGTCTGTTACTGATACGCTGTTGACGTCCGGACTGTGGGAAAAGACGAAAATTCTGGTAAATATAACAAAAAAAGAAGACTGGGAACAAATCTAGTGAGCATTTTAAATCAAGAAACCAGAATATAAAACTTATTGTAAGTGATCGTAAGTGAAACCTTAAATGAAATTGCAAAATAAAATTAAACACTGATCTCATTTCTTGTGTTCTGTCGTGAGAACTATTTAACGACAAATTTGTTATATTCTACATTGTATCATGCCAAGGTTCATCGTTGGTTCACTGAAGGTAGTAATGAATTATGAAACCAAATGAAGTAATCTTAATTTGCATAATAAACTTAATAACCCGTTATATCTCCATGTTATACCTTCTACTATGCCTTCAGGGTTATACTAAGATTAATCGTTATTTATTTACTACATTATAACCTGTATTTGGGACGTCACATTTCAGGAAAACCCATTAATTATATAAAAAAAATCACTTTAAAAAATCCCCTAATTTAAAATACAATAGGCACGTTACAAGAAGCATTAATTCATATGTATTGTTGCATAAGCTTTATATTGCAAATTTTAAAATAATAATGATTTTATTACTCATAATTAATAACTCCATAACATCCTAATAAAACATAAAACAGCAATTTGCCCTTAAGAGAGTCTAGAGTCTGAACTAAGTCGGAACCAGCACGCGTAGCATAAGGACCCCGACATAAATATGTCTATCATTAACTGTCACTTTCTCGACACTAAACAATAGCTGTCTCATTCGCTACTGTCAGAAGTGACGTTTCGGTGTAGAGAAACAGGCCGAGAAAATAGTTTCGCGATCCTTTGTGCTACAAATCTCCAGGCTCCCCTCTGGCATAATGAATGTCTTAATAGTAAGCCTAATTTAAGCCCTCACATAATATCGAAACATTAGAAGTATATTTCTTCATATAATGTACCTACACAGTAATAAAAACTAGTAAAATTGATAAATATTTTAATTTTGTTTATGTGAAAAATCATTCATCAATGTAGATTAAAATCGCGAACAGACAACGTTTTTATTAGCTATCTAAATGTTTTCCTACCTTACAATTAATATATTCTATAAAAACTATTGCATGTTTTAAGCTATTTTTTATCGTATGTGTTGATCCCGAAACCTTACAAGTAAAGTGTTAAGGGGGAACAATAAACAATATAATTTTAATATGCTGGGCTGAACTGTAAGGTTATTCAAGTAGTCAAGTCTGGTACTTTACCGCTATTCCTATTTTTCGGTATTACCTAGGTCGAGCATAGGATATACGCAGACTCGGGCTTCTTCTATTACGAGTATATTAGCTTGCAGGCATCCAATTATGTCATCCACGCACTCATGCTGCTTCCGTGTGATGTACGCAAATTTTAACAATTGGTATAAGTCATAAACTTTTTCTAATGGGTATCCTTAAATATTTAAATACCTACTCTTTGATTTTATTCTAACTAAAAAAATTATTACAAATCGAATTCATTTAACACTAGTTTATACAATAATTTTCTTCAAAAACGAGATTAAAATATAATGTACAATCCACAAAAAAAAACTATAAACTTTACATTTTTCTATTGTTCAATTTACCTATTTTTTACTTAAGCTACTTAAATAAATTATTATTCACTAACATTAAATAAATTACCGAACAATTATGTGATTTCACTCTTATCCCACCGTCCAAGGAACAAACATTAGCAAATCACTCAGTGATTAAACATTTTAATTAACATTAATTTATTCGCTGCCTTACTTAATATAATGTAAACGCTATAAGCCCATGACTTGCGCAACAACATTTAAAGGATTCTGCGGTCAACCACGAAAGTTTGGCTTCCTTCGCACACTGAGTGCATTTCTAATCGTTTCTGTACACACAAAATCGCATTTCTAAGCAAATATTGTTGTCTGTTCCGCGTGTGAATTAAAATACCGGTAGCTGCACTTTCATGTGCTGGTCACGTACAGTACATAAATATAAACCATTTTTGATGATAAATTTATTTGTGTGTGCTCTGACAAGGTCTACAAATTATTAATTAGACACACGCCACTTCCTCCGGCCGGGGAACTTCCCATCGTTTAAAATAATATTATATCTGCAGTGAAAGTGAGATGGCGCTATACAAGACAATAACGGTGTCTCAGTTTAAATATTGTTTTAGCCACAAATCAGGTAAGAAGAACCTTGCGGGCAGCGCAGCGTATGCGCGTCACACGGAATGCTAAAATGCGCATAGCTTTGACTTTACCATAGATAATTTGCAGCATTTTTAACATTTAGCATCATCGCGTTTTGTTAGCTCTTGACGCTAGCAAGGCTAGCATCGTATGTTAAAGTAATGCGTTTCATTTAAAAAAACACATTGAGGTTAGGTTCCCTTTGTGAAAAAAAATGCGGTTAACTTAGCATTACTTAAAAGAAACGCAAAACATGGTTAACGTTGGATGTTAGCGTAAAAACTTAAATCGAAAACCCGAAATGTGATCCCACCAATCAGTGTTTCACGAACTTGGAACGCGACATTGTAAATTGCTTCAAAAACTATAAAATAATGCCTTCTTGTGCAATTATTAATTGCAGAGTAAGAAGTGGAAAGTTTAGTTTTAGAAAAGATATAGGTATAGTCGCGACTGGCTAGCGATAGCGGTTCTTGTAAAATTCGCGTAATATCACCATTTTAAGCACTTTCATTTGTTCTGTGGCTTAGACGTGCTATCGATAAAACCCCTTTTTGCAGGGGGGAAAATGCGTAACCTCACCGTACCCGCCGTTGTTTAGACGGCGAGCGTGTGTTCTCCCGGCAGAGTGCCAGGTCTACCCACTAACCCCCCCCCCCTTGTGTTCTCCCTGCAGTGTCAATTTCTATTATACATACAAATGTCGCATTGTGACCTAGTTAGGATCTGATGCCCATCATCAGATCCTAACTAGGTCACAATCCCAGGAAATTGAGGAAATGTCTTTAATTTTATGGGCACGTCCTATATGTTCCGTGTCTTTTCTGAAGCTAGTCAGGTATTTGCATATGTGAGTCATCATCTCAGGGATATCTCCACCATGCTGGACCAATATAAAAATAAGTACACACAACAACAAAAAATTCATTTTCAATTTAGTGCCCAATTTCAACTAACTACATTAGTAGTTTCTTCATTTTTAAGGCTTTCCAGGAGATCGATCCTAGGATCCAGTGGAAGAGAGAACAGAGTGCCTAGTGCAAGTTTTATCGAGCTCTACTCGATCGTACGTATCGAACGCGTTAACGCGAATTTGTATGGAATAAGAGCAGCGCCATCTAGTAGCTGCTATGGAATGAGACAGCTTCATCTGGTGACTACTAGATGGAATTGCTCTAATTCCATACAAATTCTCGTTTACGCGTTCAATGCGTGTGATCGAGTAAAGCTCGATAAAACTCGCACACAGAACGCGCATAGTGACGCAACATTGCGACGTAATTGTAGAGGTTCGAGGTTGAATTGAAAGTCACCTCTACATCGAAACACGATATGATAACAATAAGTCGATATAAACTGTTAAAAATGTTGGATTTTTTACTTATCTTGATGTTTTTGAGTTTGTTTCGGATATTAATATTGTTATTTTGGGCTTTATATATATTAATGTAGATAACATTTCCAGGAAACCATTATATCCAATATTTTGACAGTTCATATCGAGTTATCATTTTATCATATCGTGTTTTAAGGAACTTTTTAATGAATACCTAATACCGTTTACTAGTAATCCTGAATTTTCTTTTTTAAAGAGGTAATTTAAAAAATAAAATGTACCGAGGCAAAATCTTTAAATCGCGTTTCCGGTTCTTGTCGTGTCTAGGATTTGTTCCTGATTCGTCATATTCCTGATCGGTCATATTCCTTATTCGACACATTCCTAACTGGTCTTATTCTTAATTCGTCAGATTCCTGATTCGTCATATTCCTCACAGGTCATACCATGTACATTAGCCTACACAAACTTATTATAGATATCCTCTACTTATCTATAATGAAGCTAATGTCATTATCATTTTATTATTTATATCGAGTCGATGATATTGTAGTATAATTTTGAGAAGATGGTTTTTTTTCACTTTATTGGGGAAAACAAACAATGTGACAATGAAGTATGATATTTACAGTTATAAATGAAGTTAAGAATTGCACATCAACACCGTTTACCACAAAAACGTTATAAACTTATACTAGCACAATAAAATAAAATATTTGACTAAGGATAAAGCACACGCACGCATATCACACACACACGCAAACACGCACGCACGCACACGCACACACACATAGACACGCACACACACACACACATAGTCACACATACACAAACACATAGACACCACACACATACACAATAGACATGTGTAGTTCCGGATCGTAATAGTTCCAGGAACTATGTCCGACACTGGAACGACATAGTTCCTTTCCGAGGCGTACGTTCCATTTTTGTGGATCTATTCTGTCGTTTCGCGCATGTCCATGGTGGTGATTTTGTAACTCATCGATTGATCGGCAATCGTTATCAGACTACATGACGTAATAAAGAAGAGCGAAATTATGTTCATTACCTATAAGTATTGGCTGATTTATTCCACAAATATACCAAGACTACTTAGACGACGACATTACAAAACGTTAAACATTTTAAAAATCAGTTTTAATCAAACAGAATTATCAAATCGATGCGATAGTCGATTGCCGATGAGTTACAAAATCACCCACCATGTCCGAACCGAGACATGTCGACGAATCGAAGCGGCGAGTCCGAGAGTCGGAGCGTTCCCAATAATAAAAAAATAAAATTGCCTTAAAATCCGTCGAGTAGTTTAAAAGATCTAAGCGAACATAGCGAACATACAGCGGAAGCGAATTCATTTTATACTATTTAAAGACACGGTAATAGTATATGGTAAAGATTACGAGTATAACACGGACCGTAACGTAATGCATAATGGATCAAGGAACTGAAACTGTATGAATAGATATGGAACTAAACCTGTCTATGCCCATGATAGATAAAGGAACTACATAGTTACGCGAACATGATAACGGACATAGTTCCGAAATGTTACTAACCGTTCCAGGTTCAATCCATTACAGGACATGATTTGCGCATGTCTAATACACAACACAAAACATAAAGATACACAAGATTATTTTACATTTGTTTAATTTTTTCATATGTAACCCTTCTGAATCTGCCTGGTGGGACTGCATGCATATCAATATCAGGAAAATGATCCTTATATAATGAAACCATTTGGTATAAAGGTGATCGCTTACCAGCGTTAGTACGACATCTCATAGTTGCAAATAATTTACCTTGTTTACGACAATGCGTCCTAATAGGGATTCTGTAGCATATTTTGCCAATTAGATAGTTGCAATCGTATTTATTGTGACATATATCATACAGCAAATTGACAACAAGCTGTAAGCGTCGATACTTTAGTTTGATTAAATTATATTTTTTTAAAAGATTGTCATACGAAAGATAGCTATGATAACATCTATACTGGACACTACGCAGAAATTTTTTCTGTATCCTTTCAAGAATAATATCATATTTCTTATAAAATGGATTCCAAATTGAAACCGCGTAATCCAACTGTGAGAGAATTAATGTTTTAAAAAGATATAGGGGGAAGATCGTGTGAAATTTGAGCTAGATCGCATCACAAATCCGTACAATTTAAAGGCTTTATTTACAATAAAATCAATATGAATGTCTAAATGTAGTTTAGTGTCAAAGATCATTCCCAAGTCCCTGATTGAATCAACACTCTGGAGCGTCTCATCACATAAAGTATAAGTAAAATTAAAGTAAGGCTTAGCAGACTTGTAATAATGATGCAACGAAGAAATGCATTTTATCGAAAGTAAAAGAAGAAAAGTTACTGTTGCATTCTAGGTACATTTCCAGTATTTGAGTTGTAACGAATTTGACAAATAATTTGCTTATGTGTCAAGTTAAACAAGTATATTTACAGTGACTCCGCCCTAAGTAAATTATTGTCTAGTAACCGTAGAACAAAGTATAACTACTTCGCACGTGTTCGCGATTTCATTTGGCTGTACAATGACGAGATAGGAATATGACGTATCAGGAATATGACGAATTAGGAATATGACCAGTTAGGAAAGTGTCGAATAAGGAATATGACGAATCAGGAACAAATCGTGTCTAGCTAAAGATTTAAAGAAACACATATTTGACACATAGATATAAAAAAACATTTTACAAATAATAAAACCGACTTCAAAAACACTGAAAAATTAAAAATAATATAAGAATAGATACAGATACAGACAACAGAATAGGTTCTATATTGAAGTCGGTGCCAAACGATGATCTCCTTTGTTTTTTTTTAACGGTGGGAAATGCTTTACGCATACCTTGCGCCTGGGAAGACGCAAGGTTATGTCGGACTCTCCGCGGTCCCTGGGGGCAGGGTGTCAGCCAGAAACTGCGGCCTACCGACTAAAACCCACCGATGCCCCTCACAGATGCCTTGGCGCGAGCACGTCCATCACCGCCGCAACTTCCCCATCATCAGATGAGGAAGACACGCCGAGGAGGGACGTGTCACTACCTGACGAGGTCATGGGAACTCGAATGAATACTTCCACGACCTCGTCGGCGTTTGCTCGCTCTGAGTGAGTCCCTCTTACCCCACCGGAATGGGGCCGACGATCTCCTGGGGCATCCAGGGGATCGATAACTGGCGGCAACCGGTGCAATGCAGGACTCGGGCTTCCCAGGCCCGGGTCCCGCTGGTTGCCGTCAGGAAGAAGAGGGCGTGCAAATCGCCGTCTTCTCCGTCCTACCCTCCTACGGCGGCATGGATCAGCCCGTGGATCATCCTCCCGGGCTCGTTCCGCCACCTCCTTCTGCGTCATGACATCGACGCAGAAAGAGTTTACAACATCCCACGAGCGCTCACTCTCCAGCATGGCCTGAACGACCGCTTGGAGGGAAAGGTTTTCACCAGCCACCTCGACTAGGGCGCGTCGCTGCTCGACGAACGCAGGGCACACTGCTAGAGTGTGCTGGGCGTCGTCATCATCTGCGTGACAATGATGACAGCGGGGCGTCGTCTCCCTACCTATTCGGTGCAGATAGTGGCCAAACGAACCGTGGCCACTCAATATCTGCACCAGGTGATAGGAGAGCGCCCCGTGCCGTCTGTTCGACCAAGTGGTAAGGAGGGGTCTAATGGCCTCAACGGTCCTCGTAAGAGTACCGGAGGCCGACCCGCTTATCTCTTCGAGCTCCTCATACCACTGGCGGAACATTTCATTCCGCGCGTCCTCCAAGGCGGTAGCCACCTCACGGGCCGCCATCCTCCCTCTACTACGCAGCTGGTATGCCGCCACCAAAACGTGGGCAACCAGCTCCCATGGTGGGGTACCAGCAAGAATGCAGGCTACCGTATGGGACACTGTACGGTATCCACGAACAGCCCTCAGAGCCATGGCGCGTTGCGCTCGGCGCAGTGAGGCAATGGCGCGCGCGCTGAGGGCGTCGGCCCAAACAGGCGCACCGTACAGTGCCATGCTGCGTACGATTCCCGCATACAGTTGGCGGCAGCTGGCGCTCGGTCCTCTCACATTTGGGAGGAGTCTCCCCAGGGCGTCTGCCGTACCCAGCAACTTGGGCTCTAATCGCCGAAAATGTTCCTCGAAGCCCCATCTACCATCAATAATAAGCCCTAAACGATGATCTAAGTGTGATGTTGTCTGTACCTATTCTTATATTATTTTTAACTTTTCCGTGTTTTTGAAGTCGGTTTTTATTTTTTGTAAAATATTTTTTATTTTTAACTTTTTAGTGAATGAAATCTTTTTAGTGAAAGAAACCCTAATTTAATACCAGGTATTACATTAGCGTTTCCCTCGATTTTCATGGGATCCCATCATCAGATTCTAGCTTGGGTGACCATGGGACTACCATTGGAGCATACTCTATCAAATACAAAAAGAATTTTGAAAATCGGTCTACAATTCTCGGCGTAATCGCGTAACATACACACAAAAAAAAAACATGCGCATCGAATTCAGAACCTCCTTTTTTGAAGTCGTTTAATAAAAAATGTTTTCAATGTAGCCCTTCGGATTAAATTGCAGCAAACTTCCAAACCGAGCATGGTACTGCTCTGCAGCTCCTGTCTTATGCCCTGAAGGGAAGAAGGAGGAATGGAAACGCCTGGTCCTGGTGTCCTGATCTGAGGGGCGAGCCTCACCATTTTTTTAAAATAGTTCCAGTAGTTTTGAGCCTAATCATTACAAACATACAAATAGAGAAATCTGGTATCATGTAGCTTGTATAAAAAATCCATGAAAAAATTAGGATACTTCTCATGTTAAGATAGTTACGTGATACCCAAAGGCAGTGACTGATAGATAAGCAATCAATACTTTCTATAGTTTTCATAAGAATTACATGACTGCAATTAAGAAATATTAATTACATCGGACTCTACATTTTTTATTATAGATTTGTGCATATTATTGGTAAATTGGAAATTTATTTGCATAAGTCATTTACATAACACAAATACTTACTTATTTGAATTTTTAATGTTGCAATGTGGCGGGCAGGCTAAATTGTTTTTGTGTGGTCTTTGGTGCCTATTCAGGTCTTCCTGGACTACGCACCATGTGAGAAATCTCAGACGCCTTAATCGGGCCTTTGAAAAGGCTGAGACGAAATTTTGACATTATCATTTTGGCTAGAGCCTCTTTTAATCAAACAACGTACGCACAAACTAAAAATGAGAGGCTTTCCCAAATTTAATCAACAAATGATTATTGATGCACCTCTGATACCAAATTTAGCAGTCTTTAATTTTTTATTCACGTAGGCGTTTAAACGTTTAAGGGAATCACAGATAGTGATGTTACTTTTACAATATCGACTCTTTATTATTGTTATGAAAATAGACTTTCATTAATATATAATATTTTAATGGAATTTTGTGGAATACCTTGATTATGCTAAGACTATGTGCATTAATCAGTAGGTACTTATATGGTTGGTTTATAGTTCGTAATATTCAAATTCAAATAGTTTATTTGATGTTCATGGTAATTTTACAGTACGGAGGTGCTATGTAACAATGAAACGCCTCGTTAGGGTGTCGCAACTTCTGTGGGCTCTTCAAATTCAAACTCAAATACAAAAAACTTTATTCAACATAGGCCTTCACAGGCACTTATTGACGTCAAAACAAAGCAAAATATTCTAATTTAAAGGAAACATATTTAACCTTGTATGTGCATACATCCTGAATATACTCAAAATGCAAATACAAGTAGGAAGGGAAAAAAAGGTTAAATCTACAGGGGAGCCTTCTCGAGAAGAACAGGCAAGAAACTCGAAAGGTCAAATTTTTTATCTCCTCTTTTAAATCGCCATTTTTTGGTTTTGTAACATACCTAGTCATTGAAAGTTAAATAAATACAATCGGTATGCTTACATACACTTAAAATGTCAAAAGTTATGGAGTTATACACTAAGCATTACAAATTAATTATGATGTTACCAAACATATGATAACTTAGTCTAATTCAAAATCAGTGTCAGTTCTTTTCTGACAACATATTTGTTTACATCAATAGCTATACACAACAACACGATTATTGACATAATAACTTTAAATTAACACCAGGCATTGGCATCATCATCATTTAAATAATCTTTGACTTTATAATATTCTTTACCTACTCATTAGTCTTTTTTACATGCGCTTCAAACTTATAAAAAGGCAAGTCAGTTACACTTTGTGGAACTTTGTTGTAAAAAGTTATACATTTCCCCATAAATGAGCCTCTAGTTTTTTGGAGCCTGTACGTTGGAACGGCAAGTTTATTTTTATTTCTTGTGTTTAACTGGTGAACTTAGAAATAGATTTCAAATGTATTATAATTCTTATAGACATAAATCAAATTTTCATAAATGTATTGTCCTGCTAAAGTCAATATAATAATTTTGCTTAATAAATCTCTTAGAGAATCCCTTGTTCGTGAATTATATAAATAGCGCGAACTGCTCTTTTTTGAAGTACGAAAATACTTTCTATACTAGCAGCCGATTCACACAGTAGAAGTCCATACGACATGACACTGTAAAAATAATTAAAGTAAATCAATCTTGTCGTTTCAACATTAGTACATTAGTAAGTTGTCTTATTGTTTTAACTGCATATGCCGCAAAACTAAGTCTGTTTGCCAAGGACTCAAGTGGGTCCCACTGCAAACGTGAATCTAATGTAATGCCCAATAATTTGATACAATCAATGAATTCAATAATTTAATTATTTATTTCCACAACAGTATCCACTTTCCTTATATTTGCCAATGAAAATTTTATACATTTAGTTTTCATAAGATAAGTTATTAATTGTGAACCAATGCAATAATTTAGAAAGAGTACTATTTACAACGTCAGTATTTTCATTTCCTCTGTTAACCTTAAATATTAAAGTATCATCTGTAAATAGTACTGTATTGCACAGATTGTTAGTGAAGTGTGGGAAGTACAAACAATTTAATTTCTTCAAATATATAGAATCATATTATTTCAAGTTATTCAAGTGTTTACGTCAGATTATAAAACAAGTAAAATTATTTTAAAAAAAAACTTTTTTAAATATAAGTTTTTATATCATCATAATATTGCATTGTCACGCGATATCCATATGCATGCAACATTTCAGCTCAATCGGAAACCGGGAAGTGGGTCTTTAACTTGCAAGATTTCATTACAGACACCGCGACAGGTGAAAGTAAAATAAAAGCTTGTAAACAACCACGTGTCCTGACTTACAAGAGTTTGAATAAAATAGGTATGTAATGTAAACATCAACTTCAAAAAACCAATTTTCGGTGGAAGTTTGCATGGTAATGTACATCATATATATTTTTTTTAGTTTTATCATTCTCTTATTTTAGAAGTTACAGGGGGGGACACACATTTTACCACTTTGGACGTGTCTCTCGCGCAAACTATTCAGTTTAGAAAAAAATGATATTAGAAACCTCAATATGATTTTTGAAGATAGGTATTCCATAGATACCCCACACGTATGGGTTTGATGAAAAAAAAATTTTGAGTTTCAGTTCTATGTGTGGAGAACCCCCAAAATTTGTTGTTTTTTTCTATTTTTGTGTGAAAATCTTAATGCGGTTTACAGAATACATCTACTTACCAAGTTTCAACAGTGTAGTTCTTATAGTTTCGGAGAAAATTGGCTGTGACATACGGACGGACGGACAGACAGACAGACAGACAGACAGACAGACATGACGAATATATAAGGGTTCCGTTTTTTGCCATTTGGCTACGGAACCCTAAAAATGATATTATAATTCAAATCAGATTTATATATACATGAATCGATGGCAATTATGATGACTAGTAAAGGATGCTCAATTATATTAAGTCCGCTTTTTACAAGCTTTTATTTACTTTCACCTGTCCCGTGTCTGTAATGAAATCTTGCAAGCTAAATATGACCCACTTCCTGGTTTCCGATGGAGCTGAAATTTCACATGCATATGTATATCGCGTGACAATGCAACAATAAAAGCTTGTTAAAAAAATTCTATTAATTATTACACGCTTATAAGTCTGATAAAGGTTATTAAAAAATCATTATGAACGTCGTCATCTAAAGAACTATATATCGTAATTATGCAAATTTTAATATTTGACACTATTTTAGCTCCATAACTATAGACTTGTGCATAGTGATTTGCGTGTAAATTAGTAAAAAATTTGAAACCAATTATTGTTTTAGTGTGAAAATGCGAATTGAGCTTATTAGCATATTAATTTATTAAAATATGCATTGTAATAGTATTTATTACATAAAAATGTTGAAAACACATGGCAAAACCAACGTATCTGTCGCTAGAGAAGTTGTAACCTGAGCTTTATCTACGCATTATTTCCATTTCACCATCATTCAGGGATAATTAATTATTTTTATATATTATAGACGTTATGTAACAACAATCGGATTTTTTGGTATATGTGAAAGTAAATAATACTTTGATATATTCAAATCGGCTATCTATCAAAGAAATAATCATAGGTTGGACATAAACTTTCGATGGACCTTCCGATCCTAAGCTGGCTACTTAAAGGAACTTCCTGCAGTCTTCGCGCTACATCACTGGAGAACCTGTGGAGGTGTTTCAACGCTGTTTCTTTCAGCACACAGCCACAGCGAATACTTGAGAGTTCCAGCAGCTGTCAGTCTGACCACTGTACAAAATATATTTAACTCCAAAATTTCTCATGATCTTTGCATTTTGCAAATCTTAAATGTGCCATAGGAACAATCATTGATGTAAGTAAATGTAAAATAAGTATAAAGTAAAAGAAACATTGTGCGCTAAAGAATTTGAAATCCATGTGTTGCCAACAATCTTGCCGCAATCACACCTCTGTGGAATGATGGGTAACTTGAAACAAAACCCTTCACCAACCAAGAGAGAGAGAGAGAGAAAAGACATATGATATAATACTATATACTAATACCTGCTTCTCGCGCTGCTCAGCTTTGGAACAGTCTCCCGGGTGACATTCAGCACAGCCAGTCACATAACAGCTTTAAGTCCCGCGTTAAGCAACACTACGAGTATATCAGAAAAGTGTATGAGCAGGTCCAATAATCGTCAGTTATAATTTATTTATTATTTATGTATTTATGTATGTATATAGAAATAGGTATTTATAACTAAGGGTTATTTATGTATTGCTTTATTCATGTTGCCTACTACATTTACTTACGCCACCAATGTTATGGGTTGACTGGAAGAGATCTCTATAAGAGATAAGTCCGCCCTTGCATACCATGTTTATGAAAGTAACTGATGATATCAGGACAGGCATGGAGGAAGGTCAACTCACCATTCTAGTATTGATTGATTTCTCTAACGCATTTAATACAGTTGACCATGACATCCTTCTTGCTGTCTTATGTTACCTGCGAGTCTCACCGTCTGCAATAAGGTGGTTCTCTTCCTACCTTCGCGGTCGCCAGCAAAAAGTCAGATCGGGTAGGGAATTTTCCGATTGGTCTAATCTTGCAGCAGGGGTACCGCAAGGCGGAATATTATCTCCCATTCTTTTTTCAATATTTATTAACGTTCTTACTTCCGCTTTGGCTTGCTCTCACCATGTATATGCTGACGATCTACAAATTTATGTAAAAGCCGACGTTACCAATATTGACACGGCAGTTCATCGCTTAAATGAGGACCTTCGTAATATAAGTGACTGGTCTGAACGGTTTGGTGTAAAGGTAAACCCTGCTAAATGTCAAGCTATTATTTTGGGGAGCTCTCGGCAATTAGCAAAACTTGACTTAAGTAGTGTTTCAAAAATTATTTACCAAAACCAACCTATAGCTTACTCCTCAAGTGTAAAAAATCTCGGTCTTATGTTGGATAGCAACCTCAGTTGGTCTGTGCATATCAAAGAAGTTAGTAGAAAGGTTACCGGTACATTGCGTGCTCTATCTCGGCTTAAATACTTTCTACCATCATGTACCAAATTACTCCTTGTACAATCTCTGGTTTTACCTTTAATTGACTACGGTGACGTATGCTGTACAAACCTTTCTCAAGAATTTTTAAATAAACTTGAGCGCCTTCTTAATAACTGCATACGCTTAGAATAATAACGCATAGAAGGATAGTCCGGTACTGAGCGCGATGATTAAAGTGAAGCAAAAATGACACCGCTGTGTGAAGTTGTTTACGCGCGACACACGCACACTACGATATGACGGGGCTGCCAGTGCGCGCCACCGAGCAGTTGTTTTCCCAAAATGAGGGAACTCATCTTGTGCTCATGTTGTTAAATGAATGTCGCAATTGTCGTACCTAATCTATGTCTTTATGTTTTTATGTAAAGACAGAAATGAAATGAAAGTTGCCAAATCTCTGTTTATATAAGTACTAAAAAGCGTATATTTTAAAATGAAATAATTGTCATGTAAATAGTTAATTCCTTATTTCTAATAATGAAAGAGGTACGTACCTACCGCGTATAATAATCTTCATTAATCCGTTAATTGTATTTGTTTTCTTAACAAATGTCACTTTGATAATGCTCAGGTATGTCCACATTGTCTTTTTCGACTCATATCATAAAAAGTTTATTGTGTTTAAAGAATACTTACAATTTTTTTTTGTTCTCATAGAAAAGTATGTCGAATAAAATAGTTCAGAACATGACTACGCAACCCCGTCACCTGTTTTCTTTTGTGATGGCGGGGACTTCTCCCCTAGAGCCCTCCTGTTGCTACACAATTTAGGAGCTGGATTAAACTCCATATAAAAATCCGAATGTAGTATGAAAAAAAGGCAAACTCACACTTGACCATTTTTTGATAAGTCCATTATTCGTGTCTTAATTATCGGAGGAGTATGAGGGGGTCAAAAATTTCGTAATTTTTTAGCTCCGATGAACTGTTTCCGAGATATAAGCGTTTTTGTTAATACTTTTCTTGAAATATAATTAAAATTGAAATCCTATCCTACTAATATTATTATATAATATTATAAATGTGAATGTGTGGACGTTTGGATGTTTAGATGTTTGGATGTTTGTTACTCAATCACGCAAAAACGGCTGAATGGATTTGCATGAAATTTGGCTTGCATGTAGCCTTTGACATGGAAAAGAACATAGGCTACCTTTTATCCCGATTCCTTAAGTAGTTCCCGAGGGAAAATTGAAAATTGTTTACGAGTTAAGTAAGCCGCGGGTAGACAGTTTTGAAATTTGGTATTCATGTCACCTATGCTATGGAAAAGGACATGTCCTTAATGATCTCTCAAATAGTTCCCTTGGGAAGATTAAAAATTGTTAACGAGCGAAGCTTTAGACCTAATTCTGAAGTCCACGCAGACGAAGTCGCGGGCAGAAGCTAGTAATATTATAAATGTGAAAGTGTGGATGTTTGGATATTTGGATGTTTGTTATTCAATCACGCAATAACGGCTAAACGGATTTCGATGAAATTTGGCATGCATGTAGCCTTTGACATGGAAAAGAACATAGGCTACCTTTTATCCCGATTCCTTAAGTAGTTCCCGAGGGAAAATAGAAAATCCTAGTAATATTATAAATGTGAAATTGTGGATGTTTGGATATTTGGATGTTTGTTACTCAATCACGCAAAAATGGCTGAACGAATTTGGATGAAATTTGGCATGCATGTAGCCCTTGACATGGAACAAAACATAGGCTACCTTTTATCCCGATTCCTTAAGTAGTTACCCAGGGAAAATTGTTCAAAATTAAAGTCCACGCAGACGAAGTTGCGGGCAGAAGCTAGTTCCTTCTAAAAACAGACGAAAATATGTCCTGGGCTTCTTACAAAATACGGTGAAATTTTTCTAAGTGCCGCACTCCCTTTGCTACACCCTAACATTTTTTCTTTTTTAGGATCAATATGGCTTGTATTTAAAAATCCCAATCGATTCTCTAGAAAATTCTCTAAAATCATACGCATCGCGTCTCGCTCTTCGATGCGTTGTTTTTTTTAACTTCAAATTAAACCTATATTATAAACAGGATAATTAGTGTCGCCTAGTTAAGTAGATACCTAAATATTTTTCATATTAATCATAACCTGTTTAGTCGGTTAAATTGGGACATTTATGTTTCCAAACTGGCAACACAACGATTGAAATGAAAAGTTTCGTATAATTTGTCTTATATGGATAAAATACTAAACAATTTTTAAATCTTTGCTGTGATAATAATGTTATTACACTTTATAATCTTTTCAGATGTCTTGTGATACCATTCAACTGCACAAGTCATCATTATTAATTATTTTACGAGAGATACATTCGAAGCACATTGACCTTGAACACTGCGGAGCTGTCCGGCGTAGTGAGCCATTTATGGCTTAGTTTTAGTTGCTTTAAATTGTGCGCGCCGATTGGGTTTCTATGCGTTATTATTCTAAGTGCATACGTTTTATTTTGCTGAAAAAATCATTGCGTGAACTGTACCTTAGATCTTTGCAAGGTTGATCATCTCCGTTATTTGCAGATTATTATTATTATATATTATGTATATATATGTAGGTGTATATATTTATTTACAACTGTGTGTATATATGCATGTGTTTATGTTTGTATGTATGCGTAGTTACTACGTTTCCTTATCATTTTTGTTAAAATAAGTTTGTTACAAGCTCTCTTTTTATGTTTCTTGCACCGCCTCAAATTTTTCTGCCTTGCCCTCACGGTTGACTGGTAGAGAATGCCTTAAGGCATTAAGTCCGCCTATTGTACCATTTTTATTGTGCAATAAAGTGTAAATAAATAAATAAAGAGTATATACCTTAGCAGAGACCCATGCCCAACAGCAGCAGGCATAGGGTTGAGAATAGAAAAGAAAACGGAACGGCTTTGATATTAACAAGGTCATGTACAGTCTTGAATGAACGATGTCTGCCAAAAGAATTTCTCCTATAAGAGACCTAATGTAAATCTAATATATAAAATTCTCGTGTCACGGTGTTTGTAACTAGTGTTGCCCAAATCGGTCTTGGTCTTGCAGTCTTGCGAGACTTTTGCTGCAAGACCGAGGCAACATCCGGCCTAATAGGCTAGAAGAATAAAAAAATGTTTGCTTTAATAGAACCTCATTCATATAATAAACAGAAAGTAAAAATCGGTTTTCGAATAACTATAAAAACAACAAAGATAATAAGGTATTAAAGATTTTTCTCCATCTCATTCTAGCAAAACATCAATTAACATGGAGTTTATATGGCCGTACTCAACAATGACGCCACAGTTGGATCTCTCTGTCTAATCGCTTCCAAATTAACAGCTTAAAATGCTTGTATCCAATGTATTTCTAAACCGATTTTAATTCTAATTTCACATAATTGCATCTTTTCTACGGTATTTTAATATTTTACGAAGAGACGTGAAAGAATTAGAATTCAATCATCATCCCAATTGTATAATACTCTACGCGAACTACGTTTCGCCATATATTTTTTTCCCGTTCCTGCAACATTTTTCATTGATGCTCAGCTCCTATTAGTCGTAGCGTGATGTTATATATAGCCTATAGCCTTCCTCGATAAATGGACTATCCAACACAAAAATAATTTTTCAATTTGAATCAATAGTTCTTGAGATTAGCGCGTTCAAACAAACAAACAAACAATCAAATTCTTTAGCTTTATAATATCACAAGTATAGATTTAAGATCTTTCTAACTTTCAAGCGCTTTTTGCAAACAAAGTAACTTAAAATTTTATAACCGCTTGGCCGGATTGTTTCGATCCAACGTGTTACGGAAAATACATTTGTTTCTAGACAAAAATTAAAAGTCGATAAATCTCTGCCTGCGCACATCTCTACGTGGTCTATGGGTCATTTGAAAGTAAGGGCAGAGGTTAAACTCTAAACTGCCTCCCGTCATTAATCAACGTGCACTAACCCACCGGTTTTAGCACTCGGATAGTTGAAATAATTTTTAATCATGAATATTAGAAATGTAAACAATCCGAAAAACAAAATTCTGTAACTTTTAAAACTAAACGATATATCACGACGAAACAAACTTAAAAATAATTAATTCTTACCAGAGCGTTTGCATTATAATGAAAATAAAGACACTTGCTGCCAAATTTTACACAAATTGTAAAACTACTCAATAAACTACTCTGACTACTCTGAGCGTCGGTGGCGCAGTGGACTCGGCACTTGCCTTCCAATCGGGGGGTCGGGGTTCGAGACCCGCCATGTACCAATGTGTTTTTCGTTTCGAATTTCATATGTACATTTGTCTGACGCTCCTACGGTGAAGGAAAACATCGTGAGGCAACCTGCATACATCTGCGAAGAAATTCAATGATGTATGTGAAGTCGACCAATCCGCACTGGGCCAGCGTGGTTGACTAAGGCCTAATCACCCTAATATAGGGTAGGCTCGAGCCCCTCGGTGGGGACGTATATGGGCTGTGATGATGATGATGATGATGAAACTACTCTGAATCTTGTTTAATCATACCTCATTATTATGAATTACCTAATAATAATATACCTAATGGTAGAGAACAAACATTTTTAAATTGCCTTAAGAGAAGTAAAAAGTAGAATTAAAAAACGTATATTAAACCTTGTTCGACTATAAAACTAAGCATACTATTACTCATTTTAATATGTGCACATCATATTAAAATGAAATAACATGCCGTATACAAGGTTGGGTACTTTAGAAACAGAACCAAATTTTGTATGCTTGTTCAAACAAGCATGCTGAACAACTTTTACTGTGGGACCAATCTTGAAATCGCCATTGAATCGCCAATCATGTTAAACATTTGTATGAAACAACTGATTTTTTCCTGCTTCAAAAGTAACCCTGCATTTAAAACGCACATGACAGAAGTATTAAGATTGTTTTATTGTCGTCTGTAACAAACTTAGGGACCACCTCAGCTCAGAAAACAATTGTCTCTACATGTCTTTAGTAGAGACCTAAACCCATGCACTAAGTTTTACGTTTTACGATTTCATTAAAAGTGACGTAGGTATAAATCGTTGCAATACGTAAACTCAAACTCAAACTCAAAAATCTTTATTCAATATAGACCTTTACAGGCACTTATTGACGTCAAACAAAACATAAAAATCTTATTAAACAAGAATCTAATTTATTAATTATTTAATCCTTGTATGTACATACACCCCAACCATAATTACGATGTATGCAAATACAAGTAAAATGAAAAAAAAAAAAAAGTTGACTCTACACCTAAGAAGTGGTTGCTCCACTATTAAATATACCAGTTACGCTATTTACATGTCATTTGATGTTTATTTGACCTTTAAGATGTTGAGATAAATTTAAGTAACTCCCAGTTGCACTAAAATATTTTACTTTTTACGAATTCATCTTAACTTTATCCTTTACGTTTGAAACGTCAAAAACTTCTAATTAATGTAGTGAACAACTAAATTAAAGACCTAATATAACTTCCTTGGCGGGATCTAAAAGTGGCACACAATTATACTTAAGTGAAGAGGAGAACAAACCAATTTTACGTATTAGGTACATTGACTTTTTACGATTCCGTAAAAAGTCAATGTACCTTTGTTAAACTGAAATTGTAGAAAGAAAAATATATTGGTTCTACCGGCTAACTCATTGCGTTGCACTTGCTGTCGTTCTCATGTTACAGGTGACATTATAACGATAGTTCTAATGTCACAGGTGACCGAATATCGCTTGTCATGGTGACAGTGACAGCGAGTGCATCACTATAAGCGGTAGGGCCGCCGGTGTGACAGAGTCTTCGACAGGAGAAAGATTAGAAAGTCGAAACGTCAGATTCGTCACCCACAGGCATAGCGACGACAACAATGACGACTGCTATTAACACATTGCGTTGGCCATTACCGCCAATAATTATGCGTCTGCCTGCACTGAAAAAAATTTGTGATAAATGTTATCAACATTGTGATGAATTTAATTAATGAACTTATTTATATACGTTCGCATAAAGTGAATCGATGGTTGCTATCATGCCAATTTGATAAAAAATTAATCAAGAAATATTATTTTTTCAACAAACCACTTTATTGAAGTGATCAAATATTTAGTTATATTAACAATGTTCAACTTGTTAGCGTTGATATCGACGTTGTTAAAAGTAATCACTATCTTTATTCATTTGATGAAAGTTAATGATTTGTTTTATTGTGTTACTTTATGTGTTTAACTGTGAACATGATTGATTTTATAAACGACATGTTCATTCTTATTATTGAAATTGATTAATTTACCAAGGATATTGTAAAAACAACAATGATGAAGGTTCAAATAAAATATGCCACTTGATTAAATAAAAAAATATCTTGTTAAGATCTATCACTTAGCTATTTGTCCCGGGTTGTTTCTATTATGATGGTAGATTGATGTTACCATTCAACTTGTATGGATCAAATAAATCCTTTATCAAATTTATTAGGAGTATATGTTGGGATTTACTAGGTGTTATGTTTAGTCCAAATAGATAACTTGGTTGAAATCTGAATATAGATACAGTCAGCATAAAAAATTACGAGTATTCAAACCTATCAATATACATAAACATTTGACAAAAATCTGACTTATCTCAAGATATAAGATGAACATCCATTTGTTGTGCTCTGCTAACTAATGATAGTACCTGCACATTAAGGTCTTGAGCTAAGGTTGGTTTTGTCAAATATTTTGGTATTTTGGTAGATGTGAACGATCAAAATAAATCATATCGATAAGTGTGCTGCACAAAATGCGTCTGTAAGACTACAAAAAGTTAATTGCAAAATTACAATACAAATCTGGACTAAACATTTAAATTGTAAATAAGATACCTTTTATTTCAAATAATAATCATATTTATTCTTTGATAAAATCAACAAAATAAAACAATTCTAGACAATTTGCATTCTATTTTAAATGTAACAAAACAAAATAACAATTCGAGACAATTTGCATCTTAGTAAATGTAATAAGTACTTACGTAATAATTTTTTAATCGAATAGATATTCTACGTAACAAATGTATGGTATTTTTTTGAAATTTGTATTGATTCATTTTCAATCAATTAAACAGGGTTATTTTAAACTACCTCTTGACTTTAAATATGTTTCTTATCTTTAAAATGAAACAACTTTAGCGCATAAAAGTTTGGTTGAAATAAGCCAAAATCGATTAGGTACTATAAATTTATTCAAGATGAGAAGGTTCTCGTGACAGGTCGAAGTTTTCCGTTTCATGCATATTAGTTTCCATGTTTAAAAATATTATGTTTTAAAAATATAACTAATCTCTTTAGATTATTTTTATCAAAAATGCAATAATTAATTCCACATTAAATAAAAACAAGAATAAGTATCAGTCCAGTTAAATAAAATTATAATTATCAAAAAATTATTTGTTTAAATTTTACAAATAAAATATTTGTGTAAAGTGTATGCACTTGAATCGTTCTGATCCACGATTCAAATACACATCTGTTTAATTAAACAAATATTTTTTTCAGGAATATGAATAATTATTATATTTAACTGAACTGCTATTCTTGTTTCTACTTAATGTGGAATTAATTATTGCATTTTTGATAAAAATAACCTAGACATGTAATATTTTTAAAACATAATATTTTTAAACATGGAAACTAATATGCATGAAACGGAAAACTTCGACCTGTCACGGGAATCTTCTTGGGGCTGATTCTCACGGATTCGAAAAAATTTCGAATTCGATTTTTTTCTCGAGCGGTAGCCACAGCTCAGCCAATCAGAAGATTAGACATGTCACAGTCCGCCATTTATTTAGGGAACGTCGCTTGACTTATCTCGAGTAGTAAGATCGATTTTTCACTTTTTTATCATTCTATTAAATAATGATTTATTTTAGATAAATGAACATGCAATGAAATTGGTTTTTTTTTTGCATAATATGTATTTTTAAGTATTTATTTAGAGAAACAAAATGCCAAGCTAAATTCTACAATATATACATAATGTAATTGAAAATAAATTAAAAAATATACAATAGGATAATCAAAAAGGAAAAAAATATATTAACACCATACCATAAATTAGCAATTGACCTCTCGACTACTCCCGAGCACTCGACACAATACAAGCGACTTTCCATAAAGAAATGGCGGAGCTCGACATGTCCTGTGTTCTCATTGGCTCAATTCTGATTACCACTCGAGAAAAATGTCGAATTCGAACATTTTTACGAATTGTACGAGAATCGGCCCCCTACTATCTTGAATAGACTAGCATTAGTATAAAAAGTATAACATTTTATTGTAATATTTTTACCCTTTTTGTTTGAGAACGTGTTCCATGTTATGAAACAAAAACTTAAAAATAACATAATTGTTATGAACCTTAAAATCATTTTCAATGTCATTAAAACAGCCCTGTGTTGCCTTAAAATAATGTATGATATTTGTGTAAATATTGTATGTGTCATAAAAAACTTATACAAACATCATACATAATCTATCAATCTACTACCTGTAAACTTATAGTTAGTAGATGTAGTAGCCAGCGGCGGTGGCCGAAAGAACTTTATAGTACACCGTACGTAAGATATACCTTCTACCACTGGTAGTAAATAAATTTTTCCATTCCCGTCTTTACCAAACTACGAACGTATGTAAAGTAAATTATAATTATATATATATATGTATTATAAAGTTCTAACTGCCACCGGCGCTGGCAGCTTACTGGTAAGTTAGGTATTAATTTTTGTCATTTACTTATGTGGATGAATAATACTTAAATGAATAAAAAGGATGAGTACAAAAAAAGATTATCTTTATAGCCTCAATCTAATTAAAGTTACAATTACTTAACTTAAGATTATTGTGAAATTTACTTGTGATTTTGAGGCAAGTAGTAATATTTATTTCAAAATCAGAAGAAAAATAGTTGAAAAATATTAAATTAATCAGTCTTAGGTTATCATGTTATAGTGGACTACCCGAATCAACACTCAAAACAATTTTGCGGCCAGTTTTTCACATTTTAGTTTTTTGAGTTTTGGTTGTATAACATTAGATATCTTTTTCTTGGGTGACAGTCGTCAGTGGGACAGTCGCATAAGCTTAAAAGAAATTTATTCTTTGCTTAGATTTGAGAGCGCAGTGTTATAAAATTTTTACAAGTAACGAAATTAATATTACAAGGAATAGGGGATTCTAAATGACTATGTAATTTGACGACGATATTTTGATGTGGAGGCTCTTCAACTTCGTAAGCCTGGAAATGTTCATTAAACACTAAAGTGTTTAACAATAATCCTTTTAAAACTAAAATATATGAATTACATAAATAAACAGCTGTTAATTTAAAAAACTTTAACAGGTCGTTTGGACTGGAAGAATAAATCAAAATAGTGCCGACTTTATAGTGTGTTGATGTTACAGTTGCCCAAGATATTTTTGTTAACGTAGCTATTTGTGGTATGTTTAAATTGTCAATTAAATATTGTGTCTCTATCGAATCAATACTTAAGTCTTGGCCTGTATTAATAATTTCGTCTAATTTCCCTTTCAAAAACATATCATTTAGCTTCAGTTGATGTTTCATAGCAACAGTTAGGGTAAGATTACGTCGATTGCAAGATGTTCGAGCGGCAATTTTAGAAATTCTGTGTTTTGCTTCGTAACGCATAGACCAAATATGAACAAGAGGGCCAAATTTTTCTAAAGCTCTATGATAATGTACTAAATTATGAAATTTAGGTTTTAAAGAGTCTGTACTCAGAGAAAGATATAAAGAATTAAGCTCAGTTATATTGGTTTGCAAAAATTCTGTAGTTCCTTGAGCAAATGCCGTACATGACAATGTATCTATGATTTGACGCAGCTTCACATATAGTTTCCAATACTGATTATTATTGCTAGGTACATACTCTCCTATAAGCAAACTGAAATATCTTACAAAAGTCAACATTTCTGATGCTGACATACGTAAATTTCCTTGATTTATATGTTCCCACAACAAAGAACATGGAGCATTCCTATCATCGGGCCCATAGTTAAATGCCTGCAATCTTTGATTAAGAATATCCATTGTAAATAGATTAGAATTTCTAACAAACTGAATTATGATTATAGTCATAACATATTTAGCAACGCCTTCTAAAATGTCATGCATCCAATCTACTCCTATCTGATCAAAAAGACTAAAGTTTGTAACGGATAGCCATATACATTTTTCCTTTATCCCAGTTTCAGAAGGATTATTAAGCAACATATCGGATTTATAATTGTCAATGTTACGCAACAAAGAAACGTCTTCTTCACACTGCTGTTTCATTATATTTTTTTTTACTTTACATGTTCGACAGGGATGATTTGCCGAAAAACTTTCTAAGAATCCAGTGATAGAATGAATTCCTAAGTTATCGCCTAAAATCAATCCAAGTTCAAAATAAATTTTACCTGTAAAGCCAGGAACATCAAAATATATCCCATTTTCAGAGAGATAGTTAAGTTCATCGATGACACAATGAAATATGACACGGTTGCCAAAAGTAACTCTATCTGATGAGTGGAATAAAAGCATAAGAAAAATGTTATTTAGTACTGAAACACGAGTAGGTGGAAAACATGGAATCGAAACATAAACAGCTCCTAATTTATGTTGACCGGATCTACTTCCTAATACATTTCCGGTTTCGTAGTCGTCAAAAAACAAGAACAGAGGCATTACTATATTTTCTCCATGTCGTTGCTTAACAGTTGTCCAATAGGATCCTTGAATAAAATTTTCTATCGCGCCTTCAGGTGTACTATTGCTATTTAACATCTCCATGTAGTTAATAGTCTCAACGAGAAGTCCATCTAGCGATAAGAATAGTTGTAAGACCTTTCTTAAACTAATATAACTCTGTTCACAAGTAACAGGTATGAAACGTCTAATCCCACCTTCCATCACATTTTCTAGTCTTTGACCTATGACTATCGATTGGGGCTTAATGTAAGTATTTTGTGTTTCAAAATACTTTAATCTCTTATATTCTGTAGAAAATTTTTCCAAAGGTAAAGACAATACGGGCCTAATGGAATTAATTATAATAGGAACAGATGAAGCTGATATTTCATTATTTTGTGATAAGATATTAAGGCACCCTTCAATGCTCATAATTAAAGATTCTGAAACACACTCACGAAAACCATCAACAAATAATTGAACTACATTTCTAGGTAAATTCTGACTAGCATATAATTTGGCAATAAGTTCAGATAATCTTTATTCATATATCAACTGAGGAGATTCTTTAAACTGATTCAATGAAAGTTGTTCTGTTAAGAGCTCATTATTATTTAAAGTATTCATTGGGACACACACACATACATTGCTGCTAGGTTCAGTTTCAATTTGTTCATGGTCAGATAAATTTTCTAATACATCAGTTGAAATACTGGATTTATGAGTTAAGAGATGTCTTTTGTATGATGGAAATAATTGAAATTTTCTTTCACAATTACCTTCTGCACATAAGAAAGTCTTATAGTCATTACTATTGTGCATAATGGTTAAATGCGCTCGAAGTGCGCTTATATCAATAAACATTTGGCATACAAAACATACAACCATGACTAAATCTTATAATTTTAAGTTAAGAACTTTTAATTATTATACATTTAAAATCGCACACAGCTTAAATTATATTTGCAATTTAAATTTCAGTCAATCATTAGTGACTCTGCTAATGTTGAGCCTTTATCAAAAGGGCTAAAACGTTTAACTTTTTTGAATAAAGAACCAGGGTCCATAAGAATTAGAGAAGTAAGAATATCCATAAGAATATATTACAATGGGTATAAAAAGTTCTGGGATTTACTATGACCACGTAAAATTTGATACAAAGTAGGTTGACGAGTTAAGCCTTTTTGTGTGACTGCTTTATATCTTTCTTGTTATGTCACTTGGAGGTAACTATCGTCTTTGACGTGAAACACAAATAAATACTTTTGCAGTTCAAATTACAGTCGGTCATTAGTGACTCTGCTGATGTTGAGCCTTTATCAAAAGTGCTAGAGAGCTTGTAAAAACTTTTTTGAATAAAGAACCAGGGTCCATAGGAATCAGAGGAGTACTCTGCGTTAAGTGACCATATAATTTTAAAACAAGTGTCAATGGCTTCTAATATATTACAATGTTTATAAAAAGTATTGGGATTTACTATGACCAAGTAAGATTTGATAGTAAATAAAGTAGGCCCTACAATCACTATGTATGGTTGAGGTGTTAAGCCTCTTAGTGTGACTGCTTTATATCTATCTTGTAATTTCACCTGGAGATAACTATCGTCTTTGACGTGGAGCACAAATGCTTCTCTTGATTCCGCCTTAGTAGGTTTCCACCGACGTTTTGAGATGCCTTTCAGTTTTTTGGATGCTGAGGGTCCAGCAGAACAGCAATCCTTGTCAGAGATCAGAACGACATTAGGGCTTATAAGTTCTGGCAAGCTCAGAATGGCTGCTAAATTGGTAAATTCTTCATCAGCAGCTGAAACAACAAAACTATATTTAATCCTACATAACAAGAGCATTGCCACCATGTATGTAAGATTGGACAAATAATTTTGAGACATGCGGCCTACTTACCTACAGGCACTTAAGACATTTTGTCATTAGACAATAAGATACAAATAGTTCAAAGAAGAGCTGTTTTGTTCCTTGGATGACAGCTCTTCTTAAAACTTAATGCTTATTTCTATCGACAAATAAAAAGCAGACAAATAAGACAGCTCTCTTCAGAACTACTTCTCATTTCAATAATTGTTAATTATTTGTTTCAATAATTGTTACTTATTTGTATTGATACTTACAGGTGTAAAGTCAACTTATTTTTCTTCTGTCCTACTTGTATTTGCAGACATCTTGAGTATATTCAGGATGTATGCACATACAAGGTTTATACGATTTCTTTAAATTAGATTGTTTTGCTTTTTTGACGTCAATAAGTGCCTGTAAAGGCCTATGTTGAATAAAGATTTTTGAATTTGAATTTCAATTGACAAAATGTCTAAGTTACTACTAACATAGGCCACACATTTTTTCAATTGGTACAGCAATGGCAAATTACCCAAAGCTGACGAATTACGTCACTTAACATCTTTTGAGAATAAGTTTCAAAACATGTTAACGTTTGATAGCTTGTGGTAACCTTATATGTACATAAAATTTTTGTACATAAAAGACAACATTTTCAATTGTACAATATATAAAACACACTGGTACAATTAGCTGAACATAAAAAGGTCATACTATTTCAGTCACACTGCCCACCTGATGGTAAGTGACAACAGTCGCCTATAGCACATGTGGTATCTGTGGCTTGCGCATAACAAGCCTCACAGTGATGCCAATGTACGTTGCCAACCCGTATTATAAGATCTTAAGTCACAGAACCCAGTAATTTTACTGCCGGTCTTACCCATCAAACCGGAACCCAGCAATGCAAGCATCGCTGCTTTGGCGAAAGAAATAGGTAAAGGTACCCACGCAGACGACTCTCGTCTTCCTCTGGTTCATATTAAGAACATTAATAAAAAAATATTTTATAAAAATGTGAAAACTGACTTTAAAACCACTTAAAAGTTGTAAATAATAAAGATTACAAATGACATCATACTTTTATACTTACTGAAGTCAATGCCACTACATTATTTAAGTTCTTACATAATTTTGGCACTAACTTCACTACTTATAAAATTTGATGCCATTTGTATTCTTTTATTATTTACCTACAACTTTTGGTGATTTTGAAGTCAGTTTTCACATTTTTTGTAAAATATTTTGTGTAGTTTATTCAGCTGAGCTCACCGAAACAGCTTCAAAGAATTAAACTAATAAATCAATAAGTATGTGTTTTTATGTTAAAAAATAAGTCATTTACTCCTTAAAGTTAAGGTTTCTTCCATCATCAGCTTAGCATAGTCTAAAACTTCTTGAGTTAATGATTATCAGACGCTAATATCTAAACAGCATGTGATAAAAATGTGCTCATTTGTACTAAATGACATACAAAATATAATTGAGGAAAATAACTTTTTTTGTTTAGCTGCTACTAAAGTTCCATCAAATAGTTTCTTTATATTATTTTAATCTTTACTACATAATTATATTTATATAAACACTTACCTTTTGATAGCTGTACAAGATCACAATGGTATGCGTCTTTGGTTTTCTTAGCGTTCAGTAATTTTATTAAATTTTCTTTCACAAGTGGAAAATTCAAATATAAATTATTCTTTTGTGCAGGGTATGACTTTTCAAAATCACTCATAAGCTAAAAAATTAAATAGTAACATTTCAATATTTTATATGTAATATTTTATACTTAGATACAGAGTTAAAACGTCTAACTCACCAAAGTGTAGCCTTCAGGTTTTTGTAAAGCAGGATACTTCTTTATATAGTCTTCAATACATCCCTGTGGCTCTTTTAAATATAATTCTCTCCTCTCTGATGTTTCGTTCCATTTTATTTGTACTAAAGACCAGGGTGATGAGCTGTGTTCCAACCAAGTTAGGCTTTCCAGTACTGTGCTACTTTCAGCATGTACTTCAGGAGTTGAATTGTGTTCTAAATTTGAAATGCCAGGAATCGAGGACCTTTTATCAAGAACTCCAAGTTTTTGATATTTTCGCCTTGTGTTTAATACTTGACTGACTAATTTACCTCGTGCCTGAATTGATATACTCTGAACAGTTACACATGCAGGTATATAATAAGTGGTTGTTCGTTCACTTGGAAACAGAGCTTTGATGTCTCTGCACCATTTGTTATATACAGCCCCTGTAATGGCTAAGTTTTTGTTTTGTTTTAATATATGTTTAGCTATCACTAAGGCCAATAGGTTTCTAGCATTTTCATTAGGTAAACATTCCCCAACATACTGAGTAAGACATGTGGCTTCAAAATTTTCTTTTAATAAGTATGTTAACTCCAACTGAAATTAAAACAGACTGGTATAAATAGTAGTAAAAATGATAAGATACTTCTATCAAAATATCATATAAATACGTGTCTATTGGCGTAGGTAAGGGGGGGCGGGGGCGGTAGGTGGAGGGGGCTTAGAAACCGGACACCCCCCATTGAAAATCAAGAAAGTGTCAACCTTAATAACTTGTCACATCAAAATTTATGAAAATTCAATTTAAGAACGAACTCCCAGCTGCGGTGTTTCTGGAACGAACTCCCAGCTGCGGTGTTTCCTGAGCGCTACGATATGTCCTTCTTCAAACGAGGCTTAAGAAGAGCATTTCTCTCCAGGTAGGCAGTGACAGAACTGTGCCCCTGGCATTGTAGATGTCCATGAGCGGTGGTTACCACTTAACATCAGGTGGGCCACTGGCTCGTCTGCCACCGTTAGCAATAAAAAAAAAAAGAACAGTTTTAGGTAATAGTTTAGGTGATAGTTTAAATAAAATTAAATATTATAATTTTTAGAGGGAGATATGAGATACCAATATCAAAAGTGTCATAAATAGCAGGTAGACTCTAAATCACTAAATTAAATACATATAATTATGTATACTAACATTCTCGGTGTCGTTTTTATTTGGCGAGACTTTTTCCACTTTGTTAGATTTTTTTTTTTCAGGTGTGGTTGCGGTTTGTGTTTCTTGTTCTTGTAAAATACTTATATTCTGAAGCTCCTGAAACAGCAATACTATTTTACCCAGTCAGCCAAAAATATTCACATGTTTGGGACTGATGTCCCATATTTTTACAGGTTTTTAATTGAAGCAAAATCACATAGCTAGCTATTACTGGGCCAGCGTGGATGACTAATGCCTAAACACCTAACTTAAGGTAGGCTTAATCATCATAACAGCTCATAATTTATATGACCTGTTATGATGATTAACACAAAGAACATAAGAAGGGCGTACAAAACATATAGAATAATCAAAAATTAAACATGTATTAAATTACTTGAAATAAAAAACTAAGGTGTCTCGATTCAGAGTCCATAAGTAAATTTGAATCTAGTTATTAATAACATAAAATACGCAGTTCACAAGCAGCTCCAATATTTTTTTAATAATAGATACCATGTCCCACTTCCATCAATATTTATTTATTTAATATTACCTACCTTACAATACCTGCCTGTGGCTATAAAACATAGAAGACACATTTTTAGAATTATTTCAAAATTGTTTTAATCAGCCTGCAATTGCTAGGCATTGTAAGTATCTATACTAATATTATATTTTTACACTCACACCTATTATCTAGCCCATGTCAGCATCATTAGATCTTGCATTATAGTATCAAATATTTTTTTATTGATGACAGGTAAGCTCTTTGCCTTTATCTCAGCTGATGGTAGGTGATGATAAGGCCGAAGATGGAAGCGAACTTTACCCGGACTCCTCAATCTTACCTCTTATTATCGGAACACAACAATGCTATAAACATTGTTACTGTCGCGACAAACTAAGGTAAGACGGTGGTAGCTAGCCAGGTGGGCTAAGAAGCCCTAGCACCAATCAAACCAGGAAGAAAAACTTCTGCTCCCACTGGGAAACGGACCCGGTGCCCCCGGTGGTCAGAACCACTATACCACAGGGGTGGTATAAAATATATACATGTATGTTTAATAAGAAAATAAATAAATAAATAATCAATGAGAAAATAAATAAATAAGTACAAATATTAGCAATAAACTTACATAAAAATGTAAACATCAATAAACAAACAAGTGTACTCATCACACAAACATCCGCAACGTCCAGGGGTCCAACCCGACCCTGTGGGTTAAGTAATCAGGGTCTCTCACTCAACCAGCCATTCACCAAAAATATTGATATATGGATACAGATAATAAAGAGGTAGGATTTTTTACAGCTTTTCTTAGGTAAACTGGTATCATCATCACAGCCCATATACGTCCCCACCGAGGGGCTCGAGCCTACCCTATATTAGGGTGATTAGGCCTTAGTCAACCACGCTGGCCCAGTGCGGATTGGTCGACTTCACATACATCATTGAATTTTTTCGCAGATGTATGCAGGTTGCCTCACGATATTTTCCTTCACCGTAGGAGCGTCAGACATATGTACATATGAAATTCGAAACGAAAAACACATTGGTACATGGCGGGTCTCGAACCCCGACCCCCCGATTGGAAGGCAAGTGCCGAGTCTACTGCGCCACCGACGCTCATATAACTGAAACTGGTATACTATAGATTAATGTATTAATCTAATCAAAGGGTGTGTATGTATGTACGTAAAATATAAAGATACTTACACTCAGAGAAATATTACAACTTGAAATGTTCACATCCTCTATGTTTCGACAAATAACTGCATTTTCATCAGTTATAGTTTTTAACCACACCTTCCAACTCCTGATAAAAAGAGCTCGAGGCCCAACTAGTGGTATTAGTTCCTTAATTTCATCCACATTCAACGCTGACAGTGACTGTATAGTTATTCCATTTCCTGAAACAAGAGGTGCCTGTTATCATCTCTCATGTAGATAAGACACACAAGCGATTTGGTAGCCTAAAAATTGGTCCTAGAAAAGATAAGTCTGCAAGTAACTTAACAATATCTTAGAGCAGACATATAAGTAATAGTGTATTGAAAAGCGCGGCAACGTTGGTTAGCACCATCAGCAGCTGCCGCTGCTATCGACAGTCATAGCTTTATCGAACAGTTTGGGAGCACTAGAACTGCTTGCTACCTACGAAAGCAGGTTCGCAGCCGGTAGGAACTCATACATAAAGATGAATTTTAATATCTACTTACTTGCAAATGTTGGAATGAGGTCTGGTATTCCCCATGCCGTGAGAAGATCTCCAACTTCGTCCATAGTGTTTAAGCACAACTCTCGAAATTCAATTTCTATCAATACAACGACAAGAGATCGAGTACCAATCGTCTGACTGATTGTAAATTCTTTTTGTGGAGCAAAAATTAAAACCTAATAAGTACCTACTTTGAACACCGTTGTGTGTGCGTGTTGAAACAGGAAGGACTTGCCGGCGCCCCGCCAAAGCGCTCGCTCTCCGCCACGAAGTGTTGCCACATTATTATAAAACGACAGTAATTTTTAGGTAGAATCAACATCATTGTGTTCAATATTTTAAATATTTAATTATGTATGTACATAATTATTTCAAACTAAGCAGTATGTATACTTGTTGTTGGCAGAATCTCAAAGACAGCGCCACTACACAAAGAATAGAATTGAATTATGTATTTGAATAAAAGTACTTATTACAACTTGTACAAGACTTGTATTACCTATTTACCCTAATGTAATGTTAGGTTCACAATTTTTTTTCGATTTTAAGACACGATTTATTGTTCGTCTGTATTCATGTTGTAGTTTTTTATGGTTTGTGCAGCTATATTTCCGTCAATTGGGGGCCGATTAGGTTAATTATTTTTATTGTTTGGAAGAGTTAAGCTTAATTATACTCACTTAAGATTTGTGTGCTTCGATGTTATTATGTTATTGTGATGTCTTGTTTTGTCTCTTTTCAGATAACCCAAAACAATATCATTTTAACCCTTTCGGGCATATTTCACAAAGTAAATGCATTAACAGTATTTCACCAAAAACTTGAGTTTGGCAGTAATGGCTGTGTTTACGACCGATTGCCATAAATAAAGAAGTGAAGTGAAGGATATAGCAGGTTATCATGACTTTTAAAATCTGCCTTGTTCCTATGAGTGAAGGAGGCAGCGCTTTATATTAAATTAAGCGCTGTCTCGTTCACACCATGGAACAAGGCGGGTTTTAAGAGCTCTTAGTACAGATGCCGGCAAACATCTTCAACATTTTTCGGCATGTTGAGGTTAATCTTGCGCACGTAGACACAGTGCGGGGGGCAAGGGTCGACTAGTCAACCAATAGCGCGGTTGAAGTGGTGCGGCCGCCCCACCGGCCACCTGCCTCACTGCCAAGGAGACCAGAAATTTGTGTTGTGCGCATCTTTCAAGATGTTTGCCGGCATCTGTAACCCATATACTCCCGATATGAGGTGGTCCCATCTTAGAGTAAAATCCATTATTTTGTACAACCTGCTCAAAAATGATATATTCTGTGTGTGTCTAGTAAACTCAACTTCACTCAAGTAAACTCAAACTTAAAGTTAGTCATTTTAAGCCTTTACAAAACAGGGAGAGAATGTTGTACTAAATTTCAAGAATTAATTTGAATTTGGAACACCAAAATAACACAAATATTTGATTGAACATATTGTACAAAATCATAAAAATATTTAGTCCCGACATGATGCTTATACTTTCAGCTGTTAATTATTTTACGTCCCATCATCACTAAGTTAGGGCAGGGATCACCCTAAGGGAACAGAAGGAGCTCAATAAAATATTTTTTAAATTCACAAACTATTTAGAAATAAATAATAAATAATAAAAAATAAAAAATATTTTTGTTCACTCGTAAGTTACTCTACGGCCACCGAGAGAATGCGTTTTTGACAGGTCCTATCAGATACTTAAGTCCACTTAAATGTAGACAAGACACAAACAGGCTTCATCATCATAGCTTATATACGTCCCCACCGACGGGCACGAGCCTACCCTAACTAGTTAAGTTAGGGCGACTAGGATTTAGTCAAACCACGCTGGCCCAGTGCGGATTGGTTAACTTCACAAAAACCTTTGAATTACTTCGCAGGTGTATGCAGGTTTCCTCACGATGTTTTCCTTCACCGTAGGAGCGTCAGATATAAATGTACATATGAAATTCGTGAAACGAAAAACACATTGGTACATGACAGGATCAATTGCGGGCCTCCCAATTCTACTCGGGGCACAGTCCAGTGTCGAGGCCACAGCGCCACCGACGGCAGGCAGGCTTAAATATAAGTATATTACGTTTTTGTCTGAATATTGATTAGTTTTATAAGTCGTTTTATTGACAAATATATTAGAAACCACACAGCACGCGCCAACAATGTGTATGGCCAGAGGACAGCCGCTTATACCGGGTGTAACGGAATACCGAAATAATATTTAAGGTTGTTGATTAACAAAAAAATGTTTTATGACTATTCTTTGTATTTTTATTATATGCCTACTTTCGATTTAATACGCTTAACTGTTAAGCGTATTAAGTCGAAAGTAAAAACATTTTTTTTTTGTTAATCAACAACCTTAAATATTATTTTGGTATTCCGTTACACCGGGTATAGACACTCGTATCATTAATTTGCCACGTTCCAATTTAGTCAAAAGTATCTACAGCAGTATCTATTAATTATAAGTTTAAGAAATTCTTTCATTCCAAGATAAACATATACCTACATAGTATACCTACTAACAAAATTGTACCTGCTTGCTGTTCTTTTTTAGGATGTGAATTGTAATCCTTTAGCAATGTACCTTACCTACCTACAAACCATTGTGTTTTTCTTTTACTAATAATAATTCGAATTTATTCATTGTGTTTATTATGATAAATTAATAAAAAAATAAAGACAATGTTATGTATAACAATTTTCAATCCACTAAACGGCAAACTACTTATATTTAATTTTTTCATGTCATTTAATTTTGATAGCATGGGTTTATCAGTGAGTAATATAGGTACAGGTAGCAGCCTAACAAAAGTTTTGCGTACTCGAAATTAAAGTTATTTTGAATTTAATAAATACTAGTTCCAATTGTTATACAAATAGACATACTTCACAAGATACAATCTGTCTTGCGATATTTATGTTGGGCAGTTTTTAAAAACCAAGGTGGCAACACTGCTTATTTCATGTAGCTAACCATTCTAACCAATCACAAAAGGGCTTGCACCCAGTGTCGTTAATTTGAGCCTAATCAAACAGTTTTATTAATGTAACAAATTTCATGATTATATCAATCAAGCTAAATGTTTACATTGATCACATTGTTTTATTAAGTTAACAAATTGAATGATTATATCAATCAAGCTAAATGTATACATTGATCACATTGATTTATTGATCTAACAAATTTCATGACGATATCAATCAAGCTAAATGTTTACAATGATCACATTGATTTATTGATCTAACAAATTTCATGACGATATCAATCAAGCTAAATGTTTACAATGATCACATCGTTTTGATTGTTTCTATTCAGTACTTGATAACTTCTACAATTATTTTATTACTTTAATGCATTACTTGTTAAGTCTAAACATTATATTGATTGCGAAATTTTTAATCAAATATTTCGTTACTTTAATCAATTATTTTGATAATTTAAACAAAGTACCGTACAATATCCAGCAGCTTAGTGAATGGAAACATATTTACTTTGTTAATCTGTACATATTTTTTATAAATATCGACAAATGTTTTTAAACAAGTTCTAAATGGTCTTGATAAGATCAGATTTTTTTCAGTGTGTAATAGGATATAATTATAATAATACAAGAAGTGAAAGGTTATGAGTTCGCGAGTGGGCACTATACAGAAAGTCGTGTTGAAGTCATAAGCGCAAGCGTATATTTTATAGTAACAACTTTTACCGCCTCCCTGCTCTTGTGGTTAAGATCACCCAGTATGGACCTCGAGATCCGGGGATCAATTTCCCATGGGGGCAGAAAATTTTGTGCTTTTTGGGTTTCGTTGGTAGCAGGTCTAATGAGCCCACCTGGCTAGCTACCGTCGTCTTACCTCAATTTGTAGCCATAATAACAATGTTTATTACATTTTTGTGTTCGGACAATAAGAGGTGGGAAAGCCAGTTCTTCAGTTGTTAAGGAGTCCAGGTGAAGCTCAGGTGAGATGAACGCCAAGAACTTCCCTGTTCTGTATAAAAAAACATTATTAAAGCCAAAATAACACGTGGTAAAAAAAACCAGTGAATGATGAGAACTTTGTCGTATAGATAGGGGTATACTTTGTGTAAGGCTTGAGTTTGAATGGGTGATTTTTTGTTCAACTTCAAATTACCTAAACACTGAGAGAAACTCCGCGTGGGCTATCTTGTCTATCTGTCTTAAAGGGTGTTACGACTAGTCATTCGTAGAGCTTCAGGAACGGGTCCAAGTAATAATAAATAAATACAGGGCGTAATGTGCAGTCGCAAGACAAGCAGTGAAAATTTTGATGCTGTGTCTTGACATCATATGTGACAAAATGACAACGTAACCTGTGTTTTTTTAGAAGTTACAACTCATGGAATTCTACAAGGGGCACGCGTTCTTAAGCCACTTACTATCAGGTGTAGTCTGCTTATTTGCCAACTTTGTTGTTTGGCTCAGACAAAATTTGTCTCAACAGCTGATTGGAAATTGGGGAACATTTCACGAGATGAATAGGAAAATAAACTCAGATGGGCTCAGATTAACCGAATTGGCTATAATTCGGTCTACCGTCTATTGCAATGTGACTACATTTGGACCTGGACCTGGATATCAAAATATTTCAAAGATGTCGCATATTTAGACACTGACCAATCATTAAACAAATACCATCGTACATAACGCCTCCGCCTCTGACTTGAACAATTAATTCTAAACATGTCATTCCATAGAGAGATCATTGGTTTTTTAAAATAAATATGATGTAAATAAATACCAATTTACACCTAGCAAGTTGGTGTAAAATCGTACGTAAAGGTGTATAATATTTGCGTAATTGTATATAATTTCTAATAAAGAATGCTAATCAAAATATTTGATTTAACATGGTGAGTTTTTTTTAATATGGTAGGAAGGCTTCCTCATCGCCGAGGCAGTCATGATGTTCGTAAAATCCATCATCCGTTCGTAAAATAAATCATGTTCCCTTGCCTTTGTCTAGCAGGGACGCATCTGCTTGACATGTCCCCTTCTGATGGAGAGCACGGCGGCGATGGACGTGTTCAAAGGCGTATTTGAAAAGGCATTGTTTGGTTTCATTCGGTAGGCTTGTTTATTCGGCGGAGCTCTGCCTCCAGTGACTGATTATGATGATGATGTCTTCCCACGCATATCCGCCAACGGCGACATCCTCAGCAAGTGATTATTATTCTGGATCCTACCTGTCCTAAGTTGTATTTAAACCTATATGTTGGTAACATATAGGTTTAAATACAACTTATTTTAAATAACAGCATTTTTATGAATACTAGCAATCCCAACAAACAGTTGGATAGCGTGGCAGATGAAACAGTGTCGGCATAATGCATTTTTTTATAACGAAACACCGAAATAATATAAAAGGGTATGTATCTATCAGAGGTGGAGATTCTGTAGGATAAATATTGGGGTTTATCAAGCTAGTTGTTTTTCATGTAAACTTAAGAACAGCAGCTCTCCGTCCGTCACAAGACAGGGGGAAGGGGACAACAGCCAGGCCTTATCCAGCCAGAATCTGCCGGGTTGCACCACGTGGAGCTGTCTGACATCGCACCCCGTTTTTCATTTAAACTAAATAAACTATATCTAACCTACATGCACCTTTAGTATGTATTATTTCGGCGTTCAGCTGCGCCCAGTATATTCCCCGATTATTTTTCAGATTTCTCCTCATAAGAACCTGCTCGGTAATCCAACAAATACCTACATACTTCAAAAAAATAGGGAATAATAAAACGATCGAATAAAAAAATACTGTTAGAGATACCATAAGAGATACTATTTTAACAGCCCCCCAACAAGGGGGCTCGGGGGGCGAACCCCCCTCCGCTATCACAAAAGAAAATATGTGACAAAATTGCCTACTGTAGGTTAGGTTAGGTTCAGAACATGACTATGCGTAGCGGAGGGAGCGAAGCGAGCGCAACGTCATACTATTCTATGGGAACCTATACCACTGAAATCATCCAATTTTAACTTCTTCTAATTCTTAAATATCTCGAAAACTACGCATTGCCGAGAGGGGGGAGTGGTACAGGAGGGTAGCTCCCCACCTACCCTCGTTATTAATTTTCAAAAATAAATAACAAAAATTTTCAAAAAAATTTGAACCAAAGTACTCTCTCATGCTAAACTGGAATACGTGTCTCTTGTGTGTTTATCATCCGAGTATGGTATTTTTCAAAGTGGTTTTTCTATTCGATACACTTCATCTAAGATAAAATGCCGCTCACTATAAATAAATCATTTGCCAAATATTGAAAAAAAATGCAGGACCATTATCTGTGGCAGGACGTAACGTTGACACTCAAACAAATATTAGGTCGCTCAAATATTATGAAGCTTCTTATTTTGTATTTGAAGTAACTCAAATGAATGTTTTTAAGTTACTCGCAGTCAGTCGCCCACTTAGTAACACAATAGCCCAAATTTATAATTTTTTTCTTAAAATTTTAATTTACAGTCACTCGTTTAAATACTACCCAAAAAGAATTAACCGAATCGTCCCACCCGTTCCCGAAATTTGCACTTTGCAACACATGTAACCGCCTTCAAAAAGGAGGATGTTGTCAATTCGGTTGGTATGTTTTTATTATATAGATTTGATATTCTGTTCGTTCGAAATGAAAATTTAAAACCAAAATATTATTGTGCTTCAAAGACAATTTCAATAAAAAATATTGATTACTAAAAGAAATTCGTGGATTTATCGATTTCACAGATTACATAAATTATGAATTTATTTATTTAGTTATGACAGATCCGAAGAGTCAGTTACTTTTTTTTTTTTTCTCTTATGCTATGGCTTCGCATAGAGCATTTAGCCAGAGTCAGTTACTTACTTTCGATCAATATCACCAGACTAGAGCTTAAACTGCTCAGCAATCATCGCCCGTATTATGATAACCATAGAGCATATATTTAAAATAGGCACAAGTATAGTATATAAAATTTTATTGTTGAATGTAAATATGTCACACAAGATTAATATTTATTAATGATTTAATTCTCGTTCGTGTTTTGTTTGCTTATGAATAATCAAATAGATATTATTTGTATGATAAATTAGCTTATTATACATAGTATCAATATGGAATGAATGGTGTAAAATGCGGAGATTCTATTATTAAGTAAGCAATGTAGAAAAAACGCAATCAAATCGTATCCTTTTTACTGACTCCATCGATCGCTATCATTAAAAATAGAGATTATTTTATTTTCTACATTTGACAGGTTCGATTGCTAGTTCTAGTAAAATGAAAATCTTCAAATTAGTTCTCTCTCAAGTCTTAACAGACTAAGCGAATGTTTCCCTGAAACTGACGATTCACGACATTTGTGAGCTCACCACAGAAAGGCGTAGTCTGCATGACAAATGGAAAATAATGTAGAGCGTCAAGTTGCGCGGTAGACTACTATCACGGGATTCTTTGCGATTCGGATCAACACAGCTCATAATTATACGTCCCCACCGAGGGGCTCGAGCCTACCCTAAGTTAGGGTTCTCAAGAACTGGTCGATATGAAGCCAACGGCCACGTTTTACCATCGCACCGCTCGCCATCGGAAGGGAGTTCATCCTCACACTTGAGAACCAAATGGAAACCTAAGGTTGTAGAATGAGCTCCCATAAGGACTGCAGCATGGGGTTCTCCAAAAAAGGCGTGAAGAGGTATTTATATTTAAGGTTGGCAAAGCGCGAGTGATGCCACTGTTGCAAGCGTCCATAGGCGGTGGTGATCACTTACCATCAGGTGACCCACATGCTTGCTTGCCACCTTTGTGGTAGAAAAAAGGGGTGTTTAGGCCTTAGTCAACCACGCCGGCCAATGTGAATTGGTCGACTTCACATACACCTTTTAACTTCTTTGCAGATGTATGCTGGTTGCCTCACGATGTTTTCCTTCGTCGTAGAAGCGTCTGACAATGCGATTCGAATTTTTATTATTATTCAACACACTTGTAAGAAAAACAAAACTGATTAACAGAGTTTTTGATTTGGGTAACACAAGTCATTGTTATTTTGTAGACAAAACTTAATTGTGGTATGAAAGTGATCGTTTGAAGAATCATTGTGGTTCGTTGATGCCTTTTATATTATCTCAAGCATAAAAAAAAACTATGGCGTGGATAGTGCGGTTATAGATCTATAGCCGAACTGTTTGCGTTATAACACACACATGTTTTGTGAACGGCTTTATGTATCTGAAATCGGTAAAATTATATCCATTTTGCGAGCAAGTGTGTTGAAAAATTACGATTTTACCAATCAGTTTTCTTTTGTCCGAGATAATATATAAATTTTAGTCACTAACATAGTATTAAGTAATTTTTGTTACTAACCCGCTATGGACTGTAAAAGGTCTGAAATAAAGAGTTATTATTATTATTATTTCATGACGGTGTCCAGCGCAGAGGTGGTAGGTACTCGCACCACAAACGCATTAATACTAACGTTGTGACGCGACTTCAATAGCTGCACCCGCAGATTGAAGTTGGCCTCCTTCAGTATGTACTGTTCCACGTCCTGCAAAGAGGTTGTATAGTGCAGGCAGGCGGGACAGGTACACCTTGGCGATAGCCCGGGCGCGCTGGTAGTGGTAGCCGCAATGTGGACCTTACCATGCGCGCCCACAAGGGCAGGGAGAACACTGGGGGGCTTTAGTGGGTCGGCCTGGAACTCTGCCGGGAGAGCCTCACACACGCCTACCGTCTAACCAACGGCAGGTACGGTGCGGTTGCGCAATTCCCCCCGAAAAAAAAGGCGGGACAGGTACACGGTCGATGTCGCAGCTCGCAGCAGGAAGTTGGGACCTCTCGGTGCGGTGTCGATAACTGAAAGATTGGTATGGCCATGGATGGTGGTGGGAATAATAGACAACTTACAACATTTCGGAGCACAAGATTTTATCGTTTTATATTGTGGTATAATCTTTTTGTGTTGTTACTGTGTATATTATTTTCTGTAAGTTTTTTGGTCAAATCAATAATTATTTATTCATTCATTAAAGACTAGAAAAAATAGAAATAATAGGATTCGGTCCGCAATGGTTCTATCGTTCACTCCATTTTTCTAAAGCTCCACAAGTCCACCGGAATCTTTTGGCAAAAAAAAGAAATCAAGATTAAGCAGTGGGTACCCGGGAAAATGGATTAAACCACCTTGACACAGATTTTTTTTTTGAAAATCAATTGACAAATCTCTTAATGTAATTAACATGATACGGGTTAGTCGATATCGTTCATCAAAATCTTACAACTCGTATCCTATAGCTGGGCACGGCTCTCCATAGTTAGACATGGGCTGATTTCGCTTATTTACACTACGCATGTCATCCATATAAGGAACACTATTTTTAAAAGTACTTTCGTGATATGAGATTCTGGTGGACCGATAGCTGTCGGACATCGCACAACAGCTAAAGATCCATCAGAATTTTCCACCACAACTAGCACATTCCAATGTTCTCATAACTAATCGGCTTTCCTTAAAAAATCGGCGTTGCCTTTTATCGGCCATATTTTATATGTCAATAAAATTTGCAATAAACATTTGCATAAGCGGCAATAAAATTGTTGATGCTCAAATGTTTGGTTTCCTATAATCTGCGGATTTGATTTTTTGTGGCGTTTTAAGCTTTAAAAGTTAAAAAATTGGAAAGCGGATATGCATTTTTATATTTATTGCTAAGAATTCTTTAACGTGACGGTGACGCGTCACGTAATTAATATTAGCCTACTTAGAAGTGCAAAACCAAAAATAAGATTTTCGGTCAGATTTTTGATCACTCGTTCATTATAATTCATGAAGATATCATTGAAATTATGCCATAGTGATGATATCATTGGATGTCGCTAATACCAAATTAATCATTTCGTGACTTCTTTATCTCAAAATTATACCATGTCATACGATGAAAGATCCACAATAGGCCTGCGGAATTGGTTCAAGAGTCAGCCTACTGCCCCGTATATAACCATGACCGTTCAAAACAATATTAAAACCGCACATGTCATTGTCCTTACTTAAAATAGTCATAACAAAGGAACCAACGGGAGGATGGGGACCTGGAGAGCTATTTTTGAATTACGTATGCGACTTCGAAATCACCGATGTGACTAATAATCACCGATTTTCAATAATTCTTATTTTTGAATATCACTTATGTGACTACCTTAGTCACGGATGTGATTTCATTACGAGTGCCCTCACCCACTCGTAAACAAGTCATATATAACTGTGGAAACGTTATCTGTGTTTTGTTTAGAGAACATATTGACAAGTTTGAAGTTGATGTGTGTTGATTTTGAGTTGGATTTAAAATTTTTAAAATTTGTCAAATAAGTAAATATACACGGTTATTTTTTATCACCCTGGAAAAATTAAGGGACGCTTCACGACATGGTATTTGAATGATTTAAATATAAATAAAAAAAATAACACTTAATTTTTTTTAAAAATTTTTAAACACAAAAAATGCTGCACTAGTTGGGAGCAGTATTTTTTGATTTTTTTAGTTTTTTTATACACGTTATTTTTTTATCACCCTGGAAAATTTAAGGAACGCTTCACGACATGGTATTAGAATGTTTTATATATGAATAAAAAAAACTCGCTTACTTAATTTTATATAAATTTTTTAAAAAATCCAAAAAATGCTGCCTTAGTTGAAAGCAGGATTTTTAGAGATTTTTTTATTTTTTTGTAATTTTTTGTAATTTTTTAATTTTTTTTATTTTTATTTTTATATAATAATGGATGTTTTCTGAAGCATCCCTGAAATTTTCCAGGGTGATAAAAAAATAACCGTGTATATATTTTTTATTTCATTTTTTTTTATCTAATATTGGATGTGTCCTGAAGCGTCCCTAACATTTTCCAGGGTGATAAAAAAATAACCGTGTATAAGTTTAAAATCTTTTAAATTTGTGTCACAAACAAACTTTGACCAGTATTTTCTTATATTTTGGCCTAGTTGCAATGAATTTTTAGCCGTATAATAACCGGTATATACCGAAAACGGCTACATTCTGCGTGGAACCGAACCCTTACGTATGTGTGTACTTTATCTATGTTGGCAGCTCCGCGTTCGACTTTCAAAAATAGGATGTTTGGGAATTCGTGACTTCAAAGTCATCGCTGACTATTTAGTCAGCGGTGATTTCTAAATCGCATACGTAATTCAAAAATAGGTCTCCAGGATGGCGTAAACCATAAAGAGGTTTCCCCTAGGGATCGTGACCTGTCACCACACTCTTTCTGAATCCAGAGTGAAAAACCTCTTTATCGATTCTGCTATCCTGGTACCTGGAACCGACAAATTTATTTAAGTCTGTTAAAAACAATGTTAAAAACTGTATTTTATTTTAACTTAAGTCTGTTAATAAGTTTAAAGTAAGTCGCTACAAAAAAAAATGTTAAAATGTTTTTGTACGTAAATACTTACGTCAGATTTTCGATCGAGTGAGTTGACGACAAAAAAGAAATAAGTAAAATAGGTAGGTCTCAACTCGCGCGCAGTCGTGAGTTTTGCACTCGCCAGTTGATGAATAAGTCTTTTATCTACACTCATGTTCTAATTCCAATATTAAGAACTCAACACTAATATTTTAAAGGCATAACTTAAAGCCCTTGGCCTTTTACAAATTACATTATAATACAGGTTCGCCATACAAAACCAGTACTTTAATGTAACTCGAATTCCAATAAAATACAGTTCGATTAACGAAGCCCGACCAAGGAGGTTTTGTCACAATTTTCTTTTGTGCCAGCCAGTACATGTCTATGGCGGCGCGTGCAACAGCGCATGCGCGGTAGAATGTTGGTGTTGGTGCCATTTCTTTCGCCATTTTCTTTGCTGTTATTGGTTAAAATAATAAATAATATAAATGTATGTAGTTTTAGATTTCTGTATTAGTTTCACAATTGCACTGTTCAAAATGCAAATAATTATTAGAATAAATGAGTTTGATTTTGTTTTAATTTTGTGTCTTTTATTTAATTTAGGTAACCTTTGATTGCATGAGTGTAGATAAAGTAGTGTATGAAATTGCGGGGTGCGATGTCAGACAACCTCCTTGTGGTGCACCCTGGGCAACCCGGCAGATTCTCTGCCGCGGGCCAATAGTCTGACGAGAGGACCCCCATATGGGGCGTGGGATGGCCGGGTTCAACCCGGCGGGCCACTTCGTGTGGCCACCCGCTGCATGCGGGGAGGGGCGAAGTCCCCTCTTCTTATGATAAGAAGAGGTGTGGCTCTCGCTGGAAGCCGATCCCGGCGGCTACCTCTGGTGGTAGTAGGGACGAGGCGAGTTTCTCGCCATGGCGCTTCGCGCCCGTTGGGGATTTCCCCGAGCTTCGGCTCACCCGCGCGGCGGTGGATCCAGTGGGATCTGCCGTCGGGCAACCCATTACCCGCACTGAGCGGGCCGGGGGCCCGGCGCACTGAGCGTCGGGCCACATGGAAGACAACCACAGTAAAAAACCAGTTGCGGGGTGTAGAGCGGCGCAATTCTGCGCCGCTCCACAAAGCAGCAGAGCCAGGCGGAGAGTCCGGCAACGGACATATCACGGGCAGGGGGTCAGCGGGAATAAGGCCTGGCTGTTGTCCCCTTCCCTCTGTCTTGTGACGGACGGAGGAGCTGCTGGGGGGGTTTTTAGTGGGTAGGCCCGGGCCGGGTACGGTCTGGGGAGTCCCACATATCCTCGTGGTTTGGCTCGACCACGAGGAATGCGTAAATGCATTTTCCCCCCTCCCAAAAAAAAAAAGTGTATGAAATTGCACATAATTAGGTCTTAAAACACTCGTGTGGTACTATTAAAATTCTCGGCAAGCCTCGAATTTTAAACACACACTAGTGTTTTAAGACCCCCTATTATGTGACTATTTCATAAACTACTATTAAACTTGCTTGCTATCAAGCGCGGATCCGCCGTTGTGGGCACGATAGGCATGCTCACAACCCTAGTGACGTCACACTTTCACGGTCAGGAAAACAATGAATCTTGGTCAGGGCGTCATATGCTTTGTAAGCATCTCCTTTGTTGGAATGCACTATATAGATCATGAGCGAGTTCATACTCCAACTCACATTTCACCAAAAAAAGTAAAACTAATAACATAAATTAGCTAACGAAAAAATGAGTGAATTTTAATTTACATAAATCAACAATTTCTGCTTTAGCCTCTTATGAAATCAGGCGTCAAATCAATGTCTGAATCAGATGAACTCAATTGTGTTAATACAAATCTCTGCTATACGGAATTATAAACAAAACTCTACACTCCGAAAAACAATTGAAAATGGGATTGCCGCTTTCCCGCCTATTTTTTTCTGTGAACGTCAGCTATTCAGCCATCTTCATTTTCATCATTGAAAAAATGGTAAATATTTTCCCAAATCTATGTTATTATAACGAAATAGTTGAAAGTAAATTATATTAAAGTCATTTAGAAAAATATATTCGTTAATCAATACTTTATGTTTTTTCAATTTTACATCGCGCTGTAATTGGGTGGCTGTATAAAAAGTTAGAACACGGTGCAATAGAAATGTGAAAAAAGATTTTTTTTTTAAATTTGACAGCTGACAGTTGAAAACGATACTCCCTAGGGCTGGTTCCCTCAAGGAACTTCAGACTTACTTTCCGTGTATGAGTAATGAAAAAGCTATTTTTGTCCCTGTTTACGAGGGACTAAGTATAGCTCTTTTCGAATAGATGTGACAAAAACTCGATCTAGTCAATAGATTCTGAAAGTCTGTACGGCTGCACTGTCGACATGTAACGGAAACTCACGCACACCGTGCACTTAAACTAAAAGTAAATCTTATAACATTACCGAGTTAATCACAAGTTGAGTGCTTGGGCAACAGCCCGGCCTTGTGGTCGCTTCGAGATGTGCTTCTCTTTCGCAGTGAAGTTGCGACATAATTATCTGTGCCTATTAATAATATACCTGCAGGGCTAGCTAAAGACACAGAATAGGTAGTTCCACGTACTAAAGATATGGGTAAATTAGCGACGAACCCACGACTCTTAGGTTCGATTTTCGGTTATTTTTATATAACGAAGTTAACAAGCAAGCAGTGTTACTAACTCACAAAAATATTTATTCCCAGAACAAAAACCCCTATTAAAAAATTATATTATAAAAAAATAATAACGGTTAACAGTATGATAAAATATTAGTTTTTCATTTAACTCCGCATTCTTAGTAAAAAATGTCAAATAAGAAACCGATACAAAACGCCGCTGAGCCACTAGGTCGACAAAAATACGATTGACTAAATTGCGATATCCCAGGCCAACGCCTTCGTTTTCACAAGTATATTTTTCTTAATAAAAAAAAGAAATATTAAGAAGTAGTCATAAAACCCGAAAAATATGAAGCCTCACTTTGTGAGTAAAACCCCTAAATTGGCAATCGTTTAAGCAAGCAGACTGACTTGATTGCAAGTGGCTACAATCTCATATAAGGCCCTTCGTACACAGCGCTTCGCAAATCTCCGATACCCAACAATTTTAGTCTCCAAGGGACTATCGCAATACAAACTGACGTATGAACAAAAAGTCGACAATGTGCGCCATGCGCGTCTCGGTCGGCACCTTAGACTATAGATACAAAAGGACATGAAATACCTACGAAAAAAGCGTGCCAAAATTTGGGTTGGTGCTCTAAGATGGCGGAATAAACTGGGACGCCGCATCCAAGATTCCACACTTTTAATGTTTTTATTTATACAATTCATTTAAAAAAATAAATGAAAAATGTACAACTGTAAAATGCACTCACAAATAACGCTCACTGACTGATATTTAGTACAACAACACGGTACGGACTGGACGCAAAGAACATCGGCCAAAACCCCATAGTAGCTGGACCTGATATTAAATAACCATGGGCATCATTACTTTTGTATTCGTTATAGACCTAACATTATTTGAATTAGTCCCATAGCTCAATAATTCATTAAAAACTTCAGGAATGGGAGATATTCTCTTTTTCCTTTTTTTAGGTTGGCTGTCTATTCGGACCCGGAACCCTATAGAAGTCGATTGCTATTTGGACCCAGAGCATGAAATATGCAGTTTCATTAAAGATTCTGTGTGTGGTCACAATTTCTACCTTACCTAACCGGCAGTTTTCAATTTATCCTAGTTATTTTTCGATTATGATTCTATCGGGTCCGAATAGTAATCAACTTCTATAGTTTACGGATAGGGACCCGGGGTCTGAATAGCCACTCCGTTTTAGGTTAGGAGTAGGAGCAATATATTTTTTAATCCTTGAGTAAACTTAGAACTATGTTAAAATAATAAGAAACGTTACGTGAACATATAATATTTAATAGGATTTCATTAATATACGAGTATGTAACAATAAGGATGTTTGGAAATGAAACACTTTGATTCTCTAAAGATTTATTCAATGTAGTCTCTTATATTTATAAAAACACTGTCTAAAAAACCTGCTGGTACCGCTATTGTATTATCTTGGTGCCTGACCTGCCCAAGGTATCTTAGACCACAGTCATAGTCATAACACGGGCACAGCATACAATTGTTTTCCAGTCTACCAAACAACTACAAATATTCTGTGATAGCTTCCTTTCCAGACACAATATTTTCTATCAATACTTATATAAGATAGTCGTAAGAAGCAGATGATATCAGAGTTCGTGAAACAAAATAGGGGTCAAAACACAGCACAAAGAAGAATCAAAAATCACACAGTAGAAAGAAGCAAACGCAAAGATTGACTGTAAAGTTAAAGTGTAAATTATATCAATGAAAGACATAATATGTCATTCGATTTCGACAGTGACGATCCTTTACACGCAAATCACCAAAAAAGAACCAATACTTTGAATTATGCATCGTTTGCTTAGTATTATACGTTTCAGCAAGTTAAAATACTATTCTCAAAAAATAAACACATTTTTAATGTTGTTAAGTGTTATTTTTGGAAAAAATATCTTATTTTCAATTAAGCGCGAAGATGTAATGTTTATACGAGAATGTGAAACGGAACTTAACGTCATTTTCAAGATCTATCATCTATGGTGAAAGCCGTTCAAAAACTATATTACGATTTCATATGCGAAAAAATTGATTTTACGAATTCATTATTTTCTCTGAAACTCGAAGTTCTTGAGGTTTAATAGTTACATTTTTAAAATGAACTCATAAAAGCATATCTTTTAACATACATTTGATTTATGCCCATAGTCAGGTCCAATTTGGCCATTGTTCTTTATTCGTGCCATAGTTAATACATAGCGAGTCCATTGGTGTACTTAGTCTGAGGTCGGCACTCTCCGTTACATCGCATGTTATGTGTTCATCATACAATTCTATCCGTTTTGATTTTGATTTATTTTATGGTTCACTTGTCTCCACTAAGCGTTTAATTAATAACATACAAATAAAACATGCGCATCGAATTTAATAACAATGTTAATAGCATTGTTGTGTTCCAACAATTAGAGGTAAGATAGCCAGTTCCTCCGTTGTTGAGGAGTCCAGGTGAAGCTCGCTTCCACCTTCGGCCTTATCGTCACTTACCATCAGGTGAGATGAAGGTAGAGTTGCCGTCTCTAAAAATCAAAAAGCCGGACTTACCAGTAAAAAAAGCCGGACTGTTGGGTACCAAAGTTGGACATAAATATTTTTTTTTAAATGACAAAAATATCGAATAAATCACATATATATCACATAAGGTAAAAGCCAGACTTTTGAATACCTACCAAAACCGGACGCTAAAAAAGGGATTATTGATAGAAAAAATAATGAAACACACAGTTGCGAGCGAATCAGCCAATCTCGTCTCGCTCGCTCGTTCGCTATTGACTGAAGTGATTGATTGAATTGATTGAACGATATTATAAAAAACCTAACAAACCTAACAAAAGCCGGACGGGCCGGACGCTGTCAAATTTGACCGGACAAGAGGTCAAAAAGCCTAACCGGCTTTATCCGGACGGATGGCAACACTTGATGAAGGCCAAGAGCTTCCCTGTCGTATGTAAACCTGGGTTACAGTAAATATAGGTTACAGTTACGCACAATCAAAAAAGGGATCTCTGTGCCAGCTCACGTGTTCCCTCTTTCTTACAATCCCGAGTGCTTTAAATGAGACGCGAAGAAGCCGTTGGAAGAAGGTTTGTAACGAGGTGCAATTGTTGTAGAGGTGCAAAACGAGGTGTATTTGTAACGATTGGAGAATATATATATATCAGTGACACAACATTGGTGCTTCATTTATCTGGCCCTACGTACCCACTGCACCACAGCGCCACCTACTGCTAGACCGTTACACCCGCTACAGGTTTGTTGCGAAAATCAGCATCAGCATCACCATCCGCAGACTAACAGCATTATTTTAAACATCAGTAAAAGTTAATGACACTCGTTGAAGCATACATTTTTTTGTCTGGAAGCTAGTGAATTATTGTCTGACATGCGCAGTATTGTAATAACAAACAAGTAATTCATACGTCAAAAGTTGTAGGGGACAACTTTTTATTAAAACTTGTCATTTATTCAAAATAATATTATATATTTTCAAATAATTTCATGGTAGGATATCTTTTATTTGATTATTTTATAAATATTAGATCAATCAACATCCACTGATACTGAAAATAAAAATCTGCATAAGCAACATCACTGGTTGAAATACCTTTACATCTCTGGGCTTTAACACTTGTTTGCCTCCCTTATTGTTGAAAAAATTTCATCGAAAGACACCGCACGCGATGTCAATGTTCAGAATTCTTATCTTTGCGTAATAATATTCAATTAATATATTTCGTTCTGCGCGCCGACATTTTACCAAGCTAGTTGAACCTGGATGGGAAAAGTGAACGGTTAGAGACGCTCCGAAGTCCGAACAGCCTTGTGTGGAACTATTCACACTCTCAAAGTATGTGACATCAAAATTACTTAGCCATTAGCTCCTGAGTATTATAAACTATTGAACTATAAGTAAAATTTTTTGCTCATTTTCTTCCTTCGAGCTTTCGGCTCTATCAACTATGTATCAACGCAAACTTCTAAAATTCTTCAGATACGTTACTTGGATTTCTTCTTTGTAACTAGCTAAAACTATCTACATTTAGATTGTTAGATTTTCAGCTGCATCAAAGGCATCAAGTGAAAAATATAAGCACATTGTTTTTCCTAAAAGCATCGAACTTTTTCCTTTAAATATAATTTAAATAATGTAATACTTACATTGGTAATCCTTGTATTTATGACACTACACCTCCATTATTATCTTTAATATTTTTATTAGTTTGACTCATTGTAATGAATAAATAATTGCAATTGGCACATTGACTAGTACAGGGATCTTAACATTGATCTGGTAACTTAGGTCACCCAGATCCCAGGTCACCCCACGATTGGACTGATGGAACACCCCGGAAGTTTTTAGTGGGTAGACCCCGATTAGCGGGGGAGTCCCACATAACCACAAGGGATTTCTCTTTTCACGGAGCCCCATTCTCTTAGGTAAATCTTAAAATCATTTCCAACAGGGTTAAAAGAGGGGTCTTACCATAATCGCTTAAAGCAAGATTAAAACAATATTGAACAGAGACACTGCTATTGAAGTATATTGCTATTTCACTCCCGCTGCGGATTTGATACCATTCCAAACGAGCATGGTAAGGAAGGACGATGCCCTCATCCTGCGCGCGGCGAGTTAGTTTTAGTTCACCAGACGCATTGTGGAGGACACTGAAATTCTGCTACAGCCCACGGATTGAAATTTGTGTATCTCAATGTAAGTAGAGGTAACTCATTTAGTCGTCTCTCACGACATACATGGAAAAAAAGAGAGCGACGACACAAAACCTGTTACTGCACGGAAATGGACGAAAATTTGAAGTGAATATAGTCAAAAGCGCCCATAAGCTGGGACTCTATACTTGCTTACCCACCCATGTTCGTAATAAACGATTCTACAATCAAACTATACTCGTACGTTCATTAAAATATGAAGCAAAAACTGTTCAAAAAGTCCCTTTAAAACACGTTAAGTTGTTTTAGTGTGATACTCAAAAACAATCATTCAACCCCTATTCCACCTTTTTAAGGGTGAAATTAAAAAATAGACTAAAACGTAATGTGATTTCTCATTTCTAATTAAATACAAAATTTGATGCTTTTATCAATTAACTAAAATAGACAAATTTCATACATGTAGCGTAAAATATGACTGTTCTATACAAACTTTCCACCCCTAATTTACCCTTAATTTTAGGGTAAGTTAGGGCAAAAACGATAACGAAGTTCGATATGAACAAAATGTACGGGATTGACATATGCCATCGCTGAATAACGTGGCGAGTCGATCAAAGTCATCGATATGTAAGTTGGTAGACAAAATGATTCGCAACGAATCGATGAAGTAGCGAATTGTTTTTTCGTAACTTTCATAATAATATAGTAGGTAGGTACTCAACACAAATAACTCATTTTACATTAAAATGAACTCGAAATATTAATTTTCATTTCTCATATTCGGAAAGTAGTGTTGTTTTGATCTGATTATTGGGTGGAAAATGCTGCTTCCCTCCATAGGGAGGGAAAAACTCTTACAAATTACCTCCCACCTAAGGGCCGGAATGAACTTTAAAAATAGAACTGTTGTCAGCTGTGAAGTTTTATGTAAAAAAACTAATTAAAAAAATGCTGCGGCCATGTGAGTTTCTAAACAGCCAGTGTGAACTTAGCGCAAACTTTTTTGAGCGGAATAAGCCGCAACAGTTACGCGGTGAGTTCCATATTTAAAATTTAAAAAGTCGACATAAATTGGCGGGATACTATTATATATTATCAATAAATAGTTGAGATAAAAAACTATTTTTATTTTCCTCATATTCGAAATGAAAAGTAGAGTGTTTAACACGGGTAAAAGAATCAATTCCTACTCGGACTATAGGCGCCCTCGCTGCGCTCGGGCGTCTAAATACCTCGGGAATTGATTTTTTTTTATTGCAGAAAGTTGGCAAACAAGCAAACTGCCCACCTGATGGTAAGTGGTAACAGTCACCTATAATACATGTGGCTCTTGTGAGATTCGCAGCAAAACTGCAACCCCCACAAGAACCACAGCGTACGTTGCCACTTGTGACACAAGATGTAAAGTCACAGTACCCAGTAATTTCACTGCCATATCTTACCCTTCAAACCGGAACACAGCAATGCAAGCACTGCTGCTTTGCGGCAGAAATAGGTAAGACGGAGGTACCTAAGGTACTTAAGGACTGGAGGGAGGCTCTGTACCAGGGTCGTCTACCCTGGTACAGAGTCTCCCTCCAGTCCTTCTTTCGATCCTCGATTAACAATCTACTATTTAATCATTTATTTTACCAATTATTTTCCATTTCTCAGCTTTGAGTACTTAGATAACCAATATGCTGTTTTCTTACAGAAATAACAATTCGATACAGCGATCGCTAATTCTTACATTGGGTTGGAATTCGTTTTAGTTATTACAGAGACGATGACGAATTTAGTTATCGTTTCGCTATGAATCGATTGCCACTTGTCCAAGCTCCCTGCTGGCCAAATTTCACGTATCTCGTTGAAATAGTTTATATATAAAACTTAGACGCACTACAGTATGCCATGCGCACGCGCACGGAATCAGTATTTATACAAAATAGCCATCCGACCGCGCACAAGGTTGTATTTGGTAAATGAATTTGCATCAACTTGACATTCTATACGGTAGGCAATTCTAAAATTTACCGTACGCCCGAATAGGCGCGTATTCCGATAGCGTATACCATTACGCAAGATCGGCATCTATGCAATTGTATGCTCGCAATGAAAGAAAAGTAAATAAGTCTTTGAATAATTATATTTGTCTAGTATGAAGACTGTGATTTTACGTAATATAAACTTAATATTATAAGTAATAGAAAACTTATTTTATAAGGAGACTAGCTGATCCGGCCACGCAGTGCTGTGACTGTGACTCGGTAGTCTCGGTAGTTATGCTGTACAACGCCATCTACCGGATGCTTTCCCAACCTAGATGAAGTGTTGTGTTGATAAATTAACTCACACCGCCATCTATAACAAACTTATGGAACTAACAAATAATTACAAACAATTTAGTTCGCAATAATAAATATTGCGGTCAATAATCGAGATAAAAAATCCGACTTCAAAAACACTGAAAAGTTAAAAATAATATAAGAATAGGTACAGACAACATCACACTACTCTATTGAAGTCGGTGCCAAACGATGATCTCCTAGAAAGTCTTAAAATTTGTCACCGACTTCAATATAGAAGTGTGATGTTGTCTGTACCTATTCTTTTATTATTTTTAACTTTCCAGTATTTTTGAAGTCGGTTTTTATTTTTTGTAAATTATTTTTAATTTTAAACCTTTTAGTGAATTAAATCTGTTTAGTGATTCGATCGATTTTCATAGGATCCCATCATCAGCTCCTGACTTCGGTGACCTTGGGACCATCCCAGGAGTATACTCTATCGAAAACAAAAAGAATTTTGAAAATCGATCCACAACTGGCGGCGTAATGGCATAACATACACCCACAAAACAAACATGCGCATCGAATTGAGAACCTCTTCCTTTTTTGAAGTCGGTTCTATCCTATCCTATCTTTTAAGTTGGACAACATTACATACTTACATTAAGCCAAATTTCATCAAAATCGGTTGAGTAGTTTCGAAGTTTATCCCGGACAAACACTGTGACACGAGATTTTTATAAAAAAAAAATAGATACGCACTTGATTATTAAAAAGCGAGAGTTTGTTTGTCAGATCAGTCCTCGTCCTTGTTCATTTCAAGAGTTTGCTATGATTCGCTACGAAATCACAACTGAGCTAAGGGCACCAATATAGGGCAAAGAAGTGCGAGCCTAAAGCGCTCCACACACAAAGGCGGAAGCGGCACGGGAGCGGAGCGGAATTTTTAATAATGTTCGTGTTGCTATGGATCATGCCACACAGAAAACGTCAAGCTTAAATGTTAAATGTCACTGGCTTAAATGTTCGTCGCCACAGTAACAATGTTTTCTTTGCTGTATTCCGACAATTAGAGGTGAGATAGCCAGTTCTTCAGTTGCTGAGGATTCCTGCAGGCCTATTCTCTAACTTCGGTTGCTAACTAGAACTCTCATTTTTGAAAAAAACGTAACATCCATACTGCTATCATGAACGCCGCCGTAACACATAAGATCTATTTATTTATTTAATATTATGGCATACACAACAGGTTACAATCATAACTTATACTAAATAGTAACAATTAAATATCATTTAAACCAGATATAAACCCAAAAACGTGCACACACAGCATGATTAAAACGTTAGCACGTAAACAAAGTATATAACATAACATAAAAAAAAACAAAACAATGGAGAACAAAAAATTAAATAAGTGGAAAGTGACGTGACACTAACGATTAAGTGGATTAGTTCAGCTGATGATATTTTTTACTGTGTACCTGAACGCAATATGTTTATTTAAGAAAATATCCAGCTCATCGTGTTCCAGTGACAACTCGTTATATAAACGACACACCCGAGCTATGGGGTTATAATAAGAAGTATTGTTCTTATATACATGCAGGGTATTTCCCTATTCCCTGATAGATTTTCCCTCTTTCGTTTTAAATGTCTAGTGTTAAAGTTAATTAACTCAAGTAGATTCGGTGTATCAAATTTAGAGTGGATAATTTTAATCATTAAACTACCTAGTAATGGATATAAAGTTTCTTTCAAAAATGACAGTTCTAGTTACCAACCGTAGTTAGCAGGTAAAGTTCACTTCCATCCTCCTTATCGTCACTTAGCATCTGGTGAGTGAAGGCCAAGAGATTTCCTGTTGTGTGTAAAAATGGAAAACTACCTTTAATATTGGACCTCTAATCGAGGAGATGGCCCACTTGAACGCTATAAATCAACACAGAACACGAGTGGAATACCAAATAGATGATGCGCGAAGCCTTTTTTAGGGTTCCGTACTAACAAATGAGAAAAAAGAACCCGTATACGATCACGTCGTTGTCCGTCTACCCGTCTCCCTGTCTTTCTCTCTGTCAAGACTTTTTTTCTAGGGAACGTTTAGATATCAAACTGAAAGTATATATCAAACTAGCTGTTTCCGCGTACTACGTTTCGCCATATATTTTTTCCCCGTTTTTGCAACATTTTTCATTGATACTCAGCTCCTATTATTTGTAGCGTGATGAAATTATAGCGTATAGCCTTCCTCGATAAATGGACTATCCAACACAAAAATAATTGTTCAATTTGAATCAGTAGTTCCTGAGATTAGCGCGTTCAAACAAACAATCAAACAATGAAACTAACTTGTCAGCTTTATAATATGGAGATCGGGGTCGCGCTCGGGTCTACGGTCATTTGCAGCTGTGAAAATACAAACTTGCAAGTCAACTTAAATTAAAGATATGGCTGATTATGTGGCATGTCTTCGCATATGTTAATTTTTATAATTATACTAGCTGTGCCGGCGAACTACGTTTCGCCATAATAACGGCGAACTTGCGTTTCGCCGTAATATAAAATAGTTTACGACCTATTCTCAGACCTACTGAATATACACAAAAAATTTCATAAAGATCGGTCAAGTCGTTTCGGAGGAGTTCGGTAACAAACATTGTGACACGAGAATTTTATATATTAGACGAGAATTTTATATATTAGAAGACTATAGCTGTGCCGGCGAACTACGTTTCGCCATAATAAAAAATAGGTAAAAAATAGTTTACGACCTATTCTCAGACCCACTTGAATATAAACAAAAAATTTCATAAAGATCGGTCAAGCCGTTTCGGAGGAGTTCGGTAACAAACACTGTGACACGAGAATTTTATATATTAGACGAGAATTTTATATATTAGATTACATCAGTCAGTGTATTATTTCCTAACACTCGCTAATTACCTACTTGTTTCAAGTATTATTTTTATTGTTGTTCATAAAATTATGAGCATTGTGTCTGTCCACCGCTTGAACTTATGCTAATCAGTAACTATTAGTTTAACTTATTTATTTATAAATTAATCTACTCAATTATTATTGTTGTTAGTTTACCAAATATAATAAAATAAATTAAATTAAATATATTGCGATTTCACAGGGGAATCAAAACTTAAGGGTATTTTTTTTTTATTGCAACTATGTTGGCAAACAAACAAACTAGTAACAGTCGTATACACGTGTCTCTTGTGAGATTCGCAGCAAAACTGCAACTCCCACAAGAACCACGGTGTACGTTGCCAACTTGTGACATCAGATGTAAAGGTACCCAGTAATTTCACTACCATATCTTACCCTTCTCAAACCGGAACACAGCAATGCAAGCACTGCTGCTTTGCGGCAGTAATAGGTAGGACGGAGGTACCCATGCAAACAGACGACCCTGGTATGGACCTAGAATCATGAAATTTGGCATAAAAACAGTGTCTTACAGCACAAGTTAAGGAAAAAAAGTAATTGTGGTTTTATAAAACCACGATGCAAGTGAAACATTTTTTCGGATCGTACGCATTTAACTGAACATTTTCGGACAATTTTTCGATTTAGGGTATTAAAATCGCGTTTATAATCTTAACTTAAAATATTTTTCTTCTGAAAAGAAAAATATAAATAAAAAACTAATAAATAGAAATGTAATAAAAAAACAAGTTAATAAAATAAAATAAAAAAAACAAGTTGTTTTGTGAAGTATATAAAAGTTATGAAAACGATTCGCTACGTCATTGATTTCGCAACGAATCAATGACTATTACTTAATAATTTGTCTACCAACTTACATATCGATAATTTTGAACGATTCGCCACGTTATTTAGTGATGGCATATATCAATCCCATACATTTTGTTCCTAACGAACTTCGTTGTCGTTTTTATTGAATTGTCACTTAGTATAGGCCCCCTGAAAACCGTAAATATGTTCATAGGGACTTATATACTTGGATTAGTTTGTACGGAACCCTGGGTGCGCGAGTTCAACTCGCACTTTTTTCTTAGGTTTTGAAGAGGCTCGTCCTCTTCCGTGAAGGTCGCCTAACTTAATGACGGTTAGCGCAAACACCTGAAAATTAGTTACCTTTTTAACTTGAGGTCGCGTTCGCTCTGAGCACCTTGGCCTGTTACAATGCCGGTCGAGAATAATAAATAGCTAATTCCGTTAGAGGTTTTCATGTTGCAAAATGGCGGGATGACTTGATTTCAAACCGTATTACGTCTGGGTCCATCGACGAAAGGCGTAATTTCTATTTACGTGTTTTATTAACAGAACGTCGATGGCGCTATGGACTCGGCACTGGCCTTCTAATCGGGATGTCCGCGGTTCTATCCTGCCATGTACCAATGTGTTTTCGTTTTTAGAATTTTATATGTATAATGTACATTTGTCCGACGCTCCTACGGTGAAGGAAAACATTGTGAAGCAACCTGCATACATCTGCGAAGAAATTCAAAGGTGTATGTGAAGTCAACCAATCCGCACTGGGCCAGCGTGGTTGACTAAGACCTAAACACCCTAACATAAGGTACGCTCAAGCCCCTCGGTGGTGACGTATATGAGCTATGATGATAATGATATATTATTACGCTACCAGTGGAAAACTCTACTAGAGCCGTCTGCCTGCACGGTTACCTCTATCGTTATCTATTTCTGCCACCAAGCAGCAGAACTTACATTGCTGTGTTCCGGCTTGAAGGGTAAGACAGGCAATGAAATTACTGGGCACTCAAACTCAAAAATCTTTATTCAATATAGACCTTTACAGATTTACAGGCACTTTTATTGACGTCAAACAAAAACACAAAATTGAATTAATCAAGAAACTATAAAAAAATCTTATTCACTATAATATTTAATAATTAATTACTAACTCCTTGTATGTACAGACACCCCAACCATAATGAAGATGTATGCAAATACAAGTAAAAACAAAATGAAAATAGATCACTCTACACCTGTTTGTAAATTCAACCAATCCGCACTGGGCCAGCGTGGTTTGACTAAGGCCTAATCACCCTAACATAAGTTAGGGTAGGCTCGTGCCCCTCGGTGGGGACGTATATGAGCTGTGATGACGATGATGATGATTATAATATTATGAAGGATTCATGTACATGATTTTAATACGAATAGATAAGGCCTGTAGGAGTAGTTTGTAATCTAAATTATATTAAATGTTAAAGTGCACTCATGACCATCAAATTTTCACATTTCTCTATGTCAAGAAACAAATAAGTTCTTTATTTTTCACTTGCCACCACAGAGTATATAAAAAATATGAAGAAAAATATTTTTTTAATTAACTTATTGTAGACTTAATATGAATTAGCTGCAGGTCAATGGTTGCAGGATACATTCACCATGAGTATTTAAGAAGCAGTCTATGCTTACAAATAACAACGTATATTGTATATAAGTAAGTATATTGTTAGATATTAGGGGTTGGTCTCAGCTTGTCTGGATGGACACTAATGACTACTACTACTACACTACAATAATGACTATATCATACAAATAATGTAAGTTCAAACCGAAACTTTTTTGTCCGTCATATAATCAGAAATGTGTCACATGTTCGTTCATAAGGGTTTCTTATAAGCTGTATTCCAGATAAGCATCATCACTTTGCTGGTGGTGACATCTGATGTTAGCCTCGTTTTGCGTTTCTTAGATATATTGACATTTTTAGCCGCGCTAATTGTTACAAATAAAACGAAAGGAACAGATTTTTCGTGATGTATTTTGACACCTCACCTTTTTAGTCCAGTAACTTAAAATTTCTAATAATATAAATTGGAATCGGCTAAAACTATATAATATCGTTTAATTATTTTTTTTAATCCGCTATAAAAACCTTTTTGATTCATGCAAAAAAGAGTCCAAATGTCAAATTTGAAAGCTGTCCAAAAGTGGTATCAGAGGACCCATCTATTAGCATGGGTATTTTTGATGCTAACTTTTCGTAGCAAAAATGTTTATGTGAAACACACGAAACCAGCACGAAAGATTAACACCAAAGGCTAATGAAACGCATTGATGCAAAAAATTTTGCAAATGTTGCAAATCCGTTCTTATCTGGAACGCACAGTTATAGATTTGCAAATCTTACAAGAGATGTAAGTGGCTACTGTAGCCACTCATATCGTTGGGCAGTCAGCTTGATTGCCAACTTAGTTGTATAAAAAAATATATAAATACAGCCCATCTAAAAAACACGATAAACATACTCGAGAGGTACTTACTCTCGTAAATTTCATTGCTGCAAAGGTCAACCGTGCGACCTCACGCCACGAAATAAGCCGCGCAAAGACTTCAATGCGATTTTGATAATTAACTTGTACTGTGGGTATCGTATCAACATGTTCAATATGTTAATGAGGAGGAGGAGAAACATAATCAAATTAATAATCGTAACACCTTATCTTTTTATTTTTTACAGGGTTACTGTATAAGCAACGGCAGACTCTTATTCGAAAGCTAACTACGCTTGGCTTAAACTATCTGGACTTACAATTGAGATGTTCAGGATAAGGAGAGGAAAAATCTATTTCTTCCGACAGATAAAAATGAGGGAACCGTGTTTTTTGCTTTCTCGAAACAATAAAATTTTACTGAGATAATACATTACTTTCGCGCCACGAAAGTGCAGCGTTGCCAAGCTACCATGAGTTTGCGGGCTGAAGCGGAGCCGAGACTAGGGTTGCCACCTTTTTTTGTCAAAATAAAGTATATTGGATTTTAAAGGTTGAAAAAATAACGTACATTATCTCAAAATAAAGTACTATTATGCTTAAAAATATGTATTTCGTTAATTTTTATTGCACTCAATCAATCAAACAAAACAGACAAATTTTTAATAAAGACCTTGACATAACAATGTTCTCATTTGCGGTTAAGTTCGGTTCAGGAAAGAGCTTCTGTCGAACTTTACATAACCTTTAGTTTCGAATTATGCAAACATTTTTACAATAAACTTTTTTTGTATATTTAATGTTAAATGAATTCCAGAGAAATCAAATCACGCAAAATAAAGTATTTTCGCGTACTTTATCATTGGCATAAAGTATAGAGTACAATTACCCAAAATAACGTACAATAAAATATCATTGTGTAGTGGAATATTGTCTTAGTCCTTGGGAATTCTATCAGTATCTCTGATCTCTATCATTGTTTAGTAGGTTACTTAATAAGTTAACAGAACATTTCTGTAGATTTTTAGATTGTGATTTTAATAATTGACAATATTTTAATTCTCTGGTTGACACTGTCACCTGTTTCATTTAACTAAGTGTAAATGTGAATGGAATTATAACTTAAATAATGTTTTATCGTAATCGTTAGGATTAGAAAAAATTTTGTACACTCTAATGGCCAACTACACTAACCTTGTCTTAGCTTGGGACGATCATGTGTGGCACTTTGTAACATTCTTCTCATTGAAGATAAGAAGTGACGGTAATCTTCTTAAGGTTATCTTGGCTGGAACGGGGTTGGTGAAGTTGAACAATATTTGGTTTGTTTAGTTTTTAATTTTCCCCAACATGTAAACTTATGTTACCGCGACATACTATGTGCTAGATGTGTGCACTGATTTTTGGGTAATAGTCTAGTGTAAACTATAATGTACATTAATATTATTCGAGGCATCAGTGATTACAATCTGTATGTGTACCTTTCTTAAATAAATAAATAAATAAATACTTCATAATAAAGTACGGGTGGCAACCCTAGCCGAGACATGCATCACCGAGCCGTTCGCGATAACGTGCATTACAAAGTATTTGCTTCGTGGTTGTGGCCCAGCGGGCCTATTATGGATCTTTCATCGTATGTCTTGAGATAAAGAAGGCATGAAATGCTTCATTTGGTATTACCGATCTCCAATAATATCGTCCATCACTATGGCATAATTTCAACGATGTCATTATGATGTAATAAACGAATGATCCAAAATCTGACCGAAAACCTTATTTTTCGTTTTGCACTAAGATATCATAATGATGTTATTTGGAAACCATGAGATCGGTAATAGACCCCCCAACTAAAAGATATACCTACGCCATTGAGTATACATATATAATATACTATTACCGTGAACAATAATTATATTATTTAAAAATAGTTCATACATTTACACAAACATAACTTTCAGTCAAGAAAATGGATAGAAAGCCTCGAATCAATTATGATAAGTTGATAATATGGTCATTGAAGTTGAGAACTCGAAATTTGTGTTCTTTTGAATTTAAGAACGGTATGGATCAGCGCCTGGAGCCCTATTTTGGAATAATTCTTCCGGCATCGAGCGCTCGTCAGTGTTAGATTTCTACTTATTTTCGTTTTGTTTTCGACGAAAAGCAAAACAATATTGATCTTGTCAGGTTGCTTCGCGCTGACGGAAAGTCGCGAGACTTACGAATAAAATGTTCACTTCATAAATTTAAATAAAAGACAAAACTCTCATACTCTACATTTAAGTCTACTAATTCTTTATTGTAACTAGGTAGGAAAATATAATATTATTACCTTGTCTTTTCACATGTCGATCTTGTAAATATGCACAAATTCTTGTAACACTTTTGATTCACGAATGTTTGTAAAGCACTAACTGATTATTTATTTGAACTTCACTTTGTATAACGCTTTTATTCACAAGCGATAAATATTTGTAATATTTATTAGTCCTTTATTGTATTTTTCTATATTTTCTTATTATAATTGTTAGCGTCCGACATTTGATCTCAATATTGTAGCTCAATGCCTACGTGACTGACAAATGTCATATAATTATTTTATTGTTCAAAAATCTTTCGCTTGACAGCTATGTAGTTGTCTATTGTTATGGCCAGTATAAAAGCGGACCAGGGTCATTAGGAAGGCAGTCTACTACCAGCTCTGGTAGAGAATACAAACAGCTTAAGGAGTATCTAAGCTCCTGTGCTAGTTTTGGACTGGTCTACCACCAGCCATCGTAAAGAAGAGTTGCTGCTCAAGTACGTAGGGGACAACTGGCCGCCTAAAGTCGAGTGCCCTACACGCCCACTTGGACTGCGTGTCTCCGTCTGCTACGGATTCTCGAGCCTCGCCTGCATACTGCTGCCGTCGGGGTGTTCCTGAGCCCGCCTACGTGTCTGCTGAGCTGCCTACCAGTCCGCTGAGCCACCTACATGATCGCTGAGCTGCCTACCAGTCCGCTGCTGAGCTGACTACCTGTCCGGCTGAGCTGCCATTCGCTTCCACGTCCTACCCTGGCCAGGCTAGATCTTGTTATATTTAGTTGTACATAGTTTTACCTTTTAGGCTAATTTAGTTATATAAGTCCTGTCGTGCCCTCCTAATATTATTCCTCCCTACCTCTGCCTTTTCTTGTTTCCGTTTTCTCTTGTAAATATACCGTGTTAATTATCTAACTTGTTTTCTTTTAGCTTCCTCCTCTCTTTTTTTTTGTATGAAGCCTTCCGCTTCGCGACAGTTTGGCGCCCAACTCTAAAGAACCCTTCTCAAAATTTTAAATTAAACTTGCACAAGTTGGCTTCACTTTTGGTACTACATTTCGGCATTTACCTTTGGCATATTTCTTTTTCGGTCTCTTAATTTATTTTTTTAACTTTTCCTTCCTAGCCCTTTATTAACTTTATTTAGGATGGCACGGCCTATTAATTTTATTTTATTGAATAAGGCGGAATTAGAGTATGAGGTTTCGGTTCGTTTTGAAACACCCGCGGATAACGTTGTTTCACTAAGGCGGCAAATTCTCCCACTGTCCGAGAAATTTTCTCCCTCGGATATCTTAGACTCCGTTTTTCCGATTGATGTTGATTTAACTCAGATCTCTGACACAATCTCCTACTTATCTCGTAAAATTACAGACCTTGAATCTGGCCAATTTAAATATGTAAAAAAAATTGAAAGTTATCTTAACCATTTGCATTTTCGATTCGAAAGAATCGACATAACCGATGACCTTGACTTACACGACTCAAACTTGACTGAGAGATTCAACGACTTAAAAACTCAATATGGACTGCTAAAACAACGCTATTACTCTGTGATGACATCTGAGACTGACAATTCTACTAAGCCTCTTAATACTCCACAAAATATTTATCCTATTACATCTTCTTCACAAAATTTTACTTTGCCTTTGCAAATTAATAATAATTACCTTCAAGATATTAAAAAGATAACATATGACGGGAATTCTTGTCCTAGATCTTTCTTGTTAAAAATTAACGAATTCACTATTGCACGCAATATTGATAAAGAGATTTTGTTGAATTTGGCATATGATATCTTTACGGATAACGCTCTCTATTGGTTTCGATTCCAAAAAACTCGAAATCCAAATATAACTTGGGGTCAACTCTCAGAATTGTTGATTAAAGATTTCAGTAATTTCGATTACGACTATAAACTCTTAGAAGCTATTAAGGCTCGAACTCAAGGCAAGACGGAGCCTATTATTGTCTATGTGTCAGTAATGTTTGAAATGTTTTCAAGGCTTACGAAAAAGTTATCAGAGGAAGAAAAACTGGAAATCCTCCTCCGTAATATTCGTCCTTGCTATTCCGTTTTTGTTGCTTTAAAAGATATAAATTCAATTGATTCTCTTATTGCTGCTTGTCAAAACTATGAGCGTTATATTGACCGTAATAGGAATTTTAAAGAACCTGAACCTAATAACATTATTCCTGAGTTTTCTTATAAACCTAAAAATGCTAATTTTAATTTTTTACCTAAGCCAGAGTTTGTGCAATTGTCCAAACCTTCCGGGTTTACTCCTCAAGTAAAACCAAGTAATTTTAAATCACTAAATAATAAACCTTACTCTAGTACTCAAAATACACACTTTGGTACTAGCAAAAATTTTGCCACTCATGCCTTAACTTCAAAATTTCAACCCAATTTATTTTGTGTTCGATGTCGGGTTAACGGTCACTCTTTGAGCGCTTGTGACAAGCCTCACTATTTAATTTGTTTTAAATGTGGCCTTAAAGGTTTCAAAGCTCTGGACTGTCCCAAATGTAAACAAAATTCTACTCCCTATACTTTTACTCAGCCAAAAAAAATAGTAACGGACTTGGACAAAGCCTCACAATATTTTGATTTAGATGATTGGAAAAATTGGCTCAAAACACTAAAACACTTTTTCCAAAGTTATAAAACGTCTTCTGTATATTATAACAATGAAAAAGATTTTAATAGACCTTTCATTAACGTTTCGATTTCTGACGTTAGTTTTACCGCACTACTTGATAGCGGGAGTTCGATTACAATTCTTGGGAACAATTCCCACCTAAAAATTTTAGACCTTGGTTTTTCTTTATCCAAGTCGGACTTTATTTTTGTAAATACTGCAAGTAAGCAGTCTATTAAATCAATCGGTTATTTTATTTTACCTTTTAATTTTAATAACCAAACTAAACTTATAAAAGCTTATGTATTTCCTGATATTTATCCATCTATGATTCTTGGTGTCGATTTTTGGCGAGAATTCAACTTAGTTCCAAAACTTTTATCTTCTGCTTTTACTTTAGATGAAACATCTCGTAATATAAACACTATTGAAAAACAAATCTTGCCTTACGAGAACCTTACTTCTCAGCAAAAAACTATTGCTGATAATATAATTTCTCGTTTTAGAGATATCTCTTTTGAAGCTAGAGGTCAACTTGGTCACACTGACTTAATTTGCCATCGAATAGACACTGGTGATTCCTTACCAATAAAACAGAGATGCTATCGACTCTCCCCTGAGAAGCAAAAAGCTCTCGTGGAAGAGGTGGATAAAATGATAGAGCTCAATGTTATTGAAAAATGTGAAAGCCCTTGGCTATCGCCTGTCTTAATAACTCCAAAAAAGAATGGTGAATGGAGATTTTGTGTAGATAGTAGGAAACTTAACTCAGTCACCCGTAAGGATGCCTATAGTCTACCTTTTATCAATGAAATTCTTGACCATCTCAATAACGCAAAATTTTTGACAAGTATTGACATTGCTAAGGCTTTCTGGGAAATTCCCCTACATCCTGACGATCGCGATAAGACCGCTTTCTATGTTCCTGGTAGAGGAATGTACAGATTTGTCGTCATGCCCTTTGGTCTCACTAACGCTCCTGCTACTCAGCAGAGACTTATGGACATTTTGTTCACTCCGGAGTTCGATAATAAGGTGTTTTGTTACCTAGATGACATTATAATTGTCAGTTTGACATTTGAAGAGCATATCTCATTGCTCGTTAAAGTTCTTGAAAAACTAACACTAGCTAAACTTACGATTAACTTTGAAAAGAGCCAATTCTTTAAAAAAGAGCTTAAATACCTAGGCTACATTGTAGATGAAAATGGTCTACGTGCCGACCCTAGCAAAATCCAGGCTATAATAGATTTTCCAACTCCTAGTTCTCGCAAAGAACTTCGTAAATTCTTAGGAACATGCAGCTGGTTTCGCAGATTCATTCCTAACTTTAGCACAATTGCTACTCCTCTTAACAAATTAACTTCTTGTGGGAAAAACGCTCCTAAATTTTCTTGGAATTCGGAGGCAAACGCCTCATTCTTAAAACTAAAAGAACATTTAGTCACTACTCCAATTTTAGCTTGTCCTGATTTTGATAAACCATTTTCTGTACACTGTGATGCATCCAATTCTGGAATCGGTGCCATGCTTACTCAAATTCGTGATGACAAGGAAGTTGTCATAGCCTACATGAGTAAATCTCTTAATAAAAATGAGAGAAATTACTCTACTACTGAAAGAGAAACATTAGCTGTCATCACTGCTTTGGAACATTGGCGTTGCTATCTCGATAATGGAAAACCTTTTACTGTCTATACTGATCATGCCGCTTTAAAATGGTTTTTGAGCTTAACCAACCCTTCTGGTAGATTAGCACGATGGTCTCTCCGTCTTTCATGTTTTAATTTGACACTTAAACATAAGAAGGGCAAGGACAATCTGGTCCCTGACCTTTTATCCCGCTCTAAACCAGATGAGATCATGAATCATAATGTGGCTCCAATCTCCGATACACCAATCTCTTCTGATTTAGAACAGTACAATAAAATATTGTATAACTGTCGTAATGATCCTACTAGTTTTCCGAATTATGTAATTAAAAACAATAAATTATTTCGACGCACTTATACTCCACACTCCTTAACTGAAGACTTCATTTGGAAAGAAGTTCCGACTCCAGATAGACGAGAAACCTTAATTAGCAACGCTCATGGTTCCTCTACCGATCCACATATGGGAATCTTTAAAACATATAAAAAAATTTCTTTGCTTTATTATTGGTCCGGAATGTTTAAAGAAATTGCAAAATTTGTTTCTAATTGTGAAAAATGTTTGTCCTACAAACATACAAATCATTCACCGTATGGCCCAATGGGCAAACCTAAAATTTGTTCTAGACCTTTTCAATGTATTTCTTTAGACTTAATGGGTCCACTTCCTATGACTAGAAGAAGAAACCAATATATTCTTGTCATAAATTGTCTTTTCACAAAATATACCATGATTTTTCCATTGAAACGTGCAATAACGTCTAATATCATAAGCAATCTCGAAAATTATGTTTTCCTAGTCCATGGGGTACCACAAACTATAATAATGGACAACGGTCCTCAATTCCAATCGCATGAATTCAATACTTTCCTTAAACGCTATAAAATACCGCACATTTCTTTTACACCGCATTACTGTCCGCAAGTCAATACCACAGAGAGATATAATAAAACTATTATAACCGCTCTCGCATCTCTTGTTGGTGATGATCATAGGTCGTGGGATATCCACCTACCTAAAGTTCAATCCGTAATGAACAGCTCCGTAAATGCTGTCACCGGTTTTACTCCAAATTTTCTTGTTTATGGCCGTGAACTTATAACTTGTGGTACTATATACTCGCAGGGCTATAATGTAGAGGAAATGACTTTCCTACCTCGTGACATATACGCTAGTAATATAGGTCTCTTGTCTTCAATTTTTGATAAAGTTCAAGTTTCTCTTCATATAGCCCACACTAAAAACTTAAATCGGTATAACTTAAGACACTCATTTAAAGAATTTAATGTAGGCGATATGGTATGGCGTAAAAATTACACTTTAAGTAACGCTGGTGCATACTATAGTGCTAAACTAGCACCAAAATATCTAAAATGTAAAGTGGTGGAGAAACTTTCGCCACTAGTTTACATACTAGAGGATTCTTTTGGATGTCGTGGCAAATGGCACGTCAAGGATTTTAAAACCTAAAATTTTTTTTTATTATGTATTTCACTTTTATTATTCACTTCACTTTTATTTTTTTTATTTCATTGTATATTTTTTTTCTTTCGTTTACGTTGTAAATAATTCCATATTAATTTCAACATATAGTTATGGAAGTACTTACATCGTGACAGTTTGGCACTTCCATTCTTTTTATCGTCCATGGTAGGTCGGGACAATTTTTTTTCCCATGTTTTACTCCACGCTGCTTGTATGTATTTTGGTATTAGGTGGGTATTAGGTATACACTCTGACCATAACCATAAATACTTACAAACACTGTCGATACTGTTAAGCACTTTATGTTTTCTTTTTATTCACTTTTTTTTCAATTTGTTTAATAAATGTATGAAAAATATTTTTATAATATAGAACTCATGTAAATATTGTTCATACACTTCATTTCGTCACATACACATTGAATCCAACTTTCGTGACTGAATTTTGGCCATATCAGTCCGATATATTTTTATTGTTTGCACATCTTTTATAACTGACGACATTGACGACTGACAATATGTTTTGTACGATGACGTTCACTTATACTGGTGCTCTTTCATGACCTCAGTCAAAAACTTTTGACTAGAGACCTTCTCTAAACATGTCTTTAAACTTGAGCTTAGAGAAAACCTCTTCTTTAGTCATGTTACCTTTTGAAGACACTAACTGGTCTTCACATTTTTGAGTCACCAAAAAGTGACTTAAATGCGTTTAGTTAAAATATTTATTCATCGGGTCTTAAGAAATGGAGCGGATGACAACTCCTCAAAAATAAGCCGTATTGTCATATATAATTCCGGGATACTTTTTTTTGGAGTTTGTGTCATAGGCGGTGAACCCTACTCCTTCTTTTGCTAGACATGTATGATTGCGAGACGTATGAATATTTCGAAAGGGAAGATCGTATCCAATTCAACCTCAAAATTTTCTCAGAGGCGAAAATTTTTCTGGGGCGGTGGGAAAATGTCAGGTTGCTTCGCGCTGACGGAAAGTCGCGAGACTTACGAATAAAATGTTCACTTCATAAATTTAAATAAAAGACAAAACTCTCATACTCTACATTTAAGTCTACTAATTCTTTATTGTAACTAGGTAGGAAAATATAATATTATTACCTTGTCTTTTCACATGTCGATCTTGTAAATATGCACAAATTCTTGTAACACTTTTGATTCACGAATGTTTGTAAAGCACTAACTGATTATTTATTTGAACTTCACTTTGTATAACGCTTTTATTCACAAGCGATAAATATTTGTAATATTTATTAGTCCTTTATTGTATTTTTCTATATTTTCTTATTATAATTGTTAGCGTCCGACATTTGATCTCAATATTGTAGCTCAATGCCTACGTGACTGACAAATGTCATATAATTATTTTATTGTTCAAAAATCTTTCGCTTGACAGCTATGTAGTTGTCTATTGTTATGGCCAGTATAAAAGCGGACCAGGGTCATTAGGAAGGCAGTCTACTACCAGCTCTGGTAGAGAATACAAACAGCTTAAGGAGTATCTAAGCTCCTGTGCTAGTTTTGGACTGGTCTACCACCAGCCATCGTAAAGAAGAGTTGCTGCTCAAGTACGTAGGGGACAACTGGCCGCCTAAAGTCGAGTGCCCTACACGCCCACTTGGACTGCGTGTCTCCGTCTGCTACGGATTCTCGAGCCTCGCCTGCATACTGCTGCCGTCGGGGTGTTCCTGAGCCCGCCTACGTGTCTGCTGAGCTGCCTACCAGTCCGCTGAGCCACCTACATGATCGCTGAGCTGCCTACCAGTCCGCTGCTGAGCTGACTACCTGTCCGGCTGAGCTGCCATTCGCTTCCACGTCCTACCCTGGCCAGGCTAGATCTTGTTATATTTAGTTGTACATAGTTTTACCTTTTAGGCTAATTTAGTTATATAAGTCCTGTCGTGCCCTCCTAATATTATTCCTCCCTACCTCTGCCTTTTCTTGTTTCCGTTTTCTCTTGTAAATATACCGTGTTAATTATCTAACTTGTTTTCTTTTAGCTTCCTCCTCTCTTTTTTTTTGTATGAAGCCTTCCGCTTCGCGACAATCTTCGTCGTAATGATCTATTGATTTTCATCGCAAGAGGAACGAAATTCAATAGGAATCGAGCACAGATGACGCTTAAAAAGCGCTCGATGCCTGACGAATGATCCGAAAATAGAGCCCCTGGGCACTTTATCGACGACAGACGCTACCTTGGGCGTCAGAAAATCAGTTAAGAGGACATACTCGTATTTTCCTTTATTCATTATCTGGAATAGTATGTTGGTAACAGTTGGCTGACGGCAAATTACAAGTTTCACATGTGTTTGATGACAATAAAATTTTAAAAAAAATTTACAACAAACAACTTAAAATCACCTCTGAGTCAACAGGACAAAACAGATGCAAGAAATGAAATCCAACACATCCTATTCGAAGGGTAACATGGCCTACTTGGGAAATAAAACTATTCTGTCTTGAAATGAGCTTCAGGAATGCTCAAAAGCGTAGTTTGCTTCTTAGCAACACCGGAGTGCGTAAAAAATAGTTTGCTCAGTCCATGTACTCGTACTGACAGCCAGTAAAAGACTGATAGAGTTACTTTCGCATTTATAGTATTTAGTAACGATGAACGTGATTTTTTTTACATACGACCGGAAAGCCCTTGACCTTCATCCCACCTGATGGTCAGTGACGATAAGGCCGAAGGTGGAAGCGAGCTTCACCTGGACTCCTCAACAACTGAGAAACTTGGTATCTTACCTCCAATTGTCGGAAGCAACGTCGTTATTAACATTGTTACTATGGCAACAAACTTTTAACACGGTAGTAGCTAGTCACGCGGACTCAGAAGCCTTACCCAAACAAACCGAGCAGAATAGATTACTGCCTTCATGTGGCATCTAACCTCGGACCCTCAGATCAACACACGGTTGTCCTAACCCATTGGCGGAAGTAAGTGGGAGGAGAGGGCTTGGGGTCCAGACACCCCCCATTGAATCTCAACGTACACTACGTGGAGTACCTATACACTAGGAAAATTAAGTCTACAATCTGGACATCCCCCATGGAAAGGCTATACCTCTATGCCTATGCCTTAACCACTAGATCACGGAGGTTGTTTGTCTCTTTATTTCACTTTCAGCAAAAACTACACATCACATGCGAAATGACGTGTGAACAACTGAAATGTGTTTGTATGTGGTAGTAGCATAGCTGGGCATTAACTCGTTAATCCGTTAATCGTTAATTAACGAAGTTAACATTTCTATTAACGGATTAACTTTTAAGTTAACCTAAAACGTTGTTAACGGACTCGTTAACTTCCGTTAAATTATCCTAAGTCCGTTAATCGTTAATCCAGTAGGTACCTACTATTTACCAAAAAGATACCGCACAGGCACCGCGCCGTGTCGCGAAAAACGTGTTCTGACAAGTACGTTCTTCTTTTTTCCACCGGCAAGAGCCTCACTCTCAGACGAGAACTTCAACATACTAATGTTCATGAAGGGGAATATCCACATTGTGCCAGATAATTAAATTACACACTTTTATTTTTTATATAGGACAAGTGGGGCGCATTAGAACACGGGGTACAATAAAACAAAGACGATAATTATTGTAGTTTACAACAAATTCACGCAGTTTTGCTTCGATCAATAAGAGTGTCTCACGCGGCACATGATAGCGCAGTGCAATATGGCCAGTCTTCGACAACAAAGTTTTAATGTGAAAAAAATTGTTTTGAGGGCTCCAAAGCAGTAATTTCGTTACGAAGAATTTTCGATTTCACAAGAAAAGTATCAATAATCTTGTATGATTTTTAATCAATTTACGCATTAAATGCAGTAACATGTGCAGTGAAAAACATAACCCAACAATTAAAGATATTTTTAAAAGATTCAGATACTGTATGGGGCGCAATGGAACGGGGTACTATGAGACAGTGTTCATTGTTGCCCCGTTATTATATGCCCGGGATAGATTATTGGATTTTTGTTACACATTTTGAAGTAATAATGGTGAAAAGTCGTAAGAAAACGACAGATAAGAGCTTGCATAGTAAAACGATGTGCGAACAGCGCTGTTGAACTTGTAGGATATGGTACGAGTTAAAGAACTGCTACTGACCTTTTTTTTTTACGAGGGGAATGCGTTTGCGCACCGTCCAAGCCCCCGCAGGGGCAAGGGTGTGTGGGACTCCGCAGCGAGCGACTGCCCACTAAACCGCTCGATATGCCCTCTTTGGCGCCTAGCGCAGCCACGTCCAAAGGTCGCGCCGCTGCCGAACGAGGTCGTGGGAACCCGTACAGACCGACCATAACCCCGTCCACGGCACCTGCCCACCAATGGCGGGCCCCTCACGCCCTCTCCAAGATGGAGATGGAGAGGAGTTCCCGGGGCATACTCCGGGTGGTAATTTTTTACTGTGGTTTTCTTCCACGCGGCCCGACGCTCAGTGAACTGCTGCTGACCTAAAAATGTCAAGTCCAGTAAAATTGCATCGATATGTTAAAAAACCAAAGCAGCAGGAGATAGAGACGCAGGAATGAATATAGAATTTTCATTTTTTTTTATTTATTAGCCTTGTTCCAATGTACCCCAGATACCGTTTCATTGTACCCCAGACCTGGGGCTCATTGAAACAGAAGAGGCGTTGAGCAAAAACGCAGTTTTATAGGTTAAGGTTATTTTTTTAACTTATTTTTGTTCTTAATAGGTAGATTATGAACCGTTGTTGATCGTTCTAAACAAATATAATCAAAATATAAAGCACAGTTTTTCTAAAAAAAAATGCTTTTTTCGTTTCATTGTACCCCACCTGTCCCTATATTTATACACTGTCTTTTTTTGAACCTAACCTATTAACTTCCAGAACCCAAAACAACAGTTTTTGTAAGCAGATCACTAACGCAACGATATAAAAAATGCAATTTTAATCACGTGTTAACGGATTAACGATTAACGTTAACTTGCGTTAAATCTTTCGAAATGTAACGTTTTAACGTTTAACGAAGTTAATTTTTTTAGTAACGGATTAACGATTATCGTAGTTAATTATTTGATTAACGGTGCCCAGGTTTGGGTAGTAGCGCCAAACACTTGCACTATTGTGGACCTTGTGTGTTGAAGATGATGGGTAGAACAGAGGGAGACTGTGTACCAGCACAAGGATCGCGAGAGTATTTTCTCGGCCTACTTCTCTACACCGAAATGCCACTTTTGACAGTAGCGAATGAGAAAGCTATTTTTGGTGTCCAGAAACTGACAGTTAATGATAGACATATTTATCTCGGGGTCCTGCTTGGGTCCCTATTGCTTACCTATTTCTACCGCAAAGCAGCAGTGCTTGCATTGCTGTGTTTCGGTTTTATTAATCACTGGGTGCCGTAACTTTAAATCTTATGTCACAAGTTGGCAACGTACGTACATTGTGGTTCTGTGGAGTTGCAGATTTGCTGCGAACTCACCAGAACTACATGTACTGTAGGTGATTACTACCACTTAACATTAGGCGCATAACACATTGCACCGGACACCGCTCCGGTGTGCGGTGCTGCGGTTTTTAATTTTGACTGGAGAATCTTAATTTGTATACAAAAACCGCAGGGTATACACTCGCACCGCATCACCGTGCGGTTGTGCGGCGCGCGCGACGGCACCGCACTCCCGGACGGTGATGCGGTGCGGTTCGCGGGGTATGCCACACTGTGCCGCAGTATCGTACGGATTTTTGCGTAGAAAGGACGTGCATACGCGTAATAGATCTCAACATAGATAATGCGGCGATGCGGGGCGTCGTCGTGCACCGCAGCTCCGGACGGTGATACGGAGCAAACCGTACGGTGGCACGGTTCCGTGCCGCCGCAGCCGCATGCGGTTTTCGTCCCTCCGTACACCGCAGCGGTGTCCGGTGCAATGTGTTATGCGTCTTAGGTGAGCAGTTTGCTTATTTACCAACTTATTTGTATAAAAAACTACGATCTAAGGAATGCTTATTTTCTGGCAAAGAAATTGAAGTAGGAATTCGTTAGGCTTTCTATAAAAAAATGTCTGGTGTGGTATAGTAAAGGACTATTGCGTTTGTTGCTCGCTATTCTGGTGAGGTTAAGAGCCAATGAAAACGGCGAACGTATAACTTGATCATCTTTATTGCTGAGCTGTGGACTCGGCACTTGCCTTCCAATCGGGAATTCTGGGGTATGAGAGCGCCATATACCAATGTGTCGTTCGTTTTCAAATGTTATATGTACATTTGTCTGACGCTCCTACGGTAAAGGAAAACATCGTGAGGCAACCTGCATACATTTGCGAAGGAATTCAAAGGTCTGTTACCAAAGAGCCTACAAAAACGAACAAGTATTTATTCATATAAAATAATAATGAATTAAGAATCGACTTAATAACTACTGTTTAATAAAAAGGAAAATATTTTTTATGGAACTAAAAGCGACTATCATCTCTGTAGAATGCGTGTGTAGCGACTTGGCTACAGAATAAATTAAAAAAGGCGTTGGCGGTAAATCTTTTGTCTATTATAAATTCAATTTATTTAGTATTGTATGGGATTATTTTGTTTTCTCACAGTCGTAGTGAAAAGTAGAATGACAACACCTGGTGCTAAATCCCACTATAACTCTATTTTTATTTGCTTCCTCGCTGAAGATCGGCAGTAAAACTACCTCGTATATTATGGGTTATTTTAGCCCCCTGTATAACAATCTACTATTTATGTTGTAATGCTAACACCTGGCGAAATTCTTTGATCTCCAGTGACTAAACATCACGTGTAGCCCGACAATTATCAAAGACATCTCCCCATAATTGCACTCTAACCTCGGGCCGTGCCGCAACCCGCGCCGGTGACGCCACCAATGAAACTGCTTGTTATAAGAACGTTTTAATATTCACATTCAAATTATAATCGTATTAGGAAAGGTAGAATGGGCAAACGTTTTTGTGTAATATCAAAAGGTATTTGAAGAAAGTATCACACCACACGGTACATCTAAGGATTCTTGTGCAACATCACACTTCTATATTGAAGTCGGCGCCAAACGATGATCTCCTAGCTAGAAAGTGTTAAAATTTGTCACCGACTTCAATATAGAAGTGTGATGTTGTCTGTTCCTATTCCTGACTAACTTTGGTGACCTTGGAACCACCCCAGGAATATACTCTATCAAATACCAAAGAATTTTGAAAATCGGTCCACAATTGGCGGAGTAATGGCGTAACATACACACAAAACACGTTGAACACACCTTAAAATTTAAGGGTTTTCCTTAATTTCCATGGGATCACATCATCAGATCCTAACTTTGATAACCATGGGACCACTCTTGCAGTATACTCTATCGAATACAAAAATAATTTTGGAAATCGGTTTAAAAATGACGGAGTTATGAGGTAACAAACATAAAAAAAATACAACCGAATTGATTACCTCCTTTTTTGAAGTCGGTTAAAAAATAAAATTAATACATTATATTTGTAAGGGAAATACATAAGCTACTGAAAATAAATAAACTAAACATTAAAGGCCTTACTAATAACCATTGTATAAGCCTGATTTAGTTAAACAGTGTTTTGTCACGTTCACTCGAATGACATTTCAAATTCGAACAAAAGAGACAAAACACTGCTTAACTATACAAGGCTTATACAATGGTTATTAGTAAGGCCTGTAGTATGTAATTTGACGGTTATGGAACCGACGACGAAAGGTAACGCTCCTTAAATCTCTTTTGAAAAGAAAAGAGAGACTCAATTCGAGTCACAATTTTTAGAGTTCGGTCCACAATGTGACTGCGTAGTCAGTAAAGAAGAATGTTGAGGAGAGATTTAAGGGTCGCGGAGGTAGGATGGAAGTTTGGGATCGTGAAGGACTTTGTCCACAAATTGGGTATTGCTTAAGCTCTTACGGTGAAGGAAAACATCGTGAGGCAACTTGCATACATCTGCCAAAAAATTCAAAAGTGTATGGGAAGTCGACCAATCCGCACTGGGCCAGCATGGTTGACTAAGGCCTAAGCACCCTAACTTAGGGTAGACTCGAGCCTCTCGGTGGGGACGTATATGAGCTATTATGATAAGTGTTAATTAGGGCCATTTTGCGAATACTCAAATAAAGCTGTCAAATAAAAGAATTGCATAAGATGAGTTGCATTCCATTCATAATACGAATGGCCAACTTAGAGCATTGCCCCCCCCCCCCCCCCATGACCACCGAAACACGATATGACAAAACGATATATCGATATTAACTGTCAAAATAGGTTAGATTTTTTAGTTATCTTGAAGTTTTAATTAGGTTTTGGATATTGATATTGTTATTTTGGGCATTGTTAATATGTAAATGTCGCTAGAATTTCAAGGTAGACATATAATGTCTAAAATAGTTTGACAGTTCACAGCGATTTATTGCTTTATCATATCGTGTTTCGGTGTTCATGCTACGGGGCTAGATAGCTTAGTTAGCAAATTCAAAAAGCATTTTTTATTAAAGTTACGTTTAAACAACGTTAATTCTATATTGAGTTTGAAAATAACGCCAGCGTCAGAAAAGATTACATATGAGGTCAACAATGGAAAAATCAGGCAAATTAGCATCATTATGAGACTGACGCTTATGACAAAACTGGCAATTTCATATCCGTATACAATTGTAGAGACGGGGCATTACAATTATTAAACATTTTAACATACGTTCTGACTCATAAAAGGCATAACGATATGATTTCTTAACTGGCAAAGAGGCGCATTAAGTTATATCTTAAATAGAAATTACAATAGCCTTGTAATATTTTGTGGACAATCAGTTATTCAGAACTCTTCGTATTCATCTTAACGCGGTGTAGTCCATGAAACATATTTTTATCTGCTATTGTCGATGTACTATATTACTTGACTTTTCATTTGGGACCTAATTCCGCTAGCGTTACGCATTTGTGGCGTGTCAATAACGCTTCAATAGCATTACTTTTTGAGACAGTTATTGTTGGTCGATAGCTAACTTAAGCATTTGTCACTATTAATTGATTAACTTAAACAGTTGAACCGCAAGCGAAGCTGGAATCGCATTAGGAACTCTAGAGATAGTACTGAAAAAAGTCAAAGTTCAATCCAAAAAAGGACCTTTGCACCTAGTTGTTAAAGAGGAGGCAGCACTAGCGGCGTTCAGACTCCACAATGCTGGCACACTGGGAAAGGACTAGGGCATCGGAACCGGGTTTTCCCGGTTCCAAAAGAACCGGGAATTCCCGGTTCTGGGGGTCCCTGAAAGAACCGGTTCTGTAAATCGAAGAACCGGTTATTTCGGTTCTTTCGGTTCTTTCTTAAAATAAATTTAGAAATACATCTCTTTATGCTAAATATCAAGTTATTATCATATTATAATATTGTTTTCACTTGCCTCTTCCACAAAATGGCATAAAACTAATTCCACAAGTGTGGATCCAGCTAGATTTGTGAACAATCGAGAATGTATTAATTTTTTGCACTACAAAAGATATCAAAATTACCGTTATTTCACTGTTAAATTAATAAATAACGTAATTATTTTAATGTTAGAAAATAACGAATTTTTTAAGGGATGCGGCAACGTTAACAATCTCTGGTTGGCAACACTGGTAGAACCGCAGTCGCCATTTTGTTTAGTTCGACACAAACGAATGTAGTGAGTGGGTTTGTTGTTTTGTTGACGCCGATTAGATAAGTGAGTAACTTTAAATATTAATGCATATTGCTATTATTATTTTTATCAATCAATTGAGAATATTTATTGTCATTAAATATCAACATAAAAACGCTAAAGGATGTGTCTCGAAAGTTCTTCCCCGCGAAACGCAAGAAGGAGTCTTAACTTTCGGTAGAGACTCTCGAACTTATGAGGAAAACACGCGAGTTCCCGCCGTCTCAGATGTCTTCGCTAGATCCGGAGCGCCTTAATTATGCCCGTAGCACACCTCCGCCGCGAAAGTATCAAAGCGAAACCGCGTCGCATAGTCAGGAACAAACAAAACGGCGAATCGAACGCGGAGGTGTAGACGGCGTTTGAGCAGGACGGGCGGAACCGCGCGCGACAGAGACAGCGCCATAGTTAAATATCCGCGTTAGAGCAGGCAAGCTCGCCAGAGCTCGTGCGCCGTACAAACGACAACGCGGGGATATCGTTTAGCGGTTTCGCTACTACAGTTCCGCGGCGGAGGTGTGCTACCGGCATTAAACCAACTGATTCGAAATCTGATGCGAGTATGCGACGCGATCTCCGACGCTCCAATACCCACGCCATAGAGGCTGCGATCGAGCAGAACAGGGGATCGAAAGTTTTCGCTCAGCAGTTGGGTAGGCCCCATCTGACGAAACTTAAGACTGTCGATGGCGGTATTGTTACCTCTCGAAAGGTAACAAGTTCGAGATTCTCAAAGAAGTCAAGAGTTTCTCTAAACTCCTATATGCTCAGCGGTCGGAAAGACCATCTCACCAAAGCAGCAATGTCCACAAAGCCCCACTAACGCGCCACTATACTGATGACATCCCCGACGTTGATCGCAGCGAGGTTAGGGCCGCCCTCGAGCAGCTTAAGAACAACAAAGCACCGAGTGATGACGGTATTACTACAGAGCTTCTTAAAGTCGGTGGAACTCCACTTCTGGATGAGCTGGCAAGCTTGTTTAATGCCGCTAAACAGCAAGGTTTAACAGCGCAGGCATGGAGCAGGAGTGCGGTAGTTCTGTTTATCAAATCAGGCGATAAAAACCTGCTGAAGAACTGCGGACCCATCTCACTCCTGAGTCATGTATACAAGCTGTTCTTGAGGGGTGTCACGAATCGCCGCGCTAGGAGATTCAACGAGTTCCAGCCTCCAGAACAAGCCGGGTTTCGAAAAGGCTACAGCACCGTAGACCACATCCATACTGTTCGGCAGATTGTGCAGAAAACACAGGAGTACAACCGGCCGTGTATGGCATTTGTGGACTACGAGAAATCCTTCGACTCCACCGAAACCTGGGTGGTTTTGGACAGCCTGCAGCATTGTCGAATCGATTGGCGATATGTCGATGTCGAGGTGCTAAGATGTCTGTATGACACCGCTACAATGGCCGTCCAGATCCAGGACAGAAAGACAAATCCGATCGTGTTGCGTCGTGGAGTGCGACAGGGTGATGTCATATCGCCCAAGCTCTTCACAAATGCGCTCGAGGATGTCTTCAAGACACTGGACTGGTCAGGACGAGGAATCAACGTAAACGGTGAGTACATCACGCACCTTCGATTTGCCGATGATATCGTCGTCATCGCAGAGTCGCCGGAACAGCTTGGCGGAATGCTGCATGACCTAAATTAAACCTCAAGGCGAGTAGGCCTCGGCATGAACTTGGATAAAACCAAGGTCATGTTTAATGAACATATTGTGCCGGGGCCGAATTGCATTGACGGTTCGGTACTCGAAGTTGTGCAGGAGTATGTCTATCTTGGACAAATTATCCAATTGGGTAGACACAACTTCAAGAAAGAAGCCAACCGCAGAATTCATTTGAGATGGGCAGTATTTCGCAAGCTACGTCGAATCTTTTCATCGCCTATACCGCAGTGCCTAAAGTCGAAGGTCTGATTAGAACGTCCTACCTGTCATGACTTACGGTGCCGAAACGTGGACACTTACAGTGGGGCTAGTCCACAAATTCAAAGTCGCTCAGCGAGCTATGGAGCGAGCTATGTTAGGAGTTTCTTTGAAGGAAAGAATCCGAAAGAGGTTATCCGGAAAAGAACTGAAGTCACGGACATAGCTCGCAGGATAAGCAAACTAAAGTGGCAGTGGGTGGGCTGGCCACATCTGTCAAAGGACCGATGGCCGTTGAAGCAGACGTGTCCTAGAGTGGAGACCGCGAATCGGCAAACGTAGTGTAGGACGTCCTGCAGCTAGGTGGAACGATGACCTGAGGAAGGTTGCAGGGATGGACTGGACGTGGAAGGCGGAGGACAGAGTGTTGTGGCGCAGGTTGGGAGAGGCCTATGTCCAGCAGTGGACTGCGATAGGCTGATTGATTGTCATTGCAATCTGTTAAGTATTACGCTTTCACTCTTGCAGGGCAAACATATTGGACGGAATAGAATAATAATTACACCAGCCAGAGTCACCAGACTTGGCTGGACACGCGCCCGCGTGTCTTGATAACGTTCGTTGTAGGTACCTATTTATTTCTCTTTTCTCACATTACTTTGTTTTTTAGCATCCAATAATATGATACCTAATTGTGTGTGATTGGAGTTGTATTATCGCAACTACGAAAAGACTGTGATTTTAAGAACTGATTTTAAAAATAATAAATAATGTGATTTCCAATAAAATGTGTTTTATTAAGATCCATTCTCCTTTATTCATTTTGATTGTAGAAAATCTATATAAACCATAGCATAGCTTATCAACTGGAATTTATCAAAAAACCGAAAGAACCGAAAAAACCGGGTACCCGGTTCCTGCTTGAGCTTGGAACCGAAAGAACCGGTTCCTAAAATAGGGCCGGTTCTCGATGCCCTAGAAAGGACCCCAGAATCAAACACATACGCATAAAAGAACAAGCGACCAAACATTACCCGATGATGACATCACCCAATGATAGGATTCTGAAGAGATTCAATTTCCAGAAGCACTATAATATACAGCTCGAAGAGGAATCACACGATTACTCAGGCCCAAGAGAGCTCAGAATATACACTGATGGCTCCAAGACCAACTCAGGAACCGGGACAGGCGTATACTCAAATGAGCTTAACATCAAGATATCCAAACCGCTAGGTAGATTCAACACCGTATTCCAAGCGGAATGCGTAGGTATTATCCTGGCGGCCCTCGCCATAGAATCTAAAGGAATTATGGATTCTCACATCCGCATAGTCTCTGATAGTGCTTCGGTACTCAAATCCCTAAACAAAACTTATGTCACTTCGGAACTTGTATTGGAATGTCACAATTTGTTAGAACGAATTGTGACTTCCAACCGGAACACAGTGACACTACAATGAATTAAAGGACACAGCGGATCACTGGGCAATGACGCGGCCGACGAGCTGGCTAGGAGGGGATCCGACATAGCGGCTTTCGGACCCGAGCCCATCGTACCAATTCCCTTCAGCCAGATTCGCGGATGGCTGCAAGAGCTCACCCGCACACAAGCACAAGACCACTGGTTCTCGACTCCAGGGTGCAGACAGTCAAAGGAAGCCATGCCAATCCTAAATAACAAACTGACCAAACGCATATTGCGTCTGGACAGGAACAGTCTGCGGCTGGTGACGGGAACCATCACTGGACACTGCTCACTAAACAAACACTTCCACACCATAGGCATAACAGATAGCCCCCTATGCAGAGCATGCTTAGGGGCCGAGGAAACGGTGTCACATATGCTCCTTGAGTGCACAGGTGTCACCGAAATACGGAAAAACACCCTTGGATCTCCCAATTCTGTTACAGAATCTCTGGACAGACTCGGAGATCTCATACGCTTCTGGAGAGAGGTGGGCTGGCTGGAGTGACGGCCGCCCTCACGTACAATGGTCCACCTTAAGGACTAAGTGCGGAAACCGACCCCGATAACATAGAACATAGAACATAGGAGCGTCGCATGAACATGATCTTTGTATTTTTTCATAGCGGTTACGTTCCATCTTCAATCAGGTTGCGTTCCAATCTCCTGTCAAATCATTACCGCGATAGGAAATGTCATAAAAGTAGTAGGTGGTTCAGTCATAGTTCAATTCCAATCCAACTGCATTTATTTATCGCGATCGCGAGAGTGGGATGGCGCTATACGCGGCAAGAGTTGTGTCTCTGTTTCAGTATTGTTTTAACTTTGCTATAAGCGATCATGTTAAGGCCCCTGTTATCTGAAATGACAGCTTACTAGGGTTGAAAAAATTCTTGGCTTATTATATTTTTACGAGTTATTTTATAATACGTTGTATACAGGAGATGAGGGGATATGAAGGAGTGCTCTAGACCAGATCAAAGTTTCAAGTACTAATCCTAGGATCTGTATATACACAAACACACACACACAAAAATAAACATACACAACATACCTAAACAAATAAACATGCAAACCTAAAGTCTATATACGCACACGCAAAACACACACACGCAGACACGCACACACATACACAAATACAAACACAACATACATAAATAATATATCACGCATAATTTTACCGTATTGTTTATCTTTTATTTTCTTTTTATGTTAAAAACACCTAGATTTTAGTTTCTTTAATTTAAGATACTTTGTTGTTTAAAAGAAATTGATCCCTATGAATGACTCTTTCGGTTGGTTCCATAAAATACAGAATGTTTTTTTTGTCACATTTCGCCGGTTCGATTCCCGGCTCGATTATTTTTGAAAATAAAGGAATGTTTTCTTTCAGTAAAATTTTTCATCATCAATATTAAAGGTACTTTTCCTCCAACCACGGTCTTTCACCCGGTATAACGTATCCAGCAGTAAGTTCAATGCCTGTTAACCCTTCAAACACTGCAACGCAAGCACGGTTGCTTTGAGAGAAGATAGCACCCACGCAGATGACTTACTACAGACTCCCTCTGGTTGTAAAACGGTGTTATACATTTGGCATGGCACGATATAACTATTTTATATATTCGCATTTTAAAGTTTCCACTACTATTCAGTAAAATCATTGCTGCGGATGAAACACAAATTTGACACAAAAAAATAACTCTTACGTTACTTATCATATTAATGTTCTGAGAAATGTGCGAACTGCTTTAAATTTACATGGAATATTACAATATGGTTCAATTAGGTACTCGAATTAAACTTACTTAATGTTTTGATGATGTAACAATTTCGCCTATAATGTGTCTTACATACTGGAATAAAAAAGTATTATTATGTAAAACGCTCGGTCTGAAACACTTTAAAGAGATTTTATTTAGAGAATTATGTAGAATCAACGACATTGTTAAGAATTTTAAATAAAGGAATTCTATGCTTATGAATTCGCCGAGTTTGCAGAGACTCCATCACATAATATTTGTCCTATAATATTTATTAAACTCTAACTCTGAACCAGACGATCTTAACTATAAGACCAACGGCGGTAAGCTCGTAAAAGAGCTTTAACCAAAGTCAATTAGTCGTTCCTTAAGCTTACTAGTTTTGGCAAACAAAGTCAGTACAGTGCTCCCGTTGGTCAGATTGTTGTCTGGCCAATAGGATTATATTTTCCAGTTAGTCGATTTCGAGTTTTTTCTCGAGCAGTAATCACATTTCAGCCAATAAGAATACAGCATAATAATGTCAAGCTGCGCCATTTTTCATGGAAAGTCGCTTGTACTCGTACTGTTTCGAGTGCTTGGAAGTAGTAGAGACTAGTCGAGACGTCAATTTCAAATTTGATAGTTGGCAACATGGACCTAAAAAAATACGGACGTAGTGTGGCATTAAACAAATGTGAAGCATGCAAGGTATGACAATGTCATGTGTTTGTACACGACCTACACTCACACAGATATACCAGGTAAGACAAAAAGCTGTAATTTTTCTATTTATTTTATTTATTTAATACAGTATAAGTTTCACAGCGCAAACCAATTACTTATACCTACATTAAAACACGATAAATTTTACAATAAAAAAAATAAACAAAATGTGGATCGAAACAGAACAGAATGTCAATTAAGCAAAAATTCAAACAAAACAACATCAATCAAAATTGTCAAAATCAAATTAATATAGAACAATTAAAAATGTGTTAATATAAAAATGTCAAAAACAAAACAATGACCGTATAGGTACATAAAAAGAGCAGCAAATTTTCAAACAGAATAAAACAAAATGTGGAATAAAAATAGAATATCAAGTAAAATAAAATAAAATGTCAAATAAGTAAAATGTCAAATAAAATAATGTCAAATAAGTAAAATGTCAAATAAACTAATGTCAAATAAGTAACATGTCAAATAAAATAATACCAAACAATATATCAAAACCAAATTTTAAAAAAATGTCAAAAACAGAACAATTCACAAAAATAACTGACACCATTATGGACTGTTGCATGTCAGAAACATTCTAGCTGCGTTTTCAACGAACAAGACACGCACACATACAAATGTGCTGTCAATTGCATGCTTCACTCTTGATCCAACAACGCTCCGTCCGTCTTTTTTTCAGGTCCGTGGTTGGCAAACAAGAAAACAAATCTCACTTCTTCAGTGAGCTGAACCGGTCAACAGAACTGAACTAGTGGGAATAAACGGACGCGTTTGTGTTGTAGCGCGCTTGCATGTTCGCTACACTAGATTACTGAATATAGCAGAAAATCAGCCCAATTTGTATAGTTTTTGAAGGTTTAAATCATGTTTAATAATTAACTTAGTAAAAGGAAAACATAGGAACGTGCTAATAGTGGCCATTAACTTTTTTGGAAATTGAAATTAAGGGTTTCCCTCAATTTTCATGAGATCTCATCATTAGATCCTGGCTTTGGTGAAAATAGAACCACCCCAGGAGAATAGTCTACCGAATTCAAAAAGAATTTTGAAAATCGGTCCTCAATTGGCGAAGTAATCACGTAACATTACACACAAAAAAAAACATACACATCGAATTGTAAATCTCCTCCTGTTTACAAGCTTTTTTTGAAGTCGGCTCAAAATAGAGCAACTATTGCCATAATCCAGAAAGGAAACAGGAGATTACGTGGAAAAATGAGCCGTACGATTTCCTCTTAAGCGGTCTTGGTAAGGTGCCCCTTATCACGACAGTTTGACCTCTGGGCCGCCCATATGCAGCTCGCAATAACTGAAGTTTTCGTAACGCAAACGTGAAGCTTGCGGTATCGTCGCCTGAACATCGCCAGCAGAGCGCTTAACGCTGTGCCTTTTTTTGTTGTCACTAGCTGGTGAGTCAATGGGCCATGAGATACACCAGTTCCATATTTTTCAGCCAGTGACAGTGACCGAACCTGCTGGACCATTTCGCCGAACTCCGGAACAGGCAGGGTTTAAGGCGCTACATCGAAAATAAATCATACAATGGGAGGCGTGGTCTATACGAAAACGCGGGGCGCCCCCCGTGCTCAAGTAGCTAGTCTTTATATCTATGCCATTAAAGTCGTGAATGCGTTGCGGCCGCATGCAATCAAGTCGCTTAGAAATTTATTTTATTTTAATAAATTAGAATAAAATGCTTCTGTACGACTGTCAATACTGATGATGTCTACTTTTTTAAGGTACTTTGTAATGAATACCTAATACCGTTTACTAGTAATCCTAAATTTTCTTATTTTTAAGAGGTAATTTAAAAAAATAAATGTACCGAGACAAAATCTTTAAATCGCGTTTCCGGTTCTTGTCGTGTCTAGCTAAAGATATAAAGAAACACATATTTGAGTTTCAGATCTGTAAGATTCCTCAGTGACATTAAAAATAACCAATATTTTCGATCTGGGTTTTTGCACCGAGAACTGATCATCAGGCAGACTTTGATACCCCAGACGTAGAGAGAGGAGGGGGTCATATTTCTCCGACCAGGGGGTGTATTATGACGTCTTAATTCCAGGCCGGCAAGGGGCGGGCAGGTGGGATATTGGATGTCGTCCCTCCTCTATCTGTCTACTCAATTGGGTCTCTTTCACCGCTTAACATCAGGCGGGAGGAGGTCATTTGCCGGGCCCTCCATAAAAAATATACTTGATTAAAAGTCGTTAAGTTGTGATTTTTATACAATAATCGAGAATTTGAATGAAGTGAAGAAAGTTATGCTTATCAGCTTGTGCAGGTTGGTGCATTTTAACGATTGCAAATACACCTGGGAGCATTGGCTTAACTAACTTTTTGAAAGACGGAGGAGCTCAAGATACAAAGTGTTGGACCATTGCGAAAGCGTAATCGTCATTATCACAGGCCGGACGCTCGAACCATGCGGGAAAAAAATGTATTTATATGAAGAGTGGACCCCTGGTCCCCACGGACCAAACGTCTCTACCCCAGAAGGCACAAATATATAACTACTATAAAGAAGGTTGTACTTGCGCCTTTTGAGGTTTTCAGCTGATTCCGCTGCGGCACCAGGCCTAGCTAGCCTGGGTCCCTGGAAGATGCGATGGCGCCATAGTGTTGGCGCATGTAGCGTCCCATACTAAGTGCCGCCCAAACCTCCAGGAAACCAGAGTCATTCCATCAGGTCTCTTACCATCGTCGCGGCTCATCGGCTGTTATAGACGTAAATTAGGAGTTTAGAATTTTAATGACAAATGGTAAAGTTATTAAGTTTAAATAATGTAATTAAAAATATCCGTAACATACATAATATATCTAGTGTAACTGTATTACTTTGCAAAAAAATATATAGTTTGAAATGTATTTAAATCTTTAATTGACAATTTGATTACATTATTTAACGATAAAAGTGAAGAGAAAAATCAATGACGTTTTGATTAATTGAAAGAAATTCTATTATATGGTAGAAAACAAGTTATTAATAAAAGCTTCGAGGAAAACGATTAAACTCTTAGACGCGGCGCTACCTATTTGCATAGATTAAGATAAAACAACACAAAATTAATCGATTCAGTTAACAAAAGCGTTGAACATTCGACCCCTGACCCGGTATCTTCGATCAATCACCGAAAAACCGGCAAAATAAACTCATGACGCCCTCCAATTATAGACAAAACTTCCTATACGTGGCATCTCCCTTGCTTGCACAACGCGAGTTGTCCTTTCGCTGCCCCACCGCATGAACAAGTATATAGCCTCTGATACCACAAGTCACATCACATTACTCCACCACGACCCGCAGTGACCCATCACTAAGCAACATGAAAGCCTTCGTAGCGGTAAGTTCAGTGCGAGTGACGTGCCAGTGAAAATAACAAGTGACAAGTGTTCGTGACGTTCAGAAATCAGTGATAACCGCCAAAATCGATCGTGAAGTGTCGTATCTGTCGTTCGAAAAACAAAACTTGAATTCGGAATGTCCTTTGACAGTTTTTCGGCATGTTTCCGGTTTCAGTAAGCTTCCGAGTCGCGTACGCAGCTTTTTGGCGCCGTTCATTGATTTCCGAATCAGCACAAACTTTGACATGTTTTAGTGGTGTCAGAAAAAAACTAGTGATAACGTATTTGTAATATTTCACTAGAAAATTAAGTTTACTAGAATGTTCATTCAAGTTAAATTCAATATTAGAATTACTTATCTAATCGGCATTTTTCACCTTTTGAAAAACCAAATTCAATTATTCCTTTAATAATAACACCAAATTTCACAGATAACTGTACTAATGAAGTCTTCTTTATCTATAACAATCAAAAATTTCACTTTCCCGTTTAGAATTATTCAACAGAACGACCAATTGTTCTTGCATATTCACTTGGAGATTAGTATCAATCGATACTATCAACTGATGGCCCTATTTCAAGCTTAGATAATCCCACGGGTTTCCGTTGATTGTTCTTGAAATATTTGGAATTACAGAGCTATGGAATCTGTCTGAATTTATTAACATAACTATCTAACTTAGTACCTCCAATAGTATCAACGTTACGAAACTAAACCTATAAGCAATTTATCTTAATTGTAATGTTAACATACATAAAATCCCAACTTTAAAAGCGACTTCAAAAACACCAAAAAGTCACAAATCATATAAGAATTCATGCAACATCACATGTTCATATTGAAGTTGATGCCAAATTTTAACCAAATAATTGTTCTTATAATTTTTAAGACTCTCCAGGTGATCATTGTTTGGCACCGACTTCAATATAAAACTATGATGTTACATACATGCTGTACTCTTATATTATTTATGACTTTTTGATGTTTTCGAAGTCGGTTTTATTCGTTGTAAAAAAATGTAACTTCAATCTATTTAGTAAATTTAATACATGCGTTTTAAATTTGAGGCAACCAGAGTAACTTAAAATAAAACGTCTATAGCTCCAAGCAGTATTTCAAGGAGTTCGGGAATCATTATTTCAAGAATTCTAAGATGTTCGGGAATAATTCTTTCAAGAATTATTCCCGAACACCTTACCTACCAGAAATCATCCATCATCGGCTCAGCAGTATGATGTGATGACTACCAGATGCAAATACCTGAATATATTTAGAAAAAATATGAAACACGTTGGAGGTGCCTATGAAAATTAAGGGTTTCCCTCGATTTTCCTAGTATCATCAGACCATGACTTGGTTACAATTGGACCACCTCGGAAGTATACCACCACCACCTCTTTTGATTACAAAAAGAATTTTGAAAATCGGCCTACAAATGGCTGAGTAATCGGTGAAGATAAATAAAAAAATAAAAGCAGTCAAACATAGAACCGCCTCCTTTTATGAAGTCAGTTAAAAAGTTTTTTTTATGAAAAAAAGCAGATAATCGATAAACGGATGTAACAGTAAAGCTTTCGACAAGCAACTATGTTACAAAGATTTCATTCTAAACCAGTTTTTAAAATAAACTATGTACGCATCTTCAATTAATACGTGAAAAAAAACAAAGCTATGAATGAAGCTATGTAAAATACAACAGCCAAATAAAAATTAGTAACCTCATAGATTAATGTCTGCATAAATGAATAGATTTATATCAAAATAAATACATATTCAAAACAACAAAGCCTATTTTAGCGTCAAGTATCTGGTTTTAAAATATTATGACCGAGCCACGCTAACGGTATTTTTGCCGTTACGATACAAATTTTCTATCAAAAATTGAATCTTACTGTTGTTTTAAAATGATTTTAGACCTATTTTTGTTTAAAATTTTATTTGCATTTAAAATTTCTTTACAATAGGAATGTTGGAAAATATGTTCCTAGAGGTTTTGGTTTTCATGTGATACAGCAGATATTTTTGATCATTAGTCTCTTCATCTAATGGCAATGAATACTTTATTCTAAATATTAAACTCTAAACTTAAACTCTTTGCTACTTTGATTTGTAACGATACAGGTTGTTAGACTTTTTCATGCACGAAAACTATATCTATACTTTTTCATTTATCAGCTATGGCTATATTAAAATCGAGCCATCTCAATCATATTTCAAGTCAATTTCTATGCTAAATGCAAAATTTGACAATTAACTCACCAAAATCGATGTCAAGTAATAGAAGTTCTACAAATATGTTTTGTCATAGATATATCCTCAATCTTTCTTTATTACGATCTCCATATTTGTCAATATTGCATTCAATTTATTTACATACTTACTGCATTATTGCACACAGTGGTGCTATGGCATCTTAGCTTGTGCAAGAAGCCACCGGTCATGGGTCAAAGTATTAGATAAATTATTGCAATTCACAGGGACATTACGTTTGTTGTTTGCACGTAGTAATTGTAAATTGATTCATTGAAGGGGATTAAGAAAATAAGCCCATCGTATTTGAAATAAAACTTAATTAAAAATTTACGATATCAAAGGTTAATTGATTTTCTGTAAACAATTTAAATAATCGAAATTTTTAATTTCAAGCTACTTGATATTCCTGTTAAGCCACTGATAGGAATCATTTGGCAGAAGATTTAATTTCTACCGGCTGTAACGGAATACCGAAATAATATATAAGGTTGTTGATTAACAAAAAAAACGAGTGTGCTTATGACCACACGACTGAAGTGAAACTTCTATGAGAGGAAGAGAGAAAGAAAATGTGCGCGCGCACTGCTGTCTCTTGCTTATATCCCCCACTTAACTTCCGTTCGCCTTGCCCGATCACACTTTTCGTAACGCGTTCGCCAGCTTACTCCCCAAGTCAAGCGTGCCTAAAGAAGTTTCACTTCAAAAAATGTTTTATGACTATTCTTTGAACTTTCGATTTAACTGTTAAGCGTATTAAATCGAAAGTATATAATAAAAATACAAGGAATTGTCATCAAAAATTTTTTTTTGTTAATCAACAACCTTAAATATTATTTCGGTATTCCGTTACACCCGGTATAATTAATCCTGAAATTTTTGTTTGCATTGAAGTTCGCAATTGCCTCCAAAGCAAAATTAAAATTGAATTACATCAAAAATCACGATCTATAGCTAACATTGCACGAGCTTAGTAAATCGCCTACAAGCTCATTATAAATTACTTTTTTCTAATTAAGATACTTGATTAAGCTTATCCGATCTTAATAGCTAATCATTATAACTATTTTAAATTCACACGCAACATGTACAAGCAAGTAAAATAAGCAAGCAAGCAAGTAAATGTCCAAAGCAAAATTAAAATTGAATTAAATCAAAAATCACGATCTATAGCTAACATTGCAGGAGCTTAGGAAATCGCCTACAAGCTCATTATAAATTACTTTTTCTAATTAAGATACTTGATTAAGCGTATCCGATCTTAATAGCTAATCATTATAAGTAACTATTTTGAATTCACGCGCAACGTGTTGAAGCAAGTATAGATGTTAAATGCTTTCAACGAAAATTATTTGAGACAACATTTTTCCAACCTTTGAAACAAACACACAAAACGATAACATCTATTTCATTTATTTTTTAACATGTTCATGTTTCACTATCACTGTATCTCTTGAAACAATAGCACCACTAATCACCAAAATAAGATGTTGACATAACATAACACATACATCAGAAACGCTTACATAACATCACGAAGATAATCTGAAGCACAATGTGTGAGGGCAATTAAGCTTAAGCAAGCAGTTTAACAAACTATCAGACAATAACTTCACTAATTGTACACTGTTACTCGTATTAATCATTACTTTAATTACCTACAGAAATGTTTGATTGTGCAACAGTTCACGAGCCCAGAGAACCTTAAAACCGCTATTGACCAAAGAGAATCTACCATGGTTATTAGAATACTAGTTTTATTCGTACCGGAATAAGCGTCAAATTCAAATATCATTTATTTTCAATACGCAATGAATTAGCGTACATATTGTCTTGCACTTTAGGCATCGGTAGCATCAATCAATCACAATAGAGACATAAAGAATCTTGACTTCACAAATAGTAGTTTCATTGCCATCATTTGTATTTCGAACTTCATACTAATTAATGTTTCATAAAAAACGTTTCACTGTTGAATTAATATATTAGCATAAATTTTTTGAATTTTACGACAAGCCCATGTTAAACTATCAGCTTTCTCGCATCAATTTAATTAATTACCATGCATTCATTTGTTTACGTTTACATATTGATAGAGGAGAAAATGACAGACGTTTTTTTAAATCACTTTATTGACATAAAATCACTAAAAACAATTCTGTTATATTACCTTTACTTTCTCCATTTTATTCTCAAAGCACAAACCCTTTTGGAAATAATATGGAAATAACAAATGGAATAAATTAACTGCCTAAATTTTGCTCCAAAGGAAAAATGTTCAGGAACAAAATATATTGACAGTGTTGGGGTGAATAAAAATGGAACAAGCTTATGTGCATGTCTTTGCGGGATAATTATTAGAAACGTATAACATAATGCCACACAAAAACGGAGTTTTAAAGATTCTATCCTCTTGCTAAAACTCTACGCTGACCTCCAGAAGCTACGTGCAGAAACAAATCATGCCATGATTTGTATCTGCACGTAAGTCCCTTGAGGCTTCCAGTTTTCCGTAAGGTGAAGGTAAAGGTACTATAATATACACAAACTATGTCATAGATTTCTATGTACTACTGACCTATATTATTTACACGTTAATAGTCTTATCACGTAAATCTACGATAGCCAGCCGTATCACAATCAAACTCGGTCACATCAAACGATAAAGCCTTAGAAATGCAAAACTTGTGCCGTGAAGCAATATATGAATCAACGCAGGCTATGAATCAAATACCCATCCGATACAGTAGCCATTGCACAATATAATTATGTTGTTTTAATGCAGTGAAGAAACATAACTTAAGATTGTTGTTTGTCGATGCTAATGTAAATGGGTTAACATTCCAGCCCTGCGAGTGACATTTGATATGAATATTATAACTGCATTATTCATATCTTTAATGTGCTTAACCAATTTTGATATATTTTCGATTGCGATGATTTATTTTTTCAATAAAGACAACATCCTTGGGAAGTTTATAATCCAGTACCCCGTAGAGACTAGAGCCTAGGTTAGGTAACTAATGTGGAATTTGGGTCGTGCCAATAATTCAGTTAAGCAAATCGCAATTAAAATGTTGCAGATAAAGTCATATTTACTATATACCTGACAGTCTCTTTCTTTCACAGTGAGTGACATAAATTAGAAGACAGATATTATGATTGTAATCACACAAGCTTTATTACGAAATATTTTTTATAAGCAACACATCATCCTTGTTTAAGTGAATTGATAGCATTCATTCTATTTTTCAAGTTATAGAAATCATCTATCTGGCATTCCTAAAATTTTGTCAACACATTTTACTTATACTGTACAAAGATTTAAAAATGTTTTAAGCACTATGAAAAAAAATCATCTAAAAGCTATAAAATGAATCTCTCGGTGATTTTCTCTCAATTGGACTAAAGAAACCTTTGAATACACTTAATAGTCCATAAAAGCAACCATTAAGTCATTAACATGCCTATTTAACACGAAGACGAACTTGATACGCATCATCACTCACATCAAATCTACATACAATTTGAATACACGTACATGTTCATTATTTTTTACCTTTCTTGCAATTTCTCAAAGCTCGAGATCAAAGTTGAAAGCTCGACATAATAGCCGTTGCGTGACTTCCGGTAAAGCATGGATGCCATGTCAGACGGCGCTTCGTGACGTAATCTGAATCTAAGTGTCATAGCCTTAAAACCCTACTTTATCAACATAAGGTTAGGCGTTTTCACATCGCACGAATGAAAGAGAAAACAAAACTCCTGGTTTTATTTCTAGATTCCTAGTTTTGAAAACTTTGTAATCTTCATGAGTTTTCTATCGGAATTCCATGGCATTTGTTATTTGCCATTTTTTTAATTAGTATCCAAAGCATACTTGGCTAAAATCAATTTTATATCTATACTTACTAATATTATAAAGCTGAAGAGTTTCTTTGGTTGAACGCGCAAATCTCTGGAACTACTGGTCCGAATTGAAATAGTTATTTGTTATACATGAGTGCAAAGTTGCTTTTTAACTGCGTGCTCAACTTTGATGTCCGAGCAAGCGAAGGATTCTAGAATTGAATCACGAGCGCAGCGAGTGATTAAAAAATTAGAATCCTGAGCGTTAACGAGGGAATCAAAAGAGCACAAGGTGAAAAATCTTTACACTCGAGTGCAACACGTAACTTTTCATCCCCCCTCAGCGAGGAACTGACTAAATGCAAAATAAAACATTTACAATCACAAGATACTTTTATTTCAGTTTATGTATTTTATTGAATTTAAAAAAGTTGTATGATAAATTCGGCACCATGGACATAGAAGTAAATAGGTTTAATGATGTTTTGATATCACATACCTAGTGTACGCGATGTTCTAAATTCAAATTTACTTTAACCTCAAGCGGATAAAAACGGCTTTGGCGGTCAGATATCGAATAGCAAAAATACTCTTTCTGAGATGGGGGGATGAAAAATTATTTTTGTGTTCGATAGTCCATTTATCGGGTAAGGCTTTACGCTATTTAATATCACGCTACGACCAATAGGAAAGGAGAATCAATGAAAAACGTTGCTAAAACGGGAAAAATATAGAAGATATAATTAAGAACACATAGTATTAAAGCAAAACGTATTTCGCGGGCACAGCTAGTTTACTATATAAAATCCATAAACACAAATATGTCACAAATCAATCACAATCATTACTTTTATTACTTTTTATGTTTCTGAATAGATCTTTTTCTTCATCGTCGCAGTAACGTGAAAGCCATTAAAATGGTCTATCTATTACACTCCAACAACGATTCTTACAAATAACATTTAAGCCTGGAAATGTAGCTTGCAAACCTCCAACGTTAGGATGACAAACTGCAGCGTCGGTAATGCTTGAATATAATGCCACGGGAATTATAAATGGACCTTTCGTAACTTTTCAAGCAGTATTATACGAAAGAACTATAAGAGATGGATTAAATACACGTATTCGCGTCTTACCGATCAAAGATGATCCCGATCTCCCAGAATCACGCTCCCACGGCACTGCGCACGCCCTCCGTGATGCAACCGCATTACAATCACACTTTGACCTATCATGGACCTATCGCTTTCGCCCCGTACCTGACCAATGTTGACTTAATTGTCTTAGAGAAATTCCGCAACGAAAACACTCGACACAGAAGTGTTTGCAGACCTATTAAGTAATATAAATTAATTGAAAATATCAATTTGTTTAATTCTCAACGGTGATCGACGGAACACGCGTTAACTGTTTACTTTGTAGCTTTCTAACAAAAAATTGAGCCACGAATCGGAGAAAGAAAGTAAATTGCGTGAGATAAAAATGTTTTGTGAATAACAACACTCATGCGTCCACTCAACATCACAACAAATTTCACTTTCAATTACTTCAAATGCTAGAAAAACATGCACCGTTCGATATGGTTGCTTAATGGCGGTGTTAGGTAACTCTGTTTTACATATTTTAATCGAGTTAGCAAATGGCGGTAGCTATCGAATAACAAGAAACAATGGAGGATTTTCGGTGTTGTGTAATAATGACGCTTCTGTTTTATAGCGGTTAAGGTTATTTGCTAGAAATGAATACTTATTCGATTTAGTAAGCATAGATTAAATTACTTAACTGCTAAGTAGAAAAACTACTGTAGATTTTAACAACACTACAACGAGCTTTCGAAGAGTCCACGCTTTTCCTAACAATCTATTCCACAGTATTGTCGATTGTAGGTAAGTTGATGGTTGCATGGGCCGCCCTTAAGGCTTATATAACCGCTCGACGATCAGGAACTGTGAACTTTAATCTACGGATGAGCACGTTTCGCGAATCGAAATACATTGCGAGTAGTGGATATTGGCTGCATAATTTTCTCAGTGAAACTCTGACGAATCCTAATAACTCCGACGACGTAAAATCTCATAGACACCTATAAAACAATAGTTGACTTTAAAAATGCTTGATACAAGTCTATTGCGGAATAGATTTCAACCAGCCCTATTGTGACGAACACTTGTCATTTAGTTTCTAGCTTAAAATATTCAGAAACAAACTAATGCTAATCGGAAGAGCCTTGGTGAAATAACTGACGATTTTCTTCTTATTTTGCAGTGCATAGCCCTTGCTTTGGTGGCTTGCGGCAGCGCGGAACCGCCGTCCGGATATAACTACAATCGGCCGTCCGGCGGACACGGCGGTGGCTTCGGCTCCCTCGGCGGGCTCGGCGGCGGCGGCGGCTACCGCGCCGTCTCCTCCGGCTACCAGACCTCCGAGGGCCAGAGCGTAGACCCCCAGCTCCTCGAACAAGTCCGACAAATCCTCCTTAAGGAAGAAGCCTCAGCATCCTCCGGATTAGGCGGCGGCCACGGCGCCCCTTCGTCGTCGTACGGCGCACCTTCATCTTCCTACGGAGTCCCATCGTCGTCTTACGGAGTACCGTCCGCCCGCGTCGTCGGCATCAACCTTGAAGGAGTCCGTCAAGCCATCCAAGTCGCCCAGTTCGAACAGTCCGGAGGTCACTCCGGCGGCGGCTACCCATCTGGCCCATCGTCATCTTACGGAACCCCTTCCGGCAGCTACGGCGCCCCCTACTAAATAAACACACGAAAACCCGAACGCATCCAAACTACAATCAATTGTTCGGGTGATTATTCGGGCGAGTCTGTATCAACGCCTGTGGAGCGCTCGAATGTTTATTAAGTTTGGCCGGAGCTCACGTACAATGTAGGTGGGTCCGGCCGCGCCGCCGACACCAGTGGCCAACGCTTGCGACTGTGCACGTCCCGGGTTGCCAGCCCCAGCGACCAGCCAGGCGCCGATGTGCCCATGACACTGTCACCTGACAGCTGCCACGCCGGCGACAAAAGGGCGCAGTGGCTGGCCGCTGGGGTGAACTCTTGTATAAAGTTTGTCATAAGATTAGCTTAATTTGTAATTATAAGTTTTTTATTTTTGTTTACAAAAAAAATAAATACATTTTGACACCGTATTTGTTGGTTTGATTTATGAAAACGGCCGTAGGTTTCCGTAGGAGTGCCGTAACCCCTGAGTACTTAAGATTGGCTGTTTTCTGTGGCTGTGATGAAATCATCCTGTGGTTTATTGGAAAACAATAACTGTGGGGCATCTAAAGGGTTCTATACCTTAAACTAAAATTCTGGAAACTAGAAATCGTGTTACGTACCTATTAATTAATTTTGAGTGCAGAAGGGCTACTCTCTAAGACTGTATTCAAAACTGTACTAAATAAAACCGTAGTTCATTTCGGCGTGTTATCAACGACGACGTTACCAAAGCATGCGCGTTCATGCTGCATTGAAACTTCGAAATCAACACTTTGATTACGGATTTACAGAGTAGCCTTTCTGGACATTATATCAAATTGGCACATTGTTTTCTGTTATCACAAAATATTGACAACAAACACGTTTACGTGGTTTGATTTTGTCATATTAGTAGGTGTATATTGGGCATTCTAAAACAGTTTTCATCAAAACACCGCAAACGAACGCAGTGAGATTTGAGCTACGCTTCGCTGCGCTCTAGCTCCGCAAATCTCACTGCGTTCGTTTACGGTGATTTGATGAAAACAGTTTAAGATTGCCCAATATACATTATATAGGGTTAAATGGAAAAGAAGATTTTTTATTTCATTTCATTTCATAATGTTTCTATTGTGTTGTGTTGTTTGACTGTAAACAGTATACTTTTGATTGATTGCGATTTACTAGACACATTTTCAAGGTTTTCTATCTCAGAATATTAAGGCATTCAACTAGGTAGCAGTGCAATAACAACAGAAATTAAACAGGTTGAGGTTTCGTAGCTTCAGGACTCAACTCTCGGATAAGTATCTGTACCGTTCGACACTCTGCCTGCCATACAGTTTCAAAGCATTCCCACGAAATTCATTTATCAGCAATAAATTTATTGCACATTATTCATATATCCAGTTACGAGTGCTTACTCAAATAATAAGGCTTCTTTCACACGTTAATACTTTTATTTGTTTATTAAATTACTTCAATTAAATATATTCTTTATTATAAAACAAAGTATAAAATTGTTGATTTTTACAAAATATTTAAAAGGGCGGGCTAATCCCTGAAAGATGTGTTCCAGTCATCACACGAATAAAAAATAGAAAATAAATATTCCAATAATTTAAAAAATGAAAATATAAAAAATATTAAGAACATTTTAACTACCTACCTTGGCTGACTAAGGTCTTAACATCCTAATTAAATAGGGTAGTGCGGTGGGAACGTGTATGAGATGCTACCGATGAATACCACCTATGTATTATTACAATAATTTTCTTAAACTTCTATGGTTCTGTCGTCATGTCGTATCAATATCGTTATGCTATAGATACATTCGGTTCGCCTAATAGAACGATATACCTATTGTTTATCTGTTTTAAATAGTAGTATCGAAAAATGAAAATTAGAAATCGCATCCGTTATTATAAAGAAGACTTTTTAATTTGGAGATAATATTCCTTAGTAATTGTAAATATGTATGTACATGTATAATTTAAATAAATATAATAAACCCGAAATGAAAAAAATTGGAGCATGCAGCCTTACACGAGATTTCTGCATCAGCAGAATTAAACGGTAAACAATTATTTTGCTGTATATGCACAGTATTGTATTGCAAGTTTGTGGAAATAAACGACAAACAATTAATTTGCTGATTATTTCCGCGTCATATTGCACATTGGTAGAATTATGGGTAAATATCAAATTTTGCTAAATATCATGAAAGTCAGAGGTGCAAAACGTTATTAAGTTTTATATTTTGAGTATGCAACCGACTTTTTGAAAGTAAACTACCAAACTATAATCTTCTTTTAGATGTTGTGATGCTGAATAACGATCTACTACTACCTCGAAAATAAAAATCCAATACACGTAATTGCGTCAGTTCGTCGTTTTGTTTCTTTCTTGCTACGTAAGTACTTTTTTTTTTATATAGCTGACGAAGTTCAGCCGATGATCGGACCGTTTTTGGATCATACGCAACTGCGGATCAAAAATTTTGTTGCAGACCTGAGAACTGCTCCACTCACACGTCCCGGGTACCATAGTACCCAGAGCGCTTCGCGTCTCCTTTGCCTAAAACGCGCGGTGTGATAAAAAAATCACGAAAAAAAAAATATTTTCTCTAAATAAAGTGTCAGTTCTTTAGTGTTTGAAAAACGAACACTGACCATGGAAGTGGAAGTGAATGCATTAGGATTCTCGACAACGTATAGACATCATATCCGTGAATGCATATTTGTTTTCTTATAAATATTTTGTGTGGATATGATTTGGACGGAAAATAATAATTTTGTGATTATATATATAATATTTTATAATATTACTTACTTATTTAACAATATAAAAATTAATGAGCATTCTTTTTTAGATTAGTCATGTTAAATAAAAATGATTATAAAGATAAGGTATAGGTTGAGAACCTCAGTAAAATTATTACTTGCATTGCACTTTTCTTGTATAAAATCCGGAAAAACTGTAGTCACAGTACACTCCAGTGCTATCTCTGACCACTAACAGTGCTTCAGTACCTCCTCATCAAAAAATCTCAAGACCAAGACAGCTGAAAAATGTTCGTAAGTTTTTATACTTTATTGCTATACTTTATATCTATTCTTTAATTGTCTATAAGTGGTTGATCATCTTCATGCTTCAACAAATTGAGCCGTTGGACCAGGCTGTATATGACGTGACCTCTCCAAGTGCTGTCTTCACGAGGGACCATCAAGCCCAGCAGTGGCATGCTGATTGACTGATGATGATGATATTTTTTTTATCTTATGAATTGAAGATGTGAATCTTCAACTCGTTTTCTTGTAACCACTCTTAATACTAATATGACATTTGTTGGGGATAGAACCATTATTAAATGTATGTGTGTAGTTGTAAGTTTTTTGTTTATTCGTGTTAAGGTATATTAATTATTTAAAAAATGTATTTAATTATGTTAGACGGTATTATATAAATTAAATTATTGAAATCTTATAAATAGGAGCACAAAAATTTGTAAACCACTTCGATTCTACCGACTGTGCTATTTGTGTCTCGACGTATTAAACCTCTAATCTCATTCGCCACCGCAGTTTTTTTTTTCATCAGCCGCATCCGTTACAACATTTACTATTTTCAGGTCGGATAGCAAGCAAAACAAAAGGTCAGCCAAGAAGAGCTGTGAATCTGACCTTTTCTTTGATACCGACGACGAAGACATCAGGTACTTTTATTGCTATATTTACATATATCTAAATTTCAAGTGTTTAATGTGTACAATAATCGTGTATCCTTTTTCTATCTCCCTAGTCCAAAGAAGAGAAGCAAGGCGATAAAGTGCCTATCGAAGGCGAAGAGTGCAGAAGTGAAGAATACATCGTCGTCCAATACTTCTGAGTGGTTGTTCGACTCAGAGTCGGACAGCGAGGTTTCGCGGCCGCCAAACCTGCCAAACAAGACCACCAGTATCCTGACACGCCGAGTACCTGGTGGTGTAACGCGTCGGACTGCACAGCTCGACGGCGACTTGCTAGTGGAGCTACGCCTCTACAACCAGAAGGAGGTATCTAATCTCAGCGGCCTTGACCGGTGCGAGCGCGCTATCGTTTGGGTACGCTTGCAAGGCGAAGCAGAATCTCCAGAATTTGACGCATTAAAAAAATTTGTAAAATTAGCTAAGGCAAAGTTTACCACAGAGGGGATATTTTATAAAGATAAAGTTAAAAAATAGGTTCTCTTTTGTTTCTCTCTGCGTAAATTATGTTTTAGCTGGTTTACTTATTGTTTATCGTTAGCAAACTCAAAGATTAGGTACTTACATACTTAAGCCTTTATTACTTTAACTTTGAGAATTTGTACTGTCCAAATCATAATGTCGAGGTCTACTTTCTGTTCAGTTTGTGACGTATCCGTAAATAACAAAGTTTTCTCTGCACATTTGAAAAGTATTTTACATAAGAACAACAGTTCGGTCGTTGATAGTGAGGGGGTTGAAAAAGTTCATAGCGCTTTTCGTAATCGTATAGCATCGTACCGTGTTCGATATCAAGATGAGGGTCATGATAGTGCGCGTGTTCGCCCGCCCGCCGAGTTTTTATGGCACTTGCGCTCTCGCGTACGCCTATTGCTCATAGCGAAAATTCAAGCTCACACTAATGTTAAAGCTAATTTTGAACTTTTCTGTGAATTCTTTCTGCTTAGTAAGTATGATTCGATTTCAATCAAGTTATTTGCAACGGAAAACTTCATCTTGCATCAAAACTTCAATTTTGAAGATATGTTTTCAAAAATTATTCACTTAATTTGTAAAAAAATTGAAGAATTTGAAGAAAGAGATAGTGGGTGGGCCTATTTACAAAGCCTATATCGAGAAGTAAATATAAACAAATATAACCCGTTAAGAGGCTCCAGTTTTATAGAATTACCAAAGTCCATAAAATGTAAACGAGCATGTATCAACATTCAAAATTCTGATAATTATTGTTTTTTATGGTGTGTCATGGCAGCACTATTTCCTATAAACAGAAACGCACATCGAACGTCAGCTTACCCACACTTTAAAAATGTACTCAATATCAAAAATATGATTTTTCCAGTTGGGTTTGCGGACATCAAAGTTTTTGAAAAGAATAATCCTCGCATAAGTATTAATATTTACGGCATTCAAAAGAATGGTAACATTGTCGGACCTTTATACAAAAGCGAGATTCGCAAAGATCATCACATTAATATGCTTTTCCTGGAAAACAGAAAACGCACCCATTACTGTCTTATTAAAGATTTATCTAAATTACTTCGTCTTCAATTAACTAAACATCATTCTAAAATATATTTATGCGAGGATTGTATGATATTCTTTGATAGTAATGATAAACTGAAAGCTCATGTTTGTGGTGGTGTATCGACAATATTACCCGGTGATGGAACACGAATTCAATTTAATCATTACGAGCGAATGCATGACATGCCCTTCGTCTTATACGCAGATTTTGAATCATTATTAAAACCAACTGAACTCGATTCTGGATCAGGCTGTACAAAGATATTGCAAAAACACGTACCATCAGCATTTGCTTATTACGTTGTGTGTTCTTATGATAAGTCGCGTAATAAATATGTATCTTATCGAGGTCCAGCCTGTGTAGAAAAGTTTTTAGAAAGTCTATTATTGGATATAACCGATATTTATAACGTTTTGCAGTCGCCAGTGGCTATTTGTTTAACAAATGAAGACAAAGCGAACTTTGCTCGGGCTACAAATTGTTTTCTTTGTGATAAAATATTGTTTGACGATAAAGTTAAAGATCATTGCCATCTTACAGGACGGTATCGTGGTGCAGCTCATTCTTATTGCAATATTAGATATTGTTTGCCTAAGTTTGTTCCTATATTTTTTCATAATTTAGCGGGTTATGACAGTCATCTTTTTATACGACAGTTGGGAAAACTATCAGGAAAAATACAAGTAATAGCAAAAAATAAGGAAAACTACATATCTTTTACAAAATTTTTTCAAATTAATGATAAAGATATCATACCTGTTCGATTTGTTGATTCTTTTAAATTTTTAGGCACAAGTCTAGAGAAACTTGTCGCAAACTTAAAAAATGACGACTTTAATCATCTGCGGCGTTATTTTCCTTCTCATGAGCATTTTGCTTTAATAAAACGAAAAGGGGTGTATCCATATGAATACATGACTACTTGGAGTTCATACGAAGAAAAAGTACTTCCGCCTCAGGAGTTCTTTTTCAGCAAATTACGCAATAGTAATATATCTAAAGTAGATTATGATCATGCAAAAAAAGTCTGGCAAACGTTTGAATTATCGAATCTCGGTGAATACACAGACTTGTATCTTAAGTCAGATGTTCTTTTATTAGCTGACGTTTTTGAAAGTTTTCGCCAGACATGTAAGATAAATTATAAATTAGACCCAGCCTTTTATGTTACAGCACCGAGTCTCAGTTTTGATGCCATGCTATTAAAAACAGATGTTAAATTAGAATTAATACACGACCTGGAAATAATAAGAATGATTCAAAAAGGTATTCGCGGTGGAATATGTTTATGTTCGACAAGGTATTCAAAAGCCAATAACAAGTATTTAAAAACTTACGATCCAAGAAAAAGTAATAACTTTCTAATTTATATCGATTGTAATAATCTCTATGGATATGCAATGTGTGCTTATTTGCCTCATTCCAATTTTAAGTTATTGAATGACTTGGAAATCGCTGGAATAGATTTTATAAATGTGCCAACTAACGGAGACATTGGTTATATACTAGAAGTAGATTTAGAATACCCCGAACATTTGCATAATGATCATAACGATTTTCCATTCTGTGCTCAAAAATTTACTCCGCCAGGGTCTAAAACTTCAAAATTGATTCCAAATTTATACGATAAATATTTCTATGTCATACATTTTGCTCATCTGCAAACATGTTTAAAACATGGTTTGTTGTTAAAAAAAATACATAGAGTTATTCAATTTAATCAGAGTCCTTATTTAAAGCAGTATATTGACATGAATACTGAATTACGAAAAAAAGCTAAATCTACATTTGAACAAGATTTCTTCAAACTTCTTAACAACAGTATATTTGGCAAGACGTTAGAAGACACAGAAAAGAGGGTTAATGTGAAATTAGTCAATAAGTGGAATGATGATAGTAACAAAACAAAGAAAAGTTTCTGTGCAGAGCAAATGATAGCTCGACCAAATTTTCACAGTGTTACAATTTTCACTGAAAACTTGGTAGCCATTCAAATGAAGCCTGAAACAATCACTTTGGATAAACCTATATACATTGGTTTTTCCGTTTTGGAAATATCTAAGAGTCACATGTTTGATTTTCATTATTCTATTATGAAGCCTTTTTATAAGGAAAAGTTAAAACTTTGTTATACGGATACTGATAGTTTTTTGTATTCAATAGAAAGTAAAGATTTTTATGCTGATTTAAAATCAAATTTTCTTCCCTATTTCGACACTAGTAATTATTCTGTAAATAACGTATACGACATTCCTAGTTGGAACAAAAAGGTGCCAGGTCTCTTTAAAGATGAGCTAGGAGGAAGTTTGATTTCGAAGTTTGTAGGATTAAGGTCCAAGTTATACTGTATTAAAACGGCAGAAGATGAATTAAAAAAAGCAAAAGGCATACAGAAGCAAGTATTAAAAGATGTACAATATAAAGATTATTACAAGGTATTAAATGAAAATACATTTTTGAAGAAAAAAAATATCATATTTAAATCTCTTAAGCACGAAATATTTACTCAAGAACAGAACAAAATAGCTTTGTCAGGTAATGACGATAAACGTATCATATTAAAAAACAAAATGTCTACTTTATCATGGGGTCACTGGGATAGTTTAGTTTAATATCATTAGTTTTTCTTTAGAAGCACCGTATTGTATAGTTTATTATTATTTTAATGGTAATCATGAATCAAATTGTAAGTTGAGAAATATGTTACCCCATCATCTATTTATTTATTATATGACTTAAGTAATGAATAAGTTAATAGAATAAAAACATACATGAAATTGTATAGTATGTACCGACACGGCACTTTATATTGTAAAGTTATTTAATTTTAATATTGTTATCCATCAGTTATTTGTTTAATAGTATTATACATTGTTTTTTAATGGTAAATAGGTAAATTAATTACCTAGTTTTAATCAAATACTTAATGTTGTATTGTAACGATGAAAATATATAACGCTATAAACCAGCTACCATGTTTTTTTTATTTCATAATCCATAAAATATAAAACTATTAATAAAATAGCACACGCAATGAACAATTCGAAACTGGTTGGGACATGTTATTGCTGATTTAGGTATTCCAACTTATAGTTCATTAGTAATTTGTCCAATTGCGATTCCGTGCGAATGCTTTGTTGTTATGTCAGCATTATATTTACACTATAAATAGCTATTAAAGTCGAATGTTTTTAAAATTTGTTTCACACATAATTAATCAAGTGACAACTACGGTCACCCAAATACATCATGGTAAGTCGTATAAATTATTTTTCTTCAAACTCTTTTCTTGTGTAGTGGTTAGATCACTAGTTAATGTTTATTTGTATATTTGATTTAGTTGGAAGATAATGTTGTTGTTAAAACCTTATGGTTGTGATGCTGTTATCGTGATTCTCATATTCTATCGGTTCCGTATAAGATAGTCAGCCTCCTTGTGGATCCTAGATACTCTTCTACCTCCGCCACTATATCAATCATTTCTTCGATGTGAAATTATTTTTGTTGCATAATAAATTAAATTTCAGAATACCCAAGAAATCTCGCAGTCGCTACTCATAAGCAAGGAGGCAACAGAAGATTATGCTCCTTGCTTTGAGCAAAATGCGCAAGATATGTTGGAGGGCTTCTCTGAAGAATTTCCACATTGGAATGCTAAAGATTCACCGCTGCATGCCAAGGTGGTTAAAAGTCTTTTTAATAAAAAGAAGCCCATGAAGAGGAGAAGCAAGTTACTGCAGAATACGAAGGGGAACGAACCTTCTTATTTAATTAAAACAATACCTACTAAAGGGCGGCGATTAATTAAATTAGAAATATTAGATCTGGAATCAACCAGCAATGATCCATTAATAAAAACACAATATGTGGTAACCGAGCATATTGATCCAATAATGGATCAAGCAGAAAATATTATAACTAATATCTCTAAGAAAATATGTGGTTACAGTTATAGTTTTTAAATAACTATTGCTGACCTAAAACATTTGTAGATGTATATTAAAATTCTCTAATGTGCTAGATGCGTACCTACTATCTTTAGTTACGTGTACACTCACGGAGATACATTATTTCAACAACATTATTCTTCTGAAAAATTATAGTAATGCTTATAAATTTTACTAACTAAGACTTATGTTATTTTAAATAGTTATGTTAGTTTAAGTCTTGTATTGTTTTCAATAAATATTACTTAAAAATAAAAAGACTTGTATGAAAATATTTGTTTTTATTTTAACACCTCTATAATGTAATCAAATATTTTGAAAAACATTCATTCAGAATTACCTCTATAAATAAATCTAAGATAAAATTTATTAGAATTCAAATACATAGTTTAAAATAATGGTAATAAAATTAAAAATATAGTTTTATTTATTAAAGAACGCAGTGTATTACTTTGTTAAAGTAGGGATGCAAGTAATTAAACAATGTTTATTTTTAAGCATCGATTCCTTACTCATATCATTTTTTATTGCACGATTCGAGAGGGGTGAGAGCTCTTTCTTCTCTCTCCATTCTTCTCGATGCTTTAACATTGTGTGTTCTAGACACGTCCAATAACTTAATATAATGAGTGGTAACAGTATCCAAATTCTTCTACTCCTTGCTATTGTTACCGCCGTCGAATGCTTAGTCTATATGGTGGAGTGAGTGCACTTACAAGTAAATATACTGCTAGTTCTCTTATTATTACGAACGCAAAGTGTTATATCCATTTTGTTAAAAGCCACGAATCAAAACGGACAAGTTGCTATGAAGTTCCTCAAACAAAAGGAAACGTTAAAATTAGATTATAATATCTGTCCTGCATCATTATGTGAAGCAAAGCGACATGGCAACTTATTGCCGAGCACTATACGATGTATTGTTTGTGGACCATCAAATTGCGGCAAGACAAACTTAGTAATAGGTTTGTTATTACATGAGAATGGTGCTCGTTTTCGTAACTTATATGTATATTCTAAATCATTATACCAACCAAAATATGTGTTCTTAGAAAAAGTATTAGATTTAGTTGCAGATATATCTTATAGTAAATATAACCATAATAATGATATCATAAGCCCACACGAAGCTTTGCCAAACTCCATTATAATATTCGACGACGTAGCTTGTGAAAACCAAAATAGCATTCGGGATTATTTTGCTATGGGTCGACATAAGAATATTGATTGTTTTTACATTAACCAAACATACAGTAAAGTACCTAAACAACTTATAAGGGACAATTCTAACCTCATTATTTTATTTAAACAAGACGATGTAAATTTAAAACACGTTTACGATGAGCATGTAGGTTCAGATATGTCGTGGTCTCAGTTCCGTGAAATGTGCTCAACTATTTGGAATAAACCATTTAATTATGTTGTGATCAATAAAGACTGCGAAAGAAATAAAGGATGTTATAGGATGGCATTCGATACTTTTGTAGTAGTAGATTAATATACATAAGTTATTGTTTCATCAATACACAATCACTATTACTCTGGATTTTGCATTGAACGGAATCCTTGTCAAAATGGAAAAGCAACTTAAAAAACAAATTGTAAAAGCTGCAGCTGCTGTAAAAAGAAAGGTTGAAATGATAAAGGATATGAAAAATACAAATGATGCCACTCTGGAATCCATATTCAAACCTATAACCGATCCATTGAAACAAATAGCCATTAAGAACAATGAAATTTCTCATGAAGATGAGGATGAGTTTGAACATTATACAATAAAAAAAAATAAACATAATGACAGTGAGGCAACAAATTTTTCTGATGACGATTTTAATGAAGAAGAGGAACAACAGTTCTATAAAAAATTTAATTCCGAAAAAACCCTTGTCGTATCACCTTCTGACAACAATAATATGAGTGATGCTTCCTTTAAGTCCTTTCAATCATCACCAAATGTTTCACTTAATAGTTTATCGTGGTGTGCTTCACCCGACGCAAATATCCCTTTTGGAATAAAAAATGAACGAGGAAAACTTATGCTCGGCCAAACACGTGTTTTCGACGACGGAAAAATTATAAAAATTGGAAATCGAAGTTTAAACAAAACTCTTGGATTAAAAGAATTACTATTTGAAAAGACACCAAATTTGGATGTTATCACAGATGAAGATTTGCAAAATTATAAAGAGCTTCTAATAGAAACGAATGCACATAGGCGTAATTGTGATCCACGCAAGCCAATTAATAGTAACAAAGGGTTTAAGTACATGCATATTATTAAACCACTGTTTAAGTTCTCTAGAAATAAGTATGACAGCACAGAAAGTCTTACGGTAGGAAAAGGAATAAATCTTTTAAAAAGTGTAAAGAAAGATATAGATTACGTTTATTGGGATGATCCAAATGAATTAGTAGATCGATTGAAATTACTGTTTGCATCTCGTGATGCTGGCAATACCGGCTTAGATAATGAAATTATTGCGATTATAGAAGAGCTGTACGAAGCAGGCATCATTAAAAACACCAAATATAAGGAACCTAATTTTAAAAAACTGATCAGTAGTTATACAGCAAACACCGCATAGATACGGAAATGAATGTAGATAAATTTGGTCATCACGTTCATAAACGTTTACGATTAGAGGAATATATTGGAAATCTCAACGATACATTAGTGAAGTCAGAAACAGGTGAATATGATTTAAAATCATCAAGATTAAAAGGACTTATATCGCCAGGCAATGATGACGAAGCCGCAAATAAAGCTTACGTGGATGAAAAGACACACGAACTAAGAACTAATATTTTAAGTGATGTAAATATTCATTTAAATGATTTTGAAAGTTCAATACTTAATAAGCTAACCACCTTGTTTTACACAAGGACAGAAATTGATCACATGCTTCAAGAGAAACCAGATAATAATGAGCAAACAAGACATAGTGAATGAGCTTCACAAAGCAGCAAGAAGGAATTTTTCCCGGCGATGTACGATCATAAAAGGAATAGATGATTTATGGCAAGCCGACCTCATAGATTTGCAAAAATATTCACAGTATAATAAAGGGTATAAATATATTCTTATCGTAATTGACACTTTATCAAAATATGTATGGATCAGACCTTTAAAATCAAAAGCGAAAAATTATGTTACAGATGCAATGCAAAGTATTTTAACTACATCATTACGAAAACCTAAAAATTTACAAACTGATTTAGGCACAGAATTCTACAATGATAATTTTAAACAATTAATGAAAAAGTATAATATTAATCATTATTCAACATATTCTATTAAAAAAGCATCTATAGTAGAAAGAGTCATAAGAACAATTAAATCTCACCTTTACAAACTATTTAGTTTGAACGGAAATTACCAATGGTATAAAAATATTTTAAAGGACGTTGTAGAACACTACAATAACACTTTGCATAGAATAACAAAATTTAAGCCTGTGGAAGTTAACAAAGTAAATGAGCTTATAGTCAAAGGTTATATTATGAATTCTCAAAAGAATAAAACAAGTCGGGGATATACATTTCGTGTTGGTGACTATGTTCGCATAAGTAGATATAAAGCAGATTTTTACAAAGGCTAAACTGGTCCACCGAAATATTTCGTATAGTAAAAGTTAATCACACTAACCCAACAACTTATCAAATAGAGGACAGACGCAATCAAAGAATCCTCGGCTCATTTTATGCATACGAGTTACAAAAAACTAAGTTTCCAGACCTATACCTCATTGAAAAGGTTATAAAAAGAAAAGGAAACAAATTGTTTGTAAAATGGTTAGGATTAAGTAATAGCGAAAATAGTTGGGTTGATAAGAATAAATTGGTTTTATGATATAAAATAGCTCAAGATATCTTTATTGATTCACTTTTTGTTTATCAATGAAGAAAGGAAGTGGTATCATAAACAGCTTAATAAATAAGATTCCGTTTGAGTTACATTTACCGGGCTACCAATATTGCGGACCCGGCACAAAGCTTCAGAAACGATTACTTAAGGGTCAGCGAGGAATTAATAAATTGGATAACGCTTGTATGCACCACGATATTGCTTACATAAACAACGACGCTAACGTAAGGTACAAAGCTGATCTAGATCTATTAAATATGGCTCAAAGAAGATTGAAATCAAAAGACGCTGGAAAGAAAGAAAAAATTGCTTCATGGATAGTAAAAAATGCTATGAAGGCCAAATTAAGAGCAGGTGCAGGTGCTCGGTCGTTTATGACAGCTGTGAAAAAACTCAAATCTAAATTAAAAAAAATAAAATCTAAAGACACAAATTCTACTATTAAATATGCGGTCGCCGCTGCAAAAAAACTATTTAGAAATAAAAATAAAATGAGTTTACCTCGTTGTATTCCTATTCCAAAATGTGGAGGACTGTTACCGTTAATTCCTATTTTCGCGGGATTATCAGCTTTAGGTTCACTGGCTGGTGGAGCAGCTGGCATAGCAAAAGCGGTTAATGATTCAAAAGCAGCTCAAAAAGCTCTTCAAGAATCGGAACGACATAATAAGATGATGGAGGCGGTTGCTCTCGGAAAAGGATTATATATTAGACCTTATAAAAAGGGTGCAGGTCTATATTTGAAACCCTCAAAAAACTAATAAAACGGCTACCTAGGCGGGCATTAACTAATTGGGATATATTAGAACATGCTAGTGATATTCCATTTTTTCGTGGTGTTTTCATGAGGGATACGTTGCCCTCAAAACCTAGGAAGATAGAATGCGGTATTATAAATTTAGATACTTCAAATAACATTGGAACACATTGGGTAGCCTACGTGAAAGAAAATAAGTATGCTGAATATTTTGATAGTTTTGGTAATCTGAAACCTCCGTTAGAACTACTTGATTACTTAAGAAATGTTTCTTTAAATTATAACTATGAGCAATATCAAACATTTGACTCTGTTAATTGCGGCCACCTTTGTATAAAATTTTTAAAGGAGTATTGGAAAACACATTTATATAAAGCTTGAAATAAAATTCTTTATCAGTAGTAAAATGTCTTTCACTGTGTCTATAACTGGAAAAGGATCCTCTCTGATAACAAACTACTCACCTACTTTGGAATTAAGTGGATACTATGAGTGTGGATTGTTGTATTTTTCAACATTTAATTCTATACCCAACATAGATAAAAGAAATAATAAATTCTACTATGACGATAACGAAGTAATCGAAATACCTGAAGGAGCTTATGAACTTCAAGATATCTGTGATTATTTAAAGACATACATTAGAAATGCAATGTTAAAATTAACTTGTAATAATAATACCTTAAAAACTACAATTTTTTGTACTAAAGATGTTCATTTTAACAAAAGTGACTCACTTGGAAGGATTTTAGGTTTTGGTGGAGAAACAATAAAGGCATTAAAAAGGACCGAATCTCTGTATCCTGTCAGTATATTGCCAACAACCATTGTGCGCATCGAATGCGACGTAGTTAGTGGGTCATTCGTGAACGGATCTGCAAGTCATATTATTCACGAGTTTGTTCCTAACGTACCACCTGGTTATCGGATCATTGAAGTGCCGAAAAATCTAATATATTTTCCTGTAAATAAAAGTTCTATAAGTGCAATAACTATACAATTATTAGACGCCGAGAATAAACAAATCAATTTACGAGACGAAGAAGTACAACTGTATCTACATTTTCGTAAAAATGATAAATTTCAATAAAAATCATAACACAGCTTGCATTCAAGTTAGTACTAGAAGATCACCTCATAAAAGCACACCGCTTTACATAAAAAAGAAGCTCACCAAAAACAATAAGGAATTTTTGAAGTTGATTGGCTTGTTAAAATGAATATTTTAAATATATCTCAATCAACATCATACGACAATAGTATTGAAAGTTTCGAATATCATTCTTATAAACCGTACGTAACAAGTTTCAACAAGAATGATGAAATAAGAATACCTATTAATCAACAAGATCTATGTCTGTTACCCTCACTCAGCACTTTGTATATTGAGGGTAAAGCCAATGTTTATAATAGTTCGACTAAAGAAAAAATATCAAATGTGTATTTTATCAACAATCCAATACTATATTTATTTCAAGATATTCGATATGAGTTAAACGGAATAGAAATAGACAAAATAAAAAATGCTGGCATAACTACAACAATAAAATCGTACCTCTCGTTAAATGATAATGAATCTAAATGCTCACGTGTATGGGGATGGTCAACTTCTGGTACAAACAATCTTAACGGAGGAATTTTTTCGGCTTCTGTGCCGTTGAAGAAAATTTTAGGTTTTGCAGAAGATTATGAAAAAGTTATAATTAACTCCAAACATGAATTGGTGCTATTAAGAAGCAATACGAATCTCAATGCTTTGAAATTAAATGTCGGAGAGGTGGTCGAAGATATAACTATTAGCAAAGTTGTTTGGCGAGTTCCGCACGTTAAAGTATCAGATCGTGAAAGAATCAATTTGTTGAAACATCTAGAAAAGGACAGGCCTATTACACTAGCATTTCGAAATTGGGATTTGTATGAATATCCATTATTACCGAAGACACGTAAACACACTTGGTCTATCAAAACTTCGTCACAGATAGAGAAACCAAGATTCGTTATTATAGCCTTGCAAACCAATCGCAAACACAATGCGGAAATGTCAATGGCAGAGTTCGATCACTGCAATGTACGAGATGTAAAAGTATATTTAAATTCATCGTATTACCCTTATGAAGGATTGAATGTCAGTTTCTCAGAGGATAAATTTAATTTATTATACGAACAATATGCAAGATTCCAACAGTCTTATCATGGACGGCGACCAGAGCCGTTGATGAGCTTGAAGGAATTCAGAGACGTTGCCCCATTATTTGTTATTGATTGTTCTCACCAACAAGAAATGATAAAGGGATCAATCGATGTCAGAGTGGAGATTGAAACAGACCAAGAAATCCCGGATCAGACAGCAGCATATTGCTTGATTTTAAATGACTGCATTTTTGAGTACAAACCTCTGAGCAATATTGTGAAGAAAATATCTTAACTAAATAAAGTGCAATCAATAGGTATTTGAAAGAACAAACTTCAACTTTATGTTAAACAGTGGAATACAACGAAACAATGAGTGCTGATAAGAGTTCGATACTTTTTGTTGATGTTCAAGGATTCAAAGACTGCAAAAATAATTTTATTATTAAGGAATTTGCGTTAGCCACAAAAGAGTTTACGCAAGTCTTTTTAATAAAACCTCCATATTCGTATCTAAAATTATCTGCCGAAGAAAAAAGAGCAGTCAATTGGATTGAACGCAACAGAGGAATATACTGGAGTCAAGGCAATATAGATTTCAGAGAATTTAAGAGATTAATTATTCCAATTTTAAAGGACCAAACCATAATAATGAAAGGTGTTGAAAAGCAAAAATGGATTAAAGATTTGTGTTCTGACTGCTTTTTGATAAATGTTGAAGGCAAAGGTTGTCCTAATTTTGCAACATTGCGCAATAGTTATGCTAAAGGTGGAGCTAACTTCAATTGTATAACTCATAAAAAAGAGTGCGCTCTAAGGAATGTTTTATTCATAAAAAAGTGGTACTTAAGCACATGTAATTTATGACTTCAGTAAATTGTACTTGAATGAAAATTTATATTAAAAATATTGTTCTAGTTTAGCTATGATGATATTTGTTACTTGCTTTATAATAATAAAAAAAAAATTAACAAAAATTTCTGCGTTTTATTAATGAAAACAAATATGGTGATTCAATATACTCGCATAACTCTTTATTTATCAAAAATTACAATTTAATGGTATGAATAATTTAACCCTGTATAATGTATATTGGGCAATCTCAAACTGTTTTCATCAAATCAGCGTAAACGAACGCAGTGAGATTTGCGGAGCGTAGCGGAGCTAGAGCGCAGCGAAGCGTAGCTCAAATCTCACTCCGTTCGTTTGCGGTGTTTTGATGAAAACTGTTTTAGAATGCCCAATATACACCTACTCATATTTCTACAGCAACTACATAATGGGACATAAACATAGTCGCTCATAACTCATAAGTTCATAACATCATACCATAGACCCAAAATCAGCTATATCAGCGGAAATTTGTTGTTTGACAACATTGTTGTTATGGCGTCAAACTTAGACGTAAACAGGCGGTGGTAGCTAGACAGGCGAGATCAGAAGCCTTATCACTAACCAAACCAAGCAGAAAAGCTTCTGCGCCAAAGGAAATTCGAACCCCGGACCCTCCCGATCAATAACCTGGTAACAACCCCGGAGTCGGTAACTGTTAATTACCCCTGAAGATTAAACAGACACTTGGTTCCTTGTTCTTCGGTACAACGCAAACTAAATAACGAGCTCCAAATGCCTTAAGATTGCATAACAAGTCTTCAACGCGAAACACTTACTGTTGACTGCAAACTGTGCGTGAACTTTAAACTGTGTTATATAAATAGGAGACGCCATAGGTTCGATAGTAAAGCAATTTGAACTTTTCAACTTTAAATCGGTAAATAAACAATTACGTAACGATTTAAGTAATGACAGAGTTAGTGTTGAACAAGTTATAAGTTGTCATTGCGATCTCTTGAATCTGCTGGTCAAATTACTCAACAGCGCGCCATAATGGTACTCGAATGCAATCGAACCTTAAAAATTGTATTCTCACTCATTTCATCAAAAAGTGTCATCTCATCACAGTTCTATTATGTCGAAGTACAAGTAGGTATAGTAAAGATATGATTTTTTAATGAATGATTATCACATGTCCAGCCCATGTGCCAATAAACCTTAATTCAAGCTTATGACAGCTGCCCCATGGTCAGGAGGAATTGGCCAATTGCGGGTCGGCCATCCTAAGAATGTATCTAATGATCAACGAGGTTTGTATAATGGGATTTGATGGGAGAGTCCCGCATACGTCAGTCCATTAGCCCGCTTTTCCACTGCCCGGTCCGGCATAGCTACCGAAAAGAACAACTGCAACAGGTAACCGTTGGCGATGTGGTTGAAACCATCGAGTATCGATCTGGAGCTCCAAATTTTAATTCTCGGTCTCGGCGGTAGGGCTTCTCAGCTCGCCTGGCTAGCTACCACCGTCTTACCAATGTTTGTTGCCATAATAATAATGTTAATAGCATTGCTGTGTTCCGACAAAAAGAGGTAAGATAGCCAGATTCTCAGCTGTAGCGGAGTGCAGCTGAAGCTCGCTTAGCGTGGAAAACGTGACATAATCATCATCATCATCATCTCAGCCGCACGACGCCCTCAGCTGGGCATAGGCCTCCCTCATGGCTCTCCACAACGATCGGTCCTGTGCTGCCCGCATCCAGCGGCTTCCCGCGACCTTTGCCAGATAGTCGGTCCACCTGGTCGGGGGCCTACCCAGTACCCACCACTAATACTACTACTAATACCACTACTAACATTATAAATGCGAAAGTGAGTTTATCTCTCCCTCTGTTACCTCTTCACGCTTAAAACGCTGAACCGATTTAGATGAAATATGGTATAGAGATAGTTTGAGTCCCGAAAATGGATAAAGGATAGTTTTTATCGCGTCATCATCCTTTAAGGGCGTTGCCGTCACCGACGAAATTCTCTTGGCCATTACGAGACATGTAACGTGCTCTACTCCTTTTAAAAGTGATAGACAAATAAAGATAATATTAATTAGCAGCAAACCATAGTTGATGTTCCAACGCTCGTCACAAAACACCTTGCGCAATCCTTTACGGCGAAGGAGTGTAATCAGCATCCGATATGAATTTTCATAAGGCATTAAATTTTGCATTTTTTAAGATAACGTAAATTCACAAATATAAAAATTTATGGGTTAGCCTATACCATCTTAGGCCATGTTTTTGTTCTAAACTGGACTTATGGTTTAATTTGTAATTATAATTTTGTTCATTTGACTTATTGGACTTGGACTTATATACTTATTAGTTATTATCATATAAAATATAAAAACTACAAAATAACAAACCTATTCGCCATTTACGAGCTTTTGCTATTAAATATTTTAAAAAGAAGAAATGAATGGTTTGGTTAAACTATGTAGGTACCTATTGAATATAATTTTAACATGTTTCGAGTGGGCCTCAGCGGCCGCAAGAATCTGGCTTTCTTCATTATGTCACTAACACCTGGTTGACCACAAAACGTAGTTTACCAAGTTAAATGGTATGTGCAGTCAAAAAAGATATGCCAAAAGCTCTTCATCTACCTCTTTCATTGTAGTATAGGAGCAAAAATAAGTAGTCACTTGCAAGTGAAACAACTTCTAAGGCACCTATTTTGTTGAATTAAATGCGCCGATCGGTGGTTATTAATAGGAAACTTGTTCACTAGGTTTTATTACGTATTTACAATATAAAATATCTTTATATAATGTTTGTGCGTGTTCTTGGTACATATTTCGAAACGCAATACTTTTGACGTCCGCTACCCGATCCTCTTTTGTTTCGTACGCTTCTGTTGCTTTCAAGGAGTCCGGTTGTTCTCAACAATGGGTCTTATACAGAATGATCATGAAACGGAACACCTAAATAATATTTAAGGGTAATGTATCCATAAGAAGTGAAGATTCTGTAGGAAAAATATTGGAGCTAATCAAACTACGTTTTTCGATAAAAACTAAATACATTATTTCTTGATCCAAAGTGGCGACAGCCCTACATCAGCGTACCTTCTTTCTCCATTCAGTGTTTCTTTTGTGTTAATTCCATAGTCAGCTGGAGTATGGTTGTTACTTGAATTGAAAGTTCTTGCTTTCAGTTTAAAGGCGATTAACTCGGTAAGTATTAGATTTCCATATCCAAGATAACCACCCAGAGGCCATCTAATATTTAACCTATATGCTCCTTAAGTATTATTTGAGCATTAGGTTACATTCAGTATATCGAAGCTATTAAATCTTACATTAATTATATTATTAATTATTACGTAAATAAACTGAAAAGAAAACATACCTATAGATATGACAGAAAATCTTAATCAAAAACTTAAAAAAACCAAAATTGCTAGAAAAAAATCCGCATTTATATTACGCATATCTATTGGCAGCAACTTCGACAGGCGTACCCATGTAGAGTAGAACTCTCCTTTTTCTGCTTATTTCGGGGGGTCTACCCAGTGAACCATTCCTGGTGACAATTTTGTCTCTGGCAGGGTGATTTGGGATCAAGAAGATCCAATTCAATCTGAGAAACTTGCAGCGATAGAATTTATTAACTCGGAAAATATACAGGGTCAATTTTAATGCACCTGCAACCTCGCAGGATTAGATAGCTAACATCATAAACAACAACTTTTGTTCTAAGACTTTTGATAATTCGTTAGATTTTACTTTCATACAAAAATAAATATTAATTTAATATTCTTACTTCTAGAATGTTTGTAATTCTACGCGCATCACTAGAATTATTACTTGGGATAGAGCGGCGCGAGCGTAGGTATAGCGTCACCTTTCGTCTACGCTTATAAATGAATGAAACATAGACTTATCGATGTCACGACAGTGCAATAAAAACTTGAAAATTGATTTATGTTCAATTTAATAAGTTATCTTAAAACTAGTAAAACAAACGTTTTACAAATGATCTTAGCTATCTAATCCTGCGAGGTTGCAGGTGCATTAAAATTAACCCTGTATAGTATAGGCGCCTCGTGTTGTCAACATAGAAAACCACAAAGCATGAAACCGAAACAGAAGGAGTGATTAAAACGTGTTGCATAATATTTTAGTTTACAAACAGGCTTAATGGCGTGATAATACTTTTCTTATCCCAACTTCACTTAAAAATAGACTTAATACGCCTATTTTTAAGCTTAAAATCAAATGGCGTCATGAATTTGAGTTTAAGTCATGCATATTCAAGCTGTCAAGCAAGACCACCCACTTGGACATGCCGTGGAACTATGGTCCATTAGCGGCTATTCCGCTGGTGTAACCATACCTTCTTTTTTATTTTATTTTTTTGTAGGAGGGGGGAAAATGCATTTACGCATTCCTCGTGCTCGAACCAAACCACGAGGATATGTGGGACTCCCCAGACCGTACACGGCCCGGGCCCACCCACTAAAAACCCCCCAGCAGCTTCTCCGTCCGTCAGAAGACAAGGGGAAGGGGACAACAGCCAGGCCTTATTCCCGCTGACCCCCTGCCTGTGACATGTCCGTAGCCGGACTCTCCTCCTGGCTCTGCTACTTTGTGGAGCGGTTCTGCGCCGCTCTACACCCCGGGACTGTTTTTTTATTGTGGTTGTCTTCCACGCGGCCCGACGCTCAGTGCGCCAGGCCCCCGGCCCGCTCAGTGCGGGTAACGGGTTGCCCGACGGCAGATCCCACTGGATCCACCGCCGCGCGGGTGAGCCGAAGCTCGGGGAAACCGGCAGGCGCGAAGCGCCGTGGCGAGAAGTCGCCTCCACTCTGCCAACTTCAAGGTAGCCGCCCAAATCAGGCTTCCGGCGAAAGTCACACCTCTTCTTAGAATAAGAAGGGGGGGCTTCGCCCTTCCCCGTATCAAGCGGGTGGCCACACGAAGTGGCCCGCCGGGTTAAGCCTGGCCATCCCACACCTCCCCTCTATGGAGGGTCCTCTCGTCAGACTATTAGCCCGCGGCAGAGAATCTGCCGGGTTGCCCAGGGTGCACCACAAGGAGGTTGTCTGACATCGCACCCCTGGCAACGGTGTAACCATACCTGGCTTAACCTCTTCTGTCTCTCCTTCTCTATCTCTCTCTCCCCTTTACTCTTCATCTACCACTCTTCCCTGCCTACCTTCCTAATAACCTTTCTCTTTATCTACATACAGCATTAGTCCTTCAAAACCACATTCTATTCCATATACCCGGAGACGGAGCGTAAGTTTCATCTCCCTACTATCAGCAAACCCCCAACTTACAAAAACAACCATATTTTTTTTAAAAATAGCTTTGAAACCTATGGTCTACCTACAGGGGGCGGAAAGGGAAAAATCAAATCAGTAAGGCCCAATTTTAGAAATGAACGTCACGGGATTGCCCTGGTGTTCTCGGGCAATCCCCCCTTGGCGATAGCCCGACCAGTTGGTCGGGCTTGCCCGGGCGCATGGGTAGTGGAGTCGCAGTGTGGACCTTACCTAGGCCGAGAACACCAGGGCTATCCCCAGACGAAGGGCCTTACGGCGGCATGCACGGGGCCAACCGTGCACGCAGGCCTCCATGGCAGGGTCATTAGACGGGCATCGCTTGTGCGAATGCCCGCCTTCTCCTGCCTATCCGTCTGCGACGGATGGGAGCGGCTTGAGGATCTGCCTTCCGCTCCCTCTCCGCGGCCTCCTTCTGCGATATTACGTCCTCGCAGAAGGAGGCGACAGCCCCCCATTCCGCCTCGCCGCGGAGCATGGCCACGACCATGCTCGGCAGCGAGAGGTTTCCGCCTCCCAGCGCAGCGTTAAGTTCGCTGCGCTGGTATCGTCAAGCCGGGCACACCAATAGTGTGTGCTCGGCAGTGTCATCGGGAGCGTCGCAGTGATGACACTGCGGCGTTTCCTCCCGATGGGCGACTCGGTGCAGGTAGTGACCGAAGCAGCCATGCCCGGTAAGTGTGGACCTTACCTAGCGCGCCCATAAGGGTAGGGAGAACACCGAAGGGATTTAGTGGGTAGGCCTTTTTTTTTTTTCTCGGGGGAAAATGCGTAACCGCACCGTACCCGCCGTGGGCTAGACGGCGGGCGTTTGTGGGGCTCTCCTGACAGAATACCAGGCCTACCCACTAAAACCCCCCGGTGTTCTCCCTGCCCTTATGGGCGCGCTAGGTAAGGTCCACACTGCGACTCCACTACCCACGCGCCCGGGCAAGCCCGACCAACTGGTCGGGCTATCGCCAAGGGGGGATTGCCCGAGAACACTAGGGCAATCCCCAGACGGAGGGCCTTACGGCGGCGTGCACGGGGCCAACCGTGCACGCAGGCCTCCACGGCAGGGTCATTAGACGGGCATCGCTTGTGGGTAGGCCTGGCATTCTGCCAGGAAAGCCCCATACTCGCCCGCCGTCTAGCCCATGGCGGGTATGGAGCGGTTACGCATTTCCCGCCGAAAAAAAAAGGGAAGGCCCTAGCCAATCATGCAAGCAATGCCCGTCTAATGACCCTGCTGTAGATGCCTGCATGCACGGTTGGCCCCGTGCACGCCGCCGTAAGGCACTCCGTCTGGGGATTGTCCTGATGTTCTCGGGTGATAGCCCGACCAACTTAGTCGGGCTTGCCCGGATGCGCTGGTAGTGGTAGTAGCAGCGTGGACCTTACCATGCGCGCCCACAAGAGCAGGGAGAACACCGGGGGGTTTTAGTGGGTCGGCCTGGAACTCTGCCGGGCCAGCCCCACACACGCCCGCCGTCTAGCCAACGCAACATATGAATAGTTTTCCATCAAGTTTCGATGCTGTGCTCTAGCAATGTGCATGGTGAATTACTCCAATGCGATGGTAGCGGTCAGCACTGAAAATGTCATCCCACAAACCGAGCATCTACCATGTCGGTAATACCACAGATTACATAATACTAGTATACTATGCTTTAGCAATGTGCATACATGGTGAATTACTTCAATGCATGGTAGCGGTCAAAACTGACATACCACAAACCGAGCATCCACCATTGTTGGTAATTCGAACATTTCCACAACTGCAATTGTTCAACGCTATTTCGCGTTCTTATGTTTTTGCTGTGAAATATATTATTCACGCCATTATGGTACGGCCACTAGACACAAACTTTATCGCTTGATGTGTTTATACTTTTGGTTTAAAATCTTTTCCATACAGCCTTGCTGGAAAAAAAATATTTAGGTTTTGGAATTAATCGAAACTAAAGAAAATCTCTAGAGCGTCGGTGGCGCTGTGGACTCGGTACTTGCCTTCCAATCGGGAGAACCGGATTCGAGACCGCCATGACCAATGTGTTCTTCGTTTTTCGAATTTCATATTTACATTTGTGTGATGCTCCTACGGCGAAGGAAAACATCATGAAGCAACGTGCATACATCTGCGAAGAAATTCAATGGTGTATGTAAAGTCAACCAATCCGCACTGGGCCAGCGTGGTTGATTAAGGCCTAATCACCGTAACATAGGGTAGGCTACCCTATGTAGGCTCGAGCTCCTCGGTGAGGACGATATATGAGCTGTGATGATGATGATGATGAAAGAAAATTTATTGGAGATTATTTGTATTTACCATGATTAGAAAAAAGGCCAAGGGGGAACAAATTCATATCATAATTTCAAAGAAACCTATGTATACTAATAAAATATGTTCAGAAACTCAATCATGACTTCCAAACAATCACGCTCTATGATGTAAGAAACGAGAAAAAATTCTCATCTGAAATTGTTACGTACAAATTATTTAATATTTAGTGATGCCCATCCTATTAGGGTCTATGAGAGTGAAAGAATAAGGAGTACACCGGGGATGGGAGTTCGGACCCAATTTTGCTAACGCCAACGTGTTTATGGCATGTATTTTTTTTTTGTTTTCCACCTTTATGTTATGTTGTATTGTTTGTGAAAATAAATGTCTTGAGTCTTAAATAACGCTTCAATAATACTGTTTTTTGACGCTGTTATTGTTACTTGTATGATCACTAAATAACTTTCGTCACTACGAATAAATTGCAGTTTTATTGAAACGCTTTCAAGAGACGGTTAGACTGAGGTTAGCAGGTTTGAGACCTTAGGTTTGCGCAGACACTTGTACGCTGTAATATCTTGCATTGCAGGTGGGTCTTAGCTGACCGCTTTTGCTTCGTCGCTAGGCGACCATGACCAAAAACCATTAAGGCTTTAATTCCATATATCCAAATGAATAGTATTATTCGATTGCCAACTAGTTTGTGATTATTATAATTATTTTTTTTTTTTTTAGTTTATTTAAAACTCCACAGACTCGTGGTCCGTGCCTTCTGAATTCTTGGGTACAATATTATGTGATCTATAAAACGCTTACTACTAAGTACTCTTCACTTAATCTAGGGTGAGTTGCGCATTAACAATTTTATAGTTGCCTATATAAAGATAATCTAATATTAATAAAATAATAATTATTTGCAATAAAGTGTATTATTATTATCCATTTATTCAAAAGTATCCTTAAATTTAAGTTTTTTACAATATAATATATATATAAAACAAAATACTATAAAAAACTTAAACCTAGTATGCCGCCAACAGCGAGGCAAGGCCCAAGCTGCCGGTGGTTAGGGCTGCAGAGAGAGGAATCTCCGGACAATACGTGCCGTGTCGAGAATCACTGCTTTCTGTATCCGACCCTTGATCCATTCCTCAAGCGAGAGCCTCTTAAGATGTCGGTCGAGACTCTTCGCTATCAAGCCATTCGCCGAAACAACTATCGGAACAATGATCGTCGAATCAACATTCCACATGGCGGTTACCTCGTGAGCTAAGTCAAGGTACTTGCTGACTTTGTCCTTCTCAGCTTTCACGAGATTCTCATCATGAGGGATAGTGATATCGACGAGCACTGCTCGGCGTTGGGACCGGTCGATCACCACGATATCAGGCTTATTGCAAACAATAGTCCTGTCCGTGATGACAGAGCGGTCCCAATAGAGCAACGCACGACCATTTTCAAGAACTGGCACTGGCGCGTACTTATAGTACGGCGTCTCAGATTCGACAAGGCCGTATCGAATGGCAAGTTGCTGGTGGATGATCCTGGCCACTAGGTTGTGCCTGTGCAAATACTCGCCGTTAGCAAGATGAGAACAACCAGAGATAATATGCCTGAGTGACTCTCCGGGACGGCGGCATGCCCGACAGATGTCAACCGTACCGTCCTTCAGGATATATTTTCTATAGTTGTTCGTCATCATTACTTCGTCTGCAATTGCACAGGCAAAGCCCTCAGTTTCCCCAAATAGGTCACCAAAGCGTAGCCAATTCACCGAAGCGGGTAGGTCTACATCAGGCCCAGTCAAGGCCCGATAAAACCTCCCATGTAGCTCCTTGCCCTTCCATACCTCTTTGCGGTCTTCGACGCTAAGCACCGGTGGTTTGCGCCAGTTCTCGATTGCCATGGAGAGAGGGGTAAATCCTTTGTCAACTGCCACAACATCACGATGCATCCCACACTCGTTGTTAAGGAAGTAATTCCTAAGGCTGTACACTTCACGGTTGTGGAGATTCTTGGCATTTAGAAAGCCCCGTCCCCCACACTTCCGTGGAATGTACAGTCTCATAACAGACGAGCGAGGGTGGAGCATGCGATGTGTTGTGAGCAGTTGACGGACTCTCCTATCCAAGGCGTCCAGCTCAGTTTGAGTCCATCTCAGTATGCCAAAGGAGTACATCAATAGAGGCATCACCCAGCCATTGAAGGCACGCACCTTATTGCCGCCAGACAAAAGGCTGTTAAGTACCTTTGCTAGGCGACAGAAGAAACGTGCCTTCACCGACTGCTTGACGTCCTCCACAGATATTCCCAAAGTCTCTGACATACCGAGATATTTATATGTGTCGGCTTCGGAGAGAGATCTGAGTGTCATTGTCTCGGAAAGTTGTACATTTGGTGAGTTTACAACTTTCCCCCGCTGCACATGCAAGATCGCACACTTGTCTACACCGAACTCCATCCTTATAGCGCTGCTAAAAATCTGTGTGATTTTCAGCAACTCTACCAGGTCTTGGTGTTTCGGTGCAAACAACTTGAGATCGTCCATGTACAGCAGATGACTAATAACTTCACCCTGTCTCCGAAGTCGACAGCCCAGCCCTGAATCCTTCAGCAAAGTGCTGAGAGGATTCAGTGCCAGGCAAAACCATAAGGGACTCAAACTGTCACCCTGGAAAATGCCTCTCTCTATTTTGATCAAGTCTTGCGGACCAGGAGGGCTGTCGCCGCCACATGGTTGACGAAGAGCTGTGGTCCACTGCCGCATACAGTTACTAAGAAAGTATTTCAGAGTTGTATTTATTTTATACAACTCTAAAATCCTCTCCAGCCATGAGTGCGGCACCGAATCATAGGCCTTCTTGTAGTCAATCCATGCAGCAGAGAGGGATCCCCTATTCCGCCGGACTTGTTGGCTAATGGTCATGTCTATAAGGAGGAGCTCCTTGGTACCACGGGACCCAGACTTACATCCATTCTGAGTAGAGGCCAAAATGTTATTTGAAACAACGTGTGTGTTCATTTTTGTGGTCAGAATGGATGTAAGGAGCTTGTAGATGGTGGGTAAGCATGTGATAGGTCTATAGTTCTTGGGGTCCATGGTACTTCCGGTCTTGTGGAGCAAGAAGGTTGTCCCAGTGGTCATAAAAGTGGGAAGGGAACCGTGTTCTAGGGCTTCTTGGAATTGTGTAGCCAAACGGGCATGGGAACATCGAAACCACTTTATCCAGAAGTTGTGCAATCCGTCAGGCCCTGGGCATTTCCAATTGTGAGCCGAACGGATGGCACAACTTACGTCTAAGGGGTCTATGGTAATAGACCCCATGGGCTCGATGGATTCGCATTCCCGTTCGACCACACGTATCCAATCACCCTCCGCATGATCGACAGGCAGCGACCAGATGTCACGCCAGAAACTGACCATGGCATTGGCATCAGGCAGCCGCCCGTCGACCACGCGGTGATCGGTTCCCTCCCACCTACGATACACCTTCTTCTGGTCACTTTGAAAGAGGCGATTCTGAAAATATCTGTCCACACGTACTCTGTAGCGACGAATACGGTTCGCCCACGCATAAACTTTCTGCTTCAGATAATCTATGCGTTCCGTGACATTCGCCATATAATCTTTAGGCCGGATTCCGGTTCCGGCATAGGCCTGTGTCACGAAACGCATAACTCGAGGTCGGGTGTTACCCCGTCTGAAGCAGATAAGCTTGCCAATGAGAACCCTGAACGAGTTGATACGCTTTTCTATTCTAACTTGCCATGCAGGTACCGCAGGCCGCGGTGCTCGATCAGCGTCCAAGAACTTGACTCGGGCAACACGGCATGCGGTAAGGGCACCGCAGTACAGAATAGAATGCGTATCAACCAAATCTTCGCTAGTCCGTAGGTACGGAGCTAGCAAAGCATTCAGTGTTCCCAACAGCGCTAGATTGCGTTTATGTGTCGGCAAACGTGGTATCCGCGGCCTAGAGTTTGGTGCGTATCGATATTCACGAATCACGTCTTCCAAAGTGGCCTCCAGTTGCTCTCTCACTTGTGTACTTACGTTCATACTGGCGCCATCCCCTTCATCAACTTCGGGGTCCACCTGCGTCGCTATTGTCACCTCCGAGTACAGCATTGCATCTGCATTCGGGACAACGGGCGCGGCAGACGGGCCTCGCGTCGAAGAAGGGACGGCGGCAGTAGGAACCGTCTCCAAGCGGAGCCGATCAAGTGCAGATTGATCCAGCAGCTTACACCGGTGGATCGCCCGCACTTGATCCGATAATCGTTGGGCGGACACGGCAACGGTCGGTTCAAGGGTCTGAAACATAAGCAGCATTCGATCACGATACGCAGTCAGGCAGGTTCCTCCCTCTGTAACCCCGTAATAGGCGCGCATGCAGTTCTCATTCATGGTTTGAGTCCATCGCATGCGTCGCACTACACCACCGGTAGCGGGGGCCTGTTGTGAGGCGGATTGCCCCAAAGGTCCCAAGCGTGCCGACAGTGGGGGACGTCCTCGTCGCGCAGGTGGTCGTGGCGGCGGCGTCCTGGGTTCACTCACGTCGCTCGACGAGCTGTTTGCTTCCAGCAGTACGCTCGGGGCTGACGGGGGTGCTCCTGAAGGTGGTAGTTGTGCGCTTTGATCCGCTCTTGCCGTCCTCGATCTTGTGATCATATTTATTTATCTTCGTGTTACCTTTTGTGCATTTTGTATCCCAAATTTGTGTGTGGTATTTTGACATCGGGTGTCATGTCAAATTTTTCCATATTATTTGAATTTCCGTGAGTTCATAATTGGTTTTTCTTGAAAGTTTTGATGATTTGTGGTATTACAAGAATTTTGAATGCTAAATCTAATGCGGTATGTTAAATAACACTATAAAAATAAAATATTATATCAGAAAAGACGGAGTGACGTGCGTTCGTGACAGCGGTGTTTTTTTTTTATTATTATTATAATCATCTATGTATATATTATTTTCGTACATGCATTATTATACTTACTATATAATACTATTCATATGTTACAATCTACTGATAGGACTAGTTCCGGATAGGGTTCGGGATGATATTTTGTCTAAGCTGCTCTCCGTTAATAGTCTAAGCTGCTCTCCGTTAGAAAACTTTATATTTTACATATGATACTAAGATATCACAAAACGTTACCTCTTGATCACGCCAAACTTAGGAAAAGACGATGCGATATCGTAGCTCCTGCATACTCCGCACGTACAGTGTTTGCTAGACGTCAAAATATAGCTAAAGCCCCACAGGCTTATAATAAAATAAATCGCTTTCTTAAAATTTACCCCATGCAACTGATTCAGTATAGGAAAACTTTGACTGAGTGGCTCTCTACTCTTAATTACGATGACGTGGAAGACATTTTGGTAAGAATGGCTTGAATTTGACAGAAACTTTTTTTTTTACTTATATAGGTGTTCACACAGATACAACACAAACTAGTAGGTATATGTACCTCATTCATACACACCCTCACCCACACACATTCACACACACACATACATACGCACGCACAAACACACGCACACATACACGCACACACACACACATGCACACACACACACGTTCACACATACACGCACACACACACACCCACATACGCACTACACAGACACAACCACTCAGTTATACATTTTTACTGACTTCCTTTTCATATAAGTAGATAAATCTAAATTGTTATAATTATGTAGGAAGAGCGAGGCTTACCCAACACAAGTATCTTCTGATTACTTTCTGGGAAGCCCCGGCAACTTATTTGTAAAAGATTTACTGAAATAAAACACATTTTTATTATTATTATTTTTTTATATATTTATTGGTGGCTGGTCTTGCACCTAGATTGCTGCCCGTGTAAGGGCTCTGAACGCCATCTTTTCATTATGGTCTTTGATCTCGTCATCCGTTGCCGTGTTGGAAGGGGCAATGAGGCGTCTTATGGCGTCGTCCTCCTTCAGTTGACGATAGAAATAAGTACAGGACACCGTGTGCCTAGTTATGGCGACCACCGCATGAGGGACACTATCGTGGACCGGGTTGTATCTTTCAGCTCCTCTGAGCACTATGACGTGTTCGTACGTTAGTCCCTGTGCTTCGTGGATCGTCAGTATTCTGGACTTATCTCCGATGCCAAACCCATTTCTCCTATGCTCTTCTTTCTCTTCTTGAGTGAAGGTGAGGAAGAGGGTATTTGGGTCGCATCTTCGTTGTCTCGCTTCCGAAGCCATTCTGCATGTTAGGGACCTTAGCACTTGCCGAGATGTATAAATACCCTCGTAGATATTTTGAAGGGCGTACACCACATCCATCGGACTTCGGTGTGTGCAGAGGAGCTTTTCAGTAACTGAGGTTATGGCGGCAGGACTTCCGTAACGCATTTCGAATAGGTTATCTCTGTCGATAAAGGGAATTTGGTTTGTATCCGACATAAGTATCAATTCTTTTGCCCCGGTCAACCTTGATGCCATGATGATAGCTCCAAAGTGGACCAAGAGAGCTTCATCCACCATAAGGCGTTTTGATGCTCCCGCTCCATTTATAAGGACCGAGGCAATGGTTCTTACTTTCCCTTTTGCGACTGCCCCCAATCGACTCGTCACTTCGTCCGACAGTTCTTTTGCAGTCTCGCGTGTGCTGGTGATGATCATGTCTTCCTTGATTTGGAAGTTTTTGAGGAGCCACGTGGTCTTCCCACATCCTGGCACTCCGTTCACCCACCTTATCGCCAGTTTACCCCATGGTTCTGAGACCCAGGTTCCGGTCACGGCATTCGCTGATTCCAGAATCCGGTCCTCCAGCATGAAGCGGGTGCATTTGGCGATCACCACTATTGGGTCTTCGATCGGTGTGCAGAACGTGAGTGCTCCTCTTTCCTCAGTTGCTTCGTGATCCACCAGCACCATACCAGAGGTGCCACTGTACGCCGCCATTTGTCTTTTGTCAATCGGGTGATTTCCCGCCACCACTGTTCCGTTGTCGTTATTGTAGACCACAGCCTTCGCCCCATCCAATAGTTCCCGTAGTAACACTCGGATGTTTGCCTGAAATGCTTCAAGAATTTTGCTGCAGGTCGTGTGTTTAACCTGCAGCGTCGCCCGCAGTGTCTCCACGTACTCCAGATAGGCGTTGACTAGGTCATCACTGTCTCGATCAGCTGTTATCCTGGGCGGCGGTCTCACTCTACCCATGTCTGCCAGTGTGGTTTTTGTGGTTTTGGATGCGGAGGGTACTCCTGTTTGAGAGCCCAATCTCTTTGCTGTCATGCCCACCAGCTCCCGAGGACGTCTGTGACCCAGGGCAACACTTACTCCCCTAACAAGATCGTCTGTCGGGGATAGTCTTTGTGACTGGAGGCGCCTCCTTTCACTTTCCTCCTGTGCCGCCTCCTCGTGTCGCCTCTGTGCCCTAGCTGAGTCACTTTCCGTCTGGCCATCGCATGGAGTCTGCTCGGGGTGTTTGAGCAGAAAGTCGAAGTTTTGGCCTCTCCCTTCATACACGATTATTGCGTGTTTTCGTGCGGCCTCCAATAAGGGTGTATAATCTGACACTTTCCCTTTCTCGAGGCCCACCTTCATGACATCCACGCTGATGACTCTCGGGTCTCCGTCTAGGTCCGACAGCAATTCTCCTGCTTTAGTAAAGGGTGATTTACCGTCCAAATCCCAGTCCAAGAGTAGGATGGCCCTGTTCCTAGTCCGCACGATTCTGCATTTCTTCCCGGCGAGCATCACCTCTGGCATTGCATCAAAAACTTTCTTTTTGATGGTCGCCCTGGTTGTGCTGCCTTTTAGCAGGACTGCTAAGCTTGGTGAGATGGCTACGTGCTTCCTTCCTTCTGTTCTTGATAGGCAGAAACTAACGCCAATCCTTTCCCCTACACTGTTCATGAACAGCGCCACACCCCTCGTGACTGAGCTTACTCTCCCCCTCTCCCCGCCACTTAATTATTATAATTTAATTTAAAACTTCAGAATATAATAACAGATTATTATAATTTAAAACTTCAGAATTGTAAATTCATTGCTTTTCAGTGATACCGATTGCTTTATATATTGCTCTCTTTATACAGCCAAGTTAAGAAAGAAGCAGTTTGGAAGTTTGCCAACGTGATTGTGAGTGGCTATAGTCTGCTATAATGGTTGTCGTTCCTATATGGCCTAAAAATCACAAGCCCTACAAGTACTGTGAGTGACCAATGTGAGTTGCCAACTTGTGACACAAGATGAAGTCACTCTGTACTCAGTAATTTAAATGCCTGCTTTACTCTTCAAACCGGAACACAGCAAATCAAGCTTAGCGACTGAAATAGGTAAGATAGTTTGGTTGTATTATTACTTGCTGATTATAGTGCGTCAGCAAAACGGATATAACGACGCCCTCAATGATTCTTGCTGCCTTGCTGAGTGTATCGCCAACTTCGTAGCCCCACCGGATTGACCCATTCAGCGTGTACCATCATCAACTCATTATGAAACGGTCCCACGGCTAATCGCTCGGATCTGGCATATAATGTGCGTTACATAAACTTGCGTCAGATAGACAATGGTCAGCATCAGCAGCGGCATGTTATTGGACAAGTCTTCTACACAGGTACTTTTTTGCTTGAAGAAATATTTGGGGACATCTCGCAACACTCTCTTTTTTATCACTAAGGTGGCAAATAAGCGTACGGGCCGTACTTTCCATCAAGTGGGCCACCTGTTGGAAAGCAGTTACCGCAGCCGATGGTCGCCGATGAAGACTAGGGGCATCGGTTGCTCGATGCCCTTTAAAAACTATTTTATACCCTTCCTAGTGAGCCCCATGCTCTAGCTCTAGCCGCTTAAAAAAATTCGACAAGGAGTTCATTTCATATCCTGAGCGTATGCGGAAGGAAGTTCTTTTGAAAGCCTACAGTATGGAAACATTCCTGCCGTTAGCGAGGTGTACGATTGTGTAAAATAGCCGTGGGCATCATGTCAAACAGCTTCTCAGAACATATCCCCATTGGTGTCTCTAACTTTTTTTGAGTGCGGGCTGGACCATCTTTTTTGTGTGAAGTTATCAGTATTTTGGCGTCCATCATAGATTTTTGAATTGGTAGCTTAATATTGGGGTGGGCACAGCCCACTCGGCTCTCTTCCTCTAAAATGCTTATGCAAATCCTATATATAAGCGGTAGAGCATACACAAAAAGGCAAAATCTCTTCTGAGACTGAGGGATTTAATACCGTTTGTGAGCATGGGATCGTCAACCAGTCTCATAGCTCGTGTTTGCGGCGGTGCGAGTTCTTGAAGGGCCCAGAGTCTCGTCTATTAATCAGTTGGGTATTGCGATTAAAGTTAGCTTGACTTATACATGCTTGTCTATGGCTAAAAAGAGTTACAGATTTTTACACAACTAAGTTGGCAAACAAGCAGACAGCAAGTGGCTATAGGCGCTTATAGAACACAACCCCTACAAGATCCACAATATACGTTGCCACCTTTTGAGATACGATACAGTACACAGTAATTTCACTGCCTGTCTTGCCCTCAGCGATGCAAGCACCACTGCTTGACGACAGAAATAAGTATGATAGAGGAACCACCACCGGTGCGAACATGGAACTCTCGATAAACAAAACTTGACAGCTAAGATTCTCGACAAAAATCGATAAATAAGACAGATTAAGGAGTGAAAATGACAGTTGCTTTTCAACGATCGACAAGTCCATACTCAATGCTCATACAGCACGCTCTGAAAATGTTTTGACCGACTCTATAATACCATATTTATACGTCCTAATAAATGAATTTAAATTTAAAAAAATACTATGTTATTCGGAACCCTATTTCAGTCCATCCACCCCAACCCCAATTTATTCAAATTTTCTATAGTTAGATCGCGTACACTTGTCTCATTGTTATTGTAAAGTTATTGCAAGTAAGCCTGCGCCTTTAGCCAAGTAGCATTCGCGTTTCGCGTTCGATTCGTTGAGACTTGAGACATATCGAACAGCAATATACACGGTGTTTCATAATAACCAATAAATAATCAATTCTTTATCGAAAACTAATTATTAAATATAGCTATGACTACATAAAATACATACACTAATTTAGGAGATGAGATAGATGGTACATCTATATGTCCAGCTGCAGGAAATGTGATTTAGTAGCACGTTTAAATGCGTCGAGAGACGGAGCACGCCTTATTGATTCTGGTAACGAGTTTCATAGTCTGATGGTAAAAGACTTGTCATAGAAAACTGAGGAATGGGGAGGGAGGATGAGTGACAAGTCATTAGCGGACCGTGAAATCCTGTTAACGGTTAACGAATGCAGGACAAAGCGAGATTTGAGGTAACAGGGTGCGTGGGGATGGGTGAGGATAGAGTAAAGAAGGGAGAGGATATGGCAATCTCTCCGACGGCTAATGGGTAGCCATTGAAGCTTGGAGCGATAGTAAGAGATGATGTCATAATCACAATTACCACTAGGTAACTTACCCCGGCCGCGCTGGTAATGGTAGTCGCAGTGTGGACCTTACCATGCGCACCCATAAGGGCACGGAGAACACCGGGGGGTTTTAGTGGGTCGGCCTGGCACTCTGCCGGGCCAGCCCCACACACGCCCGCCGTCCAGCCAACGGCGGGTACGGTGCGGTTACGCATTTCCCCCGAAAAAAAGATAACTGAAGACAGATGACCTAGTCAAAGTCACAATGCTCTTGCGTTGAATCGCATACAAGGGCAGTATGAGAACAAAACCACGTTGCTTTTTGTCAATCCCGTATATTGCAGTCCCTTACATCTAACAGCCTCCATGGTCTAGTAGTGGTTGAGTACACCTGGTATTTATCTGGAACTCCAGGGTCGATTCTCCGTGGGAGCAAAAGCTTTTCTGCTCGGTTTGGTTGGTGGTAGCTTCTAAGCCCACCTGGCTAGCTACCACTGTCTTACCAAAGTTTGTCGCCATAATACAATGTTATTATCATTGTTGTGTTCCGACAATTCTAGATAAGATAGCTAGTTCCTCGGTCATTGAGAGGGCCAAGTGAAGCTCGCTTTCATTTTCAGCTTTATCATCACTTACCACCAGGTGAAAGTAAGGCCAAGAGCTTCCTGTTGTGTATAAAAAAAAATAGTCTGTTTCAGACTGCAACAGACTCTGTTTTCAAGATCCAGCTAGCTCAGTTGCAGCAACTTTGCTGCAGGTAAGTTCTGAAATGGTGGATCGACAAACTCTGGAACTTGTCCGACAAACTCTGACAAACTGCCGCCTATCTATATCAGCAAACAGATTTTCACTAGGTCGTTTCGTTTTCGAGATCTGTGTGGCCCGGCTGGGGTAACGTATCCCCAGCCGGGCCACACAGATCTCTGAAACGCGCAAGCGACAAACTCTGAAACTTGCCGACAAACTCTGACAAACTCTAGACATTATAGCGACATACTCAAACAATCTATTTTTCTCAGTTTTTTTTGTGGCCCGGCTGCGGTCAGCCACACGACTCAACCTCCCTGTTAGCTCTCCGCTGAACGGAATGAAGAATGGAGAATGGAGAAGTCCCAGATCATATTCAAATTCAAAATATTTTATTCAAGTTGGATTAAATAATCTCGTTTGCACGTCAATGAAGCTACGCCATTGGTTTACAAGTCTATCGCAACAGACACCATTTTTAAATCGCCGAAAGAGCCACCAGAGGCTTCGTTCTCTATTTTTTAACAAGCACCTTATCAAACCTGAATAGGGTTTACATTCTTCAGATCTATTGAAATAAAACCAAATTGGTTTTCAAAGTTTATATTATATATATTTACATCCTGTTTACCGCGTTTAAATCACATTTTCTTACATAAGACAACAAATGCGCAAACGCAAAAATACAACAAACATTTTGCCGTCATTGACTACTTAAACTAGAAATTGGCACTGGCTGAGCACTTTGACAAGCGTTCGTTTGAATTCTTCAGTAGTAGTAACTGCTTTGTACACTGTATATAAAGAATGAGAAATATAGGTTATAAAAGAAATATTAAAGTTACGGTCAACATTAAAAAAAATCTTATATTTTTGCTCTTCACAATTTACCTATTTTTACAATTAACATGATATTGATCACTTTTTCTAAAATTGCATAGAAAATGGGCAATTTCGCTTATAAATTATCTATCACACAACCCATTCGCTCTTCCCATTTCTTTTCCCTATGCACTGAATTTCAGAAAATAATCTCCCTAAGTGTCCAATTGCCCATGCATTAAAAATTATAAAAAAATAATTGAAAGATTCATAAAAGAAAATAAGTAAGATTTAATAAAATAGATAAATAGTACAAGTGGATCAGTAAGTCACTTAGATCAGAGATGGGCAGGTCCAGGTCCGTGTTTGCAATTGAAAAAAACGATACTATAATTAGCTTCTAAAATAGTTTGTTTCTTTCACTCATATGAAAAAGAATAAAGAGATAAAACATGAGTGTAGTTATTAATGGTTTCTGTACGCTTGTGAATAACGGGGTTTATTTTTCTTATTTATAAATACATGTAGGTTCTTTCTCGTTAGTAAGTAAAAATTGTGAATAAACTTTGAAACTTTTGATGCCAGTCACCTTTTTTCTAATTAGATATGAATAGGAAGATTTACAGCTGTAGCTGCAAACTAATACAAAAAAAAACGAAAATTAATTCTGACCTCAAAAAATAACGCGCAATTATTAAAATCACAAAAATATGTTAAATCAGCGAGGTAAAGTTTTGGAATGAACAACCCTACTTCGCATTTGAAGTTTTTTGGACCATTGGTAGTAAGACTCCTATTGCTTATTGCTACTATGACTCTGAACGACGAATAAGACTATAGTCCAAGAGTACGACGTTTAAAACCTATGTATATTGCATATAATAAAATAAATAATGCATATTGTAAAATAAAATAGTGTATTAATAAAATAGTGTAGATGACTGTACAATTTAAGATATTTTGAGATTATAATATACTGCGAATATGATATTTTGAGAATAGGATGTTTGAGAATATGATATTTTGCGATTATGATATTTTGATAATATGATATTTAGAGACTGAGCGTCCCATTCGGTATCTAGGTACAGAATGGGACAATATGCATTAATTAATGTTGATATAGGCAAATTGGCCAATAGTAACTTTTTAAAGTGTGGCTGAAACATCGACTTTTCCTCTGTAGCGGACACGAGATTTGTACCGAAATGTTCGATTTGACATATAAAGTCAAATTAAAGGATGCCAAATCCCTTTTAGCAAGCTTTTGGCCGGAACCCCACGGCACCCTTGAACAATCAATTTTTGTATCAACGTCCAGGAGCAATCAAGTGAATCCATTTGGGAAAAAAGCCTGTCAATTAGCAAGTATAATGCACTTCTTTATAAAAGCACCTTCAGCCAAATTGAGTAGATATGTATAACACTTAGAAGAGATGAGTTAATTGCATTTGCTTTAAAAAAATCTATAATACGAAAACAATTCTTCAATAAACAATTACGTCTAAATATAGGCATCGTACAATGTTTGAAGAGCTCGATCAGTTACGAATAATTATAAAATTATCTAATTACAAATGATAGTGAATACATACACGATAACAAAAATAACTTCGTTTATGATAGCATAAGTAAATGGCCGTTTAAGTGATTTGTCGAGTTAAATAAATTGCTATGACTCACAACCTTAGATTTAAATTATTGCATCATTGTGTAAATACAAAAATATAATTTATTCTTGAACAATAAAATTCTTATATTTAATCTTTATTTTCACATTATTCACAAACCACATCAGCTTATTGTAAAGAAAATAAACACAAGTAAAATTGAGGAGATGTGAAATTCCTTCTTAGTTCATTCAAACACATTATCGATATTTAAATAAAAGCTCCTTCGTTCACATCAATAAAATAATGGAAATAACATTGAAAAGTAATGCTATAGGTTTATCTATTACCAACTATTAAGAAAGATTTTGTGAACTACGTTCACAACTACTCACGAGAACTATTAGGGTAATCACAACAATATCGACAATCAAATCAATAATAATTTGAAATAAGCTCACATCATTAAATAATTGCGAATATTTATATATATACCTAACGAAGAAATTTTTTAGCCATAATTACTCATTCATTAAACCGAAAACATAACAATACAGAAGCCACGTTCAAGACCCTTTACAGCTACAAAAGGAATATCAAACAAAGCTTCCACCACTAAGCATCTTATAGCACTACATAGTACTTCAAATGAATATACCTAACTATAAAGTATAGGAACAAAATTACAATATACAATTAAACAGTTTACAATACATTTATAAATGCTTTGCTATACAACTATCCCGAGACTTAAAGCACCCATTTAATTAATAACAAAAAGCTACAATGACATCAAAATCAGTTCGAAATGCATTGGAATAATTTTGGAAATATTGAAGTAGGCTTCAAAGTTCTAACCTAGATCGCAAATCACAATAATAGCTTCAGTAGAATCTAAATAAATGATATCAAAAATAATACGTATAAGTGATAGCGATAAATCTCCATTACAATGCAGAGAGCACACTTGGAACCTTGACGAATATTTGTTCGCTTTCCTTATTCATCACATGTAAAATTATGTAATTAACTTATACCAAAATAATGTTCAATATTACAATTAATTAATATCCTTAAAAGTTTTTTGATATGTACACGCACAGATTATAAAAATATCTATCTCATCACAATTTAAAAAGTCCTACAAAGACCCTGTACTAGCTAGCACCCTTCTCTTTTTCCTCACTTGGCCACAACAATTCTGGGTGGTTCAACATGTAATATGCCATATGTTTCTCACTACCGAACGTTGAGGCCTTTGTGCCCAAACACATTGAAAACTGACTCTTCTCCAAATTCTTATCACAGTCCACTGCGTGGAATATATGAACTAAACTATCATCAGCAGCCCTGTACACTGTCAAATTGGATTTTATAAGAGTCTCAAATAATTGCACGTCTTCCAAACCCCAACCTTTAATTGACAAATCAAACCCGCCAACTCTCAATAAATCACATTTGTATATACTTAGGATACCGAAACCGTATTGCCTGAAATATCCATAATCATCGCTTATTTCTTTTGTATATTTCAAATTGGCTATTTCTCTTTCTGATTTAGTGTCATCTTCTGAAGTTGGCACATAACGACCTAAATTAGTTTTAATGTCATGAATCTCGCCTTTAAACTTATTAAAGTCTTCACCATTAACCACTTCAGGATTGTATTCACTAAACACTATAGGGAAATACACTTGATAGTACTTTATCGTGTTCATCCTTATCTTCCGCAGACTGTCGAAGCTAAACATCATGTCAACGTCTATAAAAAACACGAGATCTTCGTCGGCCACTTGCTTAAGTCCTTCTGTTAAAGCAGCCCCTCTAGAGAACGCAGTAGATCCCATCATTACTGCCCTCAAATCTTTTGCGTACATATCTTTATAATAATTTATAAGATGCTCAGCACTTTTATAGTCTGATGGTTTTTTGTTATCTAAATAAATCACAACTATCAACGTCACAGCCTCGTCTGTTTTCAGAACTATGTCCTCGTAGTTTTTCATGAACCTTCCAAATATTTCCTGCCTCCCCGATAGTGGGAGTATGAAGTAAATTCTCTTATCGTGTTTTGCAAATTCTTCGTACCCGGCGTCATTCCATTTCAATACGTTGGGCAAGTTGTTGTGTAGCTTCATCAAGCCGTTCTCAAAGGCCTCTTTGACGTTCAGTTTCCCGAAATCCAAGAAACCGTTTTGTTGTTGTTGACTAGACTCGTCAAAATCTTCATACTCGTTGCCATCATTCTTGCCGTTACTTTTTCTTTGTGTTTCTGGATCTTCTATCTGTGGAACCTCTCCAAAAGGTAATTCTCTGATTTCCATTCCTGTAAAAAAGGTAACATTTATTACATTAAAAACCACAACGACAACTTCATATCATGATAAACTTTAAGATTTTGTAACATTAACTGCATTGTATATTCAGCAACACATTTTGTGAAGGAAATAAAATCAAGATTATATTTTTATTCATATATATACGTGGCTGCTTGTGCTAAATGTACATAAATATATCGCCTGTAAACACTTTGTGTACATGTGTGTATATTTTTAATTTTTAAACATTCTGAAGCGGTGTAATTATGGTATACCTATGTATAGAGGTACATATAAGAGGTTCAGAAGGAATAACACCCAAACTAACTACCTAGTTCTCGGTGCTTTGCCAATTGTTTTCTTAAAAAAACGTCGCCCCACACTAGGAATTTCCCCTGTATCGTGGGTGCAGTTACAAACATAGAATCTCACATGCACATACGCCCAGACCGGAACAAATTTCTGTAGGCCACACAAAACACTTTTTCCCATACGGGAATCGAGCCCGCGACTCGTTGCGCAGTAGGCGATCACTCGACCTCTGCGCTAACCGTGTCGAATAATGGATGAAGTTCTGCGATTCCCCATTAATCCACACTAAACCAAATAACTGGACAAATAGTAGTCACCAGTAAAGGCCTGGTGCAGGTACGCGTGGCGGCGGACTGCGGCGGTGAGCTTCTTGCCGCGGTAGCGCCGGTAGCGCAGCAGCAGGTCCAACACGTGGTCAGCGCCGTGCAGCGGCTGCAGCCGCGTGTACCCGTACAGCACCTCCGTGAAGTCGATCACGCGCCCGCGTTGCCGGGAGGGCGCGTTGATTATCTCCATCACCTGGCAAAGGGGCAATACATTTTTTTTAAAAAAAAAACGTCGCCCCACACTAGGATTTTCTCCTGTGTCGTGGGTGCAGTTACAAACATAGAATATCACATGCACATACGCCCAGACCGGAACAAATTTCTGTAGGCCATACAAAACATTTGTTCCGTACGCGAATCGAACCCGCGAACGTTGCGCAGTATGTGATCACTCGACCTCTGCGCTAAACGTGTCGTCAACATTCAGTGAACTTTGCTTTGGACAGCCTGACTGGGGCAGTAGGTACCTACCTCTACCTCATAGAAGACATCAAAACAACATGATTTGAAAAATGAATAAAGTTATTCATTCATTTCAGCCAAGCGATACCCACTGTTGAACATAGGCCTCCCCAGGGATCTCCAAACCGATCGCTCATGCGCCTCCCGCATCCAACGGCTTCCCGCGACCTTCACCAGATCGTCGGTTCACCTTGTAGGGGGGCCTTCCAACGTTGCGTCTCCCGGTACGCAGCTGCCACTCGTGGACCTTTCCGCCCCAACAGACGTCAGTTCTGCGGACTATGTGTCCCGCCCACTGCCACTTAAGGCTTACAATTCTTTGGGCTATGTTGGTCTCTCTAGTTATTCTACAGATCATCATTCCTGATGCGATCGCGTAGAGAAACCCCGAACATAGCCCTCCCTATTGCCCTTTGAGTAACTTGAGCCTTCTGATGAGACCCATTGTAAACGGCCACGTCTCAGTTATGTACGACATCACTGGCAACACGCACGAATTGAAGACTTTCGTTTTAAGACACTGCGGTAGATTGGCCGAGAATATGCTGCTTAGCATCCCGAGCGCTGCGTCCTCTGTCTGGAAGTTAGACATACTGAGCTGGACTATTTGCCTCAGGTAAACATATTTTTCAACAACTACCAGTGTAGAGCCTCCAACCTTCACAGGAGTGGGTACTACGTGGGAATTCACTATGATTTTAGTGTTATCCATGTTCTTTTTTAAGACCTACTTATTGGGAATCTCTACAGAGCTCTTCGAGCATTGTGCCCAAATCTTCTACGATATCAGCTATGACTTCGATACCATCGGCAAAACGAAGGTGAGTCATGTACTCGCTGTTTATGTTGATGCCAAGTCCTCTCCAGTCTAAAAGCTTAAACACATCCTCCAACGCAGCTGTGAACAGTTTCGGCGATATAACGACGCCCTGTCTCACCCTTCGCTGAAGTTGTATTGGTTTCGAGTTTTGGTCCTGAAATCTATTTGGCACCTCTGGAGTGACCTAAGCACAGAGCTCTTATCAGCCCTGATGAAATCTTTAACCTATTGATATCTTTTTGAACTTTGATTAGGCCAAAGTAGTCTTTATTCACTGCTATAAATATTTTATTGATTTTGAATGTTGAACGGAAAGTACCTTAAATATCGTAGATAGGATATTTTGCTGAAAGAAGACTTTATATTATTTTTAATATAAAGTCTATTTATATTATTTTTAATATAAAGTCTATTTATATTATTTTATAGCATTCAAAGATTTTCTAAAAATTATCTGCTTCGTCTGGGAATCGAACCGGCTTAAATGTGTAAAAAAATCACCCGTATTTTTATGATGCCAATCGAAAGAATGGACTAAAAACAATAAGTCCTCTTAAGAAACATAGTATCTTAAAAGAAAGGAATAACGTAAAATGTTTGATTAAAATTTCAAATGCATCCCCTGTAAGCTAGACAGAAGGCAAAAAAAAAATAATGTTGTTCTTAAATTTGAAAATGGTACAATTTGAGAGAGTGCTTGTGTTTCGGATTTTTATCTGTTTAGTCTTCATTCACTTGCACGCGTATTATTGTGTTAATTTAGATTACTTATGGCACAGATTAGATAATAGTTGCTACGTAACTTATGGGGATACGTGAAAAATTTGCTAAACAAAAAGCAATACGACAACGTGGGCGAATTACAAACAGAATTGAGCCATATCATGTCGAGTACTCACCATAATATGATAAGAAAATCAACAGGCAGTGAACTTGTTAAAAGATTGACGATTTGCATAAGACAAAAAGGATCACATTTTGAGCATTTAATTAATTAATTTACAAAAAATACTCGATTGACTTCGGCGGTTTCAAGTATGTTTTTAATTTGATTAAAACGATTAATAAAACGTTATTCCTTTCTTTTAAGATACTATGTTACTTAAGAGGATTTATTATTTTTTGTCCATTCTTTCGATTGGCATCATAAAAATACGGGTGATTTTTTTTCACATTTAAGTCGGTTCGATTCCTAGATGAAGCAAGTAATTTTTAGAAAATCTTTGAATGCAGTATTACTAACTTTTAAAAATAACATAATGTCTTCTTTCAGCAAAATATCCTATCAACGATATTTAAGGTACTTTCCCTTCATGACCCATAGTCTTGGGACGCCCTGTATAGGGTATATTCTAAAGCCGAAACCTACCCATCTTAAGATAGTCATATAACAGTTATGGTGTCATTGAAAATTCGAAATTGTTAAATTAATTTTCTAATTCCCCATACCACTGATAATATAATACAGTACATTTTTCCCCCAGACACGTACAGTACATTTGTATGGGAGATTTCAGAACTTATTTTACAACTTCGGATTTTCAATGACGCCGTAACTTTTAGGATTGGTTTCGGCTTGTACCAAACACAATATTTTCTAACTACAAAAGGTGATTTTCCGAAACCAAACCTAAGTAAGAAATTTATATTTGTGATTTCCTTTTTTTTTTTAAAGTGCTAAGAAAAAAAATCAACGTGATATGATGAAGACGCTAGTTTGAATCCTACCCGAGACAAAAAAAATGTATTTATTGACCTATTTATCAGTAATAAAGAACTTAAATCCACTCACTTCTCTTATCACATCGTCCAGAGCTTCTTTCAAGGGGTCTTCTATTCTTCTCTTTGGATTGGAATGACTAGCCGAGTATATAGACTTGCTGATGAAGTCGAACGGCACTATATCTTGAATGTCCTTGGGCTTATACTGGTTCATGTCGATCGGTGCACCTGGAAGAGGTTAGTTGATCCATGTGAATAAATGCTTATTTTACATAAATTTGGTATTACATAAACTATAGTCAATATGGAAGCTCAAGCAGCTAGTACATTAAATTAAACTATTTTTTGAATTTCACAAAAAGAATTAGTAGAAGTTTCCTTCATTTCAGAAGTTTCAAGTTTAGTCAAGGATTCATACGTTGTAGATTTTGTAATTCTAAGTTGAAAACCTTATGCCGCTAGTCCTTAAATATCGAAAATACATTTTTAATCTAATAAATACACTTATCTATGTCAAAACCAAGTATCAAATAAACTACACTAACAACATAATTGATTTACGATTAAAAATATTTATGCAAAAAAAATAAAACTATCAGGTGTTCCTAGAACAGTCAGTTCTTCCGCGCTCTAAAAGACTTTATTATGATCTTGATGAAGTGTGTTAAGAAATAGTAGAACTTATGCAACGTCCATCGCAAGAGTTAAGTTGGTTTTGAAACAATTAATTGGCAACTATTTATTGGCTATCACGTTTAATTAAACTTTTAAAATTTTATATAAATACGTCAACAGAAATATATAATTATGAAGTGGATTTTCTTGTGATCGGTAGATGCGGTGTTGGGATATACAATGCCAGAAGCGGTTCTAGAAACTCCATCCACCTACCCAACCAGCTACATATGTCCACCTTGCCATTGGAGTACTCCATGACCTTACATCGTAGTGATCCAGGGTCAAATTATCGTTATCCTCATCATCATCATGACCATTATAATCCCTACTGGCTCTCAAATAAATATCCTCATGAGGGTTTAGACCGTCAACCATACTGACTAGTGTTTGGTGAAATGGGTAAAAACCTCATTATTTGGTTGGCACACTGTACCACGAACCGGTGTGGATTGCTTGTGTTTCTACTAAGGCTGTATTCGGAATCTATTACACGCTGAGCGAATTTTCAAGTCTAAATGAGCTTGGCGTTCAAGAAACACTTAATTCATTCATCTGTAAGAGTTAATTTTTTCAATAATGTTAACCTTAATCTTAATACAGAAGAAGGCTCACCTAAAATGTTGTTATCGCCCAAGTACCCTAAGTCTCCAAGTTTAGCGGGGAACAATGGCACGTTACCGGGCAACGTGTAGTCCATGACCTGGTCAGGTGGAACTTGCAGTTCATGCATGGCTTCGGCGATGTCTTGATGTAAGTCTATAGAATTTTCTCGGGTCTCTTGAATTTGGAGGTTCTGAAAGAATAACAGATAGACGCTTGAAGCCTGTTTTAATAAATACAGTTTTCTATCTAAAGCTCAGACATCAGTTTCACAATAAAGGCAAAATTTCAAATATTTTGCTCATATCATCCGCGTGAATTCTTGGTTATAAATCTAAAATAATTTGTAAATCCTTCAAAACTTGTAAGAGAGAACAGAAATTTCATTTGGACGTAGTTCTAATAATAAAGATATCGTAAAATGTATTACTAAAGGAACAAATATCTTTTCAGTTTAATATCTAGCTAAAATAATCCGATAGGCAATCTGGTGCAGGCATTTGCTCATCTTTATTTATATTCGATGCCGTATTCTTTGATCTTTACGATTCTTCACATAATGTTATACTTCGCATAACTGTTTCATATGACTTTTATTTCCGAAAGTACTTAAGTAGATGATTTCGGCGTTACCCTCAGTATCTTGCATTTAAGAGAAAAAAGCAGTTTAAAAAATAGGAATTTGTTCAACAGTTTTCAAACCTATAGCAATTAAGTGGCTATAAAAAAAGCTATGTTTGACTGTATCTTTTTTATGTAACTTCACCGATTTCTCCGTCAATTGTGGACTGATTTATTTGGGAATTTTATAGACTGTACATGTGTGATGTTTTACTATTCTAACCCCCAGTTTCTGAAAGGCTGATCAAAATAGTGTTCAACTAACATCCATGTCATCTTAACAGCAGTGTCAAATCAATTTGAGTTTCCGAAACGTTGGTTAGCCAAAATTTACTTATCTCTAATAATTTGATTTCTTGTGAGAAATATTTTTAGACACGGTCATATTGCTGAAATCATATATTTTGTTTTATTCATATGTATTTTGGAAACCCAAAATAGGTCTTTCCTAAACAATTTTGAAATAAATTTGACAGCTGTGTCAACTAACACAGTGATAAGTTGATTTAGCTTTCAGCAACTCAATTCATAGTTAGCACTAGATTGACAGCTTGTTAGTTAATTTTATCACTGAACAGCCTTTCAGAAACTAGGTGTAAAGCTATTCAGGTATTTGCGTCTAGTATGCTGACCTGATGATAAAAGGTACCTTGAAAGTTAAGAGGTAGGTTATAGTTCTTTAAATATTATGGCAAAACAGCTCCCTAAAAATTTAGATATGGGTAATAATCCTGTACCCTTTAGTGAGAGCGTTGGGCTATAAAACTGTGATGTTGTATTTATTCTTATATTATTTATGACTTTTTAGCGTTTTTGAAGTCGGTTTTATTTTTTGTATTTTTTTAAATCGAGTTTTAATGTGATAGAGGAATATGAAACAAATGTCAACAGTGTATGTGCTATCCGTGAAAGTATCAGTGTATATGCTATCGCTGTATCGGGAAAAAAATGTCGGTAAAAGTGCATGCATATGATTTACCAGAGGAAGACTGTACCAAGGCTCCGATTTTAAGGGTAAAACAGGCAGTGAAATTAGTGGGAGCTGTGACGTGACATCTTACGTCACAAATTAACAACGTATATCAGCGTTGTTTTGTATTGCAGGGTTTTTTTTGCAAGTCTTAAGTACCCACATAGACTATAGGCGACTGTAGCCAGCCACTTACCACCAGATGGGCAGCCTGCTTATTGGTAACTTTGTTTTATATAAAAAAAAACTTTTATGATCGCTGCTCGATTAGTCTATATTTTTTATTACTGCAACCGGCCTACTGATTATAATCGGATGTAGCTCAAACATTATCAAGTGCAATGAACGCGTTAACCTTACAATGTCGAGTTTTATGAACATCAGGCGATAGTAGAGTTATTAAAATTCTCTCACTTTTTATGCAGCTTCAAAAAGCGGTTTTAATAGTTGGCCAGCTGATAATATGTCAGTTACCCGCCCATCCAATATTTCTGAAGCATTCACTTGTCGAATTGACGTGTGTATTTATAAAGATAAGGAGATGCGAACAACACCTAATGATACCCTTTTTTACTAACTTTTACTAACAACTACGACTTTTTTACCAACTAGCTGTGCCCGCGAAGCAAACTATAAAACTCAATACTCAAAAATTTCTGGAGCGCCAGCTACCAATCTACACAAAAAAATCGGTCAAAGCCGTTTCGGAGGGGTTCAATAACAAATACTGTGACATGAGATTTTAATATATTAGATACTAGCTTTCCGCTCGCAGCTTCGCCCGCGTTAATTTTGTTTTCCCATGGGAATTTTATATTTTCCCGTAGGAAAAATAATTTTATAGCCTATGGTCATCAGGGATAACGTAGGATTCTCAATGTGAAAGATTTTTTTAAATCGGTCCAGTAGCTTCGGAGCCTATTCAATACAAACAAACAAACAATCAAATCTTTCCTCTTTATAATATTAGTATAGATATAGATAATTTGGACGATAGGGGTATGTGGGGGCAGGTGTAGTCAACTTTTTTTCTTTTCCTACTTGTATAACCAGACATCTTGATTATATTCAGGACTAGCTGTGCCCGCGAACTATGTTTCGCCTTAAAAGTTCAAAGAAAACTGTAAATCTACTTTCCCGCGGGAACTGCTTAATTTTCCATGATAATAAGTAGCCTATAGGTTATTCCCTGTCGTAATCCATCTCACCTACAGAATTTCATCCAAATCCATTCAGTAGTTTTTGTGTGAAAGAGAAACATCCATATTTATATCCATCCATACTCACAAACTTTCGCGTTTATAATATTAGTAAGGATTAAGGATGTGTGCACATACAAGGATAAATTTGTTTTCTTCCTTCTTATATAAATTTTGTGTGCTTTGTTTTGACGTTAATAAGTTCCTGTAAGGCCTATGTGGAATAAAAATTTAGAACTTAACTTTTGTATGGCTCGGCTGACATCAAAGAGACGCCTTCTATTGGACATAGGCCTTCTTTCAGCATCTCCACACCGATCCTTGGGGAGGAAGGTCTTTACACTGATCCTCAGGGCTGAGGAGTCACATCTAGCGGTTTTCCGTAACTTTCACCAGATCGTCGGTTTACTTCGACGGGGGGAGAGGGACGTAGTGCGAAGACTCGAGTGTGCTAGTAACTAATTCACTGGCGACGTTTACCCACTGGTCCTGCCAGGACTTCTGCGACCAGCGGAGGACTGTTCGGAATCAGAAATGCCCTGGTCAATGTTCCCCTCACTGTGTTCCTTGCCAATCGACGGAGGAGGCACTGGCGCTGCCGTATTGTTAATTAGAAGAAGAAGAAGAAACATTACGTAGGGCGAGCTGTTAGTACAATGCTGGCAATGAATTAGTAGTCACTCTAGTGGTCATCTTAGACTGCAGTAACCACTTAGCATCAACCGTGCCGTATGCTGGCATGCGGTGTCGAAAAGAGCCGTTACCACCTATGTGGTTCAAAAATACTTGTCAGAATAGAATCGCAGCAAACTTAGAGCAGAGAGCTGGAAATAAGTTCTTAACTAGTCCAGGCTTTTCACAGTATCTACATATACTTGGTTCCCAGATTTTACCTTGAAATAAGCATGCAGCCGGTACAGCTGGCGAGGGTCCTTGACGGGGTGGAGGGTGATGGCGCGATGCACCTCTCGCTTCTTCAGCTGTCCCGTGTACGCGGCCGCCCCGCTGCTATTATGGTGTAGGATGGTTTGCATCTGGAATGAGACGAAATTTCATCAATCATGCTGGCCGATCTCGGGGTAAGTACCACGTATTACGTACTACAATTGTTGGAAAGTAAACTTTAAAGTTATGTCCTTGTGTAATGAATTTGTAAGCTTTATACAACCGACTAAAACGCACGGCACGTAGGTAAATTGGTATACCTAATTAATTCACACAGATGGTTAATGTTCTTCTTTACCTGATATCGCCTTAATTGACAAACGTAATAAAACAAACGTACTTAACTGATATCAATCAATGTGATCAATTTACTTATCTTCACAAAATTATTACATAATAATACACAAATATACATATTTGAAAGATGACATGTGGAAAATTAACAAAATTTATATTATTTTATCGCAGGTACTCCTCCAGCGCTGGAGGTATATCAAAGCATCAGCTTACTGCTCTCTAAAACATTGATGTATAGAAAAACATATATTGTAAATACATGCCGTGTACTTGTCATAAATTCTTGTACCAGGACGGACTTCGATAACTATAGTTAAGCCGATATTCACTCGACACATGGCTATACCGAAATATTAAATTTTCGAGGAATTAGGAATGAAAATATAATTTTTATATTGCGAATGCAACCTATTTTTATATTGTTTATGTTTTGATATTTTATTTACTGTATTTTTGATAGAACCAATTTTGATTATACTTATCAGTTTACTTTGGAACGATTCCTTTGTGTTATTATTGAATATTCCTTGATTCTCCTTGTAAATCCCGTTTTTGTGCTCTCCTACTAGCTATCCCTAACACTTTATCTGTTCTTAATTTATATCTTGTTGTCGCATTCACACTTTGATTAAATATCAAGTGCAGGTTATCAGCGGCGGAAAAATCAATAACTAGGGGCTGGGTTCTTATTACGATCACTACGTTAGAACAAGTTTAATAGTAGATTACCCAACAAGTGAAAAAAAAAGTGAATTCTTTTCGAGGCACTAAGTTGTATCCCAGAGGAGCGAAAGATTCTAAAGTAGAAACCCGAGCGTAGCGAAGGATTCTACTTTAAAATCCTTTGCTCGATATAGCCTTTCCTCGAATAAATAATATAGGATTTTGATTATTACTTCCATCTTTAATTTTATTAATTTCAAGAAGAATTGTTGAAAATAGAGCAGGGACAGGATGAACAATTTACCCTCCTCTATCACGTGTTAGGTACTCTACTTTTTATCATTGACTGCGAGAAAATAATTATACTCCAAGTTTTAAATTGAGGCATATTCCGTATAGTTATTATTACGTTTTGGTGGTATTTAGTACGTTTTTATAGCGAGAGTTTGCAGCCTCTGCACGTTTTCCTTTTTTCTTACTATATAATAGGTTGGGGAAAAAGTTTCTTCGCATTTTTTAAGAAAATTCAAAACATTTTTTAATATAGTTTATTTACATTTAACTAAAGTATGTAGGTACCATTTTGTTCGATAACTTTTTGCCATCTTGTAGGTAGGGACATGATCCCATTGCTATAGAAATTTTGGGACTTCTGGTCAAAATACCGCGACAAGTGGTTTTGGCAGTCCTCTCGTGATGTTAACCTGACACTGCCTAAAGAATTCTGAAGAGACCGAAACAGGTGGAAATCTGAAGGTGCAAGGTCAGGACTATACGGCGGATGCATTAACACCTCCCAGCCAAACTCTCTTAATTTTTGCTGAGTGGCTAAAGATGTGTGAGGTCTAGCGTTATCATGATGAAAAACTACACCCCTTCTGTTGATTAATTCCGGCCGCTTTCTCTCAACTTCTTGCTTTAATCTCATTAGTTGTTCGCAGTAGAGTTCAGAATCGATTGTCCTGCCTGGTGGTAACAGCTCATAATGAATAATGCCCTTCCAATCCCACCACACACACAGCATCACCTTGTCGCGAGTTAACCCGGGTTTCGCCACAGTCTGTGAAGCCTGACCGGCCTTTGACCACGACCTTTTTCGCACGTTCTTGTCGTACGTGATCCACTTTTCATCACCAGTTATCAGCTTCTTCAAAAATGGTTCGGTTTCATTACGTCGTAATAAAGAATCACAAATGAGTACACGGTTCATTAGGTTTCTTTCAGTGAGCTCGTGAGGTACCCAAATGTCGAGCTTTTTTGTGTACCCAGTTTTTTTCAAATGCGCCAAAACTGTTTTGTGGTCAATTCCCAGTTCTTCAGCTACGTCGTAACTACTGACATGCCGATCTTGCTCCACTTTTTCAAAAATGGCATCCATTTTATCTGTAATAGGGCGACCAGAGCGACGTGCATCTTTGACATCAAAATTTCCGGATTGAAAACGCTTAAACCAAATTTGTGCTACTCTCACAGACACTGCACTAGGTCCATAAACATCGCAATTTTTTTTCTCGGCTTGCGTTGCATTTTTACCTTTTTTGTAGTAAAATTTTAAAATGTATCGAATTTCTTCATTAGATTCACTCATCTTGGCGGTACGAAAAACAAATGAAAATCACACATTTTCCTAATTTGAATTTGGAATTATGTTCTTTAAAATTTAAACTTTCAATGATACCAAAACCAGCCAGATACAAATAGTATAGCCAAAGAGATTTTATTGCAAGTTTATACATACTATAATGCGAAAAGACTTTTTCCCCAACCTAAAACATAATATTAAAACATAGTTACTTCAAAGACTACTTAAAATTGTTCTAAACGATCTTCTTGCGTTTAAATACGTAATTATCTGTATTGTTATCTTGTTCACGCATTGTAGGCATATAATAACCGGCTTCATGTTAAGTAGTGGTGATGTCAATATCACTCTAGCAAATTAAGCGTGTAGACGAGGCTCGGAATCTGGGCATATTGATGGATAGTCACCTGCGCTTTGAGTCTCATGTAGTTAACTTGGTAAGAGCTTGTTTTTATCGATTGCAAGTTTTGTACAGAATAAGAAATCTACTTAGTGAATGGATGCGAGTCATGCTTTGTGAATCCTTAATTTTGTCCAAATTAAATTACGGAGACTTGATATATGGTCCTCGTTTGCAATCAAAGACGCGTCACCTGGTGCAGAGAGTGCAGAACGCATGTTGTCGCTTTTGCTATGACATACCGCCAAGGAGTCACATCACGCCCTATTTAAACAAGTCGGCAACACTCAATATGACCTCTCGAAGACATTTGCACCTAGCCTGTCTTTTGTTTGACATTATTAAGTTCAAGGCTCCATTGTACTTGTTTTCTAAACTGAAGATATCTCCGCTTCATTATAAATACGGCCCACGTTCTGCAAGAGGTCTTCTAGAAACTCACCCACACAGGACCGTCGCTTTTGCTGGCAGTTTTCGCTACCTAGCTACCAAATGCTGGAATAATATACCCCCACCTTTGAAACAGTTACAATCAAAGTTTACTTTTAAAAAACATTTTAAAGAATTTCTTTTAAATAAACAAGTTGAGGGTATACCAAGGGGTTACTTGGTGGCGGACTTTGTAATCTAGATTGGTGATTTTGTTGTTTCGCTCGCAGTCTGGTGGGTACATGGTTGGAGTGTACACGAGTGCTACCACACACACACACACACACACACAAACATAGCCCAAATTCCTAATAGCACCTCTAGGTAATAAGCTATAATATATAAAGCTCGATTTTTTGTTTACTCCCATTTTATTTATTTTTTTGAATGCCTGCCACCCTTAGGTTATGGCAGAATATCAGTGCTTTGTACACATTTTTAATGTGTACGATAGCGATTACTGAGCCATGACCTTTTGCACTTCTACAGCACACACATACTGCCACGGTATATGTAGGTATCTCTATTTATTGTTATATTTTATTTAAGTTGTGATTGTAACGCATGTGTGTGATGGAGAATTGCAATAAATGTCTATCTATCTATCTATCTATCTACTCTGCAGATACGGCGGCGATCATTGAAATTGGGTCTAATCAATTAGCCGAGACGTTATGATAACCTCTGAATGGGCGTCTGAATAATTGCTGCGTAACAATGTCTCCTAATGCATCTTGATTAGCATTGTCTTAATGAGACAAATTAGGACCAGAGGGAGACAGTACTGGAGCTGTCTACGCTGGGCCCTCTATCTTACCTATTTCTTGCGTCGCTATGTTGCGGTTTGAAGGGTAAGGCCATGATAAGACAGACAGTGAAATTACTGGGTACCTAGGTGCTGGACCTTGACATCTTGTGTCACAAGCTGGTAACGTACATAGGGTCTTTGTAGAGGATGCACGTTTGCAAATCTTACAAAAACTACATATTTTATACTATAGGCAACAGTAGCTTGCCTACCATCAGGTAGGCAACCTGCTTGATTGCATCTGCTGATTGCTGCTGCCTGCTTGATTAAAGAAAAATTTGACAAAAACATTTATCATCATTTCAGCCAAGTGGCGCCAATAACTGTTAGACATGGACCTCCTCCAATTAGGTCATGTAGAAAAGCCCAGAGCATAGCCCCCTCCCTTACCCTTTGAACTTAAACTCAGTTCCGTACATCATCACTGGCAACACGCACGGATTGACCACTTTCGTCTTGAGACACTGAGGCTGGGAATATGCTGCAAAGCTTCTCGAATTAGATAAGTAAATTAAACTCTTGCGCTGTAATTGAGCATGACTTAAACCTTCCCTGGGCTTAATGTTTGATTACACACAGACAATTTCTTAAGAACCGTTCGAGCCATTTATGAGTTTCGGCGAAACCAACGAACGGCGGCGATTCATTTTTAAATGGTATAATTACAAAATAAATTACCAAAATATTCCATAGTATCGGGAACTTCGTGAGATATTTATTATAAAGGATCCAAAAAATTAATATTGTTCAATCATATCAATTTCAAAATTGCAAATGACACACTTTCGTTACACAATCGACCTTTAACGATTTGAATTTATAGTTATGAATCCATTTCATCAACAATACTTCGAACACAACTGCTTGTAAAATTGATTAGCAGAGAGCACGAACTGGTGAAAGTCAAGACTACATACCCACTGTTAAAATGTCATGAAGATAATAATCTCGAATTAGAATACAATGAGGTTCATAAAAAGTCCCAACATTGCCGATTTCTCTATTAGCTGTTCGGATAAATGAATTGTACTACCTACACCTACGTTGTTCGCTCCCGAGGGTGATGCGAAACTTATCTCACATCTCTATTCATTGTCCAACTTGAAATATTTTCGTCAACTATTTTTTTTTGCATTCAAAGTCAATATAGGCTCCATTCACTATGTGACTTGTAAATAAAACTCGTCGAAGGATGGACACACGAAGCTTTATAATTCACAATGCTGTAAATTATATTTGGTGTGTAACGCTTAATTATATTTATATAAAATTTTGATATTCACTTGATAGGCCTAATTTCTATCTAGTTTTTATAGTGGAAACTCAAAGAAATCAGGAGAAACCCGAATCAAAGTATTGTTTTGTTGATTAGCAATAAGTAGTTCATTCTTAGTCACAAGTCAATTTAATTATTTGCCTGGGCGCTATCATCGGATAATCCTATCTGAAAACATTTTAAGATTGGAGAAAGCAGTGTCAAGGTCAAGGTAAGTGGAAAAAGCAATAGAAAAGGGAAACAGGGAAGTGAAAAGAGATTCTTCCCCTCTTCACTGTTCTACTTCCTAGTAAAACCACAGATAAAATGCTACTTTGTAATAAAACTCAAGTTCTTTACTGTAAGGACTGGAAAATATTATTATATGAGATCCATATATACAACATAATAATGAATACATGTTCACTCAATTAAAAAAGTTTTGTTATGCGTTTATATCAGACCGGTTAGACAATCTAGGATTCTAGGTTATGATGTGAAAATACGCAGGAAAGTTCTCGTATCGTACCTACGAGCCTTCGAGACGTTCTCCGGTAATACGTGAATGCTATGTTCACCAGCGAAATGCTATAGCTATTACTTACAACGAAGGCGTTTTTTTATACAACTAAGTTGGCAAACAAGCAATCTGCCCATCTGATGGTAAGTGGTAACAGTCACCTTTAATACATATGGTTCCTGTGAGATTCGCAGCAAAACTGCAACCCCCACAAGAACCACAGTGTACGTCGCCAACTTGTAACATCAGATGTAAAGTCACGGTACCTAGTAATTTCACTGCCATATATCAATTCAAACCAGAACACAGTAATACAAGCACTGCCGCTTTGCGGCAGAAATATGTAAGACGGAGGTACGCAAGCAGACGATAAGCGCGAACTGGAAACTCGAGGGTTGCTCTTTCAAATAAGGCTACCCACCAACATCAGACTTTTTGTAGACCCGATAATCAGCCCGACTTTTCCTGCGACTGTTATGTTATGACCGACTCAACGCACTCCTCTGTCACTTTGTCGGTTACCATCAAATTCAAATTCAAAAATCTTTATTCAACATAGGCCTTTACAGGCACTTATTGACGTCAAAACAAAGCAAAACACTCTAATTTAAAGAAAACATATTTAACCTTGTATGTGCATACATTCTGAATACACTCAAGATGTCTGCAAATACAAGAAGGAATGAAAAAAAAAAGCATCGAGAGAAGCACGCGTCATGGATTTAGACGGTAAGGTGGATTTGATTGGTACATCTATCGCCGAAATGACACGGTGAGCAGTAACAAATTGCAAGCGGCCAACTGTCGGTCGCTGAGTAGGGTACGAGTAACGTGTACATTGACGACAGTGTTACTACAGTTTTTGCCACTTTGAAGCTAAATCTCGCGGATTTTCTGCGGATTTGGGAAAAAAATAACCTATTTTAGACAAGAAAATTAATTTAGCTACTTCTAGCTATTTCGGTATTTTTTACGTTAGGTATTACCAATTTTTTTTTCTTACTTATGATCTTTAAAAAATTGTGGAGTAAGGAAACTGTAACTGTAGTAGAGACTACCGCGGTATATTCAATGTGACAGTTATTGGCGGTATTTCATGACGTTCACATGTAAGCTGTGAAAAAATTCTCAAAGATTGTGTGAAATAGTATTTTAATTGCGGAATTAGTGTGTATTTGTTCTAAAAATTTTCATCCTCTCGGTTTCATACAATATTAATTAAGCCAAGAACCACTTATCACCATTCCTATATAGTTATTAAACTATATTATTAATAGCAATAGAATATTAAAGTAGGCCAAAATTCCTTTAATAGTTTGCGACTTCTAGCAATATTTCAAATGCATTTTTTTTACAAAACTGGTCACTTTTCTTTTATATGAAGCCACAAACTAGATTTTCCTGATTCTTTTTCCTCATGGCAACACTGATTTACGAACGTTCCATTTTTTACCGATAATCGGGTCGGTCGGGAGTTTTTGTAGTTCATGTGCGTTGCAACGTAGAACTAGTAACTATTATCTAATCTGTAGTAGAACTCCATAATTCATTTTCCACCGTCAAAATATCGGTCACCGGTATATAGTCGATAGTGTGCGTGTGCACTTATTTACAGAGTACTTTTAGCCATTCGAGTGACAATTTAATTATAGTGTGCGTATATCTTAAATACTAGGTCAGAAATAATTTAATATTATAATTAATAGCGCAACGCAACGACGAAACAACGCTTAAATCAAAATATTACTGGATACATTAAAGTTGATGGCCAACCAACACATTTTATTTTTTAATTTCTGGAGGTGTTTTGTGTCGGGATTTATTTTTATATTTTTTTTATATAAATAAAGATAACATGCACAGACTCACGTTTAAACTACATTACATACGGTTTATTTCTGACCCGCTTCTGGTGTCCTATTGTGGCCTTGTTTATTGAAATAATTGAACTAATAACCTCGTCCAATTTATTCTCCTTATAAAACGTTTGCTATTAATAAAAACTTTATAAGCAATTCGTTGTACAAAATAGGTCGATGCCGTAAACCTAGATTTTGGACATTGACTTTGGAGGCAAAGTGCAGATCTTACATTGATTGGCACGGTCGTCTATTAGCTGGCGGCATACATTTTTTATCATTTTACATAATGTCAGTTGTATTTTGGCAATGATATTTAATCTTAAAAACAAACTCCAGTAGTTAAACTTAAGAATTGCTGGACCAATATTTAGTATATTTCATTTGTTGGATTTATCTTTGCCGCAAAAAGCTGAGAAAATTCAGAAAAAAAATGGGAAATTAATTTTCTCTCACATTTTGTAGAGTACGGCTTTTTGAAGATATCTCCAAAACAGACTGCCTAATATCGATGATTTTTTTTCGTCTCTCGTCGAGAAGTTAGTCGTGCATTAAGAAAAGTAAGAAAATCACAAAAATAAACAAATAAGAAATAAAAAACATAATTATAAAAAAAATATAAAAAAAAAATATGCTACACCAGGAGATCGAACCACTGCTACTCAGATTTAAAGTCGAAGCTCTGTCGCACATGACCAGTGCTGTCCTATATGAAATTGTGAAATTAAAGACCTCATGTTTTTGTGTAATGCGATACGCGACAGATGGGCGTAAAAATTTGGGGCGATGATGTAAAAAAGTTTCACTTTAAAAAATATATGTACACAAAGCCACCTCCTTTACATGGCAGAAGGAAGACACGAACAAAATCCAACATGGTGTTGTATGCTGAGTTTGCAACATTTATTGTTGATTCTGAGGCGATACGAAGTTTGCCGGCTTAGCTAGTTAATCACATCACAATCATAGCTCATATACATATAGTTGTCAATTGTTTCAAATGTGACTACCACACTGACGAACAACGATAGCGTAATTAAAACAATATAGAAAAGAAAGACTTCTTGAAAACTGACAAAGTTTAGTGACGAGATGTAAGGTTGGGCTAACTTTGGGTACTTGTACAACAAAATCAAGAGAACAATTGTTTATAAGTTCACAGAAAATGTGAGCCTCTGCCATCTATATATACATAAAGGAGAAGTTCCCATCTATAGACGCACGCACAGCCGTAACCGCCAATGGTAGAAACGTGAAATTTGGACAGTTGTTTTAATTCAAAATGCGGACGCACACTAAGAAGGAATTTTAAAAAAATTTAACCCTAAAGAGATAGGGGTTGCAAGTTTGTATGGAAAAATCTTTAAATTAGCAACGATTTTGATAATACTTGAGATCCATGCACTTAAAAACATTTCATTGAATACGTGTTTCATGATTTATTGGAATTCACCCGCTTCACCCCTTAGGTGCAAAATAGGGGTTGAAAGTTTCTATGGAAATATTTAAAATCTGCTCCAATTTCTATGAACTTTTTATCCAAGCTCCTAAATATAAATAAACAACTACCTACAAAATTATTTTTTTCATTATAAATACGGCCCACGTTCTGCAAGAGGTCTTCTAGAAACTCACCCACACAGGACCGTCGCTTTTGCTGGCAGTTTTCGCTACCTAGCTACCAAATGCTGGAATAATATACCCCCACCTTTGAAACAGTTACAATCAAAGTTTACTTTTAAAAAACATTTTAAAGAATTTCTTTTAAATAAACAAGTTGAGGGTATACCAAGGGGTTACTTGGTGGCGGACTTTGTAATCTAGATTGGTGATTTTGTTGTTTCGCTCGCAGTCTGGTGGGTACATGGTTGGAGTGTACACGAGTGCTACCACACACACACACACACACACACAAACATAGCCCAAATTCCTAATAGCACCTCTAGGTAATAAGCTATAATATATAAAGCTCGATTTTTTGTTTACTCCCATTTTATTTATTTTTTTGAATGCCTGCCACCCTTAGGTTATGGCAGAATATCAGTGCTTTGTACACATTTTTAATGTGTACGATAGCGATTACTGAGCCATGACCTTTTGCACTTCTACAGCACACACATACTGCCACGGTATATGTAGGTATCTCTATTTATTGTTATATTTTATTTAAGTTGTGATTGTAACGCATGTGTGTGATGGAGAATTGCAATAAATGTCTATCTATCTATCTATCTATCTACTCTGCAGATACGGCGGCGATCATTGAAATTGGGTCTAATCAATTAGCCGAGACGTTATGATAACCTCTGAATGGGCGTCTGAATAATTGCTGCGTAACAATGTCTCCTAATGCATCTTGATTAGCATTGTCTTAATGAGACAAATTAGGACCAGAGGGAGACAGTACTGGAGCTGTCTACGCTGGGCCCTCTATCTTACCTATTTCTTGCGTCGCTATGTTGCGGTTTGAAGGGTAAGGCCATGATAAGACAGACAGTGAAATTACTGGGTACCTAGGTGCTGGACCTTGACATCTTGTGTCACAAGCTGGTAACGTACATAGGGTCTTTGTAGAGGATGCACGTTTGCAAATCTTACAAAAACTACATATTTTATACTATAGGCAACAGTAGCTTGCCTACCATCAGGTAGGCAACCTGCTTGATTGCATCTGCTGATTGCTGCTGCCTGCTTGATTAAAGAAAAATTTGACAAAAACATTTATCATCATTTCAGCCAAGTGGCGCCAATAACTGTTAGACATGGACCTCCTCCAATTAGGTCATGTAGAAAAGCCCAGAGCATAGCCCCCTCCCTTACCCTTTGAACTTAAACTCAGTTCCGTACATCATCACTGGCAACACGCACGGATTGACCACTTTCGTCTTGAGACACTGAGGCTGGGAATATGCTGCAAAGCTTCTCGAATTAGATAAGTAAATTAAACTCTTGCGCTGTAATTGAGCATGACTTAAACCTTCCCTGGGCTTAATGTTTGATTACACACAGACAATTTCTTAAGAACCGTTCGAGCCATTTATGAGTTTCGGCGAAACCAACGAACGGCGGCGATTCATTTTTAAATGGTATAATTACAAAATAAATTACCAAAATATTCCATAGTATCGGGAACTTCGTGAGATATTTATTATAAAGGATCCAAAAAATTAATATTGTTCAATCATATCAATTTCAAAATTGCAAATGACACACTTTCGTTACACAATCGACCTTTAACGATTTGAATTTATAGTTATGAATCCATTTCATCAACAATACTTCGAACACAACTGCTTGTAAAATTGATTAGCAGAGAGCACGAACTGGTGAAAGTCAAGACTACATACCCACTGTTAAAATGTCATGAAGATAATAATCTCGAATTAGAATACAATGAGGTTCATAAAAAGTCCCAACATTGCCGATTTCTCTATTAGCTGTTCGGATAAATGAATTGTACTACCTACACCTACGTTGTTCGCTCCCGAGGGTGATGCGAAACTTATCTCACATCTCTATTCATTGTCCAACTTGAAATATTTTCGTCAACTATTTTTTTTTGCATTCAAAGTCAATATAGGCTCCATTCACTATGTGACTTGTAAATAAAACTCGTCGAAGGATGGACACACGAAGCTTTATAATTCACAATGCTGTAAATTATATTTGGTGTGTAACGCTTAATTATATTTATATAAAATTTTGATATTCACTTGATAGGCCTAATTTCTATCTAGTTTTTATAGTGGAAACTCAAAGAAATCAGGAGAAACCCGAATCAAAGTATTGTTTTGTTGATTAGCAATAAGTAGTTCATTCTTAGTCACAAGTCAATTTAATTATTTGCCTGGGCGCTATCATCGGATAATCCTATCTGAAAACATTTTAAGATTGGAGAAAGCAGTGTCAAGGTCAAGGTAAGTGGAAAAAGCAATAGAAAAGGGAAACAGGGAAGTGAAAAGAGATTCTTCCCCTCTTCACTGTTCTACTTCCTAGTAAAACCACAGATAAAATGCTACTTTGTAATAAAACTCAAGTTCTTTACTGTAAGGACTGGAAAATATTATTATATGAGATCCATATATACAACATAATAATGAATACATGTTCACTCAATTAAAAAAGTTTTGTTATGCGTTTATATCAGACCGGTTAGACAATCTAGGATTCTAGGTTATGATGTGAAAATACGCAGGAAAGTTCTCGTATCGTACCTACGAGCCTTCGAGACGTTCTCCGGTAATACGTGAATGCTATGTTCACCAGCGAAATGCTATAGCTATTACTTACAACGAAGGCGTTTTTTTATACAACTAAGTTGGCAAACAAGCAATCTGCCCATCTGATGGTAAGTGGTAACAGTCACCTTTAATACATATGGTTCCTGTGAGATTCGCAGCAAAACTGCAACCCCCACAAGAACCACAGTGTACGTCGCCAACTTGTAACATCAGATGTAAAGTCACGGTACCTAGTAATTTCACTGCCATATATCAATTCAAACCAGAACACAGTAATACAAGCACTGCCGCTTTGCGGCAGAAATATGTAAGACGGAGGTACGCAAGCAGACGATAAGCGCGAACTGGAAACTCGAGGGTTGCTCTTTCAAATAAGGCTACCCACCAACATCAGACTTTTTGTAGACCCGATAATCAGCCCGACTTTTCCTGCGACTGTTATGTTATGACCGACTCAACGCACTCCTCTGTCACTTTGTCGGTTACCATCAAATTCAAATTCAAAAATCTTTATTCAACATAGGCCTTTACAGGCACTTATTGACGTCAAAACAAAGCAAAACACTCTAATTTAAAGAAAACATATTTAACCTTGTATGTGCATACATTCTGAATACACTCAAGATGTCTGCAAATACAAGAAGGAATGAAAAAAAAAAGCATCGAGAGAAGCACGCGTCATGGATTTAGACGGTAAGGTGGATTTGATTGGTACATCTATCGCCGAAATGACACGGTGAGCAGTAACAAATTGCAAGCGGCCAACTGTCGGTCGCTGAGTAGGGTACGAGTAACGTGTACATTGACGACAGTGTTACTACAGTTTTTGCCACTTTGAAGCTAAATCTCGCGGATTTTCTGCGGATTTGGGAAAAAAATAACCTATTTTAGACAAGAAAATTAATTTAGCTACTTCTAGCTATTTCGGTATTTTTTACGTTAGGTATTACCAATTTTTTTTTCTTACTTATGATCTTTAAAAAATTGTGGAGTAAGGAAACTGTAACTGTAGTAGAGACTACCGCGGTATATTCAATGTGACAGTTATTGGCGGTATTTCATGACGTTCACATGTAAGCTGTGAAAAAATTCTCAAAGATTGTGTGAAATAGTATTTTAATTGCGGAATTAGTGTGTATTTGTTCTAAAAATTTTCATCCTCTCGGTTTCATACAATATTAATTAAGCCAAGAACCACTTATCACCATTCCTATATAGTTATTAAACTATATTATTAATAGCAATAGAATATTAAAGTAGGCCAAAATTCCTTTAATAGTTTGCGACTTCTAGCAATATTTCAAATGCATTTTTTTTACAAAACTGGTCACTTTTCTTTTATATGAAGCCACAAACTAGATTTTCCTGATTCTTTTTCCTCATGGCAACACTGATTTACGAACGTTCCATTTTTTACCGATAATCGGGTCGGTCGGGAGTTTTTGTAGTTCATGTGCGTTGCAACGTAGAACTAGTAACTATTATCTAATCTGTAGTAGAACTCCATAATTCATTTTCCACCGTCAAAATATCGGTCACCGGTATATAGTCGATAGTGTGCGTGTGCACTTATTTACAGAGTACTTTTAGCCATTCGAGTGACAATTTAATTATAGTGTGCGTATATCTTAAATACTAGGTCAGAAATAATTTAATATTATAATTAATAGCGCAACGCAACGACGAAACAACGCTTAAATCAAAATATTACTGGATACATTAAAGTTGATGGCCAACCAACACATTTTATTTTTTAATTTCTGGAGGTGTTTTGTGTCGGGATTTATTTTTATATTTTTTTTATATAAATAAAGATAACATGCACAGACTCACGTTTAAACTACATTACATACGGTTTATTTCTGACCCGCTTCTGGTGTCCTATTGTGGCCTTGTTTATTGAAATAATTGAACTAATAACCTCGTCCAATTTATTCTCCTTATAAAACGTTTGCTATTAATAAAAACTTTATAAGCAATTCGTTGTACAAAATAGGTCGATGCCGTAAACCTAGATTTTGGACATTGACTTTGGAGGCAAAGTGCAGATCTTACATTGATTGGCACGGTCGTCTATTAGCTGGCGGCATACATTTTTTATCATTTTACATAATGTCAGTTGTATTTTGGCAATGATATTTAATCTTAAAAACAAACTCCAGTAGTTAAACTTAAGAATTGCTGGACCAATATTTAGTATATTTCATTTGTTGGATTTATCTTTGCCGCAAAAAGCTGAGAAAATTCAGAAAAAAAATGGGAAATTAATTTTCTCTCACATTTTGTAGAGTACGGCTTTTTGAAGATATCTCCAAAACAGACTGCCTAATATCGATGATTTTTTTTCGTCTCTCGTCGAGAAGTTAGTCGTGCATTAAGAAAAGTAAGAAAATCACAAAAATAAACAAATAAGAAATAAAAAACATAATTATAAAAAAAATATAAAAAAAAAATATGCTACACCAGGAGATCGAACCACTGCTACTCAGATTTAAAGTCGAAGCTCTGTCGCACATGACCAGTGCTGTCCTATATGAAATTGTGAAATTAAAGACCTCATGTTTTTGTGTAATGCGATACGCGACAGATGGGCGTAAAAATTTGGGGCGATGATGTAAAAAAGTTTCACTTTAAAAAATATATGTACACAAAGCCACCTCCTTTACATGGCAGAAGGAAGACACGAACAAAATCCAACATGGTGTTGTATGCTGAGTTTGCAACATTTATTGTTGATTCTGAGGCGATACGAAGTTTGCCGGCTTAGCTAGTTAATCACATCACAATCATAGCTCATATACATATAGTTGTCAATTGTTTCAAATGTGACTACCACACTGACGAACAACGATAGCGTAATTAAAACAATATAGAAAAGAAAGACTTCTTGAAAACTGACAAAGTTTAGTGACGAGATGTAAGGTTGGGCTAACTTTGGGTACTTGTACAACAAAATCAAGAGAACAATTGTTTATAAGTTCACAGAAAATGTGAGCCTCTGCCATCTATATATACATAAAGGAGAAGTTCCCATCTATAGACGCACGCACAGCCGTAACCGCCAATGGTAGAAACGTGAAATTTGGACAGTTGTTTTAATTCAAAATGCGGACGCACACTAAGAAGGAATTTTAAAAAAATTTAACCCTAAAGAGATAGGGGTTGCAAGTTTGTATGGAAAAATCTTTAAATTAGCAACGATTTTGATAATACTTGAGATCCATGCACTTAAAAACATTTCATTGAATACGTGTTTCATGATTTATTGGAATTCACCCGCTTCACCCCTTAGGTGCAAAATAGGGGTTGAAAGTTTCTATGGAAATATTTAAAATCTGCTCCAATTTCTATGAACTTTTTATCCAAGCTCCTAAATATAAATAAACAACTACCTACAAAATTATTTTTTCTACGGGAAAATATAAAATTCCCACTGGAAAACAATAATAACGCGGGTGAAGCTGCGAGCGGCAAGCTAGTAATAAATAAGCCAGACAGTCTTCGATACACTTTATATAGTATCAATAAAACAAAATATCACTCCAAACTCCTCTCGATTATACAAAGTTTATAGGTACTTATACGACTATTATTGAAAACTAAAAACGCAGATACCACACACCACCATATTAAAATAAAGTCAGCAAAAACTGTAATCTGAAACATGTGTCTTATTTAGGACAACCAGGGCAGTTTTGTTGTTTCAGCTCTTTTCGGCAAGAAGGCGCGGGCGACGACAAATGGGGGCTACTATTCTCTGTCTGACGAACAATCAATCAATGTTTCGAATATTTCGTGACTGACTGACTGAGGTATCAACGTAGAGCCTAAACTCCTGGAGCCTGAAGCATGAAATTCACTTCAGAGGTTCTTTGGCTTATGATAGCAGTATCTACAGTAGAAGAAATCCTCTTTCGCACAAATACGAGTATGTATACTATAAAAAGTGACTTCTCTGCTACTTTTGATTTTTTTATACAACAAAGTTGGCAAACAAGCAAACTCCCCACCTGTAGGTGTACGGCGCGTGGACTATAGAAGAGAAAGTGACTAACCCTCGTCTCGTCTCGCGTCAATGCTATATGAGAGAGCGAGAAGAAACATGTTATTTGTCTCTTGTCCCGTTTTATACACGGTCCGTTCTACGCCTGCTGATGGTAAGTGATATGATAACAATCACCTATAGTACATGCGGTTCTTGTGAGATTCGCAGCTATTAGCCGGCATATTTATAATCAGCACATCAGACTGAACATGAATATGTCAGCTACAAAATTGTTTTTTGATTTTGATAGTCCAAATATTATTTGAATGTAATGGATGATATAATCCAAAAGTGCAAGGTGGCTCGATTTAGGTATCCCTGAGTGTAAATTGATATATTTGAACCAAAATGAGTCAACGGTGAGTGAGACAGTAAACGCGACGCCGCCGCACGATGGGTTAACTATACCAGTGGTACATCCGCCTGGTATGCGCGCCCCCCACTTTGAAAAGCCTACCCCCCTCACACGAACACCAAGACACGATATGTTAAAGCGGGTCATCGTGGTGAACAGTCAAAATACAATACATTTTTATCGCATTTTGACAGTTTAACTCGATGAATCTCTTTATCATAATCGTGTTTGGTGGTCATGCTACAGGGAAGGGACATGTCGATAGAAAGATTTATGTCCAGCATTGGGACGTATATGACTGAAGTGATAAAATGCGCCGCTCGCTACCATCTGTCATTTCCCGTGACGCAGAAAAGCACCTAGCACCCTTGTAATGCGCGCAGCAGTGTATCGCAATCGACGGTCATAGAATTTCGATTGTAGATTATGAGAATAACCCCCCTGTCAATATGTCGACATCTAATCAATTTGAGAACGTAGAACATGTGTCTTCTGATTATTATCACTTACTGCGACCTATTTTCGTCACTTCATCGTAGTAGCTCTTTGGCCTAGAAAAGATGGTACGTGCAAAATAATCCTTTTAAAAATATATGTAATAGTATACTCGTATATAATACCTTATATGTATATTTTGATTCCTTTTTGAAATGGCAAAATATGCGAAAAATGAGACATAAACGGTCATAATATCTTTTCATGATCGTGTTCACTTACAAGTCTGATTTTTTTTTCATGGCTAAAAGAGATCGTATGAGACTGAGTTTGATATCCCGTATTCACGAGGAAGTGTCGTGACGTGACAGACAGGGCGAATAACGAAGTAATCCTATGGGTTCCGCTTCTTTTCTTTAGGGGTACGGAACTCTAAAAGTAGTATAATTCTTATTATTTTTTGTTTCAAGGGATTAATTCAGTGATTATTATCTATTAAGTGGTTTCAATTAACTATCTATACAATAAATGTACAGACAAATAAAACCTTTATCGCACACGATTGCGAACGATTTCATTGTTATTACTATTTGATATATCGACCTACGAAATAGATTGTATCATTGTATCACGGACAGAGCAAGTGTCACATTCATACATCATTAGGTCATAAATTAACACGACGATAATTAATATCTTGATATTAGTGAGGTAATCGGCCATAATCCTCATAATTTAATTCAAATACACTGCTTCGATAGCGAAACCATTTGTGTGCGAGTAAAGATACCACGCATCGAAACGCCACAAATTATAAGATATTTTATGAAAATGGAGGAAAATTCCATAAAAGTAACGTAAAGTAAGAAGGTTTATTGATAAACTCACGGGACTTAAGCCGAGGAATAAGAAACTATCGTACCCAAGCGATCGAAAGTCGAGTCATAATTTTATTACCATCAAAATCGCTATATCTTATTTTTGACATTTGGACTGGTCTGAAATTTGGATTATAAATCATTCACTCGATTTATATTAATTTGCGTTTCGATTTTGATAAAAATAATCAAAGGGGAATTGTGTCAATGAATTCTTCGCTACGCTTGGTTCCTTGGTTTCTTTGATCTAATATTTGGTTCATGTTAAAGAAATCATTAATTAAATGTTATCATGTATAACCACTCTACGAGGCAGAAAATATAATTATTTCTTAACTCTTTAGTTTATTAACTTAGATAATTATTTGTTGACTCTTTAGTCTATTAACTTAGAGCATAGGGTAAATGCTCTAATCCTAATACGATCATAACGCTAGCTTATTTAAACGTTATCAATAAATTAAAAACGTAAATGATTAAAAAATATACTTTACAACTACCTACGTGGTATCAAAGAGTTCTAAAAAGCGAAAGGTCGAAGAGTTCTAAAATTTTGACGTTTACATTGTTAGTAGGACAAATGGCAATGTAGAAATCTACACGAAATCATCCCTATTATCGGATTTATGTAATAAGGAAGTAGAGTCCTTTAGACCATATCATTCATTCAAAACACTACTCTAAAATTAGCCCGAGATATTTAAGGATGTCCGCAGGTGTTGGCGCCTTCTGCGCAAGATTGACGTGTCCTATGGCCATCCTGTACCAGATGCGATTACTTCATAAGGGGACCGTGCTCTTTAAATTATTTCTTCAGAAAACCGACGAGCTAACAGAGATGGATGGATCTTGTTTCCAATAATACCTAATTTTGGTTTGAAGAATTGACACCAGTAATTAAGATATACGGCCGAGCGGTTAAGCGGTTTTCGTGCCCTTTCAACGATTGCTATCACAGTACTTGGTTTGTTATTAATTATAAGGGTGAGGTGTTTTATCGATTGATCCTCCGTCGATGCTATCGATTGATCCTCGGTTGATGTTATCGGTTGATCGTGGGTTGATGTTATCTTTCTCTGTCTTTCGTGCTTCGGTAGCATACGAGTAAACAGTGGATCCTGCCCTCAGACCATCTCGTCTCAAACGTGAATACTTGGGGGAACAAATAGTACTTTGTGCTTGACGCACACACTTGCTTTGTCCACTATAATCATCGGACCATCACTATTTACTATGGCTTGGTGGCGCACTGGCGCGTGCGCTCAGCGAACGATTGCTAAGATTAAGCAACGTTTGCTGTAGTCAGTCCTAGGATGGGTGACCAAAAATAAAAAAACATCTCAAGCTCCTCCGTGCTTCTGAAGGCACGTTAAACAGTGGGTCCTGCGCCTGATCTCGCCCCGGTCGTGTCGGTTAACCGTCCCATCGGACTAGGCGAATGAAGGAACAGTGAGTTCACTTGCGTTTGCGCAGTCACTTGTGCACTATAAGATGGCTAGTCTCTGTGGAGATTGGCCGCCGTGACCGAATATCGGTTAGGAGGACATTAATATTATTACTACTGATTCGTTGTACTTGGAAATATACCTCAGTCGTGTGGAATCCATGACATAAAATTGTCATCCAGAAAATAGAATTAATTCAAATACACTTCAATCGCTATCTTACTTCAAAGTATAGGGTTGTCGTTATGACTCAGGCTATAAAACTCGCCTTTCCCAACTTAAAATGAGTTCGTTGGCGAACCGACATAAACACAGATCTAATGACATTGCATAAGTAACTTAATGGCTAGCTTAATATCCCCTAGATTACTGAACCCAGTGAAACTTACAATCTCATGTCATATTCTATAATAAATATACTATTTTCAATATCTCTATTAGCAGGACAAACTTATAACCCCAAAAATACCTATGACATTGACGTTCCAAAAAAACGTTTTAAAACTTACCACATGATTTGCTTAATGTGATGAAAACTGTAAAAATTATCACATTTACTGGTTATTATTAATAATTACACACTGACTACAGTAAATAATAAGTCAAACAAAAAAGAGCATAAGTATATAAAAATAGTTCGAAGCAAGCATGCAAGAAGGATGCAACTTGCATGCAGTGTGTAATAGCATTGGTCTATGGTAATAGTTACTTAAAATTTGGCACAATAAAAAACTGTGATGTTGTATTTATTCTTATATTATTTATGACTTTTTGGTGATTTTAGAATCGTTTTATTATTTTTTTTAATATATTATTACATTTACTAAGCGTAAGATTTCATTATCAATAACTACTGGTAAAAGTGAATAATTCATTACTTTGGCCATTAATTTTTGTAATGATTAATAGGTACCGGCAATTTTTTTTATGAAGGGCCCGGCAAATAACCTCTTCCCGCCTGATGTTAAGCGGTGAAAGAGGCCCAAATGAGTTGACAGATAGAGCAGGGAGGACATCCACTATCCTACCTGCCCGCCCCTTGCCGGCCTAAAACTTATTAATAATTTCCGATTTATAACATTTTTATTGCAAATAAGTTGGCAAACAAGCAAACTGCCCGTCCACCTGATGGTAAGTCACCTATATGTAATACATGTGGCTCTTGTGATATTCGCAGCAAAACTGCAACCCTCACAAGAACTACAGTGCACGCTGCCAACTTGTGACATCAGATGTAAAGTCACGGTACCCAGTAATTTCACTGCCATATCTTACCCTTCAAACCGGAACACAGCAATGCAAGCGCTGCTGCTTTGCGGAAAAAATAAGTAATATAAGACGGAGGTACTCAAGCAGACGACCCTGGTACAGTCTCCCTCCGGTAACATAAACTCGTACTCTCGTACATACACCTATAGTGACATATCTTGTATAACTGTACCATGTGTCTTTTGTTTCACAATATAATCGATGGTTTATCTTTATAAATAAATAATAATTCCTATGCATATAACAATAAGACTCTGTTTATGAAACCTTTTGTAGCCGAAAATTGCTCAGATGGGCTGTGCGTGTTCACATAAGGTACGTAGCTGCATTCCCCTCTAAATATTCCGTGCCTCAAATAGGAAATAATTCTGTGTGTACGCCGCCTAAGAACGGGACGCCGGGAACCAAATGGGGTCTTCCTTCGGCCGCTCGAGATTGACACGCAAATTGCTCCACCACTTTGCCCCGATTGCCAAGGAGCAGGTCTAATTGAGAGCGCGGTATGCGAATTAGTCTCTCCTTGTTTCGGTCACGGTACGAGTCTGCTTCCTTCAAATCTTTCAGTAAGTACCTATAAAAGCAAAAGGCTACAATAAAATCCTAAGAACTGTCTGGCTACAGGCAGGACAGATTTCATTTATATTAGAGACCTTGTCCTTTATTTATTTAGGGTGTTCTACATAACTGAATGGATAAATAAGGAATTCGTTTCACCACAGCTCATGTATGTCGAACATATCCTAAGTTAGGGTGTTTAGGCCTTAGTCAACCACGCTGGCCCAGTATGGATGGTCGACTTCACATACACCTTTGAATTTGTTCGCAGATGAATGCAGGTTGCCTCGCGATGTTTTCCTTCACCGTAGGAGCGTTTGTAATGTAAATATGAATTCGAAAACCACATTGGTACATGGCAGGATCGAACCCCGGGCCTACCGATTAGAAGACCAGTGCACAGTCCGCAGCGCCGCCGACTCATCATTAAGCCATAAACCATAATTTTATTATCATTGCCATAAACTTTATGTAGATATACAATTTTAACTAGTTTACTACCAAATTAGGGTTACAAAGATGTCTTTCGGTCTTCAATACTTTATGTCGAAAACACATTAAACTTTCTTTATAATATTGGGTTAATTTATTTTATTTGGTGCTTAGTCAATTATTTGCGCGTTTAAATTCTAAAATCACTTTTTCTTAATTAATGTGACAGGTTTGAATAAAATTAAAAGTAACCTTACCAACCAATTTTTTTCTCATTCGCTTTTGAGATGAGCAGGTTTTGTTCTTGTGCGAAATATTAACGAAACGTAACACATTGACCGGTTTGCGTTTTGTTTGTATTTTAACATGTTATTGATCACTTCCTTGTTCATAATTCGGCCTCGTAATGTGGCTGGTTGTATTGTACCCGGCCAAGCTTGCTATGGTTGAGTTCATTATCCAATTAAAAAATACATTGATTTATTAAAGAAAACATGCGCACGCGCCATTTACTTATATTTTTTAAATATAGTTTTCTACCACGACTTGGCCCGTATGAACTACACGATTTTAGCGTTTTACAACTTAACGTAATTCTGGTCCCACAGCCTACATCCACCGTTTTAACCTCCCAGGAATGAAGTTTTAAGAATACTATCACTTCTATTTTTCAGGGCAATCAGAAGCTAACTTCAAATCCCAATATTTACAACATCAAAGGAATGCGAAAGATTTTATTATACACATGACAGATTATAATTAATTACAAACATTATAATACATTACATTACAAACATCACTAGATGAAGTTAATTGTAAAGAGCCACATTTGCCACGCCACAACAGTGGCGAATCAACAGATGCGCTGTCCATGGCGGATCGAAACACGTGTCGAATTTTGCATCTTTGCCCTCTACTGCATGCATAAGATTATCTCGGAGGACAGGATGTGCACATCATTATCTGTGCAGTAAATTAAGGAATAGATATCAAATAATTTTATTGATCACACAATACTGTTAACGACTTACACCTGCTGCTGAATTTATGCTCACATGATAGTGGCTTATAGGTACAGATAGCTCCAGTAAGATTTGCAAATATATAACCGTATACCCAAATACACAATAGGGACCCCAATGCACGTTGCCAGCTTGTGACATAATGACATAAGATGTCAAGCACAGTACCTAAGGTACCGAGTAAATTCACGGCCTGTCCTACTAATTAACTAATATTTCGTTTATTCCAGAACACCTTTTTACCTTAAGAAACATAGTATATTTCTCCATTCCTCACATAATTTAGCACTCGATCTAATAGCCTCCTGTTAAAATTTCCTACACACTCTACTATACCCAATACTTCGATCAGTCTTTCTCACTGTTCAGACGATTCGTCTCTAGAATAAATAGCCTACTTTCATATAAGGTGCAAACAAACCCTTGACTCATTAAAAAAAAAATACGGGTTGCACTCCGGGAGTGCCGGCAGAAGTGAAAACTCAAGTATTAACGTTGTGCGTTTTGGATATTTTGGAATGGTTATGCTTTTATTTGATTTTGTTGTCAATATTAATTAGGTAAGTTAGTATAAATTAAATATTATTTATTTGTTATAAAATTACGTTTTTTAGTAGTATTACGTAGTTTAGTTAGTAGTATTCACCTCAGGACTATACTATATAGAATACAAAAAGATTTTTGAAAATCGGTCCAGAATTGGCGGAGTTATCGCGTAACATACAAAACACGTTGGAAAAATTTAAGGGTTTTCTTTCGGGATTTTTATGGGATCCTATAATCAGATCCTAATTTTGTGACCTTGGGACCACCCTTGGAGTATACTCTATTAAACATTTTTTGAAAAAAACATTTTTAAACATTTTTGACGATTGCATCGTTACAAAAGCACGTTTATACTACGAGTTATATAGGGTCTTATATCATTAATGCATTCTCAACCAAGCTCTGGAAGTACTGTGGGTGTTAACGGCGGGAATAAACTTTCCTTTTCTTCGGTATTCGGGTGTATTATGCCAGTTGCATTCTTTCCTCGACCATTCATCAGCTAATTCATCGATCAGTATATACTCAAACCTACGATTTTAATACCGATACGACGTGACTGTCGTATAGGAAAAAGTATGCATAACCCTGAGACGCTCTGTTTTGAATGTGCAAAAATCTTCGTTGTTTTTGACTCTGAATGTTTTTCTATCTCCTATCACAAACCGCTCATAAGAAGTCTAATAAGAACGTGAGCACAGTTAGTCGGAAAACAATTTTTTGTCCGTCCAAATTGTTTGCTGACCGAAAGCAGTGATTAGCCCAATAGCCCGTCGCGTCGTCGTCGGCGCAAACGCAAGGAGCCGCCGCAGCCTCTAACATGCTGCAGAGTGAATGACCCGACAAGGACTTTGCCAAACCCCTAATTACCGACACAAAGCTGGCAGAAATCTCCAATCGAAACGAAGTCTGAGTGTAAATAGACGCCTGAAAGCGAAGGAGTTAGTAATTCCACATAATTAGTAATTCTACATTATAGTTCTTTTTTTGTTGCTTCATCTTAGAACTGAAGTAAGCAAAGGCATGTTGCTTACAATGCCATTGCCATTTAACAGCCATCGTTGTGTTTTAAATTATATCATTTTCGGGAAATCGATGAAAACTTTATTCATACACCAACGAGAACTAACCGTAACTAAGTCTTAAACAGTGACAGACTCCTTAAAATCATTCACCGCCATTAATACTCTTATTCGAATGATTCTACATAACCCTACGCTTACTGCACACATCAATAATATTTGTCTTTATTGATTTTATTAATAAAAAATTAATAAAATCAATAAAGACAGGGATTTCGTCGGAGCTGGTAAGAGCTTAGTGGCCGAGTTTCTCTACTCATGTGACAGTATGTAGAAAGACGCGGGTTCAAACCCCGCCCGAGACGAAGTTTTTGCTTTATTGATTTTACTCATTTTTTAATTATTTAGAAATTTTAAAGAAAATGCAAAGTTCTATATAAAATACATATTTTGATTATGATATCACTGGCACTGGACGGAAAAAATGCCGATCTTCAAAAAAGAAACTCCCTTGTTTTGTTTAAAAATCAAAACTTTAACAAAGGATTAACGAAACAATAGGTTGCAGACAGACATGTGCAGAAGTACTAGAATATATTCAACTTTTAAAATGAACTTACCATTTTATGCAACTATAAGTCTCAATAGTAGTGACATCGGATGTACAAATTCTGTTGTAAACAATGAGTGATAAACAACAGGCCTGCCTTGTCTCAATTCGGGTAAAAATCGCCAAATGGTGAGGCGTCAAACGTCCCGCCAAATTCCCAGAACAGGTTACCAATATTGAAACAGGGAGTAGAGACACCGCTATTCTCTACTCATGTGCCGCTATACAGTATACGAGCTGTGCCCGCGAACTACGTTTCGTCTTTTGCCGTAAAAGACTCAACGCGTTCTTAGTTATTATATATCTTCTATATTTTTCCCGTTTTTTTTATTGCAACTAAGTTGGCAAACAAGCAAACTGCCCACCTGATGGTAATAGTCACCTATAAGGCTACAATACATGTGCTATAATACACGTACACTGTGGTTCTTGTGTGCCCACAAGAACCACAGTGTACGTTGCCAACTTGTGACTTAAGATGTAAAGTCACGGTACCCAGTAGTTTCACTGCCATATCTTACCCTTCAAACCGGAATACAGTAATGCAAGCACTGCTGCTTTGGAGTACCCAAGCAGACGACCCTGGTACAGTCTCCCTCCGGTGAGACAGAATTATGAGATTTCAAACATAAATAAGGTTTCCCTCGATTTTTCTGGGATCCCATCAACAGATCCTGGCTTTGGTGATAATTGGACCAATCGGGAAGTATATACTCTCTCAAACAAAAAAATAATTTTTCAAATCGGTTAATAAATGATAGAGTTATGAGGTACATAAAAAGAACATATTTGTGAAATCGGTTAAAAATAAAGTCATTCGCGTTCGATAACAATAGCTGCATACTTTCACGGTAGAATCTGACGATGCGAAAACGCTCGAAAAATCTTAGCTTACCTCGTATTATTACATTAGATGAGTGTTTCACACGTGTACGCAACATCTTTCGCAAAGGAGATCATGACACGAACTTCTCGAGAAAGTTACAAAATTCTCAACCGCATTTTGTTAATTCTGTGAATTGGCTGAATTAAGTTTGTAAGTAGTTCAAACATAAATCGCATTACCATCTATTCTGTAAGTTGCATGGTCATAGTAAGTGCGTACTTTCAATAAATAGGTTTATAACGAAAAAATATATATTTTCATTTCTCTTACAAATTATGACTTTGATAATTACTACTTTATACTACTTTGATAATAGGAGAAATGAAAAATAATTTTATGTTTACCTTTACCTACCTACATATTTACCTAAGTATGACAAGTAATTAAAAAAAAACTTAACTATTACACAAAGAGACAAAGTATTAATTTAATGCTCAGAACAATCACTACAGCAAGTGCTTTATAGTTATTCTTCTGAGATTTAATGTTCAATACAGCCATAACTAATGTAAAAAAAGAAAAACTTTTTATTAAGAGCGATGAGAAAATAACCCATACAGCCACACATCGATGCTAATAAATAAATAAACTTAGGGAAAACTTTGTGAACAAATATTAGCCTAGTTTTACTTTCCTCATAAATCGAAATGCAAAGAAGAGTGTTTGATTCGGGTGAACAGTGAACACACTCATTTCAGTTTCGAACTTTAAAAATCGACGGTGTTGTTCAGATCAGAGGCCCCAGACAAATGCCACACGCTAACTTTTCCTCAGTCGTTCCGCAGAAAAATGACATTAGCTTACGACAACCTCACGCTATTTTTTCCGCAGCTAATGTCATTTCGTGTGCGTGGGCATTTGTCTGGGGCCTCTGTCTCTAGAGAGGTTATTTGAGGAACCTGAGATACAGCGTTAGCGTGTGGCATTTGTCTAGGGGGGCAGCCCTTATTAAACAATTGTCAAAAGGGTGTTCACGAGGAAGTGGTCTTACCCACGCGCAATGTTGAAGCGTCTATTAATACTCACTTTAAGATTTACCAACATCGAAGTAAATTGGGTGAATCGTGAGAAACGCAAGGTCCACAAACATAAACACTCTAGAAATAGGTGCATGTTTGATTCCCGGTGAATAACAATTTGCACGAGCAAAAATCTTCTTGTGTATTTCCGAGTGGGGAATTTTGTATTTGGAGATTTCGATCGCGAAACCGTATATACAGGATGGAAACGATAAGTGATGTCTCTCTATTTTTTCTTAACTATAAATACACTTCACTTCACGAGCGCTATCAAATGGTATCAGTAATGGTTTATAAAATTAACTGCTGCTCCTGCTGTCAAATGTTTTAACTTATTTGTGACAGAATTTCTATGGTTAATATCCATTGATTTACTACCAAACATTTGGTAGTAAATCAATGTTAATATCGGATTATTCATTGTAGTTTAGTATTTTCATGTAGTATTTTCTTTTTAGTCTTTAGTAATGTTAGTAAATAAATCCGCCTACCGCTCATATTTTTTCCGTGTTTCAAAATTATCATGCTTTTGCTTACCTACTTAAATTAAAATAGAAATAAGTACATTTACATATTTATGATACTGAAATACTAAAAAATCTGTATATATCACAAATTGACAGAATGTCGCAATAAAATTTGCCAACATGAAGCTATAGGTGTATAAGAAGACAGACACATAACATGAGTGGGTTCAAAAGTGGCTACCGACACTGAAATAATTTTTGTAGATTTATTATTTTAATAAATAAGGATATGAAATAATATCTGAAGCGTCGATGGCGCTGTGGACTCGGCACTCGTCTTCTAAACGGAAGGTCGGGGTTCGAGACCCGCCATGTACCAATGTGTTTTTCGTTTCGAATTTCATATGTACATTTGTCTGAGGCTCCTACGGTGAAGGAAAACATCGTGAGGCAACCTGCATACATCTGCGAAGAAATTCAATGATGTATGTGAAGTCGACCAATCCGCAGGTTGACTAAGGCCTAATCACCCTAATATAGGGTAGGCTCGAGCCCCTCGGTGGGGACGTATATGGGCTGTGATGATGATGTACATTTGCCCGACGCTCTTACGGTGAATGAAAACATTGTGAGGCAATCTGCATACACCTGCGAAGAAATTCAAAGGTATATGTGAAGTCGACCAATCCGCACTGGGCCAGCGTGGTTGACTAAGGCCTAAACACCCAAACTTAGGGGCACGAGTCCCTCGGTGGGAACATGTCAGCTGTGGTGATGATGATGATGAAATATATTATCGAGGGAGATACTATTAAGTTTCAAATTGAGAGGTTCAAGTTTTGTAAATTAACATTACCTATAGGTATAGGCTCACTAGCAATGTTGCGTGCCCTAGCAGGGCTCATCATTGTAGGCACATATAAAAACCGTTAAGTGCGAGTTGGACTCGCGCACCGGGGGTTCCGTAAACACTTGAATTGTCTTAGTATATAAATTCCTTATTATGTACAATATATTTAAGGATTTTTTACCTTAATATATATATTAAGGATGTCACAAGAGAAACAAAACCTATAGAGTAGGTACTTCCAGATGACCTAGAATTATGAAGTTTGGCAAGAAGCAAGTTTATAGTGCTTATTAAGGAAATATACTATTTATAACTATAGGTACTATACTAAGTGACTATATCTACCCAGTTTTTAGGTGATAAAGAAATATCACGCTTCTTAGAGTGTTACGCAAAAATGAAAATAGGCGTGACAACATTATCTGCTATTGCGCAAGTTATGGAATTCGCACTAACGTGTGTGCTCATGTTCATCGCAAACTCGTGGAGAATGTTGATTTGATCATACCATAATAACTCCTTTATGTTGTAACACAACATTAAAAAAATATAACTGTAGTCCATTTTTTGAAGAGAATCACTTTTCGCGTTAACACCTAAGTTACACCTCCAATACACATATGTATAGGAAAATTACATGGCAATTATAATCATGTCGATGCCGATCGGCAGGCTAAGTGGTGATTTGAATGGTGACAGATTCACTTCTTTTAGCTGGTCAAATAACTCCACTGACGTCCCGATACCCGTCTAAAGTAAACCTCAATGCCCCCCACTTTACCTTATTCGTCCCCACCAGAACTGCGCAATGATGAGCGTTCTCACCAGCAAACTAATCCGAACCAACTAAAAACACCTCTCTTCGGTGTCTCTCCCCAATTGGAGTGCCCAATCCGGATATAAGGCCCAATTCAAAGAACGAACCTCATGAGACAAGTCCAAAAGTTTACACAAGCTGGGACTTCACTTAGGGAGGGGTCGCCAGGTTAAGACTCATTCGATACCCCCAGATAGGCGACTAGGTCAAGGCTACAATCTTAAGCCTGAGCCAAGCCCGCCCGGTCGGCCGCCGCGCCCGCCGCGGCGCACGGTTTGAATATTTGCTACTTGTTCATTAAGGTCTACTTGCAGCAATTTTGCAAAATCTTAATTTAACCTAGATTTAACCCATACAAAAATGAAAAATTTTTAAATGTAGTTTTATCATTTTGAAATAAAATAAAATGAAATGAAAATGTTTATTAGTGACACAAGATACACATAAAATACACAATAAAAGCATCATGCAAACAGCAATGTATCACTAAAAAGCTCCCACTCAGCATATGCCACAGAATCAGATGCCATGACGCTGATCTTCCGTGGGGCTCACTTAACTACTTTACTTACTCGTATACATCTCAATAGGTAATTATTAAGTACTGTGCGCTTTACCGCTAAGAGCTTTTTTATGCATGGAAAATCTTATAGGTACTCGTAATATTTAACTCTACTTGATTTAATATATTTTTATTTTGACATTTTTGTATGGGTTAAATCTAGTTTTAGTTAAATCGAGATTTAGCAAAAATTCCTGCAAGTGAACCTAAGTAGTAAATTAATTCAGTAACTTACTAAGTTAAGTACTTGCTAGTCTCGCTTTTTGCCACTGTAATAATGAAAGTGTGAATCGGGCCTTACAAACACAAACATTAAAAAAGGAAGTTACACTTACATACAGCCAATTTGATATGCTATATAAGATTCGTTTAAAAATACGGAGCAATAAATTAAAACAATGAGAGACGGCGTCTAGCGTGTAGTTGACAAACAGACGTATTGGGCAGGGTCACCGCCTCTGTAATTAGTTCACGATCAGCCGGCTCATTGACCGCGACAGTTACTCCGTGAATTAAGGACAATGGTTTCCAGAGTACGTACATTTTGAACTCTAAGCAGCACAAGCAAGCGGCCCGCCATAATCGTTTGAACAATGTGAAAACTAGAGGTATATCGATTTTGTAGGACATCAAATCGATATTCGATATCGGAATTTCTGAAGCTCATTTTTCGAAAAAATCTAGAGGTTCATAGCACAGTGTAAAGTAAAACGAATAAAGGGTAAATGAATAAATTTTATGAATATAAAAAACATAATATTTCTCCAAGCCACATATTGTATTGTTGTGATACTTTGATTGTATAAAGTTTTAGTGGGTATATTTTTGCTTTAGCGACAAACATCAACTGTATATTGGAGTTGTTTAATCTTATTTATAATTAGTGTCACGAATGTTTACCAAATAAGCTGTCTTTCATTATTAATTCAAAATAAACATGTTTTTTAATATAATTTATATCATGTAACTTATTAAGAAAATTCAATCATTGTTTTGGCTGTATATAGCTTCAAAACTTAGATCATTTAACCTAATGCTCTAAGCTTCAAAATGCTTAAAATGTTCAGTTAGGTACTCTATGGAAACCAGCGGCGTTGCCATACGTCCCGATTTTGGCGGGGCGTCCCGATTTACAAATCATAATTAAATGTCCCGTGCGGGACAGGTTCAGTCCCGCTTTTCGGAGATAACTGCCGTGCGTGCAGCGTGCTGAGAAAGCACGGCCGGGTGGCGCAGACATGTGTATTTTTATTAAAATTCATTTTCTATGGCTATTTTTGCTATCTATTGTTACAAAAACGTAATTTAAAACTCAAATAAAGAGATAAATATTTAAAAACATCTGATTATATACGTTTTTTTACTACGTCCCACTTTCGACGAAAGAATCCCGATTTTTTGCCTTAAAAAAATTTCAAAATCACGACTTGCCAAAAAAAAATCTGGCAGCGCTGATGGAAACGTTTATAATTATTCTACTACTGTGACTCTCTCTTCGCTTCCGGCTCTGTCTGTGAGAGCACACGATCAGGATTTATATAGTAAGTAAAATAATTGTGAAATTATCGCATTTACGAGTACTAATTAACTCAGTGTTCAGTCAGTGTAAGACAGAAAGTCGCATTAAAAGTATAATTAATTCAGTTCAGTTTTTTATTTATCGCCACCAAGACAAGAGGAATTATAACCCGCTGAGCAAGGGGTTACGGTTTCAACGTGGGGAGGCGCTTCGAACCCGCCACCGACCCACGATACCGTCAACATTCATACTTAGACCAGACTGGTTGCAATGATTTACTTCTTTCAATAATTCAATAATCTTTAAATAATTGTTGAAATGTTATTAAGCCTCTCCTCTTGTGAAATCAGGCGTTAAATCCATATCTGAATCAGATGAACTCATTGTGTTAATACAAATCTCTGCTATCCGGAAGCATAAACAAAACTACAACTCGAAAAAATATTTTACAAAAAATAAAACCCGAGTTCAAAAACAAGATGATCAAAAAACCAATGCCAAAGATGCCAAACGATGACCTCCTAGAAAGTTTTAAAATTGGACTTCAATATAGAAGTGTGATGTTGTCTGTACCTATTCTTATATTATTTTTAACTTTTCAGTGTTTTTGAAGTCGGTTTTTATCTTTTGTAAAATATTTTTAACTTTTTAGTGAAAGAAATCCTAATATATACAACATATAAGTAATATAACAAATATACATATATAATATATACAATACAAGCTCAAATTCAAAGCCGAAGTAAAAAAACGTTTAATGAAGAAAGGCTATTACAAGGTTAACGATTATCTTGACGATAGGAATGCATGGTCTGTCTAATTTACTCACTCGCATGTTTTTTTTATTACTTGTTGTAGGTATTCATATGGTTTTATTACTTTTAGTTTGTATATTTTATGTAACTTTTTGACATTCATATGTGCTCTTTATGTGCCTAAACTGAATAAATGAATTTGATTTGATTTGATTCAAGGACTAAGACAATATTCCACTACACAATGATATTTTGGATCCTTTTTTTAAAAGTAATAAATGAATATGAGAAAATGTCAATTTGTTTATTTTTGGAGACTATTTTATTGTACAATCTGCACATACGTGACAACGGATTGTAAAAGGAGGTATTATTTTTATATACCTGCAGGGAAAATGTTTGAGGGTTCCTGGATATGTAGTAAGTGTTAATATTAATGAGGGATAGAAGTAAGGGTGAGTCTATAGCTCCATGCAGTATTTTGTAAAAGCAGGCCATGTCAAGTCTCTGACGCCGAATCTCAAGAGATGTCAGTTTGAAATACTTAAGCCTATCCTCATACCCCAAAAAAAGGACGACCAAGATTAAGACGATAAGCAATTATTTTAAGACACCTATTCTGCAATCCCTCTATTCTTTTGGCGTGAACTATGTAAAATGGAGACCACACAATGGAGCAGTATTCCAGTCCACTTCGAATAAGTGACTGAAAAAGATATAACATACATTCCATATTTTTTAATTTCTGTGTTGATTTGGCAAATTTTCTGACAGTAGGAAAAATAATTAAAGTTTTCGATTATAATTTCATTGTAGTTACCTATTCCATAGTTAAATAGCTTTATATTAATGTTGTTTTCGAAAAAAATTACTTTAAATTAATGTATGTAACACAAGCTATCCGCAAATGTGTAGCGTCGGTGGCGCTGTGGACTCGGCACTTGCCTTCCAATCGGGAGGTCCGGGTTGAGACCGCCATGTACCAATGTGTTTTTTCGATTCGAATTTCATAATATGTACATTTTTCTGACGCTCCTACGGTGAAGGAAAACATCGTGAGGCAACCTGCATACATCTGCGAAGAAATTCAATGGTGTATGTGAAGTCGACCAATCCGCACTGGGCCAGCGTGGTTGACTAAGGCCTAATCACCCTAACATAGTGTAGGCTCGAGCCCAGTGCTCGATGGGGACGTATGTGAGTGATGGTGAAATGTGTATCGATTTAATTACAAATAAAGTTTTTGATCTATAGTGCATATTTTTAATGCAACAAAAAAAATGTTTTTTATACCTATTTGGTTACTTTCATCTATATATTATAATGACCATCGTACAAAATGCATTACTGTGGCAAATGTCGTTAGTAAAAACTATATCAACCGTAATGAACCAGATATCTTATCGCGGCATGTGCGCGGTCCGATTTTGGTGCGATTCCCTTATCTCGTCTCCACTGAGTGTGACGTGTGTTGTCAAAGATCAATAGAATCGGTACAGAAAGACAAACGTACCTAAATTGATTTTATGCCTACTACTAAACATTTGTGTATATCAGAAAACAAACGTAGTGAAACAGCTTAATTTTAATATTATACATTTTTTTCTTTCTAATATTAAAGAGCCGAAGAGTTTGATATTTTTGTGTTGGATAGCCCATTTATCGAGGGAGGCTCAATATAACAGAATATCTAACATTACGTCATCTACCGAGCGAGCGACTGAGCTGAATTTTACGCAAGCATAGCTGCGGGCACGGCTAGTTTTGTATATTGTGAAAATAAATCATTAGGATATCCGCAATAATTATTTATACTCGTATAGTTATGCAAGAACGCTGGAACAAACAGAATGTCAACAAAAATATTATTTTTATATATAACTAGCTTTTGCCCGCGGCTTCGCTCGCGTTAAATTCGGGGTCACGCGGTTCCCTTTTCCTGATTTTAGGGGCTGGGAGAAGATTTCCAAAAAAAAAAAAAGACAGGTATTTTCGTTGGTAACAAAGAGTCTGTGTACCGATTTTAGGTTATTCCTATCCTACCTTAAAAACTGCGAAAAGTCCCATATAAAATTTCACCCCCTCTTTTAAGGGGTTGAGGACAGATTTCCAAACAAAAAATGATGCACGATTTTTTTGTTATAGTCACAAATAGTTCGCATACCAATTTTTAGCTTTCTACCTTGAAAATTACGGAATGCTCTATAAAAACTTCCACCCCCCTTTTAGGAAACTGGGGGTTAAAAAGTGACAAAAAGTAGCCTATGTCACTCTCCATCCCTTCAACTGTCTCCACTTAAAAAATCACGTCAATTCGTAGCTCCGTTTTGCCGTGAAAGACGGACAAACAAACACACACACACACACACTTTCTCATTTATAATATTAGTATGGATTTTTTGTTTTATTTCTTTAAATCATCGTTTCAGCCAAGGAATGCCCACTGCAGGAAATTCAACTCTAAAATCCTTATTCAATAGACCTTTACAGGTATGTACTTATTGACGTCAAACAAACTACAGAAATCTATATTTGTGACTTTGCATTTTATTTAAAAATGCTAAATAATTTGAAAAATGATGAAATAAATCAAATAAACAAGAAAAAGTCCTTTAATATTGTTTGCGAGTTTATTGTAGAAACGTACACAAAATATTTAAGCCTAGTATTTTGTGTACTGGAATATCATATCTATATTTTATAGGTGTAGTCTTAGTTTATAATTCGCAGTCAACCTCAATACGAAGCAAGCTAAGCTGATTTTGCGTAGGCTAGTAATTCCATGTCGCAAAACCACTGAAACAAGCAGAATATTAACAGAAAACGCTGATTTTTGGTGTAAACACAGTACGTGAAACCTGTTTCACGTAGCGGAATTGCATCGTACGACGGCCGGCCTTGGGCCGCGTGCGCGAGCGCGTCGCGTCTCGACGTCACTGACCAAAGAGGCAAAGAGTATATAATCACTAGATCACTACGTACACTACTGATTATAATATTCTTTAAATTCCCAATGATACCAATGATGTATCATCGCAGGTTGTTGATTACGAAAAAAACATTCATATCTAATATTTTTCAATTAGTTAGGACATGTAAAACATATAAAAAGCAATAATTAGAAAACTTGAATGTATGCAAAATTCTACAGACAATATTTAATGCAAGTAAATAGATATTTGACTAATGAAATGTTGCACAGACCACTAAAGAATTTAAAAAATAAATTATAATAAAAAATACAAATGCATAATATAAGTATAGAACTGTAAAATATGTAAATAATAAAATAGACCTCAGAAAGTTTGTGGAATATATGCACTACCGTCCATCAGCTGCAATTTCTCAGGCTTGTATAGTTAAGCAGTGTTTTGTCTCTTTTGTTCGAATTTGAAATATCATTCGAGTGAACGTGACAAAACACTGTTTAACTAAATCAGGCTTATACAATGGTTATTAGTAAGGCCTTAATAACGTATAATATGTGGATGACGTTGTTGGTAGCACAGTTATCATTTACTGTTTAATTAAGGCTATGTCATAAATATTTTTTGTATACTGCTTGTTAACCCAAAGAAATGAAAAAAAAAACGATTTAGCCGTGTGATGTACTAGAAATGTTAAGGACATTTGCTATCACAATATGTGATGTGATAGACCTGGAGCGTGGTATACGATTTCACAAACTTCATAGGCGTATTAGAGGGGGGGCCGAGTGGGCCTTGCCGTGTCTAGTCTAGTGCCCACCCGAGGATGTTAAGCTACCAATTCAAAATTCTATGATGGGCGCCAAAATATTGATAACTTTACACAAAAATCATGGGCCAGGCCTACCCTGAAGGAGGACCCTGGATGCGCCAATGTTAAGCTTAGGTTTGGAAAACTATATGGGGTACTTAGAGCATTCAGACTAGGCGAAATCAAACTCAAACTCAAAAATCTTTATTCAATATAGACCTTTACAGGCACTTATTGACGTCGAACAAAACATAAAAATCTTATTAAACAAGAATCTAATTTACTAATTATTTAATCCTTGTATGTACATACAACCATAATTACGATGTATGCAAATACAAGTAAAATGAAAAAAAAGTTGACTCTACACCTGTTCGGAAATTCTCTTCTCTTTTAAATTGCCAACATTATAAAGATTACGAGTATATTTCACAAACAGTTTTATTTCATAAAAATAATTTAGAAATGACTGTCGGAGTGAGTGGAACAGTTACCCAAGTAAATGATCTAAACTATTTGAGATGTGCAAAAAGTAGACCTTCCGAGCATTGGCGTAGTAAAAGGGGGGGTCTTGGGGTCCGGACACCCCCCATTGAAAATCAACATACACTGGATAGAATGATTTGCGGACAGGTGTAGAGTCAGTTGAAGTTTTAGTCGCAAAATTTGTTAATTCATTATAAGACTGACATGTCAATGGATATGCAGGTTACTAGTGCCATAATGAATAAAACAGATGAAAGTTCACCTTGTATCGTAGGTATATGTTTATGTTACACGCGCGTGCGCAGGCGGAGTGCCCACGCTGCGCCCCGTTGACACGATATACACGTAACAAACGTAATTCGACGCGATATCCAATTTTTGCAAATGAAACGCGAACACTCACGTTTTTGAGTAATATATGTTTCATCTTTTTGATTAATGTCTATTTTGCGGAAGAAGTTGAGTTCTTTTTAACCGAGTTCAAAAAATGAGGAGATTCTCCGAGGAGATTCTCCTCAATTCGATGCGTATGTTTTTTATGTGTATGTTGCGCGATTACTCCGTGAATAGTGTACCGATTGTCAAAATTGTTTTTGTATTCAATAGCGTATACTCCTGGGGTACTTAGTCCCATCGTTACCAAAATTTAGATCTAATTATGGGATCCCATGATAATCGAGGGAAACCCTTAATAGGCACGTCTAACGTGTTTCATGGTTTTTTTTTCGTTATTTAGAGACTGAGCGATCAAAACCTGTAGGGTATATACTCTCCGTTGACCTAGAATCATGAAATTAGTCAAGAAACAAGGTCTTATAGCACATTTCAAGGAAGAAATCTGAAAACAGTAAACATGTATTTATAAGGAACTTTATATGTGTATTTAAATAAGTTTATGCATCGGTGAACGAGTCCAACTCGCACTTGGCCGGTTTTATTTCTATTAAATCGAACCACGCATTAAACGCGACACGTGATAAGCGGCGATAATTAATTGAAGTGTCAAAAACATGTAGTAGTAAGTAGATTAGTAGACTTGATAAGTTTGTAAGTGACCTTTCGAAATTGATAATTTTCAATAAATATTCTTCGATAACAACCTGAGCCAAGATTAGAGACGGTATCGTGTATGAGTCCGTTTCACAGCTGCGACAAACGAATGCGCGTAACAATATAGCCAACCCCTTTATTACCAATCCCTTTGAAGAAGAAGATTAAGTTCTAACGAAAAATATTGGCCGTAGGCAATATCAAAGGCGAGGACACCCCAAACATCTGTCCGTAATCAGTGACAGCACTAGACACTGTTTCAAGAAGGCTACGCCCTGAAGAAATTTCCTACAGCACGTGAGAAACTGACAGAAGAAACTCCATCCAGGTCTGCGGCACCAGAATACAAGAAGAGCAGAAGAAATGCCTTCCTTCACCGAACTGAACGGGATCCGTTATTACCGGTTGAAGGCTCTGGTCCGCACTCTCCGTTCTACTAGCTACTATATTATCGACGAATTTGGGCCAACTAAGACTAAGGGGGAGACGAACCCCTCCACGGGAGGTGGAGTGTGTTCGTACCCAGACGCAGACGGAGGCTCTGCGCCGGTGGGGTGAGGCACTCGCCCTCCCAACTACCGGCCACCGAACGATCGAAGCAATACGTCCGGTGTTGGAGGTGTGGGTTGGGCGCCGGCAGCGTAGCCTCTCATTCCGCATAGTGCAGGTACTGACCGGACATGGGTGTTTCGTTCACTACCTGCACCTGTCGGGAGGAAACGCCGCAGCTCCCGCTCCCGACGACACTGCCGAGAGCACACAAAAGGACAATGTCGAAAATCGCCCCATGACCAACAAAGATTTGATTTACGTCATAATTATATGCATATTTTATAACACTTATAACAAATATATATATTCGACGGACAAATCAAAAATATATAAAAGTACTTTTAGAAACAAAACCAAATGAAGTAAAATATAGGAATAGTTTATTGTTACCTTTGCTCTAATGAATAGAATTGAGTTGATTTCATGTAGGTATGGCCATTTATTTATATCTATCAATTAAGTTTTTCATAACTTACAACGTAAATTAAATTAAAACATACGTCAATTGACTACTCACGAACTATGGCTTGTTAGTTCGTCGTGTTTTTGACTTGCTTTATAATTTTGAGATTTCTTGTTCTTTACTACGTGGCTATAATATCGTCCTTTGATTGATTGCAATAATTATTATTTTAATAATTGTATAGGTATGGACTATTTGTATTGCTCTAACGAGTTAAAGTGTTACTTCAACTAACCTCAAAATCTGATTCATTTTGATATTTAATTCGACTTCGAAGCTTGTCCGTAGTAATTGATGTGGACGTACAGTATTTACTAATATCTAATTATACGAAAAGCATTTTTTCACTGCTGTTGGTGTTGGGGCGAACAATGTATGGACGCAGAACAATGTCCTTTAAATATTGTTTTGACCCAACCTCACCACATTTGGCCAATCGTCGTGGCCGCCTACTGCGCAAAAACACTGCATGACACGGTTACATACCGAGAGAATTATAGCCGCTCTTCACACTTGTAGAATCGCGTTGCTCTATCGCAAAAGCAATTGCGACGCCTCACATTTATTGTACGATTCTCGCATAACTAGAAAGTAATGTGTGCCGGTATTTATGATGGTGTCATATAAAAGCGGACATCGTAATCGATGCATTCTTAATGTTATTATAAGAAATTTCAATTCTAAAATCACTCTAGTCGTCGTAGTACTTAGCTTGCTTTCGTCCCTATCTTTCTGTCCAGGCAAATCTTACAATCGATTTTTCGAACATGTTGCGACTAGCTATAGACGTAAATTAATCAGGTGGGTTCAAAACTCGATGATAACATGCCTCAATTTATTAGTTCAACTTTCCTGTGCAATTTTGCTGTCATTTGTAAAGAAATTAATTTTGAAGTGAACAAAAACAGTTGCATCAGATGTCTATATCTGAACTGAAAAGTACGAAAAAATATTTGTTTCAAATAAAAAGCCACGTTTTACACAAAAACATTTAAAAGGTTTTAAACAAAAAATGCCCTAAAAAATATAATTCTATAGTGACAGAAATCCAAGTGGCAGCCTGAAGTAAATTGCGAAATTGATGCACCCCAAGTTTTACGTTTTCAATTGCGAAGCCAACCAATTATTTTCTACATTTTTGTGCATTTTTTTGATTAAAACCTTTAAATGTTTGTTATGTACCACGTCGCTTTTATTTTTTTTTAACAAATATTTTACTACGTATAGTATACGTTTTTAATCGATTTCCCAAAAAAAATGTATTTTTTCTAGACAATAATTATGCACGTGTGTTGGTGAAACTTTGTGTTATATGATATTTTCTGAATCACAGCTGTTTTAAAATATTGAACAGAGTGATCTTTGGATTTTTTGCTATCGAGTGGAATATTATTGCCTAATTAAGTATGTTTCTGTCTTTATGTTAAGCTAGTATTTTAATAAAATCAGATTCATGTATGCGTAAAAACTATATTGTGTAACGTTGGTAAGAACAACAAGAAACTAGTAGCCCTTCCGAGTTTCTTGCATGTTCTTATCGAGAAGACCAAACTCCAAATTCAAAGATTTTAAAGACGCATTATAGAGAAATATATATTTAGAGAAAAAAAAAATAAAAAAATATCTTCACTGTCAAAAAAACTAAAAAGAACCCCCAAATCATTCTATTATACGATAATGCCATTAAAACCAATATAACAACACTATTAGCACAATAGCGGAGAGATGAGTAAGCGGATTGGTGACTCGCATGTTCTATCAAAAAAACCAATTAACATCCTATTACCTATTCTCTAAAAAACTTAATTTGATGTGTCGATAAAAAAAATTACGATATTTTAGCCCAATTTGTTACTTTTTTGACTGTTCTATTTGGGTTGGGTACAATATTGGCTACAATTTGGGCATTTGGGACGTCAAAATATACAAACTAAATAAGTACTAACTAAACAAAACTTACCGGAACAATTGTTTTTAAATTTTTGAAATGCGTACAACAGCGGATTTATTTCCAAAAGAGATTTCTTCCAGCAAACCTAACTGAGTGTTTGGAAACATAAATTTGCGGAAATGCTTTACGCAAAAAAATCGTTTCGTAGTCCGCTGTTTTCTCCTCTAAAAGTAGACCGATTTGATTAAGTACTTTTTGCATTTAAAAAAAGCTTTGGCTGTGTTTCTACGTGTTGCTTTTTTCATAAAATCTCATCAAAAAAATCAAAATCTGGCCAATTTTTTTAGGTTTTTGAAGGTTCAAATCTCTTTTTAATAAAAAAGGAAAATATATGAATATGCTAATAATGGCCATAGATGTTTTTGGATTTTTTTAAAAATAATTATTGCATTGCCATTATCCAAAATGGAAACAGGGGATTACGTGGAAAATACAGGGAAAGCGGCCCGTATCAAATAAATAAAGGGCATTGTCCATTTTTAGTTTCTCACGAACAATGCTACAAAAGAGCGTGAATGCTGGGACAAAATGCAGTTATGTTAATTATAAAGTGCATTGGTACTTGCTGTATCTGCGTCTAATCTACACAGGCTCGGGTGGATGCTAACTGGCTGTGCCAGCGAACGAGGGATTTGCAAAAACAGCTCTTGGAAACCGGTTGCAGCCGCCGAGCCGACACTGAGGCGAAACGAATCAAGCGACAACCATGTAATTTTCAATCCCAAAACTGCAAAGCTTTTCAAGAGCCCAAAGTTTACATTAAACTGTTAAATGATATTGTAATGCCAGTACATAAACCGTTAGTTACGAAATTTCACATTGACCAAGAGTAGATTCTTGCAGTCTGATAAAGGCGTTATGAAGATAACAGAAAATTTTATGGAATTCTTAGAATTTCGATGTTTTAACATTGCTACATTGTAATTAAATAAAAAATTGTAGACATGCACATTTTATTTTAAAACTACACTCATAACCGTATAATTTATTGCTTTATCTGGTAACAAGTTAAGGATCTTAGTTACATGTTTCCTACTAGAAGTCCTTTAAGATCAAAAAAATGTCGATTCTGTGCCTAATTATCTTCGTAAAGCAGGTAGCTCATTATATATTTTAAAAGACCTGTAATAGGCGCTATTTTTAAGCAATTTTAATGTTGTATTTGTCAGAACCGGTTTGTTCGTCTTCCGTAAGTTACGAATCGTCGCTTATACTGCCTTGCTTCCAGATAAGTTGTCATGTTTATTTTTTGCACAAGTAAACTTTTCACTTAAGTTCATTTTGGACGTACCTACTTGTCTGCTTATGCCTAGATGCCCAAATCAACATGAAAATATATTGCTTCACTGTCACTTTAGGTACTAACAGCAAATCCACTTTGTTGAAAATTTCATGCAAAATATTTGTCACTAATGATCCATTAAAGTTACAGAAACGAGGTTTTTTAAGGGAATAATTCTAATAAAGTTTTATCTGAGTCTCACCCTATATTAAATACAGTATAATTAATTTGAATCTTAATCACATTACATCAATTTTATTTTTTGTTCTTTGACTTTCCGCTACACTGTCTATCAAGCAAAGAATGTTTATCAATGATTAATTGATTGTCTTGGTTAATATCATTATTATATAAGACTATATAAGACTTGTAAGCGTCTCTTTGTGCACTGCTAATTGTATGTAATTGGTGTATCTCAAGTCACGCTATTGCATTGTCACTACTTATCAAACATGCCGATAATAAAATTAAAGAGACTATCTCCATAAAATGAATTTATGATATCGAAAATCTATTATGCCTGTCCCACCTATTCTTAGAGCATATGCTCTAAGCACCTATTATTACCAGATAATTTATTTTAACTTTGACAAAAGCTCAATGCTATGAAATATTCTGATTAGTCTAATCAATGTTTCCCTTAAAACATGTCCGCGACTGCAATTTTCACAGTGTCTCAGTTCGTCAACCCAACAAAGTGGCTATAATAGTATTTGAACTTGTTTGTATATTCACCCAAGGTTTTTGGTTTTGCCGTCTATTTGCTCCACAAACACTGGGTGCGCACGCGTCTATTTACACACAAAAAATACAAACAAACAAAAAGTACCGTACCTACATAGTACATACCTAGGCGTTTTAGAATTATTAAGATGCTCACTTCTGGCAGTGTCACCAGAGGGTATCAGGAACTGTGATCAATATATTAATATGGTACTAAACATTACAGAATTTCGTTGCATTTTTAATTTACTTCCTTAAATCAGCAAATACTATTTTGCTAAAATGTGCCGTGCTACCAAAATTGCCATGATTCGTTATAAATGTTAATACCTATTCTACAATTTGGTTGCATAACATACATTGGCCCTAATAAATAAACCGACACGTGTGCATAAAGTTACAACGCAATCATCAGTCATACTTGACTAAAACCTTTGTTCACAACTTTAACTGCCCCCTTTTAACACGAAGTGTTGCAAATAGTTTTTTCATCCCCCCATCTCGGAAAGAGTATTTTTGCTATTCGATATCTGACCGCCAAAGCCGTTTTTATCCGCTTGAGGTTAAAGTAAATTTGAATTTAGAACATCACGTGCACTAGGTATGTCATTTCAAAACATCATTAAATCTATCTACTTCCATCTCCATGGTGCCGAATTTATCATACAACTTTTATTAAATTTGTTAAAAACTTAGACTCTGAACCTCCTTTTTTTTAATTTGCTTTGCGCGCGCCATTTTGTTTTGACGTCGTATTGTTATAAATAAGAAACTTGAAAACAAGTAAAAAAAACGAAAATGAGTAATTCCAGCGACGTTTCCAAGAAGTTTATTTAAAGCCAACCGAATTGACAGAAACTGTTAATATCATGTACCTAAACTGAATTAAAAGTATCTTGTGATTGTAAATGTTTTATTTTGCATTTAGTCATTTCCTCGCTGCGGGGGGATGAAAAGTTACGTGTTGCACTCGAGTGCAAAGATTTTTCACCTTGTGCTTTTTGATTCCCTCGCTAACGCTCAGGATTCTAATTTTAGAATCCTTCGCATGCTGCGGTCATCAAAGTTGAGCACGCGGTTAAAAAGCAACTTTGCACTCATGTATAACAAATAACTAGTTTTTAAGGACCTATGCTGTTAGCCGCAGATGGCTGTTACAGCTTCACCTTGATAAATTGCAAATGGTTTTTTTACAGTTTGTTGAGCTCGCTGCTTCCAGAGATACGAGATATTCAAACTTTACTCACTTTTTATGAAAAGAGTGAAGAATCTTTCCTCCTCATCCTCTTCTTATTTATAACTGTGTTGTTACCATTTTTCTTTTTATATTTTATTGTATCTTTTTAACTTCGTTATTCTAACAGATTTTAATCAATGTTTTGAGTTAATTATTAGTCTAAATGCAAATACTATACATTGAATACTATTTAATTTTTTCATATTTTTTTATTCTAAGTCCTCCTTAAACTAATTTGAAAGTTGGTAATTCTAAAAGAGCTTATGCGCCGTTTTATTTAGGATTTTAGTATGAACAATGACAATACCTTTGCAGTTATTAATTAAAAATGAAATATTGACGTTTATTATCGGATTTATTGTTCCCTAAATTCAGTATCATTGTATGACTTTTTACCCTATTCCATCCCTAGACCTATAAATGTTAAATCCTTACTTTGTATTCTAAACTTCCCTATCCTCAAATTATTATGTAAATAAATATATATCCACCCATAATATTAAACTGTAACCGCACAAAGTTATGATTTGTGTGCTTGTTATTATATTATTGTGACGTCTTGTTTTGTCCTTTTTCAGGTAACTCAAAACAATTTCATTTTGACACTTTCGGCCATTTTTCAAAAAGTAATCTCAAAAAGCCTCAGAACAATAACTAAAGCATATTGTTCTGAGAAAAAGCAGTATTTTATCCAAAACTTGAGTTTAGCAGAAATCGTTGTGTTTGCGACCGATTGCCATATTTGAAAAAAGCGAAGTGAAGTAACACAAGCTAACATGCTATATGCTATAGTCAATGTGACATAAGTGTTTTTAAGATAACGAAAAAGTAGGTAAAAAGGTAGGTTCCTGGTTGAAAAATTCTTCATCTTGATGCTCGAGGTTTTTTTTTCGAATATTTCTCAAATAACCCTTTCAAAAATCCGAAAAATACTTAAGGCGTTTGAAATTGAAAAACCTCTAAATATTTTTCGATTAAAGTTACCTTGTGAAAAATGAAAACAGTAGGTAGGTACCTTGTTAAAATTGTCTGACCGCACAGGGTTTTAGACCGTAAATAGATCGTTGATCTAATCAAGTTGGCTACCCCTGGTTTAGAACATGTCTCTACGTAGGACCAAAACGATTCACATTAGATATCTACACTTGTTCACTTATATATTAGTTTGGGGTATCTACCAAGTACGTGTCTATCTATTACAAAGAATGCTTTCATAACCTTGTTGACAGTATTTTCATTCATTAGCTATTGAAGAAACAACAGCCCATTGGGTCATTTTGACTTGCCAACAGTCATCCGTATTATTAATTAATGAACAATTGTTTGCAACTGTTGCACCTAATATGATAGCATTCGCGGTACGCGACGCTCTTGTCATTCCAGTCACGTTAGATACTGACTAATCTCGCATTTTCACAGTGATAAGATAAATATTTTTTGCGGTTACTACAATGCATTCATTCCTGGGCTTCTTGTTTGAAATATGTGTAAAATATAAGTAACATCGATATGACTGAATTAATTGGTGCTATGGACAATACGATTTTGGCTGTCATGGAAACTGAAAGAAGACATGGTCCTTATGTAAATTAAATCGAAAACTTAGGTAAAGAGATATAAGAAATAGATACTTTTAACCATGAATATATCTAATTATCCTAGAGCACGGTTTTTTAAAGTGGGGTCCGCATTGTTATCAGGAGTCCGCCCCGCAGTAGCTCAGAGTCTAAACATATTCACTAGGAAAGTGTGAAGTACTCGTAAACTTGACTTGCCTTCCCACAATTTAACGTTCTCATTGGGGCCAACCAGTAGCACCCTTCTCATTAACTTAGTAGTAGTAAGTGTAATGAAAGTACCAATAAAAGTATTTTTTATTAATATAAGCAAGGCTTTTTTCATTTCATAAAATATTTTTGATAGGGTCCGTGGAATTGTTTAAATTCTGAGTGGCCCGTGCCCGTAACTGCAAAAAGTTTAAGAAACCCTGTCCTAGAGAGTTTTACAAGTCCTATATTATAGATGAAAAGGTTAAGAAGATTCCTTTCTGCGTAAACTATTACACCTAGTTGTTTATATCAAAAGCACTATATAGATACGCAATATATGTTATACTAGGTACTTAACGATATTTTCTGAACGACTAGATTTTTTATAATATTTTGTAGTATGACCCTTTTTTTGGCGAAGTACAATTTGAGGAGGCTGACCAAGATATGGAAGAATAAAGTGTTTCTGAAATTATCGCTTCACTAGTTTTCAGTGGTTCTTGAATTAAACGCGGACCTGATTTGATTATCATTTAATGAATACGATTAGTAACTTTAACATAGCAATGATACAAACTAACCTACCTACTCCTACAGGGTTTTTGAATTCAAACGTCTTGAATTAAAATTTTATTACTATTTCTTTGATACAAAGAGATAGCTTAAATGTTACTCTAGTTTAAGTATAATATTAAATTAACTGTACCTAATGGTGCTTTTGTAAAAGCACCGAAATTCATCAAAAGACGTTCATTGCCTATTCTTAATGTCATTTTTTTGGTGAAAGAGTTTGATTTTAATTTTCTTATTAGATAATTAAGTACTCGTAAGAAGTAAATTACATCTTTAGTAGCTACCTACACTACCACTTAAATTGTAACCACCTTAGCGCTTACAGTATCACATACTAGTAATTGTAGGTAGGTACAGGTATGTCTTAAGGCCCTCTTTGCATCTGGCAGTGATGCTAACTTGGGGTAATTTACCCTATATTTAGGGTAAAAAATATTAATTAGGATAATTTTAGGGTATGATTTTTTTTATTAATTTTCTAGTGTTTTTTGGGGTAACTATTTAGAAGTTTTCTAATAAAATTAACCAAATTATTATTTACGAAAATATGAATGCATGGTACAACGTCCGATTACATTTATAATAGTTACAGAAGTGTCAAATAACTAAAAACGGAATTAGTTTCCGAACGCAACTATCACCGATTTCTTTTCATGAACGTGTCCCCCTCTAGTTGGTGAGTTGGTTGGAATGGTTGGTATTCTGTGATAGGAAAATGGTATCCTCTAGTTCTGGTGTTACGCGTGCAGGTGTTATGTCAATAATAAAAAAACTAATATGTTGTGGTTTTATGTGTAAATATAGAAAAAAAATTGGAGTATTATTTAGGGTATTTTAAAAATATATTACAGATTCTAGGGTAAATTAAGACCAAGCCTGGGGTAAAGTAAAAATCTGACCTGAGAACACTGGCATCTGGAGATTACGTAGGTATGTCATAGCGGTAGTGCAGATTAGGTACCTAAGTAGCTACTTATTAGCATTATTTTTAGTGCTCCAAGTACATACATGAAATTGGTATTGTAGCTATGAAGTGCATAAACAAGGAGTTACTCCACTAAGTACTCACATCATAGCTCCAGGTGCAGGAGACGCCAGCGAACTTGGCCACGCACCGACCCAGCTCCACGTCCTCGTGCGTGGTGTACACGTGCTTAAGGCAGTACTTCACGTGCGGGGCCACCCTCCTCAGCGTCTCCCGGGAGAACAGCACGCCGGGGCCGCCCATGCAGAAGTTCTCGTTGTAGTCCAACGCCAAGGCGTCTCTCTCGGCGCTGGTCCCTCGGCCGGCTTGGCCGATGAAGTGGGCCTTCCGACTGTCCACCGAACGCAAGAACTGTCCCAACTTATCGCCTCTAACGTAAACGTCATCATCCGCGCGCATGAACCACTCGAACCGATCACCGTATTTCTCGTACATGTAAAGCAACATTAGGAACGATTTCTTCTGCGGAGGGTAACTGTCGTCAACCCCGCGCAATGGAATCAGCGGCAGGCCGGGCGCTCGCGACACCTCCGAGCTGAAGAACGCGATCCGACCGGGCAGGTCTTGACCCCACGTCTCGTAAACCGCTTTCGCCCGCGACTGCAAGTACAGTTCCGCCGTCATAACACCCACGAACACTAAAGTCCTGTTCGAGTTCTCCACGGTCTCGTTGGGCATCAAGCCTATCAGCTCGAAGGGGTCCAGGGCGACGTAACTCCTGGCCGCGCTCGGGCAGCTCTCTATGGGCGTCCTGGAGTAAGGCCGGAGGCACAGCTTGAGGAAGACGCCGAACGTGACCCCGGCGGCGACCCCCGCCGCCAGATGCATCCACTTGCTCCTCCGCGCCATCGCAAGCGAACTGGGGACTCAACAAACGCACCCACTATCACCCGGAGCACATGTGCGCATTCCAAGAATAGCGTTTTTATCCCTTTTTTGTAAAGGCCGGGAGGGGTAGACATTAGCGGGTGTCTTTTTTGTTCACTTTGGGCTCCGATCGCGGGATCGGCCGGTCACATGGCGAGCGCGGGCGGCTTATCGCGCAACACGAAATCGAACCCTATCGCTATCACCGGCCTAAATATCGGATTTGCAAATTCGACGGAGCGAGCGCGGCGAACCACGACACGTATCGTAATGCGAGCCGCTGGATCATGTTCTGCGGCGTGCGCCGAATCGTGCGCAGACCGCCGGGACGGGCTGCCAACTGGCGCGGCGCAGGCGCTGGCTGGCCGTGGCCGGCCGGCTGCCTCAAAACAACTCGAGCAGCGGTAGTTCCGAGTGTCCGCGCAGTCTCGCACGCCTCTCTGTCTAGCTCGCCGACATCGCTATGTCTGTCCCCTTCGGAGCTGTAATGTGGGCCGGATTCGAATGAACTTGTCCCATTCATCGTGGCACGTCTGGCGGCGATGACAATAGACCTGAATAGACAATGCCGCCGGCCGCGCATTGTCTGACCGCGGGCTCGCGGAAACTGATTTTTATGACCCATATTGGGAGTACGCGTCCGAATCTGAGGGCCTACTCTTAAAGTACCTACCCGAAAATTAAAATTAAATTACGATTTTCTATATAAGTACCTAGACGCTGATTTTTCAAAAGATAAGCAGAACTAGCATTGACGTGAAGCCTTCCTTTGCTTTTTATTTTTTCTCGAATTTTTTATTTTATATAAATATCTTTATGTAAAAAATACTGTCTATGATAGATTTCATAAATTGACATCTCACAGCCAAAATTATTAACATCGAATCGACTTCTAATTTAAACAGAATGGTTGACTGGTAGAAAATGGTCCGCCGTTTATACTTACATCTAGGTAGGTACTTTTTGTAATGTGCAAAGATTTACAAAAATATACAATGCAAAAGTTACCCATCTATAATAATAGCCAAATACAAAAAACTTATTTTTTCATAAATGTTATATTCACAAAACAATTTGTATACCTACAAGGTATTTGGTCAATAGGTACTCTACCAAGCCGAAACCTACCCTAGTAACAGTCATATAAAAAATATAATATGGTGTCATTCAAAAATCAAAATTGTAAACTTTATCTTGAAATACCCCATACAAATAGTTGGGTCTGTGAAAAAAATGTATCTCAGGTTCCTCAAATTGCCTCTCTATAGACAGAGGCCCTAGACAAATGCCACACGCTAACTTTTCCTCAGTCGTTCCGACATTAGCTTACGACAACCTCACGCATTTTTTTCCGCAGCTAACGTCATCTCCATACATTTTTTCTTAAGGGCCCACCATCCGCGCGAGCCCGAGCTAGTTTAGGTAAATTTCTCTAGTCTCTGTTTGTGTGCGTCGCTCACGCACACAAGCGCACTCGGTCGCGCAATCGGTACGGCCGCCTAGCAAAATATCGTAGATGTTAATTTTGAATTTAATAGGTGTTTATTATTTACTGTTTTATACTATAGTAAATACAGGGATGTGTTTTATCAACTTTTATTTTTACAAGCTTTTATTTAGCTTGCACTGTATGTATGTATGTAGATTTGACCACTTCTCGGTTTTCGATTGGGCTGAAATTTTGCACATAATAATATGTATATCGTGACAATGCAATGTTATGAAAACATGGAGCTGATCTGATGAAGGAACTGGACGGTGGCCATAGGAACTCCCTAATAAAACGACGCAACCCCATCGAGTTTAGGCTCGTTTGATTCGGATTGACGAGTACTTTGATCCTATATGCTAACCAGGATCTGATGCTGGAGCTGGAAGGTGGCCATAGGAACTCTGCAATAAAACGACAAAACCCCATCGAGTTTGGACTCGTTTGATTCGTATTGACGAGAACTTTGATCCTATATGGTAGCCAGGGTCTGATGCTGGAGCTGAAAGGTGGCCACAGGCACTCTTCAATAAAACGACACAACCCCATCGAGTTTGGGCTCGTTTGATTTGATTTGTATTGACCAGTACTTTGGTCCTATGTGGTAACGAGGGTCTGATGCTGGAGCTGGAAGGTAGCCATAGGAACTCCGCAATAAAACGACACAACCCCATCGAGTTTAGGCTCGTTTGATTCGTATTGACGAGTACTTTGGTCCTATATGGTAACCAGGGTCTGATGCTGGAGTTGGAAGGTGGCCATAGGAACTCCGCAATAAAACGACGCAACCCTATCGAGTTTGGGCTCGTTTGATTCATATTGACGAGTACTTTGGTCCTATATGTTAACCAGGGTCTGATGCTGGAGCTGGGAGGTGGCCATAGGACCTCCGCAAAAAACGACATAACCCTATCGAGTTTGGGCTCGTTTGATTCGTAATGACGAGTACTTTGGTCCTATATGGTAACCAGGGTCTGATACTGGAGCTGGAATGTGGCCATAGGACCTCCGCAATAAAACGACATAACCCTATCGAGTTTGGGCTCGTTTGATTCGTAATGACGAGTACTTTGGTCCTATATGGTAACCAGGATCTGTTGCTGGAGCTGAAAGTGGCCATAGGACCTCCGCAATAAAACAACATAACCCTATCGAGTTTGGGCTCGTTTGATTCGTAATGACGAGTACTTTGGTCCTATATGGTAACCAGGGTCTGATACTGGAGCTGGAATGTGGCCATAGGACCTCCGCAATAAAACGACCTAACCCTATCGAGTTTGGGCTCGTTTCATTCGTAATGACGAGTACTTTGGTCCTATATGGTAACCAGGATCTACCGAGTACTTTGGTCGAGTTTCGTAATGGCGGCCATGCGGTTACAAAATGATAAAATATAAAATAATAGTAAAAAGATTTAAAAAAAAAAGTCGCCCCACACTAGGATTTTATTTTAAAGCCCTAATAAGACGAAAATAAATTTTAATTTATTACATGATACATCTTCTGAAAGAGGCCCAAATGAGTTGACAGATAGAGGAGGGAGGACATCCACTATCCAACCTGCCCGCCCCTTGCCGGCCTAAAAGATGTTTTTCACACCTCTTTTGAAGGAACCCATGTTGTAGGATGGAGGAAACACGTGCGCAGGTAGAGAATTCCAAGTAGGAGGGAGACTCTGTACCAAGGTCGTGTGCTTGGGTATCTCCGTCTTACCTATTTCTGCCGCAAAGCAGCAGTGCTTGCATTGCTGTGTTCCGGTTTGAAGGGTAACCAGGGTCTGATGCTGGAGTTGGAAGGTGGCCATAGGAACTCCGCAATAAAACGACGCAACCCTATCGAGTTTGGGCTCGTTTGATTCATATTGACGAGTACTTTGGTCCTATATGTTAACCAGGGTCTGATGCTGGAGCTGGGAGGTGGCCATAGGACCTCCGCAAAAAACGACATAACCCTATCGAGTTTGGGCTCGTTTGATTCGTAATGACGAGTACTTTGGTCCTATATGGTAACCAGGGTCTGATACTGGAGCTGGAATGTGGCCATAGGACCTCCGCAATAAAACTACATAACCCTATCGAGTTTGGGCTCGTTTGATTCGTAATGACGAGTACTTTGGTCCTATATGGTAACCAGGATCTGTTGCTGGAGCTGAAAGTGGCCATAGGACCTCCGCAATAAAACAACATAACCCTATCGAGTTTGGGCTCGTTTGATTCGTAATGACGAGTACTTTGGTCCTATATGGTAACCAGGGTCTGATACTGGAGCTGGAATGTGGCCATAGGACCTCCGCAATAAAACGACCTAACCCTATCGAGTTTGGGCTCGTTTGATTCGTAATGACGAGTACTTTGGTCCTATATGGTAACCAGGGTCTACCGAGTACTTTGGTCGAGTTTCGTAATGGCGGCCATGCGGTTACAAAATGATAAAATATAAAATAATAGTAAAAAGATTTTAAAAAAAAAGTCGCCCCACACTAGGATTTTATTTTAAAGCCCTAATAAGACGAAAATAAATTTTAATTTATTACATGATACATCTTCTAATATATAAATGTCTCTTGTCACAGTGTTTGTTACCAAACTCCTCCGAAACGGCTTGACCGATCTCTATGAAATTTTTTGTGTATATTCGGTAGTTCTGAGAATAAGTCGTAAACTATTTTTTATTATGGCGAAACGTAAGTTCGCCGTTATTATGGCGAAACGTAGTTTGTCGGTACAGCTAGTTTTTAATAAAATATAAAAGCTTGTCGCAAGATTTACCTATTTTATAAAAAACAAATATTTTTTTCTTAGAATTACCAATATTTATTTATTTAAGGCTTACCAAGTAAATACATACGGGCAAGGTACTTAAACAGTTTTTTTATGGAGGGCCTGGCAAATGACCTCCTCCCGCCTGATGTTAAGCGGTGAAAGAGGAAACACGTGCGCAGGTAGAGAATTCCAAGTAGGAGGGAGACTCTGTACCAAGGTCGTGTGCTTGGGTATCTCCGTCTTACCTATTTCTGCCGCAAAGCAGCAGTGCTTGCATTGCTGTGTTCCGGTTTGAAGGGTAAGATATGGCACTGAAATTACTGGGTACCGTGACTTTACGTCTTAAGTCACAATAAAAAAATAAGGAATCTTGGAATTTCTTGGTACGGTGTGAAAAGGAGGATACAGTGTAAGGATGACTCCGTAGACCCTTGCGCGTGTTTCTGTTAAGGAATGGAGAGGGAGGGATAAGGTTAAAGAGCTCCTCAGAGCATTCCCCGTGGAACATTCGGTAAAAGGCGCTAAGAGAAGCGATGTCACGACGAAGTTGTAGAGGCTCGAGGGTGTTAGTTGCCTCTACATCGCCAATTATTCGAATAGCGCGACGCTGCAATCTGTCCAGAGCATCGAGGAGGTACTGAGCGGAGCCGGAGTGCAAGGAATATACCACGCAAGACCTAACCTGAGTTTTATACAACAGGCATAGTTGGTCCGGCGCAAAATACCTACGCACCTTGTTCAGGACACCGAGTTTCCGTGAGGCAGCAGTTATAACGGATTCGAGTTTTTCAAAAAAGGGATCATATATGCATTTAAATTTCAAGACTGCACAGCATTGTCATGTGTGTATGACAATACTGTACAAAACGTTATTTATTACAAAAAAATAAATATAATAATCAAGTTAAATTGTTTTATTGTTTATCCTAATTCTCGGGACAAGCTTTTATATTTTTATAAGAAAATATATATTGTAATAAATTAAAGTTTATTTTCCTCTTTTAAGGCATTATAATATAAGCTTGTTTTTAAAAAAACTCTTTTTAAACTAATTGATGAAATAATACAAAATATTTTAATGACTACCGAGTTCTTTATTGTTGTATCTACAAATTATTTTATATAATATACATATAATAATTTAGTAATAAACAAATATGAAATGAATATTTTCTTGTGCTCAACGCACTTTTTAGTGCATTGAAGCCATTCGCTAGATTGTAATAAAAAAATAAATTAACGTTTTTTTTCTTTTTTTAGGGCATTAAAATAAAAGCTTGTTTTTAAAAATCTGTTGTGATCTTGTTTTAGTTTTTTCATGGTGTACTGTATTTTACGAACTTTCATTTGATACCCCATATACAGACCCATATTGTGGGGATTGTACATAAAAATAATCTGTCAATTTGTGACGGCGACATCTTGTATTAGATTGTCTTTCAGAATATACTATATTCTACAATTCATTCTACAATTCAAGCTCTTTCATTTGACACCTAAATTGGGGAAGGTCGCACAAAAGAAATTGATGGGGTTGCGTATGGATATTATCTAGGCTAGGCTCAAAGTACTCATCAAGAAAAATCATATAGGACCAAAGTACTCGTCAATACGAATCAAACAAGCCCAAACTCGATAGGGTTGCGTCGTTTTATTGCGGAGTTCCTTTGGCCATCTTCCAGCTCCAGCATCAGACACTGGTTACCACATAGGTCCAAAGTGCTCGTCAATACAATTCAAACGAGCCCAAACTCGATGGGGTTGCGTTATTTGATTGCGGAGTTCCTATGGCCACCTTCCAGTTCCAGCATCAGACCCTGGTTACCATATAGGACCAAAGTGCTCGTCAATACGAATCAAACGAGCCCAAACTCGACGGGGTTCTGTCGTTTTATTGCGGAGTTCCTTTGGCTACCTTCCAGCTCCAGCATCAGACCCTGGTTACCACATAGGACCAAAGTACTCGTCAATACGAATCAAACGAGCCCAAACTTGATGGGGTTGTGTCGTTTTATTGCAGAGTTCCTATGGCCACCTTCCAGTTCCAGCATCAGACCCTGTTTACCATATAGGACCAAAGTGCTCGTCAATACAATTCAAATGAGCCCAAACTCGATGGGGTTGCGTTGTTTGATTGCGGAGTTCCTATGGCCACCTTCCAGTTCCAGCATCAGACCTTGGTTACCATATAGGACCAAAGTGCTCGTCAATACAATTCAAACGAGCCCAAACTCGATGGGTTTGCGTTGTTTGATTACGGAGTTCCTATGGCCACCTTCGAGTTCCAGGATCAGACCCTGGTTACTATATAGGACCAAAGTACTCGTTAATACGAATTAAACGAGCCCAAACTCGAAGGGGTTCTGTCGTTTTATTGCGGAGTTCCTTTGGCTACCTTCCAGCTCCGGCATCAGACCCTGGTTACCACATAGGACCAAAGTACTCGTCAATATGAATCAAACAAGCCCAAACTCGATGGGATTGTGTTGTTTTATTGCGGAGTTCCTTTGGCTATCTTCCAGCTCCAGCATCAGACCCTGGTTACCATGTAGGACCAAAGTACTCGTCAATACGAATCAAACAAGCCCAAACTCGATGGGATTGTGTTTTTTTATTGCGGAGTTCCTTTAGCTATCTTCCAGCTCCAGCATCAGACCCTGGTTACCATGTAGGACCAAAGTACTCGTCAATACGAATCAAACGAACCCAAACTTGATGGGGTTGTGTCGTTTTATTGCGGAGTTCCTATGGCCACCCTTCAGCTCCAACATCAGATCAGCTCCATGTCGTCATCATAATATATTTATACATATGCATGCAAAATTTCAGCTTAATCGGAAACCGGGAAGTGAGTCAAATTTAACTCGCAAGATTAGACCCGAACATGCAAAAGATAAATAAAAGCTTGTAAAAAGGTCGAAGGTTTTTCGTACGGCAGCCACAAATAATAAAATTGTTAGTTATCAACTTCTCCGATTACTCCGTAAGACTTCGCGTCGTATACATACACAAATAATTACGTAACCGGGATCTAGCTCAAAGCGACGTGCTCTCACTTCGAGTCTTGATTGCACACTGAATTTCGACGCGCCCGAGCCAAGTATTTGTAAGAAAATCGATAAATGTATGTTAAAAAATTCATATAAAAATCAATGTACGATAATTAAAAAAAATACCACGGTGTCAGTGTTATGCTTACCTTTGTTCTATATATTTGTAAAGCTAAAATATAATAGAGTTAATTAATGAAGCTAAAAATCACGAACGGTATGTGGGTGCAACCTAAATTTTAAGTAAAATGGATGCTATTTTTTAACGAAACGGTGTGTAAATTTGAAAAATGGTGACGGTGATTGTGTAAACACATAATTTAAGAATTTAAATTTATTTTTTCCCGGTCAGTTAACTGGAACGTTAACGTAAAATATCAAAAACGCCAACGGCCTGTTTGCTATTTTTCGCGCTATGGGCCCTTAAGAATGACTGCGGAAAGCAGGCAGGCAGCTCTGAAAATTAATATATCACGTGACAACATCCCGTGTATGAGTTTTGAAACATTTTTTGGGAAATTATACACTTTACTACATTTATTTAAATAGGTCCTACAGTTGTTTAAAAAAAACATTGTAAGTAGTCATAATAAAAACAAGTAAATTAGAACAATCCGACTCAGGTTCTTATTAAGATGTTAAGAATTAAGATTTAAGTCTCAGTAATATTGTTTTTTTTTCATACTACACGTAGGTATTTCCAAAAATTATCAAGCCAGAATCGAACCTTTAACGACAACGGCGTGAACAAACAAACAAACTTGATCTCCGAAATGGTATCCCAAGTGCGAGAAAAGCGAGCGGGCATCAGCTTAACGACCGCGCACTTGATGAGCGGTAACTAACTAGGTTAATTATATTGAGGTGAAATAGTTCATTCAACTAACATGAGAGCTGCAATTTAGCTGAGAATACTATGGTGTGAGTATCTATCTACGTGATTAGGAAACATGCATAAGTATTTGTAATGTAGTTTTAAGCGCCTCCGTGGTCTAGTGGTTGGGATCACATTGTATTAATCTGGAGATCCAAGTTCAATTTCCCATTTGTTCGGGCACAAGTTTTCTGCTTGGTTTAGGGGGGCGGAACCCATGGACCAACTCGATCACAACTAGTTGTGCGAACATTTTATAGTTCGATTACGATGAACCTGTGGCACACCCAGTTGTCATGAAGAATGATGCTAAGAAATATTATTATACTTACTCCCTGTAACACAACTATTCAAACATTGATAAATGGAAAGGTCTACGTAAATACTATTTTCATCCCCCCATCTCGGAAAGAGTATTTTTGCTATTATGATATCTGACCGCCAAAGCCGTTTTTATCCGCTTGAGGTTAAAGTAAATTTGAATTTAGAACATCGCGTGCACTAGGAATGTGATTTCAAAACAACATTAAACCTATTTACTTCTATCTCCATGGTGCCGAATTTATCATACAACTTTTTTAAAATTTGTTACAAACTCAGACTCTGAACCTCCTTGGTGTACTTTTGTATTTAATATGCTTTGCGCGCGCCATTATGTTTTTTTTTTATTATAAGACTTACATTTCCAAAACTAAAAATTAATTTTTTTGCGGTGCACTATAAACCATAATTGGTTTTTCTGTACACTATTCGTCCGTATTGTTATAAATAAGAAAAAAAAACATAAAAACAAGTAAAAAGAACGAAAATGGGCGATTCCAGCGATGAAGAACTTTATTTTAATGTTGTAGTAATATGTACCTAAACTGAAATAAAAGTATCTTGTGATTGTAAATGTTTTATTTTGCATTTAGTCATTTCCTCGCTGAGGGGGGATGAAAAGTTACGTGTTGCACTCGAGTGCAAAGATTTTTCACCTTGTGCTCTTTTGATTCCCTCGCTAACTCTCAGGATTCTAATTTTTTAATCCTTCGCTTGCTCGGTCATCAAAGTTGAACACGCGGTTAAAAAGCAACTTTGCACTCACGTATAACAAATAACTATTGTATAGTTAAGTTCCGGAATGGTAATCAGTAATGTATTAGATAGAAAGGTGGAATTGTGTTAAAGGTACTTAAAAGTATAGAAAAATCTATGTACCAATTAACCAACTACTTAGACGTGTCACGGGGATAAATCCATCAAAGCATGTCCCGATAGCACAATCAGTTGTGCTATCAAATTGGTCCATGGGTACTCGCTCGGTTTGGGTTTGAACCAGCCTGTAGGGTTACTCTTGAACAAACACTGATCGATCGGCATTGAGATTGTGATTTTTCATACACTTATTTTTGCGCGTTGGCTCCAAATTGACCGTGTATTGCGCGGATTTTGAGTGAACCAAATTCAGTATAATTATTTTTTTTCAAAATACGGATCCAATTTGGCACTAGTGTTATTACTCAAGCGTACAAAAAATCACAATCCCAATGTCGACCCATCGGAATTGGATTAAGAGTAACCCTACAGTAGGGTTACTCTTGAACCAAATCGTATCGATCGGCATTGTGATTGTGATTTTTCGTTCGCTTATTTAGCAACACTAGCGACAAAGTGGATCCGTATTTTGAGAACATTTGATAGCACTGAGTTTGGTTCACTCAAAATCACCACAATACGGTTCCAATTTTGTGCCAATGTGGAAAATCAAGCGTAAAAAAATCACAAACTCGAAGTCGATCGATCGCAAATGGTTCAAGAGTAGGCCTTCTGGTTAGCCAAGTTTATCGCCATAATAAAAATGTTAGTTATATTGTGTTCCAACAAATCGGAGGTAAGATAGCCAGTTCCGCAGTTGTCGAGATCAGATCAGCTTTTCGGCTATATCGTCACTTACTATCAGTGAGATGGCTGCTTCCCTGTTGTATGTAAAGATGTGGTTTGTAAAGAAATTATGCCATAATTAAGTTGTAATTACAAAAGTACCCGTAAAACAGTATTTTGAAAGTTTTTGTGATAAAGATTATATTTGTGCCTACGCAGGCCTCCAGGGACTGCCCTGCAATAGGCGAGTGCTACCCACTAAGCCCCTAACGTCGGTATAGGGTGGTCTGGTATTAAGACAAACTCTATCGACGGGACTCCCCCCTAATATAACTGTCCCCATTTATCGAATTGAATGATCCTTGCATTGCCAGCACTCGTATTTAAGCTTTCAGAAGGGGCTATGCAGACCCAAATAACAAAAATAGACGACAATTATCACAGTGCTTTTATTAAATGAAAAATCCGAAACAAAAACAAAATATATTGTCGTAATCATAAATTGTATCTTTATGCGCAGTGCGTTCAACTCATGCGTGCAAACAAAATGTGGACAGTGGAGAGGCATAGACGTCGACGTGGTAACCGCCAATGCGGAAGTCAGATAATAAAAAAATATCAATCACGTATGTTTTCTTTGTCGAAACAACAAAAAAGCTCCTGAGACAGTCGATTTAAAGTTCACAAAACTTCTTTATTAAATCTTCTTTATTTAGGTTTCGGTATCTATTTCTGTTTTATTTACAGTATTTTTAGTAAGTATTATTTCATAGGCTTACATTTAATTATAGTAATCCTTTCTAATTATAGTAACCCTGTATATTTACACAGCAGTTTTAACATAGGGAAATTTTAAATACATAGACAATAGGGATTTGACATTTAGGCGATGTCCACTAAGATCCGTTCAAAAAATCCGTTCAAGGCTTTAAGAATAAAAAGCGGCAAAATATCGCAAGTAAGGATTTGTATCAGGCAAGGTTCCCTGGGACGGAAAATATCATGTAAGGCGCATAACACATTGCACCGGACACCGCTGCGGTGTACGGAGGGACGAAAACCGCATGCGGCTGCGGCGGCACGGAACCGTGCCACCGTACGGTTTGCTCCGTATCACCGTCCGGAGCTGCGGTGCACGACGACGCCCCGCATCACCGCATTATCTATGTTGAGATCTATTAAGCGTATGCACGTCCTTTCTACGCAAAAATCCGTACGATACTGCGGCACAGTGTGGCATACATACCCCGCGGACCGCACCGCATCACCGTCCGGGAGTGCGGTGCCGTCGCGCGCGCCGCACAACCGCACGGTGATGCGGTGCGAGTGTGTTATACCCTGCGGTTTTTGTATACAAATTAAGATTCTCCAGTCAAAATTAAAAACCGCAGCACCGCACACCGGAGCGGTGTCCGGTGCAATGTGTTATGCGCCTAAGGATTAGTATCACGTAAGGTTGCTCGGATAGATGGTCTGTGGTTCCTTCCTCACGATTAAAGGAAGTTGGGCTCGCTACGTCACAGATAGATAGATAGATCGTTTATTTAGACACAAAAACACACACATAGTACACAATATAAAAATCAACAATCAAAAAGAGCAATAACAAAATTGAGTAGAATGTAGGTACATGTGTGCTGCAGTGCCTAAAAGGGTCAAGGCTCAGTGGGGATTTTTGCCCTAAAAGGACAAAACACTGATTTTCAGCCATCACCATAAGGAGAGAGACGAGGGCTATAGGCATGATATTGTAATACATCAGAATTGCAAGAAAGAGAGAGTACTACAAGTTGAAGACGATGAAGAAAAGTAATTCACAGCAACGTGCCACAGAATGAACGCAGGCGTGACACGACACGACTTTTTAATTCAATGTACAATTGAATGGTAATGTAATGTAAAATTTTAATGTAATGTACAGTTCAATAGTAAGTATTGTGTCGTGTTTTTGATTATGTAAAAAATGCGCTTCTAATATTTTTAAATAATCTACATGGCGGACATAAAACAAAATTGTGTCATCATCCCAATTTCGGGGGGGGGGGGGGGTTAAGTACCTATCCCATTATCGCAATGTGTAGGTACAGTCGGCTTCAAAAGTAGCTAATCATTTTAGTACCAACCATGTCACACCAACTATTAATAATGCAATATACGTGCAACCATACTAAACAAAAAGGAATAGTTGGTGTGACATGGTACTGAAATGTCCATCTACCTGATAAGCCGAGCGTACATTAATGCAAAAGTTCACCATCGCGTCGCACTACGACGGCGGAAGTACTCTTCAATTTTCCAATGCGATCTGCTTACAAATAAACATTTCCGTTATTGATATTAAATCTAATCAACTGTTTCTAATGTCGTCATAATTTTATGATAGCACATTTCTTAAGACTGTGATCGAATCCGCTTCGAGTTATTTTATCTTGCCCTATCGTGAGTGGCAAAGTAAAAAAGTTATTTCATTTTTTCGGTACCGCACCTCAATCAGAAAAAGCGGAACCCTTGTAGGATCACTCGCGCCTGTCTGTCAGTCCGTCTGTCACAGCCAACTTGTTCCGAAACTGTTAGACCGACCGCTTTAAGCATGTGAGCTTACTTTTGTGGGGTAAATTAGGAAATTTAAAATAAATGTACCTATTGCCAAATATACTTTTCTTATAATTTGACCATCTCCGAAACAATTGAGCCAATTAAAAGCCAAAAAAAAGTTCTTTCTGTATTTTTTAAAAAAGATTGCGGAAAAACCTATCAAATCAATAAATGGTATTTAAGCGCCTAAGGAAGTGACAGCATTCTTCTTAGGAATGTCTTAGCTAAGACAAGGTTAGTGCAATTGGCCATCAGACTATCAACATACGGAACCCTCTCCGAGCGCATTTAACTCGCACTTTTCCAAAAAAAAATTTACATAGCAATCAAGATTTGCAATTTAACAAATACCACGTTGTCCTTATGCCTTTCCACTGCATTCACGAGTGCATTAAAATTAAAGTACATACTTAGAAGAAAAAAACAAATATTAAATGCACTTATTTGTATTATTCAGAAATCAATACTAAACTAAATAATCACTGCTTGTCTTTTCCGAAAATACATACATAATGGACACGCAGCAATTCATAAAAAAATAAATTCTCACAAGAACAATTTCATAATAATCATAAACAAGACAAGGCAGACAGAGCCAACGCTACGTTGAATTATTATCATAGATCTCTTTCGCGTATACAAAATACAATTTGACAGCGCCTATTTATCGCGAGATATCAAATATCGACCAAGGGCAAGTTACAACTTGTACAATACAAATCTATCCATATAGGTATATATACAACAATTTATACCGATAATTTACAACCACTACTCTATCAGTAAACAGTACGATATAAATAATGTACGCTGTTGCAATGTAGCATTATCTTTTACAATGTTCAACTACCTACTTAAAAATCGAATTTGCAAAACTAGACATGCATACCGAAATCATCGTTAGTAAGGGAGCTGGTGGCCGGAATCTGTAATCGTTCAAGTGGCGCGTAGACTACCAATATAAAAATGAGTGTTAACTCTTAATAGGAAACGAGGTGTGAAATCGCCGAACTCATTGGCTGGCCACAGACCTGCCGATTCTGTTCCGTCCTAGGTGAAACAGAACAAAAAGAAATGATGATAGAAAGCTGGTACGCAACATAAAACCCATCGTCAATTACCTCTACCTACCGACTCGAACCAGTTCGGTTACATGTCAATCGCCCTGTTGCTTGTCAAACAGAGTCCAGATCGAATCGGTAGTCCTGCTGCCATAGCCTCCAGATGCGCGCGATTATAGGCCCTGCGTTTGAGTTTTACCCCCATGTTCATGTTCCAAAAAGACCTAACCTTTAGCCCGCTGGGCTGTCCGGGAGTGATTCGCAATATTGGAGTTTCCAGGATCGCCCTATGGACAAGATGGAACGCAACATTAATTTCGTGGGCTGCGCTCAGCGGGGAGAATAGTTGATGTGCGTGGTAGGTACCTACCTACCACGCACATCAACTATCTATCGGCAAGTACCTACGTGTGCGCAACAGCATCCCACCTCGTAAAAGGACCTTACCATGATCGCTTGTATTATAGCAAGGTTTAAAAAAATTGAAACTGAGACACCGTTCTTGCGTATAGCGTCATGTCATATGAAAATTTTGACTTCATCTGAGTTCTATTCATATGTTTATGCAAAGATTGAAATTAACTGCTGCTTTCATCAAATTACGACTTTTCAAAACGACGACGACGTTATGAGCCAGAATGAAAAAGGCAAGGATTTTAGTTTACATAACAGCATTAAAAATGAGAATGCAATCTTTACTAATATCAAAGAGAAAAGATTTGTATGTTTGTATTGAATAAACCCAAAAAATACTGAAGCGATTTTAAAAATTATCTAATAGAATGCTACATTATCACTGAATAATATAAGCTATAGAATTGTTTTTCCTGTGGGAAAATATAGGAGAAAACGATCCCCCACGGGAAAAAACGAAAAAACGCGGGCGAAGCCATTGACGGTTATATACGTCAATGGGCGAAGATGCGAGCGGAAAGCTAGTCTGAAAAAAAGAAACTGTCAAATTGTCTAAAATTATAAATGTCTACTAATATGTCTGCTTCACAAAAAAGATAATAAAGGAGATCGGCAAACTCAATTCCCACTACGATTTTGTTTTGGGACACCTTACATTTTATGTTCTTACAATTTTGATTATTTCCAAATGCAGTATAATTTTTTATACCGGGTTAAAAATAAGAAACCAACATTACAAGAGATACTCAATTACTCAGTATCACTTAATATCACTAATATATTAATATTTATTTATGCCGTTAAAAATAAAACTCGCTTATACAAACTATTCTTCTTAACTACGTTGTGCAATGGAATTAAATGGTTTGACAATAATAAATTGAATACGGGTTAATGATTTGACAATAGCCCACAAGAATAAACGGAGGCCGTTTTCTAGGTAGGATATTTTGAAATGATTAAGTTATAAGTGTAAATCATTATGTGTAGTTAAAGTTATAAGTGTAAATCATTATGTGTACACATAGTTTAGAGCATTAGTCTAGTTCTAAGTTAAACCTTAATGTATTGTTATTTAACTGTTACTTGTTTTTTGTGCCTTTATTAATAAATAAATAAAAAATTAAGCATTTAAAAAATACCGCGATTGTGAAAAATAATCATAAAGATAGTCCTTTTTGTGGAGGTTAAGATATTAAACTCATCTGTTTAACCCTGCATAACAATCATCATTTAACCTGCGATAAAATAAATACAACATAATGTCATTATTGTCAACCACGACAAAAACAAGCACCAGCTCCCTGCCTATTCCTTACATGAAATATGTAAGCATAGTTTCAATCCGCCACTTTTTATAAGCTTCGATTAAGTATTTACAAATAAGTTATATTTTACATATGTATATCTTATCTTTCACAATAAAATATACAATTACAGAAAATGTATTTTCCACGAACGACATGTAGCATTCGGAACATCACGCGCTCACTAGTCTATTTACTATAAAAGTAATTAATTATTTCGAATGAGGGAAAATTACTTGATACAACTACTCACACTTTTTCTCGGACAAATTAAATAACTAATTTAATCAAATTAATCACACGAGACTACTATGCAAACTAAAGTACCCAACAGTCAACAGCAGGTCAGGCTATACAAAACTGACAATTTTCTCTAATTGATTTAGAACCTTAAACTGTTTAGCGTTAAGTTCATAATTGATTGGAAAAAATGTAATTTTGTCTTAGCCTGATGAGCTGTGGCTGTTCAAATGACTTCTCGAGTTATTCTCTTCGTATGTTATTCTCTCCTTTTTAAAATACTACCTAAGTACATTATGCAAAAAATATACAATCAATCGAACAATGTTCAATGAAGTGTAATTTACAGTTAGAGCCGAGTGAGTTATTGTCTAAGAAAAAATCTATCACGATCGCCTTTAATTTGACAGCCAAGATCCTGCGCAGATTTCCACCTATAAACTAATGATGGGTGGACTGCGACTGTCAAATTGTAAGCGATAGTGATAGATTTATTCTTACACAATACGAGCACTTTTCTAACGTGCGTTAAAAAGCGTTTAAATGCTTTACCATATATTATATATGTTTACACGGCAGCGCTTTTAGAACGCGACGCTATTTTACAGAGCAGTGTTTTATTTTCAACGCTGGGCGCTGAGCGTAGGGTGTACTATCGTATAACGAACCTTATAAAAGCGCTGACGCAGGGATTTAACGCAACGCGTTTTAACGCTAAATGAGGGCTAACCGGCGCGGGTTAAGATCGAGCTTTGAAAAGAGAACCGGCTTGTTTTGGCTTTGCAGAGCATTATCTTTGTCACACACCAATCTATGCGAAGTCGCCGCTGATATACTCACAGAGCTGTTAAAACCCCTTAGCTCTCCCTCAGCCCTCATTATACGATGACATCTAAAAATGAAAAGAGGGTAACCATCTAAAATGACTTTGACAACCGAATTCAGCTGATTATCTCTTTTCAAAACTCGTGCATCATTTATTGCCGGGTCCTGTTTATTATTGATTTCTTGCACAACTTTCAGTAAATACGCCTGGCTCCAATACGTTTTAGACAATTATTTTTGCTTTGTCATTTGCTAGAAGCGACAGAGACGGAATTAGTGAGCGCTGTGCAAGTCGCCGAAGTCTCACTAGGACGCACCCAGGGGACGACAAGGGTGCCCCACCTGCCCCCCTATTCCTAATAACTTCAGTTGCTAACTCAGAACCTTCATTTCGAAATAACACTATGCATTACTGCTACACTGGACGTTGTCATAAAAAATACCGACTAAACTAGTAATAATGGTAAAGTTGCGCAAACACTTTGTTAGCAAATACTGAAAACTAGGCACTAAATGACTCGCTGGTGGCGCCGCCGTGGTAGGTGAGACTTTGGCATAATAATATCTCATACTAAATAAGTCGGGAATGTATAATGATGTAGATAATAGTCAAAAAATTTACAAAAACCTTAAATTTATTTATTTTTTTCCTATATAAGAAGAATAACCTGCAAGTTCTACTGCTAAGCGATTTCTAAATGCTTTTACAAGACAATAATTTATCATATTATGCGCAAGTGATGAATTTTTATGCACAAATCACATTGTTCAGGAAGAATAGCTTAAACATATATTTAAAAACTCGCTTAGGCGCTGCTGAGTTATCTGGATAGACTGTATAAGTAATAGCCTGGGGCCCCAAACTGAATAAAATATTGCGATTCACTCAGTAGAATATTACGACAAAAATCAACATTGCATTGATTTTCGTCGGAAACGAAATGAAAATCAGTATAGCCCCTGGTTGGGCTTTTAATTTAATTTTATTGCATTTTTTAATCCCATTGACCTTATAATTATATGTGACATTATTTCAACTATTATTTTTGATTGTATTGTTGTTATTTTTGCTTTGACATTTTAAAATTTAATTGCAGTTTTTTATAATTTTATTATCTAGAATTTCAATGGCTCTGGTGTTTTTTTTTAAATTTTAAATAATTGTAAATTTTATTATTCTCTGAATTTTATTTAATTGAGACTGTACTATGGGTGTCTTTATTACCAGAAATAAATTAATTTTATTTACTTTTGATCACTTTTGATCATTTTGAGTCCATGGACCCCTAGGAAAAAAGCATAATATCACGGACCCCTGAATAATAATGATAATAAAAGAACCGCATACAGTACGAGTACTTCAAGATAAATTATGGGCATAACTAACTTCGTGTTTCCGAAGATGACCGACACATCACATCTAGGCAGTATAATGATATAGAGCTGCTCTTACCAAATACGAGGGGTATTTGGTAAGAGCAGCTCTATATCATTATGTTTTGTGCGAGAGATATCAATGGCCTTTGATAAGTTAGACGTTTGCTTCCGATGTTTTCCGATGCCCATTCTTAATGTAGATGTACAGTACTACAGGTTAAGAAACGCTGCTCTAAGCGATAACGGTGAGGCTCCTGGATCAACGCATTTGATATCCAACACAAAGTCGCAGCAAGCACCACCTCACTAACCAGAATAGGCATGCGATTTAAGTATGAGAAGCAGATTTCTATTTTGTACCTAATTAAAAAACAATTGACACGTATTTTTTGCTCCATCGAAATATTCGAAATAATAAAATAATTATGAGATAAAGCGAATTAATGTTAAGTAGGGACGCGAAACTGCGTCAGACCAACAAGGCGAAAATTTAACTACGTAGGTATGATGTCATGGGACGAAATAATGTAACTAATGTATCGTCAAAAGTTTTTGACTGTGTAAGAAATACGTGCCCAATATTTTTAAATGAACTACAAATTAGTCGTTTAAAAAAAATCTTCATCCCTATTGCACCATATATTACAATATATTTTTTTAGGGTTCTAAATCGAGTTGGTAGTGGTAGTCGCAGTGTGGACCCTACCACGCGCGTCCATAAGGGCAGGTAGAACACCGGGGGGTTTAGTGGGTAGGCCTGGCACTCCGCCGGGAGAGCCACGGAGAGGCACGCTCGTCGTCTAGCCAACGGCGAGTAACGATCACGCATTCCCCTCGAAAAAAAAGGGTTCTAAATCGAATCGAAACGTAGGAAAAATGTATGGAATCGACATTAGCTTCAGTAAAAGGTCTGAAACTGCCCAAAGTATTCTTCCTAAGGAACGCCTGCAGACAAAAAAGCAGAGAAAAAAACGTAACGTCAAAAAGCGTTTAAGATATCTTCTGAAAAAAAATCTGCGCGAAAGATTACTAGCACACTTAATTGATTCGAGTAGAGGGAGATCACAAGCAAGACTTCATTTTCATTTGCATTTGTGGGTAAGATTGCCGAAGCAGGCAGGTGATTTTTTCATAATCTTTGAGTGCGAATTGAATTGTTTATAAAATCACAAATAAGCCTTCCTCAGTAAAATAGCTCAGCATATGATCTCAGAGAGGAGGAGGTGGGTGAAAAACAGCACTAACCAAGATCTTGGTCTCGTCAGCACAAGCTGAGCCACTTCATTTCGCCTTTAAGTAGTTTTAAGTATTAAATTATTACCTGTGTTTTGTTTAAGTTTACAATTTTAAAGGCAATAAATCATTATTATTATAAAATGGTCATGTAATAGTGCAGATACTGCAGATATTCATATGTTGTAGTCATCCAGTTGTTTGCCAGTATAGTATTGTAGTAAAGGAAACCTCAGTGAGATTAAATGTGCCCTCAATTGGAGATAAATTATGTTAGATTTTTTCACTTTAAAGAAATCAGTTCTGACCAACAATTTAATATTGAAGCAGTGTATTTCTTTTCCGCTGGGAGTATAAAAACAAGTACTGCCTAACCGCTTCGTTCAACGAAATTGACAAGAAACAATAAGAAAAATTCCACGACACAATATTACATTCTGAGTCACATTAATCTAATTACAAACCCACAACCTAGACCAAAATACAATATAGCCGACTGTTACCGAACAGCATAATCCACTTTGGCACCAGAACATTTCTACAATATAAATAGCTGAACACAAATTAACCAATACCGATCACACATAACAAAATGTACAGAGGAAAGATGTCTGATTTTGTAATGCTGTATCAACATGATAAAACAACTCAATAAAGAGGAACTGTATTTTGTTCATTGACTATTTCTATATATCAGAGTTTAGTATTTGATGCCAGATCATCCTAATAAAGGTGTGATTGTTAATTTATGATACCTGAAAACAGCGGAGCCTTGCTATAGTTTATTGTCTCAAAGTGAAAGGTTGCTTATGGATCAATGCAAAACATCCATTTCTTAATCATAAAATTTTAAGGAAAACAGGAATCACTTCTCTTAATGTGAAATTTCAATGTATTATTAAATCAGAAGTTAATTTTATAATATGACCCAAAAAAATTGTGTTAACAGTAATTTAAAGATGGGACTCATTTATTCATTATTCTCATAACATCCATCAACACTCCACTGTAGCATAATATATTTAACATATACCTATATGTATACTATACAATACAGTATATCTTTACAAGTATAAAATAGTTTATATCACTTTGGGATTTCACAATTGTTATTTTCTTTACTAAGTATATTCTTTTAAAATAAAACAGTTACAGTCTTACATATTTATGAAATTCAATGTGTTTATACCATGATGATGGAAGTGTTTTATCTGTAGGCAATAAGCATAGTAGCATTGTTGAAAGCCTAAAATCATATTTAAGCGCTCCACACACAGAGGTGGCAAGCAGCATGGTAGCGGAGTGGATTTTTTTGTAAATGTTTGTGTTGCATTGGACCATGCCGCACAGAAACCGCCTGCGGAAGCGGCAAGGTGCCAGTAAATTGTTCATCGCAGTTCCGCTATCATTCTGCTTCCTCTTCTGTGTGTGGAGCACTTTAAATAATGCAACATCAGAAATAACATTAAAAAGTTCTTCAAAAATTTTAAGCTTTCATTAATGGTCTGCACAGCCGCAATAATCAGCATTGTTGTCCAGACTGAATGTTTCCAAAACTGGTTATGTATTTAAATCACCTGTAATATTCGCATTGGGCTGATAGCCATCTTTCTACCTAAGTCGCACTTAGACTTATGATAGCTTCATTCCCAAACCTACTATCATTTCCATTAAGCAGAATGAAAAGTACTACATCCTACATCATTATAAAGACTGTGACATAATCATATTGCACACAGTCACTTCATTATGTAATTCTACAGTATTGACATTGCAAATTCTGCAAAACTTACAGTAGGGCTATGAATAAAATGGGTGTTCCTGTCATAAGTTCCTCGCCTCCATTGCGTATAATTATGACACAAGCTCGTCTAAAGCTTTTTCTCTATTAAAACTATGTTTGGTGAGTGCTCCAAGCACTTTTCCTTCTGAGAAGCCGAGATCCATTAATTCTCCTAATATCAGCAAACCTTCAATCACCTGAAAAATATTAATTGTCCATCCTTGTAAAACTGCCATTCATTTTGAACAAACAAAAGTATTCTAGAGAAAAATAATTACATTTTTAAAACTACATGTATTTTTCTCAAACAAGAACTCTGCTGAACTGAATGCCTGACATCACTCACCTGCCCTTTGAACTAGGGCTCATATCAATAAATGCATCCCAAAGTTGAGATTGCTCTTATAATATTTATTGTAAGAAACATCTGTCAAAAACAGCATCTTAAGATAAATCTCATTCTTGAGATACAATTATTAATATTTTTTTTATACAACAAAGTTGGCAAACAAGCATACTGGCCACCTGATGGTTAGTGGTAACAGTCACCTAAACATGTTAAAGTGAATCCTATGAGATTCACAGCAAATCTGCAACCCCGACAGTGTATGTTGCCCACTTGTGACATAAGGTCATGGTACCTAGTAATTTCACTGCCATATCTTACCCTTCAAACCGGAACATAGCAATGTAAGTTCTGCCATTTTGCAGCAGAAATAGGTAAGAGGGAGGTACCCAAGCAGGCAACCCTGGTACAGTCTCCTTCTGGTAAAATACGAGCTTAAGAATCGAAAAATCAAATCAGATTTACAATTTAGTGTAAAAAGATTTTAAAGTCATAAGTTTCATATTTACCTTTTTGTCATTATCACCTAAAAGGCCACAAACTCGCGCCACTCTGTCAAGTGGGAAGCCCATTCCATGTATTTTCTGACACATACTCTGCATTGCGGGTGGCATCTTGCTGAATGGGTTTAGCAAGTTTTCCGCTCTTCTCCTGTGCTTTTTATCTTCCTTCTTTTCAGTTTTTCTGGAATCAGGAGAACTATTCACTGCAGGATTTATGTTATTTGGCTTTTCTTTCATCCTTTGTTTTGCAGAAGCTATTTCTTCATTCAATTCCCGAACAATATCAGGCACACTTCGAGACCTTGACTTTATTGTATTCTGAGAACTACTAGAAATACTTTGCCTATCTTCACCCTGCCTTTGATCTTCACCCTGCCTTTGATCTTGTCCCATATTATATGGTATATTTTCTGAATAAGTTTGTTGTGATCCATGGTAGTAATATGGTTGGGGTATGTATGTTGAGCCATTAGATACCGGGTTGTAACTGGCAGAAGTCATTGGCTGATGATTATAATATGCTGTGTCAACTGGGCCATAAGGTGGCATATTGTTAGGAGCATAATATGGGTAATTTGGCATATACATCATGTTGTCCATATGCATACTATTATTACAAGTATTTTCAGGTGACATGTAATACCCATTCGAGATTGGATACTGAGTAGGTAAGTACATAACGCCAGGACCTTGAACATGTTGTTCTACGTATGGATTTGGCAAGTATGTCATACCTTCAATTTGAGCCTGTGATGCACAATTAGGTATGTAAGTCTGTTCAGAGATGTGAGTCTGAGGACAGCTTGTTGAAGACACAGTTTGATTTTGTAGAACTTGTGCCAACAACTCCATGTCGTTAATAGTCTTAAGTTCAACATTATCAAATGGACTTGAAGTATCATTTTCAAAATCCTTGTAAGTCAATGTGTCTATATTACCATATTGAGGTACTTTGATAAATTTATTACTAATTTTAAGCCCTTGTAAGGGATCAGGATCATCCATCAAGTTGTTTGAGCTGTAATTGGCATTCACTTGAATGGGCTGTAATATATTAAGTTGTGGCTCTTGAGTGCTACAGGAGGGATAAATGTTTTCATCTGTAGCTGGTTCAATTACTTCTGGACACTCTACGCTAGGCCCTGTTTCACATGCCTGTTCCACTTTCTCATCAGGTGACAATGTACTAAATTCGTCTGTACTAGGATATGATACCTCAGATACACTTAACTGTTTAAGTTTTTCCTCAACCTCAGCAGCTGCAATTGCATCCAACTTCTTTTGTTTAGCCTCCTCAATGAGCTGCAGTCGATGACGCCGTTCGTTTTTCTTAGTCTCCTTTGCACTCTTAAGCTCCTTAAGTTTCATAAGTATATTGGTTTCGAATGTGGTACAGTACTGAGCATTGTCGACTATGTGCTGGGCTCTGGAAGGATACTCGTCCACACTGTATGGCAAATCAATACTAGGCGGTCGTTTATACTTCTCTGAAATCTTTACGGGAACACCGTCCATGAAATTTCCAAAATGTGACATATCAACTACATACACTCGTGATAGAGATTATAATCAGACAATGACACAACAAAGTTTGTTTCTATTGACTTCACAACTTTTAGGGTTACATAGTTTTTCTTTAAAGTCATCACTATTTATAGTCGTGAAATGAAAAGCTGAGGGAATCGCTTTGAAAACTATCTTAGCCAAAAAAATTACGATAATATTAGAAAAATATTTTTGTAAAATATGTAAACTATTTCACTGTACCCACAAGGCAATTTTGACAAGTCAAAATGTCAATGTCATTAAAATGTCAAATGAAAAAGTATTCTTACTTGCCATAGAAAAAAATTATGTTTACTATATATTTTTAGGCGCGTTCCAGATAACAACGGATTTGCAACATTTTCAACATTAACGCCTTTCATTAACCTCCAAACGTAACTTTTCGTGCTGCCCCCCTAACACGACTATCAAAACACGATATGATAAAGCGATTTATCGCGGTGAACTGTCAAAATAAGATGAAAACCTATTGTATTTTAACAGTTCACCGCGATAAACCGCTTTATCATATTGTGTTTTGATGGTCGTGCTAGGGTGGCTGGTTTCGTGTATTCCACCTAAACATTTTTAAAACGCTAACGAAAAGTTAGCATCAAATAAGACAAATAACCACGTTAACAAATGGGTTCTCTGATACTACTTTTTGACAGATTTCAAAGTCATTTGGACTTTGTTTCATGAATTAAAAAAGTTTTTCCAGTGGATTTAAAAACAATTATAGATAGATATTTATAGTTTTAGCCGATTCTGATTTATATTATTAGATATTTTGAGTTACTGGACTAAGTAGGTGAGGTGTCAAAATGTACCATGAAAAATTAGTTTCTTCCGTTTCATTTCTAACAATTAAGACGGCTAAAAATGTAAACATTTCTTATGAAACGCTTCAGGATATAATTGAGTCCCTGTCTAGTACAAAATGCGATGACTATTCACTTTGGAAGTTTACAAGATCTTACCAGAGACCAAATCACTTGCTGCCTCCACTAAGAAATGAGAATAATTGGGTGCGAACTAACAAAGACAAAGCTGAACTTTTTGCCAATTTTTTTGGGTAATGTATTTAAACTTGATGAGCCAGAGTACATAGATCAAGAAACAAAACAAGTTATCGAAAGCGACCAACAAATGTCATTATCACTTAAGCCTTTCTCCCCTAAAGAAATTAAGAGAAGCATCCAAAAACTGAAAAGAAAGAAAGCTCCAGGCTTTGACCTTATCACTGCCGAAATTCTGCAACAACTGCCTAAGAAATGTATAATGCTAATAACAGCACTTTTTAATGCAATATTAAGATTACAGTATTTCCCTGCCCTCTGGAAGGTCTCAGTAATACACATGGTTGCTAAGCCAGGGAAGCCTCCAAATGAAGTGACCTCATATCGCCCTATAAGCCTGCTTCCAATAATCTCTAAGTTGTTTGAGAAAGTCTTTCTATCAAGAATAATTCCAATACTTAGTGAGAGTAAGGTTATACCTGATCATCAGTTCGGCTTTCGAGCAGAGCATTCTACAATAGAACAGGTACACAGAGTAGCACACAAAATAAGAAAATCATTAGAGAAAAGAGAATACTGTTCAGCAGATTTTCTTGATGTTCTACAGGCCTTTGACTTTAATTAAAGTATCTTGTTTAAATTGAGGAAGATATTACCAGATACAGTTAATATGATTCTAAAATCATACCTCCAAGACAGAATATTTCAAGTGAAAGTTAACGACAAGGATCAGCACTGGCACCAATCCTGTATACAATCTACACAGCTGATCTACTCATCTTATCAAATCACATTTACTTTGCGACGAGAAAACAGTTCAAATGGATGGCATAAGACTACCACACAAAGACAGCGTCAAATATCTTGGACTACATCTGGATAGAAAACTAACTTGTAGAGAACATATTAAAACAAAAAGAGACCAGCAGGCCTATTCGCTAACTACGGTTGGTAACTAGAACTGTCATTTTTGAAAGCCACTTTATATCCATTGCGGGTTTAGTGATCTTATGTGTTACGGCAGCGTTCATGATAGCAGTAATGGATGTTAAGTTCCTTTCAAAAATGACAGTTCTAGTTAGCAACCGAAGTTACAGAATAGGGGGGCTGGCCAACTTAAAAATGAAAAACATGCTATGGCTGATAGGAAGACAATCTAAGTTGAGTTTGGAGAATAAACTTCTGATCTACAAGGCGATACTGAAACCTGTCTGGTCATACGGGATCCAACTGTGGGGTTCTGCGAGTCACTCGAATATTGAAATTCTACAGCGGTTTCAAAATTGTGCTTTGAAAATTATATCCAATGCACCCTGGTTTATACGCAACAATGAAGTGCATGAATATTTAAATATGCCAACGATAAGGGAGGAGATAGAAAAGTTCTGCATTTCTTACAAAACTGCTTTTGTAAGAAATTTGTGTGCATTCTATGCTTGTTGAGTCTGCACTCAACAAGCATAGAATGCACATAAATTAGCTGATAATAGTGAGAGTACATACCGACTAAAACGCTCCCGCTTAGCGTCAATATAGAACGGCATACCATAGGGGTGCTTGTTCTCTAAAATATAGTTTACTGTAACTGATTTTTAATTCGACGGAGTTCTGACAGATGTCATCCATAGACAAACCAGATATCAAAAACCTTTTCTGCTTAGAAATTTTGAATATTTAATAACAAAAAATATGAAACAGAATTAGATCAAGCAAGACGTAATGACATTGTAAATAGTGTTTGTTTTGTGCACTCAATGCTAGACTAGCTAGAATGTAAATATTTAAGTGCTAAATGGAAAAACAGAGTAAAACAACATATTTATCATAAGTGATGATGATTAATAAATAAAAATATTTATCACATCATCACTTATATCATCATTGTCGTCATCATCATCAACTCGGATTATATAAGAATCACACACAGTATCCAGCAGATCATTAAGAGGGCACATTTTATCTTCTTCTTTAATAATATGGTTTATGCATTCTTGCCATTTTTCAGCTGTAATAGTCATCATCATCACAGCTCATATACGTCCCCACCTAGGGGCTCGAGCCCAAGGCCGTAGCAGGGGGGGGGCATTGTGGGGCAATGCCCTACCTTGAAATCACAATGCCCTATCTTAAAAATACCAAAAACTAAGATAAATTATTATAATTAAATTGTTTGTTCATAGTTTGAGATAAAAAAAAATTGTAGCGATAGGTATCTAAGCTTTCCGAACATACCACAGTTTGTGACATTCACTGCATATTATAAAAATTTGTAACGTGATAAAATAAAAAGTAGACGTTGCGGAATCACACTGATTTAATTTCGATTTACAATCGGGCAGAGCTCCGTCTTAGCAACAGTAAAACAGAGAAGTGATCTAAATATGAGATGGCGCGGCATTTTATAGTTTCTCCGATAGTAAGGCGCTAGCTTGGCTTGGCTCTGATTGGCTGGCTTGGGCTGGCTGGCACATGGCTGCACGTGCTTGGCTCTGATTGGCTGGCTTGGGCTGGCTGGCACATGGCTGCACGTGCTTGGCTCTGATTGGCTGGCTTTGGCTGGCTTGCGATTGGCTGAGGCGGTGTGGCGCGTAACAGTCGGCCGTCCTGAAACAATCATTGCTCCCGCAATGGAAAAAGACGTGGTTAGCTTTCAAGTAGGTCAATAAGATCTTCGGTTTCAAGCTGGTCATCAGAGCTACTGGCACTGTATGATATAGGGTACGGTGATTCTGTGATAGGGCCTCAAGAGTCCGATGCAACCAGGCTAATAAAGGCTTTGTAGCCTCGGAACCCCTTGATACTGAGGATTCTGTATATGTTATTACCCCCACCTTAGTAATGCTATATGGGCCAGAGTAAATATCATCAAGCTTAGTGCTCACTCTTGTTACACTACTTGTGGGTGCTTGCCGCCCAAAGAACTAAATCTCCCTTTCTGTAAATTCGACTAGTTTTCCCTTTTTTTTTTATTTGATCTATTATTACGCCTGGTTTCAACCGATTCATTATTACTTTCATAACATCAAATCATAGGGCTATACGACTATGTTGTACTTTCATTTACAGTATTATTAACACCCCAAATAATGTCAGGTAAGCTATTGGTCCAATTATTAGAAGTCTGGCTAGGATCAATCGCACGTAACGCATTCAGTAAGATCCGGTTCCACTTAACCATTGGCTCGTGGACATGCAACAGATGTCAAAATGTACTTAAATTGCTTGTCAGTTGAATTTTTTTTTTAAATATATGCTGGTAAAAACTTTGCCATGATCACTGACAAGTTTATGAGGGTAACCAAACAAACTTAATAATTTTTTAAAGTGTTCTTATTGTTTTTTACTGAATTGACCGTGGGTGGGCTCAGCAATAACAAATTTAGAGAAATGATCCTACTTCCTACTAATATTATAAACGTGAAAGTGTACGGCTGAACGGATTTGGATGAAATTTGGCATGCATGTAGCCTTTGACATGGAAAAGAACGTGACATAGGCTACCTTTTATCCCGATTCCTTAAGTAGTTCCCGAGGGAAAATTAAAAATTGTTCAAAATTAAAGTCCACGTAGACGAAGTCGCGGGCAGAAGCTAGTCTGTAATAACCAACATATATTGATAACCTTTTGCTGTTCTACAAAAGGGGCATATGGTCGACATGAACCATGACCATGGGTTCTGTGGGTTTCGGAATAGGGAACAATGTACCATTTACTCCCTCTTTATTAAATCTATACATTTTTGAAAGCCTACATGACTTATATCATTGTGGTGCATCTGAACTAGTCTATCTGATCAATGCAGACACTACGAGGCGATTACCATACAATGTCTTCCTATAGCTAGCTATCTTTAAGCTGAACAATGATACCCCTTAACTTGTCATCCTGGTACTGGACTGTATAGAACCCGTCTGACACTTCAAGGCGGTTGACATTAATACTCGTAGCATCGATGGGATTTCTACTCAACGCGTCTACGTGTTAAATTTTTTCCCCAGACCATATTGTACACTCATGTCAAAATCTTGTATTGACAGCCAGCACCTAGCAATACGTGGGATAAGGTCACGTTTAGTAAGGGTGGCGCGAACGGCAGTACAGTCAGTTACCACTTTTACATGTATCCCTACTATAATACACTCTAAACCTACACATAGATTCTACTACGGCAAGCGTTTCAAGCTCGTAACTGTGGTATATACTTTCTTCTTTACTCGTTGCCCTACTGAAATACATGACAGGCCTAAGGGAATTATCAGTGTATTTTTGTAAAAAAAATACCTGCGATACCGTATTTGCATGCATCGGTGTGAATCTCAGTTAGTAATACAGGGTCATATAAAGCCAGTATTGGCCTTGTACACAAACACAGTTTTAATTATTGAAAACTATCGACTTGTTCAGTGCCCCATTTCCATAACTGCATTTTTCTTTGTTAAATCTGTTAAAGGGCGAGCAATTAAATTGCGAAGCTTTTAATAAATTTACGGAAATAGCTACATAGCCCTATAAATTGACGTATTTCATGAACACTACTAGGGGTAGGAAACTGTGACACTGCTAACAATTTTGATTCACCTGGTTGAATGCCATTCGAAGATATCTCATGTCCTAAGTATGTAATTTTGTTTTATAAAAATGAACACTTACTAACATTTCACTTTAAAATTTCCGATCTTCATTTATAAAGAACTTTTTGTAAAATATCTAAACCTGACTGAACATCAAAAGAGGGTAGCAACAAATTGTCTAAGAATGCTAAAATTTCATATTTATCGGGAAAGTCATTGTGGGTTTTTGAACTACCGCCTTTTGTGATTGGAATTTCGTATTGAATCTACGACCTTATTCATTATTCGTATAACAACAGACGGTGCGTTATCTAAGCCAAACGGAACACGCGTATATTCATTTACCAATGTGGCGTTATAAAGGCTGTTTTGTGGTTATCTGCAGGGTCGATTTTGATCTGATGGTAACTTTGTGCCAAATTAAGACTCGTAAAGAAATTCTTAACGGCTAATTTGGAGACCTAATCATCGATATTAGGCAAGGGTCAACACAAAGTCTACTATCGCCGTTCTTTTTTTTTACGAATTACGGGAGAAGCAAAACATGATTCAGATTCTTGAACTATACCTGCGTCTAGCAATTCAGACACTTTGGATCTAACTACTGACTGTGCAACAAGCTGTAAGGTTGACGGTATATAGGCTGTTCACTTGTTAACTTTATTTTTATGTTTAATAAATCTGTACATCCTAAGTCTTGTGTTTTACTCGCAAAATAGTCAGGGAAATTGATTAGTAAAGCAATCAAATAATCATAATAGGTTTTTATTCAATAGATCTGAACTGATTTCCTCTATGTTGGATGCCCCGATTGTGCTAATATTGGCTTGGCTAGTGTGCAATAGATTATTTTGGCTACAAAGGTAGTGCAATAAAATAATGTGGGCTAACCTGAACCTCCGAAGGCGGTGTAGTAGTGCAGCTGGTGGCTCTGCTCAGCACTTCGCCCTGCTTCTTGCTAACGAGGCAGACATTTTTTTGTTTCCTTGTCGGCTGACGACATCGTTACTTGACGGGCTTGTTCCAATCCAAATTGACGGTGGCTGGTAGTCATCCATCACACATAGGAAGCCTTCGTATCATTCTTCGGGTCGCTCGTAATGATATGCTCTCGCATTCGCTTGTGCTGGTGGTGGTAGAACGCGAATGATGCATGAGACAACTGCGCTGTCTGACAACTTACACCGAAAACACATGGCGACTTTGTCCTGATAATATTTGGTCATCGAATCCATATATGCGATGTCTGGGAAATGCAAGTATCAACATTTGCTTCCAGTCTTCCCAAGAGTAATCGTATTCATCCAGCCGGTTGTACCATCTTCTTGCTTGACCTCCTTATTCTATCTGGCAGATGAAACGACTTCGTGTTTTCGCACCATCCATATGAATTTCACCAAGTTAATCAATTTTTTTTTGTGAGCCATGCCGTCCAGTAGTATACTCTTCGCTATCCGGGTCGAACTCGGGGATTAGCAAGGCTGTACGGGGTTCTTTTCTTGTAGTGACGGAGGGTATTTCGTTATTTAAAGAACTCATGGCCTTTTGTACCTCTGATTTCAAAAGCTTGCGTAGGATTTTTCGAGCTGAAGGCGAGGCTGGTGGCGAAACTTTGTCTTCGTTTTCACTAGTTGTCTCGGATGAATCTTCACGCGGAGATTTACCCCATTCGTGCGGACGGACCAGGCGGCCTACACTCGACGCATTGACGTAACTACGTTTTAGGGTTTTTTTTTAATATTTATCCCACTTCTGATATGTAACGTGATAAAATAAAAAGTAGACGTTGCGGAATCACACTGATTTAATTTCGATTTACAATCGGGCAGAGCTCCGTCTTAGCAACAGTAAAACAGAGAAGTGATCTAAATATGAGATGGCGCGGCATTTTATAGTTTCTCCGATAGTAAGGCGCTAGCTTGGCTTGGCTCTGATTGGCTGGCTTGGGCTGGCTGGCACATGGCTGCACGTGCTTGGCTCTGATTGGCTGGCTTGGGCTGGCTGGCACATGGCTGCACGTGCTTGGCTCTGATTGGCTGGCTTTGGCTGGCTTGCGATTGGCTGAGGCGGTGTGGCGCGTAACAAATTATTTGTTCTGTGTATAGATGGCATTTGAAGCGCCATCACATCGCTGGGTCTATTTAATTATACGAGAACCCGTCAGCCGCCAACCGGTCGCATGCGACCGGTGTGGCTTTACGCTATGTAATAATTGAAATTGAAAAATACCCTCACGAAAGAAAATGTATAAATGAATACATTGCTTTTTACAGAATGAAAAACATGCTTTAGTTGTAATTTTTTTTTTGTCAAAAACAAATTTTTGAGGGTATTTATAAAAAAAATTAATATCGTGACGTCACACCGGTCGCATGCGGCCGCCAGGTAGGTGAGAGGTAATAATATCTGTGATACAGAGGGGATTCCCCGTACCATAGATTGCAATATGGGCTATATTGCAATCTATAGAATAGGGAATCCCCCTTTAAACTAAAATAAACATAAACTAGAGATTGATTATGTTTCAAATCAAATCAAATAAATTTATTTATTTCACAAATAAACATTATGAAAAAGACAATACAGGTACTTAAATCAAATTAAGTGAAACTAAAAAGGCCACCACTCAGCACTATGTTGCAGAATGCATAACACCTGCAACGCTGGTATTCTGTGTTTGTTTGTAGTTTGGCTAAGTGAAGTGTACGCTAAAGAGTGTTTTAGTCAAAAATCGATACAATTGTTATTTTTATTGCTATAAATTGAAGATTCATTGATTTTGCGATGGATATATGGGCTTATTTTGGAAAAAAACGAAGAATATAAATTCGATATGAAATTCGAACAACGAAAAAACACAGTGGTACATGGCGGTCTCGAACCCGGACCTCCCGATTGGAAGGCAAGTGCCGAGTCCACAGCGCCACCGACTGCTGTAATATTAATCTAACTCGGACTGCGGTACATGACGTGGCGTAAACTTAACAAAATACCATCTGAAAGTGAAAAAATCAATATAACAGTTCGCAGAAAGGCGACAAGCATAAATAAATCCTCAAGTACCGAGAATCTGAGTTTACTAGGGGACACCATAAATGCAGGCCTTGAAGAAAGTACTTTGAATACAAATAATCAAACTAAACTAACACTCGAGAGCCTAAAAGAAGTGATTAATAAACAATTAAAAGAAAATAATAAATCAATAATAGCCGAATTACAAAGTACAATCCAGAGTGAAATAAACAAAGCCATAAATAAAGTTAAAGAAGAAATTAAGGAACAAACAAGTATTCCAACTAGTGAAAACACACAAAGGAAATTAGAGATTCAACAAATTAATACTACCATAGGAAAATTGGAAAGAGACAATGCGCATCTGAGACAAGAAATAAAACACTTACATTCAAAACTCGCTAACATTACCACGTCTGAAATTTGTAACAATAAACTAGTCTTATACGGCCTAAATGAATACTACAAAGAACAGGAAAGCGATATAGATAATGCAATTACTGATATTTTCCGGGAAACACTAAACATAAACTTAACTGGGTACATAGAAAACACATATAGAGTCGGAAAATATAATAGAGGTCATAGTCGACCATTAGTGATAGATCTACAACAAACAACATACTTTGGAAGCTTTCATAGACCAAGATCCCACATACCAAGCTATCTGCATCTCTGAGTCCTGGCTATCTGCAGCAAAACTACAACTTATAAAATTTTCTGGCTACAAAACTGCAGCATCTTTCTGTCGTGAAAAAAGAGTTGGAGGCGGCGTAGTTATTTTTCTGCAAGATCACATAGAAAGCACCGAGATTCAAGATATCCATGAAATGTCAAAGGTGTTTGGCCTCGAAGCTTGCGCCACATATTTAAATAACGAAGACATTCTTTTAGTAACAATGTACTGGAATGGTAGAGATAATAATTTATTCTTCAATCTTTTAAATAAAATACTAAAATTTATAAATAAAAAATATTGCAAATCGAATGTTATAATAGGAGGTGATTTCAATACAAATACGCTTATAAACAGCCCTAAAGCTCTATAACTTTTAGAATTGATGTCGGAAAATAAACTAATGCAACACATAAAAGAACCAACCCACTTAACAGAAACTTCATCAACGTGCCTAGATCTAATATTCACAAATTTCAATAACAATAACTTGTACACATCTGTGGAAGATTTTGGTTTTACAAATCACTTATCAACTATTTTACACATAAAAATCCCTAAATATAAACAGCAATTTACCTGGTATACAACTAAAAGACTATTTAGTAATGAAAACATACACTTATTCCGATCACAAATTGAAAAAATCTATTGGTCCGAAATAATAAAAAGTGGCAAAAGTGTAAATGATAACTACAATGCATTCAATAACATATTAGTAAATAACCTAAACGCAACTATACCAAAACAAAAAATTAAACTAATTACAAACTCTAAAAAATATTGGCTAACAGCAGGAATAAAACGAGCTTCCAAAAATAAACGATTACTAAAATCTCTATCAATAAAATTTAATAATAAAATAATATCTAACTACTATAAAAAATACGAAAAAATACTTTAGTAAATTGTAAACACTTCAAAAAAACTTAATTATATTAACAGGATGAAAAAATCTAACAACATAATAAAAACAATGTGGAATGTAATAAATGAGCGTACAAATAAAAAACGAAATAAAGAAAAAAATAATATGAAAATTCAAGTAAATGATTCTCTTTACACTGAACCAAAACTAGTTTCAAATATCTTCAATAACTTCTTTGCGTCTATCGGAGAGAGAAGATCCACTTCAAGTGCTTGCGGCACGAGTGACGCTACGCAGCCGCTGGTGGCGCCACCAGGCGGGCGACCGGCGCTACAGCCTACAGTAAACACATTTTTCCTTTATCCTGTAAAAGAGTCAGAAATATACAAAGCACTAAAAAACTTAAAAAATAAACAAAGTCACGGAATTGACGAGCTTCCTCCTGCTCTTTTTAAAAAATGCGCGGAGCAGCTTACCATACCTCTTCACATGATAATCAATCAATCTCTGAAAGAAGGTGTATTCCCTGACCTCTTAAAAATCTCAATAGTAAAGCCCATCCACAAAAAGAACAAGAAAACAGATCTAAATAATTATCGCCCTATTGCCCTATTACCTACAGCTTCAAAAATATTTGAAAAAATTATATGCAATCGCGTCTATAAATTTTGCGAAAAATTTAAACTCCTAGACGAATCTCAAAATGGTTTCCGAAAAAAGAAATCGACAACCCTAGCTGTTTATAAATACAGCCTAGCTGTATATTGAAGAAGCACTGAAAAATATCAACAATAAAAAATACGCAATAGGAATACTACTCGATATGACTAAGGCATATGACAAGGTTCAATACAATATACTGTTGAACAAATTATACAGTATAGGTATTCGAGGCGACACTCACAAATGGTTCAAATCGTACTTATCCAATAGACAACAATTAGTGGAAATAGAATATTTTAATCACAACACCAGAGAAATACAAAAAATAAGATCCGAGAATATTATTTCAAACTGCTTCAATTCCTCAAGGAAGCGTATTAGGCTGTCTACTCTTTCTAATTTACATTAACAATCTCCCCAAAATAATGGTTGAGCCATGTGTTCTATTTGCCGACGACATTTCAATAATGACATCATGCCATAATAATTTAGATCTAAACAACAAACTTCAATCTATATTGGACAAAACTGTAGGGTGGCTACATGACCACAACCTAGAAATAAACTTTAACAAAACAAAATTAATGACATTTCATCCCTATCAAAAATCTCCAATTGACATCAAATTCTCATACAATAACATAAAAATTGAAAAAGTTGACAATTTTACACTGTTAGGATTAGATATTGACCCCCATTTAAATTGGAAAAATCATATTGACAAAATTAGACTGAAACTATCTAAATTCTCATATGCGTTACACGAAGTTAAGAAAACCACGGATTTACAAACCGCGCTCACAACCTACTATGCGTACGCATATGCATGGCTGAGCTATGGCATAATTCTTTGGGGGAACAGTGTTGATGCCCCTACTCTTTTTACTGCTCAAAAAAAACTAATAAGAATCATAGCTAATATAGAAATGACCGATACCTGTAGACCACATTTTATAAAGCATAAGATCTTGACAGTGCCAGGCATATATATACTTGAAGCCTTTAAATTCGTACGAAAACATCCTGAGCTATATACAAAACGAGAACACTTAAAAATGTTTTACTCGCTAAGGTCTACACGCAAAAAAAAATTAGTACCACCAACCTCTAACCTACAACTACATTCGTCTTGCCCCTTGTCCACGACCACTAGAATTTATAACAAGATACCAGAAAATATAAAAAATGAGGAAAACGACAAAAAAAGTATAAAGTTATTAAAAGAACTATTGTTTAGAAAATGCTATTACACAATTAATGATTTTATGAATGACAAATGAAAAAATAGTAATATTAAATAGACCTACCATAATATAATTACGTTAATTACTTACTTGCTATTATGTAGCATAATATTTTTAAAAATTGATAAATAAATAATTAAGTTGATAAATATGTTTCGAGATACAACTAGCTTTAAGTTGTATAGGTATTTATATCCTTTATTGTTTACATTTATAAATTATGATCGTTTATACAAAACAATTGTACAAAGGCGAGCTTATCTCTTTAAGAGATCTCTACCAGCCAACTCCAGCACTAGTTAAAATTAAATGTATTTTATATTATAGAACTATCTAAATAAATATAAATGTCAACTACACCTTAGCTTTAAATATTATAAATATAATACAACAAATATATAAATGTAAAAAAGGTAATAATATAGTTACATAAACTCCAAAAGCACAGATGACTATTTAATAAAGTTTAATTAAATAAATATAATTGTAATTATTAAAATATAATTATATTTTTAAATGTTTACAAGTCTCCAAATTAAGATATATTGTAATATATAAATGTTATTTCATTCAATGTTACTATAAATATCAATAATGTTAATTTTATTCCATATAAATATTTCTTAATAATGACATATTATATTCTGATTATTATAATGCTGTGATAGTAAATTAAATAAAAATGTACCTGTGAATGTTTATAGATAATAGTTCCTAAATATGATGACATTAGATTTAGATATTTTTTTTTTATATTAAGTAGTGCATGCCTATCTCAAAAATTGTTGTGCCTTAACAAGGTCCATAATGATACTATTTACATTTGTCTATAGCTAAAAAATACTTATGGAATGCAATAAAGAATTTGAATTTAAATAGTTTTTTAATTTTAGATTTGACATCTTGTTATATTGGCCCTTGGAAGAAGCAAGAGGTTTTATTTTATTGTTATTTTATTTATTTGGGAAAAAAACAGCTTAAAATTATACAAAAGATGTGTTAAACTAATTTATACATTAGCATTATAAAGCTTCCACTACTAATTAATTAAATAATTGCTGCGGATGAGACACACATTTATGAAATAAACATATACAAAACTTATTAAAATATTACGTTTTTTCTAAAAAAGGTTGGCAGGCCATGGATTATTGAACAGGGATCCCAGTAATAGAAAAGTAATTTCCTTGACAATTATTGTAACTTCAATAAAATAAAAAAATAAAAGACCTCTTCAATGAAGAAAGAATAAAGTGCATAGAAAACTAAACCACGAATCTTCAATACAGAAGAGCTCTTTAGTTCGAGCTTCGTTATAAACAATAACAGCTTCCATGTGCTATAAAGTCAGCCAGTGCATAACACATGATGGTTCTTTTGTTGGGAAGATTTTTGGTGGGAAATCTTGCAGACACCTACGAGTATAATGAAATGTGGATAAAAGTTGAAAGATGAAGATTTGGGTTGAAATTTGCAAAATGTGACCTTATTTCTGATTAATACCCTGTAATAGTCTATTCAACAAACGGTATCCATAAAATTAGATTAATACAAAATTGTCATGCTCTTTTACTGAAGAAAATGTTAATTAACAAAGACGGAAAACTGTGAACAATATGCTTAACTCAAGTTTAGATGCAGATGTTTTGTGCTAAAGCAAAACTTATATAGGTACTTTTGTGTTGCTAGCAGTATGTAATTTTGAAAACACTCAAAAGGTGACAATATTAGCTATAATTAATGATTAAACGAACTTACCTGTACGTGAAGTTCAATCATAATTATACGAAGGCTTCGTCCGAAGGGATTAGCAAATAATACTTGTAGTAACGCCTAGTGATACGCCAGTCACGCACTTTATTTGAGGGTATAAATAAAATTTAAAATGAGTCTCACGTCAACAAGGTGGGCGACCTATCCGCTCGCTTCATTTAGTATAGAGTAGCCGCATCCGGAATATTTCACACAAAAATGGGGACTTGTAGTTGGGAGGGAGGGTTGCTAATCCCTTCGGACGAAGCCTTCGTATAATTATGATTGAACTTCACGTACAGGTAAGTTCGTTTAATCATTAATTATACTCGGCTTCGTCCTCGGGATTAGCAAATAATACTTGTAGACTTTTAGAGATAATAGTGTGAAATATTTTGTTTATTCCTGAATTTTCATTAATTTATGTTAATAAGAATAAACATCAATCATCATTTGAATTACTCGTATTATTAACAATTGTTCTGGCAAAATAATTATTTCCATTAGTATTGACATTACTTATGGTTCTTTTATAGAATCGATAGAATGTGCTTGAAGAGCCGCTCCATCCAGCGGTTCGTCTTATTTGATCTAGGCCGACACCTAGGTGATGAGCCGCGGATGTAGCGGCGTGCTGTGCGCGGTAAATATGTTTAGATCAAAAACGCTATCGCGCAGTGTGTTCTTTATTCACTGACTTAAGGTTTGGGAACCGACAGCATTATAAGGCTTTTTAGCACTTATGAAGAGAAGGAAAGATTTCAATACTTTTAATATTAATCTAGGACAATGTTTGTACTTTGTGTGCTGTCAACAGCGCAATGAGAGTGATGAGTTTTTTCGAAAGTTTTTCAAAAGACTATGTTTCATTGGCGTAAAATTGGCTGACATAATTAATAACTATTGAAGTATCCCACATATTTGGGCAAGGGAGGGCGTAACCGAAATATTCCTTTAAAATATCTTCTTACTCTGTCATCTTCTCGTAAATTATTTTCCCCTAAGCAGGGCGAGCGGATCTATAGGAGTTAAGCGTGCCATATTGAGCTCCCTCTCAAATTCAAATTCAAAAATCTTTATTCAACATAGGCCTTTACAGGCACTTATTGACGTCAAAACAAAGCAAAACATTCTAATTTAAAGGAAACATAAATTTAACCTTGTATGTGCATACATCCTGAATATACCTACTCAAGATGTCTGCAAATACAAGTAGTAATGAAAAAAAAAAAAGTTGAATCTACACCTGTTCGGAAATTGGGAGAGCCTTCTCGAGAAGAACAGGCAAGAAACTCGAAAGGTCAAATTTTTTATCTCCTCTTTTAAATCGCCATTTACAATTTTGGTTTTGTTACATAGTCATTGAAACTTTTAAAAAAAAATACAATCGGTATGCTTACATACACTTAAAATGTCAAAAAATAAGTTATAGACGTATACACTAGTTGACACTAGTTACGTATACACTAGTTACACTGGTTGACTGGTAGAGAATGCCTCAGGCATTAAGTCCGCCTTTTGTACATCTTTTGTTTTATGTACGATAAAGATTAAATAAATAAATAAATAAATACATTAATCATAATACAATAAATAATGTTGTTACCAAACATTTGATAACTTAGTCTAATTCAAAATCAGTGTCAGTTCTTTTCTGCCAACAACATTTGTTAACATCAATAGCTATACACAACAACACGATTATTGACATTATAACGAATAATAACTTCATATTAACACCAGGCAATGGCATCCTTTAAATAATCGTTGACTTTATAATATCCTTTACTCATTAGAGTCTTTTTTACATGCGCTTTAAACTTATGAAAAGGCAAGTCAGTTACACTATGTGGAACTTTATTGTAAAACGTTATACATTTCCCCATAAATGAGCCTCTAGTTTTTTGGAGTCTGTACGTTGGAACGGCAAGTTTATTTTTATTTCTTGTGTTTAACTGGTGAACGTGGAAATTGGTTTCAAATGTATTATAATTCTTATAGACATAAATCAAATTTTCATAAATGTATTGTCCTGCTAAGGTCAATATATTAATTTCTCTAAATAAATCTCTTAGAGAATCCCTTGTTCGTAAATTATAAATAGCGCGAACTGCTCTTTTTTGAAGTACGAAAATACTTTCTATACTAGCAGCCGATCCCCACAGTAGTAGTCCATACGACATAACACTGTGAAAATAACTAAAGTAAATCAATCTTGCCGTTTCAACATTAGTAAGTTGTTTTATTTTTTTAACTGCATATGCCGCAGAACTAAGTCTGTTTGCCAAGGACTCAATATGTGGATCCCACTGCAAACGTGAATCTAATGTAATGCCCAAAAAAATCTTCATGATAGTTTGTTGAAATAAATTATTTGTGGAATTGAAGGATTATACAAGTCACAATTATTGTCGTTACAGTAATTGAACCAGCGCCGTAAATAAACATTATATTGTTTAAAAGAACTTTGGAATATAGATGCTAATATCGGCGGTACACTCCACGCCGTCCGCATAAGTTCCCCGCTATACAATGACAGAGAACGGGGTGAAAGCATAAAAATTAAAATCGGCCCAGGAAATGCATCTGTGTCCCTATGCCAGGAGACATAATCAGTGCATTTAGTATTTATTTGACTAGCGAATAAGTCTACTTGAGGTGCCCCATACGATGAGACAATTTCCTGATATGCCCAGTCCGCTAACTCCAATTTTTTTTTTTTTTTTAAATACGTCGCCCTACACTAGGATTTTCTCCTGTGTCGTGGGTGCAGTTACAAACATAGAATATCACATGCACATACGCCCAGACCGGAACAAATTTCTGTAGGCCATAAAACATTTGTCCCGTACGGGAATCGAACCCGCGACCCGTTGCGCAGTAGGTGATCACTCGACCTTTGCGCTAAACGTGTCGTCGATTCTATGTCAGGATGTACCCGCCTTGATTCGGCAACTGCCGTTATATTATCTGATAAGCTAATGTAATAAGCCATAACATACAAATTGCGACATTCACACCACTGCCATAGTTGACGAGTGATGTCAGTGAAGTGGGGGAACTGAATACCCCCCATTGTATTGATGTAAGAGATTACTGTAGTGTTGTCGATGCGGAGAAATTTGACAACTAGGTACTTACATTTTTGGCGAACACTTTTAATCTTAGAAAAGCAGCTAGAATTTCTAGGTAGTTAATGTATTGTGTTCTCTCCTGAATGCTCCACAACCCGCTAACCTTCTCTTTGCCACGTACAGCCCCGTATTTGAGGCGTCTGAGAAAAATTCCAGATCATGTGTATCATGTTTGATTTTACAAAACGGTATTTGTATTGCGTCATTCCTAGGATTTGTGCGAATTGACGTATTTTAACCATTTTTTTTTTTTAATTTCTGATTTGTGATCTGGAAATTTTTAGTCTAGATTAGAACGAAACCTTAAAAATGTACATATATTACTAGGTATCATTAAACTTTTGGCCTCGTTAATTAAAATCAAAGAGAGGTAATAAATTTTTTGGTTTGTATATTTGGCCAATAATTATCTAAATAATTAGTTGATTTTAGGTCCGCAGAACGGAGTAATCGGACAATTGGTTTTATTGCCTTGATGGTGCAGTACTCAAGCCAAATAGTTCTTGTTCAATTTGAAATCTTAAATATTTTCTTGAATTAGGGTCAAAAGGCATCTTTTAAATCTATTTTTGTCATGAAACAATTTTTTGTTTTAAATTTTAGCGTAAATGAGCTGAGCTGAGCGTAAATTTTCAATTTTTAAATGATCTGCTTTAATAAATTTATTAGTTTTTTTTTTTTTTTTTACTCTGCACCCTATTTATTTATCGCCTTTGCAGTCTTAATAATTTCTGACAGATTTTCGCCTAATGAATGAATAAAAAATGGTTAAGTAATTTGAAGCTGGTCTTTCATGTCCTTTTTAAGGGAAGACAGAATAAAATTCCGTCGTATGACTGAATCCGGTATTGTAAGTCACAGAGAATACGTTCTGTGTCCATCATCATTTTTATTAATTCTGGGTCACTGTTATTTTTCGAGGTCAGCGAATTAATAGCTTGGTTCAAGCATGAAATAGCCGTAGAAACTTGTTTTTGCCTAATTTCGATATTTATATAACGTTTAGCGTTTATATCGGAGATAGCCACCTTAATTTCAGCATTCAGTACCTACGGGAGCATTAATTAGTTTGCAGTTAGTCGGCGAAAGGTATTTCACATTAATGTGTGTTCCAACTTAACTGCAAAGTCTTTGTGAATGTTGGCTCCAAAAGTATTCGAAATAGTTGGATCCTCGCCCAATATTTCAAGTATTGTGGTGTTTAGCATCGCATTAGCTGACCCAGGCTCGTCGGTATCCGTCACTTGCTCAGGCGCGCCGGCGGCGGCGGTGGTGGCGGTGGTGGCGACCTCCGCAAGGGTGACCGTCATGACGGCACAGAAGATATAAACGGCGGGCGTAGCCACTTCGGCGGGTTCTGGGTCGAGGTCGACCTGCATCTCCGAACGTGGCTCAGAACCAATAATCCCATCGAGCAGTAGGCCAATTATAAATCTTTCATCGTATGACATGGCATAATAAATCATGAAATGCTTCATTTCGTATTACCGATCTCCAATGATATCATTACTATGGCATAATTTCGATGATGTCAATATCATATAACGAACGAATGATCAAAAATCTGACCGAAAATCATAATTTTCGCTTTGCACTATGATATCATATGATATTATTTGAAAACCGTGAGATCGTAATAGGCCTGCAGGTTTAAAACGTTGTTATTACGTTCTTGCTCTGAAAACCACCGATATCTCCATTAGTCATGAAACAGACCAAAGTACTGTTCGCGAGACTAATTTATAGGGTAGTACAGCTCCAAAGAGAAGTACGCAAACCCGGATATGTAACCATTGCCACTATGAATACACCGATATCTCCATTAGTCATGAAACAGACCAAAGTACTGTTCGCGAGACTAATTTGTAGGGTGGTACAGCTCCAAAGAGAAGTACGCAAACCCGGATATGTAACCATTGCCACTATGAATACACCGATATCTCCATTAGTCATGAAACAGACCAAAATACTGTTCGCGAGACTAATTTATAGGGTGGTACAGCTCCAAAGAGAAGTACGCAAACCCGGAGAGGTTACCATTACCATAAGGTAGTACAGCTCCAAAGAGAAGTTCGCAAACCAGGATAGGTAACCATTACCACTATGTATATACTGTATTTGTTCTTTAGTATATAATCATAAAAAGTAGGTGCATGTTACGATTGGATAATTATTATTACTGCTAATCAGTTAAGGAACAATCCTAAAATACTGTTCGCAAAATTATTATTGGGTAGTGCAACCCCAAAGAGAGGTACGCAAGCCCAGTTTAGTGAATAATCACTGTAGCAATAACTATTATTTAGTAAACTTTCTTCTTAGAGATATAGTGTCATAAAAATTCATACAAAATAAGCCCACTAGGTAGGTATGAAATAAATCTTATTTAACAGTTTTCGTAAAACTATTTCATTGGATTATAAAACTTCATTTCAGAGGAAACCAGTAAAAAATAAAAACGTGACAAATTTACCATTATAGGTATAATTCGTCATTAACTAATTAAGTTTCTCTAGTACTTATGAGAATATAACAAGATGGCTGACTTATCATACTTCTGCCCGTTATCAAACGAGCATTGTACGGGCAGCAAATAGAAAATGACATTTTCGGCCATAGTCACTAATAAATGCACTTATTCACACAATGACTAACCTTGAGACTCCGCGTACGGCATCTTCGTAACACTTCGAGTTTTTTAAACTTACACAACAGATTTGACAATCCTCCTCACTTTTCCGCTTAGGCATTATAAATAAGCACTACCTCACTTAAACTTTTAAGACGCGAGAGTGTGATCGTGGCGAGCACTAAAAAGCGAATGAAGCGAGCGGATAGGTCGCCCACCTTGTTGACGTGAGACTCATTTTAAATTTTATTTATACCCTCAAATAAAGTGCGTGACTGGCGTATCACTAGGCGTTACTACAAGTATTATTTGCTAATCCCGAGGACGAAGCCGAGTATAATAGGTATTTGTTCTAACAATCTGTATGTCAAAAAACTTTTTGATCAAATAGTGCCATTTTGGAAACTATACTACATTTTTCCTAAATCATATGAAAGTATTACTTCATAATAAATCACTTTACTATTATTTTGACTTTTATTACCTGCGACCTTAAGGCAATATTATTAAATTTGATCTAACTCTATTCAACCTATTTGTACTTTTGGAACATATATATTTGAGTAACAATGATAAATATGAGCAACAAACCTATAAAATATTTTAAATCTTTTAAGGTGTAACGGAAAAATAAAACATGTATTTCAAATTAAAATATTTTGATTCAACTCAAATCTTTACAAGTCATTATTGTCAAATAAACATAGAACATTTTTTTAGTAAAGAACATAATGACTAATGTAGTACAAAAATTTATTATGTCATCTTTAGATGTTAGTTATGTATAAAGTAAAGAAAAAAATTCTTTATATTATTTATTTAATAAGAAGGGTCTTGTAAATTAGGAAGAGCACAGGCTGACAACACAGCAATCACATTTAATATATTTGTATACGGCTTTAAAATGGATAACTTGCATATTCTTGCGTAAGCTGTTCTGAAATTTACCAGCCATGGTGGCCAGCAGGTTTAATCAGTGAAGATATAACATCTGTCAGTTTTACCAAACTGGACCTATTTACTTCTATGGTGCTTTGGTATATGAATACTTGAGTTATTTTGTTGACATAATGTTGTTCTAGTTGACGGGTCACATTTTGATGTTGTGGCTGAGCATGCACTGCTTTGTATTATGTTGCACAACTTTTACTGCCTTATCAATCTCGTTGTCAGGAGGAGAACAGGTTAGTACACAATAGTTCTCATTAAGTAACCACTGAAAGCAACAAATTTTAATTAGGTACTCAGTAAATTCAAGTAAAAGTTGTTTAGATAAATATATTCATTATGAAACTTTGATATTTTTGTTTGTATTACATACTTTTTAATTAATATTCAATTACATCATTATTCAATTGGACATAAGTACATATTCTTTTCTTTGAAACATCATCTAGTGTCAGTGTATAACTTAGATTAAATCAAAAAGGCGTGAATGGTCAAGTTTTCTCTCAGTTTTCTGGTCAAGTTAAAATTTGGTTGGTCGGCTGCAGTCAGTTTTCATTCTAACTGAAAGATAAAAATTTAATTAATGATTTTACATACAACCTAAAAACTTCTATTTTGTTTTGAAACTGAAGTACCTACACAGATTGAGTTATTCAGTTATAGTACTTACATTAATGTGATTTTCGCAAAAATACATTTGAGTTTCAGTAGATAGTTACAGGATTTCTTTAAGCGAGTGTTAACCAAATATTTCGCATGTCTATATCACTGGGTACGTCTAATCCACAGCTTTTCTGGAGTCTTTGAAGAGGTATTTCTATATTCCTGTTCTATTATCCCGTTCCATATACAGTTTTACTATATTTTGTGATATTTAATAGAAAGCATTGTTTTTGTGAGGTTCTATTCTATTCTATTTTTAGGTTAAATGGCTTCTGTCAGGTTTGACAATTTGCCAATGTCGAGTAGCGAAAACACGGTTTTACGGTTTATAAATGGTAAAATTTTACAGTCTAGAAAATACTTAGCCGTGCTTTGTTTACTATAAGACTGACGTCATTGCCACAGATAATGAACAGACTATCATGGCTGACCGTGTTTTCGGTCCAAAATTTAAAATCTTAATTTAAAATAGATTTTTTGCACTTTTTAGCCATCGAAAAAAATAATATTCATGTGCTATGGTCTAATACAACAATTATGAACATTTTAAGCCCTACTTTAAAAAAGGGTCAACTAGCCTATTGGTTCAATTGCAAAGGGAACATCCCTAGCATAAAAAAGGGTAGTATTTAAACGAGTGACTGTAAATGAAAATTTTAAGATACAAAAATAATTAATTTGGGTTATTGTATTACTAAGTGAGCGACTGACTGCGAATGACGATAAATCAACAGAACAGTAACTTATAAACATTCATTCGAGTTACTTCAAATACAAAATGAGAAGCTTCGTAATATTTGAGTGACCTAATATTTGTTTGAGTGACACTTAATAAAAGATTAGTAGCTAAGGGCTGTAAGGCATCAATTGCAGCCCGAGATAATTAGGCGCACGAGCGCAGCGAGGGCGCCTATATTTCGAGGTTGCAATTGGTGCTTACACCCGAGCTAACTACTCTGCTTAACATCTCGATTGTGACGTAAGTAGGTCCTTATTACCCCCAAATGGGGCTTTTAGGTGACCAATAAGCGCTCTAGGGTAATAATGTAGCTTGGAAAGCCCTATGGCGGTAAGTAATAAAAAGCACTTCACTATTTCAAAAAGTTCGCGTACATCTAACCATCATACTGGCAATAAATTACTTACAGCCTCAGGGCTTTTCTAGCTACATTTTTACCCTAGAGCGCTAATTGGTCACCTACAAGCCCCATTTGGGGGTAATAAGGACCTACTTACCGAACATGAGAGATGTAAACAAATATTATGTCCTGCATTTTTTTCAGTATTTGGCAAATTATTTATTTATGTTGAGCGGCATTTTATCTTAAATGAGGTGTTTCGAATATAAAAACCACTTTGAAAAATACCATAATGAGCAGAGTACTTTGGCTCACTTTTAAATCATTGTTATTAATTTTTGAAAATTAATAACGAGAGGAGGAGGGGAGCCACCCCTTGTACCACTCTCCCCCCTCTCGGCGATGCATAGTTTTCGAGATATTAATTTTTGAAACGTTCACAAACCTAATCTCAAAATGTATGGGAAAAGGTTGGGTTGTGTATAAATTAATCACTGAAAAAAATGCAGGACATAATATTTGTTTGAGTGTCACTCAAACAAATAAATATTAAGTCGCTCAAATATTATGAAGCTTCTCATTTTGTATTTGAAGTAAGTCGAATGAATGTTTATAAGTTACTGTTCTGTTAATTTATCGCCATTCGCAGTTAGTCGCTCACTTAGTAATACAATAACCCAAATTAATTATTTTTGTATCTTAAATTTTTCATTTACAGTCACTCGTTTAAATACTACCCTATTAATTATTGTAAATTTCAATAGTACCCCCTAGCTTAAAAACCAAAAAAAAAAGTTTATATGTTTATAAAATGATAATAAGAACTGTATATAATATGTGTAAAAACATTGTGGTACCGTAGATTAAATTAGTTCGATCGAAATCTGCGCTAAAATGGAACGCGTCTAATATTTCAATATTGGCAACACTTCTGAAATGTCAGAATTCCGTCGAACTAGTCGAAGCAGATTTTACAGGATTTTACAGTGTTTGATCTAGCTTGAGCTGATTGTATCTGTACTGTTATTAAATTAAAACTTCCTTGAATATCGAGAAATAGTTCGAAAATTGAATAAAAAAAAGTAAATCACGTGTGACAGATTGTCTATCAAACAAATAGAGAAATACCTTAGGAAGATGGCGCTAGTGTACCATCCAAAAGTCATGGCGGATTTTTTCACTGAAATCTAGTTTTCTGATTTTCTGCTTTTGCCAATAAGCCACATTCGTGGGTAGATTTAATGTAATAAAGCTTCGTGTAGGTACCGTTTATAGTTATCTAGTGAAACGGCAGCGCATCGAAGACAACCAGTGCCTCCACCGAATAAAAATTTCATCTCCGAATTTCGGAGATTTTTATAAATATTGGATGTTCGACGTCGCACTTTACCAGTTTTTAAATATGACGCAGTAGACGCTGTGGAGCGTTGGTCCTCCATTGATTTTAAAAGTTTATTCTGGTGAGTACTGCCACTTTTATTCATTCTAGGGTCACCGGCGATTGGTCTGATGGATAACCTTCCGTCTTACCGGCAGATATAGTGGGTGATGAACGAGGGAGCGCCTATGATGTACCACGGGAATGGAGGTTTCGGAGGACCAGGGCCAATGTATATGGTACCTGGAATGGAGCGTCAACCACGGCACTACCCTCTAGATGTAGTACAGGTGACTGGATCATCACCCAGTCCTGGTCAAGGCACGCCTCGTCGCTGGCATCAGCGTCGGGACCGCCACAAAGATAACACCGCGTTTGGATATGATTCCGATGACTCCAGCCTGTCCAGTAATGCCTCTGGCTCCAACAAATCTGGATCTGGAGATAAGGGTGAGTTTTGCTATTTGTAATTATAAAAATACATTTCACTGTTGAAACAATTGACTGTGCCCCTAGCTCGTCTATAAGATGTTGTGTATTACCACCCACTTAAGGTACCCCTTCTCAAATTATAAATAGTATACATTGTATCAAAACTAATTTACATAGGCATATTTTTCTTCTGTTATTCCAGATTAATTTAAATATTTTCTTGCTACCTTCATATTTTGGTGTCATGTTTTATGTGATACAACTGTAATGAATTATTATCAAATCTTAATTGTTTGATCTTGGATTAAGGTAATTCATTGGATATGAATATTCAAAGCATTAATATCTCCATAGATCATAAAATATATGCCATATTTATTGTAGGTAGATGAATATTATAGAGGCTGTCTCATTTAATTTTGAAAAAAACCACAGTAATAAATTTTATTTTATTACAGATAATGTAGGGCACATCTGTTTCTTTATAAATACCTTTAATGAAATTCAGTGCAAGATCTAAATTTGCAGTCTTATTTTTGGCTGTTGTTATATTGGTGACTGCAACATCAAAAATAACATAATACATACCTCAATAATCAAATAGGGTAGATGCGCCTGTTTCCCGACCACTGCCAATTTTCGACCATTTAACGGTCCTCCCTTGTTAAATGATCAAAAATAGTAATATTGGTATACTTGCATCACCAAAACATAAACAAGTAGCAACCTGAATACATTGTTCCCCCCACACACACAAACTAGAAGAATTGAACGAAAGCTGCGAAAACTAACCAATTATTTGTCTGAGGTTAGCAGCGGAGAGCGTCACATGCGTTGAATATTAAGAAAAAATAGTAAGGTGCCACTACTTGTGCGGAAAGTTTTTAATTAATCTTAAGTAATATTGGATTATTTATTGTTTGTGCAGCTAGTTTATGACCTTTATTGTGTGGATTAATTAGATTTTAACGTAAATTTCTTGACCAAATTCATAAAATGAGGTGGTCAAGAAAGGGTACACGCTTTACTCAAAAAATTCAGTTTTCAACCGGGTGGTCGAAAAATAGGTAAGGCACCTACAAATAAGATTTCTATGTTGTTTTAAAATGTATGGAAAGATATTAAATCTAATTTAATAATGTGAGCTTTATTTACATATGTTATCTAATGGCCAATTTTCGTCCAATATTTTACTTTGTTAATATAAACTGAATATGACAAACAATGTTGTTGGTCGAAAATTAGAAATATGATATAATCATCCCAGTTTCCGACTGCCTTTTTTCGTTTAGCTAAAATCAAAAGAATTGAATTAATTATTCAAAACTATTTGAATGAATTCTAATTAACTCCCACTTCTTAATCAAAATAAATTTTAGATTGTGTTTACTTTTTAAATAAATACTTCGAAAATTCGAAAAGTCATGTTGGTCGAAAATTGGGTACCTACTTATAGTGTAAAATCATTCCAATTATCGACCGTTTTTTGGTTAGTTAAAGTTTAAAGTTAATTAAAGCTATTTCATAAATATTATTATACATTCTAATTAGAAATTCATTGTAAAAATATTAAAATTTAATTATTAATATTCAAGCAAGCTGGGGATGAAATGGCCCGGCCGGCCGACAACTGGTTGGGAGACATTACTTTTCTACCCCTGGCCTGCCCGTCTGGGGCATTATTGCACTTGGCGACCCCTCCGTAGAGTAAGGCCCTGCGCTTGGGTCAGTGATGCTGGCTCACCGTCGTGCCAGTCTGCAGTGGGCGCACTCGGGGAATGGCTAACGCCGATCCTGATTGTGCCTCTATGGAGTTAAAAGTTGCTGGAGGGTGGTTTAGCCAGGTATGGGGTTAATACCCGAGTCCAATGGCATATCCTTGGGGCGGCCTTGTCAGCTTTTCAGTCCCTAGTCGAATCGTAAAGAGATTACCCCTCCTTAAAAAAAAGGTTAGATATTGTGACCACATGAATCTGAATTAAAACTGCATGTTTTCATACTCCGGATTTGATTAGGAATAAATAGACGTCCGATTAGGACCCGTTGACGAAGTTGACCAAAGCAAACGGAGAAATCGTCGCTTCGAAATCGGAGATTCTTTCGGAAGTTAGCACTAGCACCTTCTACAGTCAGCTATACGCGTCGCACTCACCCCGTCCCGCGCCGGATGAGAAGGATCCAAGAGCCACCTTAACCCGCCATGCAACGAAGGATCTCCCAGACATCAGCCTAGACGAAATCGAGAAGGCTCTTGGGCAACTTAAAAATGGAAAAGCCCCGGGGGAGGATGGAGTCACAACGGAGGAGCTTCTAAAAGCTGCTGGCAAGCCGATACTGAAGGAGCTCCAGCGTATATTTAATTCTATTCTTTTCTCCGGGAGAACTCCTAAGGCATGGCACATGGAGTTTAAGCGTATTGTTCTTCAAGAAGGGCGACAAGACTTTGTTGAAGAACTATCGACTAATTTCACTCTTGAGCCATGTCTATAAGTTGTTTTCAAGAGTCGTCTCGAACCCTCTTACACGAAGACTTAACGAAGCTCAACCTCCGGAGCAGGCCGGGTTCCGACGGAGTTATAGCACCATAGACCACATTCACACAGTAAGGCAGGTTATACAGAAGACCAATGAGTATAACCAACCCCTGTGCATGGCATTTGTGGGCTATGAGAAAGCTTTTGACTCTGTCGAGACGAGCAGGCCTATTCGCTAACTACGGTTGTTAACTAGAACTGTCATTTTTGAAAGGAACTTTATATCCATTACTGGTTTAATGATCTTATGCGTTACGGAGGCGTTCATGATAGCAGTAATGGATGTAAAGTTCCTTTCAAAAATGACAGTTCTAGTGAGCAACCGAAGTTAGTGAATAGGCCGGCTGGTCTGTTCTAGAGTCTTTGCAGAGGTGCCAAGTTGATTGGCGATATATCGAAATGCTAAAATGTTTGTATGACGCTGCTTATATGTTCGTCGTTGTCCAGAATGGTCAAACTGAGCCTATCCTCCTGTGACGTGGTGTGAGGCCGGGGGATGTAATATCACCGAAACTCTTTTCTCCGCTGCGCTGCAGGATGTATTCGGAACGCTCAACTGGACAGGACGTGGCATTAATATAAACGGCGAGTGCATCTCACACTTACGATTCGCGGACGATATCGTCATTATGGCTGAAACTCTGCAAGACTTACAAGAGATGGTGAACAACCTGGTTGAGTCTTCCGAACGCATCGGTCTCTGGATAAACTTGGATAAAACCAAGGTCATGTTCAACGAGCTCGTTGATCTGGGACAGGTTGTAGTAAATGGAGTATCTCTCGAAGTTGTACAGGAATATGTGTACCTAGGGCAAACTCTACAACTGGGCAGAAACAACTTCGAGAGGGAAGCCAACAGAAGAATTCGGCTGGGCTGGGCAGCATTTCGTAAGCTTCGACATGTCTTCTCGTCACCCATTTCTCAGTGTCTTAAGTCGAAAGTCTTCGACCAGTGCGTCCTCCCAGTCATGACATACGGTGCCGAGACGTGGATACTCACGGTTCGACTAGTCCACCAATTTAAAGTCACTAAGCGTGCTATGGAAAGGGCTATACTCGGAGTATCTCTGAAAGACCGTATCAGAAATGATGTGATCCGTCAGAGAACCAAAGTCACCGACATAGCCCACCGAATTAGTAAACTGAAATGGCGGTGGGCTGGCCTAATGAGCCGCAGAACTGACGGCTGTTGGAGTCGTAAGGTGCTTGAGTGGAGACCGCGACTCGGTAAACGTAGTGTGGGACGCCCTGCGACAAGATGGGATGACGATATATGTAGGCTGGCTGGAGTGGGCTGGATGAGAGTAGCCGAAGATCGGGAGCGGTGGCGTGCATTAGGGGAGACATATGTCCAGCAGTGGACGAGTGTAGGTCGATGATGATGATTAGGACCCGGGTTCAAATAGACACAGCCTTAATAAATATTAAAAGCTGATTATTTTAGTATTTTTATTTAAAAAATATATATATTCTATCATACTTTTATTCATAAAAATCTTTCTTAATTAATTGGTCGAAAACTGGTCAACAGATGGACGAAAACTAGAATTTTTGGTCGAAAACTGGTAAAATCGGCAATTTGACGCTTGGATTTAATAATAAAAAAAACTGTTAATTTGACTATTATAAAATATATAATTATTAAAAATAGACTATATGAGGAGTTACCACAATTTATTTTGATACAAAATTCATGTCAGAACACACATATTTTTACTCCCAAAGTTGGCAACTCCACTAATTGGTCGAAAACAGGCTAATCTACCCTAAATACTCAAATTATAATCCTGCCCAAAGTGAAATTTTACTTATATTAATTTAGTTGTTCTGAAATTTATGGTCTATTTTTAAAGAAAATGCTAAGTAACAATATAAAATATGTACCTTCAAAGAAAATTAGATAGTTAAGCAATAAAGGTAGTGTTTAAAGAGAAAAAACAACAATATTTTGCAAATTAGTCTTTGGAAAATTAATTTAAAAGTGTAATGCTGAAAGGTCTTCTAGATTCTTTAAGAAAACTGTCACTGTTAACTCCCAATAACCATTTCTTTTATTTAAACTTTAATTTGTAGAATTTAACATAGAATACATTAAAATACTCCAAATAGTGTGGTCAGCTTTAAATCTAATTCATACTCAACACATTTTAGGTGTATTATTAATACATTGTAAAATCCCTGCATGGAAGAAATCAAGTGAACTTACGTATTTAGTCTGCGGGTCAACACCCTTTTAGTTAAATGATCAATACTTGAGACTTTGTGAGCTCGAGAAAGCCTATGTGTCAACAGGACACGCTGATGTGGTTACTGAGAGGCAATCGCACTATTTACTAACGTTTCAATGGGAATGGTAACGTTTCTGATTTGGTTGAAACGTTGTAAATAGTGCGAATATGATTTTTGAAGACCTATCCATAGATCACACGTATGGGTTTGATGAAAAAAAAAATTGAGTTTCAGTTCTATGTATGGGGAATTGGGGATGTTAGAAATTAAACTTGAGTTTTGATATCGCGTGGAGCATTCAATATAATAAGTGTTTGGACCGTTTGTAAATTGTAATTGTGTTAAAGAAAAAGTGTGTCGCATATGAAATGGCGGATCGGCTATGAACTGGAACTGAATTATGGTTTGTGGCTGCTGAACGTGAGATTCTTCAAATTCATTTCTGGGGGGTGGTGGTACCACGGGGTTAGTCTGGGTGATTAGGAATCGCAAAAGGAACGTTGTGAAGAAACACGTCGCGTTGTGACCCGTGGCGGGTGACCTCCAGGGCGGACTCCATAACGAACGGGTAAGTTAACTTTAATTTTAACGGAACTCGAAGCCCAAATTGACTTCGAGTGGTAGCAGAGAATGATTTGGGGTTGCACCAAATCAAACAGGGGAACCCCCAAAATTTATAGTTTTTTTCTATTTTTGTGTGAAAATCTTAATGCGGTTCACAGAATACATCTACTTACCAAGTTTCAACAGTGTAGTTCTTATAGTTTCGGAGAAAAGTGGCTGTGACATACGGACGGACAGACAGACAGACGGACATGACGAATCTATAAGGGTTCCGTTTTTTGCCATTTGGCTACGGAACCCTAAAAAATATGAAAATAAAGACGTATTTCAACCAAAAAGTATTAATTTAGAACTTCACGCATTTATTAAGAAAGATAATTAAGTAATTTTCATATTTAAAATAAATTGAGGCAGTTTGTGGTGAACAAGTTACCCTGCATTAGCTGGTAAAAGCCGATTTCGTTTATTTTCGTACACAAGAACTGCCACCAAATGGAGACTTTTTGTATATAACTGCTAAAGCCAATTTTTACAATCTGGAATCACAAAAATGTAAAACACAACGCGTCGCGATAAAATCAGCACGCAAATGAAGCAAATACTTCCCGCCCCGATGCCCCCGCGCGCCTTGGTGGGTTAATGTGTAAGGAAAACAATAACCTTCCCGCTTTTCGCGATCTATCTATACATGGACCAGCCGCTTGGCAATAGCCGAATATTCGGCTATTCGGCCGAGAGTGTCGCCGAATATTAGGTATTCGGTATTCGGCCAAATCACTATTCAAATTCAAATTCAATATCTTTTATTCAAATTGGATTGTTACAATCTCTTTTGAACGTCAAAGCAGCTACGCCATGGGTTCACAAGTCTACGGCAGGAGACCTTGTACTGGAAAGAACCAGCAAGAACACCAGCAAGGGGTATTTTTTTCTCTGTGTTTTGTTACAGAGTCGTCAATTGGAAGCTGACCTCACAGCAGAAGTTTGAGCTCAACTTCCATTACAAGATTAGATGCGTCAGTTCTCTTCTTACTATGTCATTACCAAAAACAATATTTGTTTAAATAAATAGTTGTACATAACAACACGATTCATAATCTGCAAATTAACACCAGGCATTGGCATCATTCAAATAATCGTTGATTTTATAGTAACCTTTACTTATAAGAGTCTTTTTTACATGCGCTTTAAACTTATGAAATGGCAAGTTAGTAACACTTTGGGGAAGCTTATTATAAAAGGTTATACATTTCCCCATAAATGAGCCTCTAGTTTTTTGAAGCCTGTATGTTGGAACGGCAAGTTTATTTTTGTATCTTGTGTTTATTTGTGGCATCTCTAGTCTTTATAGCATCTGAACTTCGGAAAGAACTTGCGAAACATATGGGTTAATAACTTTATGTTGCGCATTGCTTCTTTTGCCCCATAATAATAATTTAAAAAGTTTCAAACATATTTTTCATCACAGTGGCTTAAAAAGAATAACTGTGGTGCGTCCATGCGGACCGACACAGCCCCACCAATTCAATGGAAGGGGAGCAACATAAAATTTCATGAAGAGATCAGAGATCCCAGAGATGACGCCAAAGTAAATTTCTGGCAAGACCTTTTTCTCGGCAACGCGTTAAAATATCAAGCTGAAATCTATATTAGATTTTCGGGCTCTCGGCCTCTTTCAGCTATGATTTTTTCATAGCTGGTTGGAACTTTGGAAGTCAACACAATCACCTAGGGGTATCAAAAATAGCCGACGACCTATTCTCAGACATATCAGATATACACAATTTTTATCATAAAAATCGATCAAGCCGATTCGTGATGGGACAACTCAACGGGACTAATCCAAAAATGCAACAGATTCGGGTCTATCCCACTAATGTGTACTGTGAGAAAATGATGGAGAAGCTTGCAAATACCCAGTCTGTCTTGCTAAATCGCTCGTCCCCGCTTCTAAACGACATCGCTCGACCTCAAACAGCACAACTGACAGGTCGAAACTTCAAGAATTAGGGTAAGAGATTTTGCGTCATCCACCGCACCACACTGTGCGTCGACATACTTCTACTTTTTCTTAAATTTTGACAACTTTCTAGCAGGAAAAATGTTCAATGCCCGAGAAGCACAGGCAGTATAAGATTGCGTCCACATCTGGCGAATGCGCAGCTCGCGAGCCGTTCGTGCGCAAGCTACGAGCTGCGCGAGAGCCGCGCGCGAGCGGCGCGAGAGCTACCCGCTAGCGCCCCGGGAAATACTTTACTACTTGAGCCCGCGCCTCAAGCCCTGTTTCAGAAACCTAAAAATCCTAATTTGCTACTGTGTTCAAACCAAGTGAACAAGATTATATGAAAAATTAAATGTAAAACAACCTTTTTAAAAATAAGCTTTTATTTAAATGCGCTAAAAAGAAAAAATAAACTTTTACTTATAACGTTAATTCACATTTGACACAATTTATGTGACATAAAAGCTTGTCGCGAGATTTCAGCTCAATCGGTTAAAGATATCTACTTCAAAATTGATTTTTTGGCTTTAGAAGTACGCCGTATTAGATTAATAATGACATCACTTAATATACAAGTTATTCTTAGCAAGACCTTTTATTTGATACCCATATTGTAGGAGTGCATTTAAAATAATTGGTCCACTATCTTGGGTATGCCGCTATCTTGGATTTAGAACTACGTCACACAGTTAACCATGCATTTTTATCCAAACTGTGTGTGTATACAAAATTTCACCTCAATCGGTTAAAGATATCTACTTCAAAATTTATGTTCAAGCTTTAGAAGTCCGCCATATTGGATTAATAGTGACGTCACATTATTTTTCGAGTTACTCTTAGCAAGACCTTTTATTTGATACCCATATTGTAGGGGTGCATTAAAAATAATTGGTCCGCCATCTTGGATTTAGAATGACGTCACACAGTCAACCATGCATTGTCATCCAAACTCAACGTGTATACAAAATTGCAGCTCAATCGGTTAAAGATATCTGCTTCAAAATTGAGTTGCAAGATTTCACCCGAACATACATACTTACATACTTACTTACATTGCAAGTTAAATAAAAGCTTGTAAAAAGCAAAACATGGAAACACAGAAAAAGCCTTGCTTTAATTTTTAACGCAAAAAGTAATTGAATCGGTCAATTTTTTTCAGAGAAAACAGGGGACTACGAAATGTATATTTTGTGTACTTTTCATAGGTATTTTCGGTCCGAGCTGCAGTTGTCCCTATCTCACTCAGTTCAATTATTCGGACACACACCGCGACAGCAATACATTTTACAAATACCTATTTTTGAATTCTCTCGACCTTGGTGTTTCCTCTTAAATGCCTTTGAAGAGTTTGTTGTTCACGTAAGTACACCTGATTTCTTCAAGCAAACATCACCCACCACTGCATTGCGCAGAGATGCATCGATAGCATGGGCACACCCCGGACACTCCATACAACGTTCGCAAATCAATTACCTATTACTACTACATAAGCAAATGACGTTTCTACACGCGCAAATGTGTGCGTGGAATCTCGTAGGGCTGAGTGAGCGGTTATCAATCGAAATGACGCGAGGAGTGAGGCGACTGCCTTCTCTCTCATTTACCCGCATAGCGCTGTCTCTGTTATCAGCCGGTCTACTCGTTCGAGCGATCGCGCGTGCCCTTGTTTATGTGTCAGTGACATTGATATACTACCAAACGTAGATAGAGCGCTTCATACAAAAACGCGCTTGAAATCTGTCACCTAATCGACTATACATTTGTAATCGCTGTTATATACTTGCATATGCACGCCCGAATGAAAATTACCATAAAGAAAGTACCGTATATTCAAACCTTATTCTGCATTATTACGGCAACTATTTTAAGTACAACCGAGGGAAGTTACATCATTTCATACCTAGCCACAGAGCAAACGACGTTTTAGTAATTGCTACAAGAAAATATCAACTTTACACTCTCAAACATAATGCTTGAAATTGCTTATCGCGTTGTCGCTCCAACGCATGAATGAGATAGCACATCGTAATACGATGCCCGTGCGAGCGAGACGATTGTGATGTACTGACACTGACGCGAAGCGACATGTTTATGATTAAAATAATTGTTTTTTAATGGTTTTACGTATAAATCGAATATTAGAATACATGGTAAGATGTGTAATGAGTTTACTCACGCAAAATATGAAATCCCGTCTTTTTTCTGTCGTTTCTGGCTATTGTTACCACAACTTTTGAATGCGCACTTCGGCATGTTTACGTGCCGACAGCTAATCACTCACTATGGAAAGGAACTGCACGAGTCGCGATTGAGCAGTTCTTCACCGGCCTACTTTTCGATCGTTCATGCGTTATCTACGTTTGGTAGTAAATCAATGGTCAGTGATGTCTATAACGAAGTGCGGCGTGGGACGAGGTATTTGAAATGAGTGCGGGGAGGTGAGTGGCCGTTCTGTACGTAGTACTATTATCTATTCTGTGGCATGGGTGCATACTTTGATTAACATAAATAAAATATATATATATATATAAAAACCGGTCAAGTGCAAGTCTGACTCGCGCACCGAGGGTTCCGTACAAACCTGTAGGTAATAATAAGTACTACCCCTCGTACACCTATACGCTCCAATTTTTCAATCAATATTGGGACAGAGACAGTGTCAAATACTTTAGAGAGATCAAGAAAAATACCAATACTTTTATTTTTGTTATTCAAATTAGTAGCTACTGTTTCTGTTAATGTAAGTATCGCATCTTCTGCAGATTTACCTTTTGTGAAACCGAACTGGTTGTGAGCAATTATCCGTTTATGGCTAAAGTAATCGACCAATCTTACATTAATGATTTTTGCTAATAGTTTAGACAAAGTGGTTAATACTGAAATGGGGCGATAATTAGTAACACTGCCTCTGTCTCCAGATTTGTAAATAGGATGTACCACTGCTTTTTTTAAAGATTGGGGAAAGATACCACAGGAAAGACAGACTGAAAATGTGTACTAGAACAGGAATAAGGGCATGTTTTGCAGGCTTGATAACGGAATTGGAGACACCATCCCAGCACACGTATTCTTCAAACTATCAATTAAACGTTCAATTTCAGTAGCATCAGTATTAAAAAGAGTCATAGACGTAAGGGGAGGGACTGAATTGATAATGTTGAAATCCAGGTGTACATAATTATTATCTATCTTCGAAGCTAAATTTTTTCCAACATTAGCAAAATAAGAATTAACCGAATTTACGGCCAAATACTCAAACGCTTCTTAAGAGGATTGTGAAGTAACCGTGCGCGGCGCGAGTAGGTATTTTCTAAAATGCTATCTGTTTCACACCGCTCTGCCTCCGGTCTGGCGTTTACACCACAAATACAACATGCGCAAATTTTCACGCACACTACGACACAGCAGCGCGCGACTCGGCCACGATTCTTGGCGGCGGCGGCCGGCGCGAGAGCTCGAGATTATTATTCTATCGTTCGTAATGTTTTGCGTTGCTTATATTTCTGACTCCCTTTCCGCTCGCAACTTCGCCATCGTTACTTTCATTTTTCGTGTGGGAATTTTATGTTTTCACACAGGAAAAATAATTTTATAGCCTATATTGCTCAGTGATAATGTAGCATTCTATTAGCCAAAGAATTTTTAAAATCAGTCTGGTAGTTTTTAAGTTTATTCATTACAAACGTACTATTTCTTCTTTCTTCATAATATTTTAATAGATGAGTTTCGGAATACAGAATTTATTTACATTTCGTAAATTATTTCTGTACGTACTTATTGAAATTTATTGCGAAGGCACTTACTTGGTATCCCTATACCTTAATAAAGGATTGAGGGTCAGGACTTTTTGTTAGGAAAGTATGTATCCTATATTTACCTGTCTAAGGAAAATGCCATTTTTTAAGATGAATGTTATACTGAATTAATATAACTTGCATTTGAGATGTGAATCTTTTCTGAAAAAAAAAACATTAAACATATAATAATACTTTTACATACAAACTAAATAGGAACAGGGATACAAAAATAAAAAGTAATAATAAATAATAATAATATTTTTTTGATTGGGCTGGGCAGCTTTTGCAAAACTTGGCTTTGCTTTTAATATGAGCATTAGCATAAAACAGAAAGCGCGGATCTTCAACTAGTGTGTCCTACCAGTGCTTACTTATGGAGCCGAGATATGGATAACAACTAAGGCCATCGTCCACAAACTAGAGGTGGCACAAAGAGCAATGGTAAGAAAATTGGTAGGAGTAACACTACGGGACACGAAAACGAAAAGTTGGCTCCGAAAACGGCGTCAGGTCTCGGACATTACACACCGCGTAGCAAAGCTCAAGTGGCAATGGGCTGGACATATAGCCAGAAAGCCGGACTCGTGGTGCAGAACTATCTTAGAGTGGAGGCCATGGAACCGTAAAAGACCCAACGGGAGACCACAGATGCGGTAGAAGGACGACATCGTCAAGATGGTGGGCACGAACTGCATTAGAGTAGCCCAAAATAGAACGGAATGGAGAAAGTTGAAGGAGGCCTATACCGCCATGGTAGAAGAAAAGGCTTAGATGATGAATAATATTGTTTAATAATTATAAGATTAAATTTGTTGGTGATGTTCACATCAATTTCTTTATTAATAAGCCAAACGTAACATCATCTGCAACTAGCTCCATCTCCATCCATCTTTGAAATTAGTCAGCAGCAAAACAGAAGTGATGTGCGTCGGTGGAATCAGGGTTAACAACAGGGCTCTGTGACTGATCCCTCTATGAGTTTCCATAATTGATCCTCAAACCCAAGATTCCTCGAAAAGCCCGGAATACCAAAGGAAAAGGTGGCTAGATGACATTAAAAAAGTAGACTGGACTGACATATCCACAATTAAAAAACGTAGGCGTTTTATTAAGTAAATAACTAGTTATACTAATAGTGTTAGAATTTATTTTTTTCCACCTCAGTGGTCTAGTGGTTGAGGCCACCGGGTATTGATCGGGAGGTCCGGGTTCGATTCCCATCGGGGACAGAAGCTTTTCTGATCGGTTTGGTTGATGGTAGGGCTTCTAAGCCCACCTGGCTAGCTACCACCGTCTTACCTAAGTTTGTCGCCATAATCACAAGTTAATAGCATTGCTGTGTTCCGATATAAGGCCAAGAGCTTCCCTGTCGTATGAAAAAAAAAAAACCTATTAGTAGGATTATATGTAATCAGCTGCTTTAAATTATATTGTTAAAATGAAAAAAAAAACGTCAAAACCGTACGAAGGGTGCCTTCTCCAAATATATGCCTACCCTGCCTACCCTACATATATTATTTACTTTGTCGTTTGTATTTGTTATACATTCGTAGATTCCATAACGCGAGTACAAATAAAATAATATTGAAAATAACGCTACTTGCATATAGTTTGTTACACGTTTTTTAGCTGCTCCAACTTGGTTATACGAAAAATAGTTTGTGAGCAACTTAGAATACGATAACGAACATACAATGCATAACAAATACCTATCACAAGAAACAAAAAACTAATTTCTTTTGACTCTGTGTCTTTGTGGCACATATCTATTAAAAAAAAATAAAAACCGACTTCAAAAACATTGAAAAGTTAAAAATAATTATAAGAATAGGTACAGACAACATCACACTTTTATATTGAAGTCGGTGCCAAACGATGATCTCCTAGTAAGTCTTAAAATTTGTCACCGAATTCAATATAGAAGTGTGATGTTGTCTCCTACCTATTCTTATAATTATTTTTAATTTTTCAGTGTTTTTGAAGTCTGTTTTTATTTTTTGTAAAATATTTTTTATTTTAACTTTTTAGTGAATGAAGTCTTTTTAGTGAAAGAAACCCTAATATAATACCTAATATAAAATTATATTATAAATTAGGGTTTCCCTCGATTTTCATGGGATCCCATCATCAGATCCTGACTTTGGTGACCTTGAGACCATCCCAGGAGTATACTCTATCGAATACAAAAAGAATTTTGAAAATCGGTCAACAATTGGCGGAGTAATCGCGTAACATATACACAAAACATGTTGGACACGTAAAAATGTAATGGTTTTTCTCGATTTTTATGGGATCCCATTATCAGATCCTAACTTTGATGACCATGGGACCACCCTTGGAGTATCCTATTGAATACAAAAATAATCATCAAAATCGGTTCATAAACGACGAAGTTATCCGCGAACAAACAAAAAAAAGGCATATAAGTTACGGTCGAATTGAGTAACCTCCTTTTTTCGAAGTCGGTTTACAAACAACTACATACTTACAATTTATTTTCTTATTTGATTTTGGGAATTTACAGTTAGTTAACAGGCTACAGGCTGCTTACCCTTAAATAAGGTTTGTATTGAAATAAGATCCTTAAAATAAAACACTAAAATCAATAAACATATTCGAAAAGACATTTACTTTTTGATGTAGAAGGTATTTGTGTAGACTTGAGTAATTCGTTTCAGTATTGATCGATATATCGATATTACCTTCTCCTCCCTAGTCGACAATAACTACGATAACATTATGTCACATCACTAGTAGATTATACCCCATTATACCCCTGCCCCCGACCCGTATCGTGCGATAGAGAGAGTTGCAAGAACTGGTCGAAATTGCCTACAATTCCTGTTTGAAATATTGTTTCGGGCGATAACTGTTTTACCCCCCTAAACCTTTACGAAATTAGACACTTTTGGTCTCATTCGATTCAGTATACCTTAAACTATGTTTGTACGTTTTGCTTTTTTCGTAATTCAGTAAAATTTAGTCAAAAAAAGATAAAAATTCTCAAGGCAGTTTTTAAGTCTAAAATACAGATATTTAGATGCTAATAATTTATATTCTGAGCAATATTTCTTCAAAATCAAAACGTACAAACCTAGATCTTCATTATATCTTTACAACATTTCCAAAAATTATGAAAATTGGACTATGTTTAGTGGTAGAAAAGCGTTATTGCTTTTTGTATGAAAATTTACAGCTTCACAATCCTCTTAAATAAAATCTTACTAAAGGTCTTCCTAATTTTAAGGTGGTCTTAGATTTAAATGAAATACTGAAACAAATTTTAATAGTTGATAACGGCTGCTTTTGTAAGAGAGACTTATATATTTGTACACTGGCAACATTAATAAATTTTTCGCATATTCGATAGAAAACCATCTTATATTGTTAAGCGAAAAAAAATATTGATTCTGAATCGACAACATATGCTCAAAAATCCGCGCGAAGACATAAAATATAATAAAATCAATCAAAAATTAAATCTCGCCATGTTTTTACATTTGTACATTTAAGTTTTCCAAGTTTAAGAAGCAAACGGATTTAAGCACATACAGCCATTTCTTCTGTATAGTTTTTAGTGACTTTTCAACTAATGTAATAATTTATGATTTTATATTAAATTAATGTGGTTTTGAATAAATACTTACCTATCTTTTGTGTTGGCACCAACTTCAATATAAAACTGTGATGAAAACGACACAACCCCATCGAGTTTGGCCTCGTTTGATTCGTATTGACGAGTACTTTGATCCTAAATGGTAACCATCAGGATCTGATGCTGGAGTTGGAATGTAGCTATAGGAACTCCGCAATAAAACAACAGATCCCCATCGAGTTTGGACGCGTTAGATTCGAAAATATAAAAGCTTGTCACAAGATTTTATAAATACAATTGTTTTTTCTTAGAATTACCAATATCAAGATCAAGTTAAATAAGTATTGTATTTTTGTTATATTTTCATAAAAAATGTAACATGTCAGTAATAAATAAAAGTTTATTTTCCTCTTTTTAGGGCATTTAAATAAAAGATTGTTTTTAAAAATCTCTTTTTACTATTAGTTTTATAATTATAAAAGTACATATTGATAGGAAGGTACGACCAACTTTCAGTTGCATTTACCAAATAGGTTTGTAAAAACATTAATTTTATTACTTTTAACATATTTATAAAAATAGTAATGGTAACTATGTATAAGAAAATATCAATCATAACTCCTTACGCGCCACTTGAGCCACGTCCGAAGCTCCCTTAAAATAAGAGCGACATTAACACAGAATAGATAATAGTACTACGTACAGAACGGCCACTCACCTCCCCGCACTCATTTCAAATACCTCATCCCACGCCGCACTTCGTTGTAGACATCACTGACACATAAACAAGGGCGCGCGCGATCGCTCGAACAAGTAGACGCGACCGCCGGCCGATAACAGAGACAGCGCTATGCGGGTAAAAGAGAAGGCAGTCGCTGCACTCCTCGCGTCATTTCGATTGATAACCGCGCACTCAGCCCCTCAGAAGAATAACCAAAGCATAGAAACCTAGCAAAAATAGCTACTGAACTTAATATATTTGACTCACTTTGACATTAGGCGCTGCTAATAGAAGTTAGACAGAGACACGTATATGCAAGATGTTTCGAAATTTTGTAGGTCGTCACTAATTCTCGCTTGTCAGTTCTTCTCCCAGTGATGTCGTGCTCATCACTCACCTAGTTTCAACGTCGATAATTATATTATGTAGGTATTTAATAGATCCCTAATACTAAAATGTCTTTATTACGAGAAATATAACATAAATAATTAAGGGTAGATTTTATTATGTCACTTATCCAGCTAATAGCTGCTGTGTCTCTTTGGTATGGTCAGACTCGATACCTTCACGCGTTTCCAAGATAGTCTTGACAGACAAACGGACAATAAAGTGATCCTATAATGGTTCAGTGTTTCTTTTGAGGTACGGAACCCTAAAATTTGGACTATTTAAGTGACGGGTATTTCCCGTTATCTAAAATGTTGGAATTTTTCTATTGCAGAGATTCACAAATTCTATGGGAAGGAAATCGAAGACACACTGCTTTTATTTCATCGCTTAGATTTAATTCATTTTTTATCGCATCGCTTAGAGGTACTTGAGGTTAATCTCATATTTAATTTACTTACCCGAAAATTTAACCCTCATGGATTTTGAACCTTGGATAAATTCGTGAATGCTAAAACTACTATTTGTACATATGCTTGGAAATTAAACTAAAAACATTAACATTTGACCATAATTTATGTTAAGACATTTTTCGATAGATTTATTACGCTTAATGTGCGGCCGGGCTTTTTCCGAAGGCGGCGTTTTGATATTTTACCTTTTTGACTCTAAAGTTCTTTTCTTTCTCTGATATTTTAATTCTTAGAAAAAAATCATCTGAACTGGTTGTTCTTGGCATCCGTGTCAAGGATTCCTTAAAGAAATAGTTAAGAAATTAAATACGTTTTTATTTTCATAAATAATATTTTAGTTTAAAGATTTCCTTTCATTAAATAACTTGACTTACGTCATGACGTCTCCATTTCATAGTTTTACTACTAAGTACATACAAAATTAATCTGATGGAAAATATTTGGAGCAAATTTGACTATGCTTTCATGGACTCCAATTTCGTCTGACAATACACTTTATCCATATGTTTTTTATACATTGTCTTTAGGAAATCCGTAAAATAAAAATATCGACAAAATTTTACAACACTACGCATGATCAAGAAAACCTCAAAGTAATTTTCTAAAAATCGCTAAAACATAAAAGTGAAGTTAATATTACGTATTGTTTTTCTACAAAATGATTCAGCGATATTTCATATGTATATAAGTGTACTTATTAGCTCACATTCAAGTAACAATATGAGAAAACATGCCAATTTAAGGTCAATAAATTTAGATTGTTTTCCTTTTGCGACGAATGAGACTTGCAGCCCCAAACTACACAAGACATTGTGTTACGGAGTGCACAAACACACACTATTTGTAAATACCTAAAGAATTCTTGCTTTCCAATCACTTAAATATTAATAAAATATCATCAAAATATTACTAGCCACGGGACGCACAAACAAATATTATACGAACAATTCAAATAGTTCAAACTCGGATGGTCTATCTTCGATACAAGGTACTATAGAATTTAGCCGTGTTATATATTTTTAACCAATTTCAATTTTTAACCAAAATGACAATTCAATCAATTCATATACTGACCACCTTGTGATATGCCAAAAGACAAATATTACTCATCTCTTACATTTACACAGTTTTGTGCCGTATGTTAGAAAGAGACAAATAGCACACAATTGATTCTTGTTTTAATCTTCCTTCTATGCTGTAGTGATTGTTCTGAGCTCAGCCCTACGAGATTCCACGCACACATTTGCGCGTGTAGAAACTTCATTTGCTTATGTAGTAGTAATAGGTAATTGATTTGCGAACGTTGTATGGAGTGTCCGGGGTTTGACATTAATGCAGTTAATGTGGCATTAATCACATGTCAAATGATAATTGACGTTTGAGTATACGATTTTGGTTCATTTTTGTTGATAAAAAGACCTTAAAGTTAAGACCGTCTCAAAAATTAAGTAGCTGTTATGTTTGTTTTGAGTATAAGTTAAGTTGCTCTCACCTATTTGAGCAGCTCATAAATATCTAAGTGTCGTTTGAGTATTTGGCCGTTAGTGAATCAATATCATCCTTACATAAAGACAGGAGTTCGTTTGCCGGAATAGAAGGCTTATTAAAGTGTGAAAGCTTTTTTATGAGGTTCCAAGTGGCTTTTGGATTTTTTTGAGCTTTTTCAAATTGATCGCGCTCAAACTGTCGTTTAACCTTTTTAAATAAATTATTACAAGATTTTTGTATCGTTTGTAAGTAGTAATGACGCATGAGTTATCAGGATCTTTTTTAGTGTTATGATATAATTTATCACAGTGTCTTAGCAGCGTAGCAAGCCTGGTATATAAGTGAATTAAAAAAAATATGTGATGTTACTATAAATTTAAGGTTTTCGGAATTTTACCTTTCTATTAGGTCCTTACATATGAAATTGGCGTTTTGCCGTACTATGGTTAGGAATTCCCAAATTAAATTTATACAGCTATTTACTCATGTATTTGTGTTTCGAAAATTATAATTGTGCTATAAAACATTGCTTCATGCTAAATTTCAAGATTCTATTTCAATTGGAAGTACTCTTTAGGTTTTGATTCCCTTGCGAGTTTGAAAATATGCGGCTTAAATTGCTGTTTCTAAATTGCTGTTTCTAAATTGCTGTTTCTTTTTATTGCATTAACATAAAAGTTTGATTTTGTTACAGCTTAAAGGTACGAGTATTATAGAAGTGAGTATTTGATATGAATTTCAATTTAATACCTCTACGCGTTCACGAGGAAAGGGGTAGTACGTTTAAAATTATTAAAAATATTTTTATTATATTATGATGTAACTAAAAATTTACGGTTTTCGCAATTTTTCCTTTATCTGTGCTATAACACGTTACTTCATACCAAATTTCAAGATTCTGAGTTCACGGGAAGTACCCTGTAGGTAGAGTTGCCAACTCCCATTCACAGTTGTCCGGGACATTAGAAATTTTTATGCGGGACTTGGCCAAAAAATGCGGGACCTGTCAACAAATGTGCAGAAACGAGAAAAAACACGAAATATAAATTAAATCAGTTTTATTTAAAATTAAATTAAAAAAATGAACTTTCTGCTATTACAAAATGATAATTATAACACCACATAGGAATATTATTCAGTAATTAAAGCACTTTTTCCGATCAACTGAGCAAAATCACGATTAGTTTTTATTTTTGAAAGAGTACCTACTTATTTTGTGATTTATGAATCAGATAATAGGTACTCTACTTATTATCTCATAAATTTTTGTCTAACCGTCAGGCTAATTATGGATCTTTCATCGTATGACATGGTATAAAGAAGAATGGCACACCCAGGGTCGCATAAAATATCAAGTGAAAGTCGATGAAATTCTATGCATTATATTAGTCAATTGTAGTTGTTCATTTCCTATAAGTATGGTTCTTTTGTAAAACGGGAATAATGAGAAAATCGAAAAAAATAAAACTTGTATCAAAACTCAACCACACATGCAATAATGAAAAACAAATAAGTTGCCACCTTAAATAATTAAATAAATATAATGTTTAAAAGATTTAACTATTTTATACGTTTTTTTAAGTTTTATGTGATAACAAGTGATAAATAAACGGAATTCGATATTAATAAGTATTAAAAACAAAGCTTTATTTTAAAAACGTCTTAATTACTTTTATGATTATTAGGAATGGTCACATTTTTCAACTTTAAACAATGGCGTGGCTGTCCATCTGTCAATGGTGTAGATTGACATTGCGTCTTTTCTTTCGGTTTGCGTTGTACGAGTTTGGTTGTGATTTTTCATTTCATGTGGGTAGCGTACCTACCCACCCTATGTTTTGTTGTCAATTGTCATCTGTACATACCTTTTTATATGATTTCGGCTATGTAGGTAACTAAATATAATTACCTTTTTTTAAAATCAATTCTAGTATTAAATCATGTATTATCTGTATGTAAGTTCACTGACATTTGTAGGTTATATTGCAGCATAACATAAAAACTCCATTTTAAAAAAATATGCTGCAATTACCTTTTTTTTTCATTGGACTTAAGACCTATCTTTTAAGGGTATTTTCATTAAGATACATAGCTCCTAAGTGCGACACTGAAAATACACGGGGCTTTGCCATTCTTCTTTGAGAAAAAGAAGTCATGAAATGATGCATTTCGTATTAACGATCTCTAATGTGCGTCGGTGGCGCTGTGGACTCGGCACTGCCTTTCTAATCGGGAGGTCCGTGGTTCGATCCTGCTATGTACCAATGTGTTTTTCATTTTCCGAATTTCATATGTACATTTGTCCGACGCTCCTACGGTGAAGGAAAACATCGTGAGGCAACCTGCATACATCTGCGAAGAAATTCAATGATGTATGTGAAGTCGACCAATCCGCACTGGGCCAGCGTGGTTGACTAAGGCCTAATCACCCTAATATAGGATAGGCTCGAGCCCCTCGGTGGGGACGTATATGAGCTGTGATGATGATCTCTAATGTTGGTGCCGGCGGTTCAGTCCTAATTCTGAATTTTCCACACGTGATATTTTACAAATTCTATGTAGTATATATTCTTAAGAGACCTAATTTCACTATGGCATAATTTCAATGATGTCATCATTAAATAATGAACAAAAGATCAAACATCTCACCGGAAATCGTATTTTTCGTTTTGCACTATGATATCATATGATATCATTTGCAAAACCATGGGATCGGTAATAGGCCCTCGGGCTGGCTTTACCATAAAGCGGGACAGTTAGCGTCCCACACGGATGTGTTGCGGGACGCATTATGTGAGCCCTGGAAACGGGACGTCCCGCCTGAGACGGGACGGTTGGCAACTGTACCTGTAGGTTTTGATTCCCTTGCGAGTGTCGAAAATTTGCGGATTTTTGCGGCATAAACGGCTGTATCTTTTGATTGCGTTGGCTTAGAAGTTTGATTTTTTCACAGCTGCAAGGGACAGTAGACCTGAGTATTTGATATAAATTTCAGCTTGATACATCCACGCGTTCCTGAGAAAAAGGTTCTTGACAGACAGACAGACGGACGGACGGACAACAAAGTGATCCTATAAGGGTTTCGTTTTTTTCCTTTCGAAGTACGGAACCCTAAAAAAAACTTAATTTTGTGCATACTAGATCGTATATTTTTCATTATTAAACTCGATTTTTTATTGTTCACTAGGTGCGCCCGCGAACTGCGTTTCGCTTTAATAAAGCTCAACATGTAGTATTTTCTTATTTTGCGAATGGGGATTTTTCATCTTCCTAATAGGAAAGTTTTGAAAAATCCTTCCTTAGTGGGCGTTTTCATAAGCCAACCGTGAACCCCTGTACCGAATTTCATGCTTCTATAGCTCCAGTAGTTTGTGCGCTCTACGTTACGTTATACCTGGGCGTCTGTGGCGCTGTGGACTCGGCACTGCCTTTCTAATCGGGAGGTCCGTGGTTCGATCCTGCTATGTACCAATGTGTTTTTCATTTTCCGAATTTCATATGTACATTTGTCCGACGCTCCTACGGTGAAGAAAAACATCGTGAGACAACCTGCATACATCTGCGAAGAAATTCAAAGGTGTATGTGGAGTCGACCAATCCGCACTGGGCCAGTGTGGCTGACTAAGGCCTAAGCCTTTTTTTTTCATATTAATTTTTTTTTTCTGAATTTAATTTAATTGGGACTGTACTATGTGTCATTATTACCTAAAATAAATTAATTTTAATGTTTGATTTAATTTCATTTTAATTTAAACACCCTAACTTAGGGTAGGCTCGAGCCCCTCGGTGGGAACGTATATGAGCTGTGATGATGACGTTAATACCTCAGACTGTCACCAAAGCCTTTTGAAAATACTGATGGTATTCAGCGATGCTTCATATCAATATTCATTGATAATGTCCAATACCGCATTAGAACCGACCTTACTGTAATAATGTAGCGGCGAATTAAATAAGTGCCATTGACCGTGAGTTAGCACGAGCCCCCACCCCGGTGGCATGCTCGAATGGAGTAGATGGGAGTAAAGGTTTTGAACATGTGCCTCCAATTAGTCATCTCACCAGTGTACATACCAGAGCCTCAACAATAAATTAAATATTGACAGAGTTGCGAGCTTGTCATCCCAATCAAAAATCGCAAGTTCACACATATTTCGTGATACAGGCAGTTAGATAACAGTGTAAATATTGCTTCGGTGTAACCTTGCTGAGAGTTAGATAAGCTAACTATCGAAGAGAACAAAAAGTAACTATCGAAGTTGATGATAACGCTGAGGTGTTTCGGTAATATTTGTCGTGTAAATATTGTTTGATCAAACGCTTAACTGCGTTCTTCTATTGCGTCTGTGATGGCTCATATCGAAAATACTACTGAATTGCGTACCTACATAACGCAACGGAACAGCATATTTATAAAATGTAATGTTTTCGGGGTGCTGATTTTAGATCTATAGTTTACGTTTTTTTGTAAATATTTATGTTAGCTTGCTTTCGAGTCAAATTTGAATAAAGAATATTTCGACTATGATTGTTGTTCTTTTTTTTGACCCAACTGTCAACATTGTGGATGTTTCCTCATTGTTACTTTGCGCTCCGAATGGAAACTAAGGTTTTGCCCGTTGGCAGGGGACTTGGGGTCGCGCAGCTCCAGCAGCGGGGGCTCGTCGTACGGCGGCGGTAGTGGCGGCGGGGGCGGGGGCGGCGGCGGCGGCGCGGGCGGGCTGGGGGCGCGCGAGGGCCGCGAGTGGCGCGCGCGCCGCGGCCGCGACCAGCACGGTCACGCCCACCCCCACCCCCACCCTCACCCCCATCCCCATCCCCACCCCCACCAGCACCCGCGCCCGCGCCGCATCGCGCCCGAGCGCTACCTCAACGCCTCGTACCCCTTCCAGGTCAAGTTCACGCCGGACGACCTGCTCAACGGTCAGTAATTGTTGATCATTTCTTTTTATTATACCGTCGGTAGGTGACGGACGACTAGCAAATTCATTGCACACGAGACGCGCTAGTTTTAATTCTTCCTTACTAATATTATAAATGCGAAAGTTTGTGAGTGTGGATGGATGTATGGATATTTGTTAATCTTTCACGCAAAAACTACTGAATAAATTCGGATGAAATTTTGTAGGTGGATGGATTCCGACAGAAATTAACATATAGGCTACCTATTATACCGGAAAAGTAAGTAGTTCCCGCAAAAGAGTAGATTTACAGTTTTTAATTTGAACTGATGATGTATGGAAAAGAAAACGTGTTACGCCGACCCCGCAATAAAAGAGGGATAATTGCAGGATGATGATAATTATAATTTGGAAAACGTTTTGCCTTTTTCAGTCTCTGTCGAAACTTGTCATAAGAATTAAATAGTAAAGTGTGGGTTTATTTTACTGGGTAAATATGAAATAATAAGACGTATGACTCCTTGACACAGTCCTTAAACGAGTCAACAGAGGCAAACTCGCATAATTTATGCGGCAGAGCAGAGCATTCTGACCGCTTGGTTCATGAAAGAGTAGGGGTAAAACTTCGTATTGCAATGATGAGAACTGAATAGAGTTTGAGGTGGAATCTACCAAAGATGTCATAAAGGCTATGATGTGAAAAACAGTATTTAATTTACGCTCTGTAAGTCACTGACATAGCCATTTGCCCGAAACGCCGGTACAAGTATCGTAACCAACTATAGCGCAGTTTGCATCGGCTACATCTTTAATACCATCATATTTATTGTTTGTTCACAGGTTCTGAGTGGGACACGCTGTCCCAGGAAATGTGGGACAAGTTCATTAAGTCGCAACAGACGGAGGAGACTTTCAGGAAAAAGATGAACCTGTGGCGATATCTGTACATCACGATCAAGGTAACTGTTATCTTCGCGTGTTTACATGTTGCCGTGCGAGATAAAAGCTTACTACGACTATTACAATACGTTGCTTTTAAACAAAATATAGAACACAATGGATTCTGGCATGACGGCCACATCCACTAAGATCCGTTGAAAAGTTCCATTTATGGATCTTTTTGTACTTTATATGTCCACTTTTATCCATGATTAAAGATTTCTTGCAAAGTGAACCCTTGTTTTTCGGATGTTCACTTGTTTTTCCGACTAAAACTAGTTTTGCTGATGTTCATTCGTTTATTTCGATGTTCACTTACTTTTCCGATGTTCACTTGTTTATACGATGTTCACTTGTGTTTCCGACATTCACTTGTTTTTTCTTCATGACGGTTACCCATTCTGTAATGGATTTTCAGACACGCGTAAGTTCTTAAAAATCCCCTTTGATAAAAAATCCTGAATTATAGATTAAAGAAAGCAAGCATATTGAAAGGACATAAAGTGTAACATGGCGACGGGTTGTAAAGCAGGTAGGTAGAAAATTATGCACCAAAGGTGAAAAAAGATCTGTCGATGGATATTTATTTGGAATTCAGCTACACATTACACAATGTGTTAATAAAGTAACGCAAAACCTCAGACATCTTAACTTATTTATATTGTAAAAGAATCATAAAAGTATGAAAAAAAATTTTTGATTATTTAGAAATATTTCCTTTACGCCTGCGAGTACGATGTTGCCGCTTAGCCATTGCGCCGCCGATAAGAATTAATATTAAAGACAAGTAAAATTAAGAGGCGACGTGGTTAAAAAAAATTGGAAACAATCTGAATCTGACGGTAACCGTTGTTGTCAGTCGATATTCCCGCGGTACGGGCTGTACGTGGTGGGCTCGACGATGTCGGGGTTCGGGCTGGAGACGAGCGACATGGACCTGTGTCTGTACGTGCGGCCGCTGGACGACCTCGAGCCGCGCGCGCACGCGCTCATGCACCTCAACTACATCCTCGGATACATCCGCAGCTTCGACCCGGGTGAGTGTGGGATCTGTGCCTGTACGCTCATGCACCTCAACTACATCCTCGGATACATCCGCAGCTTCGACCCGGGTGAGTGTGGGATCTGTGCCTGTACGCTCATGCACCTCAACTACATCCTCGGATACATCCGCAGCTTCGACCCGGGTGAGTGTGGGATCTGTGCCTGTACGCTCATGCACCTCAACTACATCCTCGGATACATCCGCAGCTTCGACCCGGGTGAGTGTGGGATCTGTGCCTGTACGCTCATGCACCTCAACTACATCCTCAGATACATTCGCAGCTTCGACCCGGGTGAGTGTGGGAACTGTGCCTGTACGCTCATGCACCTCAACGACATCAACAAATACATCCGCAGCTTCGACAGAAGTGAGTATGAGACATGTGCTTTGTACGCTCTTGTACACCGCTACATCCAAGGTTATATCTTGAAAAAAAAATAGTTTTCCAATAACCTTTATGGTTAAGGAGTCCCTAGACTACCAAGCATGTTTGTGAAGCTTCCTTCAAACAATGTCCTAGTGTGTAGGGAGCCCATTAGCAATATGCGAGTGAAATAATTCAAAACTTTATATAATATTAATATATGCTGTGTAGGTTCAATCTGTCCATCTGTGTGCCTAGATGCGGAGTTGATCCAGGCCAAAGTGCCAATACTGAAGTTCCGCGACGTAAGGAACGGTCTGCAGGTGGACCTGAACTGCAACAATGTGGTGGGCATAAGGAACACAAACCTCCTCTACAGCTTCTCCAGAAGTGAGTAATTGTGTGTTTGCAACACCTGTGTGCTAATCTTACATAAAAAATCAAAAATATTTTATCAAGTATGACTCGATAAAAAGCTCTTTTCGGATTTAATTTTTTGCGTAAAACCCAGAGGGGTAATCCCTCTCCTGTTTGCTTATTTCAATTTTATATCCATTTCTACTATACAGTGCTTTTTGCAAAACACCTGCAGCCTCGCAGGATTAGATAGCTAACATCATAAACAACAACGTTTGTTCTACGTCTTTTAATAATTTGTTAGATTTTAGTTTCATACAAAAATAAATATTAATTTAATATACCTTTAGAATGTTTGTAACTCTACGCGCACATCGCGCGAGCGTAGCATCGTCTTCCGTCGTCGTTTCTAAATGAAACATAGACTTATCAATGTCACGACAGTGCAATGAAAACTTTAAAAAATGATTTTTGTTCAATTTATTGAGTTATCTTAAAATTCGTAAAACAAACGTTGTAGTTAATGATGTTAGCTATCTAATCCTGCTAGGTTGCAGGTGTTTTACAATTTGTCCTGTATACTAATAGATTTAAAGTTAAAAATGTATTTCAAAATGACAGTACTGATATAGGAAACCGAAGTTAACAAAAAGGGGATAGGAGTCATTGAAGATGTCTCTTTTTTCCCCCTATTATCGAAAATAAAATGAAATGAAAAATAATTTATTTGGACATTTATCGGTTGCTTTCTTGCACAATTTGTATAGATTGCGAAGGATAATGATTATGCCTATAACTGCTATCTAATTAAGTCTGTCCTCTGTACACAAATTGTAGTGAAAGAATAAATAAATAAGATGAATGGGCGTAAGAACTTATCAGCCTTATCAGATGAACCGATATTTAAATCTTGTCATTACTATACACAATAACATTAGTTTATTTTGCCGTGAAAGTCGTCATAATTGACTTTTTCTCATTTATTTATTTATTTAACAATTTTGAACACATAAAACTAGACAGCACAAACAACACATAAGACAAAATGTACAAAGGATCTGCTTATTTCTTAAATAAAAATTTCTTCCAGCATACCCGCAGTCTCTCACTCTCTCATAAGAGTCGTTTACATATTCTTTAAACTTGTGACAGGGCAAATTAGCAACAATTCGTGGAACTTTGTTGTAAATAGCTCTGCCCCCAGAGCCTCTTTTGAAGCGCTCCTTTTCTATCTTTTTCCGTTGGTCGCAGTGGACTGGCGCGTGCGGCCGCTGGTGGCCGTGACCAAGCTGTGGGCCCGCGCGCACGACATCAACGACGCGCGCCAGCGGACGCTCTCCTCGTACGCGCTCACGCTCATGGTCATACACTTCCTGCAGTGTGAGTACACGCGCGTACCTATTCAATTTCACCCGTGTACGTAACGTATGTATGGTCATTTTGATACCAATAGGTTTTTTGGTACTCTTTGCTTTTACCATTTTTTTTTTCTATATAAACTTTTACACTTTTACACCACGAATCGAATAAGAAAATACAAGCTATGACAGAGCATAGTACATTCACATTATGCGCTGTTACCATAGATTTTTTTTCTACGTAAATTTTACTTTTACACAATGAATTTGATCAAGAATAGGGTTGATTAGAAAACATAGCTAAATGTATTCTTTTTTTTAGGATGTTTTAAAAAAGAGCATGCATGCAAGAAGAAGCAAGTGTAAACCGGGCCTTATTAGAAACATTTGTTTGTTTATACGAAGGTGGCACGAATCCTCCGGTGCTGCCGCGGGCGGGCGGCGCGTGGGAGGCGCGCCGCGGACACAACCGCGCCTCGCTCGGCGAGCTGTTCCTGCTGCTGCTGCGCTACTACGCGGACTTCCCGTGAGTGCACCCTGTATACCCCGAGCGGACCGCGCGCGGACACAACCGCGCCTCGCTCGGCGAGCTGTTCCTGCTGCTGCTGCGCTACTACGCGGACTTCCCGTGAGTGCACCCTGTATACCCCGAGCGGACCGCGCGCGGACACAACCGCGCCTTGCTCGGCGAGCTGTTCCTGCTGCTGCTGCGCTACTACGCGGACTTCCCGTGAGTGCACCCTGTATACCCCGAGCGGACCGCGCGCGGACACAACCGCGCCTCGCTCGGCGAGCTGTTCCTGCTGCTGCTGCGCTACTACGCGGACTTCCCGTGAGTGCACCCTGTATACCCCGAGCGGACCGCGCGCGGACACAACCGCGCCTCGCTCGGCGAGCTGTTCCTGCTGCTGCTGCGCTACTACGCGGACTTCCCGTGAGTGCACCCTGTATACCCCGAGCGGACCGCGCGCGGACACAACCGCGCCTCGCTCGGCGAGCTGTTCCTGCTGCTGCTGCGCTACTACGCGGACTTCCCGTGAGTGCACCCTGTATACCCCGAGCGGACCGCGCGCGGACACAACCGCGCCTCGCTCGGCGAGCTGTTCCTGCTGCTGCTGCGCTACTACGCGGACTTCCCGTGAGTGCACCCTGTATACCCCGAGCGGACCGCGCGCGGACACAACCGCGCCTCGCTCGGCGAGCTGTTCCTGCTGCTGCTGCGCTACTACGCGGACTTCCCGTGAGTGCACCCTGTATACCCCGAGCGGACCGCGCGCGGACACAACCGCGCCTCGCTCGGCGAGCTGTTCCTGCTGCTGCTGCGCTACTACGCGGACTTCCCGTGAGTGCACCCTGTATACCCCGAGCGGACCGCGCGCGGACACAACCGCGCCTCGCTCGGCGAGCTGTTCCTGCTGCTGCTGCGCTACTACGCGGACTTCCCGTGAGTGCACCCTGTATACCCCGAGTATACTCCGCGCGGCCCGCGTGCAGACACAACCGCGTCTCGTTTGTGTGTAGAACCAGAGAAGGGTGTTCGAAGTGTACCTGTGTAGCAAGTGGAGTTGATCTCGCCCTATCCATAACAGGAATTTGGAAAAAGAATGGCATGCCCTTGTCATAAATATAGTATAACGAGTAGGTTTTTTGTTGTCCGGGAAGTTGCTTTCAACTTGTGAATAACTTGTGTGGGCAGGTACAGCACGATGGCGGTGAGCGTGCGGTGCGGCGCGCGCGTGCCCGTGGCCGAGTGCCGCGCCGCGCGCGCGCACAAGAACGACCCGCACCAGTGGAAGCTGCTCTGCGTCGAAGGTGGGCCTCATACACACGCACACACACACACACACAGTTACATAGGTAGATAGAAACACTTTATTTTGCATAAGAAATAACAAATAATTGGACAATAGAAACAAAAATAACAAAATAGACGGCTTTATCGTCGTAGGCGATTTCTACCACAGAGAGAGAGAGAGAGAGAGATACGATTGCGTACAGTTATGGTTTGCTTATCATCATCCTACTGCTCGACATAAATTAATTTATGAGAACACTTCAGACTACTTTTGAGTTAATTCTGATTTAGAAGATCGGAAATAAGAAGATCATTTCTAGAAGAAATATTTATTAATATTATCATTCTAAAAAATGTGAAACCACATAAAATATGAGTGATGTGTTGAACTGTACATAACTACAATAATGATTTCATAAGAAACGAAACCAATTTTTTTTTTATTATTGATAATAGGTTTGCGCTTGACCCAGAATCACCTGATGGTAAGCGAGACTGGGTCTATGATGGAGCGCGCTTACCTAGTAAATGCCCATTCACCCGTTTTTTAAATAGACCCAGGTTATAATGGCTTGGGAACAGTTCCATTCTTTGGCGACACGAATAAGAAAAGAATTGCCGAATCGTTTAGTTCGGCAAAATGGAATGTCCACAGTGTAGGGATGAATCCCCGACGTGCGTCTTAGATCTCTAAAAAGGAATGGAGCAGGAGGTATAAGACTATGTAGCTCTTGAGCGCACTCTCCAAAATGTATCTTATAAAATACCGACAGACAGGCCACTTTACGCCGATGTTCGAGGCTTTGGAGTTTGTTCTCGAATTCCTTTATACCATTCGCCCTCTAAAAAGTTTATTTTATTCACTGAAAATAGTGAATAAAAAGCACTCTTCAAGTCTGCTTAGGTACCTCCGTCTTACCTATTTCTGCCGCAAAGCAGCAGTGCTTGCTTTGCTGTGTTCCGGTTTGAAGGGTAAGATATGCCAGTGAAATTACTGGGTACTGTGACTTTACATCTGGTGTCACAAGTTGACAACGTACACTGTGGTTCTTGTGGGGGTTGCAGTTTTGCTGCGAATCTCACAGGAGCTACATGTATTATAGGCGACTGTTACCACTTACCATCAGGTGGGCAGTTTCCTTGTTTGCCAACTTTCAGCAATAAAAAAAAATCTTTGTCACTATTTTGATGTTTGAATTTAGAACACCGATATATTGACCACCAGCTCAATGCTGTACAATCTACTTGCACAAAAAATACTCGATATTAAATATCTATTTTCGCTTAAATCTTTCTTTTTCTCGTAGTCGTGGTATAAAGTATAGTATGCGACTCTTGAATAAAACGGATTTATACTGAGGGCCATGAATGACTCGCGGCGTTCAGGATTCTAACACTTGAATCACTCGCTATGCTCGTGATTCAATCACCATGAATCACTCCCTACGGTCGTGATTCAGTTAGAATCCTTCACTTGCTCATGATTCATCTATGGCCCTCGCTTTAAATCCGTCCTTTATTCACTAGTTGTATAATATACTATTTTACCATTGACACTCGACAATGGGCTCGCGATTATTAAAAAACAGTGAATAAAACGCTCTTGGTTTCATTGAGTGATATGAATAAAAAATTGAATTTGGAACATGCGCGAATATATGCATAATCCGTATATTCGCGCGGTAAAAAAAAAGGAAAACGTGCAAAGAGGTTACACACTCGTTATAAGAACATACTAAAAACTACCAAAACGTAATAAATAAGTTTCAAAAACTGTTCTTATTTTACAATTAATTTCTAGTTCTTTTGTTTTCTATTGTTCTTTTATGTATTACACATAATAGAATTTGATTCATAATCACAGAGTAATTATTTTCTCAAAGTAGACTACTTAATACGTGAAAAAAAATCATCTCAGTTCTTGTATCCCTTGATCCGCTCAGGATTCTATTCTAGAAATCTTCACTCCTCTCGGGATACAAAGAATTCACCTTTTTTTTCACTTGTTGGCTAATCTATTAAACCACTGGCCGCTTGAGAGGTGTGGCTGACCCCAGCCGGGCCACAAAAAAAAACTGAAAAATAGATTGTTTGAGTATGTCGTTATAATGTCTTAGTTTGTTAGAGTTTGTCGGCAAGTTTCGGAGTTTGTCGCTTGCGCGTTTCAGAGATTTGCCACACAGATCTCGAAAACGAAACGACCTAGTGAAAATCTGTTTGCTGATATAGATAGGTGGCAGTTTGTCGAAGTTTGTCGGACAAGTTTTAGTTTTCGCGCTCGCGTTTAAGGGGGCTGTGTGGCCCGGCTGGGGTAACATTACCCCAGCCGGGTCACACAGATCTCCAAAACCAAACGACATAGCGAAAATCCGTTTGCTGATATATCTATATCAGGCGGCAGTTTGTCAGACTTTGTCGGACAACTTTCAGAGTTTGTCGATGCACCATTTCAGAGCTTGCAACATTTTTTCAATGTTTGCTGGAATAGTGAAGCGGTGGTTTGTCGGAGTTTGTCAAACAAGTTCCAGAGTTTGAGACATGCGCATTTCCGAGATATGTGTGGCCCGGCTGGGGTAATGTTACCCCAGCCGGGCCACACAGCCCCCTTAAACGCGAGCCCGATGAAAACTAAAACTTGTCCGACAAACTTCTGTTCTCCTTGTCTATCTATATGAAGTAATATACAGTCGCGTACAACTTTCTTTAAAAAAATTGATTTGAATAAGTGCATGCAAAGTAAGTTTATTAACATGTAGAGAATTATTAACATGTTATTATTAGTATGTAGAGAATTGAAATCTGATTTCAAGAGATAAACAAGTGGCCCGGCTGGGGTAACGTTACCCCAGCCGGGCCACACAGTCCCCTTAAACGCGAGCCCGATGAAAACTGAAACTTGTCCTACAAACTTCGACAAACTGCCTCCTATGTATATCAGCAAACGAATTTTCGTTATGTCGTTTGGTTTTCGAGATCTGTGTGAAGCACAGATCTCTGAAACGCGCAAGCGACAAACTCTGAAACTTTGACAAACTCTAGCTAGACATTATAGCGACATACTCAAACAATCTATTTTTCACAGTTTTTTTGTGGCCCGGCTGGGGTCGGCCACACGCTTGAGAGAATGTTTTCGAACACGTAGCACTCTCTGTCGATCGATGTCTGTTCATTGCGTCCGTTGGCCCCGCAGAGCCGTTCGACCTGACCAACACGGCGCGCTCGGTGTACGACCCGGAGACGTTCGAGCGCATCGTGAGCACGTTCCGCGGGGGCGCCGCGCGGCTGGCGCGCCGGCTGCGGCTGGCCGACGCCTGGCTGAGGTGACCGGCGCCGCGGGACCGGGACCGGGACCGGGACCGGCGCCGGGACCGCGCGCCCCTCCGGCGGCCTCGGCCGGTCCCGCGGTCCCGTCGCCGTCCCCCGCTCGGTCCCCGCGCGGCCGTCGGGACCGCGCGGCCGCCCGCCGGCTCCTCCTCTACAGGCTGCGGGTCCTCGCACGTCGCGCCCGCCGCCGTGAGTCACTAGCCGACTGTATTTTTTTTTAGGGAGTGGTTCGGTGGCCCCACGCCTCGTGCGGACGACTGTTTTCGTTCAATAATTTTTGGATATGTTCTCGATGTTTCGATTATCGGTCTGCGGTGGTCATCTATTCCTTGAAATGATCACACATCAGACTGGCTTTATTCAATTATTATTTTAAAAGTGCACTCACTGTCTCGATTATTGTTTACGGTAAACCCTGCTAGTCTATATGTTTTTATAAAAGTTTGCAAAAAATACTCTGCGGTTGCTTCAAAATCACTATAGGGAATCGCTTAAAATTACTACTACATATGTACAGGAAAAATAAAGAGTGTCTAATATCCGTTGAATTTGTAAATACATAAAAATGTTTCATAAAGCCTCATGTTGAAAATGGCAACTATAGAATGACTACTACTGTGACCACAACAAAGTACATACGAAGAATTATTGCGTTAATTAATCATTCGAACATGCAACGAAGTATGTCTTGAAATTATTGAATGAAATTGTTCGATTGCGTTATAGAGGCAGCGGAGAACCCTCCAAATAAAGCAGCGCTGTGCGGCCATGTGGGGAGCGATCGCACTATTTGGGAACGTTTAAAAAGAAATGTTGCGGTTCTCATGTAATTTGACAGCTGACAGCTGTCAAGATGTTGTCAAAATCTATGGGAACTTTGATGAAAACATTGTAAACAGTGTGATTGCCCCCCCTGTTCGTCGTCGTCAGCGGGTGGCGAGTGGGACTTCGGCTAGAGGTTAACTTCGTTAGTGTCCGTACCGCCCGCGGGCGTGAACGTCGCCAACGGGCATAGACATGTACGGAGTAGTGGGCCGCGTTGTGTACGGGGATGTCACTACTTTGCTCGTTCGCTGATAATGATAATAGTAATACAGTATTATGTTTGTCAATGGTATTCTTCTCCAGTATGCCGAGTGTTGCTTGTATTTCGTGTATAAATACAATGCTTTGACATTGAATAGCAGCTATATTTTTAAGATCTCTTGCAACATGTTTGTGCTGAGGAATTATGGTGTAAATTTGAGTAGGAATGCCGTCCGTTTGTAAAAAATGGTGCTTGTACGATACATCACAATTTACATTTTCAAGTCATGGTTATTATTGTTTTATATAATAATTTGCATGTATTTGTCATGAACATATATGACTGTACTCGTGATAAATATGCGGTTCTGTAAACAGCTATGTCACCATGTTTTATGCATACCATTGTATTAGTATTATTATTAAGATTCATGTGATGGGGATAGCAATAGGGGGCATTTGGACCATATTAGTAATATGTGCTGGTTCATGTTGTTAAATATATTTATAATGTTATTTAGGTCTGCTAGGGTTGTCCCCCCCGTCCCCCCCTCGTCCCCCCCTCCTACAGGCGGCTACTCCAGTATGTAACTGTGGTGTTGAAACGTAGCGCGGTGGCTTTGTGTTTGTAAATAGTATTTTTGTGAATAGATAGATGACAAGATATTATTATAATTATTATATAGTGTAAATGTATGTCTGTTGGTGTGTTTGCGGTGGTGTGACAGGCGATCGCGGCAGGAGCTGTGTGAGTGCGGGACGATACGCGCGGTTGCCGCCTGCGACCTAAAGTCTGATTAATAAATGTATATATTGTGTGACTCGAGATCACGAAATGGTGCTAAATATTGTGTTGCCTTACATCGAAGCGTCGCTTGCTGTGCTGAAGTAGAATGAGTAGCGAGTAGGCGGCGAGTGCTCGCTCAGTGAGCGCTCGTCGATTGTTACATTGAAGTGAGACAAGCATATCTTTAAGTGTTGTAAAGATGTACAGTTGTTGGTCTCTTGTTGATATGTTGGGGCCCGACCGAGACAATTGTTGAGTTAATTTTTCAATTGAGGCAAACTCGCAACACTTTTGTGTTGGTGCCGCCGATAGTGATGAACTGTGCCGCGTGAATTTCAAAATTATACAATGATAAATAAGATAGATTTATGAACTCGCCAATGATATATTTTACCCGAAGGTTGAAGGAGCATGCCTAAATTTTATATGTGTACACTGTTTCTGTCGGATTGTCTGTTGTGTGGGCCTGTTGTTATTTATTGTGTGGAGGGCATCATACCGATATGTTTCCATCGATGCCGTACTTTTGTTAAGTTTAATTTGTATTTTGTTTAGACGAGGTTGTTTTGTTGTATTGGCGAGTCCGGCCCGGACTCCGGCTTGAGTGCGCTCGGCGCCTTGTGAGCATTATGCGTAAGTTTTATATATTATATATATTTTACATCACACACGAGGCACTTGCCCGCGCTGAATATTAAAAGTACAATAAATCATTTTAAAACGAGCTATGTATAAGAAAACCTAGAGTAAATATAAATAAAAGTGTCTCTGAGAACTGTTTAATTTTTGAAGGAGATTTAACAAAAAAAAATTGAGTCGACACCAAAAAAAAATATAATTAAATGTTGAAAAGAAAAAAAAATGTATAAAAAATGTTTAAAAAATTACAAAAAAAATCACAAAATGTATTGAAAAAATCTGAAAAAATCCTTTTTTATTTTGACATCGACCAAGGTCAGAGTATCGCATGTGTATATTTAATGGCCAAAATCACCAACCTTATCATAGCTTAGGAAACTCCTAAGACGTATGCTGTCAGTTTTTGTCTTTAATGAAAAGAATGTGAGAGCGTGCCACCTGGGAGTATCCTAAGCTAAGGCAAGGTTGGTAAAATTGGTCATAAGTCGCGTGGCGTCCACCAGCCCGCGTCTCCTGTCTTGTTCCACAGTAGAGATGGAAGTGATTGCAGCTCATACAATAAATACTCTTCCATAAGGTGGACTAAAAAATTATCAGATTTAAATCCTGAACACTTATTCTCTACTTGTGAGACATTGACTATATAATCCTGGTTTCATCGTCATAAGAGGTGTTCTTGTCAATTTCACGATAACTGTGTCCGATGGTTTTGAAAATCTGGGAAATTGTTGCTTTTTGAAATTGACAAAGAACGGTTCGAACTCCATACGTGATACCAGTTCTTGCGTCCAGCATAGCACCAGTCTCTTTTTAACAATCCTATAATGTACATTTTTTAAATTCAGTCGTAACTGTTTGCTGGTCTGCTAGATTGTGAAAGGTGCATTTATTTATTGAACGGGCAGTTTTGACAAAATTGTATATGTCCACTTTGCTTATCAGTGACTTGATATGGTGGTATGAAATGTCCAGTGAGTGCGACTTAAACCTAATTCTATCAAGCCTGGGGAAGATTATTTAAAATATAAACACTGACAGCAAGTCATCTGACGTTTCTCTGCAGTGTAGGTATATTGCTAAACATGCGCAAGAGACATTTATTTGGTAGCGCACGCGTGAGGATAGACACATACAAAACTACAATTGTTAATAGTAATAAGAAAACTCATTACTATTATTACATATTTCTGCTACATCAAAACGATCTCTATTCTTCTGTCTACAAGGTGAATAGCTTGTATCCGACTTCCCAGCCTTGATGGATGGCGTCATTTGCTAACTCGAATTATACTCGGGCTTAGTCTACAAACGTCGTCTTTGATTTTCCCTGAATAACATGTGCGTTTATGACCATATTTTATACTTGTTAGTCAGAATGAAAGAGCTGAGATTCCTTAATAAGGCCGCCACTGTCGCATGAACAACATTCAGGACTGTTGTTTGTAAAAATCTTTGTTTAAGCGAGTGACTGTGAGGAGTGTTTAAAAATACCAGTGTTGCTTTGTAAGTTGAGTGCGCAAATAAAACCCTGGTCATTCCAGACTGAAGCCACCATTTTGTTGTCCATTTAATTGTAGTAATAACGGTACATCACTGCCGAATTTGGGACTGTCATCGTACTTAGATTGATGTGTCACCACGGTTTCCTTACTAAACGTTTGGTTTCTGAATAACCCTGAATGTACCTAATGAAAATATAACCATTTTACTGTACTTAAAATGTGCTGTTCAAACAAATAAAATGCAAATACTTGATGCGTTTAGGGCAAATTATTATTTTTTTACATTACATTCTCGGGGAAAATTGTGCATGTATGTATGTGTGTATGTAATGACGTTCATCCTGTTACTGCGTACGCTCGTGTTTTTAAAATGTTTGTCGCAATTTTTACCAATATTCACTTGTGTTGCATTTTATTGTATTGAACACGAGTAATTTTTATCGACATTGTTGTACAAAAAAGAAATGTTTGTAAAGAAAATAAAAAATATACAACTGCCAAAATTTGTTTCTGTTACCTTCCTCGGGTTGCATTTTATTGGTCAGGGGAAACAAAAAAACTGAAATTATCATATTACATTTCCTTACGGGCCCACCCACCAGTGGGGGGGGGGGGGGGTACTTGCCCTTGCCCCACTGGTGGCAGGGCCGGATTTAAAGGTCTGGAGGCCTCGGGGCAACAAAGGAGTGGAGGCCCCTTGGCCCCAAATTACTTTCCAAATAAAATGAACAATTGTTTTTAATGTAATCATGTTTGTACAAAGAACTGTAGGTAAAGGTAAAACGCAAAGAAAAAAATTAAGGCGAGGAATTTCCACGTGCAAGCCCATATGTTCCGCACTTCACACCGTTCATTTGTACATGACGTTAGCGCGGACGCGGCCACTGAACAGGCGCCAACATCATGTGCCGCACAGTAAAAATATAACAGTACAACAAGGACGTTTTATATCGTATGCAATATACTTTTTGCTAGGTTACAAATAAGTATTGATTTATAAACTGAGGTAAGTACCTACAGTAATACAACCAATAAAGATACAGCTTTATGACTTCATTGCTATTTTTTATTGTATCTTTACTTGTATGTAAATATGGGCACTTTTTAATTGTTACATTACATAGTATTTTTATTTGACAAACAACCACGTGATTTTTTTAATAACTTAAAAAATAACAAAGTTTAAAAAGCTTTTATTTGCTAGTGACGTCATTGTACTCGTCCACCATTATAATACCGATACAAACATATATTTTATAAGAAAGAGACGTAAAGCAATTATCAATAATTAGACTTTTCAAGATTCATCATAATTAGACCGTTTCTTCACAATTTCAAAGGTTTTAAATGTTTCTATGATGTGTTATTAATAAAATGTAAATTCAAATTTTATGCATATTTCTTTTGTGCAGTATAGAATGCATCACTAGAATACAAGAAATGCTCGATTAGCTAGGACTGGCTAGAAGTAGTATTTAAAACAAAAGCTAAGAATATGATTGACGCGGCGGCATATACTTATAAAGCACTGTAAAATTTTTTTGTTTGACTTCGACGGCTATTCGGTTTGATTTAGAAATAGTAGATTGTTACACCGAGCGCTAAGTGACTTATTAATGCCCGCGGATGTTTGGTGCACGAGCAATTGCTCGAGGGCACTAATAACCCGAGGGCATTAATAGCTCACTTACGAGGTGTGTAATCTGCTTTTCCTTCAACTTATTAAAAAATAATAAAAAACTGAAGTTGACTGTAGAAAAACTTATTTATTTATGACAAAAATGCAAATTGTTCTTATTAAGAAACCAAACCTTATCTTGACGGTGGTGACGGAAGTGGAAAATCCACAAAAAAAAAACTCACTGTCATGTACACCACAAAACCCTTATTTCTTGCCGTCAACATGAATGTGCACCAAAAAACACCACTTTCACTGCACAATATTCACTCGAATACAATTTTTAATTTATTAAAATAAAAGCTAATCTTCGCCATTAAAGCCAATTGCCTCTCTTTTTTAAATAAAATTGGCTTTGTAGGGTCCTATCTAACTTGTTTTGCGCATATGTATTTTTTGTGACATGTTATACAACCACTCAAATCTCTTTGGAAAAATGCCTACATTTTGTATGAATTGTATGAATATGAATTGTAATTTCTTTTTAAATTAGAAAAACAAACAACAGGGCAATTATGTTGAACGGGTCATTAATGAAATTTCATACAATACTACTGCCGTTTTCCAGGGTAGTAATGTATTACTTAGTGTTGCCTTTTCCGATGATTAGAGTAAAATTAATGAGTAGTTTGAAGAAAAATATTTTAATAGATATATGTAGGTATTTTAATACATTACTGAATAAATAAGTACTATAACTTATTTCGATTTGATTTGTTAACCGACTTCACTGACTTCACGAAGTTATGAGGTAACACATACCTCATAGCTTCGTCATTTATTAACTGATTTTCAAAATTCTTTTTGTATTCAGAAAAGTATACCCCCGAAGTGGTTCCATGCCATCAAGTCAGGATCTAGTATTGGAATCCCAAGAAAATCGAGAGAATAGTGTTACGTGACCCTCGATAATACCTGTCAATAATGACTCAATATTACAGTGGCAACACTGTACCTACTTATGTCAGTGTATGAACGTCACTTGCAGTCGGTTGGCATTTGACTTACTTCGGAACGAGGCGTCTTTGAATAAGGTTCTCCGCTAGGAGTGTATTGTTCTGTGATAAGGTTGGTGACATTTGATTATTATAATGATTAGTTTTCTGTTAATAGATATTTGTGTTATATTTCACTGTTGAAATTATTTGCCCACCTGAGATCCCGTAACATCTCAGAAGTGGGATTATTGCAATAATACTTTCGCTCCACGCCATTTAAAGCTCGGCCGTTTTAATAATAAATTTACATTTAGTTAATATTCGGTAAATGACTATAAAATATACGTGAAAATAGAAAGACATGTAACCATTTAACAAGTTTTTAACAGTGTGTAGTGAAATTAATACCTCAGTAAGCAGATGAAAATGGATTTGATGTAGAAACAGAATGACTGCAGTTAGTTATGTGTTATTTTCTTTGAACAGTGTTAAATAAATGTAAAAATAAGTGTAGAAATAAATAAAATAGTAACGATTGCACAAATTAAAAATCACTTTATGTAAAAATATTAAAATTATAAGCAGATGAGCATGGATTTAAAACTAAAATGGTGGATAAATTTAAAAATATGTGCTGAAATGAATAAAATAGTTACGATTGTGTAAATTAAAAATCATTTTATGTAAAAATATTAGAATTACAAGCAGATGAATGTGGATTTAAAACTAAAATGGTGGACGTCAATTTACATGTACACCCATCGAACCATGTATGTACTACTAGTAAAGTAATTGCATTGATATTTTTCAACTAAACCAGATTGAAGGAAATATACATGTCATGAATTTTGCATTTCTTATTGTCTTGTCCTTCATACTTCCTTTTTCTTCTTTTGCAATTCTCGATTAACTGGATGACCCAACAAAACACCTATTGCTCATCTAAAATATGGCAAAGATTTTCATTAACACCTGCTCACATAATTTAATCTGAGTTTCAGAAAATGAGTGACCAAGAAATTGACCGGAATTTGCGGGGAAGTCTACGACGTAGTCGCGAGCTCATCCGTGGCGATGACCATGTCATGCGTACACGCCACAGCAGCCGAAGCCTTCGTGATTCTCGCGCTTCGAGGACGCGACGCAGTCGCAGCCGCAGTCGTTATGATCGGCGAGCTTCGCGGACGAGGACGACTCGCAGCCGCGGTCGTCATGATCGGCGAGTTTCGCGGACGAAGACGAGTTGCAGCCGCAGTCGTCACCGAAGCCGGAGCCTCAGCCGCTCTGAGCCAGAGCTAGAACTGAAACGAAAGCTTGAACAAGTAAGGTCCCTTGAAAACGAGGTACGTAGGAAACGAGCACGAATGGACGACGGAAAACGTGACGTGCGATCCTTAACATCCAGATCTGGCGCCGATCGCCGCACAGATAAAACTGCAAGTCACGACCGTCACCCTCGTGGCCGTTGCCTGAAAACACCAACAAACGAATGTAAATCTATGGATTGTAACGAGAATAAGAAACAAAGTGAACATAGATCTGCGTCGGATTTCTTTGAGGAATTTTTGAATGTATTGAAAGCAAAGACGGGCAATAACGAATCGTTGTCTAGCTCATCTCTTAATAATGTCATACCGGAGTATGACCCCATGCTAAAAGAACAAACCATTAATAATTGGCTTGACAAAGTAGATGAATGTTCAGAAATTTATAATTGGAGCGAAAGACAAACAATTCATTATGCCCTGCCTAAGCTAACTGGACTTGCGAAAATATGGTACCAGGGTTTGCCCTCGATTAAGCATACCTGGAGTGAATGGAAAAAAATGTTGAGGGAATCATTTCCCGCTACTGAAAATTATTGCGAGCTCTTAACAGATATGCTTAATAGACGGGTGCGCCCTGGAGAGTCGTTTGAAGCTTATTATTTCGCCAAACTTAATCTATTAAATAGATGTAAGATATTTGGAAAGCAAGCAGTGGATTGTTTACTTTATGCGATTGATGATAGGGGCATACGTTTAGGTGCTCAGGCAGCCAGGTTCGACAAGCCTGAAGACGTACTAGAATTCTTCAAGACGGTAAAATCAAATAACCGGAACCAATTGGACACTCCAAAAGATATTTACCGCGATAAACGGGGAGGCAATAACACAAATCCCAATACCAACACATCGAGAGCCACTGACACCAACAGTGTTACGACCAAGAACAATAGCAACAAGGGGCCTATGAAATGTTTTAACTGTCAGGGTGTAGGCCATCCTAGCTTCAAGTGCCCGAAACCAGTAGTAAAGTGCACCAATTGTGGGTTCCTAGGGCACGACTCCTCACATTGCCCAAAAACAAAAGGAAACCTACGACCCAGCGATAATACCAAAAATGTTTTGGAAGTGTCCGTCTCAGAAAACACGAATGATAAATATAAAATTCTCATAAGTGTGAACGGGTTTCCTATAACTTGCCAGGTAGATTTAGGTAGCGAAGCTACCCTAATTCGTAGAAATGCTGCCTTGAATATGGGTATGACTTGGAAGGATGTTACCGGTCCCTTCCTGAGGGGATTAGGTAACATACCTTACTTGCCATTAGGTTCCACGTTAGTTAATGTTGAAGTTCAGGGCATACTGGAAAGAGATGTCGAAGCATTAATAGTTGATGACCATTTGATTAACTATAATGTTTTACTTGGACATAGCTTTACAGAAAGGCCTTCACTTACGATCGTAAAAACGCCAACAGATCTAAAATTCGAACGGACAAAACATGAACATGATTTTAAGCTACTATTATATACAACCTGTGATGTGACTATTGAGGTAGGTGAAATGATATCTATCCCAGTCAGATCCGACGTTTCGTGCAACGGCAGTATTTATGTTGGTGGGTCGGTCAGAGGCCATGTAGGTCATGAATATTATCTTTTGCCAGGCGAGTATCAAGTCAGGGGCGTCGACTGTAATTTGCTTATCCAGAATGTTAGCACAACACCTTTACAATTTAAAACGAATACTCTCGTTACTCGAGCTAGATTCATAGGTACCGGTAATAACGTTATGAGGGTCTCCGGCGAATTTCCCTCTCAGACAATCGTGAATCCCAAGTGCGGTGATCAGCTATCACCCAACCAAGTACAAAAATGCGAAGAATTACTTAACAAATATAAAGACTGCTTTTCTACAGGAATGCATGACTTGGGATTCACTAATGTGACTGAGATGGAAATTCATCTCAAGGATACAACTCCAGTGGTCTACAGGCCATATAGGTTGGCTCATTCTGAGCGTAGGTTAGTCCAGGATATGGTGGGAGACATGTTGGATCACGGCATAGTGCGGGAGTCCCAATCATCATATGCCAGTCCTATTGTACTCGTTAAAAAGAAATCGGGGGAAAAGCGCCTCTGCGTGGACTACCGCGCTCTCAACCGTCGCACCAAACGAGATCATTACCCCTTACCACACATAGAGGATTTATTAGATCAACTTTCTGGCCATGCGTTATTCACTTCCCTGGACCTAGCGTCGGGTTACCACCAAATCCCGATAGCTGAGCAATCACGTGAAAAAACTGCGTTTGTCACACCCGATGGACTTTATGAGTATAATCGGGTACCTTTTGGGCTAGCAAACGCACCTGCAGTCTTTCAAAGGGCAATCCACAAGGTTCTTAGTAAATCTAAAGTCAGTTACATAGTAATTTACATGGACGACATTTTGATTCCGTCGAAGACCTTTGAAGAGGGGCTCGAACGTCTCGAAGAGGTGCTTGGGCTGTTGAGAGAGGCGGGTTTCACTCTTAAGATGGAAAAATGCCATTTCTTTCAAGAGCGAATAGATTTCCTTGGGTTTGAGATTGATAACAACGGTATCAGACCTGGCCTCTCTAAGACTGAGGCTGTGTCTATGTTCCCAACGCCGACTAATCAACACGAAGTGCGGAGATTCCTCGGACTTGCGAGCTTTTTCAGAAGGTTCGTCAGGGGGTTTGCAATGATAGTAAGACCACTGACGAGCCTACTGAAGAAGGATACACCCTGGAAATGGGGCGATCTAGAAGCCCAAGCCTTTCAGGCAATCAAGGATAAACTAACGGATAGACCCGTGCTCGCATTATATGATCACACCGCAGATACACAATTGCACACCGACGCCAGTAAGTTCGGCATAGCAGGCATATTGTTGCAGAGAAAACAGTCCGATCCCTGGCGGCCAGTCGCTTACTTTAGCCGTCAGACTCAACCCGACGAGATGAAACTCCACTCATTTGAGCTCGAGACACTAGCTGTCGTTAGCTCGCTCAGTAAATTTCGCACATTCCTAATCGGTATAAAATTTACAATTGTAAGTGATTGCAATGCCCTGCGGTCTACATTCACCAAAAGGGATCTCATCCCGCGCATATCCCGCTGGTGGATACAGTTTCTCGAGTTTGACTGCACAATCGAGTATCGCCCAGGTGAAAGGATGTCCCACGTTGATGCCCTCAGCAGAGGACCTGTGTCAGTGGAACCAGAACAAACACATACACTCGATGTTTTATCAGTAGGTACCGAAGACTGGATCTCCACGGTACAGTCTTCTGATGAGGAAATCAAACACATAAAAGATATCTTAGAAGACCCAGATACACCTAAAATCGCCAATACATATAAAGATTATACGCTTAAAAATGGACGAGTCTTTCGTGTGTTAAAAGACGGCGTAACAAGATGGGTTGTCCCAAAGGGAGTGCGTTGGCAACTTTTAAAAGCTAACCACGATAACGTGGGCCACTTTGGCTTTGATAAGACGCTAGAGCGGATACGTTCCTTGTTTTGGTTCGCAAAGATGCGAAAATTCGTCAAGAAATACGTATCTGCTTGTTTAGAGTGCGCTCACCATAAGTTGCCAGCGGGCTCGCGAGAGGGACTACTTCACCCCATCCCAAAAGTCAACATACCATTCCATACGCTTCACGCGGACCACCTCGGTCCATTTCCGAAGAGCAGACGAGGTTTCACATACATATTAGTGACAGTAGACGCGTTTACGAAATACGTAAGCTTATTTCCGGTTCGTAGTACTAAGACAAAAGAGAGTATACGCGCGTTCAAAACTCTTTTTAGCTATTTTGGGTCTCCAGCTCGATTGATAACAGACCGAGGAACAAGTTTCACAAGTAGAAAATTTAAAACTTTTATACAATCAATAGGCACAAAACACGTTCTGAACGCTGTCGCCACACCAAGAGCCAATGGCCAAGTGGAACGATATAATAGGACCATCTTGGCTGCTCTTGGTTCTATGGTACATGGCAAAAACAAAAATACTTGGGAAGACTTACTTCCTGATGTTCAGTTAGGACTGAACACGACAGTTCATGACGTAACGAAAAAAACGCCCACTGAACTTCTGTTTGGCAGAACAATAACAAATCCATCTCAGGGTGTTTTAAATGAACTAGTTGGTGAAGTCGAAAATATTGACGTAGGAGATAAATCGATAGAAGAAATAAGAAATGAGGCTTCGGAAAGGATAGCACGGAATCAAGAAATGATGAAAAGTCAATATGATAAAAATAAAAAGCATAGTACAACTTATAAAGAGGGCGATTTAGTGAGGATTGCTAGGGCAATTGTGACGGGACCAGGGCAATCTAAAAAGCTCGAGGCGAAATGTAAAGGGCCGTATAGAATTAAAAAGATTTTACCTAACGACCGTTTTCTCGTGGAAGACACCCCCTTAACCAAGAAAGGGGCTAGATACGAAACAGTTGTCGCAATTGACAAATTATTTCCATGGCTCAGTTTCAATACCGCTGCTTGCTCTTCAAGTGATTCAGACAGTGACAATGATGAACGTGTTAAATAACCTTGGTATGAAGCATACCTACAGTAACTAATTAATGAATTTCAATTAACTCAATCTTGTAATTGATGAAAATCACAATAGGTTAATAAACGAGACTTGATTTGTATTAATGGATTAGTCATGGACGTTTGATTAGGGCATGATTGGCGTATGAACTCGCCGCCCAAGACTGACTCAAAAATTTGTGAATGGTGACGGTGTGTCTGCGAAGGAAGTAGCTCTCACACTGTTTACTTACTAGTGAGTAGTATGGGTGATTGGGACCGGGCATGATTGGTGAAGGAACTCACCGCCCAGGAGTGGTCCCAAGCATCGCGGTCATGACAGTAAGACGGTTTGAGAGGCAAGAACTATCTCACTTCATGACTATAGCTAGGAGGATTATATAGTTTAATAATAAAATTAGCGTAGTTTAGTTAGAAAAGATAGGATTTTTTTTATGGATTCATTGATGAATAACCTCAACTTTGCTTAGCTCTAGATATGGGTGATTGGGACCGGGTATGATTGGTGTAGGAACTCACCGCCCAGGAGTGATCCCAAGCATCGCGGTCATGACAGTGAGACGGTTTGAGAGGCAATGAACTTTCTCACTTCATGACTATAGCTAGAAGGATTATATAGTTTAATACTAAAATTAGCGTAGTTTAGAAAAGATAGGAAAAGTTTTTTTTTTTGGGATTTATTGATGAATAACTATTCATGGATGAAGATGTGAATTGTTAAGCTATTATAAACTATAAATTTTGTTTGTCATATTATTTCTTAATTTCGTTTGTAAAATTAACCAGAGTTAGTACAATTGATGGTTTTTCCACTGCTTATGGAAGTAAGGGCCTAAATATAAAACTTAGAACGAAGAGACTCGTTCCTGAAGGATGGCCGACTGTTACGTGACCCTCGATAATACCTGTCAATAATGACTCAATATTACAGTGGCAACACTGTACCTACTTATGTCAGTGTATGAACGTCACTTGCAGTCGGTTGGCATTTGACTTACTTCGGAACGAGGCGTCTTTGAATAAGGTTCTCCGCTAGGAGTGTATTGTTCTGTGATAAGGTTGGTGACATTTGATTATTATAATGATTAGTTTTCTGTTAATAGATATTTGTGTTATATTTCACTGTTGAAATTATTTGCCCACCTGAGATCCCGTAACAATAGGCACGTCCAACGTCTTTCCTGTTTTTTTTCTGAAGCTATTCAGGTATTTGCGTCTGAAAGACATCATCTCAAGGATTCTTCCACTATGCTGAGCTTACGATGGATCCATAACTTTAAGGAGTTAGGGAGTTAGTCTTTAGATATAAAAGGTACGTATTGACTCTCAGTTAGGTATATTCTTTCAAGTTGACTTAGAGAGCTATTATTAATTTCACGAAAAAAATAAAAAAAATTTTTTTACAAAAATACCGACACCACTTCAAAACAAAAACTCCTTCAAAATAAAAATGTAATGTTGTGTGTTTTATTTTATTGCTACTAAGTTGGCAAACAAGCAAACTGCCCACCTGATGGTAAGTGGTAACAGTCACCTATAATACATGTGGTTCCTGTGCGATTCGCAGTAAAACTGCAAGCCCCACAAGAACCACAGTGTACGTTGCCAACTTGTGACATCAGATGTAAAGTCACGGTACCCAGTAATTTCAGTGCCATATCTTACCCTTCACACCGGAACACAGCAATGCAAGCACTGCTGATTTGCGGCAGAAATAGGTAAGACGGAGGTATTTTTATCCTTGTCTTATCAAGCATCAAAAACGATAGTATTTTTGTTTTTAATTATATCCCAATTTTTGTGACAGGTATCTCTGGCAGGTATGTCATCCATCATATTATTATTAGATGAATTCGAAACAAGTTCAAACCTGTTTTTGATGTGCTACCATCATCAACGCTGGCCAAGTGCGGGTTGGTCGACTTCACACACAACCTAAGAATTTCTTTACACGTGTGTGCAGCGGTCGGCGCGCCGGCGCGCTACTTAGTGGTAGGTATGTATAACGCTGCATTGCGTGAGTGACAGGGGCGTGCATGTACTAAACAAGATTATCAAGAAGAAAGCCACAAATCGCTATGAATATCAGGCAACCGTATTAGTCTCTAAGCAAACTGGTTTTAAAATATAATTAATATTCTACCACCTTAGGCCTGTAAAAAAACTCAGGAAGTACTACACAGCTAGCGTTCTTTACCATGATGACTTTACATTTGACGACATGGTTAGCGCACAGAGTTCGAGTGATCGCCTACTACGCAACTGATTAAATATTTTTAACCGACTTCAAAAAAGGAGGAGGTTATCAATTCGGTTGTATTTTTTATGTTTGTTACCTCATAACTCCGTCATTTTAAACCGATGTCCAAAATTATTTTTGTATTCGATAGAGTATAGAGCAAGGGTGGTCCCATGGTCACCAAAGTCAGGATCTGATGATGGGATCCCATAGAAAATCGAGGAAAGCACTAAAAACACACTTCTTTCATTAAAAAGATTTCATTCACTGAAAAGTTAAAAATAAAAAATATTTTACAAAAAATAAAAAAACGACTTCAAAAACACTGAAAGCTTAAAAATAATATAAGAATAGGTACAGACAACATCACACTTCTATATTGAAGTCGGTGACAAATTTTAACACTTTCTAGGAGATTATCGTTTGGCGCCGACTTCAATACAGAAGTGTGATGTTGTCTGTACCTATTCTTATATTATTTTTAAGTTTTCAGTGTTTTTGAAGTCGGTTTTTATTTTTTGTAGTTACGGGACAAATATTATGTATGGAATACAGAAATATGTTTCGGTCTGGGCGTATGTGCATGTGATATGTAATATATTCTATGTTTGTAACTTTGATGACACGGTTAGCGCAGAGGTCGAATGATCGCCTACTGCGCAACGGGTCGCGGGTTCGATTCCCGTACGGGACAAATATTTTGTATGGCCTACAGATTTTTTTTCCGGTCTGGGCGTATGTACATGTGATATTCTATGTTCGTAACTGCACCCACAACACAGGAGAAAATCTTAGTGTGGGGCGACGTTTTCAAAAATAAAAAAACTGCACCTACGACACAGTTGAAAATCCTAGTGTGGGCCGACGTATTTATATAAAAACACTTTCATTACTGAGTGACTGACAGATTACGCACAGCCGTAATTAAAAGGCACAAAAAGCGGAAATTTGACATGTATGTTGGAAATTCGCCATCTAAGGGGGTAAAACTAAAAAATAATAGTTTGTATGGAACCTCTATGACATTTATGCGGGCGAAGCAGCGGGCAAAAGCAAATATTTTATAAAGTTTCACAAAATTCCGCTGATCAGATATTTTCTTTTAATACAATGAAGTGATCTTTACATAAATCGAACGGAAATTTATGTTAATTATTTTTTACTTTTTTATAATCAACTCACGCTTGACCATAAATGTTACGAAATTTAAAAGATTCCTAAAATACTATTTTACTGTTCATAATCACATATAATACATAGGCTCGAATAAAACTCTATTATTTAGCTACATGTATAATGTGCTGTTGATTCTACCTTCTAAAGCTTTGATGCAAGGCGTTGTGAATAAAGGGGGTAACATTAAGTATTTAAAGGAATTCAGCAATAAAGTTTTATAGGAAACATTATTTTGAACCTATAAATCGTTGCATATTTACTTGAAGAAATTATCATACTGGTTTATTAACACTGCACTGTGCTATATGGCCGCGGCAATAAAATATAAACATTTGGGAAATAAATATTTACCACTTTTCTTTCAGCATTTTTTGTATGCATTTGATTTAACATTTCGTCTTTGACTTCTTTTATTAGCGATTTTTACACATAAAATAACTTAGAAAAAAAGAACGAAAAACATACTTTTTCACACATAAAATAATTTAGGAAGAAGGATTAAAATAGTTTTCTCCTTTATAATACCTAATCTATTATTTACACTATTCACCATATTACTACACTAATCTATAATAATAATGAAAGTTAACAAAATAAACGCAAACTGCAAAATTAAAATTCGATCGTAAAGAAACACGTAATATATTTTTTTGCGCCCGCGACACGAAGCGACATGACCATACCCTGAGACGACTTGGCGAGTACTGTCTTATATGGAGCGCGATTGCAACCAAGCGAAATTATAGAATTTTCGTCATTTTCCTAAATATTTTATATGACATCAAAAAATCTGTCTTCACAGTTCACTAGATAATAACGAACTACGTGTTTTGGTATAACTTTTATACTGTTTTATGTATATTTCGATTTCAAATCGTGGTTTTAGTTTTTGATTTAGACCTATGTTTGATTTTTTTTCTATCGAGTGAAATGGAGTAAATCGTGTTTCTGCTTTCACAGTTCACTAGATTATATCTTCAAGTTTAAGGTGTGTGAATTTCAGAATTGTGGGTTCTAATATTATCCAGATCTAGACGTTCTAAGATCGGCAAATTTGGGAAATCCTCGCCTTAAAGGAAAAGTTGTTTACTAGTGTATACTAGTCTGTATTTGTTTTTTTTTTCCGAAGTCTCTATTGTGGGGTCCCCTCTTTTGTGGAGGCCCCGGGGCTGTAGCCCCGGTTGCCCTCCCCTAAATCCGGCGATGACTGGTGGGTTCATGAGGAATTTTTATTTTGTTTTACTTTAACGTTATTCAAGCTGAGCCACACGAATCACGAAAACTAAACGACAGCGAGAAAATCTGTTTGCAGATAGGCGGCAGTTTGTCGAGGCGTTTAAGGGGGCTGTGTGGCCCGGCTGGGGTAACGTTACCCCAGCCGGGCCACACAGATCTCCAAAACCAAACCACATAGCGAAAATCTGTTTGCTGATATAGATAGGCGGCAGGAGTTTGTCGGACAAGTTTCAGAGTTTGTCGATCCACCATTTCAGAGCTCACCTGAGGGCAAAGTTGCTGCAACTGAGCTAGCTGGATCTCGAAAACAAAGCGACGTAGAGAAAAACTGTTTGCTGGAATAGTGAAGCGGTAGTTTGTCGGAGTTTGTCGAACAAATTCCACAGTTTGAGACATGCACATTTCCGAGATATGTGTGGCCCGGCTGGAGAAACGTTACCCCAGCCAACCTTACCTGGATCTCGAAAACGAAACGACCTAGCAAAAATCTGCTTACTGACAAAGATAGGTGGTAGTTTGTCGATACATTCTTCAAAGATTCAGAGTTTGTCGACGCCTCAATCCAAAGAACGAAATAATTTTTTATTTGGGTAAATAGTCTAGGAGCCTGGAGTCCCAAATGTGCGAGGTTTCGTTATTTTTTATGTTTTATGTACTTACTTACAATAAGAAGTTAATGTAAAATAGTTAATTGAATTCAGTGATGAAACAGTAACCGTTAATATTTAAATTTATGTAAATCCTCGATGAGTGATTGATATTTTTTAAATGTATTATTTAAGCAACATTTGGCATCTGGTCTCCTTGTCTAGAGAGACAGAGATATGAAGTAATGTACAGTCGCGTACAACTTTCTTTAAAAAAGTAAGTTTTATGAGGTTTTGTTTGTTATACACGGTGTTTCATAATAACCAATAAATAAACAATGCGTTATTTAGAACTAATTATTAAAACGTGTTTACACGTAATGTCATTCAACCCAAAATTTTCATGTAATATCATAGTATCATCATGTCTATGATTTACATGAAAATTTTGGAAATCTTGTAAATTTTGTACGTTTTGATTTTGAAGAAATATTGCTCAGAATATAAGTTATTAGCATCTAAATATCTATATTTTCGACTTAAAAACTACCTTGAGCATTTTTGTCTTTTTTTGACTAAATTATACTGAATTACAAAAAAAGCAAAACGTACAAACATAGATTAAGGTATACTGAATCTAATGACACCAAAAGCGTCTAATTTCATAAAGGTTTAGGGGGGTAAACACAGTTATCGCACGAAACAATATTTCAAACAGGAATTGTAGGCAATTTCGACCATTTCTTGCAACTCTATCGCACGATACGGGTCGGGGGCAGGGGTACAATGTAGTGATAGTGATGTGACATAATGTTATCGTAGTTATTGTCGCCTAGGGAGGAGAAAGTAATATCGATATATCGATCAATAGTGAAAGTTATTACTCAAGTCGGAACTATTAATCTTCACAAATACCTTATACATGAAAAAGTAAATATCTTTTTGAATACGTTTATTGATTTTAGTGTTTATTTTAAAGATTTTATTTCAATACAAATTTCCTTATTTAAGGGTTAGCAGCCTGTAGCCTGTTAACTTTACTGTAAATTCCCAAAACCAAAAAAGGAAAAAATGTAAGTATGTAAGTAGTTGTTTGTTATAATAAATATGTGCCATAAAGAAACCAACTCAAAATAAATTCGTATTTTGTTTCTTGTAATAGGTATTTGTTATGCGGGGTGCGATGTCAGACAACCTCCTTGTGGTGCACCCTGTGTCGCGAAATCACGCGAATTTAAATTATGACTGATCATTGGTTTCGATTTCCAAAACATTGTGATGAATGAGACTGAATGATAAATTGAAAGACGGGAGAATGTATCTAGACAACAGTGAACGAAGCATTGCTCGTTCGTCGGAGCACTTTGTCGGCGGCGCGCGGAGCGAACGGACTGCAGAGGTGCGACGTGTGGGCATTGGGAGTTTCCATTGGTAAGTTTCCTTTGGTCTTAATTCACATTGCCTATTTTAATCATGTGTGATATTTAGATAGAGAAAGATCAGAAATATAATGTGTTGTTATTGTGTTATCGCTGCGGCGATTGTATCAGTGTAATCAGGTTATCAGATGAACAGAACAGATCAGAACCGTGAGGTCAGGGGTGGCTAGAAGGGGCGGTCGGAGGTTACTTGCGGGGTTGTTTTACCCCTAAATTCAGACACTATGTGTAACTTGCGGGGTTGTTAAACCTCTATATTCAGACACTATGTGTAACTTGCGGGGTTGTTTAACCCCTATATTCAGACACTATGTGTAACTTGCGGGGTTGTATAACTCCTATATTCAGACACTATGTGTAACTTGCGGGGTTGTTTAACCCCTATATTCAGACACTATGTGTAACTTGCGGGGTTGTTTAACTCCTATATTCAGACACTATGTGTAACTTGCGGGGGTTGTTTATCCCCCATATTCAGATACTACGTGTAATCGTAGTCTGGGTCCAGGCCCTACCAATCAGACAGACAGATGCGTGTGCACCGTGTGTGCAGGTACGCATATTTGGTTTTCAGCTAACTTGTTAAAGAAAAGGATGCTTAATGACAGGTTCTACCAATCAGACAGTCAGATGCGTGTGCACCGTGTGTGCAGGTACGCATATTTGGTTTTCATCCAAAACGTTATGCAACAGGTTGCTTAACGACATGGTGGAGGTGCTGGGATATGAGAGAACCAGTACATAGGTACAGTGACGTACTATTCCTATGAATCAGATCAGTGTAACTATTGTTTACAATTCGCACGGAGGATAATGTAAACATATCCAGTAACGTTTCACATTGTTTACATTAAGCAGTATAAGTCATAGGTAATGCTTACCAGTGAATATCATATGAAATAAGTGTATATACATTTATACAGTAACCACATGTAGATAAATGTGTCTTTCTTTCTTTCTTTTTACCCACCTAGCTGGAAAAGAGGTTAAAGTTTTCAATCAAAGTTTGAGATTGTGATGAGATAATTCGATGTTACGAAATAGTGATAGAGTACACGAATCTAGGAAAACATTTCAATACAGTAATAAAGATGTAATAAACAATTGTAAGGACCTGCAGACAAGGTTTTATTCACATCTCGTTCGTTAGAACGCATTGTACTACTATAGGTATATGAAAATGATTTGTTATGGGGAATTACTCCCATACATTTTGTTGTTTTCAAACTTCGTTATTGCTTTTGAATTGTTAACTTTTCTAGGCTGCCAAACAAAAATATATTTATTTTTTTTTGCTACAAATCATAGAATTCAAACTAAGACAAGTTTACAAATGCAGTCCTTACGGTTTTCGTTTTCTTCTCAAAGTAAAGTCAAGTAGTGAGGAGTCACGATTTGGTAACGATATACATATCCAGATAAAAATAAATCATTAATCGAGTCATTCAAAGAACTTTGTGTCAGTAGCGACAGTGCGTTACTTCTATTGCTATTGATTAAATAAGTAGCTGTACACATTCAGTAGCTATCGATTCGTAAACGAAATAAACTTAGGTACATACCTACTTATAAAATTAATAATTGTTTCATGTGGTGATGGTTAAATTCAAATAGTGTCAAAACTAAATGAATAAGATAAAATGAAATAAAAGTATTTAAATAATCATTAAATTTGACGGCAAGGTTAGCGCGGGGGTCAAGTCATCGCCTGCTGCGCGGCGATTCGCGAGTTCGATTCCCGTACGGGACAGGTGTTTTGTATGACCTACAGAATTTTTTTTTGTAACCACGCCCACGACACGGGGAGGGCTCCTGGTGTAGGGCAACGTTTTTTTTTAAATAGAATAAAATTAAGTTGTTCATAAGATTAAATTATGCAACAAAGTGGACTTACGGTGTTTAAAATGTTAAATACCTGCAATGAATTTGGAGCTACCCCTTACCAAAATTAATTAATTTGTCGTAAAGTATTACTAAATGACACTGATAGATTAAATAATTATTTTCAAATACCAACCCACGTTATTTGGATTTTCTTTTATTGTTGCAGTTAATATTTTGGGAATAGTTAAATAAAGGGATTTAAAAGTCTTGCGTAGTAAATATCAGGTGTCGTTTAAACTAAGTCCTATAAATTATGGAAGAGATTGTTCGAACTCGTCTTAAACTGCTGAATGATTCAGTTGTTTCCCTTGTTAACTCAGGTCAAAATGCTTTAGTAATGCTACGCGAAAAGAGCATAGCAGTTGATGAGGCTCGAATAACAGCCGGCAAACTAAAGACTATAAACGAAAGATTTGTAACAGAAATGTACAATTATTTCAAACTAGCTCAGAACCCTTCGGCTGATGAAATGTCATTATACACCTCCATACAAATACAGGCAGAGGAGACTGTGGCTGAATTAGAGGTGAGAGCTCAGCCCCAAATATCAGGTCCCTCTAATAGCCCGTCGTGTGATAATATAAACATGAATATTACCAGTCGCTTACCTAGAATGGAATTGGCTCGATTTGATGGTGATGTTCTTAAATGGCACCAGTTCTGGGACCAGTTTTCTTCCAGCCGTAACATTAATGACGTGGATAAATTGTTATATTTACAATCCGTTCTTGGTGGTGAGGCGAAACAAGCTCTTGACGGCTTAGACACGACTAGTGCAAATTACAAGATCGCAGTAGAAACCCTTAAAGAGCGCTATGAAAAACCCGGAGCAATCATAGATGCTCATTATGTGGCTCTCTATCGTATTCCAACAGCGGGTAATTTGGTTAAAGAGTGCAGAAATGCCCTCAATGATATTGAACGTCATTACCACTTACGCGTTATGATAATGGAGAAATTTCCAGAAGATTTAATTTACGAACTCCGAATAAAACTCGGCTCAGACGGTGATTCTATTGAAAATATCAGAAAGAATTTAGAGTACATTATATCAGCACGAGAAACTTCTAGCAGATTAAAGCGAGAAACGTTAAAGAGTGACAACAGTTCATTGTCAGATAAATTTACGATCGAAGCTCTTCATGTTAGGTCCGAAAATAGACAAAATCAAAATAAAAGATTTCACAATAGTAAATCGTTTTCTAGTAACAGAACAGAAAGGAATAAGAAGTTCGAAGGTAGAAAATTCGATAAATTTAACTCAAGGAAAAGACCCTTTGAACATAATAAGACCCAGTCACAAAGAGTGAAGCGAATGAAGGTCAAATGCGTGTTTTGTGATAAAGATCATTTTAATGACGAGTGTTCAACCTTTAAAACTTTAGCGGAGCGTAAAAATAGGTTAGTAGGTCGTTGCTACAATTGCTTTGGTGATGGGCATAAGGCAAATGATTGTAAATCAAAAAGAAAATGCCACCATTGTTCTAAATTTGGACTTCATAATCGTGCCCTGTGTTCTAACATAGCTCCTGAAATTACCCCAACGAGAATATTATACGTTAATTCGGCGAAGTCAATCACGATATTACAAACCTGCACAGCTCACGTGTATAAAGTAAGCGACAATACGCGATACATTAACTGCAGAATACTGTTGGATTGTGGTAGCCAAAGGTCATACATTACTACAAGGATCACAAAAGAACTAGGTCTACCTATTTTGTTTTCACTTTTGGTGCAGGAACGCCACAAGAACTAGAGAGTCCAGTCGTGAATTTCAAAGTAATAACACGCAGAAATAAAACAAAGACTTTTTATGCAAACGTCGTTCCCCACATTACTCAGAATATTCCCTGCCCTTACAGTAATATTAAATTTATTGATGACAAATTACGAGATGACAAAATAACATTTGCTGATGATGGATCAAGAAGTGATCAAGTAGACATTCTACTGGGTAATGATTACTATTACTCTTTGATATGCAATGAAAAAATAGAAGTAGCAAAAGATTTGTACTTAGTAAAAACGGACTTTGGGTGGATATGGTCAGGGAGAAGCCCAGCCTTAAAAAATAAAGACCAACTTACAGTTTTGACATACGTCCAATCTTGTATCGAAACAGAAGCACATTTTTATAAACCTGACTTACCATTAAGGAATGACACCTTAAAACAACTCTGGGATCTCGAATCAATTGGAATTGTTGATTCGCCAAAGTCATCTAGGGATGAAGAAGCAGTCAAAAGGTTTAATGAAACTACAGAATACGAAAACAACCGCTATTACGTAAAATGGCCGTGGACGGAATATCCTCCAACATTATTACCAGTTAATTTCGGATTGGCTTTAGGGCGACTGACTAACCTTATTAAACGACTTGAACCGGACACGATTAAGGCATATGATGACGTTTTACAAGACCAACTCCAACACGGAATCATCGAAGAGATTAACAATAGTAAATTACCTACAGATCATCCAGTTCACTAAGCAGGATAACGGTACTGTCAGTTTCGTCCTTGGTAAATCTAGGCTGGCGCCAATTAAAGATCAAAATAATTTACAAATTCCGAGACTTGAGTTACTGGGTGCAGTTATAGGAAACAGGCTAATAAAATACGTGATGAAATTCATTAGATTACATATAGAGAAACAGTTTTTATGGATTGATAGTGAGATCGTTTTAAATTGGTACAATTCCGAAAAATTACTTCCGCCTTTTGTCGCCCGACGCATCACCGAGCTGAAACAAAACAAATGCTTACATGTACGATACGTGCCGACAAAAATGAATCCTGCTGATGGAGCTACTCGACCCGTCAATACAAAGGCTAACAATAAATACTGGTTATCAGGTCCCGATTTCTTAAGGATGTCACCAGAACATTGGCCAAATGACTTCAGACAAAAGAATGTTCTACGTAAAACCCAAGTTCTAACTTCCGTTGGGGAGGGTCTCTCGAATAATCGATGTATGAATGGAGAACAGGGCACAAACGAATTTAATCAAGATCAGAACGTAATAGTTGAAGATGAACCTAATGAAAGTGAAACAAGAGAAACAGAAGCCTCAGGAATAATGGAGAAAGATATAGAAGATGTAGATATGGAACAGGACAAAGAAGAAAAGGATCAGCCAAACAAAATTACTGAAGAAGAAAACAAAAAACTAATTGAAATACAGAATGAACACTTTCCAAAAGAGAGTAAAGGACTGCAGGCTGACTTATCAAGATCGCTTAATCTATATAAAGATGAGAAGGGACTCTTAAGATGTGGTGGTAGATTTGAAAATGCACAATGGGCTGAAGATAAGAAACATCCGATATTGCTTCCCAAAAACTCTGAGTTTACAAACAAAATAATTGATGATATGCACAAAAGTCACTATCATGTTGGAGTGGGACACACTCTATCGCTATTACGAAATAAGTTTTGGGTTCTACAGGGTCGATCTCAGGTTCAAAAGGTTTTAAGAACTTGTGTTCAATGTAGGAAATACGGAGGAGGACCATATAAAATGCCTTTGATGCCACCGTTACCAGCTGAGAGAGTCCGCTACTCTATCCCATTTACGTTTACAGGAATGGATTATTTTGGTCCTTTAAAAATTCAAAACGGGCCCGTAGAGAAACGCTGGGTTTGTATTTTTACTTGCCTGGCCGTACGAGCAATACATATGGAGGTCGTGAAAGACTTATCGGCCGAAGAGTGTCTTTTAGCAATTAGGAGATTTGCATCAGTTAGAGGTTTACCTCAAGTGATTACGTCAGATAACGCAACCCAGTTCAAGCTAACGTCAGAAGTATTGACGTCAGATTACTGTATTAAAAATAAGATTTCTTGGCGTTTTATACCAGAATTGGCCCCTTGGTTCGGAGGTTTTTATGAGAGGTTAATAGGTATAGTGAAAAATTGCCTCAAACGAACATTAGACAAACATTTAATCAGTAACAATCAGCTTTGTACGGTTATTAAAGAGATAGAAGCGGTAGTGAATACCAAACCCCTCACCCACGTTGGACAAGAGCTTGAAGAAATATTGACACCAGCAGATTTTCTGCGAATTGGAGGACCCCTGACTACTGAAATATCAGAAGACGAGTTCATAGAGCATGCGACTGTCACGAAGGAGAATCTTATTGAAACCTGGAAAAGAGGCCAAAAAATATTACAAGAATTTGTTAAGATGTTTACAGCTCAGTATTTGACGAGTCGAGAACGTAGAAGTTCTCACAAACAATCTCGGGTTGTAGTCAACAGCATTCCCAGAGTAGGGGACACAGTTCAAATAAAAAGCGATCTTAACAGTAGAGCCTGCTGGAAAGTGGGACGAATCTCAGCAGTTATAGAGGGTTCGGACGGAAAAATCAGAGTTGCAAAAGTATCTATGCCAGGTGGCGAGACACTGACTAGAGCGATAGGACATTTATACCCGCTAGAATTCGAAGACAGTGAGACTTTCAATTCAGACGTACAAGATTGTGCACCACACTTAGATAAGTCAAATAATGAAGGTACAGAACTTAGACCTTCAGTATCGACACCACCAGTAACAGAACTATCAGACCAGACGCTTGACTTACCTGGAGATGATCAATCAGGAGTACCAGCAACAAATAGAAACTCCGAAATATCAGCGATTACCAGACCAAAACGGGCTTCTGCACAACGATCTAGACAAAAGGTGAAAGAATGGACTAGACAACTAATTAATTTGATTCTTTGATAATGTAGTTATGATAACAAATCTAAATCAAACACAAAAGGGATAGGATTTTGTTAGATTGAATCTTGAATCGATGTTAATTCTCTATTTTAATGTTGCAATTATACTACAGATTAAAATCATTGTTTTATTCTTCCCTTAATCTTTTCTGGGCGCGGCAGTGTCGCGAAATCACGCGAATTTAAATTATGACTGATCATTGGTTTCGATTTCCAAAACATTGTGATGAATGAGACTGAATGATAAATTGAAAGACGGGAGAATGTATCTAGACAACAGTGAACGAAGCATTGCTCGTTCGTCGGAGCACTTTGTCGGCGGCGCGCGGAGCGAACGGACTGCAGAGGTGCGACGTGTGGGCATTGGGAGTTTCCATTGGTAAGTTTACTTTGGTCTTAATTCACATTGCCTATTTTAATCATGTGTGATATTTAGATAGAGAAAGATCAGAAATATAATGTGTTGTTATTGTGTTATCGCTGCGGCGATTGTATCAGTGTAATCAGGTTATCAGATGAACAGAACAGATCAGAACCGTGAGGTCAGGGGTGGCTAGAAGGGGCGGTCGGAGGTTACTTGCGGGGTTGTTTTACCCCTAAATTCAGACACTATGTGTAACTTGCGGGGTTGTTAAACCTCTATATTCAGACACTATGTGTAACTTGCGGGGTTGTTTAACCCCTATATTCAGACACTATGTGTAACTTGCGGGGTTGTATAACTCCTATATTCAGACACTATGTGTAACTTGCGGGGTTGTTTAACCCCTATATTCAGACACTATGTGTAACTTGCGGGGTTGTTTAACTCCTATATTCAGACACTATGTGTAACTTGCGGGGGTTGTTTATCCCCCATATTCAGATACTACGTGTAATCGTAGTCTGGGTCCAGGCCCTACCAATCAGACAGACAGATGCGTGTGCACCGTGTGTGCAGGTACGCATATTTGGTTTTCAGCTAACTTGTTAAAGAAAAGGATGCTTAATGACAGGTTCTACCAATCAGACAGTCAGATGCGTGTGCACCGTGTGTGCAGGTACGCATATTTGGTTTTCATCCAAAACGTTATGCAACAGGTTGCTTAACGACACCCTGGGCAACCCGGCAGATTCTCTGCCGCGGACTAAGTCTGACGAGAGGACTCCCATGGAGGGAGGCGTGGGATGGCCGGGTTCAACCTGGCGGGCCACTTCGTGTGGCCACCCGCTTTATGCGGGGAAGGGCGAAGTCCCCTCTTCTTGTCTTAAGAAGAGGTGTGGCTTTCGCTGGAAGCCGATTTCGGCGTCTACCTTTGTTGGTGGCAGAGGTGAGGCGATTCTTATCGCCATGGTGCTTTGCACTTTCTGGGGATTTTCCCTGAGCTTCAGCTCACCGCGCGGCGGTGGATCCAGTGGGGTCTGCCGTCGGGCAACCCATTACCCGCACTAAGCGGGCCGGGGGTTCGGCGCACTGAGCGTCGGACCGCGTGGAAGACAACCACAATAAAAAACCAACCGGGGTATAGAGCGGCGCAATTCTGTGCCGCTCCACAAAGTAGCTGAGCCAGGTGGAGAGTCCGGAGAGTAGTGGGAATAAGGCCTGGCTGTTGTCCCCTTCTTGTGACAGACGGAGGAGCTGCTGGGGGGTTTTTAGTGGGTAGGCCCGGGCACCACAATAAAAAACCAACCGGGGTATAGAGCGGCGCAATTCTGTGCCGCTCCACAAAGTAGCTGAGCCAGGTGGAGTCCGGAGAGTAGTGGGAATAAGGCCTGGCTGTTGTCCCCTTCTTGTGACAGACGGAGCTGCTGGGGGGTTTTTAGTGGGTAGGCCCGGGCCGTGTACGGTCTGGGGAGTCCCACATATCCTCGTGGTTTGGCTCGACCACGAGGAATGCGTAAATGCATTTTCCGCCCTCCCAAAAAAAAAAAAAAGGTATTTGTTATGCAATGTATGAAGTTGGAGCAGCTAAAAACTATGCAAGTAGCGTTATTTTTTATATTATTTTATTTGAATTTTATTCCTCTAAAGATGGGCTCTAAGGTTTTACTCGCGTTATGGAATCTACGATTGTATAAAAAATACAAACGACAAAGTACCTAAATAATATACGAGTATGTAGGGTAGGCAGGGTAGGCATATATGGGAAGAAGGCACCCTTCGTACGGTTTTGAAGTTTTTTTTTTCATTTTAACTATAAAATTTAAAGCAGCTGATTACATATACTAATAGGTATTTTTTAACCGACTTCAAAAAAGGAGTTTCTCAATTCGATGCGTATGTTTTTTTTTGTGTATGTTACGCGATTACGCCGCCAATTGCAGACCAATGTTCAAAATTCTTTTTGTATTCTCAAGATTATACTCCAATGGTGGTCCCACGGTTACCAAAGTTAGGATCTGATGATGGGATCCCATAAAAATGGAGGGAAATCCTTAAATTTTTAGGTGCGTCCGTGTTTTTTTTTTATAAAAACGTCGCCCCACACTAGGATTTTCTCCTGAGTCGTGGGTGCAGTTACAAACATAAAATATCACATGCACATACGCCCAGACCGGAACAAATTTCTGTAGGCCATACAAAACATCTGTCCCGTGCGGGAATCGAACCCGCGACCTGTTGCGCAGTAGGCGATCGCTCGACCTCTGCGCTAACCGTGTCAACCGTTTTGTGTGTGTGTTACGCGATTACACCGCCAATTGTGGACCGATTTTCAAAATTCTTTTTGTATTCGGTAGAGTTTACTCCTAGGGTGGTCCCTAGGTCACCAAAGTCAGGTTCTGATGATGGAATCCTATGAAAATCGAGGGATACTCTAATTTAATTTAGGTTTCTTACACTAAAAAGTTAAACAAAAAAAAACATTTTACAAAAAATAAAAACTGACTTCAAAAACACTGAAATGTTAAAAATAGTGTAAGAATAGGTACAGACCATTACATTTCTATATTGAAGTCGGTGCCCAACGACGATCTCCTAGAAAGTTTTAAAATTTGGCACCTATTCTTATATTATTTCTAACTTTTCAGTGTTTTTATAGTTCGGACGAACCCGACGAATCGAACCCCGCCGGACGGACCTCCCGATCAACATCCGGTGGCCTCAACCACTAGACCACGGAGGTGGTAAAAATTAGAATTCTAAGGGCTTGTTTCACAATCGAAAAGTAAGTTTGAACAGCTTACTTGATAGATGATTTGACGGTTGTTATATGAAAAATATGTCAAAGAATCTGTCAAGTAAGCTATTCAAAACTTATTTATTGATTGTGAAACAGACCCTTAATGTCATTTTATGTTTAGTGTTTATATTTTTCATAAAAGGTTCCATTATTGATTCAAATCTCAAATGAAAATCATTTTAATTCAGTATAACACTCATCTTACAAAAAGTAATTTTCTTTAGACAGGTAAATGTACGATAGATAAGTACTTTCATAACAAATAACAGCTCAGTCCTATAAAGTAGGACTTGGTAGGGATACCAAGTAAGTGCCTACACTATAAACTTCAAAGGAATACTGAAATAATTTACGAAACTTATCTACTAAAATATTATAAAGAAAGAAGATTTGTATTTTTGTTTGTAATGAATAAACTCAAAAACTAGCTCACTGGAAAGTCTCGGCGTAATTATTGTTAAAATGATTTTTAGAAATAAAGCTTTTTTTATTTATTATATTTTTTATTTTTAAAAACTACTAAGCTGATTTAAAAAAAAATTGACTAATAGAATGCTACATTATCACTGAGTAATATAAGGTTATAAAATAATTTTTCATACGGGAAAACAAAATTCCCTAACGAAAAACGAATATAACGAAGGCAAAGTTGCGAGCGGAAAGGCAGTCAGGAATACCTAAGCAACGCAAAACATTACAAACGGTAAAATAATGATCTCGAGTTCTCGCGCCGAGGAGTCGCGCGCTGCTGTCGTTGTGTGCGTGAGAATTTGCGCGTGTTGTATTTGTGGTGTAAACGCCAGACGGGAGGCCGAGCGGTGTGAAACAGATAGCATTTCAGAAAATACCTACTCGCGCCGCGCACGATTACTTCACAATCCTCTTAAGATGACTATCAATATGTAACCCAAGGAACTTAATACTATCTACTCTCTCAATTAATTTCTCATCGTGAGATAAGGTAAGCGGTAAGAGTCTTGAATTGTAAGAATGAAATTGAATAAATTTAGTTTTCGTCAAATTATTATTTAAATTATTTTTGTTCATCCATAAGATCACGTCAGTTAATGCATTATTAATATTAGCTTCCCAAGAATCTATGTTATAACCTTTTATTACAAGAGTAGTGTCGTCTGCATATTGTAAACATTTATGTGACGTAGAATCTGGGAGATCATTCACATAAATTACAAACATGAGCGGGCCGAGAACACTTCCCTGTGGAACACCAGTTTTAGTATACCGGTATTGAGATTTGTAATTTTGCTTTATGAGACAATTTTTTACATTCGAAATCTGTGTAATTTCCGTCCCTACTTAAACAATCTATTTTTCACACTTTTTTTTGTGGCCCGGCTGGGGTCAGCCACACCTATTATGCGAGGGTGTGTGCAACTGTACCATTTCTGACTTTTTGAGAATCTGTCCTTATGCGAACAAAGGAAAATCCGGCTGTTTCCTCGTGGTCCTACTAGTGGGACCGAAGATTCTATTGTAGCATTGTGTGCGTTGATTTATATAAATAATATATTTTATTAAATTAGATCTTCGGTCTTTTGTTTTTATCGTTAAGGGTGTGTTTGTGCTATTGCGGTGTGACTACAGAGAAATTAAATTAACTATAGTCACACTGGTGACTACGGATCGGTTCGGAGCAATACGTGGGTTTCGGCTTCGGTGCCGGTCTTTTTACACCCTGTATATCAGCAGGCAGATTTTCGCTCTTTCCGTTTTCAAGACGCGTATGGCTCGGCTGGTAGAGTTACCCCAGCTGAACCACACGAATCCTTTTAAGGCGAAACCTGTAATGATGATGGGGCACAGCTGGAAAAATAAAATAGATATTCATTGTCAGTATCTTTATTGACACTTTCCAAAGTACAGTTACAAGTACAAAACGATTATCATTTTAGAAACACAAACGTATTTGGAATAGTCATGACATTTTAAAATGGTGCCATAATCTGTATTGCTGATAACGAAATCGCTCATTGCGATCGGCACCTATATCTATCTAAAGGGCCATCGTTTACACACGAACCCTAACAATTATATAATAATTATAATATATTAGTAAATCACATACACATCTTAATTTTCTTAGCGTGACAAGATTTTAATTGATGTCTATTGCAAGATGTTCTAAGTGTCGTGTCTTAGACAAATGTTACAACGCCAAAATGAAATTATCTCAGTCAGGTGCACTAAAACACATCAATTTGAAAATTCCGGTATCCGGCAACTAGGTAATCCACGCAAAATTAATATCCGATTTGAATATTCAGTCTCGTATAACATACAAGTGCACTGTTGGAAAAAATATTCTAGGTCGGGAGAGCAGAACTCTTCAATAAATCGACACTGACCTGACTACTGATGTCTCGCTAACTTCCACATAAGTGCGCGCCTACACTAATTAATACCGTACTCGGGCAGTTTATAATCAATAATCATACACGAAAATATACAAACTTAAAAGATAAGTAAACAAGACGACCGAACTGGCGATAATGCCTTTATTGCAGCAAAAGCTCTAAATATTTGTATGAGAACTTTTACTATACGGATGCGGTAAATATTCGCGTTTTGCTGATAAAAGCAATAAAAATAATTTACGGTCACCAAAAAGTCCACTAGATACACGCTCCCGGTAGTGCAAAAGGAAGGAACTAAACTTCAAAATGTCGAGTGCTACCCTAACGATTTAATATTAAAAAGAAAACCTTACAAGCTCTAATTCCATTCAACATCCTATCTATGCCATTCCTCAGAATTCAATTCGCAAGATCTATCCCTGTCTCTCATTCTTTGTCTAGAACTATTTTACATACAATAGTAGGGAACCTAAACATCTACATCAACTACATTTCTCACGGACTACTACTTATCAATATATTATAGTATCGGACAGATTGTCAGGTTATAAAAACTCTTTAAATTCACGTGATCAAAAATATAGTGTTAATATAGTTTACACAAAAATATGAACAATACAAATATGTAAGTATATTTAATATTTATATGTAATGAATTACAATCAAAACAAACGGTGGAGGAGTAAATAAAGGTTTGTGTAGTTAATATTAAACTATTTCGTGACAAAATGAATCATTATTTAATGTACTCCGAAAATGGGTGTGAATATGCAAGAATTTTCTGTAGCGAATGGATCTCGAGAGGATCCAAATTGTCAAAATTGTCCATTTTTCACCCAAAATGTTTTAGAGAAAGAAACGTATTTTACCTCCTTCACATGGGTATCACACATCATTGCCAAAAAATAGCTTCAACATTATCATTGAATTCAAAGTAACTAATAGTGTTAATCGATTTTGCCAGTAGAGCATTAACCACCCACTTTTTTCAATCGATAAACAATTTATTAGCAGTATTAATCATTCAAATTGATAAGTCGCGTTTTAAAGAGAAATTCTTAGTCTATTGCAAACTACATTTATTCACATTTGTGACAGCACAAAATGTGAGTAAACTTTTAGACAGAAAATGGACAAAGGGAAAGTACAGTGTCACACACATAAACCTATGCTCTAAAACGACAACAGTAACGTAGCATTAGTCCGTGTTCGGGCGCAGAGTGCCGAGCTCGGTGGTCGGCTGTTACTTCTTGTCGGTGGCGTCCTGCTTCTCCTCCGTCTTGATCACCTTGCCCTCGCCTGCAACAAGGTCGGGGGCTGTACAAGGGAGGCTCATTAAGCGTGGATCGATAGGTGCCGCGGCAGTCTAGATCAGATTGCCATTTCGCCATGGAGCTGCGCGTGCGCCGACGTCGCCACAGGATTACGAATAACTCGCGCACACCGGGCGTCGATCTTTGCACCGAGAGCTCTAGCGACTCGTCATCGAGTATCATCACACGAAAGCTTATACAATAAAACAACAGTCCTAAAATTTAGTTGCACTCTGCAGTGAGGCGTCGGCTTGCGAACAACGCCGCCCTCGCCGGAACTTCACGAGTGTAACAAATACTACTTTCCGCAGGTGCAACTCTGCAAGCGGAAGGTGGAAAACTTGTAACAAAACCCTACACTAGCCCATTTGGCCAGTGTGGTGTAGTAAAACAAATTCCACCTCGTCAGAGGAAACTTGTCCAACAGCGGGACGTATATGGGTTGATGTGATGGTGATGATGGTGGTGGTGATGATGATGATGATTACTGACCGTTGGTGTCGGGCTCGGCGTCAGTGTGCGAGCGGCGACGCTTGCGCGGGAACTTCCACGAGCCCGGCGCCGGCTTCGGCTTCGGCAGCGGCTCCATGTCCAGCACCTACCACCCGGCAATCAATAACGATCACTCATTTTACATTACATTCAAGGGCGACGATTGAACTAAGGATGGTTCCTTAGTTCAATTGTCACCCTTGCGTCAATTTTGCGTAATTAAAAACAATAATCTTGAAGATGGACCTTATTTATTATTCATTAAATTTGAGTTTATTGAAATTTAACCTTGTCTTAGATAAGAATGTAATCTTGAATGTATTAAGGGATTCAGTGTTATTTCCGCAGGTTTGATAAAAATATAGAAGTCTTAATTGACGGATGAGCCTAAGCCCAGCCTTGAAGTAAAGAAAAAATATTTTTTTTTTCGTTTGTAAAATCTCACCTTGTGAATCTGCCTAAAAGCGATTTGTCGCAGAAACTGTTGCGCTGACGCGGTCAAATCCTCACGTTTTTGCGGTGGCAGGTTACCCAGTGCATCCTAGAAAATTATCAAACATGTAGCATAGCATATTATATATTCATAATTATATTATTATATAGGCATTGCACATATCGTGGTTGAAAATAATTGAAATTTATCATTTACTCATTTTATATACATAACAGGAAAGTTCTTGTCCTTCATGTCATCTGATGGTAAGTAACAATAAGGCTGTAGATGAGAACTAACTTCACCTGGATTCCTCAACAACTGAGAAGTTCCTCAGTTTATGGCTATCTTACTTACCTTAAATTGCCGAAACATAACAGTGTTAACATGGCGACAAACTTAGATCGAGTGATGTTAACCACTGGACCACAGGGGTGGTTTTCGGCTAATTACGTAACCAATTTCTTATATTATTTCACAGGCGTGCCAAATTATCCTACTTGCCACTAAGACCCAATCTCTTGGCCTTCTTCTCACCCGATAGTAAGTGACGATAAGACCATAGGTGGCAGCGAGCTTCACCTGGACTGAACAACCGAGGAAATGGCTGTCTCACCACTAATTGTTGGAACGTAACAATGTTATTAACTTGTTATTACGGTGACAAAGTTAAGACGGTGGTGGCTGGTCAGGCGGGTTAAGAAGCTCCACCGCCAACCAAACCAAACAAAAAAGGAAGTCGTCTCAACCGCTAACTTGACTACGGAGGCGGGTTAAATATGACATTTTATTATGAAAACTTTTGCAATAGGTATAGTGAAGTGGTGTCAGGCGGTTATAAGTTATAGATAGAAGTGTGTGCGAGACTGACCACTGCCTCTTTCTCGCAGGGGTCCCTCAGGCCAGGGCCGAGGTCCAGCAGCAGGCCGCCGCTGACGGCCTCCATGACGCGCCGCAGCGCCTCGCCGCACGACAGCGCAGCGCCCGCCGACGACAGTACTCCCGCCACCAGCAACTCCATGGCCTGCCGCAACCCAATCCACATTACCACGCTCCACTCTTTTCCCCTCTCCCACGCTTGGCAGGGGTGCGGTCCATAGTTTGATATCAGCGCTCGTGTGCGCTATTTGCACGCACACAGTCGGCCCAAAATTGCTCGTATGCGCATTTGTAAACGGTATGACGTAATCGATGATGTCACCGTCACGCTGACAGTGTCAACAGAAAAGAGGTAGTGCACTGTCTTCAAAAATGTCAACATATTAGTAGAACATACATATATTATTTTTGTTTGTTTCATTAGAATTTGATTAAGTATATCCATTGCATTTTATCTTTCCCGCATTTTATATTTTATCACCTAACACTCAGTGAGGTTGGCTGGAAGAGATCTCTTTCAGAGATAAGTCCACCTTTGTACATGTCCTATCTGTTTTTTGTTTTCCAGTGAATGTTTTATGTGCAATAAAGAATATATACCGGGTGTAACTGAACACCCCAATAACATTTAAGGGGCATATAAGTTAGATACTAAATGGACCTTCGGTGCTTGTCTGAGACCTGAGGGACAATCGCACTAATTATAACGTTTCAACCAAATCAGAAACGTTTCCGTTCCCATACATTTTGACAACACCTTGACAGCAGTCAGATGTCAAAACATATTGGAACGGTAACGTTTTGGTTTTGATTCAAACGTTGGTAAATAGTGCGATTGCCCCTCTGGAACCCCAATACATTCAGAGTTATTTGATTTTAAACTGAAAGCAAAAACTTTCAAGTGACAGCCATAATCAGCTCTTAACACAAAAGAAATTTAAACACATTATGCCACGTGACAGACGTGAGCGTAGTATTCCTCCTACGTATACGTAGGCCTGTCGGCACTTAATACCAAAAAATAATTAATTTAGTTTTAATGACGTGAGCGTAGTATTCATCGTACGCTTACGTAGGGTTGTCGGCACTTAATACCAAAAAATATTTTATTTAGTTTGTATGAGAAAAAGTAGCGCTAATATTTTTCCTACAGAATCTCTACTTCTGATGGATACATACCCTTAAATGTTATTGGGGTGTTCAGTTACACCCTGTATATATATATAAAAGTGCTCTGTAGAGATACTGAAAGCACACTACATGACGTCTCCCTCCAATTTTTCTTTGCAAATGACATTGACTGTCAACTTGACAGGCTCACAGATCGAAAGCTCGGTCCAAAATTGATCTGAGTGCTTACATCCATGAGCAGTGCAGACAATTTGAACGGGTTATTTGCATGCATGCCAACATTTGCACTGTTATCTGATTATGGAACGCACCCTAGATATACACTTTGTGATTAAGTGCATATTTGACAAGTTACAATGGTGGAGTAGCACAGTTTTATGTTGTGAGAGGTTTCTAGCGTTTTAACTATGTTCTCGATAGATAGGCTCTTAACCTACCTACATCTGCTAATGGTAAATGAAGGATAGATAATGAACTTCACCTCGACTCCTCATCTAGAGGAGAACTGGCTAACTTACGTACAATTGTCGAAGTATGTGTAAGTATTGTTATTATGATGACAATCTTTTTGTAAAATAGGGCAATCAGCTTGCAAGATGGAATCAGAAGTATACACAAAACTTAACAAGAAGCAGATCACATGGAGTACTCGTACAAGGAAGTATAATTTTGTGGTATGATATGTAAGATGCCAATAGTCATTATTATCCAAGGGAGTGGTTTGTATCTGAGTATGTACGTAAGTATTATTTTACAAACTTGGTCAGAAAAAAAGTAGAAAAAAATGCTAAAAAGACAAAATCGCTTATTTTTACTTTCTTAAATTTTTACATACTCACATGCTTTAGCTTGCCATCTTCTGTGTATTTACTGATGCAACTTACAAAAATATGTTACTGTAAAAGTGGCGCGATTATACACACATAATATGTCAGAAGCGTGGTTCATAAACAAATTCTGTGTTTTACTAGATACCACCAGGTTGGTTTAGTGTGTGAGCGTCCCCGTTCAAGACTGCGGACGCGAGTACGTGCACTTCAAGTCCTCACGTGCACAGCGCTGAGGAAGCTACGAATCTAATTGCTCATGTGCCGAGTGATTCTCAAGCTGTTGCTCAGTTAAAAATGTACAAATATCTGATATTATTACTAACAGAAAATTCATTTTTAAATTGAAACTTACAATTAATAAATTAGGTTATGTGCCCAGTGAGACGTATGTGGCCCCGAGGTATTTATTGGTGCTGAGCAGTGGGACGTTAAGATGTTGTTAACTTTACTTAACAACATTGTGATGTTGTACTGGAGATATAAATTCTTCTATATTGAAATGCAAAAGGGCGAGAGCTAAATCGCAGCAGAAGTTCGAGCACTGAACGAGGACAGGCCTAGGTTCTCTAGGCATATGGATTATAAGAGCCTAAGTTGTTTGAGTACAAATAAATAAATAAAAATATATATCAATGATGACTCAAACCATGTGTGAGATTTATATCTGTGACAGTGCTGTTATTTTCACTGTGTGAATTTGAAGTGTGTCAGTGGCAACAAGTCAACAATGTTGACTCTACACGTGAGGTGTGTATCATTGCCAATGGTGTGGTTTAGTGTGGTCCGAGATGCGCAAACATTACTAATATTGCGATCAGGGCAAGGGTCGTGGTCCGAATTGATTACGATGATATTTGTACTGCAATCATTTCAGACCACTTTCGTTTCTTTCGGTAGGTTTCGACACAGGAATTAACGTTAGTCAAAACACAATATAAGTTGAACATGTAGAGTAAGTTTTAATAGTCAACTAACTGTGCCCGCGTACCAAAAGTTTTGACATAATTGTCAAAAAAATTCTTGAGACGTCCACCCTTATCACCTATAAGTACAAATAATGTAGGCTATTTTTATACCTATATAAGTATAAAAAATAGCCTACGACCTATTCTCAGACCTACCAAAATACACAAAAAATTTCATAAAAATCGGGCAGGCCATTTCGGAGGAGTTTTGTTCACAAAACACTATGACACGAGATTTGAACGATATTTGACATTTGCGCACTCCAAATTTTTTTTGTCAATTACTATGTCGAAACATAGTTCGCGGGCACAAGTATCAAATAAAATTTATACAACCATAATGATAAAATCTCGTCAAATCGGACCGCGGTGACTGTCCGCCGCGTGGACAGTAGTGTCAAGCGTAGAGGGTAGATAGATAGACAGATAGCTACTCACGTATGGGTTGAGCGGCGTCCAGTTGGGTATGCGGCGGCACAGGTCGCGCATCACGCGGATGATGATGACGCACGACTGCAGCGTGGCCGCGCGCGCCTGCAAACAACGCTCGCTCAACTGGCCGCCCCCGGGGCGCGACGCCACACTCTCGCATGCACGCGTCACCGTCCAAAACTGCGTTTCCGCCGACTACCCCCCCCCTCCCATCACCGGCTACACGAGTGCGGGAAACGCAGCTTCTCGTGTTCACATAAAGCACTCGTAGCCACATGTTCATGGGAGCTCCGATCGATTTGTGCACTCGCACTTATTGACTTTGAAAATTAAAAAAAGAATCTACCGCTCTCGTCGAATGAAAGTAAACTAAAAAGCAAACATGTGACTAAGAAAAATACGTGCGCACTCCCCTTTGGCGCTCGAAAACAAATTAGCTCTAGTAAAACAGTTAAAACAGCTGAATATTCGAAAGCGATAATGTACGATTACTTTAAGAGAATGGAATGTGGAGTGCGCACACGTTTGAAATGTGGGCGAATGTACCTGGAACCACTTGGCGTGCCGAAGGGCGGCCAACGCGTCCAAACACTTCTGCCGCGGTAGCACATCCTTGTCGTCTCGCTTTATGTCGCCACCCTCTAGCGACAACAACACAAAGGGTGTTTGACCATCAAAACATCCACGAAAACGGGGCAAACACGGGAACACCCTAACAGCCTAACAGCCTACGTGGAGACCGCGAGGTTACTCAGTCGGACTAAGATTTTAAGCATACCACTAATCGCATTCCGACGTAACGCTCGCTCAATGCACTACACTGCACATTAAAAACAGGCCGCTTAAAATACATAAATCAATACAATTTTTTGAAAAGGAATACTATAGGAACCTAACCAAAAAATAATATGAGGTTATTAATAATTTAATAAAATAGAACACTATACATATAATATTACACATCCAATATAATGTTTGCTCCGTTTCATTACATGGCATATACCACGGCGCGGTCGCATCGCACGTGATATATACGGATAGATGATCAAAAATCCTTTTCTTCTCGCCGCTTCTTATCCTAATCACACCTAAAAATAAGCATCAACACATTGCCGGGGACCGGCGGTAAACTTTGAACAAATTATCCAGTTTCGATACACACTGCAATGCAAATATGTTTAATAAATATACATGTAAATATAGAAAATATAAAGATATAATTGATAGATAGCCTATATTTATTAGATAGTTTGTTCTGAGAGTTCGTATCTTGCGGCAGAAGGGCGTGTACTTCGACAAGCAGCTTACCACCACTCGTCTCGCAACTTTATCGGTGAGGCCGAACTATTACTGCCGATATTCATTTATCATTTTAATAACTTTTTCAGTCGTAAAATCCAAATAATTCAGTAACTTTTAATTGAGCAAAACTTTAAGGCGACACCGATACTTTCGAGTGGGCTACTTTTCACACTATTATAAAACTACTTTATGTTTTTCATATAAGATTAGAAGGCTAAAAATTGCGCTCAACAACCATAAAATGTAGTTTTAGCTTTCAAGTAAACACATTAAATGAATTGACCTTCACCTAAAATACTCTTAAATTCAGAATTCAATACATAAGCACGATTTAAAGTGTTGTAGTATAGCATACGTATATATATTCACTTAAGATTCTTTCTAATCCCATATGAAATTCGAGGACTCGTCACGACGCGTGATGACTGGAACCAACACAAGCATGTAGCGTGCACGGGTCTTATTATGTACCTCCAACCACAATTTACTATCTCGTCCAAAGTGATCTCCATCGATTTGTGACCGCGGTCGATGACTTTACGCAATGATGTTTGCACTTTACATTCGCAGTCGCTTTGAGGACACTCATCAAAGATATTTCTCAGCATATAGTGATTGCTAAATATGTGTAAAGATTGAACTGTAGATAAACGTCAAAAACTTTTAAAAGCAGACAAATTGTATGGAAAGTGCAACTATTTCCGAAGCCCATTAAATAACGATACAGTTTATGAATGGAATTAGTTTTTTGAGGGAAATATACTTTTTATAACTAAATGTTAGTTAAAAATGTGACAGCCAGGAAATTCATCGCCGCCATCGATGACAGCGATCAATTGGAGAGTTATTTGAATGCAGTTGAAGGGCTCCGATAACGTAACTTCAAGGTTAATTGTTATCAAGGTTAGATTTCAGTTGAACTTGAAAGAATATCTTTGTTTCTTTTGTTACATATTTGGAACGTAATCACAATTTAGGATACCTCATGGTGAATTGTTTTGTAAATGAAGTCACGACGTCACCATTGGGGTTACGTGATCAGAGATTATAAAAACACATAGCATAAGGAACTTAGTTTGTATACTAAAAATGTCCATGATACTTTCACGAATTTTAATTCCCTATCAATAATATAGCCACAGACAGACATCTTTCATTTGTCTAAAATTTTTGGCGTTAAAAAAAGAAGATTAGAACAAGGATTTGAAATATTAAGTAACACTGAAACTGAAAAGAAAATTGAATATTGTTACAGAATCAAAAATAATTACAAAATTGCATGAATACAACATTTACCCACCCACTAAACCCCACCCACCTAATAATATTATGATTGGTTCTTCTCGTGTTCCTAAAACTGGCGGTTCATACTTCCGAATCCATATAGCAAAGACACCTAATAGAAGATTTGCATTCAAAGTTACTCAATAACAATACAATGATATGGTTTAGTGAATGAGGAAATTTACTAAATTATCGCACATTTATCAAAGGACCCATACTTCTTAAACTAGTGCAAGTAGATAGTAATTAATGATCGTAATTAGATTCGTTTTCTAAAAACAAAATTATAAAGTTTACTATTTAATGTATGCACAATTTTATTTGAAGTTATGATAGGTTATTAAAAGAACAATAAATTACTGTATTTATTAAAAGAACAATATATGACAAAATAAGTACTACAAATTATAAGACATGCAATATAAAATAGACCTAATAATAGGGTTTAACATTAATCCAACTAACGCCAGCAACTAATTTCATGTTATAGATTTTGAAATTGTAACATTAAAAAATACCTACTTAGTTTCAAAATATTTAAAACTAGTCAGTGGCGATAGCTCAGGCAGGATAGACAATTCTTTAGGGAACAACCAATCCAGTTCTATGGCGAGCTATTTGAGGTATCACGGGTCCATAAGATTCGACTTAAAAAGTGGAAAATTATAAATCTATTGCTGTCGGATAATTCGTTAAGGGTAGTTGAAACTTTCGATTTCAAATAAAGGTTATATAAATTTTTTGAATATAAATTGTTTCTGTCATAAGTCGGGGGTAGGTAGCTCTATAAAAATACTTAATGTAAACATAAGTGCCAGTGTACATGTAATTAACGACGTGCACCTTCGGTCGCGCTACGCAGTCACACAAACTTCGATAATACAAGGTTATTTTTTAGTTACTAAAAAAAATTGTGTGCTCGTTCAGACAAGCAAACTGAACAACTTTCACTCCGGGACCAACTTTGAAATCGCAAAAAAATAATCAGTTGTTCCGTTCCATACATCTAGGTTCAGTGAATGTTGTACATATTTTGTATGGAACAGCTGATTTTTTTTTGCGATTTCAAAGTTGGTCCCATATTAAAAGGTGTCCAGTTTGATTGGCTCAACAAGCACACAAATTTTTTTTTAGTAGCTAAAAAATAAACTTGTATAGTCATTTCACGCGTATATTCGCTCGAAAATGCGTTTTCGGAGTTTCGCGTCACAGCGCGACGCGACCGAAGATGTGCGTCGTGGATTACGTCACGGCCTTCAGAGCAAAGTCTCGACATTCGGCCGTAGACACAATTCAAGGTCGAGTTCCTTATGTACGGTACGATGTGTTGTGTGTGTGTGTGTGTGTCTGTGTGTCGTACGGGCCGGCACTAACCGTTGGGCTCGCGCATGACGGCGGCGGTGAGGGAGACCAGCACGCTGGTGGTGCCGTCGGACACCTGCACGGCGCCCTCGGCCGGCAGCAGCTCCACCTTGTACTTCGGCTCCTCGGCGTTGCCCTGTCGGGTGACGACCGCCGATGTCAACGACAGATGCTATTTGTGGACTTCATACGTATCCATAATCCAAAGTGTTACGGGAACCCAGTTGCCGCTCTTTGACTGTTTATCATTTTCAAAGACAATACAAAGCCACCCATATTCTATAAAATTTGTTTACGAAAAGTTGCAAATATTACAAAAATTTTTTCGTCAGTTTATGGTATCTTTTTAACAATGATTAGAAAGGTGTTTCTGAATTGACATGTTCTACACTCGAGGACGAGCTTCAGTACGTGATGGGTCGGGACCTGCACCTGCTTAACGCAGAACACTGAGATATGACTGAGGGACGAGCGGAGCGACTGCCCTCCCCATCTCAAACACTCTAAGCTGTCACGTATTGTACTTGAAAAATTCACCAAACTCGAAGATGACAATAGGACGAGTCAAAGATAGAGCTATTTTTACTTTTTTTATACAACATGGGTGGCAAATAAACGTGTTCATTTGGTGCTGGAATCACATGTGCAATTGTCTTAAAAAACTTCAGAATAAGAAATACTAAATACATTACAACATTAATAAGCATAACATAGGATATACTAGTCGGTGTCGAGATACGCACCTTCACCTTGGCGAGGTGCGCGGGCAGGTCGGCGGCCACGCGCTTCAGCAGCGTGATGGTCGGCCGGTCGTGGCACAGCACCACCAGCCGCACCTGCCGGTCGCCCTTCAGCAGCAGCCCCTTGGCCAGCAGACCCACGCGCATCACGCCCTTCAGCGCGCGCCCGCCCGGCGCCGCCCCGGCTCCCGCCCCGGCCCCGGCCCCGGCCCCGGCCCCGGTCCCGGCCCCGGCCCCCGCCCCGGCCCCGGCCCCCGCCGCGGCCTCGCCGCCGCCCGCGCCCGCGCCGCCCTCGCCCTCGCCCATGAACGAGAACCTGCGCCCCGGAGATAGATGTTAACGCGACCACCGCCACTGAAGCCCGGCGCCCGTTGACGGTTTGTTCGAATGACGTAAGACTAACTTTTTTAATAGTTGCACACGAGCACAACTTACCTAAATACGTTCACTAGGACAGTACGAGCCCTCTTATAAGTAGTATCGGCAAAATTCCTAAAGCCGATTGAACACGATACGAGTGCAGACAAGTTCAAAGTTCTACTCGTCAAGTTCATATTTCTGCATACTCGTCAAAACTGCATATTGGTCAAACTTTAGATTCGTCAGATAATAGGTGAACTTCTTTTTCTTTAAATTTCCCCGATTTTTAGATTTACTGGCCACTTAGAATAAAAAAATATTATGTCAATAATTATTATGTTTATACTTACATGTTAGAGGTTATCGGAAAATATGTAAATATTGTTAAAAATACAAGTTATTAGATGTTATTAATTGCAACTAGGTTCCTTGCCGAAATTTTGATAGCTTTTTCTTATGCAAAATGGACGATAGTAATAAAGTGCAATTTGTTAAAAGTGAACGAAACAATAGTATATTGTTACCCTAGGGGTGAAAGTAACTTATTTAGGCTCGAGACGGGGTATGGCGCGCGAGCGTAGCGAGGGCGCCAATAGTTAGAGGGACTAAATAAGTCTTTAACCCGAGGTAAACACTGTGCTTTTCATTACGAATACAAGGAAAGTAAAAATAAAAAACATGAATCAGCTCTAAAGAACATATGAGAGAATTTTATTTTAATCAATGAACAACTGCTTTTGCCTCTTCTCTTTTGTATGAAATCTTTGCTATACGGAAGAATAAACAAAACTCTAAAACTCGAAAAACAAATGAAGATCGGATTGCCACTTTCCCGCTTATTTTGTTTTTTTTCTCTGTGGCCGGCCAGCTATCAATCATTATTTTTCATTTTCATCATTGAAAAAATGATAATAATATAATAATATTTTGCCCAAATCTAAGTTATTCTTAAGAAATAATTGACACTAAATTATAATAAAGTCATTTAAAAAATATATTACTTTTAATACTTAACATAATGGTTATTTCAATTTTACACCGTGCTGTAATTGAGTAGCTGTATAGAACGTCGGAACATGGTTTAATAGAAATGTGAAAATAGAACTATGTAGTTTCTTTTTTTTTAAATTTGACAGCAGCTGTCAGTTGAAAGTGATTCTCCCTAGGACTGAAAAGTATTACTTTCAACCCGCTCCTCAGGCAATTTAAGACCTACTTTCAGAGTATGAGTAATGAAAAGATATATTATTGTATACATTGACCAACATGGACCTGCAAAAGTGATTGTATAATGGCTACAGATTTAATTTAAATATTAAAAATAAACGAGGTACTACAAACTGGAGGAGTGTTAGACGTGATTTGTGTAACGGATCCGAAACTTTGAATATTGATAAAGATTCTGCTCTCCGAAGTACCGATCATCAGTGTGATCCCAATTTAAGTTATAATGAAACCCTCGTTATTATGGACAAATGTAAAGACAGAGTGATTTCGAAAATATCTGGCGTGTAGATTGAATGTTTAGTTTAAGTAAGAAAATTTGTTTTGTTTTAATACACACAATATGCTAATATTATAGTTTTATTTATTGAAAAATTTTAACTAGGTATATTCGACGATTCTAAAAGTTTGACCAATATGCAGTTTTGACGAGTATGCAGAAATATGAACTTGACGAATAGGCAGTAAAAATAAGCATCGCTTGACCAATATGTAGTTTTGACGAGTATGCAGAAATTTGAACTTGACGAATAGACAGTAAATACAACGGTTTTCCATCGCTTGACCAATATGCAGTTTTGACGAGTGTGTCGTACATCTTACTAATAACCATTGTATAAGCCTGATTTAGTTAAACAGTGTTTTGTCACGTTCACTCAAATGACAATTCAAATTCGAACAAAAGAGACAAAACACTGCTTAACTATACAAGGCTTAAACAATGGTTATTAGTATGGCCCTAAGAATATATTTTTTAAATAATATAATAATAAAAATTTGAAATTCAACTTTGACTGTAACCTTTATTTTGTCTTTTGACTTTTATTTTGTCTTGTGAACGGTATGATTATATCATACAAGTTTACCACAAGACAAAATACCAGAAGGTAAACAGAAAATTATTCCTTTACCAGTTATATTTATTGTCAACTACAAAATACTGTACCGTCAATAAGCACCGGACCTTAGATCCTGTCAAGAAAGGAAAGAATTCTTCGCGAATAACCGCACTCGCGTGATGCTTACGGACGCAATTTACTGACGCCCAACATCTCACTGTGGCGCATATACTTTCACGCAAATTGCATCGAATCCTTCTACGCAGAATTTTACATTTACGAGGAAAAAAACATATTTAATATACCATCATATATTCATACAGGCGATCGCTATGGAAAACAATAAATATTAAATGGGTAACTTTCGCCTGAGGTCTGATCGACAAGTAAAGCTAAGAAAATATTGTTCTTTTTTTGGTATAATATTCAAAAACCACGCCAGTAAATCACGTCTTTCATAATACCACCAATAGCCATTGCAAGCGAACTAGCATTCGCGCAGCGAGCAGGGATTTTTCCTTCGATCTCATTTTTCAATTGACATTCAAATCAGTAGTAATCAGTGTTTAAGACCAGACCAGTTTACAATCTGACGAAAAGATTATTCATGTTTAAGCTTGCTGTGTGAAAATATGGTGTAGAATTCTGCTACACAAAAATTATTTTCAAAAAAAGGATAGTGTTTTTATTACGTCTAAAACGGCTATTGTGGTTTAACTTTTAATAAAGGATCCATTATTCCAAAAATCAATTAATATAATGTTTTCATTTGTGAACTTGGCGAAGCGACAAAACTATATTGCGATGCAACAAGCAACCCCCTGGTGAAAGAGTAGGTTACGTGAACTAACCTGGTCATAAAGCGACTTGCCCAACACTCACTGCAAATGTATAACAATACTCGTTTAAAACATCGATGTTTAAACAGATTTTCAGATTATGACTTGGGCCCCGTTCCGTTTCGAGATTACAATACTCACAGTACTCAAGACTGCTCACGCCCGGACCGAATCAATACACGCGATAATAATGCCAATGGCATGCTATCGTTTCGGAACAATCGTGAACACGCTTATGTCAATAGTATCAAAACAAACAACCTCAAAAATAATTTAACTTGTAATTTCAATTGTATTCTGTGATATCCAAGCTTTAGCAGTTTTTCTTTGCCTTGTACTCTTTTCTGCTCTTTTAGCGTCTTCAGGAGACAGTTTGAGGTAAGATACTTTGTTTTCTTCTTCAACAAAAACTGGTAATTCTAATGTCGTAATTTTTTCCTTATATTTAATTCAATTTTTAGGATATTTGACTTTTTTTTGCCTTTAATTCAAATACACAGTAATTTTCAACCATCCAACTAGCGAACCAAAACAAAATGTCAACTTGATAATGACACTCACGGTGCTGACGAATTCGGCCTAAGCACTGTAAACGTTGTTTGTGACGCAATCAATGACGTCATCACATCCAACGTGAATACTGTTGTCGCGAAACGGGCCGCCTGTTAGCACGCTCACAGTGCTGATGGTCACTATAACCGCGAAACGGAACGCGGCCATACTCTGTGGGGTATCACTCGTTTCAACAACGCGCATAAGAGCGTGCTACAATTCGAGCTTATATAAGTTCCCATTATATTCAAAGAACTATCCTCTAACCAGAAACCATTCATCATCGGCTTTGTTACATGACATAATGACTAATATGTACAGGAAACACATTGAACGTTTTCCTCGATTTTTCTGAGATTCCATCATTAGAACATGACTTTGTGATAATGGGACATGGGGATAATGGTATAACAAAACTAATTTTGAAAATTGGCCCCCAAATGGAAGAGTAATCGAATAGATACAGTCCAACATAGAAAATCCTCTTTTTTTAAAGCCAGTTAATAGCAAGAAGTGGGAAAAACAAGCGTTTATTCCGGTGTATTCACTTGAACCAATAAGGGAAACTCAAATGCCATAAAAAATATATGCACTTATACGAAAAACACAAGCTTATTATTATACGCGCATATAGAGCCCTAGACCAGAAACTTTTTAGTGAGCGTTGTGCAAGTCGCCCAACAGATACATATATTTAGATTAACTTATTATATTTTATTACACCACAATGACAATGGACATATAAAAAGGCGAATCTCTGTGAAAATCTAGAGAATAAAAGGGTGTTAACATAATGCAACCCTTATAAATACATACATACACCCAACCTTGAATAAAAATAATTCCAAATTTTATATTTATTTTCGCGTGTAAGTTTAGAATTTGGACCAGCAATGATCTAAAATCTAAGCTTTCACATAAAAAATGTACTAAAATAAGAAGTATAATATCAAATGTGCAAATCATGGTTTAGTCATCAACATTCAAATAATAAGAATTGTCACGAATAGTCTGTTGTAAGTAGGTCTAGAAGATGTCTGAATATAAGAATTTATTGTTATTTTTTGTTTCATACGCACAAGAATATGTTGTAATATCTATTTTATTTTTATGTTATCACTATTACAGAATTATATTACCTTTGGCATTGGCATCCTTCACTCAAACAAGGAATGAAAGAAAAATGGTGATTCATTCTGCACTTTTCTTTCATTCGAATGTTTAACTTTTGAGGTAAAGATGCCAAAGACGTGAGGAAAATTAACGAAAAATGAAAGATTCCACCTTGCACTAATACACTCTCATCTCATATTGTAGTGCAATGTTGTATTGTGTGTGTGTGTGTGTGTGTGTGTAAACACAGAAATGTATCAAGTTATCTGTCCCAATAAACATTTAAAGTTAGTATCTAAAATATAAGCAAAGGAAATTCTACATTATCTAAACTTTTCACTACAAAGCCACAAATTCTACAGAAACAATCACAAAATATCCGTCTTATTACAAAACATGGTGTGAAATAGTACCAAAGTACAAATGTCAAGCTAAGCACCAATAAGCACAGATGACTGTGATCAGCCAACTCGGAAAAAATAACAGATTATAAACAAAAATAAATTTAACCTTTTAAAAAATAATTGATATGAAATGCCAAACTGACCGACACGTTAAATCTCACTAGGGTATACAAAAGTAGTCTTCTTCATAAAAAGTTAATTTGATTTTAAAGAAGCACAAACCTGAAAATTAATTCTGAATAAACGTGGTACTATCGTCCGTTTTAACGGGTATTATCTATGGTTTAATTATCCTTTGTAATAAGATGGTATGCATCTACTATAGGACAACAAACTAAATGTACTGTTCAGCTTAAATAATATTTCGAAAAACTCACTGATTTCTATTGGAAATCCTATTTTTAGTGTATTTTTCTCCATAACTAGGTTTTTCCAGTTTGATGTCTTCTTTTTTAATTGACAGTTTAATTCTATTATGCACCCAAATTTTAGGTGGTATTTCTCCGCTTTCGGATTTCTCTTTTTTAATATCTTCCTTTTTAACTGGCAGTCTACACCTGTGATTCATGGTGCATATTCAAATGGTAATAGTGAAATCAGTGAAAATGAGCTTAATGTGGTCAAAGTAAATAAAAAAGGAAAAATCCAGTGTTGAATTAATATTCGCATTGAAAACGATTCCACGCTGTCTATAGCTAAATAAATTACACACTTATTAATTGTATAAAGTAATGAGAGGTTGAATTTCGTGCAAAATGAAATCTGTTAATTTTTTTAAGTTAGCATAGGCAGCCCGGTATCGTTAACTACACTCGCGAGCAAAAGTTTGGAATCAGTTACTTGAAATTGGTTGCGCGTTATCTTGAGTAGTTAATACTTGTTTAATAATCGTAAAAATGACATCATTTTAAAGGTTCAACTCTTTACTTTTAAACTGATACCGAATTCATTAAAAACAAGCCAGTATTTATGGAGCCATTACGCATTAAGTGAAGGTGTATCGAAAAAACGTGTTTCAATTGTTTGATACGTCACGAGTTGCGACCTATTGACCCCCTATAAAAGCACCTGTTATCGGATTTTCTTTATCAGTCGACTTTGACACGTTGACCGGTACACATCTCCGCCACTTTTGACCCTTTACCTTGTACGACAATGGAGACAACACCTACAGAAGCAGCACAAATCGTAGCCCTATTGCAAGAAGGGCTCAGCCAGCGGGTTGTCGCTCGTCGGCTCCACATAAGCCAATCCTGTGTTTCGAAAGTTTATAAGCGCTTTCGGGAGACTGATGGCTTTATCCCGAGACCAAGATCTGGACGGCGCCGGTGCACATCGGAGAGGGATGACCGTTTTATCGTGTCAACCTCTCTCCGAAATCGGCATTTGACTGGTGTCGACGTCCAACAGGAGCTCCGAGATGTTCGTGGGGTAGCAGCCAGCGAGTGGACAGTTCGTCGACGACTCAAGCAAGCGAATCTGACTCCAAAAAGGCCTGCCACAGGCCCGAAACTCACGGCAGCTCACCGACAAGCACGCCTTCAGTTTGCTCGCACCCATCTTGATTGGGAGGTTGAGCAATGGAGGCAAGTCCTGTTCTCCGACAAAAGCAGGATGTGTTTGCACGGTAGCGACAGAAGAGGACGGGTCTACAGGCGGCCTGGGGAGCGATTTGCACAGTGCTGTGTCGCTGAAACAGTGGCTTATGGGGGCGGCTCTTGTATGATGTGGGCCGGCATTTCCTTCGATGGTAAAACCGAGCTGGTTTTCGTGCCTGGCGGGGGACGAGGAGGCGGTCTAACTTCGGACCGGTACATTTCCGATATTCTCCTGGAACATGTCGTTCCCTATGCGGGATACATCGGTGATGACTTCCTTCTTATGCACGATAACGCTCTTTGTCACACTGCCCGTGTAACAATGGAATACCTCGAAGAAGTCGGTATTGCCACATTGGACTGGCCAGCGCTCAGCCCTGACTTGAATCCCATTGAGCACGTGTGGGATGAAATGAAGAGGAAGGTTCGTTCCAGAACTCCTGCTCCTTCATGTCTGAATGAGCTGAAATCAGCGTTGATTGAGGAGTGGGAAGGTATTCCACAAGAATCAATTCAGAAGCTGATCAGGTCTATGAAGAATCGTCTTGGAGCAGTTATTAGGGCGAGGGGAGGGAACACAAAATATTGACACTAATTTTTAAAGATAAATAAAAATTTTATTTAATATTTTTTGTTGTTTTATTCATTCATTATTTTTCCCTATTTCTTTGTTTTCCTACCTCCTTCACTTAATCCGGGATAACTCCACAATTACGGGCTCGATATGAATTAATTTTATATCGATTTAAAGTGGACATTTGCACCTTTAACATGATGTCATTTTTATGATTATTCAAAATTTATTTAGTAAGCAAGATCACGCGGAACCAATTTCAAGTAACTGATTCCAAACTTTTGCTCGCGAGTGTATATGAAATGAGTGGACATCTAATGAAAAACCAATGCTTATAGGATTGTAATAAAAATTAAGGCAGCAACACTTACAATTGGTTGTCACGGCCATCTTCCTTGCCTTCGGGCTTGTCATCCTTCTTGTCGTCCGGCTTGGCTGGGCCCTTGGCTGGTGCTTGACCCTGGACACATATTAAAATTTTTAATTTCTAAAGCTAGATGATAACTGAAATATTTTTTTTGAGCTCTCCGCTCGCTTTGCTTTGCCCGCGTCATTTTCGTTTCCCGTGGGAATTTTATATTTTCCCGCAGGAAAAATAGCCTACTGCTGGCGGCTTTGCCCGCGTTACTATTTTCCCGTGGGATTTTTTATTTTCTCGTAGGAAATTTATATTTTCCTGTAGGCAAAATAATTTTCCCGTAGGAAAAATAATTTTGTAGCCTATGTTAACACTATGTGTACACGCGTGGTCTACTATAGTAGACCAGGGTGACATTTTAAGTGATAATTTTTGAATTATCCACCCTGGTGCGTTGGAATTTTAGGCTAGCCTCGGCCATTAAATTTGTCAGCGAGCCAGTAAAGCCTGCAAGGTCAGCACGTAAACACGTTTCTGCGATTTCGCACCAAATACGTTGGCCTACCATAGTAATCCGCGCGAGTATTTTGAGTATATATGAGTTTAACAAATTTAGGTAAGTGCTATTTGTTTCGATTTGCTATTTATTTTGTTCGAGCAACCATGGAGACTTCCTCGACAGTTGAGATGTAGAATAGAAATGCTAACGGGCACAGCTCAAGCCACACAGTATGATGTTACCCTCAAGATGGGACTGGTTGGTCGATGCGCATTTTGCTCTGTCAGAAATCGATCCATAAACAAATGGTGCAAGACATGCAACCAATGGGTTTGCTCTGATCATCAAGCTGTAGTATGCCTTGAATGCTATGAAAAATAAAGGCCTGATTGAATATATTTCTCATTTCTGTAGGAATTTTATTTATACGTAACCAAAAAACAAATTGATAGCAATTATAAAATGGTATACCATAGTAGGCCACACGTGTACTCATGTAAAAAAGGGGCGCGTGTACTCTAGTGTTAATCAAGGATAATGTAGCATTCCAAAGGTGAAACATTTTTTGAAATCGGTCTAGTAGTTTCGGAGCTAATTCAATACAAACATACAAAAAAAATCATTCCGTTTCCTTTAGTGGGCCCGGCGGATGCCGATCACAACGTCACCTACCGGGTCCAATTGTACCACATGAATCTTTCCTGGACCCATTCAAACGTAGATGTCGGCGTGCTCGGCCAGCGCGCGCCGGTCGCGGGAGGTGTCGGTGTCGGTGTCGGTGTCGGCGCCCTGCGGACGTACCTTGGGCCGCGCGCGGTCGGCGAGCGCGTCGGAGAGCGCCTTGAGCGCGCGCTCGGTGTGCGACACGGCGCGCTGTATGCCGGCGAGCTGCGCGTCCGGCGGGTAGATGTCGGCGTGCTCGGCCAGCGCGCGCCGGTCGCGGGAGGTGTCGGTGTCGGTGTCGGTGTCGGCGCCCTGCGGACGTACCTTGGGCCGCGCGCGGTCGGCGAGCGCGTCGGAGAGCGCCTTGAGCGCGCGCTCGGTGTGCGACACGGCGCGCTGTATGTCGGCGAGCTGCGCGTCCGGCGGGTAGATGTCGGCGTGCTTGGCCAGCACGTGCCGGTCGTCCGAGGTCTCGGGCCGGCGGCCGCCCGGCGCGCCGCCCCCGCCCGGGCCGCCCGCGCCCGCGCCCGCGCCGCCCGGCCCGTACCCGCCCATGCCCATGCCCATGCCGCCCATGCCCTGCGCCGCCCGCGAGGCACGACATCAACGAACGATATTCAACAGCGTCTCGCCGGTTACAAATTTATCATGTTTCGTCGACGTGTATTATGGACTGATCGCTTAAGGTGCGGCTAAACGGGCCGTACTTTTCGGCAATTTGTGGCTGCGAAGCGGCGACCGCAAACATTTTAAGCGATACCAGCCGTACGTGAAAATATTTCAGGTATGGCCCGGCGACAATAGCCACATATTTTCGGCATAGCCACACATTTTCACGTGCAACCGGCGTGTTGCCGAACGATCGCTTCACAATCGAAAACACAGCAGTGATGCCGGGCCATATATGTTGTGGCTCGTTTTGCGGCATATGTGCATCCCTTTTTTAGGCATTGCGCATTTGTCCGAGGCATAGGGAATTCGGGATTAATTTGCTTATCTGTGTATTCCTATAAACTAGAAGAATTTGTGGTTATTCTGTCTATAGTGCATTCACAGGTTGAAAATTGGATGTTGTGTTGATTTTTAATAAAATCTAAAATGACATCTGGGACGAACGAGAAAATTTTGGAATTTACAAACGAAGTACAGTTCCATCCAGAGTTATGAAACGTGAAAACGACACAATATAAAGATAGAAATGCCAAAAATGACGAGTGGTCTGTTTGTTGTTGCTGATAAATTTGAGAAAACAAGCGAAGAGGCTCATAAAAAGGTCTATTGAAATAAGGTCGAATCCACATTCGCGTCTTTTTTTTTTCGTTTAAGTTTTTTTTTTAAAACAATATAAACGGCTGCGACAAGTGCGACTTCATCAGCCATTGTTGCAGGATTGTGTAGCCCGTTTAGGAGTCTACATCACCGACCATACTATTGCAGACATATTGCACAAATAGCCCAGTCATTAATTGCAATGAAATATTTTTGTGATGGCTGGGCAATTAATTGTCAATGATGCAGCCACAAATTGCAGCAAAACAGCCCGTTTGGCCGCACCTTTATAGACAGATCATATAGGCTATTAGTAATTTAGAATAGGTAATCTGACATTTGTGTCTTTTGTCAATACCTAAATATAATTGAAATTTCTAAGATACAAACTCTGCTATTTAACTCGTTTCAATATTATTTTGACATTGTGCTCTCTGCTTTGATCCGAAAGTAATGTAAAGTATAGTATTGCGATGCCCTATAGGGCCATACATAAATAACGCCACATTTCAAGTGCAGAATCAAGTGAAACGAAATGAGGGGAGAGGTCCTCAGCTTAATGACGTCCCTTTTCAAAATCTTATATTGTGAGACCCGCCCACACCTTAAGCCTTCACACTTCGATCAATGGTGGGTTGAAGTGCGAAGACTCAATTTTTTTATTCCGCCCCCACCCCAAGATAAGCAAAGATACGAAATTCAAAGTATTAACAAAAACACATTATAAAATATGTCATCCCATTAAGGAGGGAGAATCTTAACAAATGTCACCAGTTCTGACGAGAAGGAGGGGTGTCCAAAATCATGAAGTTTATGTGACGTTATTTATGAATGGCTCTTAACAGGGCTCGTGTTGGAAACGTAAAATGTACCAATTGTAATCACATGAGACAATAAATTATGACTAACTCTTGACAGACAAAATAAACACCCAATCAAATAAAGCGATGAGATAGTGTATAAAAAATGAAAATAATAAACTTCAGTCCTTTTATAAAAATTGATACTACGACATATGACCAACTTAGTTGTTTGATGTATTACACTGAAATAGTTCATCTTGAAACAAACGGTTTCATACCGGGGACGCTAATCCCTAATAGCACATTATTATCTCATGTTCAACATACAGTTTTTAAATAGTAGATTAGTAGCTAAGGGCTGTAAGGCATCAATTGCAGCCCGAGATAATTAGCGAGGGCGCCTATATTTCGAGGGTGCAATTGGTAGGTAAGTAGGTCCTTATTACCCCCAAATAGGGCTTGTAGGTGACCAATAAGCGCTCAAGGGTAATAATGTAGCTTAGAAAGCGCTAGGGCGGTAAGTAATTAAAACAAATACTTCACTATTTCAAAAAGTTCACGTCATCTAACCATCATACTGGCAATAAATTACTTACAGCCCTAGGGCTTTTCTAGCTACATTATTACCCTAGAGCGCTAATTGGTCACCTACAAGCCCCATTTGGGGGTAATAAGGACCTACTTACCGAACATGAGAGATTTAAAAACTTTTTTAAGAACTGTATTAAAAATATCAATTTTTTTAAAAAACACAAACAATAAAAGCGGATTTACATTGGGTAAGTGACTGACACCAGTGAATTTCAGTGCTATTACCAATCGGATATTGGCATTGAGATACTAGTTTCAAGACAGTATTGTACAGTCAGTAAGCAATCCAATGATAATTTAAATGAACCTAGTAAAAATAACTGCCTACTCTTGTATATTCTTATTGAATTGCTACATTTAGACAAGGTACAGTGTGTTAATCCATCTGCTCATCAACTTATAACGCAATAAATGAATAAGCCGTACATAATCACTAATTCGTACGAGCGTTAAAAAAGCGTTGCTTTAAATTTTGACGTTCGCGCGTTTATAACGTTCGCAATAGGATACGACACTCTACGCTCAAACTCAGTTTTGAAAATACAACGCTGCTCTGTAAAAAAGCGCTGCCGTGTGAACATATACATGGGAACGCATCTGTTCTATTTGAACGCTTTTTTAACGCACGTCAGAAAGGCGCTCGTGCGAACAGGATCTAACGGCCTTATTAATAAAAATTTTACTCCTTGGATCGTCCTCGGATTAGGTGCTCTTGTGTTTTGTCTTTTTTCCGCACAGTCATATGCCAAAATAAGGCAAAACACGGAATAACTGAACCGAGGATGATGCGAGGAGTCAATTTTTTATTAATAGGACCGCCGTAACGGTGCAACGAGTCGTCGAACACCGGCCCAATGTGAATCCGCCGTACGGCAACGCGCCAACGCCAACGAGTACTGGCTCGCCGTGCATACTGTACGTGTATACTGACGTGGTGGTGGTGGGGGTGGGGGTGGGGGTGGGGGTGCGGGTGGTGATGCGGAGGTCTCGGCCACCAGGGCTCGGGCCCGTCCCAGTAGCCGCGCTCCTCCTCCTCCAGGCCCTGCCGCCCGAACTGCTGCACAACACCTTCACCTTAGCGCTACTGGCCACCCACGGAGGCGTGGCTTCATACGCGCGCATTCGCTTCATTGTACGCTCGCTGTCTTCGCCTTCTCGCAGCTCACATACAAAACTATGAAACTCTGTCAACGTGGCGGCAGCGTAGTGGCGCTCGCGTCGCCGCACGCGAGCTTCGTGACGCCTGCCGTACGGCACGTTATACGCCTGGGCGTACATCGAGTGATCGCACGTGTTTAGTTTAGTAAAAATGACGGCTAAATTTATTAAAATAGTAGAAAAACACCCGTTCGTATACAATAAAATGTGTCCTTAGCCGAATAATCGCAATAATCGAGCTGAATATGAGGTGGCGTATGAACTTAAATGAACGAGTGAGCACCTACTTATATTTATTTTGTACTAATTTAACATGTAATAAATAACATAACATTTATTCAATGCCACTGTATGTAGTAATAAACAAAAATAATGTTTTCGTCATTCAACTGCATCGTCACAAATTATTGAAACCGTACGCGTGTAATACGCCTCGTGGACAGAGTTTAGTACGCCGAGCTGCACAAGCTACACGGCGTATTTTGAAGCGTATACGACGATACGCCTCCGTGGACAGTAGGCCTTAGCCTCCACCGCTACTTAGGCCTCCACCACTGTTCACCGGAGGCGTAGCTTCACAGCTTCAAAATACGCCGCGGAACTTGCGCGGCCCGGCGTACTGACTGAACTCTGTCCGCGAGGCGTATTGCACGCGTACCATTGTTCCAATAATTTGTGACGATGCAGTTGAACGACGAAGACATTATTTTGGTTCATTGCCACATACGGTGACATTTAATAAATGTTATTACATGTCATGAAGCTCGCATGCAGGTACGCGAGCGCTACGCTGCCGCTGCGTTGACAGAGTTTCATAGTTTTGTATGTAAGCTGCGAGAAGAAGGCGTACAGCAAGCGAACAATGACGAATACGCGCCTATGAAGCTCCGCCTCCGTAAATAGTAGGCCTAATTCAACAGCTCAACAATTTAGAGGGAATCAAGTGAGACTAACACTTCCTAATTATTTCCCCTAGGCATAATGAGATTTTATTTTCAAAAAATATTGCGTGTGCTTCATCATCGCTCCAAGCCATATATACATCCCACTGCTGGGCACAGATGAGGAAGAATTGGCCTCCTACACCACCACGCTCGCCAGACGGGTTGATGTAAAGGGGACGTCAGACAGAAAGTGTGGCGGAGCTGGGTGTGGCAAGTCAATGTCCCATCAAATACGTATACTTTTATAACGAGGAGGACAGACACCACACACCACGCCAACGTCAGCTTGGTGCCTTCCCCCAAACATTATAATAGAATAATACAAAGCTTGGCGGGACATTGGCGTGCGACACACAGCCCAGCCGTGCTGTCTGACGTCGCTTGAGGTTTTGTTTCAAGTTTTTCATCTCTCAGCGCAGATTTAATTGCAGTAAATGTCCTCAGTCGGCTCTCACGACATCCACGGGTAGAACGTCAGCGACGACACGTGTATTGCGAATCCCTCACCGCACGAATCGTGCTCCAATAACTAATTAGCATCTAAATATTGTTTTCTTTAATTATACTAAACAAAATTACTAAAAAGAAAAACACACAAAGTAAGGTGTAATGATTTTCATGAGACCGAAATTATCTGATTTCGTACATTTAGAGGGGTAGAAAGGTCATCATCCAAAACAATCAAGTTGGCACCCTTTTACAACAAAATTTTCAAACAAACAAGTTGCCCATCTTAAGGTAAACGGCTAGTCGCCTTTTGTACATATGCTTTCCGTAGGATTTGCAAAACAACCCCTTCAAGAGCTCGATGTACATATACCTATGCAGTGAAATTAAATTATCCAAAAATTTTAATGCCTGGTTTACCCTTCAAACTAGAACAGCGATGCCAGCACTGCTGCATGGCGGGAGACAAAGGGCTTATAACAGTTTAGTTGGATGCATGCATTCGATCGGCAAGACCTACACAATCCAACCAACCGGTATAATAGAAGCAGATATTTTCCTACTTCATTTCGTTAAAAGGTGGTGGACTTATTCTTCATGTTCGGTTTCATCGTAACATATTCAGTAATATCAAGTGTATCGTGTGATAAATAAATAAAAGCGATGTGCTCACGTCGTGCATGCGGCGGCGCGCCCAGATCTCGTCGCGCACCATCATGCGCTGCGCCTTGGCCTCGGCCAGCTTGCGCTGGTGCATCGACGGCTTCACCTTCACCTCCAGGTCCGGCTGGACCTGTCCCACGCAACAAAAACTCTCAACCAAAATGCTTTTTAAAAATATATTTTTTTTTTATTTTGCTTATGTTAATTGATGTGTATGTGTAATTTAGTAAGCAGCTTTCAGAAATATATTGCTGTATTGTATAGACAGTAATGTAAATATGTACTAATGATCAAACAAATGTACAAAAAAGTCTAAGTTTATATTTTGAACATGTGAATCGACCTCATTGAAATTTGCAATCATTTGACACCCGGAACTCTTGGCAGCCGCAAGCGGCCACCAGGCTCTACGGGCGCCTCAAACCTTTTACTAAGTAATCATTGGAGGATTCGACTATATTCAAAAGTATAACTACCTGCCCCCGTAGCACGACCACCAAAACACGATATGATAAAGCGATTTATCGTGGTGAACTGTAAAAATACGACGAAACCCTATTGTATTTTGACAGTTCATCGCGATAAACCACTTTATCATATCGTGTTTTGGTGGACGTGCTAGGGGGGCTGCAACAGTAAAAACCGCAGCATAATGTAAAGTTGAGAAATTTTCATATTTACAATATACTTGATTTGAAATTTGTCACAAAACGATCGGCGGGTGTGTGTGCGCGTATACGTGGCCGTGCGTGTGTGTACGTGTGCGTATACGTGTCCGTACGTGTGCGTGTAAGTGTCCGTGCGTGTGTACGTGTGCGTATACGTGTCCGTGTCCGTACGATTGCGTGTACGTATCCGTACGTGTACGTATCCGTACGTGTGCGTATACGTGTCCGTACGTGTGCGTGTACCTGTCCGTGCGTGTGTGTGCGTGTACGTGTCCGTGCGTGTGTGTACGTGTGCGTGTACGTGCGCGCGTGACGCGCGCGCGGCGGTGCACCGACCTTCTTCTTGTACTGCAGCCGGTGGCGGCGGCCCTTCATGTGCATCTCCTTCGCGTTGGGGTCGTTGAACTTGCAGTCGCACAGCTTGCAGTTGAAGCTGAGCGCCTTGCCGTCGTCGCCGCGCAGCTCCTCGATGTAGTCCTGGCCGACGGGCTGCACCTCGGGCTCGGCGTCCGCCTCGGAGCCGCCCTCGGAGCCCGACTTGTCCTCCTTCTTCTCCTTGTCCTTGTCGCCTGCGGCCGGCGCGCGCACTGAGCTGAGTCCCCCCGCGGCGCTCGCCACGAACGCCACGCTCCTGGCGCCCTTCACGGCGCCGGTACTCTTGCCGGTGCCGGTGCCTGCGACCGCTACCGATTTGGCTAATGTCCGATCCTCACCGCTCGAAGCCCAGTTTGCCCGGTATATCGGACGGCTTTTCGGTGTTTCATCGAGTCAAATGACATTTAATTTAATACTACGATTGAATTTGGGCCTTTTCTAAGATTTTACTCTTATTCTTGTATGTATTTCGTTGAATGTGAAAAGTAGAATCAACGGACGAAATGCCGTTTAACTTTTAAAAAAATTGTGTTTGTAGTAAACACACAGGTGCAACATTATGACCATCACATCACAAAACTCTATTGGCAAATTATCGAAAACGAAATAAAAAGGTTGATTTTGATAAAAAAGACCCAGTATTTCACACACTCCATATCTGTATTGAGTGATGTAATGATTTAAACATTTGGAAATTTTGAATATTCTTACGAAATTTTGACTTTTATTACGTCCAATAGCCAAACAGTCGCGTCGCAAGCATACAGATATGATAATTGTGGCATTCGGGGGAACCAGTTCAGTGTACACATATTGTGTAAAAAAAATATGATCTCCAAATACTTAATGGACATCATATTATTTAATATTGCAATAAAAAATCTTAACAATAGACAAGCTAGTTTCAAGAAAAAATCAATACATCTACTCTCTTAAACTTTTCTAATGATAAGCAGTCCTCTGTACTTAAAACTCAAAATGTAATTGACACTGCAAAATACATAAAACTTATCATTTTCACAATTATTGAATAAGTAACTATAGCGTGTATGTTATATTTAGAACTTAGTATACCAATAAAAAAATTTGAATAGTCACAACCATAAAATACATTTTGAAATGAAATTAATAACTGTTATTATAAGTAATATGAATGTTAATAAAATTATTAATTTAATATTATTGAACTAAAGATTTTGTTTACACAGACACTGTGGGTTTAGGTATAGAGGTCGCTGATTGCACTTATAACTATAAATCCCTGATAAATACAGATATAGCAAAAGAGTATGTCCAAACATTGAAAGCAATTGGCAATTGATGTTGTAAAAATAAATCAAATTACATATATTGCTGTAATTCAGCACTTTATTGACGTTTGTGTACTTAATTATAGTTCAAGTTTTTAGATTTACTTTTTATATTGCAATAGTTGGTATAATTATTATAAAGGCGAGAAGGCAAAGCAAAGTGAGATTAAATTTCAAATGAAATAATTGATTAAATAAAGACATTGACCAAACTATAAAAATATGCTTAGTCCATCCTATATTGCAACTACTTTTCGTGATTATTAGTGAGCAGCAACACCGAGAATAATTTTATGTTAGTATTGGTTATCAAGTTTTTATTTAACAATATTAAATGTCAATTTTTTACATTTATATTTTATATTTTATATTTTATTTTCATGGAAAACAAACAGCATACAATTATCGGTAAAATATACATATAAATGTAAAACTAACATGCCTTAAACAGTTTTCACTTATAAAAATGGTACTTAATCCAAGTGATTTTATTCCACTATTTATTAAATTTTATATAGGTAATTATTGTGCTTAGGTAAAGTAAAAAAAAAAATTATTTTTTTTTAATGTAATATCGATGCAAAAAGGAAGCCATATTCACGTTATATCTACTTTTCAAAAAATTGGGTATTAATTTTATTATTAAAATAATTAGAATTTGCCACAAAAAGGTCAACATGCATAGAATGTTTGCGATTGAAATTAATAAAGATTCTATTTAAGTAGCAATTTTTTCTATAATTTGTACGTGCATCGGTGTGAAGTTTGAGGTAATTTCTTCTGGAATTGGCGCGATTTGGTAATTGCATATTAATTTTCGACAGAAGTTCACTGCAGTCAATTTTATTGGTAACAATATTCAGTAAGAATTTTAAGTCTGCCACCTCTCTCCTGAGACCCAAAGGTAAAATATGATGATGTTGGCAATTTTCGATATAAGTTGATTTAGAATTTATTTTGTATTTATAATTTACGTATCTTAGGAATTTCTTCTGTATTTTTTCTATTTTATCTATGTAGACATTATATTGGGGGCTCCATACCTGACTCGCATACTCCAATTGACTTCTGACTAGTGAACAGTACAGAATTTTCAAAGATTTTACAGTACGAAAGTTTTTGGTACTCCTCATGATAAAGCCTAAGGTTTTTGTAGCTTTAGATGTTATGTTGTCAACATGCAAGTCAAATAGGAGCTTTGGATCGAGAATTACACCTAGATCTTTTATGTATTCGACGCGCTGGAGTGATTGCTCGTTTAATTCGTAATCGAAACACAATGTGTTTTGGCTTCTACTAAATGTAATGCAATTACATTTAGATACGTTCAAGTTTAGTTTATTAACGAGACAATAACTATGCAGCCTGTCGAGATCCTGCTGTAAAAGCAGACAATCATTCAATGAATTGACTTTCCTGTAGATTTTCATATCGTTATATTTATGTTACTAATGATATAGTATGAATATGATGAACTACACTCATCATAATGTTATACATTAATTGATTGAATGCACTATTACAAAATATTTTTGGGTTAGCAAGAAACATAATCTGGTGCTCTCATATGGCCGGTTACCCACGGTGCGTGATTTTACGGGCGCCCTCGGGCCGCGTCGAGTTGATGTTGAAGTGTTGCTTAATTTTGTCCAATCGGCACTAGTGTTGCAAAACTCAAGTGTCGGAAAAATCGCAATCCCAATGTTGATCCATCCGAGTTCAAGAGCGAGCCTCCGGGGGGGTTACCGTCTAACTCATAGCGATCACTCGCTATCGCTTTCGTGACATTAGAACAATAGCTGTAATGTCATCTGTGACATTGAAACTATTGTTCTAATGTCATGTTAACGATAGCGAGTGCTCGCTTTGAGTTAGGCGGTACGGCCGCAGGTTGAGCGGTGACATGGTAGGTGCACAATATAGAGAACGATACAGTAGCCCGACTCAGGCGTGTCTTTGAAATTTATACCTAAAGTTGAACTGGGCGCTAGGGTCGGTATCTACAAAAATCGGTGAAATCGGCGTGTGCGTAGAGCACATCAATCTCGGTCGGCGCGCGACGTGACACTGCGTCGCTATGCCGCTCAGAGCATGCTCGGCGGCCGTGTAAACGACGTTTGTATGTGTGCGTGCGCCGATTCGTCCCTTTGTATGGAGTCAAGCTACTGTATCGTTCTTTATATTGTGGTAGGTGTGTGTGCGTGTGTGTCTGTGCGTGTGCGTCTGTGCGTGCGCGCGCGCTCGCTCGCTCACCTCCGATCTTGGTGGGCTCGGTGGAGGGTATCGGCTTGCCGAGCATCGTGTGCAGCTTGACCACCTTCTGGTGCTTGATGCCGCGCACGTGCGCCGCGTACGCGTCCGCGCCGGTGCACGTCACGTCGCACAGCTCGCAGCGCAGCGCGCCGCCGCCGGCGCGGCCCGCCCCGCCCCCCGCGCCGCCCCCCCCGGCGCCGCCCCCGCCCGCCGCCGCCGCCGCCGCGCCCGCCGCCGCCAGCTTCACCGCCGCCTCCTTCTTCTTGTGCTTCTGGCCCTCCAGGTGCTCCTTGTACGTCTGTCGGCCGACCGCCGGACGCGACGAGGCGCGTTAGATTCTCCGTCCGGGAGGGTCGCTCTCGAACCGAATCCGATCGATCGGCGTTGAGATTGTGATTTTTCGTACGCTTATTTTTGCGCAATGGCTCCGTATTGTGCGGATTTTGGGCGAATCGAACTCTAGTATTATTAATTTTTCTCAAAATACGGATCCAATTCGACGCTGCCGGTGTTGTTACTCGAGCGTACGAAAAATCACAATCCCGATGACGATCCGTCGGAAATGGTTCAAGCGAGAGTAGAACCCCACAGAAAGGAGCGAACTCGCAGCGATGTGACTCACTCGCGCGAGTGTAGTGGACCACCGCTTGCGTCTTTAGGCATTGCGCGAGTTTGACGCGAATCGCGCGCGTATTCGCACCTCTCTGAACAGGGTTTTGGAGAAATACTGCGCGTTTGGTGCTCGCGCCGCGGGAATCTACCGTCATCCATAGGCATACATAGAGGCGAAACATTCTGGGCTCACCCCGCAAAATTAAGTTACGGATTCAAAATTCGTATGATAGATGCCAAAATACTGATAAGTTCACACAAAAATAGTAGGCCTGCACCAGAGAACCCCCGTGTGATATCACTAAAACTAGCTTTTGTTTATTATTTCAATTTTGTTCCACGTTTTTCTTTTCGTTTTCATTCATTCACTTCATTTATAAATGAAATTACCAAACTAATAACATTTGCAAATGACATTAACATAATTATAACTAAACAAGCTATCTGATCTCAAATTGAAAAAATGTAGTATATGTCTGTTCAATATACACAAAACAGAAAAACAGTGGAAGTGCCATTCATTAATAATACTTATAGACTGTTGTTGCCAAATTTTCCTACAAAACACAAATTAATATCACAATTAGGAAACATTTCGTCGACACCATAAAATGAGACAATTTTTTTTTCATGTAAACGGAGAAATGCGCGACTTCCACTGTTTTTATCTGTTCCGCAGTTCACAGCTATCACTGAAAAAGCGCGAGCGACTGAGTGAGTAAGTGAGTGACCTGCGGTCCGGCGCAGGAGATGCGGCACACGTCGCAGTAGTGCAGCTGCTGCGCCTTGGGCGGGGGCTTGGGCCGCCGCGGCTGGCCCGCGCCCACGCCGCCCTTGTTGTAGTTCTTCCACCCGCTGCACGCAAACAATGCCATTCACAATAAACAACAGACACAGCGACAGCGTACAACCCATAAACGAGCTCCTGCGCTGACGCTGTCGTAATTTTTTCGTGACAATTTTTCAAGACAAAATTTACCACATCAAAGAAGCGAAGCACAGGCTGCCGAGACTGGACCCGGGTCACGCATTATCTCACAAATTCAGTGACAATCTCCGTTTTAAAGAGAAGCACGGCGGCGCGTATTTAGTGAGATGACGTGATAAAAATTTCTTGACGCTCGTCAAGAGACACGTGTGACTGTATTTTATCACGAATTTCTTGGCGTGCCTGTGCTCCGACTGCTGCTACATCCAAAGTATTAAAGCCCACGCTCCAACCACAGGAGTCGGGGCACAAGCACGCCTAGAAATTTGTGATGAATCTCAGTCACGCATGTTCCTTGACGAGCGTCGAGAAATTTTTATCCCGTCAGTCACACTATACACGGGTATTTTTTTATCACCCTGGAAAATTTAAGGGACGCTTTACGACATGGTATTAGATCATTCTAATACCATGTCGTAAAGCGTTAAATATGAATAAAAAAAATAACTGACTTACTTAATTGTATATAAATTTTCTAAAAAATCCAAAAAATGCTGCACTAGTGGAGAGCAGCATTTTAGAGATTTTTTTTTCCTTTTAATTTTTTATATAATAATCGATGTGTCCTGGAGCATCCCTAAAATTTTCCAGGGTGATAAAAAATAACCGTGTATGCGCACTGCCGTGCTACTCTTTAAAACATAGGATATTATGTCACTGAATTGTGAGATAATGTGTGACTCAAGTTCAGGCTTGGCAGCCCGTGTTCCGCCTGCGGTAGCAACTAAAATTTCTTATACTTACGATTAAATATTAACTTTATCATCTACATCTTATACATCAAAAAAAATCTTTTAAAACTGTACATTAGATTATGTATATTGTACAACATAAAAAAGAACATTCTTATGAATGTTCATGAGAAAACATAATTACATATATTAGTCGCATGACAATTGCACTTGGTTACGTAAACGGAAATTGCTTATATTAGAACTAAGAGTTTTCTTCTGTCGTAAGTTGCGACTCTTCTCTTCTTTCTTAACAACAAGAAGAATTTAATTCTTTTTCATAACTGATTGAGAAACCGCTGCCATGGTGGCGGAAACAAAATATCACCAAAGGACAATGTTGAAAATCGCCCCATGACCAACAAAAATTTTATTAACGTCATAATTATATGCATATTTTATAACACTGATTACAAATATATGTATTTTACGGACAAATCAAATATATTTAAGAGTACTTTCAGAAACAAAACCAAATGAAGTAAAATAAACGAATGTTTATTGTTACTTTTACTTGATTGAATGGAATTGAGTCGATTTTATGTAGGTATGGACATTTTTTTATTTGTATAAATTATGTTTTTCATATCTTCTTTCACAATTTAGAACATTAAGGCCTTGGTCTCCTATAAAATTAACAAAGCATACAAAGAAAACTCAGGGAAACAAGGCACCGATTATGTATAAAGAGAAAGAAAGAAGGATGTATCCAGATGTTAATAATGAAACACTTAAAAGAACAATATTTATGGAATATTTTCGTATCAATCAAGAACAATTCAAACATATCGTAGAACTTTTGCAATAAAACTGCCATCAAAAAGGCATCTTAATCCCATATCACCTGACGAAAAAGCTGCTGTAAACATTTGTGTTTATAAATACTATTTTCATGTTCCTTGTCACTTTTATTGTATAACGTACTATAACATTGGACTGATTCAATCAATAATTCGTCTTTTTCTTTATCAAATTTCGACATTTTGTACTGACGCCAAATAAGACGTTTACGCTGCAATGGTTCGAAATAACTAGAGACGCGGCGCAAAGCGTTTCAATGTCGCCTACGGCGTCCACACGCCAACGTCAGCGTATGAAAGAGACCACAATAGTACATTTCTATAGTAAGCATCGTAACGCAGCGTACGACGTGACGCTGTACGCGGCCGATGGCGTTTATAGGAGACCATAGCCTAAGACACGTCAATTGACTACTAATGCGCTGTCGCTTGTTAGTTTGTTGTGTTTTTGACTTGCTTTATAATTTCGAGTTTTCTTGTTTTTTACTACGTGGCTATAATAACGTTCTTTGATTGATTGTAATAATAATTATTTTAATAATTGTATTGGTATGGACTATGTGTATTGCTCTAATGAAATAAAGTGTTACTTCAACTAACCTCAAAATCTGATTCATTTTGATATATAATTCGATTTCAAAGCTTGTCCGTAGTAATTGATGTGGACGTACAGTATTTACTAATGTCTAATTATACGAAAAGCATTTTTTCACTGCTGTTGGTATTGGGGCGAACAATGTATGGAAGCAGAGCAATGTCCTTTATATGCCATGAGAATAGACAAACATAATGATTGTTTTTAACATTGTAATGTCATCTAACATTTTTTATAGTATAACGAAATATAAACAAATAAAATATATACTCACCCTCCGCCGGTGGGTTTGTTCTGCTGCGCGACGTACATGGTGGCCGCGTTGTAGAGTGCTGTATCATAAGCGGTGTTACCGCGGTTAGTCGTTTCTACAGGAAAAAATATTAGTCTTTTGATATGCAAACTAGAGTAAATCTAGAATCTACTCTTTTTAATTTACAGTTGATGATAAAAACTCAAAGTTGTGTAAAAAAATACAATTAACTGTAAGATATGAAAAATAATCTTTTATATAACAAAAATGGATAGCTGAATATGTTGCTAAGTGCAAAACTCGAGAATGGACAGAGTGATTTGGTTAATTTAATGTTTTTTTTTTCGATTACAGAGAAGGTTTAAGTGGTATGTAGACAAAATTTAAAAAAAAGAATGGCTAGGAAAACCCATAGAAAGTACATTATTTAACTGTGCCACAACATCAAATACATCAATCTAAATAGGAGCTTTTGATAGACGACGTTTGTCGGGACGGGACAGTTAGTAAATTTTTGTACTGGGTATACTGTATACTGGGTTAGTCAAAATGGGTGCATCAAGCCACGGGTACACACCACCGCCACACATAACAACGTTTGAGTATTGACTAGAGGGAAAACCTCAGAGAGTAATTGTTTGGTTGTTTTTTAGGCGCATAACACATTGCACCGGACACCGCACACCGCTCCGGTGTGCGGCGCTGCGGTTATTAATTTTGACTGAAGAATCTTAATTTGTATACAAAAACCGCAGGGTATAACACACTCACACCGCATGCCCGTGCGGTTGTGCGGCGCGCGCGACGGCACCGCACTCCCGGACGGTGATGCGGTGCGGTCCGCGGGGTATGCCACACTGTGCCGCAGTATCGTACGGATTTTTGCGTAGAAAGGACGTGCATACGCGTAATAGATCTCGACATAGACAATGCGGCGATGCGGGGCGTCGTACACCGCAGCTCCGGACGGTGATACGGAGCAAACCGTACGGTGGCACGGTTCCGTGCCGCCGCAGCCGCATGCGGTTTTCGTCCCTCCGTACACCGCAGCGGTGTCCGGTGCAATGTGTTATGCGCCTTAACTAACTCCGAGGTTTTGAATATGTTGCAGCAATATTTTTTATCTTCCTCTTTCACATGAATTTTTCATTTCTTTCTAGCAGATGACGTAATATATTATGGCCCTAAAATCATCCAATCATATAGGAGTATTTCAGTAATAAACGTGAGCGTTTTACAAAAAAGTTTGTTTTGAAATCATAAAAAATCCTTTTGTCCAAATATATATTGATTTTTATTAAAAAAGCACTAGAATAAAAGATGTTCACTATTATGTGTTCTTTCTCGCCCTTTCGGCTTGATACACCTTTTTAGACTAGCCCAGTGTGTGCTTACTTTGAAATAAGTTTTTTTGCGTTGCCCAAACATTTGAAGTGCAAATTGCATTCATCCGGTATCCTCACCAACCGAGGAACTGGCTATCTTACCTCATTGTCACAACACAAGTTTATTTATTAAGGCAATAAACAAACTCATCCACCAGAACACGATAATAGTTATTGGCATAAGCTGATTATTTGGTTGTGTCGTGTGAAGTGGAAACACTTTCTCAGTCCGACCCGCTCGTAAGTGATAAACTGTATCTTGCTAGGTTTGGGTGTAGTGCAATAATGCGCGTGCGTGTGTGGTGTACAATGTGCAGTGCAGTGTAGTGCGTAGAGTGCGGTACGTACGCTTGGGGCGGTGTGGGTGTGCGTGCGTGTGTGTGTGTGTGTGTGTGTGTGGTGTGTAGTGTGTAGTGTAGTGCGCAGAGTGCGGCACAGAGTGCGGTACGTACGCTTGGGGGGGTGCGCGGCGGGCGCGGAGTACGGCTGCGCGGGGTAGGCGGCGGTGGCGGCCGTGGTGGCGGTGTGGGTGTGCGTGTGTGTGTACACGCCGCCGTACTTGGCGCCGCCGCGCGCGCCGACGCCCACGCCCACGCCGACGCCCACGCCGCCCTGCACACGACGAGTAAGTTCGATAAGGGAACGCGTGACGCGTAGGCAAAGAAAACTAGCGGCCGTTTCAATAGTCTTCGCTAGTAGGAGATGCTCAAATAGCTACGAGTATTCAGCAACTAAATTGTAGTAAACCTCTGTTATTGGCAATTATTCATACAATTAGGTTGGCAAACGAGCAGACTGCCCATCCGATAGTAAGTGGTTGCACTCGTCTGAAGTGAACGTGGCACCTGTATCCTTAGCGATCGAACCACTCTCGTTATAGTAATCATATATACTCCCTATAAGATGTTAAATGGACAGCTAAAAACATTATTGTGAGACTATCGCGTGCTCGTAACGTAAAAATAGTAAAATCTAATATCTCTCACTGTAGAATACTCAATGAGAGATAATACGATAGCAAGCTGTCGAATAAAATGATACATATGAAAAAGTCAGTTTGTGCTGACAATTCTCATACTTGCTCTCGTTAACTATACCATTACTATTACAATACCATTTAGTTCCTTAAACGTCAGTTATCATACAACGTCATACATAACTATAGTGGTACATGCTTGGGGCACTGAAGACTTGAAAATCTACAACCCCCCACAAGGGCAACCAATGTACATGTCCATGTTGTAACATATCACCCGCAGTAATTTCATTGCCTCTCGTACCCTTCAAACCGGAACACAGCAATGCAAACATTGCTGCTTAGCGGCAGAAAATAGATAAAACATAGAAGTACGCATTAACTCTGGTAGTTTGTGCAGCTTTATTGCAAACAGTTGTACATTTCCCGCTAAAAAATCAACAAGTTTTATTGATTTGTAGGTTAATGGATGGAACTATCATAAAAAGACAGAACACAACATCACGATCATCGTCAATATTCAACAATTAAAAAGAGAATTCAATCAAGTCATATTTGAATAAGCAAACTTAAATCTAGCTAAGTGGTTCTTAACCAGTGGTCTCCAGACCACTGATGATCCCTGAAAGCAAGCGAAGTGGTCAAACAATCCTCTATTCATATACAGGGTGATCAATCCAAATGGGTCAGTAGGGAGAAGTCAGAAACTATGAGAGTTAGCGATATCTGTTCTTAGGAACCATGGCGTCGATTTTAGATTCAATAATAATAATGGCATTCAAATTTTTTTTACTCTCATACATAACCGGGAATCGAACCTGGTCAAATTCTCTGTAAAAAAATGTTATAAATTCTGCAAGTTTTTTCTGATGTTATTGTTGATTGTTATTGTTGATGGTGTGAATCATGAAACACAAGGAATACATTTTTAATGGAAACTTGTTCAAATAATTGAAAAAAAAAACTTAAAAATAAGATATTTATTTCATTTATTCATTTTTAAATATTAAATAAATTGGCCCGCCCACTGAACGAGTATGTACTAATTTTTAATAAACGCAATTTGTATTGCATAATATCGATGCATGCAGATAAGAAATGCATAAGTGGTCTCTTCAGATAAATTATTCGTTTGAATCCACCATCAACAATAGCTACGAAAAAACTTGCAGAATTTATAACATTTTGTACAGATATTTTGACCAGCACGCGTAGCACAAGGACCCCGAGATAAATATCTCTATCATTAAATGTCACTTTCTCGACACCAAACAATAGCTAACTCATACCGTACTGTCAAAAGTGACATTTCGGCGTAGAGGAATAGGCCGAGAAAATACTCTCGCGAATCTAGTGCTACGCGTGCAGGTTCGATTCCCGGTATGTACGTATGAAAGTTTAAAAAATTTGAATGCCATTATTATTAAATCTAAAATCAACGCCACGGTTCCTAAGAACAGATTTCGCTATCTCTCATAGTTTCTGATTTCTCTCTACTGACCCATTTAGATTGATCACCCGGTATACTCCATATTGTCAAGAGTTGGTGGTCCACGGCTGTAAAATGGTCCTTCGTCGCTAAAAGGTTCGCTCTAGCTAGTTGAACCTGTCACTCCCCGCGATAAATGTGTCAGTTACACCAGTGCGACACATGAAGGTGTGCGGGTGTTGTCCCGTCCCCTGCTCACCTGCGCGTAGGTGGCGGGCGTGGAGTAGGCGGGCTTGGCGGTGGCGTCGTAGGCGGGCTGCGGCTGCGGCGGCGCGGCGGCCGGGTAGGCGGCGGCCGCCTGCTGGTAGTACGCCGACTTGCTGGCGTCGTACGCGGACGCCGCCGCCGCCGCCGCGTGCGCGTGCGCGTGCGCCGCTATACCGCAACACGGGACACGTCACGTCACTCACCAGACACGACACGACACGACACGACACGACGTCACCAGGGCTAGCACGAACGTTTGCGTCGAAGTATAAGCATCGTCATCGTGAAATATTCATATGAGAATTTTTTTTATTGCGACAAGTTGGCAAACGAGCAACTGCCCACCCGATGGTGAGTGTCAACAGTCACCTATAATATGTGTGGCTCCTGTGAGATTCGCAGCGAAACTGCAACACCCACACGAACCACAGTGTATTGTCAACTTGTGGCATTAGATGTAAAATCGGTCTTGTACCCACTGGACCTTCAAGATTCGACCCAAAAGCAAAGTGCTTATTGGACCTCATTTACAGGGCCCATTCGACCTTCCTAAAAATATTATATTCAATGCGGCCATTGGACCTCTTTTTTGAATTCGACTGGTACCTACTGGACCTTCAAGATTAGACCCTATTGCAACTGTACCCATTGGACCTTATTTGTATGCCCCATTCGACCTTCCTAAATATTATATTGAATGTGCCCATAGAACCTTTTTATGGGAACCATTGGACCTTATTGACAGTTTTATTCAAAAAAGTACAGTCACATAGAAAATTGAAGACTAAAATGAAATTAATAGAGCCAATACCATTGAAAAGTAAGTAAATACCATTAAGCTGTTCTAGCCTATGTATGTACCTACTTATATCTCAATCGGCACAGCCACTAATTCCGAGCAGAAAAAAATATGGAGAAAACCGGACGTCCTTTTTTTTCTTACAATTAGAGTTGTATTGATATTCACTCTCACGACATTCGTCCTGCTCTCGCCTCTTGTATTGTAGCGCAATGTTCAGTGGCAATATTTCTTTCTCGTTCTTGTCTATTGTTTACTTTCCAAAAAACTACCTGAAGGGTTGAAAAAAGGTTACTTTAAAGGAGTAACAAAAAACTGAGTTATTGTCAACTATTGATTTTAAGTAATATGTAGGTAGGATTAGAAGTTACATTCCTCCTATATTGGTTCTGTCGACATCGCACTTTAACATAATATTAAATCAAAGACAAAAATCTTTATACAATGTAAACCTTCACAAGTATACTATTGATAGTCAATGTACATTTGATTAAATAAAATCGTTAAAACTAAACTAAAAAAACACCCATATTAAAGTTTTAAAAAATGGGAGATCAACTCAGAACTGAATATTAATTAACATAATTAAATACATGTAATTATGTTGATTATTCCCCCATGATCCAATCTGGTGGTCGTCATTTTTTTTCTATTAATTTTTCATTGTATGCATGCTTAATCTGTTTTTATATAAATCATTTTTTTTTCTATCTCAAGGTACCACTCGTCGAAGCTCTGCCGAAGGTAGATTAAAATCGATAGAATAGTATACTAACTAAACTGAAGTCTTTTTTTACCAAAAAGTAAATAATGTAATATTTTAATATAGGTTATAAATCACAGATCGATTAAATTTATGTGATAATATGTGATTTATTTAAAATATTTTTATAATTTTTGTTTGGCAATTAAGATAACTTATAGTTATAAAAAATATTCTCTATTGTCGTTAAAAGTAAGGTAAAAAAGGATCTGTGGTTATGTGATTATAGTAGGTTATCTATATTTTATTTCTTTTTGATTTGTTGCTGATGATTAATATGTTGAATTTTATAAATATGTTGATTAAATATTTGATTTATATCTTTTGTTTTTATTTCTTTAACAATTTTACTTTTCTGCATGACTGTAGCCAAAAGTCCACGTCTTTTTGATAAAAAGTCTGATGGATCCAATGGTGTAGGTAATGTGTAATTTTGAAGGTCCAGTGGGTACCATGTTTTTGATAGGAGGTCGAATAAGACGTATCGTTAATTTTGAAGGTCCAATGGGCACCAGATTTTTGATAGGAGGTCGAATAGGTCCTATCGTGTAGGTAAGGTCCAATTATGAAGGTCCAGTGGGTACAAGACCGTAAAATCACGGTATCCAGTAATTTCACTGTCATATTTCAGTCTTCAAACCGGTACACAGCAATTGCAAGCAACTGCTGCTTTGCGACAGAAATAGGTAAGACGGAGGTACCCATAGACCCCTAGTACTTGAAAGTAAAATTCTCATACAAAAATGTACGATAACGATACAATTAATACTTTGACGCAAATGTTCGTGCTAGCCCTCCTAATTTTACGGAACGGCATAATAAAAATAGCGCGCGTATGTAAAAAAAATAACGTGCCAAGTTTAAAGGAGACCCGGTATCAGTAACGTTCCTGATCTATGTAAAAAATATTAATGATTTTTTCTGGCTACTCTTGAGGGCCTGGGACCGAAAAACCCGTTCGAAAGGGTAACGCATTCGCATGGTAAGCCAGTGGGCTCGGTAAGCCGTTAAACAGGTTTCCCAACAATAACGATAACCCGTAAAATAGGGATTACCCTAACAATAAGAAAAATTTACCGCTTACTTAATAGTCACTATTAATTACTACTAATTACACCACACTCGATACGTAAGTAATTCCATCTTAACCCACCTTCCTTTATAACAACAATTTTTCAATGATTGACATATTTTATGAATCTAAGAAGTCCTTTAGAAATAAGATAAAATATATCTTATATCTTATTAACAGCATCATCATAATAAGTTTTAATTACTTAATTTTTTTTTTCTCTAGCAGAACATCCCAGCTTCGCATGGATAGACTTTACGTTGTTACTCAGTGATAGTGTAATATTCTACGAGTTAAACAATTTCTTAAATCGGCCAATCGCAATACATAGTTACTATTCTTTATTTTTTATTTAAAATCTATAGATATATTATTCTTAAGAAAAGGGTCACATCTCCAACTCACATATTCATATAATACATTGTAATAAATGTATGTATACTTACTAACATAACTTACATATTTGTGTCAACGTCAATAAAATATGTGAATTATAATTTATAGATTAATTTGTACGACGCAGTACTTCCCTTATGCTTTGGCTACAGGCTCCGTCTTGCCTACGCAGTCCAGGACTGTGCAGTCATGACTGTTCAAAAAGACTGTATACGGTGTAGTGGCCACACGTGCAGGTAAACTCTTGCAAACTGGACTGTGCAGTCCTTTATGTATTTGGATAGCTCGTCACGCATTACGTCAAGATGTGGCCAATAGAGAGCAACAAGCAAACAATCCGGCATTAACGTACTAAAGTACTATGAACTGAATTAAAAAATCCTTTTAATAACCCCTTACAGCATTCATTTTTTGATTCGCATGTGTATGTAGGTACTTGCAGCGATGTGTAGTCGAAAATAATTTCTACGGACTGGTGCGCGGCTGGAATGGCCGGCCACACGCTCAAGTAAAACCGTGCAAGCCAAGTTTGCGCAGTCCAAATCTTCAGCAATTCATCGATTGCACAAGCCGCGCTTCCGGGACTGCGCGTGCTACCGTCTTGCCGTCCACACGCACGCACTTAACTGCGCAAACTGGTTTGTGCTGAGGCGCGTTCAGCGCCTCTGGGTGTAGTTGTCCGGTTGTTTTTTAACTCGCTCAAAGGCGTTGAACGGATTGCAGCAACCAAATCTTTTATCTCCCTCTTTCACATGATGTTTTATTTCTCTCTCTTTCTAGTAGATGACATTATAGAATATGGCCGCCAATATCATCCAATCACGTAAGAGTATTTCAGTCATAAACGTCAGAGCGTTTTACAACCATCAAATTCGATGGTTGTAACTCGCGCCGACACTCAAAGGTCTTGAACGGGCCGGTTGTTTCACCCGGTTGTCACGCTCGAAGGCATTGAACGGGGTTAGAGCGAAAAGTTGTACTTCGCGCGAAGGCCCTAAACGCGCCTCAGGCATGCTCGCAGGCAAGACGGAGCCAGTAGCCAGGCTATTACAATGAGGATCAGTCATGTTTTTTGTGGGGTATGCAGACTTATGGTGACAAATAAACCAGTAAATACTGTGTAAAAATTATTTAAATCGGATTTAAAATGACGAAGATACAGCAACTTTAGTGCGTTAGTTTCAGAAACGAGCCCGAGAATGGAGCGACTCGCTGTGACATCATCTGTTATGATCGGTTCACTGTGCGGCTCGAGCGACAGCGCAGTTAGCCGGAATATTAATTTATTTATTAATTCTTTAGTACAATTGTGTACAAGGCGGACTTAATGCCATATAATTGATTTGTACGCGTTATTGTCGTTCGTATTTAGTTTATTTGTATATAATGTCATCATACAAATTTGTATTGTGCAAAAAAGGCAAAAATACTACCGTTCTACTAATAACGGAAGTATTTTATACTATGAAATAAACTATTTTATTTTGTTCCGAGAAATGTAAAGATAAGAAAAAAAATGGAGTAAAATAATAAGGAGGGACGATAAAACTCTTCTTGCAAGCAAAAGTGTTTTGTACTGTTGCCAATATCATTTTGATGTTAATATTATGGTAGTAACGCTACTGTACTACGGTTTACCTATAAAAATTAAAATAAATTTTCATGGAGATTCTCCTAAAATCCCACAAATATTATTTTGAAGTGCCATTATTCGCTTAGAAGAGCCAGGGCCATAGTCTTGTCTTTATTTGTACATTATTGGATTTGAACCATAATTGTACAGCATGAGTAGGGTACTAGTACAGTTTATTCGTGCTATTAGGTACTATTACCATAGATTTATACCACTTTTTTCATAGCAATTAAGTTGGCAAACAAGCAAACTGCCCACCTAATGGTAAGTGGTAACCTATAATACATGTGGCTCCTGTGAGATTCGCAGCAAAACTCCAACCCCCACGAGAACCACAGTGTACGTTGCCAACTTGATATGTAAAGTCACGTACCCAGTAATTTCAATGCCATATCTTACCCTTCAAACCGGAACACAGCAATGCAAGCGCTGCTGCTTTGCGACAGAAATAGTTAAGACGGAGGTATCCATGCACGGGACTCTGGTAGAGAGTCTCCCTCCGGTTGTTTGATACAATGAATAGTAGGTACCGTAATAGTAGGTACGAATATTGATTGAATCATTCAGGAAATTTAAATTTCAAAACAATATAGATTACAGACTAAACACTCAAATTAGCGAAAATCATAGTTTATGTCGTTCGTGTAAACGATCGTTGTGGGCGGACCGTTGAAGCTTCGGGAGCCTCGCAGCGGAGTATCGTACGAGCGCGAGTAGGGAGCTTAGGGATGTGCAACAGCAAAGCCTGTATTTTGTACGCTACAAGTTTTCATAACTGATTTTCGCAAAAAAAAATCCGAAAAAGTAACAAAAACTTCAACTTATTTTCGTATGAAGCCAGCACTTCAAAAAAAATTCACCATATTTAGTATTTAGCACCCCCTTTGCTACACAAGATGGAATCTGGACTACACATCATATAACTTCGAACTCTTCTTAAAAATACTTTATTTATTAGTGTATATGTTAACGGAAATGTATGTAATCAGGAATTGTATGTAATTCCTAAAATCACCTTGTAATAACCTAACCTACAGTTTAAGCCAATGAATTTCTTTTTCAAGCAGTTTGATGCTCCGCTCTGTATGGTCACAATATCTAACCTAACCTACAGTTTAATCCTATAACTCCTCTTTATTTTTCCTTTGGGGGGCTTCCGCCCCCCGACCCCCCCGAGCAGGGGGGCTGAGCCCCCCTGCACCCCTTGTTCGAAGCTGCTAGGAAATGTATACATTTCCCAGGATATGTATGTATTAAATAATTTTAAAAACAATATTTTATACATTTCCTAAATAGCTTCGAAATAGTATACATTTCGTATACATTTTCGGTAACATATACACGGTTATTTTTTTATCACCCTGGAAAATTTAAGGGACACTTCACGACATTGTATTAGAATCATTTAAATATGAATAAAAAAAATAACTCGTTTACATACTTAATTTTATATTAATTTTCAAAAAATCCAAAAAATGCTGCATTAGTCGAGAGCAGCATTTTATTTTTTTATTTTTTTTTTATATTTTTTATATAATAATGGATGTGTCCTGAAGTGTCCCTAAAATTTTCCAGGGTAATAAAAAAATAACCGTGTATATTTCTTCTTCATATTTTATAGCAATAAATATTAGTTTATTATATGTAAAGTGTGTATGTAGGTATACGTTTATTATTATTTATGAATATTTTTTTATAATCACTACACTTATTCCTGCAATTTAAAGTCTCAATACACCTGCTAGGGTTGGCTGGTAGAGATCTCTTTAAGAGATAAGTTCGCCCTTGTACGTAACTCGCTTAAGTAACCATACTGAATGACAATTGTGTACAATAAAGAATATATATAAAAATCAAAATGTAGTAAGAAAAAGGCAAACCCACCCTATTTTTGATGTCTATTATGAGTGTCTTCATTAGCTGTGAGGTGTTTGGGTGTCAAAAATTTTGTAATTTTTTACTTCCGATGCACCGTTTTCGAGATATAAGCATTATTGTATTTTTCTTATAATTATGCAGGGTTGAAATTCCTTACAAAAACTTATTTCTCATATAAAACTCTGCTACCATTAGAAAATCTATTTCCGACAAATTGTACGATTGGGCTTTCTCAAAATCAACATCCATTATTTTTTTTACTCCAAATAACACATTTTTTTTACTCCAAATAACTCATTTTTTTTAATTACACTTAGTTAATATCACTGAGTCCCTCGAAACAAAACTAAACTATTTAACGTAAATAAAAATCAAACATTGCACGCGCGGCACAAGCATCAAGTAATCGGTGAATCTATATGATCCAGCCATTGATTTACTTTTTGGTAGTAAATCAATGGATCCAGCGGTCGCACGGATCATAACAGATGACGTCATCGTAAAAAATCAAGCTGGAGCGCGCGTTTCAAAGTAGCCATTCAGAAAACCTATAATAAATCCATCATTTCTAGACGGATTTTAATAATTTAAAAAATCAAAGCTCAGTAATTTATTGCGCTACGATGTACTAAATAAAAATCAGATTTGCTATTATGTGATTAATCCTCATTGTTACTTAAGGTAGATACTTAAAATAATTCTTTTTTGTTTAAACATAACATTTAGATAATTCAATATCTTTAATATTGACTAGTTAATTTGTGTTTTACAGGAGTAAATAAGTACATGCTAAATTTAACAGATCGTTCATATAACATTATTTAGTTATATCATTATCATGCAATTTATCTGGTTAAGTTGTGTTCATTTTTTTAGCCATTGCTGTAAATGTACCTATTAAATAAATAAATAAAAGTTGAGTGCAATTCATCATAAGCAAATTCTATATGACAGCTTTATATGAATATTCATAAAATGGTGCTGATTGAAACATGCGATAGAAACAGCTTAAATGGTAGACAAATTAGGCATTGCTTAATGCCTAATTTGTCTACCATTTAAACTGATCGCACATATGCCCGCGCCGAACGCGTTGGACGCGCTGAATACGCCGCATTTTTGGAATTTCTTGTTTGAAATTATATGAAACAACGCACATTTGGCCGCACCGTACGCGCCGAATTTCAAAAATGCGGTAGGTAGGTGGGTATTGAAGGACAAATGCTGATGACGTCATATAATGCGGCGCGTTCGGCACGTGCTGATACTCAGTATTACCAGATACACAGGAATTACCCTACATGTACGCAGAAATCCCCAAACATATCATTTCTTGACAGATTATATATAAAATACCATACGTTTTTATGGTAGTGGTTGTTAAAAATATAAGTAAGTAAATAGTAGTATATTATTATTACTCAGTAAATTGCATAATGAAAAGTCATATAATATGTATTTACTATTGAAGCAGGAGTCCCAAATTTTGTGTGCTTGTTCAGACAAGCAAACTGAAATGGGACAAATCAAGCAATAGCAAAAAAATTCATTGAGTGGTTTTATGAAACTACGATGAAAATTTTTCCGGATCGTAGACATTTAACTAGATGGAAAATTTATATTTTAATCTTAACTTAAATCCTTTTATTATTATTATTTATCAGGCAGGCAGTTGATACAACTGATAGTGCCTGTATCCTGTTACTCTTTTAAAATTTACATTATTTATTATTATTTAAATATGTATCCAATCTATTCTTAAAACTATTGACGCTTTGAGCTGTGATCGTGTCGTCCGGTAATTTATTCCATGCTCTGACCACTCTATTACTCAAAAAGTGCTCGTGCAGGTTGTTGTTTCATCTTGTTTTTTATTATTTTGTGTTTTCTTATTGCTTTTTTGGTCATTTTATTAATTAACGACAACACGGACAGCGCAGAGGTCGAGTGGTCGCCTACTCCACAGCGGGTCACGGGTTCGATTCCCATATGGGACAATATATTTTGTATGGCCTAGAGAAATTTGTTCCGGTCTGGGCGTATGTGTAAGGCGACAAGTGTAGTGTAGAAAATCCAAATGTAGGGCGACGTCTTAAATAAAATGTTTTTATTTAGACTTATATTATGATTATAAATTAAAAAAACAATGTAAAATAACGTTCTACACCAGGATAGAACCACATATGCCATCAAGCGGAAATCTACCAATGTTAACATCATCATATTCTCCCCTTCTCCCGATACATTTTTTCACAGACCAAACCATTTGTATTTTACCAATTAACCAATTAACCATTGGCCAATACTAAAAATTTGCTTACGGCGCGTGCGGCCATGTGCGAGGCCATCAGAAAATGCGGCTGGTGCGCCGCATCCGGCGCGGGCATATGTGCGATCAGCTTTAACGAGTATTCATACAAAGCTGTCAAATAGAATAATCGCTTAAGATGAATTGCATTCATAATACTAATCATATTATGATTCTGCCGATGCGGCCTTTTTAGGTCTGCTTTTTTATGGGATAGGGGGCAATGGGCAAACGTATCACCTGATGGTAAGTGATTACCATCGCCCATGGACACCCGCAACCCCAGAGGAGTTACAATAGCGTTGCTGGCCTTCAAGGTAGGAATACGCTCTTTTCTTGAAAGTTTGAAGGTCGTAAAGGTCCGGAAATACCGAAGGCGACAATTCATTCCAAAGCTTGACTGTGCGAGGCAGGAAACTGCGATAAAAACGCATAGTTGTGGACTGCCAACCATCTAAGTGATGGGCATGTTTTGTCGCGTGGAACGATGGCGGAAAGAAGCGGCAGGTATGAGACCGAATAATTCCTCATAGCATTCCCTGTAATATATGCGATAGAAGATGCATAGTGAGGCGACATCTCTACGCAGCGCCAAGGTATCAAGCCCATTAGAAATTTCCTGGCAGTCGATGTTTCGAGTCGCTCTCCGCTGAATGCGGTCCAGTGGGAGAAGCTGGTATTGAGGCGCCCCTGCCCAAAGAGAGAACAGTATTCCATATGAGGCCGAACCTGCGCCTTGTAAATTGGTAGGCGGTGCACTGGACTGAAATACCGTCTCGATCTATTGAGCACACCAAGCTTCTTAGAGGCTAATTTAGCCTTACCCTCCAAGTGGCCACGGAACTGGACTTCGCTCCATATGTCGACACGACACCAAGGATCTCAATATTGGCTGAGGCAGTTAGGGGAATGCTCTGAAAGCGAGGAGATACGACAAATGGCATTTTATTGGCGGTGAATGCGCAAACCTGTGTCTTTGTAGGGTTGAAACGGACTAAATTAAGTCGACCCCAGTTAGACTTTCTCTAATGATGTATCAATTTCAAACACAAGTTTATTCCGGCACTCAATAACGTTTTCCCGAGAAATGTTTGCATGGCCGTTATAGGCCTGTCTTTCGTGCTGTCATCTGCATAACAATGAATGCCGCTGATTTGCAGCATATCATTAATATGCAAAAAGAATAGTGTAGGCTGTAGGTGATAGATAGCACACATCCTTGGGGTACCAGCATTTATAGACAGTGAGTCTGAGCATTCACCATCAATTAAAAGCTGCTGTAGTAAAATGTTACATATAAGGAAGTTAATTCAATAAAGGAATGTAAGAAGTAGTGTATCATCAGTCCACTGTCTTGGGGAGTCAGCCTATACTCCAGAAGTCTGTCTGAGGGAGCTGGTCCGAGTCAAATCAAATCATTTATTGCTTTCATGCGGTAAAATGGTGTTACAAATAGTGTTGTCGCTTAGCACATGACCCAGTGAGGGCACTGCAATATACATTGTTTTTAATTTTACAACTTCTTCCTACGTATAATTTAATTGTAATTTTTAATATAATTTTATTGTAATATATCAACATTACTATCTACCTATATACAAAAATGCTGTTATTTCGGATTCATTTCAATTTAATTAATAATTATATTTCATAAATATTTGTATGAACTTTGAATTGTATTTAAATGTAATAATATTGTTATTGTTTTTTATATCTATCTATTTATTGTCATTACTCAAATACTATCCTTATATTTATTATTATTATTATTATTTAACAGGTTGGCAGTTGAAACAACTGATGTTGACCTGTATCCTGTTACTCTTTTGCTAGATATTTGTCCAATCTATTTTTAAATGAGTTAACTGACTGTGCTGATATTATTTCTTCTGGCTGATCATTCCTTGTCTTTACAACTCTATTGTAAAGACATTAAAAAATTAATCATAACATCGTGTCTCACAAAATTACCGAGACTATTTCTATCTACAAAAAAAATAATTTCATTTAAAAAATATTTTAAATACCTAGAAAAAGCTTTCCCAAGTTTTCCTATAAACTTTTTAAAATAAGTACCCGTAATCCCACACTTGGATAAATTTTTCCTACATATTTCATGTAAATTATATAAATTATATTCTATATTAATTATATTCTATGTAAATTATATTCTTTATTTGAATTATATCCTCAAAATTATTATATACTTATTTTATAAAATATATGTTTTCCTGTGTACCTACTTACAGTTCATTTTGCAAATCAATCTTTATCCTCAAAAATTCTTGCAAGGAATAGAAACTCTTTGACTATCAAATATTGCTTTAGTGTTTTTTATAAATGCGTTATAATTTGTGATCTGAGAAATACGTTCCAGCAGCCCATTGTACACCTTTATTGCACTTACATACGGACCCTTATGGAGTGATGGTCCAATGGGAGTTTTATTATGTACCTATAATGATTATGGCCTGTGGTTGTTATGCCCTTATTCATAAGTTGCAAAATTCATGTTGTCATAATATAAATATATACACTCTATTATGGTATCCAGTTATTAAAATCAGGTGAATATTAAATTTGACCTTGCTGTGAGTTCACATTTGTTACTGAAAAAAAATCGCAGATATCGGTGCACTTTAATTTTTTTTCCAAAACTTATTACTTATTTTATGTAGTTTTAATAAAAAACATAATAGGTACATTATCTAATTAAATATTAAAATTACACAAATTACATGTATGATTTTGACATATTGACTGGTAATCAGAGAAATTCTTTATCGGGGATGCTCCTGTTGAGGTTAAATTACTAAACATGCATACCTTGGGTAGCAGCCGCAGCCTGATACGCAGTATCGTATCCCGTCGCAGCGGCTCGCTGCGTGCCGTAAGTAGCGGCAGTGGCCGCGGGCGCTACAGCATATCCAGTCTGACCGCCATAAGCAGCCCCGGCAGTAGCGGCACTATAAAATACTTTAATTATTCTCTTAAAACAAAAATGTTAATCGTAAATCACACGATCAATACTTCTCGGACGCCATTTTGACTTCCAAGAATTAAGATCACAAGGTTGGCCATTTATATTGGATTTTTACTCAAGAATAATTGACAAAAAGACCTCAATCATCAAGAAAACCAAAATATACTTACCCATATTGGGTTCCTCCATGAGTAAACCCAAAATAATTATTTGCTGCCATCATTTACCAGTTTTCCGCGTTGAAACAACAGACGCTTCGAGCGGAAAAGAAAGACCGGTGTTTTGTCATTGACAAATATGGCGGCGGCGCAAACAAGGGAAGAAACGCATACATCCAAAGCGTTCGAAGTAGGTATTTATTTATTCGCTAATGAAATGAGGCTTGTCCATTACGAAAAACTGAATAATAATAATAATCCCCAGAAAAATAGTTCTAATGTCACCTGTGTGTGACACGGTAGGGCCGCTGTTCAAATTGTTTGCACAGGGCCCTAACCATGATCGCTTATAGCATGGTTGAAACGATATTGAAACAGAGACACCGCTCTTGCTGCGTATAGCGCCATCCCGCTCTCAGCGCGGTTTTAATATTGTTTTGGGCGATCATGGTTAGGGGGCTGATCACGGACTTAAGCACTCGAGATCAATTTTGGACAGAGTTGCGATCTGTGATTCTGTCAAGCTGACAGTAAATGTTATTTGAAAAGAAAAATTGGAGGGAGACATGTATTGTGCCTCCCTTAGATAATATCTATGGTGCCTCCAGTATCTTCACAGAGCACTCTGTATTTATTGTAGATAATCTAATGAAAAAAAATCCAACAAATTAAAGTATAAATACTTCACTTCGAGTACTGTTGAATAGCAACCTTAGATCATTTAGCTTATAGCCGGCGCCGTCAGTCTGTTTTATTTGATTGCTTTTAATTTTTTCTTTCATTCTATAAATAATGTGAATTCTCCAAGACGAAGACGTGAATGTATGTCTACAATGTATCGAAAGAGAACAAATTCGATAACTGCGTCATTACTCTACTCCATCATTGACGCTAAACACTGCAACAAGTGTGGCAGGCCGCACAAACTTTGAACTTTGTTTACTTTGATATGCGCACGAAAACCGACACATGATGGCAAACTACAAATACGCAAATGTCAGTGCCACACTTCGCTACTTTGTAGGTATTTGCATATTTGATCACATGTCTGGCGCCGGGTTCAGGATATGGCACGCAACAAATCGCAGTATACATTTTTCTGCCACCAGTGTGCGGTTCATAATTTGATATCAGCGCTCGTGTGCGCTATTTGCACGCAAACAAACGGTCCAAAATTGGTCATGTGCGCATTTTGCATGCGGTATGACGTAATTGATGACGTCACCGATTGATGCTAACAGAAAAGAGGTAGTGCACTGTCTCCAGAACTGTCAATGTCAAAGTCAACATCAGTTTATTTTTATTTTAGTTTGTTCGAATTTATTTTCTCATTAAATTATCTACACTTAATAGAGAAGTGCTCTGTAAAGATACTGGAGGCACAATACGTCTCCCTCCAATTTTTCTTTTCAAATTACATTACCTGTTAACTTGACAGACTCACAGATCGAAAGCTCGATTCAAAATTGATCTGAGTGCTTACGTCCGTGAGCAGTGCCAACGATTTGAACTGGGTTGTTTACATGCATGCAAACGTTTGCACTGATATCTGATTATGAACCGCACCCTATGAAAATATTACAGAATTACTTCTCAAATAGTCCTGCATTCCACGCATACACAAACACACATACAAACACACACACACACACACACACACACACACACATTAACGTCAATTTTATTCCATTTTTGTTATTTTCAGTTATTAGTTATTTGTCTGTAATTCTATTAGGTGCTTGGTACTTTTTAATTAATAAATTATTTCCTTTTTGAAATTGGTTCGGGATGGGCGCTAATAGTTGCGACACAGTCCTAGACTAATGCAACTATTAACGTTTTAATAATTATGTTATGTATGTTGATGTCTTAAATAAATTATTATTATTATTATTACCTCACTCTTAAGAAACACACACATATCGACAAATTAACGTGTACCTATCTACGCAATCGTCCGCAAATCATGCCCGTGTACTGTGTTGAGCTACCAACGTACCATTGTATTTTTCTATCGTAACGGCATAAAAATTACTTTCAAATTGTACTTAAATCAAACACGTTTATGTATATTTTATACTTACATGTGATAGGAAACGCCATAGTCTTGAAGGTTTGAGTTACTGGATAGCCTTTTGCAAGAGGAAACTGCACAATTCACCATTTTTTACGAGCTCTTACTTGCGATACGAAACGACACCTAATGGCAGCGGCCGCGCGTCAACTAGTTTTATATAACGCGTATGGTCATATTATTATGGTCAACGTAAATTGGCAGAGGGGTTCGCCCAGCCTTTCCATCTCCCGTCTGAATGCTCTAAGATAGCAACCGGTAGTAAACACAACCATTACTGCCAAACTCATGGATAAAACACGGTTGTTTGAGTTTACTTTTGAAAGATGGCCAAACATATTGGGTTACCTGAAAAAGGACAAAACAAAACTTCGCAACAACATAGACTAAAGCATACAAATTACGACAAAGCACGGTTACAGCTTATTTTATAAGTGCATATAATTTTAAAATATATACTTAATAAGGTTTTAACATTAATTTAGGAATAAAAGGTGGCAAAATATCATAAGGATGCAGGGTTGTTGGGACAGTTGAACAGAATATGGTCTATGGTTCCTTCCTCAGTGTAAAATACAAATAAAAGTCCGCGGGAAAGTGCCCCCCTAGACAATAACTGCAGAAAAGTTAGCGTGTGGCATTTGTCTAGGGGGGTAGATGTTAACTTTGACATTGACAGTTCTAGAGACAGTGCACTGCCTCCTCAGAAGAATAAGATTATTCTGAGACTGCCTCCCTTCCGTTAAGCTTGAAACAAACTATTGTGTCGTGTTGTGTTGTGTTGTGACGCGTCAGAAGCGTATCAAATTCAAATTCAAAAATCTTTATTCAACTTAGGCCTTACATGCACTTATTGACGTCAAAACAAAGCAAAACATTCTAATTTAAAGGAAACATAAATTTAACCTTGTATGTACATACATCCTGAATATACCTACTCAAGATGTCTGCAAATACAAGTAGTAATGAAAAAAAAAAGTTGAATCTACACCTGTTCGGAAATTGGGAGAGCCTTCTCGAGAAGAACAGGCAAGAAACTCGAAAGGTCAAATTTTTTATCTCCTCTTTTAAATCGCCATATCGGTTTCATACATTTTATATGGTTAGATACACATTATGCTTTGGCTACACGCTCCGTCTTGCCTGCGCAGTCCAGGACTGTGCAGTCATGACTGTACAGAAAGATGATATACGGTGTAGTGGCCACACGTGCAGGTAAGCTCTTGCAAACTGGACTGTGCAGTTTTATATGTATTTGGATAGCTCGTCACGCATCACGTCAAGATGTGGCCAATAGCGGAGGGTTTTTTTTATTAGGAGTGTTATTTTCTTGTTTGCTGATAAAAAAGCAACAAGCAAACAAGCCGACAACGATTTCTAAAGTACTATGAACTGAATTAAAAAATCCTTTGAATAACCCCTTACAGCACTCATTTTTTGATCCGCGATGTGTATGTACTTGTATCGATGTGTAGTCGAAAATAATTTCTTCGGACTGATGCGCGGCTTGAATGACCGGCCATACGCTCAAGTAAAACCTTGCAAGCCAAGTTTGCGCAGTCCAAATCTTCTTGCCGTCCACACGCACGCACTTAACTGCGCAAACTGGTTTGTGCAGGCATGCTCGCAGGCAAGACGGAGCGTGTGGCCGGGCTATTAGCGCCACGCCACGACATAACACACTGTAATAATGTGTTTCTAGCCAAATTAAATGTATGCAACCGATACGCTTCTGACGCGTCACACCACACCACGACACAATAGTTTGTTTCTATCTTTAGCACTGTCAGTCAGCATCCGTCACGTCGTCGTCGTCGAATACGTCATACTGCTTACAAATGTGCACATGAGCCATTTTGGACTGACTGTTTGCGTGCAAATAGCGCACACGAGCGCTGATATCAAATTATGGACCGCACTCCATTATTGCCATAGATTTACTGCTTATTAAGGGTGCGGTCCAAAATGTGATATCAGCACTCGTGTGCACTAACTGGTAGTTTTCCAATTACAGCATTAGAGCGCATTATGCGGCATAATGCTTAACGTTGAATGTTCCAACTACAGCAACACTTCGCACAATCGAGCACTCTCAAAAGCAATGTTTTCGTGTGATGCGTGCAATCGATACCAACACGTAGTATCTCCTACTTAGTTTGTGATACCAACTCAGTGACAGAAAATTAACAAGTGTTTTTTCTTTAAGTTGGCATTGATCGAAATGTTTTATTTATATATAATCGTTAGTAATATTAATTATTGTTAAAAAATTTTAAAGCTTTCGTTTCATTGTAATTTTTTTGAAATAATCAAAGTTAATTCAAACTGTGTTAAAAAATAAATATAAGTATGGATGAAGGTACAAAAATTACTCAAAACAAAAAAATGGTAATGAAATAATCAAAATCCAAATTACTTAATAACCGTAAATAGTTTTCAACCAATTATTATGTATACCACATTATTTACACATTAATGAGGTTATTGCTAACTCTATGAATATTTCTTTTTTTCAACACTGAACTTAGCGCACTCTGCTGGTGCATTTGAAAACTAATTCACGTTCCAATTAAGCATCAGCATAATTCGGCATTGTGCGCCACTGAGTCGCATTATGCTCTGTAATTGGAAAACTACCTTTGCCGCCATTGGCAATCTAGTTTCTACAGAGAAAATGAAACTATGGATATCATGCTTCAATATAAAACTCTTGCCGAGGAAATCAAACCAAACCTTTAAAAGGTTATAAAGTGTGAAGATAAAGGTTTCTCACACTTCAGCTACATATATTGATCTGTGCACTTCAGGAAGCAATTGACAACCGTTAGCACTGGTGACTCGTCAAGTCGTCATCATTCTTGTCATCTTCAGATGATGGCGATAATTACAGCGACTTAGATAAAGAATGAATAGATAGGACGTGACCGTATACCCGTAAGGGACAGACATAGATGACGTCATACCTGCCTAAAGTAGATGGGTATACCAGTGTTGCTTTAAGTTTTACCCTACTTTATGTTTATAGTGGCTTTTACCACTACAAAAAATGAGACATTTTTTGAGACATTTTAATGAGCACCCCTCGCTCAATAATATGTCTCAAAAAATAAAAGTGGGAGGAAGTTGCGATTTTTTTTATTGAATTCTTCATTCAACCTTCGCCGCAGTCTAAAGTTATTTACACTTTTAAATAAAACTACACTTTTCGGATTTACTCGAGTATATTTCTTTTTAAAACATTTTACTATTATTTATTTAAGCTATTATGTAAACATCTTTACAAATATAAGAAAAAATATTAGGAATCATCATCATCATCCACACGCGTCCACTGCTGGACATAGGCCTCTCCAAGTGCTCGCCACTGAGCACGATCCGCGACCACTCGCTTCCAGCTTTTGCCAGCTAGGTACCTTGCGAAGATCGTCGCTCGATTAAGAATACAGCGGGCAATAATCATTGTTTTTTCTTTATCTCTGCAGTTTATTTAAACATTGTCTATTTAATATGTATACAGGTTAAAAATAAAAGCAGGTTCTAATTTTACAACATTAAAAATATTAATTAATAAATTTTTAAACTGTATCTGTACTAATGGTCAGACTTGTTATATTAATAGAAAATGACCAAAATCAAACCATTAATAATATGTTTGGCCATATCAAAATAGTAGAAAAGGATTTGGTACCTACCCTACCCATGTTAATCCAAAACTGTAAAATAAAATTCGAAATCCCCCATAAAAATAGTTGGGTTTGTGAAAAATAAATTTAGGTTTTGGCTTGATAGGGTATGTACCTTGTAGATATAATATTTATAAGTTACTGATCTGTAAAAAAAGTTTAGGAATAGCACCACTCCTAAGAAAAGTGCCTTTTTTGTTTTTCTGAATCCACTGTTGTTCAAAATGCTTAGAACACATTCGGGTATACTTGGTTGGCTGCCAATTCACCCGTGGAGACCCGGGCCCCTAATCAGGCGGTCTGTACGGACGCCCGCGACTCGCAGCCGCGCCGTTATGTTTTGCCGCGCTCGGCACCTACGGCTTTTGTTTTTGTTTTTGAAATCAAATTTTTAGGATTAAGGGTATCACAGCTACATTTCTGAGAAGCTATTGAAACAAACTAAAAACTTATCTATGTTTGAAAGCATTCCGATACTTATTTTATTAGTTATCGGAGATCAAAGCGGCCATTGTTACGTTCAAAAAATAGAAATAATAAAATGCTCGTAATTCATTTAATTATGAATCCTTATCTAATTAACTGTTATATGTTTATTCCTTATTAAATAAGCTATCCATACGTAGTTTTTATTTTATTGTAGGCACAATAATTTATTTTTTTGCAATTTTTTAATTGTGAGGTTGCGCGCGCGCCCGGATTGCGTAATGCATTACGTCACAGAAGGAATTTTTTATTTTTTTCTTTTTTCATTAATAATATTTCCCAAAACTATTGTATATCAAAATAATCTTGAAGATTACAACTATAACAATATATATGGTTATTTATTGTTTTATAGTGTTGTATGTTTAAAAAAATTTTTAAAAAAAAAAAATGTTTTCTTTGGGTCTTGCGCAACCTACCGAACATTTTCGCCCTTTATTAATTTAATTATGAATCCTTATCTAATTAACTATTATAAGTTCATTCCTTATTAAATTAGCTATCCATACGTATTTTTTATTTTATTGTAGACACTATAATTTATTTTATGCAATTTTTTAATTCTAAGTGCGCGCGCTTTGAAGAGTTACGCAATTCATTACGTCATTTTTTTTTTCATTAAAAATATTTCCAAAACTATTGTATATCAAAAAAATCTTTAAACATAGGGCTATAATAATATGTATGGTTATTTATAGTTTTATTGTGTTGTTTTACTTAAATTATATGTTGAAAATAAATTGGCGTCTTGTTCTACCGCGGAGCAATTTACCGCGGATTTATAAACTAAATATACAATGAAATACAATTGTTTATGCTAATTATTACTGGAAATACTGTAAACAAAAGAAATAATATCACTTTACATACCTTTTACGATAAAAAAACAGCGATTTCAACCAATTTATTCCTAACTGACGTTCACTAACGTTGTAACCCAGTGACACAAAATGAGTGAACGCTTTGACGTTTCTAAACTTTTTATTTTCAAAAAGTTAAAGTTATGGTTAACGAGTATTTGGTACCATTTCAAAGAGCATTTAGTAGTCTATATGCAAAAAAAAACAGCAGGCCAAATAAAGCCTTACTTGTGACACAATAACGTAAAAAGTCGGCCGAGAAATTCCGTCATCATATGATGTCGTGGGCCTTGGCGCACATTTTCCGTGTCATCATATGAGTACGCCTGGGTCTCGACGGGTTCAATCGACCAGTAGCTTTAACCCAACTGGTTTCGAGTAGTTATCTCCGAAGGAAATCTGTTAAATACAGACAAACAAGCAAATGGAAAGTCTCACTTCAAAAGAATTAACTTTGTTATCTAAAATGCTCAAAATTTTATACTTAAATATGTCAATATTAATGTAACACAGAAACTAATATGTGAGTTCCCTTTCACGTAACAAATTACCTACGAATCAAGGAAAAATAGTCGTAGCGTAACTGGTATCATTATAACCCGGCAAAATGTTATACGCGTTGGCTGTATACGTGGCCATATTGTATGGCGACATTCCTAGCTTGTTAGGTTAACAGTAACCTTACTACTTTGTTTGAAATTTCATGTTTAATCCCATAATATGATTGAGAACCATAGTAGAATGATAAAATATTGCAATATAACTTGTATTTATAATTTAAAAAATAGTTTTGGAGCTTTTTATTGACACAATTTAGGTCTTACCTGTAAAAGGTTATATTTTCCTGTTTTCTAGCACTATCACTATTACAACCTAAAACGGAGCAGTGCACCATGATTTAAATGATAAAATATTGCAATATAACTTGTATTTATAATTTAAAAAATAGTTTTGGAGCTTTTTATTGACACAATTTAGGTCTTACCTGTAAAAGGTTATATTTTCCTGTTTTCTAGCACTATCACTATTACAACCTAAAACGGAGCAGTGCACCATGATTTAAATGTTCAAATAGTTCACAATTACACTTATTAAAGTGTTAAATAATTACACAGTAAGCTATAATTCACACAACAAAATTCTTCCACGTATTTGTTTAGCACCAGACGCTGGTGATAAACAATCCCCACTACCAGTTTCACCTATATACGGTAACAAGGACAAAAAAAAATGATGGCATCTTCTTCTTTCCTTTGGCAATGTGTATAAGTTTATCTCTTTTCCTCATGTTTGACGGCTTTTATAGCCCATCTATTTCATTCTATATCTATGTACAGCGACGACGATGTAATTGAAGGATTAACTCTTCGGATGAAATGTAGATTATATCTTTATAATTTACTTACAATTTAACCTTATTAGTATAGATAATATTCCATTGAACACAAATAAAGTTTAGTTCTAGAATTAAAAATGGATGGGTATAAAGGGTCCAGGAGGGTGGTCGAAGAGGCCACAACCGGCTCATGGTGGCAAGAATACTGGCTGCATTGCCTCGCTGAATCGTGATGCTGATTTTTTGGGCGAGGAAAGAGCCAGCCCTCTTGTCACCAGTTGATGCAATGATTTTGGGTTTGATTGTATTAATGAACTTTTTGGCAGAAGGACCCCACGGTCCAAGAGTTTCAAATCCAAGCGGCGCAAATATGTAATTACTGGATAAAATTTCGTATTTGCGTCGCTTGGCATGTTCAGCTTTGTCTGCCGCAGCTCCTGCTCTCGACGAAGTGACATTGAGGTGGGAAGCAGCAAGAGTATCCACACATGTGGCGTCCCAAATAAGCGAGAGGCCGCGCTCCCAGAGTATTAGGGTCAAACCATCAGGTCTCTTTCCATCATCGCGGGCAATTCCAGGTGGTTTAAGAACACTTGGAATGTCGATGGTGGCTAGAGACCTTTTGATAATGTCGTTTAGGGAATAGGGTAGTTGACTCATATCAAAATTGATTAAAATATTGTTTATTTCTAACAGTATTTGGCATAAGGTTCCACAATATACCGATTTTAATAAATAACAATGAATGATTGCTGTAAAATTTTAATTTGAAAATGCTAGAAATAATCTTTTTTTATCTCACGCCGTAAACGCTTTGATATCCTGTGGTCAGGGCCGTGACGTCAATCATATAGTAAACAAAGAAATGTCAAATTTGATTCAACAACTCGTCGATTTGCACTATTCTTTCCTAAAACTGGCAAAAAATCGTCCAAGTCTCCGTTATTATATTTGTAAATATCGTAAATTATTTGTATTAATAGCAAAATCAACCATTGATGTTGGATTTGTGAGAGCAGATAGTACAAATCTTCCGAAAATAGACATTGATGGTCAGGAGATTCTTTGTGTATCGCTCTAAACAATATAAGTACAGTTTCAATACTGTTATAATGAAGAAGGGTTACAAGTGTACTTGTCAAGATTGTCACGCGGCAGAAGAGAGTTGCAAACATGCATTTTTGGTGTGGTTGCACCATCACCGGGCTACGTTCCAAAACATCACCCGAGTGCACTCGGTCACCCGAAGTATGTCCTAAAACATTTCGGGTGCACTCGAGAGTGTTGGAGTGGCGTGTCCTAAAACGCTACGGAGTGCACTCGATCGAGTAGAATCTCACCCGCATAATATAGCAAGGTGTAATTTCACTCGATTGGATTTGGCGGGAAATTGTATGGATTTTAAAGTTGTGTGTGATTGTGATTACAAAGATTTCATATTCACACACAATTTGTGCATCTCGGAGAGCGAGGATGCGTTTCGTAACGTCGACCATAAGTTAATTTTAAATTCCAAAGACTATATCGGTATCGTAAGTGACACGATTGTAAAATTTGGCCTTCATTTCCGCTGAAGCTAGGTTAGGCCGCGATTTAACAGAATTCATATTGTTGGTTTTAGCATTTTCGTAGATGAAACAGAGGAATGTAATCTATGCATTAAAGCGAACGGACGCGCCGATAAATTATATATTTTCTTATTTTTGTATATTTGGTTATGTAAACAAAGCAGACAACACTCTTGCCGTTCTAAAACAACCAACACTCCGACCACCCTAACCGGCCACTCTCCCCCCACCACCTACTCACTCCGGGTGATGTTTTGGAACGTAGCCCAGTGAGGAGCTATTTTGTACAGCAGTTGAATGCTATTGGATAGAATTCTATCTCTCAAAAGTCAAATAAACACTAAAAATATTTACTTCAAGAGAAATGTTGAAAAGAAAACATCAGGATCATGTGTCAAACACCAGATGCAAGAATTTGTAAATGAACATAAAAAATGAAAGATTGGCAGTTGTTCATTTGTCAAGCATGAAGAAAATTACTGGGACGAAAAATATATATACATTCACAGACACAGATTGTGACATATTTCTTAAAAAATAAGACCTCTTCAATGAAGAAAGAATAAAGTGCATAGAAAACTAAACCACGAATCATCAATACAGAAGTGCTCTTTAGTTCGAACTTCATTATAAACAATAACAGCTTCCATGTGCTATAAAGTCAGCCAGTGCATAACACATGATGGTTCTTTTGTTGGGAAGATTTTTGGTGGGAAATCTTGCAGACACCTACGAGTATAATGAAATGTGGATAAAAGTTGAAAGATGAAGATTTGGGTTGAAATTTGCAAAATGTGACCTCATTTCTGATTAATACCCTGTAATAGTCTATTCAACAAACGGTATCCATAAAATTAGATTAATACAAAATTGTCATGCTCTTTTACTGAAGATAATGTTAATTATCAAAGACGGAAAACTGTGAACAGTATGCTTAACTCAAGTATAGATGCAGATGTTTTGTGCTAAAGCAAACAAAACTTATATACTTTTGTGTTGCTAGCAGTATGTCATTTTGAAAACACTCAAAAGGTGACAATATTAGCTATAATAGGTATTTATTCTAACAATCTGAATGTCAAAAAACTTATTGATCAAATAGTGTCATTTTGGAAACTATACTACATTTTTCCTAAATTATATGAAAGTATTACTTCATAATAAATCACTTTACTATTATTTTGACTTTTATTACCTGCGACCTTAAGGCAATATATACAAATTAATAAATTTGATCTAACTCTATTCAACCTATTTGTACAACAAACCTATAAAATATTATAAATCTTTTAAGGTGTAACAGAAAAATAAAACACATGCATTTCAAATTAAAATATTTTGATTCAACTTAAACCTTTACAAGTCATTATTGTCAAATAAACATTTTTTTTTGTGAAGAACATAATGACTAATGTAGTATAAAAATTTATTATGTCATCTTTAGATGTTAGTTATGTATAAAGTAAAGAAAAAAAATTCTTTATATTATTTATTTAATAAGAAGGGTCTTGTAAATTAAGAAGAGCACAGGCTGACAACACAGCAATCACATTTAATATATTTGTATATGGCTTTAAAATGGATAACTTGCATATTCTTGCGTAAGCTGTTCTGAAATTTACCAGCCATGGTGGCCAGCAGGTTTAATCAGTGAAGATATAACATCTTTCAGTTTTACCAAACTGGACCTATTTACTTCTATGGTGCTTTGGTATATGAATACTTGAGTTATTTTGTTGACATAATGTTGTTCTAGTTGACGGGTCACATTTTGATGTTGTGGCTGAGCATGCACTGCTTTGTATTATGTTGCACAACTTTTACTGCCTTATCAATCTCGTTGTCAAGAGGAGAACAGGTTAGTACACAATAGTTCTCATTAAGTAACCACTGAAAGCAACAAATTTTAATTAAGTACTCAGTAAATTCAAGTAAAAGTTGTTTAGATAAATATATTCATTATGAAACTTTGATATTTTTGTTTGTATTACATACTTTTTGGAAGGGCTTTAGATTAGCAACCCACGATTTGGGGGGTGGGGGGTGGAGGGGGGGTAGGGGAGGAGGGGAGCTACCCCCCTGTACCACTCCCCCCTCTCGGCAATGCGTAGTTTTCAAGATATTAATTTTAAAATTTTTCACAAACCTAACCTCAAAATGTATGGGAAAAGGTTGGGTTGTGTATTAACTCATGTTTGCGCCGCATCTAGAACCTATTTAAGAATTAGAAGATGTTAAAATTGGAAGATCAAAGAATTAATTATATGATTTTAGTGGTATAGGTTCCCAGAGAATAGTATGACGCTGCGCTCGCTTCGCTCGCTCCGCTACGCATGGTCATGTTCTGAACCTAACCTAACCTACAGTAGGCAATTTCGTCACTTATTTTCTTTTTTAATGGCGGGGGGCTTCGCCCCCCGAGCCCCCCCAGGTGGGGGGCTGCGCCCCCCCGTCCCCCTGCTCTTTAGTCTTCTAGACAAAAAGATGATTTAAACTTCGCGGCTACGACTGACGTGTTCTGACTTTGACACTTGACAGCTTGAAATCAAAATGGCCGCCATTTCATTGCGTTTTGTTAGTATCAAAGTGATAAAAATATGATAATTAAATTCTTAAAATACTAATTATTTTGCAAATGACATATTGAAGTAACATTATTTTTAATATATTTGTCATTTTAATTAGTTATATTGCTTAAAACAAATTGGTTTAGTATCGATGATCAATGTAACGAAACGCATCTCACTAAAAAATGGCAAAATCTAAAGGGCCGTTGCCATCAAATACAAGATAGAAGAAACTTAATCGATATTTTTCATACAAAATTACAAACTTTATTTAATTATTACAAATAAACTATAAGTTTCCGAAACGTAAAACTTCACAAATGTACTTAAAAAAATATAGTCTTTCCGATGATAAGTATCTGAATGTGCAAATCGTGGGTTGTTAATCTAAAGGTGAGCCAAAATTTGGTTGGTCGGCTGCAGTCAGTTTTCATTCTAACTGAAAGATAAAAATTGAATTAATTTACATAGGTACAGATTTGATTTTACATACAACCTAAAAACTTCTATTTTGTTTAAGTTGAAACTGAAGTACCTACACAGATTGAGTTATTCAGTTATAGTACTTACATTAATGTGATTTTCGCAAAAATACATTTGAGTTTCAGTAGATAGTTACAGGATTTCTTTAAGCGAGTGTTAACCAAATATTTCGTATGTCTATATCACTGGGTATGTCTAATCCACAGATTTCCTGGAGTCTTTGAAGAGGTATTTCTAATATTCCTGTTCTATTGTCCCGTTCCATATACAGTTTTACTATATTTTGTGATATTTAATAGAAAGCATTGTTTTTGTGAGGTTATTTCGCCCCCGTGCTTTGTTTACTATAAGACTGACGTCATTGCCACAGATAATGAACAGACTATCATGGCTGACCGTGTTTTCGGTCCAAAATTGAAAATCTTAATTTAAAATAGATTTTTTGCACTTTTTAGCCATCGAAAAAAATAATTTTCATGTGCTATGGTCTAATACAACAATTATGAACATTTTAAGCCCTACTTTAAAAAAGGGTCAACTAGCCTATTGTGCCGCGGCAGCCTACCTGCGTTGAATCGGCAGGAGAGGCCATGGTGTCCGAAACAATCTACATCACCTCCGCAGGGACAGGAGTGTGGGAAGCAGATCGGAGATCCCAGACGAAGACCTACTGCGATTCGGAAACTAAGATCGTCTAGTAGTGTTCCTCTTTTTAATTAAAATTGAATTTTTCGCTAAGTTCAATACCATTTTTTTATAATTGTATTAATATAAGAAATCTATAATAGAAAATGAACCATTTTAAGAATTATTTATTTATTTTACATTCGTTGCCCTTTACAGAATAATGCATATAACTTGCAATAAGTTACTTAAAACGCTAAAATAATAAGACGAAGTTTAATTCTTAAACCTTCAGTAAGTAATTAAATATTATATTGTTAGTACCTTTAACGTAATCCCATTGATTATATTTTTATAATATTTTGTGAGACGATATTTTTTTGTTTAAAATTATCTCATTACATTTATTAAAATATTGTATGAAAATACGTTTTTTGGCTTACAGTTTACACTTATTCTGAGCGAGTGATTAGAGTTAATAAACGGCAGTTTGATCTAATTTGTGTTTTATTTCATTTAGTCACCAAAAATACATTCAGTCGCTGCGACGACATTTACACGAACAAAAAAACAAGAACGTAATTTATGTCTTCTAGACATTGCCGCTGCTAAGTACTTCAAAGAGGTCTTGCTGTTAGCTACTTCACAAAGGTTTTGCTACCGTGTTGACTGAATATCAACACTAATCCTCACAGCGGCAGAATGCTGATAGGCTCCTCCTATCGCCTGTTATTCTGTCCATCAACCCAATAAGCTCTCTCAGATGAAGAAGGCGCGGTCTTGGTAGCCCTTTGGTCAATAGGTCAGCTTCGTTATTTTCAGTCCCGACAAACTTTAGTTCAATCTTCTTGTCCAGAACAGAGTCTCTTATAAAGTGAACTTTCATGTCAATATGTTTTGACTTTGAGCTTACCATAGGGTTTGAACCAAGTTTGATAGCGGCTTGGTTATCACAGTAAACTGTGATGGGCCTCTTTTGCCGTAGTTTAAGGCTTGTGTGTAATGAATTTAGATGGATGGCTTCTTTAGCAGCCTCTGTCAACGAAACGTATTCGGCTTCGGCCGTAGATAGCGCAACTGCTCGCTGCTTTCTAGATGCCCAGCTGATAGCTGCTCCAGCATATTTAAAACTGTATCCTGAGAAGTATTTTCTGTCTTCTTTGCAGGCAGCCCAATCAGCGTCAGCCATTCCGAACAATTCCTTATTTGTCTTTCTATATTGCAGTCCCACGCTTTTAGTACCCTTTAAATATCTCATGATTCTCTTCGCACACTTAAAGTGGTCTTCTCCATAATAATCATTAAATTGTGACAGGTAACTTACTGAGAACATTATATCTGGTCTCGTAGCGACCGCGTGATACATTACCGCACCGATAAGATTTTTATAAGGAAGGTTATCCCCCCCTTTATCCGGGTTCTTCATAAGACAAAGACCAGGTTCAATAGGTGTCTTTGAGACCTTGCAATCTGACATGCCCAATGTTTTGAGAGCTTTTTCTATGTATGACTCTTGACACAGTTTGATGCCTTCATCATTGTATATAAAGTCAATTCCGAGGAGTCTTTTTGGTTTACCCATGTCTTTCAATTCAAATTGATTAGATAGCTGTGCTTTTATTTGCTTTGCATTTTCTATATTTGAATAAGCCATCAGTATATCATCAACGTATATTGTAATGACAGTCTTATCTCCACCTTTCGTTGATATGTACACGCATGGATCTGCAAATGATGTCTCGACACCAATCTTTTTAAGTTCAGTGTCTAGTCTTTTAAACCACTGACGCCCTGACTGTTTCAACCCATAAAGCGTTTTTTCTAGTAAACAGGCTTTTTCACCTTTTATACTTCTAATGTCTTCGAGCATCTTTCGGGATTGATGATATACAGTGAGATCTTCTTTGTCACTTTCATCTATCATCACCTCTGTTACATATTCTTCTAAATAGTCAGGAACTTTCATTGTTATTTTTTCATCTAGTTCACCATTTAGGTATGCTGTAGTTACGTCTAGTTGACATAAGTCTAGGTCTTCCTCTAATATCATTCCTACAACGTGTTCTGATTGAACTTAATTTTGCAACAGGGGCGAATGTTTCGACGTAATGGTTTTTGAGTAAAACCTTGAGCAACAAGTCTAGCCTTTTTAATTTCATTATTATCTGGACCAATTTTCTCTTTCAAAATCAATTTAAATCCAATCAGTCTCATATTATTCTCTTTAGGAACTATTCGCCATGTACCGTTCTTGATATGTGCTCTGATTTCAGATTTTATAGCATCGTGATAATCTTTATCATCATTATCGTCACATTTGTGTGATTGTTCTGCTATATAAATATCAAAATGTTCATTAGCCTCATTTTGGTTTTGGTTGTCATCAATTTGTACATAGTCGTTCATCCATATTGGCGGTCTACGTTGTCTTTGAGAACGGACATTAGGAATTTCAATTCCAACCTCGTTATCTTTATTAACATTTTGATTAGGTTCATTTCCATCATAATATTGTTGTACAGTTAAGTCATTCGCTTTTGATTCATTCAATTCAAATTCTATCTCTTTAACTTCTGTTTTGCTATCTTTGTTTTGTTTCATACTTTTTATTTCTTTCTTGTTATTCTCTTTGTTTTCATTTATGACAAGACTTTCGTAATTTTCATTTTCGCTGTTATAATACATTTCATTTATTACCTTCACGTCTCTACTTATCATTATGTTATTTTTCTCGGGTATGAAAATCCGATAGCTCTTTGCATTTGACACGTAGCCCATGAACACACCAGCGATGGATTTAGGTGTCAGCTTTCCTCGTCGTGTTTTTCGGAGCATGAAAGCTTTGCTTCCAAACACTTGGAGATGGTTTCCCGATGCTAATCTTCCTACCCATAGTTCGTACGGTGTACTACCCTTAAGTAGTTTGGTTGGACTTCTATTTACAAGGTAATTTACAGTATTTACAGCTTCAGCCCACAAATTTTTGGGGGCGTTTGAATCTATAAGTAAACATCGAGCTTTGTCGAGCAGGGACCTGTTTTTGCGCTCAGCAACGCCGTTTTGTTGCGGCGTATACGGTGCGGTTAGACGTCGCTTTATTCCATTTTCCTTTAGGTATTGATCGAAGTCTTTATTTCGGTATTCGGTCCCATTATCAGACTGTAGATTTTGTATCTTTAGTTTGTGGTAATTTTTAACTTCTTCTTTATACTTATTCTTCATAAAGTGAACATAACTGTATCTCGTATAATCATCGATGAACGTGACATAATACTTTGATCCGGCCAGCGTTTCTGTTTCGAACGGGCCACAGACGTCGCTATGAATAATTTCTAACGGTTGGGTGCTATTTACGAAGTCATTTTTGGGAAATGGTAATCGTGTCATCTTGCCTTTGATACACGTTTCGTTTCCAGCTTGACGTCCTTGAAAGAGAACCCTCGTAACTTTTCGTCTTTTGTTTCAGGTCTTTTTTCGTTGATGTGGCCTAGTTTCTTGTGCCATGTCATCATTTCTGAATCGACTGTTACGGATTTAGCCTTGTCTCCACTACTTTGAATGTAGTATAAGCCATCGCTTCTTTGTGCTTGTAGCGATATTTCGCCATCAGGTTCCACAATATAGGCTTTATCTTTTTCGAAAACAACTTTGTTGCCTCTATCGGTTATCTTTCCAATTGAAAGTAAGTTTAAAGAGAGATTCGGCACGTACAAGGTATCATTTAGATCGCATAAATAATTGTTTAGGCGTACCTATGCCATTCCCTTTCCTTTGACTGGCGTTGAATGGTCATTTGAAGCTAATTTTACAGTACCATTATCTTCGGAAATATTTACAAATGCTTGTTTATTATTTGTCATATGTGACGTGCATCCGCTGTCTAAACACCACGTCGTATTTGACATATTTACATTATTGACATTAAGACAAGTGTAGAAACTTTTTCGCTGTTCCTTATTGTCTCTGTCCTTTTTGTTTGAACCTTTCAAAGGAGTTTGAATCTGTTTCTTCTTGGACCAACAAGATTCTGTATTATGTGATTTTTTCTTGCAAAATACACAAAATTTATTTTTCTTCGAGTAGAAAGCTTCAGATTTTTCTCCAGACTCTGGTTGCTCAACATTTTGTCTTGCCTGAGATTCTTCGAAATTTTTTATTTTCAAATCTTCGGGGCTTGGCAGTGTATCTCTCGACTCGATAGCTATGCGAAAATTTTCATATGAATTCGGCAAACTATACAAAATCATTATACTGAGCAACTCTTTCGGTATTTTGATATCCTTCGAGTTTGTCTACTATGTCCGTGAAGTTGTTTAAATGGTCGCGTATGTCCTCATCTTGTGTCATTCTTTTGAGTACTAGCTCCTTTAGTAAGGTAGCTTTTCGAGCTGGTCCGGTACTCTGGTAGGTAGCCTTTAGCTTATCCTATACTGCTTTTGTTGTTGTACAGCCTTTTATTTGTTTTAATTCGGAGGAGGATAACAAGATAATTTCGGCTTTGGCCTTCAAGTCTTCTTTGTTATATGCCATCCTGGCTGCTTCATCAGCATTTGGCTGCAGAGTTCTCGCACCACTTACAATGTCCCATAAATCGTTCTTGATGAGAACCACTTGTGCCTGAATGCACCAAGTGTCGTAATTAGATTTTGTCAATGTTTCTATATTTACACGGCTGTTTGCAGCTGATGCCATTTTTAACTTTTATTTACACTTTTATACATACGAAAATAATTTTTAGGTACATGGATTAACCAGAACTTTGCGTTTATTTACAATACGTAACGCTCTGCTACCTGATAGAGTTAATAAACGGCAGTTTGATCTAATTTAGTCATCAAAAATATATTCAGTCGCTGCGACGACATTTACACGAACAAAAAAACAAGAGCGTAATTTATGTCTTCTAGACATTGCCGCTGCTAAGTACTTCAAAGAGGTCTTGCTGTTAGCTACTTCACAAAGGTTTTGCTGCCGTGTTGACTGAATATCAACAGCGAGATAGAATGAAATTCTGATTTTGGCGACTTGAAATCCTTACGTAACGCATTAAAGGCTATATTTTAACGGTGTCGGCACTCGTATTCAATCAGCTTTAGGTTGCTTTCCTCTGCGCAACCGAATTTGCCGATGCTACTTATAAGAGTAGAGATGGGCGAATGTGAATGATTCATTCGAATGATCATTCGAATAACTAGCTATTCGAATTATTCGATTGTGAAATTGGCCTTTTCGAAAATATCGAATGAATAAAACCATTCGAATGAATAATATCATTCGAATTAAATTAAGCTTTCGGAGAAAAAAGTATTAACTAACAAATTTAGGTAGGTATGATATGAAACCACACGTATTAATTATTAATCAAATATAATTATTCAAATGAAAAAAAATCAACAGATACATTTTAAACATTTCACTCTTCTATTTATTTTAATAAACGACGCGTACCATATAGAACAAATCAAAACAATAAACCTTTTCCACGTTTTATTTCCATTACTTATACACATAACAAAACTAATTAAATAAAATAAACTCGTCTTCTCGTTAATTGGGATGATGACTGAATTCAAATTTTTACATCTCGTCATTAAATATTAAAATACCCTGGAAAAAGATGCAGTCCTGTGAAATTAGAATTAAAATCGGCTTAGAAATACATTAGATACAAGCATTTTAAGTTGTTAATATGAAGGCGATTTGACAGAGAGATCCGACATCAACCGTGACGTCATTGTTGAGTACGGCCATATAAACTCCTTGTTAATTGCCGTTTTATTTATTTATTTATTATAATAAGTACAGCCACATGATACATATTAATACAATAATAGATATACATAATTTTGGAAACAATTCTGATATGCATCACAAAAACGGCGTACATAGCACTGACATGGATACAAAGGTATATGATTAGATTAAAATTATATTAAACATTAGGTCTAAAAGTCATCGCTCCCCGAGCACCTGCCAGGCTAATCGCCTGACAAGTACTCAAAGATCAAGGACCTAAACTTAGGGAAACTATTGCCGAAGACATCCAAATCTGGAATTTTGTTGCTAAAGTTGCTGTACTCAATGGAGATTCGTGCCAAAGGGGACTGAAGACCAAGATTGGTTCTAGCGAAAGGTACAGCTAAGAGTTTAGCTACACGATGTCTAGGATATCTGTAAGGAACCGACAGTGATATACGATATAGAAGATCGCTGGACTACAGAAAACCATTTAAAACTTTATATAGGAAACACATGTCCATAAACGTTTTGCTAGAAAGAGATGGAGAAAAATCTTTAATACCTTATATCTTGGTTGTTTTTATAGTTATTCGAAAACCGAATTTTTCTTTCTGTTTATTATAAGAATGAGCCTCTATTAAACCAAAAAAAATTTTTTAGTCATCTAGCCAATTCTCTCGTCGTTCAGGGGGGCTACCGCCTAACTCATAGCGATCACTCGCTATCGCTTCGTGACATTAGAACAATAGCTCTAATGTCATCTGTGACATTGAAACTATTGTTCTAATGTCATGATAACGATAGCGAGTGCTCGCTTTGAGTTAGGCGGTACGGCCGCAGATAGTGAATGCAATTCGAGAGAAAAATTCATTCGAATACCGAAAATTCATTCGAATCAAAATTTTCATTCGAATGATGAATGATCATTCGATTGCTAATTAGGTAATCATTCGAATAGTTCGATTGTTGGTTTTTGAAACCATTGCCCATCCCTATACAGGGTGTCCCAGAAGCCGACGTCAAGCCGAAAGCAGGTGATAGACTAACTCATATACAGGGTATCCCAAAAACAATGGATAAGCCTGTAACTATAGATGGACTTCATCATGACCTCCCTTATCACAAATTTTGACCTTAGTGAAAATATCACGGTTGCAGAGATATTTATTGCTTTTGTTTTATTCAAAAATTTCCAAGTGCGATTAGTTTTTATACTGCCATTTCTACAAATGGAAAGCTTTTTCGATTTAGTTTTTTTTTATTTTACAAGCGATAGTTTAGCTATCAAAAACAAAGATTTAAATTTAACAAACTAGCGTAGAGTGTTTAAAATAAATTAAAACACAAAGAAAATTAAGAATGTAATTAACTTTCTCTCATGTTTGATCAGCTACAGTGTGAAAAAAATGTAGGACGCTCATCGTGCCCATTATCTTAAAAACTTGCTTAGCTATTCTAGATTCCAAAAAGGTATCATAAGCCTAAGCATTCTAAATATGTTTAATTTCATGACTACTTTAATAGCAAATAGTATTAAAACTTCAAAAAAATATTTTTGTCGTAATAATAACTCTCAGCTTCTGTAGTAATGTAAAGGTGTAATGAGCCTAGGTATTCTGTATTTTTTAATCTCATGACTTCTTAGAGAGTATGAAAATTTCAAATTACTCGTTAAAAATCACATTTTTTCGTAAAAAAAAATCAAAATTGAACTTGCGCACTTATACACGTCCTAGACATTTTAATAAGGAGGAAACACTAAGGTCGAGAGAATTCAGAAATAGGTATTTGTAAAATGTATTGCTGTCTCGCTGTATGCCCAAACAATCGTTCTGACCGCGAAAGAGACGAATGCAGTTAGGACCGAAAATACCTACAAAAAGTACACAAAATATACGTTTCGAAGTCCCCTGTAGCTCTACCATGAGTTTGCATTCGTTTGGAGTCGATATCGACTGCGTAAATTTTTGTATGGAACTTTGTACAGCGCCCCTAGCGATAACGCGGTGAACTAAAACCGGTACCATGAGTGCAATAGTTTACGATACGTCGCGAACCTATCGAAAACGCGCTCGCTAATCTCGCTATCGACAATCGTTTTGTGCATATTGTATGGAAATCGGTACCATGAGTTCATGATTTGACAGCTACTCGATAGACGATGACGTACAAAACGATAACTCTGTAGTTACGTTACTCACTTACATTTTCAAGCGTGAGACAGGCGTTGGAATCACCCCTATAACTAGCGGGTCGTTAGTGGAGCGGCTCTGAGACAGTCTCCGCCATTTTTTTTGACGCCATTTTGCTTTTGGGTGCATGTGTGTGTGTCGTGTCGTGTCATTTCATCATAGAAGTAGAACGCACACATTTGCATTTCATTTTTCATTATTACATTGTTGGTTTGTTTAAATCTCTAAATTATCTTCAGATTTTATGTGTTTTAAGCATGTTTTTTAAGATTTTTGACACTCACTGTTCTTGATTCAATAACAGTACCTGTGTGTACGAAGGGATTCGGCAGTTTTATCGGTTTGTTTGCTTGTGATTTTCTAAACTTAATAACTTTTTGACCTTTCATTGTTTCATACTATTTCATGCTAATATAGCTGAGCCCACCTGGTTAGCTACCATAATCTTACTTAAGTTTATCAGATCACCATGGTGACAGTACAACTTGTGCAGAGTACAACTTGTTACTCTGATAATCAGACATCCAGCAACTCTCTTGTAGGCAAATCCAGGTGAAGAACGCTTTCATCTTTGGCCTAATAGTTATTTACCAAAATGTATGAAGTTGAACTTTCCCATACTAAAAAACGAGCGAACTTTATATTGTTATGAATCCACTAAAATATTTTACAGACCATCGGCTTCAACAGAGGTTACATTTCTGGATGCACATCAATTTTGAAATCGATAAAAACAACTTATGAACACAGAAAAACTAGTGTTATTTTGAAACACAAATACTTGAAGATGAATATCTTGAGTTGAGTATGCAATAAATAACTTCCTCCAAGTGAAATAAATTCAGGAATACTTAAAAATCCAATAATGATAGGTGAGCAAAGTTGTGTAATATTTTTTTCATTAAATAAACAATAGTTTAAAATTAATTTAATATTATGTTTTCCATTAAATAACCTACACTATGTTGTTGTTCAAAATTACATGTAATTTTTTTTTAGATTGAATGAAAATGAAAAACACTTCTTCTCAAAAAGAGTAGCAAAGCTCTGCTAAAATTGATCTTCTGATGGTGCACATGTCTGGGCGCAAGGTGACTTCGGAAGCATAGAGAAGCTCGATATGTTAGAAGCTTTGGTTACTCACCATGGACCTGAATTTCATTTTATCAATTTTATTAATATGCTAAGAACATAAGCCACTGCACAAGCAATGAACAGGACATGAATAACAGAAAGTGGGCTGTCAAAAGGTGATTAATTTGTTTTTGACATAAATATGTTTGCTTATTAACCCCTTGTTTCTGAAAGGCTAATCAGTGATAAAATTAAATATAGTACATTCAAGATAAGAAAGTTCCCTTGACAAATCGATTTTTTCCGTTTCATGCATACTAATTTCCGTGATGAAAAAAATAATTTATCTCCTTAGGTTATTTTTATCAAAAATGTAATAATTAATTCCACATTAAATAAAAACAAGAATATCAGCCTAATTAAATAAAATTATAATTCTAAAGTTTAAAAATAAAATGTTTGTGTAAAGTATAAGTTCCGATTCATGACTCAAATAAATACTTAATTAAACAAATATTTTATCAGAATTATAAATAATTATATTTAACTGGATGGGATATTTTGGGATGTTGCCTTGATATTAGGACACCTAATTTTTATGGTTGTATCATATAGAATAGCTTTAAAATTAACACTTTTTATTCATGTCAATTTTCTCTCAAGTCTTATAGTTTGCGAGTAAATAAGCTTTGAAAATCACAATAGTCACGACGAAAAAAAAAATGGGATGTTACGTTGCTATTATAACACCTACTTTTTATGGTTATATCAGAAAATGACTAGAACGTGATGAGCAGATCAATACACACTTGTTCACAGTGGCTTTCTATTTCTTGTGTTTAGATTATGAAATCGAAAATTGGTACCAAAGGTTTTATAATTTTTATAGACAAATCAAATTTTCATAATTAGACTGTTCAGCTTAAATCAATATATTAATTTAGTTAAAAATATTTCTTAGAGAAACCTTTGCTTGTGAATTATAAATAGCACCAACTGAAGTCCAAAAATACTTTCTATACTAGCAGCCGAAACCCAGCAGTAATAGCCAATTACATGACACTGAAAATAACTAAGTAAATTTATCTTGCCGTATCAACATAGTAACATGCTTGAATTGTTTTACTACATATACAACAGAACTAGGTCTGTTCGCGAAGGACTATGTTGATCCCACAAACGTGCATCAAGTGTAATACCCAAAAATTTTGTAACTACAATTGATGAGTTCAACGATTCGATTGTATCCACTTTCCTTACATTTGGCCATGAGAATTTAATAAATCTAGTTTTATTTGAGTTTAGTGAACCAATTTGGAACATTTAACTCTGACACAATTATTTAAGAGAATGTGAAAGTTTGATAAACATAATTTTAAAAGCATTACAAAAGGAATGGGTATGCCATTCCTTTTAAATGCTTTTTCAAACTCTAATTAAAATCATTTATATGAATGAATATCATTAATTTATGGAAAACATTTCTTATTGACCTTAACATATTCATCAAAATTAAAAACTAGATTGATTTGTTTGGTTAGATTACCTACTATAAAATTAATTGCTTTTAATGTTAACTTCTTCAAAATGTATTCAAACGTTTTAAACTATTTGCCATTGTCTGCAGAGTTCAATTCTTCAATCTGAAGTTTTGTAAATAATCAATAAAACAAAATTATTTTCAAAAACAAAGTAATGTCTTATATAATTATCTTTTTTGTATCAACAGGTGTACAGATATTGAGAAGTGGAGAGACTAAGATCAGATGGAGAGGCAGGTTATTTATTTTTACTAGGTTTTTCACTGTTTTTCATTTTAGAGTCGTCACACTTTATACAAATGCTTATTTATCTTTTCAGAATCGCAGAGTAAGCACAGCGTTGCATGGCGGAGAATTGTGGGTTCTAATAAGTTCCATTGTGTACGTTTTTGTCATATTGTATGTTAAATTCAATAAAAAGATAATCGCATTTCGTTGTTTTGATTTTTAATAACCTAAAATATTATCAGAATTAAAAAAGTAGATTAGGGCTGTAAATTTATATCGATAATTTTCAGTATGTCGATAATAAGCAGTCGATAGTTTTGCAGCACTATCATTACGGAGCTGTCATTTCACTACGAAACGGCCGCTAGAGGGGTTGATTCCTATCTGTAACAGTAATATAATAATATAATTTGTGTACTATACTATCGAGTTAACGTTACGAAGTCAGGTAAATGCAAAAGTAACTCATGGTACGGTGACTATCGAAAACAATATCGTCTGCGTTAACACGTTAGCGACTGTAGTTAACTACAGTGTGCAATCGATGGCAACTCATGGTAGAGGTACTGTTTTCTCCGCTAAAACTAGACCGATTTAATTACATTTTACGTTAAAAATTAAAGAAAGGCTTTGACTGTGTTTCTATGTTTTGCTTTTTCATATAATTTCGTCAAATTTGTTTACTGGATGTTTGAATAAAGCAGAAAATCAGGCCAATTTATCAGGTTTTTAAAGGTTTATATCTCATTTAGTAATTAACTTAATAATAATAATAATAATCGTTTATTTCAGGCACAGTTCATGTTGTTACAACATAAAATAACCCATATTTACAGATAAAATTAAAATTAGATAAAATTAAAATCAAATTATAAATTAGAATTAAATTAAATTAAATGGAATTGCACAAATACAATACAAATAAAATAATAATAATAAAATTATACAAATGCTTATTTATTAATTTGAATAATTGAAATACGATTGAGAAATATTATCAGTGTAAAAGTCATATGTATAAAACAAGTCGAAAATATAAATGTCAGGATCAATATCATTATGTCACACACGAATAAATTAACGGTTTTTTTTACATATTAATTGTTTCTAGTAATATAGATAGTGAGTCATAGGTTTCAGTCAAACATATTTTATAAAGGCTACGTCATTGCGATATACAGTCCAATATAGTGCTTGTAAAATGTCATTATCAGAGCTATTTAAACGCTGGTGAAAAGAAAACTTCATTCGCCTCAAGACTGCAAAGAAATCATCAACTCTACTCTCAGCAAACATACCAGACGCGCTGCACCTCCATGACAGACCGAACATTACTCTGAAGGAGTTATTATACTGTACACGAAGAGCGTTAAATGCACTCTTCGTGTAATTATTCCAGAGCTGACAGGTGTAGAGCGCCTGGCAGTATGCCTTAAATAGTGTCACCTTAACTGTATGAGAACACTGCCAGAACCGTCTAGCCAACATGTTGCTTTTTGCGGCAAGTGATCTACGTCGTCTCTCAAGATCATCATTGTCTTTTAAGGTGTCCGTAAGTATGTGCCCCAGATATTTAAACTTACTTACAACTTTAATGGGCGAGTTGTTCAGTGTGAGCGTCGGTACTCTGTCAGAGCTGCTGCCTGCTCTGAATACCATGGCTTCTGTCTTTTTCACGTTATACGTGAGACCGTGTTCGAGCGCGTATCGCTCACAGATAGCGAGCAGGCGGCGGAGCCCTCCGACCGAGGGGCTGAGCAGCACCATATCGTCCGCGTAGCTAGATTGTTGACGCATTGCTCGTCGACATAACAGCCGGCCCTGGTGCCGCTCAGCTCCTCGATCAGATCGTTTACATATAGATTAAACAGCACTGGTGACGTCAGACCACCTTGCCTTACACCACGGTTCAGTCTATACGGATCCGAGAGTGACTCCCCCCATCTGACCTGATTATACTGGTTGTCATACCAAAACTTCAATAAGTTTGCGACTCTTGTAGGCACTTTTGTACTGTTCAGCTTTTTCCATAGTTTATCATACAAAATCGAATCAAAAGCTTTACTGAGGTCTAGAAAACAAGCATAAACAGTAGTTTTACGGTTCACATAGTACTTAACAGTATTTTTTAAAGCAAATATGGCCATGTCAGTGGATAGCTCGCTGCGAAACCCAAATTGAGAATGACATAGTGGTATATTGTTTTCACTCAAATGAACATTAAGCAATCGTTCAAATATTTTCGATAATATTGTTGCCAGTGATATAGGTCGGTAATTGCTACTATTAGAAACATCACCCGTACGATTTTTAACAATTGGAACTACAATAGTTTTCATAAAGTCCGGGGGCAAATATTCATGGGCAATACAAGCATTATACTCGGCTTCGTCCTCGGGATTAGCAAATAATACTTGTAGTAACGCCTAGTGATACGCCAGTCACGCACTTTATTTGAGGGTATAAATAAAATTTAAAATGAGTCTCACGTCAACAAGGTGGGCGACCTATCCGCTCGCTTCATTCGCTTTTTAGTGCTCGCCACGATCACACTCTCGCGTCTTAAAAGTTTTTACTTTAAGTGAGGTAGTGCTTATTTATAATGCCTAAGCGGAAAAGTGAGGAGGATTGTCAAATCTGTTGTGTAAGTTTAAAAAACTCGAAGTGTTACGAAGATGCCATACGCGGAGTCTCAAGGTTAGTCATTGTGTGAATAAGTGCATTTATTAGTGACTATGGCCGAAAATGTCATTTTCTATTTGCTGCCCGTACAATGCTCGTTTGATAACGGGCAGAAGTATGATAAGTCAGCCATCTTGTTATATTCTCATAAATACTAGAGAAACTTAATTAGTTAATGACGAATTATACCTATAATGGTAAATTTGTCACGTTTTTATTTTTTACTGGTTTCCTCTGAAATGAAGTTTTATAATCCAATGAAATAGTTTTACGAAAACTGTTAAATAAGATTTATTTCATACCTACCTAGTGGGCTTATTTTGTATGAATTTTTATGACACTATATCTCTAAGAAGAAAGTTTACTAAATAATAGTTATTGCTACAGTGATTATTCACTAAACTGGGCTTGCGTACCTCTCTTTGGGGTTGCACTACCCAATAATAATTTTGCGAACAGTATTTTAGGATTGTTCCTTAACTGATTAGCAGTAATAATAATTATCCAATCGTAACATGCACCTACTTTTTATGATTATATACTAAAGAACAAATACAGTATATACATAGTGGTAATGGTTACCTATCCAGGTTTGCGAACTTCTCTTTGGAGCTGTACTACCTTATGGTAATGGTAACCTCTCCGGGTTTGCGTACTTCTCTTTGGAGCTGTACCACCCTATAAATTAGTCTCGCGAACAGTACTTTGGTCTGTTTCATGACTAATGGAGATATCGGTGTATTCATAGTGGCAATGGTTACATATCCGGGTTTGCGTACTTCTCTTTGGAGCTGTACCACCCTATAAATTAGTCTCGCGAACAGTACTTTGGTCTGTTTCATGACTAATGGAGATATCGGTGTATTCATAGTGGCAATGGTTACATATCCGGGTTTGCGTACTTCTCTTTGGAGCTGTACTACCCTATAAATTAGTCTCGCGAACAGTACTTTGGTCTGTTTCATGACTAATGGAGATATCGGTGGTTTTCAGAGCAAGAACGTAATAACAACGTTTTAAACCTGCAGGCCTATTACGATCTCACGGTTTTCAAATAACATCATATGATATCATAGTGCAAAGCGAAAATTATGATTTTCGGTCAGATTTTTGATCATTCGTTCGTTATATGATATTGACATCATCGAAATTATGCCATAGTAATGATATCATTGGAGATCGGTAATACGAAATGAAGCATTTCATGATTTATTATGCCATGTCATACGATGAAAGATTTATAATTGGCCTACTGCTCGATGGGATTATTGGTTCTGAGCCACGTTCGGAGATGCAGGTCGACCTCGACCCAGAACCCGCCGAAGTGGCTACGCCCGCCGTTTATATCTTCTGTGCCGTCATGACGGTCACCCTTGCGGAGGTCGCCACCACCGCCACCACCGCCGCCGCCGGCGCGCCTGAGCAAGTGACGGATACCGACGAGCCTGGGTCAGCTAATGCGATGCTAAACACCACAATACTTGAAATATTGGGCGAGGATCCAACTATTTCGAATACTTTTGGAGCCAACATTCACAAAGACTTTGCAGTTAAGTTGGAACACACATTAATGTGAAATACCTTTCGCCGACTAACTGCAAACTAATTAATGCTCCCGTAGGTACTGAATGCTGAAATTAAGGTGGCTATCTCCGATATAAACGCTAAACGTTATATAAATATCGAAATTAGGCAAAAACAAGTTTCTACGGCTATTTCATGCTTGAACCAAGCTATTAATTCGCTGACCTCGAAAAATAACAGTGACCCAGAATTAATAAAAATGATGATGGACACAGAACGTATTCTCTGTGACTTACAATACCGGATTCAGTCATACGACGGAATTTTATTCTGTCTTCCCTTAAAAAGGACATGAAAGACCAGCTTCAAATTACTTAACCATTTTTTATTCATTCATTAGGCGAAAATCTGTCAGAAATTATTAAGACTGCAAAGGCGATAAATAAATAGGGTGCAGAGTAAAAAAAAAAAAAAAAACTAATAAATTTATTAAAGCAGATCATTTAAAAATTGAAAATTTACGCTCAGCTCAGCTCATTTACGCTAAAATTTAAAACAAAAAATTGTTTCATGACAAAAATAGATTTAAAAGATGCCTTTTGACCCTAATTCAAGAAAATATTTAAGATTTCAAATTGAACAAGAACTATTTGGCTTGAGTACTGCACCATCAAGGCAATAAAACCAATTGTCCGATTACTCCGTTCTGCGGACCTAAAATCAACTAATTATTTAGATAATTATTGGCCAAATATACAAACCAAAAATTAATTACCTCTCTTTGATTTTAATTAACGAGGCCAAAAGTTTAATGATACCTAGTAATATATGTACATTTTTAAGGTTTCGTTCTAATCTAGACTAAAAATTTCCAGATCACAAATCAGAAATTTAAAAAAAAAAAAAAAAAAAAATGGTTAACTCTTAAAAGATGTTGAATACGTCAATTCGCACAAATAGTCGAATTACTAGTCTCAGTTTGCCCGGCTGTAGAATACACTAGCCTTATACTAAAATATTCGAGCGCATTAAGTAATTAAACTTAAAATCATCATTAATGATAATTATGATAAATTTATAAATATCCCTAGGAATGACGCAATACAAATACCGTTTTGTAAAATCAAACATGATACACATGATCTGGAAATTTTCTCAGACGCCTCAAATACGGGGCTGTACGTGGCAAAGAGAAGGTTAGCGGGTTGTGGAGCATTCAGGAGAGAACACAATACATTAACTACCTAGAAATTCTAGCTGCTTTTCTAAGATTAAAAGTGTTCGCCAAAAATGTAAGTACCTAGTTGTCAAATTTCTCCGCATCGACAACACTACAGTAATCTCTTACATCAATACAATGGGGGGTATTCAGTTCCCCACTTCACTGACATCACTCGTCAACTATGGCAGTGGTGTGAATGTCGCAATTTGTATGTTATGGCTTATTACATTAGATAATATAACGGCAGTTGCCGAATCAAGGCGGGTACATCCTGACATAGAATCGACGACACGTTTAGCGCAAAGGTCGAGTGATCACCTACTGCGCAACGGGTCGCGGGTTCGATTCCCGTACGGGACAAATGTTTTATGGCCTACAGAAATTTGTTCCGGTCTGGGCGTATGTGCATGTGATATTCTATGTTTGTAACTGCACCCACGACACAGGAGAAAATCCTAGTGTAGGGCGACGTATTTAAAAAAAAAAAAAAAAAAAAATTGGAGTTAGCGGACTGGGCATATCAGGAAATTGTCTCATCGTATGGGGCACCTCAAGTAGACTTATTCGCTAGTCAAATAAATACTAAATGCACTGATTATGTCTCCTGGCATAGGGACCCAGATGCATTTCCTGGGCCGATTTTAATTTTTATGCTTTCACCCCGTTCTCTGTCATTGTATAGCGGGGAACTTATGCGGACGGCGTGGAGTGTACCGCCGATATTAGCATCTATATTCCAAAGTTCTTTTAAACAATATAATGTTTATTTACGGCGCTGGTTCAATTACTGTAACGACAATAATTGTGACTTGTATAATCCTTCAATTCCACAAATAATTTATTTCAACAAACTATTATGAAGAGGGAGCTCAATATGGCACGCTTAACTCCTATAGATCCACGCTCGCCCTGCTTAGGGGAAAATAATTTACGAGAAGATGACAGAGTAAGAAGATATTTTAAAGGAATATTTCGGTTACGCCCTCCCTTGCCCAAATATGTGGGATACTTCAATAGTTATTAATTATGTCAGCCAATTTTACGCCAATGAAACATTGTCTTTTGAAAAACTTTCGAAAAAACTCATCACTCTCATTGCGCTGTTGACAGCACACAAAGTACAAACATTGTCCTAGATTAATATTAAAAGTATTGAAATCTTTCCTTCTCTTCATAAGTGCTAAAAAGCCTTATAATGCTGTCGGTCCCCAAACCTTAAGTCAGTGAATAAAGAACACACTGCGCGATAGCGTTTTTGATCTAAACATATTTACCGCGCACAGCACGCCGCTACATCCGCGGCTCATCACCTAGGTGTCGGCCTAGATCAAATAAGACGAACCGCTGGATGGAGCGGCTCTTCAAGCACATTCTATCGATTCTATAATAGAACCATAAGTAATGTCAATACTAATGGAAATAATTATTTTGCCAGAACAATTGTTAATAATACGAGTAATTCAAATGATGATTGATGTTTATTCTTATTAACATAAATTAATGAAAATTCAGGAATAAACAAAATATTTCACACTATTATCTCTAAAAGTCTACAAGTATTATTTGCTAATCCCGAGGACGAAGCCGAGTATAATTAATGATTAAACGAACTTACCTGTACGTGAAGTTCAATCATAATTATACGAAGGCTTCGTCCGAAGGGATTAGCAACCCTCCCTCCCAACTACAAGTCCCCATTTTTGTGTGAAATATTCCGGATGCGGCTACTCTAAACTAAATGAAGCGAGCGGATAGGTCGCCCACCTTGTTGACGTGAGACTCATTTTAAATTTTATTTATACCCTCAAATAAAGTGCGTGACTGGCGTATCACTAGGCGTTACTACAAGTATTATTTGCTAATCCCTTCGGACGAAGCCTTCGTATAATTATGATTGAACTTCACGTACAGGTAAGTTCGTTTAATCATTAATTATAAAAACAAGTAAGTCTGTCGTATAACACTGGGCCCCCGTATACTACATGTTCCACACTGAGGTTGTCGTGGCCAGGAGACTTTCCGCGTTTCATATTTTTGACGCACTTAAATAGATCGTCTGGCGTATAGTATAAAGTGGAGTCGGCAATGTGAGGTGTGCGTACGCGGCTGGCCGTCGCGTTGGCCGCCGCGGCGGAGGGTAGCGGGCGACGGCTACAGGTTGGTGAGCGCGGGCGAGGGGACGCGCCCCCCGTCCCCGACAACCCTAGTGCGGGGGGGTCAACAACAAACTGCTTCACAAATAAATTAGCGATATCGACAGTATCGAGGCTACCGTTCACTGATATTGGAAGGCTAGGTTTGTATTTAAGTTTGTTGGTATCTTTCCAAAATTTTGAGAAATCTTTATTTTGCCTGTGGGTTGATATTATGTCCATTTTAATTTTAGTTTCATTTCTTTGACACCATTTCAAGCGGTTTTTAAAGACCTTTCTAGTATTTCTCATTTCATCATGGATTTTTCCCTCGTGTGGACGATTATATATCATCCATATTTTAAAAGCTAGGCGCGCGCGCTCGTGACTACTTTTTACATGATAGTTCCACCCTGGTACAGTTTTCTTTTTCAACCTATCTCTACCCAAATATGAGTGAACGGCCGCCCTGCTCATACCACCCACCAACTGGCCATAATACTGATCAATGATAGCATGGTGCTCCGGGTCATAACATGGTGTATGTTTACATTGCAACAATGGCCACTCATGGGAAAGAAGGTATTTATCACATAGACAGCCGTATTTCCGTATTTGATCTGGGTTTCTGTTGCCCCAGACAACCCTATTGATACGATCACTGCCTACGTAAGCTGTTTTAGCACTGATTAAATTAACATCACAATAAACAACAAGTGGAAAATGGTCGGAACAAAATACATCATTCAACACTTTCACATCTCTGACCAGATTCAGTGCCGAGGAGGTAACGATACAATGGTCTATCCAGCTGGTTGATCTGTGAGTGTCACTTAGGAATGTGAATGTATTGGATGACTCACCAAGTATACTATAATCTGCACATACCAAATCCTGTTCACGACAGTAATCCTTCAGTTCGCATCCGAAAAGGCTTTTATTTTTGGTTAGATCTGCGTTATAATCACCCATACAAAAAACATTTTCAATATCGATATTTTCAATCACTGCAGTTAACGTCCCGAGACAGTCGGTGAACAACGGCAGATTGTCCAAATGTTCGGTGGGCATATACACAGACATAACCACTATATTACGCCCGGGCGCACACTGTATGTTCACTGCCGCAACACGCGTCGAGGTCGTCTCGACGGGAGTGACGCACGGGAAACTGGACCTTCTCCACAACACTGCAACCCCACCGTAGGAACGTCCTTTCAGTGGGCCACTGGTTGTGTCTACCGCTAAACTGCCATGATATCCAAATTCCGAGTCAATATTTTGTAGAAAATCCAAGTCATCGGGCAATAGCCAATGCTCTTGTAAGGCAATAATATCATATTGTTTACAAAGATCTCTCACGTGTAGATAAGTTCTTTTTATCGACTTACAGTTGAAAGAAACTATGCTGGTCGCTTTCATTCTGCTATTAAGATATATTCGTGCGTGTGCTGGATGTATTCTGCTGCCGCTTGATAATGTATCTTCTATACACTACACCTGTGGGCCAGAATTCCTCTTTCAAAATACTAGTTTCACGTGCCTGGTCAATCGTTATTTTAAAAGAAGTAAAAGTTGTCTTCCTAAATGGAATCAGTTTTTCCACCTTCACAACAGTCTGGCCACTCTGTTTTATAAATTCCTCAATGTCTTTTTCGGTTGTTTCTAATTCAAAACGTGATGCGTAAACGTAGGAAAATCTAGGCACCACTTTTAGTTTGCTTGACGTAATCACTGCACTTCCTTGTCTGTTCTGGTTCCGCTTTCTTATGGCTCTGTACTTTGTTTTGCGATTAACAATTGTTGTGAAGCTGTCGTCTATATATGTGTCGGTCGATGTATTGATTTCCTTCGCCTTCGGGCTACTAGTCAATCGTTGTAAAGTTCGTGGTTTTGGCTGGGAATACTGCGGTGGCTCGGATACAGCTAATCTGTAACTGGTTAGCGGAGTGGGTACTTCCACCACTTTGTCCTTTTCCGCCTTAGCACCAAACCTTTGCTCACTTGAATCCGTTGCCCGCGAGTTTTCTTTGTTTACCCTCTTTTTTTGAGAGCATTCCAAAATAGGTGTAACGGTTTTTTCTATCTTCTCTTTACGGCGCTGGGTTACACACGATGCAGGGTTACTACTAGACGTCGAGAGGCTGTTCGTCCCGTATCTGAGACACTCAACTTTCTCGATGGCGTTTGCTAGATCGGATGATTTCACGTAGTCACTCTGGATGATCTGTACTTCTCGTTGTAGCAATACATATATAGGAGAGTGGATGTCGTCCCTACTCTATCTGTCAACTCATTTGGGCCTCTTTCACCGCTTAACATCAGGCGGGAGGAGGTCATTTGCCGGGCCATCCATAAAAAAAAAAAAAAAAAATACTATTTTCTTCAGTAGCGACGACACATCCACGTGATCGAAGGACACTGGAGGGAGGCGGTTGAGGTCTCTAGCCACGAAAACAGGGAGCACCCCTTCGTGGTTATTTTTGAGGATCTTTATAATATCCAGTAGGAACCTCTTCGCCTTGCCCTCACCACGCCGTGTGGTACGTTGATTCCCGGGTTGATGCGTAGATAAAATATCCCTAGCTTTCTCAACGTCACTTTCAGAGAAATTCGACTCGCAAATTTGCAACAGAGTCACTTCGTCTATTGTGTCTATTTTACACTACATAAAACACAAAAGTTCGTTAATCACTATCTCGTTCGTCATTTTTTTTTTTTTAGTCTAGAAATAGCACATACTTATGATACTTCAAATCAAATTAAGATGTCACGAAATAATAACAACCGTTATATGAGTGCGTAATTAGCGCAGCATTAAGTGCGTACATACGGCCTTGCGCGACCCCGATGCGCGCGCGACTGACTGACTGACTGACTTAATAAAAAAAGGAAAACATAGAAGCATGTTTATAGTTGCCATTGATTTTTTTAAAAATAGCACAGCCAGCATATTATCCAGGAAGGAAATAGGGGACAACGTTTGTATAAAAAAGGACCTGTACGATTTCCTAACGCACGTAACCCGACGTTTTATTGTAAGCAGCTGCATTTTGGATGCGAGTCCACAGCTCCGCAATCGAGGATACTGGCGTCGCGTACACGGACTTTACTAGCTTTACGATTTAGATATTGTTTGTATTTGTGATACCTTCTGACAATTAGCAATCGTTATTAGGACTTTGAACATGCCTAGACATCAGTACACGACATTCGAATATGCAAACACTTATGGCGAGTGTCAAGGTTATGCCAACGTTGCTGCTCGACAGTACGCAGAAAGGTATGAAATGTAAATATTACTTTTGAAAGAGTGAGAAATCACTTAAACGAAAATTACCCAAAAGGTCGAAAGCCGGCTTTGTCCTATTTTATGGCCACAGAGATCACCGGATTTAAATCCCTTGGATGTTTTATTTGAGGTGTCTAAAAGACCTCGTGTACGCGATGTCAGTATCCTCGATTGCGGAGTTGCGGACTCGGATCCAAAATGTCCTGCTTACATCAAAGTCGGGTTAGTCGGGTTACGCGTACCGCATTAAACATTCTTTTATTAAAAGGTCTAGGATGTGTATAAGGGCGTAAGTTCAATTTGATTTTTTTTACGAAGAATGTGTTTTTTAACGAGTACTTTGAAATTTTCATACTCTTTAAGTAGTCATGAGATTAAAAAATACAGAATATCTAGGCTCATTACACCTTTACATTAACACATAAGCTTACAGTTATTATTACGACAAAAATATTTTTTTTGAAGTTTTAATATTATTTGCTATTCAAGTAGTCATGAAATTAAAAATATTAAGAATGCTTAGGCTTATGATACCTTTTTGGAATCTAGAATAGCTAAGCAAATTTTTAAGGTAATGGGCACGATGAGCGTCCTACATTTTTTTCACACTGTAGGTGATCAAACATGAAAGTAAATTAATTTCATTCTTAATTTTCTTTGTGTTTTAATTTATTTTAAACACTCTACGCTAGTTTGTTAAATTTAAGTCTTTGTTTTTGATAGCTAAACTATCGCTTGTAAAATAAAAAAAAACTAAATCGAAAAAGCTCTCCATTTGTAGAAATGGCAGTATCAAAACTAATCGCACTTGGAAATTTTCGAAAAAAACAAAAACAATAAATATCTCTGAAACCGTGATATTTTCACTAAGGTCGAAATTTGTGGTAAGGGAGGCCATGATGAAGTCCATCTATAGTTACAGGTTTATCCATTGTTTTTGGGACACCCTGTATGTTATCAGAAAAATATAAAAAAAATTCTAAGTCACCTATTTAAAAAAAATCTAGCATTAAAAAAAATGGATAAAATTTACAGCCTGTGACGGTTTTTTCACTCTTGTTGCTACAAATCTCGACTTTTCTAAACATTTTCTTTTGTTTTGTAATCCTGAATAATGTTTCTGTATACTCTAATCTAAAATTTAAAGCCAGCTGCTCCAAATTAGAAGAATATGCCATTTTTATCTAAATTAAATATTCAAAATTAATTTTTCGCATAGCTTTAACAAGCTGTACTGAAAAAAAAAATGTACTATGCGAGTTTGGCAAGTAACTGCAAAAGTTGGCGCATCCAATAAGGATTCCAAAATGGTATGATACTTGGTAGATAATTTCTACGATTGCAGACAATATTTTTTTTTCCAAAAAGCGGCAGTTTTGAACAAATTTTTCTTACGTACTTAAAATTTATTCTAATGTACCCATGGTTTGCTTTAAGGCTGTAACTTTAACATTCTAGTTTGAGTGAGACCGGGAGAGTCATTTTACGAAGTGTGAGAGAGACAGATAGTGACGCTAACGTGACGGAGACGGAGAGATTCGAAGTATGAGCGAGACAGATAGTGACGCTAACGTGACAGAGACGGCGAGTCTCACATCCACTTCGTAAAATGACTATTTTACGAAGTGGAAGTGAGACAGATAGTGACGCCAATTATTCGCTAACGCACAAACAATACACATCAGTACGTTTCGCTCCTTCGCTTACTGCGCATCTGTTTGTATTCGTTCGTGTTGATTTCGTGCTCACCACTTTCTGCTTCGTTTATTGGACTTGATTGCTTGTGATTTGGATTCGGACTGTTTAGTTTCTCTACCGACGACCTTTGCTTTGCTCCGGACTTCTTATCGTTGATTGTGTAATTTTGTAGTGCCTGGTAGGGTCCACAATGCGACATCAATGGCAATCTTCTGGCTAACAAAAAGGGACAAACGGCCTCTCTTCTGGCTATCCCTCTCGGCTCGTTTTTGCCCTTTGTTGCCCGTGGTCCACCTGCGTAGTTCACCTGGGTGTACCATAGGAAAAAAATATTTCCCGTTGTTTACCGGAACGTCCATATGATTACATCGTAGTAAATGAAAGATTAATATGGATATCACTTTATTTTTCTCCACTTGCGTAGTTCACCTGGGTGTACCATAGGAAAAAAATATTTCTCGTTGTTCACCGGAACATCCTCATGATTACATCGTGGGAAATGAAAGATTAAAATGGATATCACTTTATTTCTTTAATAACAAAGGAATAACGCAGAAAGAAAAGTCACCAAACTAATTTCCATTTAAAGATTAAAAACTAAAAAAAAAAGTATCATTGCGACTTTTTGGCATAGGGCTTTCCTGAGAAAGGCTAAAGGCTGATATTGGAAGCAGCATTGACTATGAAACATGTTTTGACAACTAAAAAGACAAACAATTCAAAGTTTGTGAAATATTAGCGGAGTTTTTCTAAAGCGACTCCTAATGAAATATCATTAGAAACTATGTAGTTGCATCTGAATATATTTTATCGTTTAGGAGCATAAGGTCAAAAGTGCAAAATGATGTAATCGTCATTTTCAATATCTATTTTTCGCCTTTTTGATTTTAAATGCATATTTTTGAGCAACACATTTAAAAGTCTCAAGATATTGGTGCGGCTTTTGGATCTACAGGGAAATCATTTCCTATGGTTCACCTGAGTGTATTACGGGAAATATATTTTAACCATGGTCCGCCCAGGTGTACTACGGGAAATGTTTTTTACCTATGGTACACCCAGGTGTACTACGGGAAATATTTTTTACCTATGGTACACCCAAGTGTACTACGGGAAATATTTTTTTCCTATGGTACACCCAGGTGAACTACGCAGGTGGACCACGGGCAACAAAGGGTTTTTGCCACTATCATGTTGGTGGCCTAAATTGAGTCATAGGCGTATGGGATATGGTGTATTTTTGCATACGTCATTTGATGGAGCTCAATCCTGTTACTATTAATAAATCCACAGACATATAAATATGTCTGTGAATAAATCCATACCAGTATGTCTTTGGCGTATGGTGTATGCTAGACGTTTAATATTTATCACGTTAGTTGGATCATGATCCAGGATCGCGATATTTATTGATCGTGTCATCATCATCATCATTCATCATTTCAGCCAAGAGACGCCCACTGCTGGACATAGGCGACCCCCAGGGATCTCCAAACCGATCGGTCCTGCGCCTCCCGCATCCAGCGGCTTCCCGCGACCTTCACCAGATCGTCGGTCCACCTTGTGGGGGGCCTACCAACGCTGCGTCTCCCGGTACGCGGCCGCCACTCAAGGACCTTTCCGCCCCAACGGCCGTCAGTCCTGCGAGCTATATGTCCTGCCCACTGCCACTTAAGGTTTGCAATTCTTTGGGCTATGTCGGCGACTCTAGTTCTTCTACGGATCTCTTCATTTCTGATGCGATCGCGTAGAGAAACCCCGAGCATAGCCCTCTCCATTGCCCTTTGAGTGACATTGAGCCTTCTGATGAGACCCATTGTAAACGGCCTCGTCTCAGTTCCGTACGTCATCACTGGCAACACGCACGAATTGAAGACTTTCGTCTTAAGACACTGCGGTAGATTGGCCGAGAATATGCTGCGTAGCTTCCCGAACGCTGCCCAGCCGAGTTGGATTCGTCGATTTACCTCCTTCTGGAAGTTGGACTTACCGAGCTGGACTATTTGTCCCAGGTAAACATATTCGTCAACAACTTCCAGTGTAGAGCCGCCAACCTTCACAGGAGTGGGTACTACATGGGAATTCACCATAATTTTGGTCTTGTCCATGTTCATTTTAAGACCCACTTGTTGGGAAACTCTACAGAGGTCTTCGAGCATTGTGCCTAGATCTTCCACGGTCTCAGCCATGACCACGATATCATTGGCAAAACGAAGGTGAGTCATGTACTCGCCGTTTATGTTGATGCCGAGTCCTCTCCAGTCCAAAAACTTAAATACATCATCCAGCGCAGCTGTGAACAGCTTCGGCGATATAACGTCACCTTGTCTCACACCGCGCTGAAGTCGTATTGGTTTCGAGTTCTGGTCCTGAAGGCGGACTGATATAGTGGCGTTTCCGTACAATGACTTTAACACTTGGATGTACCGGTAGTCTATTTGGCACCTCTGGAGTGACCTAAGCACGGTCCAGGTCTCGACAGAATCGAAGGCTTTCTCATAGTCCACAAACGCCAAGCATAGTGGCAGATTATACTCCTCGGTCTTCTGTATAACCTGCCGCAGCGTATGAATGTGGTCTATGGTACTATAGCCTTTACGGAATCCGGCTTGTTCGGGAGGCTGGAAGTCGTCAAACCTGCGCGCGCGACGATTCGTGATGACTCTCGAGAACAGCTTGTATACATGACTCAGGAGCGCGATGGGTCTGTAGTTCTTCAACAATATGAAAAAATACACCATTATAAACAATATGAAAAAATATTAAAAAAAGCAATAATCGGCGCTAAAAAACTACAATATAAAAGAAAAATTAAAAACTCCAGTAACAAAGTAAAAGCCATGTGGAGTATAATAAATGAACGAACAAACAAAAGAAATAGAAAACAAAGGAATAACTTACAACTAAATTTTAACAAAACACTATATTCAGAACCTAAACAACTTGCTAACCTACTTAATGATTTCTTCGCGTCCATGGGTGATGATAGCCGCGCAGAGCCCGCTGCCGTTAGCTCAAACGCTTTTAGTATCCCAGTAATGCAATGTATCGAAAATACAATGTTTCTTCGCCCGGTAGACTACGAAGAAACTAGAAAAATTATAATGTCACTAAAAAACAAAAATAGCTTCGGAATAGATGAACTATCACCAAAATTGTTTAGACAGTGCGCTGAGGAATTGACTTTGCCATTAACAAAATTAATCAACCAATCATTTGACGAAGGAACATTTCCAGACCTGTTAAAAAGAGCTTTAGTGAAACCAATTCATAAGAAAAATAATAAAACGGACCCCAATAACTACCGTCCCATCGCACTGTTGCCAACATCTTCAAAAATTTTTGAGAAGGCAATGTGTAGTCGCGTGTATAGTTTCTGCGAGAAATATAAAATATTAGACGGGTCTCAGTACGGCTTTCGTAAAAACCGATCTACAACATTGGCTGTGTTTAAATTCGTTCGGGAAATTATGAAAATGTTGGATGACAAAAAATACGCTATTGGGTTATTATTAGATATGTCCAAAGCATATGGCAGAGTTCAATACGATATATTGTTGAATAAACTTTACTCCGTAGGAATACGGGGACCCGCACATAAATGGTTTAAGTCATATCTTACCAAAAGAGAACAGTATGTTGAGGTTGAATACCATGACAACCCTAATAAAGAAATAATAAACGTTCGCTCAGATTGTAAAATTGTTAACGCGTCAATCCCCCAGGGAAGTGTCGCTGGGTGCCTTCTATTCCTGTTATATATAAATGATTTGCCTAAAATAATGGAAGAACTCTGTGTATTGTTTGCAGATGATGTCTCGATCCTGCTCGATTTTGAGGATAGCTCACAAATTAACGTAAAATTAAAAGCTTTACTAGAGATAAAATTACATATTGGCTACAGCAACACAATTTAAAAATTAATTTCCAAAAACTAAATTAATACAATTCCATCCATATCAAAAAAATCCCCTAAATTTATGCTTTGAATATGACGGTGTTGAGATTGAGTTTGTAAATGAGTTCACATTGCTTGGATTAGTTTTAGATACAAACATAAATTGGAAAATACATATTGAAAAACTCAGATCTAAGTTGTCGAGCTTTGCATATGCTTTCAAAGAAGTAAAAAAAACTACTGATATAGAAACTGCTCTTACTACCTACTACGCGTATGCCTATGCGTGGTTGAGCTACGGAGTAATCTTGTGGGGAAACAGTACAGATGCGCACACAGTCTTTATAATGCAAAAAAGATTGATCCGTATTTTAGCTAACATTGAACAGTCTGATAGCTGTAAACCATATTTCCAAAAATATAATATTCTGTCACTGCCATGTATCTACATACTTGAGATTTGCAAGTTTGTTCGCAAATATCCCGACTTATACACAAAGCGTTGTGAAGGACCACGCGGAAAATCACTGCGCCATAAAAATAAACTTATTATACCTCATACTCGATTAAAAACACACTCCTCGAGTACATATCCCATGTCCATAAGAATTTATAACAAATTGCCAACACTGATTAGGAATGAAGAAAATAAAACTACCTTCACGAATAAAGTAAAAAAATTGCTAATCGAAAAATGCTATTATTCTTTGAACGAATATTTAACAGAACTGTAAGAATGAAACAATAATTTATTCTAACTAATTTTGATAAGTATTATATTTATAATTTTGCCCAAACAAAATAATAATAATAATAATTATTATTATTATTATTATATCAACAATTTTAAACTATATTAATTGATTAATTGTTGAAGCAAACACAAATACAATATTAAAAGTAGTTTTAACAATAATTTGATTTAAAATGTAAAATTGATTCATTCGATAACGTTTAAAGAATCATTTTATAATAATAAATAAATCATGAATAACTCGTTAAGAAAGTATGCAATAAACTCTTATTACACAACATTTACCTTTTTTTTTTTTTTTTTTTTTTTTTTTTTTTTTTTTTTTTTGGGAGGGGGGAAAATGCATTTACGCATTCCTCGTGGTCGAGCCAAACCACGAGGATATGTGGGACTCCCCAGACCGTACACGGCCCGGGCCTACCCACTAAAAACCCCCCCAGCAGCTCCTCCGTCCGTCACAAGACAGGGGGAAGGGGACAACAGCCAGGCCTTTTTCCCGCTGACCCCCTGCCTGCGACATGTCCGTTGCCAGACTCTCCACCTGGCTCAGCTACTTTGTGGAGCGGCACAGAATTGAGCCGCTCTACACCCCGGTTGGTTTTTTATTGTGGTTGTCTTCCACGCGGTCCGACGCTCAGTGCGCCGAACCCCCGGCCCGCTCAGTGCGGGTAACGGGTTGCCCGACAGCAGATCCCACTGGATCCACCGCCGCGCGTGTGAGCCGAAGCTCTGGGAAACCCCCGGCAGGCGCGAAGCGCCATGGCGAAAAGTCGCCTTCACCCCACTACCTTCAAAAGTAGCCGCCCAAATCAGGCTTCCGGCGAAAGCCACACCTTTTCTTAAGACAAGAAGAGGGGACTTCGCCCTTCCCCCGCATGAAGCGGGTGGCCAAACGAAGTGGCCCGCCAGGTTGAACCCGGCCATCCCACACCCCTCTCTATGGGGTCCTCTCGTCAGACTATTAGCCCGCGGCAGAAAATCTGCCGGGTTGCCCAGGGTGCACCACAAGGAGGTTGTCTGACATCGCACCCCCACAACATTTACCTACTATAAGTAATACAAGAAATTATAAAAATGAACGATATTTTTAATAACAATTTTTAATAAAGTGTGTAACCTTATAATTAATAAATAATTTTTAAATAATCGTAATGGTAATTTAACTATATTGATATACTTACTTAATAACTTTATCAATTTAATAAATTATTTAAAATATTTTTAATTCTAATTAAACATTTTATCCGATATTTTAAACAAAGATTTGGTATCTACTAAAATATTATAATAAAATAATAAATAATATATTTTTAATGATAATAATTATAATTACAATTTTAGAATAATAATTATGATGCGATAAAATAAATTACATAATATGTAATCCAGATTATTTCTATCAACGTCATATTTAAATAAAAATTAAACAATTAAAACGATTAAAAAAAAGGCACTTCAAAAGGTCTTCATTGTCGTATTAAATTTAGTTATTCCTCTTTTCTCTTCTTTGCAGTGCCCTACAGGGTCCATAGATGTGCTTGTAACTTATTGTACCTACCATCATTGTATATACCTATGGAAGCAAAAAATTAATAAATAAATAGTCCACACGCTTTCAAAAGCTCAGCTGTAACTCCATCATCACCCGGTGCCTTGTTGTTTTTTAGCTGTTTGAGAGCCACACTAATCTCGTACAGGCTGACGTCCGGGATGTCTTCGGTGTAATGCCGGATCAATTTGGTTCTAGGGTCTGTAGCCTGAATGACAGGTGCCTGCATGTTGTGTAAAGCTGTCCATAAAAGCGTTCAATCGGAGCCATAAGCTCAGGTCGAGACGTGACGACTCTGCCGTCCTCTGTCTTCAGCTTCGTCAGCAGACTTTGACCGAGTGACAGATCTCTTGCGAACACTTTGGAGCCCTTGTTCCGCTCGATGGCTTCCTTAATACGTTCTGTATTAAATCGGCGTATGTCGCGAGTCAGACTTCGAGATCTGTTTGTTGAGTCGCCGACGAGCATCTTCAGAGGACTGCAGACCCATCCCACGCCTTTCTTCCATCAGCTTAATTGTCGGCTCTGAGATCTTGCTCCTTTGCTTGGTACGGCTGGGTTTGAAAAACTTCGAACCCACCGTAAGAACAGTTTCCACAAACCTGTCATTATATGTGTCCACATCCGTGCAATCCTCCAGGCAAGCGAACCGATTCTGCAATTCGAGTTGAAAGCGCTCGGGGTTTTGGATCTGGATGGCTCCAGGACGGAGCGTTGACTTCATCAGTCGATACCTCTCAGCTTTTACATTAAGATTCAATGCGCCTCTCACCATTCGGTGATCGCTTCCCGTGTTGAACGCATTGATCACTGAGACGTCATTGAATAAGCGAGTCTTAGTCGACATGATGAAGTCAATCTCATTTTTTGTCACGCCATCCGGACTTTTCCAGGTCCATTTTCGATGCAGCCGTTTTTTGAAGAAAGAGTTCATCATATAGAGTTCCTCTCTCTCCATGTAATCGGCTAGCATTTGACCACGGTAATTCCGGATTCCAACTCCAAATTGCCCCACTTTCAACTCACTATCGCCGCGCTTGCCTAGCTTTGCGTTGAAGTCTCCCATGACAACGGTGTAATGAGTCTTGGAAGCATATATTGCCCGAGAAATGTCCTCATACATAGCTTCCACTTCCTCGTCGGAATGTTTCGAGGTCGGGGCGTATACCTGTATGATCTTCAGCGAATACCGTTTGGTAATTCTGAGTATAAGGTACACCACCCTATTCGACACACTTCCGATCTGTACAACGCTGTTCACAAGAGACTTGTGGACGATAAATCCGACACCACCTTGGGACAGGTCTTCGCCCTCCCGGAAATAGAGCAGGTTGCCGGATTTAAGAACCATCGTGTCCTCACCCTCTCTTGGGACTTCGGACAGTCCTACTATACTCCAGCGAATCCTGCTCAATTCCTTTTCGAGTTTCAGGAGCTTCTCCTCGGTCCGCAGTGTGCGCGCGTTATATGTGGCCAGGGCCAAGGTCGTCTGACGGGGGATCTCCGCCGCCCGGGGATTCTTTGCACCCAGTACCGCGCCGACGTCCGTCACCGCCGGCACGGCCTCCAGAACCGCCGGGCACTTGGGGCCTTTGTTTAAGGTTTGGTTTCATGGAGGGGGGGGGGGGAGGGGGGGGGGGGGGTTGGGCCATCATCTCCCACCACGCTGGCCCAGTGCGGGTTGGTGGGGAGCGCCAGAGCCTCGTCTGTTATAGAGCAGGGTGCACCGCGTGCAGGTGAGGTTGGCTTGGGTTCCGATAGATGGTATTTGGAACCCCTTGCACCCCATTGATCGTGTAGTCTATGATATTGATGGATCGCGATACGGATCACAGAATTTCTAGATATTTTGAAATCCAACTCCTTGATATGTATCGCGATATTTATTGACTAGCGTATATAGATCGATGGCTGCGTGCGGGGGGGCACCGGGGGCCCTTCCGTGCCGCGTGTGAGCTCTCCACACAACCCGCGCTCTCACCTTGTCCTACGCTCTGCCCTTTCTTTGTTTATCGCCGAGACTATGTCCCACATTTAACCCCTTCCCCAAATAAGCTCACACACAAAACATGAAGGTTAAGAAAAAGAAGATGCAAGTTTCTACGGCGGACACCCAATCCACATTTAAAATGGATTTCTGCAATATCAGGGGTCTACACAATAATCTCGATGCAGACCAGTCTCCCACCACTGCGTGTAGCTGATAGCAGCCTGGCCCACAGCGCAAAAGAGAAGGCCAATCTCTTGGTCCAACTCTTTGCCTCCAACTCGACAATGGACGATGAGGGAGCCACACCACCCATCATCCCTCGGTGTGAAAGGTTTCTGCCTGAAATCTGCATTACACAACGTGCGGTCAGGCGGGAGCTTAAGCTCCTGAATGTCCATAAGTCGAGTGGGCCGGATGGCATCCCAGCGGTGGTGCTGAAGACGTGTGCCCCTGAGCTGACCCCCGTACTAACGCGCCTTTACCGCCTTTCCCATCAGAACAACAGGGTTCCATCTTCGTGGAAGGTTGCTCACGTCCACCCAATTCCCAAAAAGGGTGACCGATCGGACCCATCAAATTACAGGCCGATAGCGATAACGTCCTTGCTCTCTAAGATTATGGAGCGGGTCATCAACTCCCGCCTTCTACGGTACCTGGAAGAGCACCAGCTGATTAGCGACCGACAATACGGCTTCCGTCTTGGCCGTTCAGCTGGTGATCTTTTAGTTTACCTGACACACCGTTGGGCTGAAACTCTGGAGGGCAAAGGTGAGGCTCTCGCCGTTGGACTGGATATCGCTAAGGCGTTTGATAGGGTCTGGCACAGAGCTCTTCTCGCGAAGCTACCATCTTATGGAATCCCCGAGGGACTCTGCAAATGGATAGCCAGCTTCTTGGATGGTAGGAGCATTAAGTCGTCGTCGACGGCTGCTGCTCGGTAACCATGCCCATAAATGCTGGCGTTCCACAAGGTTCGGTGCTCTCCCCAACCCTGTTCATTCTGCATATCAATGACATGTTGTCCATTGAGAACATACATTGTTATGCGGATGACACTACGGGTGATGTGCGGTATACCGACCACCAGAATGTCCCTCGGAGTTCATTGTATGAAAGGCGGTTGCAACTTGTATCTGAAGTCGAAGACTCTCTAGGGCAAGTCTCCGAATGGGGTGCAAAGAACATAGTCAAGTTCAACCCCACGAAGACACAAGTGTGCGCGTTCACTGCGAAGAAGGACCCATTTATCGTGGTGCCTCAGTTCCAAGGAGTAACTCTTCATATGTCCGATGGTATTGGGATCCTCGGTGTGGAAATCGCTGCTAAAGTGCAGTTTGGGAGTCATCTAGAGGACAAAGCCAAATTGGCAAGCAAAAAGCTGGGCGTCCTGAACAGAGCAAAGCAGTACTTCACTCCAAGCCAGCGGCTAATGCTTTATAAAGCACAAAATCGGCCGCATATGGAGTACTGCTCGCACCTCTGGGCAGGAGCCCCCAAATATCAGCTCGACCCTCTTGACTCCTTGCAAAGGCGTGCATTCCGCATCATCGGTGATCCCAATATCACGGCTTCAATGGAGACGCTGAAGCAAAGGAGACTTTGGTTCTCTCTGCGTGCTCTATCGGCTCTTTAACGGAGAGTGCTCTGAGGAATTGTTTGCAATGGTGCCCTCTTCACTTTTTTACCACCGCACCACCCGCCATCGCAGTAGAGTTCATCCATATTACCTGGAACCGATCTCGTCCAGCACAGTTCGATTTCAGCGTTCATTCCTTCCACGTACGTGTCGGCTCTGGAATGAACTCCCAGCTGCAGTGTTTCGATACGCGCTACGATTTGTCTTCCTTCAGACGAGGCTTAAGAAGAGCACTTCTCTCCAGGTAGGCAGTGACTGAACTGTGCCCCTGGCATTGCAGATGTCTATGAGCGGTGGTTACCACTTAACATCAAGTGGGCTACTGGCTCGTCTGCCACCGTAAGCAATAAAAAAAAAGCGTCAAAATCTAAAGAGTTCCGAGACGGTCAAGCGGCTTGAAACAAGCACGTATTTGCTTGATCAAGCAACGTGATGCGCGTCAAGCCGCTTGAGCCAAGCTAGAGGCACTTTAATTCATTTCGTATCGTAACCGATCGTCCGCTTAGGTGGTCCAGTAGGTACATTAGCTCTTACATCAACATTAAGTTTAAACAAAATGAAGAAAAAGAAACGTATTTGGTGTCAATTACTTTTATCATAGTATAATGGTAATTTCACTTTCCAAAATTCTGGCGCGTCTCGATACAATGATATCAATAATAATAGAAACTCTTTTTCGTTCTGTTGCTCGTTATTATTATTTTTTTGCTGTTGCCTGGCAAAGAGTCGTCCGCCATGATTGGTTGCTAACGCGCGACTGGTCTATGCTTGATCAACCCGTCGCGTCAAGCAAAAAATATAAAATCACATCAAGCACGGGCAAGCACGTTAATGCTTGAGTCAAGCAAAATTCTACGTGCTTGTTTCAGCAACGTGATGCGCGTCAAGCCGCTTGAGCCAAGCTAGAGGCACTTTAATTCATTTCGTATCGTAACCGATCGTCGGCTTAGGTGGTCGAGTAGGTACATTAGCTCTTACATCAACATTAAGTTTAAACAAAATGAAGAAAAAGAAACGTATTTGGTGTCAATTACTTTTATCATAGTAAAATGGTAATTTCACTTTCCAAAATTCTGGCGCGTCTCGATACAATGATATCAATAATAATAGAAACTCTTTTTCGTTCTGTTGCTCGTTATTATTATTTTTTTGCTGTTGCCTGGCAAAGAGTCGTCCGCCATGATTGGTTGCTAACGCGCGACTGGCCTATGCTTGATCAACCCGTCGCGTCAAGCAAAAAATATAAAATCACATCAAGCACGGGCAAGCACGTTAATGCTTGAGTCAAGCAAAATTCTACGTGCTTGTTTCAGCAACGTGATGCGCGTCAAGCCGCTTGAGCCAAGCTAGAGGCACTTTAATTCATTTCGTATCGTAACCGATCGTCGGCTTAGGTGGTCGAGTAGGTACATTAGCTCTTACATCAACATTAAGTTTAAACAAAATGAAGAAAAAGGAACGTATTTGGTGTCAATTACTTTTATCATAGTAAAATGGTAATTTCACTTTCCAAAATTCTGGCGCGTCTCGATACAATGATATCAATAATAATAGAAACTCTTTTTCGTTCTGTTGCTCGTTATTATTATTTTTTTGCTGTTGCCTGGCAAAGAGTCGTCCGCCATGATTGGTTGCTAACGCGCGACTGGCCTATGCTTGATCAACCCGTCGCGTCAAGCAAAAAATATAAAATCACATCAAGCACGTTAATGCTTGAGTCAAGCAAAATTCTACGTGCTTGTTTCAAGCCGCTTGACCGTCTCGGAACCTCTTTAGTGTTTAGCACGCTAGACCGCTTTACACCATGCAATTTGGTGCGCTAGCTAGTGTACGCGATGCGCTAGTGCGGCAGAGTCCATGCGATCGCACTAGATTGGATCACTACCTGTCTAACTGCCTTTACACAATACGCTCCACCTAGCGCTCTGCAAATTGGATAATGTAATGGACGCTTTACAGAGACGTAGTTCTTATTATGTTTACAAACACACACTATGAAAATATTACCCTACAATGAAGAAACACACATACATCGACAAATTAACGTGTATATACGCAATCGCCCCAGCACAAAGAATTAATGTCCCTAGTGATGTGACACAAACAATGAGTAACTATTTGGGTCGTCGCACAGTGGTCCGGATTTTCAAAAAGGTGGACATAGGATCGAAAATGCTTATTTAACTTAACAAAAAATTGTTTCGTATAGGAAATTTAACGCTGATTAATACTTATTTCTACAACTTTTCAAAAAAACTGCTCCTTCACGTCAAAAAAAAATATTGAAAATAAAAATGTATGGGAGAAAATCTATTTTATTTTTTTTCTCCGTTCAGTATCAAAGTATAGCAAGCAAACCTTATATTCTGGTAAGTACTTATTGTCCTTAATACGACGACATATAAATTGCTTGCGTATCCCTGCGGCCTTGGCGCCTACGATGCTATAAAGTTTAAAATTTTTATGTTGAATTATCTTATTATTATTAACGAGTTTTTCTATTAAAATTAATCCAAAATATATTTTTTAATAAAACAAGCCCCCCGCGTGCCCCATCCTTTTATTAGGCTTGCCCCCTATTACTTGGGACTTAAATATAACTGGCGAAATTACAGTGTACTATAGTGTAGTATACACCTTTGCCTTCGGGGCAAGGACCGAAACCACTTTCCATATAAGGGGTTTTTGATTGGGTAATTTATAGACTTGTTTTCACAAACCCTATCAATACGGTAAGCATTTCATCGACTTACTGCACCGAAAGGCTAACCAAAATAATACAGTTAATTAGGGTAAGCACTTACCGCATCCGAAAACCCCATTGAGGCTAACCCTATCAATAGGGTTTTAACGCGCACAAGCAATTCAAGTTTTTACGTCAAATGCATTAGACTTATTGTTGCATAACCGTTTACGTGTGTAGTTATCGACAGCCGCAAACTATCGCCCCATCAAATAATAAGGAATAATAAGTTATTCGCACTAAAGTTAATTTTCGTGTGACTCGTCAATCAGTTTACGTTAAGATGTAGCCAAGCTGCGCGCCAGTCGCGGTGCAGCTTGTTTGTTTTTACAAACTTGTATTTAGCCTGCACTGTATGTATGTATGTGTATATGTATGTATGTTTGTATGTTCGGGTCAATTTTTTTAAATAGAATCGTTTCCGTCCGGAACCCAATACACGAATAGACAGCTTTTGTTGCGTATTAAATGTTTGTGAATAGCAAAATTTGTGACAAAATTTGGAACTTTTTACAACAAAGTTCCACATAGTGTCAGTTACACTTGCCTTTTTATAAGTTTAAAGCGCATGTAAAAAAGACTAATGAGTAAAGGATAATAAAAAGTGAACGATTATTTAAATGATGCCAATGCCTGGTGTTTAATATGAAATTATTATTTTATTCGTTATAATGTCAATAATCGTGTTGTTGTTATAGCTATTGATGTTAACAGATATTGTTGTCAGAAAAGAACTGACACTGATTTTGAATTATATAGACTAAGTTATCATATGTTTGGTAACAACATACCTAATTTATTGTATTATGATTAGTGTAAAGTCTATAACTTATTTTTTGACATTTTAAGTGTATGTAAGCATACCGATTGTATTTTTTTAACTTTCAATGACTATGTAACCAAACCAAAATTGTAAATGGCGATTTAAAAGGGGAGATAAAAAAATTTGACCTTTCGAGTTTCTTGCCTGTTCTTCTCGAGAAGGCTCTCCCAATTTCTGAACAGGTGTAGATTCAACTTTTTTTTAAATTGCTACTTGTATTTGCAGACATCTTGAGTAGGTATATTCAGGATGTATGCACATACAAGGTTAAATATGTTTTCTTTAAATTGGAATGTTTTGCTTTGTTTTGACGTCAATAAGTGCCTGTAAAGGCCTAGGTTGAATAAAGATTTTTGAATTTGAATTAGTGTGTGTTGTCATTCTTAAGGACGTCAACTGGCGAGTGCGAAACTCGTGAGCGCGCGCCAGTTGGCACCTTCCGATTTTATTTTATTTTTTTTGTCGTCAACTCGCGCGCGCATCTAAAGTACAGTCAAATAAAAAAGATTGAAACCAAAAACTATAAAAACTAACTATTGCCCGCAGCTTTACCTGGGTTTGGAAGGTTGGTAACTGAGTCTTTGTGTTTTGTTTTCTGGGTTGGAATTGAATTTTAATATCTGTTATGTTTACGATTTTTCGGAATATGTACAATCGTATTTGGTTTTCATTTTCGGACCAAAACGTTGCTCTGCCCAGATTAGCATGCTTAGAGACCCCAAGTCCATAGCTTTAACTATGGACTTGGGGTCTCTAAGACCCCTTGTCTACAAATATAAGGACAATCATATTTTTATTTCCTTCTACTTTTAATCAATTTTTCTTTAAAAATGTTCAATATAATTAGCTGTGCAGCCAGCAGTGCATCACAAAATATCGATAAAGCAATTGTATTACGATTGCTTTTGTTACATAGGTGTCATTTTTCTATTTTTTTACCTACGAGCTTTCTTTTATGTTTAATTTACTTATTAGAATTCATAATTGAGGAAAAAGTAGTTTTTCTTGTTAGATGAGACTTATTCCTATAATTATTATCACATAAGTTCTTTATTTCGTTATAGTAAGTAAAATTTATTAACATTTTATTTAATTTGTATTGGTTTAGTTTGATTTGAACCTATTTATTACGATTAAGACATAAATTTTAGCCTAATATCTAAAAAAACGTGTAAACTGCGTAACGAAGAACAGGGGCCTCAATGACCCCGTCCATAGAAGTGTAAGGAAAAAATGACGTCCAAAATTAAAGGCGAAACAATGAAAAATATTTGAATGTGGAAGTTTTTAGTGATATTAATGTATTGTAGGGGTAAATTGATGATTTTACTTAGTTAAAATAAGTATTATACTTACGTCTTCTAATATGAAACGTATACTTAACTTTAAAACTTAACAAAAACTAAAATTTTCACATAAAATATCGAGAAGAAATTGCACTCGTGTCAGCGATAGCAATGGCGGGTGCTACCTGGCTAAATGCTACAAAAACGAATTATTACTTAAAAATTCTTTAACAAAAAAAAATACATAGCAGCCATTTATATAACTCAACTTTAAATCTGTTAAATGTTAAATTTTTTCTGGTAACTTATTATACAGTGTGTCCCCGGATAAGGTGCACAAACGAAAATGGGTGAAACTAGACTACAATTGATCGATAAAAAAATATTTTTTTTTAGAAAAAAGATTGTATTTAATATTGATTTTTATTTTTTTTATTCTCTTTTTAAGACCTTTTGTGTTTGTAAAATTGTAACATTGTAACCACTGCGTGGATTTTGTTCAAATAAAAACAATAATGATGCCAAAAGATTAACACTGTATGGTAAATAAAAAAAAAGTCCATAAAAGCAGTCAATACGGAGAAAAACATTTTTTTTAACTAATTTTGAACATAAAAGTGTTAAATTTTGAGTAAATGTTTATTTTTACCAAATAATGCCCCCTATAACAAATTCTTTTTATTACCTCTTATTAATCCAGATCTTATAACTTTTTCAACAAAAAAAAAAACAACATTCTGTATCTAATACATGTTTAGCTACGAGTCTTTAATTGAGGGGCCTGCTAACGCGCCGTCCCCTGGCGCCCGCGCCGCTGCCTTTTTGTCAACCGCTGAGGTAGCTTTTCTTAAATTGGAATTTAGCTAAACACATTTAAGCATTTTTTAAACTTAAGCTAAGCTTTTGCATTGTAAAATTGATTAAAATAAGAAAAACAAATCACAATAAGTATTTATTACAAAAAATCTAAAAAAACATTTTTTATTAACTGCATTATTTGGTAAAAATAAACATTTACTATAAAATTTATTGGAGGGAGACTCTGTACCAGGGTCGTCTGCTTAGGTACCTCCGTCTTACCTATTTCTGCCGCAAACAGCAGTGCTCGTATTGCTGTGTTCCGGTTTGAAGGGTAAGATATGGCAGTGAAATTATTGGGTACTGTGACTTTACATCTTGTGTCACAAGTTGGCAACGTACACTGTTGTTCTTGTGGAGGTTGCAGTTTTGCTGCGAATCTCACAAGAGCCACATGTATTATAGGTGACTGTTACCACTTACCATCAGGTGGGCAGTTTGCTTGTTTGACAACTTTATGCAATAAAAAAAAATTTACACTTTTATGTTCAAAATTAGTGAAAAAAAAAATGTTTTTCTCCCTATTGACTGCTTTTATGTACTTTTTTTATTTATCATACAGTCCCCGTTTTCCATTTAAGCGTCACCATTTTGTCACGCTAACATCAAATGCTAACCACGTTTTGCGTTTCTTATAAGAAATGTTAAAATTTTTAACCGCGCTATGTTTCACAAAGGAAACCTAACCTAAAAATCAAGATATTGTTTAAATGGAACGCATTACGTCAACATACGATGCTAGCCCTGCTAGCGTCAAAAGCTAATGAAACGCGATGATGATAAAAATGTTGAAAATGCTGCGAATCTGCGGTCAAATGGAACGCACCTATAGTTAATCTTTTGGCATCATTATTGTTTTTATTTGAACAAAATCCACGCAGTGGTTACAATGTTACAATTTTATAAACACAAAAGGTCTTAAAAAGAGAATAAAAAAATCAATATTAAATACAATTTAATTTTAAAATTTTTCTTCTCTTTTTTTATCGATAAATTGTAGTCTAGTTTCACCCATTTTCGTTTGTGCACCTAATTCGGGGACACACTGTATATAGAGATACACATACAACAACAGTTAATTATGAATTTTGTAGAATTTGGTCGAACACCAGGGTCAAGTCTATTTATATATCTTGTATATTTATTTGGAAATAATTCTTTAGTACTTTTAAAGAGACTTCTATTTTGTTTTACAAATTTTGCAATTTCAAATATATAGGAAGGGGTAGCAAATTAAGTTTCTTAAAAAGTATTATCATAGTGAAATTCACTCACATTGCTTAGTTTTGGACAGTTAATATAATAGGTAATAAGCCAAATTCTTGAGTCATTGTGATATTGTTGATAATTATTAAGGAAATAAGCAGTTTTTTGTCATGTTGATTTATATATTTATCTCAAAACTATGTTTTGTTTTATTTTAAACTTACATCGTATAAAGTATCTTAAACATTAAAAAAGGTACCTACTTTAAATTTACTTAAACATTTTTGTAGCTGACTGTACATAAATATGTCAGATTCCACTATCGAGCGAGTTGACGACCAAAAAATTTGGTAAAATCGGAAGGTGCCAACTGGCGAGCGCTCGCGAGTCTTGCGCTCGCCAGTTGATGAATAAGTCTTTTTAAGTTATTAGGAATTTGCTGCGGTAACATAGGATTTCCCAGATCTCGAAATCGGCCTTTAATCGGCTAAACGTAGAAGTTTGAAAAAAAAAAAGATAATAGACCTTAATTTCTTCAAATTAGTTCAAGCATTAGTTTTTGATTTGCTTGATGAATAACAATGTAATGGCAAATGTTGCTATTCACAAACAATCAATACGCAACAAGAGCTGTCTATTCGTTATTTTAATGCCCTAAAAAGAGGAAAATAAACATTAATTTATTACATGAAACATTTTTTTATTAAAATATAAAAGCATGCCGCAAGATTTTTTTAATAAAACAAATATTTTTCTTAGAGTTACCAATATCAAGATCAACTTAAATAGGTAAGTATTGTATTATTCTTTATCTACAATGTCGCGACAAGATTTATAGCTGTATTATAGATTCCATGTTTATAATAATTTAACATAAAACTTGAAAACAGATATCAGTTTCAATCTAATAAGTAAGAAAACACTGCCGTCCGCCGCCCTCACCGTCGGCGTCGGTCGAATCAATCCAATGTTAGTAAAAATCGCGAAAATGTGCGGAAATAAGATAGGAGACAATAGGGTAACCTTATTAGTTGGTAAGCACTTAAAATTAAAGGTTAAGCTTATTCAAAAAAGTTTCCACAAGGAAAGTCTAACCCTATCAATGGGGTAACCCTATCGTTCGGTAACCTTTTGATAGGGTTTCCCTAACAATCGGCTTAATCAAATAAAGGGGTTTTCCGGTCCTTGCTTCGGGGAATATAAAGCGTGACGTTATGATAAAATAAGCATTTTTGCTTATTTTTGTTTTAAATAATCTTCTGTTGATTATTCTTTCATCTGTTGATATTTCCTATTGATAAATCATGGTTGATATTGGTGGTTATACTACTAGTGTGACTTATCTTGAAAGAAACAATTAGAAATAGATTTAGCCCTGAAAAGGGCTTTTTCTGAAGTCTTGAAAATGACTATTTTATGTCATCATCATCATCCGAGCGTTATCCCGGTTGCGACCTTACGGGCCGGGTGGACCCCGGGCCCGTAAGGTCGCAACCGGGATAACTTGTCTTCCAGTCTAACCGGATACGGCTGAATATCACGACCCTTTGACTATTTTAAGTAGTCCTGAAAAGGACCACAACTTAACTACTACTACTAACAAACTCAATTCTAACAATTACAACATCACTAAATCTGTCACGTTTACATTAATGGATCATGTTCAGACTGCAACTCCTGTAGATCCATATTTTCGGTTTCTTCTGTTACTACCTCAGGCAACAACAAAAGCTCTTTAACATCTGGAAAAAATCGAATTGCTTTGAGTTGCTGTATTTTGGTCGAATATGGGATAAATATGGGTCTGAACTAATTAAAAAATTATGAAGCAAGTCCTCGTTGGTCTTTATCCTGTTAAATTTTCTTGTGTGAGACTCACGAACTCTTCGAAATTCTTTATTTCTTGCTTCTCCAGCTTCTTCGGAAAGAATGCCAATTGGTAGGAGGCCAAAGTGATGACAAATGTCTGCACCGTGTATGAGTAGCTTGTGCACACTTGCGGGCATATAAAACCATGGGTATAGATGAACAAAGATCTCAGCTGTTTATCTGCAATAAGTCCTGAATTTTTTCAATATCTATGGCACATCCTGATGAAATCGTTTGAAGAATAACCGCAAAATGCTTCAGCAGGTCTTTGTCAACATTGGTTATTTCGGCAGATTTCTCATAATCTCTAAAAAACCTTCTGGCTGTGTTTCCGTCGTTTGTGGTTCCAAAGCCTTGCTTCACAAAATCCACAAGTATTCCCATTTGCTGTTTGAATTCTTCTTGTGTCAAATGTTTCTTCGCAGCTTTTAGTTGCTTGTTAGCACCTCGTGCAGTCCACATCTCAAAGTCCATGTTGTAAGATATGTGTAGAATACACTCCATACAACGAATCCACATATGAAGAGTAGAAAGTCCATATTTATAAACATCTTCTCGAACAGGTCTTGTAAATACTTCTGACAGCTTGTTCATCTCAGTTGGCTTAGCAAGTCAAATATTGCAGGCAGATGCAGACGAAGTATCCGTTATAATAGTGGCCACTTTTCCGTCGATCATTGTCATATGAAGCTTGTGACTAATCTCTAGCCCTGCCCATTTTGTAGAATCGATGTTTTTTATTTTTTCCTTTAATGCAGCTTCTTCTTGCTTGATGTATTCTGCTGTCTCTTTACAAAACTCGAACTTAATGGGCCTGCAATAATGTGTTGAAGAAGCTTTCCCATATGGTGCTATTATTAGAAACTAATTTAAGAGGGACAAGACTTGACATGAAAACCGATGAATCACTGAAGTCTACATCTTCACTCCTTTGCTTGTAGGTACTTTGTGAAGAAGCACCATCAAAACCCCATTTACTAATTAACTTCAATCCTTCAGTTGACGAATCAATCTGGGTACCAGTAATTTGAAGAATCTTCTGGACTGTCAGATCCAATAGGGCTTGAAGCTTCACTCTGGCTCCTCTCTCAGTAATTTCTAAATCATGAGGATAACATCTATTTTTAGCTTCAAGGAGTTTGTGATACGATGGTAACACTGGAACTTCACAATCTAACAGCGCTTTCCTTAAACACAAGTATTCAATGCGCCTGTTTTTAAAATGTTTTTGTCATTATTTATCAAGAACTAAAAATTTATGATAGGTTCGGTATAATCTCTTAATGTAACATCCCACAGCACCGGTCCCTCTCTTATTAGTTGTATTAAAAACGAAATATTGTCTTTATTTCACTCAAAAATAAACCAAAGAGCCTTCAAGCGATACGTGTATCTCTAGTGAGCGCTAACAAAAAATGCTTAGCTTCCCCTCCCGCAGGCGAACGCGGGGGATGTTATCCATTCGTCGCGGAAAACATGTTATCGTATTTTTCTAACAAAACTGTTAAACCACGCCCCTAATCGGTTAACTAAACAATGTTTTCGTGTTTACAAACATGAAAACATGGCGCAGCGGACCCGGCTTAACATGTTTTGTTAACATGTTTTGTTAAAAAATTGGCGCTGCGGACCCGGCTTTATACCGGCTCCAGACTCACGCGAGAAGTCTCGGCGAGAAGTCTCGCCGAGAACTTGCGCGAGAACCGAGAAGGTATCCACACTCAGCGATCTTCTCATTTGCATTCTCGGTCGTGATCCGGAATGGACGAGAGTGTTACTGCCTTGGTATTGTGTGCGTTAGCACATTATAATCTCGTTAACACGAAAATTAAAAATAATATTAAGAAAAAAAGGCTCAAACGATGGTGGTTATTGACAAAGTACTTTTTTATAGAAAACGTTTTGCTTCCCACAAAATGGTCTCTGTGTGAAAATATTATTTAAACTTTAACTCTGTTTCATTTTTGCACATTTTTTTCCTCGTATGTCAAAAATTACTGAACTGAAAAGACTAACGAAATATCTCAAAACAATTAAAATCGTCGTGAATTTAAGTTATTTTCTTAATGATATTTATCACAAATTATTTTGTTAAGCACTGATAGCACAGATAAGAGACTATGTTAAATGAAAGAGTATAGGTACAATAACTGTGAAGTTGTCTAAATGATACTGATATGCATCAGACACCACAAAGTATTTTTTTAATAGAATAATTGGCACGAGATAACATGCGATCTACGCCAAGGCCACAGTCGCACTGAGAACAAACGAGAATGTGATAGTGTTCTCTTTTCTCGCCCGAGAAACCCTTTGAAGCGGGCAAAAAAACCGACACCGATCGGAGAACAGGCGAGCCCGAGAACGAGAAGCCGAGAAACCCATCACATTCACGCTTCTCGGGTGTTCTCGGGGGTTCTCGGCGTGAGTCTGGAGGCGCCTTTAGATATTTTAGGTAAGAATTGTTAATATACCAAGAACTAATTTCTGATTTTGCGCTTTTGATGCGCTGATTTTTTAAATTTCTGAGCGTCGGTGGCGCTGTGGACTCGGCACTTGTCTTCCAATCGGGAGGTCCGGGTTCGAGACCGCCATGTACCACTGTGTTTTTCGTTTCGAATTTCATATGTACATTTGTCTGACGCTCCCACGGTGAAGGAAAACATCGTGAGGCAACCTGCATACATCTGCGATAAAAAAGGTGTATGTGAAGTCGACCAATCCGCACTGGGCCAGCGTGGTTGACTAAGGCCTAATCACCCTAAAGCCGGGGTCCCACGGCGTGTTTTCTCACAGGCCAGATCGCGCCAAGCCAGACCAACAGGCCGTGGGAGCCGTCACATCCGATGAGGCCTGTGGTGGCCTGTAGGCGCCCGTCCGATCCGTCGGGAGTCGGTAAGTTCAAAGGCGCGGCGCAGCGCGGCGCGTTGATGCCTGTGGTGGCCTGTCGCGGCCTGTACAGGCGCGTCTGCGTCGGTTCTAACTCATTCATTTCACTTACGGCGGCGTGAGCTCGTACACAAACTGCAGAATGGCGATAACGACAGGCCGGCACAAGGCGACACACGCCGTAGGAACGGCTCGGCGCGAGACGCAATCAGACGCACAGGCATCCACAGGCGTGGCGCGATTCGGTTTGGCCTGTAATAACACGCGCCGTGGGACCCCGGCCTACATAGGGTAAGCTCGAGCCCCTCGGTTCGGTGGGGACGTTTATGAGCTGTAATGATGATGATGAATTTCTGTTTTTATTATATACATATCTGCATAGTTATAAACATGTTTAATAGGTAGGTACTTTTTCGTTTAGCTTTGCTCGTATGGTAGTAATTTGCTATCTCGTGCAAGTAAAAAGCACGAGATAGCAACTTACTGCCATACAAACAAAATTAGTATTTTAGAAAACCTTTCATTTGCGATAGGGCCCAACGTGTTATAACACTTGGGACGATATCGGGCAAAAAATGTGAGTTAAAGTAAACATAAAATTCCTTGCTACACGTATGTGGCGTTAATTCTACCATTTTAGCTTAGTTGATGTTTACTACTATGAAAGTTTTTATTTACATATAGTAAGAAGAAAGAAAGAAGAAAGAAAATGGTTTAAGACATGTTATTCATTTGTCATAACGTGACGTTGAAAGTGTTTTTGTTTACATTGACCGTACAAACTTCAAAGCCACTGAAATAAGAAGAAAAAGCTTTATTGTGTGATTTTAATAATGATGTTGCTCATAATCTGGGGTAACGGCACTGATAATCATAGATTATTTATAGCACAGAAAAGATGTATTAGAGCCATTTGCAATATTGCACCAGATGTTTCATGTAAGCCTTTCTTCAAGTCACTAAGCATATTGACCCTTCCGTCTTTGTATATTCTTGAAATAGGAAAATTTGTAAAACTGAACAGCCATCTCTTCCAAAAAGCAAAAGATAATACAACAAGAAATTTAAGAAATGTAGACAGGCTAACTACAAATCCAAATACGACACGTTTTAATAAAAATGGTTATGCGATGGCCATTAGGATATTCAATAAAATACCCCAAGAAATAAAAGAGTTGCCATTCAATGGATTTAAAATTGTTTTAAGGAACTGGTTAATAGAACAGAGTTTTTATACAGTTGATGAATTTTTTAGATATAAGGCATGACATGTGAATAATTTAAAAGATTTTAATTATAATAGATTGATTTTTTAAGCGTAATTTTAATTTAATGATTCGGTAAATTGTAGTTTGTTTGACTTTTGTTATTTTTGTTATTCAATAATTGTGTGACATACGATTTATAATTAAAGGAATTGCTAAAGTATTTGCATGCTATAACTCAATAGCTAAATAGGCATTAAGTTCATCAACTTTTTATAACACCCACAAAATTGTGATATGTAACCCTATTTATAGCAAATAAATAATTTTAATTTGAATTTTGAATTTGAATTTAAAATTTTGCTTCACTTGCTTGCTTTGTGCTCTTTACTGATGTCCCCAACAACTTGCTGCATAGAGCAGGTGGCATGAAACCGCAATGCAACGCGGAAAAGAAACGAAAACGCGGTTAACGGTGACCGCAAACAATAGTTTTTCTATTTTGTGTGCTGTCTGGCAGTCAACGTGTTAAATTACATAAAAGTACAGTTTAATAAAATATACTTGAGAGTTTATGAACATTTTGCATCTTTTCAGCCTTTCAAAAAAAAACTAAAAGTACAATAAAAATAACTCATTTTTTATTGTACTTATTTTTTATTATAGTTATATGATATTTTTTTATCTGGAGTAAACACGAGTGATGATGCCGTCCTCTAGGGGTTTAACTTACATTGCATTTTGTAAAATACCAATAAAGATTATTTAATAGGCTTAAAATCAAGTGAGACGCAGTCGAAATATTGTTTAGAGTATATTGTATATAAAAAGTTTTTTTTAAACTACAAAGCAAAGTTGAAGCAAAATAATAAGTAATATTTTCTTGATATTTTTTGTTCAATTAAATTCCACTTGAATTTCTATTTTAATCTTATATCTGGTTAAACAATCTCTGAAGTGAATGAATGATAAATTAAAATATGAATCAGCATCATTCACTCACCTTGTCCCAGCGCTAAGCAAATGCCCGTGTCACAGATAATATAATGCCCGTGAGCCCGTGTATTGTGTTGAGCTACCATCGTACCATTGTATTTTTCTATCGTAATGGCAAAAAAATACTTCAAAATTATAAACAAATGAAACACGGTAATGTATATTTTATACTTACATGTGATAGGAAACGCCATAATCTCAAAGATTTGAGTAGCTGGATCGCCTTTTGCAAGAGGAAACTGCACAATTAACAATTTTTTTGAGCTCTTAGTGCGACACGAAAACGACACCAAATGGCAACAGCCGCGCGTCAACTAGTTTTATATAACGTGTATGGTCATATGGTCAACGTAAATTGGCAGAGGGGTTCGCCCAGCCTTGCCGTCTCCCGTATGAATGCTCTAAGGGTTACTCCTTTCGAAAATATGATGACATGTTTCTTTAATTGTTTTAGAATTAATATCGTATTTTAAAATAATAATATTTCATTGTTTGAGCTGCCAACGTACCACTGTTTTTTTCTATTGTAATGACATAAAAATTACTTCAAAATTGTACATAAATAAATCACGTTAATGTAAATTTTATACTTGTATGTGATAGGAAACCCCATGGTCTCGAAGATTTGAGTTACTGGATCACCTTTTGCACGAGGAAACAGCACAATCAACTTTTAGGAGCTCTTACTTGTAACACGAAACAACACCAAATGGCAGCAGCCACACGTCAACTAGTTTTATATAATGTGCATGGTCATATGGCCAATAAAATGGCCCCCCTTTGCCCCCTGCCTCGTATGTGCACTTTATGCAGAAACACACTGTATAGTATCAGAAAGCACAATTCATCAATTTTGAATTACAACCGTTAAAATTGTTGTATCATAGACACACATTTTTCAATATATTTATGAAACAAGGTCTGTGCGAAATCAACTATAGTTGACAGCGGTACTCAGGGAGCCCATTCCTAAATCAACTATAGTGCACAGTCGTACTGAAAGGGTACTGGTTGGTACTTTTTGTTGATAAATTTATTTTGCCCGTTCTTCTTAATATCAGCTAAAAGATACCATGAATGGGTGGTACATATAAAATTTGGATGATTCAAAATGGCTTTCCATAAGGTCATATTGGAATAATGAATATTTTGATTTTGCACTTAAATAACAATGCTACAGTCATAACCAAAGAATCTATTAGATTTATACCTTATATATATTTGCAATGGTCTTAAAATATAAAAAATGCTGAAAAATTATTCATGATAAAATTCAAGATACCGCATATGGTAAAACCAATATGACTTGCTCAGAAATAATCCTATTTACTTAACATCACCAACTGTCATCCCAACAGTAACTTGAATATTATTGTCAGTATATTTAAAAGTATCAAGGGAACTGAAACAAAAAGAAAAATAAACTTTTGTAAAATTTGAAGAGAAAATGTTCCATTCTGATATGTCATTAATAAAGTTATTTTACAAATTTACAAAATTAGTTCATTGTATTATGATACATTTCTTAAATATGATTACTTATAACATGTATAAATAAGCTTGCTCAGAATCTATATCAACTTATACTATAAGATAAGATAAAGATAAAAATATAATCTTTTATCATGCTTAGAGCTGACTATGCTGTTATGGTTGCTTTTAAACGAAGCCTCGTCAACATGAGATGAGATTAAAATCAAATGAAAATCAGACTTCTGTAAATAACCATTGCATAACAATACATGTAATGTTTAAATAGATAAGTTCTCTAGATGCAAATAAATCAGAATTATGCGTAGAAAAAGCTCTATGAATTGAGAAATCAGAGTTATTGCAGACATGGTTACCTAACCTAATAACAATACTTACTTCTAGTTACAGTTCGTATTGATCGGACTAAATTTAATATTTGATATTTAACGGAAGACTGGTCTCCAAAGCCCTGGTTTGCGTTGTTGGCGCCCCATCCCACTGAAATGCAATAATGTCATAGACTAAGTATTGTTGTGTTGTATGAAAAATTACCTAAAACAATAGTAACAAACTAACTTTTTTGCATAAATCTTTCTTCGTGTAGTACACAAACTGCATTAAGGCAAAGCAGTGTGGCTTCGAATAAATTCCATAAAGACAACATAATTTAATAATTCAAAATACTCAACAAACACGAAAACTAAATGCTGGAGGCTTGTTTTACTTTTAAAATCGGCGAACAATTTACTTTTTTATAAACTTTTCTATTAAACGCATTGAAGGTAAGAATTTCAGACTTAATTAAATTAGAACTATTTATCAAAGAGTAAGCACTAAAATACACGGAAAATCAATTAAAGTTATGATAAGTTAAATTAAAAAGTTACAAAGTTAGCACATTCATTCGTCTCCCTAATCTCAGACTAAGTATACGGCCCAATCCCTAATCACAGACTACTTATAGATACTACGTCTCAGAAGAATAACTAAAGCATAGAAACCTAGCAAAAATAGCTACTGAACTTAATATATTTGACTCACTTTGACATTAGGCTCTGCTAATAGAAGTTAGACAGAGACACGTATATGCAAGATGTTTCGAAATTTTGTAGGTCGTCACAAATTCTCGCTTGTCAGTTCTTCTCCCAGTGATGTCGTGCTCATCACTCACCTAGTTTCAACGTCGATAATTATATTATGTAGGTATTTAATAGATCCCTAATACTAAAATGTCTTTATTACGAGAAATATAACATAAATAATTAAGGGTAAATTTTCTTATGTAACTAATCCAGCTAATAGCTGCTGTGTCTCTTTGGTATGGTCAGGCTGGCCGTTTATTAGATTAAAAGCGGGAAGTGCGAGTCGGACTCGCCCACCGAGGGTCCCGTATAAAATTGTAGGTTATACTTTAAATAAGAGACTGATTTAATTACAAATGTGGAGTTTGAGATTTTCCCTGACTTGTAGTGTAAGACTAGATAACTTCACAAATTTCATAGTTCTAGCTAGATTAACGAAAAGTACCCTATACATTTTGATGCCCGTGAGAATGTCGTTATATACGTTTTTGACGACATAAATGGTTTTAATTTCAACTCGATACCTTCACGCGTTTCTAAGATAGTCTTGACAGACAAACGGACAATAAAGTGATCCTATAATGGTTCAATCCTATAATGGAACATAATTTCACTTCATCTGATGTTTTGACTTTGCTGTGTAATCTCGTACTGGTAAACCTGCTACTCGTCACTAGGTGGCAGTATAGTGTGTGTACAGGATCTTTATTTCAATAAATTACTATCTTCTCACAAAATGTCACTAATTTGTGTGAAGTGCAATAAAGCTATTTCAAACAAACAATATTTCGAGTGTATTTCATGTGAGAAAAAATACCACCTTGATTGCACAAATATCACTTTTCAACGATTTAGAATAATGACACCAGCTCAAAAAAAAGCTTTTAAATGTAGTATCTGTTCCTCTGTGTCAAATAGTAAAACACGGAAATCCATAGTACCGGCAGTACCAGAAAACAACTCATTTGAGCTTAGTAATGTCACAAAACGTAAAAGAAATAAGGAGGTTCAACCAATTCGAGATATTTCTGAACAACTTACTGATGATGAGGAGACTGACTACTCATCTGTCACCTCAACACCACAGCATGAATTAAACAGAAGTTTCTCTAAGATACGAACGAACTACAATGAAGAAATATGTGAACTAAAAACCAAAATAATAAAATTAGAACAAAATCTTGAAATAGCGGAAAATGAAGTGATGAATTTAGTATCTGAAAATCATAAATTAAACAAACGACTTGAAGAATATGAGTTGAAGATAACTCAATTAACGCATATATGCAAAACAACGCCAACAAAAAGCTTAGTTAAAAAGAAGAAGAAAAGAAATGATGGGGCAGGAGTTTTAAGTTGCTCATTATCGGAACCCAAAAAACAAACAAAACCACCCCAAGGTTCTGCTTCGAGTACGACCACATTGTTTTTGCCAGAAATTAACAGACTTGAACATAACTCCATTCCTTCGTCGGCATCGTCTTCAGCAAAAGAACAAACCGTTCATGAGACTATTAATTTGGAACAACTACAGAATATGACAACAGATGGCGCTAGTAGTAAGCTACTTGTTAAATATAATCGTATTTTTGTGTTTGGTGATGAGCAGTTGAGAGGACTGTCTCTATCATTATCAAAGTCGAGACATGGAAAATGGAACGATAAATACAAATGCACAGGTCATATAATGACTAATGCGACAAGTTCCGATATATTGAAATATTGCAATAGTAATAAAATGTTCAACAATTTTAATAAGAATGACATTGTGATAATTAGCTTAGGTAAACATGATAATAATATGCATGTATTGCATTCTAACATATGTGTATTAATTAACAAATTGAATATGACAAATGTATTTTTACTGCCAATTTTAAGAAATAAATATATGAATGAAATGTTACTGAATTACAATATAAGACAATGGACTAAACATTTTATTAATTTACAGTATATTGACATAGATTGTAGCAACTTAAACTATCTGACATGTTTATGTGAACAAATTAATTTACACATAGATTATATGGACTACAAATATGATTTCTTATGTTATAAAAAAATTAGAGAGCACATAAAAAATGCTACTGTAAAACCAAAATCATTTGATGAAGTGATACCAAAGAAGGGCACAATACCATTTTATTTTAAAAAAATACGAAAAAGTGTAAATTGCTCTAGTCCAGGAAAAGCTAGTTGTATTGAGCCTACTTTTTTTCGAGAGTAAAAACAGTGTTTCTAGTCACCATAAACGGGATGTTAAATTACATAACTTCACACTCCTACACCAGAATATTCAGGGTCTTCTAAGCAAATTGGAACCGATTGAACTTTCTATAGACTTATTTAATGAAAACGGTTTACATGATATAGATGTATTGTGTTTTTCTGAGACTTTTTTAAAGTTAGGGAGTGAGTCTAATGCAAAATTGAAAAACTATAATATGGGTGCTTCATACTGCAGAACTAATAAAAGTCGAGGCGGTGTCTGCATTTTTGTAAGAAATGATTTAGTATTTAAAACCCTTTCTATTTGTAAGGAATATTCAATTGAAAAAAGCTTCGAGTGTTGTGGAATTGAAATACCACACTATAAATGTATTGTCCTATGCATATATAGAATTCCTGAACATAACAATTTAATAACTTTTTTTAAAAAACTAGAATTACTACTACATAAAATTGCAATGAAAAATAAAAAAGTTATTCTAGCCGGAGACTTAAACATTAATACTTTAGTAAAAAATGATGTTTCGAGAAATTTGATAAATCTGCTACACAGTTTTAACTTACAACTACACATCGACGCCCCTACACGAGGTTTATCATGTATTGACCATATTGCCAGCAATATCAAAGATGCTAAAGGCAGTATACATAGAATTTACCTGTCTGACCATGATACTTGTCAATTATTAACATTTCCTAGCACTGTTAACAAACGTCATTCTCGTTTTTGGTATAAACGAATAAGAGATCAAAATAAAGAGAACCTAGCCAAGTTCATAAATTGTATAGGTGGTCGGTCATGGCAGGATGTACTTGATAATACCAACATGAACTCAGCGTTCGATACCTTTCATGGTGAATTATGTATGTTTTTTAATTTATGTTTTCCTGAGAAGTTTATCAAGATAAATTGTAATAATTCTAGACCAAAATGGATTACCAAGGGTTTAAAGATCTCCTGTAGGGTTAAACGTAAGCTAAGATTATTATACTATACAACAGGTACTGAAAAAAGTAAATCTGATTTCAAGTCATACAGTAGGCTGTTAAAAAAATGTATTCGTAGGTCACAAAAAAATGTTAATGCTAATGTGGTCTTGAAAGCTAAAAATAAATGTAAGGCATCGTGGAATGTCATTAAGAATAGGGTAGACTGTGTTGTGAGCTGTAAGGAGCTGCAATCAATCAATGTGAACGGAGAGATAATTGAGGATCCACATAGTATAGCGGAACATTTTAATGATTATTTCATATCTGTTCCAAATAGTTCAATGAAATGTACTACACATAATTTAGACAATCAAACGACTAGTATATTTTTGAGGCCATGCACTGTAGCTGAAGTATTAAAAATAATAAATTCACTCAAAAACACCAAATCGGTAGGAGTTGATAATCTTTCAACAAACATATTTAAATTATGCGCCAATTATTTTGCACCGGTCATTTGTCACCTAATTAATTTATCCTTCGCGGAAGGTCTTTTTCCTGAACCTCTTAAACGTTCAATAGTCAAGCCCATGTATAAAAAGAATAATAGACATGATATAGGCAACTATCGACCTATAACTCTTGTGCCAATATTGTCGAAAATATATGAAATGGCTATGAAGGCCAGACTAGTAAGTTATCTTAACAAAAATAAGACAATAGCTATTGAACAGAATGGATTCCAGAAGGGAAAATCTACAACTCTCGCGGGCTATAAATTGATGTGCAATATTACGAATAATATAGATAAAAGGGTTCCGGTTACTGTAGTCTTTTTTGACATGAGCAAGGCTTTTGATTGCGTCAATCATGACATCCTGCTCACAAAGTGTGAAAGCTATGGTATTAGAGGTCTAGCATTGGATTGGATTAAAAGTTACCTTACTGGTAGAACACAGTGCGTACAAATAACAAAAATGAATGATAAAAAAGAGGCTATTGATTATAAGTCTTCGTTCTTATACAATAATACAGGGGTTCCTCAGGGGAGCGTCCTGGGTCCGTTGCTATTTTTACTTTATATCAATGACTTGCCTAAAGTAACACAATATGAAACCATTCTTTTTGCGGATGACATATCGCTTGTTATACCTTATGAGGACAGGAAATTTGCATATGACAATATAATCAATCAGGCTATAGCAGACATAAACGGCTGGATACAAAGAAATAAACTTAAATTTAATGCATCAAAAACAAAATTCCTACAATTTTTAAGTTATAAGGCTAGACCGTACGATCTTGACCTTCAGTGCCAGGGGGAAAGACTTTTTGAGGTTAGTGAGACGGCGTTTTTGGGCATTGTAGTAGATCGGTATTGTAACTGGAAAAGTCATGTGGATAACATTTGTAATAAGTTGAGTCGCTTTGTATTTGCTCTCTATCGTTTAAGAATAACAGCTAACGAAAATACTGCTCTCTTAGCTTACCATGGTTATGTTTCGTCAATCCTGAGATATGGTGTTATACTATGGGGGAATTCTACTGATATAGAAAAAGTTTTAATAATTCAAAAAAAATGTGTGCGTGCTATTAGTGGTATCGGTCCTCGTGATAGTTGTAGACCAATGTTTATAAAATATGGGCTGCTAACAATAACTTCATTATATATATTCGAGATAGTAAGTTTTATTAGGCATCACCCTAATTTCTTTGAAAAGCCTAGTCAAAATCCAAGATTTCGTCCAAGAGATCTTTTTAAATTAGTAATACCACAAGGCAATAGTACTTTACTTCAAAAAAACTGTTTTGTAATGCCTATACGTATTTATAATAAAATCCCCATAGAACTCCGACAATTACCAACTTCTTTATTGCTACGTAGACTAAAAAAATGGCTGACTGAAAAATGTTTTTATGATTTAAAGGAGTTTTTTGACACCTAATAATGTAATATACCTAATTATAATAATAATTTAATAATTTTGACATGTATTAATTAATGAATTGTATGACATATAATAATTATGATTATTTGAAATAATATGTAACTAATCGAACCTAAAAATGTAGCGTATGAATTTGCATATGATTATTAATTATTATAAATATGTATTAATTAATGAATTGAATCTTGACATAATATTATAATTATTATAAATATGTATTTTAATAATGTTGACATGTATAAATTAATGAATTGAATCTTGACATAATATTATAATTATGATTATTCAAAATAATATATAATAAATTGACTTAAAAATGTAGCGTATAAATGTATTGCCCTTAATGTTGTCAATTTCTTTAAAAAATAGATTACTACTTATAACAAGTTTTTGCATGTCAACACTTTGACTAAACACGCTTGATCTACCAAAACTATATGTAAATGAACAATGTAAACCGTGTTTCATAGCAAATAAATTATATTTCATTTCATTTCATTTCAATGTTTCTTTTGAGGTACGGAACCCTAAAATTTTGACTATTTAAGTGACGGGTATTTCCCGTTATCTAAAATGTTGAAATTTTTCTATTGCAGAGATTCACAAATTCTATGGGAAGGAAATCGAAGACACACTGCTTTTATTTCATCGCTTAGATTTAATTCATTTTTTATCGCATCGCTTAGAGGTGCTTGAGGTTAATCTCATATTTAATTTACTTACCCGAAAATTTTACTCTCATGGATTTTGAACCTTGGATAAATTCGTGAATGCTAAAATTACTATTTGTACATATGCTTGGAAATTAAACTAAAAACATTAACATTTGACCATAATTTATTGTTAAGACATTTTTAGATAGATTTATTACGCTTGATGTGCGGCTGGGCTTAGTTAGAATGTAAATTTTCCGAAGGCGGCGTTTTGATATTTTACCTTTTTGACTCTTTCAAGTTCTTATCTTGATCTAATATTTTAATTCTTAGAAAAAAATCATCTGAACTGGTTGTTCTTGGCATCCGTGTCAAGGAGTCCTTAAAGAAATAGTTAAGAAATTAAATACGTTTTTATTTTCATAAATAATATTTTAGTTTAAAGATTTCCTTTCATTAAATAACTTGACTTACGTCATGACGTCTCCATTTCATAGTTTTACTACTAAGTACATACAAAATTAATCTGATGGAAAATATCTGGAGCTGTTTTTTATACATTGTCTTTAGGAAATCTGTAAAATAAAAATATCGACAAAATTTTACAACACTACGCATGATCAAGAAAACCTCAAAGTAATTTTCTAAAAATCGCTAAAACATAAAAGTGAAGTTAATATTACGTATTGTTTTTCTACAAAATGATTCAGCGATATTTCATATGTATATAAGTGTACTTATTAGCTCACATTCAAGTAACAATTATGAGAAAACATGCCAATTTAAGGTCAATAAATTTTGATTATTTTCCTTTCGCGACGAATGAGACTTGCAGTCCCAAACTACACAAGACATTGTGTTACGGAGTGCACGAATATGTCGACGTTAAAACTAGGTGAGTCATGATAAGAACATCACTAGCAGAAATAGAAACTAGTGACCACCTACGAATTTTCGAAACATCTTAATAATACCTGTCTTTTTCTAACTGATTAAAGTCTGCCTAATGTCAAAGTGAGTCAAATACATTGATTTTAGTAGCTATTTTAGCAAAGTTTCTATGCTTTAGTTGTTGTTCTGAGATCCAGCCTTATGGCCTCTACACACTTTGTTTAGTGTTTAGTGCGAGTGGCTTGAGTGACATGATAAACCATATTAATAGGGCTACACGAAAAAAATCATGTTTGGACCTAATAGCCAGCAACATCGATACGGTTGAATCGCAAATTCACTATCTCTGTCTTTCAGATCACGAAACAGGGCAAACAATTACTTTTGACGTTAAAACTACTTTTAATGACAACATAAAACCAACATTTTATTTTGAACACAGGAGAGATATGAGCAAAGATAACATAAAAATTTTTTTAGAATACCTTTCTTCTTTATCATTTAATGAAACTTTCCAAGAAACAAATACTGAAAATGCATTTAATAGTTTTTATGACATATTTACATTGCTTTATAACCTATGCTTCCCAGTAATAAGGTGATTAAAAAAGTTATCAAAAACAGCTGGCTCACCAAAGGCATAAAACGATGTTGCATAAAAAAAGGCAACTTTATCTTAATTATAGATTTAAACTGACTAATAAAAGACAACACAGAAAGAGATACCAATCATACTCTAAAATTTAAAAAAAATGTATTCTACAGGCACAAAAAAATATAAACACAACATATATAGTAAAATCAAAAAATAAGTGTAGAACTACATGGGACATAATTAAAAATAGTGTACAGAGTGCTGAGCTGACTACATGGCCTAAAAAATTAAAAGTAAATAATAAGTGTTTTAATAATATGACTGAGATCTGCGAAGAGCTGAATAAACATTTTATAAACTTGACAAGCGGAAACGTATCTACTAATAATGCTAATGACATTCCAAACAATTCCGAAACTATATTTTAGACACCATTGATTGAAAAAGACGTATATAATATTATAAAAAAATTAAAAAAACACACATTCTACCGGTTATGATCGCCTTAGAACAGATATATTAAAAAAAGTGCCCCATTCATAACTGCGCCATTGACGCATATTATTAATTTGTCTTTTTCAGAAGGTCATTTGCCATCAAAATTGAAATTTACAATAGTAAAACCATTACACAAAAAAGGACGCCATGACAATGCTGAAAATTATAGACCTATTGCTTTAATACCAGTATTGTCGAAAATTTTTGAGCGGGCAATGGCCGATAAACTAAATTTATTTGTCAGTTCATGTAAATTACTAAAATCAGAACAATACGGATTCAGAAAAAGCTCATCTACTACTCTTGCTTGCTTTCAACTTATTTCAACTTACAAACAAATAACACAATCTATTGATTCAAAAATACACACTCTAGCAATATTCTTGGATATGAGTAGAGCGTTCGACTATGTATCTCACGATTTGATGCTAATCAAACTAAATAGATATGGAATAAGAGGAGCAGCCTTACAGTGGATAGATAGTTATCTATAAGACCGACAGCAACGTGTAGAAGTATCTGCCACTAAGAACAATCTAAAGAAAACGTATCATTCTCAATACACATACAATAGATGCGGTGTGCCGCAAGGTAGCATAATGGCTCCGTTACTATTCTTATTCTTTATTAATGATTTGCCTGATATTATAGATCAGCCATGTATATTATTCGCTGATGATGTGACTATGCAGATTAAATCTTATAATATTAATGAGATCAAGGATATTGCTAATTACAATTTCGGACAAGTACTTAAGTGGTTGAAAAATAGCAATTTAAATATAAACATAGATAAAACGAAATTCATTAAATTTAAAACCAAAAATAATAGTGAATCTAAACTTGACATACAATTTAATAATGAAAAAATTGAAGAAGTAAATCAGACAAAATTTTTGGGTTTAACAATTGACCAACACTGTGACTGGAAAACACATATAGACAATCTAGTAAAAAAATTAGACCGATTTGTATTTGCCTTAAAAAAGAATAAGCCAAGTAGCATCAAGAGAAGCAGCAATCATAGAATATCACGGATATGTATCTTCCTCGTTGCGCTATGGTCTAGTATTGTGGGGTAACTGTTGAAATGCCTCGAGCATTTATAATACAAAAGAAATGTGTGAGGTCTATGTGTGGTGCAAGTAATTTGGATAGCTGTAAGCCTTTATTTAAAATGCTAAATATCTTGCCACTCCCATGCTTGTACATAGCAGAAATATGTTTTTTGTAAAAAAACACTTGCAGTTGTTCTTACTAAATAGTGACCAACATTACAGAGGACGTAGAGTAAACGATTTGTTTGTTCCTTCTCAGAGATTAAAAATATTTTCTAATAACTGTTACTGCATGGCAATACGGGTAGGTATATAATAAACTACCTAATGATATAAAAGATCTGACGTATACAAAATTTCACAGATCACTTTTATCATTCTTAAAGAAGAAAATGTACTATTCAGTTAAGGAATACTTGAATGACATATCTTAGATTTATGTTGACATTGTTTCTGATCATGTCCTGTTTTAATTGTTGACATTGTTGTAATTACATAATTTGGTTTTGACATTCTCTGATAATATTGTTATAATTTCTTATTGCTGACATTTCTCATGTATTTCTCCATTTAAATTTTCATTGACATAAAAATTAATAATTGTATTTGCACACTGACTCCCAGTAGGTAGAATATATGGAATTATATCTTTAGAACACCAATTGTTACAAATATTCTGGCAAATAAAATATTATTATTATTATTGTTTAGTGTTTAGTAAAAAACACGTTGGGACAGCTTCTGTTAAGTGTTAAGTGTTTAGTTTAGTGGTAACAAATAAACTAAACACCGTTTACTAAACAGTGTATGGACAGCACCTACTAATTACCTAACACTAAAAAGTGTACTAAACACTAAGCACTTGACTAAACAAAGTGTATACCGTCCATAATATTCTTCTGAGCTCTCTAATCTGTGAGCACAGACTACTAAGTAACCAAGTTAGGTTGCGGTCCGCATGACGATGATATCGATATTATCGCGATAACAGCCGGTCCGCATGAACGTTAGCGCGTTCACGACATCTGTCATGACGTTATAGATGACGTCATTGAAGCCGCCATTTTGCGCTAACATCGACCATGCCCCAGAGCGTTATCGTTGTGAGCGATCTGTCTGAGCGAAAAGTGTCAAATTAAACCGCCAATGCAAAAGTATTTCGAACTTTTGAGACAATTGTTTATAAAAAGTTAAGAAAAATGGATTTGGTTGAACTGGTTCCGCTTACTGTGAGGGATGAGGAAAATAACAGAGTAGTGGAGCTTTCTCGTAATCAACAACAACAAAGCAGAAATTGCAGTGGTAAGCATTATGTGTTGTTGTGTGTAAACAAAGTTCGTTAGATAATTTGTGATGCCCCCATGGTCCATAAGAGTACTTAGATCTAGAAAAAAAGAATGTTTGAATAATAAAACCGATATACAACATTCACTAAAAACAGAGTATCTACTGAGAAAGTAGAGTAATAATATTCTACTGCCTAAAACAATTTATATACTGATATAATGATATTCGCAGAGTATTTTTTTGGAAAACTAAAATTTGAGGTTAGCTAGCAGTTTCGTTAGCGCGCTAAAAGTCGGTCCGCATGATAATCTGTCACAAACTGTCATTTGTCGTAAGCGGGCTAACGAATGCGAACCGGGCGTGAGCGTTGTGAACGCTATAATTTTGTGGCTATAATCAAAATTATTCTCATGCGGACCACACCATTAGTGTCTGTGAGATAATCTGTGATTTCTATTGCGTGTGTGCTCGACATATTTGGTGCGTTCCGAATTGCGATAATATCGCGAATCCGACCAAATTAAATCGTCATAAAATATAAGGGCTATTGAATCAGTAGGTTATGTTGTGACTTTGGTCGGATTCGCGATATCCACTGGAACGTCCGTGGGGACTATAGTCCCCAAAATCTCGATCTTCTCGATCGACCTGGGTACTATGGTACCCAGTTCCCTTTGCGTAAAACCGCGCGGTGTGATAAAAAAATCGCGAAAAATAAAATATTTTCTCTATGGCTTTATTCCTTTGTCAATAGTCTCTTTCATAAGTTGACAGGTCATGTCCAATTTATTTTTAGTCTTAGATTGAAATAAATTTGTCATAGTCTGCGGTTTAACTTACTTGGCCGTATCCATACGTTTCTTACTCCATGACCGATGAGATTTATTGCGTACTTACTTAGTCTGTATTAGTATTTTCGTAGAGTGTTCTATATCAAAATAAACTAGAAGAATTGGGCTGCATTATTATGTATGGTTTATGATAGTTTATAGTGTTATATTGCCACACTAAACGTTTTTTTCAAAAAGTGAGTATTTTTGAAATTTTAAGCACTTTAGTTACTATTCTCGTCATTATTCATTCAATTATGAATCCTTATCTAATTAACTATTATAAGTTCATTCCTTATTAAATTAGCTTTCCATACGTATTTTTTATTTAATTTTAGACACAATAATTTATTTTTTGCATTTTTTTTAAATTTGAGGTCGCGCGTGCGCATCTCGCGTATATAATTACGTAATTAATCGATTTTATTATTTTTTTCTTTTTTCATTAAAAATATTACCCAAAACTATTATATATCAAAATAATCTTCAAGAATAGGGCTATAATAATATATATGGTTATTTAAAGTTTTATAAAATAGTTTTTGTGCAAAATTTAAAAAAAAAAAATCGGGTCTTCCGCGACCTTCCGAACATTTTCGCGCTTCATTCATTTAATTATTAATCCTTATCTAATTAACTGTTATAAGTTCCTTCTATATTAAATTACCTTTCCATACGTATTTTTTGTTCTCTTGTAGACAGTATATGTCACTCTCCGCAATTTTTTGAACACTCCGTACGCGCCGGTTTGAGTCATTCCGCAATGGCGGCACCTTTGATATTTGAGATATACTACTTTTTGCTTTTGAAACCCACCACGCTTCGCGTGGCGAGCGTTCCAGTGGATATTATCACTTTTATTGTATAATCTGTGGTGTGCTCGAAGTCGCAAATGAAAATCTAATTTATAATTACCTAATTTTTGATTTCAAAGTTTCTTTACCATAAATAACAAGCTATAATTTATAAAATCTTAAAGATATATAACAGCTATGAAAAGTACCTCTTTTTGAGCCACTCTATTAAAAAAAAACAATTTTAATTGCTCAAATTTTACAAAGTTACTAGGTATCAGTTTTCCAAGAATTTACTAAACTGTTAATAAACCTTGACAATGAATACAGCAAGTAGTGTTCAAGAGTCAAGTTTTAAAAATCCTACAGATGCTGATACTCAAAATGCTAATGTACAGCCTAGCATATTCAGCAATCTTTCCAGTCAGGTTCAAGAGTCCGAAGCTATAGTGAATGAAATGATTGAATCTGCACTTAATGAATTGGTTTCCCAACGAAATGGCAAAGCTTTAAGCCGTAATAAAAAAAAAATTGAAATCAGAGAAGAAAATAAATGTTGCCCTGAATCAGAATGCAACGTTAGTTTGTATGGAGATTACAGAGGACCAAAATTTTATCAAGTCAATGACGATTTTATTAGCCCACCCATCATAGCTAAACATCTTCCTGAAATTTTTAAATCTTTACCTATTCATGGCCAACCGAAAACAAAAAGGGAATTAGATGAGTTTTTAAGAAATAAAATAAAACAATATATTGGCTTTGGGTCGAAAAATAAGTTGTTTGACAAACTTGAAGATTATTGCAGGTATACAGTTAATTCTTGCTACATACTGTAATTCATTGTTTTAATGAACATTGTCAAAAGATGATAAACATAGGTAAGTCCATAAACCAAACAAAGCAGAAAAACGTCTGTCCAGATCTATATTGGATGGTCTCAACTTTAGACTATGGAGGTGTTTAAAATATTTTAAAATAAAATTAAAGTAAGCCTTTATTTTCTAACCATTACTTGGTACATACATTTTTTTTCTCTTTTATTATACTAGTAGTAATAACTATTTATGTAACAAAATTTTATGCTTTTACAATAACAATATATTACTAAATTAACTCCCGGGTCATGGGTAAGATTGCTTTCTTGCAAAGGTCTCCCCTAGATTTCGCCATAATGATTATCTCTCTAATTTCATGCTCCCATCACTTCCTTTGCCTCCCTTTCCTTTGTTTACTATCTCGTGGGTACCATACTGTGACATCTTTAGACCACTTACTTTTTACTTTGCGTAGCAAGTGGCCAATCCACTTCCATTTTAGCCTTCTGATTGTGTATGTGACATCAGACACATCGGTCTTCTCTCTGATCTTGGTCAATGTGATTCTATCCTTTAACGTGATGTTCAACGAACTCCACTCCATCCTGCTTTTACATACTCTTAGGGTCTTCCTCTGTTTCTCTTCTTCTTCTTCTTTATAATATATGGCAATCGGTTGCTAACACAACCGTTACTGCCAAGCTCAAGTTTTGGATAAAATACTGTTAATGAATTTACTTTTTGAAATATGGCCGAAAGGGTTAAAATGATATTGTTCTGGGTTACCTGAAAAAGGACAAAACAAGACAGTTAACGCCTATGTTAACTGTATATAATATAATATAACTATGTTAAAAAAATCATTGTTAACCCAAAAATAGTTAATTTTCTTTTTTATGTAATCTATAATCGGCCTAGTGGCTTTAATCAGATTGGATGTCGCGTTATTAGACCTTTGGAGAGTGCACATCCTGTGATATGTCATCTCTTACATTGTAAGTAACTGAACACCCCAATAACATTTAAGGGTATGTATCCATCAGAAGTAGGGATTCTGTAGGAAAAATATTAGGGCTAACAAACCTACCTTTTTTTCCCATACAAACTAAATAAATAATTTTTTGGTATTAAGTGCCGACAGCCCTACGTAAGCGTACGAGGAATTCTACGCTCACGTCTGCCACGTGTCATTATGTGTTTAAATTTCTTTTGTGTTAAGAGCTGATTATGGTTGTCACTCATTTTAATATTATAATAACATAAATCTAAGCGGAATACTCGAAGTTGGCGGAATCCTTAAGGACAGCGCCACCACCCAAAGAATAGAATAGATTTACTACCAAACGTAGATAACGCATGAACGTTCGAAAAGTGGGCCGGTGAAGAACTGCCCATTCGGGCCTCGTGCAGTTCTTTTCCATGCATTGGAGCAACAACGCGATAAGCAATTTTGAGCATTATGTTTGAGAGTATAAAGTTGATATTTTCTTGTAGCAATTACTAAAACGTCAAGTTTAATGTGGCTAGGTATGAAATGATGTAACTGCACACGGTTGTTATTCAAATAGTTGCTGTAATAATAAAGAATAAGGTTGAATTCGATAAATACGGTACTTTCTTTATGGTAATTTTAATTCGGGTGTGCATATTCAACTACCTATTTAACAGCGTACAAATGTATAGTCGATTAGGTGACAGATTTCAAGCGCGTTTTTGTATGAAGTGCTCTATCTACGTTTGGTAGTAAATCAATGTTGTCACTTGAAAGTTTTTGCTTTCAGTTTAAGATCAAATAACTCTGAAAGTATTGGGGTTCCAGGTCTCAGACAAGCACCGAAGGCCCATTTAGTATCTAACTTATATGCCCCTTAAATGTTATTGGGGTGTTCAGTTACACCTGGTATATTATATTTATATATATATATATATATATAACTTTATTTATATTATAGTTCTTCTTCTTGTTTTAATTATGGCAATGTGTCATCGTTGCCAACAACAATTCTACCAGACAAGTGTCTTAGCCAAACATGTGTTAATGCGAGTTACGGAGTGTTCAAGATATAATCCACTTCTATGATAACTTGGGTTAGCATGCAGGTATCACATCAATCTGGAAAAGACACATGTTATTTAGGTTTTGTAAGGGTTTTAATATGGAAAGTTTAAGGGTTTATTAGTTCATGTCAGATAAAGTAGGACGTCACAATTTTATATCATTACATTCAATATATCTAATAAGTAGATTAATAATGTCAGTTGAGTAAAAAGTTAATAAATTAGCAAAATTAATAGGAAGCGGAACATTCAATTTTGGTAGGGAATCATACATATCGAAGCTCCCTTTATATCTAACACATTCGAAGAAAATGTGGTCTAAATTGCCTTCCGCTAATCCGCATTCACAAAGAGAGTTATCTCGTACTTTAATTTTGTGGAGGAAGACAGGAGTACAGCAGTGACCCAGACGTAGCCTACACAGCACAGACACTGCAGACTTTGACAGTTTCTTATATTTGTAAAACCAGGGCCGAGGGCTTATATGAGGTTGAATGTTATAATAGAATGTTCCCTTGATTTTGCTGGATTGATCCCAAAAACGTTGTCATTCTGATTCTAGGTATAACTTAGGTAGATTAGTGATGTCATGCGTCTGCAGTGAATAGTGCTTTTTGCTTACTGGTAAGCTCTCTGATGCAGCTGCCTTAGCAGCAAAATCAGCGCACTCATTACCGGAGATACCAGTGTGGCTTGGTATCCAGACTAACTCCACCAACAAGCCCTTATTGAAACAATCTGTTAGGCAGGTCCTAATGTCTACTAATATGTTACTTTGAAGTTTACATTTGAATGGACTTCTTTGAATAGCCTTAAGTGCACTTAAGGAGTCCGTGAAAATAACCGCCTTATTAATATTGTAGGCTTCTATGAATAGACAAGCTTTCAGGATGCCAATACATTCCCCTGTAAATACTGAGGTTTCTGGAGGGCCAATAAACTCTAAAAAGGTGTTGTAATTTTGGAAGTACACAGCGATACCAACAGGACCCTGAGGTGCTAATTTAGAAGCGTCTGTGTAGAATTTGGCATAATCACTCCAGTTTTCAGCAACCAAGCTCCTAAAGATAGGGGCGGCGAAAGGGGAGTTTTTAGCCAGACCATTATCCATGTGTATGCAAGGGTTGAAAGTAAGTGCAGGGTACTTCACATCAAAGACCGGCAGGCGCACATGGCTCGTAACTTGCGCTGGGATATTTAATAGTTTGTGTAAACTTAAAACAATAGGAGGCTTATCTTTGTGACGCCAGTAGGTATTACTGGGTGCAAAGCATAGGTCATGAAGTGCCTGGAGCTTCGGTCTCAGAACATGAGAGGAAAAAGTAAAAACCCGGAATACAAATCTGTCGGAGAGGAACTGTCGTCTCAGTCTCAGGGGCGGGTCGCAGCATTCAACCTGTAATGCATTAATAGGTGTAGATTTCATACACCCGCTGACTATTCTCAGACACTTTGCCTGGATTTTATCCAATGCTGAAAGGGAAGATTTGTTACAGGGCTCTAACAAGAATGTACCATAGTCCACTACGCTGCGAACCAATGCGTTGTATAAGATTTTCAGCGTATATGGGTGTGCGCCCCACCAGACTCCCGCCAAGGACTGCAAGATCGGAATAACTCTCTCGCATTTTCCAATCAGGTGCTCGATATGGTAGCTGCCAGAGAGTTTGGTATCCAAGAACACGCCCAAGAACTTTGAATGGTTACTGACAGGAATTATATGTCCCTCCACCTGTATATTTACAGATGGTGGGTTTCGTTTACGAGTAAACACCACCACAGAGCTCTTGGGGGCCGAGAGACTAAGCCCATGGTCACTCATCCAGGCATTTAGAGAATTCAGTGATATCTCCAATGATGATGCGCTATTGGTCACAGACTCCCCAGTTACATACAACGCCAGGTCATCAGCATACTGTAGGATATGGCAGTCACAATTCAGAGAAGAGCTCAGGTCATAGGTATAAACATTGTACAGGATAGGGCTCAAAATAGAGCCCTGAGGCAGGCCTCTATGGATGGTTCGAGAGCCGAAGTCGTCCCCAGGAATCCTTATTTTGACAACACGCGATAGAAACAGGTTGCTTATACAGTTAATTATTCTCTCGCTAATTCTCAGCTGTTGCAGCTTTTGCCTGAGGATTGGGAGAATAACGTTATCGTATGCTGCTGATACATCCAAGAAAGCAGCCACAATAGACTCATTTCTGGCAAAACAGGTTCTGATATCCGTAATAAGAACCGCGACACTATCAGTTGTACTCAAACCTTTACGAAATCCGAACTGAGTTTTGGGAAGATGGTCATTGTGTTCCAAGTACCATTCGAGACGCATCTTTATCAAGTGTTCCAAGGTCTTAGCTAAAACTGAAGAGAGTGCAATAGGTCTTATGCCTGTTGGATCACTGGGGTTCTTGCCTGGTTTAGGTAAAGGCATGATGGTCTGTTCCTATATCGGTTAATCTGGCGCCAAACCACTGAAGGAGGGGTGGTAGGGGACAGCGATGTACAGAACCTTTGCCAGCCTAGGCGTTTTTTCTTTTTTAAAAGCCTTTTGGTTTTGGCTGAAATATGCCTATATTCAATTAAGTTTTCTACCGTCATAGATCTGTTGTAGGCCTTCTCAGCTCTTTTTCTTTCTTTAATGATCTGGGTGCATTCTGTATCCCACCAAGGTGGGGAAGGTATTTTGTTACAGGATGGTTTTTTGAGAGGGAAACATGAATCTGCCACTGTAGAAATTAAATTATTAAATGCTGTAAAGTAGGTCTCAGCTAGCTCGAGTTCCTCACTGTTGGAAAACTGGATACTGTCGATGGGTGGTAAGTGTTTAGAGTGAAGTTCAGACTGGCTTTTGTAGTTATTCCAATCAGGATTTGAAAGGCGATATTTTAGGAGTGCAGGAGTGGACCTGTCAGGCATGTTATGCTGTGGCATTAGAACTATAATAATATAAGGGAAGTGATCACTACCGTGTGTTGAGTTATCTAAGTCCCAAATCAGTTGACTAACAATATTACTTGATGAAAATGTAATGTCAACCGGGCTGGCATTCTGGTTAGGGAGGATTCTACGAGTGGATCGACCATCATTTAGAATGCATAAATTTAAATCATCCAGTATTTCAACTAATCCAGTACCAAAGTGGTTACACAGAGCGGAGCCCCAACGGTAGTGGTGACAGTTGAAGTCACCCATTATAATAATAGGGTTAGGGATCGAGGAAAAGATATTGTTTAATGTAGGTAGGTAATCTACATGAGGATGGGCAATATAGACACTTACAAATGTGATACCTTCAACCTGACAGGCAACTATGTTGATATCATCCTCTCTGTAATTTAATTTAATTGGTGATAAGACTGCCTTTCTGTTGACCAGCAGGGCAGCTCCACACAGCCATCAGACCTATCATGTCGGTATACAATATAGTTGGGCACATTAAAGATAAGAGAGGGGACAAGCCAAGTTTCAGAGATGGCTACTACTAATGGGTTATATTTGTTTAATAAGTCTTGTTTTTTGTGAGATATACTTCTAATATTCCACTGTAGCAGTGTTAATGGGAGCATTTTTTAATTTATATAATAGCGGTATAAGTTTCTGGGCAACGAAGTCGGGTGTATATTATAGTTATTTGAATTTGATTGAATTCTTTCGTTGTCAATTTTATATTGAAGCTAATTGCATTCTTTTCAGCCTAGATAAGCAGTTGTTTTTGTTTAAGAGCTGGTTAGCCAGATGATTGGTGTGTTGCTCAAGGTGTTGCTTATAAGACACATAGGAACTCTCTATTTCCTCCTTGACAGTCGGGATTTCCAGATATTCATGCACTTCCGTGTTCCGTGTGAACCATGGCACATTGATCAAGATCTTTAGCACTTTGTTCTGGTAGCGCTGAAGGATTTCAACATTTGAGTGACTTGCTGATCCCCAGAGTTGAATTCCATATGTCCAAATCGGTTTTAGGATACAATTGTAAATAAGGACTTTATTTTCTAAGCTTAGTGTTGAGTTTCTGCCCAGCAGCCAATACATATCTCCAAACTTTTTGTTTGCCTGTTCTCTTTTGACCTTTATATGAGCTCGCCAGGTAAGTCTTCTATCCAGATGTATGCCTAAGTATTTAACTGTCGTGTCTGTTGGCAAGACAGCGCCGTCTAGTGTCACTGGTGAACAGTCCCCTCTCTTTAGTGTGAAAGTTATGTGGACCGATTTTGCTGGACTTGCTCGGATCGGATCCTCCACTTCTTCAGCCATAGTCCAATATCGTCAAGACTTTCTTGCAGTTTTGCAGATGCTGTGTTTGGATCCTGTAGTAAACAGGAGAGGACTGCAGTGTCATCTGCATAGGTTGCAGTCACAACTCTGAGGTGGGTAAATCAGCAGTGTAGACTGTGTATAGGACAGGACCCAGCACCGAACCTTGAGGCGCTCCTGCTTTTATTGGGCAGATTGATGACAGAGAATCCTCGCACTTGACCTGGAATAATCGGTTTTGCAAATAAGATTTCAGTAGCATATAAACCGTATTTGGTAGATGGAGCTTAAGCTTATATAACAGGCCCTTGTGCCACACACGGTCAAAGGCTTGCTGGATATCGAGGAAAACAGCCGAGCAGTATTCTTTTCTCTCTAGTGCTTGCCGTATCGTATGAGCTACTCGGTGTATTTGCTCTGTCGTCCCGTGTTGTGCACGGAAACCGAATTGGTGGTCTTGTATAAGATTGTTCTTTTAATGCTGGTAAAAGGCGTTTCAGGACCAATTTTTCAAAGACCTTTGACAGCAAGGGTAGAAGACTCATGGGTCTGTATGATGTAACCTCTGTAGGAGGTTTCCCGGGTTTGGCTATCATATTTTACTTCTATCGTTGTCACTGGTTTCAATGGAGGAGACAGCTGTTGGTCGCTGTTCAAGACTTCATCAATTTCCTGCTCGGTGTGTGTATTATCAGGTTCATTGGGTTTGAATACATTCTTAACTTTAAGGAAATCAGCAACTAACTCGGCTTTGTCTTGGGGTTTTCGTGACAGTTTCCATCAGCTTTTCTTAGTGGAGGCACGTGTTCTTTTGGCCTTTTCAATTCAAATTCAAATTCAAATTAAAAAATCTTTATTCAACATAGGCCTTTACAGGCACTTATTGACGTCAAAACAAAGCAAAACAATCTAATTTAAAGAAATCATATTAACCTTGTATGTGCATACATCCTGAATATATTCAAGATGTCTGCAAATACAAGTAGGAATGAAAAAAAAAAGTTGACTCTACACCTGTTCGGAAATTGGGAGAGCCTTCTCGAGAAGAACAGGCAAGAAACTCGAAAGGTCAAAATTTTTTGATTTTTTGTCATTTTCCAAAGTGTATATAATCTTCTGCTTTATACGGTGATAGTCTTAAGTTTGTCTTGAAGGGTATTGTTCTCATTTTCTCTAAGCATTTCCTTCAATTTTTTTTGGATTTTGTTGAGGGCTTTTTTGTCTTGACGATTCCTGCTGATGTGCAACTGGTGTCGTAGTCTTCTCTTTGCAGCTATCATCTCTCGAATTTCCAGAGTAGTGTCATGGCTTTGTGGTTTAGATGCTATGTATGGAGTTGATAGCCAGGCCGCCTTTTGTATCAGGTTAGTGGTAATACCACGCAGCGTCTTCTATTTCGTCTGTCGTTCTGAGAGTTATGCGCAGATTAATATTTTCATCGATATAATCTCGAAAGGACTCCCAGTCAGTTTTATAGTTATACAGGGTCTCACGTGGTTCTTTCCAGATGACTGTGGTGCTCAATGTGCATATTATGGGTGTGTGGTCTGAAGACCCATCAAGACACGGTTCACTTTTGTATAGAGTCCCGACATCTTCTTAGTGATGAAGAAATCGATAAGATCCGGAACCTTGTTCAGGTCCGATGGCCAGTAGGTTGGTTTTCCCGTTGATATTGCATTGAGGTTATTACTATCGATTGCCTTTTTTAGTTCTCTACCCTTTGTCGTCGTTAATCGGGAGCCCCAAAAGGTATTTTTGGAATTCCATTCTCCTCCCACAATGTATCTGTCACCAAGTGTATGGAAGAAATCGGTAAACATTTGTTCATCTTTGCGATGTCGCGGGGGACAGTACACTGCAACCACATTTAGTGATCCCTGCCAGTCATCTATAGATATTGCTGCGGTCTGTATGTGTGCATGCGTAAAATTTGGTAAGGCGTGGTGTCTTATGTGTTCTTTAATTATCACAGCAGCCCCAGCATGTGAAGTGCCATCTGGATGGTTGGCATAGTAAATATTGCATCCTTTAATTTTAGTCACCTTATGGTCAGTCATATGTTTTTCAGAAACTAATAATACTATCTATCTTGATGTGGTTTATGAATAGCTCTACTTCTTGCCTATTCATGGATAGACCATTTATGTTCCATGCAGCAATTCGTAGGAATTTCATTTTTTCTGCTGGGCTACTAGTGTCGTAAGGAGGCCCATTAAGGTTATGTATGAGAATATTTATCTTCTCCGATTGTTTTATTATGAGTTGCTCTAGCGAGCTTGTTGGCTGAGATTGTACATTCTCTATTTTTCTATTCCAGTTGCCAGTGTTTGCAGTGTTGGATACGTTTTCAGGTGGGTGCAGAGCGTCTATTTCCTGGTTATTTATGGACCGTTGTGTAGTGTATCTAGTGAGTTTCAGTGGAGGGAAACCTCACGGGAATACTCAGCTGGAGCATTTTTTGCCTGAGTAGCGGAAGTAGAACATTGTCATATGCAGCCGAGATGTCAAGAAATACCGCAATTAGATAATTATTGTTGGAAAGGGCTGTTCTAATATCAGTAGTAAGGATAGATAAGCTGTCCATAGTTGACATCCCTTTTCTAAAACCAAATTGGCTTTTGGGCAAAAGGCCTTTATTTTCAACCCACCATTCCAGTCTTCTTTTGATTAAATGTTCGGTAAAATGTTGGTCTGTATGAACTTGCCATATTTGGATCTTTGCCAGGCTTTAATATGGATATAATCATTTGGGATTTCCATGAATCTGGAACAACTCCTAATTTGAAAAAAGTATTAATAAGTGCTAAGAAGACTTTCTTAGTAATAGGGCCAGCTTTCCTGATCAGAGAGTAAGGTATTCCATCCATTCCTGGGGAGGAGTCTTTGAGATGATTAATGGATAATTTTAATTCTTGCTTAGAGAAAGGTTCTTCAAATTTGTGACATATGTTATTGGAAGGATATGAAGACGGAAGGCAATCAATGTTAATAACGGAATCAGGGGCTAATGTTGCGATAAACTCCCCAATCCATTTATTGTGTCATTGGAGACATTATTAGGGACAGATGATGTACCCCTAAATAACTTAATAGAACGCCATAACAGACTAGGGGGAGAACGGGGAGACATATTTTGACAAAACCTTATCCAAGCAGACTTTTTCTTCTTCTTGAATAGTCGCTTAACTTGAGCTGTGATGTTTTTTAATGAAATAAAATTATCCATGGTCATAGACAAACTGTATGTTACTTCTGCATTTTTACGCTTCTTGAAAGCTTCGGTACACTCAGCATCCCACCAAGGAGGAGATTTTTTGGACCCGAGGGTGTTTTTTTTCAAGGGGGTATTTAAATTTGCTGAATTAATAATAGCAGAAGTAAATTTTTCATAAGCTTCCATAACATTGTCGCCGTTTATTTGAGGAATTTGGCTGGATTGCAGGTCAACCCCAGTAGAGTATTTTTTTATTATTTTTTTATTGCAGAAAGTTGGCAAACAAGCAAACTGCCCACCTGATGGTAAGTGGTAACAGTCACCTATAATACATGTGGCTCTTGTGGGATTCACAACAAAACTGCAACCCCCACAAGAACCACAGTGTACGTTGCCAACTTGTGACACCAGATGTAAAGTCACAGTACCCAGTAATTTCACTGCCATATCTTACCCTTCAAACCGGAACACAGCAATGCAAGCACTGCTGCTTTGCGGCAGAAATAGGTAAGACGGAGGTACCTAAGCAGACGACCCTGGTACAGGGTCTCCCTCCAGTGAGTGAGTAGCTAGTCCAATCCGCTTTTTGGAGACGATACTTCAGAAGAGGGGCGATATCCCTTTTGGGAGGAGTTGGTACTAAAATTTCAATGATAATCGCATAGTGATCGCTGCCATATGAGTAAGGCAGGCCTCTTCAAGATGTGTTAGCCATTAAGCTGGCTGAGCACAAAGAGAGATCTACAGCACTAATTTGAGCATTTGGTGGAGTTATGCGAGTTGGAGATCCATCATTAAGTACCCCTATGTTGTAAGAGTCGATAAGATCTACTAGACCACAAGCAAAAGAATCACATCTCAGACTGCCCCACATCAGATGGGAGCAGTTAAAGTCTCCCAGAACTAGCAAAGGACCTGTGATATTAGCAAGAATTCTACTGACATCTGACACATTAATTTGTGATGGATGAGGGATATAAATACTAATTAAAGTTATGCCTTGAATTGATATTGCTACTGCATTTATCAATGGGGGTAAAACAGGAAGAACTAATTGCGAAAATGTGTGTGAAGTCTTAACTAGTATAGCTGAACCAGCATAACCATCGCCTCTATCATCCCTAAGACAAGCGTAGCCAGGAATCCGAAAAAGGGATCCTGGCTTGAACCATGTCTCCGAGATGGCAAAGACGTCTGGACTGAATTCATTTATAATTTGAAATAATTCCTGTTTTTTAGGCCGGAGACTGCGTGCATTCCATTGTATGATCGTGAATTTTAAACTTTTGAAAAAGTTGGGTAAGTTTATTGGCTCGTTGGGCGGTGGAGAGAAATCATTGAATTTACTAAGCATATTAATTAAAAGGGACAAGGTCAGCTCTAAAAGATTATCATTGCTTGAGATTCCATTTTTAGGAGAAGAAGGGTCTAACTCGGCTATTAGTGCCCGATGGGCAGCTTTATCATATCCATCTGGAATATGTGGGTGTTGGCGAGGGGGTGTAAAGAGAGTTCTCCTGTGAGAATTACCTGAAGGTCTAGGAGTGAGAACTGTTTTATGAGAAGGCATGGGAGTAGATAGAATAACCGGAGAAGCACACTCTCTAGAGACATTGGCAAATGATTGACGGACTCGCGGAGTGTGAGCTGAAGCCTCAGCAAATGACACTCTCTTGAGACATGGTTAGTTTGATGTTTTTTTGTCTAGAGTGTTCAAGGCAAGATTTATTAATGGCAAAATGTCAGAACATGACAAGCATGTGGAGTCCAGTTCCTCTACTGTACAATCCTTGCCAGGATGAGACTGAGCGCATCTGTAGCAACGAGGGGTTGATCTGCATTGTTTTTGGGCATGTCCAAATCTGCAACAATTGTTGCACTGTATGGTAGGAAGCTCATACATTTCTCCTGGTAAAGAGGTATAACAACAATATACATGTTTGGGAAGTATTTGACCGCTGAATGTGATAACCACTGTGCGAGTTGGAATCCATTCAGTAGTACCCTCTTTTAATGTTTTTCTATTTATTCTACGAGCTTTTAATATTTGCCCACAATTTTCTGGAAGTTCCACTGCCTCAACAAAGTCATTCTTTGTCCATTCTGTTGGTATGCCTCTAACAAGGCCCATTCTTGTGATGTTGTAGGTAGGAATTAAAGCTGAAAATTTACTTTCTTCCAATAAAGGACAGGAAAGGAAATTATTTGCATCTGCTGGGTATTTAAATTCTATGGAGATGCGGTTCCGTCCGACGCTTTTAACTCCCTGCTTACAAATATTTTCCACTTTGGCTTGAAACAAAAGATTTCCGAATTGGATTGGGTTTATGGAAGTCCCTGCTTTAGGGTGGGTTTCTTGGCGCATGACATGGACTAAATACGGGCCAGAATCCGTAAACGAATATTTTTTTATTTCTCCTAAAGTAGGGTGGGTATAAATATTTTGTTTCGACGCAGATGGCGGATTAATAGTTTTAGACGGAGCCTCAACGACTTCTTTCTTTGCAGGTCTTTTACGAGATGAATCTGTTTGAATAGACATTGATATTTCTTCAGAAATATAATTTTTATTAGATAATGAAATGCGGTCGGGAGGTTCTTTTTGAACCGACGACATGGTCGCCGGTTCAATGTTAGTGTGTTAAACTTTCCAAAAACCGTATCCCAGACAATAGACAACACAACAAATAATAACTACACGACGAAAAAAGTTAATTAAATATAGAAAGAAAAAAGTTTTTGAAAAATTCTAGGCCGACGCGTGTACTATCCTCGACGCTTAGATTGACAGCCGTCATTATATTTAATCCCATTTTTAAAAGCCGGACTGTCATGTAATTATATTGTTAGTGAGGGTTGTTGTGTTTCTTGTTTCTTTATTCATATAATAAGGAATACTAAGTAGGGTAAGGTTGAATCAAGATGGCGACACGTCTCTTAACTTAAGCTACATAGCTGATTGAATGGTTAAAATGATTTTCTGTGTTTAAATCATATTCACAACATAACACGGACAAAGTCCGGACTAGTCTAAAACTCCGGACATGTCCGGACTAATCCGGACAGATGGTAACCCTACTCCTAGCTGACATTTTGTCTTTTTTATTATTCTTATTTTTAATGGATTTAAAATACGATTTTGCATATAATAGTCATAAATAAAAGATTCCTATGATGATAATTTTTTTACAATATAAAATCGTATTTTTCATTTCCTCTAAAATCACCTTTTTAGATAGGAGGTCATTACACTTAATTGTCGATATATAAAAAAATATGTCATTGAAAAAGGCCGCATAATAAAAAAAATCTTAGGATATACTGAAGTTCGGGATTTTACAGTAATATAAAACCATACTAAACAGGCGGGTTGTGTAGGTACACCTAAGTAATATGCGTGAAGTTGATGTAAGTACATTAAAACAGAAGTGAGCAGAGATTTAAATCGTCTGGAAGTGAGTGAGAGAGGTAAGCTGAGTACATTTCATTAATGTTAGTTCCCTTTAGATATTTCGTACCAGAAATAATATGGTTGTTGTTAACATAGGATGCTGACAGCGCGTTCTCTGTTAGGTATACACGTGTTTTAAGGGTAAATATATGATAGATAAAACATTTTTAAATCACTACTACTACTACTGGAGAAATCGTCGTCGACATCATCGTCATATAAATTTATTTTTTCTAAATCGCAGTCAGGCAGTAGCTTTGAAAGGATATCAGTCTAGATTCCTTGATATTCACTCAGGTATTCCGCAAGGGTCCCATTTAGGGCCTTATTTATTTACTTTGTACTTAAATGACATAAACAGTTGCTTTATAAACTCACATCATCTACTTTATGCCGACGACACAAAAATTTTCAAGGTGATCACATGTGTTAATGATTGTCATGAGCTGCAAAATGATTTGGAAAAATTTCAGGTCTACTGTACGAAAAACCAGCTTTTCTTGAATGCAGAAAAATGTAATGCAATCACATTCAGTCGAAAACATCACCCAATTGAATTTAACTACAGTTTATCTGGAAATTCAATAAAAAGGGTCTCCACTATACGTGATCTCGGAGTGACTCTTGACTCTAAGCTTTATTTCAATTACCATATTGATAAAGTAGTAGCTCGTGCTTTTAAACAACTTGGTCTTGTAAATCGATTAGGAAAACCATTCAACAATTTGAAGACCTTAAAAACCTTATATAATACTTACGTTCGCAGTGTTTTGCAATTTGGAAGTGTGGTTTGGAGCCCTCAGTATGCCTTTCACATCGATCGCATTGAAAAAATCCATAACACATTTTTAAAATCATTGAACTATCGTGCTGGCATTATTTTAGACGACTACAAAACTAGCGCCTCTCGACATAATATATGTTCATTACAAAATAGACGTATTTCTTTAGACGCTGTACTACTACATAAAATTGTTAATAGCCAAGTTGACTGCACGACATTGTTGAAAAAAAATTGCCTCAGAGTTCCTCGCTGTTCCTCACGTTCTAAAAGTACATTTGAAATTCCTCCATTTCGTACAAACTATACCAAAAATTCGTTTTTAAGACGTTCACTTGATTTCTATAATAAAAATCTCACTAATATTGACATCTTCTCTAGTAGTGTGGCAAAATACAGGAAACTGGTTCGCGAGGTATTGTTATTGTTAAAGTAAAACATGTTTTTTCAGCTAATGATAGTGGCATCATGTTCTATTTATTATATAATTATATTTTTCTTTTAGTTTCTTGTGCACTCATTAATTGAAATTTTTGTTTTATAATCTTATGGTACTTTAGGTCGATTTGAATATTACTTGTGTTATATATATTTGTTTAAGACTGTTTGTTACCTAAATAAATAAATAATAAATAAATAAAATGACAGTTCATAGGGAGAATTCGAAGATAGCGAACTGAGATACCTGCTTTGAAATATCATTGTATGGTTTTACTTTATACACCATGTTTTTTACTACGCTAGGAATTTTAACAGGTTATTCAGATAATTCAATTGAAAAAAATCGAGCATCGAGAGTTTACAGTTGCTCCCATAATGTAAACGTTGTTCGTTTTGATGGTCTGCTGAAGAAACTCTTTAAATTTGAGAGTGATAAATAAATTATGTACATTCCACTTAGTTACTAGAATGTTCACCGAGAAATGAAATGAATGATTCAATTGCATAGGTTTTCGACTATGACCTTGTGATAACGTCAAGATTTTGTCGAATTAAATTATTTATTTAATTTAGAAAAGTTTTTTAATGAAGATAACTATTAAAATAGTCTTCATTTTGATTTTAATAATCAATATAATATGTGGCAATTAAAACAAATGCGATTTTATCATTTGAAATAAAAAAATGTTATAGTGTGATCGCCATTACAAGGCTACCATCTTGCTACCATTGAATAACTGTCAAACGGTACTTCATAAATTAGATGGACAGTATTTTAGTTTTTTCCGTGTTCATTGTAAGACCTACGTGTTTACTTGCTATTGCTAGCATGAGCTGTTGTATCTTAATATGAAGTTGTTAAATGTCAAAATTAAATTGTCAGCGAATCTCAGATGGTTTAATTTTTCACTGTTTATATTGAGTCCATACCTATCCCAATTTAATTTCCTAAATACATGCATGCTCCAATACAGCCGAAAAGAGCTTGGGAGATAGAAGATCTCCTTGTCTTACCCCTTTTAGGGTTCCGTAGCCAAATGGCAAAAAACGGAACCCTTATAGATTCGTAATGTCTGTCTGTCTGTCTGTCCGTATGTCACAGTCACTTTTCTCCGAAACTATAAGAACTACACTGTTGAAACTTGGTATTCTGTGAACCGCATTAAGATTTTCACACAAATAGAAAAAAAGCAATAAATTTTGGGGGTTCTCCATACATAGAACTGAAACCCAAAATTTTTTTTTTCATCAAACCCATACGTGTGGGGTAGGTCTTCAAAAATTATATTGAGGTTTCTAATATCATTTTTTTCTAAACCGAATAATTTGCGCGAGACGACACTTCCAAAGTGGTAAAATGTGTGTCCCCCCCCTGTAACTTCTAAAATAAGCGAATGATAAAACTAAAAAAAATATATGATGTACATTACCATGTAAACTTTCACCGAAAATTGGTTTGAACGAGATCTAGTAAGTAGATTTTTAATACGTCAGAAATCGTACGGAACCCTTCATGAGCGAGTCCGACTCGCACTTGGCCGGTTTTTTTATTTTAAACTAGCTGTGCCACGACATCGTCCACGTAGAATAGTAACTTTTGGCAGCATTTTGATTTTTGTAGGCAATTTTTTTAAGATCTTGATAAAAAGTAGCCTATCTATTAGTGAAAGTCCCGTCAAAATCGGTCCAGCCGTTCCGGAGATTAGCAAGAACAAACAGACAGACAAAAAATTTTAAAATTGTGTTTTTGTTATTATTGGTACCCGATATACATTCATACCCATTTAATAAAAACTTGATATTTTGACATTACAAACAGACACTTCAATTTTATTTATTTGTATAGATTCTTCGCCTGTTCTATCAGTTTGTACTTTTGCTTTAGAGTTTTGATAGATTTCTTTCATTATTATTTTTACAATATTTTAAATTGACTCCTTGGGATTTCAAGGCTTCCCAAATACATGCATGTTTTAGGGAATCAAATGCCTTGTAATCTAACACGGTAATTTTTTTATCACCCTGGAAAATTTAAGGGAGGCTTCACGACATTGTATTAGAATATTTTAAATATGAATAAAAAATAACTCATTTACTTACTTAATATTATATTAATTTTCTAAAAAATCCAAAAAATGCTGCACTAGTTGAGTGCAGCATTTTTGAGATATTTTTTTTTGTAATTTTTTATTTCATTTTTTTATGTGTCCTGAAGCGTCCCTAAAATTTTCCAGGGTGATAAAAAAAATAACCGTGTATATAAGGAGATGTTCCCATCTATAGACGCACGCACAGCCGAAACCGCTAATGGTAGAAACGTGAAATTTGGACAGTTGTTTTAATTCAAAATACGAATGCACACTAAGAAGGGATTTAAAAAAAAATTAACCCTAAAGGGATGAAATAGGGGAGCAAGTTTGTATGGAAAAATCTTTAAATTAGCAACGATTTTGATAAAACTTGATATTCATACTCTTAAAAATATTTAATTGAACACGTGTTTCATGGTTTAATGGAATTTACCCCCTTAGGGTGCGCTAAGGCGCTAAGATAGGCGATTTCACGATGTAGTTGTAGAGGCTCGAGAGTGTTTGTTGCCTCTACATCGCCAATAATGCGAATAGCGTGTAATCAATCCAGAGCATCGAGGACTTCGAGGAGGTACTGAGCGGAGAAGTCCCAAAGGTGCGAGCAATATTCTACCCAAGTCCTAACCTGAGTTTTATACAACAGGCATAGTTGGTGGTCCGGCGCAAAATACCTACGCACCTTGTTCAGGACACCGAGTTTCCGTGAGGCAGTAGTTATAACGGATTCAATGTAGTCTCTGGAGTTCAGATCGCAGCGAATGTTCATTCCTTGCAAGGTGATGTTGCTCTGCGTGTGAAGGGCTATGCCCTGAAGAGAAGGAAGGGGGAGGAAATGTACCTAACCTTTTAGCCGAGAACGCGCACACCTGTGTTTTCTTAGCATTGAACTCAACAAGATTGTTAGAACCCCATTCGGAGACGAGGTCGAGCAGCTCAATGACAGGATTCTGCCGTTTCTGCCTCTCCCTACCAGTATCACCACGAGCAGCCCCTGAGCTTCCGTGATATCCTCCATGCAATTTACTATTGTCTGCATAGCAATGTATACTTCCCAAGGAAAACATGCAAGCGTAATCAATCGACTGTATCTCTGCCCGCACATCACGCTGTCTAATGCGGATATCGAGCATGGTGCTGCCACCATGGGACAGTGTCGGAGGTTGTGCACCATAGTCATCGACACGGGAATGAGCCGCGAAGAGTTTTGCCAGGAGGTCGGCTTTCTCCTGCGGCTGATGAGCAAGTGAGAATGTTAGTTTTGTAACATTTTATGTTACTGTTGACCCTTTCATGTTACTTTTGACCCTCTCGTGTTACCTCCATGTTACTTTCTACTCATGTTACTTTCACGGCTCAGAATGTTACTTTTAAGACCAAGACTAACCTACCTACTTTCTGTAACGGAACGCATCCGAGAAAGTTTTCATCCATATTCTTGTGCACTTGATTGAAATAAATTGACTGACGCGACGACCACGCGCGAAAAGCTGTCACTTCGTCATCCGTTGTGTGTTCTGTTTTACTACTGATCTCCATGTCCCTTGTGTTTGGATGCAGCAGAATACAAATGAATCGAAAAATATGTTATATATTTATTTTATGACTATATCTATTTGATTTTTGCAAGCCTTACGCTGCCTTGCAGTGGAAATAGTAACATGCTAATAGACATTTAACATGAATCATAGGGTTTCGGTAGTGTAATGGTTAGCACATCCAGCCGGAACGTGGAAGGCGTAGGTTCAATCCCAGCCTGACACCCGAGGCATGTTGAGATTTTATTATTTATTTATAATATCAATTTTAATACTATGGCCAGTAAAAAATTCTAATAATGTGATAGCTCAAGAGAAATTCGTCAGTTTTAGTAGTAATAATTACATTTTGAGAACCGACAAAACTGTTGAATTTCATTTTATTTCGGAATTATAATGTCAGGAATTTCTTTTTATACTTACCACAAAAAGATTACCCATGTTGATTTTCAGACTCTTTCCCCATTTCCTTTTTTAAGGGGTGGCATTCTGTGAAAACTTAAAACTTGTGTTGTGAAAACTTAAAAATAGTCTAATTTTGTTTCCCCATACAAATTTTGGACCTCGGTTTCAACCCCTTAGGGGCGATTTTTGAAAAATCCTTGCTTAATGCACCCCTACACCTCATCAGGAACTTATGTACCAAATTTGGAATCTCTAGACCCAGTGGTTTGGGCTATGTGTTGATATGTCAGTCAGTCAGCTTCTTCGTTTTAGTCATTTTCGTGTTAATCCCACGACCTACAGTTATGCGACCTATCCCTTTATAATCTACATAGATGAATTACCTAGGTCCCATAGTAAAATACCCAATGACCTTTGTAAATAAATTTGCTTACCGACTTTGTAGTCTGATTATGGTTGGTTTAAAGTTGAAATTTGAATAGTCAATAAAACCACATATTTCTTAAATCAGCTTATGAAAAAAAATATGAGAAAAACACAAAACTTCTTTTTTATTCAAATAACAGTAGATAGTCATTTTCTAATATTTCTTATCAACAGAGTGGATCACCTGCGGAGAGGCCATGAACTTGATATGAATGATGAATTTCCATCAGACACCATTGTTTTTACCACGGTAATGGGAAGGAAATGTAAAAATGAAACTGAAGGCAAAGCGAAGCTTAAATTACACAAAGTACAGCTGATAAAAATGAAGCAACCGAAGAGCACCAGCCAACATATTCTGTCCAAATTGAAATATAGGGGCATGAAGATAATGCCCCTTATTAAAATGGTATTTATTTGTATATACCGGGTGTAACGGAATACCATAATAATATTTATGATTGTTGATTAACAAAAATAATGTTTTATGACTATTCGTTGTATTTTTATTATATGCCTACTTTCGATTTAGCACGCTTAACAGTTAAGCGTATTAAATCGAAAGTAGGAACATAATAAAAATACAAAGAATAGTCATAAAACATTTGTTTTGTTAATCAACAATCATAAATATTATTTAGGTATTCCGTTACACCCGGTATAGTTCATAATTCTTCTATAGCTTATAATTTTTCATTGTCATAAGCTTTCTTAGATCTGATGATCATTTATCATGTGCTAGCTTTTGTCTGCGACTTCGATGGCGTGCAAATCCTTTTTTATTGATTCCTACAAATTCCCCCCCCCCCCCACACTCTTTTTACACCCTTTATCCTTCCCCACAACTCTAACTATCTTCATACAAAAATTTCATCTAAATCGGTTCAGCGGTTATTGATTTCCCATACAAACTTCCACCCCCCTTTCTCCCCCTTAAGAGGCTGAGCTCATCGAGGCCCACTTAAATTATTTTTTAGCAAAATCTGTTCAATATACCACAGTAAAAAAAATATATGTTACTCTTGAAAATATTTTTGAGAATATCCATGTCCCCAAAACAAATTTAAATCTAAATTTCTCATTAAATAAATGCCAAACGGAAACGGCTTCTAGAAGAAAATCCGACTTATTTAATTATTTTCAGGAAATTAAATTGTTAAACTTAATTTGGTAATATTGATGTTTCATATCATCAAATAAATTACTATTTTCTTTAAAAAAATATATTTTGATTTTTTCGCTCAATTTCAATAACGCACCGCGTCCGTAATCCAGTATAAATCATGTCTCAACTCAAGGTCGTTGGCGTTACTCAGCCTCTAAAGGGGTGGTTTTTGCAATAAAAGCTATCCTATGTTCGTCTCCTGGTTCTGAGCTACCTCCCCATCTACGCTTACGTGTAGGGTTGTCGGCACTTAATACCAAAAAATAATTTAATTAGTTTGTATGACGTGAGCGTAGTATTGCTCGTACGCTTACGTAGGGTTTTCGACACTTAATACCAAGAAATAATTTATTTAGTTTGTATGGGGGAAATAAAAGTAGGTTTGTTAGCCCTAATATTTTTCCTACAGAATCTACTTCTGATGGATACATACCCTTAAACGTTATTGGGCTGTTCAGTTACACCTTGTATATACATATAGACTAGCTTTTGCCCGTGACTTCGTCCGCGTGGAAATCCTTTTTTATTGACCCTTTACAATATTCCACTTATAATTCTTAATCTACTTTCTACTCTCACAAATAAGTTGTTAGTCAACTTAATACACGACTGCACATGTATTCTTAATCTTATTTGTGTGGAGAGAATAAAAGTATTTTGATTTTTTTATTATTATTACTTACTTAGAGTGAGGGCCATGCTTACAACCCATACGCAAAAGTAATGAAACTAAAATTACACATCTTACACTGTCGTCAGTTTTGGTTAAATAACAAACTGCTTAATGTTAAGAATGATAAAAGGTAAAAAAAAAGATATCGGATTTCAATAATTTTTCCCTTTTCTGTCTTTGAAGGTTGATTTTAGCGAGTGGGTCATTAAGTGCTACTTTTTTTAAAAGTTCATTTTTAACTTTGTACCACTTTGTACTTTGTATGTTTGTGCTTTGTACTAACATTTTCATAACTTTCATGAAAGGTGCAAAGCTGATTATCTTAAGCAAGTTGCAAAAACAATATCTCAAAAAAAGTCTTGTACTTTTAATTTTTTAAGTTGTTCAGGTCGTAAATTCTCAAAAGTTCAGTAAAAAATTAATAACTCGAAAACTACAAAAAAAAATCGCGGAACATACATGGGGGTGATTCGAATAGCCCAACAGGTGCCCTATGTCTACATACATTATAATTTTAACTATTTTGCTTTAGAAACTTTTAAAAACAACACTTCCTATTTTAACCCCCTGTCTAGAATGTGTCGTCTATTCAATGATATATCAACTAAAGATAGTGACATTGATATATTTAACCCTAAGCTCACTCATTTTAAACGATGTGTTATATCAACTCTCTACTCTGCTACGTAAAGGTTTTAAAATAAACTAGCTCAAATATAATGTGTGTGTACAGGGTGGCGTGCACCATAGTACTAGTTTGTTAAAAAAATATATTTTTAATTTAATAATGGTACTTGACAAAATATAAATTTGAAGTAATATGGTGCAACCCAGCCTTAATTTGATCAAATGCTCTATGGAATTACGAGTGTGTTCCACTCTTCACTGTAAGCTGCTGTGTGCACATATTTTGGCTTGCTGTCTAGATACAGATCTGAATATAATGTGTAAATATTATGTAATGTTATGACTGTAAGCTGTTCTGTGTACCTTACAAATAAATAAATAAATAAATAAATTTAAAGCTTTTGAATGTTGTATGGCGTTTTGTGGGTTCGGAGCAAATAATTTAGAGTTTTATAATAGGGTGGATCATTCTCTATCGTCCTTGCGCTTCACTGAAAACCAGGGTTCCCCCGTGACATAGAGCTGAGTGGAGTCGCTTTTGGTCGCGGTTTGTAAAATTGTGTTTCATTTTTCTTTGTAAAATATTATGTTGTTTAACTGACTAGTTTAATTGTCATAATGTGTTATGTTAGCGCCAAATAAATATTTTTTCTTTCTTTCTTTAAATATGCTGGGCTGTAACTGTAAGGTTATATGTATAGTCAAACTTAGTAGTCAAGTCTGATACTTTACCGCTTTTTCTAGATTTCGCTGTTACCTAGCTCGACCATAGGCAGGGCCGGATTTAAAGGTCTTGAGGCCTTGGGGCAACAAAGGAGTGGAGGCCCCTTGGCCCCAAATTATTTTACTGATTGCCTGATAGGAGTGAACAAATATAGATCGATGATTTCTGTTAATATTAATATTGATTTCTTTTCCGAAGTCTATTGTGGGGGCCCGGGGGCTGTAGCCCCGGTTGCCCTCCCCTAAATCCGGCGATGACCATAGGATATGTACCTACACCGATTTGGGCTTCTTCTATTAGGTTGCAGGCATAAATATATATCACTAATATGTACGCAGACTCGGGCTTCTTTTAGGTTCCAGGCATTTTTTAGACCCAAATATATATCACTCCACGTTCTAGGTAGGTGCGCGAGTACCGTGGTTAGTTAGTGACCACTGTCCACGGTGGACCGCACACTAAAAAGGGATTTTAAAATTAATGCTGAAGGGATGAAATAGGGGTTGCAAGCTTGTATGGAAAAATCTTTAAATTAGCAACGATTTTGATAAAACTTGAGATTAAATATATTAAATATACATACTCTTAAAAACATTTTTTTGAATACGTGTTTCATGGTTTATTGGAATTCACCACGTTAGGGTGCAAAATAGGGGTTGAAAGTTTCTGAAAATATTTAAAATCTGCTCCAATTTCTATGAAATTTATTATCCGAGCTCCTAAATATAAATAACAGTCTTCTAATAAATAGGCTACAAAATTATTTTTCCTACGGAAAAATATAAAATTCCCACGGGAAAACAATAATAACGCGGGCGAAGCCGCGAGCAGAGAGCTAGTTAGTTATAAGAGGGCGCACGGCGCGCGTGAGGGACAAGAAAGCATAAGTGGTCGAAATACGATTTGTAAACAACCAAAAATCTGATCACTGATTTATTATCTGCTTTGAATATTGTCATTGTGTGCGGGGCAACTCGAAGGCATTGGCGCGCACTTATACAAACCGCGTTTGGTGGGTATGATGTTAGCTTACTTTTTTATTTATACTATGACCAAACAATTGATGACTCAATAGTTTGATTCGAATCGCCCTAGAATTGTTAGTGCCCGAGGGTGCGACAGTGTTTTGGTAATTTGTATATAAGCTGTAATTATTTATTTTTCTGATAGAAATTTTTGTGAAAATATTTTTCTTACCACTTTCAGGAAGAAGATCCCACCTTGCTAAACGAAAATGGTAGAAGACTAGACCCCGGTAAAGATCTTTTGTTCAAATTGCGAATATACCGGCCATTCCACGTATTGAAGACGGAGAAGGGCGCCAAAGTATACAGGGTATAAATAGATTATATTTTTCACAACTTTTTAGAAATTGATAAGAAACTAAAAATAACAGTAACCAAATAATGGACTCAATTCTGAAGTGGCCGCTAAATTGCCTAATTTTATTTAGGTGCCGCTAAACCATTGTCCTATTCCATGTTAACTGTCAAATTCAACTGACATTGCTAATTTGAATTTGACGTTTCTAATTTAAGACGGTCAATTCAACTTAGCTTTAGCCGTCCAAACGCTATTCCAGACGTGAGATTTTTACGCGTAAACATCATTGATTTACTACCAAACGTTTGGTAGTAAATCAATGGTAAACATCCTAAACTGACTATTTTTAGCGGCGACTAAAATCATCCCGATTAAAATTACAACCTTGCTAAAATCCGCCATTTTGGTAATGAAAAATACAAATCCAAATAACAAATGAGGTAGAAATTTGAATTTTGCCCAAATTGATTGTTTTCGCCTTAAATAAATAGGAAAATAAAAATATTATTTTATTAGTTATAATTATATTGTTAAAAATAAGATAAAAATATATATTAAATGTATTAACTGTTATTAAACATAAACCCGTTTTAGTTTCTTTAACAACAAGATCCATCCATTAATTTAGTTTTAATATTTTTACGATAGCAACACAAACAATTAAAACTAATCTTAGACATTTTAGAATTACGCTTTAAGCTCTGCCTAAATTTAGTTGGCCTGTCGCCGTAGAATAGCACTTGCTTAACCGGCCATTTAAATTAAGTTTGAATTTAGAAATTTTAGTTTTAGGTTATTTAGACGGCGGGCGCTCAGAATTGAGTCCAATGTCCCCTCCTAACCAATATTCTGTATTCGGAAACAATGTAATGAAATTATAATTACTTAATTACTTTTGCCATTTAAGAGGTAGTTCGTAGATTCCTTTGCTGAAAAAATTTTGGGAGAGAGAATTATTGAAGCTTAGAACGGCGGCTTGGACTGCCTTAACGGCAAATTGCCCACGTTTATTTTTAACCCCCGACGGAAAAAGAGGGGTGTTATCAGTTTCACGTGTCTGTCTGTCTGTGGCATCATAGCTCCCGAACGGATGAAGCGATTTCATTTAGTTTTTTTTGTATTAAGGTGACTTATGTGCGAGTGTTCTTAGACATGTTTGATGAAAATCGTTTGAGCCGTTTATAAGTTGTGGGGTGAAAGTGGGGAAGAATAACCGAATGTCTGCAAATATACCCGAGTGGGGTCTCAAATGAAAGCGCTTCACGTGCACATTATAAAATAATATGTTAGGCCGTTTAAAAAGTATGAAATAAAAATTAAATTAAAAATTTAAATAATCCCCGATTAAAACCTCCAAAAAGTAAAAAATAAAATGTGTCGGTTGGCCCTTTAGTCGTCACGTCGGGGGACCGCAAATAATATATCTAGTAACGCTCTACGTATTCGGTCAGTAAGTAATTAAATAAATAGATATATTAATTGCGGTCCCCCGGCGCGGCGTGACGACTAAAGGGCCAACCAACAAATTTTATTTTTTACTTTTTGGAGGTATTTTCACGCATTCATGGTCACGCGGCGAAATTCTGAGAAGCGGATAGTTGTTTCATGCAAAGAATGAAACAGTTTCAAGAGAGGATCATTACTCTTCTTTTTTTTCGTCATTGTCTGTCATTAGACTTGTTCTGGTGCAGTGCTAGCATATGGCTATGTATTATACTGAGAGCTCGTGAACCCCCCGGGTAAAGTAAAGGAGCAATATTTTTTTAATCCTTATTTTGAAACACAGAGTACCTTTGGATCGACTAAAAAAGTTAGAAAAAATATATGAATGAAAGACATCTGTCATTTGTTTTAGACAGAGACGTTCCTTTACACGCAAATAATCAAAAAAGAAATAATCAAAGAAGACTTTGAAATATGCATCGTTTGCTTATTATTATTCGTTTGAACAAGTTTAAATATTAAGAAATTAACGCATTTATCATGTTATTTTGTATTTTTTAAACAAAAAATTTTTTTTTCAATAAACGCGAAGTAGTTACTTACTCGTACAAGAATGTGAAACGGAACTTGACGTCATTTTCAAGATCTATCATCTATGGTCAAAACCGTTCAAAAACTATATTAAGATTTCTCATTCGAGATAATTGATTTTACGAATTAATTATTTTCTCTGAAACTTGAAGTTCTTGAGGTTTAATAGTTATATTTTTAAAAGTAACTCATAAAAGCATATCTTTTAACATACGTTTCATTAATGCCAATAGTCAGGTCCGATTTGGCCATTGCTCTTTTAGGACGATGTAGTTTATTGACTATGAAGCCAATACAAAAAAATGCCAGACGATTTTGGTGTGCACGTTTGCTCTTTGTTCGACTTGACGGGGCACTTCCGCGTCCCCAGATATTTCACTAATTAAGAAAGAGAACTTTACAATAAACATTAAAATATATTTTTAATTTGAAGCAAACATTATTCGCCATGTTAAACGGAATAGTTTTAGTGGAATGAAACAGCGCAAAGTATTTTTGTAACTGTTATTAAAGGTTTTTCGCTGGAGCGGAGGGCAAATAATAGGTGAAAATCGACATAGCTGCATTTTGAAACTTTTAATCCCATATGCCTTTAGTGCTCCAGAGCCTCTATGACTTTCTTGTATTTTAATTTTCTGGAACTGGCAACACTGGTCGCCGCGGCGGTATGAAAATTTTCGTCGACCCGATTTGACACACATTGTTCTCCCCCTACCAGGTGCGCTAGAGGCGTGGGGAAAACATCAACCCACTCCGCATATTGTTCATTTACCGGCAATAATCATAATGCCGGGGCGCTGGCGGTCATTTTGTGAAATGTTGCAATTTTGGAAAAAATTAATCGCAACATTGACGCGGTTGCCGGTGTTTATCGACTAATAACCCCGGATGGTCTTTTGTAGTGCCCGTTGATGAAAATCGTACTGTGGGGTAATTTCCCCCGATTTGAGAGAAATTTATTGAATTTATATGCTTCTTGCTTGCACTTCCATAGCGGCGCTCCCTTCGCATGTCAAGGTCTTATGCTGCCCAGAACCGCCTGTTATTGTACTTCATATTTGTAGATCCCTTACTTGAACACATGTCTCACTTTCAGCTTTACAGGAGAAAGTATATTTACAACGATAAACTTCACACCTTTGGACTCGCCTGGCGGGTAACTTGTGCACACCAAAATCGTCTGGCATTTTTTTGTCTTGACTTCATAGTCAATAAACCGAGCTTACAACGTAAAGGTTTCTCTTTTACTTATATTGACATTTTCAAAAACATTTTCAAGTGGCTGATGTGCAGGGCTGAGGCCTGCCAGGCCCTGGTTATTGTATTGAGCAGGCTATAACTTATCACTAAACAAATTTCTAGCCTTACAGGAGAACCGTTACCAGGAGGGTTCAGTAGCTCTTGGACTATATGGCTGCGTCACTTACCCCCTTACTAATAAAAGTTACACTCCCGCTGAATACTTGTTTATAATGACGCTTTCTATGGAAATGTCATTTTAAACACGTTCGTGTAGCTCTTATTAGTAAGGGGGTGAGTGTGCTGGTGCAGTGGTAGATTGTAACGTGGTGAGGTGGTGCGGCGTTGTGGTACAGTGGTTAGGGCTTAAAATATTAATTTATATTAAAATTGGCCATCGCTAGTTCTTCGCGTCTCGATGTCCGTAAATCAGTGACGGGAGAACGGAATGTCATCGAGACAAAGACATAAAATTCAAATGCAGTCAGGTTAGGCGGGAATGCAACGAGTTGCTATATCTAGAATATAGCACCTCGTTACAAGCTTATGGTTTTGATTTTTATTGGCACAATCATTTTTTACCATTTTTTTAAAACCAAGGGTTGTCTGGAAGAGATCGCTTCTAGCGATAAGACCGCCGTTGCCTTCATTAATATTAAGAATCATATTGTACCTACTGTATTTAAATTGTGATGAGTGCAATAAAGAATCTATCTATCTATCTCTATACGTGACTGAGTGTGCGTGTGTGTGTGTGTGTGTGCGTGCAGCGCTGGCGACAGGCGGTGCTCAGCGTGGACGTGGTGACGCTGGGGCAGCTGCCCCTGACGGCGCTGCGGGACCACTTCGTGTGCCCCAACGACGCATCCTCGCGCCTCGACGTCAGCGGGGACCTCGACCAGGTGGCCACCGAGGCCACCGCCAAGGTAATCATTTTCAACGTTTTTGTTTTTATTTTGTTCTTAATTTCTGCTACCAAACTATCGAGATGATTATCTACCCTGCGAGCATGGAACTCTCGATGAACAAAATTTGACAGCTAACATCGACATACTCGACAAAAATCGATTAATTTGACACATATTCCTAAGGAGTGAAAAGGACAGATGCGTTTGTCGATCGATATAATTATGTCGATCGACAAGTCTATGCTCGCAGGGCATATTCGATAAGAATCATCTAATTATTAATATCGTGCTTGTAATGGTGCACAAGTGGTAAATTGCTTTCTCTTGCGCTTTATTCCTGAAGTGATATTAATTATTACCAAGATAATTATCGGTGATGTTGATCATTTTAAAATGTCAATTTGAATTGAAACAGAATGAAATTTTAATAAAGGAAATTAATAAAACCACTTCTTATAATTAACCATTTAGGTGTTTTTGTATAAATTATTATGAATAATATGATGATGAACGCATTTTTTTAAATCTACATTTATTATGGTATTTTGTTAGTTGTTGTTTTCTACGATTAAGTATTATTATATAATAAAAAAAGTTAGATACAGGTTTTTATTGAGGAATTTTTTTGTCAAAAGTTGCCTCAATTTTCATTTTATGTAAAATGCTAAGCAACTTGTAATATTGTTGGTTATTTTGGGATAGGTAGGTCGTCTTTTTTCAATGCTGTTAAAGTGTATTGACACGTTTATCGTCAGTAAAATTAAGCATCATCATCATAACTGCTCATATACGTCCCCACCGAGGGGCTCGAGCCTACCCTAAGATAGGGTGCTTAGGCCTTAGTCAACCACGCTGGTCCAGTGCAGTTTAGTCGACTTCACATACACCTTTAAATTTCTCCATAGGAGCGTCAGACAAATGGTACATATGAAATTCGAAAACGAAAAACACATTGGTACATGGCGGTCTCGAACCCTGTACTTCCCGATTGGAAGGCAAGTGCCGAATCCACAGCGTCACCGACGCGCTTTTGCAAATTAAGCATAGTTTCCATCATTTTAAAATGTGCACATTATAAAGGCTCACAATATATCCCCGCTCTACTTCTATGTCTTCAGCACTACTTTAAGATCGAATGCGAATGTCTCAATTTGGATATTACGACGAATCTTTTACACCAACAATCACCTATTATCGGTGACGGTGGTCGCTGTAAAAAATGATCAAATCGACCTCCATAAAATTAAGGCAGGGTTTCCCAACCAGTGGGGCGCGCTCCACTAGGGGGCGTGAACGGGGTCGCAGCGAGCGGCTCCAGAATTAAACTGTATAAGTAAAGTTTACTGAGGAAAATTATCTTCGATGTGCACAGACTACTATTGGCCACGGATTTACCAATTGGTTATTAAAGTGCAGCCATAGTGCTCTCATTAATTGTATGTTTTACTTTTCTTAGTTGATTACCTACTTTTCAATAAAACTAAACACGCCAATATTTTCATCGTTTGTTTAATTTTCTTATTTTAACTTCCCATATCGGCCCGTAGGGGGGCGGATTGTTTTAGCATAATGTTGGGTGAGGCCAGGCGCGGATCCAGCCCTCAAAATAGGCTGTGGTCACAACCACCCGAAAATCGGTCAAGGAATATGAACTCGCTCAAGATCGATATAGTGCATTAGTGATATAGGCATTCCCACAATGGAGATGTTTAGACAACATAATAGGTTGGGGAAAAAGTTTCTTCGCATTTTTTAAGAAAATTCAAAACATTTTTTAATATAGTTTATTTACATTTAACTAAAGTATGTAGGTACCATTTTGTTCGATAACTTTTTGCCATCTTGTAGGTAGGGACATGATCCCATTGCTATAGAAATTTTGGGACTTCTGGTCAAAATACCGCGACAAGTGGTTTTGGCAGTCCTCTCGTGATGTTAACCTGACACTGCCTAAAGAATTCTGAAGAGACCGAAACAGGTGGAAATCTGAAGGTGCAAGGTCAGGACTATACGGCGGATGCATTAACACCTCCCAGCCAAACTCTCTTAATTTTTGCTGAGTGGCTAAAGATGTGTGAGGTCTAGCGTTATCATGATGAAAAACCACACCCCTTCTGTTGATTAATTCCGGCCGCTTTCTCTCAACTTCTTGCTTTAATCTCATCAGTTGTTCGCAGTAGAGTTCAGAATCGATGGTCCTGCCTGGTGGTAACAGCTCATAATGAATAATGCCCTTCCAATCCCACCACACACACAGCATCACCTTGTTGCGAGTTAACCCGGGTTTCGCCACAGTCTGTGAAGCCTGACCGGCCTTTGACCACGCCCTTTTTCGCACGTTCTTGTCGTACGTGATCCACTTTTCATCACCAGTTATCAGCTTCTTCAAAAATGGTTCGGTTTCATTACGTCGTAATAAAGAATCACAAATGAGTACACGGTTCATTAGGTTTCTTTCAGTGAGCTCGTGAGGTACCCAAATGTCGAGCTTTTTTGTGTACCCAGTTTTTTTCAAATGCGCCAAAACTGTTTTGTGGTCAATTCCCAGTTCTTCAGCTACGTCGTAACTACTGACATGCCGATCTTGCTCCACTTTTTCAAAAATGGCATCCATTTTATCTGTAATAGGGCGACTAGAGCGACGTGCATCTTTGACATCAAAATTTCCGGATTGAAAACGCTTAAACCAAATTTGTGCTACTCTCACAGACATTGCACTAGGTCCATAAACATCGCAAATTTTTTTCGCGGCTTGCGTTGCATTTTTACCTTTTTTGTAGTAAAATTTTAAAATGTATCGAATTTCTTCATTAGATTCACTCATCTTGGCGGTACGAAAAACAAATGAAAATCACACATTTTCCTAATTTGAATTTGGAATTATGTTCTTTAAAATTTAAACTTTCAATGATACCAAAACCAGCCAGATACAAATAGTATAGCCAAAGAGATTTTATTACAAGTTTATACATACTATAATGCGAAAAGACTGACCAGGATTCATTTTTTTATTAAACATTGGATATAATATCATTAACCTATCAATCTCAATAGACCGTGAAAGTGTGACGTCACAAGTCTGTTAGGGTTGTGGGCATGCCCATCGTGCCCACAACGGATCCGCGCTTGGGTGAGGCGCATAGGGTGAAAGGTTGGGAGCCCCCGCCCTAAGGTATGATCAAATATCGTTGGATCGTTGGAAAGTATATGTCGCCGAGCCGACTGTGACTGTGAGCGATGCTCGTCCACAGACCACATTCCCGTCGGGCTACATGTTCATCAACAACGTGTTCTACGTGGACCGGCGCGAGGGCTGCCGCGACGTATCGGCGACGGTGCGCCAGTGGGCCGAGCGGCGCGGCCTCGGCGCCTTCCCCACGCGCTCCATGGACACCGCGCTGCGGGACGTGCCGCTGCGGCTGGGACACCCCGAGGTGCGCTCTGCTCCATTTCACTTTGATTACGTTCTTAATCTTCTTCTTCTTCTTCTTATATATAAAAATGAAACAGGGAAGGTTTAAAAGTACAGTTGGCCCCGGTAGGTGGCGCTGGAATCGGACAGGACAACGTCTGCCGGGCCCACTAGTCTTCTTCTTTTTTATATATAAAAATGAAACGCTGTGTGTTAGTCTCGCTAAAACTCAAAAACTTGACCGATTCTGACGAAATTTTCTGTATGTATTTGAATAGGTTCAGGGAAGATTTAAACAAACAGTTGGACCGGGTAGGTGGCGCTGGAATCGGGCAGGACGTCTGCCGGGCCCACTAGTCTTCTTCTTCTTCTTATATAGTATAAAAATGTAACGCTGTCCGTCTTATTACAAAACATGGACTAAAGTTAGTCCTGGTTTAAACCAGGACTAAGTTGACGCTGTCTCTATCTATGTATATTGACACAAGTGAAAGCGCACTACATTTAAACCAACACTAACTTTAGACCAGGTTTAAACCAGGTTTCGTAATAAGACCGTGTGTGTTTGTTGCGCAAAAACTCTGAAACGGCTCGACAGATTCTTACGAAATTTTCTGTGTGTATTTGAATAGGTCCAAGGAAGGTTTATTCGTAGTCAAAGTCAAAGTATTTATTCACACAAGGCATGGTAAAAATGGTAACAAAATGAGTAGCTGAACAGCACGTCTTACCAACTTGTGGCATGTGAATGTCAGTTTACAATTACATAATTTAAATTTTCGTATTATATTTTGTATTATTATTATATGTCATTTTACTATATTACTATACCTAATAATTATATTACTCTTACATGTTAATTAAATTATTATAATAAAATGTCAGTAATTTTTAATATTATTTATGCTTATAAGTCAAATAATCTGTAACCGAATAAAAACAATTTGTAACTAGCCAATTAAATAAAGTTTTGTTAAAAAGTTTACCGTTAAGTTCTTTGATGCTTTGGGGTAGGTTATTGTAAATTCCAAAGACATTATAAAAGATAGACCGACAATACGCGCGGCCTCTAAGAAACCCCCTTCAACCACAACAGCGGTCAGGCGGCCGCTACTCATACTGTATTTGTACTGCATTCGACTGTCGAGCGCGCGTCAAGTTATAAAAATACTTAAACATGCCCAAATAACTTCGTTTTGTAGTGTAAAAAACGAACAGTAATAAAAACTAAATCACATTGTAACATTATTTATTACCGATGAGTCTTAATTATGCTTATTTATTTAGCTATCAAAATTGGTTGAAGGGACTTCATACATTTCGTTTGCATTGTTGGTCTACTCTTATAATGTCTTTGGTAAATTCGAACACTCATGGCATGGCTATTTCGGCTGTACAAATTTGTTTTCATTTGTGGTATCGCTAACTGTCCCACATGTCTATTACTATATTTATACCGATCTTCAAATTTTTCAAAAAGTTCAGCATTGGCTCTAACAAATTTGCATGATTCGAATATATATAAACTAGGCAATGTTAATAATTTGTATTTCTTAAATATTGGAGTACATGGTGTCCATGGAGGTACATTAAATATGGCACGGATACATTTTTTTTGGGCTATAAATAGACTATTTACTTTTACAGCATTACCTTACAAAACTATTCCGTACCGAAGAAGAGACATAATGTATCCATGGTAGGCCATTATTGCGGTTTCATAATCTGTTATTCTTGATATTTTCCATAAAGCAAATATGAACTTGTTAATTTTATTGTTTAAATGTTCTACATGTGGTTTCCATGAACAATTTTGATCAAGTTTTATACCAAGAAAATTAGTTTCAGTACATTCTTCTATGGCTTCGTTTTCGTAAGTTATGTTAAGATTAGGACATTTACGTTTCCGATTGAAAAAGTGAACAATTTTAGTTTTGGAAATATTAACTGTAAGGTTGTTTTTTGTCAGCCACTCTATACATTTCATTGCTGTATTATATATCTCTTTGCCATGTTCACTAATATCTTTGTTGCCTAATACAATAGACACGTCGTCGGCAAATAATGTACAGTGATATTTAGTAATGTCTGGCAGATCGTTAATATAGATGAGAAACAGTAAGGGTCCCAAGACACTCCCTTGGGGTACACCGTATTTATTTAATCTAAAAGAAGACCTATGAGTTGTAATCTCACTCAGTTCATTCATACCATTTATCTCAACACATTGATTTCTGTTAAGTAGATAGCTTTTAATCCACTCAAATGCAGGACCCCTGATTCCGTAAAAGTAGCATTTATTTAAAAGTGCGTTATGACAGACACAGTCAAATGCCTTGCTCATGTCGAAAAAGATAGCAGAGACACATGTACTTTGATCTACGTGTTTAAGGATCTCTTGAACTATTTTGAAACCTGCTAGAGTAGTTGATTTCCCTTTTTGAAATCCATTTTGATTGATATTGATTATATTAAACTTATTCATGTATTCAGTTATTCTCTTGTGCATAGCCTTTTCAAATATTTTGGATAAGATTGGTATCAACGTAATAGGACGATAGTTTTTTATATCCAAGGTGTCATTTTTTTTATATATTGGTTTCACTAATGACAACTTTAAAGATTCAGGGAAACAGCCTGCTTCAAATGACCAATTCACTAGATAACAAAGTACCTCAGTAATATCTCTACAACAACGTCGTAAGACTGTCGTGGCGATACCGTCATAGCCTACAGCTCGTGTATTATTCAAGGACATTACTATTTTTATAATTTCATGACAATCGCAGGGTTTTAGAAATATACTAGATTTGTATGTATTTCGATTGTCTAATCTGCTTTTTATTCCGTCTTGTGTCGGTGTAGCTTCAGGAAGATTTGTATAATATTCATTAAATATTTCTGCAACCTTTCCGGGATCAGATACAATAGCATCATTACATTTAATTTGTATGTTTTCAGTAATAAGTGCTGGACCTTTATTATTAATAATACTCCATGAGGATTTACATTTATTTTTTGAATTGTTTATGTATTTAATGTTCATTATCTTTTGAGAAGTGTTTATAATTTTTTTTAGTAGTTTATTATAGTTAAGATATCTAGATTTTGAATCAGAAGTTTTATTTTTATAGTAATGGAAACGAAGTTGCCTTTTAGTGATACATGATTTTCTAATACCTCTGGTTATCCATTTAGATTTTTTACCCCTATTTGTTATTTTAATTTTTACCATAGGAAAACACAGATTAAATAGCAAGGTAAACATATCATGAAATTTGTTGAAAGCATTTGTAAAGTCTTTTTCCTCATACACGTCACTCCAGCTCAGACTTTGAAGATAAGATTTAAATTTTTGTATGTTATCTTCCCCCAAATCTCGTCTCCATAAAAACCATTGTCTAAGAGGAACTACCTTATTATCAGTAGGAATTTTTAATACTTGTCCTGTTTCATGGTCTGATAACCCTAATCTAAGAACTGAACCTACGGCATTATTATTATTACTTATTATCAGATCTAAACAGGAGTTTTGTCGTGTAGCTTCACTTATGTGCATTGTTAAGTTATAATTCTTAATTAATTCTTTTAATTTATTTGTATTGTCATCGGATTCAAGAATATTAATGTTAAAGTCACCCGTTATTACAATAGTCCTATTCCTTTTTCTACGTAAGATAAATAATAAATTTTCAAATTTTTCTAAAAATATATTAATTTCATTTTTTTATTTTTTGAGCTTGATCGACGATATATGCAAATAATAATGAGTTTGTATTGAGGAACATCTATGCCACAACATTCAAACACATATTCAGTAGCTAGATCTTTTGTAAGCGACAACTCACTATACTCTAAATGGGGGTTCGATAATATACACGTGCCACCACGCCTTTCTTTTTTCCTGCTGAAAGCAGTAGCAACTTTGAAGTCTCTAATTTTTAAGTTACATTCTTCACCCGCTTTGACAAAAGTTTCGCATAAGCAAATGAAATCAACACTACATTCAACCTGTTTGAGTTCATCACAACAAACTTCAAATTCATCCAGTTTACCTAGTACACCTTGAATGTTTTGATGTAGTATTATGATCATATTGTTTTTATTAACGAAAGGAATTATTGAATTGTATTGAGTGCGGTGAAGGCTGTATCATCGGACCGAAGTGTTCACTACTAGTCATAGGTCCTACTCTTACCGTGGAATAATAGCCTAAAATAGATTTTTGTAAGTAGCGCGTATTTGATTCCTTACGGTTTCTCATTGTATATTTTATTTTACTGACATTATTATAGGTTTTTAAACATAGGAATTTTTTGTCATAATCTGTACAATCAATTATATAATTTAATTTATTACCAATTAATGTTAAGTTATTATTATAAGGTCTATATTTTAAATTCTGATTAATGTCAATAAATTTACAATTTTTAAAATTATTACATAATATCTTAATATTCTGATTTAAGTGGAAAGTATTTAGGTAATTATTTTCTATAACACTTAAGACTAAAACACATATGTTAAAGAACTTTTTAAGGAAGCAACTCAGTTCAATGAGCACCTTCATAGGATTCTTATCATTCTCACCAACGAGCAGTATGAGTTTGTCGTCAGATCCTAGGTTCAATGTATAGCCATTCTTCAGAATTTCTTCTGTGGTAGCTTGAGGTTTAGTAAAGCTGCTAATGACATATTTATCGTAGTTCGTGTTACTTCTTTGTTTAATAATTTTTGATGCTAACCCTGTACATTGTTGCGATCCTAGGATTTGAAGTTTTCTTTGCATGTTAGTCGTGAGGCTTATATTTTTCACCCCAGATTGAGCTATTTCAACTGCGTTCGTAATATTGGGTGTTGTTTGAGATGAGGAGTCTTTTGTAATTGTGGGTGTATTTTTTAACTGTAAGGTCATTTTCGGTGTACTCTTAAAGCTATCAGTTAACCGACGCCTTGCACTGATTTTAGCACTGGATGACAGGGAGGTGTGGCGTATGGTTGTAATGGGGCTGCGGCAAAGCTGCTTGAGAACACAAAGCTCTTGATGCATGGATGTAATCTGCTTTTTGAGATCATTGTTCTCCATTATTACATTTTCCAGCTCATGTTGCGTACTATCCAAACTCTCTTTTAGTGCCAAAATTTCAGATTTCATATCTTCCATTTCAGATGTGAATATATTGGTAGACAGATCCAAACTTTTCCCTAATATTTCATTAGATGGCGATAGGCTAAGTGAGCAATTTATGTTTTCTAATGAAACAGCCTTTATTAGAGGTTTTCTGAGAGTCACGTTGCGGTTAGCTTCTTTCGGACTTGACATTTTAATTTAATTAAGGTTTAAATTTCCCGCCTTAAAATATTTTTAGTCAGAGCTTGTCTGTTGCGTTGCGAATGTCAATAGTGTCACTTCGCATCAGCTGTAGTAATATCACCTTTGTTAATTGTTGTTTACATATAATTAGTGAAATAATTGTACTCACGGTGCTCCTAGTTTTAAATTGTACAAATATCGTTATCTTCGTTGTGAACTTCCACGTAGTATGGTTTTTCACAGAATTCTTCTTATTTCCGCAGTGTAAACAGTGTGTGTATATTGACTTAAAAATTAATTAAAGTAATTTAATTGGACCCGGTAGGTGGCGCTGTAATCGGGCGGGACAACGTCCGCCGGGCCCACTAGTCTTCTTCTTATATATAAAAATGAAACGCTGTGTGTTTGTCTCGCAAAAACTCTGAAACGGGTCGACAGATTCTTATGAAATTTTCTGTGTATGTTTGTATAGGTCCAAGGAAGGTTTAAACGTAAAGTTGGACCCGGTAGGTGGCGCTGGAATCGGCCAGAACAACGTCTGCCGGGCCCACTAGTCATTAAATATATCAATAGAAAAAGTCTGTGCATGGAATCTGAAGTTTTTGCACACATGCCAAATATATAATATGCAATTTCGCTAGCACGGATCGAATTAGATTTAAATCTTAATATTATAGAATACTAGCTGACTAATCTCGCTTTACGATAAACTCTGAAACTCATGGGCCTAATTTTGCTAATCTTAACGTGTCTTGAAAGCGTTTCAATAAAACGCCCTTTTTGTCGTTCGTCAAGGGACACGTGTGACTGAGTTTTATCATAAATTTTTTGCTCTACACATGTTGCTACATCTTCTAAAGTAATAAAGCCCTTGCTACAACTACAGAAGTCGGCGCACAGGCACGCCAAAAAATTTGTGATAAAACTCAGTCACGCGTTATCCTTGACGAACGTCAAGAAAATTTATCACGTCAGTCACATTAAATATGCGTCACAGTGCTATTCTTTAAGACATAGAGGTTATGTCACTGAAATTGTGAGATAATGCGTGACTCGAGTCCAGTCTTGGTAGCCCGTGCTACGCCTGCTATAGCAAGTTATCGGTTAACCATCAAAAACTGGCTCAATAAACGATGTCTTTGAAGCGTTATTGACACGCTATAAGTGAATGAACGCTAGCCCAATAAGGCCCTGGTTTAAGAGCTTATTACACTATTCAATTTACTATTACTCAAAAATGCAACCTTGTTTGAGCAAAGTCGACCTTGCCGTTAACTTTTCATAATTGTAATTTTAATTAAATTTCTAGTTAATTAATATATTTTTTATTTAAAATACTTGCTGGTTTTATTTAGATTAGGTACCTACTTGCATTTTTGAGTAAAGCGCTATACAAGCCTCGGCCCACAATGACTGTTTCGCTGGTCACGCTATGATTGCCACGAGCTAGCCTAGCTCCGCTCGAGGCCTTCCAGCTCGGCCATCATTGCAGCCCTCGCTGTCCTCACTGTAAAGGCCTTGAGCTACGGTCTCGGCCTTTATCTCAGCTCGTTCATCGAGTGCTGCACGCCGACCGCGCTGTGTCGGCTTGGAGCTGCGCCACGCTGCGCTGTCGGCCATCATCAGCGCGACCGGCAAAGTAGTCATTATACACCGCGGCAGTAATGTACTATTACATCTCTCATGTTCGGTAAGTAGGTCCTTATTACCCCCAAATGGGGCTTGTAGGTGACCAATTAGCGCTCTAGGGTAATAATGTAGCTAGAAAAGCCCTAGGGCTGTAAGTAATTTATTGCCAGTATGATGGTTAGATGTACGCGAACTTTTTGAAATAGTGAAGTGTTTTTTTAAATTATTTACCGCCCTAGGGCTTTCCAAGCTACATTATTACCCTAGAGCGCTTATTGGTCACCTACAAGCCCCATTTGGGGGTAATAGGGACCTACTTACCTCACAGTCGAGATGTAAAGCAGAGTAGTTAGCTCGGGTGTAAGCATCAATTGCACCCTCGAAATTTAGGCGCCCTCGTTGCGCTCGTGCGCCTAATTATCTCGGGCTGCAATTGATGCCTTACAGCCCTTAGCTACTAATGTACTATTATATGATCTGCGCGTGTCGCAGGTGTACGTGCACCAGGGCAACTGCGAGCACGTGTTCACGTTCTCGGACGTGCGCGTGGCGGGCGCGGGCGACCCGGCGGCGGTCGCGCGCTACCCGCTGTACACGCTGGCCACGGCGCCGCACACGCTGTACTGCGCCACGTGCGCCGAGTTCGCCGCGCGCTGGATCGTGCGCCGCTCGGCGCGCGTGCCCTTCGACCCCGCGTTCTTCTGCGACCCCTGCATGCGCATGTACATGTACAAGGTGAGCTCGCGCTCCGCACTAGACTTGTGCGGAGTATATCGCGAGGTGAAAAGAGATATATGTATCTTTTGGAACTGCTGATAGATATCACTCTTTTTTATTTTATTTTGTTTTATTCGGAACACAAACAGTTACATTTACACACACAAGTATTACATATAACAGTACATAAACCAGTAAAGTGTTCACATATAGTTAAAAATTACGGACTAAGCAATCAAACAAATAATTTATTAAAAACAATAATCCCAAATATAGAAAAAAAATACTATCAAATTCAATGTCAGTAAAATAATTCAAATATAATCTAAAAAAAAATTAAAATCAGAAAAAAATAATAATTTCAAAGTCATTTAGAAAACTTATATTAGGTAAGCTCACTTAGCATAAATGGGTAAAGCAGAATATTAATTAAATTTTAGACTTCAGTACAAGATGTTTAAAATTTAAATTTATTTATGTTCAGACTGAAGTCCAAAATATCAATATCTGTAAAAAGCTTATTGAAAGATAGACATGCACGATATAAAAATATATTTCTAGCATATTTGGTTTTATATAATATATCTCTTATATCACTACTAGCTGTGCCCGCGACTTCGTTCGCGTGGATGTCCGAAAATAATAATATCGTGATGTGAACCATTTATCGGGGAAACCTAAAGCCTTCATCGATAAATGGACTATCCAACACAAAAAGAATTTTTCAATTCGAACCAGTAGTTCCTGCGATTAGCGCGTTCAAACAAACAAACTTTTCAGCTTTATAATTTTAGTATAGTATAGATATCACTTCTATATCAGTCTCTAGCTCAGCTGAGTGATTCATGACGAGGCATTGATACCTGAAAAACTAGATCATTAAGTATTTCTTTGTTTTGTCAATGAGATAATAAATGTCTACCTACTCTCTGTCTGTTTCTTAATTAAAGTTTAATTAACTTATTTATAATTTGGAGTTTGGCATTCATAAAGAGATTTACAATTTATTTGTATTTTCATATATATACTTAGAATAATTTTCTTATTATTGTTGTGAATATGAGAAATCAGTTGCCTAATTTCTCTTCATACTTGACAGGTTTAGCATTGCTTTAACTCAACACTCTCGCCCTTTTGTACTTATTCGTAAAATCCGGCCCAACGAAAGAGAAGAGTTACCGAGTTACTGATTCAATGCTCTCGGATATCTTAGGCGAGTGAAAGAGTTACTGAGCTACAGATATATTTTAACATAACTCCTGAGTTACACAACTCTACTCCGCACCGCACGACACTTTACAGCCTCGCGTTGCGTACAGTACGCAGGCGCAAATCCAGCCCTCAAAAAAGGTTGTCGTCACAGATGGGTTACGGCCACTCGAAAATAAGCCAAGTACAAGAGTTCTCCTGATCAAGATTCATTGTTTTTTATCATCAAACTATCGATCTCAATAGACCGTGTAAGTGTGACGTCAAAGTCTATTTGGGTTGTGGGCATGCCCATCGTGCCCACAACGATGGATCCGCGCTTGACAGTACGACCACTTTTATAAATGGCATTAGCAAAATTCGGCCGCGCAGAGGAAGGCAACCTAAAGCCGATTGAATACGAACGTCGACACCGTCAAAATGTAGACTATTGCGTACGTTAAGATTTCAGGTCACCAAAGTCAGATTTTCATTCAATCTCGCTCAGAATCAGAAAATGAGATCTCTGCGCAGGTACATCGTTGTAGCTTATAAACGTGATCCTGATGTACCTCGCGATGTAAAACACGAGTTGTGTGCAGAATCATACTTTATCCAGTGTACGGTCGGCCTCGGAAGTAGATGGACATTTTAGTGCCATGTCTGTCACACCGACTATTCCTATTATTTAGTATGATTACACCATATTGCATTGTTAATGGTTAGTATGCACGGAGTACATAACCAGTGGAGTTATGCGACGAAATATTGGTAAGTCGGAGCTTACGTACGAACGTCACGCACTCTCCTTAATAAATTCAATAAACGGTAAAGTAATGCCTAGTTGTGCGATTAAATGGTGTGGAAAGTGTACTACTACCTCAAGCTACACAAAAGATGGGATAACATTTCACAGGTAAGTAGTTTTTTATTAAATTGACAAATTAAATCAAAATTTTAATTTTTGGAATGTTTGCGTTGATGTCTTTAGCTATCTCTTTCTGGTGCACTGACTTGCGTAATAGATATTGTCACTTTCGTTCTTGATAGTGCGGTGCCGCGAAGGCAGCGGAACCATGTGTACGGATGGCGTTCGGGAGAGATAGTGAAACGACGAAGTTGTGATTAAGACTGTCTTTATTTAGAAGAATACTCTATTTAAATAGGGTTGCATATTAATGCATACATACCCTTACACATGCATATCGATATCTTAAAATTTAGAATTATTAGTATTTAATATTTTTTGTAATTATTATATCATTTAAGACCAGCTTAGGCGTTTGGTTTTGCTCGCCAAATCTAAGTATATCTTCTTCTTTCTTCTAATATATAAAGTTCTCGTGTCACAGTGTTTGTAACCGAACTCCTCTGAAACGGCTTGAACGATTTTTATGAATTCTTTTGAGCTTGAGCGATTTTTATGAATTATTTTGACAATTGTTATGGCGAAACGTAGTTCGCGGGCACAGCTAGATTATGTATAAAAATGGATACGTTACTATTACTCCACGCTAACGCCTATCATAGCTTACGAGAACAGAGCCTTAGTATAATTAAAAATATGTATATTGCATACATTAATACTTTTGCAATTTTCCAACAATAATAGCGAGAAAAAAGAAATCTGGATCGGGGCTACGCATAAAGACAATTTTTTCCCAACAAAGTATAGTGTTGTATGTTCTAGACATTTCACAAAAGATTGTTTTGAAACGTTAAAAAGTAATAGACGCAGATTATATACTATAGGTCGTCAGTGCCTACACTATATTTACCGACTCTTGTAAGTATTTTTTGTATATTCAACTATTAAATGAGTTATAATTTGCACTTTTGTTGTTAAAATATTTGAATTTTACAGACTATTCCAGAGGAATCAAAGAACATTTAAGATCTGTCGTCTTTATTGAGAGAAAATAAGAATGTATTTTTCAAAAACACGTTAATCCTAACAATTACCTTTTTATTGCAGCATCAACAATCAGCAGATTGTTTCCATTATGACTGTCCCCAACTAACAACATATACATAACGTATCTGTAATTCTGTATAATAACAGAGTTAACAAAAAATTAATCAGTGTATTAATTTTTACAATATTGTAGATTTTTAGTAATATCTTCGTCTTACTTTAAATATTATAAAATAGATAATTTTGCAGGGGTCACCGGCTGATTCAACTAATTTCCTAGCTGATTTAACTAATACCCAAACAGAAGACGTTGAAAATAAACCTTCTACAAGCAAGGTAATTTTCATGAAAATAGTGTAATTAAAAATATTAAACTTTTTGTAATGCAGCAGTTATAAAATTTATACTTTTTTTAACTTCAGAGTTCAGATGAACGAAATTATAAGAGCACCGAAGAACAATACATTGATTTAACACCAAGGAAAAGAAAAATGAAACGCCACATTGCTCATCTATCATATAATTTGAATAAGAAGAATCAATCAAGAAGAAAACATAATAATAATAGGCAAAACAATTTGTTATGTGACGTTTAAATTGTATTGGCCCTGATCTGTATAATATATTCCTTGTTACCGACGGGTGTTATCTTCAAGTAGGATCTTACAATAATTTACTAAAAAAAATAAAGCTTTAAAAAACAATAATACGCCTTTTTATTTCATAAGGAAACCCCATAATACGTGTATCGCAAACCACACCTAAAAGTACTAATAACGTAAAAAAATATCGATATTATCGGTATCCATATTTTATAACTGCTTTTTTGGCGCGCCTATAAAAGTCCTTGTCATTTGGTTGTCAACTCATCATCCAATCACAGCGGGAGAGCTTACCTCTCCCCCCGCCGTAAATCGGTGACTTTGTTTTAGAATAAAAACATGCCGCTGCTTTCTCCACTGGTTATGTACTTCGTGTTAGTATGGCATTGTACTAAAATGTTTATCTATTTGTAAGGCCGATTGTACTATCGAGGACACTGGCACCTTATTAGTCCTACGTCGAAAGTCGCTTACACCCTGCACGATGACAATCGCGTCAGACCACGCCCCGCTCCATTCATTCACCAATAGTAAAGCGTCAAGCAGACTGACACTGAGAGCGATTTTAATGAAACCACAGGTCTGTCTATGATTGGCCGTAGTAAATCGTAGTAAAAATACGTAGCCAATCAGGGATAGGTATGGGTCGTGTGGGCGTGTCCGATGCGATCCGCTTCCAAACGAATATTTCTACAAAGTGGTAAGGCACGAGAGACCTCGATAGTACCTCTACAAGGTGCAGGCCACACTCCACTCGGTGGTTCAAGGTTCATACTGTAAAAGTCTGGCTTGTTGTCGTATGTACTATACAGCGTTATTTTTTAGACAGTCTGCATTTTTATTGCATGTATTCGGTATCATTAATAGAACTCATTTCTATAGCAGAATATAAGATAAATAAATTACTATCGGGATACTCAGTACCAGAATCGTCTGAGCAGATACCTATTTCTGCCGCCGAGCAATGGTGTTTGCATCGCTGCGTTCCGGTTTGAAGGTTAAGATAAGCAGTGAAATACTGAATACTATGACTAGACATCTTATGCCACAAGCTGGAAACGTACATTGGGCCCTTGTGGTGCTGTAGATCTGCAAGTCTTACAGAAACCGTCCGTAATATTTTTCGCGCCGTTTTTCTGGTGTGTGTTTGATGCTGTAAAACATAATTTTTTTACGTCCTCATATGCAAATTTTAGCGTATTTAATGTCTTACCTAGGATCAACTCAGGAAATCGTTATAATTGGACTGTGCAGTGTAAACTGCACAGTCCAAAATCAAGACATTTATGGGTAAAATCAGACAAACAAAATTTTTTCTCGCACAAACATCGGTAGGTAACCGCGATTTCTTGGTTACGATTTATCGGTACAGTATAACTAACTGCACAGTCAGATTGCATATGGTACTGTTAAGTGTGTGTGCAGTGGCTATAATATAACCTAAATTATTTATTTACGTCTGCGGCGTTGAAAAAAAAGTGTAACAGCAATTGTAACCTTTGTTTGAATATAATATTACGCAAAAAAAATACGCAAAAATTTGAATAAATTAATATTCACTTAAGGCATTAATTTAGACTGGCGCATACAAATACACTGTCTTCAGAAATCCACCAAACAGTATTTGTTGTATTCAGGGACCCATTAGCGGGTACTAATGGGTCCCTGAATACAAGTGTGTCTTAAGACATTTAACTAGCGATATTCACGAGGAAACATTCTTTTTAACAATATGTATTTCTTTTTATTTTCAAGGACGGCAAGAAGATCGAAAACTTCGAGGTGTTCTCGTACCCCGGCAACGAGCTCAATATACTGAAACCGGCAGCTTAGGGTATTTCATTGTGATATTGTCTATTATTCATTTTGTATATGTTTTTCCCTATTGCAACCCTTATGAGAGGGGGTTCTTAAAATAACAATAAAACTACCGCCAGTGTATAAATGAGTGAGGTTATAGCGAGGTCATATCAAGGCGGTCAAGACATTGAAAACTACATAAATTAGTATATGCCACACAGAAGTACACGCATCACAAACACATATTGTTAATAGTTGGCGTTGCATGGTACTAAAATGTTTACCTACTTTTGAGGCCCACTGTACATGTACCTTACAGTCGCGACCGTATCGCGTTTGAATCGCGACAGTAGCTTGCTGCAGGCGTAGCACGGGCTGCCAAGACGGGACTTGAGTCATGTATTATCTTACGCTTTCAGTGACATAATATCTATGTCTTATAGAGTAGCACGGCGGCGCATATTGAGGCTGCGGTCCGATAACAGCGCTCACAGTGCTAACGATAATAGTCGCCTTGACCAAATTAAAGAGTACACTGAAAATGCTATCAGCATGCTTACGATTTCGGTTCGGAAGAACAGGTACATTCATTTTGAACCGAAAACACAATTATCGAACGTCGAAACTGACAGTTCGCATAAAGTCATCACTCCAGAGCATTAGCGCCGTAAGTTAACGATGACGTCATGTGGCTCTTCATGCCGGCTAACATTAGCGCGCTCACAACATTTTGGGACGCGTTTGAGCGCGCTAATAGTGACTCTTACTGATTTTCGGAACGCAGCCTTAGTGTGACTGGCATAATAAAATTTCTTGACGCTTCACAAGGAATACGTGTCACTGAGTCTTATCACAAATTTCTTGGCAGCCCGAGCTACGCCTGCTGTTTTGCTTTGGCGATAGAATCGCCGTCAAACGCCACACATGCAATCGCGACAGTCGCTTGCATCACGACTCACAAGTATATCGCTGCAAAAAGTCAGCACATTATGTAAAGCAGGGGTTCCCAACCTTTTACCCTATGCGCCTCACCCAACATTATGCTAAAATACTACGCCCCCTAGGGGCCGAAATGGGGAGTCAAGAAAATGAAACAAACGATGAAAATATTGGCGTGTTTAGTTTTATTCAAAAGATGGTTGCAAGTTGCAACGTGTCGCTGACTTCGCATAGGTGGCACCGTCCGCTTCGCGCGAGTTTATATGAACAGTTTTAATAAATATTCTATATACAATTCGTTGCCCCCCTTGGTTCACTCTACGCCCCCCAAGTGGGGCGCGCCTCACTGGTTGGGAAACTCTGATGTAAAGAAAGGGACTTAAAATTATGAGCTAGCGTCACGTGTAGATACGTGTGTCACAGTGATGATGCGACTACGACGAGCTGTAGCTCTGTATGCATTTGTCGCTAGGTACCGTAATAAGCATTTCTGTTTGTCTTTGGTTGTTGTCTTGACTTGACCGCCGTTTTGTTTCGTACAACGCCCCAAAAAGCACGCCAATAGCGCGAAAAATCTATCTAAGTGTAGGGGAGTTTATAATGTCATAATTATGTGACCTTTCGTTTTCATGTTGTCTAGATTGTCTGAAATAAAATATTTTTTTTCACATTTGTGACTTTGTATTTCCTTTGAGAGAATTTCAATTTCAAACAACATTTAAATAAAAACAAGTTTTTTTTCTCAATTCTATGTCGATTAATTAACCTATAGAAGGTAACTTTTTAAGCAGGAGCCAAATTTCGTGTGCTTGTTGAAACAAATGCAAATCTGTTGTTCCATACAAAAATGTTCATCAATCGGAGGGAGACTCTGTACCAAGGTCGCCTGCTTGGGTACCTCCATCTTACCTATTTCTGCCGCCATGCAGCAGCGCTTGCATTGCTGTGTTCCGGTCTGAAGGTTAAGATATGACAGTGAAATACTGGGTACCGTGACTTTATATCTTGCGTTACAAGTTTGTTCTTATGGAGGTCGCAGACTAGTACTATAGGTGACTGTTACCACTTACCATCAGGTGGGCAGTAGGTATGCTTGTTTGCCAACTTAGTTGTATAAAAAAAACATCAGTTGAATCTAAATGTATTGAACAGCTGGTTTTTTTCGTGATTTCAAGATTTGTCCCATAATAAAAATGGCTCAGTTAGCTTGTCTGAACAAGTACCTAAAATTTGGCTCTTGCTTCAAAAGTATATATAACCAGTATTGACTGGATGTTCTGGATAGGTTGCAGCGACGGGCAACCCACATCATTGGCGATGTTAGAGGTGAGTGAAAATCTCCAAAATCTACAATTACTTCCCGCGGCGAGTGTTCTGGAAACCTTTTTTCCCTAATCCCACATACTCCATTCCTTTTTAAGACCACGCTTGCTGGTATGCATTGTTACCTACTAACGAATACTGTGGCTACCAATCCAACGCGAATTAAGAAATTTAAATATAGAAATTCTCTGCTAGCATGATGTTGAACTCCTTTCTACAAGACGAGGGTGGCTAGTGCAGCGTGTACTTTCACTCCCGCATAAGCTATCTTTTTTCACAAAAAGTTGGCCAACAAGCACACTGTCCTCCTGGTGCCTATGTGCATGGGCACGGGGGCAAATTCAAGCTAATAAAACTTTATTTTTTGCTTAGTTGTTATTTTAACCCTAGCTTCGGAGTATGAACCTTGTCAGAATGCCCCTCCCCCAAAATGACATCCTGGATGTGGCTCCAGTCACTTTAAGTCTTAGAGCATTTAGCCTATGGAGATGGTACGCAACTATTCGCAGTAGGTATACATTTTTCCGACACATTTGGCGGGAGGCTAGGTAAATACGCATGGCAAACTACGAAAACTGTTGTGTATTTGTCTTAAATAAAATCCATATTATACAACTGTTGTTTATTTTTATGAATCCACATAATCACATTTTTATGTATTATAGTTTAGAATTTGTACAATGAATTTAGATAACACTTTTATTTATTAATTTACTTTTAACATAACACAATCAATCAATCGAATCGACATGACAGACAGACTAGCAATAATGTATTTTTAAGCGGCAAAATTATAGATGCAAAATGATATAGAGTATACAACAATTCTCCGCCACTTATATGAAATGTTAAAATGAAATTAAATTCAAGTACAAATATAAATGTTGAAACAATGAAAAAAAAATTATAAATTTAAACGATCTATAGGTTTCTTAACACGTTGAGATCTTCGCTGTTGAACCATTGAAGTAGAAGGTTGTGGTGATTTCGGAATTACACTCTGAAGTATGGATACTCTACTAGGTGGACAATCATTAGGTATTTCTCTTGCAGGTGGTGGTGACATAGTACTTTCTGTACTCTGCGTTCTGTCATTGATCATAGGATTTTTTGATTGATCATTCCTGGATGTATTTGTAGTCTTATCTAGAAGAACATTTTGTTTATTAAACTGGTTACTAAAAGTAGTGATATTCCAAGGTCGAGATACTGATTGTGGTGCTATACCAACTTCAGTCTTTCTTAGTTGATTTATATGTCTTTTAATCACATATCCATGATCAAGTTCTACCATATAGTGCAATCTTCCCAATCTTTCTACAACAGTGCCAAATTTCCATAGATTAGATCCATAATAGTTTCTAGCTTGAATTCTGTCTCCGGGTTGAAGAATTCTAAAATTAAAATGTTCATTACATCGATTAGGAATATTTATATCTTGGCGTATCAAATCAAGTCTTGTACGGAGTGGTCGGTTCATATGTAATTCAGCTGGCGTTTTACCATTAATAAGAGGTGTTGTTCTATATTTTAAAAGAAAAGAATTTAGTTTCTCCTAAAGAGTTCCAGGTTCATCAGACATAGCCTTAAGTTTCTGTTTCAGAGTTTGTACTGCTCGTTCTGCAAGACCATTTGTAGCAGGATGGTTCGGTGGACTAAATCTCTGTTCTATTCCATTTTGTTTACAGAATTTGATAAATTCCTCAGATTTGAAAATTGTAGCATTGTCAGTAACTAACATGTTTGGCAGTCCATTTCTGGAATTGAATTCACTTAATGCTTCTATAGTTGATCTAGATGTTGGAGAATTTACATTCATCGAAATTTCAATCCATTTCGTTTTTGCGTCTACAACTATAATAAAATGATGACCTTTGAATGGTCCGGCATAGTCAGCATGCAAGCGTTGCCATGGCTTTTCAGGTTCTTGCCATTTATGAAGTGGAGCCTTTTCAGGATTCTTCTTAACCTCTGCACAACTTTTACATGATTTTACAAGAGATTCAATCTCATTGTCGATACCTGGCCAATAGCATAATGATCGTGCAATGCTCGTCATTTTGACAATTCCAATGTGTGTGGAATGCAGTTCATTCAGTATAGCTGGTCGAAGTGAAGAAGGTATGTATACCCTTGTTCCTCTCATTACTACTCCTGCATGAAGTGTATATTCTGGATTTTGAATTTCACCATTTAATAGTTGTTTTTATTTTATTCAATTCTGGATCACTATTGATAAATTCTTCCTCATATTTGATAAATTTGACATCTAACTTTACTGGATTTCTTGATAAATAATCAACATTTGTATGTTCTTTTGATGATTTATGTTGTATATTATAATCAAATCCACTGATAAAATGAGCATATCTCAGTAATCTGTGAGCTGAAATAACTGGCATTGATTTGTTTGGATGAAATATTCGTTCTAATGGTTTATTGTCAATTATAAGTGTAAATTTTCGCCCATATAAATAATGATGATAAAATCTTTTGAATGCCCAATATACTGCAGTGGCTTTTCTATCTAACTGGCTGTAACTAGATTCACTTTTAGTTAATGATCTGGATGCAAAACTTATTGGTCTTTCTTCACCATCTTTTATGTGTGATAAGACTGCTGCTAGTCCATAAGGGTTGGCATCAGTAGCTAGCAAGAGTGGTAAGTCTGGATCGTATGGTGGTACTTTATCACTTGAAATTTCTGCTTGTATCTTCTTAAAATAATTTTCACATGCCTGATTCCATATGAAGGGTGCATCTCTTTGCAAAAGTCTGTTTAATGGATGCAAAATAGTTGAAGCATTTGGAATAAATCTTGAGTAGTACAATGCTAATCCTAAAAATGATCTTACTTCATTAACATTGGTAGGTCGAGATGCCTTTAAAATAGCTTGAATTTTATCTGAACATTTTTGTAGCCCATTTTCACTAATTTGATGATCCAAATATTTAATTGATGTAGCAAAAAATTTGCATTTAGTTTTGTTCACATGTAAGTTATATTTTCTCAATTGTTCTAAGCATTTAATCAATCTTTCTTGACACTCCAGGATGGTGCTCCCTTGAATCAAAATATCATCGAAGTAAGCTATTGTCCCTTCTAAGCCATTAATGATTTCGTCAATCACTTTATGGAATAAATTAGGCGCAGTCTTGATACCCATGAAAAGTCTTTTTACTAAGTATGTTCCCCAAGGGGTAAAAATAGTTGCAAGCTTTTGACTCTCTTCATCGAGCTTCAAATGTAAGTAAGCCTTGTACAAATCTAAAACAATAGTATTTACCATTTTTGACCTTATTGAAAATATCTTCTATCCGAGGTATTGGATACCTGGTGTCATGTAATTGAGGATTTAAAGTAACTTTATAGTCTGCACAAATGCGCACTGATTTGTCTGGTTTTGGCACAATAACCAAAGGTGTACCCCATTCTGCATAATCTGTTTTTTCTAATATTCCTTGTGAGACCAAAATGTCTATTTCATGTTTAGTTTTTTCATAAAGCGCATAAGGTAATGGTCTGGGTTTGATGAAGACTGGTTTAGCATTTTCGTTTAAAATTAATTGACATTCACTGTTAGGAATTAATCCTACACAGGGTTCAAATATATCTGAGTATTTATTTAAGATATCTGTGGTAGTTGATTCTATATTATATATATTGATATCTGAGTCTGATTGATATTTTTGTTTTATTTCTTTTGTGGGATTTCTTTTATCTTTAATTTTCTCAACCATTCCCGTCCAAGAACAGGTGTTACTTTTTGAGACACAACATATAATTTTCCTTTTGCTTGTATATTTTTGTATTCAATATTGACAAATGTAACTCCCAACGGCTTGAATATTTCTTGGGTATATGTGCGGAATTTTATATTTGTAGGTTGTAAATTAGATGTTATCTGTAATCTGTCAAAGTCATTTTTAGAGATTATGGTAATTTCAGAACCAGTGTCCAATTCAAAATCTAGGTTTTTATTTTCAATTTTCATTGCAATCACAATTGGTTGAGCAGAGTTTGATTTTATTTTATTTATTTCATAGATAAATTCTTCCTCTTCTGAGTTTTGAATCAATTTAACAGATTTATTTTTTATTTTAGTTGAAATGCATACCTTAGCTATGTGCCCAGGTTTTCCGCAGCTGACACATTTTAAAAACTTCTTTGATCGACAATCTTTTGAGAAATGATTATTTTTACCACAGCATAGACACACATTCTGTAACTGATGTTCTTCTAATATTTTATTCTTTTGTTTATAATGCCTTGAATCATATTTTGTATTTATTTGTCTCTTATTTTGAATAATTTTCTTGTTTTGCAATTTTCCTCCGCCACTTGATGTAGTTGTGGGGAATTTATTTATTTTATTTACTTGACATTGACTTGCTTCTGATGTTGATGGTTGCAAGTAAATTTTATTTTGTTTCTTTGCAGCTTCGATTGCCAACGCAATTTCTATTGCTTTTTCCAAGTTAATATCATTACCTTGTTTTTTTTTTTTTAATTTATTTCCTTGGCATTGGCTACATACATGTATCTCATACAGAGACCTTGCCATAAACCTTATTGAACCTTGTTGAAGTATCTGCTCTCTAATCTCAACATCTATTAAACCTTATTAATCTATTAATAAATTGTGCTTGTAGTATGCTGGAAACAGGTTTTGAACAGGCTGGGTCTACACAGTTCCAATTTGAAGTTGTTGATAGATGCTTAAGTGCAGCAATGTATTGCAATATAGTTTCATCAGCTCTTTGCGTTCTAGAGAGAAATTTATGCCTTTCCGTGTGTACATTGGCAAGAGGGCATAAGTGTCTGTCTAATAGAATGATTAATTCATCATACGTTTTAGATGATGGTAAGTCTGGTGCTGTTAAGCTTGATAGCAACTGGTAATATTTCGCACCTAAGGAATTGATTAAAATTTTTGCTTTCATATGTTTTATTTCTATTGAATCACCTTGAAGCTTTTTTATTTCTAAATAATTTTCTAATCGTTCTTTGTATGATTTGAATGACTCCTTTGTCTCATCGTAAGATTCAAAATTAATAGCTCGTAAGTCGGCCTTCTCGTTTGAATTTTCGCCATAATTTTGCAATAACTTTGATAAGGCTTGGCTTTGCAATTGTAATGCCTGTATGATTGACTGATTTTGAATTTGGATTTGCTCGAGATTCGTCATTTTGGATAGAAATTCAATATATAGTTTTTTACCTCGTCGCCATTTTCTGTTGTGTATTTGTCTTAAATAAAATCCATATTACACAACTGTTGTTTATTTTTATGAATCCACATAATCACATTTTTATGTATTATAGTTTAGAATTTGTACAATGAATTTAGATAACTTTTATTTATTAATTTACTTTTAACACAACACAATCAATCAATCGAATCGACATGACAGACAGACTAGCAATAATGTATTTTTAAGCGGCAAAATTATAGATGCAAAATGATAAAGAGTATACAACAAAAACCTAGAATTCAGTTACGCACACAATGAAAATATTACCTCACAATAAAGAAACACACATACATCGACATATAAACGTGTATCTACCTATTCAATCGCCCGCAAATCATGTGTAAGTACTGTGTTTGTGCTACCAACGTACCATTGTATTTCTGTCGTGACGGCATAGAAATTACTTCAAAATTGTACATAAATAAAACAAGTTAATGCATATTTTATACTTACATGTGATAGGAAACGCCAGGCCTCGAAGATTTGAGTTACTGGACGCTTTTTGCAAGAGGAAACTGCACAATTGACCAATTTTACTTGCGACACGAAACGACAAAAAAATGGCAGCGGCCGCGCGTCAACTAATTTTATATAACGCGCATGGTCATTATGGTCTACCGTTACAAACGTACATTGGCAGAGGGGTTCGCCCAGCCTTGTGATCTCAGTAGGCTAAATGCTATAAGCCTTTAGTCCATGTGAATCTGTAAGATTCGAAAATATGCAACTCCTACAAGAACCGCAGTGTGCCATGCCAAGTTGTGACATAAGATGAATAGTCACAGTACCCAATAATAACCACAGTTATCAATAAATGTATACAAGTTTTGCTCGAAAATAAGATTTAAGTGCTGGAATTGCGTTGAAAGGGATGCTGCCCAACAGACTGCCAGCAATTTTTTTTTGCGATTTCAACATCGATCCCACAGAAAAAGTTGTTTGCTTGCCTGAACAAGATCACACAATTTGGTTCTTGCTTCAAAAGTAACCTTGTATAATTGCATATTGTTGGAAAATTAAGACTCTGTACCAGGGTCGCCTGCCTGGGTACCTCAGTCCTACCTATTTCTGCCGCAAAGTGCATTGCTGTTCCGGTTTGAAGGGTAACATATGGCAGTGAAATTACTGGGTACCGTTACTTTATGTCATCTTATGTCATAAGTTGGCAACGTAGTACACCGTGGTCCTTGTGGGGGTTGCAGATTTGCTGCAAATCTTACAGGAGCCACATGTACTATAGGTGACTGTTACCACTTACCATCATGTGGGCAGTATGCTTGTTTGACAACTTTTTTGTATAAAAATATATATATTTCTCCTTTATTCCTTTATCTGCTACTAGTTTGGTAGGCAATCTTCCACATCTACTCTCCTCACGAGTTAATGTTGGGAGGTAGAGAATGCCTATGGCATTAAACCCGCACACTGATATGTTACTTCAATTCCTCTGCGTCTTGAACGGCCTATTTAATGACTATTCGGACAGTGGGCCACTGTTGAGGTGATGCATGTTTTCTAGATACCATCTGTCGTTCGCCAGAAAGGCTTGAGGACCCAACAAAATTCTCGCCTTCTTTTAACTAATTCAAGGTGAAGCTGCAAAGCTATCTATGCCCTACAGCGTAGGTCAATTCGAAAAAAATAAGGAGAAGGACAAATTAAATTAATTCCTTAATTTATTATATTTTTACACAACAGTGGAAGCTCTTGGTTGTTATTTCACCTGATGGTAAGTAGCGGTAAGGCCAACGATGGACTCGAGCTTTACCCGCGGACTCCTTAGTTGTGGTGGTCTATGACAAGTGGAATGCGTTTCATGGCTGATATCACGGCATAGAAAAAAACTGTCGAAGTACCTTTGGCCCTGACGCGCGTGCCGTAGGCGGAGCTCCGCATAACTGAATTTGTACTTTCATGCCCGAAATTCAATTTTATTCAATTGCATTAACACTAATAAGCCTTTTTGCATAACTGAGCTTTAATTAAAATTTAAAATTTATTTACTGACAAGTCATGCATGTTACATGGCAGCGTGTTGTACATTCGTATACATTCATAGTGACCTGCAAAGGAGTTGCTTATTTTATGGAGCCTATATGTGGGCATTGCTAGCTTGTCTTTATTTCTTAAATTTAAATTATGATAGTCACTATTTTAACTGAATTTAATATCTTTATTCTTGTGTGCATTTTTACTGAATTTAATATCTTTATTCTTACTGAAATGAATATAAAGCAATTCGGTAAATCAAATAAAATATTGGGTAGGTTTCTGTATGAGAATTTGGCGACAGTATATTGTCGTGTCACACTTCTTATTTTTTTCTGTTAGGTTGGTATCTTGACTAAGTCAACAACTAAACACCTGTTTTTTATTAGAGCTTGCTGCAACCGGTTTATGTAGGTAACTTTAAGACCAGTAATTTCATGTTTATGTTTACACGCCTGCGAGGACTTGGCAGTCGCTCACAAACTACAATCCTTCACAAACGCTCGAATGCCATTTACGCGCTGCGTCAAGTGTTTTCCACGCGCTTCCTTTGATCTGTGTTCAAAAACCGACACCGACTCGGGGGCTCTATTTTTGAATTATTCGTCCGGCATCGAACGCTTTTCAAACGTCATCTGTGCTCGATTTCTATTGATTTTTGTTTCTTTTGGGATGAAAATCGATAGAACATTACGACGAAGATTAATATTGTTTTGATTTTCGTCGAAAACAAAACGAAAATAAGTAGAAATCGAACACTGACGAACGCTCGATGCCGGAAGAATGATTCAAAAATAGAGCCCCAGATCGGCAACAAGCTATCACAACCCTACGCAACCCAAGCCAAACAGCCCGTTTACACGCTTGTGTTTGTGGAGGGTTGTCGAGGCGTACCACGCGTCTAAACGCGCCATAATACAATAGTCACAAATCTAAAAAGGAAACAAATTTTCATTGCACCAATTTACGGTCACTTCTAGGTAGCTACGTGACACAATTTCTCAGTCAACTCGGTGCCAATCATAATCGCAGTGCAACTATTTATAGAGTAACGAGCGAACACTTACGTCGATGATGTAGCCAGGATACTCCATCACCATTAGGGCCTGATCGCATGCGCTGTCCCAACTAGCAGGCGCGGCTTGGTCCAGTGCAAGGGAGCTGGACATGACAGGGAGTTTAATATGGCCATTTTCACCAACCTCTTCTTAGCTTAGAGTACTCTTAGGTGCAGTGGCGGCGCTAGACCACATGTGGACGTCGGCGACATCAAGTTCGCGAGGCCTATTTTACTTCGCCCTCGGCCCTTCGGCACTTTTAAATACTTAATTGTTACGAATTTTGACGCATACAAAACATACTCGAAGGCAAAAAAGGCAAAAAAATTCTATGTTTTCGATAAAAACACTAGCGCAGGTTTAAAACTAGGTATTCACTTTTCTCTTTCGGTTTCTATGGAGAAATAGTTTACCTATATATGTTAGTACTTACCTTAGGCACAGATAATATAATACTACAGTACCTTAGGTACCTATTTCTTGGTTTAATATTACGAGTATGTACTACTTGTAAAAGATATAGCTATTGATTTTGAGGAAATAATTTTGAAACTTGACGAAACTTGTAAAAATTTTTTGCGAGGCCCCCTCAGGCGCGAGGCCTTCGGCGGTGGCCGACGTCGCAGACGCCTAGCGCCGCCACTGCTTAGGTGGCATGCTGTCACATTCTTTTCATTAAAGAAAAAAACATACCGACCGAATTGAGAACCTCCTCCTTTTTGAAGTCGGTTAACAAAGTGACAGCATACGTCTTAGGGACTTCCTAAGCTGAGATATGGTTGATGAAATTCTTGCCTGTGGAAGTCCGACATCTTAAGGCGATATACAATTAATTGCCAAGCATTTTGCCAAATATTTTTAAAAAGGCGCTTTTCAGTCTCGTCAAGATGGTGGGGGCGGAGGCGGTGTAACGGCCCTTCCCCCCCATATACAATCATGTCTTCACGAAAAGAACAGACAAGCAACTTAGATGAAGAATAACTTTGACGATAAAATTAAATATACTTAAAAATAAATAATTGTGGATGCCTAGCGCCTGACGTAAATTTGTTACCAATCAAGTGCAGTCATCGGATGTGCAGTGCGGCGGCGCAGCGGCGTGTGGGCAGCTCGTGAATAGGATAACACACTAGTCAATTGCAAAATTATGATAGCCTACCAAGACCCTGGAGTCAGGGTTTTTTATTGCTTATCAGGATCTTACGTTTCCAAGGTCTCCGGTGAGATTACTGGGAGATTATCAGGAAATGTAACTGTAGGTTCTATCACAGTTGTCATTTCAAGATATGGTATTAAATCTATTGTTGCAATTGCATCGTAATGGTTTGTCAATGGTAGCAAAATGAGATTAGTGTCTGGCTGTGCGAAAAAAGAATCGTTACGTCTGAAAGGTGGATTGGCGTTATGGGGGGTTCTATCCGCGTTGCGCGTTAATTAATGCAATAATTTTGTCATCATACATTCGCCCAACAGCTTAGCGCGTTATTAGTAGCGATAGACGTTTATAACTTTTGTAGGAAATTCCGCAAATGTTAAGTTTGGCGTTATTTTAAAGCGTTGAATAATGATTATGACGTAGGCTAGCACTAAGAGTAACGCAGATGGAGCCTAAGCATTGCTATTATCTGGGATACCTACTATTTTGCTGCTTAGGATATGCAAAAATATGATGATACGTAAAATTTTGCAATGGCAGAAAGGAGCAAAGTGGTGTACAAGCGACAACAGATCATTTCGTAGTTACTTAGCTGTAAAATGATGCGAGAGTTCATGCTTTGGTGGTGATGATGACGACACGCAGTAATGAACGGAAATTTTGACACTCGAAACCGAAGTTAACAAAATAGCTGTTTTTTAATGGTGGTGTCCTTGCGCTTGTAATTTGTGTGCTGGCCCAAATCGACCGTTTTTGATACATATTGTTAATCACTAGCACTTTTCGACGTTGTTTCTGGCATCCAAAATTATGGAAAAGGAATTGCTCAGAAGATAAGAAACTTCCTTCTTACTTTCTTATATTAATAAAAAGTTCAGGGATAACATCGTGAAGTCTTGAAAAGATGTTTACCCCATGGCTGACATCGAGGCCATGTTTCATAACGGTGACACAATTCATTATCTTTTGTCAACTCGGTACTGTTGTAGGTACTCACTCAGTTCAACGTTATTTTCTTGTATTCTGATTAAGTACCTAGGTTTATTTACATTGGCGCTGTTGACGCTTTTATCACGAGGTAGAATGCTGTTGTACCTGCCGAGGGCTATTACGACAGATTGGTGCGGGACTCTCCCTGCTAAAAACTGAAATCGAACTGTGCTAGACGAGATCGGTTCCGGGTAATATGGACGAACTCTACTGTGATAGCGGGTGGTGCGGTAGTAAAAAGATGAAGAGGGCACCATTGCAAACAGTTCCTCAGAGCACTCTCCGTTAAAGAGCCTATAGAGCACGCAGAGAGAACCTCAACCATAATTAAGATGTATGAAAAAAAGTTGACTCTATACCTGTTCGGAAATTGGACGAGCTTTCTCGAGAAAAACAGACAAGAAACTCGGAAGGTCTAATTATTTAACCGACTTCGAAAAAAGAGGAGGTTCTATGTTCGACTGCATCTACTTTTTTATGTATGTGCACCGATTACGCCGACATTTGTGGTCCGATTTTCAAAATTCTTTTTGGAATGGAAAGAGTATACTCCCGAGGTGGTCCCATTGTCACCATGTCATGATCTGATGATGGGATCCCGTGAATATCGAGGAAAACCCTTGAATTTTATAGGCACGTCCAAAGTGTTTAATGTTTTTGATGAAGATATTCAGGTATTTGTATCTGGTAGTCATCATATCATTTTACTAAGCTGATGATGAAAGGTTTCTGGTAGGTTAAGAGTTCGGGAATAATTCTTTCAATACTGTTTAGAGCGAAAGAGGTTTAATGTTAAATTATTCTGGTGTTTGCCTTGGCTCAAATTCTAAAAGGCATGACTTTTTGGTGTTTTTGAAGTCGGTTTTATTTTTTGTATTACTTTAAGGGAATTGGGTTTAACTCTAGAGTTTATATTAACATTAAACAGCCTCGTTTGTGAGAAGGAGTGGGGCTTGGGCTGTCCACTACAGCGATAAGGACACTCTTCAAAACATTAAAAAATCATGCCAAAATATACCGTTATTATTTGCACAAACACTGCTACTACTCGTATTTACCGTTAAAATTTGCTGTGCCATTGTAATTACAATTCAAATATTTCGAAGATGTGTTTATCTGCATATTATGTAAGTACTCAGAACGAGTCTGTATTTAAAGAAGGACAATATAACCGCTTTATACGTAGAGTGCAAAGCTATATAAATTATATTTAAATATTATTGATGTGCTTTGTGGGTCAGCGGTGGCTACTAGTAGTGTCAAGAAAAGCCAGCGTAGAAAAAAGTTAGCTGGCTGGAACAGACACGTGGCCGAGGCCTACAGGAGTGCGAAGCTAAAACTCAGTACCTGGGTAGAGTATGGCAAGCCACATGCTGGTTGGGTTTACGAAGATATGATCCAGGCTAGGAAAGTTTTTAAAGGCAAATTAAAGTGGTGGCAAAATCATCAAAATCAAATAAAAATGGACACTTTAGCTAATCAGCACTCGAAAGGTGATTTTAAAAACTTTTGGAAACATACGAATAGGCTGAATGTAAAGCCTAGCATTCCTGTGAGCGTCGACGGCGTGTCTGGTTCCGAAAACATAGCTGAGTTGTTTAGAAGTCAGTTTACTGTTAAATCGCCGCTAGGCCATGTGTCTCAGGGTGACGATGTGGGGATCCATAGTGGGTTGTTAACAACAGTTATTCTTACAAAAGAAATTAAACAAGCTTTAAATAAAATGAGTAGAGGAAAGTCACCAGGCCATGATGGACTCAGCATCGAGCATTTGAGACATGCTGGTCCTCACCTCCCACGAGTGTTGGCACTTCTTTTTAATTTGTGCATTAGTCACACATACTTACCGCCAGACCTGATGAAGACTCTGGTGGTACCTATAGTCAAGTGTAAGACTGGCGATGTTTCGGATAAGGCCAACTATCGGCCTATTTCATTGGCTACCGTCGTCGCTAAGGTGATGGACAGTGTGCTCAACAGTTACTTACTCAAACACGTGAAATTAAATGACGCCCAGTTTGGTTTCCGAGCTGGGTTGTCTACTGAGTCTGCTATTTTTAGTTTGAAGCACACAGTTCAGTATTATACGGATCGTGGCACTCCTATTTATGCGTGTTTCCTTGACCTGTCAAAGGCGTTCGACCTGGTCTCTTACCAGGTGTTGTGGCGGAAGCTGGAGAATACAGGGCTGCCCCCGGAGATCATATCTGTCTTCAAACACTGGTACCACAACCAGGAAAATCGTGTAAGGTGGGCGGGCAGTTACTCTAAGCCGTATAGTATGGAGTGTGGGGTGAGGCAAGGGGGGTTAAGCTCGCCTGTGCTTTTCAATTTGTATGTGAATGAGCTGATCGAGGAACTCAGCAGCATGCATGTCGGGTGCTCGGTCGATGGTGTTTGTATCAATAATATTAGTTATGCCGACGACATGGTGCTGCTGGCTCCCTCGGTCAGCGCCCTCCGTAAGCTGCTACATAAGTGTGAAATTTTTGCGGCTTCGCATGGACTACTATACAACGTAAATAAATCTGAGTACATGGTGTTCAGGGCCGGTACCAAGTGTCCATCGTTTGTACCTCCAATTACGCTGAATAGTGGTCCTTTGAAACGGGTAAAAATTTTCAAATATCTGGGACACCTGGTCACCGAAGATCTTGGGGACGATGCAGATTTGGCTAGGGAACGCAGAGCATTGTCAGTTCGAGCGAATATGTTGGCCCACAGGTTTGCCCGTTGTTCGATTGCGGTGAAAATCACCTTATTTAAAGCTTTCTGCACTTCGCTTTACTCGGGCGCGCTGTGGTTTCACTATACGAAACGGACTTACAGTGCGCTGCGGGTCCAATATAACAACGCGTTTAGGGCGCTGTTGCGGCTGCCGCCGTATTGTAGTGCATCTTTAATGTTCACGGAAGCACGCGTGGACGGCTTCCACGCAGTGTGGCGGAAGAAATGTGCTTCACTATTGAGGAGAGTGCGCGGCAGCAGCAACAGTATTCTGAGCGTGTTTGCAAATCGGCATGACAGCCCGCTTATAGCGCAGCTGTGTTTAAATGTAAAATCTCTTTTAGAAATTAAGTACTAACATAGTTTTGTAAGTTTTATTGTTACTAACACTGTGGACTGTACCTAGTTGTCTGAATTTGAAATAAAATTATTATTATTATTATCCATTTATTCAAAAATATCCTTAAATTTAAGTTTTTTACAATATATATATAAAACAAAATACTATAAAAAACTTAAACCTAGTATGCCGCCAACAGCGGGGCAAGGCCCAAGCTGCCGGTGGTTAGGGCTGCAGAGAGAGGAATCTCCGGACAATACGTGCCGTGTCGAGAATCACTGCTTTCTGTATCCGACCCTTGATCCATTCCTCAAGCGAGAGCCTCTTAAGATGTCGGTCGAGACTCTTCGCTATCAAGCCATTCGCCGAAACAACTACCGGAACAATGATCGTCGAATCAACATTCCACATGGCGGTTACCTCGTGAGCTAAGTCAAGGTACTTGCTGACTTTGTCCTTCTCAGCTTTCACGAGATTCTCATCATGAGGGATAGTGATATCGACGAGCACTGCTCGGCGTTGGGACCGGTCGATCACCACGATATCAGGCTTATTGCAAACAATAGTCCTGTCCGTGATGATAGAGCGGTCCCAATAGAGCAACGCACGACCATTTTCAAGAACTGGCACTGGCGCGTACTTATAGTACGGCGTCTCAGATTCGACAAGGCCGTATCGAATGGCAAGTTGCTGGTGGATGATCCTGGCCACTAGGTTGTGCCTGTGCAAATACTCGCCGTTAGCAAGATGAGAACAACCAGAGATAATATGCCTGAGTGACTCTCCGGGACGGCGGCATGCCCGACAGATGTTATTATTATTATTATTATATTTAGCAGCATGTATTATTTGCGCCATGTACCACTTTCAGACAATTTCGAGGCAATTAATCATCGACAGGATCATCGTGGTCTTTTGCTTCAGATGCTGAATTCTGTGGCATTCAGATTTTATTTGCCCGAGTTGACGCTACCATATTACAATCCTTTCTTACGAGTTGGATTGCTTTTGCTCACCGTACCTGCAGTTGGTCAGTCGGTCGGCAGGTTAGATTAGAGTAAATGCTCTAAGGCCTCGTTTACGGAGACGCGGGGCGTTGCGCGGGGCGATGCGCGGCGCGGCCTGCACAGAATTCAAACATATGGCGTTGTATGAGTGCGTTTACGGAGAAGCGATTTAACACGCCTTTGCTTGAAATGGCGCGTTTTTTACGGCCGAGCCCACGGGTGGCACCGGTTTATCGCGGTGGCGCCCGCAGCGACAATTCTCGATGAAGCGATGCCCGCCGCGTGCTTCGCTACACGCTTGAGGATGCGCCGCGGGTGCCGCGGCGGTCACCGCCACGCTTCCCGTCTCGCATCTCTATGAACAACATCGTATATTGCCATAGGTTTGTGTTTATGCGTGCGATTATGAGTGCCGCTTCACGCGCCGCCACACCGTAAACAGAAAAAACGTAGGACGCGCCGCGAGACGCTTCGCCATACGCGACGCGCGACGCCCCGCGTCTCCGTAAACGAGGCCTAAGGTCGACAGGCGTGTGGGATTCACCCCGCAGTATGCGAAGCATAGACCTCGATGTCCTTTAACCTATTCTGTGTAGTTTTTTCAATGCAGGAGTTTTTTGACTTTTTTGAGTAATATAATAATTAAATATTAATTAATGAGCGATTAGTACTGTGGACTCGGACATCCGTGACATCTAAAGGAAAGATGTGTTCATTTTTAAACTTATATTATTCTAATCAAACGCAATATTTCACGCCGCGTTCTGTTTAATGACCTGCTAACTACGATTCGAGATAAAACAATTGTTAGATTGAAAGCTCTTACATCACGAGCGTACATACTGATAGAGTTAAATGTCCGTTAGCGCTTCATATTGATTAAGCCAATTGATCGGCGGAGGTCAATGGGTTTGTGGATTAATTAATCACAGATTATATCAGAGATAGCACTGCTGTATGCTTTTAATGTTAAGGAAGCCTTATTATTTGCGAAAGAAAAATATACTGCTAATAAGGTATGATTGCGCGAATGAACGCCGTTTGTCACCATTAAAAGAGTTTTTTCAGACATTGATATGGACTCAGATGCTGCTTTTATCGTTGCTTTTAATTCCCACGGTATAGTCCTTTGTGTTACGTTACAAATCGATCGTGTCCCATGTACCAGATCATCATGCCACGCGACTTAAAACGATTCAAAATTTACCGTATGTATACGTACATATATGTATTTTTTACCACTTTATGCGAGAACAAAGGTAAGGGACTCGCTCATTCCTTTACAGGATGCATACAAATTGTGTAAGTGTCCCCACATGCGCCATGTTCAAGTACGATTAAAAAGCTGTAACATCAGGCATACGTTTGTAAAGATGATGATGATTTGAGAGGCAAGACCTCTAGCGAACTACAGCCGGACTGAAGCTGAACCATCACATCCGACCGATTGGAGGGCATAGATTGCTTTGCGGTGGAGCTTCGGGGAAATTAAATTAAAGGGAAGGGACTACGGTTTTTTCATCCAACTAAGTTGTCAAACAGGCAAACTGCTCACCTGATGGTAGTGGTAACAGTCACCTATAATACATGTGACTCTTGTGAGATTCGCAGCAAAACTGCAACCCCCAAAATAATCATACTATACGTTGCCAACTTGTGATGTATGATGTAAGGTCACGGTACCCAGTAATTTCATTGCCATATCTTACCCTTCAAACCGGAACACAGCAATGCAAGCACTGCTGCTTTGCGGCTGAAATAGGTAAGACGGAGTTACCCAAGCAGGCGACCCTGGTACAGTCTCTTTCCGGTAAAAAAAGGTGGCTCTCCCAAGAGTTCGATGCGATGACGTCATTATATGAGGATCTGTTTATCGAGTGCAGATGTTCAGTTGTGGCTTGTTAGTGGAATCGACCTTGGGTACGATATGGAGTAACAAGAGCTGCATGTCAAACTCCTGCGTTTACAAATTGTGTTTCCTTTCAGAAGGTTGGTCATTTTCCTTGAATATGGTAAAGTACAGTGACAAGGAATTGTTCAGCTCGGTAAGTGTGCCAGCAGATGGAGGCTGCGTGTCAGCCGATTAGATACCGGCGGCAAACATAGCTTGATACCGCGTGTTGGCACAGCGCGGTTTGATTAAGTAATTAAGAGTGTCTTGGCGAAATGCAAATGTTGGCTACGTCTAGCTGGCAGCCGGCTTGTATGATATTTTGCATGATGGAATTGCCGTAAATTGATGTGTTCTTTTTGATAATCTCTTCTTCTAATATATAAAAATCTCGTGTCTCAGTGTTTGTTATTGAACTCCTCCGAAACGGCTTGATAGATTTTGATGATTTTTTTTGTGTATATTCCGGTCTGTATGTATATGTTGTGTATAAGGTCTGAAAATAGGTTGTAGGCTATTTTTTATATCCCTAGGTCATAAAAGGGTGGCACTCTTCAGAGTTTATTATTTTTTTAATGATTTGGTTTAAAAAATATTTATAACCCTTTTATGATTAGGCTTATAAAATACTTACCTACTTATGACCCTATTCAAATTCAAATTCAAATTCAAATTCAAAAATCTTTATTCAACTTAGGCCTTTACAGGCACTTATTGACGTCAAAACAAAGCAAAACATTCTAATTTAAAGGAAACATAAATTTAACCTTGTATGTGCATACATCCTGAATATACCTACTCAAGATGTCTGCAAATACAAGTAGTAAAGAAAAAAAAAAAAAGTTGAATCTACACCTGTTCGGAAATTGGGAGAGCCTTCTCGAGAAGAACAGGCAAGAAACTCGAAAGGTCAAATTTTTTATCTCCTCTTTTAAATCGCCATTTACAATTTTGGTTTTGTTACATAGTCATTGAAAGTTAAAAAAAAATACAATCGGTATGCTTACATACACTTAAAATGTCAAAAAATAAGTTATAGACGTATACATTAATCATAATACAATAAATTATGTTGTTACCAAACATTTGATAACTTAGTCTAATTCAAAATCAGTGTCAGTTCTTTTCTGCCAACAACATTTGTTAACATCAATAGCTATACACAACAACACGATTATTGACATTAAAACGAATAATAACTTCATATTAACACCAGGCATTGGCATCGTTTAAATAATCGTTGACTTTATAATATCCTTTACTCATTAGAGTCTTTTTTACATGCGCTTTAAACTTATGAAAAGGCAAGTCAGTTACACTATGTGGAACTTTGTTGTAAAACGTTATACATTTCCCCATAAATGAGCCTCTAGTTTTTTGGAGTCTGTACGTTGGAACGGCAAGTTTATTTTTATTTCTTGTGTTTAACTGGTGAACGTGGAAATTGGTTTCAAATGTATTATAATTCTTATAGACATAAATCAAATTTTCATAAATGTATTGTCCTGCTAAGGTCAATATATTAATTTCTCTAAATAAATCTCTTAGAGAATCCCTTGTTCGTAAATTATAAATAGCGCGAACTGCTCTTTTTTGAAGTACGAAAATACTTTCTATACTAGCAGCCGATCCCCACAGTAGTAGTCCATACGACATAACACTGTGAAAATAACTAAAGTAAATCAATCTTGCCGTTTCAACATTAGTAAGTTGTCTTATTTTTTTAACTGCATATGCCGCAGAACTATATTTTCACACTTCTACCAACCCCCATTTTTAATAGCGATATTAGTGTTTTTCTGGCGAAGCATAGTTTGCTTCGCGGGCACAGATACTCGTAGTAGTCATTCATTGCCCGTGGTCCAACTACGTAGTCCAACTGGCAGTACCACGGGCGTTTTATTTTATTAGTAGGACTAAAACAATAAAATAATTACATTACATGGGTGTTGGACCTACTGTTCGGGTAGTACAGTAACCTATAATAACTAGCCTTTATCGACTAAAAAAAATACGCTCCCCTAGCATTACCACCGAAACACAATATGATAAAACGATATATCGATATGAACTGTTAAATAAGTTGGCCACATATGCCGATGATATCGCCTTCCTGGCTGTGGATAAGGATCCCGCGCGGGCAAGTCTTAAGTTGCAGAAACTTCTCGACGTCACCTCAGATTGGCTCAAAAAATGGCGAGTTGGAGCCAGTGCCCAGAAATCCAATCATATAACATTCACCCTTTTTTTTTAACGTTGGGAAATACGTTACGCATGCCTCGCGCTTGGGTAGGCGCGAGGTTATGTCGAACTCTCCGCGGCCACTGGGGGCAGGCCGCCAGCCAGAAACCGCGGCCTACCGACTAAAACCCAACGATGCCCCCTCACAAACGCCTTGGCACGAGAACGTCCATCACCGCCGCATCCTCCCCGTCATCTGACGGAGAGGATACGTCGGGGAGGGACGCCCCGTCGCCGGACAAGGCCATGGGAACCCTTTCGGACACTTCCATGACCTCGTCAGCATCTGCTCGCCTAAGGCGATGCTCCTGGGCATTAGGAGTATCGACGACTGGCGGTGGCCTGTGCAATGCAGGACTCGGGCTTCCCGGGCCCGCGTCCCGCTGGTCACCGTCAGGAGGAAGAAGGCGGGCGAACTGCCGCCTCCTCCGCCCCGTTCTTTTGCGGCGGCAGGGATCTGCCGCTGGGTCATCTTCTCTGGCCCGTTCTGCCACCTCCTTCTGTGTGATGACCTCCACACAGAAGGAGTTTGCTGCATTCCAGGCCGCCTCGCTCTCGACCATCTTGGACATCAGAGATGGGAGAGAAAGGTCAGGGCCAACACTTAAAACCAGACTGCTGCGCTGCGAGGAAAAGACTGAGAAAAGAAGACTGTCTTCGGGTTCATTTATCGGATAAGATCTTGCCTCGAACTGACTGTGCAAAATATCTTGGCTTTCACTTAGATAGACGCTTAACATGGAAATATCATATAAAAGAAAAAAGAGACCAAATCAACCACAAATTCAGAAGTCTATATTGGAGGATGGGCCGAAATTCTGTGCTTTTCTTAGATAACAAATTATTAATTTACAACTCCATTCTGAAACCCGTTTGGACCTATGGCATTCAGCTGTGGGGAGTGGGGAGTGGCAAGAGTAATGTCATGTGCTTGCAAAGAGTGCTAAACAACATACTGAGGAGTATCGCAAATGCCCTTTGGTTCACAAGGAACGATGAGATACACGAGTATCTGAACATTGCAACAGTGGCCTCAGAAATAGAGCGTAATAAAAAATTGCACATCGAACGTCTTACTCACATCACCCCAATCCGCTTGCTTCCGGATTGCTTGACGCACATATGGTTAAGAGGCTGAAAAGAAGCCACGTGTTTTGAGTGGATAGTGAGGCGTTGGCTTCACTGCTCTGCTGGTCGTTACCTGCCGCTCAACTCATCTGATTATAGTCTGGCGACTGATTGCGATCAATTAGACCACAAAAAAAAGTTGGCGTTTTTAGTTATCTTGAAGTTTTGAGTATAGTCTGTCGATTAAATGTGTTTACATGGGAAAATAATAAGGACTTTCAAAAACCCTACTTAACCTAACCCCACTCAGAATATTGAACCCCTTGGGATATTGTGTTCTGTGATATTGAATATAGAAAATATTTACGTCACAGTAACATCTCTGACAGCATGAGTACCTACCACAGACAAGAGCGTTACCAGTAAACAATTGCAAAAAAAAATATACAATAAATAGCAATAAATGCCTTTTAAACACATTTAATCGACAGACTATACGAGTATGTTTTGGATATTAGTATTATTATTTTGGGCATTGTTAATAATATTGATTTATCGTTTTATCATATCGTGTTACGTGTTAGCGTGTATTATAAATTTAACACAAAAGAGCCAATACAATTTTGTTATTAGGACAGCTAAAAACCAAATCTAAGGCTATGTGGTCTGTTATCAACCGCAGGAAAAATAACTTCCCGCGTGATATAATTAATAAAATTTCAACTAATGATAAAACTTTGACAAATCCTTGTGACATAGCTAATGCATTTAATAACTACTTTATCGACCAAATCAATTCAACTTCAAAAATAGCAAAACAAAAAAATTGACATTAATTCTGAATCGAATTCGAATTCTATTTTTATGACACCAACTGACCCTTGTGAGATCCAAAAAATTATCGCCTCTTTAAAAAATACTAACAGTGTGGGCTATGACGATATATCTACTAAGGCTATTAAAAATTGCGGCAAATGCCTTGCGACACCACTGTCTTATATTATAAATTTGGCTTTAAGCCAAGGAGTTTTTCCAGACGCATTATAGCTGTCAAACCAATATCAATTCATAAAAAAGGTTGTATTTCCGATTAAAAAAATTATAGACCTATTGCCCTTGTACCAGTCATATCAAAAATTGTTAAACGGGCGATATGTATACTAGATTATATTTATTTTTAGAAAAATTCAATATCTTCTTCAAATGTCAGTGGATGAATTTCCCAAATGACTTTTTTTTTGTCTTCGGTGAAATTAGTATTTGAAAAAGGGAATATTGTTCTGAATTATTTTTTTTAGTACTTAATAGATCGTTATTGGGTTGTGGCAAAAATATAATTTGCCTAGGACTATATAAAGGTAGAAATAAATACATAAACCTCTATTTTTCTCAAATCGGTGCTGTCCCTCTACTTTTTTTACAAACAAAAAAGCTTATATACTAATAAAAATAAGTAAGTTAAGTATATAACTTATTCTATTTCATAGAATATTAGGTTTATTATTAATATATATCATATTTTATTGCATAATAAAAGATTATTATTACTGAGAGGCACAAACGTACTTGTCCTGTAAAATGTTCTCATATCGTTGGACAAAAGTAATTTAAACCTGACGAGTCCGACAACGTCCCCACCCCAATTTTATTTGGCTCGTTATGTGTGCTTGTGCGCAGTCAAGACGGACGTGTGTCAAATCGTTGCATATTCCCGCCAATAACGTAAGGTACGCCATTTTAGTTGCTCCTGGATGGCTCCCGGACAATTATTTTATATTATCGGTGGTTGCATTTTTTTAGTGTAATGAGTAGTTTTATTATTGTTGTTTGGTTCTAACAAAGGTAGTAAGTGAATTAGCTTCATTGGCTGTTATTGAATTTAACCTAGATATTATGCATTTTTTCTCATTTTCTAAAAAGTGTGTTATTTCTCATGTCGCTGTTCTCATATCGCTGTAATCGGTGGTCTTTATTACCACCGATGTGATAATTTACACCGAAATGATAAGAAAAAATCAATCGGTGTCTTATATCTAATATCGGTGTTTTGATTCATGATCAACGCATAGTTTTGACACATCGGTGGATGGCTTTATCCACAGAACACAGAAAGAGGTTAGAAAGGCAATCATGCACCGTTTGTACGGGAACCGCTGTCGCCAGTTTTGCTCCCACTTCTTTTCCTTGCACCGCCCATGCAAAGTCGCGCGAAATCGGGCTGAACCAATCACAACGCTCACTGGGCTCCTCATTCATAGAAATTCACTGACGTCAAGAGCCGCGTGTACAAATAACATTATTTTAGTGATTGACATCGATTAATAGCTATCGATATTAAATATTGCCAGCAATTTAACCATTTGAAATATTTAGAAAAATAATTATTACTTTCATTATACGTTCATAATTAATAATATTTAAGTAATATTTTGTTTCTATGTAACAAAATTAAAGCTTTTTAGCTCAAAAATGTTGTAGGTTAGACGTACAATAAAAGAAAAACTATAATACTATAATGCACCGGTCTGAAAGCATAAACTAGAATGGATAATCTGACAAACGGACGTGCGGTAGTTTAGTTGTTAGGATATTTTAGTTGGATGGAGAAGTAAATATTTGTAAAGTAAATATTTACCTGTAAATTTGTGTTTTTTAAAGTACTCAAATCTTCATGTCTTGCATGGCCACCTACCTATGCTAAAATAGTCATATAAATATTATGGTGATATTAAAAATTCTAAGTTGTAAAATTAGTTTAGAATTTGCCCATAATTTTTTTACTAATCGAACTAATTGTATCGTGAAAATTGAAATTAATTTTACAATTTTAATCTTTGATTACATCGCCGTACTTATATGAATAGGATGTTAGAAAGGGTAGGTGTTAGCTTCGCCAAACATTCTGTATTATCGATAAGTAATAATTATTATTATGGCATTTTAAGTGACAAATAATATGTTATTTTTACTTTATACAAATATTTTAAAATATACATTTATCGATAACATGTAATGCGTGCGTTTTTTGATTAGCACGGCACTATCCCTTGTACTGCGACTACTGCGTTAATGCTCATTAAGCCAAATGCGTCACTACCGAGAGCAGTGTACTACATTACGCGCTCTAAGTAATATGGCAAGAATAGCGGGCGTACATTACCGGTAATGTATATTTTTTAGAAAAATATTATGTAACTTATCGTTATGATCAGTTTTGGTGGATTTTGACATTATGATCTATGGAATATGGTCATTATGATTAATTTACTACTTACCGATGAAAAGAAATTCCTTCTTTAGCTACACTTGACACCTGACTTCTTGTTTTACAAGTAATTATAGCACAAGAAGGCATATTTTTATATTTATAGCGCCGCGCTTCACGATACACTCACTGTAGTTGTCCGTCAGTGATTAAACAACGCGGTCGCGTTGCGGGGCCACAACTATGAGCATTTAGTCATAGTTGTGGCTACGCGTGCCCCGCCCACATAGCCCTTCTAACCTCTTTCTGTGTTCTGTGGCTTTATCACATCAGTAGATCATTTTATCATCTCGGTGAGTCGTTTTATCATATCGGTGGATCCCGTGTCATTTTGTTAAGTATACAAAGAAACAATGGAACATATAAACATACATATAAACATTAATACATACATACATTGTATACATGTATTAATGTATACAATGTATGTATAAATGAAAATACAAATAAAAGAAAAAAATCAGAAAAGTGTAATATACAGTTACAGGTAAATAATAAAGTAACGACTGAACCCAACGAGATTTGCGATATTTTCAGTAATTATTTTGCATCAATAGGACACTTGAATGATGAGGATAAACATACTTATCATACCCCAGTATTAAACCCCATCGAAAATACAATATATCTAAGACCGGTTACATGTGATGAAATACATAAATATATAAAAAATTTAAAAAACAAAAATAGTTGCGGCGTAGACGAACTGCCACCTTCACTAATAAAAAAATGTGCAAATGAATTAGCCCACCCGCTTACATTCTTGATTGACCGGTCCTTTGACGAGGGCAAGTTTCCAGATAAATTAAAAAGAACACTTATAAAACCCATTTTCAAAAAGATGACAAGTACGACCCAAGTAACTATCGACCCATTGCACTTTTACCTACAGTGTCAAAAATTTTCGAGAAAGCAATGTGCAAACGTATAAATAATTTTTGCGAAAAGTATGCTATCTTTGATGATGGACAAAATGGCTTCAGAAAGAAACGTTCAACAGTCATTGCAGTTTATAAGTTCATGCAGGAAGCTTATAACGTAATAAATAATAAAAAATATGCAGTCGGCATCTTGCTGGATATGTCAAAGGCTTATGACAGGGTACGGCATGATGTTCTACTAAGCAAATTGTATAACATAGGAATCCGTGGTCAAACTCATAAGTGGATTGCTTCATACTTAAAAGATAGAGAACAATTTGTTGAGATAGAATATTACAATAATGAAACGTTTCAAATCGCAAATATAAGGTCTGATAGTAAAATAATAAATGCATCCATCCCTCAAGGAAGTGTAATTGGTTGCCTGTTGTTTTTAATTTACATAAACGACCTACCTAGTGTTCTATTTGCTGATGATGTGTCTATACTCACCTCGTGTCAAAATAATATAGATATAAAAGAAAAACTTAAATTAATCCTAGAACAAATAACAAATTGGCTGTCCATTCATAATTTAAAAATAAATTTTTCAAAAACAAAACTGTTAGCTTTCCATCCTTATCAAAAAACACCGTTAAATATAACGTTTAATTATTGCGATATCACCCTGGAACAGGTTAATGAATATACGCTGCTGGGACTTACCATTGATACTAATATTACATGGAAGCCTCACATAAATAATATAAGTTTAAAATTGTCCAAATTCTCATATGGTCTTCGCGAAATTAAGAAATGTACTAACGAGAAAACAGCAATTGCTGCATACTACGCATATGCACATTCATGGCTTAGCTACGGTGTAATGTTATGGGGGAATAGCACAGATGCGCTGAATCTTTTTATTCTACAAAAGAAACTTCTGCGTATAATAGCAAATATACCACAAACAGACAGTTGCAAGCCCATATTTCAAAGTAGAAGAATTTTGACCATCCCTTGCATGTATATATTTGAAATATGCAAATTTGTAAAAAAGCATCCCGAATATTTTACGAATAGGCAGGACCTACCGTCAAGACATACATTACGCCAAAAGACAGCAACTAGACTAATGTTGCCTACTTCTATATTAAAATTACATACCAATAGCCCCTCAGTTATGGGAGTCAAAATATTTAATAAATTGCCAATTGCGTTAAAAAAACTAAATAATGAAAACGAATTTAATAAAAAGCTTAAAGATTTACTTGTATCAAAAAGCTATTATACAATACAAGAATACTTCAACGACAAGACGATTTTATAGGTATCTATTATTTTTATTTATACCTTTTTTATTGCAATTACTGTGATATTTAAAAACCCAAAATAATAAAAGTGGAACATTAATAATAATAATAATTGAAATGAAATAAAATGTTATTTTACTCAAATTTATGTATGTAATAATGAATTGAAATAAAATGGTATTTTACTAAAATGTATGGAATAAAATGTACTTATTTTAAATTATTTATTAATAAACTTTATAATACAAATAAATTGCAGTAACGATTACAATTAATTTAATAAATGAAATAATTAATTTAATAAATGAAATATGTTTTACATGAATTAATAATGGCAAATTAATTCATTTTACAATTGACATAAAAAAAAACTTTTATGGAATGTACGAGTATGTGAATTCTTAATAGAATATATTCTGAAGTTAGTTTTCAAAAACCTAACTTCAGAAAATGTATAAACTAGTAAATAATATAAACTAGTAGCACTCATGAAAATAAAGGATAAATGAAATAAATTAAACTAGCAATATTATGAATTTTTAAATTTTTATCTTTAAACTAAACCTTGTTAAGAGCTTAATTATAACAAAGGTTTTAAAGGATTGTAAAACCAGAAGTCAGACAAGCTATCTTGTTCTAGTTTTATAATCCGAACAATCATAAATAGTAGTATTAGAATTATATAAAGTATTATATTATTATTAAAAAAAGTGCCGCTCTCACACGTACACACACATACACGCACTCACACACCCACACAACACGCGTGCACAAATCCACGCATACGCACACACATCCACACATACTCACTACATACAGTTTTAGATATATAAATTTAATATTATAAAAATATGTAACAAAATCGCTTATAAATAAATTAAATCGTAATATTATATTTATAATGTTATATGATATGTAACAAAATCGCTTATAAATAAATTAAATCGTAATATTAAGTATATTTATAATTTTAAGCATAAATCAATTAAAGAACCTAATCTTAAATTATGGCCTCCTCTCTCCTAATATTGCTGTGCCCGACAGGGTCCACAATTTACTTAATTTATAACCAATCAAAAATAACATCGAATTTAATTGTGGAAAAGCAATAAAGTATTGAGTATTGAGTACATACTTACCTACATAGACTGCCAAAATCATTACCACGATACCACTGGGTAGTAGATGTATAAATGTATCATTAGGGGAGGTCTGTATTCGGTAATGTACGTCTTTAGGATGATGATGGTGGGGTGGAGCATTAGTTAAAAAATAGCAAGTACATAATAATAAATAACAAAATAATAAATAGATAAAAAGAAAACATTTATCATCATCATTATCAGCCTTATATGTTCCCACTGCTGTTACTTCCACACTTTTAATTCTAAGTACCTATAGTAAATACTTATAATAAAAGAAGAAAGTAAATATAATAAAATAGGAATATAATTTAAAAAAATATTTTATATTTGGTTTTCTAAGAACTCAGTTCTCGTTGGATGTGATCTACTTACATAAAACCCTCAGTCCAGGAGAGCTATTTTTGAATTACGTATGCGATTTAGAAATCACCGCTGACTAAATAGTCAGCGATGACTTTGAAGTCACGAATTCCCAAACATCCTATTTTTGAAAGTCGAACGCAGAGCTGCCAACGTAAAAGTTACTCAACTAACTAATTTCAAGATGAAAAAAACTATATAAGAAGACTGACTGAAAAATCAACACACATCAACTTCAAACTTGTCAATATGTTCTCTAAACAAAACACAGATAACGTTTCCACAGATGACTTGTTTACGAGTGGGTGAGGGCACTCGTAATGAAATCACATCCGTGACTAAGGTAGTCACTTAAGTGATATTCAAAAATAAGAATTATTGAAAATCGGTGATTATTAGTCACATCGGTGATTTCGAAGTCGCATACGTAATTCAAAAATAGCTCTCCAGGTCTTCAGTTCTAAGTCACCTACTAACTATTTCCTTTTTGATGTTTAAAGGTGGATAGATTATCATATTGCTGGATATGTATATCATTTCGGTGGATAAACTTATCATATCGGTGTACAGAAAAAATTATCGGTGCCGGTTTGTCACATCGGTGGAAACCAGAATTCAAACTAAATTTACTCCTTAGTCTTAAATGATACTTTGATGATGTTAAATTTGGGGATATTTAATATCCTAAAGATTACATCAAACCTGAAAAATATACAAAAAAATATAAATGAAAAAGTTCACCGATATGATAAAAAAATGGCATTTGTTGAAATTCACCCCAGTATAGCTTTCGGCGAAACAAATCAACCAACATGGCGATCTTTGATCTTTTGAGCTTGGTGACTGACTCAATGAACAAAAGACAAAATATCTGCGCTATATTTATGGATATGTCAAAAGCCTTTGACTATGTTGACCATAACATTCTATTGCAAAAACTATATCATTATGGGATACGCGGTGTTGCACTTTCATTATTTAAATCATACCTGAACAATAGGAAACAAAAAACTGTGATTAAAAGTATAAACAGAAGAAATCCTTGTGAAAAAGAGTATTTATCTCAGCCTAGAGACGTAAGCTACGGCGTTCCCCAAGGCGCGATATTAGGACCATTATTATTTTTAATTTATATCAATGACATGCCAACGTCTATTAAATATCCAATAACATTATTTGCTGAAGATTGTACAATTTTAATAAAGCATGATAGTGATTTGACGTATGAAAATGAAATAAAATTGACATTCAATAGTATAATTAATTGGCTTGAAATCAATAACCTAAAGATTAATATAGATAAAACTAAAATAATGCATTTTCGTCAATACACACAGGAACCAAATGTGACAATATGCTACGGAAATGCAATAATAGAATCTGTCTCATGTTCAACATTTTTAGGCCTGCATATAGACCCCGTGCACGTCGCCGTAAGGCCCTCCGTCTGGGGATTGCCCTAGTGTTCTCGGGCAATCCCCCCTTGGCGATAGCCCGACCAGTTAGGTCGGGCTAGCCCGGGCGCGTCGGTAGTGGTAGTCGCAGTGTGGACCCTATCACGCGCGCCCATAAGGGCAGGGAGAACACCGGGGCGTTTAGTGGGTAGGCCTGGCACTCTGCCGGGAGAGCCCCACACACGCTCGTCGTCTAGCCAACGGCGAGTACAGTGCGGTCACGCATTCCCCTCGAAAAAAAAGGCCTGCATATAGACTATCAAACGAACTGGACAATACACACTAACGAGTTATGCACACGTATAAATAATCATATTTATGCACTTAAAACACTCACAAAAATTACCAATATAGAGACAGTGTTAACAGCCTATAATGGATATATCGCTTCCATACTACGTTATGGTATTATCTTCTGGGGTAACCGTACAAATAAGAATGAGGTTTTTAAAAGTCAAATAAGATGTATTAGGGCCATAAAACTACTGAAACGAACTGATAGCTGCAAAGAACATTTTATTGATTTGAAAATTTTGACAGTACCATGCCTCTACATTATATGAAACAGCGATGTATGTAAAAAAAAATCCACATCTTTTTCCTACCATGTCTTTTAGTCAATCAAGGATAGGCGCACGTCATGGAAATATGTTGATTGCACCTTTTTGTAAGACAGCTCAAAAGAAAGAGCTTCTACTGTATGGCTCCTAAAATTTTTTATAAATTGCCTAAGAAAAAAAAGATGCAAATATGCTTGAGTTTCGTAAGGAGCTAATATCACTACTTATAAGTAAAGCATATTATACCCTGATAGAATTTTTAAATGATAATCTGTAATGTTGATAAACATGACATTTCTTAATACCTATTAATGACAATATTCTTTAATTGTGACCTTTTTAATTAGTTATTTAAGTCTTAAGATTTCAATTTTTTACTTTGACACATGACAATTGAAATCTCTTTTTAAATTTGTTTTTAATATTTCGTTTTAGATTTGACATTTTATAGAAAAATTTTGCTTTTGACATTTAAAATTATTTGATTTCAGTAATTTGCTATATTTTATATGTTTATGCACACGTCTGTAATTAATTTAATAATAAATAAAAAAATTGTACGCCTGTATTGGCCGAACATAGTGATACCCTATCTATATTTACTATACCATCTTATTGTACCACCTATGTTTACAAATAAATGAATTTGAATTTGTTACGTTGTTCATACTACAGGGGCAGGGGGAGATTTGAGTCGTTTGCGCGGGGTAACTCTATCCTATTTATTTCAGCCCGGTGCTTGGCTTTTTTGGGCAACAATAGAGGACAATTGCCGCCCAGACAGTAGCCGATAGAGTCGAATGCGGGGGCGCATTTAGGCTATGCTTAAATTCTCTGCCAAATTTAAATACAGGTTCATACCCACTTAAATATGAATACGGATGTAGTTGACTTACGGCCGGTCTCAATATTCTATCTATCTGTTGATTTGTTTACTGGAGATAGAATTTTGACATATTTTGTATAGAGCTAATGTCAAATATCTACCGCTAGTAACCAAATCCACAGATAGATAGGATATTGAGACCGGCCGTTAGTAAATAACATGACATGAGTAATTCACTGGGACAACAATAACTGGGACTTATATATCGAAAACTTGGCAAACACACTCAAGTAAGTCGGCGCACGCACTAAGGAAAATAAGGCTTTTAATAATAATGTTTATATATTGATCGATTTAATAATATCAAATTTTTTGCACTTCGTTGTTTCTTTACCTTTAACTAGAGTACCTAAACATAGTTTGATTATGATTGCGAATCTTGAATAGACCAGTTAGATATTTAATTAAGAGGTACAGTTCATTGCCTTTTATTTTTACCGAAGAACACCTATTAGGGATCGAATTGACTTCAAATCAATAATACATTACATACCCTTTATTGAGTAAAAAAATATACTAAACATTTATACAATCAATAGTGAGCAAAGGTGGACTTATCTTTAGAGAGATCTCTCCCAACCTGTGAACGCGTTAGAGATGAAATAGCAAAATTAATTTATTCCAGAATTTTTTTCAGTATTGTGTCATATGGATTACTGTTATGGGGTTCGGCGGCTCATACTGAAAGTATTTTTTATGTAACAAATGAGAGTCATAATTTACGAGGCTGTGCTGGCTCAGAGAATTGTTCAAAGAGATTAATATCTCAACTTTAGCCGGTTAGTATGTTTATGACAATTCAATTTATATACACAGACATTATGATACATTCGATAAACATTGCATTTACCATAATATGAATGAACACAAGAAATAAAAATAATCTCGCCGTACCGCAATTAGTGTGAACAATTAAGTTCTACGGAGCCTGTCCGTAGAACTTAATCGTTCGTTTTGGGTAAGTGTGTAGCTTTTTGTAACAAGCTTCCTCAAAGTGTCACCGATTTTCCATTTTATCAATTTAGAGTTCACGTCAAAAAGTCTCTCATCCGTCAAAAGTTATTAGAAAGTGAGTGATAATTTAAGTGATCACACGATATGGAACTAGCTAGACTAAGTTATCATATGTCATGTTTGGTAACAATATAATTTATTGTATTGTAACGTTTAAGCATACCGATTTGTATTTTTATGTTGTTAGGATTATCATGACTATGTGGTAAAACTTATATTGCAAATGGTGATTTAAAAGAGGAGATAAAAATTTGACCCGAGTTTCTTGCCTGTTCTTCTCAAGAAGGCTCTCCCAATTTTCTATCAGATGTAGAATCAACTTTTTTATCCTACTTGTTTTTGCAGACATCTTGCTTATGTTCAGGATACATGCACATACAAGTTTAAATATGTTTCCATCCTTCAAATTAGAATTTTCTTTTGTTTTGGCGTCAATAAGTGCCTGTAAGGGCCCATGTTGAATAAAGATTTTTGAGTTGAATTAAAATTGAGTTGCCGTCTGGTGTAATGAGTAAGATCGCAAAATTGTGGGTGTACGTGGTGGCACACGTCTAGAAGCATTTCTTGGTGCATACTTCACTTCGGCCAGTACCTACAATCCTTCTCGCGTGCACACCAGCAATACGTGAGCAAACCGTGAAACCCAAATACCTCAAAAATTGCCGTGGCCCGTCAATGCACCGGCAAGGCGTAAACGAGGTCAGTACAGCTAGTTAATAGACAAATGTGGCTTATTAGCAGAATCACAAAGTACACAAAAACTCTGGTACCTAGGTTTAATGCTTTGCCTCGAATTACCTATTGCTCGGTTTTATTGGAGCGTTACGAATCAAAGTCTGAGTTCCTGCCGCCGCGCCGGCGCCGGCGCCGCCTGCGAAGTCACAGAAGCATTGATACATAAATTAATCGATTCAAACAAACCGCGATAGTACGACATGATTAATTTTAGCCATAACTGTAATTAGTCACTACGAATTTGCCATGCATGAAATACTTAAGTGAAAATTTTTGAAGACGAATGTAAGAAATTAAAAGAGAGTCCATTTCGAGCAAAGCCATTATCTGCTGAGCCTATGATTGGTGTCCGTTTCCAGCCTAAGTAAGGCTAAATTCTAAATTACTTTGAAAACGGATCATGCAGATATATTATTTGTAACAGCTTTATAAATAGGTACATGAAAGCAATAAGACGCATGGTAACCAATCGCAGAGCGTCGAAGTTTAGTTGTTGTAAAATCATTACCACATTCCCGCATCAAATACATAGTAACATACAATCTTATCTCGAACTAATCCCAGAATGGAATGCCGGCGAATTTTTTCTCAGCACGTAATTTGAGAGCAAAATTGTACAAGATAAGTATGCGCTGACGTCGGCCGGGTGTCATTGCTCCACTCCTAAATCGAACAGGCAGACTGTTGTTTGTTGTTAATGTATTGTTGATTTTTGGCGGTTAACCGCAGAGATGTGGGCGCATTAAAAAACTTTTAAGTTGATCATGTGGAAAATAATTTTTCCTAAGCAGTCAAATAAACATATTATACTTCTGTCGGTTCTAGACTCTCGCGAGTGCTCTTCGTAGAGGCCTTCGCTTTAGGCGTGGTGAGCCGGATGTTGCACGAGTATTGGGGCGCATTTAGAGCCTTCCACTAGAAATTTTGGCTCTAACACCGTTCAATACCTTACAGCGTGAGGTTTGGGTGAAACAACCGGCTCCTTCAAGACTTTACATTCTTAGAGCAAGTTATAACTGAAAAGACATCGAATGTAATGCTTGTAAAACGCTCTGACGTGACGTTTAAGACTGTCTGTCTCTTAATTTTAGGATTTTCTGGCCTAAACCTATAAGTCACCGATATAAAGAAAGAGAAAATGAAAAATTCACGTGAAAAAGATGTTATTGCTGCAATGTGTTCAAAACCGCAGAGACAACCGAACATCTACACTCCGAAGTACTGAACATACCCCTGGACTATAGTAGTCTGAAATCATGTTATGTCCCCCTTCCCATGACCACTTATATTAAGAGCCCAGTGTGGAAGCGAGATAGTACTACATTACAATAGCGGTGTTTCACTTCCGTTTCAGCCTTACTCCAGGCCATCAGGTGTAGTAAGCTTATTCCTCCTTGTTTAAGGGGAATTCCTTACTCAGTACTTGGGATCTATTAAACTTAAATTAAAGGGATCACAGTTTCAGACGGGGGACGTATATATGGCTTTCAGACTGAATTTGATCATAATTCAGTGAATTATTAAACACTTAAATGATCATGAAATGTGTCATGTATGCAGACGATATTACGCTATTGATACATGGAAATAACAGCATAGAGATACAAACTGTTGCAAATGAAACTCTTGATAATATTATAGAATGGCTTGAATTAAATAACTTACATATAAACTTAAGCAAAACAAAATTTATAAGATTTAAAAATTACAAAAGCATAACAGAAAACATTAATATAAACTACAAAGGAGATAAAGTAGAAGAATTGAATATGACAAAATTCTTAGGAGTAACACTTGATGAATATTGTAACTGGAAATATCATATAGAGGCGGTAGTCACTAAACTAGATAGATTTGTTTTTGTTATAAATAGGATCAGACAAACTACGTCTAAGGAAGCAGCCTTAACGGCCTTTCATGGATATGTTTCGTCTGTGCTGAGATATGGTGTTATTTTATGGGGAAATTCAGTAGAAGTGATAAGAGCATTTAGAGTTCAAAAGAAATGCATAAGATCAATATGCGGTGCTAAATATTTAGATAGCTGCAAACCACTATTTAAAGCACTCAACATTCTCCCACTTCCCTGTTTGTATATTTTTGAAATGGGAATATTTGTAAAAAAATATGGAACACTCTTCCAAAAAAATATAATAATTAATAATAGAACACGTAGGAATGATGATAATTTATTATATGTACCTTTACAAAGATTAAAACTTTTTACAAAAAATGTTTACATAATGGCAATAAAAATTTATAACAAATTACCTGCAAATATTAGACAACTGCCACTAAATAAATTTAAAAAGAACCTGTTCCATCTTCTCATAAGCAAAATGTACTACTCAGTAAATGATTATATAAAAGACAAGCTGTGCCCGCGAACTACGTTTCGCCATCAAAATACTTAACACAGTGTTTGGTTTTTCCTCCATTTTATTCCATAATGATTCAACTTTATTCTGCCTTTCTTGAGCATCGGCCATTTCGAAATTAGGACAATTTTCGTAGGTTCGTAATGCTCTTTTTCTAACAGTTCACAAAATTTTATACATTACATATTACTATAAACACTAAGTATAATTATTGTTTTAGAGACATTATTGATATTAATAAATTCTTCTTCAGTAGAAAGAACTACACAGTTGCAAGAATAATCTTTATCGTATTCATGTTTCGAATTGAAATAAACAATTGTTAATAAATTAGAACTGTATACGAATAAAGTTTAGATTTTTATAATGGGTGTTGGTAACACCAACAAAATATATTTTTTGGATATGACAACTTGGCCAATTTTGACTGGTCGTACAGTAAGCTCCTTGTCAAGCTATACTGTTTGACCTTTGAACCGTTCTTATGTCGCTCGTAATACTGGCGGTTTTCGTAGAGTTAATGTATAGCATGAATGGGGGGGTTACTGTACAAATACGTTTTCCGTATTCGATATCCGATCACGGAATACAGACACGGAGTTTCGTGAACGTAGCGCAGACGTTCGTTTCTTCTCATTCGGGATTTCTATCATTCTACCTAAACGTACGTACAGAACGTGTTCCGTTCGTAATAAAAACGAACGTGTGCGGCAGTCAATGAGTATTTTGTATAGATTTGATGCATTCGGATGCCCGCATTCAGAAAACGAATGCGAGAACACGTATTTATGCGGTTAGCCTTAAAATGTATTGAGACTTCCGTTTTTGTAACGTGTACTGTGCGATATAGTGTTGCTGGCATAGTTCGGTTAGCAAACTCGCCGTGATGACTAACACCCAACACACAAACTTGGAGTTATCGTTAGTTAGTTCACGATCGTTGCATTATCACGGTCTCGAAGGACACTAAACACAGGTAACATCTAACATCGAACATCCAATAGGCCCCGAAGCGATTCTCAAACTTTTTTGGTGACGGAACCCTTTTGGAAAGTGAAATACTTGACGGAACCCTAAAATAAAACAATAGTTTTTAAAAGTGTATTCTTTATTAATAAGCATAATAAAAGTACGACCAGAGAGGGTGTTTTGATTTTTCTAAATTATTGCGGAACCCTTATAGGGGTATTGTGGAGCCCTAGAGTTCCGCAGAACACACTTAGAGCATGGCTGCTCTAGGTACCCTTCAGGGCCTACTTTCATTTAATACCCCTATTGCTGGGTTTGAAAAACAACTGTTATCCGTCTTTTTTGAGCGGCGGCCATGTTGAATTTACGTCAATGTTGCTACGTTCATAGTGCTCTACTGATCAAGGCCTTTCATTTGATACCCATATTGCTGGGCTTAAAAACGAACTTTTGTCAGTTTTTTTTGAGCAGCGGCCATATTGAATTTTGTGCTATTTTCCTAGGTTCATAGTGCTCCACTCTTCAAGGCCTTTCATTTGATACCTATATTGCTAGGTTTGGAAACGAACTTTTATCCACCTTTTTTGAGCGGTGGCCATGTCGAATTTACGTCAATATTCCTAGGTCCATAGTGCTCTACTCTTGAAGACCTTTCATTTGATACCTATATTGCTAGATTCGAAAACGAACTTTTATCCACCTTTATTGAGCGGCGGCCATGTTGAATTTATTTATGTGTTGCTAGGTTCATAGTGCTCTACTCATCAAGGCCTTTCAGTTGATACCCATATTGCTAGGTTTGGAAACGAACTATTATTCTTCTTTTTAGAGCGGCGGCTATGTTGAATTTATGTCAATGTTGCTAGGTTCATAGCGCTCTATTCATCAGGGCCTTTCATTTGATACCCATATTGCTGGGTTTGAAAACGAACTTTTTTTTTTTTGAGCGGCGGCCATGTTGAATTTAGGTCGATTTTCCTAGGTACCTAATGCTCTATTCTTCAAGGCCTTTCATTTGATACCCATATTGCTAGGCTTGGAAACTAACTTTTATCCACCTTTTTTGAGCGGCGGCCATGTTAAATTTATGTCAATGTTGCTAGGTTCATAGTGCTCTACTCTTCAAGGCCTTTTATTTGATACCCATATTGCTAGGTTTGGAAACTAACTTCATTCCACCTTTTTTGAGCGGCGGCCATGTTGAATTTATGTCAATGTTGCTAGGTTCATAGTGCTCTACTCATCAATGCCTTTCATTTGATACCCATATTGCTGGGTTTGGAAACGAACTTTTATCCGTTTTATTTGAGCGGCGGCCATGTTGAATTTAGGGCGATTTTCCTATGTTCATAGTGCTCTACTCATCAAGGCCTTTCATTTGATATGCATATCGCTGGGTTTGGAAACGAACTTTATCAGCGTGGCTAGGTTCAATGTGTTCTACTCTTTAGGTTCTTCGTTCGATATCCATGTTCCTTGGGTGGATCCAAAAAAATTTGATCTGTCATTTTAGACATTAGGATCAAGACTCCCGTCCCGTCCCTCTACGCGTAACCCAGAACATTGCAGTCAGATATTTTGTTTAATTATCAATATTATTCTATTACTTTTAATAGTTTTAAATGGATGAAAGAGTTTGATTCCTTAGTCCTAATGTAAAAACATATAAAACCTTTCAAAATACCTTGAAAAGAGTATCTTCATTTTTCAACATTTCAAATATTTCAAAAATTGTACCGATTTTGTGAAAATTAGTCAAGAATTAAACCAATCTACAGATTTTATGGTCACTCGATAAGTATTATAATAAAAAATGCTTTATACATTGGTTGTATGGCTTGATCTTTTTGCCTTACCACCACGGTACGACATAAATAAAAGACAATTTGGTTGGCGAAATCCAGTTAGGCACAGCCATTAACAGAAAATATTAAATTTTATTTGTACTATGTGAAACACTTCATTCCTGCCTTTCAATTTTCGAAATCCAATTACTTAGGATCAGGCTGTATGGCGTAGTTCCATTGCCTTTCCTTCGTGGAAGACAATACCTTCTCTCTGTACTATGTGACAGACTTGTCAAAATAATTTCACGTGCGCCATGTTGTTTTTCTACCTAAAGCCAATTCGAAAATTTTATATGGTATTTTTTCACTAAAAATAAAAAGTGAATTTAAACAAACGAAATTATGCCTAAATGTTCTTCCGGAAAATTCTAAGCATTGTGGTGTAAGCCATATCAAATTCTGTCCAGTAGTTTCGGAGATCTTTCCGGACAAACAGACAAACAAACAAACAAACAAACAAACAAACAAACAAACAAACCAACAAACAAACAATTTTTTTAAAAACTATTCTATCGTGTTCTGCTAATGATTTTAAGGCGACCTGTGTATTTTTTTTCTTAATATTTCGCAATTACAGATTTTTGTACCCCTACGATTTTATTATATATAGAGATGATACATTAAGGTAAACATGTTGCATTGACTTAAACTTTGTTCAATTCTTTAATTTATTGTTTTGAGTTGGCGTTTGTAATGCGGTTTTATTTTTCATTTCAATTTTAAACTTATTTATAAGTGATAAATTGACCTCATGACATATTGTATTTTGACAGTTCACCGCGATAAACCGCTTTATCATATCGGGTTTTGGTGGACGGGCTGACATTGTTTAATCAATACCGAAATAATGAATTTTATTATGATTGACATTATAAATTAATTAATTAAAGCTTGACATTATTAATTAAATTATATAAATTTGACATTGAAAATGAAATTAAGATGTAATTGTATTTTTTTAAATTATGTAACCATATAACTTGACATTATTGATGGATATCATTTGACTATATTTAAATGAATCTATATTAAATATTTGCACGTCGATTAACGACAGGATATGTTGGACTCAATAATGTACAAATATCTATCGCACCATGTTCTGGCAAATAAACATTATTATTATTATACATTTATTCAAAAAAGCATCTTAAATTTAAGTTTTTTACAATATATAGATATAAAAACACAAATATTATAAAAAACTTAAATCTAGGGTTCCACTGGCAGCGGAGCATGGCCCAAGCTACCGGTGGTTAGGGCTACAGGGAGAGGAATCTCCGAACGATACGTGCCGTGTCAAGAATCACCGCCTTCTGTATCTGGCCCTTGATCCACCCGTCAAGCGAGAGCCCCTTAAGATGTCGGTCGAGACTCTTCGCTATTAAACCGTTCGCAGAAACTACTATCGGAACAATGATCGTCGAGTCAACATCCCACATGGCGGTTACCTCGTGAGCCAAGTCAAGGTACTTGCTGACTTTGTCCTTCTCAGCTTTCACGAGATTCTCATCATGAGGGATAGTGATATCGACGAGCATTGCTCGGCGTTGGGACCGGTCGACCACCACGATATCAGGCTTATTGCAAGCAATATTCCTGTCCGTGATGATAGAGCGGTCCCAATAGAGCAACGCACGACCATTTTCAAGAACCGGCACTGGTGCGTACTTATAGTACGGCGTCTCAGTCTCGACAAGGCCGTATCGAATGGCAAGTTGCTGATGGATGATCCTGGCCACTAGGTTGTGTCTGTGCAAATACTCGCCGTTAGCAAGATGAGAACAACCAGAGATAATATGCCTGAGTGACTCTCCGGGACGGCGGCATGCCCGACAGATGTCGACGGTACCGTCCTTCAGGATATATTTTATTATTATTATTATTATTATTATTATCAAATTCAGTATGAAAGCCATATGAATTATTCATTGAATTTTGTAACCCCTTTTTTTTTTTTTTTTTTTTTTTTCGAGGGGAATGCGTGACCGCACCGTACTCGCCGTTGGCTAGACGACGAGCGTGTGTGGGGCTCTCCCGGCAGAGAGCCGGGCCTACCCACTAAACCCCCCGGTGTTCTCCCTGCCCTTATGGGCGCGCGTGGTAGGGTCCACACTGCGACTACCACTACCGACGCGCCCGGGCTAGCCCGACCTAACTGGTGGGGCTATCGCCAAGGGGGGATTGCCCGAGAACACTAGGGCAATCCCCAGACGGAGGGCCTTACGGCGACGTGCACGGGGCCAACCGTGCACGCAGGCCTCCACGGCAGGGTCATTAGGCGGGCATCGCTTGTGCGAATGCCCGCCTTCGCCTGCCTGTCCGTCTGCGGCGGATGGGAGCGGCTTGAGGATCATTCTCCCGCTCCCTCTCCGCGGCCTCCTTCTGCAAGATGACGTCCTCGCAGAAGGAGGTGACAGCCCCCCATTCCGCCTCGCCGCGGAGCATGGCCACGACCATGCTCGTCAGCGAGAGGTTTCCGTCACCCAGCGCAGCGATGAGTTCGCTGCGCTGGCGTCGCCAGGCCGGGCACACCAACAGGGTGTGCTCGGCAGTGTCGTCGGGAGCGTCGCAGTGATGACACTGCGGCGTTTCCTCCCGACGCGCGACCCGGTGCAGGTAGTGGCCAAAACAACCATGTCCGGTCAGTACCTGCACCATGCGGAACGAGAGACTGCCCTGCCGGCGCCCTACCCACTCCTCCAACACCGGACGTATCGCTTCTATCGTCCGGTGGCCGGCAGCTGGGAAGGCGAGCGCCTCACCCCATCGACGCAGAGCCTCCCTCTGCGCCTGGGTACGAACCCACTCCACTTCTTCAGGAGCGGATCGTCCCCCCCGTTCTCTGACAGAAACCCGATGTCGATACACCTCCGCATGGACGCGTGCATCGACATCCCACGGCGTTTGGCCCGCAAGAACGCAGGCCGCGCCGTGGCTGACCGTGCGATAAGCTCGCACGGCCCGGGTTGCTATGACCCTCTGCGGACGTCGCAAGAGGGCCACCGTTCGGGGGGAGAGGCACTCCGCCCACACCGGGGCTCCGTAGAGTGCCATCGACCGTATCACCCCGTGATACAGTCGACGGCACGCCGATCCTGGCCCTCCTACAGTAGGGAGGACCCGTCCGAGTGCGGCTGCGGCGGCACACAGCCGTGGAGTGAGGAGCTTGAAGTGCTCCTCGAAACTCCATCGGGGGTCCAGAACAAGGCCGAGGTACTTGAGGTGCGCCTCGACCGGTATACGGACCCCCTCCACTCGGACTCGGAGCCCCGGTGGGATCCTGCGACGGGGGGCGTGGAAACTCAGAATTTTGTAACCCCTGACAATCTCGATGTTAATACTCAAAATATTGAAGGATGCTGATCTTTAACTAATACGAGTAGTTTAACTTTATTTTTTTGGCTATCTACTCGTATATGCTTGAAGTGTAGGAATCAAAGTTTCAAAAAACGATGGATATTTTTATTACTAAAAAATATAATCATTAATATTAAAATCAAATTAGCAATCCTGACATGTATGTATGTTAATCTAGGTTTTAATTATTCTCCCCAAGTTGGCACCAAGGATACAAAATTTGGTTAACACGTTCATTACATCGTGCAAATTAATAAATACATCTGTGCGTTTACACAAATAGTTTTTGCAAATGTAAGAAATTTTAAATTGGAAAATATACTTAGCATGAAATTGTAGGCAGTTGTTAAAAGGTAGAGTATATTGTGTAATTTCGCCGGACAAAGAGCTTGCTTGAACGTTGTGGTATTCTGTAAGTTTGAATTTATATCGAGAGAGGACTTATCGCCATTCGCGTACTAGCTGGCACGTCAGACGAATGTTCTGTCGAAAGCGCCCGAACTGTCAAACGCGCGAAGTTATAGTCGTTAATACCGAAATGATCTAATTTTCTGCGCAAATTTCCTAATTTTTCTTTCCATAAGAACCTTCCACAAAGTATTAGAAAACTACAAAAAAACCGGCTAAGTGCGTGTCGGGCCACGCGCAGTGTAGGGTTCCGTAGCAAATGCCAACTTTGAGTTCACACTCACACCTCACAACACGTTGCTATTAAATTAGGCATTATAATTATAATTATTAAAGTTGCAATGATTTTATATTTCCTTAACTTCACGTGGTTCGTAAATTTATATTCAGTACTAATTTTCAATTAAATTTTACTTTGCCGAGTACATTTTATAAGTTGGTTGTTTATAACTTTTTAGTTTGTACTTAGTACTCAACTCTGATAGTTTTCCTTTAAACTTAGTTATATATACTACTGTTGTAATTTTTTTCACGTGTCCATATATAACCGTTTAGCAGATAGAGGGGGGGGGGGGGGGGGGGCATCTACCTCTAACAAAAATTTGCACTTTAAAACCAAATATTTCAGAAACGGATCCCTAAATCGATACATGGTGTGCTGAACCTTACATGATTTTTTTAAAGACCTATTCAACAATACCTCACACGATGGGTTAGTCGACAAAAAAAAATTACTCTACAATAAAAAAAATTTTTTTCAATATTTTTTTCTACCATTTTTTTGGCATGATTAATAAACATACCCATACCAAATTACAGCTTTCTAGTACTAATAGTCTCTGAGTAAAACCGCGGACAGACAGACAGATAGACAGAGAGACAGACATGGCGAAACTATAAGTGTTCCTTGTTTACTACGAAATCCTAAATAGGTGAAAGAAATCAGTAAAGTCGTTCTCAAGTTATGGCGTGACTAAGGGAAATAGAGATTCATTTTTAAGGTAGGTGTACATTAACGTAGTTCGCGGGCACAGCTAGTTTGAGGTATAAAATAAAACACTGACTGATCACGGTTTTATAACCGCCTCCGTGGTCTAGTGGTTGAGGCCACCGGGTGTCGATCGGGAGGTCCGGGGTTTAATTCCTCATGGGGGCAGAAGTTTTTTTGCTCGGTTTGGTTGGTGGTTGGACCTCTGCGACTGGCTAGCGACCGCCGACTTACCTAAGTTTGTCGCCATAGTAACAATTGGCTAGATGACAAAAAATTTTTTTTGCTTTAATAGAAGCTCATTCAAATAATAAACAGAAAGAAAAAATCGGTTTTCGAATAACTATAAAAACAACCGAGATATAAGGTATTAAAGATTTTTCTCCATCTCTTTCTAGCAAAACGGCAATTTACAAGGAGTCAATATGGCCGTACTCAACAATGACGTCACAGTTGATGTCGGATCTCTCTGTCTAATCGCCTTCAAATTAACAACTTAAAATGCTTGTATCTAAGGTATTTCTAAGCCGATTTTAATTCTAATTTCACAGGACTGCATCTTTTTCTACGGTATTTTAATATTTAATGACGAGATGTAAAAATTTGAATTCAGTCATCATCCCAATTATAATAGCATTGTTGTGTTTCGACAATTAGAGGTAATATAGCCAGTTCCTCATCCGTTGAGGAGTCCAGGAGAAGCTCGCTTCCACCTTCGGCCTCATCTTCACTTACCATCAGCTGAGATGAAGGCTAAGAGCTTTCCTGTCGTATGTTAAAAAAACCGGCCAAGTTCGAGTTGGGCCCATGAAGGGGTTCCGTACGATTTATGACGTATTAAAAAAACTACTTACTAGATCTCGTTCAAACCAATTTTTGGTGGAAGTTTACATGGTAATGTACATCATATAATTTTTTAGTTTTATCATTCGGTTATTTTAGAAGTTACAGGGGGGGGGGGGACGACACACATTTTACCACTTGTGGGGAGTGTCTCTCGCGCAAACTAGACAGACAGACAGACATGACGAATCTATAAGGGTTTCGTTTTTTGCCATTTGGCTACGGAACCCTAAAAATACCTCTAATTACTACATTTATATTACCTTGGCGATTACCTTTGCTGTGCAAAGGTGATAATGTAATAATTTAATTTGAATAAACGAATTTGATGAATATAGTGTTGCTAAAACAGAATAAGGATGAAAGTAAGTTTGAACAGTTGCCGCGATGACATTTACTTAATTTGAATAATTTTAAGGTTAAATCACCAACTTGCGTTTGCACGTTGCATTATTGTACAGATGACGCATACAGTTTTTACGAAACAATGGTTTTTTTCAAGCATAATTTAAAACATTGCTGCCCTATTTTTCATTATTCTTCTGCTTTCATTTTGATATAAAAAAAATTGTATTCAACTGTATTGTTCTACATTTTAATATGATTATTTTCATGCGTCAAAACACTTCAGAGTCAGTAAATGTGCAATCGTAGAGGGAGTTGAATGCAGCCTTTATTTCATTTGTATCCCTTATTGGTGATGAGCCATGAGGTCTGTGCATTCGCTCTGTATGGCGCCTAGGGTTTTTACGAATTCGAAATGCTGTGTCCGAAGAAATGTAAGTCTTTTGAAATAAGTTAAAAATGTCTCATGCAAAATTAGTTTCAAAAAAATTAGAATATTTTTGCGAGAAATTCTGATTCTGTTAAGGCATTTGCAGTCAATGCATGGAGAGAAGCGCGGATCCACCGTTGTGGGTACGACGGGCATGCCCACAACCCTAATAGACTTGACGTCACAATTTCATGGTGTACTGAAATTATTAGAGATCGATAGACTGATTTATTTATTTATTTATTGCAGGGAAACAAACAGTATACATTTTAAAATAATAAGCACATTAAAAATAGCACTGATGATATCCAATGCCTTAAGAAAAAAAAACGATGAATCTTAGTCTAGTCTTAGTCTCTTGACTTGATCGATTTTCGGGTGGCTGTGACCACAACCTTTTTTAAGAGCTAGATCAGCGTCTGCATGGAGATAGTCACGTAGGCATTTTAGATATAATATTAGTTTACCTTAAATATGTTATTGATGTATTAGAATTTTAAGGTTATGTATTATTTTATATAGTTTAAAATAATTTAAAACTATTCAATTTCATGTCATTTTATATCTCGGTACATCCCTTGTCTACACCATCCTAATGCTGAGTGGAAGAAAAAGCCTTAGGCATTATATGTGCATCTCTATAAATTTATCTTTAAACAAAGAATACTCGTAAATATGAAAATTCTAAATTGGTTAAGTAGTTTTTAAGTTTATTCATCGCAAATAAACATAGCTACAAACATCTAATGTGATTTCTAACAGATGAAACAATCACATTAAACGCACCGCTGCTGTTTGACAAAGGCGTTGCGAGCATACTTTAGGATTCGTGAAAAATATTTGCACAAGCATGCCTACACGATAGCGGCTGAAATTCATTAGTGGAGGCGGAACGAATGTTTCGAGTGTAAAGGTGAACGTCCTTGCGCGGTGCGGTGCGCCTGCGCAGCGAGCGCCGGCAGCTGCGCAGGTGTCCCCGAGACGAATGATCAACACCGAATGTGGGTCAGAGCAGGCTTCTGCTCCCGAAGAATAGTCAAAGAAAGTCAAAAGTCGGGGGAAAGTGAGGAGGTCCTCCAGACTGATTCTCGATTACGTCGATTTCCAACAGAGATTATCCATCTACGTGGAGGTTTACTTTAGACATCGTTATGCCGAACACATACCATTTTGACACCGAAATGTGGAAAAAATGTGATATGTGTGTATTCTTATTTTAGACTTTTCGTAAAATATTTTTGTCAGCTTAATATAACCATATTAGAATTTGACGCGAGGTGTTTGCGATATCGTGGGTTCGCGGAAGGATCAAAGCGCCTCCCCACGTGGACATCCGAGCCTGACTGCTCAGTGGGTATTGGATGCCTAATAGTGACAAAATGAAAACAAAGACTAAACTTTTACAATGCTTATTTTTGTTGGATGTAAACGTAGACGACACGGTTAGCGCAGAGGTCGAGTGATCGCCTACTGCGCAACGGGTCGCGGGTTCGATTCCCGCACGGGACAGATGTTTTGTATGGCCTACAGAAGTTTGTTCCGGTCTGGGCGTATGTGCATGTGATATTCTATGTTTGTAACTGCACCCACGATACAGGAGAAAATCCAAGTGTGGGGCGACGTTTTTAAAAAAAAAAAAAAAAAAAAACGCAACCAAGTTAGGTGTAAAAATAAGTTGTCATAATTTTTATTACTGACAATCTGTCTGACACTAAATATTTTTTTATATAATTTTATCTTATATAAATTATTTCTTCTGAGATGAACTGAGATACACATTCGTGTATTTTGCTTGAGATTCAGAAGCGAAGAGAAGGAGAATACATTTTCTATCATAGACAGTACAACAATTACATAGTATGTATTAACTTACTTAACCATAGAATGACTGGAGATTAATATTAATAATAGTTATTTGTTATACGTGAGTGCAAAGTTGCTTTTTAACCGCGTGTTCAACTTTGATGACCGAACAAGCGAAGGATTCTAAAATTGAATCACGAGCGCAGCGAGTGATTAAAAAATTAGAATCCTGAGCATGAGCGAGGGAATCAAAAGAGCACAAGGAGGTGAAAAATCTTTGCACTCGAGTGCAACACGTAACTTTTCATCCCCCCTCAGCGAGGAAATTAAAAACAAAAGTACACCAAGGAGAGTCAGTGTCTGAGTTTATAACAAATTTAAAAAAGTTGTATGATAAATTCGGCACCATAGACATTGAGTAAATAGGTTTAATAATGTTTTGAAATCACATACCTAGTGCACGCGATGTTCTAAATTCAAATTTAGAAAAGGAGAAAATTCTGGTCTTTTGGGACCAGCCGAGCGACAACACGTTTCATACCTAAGTGATTATTTAATAGTACGGATCGACTCGTGAGACACAGAAAGATCAGTGGCTATCTCTCTTAAGCTTGAATAAGGATTTTTAGTCACAATTTCCTCCACTTTTGCGATGTTAACTTCAGTTGAAGACGTTGATGGCCTACCAGGGCGAGGCAAATCTTCCATCACATCTTGACCGCTTTTGAACGCTTTGTAGTTACTTACCACTCATAAGCACATGTATACGATAAAGTCAATTCACAGTAAGCCTTCTGTAACATTTTCAGTGAAACATTTTCAGTGAATTCGAACACTAAATTCCATTGGGATGCAAAATTTTAGACAAACTCTGATATAATCTAACTAAAAATAGCACAGTATTTAATCTAAATAACAGATGCAACTCAAACTCAAACTCAAAAAAATGGAAAACAGTTCACACAACACAATATTTTTTTTTTGTGGAATACAAACAAAAAAAATATTGATATGAAACCAGGCAAATATTCAATGCAGATACTTTTTGACAGAATGTACATAAAAAATTACAGTCGAACATAGAACCATCCCCTTGTTTGAAGTCCGTTAAAAAGATTGTTGTTTAGCCGTTAAAAATGGTAAAAAAAAACTGTTGAAAAGGTCGATCAGGGCAAAAATCAGGGCGTGTTTTTTGATAATCAGTTGCTTTTTGAAAAACACATAGAGACTCTGGTTAGAAGCTGCTTCTATAGATTGAAAGTTTTGTATAAAATCAGAAATTTACAGTCCGAAGGTAAGGATCATGCTTTGTGAATATTTTGGTATACATTCAAGGCTGAATTATGGAGGTGTTGTCTATATTCCTCGACTTCTTTATAAAATAGCCGCTTAGTCCAACTCGTACGAAATGCCTGTGGCAGGTTCATTTTTAAGGTATCTCCATGAAGTCATATTACGCCGTTTTTAGGGTTCCGTAGCCAAATGGCAAAAACGGAACCCTTATAGATTCGTCATGTCTGTCTGTCCGTCCGTATGTCACAGTCACTTTTCCCCGAAACTATACGAACTACACTGTTGAAACTTGGTAAGTAAATGTATTCTGTGAACCGCATTAAGATTTTCATACAAAAATAGAAAAAATGCATTAAATTTGGGGGGTTCTCCATACATAGAACTGAAACCCAAAATTTTTTTTTTTTCATTAAACTCATACGTGTGGGGTATCTATGAATAGGTCTTCAAAAATTATATTGAGGTTTCTAATATCATTTTTTTCTAAACCGAATAGTTTGCGCGAGAGACACTTCCAAAGTGGTAAAATGTGTCCCCCCCCCCCCCCCTGTAACTTCTAAAATAAGAGAATGATAAAACTAAAAAAATATATGAAGTACATTACCATGAATGAATGAATGAATGAAACTTTATTTGCATAAATATGGTCACAATTAGATCTTGTATATAAAAAAACCATCATATTCTGCTGACTTGGTCAACGTGCAAATATTAACAGATATCGCCAATACAATATAAATTTAGAGCGTACATTATAAAATTGGATGAATTAAATTAAATACAGAGTCATAGTAATAAAAAGAAATAATGTCACTACAAATAGCCACACAGACAGACAATACAAACATGCACTCAAATTATATTTCAATATTTTTCATGTCAGAACTTATCATTTAAAAAGTCATTTAATTGGTAATACAATTTATCTAGTAATATGTCATATACATTTTTTTTAATTTCGAGTATGATGTCAGTTTTCTAATGTTAGGTGGTAATTTATTGAAAATTTTTATTGCCATACAATAACAATTGTTCGAATATACCTGTAATCTCTGGTACGGTCCATATAATTTGTCACCTATTTTACCTCTACGGTCTACACATTTATGTATTTGGAATAGGTGAATATGTTTATGAACAAATATACACATCTCATATATATATATAGACAAGGAAGCGGTAGTATGTTCAGTGCCTTGAATAAAGGCTTGCAGCTCTCTATAAACGTCCACCGAAAATTGGTTTGAACGAGATCTAGTAAGTAGTTTTTTTAATACGTCATAAGTCGTACGGAACCCTTCATGGGCGAGTCCTCAGCTCATCATTTATATTGCTGTGCCCATCAGGGTCCATAATTGTGCCTATACTATAACTACTTAAGAACCCATGTAAAAATTATGGTATGCAATAAAACATTTGAATTTGAATTTGAATTTGAATTTGAGTCCGACTCGCACTTGGAAGCACGGAGACAGCTTCACCTCGCGGCATCGATGTTTAACAGCATTAAATTCAGAAACCTGATTATCTTTTTTTAAAAGCTAAAGTCCGTTTCAACACGGATCATTGTTCTGAACCTAGATTACTACGTCCTCCCTTTATGTATACCCGCATCGAACAACAGCATTTACTGGCAGTTTTCGTGACCACGCGACAAAATGCTGGAATGACATTCCGCCGCCCATAAGAACCTTAAAATCTAAGCATACGTTCAGGAAAAGGATAAAAATTTACTTATGCAGAATAGTCAAACAAGGGAATTTCGAAACGTTTTGCATAGATTACGAAAGCCAATTCACACGACATTGAGTTCATTGAATAAAGAAACCTACTTCAATTACATTTTTTTTATTACTACTTATATATTTAATAATTTTTATAATACCATACACCAAAATAATATTACATTGAATACAAGATGACATAATTATGCTAATCAGACAATTAAACGTAAAGCTTTTAATGAGCAGGGCGTGCAACACTTTGGCTGAGTGACATAGACGTAGTTCCCTAGGCTGTAGCTGAAAATCAGTGATTTGCTCATGTCTTATGTGCAAAATAAATTAACGCTGAGCTATAATCTTTTTTTGCTGCTTCAGCACACATCCCTACAAGAAAAAAACGAAATAGATTCATTTAAGAAACTGTTTCTTGTTTACTTGCTAAGTAAGTCCATTTTTCTCGGGAATATAATCTATGTGAATACCTGCATTCTGTGTTTTCATGCAGATGAAAGCACTGATTGCACACTTGGTCTAAAACGGGCGCAACAAATAAACATTCGGGTAAACTCGCATCAAACTTATAACGGAAGCTGCGTCGATCTAAGTGGACGGACGTGCGCGCGCGCAACTTGCACGGCCATTGATAAAGCTCGCGATTTTTGCCGCCAGTCGCGAGCGCGCCGCCGACCGGAGCGCTTGTCCCGTGTTACGTGAGGCTATCGGTCGTAGCCCGATCACCAGAATCGAAACCACCGGCGCCCCGGGTGCCCCGGCCTGTTCTCCACTGGCATGGTAATTTGTGTTCAAATTCAATTGGATAGAGTTTGTTCTAACTCCCACCCGGACGTGTCCAGGGCGCTAGCCGCGTATTGTCTCATAGATGTAGATTGGTATAGTATTACGTAATATAAATGAGGAATTTAAATTATAAGATTTATTTCATCCATACAAACGTACCTAGATAGATAGTTGCTATGTTGTACTTATTTTTATATTTTAAACGAACAATTCAAATTATTGTAGGACGTACTTATTCCACTGCAAAAAATAATTTCAAATCAAATTGGTATATTAGTTGTATATCTATTATTTACAAATTAAATTAATACCATTAAGAAATTAAATTTACTGTCTAATAATTAAAGGGATGATAATGTAGAGTCAATGATAAATATGTAAAAAAGTTAACGTTTTTCGATACACATATACGCTAAGCTCGTGTGGCTGTTCGAAAATATAAAAATATATATAAAAAGACGACAACGATAATATGATGCAATGAGCAAGCAGAGACGCACATTGAAAATAGTGTTAGATATTGTAATATTTGGAGTAATAGGGCCAGGGCTGAGTCCCGCCGGCCTCGCTATCGGAGGACACGAAGGCTGCTGATTTGCGCAATCGCGGCAGACCCTATCACGTCCGTCGCTAAATTCAGCTGTGTGGGAATCATCTTTGTACTCATTATTAATGTTAATTTACGGCTCTACATGTCATTTTAAATAGAGCAGACAAGTATTCGCACATGTGCGTACGCCAACCGCATGTATCCCTCCGTCTTATCGCTCAATAGGTTCCGTTTACGATGTCACAAGCGGCAGTTATTTTACTAAAAAATCGTAGAGCTGACAATAAAGTATGCGAGGCAACAATGACTAAAACTTAAATTTATGCCTTGAAAATGTTATTTTGTTTTATCCACGAGTGTGTGGTTATGGTAGTTGTGGTTAAATATAATTTATCATCATTAAAGAAATATTGGAAGAGTTACCCGGTTACCAAATGTATTGAAAAAACTAACGTGCTTTTAGAACAAAATGTTTTAAGTTCAAACGACTGTCATATCTTCATCGTTAGGGTTTTTAGAAAAAACTAAAAAGTAGAAATAAAAAAAAAGATACCGAGTAAAAAGATACTTAGTTCAGTGGGCAAATTCTTAAAAAAACATAAAATACATACTGGGTTGTTTGTCTGCAAGATGCTATCGATTCAATGACGTTTTTATTTATTTTTCTGGGTACTAAAATGCTAAATGTGATATCTGAGTTTTAGTCGTAGTTTTTCGCACTTTGCTCACTTTTGCGTTTGCGGCAATATTTTAGTTACCATCCCAATTAGTTGCGTTTTTGTTTTCATTACATATGTCCTATTGATTTCCAGAAATTCACAGGCAAAATATAATAAAACAATTAAAGTTACGTCTTCGCGTTAAAAAAGGGCGTTGCATATAATCAAGGCAATGAAATGAATCAATACGTAAAATAACTAAAGATCAAATGTTATATATAGAGCCGACTGTAGGATATCTATCTATGATACTGAAAGAAAAACCACAAACTTAACCACGGGAAATGGGGATGGAATACGGAAATAGTACTCTCCCCAGCTGAATAAAATATGCACCAACTCTAAAATATCCATATTCCAACGCTACAATAATTTTTTAATATAAAAGATGACACCATAATTTTAATTTCTAGGTCAATCCCTATGTTTCGCGTTCATTTATTTGCTCAAACGTTCAGGCTTATGAAGTGTATATACGAGTACTTATATGTAAGTATAGTTGTGAAGTGGATGGTATTAGTAATTCGAAGTGAATCAGTTTTAATGTGATTAAAAAGAAATTCCACCAACGTTTTGTAAGTTTGTAGAGCTTAAACCTACTATGCTTATTATACAAGTTTTGACTCTACATTTAGCTTTTCTTTTCATTAAAGCTGAGTTTGTATACCATTTTTAATCAAAATACCGTGAAATCATATCATACACTTTTAAGTTAATATAATTTTCCTGAAAAAATATAGCGGGATTTCGTCCAAATCGTCCTTTCTAGGGGGACCCATGCCCGGGCCTGTGTGGGTTGTGGCTGGGACAAAGAAGGGAAATGAAAATAATGAATTTCTCTTGAATGATGAAAAATACTTAAAAGTAAACAAATCACTGAATCTTTCGTTAATTTTTTATTTATCATTTTTAAATGCATATTTCAACAAAGTTTATGATAGAAATTGAAGTATAAAAAAGAATACTTAATTTTTTTTCTGCGTTATGTAATGTATCTTTATGCAATAAAATGTATGTATATTTTATCATACTACTAGCTGCAAAAACCGCTTCGAGGTTTTTTTTATAATCATAATTATATTTTCACGAATTTTCCACAAAGTTAGCTACACACAACCTCATTATTTTCAACCTCATCTTTTACATTACACAGTTACATCTATCAATACACAACCATCATAATTCACGATGGGAAGCCTGAGGCTACTATCACGTATAAATACATTTACCTGTAATATGTAGTTTTTGCTGTAGAGTGGAATATACAAAAACACGTCCATTTTTCAATATATAGCCTTTTAAAATTATATATAAATAAATAAATATCGTACAAATTAATGTTATGATTTGATTTTGATTTATGCTAGTCTTAATATCTCGTTTAATTAACCTTTTCTGTAGCGGTACTGAAGCATACGCTTTACGCATTTGATACTAAAACAAAACTATAATATATAATTGTTAGGCCGTAAAATCATCTGCCAGTGCCGCGATTAACCTGTGAACTTCGTAACATATTTATTGAAACCTCTCAAGATGTCATCATGATAAAATTATGCGTTCATTTGACACCGAAGTGGCTCGGGTAATTATCATGTCTCCCTTATTTTATTTAAGTGCTTAAGGTAATCGGACGAAGCTGTTTTCTCTCGAAATGTTGAGCTTTTAGATATTTACGGGCATAGTGGTTACGTAATTTGCTGTGTATACACGGTTATTTTTTTTATCACCCTGGAAAATTTTAGGTACGCTTCAGGACACAACCATTATTATACCGGGTGTAACTGAACACCCCAATAACATTCAAGGGGCATATAAGTTTGATACTAAATGGACCTTCGGTGCTTGTCTGAGACCTGGAACCCCAATACTTTCAGAGTTATTTGATTTTAAACTGAAAACAAAAACTTTCAAGTGACAACCATAATCAGCTCTTAATACAAAAGAAATTTAAACACAAAATGACACGTGACAGACGTAATCATAGTATTCCTCGTACGCTTACGTAGGCCTGTCGGCACTTAATACCAAAAAATAATTTATTTAGTTTGTATGACGTGAGCGTAGTATTCCTCATACGCTTACGTAGGGCTGTCGGCACTTAATACCAAAAAATAATTTATTTAGTTTGTATGGGAAAAAAAAGTAGGTTTGTTAGCCCTAATATTTTTCCTATAGAATCTCTACTTCTGATGGATACATACCCTTAAATGTTATTGGGGTATTCAGTTACACCCTGTATAAAAAAAAATGAAAAAAAAATCTCTAAATTGCTGCTCTCGACTAATGCAGCATTTTTTGGATTTAAAAAAAAAAAAATATAAAATTAAGTGAGTTATTTTTTTTATTCATCATCATCATCATCATCACAGCTCATATACGTCCCCACCGAGGGATGTCGAGCCTACCCTATGTTAGGGTGATTAGGCCTTAGTCAACCACGCTGGCCCAGTGCGGATTGGTCGACTTCACATACATCATTGAATTTCTTCGCAGATGTATGCAGGTTGCCTCACGATGTTTTCCTTCACCGTAGGAGCGTCAGACAAATGTACATATGAAATTGGAAACGAAAAACACATTGGTACATGGCGAGTCTCGAACCCCGACCCCCCGATTGGAAGGCAAGTGCCGAAACCACAGCGCCACCGACGCTCATTTAATTCATACTTTTTATTCATTCGAGTATTTAAATCATTCTAATACCATGTCGTGAAGCGTCCCTTAAATTTTCCAGGGTATAATGAATATAATATATGTAATGAAAAAACAAGAAACACGTTGGATGTGCCTATGAAATTTAAGGGTTTCCCTCGATTTGCCTGGGATTCCATTATCGAATCAGGACATGGTGACAATGGGACCACCTCAGGAGTGTACCCTTTCGATTACTAAAAGAATTTTGAAAATCGGCCCACCAACGGCGGATTAATCGGTGAACATACATACAAAAAAGATACAGTCGAACATAGAGCCTCCTCCATTTTAACCGACTTCGAAAAAGGAGGAGGTTCTATGTTCAGATGTATCTATTTTTTTTCGAAGTCGGTTAAAAATCGCTCTAGTTCTGTCCATCTGAGGGTGTACCCGCGACCAGGTGACGTTGGCTTTCCATAAAGTGTCTTTCTCTGTACCTCTAACAAAGTGTGACGATGATGGATAGTGACGAGTTGCGTGTCGCGTATGACAAAGCTGAAAACCACAAAATTTTAGCGGTGACACTGATTTCACAACGCCATCGAAGGTATGCATGGTCTAGAACGACATCGACGGGGCGGCCACCTCGTACAAACTAATTCGCCATTGTCTGAGCTTTCTGTCGCCATTATGAATTACAACCTGTCATTAGCTGTCATAGCGTATAGGCTCAGAGGCGGGCTTGCGTAAAATATGCTGAGTATTGTGTGGCGTGCATCGGCTAAGGATAGTTTTCCACAGATGTCCAACAAAGCTTAGCTCTATGATTATATACTTTCAAAGGCGTAGCTGTAGTTCGTTTGATAGCTCAAACGAACTATTAACAAAATCACGTTGTTCACTCTACCAGTGGATCTTAGCTACTTCTTCATTCATAAAAGGCTTTAGTGACTGACTGAGGTATCAACGGAGAGCCCAAACTACTATTACTAGCTAGAAGCATGAAGTTCGGCTCATGTAGGCCTACAAGGGAAGAATTTTACAAAATTCCTAAAGGAAGCTGAGAGATTTCCACCCAAAAAATATAAGCAAAACCTAGTTCGCGGACATAGCTATGGTATAAATGAAGGAACTAAGAAGGGCAAAGTTTTATGCATACAGATCTTATTGTTCAATTCCTTTAATGATGATGCAACAAGGTATCTAGCAACTGAATAAACCTACAGAAATACAAACAAACTCAATTCCCATCCCACATCAAAGTATTCAAATTACACTTAGATCAGAGCACATGTATGAAAGTGAGAGTTTGATTTAGATTCCTGTAATTAAGGCCTCATTTAACGTAGACGTTAGGTGGTTGCAATAGGGTTTGAGTTTGCATAACGGGACGTCGAATTAAGTAGAACTGAAGTACAGTGCTCTATTGAAGTTCTAGGAAGTGGGATCTGCTTCAAACAGACTGTTAGTGTTCTGTGTAGTGATAGTTCTCTGGGTGTACTTGTGTACGTAAATATAGATTAGTGTTAGATTAGGATTAATACACAATAGTGCTGAGCCAAATACCGAACAAGCTTCGTAATGCTCATGACGTATATGTGTGTATTTAGCTTAATGGCTCTATAAACTTGAATTGGTACCAAAATACCCACTTCGGTTTAGATTTAGAACTTGACAACAACTGCAAATAACATTTAGTGACACGATTACGTATTCAAAATAGTTAATACTATTAGCCTTGCCGTTAATCTGTTAAAAAGTATGTAGAAGAGTAGAGTAGTACTATTATTATTAGTTATTGGTGCAAGTTATAAATAAACAATTAAATACATGTATGTTATGGTATGTTGGAGATGGGTTCAAATCCCGACCGAGACAAAAAAAAAATATTGTTTTAAAAGAAAAAGTTCCCATCTATAGACGCACGCACAGCCGTAACCGCTGATGGTAGAAACGTGAAATTTGGACAGTTGTTTTAATTCAAAATGCGGACGCACACTAAGATGGGATTTTAAAAAACTTTAACCCTGAAGGGATGAAATAGGTTGCAAGTTTGTATGGACTTTTTTAAATTAGCAACGATTTTGATAAAACTTGAGATTCATGCTCTTAAAAATATTTCATTAAACACGTGTTTCATGGTTTGATGGAATTCACCCCCTTAAGGTGCAAAATAGGGGTTGAAAGTTTCTATGGAAAATATTTAAAATCTGTAACAATTTCTATGAAATTTAATATTCGAGCTCCTAAATATAAATAAGAGTCTTGTATATAATGGTCTACAAAATTATTTTTCGGGAAAATATAAAATTTGGGAATACAATAATAACGCGGGCGAAGCCGCGAGCGGAAAGCGAGTTCTATATAAAAAATATATGGTTTGTTTCGAGCGAGCTTTATATAGTATAGATAGAATAGAATAGATATATGATTTGTTTTATTCTTGACCAATTTTCAAGAAATGTGTAAGGTGTCTAAATTACACATTTCTGACGATATTAACAGTGATAAAGACTATTTAAAGATTTCGTCGGGGCTAGTAAGATCTCGGTGGTCCGTCCACCAGGATCCCTTGGCCCGATCCCCTAGCCCTAGAGGATTTATTTATTTATTTCTTTCTATGAAAACTCCCTGTGAACTCGTCAGTTCATCAGAATCCCCAAACAAACGTTAGGTAACGACACGGTTAGCGCAGAGGCCCAGTGATCGCCTACTGCGCAACGGGTTCGATTCCCGTACGGGCCAAATATTTTGTATGGCCTACAGAAATTTGTTCCGGTCTGGGCGTACGTGCATATGGATTCATATTTGTAATTGCACCCACGCCACGACACAGGAGAAAAATCCTAGTGTGGGGCGAGGTTTTTTTATAAAAAAAAAGAAAAAAAAAGGCTGCAAGCACAGTACGAGTATAAACATTAAAGATAATTTGTACATGACAATATTTTATTTACTAGCCTACAAAATAAAAATGATGATATTTTGGTTGTGTTAAGCGCAGTATTGTCTTTTTGTAAACTTGTTTTAATATATAAATATTCTTTTTTATTTTAACTAAATTCCAACAAACAAACCTAAAGTGACACACGCGGCACACATTCTCCTAAAACGTGGCACTGGTTGTGTGGAGCCTGTTCTCTGGAATGGCAAGATTATTTTTTTCTCTTGTTTTTATAAGTATTATGAAAATTGCTATTATTATCGAATTCGTCATAATGTTTGTATACATAAACTAATTTATCATAAATATGCTGACTAGTTAAGGTAAGATATTAATTTCTTTCAATAATTCTCTGGTGCGAATTTATCGCAGTAATCCACATCACATAATAACGTGAAAATAAAACAAAATAGTTTTTGTAATCGAAAGCGTATACTCCCGAGGTGGTCCCATTGTCACCATGTCATGATCTGATGATGGGATACCATTTTTTTTCTCGGGGGGAAATGCGTAACCGCACCGTACCCGCCGTTGGCTAGACGGCGAGCGTGTGTGGGGCCCTCCCGGCATGGTGCCAGGCCTACCCACTAAAACCCCCCGGTGCTCTCCCTGCCCTTAGGTAAGGTCCACACTGCGACTGCACTACCCACGTGCCCGGGCAAGCCCGACCAATGGAAATCGAGGGAAAACCTTGAATTTTACAAAAAAATAAAACCGACTTCAAAAACACCAAAAAGTCATAAATAATATAAGAATACATACATCACAGTTTCAGCAAAACAAAGAGCAAGTCTAAAGCTCGCAAGGCAGATCAAAGCAGATCAGAAATCATCGTGAGGCCTTCTAGAGAAGAACAGGCAAGAAACTCGAAAGGTCAAATTTTTTATCTCCTCTTTTAAATAGCCATTTACAATTTTGGTTTTGTTACAAAGTCATTGAAAGTTTTAAAATTTAATCAGTAGGTATACTTAATACATACACTTAATAAAATGTCAGAAAAATGTTATAAGCTTAACACTAAGCATTATACAATAAATTATGTTGTTACTAAACATAACATCTGATAACTTACTTTAGCTAAAAATCTTTCACCATTAGAATGCTACATTATCCCTGATTAACATAGACTACAAAATTATTTTCCTACGGGAAAATATTAAATTCCCACGGGAAAACAAAAACAACAAGGGCGAAGCTGCGTAAAGTAAGGATAGTGCTTACTATAGAAGTTAATTGTCAAGCAAGCTTGAGCGCTTTCGAGATGAGTGAATTTGATTAATAACACGACAAGCTTCAATATTTCCACTTCAATAGTTTCGACGATTGTTACAATGGGCATTGTTACAAAATAATATCCAATTATTATAAGCAGTGGCACTCGCCGTATGAAACCCGATAGTTCGTTAGTTAATTAAGTGACAGTACTTTGTCACGTTCGTCGGAGAATCCTTAAAAATATCTGTGGGAGCGCGTGCTACTGACTCTTTAAGCCCGCGGGATGGGTGTGCGATTGTACTCGTACGCAATAACTGTCTGATCGGCCCCCTTAGACGAAAGCCACAAGCTAATTTTTTCGCAGTTGTTCCGCTGAGAAAATGCATGGAAATGATATTAACCTGTGTCATAATAGCATGAGTCAGACTCACGCAATTTTTTCTGCAGCTAATGTCATCTCCGTACATTATTTCGCGGAACGACTGCGGAAAAATAAACGTGTGGCTTTCGTCTAAGGGGTCAGGTTGTGGTAAGATTACAAAATAGTCGGCATTGTTTTAATGCACCGTTTATTAAGTTTTTATTATTCACTAGCTTCTGCTCGCGATTTTGTAAGCGTGTAGTTTATTTTACTGTATTATATTGTGTAATACAGTAAAATAAACCAATCCGCACTGGGCCAGCGTGGTTGACTAAGGCTTACACACACTAACTTAGGGTAGGCTCGAGCCCCTCGGTGGGGACATATCTATATGAGCTGTTATGATGATGATGATCGTGTAATAAAAAGACAACTTTGAACAATATTAACATGAGTCAACAAATTGGTTGAATTGACTTGATTCTTGTTCCTTAACGCGGTAGAGATATAAAAACCATTTTCAATTTTTATGGGAATTTTCCATTGATATGACTTGTGACACTAAAGAATGTAACAGATTTAACATCCGCCATGTAGCTTCGGCGGTTTTTCTTTATTTTTGGAATGAGGATTTCTCAGTTTAGTGTTAGAGTTTTGAAGTCCTTTTTTTTTTTTTTTTTTTTTTTTTTTTTTTTTTTTTATGGATGGCCCGGCAGATGACCTCCTCCCGCCTGATGTTAAGCGGTGAAAGAGGCCCAAATGAGTTGACAGATAAGAGTAGGGACGACATCCACTACGGATGACTCCGAAGGCCCTTACGCGTGTTTCTGTTAAGGAATGGAGAGGGAGGGATAAGGTTAAAGAGCTCCTCAGAGCATTCCCAATGGAACATTCGGTAAAAGGCGCTAAGAGAGGCGATGTCACGACGAAGTTGTAGAGGCTCGAGGGTGTTAGTTGCCTCTACATCGCCAATTATGCGAATAGCGCGACGCTGCAATCTGTCCAGAGCATCGAGGAGGTACTGAGCGGAGCCGTCCCAAAGGTGCGAGCAATATTCCACGCAAGACCTAACCTGAGTTTTATACAACAAGCATAGTTGGTCCGGCGCAAAATACCTACGCACCTTGTTCAGGACACCGAGTTTCCGTGAGGCAGTAGTTATGACGGATTCGATGTAGTCTCTGGGGTTCAGATCGCAGCGAATGATCATTCCGAGCAAGGTGATGTTGCTCTGTGTGTGAAGGGTTGTGCCCTTTTTTTTTTTTTTTTTACAAGAGAGAAAATACAGTCTTTACGGTATTCGACAAGGGCATTCAGCTGACTAGGCCACCCCTTGGATATGCAGGACTCGGGTAGAAGACCCACTACCGGCTAAAAACTCTCTAGATACTTAGACCTCCGTGGGGACACAATCGGGATCGGCGTTGGCCATTCCCCGATTGTGCCCCCTGGAGGGTTGCCTGGTGCCAGGGCTTACCTCTACGGAGGGGGTCGACAAGTATCTTGAGAAATTCGACCCCCCCAGACGGCCAAGCTAGGGGTGAAAAGTATCTCTCGGCCGGTGGTCATCCGGCCGAGCCATTTCAACCGCCAGCTTGCTAGGGGAGCTGGCGCGCGTTGAGAAACGCACGCCTCCTCCTCCCCAACCGCCTGCGCCGGAGCGGTGCGGCGAGAGGGTCATCCTCTCGCGCCCGCTCCGCAGCCTCCTTCTGCGAGATAACGTCCTCGCAGAAGGAGGCGACAGCCTCCCACGCCGCCGCGCTGGTCAGCATCTCCCGTGCGACGCTGGCCAGCGTGACGGGCGTACCCCTACCTAGGCCCAGCGCGAGGGCTAATGCATCGCGCTGGGGTCGCCAGGCCGGGCACTCCGAGAGGGTGTGCCCGGCAGTGTCGTCGGGAGCGCCGCAATGGTGACACTGCGGCGTCTGCTCCCTCCGTGCGACATGATGCAGATAATGTCCGAAGCACCCGTGCCCGGTCATCATCTGCACCATCCGGTAGGTGAGGCTGCCTCGCCGGCGCCCAACCCACTCCTCCAACACTGGACGAACGGCCTCGATCGTCCAGTGGCCGGCAGCTGGGTGGGCGAGCGTCTCGGCCCACTGGCGGAGAGCCTCCCTCTGCGCCAGTTGCCTCGCGCGCGCCACCTCCTGCGGGAGGGGCCGCTCCCCCCGACTCCTCGCTGCCACCCGATGTCGGTGCACGGCCGCAAGGACGCGTGCCTCGACATCCCACGGAGGCGAGCCCGCTAGAACGCAGGCCGCCCCGTGAGAGACCGTGCGGTAGGCCCGCACGGCCCGGGTGGCGATGACCCTCTGCGGCCTGCGCAGGAGGGCCATCGTTCGGGGGGCGAGACGCTCCGCCCAAATCGGGGCTCCGTACAGCGCCATCGACTTTATCACCGTCTGATAAAGTCGACGGCACGCTGCGCCCGGTCCCCCCACGTTGGGGAGGACCCGTCCGAGGGCTGCCGCGGCGGCAGACAGCCTTGGGGCGAGGAGCTTGAAATGCTCCTCGAAATCCCATCGCGGGTCCAGCACCAGACCGAGATACTTCATGGAGTTCTCGATCTGGACTTGGACCCCCTCCACTCGGACACGGAGCCCCGCCTGGGGTCTGCGTCGGCGCGGCGGCCTGAACGTCATGGCCGTCGTCTTCTCGACGGCCACGTCCAGCCCGAGGAGGCGGATGCGCCGGACGACCATCGTCGTGCCGACCGACGCACTGTGGGACATCCATAGGTCATAAATCTTAAAAACCTGCTTTCTTGTTTTACATTTTATTCCTTGTCGTTACATTGGATAGTTGCGGTACCTTCTGAAACTATAAATAGGTCAGTAATTAGAGTGCGCCTTCATTATCTATTGTGCATTCAAAGAGAGCGCATCGCCAATCGTAAATACTGTAATCAGTGAGTCATTAAAAAGCGTGACGTCATTTGTTGTCATTGCGGGACCTGTGAGTGCTGTGTGAGTTTTTTCTGAAATGGATATCCAAGAACAGGGTATGTAATAATTAATATTTTTATTTTTATTGTATCTTATTATATATTTTCTTTAGTATGTCATTGCTACGAGGCGACTTTTCTTGGAGTATTATATTTTAATATTCAAAGTTTGAATAAACTTTTAAATATGTTCCCACTCGCTCCGACTATGGAGGTATATTGCACCATAATCTTTAGACTTTCTTATCTTAGGAAAATTAAAACTTGGCTGCCCTTATCTGCCCTTTTGGCGATGACAAGGGTGCTACGGTTGCCAGATTATCTCGTAGCATTTGCTACGAAATTAGTTTATTTAGTCTTAGTGCTTTGTGTAGGTTTTGTGACTGAATTTTAACCGTTTTTTTTTTGTTTTAGGTAATTTATATATATGCTCGTTTTCAAGAATGCATATTCTTGAAATATGGCTAACTGTCAATACCGATAATGACTCGGAAAAGTGTCGTCAAGTCCTACAAAGTTTGTTGACTACTCTGAACGACGATGCTGAGAACATTGATATTCATTATTTAGAGAAAATTGTTAATAATTTATGTAAAGCTATTGCTCGATTCTGGAAAAAATGTAATAGGAATAAAACCAAGCTTTTATATAAGAATTCCGATTGGTTTAATGTTATTGAAAAAATTCAACTTGTGAAAAACAATAAGCAATGTACTCCGTCTGAAACGTCGCCGTGTCATTCACGTGGTCGTCCTCGAAAACCTATTACGCAATGTAGTAAAAGGACTAAACGTCGGAGAGTAGCTGATTTGTCAAAGTCTGATGATTCTACTGTGAGTGCATTGCTTGATGTTTCAGACTGTTCATTCGATTCGTGTATATCTAGAGTTAGCACTGATGATGTCTTGTCACTTGTGACTGATGCTCAGTTGACAAAACATCAGTATTTATTAATTAAAAACTTTGTTAATAGTAAGATTTCTCCTAATGTATTACCATGTTACCAACAAATTACTAAAGCGAAACAGAGATGTTACCCTTCTAATATAACTGTTTCCGAGTCTTCAGCTGAAGTTGAATTACAAAGTCTTTTTGATCACACAGCTTCTCGAATCCTTGAATCTCAAAAAGAGGTCTTAGATCAGATTCCTGATGATTGTTTGTCTAATATCTCTTTACTTGGGAAATGGGGATTCGATGGCAGCACTGGACATAGTGAATACAAACAATTTTTTTCAGATTCAACTTTAGAAGATAGTAGTTTGTTTGTAACATCTTATGTACCCCTTCAAATTATTGTAAAATTAGCTGAAGATAATTGTAAAATTTTATGGAAAAATCCTCGACCCTCTTCCACTAGGTACTGCCGTCCTATTCGATTTCAATTTTTGAAAGAAAGCACAGCAGTGTCTTTGCAAGAGGAAGCTTATTTTAAGGATAAAATTGAAAGTTTGCAACCTACTTTTATTCAGATCGACAATCGTGAATTGGTCGTTTCTCATAAGTTGCAGCTTTCAATGGTAGATGGTAAAATTTGTAGTGCTTTAAGTGAAACATCTACAAGTAGATGTTATATATGTAATGCTACCCCTAAAGAGATGAATAAAATAGACGAATGTTTACAAAAACCTGTAATAGAGAGTAGATACCAATTTGGATTATCACCACTACATTCTTGGATACGTTTCTTCGAATATTTTATTCATCTTTCATATAGATTAGACATAAAAAAATGGCAAGTTAGGCTAGATAGTGATAAACAATTGTTATCAAATAAAAAACAATATGTACAGTCCCAGTTTAGGGAACGATTAGGTTTAATAGTTGACAAGCCGCGTAGTGGTGGAAGCGGGACGTCTAACGACGGAAACACGGCCAGGAAGTTTTTTTTGGAATCAGCTGTATCTGCTGAAATTACAGGTTTGAATAAGGATCTCATAGATCGTTGTTGTGTAATATTACAAACGTTATCTTCTGGACATAAAATTAATGAATGCAAGTTTAAAGACTATGCATTACAAACAGCATACAGCCTGGTCGAGGAATATCCGTGGTATAGTCTTCCTGCTTCTGTCCACAAGGTGCTCGTACATGGATCAGATATTATAAGTTATGCATTGTTATCTATAGGAGAACTTTTCGAAGAAGCTGCTGAAGCGACAAATAAGTATATCAAAATTTATAGACGAAGTCACACTCGAAAAATGTCACGTGAAGTTACCAATCAAGATTTAATACAACGACTATTATTACATTCAGATCCTTATATTACAAGTCTCGGAAACTTCCCCCTAAAAAGAAAAATACTCTGTCACAAAGTGTAATAGAATTGTTACATGTTTAATATTGTTAGAATAAGAATAATTTATTTGTATTTTGTTAGTTGTTTTGTTTTTTTTTTGTATTTAATTAATTTTAATTTATTTATTTCTATTATTTTATTATAATTAAATAATGTTATCAATGTTTTGACTCTTATTTTATTTAAAATATATGTTTTACATTCCAATTTTTAAGTGTTTGTTCATGATAAATTTAGGTAAAAGTATGTTATTGTTTATATTTGTTTTTTACTGAAGTAAACGTTTTTTATTCCGTAAATACATGTACTTCTTTCATTTTAATGTTCCTAAAACACTTTTACAACTATAAGTCACTAAAATAATACAATGTATTGATAGTAACAGGACTTTAACTATTTATGACCGCCCTTGTATGGAGCGTGTCCCTCTGTGCGACGCCAGGTGGACCGCCTCCTCGTACGTGCGCCCCTTCGCCGCGACAAGGGTGTCGTCGGCGAAGCAGACAACCTCCATATTCGGCAGGAGGTTGCCCCGCAGAACCCAGTTGTACCCCAGGTTCCAGAGCAGAGGGCCCAGCACGGAACCCTGGGGTACTCCCGCCGCCAGAAGGGTTGTGCCCTGGAGAGAAGGAAGGGGGAAGTCCTTCCTAAGAGGCGCTTACATAGGTCAACGAATCCCTGTAGCGAATTTAATTTCCAGCTCCAGTGATTTAGACTCTACGTTGATAACTTAGTTAGTCTCTCCCCCCCCCCCCCCCCCCTTCCGAAGCCTTAAATAAATACAGATTAAGTATATATTCTGTCCTCCTCTGTGAGGAAATGAAAAACTTGGATGTAAACCGTTTTCGATGCAGTTGACAAATTGTCCACTACATAGAGATATAGTATGTGGGTAATAGTGATGATGTTGAATACAGTATGTTTAAAAAAAATGTATTCACTGCACAAGTGCACAATGTAGGAAAAACGTCGAAATCTGAGTGCAAAACTGCATTTTATCCGCTAACGTGGAAAGATTTTTAATTTTTTTAAATTCGATACTTTGTGTGCTTACTTTTTCAATAATTTTTTATGTCACCAGTCTACTGAAAATGCATTAAGTTATAATTATTTCATATCAGTGTATCAGCCTTATTTTCCTGAATAATCGCAATGGCTCATGTCTAACAGTAAGCGCGTAAAAAAAGTAACTTTGAATATTACCAATCGTAGTAATTTTACTTTTAGTTTTTAAAATAAATAAATAAGTACCAATTTAATAAATTGGTACTTATTTATTGAAAAATTGAGTTTCGCTCGGCAGCAAACTTATTTTGCTTCTGGTACCTTTGAATCCCTCGCCAAGCTCATGGTTATTGTTTAAGAAAAAATCTATCACCGATCGCCATGAAATGACTAGACATCGCGGTAGATTTTTGTTACACAATCAAGGGGTTGGATTCAATTCAAGTACTCGTGCCAAAAAACAACTTTGCAACCTTACGTAACAAATAAGTACAAGTATTGTCTATCTGTCTACCGAGCAGAAGGCAAGCCGCTGGATGCGGGAGGCGCAGGGCCTCGGGGATCGGTTTGGATATCCCTGGGGGAGGCCTATGTCCAACAGTGGGCGTCTCTTGGCTGAAATGATGATGATGAACGTTTTATAGTTTCTCATCATCACACATAAATTTGCAGAAATCATGAAGCAATACAGACGTTAGCAAAACCAACCTAAATATTTTGACAGTGTGTACAATTTGCATGCAGAGGTTCAATAAGCCTCTTATATTGTGATATTTTTGCTCACACCATGGGATATGGACAACATGTTGATATTCCGTTACAGCCAGAGCTTGGGGACTATATGCTCATTTTTATATTGCGTGATACTTCAACCGGAAGAAACTGAAATCGTATGTTACTAAATAGACTGTGTTCAAAATGGATCACTGAAATCAGTGACATAAGAAAATCAGTAAATGAAAAACCTTGTTTTTAAGTCGAGTTATAATTTAATACAGCACGCAGAATGCTAGAGCGAGTAGAACAATAAAATAAATATTTAACAAACTCTATATTGCATATAAAACATATCAGAAAGAAATAAATACATAAGTTGAAACACGTACAACTGTGGACTTATGTATACAAGAGATTCCAGCCGATGTAACTGGCTGTATGGAGACATATATTTGTAGAAAAGCTTAAAAATGCAACTGATATTCCTAGACAAATATACTCACACATACATATAATGCATATAAACATACAAACACACCACGTAGAATATATCAATACAGAAAAATAATATAAATTATTCTAGTGGTTTTCCGAAAAAGAATGTAAGCAAATTACAAGCTAATCGTGTTAATGGTCGTAAGTTATCGGCTGGGTTCACGTGGCCTAGACCTATTTAACTTGTCCAAATGCTATAGGCCAAGCCAATTCATTATTAAGCTTTCCTTAATTTCTATAGGTTTTTTGATACTTTGATTTCTAAGACCAACAGTATTAAGTTTGTTTTTAGAAATTAAAACCCATTTATTTCCTCACTTTTTCGCTTATATTTAGCCAAACTTATTTTCTGGCTATTTGCGTAGTACAAAATCTTACTTCCAAATATATCTTTTTTCGTCTGGTTAACATTTTTCTGTAATTGTTAACTTTTGATGACAGGTTTTTTCAAGTTGATAGTTAACATGCAGTCTAATGTGGTTCCTTTTATTATGTCAAAAATATATATATTAGGGTCATTGGTATATCTATCTATCTATCTATTTTAACATAGTTATAATTTAATTGAGTTTCTTAAAGTAAGGATCTTAGGTAAGGACTAACTTCTAATACTAATGGTACGTATGTATCGGTTTCGCGCACACTGGTGTTACCGGCAGACGACTGACCAATCCACATTTGAAACATCGAATTGATAACTTAACGTTGCACAGATGAAATATAATTTTCGTGACCCAAAACTGAAATCTTACACCGTGCAGTAATTAGCTTGTATGTTTTAATGAAGATTAGTGTCACTGTTCCTAACCCAATAAAACCGGGTCACAATTCCAGTGGTGCGCGCGGACTGTCCACAGCCGCCCGTTCGCATGGCGATTGTCGGACGCAACATTACGTGAGATGACTTAAAAAAATACATCGCGATATAACTTCGATTGATATTTAGTTACAGTGTCAGTCCGATGTTCTGTTTCATTTATTAACTGTCAGTCATATCAGTTCACCGGTATAGTTTTTATGATGACGATAATTTGAACGTAACTTAACTGATTACGATATATGTAGTATGAAAACTAACTGACACCATTTTGATATTTTATTTTGCGTTGTTCGGATAAATATTTATTATAATATTTGCTCGTTTGGTAAATGTGTAGTTAAGTTTATACAAACTATTCCTAGTTTACAGTATTATTTCAAAGCTAGTTTTAAACGTTTAAATATTTTTAAGTGAAACTTTTTACATCGCCTCAAATTTTTTCGTCCATCTATCGCATGTGACATTACACAAAAACATGAGATCTTTAATTTCACTGCTTCATATAGGTCAGACAGAATTGGTCTATTCGTTAGATCTTCGACTTTGAAGCTGTGGGCCAGTGGTTCGATCCTGGTGTAGAGCGTTATTTTTTTACAATTTTTGTTTTTTTTCTATTTACTTATAATTTTCTTAGCAGAAAAAAAAGATTTAAGTTAAGATTAGAAACGAGATTGTAATACCCAAAATCCAGTAATGTTCCCAAAATTCTTAGTTGAATGCCTACGATCCGAAAAAAAGTTTCGCTTGCATCGTGGTTTCATAAAACCACACAATGATGTTTAATAATTCTCGATCTTAAAATCAAGAAGATAGTTGCAAAGATCGGAAGTTATACCAGAAAAAAAATTATGAAGGCTTCTTAAAGATGACTTGAACTTATAAGAAAAGTTTAAAGCTAAAACTGCCTAATCTTTAATAATATCTTTAGTAATTTAAAATAAAGTATGCACTTATTGCGTTATATATTTGAACTTTTGGTATAAACAAAAGCCCTTTAACTTGTACATCATATAACATGACATTAAAGTGAACAATTGGAATCAAAATCATTGTACTGACAAGCCAATGAGCTCATGGACTGTTCTCTGTGACGGCTGTGAACTACTCGCATATACGAATTACACTGTAAGTAAGTAATGTTTGTTTATTGCGAAATATCTGTACAGATTTTGTAGAGCTACGCCTGCAAACTGCCATACTTTGTAACTTGTTGTAATACTGATAATTGTGATACAGGAAAAATTTAAGGCTTCAGGATTATTCTTATAAACAATACAATATTCTCGTTTTTTGGAGCGCTTCGTGGTCGATTTCATATTAAAACCATTTTTAAAATCAAGCATTTATTTTAATGCTCTAAAAAGAAGAAAATAAACTTTTATTTTTATAACTTTATCCTATAAAAACATAAAAGTGTTTTTCTTAGAATTATCAATATCAAACAAAATAAGTATTGTATTATTGCTTATCTACCTTCTCGCGACAAGCTTTTATATTATAATGAAAAGTTGTTTTAGCTTTTTTGAAGACGTTCTTGCTGCTGGATCGATTTATATGTCGGTGTAGTTTGTTCCACAGTCTAATTGCAGTGACCCTGAAGGAATTAGACAGAAACTTAGAGTTATGAAGTGGCATCTGGAGTTGAGGATTTCCATTGGAGCGAAGATTCTGCGATTAGATGTTGTTGACACTACTATAAATGAAATAGCTTTATGAATGCTTGGCACTATGAATGAATTATTGACTGCTTGATGAAAAATGAATGAAAATGAAAAAGTTCAGCATAGATATATAAAAAAATCTATAGTTAAAAAAACATTTTTATAAACAAGCTTTTATATTAATGCTATTTTTTGAAAATATAACAGCTAATTCGTAAGCTAAAAAAAAGAGGAAAAAGTTCATAGAAAAAGCTCCGATGAAAAAGATTCGAGGGAAAGACGCACATGTCAACTAAATTTAGTTGCAAGATGCAAATGTGGCTCTACTTTTTCATTGATATCCAAATTATTATAAAAATATTAGTTGCTGTATCTTTACGTGTTTGGAACTTAAAAAAACTGTACTTACTCAACAGTAAAAAAACTCAAGAACTAATTACGACCCTCATTATAATGAATTACCAAGAGTGAATCAATGTCGATATACGAGAATCTGGACGTGGCCGAGGGCCCTATTTTGGAATTATTCGCCCTGTGCCGAATGCTTGATTTGTATTGGTTTTCGTTTGACATATTTTTCATTTTGCAATCGACCAACTGAAATTAGCGGGCCCAACCCAACGAGTCATTCAACAATTTCAACATAGGGGTTCTTGGGCTCCATTCTTGAATCACTCATCTGGCGTTGAGCACCGTCTCTATTTCTATTGATTCACCGCACGATTTCCATTGATTTTCGCTTCGTTTTCGAAAAATCAATAGAATATTGCGACGAAAATCGATATAACTTTGGTTTTCGTCGAAAATGAAACTGAAATCAATAGAAAGCGAGCAAGACGAATGCCACCGGGCAAATCTTCTAATATATAAAAATCTCGTGTCACAGTGTTTGTTATCGAACTCCCCCGAAACGGCTTCACCAAATTTATGAATAAAAGACTCATATATGGTATGATGATTATTTTTATGATTATATGGTAGGTCTGAGAATAAGTCGTAGGTAAATAATAATTTATACCCATAGGTGATAGGGGTGGCCCTTTCCATAACTTTTTGAATGTCGAACTTTATTCAAGCGAAGCGTTGTTCGCGGGCGCAGCTAGTTATTCTATAATAGGGCCCCGGAGCTTTATTAGCGCTTTTCAAGAGTATGTTGCACTTAATTTCTATTGATTTGCGTTCAGTTTTGATTTCCGACAAAAATCAATATTTTTTTGTTTCTCGTCAAGTAAAAATTAATTGGGCACAGACGATCAACGCCAGGCGAATGATTCAATAATAGAACCCCGGGGCCTTATTTTTGAAATACTCGTTTGTCGCACACGTCGCGTGCTATTTCACTCACCTAGCGACGAGTGGTCGTGTTGGCTAGTTTCAGTTAATCGAAAAATAATGCTCTTTTGAAGTCACATACGTCGCTTGCCATTAAACGAGCGGTAGAGTCTACTTAGTTTCAGTCGCTCGATTACAAATTGTGAATATCGTCGATATCAGTAATGTCGAACGAAAATCACTAGACATAAAGTGCTCGGCGAAAGACGAATGATTCAAAATAGAGCAAGAGCTATTTCGACTAATTAATATTCTTAATTGCACCTTCAAAATCGATAGTCCCGTGCGGGATCGGCCGCGGTCCAGATTTATTATCCTTCTATACCTATCTTTAAAAAATCACTGTAATTAGAACCGATTCGTTTCAATTCCATTTAAGATTATAAATCGAAATCAATCCATGAACGCCATTGGTGTTTGTTTCTTTTTTACAAAACCGAGGCAAAGGCACTACGAGTATGTTGGTTTTATTTATGGGGATTATGCCGATGCTTCATTGAATGAGCAGTTTTGTATTATGAAAGTTTATGTTTATCGGATTGACATGTTTATTAAGTCAATAAGACATTTAGCGGAACACAATTGAATTAAAACAATGAAGCCTTTCGAGGATTAAAACTAGACCGCATTCCATAAAGTCAAAGTCTAATTATCGTAAGCTTAAACAGGGAGTTGAATAATCATCAATATTATCTCAGTCGCTATACGTTCACTGCTGGGCAAGGCCTGCCCTAGAAAGGGGGGGACGGACGAAGAGTTTGGCTCACTCCCAAGTTCTCTCAACTCTTACTTTTTGTTTTTTGTTTCTTTTTTTATAATACACATATTTCAATGTACACATTTCATACCTATTTATATTATTTTTAGTTTCATTGGCGTATCTAGAGTTTTTTCAGGGGTCTCATGATTTTTGTGTGAAGCTATTAGTATTTTGGCGCCTGCCTTTCATAGAATTTTGAATCGGTAGCTTAACATCGTGGACCGTGCCCGCCTGCCTGAACTCAATATACGCCTATATTTACTTTGTTTTTCACCGATATATTATTTTATAAAACCACCGTTTTTGCAGTGCCCTTTTTCGAATAGCCTATTCTCAATTTAAATGAATTTTTAAAGCAGCTTATACAGCTACTAGCTGTGCCCGCAGCTTCGGTTGCGTAACGTGATGATATATAGCCTGTACCCTTCTTCGATGGGTTATCCAACACTCAAATATACTTTTAATTGGACCGGTACTTCCTGAGATTAGCGCGTTCAACCAGCCAAATAAATTCTTAAGCTCTATAATATTAGTAAGTGAAGTATAGATTAGTTCTATAAATTACAAAATCTATTGAAACGCATACACTCTTGACTGCGCTTTGCTTGAGCACGCGCAAGGGTCGAGTCGTCGAACCTTGATGAATACAGACCGCGAGGCGTCGATGCTGTCGATGCAGCTCCCACCGGCCGTGATTGATGGGCCGATAATCAAATCAATACTACCAAAAACTAGTTTCAAGCCGAAAGCACAATAACTGTACGGCTCGAGCAATGTTTCTTCACTTTGGATTGCAATGGATTTTATAAATCTCATTAGTTCTCAAATTTTTAATTCACTATCTCAACACAAGAAAATGAAAGGTAAACATTTTTTTAAGTTAAATGGTTTTATTGAAAAGAAAGATAATGATGATATAAATAATGTACTAAAAACTAAACAGTGATTAGGTAGGTTCTAGGTACTAGTCTTCACACCATTCTCTCATCAATTTAGTTAGGGCATTGATCAGACGCAAAAATAAAACCATAGGGTGCGTTGGCGTGAGATTTGACAGTTTGACAACTTGTAACGGAGTTCGACGTAACGCGCTCCTACTATACTGGGCATTATTTTAAAGTTTTTTGATTATTTTTAATTAGTTTATCACGCATAATAACATTTACAAAATAATGATTTTCAATCTTATAATATTCCCTTATACGATATAAACCTAATTTAAAAAATATTTGCGTTTAACCCTTAACAACCCACAAGTGTCTCGCGGACAAATTTTTAAATTCAAAGATGTATAAAAACGAAAATATTTATTTCTGCGTAAAATCGTTTTATCTAATCTATTCCTATGGTTTACTGAATACAAACGTGCAATAAAATATATTTAATATTATATGTCTATTATTAATTATTAACAAACCAAAAAAGTAACTCATCAACCCACAAGTGTCCACTAGACACAATAGCAATTCGTAGCAGAAGTGTGTGGGGTATGTCGGTTATTTTTGTTTATATTCATTAAATTTTAGAATCTTGATGGGTATACCAGTATATCACAGTGTATTATTTGTGTTACAATAATAACTCACAGTACATCAATTGTGTTACAATGATATCGTTGTGCTTATACTTTTAATTGCTTGTTTGGTTTTAGTTTCCATTTTTTATACAACTAAGTTGGCAAACAATCAAACTGCCCACCTGATGGTAAGTGGTGACAGACACCTATAATACATGTAGCTCTTGTGAGATTCGCAGCAAAACTGCAACCCCCACAAGAACCACAGTGTACGTTGCCAACTTGTGACATAAATGTAAAGTCATGGTACCCAATAATTTCACTGTCATATCTTACCCTTCAAACCGGAACGCAGCAATGCAAGCACTGCTGCTTTGCGGCAAAAATAGGTAAGATGGAGGAACCCAAGCAGAGGACCCTGGTACAGAGTCTCCCACCGGTAACGACCGAGCGTTTCTACTCAAATACTCAGTCATTGCGATAAAGTGATCGTGCTCGGACTTGTTTTTTATCAAAGAAATGTGGTAAAATAGAGTAACAGCGAAAGAAATACAACAGACTCTTGATGAAATTGGCGCTGAAAATATTTTGTTTCGTGAGGATGATAGTGATGCTGAAAATGGTTGTGTTGATAGTTGTTCGGAAAATGAAAATAACGCGACAGAACTAACCGATGAGGGTTTTAGAGGCTGGTTCTGTCGCGTTACTTTCATTGTCTGACTATCAACACAAATATTTTCATCATTACTATCATCCTCACGCTATCACAATAATCACATTATATTTTACGAAAATATCCAGGGCCTACAAACAGTGCAATCGCAACGTAATCAACGAATGTGCTCTGTTATCTGTAAAAAATCATTTGCAATAACTGTGAATAATTTTTATAGTAGCCTTTGTTATTTTATTTTAGTTATAAATTGTAGTACTTTGAAGGTAATATATATTTCGTTCGTTCGTGTATAATAAGGAATTAAAGTAATTTTGTACGAATTCTTTTCGCAATATTCTCTTTATTTTCGTTGAAATACCTTCTATTTTTTATGTGTCCGTCAGACACTACTGGTCAGTTATGTTACTAAAGCATACTGGGTTGTTAAGGGTTAATGTCAATATCTCTATTTAGTCAAGTGTGAACCTTTTGATAATGGTGTCACGAGGACACGAGGAAAAAAAATCTCGTGGCATTGGCGTGACAAAACGGTGTGACGGTGGGACCACGAATACCCGAGGGGGAGAAGGCGCTTGTGCGAACTAGCTCTCACAGTAACGCGGTTGGTACTGCAGCAAAGATAGGGCTGCAAATTCGCGTGACTGTATGCAAGCTATGTAGTTGAAAACAACAGAGTCCTTTGACCGGGCCACGGCTGCGGCAGTGGGATGCGGCACGCGCTAATAGCGTCCAATTGGGGACAAGACCGCCGCAGCTGCCCGCCGACCACTCGCTCAGAGGAAAGATGCACAAACAATAGAGATAGTTCACGCAATGTAATGGAGATGCGCAGTTGCGCACGGGCCTATTAAACCGCATGTCAACTAAGGAATGACTCTTTAGATCCACCCGCTAGCAGCTGCAAGTCACGACCTATAGTGCCTAACCTAACTTTAGATAGAGAAAAGTAGTTCTCATTAGGTAGCAGTTTTTTTTTAATTTGCTCTAATTTTTAGTATTCAGTATAATCTCATTTTTATTGGTAAGCGCTTAAATACGCGCTAGCTTTGATTCTTATGATGAATTCCAATAGATTTTAACATTTTCATTATTGTTTAATTACAGTAATGGCACATACTATTATTTTTTTGTGTAACTAAATATTTTAATACTACAAATAACTATAGAATTAAGAAGAACGATAAAATAGATGCGCGACTCGCCTTACCTTAAGTAGACAGTGGTTGTTAGTACAAAAAAATGAAATGAAAAAAATGCCTAAGTTAAAACAAAAACATTGAAATCATGGACCATGAGTCTGTGTTTAAAACCTAATTTTAAGGCTTAGTTACTTGTAAATTCGTTTCTTTTATTCACGGCTTAAGATTTTTTTCATTTTTAGACCCACCAACTAGTACGAAAACGGAAAATAGTGTAGTTTCTTAACTGAAAAATAAGACAAAAATGGTTGGTAGCTGGTTGCGAAACAGTGAAAAAATCCTTTTGGTTACGAAACTTTGCTTACGAATGTGGCGGTAGGGCTCTCATCGTCACCTACCATGAGGTGAGATGAAGGTCATAAACGCTTCTTCTCTATTGTGTTAAAGAATAATGAGGACCAAAGCTAAAACATGTAGTAAGTTAATAGAATGGCTGGCAATCTCCAAACTTGTAACCAATATTGTAATTAAAAAGAGGACACAATTTAGACCTTTCGGGTTGTCTTGGCTGTTATTCTCTTGAAAGCATGTAGTCATTTTTTTCCTTCTACTTTTTGTTTTGTTTTTGAAGGCCATGAGTAAAGGCCTTTTGTTTTATATATTTATTTATATCATATGTGGAACGTGTTGTTGAATAAAGCTTAATTATTTTTTGAATTATGAATAAGCTCTCTTGATCGCGCTTAAATTGAACTTTAACCATAGGAATGAAATGAATTAAATGAAAAATAAAATATCCTAACCAATAATATTTTGTAATGTATAGTTATAATAGTGAAAAATTTAAAAAAATTTAAATACTTTCATAGAATACACAACACTAAATTTCAAGCTCCAAAAAATGTGCATAGTGGTCGTAATGAAAGTTTAAAGAATTGTATATATAGTACATAATATGTGGAATGTGTCCTGGTTTTTAGTGCATCAACGCTGCTGTTTGGGGGTTATGCACGCCAATCGCGAAACTGTAACACCTCTCATACAATACACTAGTGCATATACCAGATACTCTTGGAGTATCAAAATTTTCATTCAAAACTGATCTACGAGCCTTCTCGTTTTGTCACATTACCTCAATGACATTATTCCATATTGTCCAAAACTTGTCGAATAAACGCCGGCCATATCCGCGTACAAGAAGCGGTCGGTAGGATTAATGGGAGCCAGTCGTGCATCGTAACCGCGAACGTCGTAAACTTAATTCTATCGCGGCCGATATCTTGTGCGCGTGCGTTTCTATATCACTTCATCTGTCATTTAGTCCCGGAGATAGGAGGCACGTTCGATAATTGTATTGAATACATTGTCAAGTTATCTGAGAACAATAATAGTATATTATGTTTACGACGCAGGATTGAGATGTTTTTGTACTTTGTATTATGCCCTCGCTAACGGCTTGCATTTCTCTGAGCCATGTGTAATTTCAATGCCCGTGATAGTAATATAATTCTGGCTTCTAAGTGATTCAAAAGCAAATAATACATTTATTTATTAATTTAAATTCAAATTTATATTCTGATCAAAGTTTACAGTGTTTGTTCAATATTTATATCTAGTTTCTTGATTGATTTGTTACGGATGGGTATAGCATATCTTAGTATCTATAATACTCGTATTATGTCAATTCTCGTTCTTTTACTAGCCTTTCAGTTCTAAAACAAAATTTACAAATATGAATTAGAAATGTTGAAACGTACAAATGTAGTTTCTATTTCGTAGGTTGCTGTTTAGATAAGTGCCTTGTTTTACATAACTAAAAATAGCAAAGAAAAAAAAAACCATAAGGAAGTATTTCTCTGGAATAGTATACGTATGTCCTCAAAAAAATAATTTCTTCATAATGGGTAATCTTTGAGAGAAACTTGGACAAAAACGTCATAGAACGTTTGAAATTATCGAGACTGCATTCGAGATTTTAATTTTAAATAATTGGGCATACCTTGTTTGCATTAACGTCAGAGCCGCATTCCTTCTCTCCTAGAGTAGTTGTCTCGCGGCGTGCGCGCGCGCACCCGCTGCGATTTGACGCGTCATCGTAACTCATCGCGCACTGACGCCGCTCTCAGCCAACGACACCACAATCCCCGCATGTAAACACTGCTTGCTCGATGACCCCACTTGATATTAATGTGATTGTGTCTGCGGACCTGGAAATTGAATATAACAGTTAAGATGCCCTAGATTCGCTGTATGAATGTATTTTATATAATACTCGCCTCCAGAACTAAATATGCCAAAAATGTGATTTTGTACTGTGCCTGCCAGTCGCACATGAAAAGATAGACATCTAAGACTAATATAAGCATCAAAATTATAAGCATTAAAATCTAGTCATTAATATTAAAAACGTTAAAAAATTTGATGTGTTGCTCTAGGTGGCGGTGTTAATGTTATTATAAGTATGATACGAGTATCTAATTCAATTTCTTTGTAAACTGCTTCGTTGTGTGCTCCCCTTCTCTGAGGTTGTGTTGTGAGCTCAGGATTGAACATACTAGTTCAATACTAGCAGTCTAGTCAGTCAGTGGACTCTTATCTGGTTTGTGTATTGTGAAAATGCATGTCTGTTTGTTATTGTAACTCTGCGTCCTTAACAAAGATAAATAAATTATATGTTTTGTGAGATGCTTGAAATTTGACAATAGAACCGTTTTCCCCCGAAGGGTAGAAAACGAATATTTAGGTTTCAGCCGTAGCTCGACCCACTGTGAGATTAACGCTTTGAATTTTACCTGTTTGCAGTGTGCATCTACCCTATATACAATTATTCACCTAACATTTTCAATGAGGGTATGTAAGTAAGTGCGGGTGCCATCGCCGACTAGCTTTTCTCTTCAGTACTTTTCTCACACGCCGGCTAGAGCAGCAAATTTAGTGGGTCGAGCTACGGCTGAAACCTAAATATTCGTTTTCTACCCTTCGGGGGGAAAACGGTTCTATTTAGGTGTTCGAGCCTTCGCTCGACCCACTGTGAGATGTGTTTACAATCTGCCGGCGATGGCTAGACGTACTGTGAAATTGTACAAATCGTTTTTCAATGAAAAACAAAGTGACTTTACAAAGTAAATTATTTTAGTAATTATTTTAAGGAACAATATGACTACTGAACAATATGGATTCAAGATATGCTTATTTGCTTATATGTACAATCAAGGATTTAGGTATAACAATTAAATCGGAACAAATGACTGAGTTTAGTTAAATGGAGCTTGAGGATTGCCAATAGTCCACTCTTTTTTGCCCATGTACGAGTATGTACACTTTGAAGTGTACATGTGTACCAAAATGTAGAGACTAATTCGAGAATTCCGAAAATTCCTTTTTTATTGAGATAAAACTAGGTAATAAATAAATAAGTGTTAATTACTCGATACGAACTTGAGTTGATTGAGTATTCAATTGCGTTTAGCTTCGACTTCTGCAAAACTTGTAGTAAAAAAAAATATTTTTAGTTTATTTTTGCTTACGTACTGATGTATCGTGCATTTAAATCAAAAACATAACTTAATGGGATTACAACCATCAAAGTAAAAAAATAAAAAGAAATTGTAACTTGCAATTCATCTGTCTCTACGCAAGTAACAAAACGCTACAAAATGTCAAAATACGATCTATGGTGCACAAATGTTAGTGCCACAAACTCTTTGAATGGACGATTCAAAAGGGACTTCAAGTTAGTAAGAAACGACTTTAGTAACAAACAATGCCGCTACCTATCTAACGATGGACTTTGGGACTGCAGGGGCTATAATAAATGCTTTCCATATTCCCAATCAAAGCCCAACTAGAAAAGACGAAGAGCATCTTTTATGAATATTGAAGCATCATATTATTGTATTGTGTGTGATACACTCTTCAATGTTTTAGTCTTCGACGGACTATTCGGTTAAGGACAGATTCTTGATACGAGAGATTCATTCATAAGATGCTTCCGATTCGAGTTCCATTTCAACCAGAAAATAAAGTAAGATACCTTATCTGAGAGTTCTTACAACTCTCAGGTAGGGTAGTACCACGGTCTATTATAGTATCGTCCGTTTCCATCGTATAAAGTGCATATCAACATTTTCATTCAAATTAGTTTACGTAAACTCGCGCGCATCCCTGGACGTGTACTCATTCAACATAATTATAGTATCTGCAGTATTAATATAGCACTTAACAATAGCAATAAAAATCTCATCATTTCATTTACTGATACCTGTCAAATTGGAATTGTTTAACAGGTTTTTGAGTATCAAAGATTAATTGTTACATATAAAATGACGTATTTTCTTTTAAACAAAAAAGATTAGTATATGTACCTCGCGGTACATCGATTAGGCAGATTGAGCCGACGTCCTTTCAAAATAACGTCATAGAAAAAAAATTTGTAGATCAACAATTTTCCCTTATAATTAAGACACTTAGATCAAGGTTGCTGTTATTCAGTTTTCAGAGAAAGGTAACTGCAGCTCTACAGCTGCCGGGTGAAGCGATGATTCCCACTTTTTTGAATAAAGATTGAAATTAACATGCAATGACGCTTTGCGAGGGTGGTTTAACTTTCCCCCTGGTAGATTCGAATAAATTTGTTATGCTTCTACGTCTTGATTTGCTTACTGGTATATATATGTTTATTCACCCAAAATACTAAATTTAACCTTTCGTCCCTAATAATATTAAGCATCCAACCAGATTGCCTAAATTTTGATGAATCAGACTTGGAACCAAATTTCGGCCATAGTATAATAATAATCATCATTCGATACGAATGTCTTGAGATGTATGACAAAAAGAGTCAACTCGTGAATGCGTCTACCTGAACACAGGAGGATAAATGCAGCCACATAGCGTGACACTTAGTATATGTTGTTTCTATTGATATCAAACGAGTAATTATTTAATTTGTGTAAAAAAAATACAACTAAGACGTTCACTTCTTTCGGGGTCAGCAAAAATGGCCACTACTGATTTATGAATTATGAACTGCTATGTTTTTGTAATAATATGTATATGATTATGAACCAAAAAAAAATATATAGGGCAATATCATTTGACTTGGGATTATCAGCTATTGGCAGTTGTTACTCTGGGCGCCCTATTCCACCGTTCCGAAGTAGGATATAAGGCCTCGGTCTCCTATTAAATGCTGTAAGCGGCATTCGACTTCAGCGTAAATGCTCCGATCGACGTCTGAACGCCAGGCACAGCGTCAGCGGTCAATACATCTCATACGCGAACGACGACGTCTCGTTCACAACAGGTAGTCGACAAACAGTTCTCGCGTGTAGTCGTCTAATATAAAATGGTTCTAAATTCGACACTTTTGGTTGGCGGAGCTTATACTGAAGAGGAGGTACAAAACGACCGCATACGAAGAAAAATCAAGGCAATAAGGCACCGATTATATTTATGAAGAGAAAGAAAGAAGGATGTTTCCAGATTTTGATAATGAAACACTTAAAAGACAATAATACTAAATTTATTTTATAAAAAACGTCATCAAAAAGGCGTCCTAATCCCATATCACCTGACGAAAATTTGCTGTAAACATATGTGTTTATAAATATTATTTTTATGTTCCTTGTCACTTTTATTGTATAATGCACTATAACATTGGACTGATTCAATCTTCGTCCTTTTCTTTATCAAATTTTTTGATGACGTTTTTTATAAAATAAATCTAGTATTATTGTCTTTTAAGTGTTTCATTATCAAAATCTGGAAACATCCTTCTTTCTTTCTCTTCATAAATATAATCGGTGCCTTATTGCCTTGATTTTTCTTCGTATGCGGTCGTTTTGTACCTGCTCTTCAGTATAAGCTCCGCCAACCAAAAGTGTCGAATTTAGAACCATTTTATATCAGACGACTACACGCGAGAACTGTTTGTCGACTACCTGTTGTGAACGAGACGTCGTCGTTCGCGTATGAGATGTATTGACCGCTGACGCTGTGCCTGGCGTTCAGACGTCGATCGAAACGTTTACGCTGAAGTCGGACGCTGCATATAGCATTTTATAGGAGACCAAGGCCTAAGTCTTTAGGATTCGGTTGACGCCATGACGATTCGAAGAGATTCCGCTTCTCGCTTGACTATGACTGCACTGCATGGGATGTAGTTGAGAGGACAAAAAGTAGTCAAGTCATTTGATAGATTGTATCGTTGTAACAAAATGGGTCTATCTTCACGGGACTACTTACAGTCCGTGACTACTTACGAAAAAAATTCTGAAAAGTTTTGACAACCTTCAATTGCTTCACATTTTAACATTTTATTTATTTCTGATGTCATATCCTTCGTGATAGAGCAAGACAATTAATTGCATGTATCCAAACTAAAATCTTTTTAATTTTATGAGGGTACGAGTATATGTGCTCGCCAATTCACACTGGGCCAGCGTTGTTGACTAAGGCCTACTAATCACCCTAACATAGGGTAGGCTCGAGCCCCTCGGTGGGGACGTATATTAGTTGTGATGATGATGACATGTGAAAAGTAACTTATATCCAGATAATATGGATAATTGAGCTTTTCACACTTCAATATAATTTTTAATTTAGCTCGCCTTGAAGTCTGATTTTGCTCATGTCAAACTTTCCTGTTTTTAATTTTCCTGCCCCTGATATCGAGCAAAAGTTTGCTGGCCTTCGTGAAACTCGTTCTGATCCCAATCTTTTAACTTCTTCCACCTTGGTCTACCCTTTAATGCATATTGGTAGTAGGCAGTAGTGATGGCTAAATCCTCCTTGTTCTTTCAATAAATCTGTCTGTAAAAGTTCAGAGAAAAGGTAAGTTGTAGAATTACAAAAATTGTTATGCGGTTTAAAAATGTTACATCTATGTTTTTTAAATTTTTGCTCTCTTCTCGCAACAGGTATTGAAAAACTATATCTGAAGTTTTACGAAACATGGAACCAGCTGCCAGAAAGCGCTTACTAATATGGGTTTCACGTTTAAGGATGTATCTTTATAAACATCTAGAAAGTGTCTCCCCTGCGGAAGTAGGCCATCATGAGTAATTATAACACCTAAGCATTAAACTACTTTTTGTCAAGAGTTGAACGGGTTGCCATGCAGGTGTAGCCGTTGCGAGGCTACTATTGACTTTTATGGAGGTGAATACGTGGTTGGTTTCTAGATATTTTTGTACTTCAAAATAACAAAATATTTTGTCATTTTTCAGCCCCCAAACGTTGAACTTGGATTTCAGCTTAGCAAGTGATTCCTTTGTGTCTCCAAATAAAAAAGAAGTGTTCCTCTCGGTTATATTAGGAGGTACCAGGTTCATTATATCTGCATCTGATTCACACCCTGTATCATTCATTCTAATAGAAGCCGTTATATCTGCTATGATCGAAGGTTGATAGCGAAATGGAGTTTGCCTTCTCAATTTTGACCTCGAGGATACGTGATTCTTCACTTTGGGAAATTAGCTCAGATTTTATCAAGGTGAAAAATCTGTATAGCCACTATCTATGAGGTAATTTTTTTTCATTAAGGCGAATGGTGTTTAAACCAGAGCACAACAGAATACAATTTAACAGCTTTTATTTAATTGCCTTATATTTTTGTTTGCTCAATGATTATATGTATGCGCGTCATCTTCGCTAAAGCATAAGCTAATTGAACTTTACAGATTGCAAATCGGAGCCGACATTCTTCGTCGGATGAAATCTTATCACCAAAGAGGTCTTTATGATAGACGCAGTCAACCACCCATGATCTCCAATTATCCGCATTAATATCGTCTATTTTTAGATACTTTCCATGTGGCAGAGCTACCTAGGGAGGTTGCTCCCAGTTGGCTAGGTCGCAAAGGATCGTGTGCTCCGTAATTTTTAATTGCTAGCCAGCTAATGAAGTAGGCTGCGTAGCTAGTATATTATGTGTAGGGGCAGGACCGGCCCTACCATAGGGCGAACGGAGCGGCCGCTCCAGGCGCCAAGTTCCTACACACGATACGATTCTTTTTTATCGGAAAGGGCATACCCCGAGGATGGTCTCATATAAATTTGAAAAAACAATTTCAACCCTAAAGGTACAAAAACGGGGGATAATTGATGATTCACTCACTGATGGTAAAATTAATAGATGAAAGTCACAAAAAAATATAAAATAAAAACTTTTTAACAAAAAAATGAACCGCCGATAAAACTAAAAAGCAAAAACACTGAAAAGTTAAAAATAATATAAGAATAGGTACAGACAACATCACACTTCTATATTGAAGTCGGTGACAAATCTTAACACTTTCTAGGAGATCATCGTTTGGCACCTACTTCAATATAGAAGTGTGATGTTGTCTGTACCTATTCTTATATTATTTTTAACTTTTCAGTGATTTTGCTTTTTAGTTTTATCGGCGGTTCATTTTTTTGTTAAAAAGTTTTTATTTTATATTTTTTTGTGACTTTCATCTATTAATTTTACCATCAGTGAGTGAATCATCAATTATCCCCCGTTTTTGTACCTTTAGGGTTGAAATTGTTTTTTCAAATTTATATGAGACCATCCTCGGGGTATGCCCTTTCCGATAAAAAAGAATCGTCAAAATCGGATCACTCTGTAAAAAGTAATGCGTGGTCATTGATCACAATTAGTGAGTAAATCAACAATAATTTCCTGTTTTCCTACCCTTAGGGTAGGATTTTTTTGTGTGAACACCTCAGGTGCTATCGGTTACCGTTTCAAATGAGAATGTCGTTAAACTTAGGTTTGGTCCTTGATCTTGTCAGTTTTTTATTGACGGCTCATATTTTTTTCTATGGTGCGTATCACCTGGAAAAATATGAGTTTATTTATTTATAAAACTGTGGAGACGTCATATAATGATTCCATAGTGTCCTTTTTACTAACGCAGCATGCTGGAAGTGATTGTAGCGCTTGTTTGTTTACTTGCCGACCGACTAGTCGAGTGCTCGGGGGAGTTCGTTACGCGTTATTCACGCTGCTCTCCAAGGATATCATTTGTTATTTTAGATCGTTTACCTGTACACTGTCATTAGTGAGCTCAACGTGGCTTTCAGCAGTGACGTCATAACATCGAACCATTTAAGCAACACGCTGTCACAGATAACATAAGCGCTGTGCTCTTGTCTGTCCTCAGACGAGAAGGAATTCGCCCAAACTACGCTGGTCAAGTGCGAGTTGGACGCGTGCACCCAGGGTTCTGTATAAACTTATTGAAGTTATTATTCCTAACTATGTATGAACTTAGCACGTTAGTTCCAGATTTTTTCCGTGTAACGTGCTGTAAGGCATTGTTTCTTACCAAATTCCATGATTCTACACATATGCGACATAAACGGTCATATTTTTTGATCGCATTGATTTACAACTTTGATTGTTTCGCAGTTGAAAGAGACCGTTCGTAGATCCATAGATACTAATATTATAAATGGGAAAGTGTGTGTGTGTGTTTGTTTGTCCGTCTTTCACGGCAAAACGGAGCGACGGATTGAAGTGATTTTTTAAGTGGAGATAGTTGAACGGATGGAGAGTGACATAGGCTACTTTTTGTCTCTTTCTAACCCCCCACTTCCCTAAAATGGGGGGTGGAAGTTTGTATGAAGCTTTCCGCAATTTTCAAGGTAGAAAGCTAAAAATTGGTATGCGAACTATTTGTGACTAACAAAAAAATCGTGCATCATTTTTTTTTGGAAATCTGCCCCCAACCCCTTAAAAGAGGGGGTGAAATTTTATATGGGACTTTTTGCAGTTTTCAAGGTAGGAAGCTAAAAATCGGTACACAGACTCTTTGTTACCAACGAAAAATACCTGCCTTATTTTTTTTTAAATCTTCGGTGTTACCCCGAATTTAACGCGAGCGAAGCCGCGGGCAAAAGCTAGTATTATATAAAAGGAGATGTTCCCATCTATTGACGCACGTAACCGCTAATGGTAGAAACGTGAAATTTCGACAGTTGTTTTAATTCAAAATGTGGACGCATACTAAGAAGGGATTTAAAAAAATTTTAACCCTGAAGGGATAAAATAGGGGTTGCAAGTTTGTATGGAATATTTATTCAATTAGCAACGATTTTGATAAAACTTGAGATTCATGCTTTTAAAAACATTATTTCATTGAACACATGTTTCATGGTTTATTGGAATTCACCCCCTTAGGGTGCAAAATAGGGGTTAAAAGTTTCTATGGAAAATATTTAAAATCTGCTCTAATTTCTATGAAATTTATAATTCGAGCTTCTAATTATAAATATTAGTCTTCTATATAATAGGCTACAAAATTATTTTACGGGAAAATATAGAATTCCCACGGGAAAACAATAATAACGCGAGCGAAACCGCGAGCGGAAAGCTAGTTTATATACACGGTGTTTCATAATAACCAATAAATAAATAATCAATGCGTTATCTTAAACTAATTATTAAATTGTGTTTACACGTAATGTCATTCAACCCAAAATTTTAATGTAAATCATAGACATGTCTATGATATACATGAAAATGTTGGGTTGAATGACATTACGTGTAAACACATTGTAACAAATAGTTTTAGATAACGAATTGATTATTTATTGGTTATTATACAACACCGTGTATATAAACTCACGTTATTATTGTTTTCCTGTGGGAATTTTATATTTTCCCGTAAAATATCTCTGTATATTTCTGTATATAAAAGAAAGTCCTGTTAGTTACTCTATTTATTATAACTCAAGAACGGCTGAACCGATTTGGCTGAAAATTGGTGGGGAGGTAGCTTAGAACCAGGAGACGGATATAGGATTTTAATCCTAGGTGACATGGCGCAAAAGTCTAGTCTACAGCATTACCCGAAGGTTCAACCTAAAACATTAGGTACCAAAATGGGTTATACTAGAATTCTTGCTCTATCATCTAATTATAACTCGAAGTCTATGCGCCCAGGAGCCGAGGTCTGAATGAAATGGACAAATCGTCAATAAGACAGACACGGACGGGAACACGAGCACATAAGCTTTTCCAAAGTTTTTTTATACAACTGAGTTGGCAAACAAAAACTGCCCACCTGATGATAAGTGGTAACAGTTACCTATAATATATATGGTTTTTGTGAGATTTGCAGGAAATCTGCAACCCCCATAAGAACCACAGTGTACGTTGTCAACTTGTGACATCAAATGTAAAGTCTCGGTACCCAGTAATTTCATTGTCATATCTCACCCTTCAAACCGGAAAACAGCAATGCAAGCACTGCTGCTGTGCGGCAGAAATACGTAAGATGGGGGTACCCAAGCAGTCGACCCTGGTACAGAGTTTCCCTCCGGTAAACTTTGAATCATTTTAAAAATAACTGACTCCTTTATCTCCATAACAATATTGTCGCGGTGGCAACTGCTGTATGTGATTCATCAATTCCGAACAGCTTTGTTTATATAGGAATGAATTTTATGGCTGTCTTAAAATATGAGTGTGTGCTATTACAAACTCGTTGATACGTAACCACTATAAATACACTTTTGAAGTTTATGTTACAGTCCACACGTGGCCGGCGTGACTAAAATTCGTTTTTCTAGTATCAGTTATATGTTAAGTCAAGTTTAATGTATTCTTACTAACCGTAACACTTTTTGGAAAATGGAAGCCCTTATCTCATCTCATGATATAATGTGATGTGATGCTGACAGTAGATGGAGGCAAGTTTCATCCACCACATTAGATTCGTTGGGTTCGACCAATAACATAGTGGTCTTTCTTGCGATACACCAATCTTTATAAGGAGTTGTTTTGTAATGATATAGTTTAATTCTTATCGAGGACGTCTAAACTTTTTGCCTTTAGGGAGCTATTGGTCTCAAAAGAGATGGCTCATCAGTTTTATTTCTTCTCATACGTTTCATAAAGAGGTATGTTATCAATCATCTATCGCTAAGCGTCTCCAGTGGAAATTGTTCCGTGGCCGCGACCCGCGCGCAAGGAAGAGGTGCGTAGGCGCAGTGAATCACGGCGCAATCACTGCGCCCGATACCGAATCCTGCGCGTTCGCTCCAAACGCTTATCATGACACGAGCATTACTATTTTAAATAATTGCTTCCACCGTGTTAACGTGGCGATTTTGGCGTGACCTAAACTTTGTCACGCCTATGAGCTCATCCATCCATCCATTCGTCCGCCTGTCAGTGTGTCTGTTAGTCTGTTCGTTTCATCGAGATCTTGGCTTCTGGGCCACCTAGAGACTTACGGTTTTCACTAGTGTATCCTTGCCTAGTTAATTTTGGATTTTTTTTAGGTCCGAACTTAGGGACATGCTACTGATTATGGACCTATTCGTGCTACCGACGGCTAACTAATACTGAGTGTGTTTTCATATATAAATTCAATATATGGCTTGTAGCAACTTGTTGCAATTAATTTTAAATACTCAGTATGCAAATACTGATAATAGCACCCCAAGACCTAGACCTAGGGTCATGACACTAGTATCCTGACGTTTCAACCAAATTTGATATTTGGCTTGCAGCATATCGTTGAATTCAGCTTTTGATGCTGAGTGTAAATATAGGTGACGCGGGAAAACCCACGTCACCTATATTTGTACGTCACCTTTATTTATACCTGTTGATGGTTTTGAAACATTTTTAATGAGTAGAATTATGTGGAGCTTTATGTTCCTTTATTGACTACTAGCTTTCTGCTCGCGACTGCGCCCGCGTTATTATTGTTTTCCCGTGGGATTTTATATTTTCCCGTAGGAAAAATAATTTTGTACCCTATTTAAAGCCGGATAATAAATTTCATAGAAATTGGAGCAGATTTTAAATATTTTCCATAGAAACTTTCAACCCCTATTTTGCACCCTAAGGGGGTGAATTCCAATAAACCATGAAACACGTGTTCAATGAAAAGTTTTTAAGACCATGAATTTCAATTTTTAACAATATCGTTTAAAATTTAAATAAAAACCATACAAACAATCAAGTGTATCGCACGATCATGGCACTAGGTCGATGACTTATTATAAGTACAATGTACCTAGAGTAAGTAACTATTATGGCGATAGAACACTCATAAAAAGAGTACCATATGTGCTGAATAGTTTGCCTGTGGACATTAGACGAGAGCCAAACAAAAAAAGGTTTAAAATACTGTTAAAGGAATATTTGCTAAATACTATATAAGGAATCCCACGATATACGTATATATATATCTATGAGTATTTGTATATATGGAGCTGTATCGCATACTAAATAAATATAAATTGCATATGAGACTCGACTGAGTCCACAGACAAACTGTTCAAACAGTTTTGTGGACCTTTTGGCTTAAAAATTGTATTAAACCTGTTGTATTAATAAATAAATAAAAATAAAAAAAACTTGCAACCCCTATTTCATAGGATTAACATTTTTTTAAATCCCATCTTAGTGTGCGTCCGCATTTTGAATTAACACAACCGTCCAAATTGCACGTTTCTACCATTAGCAGTTACGGCTGTGCGTGCGTCTATAGATTGGAACATCTCCTTTTATATAATATGGATTGTTGTCGAGACAAATACTGCTCGATGAGGACTTCACCTAAAAGGGGAGGATTGTGACATTTCAGGCGGTTATTGTAGCTCCAGAGTTTTGTCCGTTAAGCGGTTATAATGTACCACGGGCAGTGATTAGCTTGAATTCCGTATTATGCTACATGAATGAAACTCGTATCGCGGCTTAATAAAATTAATCGAAATTTTACATCCACCCAGTTTAATCAATTACAGTGTTAACAATTATAGAGATGTTATATAATTAAATTTTACAGCAATTGATGTATGTGCGCAGTTCAATGACATAGATAACAGCGATACTACGGCGACTCTAGAATCTAAATACTTGGGATAATGTGGACCGAAATTATTTACAACACATTATTTGCTAACCGTTTGTATTTCGTTGTAAAGTTTTTATTCTTTTTTCTTTATACAACTATTTTGGCAAACAGTCAGGTTGCCCACCTGATGGTCAGTGGCTACAGTCGCCTATACACGTAGTTCCTGTAACACTTGCAAATCTCCGTCCCCTACAAGGACGCCAATGTACGTTGACAACTAGTGACATAAGATGTCAAGTCACAGTACCCAGTCACTGCCTGCGTATTACCCCTCAAACCGGAACGCAGCAATGCAAGCATTGTTGCTTAAAAATAAGTAAGATAGGTCTTCGAGTTCTGAGTCACTTGGTATCTTGTAACTTATTAACCGACTTCAAAAAAGGAGGAGGTTCTCAATTCGACGCGTATGTTTTTTGTGTATGTTACGCGATTACACCACCAATTATGGACCGATTTTCAAAATTCTTTTTGTATTCGATAGAGTATACTTCACGGGTGGTCCCATAGTCATCAAAGTTAGGATCTGATGATGGGGTCCCATAAAAATCGAGGGAAACCCTTAAATTTATAGGTGTGTACAACGTGTTTGTTACGCGATTACTCCGCCAATTGCGGACCGATTTTTAACCGACTTCAAAAAAGGAGGAGGTTCTCAATTCGATGCGTATGTTTTTTTTGTGTATATGTTACGCGATTACGCCGCCAGTTGTGGACCGATTTTCAAAATTCTTTTTGTATTCGATAGAGTATACTCCTAGGATGGTCCCAAGGTCACCAAAGTCAGGATCTGATGATGGGATTTCATGAAAATCGAGGGAAACGCTAATACCCGGGAAAGGCTAATAATTTTAATTTTAGGGTTTCTTTCACATTTTTAGGTTTTTTAGATTTTAGGTCATTTATATTTCAGCTTATATTTCAACAGCTACCTTCTCGAATACAAAAATAATTTTGAAAATCGGTCCACAATTGGCGGAGTAATCGCGTAACATACACACAAAACACGTTGGACACACCTTAAAATTTAAGAGTTTTCCTCGATTTTCGTGGGATCCCATCGTGAGATCGTGAGAGACTTTGCTGACTATGGGACCACCCTTGGAGTATACTCTATCGAATACAAAAAGAATTTTGAAAATCTCTCCACAATTGGCGGCGTAATCGCGTAACATACACACAAAAAAAACATACGCATCGAATTGAGAACCTCCTCCTTTTTTGAAGGCGGTTAGTAAAAACTAGTTCAAAAGACAGATTTATAATAATAAAGTAAACTAGGCTAATCTTTCTTAATATATATTTTCGCACCTTGGCGTGGCAGCGCCTGGTAAGATTTTGTTGTACGCTTAATGTGATTTACACCGTTTCAGCGCGACTTACGAGGTGTCCCTTCTAAGCCTATTAGGAACATCCTAGATTTCGTAAGAACGGTGTAAGGACAGCGAAGTATCTGTGATTATCGGGTCATTTTTTCAGCCATCTATTGACCAGCTAATTTTAATATAAATATGAATGAATACAATAATTAGGTTTAAAGTATTAGATTATCATGCTGGTAAGTAAAAAAGCATCTCTTTTTTCATAGTATAAAACAAAATCCTTCCCATACTCGTCCTGTCCGTCTGTACCTACCTACGCTTATATCTTACTAGCTAGGACACACTGTAGTAAATGTACTTAGAAATATGTAGCCGTAAAATTGCTGTTCTGATATTTAGCAATACCTTAGCAGTTTCTAAGTAACAAGTACCTATTTGCATATTATTATTATAACACCTTGTAAACACTTAGTACGCAAATAAACATTTGATTTTTTTTCATTACGCATACTCGAAAAGTAGGTCTGAAGTTGCCTGTGGAGCGGGTTGAAAGTAATACTTTTCAGCCTTAAGGAGAATCGTTTGACAGCATTCTTTTTTAGGATTGTCTTAGCTAAGACAAGGTTAGTGAAATGGGCCATTAAACTCATAGATCTTATATTGCATCAATTTAAGGAAATGTATCATTACCACAAACTTATAATAAGTTATTTGATGAGAAGAGTTTCTTGCTAAAATTATTTTAGACAATATTGTATGTGTAGTATTGCTATCGCTATTAACAGTGTTAATAACAGATTTGTTGTGTACTGGCAGTTAGAAACTACATACAGGAATGTATGAAAAAATCTGAGTAAAAATTGGCTTTTATCATTTACTCATCATATTAGGCCAAGAGTTACCTAGTAATTTTTATGGGTTGTTTTTCTTTTAAAACACCAGTCGTAGAGCAAGAGCAGTGTGGAGGGAACTCAGTCACACGTGTTCCTTGACGAGCGTCAAGAAAATTTATCACGTCAGTCACACTAAATACGCGCCGCCGTGCTACTCTTTAAGACATAGAGATTATGTCACTGAAACTGTGAGATAATGCGTGACTCGAGTCCAGTCTTGGCAGCCCGTGCTACCCCTACAGGTAATCTTCAAAACGAACGCCGAGTGACTCTACATAAATAAGCTCCACAGGGTGGTCTCCTATCTCGTCGCTTATCGATAATTCTAGTAATTTCCACACAATTAATTCACCAGTTCTCGCCTCGGTCGGTGATACGGCGCAAATTAAAAATAGTTCAGTGGGTTACAAACTTCGCGGCTGACCTCCGGCCAGCGAATCAAATGCATCCCAGATAAGGCCCGCGCTCCCAATCTCCGTGCAATTCGTGTTTATTAAAACATGTTGGCGTCGTTATTGTGCTGTTGATAAGATTTGTTTACTTGTATTTATATACGTTTTTTCCTCGACTGTTTCTTTGATCATCTTCATATCAGCCCCCCTAGACAAGATGTCTTTCGATAATCGTTATCGCTATAGCTAAATGGACAATGTATGAGATTTGACAATAGTGCTCGAAAGCTAAGCGAGGGCTTATGTCAAATCCCATACATCTTCGTTCTAGCGACTGCGATAGCGATTATCGAAATGCGTCTTATCTAGGGGGGCTGATTTCATGATCTGTGACAACTTGTCAGGGTTCAAAACCGTCTCGATTTTAAACCTTACCTTACCTTGCTTACCTTGATTTTCACTAGTAATCCTTTCATACAAACACGTCATTTTGAAATGACTTTTTCTGATTTATGCCTCATAAGCACTCAAAACTAAATAATTGACAAAATTTAATTGTTATTTTCGTTAACAAATATTTATTAAAACAATTAATATTTTTTACGTTCAGAAATTTCGTAATAAGTTTTATTTTAAATAGGTATATGTTTCATCTATCTATATAAAAAAAAATCAATGTATGTACTATATATATGTAGAAGGAGGAGGATTTATACTATTGAAACCAACTTCGTCATTCATACTAGCAGCTGTTTATTAATAAAAAGCGGAAAGTATAATAATTCACAGTAATAACAAATAAAATCAATATAATTACAATAGCAAATCGAATATATAAATCAATCAAAACAACAATTTATGAGAGATGCGCTCACTTTGAGCTCCGAATGAACAATGCGCCATGCTTGCTGCAAGCGGCTCTTTTATTGTCCGGTCGGAGCTCGAAGTGCGCCACTGTAGCATGGCGTGGTGTTCTGTCGGTAAAGCATCGTCGAACAGCCGTTACTTGCTTACGCCGAAAAACACGTGTAGCGTGGCGTGATGTATCGGTCGGTAAATCAGCGTTGATATCCGTTGCTTGCGACGGAAAACAAGTGCAGCGCGGCGTGATGCATCGGTCGGTAAATCAGCGCCGATACGGCCATTCTGCGACTAGGCGCGTCCCTGCGCCTATTTTGTAATAGTTTTATCTGAAAACGTAAAAAGATTTTTGTTATTTTATTCACATAGCTAGACTCCATATGATTTGATATATACTAAGGTCTTGCCTAATTTGACCGCAATATAATGACACTTAATTAAACAAGTTCAAAATCATATCACCTCATAGCCTCAGCGCTAATATTGGTACACACATAACTCAAAATTATACCATAGAGCCTCAATTGCTCATATCGGTATCACACAAGATAAATCACGCAACACCACCACCACACACATTTTTATACTTAACTTATTAATAATCGCATTAGTAGCTATCATTTATTATCTATAGCTTATGTTATGATTCTTTATTCATTGCCGATACGGCTATATTACTCTGAATGCCAAAATTGGGTGCACTTCTCAAGTGTTCATGACAAACTTTCCTGAAACGACCACGGCCATTAACTCGGCGTACTTCATATCTGTCGTGTGGTAATACTTTTTTAACTTCAAATGGTCCATCATATTTAAGACTTAATTTTGTACCCAATCGTGGTGGTTCTCTTAGAAGAACATATTCGCCTTTTTCGAATCGTTTCACCATAGCTTTACCCTTATTGTATCTTGCTTTGTCTTTTTCAGCCTTCTCGGTCATTTTTCCTAATACAGCTTCTTTTAAGGATTCTGGATCAACCCGTTCGTTATTTTCATCTATTATGTTTAGCAATTCTGGAGGTACACTACCTCTTTTTCCAGTCAATAATTCAATTGGTGTTTGTTGAGTAGTCTTTGAGATGGTACAGTTAAGAGCAAGTTGAAGAGTCCCAAGTGATTTAGCCCAATGAGTTTTTTGTGTATGCTTGATTATTGTCAATCCATTTTTTATTATTCTCATAATTCTTTCAACTTGTCCATTTCCTCTGCTAGTATATCCTGCGCACTGATGCAATTCAATACCGTATTGGGCACAGTATGTTTTATAATGAGAAACAAATGCACCGTCACCATCAACTATTATGCGTTTCGGTGCACCAAAGAGAAATACGACTTTTTGCAAATGTTTCAATGCATTAGCTTGGGTTTTACTCTTGGCGTGTTGTAAAATAACAAACTTAGTGAAGGCGTCAATTGCTACGAAGACGTATTCCTTTTGGGTGGCAGTTCCACTAAGTTTACCTGATATATCAATATGAATAGTGTGGAAGGGTTCTGGAACCTTTTCAATTGGGTGTAGTCGACTCTGTGTTGCTCCAGATGGACCTTTCATTGTTTTGCATACCACACAATGTTCTACAAAATACCTTACCGTAGATGACATTTTAGGAAACCAGAAGTTTTCTCTTAGTTTTGCCAAAGTCTTTTCCCATCCCATGTGCTTCAGTGCTTCATGGTAAGTATTTATTAAACTCCACTGGTATGATTTTGGAACAACTTTAGTTAGTTTCGTCTTACCATTTGATTCAGTTTTGTGGTATAAAATATTATCCTTGAGATCGTATTCTGGGCAAAGTTGTGCGTTTTTGTGAAAGTCGTTTATGATGTTGGATATTTCTTTATCGCGGCGTTGTTCTACCATTAGCCAGTCATCTTTTGTCGATAAGTTCATGACAATCTTGAGAGGATTTCTGCTAAAAAAGTCTGCATGTTGCATTTTTTCGCCTTTTCTATACTCAACTTCGAATTCAAAATTTTGCAAGAAGGCCCACCACCTGTGAATCCTAGGAAGCAATTCCTGTTTATAACGGGATGCTTTTACTGCATTACAGTCGGTTACCACAGTAAAGTTTCTTCCGTATAAGAAATGACGAAAGTGTTTTATTGCTCGTACTATGGCCAATGTTTCGAGCTCATAGCTATGATATTTAGATTCGGCTGACGTTGTTCTCATACTAAAATAGCCAATAACATGACGAACTCCTTCTTTTATTTGTATTAATACAGCTCCAAGTCCCATTGCACTAGCATCAGTGTGTAGTTCTGTCGAAAGTCCTTCTCGAAATATAGTTAGCAAGGGTGCTGATGTCAAGTAATTTATAATTTTACAACGTATGGCTTCGTGCTTTGTAGTCCACTCCCATTTGGTGTTTAATTTGGTTAGATTGTATAGAGGAATCATTTCTGAGGAGAATTTGGGTATAAAACGTCGAAAATACCCAGCTAGACCATTGAATTGTCTCAGTTGCTTCACGTTTGTTGGTGGATGAGATCTGGCCAAAGCCTCGACTTTAGATGGACTAGGCCTCACCTTACCATTACTCACTATAAATCCGAGATATTCTATAGACGTTTTCATAAAGGAGCATTTTTTCATATTTATAATGAAACCTGCCTTCGTCAGAGCCTTTAGTACCTTCTCCAGTTTTGAGAGACCTTCAGGAATTGTGATACTAGGTATCAAAACGTCATCCATATAAACTAGAGCAACTTTTTCTTTCAAGTCTCCCAAGGCTTTATTTATTGCTCTTTGGTAAACTGATGGAGCGTTGGTTAGTCCAAACGGCATTGTTAAATATTCATATTGTCCATCTGGGGTAATAAATGCTGTCTTCTCTATAGATTCAGGTGAAATGGGTATTTGATGAAATCCCGCAGCCATATCTAAGCTTGTAAAGTATTTGGCATCAGATAGTTGATCTAGCTGTTCAGAAATCAATGGCAGGGGATAATGGTCACGTACTGTATTAGCGTTCAAGTCCCTATAATCTACACATAATCTATCCTCACCATTTTTCTTTTTAACCATTATAATCGGACTAGCAAAAGGAGAGCTACTTTCTCGAATAATGTTATTATTTTTTAGTTCTTCAATTATTTTCCGAACTTTGTCACGTTCAACTGGGGTTAGTCTATAGGGTCGGCGGTTTACTACCTTATCTGGATTTTTGAGTCGAATCGTAAGTTGTCCTGTCGTTATTCTAGATCCCGGTATACCTTCCGAAAATGAACTGTTGTACTTGTCTAGCAAAGTAAGTAACTTTTCCAATTCTTCTTTACTTGTTATGTCTGTGTTAATAGCGGTGGAGGACAGCTGATATATTTCTACATTCTTTTGCAAACTGTTTCTACGAAATGTGATACTATCTCCTGTAAGAGTAACTTCAATGCCTGGAATACTCAACACATCTTTTCCAATAATAATGTCAGAGGGTAACTCATGATCTAAAACAACATGAAGGATTACTTCAACATTAACTTCCTGTATATTACAGATGGTAGTTATTTGACTGAATGATATTGTAGGTACTGGTCCGATACCTTTCAGGTGAGTCGTTTTTGTTGTTCTCGTTCCAGGAAGAGATAAAGCAATTGATTCCTTTACTAGAGAACAATCTGCACCGCTATCAAATAGAGCCTGAAATACTTTATTACTAATTGTGATAAAGATTGTATTTGAGACATTCTCACCTTTATTGCACAAGTTAACAATCCTTTCGGAGTTTCGTCTTTCAGCATTAAGCCTCTTGAAACAAGTCTCGTAATTGTGTCCAGAAGCACAGCAGTATGAGCACTCCTTTTTCTCCTTGGTTTGTGTTACGTTGGGTAATACTTGTTTCCTTAGTGTCACTGCATTACGTTTGCACCATTGGGCTTTGTGACCCGATTCTCCACACACGAAACAGTCCACACTTGGCCTATTGTTTTCCACTCTATTTCTTTTGATGGGTCCATACTCTCTTGCTGCCGTAAGCTTGCGCTTTCGCATTGTCTTTGCAATTGCAATTAATTCCGGCACTGAATTGGACTTACTATTAAGAAGCTCAGTACGGAGATTGTCGTCCTGAATGCTCCCAATAACAAATTCTACGGCATCTTGCTCCGTTGGGCTTGGCTTCACAATTTTCTTAAACATCTTCCATATATTAGATATGTATTCCGAAATATCATGAGCATCGTCTAAAGTATACCGTCGAAACTTAAGAACGTGTGAAAAGTACCTTGATTCCGGTTCAAATGTTTGTATCATGTCTTCTTTCATTTCAGCCCACGTGGTTGTCCTTAGTAAGCAGTCATCGGCCCATAGTTGCGCTCTTCCCTTGAGTACACCGGCTGCTTTGAGTCTTACTTCATGATCCTTCAATTGATATTCTTCCTGCGTTCTTGTTATGAGTTCAACCCATTCTTTCACATCTGTTCCTTTATCTGGGTCAAAGCTGGGAAAATAAATATCAGATATTCGAACTGAGTGTGACTTTTCCGGGTGAAACATTTTTAGCATTTCCGAAAGAGTAGCTTGATTGTCTTGAGATAGCTGACTCATCATTTCGCGCATTGTGTCCTTAAATGTATTTGCTAAAAACGCCATGGTTGTACTGCTTGAACTGGTCGATGGAATTTGGCGTTGATTCGTCCCCTCTTCCGATGTAGAAGGAGGAGGATTTATACTATTGAAACCAACTTCGTCATTCATACTAGCAGCTGTTTATTAATAAAAAGCGGAAAGTATAATAATTCACAGTAATAACAAATAAAATCAATATAATTACAATAGCAAATCGAATATATAAATCAATCAAAACAACAATTTATGAGAGATGCGCTCACTTTGAGCTCCGAATGAACAATGCGCCATGCTTGCTGCAAGCGGCTCTTTTATTGTCCGGTCGGAGCTCGAAGTGCGCCACTGTAGCATGGCGTGGTGTTCTGTCGGTAAAGCATCGTCGAACATCCGTTACTTGCTTACGCCGAAAAACACGTGTAGCGTGGCGTGATGTATCGGTCGGTAAATCAGCGTTGATATCCGTTGCTTGCGACGGAAAACAAGTGCAGCGCGGCGTGATGCATCGGTCGGTAAATCAGCGCCGATATATATTTGTCCTCTATGCGTTCCGAAACCATACCCCAGATTGTAATGAAACTTTGTAAGGGTATTCTAGGGACACCCGGGAGGGTTACTAGCAAAAAAAAATTGGCATTTAAGTACGAGGCATTGCAAGGCATGCCGAGTACAGCTAATAATTTATAAACAAGAATATGGCTTATGATTTTTTAAATACTTTTTACGTAAATATCATACATAACTCTGATTCATAAGATGTTCTGAGGATCGTCATGTATACTTTGTTTGTTTGTTTGTATTGAATAGACTTCGAAACACTGAACCGATTTTGATGAAAGTTGGTATAGGGATAGTTCGAGACCAGGGGAAGGACATAGGGTACCTAATTTTCCTACGGTAAAAAAAATCCCACGGGAAAAGAAAAGAAAAATAACGCAAAGAAATCTATGTACACGATGTCTTTTCCGCACAATTGTACCTGTTAATACCATTGATTTTTTTTTACTATTTGACAGGGAAGCTCTTGGCTTCATTTCACCTGATGGTATGTGACGATAAGGCCGAAGGTGGAAGCAAGCTTCACCTAGACTCCTCAAAAACTGAGGAACTGACTATCTTATCTCTAATTGTCGGAACACAACAATGCTAAGATTATCATCATGGCGAAGCTATAGGTAATAGCCAGACGGGCGCAGAAGCACTACCACCAATCAAAACGAGTAGAAATCTTCTGCCCCTATGCGGAATCGAGTCCCGGACCTCCCGATCAACACCAGGTGGTCTAAACCTCTAGGCCACCGAGGGGATTCGAATGATACATGACACAATTTCGGAAGTGAAAGCGGTATGTGGACTTGAATATGATGAGCGGTGTGTGTGCGCAGGGTGATGGTGCCAAGATGACAATGCAGTGGTTGGTGCCGGCGCTGGTGGCGCTCGCGCTGGCCGCCGCCGAGCCGGCTCACACAGCTCGCCACAGCACGCCGCGCCCGCGCCACTGGCCCAGGGGCGCGCGCACGCTCGACGACAGGGGGCCCACGCATTTTGTCGGGTAACACGACTTGTTTTCATTTTGTTTATTGCAACTAGGTTGGCAAACAAGCAAACTGCCCACCTGATGGTAAGTGGTAACAGTCACGTTAGTGGTAACATACATGTGGCTCTTGTGAGATTCGCAACAATGGCTCCTGTGAGATTCGCAGCCAACTTGTGACATTAGATGTAAAGTCACGGTACCCAGTAATTTAACTGCCATATCTTACTGTTGAAACCGGAACACAGCAATGCCAGCACTGCTGCTTTGCGGCAGAAATAGGTAAGACGAAGGTACCCAAGCAGACGACTCTGGTGCAGAGTCTCGCATAAGTAAATCTTTATTTCTCGTGCTTGAATTTTGCTTAGGGGACTACTCACACTAGTGAGCTTAATACAACACAGTCTACTAATATCATAGATGCGAAAGTAACTATATTTTCATCTTGCCACGACCGACAGACTGACAGCGAAGTGATCCTTATGGGGTTCCGTTTTTTTAGGTACAGAACCCGAAAAACGTCGAAACAATACTCTGCTACCATTCAAGCGATATATGACACAGTTTATCTGCCGTGATAGCAAACCGTGATAGTTTCGTGACATAAATAAAAGGGACACACGAATTAGACATTAGACAGTCATACATAGAACGTTGTGGTCAACGTCAAGAAATGTTTATCACGTCAGTTAGGCGCCTCGCCTCCGCGCCATTAAGACGTAGTGACTTCTGAAATTGTGAGATAATGCCTGATTCAAGTCCAGTATTGGCAGCCCCTGCTTTGGCTGCATCTATAGAGAAAGCTGCTGAAACAAAATGATTTTAAAGGTGCATTTCAAACTGACAACATGAAGTTGGCAACCGCAGATACGCAATAGGTGGGCAGTATTCCTTCAAAAGCATTGGGCATTATAGTCGAAGATAAGAATCGAGTCATTCATTACCGAGATATAAAAGGTTAATTTCAGCTACCAAATATCCACTATTATGATGCGGCTCATCTATATTATCTATCGATGTATCAAATATCATCCAAATACGTTAAACTGTTTTGTATGATTGTGTAAAAACACAGAAACGTAACTTTTAACTAAAAGTCATATTAGTAGAATTAGAATGTATTTTAAAGATTTGCTTGTCTTAAATGGTAATAATAACAAAAATAGCTTACTTTTTCTTATTATTAAAAACAATCGCTGTCCAAATATTTCGATTGAAGATTATCTGTAGGAACTTGCTTGGTATCACAATAGCACCAGAGGCTTACCATGATATCACCGAAGTACTTCTTTTTTAGGTGGAATAATCTGTTACTATGCCAATGGGTTAGCCATCTAAGCTGACGAGATCACCTTTTTGGGTAATTAAGCAGAACTGGTCCACCAGCGGCTATCCGTTGTGTTCTGATACTCGGCTGAACCTGGAGGGCGGGTTCACCGAACGCAACACCCTAGTACCGAGTTGCTTCGTGTAGCCCGGAGATGCTCGATCACTGATCGCAGACACCGTGAATCAATGACGTGCTGGAATGCGAGCTGGGACAACATTGCGCTTTGCGAGGTAATCGCAGGAGCATTGTTCGTGAGAGACGTGTGATGCATAATGCGCACACTATTTTGGATCCGCATTACCGCATGAGAAGACAGCTCTCAAAGCTGACTGATACTTTCTAGGAACATTTATCTATTAACCTGAATGCTTTCAATGGGAACTAAAGTAAGAGGTCGAAACTGGAAAATTTAATATAATATTATATGTTAACTGGAGTCGGAAGGGCTACTCTCTATGTCCGTGATCAAATTTGGGAGTTTTAAAATTGACATTTATTTCAGCGTGCTGTCATCAACGTCACCAAAGCATGTGCGCTCTTGATGCGATGTACTGGTAAGTTTTAAGTTTTCATTACGGACTTATGGAGTAGCCCTTCTTTCAGGGCTTAAACTGTTTTATTAACGTCATCAAAATTATTTCAGAAACATTGCAAAACCTTATATGTCGTTCTTCCTAAATTATAAACTGATAAATGATTGTATCTTTGCTGATCGTATTTTCTTCTATAACCATGGGACTATTGTAAAAAATGCCATTGTTATTTGCAATATTAATCGAAGTTGTAGTTATGACATTTCCTTTGTTATAGTTAACGCTTATTCAGTACAAAAAGCGAGTTAAAGAAATATAGAGTATTCAGGACAAGAATATAGATATTTAGATAATAAATCTATCAAATAAATTGTTTGTTTTTGGTAGATGGTTGATAAACATATTAACCCTTTACGAAACCCTTTACGAAAAGTGATTCGATGAGTATAAACACTTAACGACTGATGCCAATAATGCATAACACATTGAACAATTAACAAAAATTTATATCAAATATGTTATTTTGGATATTGTGAGTAAAACAATAACGAAAGGCTTACGGAAGCATCAGATAAAAGGCATATTTTCAAGGTTGCTCTCTTCAAACTGACACGTCCTTCAACTAATCCTATTCGCCGACGTCGAACATAATGGTAACATGATAAGTGTAGTAGTGCGTTGGTGGACACGCGTGGGTTGTTTTCACGCTCGCAATTCGGCGTTTGCGAGCCGGCACTGACTGTCGGAACCGCGTGGCAGGTGGTGACTCGAATCGGGTCTGGAAGTGCATTCACAGGATTGTGTTAGTTCCGCCACTTATGGTGGCTTCTCACGCACGTTTTACGAATTAGGACCAAGGCTGTGTCACCTATTCGGCTCAGTGAGTCAGCAAATTAAACACAATTAGGAAATAAATCCTAATGATATTTTGGACGCGAATTATATGATTCGGGTGGATAAATGCCTAGATTGATCAATGTTGTATAGGTTCGTGGAAAAAGCTAAGCTAATTAAAACTAATTAATAAAACTAAGCTTAGTCACGAATCTGCGTAGGGGGCAAACCAATACGCGTGCTTTTTATTTCTAATATTTTCACGGGAAGCGAAGTGTATTACAATAGAATAAATGAGGGTGACCTAGAAATTAAAAATGCCGAATTTGCAACAAAACCGGCAATTGATTAAAGAAACAAAACAATATATAGGAGTAATCAGTCCAACTGCAAATTGCACTAGCGATTTGGGTACAAGGTCTCCTATATCAGTCTGAGGACACTGATATTAAAGCTGCCCTCCGACCTAACAGTGAATTAGTCAACTATGAGTACATATAACACAGCTTATACCATTTAATAATGTCACTAATTTAAAGTCAAAGCCACTTCAATTCAATTTTTAGGTTATATGGCTTCTGTCAGTTGTGACAATTTTGCCAATGTCGAGTAGCGAAAACACGTTTTAGATTGATAAGATTTAGCGGTAATACTAAAATGCTGGGTCGGTTGGGCTACCTGTGGACAAAGCAGAGTGAACATGAAATTGTTAGTAGCGACTTGAAGTTATGGTTAGAAATTATTTTGTAAAATTGTAGGTGAATTATGTTGGAGAATATATGAGGTCTGTCTGACATGATCGATTGGTACTGCAATCTAAAATATCCATGATAATTCCAAACATTCTAAAACTGGCTGAAATGATGTTTTCAATGGCACTAAAAACTTGAAAACTCTCATGTTCTCAGAAGAATAACTAAAGCAGAAGAATTATGCTTTAGTTATTGTTCTGAGCTCATGTTAATCAATATTTATTTGTGTCTGTATTTTAATTTACCACTTCTAGACTTTAGATATAATAGAAACAGTGCTTATGAAGAAATCAAAGAAAAGTAAACATCACGTTTTTCTGGGACACAGAAAGGATGAAAAGAAAGCAATTACAACTTGTTTGCAAAGTATTCTTTGTCCGAGATGGCTCAACAATAGTAATGAGTAGTATCAATTCAAGTGATTGAGACCACCCTATCAATGGATAGCGATATAATTTCATTTATATTGTATGCAGGCAGCGCAGGACTGATCGGATTGCAGATCCCTGGGAGGCCTATGTTCAGCGGTAGGCGTCTTTCAACTGACTCACATTGGAAAAATTATGTAAAATGCACCAAATGTCCGATAAACTTTCTTTGAAGAATAAATATGGTACTGGGACAGCTTTTGTATAGAAAATTTGTCTAACTACCATTATGCACCAGATTCGGTATGCGGCGTTAATAACGTGAAGTTTAAAAAGTTTTGTGTGCTTGCAAACCTGTTGCAAACAATACAAATTGTTAACTCGTCAATTGTTGGAGACAACTGGCCTAACAACGGCTTCAGCTATGTGGGTGAGCATATTAAATAAATACACAAATCACTTCAAACCATCAATTATGCAAATGGGAAATAAATCGCTCCAATTTACATGTTAATAGCAAACAATGCAATCTATTTAATTTGACCCCATCGCTGGAATAGGACTGGGGCAATCATATTGCTTTTAAATTTGGTGGACACGTGACAATAAATCTTTTACACAATTATTTGCGTAACGAAGTTTTGCCGTAGGTTAAGATAGTTTTATCGGAGCGTGGACCGGAATGGGTCATTCACTAATATCAAGGCCTCATTCTACTGGTTATCTATTAGTAGGTAACTATGTGCTTATCGCTAGAATAGAGCATAGGCAAATTACATAACTAGGTAGATTTTTTAACGTGTGATGCTAAATTGCTTTCAAATTTATAAGAAATAGACAGATTTAATATTATACCTGCCTTACGGATCACATGGGTTTTTATAAAATATAAGCTGATGATGAGATCCGTAGAAGGACTAGAGTCACTGACATAATAAAGAATTGCAAACCTTAAGTGGCAGCGGGCAGGACATAGCTCGCAGAAGGCTGTTTGGGCGGAGCGTCATAAATCGTAAACCGCAATTTACCTTTCATTCAATCAACCCAAATATAAAAATAAAAAATCATTTAATTTCATAAACATTTTATATGGGCTCGCATATAGTTAGATCTAAATCCCATCATTTAGGTACCTAATTATAATGTTTATGTTCAAGCAGGTTTCATACTATAATTTATGACACATTCCAAAACATGATTACGTTGTCAATTTAGTGAACTTTTTGAGTTTCAAATATTTTATCGTGTGTAATTTAATGTATGAGATTTTACAATAAATTATAATTGAGTTTATTCCTGTCTCACTTATTATTGTCAGCAACATTTTATGGTCCTTCGAGCCGGATCGTGAGTGAGTTGAGAAATTCTACCGGAAAGTTGCGAGTGAATAATAGTGGGATTGAGTTGTCATTGAGGTATGGTTGAGTAGAACTTTCATTGTCGAAAGAACACTATGAGCATTAAATAGAGAAGTTAATATCACGTTATTGTTACAAATCTGAAAAATTGATTACAAATCATGGAGGACATCGTATCAGAGCAACATAATTATCTATCATTAATTACAAAAATGGGAGTGAATCTAAAGAAGACTCCAAAGAGTAGACTGACAAAAGGATACATTCAAACGAGAATTGAGACGTTGACTGAATATTGGGAGCAATTTAAAGAAACTCATTATAAAATTACGAAACTGTCAACTAGCAAAGAAAGATCAGAGCATATTTATTTTACACAAGACGTATTCTATCAAAGACAAGAGCAATACATAGAAATAAAATCAGAGATGCAAGACATTTTAGAATCGTTAACCGTGGATCCGTCAAACGACATCTCAAGTGCGAAACATCAAAAGCAAGAAATTACATTGCCTAAAATAAACATTCCACAGTTTGACAGAAACTATCAAGATTGGAGTACTTTCAAGGATCTGTACATATCGTTAATTCACGAAAACAATTCGCTAAGTTTAGTTCAAAAGTTACACTATCTGAAAAGCAGTATATCTGGAGAGGCAGAACAATTATTGAAACATATTAATATAACTGACAAAAATTATGAGATAGCTTGGACGACATTATCTAAACGATACAATAATAAACGAGTCATTGTGAATTCAATATTAACTAGATTGATGAGTCAGAGAAAACTAAATACGGGATCATCAAAGGGTATAAAAGACATGTTGGATACTACAATGGAATGCCTCAACAATTTAAAAACAAATGATGTAGATATATCGAGTTGGGATATTTTATTAATTCATTTAATGGTTCACAAATTAGATGAAGAGTCACATAAATGTTGGGAAGAAGAGATCGGATCTTTATCAATTGAGATTTTACCAACACTAGAGCAATTCACACAATTTTTAGAGACGAGATTCCGAGCTTTGGAAATGATACAACCTAACACGTCATTTAGAGATCGTGTTTGCAATAAACCAAGATCGTTCGTAACTACAACCGTTCCCCATATCATAAAATGTGCAATATGTAATGAGAATCACTTACTTACATCTTGTAAAAAATACAATAATATGAGTGTACAAGATAGAGTTCAATTCATCCAAAAGTAATCATTATGCTTTAATTGTTTGTCATCGAAACATAGCGCATTTTATTGTAAGAGTCGATATTCACGTCAGCATTGACATAAGAGACATCATTGAATTTTACACTTTGACAACAAGGAAGGAAACAATTACAGTCCACAACCTAGTACAAGCAGAGAGACAAATGACAGCAATACTGAACATGTATCGAATAAAGTTGTTCGCTCACATTTGATAACACAAGGTCATAATGCACTAATGGCGACGGCACTATTAAATGTGGAGACTGGGAAAGGATTACAGCTAGTTCGAGCTTTGATTGACCCATGTTCACAAGAGTCGTTCATAAGCGAATCTACAGCACAGCGACTACAGCTATGTCGAATATCTATAAGCGGGCAAGTTATAGGTGTAGATCAGATGTCAGCGAGAATAAACTATGTAACTGAGTTGAAACTACATTCAAGAGTGAATCATAATTTTAATATTTTATGCAAGGCTTATGCAATTAAACATGTAACAGATATTTTACCTGCTGAGAAGGTGAATTACGAGTCGTGGCTTCATTTGAATAATTTGATATTAGCGGATCTCACCTATAACAAACCGGGACAGATTGACATGTTGCTTGGAGTAAACGTCTATACCGAAATACTGATGAATGGAGTCAGAAAGGGAGCGCCAGGTGCCCCAATTGGGCAACAGACTCAATTTGGTTGGATTATTTCTGGAGGAGCAGGCCATCTTCATAACAAAGCGGGTATCGTAAGCATGCATTTAAATATGAATTTGGAGAAACGATTACAGCAATTTTGGGAGACTGAGGCATTAGAGTCCGAGGAAAGCGACAGCCTCACCCCGCTAGAGACTCGAGCTGAAGAGACATATAACCGAACTTTGAGTAGAGATGACACTGGGAGATATATAGTTGCTTTGCCATTCAAGCGAGATACACTTGTTATTCCACAGAATTCAAGAGAAATCGCTTTAAGGAACTTACATTATTTAGAGAAACAATTAGCCAAGAATGATAAATTACGAATAAGGTCCTAGAAGAGTATATTACGCTTAAACATATGGAGACCGTGCCGCCTAATGAATTTAAAAATGAGAAAAGCGTCTATTTACCTCACCATGCGGTTGTACGAGAAGATCGAGATACAACAAAAGTTCGTGTCGTGTACAATGCTTCAAAGAAGGGAGCAAACGGAGTATCCTTAAATGACGAACTATTGATTGGCCCTAAAATTCAAGGCGAGTTAGTAGATATATTGTTACGTTGGAGAATACACAAAATATGGTTTGTAGCAGATATTGTTAAAATGTACCGACAAATTCTTGTGAGACGCGAAGATATTGACTATCAACGAATATTATTTAGATTTAATACAGATGAGCCAGTTCAAGAATACAGATTATTGACTGTTACTTTTGGTACAGCATGTGCACCATACCTTGCAATAAAAACTTTAAAACAGGTAGCAAAGGATGAAAACTTTGGAGAGGACTTACAAAGAATCAAAGAGATTGTTTCAAATGATTTTTATGTGGACGATTGTTTGTCTGGCAGTTCAGATGTCAAATCAGCGATAGATCTCCAGAAGAAATTGACAGCAATGTTGAAAAAGGGAGGTTTTGAGTTACAAAAATGGTCGTCGAACAGTGAGGAATTTTTAAATGAGATAAGCCCAAATGATCGAGATGGAAACCAAGAGGTATACCTAAATAAAAAAGAGAATATTAAAACCCTGGGAGTGGCATGGAATACAAAAGCAGATGAGTTGAGCATTAATTATGAAATAAAAGATTTACGAGGAAAACCTATAACGAAAAGAAATGTTTTAATGGTAATCGCTTCAATATTTGATCCAATGGGATGGCTTGCCCCAACGACCATTATTTCGAAAATCTTTTAACAAAAGTTGTGGAAAACTAAAATCGCATGGGATGACGAATTACCTTTAGAGTATCAACAAGAATGGGAAAAATTTAATACTGCAATTCAAAATGTTTCTGAGATCAAAATACCGAGATGGATTGGTACTACAGCGGAATTGCACGGATTTTCTGATGCCTCGTCTATGGCATACAGTGCAGTGGTCTATGTAAGAGTCATACACAATGATGGTAAAATTGAGACATCGTTATTAATGACAAAAACTAAAGTAGCGCCAATCAAACAGTTATCATTGCCAAGATTAGAGCTTTGTGGTGCTGTTATGCTGAGCAAATTATTGAAAAAAGTGGCTTTGGCGTTAAGGATCGATGTTGCCAATACATATGCATGGTCTGATTCGGAAATCACATTAGCTTGGATTAGAGGAGACCCTCAAAGATGGAAAACATATGTAAGAAACAGAGTATTACAGATTCACGAGACAATCAAAACGAAATGGAATTATGTCGGAACGAAAAAAAATCCCGCTGATCTACCTACAAGAGGGATTATTCCTTCAAAATTAAAGGAACATATTCTTTGGTGGGAAGGACCATCTTTTTTACGAGAACGAGCCATACTGCCACCAGTAAGAGATGTACCAGATGTAATTTTAGAACTGTGTGAATCTCAGACTTGCGCCTTACCTAGTTTTACAGAGTCTGAAAATAATGAGAGCATTTTGGAACTATTCAAAAGGTATTCATCTCTATCGAAGCTTTTGAGAGTTGTGGCTTGGATCCGAAGATGGTTGCGAGCAAAGCAAATTAAGAGGCTAAACGTGCAAGGAGTATTTGTCACATATGAAGAAAGAGTGGAGGCACTTAATTGTTGTATTAAACTTTCGTAAACTTTCACAAAGAGTAGAATTTTCAGAAGAGATTGAGCAACTAAAACTTGGAAAACCTCTAAAACGACAAAGTAGAGTAGCATCATTATTGCCTTTTCTTGATAATCAAAATTTATTGAGGCTCGGAGGTCGGTTAAAACATGCTACAGTAGAGTTTGATATACAACATCCTATAATAATGTCAAAAAGAAATGTTCTTTTGTCTTTGTTGTTACAAGAAGCTCATTCAAAGACCCTACATGGCGGTCCATTAATGATGATTTCTTACTTGCGTCGTAAATACTGGTTAATCGATACACTAAATACAGTCAAGAAATTTGTTCAAAATTGTATGACCTGTGCGAAACATAGAGCTATAAATAGAAACCAGTTAATGGGTGCGTTGCCAGAGTGCAGAGTTAAGCCTGGTAGACCGTTTTTGACGAGTGGAGTCGATTTTGCTGGCCCTATCAACGTAAGATTGAGTAAAGGCCGTGGAACGAAATCTTATAAGGGTTATATTGCATTGTTTATTTGCATGGTAACAAAGGCAGTTCATATTGAACTCGTTAGTGATATGACGACTTCCGCATTCTTAGCGGCCTATAGACGATTAATTTCACGAAGAGGACTATTTATAGAGATGTGGAGTGACAATGGAACTACGTTTGTCGCCGCAAGCAAATAAATTTTACAAATGTGGAAACAAGGTAGATCGTGTTTACCAGAGGAGTTGGTATTTTTATTAGATAAAGAAGGAACAAAATGGAAATTCATTCCACCTGGAGCGCCTAATTTCAGAGGGTTATGGGAAGCCGGAGTCAAGTCGATAAAATTTCACCTGAAACGTACTATCGGTGACATTTGAAGAGTTATACACATTGCTTGCGCAAATCGAAGCATGTCTTAACTCGAGAGCATTGTCACCAATCAGTAATCACCCTAATGATCTTGATCCATTAACTCCTGCTCATTTTTTAATTGCAGAGCCTTCGGTCACTATTCCGGAAAAGGATTATACAAACTTTTCGATGCACAGTGTTACCCGTTGGCAACTTATTCAAAAAATGATGCATTCTTTTTGGAAAAAGTGGCAGTCTGAGTATTTGAGCAGGTTACAAACTCGACCAAAATGGTCAACATTTCAATCGGAATTCGAAATTGGTGATCTAGTACTTTTGAAGGATCAACGTTATCCACCAAGCAAATGGATTTTAGGTCGTATCATATCGAAACATCCTGGTCAAGATGGTTTGACAAGAGTTTATGATGTAAGAACAATTTCAGGAATTTTTACGCGCACAGTCACAAAGCTATGCGCCCTTCCTAATAATACAAGGAATTAATCAATTTTTCGGCGGGGAGTATGTTCAAGCAGGTTTCATACTATAATTTATGACACATTCCAAAAGATGATTACGTTGTCAATTTAGTGAAGGATGTCACTTCTTGAGTTACTAATATTTTATCGTGTGTAATTTAATGTATGAGATTTTGCAATAAATTATATTTGAGTTTATTCCTGTCTCACTTATTATTGTCAGCAACAGTTTACTTATCAATAACTTAATTAAAGAAAATACACTATTATTAAAACATCGATCAAAGTTACAACGAACTACAAGAACTTTTATATTATGTTACTTGCTGCTACGGAACCCTTCATGCCCGGGCGCGCTGGTAGTGGTAGTCGCAGTGTGGACCTTACCATGCGCGCCCATAAGGGCACGGAGAACACCGGGGGGTTTTAGTGGGTCGGCCTGGCACTCTGCCGGGCCAGCCCCACACACGCCCGCCGTCCAGCCAACGGCGGGTACGGTGCGATTACGCATTTCCCCCCGAAAAAAAAAAAAAAAAAACGGAACCCTTCATGGGCGAGTCCGACTCGCACTTGGCCGGTTTTTTTGACTAGCGGTCGCATGGCAGTAGGCGCAGCGTTGGCGCCCCTCACAAGGTGGACCGACGATCTGGTGGTGCGGGAAGCCGCTAGATGCGGGAGCCGCAGAACCGGTTTGGAGATCCCTGGGGAGGTCTATGTCCAACAGTGGGCGTTTCTTGGCTGAAATGACGATGATGATGATGGCTAGCTATTGAGCTATTGTGCGCGACTTTGTCTGCCTGGAACAAAGTTCTATCGCGAGTTCATTTAATTTCTGCGTTCGGCGTTCCCTAGAGGAACTCATTGAAATTGGTGTTAAAAATAGCCTTTGCCATTCCTGAGGGTTCAGTTATCTCTATACCGAATTTAATTAACATTGGTTCAGCGGTTCAGGCGTGAGAGCGGAACAAACAGACAGATAGTACAGACACAGACAGATAGTAATATAGTTACTTTCGCATTTATAATATAAGCAGGGATGATAAAATAGTCGAAAGTGTTTATTCCCACTAGTTCGGTTACCGAATGCTTGGAGTTTATTTAGGAAATTATTTTCTCAGTAGTTTTGTACAAATAACATCAGGCGTTTTTAAACTGTACAGAACTGCGGCACTAAACAGTGGAAATACGACCATACATTATCCGACATGGCCAAACATCAATGAATAGACTTATTTAATGTAAATATTTTATTCATTTATTGCAAAAGTCTAGAAATATGCCTGAAAATATTTAGGGAACAACAAGTGTACTGGGAGCGAATTCCTCCATTTGTTTTGTTTGTTAAACAAAGAGGTGTTGTTTTATTCACAACAATATTTATTCAATCTCAACAAAACTAGCGGAAATAAAAAAAAAAACATTCATTGGCGATAGTTGAAGTTTCGTGCTTGCCCTTCTGCATACGATCTTGTGCTTTTTAATGACATGGTGACTTCACGCACAGCACAAAACATCGATAGTCGATAAAGATAATAATAGCTCGCCTGTGTAATAATTTACATTTTTGTTGCAGCCCCCATGTATGTCGAAGTCGAAACAGCACGCATTGCTGCCCGGGCTGGACATCGAGACCCAATTCCTTGCTATGTGTTGTTCGTAAGTAATATTCTGTAATATAATGAAACAATATTTAAGTTAAAGGAAACTTCCTTAGAGAACAGAAATCAATCAATCATTTATTTGATAAATACCGTGAAAGACGAACTTAATTTAAAATTTTCCGAATCTCATTAGTACGATCGAAGAATTAGAAATCCGTAGTGTTTTTGGTCCGAAAAACGATATTCCGAACTTCAAATTTCCGAAAATTCATTGCTAAAATTAAGAGGAAATATGTAGTAGGTACAGTCCTTTTTTTCATACAAACGTAGACCCCTGTTTCCTTTCTGGATAATGGCACTAGTTGCTCTATTTTTTCCAATAAAATCAATGGCCACTATAAGTATGTTCCTATGTTTTCCTTTTTTTATTAAGTTAATTATTAAAAGGGATTTTAAACCTACCAAAACCTAAAAATCGACCTAATTTTCCGCTGTATTCAAATGCCTAGCAAACAAATTGAAGAAGATTAGGTATATGAAAAAAAGCAAAACATAGAAACACAGAAAAAGCCTTGCTTTAATTTTTTACGCAAAAAGGTATTAAATCGGCCAATTTGTCGCGGAGAAAACAGGGGACTACGAAACGTATATTTCGTGTACTTTTCATAGGTATTTTCGGTCCCAGCTGCAGTTGTCCCTATCGCGCTCAGTTCAGTTGTTCGGACACATAGCGCGACAGCAATATATTTTACAAATACCTATTTTTGAATTCTGCCGACTTTGGTGTTTCCTCTTAAGAATTTATATCAAAAAGTAGTATGTTTTGCTAATACGATGTTTTGAGAATATGATATTTTACGATTATGATATTTTGATAATATGATATTTAGAGACTGAGCGAATATAAAAAATGGCCTAACTTGTTAATTACAATAAAACGGTTAAGTTACTGGTTAGAATTGCGATAACAACGAACAAAATTATCCTTACCTAATTTCACTTGTTTAGGGCAGCTCGTATTTTTTAAATTGTTGACTATTGAATTGTAATCGGTAGGTAAGGTTAGAACTGTGACCACAATACACGAGCCGAGGGAAGGCAGTGGTCGTGAATGCGAGAACTAAGTTGTACGTTGTACTTATTTTACTCGGTAATTTTAAAATACCCATTGTTTATTTTATTAATTATCTGCTCATACATCTTTAGAAGGCGTTTGTTTTTCAGGCATATAATTACACCGAGTTTTTATATTCGGGATTCGTCGCAATAATATTTTGGATTATAATTGATTCGGAATTTTCATGATTCGGTAAAATGTAATTATTTTACTAAAGCTTTTGAAATATCTAAACTAATATGTGAAAATTGTATGTGTAAGCTATATTATACATAATCGTAAAACGCATGGATTAGCTGAGTGTAAAGTGTTGTTGCAGCGATCTGCCGGCCAGACTGCGGCTCCCCGGAGTACTGCGTGGCGCCCAACATGTGCCGCTGCCCCGGCGGCGTCGAGGCGCCCTCCTGCAACCCGGCGGGCGGCGGCCTCTATCCGTATCCGGGTAAGAATTCGATATTTTATTGTATGTATGCAATATTATATTGTATGTATGTATGCAAGTTTCTATTATAATGGTTTATAGTTATTAAAGTTAGGTAATACTCTAAATAGGCTAATTTCACATCTTTCTTGCGCCAAATACATTTATTTTTACTTTCGGTTCCTTTGATAGGTAGAGAATGCCTTATTGCACTGCCTGTGTCTGTATCAGGGTAGGGAATATTATAGCATATTATTATAATAAAATAGCCTATATGAGCACTAGTGACCTCACTCGTGCGCAACACTACGCAAAGAGCGCAGTACTACAACGACAAACCTCTCTTCGAAATAAATAAAAACAGCCCTTTTTAATGAAACGAATCTCCATTATATTTTTATGTTATATCATTTTTAATTATTTTGGTGGTTTTGTTTCTTCCTGTTTACCTTAATATATCTTAAAATTTCCTTAAAAAATACATAAATTATAAAGAAGTTAGAGAAAGGAGCCGGAGCGTTGAAGGTGAATGTTGATGCATTGTAAAGTAGCTACTTAAACCTGCACCTGGGTAGTAAGCCCCAGGCACTGCTCTTGGCTCTTTTCTCTGCAACGCGATGGACCCGGCACCCGCACGGTGAATCCATGAAATGCTAAGTTATCGTCTCATATTTACATTCTACAAAATACAGAAACCATGAATTTATAAATCTTATCTTGTTTAAGGGTATATTACCACTACATAAAAAAGGTGATGAATCAAATGTCGGTAACTATCGTCCAATTTCCATCCTCTCCTATTTTTCTAAACTCTTTGAATCAGTGGTCCATCCTTCATTTTCTTCCTTCATCGACGGTTTCCTATCGGATCATTAACACGGATTTAGGCGTAACCGTTCCACGCTTACAAACCGGGTTCCTTTTATAGCTGATCTATGTGAGGCAGTTGATGGAGGGGGACAGGTAGATGCCGTTTACACTGACTTTCGCAGCGCCTTTGATAGTGTCAACCACTCAATTCTGTTAAGTAAGCTTCAGGTCATTGGTGTGGGTGGCTCACATTTTGACTGGTTTCAATCCTACTTAAAAGAGAGACCTCAGAGTGTTGTTTTGAATGGTTTTGAGTCTGCCACTTTCTATGCAAAATCTGGAGTCCCGCAGGGATCGCTTCTGGGACCACCTCTCTTCTTGGTCTTCATTAACGACGTAACTACTTGTTTAAAACATTGCCGGTTCTCTATGTATGCAGATGACTTAAAAATATATAAAACCTTCAATTCTGCTGATGACGTTATTCTACTGCAAACGGACTTAAACAACCTTAAATCATGGTGTGACTCCAACTGCATGACTCTTAACACCAACAAATGTTATCACATTAAGTTCTGCAGGAAAAAATCACCTTTCCTATCTATATACTCAATAGGAAGTAGCATGTTGTTGGAAGTCAGTGAGGTGAGGGACTTGGGAGTTGTCATTGACGGCAGACTAAAGTTCACAGCGCACATTGAAGCTATAACATCAAAGGCGGCTCGAATGCTAGGGTTTATAAAGAGAAATTCTGGAGGATTTTCATAAAACCAAAATCGCGTTATTCACGGCTCTTGTTCGTAGTCACCTTGAGTACGCTAGCACATCTTGGTCACTGTACACTCCCAGCGCCTTGAGAGTATCCAACACAATTTTACCAGGCACCTCGCCTTTTTGTCAAAAGGCTTTTGCCACAGAAATCCCTATACTCAGCGTTTAAAGAAGTTTGGCCTCCTGTCGTTGCGGGATAGAAGGAATATATTGCACATGTGCTTCCTGCATCGCCTTTTACATGGCACTCTTCAGTGCAGCTCTCTTGTGGAGCGAATCCCTTTAAACGTTCCATGCCGGTATCCCAGGCATAGCATCACTAAAACATTTCAGACTCGACACTCTCGTACTAACCTTGGACATTTTTCTCCCCTCTACCGTATTCTTAATAATTATAATAATTTAAACAAAACCTTTACTTTAGATATATTTCACGATAACTTTCGTAAATTCAAAAACAAGTTGCTAAACATTTGCTTCGTTTAGTTGGATTTAATATTTCCCCTTCACAAAACTTAAATAAAATTCATTTAAAACTGGCCGAAATTTTGAAAATGTTTGCCTCCACAATTACTTAGTAAGTATCGCTTAAATAATAGAATTAGGTTAAATTATTTCTTTTCATAGTGAATGTTATGTACGCCTTAATTGTCATATATATAAGACTATTATTTGTTGTTTTTTCTTATACAATTGTGTAATATACAGGTTGTCCCAAAAAATAGTGTCAAGCGTAAGTCCAGAGTTAGAGCATCTTTTGGAGTACCCGAATCACCCCCATGTATGTTCCGCGATTATTCGTAGTTTTCGAGTAATAATTTTTTTTCTGACTTTTTGAAAATTTTGATCCAAAGAACTTAAAAATTTTAAATAAAAAAAAGTAGAACATATTTTAATGTTTTTCTTTTTGCCACTGAATCATCTTTAGTGCTTCTTTTATGTCTAAAATAATCAGCTTCGTAACTTTAGTGGAAATTTAGAAAACAGTAGTGTAAAGTCAAAATTTGAATGTTAGTGAATAATTACTTAAAAATTCATCTTTAAATTAAAAATCTAAACAGGCGAATTCATGGTTTCTAAGTATGTGTAAAAACTTCTCTAGACTCTCTGCTTGCATAATCATTTAAAAAAGAAGTACTTAATAGGGCTACTTTGGCTTAAATCGGCCATCAAAGACAGCGTGGTGAAAATTTCATAAAATTTACCAAATTCCTATCAGATTATAAAAAAAAATATCTGGTCTTTTTATAATTTCTAAGGTTCAGATTAATTACAATTTAGCAAAAATTAACTACATGAAACCCATATTTAAATATTTTTCTCGCGGATCACATCGGTTGTAGTGTTGGATGTAACGCAGTACTTACCTGCTAAAAAATTGCCTGAGTGTGAGGATATGAAAGAGACCGCATTATTGCTATCTCTCTCACTCTCATTGGCGAAATGGATAACTGTAACTGAGGAATGCTATTCTTTGTGACAAGGGGATGAGGCGGGGGGTGTAGTCCGAGCGCCTATTGTGTTCTGGCGCCAGTCGTTTGCCTGCTTTTGTTTGCGCCTTACGTACGATACGCTCATTTGTGATTATTTGACGAACTTTGCTTTCTTTACGGACCTTGAGTGCGATTACGATTTGGTTTTGTGTGAATACGGGATTTTGACAAATTTGGCATTCTTAACGGACTTTTCAAGCTCTTCATTTTGTGATGTCTTTTTCATCGCAAGAATATGCTCTTATGCATTACTTTTATGGATATGCAAGAGGAAATGCTTCTGAAGCAGCCAGGTTGTTCCGGCAGCAAGTACAAAATGGAGGTGGACCTCAGCCTGAAACTTGGCCTGATCATCGCATGATTTTAAGAGTACATAACTCTTACATGGAAGGACGCCTACCAGGTAGAAGATCGGGGCGCCCATCTGAAATGAGTGACCCAGATACTGTCCAATCAGTGGTCGAAGAAGTGGTGAGAGATCCATCAGTTAGTGTAAGAACAATAGAACGTCGAATCGGGATTCCGAAATCACAAGCACATCGAATACTTCATCAAGAGCGTTTTCACCCATATCACATCCAGAAAGTTCAGCAGCTCAAGCCCGCAGACTACCCGAGAAGGGTGGCATTTTGTCAGGAAATGTTACGGAGACAAGCTGAAAACGAAAATTTCTTTAAAAATATTCTATGGACTGATGAATCACATTTTAAGCGATGTGGGGTGTTTAATGCGCATAACTACCATTCGTGGAGTATTGAAAATCCACACCTCACAAGGGAATCTAATTTCCAAGAACAATTTAGTATCAATTTGTGGTCAGGCATCCTAAACGGACAGCTGATTGGTCCGTTCGAACTACCGGACCGACTGAACAGCGAGGCCTACTTGCAATTTCTACGACGTGATCTCGGCGTCTTATTAGAAGATGTAGACCTATTAACGCGGAGAAATATGATTTTTCAAAACGACGGCGCTCCATGCCATTTTGCTAGAAATGTTAGACAACATTTGTCTGAAACATTTCCAGGCAGATGGATCGGTCGTGGAGGGCCCATTGCGTGGCCGCCACGGTCCCCCGACTTGAACCCCATAGATTTTTTCGTCTGGGGATACTACAAGGAATTAGTATAGGTACGCCAAGGACATTACAAACGTCACAGTGTTAAGAACAAAATTAAGACAAGCGGAAGAAACAATAAAAAACAACAGAATTGCATTTATAAATTTAAAAGAAAACTTTTTTAGACGATGTAGAATATGTATTGAGCACGAAGGTCGTCATTTTGAAAACTTTCTTTAAGCGATCGAATAATAAATACTTTGAAAATAATGTTTTGTTTCATTTATTAAGTTATAATAAACCTTCAAAGGTTATTAAAGATGGCAGCAGAAACAGTTATTTTTGACCTTCAAATAATAAATTTTTAGCTTTTCTACAATCATTTTTGGTTTATTAATAAATAATTGGAATTAAAAAAAAATTATTCAGAAGTCGAGTTTTATGAAATTTTCACCTTGCTGTCTTTGATGGCCGATTTAAGCCAAAGTAGCCCTATTAAGTACTTTTATTTTTTAATTATTATGAAAGCAGAGAGTCTAGAGAAGTTTTTACACATACTTAGAAACCATGAATTCGCCTGTTTAGATTTTTAATTTAAAGATGAATTTTTAAGTAATTATTCACTAACATTCAAATTTTGACTTTACACTACTGTTTTCTAAATTTCCACTAAAGTTACGAAGCTGATTATTTTAGACATAAAAGAAGCACTAAAGATAATTCAGTGGCATAAAGAAAAACATTAAAATATGTTCAACTTTTTTTTATTAAAAATTTTTAAGTTCTTTAGATCGAAATTTTCAAAAAGTCAGAAAAAAAATTATTACTCTAAAACTACGAATAATCGCGGAACATACATGGGGTGATTCGGGTACTCCAAGAGGTGCTCTAACTCTGGACTTTCGCTTGATACTATTTTTTGGGACACCCTGTATATGATGTGGCTGTGCTAAATAAATAAATAAATAAATAAAGGGTATACTTGTATTACTGTTCCAAAGATACTATCTACATTCTATGTATATGTCCGGGTATCAGAAAATCAAAGTCTATGTAACTATACGCCTATAGCAAGTTCCAAATTAACGACTTCAAATAATGCCGATTTTCCTATTCAAACTGTCATCCCCATGATCACCGCACCAATGAATACAGATTTAGAAATGATAAATAAGGTTGTAGTTAAATAAAAAAAATTAATTTACTTACACATCAATTTTCATCCGTCTAAATGACGAAGCATCAAATAAAATTTTATCCCCTTAAGGAGGGGAAGTTCCAAAAATTATATTATTCTTTGTCTTTATAAGCAATTGGGAGTCTAATCATTATGGAATCCCAAAATAAACAATTTCATTTGACAGCTGTTAAACCCGTTTTTACCCCCGAAAGGGCAAAAGATTATAAGAGTTCTACACAAAATTTCACCCCCTATTTCACCCCTTAATGGAGAGAGTTCCGAGCGGATTCTGGTCATAGTCGTAATAACATTGAGTTGCCTATGCAGCGCGGACGCGCGGAGGGTGCCGGCGCATCTGCATGAACGGCGGCACCTGCACCAACGGCACCTGCGCCTGCGCGCCCGGCTGGAGCGGGGAGTTCTGCACTGAGCGTGAGTAAACACCTTTAAGCAAAATGTTAATAAACAACTTCTATTCTATTTATTTATCGTTAAGGTCTCCCAACAGCGTGCATATAGAAAACATAATACAAGTACATCATAGGCTTCCTTTAATCTTATACATTATGTCGATTGCAGGTTAATACATAGTTGCCAAAGCGGCCGGGAGAACATTCGCAATACAATCATTATTCAAAATTCAGTTTCGGCCGCGTACGAAACTGGGGCTTCGTAAAAAGTTACGATCGAATACTTTATCGTCCTTGTGCGTAACCAGTTCCGATCAAAAATTTTTTTGTATTTTTGTACATACAATAATAATCATAATCATTTGAGATTTGTGTATTACTTACTCGTTTTCTTTTTCCTGATCATAAGCAACTTACATAAAAGTTAGAAATAGTCAAAGTAGAAATAAAAAAGTAGCGATGACCATCACAGTAAAGAAATAGACCTGTATATCAAATTAGATACGTTGCAATCATAATTATACTTACTTTAAAAAGTCTTGAAGGGAATTACAAACGAAGTACTTTAAATAAGATATTTTATTTTCATTTATAAAAGTAATAAATGTAAATTTAAAAGGTGAAAGCATAAACACAAATAATTTCGATATAAAACCCTACAGAAATGTTTCCTTCTTTTAGTTTTTTAGTGCATCGTTTATTTATTCAATAATTTCGACGTTTTGTCTCCTTCATCAAATTATCTAACAGATGAGACATTGTGGGAAACTTCTTACCTAAGGACCAGTCGATCTTGTTGTGCTATCCTTCTAGGTTGTTTGTTTTTCTGATAGGGGGTTTTATATTGTTAAGTGGTTTCGTACAAGGACGAAAAATTATTCAATCGCAACTGGTTACAAGACTCGTTACATAGTTTCGTACAAGGATTAAAAAGTATTCGATCGTAAGTGGTCACGTACAAGGACGATAAAGTATTCGTTCACATCTGGTTACGTAACTCCAGTTTCGTACGCGGCCGAAAGGAAAAATTCCAAATGTTTATGTTGGTCACATTGGCTTTCAGCTTAGCTCCTCCCTATACTACCACCGAACCTAATCACGCGTCAATACGTCTACACCCGTCGCCACATTTGCGTCTTCCGCTCTACGATGTCGAGAAAACTTGTCACCAAGTGCGAGATTAAAAATACTTGCTAGTATTTTTAATGATTGCATTGACTGTGGTGTGTTTCCTGATCTAATGAAACTGAGTAAAATTATTCCATTACACAAATCTGGTAGCACATCAGACCCCAATAATTTTAGACCTATCTCTGTGTTACCTACTTTTAGCAAAATCTTTGAAAAAATAATGTTGGAACAAATGCAAAGCTTTTTTAACAGAAATAATCTTCTACACTGTAAACAATTTGGTTTTAGAAAGGGTCGCTCAACAACTGATACTGGTGTTGAGTTAATACAAAATATATATGAGGCCTGGGAGGACTCACATGATGCGCTGGACGTTTTTTGTGACTTGTCCAAGGCGTTTGATTGCGTTCATCATGACACCCTGATCAGGAAATTACACTACTATGGATTTAGCGACACTGTTCTGGATCTACTCGTCTCCTATTTGACTGAGAGGATTCAGAAAGTAGACGTCAACGGGGAGAGGTCCCAGGGCGCCTCGGTTAAAATGGGAGTTCCGCAGGGTTCAATTCTTGGTCCTTTTCTATTTTTAATATATATAAATGACTTGCCTGCTTTTGTACAAGACAGGCATGATATTGTATTATTTGCAGATGATACTTCACTTATGTTTAAAATTAAAAGACGATTGCAAATTTATGACGATGTAAATAGTTCTATCTCAAGAATAGTTTACTGGTTTAATGCGAATAACTTGTGCCTCAATGAAGGGAAAACTAAATGTATAAAATTTGTTTTACCCAATGTTAAAGAGGTTCACACCACTGTTAACATAAAGCATAAAAATGTGGACCTTGTGGATACCGTAGTATTTCTTGGTATTACTTTAGATTCAAAGCTTCAGTGGGGCCCACATATTGATAAATTGTCGAAGAGACTTAGTTCTGCAGCCTACACTGTATGGAAAATACGTCAGCTGACTGATGTTGATACAGCAAGACTTGTATACTTTGCCTATTTTCATAGTGTGATGTCGTATGGCATTTTGCTGTGGGGAAATGCTGCCGACATTCAGACTGTTTTTGTGCTGCAAAAAAGGACTATTCGTGCTATTTATAACCTTAAAATAAGAGACTCTTTGAGAGAAAAATTTAAAGAAATTGATATTATGACCGTCGCGTCGCAATATATTTACGAGAATATAGTATATGTTCATAAAAATATACATTCGTTTTGTAAAAACAGTGATATTCATTCAGTAAATACTAGGCAAAAGAATATGTTAGCGTTACCAAATACTCGGCTTAAAAAAATTAATAATTCTTTCAAAGGCCTTTGTGTACGTTTCTACAATAAAAGTCCAAATAATATTAAAGCACTTAACTTGAATAAATTTAAAGTCACTATCAAGGGCGCACTTATGAAAAAAGCATATTATAAAGTGTCTGATTATATGACAGATAAAACTGCTTGGGATTGACAAAACATGTGATAATTGGCTAGATGACTAAAAAAATTTTTTTGCTTTAATAGAAGCTCATTCATATTATAAACAGAAAGAAAAAATCGGTTTTCGAATAACTATAAAAACAACCAAGATACATGGTATTAAAGATTTTTCTCCATCTCTTTCTAGCAAAACGGCAATTTACAAGGAGTTTATATGGCCGTACTCAACAATGACGTCACGGTTGATGTCGGATCTCTCTGTCTAATCGCCTTCAAATTAACAACTTAAAATGCTTGTATCTAATGTATTTCTAAACCGATTTTAATTCTAATTTCACAGGACTGCATATTTTTCCACGGTATTTTAATATTTAATGACGAGACGTAAAAATTTGAATTCAGTCATCATCCCAATTGACGTTCAAAGGGTGTTAACACTTTGTGATAATGGGATAAATTTCATTCGAGTAACTGTTCCACTCACACCGACAGGCAAAAAAATGTTTGTGAAATATAATATTGTAATGTTGGCATTTTAAAAGAGGAGACAAAAAAAATACAAGACCTTCCGAGTTTCTTGCCTGTTCTTCTCGAGAAGGCTCTCCCAATTTCCGAACAGGTGTAGAGTCATTTTTTTTTTCATTTGACTTGTATTTGCACACATCTTAATAATGGTTGGGGTGTGTATACCTACAAGGATTAAATAATTTAGTTAATTAGATTCTTGGTTGAAGATTTTTATGTTTTTTTGGCGTCAATAAGTGCCTGTAAAGGTCTATATTGAATAAAGATTTTTGAGTTTGAGTTTGAGTTTGATTCGCAGCTTTGTGATTGTTTCATGCAGTAGAGATGGTTTGATGCAGTAGAATTGATAATAAGATCTAGTTGAATTCCGGATAAACAATACATAGTGCTAAGTTTCTTGCCGGTTCTTCTCAGAACAAGGCCTCCTGGTAGACTCTTGAACCAATGTCATCAAAATTGACGTTCATAAGTGTACAAATTGTACCTAAATGAATAAAGATGTTTTGACTTTGACTTTGAGTATTGAGTGTTTAGTCTCGATCGATACCCCCATCAGAAATCCCGTCAGTAGTTGGTCATGATGACACATGAAGGGGGTGAAACTTCAATTCAACTTAATCTAATGTGAATGTCACTACAGCCGAGTACCAAAGAAAGTAAAAGAAAATGGAAGGCGAGAGTTATTGCTAAGACTTCGTATTGAACACTAATTACTAATATGCATTACGATATAAGGAAATGTCAGGATGCCGATCATTTTATACGGAGCCCCGGTATGGGCGGCGTGCCTTTCCCTCCGTACGGTGGCCCTGCTGCGACGTCCGCAGAGGGTCATAGCAACCCGGGCCGTGCGAGCTAATCGCACGGTCAGCCACGGCGCGGCCTGCGTTCTTGCGGGTCAAACGCCGTGGGATGTCGATGCACGCGTCCATTCGGAGGTGTATCGGCATCGGGTTGCTGTTCGAGAACGGGGGGGACGTTCCGCTCCACAGGAGGTGGAGCGGTTTCGTACCCTGGTGCAGAGGGAGGCTCTGCGCCAGTGGGGTGAGGTACTCGCCTCCCCAGCTGCCGGCCACCGGACGATCGAGGCGATTCGTCCGGTGTTGGAGGAGTGGGTTGGGCGCCGGCAGGGCAGCCTCACATTCCGCATGGTGCAGGTACTGACCGGGCATGGCTGCTTCGGTCACTACCTGCACCGGGTCGCCCGTCGGGAGGAAACGCCGCAGTGTCATCACTGCGACGCTCCCGATGACACTGCCGAGCACACACTATTGGTGTGCCCGGCTTGGCGACGCCAGCGCAACGAACTCAACGCTGCGCTGGGAGGTGCAAACTTATCGCTGCCGAGCATGGTCGTGGCCGTGCTCCGCGGCGAGGCGGAATGGGGGGCTGTCGCCTCCTTCTGCGAGGATGTCATCTCGCAGAAGGAGGCCGCGGAGAGGGAGCGGGAGGCAGATCCTCAAGCCGCTCCCATCCGCCGCAGACGGATAGGCAGGCGAAGGCGGGCATTGGCACAAGCGATGCCCGTCTAGTGACCCTGCCGTGGAGGCCTGCGTGCATGGTTGGCCCCGTGCACGCCGCCGTAAGGCCCTCCGTCTGGGGATTGCCTTGGTGTTCTCGGGCAATCCCCCCTTCGCGATAGCCCGACCAGTTGGTCGGGCTTGCCCGGGCGCGTGGGTAGTGGAGTCGCAGTGTGGACCTTACCTAGCGCGCCCATAAGGGCAGGGAGAACACCAGGGGGTTTTAGTGGGTAGGCCTGGCACTCTGCCGGGAGAGCCCTACACACGCTCGCCGTCTAGCCAACGGCGGGTACGGTGCCGTTACGCATTTCCCCCCGAGAAAAAAAATAGGTTGCCGATCATTGCACTTCCCGATTGTAGTTCCCGAATCAGACCCCAATAATTTTAGACCTATCTCTGTGCTACCTACTTTTAGCAAAATCTTTGAAAAAATAATGTTGGAACAAATGCAAAGCTTTTTTAACAGAAATAATCTTCTACACTGTAAACAATTTGGTTTTAGAAAGGGTCGCTCAACAACTGATGCTGGTGTTGAGTTAATACAAAATATATATGAGGCCTGGGAGGACTCACATGATGCGCTGGGCGTTTTTTGTGACTTGTCCAAGGCGTTTGATTGCGTTCATCATGACACCCTGATCAGGAAATTACACTACAGGAGGATTCAGAAAGTAGACGTCAACGGGGAGAGGTCCCAGGGCGCCTCGGTTAAAATGGGAGTTCCGCAGGGTTCAATTCTTGGTCCTTTTCTATTTTTAATATATATAAATGACTTGCCTGCTTTTGTACAAGACAGACATGAGATTGTATTATTTGCAGATGATACTTCACTTATGTTTAAAATTAAAAGACGATTGCAAATTTATGACGATGTAAATAGTTCTATCTCAAGAATAGTTTACTGGTTTAATGCGAATAACTTGTGCCTCAATGAAGGGAAAACTAAATGTATAAAATTTGTTTTACCCAATGTTAAAGAGGTTCACACCACTGTTAACATAAAGCATAAAAATGTGGACCTTGTGGATACCGTAGTATTTCTTGGTATTACTTTAGATTCAAAGCTTCAGTGGGGCCCACATATTGATAAATTGTCGAAGAGACTTAGTTCTGCAGCCTACGCTGTATGGAAAATACGTCAGCTGACTGATGTTGATACAGCAAGACTTGTATACTTTGCCTATTTTCATAGTGTGATGTCGTATGGCATTTTGCTGTGGGGAAATGCTGCCGACATTCAGACTGTTTTTGTGCTGCAAAAAAGGGCTATTCGTGCTATTTATAAATAAGAGACACTTTGAAAAAAAAAATTAAAGAAATTGGTATTATGACCGTCGCGTCGCAATATATTTACGAGAATATAGTATATGTTCATAAAAATATACATTCGTTTTGTAAAAACAGTGATATTCATTCAGTAAATACTAGGCAAAAGAATATGTTAGCGTTACCAAATACTCGGCTTAAAAAAATTAATAATTCTTTCAAAGGCCTTTGTGTACGTTTCTACAATAAAATCCCAAATAATATTAAAGCACTTAACTTGAATAAATTTAAAGTCACTATCAAGGGCGCACTTATGAAAAAAGCATGTTATAAAGTGTCTGATTATATGACAGATAAAACTGCTTGGGATTGACAAAAAATGTGATAATTGACGTTCAAAGGGTGTTAACACTTTGTGATAATAGGATAAATTTCATTCGAGTAACTGTTCCACTCATACCGACAGGCATTTCTATATTATTAAAAAAAAATGTTAGTGAAATATAATATTGTAATGTTGGATTTTAAAAGAGGAGACAAAAAAAATACAAGACCTTTCGAGTTTCTTGCCTGTTCTTCTCGAGAAGGCTCTTCCAATTTCCGAACAGGTGTAGAGTCAATTTTTTTTCATTTGACTTGTATTTGCACACATCTTAATAACTGTTGGGGTGTGTGTACATACAAGGATTAAATAATTTAGTTAATTAGATTCTTGGTTGAAGATTTTTATGTTTTTTTTGACGTCAATAAGTGCCTGTAAAGGTCTATATTGAATAAAGATTTTTGAGTTTGAGTTTGATCGAAATGTAAGGTTGACGCGCCTAATGATAATAAAAATAATTGCATACAGGTCACTTTCTTTCCCCGGTTAACAATATACTATTTCCTTCCAGCGATCTGTCGCGAGCCGTGTCTGCATGGAGGGCGGTGTATCGCCCCAGATCGGTGCGTCTGCTTCCACGGACTGTCTGGCACGCGGTGCGAGATTGATAGAAGGACAGGTAAACAACTTATTATTTAGGATTTCGAAAGAGCGAACTCGATTTTCTTAAACGAAAACAGTCTTGCCTTAAAACAATATCGGTCAGTGGTCTAAAAAGTTAAACATTGCCTAAATCGCTTTCTCATCTACCCTTTAACCCTTAGTAATAGAAATAATAGTAGTTTATGAAATAGTCACCTAATAGGGGGTTTTAAAACACTAGTGTGTGTTTAAAATTCTAGGCTTGCCGAGAATTTTAATAGTACCACACGAGTGTTTTAAGACCTAATTATGTGCAATTTCATACACTACTTTATCTACACTCATGCAATCAGTGGTTACCTAAATTAAATAAAAGACACAAAATTAAAACAAAATCAAACTCATTTATTATTTGCATTTTGAACAATGCAATTGTGAAACTAATACAGAAATCTAAAACTACATACATTTATATTATTTATTATTTTAACCAATAACAGCAAAATAATGAATGAAAAATTCAGAGAAATGGCGCCAACACCAACATTCTACCGCGCATGCGCTGTTGCATGTACTGACACAAAAGAAAATTGTGACAAAACCTCCTTGGTCGGGCTTCGTCAATCGATCTGTATTTTATTGGAATTCGAGTTACATTAAAGTACTGGTTTTGTATGGCGAACCTGTATTATAATGTAATTTGTAAAAGGCCAAGGGCTTTAAGTTATGCCTTTAAAATATTAGTGTTGAGTTCTTAATATTAGAATTAGACCATGAGTGTAGATAAAAGAGCATTATGTTTAAGCCATGACAACTTTTGACAAGGTTTTATGTATAGCCGGCTTCAAAAGTAGATAAGCATTTTTAACAGATTTAGTACCATGTCACACCAACTATCGCTTATATTTAGTATGGTTACACCTATATTACATTGTTAATAGTTAGTGTGACATGGTACTAAAATGGTTATCTACTTTTGAAGCCGGCTGTACGTTAATGTTTGAATTCAATGAATTAATGTAAAGTATTTAGAGGAACTGAAAGTAATCTTGTAAAGAATTTTGTTTGTGAGCGTCGGTGGCGCTGTAGCCTCGACACTGGACTGTTCTCTGAGTAGAATCGGGAGGCCCGCGATCGATCCTGCCATGTACCAATGTGTTTTTCGTTTCAAGAATTGCGTATGTACATTTATCTGACGCTCCTACGGCGAAGGAAAAGGTCGTGAGGAAACCTGCATACACCTGCGAAATAATTCAAAGATGTATGTGAAGTCAACCAGTCCGTACTGGGCCAGCGTGGTTTGACTAAGGCCTAATCGCCTAACATAATTAGTTAGGGTAGGCTCGTGCCCCTCGGTGGGGACGTATATGAGCTGTGATCATGATGATGATGATGATTTAGAGGAACAAGAATTTAGAGTTTTACTTAGTAGCCGATACATATCAAAGGAAGTTGTATCAATATATCACATTATTCATTATCCTTTTTTTAATCGTACAATGATGATAGTAATATGAGCATGTTGTTTGTGCCATCGCGACTTCTTGACCTCTCGATGTTCGCAACTGAGTGACGGGAGAACGTCCCACGTTGGGCGCCAGTGTAACATTGTCACGAAACATCGGTGCTTCGTTGGCCCACTGCACGCACACCTTTCACCACGTAACAGGTGTTAATATAGTTGGTTAGTTTTTATACATATAATCACAGTTAACTTTTCTTTAATAACACGAAAACAACGAATAAAACTGGAAACAAACAAACTGATTGATTTATGTAATTTTGTTAATAAATAAGCCCTAATAATTAAAATATAAAAAATAAACTTTTATTTTCATACCATTATTTAGTTTTGTCTACAAATTAATAATAATTTGTGTTATTTGATTAAAAACATCAGTTTATTTGGTATTTCTCCTCACAAGTATGTTGAAAAACGTCGTACGATATACTTGCGTATATTGGTTGTACACACGCGGCTCTATTCTGCCTCGTGAGCTGTAACCACCGTAACGCACTTATATCGTGATGTATTATTAGCAATTTAACGGTAACGATTACGTCCGAAGTTAGCCGAAGGACGCACGACAATGACGAGCACAAAGTTTTGGCACGTTTCGGCGAGGCCGAAGGTTCGATCCACCGAATCCGAACCTCCGGTCGGCGGTTAGTTTGAAGTGGACTGTGGTCACACCCCGAATACTCCAAACAACGTTTGCAAATTAATTTCCTCTTATTACTACTTAAGCAAATGACGTTTGTATACGTGCAAATGTCTGCGTGGAATCTAGTAGGGCTGAGTGCGCGGTTACCAGTCGAAATGACGCGAGAAGTGCGGCGACTGCCTTCTCTTTTACCCGTATAGCGCTATCTCTGTTATCGGCCGGCGTTCGCGTCTATTCGGTGAACGTGAACTGTGGCCGCGGCCGAGCGAACGCGCGCGCCTTTGATTAATTGTGTCAGTGATGTGTACAACGAAGTGCGGGGTGGGATGAGGTATTTGAAATGAATGCGGGGAGGTGAGTGGCCGTGCCGCACAATTCAGTTTCCAATATCTCTAAAAATTTAATTATGTTTTCATTGCTCCACTCAAATACCATTTTAGTAGATTCAGTCACTACCATAGTTAAAAGTAAATAAGGTGCCACGTACGTCCGTTCGATTAAAGTGCACGGCGAGAAGTGAGTCACGCTTGAAACAAACTATTGTGTCGTGTTGTGTTGTGACGCGGCAGAAGCGTATCGGTTTCATACATTTTATATAATAATAATAATAATAATAAATGTTTATTTAAAACACACTGGTCAAGTAGGTTACATACAAAATTCTTACATTTTAAATAATATAGTAAAATATTGTTAATGATACCTGAACTAGGTTGAACCTGTGTTTCAGGCGAAGAAATGCTTACATGTTAAATATGTATATAGGTACAATGCTTAATTTACAATAAATCTTAACAAACTACATAAAAGTGAGAGTGATGACTAATCAATTGAGCTAACCTAAGATACGTAAAGAACCAATTTTTGGCTTACTACAACTAGGTGATAAATAATTACACAATACAAAGTTTCAATACTATTTACACACAACGAGTAGCTCTTCTGTATCTTCGTAGGACAAGTTTTGAATATGATTATACATAATATGTTTGCACTTAAAATAATTTAAATCATAAATATGTAAAACTCTATTTAACCTATTATAAAGAAAAGGACCAAGAAATGAAAAAAATCTATTTATGAATGTATATTTTGAGGTAATATTTGTGTTGCAGACTATATCTCTCCGTCTTTTATTAACAATATTTACATCATAGGGAAGAATGGTATGCTGTTTTAATACTGAGTGCATTATGTAAAGCTGGCGAACAGTCAACACATTGCATTGTTTATATAACAGACGCGTAGGATAGTAAAAAGGAAGGAAATTGTATATTTTTAAAATTGCTCGCTGGGCTCTTTCTAAGGGAAGTAGAATGGTTTTTAGTGCTCCACCCCAAGTAGTAATGCAGTATTGGATTATAGACTGGCATAGGGCTAGGTAGACTTGTTTAACTAATTTTTGGTCTGCTATGGATCTAAGTTTTTTAAAAACGAACATAAGCTTACGAACTCGGTTTACTAAATTTTCTATATGTTGTTTAAAGGAAAGTGTCTCATCAAAGACAATACCGAGATATTTTAGGCTGCTAGATTTTTGAATAGTGGGACAGACGCATGTGTTGACTGAAATGTTATTACATTGATGTGCATATATGTATGGGTGATATTGATCCATATGAGGTTTCCGCATGACAAAGTGAATATATTTTGTTTTGTCAGCATTTAAAGTTAGGAAATTAGTACGAAGCCAATTATTTACAACATTAAAACCTTGCTGTGCATTATAATACAAGTCTGTGCTGGTTTGAGCAGTAAAAACTAAGGCTGTGTCATCGGCGTAAGATATTATTTTACCGTGTTTTATATTAATATTTAAGAGGTCATTTATATAAACCAAGAATAACGTCGGGCCGAGTATACTGCCTTGGGGAATACCGAAAGCAGTGTTGTTTTGATCATGGCTGATGACATTACCAAGTTTAACACATTGACATCGCTCGCTCAGATAACTTTGGAAAATTTTTAGTTGCGTCCCTCTTATGCCCAAATCTTCTAATTTGCGCAAAAGTATAGGAATTGAAATTGTGTCAAATGCTTTAGCCAAATCGAGGAATATTCCTAATGTTTGTTTCCCTTTTCCAAGATTGTGTGCCAAAAAGTCGGATAGTTCATGGACAGCATGTGCGGAGGATAATTTATTTCTAAAACCAAACTGACAGGGTGAGAGTAGGTGAAACTTTTCTAAGTAGTTAACTAGCCTTTTATTGATAATTTTTTCTAAAATTTTTGATATTGAAGATAGTATTGAGATTGGTCTATAATTGGTAACGAGATTCCTGTTTCCTGATTTAAAAATAGGTGTAACGACTGCCTTTTTTAAATATTTTGGAAAAATGCCTTGCGAAAGACAATTTTTAAAAATATGTGTTAGTGGTGGTACAAATATATGCTTAAAACGCTTAAGGAGCTTATTGCTTATGTTATCCCAGCCAACTGCACAGTCATCTTTTAGCCCAGAAACTATCTGACTAATTTCTTGCTCGTCTGTATCTAGCATAACAAAAGTGTTTAAGCTGTAACTGTGATTTAACTTTTTAAAAGGCTCAGCTTGGTTGTTAGTTGAATTTAGATGAAGTATTTGGTCCGAGAGGTTTTTTCCAATATTCACGAAGAAGTTGTTGATGTTATTGGCAGATAAAAGTGGTGAAGCACTAAGCAGCAAGCTTGTTGTTGGCTCTGATTTTTTCGTAGTATATGTAACATGTTTGATGTGTTTCCACAATTGCTTTGTGTTTTTTCCTGCCTTAAGCAACTCATTTTTATCGTAGTTCTGTTTTATCTTTTTTAGTAGATTATTACAGAAATTCCTGTATCTTTTGTAAGTCATTTGTAGAACTACGTTATCCGGATAAAGTTTTGCTCTTTGGTGAAGTTTATCCCTATGTTTTATACATCGAATAAGACCAGGAGTAATCCACGGTTTAATAATCTGGTATTTTTTATTAGTTGACATTAACTGCGTATTTATTAATATAACACGCTGAATTTTGTTTATGAGAAATGAAAGAGATTCGTTAGCGTCAGCGATTTTGTAAACTGGGCTCAAGTCAATTTCGCTTAAATCACGTTCGAGTTGAGTCATGTTTAGTTTTGATCTAGCATGGTTATTGTTTTGTTTAGGCAGCTCTAAATTTAAGGTTAGTAAAACAGCAAGATGATCAGTAATGGACGAGTTAGTTACAAGTGTCTTACATACGGATGCACATTTTACCATCATATGGTCGAGACACGAGCCACTTTGATGCGTAGGCAGAGTGTGCGCGGGTAAAAGTCCGAAATATGAACACAGATTAAGATATTCATGGGTCCCCGTATCAGATATATCTGATCTTATGTTTATATTTAAGTCACCTGTTAACACAATGTTTTTGTAATTAGATAAAGTTAGCAAAATTTCGTTTAATGAACTGTGAAAGGAATTTAAGTTTCGCTGAGCTGGCGATCTATAAATCGCTACTATGGCAATATTTTCCGCTACTTTTATTATTAAACAGCTGCAATCTTCGAAATTAGGCTCCTCGACTATGACTTTTAACGTTTGCTTACTATACACGACTATTCCATCACTCTGATTGTGATTTTTTGAGCTGAAGTATGAATCGTAACCTAACATTGAGGGCAGAAGGCCGTGTCGATTTAATAACCAACATTCTGTTAGTATTATTAGGTCACAATCAAACTTAAGTCTATGTAAAAAGACACTGAAGCTGTCAAAATTCTTATATATACTTCGGATGTTTTGGGTTAGTAATGTGAACGATTTATGATGGTTAGAGAGATATGTTCTGCAATCATCAACCTCGCATGATTTTGATTCCGATACCGTTATACTATCTATTTCATTAAGTAAATTTATGTCCATCTTATTATTTAGTTCCCTACAATAACACTAAAAGAGGCGGCGCTCTTAGGCGCCTTCATAATTAATAGAATTAATGTACCTTAATTCCGCCACTTTTTTTGCAGGGCACTCGGAGTCCCCTGTCTTGTGGTCGCTAGGCTTTTTAAATCGCGAGCACGTTGCACATTTCGGCGATTCACCTTTATTGGGGCAATCCTGTATAGAATGCCCTTCTCCTCCACAGTGGCCGCAAGTCGGGATCTCGGACTTACACGTTTTGGCTGCGTGACCATATTGCTGACACTTGTAACATCTTGTTACAAGTGTGAAATCCCGCACGGGGCACGACGTCCAGTTGATGAACACTCTCTCCTGTGTTATCAGGGCTTTTCTTATATCTGCTGTAACTTCTATTATATAATTGCAGCTCTGTGCTTCTCTTCGTCCTGATTTATGGCTGAGTTTAACAGATGTCGTGAACATGTCTGCAGTCATGTTTGGTACTTTGTCTGTTAAATTTTGTTCAAAAATACATTTTAAAACCTCATTTTCTGCCATGGAAGTGGGAACGCCTATGATTATTATTCGAGGTTTACGTTTGGTAGGTTCCCCGACAGTGAAGCCAGAGGAGACCAGCTGAGAGTTCTTCAGTTTTTCAACATCTTCCTTGGTCTGAGTGCTAATTATCACTCCTCCGTTTCTCGTCTTACGTAGCCCTCGTACCTTCAGCTTCATCACTTCTGGGTCAATGATTTTTTGAACAATGATTTTAGTTTCATCACTGGTTTTTGAGGCATCTGATGGGTATATAGCGACAGAGTTTAGAGGACTTGGGCGTACAAAGCTGTTGGCTCCCTTTTTTACTATAGCTGCAAACGATTTTTCTTCACAAACTTGTTTTACGCTGGACTCCTTAATGGTATTATTTATTTCCATCAAACTGTGGGCGAGATCCTGTTTTTCTTTCAGGTACTGAATGGAGCTATGGGCTTGAAGAGCTTTCTGCTTTAACGACTGGTATTGTGTAGCCATTTGTGCAGCACCATGACCCACCTTACGACAAAGATTACTTATTTTAAGTTTCTGCTCGGAGTTCAACTTTCCGTCAGCAGAAATGGCACAGATCTCATTCAAAAAGTGCTCCATTGAACCCATCCATTTTTGAATTTCGGCAGTTGACACTACTTCCAGGGTTTCCTGCTGATCCTCAAAGGGCGAATTCTGGGTAACGGGCGTTGACGGGGGAGTACGTTGAGTAATGCGACTCCGGTTAAAGGGGCTGTCCTCTGCCATCGCTATCAATAAATTTCACTTATTTATCACTAATCATAATTTATGCTTATTCACTTATAATAGTCTGTTAGTCACTTATTCTTCTTATGCTAATTACTAAACGAGGTCACTAATGATTTATCTAATTATATTTGTTTTTGTTTGAAAGGCACGTCTGTACGCGTCGGCTGCCAATGAATTCAATTCAACAACTGATATGGCTAGAAACACATTAGCGCCACGACACAACACACTGTAATAATGTGTTTCCAGCCATATTAAATGTATGCAACCGATACGCTTCTGACGCGTCACAACACACCACGACACAATAGTTTGTTTCTGCCAGCACGCTGCCGCTCGCGCTGCCCGTCCTTTGACTTCTGCACAAAACCGTTCTTTCGGGGAGCGACGAGCAGCGCGAGTGGCAGCGGCAGCGGCATGTGAAGTATCGCGTTTACATTATCGTCCTGCCCACTTCCCCGTCCGGGACAGTACGGAGTAGGTACTGTGATATATTCCGTGGTCCGTGGTGTCAGGGCCGTGCTACACGGAGACGCGCGGCGCGCTGTGCACGGGCGCGCTGGAGGGCGTGGTGTGCACCAAGCAGCTGTGCTGCGCCACCGTGGGCGCGGCCTGGGGCCACCCGTGCGAGCGCTGCGCCGGCCTGGACTGCCCCACAGGACACCTGCGCAACCTCGCCACCAAGGAGTGCCAGGTGCCTCTCGACTGTCAACCGACCACTCTATCTATTGGATTGTGCTTATAAATAATCCTTTAATCATAATAAATCATTTTATTTTCAATAATATGGTACTTACTAATATATCTTACTATAATTACTTACTTACTATAGCTTACTAATGTATCTTTACTCAAAAATGCATGTAATGTGGTCATTATTTTGACAACCTTGTTTGAGCAAAGTCGACCTTGCCGTTCTCTTTCAAGGAGCGGCGGGCAAAGTTTTGCCTCTAGTTAATTAACATATTCTTTAATTTAAATTACTTGCTGGTTTTATTTAAATTAGGTACTTGTATTTTTGAGTAAAGCACTATACGAGCCTCGGCCCACAATGACTGCTTTGCTGGTCACGCTATGATTGCCTCGAGCTAGCCTAGCTCCGTTCTAGGCCTTCCAGCTTGACCATCATTGCAGCCCTCGCTGTCCTCACTGTAAAGGCCTCGACCTACGGTCTCGGCCTTTATCTCAGCTCGTCCATCAAGTGCTGCACGCTGACCGCGCTGTGTCGGCCTGGAGCTGCGCTACGCTGCGCTGTCGGCCATCATCAGCGCGACCAGCAAAGTAGTCATTATAGACCGCGGCAGTAATGTACTATAATAATAATAAATCATTTTATTTTTAATAATATGGTACTTACTAATATATCTTACTATAGTTACTTACTTACTATAGCTTACTAATGTATCCAAAGTTAACAAAAAATGTGAAAAATGTCCCCCAACGGGCCACTGCGACCATGTTCGCTTATAGCACAGAATAACTAATAGTACCTATTAAAGTACTTATAGCAAGATTAAAACAACATTCAAATAAAGACACCACTTTTGCTGCGTATAACCCCCTTTTTGCGCTCAGTGCGGTTTAAATATTGTTTTGAGCGATCATGGTTAAATGCTTAGGTTAATCACTATTACACTAAGCAGCCAATCATTGACTGTGCTGGGGGTTGATTTTTGGGGTTCGTACAATAAATCAAAAAGTTCGAATTGAAGTTTGTTCTCGAGCAGTAATCACAGCTCATTCGATGAGAATACAAGACATGTCGAGCTCCGTCATTTTTTATGGGAAGTCGTTTGTATTGTCTTGAGTGCTCGAGGGTAGTCGACATGTCAATTTCAAATTTTAAGTGTAGCCTTAATTTCTTTAAAAAATATATTTTTTCATTTATTTTCAATCACATTTAATAGTTATTGTAGAATTAAACATATCATTTTTTAATCCAAATAAATAGTTTAAATATTATTTCTTCGAATTAAAGTTATTATATTGAAAGTTTCTTTATTAAAAATATATAATTCTTTCAAAGAAAGATAAAGAATGGCGGATTTCGACATGTTCATCGTTTCAATTGTCCGAGCTGCGACTGGCGGTCGAGAAAAAATTTTAATTCAAATTTGGAATCCGCGAGAACCAGCCGCCCGGATATCGAGTGTGACGTGCGTGTGTGCGCGTGCGCAGGACATCGACGAGTGCGCGGCGGTGCCGGGCCTGTGCGGCGGCGGGCGCTGCGTGAACGCGGCCGGCTCGTTCTCGTGCGAGTGCCCGCCCGGCCAGCGCCGCCACCGCACCTCCAACAACTGCGAGGACATCGACGAGTGCGAGGACCCCGACATCTGCCCGGTACGCCACCTTCACTCTCCACACGCACGCTTACGTCATCATCGTCACCTCCGCGCCCACCGATGGGCTCGACCCTACACTATTCAATTTGTAGAGATCATAATTAAGAAACAGGAAGGTGTAATCGCAGTTAGAACGGATTGGATACGATTTAGGAAGCGAGGAGGGTCCCAACCGCTCTACTTCCTAAATTATCTACAATTTACAGATACAGTGTTGCCAACTTAGCTCTTTTAGAGCTAAATTCATTTCTTTTAACGTTGTGCTAGTTCTAAAATAACGTGTTTAGCTCCATAGCTCTTTTTGACTTTTTTCTATTTTTTACTTTCTTGACTCTATTCTTCTTCTTAAACATAAAAAACTCATTTTTTAGGACTTTTATGCATAAACAATTCTATTCTTGTATTGCAATTCCTTGTTAAATTTCATTCTTTTCCATTATTTCCTTGCCATGGCCTAACGCCGATGTTGAACCAGCTAAAAACTATTTACACAAAAAAAGTTTTACTCACCAAAATGGTTCACTCCTAAAAAGACGGAATCTCGGGTGTGACATTTCGGAATGACAGACTAGTAGTAGTTCATTAGATAAGGTTCATATGTTTATATTTTTTACTTTTGATGCCCACTAAAAAACCACTAGCCACCAAAAACGAATTTCGCTCACAAACTAGTGGTTCCAAACCACCAAAACTAGTGGAAAATACAACATGGCAATACTGCAGTCCAATTTAGGATTTAATTTAGTGTAGTGTGATCACTTTTTTCCGACTTTTTAATTAGATCGTTCCTATTTAGAATTTCTACAAATTGAATAGTGTAATAAGCTCTCTACGGTGTTGGGGCCTTAGTCACTCGCGCTGGTCCGGTGCGGATTAGTCGACTTCACGTACACCTTTGAGTTTCTTCACATGCGTATACAGGATACCTCACGATGTTTTCCTTCACCATAGGAGCGTCGGACATTATTGGAAGTCGAAAAATTAAAAACACATTGGTACTTTGCCGGATCGAATCTCAGACCCCTCGATTAGAAGGCCAATGCCGAGTCTACAGCATAACTATTATGTGTAAATTTAAAAAAAACATCCTAAATAATCACGTAAAGTGGAAGGTTCATTTGTTAATAATATGATTTTGTCAATGGAGTTTACACCATTATTCTCTTAATTTATCAACAATGTAATGAGCATGTTTAATGTGCTTACAATAAAATTAATCGACGTCTGTACCTATATATTGTGCGCACATACATAAATTCTAGTAACATACATAATAATAATTCTAGTAATAATACGATCACAACGCTTACGAGTATTTATATTTTCAGAATGGCAAATGTGTCAACACAGAAGGAGACTATTACTGTCTCTGCAATCCACACTTCATCCCCAGTCCTGATAAGAAATTTTGTATTGGTAAGTGGTATTTTTTTAACGTCCGAAAGGAAGCTCTTGGTCCTCATCTCACCTAATGGTTAGGCCGAAGATGGAACCGAGTATCACCTGTACTCTTCAATAAGCGAAGAACTGATCGACGTACTTTCCATCGTCGGAACAACATTGTTGATCATTGTTGTTATGGCGATAAACGTAGGTAAGACGCAGAGGAAGCGGAAGCTAGTCAGGTGGGCTCAGATCAGAAGCCTTGTCACCAACCGAACCAAACAGAAAAACTTCTGTCCTGTGAATAATTGAACCCAGACCACCAATCTCAATATCGGGCGGTCTTAACCACGAGACCGCGGAGACAGTTACAGAATAGAGATATGAAGAAGTGTTGGTAAAGGTCTCAAACTCAAAAAAAATATTTGTTGCTATTTTGTATTTTCTCTGTCTTTAATGTGCAAAACACGATTGTTACTTGTCCGTGTGTGCGCAGACGGCCGCGTGGGCAGCTGCTTCACGTACTTGAGCGAGACGGGCGCGTGCGCGGACCGACTGCCGCTGCCGCTGTCACACCGCGACTGCTGCTGCGGCTTCAACATGGGCCGCGCCTGGGGCGACCTCTGCGCGCCCTGCCCGCCGCACTCCGCGCGTGAGTTACGCACACTGACCGTACACTGCCCGCACACTGACCGCACACTGACCGCACACTGACCGCCCACTAACCGCTCACTGACCGCACACTAACCGCACACTGACCGCACACTGACCGCACACTGACCGCATACTGACCGCACACTGACCGCACACTGACCGCACACTGACCGCACACTGACCGCACACTGGCCGCGCCCGCGTACACTCACTGCCGCCCCGCGACCGCCGCTGCGGCAACAACGGCTTCACTCCGCGCGTGAGTGCCGCACACTGTCCTGCTGAATGCAGGCACTGTTGCTTTGCAGCAAAAATAGGTAAGAAAAATAGTACCCCAGTACAGACTCTCTCTGCGGTAATAAGTCATGTCAAACAAAAGGCACGAATTGACCAATCATGAAATATAAGTTTCGCGTCGGTTGCAGCGGAGTGGACGCATCTCTGCGGCGGCGGAGTGGTACCGGGTGGGTGGCGACGCAACACCTCGGGCGGGTTCGACGACGACGGCGACGGCGGCGGCGGCGACTACGAGCCGCCCTCCATCGCCAAGATCAACGAGTGCATGCTGCGCGACGGCATCTGCGGGCTCGGCGACTGCGTCGACAAGGACCCCGGGTACGGTGGCGTCTGACGATCTAACACTTCGGGTGCGCTCGGTCGAAAGGACCCCGGGCATGGTGGCATCGATCGATGACACTTCGGACGGACTCGGTGACCGCATCGATAAGGCGACTGCGTCGACAAGGACCCCGGGTATGGTGGCGTCTGACTATCTAACACTTCGGGTGCGCTCGGTCAAAGGGACCCCGGGCATGGTGGCATCGATCGATGACACTTCGGACGGACTCGGTGACCGCGTCCATAAGGCGTTGTAACGTTACCGTTGCTACTTATCCTATAGAAACAAATAAAATAATGTCATGACTGTGCAGTGCAAATTAAAAAATGAATTATACTTTTTTTAGATATGTAGTTCCGGGGCTCCATTCCCCATGGAGACAGAAGTTTTTTTTTTTTGGTAAAATTGATGGTATGACTTCTGAGTCCACCCGGTTAGTTACCAACATCTTACCTAAGTTGGTTGCCATGATTACTATGTTTATAACATTGTTGTATTCTGCCGTTTAAAGGTACGAGTAACTATAGCCAGTTCCTCGGTTGTCGAGGAACTGGCTATACTTAGATGTAGCGGGCTACCATCAGATAAGACAAAGACCAAATACTTTTCTGTTACGTGTAAAAACACTTCTAAAGGTGTCTCATATCTTAAACAGAATCAAACAATTTCCAATAATATTTTTGAACTAAGAATGTGTGTAAAAATACTTAGAGTGCCATAATTTCACAGATATAATTGTAACTGTTGGGATGGTGCTGAAAAGACTGAACAAGACGGAAACCCGATTTGCATTGATATCGACGAGTGTGCCCTCGGCTACTGCAAGGGCGGCACTTGCGTTAATACACCAGGCTCTTTCGAATGCAGGTAAATTATTTTTGATTACACCCGGCTCGAAGGACCAAAATGGTTTTTCGAGCCGGATGTAGCTTTATCCACCGGTTGTAGCACATTAAATTGTTATGTGTAGGTACATTGTTATATACGCATTTTTCATATGGTTAGTGGTAGTGGTAATAGAATACCTATTGTGCATGTAACTCCTGTATGGTTATAAACCCTACTGGCCCTTTGTAAGTGGTCAACTTGTGACATAAGATGTTAAGTCAGTACCCAGTGATTTCACTTCCTGTCTTACCTTCAAACTGGAACACAGCAATGCTAGTACCGCTGCTTGGCTGCAGAAATGAGAGCGCTGGTACTCAGACCACTTCTGGTGAAATTGATGTGAGAAGAGTGTTTAGCTTACAATCCGAAGTTAATATAGCCACAAAGTATTTTGATTTTATAGCTTCTCGTTTCGATTATGTAAAGGATATTAGATGTAACGATTTGGTTAACAGATGCCCTCCAGGGTTCGACCCCGTGGACAACAACAAGCGCTGCAGCGACCAGAACGAGTGCGAGCTCACCAACGGGCGGATGTGTACCAACGGGATCTGCCAGTCCACAGGGATCGGGTAAGTTGAATAGAAAAATGGATACTGACTTCATAAGATGGGTGGCATGAGAATTTTTTTAACATTTGGAAAAGGTTTCATAACGATCGACTAACTAGCTAATCGATCGACATCGATCAACGTCAGTCGATGCATTGATCGAAGTTGATCGATTGACGATATCATCCGGCTATATTCCATCAGTTTCTTTCGAAGTGTATTTACGAGAAGCGGCTCGTAGAAGAGGACGCGTTATTGTAAACTTCTTGATGGACGTCGACTAATCGATTCTTGACCGGTTGGTCGGTCGGTCGGGCACGGCTAAAGCGGCAGTGGTGATGGTCGGCAGGTACGAGTGCGTGTGCGAGGCGGGCTACGAGGCGACGGAGACGGGGCACGCGTGCCGCGACGTGGACGAGTGCCGCGCGGCCGGCGTGTGTCGCCGCGGCGCCTGCCGCAACCTGCCCGGCTCCTACACCTGCCTGTGCGACGCGGGCTACCAGCGCGCGCCGCCCGGCTACTGCGCCGACGTGGACGAGTGCGCCGACCCCGCGCTCTGCCAGGTACCTGCCCGACCTGCCCGGCTCCTACGCCTGCCTGTGCGACGCGGGCTACCAGCGCGCGCCGCCCGGCTACTGCGCCGACGTGGACGAGTGCGCCGACCCCGCGCTCTGCCAGGTACCTGCCCGACCTGCCCGGCTCCTACGCCTGCCTGTGCGACGCGGGCTACCAGCGCGCGCCGCCCGGCTACTGCGCCGACGTGGACGAGTGCGCCGACCCCGCGCTCTGCCAGGTACCTGCCCGACCTGCCCGGCTCCTACGCCTGCCTGTGCGACGCGGGCTACCAGCGCGCGCCGCCCGGCTACTGCGCCGACGTGGACGAGTGCGCCGACCCCGCGCTCTGCCAGGTACCTGCCCGACCTGCCCGGCTCCTACGCCTGCCTGTGCGACGCGGGCTACCAGCGCGCGCCGCCCGGCTACTGCGCCGACGTGGACGAGTGCGCCGACCCCGCGCTCTGCCAGGTACCTGCCCGACCTGCCCGGCTCCTACGCCTGCCTGTGCGACGCGGGCTACCAGCGCGCGCCGCCCGGCTACTGCGCCGACGTGGACGAGTGCGCCGACCCCGCGCTCTGCCAGGTACCTGCCCGACCTGCCCGGCTCCTACGCCTGCCTGTGCGACGCGGGCTACCAGCGCGCGCCGCCCGGCTACTGCGCCGACGTGGACGAGTGCGCCGACCCCGCGCTCTGCCAGGTACCTGCCCGACCTGCCCGGCTCCTACGCCTGCCTGTGCGACGCGGGCTACCAGCGCGCGCCGCCCGGCTACTGCGCCGACGTGGACGAGTGCGCCGACCCCGCGCTCTGCCAGGTACCTGCCCGACCTGCCCGGCTCCTACGCCTGCCTGTGCGACGCGGGCTACCAGCGCGCGCCGCCCGGCTACTGCGCCGACGTGGACGAGTGCGCCGACCCCGCGCTCTGCCAGGTACCTGCCCGACCTGCCCGGCTCCTACGCCTGCCTGTGCGACGCGGGCTACCAGCGCGCGCCGCCCGGCTACTGCGCCGACGTGGACGAGTGCGCCGACCCCGCGCTCTGCCAGGTACCCCACGTTCGCCGACTTGTCTTGGTACATTTTATTCTTTTACACTGTCTGTCTTCGTTTTGCTTTATCGGATGAAGAAACCGTTTCGAGCCACGGCCGAGCACAGGTCTCGCTTCAAACGAGGAGGAATTGACTTACTCTACCACTCTGGCTCGATGATTTGTTGTAGGGTTTTGTTTCAAGGTTTACATCTTTTCGCACAGGTGTAATTGTCGCAGTCGACCCTTTTCGAAAGAAGGGAGTAATGACACTCGTATTCTATATCCGTTAGCGCTCGAACATTTTTCTCAGGCGAGGAGGAATCTCCGTCTATGATCATTCGACTAGTCGACTAGGACACAGATTTGCAAGTCCAACTAACGTTGAATCTTGTTAAAGATACGAATCGACAAAAGTGTGAGATAAATTCAGTCGAAATAAGCTCCGTGCGAGGTTTCGAGAGCTCTCATCCATCAATTCGACAAAGTTCGTTAAACGAATCGTTTAATCGCTAATTTCATCGATCGATACGAGATTCTACGCGATGTAATGACAGCGTAGCCGACATCGATGAACGTGGAATACTGTGCGATATGTCGTCTCTCGAGGCTTGCGGGCGTTGAACCGGGCGCGCGGTGCGTGTTGCAGGGCGGCAAGTGCGTGAACTCGGAGGGGTCGTTCCAGTGCGTGTGCGAGGCGGGGTACCGCGCGGCGGCGGGCCGCGGCGCGTGCCGGGACGTGGACGAGTGCCGCGAGCAGCGCGTGTGCCGCAACGGCCGCTGCCTCAACAGCCCCGGCTCCTTCCGCTGCGACTGCCTGCCCGGCTTCTCGCTCAGCGCCGACGGACGCTCCTGCATAGGTACCTAATAACATTAAAAAGAAAAACGTCGCCCCACTAGGATTTTCTGCTGTGTCGTGGGTGCAGTCACTTACAAACATAGAATAATATGATAATAATTTAACTACTCAAATAAAAAAAAATTACGCTCATGATAATATGTTTCGGGACAGCCCCCTTAGACAAAAGCTACACGCTCACTCACTTTTCCGCAGTCGTTCCGCAGAATAAATATATGAATATGACATCAACTTGTGACAACCTCACGCCAATTTTTTCTGTAGCTAACGTCATCTCTATAAATTTTTTCTGCGAAACGACTGTAGAAAAGTTAGCTTGTGACTTTTGTCTATAACACAACAACAGCTACCCTCCGCAATAGTAAAAGAAAGTGTTTTGCAGCAATGTAGTGACACCGCTAACCATTGACTCTAAAGTACACATCAACTCACACTAAAACATTGCGTATCTATTTATTTTGTGATGGACGTGTGAGCAGTCCAAACTAGTTTCAAGTCTACTTTGAACGACTATCTACTGCAGAGACTGATTCACACAGATCAATTAAGTCGCAGTTCCGGCTCAGTACTGCCACCGTGATAATTATTATTTCGCACATTCTCTACGAATGTAAGCACACTTGTCAATGTCCGCAATGACACAGCGCTCTGGGTGACGTTTGGAGAGGATGTATGAAAGAATAACTATCACAGTGGCGCTACTGTGCCAGAACTGTGACTGCACTGATCTATGTGAATCAGTCTTAACTCTTTGTAGAACCCTAGGCAAGGTTTTCAACTAGTCATTGTCCCAGCTTATCATAGGCCTGTCTAGGCGGGGGTTAACTCTGTTGATGTAGATCTGTATCATTGGGTACCTACCTAGACATATTGTTTTAATTGACATCTTTTGTATTAACAGATGAAGTTAAAGACTTGTGTTACGAGAAGTACGAAGAAGGACAATGCTCTGGGCCCGGTAACACTCCTGTTACCAGGTCTCAGTGCTGCTGCAGCTCCAAAAAAGGTTGGCAATTTTTTTATGAGTTGATTCTTGTGAATTTTGGATAATAGTACATTACTGCAGAGGCCGGGAAGTTAGGGATTGCCGGACGAGTAATGCTTTTTATTACAATAATTACGAGTCCGGCAATCCCATTCCCGCCGAGGTATGTATAGTGCTTTTCTCAATGATTGCGAGGAAATAATGAAACACGTAATACTGGAATTAATTATGAAATTCAGTGTAATAATAATACCATTTAAATAAAAACCTTTCATTAAAATAATTATTGTTTAATGTTGTCTATTTATTCAAATATTTATAATTGCCGTGATCTTCGTATAATTTAGCTTTATGATCTGTAAATAAGACAATAGTACTAAATAATAATAAGCTTCCTCTCTCTTGTTAAAAGATTGCGTGCCCAACGGGTCCATAATGATCTTATTTTTTGTGAACCACCTATTTTACAGATTATGGTATGCATAAAAGATTTTGAATTGATTCAATTCAATTCAAACAAATGAATATAATATGAGTAAAAAAACAAATTAAGCCATTAATTAATTAATTCTAGTAGCCTAGCATTTAATAATACTTTTTAATTTTCAACTATTGCAAAGGAAACAAAGCCCATACAGCCCAATCATATTTTACGCAAAAAATGTAATACCGCTGATTAAGACTTTTTTCTCTCGCAACAAAAATTAAGCATATTTTCGTGTGATTTCATACCAACAAAAATTGTTGTCATATTCAAAATGCTTATATAAAAATTACAATATTTATTTAACCGTAAAGAATGTATAAACTTTAATAACTTGTCATATCAATCGAATTTAATTGTCAAATTTTTTAAAATTCAGTTTTAGAACAGTTTTAGGTTGGCACTTTTGATAGTTTAAATAAAAATATACCTATTATAATTTTTATGGGGAGATATAAGACACGTTGTATATGCTCGAAGAGTGCATTTTTATAATGTGGTAGCAATTGGTTGTATGACAAGTAACATAATTCAAGTTATAGATAAATTAAAAAACATTGGAGCAGCGGCCAAAAATGAATTTTCATACTTTCTTTCTTGGCCTAGGCCGGGAAAGTAATGCATGAATCAAGAATTAGAAACTTCGTGTCTTCTTTTTAGTACAATAATGCCTACATTTCCGAGCATTTTTGAGAAAATTACTTTTTGTAGTGAGTTCTTTGTGTGATGTAGCGTACGTTACCCCGTTTTAGTAGCAATGTTTGTATTGCTGTATTTGTATTCCGGTTTTATGGTATGAAATAGTTAGCGAAATTGCTAGGTACCTACACTATCGTACCGGTTACTGCGGCGTGGTCACAACAGAAATGGTTTAATTATCACTAGTAAGTTCAAAGTATCTTAAAAACTGGTTACACAGAACGATAGTCACTGACACGTCGTGTACAACATTTATTCACAACGCGGCAGATCCCACCTTTCCGAAGGTTCGAAGGACTAAATTTGTAGGGTGTAAATCCTACAAAATACTATGGTAAAATTAAGAAAAACAGATTTGGTTTAAAGTTATTGTATTGGTTAAATTGGTAATAGATGTAAGAGCACACGCCGGGTAATTGGTGTCTGATAATGAATTGAATTAATATATTAAATTTGAATAAACATTAATCGAGGTCAATAAGCGAAAATGCTGATCTTACGATGTGCTAGGCCAATGCAACTGTACTTCGTAAGTATATCTTTTAATCATCTCTAAGGTGTCGAGCCCTTACATCTTTATGGTCCTTCGAGCCGAAAGAAATCGTAGATTCAAGTTTCATATTGATTTCAGTTTGCTCCCTATGACGGTTTTCTAACTGCTATTATTTTAGTAGTACACATACATTATAATAGTATGAGAATGCGGTACTGATATAATTCTGTACCATTTTTTTTATTTTTTTTTTGTCATTTACTTCCTTGTAAATTATTGTTGTGTCTGTGTGTGTGTGTCGTAAGACCAAATAAAGTATCCATCTATCGATCCTATCTTATCTATTCTTTGAGATAGTCAGCTCGTTTGCCAAGTCGACGGCTTCTTTGTATACTGAGTCAACTAACAAATTTTGTCAATTACATTTTTTAATAAATAAAAAAGAATTATATCATTTCCTATGTGTCCATGAAGAAAAGGTCATATTTGAATATTCATTTCTGTTAACATTTAAAATACATAATATTACGTTTCGCTCCTCATATTTTGTGGCCTTCCTGTAAAGTTATCAGAAGTACGGTTGACTCAGTGTACTTGGGAGCCAGCGAGTGTGCCCTGTGCCAGGTCTCCGTCACTTCGCGCTTAGGTACAAGATAAGTACCTATAGTTCCGCGCAGTCTGAGAGTGTAGAAAAGCAGCGGGGCTGCTCTTGGGACTAATGCATTCACAATGTATAGCAACGTTTCGCGCGCTCTCTCGCGCGCACTCGATTAATTTCCATCAGCAACAACCCTAGCGCTCGCGCTCGTGCGACGCGAGGCTCCAGAGTACTAATAACATACTCTAACCCGTGACTTTAAGGTGTGATTCGGCGCGAATGCTCAAAGTTTAGGTATTTAAAATGTCGGCTTTTTTCAAGATCAAAGGAGTGCAACTTCTGCACGTAGTACTATTATCTATGCCGTGCCCGTGCGTCGTCAGGTCTCCGGCTGGGCTGGGGCGTGTCGTGCGCGGCGTGCCCGGAGGCGGGCGGCGAGCAGTACGCGGCGCTGTGCCCCGCGGGGCAGGGCGCGGACAACGAGGGCGCCGACATCAACGAGTGCACCGTGCTGCCGGCGGCGGCGGCGTGCGCGCGCGGCCTGTGCGAGAACCTGGAGCCCGGCTACCGCTGCCTGTGCGACGCCGGCTTCCGCGCCGACGCGGACGGCGTCTGCCGCGACGTCGACGAGTGCGACATGAACCAGTCGGTGAGTTCCACTCGCGTCGATTCGACTCGAAATTGATAACAACCTAACGAGTGTAGTATAAAAGTTACTCTGTTCCGATTTGTGTCGTTTTTAGGTTTTTTCCAAAGTTTTAGAGAGATGTTACCAATTTAATACTTTTTCAAGACAAAAGTCTTCAATTCGTACGTGGTGGTGGTGCCCGTGATGACGTACGGAACTGACACGTGGCCGTTTACAATAGGTCTCATCGGGGCAATAGAGAGGGCTATGCTCGGGGTTTCCCTCTACACGATAAGATCTGTAGAACTAGAGTCACCAATATAGCCCAAAGAATTGCAAACCTTAAATGGCAACGGGCAGGACACAAAGCTCGCAGGACTGACGGCCATTGGAATAGAAAGGTCCTCAAGTGACGGCCGCATACCGGAAGACAAGGTGGACCGACGATCTGGTGAAGGTTGCGGGAAGCCGCTGGATGCGGGAGACGCAAAAGATCCCTGGTGGAGGCCTATGTCCAGCAGCGTGTTTTGGCATCTCTTGGCTGAAATGACAATGATAATCTTTATTTTAAATATTCGTCGACATTAAGTTTATCGTACATGTGATCTGTCGATTACCCTCACTACGTTCTCATTAGTAGCTACAAAGTTATGTCTTGTAATCGACAAGCTAACACGTAATACAAATCATATTCAAGTTTCTCACTTCACATGATCTTTATTGAAGTTGCGTGTAGTTGGTCCTTCGAGCCGGATTTACATGCTGTTGTAGGATAACACAAACCAAATCATATTCAAGTTCCTCACTTCACATGATCTTCATTACAGTTGCATGTAGTTGGTCCTTCGAGCCAGATTTATATACTGTTATAAAAAAACAGCACAATATTTCAATCATAATGTAGTTGAATTACTGTGAGCTACTAACTGTATACAAGATTACTTTTTAAACAGGAGCCAAATTTTGTGTGCTCGTTCCGGCAAGCAAACTGAACAACTTTTATTGTTGGACCAGTCTTAAAACCACAAAAATCAGCTGTTATTTATTAATTTATTTGTAATAAATGATACACCATCGGCAATATTGATTACATCATACAATCGAAAACATCAAAATTAGACTTAGTTATATAATACAGGATGTAAAAGGACCGGTACCGAAGCCGAAACCCACGTATTCCTCCCATCATGACTATAGTTTTTGTTCCATGGTTGTGAAAGTAATATTTGCCGAGATATTCAAGGTTAAAGTTACAATTTTTTTTTCGAGATTTTTATATAAAACTGTTTGAAATGTATTTTCATAATTTTCGTCCAAAGAAACGTCTACGAATTTATCTATATTTCTTAACAAAATTTATGACTGAAAAGGAATCTCTTGCGCGGGAAACTCGTCTTGCTTTACTCGCACTCACACTGTGAGTCAGTGTGAGTGCGAGTAAAGCTAGACGAGCTAACACCGATCGAAAGCTAACACCGACGCGATATCCGGACGCGCAAGCCAGGCGCGGGCACGCGTTACTTTGCGTAGTATTTATTGTCGTTGTTTTTTAAGCCTAAAAAATAATTGCCATCATTGATTTTTTCGTTATATTGCTTTATTTAATGGTCTGAATGCGTAGATGTGGGCTTCGGTGTACGTCTTTTTACACCCTGTATATGTCACTACAGTTGTAAACAACATCGATAAAACACAGTTTCTATAACAACAACATAAAGTGATTGAAAAGATTTAAAGAAAGATAAGCTTACTTTCATGCAAATTGATCTAGTAAAGTTAGCATTTCAACACACTTTTTTTACTAACCGTTCAATTAAGCCGTTCAATGCATTTAGGTCCAGTGGATGTTGATCATTTGTATGGAACGGCTGTTATTTTGGTTGCTATTTGGTTTGCTTAAGCGCACAAAATTTAAAGCAGTATAAGCAGTGCCTTGTAGAGGAAACGAAATAAAAAACATTGCAGTATTGCGGCGGCGGGCAGTGCCGCAACACGGCGGGCAGCTTCACGTGCGTGTGCGGGCCCGGCACGCGGCTCGAGCCCGCCGCCCAGCTGTGCCGCGACATTGACGAATGCGAGGGTGAGCTCCTTTACTCCGCTCCCGACTATGAGCGGGGCGACATCCCCCCCTCCTTCCCCGTCGACACAGGTTACACTCTTTTCTCTGGCCGAGCATCCGTTGACCGCCTCACTTGGCTTCACACATCTGGCAATTGTCTAATTGCTTAGATTACATTTACATCGCATAATATTATGTAGAAATTTAGTTGTATAACAATTACGCGTATTTCTAATGACAGTCATCGAAACGAAGTATTTATATTTTAAAAAAAGTTAGCTTTATAGATGTACAACAATGAGGTGAGAGCTACTGTGAAGATTTTATGGAGTGCTAGTATATTATATGATAGGCACCGATTTTGCTTGTTTCGCATTGATATTAATAAGTACGTTAAAGTCCGTTTTCCTCGAAAGACTATAATCCCATAGTGTGAGATTCTACTGCCACTACTGTGCAACAATTCCAAATTCTAATCTATAACTAAGTCTTTCTTAATCATACTCGCAATTGTAACAAGGAAACTGTCTAACCGTTTTGGCCTCTTTAAAAAAATAGATTTTCTACAGTGTCATAGAGAAAGCGATTGAAAATTGTCAGGAATGACATTTCTGACTTACACTATGTATTTGAACGAAATTAAATTAAATTATTAAAGTTGTATTATATTTTAACTTTCCGAATACCCCTGAGCTAGATGTAGGTCATTGAAACTCTACGGTGACAATTGGCGCCCAACGTGGGACATCGATGCTCCGATGATATTCTATATCTCAGAAATGTCATTCTTAACAATTTTCAAACGCTGTGTCTGACACTATAAAAAGTCATCGAAGTTCTAAAGTGACACAATTAGCAGTCACACCTATGACCAACCAAATCAACTTCAGGAATGCCTCAGGGGTCATTTCTGTCACCTGCCTCTCTTTATTACATCTGTAGTGTAAGTCATCATTTGATAACAGTTATTTTTCCATAAAGAACAAGTATTAGTACGTTTTACAATGATATAGATATCAGAGAAATGTTACAATGATAGTATCTAAGAGACTCTGACGTTCAGTAACGAACACTTCAGTATAGATGGTGTGTGATGATGACTGCCCTAATAAATATGATAAATTAGGCGAATCATAATATATTGATAAATTATTAACTTCAAACACATCTTAAGGCACGCAAATCGTTACGCTGCACCGCTTTAATCTATATTTAATATCGAATAACTCAATTAATTAATAGTTTAATTTTATTAATTTGAAAAGAAATTATGAAATTTGTAAGGTTAAAAATTGGAATAGCTAGCTGTCTTTTGCTTCTGTTCTAAATAGGCTTCCTTATAGCTTGCTTGCCTGTTGTCGGTGTACGCGTGTACCGCACGTGTTACTGGAGCGTGAACTTGCAGAGCTGCCGAACCCGTGCGACAACGGGCGCTGCATCAACTCGCACGGCAGCTACTCGTGCGAGTGCGAGCCGGGCTTCGTGCTCGACGCCACGGCGCAGCATTGCTTGGGTACGGATATATTTATTTATAGAAATAGTGTTAAAAGGTATGTGTAGGAGGCATCGCTGCCGACTAATATACAGGATTGATCTTAGTTTAGAGAGCAGAAGCTCTAAAAGTTGTTATAGTTGGCGGCACGTAAATTGGCAAAAACGGGGGATATTATGACTAATACTGGCTCGAATGGGGGACACTATGATTAATAGTAATACTGAAATATTATTGGTCAGAATGAAAATTAAATGAAAAGCACTAACAATTTTTGTTGTACACGAGGGTACACGCGCAAAATCAAAAAATCGACATCATTAAAAATTTGGCAAGTTAGGTGCAGGCAAAATATCGTTGTGTAATTCTTATATTTAAAGCAATAGCAAACTAAAACTGTAAACTGTACTGATGAAATAAACTATTCTGTTCCTGCAGAAGGAGAGATTATGCAGAAAAAATATGCGGGCTTGATGAGCCTGCATATTAACTATTTTTTTCTATACAAACTAAATAAATTCTTTTATTTTTCGTTTTTTTTTTGATCGTAATTGTCGACAGTCCTACATCAGCGTATCTTGTTTCTTCCTTTACAATTCTTTTGTGTCATTTTCATAATCAGCCGGACTATGGTTGTCACTTAAAAGTTTTTCAATCAGTTTAAGGACGATTAATTCCAAAAGTTGCCACCCACGTAAATGCCAATTTTTTTACCTAGGAACCCTCACGGGCGTCCCCAGATCACCCTACCAAAATTTCATTACAGTCTGATGAATGGTTTCGGAACGTATAGAGGACAAACATACATACATTGATTTTTATTTATATACTAGCTGTGCCCGCCGGCTTGCACCGGCATGCGTTGCAAGCCACGTAAATGCCTTTTTTTCGCTAGGAACCCTCACGGGTGTCCCCATAACACCCTACCAAAGTTTCATTACAATCTGATGAATGGTTTCGGAACGCATAGAGGACAAACATACATATATTGATTTTTATTTATATATATATAGACTATATAGATTTATATAAGTTTTATGTCATAGCATAATAATATGTAGGCAGGGTAGGTATGTGTAACGTGAGTGTGCGTGGTGACAGATAACAGGCGCGGGTCGTGCTGGCGGCGCGTGGTGGACGGGCAGTGCGAGGCCGCGGCGCCCGGGCCGCTGCTGCGGCAGGAGTGCTGCTGCTCCGTGGGGCTGGCCTGGGGGTCGCCCTGCGAGCCCTGCGAGGCCGACCACTGCCCCTGCCCCAAGGGGTTCGCCAAGGTAACAAGGGAGGGTTGCCGCTCCGAAGGGTTGGCCTAGGGGTGACGGCAGGAGAGCTGCCGCTCGGTGGGGCTGGCCCGGAGGTAACGACTGGAGGGCTACCGCTTCGTGGGGCTGGCCTGGAGATAACGACTGGAAGGCTACCGCTCTGTGGGGCCGGCCTGGGGGTGACGACAGGAGTGCTATTGATGGTGTTATATGTAGATTATTTTTACACTTTTTTCAGGTGTAATTTTTAATGCGTTCAGTGATGCAGGTGGAGCGCGGGTTACGATATTTCTACATTATTTATTAGGTATAAAAATATTAAAACGTCATCTCGTTAGTTATCAACGGATGCAGCAATAATCTGTACAGTTGGTTCATTCGTGTAGTTGGACGGCGCCAACTGCCGCGACGTGGACGAGTGCTCGCTGGACCCCGAGCTGTGCGTCGGCGGCACCTGCGTCAACACGGACGGCTCCTACCGCTGCGAGTGCCCCGCCGGCCTCACGCTCGACTCCACCGGTACGAACTGTTGACATCATTATTTTTGTGATGAACTAGATACGTGATTAGTTCCTTAACAATATTACTTGTAGAAAAAAAAATTACCATTTTAATTTTTAGAAGCGAACTATTTAACGAAATTACTATTTTAAACAAAATTATTTGAAAATGTTCAGGGATCATGCAAAATGAAGATCATTAAACTTCCATCTATCCTTTTCGAACTCTCTTGACAGCTCCCTCGACAATCTCTTTTTATTAAACATTTCTCTAACTGGAAGGCAAAAGCATCGCTCCCATTTCGATTCCGCCTATCTCACAAAGTTACTAACGCCATCTATTGTAATTTTTTGGAACTTAAACAAAAAATGAATGCTTTGCAATTTTAGAACGTTAAGGAAAAAAATTATAACGTTACCTAGTGTTTTGTCATTTGCTTTAAACTGTAACGAGGCACGTACCGTTCGGCAGGACACCGGTGCGCTGACACGCGGCGCGAAGCGTGTTACGCGGAGTTCGCGAACGGGCGGTGCGGCGGCGAAGTACGGGGGCAGGGGGGCGGCGTGGCGCGCCACACGTGCTGCTGCTCCGCGCTGGGCCGCGCCTGGGGCCGCCGCTGCGAGCCGTGCCCCGCGCGCGGTACGTGTGTAGCCCTATGTCGTCACACGAGGGGCGGAGGCGGGGACTGGGACAGGGACAGGCTCAGGGGGCCGCCGCTGCGAGCCGTGCCCCGCGCGCGGTACGTGTGTAGCCCTATGTCGTCACACGAGGGGCGGAGGCGGGGACTGGGACAGGGACAGGCTCAGGGGGCCGCCGCTGCGAGCCGTGCCCCGCGCGCGGTACGTGTGTAGCCCTATGTCGTCACACGAGGGGCGGGGGCGGGGACTGGGACAGGGACAGGCTCAGGGGGCCGCCGCTGCGAGCCGTGCCCCGCGCGCGGTACGTGTGTAGCCCTATGTCGTCACACGAGGGGCGGGGGCGGGGACTGGGACAGGGACAGGCTCAGGGGGCCGCCGCTGCGAGCCGTGCCCCGCGCGCGGTACGTGTGTAGCCCTATGTCGTCACACGAGGGGCGGAGGCGGGGACTGGGACAGGGACAGGCTCAGGGGGCCGCCGCTGCGAGCCGTGCCCCGCGCGCGGTACGTGTGTAGCCCTATGTCGTCACACGAGGGGCGGGGGCGGGGACTGGGACAGGGACAGGCTCAGGGGGCCGCCGCTGCGAGCCGTGCCCCGCGCGCGGTACGTGTGTAGCCCTATGTCGTCACACGAGGGGCGGAGGCGGGGACTGGGACAGGGACAGGCTCAGGGGGCCGCCGCTGCGAGCCGTGCCCCGCGCGCGGTACGTGTGTAGCCCTATGTCGTCACACGAGGGGCGGGGGCGGGGACTGGGACAGGGACAGGCTCAGGGGGCCGCCGCTGCGAGCCGTGCCCCGCGCGCGGTACGTGTGTAGCCCTATGTCGTCACACGAGGGGCGGAGGCGGGGACTGGGACAGGGACAGGCTCAGGGGGCCGCCGCTGCGAGCCGTGCCCCGCGCGCGGTACGTGTGTAGCCCTATGTCGTCACACGAGGGGCGGGGGCGGGGACTGGGACAGGGACAGGCTCAGGGGGCCGCCGCTGCGAGCCGTGCCCCGCGCGCGGTACGTGTGTAGCCCTATGTCGTCACACGAGGGGCGGGGGCGGGGACTGGGACAGGGACAGGCTCAGGGGGCCGCCGCTGCGTGCCGTGCCCCGCGCGTGGTACGTGTGTAGAGTCTGACACACGAAACATGAACCTGACATTTTTTTAAGTAGCAACACTGATACAATGTCCCTATGTAGTTTAGTTCATCATGGTGATTTTGATACTTTGTAATAAACAATTTCATAATATTTTTTTCTTTATTTCTGACGAAATTTTACAGATATTAAGTAATTAATGATTAAAGCGATTTCTTATAAAAGGTTCATTGTTGGAAGTTCATTGAAACTAAACATTACCTAATATTTAATTTTAAAAAAGTATTAACTCCTTTTTTTCCTACTATATTCAGTAGAAAAAAAGGAAAAAAAGACAATCCTTTCACAAATTTAACATTCTAAATTACTACATAAATAAAAAATATTAGAATATTTCAAGTATCAAAATGTATTTTACTTTCTGTAGACAGTATTACCAGAGCTAGAATTTTTGAATTTGCCGCTTTTTTCCAAGCTCATGTTTCGTGTGTCAGACTCTAGCCTTATGTTGTCACATGAGGTGCCGGGGCGGGGACAGGGACAGGGACAGGGGGCCGCCGCTGCGAGACGTGCCCCGCGCGCGGTACGACTCACAGCCGTACCATCCGTGCCCCGCTAGCAGGGCTCTGCGGCTCGGCGCGCGACACGAACCCTGTAAAGCGCCACATTTTTTTTTTCTTTTTTTCTTTTTTTTTTTAAAAAAAAAACGTCGCCCCACTCTAGGATTTTCTCCTGTGTCGTGGGTACAGTTACAAACATAGAATATCACATGCACATACGCCCAGACCGGAACAAATTTCTGTAGGCCATACAAAATATTTGTCCCGTACGGGAATCGAACCCGCGACCCCTTGCGCAGTAGGTGATCACTCGACCTCTGCGCTAAACGTTTCGTCTGCGCTAAACATGATACGTATATAAACGTATGCTACCGATATTGGCATCTATTCCGAAACTAGGTTGTGATTGCTTGGCACGTAGCGTATAGCTAGGCTTACCAACCTTAAAATTCCGATTTGTGGGAGACCATGATGTCAATACCATACGTCAATATACCAAACGTCAAGATTTTCTTTGCGAATTGAAATATTGAATATTAATAATAGTATTTTTATAAAATAATAATTAGATGTCAATTGACACTTTTACTTGTGCTATTGGTCTACGCGGATAGTCTTACGCGGTTAATGTATTTTTTATTACTATTAAATAGTTCCTCATTAATTAGATTTTTGTATTTTGTTAGACGTCAATAAGTGGATATAAAGGTCTTTACGGAAAAAAGATTTTTTAGCTGCTTAGTGCATCAAAAACGGGATTTCTAGTGTCCCACAACCACTTTGAGCGGAATATGTCGTCATCGTCCTCAGAACAGAAACGTCCCGCATATAGCGGGACGGTTGGCAGCCGAAGGTTGGTTTACCTCAAAATCTGACGTTAATACTCTGAGACCATGCTACTCCTACCTATGAGGTTTTCTACCATGGTTTTAAGCGCAGTTTCTGCGCTCACTAATCGCGCCTCGTTATAGGTAAACGAAAATGCAGTGAAGATCTGAATCTGATTTGTTTGTATGACGTGTACACAGGCACCGAAGCGTTCCGCAACCTGTGCATGCTGGGGGCGGTGGAAGGCCCCACGACCACGTGGACGCGCCCGCTGGAAGGCAACGGCACCGACGGCTGGGGGCTGCTGCGGCCCACCGCGGGGCCCGGCGGGGAGTGGGGGCCGGGGGGCGAGTGGGCCCCGGGGGGCGAATGGGGACCCGACGGCGAATGGGTGCCCGGCGGAGAAATTCCCGGAGAGGGTCATACTTGGCCCGGCGGTCAGCCCGGCGAGAACTGGCCGGGCGGTCCGGGAGGTGAATGGCCCGGCGGTCCGGAAGGTGAATGGCCCGGCGGTCCGGGTGGTAAATGGCCCGGCGGTCCGGGTGGTAAATGGCCCGGCGGTCCGGGAGGTAAATGGGAGGGAGGTGGCCCCGGCGGGTGGCCCCCCGGGTCCGGGCCCGACGGCGGCGTGACCTCCAAGGAAATGGACGTGAACGAGTGCTCCGCCTTCCCCGGTCTGTGCGGCCACGGTCGCTGCAGGAACATGATGGGATCCTTTGTCTGCGACTGCTTCCCTGGATACGAACCGGTAAGTTTTCATGTATCACTGAATATTTTAAAACATTTTTTAATGTCGCGATTTCTTTATTAAATTATTTTAAATTTTATATTGAACCCGTGAATACGAATGACCTGTACATTTTATCTACATATCACGTAGAAGTGCTATATAACAATTTTTATATGGCGACCGCTATCGCCAAATTCTTATGTTAAAAAGAACATGAATGAACATGTAACATACATCGTCATATTTATCTTGGTGAAGAATGCACCAATTTAGGCATGCTTGGTATGCCCTCATACCACTCTCTGTGGCACACACGCTAGGGTGCGCCAGCTACTCGCTCAGTGATCAATCCCCTTTATCGGTATTCTCCACCCATCATTTATATTGCGAGGGATAGGTCGAGTGGTCTAAGTTCCTTAAGAATGAATAAAGCAGGGTGTTACTACGTGTTGTTGCGGCAGGACTCCAAGAACCACACGTGCGTGGACGTGAACGAGTGCGAGATAGTGACGGGCGTGTGCGGCGCGGGCGAGTGCCGCAACAACGAGGGCAGCTTCTCCTGCCACTGCCGGCCCGGCCATCGCGCCGACGACCTCTCCAAAGTCTGCGTTGGTGGGTCCCTATAGGTTCAAAGGCATTTACGGCGTATCTGATATTAGGCAATTAGCGTAACCTGTATATTTTTGCGACTAGAGTCGGCATAAAATCACTAACGAAGCGACCTCCTTTGTTGGCCTCGCTTAATACATGTAAGAGGACCGCTGAATTTTTATGTCAGGTTTAGATACTTTTGCAATCATTTTTTGGCAATTCTTCATTGACACATTAATATGTTAGAAACTTTTTTTTTATCATAATTTGAGAGGTCTCTTTCGCCACATGTTGGGTCTTGGGTGTTTTGTAAGCCTTCGATCTCTTCCTCAGATATAAACGAGTGCCTGGAAGACCGCAGCCTGTGCCGCGGCGGGCGCTGCGTGAACACGGCGGGCTCCTTCAAGTGCGAGTGTGCGCCCGGCATGGAGCTGGCGGCCGACCGGCTCTCCTGCAAGGACGTGGACGAGTGCTCCATCACCTCGGGTAACTCTACCACAAATGTATTAATAGCATCTTCCAGTTGAATATTGGCGATATTCACAAGCAGAAACTTGATTTATAACTGTCGCTTTGTGAGGTGCAAGTACTGGCGATAAAGATATGCTCTCTATCCCAATTTTAACTGTGTCACTGCAGGCATCTGCAGCAATGGCGCCTGCGAGAACCTGATGGGCACGTACCAGTGCGTGTGCGACGAGGGCTACGCGCAGCTGGCGGTGAAGTCGCACTGCGAGGACGTGGACGAGTGCGCCGAGGACCCCACGCGCTGCCAACACCTCTGCGTCAACACGGCCGGCTCCTACCACTGCGACTGCAGGTCAGTCGAGCCCGCAAAGAACACGTCTCGTGTGTCATCCGCGCCAGTGTTTGAGGCCTCGTTTGTGGATTTTTTGGATGAGGTCGTCCATTATTGAATTAAATCAATACGTTCTGCAGTTCGGTGGTGAGAGTGTGTGCGGTTGCAGGGAGGGGTGGCAGCTGCGAGCGGACGGGCGGTCCTGTCGCGACGTGGACGAGTGTGCGGGCGGCGCGCGGCCCTGCGGCGGGGGGCGCTGCCGCAACACCGCCGGCTCCTACCGCTGCGACTGCGGCGAGGGGCTGCTGCCCGTGGCCGAGCCGCGCCCCACCTGCCGCGACGTGGACGAGTGCGCCGCGGTAACACGCCGCACTCCCCGCACCCACCGCACTCCCCGCACTCCCCGCACTCACCGCACTCACCGCACTCACCCACCGCCACACCGCCGGCTCCTACCGCTGCGACTGCGGCGAGGGGCTGCTGCCCGTGGCCGAGCCGCGCCCCACCTGCCGCGACGTGGACGAGTGCGCCGCGGTAACACGCCGCACTCCCCGCACCCACCGCACTCCCCGCACTCCCCGCACTCACCGCACTCACCGCACTCACCCACCGCCACACCGCCGGCTCCTACCGCTGCGACTGCGGCGAGGGGCTGCTGCCCGTGGCCGAGCCGCGCCCCACCTGCCGCGACGTGGACGAGTGCGCCGCGGTAACACGCCGCACTCCCCGCACCCACCGCACTCCCCGCACTCCCCGCACTCACCGCACTCACCGCACTCACCCACCGCCACACCGCCGGCTCCTACCGCTGCGACTGCGGCGAGGGACTGCTGCCCGTGGCCGAGCCGCGCCCCACCTGCCGCGACGTGGACGAGTGCGCCGCGGTAACACCCAGCACTCACCGCACTCCCCGCACCCCCCGCACTCCTCGCACTCACCGCACTCACCGCACTCACCCACCGCCACACCGCCGGCTCCTACCGCTGCGACTGCGGCGAGGGGCTGCTGCCCGTGGCCGAGCCGCGCCCCACCTGCCGCGACGTGGACGAGTGCGCCGCGGTAACACGCCGCACTCCCCGCACCCACCGCACTCCCCGCACTCCCCGCACTCACCGCACTCACCGCACTCACCCACCGCCACACCGCCGGCTCCTACCGCTGCGACTGCGGCGAGGGGCTGCTGCCCGTGGCCGAGCCGCGCCCCACCTGCCGCGACGTGGACGAGTGCGCCGCGGTAACACGCCGCACTCCCCGCACCCACCGCACTCCCCGCACTCCCCGCACTCACCGCACTCACCGCACTCACCCACCGCCACACCGCCGGCTCCTACCGCTGCGACTGCGGCGAGGGACTGCTGCCCGTGGCCGAGCCGCGCCCCACCTGCCGCGACGTGGACGAGTGCGCCGCGGTAACACCCAGCACTCACCGCACTCCCCGCACCCCCCGCACTCCTCGCACTCACCGCACTCACCGCACTCACCCACCGCCACACCGCCGGCTCCTACCGCTGCGACTGCGGCGAGGGGCTGCTGCCCGTGGCCGAGCCGCGCCCCACCTGCCGCGACGTGGACGAGTGCGCCGCGGTAACACGCCGCACTCCCCGCACCCACCGCACTCCCCGCACTCCCCGCACTCACCGCACTCACCGCACTCACCCACCGCCACACCGCCGGCTCCTACCGCTGCGACTGCGGCGAGGGGCTGCTGCCCGTGGCCGAGCCGCGCCCCACCTGCCGCGACGTGGACGAGTGCGCCGCGGTAACACGCCGCACTCCCCGCACCCACCGCACTCCCCGCACTCCCCGCACTCACCGCACTCACCGCACTCACCCACCGCCACACCGCCGGCTCCTACCGCTGCGACTGCGGCGAGGGACTGCTGCCCGTGGCCGAGCCGCGCCCCACCTGCCGCGACGTGGACGAGTGCGCCGCGGTAACACCCAGCACTCACCGCACTCCCCGCACCCCCCGCACTCCTCGCACTCACCGCACTCACCGCACTCACCCACCGCCACACCGCCGGCTCCTACCGCTGCGACTGCGGCGAGGGGCTGCTGCCCGTGGCCGAGCCGCGCCCCACCTGCCGCGACGTGGACGAGTGCGCCGCGGTAACACGCCGCACTCCCCGCACCCACCGCACTCCCCGCACTCCCCGCACTCACCGCACTCACCGCACTCACCCACCGCCACACCGCCGGCTCCTACCGCTGCGACTGCGGCGAGGGACTGCTGCCCGTGGCCGAGCCGCGCCCCACCTGCCGCGACGTGGACGAGTGCGCCGCGGTAACACCCAGCACTCACCGCACTTCCCGCACCCACCGCACTCCTCGCACTCACCGCACTCACCCACCGCCACACCGCCGGCTCCTACCGCTGCGACTGCGGCGAGGGGCTGCTGCCCGTGGCCGAGCCGCGCCCCACCTGCCGCGACGTGGACGAGTGCGCCGCGGTAACACGCCGCACTCCCCGCACCCACCGCACTCCCCGCACTCCCCGCACTCACCGCACTCACCGCACTCACCCACCGCCACACCGCCGGCTCCTACCGCTGCGACTGCGGCGAGGGGCTGCTGCCCGTGGCCGAGCCGCGCCCCACCTGCCGCGACGTGGACGAGTGCGCCGCGGTAACACGCCGCACTCCCCGCACCCACCGCACTCCCCGCACTCCCCGCACTCCCCGCACTCACCGCACTCACCCACCGCCACACCGCCGGCTCCTACCGCTGCGACTGCGGCGAGGGGCTACTGCCCGTGGCCGAGCCGCGCCCCACCTGCCGCGACGTGGACGAGTGCGCCGCGGTAACACGCCGCACTCCCCGCACCCGCCGCACTCCCCGCACCCACCGCACTCACCGCACTCACCGCACTCCCCGCACTCACCCACCGCCACACCGCCGGCTCCTACCCCTGCGCCGTGACGTGGACGAGTGCGCCGCGGTACCAGACTACACTTACCGTAACACATCCGGTTCCTACTGCTACCAAAGTGCCGCGTTAACAGACTAACGCTGCGAGTGTACTGCGGTAACAAGCTACAGTAAATACTTCTCATATTTATATTTCATATTATTTTATTATGACATTCTGAAATAAAATTAGATTTTCATACTCCTCTTTTAAAGCGTTCACAATTTTATCAATACAATTTTTATGTACACTTAAATTAGTATAATAAAACATTATCGTCATAAGGATAAAGTAAAATTTATCCGTCGTAGGATCCAGATCTGTGCGGTGCGGGCGAGTGCCAGAACACGATCGGCAGCTTCGTGTGCCGCTGCCCCGACGGGTACAGCGTGAAGCCCGAGCTGGGGCCCGCCTGCACCGACGACGACGAGTGCGAGCTCGGCACCTGCGACTGCCACCCCCGCCGCCGACTGCATCAACCTGCCGGTACTTTGATGATGAGTGCGAGCTCATACGATAGTATGGCGTGATCACATCCATCTCACGACCCATACTTTAAAGTTTTTGGGTTAGATTTTGAGCGAAAATTAAATTATTTCTCTTTTTTTTTCGTGGTGAAAAACCGTCAAACGAGGAAATTATATTTTTTTGGTGGGTGCAGGGTTCGTTCCAGTGTCGGTGCCGCGACGGGTGGCGCGGCGACGGCGCGGAGTGCGCCGACGTGGACGAGTGCGCGGCCAACAACGGCGGCTGCCACCCGCGGGCCTCCTGCCGCAACACCGACGGCTCCTTCCTCTGCCTCTGCGACCAGGGCTACAAGGGCGACGGGTACGTGCACACACACACACACACACACACACACACAACAACGGCGGCTGCCACCCGCGGGCCTCCTGCCGCAACACCGACGGCTCCTTCCTCTGCCTCTGCGACCAGGGCTACAAGGGCGACGGGTACGTGCACACACACACACACACACACACACACACACAACAACGGCGGCTGCCACCCGCGGGCCTCCTGCCGCAACACCGACGGCTCCTTCCTCTGCCTCTGCGACCAGGGCTACAAGGGCGACGGGTACGTGCACACACACACATACACACACACACACACAACAACGGCGGCTGCCACCCGCGGGCCTCCTGCCGCAACACCGACGGCTCCTTCCTCTGCCTCTGCGACCAGGGCTACAAGGGCGACGGGTACGTGCACACACACACACACACACACACACACACAACAACGGCGGCTGCCACCCGCGGGCCTCCTGCCGCAACACCGACGGCTCCTTCCTCTGCCTCTGCGACCAGGGCTACAAGGGCGACGGGTACGTGCACACACACACATACACACACACACACACAACAACGGCGGCTGCCACCCGCGGGCCTCCTGCCGCAACACCGACGGCTCCTTCCTCTGCCTCTGCGACCAGGGCTACAAGGGCGACGGGTACGTGCACACACACACATACACACACACACACACAACAACGGCGGCTGCCACCCGCGGGCCTCCTGCCGCAACACCGACGGCTCCTTCCTCTGCCTCTGCGACCAGGGCTACAAGGGCGACGGGTACGTGCACACACACACACACACACACACACACACAACAACGGCGGCTGCCACCCGCGGGCCTCCTGCCGCAACACCGACGGCTCCTTCCTCTGCCTCTGCGACCAGGGCTACAAGGGCGACGGGTACGTGCACACACACACATACACACACACACACACAACAACGGCGGCTGCCACCCGCGGGCCTCCTGCCGCAACACCGACGGCTCCTTCCTCTGCCTCTGCGACCAGGGCTACAAGGGCGACGGGTACGTGCACACACACACACACACACACACACACACACACACACACACACACAACAACGGCGGCTGCCACCCGCGGGCCTCCTGCCGCAACACCGACGGCTCCTTCCTCTGCCTCTGCGACCAGGGCTACAAGGGCGACGGGTACGTGCACACACACACACACACACACACACACACACACACACACACACAACAACGGCGGCTGCCACCCGCGGGCCTCCTGCCGCAACACCGACGGCTCCTTCCTCTGCCTCTGCGACCAGGGCTAACCCCCGGCAGGCGCGAAGTGCCGTGGCGTAAAGTCGCCTCCACCTTGCTACCTTCATAGGTAGCCGCCCAAATCGGGCTTCTGGCGAAAGCCACACCTCTTCTTAAAATAAGAAGAGGGGACTTCGCCCTTCTCCGCATGAAGCGGGTGGCCACACGAAGTGGCCCGCCGGGTTAAACTCGGCCATCCCACACCCCCCCTCTATGGGGGTCCTCTCGTCAGACTATTAGCCCGCCGCAGAGAATCTGCCGGGTTGCCCAGGGTGCACCACAAGGAGGTTGTCTGACATCGCACCCCCCAGGGCAAATACCTGTGTTATAGTTTTAAAACATTTTTTTAATGCTTTTATCTGTTACCAACAAGCCAACCCGCTTAAACGGAAAAGCCTTTAATATTTATTTATTTATTTTTTATTTATTTATTTATTTGGACCACCAGGAATTGTTACATTATAACTTAATACTAACAAAAAAAACTTAACCTAGCAAATGTAACAACTTGTTGAAGGTAGCCACATCATGTACCAAACTAAACAATACGATCAACACCAGACTAAGCACACAGGCATTATACAAAATAATAAATAAGCAAATTACACGCGAAAATGAGACAAATTATGGCATGAACGATGGCATCGTAATCTAAAATATAATAACAATAACACAATACAATACACAAACCAAAATCCGTCAGCAGCAACACAACTAAACATCATTAAGTAACTCGGTTAGTCTACTACGGAATCTGCAAAGAGACAGAGAACACATGTCAAGGTTACTGTCTCTCGACAATTTGTTGTATGCATCCAAAAGACGATACAGTGCGGAGTGCATGCGGATATTAGTACGAGCGCGTGGCTTTTCAAATAACGGAATTACGAAACGCGGAGGCTTACGAGGGACTCTGATATTTAGTTTACCGAGTAACTGAGGACAATCCAATTGGTGGTGCCCCAAGTAGACTCCACCACGTCGGCGTTTCACCGAGTAAGGAATTTTGGGTTGATTGCTGATGCCCTACTACCCGCTCATAGAAAGCATTGTGGCTTACCCCGATTCCCGTTGTCTCCGTCCGTCTCCTCCGTAGCCGGTGGACTTCCTGAGCTAGCTCGAAGGAAGTCGCGGCTCCTGAAGTTCTGCAGTGGATCCACCGGTGGAGACCGGAGCACTACAAAGGCCTATTAGGCCACCACGACTCACACACGCGATTTTGACACCTTGCACAACACAAAGCGGGCTTTCGCACCCCGATATTAGGTGCGCCGCGCAAATCACTATTTGCTTGAATATTGTGTATTATATTTTATTCCGGCCCGCACATAACCTCTAAGCATGTCATGACATTTCGACTCGACTCAACTGACATATCACATGCGGCCGGCCGCCAAAAAAAAGCTGTCACTGCACAGACTAGAATGCAGTGCCGCCACTCGCTCTTCCTCGAGCGTGAACACCAATATATTCCTAAAAATCTTGTAGAGAAATATCAAGTCCAATTTATTTCTTCTAACTACATAGAAGGCTATCGATTTTAAAGTAGCGCAGCCTATCTTTGTAGTCTCTTAGTTTATGACTCATTCCACATGAAAAAGCGAGGTGACGTGTGAATCGTCGCTGAATACGCTCAATTCGAAGTTGATGCACTTTGTAACAAGGAGACCAAACCACCGAACAGTATTCCAGTATACTACGCACATAGCTATTATCGATGATTATCTTTGTCCAAGGGGATTTAAAAACCTTGCAGTTTCTAATGAGAAATCCTAGTGATCTAGAAGCTCTAGAAATGATTTCATCCAAATGTAGCCCAAATGTTAGTTTGGCATCCACAGTAACCTCTAGATCACGTATACATTCAACCTCTTGCAGTGTCACGCCACCGATTTTATATATTGTGTTGAACTTCTGAATTTTCCGAGAAATCTTTATGTGATAGCACTTGTTAACATTTAAAGGTCATTTGTTGCTATTGCACCATTCATTCAAATTGTCCAAATCCGACTGCAGCAACCTAGAATCCTCATCACACGTCATGATCCTAGCAAGCTTAAGATCATCTGCATACAGAAACACCCTACTATGTTGGATCACTTCAACAATCCGGTTGATAAAAATACTGAAGAGCAAGGGGCCAAAGTGGGACCCCTGGGGTACACCCGAAGTAGCTAAATAAATTTTTGAGCTGTAACCCTTTACAACCACATACTGTGACCGATTTGTAAGGTAATGATCGAAACCATAGCAGCAGGGGACCAGCGAATCCGCACTCCGACATCTTACTGATTAGGATATTATGATCAACCCTATCAAATGCCTTTGAGAAGTCTGTGTATATGACATCAGTCTGTAACTGGGAGTCTATGGCTTCGACCATGGCATCAGTAAATGTAACAAGGTTAGTAGTAGTAGATCTAGATCTTATAAACCCATGCTGATGATCTGAATATAGCTGTTTCATGTGCCACTGCAGTTGAGAACACATTAATGCCTCAAACACTTTCGGGAACACGGACAAGATAGATATTGGCCTATAGTTTTCAATGTTATTTCTATCTCCTTTTTTATAAACCGGAATAACCTTCGCCTTCTTCCAGGCTTCAGGGAAGCAGCCACTTACGATAGATTTATTGTATATAATGTAAAGTGGGAGAGAAAGGGATTTAGCGCATCTAGAAATAAAGCATGGTGAGATTCCGTCAGGTCCAGCTCCCTTTGATAACTCAAGTCTCTTTAACCGGAACAAAATAGACTCCATACTATGTGATAAACGTGTGTGAGACTGCAATTGGCTATACTACTATCGGGCAATGCAAAATCAACAGAATTAGTGTGGGACGAGGTGTTATAAATCGATGAAAAATACCTTCCAAAACCGTTACATATTTCCGCTCCGCTTGTTGCTACATTATCCTCGTGAAACATTTTGGAGGGATAATTACTGCCGAATTTCTTTTTACCCTTTATGTAAGACCAAAAATATTTAGGGTTCCTTGAAATACTTTGTTCAATTTTTGAAATATAGTCCTTATAGAACCGGGTAGCAAGGACAGCACATCGTTTTGTTAATATTAATAATGATATTTTGTCCAAGGGGTTGTTATGTATGCGACATTTATGTAATAATTTTCGTTTATTATTTAACAGTTTTACAAGAATTTTAGGCAACCATTTCGGGTATTTATTTGAATTATTCTTGAATCTAGGAACATTTTTATTAATAATTGTATGCAAATGATAGTAGAAAGTATCAACCATTTTATTAACTGTATCACAATTATTTAACTCTTCTATCCAATTAATTCTATCTAATTCATTTATAATCAATTCATAATTAGCTTTAAAATAATTAAATTGTCCATTGTTATTACTGTTGATCCTAAGGTGATTTGTCTGTACAGATGTACGTAAATTCACAACTAAAGGAGGGTGATATGTATCTACTTTAACGAGATGGTCTACCGCATTATTGACGGAAATACCATTAGTGCTAGTAAATACTAAATCAAGTATTCTATTTGTAGAATTAACGATGTTGTTAAATTGTACCAAGTTGTTAATGGATGCAAAATCTATCAAAAGTTGTGCGATGCTAGACCCGTTATGCTTGGGAACTGCAGTTAAGTCCCATGGTATACGAGGCCAATCAATACACCCGAGGTTAAAATCACCAATTAAAATTACATTGTCCATGGACTCCGTACGTTTATCAAAATCATGCGTAAAAGAAATGAGATTTTCCTTATTAACAGGGGGTGGAAAATACACAGCACATATAGTGTAATTTTTACCATTTACATAGATGCTGACCCACAGGTCCTCCGTGCCCTTTCCATTTATACCCGATAACTATTGAGTTTCTTTGAGACCGCTATTAATACACCGCCGCCATTCTTTGTTTTGCCTTTAACATTGATTACATTCCTGTCGCGTCTATAAACAATATAACGACTGTCAAACAGCTCGGAATCGTAAATACTATCGTTCAGCCAGGTCTCAGTCAATACAACAATATCATAATCCAGACACAATAAGCGACTATAAAATTCGTGAGTTTTGGTACGCAGACCCCTAACATTCTGGTAGTAAATGCTTACGTTATAGAATTTTATAGTTGTTGTTGCCAATACATTACTATACATGATGAAACATTGGTATACTATACACTATATGTTTAATAAAATAAACTATTTAATGTTGTACTGGATTATTTTGTTTCCTCCCAATCGTAGAGAATAATAATGTAACACGGCGCCAAAAATAATTACTTTCATGACAGATATTCGTGCGTGGACATCGACGAGTGCGCGAACGACCCGACGCTGTGCGAGAACGGGCACTGCACCAACACGGCCGGCGGCTACTACTGCGACTGCGACGTCGGCTTCACCAAGACGCCGGACGAGAAGGCGTGCCTCGGTACGTACCACTACGCCCGGTAAACTTATCGGCACGTAAGTTGGTAAGAACGGGGGATATTATGACTTATATTGGCTCTAATGGTGGACACTGAATAATAATAATACTGAAATAATATTGGCCAGAATGGAAATTAAATAGAAAGTAGTAACCATTTTTGTTGCACACGAGGGGTACACGTGCAAAATCGACGTCAAAATCTTGCCAACTTAGGTGCCGGAAACTATACTCACAGTCACAATAGGGGTGCACAGTCAGTATTTAAAATCGAAATCTAACAGATACGTATTTTTTGCTTTGTCATGGAATGGAATATAGCATGTATCAAAAAACAACACGCCTCTAAAGAAGTTTTGATACACATAGTATATTGATGCCTTTTTTCAGATATGGACGAATGTGCGACATTTGACAACGTCTGCGTCTTCGGACGTTGCGTCAACACGTACGGCATGTTTAAGTGTATTTGTGATAAGGGATACCAATCGGACAACGTTGATGAATGTGAGTGAGAACAATATAAGAAATCGTTTTCATGCTTGGCGCCTAAAAATTTGATCATGATGGCCAACATTTGCCACTTTGTTATACGGCTTCCAGTGATGCCCGGGTTCAACTGCACGGACGTGGACGAGTGCAAGTCGCCGCAGTCGTGCCAGTACGGCGAGTGCATCAACACGCAGGGCTCCTACATCTGCCGCTGCCCGCCCAACTACGACCTGGTCTCCGACGGGACCGCGTGCTTTGGTAAGTGACCAGTGGTAACAGTACCACGAGTGCATCAACACGCAGGGCTCCTACATCTGCCGCTGCCCGCCCAACTACGACCTGGTCTCCGACGGGACCGCGTGCTTTGGTAAGTGACCAGTGGTAACAGTACCACGAGTGCATCAACACGCAGGGCTCCTACATCTGCCGCTGCCCGCCCAACTACGACCTGGTCTCCGACGGGACCGCGTGCTTTGGTAAGTGACCAGTGGTAACAGTACCACGAGTGCATCAACACGCAGGGCTCCTACATCTGCCGCTGCCCGCCCAACTACGACCTGGTCTCCGACGGGACCGCGTGCTTTGGTAAGTGACCAGTGGTAACAGTACCACGAGTGCATCAACACGCAGGGCTCCTACATCTGCCGCTGCCCGCCCAACTACGACCTGGTCTCCGACGGGACCGCGTGCTTTGGTAAGTGACCAGTGGTAACAGTACCACGAGTGCATCAACACGCAGGGCTCCTACATCTGCCGCTGCCCGCCCATCTACGACCTGGTCTCCGACGGGACCGCGTGCTTTGGTAAGTGACCAGTGGTAACAGTACCACGAGTGCATCAACACGCAGGGCTCCTACATCTGCCGCTGCCCGCCCAACTACGACCTGGTCTCCGACGGGACCGCGTGCTTTGGTAAGTGACCAGTGGTAACAGTACCACGAGTGCATCAACAAGCAGGGCTCCTTTTTTTTTTTTTTTTTTTTGTCCCGCTGAGGAAATGCATTAAACTGCATACCACCGAGCCGGTGGTTATGTGGGGCTCTCCTTCCCAGACGGGGAAGGCCTACCCACTAAAACCTCAGCGCCGCCATCAGGCATTGTAGGGGGGCCTCAGGATCGAGTGTCGCATCTGAGGACCCCCAGCCTTTGCTCCCCTGTTTCTACCAGGGAGCCCTTCTCGGGGGAGTGTTCGCAACCTCCCCCGTCCGACCTCCTACGGCGACACCCCTCGACCATGCGGGGGTGTGATCCCTCCCGGGTCGTGGGCACGAGCTTTGTCGTGCTCGCCAGCGACCCGCGGCGGCGCATCAGGCCATTATCTGGCCCGACGCCACCTCCTTCGAGCGGGATCGGCCATCTCCCGATCCCGCTCGGCGGCCTCCTTCTGGAGCATCACAGCTTCACAGAAGGAGGCCGCAGCCCTCCAACCTCCCTCATCCGCCAGCATTGCCGCAATCAACGCTGGCGGAGACAGATCTTGCCCGATCTCTTCGACCAAGACCCGGCGTTCGGAGTCCCAAGCGGGACAATCCGCCAGCGTGTGCTGGGCCGAGTCGAGGTCGGATGCGCAATGGTGGCATCGTGTCGTGTCCTCCCGCCCTATTCGATTCAGATACTCACCGAAACAACCATGTCCGGTAAGTATCTGAGTCAAGCGGTAGGTGACTTCCTCCTTCCCGTGGAGCCAGGCTTCGAAGTGCGGGAGTATAGCACCGACGGCGCGTTGACGCCCACAGCCCCCCGACTCTAGCTGTGCACGCCAGTCCCTCTCAGCCCGCCGGTGCAACTCCCGCCTGTGCATTCCGTGACCGGGTTCTGGGGGGCTCCCTCCGTCTCTCCCCCGGTCGACATGTCGCGGCGCGTTATACATCTCCGCGTACATGTCGGCCAGGATTTCGAAAGGGGGGGAGCGCCCCAGAACCGTCGCCGCCTCGTACGAGATTGTACGGTAGCCCCGTACGATCCGTATAGCCATTGTCCGCTGCATGCTCCGGATGAGAGCTCTGCAGCGGGAGGACCTCGTGCAGTCTCGCGACCACACGGGGGCCCCATACAAAGCCACGGACCGCACGACGCCCTCGTACAGGCGGCGAACACCGTCCCTCGGTCCCCCGAGGTTGGGCAGCAGGCGGTGTAAAGCACCCGCTACCCGTTTGACTCGGGGGACCAACCGCACGAAATGCTCCTCGAAGCTCCACCTGCTATCCAAGGTGAGGCCAAGGTACTTGATATGTGGCCCCACCTGGACCTCCGCGTCACCTACCCGTATCCGGCAGCTGGGTGGTTCCCGGCGCCTTGGAAGGCCGTGGAACCATAGCGCCTCGGTTTTGTGCGGCGCTATTTCTAGACCCAGCCGGCGGATTGCCCTCACGACACATGCCACCCCCAGCTTGGCAAGCCTGAGCGTCTGCCCGAAGTCGGCCCCCGTCGTCACGACGAGAGTGTCGTCGGCGTAACAGACGACACTCACGCCGTGAGGAAGGCTGGTGCGAAGGACCGCGTCGTATGCGAGGTTCCATAGAAGGGGTCCCAGAACGGACCCCTGTGGAACACCGCACTCGACCCCCCTCGTCGTTTCCGTCTCGTTCAAAGGCGTTGACGATGTCCAGAGACACCGCCAGTGCCACCCCCCCCGATCGGACTGCGGACTCCGACAGCGACCGGACGCGTTGGACAGCGTCCAGCGTCGATCGCCCCTGCCGGAATCCAAATTGGCAGTCCGACAGGTCGGGACCCACGCGCGACAGGTGCTCGCCGATGCGGGCGGAGATAACCCTTTCGAAGAGTTTCCCCGCCTCGTTCAGCAAGCAGATCGGACGGAACGACGACGGAACGTCTTCGGTCCTTCCCTCCTTCCTCAACAGCACCAGCCTGGCCGACTTCCAATTGACGGGGAACACACCCTCTCTGAGGCAGCTTGTAAAGAGCTGCCTCACTTTGTTCCCCAAGGCCCTGAGCGCCAGCGCTAACAACTTACCTGGGACCCCGTCTGGGCCCGGTGCGGTGTTGCGGGCCGAGAGCCGCAACACGGCCCTGGCGAGCTCGCTCTCCGTCACCTCTAGGTCGTCCGACCACGGCGCGGGCGACGGGACTTCGGAGGGACTATCCTGGACCCTCGGGAAGAGCGTATCCACCACTCTTCCCACGAAGTCGGGGTCCAGGGTTTCCGTCAGGGGAGGGACCCACGGTTGGAGCTTGCCCAGTACCATTCTGTACGGGCGCCCCCATGGATCCCTTTCCAGTCCCTCCAGGAGCTCGTTCCAGGACCCAGCCTTGGCGTCAGCGATGGCGATGCTGATCGCCTTGGATGCGGCTCCGTATGCCCTTCTGGCACTCAGGACTTCCTCGACTGAGGCTTGCCTTCTTCTGCGGGCCCTGAGGTACTGGCGGCGCGCGGCCATTACTGCAATCCTAAGCCGCGCGATTTCCTCATTCCACCAGTACGCCGAGCTCCGCCGAGGCGGCCTGACTCGGGGCATAGAGACGTCGCAGATCGACGTCAATGTTTCCCCGAGCCAAGCCGCCTGCGCTTGCGCATCGAGATCGGGCAAGATCTGTGCCTCCTCAGACCAGTCCGCGACGTGGGCGGCGGCAAGGGCCATGTCTCTGTCCAGTCGCTTGATGGACCAACGTCGCGGACGGCTGTCCTCCTGGAGCGTGCGGGAAGGGTGGCGGAGCGACACATCGAATACGATGTGCCGGTGGTCGGACAGTGTGGCCAACTCCTCCGCGACCGCACCTGTAGCAGCGTGTGCTCCTGTCAGTGGCGCATTTGCACACCGCCCTAACATGCCCTCTTTCGAGGCACCGGTGGCACTGTAGAGGCCGTGCTGCCAGTGCCTCGACCCTCGCAGAGGTCCAGCCGATCAGGATCCGCCCAGACGTCAGTTTACTAACAGCGCTGAGCGGACACCTAACCCAGGCCGTCCCTAGGCGAGCGCGGCTGGCGCGTATTTCCCCGACCTTCACGTCGTTCGGGGAGCATGCGCCAGCCGCGGCCACAGCTGCCGCCACGTCTGCTTGGGTGATGGACTCGTCGAGGTCCATCACCCGTATGTCGGCCATTTTGCACGGGCGCGAGATGTTAGCGCCCGTGTCCGCCAACGCCTCTCTCATGCGTTCCGCCAGAGAATCAGCTTTGGCGGAGCTATCCGGGCCGGGCACCTCGAGAAGGAGGGCCCCGGTCACGGCCCTCTTGGTCCGCACGCCGCCGGTGATTCCGAGCTCAGCCAATTTTATTTTGGCTTTCGCTGCCTCCATCACCGCGGCGTACGTCGTTCCGGCGTCTGGGGGCACCGTCACAACCACCGCCGCACAGGCAGGTGGTTTGGGCACCTTCCGGGGGCCGGAGTCGACCACCCTGATTTGTGGGGCCCTGGCCGGGGCCGCGGCCCTTTTAGGGGCGGCGGCAGGTCGTCGCCGCGCGACTACAGCCCAGTGGGCTTCCCCGGAGACCTCCTGCGAGGACTCCTCGTGGCCAGGGTTCGGGACCGCCAGCGGGACAAATGCCGGCGGGACCACTGCGCCGGGTCTTGGTGGCGCGAGACCCCCCCTCTTGTGTTTTTTACCACCCCGCCTTTTCCCCTTCCTCGCGGGGGGTCCTTCAGGCACGTCAGGCGGCGCAGACTGAACCGCCTCCGCTTGACGGCGCTCGTGTGCGAGCGGAGGTCTCCTTCCCATGTCTGAGTAGAAGCGACGCATGAGGTCGGACTGGAACCTGGCGAACTCTCTCTCCATAGTAATGGAGATCTGGCTCCAGTCCGGCGTCACCGGCTCCGCCCGGGGTGCCTGTGTTGTTGGGGGGGTGGGCCCTTTCGCCTGCGCGCACCCCGTCGCCTTCCTTTAAGGTTGGGGTGATTTTTTAATGTGGTTGTATTCCACGCAGCCCGACGCTCAGTGCGCCGGACCCCCGGCCCGCTCAATGCGGGTAACGGGTTGCCCGACGGCAGACCCCACTGGGTCCACCGCCGCGCGGGTGGGCCGAAGCCCAAGGGTATCGAATGCGATACGCCTCAAAAAGCACAAAGTGCTATGGCGTAATAACGCCCCCGCACTGCCACGTGAAGTGGCCGCCGGATTGAATCCGGCCATACCACGACCCGCAAGCGGGTCCACCGGCGACATACACACTCCTTCTTGCAACAAGAAGGAGAGGATATCGCCCACGAGTGTAATTTTTTAGAGAGGTTGTCTTCCTCGCAACCCGAAGGCCCCCGAACCCACTCAGTGTGGGTCTACGGGTTTGTGTAGCCGTGCAATGCCCGCCCTGAAAAGGGCAGGCGGCCACACACCAGTTTTGGTCCGCGCCGGCAAGCCGGTACCCCCCATATCTGGGGGGCGTTCCCCTATCCGCAACCCGGGGACGCGTCCGATGGCAGACTGGAAACTGCACACGGAAACACGCAGGGCTCCTACATCTGCCGCTGCCCGCCCAACTACGACCTGGTCTCCGACGGGACCGCGTGCTTTGGTAAGTGACCAGTGGTAACAGTACCACGAGTGCATCAACACGCAGGGCTCCTACATCTGCCGCTGCCCGCCCAACTACGACCTGGTCTCCGACGGGACCGCGTGCTTTGGTAAGTGACTAGTGGTAACAGTACCACGAGTGCATCAACACGCAGGGCTCCTACATCTGCCGCTGCCCGCCCAACTACGACCTGGTCTCCGACGGGACCGCGTGCTTTGGTAAGTGTGCATACTGCAGGCAAAGCGATGTTTGTAATGTTGGAACAATGGATGCTGCATCTGATTTCGTTCGAGAGAGAACACTTGTTTCTTCACTAGAGGTAGATTACGTGCACAAACACAAGTGTTCTCTCTTCCTGCATAGATGAAACAGAGATTCCGTCGTGGTCGAGAGGTCGGAAAGACTTGAATAAATCTTCATTATAATATACACATTTCTGTGTCTTAAAACTACTTGCGGTCCTTGATAACCATGTTTTCTTCAATGCATTTAAGTTATTGTGGACACGTGCCCAAATGTATAACAGCTTATTTTTCGCGATTTCAGGATTGGTTCCACAGTGAAATTTATTCTGTTTGCTTGTCTGAGGCTCCTGCTTCAAAAGTAACGCTGTATTTCAGCACGCCTGCAATAGATTGAAATGTTAATTGAATATGTAATCTGTGGTCAGATTCGAGGAAGGCTCGGTGCTACGGCCACGTGGACCTGCGGTCGGGCACGGAGCGCTGCAGCGACGTCGACGAGCTCTCCGACGACGGCACCATGGCCGCCTGCTGCTGTTCTGTCGGTGAGAGACTTTACACTTAATTCTACCAGAGGAAGACTCACTACTAGAGTCGTTTGCGAGGGTACCCCTATCTTACCTATTTTTGCCGCAAAGTAGCGGTGCTTGCATCGCTGTGTTCCGGTCCGAAAGGTAAGGCAAGCAGTGAAATTACTGGGTACTCCGATCTATGTGTATAGATATTATCACTCGAAAATAAAATAAATATTTTTAACAGTTCCATGTAGTAACAAAATTGAATTCAATTTTTTTCATAAATGAACCTTAAAAGTAGGTTTATCTATATATCGCATGTCAAAGCTGTTAAATTAGCTGTAGTGACTTCATATCCTATTAAATTCTCTTAAGGGTACCATACTAATTAAACTGACAAGTAACGTCCTGAACGGGAGGTAGGTAAAAAAAATTGGACAGCGGCAGCGTTCAATCAAGTCATATTTGAATGATTGTTTTGATTCTGATTTAGATGGTATCTATGAGGACTCTGTAAATCTCAGTTTGTTAAGGCTGGACCAAACCAACGCGTGCAGCGGTGGCGTGCACGGTGGCGATCAGTTGTTGCGTACGAACTCGTAGCGGACTGTTTACATTGCTGCGTCCTCATCAATGTGAACACGTCGCTACAAGTTCGTACACTACAACTGATCGCCACCGTGCACGCGTTGGTTTGGTCCAGCCTTTATAGGTCTGCATTTTGATCTGTAATAAGATTTATTTAGGCAAAGTTTTTAGACTTCCGCGATTTGTACACATTTTAAATACAATTAATTCGGGTCTATTTCGCGGTAAACAATAACTATATTGACTTACTGTTTCCCGACGTTTCGGACGAATTGCATCAGGTCGTGGTCACGGGATGACTGCCGAGGCTCAGCGACGTCTTCGCAAAGCGCGGGTTTCACGACTACCCTCCGCTTGATCTTCAGAATTTTCATTTTTATTTTTGTTAGAATCGTCGGTACCTCGACATACCACACTCACGACATCTACACAGTGACGTTTTTTGTAAGTACCGCACTGCCTAAATTTGCTAATAACAGGGTTCCAGGTAGTTGATAAACGGTATCCATCTTCCCGGTTGAAGTTTTTATGTTTTTTTAATTTCAACCGCTTCTCGTGCTATTCTGGAATAACGGTGACGATCGGTGGAGAGGACCTGAGGTAAGTCAATATAGTTATTGTTCACCGCGAAATAGACCCGAGTTAATTGTATTTAAAATTATGTAGGCAAATGTATGATATTTTGTTTGTCAATATTAGGCGGTAACGGAGGATTTAAGTGGAGGAATACTTTTGCAGGCGCGGCGTGGGGCAACTACTGCGACCTGTGCCCGGAGCCGGGCTCCGAGGAGTACCGGCGGCTGTGCCCCGGCGGGCCCGGCTACCAGCCCGTGCTCGACCCGGTCAGGACTTAATCTCATCCTCCGCGCACTTATCATCGTCAACATTACCATTTTATTAGGACCAAATAATATATAATACTCTTTATTGCGCATAGTAACTTATACTAAAAAAATATAACAGACGATGTACACAAAGGTGGACTTATCTCTCATAGAGATTTCTTCCAGCCAACCTGTGAGTATGAAGGATATATTGTTTTGTGGGAAACACACAAGCGCGTAAACTACATATTTACTCTCACTATAAAATAACTCAAAAAAAAAAAATATATAAACCACAAATACAACATACGTATATACATAAAAAATACATAAATTATACTAATATATAATATTATATATACTTTTACTTAAGATGATGAGGCTGTACACATTCGTTATCACACTGAAGTGGAGAGTTGAGAAAGAAAGTGCTGCTTGAGTCTGCGTTTAAATGATGGCACAGATGGGCTTTGTTCAACAACTGTCGGGAGATGATTCCACATTTGGGCAGCTCGAAAGCAGAGAGAATAATATTTGTTTATTTTTAACATTCTTGTAACCAATGATAATATGAGTATATGCAATAAGTAAGCTACGAGCGCTTTGAACGTGGCAAAGCAAAACTTAATCAGTTGAACTTACCTTGGCCAAAGCCTCACAAAGCCGCGGTAGTGGACGTATGTTAAGTGATGTATTTCATTTTTGAGGTATCGTCTGTCTAACCATAGACAAAGTTTCACAAAGTAAACAAATTATACTAGTAGTCTATCTACATGAATGTAAAATAGTGAGGCAGGACATTCTGTTATTGGTTTAATAGGCAGCCCGACTGAGTGAGGTTGTCTGATTTGAGTGGAGACAATAAGTATTTCTAATTGTAAGCCTCCAATGGAAATGGTAATCTCTTAACATCAGGTGGATCGTGTGCTTGTTTGCATCCATGGTGTTGGAAAAAGATACTTGAGAAAAATATGGGTTTCAATCTATCATTATTTTGTGGTTAGCTCCTCGGTCTATCACGGTAATTTTTAAATTTCAATAGAAATCAACTTGAACCTATAATGTACATACGAAGGGTAATTAGGGATAAGATAGCCAGTTCAATCTCACTCTGATTCTTTGCCTTATCATCGCTCACATACCATGAGGTGAGATAAAGGTCAGGAGCTTCCCTGCCATAAGTAAAAAAAAATTCGAGTCGGTCGCAAGAGCGCAGAGCGTCGAGAGCATAGTGACAGCACAGCTCGTGGTGTGCCGCAGCCGTCGTACGTGGTGACGCTGGCGGACATCGACGAGTGCTCGCAGCAGGGGATGTGCGCGCACGGCACCTGCACCAACACGTTCGGCTCGTTCGTGTGCTCGTGCGGCGCGGGCTGGGCGCTGGCGGCGGACGAGCGGCGCTGCGAGGACGTGGACGAGTGCCGCGCGCCCGGCGCCTGCGGGCCCGGCCTCTGCCGCAACCTGCCCGGCTCCTACGTGTGCCTGTGCCCCGAGGGATACGTGCCCATGCCCAACAACAGTCAGTGCCGCACTCGCTATCCGTATCTCGTGTTTGTGTCGCTCGTTTTGCACTTTGCCGTTTGCTCATTCATTATAAAGAAAACATCGTGTGGTTTTATGAGAGCACGATGGGAGTGAAACTTTTTTCGAATTTCGAAATTATCGGAAAATTATTCGATTCGAGGGTATTGAAATCACGTTTTTAATTTTAGCCTTAATCTTTTTCTTCTGAAAGGAAAATTATAAATACGAAAACATAATTACTGATAAAACAAAAAGTAATAATAAAAAAATTAAAATAAACAAAAAAGCAATAAAAAAATGTTTTTTTCAAACCACTTCCACAGCAGATTTAAAGTCGAACATCTAACGCATAGACCAATCGCGACCTTTATGAAGTAGTGAAATTAAAGATCTCATGTTTTTGTGTAATGCGACATGCGATAGATAAACGAAAATATTTGAGGCGATGTAAAAAAAGTTTCACTTTAAAAACAATCTATTATCTATCTGTCGGTACAGTCAATGTATACTATGAGTTTTTATGCATATTTCAATCAATTGCGTTGTGTATGTGCGGCGTCGCAGAGGAGTGCGTGGACGTGCGCCAGCGCCAGTGCTACCTGGAGTGGGACGAGGCGGCGGGCGAGTGCGCGGGCGCGGCCGGGGCGCTACAGACGCGGCACGTGTGCTGCTGCGGCGCCGGCCGCGCCTGGGGCGAGCCCTGCGAGCCCTGCCCCGACAGGTACACTACACTACACTATACACCCCGCACGTGACTCATCCTAGAGTGGGACGAGGCGACGGGCGAGTGCGCGGGCGCGGCCGGGGCGCTACAGACGCGGCACGTGTGCTGCTGCGGCGCCGGCCGCGCCTGGGGCGAGCCCTGCGAGCCCTGCCCCGACAGGTACACTACACTACACTATACACCCCGCACGTGACTCATCCTAGAGTGGGACGAGGCGACGGGCGAGTGCGCCGGCGTATGTCAAAGACGTTACGGTTTATATTAAATTGTTGCCTTGAAATGCGCTCCCCCGCGCTTCCAGCGCTGTGCGTTGGGCCTAAATCGCTCATTTCAATCGCAAAACGTCTCACCATTGGGCATGGATATTTTTATTAAACGAGGAAAAATTGATCTACTCACTACGCTGGCTAGACAGGTTGCAATTAAACTAAAGCAAACATTGGATGAAAAATAATATTAAAATAAATTGTTAAACAATCAAATCAATATAAGACAAACAATTTTGCATTTATCTTGATTGGGGTGAATTTTTCTTGTATTAATTTATTAAAAGATAGATTAATTTTTAAATCAAAATGCCTTTTTACTTTGGAAAGTGAGGGTAGATAACAGAGTATGTGAGTGGAGAGTGTGCGTGGTACAGGGAGGAGCTGTGCGGCGCGCGGCCGGGCCTGTACCGCGACCCGCTCACCAACCGCACCAGCGCCATCGACGAGTGCGCCGTGATGCCGCAGCTGTGCCGGCCCGGCGCCTGCCTCGACACGCCCGACGGCTTCACCTGCGGCTGCGACCCGGGGTACGTGTCACGTTCAACGCATCGTGCTCATAACAGTGCTTTATTTTGCTCGGAATGATTATCGCCAATTGTTCGCCAATCTTCGTTACGCGTCCATTATTCTGTATTTGGGCTGCCCACTGGCCTATTCAAGGTACCGAGGATATATAATAAAAATAAATAAATAAATATGTCCCGGGACCGGCGGAGCTCGAATAGTAACGTGAGACGCGGTCCGTAGGTACGAGCACGACAACACGTCGCACGTGTGCCGCGACGTGGACGAGTGCCGCACGGGCCGCGCGCGGTGCCTCGGGCTGGCGCAGTGCGTGAACGTGCCGGGCGGGTACGAGTGCCGCTGCCCCGCCGGGTACACGCCCGCGGCCGGCGGCTGCGAGGACCTGGACGAGTGCGCGCGGCCCGCCGTCTGCGACCACGGCACCTGCCGCAACACCGCCGGATCCTACAGGTGACCGCCGTCTGCGACCGCGACACCGCCGGCTCCTACAGGTGACCGCCGTCTGCGACCACGGCACCTGCCGCGACACCGCCGGCTCCTACAGGTGACCGCCGTCTGCGACCACGGCACCTGCCGCAACACCGCCGGCTCCTACAGGTGACCGCCGTCTGCGACCACGGCACCTGCCGCGACACCGCCGGCTCCTACAGGTGACCGCCGTCTGCGACCACGGCACCTGCCGCGACACCGCCGGCTCCTACAGGTGACCGCCGTCTGCGACCACGGCACCTGCCGCGACACCGCCGGCTCCTACAGGTGACCGCCGTCTGCGACCGCGACACCGCCGGCTCCTACAGGTGACCGCCGTCTGCGACCACGGCACCTGCCGCGACACCGCCGGCTCCTACAGGTGACCGCCGTCTGCGACCACGGCACCTGCCGCAACACCGCCGGCTCCTACAGGTGACCGCCGTCTGCGACCACGGCACCTGCCGCGACACCGCCGGCTCCTACAGGTGACCGCCGTCTGCGACCACGGCACCTGCCGCAACACCGCCGGCTCCTACAGGTGACCGCCGTCTGCGACCACGGCACCTGCCGCGACACCGCCGGCTCCTACAGGTGACCGCCGTCTGCGACCGCGACACCGCCGGCTCCTACAGGTGACCGCCGTCTGCGACCACGGCACCTGCCGCAACACCGCCGGCTCCTACAGGTGACCGCCGTCTGCGACCACGGCACCTGCCGCGACACCGCCGGCTCCTACAGGTGACCGCCGTCTGCGACCACGGCACCTGCCGCAACACCGCCGGCTCCTACAGGTGACCGCCGTCTGCGACCACGGCACCTGCCGCGACACCGCCGGCTCCTACAGGTGACCGCCGTCTGCGACCGCGACACCGCCGGCTCCTACAGGTGACCGCCGTCTGCGACCACGGCACCTGCCGCAACACCGCCGGCTCCTACAGGTGACCGCCGTCTGCGACCACGGCACCTGCCGCAACACCGCCGGCTCCTACAGGTGACCGCCGTCTGCGACCACGGCACCTGCCGCGACACCGCCGGCTCCTACAGGTGACCGCCGTCTGCGACCGCGACACCGCCGGCTCCTACAGGTGACCGCCGTCTGCGACCACGGCACCTGCCGCAACACCGCCGGCTCCTACAGGTGACCGCCGTCTGCGACCACGGCACATGCCGCGACACCGCCGGCTCCTACAGGTGACCGCCGTCTGCGACCACGGCACCTGCCGCGACACCGCCGGCTCCTACAGGTGACCGCCGTCTGCGACCGCGACACCGCCGGCTCCTACAGGTGACCGCCGTCTGCGACCACGGCACCTGCCGCAACACCGCCGGCTCCTACAGGTGACCGCCGTCTGCGACCACGGCACCTGCCGCGACACCGCCGGCTCCTACAGGTGACCGCCGTCTGCGACCGCGACACCGCCGGCTCCTACAGGTGACCGCCGTCTGCGACCACGGCACCTGCCGCAACACCGCCGGCTCCTACAGGTGACCGCCGTCTGCGACCACGGCACCTGCCGCAACACCGCCGGCTCCTACAGGTGACCGCCGTCTGCGACCACGGCACCTGCCGCGACACCGCCGGCTCCTACAGGTGACCGCCGTCTGCGACCGCGACACCGCCGGATCCTACAGGTGACCGCCATCTGCGACCACGGCACCTGCCGCGACACCGCCGGTTCCTACAGGTGACCGCCGTCTGCGACCACGGCACCTGCCGCAACACCGCCGGCTCCTACAGGTGACCGCCGTCTGCGACCACGGCACCTGCCGCGACACCGCCGGCTCCTACAGGTGACCGCCGTCTGCGACCACGGCACCTGCCGCGACACCGCCGGCTCCTACAGGTGACCGCCGTCTGCGACCACGGCACCTGCCGCGACACCGCCGGCTCCTACAGGTGACCGCCGTCTGCGACCACGGCACCTGCCGCGACACCGCCGGCTCCTACAGGTGACCGCCGTCTGCGACCACGGCACCTGCCGCGACACCGCCGGCTCCTACAGGTGACCGCCGTCTGCGACCACGGCACCTGCCGCGACACCGCCGGCTCCTACAGGTGACCGCCGTCTGCGACCACGGCACCTGCCGCGACACCGCCGGCTCCTACAGGTGACCGCCGTCTGCGACCACGGCACCTGCCGCGACACCGCCGGCTCCTACAGGTGACCGCCGTGACACCGTCGGCTCCTACAGGTGACCGCCGTGACACCGTCGGCTCCTACAGGTGACCGCCGTGACACCGTCGGCTCCTACAGGTGACCGCCGTGACACCGTCGGCTCCTACAGGTGACCGCCGTGACACCGTCGGCTCCTACAGGTGACCGCTGCGACTGGTGACCGCCGGCTCCTACAGGTGACCGCCGTGACTGGTGACCGCCCCGGCTCCTACAGGTGACTGCCGCAACTGGTGGATTATTGATTTATTCATCATTTTTTCAATTTATTTTGCATTTTTAAAGAAAATGCAGTCACATATAAAAAAAATATAATCTGCGCAGGTGCGAATGCCAGCCCGGATACACACTACGTGACGAGTGCCGCGACGTGGACGAGTGCGCCCGGCCGCGGCCCGTCTGCCGCAACGGCACGTGCGAGAACCTGCCCGGCTCCTACTCCTGCCGCTGCGACGACGGTTTCAAGCCGGGGCCCAACAACGACTGCATCGGTACGTGCGTCTCCCTGGCAGCGTAGGGTGCTTCGATATAACGGCACGTGCGAGAACTTGCCCGGCTCGTACTCTTACTTACTTGTTGTACAAAAAAGTATTTATTTATTTATTTATTTATAAAGGATTACCAACATAAGTTACAGCATTGCAAAACAACAAGAAAGTTTACAAAATGATTGCTTAAAGCTAACTGCACTTACAATTATAGGTAATCACAGCATGCGTTAGATATTATTGTGGCTATGCTTTAACATAAATAGAGCATTATACAAAACATGACACAAATTAATGATTTTTTTGATAGAACTATAAACTTCAGGTACGTCAGATTTAATTAATTTCATAAATTTAGGAAGGTTCTGAGAATGAATGTCAAGATCTGGTAATTTCTTAGGCATATCGTTGTACAGACGAGCCAAGCGCACAACCGGCGAGTTGCGACCCAATCTTGTTCTACAGGATTTGCTTTTGAACAGTCGACAGGGGTATCTCAATACTCTTGAAGGGACGTTATAAGCGAGATGATGAATCAACAAAGGACTGTCAATTTGGTTGTTAATAAGTTTATGTAAGAAAGACATATCCAAATGAATACGGCGCAAACAGAGCGGTTTCAGACAAAAGTAATTTAGTCATTCATTGTAAGACTTTAATATTTTGGGTGCTCTGAAACGGTAGGACAGATTACGAACTAATTTCTTTTGTACCCTCTCTATTCGATTTATGTGTATATTATAATCAGGGCACCAAACTGTGCTGCAATATTCAAGCTTACTTCTCACATAACTATTATAAAGCAGAATTACTGAGGAGGGTTTTTTGAAGTCTCTTGTGTTTCGGAGTATAAATCCAAGTGATTTATTCGCCTGCTTTGTAATTTTATCGATATGATCGATGAACCGCAGTTGACTATCAAGTATGATTCCAAGATCTCTGATGGAAGTGACTTCAGTTTAGGAGCATTTTGTTTGTAGTGCACCATTCATGAAGCTTGCTAACATCTTCTTGTAGGTACCTAGAGTCTTCAACACAAGAAACTGTCCTAGTCAATTTAAGGTCATCGGCGAAGAGATAAATTTTGCTGTTCTTGATACATTTAGCGATATCGTTGATAAATACGTTAAAGAATAACGGCCCCAGAACAGAACCCTGGGGTACACCAGAATGTGCTAGGAAAGGTTCAGATTCTTCATTATCAACAACAACTCTAAGTGGACGTTTCATGAGGTAGGAGCGGCACCAATTCAGCATGTTGTCTGTTATACCAAGCAAATAAAGTTTGTCTAATAGTAATTTGTGGTTAACCCTGTCGAATGCTTTTGAAAAATCCGCGTAAATTGCATCCACTTGCAACCCTTGATCCACAGATTCCATTAATTCAGATGTGCATAAAACCAAATTCGTGTTAGTGGATCGCTTAGCCATAAAACCGTACTGTTCATTAATTCAGTCAGATTCCGAAGTAGGAACGTATTTGTTTAGATCAATGTCATCGATTATAATGAGAAGTATAACGCGCAATTAATTTTTATCTACTTTGGGAAACATTGATTCGTTTCGGAATCATTATTATTATAGCTCATATACAAATCACTACCGAGGACCTCGAGCCCATTTCGAGTTAGGGTGTTCAGGCCTCAGTCGACCGTGCTGGCCCAGTGTGGATTTATTGACTTCACATACACACCTTTTACATACAATTTCTTTGTAGGTGTATGCAGGTTGCTTTACGATGTCGTCTTTAACCGTAGGAGCGTCGGACAAATTTACATATGAAATTCGAAAAACGAAAAAACACATCGGCTCCTCGCAGGATCGAACCTCCGATTTCTCAGTGCCGAGTCCACGGCGCCACCGACGTTCTATATATTAGAATATTTCGGAATTTTTTGTCGTAATTTCGGCGGGAATCAGCAGAACTGAATCAGATATATCTGTCTACGTTCTTCTAATAAAACATCAAAGTTCCGTGTTAAAATCGTACGAGGAACGGTACGAGCCACGCGAACGCGTCGTGAACCGTGCGCGTTGCGTTGCAGACGTGAACGAGTGCCGCGAGGGCGGCGCGGTGTGCCGCAACGGCCGCTGCCGCAACACGGTGGGCTCGTTCGCGTGCGAGTGCCTCGCCGGGTACGCGCTGGCGGCGGACGGCCGCAACTGCCGCGACGTGGACGAGTGCGGCGAGCTGCCGCAGCCGTGCGGGCCCGACGGCGCGCCCTCCTGCACCAACACCAACGGAGGGTTCGTACGCTCGCTAGCCGGGGTCGGGGCCCCGACGTGTTACGACGACGTCGTCTCTTATCATCTTATCTATCATCTTCGTCGTTAACCATCTCTTTTTTCCTTTTCGCTTTCTTCCTTTCTTCCTAACGACGACACTTCTCTTCATCGTAACACCCGGCGGACGCGAACTTGCCATCATCCTACTTTCCGATTTGAGTAGTGTTGCCCGAGATCGGTCTCGGTCTTGCAGTCTTGCGAGACTCTCGCTGCGAGACCGGGACTACGATTAGGCCGGTTTCGGTCTCGATCTTGCGTCAAGAGTCTAGCAAGACTCAGGACCGAGACCGATTTTGGGTAACGATAAGATGGAACAATAACGTTTCAAATCGCATTTGACCTCCATCTCCCTTTCATTCGCGAATCACTCAAACCACACGATGAACAAAACTATTTATTATCATTGCTGTGAGCTATGTAGTGGCACATCAAAACTAAGTTAATCGACTAACCTTAGCACTATTAAGTCTCGCAACTAGCGAATTTAGGCTCGTATTAATAATTGCAACTCAAGAATGAGATCGATCTTAAGATACTGTTTTTGACAGATGTTCCACACATTAAACGTCAAAACTGCAGCTTAAGATCGATCTCAACTTTGAGACGCGTTCATAAATACGAGCCCTACATAAACTGAAATTGTTGAAAAATGCCATCGTATAATATTTTAATAAAAACATTTGGGAAAGTCAGGAAATAAGAAATATTTGTCCTTTCTAAAGGGACAAATATTAAAACGTTATATTGCATTCGGTCAATTCGGCTCCACCCGACCGACCCCACCACCAGATGGGAATAATAAATGCCAAGCAGAGAGAGAGGGAGAGATTGCATTTGGCCAATAAATTGTTCAGTGACATGATTATGTGGCAATCCAAATTGTTCGACTGCAAATAATGAGTTTTGGTGTAACAAATTTTTTTGTGGGATCACCTCTCTGGGTATAGACAAAGTCATCATCATCACAGCTCATATACGTCCCTACCGAGGGGTTCGAGCCTACCCTATGTTAGGGTGATTAGGCCTTAGTCAACCACGCTGGCCCAGTGCGGATTGGTCGACTTCACATACATCATTGAATTTCTTCGCAGATGTATGCAGGTTGCCTCACGATGTTTTCCTTCACCGTAGGAGCGTCAGACAAATGTACATATGAAATTCGAAACGAAAAACACATTGGTACAATGCGGGTCTCGAACCCTGACCTCCCGATTGGAAAGCAAGTGTCGAGTCCACAGCGCCACCGACGCTCATTAGAGTAGAGTTGACATTTCACAGAGTAAACGAGGTGCCGTTTTGAAATCTGTCAATACGTTATCTGTCCCTTGTAACGAGCCGATCGTACCTTGCGGCGCAGGTACGAGTGCTCGTGCGGCGAGGGCTACCGGCTGCACGGGCGGCGCTGCGAGGACCGCGACGAGTGCCGCGAGATTCCGTACGCCTGCGCTGGCGGCGAGTGCCACAACTTCAAGGGCGGGTAACTGACCAACTATCGCTCCTAGTTATTTATTCAAATATTTGTTGCACATTACCAAAAAGGACGTATAAATGGTGGACTTAATGTCGTTAACATGTAAAAAAAACGTAGAATTTAATCTAATCTCTATTTTTCTTTATCAATTTGCTAAACATGAATAATTTATTTACTTAAATAATACTTTTATGTGGATTTAATATAAGTATAGTAAAATATATATCTCACTGACCGACCGCTGATTTCATTTATGTTCACGCTCGGTAGCGACGAATAATCAGTTGGTACATTTTATCTTCAGTCTTTTAATAGCAAATTATTAGTCGTGATAAAGTCTTGTCGTAAATTGTATTGAAACTGAAACAATCGATCTCAAAATCGTGCAGACGACCCAATTTTGTTATTGGGTTTTGTATTATAATGTGTTTAAAAAAATATATTTACTGAAAATACAATTTTGCACTGTGTTGACATGACTATTGCAGACATTTAAAACCTTCGACCACATTCGTAACCAAAGTAGTAGCAGAGTTTACTTCATGATCACTGACATCAAATGATATGACTAGAATGTCGTCGAAATATGCACAAAATCTAATGTCATATTCATTAATCTTTAGATCTAGGTCGATGGGCACAGATTAGATAAGTTCATTTTAGATTTATTTAGGCATATGTTTGTTTAATACTTATTTATTGCATGTTTCAACTAATATTTTACACAGAAACATTTTAAATGTTTGAACGATATGAATTGGTTTTATTCAATTATTTTTCTAAAATATGTCTGTTATGATGCACTATGGACATAAATGTAGAAAATATTATACTTTTATTTCTTTATCTTCATCAGCTACAAAATTTTCTACACTGACCGTTGACTTCCAAAATCATGTAACTTTTATCCAAACCTCTTTCTTGTACTTACTAGTAAAAGAAGAAAAGAGAACATTTAATGTATTTCGGTCTTATTACAAAACCTGGTTTCAACATGATCTAACTAAATTTAGTCTCAGTTTAATCCTGATGCGCTTTCATAGTGTTACTTCACATAGATAGAAACAGCGTCAGGTTTAAATTTAAACCGAGACCAAGCTTAGAAAATGTTTTGTAATAAGACGTGTAAAGTTCCGAGTCTCCCTCCGGTAAGCTGTGTCAAGCGATCGCTGTGAGGGGGCCGGACCGGGAAAGTAAGCGTGAATGTGTGCGGTGGCAGGTTCAAGTGCGTGTGCCCGGAGGGCTGGCGGTTCGAGGCGGCGGCGGCGCTGTGCGTGGACGAGCGCACCGAGCTGTGCTACGACGAGCTGCGGGCCGGCCGCTGCCACAGGGCCCGCCCGCTCGAGCTGTCCCGCGCCGAGTGCTGCTGCTCCGAAGGTACTGTGTGAGGCGGGGAGCTGTGTGCGGGGAGCTGTGCTGCGACGAGCTGCGGGCCGGCCGCTGCCACAGGGCCCGCCCGCTCGAGCTGTCCCGCGCCGAGTGCTGCTGCTCCGAAGGTAGCCGGTTGCCCTCTACTCTTTCAGTGTAGGCTGCTCTGCCAGCACTGTGATGGTGAGCGAGATGGGTGTAGGAGGCGTAACTAGTAAATTAATAAGAAAATGAAGTCAGTTGTAGAATAAAATGACCTCTTTATATTAATAAGCAGGTAGTCCATACCGGCTCGAAGGACCATGAACATAAATGGTGTAAATTAAAAACAACTTTAAACTGAAGTGACTAGAACAATGAGAAGGGATGTTATTTTTCGAAACAGACCCCAGTAGATTGTTCTAACACTGATTTTTTTACAAATTAAGAGCATTTATAATCCGTGACCACGAGACGGCAATTACAAAGACGTTTTCGAAAAAATATACGCCCCGACCAGTCATAATTCACTGATTGGGATATGTATTTACCTCAGTGTAATTTTATGTACCCCTGTGTATACTGTTCACGCATTGCTCTGTTATGTGTCGATAGGTGCAGCCTGGGGCGCATATTGCGAGCGTTGTCCGTCACCGGATACTCCTGAATTCCTTCGTGTTTGCCAAGGCGGAATGGGACGTCCTAATTTGACCCAGGTACTCAGAACAGGATTCTTTTCAATTTTAATTATTTTTCATATTTCGGTAACGATCATTACCTTAGGTCAGTTTAGATTGTAATAGAATTTTCCAGTTTTCCCTGCTTACTGCTATACTTCATAAATTTTCTTACCAGTAATATTCTTACTCTTTGCAATCGATTGAGATACGTTCTTGCCAGATTTAATTAATTGCAGTGAACAGTATTGACGATTTCTAACGATACTAACTTTTATTCTGATTTGAGTTGCTATTAGGTGGAATAAAAATTTCAATTATAACACAAGCCAATTCCGCGTGGATGTCGATCCCTCTGCCTTTCGGTAAAGTAAAACGAAACGCGGCAGGACCTGGACGAGTGCAAGGTGCGACCGGAGGCGTGCCGCGGCGGGCGCTGCGTGAACACGGACGGGTCGTTCCGCTGCGAGTGCGCGGACGGGTACGCGCTGGACGGGTCGGGGCTGGCGTGCGTCGACGTGGACGAGTGCCTGGAGCCGCGCGCGTGCGGCGAGGGCGCCTGCGCCAACCTGCCCGGCTCCTACCAGTGCACCTGCAACCCGGGCTACACCGAGGGGCCCGACCACGTGAGTTTGTTGACACTTCGACAGCCGAGAAAATTGGGTACTTTGACATCTTGTGTTACAAGATGTCTGTGGATACTCTGGTTCTTCTAGTTCGACAATGTTTTCTTGTTTTTGTTATTATTCGACTTAAACTTCAGTTGTTAGGGAGTAAGGTGGTTAAGGTTAGCACGTTGTGTGTTACAATAACAGTGACAGATTACGAATGCTGCGGTTGACATCTACCAATGTATTGATCATTGAATAAAGACTGATTTACACAGATAAATAAAATCGCAGTTCCAGCACAGTACCGCCACCGTGATAATTATTTTTTCATACATTCTCTATGAACGTAACCAACACATATCAGTGACCGTGACGACACAGGGCCACAGAAGATATAATATTACTCCGTACAGAACGGCCACTCATCTCTCCGCAGTCATTTCAAATACCTCATCCCATCCGGTACTTCGTTGTAGACATCACTGTCACAATGAACAAGGGCGCGTGCGATCGCTCGGGCATGGTGACAATTCACGTTCACCAAGAAGACGCAAGCGCCGGCCGATAACAGAGATAGCGCTATGCGGGTAAAAGTCGCTGCACTTCTCGCGTCATTTCGATTGATAACAACGCATTCAACCTTACTAGATTCCACGCACACATTTGCGCGTGTACAAACGTCATTTGCTTAAGTAGTAGTAATAGGTAATTGATTTCAAACGTTGTATGGAGTGCTCGGGGTGCGACAGGGCTCTGAGTAATGTTGGTAGAGAATGTATGAAAGAATTATTACGGTGGCATACTATGCCGGAACCGGCACTTCACTGAGATTATTGACGTGCCGTACTTGTACGCAGACGTGCGTGGACATCGACGAGTGCGCGGAGGGTCGCGCGGGCTGCTCGTTCCGGTGCCACAACACGGCCGGCTCGTTCCGCTGCACCTGCCCGTACGGGTACGCGCCCGCCGCGGACCGCCGCCACTGCCGCGACGTGGACGAGTGCGCCGCCTCGCCGCCGCCCTGCCCCAGCGCCTGCGAGAACACCGTGGGCTCCTTCCTGTGCCTCTGCCGGCCCGGTACGTGCCCCTCCCCGGCGCCTGCGAGAACACCGTGGGCTCCTTCCTGTGCCTCTGCCGGCCCGGTACGTGCCCCTCCCCGGCGCCTGCGAGAACACCGTGGGCTCCTTCCTGTGCCTCTGCCGGCCCGGTACGTGCCCCTCCCCGGCGCCTGCGAGAACACCGTGGGCTCCTTCCTGTGCCTCTGCCGGCCCGGTACGTGCCCCTCCCCGGCGCCTGCGAGAACACCGTGGGCTCCTTCCTGTGCCTCTGCCGGCCCGGTACGTGCCTACAGCGACCAGGACTCTCTCCTGTGCCTCTGTCGGCAAAGTGCGAAGTCCCACTGAAACTCCTTCGATGTTCTCCCTGCCCTTATAGGCGCGCTAGGTAATCTCCACACTGCGACTCCACTACGCCGGATCTCTTTACAAAGACCTGGGGCTTCATTCCTTGCAGACTATTATGGGTTTCCTCATGCGCCATGACACGAAAATAAATATAGGCTCAAACTTCTGAAACATATCTCCTTGTTACCGATTAAAACTACGAGGCAATACAGTACTTAATACCGTTCGTTTAGGCTACCGGCGGGTGGAATCAATACCTCAAGATTCTCCGGACGCGTGTGAAGATATCGACGAGTGTGCAGAGCAACCGGAGCGGTGTCTGCCCGGCGTGTGCGTGAACGCGGAGGGCGGCTTCTCCTGCGACTGCGACGCGGGCTACGAGCCCAGCCCGGACGGCACGCAATGCTTAGGTACATTCTTTATATTTAGTCCGGACCTGGATATAAGTCTCATTAAAAGTACGCCCTTTATTCTTGTCCTCAGTTTTGTGCATCTACTACCTGACAACTTTTTGTTTACACCGTCTCATCTAGCCACAGGGCGGGTCTAAGCGTGGTGGACTATCTCGATGTAAATTAGATATATGTGGCTGGGCACTAAAAATTGTTATTCATGCGATGAGTTGACAGTGAAGGTGTGTCCACAGATCGGCGTACGGGCGCGTGCCACCGCTCGCTGGTGGCGGGCCGCTGCGTGCCCGAGCCCTGGCCGAGGGCACCGGCTGCTACGCAGGCGCCGCAGCCACACCTCCTCACCAAGTAATGAATGCTTTGTTGACGCACACACACACACACCCTACACACTTACACAGAATGCTGCATGCACGAGCCCTGTTTAAAAGGATTAGTTTATGGTTTAATGGTTACTGGCATCTAACTCGGCAAAGATTTTGACGTCGATTTTGAAATTTTGTGCGTGTTTTCTTGTGTGCAACAAAAATGGTCACTGAATGTCATTTTATTTCCATTCTGGCTTATAATATTTCAGTATTGTTATTATTTACAGTGGCCACCATTCTAGCGAATATTAATTATAATATCTCTCGTTCTTGCCAATTTTTGTGGCATTTACGAATGATACTTGCTATAGGGCCCAGTGTTGCTGCACGTTGGGCGCGGCGTGGGGCCCGGAGTGCGAGCTGTGCCCCGGCCACGGCTCCATGCAGCGCGCCCAGCTCTGCACCCTCGCCAACCTCGGCGGCCCGACCAGCGGGGGGCTCGGCATCGGCACCGGCACCGGCGCCGGCACCGGCACCGGCACCGGCACCGGCACCGGCACCGGAGCCGGCATCAGCCTCGTGCCCGGCGACCACACGGCCGGCGCCGGCGGTGCGGGCGGCACGGGCAACGTCGGGTTCCCGGACATATACGGCGACGTGGACGAGTGCGCCGCGATGCCGGATCTGTGCGCGCCCGGCAGATGCGTCAACACAATTGGCAGGTTAGTTTGTTTTGTGGTTTCTAGACGTAAGTTTATTAAAAACAATTTTATTATATGTTATGATAGATTCAATCTTTAAGAAAAATGATTTCGTTACTTTATATCTGAGTTTGTAACGTAACGATTGATGACGATAGAAAATTGTTACCAACTTCCGAATAAGTGGTAGAGTACGAAAACTTTTTTCAATTGTACGACGCCAATATGTACGTGTAGAGGTCTGTGATGAATAAAGGTAATAAAATTTGAATTTGAGGATATTGATACACTCAAAATAAATTTAACTTTTTTCAAAATAAACATAATTTAGACCAGACAATTCAACACCCTGTGAATTTTGGTACTTAGTTATTTGAATTTTTAAAACTGGCGTAACGTTACCCAGAAATATTTTTATTTTCATTCAAAATTCGGTGTACTTTTCTGCACATCGCTCTATAAACAACGAACCTCGCCGGCAGCTTCCGGTGCGTGTGCGGCGCCGGATACAAGGCTACGGGCGGCGCGTGCGTGGACGTGGACGAGTGCGCGCTGTCGCCGCGCGTGTGCGCGCACTCGTGCCGCAACACGGCCGGCTCGTACGCGTGCTCGTGCCGCGCGGGGTACGAGCCGGCGCCCGGGGAGGACGGGGAGTGCGCCGACGTGGACGAGTGCGCGCGCGGCTCGCACACCTGCCAGCAGACCTGCCTCAACACCGACGGCTCCTACGAGTGCTCCTGCCGCGACGGCTACGAGCAGCGCGGGGACGCCTGCGTCGGTCAGTACGCACCTCTGTGCGCACGCGCACACACACAAACGCACACGCGCATCAGTAGGGTTAGCACGAACATTTGCGTCAAAGTATTCCTATCGCCAAAGACGTCATCTTGAAATATTTGTATAAGAATATTAGTTCCAAGTACGCCCTGTAGGGGCGCTGTATATTTCAATACAAATATTTCACGATGACGTCTTTGACGATACGAATACTTTAAACTACACTGAAACTACTATGTACTGAAAGTACATTTTTTTTAAATTTATTTATCCAAAGATATACAAAATGGTACAATTAATTTTTGCCCGCCAACCTGCAAAATCAGGTTGTTGGCGAGATAGCGCTCATTTACAATATTATTGTATACCTAATGGCTATAAAATCGAAATTGTATATTACTATATAAATCTAGAAAGATAAATATTAAATATTATTATTAAATAAATAGATGCAAATTACTGTCCCAACAGTGTAGTTTTAAGTTTACATTTTAACACATTTTTACTTACTTTTCTACTTTCTCTTAGCCAGTCTATGCTATTGAAAATTTTTGGTATTAGATATTCGTTTGTTCGTTTACCATATGTATTTGTAGCTATGTATCCAACCATTTTCTTTTCCCTAACCCCTCTTGTATTATATTTATTTGTTATAATTTTTTTAATATTATTATCGTCATTGTAGTAATTTTCTATAGCTATCAAGTAATCTACTTTTTTATTTATAGGCAATATTTTACATATTAAATACAATTTTTCATAATCATCTTTACACTTTCTTTTTGTTTTGCTATCTACCAAAAATTTCAATAACCTAGTTTGTAAGTTCTTGATGTCCTGAATATACGTTTTATAAGTACGTCCATAAATACTAAGACCATAACAAAGAAGAGAGTGCAAGGGCATAGTATACCATCATCAGAGTGCGCTTGTCAAGTACACTGATTAACTCATAAAATTCACTAATTATACATCTAAGTTTTGTACATACTCCGCCAATATGCGTTTTCCAGTTAAAATCTCGATCAATATCCAATCCTAAATATCTAAATTTTTCCACTAATTCTATTTTTTCACAACTACAGTAGCGTTTACCATTGTGCAGACAGTCATATGTACATATGTCCTATTATAGCCATTTCATTAATATTAACCATTTTAGCTTTACGGTTATACTGCGAGTATATATGCATGCATTTTGTTTTTGCGATATTGATAATGATACCGTTATCGTGTGCCCACTTAGTGACGTTTTCTAAGTCATGCTGAATGTTTTCCTTTAGTTCTTTGGGATTTTTTGATGAATATATTAGACACATATCATCTGCATACATATATACCTTACAGCGTTGTACAACATTTGACATGCATAATATAGCCTACAGGACCAAACACAGACCCGGTCGGAACTCCCAGTTCTACTTTAGCCTCTTGCCCTAACTCTCCGCTAACAGTTGTGCATATCGTGCGTTGACTGAGATAACTTCTAAGCCATTGATTAGTAGGCCCTCTTATTCCGCATTCCTGCATAGCCTGTAGTAGGATTTCATGATCCAGGGTGTCAAAAGCTTTTTATAGTCTATAAAAAGGACAAGCACCTGTTCACATTTATTAAGACTTATATTAATGTTTTCTGCAAAGATATTAAGAGCGGAAATGGTACTTCTCCCCTTTCTAAACCCATGCTGTGCGTCTGACAATATCATATTTTTTTTCTAAAAAGTCAGTTATCTGGCCCACCACAATTTTCTCTGTTATTTTGTTAACTACCGATAATATTGCTATCGGTCTGTAATTAGCATTAGCATACTCAATATAACTCCCCTTTTTATGTACTGGGCGAATAAGTGCCCTTTTTAATTGCGCTGGATACACACCCTGTACAATATACATATTTATAAACCTGGCTAATATCGGACTAATTTTCTTTGATATATATATTAAATCTTGGGACCTAATTTCGTCTAAACCTGGTGCTTTATTACAATCGAGATTCCTTATAACCTTTTCTACATCACTAGCATTTACCCTACAATACCTAAATGAAACATTACATTCCTTTACATACATTTGTCTGTCCATAAATTTACTATTGCAATAGTGCTTTATATCTTGTATCTCTTTGGTGAACGCTTCAGAAAATTGACTACAGATAGTATATAAATCGTTTATCTTCCCTAAATGTTTCAAAATTACCATATCTAAACTCAATTTAACGCGGCCCGTCCACTCATTAATATATGCCCATATTTTCTTATAATTACCTTTACATTTTTTGAGTAGCTCCCTTCGGTATTTGTTTTTAGCTATTGAAATTTTTCTATTTACAATATTTCTGAAACGTGTATAGTCTAATCGCTTAATCATACTATGGGGTGACGATTTCCATATACGGAAAAGTTTGTCCCTTTTTAATATCAATTCAAATAGATCTTTATCTATCCATGGTTGCCTGATTTTATTATATTTATTACAAACTTGTATTTTACTGGCGCTATATATACCTTGAAATGAGTTACAAAGTTCCCTATATAATAATAACGGACAGTTAATTTCCAATAATTTATCCCAGTCGCATGATTCCAATCCCTTACAAACAAGTTTTTTACTAATAGAATAATGCGGTTTGGATAGTAAATGTAAACAATCGTCCTTACCAGACTGTGCTTGTGACTTACGCATCGCAATCCCCACTATATGATGGTCCGATACATAGCAATCTATAATGTAAGCATGGACGATATCCATGCTGCGCGTGCGCTCCTGTCTCGATCGCACCCATACGTGATCAAGGCAGGCCGTCTCAGCGCGCCCGTCCACTACTGCTTCACGCGTTATCTCGGTACACGGAATAACACTTTGCAAGCCGTTTTTGCACACAAGGTGTTTTTATATTTGGTTATAATGGAATTTATTTTGTTTTGATACACATCTATGTTGACATCTCCAATAACCACTAGGCTATCTGCGCTTGGTATATTTTGTAATAGTAACTCTAGTTCTTTAATAAAATGCAATTTATTTTTATTTGGGGGTCTATATATTACTAATATATGTGTATATCTGTTCTCAATATTCATTTTTCCGTGCATAATTTCTGCTTATCCAGTGTTAATAGTCTCGACACTAATATGTAATCTTTCCCTTATGTACATTATTAATCCCCCTCCCCTTCTTCGTTCTCTGGTATATGAGTGTATTTGGTAACCTTTTATGTTATATATCATAACTTCCTCTTGTTTAATATTAATTTCAGTCAAGATAATAATGTCTATTGGTCGTTTGGCTTGATTTATTAGAACCAAAAGCTGATTAAAATTCTTTCGCATAGACCTTATATTTAAATGTATAAAATATATATCCTCTGATGTTATGGCATTACTCCATTGCTGAAAGTTTTTGTACCTAGTAAAAGGTACATATGTATCTATAGTTGTATCATCCATTTATACATTTAATATTCATTTAGTGTGTACGCTCCGTGCTGTCATGCATGTTATTTAATTTGATTTTATTTTAAGCGATTCTATGTGTTTTAGTGACCTTACATTGTGTATTTTATTTTGCTCCTCATCCTTTTTTACTAGAACATTGCCATTTTGGACCCATATATATTTAAATATGCCCTTCAATTGAATTCTCGCCTCCCAAAATAAGTCACGTTTTATCTTAGGCAAATCTTCGTTTATGTATATGCGTCCTAAGTTTGTACTCCCATAGACATCTGCATTGGTAGGGTTAATCTTACGAGCTTGTAGCCACTGGTCACGCGCAGTTCGCGAGTGTAGTTTTACTATGACTGCCTTTGGTTTATTCTGCTTAGTTTTTTCTTTACCTACCCTCCTGACATCTTCTATATCTTTTGAGTTTACTTTTAATATTTGGGCTAATTTTATGACAACTTCACGTAAATTTTCATTTGGCCGCTCTTCTAAGTCAATAATTTCCAAATTATTTTCCTTCTCCTTTTGCTCCAAGTAAAGAATTCTTTCCTCTAGAGCAGTATTGCATTTTTCTAGGTAAACATTCTTCTGTTCTAACGCGGTCATTTTCTTTTCAGTGACAGATTTAAATTCCACCATTTTTTGGTACTGTTCCGCGTAAAAATCAACCGACTCATATAGATCTTCAATCCGCTTTTCCATTTTATATATTATTTCTAATTTTTTGTTTACCTCCGAAAGAACTGACTCCACGGAAGTCTGCTCCTTTTCCAACACAATACTAGCCCGGCTTATAGGACTTTTGTCACCTTTCCCACACTCATCACAGATCTCTTTTTGAATAAGTTGTTTAATGTTTTTCGCACACTTTTTATGGTAAACTGACTCACACTGTCCTTTACACTTCACAACTTCATCTTTTGACAAAGAAATAAAAAGTTTACATTTTCGGCATTGCACCATTTTTACGATAAGTTTTAGCGTGATTCAATATTTAACAATTCCAAGCCGTACAAACACGTCCGTTCGCTGAGCGCGCGCGAAAGGATAATGTCTGCGTAAATGTACGGCTGAGCAGGTCTTACACTCGGACTACAATTACATTTAAAATAAAGAGTAAATTACTCTCAGTTCAGATTTTAGATTAGGACACCGGAAATAATAAATAAAAACGTGTCCCTATCCAACTTATTAACTTGAATGATACAGCATCATGTCTTAACCATGACTAATTGAGGCAATGTTGTGTAGCAAGATGGATGATGTTCACTGCGTTTCAGACATTAACGAGTGCCACGAGGAGGGCATCTGCGTGTCGCCGGGCAAGTGCGTGAACCTGCTGGGGTCGTTCCGTTGCGTGTGCCCGCGCGGGTTCCGGCTGGACGTGGCCGGCAGCCGCTGCCTGGACCGCGACGAGTGCGCCGACGGCCGCTGCCGCGCGCCCTGCCGCAACTACGCCGGCTCCTACCGCTGCGAGTGTCCGCCCGGTGAGTGCCGCTCCCGCCACTGCGAGTGCCCACTCCGACACCCAGCGAGTGCTCCTGCCGCCGCCTCGACCGCGACGAGTGCGTCGACGGCCATCGCGCTGTGCGCCGTCTATTATGGAGATGATGAGTGCTGCTGTACTCATGCTACTACTAGTACGCTGAATCCTTGTGAAAGTTCCAGAGCGTATTTGAAATAGTGTCATTATGTCAACAGGCAGTACGCGCGCTCCGGACGGAACGTGCGCGGGCGCAGGTGCGGATGTGGACGTGTGCGGCGGCGCTCCGTGCGGCGCGGCGCCTTGCTTCGCGGCGGGCGACGCGTACCGCTGCGGCTGCCCCGCCGGCTACGGCTGGGACGCCGCGCACGCGGTCTGCCTGCAGGTCGGTCCCCTATTATGATTTATGAGTCTGATATTGTCTGATATTGTTCGTGTGCTCATCTTCTCGGTCGTCCGAAGCGAATGAGTCCGTCCGATGAAGCTAAAACAAATCTCTCTCTGAATAAATACAACCAATCTTATCGTCTTAATGTTTCTTTTTTTTTGTACATCATTTCTTTGAAACGGTTTGCGATTGAGATGACAGGTGCCTAAACGTGCGTGTTCTCGCGCAGCTGGCGGGCGGGTGCGCCAGCGCGAGCTGCCTGTTCGGGTGCTCGGCGGGCGGGGGCGGTGGGGCTGGGGCGGGCTGGTCGTGCGGCTGCCCCGCGGGGTACCGGCTGGTGGGGGCGGGCCACTGCCTGAGCGCGCTGGACGCGGCGCTGCCCGCCGGCGACATCGGCGACGCGCCCGTGTTCCCGCTGCACGACCAGTACCGCGTGGGCGCCGGCGACGCCGCCGACCTCATCTCCACCGAGGGCTGCTTCAGCTGCAAGGTGGGTGCCGACCCGATTTAGCGTCACCTTAGCTTCGGCTGCGAGTTGGGTCCCACGCCGGCTCAGCGTCACTGCTGTAGCTTCAGCTGCGAGGTGGATCCCGCACCTACCCCGCGTCACTACTGCCACTCAGTCCCCGCTGAGGGCTGCTTCGGCTGCAAGATGGGTCCCTCTGCCGTTTCTTCCCCACTGCTCGACTCGATTTCTCAACCAGTTGAGCAGTAGAACATAGCTTGTATGACCGAATATTTCATTTTATTTTATTATTTTATGCTCTATAACTCAACTATTTTTGCTCAACTTAGGTGATCTGTAGGTCAATGTACTTTTAAAATCGAACATATTAGGTTGGGGAAAAAGTCTTTTCGCATTATAGTATGTATAAACTTGTAATAAAATCTCTTTGGCTATACTATTTGTATCTGGCTGGTTTTGGTATCATTGAAAGTTTAAATTTTAAAGAACATAATTCCAAATTCAAATTAGGAAAATGTGTGATTTTCATTTGTTTTTCGTACCGCCAAGATGAGTGAATCTAATGAAGAAATTCGATACATTTTAAAATTTTACTACAAAAAAGGTAAAAATGCAACGCAAGCCGCGAAAAAAATTTGCGATGTTTATGGACCTAGTGCAGTGTCTGTGAGAGTAGCACAAATTTGGTTTAAGCGTTTTCAATCCGGAAATTTTGATGTCAAAGATGCACGTCGCTCTGGTCGCCCTATTACAGATAAAATGGATGCCATTTTTGAAAAAGTGGAGCAAGATCGGCATGTCAGTAGTTACGACGTAGCTGAAGAACTGGGAATTGACCACAAAACAGTTTTGGCGCATTTGAAAAAAACTGGGTACACAAAAAAGCTCGACATTTGGGTACCTCACGAGCTCACTGAAAGAAACCTAATGAACCGTGTACTCATTTGTGATTCTTTATTACGACGTAATGAAACCGAACCATTTTTGAAGAAGCTGATAACTGGTGATGAAAAGTGAATCACGTACGACAAGAACGTGCGAAAAAGGTCGTGGTCAAAGGCCGGTCAGGCTTCACAGACTGTGGCGAAACCCGGGTTAACTCGCAACAAGGTGATGCTGTGTGTGTGGTGGGATTGGAAGGGCATTATTCATTATGAGCTGTTACCACCAGGCAGGACCATCGATTCTGAACTCTACTGCGAACAACTGATGAGATTAAAGCAAGAAGTTGAGAGAAAGCGGCCGGAATTAATCAACAGAAGGGGTGTGGTTTTTCATCATGATAACGCTAGACCTCACACATCTTTAGCCACTCAGCAAAAATTAAGAGAGTTTGGCTGGGAGGTGTTAATGCATCCGCCGTATAGTCCTGACCTTGCACCTTCAGATTTCCACCTGTTTCGGTCTCTTCAGAATTCTTTAGGCAGTGTCAGGTTAACATCACGAGAGGACTGCCAAAACCACTTGTCGCGGTATTTTGACCAGAAGTCCCAAAATTTCTATAGCAATGGGATCATGTCCCTACCTACAAGATGGCAAAAAGTTATCGAACAAAATGGTACCTACATACTTTAGTTAAATATAAATAAACTATATTAAAAAATGTTTTGAATTTTCTTAAAAAATGCGAAGAAACTTTTTCCCCAACCTATTATAATCTACCTAAATGATTAAACTAAACTTATTTAGAATTGGGATGATGACTGAATTAAATTTTTACGTCTCGTCATTAAATATTAAAATGCCGTGGAAAAAGATGCAATCCTGTGAAATCAGAATTAAAATCGGCTTAGAAATACATTAGATACAAGCATTTTAAGTTGTTAATTTGAAGGCGACTAGACAGAGAGATCCGACATCAACCGTGACGTCATTGTTGAGTTCGGCCATATAAACTCCTTGTAAATTGCCGTTTTGCTAGAAAGAGACGGAGAAAAATCTTTAATACCCTATATCTTGGTTGTTTTTATAGTTATTCGAAAACCGATTTTTTCTTTCTGTTTATTATATGAATGAGCTTCTATTAAAGCAAAAAAAATTTTTTAGTCATCTAGCCTATTGACATTGTCACTATAAGTGTCATGTTAAAAAGGATCGTTGGTCTCTGCTCCGTGTTGCCACTAATAGGTGAGGGGAAAATATTGGAAGGCTGAAATTACATTAAAAGTGAATATGAAACTTGCAATGCAGCCCTTTATAACGTATGTCGAAAACACTAAAAAGGATTTTATAAAAATAATCAGTATGGTGGGTGAGCGACATAGGTACCAACAATGTGCTCGAAGGTTGGCACTCAAAATTAATCAAATCTATAAATAAATGCACCAAGACAACATACTAGCAAACATTGACGAGCTTAATGTAGATAAAACAGCGAACAAGAGAAGAAAGAAGTACATAGTTAATGATGATATAATTACTTATATATAAAAACAGCTAATTAATGCTGAAATCTCATTTGGGCACGCACTTGAAAAACTAAGATAATAGATTCAAGAAAAAGAAAGAAATAACAGTTTGTTTTAAGTTCCTTTGTAAGAAGAAATAAATAGATATTTATTTTAATTTTAAGATTGATTAGAAGTGGATGAAATGTATTATGAGATTTTATTTAAAGAGAATAAAATATAGTTGAGCTATTAACAATTGAGCCATTGGTATTACCCACTGCTCAACTACTGATAGTTGAGCAATTACCAATTGAGCCGTGGGTATTACCTATTGCTCAAATTTACTGAGTTGAGCAGTGGGGAAGAAACGCCCTCTGCATTTAGTTTTGCGTGAGCGTTGTATATAAAATCTCCACCGAGAGCTGCTGCAAATGCAAGTTGAAGCCCGCTGCACCTGTCCCGCGTCACCGCCGTTGGCGAAGTCTCCGTCGAGAGCTGCCTCGGCTCCAAAGTAGATCACGGATACAACAATGTTTTCATTTGTTTTGTTTTATTTATTCACTTCACTACTATTTCCCTGGGGCAGGTGAACGGGCGACACAGGCGGACACCTGAGGAGGGCATAGTCTTCGCGAACGGAACTACAGTCATCAGAAAGCGCAGAAGACGGAGTAGACGTGAGTGAACTTATAAATCATAATAATTGCGAAATTTCTTTAAATAATTTTTCTAAAAATAATTAATAATAGTGCTTGTTAACTTTCACCATCATCATCATCAACAGCTCATATATACGTCCCCACCCCTACCCTAAACTACGGTGATTAGGCCTTAGTCAACCACGCTGGCCAAGTACGGGTTGGTCGACTTCACACACAACCTGTAAAGAAATTCTTTCTTTACAGGTGTGTGCAGGTTTCCTCACGATGTTTTCCTTCACCGTAAAATCGTCGAATAAATTCAAAATTTGAAAACACATTGGTACGTGTCGGGGTTCGGACCGCTACCTCCCGATTGGAAGGCGACAGCCTTACGCACTACGCCATCGACGCTTTAACTTGTTTTTGGGGTAAAAAGTGTCATTTTTCAAGTATAAGCTCTGCGTTCGCCAGGGCGTCGTTCGCTGCTGGAGCCGGAGGCGGAGCTGGTGGTGATCGGGGCCAGTCCGCCGCAGACGTGGGCGCGGGCGCCGCTGCTGCGGCTGGTTCCCGCCGCGGGAGGGGCGCGGGCGCACTACCGCATCGCATACGGCGACCCGGACCGCAGCTTCGTGCTGTCCAAGCGGGACGGAGCCTGGGCGCTGCGGCTTCGGAAGCATCTCAAGCCCGGCGCTACGTTCGAAAGGCAACTCGAGGTGGAGGCCCGGTTCGTGGCGGCGCCCCGGGCGGGCCTCGACCGCCGCCGCCGGCGGGAGATCGATCTGACGATACCCGCGCCCGTGCGGCTCTACGTCACGGTCCGCATCGCGCCGACGAAACGCTGAACGGAGTGGAAACGCAAGGAGACTCGGCCGACGATAGCACCGCTATTCATTTAGTTAATGGCGAGTAGCCACGTTGAAGAGATCCGAGGTGTCGTTTTGGGTGACCCAAAATGCAGCTCGGATTTCTTCGCTGGCTTGTGAGCTTTATGTCTTTCGTTCGCCGGTTGGGAATAGATTGGCGGAAACGGGCAGATTTAAGTGACATTAAATATTCTAATCTGTAGACACACACAACGGCGAGCGGTCTATCTGTCGACATTAAACTGCCATTTAACAATGCCAATATTGCCACCTGCACGTCATGTTAACGTAGGCTAGGAAAACAATTTATAGATATAATGGTAGTTAGTAATTGATACCGATTTGGGACCACGTAAAAAAATAAATATAAATTAATGAAGGATAATTCTATTTCATTAAATAGTGAGTACACTCTCTCTTTTTAATATTTTGTAATCAACCGGATTTTTTATATTTTTTTTAATTTTGCTTTTCTCAATATTAATATTAATTTCTTAACATTAATGAATAACATTATTAGCTTGTTTTCACGAATGCAAATTTTGACTCTCGTAAGACGCATATTGAACTTTAAAAAATTATAGTAAGTTACCAATTTAGTCAATGCTTATTGTACCTTTGCAGAAAAAGCTAAAGATTTATACAAATATACATGTTTAGCCATCAAGCCGAAACCTAACTAATACACTTTTTCATTGATGAAAAATGTAACTTAATTCCAGTCGCGAACTATCAAAAGAATCAAAACCGTTTGTGTTCGTAATAAAGCCTCTTGTTTTGTCTCCTTATGTTTCCTTACTCAAAACACGGACTTAGCACAGTTAGAGATGCGCTGTAGGACTTCTTCGTCTATCGATGTTCTCGAAGTCTTTTTTGTAACTATTTGCAAGTTATGACTGTCAGAATATAATTATTTTTGTTTGTTATTATTTCTTAATTTAAAAGTATGAAAACCTCCAGCTTTCATTTTGGTACTGCCTTCTTAAACTATGTAGGTACATACATACATTAAAGAACAAACCTATTGAATGTGCAGAATCAGTTATAGTTCACATTCCGAATTTATATGCAGATTTTATTATGTTAAGTAATGATTGAGTTTCGATTCCAATAAAAACTTTTCCAACTAGCATTTGGATTTTGCATTTATTTTTATTTCGAATTAAAGACATGACCGCTAAATAAATTAGTAATTTCTACTTGCATAGCATTATATTTTGTTAAGCTTTATATTTTAATTGCAATCACTGCCAAGTTATATCGAGCCATTGTCCTATAGGTTATTGCTATTCGTGTTGTGAACGATGTAAAATAAAATATCGTCGGTCTCATTAAGTTACTTCAAAATACAAATTGAATCATGAATAATTTTCGATTTCATAATTATATTTATAATTCTGACTGGAAAAAGAAATCTGATCTCCTACGTTTGATTGTTCACATTTTTAGGAATCAGTTCCAGTCTAATTATTTATTAATTACACATTATTTTAATAAAATAATAATTTTGTTTTTCATTAAATTAACTAAATGAAATCACTTATAGTGAGACCGACGATATCTTAAATGAATTCAAGTTGAAAATGTGTCTGGTCGGTGTGTTTTGTTTGGAGTTACTTACTCAATGTGTCTTCGACAGGAATAATATTTGTATGAAAATGTCGTTATATTTTTGTGGTCGTTACCTCTACTCACACATTTTAGTAAAATTATCGATTCAAATCAGATAAAAGAAAAGATCTATCGATCGTCGGTCTATAAGGACGATCTCGTCGGCAGTATTAGATTGTGTGAAATGTTTGAATGCATAATATTTTTTCGTAATTTAGGTTAGGGGACGTTCAAGTATTGCGCAACGCAATTTTGAGGGAGAGAGGGGGTCTTGTAAGACGTGACGATGCGTTACAAGAACGGGGCTCGAACTATTCGTTACGTTACGTTGTTTTTTCAATTTTAATAAAATAATTTGGGAATTAAAATCTCCCAAGTTGGCAACCCTTTTCGTTTGTGTAACGGGGAATTCCTCGATTGTATTGTACGTCATTTTATTTTGTTCCTCCAAGTTGGCAACACTTTTCGTAAAATATTGTGACTGCAAATTAAAAATAGTGACTTAGATGTGTTTAACGTTTAGGAAGGGAGAGAGAGGGAGGTACAGTAAATGTTACGGCGTGTTACAATGAAAATCTTCGAAAATTGCGTTACGTAATACTCGAACGTCCACTTATTGGCTATGTTAATGATAAAATGTCAACATCGAATCATTTAATTGCCTTATAAGTGTTACTATTCCTCTGGGTTAGTTACGATTATTGATATTTTATCGTTTATTAAGTTAACATCACTATTTGCGATTGAACAGCTATTATAATGTTGAAATAATAAAATGTATTAGAGTTAGGGAACTAATTACATATAGGGATCTTATTTATTTTTATTCTCATAATAAGTTAAGGTATATAGCGTTACAATGTCATATATATTTTTGAAATAAGCTTGTTTTACAATTATAAAATTGTATTATTGATGTTAAAATAATACTTTGTTTGGTATAAGTACAAAAGTGAATGCAATAGAATTCTTTAATTTTGTAAATATGTGTATACAAATTTAGTAAAATTAATATTACTATTAGTGTTGCTTTAAGAAATAATATTTGTAATAAGATGTGTATGTACCAGTCAGAGAATGAGAATAAAATTACCTACTTTCTGAATAACTGTTGTGTTGTGTTATTTTATTTTAACGTTTTAAATGAACATTGTTATTAATATGGCGACAAATTTAAGTAAGGCGGTGGTAACTAGGTTGCCAGGCGGGTTCAGAAGCCCTACCACCTATGCAGAAATATTTTGCCTCCATGGAGAATCGAACCTCAGTCTTTGAGACCTGAGATGCGATTTGGTAACTCATTGGTTAATCGCTAATCTATTTCGTTAATAAAAATGGCATTCTGTTACTTCTCGATTTCGATTAGATCGTTATCATAATCAATGAACGAATGATAAAGGATAAAGTAAGTTTATATTTTATATTTTTCAAGGTTCTTTTGTCTGTATCTACTGTATTTCACTTCTACATATTTGTGATAAATAAAAATATTGAGAATCACTAAAACCCAATTGCTGGGCACACTGACTCAGCGCCAGCTCACGGCTGGGCACTTTTGTTCATCACCAGCTTTTTTCCAGCATCAACCTACAGCTGGACTATTTTGCCCAGCACCAGTACACTGCCGGGAATCTTTCCCAGCACCAGGCTACTGCTGGACAATCTTGTCCAGCACTATTCCACTGCTGGGAATCATGCCCAGCACCAGTTCACTGCTGGAAATCTTGCCCAGCATCAGCTTACTGCTGTGCACTCTTGCCTAGAACTAGTTCCATTGATTGACACACTCATCTAGCAACAGCCCGCCGCTGGATATTGTCGCCCAGCACCAGATTATGGCGTGAATAATTATGAAAAGTTGTGGTGCACATTAACTTTTCGAAACTTTTCTTGACGCCAACAATGTTTTCTTTTTATTTTAAATTCTGAAACTATCACATATCAAGTACCTAGAGTACCTACCTACAACCTCGGTATAGATAGATAATAAATTTTTATATTCTGTTCTCTCATTTGAATGCATATGAAACGTGTGAATGAGCTCTTTAAAGAATAGAACCGTTACCTATATGGCTGTTTTATGAACATTGCTCGGGACTCGTCTATTACCAATCTGCCACTTTGATAGATTATTTTGACAGCACCTGCAGTTATGGCCGCAGAATAAATGTAACTGTCAAGACATAACGCGAAACGGGCCAACACAACACGAGTGTATTAAACCGTAGATCGATTGATTAGATGCGGCGAGACGCCGGCGGCAGGCATGGCCCCGGGCCGCGACGAGTTCTCGTGCCAGATGTTCAGTAACAAGTTCTTCGCGCTGTGCGCGGCGGGCGGCGCGCTGGCGTGCGGCTCCACGCACACGGCGCTCACGCCGCTCGACCTGGTCAAGTGCCGGCTGCAGGTGGACCCCGCCCGGTACCGCTCCATCGTGCGCGGTTTCGGCATCTCCTACCGCGAGGGCGGGCTCGCCAACCTCGTCAAAGGCTGGGCCCCCACCCTCTACGGCTACTCCCTCCAGGGCGCCGCCAAGTTCGCCGGCTACGAGTACTTCAAATTCAAATTCTCCAACATGGTCGACGAGGAATCCGCCTACTTGTACCGGACGTACCTGTACCTGGCCGCCGCCGCGTCGGCGGAGCTCATCGCCGACGTGTTCCTCGCGCCGTTCGAGGCGACGAAGGTTCGGGTGCAGACCACGCCGGGGTACACGTCGCGGATGATGACTGCGATGCCGCATATGATGGCGACGGAGGGGTTCGGCGTCTTCTACAAGGGGCTCGTGCCTCTGTGGTGCCGGCAGGTTCCGTACACGATGATGAAGTTCTCGTCCTTCGAGAAGACTTTGGAGTATTTGTACACGAATGTCGTGCCGAAGCCGCGAGAGAAGTGTACGAAGGGGGAGCAGCTGATCGTGACGTTCAGCGCGGGGTACATAGCCGGGGTGCTCTGCGCTATCGTGTCCCACCCGGCCGATACGGTGGTGTCCAAGTTAAACAAAGATCCGAGCGCTACGATCGGGGGAATTGTGTCTGAAGTCGGAATGGCGGGTATCTGGCGGGGTCTGGTAGCGCGCGTGATCATGATCGGGACCTTGACGGGGCTGCAGTGGTTCGTGTACGACGGGTTCAAGGTGTACACGCGCATGCCGCGACCCCCGCCCGCTGAGATGCCGGAATCGCTAAGAAAAAAGATGGCTGCTAAAAAATAACCACAGCTTGTTTTGATCTTTTTCTGTACAGGAATATAACAGCGAATAGAAGAAGTGTAATAAATGCCAGCAACTATGGATTTGGTAAATAATCTGTCTTTTAATTCATTTTTTAATAGTACACGTAAATTACACCATCACATCTGATGGTAAGTGGAAGTGGTTTGAAAACCACTAGCGAAGAAAGCTAGTGTAGGAGAAGAATACACAGTGTTTGACACCTTGCTGACCTGTAAAGTGCTTTTTTTAGTCCAGTAGTGGACGAACACGGGCTAGTTATGATGATGAACTAAGTGTTGGAATTTTCAAACACTGTACACTGACTTTCAAAAGTAAGTACCACACTTTTAAAATTGCAATAATTTTTAAAGTAGGAAAAATATATTTCAAAATAAAAAGTATTAAAAAGACTAATGTATAAAAAAACTATAACTTCCGAGAAACCTGACGAAATGAGCTGAAAATGTTTTTTGTTTGAATCCTTTATCTTTTGTAGTTAAGGGAAAAATTTAATTTTAAAAGTGTAGTACTTACCTTTGAAGGTCAGTGTAGTATACAAAAATCTCGTGCGACAGTGTTTGTTCTCGTTCAAAACGGCTTGACCGATTTTTATAAATTATGTTGTGTATATTTCGTTGGTCTGAGAATAGGTCGTAGGCTATCTTTTATACTCTTAGATGAGGCCCTCTCCGGTTTTTTTTATATTTTTTTTTGTTTTGATGTCAAAAAATACTTATAAGTAACCCTAAATTTTGAACCTTCTATCACCATCCCCATTTTAATAGCGATATTAGTATTTTTACTGGCGAAACGTAGTTGGCGGGCTCAGCTAGTAATGTTATATTTATTTTTAGTATTAATGCATATTTTATTATCATTTCATATTTTTTTTAAATTATATTATCTATACTAATATTATAAAGAGGAAAGATTTGATTGTTTGTATTGAATAGGTTTTAAAACTACAAAACCGATTTTGATGAAAGTTGGTATAGGGATAGTTCGAGATCAGGGGAAGGACATAGGGTACCTAATTTTCCTACGGGAAAAAAATTCCCACGGGAAAAAAATAACGCGGGCGAAATCGCGAGTGGAAAGTTCTTCTTATATAGGTATGCAATTCTCGTGTCACAGTGTTTGTTACCAAACTCCTCCGAAATGGCTTGACCGATCTTCTAGAATTTTTTTGCGTATGTTCGGTAGGTCTGAGCATAGGTCGTAAACTATTTTTTATTACGGCGAAAGGTAGTTCGCCGGCACAGTTAGTATCTATATATAAATATATATGTGACAAAGTCGCATTATGTTATTATATAAGTACTAGCTGTGCCAGCGAACTACGTTTCGCCGTAATAAAAAATAGGTAAAAAATAGTTTACGACCTATTCTCAGACCTACCGAACATACACAAAAAAAATCATAAAGATCGGTCGAGCCGTTTCAGAGGAGTTTGGTAACAAACATTGTGACACGAGAGTTTTATATATTAGACGAGAATTTTATATATTAGATATACGGTTTATTTACTGTTATAATAGGTAGCTTTCTCGGCGTACCTCCGAAAAGTTTCACCAAACTGAACAGTCTCGTGAACAGAGATAGCTCGAAGATTATGTTAAATGGAGGGCCACTGTTTGCGACCGATCTGCCCACTTATAAACCTAGTTCCCGGGCCCATTTGCCAGAGGTCACTCTGACCGGATAGAGGCGAACTAAAGCCCATAAGTAGGGCACGATGTTCAGATAAATCCCTATATTATTGTTATTGCCCGTCGGAAGCGGACTCCTTTGTATACGGTCGTCGCGTGCTCTTATAATCTGTTTTTCTATCCGTATCTCTCAATATAGCCCACTAGATAACTGCTGAGGAATCGGTTTCCAATAAATGCCTGTTTATTTTCCGTTTTCACGCCGATGCTAGTGTATTGCTGGGAGTGGATCGTGTCTGCCTCGTGAATATCAAAGTGGGTGAAAGGAAAGGGATCGTTAATCAAGTCATTAGTGTATTTGTGGTAAACATTTGTCAGCTACGTAACCTAGAAAACACATAATTCAATTTTATGGAAACCATAACATAGTAGCTAATTCACGAGAATATGACTGTAATTTAAGTTTAATATCTGTCTTTACTGGGTTGTTTTTGGACCCCACCAACATTTAATATTTGTAATATTTTTTTACACAACTAAGTTGGCAAACAAGCAAATTGCCCACCTGATGGTAAGTGGTAACGGTCATCTATTATACATGTGGCTCTTGTGAGATTCACAGCAAAACTGCATCCCCCACAAGGACCACAGTGTACATTGCTAACTTGTGACATCAGATGTTAAGTCACCGTACCCAGTAATTTCACTATGCCATATTACTATAATTAAGAGCGTCGGTGGCGCTGTGGACTCGGCACTTGCCTTCCAATCGGGGGGTCGGGGTTCGAGACCCGCCATGTACCAATGTGTTTTTCGTTTCGAATTTCATATGTACATTTGTCTGACGCTCCTACGGTGAAGGAAAACATCGTGAGGCAACCTGCATACATCTGCGAAGAAATTCAATGATGTATGTGAAGTCGACCAATCCGCACTGGGCCAACGTGGTTGACTAAGGCCTAATCACCCTAACATAGGGTAGGCTCGAACCCCTCGGTGGGGAACGTATATGAGCTGTGATGATGATATTATTATCTTACCCTTCAAACCGGAATACAATGCAAGCACTGCTGCTTTGCGGCTGAAATAGTTAAGACAGGTACTCAATATTATTGTTTAAAACCACATATTACGACCATTTTATAAATTCTAAATTTCTAGGAGCGTAGGTATGCTCATCTTCGCGCTGCCAGGATCGCTTATAACAACAATATAGGAAGAGAGACACAGCTCTTGCTGCGTATAGCGCAGTGCGATTTTAATATAGTTTTGAGCGATCATGGTAAGGGGTAGGGGGCAGAACTGCCGGAGTATCTCTATAACCAACGAATACCAGACATTGATAATGCAGATACCTTACGCTGTATGGGCGCTGTGCGCAATAAACAAATTACGATCATTTTAGTTTACGTACGGTAAAAGTGAAAAAAAAATGTAAAAAGGTTTTTATTTTATAAATTGACTGTCGGTGGGTCCAGATAGTCCACGACGATAATACGCGCAAAGCTTTTACATGCTAGGCTTAGCAAACGACTCCATCCCACCTGGTGGTAAGTGGAAGTGGAGTCCAAATGAGATATAGCTAGTGCAGTAGAGAAAATACAGCTGCACTAGCCACCCTTACCTTGCTGACCTGTTAGGTGCTTCGTCACGCCCAATCGAGTTTTTTTCACGACTAAAGTGTATGTAATGTAAACATTATCAGTTATAATTTTTTAAACTTTAAATCAATTTTGTAAATGGCGATTTATAGCAGGAGACGAGAAAGTGGATTTTCCTAGTTTCATGCCTGTTCTTGTCGTAAAATCTCTCCCAATTTTCGAACAGGCCAAGAGTTAATTTTTTCATCTTTTTGCGTTTGCAGACATAATAATAATAATAACGGCCGTCTGGCCTCCTCTGCTGAGGGGTGATCTCCCCTCCTTCGATTTGTCGAGGGACCGGGAAGAAATAAAAATTAATTGCGCAATAATAATAATAAATTCATTTATTTACCATGCACAAATCAAAATTGAATAAGCGGAATATACGATAATGGTAAAAAGGTCCAAGACTCACCATATGCTGCCGCCTAGGCTAACAGCTGCTGATATTCTGTCCTGGCCTGTCCTTTAAAAGTTATATGTTAATGTTTATTAATAAATACGGTACAACAAAAAAAATATATGGCATAACATCCACAAATTAAAGAGAATAGACTTAATCAGCTAGCGTTACAAAACATAGCCCATTGACAGTGCATCAGTGGATTGCTTTAAAAACAGCCAGTGCAATACTTTTCTACGAAAAGTTTTGCATGATTGATGTGCACTAACTCGTACAGGAGGTGGTAAGTCATTTCAAATTTTCGTGGCGGCGAATTTAAAACAACCCATTGCACTGTGTTTTGTGAGTGCCGACATCTTGAGATGAAAGTAAGTAAGAAAGAAAGAAAGTACATATACAAGCTTAAAATAATAATCTTTTTATTAGACTTTTTTTTTATTTTTTTTTATTTATTTATATATTGCATTACAAGTGTGAGATGAAGTTACACATTGTACCTTGTTAAGGCGTTGCAATTAAATATGAATAGAGAAGGGCAGACATTTAATTTTACTAGCTAGATTTCCTTGTTCTTGTATTTATTGAAAAATAATTATGAATTGAGATCCTATCAAATAAATTATTTAGTTACATTATTATGAAGACGCGAGTCAATAAATAATAGTAATGTGAATGAATTAACGAAATGTCAATATATTAATTGGAATGTCATGGAATAAAATGAAATGTCAATGTATTAAAATCAAATTAAATTAAATAAAACTAGATTAAATTTAATTAAGTCGTTCATAAAGTCAATCGAATTACTAGATTTATTTCGAAAACGTGATACTACGAGTATTAAACGCCTAATTAGGTAAGTAAATGGAAGTAAACAGGAGTAAAATTTTTATGAAGTAGATTGAACGTCAGTAAATAAAAATTAATATTGTACCTAAATGAATAATCAAATGTCAATCGAATTAATAGGATGTCAGTTGATTAAATGGAATGTCACTGAATAAAATTAAATATCTATAAATTAAATGGAACGTTAATAAATTACATGAAATGTCAATGAATTAAATGAAATGTCAAAAAATAAATGAAATGTCAATAAATTATATGTAATGTCCATGTGTCAATATCGAATTAAAATTAAAATGAATTGTTGATAAATTAAATTAAATGTCAATAAATTATATGTAATGTCAATGTGTCAATATCGGATTAAAATTAAATTAATTTCAAATAAATTAAATCAATTTAAAATAAAACTAATTTCAAATAAATTAAATCAATTTAAAATAAGTCTTTCGTATATAAGTCAACATTAATCATTAATTAAAATTAAGGTTTATTAAATTTATCACTAAGGTATTCTTCTATAGTGTAATACATTTTTCCAAGGAGTAATTGCTTTACCATTTTTAAAAACTTTAACTTACTTTTTTCGTTTTTTATATGTTCGGGTAATTTATTGTATATTTTTATAGACATGGAATACGTGCCTGATCTTTGTAGGGCTAATTTAGACAATATTTGCCTTAGATTATTTTTGTAGCGCTGAATATTATGGTGGGGGATATCGCTCTCCTTAACATATATATGTGAGTATGTTCTTACAAACTTGCACATTTCCAGAATATACATACATGGAAGGGAAAGTATGGACAATTCCGAAAAATGCGGCTTACAGCTGTCAGTTTGTTGGATGTTCGTAAGGATCCTGATACATTTTTTTTGTAGAATAAACAGGTCGTGCATATCTGTGCTATTTCCCCATAAGATCACGCCATAGTTGAGCCACGCATGAGCGTATGCATAGTAAGCAGTGAGAGCAATATTTAAATTTGTAGATTTTTTGAGTTCTCTTAACGCATATGTAAATTGAGAGAGTTTTGTTTTAATTTTTTGGATATGAAATTTCCAATTTAGGTTTGAGTCGATTACTATGCCTAGCAATGTAAATGATGGTACACATTCCAATGCAATGTCATTATATGAAAAATTTATGTCCAGTTTACATTTTTGAATTTTTTTTTTCATGTTTGACTCAACATACCTGTAATGTAATGACCTATGTTGAGTAAACATTCGCCATACCGCTCGCCGTAATTCCAGCTTAAGAAGTTCCATTTTCAAACAAAGCGCGGTCACACGTAATAAGAAAAGGATGCTCATCGCGACTGCAGTCAAAGTAACTTGGATAATCCGACACGTCAACTGCTCAGTAAAATATGCGCGCAACTCCACCGGGGAATGCGGCCGTAACTCGCTGGAGCTGGCCGCCGAAGTTTATTAGGAGTCGGTAGTTCCGAACTAAAATACACGGTGTGATATGAATTCCTGGTCGTCGGAAGCTGCTAGTAGGTATGCGACTCTCTTTGCCTTTGGGGCCGTCCATATATTACGTCATCGATTTTTGCTGATTTTCGATCCCCCGTCCCCTACAATCATCTTATCGTCATTTCCTAATGACCCCCCCCCCCTCTCGCAAAAGTGACGTCATTACCAGTTTGACAAAATTAAAACATTTGCGGATTTGAGAAAAATAGGGTAACATTAAAACATTTTGTTATAGAATCATCTTTTATTATTTTGTACTTGGCAATTTTTATTGATATAATAATATTATCTATTCTTTAGTTTTCTTTGGATAGCTCCCACGGAGTTTTCACCCATTCTTGCATACAAGTTCTCGAATATAATGTAGACAAATCTTATGTAATAAATAAATGAATAATGAGTTCAATAATTAATACCATTAAGGTCTATCAGTGCCGACACGTGACGATCAGTGACGTTTCCATCAGTTCTATTGTAGCATACATTTTGTACGACGCCATCCGTACACGTCAGTGTCAGTGACATTCAGTGATCTTTAGTGCTGCGCCGACCATAGAGTAGTATAATACAACGGGGCGCCGACGCCGACGCTCGCCGTGATCCGACGCGAATTTCTCGGAGAGAATATTTTCACTGACGGCACGGACGATTTCAAGCATTTTAAGATTGATGACGAGAAATTTATAGAATTGGTTATCACATACTGTTTTACATGTGTTTTACGCAAGGTTTACTACAAGGTAGACCTTGCACATAAAAAATTCATGGACACCAACTTTACAATTGCCTTTTATGATTTATGTTATCATCTTCATTTAATAATATAGCAATCGCTGTTAACTGGACTATTTTAAATCGAGGCATTTTTGAAAAAACAAAGTCAAAAATGCTTGTGCTACTGCATCTGCTAAGGTCACAGCGCGCGTCGGCACTGAATGCCACTGATGTGTGCGTATAGCACGTCACGGCACTGCAGGCCAATTATGTATGTAATCTTTCATCGTATGACATGGTATAAGTTTGAGAAAAAGAAGTCATGAAATTCTGCCATTCGTATTGCCGATCTCTAATGATATCATCACTATGGCAGAATTTCAATGATATCATCATTAAATAATGAAGAAATGACGGCCCCTTTAATAGATTGTGTTCAATGATAGGTTGGGAGATAGCGCGAATCAGACATAATTATCATGACTGTGATTCTTTATTGTACACATAACAGCTCATATACGTCCCCACCGAAGGGCTCGAGTCTACCCAAAGTTAGGTTGTTGAGGCCTCAGTCAACCACGCTGGCCCAGTACGGATTGATCGAATTCATATATACCTTTGAATTTCTTCGCAGGTGTATGCAGGTCTGAGAGATTTCTTCCAGCCAACCCAAATGTGCAAATGCGGTACGAATTAGTACACAAAAATGAAATATTACTAAAAGCAATAAAATGAACACATTTAGATATAGTTTATTCAATATGTGCATTACAAATAACTATACAGGGTTAATTTTGAGGTACCGGCAACCTCGCAGGATTAGATAGCCAGCATCATTAACTACAACGTTGGTCTAGGACTTTTGATAATTCGTTAGATTTTACTTTCATACAAAAATAAATATTCATTTAATAATATACCTCTAGAATGTTTGTAACTCTACGCGCACAGCACGCGAGCGTAGCGTTAGGGCGCTTGAGCACTTATACGTATTCGGTTTGTATCGATTCGTGTTCGGTTTTGATCCTGTTTGGCCGTCCTAGTGATTGTATGGACGCTTGCGCACTCATACGTATTCGGTTCATGTTGGATCCGTTATTCTTACTTCGAGTCGTTTTAGGTGTGCATCAGGATGGCGGGTCTCCATCATTTATTTGTATTATTTGATGAAGTTGTTAGTAAAGTTTATATATGTATTTATAATGATTGCTTAATTGTTTTTTTTATATAAAATGAAAATTTATACTGGAAAACATATTATGGTAAAACGCCTACAGCTTATTCAAATATCAATTAATTAAGCTCAAACTTTTGCTCGTAATTCCTTTTCCATATAACAAACTTTCCTTCGTCCTAGTTCTACACCCTTTTCCCTATTGAAAATGCTATCTCATTCTTTTGTGTCAAGGTTGCCTGGAGGAGATTACTTTTCAGTAATAAGGCCGCCTATTTGTACTGCTCTGTTTTTCTTTTGGAAAATATTTCATACATTTTTTTGTGCCATCAGAACTTAAATAATTTATTTTTAAAGAAACTGCTTTTTATGTTAAGCCATGATCCCGTCATTTTAATAATCAAAGCCGGATTTTGTCTAAGCTAAGCAGGTACCAAAATTATAACGTTTGGTATGAAATAATACCAAATGAGTACTAAATTGCAGTGGGTTTTTAAAAACAGAATGTGATCCCGCCATCTTGACGTTTATCGCACAACTGTCTCAAACACGAATCGAATACGGATAAGTGCGCAAACGCTAGGACGTAAATTTCCCGTTCAGTTTTTTCACGTATCGAACACGAACCGAATACATATAAGTGCGCAAGCGCCCTTATCTTCCGTTGTCATTTATAAATGAAACATAGACTTATCAATGTCACGCCATTGCAAAAAAAAATTGTTCAATATTGTATATAGTTATGTTAAAACTCGTAAAACAAACATTGTAGTTAATGATATTAGCTTTGTAATCCTGTGAGGTTGCCGGTACCTCAAAATTAACTCTTTTTTTTCTCGGGGGGAAATGCGTAACCGCACCGTACCCACCGTTGGTTGGCTAGACGGCGAGAGTGTGTGGGGTCTCTCGGCAGAGCGCCAGGCCTACCCACTAAAACCCCCCGGTGTTCTCCCTGTCTTTATGGGCGCGCTAGGTAAGGCCCACACTGCGACTCAACTACACACGCACCCGGGCAAGCCCGACCAACTGGTCGGGCTATCGCCAAGGGGCGATGATAAATAAAATAGATTTGTAGCTTAGTTAAGTGAAGAGTTAGTGAAGAGTTATTAGTCTGTGGAGATTTTAATATTAACTTATTAGAAAACTCTAGTTTATGTATGAGAATTAAAAATTTGTTTCAGTCATATAATCTTAAAAACTTATTTCTGGAGCCAACACGAATTACTGAGTTTTCTGCCACATGCATTGATAATATTTATACTGACATAGAACCATTAGCACAAAATGTTTTTAATAACTTAGAATCTGACCACTCTGGTCAATTTGTTACTATACCTTTCAAATGTAAGCTTATGGCGAAAAAGAATATCACTGTTGTACCAAAGACTGCTGGCCGCTTGGAGCGTTTCAATAATAATCTTGGTATTAATTTAGAGTATATTGATTATGACGAAGACCCAAATAAATTGTATGAAAACTTTTTTAACACATTTTGTTGTGAATTTAAAAATATCTTTGTTCCAAAAACCATCTCAATGGTAGATTAGCTTTTAGTGAATGGGCCACACCAGGTATTCACAAAAGCAGAATAAAACTTTATGAACTTTACAATGAGCGTTCATTAAATACTAGTGATCAATTTAAATTGTATGTAAAAACTTATTCCAAAGTATTTAAAAAAGTTTGTAAATTTGCAAAGTTCAATTATTTAAGCTCTAAAATAAAAAATAGTAGTGACAAAATTAAAACGACATGGAACATTATTAATAATGAAACCGGAAGAGTAAAAACTAATAACAACAATTTTTGTTTAAATATTGAAAATAAGAAAGTTACAGTAGATATTGAGGTAGCTACAGAATTTGAAAAATTCTTTACTGACATTCCAGTCTCAATCACAAAATCTTTGGATTCCTCCCCCACTGTAGCTGAATCTATTCTAAAAGATCATGTTAAAACTTGTGATGATAAATTTAAATTTGCCCATATTTGTGCAAATGATTTAATAAAGTCATTTAAAACGCTGAATAAAAAGAAAACCGTGAATCTGTGGGGCAACTCTGTAGATGTTTCCCAATCTGTAATAGAAACAATAGCTCCAATACTTGCTAGTATATTTAATGATTGCATTGACTGTGGTGTGTTTCCTGATCTAATGAAACTGAGTAAAATTATTCCATTACACAAATCTGGTAGCATATCAGACCCCAATAATTTTAGACCTATCTCTGTGCTACCTACTTTTAGCAAAATCTTTGAAAAAATAATGTTGGAACAAATGCAAAGCTTTTTTAACAGAAATAATCTTCTACACTGTAAACAATTTGGTTTTAGAAAGGGTCGCTCAACAACTGATGCTGGTGTTGAGTTAATACAAAATATATATGAGGCCTGGGAGGACTCACATGATGCGCTGGGCGTTTTTTGTGACTTGTCCAAGGCGTTTGATTGCGTTCATCATGACACCCTGAACAGGAAATTACACTACTATGGATTTCGCGACACTGTTCTGGATCTACTCGTCTCCTATTTGACTGAGAGGATTTAGAAAGTAGACGTCAACGGGGAGAGGTCCCAGGGCGCCTCGGTTAAAATGGGAGGTCCGCAGGGTTCAATTCTTGGTCCTTTTCTATTTTTAATATATATAAATGACTTGCCTGCTTTTGTACAAGACAGGCATGAGATTGTATTATTTGCAGATGATACTTCACTTATGTTTAAAATTAAAAGACGATTGCAAATTTATGACGATGTAAATAGTTCTATCTCCAGAATAGTTTACTGGTTTAATGCGAATAACTTGTGCCTCAATGAAGGGAAAACTAAATGTATAAAATTTGTTTTACCCAATGTTAAAGAGGTTCACACCACTGTTAACATAAAGCATAAAAATGTGGACCTTGTGGATACCGTAGTATTTCTTGGTATTACTTTAGATTCAAAGCTTCAGTGGGGCCCACATATTGATAAATTGTCGAAGAGACTTAGTTCTGCAGCCTACGCTGTATGGAAAATACGTCAGCTGACTGATGTTGATACAGCAAGACTTGTATACTTTGCCTATTTTCATAGTGTGATGTCGTATGGCATTTTGCTGTGGGGAAATGCTGCCGACATTCAGACTGTTTTTGTGCTGCAAAAAAGGGCTATTCGTGCTATTTATAAATAAGAGACACTTTGAGAGAAAAAATTAAAGAAATTGGTATTATGACCGTCGCGTCGCAATATATTTACGAGAATATAGTATATGTTCATAAAAATATACATTCGTTTTGTAAAAACAGTGATATTCATTCAGTACTAGGCAAAAGAATATGTTAGTGTTACCAAATACTAGGCTTAAAAAAATTAATAATTCTTTCAAAGGCCTTTGTGTACGTTTCTACAATAAAATCCCAAATAATATTAAAGCACTTAACTTGAATAAATTTAAAGTCACTATCAAGGGCGCACTTATGAAAAAAGCATATTATAAAGTGTCTGATTATATGACAGATAAAACTGCTTGGGATTGACAAAAAATGTGATAATTGACCACAGATCTAAATCTGTGTAATTGACGTTCAAAGGGTGTTAACACTTTGTGATAATGGGATAAATTTCATTCGAGTAACTGTTCCACTCACACCGACAGGCATTTCTATATTATTAAAAAAAATGTTTGTGAAATATAATATTGTAATGTTGGCATTTTAAAAGAGGAGACAAAAAAAATACAAGACCTTCCGAGTTTCTTGCCTGTTCTTCTCGAGAAGGCTCTCCCAATTTCCGAACAGGTGTAGAGTCATTTTCATTTATTTGACTTGTATTTGCACACATCTTAATAATGGTTGGGGTGTGTGTACATACAAGGATTAAATAATTTAGTTAATTAGATTCTTGGTTGAAGATTTTTATGTTTTTTTTTGACGTCAATAAGTGCCTGTAAAGGTCTATATTGAATAAAGATTTTTGAGTTTTGAGTTTTTGAGTAATCGATAGTGTAAAAAATGCCTCTCTATAACATTTTTACATTAAACTTTTTAACCGCCTCCATGGTCCAGTGGTTGAGACCATCAGGCGTTGATCGGGAGGTCCGGGGTTCGATTCCCCAGAAATTTTCTGCTTGGTTGGGTTGATAGTAGGGTTTCGGATCCCGCCTGGCTAGCTATCTATAGCTACTACTACCTACCTATAGCTGGTAATAGCATTGTTGTAAAAAAAAAATTACGAGTGTAAAAGAGTAGATAATAATCTGTCGAGAAATATACATGCAATATCAATTTCTCAGTAAACAGTGACAGTGAGTATTGTAAAATTAAATTATTTATAGGCTTAAGTAAACGATTTTATAATTGTATAAGTACCAGCCATTATTATTCAGAGCTATTCGTGCAATTAACACTGAAAGCCTCCACGCTAACTCGTCGTTTGAGCACCCTCGTATCTCCTCTTGATAATTAATTAGTAGTCTTAAGTTCACCATTCATCACACTGTGTATAAATAGAATAATTTTCGTCAGTCGCGAAAGGTTACCAGTGTGCGGAGTGCGAGTTTTATCGAGCTTTACTCGATCACACGCATCGAACGCGTAAACGCGAATTTGTATGGAATTAGAGCAGTGCCATCTAGTAGTCACTAGATGAAGCTGTCTCATTACATAGCAGCTACTAGATGGCGCTGCTCTAATTCCATACAAATTCGCGTTAACGCGTTCGATGCGTGCGATCGAGTAGAGCTCGATAAAACTCGCACTAGACACTTTGTTTGAAAGGATAAAAAGAACCCTATTAAGATTAGAAGTCATGTTCTACCATTTACAGGAATTCTGACCCTAAATCCTAGTAGGATTACTAGGATTTAGGAGAATATAATATGAGTTAAGATGGTGGGAATCTTTATTAGTCCATCAGGATGACGCTTGACTTCCTAATTAGGATTCCTAAATTAATGACAACGTATTGAGCCCCAGTACTAGGAGCGGATCTCTCCTCCGACTTGGCCAGTACACCGCGCTGGCTAAACGCTAAACCGTTTTAATTTAGGGATGGTGTATAATTGCAGCAAACTCCAGTTAGCTTATTCCAGTCACGGGAACTTAAGGATCGGGTCGACACGTATTATAAATCCTTCACCACATGGAATGTTTAAAGACAAAATCAATTTTATTAACGTCGCGAGCTTTGATAGACACTTTGGTACCACTTTGATATTCAGACGTTAGCACAGATGGGTTAGATTACCACAAAAACCTACAAGTCCTGCACAGAGAGAGGAGGGATGAAACACACAAAAGAATCAATGCGATTGTTTAGCTCCCTCTGATTATTTTTGGGGAATGAGTTCCTTTGGTATTGGATATCCAAAACTTATTTAAACGAGTTGCAGTCGCGTGGTCACAACTTGCAAAATAAGACCAAGTGGATGAAGAAAGTATGGTATTCATGTGTTTTAGTTTATTAGATTTAAAAAATCGTCCAAGTGCGAGCTGGACTCGCTTCCAGAGGCTTTCATACAAACTTCATCTTTAAGTATACTACTAAATGACCCGGCCATACGATGCTGTGGCTCGCAGTAGTTATACTACGCTAGATCAATGTCATACTAAACTTTCTAATGTAGTCAAATTAAAAAAAACACGAAACAATCAAGGAACTTGATTTTGTCGTAAACATAAACATCATCAAACTTATGGAACTTGCAAATAATTACAAACCAATAAATTCGCAGTAATAAATATTGAGGTGAATCATCGAAATAAAAACTATAATTACATACATTAAGCCAAATTCCTTAAAATATCCGTAAAATAGTTTTGGAGTTTATCCTGGACAAACATAGTAACGCAAGATTTACTTACTTATACGCGGCCGCCACTTTAGAATCTATTCGCCCCAACAGCCGCACGTCAGTCCAGCTAGCTTTATGTCCCATCCAGCAGCCCACTGCCACCTAAAACTCGCAAGCTTTTGGGATGTCGGGGACCTTATAGCAATGCAAGTATGAATCAAACTTGCTAGTTTCCCATCAACGAGCTTGCATGAAGTTTGTTTGTTTATTGCCTCAACAAACTTGCGGCTTTTTAACGAAAAGCGACAAGTTTGTTGGGGCAATATTGTATGTACATTGCAAATTGCAACATTGTATACAGCCTGAAAAAACAAACATCATGCAAGCTTGTTGTTAGGAAACTAGAAAGTTTGATTCAAACTTGCCAAACTTGTATTGCTATCTGGGTAGGATTTGCGGATCTCATCATTTCTGATTCGATTTACTGATATGATATGTTTTATTGTGTGGAGAATAATAAACTGATTATTTTGATCACGCGGAGAAAACTTGAGCATAGTTTTCTCTATTACCCTTTGGGTAATTCTGAGCCTTCTTATGAGCCCTATTGTAAGCAACTACCTTGTGATGTCTCTCAGAAAACGATCACTAACAATGTAGGTAGGTTATAAACTTATTAAGCGCTCGTTTATTAAGGTAAGTGGAGCTGTAGCATAATAAAGATCTCCTAGAAAGTGTTAAAATTTGTCACCGACTTCAATATAGAAGAAGATTATTTTTAAGTTTTCAGTGTTTTTGAAGTCGGTTCTATATTTTGTAAAAAAAAATTATTTTTAACTTTTTAGTGAATGAAATCTTTTTAGACAAAAAGGGAGGTTATCAATTCGGTTGTAAAAAAATACAACCGAATTGATAACCTCCTCCTTTTTTGAGGTCGGTTAAAAATATATATAATAATATATATTACATAGGAAGTTCATTTTGATGTAGAGCTACACAATTATATAAGATAACTATTTACTTTTTGTGTGTTTACAGTAAAAAAATATTTTATGGACTGTCCTCTGTGCTATATCGAGCTCACATTCTGACAAAATCAAGAATGTGAACTCTTAAAATCAAGCAAAATGTGCAGAATCAATCGATAGCTGGACACCAGTTAGTATTGGCGGCGCGGCGAAGTTGATCGCTGCGGTAGCGGGCTGCGGTGCCCGGACACCAGAACTGAATTAAAGACAGCTCGACAGTACCAACTTTGTTGCTGCTAGTTCTGATATAGGTGCCGCTGGAACGGACTCGAGCGGAAATAGAATGGCGATTTTTGGACTGTAGTAGAGACTTGAATATCGTGACTTAGGTTTTTCCCATACAACAGGGAAGCTTTTTGCCTTCATCTCATCTGATGGTAGCTTCACCAGGAGCCTTATTCTGCTAGCGTTAACGCATTTGTGGCGTATCAATAACGCTTCAATAGCATCGCTTTTTGAGACAGTTATTGTTGGTTAACTGAATCCTAACTAAAACATTTGTCACTATTGACTTATCAAGAAATTGTAGTATACCTAAATAAATTGCACTAGAAAATGCGCATAAAAGCGACAAAACAAGTTTTATTGTAACGCTATCACGACGCTACAACGACGCGGAATTAGACCCCTGGACTCCTCATTAACTGAGGAACTGACTATCTTACCTCTAATTAAGTTTACAAGTTTTTTCAATTTTCAATAACATTTTGGGTTCGATTTCTTTGATAAATATTTTTAAATTAAATAAATATAAAATTTATTTTAAAATATTTTTAAAATAAGAATAAGAAAAAGATGATCCCTACTAGACGCAAAACCTAAAGTTTCAGAAAAAATGAAAGACGTTGGAAGAATTTATGGGCATCCTTCGATTTTCTTGAAATCCCATCACCAGATCTTGACATGGTGACAATGGGACCGCTTTGGGAGTATACTCTTTCGGATACAGAGAAAATTTAAAAATCGGTTAGTAAAGGACGGAGTTATTATGAGGTAATTAACACAAAAAACATTACGCGGCAAATTGAAGAACATCTTCTTTTTTGGAAGTTTGTTTAAAATATAAAACCTTCAAGTCTGTTAAGTATTTTCACATTGCTAAATTTAACTTAACATTGTTATCAAAATGGGAACGGGAGATCAGCGTTCGGGAGGCTACGCAGCATATTTTTGGCCAAGACGAAAGTCTTCAATTCGTGTGTGTTGCCAGTGATGACGTACGGAACTGAGACGTGGCCGCTTACAATGGGTTTCATAAGAAGGCTCAAGGTCACTCAAAGGGCAATGAAGAGGGCTATGCTCGGGGGTCGGGGTTTCTCTTAGTGATCGCATTAGAAATGATAAGTTCCGTAGAAGAACTAGAGTCACCGACATAGCCCAAAGAATTGCAAACCTTAAGTGGCAGTGGGCAGGACACATATCTCGCAGGATTATCGGGCGTTGGGGTGGAAAGGTCCACGAGGTGGACCGACGATCTGGTGAAGGTCGCGGGTAGCCGCTGAATGCGGGAGGCGCGGACCGATCGGTTTGGAGATCCCTGGGGGAGGCCTATGTCAAACAGTGGGCGTCTCTTGGCTGAAATGATGATGATGAATGATATGTAAATAAAACACAGTATTAGGTATTAAGTATTTTTATTTTTTTTATATACCTGCGAGGCTTTTGGTTATTGCATTTATTAGACGAGTTTTTTTTTAACGGATTTTTTTCCTCGTGTGAAATAGCAAATAGGTATATGGTTTCGTAGTTCCTTTTGGTATACCTAAGCACGAAAATAACGAACAAAGAAAAAAAAATACGCTATTGCTATTTATTATACTTAAATTGTTATATCAGCAGGACTTCGAGAGAGTACCGTTTACCTACTTGCGGTAATTTATTGCTACGAGAAGAGACCCGCTCACAAATCTAACAAATAAAATCAGATTTTGTATAGGAAATGGGCGCCGTAAACAACAATTATTACTTGGATTTTGTTGCGATAGATTAATTAAAAGGTTAATTCCTTGTTCGCTGTTTCGTTGGAGTTTAAACGTCGGTTTGCTTGACGAGAGTGGTTAATGGCTTATAACGTAGTTCCCCAACTTGTTCACCAACTTTCAATGGCTTGCTGGTTTGATTGTTTAAGTGGTTTGGATATTTTGAAACTCTGATTCGCATATAATGTATTCCGCTTAAATTTATTTTTGCTCGGAGTAACCGATTATTTTATATATATTAAATGAACTTAAGAGCGTCAGTGGCGTTGTGGACTCTGCACTTGCCTTCCAATTGCGAAGTCCGGGGTTCGAACCGCCATGTACCTACCAATGTGTTTTTCGTCTTTCGAATTTCATATTACATTTTTCTGGACCCTTCTACGGTAGAGGAAAACATCGTTAGGCAACCTGCATATATCTGCGAAGAAATTCAATGGTGTATGTATCTGAAGTCGATCAATTCGCACTGGGCCAGCATCGTTGTCTAAGGCCTAAACACCCTAACTTAGGATAGACTCGAGCCCCTCGGCGGAGCCTTATGAGTTGTGATTATGAAATTTAAGGCCAAGGCAGTTCACGAAGTCAACTTTTTCACGGGGTTAATTATTGCACTGCAATATAGTTAATTATTACATAGCCTTGATGGTCGCTTCGCCAGGTTCACGAATGACAACATTAAGTATTGTAGTAACCGTAGTGTAAAATAAAATAGCTACCGGAGAAGATTCTATACCAGCAGGGTCGCCTGTTTGGGTACCTCCGTCTTACCTATTTCTTCCGCAAAGCAGCAGTGCTTGCATTGCTGTGTTTCGGTTTGAAGGGTAAGATATGGCAGTGAAATTACTGGGTACCGTGACTTTTCATCTTATGTCACAAGTTGGCAACGTACACTTTGGTTTTTGTTGGGGTTGCAGATTTCCTGAATCTCACAAGAGCCACATGTACTATAGGTGACTGTTACCACTTACCATCAGGTGGGCAGTGTGCTTGTTTGCCATCTTAGTTGTATAAAAAAAGCATATAAGCATATATACTTGGTATCTAGATCAGCACATGCTTGCGATTAATACTGACACACATTATGAAATATTCTTATACAAGGATACTTTTTAAGCAGGTTCCAAATTTTTTGATCTTGTTCGGACAAGCAATCTGAACAGCTTTAACTATGGAACCAATCTCGAAATCGGGAAAAGAAATCAGCTGTTCCATACAAATGTTCAACATCCACAGGGCGTGTATTACGACATCTTAATTCCAGCCGGTTTTCTGAATTGCTATCAGTGCTTCTCTTTTACTCATTATACAAAGAGAAAGAAATGGCAATATAACAATTCAGAAAACTGCCTGGAATAAAGACGTCATAATTACACCCCCTGAACTTAGATGTCATGGAACAGCTGGCAACAGCACACGAAATGTGAGTCTGGCTTGAAAAGTATATGAGGCAAATTTTAGTAAACGATTGCGCTTGGTTATAACATCGCCACACTATTTCATTTTCATCCTCCAAGCCGAGCGCTAAGGTAGACAATGCACCTAACTGGCTATTGAGACAAATTAAGGAATTATCCTTTTTAAAAAACCGGTCAACTGCGAGTGGGACTTGCACACCTGCACCGCGCAGACTTCCGTACAAACCATTGGCGGATCCGGGAGGGGGAGGGGGGACATGGGAGCCATGCCCCCCCCCCCCTCCCCTCAAAAAGACCACGAATTCCATAACTGGGACTCAACATTTAGCGGCACAAGGCGCGGAGGCAAGGAGTTAAAACCTTCAGAATGCCTCCCCCCCCAAAATTAACTTGCGATCTATACAAAGTTCCTACACGTGCTAAAACACTGCTTTTTGCCAAAAATGAGTCTAGGTCAGCGGGGAGTACCCTGAAGGTTTCGCAAAATATGCGACATACCTATACGGTTATATCTTTTGATGGCATTGACTTACAATTTGTTTTTTTCACAGCTGAAAGAGACTGTTAACCCGAATATTCGATTCAAATTTCAATTCGCTCCCGAGAAAAATGTCTTGACGGACAGACGGACGGACGACGATGTGATCCTATAAGCGTTCCGCTTTTTCCTTTTGAGGCACGGAAGCCCTAAATATTAATCTATACTAATATTATAAAGCTGAAGAGTTTGTTTGTTTGTTTGTTTGCTTGAACGCGCTAATCTCAGGAACTACTGATTCAAATTGAAAAATTCTTTTTGTGTTGCATAGTCCATTTATCGAGGAAGGCTTTAGGCTATATAACATCACGCTACGACTAATAGGAGCTGAGCATCAATGACAAATGTTGCAAAAACGGGTAAAAAATATACGGCGAAACGTAGTTCGCTGGCACAGCTAGTTAATAGATATTACTGATGTTTAAAATAGCCCTTTCGGCGGGCAACGTCTCCTTTTCAATCTGTGCACTTCCTATAATGTATACTTTCCCTAAATGACAACATTTCACAATGTCTTGTTCACGAAAAGTGAACTCCGAAATCGGACTTTATTACAGATTTACCAAACCATTTTACAAATTTTAGTTTTGGTTATTGAATTTCTTTTCCAGTCTAGCAATTTTTGTGTGGAATTATTTTACATAGTTTCATCACTGAAAGCTCCATCATAAATCGTATTGTCTGTCTGACATCGTAAACTGACATTGTCTAAATTCAAATAATGTTATAGAAATATTAAAATGGTTCAATGATATTTGGATCTATTTGCTACAGAAATAATATTAACGAATTAAATGTATTGAATACATTCAATCGAGTTATGGGAGAAGTGGGATGGTTGCTGTATACAACGTGAAATTCGCAGAGTTTAAACATTTCAATTTGGCGTTCCATTATCATTTTCATGATTCTTCATAAATATTATGATGATTGGTACTAAATTTTGTTGTAATACTCGTATTATTCGCTGTTGAGGTTTTAACGTTATTTTATTATGCACTAGCTGTGCCGGCGAACTACGTTTCGCCATAATAATGGCGAACTTACGTTTCGCCATAACAAAAAATAGTTTACGACCTATTCTCAGACCTACTGAATATACACAAAAAAAATCATAAAGATCGGTCGAGCCGTTTCGGAGCAGTTCGGTAACAAACACTGTGACACGAGAATTTTATATATTAGATTAAGAAGAAGAAGATTTATTTATAACTAAGTAAGTTTATAAACAAGCAGGCTGTCCACCTAGTTCCTAATTTTGCTAATCATAGCGCTTTTATCTTGTCTTAATAGCGTTTCAATTAAACTGCTTTTGTCACTTTTGATAAGTCAATAATGATAAATGTTTCAGTTAGTAATCCGTTAACCAACAATAACTGTCTCAAAAAGCAATGCTATTGAAGCGGCATTGACACGCATAACCCTAGCAGAATAAGACCTCTGATGGTAAGTGGTTATAGTCGCCTATAGTACATGTGGTTCCTGCAAGACTATCAAATCTAAAAATCCCTACAAGGACGCTAATATCGACATGTTAGGAATATTCTGATTTGGAAAAGATAGTTGTCGCTACGAATTGCTTTCAACTAGTCCACTTTCACATAAGCTTTCATGAAAAGTCTGCATTGTTTTTCATGGAAAGATATTATATGTTGCAGCGGAACAAAAGACCATAGTTCACTGAACTTTTGCCCATATAATATGGGCTAAATACCGATATTCTGCTACGACCCACGCAGCATGTGATTAAATTTGTATAAGTTGTTCACTTCGCTTAACACACATACATTACGAACATAATAAAATAGTACATACGTAAATATTAAAAACATAGATACAAAAACAAAAATGAGAACTATTTTGCTTCAATCAGTATCATAGAGTTCACAGTCTTCAAAGAGCTCTAACTGGTTGTGTTGCGAGGAGAGGCTATTCTTAATTGGCCAGTGAACTGTTATTGGATAAAGTTAAGACCTTTCTCGTGCCCAATTAGCGTATCTGATTTTTTTTTCCAGGGGCCCATGACTTTTGTGTGAATCGGCAGCCTAACATCCTGGGTTGGGCACGGCCCAACCGGCTCCCACACTATAAGTATACGCCTATGCTCGTGCCTTCTACTATATCGGGGTCTATCCAAGATTGAAATAAATGGAGTTCTGTCGCCTAAACGGTTGCCTAAAGTCCGCATTACAATGCCACTTCTAGACTTCGCCAACGTCTGCGTCGGAAACTTGGTGAGGCCACTGGGATAAGATCCCTTTGTCAGTGCGTCTCAATAGATGGCAGTTAAGCTTAAGGCCGCTTGGCGAGCCTGATGTGATTACAACGCCGACTTTGCTCTCGCCTGTATGAGACGTTCTGTTTTTAGAAGTCTGTGGTGGATTATGGTAGAGTATGAAAAATTAAAATCGATGACGACAGGGTCAAATGAAAATGAATATTTAAATTAGAAAAAAACAGTGGTTATGATAATGGCAATGATCACACCAATGGACAGAATTGTTATGATAATAGTAAAATGAGAATAAATGGTGACAGAGTAAAATGAAAATCTATCATGATAGGGTATGACATACGAGTACACAGATTTAGAGTAGGCCTACTCTAAATCTGTGTACGAGTATGATAATCTAACCAGTTTGTTAGTTGTATAATAAAAAATATTGGACACGTATCTTTTGCTATGTCAAAATAACAAAAAACTACTGGCATAAAGCTATTTAATGCAAGGTTATCGCCTAAGCAGCTTTTTACTGTATCAACGAAAAAAATATCAGCGGTTGCCGATGTTGATTAATAAATTACTTAAACCTTACAATAATATCGTAAGAAATCCTGATACATTGTTTAGAATCAAAGACACTTATTTATTGTAGGAAGCTTTATGAATTTGAGTGTGGTTTAGTATGGATTTATTAAATTGAGAACTTTTTGAAGTCGGTTACAAAGAACTTAAATACATATACAATGTTGGTTCCTTCGTCCATTCCTTTGAATTTACAGTTCACAACATTTCGTACTCATAGATTAAAAAGGCCAAGGTATTGCGTGAGAGTCGTTTCAGTTCTTTTTCCGCAGCATAACTATAAATGTATTCCAATTCGAATATTGACATGGGGAACAATACATTGTATTATTAATAGCGCTTTAATAACACGGCTCGTTACGTTTAATTCCGGTCGTTATGCCGAATCGTTCGACACATTTCATTAAAAGCTGTTTGCGACGCGACAGCGAGTCACCGGTCACTTTGGCGCCTTTGTGTCGATTTAAATTTTTAAAAAATATGACGTAGTCTCTGCTATAATCGCAAGCAACAAGTGTTTTCCATACCTATTTGTCATATTTAAGCCGCCTTCATGGTAATGAGATGACCCGGTATTGTAGGTTCCGGATCCGATTCTCCATGGGGCAGGAGGTTATACAAAGTTGTATCGCTTGTACCATCAATCATCATCACAGCTCATATACGTCCCCACCGAGGGGTTCGAGCCTACCCTATGTTAGGGTGATTAGGCCTTAGTCAACCACGCTGGCCCAGTGCGGATTGGTCGACTTCACATACACCATTGAATTTCTTCGCAGATGTATGCAGGTTGCCTCACGATGTTTTCCTTCACCGTAGGAGCGCCAGACAAATGTACATATGAAATTCGAAACGAAAAACACATTGGTACATGGCGGGTCTCGAACCCCGACCTCCCGATTGGAAGGCAAGTGCCGAGTCCACAGCGCCACCGACGCTCCATCCATCTACCATTGACTAGTACCATCAATGGTACTAGTCAATGGTACTACTGACATAAAAGCTTTTTTTCGGTTTCTGAGCCCGTCTGGCTAGCTACCACTCTCTTACCTAAGTTTGCAAAATAACAATGTTAGTAGCATTGTGGTGTTTTGAAAATTAGTGGTAAGATACCTATAGCCAGTTCCTCGATTGGGGAGTTCAGGTGTACCTCGCCCTCGCTCTCATTATCCGCCTAATCATGACTTTACCATAAGGTGAAATGAAGGCCAAGAGCTTCACGGTTGTGTGCACCAAAAATATTTATCCAGTAAAATCAGCTTGGTCGAGATCTTTTACTTTTCCATGTATCCATATCAGTACAGGGGTAAAGATACCTACCGAAGGGAAAGTGTGTAAAAGGATCGCCTACTTGGGTTCCTCCATCTTAGCTATTTCTCCCGCATAGCAGCAGTGCTTGCATTGCTGTGTTCCGGTTTGAGGGGTACGACACCACATTGCTACCACATTCCATCAGGTGGGCAGTAAGCTTGTTTGCCAACTTAGTTGAATAAAAAACCATGTTGTCGATAGAGAACCCTTCCTATGTATTGCTTTCAACTTGTAGTCCACTCTCATATAAACTTCTATGAAAATGCCTATCTTGTTTTAAATGCAGAGGCCAAAATGCTTAAAGAGCTGTCTGATACTCTAACTAGTTCTAGTGCGAGGAGTGGGGAATATTTTCTTGTTCAGTGAGCTACCATTTGACAAAGTTAAGTCTACTTGCAAAACGGAGCGGAGCTTGCAAACGGAACCGATCAAAATAAACATAGCCCGATTCAACCACCAGTGGCTGATCCACATTGCGGCGTCAACACTCGAGCCTGTACCGACTATATTTAGTAAAGGAGTGATAATTGTACCTTGACTGTCACAATTGACAGCGATAGTTTTTCACAGTATCAAGGGGTCACTCCAAAGGGGTTCCCTATGTGTCTTCGAAAGGCTTCTGTGATAACCGATTAACATCAAGTAGGCGTAGGGTTAAAGGTATTTTCAACAGTACAGTCATGTTGGACATAGCGAGCATTTCTTTTGATCTCATGCTTGAACTCAAGATAACAAGGCTCTCAAGTCTTATTCGTGTCACAATATGGAATCTTTATAGTTAGACCAAGACAGCAGATATTCAAATAAGTTGCTCTTATATGATTTTGAATCTTGACCCCGTTGCATGAGCTTTATCGTGTTTGCTTCCTGCCTTTGTTGCATATATTTATAACATTGTCCATGCGATTTGTATTGTATTGCTAAGTCCATGTGTCTCGTGTATTGCATATTTAATTGACAATTTCTGTCAGACTTTCTACAAGTGTCAGCTATGGGTCAATTATATCAAAAAGATAACATAATGTACGATTTGCCTACGATAACATTTTAGGCGACTTATACATTTGCCTAAATAGTTTCTGCAGTGTGTCTGAAATGGGCACATAGGTAAGAATTATAAGTACTGTTATGTCAGCAATTGATGAGTGTAGCAATGATATAAAATGGGGTCTGGCAGAGACTCTGGAGCGTCGGTAGCGCTGTGGACTTGGCACTTGCCTTATCCAATCGGGAGGTCCGGGGTTCGAGACCACCATTTCGTTTTTCAAATTCAATTTCAAATTTCATGTGCACATTTGTCTGATGCTCCTACGGTGAAGGAAAACATCGAGAGGCAACCTGCATACATCTGCGAAAAAATTCAAATGTGTATGTGAAGTCGACCAATTTGCACTGGGCCAGCGTGGTTGACTTTTTTTTTATGGATGGCCCGGCAAATGGCCTCCCGCCTGATGTTAAGCGGTGAAAGAGGCCCAATGAGTTGACAGATAGAGTAGGAAGGAACGACATCCACTATCCTACCTGCCCGCCCCTTGCCGGCCGAAAAGATGCTTTTTCACGCCTATTTTGAAGGAACCCATGTTGTTGGATGGAGGAATCACGTGTGCAGGTAGAGAAATCCAAGTGTGGGATGAACGACAGAAGAAGGAATCTTGGAATTTCTTGGTACGGTGTGAAAAGGAGGATACAGTGTACGGATGACTCCGAAGGCCCTTACTTTCTGTTAAGGACTAAGGCCTAAACATCCTAACTTAGGGTAGACTCGAGCCCCTCGATGGAGACGTACGAGTATATGAGCTATTATGATGCGAGAAACTCAATTTAAACGATGGGTAGTAATTGCTACCGAAATATTTAATTTAATTTGTTGTTTTTTGACTTATTTGGATCTCGTGTCTGAAATAAATAATCATTATTATTATGTTCTTCGAAGGATGTTTCCTCATCGCTGATTGCATGTTAACTGATTTGGTGCGATGTCTCATATAATGAATTAACGAAATTATTTTTATTATAAAAGGTAGGGAATTCATTCTTACGCTCCACAGAGACCACCCGGCAAAGTAGCTTAAGCTCTAACACATTAAGTTAGAGTCAATTTTTCATAGGCAACGTTTACGGCGAAACCTCGATTCCTCTTAATTTCACTTATAAAGTCGAACATTTCCTCGAGTCGCAGCCGTTTCTAATTACAAACTTAATAAATTACCTGCTCGGCGGCCTGCTCGGCACCAGAATAAAAAAAGCTCGTTCGTTAATTACTCTCTTTGAGAATAGACTGATATTGCGCCGTCTGTGCTGAACTCTCCCGTAATTTGTGCCAAAAGCATTAGGTCCGCCGAATTTGCGTATAGGCTAACTTTTCTTCACGTTGCGGTGGCTACAATTTATTAGTAACTAGCTGTGCCCTCGACTTTGTTCGCCTGGATTTCCCGGTTTTGCAAAATTTTTCATTGATGCTCACCTTTTGGTCGTAGCGTGATGTTATTTAGCCTAAAACCTTTCTCACTAAATGGATCACCCCAGTATAGAGTATACTCTTGGGGTTGTAGTATAAAGAAATAAGCTGCAGAAGTATGTGTCCCTTTGCCAATAAAGGATCTCTAGATACATAAAAAAGTATAAAGAAAAAGGGAGATTGCTCGAACGTTCTAAAATGTGACTAATGGTGAATTGTACTACAAATTGTAATAGTTTTAATAAAAGTATTTTTATTAATTAACAGTGTTTAATTGAACTAATTAACATTCAATACATGGCGCAGTCATGGCTTTCGCCGGATTCAACCTACCAAATAAGTTGTCGGTCAGTGGAGATCTTGCTGAAAATTGGAGGCAATTTCGACAAGCTCTGGAAGTATTCCTCTTAGCATCTGGACTTGCTGACAGTAAAGACGATATAAAGCTAGCAATCCTTCTTAATGTAATTGGAGAAGATTGATTAAAAATATATAATAATTTGAAAACGACAGATTTAAAATACAAAGATGTTCTCAAAGAATTCCAAACATACTGCGAACCTAAAAGGAATATACTACATTCAAGGTACATTTTTTAATGTAGGAAACAAGATATCAATGAGCCGTTCGATAGTTTTTTGAATGACGTCAAGAAGCTGGCTAAAAGTTGTAACTTTGGTACATTTGAAGATGAGGCAATAAGGGATAGATAAATTTTTGGCAGCGTTGACAGTGAAACCCAAAAGAGAATAATGTTGGAGAGCACGGATGATTTGAAATTAGAAGAAGCTATTAAGAAATTAAGAATAGCTGAGATTGAAAAAAAACCGAATAAAAGTGCTTCAAAAAGATAGTATTGTAGCGGTTGCAGTTGACAAGATAAAAACTGTAAGCAAAGAAAATAATATTAGGTGCAAATGGTGTGGCCAGAAACATGAGCTAAAAATGGAGACGTGTCCAGCAAGGGGTAAAATGTGCACAAAATGTAAAAAATTAAACCATTTTGCAACAGTCTGTCGCACTAAGTTTGTAAAAGAAGTAACTAAGATAGACAGTGAAGATGAGGATTTTTATATTAACTCTGTAAGTAACATATCTGTAAATAAAATATCTGCAAATTGGTCACAAGATCTATTGTTAGAAGATTCTGTTATATGTAATTTTAAGTTAGATACTGGTGCAGATGTAAATTTAATTCCCTTATGTGTATATAGAAGAGTATGTTTAAATAAGGAGGTAAAATTATATAAATCTAAATATTCATTAACTGCTTACAATAAGACAGGTATAAAGTCATATGGATCTTTTTTATTAGATGTAAAACTAAACAACAAATCATTTCTGATTGATTTTATAATTACCAGTTCAGGTTTTCAACCAACTCTAGGACGGAGCAGTTGTATTCATTTGGGATTGATCGAAAGGAAATTTATCAGTACCATAGATTCAAATAATGTAAATCTAGAAAAACAAAGATTATTATCTCACTATAGTAATGTTTTCACAGGCTTAGGAAGCTTTCCAATATCATGTGAAATACTATTGAAAGCAGGCTCCAAAGCAGTTTCAAAGCCACCACATAGAGTGCCGTTGAAACTTAAAGAAAAACTTAAGGAAGAGTTGGATCGTCTGGTTCTAAAAGGTATTATTTCCAAAGTACATACTGCAACAGAATGGGTCAACAGGGTTGTGATTGTAGAAAAAGATGAGAATTCGATTCGTTTATGCTTAGACCCTCGAGAGCTAAATAAATGTATACTAAAAAAGTATTATGAAATTCCTACAATTAATGATTTGAAAACTAAGATCTGCAATGCTAAATATTTTTCTGTCTTAGATTTGAAAGAATCTTTTTGGCAAATAAGACTGACTGACAGCAGTAAAAGCTTGTGTACATTTTCTACAGTCTTTGGTACTTATAGATTTAATGTTCTACCATATGGTTTAGATATATCGGCAGAAATTTTTCAAGAATATTGTGAAAACTGCTTTAAAGACATTAATAATATATTTATCTATATCGATGACGTTTCGATTTTTGGTAAAACCAAGGACGAACATGATAAAGCACTTCATGAAGTTTTAGATAGGGCTAGTAAATTAAATATTAAATTCAATTTAAAAAAATTTCAATACCTTCCTAACATTGTTAAATATTATGATGATATAAAAGCTTAAAAAAGTTTTTTAAATAATTTTACTTGTTTTCAATGCAATATTGAACTCCTTTAGGTAACGATTCATTTACTATTGCGTTTTGTATAAGGTGATGAATTTGCATTAAAACTGTATAATTTATTTATTTGTGTTATTTCATGTGAAATAAACTTTATTCATTTAATTTTAATTTAGATATCATGTTTCATAGTAACATTTACTGCTTATGACCTATACAGTTGATATCCCAAAAGAAATAATGTAAGTTTTAATTTTCAATACGACCGGTTCAATTCCCGAACTGAATACAAGGTTTTTTAAAATTTATGTACTTATGCAGTTTTTCTTGTCACTAAAATAGATGATATGGTTCCTAAGAACAGATCTTTGTTTGTCTTATGCTTTGCAGGACAACGTCTGCCGGGCCCACTAGAGCACAATAAAAATCTGTAAACTGATAAATAAATAAGAAAATGAAAGGTCTATTCGCACAATATTTCGCTTTCCATAAAGCAGGGTTTCTTAAATTAGGATCCACGGACCCCTTAGGGGTCCGTAGCATGTGTATCATGGGTCCGCAGTAGGTCAGTCTGTAAACATACTCGTATTTACTAGGAAAGTGTGTAGCAAGCTTGACGTAAACATGACATGCGCCTTGCGTTGTTGAAGGAAATCCCACAATTTAATGTTCTCATCGAGGCCAAACTGCAAACAGTAGCACCCTTACTCATCAACTTAGCAGTAGGTGTAATGAAAACACGACTAGAAGTATTTTTTATTTATATAAATAAGGCTTTTTTCATTTCCTAAAATATTTTTGACAGTGTCCGTGGAATTGTTTATATTGTGAAAGTAGTCCGTGACCGCAAAAAAATTAAGAAGACCCTGTAGGCTTAAAACAGAGACAAAAAATTAGACTTTCTGAGTTTTTTACCAGCTCTCCCAACATCCGAACAGATGTAGAGTCAACTTTTTTCTAATTTTACTTATATTTGCATACATCTGAAGTGTGGTTGGGATGTAGGTAGAGTACCTAAAAGGATTAAAATAATTTATACTAATTAGCTATATTTTAAAATTAAATTATTGATTTTTTAGGTTTTTGTCTTTTGTTTGACGGCAATAAGGCCCGTAAGAGTATTATCTTGAATAAAGATTTTCCAGCTCTACCCCTCTCTCTTTCTACCTAATTTACGGTGCATACTCATGTCGTTATCTTAGAGATGTCTCAATTTTGTTATGGCTGAAACTTGATGCCGTTGCATCTGTGTTCAATGCTAATAAGGATAGACCTTTCTCTGTTTCTGTGACTAACTTCGCCATGACTAACTTTAGACGTTTGTTATAAACCAATAACTTTTACGTGCACAATAAAGTCTATCTGAGCTGTCATCCATTTGTGTTCTCGACGAATTCTGTTCTAAATTCAAATTGGCGAGAGAGCGCGCAGCTCCGCGTGTTTGAAATAAAGTCATTACCGGGGAATCCCGGAAAACTGTGAATAATGAGTCGGTATTCTGCGTCCTATGCCGCCGGATATCCGGGGCTTAAGGAATTACTCCAGAGATTGGCCCCGGGAAGAATCGGCGTGTGAAATTGGCTCGCGTTGCAACTCTCAACTCCCACCTGGCGAGACGTTTGAGGAGCACCTCCTTATTGGAATGTAAATTGCAAAGAGAATAGGTGAAAAAGTCATATGATTTCTAACTAGCTGCTGCTCGTGATTTCGTCTGCGTGGAGCTCAGTTATATGGCGAGTTCGGTTAAGTATAATATCACGCGTTCCCTGGGCAACTCAAATTGGCATATCTCGTTCCTTAGCGGCTTAGGCGTTAAAGCGGAACAGACTGACAGACAGTTACTTTCGCATTTATGATATAAGTAAGGGTATGGGTATGGAAGCCGATGGCAATTTGATCTATCTTAATAAAACTTTTTATTTGATATTTACCTTCATCATCATCACAGCCCATATACGTCCCCACCGAGGGGCTCGAGCCTACCCTATATTAGGGTGATTAGGCCTTAGTCAACCACGCTGGCCCAGTGCGGATTGGTCGACTTCACATACACCATTGAATTTCTTCGCAGATGTATGCAGGTTGCCTCACGATGTTTTCCTTCACCGTAGGAGCGTCAGACAAATGTACATATGAAATTCGAAACGAAAAACACATTGGTACATGGCGGGTCTCGAACCCCGACCCCCCGATTGGAAGGCAAGTGCCGAGTCCACTGCGCCACCGACGCGATATTTACCTTACACTAGATAAATTGTGTCATTGGCTTGCTGCTTGCCATATGAAAGTCATCATCATCATCATCACAACTCATATACGTCCCCACTGACGAGCTCGAGGCTACCCTATGTTAGGGCGACTAGGCCTTAGTCAAATCACGCTGGCCCAGTGCGGATTGGTTGACTTCACATACACCATTGAATTTCTTCGCAGATGTATGCAGGTTGCCTCACGATGTTTTCCTTCACCTTTGGAGTGTCAGACAAATGTACATATGAGACACGAAAAATACATTGGTACATGGCGGTCTCGAACCCTGACCTCCCTATTGGAAGACAAATGCCGAGTCCACTGCGCCACCGACGCTCCTATATGAAAGTAATGTATTATATTTGTATATTGTTTTTGTACAGAGCCATATTTAATATCTACCTGATTCACTTTCTTCCGGCCACACTTGGGATGGTGCAGAGAAAGGAAGTGGTACACATGTATCGAGAAATAAATGAGATGACATACAGAGTGAATTTTTACGTGTGCCTGGATGACCAAATTTAAAACTGTTATAGATATCGAAAAATACCCAAGATGGTCTCGGCACCGATTTTTATTAAAACTAAAACTTTATCATTGAAAAAATTAGGAAAAAATAATCAGCTGTATTATTACACCAACCGATACGTGTATAAGGACCAAATGTCAAAAATGAGCCCTTTCCTTTAGTTTCCAATATGATATTACCTCCCAGAATTTGGCCCCTATGAGCGATATGACTATAGGATGTGTGGCTTTTTTTAAATTCAGCGGGTTCAATTCCCAGCTAGGAAATGAATTTTTCAAAAATCGAATGATTCTAGTTCTTATTATAATCGGTCGCGAGACTTCTTTGATTGACGATTTTAAGTGCCCGCAAGGGTCTATGAAATAAAGTACTTTTGAATTTGATTTTTTGATTATGAGCATATTTTTGCTATCTGTAATAGTTTCGATTTGTCCATCCAGGATCCAGGCACACTTGGAAAATTCACATAATTCCAACACATTAATAAAATACTAAATGACCCGGCCACGCGTTGCACTGGCCTAGTAGTTATAGTGCGTTGGATCAATGTCACACTAAATTTCCTAATGTAGTTAAATTAATAATCAAAAATAAATATACGTCGGCAAGCGAAGTGTAGGACGCCCTCAGACTAGGTGGATCGAAGATCTTCGCAAGGTGGCTGGCAAAAACTGGATCAGAGTAGCCGCGGATCGTGCTCAGTGGCGTGCACTTGAAGAGGCCTATGTCCAGCAGTGGACATGTGTAGGATGATGATGATGATGAATAAATATAAACACATTCTCATAAAAAACATACGAGTACATGACGAGGAATAGACTGTAGCTTAAAGAAACAGCTCCACTTACTGGATGGTTTTGTTACCCAATCTAGACGACAAATTTTTGTGTCGATCAATTAACTTAAACAGCTATTTGTTTAAAACTAGTGGAACTAACAAATCTATATAAATAAAAATGGATCTTCTAAATGTATGTACTTACGCCCATAACTTTCGAACGAGTGCACCAAATTGGATGATTCTTGGTTTTATGTATTCGTTATTGTTAGGACAAGGTTTGTGTAATATAAAAATTACAATAATTTAAACAAACATTTCAGTAATTTTGTTAAAAGACATGGCGATACAAAGTACGCCGGGTCAGCTAGTAATATATATTAAGGTCAATAGTTGAGATAAAAATCTCCTATCCTATTTCTTAAGTGGGACCAAATTACATTCAGTGAGGCAAATTTCATCAAAATTAGTTTAATAGTTTCGGAGTTTATCGACGCCAAACACCGTGGCGCGAGATTTTTATATATCTCGATTTACTTGTAATAAACTAATATACACCGTGTTTGGTCAATACCCTATCAAGCCGAAGCCTATCCATGTTAACATAGTCATTAGAAGTGAGGGCGTCATTGCAAACCCGAAATTAAAATTAATTTTGAAATTCTCCATACAAATAATTGGGTTTGTGAAGAAAAGCGCATGGGAAATTCGAAAATTAATTTTCCAATTTCGAATTTTTAATGACGTCATATCTTTTATATGACTATAACTAAACACAGTATATCTAAAATTCCTTAAAGAATCAGATTCATTCGCTTTAATTCTGCTCATTATAGAAACTTTGCAGGTTATTTTTAAAACTGAGCCGACTTGAGTATTAGGTATAATAAACTCAAACTCAAAACTCAAACTCAAAAAAATCTTTATTCAATATAGACCTTTACAGGCACTTATTGACGTCAAAATAAAAACATAAAAATCTTCAACCAAGAATCTAATTAACTAAATTATTTAATCCTTGTATGTACACACACCCCAACCATTATTAAGATGTGTGCAAATACAAGTCAAATGAAAAAAAAAAAAATTTACTCTACACCTGTTCGGAAATTGGGAGAGCCTTCTCAAGAAGAACAGGCAAGAAACTCGGAAGGTCTTGTATTTTTTTTGTCTCCTCTTTTAAAATGCCAACATTACAATATTATATTTCACAAACATTTTTTTAAATAATATAGAAATGCCTGTCGGTGTGAGTGGAACAGTTACTCGAATGAAATTTATCCCACTATCACAAAGTGTTAACACCCTTTAAACGTCAATTATCACATTTTTTGTCAATCCCAAGCAGTTTTATCTGTCATATAATCAGACACTTTATAATATGCTTTTTTCATAAGTGCGCCCTTGATAGCGACTTTAAATTTATTCAAGTTAAGTGCTTTAATATTATTTGGGATTTTATTGTAGAAACGTACACAAAGGCCTTTGAAAGAATTATTAATTTTTTTAAGCCTAGTATTTGGTAACGCTAACATATTCTTTTGCCTAGTATTTACTGAATGAATATCACTGTTTTTACAAAACGAATGTATATTTTTATGAACATATACTATATTCTCGTAAATATATTGCGACGCGACGGTCATAATACCAATTTCTTTAAATTTTTCTCTCAAAGAGTCTCTTATTTTAAGGTTATAAATAGCACGAATAGCCCTTTTTTGCAGCACAAAAACAGTCTGAATGTCGGCAGCATTTCCCCACAGCAAAATGCCATACGACATCACACTATGAAAATAGGCAAAGTATACAAGTCTTGCTGTATCAACATCAGTCAGCTGACGTATTTTCCATACAGCTTAGGCTGCAGAACTAAGTCTCTTCGACAATTTATCAATATGTGGGCCCCACTGAAGCTTTGAATCTAAAGTAATACCAAGAAATACTACGGTATCCACAAGGTCCACATTTTTATGCTTTATGTTAACAGTGGTGTGAACCTCTTTAACATTGGGTAAAACAAATTTTATACATTTAGTTTTCCCTTCATTGAGGCACAAGTTATTCGCATTAAACCAGTAAACTATTCTTGAGATAGAACTATTTACATCGTCATAAATTTGCAATCGTCTTTTAATTTTAAACATAAGTGAAGTATCATCTGCAAATAATACAATCTCATGCCTGTCTTGTACAAAAGCAGGCAAGTCATTTATATATATTATATTAAAAATAGAAAAGGACCAAGAATTGAACCCTGCGGAACTCCCATTTTAACCGAGGCGCCCTGGGACCTCTCCCCGTTGACGTCTACTTTCTGAATCCTCTCAGTCAAATAGGAGACGAGTAAATCCAGAACAGTGTCGCGAAATCCATAGTAGTGTAATTTCCTGATCAGGGTGTCATGATGAACGCAATCAAACGCCTTGGACAAGTCACAAAAAACGCCCAGCGCATCATGTGGGTCCTCCCAGGCCTCATATATATTTTGTATTAACTCAACACCAGCATCAGTTGTTGAGCGACCCTTTCTAAAACCAAATTGTTTACAGTGTAGAAGATTATTTCTGTTAAAAAAGCTTTGCATTTGTTCCAACATTATTTTTTCAAAGATTTTGCTAAAAGTAGGTAGCACAGAGATAGGTCTAAAATTATTGGGGTCTGATGTGCTACCAGATTTGTGTAATGGAATAATTTTACTCAGTTTCATTAGATCAGGAAACACACCACAGTCAATGCAATCATTAAAAATACTAGCAAGTATTGGAGCTATTGTTTCTATTACAGATTGGGAAACATCTACAGAGTTGCCCCACAGATCCACGGTTTTCTTTTTATACAGCGTTTTAAATGACTTTATTAAATCATTTGCACAAATCGTACCATCAGTTCAAGAAAGGCATAAGTGTTCTTACGTTGAATTTTAGGTAATAAATGCATTGAAAAGAGCAACTCAAACTACGTATGGTGAATTTATTTGGTATTTTTATCATTAATCTTGGTGATTTTATTCAAGAAATACTAAAATACGTTGTTAGTCTTCAGAGATTTTTTTATTGGGAATAAAAAGAATACATTGACTTACGCCAAATTATTAACAATGATCAAAACATAAAGACTTATATGATATTTATGTGTACCTTAATTTATTCTCGAAGTAAAGTAACAGTTTTAATAGACTTTATGCATTTTTTTTTATTTTTCATTTCACAGTTATGCACGATAATGTTGTTTATTCATACATTCAAAAATTGTTATGTTATCCATTAACAGTTTTATTTACCTAAAATTTTATTTTTTCTTGAGCAGTAACGATTACTGCGTTCTTGCCTTGGAAAGAAATGTAGGAACTATAAGTAAATATTGTTACGTTTGGTTATTTCTTTTAAATTCTGAGTAATAGTGAGTACGTCGGTGCGGGACGAGGGAAAGGGCGTGGTAATCGAGCTCTCTCCGCCCGCGCGCTCGCGCTGCACAGCAGTGTTTGCTGTAAAGTCAAGGTAATACATAGTGTTAGTATACGCTACCTATTCCAAACAAACCTAAATATCATGAACAAAGGCACAGAACCAACCTTTGTAAGCTCTAGGTATCAAACCATCATTGACATTACTTTGGCAACACACACGGCGGCGAACCTTATTACAGGTTGGCATGTATCGAGCGAACCATCCTTCGCGGACTACCGTCGAGTGTGTTTTCAATTGCTCTATGAATTACCAGACCCTGCTCCTTATCGCAACCCCCGTAAAACAAACATAGCAAGGTACACTAACACATAACAAAAGCACTAGACGAAACGCATGGCAGCGGCGAAACACCTAGCACGAACAGTATTGAAGAAAAAGTACAACTCCTCACTTCAGCAATAGTCAGAAGTTACGAGTTGGCATGCCCGATGTCTATTTATTTATTTGTTTGTTTGTTTGTTTGTTTATTTATTTACAGTGTAAACTTACAGCTAGATCTAACCAACACGCTTACAATGTTACTCACTTAATTAAGTTACTTAAAATTATGAAAACACACAAATATATAATTACAAACAACATATAAACTAACTTAAGCAATAATACAATTACACATAACAAATAAACCTCACAAATTTTCTGACTAATGACCCAAGAGTGTCAACAAATATATCGGCATCCGGGACCTCAACAAGGAAATTGTTGAGAAGGCGGAGAGCTCGAGCAGTAGGGCTATTACTAGCATGTTGTGTACGTAAGGCACCCGGAAACGCAAACAATAAGTGTCGCCTGCGACCAGATCCCCGCATATAATTATTAGGTACGTACAATCCTATTCGCCCAACAGTAACAGGGTCATCTATACTGTTTTGCAATATTAAGCAATATTGGACGAATAATTGTACTTTTCGTCTAAGCTGCAAAGTATCCAGGCTCACCATTCCGGCTACGAACAAAGATGGATACAAAAATGGGTAGCGGCCATGCATCTTTTTGTATAAAAAGCGTGCAAACTTTTTATTAATTTTTTCTATTATTAGTGTATGCTTTGCTGTGCTTGGATCCCAGACTATTGAGCAATACTCCAACTTGCTGCGAACGTAAGCGCTATATAGTAATATAGCTATTCTGGGGTCACGAAACTGTGAGGCTGTGCGCATAATAAAACCCAAGGTTTTGCTGGCTTGTTTTACTATATCAACAATGTGACTAGTGAAGGTTAATTTCTGGTCAAGCTTTATCCCAAGATCACGAACTTCTGCTACTCTACTGAGGGATACTCCTGCCATATTGTAGTCAGACAGGATTGGTTGACGCGACCGAGAGAATGTTATAACATTACACTTAGAAGAGTTTAATGACATTCTGTTTACAGATGTCCATCTTACAACTGCGTCTATATCCTTTTGCAACAGTACACCGTCATTGAGATCTGCCACAGGGAAAAACAGTTTTAAATCATCCGCAAACAACAAACACTTCGCTGAAGATACAACTTCAGGAAGGTCATTTATCATTATGGAAAAGAGAGTTGGTCCCAATGTGCTCCCCTGACTCACACCAGAGCGTGTATAGTACTCTGTGGATTGGCAGCCAAATAGTTGGACATATTGCTTTCGATCCCTAAGATAATGGGCAAAAAAGGATAATAATTTCGGCGCGAAACCTATAGAAGAAAGCTTACGCAATAAGATGTCATTGTCCACCAGATCGAACGCCCTCTTTAGGTCGAAGTATGCGACATCAACCTGTCGCCCCTTGTCCATTTCAAATGCGATATCATCCACCATACACACCAGGTTAGTTGACGTGGACCTACCTCTCCGAAAACCATGTTGGGCGTCTGACAATCTCGAACTGACTTGGGGGATAATTAATTGATTCAGTACTCTTTCAAATAACTTACCGAAATTAGACATCACAGCTATTGGTCGGAAACATGTAAAATCTTGCGGCGAAACACCCTTCGGTATAGGTGTTACTCTGGATACTTTCCATGATCTAGGAAAAACACCACTTTGCAAAGATAAGTTATAAATGTGAAGTAGAGGGCATTCTAAGGCAGAGATACAATCCTTAACCAAAAAAGAAGGCAAACCATCCGGGCCAGAAACCGTGGATGACTTGAGATGTTTTGCTGCGCGTCGTAATTCGTCAGGGGTTATGACATCGACCCTAACTCGAACATCATCACCATTGCATGCAGCGCTCTCCTCTGCCAATTGAGCATCCAGAATCGGCAACTCAGGGAGAAAGACAGAACCAAAAAACTTTGCAAAGTGGTTAACTACCTCCTGTTTTGTAAGCTGTGCAGCGAAGTTAGAGAACTGAGAGTCAAATTGGTTGTTTCTGCGCCTTTTGCGAACATAAGTCCAGAATGTTTTAGGGTCGCGCTTTATATTATTTTCCATTGCCTTTATATGAATAGAATAATCTCTACTAATTAATTTTTTTACGACCTGTCTGTAATATTTGAACAGCTCTTGATTAAATTCTAGTTTATTGCATTTATATTTTTTTAAATTGAAATGTTTGAGAGTAATGTAATGTTTCAATTCGGAACTAAACCATTCAGGATATGTATGACCAGCTGGACGAGATGACCCCTGAATACGGTAGGGTACGTTTTTTTGAAGAACAGCGTTAATCTCAGCATAGAGTGCATCAACCGCCTGGTCAACCTCGGTATGTTGGACAACACTAGACCAATCCAAGCTCAACAAATCCGCATATAATTGTGGAAAGTTGGCTTTGCGAAAATCCCACTGTAAAGTGACTGGTGTATTCGTAGCAGTAGGCGAGTCATTGGAAAGAACAGAAATCCTGTCGTGTGGAAATAAAAGTTTCACTTCCAGTGATGGGTGGTACAAATCAATGGGAACCAACGATTCAACTTTCCCAACTGAAACAATATCAGGTCTTCTATTCGTAAGCACCAAGTCCAGAATGCCTCCATATACATTACAAACATTATTAATTTGACTAACTCTACAAAATTCAAGAAAATTATCAAATTGTAATTTTACATTATTGGAAAATGAATTTAAATTAAAATCACCAATTACTATACAATCCATACAGGGGAACTTGCAAATCGCATTTTCGATACATGTTAATATATTATTATATTGTTCTTCGTTATAACTAGGTGGTATATAAGCAACACAAATCAACAGTTTGACACCTTTGCAAGATACAGTGGCAAATAGCAGTTCCTTGTCTTCCGTTAAACCGTCGATATCAGTAACGGAATGTACTTTATACTTCTCTTTTACTGCTAATAAAATGCCACCCCATCCAACATTATTTTTCCTGTCTTTCCGTAGAACAATATAATCAGACGGAAATAATTCACTATTAAAAACAGAATCAGTAAGAAAGGTTTCTGTTAATGCTATAAAATCATAATTGCATGTAAGTAGATTATTATAAAACGCATGAGTTTTACTTCTTAAGCCCCTTACATTCTGGTAGTACATATATGCAGTTTTCTTTTTGTTATGACACCTCTTTATTTTTGGCTCGAAAATTCTGTCTCCATGGCTTAATACATATGTCTTCTACCCAATTCTCCGATGACATCACGGTGTTCGCCAGCTTGGGTGGAACACCAAGCTTAAATGAAGCATAATTGCCGCGAGGCTTAAGAGCTTGAACAGTACACAAATCACCTGAGCAAATTTTATTTAAATGAGATCTAACTTGTTCTTCAGTAGTACCGACCTTGACGTAAAACAAATGCAGGTATCTTATCCTAGTAGAAGCTTCAAGTGCAGACGAGTCGGGAGAAGCCGTCCCACGGGTTATTTGTATCGTTGAATTACGGGACTTTTTACGTGTTACTTCAATCCACTCCCGTAGCTCGCTGTTACCCTCTTCTTTATTCCTGACTGATAGATTTCCAGGTTCCAATCCAGACGAAGACAATTGCGGATTAGAAAAGTGGGTCAAGTTGGACGTCCGAATTGTCTGTGCTTGATGAACAGACTCTGTGGTTAACTTAGGCGGTAGTTCAGCTTGAACTGATGTACCAGGTTGAACTGATGAGCATGTCGATTGTTTTTTATTATTTCTGGCTCTTTTTGGTTTAGTTATTAGATTTTCGGCAGATCCCAAATGAAGTTCGACTGAATCTTCAGTTACGCACACTGGAGATATACCAAAAGACCTCAACAAGAATCTCCGGTGGGGGCCAGAACTTGAAAGGCTGCGGAAAAAAACTTAGGGCACTCTTCAATAGAGCAAAAAATACAAGAACTCCCGATGACTGGGACAACGATGCGCAGAGACACTACAAGAAGAAAATCAGATTCCAGAGAACGGAAGCCTGGCAAAACTTCTGCAGCAGCATAAACTCAACAAACCAAGCCGCCAGAATAAAGAAAGTATTGTCCAAGGGAAACAAAGACCTCCTTGGCAACATCAAAAAAGTCGACGGCACTTATACTAAATCTGAAGAAGAAACCAGTGCGGCAATGCTGGAAACACACTTTCTTGCGAAATTGCGTCACACCTGGATTGTCAAATTGCGTCACACCTGGAATGGTTCGACGAGCACTACAGCACCCCGTCAACCGAAGAATGGGAGGCTGCCTGCAAAGTAGTAACTGCGGATAAAATAGAGAAGGCTATAAAGAGCTTTAAAGCCTTTAAATCCGCAGGACTGGACGGAATATTCCCAGCACTGCTACAATGGCAGCCTAACTTAGTAATAAAACACTTAAAACCTATATTTAAGGCTTGCATAGCCTTCAAATATATTCCCAAACAATGGAGAGAGGCGAAGGTAGTATTCATACCCAAACCAGGAAAAGAAGACTACACTACGGTGAAATCATTCAGACCAATAAGTCTAACATCATTCTTGCTCAAAACACTGGAGAGATTGGTAGACAGACACCTAAGGGATGAAGCACTCCAGGAAAGACCCTTACATCCCCAACAACACGCCTATCGGAAAGGCAGGTCCACAGAGTCGGCACTACATATGGTGGTCCGTAAAATAGAGTCGGCCATACACAACCAATCCTCAGCCCTAGGTGCCTTCATAGACACAGAAGCAGCCTTCGACAAAACAATGCACAATGGCATTAACCATGCCCTTCAAAAGTACGATATAGAACCAGCAGTAATAAAATGGATCACCGAGCTGGTAAGCAAGAGGGCAGTTCAGATAGTGGGGAATAACACCGTTAGAGCAAAAGTGGTTAAAGGATGTCCCCAAGGGGAAATAAGCAGTTGCTTATTTAATTTTTTTAAAGCAGAAGCTGACAGAGGCCCTACATCTCTTTTATTATATTCGGACAACTGTTCTGGTCAGAACAGAAATAGATTTGTTTTTACTAGGTACCTATACGTATCACGAACTTCAAACATAGAATTTGTTCATAGAGTTTTACAAACTGGTCATACGCAGAACGAGGGTGACTCTATGCATGCTTGTGTAGAAAAAAATATGAAGAACAAAACAATTTACACACCTGACCAGTTATCTATCTATCTATATAAATAAAAATGGATCTTCGAAATGTATGTACGCCCATAACTTTCGAACGACTGCACCAAATTGCGTGATTCTTGGTTTTATGTATTCGTTATTGTTAGGACAAGATTTATATAATATAAAAATTACAATAATTTAAACAAACATTTCAGTAATTTAGTTAAAATACATGGCGATACAAAGTACGCCGGGTCAGTATGAAATAATTATGAACTCTAAAGTTCACAATAAATTTATAGTTAATGAAATATCACAGGCAGATTTTTACAATTTTAAAACTCAAGTAGCGTCTAATAAAAATTGGTTGCAAGATACAAATGGAATTAAAATATTTTTTTACAATTTACAAGCTTTTGCTTCTTTAGATAAAGATTAACCTTTCCCATTGTGATAGGAAGACAGATAATTTTACATTATGTCAGGCAAATATAAGGCTTTCATAAGGTTACTAAACTTTCATAAGGCTTCTTTTATATGTATGTAGTTTAAAACTAAGTAATTACGTAGTTACTATTAAAGGGTAATTATTCTGTGATGATGATAAAGAACTGCAATAATATATTGTAAACTTAAGGTTAAAATAATTGTTATTTTCTGTTCGTTTCTTTGTAAAATATGTTTAATTGACTCGTATTAAATAACTTATTGAAGCAAAAGATAAAGAAGATAAAAAAGATTATACTTGTGAATTTCTAAAAAAGTATTAGTAGATTTTATGGAAAATTAAGTTTGAGAATTAAGACTTACATTATTAGTAGAAGTATAAGAGTTTTTTAACAGCGGTTTTCTTTTGACTATTTTTTTAAGATTGATTTTCAATTTTATCACAAATAATAATTATTAGGTATTTCATTAAAATATATTTTCCTAGATTCTTTCGATTGAATTTTCATCATCATCATAATAATAAAATAATTACAAGTAATGAAGATAACTAATGTTTTTATTTTTAATATTTATACTTTTAAGTATAAAGACGTCTTAGAAGTTATTGAAGTGGAAAATATTGTTTCATTTTTAAACAGCTGTTAATTTTTTATTATATTGTTTGACGATTTTTCTTGATTTTATTATGGAAGCTATAATTATCGTTATTGTATTGAAAATTTTGTAGAACAGAGTACAATCTTTGAATTTCATCATATTTGTTATAATTTTGATAATTAAGAAAAGAAATGATAACAAAATCTTTATGACTTTTTTTGCTGTGCCAAAAATATATCACTACAAAACAACTACAGATACACAAAAAATATATTTCTGGGACAAATAATAAAACATAGTTATATTGTTTACTAGAATGAATGTAAATAATTTACGAAGATAATAAAGTCATAAATTAGGGATACGAAGTCAAAACAAAAAAAAATTAAAGGCAAAAACGCTGTAATGCCATTTACTCTGTCCACAATTGTAGAGTAAAAAAACTGTAATACATTTTATATTAATTAGGTATACATTTTTTTGCGGAAAAGGAACATAAAGACTAATGATTGGGAAATCCTTTTTTAACTTATTCGAAAAAGTAGCGTAAAAATTTAAACTTAATTTATTTCAATAATTATAAATGTTTACATTAATAAAAATTTGTGATAACCTGCATTAAATTTTTATCAATTTATTTATGTAAAAATCAGCTTCCTATCTTGTTTGGAATTTTTTTTATAGACATTTAAACAGTTTTTTTGCTCTCCTGTAAAGTTAACATTTTCATCTTATGCTTTTCTTGCTCTGAGGGTGCGAAATATGGGCAAATTTAAATTTATCATCACAAGTTTTAACATAATCTTTTAGAATAGATTCGGCTACAGTGGGGGAGGAATCCAAAGATTTTGTGATTGAAACTGGAATGTCAGTAAAGAATTTTTCAAATTCTGTAGCTACCTCAATATCTACTGTAACTTTCTTATTTTCAATATTTAAACAAAAATTGTTGTTATTAGTTTTTACTCTTCCGGTTTCATTATTAATAATGTTCCATGTCGTTTTAATTTTGTCACTACTATTTTTTATTTTAGAGCTTAAATAATTGGACTTTGCAAATTTACAAACTTTTTTAAATACTTTGGAATAAGTTTTTACATACAATTTAAATTGATCACTAGTATTTAATGAACGCTCATTGTAAAGTTCATAAAGTTTTATTCTGCTTTTGTGAATACCTGGTGTGGCCCATTCACTAAAAGCTAATCTACCATTGACTGAGATGGTTTTTGGAACAAAGATATTTTTAAATTCACAACAAAATGTGTTAAAAAAGTTTTCATACAATTTATTTGGGTCTTCGTCATAATCAATATACTTTAAATTAATACCAAGATTATTATTGAAACGCTCCAAGCGGCCAGCAGTCTTTGGTACAACAGTGATATTCTTTTTCGCCATAAGCTTACATTTGTAAGGTATAGTAACAAATTGACCAGAGTGGTCAGATTCTAAGTTATTAAAAACATTTTGTGCTAATGGTTCTATGTCAGTATAAATATTATCAATGCATGTGGCAGAAAACTCAGTAATTCGTGTTGGCTCCAGAAATAAGTTTTTAAGATTATATGACTGAAACAAATTTTTAATTCTCATACATAAACTAGAGTTTTCTAATAAGTTAATATTAAAATCTCCACAGACTAATATTTGTTTGCCTAAATAAATATATATAACATGAAAATTGTTTGTTGAACAGATGTTTTTAATTAATGCAGATTAACATGATATTAAATGAACAAATGCATGTGGGCAGGACATTTCCGGAATAAATCGCGTAACGTTAACCTAAGTTTGTTTTGAACCGCAGCCCGATTGAAATTCCAGGCCCAGCAACCCGCGCCCTGCGGTCGGGTCTCTATCTCCATAGGTGGGCTGCCGAAGGTGCTATTAAAATATGCGGAGTGGACTCAAACGTGCTACCTACATTCCCAGTCGGCAAGAATGCGCCTAAACAATCTGTATATTAGTAACTGACCTCTGTATACATCGTTTGGAGTGCAAATCATAAGTCAGTTTTATTTACCTGTTAAGGCCTCGGTACCGTGAAAGTTTTGGGATAAAAATCGGCTAACGCTATTTCTAATGTTAAGTTTGCATTGGTTTAATTTGCATATTGAACAAATCGCTTCAACTTAAGAATTACAAACAACTTCTCTACTTACCACTAGTAGATATTAAAGTAATTTAATGCGTACTTAATAAGTGGCCGTTGAAATTCTTTCTTTCTTTCGAATGCTTCAAAAATAATGGCCAGAAAGTATGGAACACTCCCCAAAGTCCTGATTTACTTAAACTTGCAAAAGAGAAAGCGAATTGTTTCATTGGATCCGCTTAATTCCCATTACATAGCCGCTGCCTCGTCATTGAATCCTAACTAGATTCCCTGTAATGCCTTTATTTTGACAAGGACCTTTGAAACCTTCGCACGCTCCCAATGACCTTTGGCGTCAATCAAAGTATGGTGTAAGGAAGCTACGCGCGCGTGGTCACGAAACGAGCGGCCCAAAGTATTAATACGGTGGTTCATAGTTACCACTGGTATATAGGTAAAACTCTTTCCGCAAACGCCATCACCATATTTTTGTTGAAAATTTCGTATTCAGTAGCCTTAGAAACAATAATTTTGAAAACTAGACAAAGCATTTTTCAAATTGGTGACTTCAGCAGAGTACAGCGATGTGTAGAGCGATTGAACTTTAAGAACTTGTGTCAACATATTCAATCAAATAAAGATATCTTTCATTCCGAATTATCTCAACTACTGCTGTGAGCGTAGTAGATGTTCACAGCAGTGGAATACTGCGAACTCAGTTTCGCCTTAATTTAGTTTTAGAGTTTTATATTGTATTGTGAATTATAGTTGTGTTATAAAAATATTTGTAAGCAACTTTGTTCTCTTTTTAGATTTTCTTGTAAACTTTGACTTATTTATGTTGGAATAGTAAAAAATAAAAGGGAGTATGGTAAATATTTATTTTTTATAATTTCTAGTTGATTTTACGGCTGAAAACGTAGTTGTACTTAAAATTACCCAAAATGAGCCATTATATTTTAATTTTGAATGTTTCTAGAATTATTATAAAAAAGTGGCTTATATTATTATTATTATATATTATATGTATAATAGGGGTCATTTTAGGGGTAAACATCGCGAAACGCTTAAATTTGATTTTGAAGTTATTCAGATTATAAATGAAACTTACCTTATCTATTTAACCTATTGACCTCTATTTCATCTCTTTAAAATTTCGGTTTCGAAAATTAATAAAATTTGGGCGAGTTGCTTAAGAGTGAAATATTGAATTGGGTCAGTTGCTTAAACTGTCGCAAAATTTGCGAAATTTTTCATCAGTTGGGTTATATGAATTTTTTATTAATTATCTTATTTAGTTACTTGTTTTAAATATATTTACAAAAATGTCACAATTAACCTTAATCTACTTATTGTACAAATGTATAGTGTAAAAAAGCCAGACTACACGCTCGTTTTATAGCCACACCGCAAATCGTAAGGCGAGGCATTTGATCCGCGCCGCTTGCCTTTGTAGTCGTAAAGCCGCTGCCGCCTCGAAGTAGGCGATTGGCCTGCAGAGCGTTTTGCTCGTTGCCTATTGAAGTTTCTAAAGAAAAATAATTCGCCTTGTCAGCCTCAGGGCGGAATACTTTTGTTTGAGAATTGGATAGTATCATTCTGTCGGGGAGGCTCGCGAACCAGTTAATGGAATGATGTAGGGTTCTCCGCGCCATTTTATATCTGCGAAATTAATGTAAGGCATTTTTCTTCTCACTTTTTAAAGCGCTTTTTTCTGCTTGGCTTGGTGTGAAGAGGATTAGATTTATTTTAAATCCGCCTGGTAATATAAATAACGACAGTAATCCCTTACCTTTGTCGTAAACTATACTGTAAGGAGTAGAAGGGCCTTTTTTGTCGGGTTAATATGCTTGATGTACTATTTAGCGTGCTATTGGCAGCGGATGTGTGATGGATTTACATTTAAAAAACTTGACTGCGTCTTGTAACTGCTCAACTCTAGATACTCGTACAGTCAGTTGCGTGCACAAGAGGACTTCGTTAAATTTCCACAACTTTGCTGTTCGCGTTAGCGAATCGTGATTTGAGATCTGGGCCCTGAATTGTGAATCGTGATCGGGGAACTCTCCCTACCAGCCATCACTCGAAAGATGCTGGCTAGTAATAGAGAATGGTAGCAGCGGAAAGAAGGCAGAAGCGAAGGAGCGACAAAATGATGCTTGCGCCTCTTTCTTCTCATTTGGCTGAGATGATTGTATCATCTCTACAGTATGGCTGATCGAAGTGCAAAAATTTGGATAAGAGAACTCCTTCTCTTGTTTTATGAGTGGTTATGACATCTAATTAATACAGATGGTGATGTTGTAAAAATGTAAAACAAACGCAAAATACAAGCTCAAAGGATAATTTTTTTTATTGCAAGTTGGCAAACAAGCAAACTGCCCACCTGATGGTAAGTAAAAAATATCTAAATAATAGTAAGGTAAATATCTTACCCTTCAAACCGGAACACAGCAATGCGAGCATTGCTGCTTTGCGGCAGAAATAGGTAAGAGGGAGGTACCCATATAAGAAATGATAAACTCAAAACAATTGCACTAGCCCGTCTGGCGAGCATGGTGATGGAAGGCCGATTTTTTCTCGTTTGAGGAGACAGCAAAATGAATCAAAGAAAGAAAATATTGTTGATTCAATATATCGAGAGAACAACAAAAGAGACGAAGAGCTTATTATAATTCTTATTAAAGATTTGATGAGGTTATAAAAGAGGTTATGAAAGTCCACCAGAGAGAGTCTTAGGGCCAGAGTCTTCTTCGCTTATTCTCTATCCTCTATCTTACCTACCAAGTGATGGGTTAAAGCCAAAATAACAGAGGATTGATCTAATACTGATAGATTTATTTAACAGCACATACATGGCACAGAGACTTCAGTGAGGTTATAATACAGGCCAATTATTACATACATTGCGAGCTATAATGCAACCAAGTAAGTTGTCACGTCTACAAAGACAGTGGCGCTATCTGGCGGTATTCTTTAGCACTAAACTGGTACACATAAATTGTTTGGTTTATACTGTTCTAACACCAAGCAGCGGTGCTTGCATCTCTGTGTTTCGGTTTGAGGGGTACGACAACAGGCATTATGATTGGATACTGTGACTTGATATCTTATGTTACATGTTGGCGGCTTGGCAACGTACGAGTACATGAGGGGTCTTTGTAGGTTTGTAAATTCACAAATCGTATACGAACTACATGTAGGTGATGCAGGCGAGTATAGCCACTTACCATGAGGTGGGCAGTAGTGTTTGCCAATTTATTGTATAAAAAATATTATTTTTTCAAAGATTTTATATTTTCTACCCAGTTTCTTGTTTCCTCATACAGCCTCATGGTAAGATATGACACAAACACTGGGGATTTCAAACATTTGATGACATGAAATTCTGATTGACTGCACCATAGTTTTGAATTAGCTTTATTTTTTGTGATAAAAACACGCGAAATGTTCACTAAGAAAAAATTAAAACCAGTGAAGTAAGTTACCTCTACTTTGGAATCACATATAAGTTTCTTGCCTACAGTGATGTAAGGAAATTTCTAGAAAGCTAGAAAAATGTAAGTCCGCTATCCATTACCGAGGATAGTGGGCTACGCAAACGATAAATTCCATATGCGCTCCGAAGAGTTAAAACTCGTAAAGGTATTGCCGAGGGTCGTTCGAATTTATTATTCCAGAAAACCAAATTCCGAACACATTTTATCAGGGTATCAGGTTACTTTTTACTGCCTACTAAAAATAAAACTAAAAATAAATCTACTCGAATATAACACGCCGATTGGTTCCTGGTGTAAAGGAGCCAAATATACTTGTAGGATTGCCACTTTGTATAGCAATGTCAATCCTTTGCACCAGCAACGAACCGTAGCAGTTGTCCATACTCTGATCTCACTTATAAACGCTATTGCCCCTTTACTTCAACTGCCTACGGTTCGCCATAACGAAAGGTACAAAAATAATCTAAAATGGAGTACTTTGTATGTTTGATTATTTGGATGAAGTTTCCACAGTCGACGCAGCAATACGAGCGGTGCGCCTCAGATCTCGATGACTTGAGGCGAAAGTGCTTACACATGTTGCGTTCCAGATTACAGATTTTTATCTGTGTTATGGAACCTGAGTAAGACCGTCAGGCCCTCTGCACGGCTAAGACCCGGTGATTCCAGGTCCCATGGAATATTGGTCGGAACTAACGCTCGCCTTACGACATTATTAAGCGCGTGGTGCCACGGGAATTCACCAGAGCAACGGGAACAGCTCAAAGGGTGAATACCTAAGGAGTCTACAAAGTTATTGCAAATGCATTGACGTGATTAACAAATCTTACAGCTTAAGTGGACACACTCAGGGCCACACACAGGGCGTTGTCATCTAGAAGTGTACCTATATGCGGTGATGGTAAAACGTAAAGTCACGCGCCAGACTCACGTCTTAAGACTTCTTTGAGTCTCGCTAGATTAATCAAATCGGAAGCGTTTTCCAGAAGTCTATCATGCAAAGTTTTGGCTCCAACACCGTCCCAAAGACGTTGGTCAACAAAGTAAATCTTCGAGTCTATTTGCTTCTGCCCTTTGTTGTTATGGCGACAAACTTAGATAAGACGGTGGTAGCTACCCTGGCGTGTTCAGTAGTCCTACCACCAACCAGACCGAGCGGAAAAATTGCAGGCTCCTATGGGGAATCGAACCCCGGAGTTCCCGATCAACACCCGCTGGTCTCAACCACTAGACTACTGAGGCGGTTACGGCTTTGTTTTACTATTTCTTTAAAAGCTTCATTTCTGGCCTGCGCGAATGAAGATGAAGTTAGGGCGATTTTCTAAAGTTCATAGTGCTCTACTCTTGAAGGCCTTTCATTTAATACCCATATTGCAAGGTTTGGAAACGAACTTTTATCCATTTTTTTGGCGGCGGCCATGTTGAATTTATGTCAATGTTGCTAGGTTCATAGTGCTCTACTCATCAAGGCCTTTGATTTGATACCCATAATGCTGGGTTTGGAAATGAACTTTTATCCGTTTTTTGAGCGGCGGCCATGTTGAATTTATGTCAATGTTACTAGGTTCATAGTGCTCTACTCATCATGGCCTTGCATTTGATACCCATATTGCTGGGTTTGGAAACGAACTTTTATCCGTTTTTTTTTGAGCGGCGACCATGGTTAATATATGGCGATTTTCCTAGCTTCATAATGTTCTACTCTTCAAGGCCTTTCATTTGATACCAATATTGCTAGGTTTGGAAACGAACTTTTATCCGCCTTTTGAGCGGCAGCTATGTTGAATTTACGTCAATATTGCCAGGTTCATATTGCTCTACTCATCGAGGCCTTTCATTTGATATGCATATTGCTGGGTTTGTAAACGAACTTTTATCAGCAGTCATGTCGAATTAGGTCAACGTGGATAGGTTTAATGTGTTTTACTCTTTAGGTTTTTCGTTCGATATCCATGTTCCTTGGGTGGATCCCATTGTAGTAAATCAATGGTGGATCCATATAAATGTGATCCATCATTTTAGATATTAGGATCAAAAGTCCCGTACTGAATACGTACGCATAACCCAGAATCATTGCAGTCAGATATTTTTTTAAAATTATCAATATCAATCAATTACTTTTAATAGTTTTAAATGGATGAAAGAGTTTGATTCCTTAGTCATAATGTAAAATGAGTAAAGATACCTTGAAAAGGGTATCTTTACTTTTCAACATTTCAAATATTCCGATTTTGTGAAAATTGGTCAAGAATTTAACCAACCTACAAATTTTATATTTGTGACGTCATTTATTGTCATAAAAAATGCTTTATACATTGGTTGTATGGTTTGATCCTTTTGCCTTAGCACCACGGTAATACGTAAGAAAAAGACAATTTAAACTTCTAAACTTCTTGGTTGGCGAAATCCAGATGGGCACAGCCATTAAAAGAAATGATTAAATTTCTCTTTGCATTATGTGACAGACTTGTGTCAAAATAATTTCACGTATGCGCCATGTTAATTTTCTACATTTAAGCATTGTTCGAAAATTTTATATGTTTTTTCACAATTTTTTCACAAAAATAAATAGTAAACATTTAGTTAAAATGAAATTATGCCTAAATGTTCTTCCGGAAAATTCTACGCATTGTGGTGTAAGCCATATCAAATTCTGTCCAGTAGTTTCGGAGATCTTTTCGGACAAACAGACAAACAAACAAACCATTTTTTTAAAAACTATTCTATCGTTTTCTGCTAACGATTTTAAGGCGACCTGTGTATTTTTTTTTAATATTTCGCAATTAAAGATTTTTGTACCTCTACGATTTTATTAATATAGAGAATATCCTATATCTACATACGCAAAATCTTGAATTCATTTATAAGAATAGTGACAAACATAATATGCAATGCCAACACTCAACAAAGTCAGTAAGTAGTTTATTTGTAGGTGAAAGTGTATACATATTTAATTAATAACCCCAGGATATTGTTAAATTACCAATGATTAAATTTAAAGCCGAAGTAAAAAATCGTAATGAAGAAAGGCTATTACAAGGTTAACCATCACCTTAATGATATAAATTCAAAATTCAAAAATCTTTATTCAATATAGGCATTAACAGGCACTTATTGACGTCAAAACAAAGCAAAACATTCTAATATAAGGGAAACATATTAACCTTGTATGTGCAATGAAAAAAAACTTGACTCTTCACTACACCTTTTTTTTTTTTTTTTTTTTTTTTTTTTACGTTGGGAAATGCATTACGCATACCCCGCGCTCAGGAAGGCGCGGGGTTATGTCGGACTCTCCGCGGCCCCTGGGGGCAGAGTGCCAGCCAGAAACCACGTCATACCGACTAAAACCCAACGATGCCCCCTCACAAACGCCTTGGCATGAGAACGCCCATCACCGCCGCATCCTCCCCGTCATCTGACGAAGAAGATACGTCGGGGAGGGACGCCCCGCTGCCGGACAAGGCCATGGGAACCCTTTCGGACACTTCCATGACCTCGTCAGCGTCAGCTCGCCTACGGCGAGCCCCTCTCACCTCCCCAAACTGGGATGGCCGGCGATGCTCCTGGGCATTAGGAGCATCGACGACTGGCGATGACCTGTGCAATGCAGGACTCGGGCTTCCCAGGCCCGGGTCCCGCTGGTCACCGTCAGGAGGAAGAAGGCGAGCAAACTGCCGCCTCCTCCGCCCCAATCTCTTCCGACGGCAGGGATCTGCCTCTGGGTCCTCCTCTCTGGCCCGTTCTGCCACCTCCTTCTGTGTGATGACCTCCACACAGAAGGAGTTTACTGCATCCCAGGCCTCTACGCTCTCGACCATCTTTGAGATGAGAGATGGTAGAGAGAGGTCGGGGCCAACACACGAAGCCAGACTGGTGCGCTGCGAGGAAAAGGCAGCACACTCCTCGAGAGTGTGCTGTGCTGAGTCCTCAGCATCGCCACAGTGATGGCATTGAGCGGTCGGCTCACGCCCAATCCGATGCAGGTAGCGGCCAAAACAGCCGTGACCACTGATTACCTGCACCAGATGGTACGTGAGCGACCCGTGCTTCCTTTCCGCCCACGGCCTGAGTACGGGGAGCAATGCCTCAACGGTTCTCCTGAGAGTTCCGGAGGCCGGCTCACCCAGACTCTCCTGCCATAGGCGGAACATCTCGGCATGTGCCCCTTCCAGGGCAGCAACCCGCTCTCTTGGAGCCAATCTGTGGGCCCCCTCCCTTGCATCGACCCGCACGCGATAGGCCGCCGCGAGAACGTGCGCCACAAGCTCCCACGGGGGAGTGCCGGCGATAGCGCAGGCCGCCGCATGTGACACCGTACGGTATCCTCTGATGGCTCTCAGTGCCATGGCGCGCTGCGCTCTTCGCAGCGATGCTACTGCGCGAGCGCTGAGAGCGTCGGCCCAGACTGGGGCCCCGTACAATGCCATGCTGCGAACAACACCGGCATAAAGACGTCGGCAGCTGGCGCTTGGGCCTCCAACGTTTGGGAGGAGGCGCCCAAGAGCGTCAGCAGCACCTAGCAGTTTGGGCTCCAACGAACGAAAATGTTCGTCGAAGCCCCATCTGCCGTCGATTGTCAGTCCCAGATATTTAATTTGTGATTTTAGTTGGACAGTCACACCACCCACCGTAATGCCTGTCCCTGCGGGGGGTTTCCTGCGGGGGCCGTAGAAAACTAAAGCCTCCGTCTTAGGCAGAGCAACCTTAAGGCCCAGCAAGCCAATTCGGTCCGCGACCAGTGTGCTAGCGACGGAAGCTAGGCGAACAGCGTCGCTCAGACTGGCTCCTCTTGCTGCGACGAGGGTATCGTCAGCGTAGCAGAAGACGCGCACCCCCGTCGGCAGGGCGCCTCTGAGGAGCCAGTCATACCCCACGTTCCAGAGCAGGGGCCCGAGGACAGACCCCTGTGGAACGCCGCGGCACATAGGCTGGCGCACAATACGCCCGCCCCTGTTGGAGCAGAGAATATCCCTGCCACATAAATAATCCCCCAGAATTCGGCACAGGTACGGCGGGACCCCATGATGGTTCAGGGCCTCCATTATTGTGCCGAACGGGAGACTATTGAATGCATTGGCGATGTCCAAGGACACCGCCAATACCACATGACCACGTTGTGTGGCCTCTGCTACATGGCTCCGCAGGTCGGACAACGCGTCAATCGTTGACCGACCGGTACGGAAGCCATACTGTGCCTCCGATATGTTGGGGCCAACCTCGGTTAAGTGCTGGACGAGGCGAGAAGCTAAGATCTTCTCAAATACCTTCGCAACCTCGTCCAGCAAGACTATCGGGCGATACGCCGCAGGGGAATCGACGGGGCGACCAGGCTTCAGTAGCAGACAAAGTGCCCCATCCTTCCAGATTTTAGGGAATCTGCCAACACGAAGACTCGAGTCAAGCAGTTCCCTAACTCTGTCACCCAGCTGGCTGATGGCCAAGTGCACCACTCTGCCTGGAATCCCATCGGGGCCGGGAGCTGTTTTCTTGGCCCTGAGACGGGCCACCGCGGTGGTGAATTCGTCCTCTCCGATAGGCGGGCCGGGCTCTGGCATAGAAGATATCGTGCGGGGTGGCGCCATGCGGGGGGGAGTGGGGCCGGCATCCGGTGGGAAAAGCGCAAGCATAACCCTTCCCAACAGTTCAGGGTCCATGGACTCTGTGAGGGGCGCACCACGCTGCTTTAGACGCTTTTGTGCAGCTTTGTACGGTCGCCCCCACGGATCTTGGTCAAGGCCCTGCAGCATTTCTTCGCGGGCCAATTCCTTGGCCTTGGCGATGGCTGTCTGCAGAGCCTTCTTCGCCTGCCTGTACTCTTCGTACAGCCGTTGTTCTGCTGCCGCATCGTTTCTCCTCCTACGGCGGCAGCGTGTGTACGCCCTTCTGGCCGAGGTGCACTCAGTTCTCAGAACGGCGATGTCCTGGGACCACCAGTACACCTCTCGGCGATCGCGCGGTGGGCGCGCCCTCGGCATCGATGCGTCACAGACTTCTGTGAACGCATCTCGGAGGCGGAGTGCCGCATCATCAACATCCGGCCCATTCATAGGTGCAGAGCACCAACGCTGGACAATGGCGGCCTCCTCAGCCAGTTCCCGGTCAAGGCGGCCAAGCGTCCAGCGTGGAAAGGAGCCGGTTCGGCGTGAGGGAGGTGGTTGCCGGGTGGAGGTCTCGAATCGGATATAACGATGGTCCGAGAGACTCTCCACGTCGGTTACCACCCTCCAATTAATTACTCTGCGAGCTAGGGCGGGCGATGCGAACGAGACGTCCACAATCGACCCGCCCCGTTGTCGGACGCAAGTGAATTCGCTGCCTCTGTTTAAGAGGGAGAGGCCCGCTGCTGCGGCCCATGCCTCGACAGCTTGCCCGCGTACGTTGGTGGCAGGGTTACCCCAGACCACCGATTTGGCGTTTAGGTCGCCGAGAAAAAGGACCTGGGACGGAGCGGCTCGCCTAATTGTGGCACCCAGAGTACCAAGAAAGGCCTCGAAATCTGTGAGAGGCCTGTTTGGTGAGAAATAGGCGCCGACAATGACGAGACCGTTCCATGAAGCTACCGCGTAGCCAGGGCCCCGCTCCAGAACAGAGGGAGGCACGAAACCCGGAGATCTTCGAACCACAATAGCAACCAAACCGGCGTCATCGCCCACCCAATTAGGTTGGTTGGGAACGAAATATGGTTCGGTCGCGACCGCAATATCTATTGACCACTCTGCCAGAACCTGCTGCAGCAGATCTTGAGCTCTGGCAGAGTGGTTCAAATTCGTGAGTAGGAAGTTGTGATGGGAACCTGGATCCATTAGGTTTCCATCACAACTCCCTCTTGCCCATCAGGTGCGGGCGTGCCTTCATTGCAGGGCAGCGGCTTTGTGGGCAGTTTCCCCTTTGTTTGGGGAGGGCGGCATTTGCGCCTACCCATGATATGCCCAGATGGAATGCGGGCTGCCGCGCAAACTGCGCAATGGGGCTCCGCGCTGCATTCGGAGGCCCTGTGCCCAGCTTTGCTGCACCTGAAGCACAATCTTCCCCTATCTACGGAAGAGGGGCAAGACTGGCGAGTGTGCCCCGTCCCCATGCAGCGGTAGCATCGTAAGGGGCGGGGCTCCAACAGCTTCACGGAGACCGAACTCCAACCAATGAGGAGTCGGCCTGCCTCGATCACGGCTCTGGCAGCAGCAACTGGGCACTGAATCGTGGTAGCCCCCAAACCGCCAGGTCCGTCGCGAATGTCGCCGACTTTGACAAGATCTTGTGTGCAATTGCCTTTTTTGGCAATTGCAAGGGCGACCTCCTCCGGATCCACTGAGTCGTCCAGTCCAGTAATGCGCAGATCCGCGCATTTCATCGGACGGACGACTTTGGCGACGTCAGATAGGACCTCCTTGAGCTTCTGCGCAAGGAGGTCAGCCTTCTCACCACCTTCGCTGCCCGGGACCTCGATCATTCGAGCGCCGGCAGCCGTCTGGCGGCAGGTTATTTTGCCGAGGTCGAGTTGCTCCAACGGGATCTGCTTTCGTGCACGACTGAGCACTTCGCCATATGTGACCCCTCTATCCGCGGCCGTTGGATCCAGTGTAATTATTATTGCCGCGGTTTTTGGGGGGGTCAGTTTCGGCTTACTCGTCTTCGGCTTTTTGGGTGCGGATTCCTTCCACACCGGTTGTTCCGCAGGCTTCGACTTAACAGCCGAAGCATAGCCAGGTTTGTCCGCTGGAGCTGCCTCTGTAGGGACAGTCGTCTTGGACTTTCTGCCTCTTTTTCCCCTCTTCCTCTTCACTGTGGTCCACTCTGTCTCAACCAGAGCTTCCTGCTGCACCAAGGCTGGTGCTGCTGGTTTGTTCCGGGAGTCCGTTGGGACCACAGTGGGAGTAGGGGCCTTGTTCGAGGTCTTCGACCTCGGCTCTTTGGCCTTCTTCGTTGGCTGCTTTGCAAGCCCAGTCTTCGCATTGGCGCTGGTAGCCGGTGAAGACGGATCACCAGCGACGGCGGCTAGCTTTTTATCCGCCATGAGGGGAGGTCTCAGCCTCTTCGCAGGGAGGAGGCGTTCCTCGATACCCTCGAAACGGGCATTTAAAACATTGCCCAGCCACCGCTTTAGGCTGGCCTCCATTACTTGCGTCTCTGCAAGGGACTCCGCAGGCGCTTGTCGAGGCTCAACCTGACTAGGAATGGTGGCATTTCGTGCTCGGGAGGCTTGAGGAAGTATGTCAACTTCCATCTCCGGCAGAGGCAAGCTAACGGCAGTCTCAAGTACGGGAGGTGGGGACCTTCTGCTGTTCGTCTTTTTGAGAGCCTTAACTTCAGCGGTGAGCTCAGACACACATTTGTGGAGCTCTGCCAGCTGCTTTTTAAGGCTCTCATTCTCCGCTTTGAGAGCGCGAGTGTCCTCGGAGATGGTCTTCCTCGCCATCTCCCCAAAGGAGTCCTGGATGGACTCGGCCGCTCTCTTTAGGGCCTTCTGATAACTGCCACTGAGGTGGGAGGATTTCTTTGCCACCTCTCGGATGACTTGGCAGTCCGTCTGTACGACTCTCTCAATATCGAGAGCGGTCGTGGCATTTGTGTCTACCGTTAGGTTAGGCTCGCTTGTAGTGCGGCTGGCAAAGAAGTTGGCACGCGTAGCATACGCCTTCTTCTCCATCTCCGCCACTTCTCTATCGAGGAGCAGCTGTTGTTGCTCTCTCTCTGCAGCAGCCAGCTCCCGTTTGGCTTTAGCCAGACCGACGTATTCTCCTGTTGTCGGGGGGCGTCCACGTCTGCGCCCTCGCCCTACATCAGGGATTGCTTTGGTCTTGGGAGCTGGATACTCATCAGACACATCAGAGCCCGAGCTTCGGGACTTCCTCTTCTTCCTTTTCCGCTTTGTGCGGTCCTGGGACATAGAGCTGTCCGAACGACCCTCAGTTCTCGCTGAGTCAGCAACCGAGATTACTGACTCAGCTGATGAGATTGATGTTGACTCATCCAGCTGCCTACCGTCCTCAGTAGGCAGCATTGCTGAGGCCGTTTTAGTACCCGCACAAGGGACAACGAGCATTACTGGCTCTTTGCCAGTCTTGAGTTCTGCAGGCTTCGTAGAAGAAGCACTGCACACACTACTTCCATCAACCACAGGGCCGCTGCGTGCTGGCGTGTCGCTGCGCAGTCCGCTGCAAGACTCGCTGCGCAAACTGCTGCGCGAGCTGCTGCGTGAACCGCTGCGCGACCTGTTGCGAGACTTCGCTTCGGTCCTGCCCTCACCGTCTACATGCGCTTTACGCGCCAACCTCTCACTTCTTCGTCCGGAAGCATTTTTACACTCCGACGGCCCGGGAACCGCCGCCGGAGGTTGAAATTCGCCCACTAACGCCTCGGTCGCATTACCGCCAACCGGCCCGGATACCGGCGACGGCCCGCTCTGAACGGGTTCGCATAAAGAGAAGGTGGAACTTGGGTGAGCCAGCCCCAGATACTCCTGGCTGCCCGCAGCCGCCTCGCGCGGTCCTACGGGGGGGACTGATACCCCCTGGGGACGTTTTGTATTTTTGCCAAGTTCCATTTTAATTTACGGCATTTAGGGATGCACTCCCCTGCCCGCTTGAGACTGGTCTCCCACCAGCCACTCACCCCCTCGGCGCGGACGACACCACCTTGGGGTTGGGGTAATTTTTGATGTGGTTTTCTTCCACGCGGCCCGACGCTCAGTGCGCCGGACCCCCGGGTCCGCTCAATGCGGGGTAACGGGTTGCCCGACGAGGTCCTGTCACACAGGGGTCCTCGCCGCGCCAACGAGCCGAAGCTCCAAAGGCGCAAAGCGCCGTGGCGACGAAACGCCACTCCCGCCGCAAAGCGGCCAATGGGGTAGCCACAGAAGAGTGGCCCGCCAAGTAACACCCGGCCATCCCCCGACCCGCAAGCGGGTCCACCGGTGACAGTCACACCCCTTCTTAAACCAAGAAGGAGGGGATGTCGCCCACGGGGGTAATTTTTTATAGAGGTTTTCTTCCTCGCAGCCCGAAGGCCCCCGACCCCACTCAGTGTCGGGCTACGGGTTTGTGTGACCGTGCAATGCCCGCCCTGAAAAGGGCAGGCAGCCACACACCAGTTTTTGTCCGCGCCGGCAAGCCGGTACCCCCCATATCTGGGGGGCGTTCCCCTATCCGCAACCCGGGGACGCGTCCGATGGCAGACTGGAAACTGCACACGGAACTCTTCACTACACCTGCTCCACATAATACATGGTCAGTCTACCTAGTAAGTTACTGACGCAGACTAGGTAGGTACTTTAGTGATCTTCCATCATTTTGTAGAACACATAGAACTCTTTCTTTATTTCAGTGAAAAGCGTTATCGACTGATTTGCAGAGTAAAAGCAAGCTTCCCATTATTTTGTGGACAGCGAGCAGCTGAAGGTCGGTCGCCGTAGCTTGCCTGTGACCGTAAAATATCTTTGTTTTTCCCCGTTCCGCCCTGTTTGCTCGTCTGCGCGGTAGCCAAGGAAATAGGGATTTGGATTTTTTTATTTCCTATTAGCTAGACTTATACATACGTGTGAGCTACATTAGAAGCTGATCTTCGATATCAACATTGCAAATTTTTTAGACTTGGAGTTTGTCTCAGAAGCGTTGTTGTGATCTTTAATTAATATGTTTAATTAAACTGCTAAGGCGTTTATTTTCTCTTAGATCCAATGGTTGACTGGTAAAGAATTCCACACGGCATAAAGTCGCCCAATAATACTTTATCTGTATTGAAAGAAAGAAAGAAAGAAAAAAGCATTTATTCGGCATACAGCATTGATAATTACAACTAAAAATTATTAAATAAAAAAAAATGAACAGTGAACATGACGCTTTTTACAATGCCGAATCGGACACCAACTCAGCATTATGCTACCGTCGATTCAGACAATAGCGCTGGTATTCTGTTGGTGCCGTTATAATACTCATTATGCTAACATTATATAATAAAAAACACATAATAAAAAAAAACTCATTAATTCAGTAAATTTTGTTAAATTAAATTCATTTACAATACAACCAAATTCATTAAAACAATATTAATGCCTAAATTAAATTTATTAATTAAATTAATTTACAATAATTCATTGAAACTATAATTCACATAATAGTAATAATGCCCAATTTTAATTTATTGATAACTACTAAGAGTATTATTTAAAAATTTTCTAAATTTGATGTCGATAATCATAAAATGTCACCTATGTTAAAATAAAATATCTGACCACCTATATAAACACTTAGAACGGACGCCCTCGATATACTGCCTGCAATTGTAAAAGATGTTTTCTGAAATGTTGTTAGAACATATTTAATGATTGTAAATTCCTAATAGGCGGAGGTATATTGTTCCAGCACTTGGAGGCAGTATACCGGAAGACGGCGGCAGTAATGTACTATTATATTGTTGTATGTAAGTCCATGATATTGACATTATTGTTATTTTGAATTATAATAGAATCAACTACATTTGCATGCTTAATCAACTACAAGGCAGAATATTGTTGAAACTAATCATAAGAAACAATGGTATCAATTCAGCCACACAACTTAATTTAACTAAACTAATTTGACAGGATTAAAACTATCGCAATCTTTCTTTTTATCTAGATATCTAGATGATTAAAAGTGACGGCTTTATTTTTAGACCTGTCAAATTAGTTTAGTTTAACCAAGCTGTGTGTCTGAATCGACACCATTGTCGCCCACCCGAATGTACTGTATACAATATTGTGCAAATAATTGTTCTGATTTCTGAATTATTTATTAACTGATATTGACCGTGACCTAGACGCAGGACCCACTGCTTGAGGCGCCTGGAGGAGCTCGAGATGTTTCACATTCATAGGCCTTTTTTTAACCCCTTCAGAAATGATTTTAAGATCTAACCAAGAGATTTGGTTTATTTTTGTTTATTTTTTAATTGGCCGAGAGTAACATTTGTGTTACATAGGCAAGTCAGTAGTTACAGATTAATATAAACTAAATCTAGTCTTCTAAATTTACACCACAACATGTCATGTCATTAAATACAATAAAAATGGCATATCCATACAGTAAAATAATCAATAAACAAAATAATTTGGCAAATTCGTACATAAAAAAATATTCATCAACAGGTAAGAACAAACGCTCAGTCAATCGAAGTGTCATAAATTCATTTAGTGAGTACATAGGATTTTCCACGAGAAAATATTTTAATATTTTTTTGAATGAAGGATCATCAAGTTTTGTGACTACTGATGGCAATTTATTATACATGGCAATTTTGTTTTAAATGCCTTGTTTCCGGACCTTGGCTAATCTAGTTCTTGGCTGTAGCAATTTATTATTATTTCGTAGGCTATGGGTATGTAAGTCGCCATAGTTGGGTTATCTTGTGGTTCTGTGGGACTCCCCCGCTAGTCGGATTTTTAACCCCGGAAGTATGTTCTGTCACTCCAATCGTGGGGTGACCTGGGATCTACGTCTATGTCTTGAGAGCAGCAACGTGATAAAAATTTCTTGCTGTTGACCACGATGTTCTATGTCTTACTTAAGCTCACCACTACCTATGGCCCCCCTCAAATAATCCTAGTTATACGGGCCGAATCACGGGAGATGCGCACGGAACTTGCGAATCGCACTCTGCTGCCACAGTTTTATGCATGCATCGTTAAACTGTGCTGCCGCGCCGCACTTCTTAACTCCCTACAAATTATTTATTACTCTACTTCCTTTGTCCCTCGGTCGGTGACTGGGGGGCCCCGTAATCGACTGGAATTTTCTCCTGCCAAGTCTGCAACTACGACGATCAGGGGAAAATTCTAGAGGCCACCCGTCTACAGGTTCGGTGGGACTTCAATCAGGAGCGTCGCGTCGACTATGGTGTTAGAAGTGGTGGTCGACACAACTCTTTCGTTCTCGCAACATGCGAGTTCGATCGGGGAGAGGGCGGCGTCGTATTTCGGCAAGATGTCGAGGGTGTATAGAGCCCTTAAGGTTCTGTACAGGGGAACGTATGTGGCCACTCTAACCTACGCTGCGGCGTGTTGGTTCGAACATGGGTCCCTCCACAAACCCGCTTTGATCCTTCTGACCAAGGCGTATCGCTCGACCAGCTCTGCCGCCTTACCGGTGTTGGCCGGTGTTTTGTCGAACTCGAGGTAATCCGGGAGGGCGGACTAGGTAGGGCGCGCGAGTCCGGGAGTCCCAAGGAGATGCGCAGGGTGATACTCATAACATTTGAGTCAGTGCTACGCACATGGCAGGAACGCTGGGACGCATCTGACAAGGGGAGGGAGGGTTTACCTGGGTCGAGCCGGACTACGAAGTCTCGCAGCTGTTATCGGAGCATGGCTGTTTCAATGGTAGGCTTTTCAGCATGAAGTTGGTGGACAGTAGTAGATGCTACTGCGGTGAGTGCGAGGTCGAAGACCTGCACCACGCACTGTGGGAGTGCTCTTTATATAGTGACGCGCGTAGGGACTTGTTAGACAAGGTGAAGGCGCTTGAGGTTGGCCCGGTCTACTATCGCGATCTCGTGGGGACGGTGGCGAATTTCCTGAGGCTACGGGACTTCGCGCATAGGTGGCACAATATCAGGAGTGGGCTTGAGGTGACGAGGCGAAGAGGGTAACCGCCCTAAGAAAGAAGGTCTGACATTAGGCAGACGACGCCGGCGGTAACACAACAGTGGGCACACAGCGACCAGGTGGTGGACACCGAAGACGTTAAGAGTGTAGTCCACCCCTGAAAGGGGAGAAGGACACAGGGACAAACGGAGACAGATTTTAAACAACTTGTAGGGAGTCAAGAAGTGCGGCGCGGTAAAGTGCGAAAGCAGGCTCCGCGCGCATCTCCCGCTGTTTCGGCCCGTATAACCAGGATTGGTTAAGTAGGGCCATGGGTGGATGGTGGTGTTTGGGAGAGGATAAAAACACGGTATGCCTTCGGTGTTCGCCGCAAGGTCGCCGTGTGCCCACTGTTATGGTACCGCCGGCTGCATCAGCCTAATATCTCCCCTAATGTTCAATGTCGTACTGTCTAATACGGGTGTCCCATTTATCATCATCATCATCATCACAGCTCATATACGTCCCCACCGAGGGGCACGAGCCTACCCTGACCAGTTACGGTAGGGTGATTAGGCCTTAGTCAAACCACGCTGGCCCAGTGCGGATTGGTTGACTTCACATACACCTTTGAATTACTTCGCAGGTGTATGCAGGTTTCCTCACGATGTTTTCCTTCACCGTAGGAGCGTCAGATAAATGTACATATTAAATTTGTCAAACGAAAAACACATTGTTACATGGCAGGATCGATCGCGGGCCTCCCGATTCTACACAGTCCAGTGCCGAGGCCACAGCGCCACCGACGCTCCCGACAGTCTTATTTATATTAGGTTATATTAGGTTCTCCGAGGGGTGGAGATTTGGAGTCCTGGGCTCTGTCTCTTGGGCTCCAGATCTTAAATAGGGACTCCACCCCAACCTGCGTCCGGGTGCAAGGCACGTCCATAGTGGACGTGTCCTTCGCCACCCCCTCACTCGCCCGTCGAATTAACGGCTGGCGAGTTGAGGAAGATGTGGAGACCCTATCGGACCATTTATATATCCGATATGAGGTCTCCACAGCATCCCAAGGGGCCCCGAACCGCAGGGGCTCCGCGGTGAGCGCCTTTCCAAAGTGGTCTTTCCAAGCTCCGCCCGGATGTGGCGGAGGAGGCGGCGATGGTGCGGACGTGGGCAGAAGTTCCACCCCAACTCGAAGGGGAATGCCGACGGCATGGCGGATCTCTTCGCGGACGACATGAAAGTCGTCTGCCAAACCGCCATGCCGAGGGCGCAGGCTTGCCCCGAAAGGGGACAGACAGGTGTACTGGTGGACGCAGGAGATTGCGGACCTGCGTACCACCAGCATGAGGGCTCGGCGCGCTTACGTGCGGTGTCGTGGGCGCGCCAGAACTACACCCGACGAGGAAGCTGAGCTCCGTCGGGTATATGCGGCAGCCAAGAAGGCCCTGCGTAACGAAATCTGCAGGGCCAAGGAGGAGTCTAGGGAGCAATTCATGCGGCTCCTGAACGATGATCCGTGGGGGCGTCCGTACCGGATGATAAGGGGGAAGTTCAAAGCTTGCGCTCCCCCCACCTCCGCTATGGACAGGGGGCTGTTGAACCGGGTGCTGGGAACTTTGTTCCCTAATCCTGGTCCGTTTCAGCCCCCCAGAATGGAACCCCCGGACACTCCTCCAGAGGAAGTGGCTGCCGCTATCCCTCCCGTGTCGAACGTGGAATTCGACACGGTGAGGGAACGGCTCCGGCGCAAGACGAAGGCGCCGGGACCGGACGGTGTGCCATCCAGGGTTCTGGCTCTCGCCCTGAGACACCTTGAGGAGCGGTTCCGGGCGGTGCTGGATCTGAGCATCGCCTCGGGCCGCTTGCCCAGTCGGTGGAAGGCGGGTAGGCTCTGCCTGTTAAGGAAGGAGAGCCGCCCCGCCGATTCCCCAACTGGGTATCGGCCGGTGGTGCTGCTCGATGAGGCTGGGAAGTTCCTAGAGAAAATCCTGGCTTCTCGGATTATCGAGCACATAGAGGACCGGAGGCCGGACTTGGCTGCCAACCAGTTCGGCTTCCGCACCGGCCGGTCCACGGTGGACGCGGTGGCCCCCCTCAAGAGGTGGACTGAGAAGGCCACGGCTCGTGGGGAGGCTGTAGTTGCGGTGTCGCTGGACATCCGCAACGCTTTTAACAGCCTGCCCCACGAGTGCATAAAGGAGGCACTCCGCTTCCACCGGGTGCCTCCGTACCTCCGCACCCTTGTGGAGGATTACCTGGACGGTAGGAAAATCCTCTACGAGGGGCCGGATGGTCGCGTCCATTCGTGTGAAATGGCGGCGGGTGTACCCCAGTGTTCCGTACTAGGTCCTCTACTATGGAACCTGGGATACAACTGGGTCCTGCGAGGCAACCTCCTTCCACGAATGGAGGTTGTTTGCTTTGCCGACGACACACTTGTCGCGGCGAAAGCAAATACGGGGGAGGAGGCGGCCCACCTTGCGTCGGTCGGTGCTTCACTGGTCGTCCGACGCATCCGCCTCCTGGGCCTGGACGTGGCTCTCGACAAAACGAGGGCCATGATGTTCCACGCCTCCCGTCGCAGGATCCCACCGGGGCTCCGTGTCCGAGTGGAGGGGGTCCGCATACCGGTCGAGGCACACTTTAAGTACCTCGGCCTGGTTTTAGATCCCCGATGGAGCTTCGAGGAGCATTTCAAGTTCCTCACTCCACGGCTGTGTGCCGCCGCAGCTGCACTCGGACGGGTCCTCCTTAATGTGGGAGGGCCAGGATCGGCGTGCCGTCGACTGTATCATGGGGTGATACGGTCAATGGCACTCTACGGAGCCCCGGTATGGGCAGAGTGCCTCTCCCCCCGAACGGTGGCCCTCCTGCGACGTCCGCAGAGGGTCATAGCAGCCTGGGCCGTGCGAGCTTATCGCACGGTTAGCCACGGCGCGGCCTGCGTACTTGCAGGTCAAACGCCGTGGGATGTCGATGCACGCGTCCAGTCGGAGGTGTATCGGCATCGGGTTGCCGTCCGACAACGGGGGGGACGATCTGCCCCACAGGAGCTGGAGGCAGTTCGTACCCAGGCGCAGAGGGAGGTTCTGCGCCGGTAGGGTGAGGCACTCGCCTTCCCAGTTGCCGGCCACCGGACGATCGAGGCGATCCGTCCGGCATTGGAGGAGTGGGTTGGGCGCCGGCAGGGCAGCCTTTCATTCCGCATGGTGCAGGTACTGACCGGACATGGTTGCTTCGGTCACTACCTGTACCGAGTTGCACGTCGGGAGGAAACGCCGCAGTGTCATCACTGCGACGCTCCCGACGACACGGCCGAGCACACCCTGTTGGTGTGCTCGGCTTGGCGACGCCAGCGCAGCGAACTTAACGCTGCGCTGGGAGGTGGAGACCTTTCGTTGCCGAGCATGGTCGTGGCCATGCTCCGCGGCGAAGCGGAATGGGGGGCTGTCGCCTCCTTCTGCGAAGATGTCATCTCGCAGAAGGAGGCTGCGGAGAGGGAGCGGGAGGTAGATCCTCAGGCCGCTCCCCTCCGCCGCAGACGGATAGGCAGGAGAAGATGGGCATTCGCTCAAGCAATGCCTGTCTGATGACCCTCCCGTGCACGCCGCCGTAAGGCTTCTCCGTATTGTCCTGGTGTTCTCGGACAATCCCCCCTTGGCGATAAATAGCCCGACCGACCGGTCGGGCTAGCCCGGACGCGTGAGTACTGGTGTCGTATTGTGGACCCTACTACACGCGCCCTAAAAGGGCAGGGAGAACACCGAGGGGTTTTAGTGGGTAGGCCTGGCACTCTGCCGGGTGAGCCCCACACACGCTCGCCGTCTAGCCAACGGTGGGTACGGTGCGGTTGCGCATTTCCCCGCGAGGAAAAAAAAAAAAGGTTATATTAGGTTAAACTGTCTGTTTAACAGTTTCTTAAGATTTTTTTGTCAAGGTCGTTTGTAGGCGCAGACAAACTCACATATTGCATGAGTTCGCACAGTGTTATTTCGAAGTTTTAAGACTTCCGTACCTCAAAAGGAAAAAAAAATGGAAACCCTTTAGGATCACTGATCACTGTCTGTCAGTCCATCTGTCGATCTGTCCGCGTCTGTTGGTCTTTTTTTTATACAACAAAGTTCTCAAACAAGCATACTGCCCACCTGATGGTAAGTGGTAACAGTCACATAGGCTTTTGTGAGATTCGCTGCAAAACTGCAACCCCCACAAGAACCACAGTGTAGGTTGCCAACTTGTGACACCAGATGTAAAGTCATAGTACCCAGCAATTTCACTGCCATAACTTACCCTTCAAACCGGAACACAGCAATGCAAGCACTGCTGCTTTGCGGCAGAAACAGGTAAGACGGAGGTACCCAAGCAGACGACCCTGATACAGAGTTTCCCTCCGGTTTGTCGGTCCGACTCTCCGTCTGTTGGTATGTCAGTCTGTCCGTCTGCCAGTCTGTCCATGTGTCGGTCTGTCGGTCTGTTCGTGTGTCCGTCTGGCCATCTGGGGAACTGTTCGACAGTCCATCTGTCGGTCTGTCCGTCCGTCTGTCTATTTGTGACTAAGACTAGGATACGTGTGATTTGAGTTTTGTCACAAATCTCTTGACGTGCCCGTGCTCTGATTGCTTGACAGCCCGGCCAGTTGACGTATTCATAGGTTGGCCACGGTAAAGTTGCTGGTTTTGTCAATTGCACACCGAACGCATAAGTAAGTATGTAGTTACTTATGTGTCGGAGTACGACACCGGCGACGCTACCACAGTTTATGCAAAACTGTGGAACCACACGCGGTGTGGTTCTGTTTAAAAGTCTGAAAATAGTTTGTCAGGCAGGAGGTATACATTGCAATTTTATAACTTCGCTACTATTTTAAGTAGAAAAAGCGTTCCTACGGAGTTCTGAACAAAGAATAACACTAAAATTCAACGGGCAGCAGTATAATCCAATATTTTAGATGAAATCAATAGGTCACGCAGATAAGCGCGGTATGTATGACCCTTGTCAGCGGCTACTCGATATTGGCTCATATTTAGTGGGACCATGCGTTTGGTTTAACGTGGGACAGCGAATATATATTTAGAACCGTATCATTCCTATTATCATCATCGTTATCAACAGCTCATACACGCCCCAACTCGAGGGGCTCGAGCCTGCCCTAAACTAGGGCGATTAGGCCTTAGTCAACCACGCTGGCCAAGTGCGGGTTGGATGTTTTCACACACAACCTGTAAATAATTTTTTTCTTCACAGGTGTGTGCAGGTTTCCTTACGATGTTTTCCTTCACCGTGAAGCGTTGAATAAACGTACGTATAAATTCAAAATTTTAAAAAACATTTATACGTGGCGGGGTTCGTGCCGCTACCTACCGATTGGAAGGCGACGGCCTTACGCATTACGCCATCATCGACGTATCATTCTGCATCATCACAAAAATATTTTTTAATGTCGTAAACATTTTGTTATTTGTTTGAATGATAACATTTTGTACATACATAGTTAGTATTAGTTTGGTTTGGTTGATGGTAGAGCTGCTGAGCCCGCCTGGCTAACTACCACCATCTTACCGACCTGTTTGTGGTCAATAATAATGTAAATAGCTTTGTTGTGTTCCAACAATTAGAGGCAAGATAGCCAATTTCTAAATTATTGAGGAGTCCGAGTGAACCTCGCTTTCATCTTCGGTTTTGACATCACTTATCATCTGATGATAAAGGTACCTATATGGTGTGAGTAAACATTGAATCAGCACCCAGAAAATTTTACGCTTCCGCAATTATTTAACAATATCAAGAAAATTAGTTATTACTTCACGTCTCACTGCCGCACTCAGGTTAATTAATTTTAATACTTTATTAAGTGAATTATCATCTTACACTATTATTATGGAATGGAAAGAAACAGACTAACTTTAATGAATAATTCAATATTAAATAACGTCTCTGAGTATGGCAGTAAGTCATGGTCACCGTAGCTATATCAAGCGGTGAGCGGCCAAATACTTTGTCGGACACCTTATGCGGTTTCAGAGGGCCACAAGAGCCCGTAATAATGTTAGACCCCCTTCATTACACTGTAGGAAATATGTGAAAGTATTTGTGTGTTGCAAAAGCAATTAGGTAGACGCAATTATATACTGCCAGTGTTTTCATAATTATTAGCTCTGATTGTGGGTTTGTCTGTTATATGTATAAAATATTAATTGATGAAGTTGGAACAGCGACCAGTTTTAAATAACAATAGATTTATAAATTACGTAAGAGATAAATGTTGCTGTTAGCATTGCTGGAGGCTTCTTTTCCTTAGTTATTAAAGAATCTAGGTGAAGCTCGCTTCCATCTTGGCCTTATTGTTACCTACATCATGTGAGATGAAGGATAAAAAAACAAGCTTTTATTTTTATGCTCCAAAGCAGTGGTTCTTAACCGGTGGTCCCTGAAAGCAGTTGAAGTGGTTCGCGAAGCAATCCAAAAAATATCATCATCATCATCTACGTTTGCCCAAAAAAGGATTCCACTTGAGGACACGTTTACCCCATCGATAGTCAGATCTTCGACAATCTGTCACTTCAGCTTGCAAATTCTTTCAACTATGTCAGCCACCTTGGTTCTCTTACATATTACTTCATTTCTGATTTTATCCCTAAGAGAAACACCGAGCATAGTTCGTCCCATCGCTCGCTGAGCTACTCTTGCTTGTGGGCCAATTTCACTGTCAGTGACCATGTTTCGGCTCCCTAGGTCATAAGGGGCTGGACGCACTGGTTAAAATTTTGGTTTTTAAATTTTGTGGTGTCGGCAACATTAGAATATGTCGCAACATCCTAAACGCAGCCCAGCCCAGCTGAATCCACCTCAACATTGTTTTTGCCTAGTTGAAATATTTGTCCAAGGTATGTGTATTTTTTAACAACCTATAGAATGGTATCGTTAACTTTAATTGGCTCGGGAGCGACGAGGTTATTGAACATGATTTTAGTCTTGTCTAAGTTCATCCCAAGACCAAGTCGTCTAGCTAGAAGCAGCATTCAGATTGTGCAATAATAACTATGTCGTCGGCGAAACGAAGATGAGAGATGCGTTCGCCGTTTATATTTAAGCTCTGTCCTTTTCAGTCAAGCGTCATAAAAACGTCTTCCAACGTTGCTGTGAACAGTTTCGGGGATATTACAACCCCCTGTGTCACACCACGGCGTGGTTAGATTGGTCTTGTTTGTTTTTTGTTATGTACATGGTCAGTCATCATTGCGACAACAACCCTTATATTATATATATAATATAGAAAGCTATAGTGTAGATATAACAAACAAGCCTTAATTGCACTTAAATGCTCTTTATTGGCTTAGAGTTGATGGTCCGTGGCCAGACCGATATTTGTAAAATGGTCTCTCGTCCTTAAAAGGTAAGAAACCACTACTCTAAAAAGAAGAAAATATTTTTTTATGAAAATATAAAAGCTTGTCGCGAGGATGATGTAGACAATCAGTAATGTAACCTATTTAACTTGATCTTGATATTGATATTGGTAAGCATTTCAATGAAAAAATATGTGTTCTTTTATAAATAGGTAAATCTCGCGACAAGCTTTAACATTTTCATAGAAAAATTGTGTCATGTAAGAAATTAAATTTTAATTTCTTCTCTTTTGAGCATTAAAATAAAAGCTTGTTTTTCGCCAAATTCAAGTTGGCAAACAAGCAGGCTGCCCACCTGATGGTAAGTGGCTACAGTCGCCTATAGTCGCCATGTCGCTCCTGTAGCACTTGCAAATCTAAAACCCCTACAAGGACGCCAATGTACGTTGCCAACTTGTGACATAAGATGTCATGTCACAGTAGGTACCCAGTAATTTCAATGCCTGTCTTACCCTTCAAACCAGAACACTTGATTACCCTTCAAACCTGTACGAGCAAGCTCTACATTTGTTTGGTTTGGTTTAGCTTACTACGCATTTGTATATTTCTTCATTTATAATTCTGTATAATTTAATGCAGTTCAATAAACACTAATAGCGGAGACGGGCACTTTTACTTAACATTCCAAACCCGCCAACTTATTACATACGTAACTGCAAAACTACGAGTATATAACTAAATTAAATTAATACTAACTTACCTACCTGTAAGGGTTACAACTAACCAGAACACTCTATGCAAGGACCGCTGCTTGGCGGCAGAAATAGGTAAGATACACATACCCGTGACGACTCTGGTTCAGAATCTCCCTCTGGTAATCATCGATTTACATTAGACGCGCGAATGCTCATTCTATCCAAACTATAGTAAATTCTTTTAGTGTAAACAGATGTAAAGCATTTCATTACTCTATCGGCGTGCTTAAAGATTCTATGGAATATTCTAGGAATGCTCGCTTGCTTGAAGTGAACGGCCCTAGAGCGTGCGAACAGTTGCTTAGAGCGTTGAAGGTGAGCTCCTCGGAGCGGTCACTTCAAAGCGTTCTTGTGTTCTAGCGATTCGGCTAATCTAAACATCTATTGCGCAAGAATTCTGGTTCTTGGTTTTCATTCTGGCTAGTTGATCTTTTGGTGTAAACGCTCGAAACGAGCTTTTGTTTGCACTAAAAGGTCAAGAAAGAATACTCTTGTTTTAGCTCTAGCTCCTTGTTTGTTTGGTTTAAGCGCACCTTTAGACATACGCAGCGTATCGTATAGTGATACAAAAGAAAAACCTTGCTTATTTCTTTGTTGCTCGAGTACACGTCCGATCCGATACAATATCTTGCGTGTAAAAAATCAAGACAAGAGCAGTTTGTCCGGGCGCTCCATCGATCAATCGCGCTGTTATTTAATTTGCGCGCACCGTAATGTTATTAGGCGCGCTTTGATCGATGGCGCGGTGTTCGCGAGTACCCTCATTTTCGTGTTTTCCACGTGTCAGATTGTTGCTTCGTGTCAATGACGCTTTATTAAAGACAACCTTTATTACGAAGTAGCATTGCGCACCGTACCCTTTTATACAACGAAGTTGGTAAGCCAGCAGACTGCTCCCCTGGTGGTAGGTAGCCACTTACCTACCAATAGGGGAGCAGTCAGCTGGCTTTTAAAGTTCTACTACTTTAAAGTTTGCAGTTTTTTGGGATATGCCGGTGACTTTAGTTCTTCTATGGAGCTCAGCATTTCAATCACGTAGAGAAGTCGTAAAAAAACTCTATAGGCATAGCTGTATAGATGCCGATGTAAATAATTGTTAGAGGAATAAATCTGTAGAATAGTAAACACTATGATATGTTGTCAACAATTAAACAAGAGTTCTTGTCATCAGATTAAATTGGCTAATTAATAAATAGAAGAGAGTCAATGAAATGAATCACAAAAGAAATTAATGTGCAAATCAAAAATTCAAATACTCCGGTTGAATTATGAATAAAATCAAAAGTTTTAAAAGTCGCCGCGTTAACGAAGCGAACTTTGACTTCGAAATCAATTTGTAACTAGGTACCTATTGGCTGCAGCTCATGGAACTTAGGATGTATTTTTTGGATCTGTAGTCTACATAAAAAAGGATACAGTCATTCGACGTTACTTGCTATGGCAAATTAATTATTAATTATATTAACAAATTACAATCCACTTAATTCCCAATAATAAATTTTGAGGTCAATAATCGAGATGAAAACTAATCATTCTTTTATGTCGGACAAAATAACATAAAGTAAGCCAAAATTTATTAAAATAGGTTTCGGAGTTTATCCCGGACAAACATCGTACCGCGAGATTTTTCTATTTCTATTATACATAAGACTAGCTTTCCACTCGCGACTTCGTCCGCGTTATTTTTGTTTTCCCGTGGGAATTTAATATTTTCCCTTAGGAAAATTCCCCTATGTCCTTCCCTCTCTCTGGTCTCGAACTATCCCTACCAACTTTCATCAAAATCGGTTTAGTACTTTCGAAGCCTATTCAATACAAACAAACAATCAAATCTTTCCTCTTTATAATATTAGTATAGATAAAGAGGTCAAATTCACTGCTGAACTGTGTCTGAAAATTCTTTAACTAGTAGAAAGGTATATTATTCCTGAGTGACTAGTTTTGCGATTAATAATATTTTTTTTAAATGTGAAGTAACAAACAATACTTAATTTTTTTGTCAATCAAATTCAGAGAAAAACGGGCTGATGTGTCGATTTATCGGCGTGATAAATGTAGATTATCATTGCCTTTCTTACAGTTCATTCTTACAAATACATTAGAAGTAATAAAAGGCTATAGCAAGCGATAAAATAATTCAAGCGATATCGCACCAATACGACGCGACAGCGGGACTCGTTTGATGCCTTGCTTATCCGCAGTTGATGCCAAAAAAAAAAACCGACTTCAAAAACACTGAAGTTAAAAATAATATAAGAATAGGTACAGACAACATCACACTTCTATATTGATGTCGGTGCCAAACGATGATCTCCTAGAAAGTCTTAAAATTTGGCACCGACTTCAATACAGAAGTGTGATGTTGTCTGTACCTATTCTTATATTATTTTTAACTTTTCAGTGTTTTTGAAGTCGGTTTTTATTTTTTGTAAAATATTTTTTATTTTTAACTTTTTAGTGAATGAAATCTTTTTAGTGAAAGAAATTAGCGTTTCCCTCGATTTTCATGGGATCCCATCATCATATCCTGACTTTGGTGATCTTGGGATCACTCTAGGAGTATACTCTATCGAATACAAAAAGAATTTTTAAAAACGGTCCACAACTGGCGGATTAATCGCGTAACATACACACAAAACACGTTGGAAACACCTTAAAATTTAAGGGGTTTCCTTGATTTTCATGGGATCCCATCATCAGATCCTGACTTTGGTTACCATGCGACCACCCTTGGAGTATACTTTATCGAATACAAAAATAATTTTGAAAATCGGTCCACAACTGGCGGCGCAATCGCGTAACATACACACAAAAAAAAACATACGCATCGAATTGAGAACCTCCTCCTTTTTTGAAGTCGGTTAAAAAATAGGCGTACATATCAAAGTTTTTAGACTTCCGCGATTTGTACACATTTTAAATACAATTAACTCGGGTCTATTTCCCGTGACCACGGCCTGATGTAATTCGGCCGAAACGTCGGGAAACAGTAAGTCAATATAGTTATTGTTTACCGCGAAATAGACCCGAGTTAATTGTATTTAAAATAGGCGTACATAGTCTACTATCCGTGCGAAGTTGCACTTAGAAAAATAATGGCTAACAAAGTCACAATAAAAGCTTTGCTAAATTTTTCCTGTTGTAGAAACTAAAACCTCTGTTACAACATCCAGGCTCATTTAGTTTACATATCAACTTTTTTATTGTTCTGGGTTTGTTGTGATAAGAACAGCGCGCAATTTGCTAACATAAAAAAGTTCCTATAGATAACAATAGTACGTTGTTTTTATTAAGAAAGTATATTTTGATGTAATATTTAAGTCTAATCTAACAAAATAAATACTGTTATAATAATAATATGTGTATTGTTATTTTAACTACATTAACTAACTTGGTTGAGACGTAAATTTATTACAAGTGTGCAACAAAGTTAATTTGTTAAGTTGTCTTTGTAACACGAACAATAAACAATTAGTCTCTGCCAAAAAGTTCAAGTTATTTTGTTGTGATGACAGGATTATCTTGAAATACGATAACAAAGTCAATACATCGAAAGCGTTTGTTATGGAGTTCAAACGTAAGCTGTCAATCTAACAACGTACAATATAAACTTTGTTGTGATAAAAATATTTGACGGTATGCGGGGATTAGCGGGGAATGGAGAACTTTGTTATAATATCTATTTGGCATTCATTTGTTTCACGGGTGCTCATGAATACGCACGGAAAAATGAGTGTAATGAAGAATTAAGGGACTTTTTAGGGAAAGTTTATAGTAGTTTATGAAATAGTCACATAATAGGGGGTCTTAAAACACTAGTGTGTGTTTAAAATTCGAGGCTTGCCGAGAATTTTAATAGTACCACACGAGTGTTATAAGACCTAATTATGTGCAATTTCATACACTTTTTTTTTATTTGGTAGGGGGAAAATGCTTTTACGCATCCCTCGTGATCGAGCCAAACCACGAGGGTATGTGGGACTCCCTGGGCCATATCGGTCCAGGCCTACCCACTAAAAACCCCCAACAGCTCCTCCGTCCATCACGAGATAGGGGGAAGGGGACAACAGTGAGGCCTTGTTCCCACTGACCCCCTGTCCGTGAGTGATCCGTTGCCGGACTCGCGTAACGCCAAAGAGACGCGTGGCTCTGCTGCATTATCGGCGGCGCAGATTTTGTGCGCCGCCCTACACCCCGACACGTCCCGGCACTAGGTGCCCTGGGGCTTGGGACTATTTCTTGAGCGGGGTACATCCCCTCCCGCTACCGCCTCCTCCTGGATGATGGGGGTCCCGATGACGTCCTCGGTAACCTCCATCTCCGTCCCGCCTGAGGCCTCGGGTGCCCGGCTTAGCGCTACCCTCTTCCTTCTTCTGCTAATGGGTGCTTTAGGGGCAGAGCAAGTCTTACCCCCAAGGCGATGGTCCGCCGGTTTCCCAGCCTCCGCGCACAATGGGCATTTGGGCATTGACGAGCACGTTGATGCCCTGTGCCCAGCTTCCCCGCACCGATAGCACAGCGTGCTCCGGTCCACCGTCGCCCTGCAATCTACCCTCAGGTGCCCCGACTCGAGGCACCTGAAGCATCTCATTTCACGGGGCTGGAGGATTTTCGTCTTCGCGGCGGACCAACCCACCAGCACCCTTTTGGCGGAGGCAATCCTCTTTGCCGCTTCCACCGGGCAGCACACCCATGCCGTACCCATGGTGTAGCGGCCCTGGCGAATCTCCCCCACCCGGACCTCCTCGACCTGACACTCGCCGGTTTTTGCGAGTGCCACTTTTAACTCTTCCGGCTGGACGGATTCGTCCAGACCGGAGACCAACATCTCAACCTTCTTGGTTGGAACGGTAACCCGCGTAACGTTTGGGTCGACTACCCTTTTGAGTGCGACGGCTAGGTCAACCGCGCTCGTCTCCTTTTTATCGCCCGTGACGAGGATAACGGCCGCCCCAGTCAAAGACCTACGGAACTGGACACCCTCAATGGCCAGCTCCGCGAGGCTCACCTTGGCTCTGGCGGCCGCAATCACCTTGGCGTATGAGTGGCCCTTCTCCTCGGCACCTGGCTGCAGTGTCAGCACCACTGCTGCCGTCTTCGGCGCGTGCAGTTTAGGTTGCCGAGGAAGGGCCTTCTTTTTCGGGGGTGGAGGAGGCTGCTTCGGCAAGGTGGTGGTTGCCGGTATGCCATCCCTTTTTTCTCTTCTTCGTTGGCTTCGCTTCACCACCGTGGTCCAGCCCTCCTCTATGTTGGGTGGGGCCACAGGAAGTGGGTATGGCTCCCTCGCTGCGGATTTTTCCGCAGCGGGTTCCCTCCTTCGAGGTGGTTTGCGCCTTCTCGGGGGAGCCGGGTTCTCGAGCGCAGAGGGAGCGCTTTGCGCGGGTTTCCGAGCTGCGGGCGCAGCGGGTGTCTTCGTCTGTTGGATGAACGAGGGGGAGGCGTTCACTTCAACTCTTCTGTCATGGTTAAGGGTAGGGCGCAGGCGTGGCTCAGGATTCAGCCTAGGCTCCAACCCCTCGATTCTGGCGTTGAGTCGCGCAACCATGCGCCCCATCAACCGATTTTCTAGCTCCTCGATGTTAGGAGGAGCTAGAGTCTGTTCCGTGTTTATAGCTGGAGGGGGAGGTGGTGTGCTCCTCCTTTGAAGGTCTTTTACTTTTGCCTCCAGCTCTGCTATCTGCTGTTTCTGAGCTTTAAGTTCAGATTCAAGGCGGGAGTTCGCCTGCTGTAAGCGCGCTGTTTCGTCAGAGACAGTACGCGCCGCCAGAGTTTTCGCGTCCTCCCGTAGGCTCGCCGCCGCCGTCTTCAATTTGTTGACAAAGGTCCCCTTGAGGTTCGAGGACCTTTCCACCACGTAATTAATAACTTCAAGTGCGCGACCCATACGCTGGGTGACAGTGAGCGTGGGGTCGTCGCTTCCGCTCTCCTCCAGGGGTGATAGCACCTCCGACGCTGGTGTTAGTGCAGGAGTTGTACGTCGTGTGCTCCTACGCTCCAAAGGCATTTCCAGGAGCTCTCTCTCCGCCTGTAGTTGGAGTTCCAGGCGCTCCTGCCGTAAGTACTCCGCCTTTGCCTTGGCCAGCCCCACGTACTCGCCGGTGGTTGGTGGACGGCCTCTTCCTCTCTTTCCTTTAGGCTTCGGGGTTCTACGGGAAGACAGCGGAACATCTTCGAATGAAGGATCATCGCTGCCTTCCTCTCCGTCACCAGCTTCCTCGCGGCCCCTCTTCCGACGAGCGAAAAGAGCATTTGTACCGCTGTCGGTACTCATCATTGATGAGGTTTCAGATAAGCAGTCCGATTCTCCAGAAATCGCAAAGATATCCGGAGCATCATACTCGAGCATGAGCTCGGATATGCCGATCTTCTTCCTGCCTCCCGTTCGTCCGGTCGCATTCTTACCCCTCGACGACCCGGGAGCCGCCGTCGGGGGTTGAAACTCTCCTGCCGCCTCGGTCGCATGGATGGTATTTCCACCAGACGGCCCGGATACCGGTGGTGGCCCGCTCTCAACGGGTTCACATTTTTTACCACTAGGAAGGGTGGAACTCGGGTTAGCCAGCCCCAGATACGCCTGGCTGCCCGCAGCCGCCTTACGCGGTCCTACGGGGGGGACTGATACCCCCTGGGGACGTTTAGAATTATTGCCGAGCTCCATGATGATGCATTTTGGGATGCACTCCCTTTGCCCGCTTGGGACTGGTCTCCCACCAGCCACGCACCCCCTCGGCACGGAAACGCCACCTTGGGGTTGGGGTAATTTTTATTGTGGTTGTCTTCCACGCGGCCCGACGCTCAGTGCGCCGGGCCCCCGGCCCGCTCAGTGCGGGTAACGGGTTGCCCGACGGTAAACCCCACTGGATCCACCGTCGCGCGGGTGAGCTGAAGCTCAGGGAAATTCCCCGGTAGGTGCAAAGCACCATGGCGATAGAAATCGCCTCACCTCTGCCACCAGCAAAGGTAGACGCCGAAATCGGCTTCCAGCGAAAGCCACACCTCTTCTTAGCACAAGAAGAGGGGACTTCGCCCTTCCCCGCATGAAGCGGGTGGCCACGCAAAGTGGCCCGCCGGGTTGAACCCGGCCATCCCACGCCCCCCTCTATGGGGGCCTCTCGTCAGACTATTAGCCCGCGGCAGAGAATCTGCCGGGTTGCCCAGGGTGCACCACAAGGAGGTTGCCTGACATCGCACCCCGCAATTTCATACACTACTTTATCTACACTCATGCAATCAGTGGTTACCTAAATTAAATAAAAGACACAAAATTAAAACAAAATCAAACTCATTTATTCTAATAATTATTTGCATTTTGAACAGTGCAATTGTGAAACTAATACAGAAATCTAAAACTACATACATTTATATTATTCATTATTTTAACCAATAACAGCAAAATAATGAATGAAAATTTCAGAGAAATGGCGCCAACACCAACATTCTACCGCGCATGCGCTGTTGCACGCGCCGCCATAGACAATGTACTGGTAAGGTACTGGCACAAAAGAAAATCGCGACAAAACCTCCTTGGTCGGGCTTCGTCAATCGAACTGTATTTTATTGGAATTCGAGTTAGGTACATTAGAGTACTGGTTTTGTATGGCGAACCTGTATTATAATGTAATTTGTAAAAGGCCAAGGGCTTTAAGTTATGCCTTTAAAATATTAGTGTTGAGTTCTTAATATTAGAATTAGAACATGAGTGTAGATAAAGTTTGTTTTAGTAAAACTTATATTGTTTAAAAAATCTATGTCATAACACCCAAGTTGAATAAATAATTTAATTTGCCTATTTAAACTTTCTTTTACTGAAAACCTTTATATTATTTCCCACAGGTAATGGATTGGAGACGGCTACCTACTACTGCGACAGTGGCGTCACTTCGTAAAATTATTAACTACTTTCTGAGAATCAATTAAAACCAAATTCTATCTAGAAAAGCACTTAAGATTATTTAGAACCAATACAGTTACTGAAACAAGACATTTTCCAGTTCTAGTGTCAAATCACACGAGACTCAATAGTATTTTTCTAGAAAATTTGGTTTTAATCTATTTTCAGGCAGTAGGTAGTTATAATTTTACGGAATGGCGCCACTGTCGCAGGAGTAGCCGTCTTAAAACTGCCACAGTAACAATTTTCCTTTGCTAGAGTAGCAAAGGAAAAAAGTTGATAAGATTACAAAGTTATTTTGTTACTGTAATGACATTAATTTAGTACTGCAGCAAAGGTCAATATTTGCTACGGTAAACTTAATTTATTAGGATAAATTTATCCTATAAAAAAGTTGATAAGAAAACAAAGTTACTTTGTTATTGTAATGACATTAATTTAATACTTACAAATATCCTAACAAATTAAGTTTGCCGTAGCAAATATTCACCTTTGTTGAAGTACCAAGTTAATGTCATTACAGTAACAAAATAAGTTTGTATTCTTATCAACTTTTATTATGTGGCGGTAGGTGCAAAAACAAAGGAAAATTGTTACTCTATTAAAGCTCAGTTGTTATAGGAACATACTTAAATTAATAATAATAATAAACCCTTTATTGTACAAAAATTGTATGACAATGGGATACAAATGTAAAAAATATATATATGTACAAATAGGCGGCCTTATTGCTAAAAAGCAATCTCTTCCAGGCAACCTTAAGACAGGGAAATAAGAAAAAGGACAATCAAGGGGAAGGGTGCAGAAATAGGAATAAATTAATGCCAAAACATTTTTAAATTGTTACAAGAACAGTTTATTGACTGTTGCAATAACAATATAATGGTTTTGTTGGTCTAACAATTCCTTGCGCAGAACGTTAACGTTGTTAATGTAACAAAAACCAGATAACAATAAAAACATTGTAGTGGTAACTGTCTAACCTTAAACGGCTCTCCCCCCCTGTTAAAGTTTTATCCAACAATATTTTTCTCTCAGTGCGGGGCGGGTCGTCAGACATTTATGAAACTAACGTAACGATGATCCTAAAGAAGAAGAATCGCTGAACCCCGCAACGCGCCCCTACCTTATCTAATTTAGTTATATCAGACTTAACATACCTATTGCTAAAAACATGCCAATTGTGAGTTAAACTCGCGCGCCGAGGTTCCGTAAAAACTTATCTAATAGATAAGTTTCTACGGAAGCTCCTAATCCAAACTATGTACAAATTTGCGGTTTTCAGATTGTTTCCCTAACATGTGCTAAAAGACCTTGTATTTTGCCAAATTTTATGATTCTAACGTAAACTAACGTAAACGGGAAGTACTTACCCCAAATTAGGTGTTGATTCCGTTGTGAAACCGCAAAATTTGCAAAAATTTATAAGCGACAAAATGGCGGTCATATCTTATGATCCCGTTGATTTAAAAATATTATTTTTAGCTGAAAGAGACCGTAGAGCCGAGTAATTAATATAAATTTTAGTTTGACATTTCCCGAGAAAAGGGTCCCGATAAGGCAGACGGACATACGGATAGACCGACAGACGAACAACAAACTGTACCCTAAAAACACTGTATACTATTATAGTACTGAAAAACAAAAAAGATCCTAAAATTTGCTTTTTTTGCTTTTTAAATTTTTTGCTTTTTAATGAACTAACTTTAAAACATACGCCGTTGTCTGAACTAGACAACCATAATAATACAAGTAATTGTTTCACATTCATAATAAATAAAAAACGTGCACTTTCAGATCCGACTGTAGAGAAATAACCACTGGTTGCTCTCTCGGCGTTAGTTCTGATTGCTGAGCAAGTATCGCCACAATACACGGAGGGACACGCTCCATACAAGGGCGGTCATAAATAGTTAAAGTCCTGTTACTATCAATACATTGTATTATTTTAGTGACTTATAGTTGTAAAAGTGTTTTAGGAACATTAAAATGAAAGAAGTACATGTATTTACGGAATAAAAAACGTTTACTTCAGTAAAAAACAAATATAAACAATAACATACTTTTACCTAAATTTATCATGAACAAACACTTAAAAATTGGAATGTAAAACATATATTTTAAATAAAATAAGAGTCAAAACATTGATAACATTATTTAATTATAATAAAATAATAGAAATAAATAAATTAAAATTAATTAAATACAAAAAAAACAAAACAACTAACAAAATACAAATAAATTATTCTTATTCTAACAATATTAAACATGTAACAATTCTATTACACTTTGTGACAGAGTATTTTTCTTTTTAGGGGGAAGTTTCCGAAGACTTGTAATATAAGGATCTGAATGTAATAATAGTCGTTGTATTAAATCTTGATTGGTAACTTCACGTGACATTTTTCGAGTGTGACTTCGTCTATAAATTTTGATATACTTATTTGTCGCTTCAGCAGCTTCTTCGGAAAGTTCTCCTATAGATAACAATGCATAACTTATAATATCTGATCCATGTACGAGCACCTTGTGGACAGAAGCAGGAAGACTATACCACGGATATTCCTCGACCAGGCTGTATGCTGTTTGTAATGCATAGTCTTTAAACTTGCATTCATTAATTTTATGTCCAGAAGATAACGTTTGTAATATTACACAACAACGATCTATGAGATCCTTATTCAAACCTGTAATTTCAGCAGATACAGCTGATTCCAAAAAAAACTTCCTGGCCGTGTTTCCGTCGTTAGACGTCCCGCTTCCACCACTACGCGGCTTGTCAACTATTAAACCTAATCGTTCCCTAAACTGGGACTGTACATATTGTTTTTTATTTGATAACAATTGTTTATCACTATCTAGCCTAACTTGCCATTTTTTTTATGTCTAATCTATATGAAAGATGAATAAAATATTCGAAGAAACGTATCCAAGAATGTAGTGGTGATAATCCAAATTGGTATCTACTCTCTATTACAGGTTTTTGTAAACATTCGTCTATTTTATTCATCTCTTTAGGGGTAGCATTACATATATAACATCTACTTGTAGATGTTTCACTTAAAGCACTACAAATTTTACCATCTACCATTGAAAGCTGCAACTTATGAGAAACGACCAATTCACGATTGTCGATCTGAATAAAAGTAGGTTGCAAACTTTCAATTTTATCCTTAAAATAAGCTTCCTCTTGCAAAGACACTGCTGTGCTTTCTTTCAAAAATTGAAATCGAATAGGACGGCAGTACCTAGTGGAAGAGGGTCGAGGATTTTTCCATAAAATTTTACAATTATCTTCAGCTAATTTTACAATAATTTGAAGGGGTACATAAGATGTTACAAACAAACTACTATCTTCTAAAGTTGAATCTGAAAAAAATTGTTTGTATTCACTATGTCCAGTGCTGCCATCGAATCCCCATTTCCCAAGTAAAGAGATATTAGACAAACAATCATCAGGAATCTGATCTAAGACCTCTTTTTGAGATTCAAGGATTCGAGAAGCTGTGTGATCAAAAAGACTTTGTAATTCAACTTCAGCTGAAGACTCGGAAACAGTTATATTAGAAGGGTAACATCTCTGTTTCGCTTTAGTAATTTGTTGGTAACATGGTAATACATTAGGAGAAATCTTACTATTAACAAAGTTTTTAATTAATAAATACTGATGTTTTGTCAACTGAGCATCAGTCACAAGTGACAAGACATCATCAGTGCTAACTCTAGATATACACGAATCGAATGAACAGTCTGAAACATCAAGCAATGCACTCACAGTAGAATCATCAGACTTTGACAAATCAGCTACTCTCCGACGTTTAGTCCTTTTACTACATTGCGTAAAAGGTTTTCGAGGACGACCACGTGAATGACACGGCGACGTTTCAGACGGAGTACATTGCTTATTGTTTTTCACAAGTTGAATTTTTTCAATAACATTAAACCAATCGAAATTCTTATATAAAAGCTTGGTTTTATCCCTATTACATTTTTTCCAGAATCGAGCAATAGCTTTACATAAATTATTAACAATTTTCTCTAAATAATGAATATCAATGTTCTCAGCATCGAGAGTAGTCAACAAACTTTGTAGGACTTGACGACACTTTTCCGAGTCATTATCGGTATTGACAGTTAGCCATATTTCAAGAATATGCATTCTTGAAAACGAGCATATATATAAATTACCTAAAACAAAAAAAAAACGGTTAAAATTCAGTCACAAAACCTACACAAAGCACTAAGACTAAATAAACTAATTTCGTAGCAAATGCTACGAGATAATCTGGCAACCGTAGCACCCTTGTCATCGCCAAAAGGGCAGATAAGGGCAGCCAAGTTTTAATTTTCCTAAGATAAGAAAGTCTAAAGATTATGGTGCAATATACCTCCATAGTCGAAGCGAGTGGGAACATATTTAAAAGTTTATTCAAACTTTGAATATTAAAATATAATACTCCAAGAAAAGTCGCCTCGTAGCAATGACATACTAAAGAAAATATATACTAAGATACAATTAAAATAAAAATATTAATTATTACATACCCTGTTCTTGGATATCCATTTCAGAAAAAACTCACACAGCACTCACAGGTCCCGCAATGACAACAAATGACGTCACGCTTTTTAATGACTCACTGATAACAGTATTTACGAATGGCGATGCGCTCTCTTTGAATGCACAATAGATAATGAAGGCGCACTCTAATTACTGACCTATTTATAGTTTCAGAAGGTACCGCAACTATCCAATGTAACGACAAGGAATAAAATGTAAAACAAGAAAGCAGGTTTTTAAGATTTATGACCTATGGATGTCCCACAGTGCAATATAGAGAACGAAACAGTAGCCCGACTCCATATAAAGGGACGAATCGGCGCACGCACACATACAAACGTCGTTTACACGGCCGCCAAGCATGCTCTGAACGGCATAGCAACGCAGTGTCACGCCGCCGCGCGCCGGCCGAGATTGTTGTGCTCTACGTACACACCGCGCCGCTCACGCGCAGCGTATACGTTCACCGATTTTTTTGTAGGCACTAACCCTAGCTCCCAGTTTAGCTTTAGGTATAAATGTCAAAGACACGCCTGAGTCGGGCTACTGTATCGTTCTCTATATTGTGGTATCGCTAAGCGAGTATTATCTTTGATAGCTCTTGTCGCTTAGCGACGAACTAGTGGAGCGAGTCCTCGCAGGCAGTATGAACAGTCAGCGGTCCAACTATTTATATATGCGTCTCTTTTGTTTACACGGAATGTACCTATATCTACTCTACGTTTCTTGAGCGAGAAAATAGTCCATATAATTATTCGCTTCCTAGCCGTCGTCGGTGGGAGAACTGCCTTACGCGTAAATGAGTTCGTGGAAGCTCTTAATGCGTTTATTCATAAGCTTCTCCTATAAATCAATATAGTTAGTTGCTGCTAATGAATTAATTGGCTGGACAAAGAAGGATCGGGAAATTACTGCGCCGCGCTGCGCTACGATGCCTTGTAACTATTAATTTCTCTTTTTCGCCGTCGAAATTGGATGCTTTTGATGAAAACACTTCGTTGTTGTCTCTTTGACGGCAGCCTCTGCGAAGTAGGGACGCTTCTTTGGAATTAAAGTTGCGTCAGTTCTCCTAGTTTATGTTGTGCTGTATAAAATTAAATAAACGACATATTTGAAACTAAATTCCCGTCATATTTCGTCTTACTTATTTTATCATAGCATTCGACCCGTTTGATATATTGTTGGAGTATAACGCTGGCCATCTTTATGAAGAATATCATTTTTGTATTTTGAACTAAGTAGTGGCTGTCAGCGCTGTCTCTGTCAATCGGTTTTGTAAAACATTTATGTCATGTTATATTTATAAGATAATATATTAAATATTTACATTTAATCCCACTGCGCCCGTGTTGCTCATTTCAAAAACTTCCAATAGGTTATGGGCCTTATCATGGTAATGTGAATATTTGTGAAAATAATATTATTTTATTCGAAATATGGGTGAGTATTCTAACTCGGCAGTTATGATGGAGAAGTTGAAAGGTACCATCAATTATCGTGACTGGGCATTCCAAATGAAGAATATTCTAATATTTGAAAATTTATGGCATTGTGTTACGGGACGAGACGAACCCGCAGAACCAGGTACGAGTACGTATAAGAGTACTGTAGAACAGGACCGTAGAGAGGAGAAAGCTCGAGCGCGGCTGTGTTTAAGCGTTGAAAAGTCGTGTTATCCGCACATTGTGCAGGCTAAGACTGCAAAGGATGCATGGGATGCTTTAAGGAAAGCATACGACGACTCAGGTTTACACAGGAGATTAACTTGTTTATGTACTTTATGTTCGATTAAACTTGAACAATTTGATAGTATGGAAGTTTACGTTAACGAGATCTTATCACTAGCTAATCAATTGCGTAGCATGAAGAAACCTCTTGACGATGAATTTCTAGCTGCTATTATGCTTCAAGGGTTGCCTCAGGAGTACGAGCCCATGATTATGGCTCTGGAGCATTCAAGCATGGACATTACAACAGATATGGTAAAACCAAACTTCTTTAAGACAAGCGATGGACAGGGAGTACTGGTGGTAGCAATGACTGCTTGTTTACATGGAATACGCTAGCTCCTCGTCAAATGCAAACAAGCTGTGGTGTTGGAAGTGTCGAACGAAAGGTCACGTCAAGAAGGACTGTCCTCAACTGGATTCTAAAGTATCGATTTCTATGGTGCTATCTGCACTTAACACTGACAGTTCTTGGATAATTGATTCGGGTGCAACGGATAATATGTCTGGATGTCGAGAATGGTTCAAATCTCTCGATGAATCGTCGACGAAGGAGGTGTGTGTTGCTAACGGCAAGAAGTTAATAGTAAGTGGTAAAGGAGATATACATTTTACCGTTAACTTTCGTGGAAATACGATAGATATAACTTTAAAAGATGTAATGTTTGTACCTGATCTTACTGTAAATTTGATATCTGTGTCTACTCTTACTGCAAAGGGATTTAAGCTTAATTTCACTAATACTGGATGTGATATAGTTAAAGCCGGTCAGGTAGTTTTAACTGCTAGGAAAGTTGGGAGAGTTTACAGACTTCACACTGTCAGTAGTCAATCTGACAATGTCATCTACGTCTAAGGACATGATGTTATGGCATCAAAGATTAGGGCATCTTAATTTTGATAGCTTGGCGTCACTTAGAAAATTTGCTAATGACATTGATTTTCAGGTTAACACAAAGAAGAAAGTTTGTGATGTCTGTCTGAAGGGTAAGCAATCACGCGCCCCCTTTGTAACTAATCATAGTAAGCAGGTGGCAGACGCACGGCTGGCACTCATCCACAGTGACGTCATGGGGCCGATGCCGACCACTTCTCTCGGAGGAAAGGGCTACGTCCTCACGTTCCTAGACGACCACTCCAGGAAGGTGTTCGTATATCCTATTGCGAAGAAGAGTGATGTCTGTAAGTACACTATTGATTTTATTAGGTTAGTTGAAAACCAATGTAGTGCTACGGTGAAAGTACTGAGATCAGATAACGGCTCTGAGTACGTTAATGCTGAGTTGACAAATTTTCTTAAAAAGAAAGGTATTGTTCATCAGCTGACTGTACCATACTCTCCGCAGCAAAATTCTTCGGCAGAAAGACTGAATCGTACTTTACTCGATAAAGTCAGATGTCTACTGTATAATGCGAATCTCGATGACAAGATGTGGGCAGAGGCTGTACACACAGCGGCATTCCTGATTAACCGATCGCCTAGTTCAAGACTTTCTGGTAGATTGCCAGAAGAGGTATGGAGCGGTAATAAAGTGAGCCTTAAGAATCTGCGTGTTTTTGGTTGCGAGGCATTTGCACATGTAGACGACTGTAAACGAAAAAAGTTAGACCCCAAAAGTAAGAGGCTAATTTTTATAGGTTACTGTGATAACGTTAAAGGATATCGTTTGTTCAACCCTGACGACAATAACATTGTTGTGTCACGTGACGTGGTATTTAACGAAACTGTGTTTCCAGGTAGACACTTTAAAATAGGGTCAAAACGTATGTTTGAACCTATCTATCTTACAGGAGGTGATGACGATGAGGAGACATTAAAGACCACGCCGGTTGAGGCGGAGCCAGAGCAGATTTTCGTCGAGGCATCAGATTATCCACTTGAGGCGGAGACGGATGCAGTAGCATTCCTATAGAATCACCAAGTCATCCTGTTGAGTTGGAGTGTGAACGCTCGCCGAGTGAAGACTGATGGAGTAGCTCTATACATTAAAAAAGGGAACACCATACTCAAAATTGAGGAACCAAATATCGTAGATGCCAACTGTCTTATAGCAAAGGTTAGTAACGATACCGCTTTTGTGGCCATATATCGCTCACCATCTTATCATAATATAACTTACTTCTTGCATTCACTTAACGAAATACTAACAAATATGTCATCCTTTAAAAATGTGTTTGTAATTGGTGACTTAAACATAGATATTAAATCTGGAAATACAGACCGCAACTCGTCTGAGTACTTAACTCTATTTGCATCCTTAGGCTTTCTACCCACTAATTTACTTCCGACTAGAAATAAAAATTGCTTAGACCATACCATAGCTAAAACTAAGATCCCCGTAAAAACCTTTGTAATTGACTCTTTGGTGACTGATCATAAATCTGTATTGTTGTGCTTTCAAAGAAAATACAAGGTTATAGATAGACCCTCGCGCACTATCGTGAATGACCAAGCTGTAATGCAAGACCTAGAAAATTTTGACATGTGTTATATTTACAACATAAATGACGTAAATAAATCAATGGACTTTTTTATTGAATCATTAACGCAAATAATAGAGAAAAATACGCAAACTTTCATGCTAAGCCGTCGCAAAACCATTATCAAACCCTGGATATGTCCTGGACTCTGACGGTGTATTAAACATCGGGACAAACTTCATGCGAAGTATAGCAAAGATCCAGACAATGAAATAACGAAGATATAGAAATTTTTGTACTAATTTGTTAATAAAATTAAAACGTCAGTATGAAAAGAACGAAATACAAAATGCAGGCAACGACAAGAAAAGATTATGGAAAGTCATTAAAACATAACTAACATGACTCACACAAAATCACCTGCACACGAACTAATTGCCGATTCAGCGTCTACAAAATACTCGATTAATAAAGCGAATAATTATTTCATCAATGTCGGAAAAAAATTTGCTGAGCAAGCTAAACATCACTGCTCACAGCCAATTAGTCATCCGAATACATCACGTCTGTCTCTTATGAATTCATTTGCTCTATTAAACACTGATGAATTTGAAATTAATAGAATTATTATGACCTTAAGAAATGACTATGCCTCTCAAAATCTCATGTTCTTTCATCAAAAAGTTCAAAAAATACCTTATAATAGGTTGGGGAAAAAGTTTCTTCGCATTTTTTAAGAAAATTCAAAACATTTTTTAATATAGTTTATTTACATTTAACTAAAGTATGTAGGTACCATTTTGTTCGATAACTTTTTACCATCTTGTAGGTAGGGACATGATCCCATTGCTATAGAAATTTTGGGACTTCTGGTCAAAATACCGCGACAAGTGGTTTTGGCAGTCCTCTCGTGATGTTAACCTGACACTGCCTAAAGAATTCTGAAGAGACCGAAACAGGTGGAAATCTGAAGGTGCAAGGTCAGGACTATACGGCGGATGCATTAACACCTCCCAGCCAAACTCTCTTAATTTTTGCTGAGTGGCTAAAGATGTGTGAGGTCTAGCGTTATCATGATGAAAAACCACACCCCTTCTGTTGATTAATTCCGGCCGCTTTCTCTCAACTTCTTGCTTTAATCTCATCAGTTGTTCGCAGTAGAGTTCAGAATCGATGGTCCTGCCTGGTGGTAACAGCTCATAATGAATAATGCCCTTCCAATCCCACCACACACACAGCATCACCTTGTTGCGAGTTAACCCGGGTTTCGCCACAGTCTGTGAAGCCTGACCGGCCTTTGACCACGACCTTTTTCGCACGTTCTTGTCGTACGTGATCCACTTTTCATCACCAGTTATCAGCTTCTTCAAAAATGGTTCGGTTTCATTACGTCGTAATAAAGAATCACAAATGAGTACACGGTTCATTAGGTTTCTTTCAGTGAGCTCGTGAGGTACCCAAATGTCGAGCTTTTTTGTGTACCCAGTTTTTTTCAAATGCGCCAAAACTGTTTTGTGGTCAATTCCCAGTTCTTCAGCTACGTCGTAACTACTGACATGCCGATCTTGCTCTACTTTTTCAAAAATGGCATCCATTTTATCTGTAATAGGGCGACCAGAGCGACGTGCATCTTTGACATCAAAATTTCCGGATTGAAAACGCTTAAACCAAATTTGTGCTACTCTCACAGACACTGCACTAGGTCCATAAACATCGCAAATTTTTTTCGCGGCTTGCGTTGCATTTTTACCTTTTTTGTAGTAAAATTTTAAAATGTATCGAATTTCTTCATTAGATTCACTCATCTTGGCGGTACGAAAAACAAATGAAAATCACACATTTTCCTAATTTGAATTTGGAATTATGTTCTTTAAAATTTAAACTTTCAATGATACCAAAACCAGCCAGATACAAATAGTATAGCCAAAGAGATTTTATTACAAGTTCATACATACTATAATGCGAAAAGACTTTTTCCCCAACCAATAGAACCATTGACATTTCTTTTTAATCAATGTTTTTCAAATAGTATATTTCCTCAAGTACTTAAAAAGGCAATTGTTCATCCAATTCATAAGACTGGGGACAAAAGTCTTATTAACCACTACCGCCTCACAGCCATTCTGCCATCTATTTCTAAAATCCTCGAGAGATTATCTATAACAGACTTGTTAAATATCTTGAAGATAAAAATCTACTTGCTCCAGCACAATATGGCTTTAGGTCTCAAAGATCAACGGAAGGCGCTGTACATGAACTCAGTGACTACCTAGTACGACACTTAGATGCACAAAAAAGTGCTTAGTGGTCTTTTTAGACCTCGCAAAAGCATTTTACGCAATTTCCATTCCCACATTCCTACAAAAATTGTGCGCACTAGGTGTAATAGGTAGTCCACATCAACTTATGACAAGCTATCTTTCCGAAAGAACAACAATGTGTAAAAATAGATAACATTATGAGTGATAAACTATCTCTAGAGTACGGCGTTCCTCAAGGAAGTATACTTGGACCTCTTTTATTTCTGATATATATCAATGATTTGTGTCAGCTTTCACTACCCGAAAACGGAAAAATAATATCTTACGCCGACGACACAGCATTATTTTTCTCAGCTGATTCTTGGAGTGATGTATTCAACTCAGCTCAAAATGGCTTCAACCTCGTCGTTCAGTGGCTTAATCAAAACTTACTTACCCTTAATATAGACAAAAAGTATATCACATTCTCACATAATAAAAGTTCCCAACCAATTTCATGTTCACATACACTGTTTGCTCATTATTGTACATTGTCTCATTCTGCATGCACATGCCCAAAGCTTAAGAGCGCTAATTAAATAAAATATCTGGGAGTATTAATAGATCAGCATTTGAACTTTAGCGCACATACTCGTATAGACGCTCTTATAGCTAGAATAAGAAAATTAAGCTACGGTTTATTTTATTTTATTTTATTTGGGGGGCTTACAGTATAAAAACTACTTAACACATAAATATATAACAGGAAACCAATAACAAGCCACCACATATAGTAATGAACTAGTATACATTATTATGATTCAATTACTTAAAGTATTGCTCTAATTCTAACCTATTTGTATTCTAAACAATTTTATAATAAGTTCGCTAAGTCATCGGTCATCAACTTAGTTATGCTCGCCAGCCTACTACAAAAAAGATCTATCTTATCCATATGTTTCTTGCTTATTACATTAAAATCTTTAAAAACTCTTACCAGATAAGAATTACCACGATACACAGTACGGATTGGAAACGGGGATTGGAGTCGCTCACGTCCGTAGGTTTTACCCTCGAGACCCTACACGTGATCCCCGGGTGGTGCTAATCGAGTGACCAACTTCTGGTGGTAGGGCTTGAAAAACCCGACTGGCTAGCGACCACCGTGCGCATGATGTAAAACCCGTCAAGTGGCCATTTTTGTCCGCGTTTCGGGATCAGTCTGCGCACAGCCAGAGCTTGAGGGGTCGTTGCTGCGATTCGTATGGTTTGTGCGGGCTTCCGTCGACCCAGTGCCAGGTTGACTGCGTTGACCCTCCGCCCAGGAAGACCCGAGGAAACGGCTGTTCCGCTGGCCGCCCGTGGTATAGTACAGGGGCCCAAGCGGACCTAACCAGTCCGTGAGGCTGCCCCACCATGCCACGCATAATCTCGGGGTGGTCCGTCGTGCCGGTTGGTGACCGGACGGTGGGTCCCGGCGGCCACTTCCGGGGGGGTTCGGGGGCCCTTCCGTGCGGAGGGTCAGCGCAAATCAGCTGTCGGCTGTTCCCTGGCGAAACAGGCCTACACATATTAACTATGCGAAGCGCAGCAAGGACACCTCAGTTTCACGCCTCTCACTCCAATAATTATGGCAGCGCAAAATATTAAGACTGGTCGTACAGCGGTGCATTATCCCACCAAAACACCATTATTCGAGGTGGGGCTCGCTAACATCCGCGGGCTCTACTCTAACCTCTTAGCTGTCCACCACCATCTCGAGACAGCCCGTCCAGCAATGCTGTTTTTGACGGAGACGCAAATTATCTGCCCGGCCGATACAAGCTACCTTAATTACCCCGGCTACGCTCTTGAGGAGTCCTTCAAGGCGAAGGCTGGTGTTTGCTTGTTCGTCCGGGCGGACGTTTGCTGTCGTCGCCTGCGCTGTTTGGAGGAACCTTCCTTTTCCTTCCTTGCGGTACACGTCGATTTTGGCACTCATTGCCGTGTCTACGTCTGCGTCTACCGTTCCCATCGTGGTGACTTGGAGACAACTCGACTTTTTGAACATCTAAGTCGGGTGGCAGATGACGCGCAGGAGCGATTTCCTTCCGCCGAGCTGGTGTTTTTAGGGGACTTCAATGCTCACCACGAGTTGTGGTTAAGTTCCTCTAAAACTGACCATGCGGGTAGGACTGCCCACGCATTCGCTCTCACGCACGACCTGACACAATTGGCCACCCAGAACACCAGGGTACCAGATATTATCGGTCAAGCGCCCTCTTTATTGGACCTTCTGTTGACAAATCGCCCTGACGGATATCAGGTGGTGGTTCGAGCTCCACTAGGATCTTCGGATCACTGCCTGGTATCCGTCTCAGTGCCTCAGGCGTCACGACCGTCGCCTGTGGTTGCAGCACGCCGTCTGTGGCACTATGCGTCAGCAGATTGGGACGGTATGCGGGATTATTACGCATCTGTTCCTTGGTGGCAGCGCTGTTTCAATAGGATGGATCCGGACTCCTGCGCTACCTCTGTTGCTGACGAGATCATACTAGGAATGGAATATTATATTCCGCATTCCAATCTCGTCAGTAGAGGCAGACGTAACCTCTGGTTCAATCGCGAGTGCGCCTCTGCTGTTGAAAACAAACAGCTGGCTTACCGCGCTTGGATCAGAGGCCGAGCATCTAAGGATCCCAATACAAGCCTACTGAAAACAGCCTACAATAATGCCACCAAGTTATGTAAGAGGGCTTACATTAGAGCGGATGCTCAGCGCATTGCACAAGTGGGCCAGGAACTGCTATCGCACCCTACGGGTAGCCGTTCTTTTTGGCGCCTGGCCAAAGCTGTGCAATCAAACTTCTGCCAACCCTCGCTGCCACCGCTGAGACTTGCCGATGGCTCACTTGCTCATCAGCCGCAGGAGAAAGCCGACCTCCTGGCAAAACTCTTTGCGGCTCATTCCCGTGTCGATGACTGTGGTACACAACCTCCGAAACTGTCCCATTGTGGCAGCACCATGCCCGATATCCGTATCAGACAGCGTGATGTGCGGGCGGAGCTCCAGTCGATCGATACTCGAAAAGCAAGTGGACCAGACGGCATTCCTGCGATTGTTCTTAAGAAGTGTGCAGCGGAGTTGACTCCGGTCCTTACGCGTCTATACCGTCTGTCGTTCTCTGCTGGTTGTGTGCCGAAATCTTGGAAAGAGGCCAATGTCCAGCCGGTTCCCAAAAAGGGAGATCGTTCTGATCCGGCTAACTATCGCCCTATAGCCGTCACTTCCATTTTGTGTAAAATCATGGAGAGGATCCTTAATACACAGCTGATCCGTTACCTGGAAGGTCACTCGTTACTTAATGACCGACAGTATGGGTTTCGTCCTAAACGGTCAACAGGTGACCTTCTAGCGTTCCTTTTGCACAAATGGGGTGAATCTATCGATAAGCGCGGCGAATCGGTGGCTATTAGTCTCGACATCGCCAAAGCTTTTGATAGAGTCTGGCACAAGGCTCTTCTTTCCAAGCTTCCGGCATACGGATTACCCGCGCAGTTCTGTACGTGGATTGCCAGCTTCCTCCACGAGCGTAGAATTCGCGTTGTCGTTGACGGCTGCGCTTCGCGGTTCGTGGCAGTGAACGCTGGTGTTCCGCAAGGCTCCGTTCTATCCCCCACATTGTTTCTTCTGCATATCAATGATATGCTTTCCTTGGGAGCTATACATTGCTATGCAGACGACAGTACAGTGCATGGGGGATATCACGGAGCCTCGGGGGCTGCTCGTGGTGATATTGGTAGGGAAAGGCAGAATCTTATCATTGAGCTCAACAGGACGCTGGACCTCGTCTCCGAATGGGGCTCCAACAATCTTGTTGAGTTCAATGCTAAGAAAACACAGGTGTGCGTGTTCTCGGCGAAAAGGTCACCTTTCCTCCCCCTTCCTTCTCTTCAGGGCACAACCCTTCACACACAGAGCAACATCACCTTGCTCGGAATGAACATTCGCTGCGATCTGAACCCCAGAGACTACATCGAATCCGTCATAACTACTGCCTCACGGAAACTCGGTGTCCTGAACAAGGTGCGAAGGTATTTTGCGCCGGACCAACTATGCTTGTTGTATAAAACTCAGGTTAGGTCTTGCGTGGAATATTGCTCGCACCTTTGGGACGGCTCCGCTCAGTACCTCCTCGATGCTCTGGACAGATTGCAGCGTCGCGCTATTCGCATAATTGGCGATGTAGAGGCAACTAACACCCTCGAGCCTCTACAACTTCGTCGTGACATCGCCTCTCTTAGCGCCTTTTACCGAATGTTCCATGGGGAATGCTCTGAGGAGCTCTTTAACCTTATCCCTCCCTCTCCATTCCTTAACAGAAACACGCGTAAGGGCCTTCGGAGTCATCCGTACACTGTGTCCTCCTTTTCACACCGTACCAAGAAATTCCAAGATTCCTTCTTCTGTCGTTCATCCCACACTTGGAATTCTCTACCTGCGCACGTGTTTCCTCCATCCTACAACATGGGTTCCTTCAAAAGAGGCGTGAAAAAGCATCTTTTGGGCCGGCAAGGGGCGGGCAGGTAGGAGAGTGGATGTCGTCCCTACTCTATCTGTCAACTCATTTGGGCCTCTTTCACCGCTTAACATCAGGCGGGAGGAGGTCATTTGCCGGGCCATCCATAAAAAAAAAAAAAAAAAAAAAAAACGCACGTGTGGAACATGAAGTATATTCCTAGGGCGACAGTGGCGGGGCGGGACATTAATATATAATTTTGACAACAGTGAAGGGCAGTCAATCTTTGATTGGGCTATTTTCAACAGAAAACGAATATCGCTAATTTTTCTGCGAGTCTCTAATGGAAGAAGATGAAATTGGGCACAGCGATGGGAATAATCAAGATATGGAATTCTGAACTTATAGCAAAGAAATCTTGTGAACTTTCGCTGAATTCTTTCAAGTCTTGATGAGTGTACCATATAATTTGGGTTCCATACTTGGCTAGCATACTCTAGGTGGCTTCTGACAAATGCGGCATACAATATTTTAAGCGGCTTCATGCTGGTAAACATCCCACTGTTACGAATAATGAAACCAAGAGCCGAAGAAGCTTTTTTCGCTATTGCGTCAATATGAAGCTCGTACGTGAGCTGGCTATCAAGGTAAACTCCAAGATCTTTAGTATTGGTTGAACGTTCTAATGGGGTGTTATCAATGGAATAGTTAAATTCAAGTGAAATCTTTTTACGCGTAAAAGTTATAACCAGACACTTATTAATGTTAAGATCTAAATTGTTGTGCTTACAGTAGGCTACAACTCTCGTTAGATCGTCCTGAAGAAGATGGGCATCAGTCGCATCATTGATCTTTCTATAAATCTTCATATCGTCAGCAAATAGTAAAAAATGTGAATGATGAAAACATGAGCTGATGTCGTTGATGAAAAGGACAAACAGCAGAGGTCCTAACAAAGATCCCTGCGGAACTCCAGAGGGAATATTAGTCCAAGAAGATGTAAACCCATTAAGCACCATCGCTTGACTTCGATTCTGAACATATGATGAGAACCATCTAAAAAGATCTCCCTTTATGCCCAACATTGAAAGCTTTTTTAATAGGATGACATGATCAACCCGATCAAATGCCTTGCTATAATCAGTATAAATAGCGTCAACCTGAGTTCCATCATCCATACACCCCGTGATAAAATCAGTAAACAAAATCAAATTGGATACAGTAGATCTACCTCTGAGGAACCCATGTTGTTGCTCACAAAATTTACTAGAAAGACTATTGTATAACTGATTATAGATAACGCGCTCGAAAACTTTTGCCAAAAGACACAGCTTAGAAATGGGTCTATAGTTTTCCACCATGTCCCTTGGGCCTTTCTTGTGAATAGGCGTAATAAATGCCGATTTCCATAAGCTTGGGACTATGCCTTCAGTCAGTGATCGTTTAAAAAGCAGTGCTACAGGGTCAGCTAATACATGTGCACATCTTGTCAAGAACACCGCTGGAATCCCATCAGGACCCGCTGATTTAGTTAAATCAAGCGATTTTAAGTGTTCTAATATTACAGATGTATCTATAATAATTGTACTCAAATGCGCACTACAAACCGAGTGTGCAGTTAACTCTTGAGTATTGTCGTTGGAATTGGAAGACTTTTGAAGAAATGTGGACTGAAAAAAGTCAGAGAATAATTCGCAAATATCACGGCCGTTCTCCCCTCTTTTGTCGTTATAAGTCATGTTAGACGGGTAGTTACAATTAGTTCGCTTACTCTTAATATGTGACCAAAATACTTTTCTGTAAGAAATAGCAGATTCGACTTTGCTTATATAAAGCTTATAACAACTTTGCTCAAGCTTGTTCACTCGATCACGAAGAAGGCGGTAAGATGTTAAATCTGATAAATTGCCATACACTTTAAACTTAAGTAAGTATTTGTATTTTTCTTTCATCATTTTAATAAGGGCTGTGCTATACCAACGCGGATACCTGGAGCCTTTTATCAACCGCTTGGGAATGTATTGATCTCTCACATTTAATAAAATAGTGTAAAACTGGCTTAAAGCATCGTCAACCGTACCATGCATTAACACGTCACTCCATTTCACTTTCGCGAGGTCGGAACAGACTAGTTCATAATCGCCTTTCGCATATTGGTAGACAGTTCTAGAGGATTCACCAAGTGACTGAATATGGACATAGTTTAGTCGAACACACAATGCTGGATGATAGTTATCTTCAGGTACCAGGTACTCGGGACAAAACAGACACGTTTGCTGAGTCATTTGACAGTACTAAGTCAAGTATTTTTCCAAACTTATTGGTTTGTAAATTAAACTGTTGAAGATTGCACAAGTTTAACGTGTCAACAAAATATGTAAATAAGTTGGAAGGAGGGGTGGTCGGTACGCTAATGTCACCCAATGGAGTCCAGACTATCGCACTCATATTAAAATCGCCCAATATAACAAATTTGTCATCCGGCTGACCATTTACTAAATCGGATAATTTATCTAAATAATTGTATAGTTGTGTTGACAAAGTGTTTCCGTGTTGCTGATCGCAAAGATATAAAGTATACAACTTAACAAACAAAATATTTGTTTGTTAAGTTGTATACTTGTTGTTTTTAAACATTTAAGACATAGCGCCTGTTTACGCTCGAGGAAGAGCGAGTGGCAACACTGCATTATAGTCTGTGCAGTGAGAGCCTGTGGCGGCCGGCCGCATGTGACATGTCGAGTCGAACGTCATGACATTGAAGTAGGTTACCGGGCGGCGCGTTTTCGAGAAATATACACGGTTATTTTTTTATCACCCTGGTTATTTTAAGGGTGGCTTCAGGACACGGTAGAAGAATTATTTAACCATTAATAATAAAATTTACTCACCTGTTTAATTAGATATTTATTATCTAAAATATCCAAAAAATACTGCACTGGTTTGGACACTGAGTGAAGTTGTAGGCAAAACATTGAATGAACGCGAACTGGCAACAACGTCGCCGATTCAAAGTCATCACTGAGTTGATCACAATTTCACCTTCCTACTTTACGGGCTTACTTAGGACTGGCAAAATAAAGTTTTTAAAGAAAACAAACAGTACTAGGTAGGTATTACGGTTATGGTAGGTTGTTTTGGCGTAGTTAAAAAATTGGAATCAACTTTAAATACTTACCTACCTAGGAAACAATTTAAATCAACTTTAGTTCTAATAACAAAAGAGTTCTAAATTTAAAGGAAGTCCTCTAACTCATACATAGTCGTGCACGTTTAAAACTATACATGACCACAACAACATATCACTTTGGTTAGTGTTTAACGTCTCGAAATGTAGTTTTCGCTTCCAAGTCTTACGTTTGTGGGTTCACTTTCTTATACCAAACACTTAATTTCACTTCACAAGTAAAAGTCTACGGTCTACCGGAGTAAGGTCTGTGTATTCGCGAGATGTGTTAACTTGAAACTAAAATTCCGAATGCGCCCGATTGCCGCGCGTCAGGCGCGGGCGCGATATCGCGATACGTTCACACGCGCCGTGGTCAAAGGCGAACTAAAGCCGGCCGGCTCGTGCCGACAAGCGACAGCAAACAACAAAACGCCGCCGCCGGCGCTCGGCGCCGGCGCCGACTGTCTCTGTCTTTCACTAATGTAGTGTCTAGTGCAATAATAACTCTTATTTCAAACGAGTTGTAGATTGATCTTGCTTGAATTAATAATGCGACGTTGCCGCATTTTCCTAAGCCCGTAGTAGTAAATGCTTTATTCATTCATAATCTTACCTTATCTTGTAGTAAACAAGAACAATGTCTATAATTTAATATTATTGGCGGATAAAATTTAAAAAATATAACCACATGTTTTTTTTATTGATATGAGTCGTCTAGCGTCTACCGAGCTGCCTCTAAAATTTTCCAGTATGATAAAAAAATAACCGTGTATAATTCATTGAACTAGTTTTGCGCAGCGCACCAAATAATGTGCGAACGTCCGCTTTAAGTGTTGCAAAAGTTTTATCGTCGCGTGTGTGAGCCGTGGTGGCCTACTAGGCCTATGTAGTGCTCCGGTCTCCATCGGTGGATTGACAGCAGCCCTTCAGGAGCCGCGACTTCCTACGAGCTAGCTCAGGAAGTCCACCGGCTACATACGGAAACCGAATGGAATAGGGGTAAGCCACAGTTTTTGATTGCTGATTTTAAACCGACTACAATCTCATTTGTGGACCGATCTCCCTAACTAGTTGTCATTGTCATTGTATATGAAAAATTGGGGTTAAATGCCTTTTGTTGTTCTAGTTAAGTTCTAGCATTTACCTATATTTGATTTTGGTTTGTTTTTTCATATCTTTGTTTTGCCCTTGAATATTTTGTTTGTTAAGTTGTAAACTTATACTTGAATTTAATTTGTTTAAAATTTTTTCTGCTAAATGACTTTGCTGTTGTTGTAATACACTATTTTGCTGTGTTAAGTTTTAGCATTTACATTTGATTTTGTTTTGTTTGCCTTTGAATATTATGTTTGTTAAGTTATTGACTTAATACTTGAATTTAATTTGTTTGAAAAATTCTGTTGTTAAATGCCTTTGTTGTTCTAGTTAAGTTCTAGCATTTACACTTGATTTTGGTTTGTTTATATATTTTTTTCTGCCTTTGAAGTTCCTCCCGATCTGTTTTGTTGTCTGCGGTTGTCGGTCTGTTTGTCTATGTATTATTATAGTGTATATTAATTTTGGTGCAAAATGGTCCCGCCAGTCAGCCCGCTTAGTGGTGCCCGCGCGGGTGCACAAAAGATCTTGAGATGGTTTGCTAGTAACGTCGCTTTGGTAGACCGACCAGACCGAGAACAGGCCTTGTTAATTCGGCTTGAGGGAGTACCTGCTCGCTTGAAGGAATTGGAGCAGCTTTTCGTTGTTCATCAACAATATTTGCTCGACCACCCAGCCGAGGGTGCCGCTGAGTTGCGGGCAGTCGACCAATTTAATGCCGATTATGATCAATGTTTTGAACAGGCGGATGTGATTATAAACAAGGCTCAGGCTATCCTATTCGCCCGGAGGGGTGAGTCATGCACACCCGGGGAGGTCAAGCCTACCCCGGCCGGCTTGCTGGGCAGACTGCCCACCTTGGACATCCCAACCTTTGATGGGAACCTGGCTGCTTGGATGGGGTTCATTAACCTCTTTGATAGCCTGGTCCACTCGAGGGACGACCTGTTCCCCTATTTGCTCTCTGCCTTACGTGGAGAGGCTGGTGTGCTTGTCCAGCATCTACCTGTCAACGACAGTTATGACATTGCAAGGGCGCTGTTGACCGCCCGGTATCAGAATGTTCGCTTGCTAGCGGACACACATGTGGCTGCCATTTTAGGGCTGCCACGAGTATCGCGGGTCTCCTCAATGAGGAAGGAGATTTTGAACCCGCTGCTAAGTGCTATTAACGCGCTCAAACGACTTGACCTACCGGTGGACCAGTGGTCCTTCATATTACTCCACCTCATCCTCAATAAGCTTCCCATGGAGATGAACGAGTGCTTTAATAATAAAGACACTCGTGAGGTGGTGAGAGCGAGGGACTCGCACACGGGCGGGGGCCCTCGTAGGTCACCCACATCTCCGAGGAGATCGGAGGGGCGTGCCACCCCTCCGCGGAGATTGGACAGGCGCCCCCCCTCCCGTGAGAGGATTGGGCGCCCCACCCCCCTACGGGCGGGGGGATCGACGCGCCGCTTATGAGGCGCCACCGCGGGATTGGGCCGCGGTTATTAGGGAGCCACGTCGGGAGCCGATACGCTTCTCTCCCCCTTTGATGGAGAGACCCCGTTTGTCACGGGCTCCCCCAACTTTCGCCCATCATGGGCACCGCCCGGCCCCCCGATGCAGCTTTGGTCGGGGTGTGTGTGGTCCGCCGCGCACGCATTTTTCCTTGAACCCCCCTTCCCCCCCCCGTTGCGGGGAATGCGGGAGGATTTTCATTAAACCAACTGTCGGCTGCAACCCCCCCACAGGAGCAGGTGCTGTTACCAACAGCCTCCGTACAGGTGTGGGGCCCGAGGGGCACCTTTGTTTTAGTTCGCGCCCTTTTGGATACGGGAGCTCAGGGTTGCATTGCCTCCAGCTGGCTGGTCCGGCAGTTGAGTTTGAACACATCTCCATACCTTGAATCGGTACGAGGAATCGGAGACCTGCGGATCCCGGATCCGATCGGTCAGGTTTTGTTCTCCTTCTCCCCCCACTTCTCTTCAGCGCCCAAAATTGGCGCTACCGCGATTGTTTATGAGAAGGTTGTTGGTCAGCTTCCGCAACAGCACGTTTCGCGCGCTGTCGTTGATGCGACAACAGGATTGACCTTAGCTGACCCTTCCTTCCACCGAACCGGTCCGATTCACTTATTGCTCGGTGCCGATGTTCTAGGCCGCGTGTATTGTGGGAAGAGGAGAGAGTTACAGAAGGGTGGGCTGGTAGCCTTATCTACATCGCTTGGGTTTGTAGTGATGGGACCAGTTAGGCATAACCCACCATCTCCATCGGTGGACAGTTACATAACTGTTAGCTCCACCTTATCGGATGTCCTTCAACGGTTTTGGGAGGTGGAAGAGCCACCTACCGTGAAGCGAGTGAACCCCTTAGACGAGGAGTGTGAGTTGTTCTACCAGAACAATACAGGTCGGGACGGTTGATCGTTGGCCGAGAAGCGGCTGCTGTCCATGGAGCTACGTATGAGTAGGAACTCCGACTTCAAACAGAAGTATTTATTTATTTATTTATTTATTCTTCATGTACTGTGTACAAAGGCGGACTTAATGCCATGGGCATACTCTGCCAGTCGACCTTGGGGTAGTGCAGAGAATACAAGGTAGATGTTAAAAGAAACAACATTATTTGAAACAATAAACAACTAAAAAATACGCAAATCAATTTAAAAGTTATAATTATAACAAATGTTAACTATTTATATTAACATATAAATAAATAGTATTTAGTATAAAATATTACAATATACAAAATAAACATATATGAATATATATAAATATAGATAATATATATAAGTATATATATAATATAATAATATATATATATATATATATATATAAATATCTATTGTTAAATAGAGAGATTGCTGGTGACTCTAGAGATAAAAATAAAGGGAAGGTTCTTTTCGAAATTAAAATTATCGATGGTCTTCTGATAGCAGCCTCCGTAGCCCCCTCTTGAATGCATACAAGCTGGAGGACATTCTAATTGCGGGAGGGAGAGTATTCCAGAAAAGAATCGACTGCACAAAGAATGAAGAATGGAGAATATCAGAGTGATGAGATGGACATTTGAGCAGTCGATTGAAGGACGAGCGAAGGTTTTTTTCATGGGAAGTACTCAAGTATTGAAACTGAGATTTTAAATAAGGCGGGGAATGAGGGGAATGTAGAAGAGAAAACAAAGTTGTAAGGGATCTTATCTTTCTTCGCTGTCGTATAGGCAACCATTTTAAGGTTTGACGATGAGTAGATACATGGTCATATTTACGAAGATTGAAAACGAATCGAATGCAGTTATTTAGAAGTCGATCAAGTTTATTGAGAAGATCTGCATTCAGGTCGAGATAGCATACATCGCCATAGTCGATTAAAGGGAAAATAAGGGTCTGGATAATCATACTTTTTGTTTTAGGTGGAAGAAAATTCCTAAGCCTGTATAGAGATCGTAACATACCAGTGACTTTCCCACAGACATTAGTCACATGGGTTTGCCAAGATAAGGTGGAATCAATATGTAAGCCAAGATCTTTTACGTCGTTAGTGATGAGAATAGCATTGCCATTATAAACTAAAGTATGTAAGTTGGATGTAGCTACTTTAGACATTACACGAGAGCTTCCAACAATCAAAGCTTGGCACTTGGAAGGATTGACAGTAATTCCGAACTGTTCAGACCATTCTCCAATGGTTTGCAAATCCAAATTCAATCTGTCGATGGCATCGTTCAAGGTGTCCACTTTTGCCCGACAGAAGTATGTCGACTTCATGCGAGAATATGAGCAACTGGGGCACATGTCGGTCTCGCGACTGGACTGGCGAAACGAGGAACATAATTTTCTTCCTCACCACGCGGTTTTGAAACCTTCCACCGGGAAGATACGCGTTGTTTTTGATGGGTCAGCTCCCACGTCTACCGGAGTTTCGCTGAATCAATGTCTGCATGCTGGACCGAAGTTGCACCACGAGGTGGGTGATGTATTGACCAACTTCCGTCGCCATGCCGTCGTCTATGTGACCGATATCCGGATGATGTTTTGGCAGACTGTGATTCACCCGGACGATAGACGATATCAGCTCATATTATGGAGGGAGGATCCCAGAGATGCCATGCTAGTCTACGAGCTGAACACCAATACATACGGTTTGCGTTCGAGCCCCTTTGTGGCAATTCGCTCACATGTGGAACTCGCTGAACGTGAGCGGTTACGATACCCTCGCGCATCCTTGGTTCTCAAGGAGGATGCATTTGTGGATGATATTTGTACGGGCTCCTCTAGTGTCGAGGAAGCCTTGATTTTGCGAGATGAACTAATTGCTCTTCTCGGGGCTGGTGGTTATGAACTGAGGAAGTGGATGTCCAACTCACCTCAGCTTTTGTGTGACATGCCAGACGACCACCAGCAGGAGCCTCATATTTTTGAGAATGCCAACACTCCAGATTTACTATCTGTTTTGGGAGTGCAATACAGACCTGTCCAGGACACGTTCACCTATCGATTGGAGCTGCCAAGCCCTTTGACCCAAATGGCTAAATTAGTCCCGTAGTGTTTTGGATGAAGTGCTTCCTGCAGGAACTTTGGTCAGCCGAAGTGTCGTGGGATGAGCCCCTCTCGGGCCGTTTGCTGCGAGATTGGGAGTCCTTCATGTCGTCTCTCCCCGACATTAACCGTGTTAGTATCCCTAGACATATACTGCCTAAGGGACGGTTTACGGCCAGCCTTCATGGCTTTTGTGACACGTCTGAGAGTGGATACGCAGTCGTCGTATATATCCGGACGGTCGATGATAGAGGAGCTGTTAAGCTCCACTTGCTAATTGCTAAGAGTAAGGTTGCTCCACTTCGGACTCGATTAACGATTCCGAAGTTAGAATTGTCTGGAGCTACTCTTCTGGTTCGTTTGATGAACCACGTTGTTGACACCCTGGGACGTAGTGTGGACTTTGAGTCGCTCTTTGCTTGGTCCGACAGTCAGGTTGTCCTGTGTTGGATTAAGAACTCCGTCCACTCCCTGGAGGTATTTGTGGCCAATCGGGTATTCCAAATACAGGCCTCGAAGGCCCCGTTGATTTGGCGCCACGTGCCAGGTGAAATAAACCCTGCTGACTGTGCATCACGTGGCAGCGAAGCCCCTCAGCTTATTGACCACACTCTGTGGTGGGGTCCCGAATGGTTGTTACAGCCGTCTTGGCCTTCCACACCAGCTGTGGTGAAGGCACCAAATCCGGGCTTGCGTGTTCACGCTGTCGAGACTATGGCGGCTCCAGAGCGGGAATTTTTATTAGACCGCTACAGTTCTCTGGACAAGTTGCTGGGCGTGACCGCTTGGATAAGAAGATTTATACGAAATTGTCGACGGCCTCAGGACAAAGATTTGTGTCCGGTCCTCTCTCCGCAGGAGCGCCAAGATGCTCTTTTGCATTGGGTACGTATGACCCAGTCTAGAGCGTTTGAACCGGAACTTAAGATTTTCCGTACCGGGACGTCCAAATTGAAGGGACCCTTGGTGCGTTTGACTCCCTTTCTGGATGATAAGGGATTGTTGCGTGTAGGAGGCCGATTGAGGCACGCTAACTTGCCTTATAGATCACGTCACCCCCTGTTGCTCCCCAAGGACGGACCATTGGTGCGATTGTTGATCATTGATCGCCATGTGAAGAATGCTCATGCCGGATGTAATGCATTGACCGCGCTCCTCCAACGGGAGTTTTGGATTTTGTCAGCGCGAAGAATAATCCGATCTGTTATCTTTCGATGTCTGCCCTGCTATCGTTTACGCCCCGAGACGATGCAGCCCCAAATGGGTGATTTCCCTGCTGATCGTGTGAACGAATCGATGACCTTCTTAGGAGTTGGAACTGATTTCGCGGGACCGTTCACTATAAAAACGTCGCGACTCCGTAATGCTAAGACTGAAAAGGCTTACTTGTGTGTGTTTGTTTGTTTGGCCACTAAAGCCGTTCATTTGGAGGTGGTGAGTGCACTCACCGTGGACGCTTTCTTAGCAGCGTTAGGCAGATTTGTCTCCCGCCGGGGACTGCCATCTCTAATTCGGTCCGATTGTGGGACGAACTTCAAGGGCACTGATAGACATATAAGAGAAGTTTGTGAATTTTTAGATAAAAATAATATTGAGATCGGATCCACACTCTCCCGTAGGGGGGTAACATGGCGATACTCCCCGCCGTCTTGCCCTCACTGGGGAGGGATTTTTGAATCTGTTGTAAAGGCCGCCAAGACTCACCTTCGCCGCGTTATTGGGGAGATTATTCTCACGTTTGAGGAACTCGCGACGGTGTTTCATAAGATTGAGGCGGTTCTCAACTCGCGTCCGTTATTTCGAAGAACTCATTATTACCGTTCAATCCAGCACACCAAACCAGTAAAAGACGAACAGACATTGTCTGTTTCGTCGAACCGTTTCAGAAGGGGCACTCCCGTTGGTTTTTTCTGCTTTCTTGGCAGTTATTTGTACAATAAAATAAATCGCTCCCTAACTATTTACCCTATGAACAATGTGGCACGTAAACAAACAATTGTAAGTTGGCTTAAGGGTAAAAATTATGATGACACAGAACAGCTATTATTAGTTGATAAATAATTATGTGAAATAAATATACTCGTATTTAATAGTGAAGGTTATAGATTCAGGGTATCATATATAACTGCTTAGCGTTTAAATACAAACAAACAAACAATATCTGTATCACACTAAAATTTCAATCAAAACAATCCTACTTATTTAGTCAATTAAGCACATCATACCAACTAAAGATGCCTTTTTTTTTTTTTTTGGGAGGGGGAAAATGCTTTTACGCATTCCTCGTGGTCGAGCCAAACCACGAGGATATGTGGGACTCTCCGGTCCGAACTCGGCCCGGTGCTACCCACTAAAAACCCCCGCAGCTCCTCCGTCCGTCACAAGACAGGGGGAAGGGGACAACAGCGGGGCCTTGTTCCCGCTGACCCCCTGCCCGTGAATGCGTCCGTTTCCGGACTCCCGCTACGCCAAAGGCGTGTGGCTCAGCTGCTTTATCAGCGGCGCCGGTGTTGTGCGCCGCTCTTCACCCCGAAACATCCCAGCACTAGGTGCCCTGGGGTTGGTTACCATTTTTTGCGCGGGGATCCCCTCCCGCGGTCGCCTCCTCTTGTATGATGGGGGTTCCGACTACGTCCTCGGTCACCTCCATCTCCGTCCCTCCGGGGGTTTCGGGTGGCCTGTTTGGCGCTGCCCTCCTCCTTCTCCTGTTGATTTTTGCCTTGGGGGCAGAGCAGGTCTTACCCCCAAGGCGGTGGTCCGCCGGTTTCCCAGCCGCCGTACATAATGGGCATTTAGGCTGCGACGAGCATGTCGACGCTCTGTGCCCTGCATCCCCGCACCGGTAGCAGAGTGTGCTCCGGTCCACCTCCGCCCTACAATCTATCCTCAGATGCCCCGACTCGAGGCACCTGAAACACCTCATTGCACGGGACTGGAGGAGCTTCGCCTTCGCGGCGGACCATCCCACCAGCAGCCTCTTAGCAGAGGCGATCTTCTTTGCCGCTTCCACCGGGCAGCACGTCCATGCCGTGCCCATGGTGTAGCGGCCCTGGCGGATCTCCCCCACCCGGACCTCCTCGACTTGGCACTCGCCGATCTTTGCGAGTGCCTCTTTAAGTTCTTCCGGCTGAACGGATTCGTCCAGTCCGGAAACCAACATCTCCGCCATCTTTGTTGGGACGGTAACCCGCGCAACATTTGGGTCGACTACCCTTTTAAGGGCAACAGCGAGGTCGGCCGCGCTCGCCTCCTTTTCATCGCCCGTGACGAGGATTACGGCCGCCCCAGTCAAGGACCTACGGAACTGGACACCCTCTATATCCAGCTCCGCGAGGCTAACCTTGGCTCTGGCGGCCGCAATCACCCCAGCGTATGAGTGGCCCTTCTCCTCGGCGCCTGGCTGCAGTGTCAGCACGACTGCCGCCGTTTTCGGCGTACGCAGTTTGGGTTGCCGAGGAGGGGCCTTCTTTTTCGGGGGAGGAGGAGGCTGCTTCGGCATGGTGGTGGATGCCGGTATGCCATCCTCTTTCCGTCTTCTTCGCTGGTTACGCCTCACCACCGTGGTCCAAACCTCCTCCATATTGGATGAGGCCGGCGGTAGTGAGGGTGGCTCTTTCGCTGCGGATTTATCCGCAGCGGCTTTCTTTGCCTTTACTGGTCTGCGCCTTTTGGGGGGAGCCGCGTTTTCAAGCACAGAGGGAGTGCTTTTCGCAGTCTTCCGGGCTGCGGGTACGGCAGACATCTCCACCTCAGTAGCCACAGGAGCGGGTGCCGCCTCGGCTCTTCTCTCATGGTCCAGGGAAGGGCGCAGGCGCGGCTGGGGGTTCAGCCTAGGCTCTAACCCCTCGAGCCTGGCGTTGAGTCGCGCAACCATACGCCCCATCAATCTTTTCTCTAGCTCTTCAATGTTAAGTTGAGCTAGAGAATCGTCCCGGTGGTTTGGGTTTGCTGGGGTTGGAGTGCGGGGTGGTGGTAGACTCCTCCCCTGGAGATCGTTCATCTTCGCCTCCAGCTCGGCGATCTTCTCCTTCTGGACCTTTAGCTCTGCCTCCAGACGGGAGTTCGCTTGCTGCAAGCGCACCGTTTCATCAGAGACAGTGCGTGCAGCTAGAATTTTGGCGTCCTCCCGTAGGTCCTTCGCTGCTTGCTTCAGTTTCTTAACAAACGTCCCCTTCAGATTCGATGACCTTTCGGCCACGAAGTTTATGACGGCCAGTGCTCGACCCATGCGTTCGGTAACGGTGAGCGTCGGGTCGTCATCTCCGCTCTCCTCTAACGTAGTCAAAGCCTCCACCACCGCTGATGTTGTTGCGGGGAGGGGCGTACGTCGTGTGCTTCTCAGCTCTCTCGGCATTTCTAGGAGCTCTTTTTCGGCCTGTAGCTGTAGTTCCAGGCGCTCCAGCCGGAGGTACTCCGCTTTAGCCTTTGCCAACCCTACGTATTCTCCGGTTGTTGGTGGGCGACCTCTGCCTCGCTTGCCTTTAGGTTTTGGTGTCCTAACGGAAGACAGCGGAACATCTTCAAAAGAAGGATCATCGCTGTCTTCCTCTCCTCCTACTTCACGAGCCCTCTTCCGACGAGCGGTAGAGGCATTCATGCCACTGTCCGTGCTCATAACAGAGGAACCCTCCGACAAACAATCGGACTCTCCCGAAATCGGGAACATATCAGGAGCATCATAGTCCAGCATGATGTCCGATATGCTGGCCCTCCTCCTTCCTTCTTTGCGTCCGGTCGCATTCTTACCCCTAGACGACCCGGGAACCGCCGTCGGGGGTTGTGACTCTCCTGCCGCCTCGGTTAAGTCGATGGTATTTCCACCAGCCGGCCCGGATACCGGTGGTGGCCCGCTCTTAACGGGTTCGCATGAGCTGAGCGTATCGTCGCTCGGAAGGGTGGAATTTGGTAGAGCCAGCCCCAGATACGCCTGGCTGCCCGCAGCCGCCTTGCGCGGTCCTACGGGGGGGACTGATACCCCCTGGGGACGTTTTGAGTTTTTGCCAAATTCCATGATATGTGTATTTAGGGATACACTCCCTTACTCCGCTTGGGACTGGTCTCCCACCAGCCACGCACCCCCTCGGCACGGAGACGCCACCTTGGGGTTGGGGTGATTTTTTATAGTGGTTTTCTTCCACGCGGCCTGACGCTCAGTGCGCCGGACCCCCGTGTCCGCTCAATGCGGCCTACGGGTTGCCCGATGGCAGACCCCACTGGATCCACCACCGCGCAGGTGAGCCGAAGCTCAGGGAATGTCCCCGGAAGGTGCAAAGCACCATAGCGATAAGAATCGCTTCACCTTGCCACCAGCGAAGGTAGACGCCGAAATCGGCTTCCGGCGAAAGCCACACCTCTTCTTAAGAAAAGAAGGGGGGACTTCGCCCTGCACCGCATGAAGCGGTTGACCACACGAAGTGGCCCGCTAGGTTGAACCCGGCCGTCCCACGCCCCCCTCCATGGGGGGCTTCTCGTCAGACTCTTAGCCCGCGGCAGAAAATCTGCCGGGTTGCCCAGGGTGCACCACGAGGAGGTGTTCTGACATCGCACCCCAACTAAAGATGCCTAAGATACAAGTAAACAACTTTTGGTTACTTAGGTATCATTAAAAATTGTCACAGTGTACAAGTGAAAGTACATTTTTTTGATTAAAACTAAATTATATCTTTTTTTTATCTTAATTTCTGAATATTGTTTAGGTATAAGACCAGTTTGTATTAGGATTAAGCCTTTTAAAGTGAAGTGAATAAATTTTATCTTATCTTATCTTAATTACTTGAATCTTAAAACATATTATGTTGTATTGCGATTAGGGTAAGTGAGTATAAATCTAGAAATTATTGTCTACGCTACGCTATCGCATTAGACACAAGCCTGTAAAGATAGTGTAAGTGCTGTGAAATAAATAAATAACACAAATTTAGATTTTTAATTTAGATTAACTTTTTATGTGAAATAAAATTGGAATCAATTATTTACTTTATACAATATTTGCTTATTTATTATTAATTTATTATATCGAAGGCATTTTAGGCAACCGTACCGGCGGTTTCGTTAACCTATTTTATTGCATAAAAATCTATTTAAATGATTCCTTTAGATCGACAAAGTAATTCTAAAAAATAATTACACAAAATACTGATTACTGATTAATGACTTATTTTATTTACTTATTTATTTATCTAGCTTGCTTACATGTACGTACATTATAGATCGTTAAAATAATAGACTTTGGGCTCTTGCGCACTTATACGTATTCGGTTCGTGTTCGATACGTGAAAAAACCGAACGGGAGTACAAATAGGCAGCCTTATTGCTAAAAAGCAATCTCTTCCAGGCAACCTTGGGACGAAAGAATGTGACAGCATATGTTCGGAATTTTGGGACACGCGCTAGATTCGATTAATTGATATTTGAATAAGCTGTAGGCATTATAACATTCCAATTCGTCGAAATTATATTGTAGCACCTACTCCAATGTGTAAAACAAAATTTGCTCATTCGGTTCTTTTATTTTATTGGTTATTCCCTTTATATTAAACTTCACAAAAAGTTGCACATTCTTCCGTTAACTCGTTTTAGATGTAAAACCATAGTTATGTCTTATTTACAAGGATTGAGCTATGATGCCACGGAGGATATTTTACATTCACCACAATAATGATATAATATATAATACGAGTATAATGTATATACGCATCGACACATTGGCACTGCATTCTCACACCTACGCTTCATGCACACGAACACAATCACTCGCTCATTCACACACACCCACACACGCACACTTATGTACTTATGTAATTTCACAATTCAACTATCTTGCATTATTCTAAATTTGAAAATTTGTGCTAAGTTTTAATTTATAATTGTTGGCGCGACATCGTGAGAGGAGAGTACTGGTGCACTGAAATACAGGCTTCAGCTTAGTTCAGGCACCAGTCTTTCATAATCTTATATTATGTGCATTCTGTCTATAAGTACTACTGCATAGTTATTAAGATTGTGGAGAAAAAAAAATATAACATACGTTTTCCAGTATAAATTGTCATTTATTATAAAAAAAAACGATTAAGCAACCATTACAAAAACATATAAACGTTACTAACAACTTCATCAAATTATATAAATAAATAATGGAGACCCGTCATCCTGATGCACACCTAAAAACGACTAGAAGTGAGAATTTACGTATCGAACACGAACCGAACACGTATGACTGCGCACGCGTCCATACAATCACTAGGACGGTCAAATCGGATCACAACCGAACACGAACCGAATACGTATAAGTGCGCAAGTGCCCTTACATACTCGTAAGATGCTTACGGTATGCCGTAATTGGACCGGGTGGGATGATAGCTCTAGAGTCTTCCGGTTTACGATATCCGATTTCCATGAGGCTCATTCTGCTCACCTGATGATAAGTGATGATAAGGTCGAAGATGGAAACGAGTGGACTCCTCAATAACTGAGAAACTGGCCATCTTCCCTCTAATTGTAAATGTGGCTAGCCAGGCAGCTCAGAAGCCTTACCGGCAACCAAATCAAGCAGAGAAACTTCTACCCCCATGTGGAATCAATCCCCGTACCTCCAGATCAATGCCTGGTGGTTACACAACCAAACGAACGAGCTATAGAAGCGGATTGGTCGAGCTCATTTATATCTTTATAGCGAGTAATATTATCTCATACAAGCATCACATCATCATCCAAGAAAAGCAAAGAATGAAAGGGATCAAAATCTTCCGTCAGTTTGATTGAATCATTTTCAGCACTGAAAACTGTAGCGGTGGTTGTGCTGTATAGATCAGGCTGTCCCGTCGTTACAGACGCCTATAAATCCAGCCTCGCCTTCAGATAACGCGGCAAAACACAGATAAGGCGCCCCGATTGATCACCAATGACTAGAAATTCATTTATCTCTTACGCTGCCCCGACAAAGGCATCGGAGCCTTACCGCCTTGTGATTCGGTAGAATTCGCTGTGCCTAGATAGAGCGCTGAAAAGCCGAGCAGCTTCCAATGTTGCGATTAAAGTTGCAGCTGAATAGATTTTTTTATAGCTAAACGGTGTTTTATTGTTCGTAGATTGCTTGTAGTGATTATTTGATTATGTAGGAGATCTCTTGGTGAATTAAAGAGATATTTCGGGACCTTCTTCTAATGCATTTCTAAAGCTTCGTCACCTTACCACCTAATGGTAGGCGACAATTTCGCTAGATGATAGGGAACAGTGGAACTGAGACCGGAACATCAAATTTCCTGGCGGATACTGAAAAGTCTGATATTATCTAAATTGCTACAAAAAATGAAAATTTGCGGACTTAGCGACAAATATTACTCTCTATCAGTCAAGCGTTGGGCCATCCTGAGAAATAAATAACACTAACAGTAAAACACACATATACGTATATTAATTAGAAATATACATAAATATATTTATATACCTAAACACATACCAATCCGCACTGGGCCAGCGTGGTTGACTAAGGCTTAAACACCCTAACTTAGGGTAGGCTCGAGTCCCTCGGGGTGCGATGTCAGAACACCTCCTCGTGGTGAGCCCTGGGCAACCCGGCAGATTTTCTGCCGCGGGCTAAGAGTCTGACAGCTGCCCCGTGGAGGGGGCGTGGTGTGACCGGGTTTAACCCGGCGGGCCACTTCACGTGGCCATGTGGGGCGTCACCTCCCCTTCTTTTTGAAGATGGGGTTGTGTGTCGCCTGGGGACCCGCTCGCGGGTCTTGGCGCGTTGCGCCTTGTGCCGTTGCCCCTTTGATCGGGTTGGTGCGGGTCCTTGTTGAGCTTCGGCATGTCGTTGTTCCGAGTCGGTGCAAGCTCGTTGAGCTTCGGCGTGTCGTTGTTCCAAGGACTGAGGCTGACCCGATTAACGTGTGGCTTCGGCACACTTGTGCGGCCCCCATGAGGGGGGCGTGGGATGGCCGAGTACTACTCGGCGGGCCACCTCGTGTGGCCACCGTGGCCGCTTTTTGCGGTGGGTCGGCGCTTCGGCGCCGCTGAGCTTCGGCTCGTGTGCGCGGCGGTGGATCCAGCGGGGTCTGCCGTCGGGCAAGCCCGTTACCCCGCACTGAGCGGGGCCGGGGGCCTGGCGCACTGAGCGTCGGGCCGCGTGGAAGAAAACCACAGTAAAAAATTACCACCCGGAGTATGCCCCGGGAACTCCTCTCCATCTCCATCTTGGAGAGGGCGTGAGGGGCCCGCCATTGGTGGGCAGGTGCCGCGGACGGGGTTATGGTCGGTCTGTAAGGGTTCCCACGACCTCATTCGGCAGCGGCGCGTCCTTTGGACGTGGCTGCGCTAGGCGCCAAAGAGGGCATATCGAGGGGTTTAGTGGGTAGTCGCTCGCTGCGGAGTCCCACACACCCTTGCCCCTGCGGGGGCTTGGACGGTGCGCAAACGCATTCCCCTCGTAAAAAAAAAAAAAAAAAAGGCTCGAGTCCCTCGGGGGGACGTATATGAGCTGTTATGATGAAACACATAGACTCAAATAATAATATTCGGAATAATAAGTGATGATGCTGATGAATAAATTGCAAAAAAATAATAAAGGATCTTGCAAAAAATCAGGTTTCTAAAAACTTCGAATCTATCTATAATATCGATTTTATCTTGCCTTGAAACATTCCCAATCTGAATCTATCCCCTTTCCTCGCTTCATCGGTTTCTTATCTGGAGGAAGCACATAATTTGCGACCACCATCGACACGTCGATAAGGCCGAGCGATTCCAGGCGACTTTAATTTCTTTCGCGGCGATTAATGGGCCACGCGTCCCGCTCTTAAAGCAGGACACAGAAGAGGATAGCTTCCCTGTGGACAGGACTTTAGTTATTTAATTACGACCGAGTTTTCTTTGTTCAAGTTGGCAGCCTCGCATGGCTTAGTTGATGGTATTCGTCCATTTCATTGAGTGCTTTCGTCTGTGCAAGCTCAGAGCGCCACGCAGGCTATGTGAATAAATGAATATGAATATGAATATGAATATAGGCTTAGATTATTTTCACCGAGCTTTTGGAATGGTTAGTTGTCAAGATTACTTTTAGGGATAGCTCCATCTATGTTCGTTATTCCTTTTTAATTTGTTTCTTTTAAATGGCGAATAATCCATATAATACTTTACAATAACATCAGTTAAATTTTTCAGTCAAGTCCGTTCTCTTGTACGTACTTGTTTTGTAGTTGTAATTGAAAACGTTTATGTATGTAGGTAATATGTATGACTTCAACTTCTTGAAAATAAGCGAAGGTGCGTGAACGTTTAAGTAGTGAGTTATTAAAAGTTTAAGGCCAATAATATTAAACTTAAAAACTTTATGCTATAAGTTTTAAGTGTATATTCTAAATGCTTATTTCATGCCCTCTGAAATGCTTTGAAAAGTCAAATGACGAAATATGTTGAACATTTTCTAAAACATACAAATAAAATATAGACATCTTTATCAAAATCCTAATGGTAGAGTAAATATATTTGGAAATTACCTTTCGCCGTGTGTTGTTTATGATTAGCTTTCTTTTATACAAGAATACCACGTAAAGATCTTTGGCTTTTTTAGGCAATCCTTCGTTGCCCGCCCACACGCTCGTAATGAAATATTATTTTAGAAGGAATAGCTGTTGTTAACGTCCTATTCTTACTTACATAAGCACTACAATCGAGGTCAACACATTATTATGTTCTTTTTTTAATTTTTGCGTCTCGAAAATTCATTTCAGGTTTTTTAACTTTCAATTATTTGCAGAAAAAATGCTACAGAGGTGGCAATGGTCATGTATGTTTGCAAAAATCGATTTATATCGATTAACAATGAAAAGTAGTTTTTCTTGAGTTTGCGAAATTCTACAAATATGGTTGTTACTTCAGTAAAATCTACGAAACTTTATTCGTAAAAGTCTCAATCTTGTAGGACTTCAGGCCGACACCCGCCAGTCTTCTTTGCATTCTTCTAAGGATTGTAGATTTGTAACTCTTACAGGGACCAAGTGTACCATAAGCGTAGATATAACTTTTCGATAATTGGGGGCTGCAGTTTAAGACTTCAATTTGCCTAGTATATACTGATACAAAACTTTTATTTGGAGGAAAACTTCATTCTTGTATAAGTTGAGTTTTCTATGGGGCGTGTCCAGACCCCAAGCCCTTCCTTACCAATGCCAATGACGTGTACTATAGGCAAATGAAGCCACTTCTAGTCACTATCAGGTGGGTAACCTGGGGCCTAATTCTGCCAATGTTAACGTTGTTGTCGTGTGTTTCTATCTTCTTTTTTTTCGGGGGAAATGCGTAACCGCATCATACCCACCGTTGGCTAGACGGCGAATGTGTCGGCAGAGTGCCAGGTCTTCCCACCAAAACCCCTGGGTGTTCTCGCTGCCCTTATGGGCGCGCTAGGTTAGGTAAGGTCCACACTGCGACTCCTCTACCCACGCGCCCGTATCGTGGATTTGTATCTATCTTTTGTCAATGTTTTACTCCTTTCGTAGTACAATCTATCTTGCATACATACGTACAAATAAATACAATTTAAGTGTCTGTTTGTAATGTCAAAATAACAAGTTTTTACTAAATATAATATACATTCATAATGTATATTATATCGGGTACCAATAACAAAAACAATTTAAAAAAATGTCTGTCTGTCTGTCTGTTTGTTCCCCCTAATCTCCGGAACGGCTGGACTGATTTTGATGGGACTTTCACTAATAGATTACATAGGCTACTTGTTATCAAGATCTTTAAAAAAATTGCCTACAAAAATCAAAATGCTGCCAAAAGTTACTATTCCACGCGGACGAAGTCGCGAGCACAGCTAGTTATACATACAATTATTTAAAAACGGTTCAGTAAGTTATCGGTAAACCAACAATAACTGTCTCAAAAAGCAATGCTATTGAAGCGTTATTGACACGCTATAAATATGTCGCTTGTTTGCAAAATCAGTATTACAAACAAACACATACATTTTAACATTACGATTGCAAATTATCAGCGCGTGTGCGCTTGACTCTTGGCAGGTTTTTTATTGAAACGCCAAAGCGACTTTGGTCCAGTGCCAGTTGCGCTAAGTTCCGAACGCACTCGTTACCGGGAAAATACCACTTATTTTCTCATAATTGCAAGTTGTTTCTTTCAATTGTATACAAGTGCAGCTTAAATACGAATAAATGGGGCAAGTGTTTCTTCTGTGAATTTCTCGGGGCACAATTTAAGACCACCGAAGTTTCCGGGCGGTGCGAAATTTTTGCAGCAAAATTAATATATTAACACAAAATTAAGCTTTCATTCAATGTTTTACGGACGTGTTTTCTTATAGCTTCTTCTTATAGCTTCGGACCGGAGTAACCATGAAAATCACTTTGAAAGGGTTTATCCCTTTCAAAGTGATTTTCATGGTTACTCCGGTTGATAAATGGGTCCGGGATGGTAAATAAATTATCCAAAGGAGACTAAATAAATGCTTTCATAAAACCTCTTAAAAGTTCATACTTTTTGAAATACCATTTTTTTTTATTAAGGCAAGGTGCCGCTGATAACTCCGACATTGCAGCTTCGGTTATACGTAGTATCTCTATTTAGTTTGTGCTTCGGTTCTTCAGTCCATCCATAGGCTTCGATAACTGCTTACCATCAAGCAAGCCACTTTAGACATAAATAAATAAAAATAAATACGTTTATTGTCATAAATAGGAGAGACAAAGGTTAGTTGGCACTAAGATAAGAATTATTACATAGTAAAGAACCAGAAAAAATAGAAAAAAAAACTAGCTATCTTACTTCTGCTCTATAAATACTACAAGAATTTGGTGTTTGAATATTAGTTATTTTAGGTTTTTGGGTGTCATAATATCATATTATTTACCATCCATCCCGTTTTCAAAGGTAGAGTTTATAAGTCATTGTGGTCCTTCCCCCAAAAAACGAAGATCTGACAGTTGCACCATTGATACACCCCTAGTTGTACAGTCCGCTGAGTTCCCTTCTGAACATACGTTATTCCAGAGATGCTGGTATAAAAACATTGTTTTTCTTTAAATTCTATTAGAAACAAACTGCTTCCAGCGTAACACTCATCATCTTCATTGCGCCAACCAAAAACAATAATGGAATCGCTCGAGGCACAAACTATGAAAACTTTTTCCATGAGTTGGGATACAAAGCTCTAGTCGCGGTAGATATACCTACTTTGTTTCTTGAGTGGGGCTAATTTTGTTTTGGCGATCACTAGTCGCGCCTGTCGCTCTCTCTCTTGAATGCTTATGATTGATAGTGACGCAGTATACAGGGTGTAACTGAACACCCCAATAACATTTAAGGGTATGTATCCAAGTACAGATTCTGTAGGAAAAATATTAGGGCTAACAAACCTACTTTTTCTCATACAAACTAAATAAATTATTTTTGGTATTAAGTGCCGACAGCCCTACGTAAGCGTACGAGGAATACTACGCTCACGTCTGTCACGTGTTATTTTGTGTTTAAATTTATTTTGTGTTAAGAGCTGATTATGGTTGTCACTTGAAATTTTTTGTTTTTAATTTAAAATCAAATAACTCTAAAAGATTGAGGTTCCGGGTCTCAGACAAGCACCGAAGGTCCATTTAGTATCTAACTTAAATGTGGTAGGGGTTTTCAGTTACACCCGGTATAGCGCATGCATAAGCTTTTTCTAACGCATCGCTAAAGCCATGCAAACAAAATTCACTTTCTATAATGCTATAACATCAAAATCCGACAAAATTAATAAGATTGAAATAAAGATTTAAACAAATTGGGAATTGTGAATAAGAAAAGAAAAGGAATCGTGAATAAGAAAAATTACATTTTGCATAATCCAAATCCAATTGTAATCCACTTGCGGGTAGCAAAGCAATCTTAACTTGTGATGGCAGAGTATACTCGTATAGATTGAACGAATACATTACTTCGATATCCGTTTTCTCCCAGCATTGAAAATACATCTGGAACAGAAACGCCGAGCGGTAGTGGAAATAAATAACTACACACGAAACACGTTGGCTGGACATCCGCTCCTTCGCCCGCCGCAACAATCCCTTCGGGAGTTCCCCTAGTCGAGACGCTCGAAGCAAGTGTCTGTTTATTGGACCTAGGTGTCGCCGACCGCTGTTAAATATTGCTTCGGATAGGAACGCGTGTAAATTTCTTGTTTTCGATACAGATTACCGTTCGATTTACCGGAGGTAGACTCTGTATCTCCGTCTTACCTATTTTTGCCGTAACGCAGCAGTGCTTGCATTGCTGTGTTCCGGTTTGAAGGGTAAGATATGGCAGTGAAATTACTGGGTACCGTTACTTTACAGCTGATGCCACAAACACTTTGTTGCCCGTCTGTCCGTCGAGACCCTTAATCTCGGAAACGCGTGGAGGTATCGAGTTGAAATTAAAACTCAGATTACTCAGATTTACAGTCCCTTAAAGTTGTGAAAAAATCAAACTTCTAAGTTAACGTTATAAAAAGATAAAAATTAAAATTTATAGGGTACTTCGCGTTGATCTAGTCTAGAATCATTTGACAAGAAGCTAGGCCTTACAGCTCATATTAAGAAAAAAATGAAAAGTGGAAATATGTACATAGATAAAGAAGTTTGTACGGAACCATGGGTGAGCGAGTCCCACTCGCACTTGGCTGGTTTTTCTTTTAGAGCGAACGCACACGACCGACTATCGGTGACCGATTTTTTGACGGTGGAAAATGAAACATATGAAGTTCTACGTTACAACACAGTCACACGAACTACAAAAAGTCCATTGACAAAGTGATAAACGTATACGTTGAGTCGGAAAAATCGGTCGTGTGCGCTCGTCGTGCTGAGTATTGAGTACCGTACAATAATCATAGCATGGCGATGACCCGTGAAAGTCTATCCTTACTAATATCGTAAATGTAAATTTGTCTGTCTATTTATCGTACGCTTTCACGCTTAAGCCACTGAACTGATTCTGCATATTGGTACAGATATAGCTTGAGCCCTGAGGAAGGGCATAGGCTACTTTTAGTCCCGAATTTAAATGAGTTCCCCGGGGAACGCGTGTCGAAGTCGCAAGTAACATACCGTGTTGTCGCCTTGACCACTCGGCCACTGAGATCTTACTAGCCCCGACGAAATTTTAACATGCTAGGGTGGGCAATAGATCATACTGGGGTGGGAACGGCCCACCCGGCCCAACCGAACACCCCAATTACATTTAAGGGGCATATAAGTTAGATACTAAATGGACCTTCGGTGCTTGTCTGAGACCTGGAACCCAAATTATACTTTCAGAGTTATTTGATTTTAAACTGAAAGCAAAAAAATTCAAGTGAAATTCTCGTACGCTTACGTAAAGCTGTCGGCACTTATTACCAAAAAATAATTTATTTAGTTTGAATGGATAAAATGTAGGTTTGTTAGCCCTAATATTTTGCCTACAGAATCTCTACTTCTGATGGATACATACCCTTAAATGTGTTTGGGGTGTTCAGTTACACCCTGTATACGCCTATGTTCTCAGTATATAGCAACGTTGCGCTCGCTTTCTTGCGCGCGCATGATTATTTAGCGACGTGAAGCTTCAGAATGACTAATAATATACGCTAACGCGTGACGTTAAGGTGTGCTTCAGCTTAGATGCTCAAAGTTTAGTTATTTAAAATGGCGGCTTTTTCTAAGGTCAAAACAGTGCAACTTCTGTATGTTGTACTATTATCTATTCTGTGACAATACTACAACCCGGGTCTTTTCAAGACGAGAGTTGGCATTTAAAGATTAAGCACGCCCCCCCTTAGACCCCACCAGCGCTTACCGTAGGCGAGATGAGGTCAAGTGCCTACCCTTGAGCAATAAAAACTGTCTCGATTCAAACGGTCGAACACCAGAGTTTAGTATAAAATTAAATTCCCCTAATGATGTCGGATGTTCTGAATAAAATAACAATAAACAAGTCGACACTGCATCGAACAAGTTTAATTCGCGATTGTTGAGGAGTAACAAATTGGCCTCATTTGCATCGCGAGCGCGGGACAGACGAGTTTCGGTTTCCTGCCGAACACGGCACCGCGGTACGGTAAATATTTTATCCCGCAGGCTCCGCGCGGCTCGAACGTTGTCACTATTGTTGAAATAACCTGATAATTTGCATATCTAAGTTACTGTAATTCCTCGGTGATTTTGACGGAATTTGTTCTATTTTTTAGCGTAAAATTTTGTCTGCTTACGCTTATTTGTGAATGTTTCAGTCCTCCGTTCGACCGTTCCGTCGAGATCTGTGACTCCTGGACCACCTAGATACGAAGATGATATAGGGCATGTCTAGTTTAGCCGATTTTGGAAATTATTTAGGTCAAACATCAAGATTATGCTACCAAGGGTCAAAAACCCTTATTTTTACATATAAATTTATTATATGCTTTGTACATCCATCTAAAGTTAAGCGATGATCACAGCCCATAGAAGCTAATAGCCAGCGGCTTCATTGCTATCGGCCATAAGTGCTGCTTCCTTATATGCAATATGTTTCACTTTATACAATACGTAAACGAAACGATCCAACTTGTCTTCCATTAAATTTATGTGCGTTTTCCAATTACAACTATAGTCAATGAAAATACCTAAAAAATTTGCTTCTGTCACTTCGTCAATTTTATTGCTATCATGCCTTATGTCCAAATGCTTACGTATAGAGTTACGAGTTGTAAATTGTAGTAATTTTGTCTTATTGATGTTAACATTAAGGTTATTTATTTCCAACCATTTTATGACTTCTTTTAAATAATGATTTTGGCAAGTGTGCGAATTAAAGCTATTGATCTATATTAGTCATATCATCCCTAGATCCCTTTTTATGTAGTGGTTTAACAATCGATAGTTTTAATCGAGATGGAGATTGACACTGTGACAAAGTTACATTAATCACATGCGTTAGAGGCAGCGTGATAAAAGGAGCACTCTTTTAATTATTTCAGTAGTGAGACCATTATACCCAGACGAAGGAGTGTTTTTCAAAGTTTTATTTGTTTTGTATATGTCATTTTCAATTACTGGAGTCAAAAAAATGTAGTAAAGCGCCATATAACGATACAAATTTTAATTAACGTTCTTAAATGAAACGAAATGATGAACCTTAATTAGCTCGTGTTTCGAACAAAGTAGCGAGCTACGAAATGACGTCTCGGCAATACTTTGATTATTTAGCTTTAATCTAAATTCCTAGCGGGTTTTGCCTAACCTGGATATTGATAAATAGTTAAAACAAACGCTTAAGCTCTCTGACACCTATTCGTTTATTATGTATTAGTAAAGACTTAGTCTTCATTTGCACAATACATTCGTCTGCCTACAACGCCATCTACCGTCGATGAGGCGCAACAATCTGTAAGAAGTATATAAGAAGCCTGGGCGTATTCGTTCTCACTTTACTTTCGACATTAACTAAGCGATTATAATACCTATAAACGATTTAATGTTAATTATCTCAAATAAACGTATAATTAAACGAATTAAATAAACGCATTTATTGGAGAAGACCCTGGAAACCTACCGGATCCTGTACACTACCGATATAATATTTTCTTCGTGAATTTATATCATCATGATCATCATCATCAATGATGGTGATGATGAGGTAGACATATGTATGCAACTAACCGCAACTAACAGCTTATACTCTTTTTTCCATTCAGTTTAAAGACTTAAGCAAGACGTAGGTACGTTCGGATTTCATAGGTTCACTTTTTTGTTTTCTTTTAATTTAACAAGTTCGATAGAGAGATTCAGTTCTAACGATTGACCCTATCGATTCATGCCACGAAAGTGTACATTGTTTTTTCGGATTTTAGCTGGTTCAATTCCCGGGTGTGGCAAAGGTATTTTCTATCTTTCTTTTCATAGCACTTTCCTCCCTCGTGGCGTTAAAAATATACTAATATTATTATCTTTCAGCATATTACTCGCCATATAAATAGATATTTAAAAATTTTAATGGTTGTAGGGTCGTAGGCTATTTTTATGTCCCTAGGTGATGGTGGTCCTCTCCAGATTTTATTGGACAACTTTTTTATGATTTCGCATAAAAATACTCAATTTCAATATAACCAAAAAATAACCCCGTAATATTCACCCTTCTACCGCCAACCCTCATTTTTTAATAGCGATATTAGTATATTTCTAGTTTTATCTATGCAAATATTATAAAGAGGTAAAGATTTGATTGTTTGTTTGCATTGAGTAGGCTCCGAAACTACTAGACCGACTTGAAAAATTGTTGCAGATTTAGAATCCTACATTATCTCCGATAAACATAGGCTACAAAATTGTTTCTCCTACGGGAAAATATAAAATTCCCACGGGAAAACAAAAAGCGGGCGAAGCTGCTAGCGAAAAGCTACTCTAGTCTCATATATGTACCTATAAAAATCTCGTGTCACAGTGTTTGTTATCGAACTCCTCCGAAAAGGCTTGACTGACTTATATGAAATTGTTTTGTGTATATTTGGTAGGTCTGAGAATAGGTCGTAGGCAATTTTTCTCCCTATGTGATAAGGATGGCCCTCACCAGATTTTATTTTATTTTTTATGATTTAGCATCAAAAATACTTTAACCTTAAACTTAAACTTTTATACTTAAAACTCTAAGCCCTATTTTTAATAGCCATATTGGTATTTTACTGGCAAAATGTTCGCGGTATCTTCAAACATTTTAGGCCTGCTTTGAATATCTACTCGTATATACAAGGTTATTTTTTAATTATGACAAAAATTTTGTGTGCTTGTTCAAACAAGCAAACTGAACAACTTTGAAATCACAAAAAAAATCAGCTGTTCCATACATGTAGGTTCAGTGAATGTTGAACATTTGTATGGAACAGCTGATTTTTTTGCGACTTTGAAGTTGGTCCCATAGTGAAAGTTGTTCAGTTTGCTTGTCTGAACAAGCACACAAAATTTTTGTCGTAACTAAAAAATAAAGTTGTATAATACTATTTTTTGTGGGATTTCCGACCACAAATAAGAGCGAAATAAGGGCGGGGTGATAATGTTATTGTCTATAAAAAAAATAGAATAGGACCAAAGGTTAAAACGACTAGAATTACTCTTGGTAAGTACCTACTAATACGTTCTTGAAAGTGCAAAGCAGGTCATTTTGTAAAGTAAACATGTTTATGAAATTCCATAACATAGGTAGGTAGGTATATCCGTACAGCTTCCTCTTTGAAGATAATCATGAGAATTTATTACGCAAATAAATTGAGTCGGTGCTATTAAGAAAGTCATATATTGAGACGAATGCTTATCAAAGAGACTGTTATCTGACATTAATCTGACGAGAATGACGATTAATCTAATTGTGTTGTTAATTAAGATTGTTCAAGCAACATGTTTGCAGGTCAACAAGATTGTTTGAACAACATGTTTGTAGATATTCCACGTTGAAGAAAATTATTATCTCCCGAAGATTGATACTGATAATTTGTGGTTTATGAAGTTTTTTGAACAAATTTGAGCCGCATACACACATACTCGTAGATGTACATGAATGTAAAAAAACAAATTTTTACAAATGACATAACAAATGGATAAAAATTCGACGAGCATCGGTGGCGCTCGCTGTGGACTCGGCACTTGCTTTCCAATCGGGAGGTCCGGGTTTCGAGACCGCCATGTCGTGTACTAATGTGTTTTTTCGTTTTTCGAATCTCATATGCACGTCTGACGCTCTCGAGGTGAAAACATCGTAAGGCAACCTGCATACATCTGCGAAGAAATTCAAAGGTGTATGTGAAGTCGACCAATCGCACTGGGCCAGCGTGGTTGACTAAGACCTAAACACTCTAATTTAGGGTAGGCTCGAGCCCCTCGGTGGGGATGTTGATTATGATGATCCTTAATTTATATTTTTCATTAATTTTAACGTTCCTCAATATGTAATCACGGGGCTTAGGCAGAGTAACGATACGAAAACTGCGCGATTTTGGGTCAAAAAATGTATGGGAGTCACGTGGAAAATCCTCATCGATATGTGACAAAAATGTGTGTGGCAAATTGCTTCGATAAAGCACTAGATTTTCCGCTGGGAGTCAACAGCACATATTGAGGGTTGATAATTCTAAAATTCCGTCAGATCAAGCGCCGAAAGCTTAGCGCTTTCGAATGATGGCACTAATTACGACCGTATGTGTGCAAGCGCGGACATCCGCGGCGCGGACGAGTGGCGCGGACAGACTTCATTCGCGAAAGCGTTGTATGGTCCTAATACATTTTGCGGTCCGTTGCGGCAGTGAAGAGGCCCAAAGGCGGGCAGCAGGTGCAGCGCAGCGGCCATATCTCGCCGGCCGCAGCCGCCCTAGATTACACCTGCCCGCCGCCGTCGCGTCTAGATTAAACATCAGTCTAGACCGCAATCACACCGACGCGAACAATTAAAATCGCATTGCAAGGAATTCATTTTAACGAGTTCATTGAATCAGCAATTTCCTGCTTTTGCTTCACTTTTTACATCGCATTGGGAACTGAGTTCTCTTTCTGTGCTTTATTATTCTAAGGTAGGTAAATGTTTATTAAATTTTTAAAGATTATCTTTAGTATTATCTGGCCAAACACCTCCTTGGTCTACAAATCTATGAAAAAAGCATATATCTACAAGTAAAAAGGGACCTGCGTCTTAAACAATATTGCTGTCACTTTCGATTTTCTTTCTTTTGTATAGATTGGATGTGGCAGTGATACTGGTTAACTTTTTTTTTTTTAATTATATAAATTATTGGAGCGTCGGTGGCGCTGTGGACTCGGCACTTGCCTTCCAATCGGGAGGTCCGGCTTCGAGACCGCTATGTACCACTGTGCTTTTCGTTGTTCGAATTTCATATGTACATTTGTCTGACGCTCCTACGGTGAAGGAAAACCTGCATACATCTGCGAAGAAATTCAATGGTGTATGTGAAGTCGACCAATCCGCACTGGGCCAGCGTGGTTGACTGAGGCCTAATCACCCTAACATAGGGTAGGCTCGAGCTCCTCGGTAGGGACGTATATGAGCTGTGATGATATAAATAATTACAGAGCTCTCACCAGCCCCGCCTCAGTCACCGTCAGATTTCGACGAAGCTGATGAGGGCTCGGTGGCCGAGACGTCAAGGCGTTAACACGGTATGTTGAAGACGAGGTTCAAACCCCGCCCAAGACGAAATTTTTTCTTTACTGATTTTATTTATTTTTCAATATATTTACGATTTTTATTACGATATATTTACGATTTTTACATATTCAAAATTACATTTAAAACCAATCACATTTAATCATCGAAACAAAGTGGCAAACAATAAATATGTCCGAACCAAGCGACGCCTTAACAAATATAGAACGCGAAATAAACATTGACACGAGGGCGCCGCCGCCGACGAAAAACACGCCATGTTTTTGCATCTTAAATTTAACAAAAAACAAGCGAGGTCCGACGCTGGAAATTATTTATGGGCTCCCATCTTCTTATAGGCTCTGGAAGCAGCCACGCACTTTTGTTTCGATAATTTTCTATCTATTTTAGCACTAGCCGTTGCCTGTGACTTCGTTTACGTGGAATCCAGTTAAATCTGAATCTGTTGAATGACTCTGTATGAGGGTCGCCTGCTTGGGTATCTCCATCTTACCTCTTTCTGCCGCAAAGCAGCAGTGCTTGCATTGCTATATTCCAGTTTGAAGGGTAAGATATGGCAGTGAAATTACTCGGTACCGTGACTTTACATCTAATGTCACAAGTTGGCAACATACTACACTGTGGTTCTTGTGGGGGTTGCAGTTTTGCTGTGAATCTCACAGGAGTCACACGTATTATAAGTGACTGTTACCACTTACCATCAGGTGGGTAGAATGCTTGTTTGCCAACTTAGTTGTATAAAATAAAATAGCGAATAAGGTTATATAATGCGGTCCCTAGGAAATTCATTATAGTTCGAGATATAAGTAGTATATATCCTTCCTTAGAGCTTAAGCTATTTCGGTATCTAATTTTATTAAAATTAGTTCAGCTTAGACGTGAAATAGGCATGAATTGGTTGCTCTTTTTCATTTAATGAAATACTTTTTTCATAGGATTTCACACGTGAAATTTCACAGGCAATGATTTTTATTACACAGTTGTCTAATTTCAAACTTGCTATCTGTTTGCTTTTAATATGAAGTATAAATTTTGTATCATTAGTAGTAATTTTCTCTGGTACCTACAAAAAAATTGATTCCGATACTGCTGAAATTCGAAAAGATAAAATACTTCTTCTAGTGTAGCTCCTCAATCCATACACGTACATAACTTGTCAGCGTGAATTTCCACGAAAGTAAATGAGCAAAAATATACGAGTATATTGCAAGCAATACAAGCTATTAATGCAAGTATTGTTAGCGCATGACAGTGTAAGAGTCAGCCGCCTTAAGGCCAGGGCTTCTCCGAACACGGGCCGGTCATTCCTTCCCGTCACTCCAGATTTAATCAGGCCACTCCGGAATGACCACCGCTTCGTCTAAAACGTCCGGTCCGTTATTACCGACATAATCCCCACGACGTTACGACTCAAGGTGTCCTGTTTATTTGGGAAATTCAGATTGGCGTCTTGTATGTTCCGTTACTCCGTTCTCAAGAGGACCTTGCTATTTTTCCTTGAGTCAATTAATTTAAATAGCGGATTATATGGAGTGCTTATACTGTAGAGAAAGATTGAAACTACGAGTATATTGGCCATTGTGCAAGACAGTAAATTATACAATATGTAAACAAAGTACTTAAAAACGTCGCCCCACTCTAGGATTTTCTCCTGTATCATGGGTGCAGTTACAAACATAGAATATCGCATGCACATACGCCCAGACCGAAACAAATTTGTGTAGGTCATACAAAATATTTGTTCCGTGTGGGAATCGAACCCGCGACCCGTTGCGCAGTGGGCGATCACTCGACCTCTAACCGTGTCGTCAAATTTCGTACCGCCTGTGACATTAGAGCAAAAGCGAAAGCATTTCTATGATTTAGGCGGTATGGCCGCGGGTAAAATTCACGTTTGTATCCGATCCTATTGAGACAGAAAAGCTTGTATTCCCTATCTGTAGATACATGCAAAAGTTTGACAGGGAAATGAAATATACAAGCTAAAAAGTAGAGCCGCTGGTAGCGCGGCATGATGAATGCCAGGCCATTCATCTTTGGCGCTGCATTCAGCCGGTGCGTTTAATTCACTTCGCTTTTATGCAAAAACTTGTGCACGCAACGCAACGCAACTCCCCGTGATTGGTTACTTTTGTTCGCAGGATTACGGTTTGCTTATAGTGCATCGATGGGATGTTTTGATGAGTCAGTATTCGGTTTCGGAACTCGACGATTTATCGCGCATCGTAATCGGACTCGCTCATTCGATGGAACAATGACGGATCTCTGTTCACTGGATTAACGCATCTTGAAAATAAAAATATTTTATTTCGTTGTTATGAAGTATATTTGATAACGTCAGAATTGAACCTATTTCTGAGTGGCCTCAACATCAACGTGTAGGTAAGTCAGGCGTGTTGCTGTATGTATATATTTCAAGTCGAAAGAAAAAAATTAACAATAAACAGGCATAGAACCAGGAGATCATACATATAGTTAAGATCTTCTGTTACTTCAGCAGCACACAATTTTTGTTACATTAGGTACCTACTTTATTAAATTAAGTAAGTGGTGAGTTTTGAATATCGATAACACACAGCGTTTCATTTTTATAAGATACTAGCGGTGCCCGCGACTTCGTCCGCGTGAAATAGTAACTTTTGTTAAGGTTGATAAAAAGCAGCCTATGTTATACCTTATATAATTAGCTATCTATTGGTGAAAGTCCCGTCAAAATCGGTCCAGCCGTTCTGGAGATTAGCGGGAACAAACAGACAGACAGACAAAAATTTGTTAAATTGTGTTTTTGTTATTGGTAGTACTCGATAAACATTCATATTCATTTAGTAAAAAATTGTTATTTTGACATTACAAACAGACACTTCAATTTTATTTATTTGTATAGATGGCAGTGAAATTACTAGGTACTGTGACTTTACATCTTGTGTCACAAGTTGGCAACGTACACTGTGGTTCTTGTGGGGGTTGCTGTTTTGCTGCGAATCTCACAGGAGCTACATGTATTATAGGCGACTGTTACCACTTACCATCAGGTGGACAGTTTGCCAACTTTCTGCAAAAAAAAAAAGATGTATAGAAAAAAGAAGATTTATATTGGTTGATTGACTCAACAAATATGTTAAATGACTATATTATGTTGTGCTAAACCTGATCTGAAACGTACTAAAGTAGGTTTAAATGGAACAGAATTGTCAAATTCATAAATATGTTTAGATTAGCTTTGATAATAACATGTATTTTAGTATATTACGCATAATGATAGCCGATTGTCGATAAACTTACTGGAGGGAGACTCTGTACCAGGGTCGTCTGCTTAGGTACCTCCGTCTTACCTATTTCTGCCGCAAAGCAGCAGTGTTTGCATTGCTGTGTTCCGGTTTGAAGGGTAAGATATGGCAGTGAAATTACTGGGTACTGTGACTTTACATCTTGTGTCACAAGTTGGCAACGTACACTGTGGTTCTTGTGGGGGTTGCAGTTTTGCTGCGAATCTCACAAGAGCCACATGTATTATAGGTGACTGTTACCACTTACCATCAGGTGGGCAGTTTGCTTGTTTGCCAACTTTCTGCAATAAAAAAAAACAACGTGTATGTAGCTAACTACCTAGTCGGCTCTTACGACATCGACACTTCGCCTATCGCACTTTTGCTGCTGATGGCTGGTTGACATCTATCACTAATAGAATGCTACATTAATCACTGAGTAACGTAGGTTACACAAGTGTTTTTCCTACGGGAAAATATAGAATTCCCACGGCAAAACGAAAATAACGCGGATGAAGCTGCGAGCGAAAAGCTATAGTATCTAATAAGACACCATTGAATAAAGGCGTTTGAATAAAACATTACCCGTCACGCCCACCAGCCTAAGCGCTTCAAAACGCGCGAATCATCATAATAAATGCTTTAATTAAGGAAGTAATTGTGCATTTTGAATACGCATTTAATTTAGCACACGTCTGCCGTTTGGGGCAGGAATCCGTGATAATTAGTCGGCCGCCAATTAGTAACTCATTTCAGCTACTCGGCTGACTGTGTGGGAGTTTTGAGGTTATTCGATATAACACGATATTTGGCGTCAGCGCGAATCCCTCGCGAAGGGGTACTCGGGTTCGCGGTATTTACAGCCCCTGAGAGCCTGTTTGTAAGTGCGTAATAATGTTTATTGAATCAAAAATCTTTTAGCAATCGCGCGTGTGTGTTACGAAATATCAGGTTGGCAAACTGTATTAAGTTGGATTCTGAAAACCTACACGAATGCTTATCATTGGCTTCTCCAGAAAGAAATACTAGAGAGGCTCAGTATCTACTAGAGACGTCTGCGACCAGAATACGAATAGGGATGTTGACATGTATCTCAAATATGTATAAAGTTATGTTTATATACCATAGAAGGGAATATTAGATTGCTGAAAATCATACTTTGTAAGTGTAAATATGTTTAATGCCTCAGGCATTAAGTCCGCCTTTGTACCAAAATTATGGTGCTAAATAAAGAATATATAAATAGCTATTCAAACAATCTATAGCCTTAATTCCGAGTTGTGTACAAGAACTTAACTTAATCAAATTTAAAGTTGCAATCAAAGATGTACTTATTAAAAAGCATACTATAAAGTGTCTGATTACATGACGGACAAAAAGCTTGGGTTTGAATTGAACTCCCAATTCTATATTTAACAATGTACTGCGTATTGTTTCAAAGAAACGTTCAGTGAGAGCAATTTACTTATAAGCTAAGTTCACGCACTTCTCTCAGATATAGGTTTAAAGAGATTGGTATTATTAAAGATTATTTGGATGATAAAACTATTTGGACATGAGGTCAACTCTACACTTTCTTTCGAATATGTTAATAAAGCCTTTATCTTATATAATGCGAACTGACACATCTAATCTTGTAATGGAAGTTGAGCTCAAACTTTTGCTTTGAGGTTAGCTTTCAATTGAGGACTCTGTATCAATACAAAGAGAAAAAAAATAGCCCTTCCTGGTTTTCTTGCTGGTTCTTTCCAATACAAGGTCTCCCGCCATAGAACTGTGAACCAATGGCGTAGCTTCGTCGACGTGCAAAAGTGATTGTAATAATCCTGTTTGCATAAAAGTGATTGCATTTGAATTTATTAAAAACGCCCCGCCCCGGCTTCGCACGGGTGCAATGCTGATACTAAATACACTACAGCATGTCTTTATACATATACAACGTTCACAGCTTTTTGTCCTGCTAATCATAAAGTGCTACATTAGAAACCTCTAAATTATCAGTGTTTCTCTACTATACTATGCATGTATTATACACATAAACCTTCCTCTTGAATCACTCAATCTATTTAAAATAACCGCATCAAAATCCGTTTCGTAGTTATAATGATCTAAGCATACATAGGGACAGACAGACAGCGGAAAGCGACTTTGTTTTATACTATGTAGTGATAGTGATAGTCAAAATGTTTGAAATAATGCCTAGAATCACGTTGCTGCAAACACCAATCGGAACTGTCATGTTTGTTGCAAATTTTTCGGATTGATCTGCATAAAAGTGAAAATATTGTATTAATTATTACGATGAAGTCAGGATTTATTAAAGGAAATAAAATAGGTAGTAGAAATTTAACAAAAATAGATTTCTTGTGTAGCAGCCTAGCAGCTAACGAATGTGAATACTTACATATAATTTTTAATGATAAGGAATAATAATTAATTTCTTATTAGAGACATTCTAAAATATTGTATCATACTATTCTATTCCATACTGTTGATTCATGAAATCATCTTGTAGGTAATAACTTAAAAACAATCCCACTTTTTATGACTGTCACAAATTTATTACAGTCATAAAAAGTGGAATTGTTTTTATTTCAGGTCTTCACAGGAATCTTATGGGGATGATCCTGATGACCTCGCGATGTTTTCCTTCACCGTAGGAGCGTCAGATAAATCTAATATTAGGTCCTTACATAATGAAATTGGCGTTTTGCCGTACTGGCACAGATTAGATAATGTACTGGCCACTTTGATCTCAAATATCTCCTCCATGGTTAGGAATTCCAAATTCAAATTTATACAGCTATTTACTCATGTATTTGTGTTTTGAAGATTATAATTCACTTGTTTTTTCCTCAATTGCTTCTTTTCTTTGCGTCTCTGAGAAAAAATAAGTAACGATTTTATAATAATAATAATTTATTTTAAAGAAAGCGTATTACAACACATGCTTATTTCTAGCGGTCACTGCACTAATCTGCACTTCTGTTGATAATGAATTTTTATTTTTTACTAGCTGCCCCGCGAACTACGTTTCGCCTCAATGAAGCTCAACACTGTAGATTAATTATTTTTGGAATGGGGGATTCTCAGCTTCCCGTGGTAAATTTGAAAAATCTTTTTTAGTGGGCGCTTACTTAAGTCGTCTAACCCCTGTACCGAATTTCATGCTTCTAGCTCGTTGTATGGGCTCTTCGTCGATATCCCAGACAGTTACCCAAGCCTTTAATAAATATATAAATATACTTAGCTTGCTTGGAATTTTTATATTACTAAGTTGGCAAACAGGCATACTGCCCACCTAATGTTAAGTGGTAACAGTCACCTATGGTACATGTGCTTCTTGTGAGATTCGCAGGAAATCTGCAACGCCCACAAGAACCACAGCGTACGTTGCCAACTTGTGACATAAGATGTAAAGCTACGGTACTTTATTAACTATACTGCCATATCTCACCCTTCAAACTGGAACATAGCAATGCAAGAACTTCTGTTTTGCTGCAGAAATTGGTAAGATGGAGGTATCCAAGAAGTCGACCCTGGTACAGAGTTTCCCCTCCGGTAATTTCGAAAGATTACGCCAATGATATTAATTTTCTTACATCTACAAACATTTTCTGTACTTATGGGTAGGTACTATGTCAAGGGGTCTCTCGTTATTTTCATCGTGTTTTTTTTTCTTGTAAGCATTTCGTTTTTATTGTACTTACTAAGTTTTTAGTCTTGATTGATTAGGTTTAGTTTTTAATTAATTTGTAAGGCTTACTGATAATTAACTGTAAATATTTTTTGGCTATCAAGACATAAATATGATATCCCTAGACAGTGTTGTATACTTTTCTACGCCACATTGAATGCCACACACATGCTATGTGGCACTATATCCAAGACCTGCATTTGCGGAGTAAACCATTTTCGTTACTAAAACGAGATTGCATATCCTATTAAAAGCTCAGTTTTGCTATGCGCCCGTCTGATGGAGAAACGTTGAAATGCAATCTGTATAATCTGTTACATTTTACGAAACTCGTGTTTCCCGTCCGCAATGTCTATTCACAAGAGTGTATCGATGCAAAGAGCATAGGAGTCGAATTCGTCTCCATAATATCATATAAACCCATGTGAAGTCACCTCAGAAAACATTCATAGGAAATTGAACGCATGCAAAACCGTTTGAACACTCGAGTTCTGTCTTCGCCGCGAAACTATAACTCGTGAGGAAATTTCACGGAGAAAATATCCTTTGTAGATACTACAATCTTTATGGTAGGTACACAGAGCGGTGCCTCGATAGTGCTGTCTGCAGGATTAATAAGTTATCGATATATATCAAAAAGTTTCGCCTCCCACGAGGTGGGTTATGTAATTTATGATATTTTATGTTGGATGATAAATCTTGCTGGAAACATAAGCGCTTGGAGCGCAGTGGACTTTGGTGGATGGGCGCGAGCAGTCGAATTTGGGTTCGTTTCGAAAGTTTCGATTTTGTTGCGTGATGAAAGATGACATTTTTATAGTTCTGAACGTTGATTTTAATATATCGGAATGTTATTTATTATTATCATTCGCTTTGATGGCGTATTTTAGAAGAGCTACGTTTTATGCATTCTGTGTTTTTTATAGGTACAGCCAAAGACATTATAAGAGATAGACCGACAATACGCGCGGCCTCTAAGAAACCCCCTTCAACCACACAGCGGTCAGGCGGCCGCTACTCATACTGTATTTGTACTGCATTCGACTGTCGAGCGCGCGTCAAGTTATAAAAATACTTAAACATGCCCAAATAACTTCGTTTTGTAGTGTAAAAAACGAACAGTAATAAAAACTAAATCACATTGTAACATTATTTATTACCGATGAGTCTTAATTATGCTTATTTATTTAGCTATTATCATATCAAAATTGGTTGAAGGGGACTTCATATATTTCGTTTGCATTGTTGGTCTACTCTTATAATGTCTTTGGGTACAGCTAAGTTGGCAAAAAAGCAGGCTGAACACATGATGGTGGACTTCAGTCACGTAAAGTACAGTCAAAGAATTTAAACGTTTGGCAATTAGACGAGTATTTATTCCTATAATACCAAAAACGAACTACCGATAAGTTGTGTTCCATAGCGCTCATTTGTTTTATGATAAGACAAAATTAAAAAATCTTTACCCCACTAAACATTCAATTACGCGACTGAACGTGTAGTTCCTGTATATTTGCTAACCTACAACCTTTTCAAGGACGCCAATGCCAATGTACGTTACCAACTTGTATCATAAGATGTCATGACACCGTACCCAGTAATTTCACTGCCTGTCCCATTCTTCAAATGGAACACAGCAATGCAAGCACCGCTGCTTTATTGTAGAAATAGGTAAGTGATAGGTAAGACATAGGATTTTGGTGATCCTCCACAACATTAGATCATCATCATCACAGCTCATGTACGTCCTCACCGAGGGGCACGAGCCTACCCTTACTAGTTAGGGCAATTAGGCCTTAGCCAAACCACGCTGGCCCAGTGATAGCTACAAATAGCGTAACAACTAGACGATAACTAGCTGTAGGTAAGGTTTATTGGATGTCTTATTAACGGCATTTTTGAAATACGGTACCATTGCCATCCATTGCATGTAAGTTTAAAAAGCTTTCAATTGGCATAGCATGTATCTTTTCAACCACAAATAATTGGTTGACTTCACATACATGTTTGAATTCTTAGGAACATCATATGAAATTCGTGAAATGAAAAATACATTGGTACATGACAGGGTTGATCGCGGGACTCCCGATTCTACTCGGAGCACAGTCCAGTGCCGAGGCCACAGCGCCACCGACACTGATTAGATCAGTGTACGTTTATTGGGAGCCACAGTCTCGCTCTTTGTGTGCAGGTTATACTACTACACTACCAGCAGGTAAAATTAACATAGATCCTATGAAGTGTAATCCTTACATCTTGGGTAAGTATTTATTTGTTCACCTTCAATCTCGAAGCAATGCTCGAAGCCTTCAATGCAAAAATAAAACAGAAAAAATAAATAATTTTAATTTAATTCTTTTTAGTGAATTTAATACCAGCTCACCGAAGTTACTTAAAAGAATATGTACTACTGAGGGTCAATACGTGCCTATTGTATTTAAAAAACTAACCTTTAACTGCCGCACTCAGAGACGTCAATTAATTTTAAAGCATCAATAAGTGACTTGTCGTATTATTCTATTATTATGGAATGGAAAGAGGTAGTCTTACTTTAATAAAGAATTAAAAATTTAATCAAATCTTCAGAAAAAACGTGAAACACGTTGAATGTGCCTATAAAATTTAAGGGGCTTCTTCTGATCTTCCTGGGATTACATCACCTGATCCTGACTTTGGTGATAATGGGATCAATTGGGAAGGGTGAGATACCCCTTAAACAAAAAAATTATGTTCACTTCTCATGCTCTGAATGTGCTTATTTGTGCAGAATATAGGCTGCACAAAATCGAATTTTGTGCACAAGTGCATTAACATATCTACTCATACATAAATGTATCTATATTAAGGGAAAAAAATGAGCCATACAGCTAAATACAATAAAAAGTTCATAGATAGAATTTGTTATTTTATTATATTTATTTTAATTTATTTGCCTTATGTGTTTTTCAAGACAAAAGAAATGTTATGTTGTACTACTGTTTTATTGCCTCGCAATCGAAGTGAAAAGCAGAGTTTACAACTCGTCCACAAAACAAATGTCGAGGATAAAAATGGTTCGTTTTGTGCACTTGTAAAATCTACTATTTCCAAATCGGTTTGTAAATAACAAAGTTATGAGTAAAAGAACATAAAAAAAACAAAGTCTCCTCCTTTTTGTGAAGTCAGTTGAAAAACAATTGAAACAATACAATTAAAATTTCATAGGCTAAACATCTAATCACCATCACCATCACCACTAATCACCATCATCATTTCAGCCAAGAGATGTAACGGGAACATTTTTATAGGGCAGTTTTTCAAAATTTTGCTCCGTTACGTACATGATGTCCATTTATTTTGATTGCTACAAGTATTTTAAATAAACGCTGAATTGTATATACTGACAATGAAATAAGGTTTCAAAAAACCGTTATCAAACAATGTTAAATGAGTATAGTTTGTTTAAAATTTAATATTAAAGTGAGGGTTGCCAATACTGGGGTCCTGGTCAATTTTCACACAAAGTAAATAATAACTCAATCATATGAAAGTCAATCATCTTTATTTCTAATAATTCAACGACTTAAATTAAAATATAAGTACACTCTGTACTTTCAACCTTTGTGAACAAATAACTAATATTAATTAAAGACTAACCTTATAAGTACGTTTCTTTATATACAAAAATAACAAAGACATAGGTTTTACTACCTGCCCGCACATCGCAGACTTCGTTCTGCCCAAAGTTATTTATTCTGTGATTTGTACCTATGTGAAAAGAAAATGTTGTTTTTACTATTTTTTCGCAATTTTGATATTTTTTCTCTTCATAAGCACCATCCTTATGCCTTAAGGAAAATATGAAGAAAAATTAGCCGAATAGCTCCACCCGTTCTCTTTTATTAATACAGAAGATATAAGTTTTATATAGATGTAAAAGTATATGTTAATGTTTAAATATTTAAGCTTAGTGCATCGTCATCGCCGACAATTACTCATGAGCGCTTTTATTTTTTTTTATGAGATAGGGAGCAAACGAGCAAACGTATCACCTGATGGTAAGTGATTACCGTCGCCCATGGACTGCCGCAACCCCAGAGGAGTTACAAGTGCTTTGCCGGCCTTTAAGGTAGGAATACGCTCTTTTCTTGAAAGTTTGAAGGTTGTATCGGTGCGAAACACCGCAGGTGACAATTCATTCCAAAGTTTGATTGTGCGAGGCAGGAAACTGCGAGAAAAACGTACAGTTGTGGACTGCCAACCATCTAAGTGATGGTCATGGATTTTTTGTCGCGTGGAACGAAGGCGGAAATAGGCGGCAGGTATGAGACCGAACAATTCCTCGGAGCATTCCCCGTAATATATGCGATAGAAGATGATAGTGAGGCGACATCTCTACGCAGCGCCAAGGTATCAAGCCGGTTAGAAATTTCCTGGCAGTCGACGATTCGAGTCGCAGTCGATTATAATGTACCTACAATTATAATCCAGAATACATCTCGTTGTTTACAGTTTCTAATGAGAGCTTCATTAGAAACTGTAAGCAACGAGAGATCATTCTCAAGAATAATTCTGACTTAAGTTAGGATGACGAGAACAAGGTTCTCACAATTTTGTTAATAGCCCTAAACTTAAGAACGATTGTCTTTATGTACCAAGTATTGTTTCTGTTACTGTCTGAATTGCAGTCTACATTTTTCACGGTCCAATAAACATATATATGTTAGCGCCGATAAAATCACGTGAAGTCTCCGCAGAATGCTCTGGAACACGACAGGGCACTAGTAGCCGCGAGGCTCGGCGGTATTCAATTCTACATTCTTGCAGAAGGACTTTCCAGTATAACATGAAAATAATATTTTTCGAATATCCACTGCATTCTTGCCAATTGGATTTTAAGCAATCGGAGTTTTGGTTGGGAGTTCGTCAAATTGTAGAATGTTATACGTTACGATTTACGTTCAAAACACAATTTGTGTTTTAGTTATTCTGATGATTCAAGTTAAGGGGAAATCGTAAGGGTCGTTTTTTCATACGAACGAAATCACAATAAGCAATTTTTTTTCAAAAAAATTTATGGCTACCTTAGCATGTTCTTATGCGTTCTTTTTTTCGTAAGTTAATTACCAAAAGAGATTCAAACCTTCAAAACCTAAAAAGTTGCCAGATTTTCCGCTGTATTCCATCCACCAAATAAAGAGGAGATAATAAGAAAAAAGAAAACACACAGCCAACGCCTTTCTTTAATTTTTAAAATGATAAAAGTAATTTAGAGGAAATCGGCACTGATCTTCGAATCGGGAGGTGTTTCGATCCTTCCTTCGATCAATGTTGCCGACGCCCCTACGGGTAGCGAAGAAAAACATCGTGAGGCAACCTGCATACTTCTGCGAATAAATTCAAAGGTGTATGTGAAGTTGACTAATCGTTAAATAATAATAAATGAATTGACTAAAAAAACCTACAATATATTAATTGTATTTTCCGTGGTTTTAAACTTTTCATCTTAAAGATGAAAAAATAATAACCAGATTAGTTTTACATCATACAAACGCAGTCCCCTGTTTCCTTCCTGGATAATGGCAAAAGTTGCTCTATTTTTTCCAATAAATCAATGGCCAATATTAGCATGTTCCTATACGTTTCCTTTTTTTACTAAGTTTTTATAAATAAACCTTTGAAAAATTATGCTGATTTTCTGTTACATTCAAACAACCAGTAAACAAATTTGATGAGATTATATGAAAGACGCAAAACATTGAAACGCAGCCAGCCAGCCTTTCTTTACGTCTATTATGTGTATGTCAAGTACATACACATAATAGACGTGAAGAAAGGCTGGCTGGCTGATAGCTATTTTCGGTTTCCGCTGTAGTTGTCTCCATCGCGCTCTGCTCGAATGTTCGGGCAAAGCTCGACAGCAATACATTTTAACAAAAACCTATTTTTGAATTCCCTCGCCTTAGGCCCGTTTTCCACCAAAGCGTCTCCGCCTTGGTGGAAAACGGGTCTAAGGCGAGCGAGATATGCGGAGACGGGCGGCATAGCAGGCAGGCTATTTCCACCAGTCGAGAATGCGATTAGACGGAAGCCCCCAGTATTTTTTAGTCAGTATGTCTCGATTGGTGAGGTCACATAAGCGCAGGTGAACCCCACTCCGTCTGCGGTAGATTTAAAATCTTCTTTACTGGGTAAAAAAAGACTGTTTCCACCAGAACGGAGCAAACCCCTTAGACAAAAGCCACACGCAAATTTTTACGCAGTCGTTCCACAGAAAAAATGTATAGAGATGACATTCATCATCATCATCATCACAGCTCATATACTTACGTCCCCACCGACGGGCTCGAGCCAACCCTATGTTAGGGTGATTAGGCCTTAGTCAACCACGCTGGCCCAGTGCGGATTGGTCGACTTCACATACACCATGAATTTCTTCGCAGATGTATGCAGGTTTCCTCACGATGTTTTCCTTCACCGTAGGAGCGTCAGAAAAATGTACATATTTAATTCGAAAATGAAAAACACATTGGTTCATGGCGGTCTCGAACCCGGACCTCCCGATTGGAAGGCAAGTGCCGAGTCCACAGCGCCACCGACGCTCCGATGACATTAGGTGCAGAAATCGTGTGAGGTTGTCACATTCTACTGGAGGGAGACTCTGTACCAGGGTCGTGTGCATGGGTACCTCCGTCTTACCTATTTCTGCCGCAAAGCAGCAGTGCTTGCATTGCTGTGTTCTGGTTTGAAGGGTAAGATATGGCATTGAAATTACTAGGCAGCGTGACTTTAGATCTTAAGTCACAAGTTGGCAACGTACACTGTGGTTCTTATAGGGGTTGCAGTTTTGCTGCGAATCTCACAGGAAGCACATGTATTATAGGTGTATGTTACCACTTACCATCAGGTGGCCAGTTTGCTTGTTTGCCAACTTAATTGCAATAAAAAATGCTAATGTCATTTCCATACATTTATTTCTGCGGAACGACAGCGGAAAAATTAGCACGTGGCTTTTGTTTAAGGGGGCAGAGCGGGGATGTGCGGAGCGGAGATGTAATCGGTACAGAGCTGACGAGTTTTGTATGCAAGACAGTTTAGCGAAGTAGGCTACGAAGCCAAAACATGGCGCTTATTAATTTGTATTTTAATATACTAGACGAAGTTAAGCTAATCAGCACAGTTCCTCTCCGTCCCCGCTCCTCTCCGTCCCGCTAGTGTGTCAGAGGAGGCAATTTTATTTTTTAGATGTCAATGTAAATTTTAATTTAAGTTTGTGGGGTTGCAACCCTTGTCTCACGGCCGCCATCTTGGAAATAGTATCAAGTGGTTTTATGGTTTATCCAACAAGCCTAAGACCTAATAGTCTCACAAAAAAAATTAAAGTGGCACTCGGGGACTGCCGCGGTAAAGCTATTGTAAATTATTTTTTTATCAACTTATGCAATTATAATTATTATTTATTTTATTTATGCAGTATTTTTTTCTTTGATATTAATTCAAGTTATACTTTTTGAGTGGTGACCGATAAGAAAACATTTTTTTTCTTTTATTGAATAAATGAGAATTTAATATTGTTTAAAATATTTTTATTATCTTACAACACATGTAGGTTATTCAGGAATTTTTATCATTGAAACTATAGGTTTATGGTATGAAATAAGAAACATAAGTTTGAGACTTGATATCCTCTATATGTGGAAAATACCGCGTCAAAACACCGTGCCGAAGTCTGCCGAACTAAAACGACGTTAGATGATGCACGGCTTTCAACGCCGCACCGCTGTACCGCAGGCCTATTCTCTAACTTCGGTTGCTAACTAGTACTGTCATTTTTAAAAGGAACTTTTCATCAATTACTGCTATCATGAACGCTGCCGTAAGACATAAGATCACTTAAAGTAATGGATATAAAATGTCTTTCAAAAATGACAGTTCTAGTTACCAACCGTAGTTAGCGAATAGGCCTGCCAGTCGGAGTGGGAGGTGTTAGGTTTTTTTCGTTACGGAATTTCCTGATTCGGTCGCCGCGCTCAAAGCCCGCGCTAAAAGCTATGCAATAGCTTAAAAATATTAAAACATTTTTTGTTGCAAATAAAATTCTCTACAGCTTTTATCAAGTAACTTTTAGTCGTAGAACCAAAAAATTACAAAGTTATAAGCAAAAATCGATGACTTTTTGAGAAAAACCAGTGATACGCTAACTCAAAATTTCTATTGGTCGCTACAATTTTATTTCTAACTAGCTGTGCCCGCGAACTCCGTTTCGCCATCAAAATGCTTAAAACAGTGTTTAGATTTTTCCTCCATTTTATTCCATAATGATTCAACTTTATTCTGCCTTTCTTGAGCAGCGGCCATTTGGAAATTAACAAATTAAGAAAATTATCGTAGGTTCGTAATGCTCTAGGTACTCTTCAGGGCCTTTCATTTAATACCCATATTGCTGGGTTTGAAAACGATCTTTAATCCATTTTTTGAACGGCGGCCATGTTTAATTTAGGGCAATTTTCCTAAGTTCATAATGCGCTACTCTTTGAGACCTTTTATTTGATACCCATATTGCTAGGTTTGGAAACGAACTTTTATCCACCTTTTTTGAGCAGCGGCTATGTTGAATTTATGTCAATGTTTCTAGGTTCATAGTGCTTTACTTATCAAGGACTACTTTCATTTGATACCCATATTGCTGGGTTCGAAAACGAACTTGTATCCTTTTTTTAGCGGCGGCCATGTTGAATTAAGGTCGATTTTTCTAGGTACCTAATGCTCTACTCTTCAAGGCCTTTCATTTGATACCCATATTGCTAGGTTTGGAAACGAACTTTTATCCATTTTTTTTGAGCGGCGGCCATGTTTTATTTAGGACAATTTTCCTAAGTTCATAATGCTCTACTCTTTGAGGCCTTTCACTTGATACCCATATTGCTATGTTTGGAAACGAATTTTTATCCACCTTTTTTGAGCAGCGGCTATTTTGAATGTATGTCAATTTTGCTAAGTTCATAGTGCTTTACTCGTCAAGGCCTTTCATTTGATACCCATATTGCTGCATTTGAAAACGAACTTTTATCCTTTTTTTAGCGGCGGCCATGTTGAATTTAGATCGATTTTTCTAGTTACCTAATGCTTTACCCTTCAAGGCCTTTCATTTGATACCCATATTGCTAGGTTTGGAAACGAACTTTCATTTTTGAGCGGCAGCCATGTTGAATTTATGTCAATGTTGCTAGGTTCATAGTGCTTTATGCATCAAAGCTTTTGTTTTGATACCCATATTGCAGGGTTTGAAAACGAACTTTATCCTTTTTTTTTTTTGAGAGGTGGCCATGTTTAATTTAGACCAATTTTCCTAAGTTCATATTGCTCTACTCTTTGATGCCTTTCATTTGATACCCATATTGCTAGGTTTGGAAAGGAACTTTTATCCACCTTTTTCGAGCAGCGGCTATGTTGAATTTATGTCAATATTGCTAGGTTCATAGTGCTTTACTCGTCAACGCCTTTCATTTGATACCCATATTGCTGGGTATGAAAACAAACTTTTATCCTTTTTTTACGAACTTTTATCCTTTAGGACAATTTTTCTAGGTACCCAATGCTCTACTTTTCAAGGCTTTTCATTTGATACCCATATTGCTAGGTTTGGAAAAGAATTTGTATCCACCTTTTTTTTAGCGGCGGCCATGTTGAATGTATGTCAATGTTGCTAGGTTCATAGTGCTTTATTCATCAGAGCCTTTGATTTGATACCCATATTGCTGGGTTTGGAATCGAACTTTATCCGTATTTTTGGAGCCGCGGCCATGTTGAATTTAGGTAAATTTTTCTAGATACCTAATGCTTTACTCTTCAAGGCCTTTCATTTGATAACCATATTGCTGGGTTTGAAAACGAACTTTTATCCATTTTTTTGAGCGGCGGCCATGTTTAATTTAGGGCATTTTTCCTAAGTTCATAATGCTTTACTCTTCTAGGCCTTTCATTTGATACCCATATTGCTAGGTTTGGAAACGATCTTGTATCCGCCTTTTTTGAGCGGCGGCCATGTTGAATTTATGTCAATGTTGCTAGGTTCATAGTGCTCTACACATCAAGGCCTTTCATTTGATACCCATATTGCTGGGTTTGGAAACGAACTTGTATCCACCTTTTTTGAGCGGCGGCCATGTTGAATTTTAGGCGATTTTCCTAGGTTCATAATGTTCTACGCTTCAAGGCCTTTCACTTGATACCTATATTGCTAGGTTTGGAAACGAACTTTTATCCACCTTTTTTGAGCATCAGCTATGTCGGCGAATTTACGTCAATGTTACATTAGGATCAAGAGTCCCGTACTCCCTCTACGCGTAATACTTTTAATAGTTTTATATGGATGAAAGAGTTTGATTCCTTAGTCATAATGTAAAAACATAATATAACACCTTTCAAAATGCCTTGAAAAGGGTATCTTCATTTTTCAACATTTCAAATATTGTACCGATTTTGTGAAAATTGGCCAAAAATTAAACCAACCTACAAATTTTATATTTGTTACGTGATATTGTCATAAAAAATGCTATATACATTGGTTGTATGGCTTGATCATTTTTCCTTACCACCACGGTACTACATAAGAAAAAGACAATTTAAACTTCTTGGTTGGCAAAATTCAGATGGGCACAGCCAATAACAGAAAAGATTTTTTTTTGCAATATGTAACAGACTTGTCAAAATAATTTCACGTGCGCCATGTTGATTTTCTACATACTTGTCATCAAAAATTTTATATGGTATTTTTTGAATAAAAATAAAAAGTGAATTTAAGCAAATGAAATTATGCCTAAATGTTCTTCCGGAAAATTTTAAGCATTGTGGTGTAAGCCATATCAAATTCTGTCCAGTAGTTTCGGAGATCTTTCCGGACAAACATTTGTACCCCTACGATTTTATTATATATGGAGATCATTTTACAAAATAAAATAATATCGGACCATTTTTATAGAGGAAGGAATAATTTTCATTACAAACTTTTTAAATTTGATTCATTAACTAGTGGGCGGGCCCGGCAGACGTTGTTCTGCCCGATTCTAACTGTACGTTTAAACCTTCCCTGGACCTATTCAAACACACGCAGAAAATTTCGTAAGAATCTGTTGAGCCATTTCTGAGTTTTAGCAAGTCTAACACACAGCGTTTCATTTTTCTACAGCGCTGCGAAACGAATACTATTCTCTAGTACCTACTCATAAAATACAGTAGGCATAATTATTAATGATTTCAATTATCTTTTCATGTTTTTAATTATTGATAATGCAATATTGTTTAATGTTAATAAATTATTGACTCTTTTCCCCACCACCTACGAGGTCTACCACCACCAACTGTAAAAAGAAGTAGGACAATAGCGCCTCCTATGGACTAAATATAGTAAAAGTAATGCAGGCAGATGTTCTTTAATCCCCAAACAGTTCCTTCTTGGGCATTTTTTACCAACTAGGAGAAGGTTCTATGTTCGACTGTAACATTTTATTTCTTGTATGTTCACCGATTACTCAGCCATTTGTAGGCTGATTTTCAAAATTATGTTTGTAATCGAAAGAGTATACTCCCGAGGTAGTCCCATTGTCACCAAGTCATGATCTGATGATGGGATCCCATTAAAATGGAGGGAAACCCTTAAATTTTATAACCACGTCCAACGTGTTCCGCGTTTCTCCGAAAATATTCGGGTATTTGCATCTGGTAGTCATCATATCGTGTTACTGAACTGATGATGGAAGGTTTCTGGTCTGGTACGTTAGAAGTTCGGGAATAAGACTGATTTTTAATGCGACCTTTCGATCGCATCCTACTATTGGCGTAGGTATGGGGGGGGGGAGGGGCATTGAAAATCAACATACACTAGATAGAATGAACTTTTCCTTCCATGTATCAGCATACACCATGCAAATTGAAGTTTTAATCTGGACCCCCCCCCCTATCGAATACCTACGCCTATGCATCCCTTTTTTTCGACAGAAGACATTTGGCAGAAGACTCTTTACCTGATGCTAGGTAAGTAACGCTAAGACTGAAGGAGCGAGACATCTGAACCCCTCCCTGAACCATAGCAGAGCTGATTATAGTTTGTTGCAACACAGCAAACTCTTTAGACGTTGTTGCCATTATGACTAACATAGTAACACTCGTATCTATAGTCAAGTGAAAGTAATTACTTGAGTAAAAGTCATTACTTAAATTGTGATTTTTATACAATAAACGAGAATTTGAATGAAGTGAAGAAAGTAACGCTTGTCACTAGGCAGGTTGGTGCATTTTAACGATTGCAAATAGACCTGGGAGCGATGGCTTAACTAGCCTTTTGAAAGACGGAGGAGCTCGAGATACAAAGTTTTTGGTCACCCATCTCGTAATGGACCGAAGCGTAATCGCCATTATCACAGGCCGGACGCGCGAACTATGGCGCCACCGAACGTAATAATAAGACAATTTTTTTATTGTCTTAGTACTTATTGTATAAAAATCACAACTTAAGTACTAACGATTTTTACTCAAGTAATTACTTTGGTTTGACTATAGATACGAGTGTAAGTAATTTCTCTACTCCTTCTACACGTGGAGCTAAAAGTCTATTATTTAGATATCGGCAGTTCTATTACATTTCCAGTAGTTGGCGTATTTTTCTCCATTGCTAGCACATCTACGTGCTAGCGCGGCGACCCAATTGTGAAGTTTTCCTGCAAAATGTCACTTCCGCTAACAGAATTACACAAGTTAATCTAATGTCTCGAATTATCATAGTACGTGTCTCTTTTCGAAGTTCGTTCCCTTGGCGGCGAGAATTGGCGCTGTCACTGAATTACGGCCCAATGACGACATTCGGATAGTTGTTGCGTAAACACGTCTGCTCCACTTTCACTATTCAGGTTTCAGGTATTGGATTTAGTAGTTTCTTATTGTGAGGAGCTTGGTGGCGCACTGGCGCGTGCACTCAGCGAACGATTGCTGAGGTTAAGCAACGCTCGCTGTGGTCAGTTCTATGATGGGTGACCAATATAAGAAACATCTCAAGCTCTTTCGTGCTTCGCAAGGCACGTTAAATCATGGGTCCTCTGCGCCTGATCTCGCCTCGGTCGTGTCGGCTAACCGTCCCATCGGGCGAGGCGAGTGAAGGAACAGAGAGTGCACTTGCACTTGGAATTCTATATTTTCCTGTAGTAAAAACCCTTACTAAACGTAAAAACCCGTTTTACGTATTTCAACGGGATGTTTTTAAAAAAAACATCCCGTTGAAATACGTTAAGCAGTTGTTAGGATGAAACAAAAAACAAAGCTTAAACCCTATTTCACATTTTGAAAAATGCTTAAACATATGTTCTCTTATTTCTTTTTATCATCATAAATACAACATTTCATACTTCTAGCTTTTAAATTTCGTAAAATCCGTTTTAAGTTGACATATCCTATCTATGAACTTCCTTTCTGCGAATTTCACGTTCATAGATCAAATAGTTTTCGAGATTTCGTGATAAATATTAAGTGATTGGATGTCTTTTGGTCTTTTTTATGCAACAGATTTTTTCTAATCTTATGCAACATTAAAAAAAATATTGTCAATTGTATGTACTCTTCATTTTCATTTCAGGTTTTAACCGACTTCAAAAAAGGAGGATTTATGTTCGACTATATCTTATTTTTATGTATTTTCGCCGATTATTCCGCCAATCGTGGAGAAATTTTCAAACTCATTATTTTTTTCATCGAAAGAATATACTCCTGAGGTCGTTCTATTGCTACTTACTCATGATCTGATAATTATTAGTAAATAATTTATTTATTTTTCTCTTAATTAAAAACACAGAAAGCTCCTTTTACAAACATAGATAAAATTAATATTGTTACTATACAGAAACTAATAAAGTGTCCACAGACAACAAACACACACGATTCTGAGCAGGGATTAAACATTAAAAACAAGGAAACGACAAAACAAATACAAATTATAGTACTTACAAACAAATAAATTCAGATACCACAGAGAAAGAAATTATCAGTAGACTAGGGAAATTATCAGTATAATACATGCGTATTAGAATTTGAACCAAGGCAAACACCAGAATAACCTAAAATAAAACGACTTTCGGCCAATTTTAGCAACTTTGTGTTAGCTTAGGACAATTCAAAGTATTATGCTGTCACTTCTTGTCTTTAATGAATAGAATGTGATAGTATGCCGATTAAGATTGTCCTACGCTATGTCAAGGTTGGCGAAGTTGGCCATTTCTCTCTAAACAGTATTTAAAGAATTATTCTCGAATTCCCAACTTACCAGAAACCTTCCATCATGAGCTCAGTAACATGATATGACTGCCAGATGCAAATACCTGAATATCTTCAGAAAAAACATTTTTTTTTTTCTTAAATTTATTATCTTGCGATCGGCTTTACAAGCCCTTAGCAGATTTGTTGTGGATTATTGTCAGGTAAGAACTGTTCCTCCTGTGAGGAAGCTGTCTTTCATTTTAATTCCGGCTTTGTTTAGGAACAAAGTCCCATATGTGTTGCCTTTTGAGTCTTCTGTCACATAGTGGTTCACCTAACGCAGTTGCTAGGGTATTTGTGTGTGTTTTTATTCGGTTTTGGTATGCCATTGCTCTGTGTTCTACTTCCTCTTTGATTGTTCTCATTTCTGTGTACTCATGCAATTCACTGATTTTGATAAACAGAGGTGCATTGGTTATCATTTTAAGGGCTTTATTCTGGAACCGTTGTAAGATTTCCAGGTTGCTATTTTTTGCCGATCCCCATAACTCGATGCCATAAGTCCAGATAGGTTTAATTATTGTTTTATAGATGAGTATCTTGTTTTCCATAGTGACGTTTGAATTTTTGCCCATTAGCCAGTTGAGGTTTCTCAGCCTTATATTTAGCTCGTCACGTTTTTTTTGGATATGGGTATTCCATGTTTGTTTCCTGTCAAGATGCATGCCTAAGTATTTTGCGGAATTTTGATGGGGAAGAACATCGTTTCCCAGTTTGATTGGGGGGCAGTTGTCCTTTCTTAAGGTAAAAGTGACATGCACTGACTTGCTTGGGCTGGCCTTGATACGCCACTTTTCCATCCATTTATCAATTTTATTGAGGTGACTTTGCAGAGTTAGGGACGCTACATGGGGATTTTCGTGATTGCTAAGTGCAGCGGTATCATCTGCGAAAGTGGCAGATAGAACATTATCCGTTGTAGGTATATCTGCAGTGTATAAGAGATACAGAACAGGGCCCAAAATGGAACCTTGCGGCACACCGGCTTTTATGTCTTGAAAGGCTGAGTAGGCGTCATTGATTTTAACCGTAAATATTCGATCTTCCAAGTACGACTTGAGGAGCAAATAGAAGTTGTGTGGGAGTTGGTTTTTTATTTTGAAAAGCAATCCCAGGTGCCAGACTTTATCAAATGCCTGTTGTACGTCGAGAAAAACAGCAGAGCAGTACTGCTTTTTCTCGAGAGCTTCTCTTATTTTATTGACGACACGGTGGACTTGTTCTATAGTGGAATGGCCAATTCTGAAACCAAACTGATGTTGAGGGATGAGATCTTTTTCGGAAAGTATTCGAGTTAGCCTTCGTAGGATGATCCTCTCAAATAGTTTCGATATGGTTGGTAATAAACTAATTGGCCTGTAAGACGACACGAGATGTGGGGGTTTGCCTAGCTTTGGAATCATGATGATCTCTGATATTTTCCATATCAATGGAACATACCCAGTCCTAATTATGCTATTAATAAGATGTGTTATACCGATTATAGCTTTTCTAGGAAGTTCTCGCAGAATTTCGGCTGTTATTAGGCAGAAACCGGGAGCCTTGTTTAACTCTAGGCCTTTTATTTCTCCTCGGATTTCTCTAGGTGAGCAGCTTTGCATTGGGAGAGATAGTTGTAGATCAGTTTTCATATATTCTTGTATTTCTCTTTCGGTTTCTGCATCACCGCCATTTGGAGTAAAGGCTTCATAAAGGAATTGTCCAAACGCCTCAGCCCGTTCTTGGTCCGTTCTAGCCCAAGTGTTGTCGTTCATTTTGATAGGATGTTGTGCTACCTGAGGGGCCGCCCTACTATTTTTTACCGTGTTCCACAGTGAGTACTCATTTTTAGCTTGTGGATTAAGGTTAGCTAATTTGTTCTGCAGAGTTTCCTCTTCAATATCTTTAAGGTACTGTTTAAGGTCAGCGGCTGCTTTGTTGAATGCTCTTTTATCTTCAGAATGTCGACTGTTATGCCACACTCTTCTTAGTCGCCTCTTTTCCAGTATCTTTGTTTTTATATCCCTGGGTACATTCTTAAACGAAGCTGTTTGTATAAGGTTTGTTAAAGTTAGGGCGTATTTTTCGATGTCATCTTTCGTTTTAAGTGACACTTTAAGGTTCAGATTTTCATCGATGTATTCTCTGAATGCATCCCAATCCGTTTTATTAGTGTAAAGTCGCTCTTTAACTGGCCTTTCAATTAAGGTGGTACTTATTGTGGCTATCACCGGTGTGTGGTCTGAACTGCTATCTAGACAAGTCGCCACTCTTAGATAATGGTTTGACAATCCTTTATACACAAAGAAATCTAGAAGATCGGGTGTCTTATTTGGGTCTGTAGGCCAGTACGAAGGTTCGCCTGTACTCAGTACATATAGTTTATTTTTATCTACACTTCTTTTCATTTCTCGGCCTCTAGGTAGAGTTAGACGGGATCCCCAGCAAACGTTTTTGGCGTTCCAGTCGCCTCCACATATGAATCTGTGTCCAAGGGTTTTAAAGTAATTTGTAAATTCTTCTTCCTTAATGGTGTGCCTTGGGGGGCAATATACAGCTGATAATTTTATAGATCCCCGTTTATCTCGCACCATTACTGTAGTAGCTTGTATTGGCTCTGTTTTATATTCCTGAAGTATCTCGTGTTTGATGTGTTTTTTGATAATTACAGCCGTACCTGCATGAGCAGTTCCGTCTGGATGGTATGTCGAGTATATGCTGTAATTTCTTATTTTTGTGTTGTGATTTGGTGTTAAGTGTGCCTCCGATACAAGGAGTACATCAATATTTTCATGTTCTAATAAGGTTTGTATATCATATTTGTGTCTAATCAACCCATTTGTGTTCCATGTTACTACTTTCAGAGTAGCCATTTCAATGTACAAGTTTGCTGATTATTGTTGTGAGAAGGTTCATCATGGTTGACATTTGATCTAGTAGTTTGTCCAGCTTTACAGCTTGTTGTGTGAGTAGCATTTCTAAGTTACTATTGTTTGTTGTAGGTTGCGTTTTCGTAGCCTCTGCGTAGGATTCATTAAAAAATTGGTATTGTTGAACTGGTTCTGTAGTGATATTTGGTTGGCCTGGGTTATTTGGTTTATTTTGTGTTGCGCTGTGATTTGTAGGTACCTTTGTTGGCTTTTGTTTACCCATTTTTCTAGATAGTATTTCTTTGTACACGGCACACCCTTTGTAATTAGCGGGGTGTGCTCCTTCACATAGCGCACAGGTCGCGGGGGTGTTCCGGTCCTTTTTGGGGCAATCAGATGTTTTGTGGTCTTGTGCACACTTTACGCAGCGATAGGGCCGCATGCAGTAATTTTTAGAATGCCCGTATTGTTGGCACCTCTGGCATTGTGGTATTGTTTCTTTTTTTAGGCTCTTCAATTATAACTATTTGGTTATAAATGGATTTTATAGATTTGGCAGCATTGTTATTTGGGCCAGCAACAAGATTTATAAAGAATGTCGATGTTGGTACTTTTTCTGGGCCATACTTTACATTGATAATTTCACCTTGTACTTTGTTTCCAGATTTTTCAAATTCGTCTATGATAGCAGTGTGCGGGGTTGAGTGATGGAGCTTTTTTATTACTAGACGGCAGCAACGTTGGTCCTTTCTATTAAAAGTATGACCTATGAGTCAATTTTCTCGGACTACGGTGATGATTTTTTTGTATGCTTCGATGTCTAGGGAATTTATTCTTAGTTGATTTTTATTTACGATTTTTAGAGAGAAATCATCTTTATCAGCAACAGTGTTAAGTAATTCACTTAGTTTATTTACGTCTTCGATTCCGTATAAGATAATCGGTGGAGGTTTGTTTGGGTATTTCTCTTTGTTTTTGGGCTCATCTTCCGTCAGATCTATCTGTAGGCCACTGTACCTGTTGGTGGTTTTGATTGTTTCAGGAGATGGTGACTGCGATAACTTCTTTCGCTTGTTGCTTCTAGCTGTTGGGACTCTTTGCCATTCAGGAGGACAAGGTGTGTTATCCATGTTATTTGTTGGAGTCTGACTTTTCTGTCCTTTCGTTGAGGGTATTGTGTTGGTAGCTTCAAGCTGTGGTTTATTTCCAAGGGATTGACTTCTTGGTCTATTCATAAACAAACTAGGGTGGAAAGCTTGTTGAACAAATCGTTTTCCAGAAACATTTACTGACGCAGACGCCTGGTTACCCACATCCACGTAGTCTTCGGTAGCAAATTTCTCACTCTCTGGCCCGGGTACCAGAAAGCGCCGGGGGTTAGCCGGATCGCATGACATATCGCATTCCTCATTATTAGACTTTTCCATGATTAAAAAAAGGGGGTTGGGAGATTTTTACAGCAGCACTTTCCCACGGCACTACCGTTGCTCTTTTTGGGGTTATTTAGTCCTCCAAGGTCTGCAAAGGCCTGATGACAGGTTATTTACCGCCGCCTGTTGCTCGGCGTTGGGCATCGCTGGTTGAGCCCTGTTACTCGTTTGGCACCACCCAGGGGGCACGTGTAGGGTGGGTCTAGGAAAAGATGGTAAGTCCTACGGACGCGAGTAACTTCACCCCCCGAACACTTTGGACGTGCCTATAAAATTTAAGGGTTTCCCTTGATTTTCCTGGGATCCCATTATCAGATCAACCTTTCGATTATAAAAAGAATTTTGAAAATCAGTTCACAAATGGCCGAATCATCGGTGAACGAACATAGGTACTTAAAATATCAAAAATAGAACCTTCCCTTTTTTTAAAGCCGGTTAAAAATTTGATGTTGTATGTAGTCTTATATTATTTATTGACTTATATTATTGATTTTTGGTATTTTTGAAGCCTGTTTCATATTTTGTTTAAAAAAAATATTCCATCCACTATACGGTCAGTGCTAGGCATAGGTATCCTCCAAAAACTATGCATTTAGGCCATTTTTCATCACGCTGGTGGTCTAGTTCGAACTAGTTTTAGTATCGTATCAAAAAGTAAGATCTAAACCTATTTCACATTCCAAATTCAAATGAATGTTTGATATTCTAAATCCACTTTCAATGATATCACAAACAAAAAAAACAATGCCATGAAATAACTTTTATTTATTGTTTTGTGTTGGAATAGCAGCGTCGTCGCATCAGTTGAAACTACTCCGACAGGACGACAGGAGGCTATGAGTTGAAAGACCGTTCCCGAGATAAGCTATGAAAGGGACATTTCTGTATTTGCCAGGCCAGATAACAAATATCTCGACGTAAATTTTTTTCCTTTAAAAACTTGTGCCAATGTCGTTGACATAATCGCTTATAGAGCAGTATGTTACCTGAACTAGAAATGAAGAGATATATTACTCGTATTTATCGTATGAGGAGAGGCTAAAAGCACTTTAAAAGAAAAATCTGTTTAATATTTATTAAAAATTTATAATGAGCGTCGGTGTCGCTGTGGCCTTTAGCCAGAACTAGACTGTGCCCCGAGTAGAATCGGGAGGCCCGCGATGGATCCTGTCATGTACCAATGTGTTCTTCGTTCTACGAATTTTCATGTGTACATTTATCTGACGCTCCTATGGCGAAGGAAAATATCGTGGGGAAACCTGCATACACCTGCGAAGTAATTCAAAGGTGTATGTGATGTCAACCAATCCGCACTGGGCCAGCTTGGTTTGACTAAGACCTATATAATCGCCCTAACATAACTAGTTAGGGTAGGCTCGTGCCCCTCGGTGGGGACGTATATGAGCTAAAATGATGATGATGATGATGATGCTGTACAGCAGTGCAAGGTAAAGAACGAAACTACCGAAATAGAAATGGATGCCGCCAGTGCCGAGTTAATCCATCCAATGTTGCAGGTACCTATACCTTGGGTACCTTGCACATGTCACTATTTTTATATTTGTATTTATTGACCTTATAACATTGGTTTTTACAAAGTAAGCGATAATACCTACAGAGTTTAAAGCTATACATAAATCTTTAAGCATACAATGTCATTCAGTGTCACTGTTTTCAATATAATAGGCTAGATGACAAAAATTTTTTTTGCTATAATAGAAGCTCATTCATATAATAAACAGAAAGAAAAAAGCGGCTTTCGAATAACTATAGAAACAACCAAGATATAAGGTATTACAGATTTTTCTCCATCTCTTTCTAGCAAAACGGCAATTTACAAGGAGTTTATATGGCCGTACTCAACGATGACGTCATGGTTGATGTCGGATCTCTCTGTCTAATCGCCTTCAAATTAACAACTTAAAATGCTTGTATCTACTGTATTTCTTAACCAATTTAAATTCTAATTTCACAGGACTGCATCTTTTCCACTGTATTTTAATATTTAATGACGAGAAGTAAAAATTGGAATTCAGTCATCATCCCAATTCTATTATTCCTCATGCCCAAATAGGTTTACAGATGAATCAAATTAAAACTGAAATAATTATTGAAGCTAATTAAAATAAATATTAATTACAATTAAAAAGTTGCACGTCATCTTTTTAGCACTAGTATTTAAATTTTAAATTTTTAATGCTGCAGCAGCAATGTATAGCTCATGAATAATGAGCTATGCATTGCCGCTGTAGCATTCTATAAACATATTTGTCTAGTCGTGTAGCAGTTCCTGAACGAATAATGTTACGACTTTCTATTTGAATACCTTTTTCCTGCAGTAAATCGTTAATGTCAAAGAATGGTCAAAAAACAAGCTTAATACATACAGGCCTTGTATTAAAAATTATACCCAGCAATAAGTACATTAATCAGAAAAATAATAATAATTTCGTTTACTAATCATAAAATATAGCGCGATTTCTACACTGCATTACTTTATAATTACGATGCTAAATAAGCTATAAGAAACAAAAACTTTTTTACTTGTGTCTTAGGCATCTAATGATTCTTAAAGAGAGCAGCGCCCAAATTCCTGTCACTTTTCCTTTTCGCACAGACCAAAACTTGCCATACCGTCGCACAGTTCACTGCGGCAGCCGCCAGGAGAGATAATGAGCTCCACTGCGACTTAATTAAAATTGTCTTGAGTAAATTCCATCTCTGAATTCATTTCGCTGAATTTTTACGTGCGCTTGTGACGAATTAATTCTGCCCAGTCGCCGCTGCTCCCCTGCGTTATTTAGACGAGTGCACTTGCGCGATTGAGTTCTTCAGTTTCCTATGGTTCCGCATTTCAGAAGGAAGAAACGGAACCATTATAGGATCACTTTTTTGTCCGTGGTGGCAACACCAACCAAAGATATATTTTATGTTTTGGCAACTCTGATTCTCTCTCGAAATGTGGCGAAGTTTAGTATCTGTGTGTTCTCAATTAATATTGTGATAAAAAAAGTTTCACCTTAAACAATTTTTGTCGTTTTTTCTGCCTCCCCTTTAAAATCCCCTTTTCTCGGGAACGCGTAAAATATCAAACGGAAATTTATATCAAATACTGCGGTGCTCCTCCTAGCATGCTCCTTTTAGCACTTACTATTTATTACTTATATTTTTCAGTAATTACCTACACTTCTAAGGCAACACGATCAATATATTATTATGACCGTTTACTATGTCGCATATTTTCGTCAATTTTACAAAGGAATGCTATATGCTACTTCCCGTTGACCTAAAATCATGAAATTTGGTAAGAAGCAAGGTTTTAAAAATCTGAAAATCGTAAATATGTACGCATAGTTAGGAACATAAACTTTTACCGGACGTAGATTCTGTACCAGGGTCGTCTACATGGGTGCCTCCGTCTTACCTATTTCTGCCGCAAAGCAGCAGTGCTTGCATTGCTGTATTCCGGTTTTAAGGGTAAGATATGGCAGTGAAAATACTGAGTACCGTGACTTTACATCTTATGTCACAAGTTGGCAACGTACAATGTGGTAGTTTCTGGTTATGAGTGGGCGCGAGACCGTGTAGAAGACCCAGGATAAATTAGTGGGCACTGAGTTGGCGCGGAGGGGGCGCAGTGATTTTTGACTTCATTTTGGACAAGTTTTTTGTTGAATCTGCATATGGAGGAGTTTGTTCTTGACAAAAACTACCGCATAGTAAAGGACAAAAAAAAATTACCCCGGTATTTTAATAGTACATTGTTACCCTAGGGGCGAAAGTAAGCGAGCGTAGCGAGGGCGCCTATAGTTCGAGGGACTAAATAAGTCTTTAACCCGAGGTAAACACTGTGCTTTTCATTACGATTACAAGGAAATTATCCTGTCTTCGCCTCCGAGATTTATTCCTTAACCATGTAGTAGCCCTGCTACGCGCTAACCCTATCGCACAAGTTTTAAAGTCAGAGAAAGAAAACCACTATATCTTCCTCTGTCTAATCACACCTCACAAGCCTCCGCAGTACCGACCTCATTCTTGTCCGTGCGCGCGCGGCGTTCGCACGAGTGTAACAGTAATATAATTTGTGCATGAGTGTAGGTAATCTACGTAAAAAAAAAAAAAGTTTAATTTTACGGTTATTTGCTTATTTGTTAAGTATGCCTAAACGAAAACACTGTGAATCCGAAGAAGATAAATGGCTAAGGAAGATGAAGAGATACGAAGAAAAACTTAATCAGGAAAAACGTAGGGGCAAGCCGGAGGCACATTTTGTACTCAGATGATGGCGAAAATGATGTGCAACCAGAAGAATACTTTTTTACATTCCCGTTGCATTCATCGGGAATCATTTTTATGTCCGTTGTATTCTTCGGATAATATTTTATTATGTTCTCGTTGTATTGAACGAGGAACCATTTTTATGTCCGTTGTATTCTTCGGATAATATTTTATTATGTTCTCGTTGTATTGAACGAGTAAGCGGGTGGACACCGCTCGCCTGGGCCGCCGAGTACGCGCGCGGCGCGACCACGTGCAGTAATACTCGTAATGGAAAATGTGGGTATCCTTTTTTCCCCGCTGCCTAAAAATTTCCGTTGCATTCATCGGAAATCACTTTTATGTCCGTTGTATTCTTCGGATCATATTGTTATTATGTTCTCGTTGCATTCAACGAGTAATACTCGTAATATGTACTTAATGGAAAATAAAGGGGCTGCCCTTTTTCCCCGCTGTTTTAAAAATTTCCGTTGCATTCATCGGAATTATTTAAAAAATTTTTTGTGCTGCCTAAATTCTCATTAAATATTTATTAGTATCTTTCACATACAAACCAATATGGTGAAGACTGATGACTTACAAACCGATGTAGGCGGCCAGGTTTCAAGTCCTATTGCAAAACGGTTTCCAAAAGTGACCAAAGACGAGCATTAAAAAAAAAAAAAAACAATGTACTATAGTACCTATGGCGAAAGGCCGAACTCTAATTCGGAAGTAAGTGCTATGTTGGTAGACAACAGAATCAACTCGGTAAAGCACTTTCAGCACTGGGAAGGGCACAATCGTGTCTTTTAAAGAAAAATCTTAATATTCCAGATGTAGTTACGTTGAACGATGCAGGTAAATTATTAGCTGTTTCTCATTATATAGAAACGGATACCCGTCGATCCGTGATTATTCCCCTGATAGATAAATCATTATCATATTATACTCTTTTATTATTAATTAAAAGCAGAAGAATAGACTATTTGCTATTTAGAGTATCAAGAAGACCAGTAAATTATTACAGACACCAATTTCATCTAAGAGTCATTTAAACTTGAAAGGCTCATCGTCCCGAACGCGACAGCAAAGCAGCGGCCAATCCTACCCTCATCGAGCCGGTGGGCCGAGACAGTCAAAGACTAAAAAGCGAATCGACGGCGAACAGCCGCGTTCGCACCGCTGCCAGCTTGTCGCCTGCCAGCCCCGCCGCCGCCGCCGCTGCCGCTGGCACCGCCGAGGCACCAGCCAGTCGCGTCGCATCAAACGATCATCGAACAATCGCGCTACCTGAGCGCGCAGCCGCAAGTACATGCCAGCCGCTTAAAATATTAATTTAGTCAATGAGTGGTGAACTATCACTAGCGATAGGTTTATATTAGACAATGTGTCAAGGATTTCATTTATTGAGGAACCTTAACAAAATCCATACAGCCGTGCGCGGCGTTCTTTTTCAAAAAGTGAGTGAATAGCAATTTCTCTCGAATTAAATCATTTATTAGAAATAAAAGCTATTAGGAGATGTAACCCGACAGCAAAACAATTCGTTTATGATATCGTTATCGTTATTCCTAAAAGCGTGTGCTCGATATATATTAAATCTAAAAAGCTGAATTCGAAGTCGAAGTAGGTATCTCATTTCAAAATGGAAGATATCAGAACGGCTACTAGATTTATGACCGAAGACGTGATTAATATTGATATTAAGGAAGCTTAATTTTTGCTGCCGATTCACAAATCAAAAAAAAAAAAACATTTTTACGCTTTTATTTTCATGATATTTTGTACGAGTTTCTAGCACTCCCGTTTAGCCTATGTTCCGCGCGATATATTTCACAAAAATATTACAGCCAGCTCTTACTCATTTAAGATCTTATGGTCTGCTATCAGTGAGATATCTATGATATGTTGTGTTTAGCAAACTCTGCTGGAGAGTGCCTAGAGAACGCAAAAAGAACTATTTAATGTCTGACACGATTAGGGTTAGTTATTAATTTAAAAAAAAATTAGTCTAATACCAGAAAAGCTTTGTAAATTTTTAGGTTTTATTTTAAACTCTAATAAAATAACATACAATTGCCAGATTCAAGCCACAAAAATTTATTATACACATAAAACATATATTTAAATCTAACAGAATTCGAATAAGGTTCTTTGAACGTTTTCTACGGCAGCATGTCGGCTGTAGTATATGGGTAGTATATACACACAAAATCACTAAAAAGTGCTCTTCTTAGAAATACTAACAATTACGACGTTTTTATTACAATTACAGATATTTTATAATAATATGATGATCTCCATTGGTGGCAGATCAATATTCCCTTGGCAGTCAATTGAATAAAAAGTCATAGGTACAATTTCGGAATTTTTACGGACGCTTCGACAGCAGGCTAGGGTGCAGCTTGTGCCAACGAAAAGACTGGTGGTTTCTGGACCAACATCGAGCGAACCAATCATATAAACTGACTGGAACTACTCGCTGTATATTGTGGGCTAATTTCATTTGCTAAAAATGTCGCTAATTGTGGTAGTCTTTTAAGTGTCGATAACACCACTCCCATATTCTATATAAATAGAATGGGGAGAGTGTAATACCAACACTTAAGTCAAGTTACTAAAATGATTTGGGACTGGTGTGAGAAAAGTAGGTATATTTATTTTCGCGTCTTATATTCGTTACTCGTTAAATATAGAAGCTGACAGTGAATCGAGAAAAATAAACTTCGACACAGAGTGGCAGTTGGGTATCCGACAACTTTTGAAAATTAAACAATTTTTTTGGTGAACCATCTATTGACTTATTTGCATCTCGTAGTAATGCAAAATGTCCCGCGTATATTTCATGGAAAAGGGATCCCTTTGCCTATGATATTGACGCGTTTAAACAGTAGATTAGTCGCAATTTTATTTTTACGCTTTAACACCGTTTGCACTAATTTTTAAAACGATAAACAAAATAGTTACTGATTAAGCCACCGGAATTATCGTTGTTCAACTATAGCCCTCTTAACCATGGTATCCCCTTTTCATATCCCTGGGTGTCACAGAGATTGTGATATTTCCTCAAAGAAAGATCTACTTACTTCCTTTCAGGATGGTACACCATCTGCGCCGTCACCTTTCCCTGCCAGCGTGTGTATTTTCCGGGAAAGCTTTCATGACGTGCCAGAAACAGCCTTAGATGTTGTTATCTTCGATATCACATAACACCGGGTCATAATATAATTCTAGTCTAAAGATATGGTGGGAATTTTGTAAAAAGAATACAACAGATTTTTTTAAATGTAAATACTACATTTTTGTTGGAATTTCTGTTAATGTGTTTTGAAATTTTGAAGTTTAGGTAGAACTATTGTTCTAATGTCACGATAGCAAGTGATCGTTATTAGTTAGGCAGTAGCCCCCTGGTATTATAGTATTAGACTATTAAACGATTTGAGAATGATACAATTAATCTTGAAAAAATGAGTAAGAAGTTAGTCATGTTATTAGCTGGACCAAGGACGCATACAATTTCTCTAACAAAAATACGAAATATTAATAAAGCATATGAAGATCGAGTAATTATAACACTTACAAATTTAATTAAAACATAAGCAATTGGCAAAGCTCAACCGGTTTTAAACTTACTTTTTTTTATCCCTTTAATATCCCGTTATTTGTCCAGCATCAGTGGTATTAAGATATATTGCTGTATCATCTTCAATTCGCTCAGATTCAGAACAAACCTGATCCTCACACATAAGAAACCACGTAGACCTGCTTCATCTCAACCCATTGGGCGCTGGATAAAGCAGATCATGTGCGATAGTGGCATTGACATCTCAATATTCGGAGCGAGCGAGACACGCATCAACATCAGGCGGCGTCTCGTGCTGGCCTCAACGTCGATGTAATTAGAAAGACCGCAGGATGTTCGGAAAGATCAGCTGTATTTGCTGATTTTTATAACAGACCGGTATATTAGTTCTGAAACCAATTTTATTGAATCTTTGTCACAATTATAATTATTAAAATAATACTGTCGGTTGATTAGTTTTTTGTTCACAATATTTTGTTGTTTTGAAATTTTTGCTAGTGGCGCAAAAAAAAATAAAAAAAAATGGAAATACGTAATAATTATGTTTTGATGTTTTACTGTAATGTTGTTTATTTTTTATGGTCGCAACATTGATTTTATACTCTCTGAACATCTACATGGTTAAGGAATAAATCTCGGAGGCGAAGACAGGATAATTAAATGATCAAACGAACTTACCTGAAGTGAAGTTCGATCTTAATTATCCTGTCTTCGCCGAAGAGATTTAAGGTCCCTCCCTCCCTGAATCTTATCCCCCTATATATCAATGTTGCTCTATTTCTCTAAAAAGAATGAGGTCGGTACTGCGGAGGCTTGTGAGGTGTGATTAGACAGAGGAAGATATAGTGGTTTTCTTTCTCTGACTTTAAAACTTGTGCGATAGGGTTAGCGCGTAACATGGTTAAGGAATAAATCTCTTCGGCGAAGACAGGATAATTAAGATCGAAATTCACTTCAGGTAAGTTCGTTTGATCATTTAAGTAAAAATAAAAACATGAATTGGCTAAAGAAAAATAAGTGAATTTTATTTTTAAAAATCAACAACTTCTGCTTTACCCTCTAATGAAATCAGGCGTTCAATCCATATCTGAGTCAGATGAACTCAAATCTCTGCTATACGGAGTATAAACAACAACTCGACAAAACAAGTGAAGATCGGATTGTCGCTTTTTCGCCTATTTGTTTTTTTTTCTGTGACCGCACAGCTATTCAGTCATTATTTTTCATTTTCACCCTTAAAAAATGATAAATATTTTGCACAAATCTATGTTATTTTAAAGAAATAGTTGAAAATAAATTATAATAAAGTCATTTAAAAAATATATTCTTTAATTAATACTTAACATGTTTCAATAGAAATGTGAGAATAGAACTAGTTTCTTTTTTATAAATTGACAGCTGTCAGTTGAAAGCGATTCTCCCTAGGGCTGAAAAGTGTTACTTTCAACCCGCTCCTCAGGCAACTTCAGACCTACTTTCAGAGTATGAGTAATGAAATAGTAGATTGCTTTATAAGGGTGGAAAGGAATCAATCTGAGGGTTTGATTCCTTTTACCCGTGTGTAGCACTCTACTTTTCATTTCGAATGCAAGGAAAATAAAAAATAGCTTTTCTAATAAAATTTATTAATAAAAATACTCCGAACATGACATATCGACATCGTGTTTTACACTTAGTGTACTTTTAAGCATTGAATATCTGCTCCATAGCGTAGACGCCTGCACTGTATGAGATAGTTCATTAAAGTATATAAGAAATACATTTTCAGAAAATGATTTTATATTCCTTGCATCTCGCCACTTCATAAAGTCGGAATATGTATTTAAATATCTTTTCATACCACCTGCTCGACAATGTACAGTTATAACCCTCTTAACTTCAACGTAAAGCAAGACATTATATCCCCGGGGATATAATGTTGTATGAAACTCCCAAGGGATTAAAGTGTTTTAAATTTGGAACATAAAATTTGTATGAAAATTTAGCTTAGATGCTAGCTTAGGAAGGCAAAGGTTCTACGCCCATACAGCAGTAGCGTACATCCACTAGAGACAAATAGACATTCTACCTGTGTAAATATTGTTTTTATAAAATCTTAATACATAATTTCTTTACCAAAATTATAAAATATTTACCTACATAATAGTGCAAACTAAAATAAACAATAACACTTCACTTTATTTTTTATTAAATAAAATAGTTTTTATGCTAAAAGCGCCATCTTTTGACGGCCATCATAAGCTATCGATACAAACGAATAAAAAGCAAAGTAAAGCAAGAACACTAACGAGCTAAAAGCTTTCATTTGGAAAAATTACGCGGCATATTTAAAAATAAACAATGTTTCTACAATTTGTTCCATAATGTGCAGTAACTATATTCCGTTGCATATTGTTTGCATCGCTAAAATTTTGCCGCCAACGCCATTATGAACCTATTTCAAAATTGGAATGTCTTGTTGCTTACGTTAAGTGCTTTGTGAAATGTGCTTTGTGGCATCAATACAGTCTTTTTAGAAGCCTATTCAGTGTATTATTATTAATAAAGTTAAAAAACGTAAGTAAAAGTCCAGGTGCTTCAGCTTTTTTTTTATTTGCGGTCAATTCAATAGGCTGTCGACTATTTGAGATTTATTTCGACAGTTGTGTCTAATTAGTAATTGGTGTTCTAAAAGTAAATACGAGTAAGTATATCACGAAGCTGAGTCACAAAAGAAAATTTGATAACATTTTATTGTTAACAAATTAACATTCGTCCTGCGTGCTACTAAAGGTCATTGACAGGGTCCAGCAGCTGATCGTATCGTATTATAAATCGGTGGGTAGACTAAGTTCATACTTATTATACATATTATAATTAATATGTTTTAAGTTTTTATAATGTTTCAAGCTTTACTTAAGATAAGATAACTATTGCGTGACGTGTTTGTGCTTGATAATAACAAATCTTTTTTTTATGGTTTTCATGATAATGTGACAATTTTAACCATAGTTATAGTCATAATGATAATATGACAGTGTTTATGATGAAAATTACCACATAAGTAATAGGTTATAAAGCCCTATATTTATTGTCTCGCAGATAGTATGAAAAGTAGAGTATTCACCTCTGGAATAAAGCAGTGTCTTCGTCTTAGGCGACTTGATCCCCTCGCTTCACTTAGGACTCTACATAACTCCCTCGCTACGCTCAGGAGTTAACTCTAGAGTCCCTCGTTACGCTCGGGGTTCAATAGGGCGCCCGTGACGTTAGACACTGCTTTAATCCCTTGGTGCATAATCTACTATTCCTTTGAAATTTTTGGCAAAAAAATTTCGAGTATTGTATTTGCTTCGTTCGTGACTGAATCTGGACCCGAAATTTCAGAATCGCTTGAATTCATTGTTTTTCTTAAATACCTAAATCACACAATCAAGATTTCGGTACAGCGTAACAGATTCCCCTCCCGCCAAAATTATCTTTTTCACAGGTATTTTTAAATTTGGAACACATCGCGTTACCTGTTACTGGCCATTCAGCCAAATACTTTTATTATCATTGTACCAAAGATTGTATGTACGTAACCTAATTCAGTTCTATTTTTTAAATTTTACTTTCCGCCCTAAGGAGGGAAGTAAATAGTATGAGAATTCCCCGCCCGCTGGTGGGAACTAGCGTTTTCCTCCCAATACTCAGATCAAGGAAACGCTCCTTTCCGAGCATGAGGAATGAAAAATTATTTATAACAAGCTATCATTATTATTCTTGAAAAAGTACTGCAGCCTAAAAGCTTTAATCTACTCGTAATGTAGTCATTGTCAGCAGACTAGCGCATTCAAATTTCAATATAATTAGCTTATTATAATTAGCAAATTAATAAAAATATGCGTTTTAATTACTCTCATTGAAACTTCTTTCATTTTTCATTTTAAACTCAGTAATAGTCTAGAATCATATTAAATATAACAACAAAAATGTAATATTGTACGTCTAAATATAATCGTAGCAATAGCTGTTTTAAATTTTGAAAATAAAAATTCTCAGTGAGCTGGCGGCGGATATTGCATGTAAGCGTACGATGGTTGTTACGTTGGCCTTGTTGATAGCTTTGATAGTACGCCTCTGGCACTAAAATGACACAACTGTTATTACTAATTAAATAAAAAAGGAAATTCACTTTATGTATCATATAATGTTGTTATGTATTTTGATTGGGATCACTTTTTATTTTATTTAGGTACTCTTCATTCGTTCATTTGCCGCGCCAATCCAAATTCGAGTCAGAGAAAATTCAACAGGAGTTAGTCGAATCAAAAACCCGAATTCTTGGTTTTAAAGTCACTGTTCAAGTGGTGGCAGAGTCTGTGATCGTTTTTAGGGTACAATGCTTCCCTTTGGAAGTACGCGAAAAAATGGAACCCTTATAGTAACCTTCATTTTGTTGTCCGTCTGTCTTAACATTTAACGAGAGAGGAATGATCTTAACGCCGGCGCTGCATTACTCTGCGGTTATTCTGTAAGTACACAAAGTGACGTGTCACCTCATATTTTACTAAGGAAAGTGTGTGGTTAGATTGACAGAGGAATGACTTGTAATGCCGCCTTTGAGGAAATATTTTACTTGGGCCTAAGGTAAGATTGTGTTATAGAAATTGTCTTGCAATAAGAGTGTAAGTTACTGGTACCTATATTTCTTATTAAATTTATTTCGACATAAAAATTTTATACAAGCATTGTTTTAATGTGACTAAAACCCAATCAGGTTTGTCTAGTCACTACTCATTCATCTTAGTTATAAAAAAAACATAAGCAAACAAACACAAATATGCGGCCAAAGCCGAACTGCATAGCTACACATAGAATATAAACTGCACACGTGCTCGGGTACAAGTGAACACAAAAAGGGTTTACTTATATTATAGAATTAAACTTATTATTTCGCAGGTAATTCTTTGAAAGTAAAATAATATTTTAGTCAGTTAATCTCCTCAGCTCATCATTTATATTGCTGTGCCCATCAGGGTCCATAATTGTGCCTATACTATAACTACTTAAGAACCCATGTAAAATTATGGTATGCAATATAATATTTGAATTTGAATTAGTTTCCGCTTAGCGTTGTCAACACCCAAAGTCATTTGTATTTCTTTCGGTAAATTGTTTATTATTGTTGGAGGAATACAAGATAGCCTTCTTTTTCCATAAAAGTTAGTTGAGCCCAACCTTAAGAGTTTTTTCTGCGTAACCTGTCTCGTCTGCTTTCTATTACTAACTGTCAAAAATTAAACTAACATCTACAATTTTTGTGGCATGATACAAAAGTTACGTAATAGAGTTATCAGCGCGGTATCGGAGCGGCTTCGTCTAAAAATAATTTGTGTCCCGAAAGGCTGGGCCCGGAATAATGGGCAGGCGCTGGGGCCTGATGACTCCATCCATTCACATAAGGTGCGGAGCACGGTTGGCTAGGCCAGCCCTGGCCATACTGTGGGTTCTCGAACTCAACTCACCGTCATGTTTTATTCGAGCCTATTGATACAGCCGTAAGGCCGTACCACAGTTTTGCAATCCATATAGTCAGAAATGTACTTCCGTAGAGCAATAGCGGGGAACTCACGGGGAGGCGGGCGGCACGGTTCGCGGCCCCCAATCACTGGACATCCTCCGCGTGTAATTTGTAATTTGGGTAGCTTATTTTTTATCCAACCTGCTTATATCCTTCCCCACAACTCAAATTATTTCCACACCAAATTTAATTTAAATCGGTTCAGCGGTTATTGATGATTCCCCATACAAAGTACCACCCACATTTTCACCCCCTTCAATTATTAATTCTACCACAAAAACTATCCTATGTCCTTTCCCGGAACTCAAACTATATCAATATCAAATTTTATCTAAATGACTTCAGTGATTTAAGCGTGAAGAGGTAGCAGACAGACAGACACTCTTTCGCATTTAATATGGTATGGATTATATTATGTTGCGTTGCATAGATGTTTATAGACTATTATTAAGAGGATTGTGAAGTTAGTGCCAATTCATGGCTCGAGTATGCACTTTCAAAAATGCAGTTTGTTGCACACCGCTTAGGGCTTAGAGTTGAAAGTCCGAGGCAAGTGCCTACAGTTATTATTGAAATATTGTTCCGGGCGATAACTGGTTTTACCCCCCTAAACCATTACAAATTAGACACGTTTGGCCTCATTAGATTCAGAATACCTTACTCTATGTTTGTACGTTTTGCTTTTTTGCAATTCAGTATAATTTAGTCAAAAAAGATAAAAATGCTCGAGGTAGTTTTTAAGTCTAAAATATGGATATTTAGATGCTAATAATTTATATTCTGAGCAATATTACTTTAAAATCAAAATGTACAAACCTAGATCTTCATTATATCTATAACATTTCCGAAAATTATGAAAATTGGACTATGTAAAGAGGGAGAAAAGCGTTATCGCTATCGTTGTATAAAAAAATACAGCTTCACAATCCTCTTAACGCATCAACTTGTACTGAAGAACCAACGACAAGTCATTTCCAAATTCCAACATGCATAAAAAGCTTCGTGTGATTCTAATGGCGGGCTACTACAGGCTACCTGCAGCTGATTTTTTTAGTCACTGCAGTGAACTAGAAAACCTTTTTTTTACATACGACAGGGAAGCTCCAGGCCTTCATTTCACCTGAGGGTAAGTGACGATAAGGTAAGGTGGAAGCGAGCTTCACCTGGACTCCGCAACAATTCAGGAACCGGCTATCTTACCTCTTATTGTCGGAACACAACAATGCTATTAGCATTATTATTATGGCGACAAACTTAGGTAAGACGGTGGTAGCTAGATAGGCGGGCTCAAAAGCCCTACCACCAACCAAACTGATCATAAATATTTCTGCCCCAATGGGGAAACGAACCCCGGTCCTCCCGATCAACACCAGGTGGTCTAAATCAATGGGCAACGGAGGTGGTTAAAGCGGCGGTTGTTAGGCAGAATGTCCGTTTATTTGATGGAAACATTTATTTTAGAGAAATAAAGGTATTAATTAGATATTAAACTATCACCATGTTAATGTTTTCCTCAAGCGAAATGAATGATTTAATAATAGCTTGAGCTTGAAAACATCTAACATAGGGTATCATGTAAATATGTCACAGTGCAAATTTCACCAGAGGAAGACTGTACCACAGTTGGGCCCCTCTATCTTAACTATTTCTGCCGCCAAGCAGCATTGCTGGCATTACTCTGTTCCGTTTTGAAGGGTAAGAGAGGCAGTGAAATTACTGGGTACTGTGTCTTGACATCTTATGTCACAAGTTGACAACGCATATCGTCGTTATAGTGCGAAAATTCACTGACATTTTTGGTCAAATTGAGTTAAGGTTGCTAAAGTATCTTTTAAGGTATTATCTACCTTACTATCGAAGATATAGAAGTGTTTCTATATTATTTTTTTAAATATTAGTTTGTGAATAAATGACTAAGTTCACATTTTATCACCAAGCCAAGTACGAAAATTAACTATGTCCCTTAGTTAGTTCTTATTTCATTCATGAGCAGCAATTCTTTTCTTTGAACAGCCGAATGAAATCACTAAGAGCATTTAAGTAACTTTCACTGACAAAACTCGCAACGCATTTGATTCTTTTTAGAATAATAAAATCACTAAGGGCACTTAGTTAATTTTCACCGCGTTAATTTTCATGTGCGCGGCACCATCTCTACTTTACGGCTTTTAAGTAATTCTAGCACAGAATCTAGTTGTAACTATCCCAATAAATATAAATATGAAAAAGTCATTAATGTATCTTGAAAAGTATTACAATAAAAACCAATACACTATTACATTCTAACATGTTCTTTGCATGAGAAGACACCGTAAACAACAACTGACAACATGTGGGTATGATGATCTTTATGAAAAAAAAGTATAATATACTTTTTAATTTCAGATAGATCACCATGCCCACAAAGACCTTTGCTTCGAAAATTGTGATAATGAGCCACCATTGGGCACTTAACTGTCAGAAAAGTTACTATCACACTATCAAGACGTCATTCTTACACAAAGTTTGATAGTCTCATATCCGCCACACGTTCAAACACCACAAATCCCTACAGAAGCACTTTTTGAAAGCTTAAATTCAAAACATTACGTAGACTTAGAACCAGTGCCGCTAACGGACTTCTCTAAATTTACAACCAATTTAGATGAAAAATTATTCAGTACCTTCTTCAGTAATACAAACAGAAGTGTTTGATAATTTGGATGGACCTAAATCGACCTGTCTACCGATGTGATAATCACTTGTATTAGATCTATCTATACCTTTTGTGAATTCAAATGACTTAAACGAACCATGTCTATATCCCCAAATTCGACTTTTGAAGAACCATCGAGCACTGATGATTTTCGTTCATCTAAATTCAAATTCAAATTCAAAAATCTTTATTCAACATAGGCCTTTACAGGCACTTATTGACGTCAAAACAAAGCAAAACAATCTAATTTAAAGAAATTATATTAACCTTGTATGTGCATACATCCTAAATATACTCAAGATGTCTGCAAATACAAGTAGGAATGAAAAAAAAAAAAAAAAAGTTGATTCTACACCTGTTCGGAAATTGGGAGAGCCTTCTCGAGAAGAACAGGCAAGAAACTCGAAAGGTCTAAATTTTTTATCTCCTCTTTTAAATCGCCATTTACAATTTTGGTTTGTTACAGAGTCGTCAATTGGAAGCTGACCTCAAAGCAAAAGTTTGAGCTCAACTTCCATTACAAGAATAGATGTATTAATTCACATTATATAAGCTATATCTGAGAGAAGTGCGTGAACTTAGATTATAAATAAATTGCTCTCACTGAACGTTTCTTTGAAACAAAACATACATTGTTAAATATTAGAATTGAGAATTCAAACCCAAGCGTTTTTGTCCGTCATGTAATCAGACACTTTATAATATGCTTTTTTAATAAGTACATCTTTGATTGCAACTTTAAATTTGTTTAAGCTAAGTTCTTGTATACAACTTGGGATTTTATTGTAGAAACGTATACACAGGCCTCTAAAAGAATTATTAATTTTTTGGAGCCTGGTATTTGGTAAAGCTAACATATTCTTTTGTCTAGTATTAACTGAATGAATATCACTATTTTTACAAAACACATGAATATTCTTACGAACATATATTAGATTCTCATAAATATATTGCGACGCTACTGTCATAATACCAATTTCTTTGAACTTTTCTCGCAAAGAATCTCTCATTTTAAGGTTATAGATTGCTTGAATAGCCCTTTTCTGCAGTACAAAAACAATCTGAATGTCGGCAGCATTTCCCCACAACAAAATACCATACGACATCACACTATGAAAGTAAGAAAAGTATACAAGTCTAAGACATCATGGATACCGGATACTGATGAGGAATATATTGTAGTCCCAAAAAGCAAAGCAAAAGCTATCTTCATTTAACGTACCTAATTCTGATGCTACATTTGTTAGCAGCACAACAGAAATAGTAAGTGCTACAAACTCGTCTCAAACAGCAAGTCCTCCCTAATTAGAATGCCCTGTTAGTCAGAGCCTAACTTCTCCATTAGAACAACTAAAACAGATTGTATCTAGCTCAGTATTACAAACTAATACAACAGACGAAGAAAGGGAAAACCCTGAAGATACAAAAAGCTTTCTGCACTACATTCAGAATTCGCATGAGCATAGCCCTCTCCATTACCCTTTGAGTGACATTAAGCCTTCTGATGAGACCCATTGTAAAGGGCCACGTCTCAGTTCCGTACGTCATCACTGGTAACACGCACGAATTGAAGACTTTCGTCTTAAGACACTGCGGTAGATTGGCCGAGAATATGCTGCGTAGCTTCCCGAACGCTGCCCAGTCGAGTTAGATTCGTCGATTTACCTCTTTCTGGAAATTGGACTTACCGGGCTGGACTATTTGCCCCAGGTAAACATATTCGTCAACAACTTCCAGTGTAGAGCGTCCAACGTTCACAGAAGTGGGTACTACATGGGAATTCATCGTGATTTTGGTCTTGTCCATGTTCATTTTAAGACCCACTTGTTGGAAAACTCTACAGAGGTCTTCGAGCATTGTGCCTAGATCTTCCACGGTGTCAGCCATGACAGCGCAAGCCATCTCAGCAAAGCGAAGGTGAGTCATGTACTCGCCGTTTATGTTGATGCCGAGTCCTCTCCTTACCAATCTCTCTTACCAATAACTAATGCGAAAAAATGAAGTGATGGAGCTTTGCGATAAAGAGATTCTCCCTGAAGAATATCACGCATGGATTGAGCCACGGAAAGAAGGAAGTGAATAGTTTGTAGAAAGATTTCTAGAGCCCGACATTTTGGAACAGTCAAATGGTGAAGATGTTGATAAAGCTAATCGACATCTGAGTTTCGTTATAAATTAAAATTTGGTAGAACAAAATATTATCTATCATATTACAAAAATGCTGTTTTATTTTTCAAGTTAATGTAAAATTCACTAACTTCTGCACCAAATTAAAATTTAAGGTGAAAATTACTCAACTACTATAAAAATGTCACTAAGTGCATAATCTTGCAATTTATCCGGTACGCGAAAATGCACTAACTTGCTTTTTCTTATGTATATCCGAACTTAAAACATAAATTACCAAAATTATATAAAATTTCTATAATGTGAGGCATTCTTAATATCTTGTTCATAGAACATATTTTTGTTGCGGTGACGGTTATTAAGATATTTAAGTACAAATAGTAAAAAAATGTTTAAACGCGATTATCTCAACACTATCTTTTTGTAGTTAGTGAATTTTCGCACTACAACGACGATATTGGCGTCCTTGTAGGGGTTGTAGATTTGCAAGTTTAAATTCACTTACTTTTAAACTATACGAGAGTATGCTCGGTGGTGCGCAGGCAGAGTCCCAGCAAAAAGATCTGACGCGTACTGAGCGTACACCGCGTACATAAATTCGTTTACTTAAAACCCCTCGCCTCTAATTAAAAAGCAAGTTCAGCTCCTAACGGTATTTAAGTAGTAACGCTTAGAGTGGACAGTGGTTAGGGCGGCCCGGCAACTAAGTGGTCCCTTTCACGCACGAAGTGACACAATTAGGGTCGCCGAGTCGCCCGCGGCTAATGAACGGGTTGCCTCCCGATACATGTGTAACTTGATTCCGCCATGGCTACATTCAAATGCTCTAATGCGGAACTTAGTTAAAGAAGCAATTTATTTTGCTCCCCAGCTCAGCTGTTTGGGGTCGCGCGCGGATTTGCCGAGTTTGACGGAGTTTGGCCTGTGCGATGCGCGGATTTGATTTTGTCGAGGTCTCAACTAAATACAGGCTGTAAAAAGACGTATACCGAAGCCCGCGTCTACGCATTCAGACCATTAAAAAAAGCAATATAACGAAAAATCAATGATGTAAGACGAAATTAATTTTTAGGCTTAAAAAACAACGACAATTATACTACGCAATGTAACGCGTGCCCGCGCCTGGCTTGCGCGTCCGGATATCGCGTCGGTGTGCGTGTAAAGCAAGACGAGTTTCCCGCGCAAGAGATTCCTTTTCAGTCATATTTTTTTTAAGAAATACTAATTTTTTGTAGATGTCTCATTGTTTGGATGAAAATTATCAAAATACAATTCGAACAATTTTGAATTTTGTATAAAATTCTCGAAAAAAAATTGTAACTTCAACCTTGAATATCTCGGCAACTATTAGTTTCACAACCATGGTCTAGAAGACAAAAACCGTAGTGATGATAAGAAAGAGCAATACGTGGGTTTTGGCTTCGGTACCGGTTTTTTTTACACCCTCTACCTATATGTGCACACGGATAGAGGCGCCAGATTTAACAGCGCTTTACACATAGAGACGGGAAGTAGGACGGTTTAATGTGTGGCACTGCCCATAGCAACACGAACATTACAAAAAATCCGTTCTGCTACCGTTCCGCTTGCCGCCTCCGTGTGTTGAGCGCATACATGTTGCTCATAATGGCGGCGGTATTCGTAGCGCAAATGTAAAGCTTGACCTCTGGTCGATTGGTACGTACAGAACCAACCACTCAACATCCCAGGTAATCCAACCAATCCTAACCAACCAACCAACCGGGACATCAACTATGAAATCTTTGTCCACTATTTAACGCCACTCATATGCGATCGGCGGCGCTTTTTTGTGTGTTTTTGGATGCAGTTGTGTATACTAATACACTTTACGACCAAATACGTTACGTTATGTGCTACGTAAAATACGCACAAATATTGGTTCGGCGCTTGCTCAAACATCGTTGCAATGTTCTGTGATGAGTATTAAAATATTCCTAAGCGGTCGGCGATAGTAATCACACATCAAACTATGCGTGGACCGAGCCTAGTTGATATCCGTAATATTTTTCAGCACCGACAATTATTTAGTATCAAATATTTACCGATAGTGTCGGGAAAGGTCAGCGTTTAAGCGGTTAAAGCCAGGCGAGCGAGCGAAGCTGAAAACATAAATTAGGTTTGGGAATTTATCAGGACTGTAAGCATAATTGAATAGTGGTTCTGATGTTTTTGATATAGCGATCGGTTGAGCTTTAATTAATTTAAAATGCGGTCACTATTTATCGTGGACGACGCGGCGGCGCGGTGGCGGTTTAAAATCAATGTAGCAAAAATTTCTGTGCGATAATTCTATCACGCTTTTGCCGATTGAGGGCTGATTCTCACAGATTCGAACAATTTTCGAATTCGATTTTTTTCTCGAGCGGTAGTCATAGCTCGGCCAATCAAAACACTGCACATCTCAAGCTCCGCCATTTTGAAGGAACGACGCTTGGCTCGTCGCGAGTTAGGATAGATTTTTCATTTGTTCATTTGTCTATAAAACAATTATTTATTTCAGATAAATACTCCTTCAGTAATATAATTTTAGTTTAAACTAATAATATTTCTAAGTGTTTATTTAGACTAGCAAAATACAAAGTTGATTGAAAATAAATTACAAAATATGTAATAGGATAATCAAAATAGAAATAAAAACCATAATCATACCTACTTAAAATTGACGTCTCGACTACCCCCGAGTAGTCGACGAGACCATACTAGCGACTTTCTATAAAAAAAATGCCGAAACTCAACATTTCATGTGTTCCGATTGGCTAAACTGTGCTTACCGCTCGAGGAAAAACTAGAATTCGATTTTTTTACGAATTGGTCTAGAATTAACCCCCTGTTAAACTGGGGGCCTAGACAAAGTAGCATTCGCTTTCGTTTCGTTTACATCATACATTTTGTATGGAACGGCAATGCATGAGAATGATTCGCGATATGGAATTATTCCCAATTTCCCATACATTTTGTTCTTTTCAAACTTCGTTATCGTATTTTTTTTTATTGCTGTAAGTAGCAGACGAGCAGACGGCCCACCTGATGGTAAGCGGTATCCGCCGCCCATAGACTTCGCCCATATCAGGGACATAGCTAAGTCGCTGCCAACTTTGAATATAGTGCTCTTTAAACCTCTCTTGAAATGGGACATGTCGTAGCGTTCGGGAAACACAGCAGTGGGAAGTTCGTTCCAGAGGCGACATGTTCGTAGTAAAAATGAGCGCTGAAAGCGAACTGTACTAGACGGCATTGCTTCCAGGTAATATGGATGAACCCCACTGCGGTGTCGAGTGGTACGATGATAGAAAGGTGACGTTGGTACCAATTCGAACAGTTCCTCGGAGCACTCACCGTTGAAGAGACGGTAGAACACACAGAGAGAGCTAAAGTCCCTCCATGAGCTCAGTGCCTCTAGCGAGTCCGTTAGATTGGCATCCCCGATGATTCGAGTAGCTCGCCTTTGCAGAGAGTCAAATGGATCCAGCTGGTATTTAGGAGTCCCTACCCACAGATGCGAGCAGTACTCCACGTGCGGACGAACTTGGGCCTTATAAAGTACAAGGCGTTGATAGGGCGTGAAGTACCGCTTCGCTCTACTAAGCACGCCGAGCTTCTTGCTGGCTAGTTTGACCTTGCTATCCAGATGGCTCCCAAATTGGACTTGTATTTGGATTGTTACTTTCACCACGACCTCTGGTGCGACATTCTCTGTGTTTGACAAATGTCTGATCCATCACCTTACAATGGGCCACATTATAAGGCTCAGAGCCACTCAAAGGGCAATGGAAAGGGCTATGCGGGGTTTCTCTATGTGATCGTATCAGCCCTGCGAGCATGGACTTGTCGATCGACATATTTTATATCGATCGACAAAAGCATCTGTCCTTTTCACACCTTAGGAATATCTCTCAAATTTATCGATTTTTGTAAAGTATGTCGATCTTAGCTGTCAAATTTTGTTTATCGAGAGTTCCATGCTCGCAGGGCAGAATCGACGGGATCCGTAAAAAAACTAAAGTCACTGACATAGCCCAAAGGGCTCTCTATTTCTAGACATAAAAATTATTGTCATAAAATCATATTCCATAATTTCGATTGAAATAATCGTCAAGACGCATAATAATCAGGAAGCAGAATGGTAATAAGCATAATATTGTGTGGCAGAAAATCATTTGTCATAAATATTAAAACCCATAAACTCGAAACACAGAACAACTTGACGCATAACTTTTCAAAGCATAAATAATGTTTAGCATATTAATCACAACGAACAATACGATTACGCAGAACTTCTCTAGGCACTTGCGCGCAAACATGCAGCAATGTATCATGCAGTATGCATGCAAGCATGCATGCAACATGCAAGCAAGCATGCTGCAATGTATCATGCAGTATGCATGCAAGCATGCATACAACATGCAAGCAAGCATGCAATGTGCAAGCAAACATGCAACATGCAAGCAAGTATGCACAATGTAAGCAAGCATGTACCACGCAAGCAAGCATGCACATGCATGGTTTCTGTCACGGCTCCGACGCTGCGGGGCTCCGGCGGTCCCACGCGAGCTTATCGTCACAGATTGGTTTTCGCTCCTGCTCCTCAGCTCGCGGGCCGCCTCGCCCCTCCGCGCCTACGCGGGTTTGAATAACACTCTAGGGGTAGGACAAACAAGACTACGTGGAGTCGGTTTTGCAGCGATTCGTTTCTGTCACTAGTAGCATGAATGAATTACTTTTTCAAATAAAAAAATCAATATATATACTATGCAAAATTTATATCAAATGAAAATATAGAAGATTCGAGTATCATATTTGAATAAAATAATATATGAAATGTTATTATAAAAAGTTAAGTAAAACAGAGTAAACATTATATCCTTTAAAATAACATCATTTCTAATTATAAATAAATGCCCCAAAATATTAGAGATATCATTAATTATGACACTTAAAATTATGGCAAAACATTTTAGGACTACCAATATTATGTCATAAGAAATTAGGGATTTCATTAATTATGCTTCATAAAATTATGGCTTTTGGATAATTGTGCCTTATACAAATTATGCAATGAAATAATTATGTGACGTTAATGTTATGCTTTTCGATTATTATGCTTAGTGATTTATGCCAAGCGTCTTTATGACAAACAACATTATGCCTAATGAAAGGTCCCCAGCCCAAAGTATTGCGGATCCTAAGTGGCAGTGGGCAGGATACATCACTTGCAGGACTGACGGCCGTTGGGGTGGGAAGATCTTTGAGGCTGCTGCGTACGGGAGACGCGGCGTTGGTAGGTTCCCCACAAGGTGGACCGACGATCTGGTGAAGTTTGCGGGGAGCCGCTGATTGCGAGACGCGATGGACTGATTGGATGCCTTTGTTTGAGTTTGGATTGGATGCTTTAATGTGTGCTAAAAGACCCTGCTTCTTGCTAAATTTCATGATTCTAGGTCAACGGAAAGTACCTTATTTAGTAACTATAAGGTTTTAATTCCCCTGTGAAATGAATAACGTAAAATTTGAGAAAATGTTTATTTATTTATTCATTGCATTACAAGTGTCTGAGATGAGGTTACGCATTGTACCTTGTTAAGGTGTTGCAATTAAATAAGACTAGAGAAGGGTAGACATTTATTTTACTAGCTAGATTTTCTCGTTTTTGTATTTAGTGAAGAGGAGATATAAATTGAGATCATGTCAAATAAATTATTCAATTACATTATTTCGAAGATGTGATATTTTAAAGTATCTAATTATATGGAAATAAATAGATTGAATAAATTTTAATAAGTCAAATAAACGTAAAATACTGTAAATGAATTAAATGAAATTTCAATTAAGTGGAATATCAAAGAATAAATGAAATGTCCATGTATTAAAATCAAATTATATAAAATTGCATCAAATAAATTAAACTAGATTAAATCAAATGAAGTCGTTCATATATGAGTCAATTCGAATTATGAGATTTATTTCGAGAACGTGATAAATTACAGCGTCTAACTATGTAAATGGAAGTAAACAGATTGAGTAAATTTTAATAATGAAGTAGATTGAACGTCAGCAAATAAAAATTAATGTTGAACCAAAATGAAATAATGAATATTAATGAAAGAGAGCGAGAGATAGATTCCTTTAATATGCGACATAAACGGTCATATCCCTCCATCACGTTGATTTACAAGCTTGACTTTTTTAAACTGAAAGAGACCGTAGACCCGAGTATATTATCTATCTCTAATATATAAAATTCTCGTGTCACAATGTTTGTAACCTAACTCCACTAACGTCTTGACCGATTTTTATGAATTTTTTAGTGTATATTTGGTAGATCTGAGAATAGGTCGTAAACAATTTTTTATACCCCTAGGTGATAATTGTTTGTTTGACAATTATTATGACGAAACGCAGTTCGCGGGCACAGCTACTGATATATAAATTTCAATTTGATATCTCTACGCCTTCCTGAGAAAAAGTCTCTTGCCAGACAAACGGACAGAAGTACAAAAGTGACTCTATAGGGGTTCCGTTTTTTCCTTTTGAAGTACGTAACCCTAAAAACGAGATATATACCAACCTACGTTTCGTCATGGATGGCCGATGGCTTCACTACAATGCTCTCGCGTTCACAAATCATCAGACCTCATATTAATATCTGGACCGTTGCTGTAGAATTTTCAGCTACAGAGAGTGCCAAGCTAAAAAGAGAATTCTTCGCGGAAATACTTTCAAAATGAAAAACAAAATGTGCTTTTATTAAAACAAAATTAAGCTGCGGCCCTGCGAAGCCCTGGAGAGGAACGTTTGAAATGTGAGCGACGCGACATAAGGAATCTCGTAGACGCGGCAATAAAGTATTTCCGTTTAAAACGTCGAAATTAATACTCGAACGGAATGAAAATGGCGTTATCTCTAACGTCTCTGTTTTAAAGTGTGTAGTTATTTAACCGAGAGCTCTTAAGTTTCGAGGTATTAAATGCAGATTAAGTTGTTTTAAAGATTCGGGCTCTTTATAATAATCTTTTTTAAATCAGGCTTAGTTAATCAATTTTTTTGGCTTTTACTAACATAAGTCAAATTTTATAAGATGGAAAGAGAAAAAACTGAGATTAACATAATCCAAACTAAAAAAATATAAATACGAGCCTCATTTCCTATTTAGTTTCCAATTTCGTCTTTGGCTTTGTACTTTTCAGAATTGGGTTATTGCTAGTAAAGTTTATATTATTATTAGCTATATGTGGCTCTTATACAGCATGTTAATAAAATTGCACAAAAGCTAGGTAAAGTTTGTTTAGAATAGAGAGTAGAATTGATTTTTCTAATAAAAATTATGGGGCAGATTTTATCCGAAATAAAATTTTCAAATAAGCCGCTTTTTAAATTTACTTAACTCGCACTAACGCAGGCGCACGACCATAGAGTTTCTCGTCCATGCAACAAAACAGATGGGCGTATCTTCATTAATAATCCACGAAAATTTAATTTATTCACTTATACACGGTTACTTTTTCATCACCCGACACTTCAGGACACGGTAGAAGAATGATTTAAGCATTAATAATAAAATAAAAAAATACTGAACTAAATTATTGCAGTATTTTTGGATACTTTAGAAAATTAATATAGAATAATTTACTTTTTATTATCAATTTTAACGTTACTTATATAATTTTTTGAATAAAGTATATAAATTCCTTGTGTAGATCTCATCCATTGCACATTTTGTACGGCGTATCGCGCTGCAAAAAGTCACCGTGTGAAGTGGACCTAAGATAATGTACATTGAGCGTCGCGTCGCTGAGACCCAGTGACGACAAGCAATAAAACATGCGGTTAGAACTCGATAAGGAGCTATTGCCTCGCGCGGCATGGTCCAAACCGACCAAATCTAGCAACAATCTAGGGTGCGGACAGAGTATATAAATTGAAATTCAATTTGTCCGTCAGTCAGATAATAAAAACATCATCATCATCATCATCACAGCTCATATACGTCCCCACCGAGGGGTTCGAGCCTACCCTATGTTAGGGTGATTAGGCCTTAGTCAACCTCGCTGGCCCATTGCATTGAATTTCTTCGCAGATGTATGCAGGTTGTCCCACGATGTTTTCCTTCACCGTAGGAGCGTCAGACAAATGTACATATGAAATTCGAAACGAAAAACACATTGGTACATGGCGGGTCTCGAACCCCAACCCCCCGATTGGAAGGCAAGTGCCGAGTCCACAGCGCCACCGACGCTGTATTATAAAAACATATCAGACAAGTATTTTTTGCTTCGTCCAAATTGAATAAAAAAAAACTAATAAAGTGAATTAAAGCTGTAGAGTGAGGCCTGTTACAACACAAGTTACAAGAAAACCTTCCTACGTAAGACGTCATGCGACTTTTCAAATCAATGTATCGACGCAAGTTGTAGATTACGTAAAAAAATACTTCTTTTTTTTATTACTACATTTTTAGTAATCTACCAGACGGGCATCAAAAAATAGTGTTTTGAAAAAATAGCCTTCATGTTCATGAGCTAACGGACAAATAGTATTTAATGTTATTAAAATATTCTAATGTGTTTATAGATCTTAGTTTTCTATTAACAGTTATAGGCAATATGTATAAAATTTTGATTTACCCAAATAAAAATGTGCAAGTAAGTCTCTCGGTCTGTTATAAATCTAAGGGTAAGAACAGAAACCATAAAATATTCAAATCGATGTAAACTTGTAATCCGTGTATATTCAGAGGTTTTTTTAAAAACATACAAAGTGTCAGACTTTAAGTATAGTCAACAACACGTTCAAGTGTACATTTGGACCACAAAAATGCCGCTAGTGCGAGTGACATAAGAATGATCTGAAGATCAATATGTACTAGCTGACGTGTGGCGTGTGTGCAATTCCAAGACAGCCAGCTTCGGTTTGGACTCTGCTCGAGTGCTTCATTTTACGTGATACAGAAACTTTATAGTTCCAGACAAAATTAACTTTTAACCCATATCGCCTGGATGGGTCATAACTAGTTCTGCTATTTTACGGGCTTCATAATAATCTTGACTAGTACATGGCTCGTTTTATCGTGTAGAGTGTCTTCACGAGACGGTTGGTCAGTTTCTAAGCACGAAATATTTTAACAATGCTTTATTGTCCGTGTCATTTTCACAAACGGCTTAATTCATAAAAATATTTAACCTGTGTTTAAGTAATACAATGTGTCTGGCACTTTCGATGTCCCTTTTGTAATTAAATTCAAAGTGACAGTGACACCACAATATAGAGAGCGATACAGTAGCCCGACTCCATATAAAGGGACGAATCGGCGCACGCACACATACAAACGTCGTTTACACGGCCGCCAAGCATGCTCTGGGGCCTTACTTATGCTCATGAGCTCTTATCGCAGGCCTTAAACAGTATTGCTGTCTATTTCCGTACCATGACCGGCTTAAAGCAGCGCGTTTGCAGGCCTGCTTAAAATGACGTCACGAAACCGTTCACCTTTTTTATATATGAACTTTCGTACCATGACCGCCCATTTGACAGTTTGAAAACTGCTTTTGAACGTCCTAAATGTCAAATAAAGCAATCTATAAAAAGTTGCTCTTCAGCGGCTGTAACAAGATTGTTAAGTGGATTAAGCCCAATTTGGTGGAATTTTCGTAAGATAATTGTTAAAACTAACTTTATCTAAGATGTTTTTAAACGACTGTAGTGACTTTGTCTCTAATTTTAACTCCCTAATTTTCGTATGATAACTAATAGCCGAGTGTTTTTAATTTTTATATAGTTTTCACAGTGTTTATTACTCTTGAGATATTGCTTGAGATGTGATGTGACGATAATGAATGAAATATTTGAATTTTTGGAGAGTGAACACCGCATGGAGTTTTAAAACAAGTGACATCGAGAGCTAGTGATACCTACTTTTGATTCAGAGGAAAATCTGTCGGTTTGAACATATTTTTCTCCAAACACATGCTAAGTTAAGTCGCTGGCAGAATTGTTGTCAAAAAGATAACACATTGCCATAAGTAAAAGAAGAAGAAGAATTTCAGTATAAAAAAGTACCTACTCTGTGATAATGAATTTATTAGGCAACTAGCGACCCGCCCCGGCTTCGCACGGGTGCAATGTAAATACTAATGTGGGGCAGTTTGGAGTGATTAATAATATTATGAATGTATTATACTTACCTTTTCTGTTACAGGGTTTTAACAGCATCTTTATGCACATGGATCATACCAAAATTCAACTGGGGAACCCCAAAATGTTGCTCAACAGACAGGTCTCCTGTTTTATCACAAGAAATTGATGCCATTAACGATGTGCAAATAAGAAATAATTGTGGTTTCCACAAATATGCTAAAGAATGTAATGTGTATGAGTTAAGGTGTGTATAATAAAGGCTAATAAGATTCAAATTGTGAAGTTACTACCATGTTACTACCTTACCTAGTATGTTCCCATAATGGTGTAGTAGGTTCATTCCTCCTCATCTGTGGAGAAACCTGTGCCCAGCGGTGAGTTGAAGTGGTGGTGGTGTTACACCAAATTATTAAGGATAAGCATTAACTTTGCAAAATGCTTCTATAGCTTTTACTAAACCTACACATAATATCTTACCATCATAACTAATATTATAAATGCGAAAGTGAGTTTGGGGCGAAAAGGCACTTCTTGTTCCACAAACAAAATTTATTTCTGCTGATGTGAATTTAAATGTGTGACAAAAAAAATAATTGTACCTACTACTTCCTAAAGTTGAAAAATAGTAATAAATTGTTAAAACTCAGTTTCCAAAATAATTAATATGATGGTTCATTAATACCTTCTCTACAATTTTTGTGCTATGGGAAATGATATAAAACTTGAAGTGAGAGCTAGCTTTATGTATTACATAGAAAAAACATCACATCAAATAAAAAAAAATATTTCAGATGTGCATTGCAGACAGATCTAAGTATATGCACATTGTTGTTAGTGTATATTGTTCACACTCAATAAGACATCACAGAAAGGAGGGCATTCAGTGAAATTAAGCTTTCAGTTCTTGAAAGTGTATATACCAGGTGTAACGGAATACCGCAATAATATTTTAGGTTGTTGATTAACAAAAAAAATGTTTTATAACTATTCTTTGTATTTTTTTATTATATGCCTACTTTCGATTTAATACTCTTAACAGTTCAGCGTATTGAATCGAAAGTAGGCATATAATAAAAATACAAAGAATAGTCATAAAACATTATTTTGTTAATCAACAACCTTAAATATTATTTCGGTATTCTGTAACACCCGGTATAATTTAACCATAAAGACATTTATAATAAACACTTACTTATTAGGTTTCTTATGCTACCTACAAGGGTGTGTGCTTACAGTCTTGTCGATCATCAGTTAACCTCACCAGCGTCAACTGATGATCGACTGAGAGAAAGAAATTAACTCGTGACAAATGCTCGGGCAAAAAATGCTTAACTGCAACATAACAACAATGTATGTGTTGATGCAAATCATCTAGGGTCTAATCACAAATCATTTACTTGGACAAATCATCCTCTCATTTAGAAAATTTAAATACACTAGATAATAAAGCTTTATTATTATTGGTAAAAATAAAACGAATAACATTTTTCCAAAATATAATAAAAAGTTAGGCTCAAAACAATGAAATCAAACACAAGAAACAAAAAAATTACTACAATGTTAGTCTTAAAATAAATCAATCATTTCAGGTTATTCCCAATCTTTCTTGGCCCAGACTTTCGCCTCTGTATTCACACTATGCAATGAAGATAATCTTGATTAATCCAGAAACATTTAATCTAACGTCTACTGCAGCGCCATTCAGATCAAGATCCATCTATCATGGCAGACATGAGCAAGCAGCCAAAAACGAATTCTGTTGTTATTTGCTTCTGGGTTGTTAACCAGGCATCCTATGACAAGTAAAGGTACATAATTATAAAAAAAAATATTCAAATTATTTAGTTTTCTTCAAATTTGGCTGTCCCTGAGTGAGTTTCTTCATTAAAGTGAACAAAATTCAGAATTTTAAGATTCAACCTAAAACATTTATTTCTTTACAGTGTAGTATTTAAGTAAAATGATGAATCACTGTCTTTTACTTGCATGAGTACTACACATTCAAATTGATTTACACTTTTTGGATAAATTTACTTGCTTATACCTATTTGGTTTTAAACATCTCAATAATTTAGCCCCACGTTTGGAATGCTTTTCAGTATTCATGGTACAGCTTACAGTTTCTTTTTTTTGAACGGCAACCGGTCGTAAACACAACCATTACTGCCAAACTCAAGTTATAGATAAAACACTGTTGTTTGAGTTTACTTTTGAAAGGTAGCCAAACATATAATGAGATTGTTTTGGGTTACCTGAAAAAGGACAAAACAATTAATGGTAACGAAATGACTAAAGCTGGTGGCTGTCGAAGAGTAACATCATAATTATTATTCATATACTAAACATAAATTGTGCAATGCTTTCCATATCTTTTTCCACTTATCCTGTGCTTGTGCAGACATATTAAAACCTATTATACATATATACTGGTTATATGTATTTTACCAGACGTCTTCCAAGTTATGAAAACATTGAAAAAATATCTATAACATTGACGAACCCATCATGATATGAGTTTCCATTAAGTTCCCTGCCAGATACCATTCTAGTGGATTTCATTCAGAAGTAATAGGTAAATATTCTTATTTCTTATCGCTGTACAAAGCACGACGATGTAAATACACTTTGTACAATGAAGAATTAACACAATAAACTGCCGACACACTTTTCCATCGATTGTTTAGAAAATACAAAACATCTATAATTTAGATCGCAATTGGTCATTGTTTACAAACTTCCGAAGATCTATATTTCTTTCTTTGAAATTATCTGCCGCCTTGTATAAAGGTTAGGTACGTTCATAAACAGGCTATGAACATTTAATTCCACTATCAATATCGTGGAAAATTCTTGGAGAATGTAGAGTAATGATGTAATAAAATAAAGTCAACTAGAAAATATAATAATTTAAATCTTAAGAATAATATACGTTAAAACGAACAACAAAAATAGCGAATAATTTTAAATATGTTGAGATTTTCCCTTTTACCGGTTCAACCGGTTATTAATCTTTCAAAGGTTTTCGAATGCCTCCCGAGAAAAGAGATGTAGATAAAACAGTTGTATAGCGCCATCTCGTTTTAACATTAAGGCAGACCAGAGACAAATAACCGTTCACCTTACGACTCAAGCAATCTATAAGCCGTTCACCTAAACAGGATAAAATCGTACTATGACCATAGTACGATTTTAAGCAATCCTGTTTAAGGCCTGCTTATGAACTGCACGGATTAGGGATGGTTTTATAAAAGCTCATGGTAAGGCCCCTGAACGGCATAGCAACGCAGTGTCACGCCGCGCGCCGGCCGAGATTGTACTCGTAGTGCTCCACGTACACGCCGCGCCGCTCACACGCGGCGAGTACGTATACGTTCCCCGATTTTTTGTAGGTATCAACCCTAGCGCCCAGATCAGCTTTAGGTATATATTTCAAAGATACGCCTGAGTCTGGCTACTGTATCGTTCTCTATATTGTGGTGACACTGCCCAACTTAATTAGGTAAGACTTATATATTTGTTTGAATAAGGCCATAAGAATTTAAGACGATCGCAAAAAATACTAAATAAAAATTAGGAGAAAACACTACTAAAAGTTTTTTTTTATACAGTCATACGACAAGGACTGACAACTCTGCAGATGAGAATCTGTTGGTAAGTGACGATAATGTAGTGGAAGATTGAAGCAAGCTTCAGCTGGCCTCCTCAATAATCAAGCAACTGGCTATCTCACCTCTAATTGTTGGACAACAATGTTATAAATATTTACCTGACTGACGTAGACCAATGTTAACAAACATGGGTCTGACACAGAGACCTGCAGGGTCTGCAAAGAGGAAGAAAAAAGAATGGGACATGTACCGCACCAATGCAATTCCCTAGCTCGTAAAAGCACGACATTCTTTGGGATTGGTTATCCAAAAGTAGACCATTTCAAGACCAGCCCACCCGGACTAGCAGCCCTACCTTCCTCACAGCGTTGAACGATGGCGATAGCGACGCACTCGCTATCGTTTTAATTTCACGAAGTTTGCTATGATAGGCGGTAGGAAATTACAATATGACGTCATAAACCAGATCTAAAACAATAGCGTGTAAGTTAGGCAGTAGGGCCTCAGTTGTAAAACTTACTGGAGAATTCAATTGGCCCAATAGTTGTAATAGAAATGTAATAGAACAGGACAGGGGTAGCACAAGTGATAAGGGGTGAAGTGCATTTGTGCATACTAATATTACGAGTATAAAGAAGAAAGATCTGTATTTTTGTATGTTTGTATTGAAGAGGCTCTGAAACTACTGAGCCGATTTGAAAAATTCCTTCACTAAAAGAATGCTACAATATCACCGAGTAACATAGGCTATAGAATATTTTCATATGGGAAAATATGGAATTCCCACGGGAAAAACGAAGATAACGCGGGCGAAGCTGCGAGCGGAAAGCTAGTATCTTATATTTATGTACATTGGTTAGTCGTCTTATAGACTAGACTTAATTTATGTATTTATCTATTTAGTAAGTTACATGGGTAATATAGCTTACATGCAGAAAAAAACAATAATAAGAAATAAAACTAGATTACTGACACAATATGCCTTGACCAACACAGGCTGAGTCACCTCCTTTTGTCCTTTTTGCATGCCTAACTTTCACCTTTTTTGTGTGTGTTATTTGTTTTCAGTTTTAATTTAAGCTTAGGTTAATTTTGTTACTGTATGCATAAAAAGGCAAGAAATATCGCTAATAAGAAATAAGGCTAAATCCGAAAATCGGGGAATTCCAATAATTACATATTTCTACAAAATGTGGCGATTTAAATTGCTCTTGTAACATTCACCTAAATGCCATGATTATCCTCTCCCCCGCTCAGTTGCTACAGGCTACTATGAGTGAGTAAGTGCATCTGAGCCAACATTTCTGTAAAGGAGTGCAGCTATTTCACGCATTTTTTGATTATCAGAATTCCCCCGAACATCGATAATTAAGAAGATTTTTAAGTTATTCAACTATCCGTTTTTTAATCCGATAGATTTTCGTTTTAGTTTACTATTAAGTTTGCTTAGAATACCGTAGCTGAAGGTTTTTTGTTATTTTTGGATTGTCAGAATTGAATGAAACCCACTTTCGAAATCACACGAATATACATAGGAATTACACTTGGCCAAAAACTAATCAGGTTTTTAAACAGTTTTATTTTGCAAATTCCGAAGATATATGTAAAAAGTCTTTGATATAGTCGTTAAGGATGTACATATATCAAAGTAGACGAAGTGACCTACGTTTGGAGCATTTACTCCATCATCTTGACAAGTTACTGAAAATACAAACATTCCACCAACTCTTCAAAAATTGGTAATTACCCGAATGCACCCTACACATTGAGACTCATTTTCACAAAAGGAGAAACATTTAAACTGAACTGTTGGCCAATTATCTACAAATATATCACTGTCACGTTTAGCGCAGAGGTCGAGTGATCACCTACTGCGCAACGGGTCGCGGGTTCGATTCCCGTACGGGACAAATGTTTTGTATGGCCTACAGAAATTTGTTCCGGTCTGGGCGTATGTGCATGTGATATTCTATGTTTGTAACTGCTCCCACGACACAGGAGAAAATCCTAGTGTGGGGCGACGTTTATTAAAAAAATAAAAAATAAATAAATAAATAAATAAACTGTACATACTATATCAATGGATCGTTACGGTCGGTGTACAGTTGACCTCTATCACCGAGCACATAACTCGGTGATTTCTATAATGATACCTACATGTCTGTCCCCGCAAAAACTATCCAAAAAAGCATAGTTCAGCTAAACGCGTGTCCGTGCAAAATAATTAGTGGAGCAATTATTCGCAGCTGATCTCGGCCCGGGGCCGGACCGGGGCCGGGGCGGGGGCGTGACGGCGCGGCGTGAGATATTCCGGCGATTAGCTCCGTGGCAGGCGACGAGATGTAGGCTTTTTGTTTACCATAGGACTTACGTAGGTAGATGTCTGGTCAGGGGGCCTAGACAAAGTGACGATTCAAAAACGATAACGAAGTTCGATAAGAACAAAATGTATGGGATTGACATATGACATCGCTAAATAACGTGGCGAATCGATCAAAGTCATCGATATGTAAGTTGGTAGATTGATTCGCAATGAACTGATGAAGTTAGCGAATTGATTTTTCGTACTTTCATATGCTACTCAAAACAACTCATTTTTCATTAAAATAAAATGAAAATATTAATGTCAATCATTTATTTTGACATTTCTTTCCCATTTCACAGTTTTGAGTACTTAGGTAACTAATATGTTGTTTTCTTACAGAAAGAACAATTCGACACAGCGATCTCTAATCCTTACGTTGGCTAGGAATTAGTTATTAAACTGAAACTCAAAAATCTTTATTCAATATAGACCTTTACAGGCTCTTATTGACGTCAAACAAAAAAGAAAACCAAGTTACCTAATTATTTAATCCTTGTATGTACACACACCCCAACCATTATTAAGATGTATGGAAATGCAAGTAAATTGGAAAAAAAAGTTGACACCTGTTCGGAAATTGGGAGAGCCTTCTCGAGAAGAACATGCAAGGAACTCGGAAGGTCTTCTATTTTTTTGTCTCCTCATTTAAATTGCCAACATTACAAATATTATAAGTATTTCACAAACATTTTATTTAAAAAAATAATACCTAATGGCAGAAATGCCTGTCGGAGTGAGTGGAACAGTTACTCAAATGAATGACATTTATCCCATTATCACAAAGTGTTAATACCCTTCGAACGTCAATTATTACATTTTTATCAATCCCAAACTTATCGTTATTTAGAGATGATGACGAATTTAGATATCTTTTCGCTATGAAACGATTGCCACTTGTTAGCCCTCTGGTCTATAATTTCTATATTGTACCACCCTCAAAACTTAAGGTAGCCGTAAGCCATACACGCCAGTGTGTACCTGACATTACCTGTACTCATACATGTCTGGTAATCTTGAGTTGAGTAGAAGACATACACGCACCGGTAAGCCTTCACATCCTCTTAGTTTACACCATGGCCCCGGCAGTGGCGTTTGATATTGACTTGTGGGTTAATTTATTGTTTGGTCTACTTAAAAGGAAAGAAATTTCCACTTTCAAAAATTTTACAAACTTGTGGTTAACGATGTTGGCTTCCCGAATAACTGTTAGCTATAGTGATGATTCCTTTTAAATACAACTTCAAATAACAACTGATTGTGCAGCTATCTGTTGAACCCAATAAAAAGATAAAACTTGGGAAACCCGATAGGAACGAAGTTCTTTAAGCTAATTGACAAGTATTTTATAAAACTTATTAGGTATATTTAAAGAATACATATTTTTTCTTTTTAGGACAAGCGATTTTCTAGAAAATTCTCTAAAAATTATACGCATTGTGTCTCGATTTCCAATGCATTGTTTTCAAGTTATTTAAAAATAGCTTTTTAACGTTAATGTTTTTTGGAACGCTTTTTTTGCCGGCTAGCCCCTGTTTCCTCAACGTCCCATAAGGAACGTCGTTCCAATATATCATTTTTACTATAAAGAACGTATGGGGACCCACATAACACCCTTCGGGTTTCAAGCCAACCTCACCTGCCAGCGGTGCATTCTGCTGTCCAACAGACGAGGCTCTGACGATCAACCCACCAACCCACACTGGACCAGCGTGGTGGGTTATGGTCCAAACCCCCTATATGAAAAAAGCGAAATTGCCCGGCCCCCAGTTCCCGGCAGCCCTGCTATTCCATTATAATTTCAAATGTTTTTACTAGGGGAAATTATAGAACTACCACGAAGCTGCGGGCGGAAAGCTGGTATTGCATATGCGAAACACGCGTTGCGCGTCCTCAATCTTCCCAATTAGTGTAAAGTTCAATCGTCAAGTACACCCACGGGCAAAAAATTAAAATATTTATAATTTATGGTTTGCCTGTACAAGTGTGTAACTGCACAGTTGTACAATGTAGGTACACGCTCCAGTTTACGGTTTGCCTGTATAAATAATCTATTAGTGGTTGCCCGCTATTGTAGTGTAGAAAGCTATCATTTTGATTTTAGAACTACATGTGACTAAGGATAATCTTCCCAATTTATCTCGGCAGTTAAATAGAATCAAATTATAAGGGGTGTTGTTGCGACTCGTTTCCTGGCTCCGCAGCGGCCGCGGGTGATAAACCACAGGCCAATTTGGCCCCGAGCCCAATCGCTAATAACGCTTTCATAACAATACACCACTGAAACTCCTTCAAGACTACCAATTAAGGAGCACCGTATACTGGGAATTCATTCGCTGACGGATTTTGAAAAGTTATTTTGTCGCTGCTCCGTGTGAATTTACCATAACCGACTAACGATATGGAATTAGCTAGACTAAGTTATCAGATGTCATGTTTGGTAACAACGTAATTTATTGTATAATGCTTAGTGTTAAGCTTATCATGTTTTTCTGACATTTTAAGTGTATGTAAGCATACTTACTGAATGTATTTTATAACTTTCAATGACTATGTAACAGAACCAATATTGTAAATGGCGATTTAAAAGAGGAGATAAAAAATTTTACCTTTCGAGTTTCTTGCCTATTCTTCTCGAGAAGTCCTCCCAATTTCCGAACAGGTGTAGAATCAACTTTTTTTTTTTCATTCCTACTTGTATTTGCAGACATCCTGATTATATTCAGGATACGCACATACAAGGTTAATATGTTTCCTTTAAATTAGAATGTGTTGCTTTGTTTTGACGTCAATAAGTGCCTGTAAAGGCCTATGTTGAATAAAGATTTTTGAATTTGAATTTTAACTTCCATCCTTACAATGCCGGGTCATTTTAAAAAGTATGAAGAAGCACCTTGTAGGTCGACAAAGTGAATGTGGCTAGTGCAGTGTGTTATTATCGCTCCTGCACTAGCTATCTTCGCAGCAGCAGTACCGGTCCAGGTTTTTATACTGGCGCACCAAGCAATCCTTCTTCTTCCTCATCAGGTTAGTCTTTAATAAAATATCATTGTTTGTGGGTTAATGACATAAGCTATTGAAGAAAATAAATAAAATAGTGAGCAGTAGTGCTGACCGGCTGCACTTCTAGTATTACTGTTCCATTCATAATTTCTGTTGTCTCGCAGACACATTCTTCTTGTGTACGGCGCGCCTTATTCACGAATGTATTTCGTACGATAGCTCGCGAGCTTAGTTTTATTGAAATATGGTAAGCGATGCGCGTTTATGGCGCAAACTTAATTTAATTCACACAGTTTTCATACAAAACATTTTTGTTTCATAATTTTTAACAACACGTACACAAAATAGGCAGCTTTCTTCTTAAACAGAAAATATTTTTAGTCAGTTCTTTGAACTTACCTTAAACATTACGTTTCTTTTAAATTTAATTGTTTCTAATGTTAAATTATCGAATTAATAAGCACACTTACCAGTTCGCGGAAGTCTCGGATTATCGATCTTGAAAACTGAGAAAGAAAAAAGAAAAATGGCATCCACAACAAAGATAAATCCGCGTTTGAAACAAAACTCGCGGAACGTTCTGGAACATGAAACACTGGGAGGATTCATTCACCTGCGCTCCGTGAACATGTTAACAAATTATTGCAATGTTACCTGTTAAAAGGCACAAATTCATTCACAAGTATCCCCATACATTCTGAGAATCTTTATATGTTTTTTTTTCTCAATACATCAGATACCGTAAATATTTAGTGGCCATGTCTATATAAATAAAAATGAATTGTCGAAATGTATGTACGCGCATAACTTCAAAACGACTGCACCAAATTGGTTAGTTTTTATTTTGTTGTGTTCGTCATTGTCAGGACAAGGTTTGTATAAAAGAAAATATTTTAAATAAATGTAAAAAACCTTTTTAAAAACAAGCTTTTATTTAAATGCGCTAAAAAGAATTAATAAACTTTTACACTAAAACTTTTACTTATAACGTCATTTCACATTTGACACAATTTATATGACATAAAAGCTTGTCGCGAGAGTACTTTTAAGTACCTACTCGTATTTACTTTGAAAATTGTAATGTATAAAATTATTCACATCAAATTATTTAATTTACTTTTTTATCTACAAAAGTAAATCTCGCGACAAGCTTTTATGTCATATAAATTGTGTCAAATGTGAAATGACGATATAAGTAAAAGTTTTAGTGTAAAAGTTTATTAATTCTTTTTAGCGCATTTAAATAAAAGCTTGTTTTTAAAAAGGTTTTTTTACATTTAATTTATTTTTTACTTTTTAGTTATCACTGGACACGTTTTTCAGTCTGTTCATCTCATTCAACGCATCATTGTTGCAAGGTCGTTTGCCGGAACGTCTATACAGAATTTCAGCTCAATCGGTTTAAGATATCTACTTCAAAATTGATTTTTAGCTTTAGAAGTACGACATATTGGATTAATAGTGACATCACTTAATTTTTCAAGTTATTCTTAGCAAGACCTTTTATTTGATACCCATATTGTAGGAGTGCATTAAAAATAATTGGTCCGCCATCTTGGGTATGCAGCCATCTTGGATTTAGAATGACGTCACACAGTTAACCATGCATTGTCATCCAAACTGAACGTGTATACAAAATTTTAGCTCAATCGGTTAAAGATATCTGCTTCAAAATTAAGTTGCAAGATTCCACCCGAACATACTTACATACATTGAAAGTTAAATAAAAGCTTGTAAAAATATACAGAAAGTAAAATTATGAATTTAAAAACGTTCAAATTAAAAAATGAGGAAATTGACAGATTAGCATTCAGGTTATTTCAAATCTATGGTTTCTTACATTGTTGTACTGTCAAAAGGTTTTTAGCTGTGTGCTGTCAATATGCTGTCAGCTGTCAATATGCGGTGCTAAATATTTAGATAGCTGCAAACCACTATTTAAAGCACTCAACATTCTCCCACTTCCCTGTTTGTATATTTTTGAAATGGGAATATTTGTAAAAAAATATGGAACACTCTTCCAAAAAAATATAATAATTAATAATAGAACACGTAGGAATGATGATAATTTATTATATGTACCTTTACAAAGATTAAAACTTTTTACAAAAAATGTTTACATAATGGCAATAAAAATTTATAACAAATTACCTGCAAATATTAGACAACTGCCACAAAATAAATTTAAAAAGAATCTGTTCCATCTTCTCATAAGCAAAATGTACTACTCAGTAAATGATTATATAAAAGATGATACATTAAGGTAAACATGTTGCATTGACTTAAACTTTGTTCAATTCTTTAATTTATTGTTTTGAGTTGGCGTTTGTAATGCGGTTTTATTTTTCATTTCAATGTTAAACTTATTTATTACTGGTAAATTGACCTCATGACATTTATAAATAAATTTCAATAGCTACAGTTGCTGACACGGATACAAGGAATTAAAATTGACACTTTAAATTAAGTGATTAAGGCCTGACATTGTTTAATCAATACCGAAATAATGAATTTTATTATGATTGACATTATAAATTAATTAATTAAAGCTTGACATTATTATTTAAATTATATAAATTTGACATTGAAAATGAAATTAACTGAAATTAAGATGTAATTGTATTTTTTTAAATTATGTAACCATATAACTTGACATTATTGATGGATATCATTTGACTATATTTAAATGAATCTATATTAAATATTTGCACGTCGATTAACGACAGGATATGTTGGACTCAATAATGTACAAATATCTATCGCACCATGTTCTGGCAAATAAATATTATTATTATTAGTATTCTTTATTTTAAATAGTTCTTAAATATAATTTTTTTTATAACATAAATATAAAAGATATAAATATCATTATTATTATTATGTTCTTTATTTGCCTTCTTTCTTAAATATACATTTTTAATTATTATTATTATCCATTTATTCAAAAATATCCTTAAATTTAAGTTTTTTACAATATATATATAAAACAAAATACTATAAAAAACTTAAACCTAGTATGCCGCCAACAGCGGGGCAAGGCCCAAGCTGCCGGTGGTTAGGGCTGCAGAGAGAGGAATCTCCGGACAATACGTGCCGTGTCGAGAATCACTGCTTTCTGTATCCGACCCTTGATCCATTCCTCAAGCGAGAGCCTCTTAAGATGTCGGTCGAGACTCTTCGCTATCAAGCCATTCGCCGAAACAACTACCGGAACAATGATCGTCGAATCAACATTCCACATGGCGGTTACCTCGTGAGCTAAGTCAAGGTACTTGCTGACTTTGTCCTTCTCAGCTTTCACGAGATTCTCATCATGAGGGATAGTGATATCGACGAGCACTGCTCGGCGTTGGGACCGGTCGATCACCACGATATCAGGCTTATTGCAAACAATAGTCCTGTCCGTGATGATAGAGCGGTCCCAATAGAGCAACGCACGACCATTTTCAAGAACTGGCACTGGCGCGTACTTATAGTACGGCGTCTCAGATTCGACAAGGCCGTATCGAATGGCAAGTTGCTGGTGGATGATCCTGGCCACTAGGTTGTGCCTGTGCAAATACTCGCCGTTAGCAAGATGAGAACAACCAGAGATAATATGCCTGAGTGACTCTCCGGGACGGCGGCATGCCCGACAGATGTCAACCGTACCGTCCTTCAGGATATATTTTCTATAGTTGTTCGTCATCATTACTTCGTCTGCAATTGCACAGGCAAAGCCCTCAGTTTCCCCAAATAGGTCACCAAAGCGTAGCCAGTTCACCGAAGCGGGTAGGTCTACATCAGGCCCAGTCAAGGCCCGATAAAACCTCCCATGTAGCTCCTTGCCTTTCCATACCTCTTTGCGGTCTTCGACGCTAAGCACCGGTGGTTTGCGCCAGTTCTCGATTGCCATGGAGAGAGGGGTAAATCCTTTGTCAACTGCCACAACATCACGATGCATCCCACACTCGTTGTTAAGGAAGTAATTCCTAAGGCTGTACACTTCACGGTTATTATTATTAGTGTACCCGAGCGAGACCGGGGCGGGCAGCTAGTTTGAAGTAAAATCGCCCGAGCATAGCTTATCTAGCATTTTACAGCCGCAACGCGTGACGACCTATAAAAACATGAGAATAGTGAGAATGTCGCGGATGGATTGCCCAATCAGGCGTTTTACAAAACTGCTGGTATGTCGCAGATGGACGGCCTAATCAGCTGTTTTACAAAACCGCTCTTAAGCTATAGTGCGTAATGTACAAATGCTCCACATTAATTAATGAAATTTAATTTTATATTAGCAACTGCGTAAAACACCGTGAAATGAAAAATTAAAAACATATAAATATTGAAACTCGTCTAAATGAAATCTGAGATAGGTAAGTTAAAAGGGAAATCATCAAAGTTTTATTGTATTAGTACGGGATCTTACTTACAATGCTTTGTTTGTTGCAAAAATGAATTTTACATTCGTAGTCACTTACTATTCATAAAAAACAGTATTTGTTTCTCTTTCCATACCATTCGCCGTGGGAAAAGGGTAAAAGAAAGGGACAATCCCTTTCGCTTTTTCCTGTTTGCCGTCGCCTAGAAGAGATTGCTTTATTGCAACAATAATCTTACAGGAACCATTATATACCAATAGTCGACTGCTAACCATTTAACACCAGGTAGGCAGCCTGCGTTGCCAACTTATTTGTTTTTATAAAAACACTTACAAGTCAAGAATGATATAGGAATACATACAACATCACATTCACTCAGTGCCAATGTTTTACAAATTATATTAGTTAGTTCTTACATTTTTAAGACTTTCCAGAAGATCATCGCTTGGTATCGACTTCAAAATAAAAATGTGAAATGTGATGTTGTTTGTATTCCTCTATTACTTTTGACGTTTAAATGTTGTTGTTTTTTTTTGTATAGGTTTTTATTTTGTTGTATAATATTTTTATTTCAATCTGTGTATTTAATAGGTATATACAAATTTACATAGTTGAAAGTATACAACTAAGGGTAAGGCTATCTTAAAAGTTAGGGATCTATTATGAGCTCAGCATGGTGGAAGAATCTTTGAGATGATGACTACTAGATACAAATCATTGATTTACTACCAAACGTAGATAGAGCACTTCATACAAAAACGCGCTTGAAATATGTCACCTAATCGACTATACATTTGTACGCTGTTAAATAGGTAGTTGAATATGCACATCCGAATTAAAATTACCATAAAGAAAGTACCGTATTTATCGAATTCAACCTTATTCTTGATTTTTACGGCAACTATTTGAAGTACAACCGTGTGCAGTTACATCATTTCATACCTAGCCACATTAAATTTGACGTTTTAGTAATTGCTACAAGAAAATATCAACTTTATACTCTCAAACATAATGCTCAAAATTGCTTATCGCGTTGTCGCTCCAACGCATGGAAAAGAACTGCACGAGGCCCGATTGGGCAGTTCTTCACCGGCCCACTTTTCGAACGTTCATGCGTTATCTATCTACGTTTGGTAGTAAATCAATGATACAAATACCTGAATAGCTTTAGAAACAAACATTTAAGACATTGGACATGCCTATGAAATTTAAGGGTTTCTCCCGATTTTCCTGTGATCCCATAACCAGATCCTGACTTTGTGAGAATGGGATTACGGGAGCTTACTATTACGAATACAATAAGAATTTTGAAAATCGGTTATTAAATGACGGAGTGAACACACAATAAAAACATACGCACTGAACTCGGAACCATCTTCTTTTTTGGAAGTCGGTCAAAAATTACCGGTCTCTTTGTAAAACATCTGACTGAGCAACCTACCTGCGACAAACATGAAACGAGGAACGCAAAGGAATTCATAGTTCAGCTCACAGTTTATTAGTCGCGCGAATAAAACATTTTGTGAATTTCAAAGCGCGTTTAATTTGCGGTGTGGAAAAACAGTTTCAGGACTATTGTTTGTACTCGGGCCTCGGCCCTCTTCGTTGCCATTGGCAAACAGGCGGAACAGTTTCAACGCACATATTCTGTGCACATATCGCACAGACTACTAACATCAGTAGACCTAAGAGAAAACACTTAGGTCTAAAGAATTGAAAAATAGGTAGGTATTTGTAAAATGTATTACTGTCGCGGCTCGGCAACTGCAGCTAGATTAGAAGATACCCATGAAAAATACACAAAATAAGACGTTTCGTAGTCCCCTGTGTTTTTTTCTCACCACTAAAACCGGAACGATTTAATCACTTTTTGCATTAAAATTTAAAGAAGGGCTTTGACTGTGTTTCTATATGTTTTGCCTTTTTTATATATTCTGGATGTTTGAATACAGCAGAAAATCTGACCCGTATGATTTCTTAATTCGATCTAATGTCGAATAATCGGAATCGTAGGTATATTTTACTGACTACTCTTATTTGAGTATTTTCGCTTTTAATTAATATAAAAAAAACCGTAGCCCTCTCAGCAGCGTGTGTGTGTATACAAGTTAACCTACAATATAAATTGACCAAGTTAAAAGAAAAGAGATCGATGTGATAAAGATATTCGTGCAGATGACTCAGTACTTGCTCACTTGCTTCTTCAGTTGCTTAGGGATCTAGGTGAAGCTCGCTCCATGTTCCGCTTTTTATTGATATCAGGTAAGTTGAAAAAGTGGAGTGGTGAAAAGGCCCCCCACAAGATGGACCGACGATCTGGTGAAGGTCGCTGGAAGCCGCTGGATGCGGGAGGCGCAGGATCGACCAGTAGTGTTGCCCATAATTGATCTTGGTCTGCAGTCTTCCGAGACTCTTGCTGCAAGACCCAGATCAATATTGGCCTAATTGTAGCAAGACGAAGACCAGGGTTGATCCATGCAAGATTTGAGCAAGAGTCTTGCTCAAATAATACATGGGCCAGTCTTGGTGTTGGTCTAGGACTCGATCTTGCAGCAAGAGTCTCGCAACACTGCAGGATCAAGACCAATTTTGGGCAACACTAGTTTGGAAATCCTTAGGGAAGACCTATGCCCTGTTGGTGGGCGTCTCTTGACTAAAATGATGATGAAGATATTTTAATTTTTGTCTTAGGAAAGAACTTTATTGAAAAAAATAGACCTCCCGAGTCTCTTGATTGTCCTTCTCGAGAAGCATTTCCTAAATTCGAAACAGGTGATTTTTTAAATTCAACTCTAATAAAATATTTTTTTATTTTATTCTTTAGAACTTTAATCTCCACGGATATGTTCTTCGTAATTACATCACGACAGAGATCAACTCTACATTATCAATAAAACACAAGGGACTCTATTAAACCTAGACTTATTTTATTGAAGAAGGTAGATCGCCCGGAGTACTATATCAAAGCTGTGTCTGATGCAATGAATGACGATGAACTGAAGAAAATACTTATTTTTAAAAAAGAAATACATGAACATGAAATGTGGGATGAAAACAGGTTTAACTGATGACGAAATTCAGGGTATAGTACAGTTCGGGTCACAGGAGTACAGCTCAGTTATTGATAATTCTATGCATCATCATCATCATAACAGCTCATATACGTCCCCACCGAGGGGCTCGAGCCTATCCTAAGTTAGGGTGTTTAGACCTTAGTCAACCACGCTGGTCCAGTGCGGATTGGTCGACATCACATACACCTTTGAATTTCTTTTCAGATGTATGCAGGCTGCCTCACGATGTGTTCCGTCACCGTAGGAGCGTCAGACAAAAATGTACCTACATATGAAATTCGGAAAACGAATAACACATTGATACATGGCGGTCTCGAACCCCAGGCCCCCCGATTGTGGGTAGTGGAGTCGCAGTGTGGACCTTACCTAGCGCGCCCAAGAGGGCAGGGAGAACACCGGGGGGTTTTAGTGGGTAGGCCTGGCACTCTGCCGGGAGAGCCACACACGCTCGCCGTCTAGCCAACGGCGGGTACGGTGCGGTTACGCATTTCCCCCCGAGGAAAAAAAAAAAAAAAAAAGGCCCCCCGATTGGAAGGCAAGTGCCGAGTCCACAGCGCCACCGACGCTCCATTCTATGCATACGAGATGGCTATCAGATTCTTAGTGAACGGATTTACGCACATATTAACTCTAAAATCAAACGGCTTCCGTCTACGCTAGCTGACCTCATCTTTACTAGTAAACCAACTCATTTCGGACAAGCACGATAGAACACAAAGCAGCAGAAATATTTGAGCCCCGCTTAATGAATGCAGGCACGCGTACGGGCGAGCCCTTTGAATCCGTTCCAAGTCGGTGCCCTTAGTAAACAAAGCTTCCGAACAGTTGTACAAAGGCCAGTCGAACATTCTTCGTGAGATGCTTAAAGGGATTGTATGTTTGTAGTCGGCATTCGATTGGTACCTGGCTGATTGGTGATTTTTAGGCGTTTTAAGGAGTTTATTTCACCTCTAACCGCCTCCATGGTCTAATGGTTGAGACCACCTGGTAAAGATCGGGAAAAAGAAATTTTTCTGCTCGGTTTGATTGTTGGTAGGGCTACTGACCCTGCCTGGTTAGCGACCACCATCTTACCTAGGTTTTGTCACCATAATAACAATGTTAAAAGCATTTCTGTGTTCCGATAATTAGTGGTAAGATAGCCAGTTCCTTAGTTACTGAGTAGTCTCACGACAAGGCTTTATTACGAGTAAAAAATCGTGTCATGTAATAAATTAGGCAAGGTGTGTTTTTCTGTTTTCAAAGCATTTAAATAAAATATTTTTTATCAAAAGGTTTTTAACAGTTACTTTATTTTATACTAGCTGTGCCCGCGAACTACGTTTCGCCATCAAAATACTTAACACAGTGTTTAGTTTTTTCCTCCATTTTATTCCATAATGATTCAACTTTATTCTGCCTTTCATGAGCATCGGCTATTTCGAAATTAGGACAATTTTCGTAGGTTCGTAATGTTTTTTTTCTAACAGTCCACAAAATTAAATACATTACATATTACTATAAACACTAAGTATTATTATTGTTTTTAAGATACATTATTGATATTAATAAATTCTTCTTCAGTAGAAAGAACTACACAGTTGCAAGAATAATCTTTATCGTATTCATGTTTCGAATAAAAATAAACAATTGGTTAATAAATTAGAACTGTATACGAATAAAGTTTAGATTTTATAATGGGTGTTGGTAACACCAACAAAATACATTTTTTGGATATGACAACTTGGCCAATTTTGATTGGTCGTATAGTAAGCTCCTTGTCAAGCTATACTGTTTGACCTTTGAACCGTTCTTATGTCGCTCGTAATACTGGCGGTTTTTGTAGAGTTAATGTTAGCATGAATGGGGGGGTTACTGTACAAATACGTTTTCCGTATTCGATATCCGATCACGGAATACAGACACGGAGTTTCTGGACGTAGCGCAGACGTTCGTTTCTTCTCATTCGGGATTTCTACCATTCTACCTAAACGTACGTACAGAACGTGTTCCGTTCGTAATAAAAACGAACGTGTGCGGCAGTCAATGAGTATTTTGTATAGATTTGATGCATTCGGATGCCCGCATTCAGAAAACGAATGCGAAAAAACGTATTTATGCGGTTAGCCTTAAAATGTATTGAGACTTCCGTTTTTGTAACATGTACTGTGCGATATAGTGTTGCTGGCATAGTTTGGTTAGCAAACTCGCCGTGATGACTAACATCCAACACACAAACTTGGAGTTATCGTTAGTTAGTTCACAATCGTTGCATTATCACGGTCTCGAAGGACACTAAACACAGGTAACATCTAACATCGAACATCCAATAGGCCCCGAAGCGGTTCTCAAACTTTTTTGGTGACGGAACCCTTTTGGAAAGCGAAATACTTGACGGAACCCTAAAATAAAACAATAGTTTTTAAAAGTGTATTCTTTATTAATAAGCATAATAAAAGTACGATCAGAGGGGGTGTTTTGATTTTTCTAAATTATTGCGGAAGTCTTATAGGGGTATTGTGGAGCCCTAGGGTTCCGCGGAACACACTTAGAGCATGGCTGCTCTAGGTACCCTTCAGGGCCTTCTTTCATTTAATACCCCTATTGCTGGGTTTGAAAAGCAACTGTTATCCGTCTTTTTTGAGCGGCGGCCATGTTGAATTTACGTCAATGTTGCTACGTTCATAGTGCTCTACTGATCAAGGCCTTTCATTTGATACCCATATTGCTGGACTTAGAAACGAACTTTTATCAGATTTTTTTGAGCAGCGGCCATATTGAATGTTGTGCTATTTTCCTAGGTTCATAGTGCTCTACTCTTCAAGGCCTTTCATATGATAGCTATATTGCTAGGTTTGGAAACGAACTTTTATCCACCTTTTTTGAGCGGTGGCCATGTCGAATTTACGTCAATATTGCTAGGTCCATAGTGCTCTACTCTTGAAGACCTTTCATTTGATACCTATATTGCTAGATTAAAAAACTAACTTTAATCCACCTTTATTGAGCGGCGGCCATGTTGAATTTATGTATGTGTTGCTAGGTTCATAGTGCTCTACTCATCAAGGCCTTTCATTTGGTATCCACATTGCTCGGTTTGAAAACGAACATTTATCCTTTTTTTGAGCGGCGGCCATGTTGAATTTAGGTAGATTATCGTAGGTACCTAATGCTCTACTCTTCAAGGTCTTTCATTTGATATCCATATTGCTAGGTTTGGAAACTAACTTTTATCCACCTTTTTTGAGCGGCGGCCATGTTGAATTTATGTCAATGTTGCTAGGTTCATAGTGCTCTACTCATCAATGCCTTTCATTTGATACCCATATTGCTAGGTTTGGAAACTAACTTTTATCCACCTTTTTTTTACGGCGGCCATGTTGAATTTATGTCAATGTTGCTAGGTTCATAGTGCTCTACTCATCAATGCCTTTCATTTGATACCCATATTACTGAGTTTGGAAGCGAACTTTTATCCGTTTTATTTGAGCGGCGGCCATGTTGAATTTAGGGCGATTTTCCTATGTTCATAGTGCTCTACTCATCAAGGCTTTTCATTTGATATGCATATCGCTGGGTTTGGAAACGAACATTATCGGCAGTCATGTCAAATTAAGTCAACGTGGCTAGGTTCAATGTGTTCTACTCTTTAGGTTCTTCGTTCGATATCCATGTTCCTTGGGTGGATCCAAAAAAATGGGATCCGTCATTTTAGACATTAGGATCAAGAGTCCCGTCCCGTCCCTCTACGCGTAACCCAGAACATTGCAGTCAGATATTTTTTTTTATTATCAATATTAATCTATTACTTTTAATAGTTTTAAATGGATGAAAGAGTTTGATTCCTTAGTCCTGATGTAAAAACATATAACACCTTTCAAAATACCTTCAAAAGAGTATCTTCATTTTTCAACATTTTAAATATTTCAAAAATTGTACCGATTTTGTGAAAATTAGTCAAGAATTAAACCAATCTACAAATTTTATGGTCACTCGATAAGTATTATCATAAAAAATGCTTTATACATTGGTTGTATGACTTTTTTTTTTGCCTTACCACCACGGTACGACATAAGAAAAAGACAATTTTGTTGGCGAATTCCAGTTGGGTACAGCCATTAACAAAAAATATTAAATTTTATTTGTACTATGTGAAACGCTTCAGTCCTGCCTTTTAATTTTCGAAATCCAATTACTTAAGATCAGGCTGTATAGCGTAGTTCCATTGCCTTTCCTTCGTGGAAGAAAATACCTTCTCTCTGTACTATGTGACAGACTTGTCAAAATAATTTCACGTGCGCCATGTTGTTTTTCTACCTAAAGCCAATTCGAAAATTTTATATGGTATTTTTTCACTAAAAATAAAAAGTGAATTTCAACAAACGAAAATATGCCTAAATGTTCTTCCGGAAAATTCTAAGCATTGTGGTGTAAGCCATATCAAATTCTGTCCAGTAGTTTCGGAGATCTTTCCGGACAAACAGACAAACAAACAAACAAACAAACAAACAAACAAACAAACAAACAAACAAACCAACAAACAAACAATTTTTTTTTAAACTATTCTATCGTGTTCTGCTAATGATTTTAAGGCGACCTGTGTATTTTTTTTCTTAATATTTCGCAATTACAGATTTTTGTACCCCTACGATTTTATTATATACTAGCTGTGCCCGCGAACTACGTTTCGCCATCAAAATACTTAACACAGTGTTTAGTTTTTTCCTCCATTTTATTCCATAATGATTCAATAACTTTATTCTGCCTTTCTTGAGCATAGGCCATTTCGAAATTAGGACAATTTTCGTAGGTTCGTAATGCTCTTTTTCTAACAGTCCACAAAATTAAATACATTACATATTACTATAAACACTAAGTATGATTATTGTTTTAGAGACATTATTGATATTAATAAATTCTTCTTCAGTAGAAAGAACTACACAGTTGCAAGAATATTCTTTATCGTATTCATGTTTCAAATTAAAATAAACAATTGTTAATAAATTTGAACTTTATACGAATAAAGTTTAGATTTTATAATGGGTGTTGGTAACACCAACAAAATATATTTTTTGGATATGACAACTTGGCCAATTTTGACTGGTCGTACAGTAAGCTCCTTGTCAAGCTATACTGTTTGACCTTTGAACCGTTTTTATGTCGCTCGTAATACTGGCGGTTTTCGTAGAGTTAATGTATAGCATGAATGGGGGGGTTACTGTACAAATACGTTTTCCGTATTCGATATCCGATCACGGAATACAGACACGGAGTTTCGTGAACGTAGACGTTCGTTTCTTCCCATTCGGGATTTCTACCATTCTACCTAAACGTACGTACAGAACGTGTTCCGTTCGTAATAAAAACGAACGTGTGCGGCAGTCAATGAGTATTTTGTATAGATTTTATGCATTTGGATGCCCGCATTCAGAAAACGAATGCGAAAAAACATATTTATGCGGTTAGCCTTAAAATGTATTGAGACTTCCGTTTTTGTAACGTGTACTGTGCGATATAGTGTTGCTGGCATAGTTTGGTTAGCAAACTCGCCGTGATGACTAACATCCAACACACAAACTTGGAGTTATCGTTAGTTAGTTCACGATCATTGCATTATCACGGTCTCGAAGGACACTAAACACAGGTAACATCTAACATCGAACATCCAATAGGCCCCGGAACGGTTCTCAAACAATTTTGGTGACGGAACCCTTTTGGAAAGCGAAATACTTGACGGAACCCTAAAATAAAACAATAGTTTTTAAAAGTGTATTCTTTATTAATAAGCATAATAAAAGTACGACCAAAAAGAGTGTTTTGATTTTTCTAAATTATTGCGGAACCCTTATAGGGGTATTTTGGAGCCCTAGGGTTCCGCGGAACACACTTAGAGCATGGCTGCTCTAGGTACCCTTCAGGGCCTACTTTCATTTCATATCCCTAATGCTGGGTTTGAAAAGCAACTGTTATCCGTCTTTTTTGAGCGGCGGCCATGTTGAATTTACGTCAATGTTGCTACGTTCATAGTGCTCTACTGATCAAGGCCTTTCATTTGATACCCATATTGCTGGGCTTAAAAACGAACTTTTAACAGTTTATTTTGAGCAGCGGCCATATTGAATTTTGTGCTATTTTCCTAGGTTAATAGTGCTCTACTCTTCAAGGCCTTTCATTTGATACCTATATTGCTAGGTTTGGAAACGAACTTTTATCCACCTTTTTTGAGCGGTGGCCATGTTGAATTTAGGTCGATTTTGCTAGGTTCCTAATGCTCTACTCTTCAAGGCCTTTCATTTGATACCCATATTGCTAAGTTTGGAAACGAACTTTTATCTATCTTATTTGAGCGGCGGCCATGTTGAATTTATGTCAATGTTGCTAGGTTCATAGTGCACTTATCAAAGCCTTTTATTTGATACCCATATTGCTGGGTTTGAAAACGAAGAAACGTTTAAGGCAATTTTCCTTAGTTCATAATGCTCTACTCTTTTAGGCCTTTCAGTCGATACCTATATTGCTAGGTTTGGAAACGAACTATTATTCTTCTTTTTAGAGCGGCGGCTATGTTGAATTTATGTCAATGTTGCTAGGTTCATAGTGCTCTACTCATCAGGGCCTTTCATTTGATACCCATATTGCTGGGTTTGAAAACGAACTTTTATCCTTTTTTTTTGAGCGGCGGCCATGTTGAATTTAGGTCGATTTTGCTAGGTTCCTAATGCTCTACTCTTCAAGGCCTTTCATTTGATACCCATATTGCTAGGTTTGGAAACGAACTTTTATCTATCTTTTTTGAGCGGCGGCCATGTTGAATTTATGTCAATGTTGCTAGGTTCATAGTGCACTTATCAAAGCCTTTTATTTGATACCCATATTGCTGGGTTTGAAAACGAACTTTTATCCATTTTTTGAGCGGCGGCCATGTTTAGTTTAAGGCAATTTTCCTTAGTTCATAATGCTCTACTCTTTTAGGCCTTTCAGTCGATACCTATATTGCTAGGTTTGGACACGAACTATTATTCTTCTTTTTAGAGCGGCGGCTATGTTGAATTTATGTCAATGTTGCTAGGTTCATAGTGCTCTACTCATCAGGGCCTTTCATTTGATACCCATATTGCTGCGTTTGAAAACGAACTTTTATCCTTTTTTTTTTGAGCGGCGGCCATGTTGAATATAGGTCGATTTTCCTAGGTTCATAGTGCTCTACTCTTCAAGGCCTTTCATTTGATACCCATATTGCTAGGTTTGGAAACGAACTTTTATCCGTTTTATTTGAGCAGCGGCCATGTTGAATTTAGGGCGATTTTCTTATGTTCATAGTGCTCTACTCATCAATTATGCAGTTCTCATCATCAATGCAGTCAGATATTTTTTTAAATTATCAATATTAATCTATTACTTTTAATATTTTAAAATGGATGAAAGAGTTTGATTCCTTAGTCCTAATGTAAAAACATATAACATCTTTCAAAATACCTTGAAAAGAGTATCTTCATTTTTCAACATTTCAAATATTTCAAAAATTGTACCGATTTTGTGAAAATTAGTCAAGAATTAAACCAATCTACAAATATGGTCACTCGATAAGTATTATCATAAAAAATGCTTTGTACATTGGTTGTATGGCTTGATCTTTTTGCCTTACCACCACGGTACGACATAAGAAAAAGACAATTTGGTTGGCGAAATCCAGTTGGGCACAGCCATTAACAGAAAATATTAAATTTTATTTGTACTATGTGAAACACTTCATTCCTGCCTTTCAATTTTCGAAATCCAATTACTTAAGATCAGGCTGTATGGCGTAGTTCCATTGCCTTCCCTTCGTGGAAGAAAATACCTTCCCTCTGTACTATGTGACAGACTTGTCAAAATAATTTCACGTGCGCCATGTTGTTTTTCTACCTAAAGCCAATTCGAAAATGTTATATGGTATTTTTTCACTAAAAATAAAAAGTGAATTTAAACAAACGAAATTATGCCTAAATGTTCTTCCGGAAAATTCTAAGCATTGTGGTGTAAGCCATATCAAATTCTGTCCAGTAGTTTCGGAGATCTTTCCGGACAAACAGACAAACAAACAAACAAACAAACAAACCAACAAACAAACAATTTTTTTAAAAACTATTCTATCGTGTTCTGCTAATGATTTTAAGGCGACCTGTGTATTTTTTTTCTTAATATTTCGCAATTACAGATTTTTGTACCCCTACGTTTTTATTATATATAGAGAAGAGATATAGAGAATAGAGATTTTGTGAAAGCGGCCATCTTGATTTTTTTTTATTTTGTACTGCATTATACAACTCAAGTAATCTGTCATTTTATTGCGGCATCTTTCTCGGATTTACAACAATACTAATTATGTATAATCGTATTGTCATGAAAACTCAAGGTCTTTTCCAAATTTCAGCTCAATCGGACATTCATAAGTGAATCTTTAACTTGCAAGATTTGGCTCGAACGCACATAACTTGCGATGTATATAGCATTGCAAGTTAAATAAAAGCTTGTAAAAACCTCATAGTGTCTGCGATAAGGACGAAGATGGAAAAATTAGATGAATAAGAACTACATCTGGTTTCCTAGCCAGCCGAGAAACTAGTTATCTTTGTGTTAAATTAAGCAGGAAGATTTCCCCTCCCATTGGTAATTGAATCACAGGCTAATCACAACCTAAGTACCTGTGGATGCATTTTTTTCATTCATCACAGCTCATATACGTCCCCACCGAGGGGCACGAGCCTACCCTAACTAGTTATGTTAGGGCGATTAGTCCTTTGTCAAACAACGCTGTCCCAGTGCGGATTGGCTGACTTTACATACATCTTTGAATTACTTCGCAGGTGTATGCAGGTTTCCTTACAATGTTTTTCTTCATCGTAGGACTTAGCGTTAGATAAATATCAATATAAAATTCGTTAAACGAAAAACACATTGGTACATGCCATGTACCAAATACGGGAGTCCCATATCAACTCGGGGCACAGTCAAATGCCACAGCGCCATCGACGCTTCTTGCTCTTTCTTACCTACTACCTGTTTAACTTAACTAACAACTTTACCTAATTAATTTTCAATGGCATTTGTGCGAAGCAACACTACCAAAATGATTTTTATATCATGCTTTCAGCAAATATAGGCTAGCAACATTTAGCAAGTGAAACTCCTGAAATGGTAGTGTACAGTCGGAATAATATAGTTCTCGCTGCAAAGTCGGAAGGCGACGAGAAGCTTACTTATCCTTATATCCTCCACTTCAGACAAAAGACGAACGTGTTTTCATAAAATTTCTGTGCACGCCTGCTTTACTTAACTATTTCTTTGTGATTCTATTAAAATGTCGATTTCAAAGTCTGTTGCCCAGTCATGTTCATACTGAAACCCGCACTAGAAAGAGATTTGGTACACACACATTTAATAACCGCGATCAATTAATGAGATATTTTGGCCTTTAAAGAAACGATAAAATTCAGAACTAAGTTGTTGGGAATCTTATCTTAATTATTATTCAACTTCACTCATCATTCATTCACTAGTACAATTATTTACACTGTTAGTTAATTATTTTTCAATAAATGTTTACGATTGTATCACAAATTATTCAATGTACCCATAATTGAACCTGATGTTTGTATATATGGTCCAGGTAATAAGGTCATTGAATGGACCCATCGAACACTCTACATCTCCGAACCATTAAACGTATAAATGTTTTTGCTCTCCGAACCAGGAGTGCAGTTTACATTTCTTGCGATATCAAATCTTCCAACTAAGGATTTGCAACAAGAAATACCTACAGTTTAACAGCAAAACTTTTCAGATCGGATTACAGAAATAAAGAATATTATTTTCTATACACCTACCCAATATACCTAGATGAAACATAAAAACGTAATGGGCAGATCTTGTGAGACTTGCCGATGGATTCCAAAAACTGGATCGTCGTTGCGTACTCAACTGAAACAGATTTATAGTCCCTCGTAAAACTCCGGGGAGCAATGAAGCGCTGTCAGTCTCCTGTCAACTTACCACTGTAAGGTTTTATTGTCAGGTTGGGACAATCCAGTCATTCACTTAAATGCCGTCTGGAAATAATTCAGTGCGTATTGGCGTCTACTCTGTCTCTTAGTTGCAGGTCCAGGGGCTTTAACCTCTATTAGTATTTAATTGAGAGTCTACTTTTCTTTAAATAGCTTTTGTACGAAACTTTCCGTGCGCAGACTTCAGATTTACTGAGTACCTCTACTGAGAGAAAAAGCAAAATTTTGTTGATTACTATAAACAACCCTTGGGTCGCTTCTGTCCTACGCAGACGATTGAGTGGTAGAAGGCGGGCCAATGCAGACCGCCTTTCGTGACCGCCCTTGTTGTGGTTTGCGTGCTACGGAGTCTCGTGATGCGCGTGACATAGGCCCCCCATCTGGGGATTACCCAAATGTCCAGGGCAATCCTCCACAGGCGATAAAACCCGAACCGTAGCTGGTCGAGCTGTCCCGGGGTGTTCCGGATGATTGGGCACTCCCCGGATTACCTTAACTATAGACATGATAGGTATCGAGGTTGGTTTAAGGGGTATATCCCGCATTCAGAAGGGGGAATCCCACACACGCCTGCTGACTAGCCATTCCACTTCGTTTAAAAAAATGTTTAGAATGATGGGGCAAATTTCACATAAAAAAAGCATTTTACACAACAAACATCTGGAAAAACTACTCGAGATGGTCCTTCTTACTCGACAATAATGCCACATTAACATTTAAGTTTAAACTACTAAGCACGTACAGTGCAAGTGGTTGAATGTTTATAGTGCCGTTAACTTGAAATGAATGCGAAAATACGAAGGTTGGGAATAGACGCAGAAAAACGGTGGATTTTTAATAATACGAGCATTGACGTCTCCATTTTGGCGTGTCGTGGAACTGCAGATTGGGGCGCGGTCAGAGGAAGGATCGATCGGCGGAAGCGCTTCGAGGCCTAATCGCATTCCTCGTGTTAAAACGCATAGAACAGCATTGTGTGGGAATTTGTTACGTGTTTTCAAAATGAGAAATCCCATACTAAATCCTTCTATACGCAACGAACGTGTCCGATTCAAGTGTCCATTCGGATAAAGTTTTCGAATATTTTGCATAAAGCCATTTTCTCATTTATTTCAATCTTTATTGCACTGATATAAAGTACCAAGGGTGATCTGAATGCAGCAAACATCAAACGGCGTCGGTGGCGCTGTGGACTTTGCACTGGTCTTCTAATTAGGAAGTCCGGGGTTCGATCCTGCCATGTACTAATGTGTTTTTCGTTTTTCGAATTTCATATGTACATTTGTCCGACGCTCCTACTCGTACGGTGAAGGACAATGTCGCGAAGCAATCGGCATACATCTGCGAAGAAATTCAAAGATGTATGTGAAGTCGAATAACACTGGGCCAGCGTATGCCTAAATGCCTAAACTTAGGCACATACGAATATGGGGACATACGAATATATGAGTTGTAGTGATGAAACCAAACGGCAACTTATAGTGTTAATTGTGTCAGGTGCACACATTAATATTTTTATCATCAAGTCAGTTGCCAGAGTTCAGACCTACTCGACCAAAATATACGAAAGAGGTGGGTTTCTTGAGATTTATTTATGTATTTAGATTAAGTAGTTAATAAGACATTAAGTAGACTATCAGTCTGCAAAACAGTGATATATAATAATAATAATAGATGTATATAATATATAATAATAGATGTATATCGACTGTTAATAATGATTCTTAAAATAGTCTTTAAAACTAAAATCATATAGAGTTCACGCATGTGTTTTATAGATCGAAGCGCCCGCTACCGCTTATGAGCGATCAGCGCTTAGCCATCTTATGCCACCAGCTGCACAGCCGTAGATTACTTTGCAATTGAAAACAAATAATAATAAATACGGAGCGATTCGAACACGCCCCGGGAAATTGGAAAAAAGGAAAAACACGCGTCTCCCGGAGCTACCAGCAAGATATTGGTCTACAGCCAGATGCTCGAATATGAGCTTTATTCGAGAAAGATAAACTAAACTTGTATATTGTTATCAATTTCGTAACTTCCAAGCTCTGGAGCTTTCGCATCATGTTAATATATTCCATAGCTCAACTTTGGTCCTAGCAATGAAAAACAATTTGCCAGTAGATGGTGTGCTGGTGAGAAACTGGCACAGCGTCGAAAGAATGGATGGAGGTGGATGGAATGGTCATGTCAAACACTTGTCACTGCATAAAACAGGCTTGTGGCCACACAGATTCTGTTAAATTTTGGGCTGTTTAACGGTAGGTTCCTGACCAGAGAAGATTTTATGTCATTTGCACTCATTCTAAAGGAAAATTGAATCCAGATCCAGTGTTAAAATAGAGAAAAAAAACTTACATCACCAACATTTATCAGCACTTACAAATAAGACAAAATACCAAATTAATGATATCTATCTATACAGACAGAGTGAAGATTCTTCGAAAATCTAGAAATGCGGCTTTGCATCTTTTTTTAAAAAAAAATCCTTTGAAAAAAATTATCTGCAATGTTTAGAGTACTTTTCCTACAGGGAGTTAAAAATTCCATACTGTGTAATAAAAGTAGATCGCTCGTTTAAGATTAATTTAATTCGTTGGTTTTAGTATTCGTTGGGTTTCGGAGAAGGTTCCTGCCGCTCGCCGTGGAGGTTTGCGTGCACGGTTGGCCCCGTGCACGTCGCGTAAGGCTTCTACGTCTGGGGGATTGTCTTGGTGTTCTCGGACAATCCCCCCTTGGGGATAGCTCGGACGTCAACACGGTATACCTATTGGAGACGCGGGTTCGTGTCCCGCCCGAGACGATTTTTTTTCTTGTATTTGCCAAATTTCACGATTCAACTTCAATTCAATCAACGGTAACCTATAGGCTTTGATTCCCTTGTGAAATCGCAAAATTACGAAAACGTGTGACATAAACGGTCAAATCTTTTAATCGCGTTGATTCACGAGCTTGATTTTTTCACAGCTGAAGGTCACTGTACACCAGAGCATTTGGTATGAACTCCAGTTTGATATCTATAGGCGTTCACGAGAAAAAGTGTGTTGATAAAAAGATGGACAGACGGACAACAAATCGATCTTATAAGAGTAGTCCTTTTAAGGCGCTACATCGAAAATGAATCAAACAATGGGAGGCGTGGTCTATACGTAAACGCGGGGCGCCCCCCGTGCTCAAGCGGCTAGTCTTTATATCTATGTTATCAAAGTCGTGAATGCGCTGCGCCCGCGCAATCGGGTCGTTCAGAAATTATCGACGACGTAAGCGACAAAATACAAATTATTTTATTAAAAAATAACTATAATGATTACAAGAAACGTTTCTGTACGATTCTGAATACTTATTTGAGAAACTATTAATGAGTAGGTACCTAATACCGTTTACTAGTAATGCTGAATTTTGTTATTTTTAAGAAATAATTTAAAAAATTAAATGTATCCAGACAAAATCTTTAAATCGCGTTTCCGGTTCTTGTCATGTCTAGCTGAAGAGATAAGGAAACACATATTTGAGTTTCAAATCTGTAAGATGTTTCAGTGACATTACATTAAAATCCTAATAAAAAATCCGGGGTTCAATCCTGCCATGTGCCAATATATTTTATGTTTTACGAATTTCATATTTGTGCATCCGAAGCTCCTACGGTGAAGGAAAATATCATGAGGCAGCCTGCATACATTTTTTTAACATTAAAGCTGGCAAACAAGCACACTGCCCACCTGGTGGTGAGTGGTAACAGATACCTATAATACATGTGGCTCCTGTGAGATTCGCAGCTACCTGCAACCCCCACAAGAACCACAGTGTACGTTGCCAACTTGTAAATTAAGATGTAAAGTCACGGTACCCAGTAATTTCAATGCCATATCTTACCCTTCAAACCGGAACCCAGTAATGCAAGCACTGCTGCGTTACGGTAGAAATAGGTAAGACGGAGGTACCCATGCACATGACCCTGGTACAGAGTCTCCCTCTGGTAAGTAATGTAGAGTCGATACGTTTGAGATGTAGTCAATTTGTCAATTTATTGATGTAGATATTTATAGATGAGCTGATTCCAAAAACATTACATTCAACACATAATTTCAAATACATGCCTTCGTACTCTTTATAGACTTTTATTGTCATAACCAAAATTGAGTCGGAAATTTATTCAGCTGTTTCCCCATTTCGGCGTGCACAACGAAATATTACCTTGTAGCAGAGTGGTAAAGTCTAGAAAATCGTGTTTAATATACTAAGATATTCCGCTTATTTCCCGCGAAGTGTTTTATTAAGGTCTGTTGTTCTTGTGGGATGAGGTACGTAGGTCTATTGAAGGTCGTGGAAGCAATGTTATGAAATTAGATTTTTCTGAATCCATTTCTTCTTGATTCGACCGCGCATGACTGTTGTTTTAGATTTAGTTAATGTGTCTGAGTTTACCAAAATTGTATTGTATTATTTGATAAGGTTAAGAGATAATATTGAAGATTTCACTCTGTGGTAAACTAATAAATCATTGCATAGGAATTTTATTAAAGAAACAAGATTCTTAATAATAATTGATGATTAGAGACAAAATAAGATAATACAGGATTTAAATAGAAAACTTTTAATCATTTTATCTGTCATATTAGTAAGGATAATCTTCAGTATGAATGTATATTAGTATGGATGTAGGTCCCATGCTGGGCACGGATCTCTCCTTAAACAACGAAGAATTGACTCACAACGAGGTATACTTACGATTCCCGGACGGGTTGATCAAACATTTGTTTTAAGGCTTCCATCTTTACACAGAAGCTTGATTGTGGCGAGCTACCTTAGTTGGCTGTTACAGCTTCCACGTGAAGAAAGGAAGTAGGGGATTTAGATTAACACTGACAACAATGGTCTCCATAAGTAATAAACTGCGGGTAACTTGAACCGTAGCCATCGTCGGGCGTGTAGCAGACCGCAAAATAAATTACCCTTGCGAGGTTAACAATAAAGTTGGCAATCCCCTTTAAAAGGTCGTCCAGGTGAAGGCAATAAGAAGGTATTCCGGGAACACATTCGGCTTATTGCGGGCGAGGCTCGCTGGAATGACGTCATTGAATCTAAGTCAATAGCTGGCATAACGATTGTATGTTCGTAACATTTCATGACTCCGTGTTGAGATACAGTGACTGGATGTGTCAGGTGAATTAATCTATTTCGCGATGAATCCTACTTTACTCTTTGTTCTCTATTTGGTGGTTCCACTTCGTTCTTTGTTTCCTAGGGTCAAGGGCTATCAAAGAATTGCGAACCTTAAGTAGCCCTTAGGATCTGCCACGCTCCGGCCGCGTGGAGCACGACCAGGGCGCAGAAGATAGATAATTACAATATAGCGTTTAGTTTTGAGTGGTTATTAAACATATTCAGAAAAAGATCATTTCATGATGATGTGTTTGTATTAAAGGATTAGTCGTGAAAATCAAGGTAGTTTATATTCAAGGTCGAGACAGTGTTTCAACCGTGACATGATAGACCGATGATCTGGTGAAGATCGTGGAAGCTTGCTGTGGACCGCGTAGGACCGATCGTTTCTTACGAGGTCGTGGAAGTGTTAATTCGAGTTCTCATGATCTTGTCAGATTGCGTAATAAAGATGTTCTCCAACAGCTAACGTCTGTGGTATGGAGGCATCTGATGCGGCATCAGCTGCGTTGGTGTGGGCATCTGTGTAGAATGTCTGACGACAGAAAGGGGAAACTAATATTTTATAGCGAACACCAACACGGGAAGCGGAAACATGGTGGTCAATTTTTGCGTTTCAAGGATGCCCTAAAACAGCATCTGAAGAGATATAATTGAGCTACGTTTGGAGACCCTCGCTTCAAATCGCCTAGAATGGAGACGCCTAGCTTTAAATAGTGTATGCGAATTTGAAAATGAGAGGAGGTCTGATGATCTTAAGCGATGCTATCAAAATAAGCCTTCTACAAGCATTCCATATAATTTCGTTAATGGTTGGCCCTTACTACGAGTATATACAAGAACATTTGAGGCGAAAATAGGGTATATCAGCCACTTTAGAGCTAACTATCCTAGCTCATACCTAATGAAGCCAGGTCGCCGTGGCCGAAATCGGCGAGGAAGATATTTATTCCAAAAACCAAAACATATCCCCGTCATGACCACTTCCGTTGAGTGAACATCCCGGTGTCCGGTCTCGAATTCCCATCACGCAGCGGGCCGGTCTCGCTGACGGATTGGTCGCCCGCCCGCCAGGCATACTGATGCGGCGGAGAATAGTTTTCATAAAGATAAGCCCGGATTATGAGAAATGTGAGCTAGACGCGTGGCTTGTTTACCTCCGCAGCCAGCTTTGTCTTAGTTGGACGTGGACGTTTATTGTGTAGCACTGTACTTATTTACCGCTGTTCACTTTTGTTTCGTTGGCGGTTTTTGTCTGTCTAATTAATCGGGTGTATCGTTACATGCAGAGTGAGGTAAGAAAGGTTACCTGAAAAATATAAAAAAAAGGTTACCTGTGATAAAAACTGGCCTAGTGTGAGATGGAGTCGTTCACTAGGGTTCCAAACAAACTTAACTAAGTATGTTTAAAGTTCCTAACTACCTTCAACGGTTTTCAGAATTTTCCGCTTTGATTCCTTCTGATAAATTATTAAAGATAATTACTCTTTCATACATTCTCTATAAAGATCACTCAAAGCTATCTGTCGTCACGGACACTGATAGGAGTAATCACATTATAGAGAATGTATGAAAGAATAATTACCACGATGGCGATACTGTGCCGATAGTATGACTTCACTGATCTATGTGAATCAGCCTTAACTTCAATATTGGCTATACTATAATTGCTTGCTGGAATTTAGACTATTAAGTATTTGTTCAATTGAACTGTCGTGCAAAACATACATGGTGTATTTCCACGGCAACATCACCAAGATAAAGAAACGACGAAGTCAATAAAAAGTTACAATATGCTTAGGAAACGCGATGAGAGATGATGGCAAATGGAATATTGATTGGCTGCTACGTGATAAGAATTCAAGTATTGTGTTTCCCGTTCATTTGCAGGGAAAATTCCATACCTTTGCATAAAATAAAAAAAAGTTGCCAACAATAATTTTACATTCCGGTCGGGTTTTCACAAAGTACTGCAAATTGGCAAATTTTATGTTTGAATGTTCCGTTGAGTTGAAAGTTGGGTGCAATTTTCATGGCATACCAATTGGCCCGGAGACGGAGGTTTAAGATGGCTTTATTTTATCTGTGTTTTTGTGAAAGCGAGAACTGTTCTTTGTAATATTCACCATCATCACAAATACGTCCCCACCAAGTAGCTCGAGCCTACCATAACTAACTTAGGGTGTTTAGGTCTTAGTCGACCACGCTGGCCCAGTGCGGATTGGTCGACTTCACATACACCTTTGAGCTTTCTCGCAGATGTATGCTGGTTGCCTCACGATGTTTTCCTTCGCCGTAGGAGCATCGGACAAAATGTACATTTGAAATTCGAAAAATGATAAAACAGAATTCACGGCTGGATTGAAACTCGGACTTCCCGATAAGAAGGCCAGTGCCAAGTCCACGGCGCCACCGACGCTCACTCATCATCATCATCATTTCAGCCAAGAGACACCCACTGTTGGACATAGGCCTCCCCTCAAGGATCTCCACACCGATCAATCTTGCGCCTCCCGCATCCAGCGGCTTCCCGCGACCTTCACTAGAGCGTCGGTCCACCTTGTGGCTACCAACACTGCGTCTCCCGGTACGCGGCCGCCACTCGAGGGCCTTTCCACCCCAACGGCCGTCAGTCCTACGAGCGATGTGTCCTGCCCACTGCCACTAAGGTTTGCAATTCTTTGGGCTATGTCGGTAAGTGTAAGTCTAGTTCTTCTACGGATCTCATAATTTCTGATGTCGTAGAGAAACCCCGAGTCTCTCCATTGCCCTTTGAGTGACTTTGAGCCTTCTTATGAGACCTGGGTGTAAGGGGTTCCGTTTGTACGTACTGTACCCGCCGAGCGAATTTCATCTTACGGAACCCAAGTTCGCGCTCACTCGAACGCTCACTCAGTTTTTACTTTATTGATGATTATCTCGCCCGAGATCTCTCGCCTAGAGCGTCGGTGGCGCTGTGAACTCGCCACTTGCCTTCCAATCGGGAGGTCGGGGGTTCGAGACCACCATGTACCAATGTTTTTTCGAATTTCAATTTCAATGCACATCTGTCTGACGCTCCTGCGGTGAAGGAAAATATCGTAAGGCAAACTGTACTACGAAGAAATTCAAAGGTGTATATGAAGTTGATCAATCCGCACTAGACAGCGTGGTTGACTAAACCCTAAACACCCTAACTTAATAGTGTTGGCTCGAGCCCCTCGGTGGGGGTGTATATGAGCTGTGATAATGATCTCGCCTGATAATACCTACCTAAGTGATGATAAGCCTGATGATGGACGTGAGCTTCATCAGATTTTTTATTCACAGACAAGCGGCTAAAATTTGGAAGCAAACATCGTCGTTTCAACTATGAGACAACAAAGAAGAAGAAGAATGAAAGCATCATTCTTACTTAACTTAGTTTAATCATGTTTGTAGTTTATTTAAAATATTTATTTGTTTTTATATTTATTATTTTTATGAATTACTGTATTTGTCCGTATTTTTAGTGTCTATTTATTGCGTGTATATTGTAGTGGAGTCCATCTTCTAATTAGGAGCCTGTTAGAATAACATGCTTCAGGGTCATTCTGACCATCTATGAATGACCCAGAAGTATATCCTGAGGCACAGCGCTTTAGACACACACATTTATATTATTTCTATGTTTCGTTACTCTGTTTTGTCTATTTCTGTTATTGTTTTTTTTAAATATTGTTTTTATTTCTTTGCGTATAATGTTTCTTTCTTTCAAAATGAACAAAAACCAATATGGTAAATGGCGATTTTAAAGTGCAGACAAAAAGTTTGACCTGCCGAGTTTGTTGCCTGTTCTTCTCGAGAAGGCTCTCCCAATTTCCGAACAGGTGAACAGTTAACTTTTTTCCCTTTTCTACTTGTGTTTGCAGACATCTTGATTAAATTCAGGATTAAATCATTTTCCTTCTAGGTGATTACAATTTTTTTACGTCAATAAGTGCCTGAATAGAGATTTTTGAATTTGAAAACACTTTAATTTTGTTGGTCTGCAGTTTGGCAAATCCGTATTGACTGTGTGATTCATGTGAAATATTTTCAGACGTTTTTCAGCTGCAGCATCACGGCACAGCCATGCTGCTGCATGTTTAACAAAAGTACGGCGTGTTATTCCACTTGTCGTCACTCGCCGCCGAAGAAACCGCTCCGTGCTCTGAACTGGAAAAACGCCCATAGTACCCAGTTATAATAATACTAGCTTTACCCGCGACTTCGTACGCGTGTAGTTTGTACGACTACAAATCACCAAATTAGAGTATGTATTGCAAATCACTCCAGATAAGCTATAAAATGGATGGTAATGTAGCTTACTTTAATAACAAAAAAAACAACCTCTGACGTATACATAGTGCCCTTTGAAAAGTAGGAAATTCTTAGTTTTATTTAATCCGTTGCGTAGGGAAACCGCTATGTAAATTTTTCCTGGACGCAGTGCGCCCTGCTGAAAGGTTCGCGCACACTGTGACGGGCCGCAGCGGGGCGGAGCGAGCCGCAGCGCAGCGCAAAATGCTTACTTAGCACATTAGTGACGGGCTGGGGCGCAGCGCATTTATGGATTTTGAGTACAGTCTGTCAAGCTCGCAAATATCAAAATACGCAAATATCGTAAAATAAACACGTACCACGCGCGTACACTCCAACCCGCTTGCAAGCTGCTACGCTCCGGCATAGTGTGCAATAGCTCATATAAAATATAAACGAGCGATTTGAACTGATTTTTGTGCTGCGACCCGACCCGTTGCGCTCCGTCACAGTGTGCGCGAACCTAGATATACGTCTGGCTAATATGCAGCAGGCACTAGATGTCGCTGAGCAATGTTGCAAGTACCCGCCAGTGAGTTCATAAGACGTGATAAACTTGCGCCTACCCTACAGCTGGCGGCCATCCAACGTCGTTGACGGCGAGCTCTGAGCGCAATAAAACTGCTACATTATCTTTATGGACTTAAATGTTTCGTAGAGACTTGAGGTTAATGTATTGTTGATTCATTGTGCAGTTGTGATTGTGTAATGTATGAGTCTGTGCAAGCAGACAGCCGGCGTGGTCAAACAGAACGGACGTTCAGCTTTCACACGAAATCCTTTTTGCTATTATTTTTCCTAATCTTCATGGATGAGAGGATGAATGAACCAGGATGAGATCAATCGATAATTCAAGATATGGAGTACAGATGTCCTGAGCTTTAAGCTTAGTTCAGGCATTTGTCTCCACAATGCATCGCAACCATTTTTTAACGAGGTGCTATACTCTACATATAGCAACTCGTTGCATTTCCGCCTAACCTGACTGCATTTTAAACCTCATATTTTGTCTCAATGACATTCTGTTCTCCTGTCACTGATTTACGGACATCGAGACGTAAAGAAGTAGCGATGGCCAATTTAATTTACATTAATATTTTTATTAGAAACCTGTCTATAAAATCAGACATCAGAATGCTTGAATGACCATATCGTGTAATGAATATACTGACTAAAAACGCTATAGGCACTTATGTGTAAGTAAGTATTATATTATTCTAATATGTTTTTATATGCTTGTTATCTATAGTTTAACAATCGTTCTTATATTTTTACAGATGTCTTTTCCTTTTATTTTTATTTATACTTGTAACAAGAAAAATATATAAACAGTGACGCAACCATTGGTGCTTTATTTATCGGCCCTATTTCCCTAACCACTGCACCACTGCGTCACCTGCTGCTCACCACGTTACACATTTAATTTTATACTCGTAAATTGTACTAAAGTGCTAAATAAATTAATATTATTTATTATTATGTTTTGATGTTTCTTTTATTATATTAACAGTTATTGATATTTTTGATTGTGCTACCACAGGTGGGCACTATAGCATCCATCTAATATTAAAAAGATCACCATACTGTAAATTTCCCTTGTAGAGCAAAATAGTCGTCCAACCTATCCACAAACTGCCGCTCTAATATCATAATCCGTTGAAATTATGAACAAAATTGTCTGCGGGATCGTTTGTCAGGGCTCGGCCGCGTCGATACGCCGAAAGATAGCAATGTTTATGCCACGTTGTGTGCTCTAGGTAATTGTGTTTGTGGTAGTTAACATCGAGTCCTCGCCTCGAGGCGTGGACCGCTTCTATTGACTGCCTGCTGCCGAGCGCGGCGGACCAAGTTGGAGACTGAAGCGGACTCGGCCTTTACTGCTTAGCGGACTTTTGGTCATATTTTTAATATTTATGTATAGCCACCGTTGCCTGCACATAATTGACCTACGATATATAATATGAATTGTAGGTCAATATCATTGTGCAGGCGGTGGCGGCTGTTGACATTGATGGCCAGCTGATTATTCGTCTTTTATTAGTCGCAACTTTGTTTTTTAAAGTGAAACTTTTTTTACATCGCTTCAGTTTTTACGTCCATCTGTCGCATTAGACAAAAACATGAGATTTTTGATTTAACTGCTTCATATAAGTCAGGATTGGTCTATGCGTTAGATCTTCGACTTCTGTTGAACGTTGTTTTTTTTCATAAATTTTATTTTTGTATTGCTTTTTTGTTGTTAGTAGTTTTTATATCTTTCTTTCTTTTTTATTAATTAGTTTTTTTATTTATAATTGTCTATTCAGAAAGAAAATATTTAATTCAGACTAAAAACGCGATTTAAATACCCTAAATCGAATAAATTTCTGAAACTTTTAAGTTAAATGCCTACGATCCGAAAAAAAGTTTCACTTGCATCGTTACATTCATCAACACAAATAGGACAGTTTTAATGAATTGAATTAGAATCAATGATAAAATAATCTCTTCACTTCACACTATAACCGTGACTTCATTGAAGTTATCGGAATTTGATCTGCCCATTTCTTGAATTAATATCCATACTAATATTATAAATGGGAAAGTGTGTGTGTGTGTGTGTTTGTTTGTCCGTCTTTCACGGCAAAACTATCTCCACTTAAAACAGATTTTTTAAGAGGAGATAGTTGAACGGATGGAGAGTGACATAGGATACTTTTTGTCTCTTTCTAACCCCCCACTTCCCTAATGGGGGGTGGAAGTTTGTATGGAGCATTCCGCAATTTTCAAGGTAGAAAGCTAAAAATTGGTATGCGAACTATTTGTGACTAACAAAAAAATCGTGCATAATTTTTTTTTGGAAATCTGCCCCCAACCCCTTAAAAGAGGGGGTGAAATTTTATATGGGACTTCGTGCAGTTTTCAAGGTAGGAAGCTAAAAATCGGTACACAGACTCTTTGTTACCAACGAAAAATACCTGCCTTATTTTTTTTTTAATCTTCGGTGTTACCCCGAATTTAACGCGAGCGAAGCCGCAGGCAAAAGCTAGTCAGTTATATAAATCCTTAGATCATTTAACCTATGGATGCGGTACGCAACAAATCGCAGTGTAAATTTTTCTGCCACTTTTCGCGGGAGGCGAGGTAAACACGCACGCACACTACGAAAATCTAGAATACACTTACAGAGACGTTGTTCCTTATGTTTACGAACGCACACTATGAAAACATTACCCTACAATGAAGAAACACACACACATCGACAATAAAACGTGTATCTACGCAATCTCCCCACCACAAAGAATTAATGTCCCTAGTGATGTGACACAAAGAATGAGTAACTTATTTGGGTCGTCGTGAGTGAATGATTGAAATGTTACAATAAATTGTATTTATATTACTATACCCTGTTCGGCTAGAGTTGATAAAAATACAATGAAGACAGGATTTCTTACATTAGTACAAAGCGAGGCCCGCTAATTATTAATAAAATGCTTTAATTTGTTTTTTGTGTCAAATACAGCAATTTTACTTGCTATTTAGCAGATCGACTGAAATAAATATATATTTTCAGTCATAGGCGTAGGTATAATGTTTTGATGAGGGGGGGGGGGACGAATTTATATTTTCAGTTAAAGAAACACAGTAAGTGCTCCGATGCGTAATCATAATTGGTATTTATTTTTCTGTAAAATGAATATAGTTGGTCAGGGAATTTTGAAAAATGGTCGGGGAAAGTCAGGAAAAGGTCAGGGAATTTTTTTGAACATTAGCAGCACCTGGACACCCTGATAGGCTACCTTTTATCCCGATTCCTTAAGTAGTTCCCGAGGGAAAATCCTACTAATATTACAAATGTGAAAATGTGGATGTTTGGATGTTTGTTACTCAATCACGCAAAAACGGCTGCACGGATTTGATTCAAATTTGGCGTGCATGTAGCCTTTGACATGGAAAAGAACATATGCTACCTTTTATCCCGCTTCCTTAAGTAGTTCCCGAGTAAAATCCTACTAATATTATAAATGTGAAAGTGTGGATGTTTGTTACTCAATCACGCAAAAACGGCTAAACGGATTTGGTTGAAATTTAGCATGCATGTAGCCTTTGACATGGAAAAGAACATAGGCTACCTTTTATCTCGATTTCTCAAGTAGTTTTCGAGGGAAAATTGAAAATTGTTTACGAGCTAAGCCGCGAGCAGATATCTTTTTTTTGGTATGCATGTCACCTATGCTATGGAAAAGGACATGTAATTTATATTCCTTAATGATCTCTTAAATAGTTCCCGTGGGAAGATTAAAAATTGTTAACGAGCGAAGCTTTAGACCCAATTCTGAAGTCCACACAGACGAAGTCGCGGGCAGAAGCTAGTAAGTGATATTTTCTTGATATTTTTTTGTTCAATTAAACTCCACTTGAATTTCTTTTTTAATATTATATCTGGTTAAACAATGAACAAACTCCGGAGGGAATGAATGATAAATAAAAATATGAATCGGCATCATTCACTCACGTTGTCCCAGCACTACGCAAATGCCCGTGTCACAGATAATATAATGCCCGTGTATTGTGTTGAGCTACCATCGTACCATTGTATTTTTCTATCGTAACGGCATAAAAAATACTTCAAAATTGTAAACAAATGAAACACGGTAATGTATATTTTATACTTACATGTGATAGGAAACGCCATAATCTCGAAGATTTGATTAGCTGGATCGCCTTTTGCAAGAGTAAACTAGCACAATTAACCATTTTTTGGAGCTGTTAGTGCGACACGAAAACGACACCAAATGGCAGCGGCCGCGCGTCAACTAGTTTTATATAACGTGTATGGTCATATGGTCAGCGTAAATTGGCAGAGGGGTTCGTCCAGCCTTGCCGTCTCCCGTATGAATGCTCTAAGTATTTATCAGATTAAGAATTAAGTTAATTAAGTTGGGGATTGGAGTCGCTCACGTCCGTAGGTTTTACCCTCGAGACCCTACACGTGATCCCCGGGTGGTGCTAATCGAGTGACCAACTTCTGGTGGTAGGGCTTGAAAAACCCGACTGGCTAGCGACCACCGTGCGCATGATGTAAAACCCGTCAAGTGGCCATTTTTGTCCGCGTTTCGGGATCAGTCTGCGCACAGCCAGAGCTTGAGGGGTCGTTGCTGCGATTCGTATGGTTTGTGCGGGCTTCCGTCGACCCAGTGCCAGGTTGACTGCGTTGACCCTCCGCCCAGGAAGACCCGAAGAAACGGCTGTTCCGCTGGCCGCCCGTGGTATAGTACAGGGGCCCAAGCGGACCTAACCAGTCCGTGAGGCTGCCCCACCATGCCACGCATAATCTCGGGGTGGTCCGTCGTGCCGGTTGGTGACCGGACGGTGGGTCCCGGCGGCCACTTCCGGGGGGGTTCGGGGGCCCTTCCGTGCGGAGGGTCAGCGCAAATCAGCTGTCGGCTGTTCCCTGGCGAAACAGGCCTACACACATTAACTATGCGAAGCGCAGCAAGGACACCTCAGTTTCACGCCTCTCACTCCAATAATTATGGCAGCGCAAAATATTAAGACTGGTCGTACAGCGGTGCATTATCCCACCAAAACACCATTATTCGAGGTGGGGCTCGCTAACATCCGCGGGCTCCACTCTAACCTCTTAGCTGTCCACCACCATCTCGAGACAGCCCGTCCAGCAATGCTGTTTTTGACGGAGACGCAAATTATCTGCCCGGCCGATACAAGCTACCTTAATTACCCCGGCTACGCTCTTGAGGAGTCCTTCAAGGCGAAGGCTGGTGTTTGCTTGTTCGTCCGGGCGGACGTTTGCTGTCGTCGCCTGCGCTGTTTGGAGGAACCTTCCTTTTCCTTCCTTGCGGTACACGTCGATTTTGGCACTCATTGCCGTGTCTACGTCTGCGTCTACCGTTCCCATCGTGGTGACTTGGAGACAACTCGACTTTTTGAACATCTAAGTCGGGTGGCAGATGACGCGCAGGAGCGATTTCCTTCCGCCGAGCTGGTGTTTTTAGGGGACTTCAATGCTCACCACGAGTTGTGGTTAAGTTCCTCTAAAACTGACCATGCGGGTAGGACTGCCCACGCATTCGCTCTCACGCACGACCTGACACAATTGGTCACCCAGAACACCAGGGTACCAGATATTATCGGTCAAGCGCCCTCTTTATTGGACCTTCTGTTGACAAATCGCCCTGACGGATATCAGGTGGTGGTTCGAGCTCCACTAGGATCTTCGGATCACTGCCTGGTATCCGTCTCAGTGCCTCAGGCGTCACGACCGTCGCCTGTGGTTGCAGCACGCCGTCTGTGGCACTATGCGTCAGCAGATTGGGACGGTATGCGGGATTATTACGCATCTGTTCCTTGGTGGCAGCGCTGTTTCAATAGGATGGATCCGGACTCCTGCGCTACCTCTGTTGCTGACGAGATCATACTAGGAATGGAATATTATATTCCGCATTCCAATCTCGTCAGTAGAGGCAGACGTAACCTCTGGTTCAATCGCGAGTGCGCCTCTGCTGTTGAAAACAAACAGCTGGCTTACCGCGCTTGGATCAGAGGCCGAGCATCTAAGGATCCCAATACAAGCCTACTGAAAACAGCCTACAATAATGCCACCAAGTTATGTAAGAGGGCTTACATTAGAGCGGATGCTCAGCGCATTGCACAAGTGGGCCAGGAACTGCTATCGCACCCTACGGGTAGCCGTTCTTTTTGGCGCCTGGCCAAAGCTGTGCAATCAAACTTCTGCCAACCCTCGCTGCCACCGCTGAGACTTGCCGATGGCTCACTTGCTCATCAGCCGCAGGAGAAAGCCGACCTCCTGGCAAAACTCTTTGCGGCTCATTCCCGTGTCGATGACTGTGGTACACAACCTCCGAAACTGTCCCATTGTGGCAGCACCATGCCCGATATCCGTATCAGACAGCGTGATGTGCGGGCGGAGCTCCAGTCGATCGATACTCGAAAAGCAAGTGGACCAGACGGCATTCCTGCGATTGTTCTTAAGAAGTGTGCAGCGGAGTTGACTCCGGTCCTTACGCGTCTATACCGTCTATCGTTCTCTGCTGGTTGTGTGCCGAAATCTTGGAAAGAGGCCAATGTCCAGCCGGTTCCCAAAAAGGGAGATCGTTCTGATCCGGCTAACTATCGCCCTATAGCCGTCACTTCCATTTTGTGTAAAATCATGGAGAGGATCCTTAATACACAGCTGATCCGTTACCTGGAAGGTCACTCGTTACTTAATGACCGACAGTATGGGTTTCGTCCTAAACGGTCAACAGGTGACCTTCTAGCGTTCCTTTTGCACAAATGGGGTGAATCTATCGATAAGCGCGGCGAATCGGTGGCTATTAGTCTCGACATCGCCAAAGCTTTTGATAGAGTCTGGCACAAGGCTCTTCTTTCCAAGCTTCCGGCATACGGATTACCCGCGCAGTTCTGTACGTGGATTGCCAGCTTCCTCCACGAGCGTAGAATTCGCGTTGTCGTTGACGGCTGCGCTTCGCGGTTCGTGGCAGTGAACGCTGGTGTTCCGCAAGGCTCCGTTCTATCCCCCACATTGTTTCTTCTGCATATCAATGATATGCTTTCCTTGGGAGCTATACATTGCTATGCAGACGACAGTACAGTGCATGGGGGATATCACGGAGCCTCGGGGGCTGCTCGTGGTGATATTGGTAGGGAAAGGCAGAATCTTATCATTGAGCTCAACAGAACGCTGGACCTCGTCTCCGAATGGGGCTCCAACAATCTTGTTGAGTTCAATGCTAAGAAAACACAGGTGTGCGTGTTCTCGGCGAAAAGGTCACCTTTCCTCCCCCTTCCTTCTCTTCAGGGCACAACCCTTCACACACAGAGCAACATCACCTTGCTCGGAATGAACATTCGCTGCGATCTGAACCCCAGAGACTACATCGAATCCGTCATAACTACTGCCTCACGGAAACTCGGTGTCCTGAACAAGGTGCGTAGGTATTTTGCGCCGGACCAACTATGCTTGTTGTATAAAACTCAGGTTAGGTCTTGCGTGGAATATTGCTCGCACCTTTGGGACGGCTCCGCTCAGTACCTCCTCGATGCTCTGGACAGATTGCAGCGTCGCGCTATTCGCATAATTGGCGATGTAGAGGCAACTAACACCCTCGAGCCTCTACAACTTCGTCGTGACATCGCCTCTCTTAGCGCCTTTTACCGAATGTTCCATGGGGAATGCTCTGAGGAGCTCTTTAACCTTATCCCTCCCTCTCCATTCCTTAACAGAAACACGCGTAAGGGCCTTCGGAGTCATCCGTACACTGTGGCCTCCTTTTCACACCGTACCAAGAAATTCCAAGATTCCTTCTTCTGTCGTTCATCCCACACTTGGAATTCTCTACCTGCGCACGTGTTTCCTCCATCCTACAACATGGGTTCCTTCAAAAGAGGCGTGAAAAAGCATCTTTTGGGCCGGCAAGGGGCGGGCAGGTAGAAGAGTGGATGTCGTCCCTACTCTATCTGTCAACTCATTTGGGCCTCTTTCACCGCTTAACATCAGGCGGGAGGAGGTCATTTGCCGGGCCATCCATAAAAAAAAAAAAAAAAAAAAAAAATTTGTTTGCCCAGAATCATGATTGATTTTATGAATACCTTGTCATTTGATTACAGTGTTTATATACCTATTGCCTTGTTGTACCTTTTATATTACAAATGTACCTATTTGTATCTTTCATATTACAAATGTTTACTTTTTAAGTTGTTTGCGTTAATGTTAATAAATAAATAAATTCAAGTTAAAAAAAACATGTGTCCTACTTTTTGCGTGGATGTCGTAAGAGCTAACTATATAAAGGGAGTTTATCGAAAACTCGTAGCGTATTTAGTAAAGGTGATTTAAAAGAGGAGTTAAAAAAATTCTACCTTCCGAGTTTCATAGCTGTTCTTCTCTAGAAGGCTCTCTCAATTTCCGAACAGGTGTAGAGTGATCTTTTCTTACTTTCTTTCCTACTCGTATTTGAAGACATCTTGAATTAATTCATATATATGTAAATATAAGGTTAAATATGAAACACACTTAGAACTTATTTTAAATTATTTTTTTTGCTTTTATTTGACGTCAATACGTTCCTGTAAATAATAATGATATTTGAATTCGAATTTGTAGAAGGCCCTCCTCATTAAACCTCGTTGAACCCGCGCCCAGTTGTGGGGCGTATTCGGGCAGCTTGCTTACGCCAATACGTTCGGTTGCGGAGCGCATTAACAAGTCCGCCATTTGATAACTCCTGTCTCATCAGTCACTGCGCTTGAAATGTTAAGATGGAAACAAGTACAAGACAGATTTCCCAATATACATCGGTGTGACGGATTTTTCGGTGCTATCATTCGCTAACCGCCAACAATCTGTAACGCTTATGACTTGAACCACCATTCAGTACTTGGGAATTATTAGCTTTATTTAAGGGAAAATCCGCTTTACTCTCCCACAAGTAAATAATGAAATATATATGAGTTCGATTCCAAAATCATAATTGTCTAGTTTGAAACTTTGAAATGGTTACAACGATGTTTATACGTTTTTAAAATAACCTGTTGTTCTGACGGACATTTTATTTATTACAGAAAGCGCCGCGTCAAGTTATACTACTTATTTGACCTTTGAACCGCTCTCTTGTCGCTCGTAATAAGGACGGATGTGGTAGTGCAAATGTAAAGTGCTACTGTACTATTCTTTAGGCACGGTAATAGTTACTATTACCGTGCGTTACGTGTAACTGTAAACGTTGTAATGAATATTTTGATGTTTTTTAAAATGTAGTGAATGGTGTTTTATTGGAGTACAGGTGGATTGTATTAAGTCTCGCTTTGAGTGTAAGCGGTATTGAAGGGATCCCATGCAAAATCTCACTCGCTCAAAAGGCAAAGTTATAAATATAAAACATTATGCAAGATTAACATTTTTCTATATTTCCGTCTGGGGTTCGGTTTCCAGGAAGTAAAAAGAATATGATACAATAAACGCAAGTTAATGATTTAGCTTTGGTTATCTCGATCGTTTATCAAAACAGCCACTGGCACAGCTAGTGTAAATAGAAAATATGTTTCAATTTATCGCATCAAACGCGCAGGCTGTGCAAAAAAGGAATAACTGCACAGATATAGATGCGAGGCGTTGTAGATAATCCTTGCGAACACACGTCTTGTTTTATTTGCTTATCTTTATTGCTGAGATTGGATAAACGTTTCCGGTTGGTAGTTGCGGAAATACCGTAACTTATATAACATATTTTATTTAAATAAATATTAATTACTTTTTTATTCCGTAACAATAATTACTTCGGGTCGGAAAAAATTGTTAAACTAATCTAAATATTCTTAATCGTCAAAACGTAAAATCAATTAATTCGTTATAAAAAAATCAAAATAATAACGCATGGAACTACCGCAGCTTTGTGGAAATGATAGCTCAGATAGAGCTCCCTTGGTTCTGATACCGTCACCGAAAAATGTGCACTCATCAAAAACATAAGTCGATTCAGCTAAATGTTGTTTTGTTGTTCTTTATTTACCGAAATGACACTTTTAAAAACGTAATTAATCAACCATCACTTAATCCGACTTTTAATGATGCTATAATTTCATTATTGTACACATATACTCTAATACCAATAAGTAATTTTTAACTTTGTTCTGGTGTCACCGGAGGGAGACTGTACCAGGGTCGTCTGTATGGGTACCTACTCCGTCTTACCTATTACTTTCGCAAAGCTGCAGTACTTGCATTGTTCCGGTTTGAACGGTAAGATATGGCAGTGGAAATTATTGGGTACCGTGACTTTACATCTGATGTCACAAGTTGGCAACGTACGCTGTAGTTCTTGTGGGGGTTGCAGTTTTGCTGCGAAAGAGCCACATGTATTATAGGTGACTGTTACCACTTACCATCAGGTGGGCAGTTTGCTTATTTGCCAACATACTTGCAAAAAAAAAATAGTTAACAAATTTAATTCTTTGTTAATTCGTATTGAGTACTCACTCAATCGCTAATATTTTGTAGGCACAATATCTTTCTGCAATTGGCTTATGTTATGTAACGCACCCTTATCGTTTTCTGTGCACAATGTAACGCTGCTGAAACATTGTTCAATAAATAAATATCACACGCTTTGACTATTTTTTAAGACTTTACCTTCCGCGCGTGTCTCGCACTGACCTGGTACGTCGTAGTTCAAATTGTGATTTATCCCCGACAAATGTCAAAATAAACCGGCCCCGTTAGTCCAAATTGCAAGATGTGACCCGGCCCCCGGTTTATGGCTACACCATGCCGCCGTAACCGGCTTGAGATTGACGTAACGCGCACCTGTAAAACGGAGGAACTAAGGAAGACATTGCTTATTTATCCATTTGATATTTACCTCGCCGTCATCGTCTCTTCAGAGCGTGGAATGTAATTATGACGAATTTCGGCGTAAAGTCTAATTAAAATATAATGTAAACAGCGGCTTTGTGATTCGCGGAAAATAGAAGAGGCGGCGAAATTAAACATGGAGGAAGTGATGCGAGAATTAATGTGAACATTGTCAACGATAGAATAAAATTTCACTCAATTGACTTCTATTCTTGATTAGTAATACACCATGATAAGACATACTTGTTGACATACTTACAATGTCCTAATTGCGCCATCCTAGTGGGGGTCGGCGGGCGATACGGTTGGGTACTGTGTCGCCTGCATTGCACTCGACCCCTGTGACAGCTAGGGGACACTAGCTGCCTCTGGTGGACAAGGAAGCCCGTACTGTTCCTGGCCTTACGTGTCAAGCCAAGTGACTCACGCATGCCCAGCGCCCTGCGCATGCACGTAGTCGCCTATCTATGGCCAGCATGAAGCAATTGCTTCATCATGGCCATAGAGGTGTTTCCGAGGGGTTTAGTGGGTAATCGCGCTCTAATGCCGTAGAACACCCTTGCTAATTGTTAAGCTGATATACTATGATATTCTTGATATACGAGTATACTTGATATATTCTATGGTTGGTGGTAGGGCTTCTGAGCCCGTCTGGCTAGTTACTGTCGTCTTACCTAAGGTTGTCATAATAACAATGTTAATAGCATTGTTGTGTGCAGCTAATTTACGAGGTAAGATAGTTAGTTTCTCAGTTATTTAGGAGTCCAGCTCTCTCGAGAGTCTCGCTCTCTCCAGGTGAGGCTCGCTTCCGTCTTCGGCGCTATCGTCACTTACTATCAGGTGAAATGACAGCATAGGGTCTCCTTGCTGTGTGTCAAAAACATACCTTTAATGTACCAATGGCATGTTAAACACACAACCCACATAATCGGTCACCTTAGAGAGCCTGCACATCATTGCACTTTTTGCATGTCCTACTGCTGGAGATCTCCCTTTAAACAAGGAAGAATTATTCTGCTACACCACGTCAGCCAGACGGTTAGAGTTTTGTTTCGATTTCTCCAACTCTTCACAGTGATAAACTCCCTAAGTCGGTTTTCACGACATACTAGGTAAAGGGAAGCGCCGACAAATAAACTCTATCGTAGTGCCTGTCATTTGCGCGTTGCCGACCCATAGCCAAGCCTTGACCGCGAAATGCGCAAATGCTGTATACTGACATACTCTCTTAGTTAGGAGTCCGTTTACAGACCATAGTCTCATCAGCAGTCCTATTATGGATCTTTCATCGTATAACATGATATAAATTTTGAGATTAAGAAGTCATGAAATGCTATAGTTCGCATTACTGATCTCCCATGATATCATCACTATGGCATAATTTCAATAATGTCATCATGATATTATGAACGAATGATCAAAAATCTGACCGAACAAAATATTTTTCGTTTTGTACTATGATTTCATAATGATATCATTTGAAAACCATGAGATCGGTAAAAGGCCTGCAGGTTATTACTCTATGCCTGTGCGGCGCTCGCCCTATATTTGAGCTGGCTCTAAAAAGGCCTAAACCTCCCTGATGCACGATGTACTGTGCGTGCCTTATAACGGGCTGATCCAAACCGTCTCTGGGCAGCCTAGCCTAGGTTCTGTCAGACCAAAGTTCCAGGTTAAATTTCAACCAAGAGCCAAATTTCCAAGAAAGACTCAGTACCATAAAACGTAAATGGAAAAGATTTTATATTATTTAGTTTTCAATCTCAAATAAAAACAATTTCGCGTCACGGTGTTTCTCCAGTATAAACTCCGAAATTTCGCTTGCTGTATGTAAATTGAGCCAACTTAAAAGATAGAACAGTTGTTATCGCTATTATTGACCTCATAATTTATTATTGCCAATTAAATAGTTTGAATTATTTGTAAGTTCCACAAGTTTCAAGCAGATGGCAGTATGAATTTTAATAGATATTTTTAAACGCTTGTTATTCGAAAAATATCATAAAACAGTCGTTTATATTGGTCCTTAGGGAGGTATTGTATTTAAAATGTATTACCTGCATATTGCTAATTTAACCCCCCCCCCCATTTTTTGCCCCAAAGTAGGTTGTTAGGAACTTTCACAAATTTATCCCTCACCTCATTTTCTTCCATTACTTTAATGACACGTATTGCTATACAATGAAATAGAAACATAAATCTGTTTTTTGCTAGAATTAATGAAACAATCAGTTCTAATAAAAATGATTGTAGTAAGTTTATTCAATTTTTTTTAAAATAAATTCAACTTTCAAACGGACGATTCGTTATCGATGGGTATCAAAGATGATTCATCACAGTCATTTTTTTTTTTTTTTTTTATTTATTAGGTCTACCAACAATTGTTACATTCATTCAAAGTAACATTCTTCATAGGGTACTTATGCAAAATGTACAATTATTTATAGGTAAACACCTCATGCATAATTGAACAACAATATTACAGCAACAATATTACTAAAACAACAATATTACAACAATTGCTTTTTTATACAACGTGCTTGGCACACCCCTCCGCCAAGCCGAAACCCACCCATGACAACTCAGCCAACATGGCAGGCTCCGGCCCGGCAGGACATGTACCAATCACTTTGTTTATTGCTTAACAACTAAATACAGATATAGACACAAATGAACAACAACACACACACTCACACACACACACATACACAAACACAAACACACAAACACACACAAAAGTACACATATACACAGGTGTATAAGTGCACTGACATACAAAAGTACATATTTAATATTGTTAGCAAATGGGTGGATTACATTATGTTTATTAATACACGTTTTTCTTGTAGAAATACAAACGATTTAGATAAAATCACTACACAGAGCCAACGTTTATGGACTCCTGAAGAAGTTTTTTGAAAGTATTCAGATTTACAGCATGAACATCTATAGATTTTCCGAAACAGTTCAGAAGTCTACACATTCTAGGAATTGGAGAATTCTGACCGTAAACTGTTCTACGGAATGGCGGAACTAAGGGAACTATTTGGCATCTAGGCATCCTACTAGGGGCTTTGAAGTTGATTTTTTGTAGAAGCTGAGGGCAATCAATCTTATTATTTAGTAGTTTGTATAAAAAGATTAGGTCTATTATTATTCTGCGTTTTTCTAGGGAAGAATATTTGAAATATTGTAATTTACTTTTATATGATGTTTTTTTTATTTTTAGGTTTCTGTTACTTGAGAATGCTAGATGCCACATATATCTCTTCTGGATTCTTTCCAGCCTAAGGGAGTGACATGCGTAGTGTGGTCTCCACACAATACTGCAGTACTCCATAATACTAAGAACGTATGCATTGTACAATAGCCTCTTTGTTTGCAATTTACGGAACTGTTTACTATTTCGAATAATAAAGCCTAGCATCTTAGATGATTTTTTAACAGTGTCATCGATATGTGGTACAAAGGTAAGTTTCGCATCTAATTTTACTCCAAGGTCTTTTATGCAGTCAATCTGTTTTAACTGTGTGTCATTAATATAATATTTTGAATTAAATGGTTTTTTTTTTCTTGTGAATTTTAAATGAAAGCATTTTTTTACGTTTAAATCCATCCTATTCCTTTCACACCATTTTAATAAACTGTTTATATCATTCTGAAGTAGTTCAATATCATTTTCTGATTTTATTACCCTCGATAGTTTTAGATCATCCGCGTATATATATGGAGTAGAATGTAACAGGTATACCACAACGTCATTTATAAAAATATTGAACAAGACAGGAGCAATATTCATCATCACAACAGCTCATATACGTCCCCACCGAGGGGCTAAAGTCTACCCTTAAGGCGTTTAGGCCTTAGTCAACCACGCTGGCCCAGTGCGGATTGGTCGACTTCACATACACCTTTGAATTTCTTCGCAGTTGTATGCTGGTTGCCTCACGATGTTGCCCTTCACCGTAGGAGCGTCAGACAATTGTACATATGAAATTCGAAGACGAAAAACACATTGACACATGGCGGTCTCGATTCCCGGACATCCCGATTGGAAGGCAAGTGCCGAGTGCACAGCGCTTACAGTAGACAAAATAATTTATCCGTAAAAGAGTTAATTAAAATGTTCATGGCAAATGATTGCGTGTATGTCATGTCAGCTTCGTTAGGCTCGGACGTGAGTGCCACTGACAGGCACTGAGTGGCTCCCGAACGATACATATACACGTATTTTTAAGTATTTCTGTTAACGTTAAATGACTCTAATAATGGACTGACTGTTTCAAAACCCTCGTTTCTTTAACGCCTCAAGCACCCTCCGTCGCGAAACCATATCAGCGAAACCATATAAGCGGAACCTCACTACTCTCGACACGATCAATTATGATAAGATGATAAGCGAAATAATAACGACTACTGCTAGCTATAATGTGTAATTTTTGACCTATCTCTTCCTCGCAAGGTTTCGCTGATTTGCGCAGTACGCCGATTACAACATCTCCGCACTCGGTCCACCGATATCTTGCAATTTCGCACTTGTTTCGCATGCATTTGTAGCTATCGACAGATTTCTAGAGCGCAATTACCTCCAGAAGATACGAACGCCGAGAGCTTCCGCTAAAAAAACATGTGTATGTGTTACCGTCAGTGTTACCTAATCCTCTAGCTGACCTTAACAAACGAGTCAAATGTGACAAGTATTTATTCAACCTGTTCGTAACAATGTTTATAATTTTCTCTTCATATGAAACTTCTCCGGGATTCGACAAATACTTGGAAAAAGAATATCCAAATTAGTGCAGGCGTTCTTGAATTTCGTTGTCAGCATGATAGTTTTTAGGGTTCCGTAGTTCCGTACCCAAAGGGTAAAAACGGAACCCTATTATTAAGAGTCCGCTGTTCGTCTCTCTGTTCATCCGTCTATCTGTCACCAGGCTGTATCCCATGAACCGAGATAGCTAGACAGTTGAAATTTACACAGATGATGTATTTCTATTGCCGCTTTAACAAGAAATACTAAAAACAGAATAAAAAAATATTTAAGGGTGGCTTCCGTATAACAGACGTGAGCTTTTTCTCGATATTAATAACGGCAACAGGTAGACGATTGAAATATTTACAGAACGTTTAGATTTATTTAAAAAGGTTATCATATAATGTCTAATGTTGTATAGATAATGGTACGGAACCCTTCGTGCGCGAGTCCGACTCGCACTGGGCCGGTTTTTTTATACAACTAAGTTGGCGAAGAAGCAGCTGATGGTTTTGTGGTTCCCATTCGATTTGCAAATCCACAGCCACTACAAGGTATTCAGTGTACGTTGCCAACTTGTGACATAAGATGTCAAATCACCGTACCCAGTAACTTCACTGCCCATCTTACCTTTCGACCGGAACACAGCTATGTAAGTACCACTGCTTTGCGACAAATTAGGTAAAATAGAGGTATCTAGGTACGATTCTAGTTCTGACTCCCTTTGGTAAGCGATCTATTATTATTTATGTATGTGCACATATGCCAATTATCATTAAAGTGTATGTAAATGTAAATGCAAGAAAAACATTGATTGTATACCTTATCCACAAACCGGACAGGCCATCAAAACAAGAACTGACTGAGCCCCTGAGACAAAAGGAACATGCCTATTTTTCCGAATATGTTCCGCAGAAAACATGTATGAAACTAACCTATAACTCCATAAATTTAAGGATCCTTACACCATCAGCTCGGTGATGGTGGAAGGAAGGATCCTGAAATGACTACCAAATGCAAATACCTGAACAGCTTCGGAAAAATATGAAGCACTTTGGACGTGCCTATAAAATTGAAAGGTCGATTTTCCTGAGATCCCATCATCAGATCTTGACTTTGGTAACAATGGAATCACCGCAGGCGTATACTCTATCGAATACAGAAAGAATTTTGAAAATCGGTTCTTAATTGGCGGAGTAATCGCGTAACATACACAAAAAACATACCCGACGAATTGAGACCCTCCTCCTTTTTTGAAGTCGGTTAAAATGATAATATCATTTGCTGAGGAAATAGCATGAGGTCGTCAAAACAATTACTCAATCTTTTGCAACCGTACGGCCATGCACAACGCGTAACGGTCATTTAAATACTCTTTTCTTACAAATACACGTGGCGGGGTGCCATAATCTAACGGTGGCGTCATAAAATGTCCGAAATCGTTTATTCATTGCCATCACGGACCCTTGTTAAAATTCTATTCCTGCCGAGGGTGTATTATCGTGGCATCCCATGTGTGGGCTTACCGTTATTGCATGTTGATGTGTTTCAAGATTACATTATCCATTTACTTGTTTTGCTACGTTTTTGGCTAGATGACAATATAAATTAGGTACCGCCCAAGGTATGGCCTGCGCGCTAAAAGTAAGCAGATGGGCATCTGGAGATTACCTCATTGCGTGGACATGCTGTATGTTTAGAGTAATCCCCCACAGACTTTAAAACTCAACCCGTAGAGCCTAGTTGAGTTGTCACTGCATTATGGTCCCGGAATGGTCGGGAGAATTGGGTCTTCCTAGTCCCTGGATCGTCGCTCCAGGCAAAGGTTTAGTTGTTGGTACGGCGAAGTTGGTTTATTTGGGATGCCTCTCACTCTGCGGTGGGAGTCCCTTAAGCTCCTGTTGACTGTGCGCAAAAGCATACTACCTCGTTAAATAACTTTAGTTTTTGCTGTCAAACTGCGGAGCTTGCATCACTGTGTTCTGGTTTTAAGGGTAAGACAGGTAGTGAAATTAGGTACTGGGTTCTGTGACTTGACCTGTAATGTCTCAAGATGGCGACGTACATTTGACTCCTTTTAGGGGTTTAGGTTTGCAAGTCTTACAGAAGCCACATGTACTATAGGCGCCTGTAGCACAAACCATCAGGTAGAATGATAGTAATTTGATGAATAATCACAAAGCGAGCCTTATACGCCAACTGCAAGCAATACAGAAAACCCTAGTTTTTGATTGAACGCTTTAGAATAAATGACTGTGTTTATGATCAATCAGGGAGATCTTCTTTCGCAACAAAACTATAGTAAAATTTCAATTAAAACGCCATTAGATCATCATCGTCACTGGACGTAGGTTTTCCACACTGATGGTCCTGCGCTGTCCGTATCTAGTGGATTCCTGCGATCTTTATCAGCTCGTATGCTTTATCAGCTACATACTATCTACTACCTACATTGGTCAGGCATCTCATCACCACCCACCGTCACTCCAACCTTTTTGTCATAATAGCTGGCTCATGACAGATTGCACGTACAAATTGTAACTGCACTCTGTCGCATGACCCCCTTCAAACACTGCCAGTCCAAGTTCTAAACTTCAATTTATTTAAATAGTCTCAACAATATTTCCGTAGCTCGGTTGGCTGAACACTTACTCGTTTACCAAAAGTTTCAGGTTCGAATCTGGGGCAACTTGGAGGCTATGTCTAATTACATATTTATGAAAATAATAAACACTCAGAAAAGATTAGACACAAATCAGCCAAAGTCACAACAAAAACTAAGGAAGCTCGTAAGCGTTCAGAAAAAATAAATTGCTCCCGCCTAATGCATGGAAATCATTTGATTATCTTGTAGTGAATCCTTTCTGTCGGCTGGAGGTGACGTCAAGTGTGTTATTAAAGATAAACACGGCCAGATGAAGCGTGAACGCAACGAAATGGAATAGACGAAATCCAGGGTCTTTGCATTATTCAGACAGCGCTTCAGTCTGAGGCGATGGCATCCAAATAATATCACAGTTTTGCTGCCGCACTTGGCCAATTTTGTACACCATAAAACTCGCTTTTTTATACAACCAAGTTGGTAAACAAGCAAGCTGGCCATCTGATGGCAAGGGACTATAGTCATCTATAGTACATGTGGTTTCTGCAAGATTTGCAATTCCACAACCCCTACAAGGTCGCCATAACAACAAAATTATCCACTAAACATACGTAACATAAGCAATGATGTGATCTGACGATTACCGGTAATATAGCCAGTTCCTCAGTTATTAAAAAGTCCTGCCCCCTAACCATGATCGCTCAAAACAAGATTTAAACTGCGCTGAGAGCGGGATGGCGCTATACGCAGCAAGAGCGGTGTCTCTGTTTCAATATTGTTTTAACCTTGCTATAAGCGATCATGGTTAGGCCCCTGGTGATGCTCGCTTCCGCCTTCGGCCTTATCGTTACTTACCATCAGGTGACATGAAGGTCAAGAGATTCCTTATCGTATGTGAAAAGATCTATATGAACATAGCCTCTAAGTGCGAGCTGAGCACAGATACACTCGAAAAATAATAAAAGTGACATTGCATCATCATCACCTCTATGTCTTTATTCGACTCTTTTGTGGGATTTGCGCAACACGTTTTCTTCTTCCATTCATCTATATCATACATCATCTCAGCACTGATATTCTCCACACGCATATCCTTCTCCACGCAATCCATCCACACTTTCTTAGTCTTTCTCTAAGCTTACGTCTGTCTGCATTCGTATCCACAACTCTTATGGTAATATGACTCTCATCTCATACCTCATCATCACATGCCCGTACTATACCACGCTAACCTGTAGTACTTCCGTAATTGTTAATATTCTGTCACTGGTGGTACCACGCTAACCTGTAGTACTTCCGTACTTCTTAATATTCTGTCACTGGTGCTACTTTCGAACTTCCGCTTAAAAGTGACATTGCATCATCGTAAAAATATCAACCGCCTTGTTTATTAACCCCACGCTAAGGACTTACTTAAAACGAATGACGTTCCACCTTAAGCTCTGCAGCACGACTCAAACACAACCTTACGGGTAAAACTCAGAGTCCGCTTTACTCTGTCCCAAGATACGAAGGATAACGGGATGACAAGAAAATCTTCGGCCGTTGTTTCAGTTGACGCCTTGAATGTCAAGCCTTCCGGTGATTGATGCGGTGTCCAAGTTTTACAGAATTTATCAGGTACCAAGATTGGAGTGAAATAAAAAAAATATAAAAAAAATTAACGCCCCACCTGTTACGTGGCGCCATTAATCATCGGTAGGCAATCGCCAGGCAACATTCATCTTTATTATGAGCGCACTGTTCGAGTAGGGTGGGGCTGCGCGGCTGTTTGCGCGGATAGTCCTAAATAAATACTTGGAACTTAAGTCGAGACTAGCGCGCTTAAATTGATAGAGGGTCCTTACGCATTAGTTGATTAGGGCTGCGCGAGTTTTCTTTCTGTTTTACTCGAAATAATATTTTTTTCGTAACTTCAAAGATGATTCAAGAGGTTGGTAATAATCAAGTTTTAGAGAGCACTCATACATCTTAGCCATTGATATTATGATAAAAACTATCATAATCATATTGTGTCGCTTTTTTACAAAATAAGAAACATTGTTTTTTGCTCGTCATGATGGCGAACGATAAGGAATTTTATTGAGATTTTGCAAAAATTTATTACTATTTAATACCCTTACTATCCGAATTGGTACTTCGCTAATTATAATGTAAGGCGATAAATTGCGATAAGTAAAGTGAGCTACCAATTTAGCATCACAATTGTGCTAGAAATGAGCATTATTTAATTTTACCGAGATCTTTCAAAAATAACCGTTTAAAACGTCATCTTAATTCTTGTTAGCGGCCCTTAAATTTAACTTATCATCATCACTAATCTAATAATTAATATTAGTAAATCAAGCTAAATAAAGCTATTCTAAAAATAATGTAGTATTTGCTTTTTTATTGTAGAAGGTTCATTGTTGTTTCATAATCACAACTCATAATATACGTCCCAACTACGAGGTTCGAGCGTACGTTACCTTAAGATGATTAGGCTTTAGTCCACGCTGGCCCAGGATGATTGGTCGACTTCACGTACACCACTGAACTTCTTCGAATATGTAGGTATGCAGGTTGCCTCGATGAGTTTTTCTTCACCGTAGGTGTGTTGAACAATGTACATAATATGAAATTCGGAAAACGAAAAACACATTGGTACATGGCAGAATCGAACTCCAGATCTCCCGATTCTGGCAATGCTCTGTCATGACTCTGCCTGACCATGCCATATTGTTTGAGATAAATACAAATTATTATTCCAACAATTAGAGATTTTAAAAAATACAGAACGATTCATAGAAAACCGTGTATGCGTGCGTGTGTGGATGTGTGTGTATCTGTAGACAAAAAAATAATTATTTTACTAAGTAATATTACAGATGGTTGCTCTGGAGTCAATCATTCAAAACCTAAAATCCCTTGATTCATAACTTCTCAAGCAGCTAAATGGGCTACCAAGTTGCAGAGGAGAAATGTATAATATCCGCAAAATTACTAATTCATGGTAACACTGTTGGGCGTAATCACCCGTAAACAACAGCGGCTAATAAAATAATGGCAAACAAGGAAATTCGTGTTTTGGACTACGCTACCCGCCGGGAATTACGTCCTAACGTTTACCCTAATCGTTCTATCTTAATAAGATTCCTAATTATCTTTATATTATCAGCTAACACATGTTTAATGAAATGTACTTTATCGTTATTTTCCTAATGATTCATATTCAACGGTAAAGTGAACCCCACCTTTCGCTGAGCTCGGACAAGTCCAGTCCAGTATTTCTGCGATTTTTACAACTGAGGGCTAATTCTCGCAGAATTCGTAAAACAGTTCGAATTCGGTCCTTTTTCTTGAGCGGTAAACACAGTTCAGCCGTTCAGAAGACAGGACAGTTGAGTTCTGACATTTTTTTAAAAAAGTCGTAATGTCTCGAGTGGTCGGGAGTAGTTGAGACGTCAATTCCGGTATGATTTTTATATATTTATTTTTATTATCTTTTTTTATTTTCAATTAGAAACATTAGACCTTTTTTGTAGAATTTAACGTAGTATAAATTATTAAAAGCTCTACTTTGCATACCGTATCAGTGTATACAAAGAGGTAATGCTGTTGGCGTTTTGTGCACGGTGCTATCTGGCAGCGGTCTCATAGAGTAAGTTTTGTATATTGTTTGTATATGTTATTATTAATTTTGTTTATAATATAATTAATTGTTTTTAGTTTAATATTAAGTTTTGCATGTAGTTTTAGATTGTTATTCTTAAAATAATTATTTATTTATTCAAATACTTAAAATTTTATTTAAGGTTTATTTAACTAAAATAAATCATTATATCGTGGAAAGATAAAGAAGCGCAAAACCGATCCTACCACTGAAGACAAGTCAAGCGACGTTCCTTCAACATTGGCAAAGCTCCAGATGAAAAATTTGTTATGTTTGTCGAGCTGTGATTACTGCTCGAGTAAATAATTCGAATTCGACTTTTTTCCATTTCGCCAGAATGAGCCCCCAAGGTAGTGATTTTTTAACTCGGCGATCGTAAGCAAATCGGATGATTTGATGAAGAACCAGGCGAAGGTCGCGTTCAAAACGGAACTACTGACACATTCATGCTGGCTGGGCGTTCTAAAAATTAAAATTAGAATAGTATTACCACAATATATTGTGGTATTACTGCCGCGCTCGCAGATGACAATTAATTTTAATGCGTCATCAAGTGACTTGTCGTCTTAAAGCTTTATCATGGAATAATGAGATAGGTTTATTTTAAGGCGGAATTAATAATTAAAGGGTGTTATTTAAATGGTTAGCATAGTATTCGTATTAATGTGAGCATAAAAATATATTCTGTGAGCAGAAATAGCTAATTGATCAGCAACTCATGGCCAGCAAACATTCCAAAATCAATCAGCAATTTATGTCATTCTGGATGGCTGTAATTATTTTTGTACAGCATATTAATTATATAAACTGCAATGAGCTGCTCCTGTTTAATAAAATTTTGGTTAGCACTCAGATAGTAAGCAAAAAAATTCATTTTGAGCTGCATATAAAAGTAGCAAAAATACTTGTCATGCGCAAAATGGGCGCATTCCTTATAAATATTATTTAATTTATTTACTAGAGTGTTAAACTTAAACCTAAACACAAATTGCCTAATAACGTTTGGCCTAAAACACATATCACCTAAAAACAAAATGTCTAATAACGTTTAGCGTACCTAGAATCATGAAATTTGGCAAGAGAAAAGGAAGCACATACTTCCAGAGATATGAGCATTTGAAATTTGAAAAAACTAACCTCAAAATTAGCCGTTTCCACAAGCAATAAGTATGCATAGAGTCGAGAATACACATAGGTAGTTTTCCAATTACAGAGCATAATGCGACTCAGTGGCGCACAATGCCGAATTATGCTGATGCTTAATTGGAACGTGAATTAGTTTTCAAATGCACCAGCAGAGTGCGCTAAGTTCAGTGTTGAAAAAAAGAAATATGCATAGAGTTAGCAATAACCTCATTAATGTGTAAATAATGTGGTATGCATAATAATTGGTTGAAAACTATTTACGGTTATTTTAAGTAATTTGGATTTTGATTATTTCATTACCATTTTTTTGTTTTGAGTAATTTTTGTACCTTCATCCATACTTATATTTATTTTTAACACAGTTTGAATTAACTTTGATTATTTCAAAAAAACTACAATGAAACGAAAGCTTTAAAAAATTTTCAACAATAAATAATATTACTAACGATTATATATAAATAAAACATTTCGATCAATGCCAACTTAAAGAAAAAACACTTGTTAATTTTCTGTCACTGAGTTGGTATCGATTGCACGCATCAACCGAAAACATTGCTTTTGAGAGTGCTCGATTGTGCGAAGTGTTGCTGTAGTTGGAACATTCAACGTTAAGCATTATGCCGCATAATGCGCTCTAGTGCGGTAATTGGAAAACTACCATTAAGTAGTTTCTGGCGCTTCGCCGGCCGCTGCCGCGGCACGCTCGCGCGCTTGGTTCATGTTCAAACCTGAGCTCGTCGCTTCGCTCCTCGCTACCTATTTTTTTGACCCGCCTACAGTATCTACATACGCTTTGACGTTTCTAAACTTTTTATTTTCAAAAAGAGGCTAAACGTATTAGGCATTAATAAAATATTTTTTTTATTGTTATAAAATATAATTAGTTATTTTGTGCAATCCAATTAGTTATTTTGCTCACCATGTTTTAACTTAGCAAACCAATCAAATACACTGCTTATAGACATGTTTTCTCTGCTGATCAATCATGAAATCTTGCTGATCAAGTAGTTATTTTGCGGACCAAGTAGTTATTTTGCGGACTTAATGTTTATTATGCAAACTCATGTTATTGTAAGCTGCCTATTTATGATTTAATTTTTAACCATTATCAAAATTATTTGCGGAACAAGGATTGCTGCCTGATTTTTTTTGCAAACAAAATCTTTGTATGCCGACCAAATTATTTAAATGCGGTTTTTTTGTGGCTCGCCAAATTTTATCATTGCTAACCATTTAATTATTTCTCATAATTAAATGATGTGTTTGAGTGTAGCAGTTAATTCAAATATGACTTGAAAGAAAGCTCCTTCGAATTAAACTTTAAACAATTTTTTCCTCCTACATTTTCATATAGGACGTATGAAACTTATCAGCTTTATCAGAAGTAGGTATATTATACATTCACAATAACATATGTCATTACCATACAAGAAATGAAGAAGAAATTTTCAATGGTATATTTGAAGTCGACCAATCCGCACTGGGCCAGCGTGGTTGACTAAGGCCTAAGCACCCTAACTTAGAGTAGGCTCGAGCCCCTCGGTAGGGACGTGTATAAGCTGTTATGATGATTACCATACAAAGCAAACTACCACTAAACTATAATCCGAATCTAATTCATAGACCTGAACCAAAATACTCATACGATCGCTTCCAGCGCAAACTTGAATGAATCGTTATTAATTAATGTTGAAACTAAATTCGATATCTTGAAATTTTCCAATTAACGTAGCATTTTCTCGTATACCTACATAATAAACACCTCGAAACATTTTATATACCACGTCAAATTAATTATGATTTCCATTAATTAAGCATGGATCAATTTACATGGACATATACGGCTTCTCTGCGGCAGCAGTTTCGAGGAACAATTCTTGAGCAAAATATTTTTATATTTCGTTCTATTCTTAAATAAGCCTTTGCCAATAAAATTTATAGAAATACCTATAACTTGTGACTTAAGCGCTCTTTCGAAGTCACATTCAATAAAGAGAAAATAACATACAGTATTCCATTAGATATTAGAGCATTTACTACCCTAAGGCTAAATGCTCTAAGCATAAGATGAATAGGCGTTGTCTTGTTGAATTCTTGTCTGTGACCTTTAAAAGTCTTTAAAAGTTAATCCATTGTCAATCCTAAGAACATTTATATTTCACAGGGTGATAGTATCAGACTGAAATATCAGAGTGCAAACAAAAACCTAAAGAGAAAAGTTACAGCTTATTAAATGTTTCAGTACATGTCTGCAGAGTCTGGTCTGTCCACCAGGTCTATCAGATTAACCGAAGTTTGGCAGTATATTACAAGTTGGGATTTATTTTTGCGCAAATAAATAGGTAAGCGTCAAATAAACGCCTCACTTCTTGGTAGTGTCGGCTCGTGTTTTGTGTTCATTGGGATTCTCTGTTCATTCTCTGAGTTTATGTTATTTCTTTTTGTTGTTCTAAAGTAGGTATTGTAATTAATTCGTTCGAATATAAGCTGTAATTTTCAAAAGCTACTTTACTTTGAAGGGATACCGGTATCTTGCATTTGGATAATCAATTCATATGAAACTACTATGTAATCAGTGCGAGACGATCGACGCAAGGTCATTGGGAGCACTATGCACCTTAAGAGGATTGTGAAGTAATCGTGCGCGGCGCGAGTAGGTATTTTCTAAAATGCTATCTGTTTCACACCGCTCGGCCTCCCGTCTGGCGTTTACACCACAAATACAACACGCGCAAATTCTCACGCACACAACGACAGCAGCGCGCAACTCCTCGGCGCGAGAACTCGAGATCATTATTTTACCGTTTGTAATGTTTTGCGTTGCTTAGGTATTCCTGACTGCCTTTCCGCTCGCAACTTTGCCTTCGTTATTTTCGTTTTTCGTGAGGGAATTTTGTTTTCCCGTATGAAAAATTATTTTATAACCTTATATTACTCAGTGATAATGTAGCATTCTATTAGTCAAAAAATTTTTTAAATCAGCCTAGTAGTTTTTAAAAATAAAAAATAATAATAAATAAAAATAGCTTTATTTCTAAAAATCATTTTAACAATAATTACGCCGAGACTTCCCAGTGAGCTAGTTTTTGAGTTTATTCATTACAAACAAAAATACAAATCTTCTTTCTTTATAATATTTTAGTAGATAAGTTTCGTAAATTATTTCAGTATTCCTTTGAAATTTATAGTGTAGGCACTCACTTGGTATCCCTACCAAGTCCTACTTTATAGGACTGAGCTGTTATTTGTTATGAAAGTACCTATCTATCGTACATTTACCTGTCTAAAGAAAATGACTTTTTGTAAGATGAGTGTTATACTGAATTCAAATGATTTTCATTTGAGATGTGAATCAATAATGGATCCTTTTATGAAAAAAATAAACACTAAACATAAAATGACATTAAGGGTCTATTTCACAATCAATAAGTAAGTTTTGAATAGCTTACTTGACAGATTCTTTGACATATTTTTCATATAACAACCGTCAAATCATATGTCAAGTAAGCTATTCAATACTTACTTTTCGATTGTGAAACAAGCCCTAAGGGTCTGTTTCATAATCAATAAGTAAGTTTTGAATAGCTTACTTGACAGATTCTTTGACATATTTTTCATATAACAACCGTCAAATCTGTCAAGTAAGCTATTCAATACTTACTTTTCGATTGTGAAACAAGCCCTTACAATTGTTTAAACAAGAACAGACCTCTTGTTAACTTAAAAATAAATAACAAAAAATCTATTATTTTAGATAGATAAATTAATACTTTTACATACAAACTAAATAGGAGCAGGGATTTAAAAAATATAAAGTAATAATTATGCATCAAATAAAAAATTCCTCTCATTTTTATACACTAATCTTGGGTAGTTATACTAATAGTCTTAGAATTCTAATTTTTACCACCTCCGTGGTCTAGTGGTTGAGGCCACCGGATGTTGATCGGGAGGTCCGTCCGGCGGGGTTCGATTCGTCTGGTTCGTCCGGACTACAAAAACACTGAAAAGTTAGAAATAATATAAGAATAGGTACAGACAACATCACACATCATTATTGAAGACGGTGCCAAATTTTAAGTCTTTCTAGGAGATCATCGTTTGGCACCGACTTCAATATAAAAATGTAATGTTGTCTGTACCTATTCTTACACTATTTTTAACTTTTCAGTGTTTTTGAAGTCAGTTTTTATTTTTTGTATAATATTTTTTTGTTTAACTTTTTAGTGAAAGAAACCCTAATTAAATTAGGGTATCCCTCGATTTTCATAGGATCCCATCATCAGAATCTGACTTTGGTGACCTAGGGACCACCCTAGGAGTATACTCTACCGAATACAAAAATAATTTTGAAAATCGGTCCACAATTGGCGGAGTAATCGCGTAACATACACACAAAACGGTTGACACGGTTAGCGCAGAGGTCGAGCGATCGCCTACTGCGCAACAGGTCGCGGGTTCGATTCCCGCACGGGACAGATGTTTTGTATGGCCTACTGAAATTTGTTCCGGTCTGAGCGTATGTGCATGTGATATTCTATGTTTGTAACTGCACCCACGACACAGGAGAAAATCCTAGTGTGGGGCGACGTTTTTCTAAAAAAAAACACGTTGGACGCACCTAAAAATTTAAGGATTTCCCTCCATTTTTATGGGATCCCATCATCAGATCCTAACTTTGGTAACCGTGGGACCACCATTGGAGTATAATCTTGAGAATACAAAAATAATTTTGAAAATCGGTCTTCAATTGGCGGCGTAATCGCGTAACATACACAAAAAAAAAACATACGCATCGAATTCAGAAACTCCTTTTTTGAAGTCGGTTTAAAAATACCTATTAGTATATGTAATCAGCTGCTTTAAATTTTATGGCTAAAATGAAAAAAAAACTTCAAGCCGTACGAAGGGTGCCTCTTTCCCATATATGCCTACCCTGCCTACCCTACATACTCGTATATTATTTAGGTACTTTGTCGTTTGTATTTTTTATACAATCGTAGATTCCATAACGCGAGTAAAACCTTAGAGCCCAGCTTTAGACGAATAAAATTAAAATAAAATAATATTAAAAATAACGCTACTTGCATAGTCTATTACACGTTTTTAGCTGCTCCAACTTCATACATTGCATAACAAATACCTATCACAAGAAACAAAATACGAATTTATTTTGAGTTGGTTTCTTTATGGCACATATTTATTATAACAAACAACTACTTACATACTTACATTTTTTCCTTTTTTGGTTTTGGGAATTTACAGTAAAGTTAACAGGCTACAGGCTGCTAACCCTTAAATAATGAAATTTGTATTGAAATAAAATCTTTAAAATAAAACACTAAAATCAATAAACGTATTCAAAAAGATAATTACTTTTTCATGTATAAGGTATTTGTGAAGATTAATAGTTCCGACTTGAGTAATAACTTACACTATTGATCGATATATCGATATTACTTTCTCCTCCCTAGGCGACAATAACTACGATAACATTATGTCACATCACTATCACTACATTGTACCCCTGCCCCCGACCCGTATCGTGTGATAGAGAGAGTTGCAAGAAATGGTCGAAATTGCCTACAATTCCTGTTTGAAATATTGTTTCGGGCGATAACTGTTTTACCCCCCTAAACCTTTATGAAATTAGACGCTTTTGGTGTCATTAGATTCAGTATACCTTAATCTATGTTTGTACATAGATTTGCTTTTTTTGGAATTCAGTATAATTTAGTCAAAAAAAGACAAAAATGCTCAAGGTAGTTTTTAAGTCGAAAATATAGATATTTAGATGCTAATAACTTATATTCTGAGCAATATTTCTTCAAAATCAAAACGTACAAACCTAGTTTTTCATTATATCTACAAGATTTCCAAAAAATATGAAAATTGGACTATGTTTAGAGGGATAAAAGCGTTATCGCTTTTTGTATGAAAATTTACAGCTTCACAATCCTCTTAAGATAATTTTATAACAGGAAAGCACGCTGGTTCTCAACGCACAGCTCAAGCCACAAGATGACAAGATGGACTGGATTGAAATCTGGCATACGTTATAGTCATTGATGCTGGCATACGCTGACTGTACGGATTTTTGAAAATAAGTTGAGTTTTTGAGTTTAATTGAGTTAACACAGGGGATGAAAGTTTATATGGAATTTCGTTACTTTTAAAGCTCGAACCATAACAGTTTGTATTTAGGCTAATAAATGCAAAAGCGTTAAGATTTGTTTTTGAGTTTTAGTACATTTAACTTTTAACGGGTTGTGTTTTTGTTTGAGTATCATATAATACTAAAACTGTTTAACATTAACGATACTTTCCTTGCGCGTGTGCTTTATAGTCTAGATTTGTTTTTACTGCGGCGAAATAAAGAATTAACACGGGCAAAACGAAAAACTAGCGGGAGGAAAGTTAGTGAAAATTAAAAAAAAAAAGATTAACGTAAAAATATATAATATAATAATAATATAACATCAAAAACACAAAAAAGTCAAAAATAATATAAGAATACACACAACATCATTTTTTAGGGTTCCGTACGTCCGAATAAAAAACGGAACCCTTATAGGATCACTAGTGTGTCCGTCTGTCTGTCGGTCATAGTTAATTATCTCCGAATTTACTAGACCGATTAAGTTGAAATTTGGTACACATATCAATTTCTGTGACCTAAACGCAGAGGTGTGACGTGAATAGATGAAATCTGTATAAGGGAGGTAATTTTTGGGGGGAAGGTGGAAAACTAAAATATATTTTTTTTGAATACTGCATTGTGCGATAATAATATATCAAATGAAAGGTCTTGTTGTGAAGATCTTAAATGTATTTTTTGTAATTTTAAAATAAATGGTTTCCAAGTTATGTGGGAAGGCATATTTTTCAACTCCAATGTTAATTTATCTAGTCAATAGTACGGAACACTTCGTGCGCGAGTCCGACTCGCACTTGGCCGGTTTTTTTTATTTTCAAGTCAAAATAAAATTGAGATATTGTGTGGATAGTTATATTATTTCTTATTTTTTGGGTTTTTGAAGTAGTTTTTTTTATATTTTTTTTATTTTAATAACTTTAGTAGATTTAATACCAACTCACTAAAGTTGCTTCAAAGAATTCAACTAAGGGTCAATACGTGCCTATTGTGTTTAAAAAACATCAAAGTCCTAAAAGTCAAGGATGCTTTCATCATCAGCTCGACCCATGACTACCAGATGCAAATACCTGAATACTTTCAAAAAAAACCTGAAACAAGTTAGACGTGCCTATAAAATTTAAGGGTCCCCCCGATTCTCATGGGATCCCATCGCTAGATTCTGACTTTGGTGACAATGGGACCAAGGTTGTCACTTGAAAGTTTTTGCTTTCAGTTTAAAATCAAATAACTCTGAAAGTATTGGGTTTCCAGGTCTCAGACAAGCACTGAAGGTCCATTTAGTATCTAACGTATATGCCCCTTAAATGTTATTGGGGTGTTCAGTTACACCCGGTATTTGTTTAATGGCCATTTTCACCAACCTCTTCTTAGCTTTGGGTACTTTTAGGTGGCATGCTGTTACATTCTTTTCATTATAGACAAAAAGTGACAGCATACATCTTAGGGGCTTCCTAAACTAAGTTATAGTTGGTGAAATAGGCCATTAGACCGTTTGTTATCCAAATTCATAAATAAAAAAAATAAAATAAAATTGGCGCACAATTGCACATACAATACATGCTCATTACATAGATAGGCGACCCTAGCGGGCTAGCGAGTCGCCTACCTATATTTTTGTTTGTAACTTTCGGTAACTTTCATTTTATGGTGTGCAATACGGAATAGTGAAATAACGAAAAATATCACAGAGTGACCCTTACATATTATAAAACAAAGTCCCCCGCCGCGTCTGTCTGTCTGTCTGTTCGCGAGAAACTCAAAAACTACTGCACCGATTTTCAAGCGGTTTTCACCGCTCGATAGCGTGATTCTCGAGGAAGGTTTTAGTATATAATTATTTGACGACACGGTTAGCGCAGAGGTCGAGTGATCGCCTACTGTGCAACGGGTCGCGGGTTCGATTCCCGCACGGGACAGATATTTTGTATGGCCTACAGAAATTTCTTCCGGTCTGGGCGTATGTGCATGTGATATTCTATGTTTGTAATTGCACTCACGACACAGGAGAAAATCCTAGTGTGGGGCGAAGTTTTTTAAAAAGAAAAAAAAAATTGTTAAGTTTTAGTATTTATTTCTGTGTACATTAACGATATTTGTTGAAGATGTCGGGAAAAAATAAATATCGCGACATCTTCAAAAACGTGAGAAAAGGCGAAACGTAGTTCGCGGGCACAACTAGTTGATAATAAAATTCAATGCCTTCTGCCTGCCTCCGAACTAATATATTCCAATGAGTGTAAGAGTTTGAGTTGCAACAACTCTCGCAATATCTAGGTCGTATTTGCTTTGCAGGAGACGTATCAAGTTATGAGACCGACTGCTGCTATGCGAGGACTAAACGTCTTATTAATTTTGAGCTCTACATTTTCATCTGAAATTCTCTTACGAATTAGCATGTTCTCGTGTGAATAGACACTTAAGGTAAATGCATTAAAAGGTGAAGTTTGCAAGTGAGTTAACTAATTTTGTATTTAAATTAATTTTATATTAACTGTTTATCTACACTTAGAAAATAACGTGTCCTGATTCACTGACAGATTCATCCTTTTTTAGCCGACTTCAAAAAGGTTTTCAAATCGATTTTGATGTTTTTTGTGTGCTTGTTACCTCATAACTCCGTCATATATGATGTATTAACCGATTTTCAAAATTCTTTTTGTATTCGAAAGCAGATACTCTCAAGGTGGTTCTTTTGTCACCAAATCAGAATCTGGTGATTGGATCCCAAGAAAATCGAGGGAAACCTTCAGAGGTGAAGTTTTATATATTTTTCCTGAATCTATTCAGGTATTTATATCTAGTAGTCATCTTCTCAAGGATTTTTCCACTTTGGTGAGCTGTTGATTGATTTTTAACTTTTGGGAGAAACTGGAGATAGGTTAGTTTTTTAATTTAATAGGCACGTATTGACCAGGAGTTAAAAAGAATACCTTTTAAGTCGTTTTGTTGAGCTGGTATTAAATTTACCTACTAAAAACAATATCAATAAAATACTAAAAGGAAAAAAATTAAATATAAGAATACTTACCTACACACAAAAATTTATTTTTATCTATCTATATATATAGATAAAAATGCATTTAACTCGGTAGACTTTGAAATTTTACTAAGCATTCTCGGATCGTCTCACATCTCCGACTCTGCATTACCGTGGTTCAGATCCTATCTTTGTGGTCGACTGCAATGTGTCAAAACGGAGGTATCATCATCAGGGTGGCGTGAATTACTTGCTGGCGTGCCGCAGGGAGGTGTTCTGTCCCCGTTGCTTTTCTCGTTGTTCATTAATCGAATAACCCAAGTTATCAAAAGTTCCTTCCATTTATATGCTGACGATCTTCAGTTGTATCGTCACTTCACTGTTACTGAAGTATCCTCAGCTATTGCAGCCATGAATGCAGATCTGGCAGCTGTTGGTAATTGGGCCAAATCTTTTGGACTTTTAGTAAATCCATTGAAGTCGCAAGCAATTATTGTGGGCAGCAACCGTCTAAGGGTTCGTTTGAGTCAACCATTGGTCCCAATCTGTTACAATGGTATTATTATTCCATACACAAATAAAACGCGCAATCTCGGTCTCGTTATAGATTCTGATCTCTCTTGGTCGGCGCATGTCGCCGATGTCAGCAAGCGTGTACACTTTACATACCATTCACTAAAACGGCTTCAGTATTTCTTGCCATATGAGACTAAAGTAATGCTAGCCCACACTTTGCTGTTACCGCGACTTGACTATGGTGATGTTTGCTTCCTCGATGTAACTGAAGAGTTGCAGAATAAACTGGAACGTATACACAACCTTGTCATTCGATTTGTCTTTGGCCTACGCAAGTGTCCGAATACCGTTCTCGACTCATGTGGCTCCCAATCAGACAAAGACATGAGTGGCATGTACTCACTTGTACAATATCCTAAGTAATCCCAAATTTCCCCACTACCTCCGTTCCCGGTTCCATGACCTGTCGCCTTTACCGTATCCTCGACGTACGTGTATAACTAAAACACTCCAGCAGCCCAATGGTAACACGCGATTTTTTGCAAATTCTTTTACCGCAACAGCTACGCGCCTGTGGAATAAACTACCTGCAGATATCCGCGAGAGCAAATCCGTAAAGGCATTTAAATTTAAGTTAAAAAAGCATTTGTTAAATCTATCCCCATAAGCACTATGTTATTGATAAAGTATATATATATATATATATATATATATATATATATATATATATATATATATATATATATATTATCTACATAGATTATTATTTATTTAGGTATTTATTGATTATTTATATTTGTAGAACAAACATATATTATTTTTTATTTGTTTCATGAGAATTTGATTAAGTATATCCATTGCATTTTATCTTTCCCGCATTTTATATTTTATCACCTAACACCCAGTGAGGTTGGCTGGAAGAGATCTCTTTCAGAGATAAGTCCACCTTTGTACATGTCCTATCTGTTTTTTGTTTTCCAGTAATTTTTTTATGTGCAATAAAGAATATATATACCGGGTGTAACTGAACACCCCAATAACATTTAAAGGGCATATAAGTTAGATACTAAATGGACCTTCGGTGCTTGTCTGAGACCCGGAACCCCAATACTTTCAGAGTTATTTGATTTTAAACTGAAAGCAAAAACTTTTGAGTGGCAACCATAATCAGCTCTTCACACAAAAGAAATTGAAACACAAAATAACACATGACAGACGTGAGCGTAGTATTCCTCATACGCTTACGTAGAGCTGTCGGCACTTAATACCAAAAAATAATTTATTAAGTTTGTATGACGTGAGCGTAGTATTCCTCGTACGCTTACGTAGGGCTGTCAACACTTAATACAAAAAAATAATTTATTTAGTTTGTATGGGAAAAACAAGTCGGTTTGTTAGCCCTAATATTATTCCTACAGTATCTCTACCTCTAGTGGATACATACCCTTAAATGTTATTGCGGTGTTCAGTTACACCCTGTATATACAAATAAATAAAATTGAAATGTCTGTTTGTAATGTTAAAATAACAAGTTTTTACTAAATGGGTATGAATGTACATCGGGTACCAATAACAAAAACAAAAAAAAAATTCTGTCTGTCTATGTTTGTTCCCGCTAATCTCCGGAACGGCTGGACCGATTTTGACGGGATTTTCACTAATAAATAGCTAATTATTAGTGAAAGTCCCGTCTTTATCAATTAATTGCCTACAAAAATCAAAATGCTGCCAAAAGTTACATTTCCACGCGGACGAAGTCGCGGGCACAGCTAGTATTAATATCTAATTATAGTGTCAGTGGCGTCGATATAATTACACAATTATTATATTTACAAGCGATACTTCGGGAAAGTCTTAAAAAATGTATAAACAAACTGATGTATGTTAAGGGGACTGCTGACTGATGGCTTATTACCTAATTTGCTATATCAGTAGGTATGGCTATCGCTTTAATTAGTGATTACATAAGACTTATATTTCAATAAAGTTTTAACTTATGCAAAAGATGATTTATATACTTCATAGCTGCCGATCAGTGAAGTCAAGAAAATAGGGGATTGATGTTCTATTGATAGCACGGCCCCATACTTTAGCGTCTCAAGCTGCAGCGCCCAATTCGAAGGGCAATTCATCAATCAAGCCGATTCTTCGGATGCTACCCTTCAGGCCCGGAGAAAAACGCAATTTTAATTTTCGAACCTCAAACGGTTGATCAGCTAATAAATTATGCGAGAAATTAATCTAATGCAGTGGACCAGGGATGATTTATTGATGAGGGCAACAGGTGGCCCAATGAGCTGTGTTGCAAAAATTATTTCGTGGAACACTGTCTCACTTTATTTATTGCCCGATTCTAAGGTGACTTCATTCGGTCGAGTTACCAGGAGTCGACAAATTGCCGCACCTAAATCTTCTATGCCAGATTGCATATAATCATTGATCGGGGCTTGTTATTTCGACTTGACACGAGTAACTCCGGACACATCTATATTCTCGGATATAATATCCTAAAGTGGATTAATAGCCCTTCCCTTACCAAAAAATAAAGTGGACTGAGACCGAGTTAGCCGACTCAACCGAACGGTGAACGGGGACGTCATCGTCGTGTGTGCGTCTTATTTGTAATTTAGGCTATAAGGCGCTGTAAAATCATAGTTCTTTAAGCATCGGATTAAGATAAAGCGTTCAAGCTGCTTTATCGCTATTTTGCTACTAGGTAAAGTAAAGCAAACTGTGAGCGCACAAGCTCAAAGTGTCTGTTATTGTTTTGAATACGATTGCATCTGCAAGAATGAAAATAATTAAACTCTATATTTTTGTAGTGATTAGTTCGATGTGCTTTTGTGTACTATAGTGTAAATAAAATTTGGACGATAGTATCAATGTGGAAGCGAAGTTACATACCCACTAGTCTTTCTCGCTCCGTAAGGTTAAATCTCTCGGAACTCCCGGATATATTAAGAGGATATGGACATGTTAAGCGGATAAATATCCGTACTTGTAATGATATATGACATATATCACAATTGTTTACCGGAGTTAGTAAGTTCATACCTAATTTCGACGTTTGATGTAAGGAGCATCTGTCGAAAACAGTATCTTAAGATCGATCTTCTTGAGATGCAACTGTCAATACAAGCCCTAGTAACCACGGCGTCAACACGGTATCTTCAAGACGCAACTTCGAATCCCGACGAGGGCATTTTTTATTATCTTGATTTTTTAAAGAAAATTTGTCATAGAAAATTAATTTGGAATTAATAAACAAATCGCAAAGGCACACGTGTTAATAAAGCTCACAGCGAAAAACGTAGTCAGTACCAAATACCATTAAAAAGTTACAAATGGAACATACAACCCATTCTCAAGTGGGTCCCGATAGCTTGCTAGCGTAGGATGTCGTACATAGGAAATGAAAAGATAAAATATGTGGAGGAGTCAAATCCCCGGGCAGAGCTGTATTTATGGGCGCAGTATGAAAATTCATTTCGTTTTAAAATAACGCCTGAATGGGCCCGCCTTTGACGGCGGTACTTGAAGGCTTCGCTGTTCTCTTTCAATGGTTTTGTAAACGCGGCGAGTTTTAAAACGGTAACAGAGGTTGAAATTAATTATCAATACCGTTTGCAGTGACATTAGAACATTTATGGTGGTGCTATAGCTTTCCCTTTTGAGCATCAAAAGAGCTCTTTCCCGCTTGAAAACCCGCGACGAAATCATTTTTGCAGCGAGTAGCAAACCTGCAGCGAAAGCGGTTTGGAAGCTAGTACGAAACTCGCAGCAAATACGATTCTGCAACTGGTAAAAGTGATTCGAAATTCGAACACCACCTTTAAATTTTGCTATTACTCGGCGCTGAAAAAAATATATTCAATACTTTTTCTATTGTTAGGTACGAGTACCTTAGCCTCTTCTCATGTTGTATGTCTCACATGAGAGCAATTTTATAAATATAAGTTACTCACTTTGCTCAGTCTATCACTATCGCTACGCTCACGAATCAATCCTAGTCTTCTTCGCTAGTTCATGATTTAAACTCAGCATTCGCAGTTAAGAATAACTTTGCTTTCTTGTTGAACAAACGGTACAAGTTGTGAAACTAACTATTAAAATAAAAGAATACGTGAAATCTTTATATGGTTTTGAATTTAATAATTATTTTACTGAATAATTTATTTTTGGCAATTAATGTAGGTAGGTATATCAGACTATCAGAGAGCTAGTCACACTGTCAGTATAATGAGGTACGCTAAACGCTATCAGTCACCTCTGTTTCCGTCCCATCTTGAGAAATGAAATAAAATGAAATAAAATAATTTTCAACACACTTCCTCATAAAGTGGCTCTAATCCCATGGCAATTAGGCACATAATGACACCTATAATCAAACTGTGACTTTTTCATTACTATTATTCACGAGTGAGTAATAGTTCTTTTTAAATATTATTGGTTGAGTTACGCTTACACTTGCGCTAAAATGCTATCCGCGAAAAGCCCAAAAAAAAGAAATCTCATTTTTTAGTCTATGGCCGATGCGCGCGCATAGGAAAACTGATTAATTTTTCCCGCCATTACGAAACATTTTTCACAACTCGTCTCGTTTTCTCTTTTGAAGTTATTTAGTTAGTTATTAATTAAGATGTCTGCAAATACAATTTATGAAGAAAATGATTTATGTTGTACACCGCCCGATATAAGATGTGAAGCCCAGAACGTTATGGAAAGTTTACTACCAGAAAACTCAAAGGAAAAATATCTATTAGCGTACCAAAATTTCATACAATGGCAGAACAACAAGAATACGCAGTCTTTTTCAGAAAATGTGTTCATGGCGTACTTTAAAGAATTATCTTCTAAGTACAAACCTAGCTCTTTGTGGTGTATTTATTCAATGTTAAAAAGTACAGTCCGAACAAAGAATGGAGTGGACTTAAAAACATACTCGAATTTGTCAGCTTATCTAAAGAGACTATCTGATGGATTTAGAAGCAAAAAATCAAAGGTTTTATCATCTAATGATATTGAAAAAATTATTAAAGATGCTCCAGATAACCAATATTTGGCTACAAAGGTTAGTTAAATTAATTTTAATTAAATATTTAATAGCAGCTTGTGTTGTGTGTTGACCTTAATTATTGTTTCTTTTGTTTCAGGTTGCTTTAATATTTGGTGTAACTGGTGCCTGTAGGATACAAGAATTAACAAATATAACTGTAAAAGATATAGAGAACCATGGCCAGATGCTTTTAGTGAAGATACCTATCACGAAAAATAAAATACCTAGGTCATTCACCATACACGGTCCATTCTATGATATTGTTAAGAAGTATGAAAGTTTGCGTTCGACAAAAACAAAAAATGACCGTTTCTTTCTAAATTACCAGAATGGTAAATGTACCTGTCAGCCTATAGGTATAAACAAATTTGGTTCTATGCCTAAAGAAATCGCTAAGTTTTTGGGTTTAGTAGATGCTGAGAGCTACACTGGACATAGTTTCAGAAGAACTTCAGCTACATTGCTGGCAAATTCAGGAGCTGATATAATGACTTTGAAGCGACATGGCGGGTGGCGATCTAGCAATATAGCAGAATCATACGTAGAAGATTCCATACAAAACAAGAAGGAAATTTGTGCAAAAATCACAAAAAGAATTAAACTTGATTCTGAGACGCATCCTACTGGCGAAATATCAAGTACGTCCAATGATTGGATTTCACCTACCTACACGAATAATGAACCATCACAAATAACAATAGAACATGAAAGTATTTCAATAAATAATCTATCTGATGAGACCGCTATGTCATCAAAAATAGTTAATTATAATTTTACTAACTGCACATTTACTAATTGTTTCTCTAAGTAAACTTTTTATCTACTATGTAAAATGGTTTTTTATTTAAGTATTGTTTTATTCAGAAGTGTGTTGAAAAACGTTGTATGATACACGTGTGTATTGATGGTTACCGTCCTCGGCTTCTTAAGACCCTCGCCTGACGGCTCGGGCCTCAATGCGCCTCAGCGGTAATCACCAACATTACACACTTGTACCATAATGTACTATTATTTTTTATTTTTTCAAAAAACATGGTAAAATATTGTTGTTATGTTTGTAACGTCCTGTTCACAATGTTTTGCTATTCATCGCATGCAAATCACTTTCCCAACTCATGTTATATCTTATCATTCACATTCAACAACAAGAATTATAATGTCAATTATCAAAGTTTTACAATATTCAATGTCAAGTACGAGTAGTATCGACCGAGAATAGTAACAATGTATCCTGTTGTAATACATCCCCATCTCCTTATGGAATATTAACCACCAGTCAAAAAAACAGGTTTTCACTGTCCAGAAAAATCAGTCATCATCATTATCATCATCATCACAGCTCATATACGTCCCCACCGGGAGGCACGAGCCTACCCTAAAAAAAATCAGTGTCTCAACAAAAATGCATTGTTTTTATGATAACATTGGATAAGTATGGACCTCTCGCCAAGAACATGTAGTTCCTAAACCTACAACTCCCACAAGAATCTCAATGTAGGTTACCAACTTGTAACCCAAGATGTCAAGTTAAAATACCCAGTAATTTCACTGCTTATGTTACCCTTCAACCCGTAACACAGCAATACACACACCGCTGCTTTCACCAGAAATACTCTTTTTGTTTAGGTAGAAAAGAGTTAACAGTGCAGCAGACGTCTCAAGTACTAAGCCTCTCTATATTGGTTCGAGTTTCTGCTATATACAATCGTATGCTGAATTTATGATTTTAAGTATGATACTAATAAAAAAAATGTTCTCGGACAATCCCGCCTTGGCGATAGCGCGACCAGATGGTCGGGATAGCCCTGGCGTGTGAGTAGTGGTGTCGCATTGTGAACCCTAGCACACGCGCCCAGATAGGCAGGGGAACACCGGGGGATTTTTGTGGGTTGGCCTGGCACTCTGCTGGGTTAGCCCTGCACACGCCCGCTGTCTAGCCAACGGTCGGGTACGGTACGGTCACGCATTTCCCTTCGAGAAAAAAAAGGATGCTGTACAGCAGGTCGCGTCGCCAATAGCTGTAAGGGGTAAGGTTGGGAAGTTCCCGCCTAGTCGCGGTCCTAATTAGAGCGACATAAGGGTGTGTTTTAATCCTATGCTTATTCACTACAGTTTTTTGTTCACGAAAACGAGCTCCAATCAGAATGGCCGTGAAGTTTGTTAGCGAACTGCATACATCTGCGAAGAAATCCAAAGGTGTATGTGAAGTCGACCAATCCGCACTGGGCCAGCATGGTTGATTAAGGCCTAAACACTTTAACTTATAGTAGACTGCACATAATATTATAAGCTGTGTTATACATCATTAGTTGGTGCAGCTAAGTAGACTTAGACAATAATATCCTCCAAACAAAATGATCAACTGGGTGATTCCTCAAAAGTACTAAAGCATTTTACGAAATAATCGGTACACTACCCCATGCGACACTCATCTCCGGAGCTCCATAACCCTAATTACATTCATATGGAGTCGCAGCAAAGCCGACATTAATAAAGCCCATCTGCATTTATAAATCACACGATGGCGTGTTTTTCGGCTCGCTTCCACTGCTGGACGCCGCCGGTTACAAATCGCGTTAATGAGATAAAGACGCGATGATTGACGATTGTGAACGTGCCAAGCTAGTGATGGGCGAGATGCTTATCGATGAACATACAATACATAAAAATTAGGAAACGAATATCACCATTGAAAATTTGAGACATAAATAAATGAATAACCTGACATAATTATTAACGAGTTGACCTGCTCGTCCAACAATATAAGCAATCTATCCTTGTTGTTATAAGTTTTGTTCTGGTTTGATTTATATGGGTCTGGTGCTAGAGAGGGTATCAAAAACTTTAAGATAGTATGATATTTAATGCTAGCTTTTAATAAAAATATTTTTTTAAGAAGGCTTTGTAATGTAAAATTAGTTTAAGCTAAAGCCATCAACAAGTCTCTAAGCAATCCTAAATAAGTATGTTAAATCAAATGTTTGTAATCTAGTTGTTGTAAAAAAACGCATTTGAATGGCTTTGATGAGAGACTTGTACACTTCTTAACATCGGCTCCACTTTACGTATGCGCAATTTACAAATTATACGACTTTACGTAAGATTTAAATTGGTTTTTAAGAAGTAAAATTAATAGAGGTTCTCACTATAAGTATAATCCAATGAATTTGTATACCTTTCTAATTATACAGTCAATATGTTTGTCAAATACTGTCATGAGTGTGTCGTAATGATGTGATGAGGAATTTAGTGTGGAGCTTTAAATTTGTTGGTCACAAAAGAACTAAATAGCACCCAGTCTGAAGTACCAGAAAAAGTATTGTTGTAGCGAGTTAGGTCGAAAATGCAAGTTAATGAGAGTACTCAAAAATAACGTATAAAGCAAATTATTTTTTTATACAACTAAGTTGGCAAAAGCCGACTATCCACCTGATGGTAAATGGCTAAATTCATTAATATAGTCTTTAGTCAACATTAGTCTGGCAGCACGTCAGACTAAAGTTGAACTTGAGACTTTAGGTCACTCGTAATAGTGGCAGTTTTTCTAGTGTTAATGTAAAATTTGACGTGTGAGCAACTGTACATGCTGTTTATGAAAGATTCGCAAGTAAACACCCCCCACAAGGAGCACAGTATATGCTGTGTATGTTGCTAACATAAAATGCTGAAGTCACATTAATTGTACCAGTAATTGCACTACCTACCTTACTCTTCAAATCGCAGCAACCCAAGTACTGCTGCTTCTCGCAGAAATAGGTAGGATAAAAAACACCCACGCAGACGACTTCAGTACAGCCTCTCTTTGGTAAAAATAATAAGATGTATAAGTTGAAAAATATCTCCATTTATTGAGTATGGTACTCCGATGCCGAATGTTTCGAACAGATCGAAGTTTTCAGATTCTTTGTAATATCGAGTACCTACCGCAGTTTGTAACCGCTGAGCTGATTTAAATGCATTCGACTGGTCCCGGTCATAATAATTATTTAATGATTCCAAGTGAATTTATTTTGTCGAAAGTATATCCAACGATGACAAACTGTAAGGCCGGCTCCACACGTTGGCCCCAACGCCTTGGCGCCGGCTATACACGTTGGTTCCCATCGCTGGTACCAACTATAAACGCTCTCCCCAACGTTGGAGCCATTTTCTACATGAACACGTTGGACGAGAGGCGTTGGGGCCAACATTGGGGCCAACGTGTGGAGCCGACGTAACATATCGGACGATTTTTTGACAGCTACCTTCGTTTTCATCATCGCCAGCATAGTTTCGATATAATTGATGAATTTATTACATCACATTACACACATCGAATCACTGTAAAAGTGTAATCTTGTCTATGACTTCAGCTCAGATACACTCACTGCTGGATCATATGCTTTTTCACATCTAAAATATTTTTTTTGTTTTCAACACAATATCAACCAAATGCATTATTTAGTTATTGAAATTGTGCTTTATCTTCAGTTTTTATGTACGTCTCAGTTATAAAGTAAGTTTGTATGTTTGAAGAATTAGGTGCAGATAAAGTAGATTATTTTTAAAATAATCAGAGAACGACTTTATATTTTTCTTGGCAACGTTATTTCCGATACTATATTCATTCCTCATAATCTTTGAAAGCGTTTTATTTTTTGCGATAACGCTCAAATCCGCCGTTCAAGTTCAAAGTTTTTACCGTCTATTTTTCATTTGTAGAGACCCTTTATTCGTATAAAAGCCAAGCATTTAAGAAATTTTAATGAATGTCTTTGAAAGCGTACTGAAATTGTCAATTTAATTGGTAAACTGATAAAAGTGTAGAGAGAGAACCATTTATTTACTGGTTTTACATATCAGTATCGTAAAAGAAACTTTACATAGCTTACGTGACTGGGTGTTTCGTTAGAAAAAGGTTGCGACTAAGTACCTGTTCAGGCAATCACAGCCTGGGGCCCTATTTTCGAATCATTCTCCCGGCATCGAGTGCTCGTCAGTGTTCGGTTTCTACTTATTTTCGTTTTGTTTTCGACGAAAATCAAAACAATATTGATCTTCATCGTAATGTTCTATTGATTTTCATCGCAAGGGAAACGAAAATCAATAGGAATCGAGCACAGATAACGCTTAAAAAGCGCTCGATGCCGAACGAATGATTTTTTTTATTGCAGAAAGTTGGCAAACAAGCAATCTGCCCACCTGATGGTAAGTGGTAACAGTCACCTATAATACATGTGGCTCTTGTGCGATTCACAGCAAAACTGCAACCCCCACAAGAACCACAGTGTACGTTGCCAACTTGTGACACCAGATGTAAAGTCACAGTACCCAGTAATTACACTGCCATATCTTACCCTTCAAACCGGAACACAGCAATGCAAGCACTGCTGCTTTGCGGCAGAAATAGGTAAGACGGAGGTACCTAAGCAGACTGGTACAGGGTCTCCCTCCAGTAAGATTATTAAAAAATGGAGCCCCTGGTCCCGGACAAGACACGCATTACTAGCTAACCCGGTCCCGTGATGCTGTTACGGGACTCAGTACTTTACTATATGGATAGTTGTATTTTTTACTAGATGGTTACCCTCTAGATAGCCATATGTTGTATTGATAAATTAACTTACACTGCCATATATCAGAAATAGGAGCTATAGGAGTTTAGTGAAAATTATCATTGAATATTGTGCCACCGACCCTGTGGACTCGGCACTGGCCTTCTAATCAGGAGGTGCAGAGTTCGATACTGCCATGTATGAATGTGTTTTTCGTTTTTCGAATTGAGGACGGTACTCGGACTCGAACTGAGGAAAGACGTAATACTTGGCGCTCCGTAGATTTAAATTAAAAAATGGTGTAAAAAGTCAGTTTTTTGTGTGTTTGAAAACTACATCAAAACTGTTGGCGTACGTTGCTGTGCTGTGCAGTGTGATATGTGAAATTGAAAACGGATTAAATAAATTATCGACAAAAGAGTGTGATTTGAGTGGGGTAGTACGATATTGAAAATTACAAAAACAGACAAGACAGTCATCGTAATAAAGGACGGAATCCCATTATACTCAATCAGCTTGTAGAAGTTTACATTGCTAATTTTTGTCATCCCAATAAGTGGCTGTCTAGCGCAGGGGCTTAACTACTGGATTTAACTTTACGATTGTGACACACGAGTTCGAAACCTGCAACAGCCATTACGTTTTTTTTTTTTTAACTTTTTTTTTTTTTTTTGTTTTTACTATGTGTGTTTATTCCTTAACTCTTATTTAGTATCTTTGTTATTTCTCCATTTTCATTTTTATTATTTTTTATTATGGATCGGAAGAAGTGCACCAAATGTAAAAAAAGTATTGCTAAAGGACTTAACTTAACATGCGTGAAATGCAAACAAATATATGATATTGACTGTGTAAATGTATCGTATAAAAGGCTCCAGCTAATGGATACAGAAAACAGACAAAACTGGATCTGCTCACAATGTCGAACAAAAGAAAAAAACTGCGGTAGTAACACACCTATTCGAAAGATTCAATCCAATGAGAAAACTATATCGCCAAAGGCATCCTCACTTTCTAATAACAGTGCAATAAATATCCAAAAATATATATCGCCATCAAATGTCACTATAAGAAATAAACAAAAACAAAGAGTGATTCCAGATGCAGAGCTCCAAGGCATAGCAGCAACTTCGCGACCTATGTTACAAAAATCAAGATCTACTGATGAAATTAACGAAACTTGTAAATTTTTCAACGAAACAATATCGCGCAGTACTGAATCATTACACGACCTCGAGATAGTAAATGAAATGAAAAGTGAAATTGATAGCCTCAAACTAAACCTTGCAAGTGCTGAACATGAAATTGAAAATATTAACTCTGAAAACAACGAATTGAAGCACCAAATAAAAAATCTTACCCAGAAAATAAACTCTCTCACAAAGATTTGTATGACACCTTTACCGTCAAATAAGTCAAGGAATCGGCAATCAATCGGCAATCAATCAATGAGTCTCGGTCAAAGTCCTATGAGACAAACTCAAGTAGTAGAGTTGGAAAGAAAAATCATTAATATCCAGAATAATCTATTAGAAGCTAATGAAGAAATATTCAGACTAAATGAAATCATACAGAGGTTGTCAAATGATCTACAAATACAAGAAACGAAAAGCGACACTAAAAAGAAAGGGGAAAATAAGTCAAAACCTAAACAATTTTCAATACGAACAAATAGGAAAAGAAAACTTTGTATATTGTCAAATAACAGCCGACTAAAAATAACGCAAATGATGCAAATTGATGATTTTTATAGTCAATTTGACTTATGTCACTATATCTATACAGGATGCGGGATCCATATTCTACTGAAAGATATTGAAAATAAAACAAAACATTTTACAAGGGAAGATTATTGCGTGGTAATGATAGGTGAAACAGATTTCTATTATTCTCAAAAAGTCGAAAGATTAGTTGATATTATTCGCAATAAACTAGTACAAATTACTAATACCAATATCATAGTAGCTACACCAACATATATATGTGGAAAGATAATCTACAATTACAGAATTGAATTATTTAATAATGAGCTTTATGAAAAATGTGTTGACTTAAATAATGTTTACGTATTTGATTCAAATAAGGAACTTAATTTTGATATGTTTTCTAAGTTTAGTGGTAAGATAAACAAGAATGGGATTAAATGTAATCTTAATTACCTGGCAGAATTAATATTGACAATTCAAGATGATTGCCAAGATATGCAGTCAGTTATAAATAAAAATCAATTCTCTAATGAAGATGATATAGGTGAAGACAATGCAGAAAGTTCGGGGTTTTTTCTTTTACAATAAAATAAACGTTCTTCATCAAAATATATCCGGTCTAATAAATAAGAGTGATGAATTAGCTATTAACTTAGAACATTTATGCCTCAAAAAGATTCCTGTCGATGTATTATGCATAACCGAACATAATATGATAGAAGACGATAAGCAATGTTTAAGTTTACTAAATTACCAATTGGCAACCAGTTTTTGTAGAGAAAAAAGGCGCGGAGGCTCCTGCATCTTAATTAGAACAGGCCTTCAATACAGGGAGCTAGAATACATAATGAAATGTTCTGTTAAGTGTGTGATAGAATGTTGTGCAATAGAGTTAATTGAGTATAAAATGATAATTGTATGTATATATAGAATTCCTGGCTCTAATATGGATATTTTTCATGAAAAACTAGAACATATTTTGCATAATATTTGTGGTAATAAAAAAAAGAATATTGTAATATGTGGTGATTTTAACATAGATTGTTTAAAAGCTTCTAAAAAGAGCCTAGATTTTGAATGTCAACTATTGAGCTATAATCTGAAACTTCAATTTTGCCAGCCTACGAGACTTTCGAGTTCAACCTGTTTGGATAATATGGCGCATAATATAAAGGGGTGTAAGGGCGAAATTATAGAACTAGCTTTGTCTGATCATACAGCACAAATATTAAAGTGTCCTGTCAAGAAAACTTGTATACTCAAATCATGGAAAGCTACATATAGAGATTATTCTATTGAAAACCTCGAGAAATTTAAAAAATGTCTAGAAAATTTGTCTTTTAACGAAGTTTACTGTTCTGATGACGTTAATAAAGCATATAGGCGCTTTTTCGATTATTATAAACTTTTTTATAAGCTTTGTTTTCCTTGGAAAACTGTTAGAAAGTCTGCCAAACAAAAACAAAAATGGATGTCTAAAGGCATTCGCTTGTGTTGCAGAAATAAAAGAAAGCTTTTGTGGTTATCTAGACGTTATAAAAACAATAATGAATACAAAGCAAAATTTATTAATTATAGAGATAAATTAAAAAAGATTATTAAGTTGACACGTCTTGTCCAAAACAATACAAACATAACAAAATCCAGGAATAAATCAAAAGCAACATGGCAAATTATTAATCAATCAAGAAATATAACACCCGGGCCACCAATATCATCCATAATAGTAAATAACAAAACAATTACAAATCCAACGGAAATCGCAAATGCTTTTAATAAATATTATATTGAACATACTAACCATAACAGGGAATCCTGTGTGAGAAACAAGTTTGGTAAACTAAATAATAATCTTAACTCACTATATCTGGCTCCAACAACACCATGTGAAATCTATAAAGTTATTACATCCCTAAAAAATACAAAGAGTGTTGGTATGGATGGAGTGTCTACTCTTACAGTGAAGTTTGTGAAAGAAATAATTTCGTTACCTTTAACTCATATAATCAACTTAATTCTTAGTACTGGAATATTTCCAAAAATTTTGAAGATAGCCATTATTAAACCACTTTACAAGAAAGGTGCTAGGGGGGATATAAAAAACTACAGGCCAGTGGCATTACTTTCCGTTTTTTCCAAAATAATTGAAAAAGTTATCTACAAAAGATTTTATTCCTTCTTCGACAATCATAAAATATTAGTAAAGGAACAGCGTGGCTTTCGTAAGGATATGTCTACTCAATCCGCTATATATGACCTAGTAGCAAATATTACAGTTAACATGGATAATCGTATTCCAACTTGTAGTATCTTTATGGATATGTCAAAGGCGTTCGACCACGTTGACCACGAAATATTACTTAAAAAACTAGAGTGTTATGGAATTAGAGGTATTGCACAAAATCTTATAAAATCATACTTGGAGGAAAGAATACAATACACGGAGTTAAATCAGTTATCTTTGAGTACTAAGCGAATGGAACGGTATAGATCCCAGGGAATGCTTATCAAGTTTGGAGTCCCACAAGGCAGTGTACTGGGACCATTACTATTCCTGACCTACATCAATGATTTGACTACTGCCTCTGAATATCCAATGGTTTTGTTTGCAGATGACAGTACCGTAATTATAGGAAAAGACGACTCAAAAGACTATGGGGATGAAATAAACAACACACTGAATAATTTAATAACATGGATGAAATCTAATAATCTAAATATAAATTTAAATAAAACTAAACTGATTCATTTTTCTCAAAGAGATAATAATGCACATAAAATAATTACAGATTACAACTCCACAATTATTGAAAACGTTAAATCAACTAAATTCCTTGGAGTTTACGTAGATAGCAATATGAAGTGGGAAACCCACTCAATAGAAGTTTGCAAAAGATTACATGTATATTCTTATGCATTACATAAACTAGCAAAAGTAACTAACAGAGAGTCAGTATTAACCGCATATCATGGGTTTGTCATGTCAACTTTACGGTACGGGATAATATTTTGGGGCAACTCATCATACAGGGAAATAATATTTAGAGCACAGAAAAGATGCATTAGATCCATTTGCAATCTTAAATCAACTGACAGTTGCTTATCCTATTTCAAATCCTTGAAATTAATGACATTTCCTTCTTTATATATTTTAGAAGTATGTCTATTTGTGAAATGTAACCCTCAGTTATTTACAAAAGTTAAACCAATAATAGGTTTAGGCCTCCGTCCTAGGAAACTTGGCATAGAAAAAACTTTATGTAGGACAGCATTAATGGAAAAAGGCTTTATTGGTATGTCATCGAGACTTTTTAATAAAGTTCCTAAATCAATACAAGATCTTGACCATCAAAAATTCAAAGATGTCCTCGGTGGTCTTTTACAAGAGAAGTGTTACTATAAGGTTGATGACTATGTTAACGATGTGCTCTCCTAGGCTGGTTATTATTGATTAAATGTAAAAATTGACCTGCTTAGTATATATTGCGTAGTACTGTTCCTTTATTGTAAAATGAAATTGTGTTACATATAAAAATTAAACTTTGTAATCAGTTACCTAATTATGAAAATTCGTATGCCATAAGGTAAATCGCAGTGAAACATTACAATTGTGCACCACCTTTATACACCTACGATTTATAACGAATAAAGTTTCATTTCATTTCATTTCATTTCATTTCATTTCAAGTAGTTACTACTAGTTACAGAATTCCATATGTATATTTGTCCGAAGCTCCTTCGGTGAAGGAAAACATCGTGAGGCAACCTGCATACATCTGCGAAGAAATTCAAAGGTGTATGTGAAGTCGACCAATCCACACTGGGCCAGGGTAGTTGACTAAGGCCTAAACACCCTAACATAGGGTTCTAATCAAGTCCCTCGGTGGGGACGTATATGAGCTGTGATGATTATCAGGAATAGATGACATTTGAATAGACATAAGCTCAAAAGTATAAAAAATACTAAAACATTCTTTAATGGTACTACCGAATTTTCGAAGTTGATAAATACAATATACCTATACATAACAAATGTACGACGCATAAATAAATAAACAAACTCTTAGGGCTCCCGTCTATTTACTTTAGTCTCGGGCTAGATAAAATTTAAAATAATAAAACAAACGAGGAGGCCCGCTCCGCCGAAATGGCACAGATACAAATATTTACTCGCGTCGAGCCTTTCCGGTCTGATAAACCGAACGGAGAATAAATAAATAGATTCATTATTTAAAGTGCGCAAACAACGTCGGGCGCTGGTCCGGGATCAGGGGGCTCGGCAGTGGTCCCCTGGCAAATAGCACGGTTATGGGATCGCTGTGTTTATCCGGGATCAACGATATATCGGACCCCGCCCCGCGAACTGCAATAAAAACCCTTTGGACCAACGGATGGCGGATCAGCATTTGAAGTGGGGATAATATGTTTAATAGTTTATTAAAGAGAAAATTTATTTCGTCCATTTTTTCATCTATCTATCGTATGTCACATTACACATAAACATGAGATCTTTAATTTCACTACTTAATATCGGTCAGGATTGGGCTATGCGTTAAATCTGTGTCCCAGATAGCAATGGCAAGTCTGTCAAACTTTCTAGTTTCCCATTGACAAACTTGCATGATTCTTGTTTTTTCCGGCAGTATACAATGTTGCAATGTACATACAATATTGCCCCCAACAAACTTTAAAAAGCGACAAATTTGTTTGGGCGATATTGTATGTACTAATGTACTACATTGCGTTATTGAAAAAACAAACATCATGCAAGCTTAAAACAAACATCATGCAAGCTTGTTGATGGGAAAATAGAAAGTTTGATTCAAACTTGCCTCAAGTGTTGGCAGTTCGATCTTGATGTAGAACGCTGTTTTTTATATTTTTCTTTATTTTAATATATTGCTTTTTATTACTTTCGCATTAATTAGTTCTTTTTTATTTATTATTTTCTTTTCAGAAGAAAAAGATTTAAGTTAGGATTAAAAACTCAATTTAGTAACCTAAATAGAATAATAATCACAAAAATTTTCAGTTCAGATCCGAGAAAAAATAGATTCACTTGCATTGTTGTTTCAAAAAACCACACAATGATTTTTTGGAAATACCACATTATACTTACACTGTTTTCCAAACTAAAGGTACACAGATTAAATAATATTTATGAAAGCTGTCTAATGTGCCAAGCGCGCTTTAAGTATATAAGTTCCTAACTACTTACATATTTACGGCTTTCAGATGTTTTTCTTAAAAAGTGTAGCTTTTTGCCTCATGATTCTAAATCAATGGTTGTCTATCTTATAGTGTTTACGCTCGAGGATGAGCGAGTGGCAACACTGCATTGTGGTCTGTGCAGTGAGAGCTTTTTTGGCGGCCGGCCGCATGTGACATGTCAGTCGAGTCGGGTCGAAATGTCATGACAGTGTTAGAGGTTATGTCCGGACCGAAATAAAATGTAATAGAAGTTAATTATCAAATTGTGTTTTGTGCGGCGCACCTAATATCGGGGTGCGAAAGCCCGCTTGGTGTTGTGCAAAAGTATTATCGTCGCGTGTGTGAGCTGTGGTGGCCTAAGGCATTTGTAGTGCTCCGGTCTCCACCGGTGGATCCACCGCAGAACTTCAGGAGCCGCGACTTCCTTCGAGCTAGCTCAGGAAGTCCACCGGCTACATACGGAGACCAATCGGATCCAAGGTAAGTAATACCAATTTTCTAAGAGCTGGTATTCGGTGAATAAAAATCAGCAACCCAGAAGTCGGTGAATCGCCGACGTGGTGGTGTCTACCTTGGGCACCACCATCTTTTGGTAGCAGAGCGTGGTTTTTAGATTTGAGTGGTTGATTAGTATTGTACAATTAATATTGTAATCTTGTTGGTTGTCCAAACGGGCAATACATATTAATTGTTTTTTGATTGCTGATTTTAAACCGATTACCATCTCATTTGTGGACCGATCTCCCTAACTAGTTGTCATTGTCATTGTATATGAAAAATTGTGGTTAAATGCCTTTGTTGTTCTAGTTAAGTTCTAGCATTTACCTATATTTGATTTTGGTTTGTTTTTTCATATCTTTGTTTTGCCCTTGAATATTTTGTTTGTTAAGTTGTAAACTTATACTTGAATTTAATTTGTTGAAAAAATTTTGCTGCTAAATGACTTTGCTGTTGTTGTAAACTTGTAATACACTATTTTGCTGTGTTAAGTTTTAGCATTTACATTTGATTTTATTATGTTTGTTAAGTTATTGACTTAATAGTTGAATTTAATTTGTTTGAAAAATTCTATTGTTAAATGCCTTTGTTGTTCTAGTTAAGTTCTAGCATTTACACTTGATTTTGGTTTGTTTATATATTTTGTTCTGCCTTTGAAGTTCCTCCCGATCTGTTTTATTGTCTGCGGTTGTCGGTCTGTTTGTCCGTGTATTATTATAGTGTATATTAATTTTGGTGCAAAATGGTCCCGCCAGTCAGCCCGCTTAGTGGTGCCCGCGCGGGTGCACAAAAGATTTTGAGATGGTTTGCTAGTGCCGTCGCTTTGGTAGACCGACCAGACCGAGAACAGGCCTTGTTAATTCGGCATGAGGGAGTACCTGCTCGCTTGAAGGAATTGGAGCAGCTTTTTGTTGTTCATCAACAATATTTGCTCGACCACCCAGCCGAGGGTGCCGCTGAGTTGCGGGCAGTCGACCAATTTAATACCGATTATGATCAGTGTTTTGAACAGGCGGATGTGATCATAAACAAGGCTCAGACTATCCTATTCGCCCGGAGGGGTGAGTCGTGCACGCCCGGGGAGGTCAAGCCTACCCCGGCCGGCTTGCTGGGCAGACTGCCCACTTTAGACATCCCAAGCTTTGATGGGAACCTGGCTTCTTGGATGGGGTTCATTAACCTCTTTGATAGCCTGGTTCACTCGAGGGACGACCTGTTCCCTAGCCAGAAATTGGCCTATTTGCTCTCTGCCTTACGTGGAGAGGCTGGTGTGCTTGTCCAGCATCTACCTGTCAACGATGACAGTTATGAGATTGCAAGGGCGTTGTTGACCGCCCGGTATCAGAATGTTCGCTTGCTAGCGGACACACATGTGGCTGCCATTTTAGGGCTGCCACGAGTATCGCGGGTCTCCTCATTGAGGAAGGAGATTTTGAACCCGCTGCTAAGCGCTATTAATGCGCTCAAACGACTTGATCTACCGGTGGACCAGTGGTCCTTTATTTTGCTCCGCCTCATCCTCGATAAGCTTCCCATGGAGATGAAGGGGCGCTTTGAACAAAGGTATGGGGGCAATAGTGCCTCGTACCTCCCCTTCCCTTCTCGGATCTCCTCAGATTTTTGGAGGATGAGTGTCGGATGACCGACCACTTGGATCTGGTTCCTATACCGGGACCGAGTACAGGCCGCTATGAGGCGACCCGGGCAGCGCCACGGAGAGAGCGCCGCCCGTACAAGCAATATACTGCCGTGCGGCAGAACTCTCCACAAGGGGAGAGGCCGCTGCCTTGTAAGTGTTGCAAGCGCGATGGCCATCGTTTGCCGGCCTGTCCCAAATTTGTTGGCCTACGCACCGAGGGGCGTAGGAATATGGCCAAGCAGCGGAATTGGTGCTACCGCTGTCTAGGGGCTCATATGGCATCGGCTTGCCCCCACCCACGAGATTGCCACTGTTGTGGAGGGGCCCATCACCCCCTTTTGTGCTTCAACAATAGAGACACTCGTGAGGTGGTGAGAGAGAGGGACTCGCACACGGGCGGGGGCCCTGGTAGGTCTCCCACATCTCCGAGGAGATCGGAGGGGCGTGCCAGCCCTCCGCGGAGATTGGACAGGCGCCCCCCCTCCCGTGAGAGGATTGGGCGCCCCACCCCCCCTACGGGCGGGGGGGATCGACGCGCCGATTCTGAGGCGCCACCGCGGGATTGGGCCGCAGTAATTAGGGAGCCACGCCGGGAGCCAATACGCTTCTCTCCTCCTCTGATGGAGAGACCTCGTTTATCGCGGGCTCCCCCAACTTTCGCCCATCATGGGCACCGCCCGGCCCCCCGATGCCGCTTTGATCGGGGCCAGTACGTGCCGGATTGGGACCCGCTCGAGCGCCTTGAGCGCCCTATTCCTCCGCCGCGCACGCATTTTTCCTTGAACCCCCCTTCCCCCCCGTTGCGGGGAATGCGGGAGGATTTTCATTAAACCAACTGTCGGCTGCAACCCCCCCACAGGAGCAGGTGCTGTTACCAACAGCCTGCGTACAGGTGTGGGGCCCGAGGGGCACCTTTGTTTTAGTTCGCGCCCTTTTGGATACGGGAGCTCAGGGTTGCATTGCCTCCAGCTGGCTGGTCCGGCAGTTGAGTTTGAACACATCTCCATACCTTGAATCGGTACGAGGAATCGGAGACCTGCGGATCCCGGATCCGATCGGTCAGGTTTTGTTCTCCTTTTCCCCCCACTTCTCTTCAGCGCCCAAAATTGGCGCTACCGCGATTGTTTATGAGAAGGTTGTTGGTCAGCTTCCGCAACAGCACGTTTCGCGCGCTGTCGTTGATGCGACATCAGGATTGACCTTGGCTGACCCTTCCTTCCACCGAACCGGTCCGATTCACTTATTGCTCGGTGCCGATGTTCTAGGCCGCGTGTATTGTGGGAAGAGGAGAGAGTTACAGAAGGGTGGGCTGGTAGCCTTATCTACATCGCTTGGGTTTGTAGTGATGGGACCAGTTAGGCATAACCCACCATCTCCATCGGTGGACAGTTACATAACTGTTAGCTCCACCTTATCGGATGTCCTTCAACGGTTTTGGGAGGTGGAAGAGCCACCTACCGTGAAGCGAGTGAACCCCTTGGAAGAGGAGTGTGAGTTGTTCTACCAGAACAATACAGGTCGCCTTCACTCGGGACGGCTGATCACTCGTTTGCCCTTTTTGTCAGTTCGGCCCTCACTTGGCAGCTCCCGGCCGTTGGCCGAGAAGCGGCTGCTGTCCATGGAGCGTCGTATGAGTAGGAACTCCGACCTCAAACAGAAGTATGTCGACTTCATGCGAGAATATGAGCAACTGGGGCACATGTCGGTCTCGCGACTGGACTGGCGAAACGAGGAACATAATTTTCTTCCTCACCACGCGGTTTTGAAACCTTCCACCGGGAAGATACGCGTTGTTTTTGATGGGTCAGCTCCCACGTCTACCGGAGTTTCGCTGAATCAATGTCTGCATGCTGGACCGAAGTTGCACCACGAGGTGGGTGATGTATTGACCAACTTCCGTCGCCATGCCGTCGTTTTTGTGACCGATATCCGGATGATGTTTCGGCAGACTGTGATTCACCCGGACGATAGACGATATCAGCTCATATTATGGAGGGAGGATCCCAGAGATCCCATGCTAGTCTACGAGCTGAACACCAATACATACGGTTTGCGTTCGAGCCCCTTTGTGGCAATTCGCTCACTTGTGGAACTCGCTGAACGTGAGCGGTTACGATACCCTCGCGCATCCTTGGTTCTCAAGGAGGATGCATTTGTGGATGATATTTGTACGGGCTCCTCTAGTGTCGAGGAAGCCTTGATTTTGCGAGATGAACTAATTGCTCTTCTCGGGGCTGGTGGTTATGAACTGAGGAAGTGGATGTCCAACTCACCTCAGCTTTTGTGTGACTTGCCAGACGACCACCAGCAGGAGCCTTATATTTTTGAGAATGCCAACACTCCAGATTTACTGTCTGTTTTGGGAGTGCAATACAGATCTGTCCAGGACACGTTCACCTATCGATTGGAGCTGCCAAGCCCCAAGGTCTGGACGAAACGGTTGGTTTTGTCTACAGTAGCTCGTACCTTTGACCCAAATGGCTGGATTAGTCCCATAGTGTTTTGGATGAAATGCTTCCTACAGGAACTTTGGTCAGCCGAAGTGTCGTGGGATGAGCCCCTCTCGGGCCGTTTGCTGCGAGATTGGGAGTCCTTCATGTTGTCTCTCCCCGACATTAACCGTGTTAGTATCCCTAGACATATACTGCCTAAGGGACGGTTTACGGCCAGCCTTCATGGCTTTTGTGACGCGTCTGAGAGTGGATACGCAGCCGTCGTATATATCCGGACGGTCGATGATAGAGGAGCTGTTAAGCTCCACTTGCTAATTGCTAAGAGTAAGGTTGCTCCACTTCGGACTCGGTTAACGATTCCGAAGTTAGAATTGTCTGGAGCTACTCTTCTGGTTCGTTTGATGAACCACGTTGTTGACACCCTGGGACGTAGTGTGGACTTTGAGTCGCTCTTTGCTTGGTCCGACAGTCAGGTTGTCCTGTGTTGGATTAAGAACTCCGTCCACTCCCTGGAAGTATTTGTGGCCAATCGGGTATCCCAAATACAGGCCTCGAAGGCCACGTTGATTTGGCGCCACGTGCCAGGTGAAATAAACCCTGCTGACTGTGCATCACGTGGCAGCGAAGCCCCTCAGCTTATTGACCACACTCTGTGGTGGGGTCCCGAATGGTTGTTACAGCCGTCTTGGCCTTCCACACCAGCTGTGGTGAAGGTACCAAATCCGGGCTTGCGTGTTCACGCTGTCGAGATTATGGCGGCTCCAGAGCGGGAATTTTTATTAGACCGCTACAGTTCTCTGGACAAGTTGCTCGGCGTGACCGCTTGGATAAGAAGATTTATTCGAAATTGTCGACGGCCTCAGGACAAAGATTTGTGTCCGGTCCTCTCTCCGCAGGAGCGCCAAGATGCTCTTTTGCATTGGGTGCGTATGACCCAGTCTAGAGCGTTTGAACCGGAACTTAAGATTTTCCGTACCGGGACATCCAAATTAAAGGGACCCTTGGTGCGTTTGACTCCCTTTCTGGATGATAAGGGATTGTTGCGTGTAGGAGGCCGATTGAGGCACGCTAACTTGCCTTATAGATCACGTCATCCCCTGCTGCTCCCCAAGGACGGACCATTGGTGCGATTGTTGATCATTGATCGCCATGTGAAGAATGCTCATGCCGGATGTAATGCATTGACCGCGCTCCTCCAACGGGAGTTTTGGATTTTGTCAGCGCGAAGAATAATCCAATCTGTTATCTTTCGATGTCTGCCCTGCTATCGTTTACGCCCCGAGACGATGCAGCCCCAAATGGGTGATTTGCCTGCTGATCGTGTGAATGAATTAATGACCTTCTTAGGAGTTGGAACTGATTTCGCGGGACCGTTCACTATAAAAACGTCGCGACTCCGTAATGCTAAGACTGAAAAGGCTTATTTGTGTGTGTTTGTTTGTTTGGCCACTAAAGCCGTTCATTTGGAGGTGGTGAGTGCGCTCACCATGGACGCTTTCTTAGTAGCGTTAGGCAGATTTGTCTCCCGCCGGGGACTGCCTTCTCTAATTCGGTCCGATTGTGGGACGAACTTCAAGGGCACTGATAGACATATAAGAGAAGTTTGTGAATTTTTAGATAAAAATAATATTGAGATCGGATCCACACTCTCCCGTAGGGGGGTAACATGGCGATACTCCCCGCCGTCTTGCCCTCACTGGGGAGGGATTTTTGAATCTGTTGTAAAGGCCGCCAAGACTCACCTTCGCCGCGTTATTGGGGAGACTATTCTCACGTTTGAGGAACTCGCGACGGTGTTTCATAAGATTGAGGCGGTTCTCAACTCGCGTCCGTTATGTCCGTTGTCTACCGACGCGAACGATTTGCAGGCCCTCACGCCGGGCCATTTCTTGATAGGCAGACCACTTAACGCCCTGCCCGAGTATCCTTATAGAGATGTCAATCCAGGACGCCTTTCGCGGTTTGAGTGGCCAGCTTACCCAGAGCTTCTGGCGCCGCTGGCACCTTGAATATTTACACATTTTGCAACAGCGCGTTAAGTGGTCAGATAAGACAAACCCACCGAGGGTTGGAGACCTCGTGTTAGTGAAGGACCCAAACCTACCACCCTTACGTTGGCGTCGCGGACGCATTGTCCAACTTACTCTAGGGTCTGATGGTGTGCCCAGGTTTGCCGAGGTCCTAGTTGGGGATTCTGTTTTGAAGCGCGCGGTCGCTACTCTTTCTCGCCTCCCCTTAGACTGATTTGGCGGACAGTCCGGGACTGTCCGGAGCGGGGGGATGTTTACGCTCGAGGATGAGCGAGTGGCAACACTGCATTGTGGTCTGTGCAGTGAGAGCTTTTTTGGCGGCCGGCCGCATGTGACATGTCAGTCGAGTCGGGTCGAAATGTCATGACATTGTTAGAGGTTATGTCCGGGCCGAAATAAAATGTAATAGAAGTTAATTATCAAATTGTGTTTTGCGCGGCGCACCTAATATTGGGGTGCGAAAGCCCGCTTGGTGTTGTGCAAAAGTATTATCGTCGCGTGTGTGAGCCGTGGTGGCCTAATAGGCATTTGTAGTGCTCCGGTCTCCACCGGTGGATCCACCGCAGAACTTCAGGAGCCGCGACTTCCTTCGAGCTAGCTCAGGAAGTCCACCGGCTACATACGGAGACCAATCGGATCCAAGGTAAGTAATACCAATTTTCTAAGAGCTGGTATTCGGTGAATAAAAATCAGCAACCCAGAAGTCGGTGAATCGCCGACGTGGTGGTGTCTACCTTGGGCACCACCATATAGGTATTCTTTTGTGAAATCGTAAAATATGCGAAATAAATAATCTTGTCGTTCCTCAATCGCGTTGATTCAAAAGTTTGATTTTCTCGCAGCTGAAAGAGAGAAGAAATCAAAATAACCTTTTTGTGACTTATGCGAAATGAAAGCTACTATTTTAGAACGCCTTGGTTTGGATATTGAAAACCAAGGAACCTTCGTCATGGTTGCACCCTGGATGGGTGACCAAGACTTCGGGATCTCGTGTTCCTCCATGCTTTGGAAGGCACGTTAAGCCATTGGTCCCGGTTGCTATTGCCACCGTTTCTACCCATCAATCCACATTGGGCCAGCGTGGTGGTCTTATTGCCCATATTCCTCATGTAATTTTTTCAAGTAGGAAGGCTTGTGCCCATGCTGGACGCTTATAGGCTGTGGTGATGATGATCCTTGTGTTACGACCCTAAGTGTAGGTCTAAGGTTCAGCATCAGCATTTCTATACTCAGTATAAAAATTAGGGACTTGGCTCTAGGTACCGGTGGGAGACTCTGTACCAGGGTCGACTGCTTGGGTGCCTCCGTTTTACCTATTTCTGCCGCAATGCAGTGCTTGCATTGCTGTGTTCCGGTTTGTTTGAAGATGTGGCAGTGAAATTACTGGGTACCGTGACTTTACATCTTTTGTCACAAGTCGGTAAAGTACTCTGTGGTTCTTGTGAGGTTGCAGATTTGCTGCGAATCTCACAAGAATCACATGAACTAATAGGTGACTGTTGTCACTTACCATCAGGTGGACAGTTTGCTTGTTTGCCAACTTAGTTGTATGAAGAAGTAGAATGACAAGGGCCATAACTTTAAAGAAATCCGAAAAAGACAAAACTAGAGTTAATCTACGAGTAACAAACCCTAGTAAAAACAATACTTTAGCACTCATTCATTTCGTAACGCCCATTTCAGCATTTCTCGGCATCTGTACGAATATATTACACTTTACGCTATTTAAGGGTACGGTTTAAGACCACCCTTCGCCAAAATTGTGTGTACACGTTAAAACGTTTTCGTTTACATACTATGAATAGAAAGGAACCGATATTTTAGCATCAGCCCCGGCAAATATTTGCCCGTCCACCCATAAAGCTTTACGGTGGACGTCCGATTTGTGACATCGGTGTTTTTCGCTCTCGAAATGTAGAGACTATTAAGTGTGAGGAAACTCGCTTTTCACACTTGTACAGCTGTAGTCCGGCTTTTTATTTAGTATGTTTACGTATGTAGTGTACAGGCACGGTAATAGTATCACCGTGATACTGAGTTACTTTCCAAGCAGGAGTCAAATCTTGTGCGCTTTATCAGACAAGTAAACCATATACAACTTTTACTAGGGGATCAATCTTGAAAACGCGAAAAAATCAACACTTCACTATACACTGACCTGCAATAAAATCGATCTACCTCATAGGTGTCAATTTGGAAATATCGGTATATAAAAAATAAGATTAGACAAACAAAAATGGTAAATACAATTTGAAAGCATACTTCATAAGATTTATTTTAACATACTCTAAACGTGGATAAAAGAAGTACTCGTATTGCTGACAATAGACTTATTTCTTCGGAAACCCCTGTTTCTCATTTTTCCGTTATACGCAATCTCTGTGACTATATAGAGTGTTAAAAGTTAATTGAATCAATTTTTATTCAAAAATTGATTATTCCTAGAGATTTATTGACCCTTTAAATTTTTCTGATTTTCCCAAAAAAAAATAGGAGTTAAGAACGCTTTTATCTATCTATATAAATAAAAATGGATCTTCGAAATGTACTCGTATGTACGCCCATAACTTTCGAACGACTGCACCAAATTGGATGATTTTTGGTTTTATGTATTCGTGACAAATTTTAAGACTTTCTAGAAGGTCATCGTTTGGCACCGACTTCAATATAGAAGTGTGATGTTGTCTGTACCTGTTCTTACATTATTTTTATCTTTTCAGTGTTTTTGAAGTCGGTTTTTATTTATTGTAAAATATTTTTTTCGTATAAATTGTACCTGATACATTCATTCCACAAATTATTTCAAAGCAATAACTGTCTTTTATAAACACACTCAATGCACAATATAGAGATATCGTTCTCTATATTGTGCTCAAGGCGACAAAGGGATTGTTGACCGTTGTCAAAGGCTGTGAAATATTCTAGAAAATGTGGTCATTTCTGATTCTTTATTAATTACGTTGCTTCGCTGTGATAAAGGAAGTGCAGACACAAAGGTTTATTAGTTTAGTTTAATTTAGTTATATTGATGTTTTGTCCTCATGACATCTTTAGGAGACATCTTTTTTAACGTAATTAATATAACTTGATGACCTATTTTTTATGCATAGTAGGTATATTTTCAATCAAAAATATTTCTATATAATTATACTAAATATTGATGATCACTTTCTAAATATGCAATAAATTGTCATCACATACTTATCATTGCGGCTATTCAGTACCTCCTCACGCAGCAGAAGACGCGTCCGATTGCAAAGGCGAATCAAATCCGCTGGTCCTTCGAGCCGGATAAGTGAATGTTCGGAGCGTATCATTTTTATGTGCGGCCCTCACAAGATGTATACACGTGTACAATGGCGACCGCAACCGGTTCCCACCTCCCCTCGTAACAGTCACGTTTGACAACGCCGGGACGACTCGTAATTATTGCTGTGCCATATTGGTCGGCGGCCTTTTTCATTTCGGCGCGGGTCAGGCACGGATAGAGCCATTCATATCGCAGATTAGATATCGGCGAAATATTGCGTACATTTCCAGATATTCGGCGGCCGCCCGACCAGATAGGTGCGTGCGTATATTACGGCGTTTGTAGCGGCTCCGTATGAAACCCGTATTTTGTTTGGCGCATGGTTGGGCCCAAGTATTTCGGAGCGCAGCGCTGGTTGATATTAAAAGTTTGCCTTTTTAATTAAATTGTTGACGTTCAATACGCTGAATTTGTTAATGGAGTCTCAACTATCCCCATCCTCCTCGATTTCCTCATTGCTGAGGGTCGTGATCCTCTGTCTGTGGAATGATCCTTCTCTATACAATGTTGATAGCCATCTTTGGCATTGTGGAGCGCATCATGAAGCTTGGTATTCAGTGTGGAACGGATTTGATTCCACTTTCTAAGTGGATTACGGCCTCTCCGTAAACTAAAGTACTCAGCACAAGCAACCGCTCCTAGTGGTTAAGACCACAGGGTGTTGATCGGCAGGTACGCGGTTCGATTCCATATGAGGGCAGACATGTTTCTGCTCAGTTTAGTTGGTGGTAGGACTTTTGCATGAGCCTACATGGCTAGCTACCACCATCATGCCTAAGTATGTCCTTTGCCCTCATTAATATTAAGTTGAGGAGCTTGGTGGCGCATTGGCGCGTGCGCTCAGCGAACGATTGCTAAGATTAAGCAACGTTCGCTGTGGTCAGTCCTAGGATGGGTGACCAAAATAAGAAACAGCTCAAGCTCCTCCGTGCTTCGGAAGGCACGTTAAACAGTGGGTCCTGCGCCTGATCTCGCCCCGGTCGTGTCGGTTAACCGTCCCATCGGACTAGGCGAGTAAAGGAACAGAGAGTGCACTTGCGTTTGCGCAGTCACTTGTGCACTATAATATCTCCTGCGCAGATGGCTAGTCTCTGTGGAGATTGGCCGCCGTAACCGAATATCGTTAGGAGGACATTATTATTAAGAACCATATTCTACCTCCTGTATAGAATCTATCTATCATAATAATAAGGGTAATATCATTGTTGTGTTCCGAGATTTAGAGGTAAGATAGCCAGTTCCTCTATTGTTATGGAGCCTTTATGAAGCTAGCTTCCACCTTCGGCGGCGAAAGTTGACTCTATACCTGTTCGGAAATCGAGAGCGCCTCCTCGAAAAGAACAAGCAAGAAACACGGAAAGTCTTTTTATTTCCCCTTTTAAACGGCCAATATTACAATATAGCATTACAACATTCAATATTGCTATTGTATTGCTATACCTATATAAAAAACCGGCCAAGTGCGTGTCGGGCCACGCGCAGTGTAGGGTTCCGTAGTTTCAAATACCAACTTTGAGTTCACACTCACACCTCACAACATGTTGCTATTAAATTAGGCATTATTACTATTATTAAAGCTGCAATGATTTTATATTTCCTTAACTTCACGTGGTTCGTAAATTAACATCACTAACTAATTTTTTAATGAAATTTAGTTTTCCGAGTACATTTTATAAGTTGGTCTTCTATAACTTTTTAGTTTGTACTTAGTACTCAACTCTGATAGTTTACCTTTAAACTTTGTTATACTTATATACTACTGTTGAAATTTTTTTCACGTGTCCATATCTGCTAAACGGTTATAATAAACGTTTAGCAGATAGAGCGGGGGAACACTTACCTCTAACAAACGGATCCCTAAATCGAAAACTGGTGTTCTGAACCTTAGTTTATTTTTTAAAGACCTATTCAACAATACCCCACACGATGGATTAGTCGAGAACAAAAAATTACTCCCACTTTACATGTATAGGAGCTACCCTAAACAAAATTTTTTTCAATATTTTTTTCTACCACTTTTTTGGCTTGAATAATATACATACCCATACAAAATTACAACTTTCTAGTACTAATAGTCTCTGAGTAAAACCGCGGATAGACAGACAGACAGACAGACAGACTTGGCGAAACTATAAGGGTTCCTTGTTGACTACGGAACCCTAAAAATGCTACAAAACAGAAGACACACACAAAAGAACGCATTCCAAGTTACCTTTTGACAACCAATGACGATGAAGTTTTAATAAATCACCAAAATCCGTGACTAGAATTTGCGTAAAGGACAAACATACGCACCGAGCGACGTTGAAAAATATACGTTATTTTAGCCTCACATTTAAACAGAGTCCACATATAGAAAATCGCCAGTTCATTCACTGTTGGGATTTAGTGTAGCCCGTATTTTTATTTTCAGCTATTTTCACGTTGGCTCGTTTCTCCAGTGGGATGCGTTGTGGAGGTGGAGCTGTGACGGGGAGCGCTTTAATCTTGTTGTCGGTGTAAATATGTCGCTCGGCGCCCATCCGTTATGTGACGAAGCTGTCGGCGATCACGCATGTCCAATATGTTGTATGTTGCAACTTGCAACTGCCTTATTATTAACAAGCTGTATCTCGCGAATTTGTCTGCGTTCATTTCAGTTACACAAGGTTACTTTTTAAGCAGGCGCCAGATTTCGTGAGCTTGTTCAGACAAGGAAGCTGAGCAACTTTTACTATGGGATCTTATGGGATCAATCGCGAAATCGTGAAAAAAATTTGCTGCTCCATACAAATGTTCCACTGAACCTAATGTATTGAACAGCTGATTTTTTTTCAAGTTCTCAAGATTGGTCCCATAGTACAGCAAGTTGTACAGTTTACTTGTCTGAACCTACCCACAAAATTTGGCACTTAAAAAAAATACATTATATAACGTATTCCCGTAAAAGTCTGATATAATTCCTAGTTCGGGGGCAAGTAATACTTAATTTGTGCTGCACTTTGTTGTATTTAGCTATAATAAACGAGTCAATAAAATTTTTATTATTATTATTTATAAAAAGTAACATATATCCTTCCTCTGCAGGCGTAGCATAAACCGTGGACAAAACGGGACAAGTAACATGTTTCCTCTCGCTCTCTCATATAACAATGAAGCGAGACAAGGGTTAATCAGTTTCTTTGTGAAATATAATATTTATTTATGTGTGAAATATAACAATGTGCAATTAATACTAGATGTTTAAACAAACTTCTCAAGTTAGGTTCAATCACGATTATTATGATCCGTAATATTATTCTAATTTGTGACAATAATATAGTAATACAGATGCGCAACTCACCGCGGCTGCTGATTTTGCGTGCTGCGGATTGGTCTGCTGCCGCAGAGTGGTATGCAGTTGTGGCTCTGAAGAGTAGCGAGGAGAAAAGCGACGAGAAGGAATCGACGTTGAAGTCTTTCGGGTACTTAGTTGGAGTGGTCTACGGCGCTTTCGTAGCTGATATTTTTGTAGCACTATGGATTCTCGTGCTACGGCTGCCTTGAATGGCTACTACGACGGTCTGTGATCCACGTACATTATGGAAGGCTTTGCGTAGACGCTACGTTATGGAAGGCTTTGCGTAGACGCTTCGAGAGCTTATGTAGCCTCCGCCCTAGTGCTACGACGTATCCCGAGGAGATGAGGTAAGGGGCGGGGTGGGTTGATTACTATAGCAGGTTCTGACCGTGACTTGTGATGTGATCAGTCTCCCGTACCAGATAAGTCTCAACACTGTGTGTCTGCTGTTGAGGGTTGAGGGTAATGGGAGTTCCCGCGGAATATGCAGGCACTCTCTCCTAGGGGAAGGGGTCTTCTCGGCAAGCAACTACCCGTGGTGGAGGATATTTTAAACTGCGTCCGTGCAGTTGATGGTTGAGGAGATATCTTCAGATCGTGCAGACCTGTCTTCAGACTGTTCCCAGGCTACCTTCACCGACCCTCGAGCCGTCTCCGGAGTCTTGAGACCAATTGGTTGGCGCGCGTTACACGTGTATGACGTCTTGCTTAATACGCGTTACCGAAGTCGTCTTAGTTTTCGATGTTAATAACTCCGGAGTCCTTTGGCCTAAGAGTGTGGTCTTAGTGTCCTCAGACAGCTTTTTTCGAGATCTTCCTTTTGGTGTAGGAGCCCTCGCTGGATCACTCGCCGTTAGGTAGGTGCTGCGTGTTTGGTTTGGTGTCACCTCTTCTCTTCACTTTACTTTTTCGGCTTACACTACTTTTGTGCCAGTAACTTCACAAAACAAATATCTACAATTTTTTTGAAATACTTTAGTGCGGAGCTACTACTTGTGTTTGTGTTGTATTTTGCTTGTTTGTTCATTATATAGGTATGCGTGTCTGTACTATTTTGTATTTTTTTCTTGTTTTTATTTTGTTTTTGATGCTTCTGTTTTGTTTTTCTTTTTATTAATATATGTTTTGTGCCATTTTATGTTACGTTTTAAATCGTTTAACCCCACTTAGGCCCGGCCAGAACACCAGCGCTGCATCAGACTAGTCTGTTGCAGCTTATGCTGAGGTCGGTCGGGTTCTAATTGGCCGCTATGTATAAATGTTTTTTTTTGTCTTGTATATGTGTGCTTGTGGTCAATAAATGTTTTCTTTCTTTCTTTAGTACAATACATATTATGTGTGTATGTGTATAATGTATATGCATGTGTGTGTGAGTATGTGTAAATTATAGATAGAACATGTAGGATAGTGCAACTCACCCTAGATATAAGAGGAGAGTAGTCGGATTTTAATTATACCCGTGGTGTATAAAATTTTAATAAAAAAAAGAAAAATATTTTACAAAAAATAAAAACCGGCTTCAAAAACACTGAAAAGTAAAAAATAATATAAGTATAGCTACAGACAACATCACACTTCTATATTAAATTCGGTGCCAAACTATGATCTCCTATATAGAAAGTCTTAAAATTTATCACCGACTTCAATATATAAGTGTGATGTTGTATGTACCTATTGTTATATTATTTTTAACTTTTCAGTGTTTTTGAAGTCGCTTTTTATTTTTTGTAAAATATTTTATATTTTTAAATTTTTTGTGAATGAAATCCTTTTAGTGAAAGACACCCTAATTTAACAGTAGCTCACGGTGAGCTGGTATTAAATTAGAGTTTCCCTTGATTTTTATTGGACCCCATCATCAGATCCTGACTTTGGTGACCATGGGAGCACACTTGGAATATACTCTATCGAACACAAAAAGACTCTATCGAACACAAAAAGAATTTTGAAAATCGATCTACAATTGGCGGCGTAATTGCGTAACATACACACACAAAAAAAACATACGCATCGAATTGAAAACCTCCTCCTATTTTAAAGTCGGTTAAAAAGATATTTATTTTAACAAATGGACATTAAAATTGGTTCAGAGGCTTAGTCGTGAAAGAGTAACAGACAGATGGAAGGAATTAAAAAAAACAGCTTATTAATCGTAGATATTATTTTAGCTTGTACACCAAGTGTCATACGTTCATTTTTCGAATAAATTAATGGGAAATTTTGGATAAAACACAAAAACAAAAAGGTTCGTCACTTAGCACCCCTGATTTCTAAGATATTAATGGCTAATTTCACCAACCTTATGCTATCACTTTTGTCTTTAATGACAAGAATTTGACAGCATGCTACCTAAGAGTATTACAAACTAAGACAAGGCCAGACAGACAAATTGGCCATAAGTATTTATAACCGGCATTTCTACTTAAAACGATAGCTATCTTAAAAGCTGTCAGAAATGTGTCAATTTAGTGTCCCGAAATGAGTATTTATTTTCATTTGGATGTTTTTCCACGATATGTCAGAAAATTTGAAAAAACAAATCTTAAAAGTTCAATATCTCAGAATTGCTTATTTTTGATCCCTATAATAACTTGTTGTTAATGACCTCTGTGTAAGACCACATAAAATAATTAATTATTTTCATTATGGTAACACTACAAATGTAATGCAACGGCAACATTGTTTTTCCTATCTCTCTTCCATTTTGTACGTGCACCTATTAACACACGAAAATACAGTTCATTGATTAAAATATTTGTGTTTCTGTTAAATAATCACCAGCGACCTACCAAACTTACATACTGACAGAAACATAAATTTGGTCCTTCAAGATAAAACTAAATAAAGAAGAAAATACAAAAAGTGTATTATAGAAGGTGTAACGAAAAACGCCACGTTGTTCTGCATATTTCCGCCTTGAAGATTGCAAGTTATCGGAATCAGCATCGTGATTAAAAGAAGAGCGCAACAAAATATTCAACTTCATAAGTTTTTGGAGAAGATATATATATACGGCTGGAATTAGGGTGAATAATCAACCCGATATACCTGGCTGCATAGTTGGCGATAATAAAGCTAAGTATAGTGTGCTTAGTACGAAATCTAATGCTATAAACCAACATAAGTAGTATTATTATTGTTTTTTTTTGTGGTGGCCAGTCCCCAATTGTGAAAATTGCACAAAAATACACCAGTGTCGCATTATTCAAGCAAGCATTCATAAGTGTCTACCTACATTCGTCAATTTTGTGTTCTATGTCATAACCAGTTCACCGTTATATACTTGCAATAGCACATAACAACGCAAGCAAACGAATCGTTCGGATAGTGTCAACGAGTACGTGGTGCGAATTTTCTAATGTTTCCGAACGTGCCTTGAAGCGGATGACAAGTTCTCAACCAATCACAGAGCTCCGTACAAGATCCCGTTCCTCGATCGAAGCGTCGTTTCATTTCTTGTTTGTCTTTGATTTTATGTACTTTTCTTCGCCATCTTGATTTGTGAGTTTGTGAATTATTGTGCGTTAGTTGTAATTTTTGCATGTGAACTTTTATATTGCGATAAGTATATACCGTTTATAAAGGCAGCAATCGCAAGCAATAAATATTTATAGTTATAAGTGTCGCACAGCGCAATGGCTTCGGATAAGTTAAAGGTTTTAATAAGTGAGCGTGGCTATATAAAGGGGCAGCTAACGCGTGCAGCAAATTATATAGTATCAAGTGATTTCGAATCTGATATAATAGAAAACCTAAAAGAAAGAAGGCTTCGCATAGTAAATTTATTTGATCAATACCAAAGAACGAATAAGGCTATATTTCTTCTCGACCCTACTGATGACGAGGAGCAGGAAGTATACGAAAAGAAATATTACAGTACTATTGCTACTATAGATTTCAAAATTAATAATATAACAAAGAATGAGCATCACACTTCCACTCCTAAGGGAGAGTTTAATAAATTGCCGAAAATTAAACTACAGGACTTTGATGGTTCTAATGATTTGGAATATTATCCATTTATAAACATGTTTAAGGCAGTTATACACACAGATTCTAAGCTAAGCAGGTGTGAAAAGCTTTATTTCCTACGCAGTTCAGTATCAGGAGAAGCATTTAATATAATAAAAAATTTACCACTCACAGATGAGAACTATGTAACAGCACTTGATCTTTTAGAAAAACGATATGATAATATGCCTAAAATAATAAACCATCATGTAAATAGCTTACTTGACCTGCCATCTTTCAGCAAAGCTTCTGCACCTAATATTCGCAACATCATTTCTAAGGTACAATTGCATTTAGCCGCATTAAAAAACTTAAAGGTTCCTATTGAGCATTGGGATCTCTTGTTAATTTGCATTTTGACTAAAAGGCTTGATTCTTATACAAACAGAGGATTCCATTTGGAACGCAACACCAAGGAGATACCTACACTGAAGGAACTTCTAACATTTTTGGAGAAGCGGGCTGTAGCACTGGAGACTGTAGAGGAAAAGCAGCCTCACACGTTAGCTACCTCTACTAAATCAAAGTTAAAAGCTGTTAGCGGTGCTGTAATAATTAATAAAACAATATCCTGTGTTGCAGCGTGAAAGATTATCTATAACAACAAACGGACCATTCCTGGTAAACACTAGTCTGGGGTATGTTGTCGCAGGGAGTCTGCCTGTATCAGCTGGCAAGATCTCGTCTTCTAACTGTTGTATTGCAGTTGAAGGTACTGAGTTTCCTTTTATTAAAAGTGATGCACAAGAACAACAGCTCCAAAATTTTGATAGTTCCATATCCAAATTTTGGGAATGTGAAAAGGTGCCTCATATTTTCAAAGAGGCTACCACTGAACATCAATTAGCTGAGCAATGTTTTCAGAATTCAATTAAATTAAAACATAAAAAACTCTCTGTCTCATTGCCTCTTAAACTTAAATTAAATGAAGTAAAGTTGGGTGACTCATTTTCTTGTGCATTGCAAAGATTTTATAATTTGGAGAAAAGATTTGATAAAGATATTTGTTTGAGTAATCAATATCATAAATTTATTAATGATTACATTGATCAGGGCCATGCCAAATATTTTGATATATCAAATTATGATTCAATTTCTGACAATGTGTATTTTTTGCCACATCATCCGGTGATTTCTAAAAGTAAAACAACCCCGGTACGTGCTGTTTTTGATGCCAGCATGAAAACAAAGGCAGGCTTATGTCTCAATGACGTAATGTTAAATGGGCCTGTCGTCCAAAATGATTTATTCGATATATTAATTTTATTTCGAACTCATAAATTTGTCCTTTTGTGTGACATTAAATCTATGTATAGAGGTATACTTGTAGATGAAGAGTATCGTTGCTTACAAAATATATTATGGCGTGACTCACAAGATCAACCAATTAAGTGCTTACAATTACAAACAGTCACTTATGGATTAAAAAGTTCAGCCTTTCTAGCCACTAGGTGTTTAATTGAGCTTGCAAATAGATATGAAAATGAGTATCCCTTAGCATCTTTTGTTCTGCGTTATCAAAGTTATGTCTATGACATACAATGTATGAGCAATAATATCCAGGAGCTAGTGCAAACCAGGAATGAACTTGTAGCTCTCATGAAATTGGCCAGTTTTTCTTTGCATAAATGGTGTTCTAATTATAAAAAAAATTTATTAGATATCCCTGCAGAGTTAAGAGCAGATGGCATAAAAGATTTTGATTGTAATAACGATATCACTTATATTAAAACCTTAGGTCTTAGTTATAATGCAAATACAGATTTTTTAAGCTTAAAATGTCCTGAAACACATGTAAAAACCCAATATACTAAAAGAGAAGTTTTAAGTTTTATCAGTAAATTTTTTGACCCCTTAGGGATAGTTGGACCTTTGTTGGTACAGGCTAAATATTTGATGCAAAAGGTGTGGTTTGAAAATTTAAAGTGGGATGATAAACTACCCCCAGAGCTTAATAAGCAATGGATTGAATTTGCGGAAGGCTTAATAAATATGTCTTGTATATCTGTTCCTAGAAATATAAATATAACCGGAGCAACATGTATTGAGCTTGTAGGATATGCGGATGCCTCTAATATTGCTTACGGCTGCTGTCTTTATATAAGAATAATTGAACCTAATATAAAAATACATGTTAATTTGCTGTGTTCCAAATCACGTATTAACCCTAAAAATAATAAGTTAACTGTGCCGAAACTTGAGTTAAATAGTGCTTTATTGTTGTCTATGTTATCTAAGAAAGTTTCAGATACTTTGTCACTTAAATATACTGTCAGAACCTACTTATACTTAGATTCAAAAATTGTGTTAGCTTGGCTAAAAATAGAACCAATTAAATTAACAGCTTATGTTGCAAACAGAATTCATAATATTGTAAAATTGACATCTAACTTTCAATGGCATTATGTCCACACTAGTGAAAATCCTGCAGATTATTTATCTCGTGGTGTAGAGCCACAGACTTTGCAGTCAGAGCAGAGTAAGGCACATAAATTATGGTTTTATGGCCCAGAATACCTATCTGAAATTAACTATGTTCATTGTGATTATCAAACAGAGTCTGATTTGACAATTGTAATTCCTGAATTAAAAAACAATGTAGTAAGCATGTACAGCACTAATAATAAAGAAAAAATTAATTGGTTTTATGATAATTTGTTGGATAAGTATCATAACATAGAAAGAATGACTAGAATAATGAGTTACATTAATAGATTTATTCATAATTCAAAAAATAATGTTAATAAAATTCAGGGCAGTTTGACACCTCATGAATTAACAATTGCTTTGCATACAATCATAAAAATTGAACAGGAGAGACACTTTGATTGTGATATAAAGAAAGTAAAATTAAATATAAACTTAAAGTCTGACCTAAGCGGATTAAATCCCTTTCTTGATTCCTTTGGCTTGTTAAGGGTTGGAGGTCGTTTGCAAAATGCTGACCTACCATATTCACAGTCTCATCCAATTATTTTGCCAAAAAATTCAAATGTTACAAAATGTATAATTCATTATGAGCATATAAGATTAAAACATGCAGGTCTCAAATTAGTCTTGAGTAGTTTAAGCGAGCGATATTGGATAATAAATGCAACTCGACAAATTAAGTCAGTATTGCATAAGTGTGTTATTTGCTTTAGATTAAAGGCCAAAAACAGTGTTCAATTAATGGGTTCATTACCACCTGATCGTGTCAATGTAAAACGTCCTTTTCAAATTGTTGGGACGGACTATGCCGGCCCTTTTATGGTAAAACAAACAAGAATTCGCAAACCTGTAATAACTAAATCCTATGTAGTACTTTTCATTTGTTTTGTTACTAAAGCAGTGCACATTGAATTAGCCTCCGACATGACGACTGATACATTTTTATCTTGCTTAAAGCGCTTTATTTCACGTCGAAATAAGCCCAGTAAAATATATTGTGATAATGCTTCTTATTATAAAGGAGCAAATAATGTACTGAAAGAGTTGTATGATTTGCATAATAATAACATGCAACATAAAAACTCAGTTTTAAATTTTTGTCTTACTGAGAGAATTTCCTTTCATTTCATACCCTCGTACTCTCCGGTGTTTGGCGGATTGTGGGAAGCAGGAATTAAAAGCATTAAATATCATCTGAAACGGGTAATCGGTAGTTCAGTTTTGACATATGAAGAAATGTATACAGTGCTTGTCCAAATTGAGGGGATTCTAAATTCACGCCCTTTAACACCTGTCTCTAGTGATCCTGACGATATGTCTTACCTCTCACCTGGGCATTTTTTTACTGGCTCTCCACTTACCTCTTATCCAGAGTTAAATTTAAGTGATGTCAACATAGGAAAGTTAAGTTTTTGGAAGCGTTGTACTCAGATGCAACAACACTTTTGGCATCAGTGGAAAAAGCAATATCTTGTTATGTTACAAAATAGACCTAAATGGAAAGGTGAAACATCTAATTTACTAAAGGGTACTATGGTGTTGTTCAAAGAGGATAATTTGTCCCCATTAAGTTGGCCTCTTGGTAGAATTGTTGATATAATACCAGGCAAAGACGGAAAAGTCCGCGCTTTAGATGTAAAACTACCAAAGGGTTCAGTAATTCGCACTAGCATTATGAAGGTATGTCCATTACCTATTGATTATACTTAACTCATTGATTTAAATTTCACTCTATCTTGTTGTGCCTTAAGCCTTACCATGGAATAGATGGTTAAGTGAATAATTTATAAAATATTAGTTTTTAAAGTATCTAATAATAGTTAGATAATAAGTTCCTATTCTTGAGGGCAATTAATTATAAGATTGTTTTTGTACTGAGAAAATAATATTATATTAAAAATAATTATTATATAGTATTACCTATAGTTAAAATAGTTAGAAATTTAAGCATTCTTGTTTCTTAAAATAATAAATTTTACATAATTTAAGTAAAAAACTTTGTATGTATTAGAAAATTTTGATAGATATATTTTATATATATAAATTTTTATATATAAATTTATATAAATAAATAAAAAAAAACTTAAGATATTATTTTGATTGTTTATCAAAATTCGTTGTCATTAAATTTATTACATAGTGTTCAGAAAAGATAAACTTCAGATATGTTTTGATTGTTTATAAAATTTCATTGTCATTGAGTTTGTTACAGTTTGTTCAGAAAAGTTATAAATGTTATACTTGTATTACTGAACCAATACTTAAGACCATGTAATTAACTTTGCTTAGGCCCCCAATTATGTGTAAGACCACATAAAATAATTAATTATTTTCATTATGGTAACACTACAAATGTAATGCAACGGCAACATTGTTTTTCCTATCTCTCTTCCATTTTGTACGTGCACCTATTAACACACGAAAATACAGTTCATTGATTAAAATATTTGTGTTTCTGTTAAATAATCACCAGCGACCTACCAAACTTACATACTGACAGAAACAACCTCAAATATAACCTCTTCAAGGAATAAGTCCAATTCCCAGTAACCCTGTATATTTATCATGTATATATGAGTACCTATATTACAATAATAAAAAAATAGTAGATTGTTCACCGCGGGAAGAAAGTGACCGATTACTAACGAGATATAGTATACTACACCTGTAAGGAACATTTAAAAACTTGTTTGATTGAGATTCTTTATACAATTATATTAGTATTAAAATATTATTACATCTGTATGGGTGTCATCTCAGTATCATTTTCACTACTAGAATTCGACATTTTAGCTTGTATTACGTAATAAACTCACGTTGTAGCAAAAAAATACGATAAATCAATTCACAGATTTGATAAAAAAATCGCGCTTCTTTTCTTTTTTTATGACAACAAAGAGACAGCCATCTCGCAGCGCGGCAAAACGCAGTGCATGTCGTGGTGAGTGGCGGAGCGCGTTCCACGCCCTCTAAAAAGTGTTAGAAAAGGATTTTTATATAACTTTTCCTCCCGCTTATTTTGTTCGTAGAAAATACTAACTTTTTCTTTCATTTTGAGGGAATAATGACCGCTGTTCCGATCAGGTGAATTATAAACTTATTTTTAACCGACTTCAAAAAAGGAGGAGGTTCTCAATTCGATGCGTATGTTTTTTTTTGTGTGTATGTTACGCGATTACGCCGCCAGTTGTGGACCAATTTTCAAAATTCTTTTTGTATTATAGTATACTCTATACTCCAAGGGTGGTCCCATGGTCACCAAAGTCAGGACCTGATGATCGGATCCCATGAAAATGAGGAAAACCCTTAAATTTTAAGGTGTTTTCAACGTGTTTTGTGTGTATGTTACGCGATTACTCCGCCAATTGTGGACCGATTTTCAAATTTCTATTTGTATTCGATAGAGTATACTCCTAGGGTGGTCACAAGGTCACCAAAGTCAGGATCTGATGATGGGATCCCATGAAAATTGAGGGAAACACTAATTAAATACCAGCTTTCATTCAAAGTTAAAAATAAAAAATATTTTACAAAAAATAAAAACCGACTTCAAAAACATTGAAAAGTTAAAAATAATATAAGAATAGGTACAGACAACATCACACTTCTATATTGAAGTCGGTGCCAAATTTTAAGACTTTCTAGGAGATCATCGTTTGGCGCCGACTTCAATATAAAAGTGTGATGTTGTCTGTACCTATTCTTATATTATTTTTTACTTATCAGTGTTTTTGAAGTCGGTTTTTATTTTTTGTTAAATATTTCTTTGTGTTTATTTATTTTAAGTAATGTTTTCATAGCTAGAAACTTAAATATCCTTAACAATAATAATATTTAAATGTTAAAAAATAAACTTTTTAATCTACTATTTTCACAAAACACCTTGCCTCGCCAAAATACAAGCGTTTATAAGTCATTTTAACTAAACTCTTGACCTGGAACACTTCAACTTATTCAAGGCGGTTCTCATTAAATTAACAATCGCCAAGGGCCTCTGTACTCCTCTGTATTTACAGTACGAAAAAGTTTGAAATAAATCTAGATTGAGCGATTCTACAACATTTAACGAAGACGACATTGTTGAGCGTGATTGAAAGTCAAAAGTAATAAACTTTGAAGATTTCGAATTGGTAGATTAAAATGAAAAACTGAATTTCGTCTTAAGAGCAATACAATTTGACGAATATAATCGTAATCTCTTATTACTTTCTTGGATTATTTGATGACAAATTTATCTGATTCAAATACTAATAAACGTAAATAATATTCAATTTCTTAAGCTATTTTTATTAATGGTGAATCCTTTATAGAATAATATTCTGCTAATCGATATTATTATTATTATTTGCAATTTTTATGGGTCTCCTATTGCTAGGGTATAACTTCTTAATGCGGGCTTTTGGCCAATGGCGCTAGAGTCACTGAGCTCACGGAGGGACTTTAGCTCTCTCTGTGTGTTCTACCGTCTCTTCAACGGTGAGTGCTCCGAGGAACTGTTCGAATTGGTACCAACGTCACCTTTCTATCATCGTACCACTCGACACCGCAGTGGGGTTCATCCATATTACCTGGAAGCAATGCCGTCTAGTACAGTTCGCTTTCAGCGTTCATTTTTACTACGAACATGTCGCCTCTGGAACGAACTTCCCACTGCTGTGTTTCCCGAACGCTACGACATGTCCCTTTTCAAGAGAGGTTTAAAGACTATATTCAAAGTTGGCAGCGACTTAGCTATGTCCCTGATATTGGCGAAGTCTATGGGTGGCGGATACCGCTTACCATCAGGTGGGCCGTCTGCTTGTCTGCTACTTACAGCAATAAAAAAAAAAACAAAAATAAGAAAGGAACAGTAAATTCAGTCTAAGGACAAAAACTTTCGCACTAAACGGCAAGTATTGAGGATAACAGCTTTTTGTAAGAGGATATAGGTCAGTAGGTGAATTTCTAGTGTTTTCAAGCTAGTGTGTAGTATTATTATTCGATATTGACGAGCGTCCGTGGCGCTGTGGACCCGGCACTGGCTTTCTAATCGGGAAGTCCGGTGATCGATCTTTTTTTTTTAGGAGGGAAAATCCTTCTTACGGATTCGACAAGGGGCCGAGACTGACGAGGACACCCCAAGGATATGCCGGACTCGGGTAGAAGATCCCATACCGACTAAAAACCCTCCAGATACTTCTACCTCCGTAGAGACACAATCGGGATCGGCGTTAGCCATTCCCCGATTGTGCCCCCTGGAGGGTTGCCTGGCGCACGCGCCAGGACTTACCTCTACGGGGGGGTCAAGCTAGGGGTGAAAAGTGTCTCTCGACCGGTGGTCAGCCGGCCGAGCCGTTTCTGTCCCCAGCTTGCTAGGGGAGTTGGTGGCGCGCGTTCAGGAACGCACGCCTTCTCCTCCCCAACCGCCTGCGCCGGAGCGATGCGGCGAGAGGGTCATCCTCTCGCGCCCGCTCCGCAGCGTCCTACTGCGAGATAACATCCTCACAGAAGGAGGCGACAGCCTCCCACGCCGCCGCGCTGGTCAGCATCTCGCGTGCGACGCTGGCCAGCGCGACGGGCGCACCCCTACCTAGGCCTAGCGCGAGGGCTAATGCATCACGCTGGGGTCGCCAGGCCGGGCACTCCGAGAGGGTGTGCCCTGCCGTGTCATCGGGAGCGCCGCAATGGTGACACTGCGGTGTCTGCTCCCTCCGTGCGACATTATGCAGATAATGGCCGAAGCACCCATGCCCGGTCATTATCTGCACCATCCGGTAGGTGAGGCTGCCCCGCCGGCGCCCAACCCACTCCTCCAACACTGGACGAACGGCCTCGATCGTCCAGTGGCCGGCAGCTGGGTGGGCGAGCGTCTCGGCCCACTGGCGGAGAGCCTCCCTCTGCGCCAGGTGCCTCGTGCGGCCAGGACCGGCGAGACCGGGGCCAGGACCAGTAGTACCAGAACCAACGCTTGGCTCGTTCTTCCTATCTTCGACGAGATCAACACTTGTCGAAGTTGTAAGGACACTAGCACTTCACTCAGCACTTTACGTGTTCGCCACGACACTTAATTTGTGTTCGGGGGTCTCACAACAAAACCACACCAATTTTATCAACTGGTCCGGGACCAGGACCAGCAAGACCGGGGCCGGGACCAATGGGACCAGGACCGGCGAGACCGGCGGGACCAGCGGGACCATCGGGACCGGGGCCAATCCCGGTGAGGCCGGGGCCGGGACCGACGGGACCAGGACAGCCGCGACAGGCGGTACCAGCGGGACTAACGGAACCGGGGCCGAGACCGGCGGGACCGGGACCAGGACCGGTGAGACCGACACTTGCAATCTATTGCATACGACCGGCGAAGCGTCTCGGTGGGCGCGTGTGCTCTGGACGGCGTCCAGAGCACTAATCCGGTGATCGATCCTACCATGTATTTTTTGTTTGTTGAATTTCACATGTACATTTGACGCTCCTTCGGTGAAAGAAAAATCGTGAGACAACCTGCATACATCTGCGCAGAAGTTCAAAGGTGTATGTGAAGTCGACCAATCAGCACTAGGCCAGCGTGGTTAACTAAAGCCTACACACCCTAACATGGGCTAAGGCCCCTCTTTGGCGATATATGAGCTGTGATAATCAATCGATATTAGGCCAGGGTGATCAATTCCCATAGCCACTAGGCATCTGCGTGGGAGATGTGCTCTTTCTGTTTCTTCACTCGAATAGTCCGATGGGACGTTTGGCCGACACGACTGGGGCGAGATCAGGCGCAGGGCCTACTGTTTAATATGCCTTACGAAACACAGAAGAACTCAAGGTGCTTCAATAGGATATCAAGTCAAGCACTCAGTAAGTTCAACGCATGTCTCACCCTTCACGAAACACAGCACAGCAATGCAAGCAATAGGAAAGATTGAGCTAAGTACTCGCGCAGACAACTGTATTAAGTCTCTCGCTTGTGATTGCCTAATCTTAATTCTAATCCTCTGAGCTGTAGATATTTTTAAACATACTCGTATATATTAATTTGTGGTGTGAGTCTCTGCTCTAGGTACGAGTAATTGCTTGATATTGTTCCTGAACGTTTCTGATATGGTCCCATGTTGGGCGCCAGTTATATTTCAGTAATGTTTGTGATTTTATCTGAAATACTCTTGCGGCCTTTTAATAAAAATGTTAATCCTTGTATCATCCTCGGATTAGTTAAAAACGAATTCTTTTTTTTAATTAAAAAAAAATGTTCAATTATGAATTTTCAATGATGCCATAACTTTTATATGACTTTGTCAATATGGATAGGCTTTGGCTTGATAGGGTATGTACCAAACACCTTGTATGTAGTGTGTATAGCAGAGTAGTCACTTAGAAGTGTAATGCGTAATGTATCTAATACAGTATCTAGTGAGTACCGTAGGCGCTCGCAATGTGCTCGTGGACGGCAATATGACAAGACCTGTAGTGAGTTCGTCGGCGTTTTTTTTATTATTGTTAATAGGTTCGCACTTGACCTAGAATCACCTGATGGTAAGCGAGACTGGGTCTATGATGGAGCGCGCTTACCTAGTAAATGCCCGTTCACCCTTTTTTTAAAAGGACCCAGGTTATAAGGGTCTGGGAACACCGATAAAGGTAAAGAGTTCCATTCCTTGGCGACACGAATTAGGAAAGAATTGCCGAATCGTTTAGTTCGGCAAAATGGAATGTCCACAGTGTAGGGATGAATCCCCGACGTGCGTCTTAGATCTCTAAAAAGGAATGGAGCAGGAGCTATAAGACTATGTAGCTCTTGAGCGCACTCTCCAAAATGTATCTTATAAAATACCGACAGACAGGCCACTTTACGCCGATGTTCGAGGCTTTGGAGTTTGGTCTCCAATAGATAACAATTATTTACCAATCTCAGGGCACGACGTTCAACTGAGTCCATAGCAGGCAGCTGATATTTGGCAGAGCCGTCCCAAAGGTGGGAACAGTAGTCCATACACGTTCGAATTTGAGCTTGGTAAAGTTTCAAGAGTTGTTCTGGTGTGAAGTACTGTTTAACCTTAAATAGGATGCCAAGCTTTTTCGCAGCAAGCGCTGTCTTGGACTCTATGAATTTGCCGAAATTCAGATTAGAGGATAACTCAAGACCCAGAATATTTAGGCTATCTGCAATTGATACCGATACATTAAGGAAAGAAGGAGTCAGATGAAATGGGGTCCTTTTAGCGCTAAATAGACACGCTTGCTTTTTGTCAGCGTTGAATTCGACTCTATTGGCAACCCCCCAATCCGATATTGCTTTAAGTCAGTCTCGACTGGCCTGTGGGCCTGAAAAATATCTTGCTATAATTGTGCTGTCGTTGACATAACTAATGACACCGGGTATTAGCATGTCATTAATGTGTAGTAAAAATAGCGTAGCAGATTAAACAGACCCCTGAGGGACGCCAGCGTTGATGGTGTAGATATCCGACTCGCAACCATCAACAACTACGCGTATTGAGCGATTATACATGAAGTCTGTAATCCAGGTACACAGGCCAGGAGGTATGCCGTATGATGGAAGTTTGTTGATGAGGCCGTCGTGCCAGACCCTGTCGAAAGCTTTGGAGATGTCCAATGAAACTGCAATAGCTTCACCGTGCTTTTCGATGGCTTCGCCACAAAAGTGTGTAGCGTATACTAGAAGATCACCGGTGGAACGGCCACGACGAAAGCCGTACTGACAATCGCTAAGAAGCTCGTTATCTTCCAGGTAGCTAAGGAGTCGGATGTTAAATACACGTTCCATAATCTTGCAGAGTATGGAGGTGATAGCTATGGGTCTGTAATTCGATGGGTCAGAACGACGGCCCTTCTTAGGTACAGGTTGGACATTCGCCTGCCTCCAATTCATCGGAACCTTCCCCACTCCCAAAGAAAGACGGTACAAATGCGTAAGAACCGGAGACAGCTCCGGTGCACAGGTTTTAAGTACCAGGGCAGAAATACCATCCGGACCACAGGCTTTGTTAACATCCAGGCAACGCATCACTTTTAGTACCTCTTTTTGGTGAATACGTATCTCGGATCTATAGTGAGGTAGCTGAGGTGGAGATTGATTAGTTGCATCAAGACGTGAATTACAGGAAAATTGAGATGCAAATAAATTCGCCTTCTCTACAGCTGTATGAGCCAGTGATCCATCGTGTTTGAGCACAGGTGGAAATGACGACTTACAGAAGTTAGACTTGATTGATTTGGCGAGAGTCCAAAAAGCTTTGCTTCCAGGTGGATAAGAAGAGAGATTGGATCCTATTCGCCTAATATGATCAATACGAGCCGATCTGAGAGTTCTTTTGCTGTGCTTGGCGGCAGTATTGAAAGCTTTCTTTTTTGAACTTACGTCCGAGGTCTTACGACACAGTGCCTCAGCCCAGGCTCTGTATGCAGCGTGCTTTTTAGCTATCGCAGTACGACAGGCTTCGTTGAACCAACATTGGGTATTCCTGATAAAGGGTATGTCAGAGTATGGAATAAAATATTCCATGCCCTGACGTAGCATAACTGTGATTGCATCGGCACAGGTCGACGGATCGTTTGATGTGCGTGAGCTTCGAACGAACATCATCATGGAACGGACGGAAGAAAAAGTTTTATATTCAACTAGCTTTTGCCCGCGGCTTCGCTCGCATCAAATTCGGGGTAACACGGTTCCCCTTTCCTGATTTAGAACACAGAAGAGAACTCGGAACGGAATATTAATTCGCTACTGTAGACGATATTATAGGAGAGTCTCACACAAATTTCCATCCCCTATTTTAGGGGCTGGGGGAAGATTTCCAAAAATAAAAAATAAGGCAGGTATTTTTCGTTGGTAACAAAGAGTCTGTGTACCGATTTTTAGCTTCCTACCTTGAAAACTGTGAAAAATCCCATATAAAATTTCACCCCTTCTTTTAAGAGGTTAGGGGCAGATTTTCCAAAAAAAGATGATGCACGATTTTTTTGTTAGTCACAAATAGCCCGCTAACAGACACACACGTCATACACTTTCCCATTTAGTATATATTAGGCTAGTTATGTATATATTAGTCTCAATTATGTTAAGTCTGTACATATAAAAGATAGCGTCATTGAAATTTCGAAATTTTTTATTATTTTTTTAATTCATTATACATTTGTATGGGGGTTTTTAATTCCTTATACAACTATTTGTATGGGGGATTTCAAAATAATTTACAAATTTGAATTTTCAATGACGCCATAACCTTTATATATCGATTCTGAATATTGCTACTAAAAGGGTTCACAGGGTTTTTGTTACACACTGTGTAAACAACATTGAAGTATTATTATGTAATAACTAGACTGAAACTCAGAACACCAATAAAACATTAAATTCAGTGTGAAGGAATTATTTAGAATGGACTGTATTTTGGAGTGGGTAATTTAAATATATAAGTGAAATGAAATAAAACTGGTTCGGACCATAATAAAGATATATTGTTTGTAACTAAGCAACTACCATAGCTATATCAAAAGACCATCTATATCAGAAAGAAAAGGTTTTACACAAAAGTATCGCTAACACTCCCTCCCAGTGATAGCACAACACAGAAAACATAAACAACAAAACAACTTTCCAATAGAAAAACATTTACATGAATGAACCACATAACGAAACAAAGTATCTGACAATACTGACTTCACAAAACAAAGTTGTAAATAATAAATTGATTGAAAATGAATTAAAAGGTAAATATATAACAATTCATTTAAAGGTATGAAAGAGCAACTAAAACAAATTAAGGTAGTATATTACAGTTCATTCAAAGGGTTCAACTAAAACGAATTTGGTTCTAACAATCCGAAAAAAATCTAAACAATGCTACAAAATAAAGTACAAAAGTTACACAATCAGTCAACTGGCAATCGTACGATTTTCCTGGCAGGTCGCTTAAATACTCCAGCAGCGGTCCTTACTTCTGCCACGCGTACTAAACCATCACCACCCTGGAAAATTTTAGTTACTACTCCCTTAGGCCAAATTCCACGCGGGAGGTTAGGATCCACAATGATGACCACATCTCCAACTTTTAAATTAACCTGAGTAATATGAGTGGTATGGCGAGGTATCAAGGTTGGCAGGTATTCTTTCAACCATCGCTGCCAAAAATGAACCGCCTTCTTCCAGTCAGATCGACGTAGCAAATCTCTGTCTGATAGAGAATGAGTTACTGGGGCACCTGATGAAGAGCCAAGAAGAAAATGATTTGGTGTTAGGGCTTCCTCTTCAGCATCAGCTGCGATGTAAGTTAGAGGTCGGCTATTAATTAGATTTTCTGCTTCACCTAAAAGTGTTTGCAATAATTCGTCCCGTGGTTTACGCTCCTTTAAAGTGATTTTAAGGGCAGTTTTTACAGACCGAACAAGTCTTTCCCATGAGCCTCCCATGAAAGGAGCTCCAGGAGGAATGAAACGCCACCTTATTCCCTCATTTGCAGCGTGATCAGCAATCGGTGTTCCATATAGCTCCCGCAGTTCTTTAGAGGCTCCTACAAAGGCCGTGCCATTATCACTCCAAATCTCTATAGGTGTACCTCGCCTAGCGATAAAACGACGTAACGCCATAACCGCAGCATCAGCAGAGAGGCTGAAGACCACCTCTAAATGGAGTGCTCTAGATGTGAGACAAGTAAGTAAAGCCACATAGCGTTTCTCAGTTCTCCGTCCTACAGCTACCATAACTGGACCGAAATAATCTATACCAGTGAAGGAAAACGGTCTCCTATGGTGAGCGAGCCGACACGCAGGAAGATTGCCAAATGTTGGAATAACAGGTGCGGCCTTTCTTATTTTGCACAATTGACATTCTCGAGATACCTTTCTGATAATACTTCTCAGTCGCAAAATATAAAACTTCTGTCTTATTTCATTCAGCACCATCTCATTATTTCCATGAGCAGATTTTCCATGCAGGTACAAAATAAAAAGCCGGACTGAATGTAAGTTTCCATCTAATATAATTGGTTGATTTGACACATCTGAGCAATCTGCTATTTCATTGATACGTCCGTCCAAACGCATTAAGCCCTTGTCACAAACAACTTTCAACTGACGAAGCTTACTTTCCCGGGGTAATGGATTTATAGCACAGATAGCTCTTATTTCTTCAGAAAAGGATTTCTCTTGACAAGCCCGAAATACATGAATCCTTGCTGTTTCTAAATCCTCTGCCATTATAGACATATCATTCACAGTACCATTGCCAGTGTTATCATTTAAACTAAAGGAAGCTATACAATTGTCAGACCAAGAAATTTTATTTACATCTACACCCTTATTTTTAAGACAAATAATTCTAAGCTTCTTAATGTATTTATGAGCTAACGCCGTGGCCCGAAGAAATCTCAGCCAAGAACTAAAATTAGAACTATTTGCAACTAATGGTTGCCCAAATTTTAAATGGTAAGTATGGATATGGTAACTCAAATGATTATTTACTTCCTTATTTAACAATTCTGGTATTACTAATGGATGATCGTTAGCCAATTCTTTAGGCCACGAGTCAGATGATGATAATAAAAATGATGGACCCTGAAACCATCTATCATTTATAGACAACGGTTTAGAGCCAAATCTAGTAGCATCATCAGCTACGTTGAATGATGTTGGTATCCAACGCCATTCAGCCACTGACGTCAGTTCTGATATTTCCCCGATCCTATGAGAAACAAACGGTTTGAACGTACGCACAGTGTTACGAACCCAACACAGGACATTTTTTGAATCGCACTAAAAGTATCGGTGCGATGGCTTATTTACCACCGCCTGACAGATCGTAGCTGCAAGGCGCGCAGCGATAAGGGCGGCTTGCAACTCCAATCTGGGAATAGATACAACTTTTAGAGGTGCTAGCCGAGCCTTACTACAAATGAGCGATAACTGTACCGAACCATCTGGAAATATGAATCGCCAGTATGCTACCGCGGCATATGCCTTTTGACTGGCGTCGCAAAACACATGCAATTCCCGGCTGGATGGCAACCCCTTAGATAAGTACCACCTTGAAATATTCAAATTTGAAATCAAAATAACATGCGAAAACCATTCCCGCCACTTAGAACACTGATCAAGGGGCAAATCCTTATCCCAATCTATACCAGAACGCCATGTGTCTTGGAAAAGCATTCCCCCCCTGATCGTAAGTGGTGATAGAAGCCCCAACGGGTCGAACACGCACATAATTAACGACAAAACAGTGCGTTTTGTTAACTTGTCGGGTAGAGAACGAAAAGAATTTATGTTAAAGCCTATAGTGTCAGTTACGGGATTCCAAATAAGGCCTAAAGTGCGTACTGACTGTGGAACAGAAGAACCTAAATTTACCTCAGAACAAGATTGTTGGTGTAACTCTACCGGTATAAATTTTAACGCCTCTGGCACATTCGACACCCAGGCTCGCATCTCAAAATGAGCCTTGCTATGTATATATAGGATGTCGCGTGCAATCATAGCTGCCTCTTCGACGGTATCTAAGCTTCCTAGATAATCGTCCATGTAATGATTATATTGTATGGCCTCAACTGCTCTGGGAAAAGCGTCTAAGAACTCGAGAGCATTTTTGTCTTTAACATATAAAGCTGTGGATGGACTTGAGGTTGCTCCAAATATCATTGAGGACATACGAAAGCAAGAAACGGGTGCTTGAGGTAAGGTGCGCCATAAAAATCTCTGCGCGTCCCTATCCTCAGGTCGTATTTTAACTTGTGGGAACATTTCGCGAATGTCTGCAGACAAGGCGACCGGTCCTTCCCGAAAACGAAGTAAAATATCTAAAATAGGTTGAAGGAGATCTGGGCCAGCTAAAAGTAATGAATTCAAACTAACTCCCTCGCATTTAGCTGCAGCATCATGCACTATCCTTAACTTACCTGGTTTGTTAGGGTTAGTTACCCCAAAATGAGGTAAATACCACGTTACGGCCTGAGATGCTGATTCAATGTCACAAGGTTCTACGTAACCCTTGTCTATAGACGCTTGTACATTAAGGCGATATTGATCAGCGTATTTTGGATCGCGTGCGAATTTTCTTTCTAGCGTGTAAAGCCTACTTAAAGCTAGATTGTAACTATTTTGGGGCACTAGTAAATTATCATCCCGCCATAACAACCCGACTTCAAACTGCCCATTTGGTAGACGGAGTGCTGTCTTTTCTAATATCTGTATAGCTCGATCATCTAACTTGGATCGAGGCACTGACATAGTGATTCCAATACTGTCTAATTTATAATAATTTTCAATAAGCGAAGTTATCTCATCATCTTTTGTAACAGAATTGCAGTGATTAATAAAATTTACAGCGTTAGTCCTACTATTAGAAAGACCAAATATAACCCAGCCTAAAGCAGTTCGACAGCCTACCAGCTTAGAGCGTTTGTTTTGTCGTGTTTCTTTCGAAATTATGAGGTGCCAGTTATCGATGCCTATTAATAGCGTAGGGACAGCATTATCAAAGGATAAAACATCTTGTAAGTCAATAAGATGAGGGTTCATTTTGAACTCTTTATGACTAATAGAGTGACTTGTACGTAAATTTAAATTTCTTATTGAACGGGCATTTTTTATTTCAAAAGATTCGTCACAATATTTTCCCTTGATAGTAAAGTCAACAATTTGTACATTAGTATTTTTTGACAAACCATTAATGCAATCTAAACGTAAAGAGCTTGATGGTCCGCTGGCACCAATCGACTCTGTGACTTTGGAATCTATGAAAGTGCCTGTAGACCCGTCATCTAAAAGCGCAAAAGTGTGTAGACTACCTAATGGACCGGTTACTGTCACCGGAACAATTTTAAGAAGAGGTATAAAAAATTGCGACTGTAAATCTGACGAGGATGAGCCAAAGGCGACAACCTCACGACTGTCTACTTCAACTTCGTCAACTGACAGCGGCACAGGCGAAAGTTCGCTGGTTGTCGGCGTTTGTTCATTAGAAATAATGTTAACTTGTAACCTCGCCCGATGTAAAAGCTTATGATGTGTTTTTGAACAACCTTCTATTTCACATGCATTTTTTGGCTTGCAAAAACGATAACGGTGATTACCTTTTTTTAAACAACGATGACAAACCTTTTGTTCCTTAGCCCATTGCCACCTATCATCTACTGACATAACTAAGAACTTCGAACAGTTGTCAATTTTATGAGCATTGTCTGAACAGTAATTACAAAAGTCTGTTGGTTGACTACTAGATGTCACTACAGGTTTTTTTGTAGAATTTGCACTTGGCTGAAAACTGTTAGTAGTATTAATAACATGAGCTTTATCTTTCGATTTAAAGTACGGTTTCTCTATTTCATTTTCGGCAATGAAACCGAACCTACTACGTACATTAGCTTCATGATCTAAAAATTGCGAAAGAAGCTCTAACTTATTAGAAATGTGAGCCCTTTCGAAAGCAAAGTGAGCCCACTGAGCACGTAAAGCGGGTGTTAGTTTGCCTATTATAGCCATTGACAACTCAGGTGAGGCTAAAAATTCTGCTTGGTTAAGAAGCTTAATAGTTTCTACACAGTTACGTATCTTACAAGCAAATTCTATAATTTCTGAAGGAGTTTCTAAATTACTCAGTTTAGGCAAAGACTTTATTCTGTTTATTTCATATAACAAAATAAGTTCACTACGACCGAATCTCTGATCTAAAGCAACCAAAACTTGATCTGGATTATGCGCAGCAACAAGTAATATAGCAACAGCTTCACGTGCCTGGCCGCGTAAGCTATTATTTAATCTTAGCAAATTTTCAGCAGCTGTGAAGGAATGTTTAGTATCCTCATACAACCTTTTAAATATAAGCCAATCAGAGATTCTGCCGTCAAAAATAGGTAAGGATGAAATATTAACCTTTTGTTTACCAGTTCCAAGATTCACAATTGCTCGTGTAAGATCCTTGATAATATTATTGTTACAGTTTGTACCTCCTTGCATCTCAGAATAATTGGGCACGGCTGGGGTTTTCATAGAGGCAGGCACTTCAGTAGCAGCGGGAAACGCTAAAAAAGGCCCTGAAGTAGGTAGGCCTGCATTCACCTCAGTGGCACCGGGAAACTCTGAAAAGGGCCCCGAGGCGGGAAAATCCTCATTCGTCCTTGTTTGTAACAGTGGAGACCAAGGTACCTGTAAAGCATCAATCGAGTGATTATTATTAGGATTCTTATTTTTCTGTTGCGTTGTGTTGTTACACAACCATTTCTCAATTTCTTTTTTGGAACAATGTGTTTTACGAGAGCGCGTATGATCAGAAACATGCGAACTACCATCTTCACTAGCGCCTATTTTGGCAAACTCCGACTGAAATTCCAGATCACAAGCCGTTTTTTCAATTTCGACAAGTCGTCGAGCATGTTCCAAATTACAACTAGTCTTCTCCATCTCCGCGAGCCGCCGAGCATGCTCCGCTTGTAGCGCTAGTCTTCGTACCGTCCTCGAAGAATGTGACGTATGACGCGAAGACGAAGCAGAGTGTACAGAAGTAGCGTTACTTTTACCTGTAAGTGTCGGCTTACCACCGACAAGGTTGGGCGTAGCATTTGTAGGCTCGGTCTCTACCTTTTCAGCAGAGGCGGTTGCTTCGGATGTTGCTTCAACAAGAAGACGTTGCGATCTAGTCCGAACCATGATAAATGAAAGAGAATATTTAACGGCGACGAAAGGACCAAAAATGTGAAGGAATTATTTAGAATGGACTGTATTTTGGAGTGGGTAATTTAAATATATAAGTGAAATGAAATAAAACTGGTTCGGACCATAATAAAGATATATTGTTTGTAACTAAGCAACTACCATAGCTATATCAAAAGACCATCTATATCAGAAAGAAAAGGTTTTACACAAAAGTATCGCTAACATTCAGTAATTTGACCAAATTTCAATTCACGTTTTAGAATATCTAATCGGCCTTGAGATTCATCAATAAATCTAATACGAAAGACTGATAGAATCATTCTCTTTAATCAATATACCTTATCAATGAAAATTGTAAGAAAATCTGGCATTTCATTACGCAAAAAACGCGTCTGTAACGACAGATAATTAGATTCTAACCGCCTTACCATGATCGCATGACAACAGTATTAAAAAGGGCAGAGAAAGAGCACGACGAAGCTATCCAGTATATTAGCAGCAGAGTGTCTCTGTTTTAATATTGTTTTGAGCTTGCTCTACGCGATAATGGTAAACCCAGCTCCGAGAAAGCTGGCAGAAAGCTCGCGAAGTGCCGATAATCCGCTGGTAGTTCGCGAAACACAGCCGGCCGCGCGGCGTCTTCCGAACACCCAAATTTGATTAAAACTTTATACCTAAACCGAGCGAAATTAATTTAACTTTTTTTCGGGCGCTCGAGCGGACTTTTCCAACCTATTTCTAGTGTTGCCGGGACGGTTCGGCGAAAAAACAAACTAGGTTTCGCGGCGCGATCCTAAAATTGTTACGGCTTGCATACCGAATTCAGTGTCGGCGAAATTCGCGACGCCCCCGAAACGAGAAACAAAGGTTTATATCTCTATTCCATTAGTAAAATATTTCCTTTGTGCCCATTAACGCGGCGCTCGTGCGAGACTGGACTTTCGAAATCAAGCTTTTAAGGCGCATATTATTTCACTTTTCTGCAAACTTTAAGTTACTCGCTCTGGCGAATTCCGCCCACGCCACGTACTCGTATACAATTCTTTGGCTCGTGCATTACATTTGTGGAAACGCTTAAATAAATGTTTCAATTAGGCAACTTTAAAGTTTGAAATAAGCTTGAAAGGAGTTGAGAATTTATTAAGACTGTTAGATAACAGATCTTTTTACAAAAAAAGACTTAAAAAACAATTAAAAGTAAAAAATACTAGTAATTTGAGAATACACACAACATAACATTTTTTAAAGTCGGTGCCAAATTTTAAGATTTTCTAGGAAATAATCGCATGGCACCGATTTCAATATAAAATGTAGGGGTTTTCTTCGATTTTCCTGCGACCCCATCATTAAATCCATAATTTTTGTGAAGCTTAGTATTTTGGCGTCCGTCATAGAATTTTGAATCGGTAGGTTAACATCCTGGGGTGGGCACTAGTCTAGTGCCACTAGACCATACTGGGGTGGGCTTGCAGACACGCATATCTTTGGACTTTGGTGACAATGGGACTACTTCAGGATTATACTCTATCGACACAAAAAGAATTTTGAATATCGGTCCACATTCGGCGGAGTAATCGCGTACATACACACAAAAAAAATAACACAACGTGTTTACGCTCGAGGAAGAGCGAGTGGCTGCACTAGTTGGTCTGTAATTCGCATACTTAGTTTTGGGTTCTGTGGCGTGACCGGCCGCTGTGTGACAGCCGAGTCGAGTTATAAAAATGTCATTGAACTGAGTTACCACGCGGCGCTCTCTCTCGAGTAAAATTATTATTGTAGCGAATGTCCGCTAATTTGTTCGTTTATTGGTGAATTGGTGACGTATTAGGGAAATTTATTAGTGGTCCGGTTATTGGTCGGTGGATTGACAGCAGGCCTTCAGGAGCCGCGACTTCCTTCGAGCTAGCTCAGGAAGTCCACCGGCTGTATACGGAGTCTCCACTCGACCGGTTTTGGGGTAAGCAATAATATTGCATTTTAGGAGATAATAGTCTGATTTTAAAATCAGCAATAAAATAATCGGCGAAACGACGAATTGGTTGCGTCGACTTTAGGCGTCATCACGACAAATTGAGAACCTCTTCCTTTTTTGAGGTCGGTTAAAAATACCAAAAGCGTTAGTTTCGCTTTGTGGAAATAACAAATAACTACTGATATAAAGATTAAATTCAAGGAGGGGCGCTCACTACGTCACTCGGTAAATTAAGTACACAGGCGTGACCTCTATCGTCAATACAGTTCAATATATTGAAGCAAAATTATAATCATGTTAATCATTTACATGAGGGGCATTCAAAAAAAATCATTCTCTATTTAAGAGGTAAGCGAAGTCTAGCCAATGGAATTCTATACCATCCTTTACTTACGTTTTAAGAAAGAAAGAAAAACATAATTTCTTTCCTTTTGAAGATAACATTAGTTACAGAACCATATCACAATGAATTCACCTACTCAGCTATAGACATAGCATGCAAATATGAAAAAATCAATCAATCAAAGATTACAATGTCTAAGTTATTTATTACATAATATGTAAGAAATCTCCTATCTTATAATATTAGTTGGGGCTTCAACGTTTTTCAAGACGATGTATGTGCAAAATATGCCTCTACATAGAGCGTAAACTGTTCAGACGCGACAGCGTAACAAACAGAGCTACTTTCATTTCACATTTATAAAATCAGAAAGTATTTCAGCGTTTTGCGATGAGAAGATCTGTGTGCCAAATATGTCTCTATATAGAGCGTCAAGGACGACGTAGAGCGCGGGCGAACGGGAAGTCATGTTTTTGAATTGGCGATTGAACGCTGGAAGCAGACGGCAGTGTTTCGGTCGAGATGAGAAGGTGCTGCGGACGTGACAATCCTACCGAGCGGCGGCTTAATTTTGGGTTCACTTCCCCTGACATGATTCAGGAATATTCCCTATTTCGTTCCATAATGCCCCATTTTATCTCGAGGGTAGATAGCTTATTTGATCAAAGGACAAACGCCCGATTAAACAAATAAGAGTCGGGCTCGATAAGTTTTAGTGGTTGTTTTGAATGGACTCAACGTCCATTTGAGGTGATTCGTAAGAACCTTCTTAAGGTTTAATACAATGTTTTTTTTATATTCAAAATAGGGATGCTTTTGGCGTACATATCACCTGATTATAACTGACAATGACAAACAGGGATATTTCCTCCACGGGAAATTGAATCTTTTACTTTAAGAATCAGGTGGTCCAAAGCTGACTACCACACCACCATAGGGGTAAGTTTGTCCAATATCGGAACTAAATTAAAATGCATAATTCTGGTTTTACGCTTTACCAGCATATTTTGTTTATCTTCTCAATGAGAATGGGAACTTGAACTAACTGATCCTTAAAAAGTACGCTCTGTGTAAAAATTTCGTTTTCACTTAAGTTAACATGTTTACTTATTTATTTCTCATTTTTCTACACAATTTTTATACAAAACGGACTAAATTTTGGACGCGTTATGTTCTAGTAAACTTTGGGGTGGTGCATCGAAAGGTAAAACAGATATAGACTTTTAACCTTAAGTTCTAATTCATACGCCTACAAATGATAGAATCAAATCCTCCTGGTAAAATTTGGCTCATTGCAATAGAATAATTATGTTTATTGATGTCATTTTTAAATGATTTCAAACCGTCATTTCTAATTTCATTGCTAAAAGCAATTCGCCAAAATGTAAAAGGTCGCAATCTTGTCGTTGTTATAATACTTTGGCTCGCGATCAAGTGGTACAAAGACGATTAAAATTCTAGACTATTAAGACTTTTTCATTTATAACTAGCTACTTTCTTATAATTTACCCATAAACCGTTTTTTGCTCACTTTACCTAAATGGCTCGAACGTCACAATAATTTCACCTCCCATTAGTATTAGTAGCGGAGTCGAATAAGAAAATAATGTCAGCATGTATTTGGTTTTTTATTGGTAAACGTATTTTGTCAATTCGAGCTTTTCATAGATGTAGATGTCACATAGTAGTAAAACTAATATCCACCAATTTAACTATTCTATTTCTTTAGTCTCCCCACAGGCGGGAGCACTATAATATGCTACATTTTTTATTATCAAAAGGAAAGCACGTCAAAGCAATGTGGGCAGAGCAATGTTTCGATCCAAAAATTGAAAGTTAAATGCGATTTTACATATTTTAATTTCTTCTTCAATTCAATTCTTCAATTCTTCATTACCGCAAACCGACACACACGGACAGATACCTGCATGCAACGTCGCATCGCCATCCTCGTCACCTGCAGTCCGTGATATCTTCGTTAAAGAATAGAGCTTTTGACCTCTGTGACCCTGAGCACGTGGAGGAGGAACTGAAACATGTTCAGGAGGTACTAAAGAAAAACGGGTATCAGGTGAATATACGACGAAACCAGCCGAGGAAAAGATTTAGGCGTCCAGAGGTGTGCGGACAACCGGCCTACGAGTACATGCCTAATGTCAAAGGAGTGACGGACAAGATCGGCCACGCATTGCGTGAATACTCTATACCGACAATCTATAGTCCTGGCATAAAGGTGAGTAATATGGTGGGCACCCCGAAGGATGTCTTGCCCTTACAAACACCAGGGGTTTACAAAATAAACTGCGGTTGTGGCAGCTTTTACATTGGCCAAACAAAAAAAAACGATCCATGAAAGGATTAGAGAACATATAGCCGCTGTCAAAAACCGCCAGTCTAATAAATCGGCGATTGCGGAGCATCTTTTAGAAAAAGGCGCAAATCACTGGATTGAATTTCACCGTACGCAAGTCCTTTCCACTAATCGTCACTTTTATTCAAGAGTAGTACGAGAAGCGATTGAAATCAGAAAAAATCCAAATAATTTTAATCGGGAAGATGGATTTAAACTGTCAACAGCGTGGAATCCGGTGTTTGCAAACACAAAATCTCCTTTTAATTTGCAGTCGGTAAACCCTCAGAATACGGCTATCGTACGGAATAGGGACACGATTCGAATTAGGAAGATTCTTCATCGGACACTGAGGCGTAACATTGCTGCTACAGTCAGCCCGTGACCACGGCCGGTGAAACCTGGCCGAAACGTCGGAGCCAAAATAAGGTACCAAACGCGTTTTAATCCCGTAAAAGTTTTAGTAATTTAATTATAGATTGTTCATCGGTAATCCGTGCTCTAGAAGAAGCGTGGATGGCGTAGTGCGTAAGGCCGTCGTCGCCTTTCAATCGGGAGGTAGCGGTTCGAACCCCGCCACGTACCAATGTGTTTTCAAATTTTGAATTCATATGTATGTTTATCCGATGCTTTTACGGTGAAGGAAAACCTCGTGAGGAAAGCTGCACATACCTGTGAAGAAAGAATTTCTTTACAGGCGACCAACCCGCACTTGACCAGCGTGGTGACTAAGGCAATAATCTGCAATTCAATAATTTCTATGTGTTGTCAATAATTAAATAAAGTCCAAGTATTTATTTTAAATTAAAACAGTATAATCTTATTCTTGTACATTTCCGGTCACAAATAATTAATATGTAAATATGAAAAAAAAATTATACAAGCTGATATTATTTATAAACTTACTTTTGATCATTAATACTCGTACGCAAACGGTTCACCTGTGGCAGAGAGGTCAACAACGGGTGTTTGATTTTTAAAAGGAAATTATACCTTTTTTTTATTATTATTATTTTTTTTAAGTTGATAAATGCGTTACGCATACCTCGCGCTTGGGAGGCGCGAGGTTATGTCGGACTCTCCGCGGCCCCTGGCAGGCGGGATGGTATGTCCACCAGAGAGTGCAATGCAATGACGAGGTCATGAGAACCCTTTCGGAAACTACCACAACCTCGTCGGCGCGCACTCGCCCAAGGCGAGTCCCTCTCACCCCCCCAGGTTGGATGGGCCGGTGATCCCCCGGGGCATCCAGGGGATCAGCGACTGGCGGCAACCGATGCAATGCAGGGCCCGGGCTTCCCAAGCCTGGACCCAGCTGGTTGCTGTCAGGAGGAAGAAGGCGGGCGTAATTCCACCTCCTCCGTCCCAGCCTTCTGCGGCGGCACGGGTCAGCAGAGGGATCTTCCTCCCTGCCCCTCTCCGCCGTCTCCTTCTGCGTCATCACGTCCACGCAGAAGGATCCCACGTCCCACGTAGTCTCCCCCTCCAGCATGGCACAGACCACGTTCTGGACGGAGAGATCTTCGCCAATGATGGCGACCATCGCCCGGCGCTCCGAGGAGAAGGCGGGGCACACCGCCAAGGTGTGCTGCGCGGTGTCCTCGGGGGTGCCACAATGGTGGCACCCGGGGGTCGGTTCGCGCCCAATACGGTGCAAATAGCGGCCAAAGCAACCATGGCCGCTGAGAATTTGCACCAAATGGTACGACAGCGACCCGTGGTGCCTGTTCGCCCATGTCGAGAGGAACGGGTGCATGGCCTCGACGGTCCTGGACAGAGTGTCCGATCCGGAGGCCGAACCCGTTAGCTCATCGGACCACAGGCGAAACATCTCCACTATGGCCTCCTCCAAGGCGGAGGCCCTCTCTCTAGGCGCCATGCGCCGGCCGCCATCCCGAGCGTCTACGCGGACGCGGTAGGCCGCAGCAAGGACGTGGGACGCCAATTCCCAAGGCGGGGTGCCCGCTATTAGGTAGGCCGCCGTGTGGGACACCGTGCGGTATCCCTTGATTGCCCTCAGCGCCATGGCGCGCTGTGCCCTGTGCAGGCACGCGACAGCAAAAGGAAATTATACCTAAATAATAAAAAAAACTGTTCGATTAAGGGTATTAAAATCGCGTTTTTAATCTGAACCTTAATCTTTTTCTTCTACAAAGAAAATTATACTTAAATAAAAATAAATTAATAAACATGTATAAAAAATAATAAAATAAATTAATAAAATAAAAAACAAAAAGGGAATAAAAAACCAAAATAATAAAAAAAAACAAAAAAGTGATGCTTCATAATGGGATTGAACCACTGCCACTCGGATTATTTTTTTTTATGGGATAGGGGGCAAGCGAGCAGACGTATCACCTGATGGTAAGTAATTACCGTCGCCCATGGACACCCGCAACCCCAGAGGAGTTACAAGTGCGTTGCCGGCCTTCGAGGTGGGAATACGCCTTTTTTTGAAAGTTTGAAGGTCGTATCGGTCCGGAAATACCGCAGGCGACAATTCGTTCCAAAGTTTGACTGTGCGAGGCAGGAAACTTCGAGAGAAACGCACAGTTGTGGACTGCCAACCATCTAAGTGATGGGCATGGATTTTTTGCCGCTTGGAACGATGGCGGAAAGAGGCGGCAAGTATAAGTACGAACAATTCCTCGGAGCATTCCCCGTAATAAATAATAATAACAATAATATGTTGACTCGACGATCATTGTTCCGATAGTAGTTTCTGCGAACGGTTTAATAGCGAAGAGTCTCGACCGACATCTTAAGGGGCTCTCGCTTGACGGGTGGATCAAGGGCCAGATACAGAAGGCGGTGATTCTTGACACGGCACGTATCGATCGGAGATTCCTCTCCCTGTAGCCCTAACCACCGGTAGCTTGGGCCATGCTCCGCTGCCAGTGGAACCCTAGATTAAAGTTTTTTATAATATTTGTGTTTTTAAATCTATATATTGTAAAAAACTTAAATTTTAGATGCTTTTTTGAATAAATGTATAATAATAATAATAATAAATTTCGTTTATTGCTTTCCACATAAGGTAAGTACACAGAATTTATCACAATACAGGACAAAAAGGAGAGCAAAAGGAAATACGATAGAAGATGCATAGCGAAGCGACATCTCTACGCAGCGCCAAGGTATCAAACCGATTTGAAATTTCCTGGCAGTCGACGATTCGAGTCGCTCTCCGTTGAATGCGGTCCTGTGGGAGAAGTTGGTATTGGGGTGCCCCAGCCTAAAGATGGGAACAGTATTCCATATGAGGCCGAACCTGCGCCTTGTAAAGCTGAAAGCGGTGCGCCGGAGTGAAATACTGTCTCGATCTATTGAGCACACCAAGCTTCTTAGAAGCTAATTTAGGTTTACCCTCTAAGTGGCCACGGAACTGGACTTCGCTCGATATGTCGACACCAAGGATCCCAATATTGGCTGAGGCAGTTAGGGTAATGCCCTGAAAGCGAGGAGATACGACAAATGGCATTTTCTTTGCGGTGAACGCGCAAACCTGTATCTTCGAGGGGTTGAAATGGACTAAATTAAGTTGACCCCAGTTAGAGACTTTCTCTAATGAAGTTTCAATTACGTTTATTCCGGCACTCAATGACGTTTTCCCGAGAAAAGTTCGCACCGCCGTTATAGAAGGTGTCTTTCGTGCTGTCGTCTGCATAACAATGAATGCTGCTGATTTGCAGTATATCATTGATATGCAGAAGGAATAGTGTAGGTGAAAGCACACATCCTTGGGGGACACCAGCATTTACAGACAGTGAGTCTGAGCATTCACCATCAATCAAGACCTTAATGCTTCTGTCTGCTAGAAAGCTAGTGACCCATCCACATAATTTCTCGGGAAGCCCATATGAAGGAAGTTTTGAGAGGAGCGCTTTGTGCCATACCCGATCGAAGGGTCCAAACTAACTGCCAGTGCCTCCCCCTTCGCTTCAATTGCCTCTGCCCAATGATGTGTCAAGTAAACTAGAAGATTACCAGCAGAGCGACCCCTACGAAAGCCGTATTGTTGGTCACTAAGCAGCTGGTGATCCTCTAGATACTGAAGAAGCTGGCGGTTGATAATCGATTCCATTATCTTTGAAAACAAAATGAAGGATTTTAACGCACAGGACCAATACAGTCATAATTATGCGAAGCTGTGAAATTAAAGATGTCATGTTTTTTTTTGTAATGCGACATGCAATAGATGGACGTGAAAATTTGCGGCGATGTAAAAAAGTTTCACTTAAAAAAGGAGTAATATGTAGTGAACTAGAGCCACTTAGGAAGATGTGCTTAAATTATTTTTAACGAAGTTTAATCAAGTTTTGTAAGAAATAGATTGCGCGATGATTTGAACTTTTACTACGGGTAAAACAGGCCCATTTTTGATTCTATACACGGTTATTTTTTATCACACTGGAAAATTTTAAGGACGCTTCAGGACACATCAATTATTTAAAAAAAAATGAAATAAAAAAAATCTCTAAAAATGCTGCTCTCAAGTAGTGCAGCATGTTTTGTATTTTTTTGAACATTAATATAAAATTAAGTAAGTGAGTTATTTTTTTAATTCATATTTAAATTATTCTAATACCATGTCGTGAAGCGTCCCTTAAATTTTCCAGGGTGATAAAAAAATAACCGTGTATGTGTACGAGTAAATACAACGTCTTTTTTTGATATCCCATAACTTCAAAGTCCAAGAAATATAGGTTCCAAAATGTATACTTTCGGAGGTAATAGCAATTTTAATTAAAATAGTTTTAAAATGGTCACTAGTGTCATAGGTTTTTATTTTTGCAACTTTGCTAACTTATTTCGGCGCAAGATTAGGCCGTATGTAGTTATGAAGGAAAGGCCATAAAACCTTGAACCTTTTGTTGAGCCACTTACGGTTGACTTTTGTATGAATCTGGTCGCAAACGCGAAAATGTGATGCTGCCATATTTAACATAAAGGAAATCTTATTTTTGTGGAATTATTTTATACGAAAACAGAAAATAAAAAAATAATTTAACTAAAAAGTAATTAAATGCTATTTTAACATAAAGGAAATCTTATTTTTGTGGAATTATTTTGTACGAAAACAGAAAATAAAAAAATAATTTAACTAAAAAGTAATTAAATGCTATTCTATTCTCTTACACGGTCTCAATAATACCCTGAAAATCAGCGGGATATCAAAAAAAACACGTTGTATATTTTTTTCTATATAGATCTTTGCATTTTCTTTAAAAATGCTAAATAAATTGAATTTCTTGTATAATGTAAACAATTGTATAATATAGGCTGTCCTATTATTTGTTAACCCTTTATTTCAAAGTATTTGTGTGTTAACATTGGTCGTCTAAGCCCGTTATAGATGATCGGCCACGCTTGTCTTGTTTCATTTCCCATCGCCACTCTATTATACAATCCATTAGCATTTTCCATTCCACTCAAATGTGTGCGGAGAACTCCAAACTGATTGTGTCATGGTGTATTTTTATTGTGCGCGAAATGTTGTTTTCTTCCTTGTTAACTGTTGTACAAGGGTTGACACGTTAATCTTGTTTTGAGTTCTTAACCGTAAAGTAAACAATCTTTTTAGATGTTTATTTTTTAAATCAAATCAAATCATTTATTTGCGAAATACAGGTCAATTTGTGGTGTTTACATTAAACAGAAGTACATTTCCATTTTTTTAGATGTTTATCTTTTGCCAAATACGAATAAAGAAGACCAAAGCAGCGTTCGACCAACTAAAACATGTTTAGGAGGCCAATGTGCTCACTCGACGTATCAAAACATGTTTAGGAGGCCATTGTGCTCACTCGACATATCAAAACATGTTTAGGAGGCCAATGTGCTCACTCGACGTATCAAAACATGTTTAGGAGGCCAATGTGCTCACTCGACATATCAAAACATGTTTAGGAGGCCAATGTGCTCACTCGACATATCAAAACACGTTTAGGAGGCCAATGTGCTCACTCGACGTATCAAAATCTTTGTTGTCGACGTTATTCAAGATGGAGAGTAACGAAAGGGTTGCCGAACAAGTTGCATGTTTTTGTCAATAAGTGCCTAAGGTCGATCCTTGGTGTATTCTCGCCGAAGACAATATGTAACGAGGAGCTTTCGGTTACCTATAAGTGAAGGAATTGCGCTGCGAAAATGAAGATGGATAGGCCACACACTTCGAAGAGGGACGACAAACAACGCGAGCATCGCTTTCGCGTGGCAACCACTTGTAACACCGTTTTTTCTTAAAATTTCATAAAACACTAATTTTGCAAAAACACTTTGGTTTCACTGTACTGTAACACCGTTTTTTCTTAAAATTGCATAAAACACTAATTTTGCAAAAACACTTTGGTTTCACTGTAGTTTTAACACAAATTTCACAACTAAAATCACAATTACATTAACTTTGTCAATTAATTTCACAATATCAATGTCAAGTGTCAACGTCAACGTCGTTTCACGTCACGTCAGTGACATTTGCAATTATCTTTGGTCATTATTCACTTTTTGCATAAACAAAATAAATCTCGCGTTTATCCTGGCCTTATTTACACAGATAGTTTTTTTTCGCCCAAAATCCCGTGCTTCCATTTAGGTGGGTTGATTTTCTCAAAATTCGGAATTTGACATTTAGACCGTTTGTTTCGATCATTTCTATAGACATATTTTAATAAAATACACTTAAGCTTATAGATCATATAATTATAGTTTCGTCGAATAGAATTTGGGAAGCATTCACAGTTTGTTTATGGTTAATTTTTTCATTACGTTTCGTTTTTCAACCAAGCTTATAACTTGGGCTGGAAATACTTATAGCATATTGTAGAATTCCGATAGATCCGTACGTTGACTTGACACATCATGACACACATGCTATGAAATGAATTTGGTTTTAGGGAAGGTTCCGTCGCCAATACGACGCTTAACATTCGGTGAACGGACCTCGATTCTAGTATGCGCGTAGATGGAACGCGCCCATTTTTCACCTTAGTCTTTGAACGCGTCTATCGTCTATGTTATGATTTGTCTGTGAGACATCGACTGAAGAAATTTGTTATTGATTCGAAGATCATAAAGTACCTATTTAAATTAATTTCAGCGAAGAAAATCCATAGGTATTTCTCTCGTTTTCCGTGTGAATTTAATTTGAAAAGAATTTACAAAATTCAGTTCTTTTTGTTTTCAGCTTGAAGAGTAAAGCTAAGAAAAAAATACTATATTTACTCGCCGGCACGCGATTCATTAAATTAAATGGATTTATTGTATCAATAAGTGCAAAAAATCAATAAGGTATCTAATTAACTTATTATATTTCATGATTTAAAGCAGATTTTGTTAATTTTATTTTTTTATTTGTGGGTAAATTGATTATTAAATCAAACATGTTACATTTCCAAAATTCGCCTTTTTCATCCCCTATTTCATTAAAAAACCCTGATAGTAAGCGGCATCTCAGTGGGATTAAGGCATATATTGAGTAACACTTGCGAATTTCCTGTTAAATTCTAAATTTTTACAATATTAAGTTTCACATCATACTTTGGCAAATAACTCACAAATTAAGCTGTTTTCTTTTTATTAATAGCAGTAATTATACACAAAATAGGTGCTCTCCCCTCCATATGTTTTTTTTATTAACCAACCAATAAGACAATTTGTCAATTTATTAAAAATTATGTTTTAGAATTCATTTGCTATGTTTATTACATGAAGTTCAAATGTATTGACTGGGATTCCTTCAGAACTCAGTATTAGACCCACTGACCCTAAGATCATAGGCATATTTAATTATATTTTAACCTAACACTGTACTATGAATCTCCAGGGCAGTTACCGGAGGCCGTAGGGCTCCGCTGCTTGACCTTACAGCTAGAAACCATAACAAACTAACCTAACACAAGGAGGAATTCTGTGGAATTGTACATATATAGAGAGAAAAAAATAATCTAAGGAATTGGAATATTATATCTCTGACCCGTGATCGCGGAAACCTAGCATCAAGCAGAAGGTACGCTCTACTAACAACCGCTCCGGGGAAGGCTACTAATTTCTTTTATAAAAAAAAAAGGAAACCTATAACTATTTGTTCGTGTACTTTATTGCCCCTCATTTTGTAGTTTTGTACCCAATTTGCACCTGATTTTTACCTGCCGAGATTGATCAAACAAACCTGAACCATCCTGCCCTTGGCTTGTATTAATTAAACATTAAGTTAAGTGCTTTGCATTGAGGGATTTTGTTTACTTCAGTAACATTATGCATAAGTGAATTATAGTTATGTACCTACAACAATAAAGCTTTTCATTTTGTATCGGACTAAAGGAATAAGTTTGTTTTTTTTCCTTCAACTTTAAGATTTCCCTATATTACTACAATTTAGCAAGAAAAAGCACTACAATTTGGCGCCCGAATATACAGCAGGTTTTGTGGCATTATATGGCCCATTATTCTGGTCAAATGCTCAGATAGTGTTGATCCATCTCGGTATGTATCTTTAATAATTTTCTTTTTTTTTAACGTTGTGTGTTAGTTAAGCTAAAACTCAAAAACGGCTCGACCGATTCTTACGAAATGTTATGTGTATTTGAATAGGTCCAGGGAAGGTTTAAAAGTACAACTGGACCCAGTAGGTGGCGCTGTAATCGGACAGGAGAACGTCTGCCGGTCTCACTAGTTAACTACACTTTAGTTATAAGATAAATAACAAGAATTCTATGCAGGTTTGGTTCAGATAGGTATAAATAAAAACAAATTTTAGTTACATTTGCAAAGGTGAATATATTTTAAGATTTTTTGTTCATAGTTTGAGTATATAACATAAATAATATTGTAAAATTAACTTCTCATATAGAATAGAGCGTAGTATATTTTTACAAAAATGGAACAAAGACCAATTAGTTTTAATTTACTTAACAAAGATGAACTAGAATATGAGGTGAAAATCAGGGGTTCGAAACCAGCTGACACGGTGATGGCTCTGAGAGCACAGATCCGTACTCTCAATAAAGATCTGCCTTCTGATGAAATACCGACTTGTGATCTTGATGTCAATACTGAATTAAAAGTAATTCAAAAGAAATTAGATGATCTTGAGAAACTTATCACAAGTACTTCAAGTAAACCGTCATCACTTAAGGTGTTAAATAGAATTCAAACTCTTGCACACCACTTATTCCACAGAATTGGTCGCTTGTCTTTATCGGAGTATGATGATAATAATCTTACTTCTTTAATTACTTCTCTGAATAATAGATTAGATAGCATTCTTGTAAAAATAGATAATATTTGTCATAATTTTAAAAGTAGCTTGGCACCTGAACAACCGATTGAGCACTCCACTGCAACTACACACAATACAGCTAATGATTGCTCCGTGCATAAACTAAATTTACGCTTCAATGGCAAGACATGCATTAAAGCCTTCTTACAACGCCTCGAAGAGTTATGCTTGTCTCGTGGCCTTGCAGATTCAAAGCTTTTCTGTTCTGCGGCTGAACTTTTCACTGATGAAGCGCTATGCTGGTATCGAGGAGTAAAGTCAGACGTTCACAATTGGACTGAGCTGAAGACCTTGCTTCTCGATGAATATTTACCATCTGATTATGACCATCGCTTGATGCAGGAAATTAGAAGTCGTACTCAGGGCCCCGACGAAAGCATTGTGAATTATCTCAGCATTATGCAAAATTATTTTACTCGATTATCAAAACCAATCTCTGATGATGATAAATTGAACATAGTCATGTTTAATATTAGACCATTTTATACTACTCAGCTTGCTCTAGCCCCAGTGGAATCTTGGACTGATCTAAAGAAAAAATGTAGGTTGTTAGAAGGTGCAAAGGAGCGATCGGTGCATTTCAGTGAACCTCCTAGGGTCACCACATCTTCTCTGGCTCCCGATTTGTGTTATAAAAGTAGTAATAGTAGTAGCAGCACTAGCAAGGCGCCACCAAAAGTCTCTTCAATACAGCCAGCAAATAATACACAAAATAATCTTTTTTGTGTCCGCTGTCGGAAAAATGGTCACAGCTTGAGGTATTGCAAGGCGCCTTGGGTACTTATTTGTTATCGTTGTGGAGAAAAGGGGTTCAATGCAAATAATTGTCCAAAGTGCACTTCTTCAAAACCTTCAACCGTAGAGATTCCAAAAAACGCCAAGTAGTGAACCGATGGCATAAAACAGTATATTTTTATAATAAACATTGTAATTCTGAACAGTCAAGGCAGAAATGCAATGAATTCTATAATAATGTAAATAAAGCTAGTAACATACATATGCATAAAGGTAAGGTTACATCGGTTCACGCTACTACTAACGCCACCTATAATGATACCAGAGCTTATCTGAAGATTAATATTTTTGGCTTGGAATTCAGAGGATTACTAGATTCAGGATCACAGATCTCCATTGTGGGAGGGCAAGCATACAAATATTTTAAAGATTTCGCTACTTTACATAAGTCTGAGGACTTAGACTTTATAAAAACTGCAAATGGTTCTACTTCACGAGTAACTGGGTATTTATTTTTACCAGTATCGATAGAGAATAAAACTCGTGTTATTAAATTTTACGTCGTCCCTGGAGTTGCTACAGAGTTGTTATTTGGCTTAAATTTCTGGAAGGAATTTAATATTGCGCCAGATATTTTATCATTGTTAGAGGATAGTGGACATTTATATAAAAATAATAATCAGGTGTACACAGTTATGGCAGGCAGCCGTGCTTTACATGATTTTGAAACTTTATCTAAGCTTGAGCGTAGGCTGGTCAATGACGTCATAAAGCAATTTGATGACATTTCCGCAGAAAAGATAGGCCTAGGTAGGACACACTTAGTGAGCCATAAAATTGATACCGGTGACCACCCACCTATTAAGCAACGGTATTATGTAGTCTCACCCGCTAAACTGGCAGAATTAAATAAACACCTAGACCAAATGCTGAAGGATGATGTTGTGGAGCCTAGCGGCAGTGCATGGAACAACCCCGTTACTTTGGCGGTTAAATCAGATGGGTCATCACGTTTCTGCTTGGACAGCCGAAAGCTTAACGCCATATCAAAGCATGACGCTTACCCTATGCCTTATATTAGCCATATTCTGGACCAGCTCAAAAACGCTAAGTACTTATCTTCTATTGACCTTAAGTCTTCATATTACCAAGTTCCTTTGGACTCTATTGAGTCCAGAGAGAAAACTGCTTTTACTATTCCCTGCAGAGGCTTGTTTCACTTTAAGGTCATGTGCTTTGGACTTACTGCAGCTCCAGCTACGCAGCAGCGGTTGATGGACCGCCTCTTTGGGCCCGAGTTTGACAATAAGGTGTTCGTATATGTTGATGATTTAATTTTACTTACTCCTGAAGGCCCAACGGCCTTCCAGGATCACCTCCAGCTCCTACGTAGGGTAAAGGAGAGACTTAAACTAGCCAACCTTACTGTCAACATGGGTAAATGCCAGTTCTTCAGGAGACAGCTGAAATTCTTGGGTCATGTGGTTGACGAATATGGTCTGCGCACGGATCCTGACAAAATTAAGGCTATAGTAGACTTTCCTATTCCCACCTGCAGGAAAGACGTCAAACGTTTCTTGGGAACTGCATCTTATTATAGGCGTTTCATAAAAAATTTTAGTCATAGAGCTGGTCCCCTTAATGCTCTTACTTCTACCCGTAAGAGCGCGCCCCCTTTCAAATGGACGACCGAGGCAGACGAGGCGTTCAACGACCTAAAACTCGCACTGTCTACTTCTCCGGTTCTGGTATGTCCTGACTTCTCGAAAGATTTTGCTGTCCACTGTGACGCTTCTGATTTCGGGTTAGGAGGTACCTTAACCCAGGTTGTAGATGGACAAGAACATCCTGTTGCGTACTGTAGCCGTTCACTAACACCCGCTGAACGTAACTATTCCGCTACAGAGCGAGAGGCATTGGCCGTGGTACATGTCGTTGAACACTTCCGCCCTTACCTTGAAGGTGGTCGACAATTTAAAATTATTACCGATCATGCTAGTCTAAAGTGGTTTTTAAACCTTAAGAATCCGACAGGACGACTAGCGCGTTGGGGGTGTAGGCTATCGCCTTATAATTTCATTATTGAGCATCGTAGTGGATCTCAAAACGTCGTACCGGATGCACTATCACGTTCTGTACCAGTGGCAGCCGTAGACGCATTTACTTCCAGCGATGCTTGGTATAACAATATATTAAAACGTTGCACGGATAGGCCGCGCGCGTGTCCCAATTTTCAAATTATTGATGGTAGGCTTTTTAGATTTACAAAAAGCACTAACAAACTCTGTGGTGACTACCAGTGGAAAGAGGTTGTACCAAAGGAGCTTAGGGAGGATATTATTAAAAGTAACCATTCTGAACCAATTGCTGCGCACTTAGGCGTTGCAAAAACTTATAAAAGATTAAAATTACGGTATTTTTGGCCCGGTATGCATAAAGATACCGAGGAATTTATTAAAAATTGTGCCACTTGCAACTCATATAAACATAGCTCACTAGCGCCAGCTGGCTTTATGGGGGAACCCAAAGTTTGCTGTCGACCATTCCAGTGCATCAGCATTGATCTGGTTGGTCCACTGCCGATGTCTCGACAGCAAAATACATTTTTACTAGTAGTTGTGTGTTGTTTTACAAAATATTGTTTATTATTTCCTTTACGGCGTGCAACGGGCAAAGTTATAGCGCAAAGGTTAGAAGACCATGTATTTCTGGTTCACGGAATACCACAGACGGTGATGTCTGATAATGGCTCGCAATTTATAAGTCATGAGGTTCAGGCATTATATGAAAAATACAATATTCCGCAAGTACATTTGGGTCCAGTATATTGTCCACAAGTTAATACGGTGGAACGTTATAACCGCACAATAATCACTGCAGTTTCCTCGTTTGTTGAGAACGATCATAGAACGTGGGATATTAACATACATAAAATACAATTTGCCATGAACACTTCAGTAAATGAGCCTACTTCTTATACTCCTTTCATGCTAGTACACGGTAGGGAAGCTGTCACTGATGGTAGTATTTACCGTGATTTTGTAGATCTCCAAGAGTTGGTTGTGGTACCACGCGATACTCATGCGTCTAATATTGGCCACCTCGGTGACATTTTCATCAAAGTCCGAGAGTCATTGCGTAAGGCCCATGAAAGGAATATAAAATACTATAACAACAAACGCAGAGATATCTCTTTTAATGTTGGTGATTTTGTGTGGAAGCGTACGTACAAGCAGAGTTCTGCTAATAAATATTTTACTGCTAAACTTGCCCCTAAATATGAACGTTGTAAAATTATACGTAAACTGTCTCGCCTCGTCTATGAGCTCGAAGACGAGAACGGAAAATACATAGGAAAGTGGCACATAAAAGATTTTAAAAATTTAGATACTTCGAGCGACTAAATTACGTACCTAGTAACATAATACCTACTTAATTTTCATTTTTATACTCTTATAAATATAGCCATATTTTTATAAGCATTTAACATTTAGGCACCGCGGGTGCGGCGGTCACAGAATACCCACCCCGCCATTCTTCCTGGCGTCTCGTAGAACCCGAGTGTAGGATAACGCGCCATATAACATCTGGCGGCGTTTTTGCATGTGTCTGTCCCTGTCGTTTTTTATTGATTTGCCTTGATACTTAAGTTTCCATATACCTAACATCTTCAAAATTGATATTACCATTACATAAGTACATAAAGATCTAAAACACAAATATTATACGTGTCTTAGTTCATACCATTATAAATATATTATTACTACCATTATATAAAATGGATATTACTTCTTTAGTATCTGATACCAGAATTAAGGAACAAGTATGTACTTATTATAACTGTTATGTGGTTAGATAGATGCATTTAGCACAAGATCACAAATATAAACGTGTCTTGTTCATTATTTTTATATGTATTCTACTCTAATCAACAAAATTAATTTTGAATTCCTCACAGGAGCGGTTTGCAACTCTAGAAATAAGCCTTTGCTATATTCTTATAATGGAGGAAGTTACATCTAGCTGGAAACGTAGGAAAATCAATATCGACGATCAGGGGCAACGACACCATGCAACTCATTTTTTTTATTATTTCCTTTTTATTGTTCTTTTTTCTACTTATTATTTGACGATTAGAGTCAAAATGTCTGTAATAACGACATCTACCGGTGGTTGTTGACATTACTTGCTATACACTGTTAGTGTCAAGATATACTTATTTAACAACGCCATCTCGGCGTCAGTCCTGACACTACAGTTTTTTTTTATTACTTTCTTATATTTGATGGGCATAGGATATAATGCTTTTTGCCTATTTATCACAGCCATATAGGTGCTAGCAGAAGTGGTTTCGCTAGATTTTGCCACCTTATTGGTGAATATTTTTTTTACAACCATGTAGGTGCTAGCAGCAGTAGTTTCGCGCTAGATTTTGTCACCTTATTGGTGAATGTTGTTTTTTATTACAATCTTTAACATACCATATTAATGGATTTACGTAGATTTGAGGTGCATGCGTGTTAAATATTCTTTATTTACACACGTTTATATTTAAAGCTTCATTTTTTATATAATACAAATAAATAAACTTATAAAAAAAAAATAACGTTAGGCGTAATTGGGTACAGAGTTTATCACGAATGAATAGTTTTTAAGTACCTAATTGATTCTATTTATGATAATTCTGTTTGATTGGTTAGGGGGTTGAGGCTGACGGGGCGTCAGACGAATTCCCTACGTGAATTCTATCGTGGTTGGGGGGATACTGTAACACCGTTTTTTCTTAAAATTGCATAAAACACTAATTTTGCAAAAACACTTTGGTTTCACTGTAGTTTTAACACAAATTTCACAACTAAAATCACAATTACATTAACTTTGTCAATTAATTTCACAATATCAATGTCAAGTGTCAACGTCAACGTCGTTTCACGTCACGTCAGTGACATTTGCAATTATCTTTGGTCATTATTCACTTTTTGCATAAACAAAATAAATCTCGCGTTTATCCTGGCCTTATTTACAAAGATAGTTTTTTTTCGCCCAAAATCCCGTGCTTCCATTTAGGTGGGTTGATTTTCTCAAAATTCGGAATTTGACATTTAGACCGTTTGTTTCGATCATTTCTATAGACATATTTTAATAAAATACACTTAAGCTTATAGATCATATAATTATAGTTTCGTCGAATAGAATTTGGGAAGCATTCACAGTTTGTTTATGGTTAATTTTTTCATTACGTTTCGTTTTTCAACCAAGCTTATAACTTGGGCTGGAAATACTTATAGCATATTGTAGAATTCCGATAGATCCGTACGTTGACTTGACACATCATGACACACATGCTATGAAATGAATTTGGTTTTAGGGAAGGTTCCGTCGCCAATACGACGCTTAACATTCGGTGAACGGACCTCGATTCTAGTATGCGCGTAGATGGAACGCGCCCATTTTTCACCTTAGTCTTTGAACGCGTCTATCGTCTATGTTATGATTTGTCTGTGAGACATCGACTGAAGAAATTTGTTATTGATTCGAAGATCATAAAGTACCTATTTAAATTAATTTCAGCGAAGAAAATCCATAGGTATTTCTCTCGTTTTCCGTGTGAATTTAATTTGAAAAGAATTTACAAAATTCAGTTCTTTTTGTTTTCAGCTTGAAGAGTAAAGCTAAGAAAAAAATACTATATTTACTCGCCGGCACGCGATTCATTAAATTAAATGGATTTATTGTATCAATAAGTGCAAAAAATCAATAAGGTATCTAATTAACTTATTATATTTCATGATTTAAAGCAGATTTTGTTAATTTTATTTTTTTATTTGTGGGTAAATTGATTATTAAATCAAACATGTTACATTTCCAAAATTCGCCTTTTTCATCCCCTATTTCATTAAAAAACCCTGATAGTAAGCGGCATCTCAGTGGGATTAAGGCATATATTGAGTAACACTTGCGAATTTCCTGTTAAATTCTAAATTTTTACAATATTAAGTTTCACATCATACTTTGGCAAATAACTCACAAATTAAGCTGTTTTCTTTTTATTAATAGCAGTAATTATACACAAAATAGGTGCTCTCCCCTCCATATGTTTTTTTTATTAACCAACCAATAAGACAATTTGTCAATTTATTAAAAATTATGTTTTAGAATTCATTTGCTATGTTTATTACATGAAGTTCAAATGTATTGACTGGGATTCCTTCAGAACTCAGTATTAGACCCACTGACCCTAAGATCATAGGCATATTTAATTATATTTTAACCTAACACTGTACTATGAATCTCCAGGGCAGTTACCGGAGGCCGTAGGGCTCCGCTGCTTGACCTTACAGCTAGAAACCATAACAAACTAACCTAACACAAGGAGGAATTCTGTGGAATTGTACATATATAGAGAGAAAAAAATAATCTAAGGAATTGGAATATTATATCTCTGACCCGTGATCGCGGAAACCTAGCATCAAGCAGAAGGTACGCTCTACTAACAACCGCTCCGGGGAAGGCTACTAATTTCTTTTATAAAAAAAAAAGGAAACCTATAACTATTTGTTCGTGTACTTTATTGCCCCTCATTTTGTAGTTTTGTACCCAATTTGCACCTGATTTTTACCTGCCGAGATTGATCAAACAAACCTGAACCATCCTGCCCTTGGCTTGTATTAATTAAACATTAAGTTAAGTGCTTTGCATTGAGGGATTTTGTTTACTTCAGTAACATTATGCATAAGTGAATTATAGTTATGTACCTACAACAATAAAGCTTTTCATTTTGTATCGGACTAAAGGAATAAGTTTGTTTTTTTTCCTTCAACTTTAAGATTTCCCTATATTACTACAATTTAGCAAGAAAAAGCACTACACACTGAACAGCCCCCCAACCATGATCGCCCAAAACAATATTAAAACCGCCCTGAGAGCGGGATGGCGCTATACACAGCAAGAGCGGCGAGTCTCTGTTACAATATTGTTTTAACCATGCTATAAGCGATCATGGTAAGACCCCAGTAGGCGAGCCCGCGCGGACGTCTCGAACAGATGTGGCGCAGGAGCGTGGACTATGAACTACGAGCCGTTAGACTAAGCTGGAGTGTGGCCCAGGAAATCTCAGTGGACAGAAAGGCGTGACAGGACCTTGTGGAGTCGCTATGCACCTCTGAGGTGTCTAAGGAACAGCGGGACCTTGTGGAGGTGCTATATACCTCTGGTGTGTCTTTGAAATAGCGGGACACTGTGGAGAACCTATCCATCTCTGGCGCCTCATAAGGAACAGCGGGACTTTGTGGAGGCTCTATACACCTCTAGGAAGTCTTAGGGCATGGGTACCAAGGCCTCCCCAAATGACTTAGAAATTCTATAATGTCAAATCAAATTTTAGGGCGAAATTCAAGCTAATTTTAAATAATAAATCCAACAATTTTTGTTTACATGTTTTTAACCCTAGCTCCGAACTTTGCCAGTCCCCCCCCCCCCAAATTAAATCCTGGATCCGCTCAAACAGCTTAGTTGGCTCCAAAAGTGATAGCTGTATGTGGCATTGTTAGTAACGCAAGACGTTACTAGCTTTTGTAGCACATGCATCCACTGTTTCTAGGCGTTTTAAGCATTCAATAGGTAACGCGTATTGCAACGCAGTTATTAACACCAATATCATCAGCTGAGGTGTTATATAACAAATATACTAAGTTCCCGAATACAAATTATTGATTTATTAACTGTTCGATAGACTGCCCTGAATAGTTAGACAAAGTCAATTTTTATGTCTAGTATATAGTCCCTTATGGTGTTTTTAAAGTTTTTATCGGCAGAATTGTTATAATGAATTAAGTTTAAACCTAATCTCGATATTTGTTTCAGAAGTTTTTACTTATTCGAATCAAAATTTAATACAATAAATGAATCCCAGTATGTTGAAAAATTTTTTCTATAAATGATAAATTTATTCATAGAAACGTATTCCTGAATCTAATTTTAGCGTAGTGAGTAATTTTGTTGTTCACGTTAGCTCTAGCAATGACGACCTGTAAATAATTTAATAGCGCTGTCCGAAGTTTCTTATGTACTAAATATAATAATCAATAGTCTTACTAAATATATAAATAAAACATATAACGAGAACTCCATATCATTTGAAAAAATGATGAAAATAAATCAAATACAAGAAAAACAAATCGTCTCAGGTGGGACTCAAACCCGCGTCTCCATCATGGGTATGTTGACACCTACAAGGCAGATTGAGATTTGTGGCGACTAAAGAGGTTCGCTTTCGTCTCCACTGTCATTTGTTTTTTAAGGAAATATAAATTTGACAGAACGATTGTCAAGAAAGAGAAAATTTTCACGGAGTTGGAAAAATATAGCTGATAAGCTTATTTTAATGTAAATATATAAGTCAGCAATTTGTATACATTACAAACATTGAAAACCACTGTGTTTCCTTCACCACCATCTGTAAAACGGGCTAGAAAACCCGTACAGATTAATACAGTAACTAGCGCCAATCTCACTGGCATGCCAATGCTGGCTCCGTGTAAACACACGTTTTGGTTGGTTAAGAATAAAGAAACTTACAAATGTTATATTTGTGACTTTGCATTTTCTTTAAAATTGTCAAATAATTTGAAAAAATGTTGTTTTTATCTCGTATTTGATTTATTTTAATCATTTTTTTTCAAATCATTTAGCATTTTTAAAGAAAATGCAAACTCACAAATATTAAATCCATACTATTTTCTATTTAATTTGACCAAACACTTCAAAGTGACAACGGAAAACCCTTAATTCTCTAGGCAATAGCCTACACTAAAACTACATACCTACGCCATCTTGCCCGGGATCCAGGTTAATCCTTGATACTCTAACATATAAGTAAGCGGCTCAGCCTCTTCAAGGTGAACAATGAAACAACTAGCATTGCTCGACTTGTACTCCCACCAGCTATGAATCGTTAGCACTGTCACGGCAAAATCAGCTCTAACTTCCTCCGGATAAGAACGAATTCAGTTGCCAATTTGAACCGATTGACGTGAGGCTATACTTACTAACATATTAAGGGCCTTTAAGAGCTCATTCCGAGAAATTAAGCAAGGGACCCATCTGAATCGCACGGCTTTGGGTTTGTTTGTGGTCCCAATCATAAGAACGGGGCGTAATTTACCTGGAATAAATGTCCAAAAACATTTTCCCTTTTCGTTTATGACATAATCGGGATTATTTTTGTACTTTGATCACGTTCCTTTCTTTATACCATTGAATTGAATGAAGCCCTTAAATTTCATAGACACGTATAATGTGTTTCGTGTATTTTCTAAGGCTATTCTGGTATTTGCGTCGGTTTCTTGTGAATTAGGAGTTAGGCAATAGTTCTTCCAATATAATGGGAGAGTATTGACGCGTAGTTGTAATGTTTTAAGTGATTCAGGTGAGTTTTATGTGGAAAGTACAACTCCTGAATTAGGAATTAAAATATCGGTGATATATTATGCCGAATTTTTTATTGAAATATCGGTATATCAATATTTTGATGTACCGTTATTTTTTACTCAAGCTTAAGAGGAAATCGTACAGGCCGTTTTTCTATACAAACGTAGTCCCCTGTTTCCTTCTTGGATAATGCCACTAGTTTCTGTATTTTTTCCAATAAAATCAATGGCCACTATAATCATGTTTCTATGTTTTCCTTTTTTTATTAAGTTAACTATTAAAAGAGATTTAAAACCTTTAAAAACCTAAAAAATCGCCTTAATTATCTGCTGTATTCAAATGTCCAGCAAACATATTGAACAAGATTATATGAAAAAAGCAAAACATATAAACACAGAAAAAGTCTTGCTTTAGTTTTTAACGCGAAAAAAGTAATTAAATCGGTCAATTGTTTGCGGAGAAAACAGGGGACTACGAAACGTATATTTTGTGTACTTTTCATAGGTATTTTCGGTCCCAGCTGCAGTTGTCCCTATCGCGCTCAGTTCAGTTGTTCGGACACACAGCGCGACAGCAATACATTTTACAAATACCTATTTTTGAATTCTCTCGACCTTGGTGTTTCTTCTTAACTAGTGCAGGCAAGTAAGATATTGTGCTGCGTGCGACTGGCCGTTAATTTGGTGGTGTGGCGGTGGCCGTGTCTATCGTCGCCATAGAGCTTTGAACAAACAGAAATCGCCTCCGCCCGTAACTCACAGCGCAGCGCTCTAGACAACATATACTACAAGTTGCGGTGTTAGAATTGTTATTGACTGCGCATTTGTGTCCATAATTATGTGCGGATTTGCAGCCTGATGGGTCCCGTTAATTCGGCAACACGGGGTTATTAATAACGGCCCGTCAGATCAGCGCCGGCGAATAAAACGACGATAAATAACGCGGCTATGTCAATTTACATTTGGTAATCCATAATAGTGCGGTAATGTTTCGAGACTGGATTTTCATTTGGCATCCATCTCTCTCAGCATATCATAAAACAAAGTCTCTTCCCGCGCGCTACCCGATTTTTTAAACTACGCAACAGATTTTAATGCGGTTTGTTCACCGTAAGTTAGATTATTTATTACAGATGGTATACATATCGGCACGGGTAGTAGTTTTATAAATAAATCTACGCTAGCGAAGCAGTGAGCAGGTCGGTTGCTATAATTATATATTAAAAAAATATTGAGTTGTTTCTGGTAAGCTATTCCTTAGCTGTTACTTTCTCGTGTAGGGCTAAGTTTATAAGCATGTTTCCAAGTTAATCATTATTAACTTGGAAACTTAGCCCTACGCGCCCTACGGCCGCGCATACACTTTGTTTAGTAGGTGCTGTCCTACACTGTTAAGTAAACGGTGTTTAGTTTATTTGTTTATTATATGAACTAAACACTAAACAGACCTGCCCAGATGTGTTTAGTGAGTGTTTAAAGGCCGAAGGCGGCAACGCGGGAGGGGCGACTCGCAGAAAAAATAGAAAGCGCTCTGAACGACGTTCTTCGCTAAACACCAAACACCGAACAGAAACTGTCCGAACGTTTTTTACTAAACACTAAACATGTCACTCGCACTAATCAAAGTGTATCCTACCGACTATAAGGCTATATCTATTAGGTATATAGATTTTACTCAGCTCGCGTCAGATTTTGCGCTTATAAACATCTAAGCGAAAAAGAAAATGAAAATAAAAAAAAATAAAAACTTAATTATAAGGAAACTAGCTTTTGCCCGCGGCTTCGCTCGCGTCAAATTTGGGGTAAGGCAACCACCTTCCAGCAGCACCTTGAACTGTACTAATTATAGATGCAGAATTATTCCTGATAACTACTTCTCTCGTCTCGCCGCGCCGCCCGCGCTCGCCTAGGTACCCGATTCACGACGATCAAAATGGCATACCTAAAATGAAAAAATATATAAACCCTTATATGGGTGATGATATTTCACGTCTGCCACGTTAGATTTTAAAATTGTTGCTGTTTTCGTAATCAGCGACTCGATAAACCACAAAAAGAATACCCATGTTGATTTTCAAACTTTCTCATCCCATTTCCCTTTTTTAGGGGTTGCATTCTGTAAAACCTTAAAACACGTGTTTACTCATTTATTGATAACAGTATATCCTGAGAAATTTGGAATAAAATAGTCTGATTTTGTTTCCTCATACAAATGTTGGACCTCCGTTTCAAATCCTTAGAGGGTGGTTTTTGAAAAATCCATTCTTAGTGCTCATAGCCCATAGACCTCATAAGAAACCTACTTGTTAAATTTTGCATCTTTAGACCCGAAGGTTTGAGATGTACGTTGATATGTGAGTCAGTTTCTTCTTTTCCATATTAAGAAGAAGATAGAAAACGATGATGGTAGTTCACGACCGCGAGGTTGGATTTAGAAATCGTTATTGTTTTTGTAACCAGCGACCCGATAAACCATACAAAGGATACCCATATTAATTTTCAGTCTTCGACACCCCATATCCCCCATTTAAAAGGGTGAATTCTGAAAAAAACCTAAAACAAGTGTTGACTCATTTATCGATAGAACTACTCCTGTGAAGCTTCGAATAAAATAGTCCAACTAATCTTGTTCCCCCATACAAAATTTGGAGCCCCATTTTAACCCCTTAGGGCGTGAATTTTGGAAAATCCTTTCTTAGTACATCTCATAAGGAATCTACGTGCCAAATTTTAAATCTCTAGACCCGGTGGTTGGGGCTGTGCGTTGATATGTTAGTCAGTCGGTTTCTTTTTTTATATATACAGATATAGATAGAAGATAATAAGTAATATGTAGCCGAGACCTATATTTAATAAATCATTTTTCATCCCGAGCCCTATTATGTAGAGAAATTTAGAGATTATACAAATATCTCCAAAGTATGCGCCGGAGCTTAAAAAATAACGAAATTTTGGATCCCTGTGATACCCAAGGAACAGAAGTAAGGGTGTTTGCCTTGGTTTTTTGGTGTGTCGTTTATACAAGTTTATATTTTAGTTATGACAAAAAATTTGTGTGCTTGTTCAGACAAGCAAACTGAACAACTTTCACTATGGGACCAACTTCGAAATCGCAAAAAAAAACAGCTGTTCCATACAAATGTTCAACATTCACTGAACCTAAATGTATGAAACAGCTGACTTTTTTTTGCGATTTCGAAGTTGGTCCCATAGTGAAAGTTGTTCAGTTTGCTTGTCTGAACAAGCACACAAAATTTTTGTCATAACTTAAAAATAGCGGTGTATAGATAGTCTAATTTTGTACAAATTTTAGACCTCCGTTTCAACCCCGTAGAGGGTGGGTTTGAAAAATCCATTCTCTTTGCACTTGCATAAATCTCCAGCCTAAATCCAAAATTTGGAAATCCTAACTTCAAAACTGACGGACTTTCATACAAACTTTCATTCCCATTTTAGCCCCTCAGGGGTGGAATTTCCAAAAATTCTTTCTTAGTGCACCCTTACACCTTACGAGGAACCTACGTGCCAAAGGACAATGTCGAAAATCGCCCCATGACCAACAAAGATTTGATTTACGTCATAATTATATGCATATTTTATAACACTCATAACAAATATATATATTCAACGGACAAATCAAAAATATATAAAAGTACTTTTAGAAACAAAACCAAATGAAGTAAAATATAGGAATGGTTTATTGTTACCTCTGCTCGACTGAATAGAATTGAGTTGATTTCATGTAGGTATGGCCATTTATTTATATCTATAAATTAAGTTTTTCATAACTTACAACGTAAATTAAATTAAAACATACGTCAATTGACTACTCACGCACTATGGCTTGTTAGTTCGTCGTGGTTTTGACTTGCTTTATAATTTCGAGATTTCTTGTTCTTTACTACGTGGCTATAATATCGTTCTTTGATTGATTGCAATAATTATTATTTTAATAATTGTATAGGTATGGACTATTTGTATTGCTCTAACGAATTAAAGTGTTACTTCAACTAACCTCAAAATCTGATTCATTTTGATATTTTATTCGATTTCGAAGCTTGTCCGTAGTAATTGATGTGGACGTACAGTATTTACCCATGTCTAATTATACGAAAAGCATTTTTGCACTGCTGTTGGTGTTGGGGCGAACAATGTATGGGCGCAGAACAATGTCCTTTGGAATCTCTAGGCCCAGTGGTTTGGACTGTGCGTTGATATTATCAATTTTTACACTTTGACACCCCATATCCCCCTTTTAGGGGTTGAAATTTGGAAAATCCTGAAACAGGTGTTAACTTATTTATCAATTGGAGTACTCATGTGAAGTTTCGATTAAAATAGAGCAAGTAATCTGGTTTCCCCATACAAACTTTGGAGCCCTTTTTCAACCCTTTAGAGGGTGAATTTTAAAAAATCCTTTCTTAGTGCACCCCTTCACCTTATAAGGAACCTACGTGCCAAATTGGGCTGTGCGTTGATATGTCAGTCAGTCAGTCAGTCAGTCAGTCAGTCAGTTTCTTCTTTTATATTACCTATATAGATAACAACATTACCTGTAGGGTTACTCTTGAACCAAATCCAATCGATCGGCATCGAGATTGTGATTTTTCGTACGCTTATTTAGCAACACTAATGACAAAGCGGGTCCGTATTCTGGGAAAATTAGATAGCACCGAGTTTGGTTCACTCAAAATCACCACAATACTGTTCTAATTTTGTGCTAATGTGGAAAATCAAGCGTACAAAAAATCAAAATCCCAATGTCGATCGATTGGAAATGGTCCAAGAGTAGGCCTACTGGTAACATAAATTAAAGCTATACTTAATACTTAATAATATATTATAAAGCTGAAGAGTTTGTTTGTTTGTTTGCTTGAACGCGCTAATCTCAGGAACTACTGGTCCGATTTGAAAAAGTCTTTCAGTGTTAGATAGCCCATTTATCGAGGAAGGCTATAGGCCGCATATAAATAAATATTATTATATATATTATCACGCTAAGACCAATAGGAGCGGAGCACCAATGAAGAATGTTTCAAAATCGGGGGATTTTTTCCCTATCGAGAGCTTCCGCTGCGTGCGCTGCGTAAACGGTTAGAGTTTCGCAAAAATCATGTATGACAGAATTATTTCCCTTTAAAAGTTCTAAAAAAAAGTCTGCGACAGCATATGTCTATCTTTTATGGTTAGCTCACTATAACCTTTTTTATGCTAACCAAATTTGTTCTAAAATAATGCATTATTTGCGAAGGTATTTTTATAAACATGATATTAATCCTTATCCAAATAAATACGTTATTCATCACAAGTATTTAATTTAAAACAAAATTGCCCTTTACATCATTCGATTTAAATGAATATCTTAGAAGATATCGCAGTTTTAAAATAACATCACAGCAAAATAATGATCGAGTACTGCGCGCACAATGTGCAAAGCCGGCGGGCAGTCATGAGGGGGAAGGGCGGTGGCCCCAGTTAGGTATCTACTTCTGCCGGAAGAAAACAACACTAAAAATATAGTGTACGTAGAAGTACTTTAAAATAACATTAGTTTAGTTTTTTTGAGAATAACCTACAATCTACATGATATAAGATTATAAGACCCAGTACTTACTCACCTATATAAACAAAGTCGCGGGTTAAAGTTAGCGTTAGCCCAAAGTAACTATTCCACGCGGACGAAGTCGCGGGCGGAAGCTAGTAGGAAATAAAACAATTGTGCCTGGCAATAAAAATAATTATTGCTATGTTATATCTGTGTACATTTTCTGAGATTTGATTTTGAAACTGGTCGTGAAACAGTAGCCGGAAAAAAGAACTACCTAAAACCACTGTACAAATAATAATAAGTACCACAAATAAAAACCTATTTATGCCAACGGACGTGTTTCCCGAAAAACAAGTTCTGCCAATATTATATTCTGCCAATACTGTTAAAACAAAATTAAGCCCAACAGTGAGTCTGCTACTGATTTAAATTACTGACGAACAACTGGATGTGTTTTGATATTATACTTCTGTTTGTATAAATTCGCCATTTATTGTTGTACGCTATTCAGTGCTGTACAATATGTATTGTTTAATCCTAAAACCCGTCTGTATCTCAAAGATCAGCTTAAATTTCTTCATTCTTCTCACAATGTGAACACTCGATCCGCTGATAGCTTACTCTTACAATTCCCCTCACATTCCACCCAATTTTTCGACCAGTCTTCTACTGTACAGGCTATTCGTCTTTGGAATAGCCTGCCTTTCGCTATCAAACGCAAACAATCTTTTAATATAAGCGTAAAGCAACATTTCCTTCAGTTTTGAAACCCCACGCATACACCCCCTTTCATAGCGGTCCTTGAGAATTTATGTACTTACAGTATGTAGTTATTATATAGTTATTTTTGTACGCTGTATTTTTTCTTTTCATTAATTTGTTTATATTGTATTGCGTTTTAAAATATTTGTGATTTATTAATGTTAATGGATATGATTTATTAATGTTAATCTATATAAAGGTTGCCTGGCAGAAATCGCCTACGACGATAAGGCCGCCTATTTTGTTATTTTTGTATGTATTGTCCAATTATTTGTTATTTCTTATGCAAAATAAAGTGTTTCTATTCTATCTACTCGTATCTATCTATTGTATTATCGGTTATCTGAACTCGGGGGCGTAGTAGCAAGCAAGTTTATTTTGCTTCATGGTAACTGATGTTAAAGCTGAAGGTACTGACTTCATGTCGCAGAAGGTCTGATAATAAATTTAGTTGTTGAAATACTCTGTTACATATTTTAATGATGAGAAGTATGCACATTTTAATGATGAGAAGTATATTCATCCAGGACAACCTTAAGGCAATAAGAAGAATACTTGTAGGTGCAAATTCAAATTTATTATAGTTTATTCGAATTGGATTACATAATCACTTTTGAACGTCAAAGAAGCTAGCCAATGGTTCACAAGTCTACGGCGGAGACCTTGTACAGGAAAGAACCAGCAAGGGCTATTTCTTCTCCCTGTATTGTTACAGAGTCGCCAATTGAAAGCTGACCTCAAAGCAAAAGTTTGAGCTCAACTTCCATTACAAGAAACAGCTTCTCAGTTACAATAACATTTGTATACATTGGTCATTACTTTTGAGTTGTGCAGATTTTTTCAAGCACTCACACTGCACAGAATATCAACAAGGATAAGCAGTAAGGTAATCATTATTAATCAACATTCAGTTAAACCAAATATTCTTTAACGCTAAGACTCCGTAAGCAAGCAACTTTTCTGGACCACGTTTTCACCGGCTGCGAAGTTCCGCCTATAAATCATCAAAACTGTGATAATTTAAGTGGAATCTGATTATAAAAGGGGAAGGTGGGTACGTCGCAATCCCCCCCCCCCCTTCCCTCCCCCAACTCGCCGGAATGAAATTTGCAAATGGATTCAAAGTTACGACCGAAGCCTACAAGAAATTGATAAATGTTGCCGAGATCAAACAATTTTATTGTTAAATTAAATTATGTCGTAAATAAATCCTTCCAGTTTGATGTTGCCTTCCTGTTGTCACGTGCTGAGGTGAATTTGCGATTGGACTTGTGATGTAATTGAATTGCTTATTGGTAGGTGGTGTGATTGAACTTCGGTTATTTGACTAAAAAATAGCAAGAAATATGATATTTCGCGGATTAGCTGTCCTCAAGTCGGTTCCGATCATCATCGAAGCTGAAATGTTTTAACATTGAGCTGAAATTTTAAAAAACATTTATAGATTTTAAATATTTCCGAAATGCATACACTCTTTAATGCCTATGCATAAAAGAGCGGTTCGCGCTATTTATAATTTACGAGCAAGAGATTCTCTAAGGGACTTATTTAGAGAAATTAATATATTGACTTTAGCAGGACAGTATATTTATGAAAATTTGATTTATGTCTATAAAAATTATAATACATTTGAAACCAATTTCCATATTCACCATCTAAACACAAGATACAAAAATAAACTCGCCGTTCCAACATTCCGGCTTCAAAAAACTAGAGGCTCGTTTATGGGGAAATGTATAACCTTTTATAATAAGCTTCCACAAAGTGTTACTGACTTGCCATTTCATAAGTTTAAAGCGCATGTAAAAAAGACTCTTATGAGTAAAGGATATTATAAAGTCAACGATTATTTGAATGATGCCAATTCCTGGTGTTAATTTGCAGATAATGATTCGTGTTGTTATTATGTATAACTATTTATTTAAACAAATATTGCTTTTGGTAATTACATAGTAAGAAGAGAACTGACACATCTAATCTTGTAATGGAAGTTGAGCTCAAACTTCCGCTGTGAGGTCAGCTTCCAATTGACGACTCTGTAACAATACAGGGAGAAAAAAATTGCCCTTGCTGGTTTTCTTGCTGGTTCTTCCCAGTACAAGGTCTCCCGCCGTAGACTTGTGAATCAATGGTAGCTGCTTTGACGTTCAAAAGAGATTGTAACAATCCAATTTGAATGAAAGATATTGAATTTTAAATTTGAATTTGCCTAATCACCTTGCTCTCGGTGGGGACGTATAATTTTGAGCTGTGATGATGATACATTCTTCAAATTGTTTTAGGTAACATGAAATTTGTGCTAATACAATGTTTAAATCCGGCTCGAAGGACCAGAAAACTACGTAAATTAGTTCAAATGCGAATTTCTCTTAATATGAAAAACATATTGCGTAACAACGTTTTTCTTAAAATTTCATAAAGCACCTAAACATTTTGGTCTCATTGTTGTTTTTACACATAATTTGCAACTAAATTCTTAATTACTTGCATTTGACAGTTGTTGCAAGTACTTTTGATCATTGTACAATTTGTGCAAAGACAAAATTAAATAAAATAAATTTCGCGTTTATCTTAGCGAAGTCTACAAAGATTATGTTTTTTTACATAAAAATCCCGAGCTTCCCTTAGGTGTTTCGTTTTTTTTAAATGTCAAATGTGTCACCTAGTCCGTTTGTTCCTATAACTTTTAGAGACACCGAAGGCTACAAATTTTTTGTACCCATTTTTGTACCCAGTTTCATAAACAATACCATACCGAGATTGATTAAACAAACCTAAACCCTCCTAATCCTGCCTATGGATTAATGTGTACTTTAATTTGTATCTTGTATTAATTGTAGTAATTAATATCTGTAATATTGATTTTAGTAAAAATTGCGCAACCTTCACGGTTTGTATCTTGCTATATGTTTACAAGAACTGTATATAAAAGAATAAAGTTTACTCTTGTACTAATCTAAAGGATAATTTTGCTTTTTTTTCAACTCTAAATTTCACCCTCTTTTTTGGACATATTGACAGGAAAATATTAGCATTACAGCTGAAAATCGTTTCCAAAACTTTGAACTACTTCCAAAGTTCTAAATAAGAGTTAAACGTAAAAATTTAATAAATCAGCGATCCACAAAACTACACTAAAGGTACAGGACGAAAGGCAAAAATATGTCAGCAAAAATACACCGTCGAGGTACAGACAAATATATAACGTCACCAACTAACCAGACACAACGAAACTAAGGTCCAATTTCACCAATATTTTAACAGGCGATTAGTTAATTAACAATCAAGTTTTTGACATTTACTCATGCAATAAGGTCCAATTTCACCAATATTTAAACAGGTGATTAGTTAACTAACAAGCAAGTTTTTGACATTTCACTCATACGATAAGTGTCAAAAACGGTTGTTAGTTAACTCTAACCGTATGTTTAAATGTTGGTGAAATTTGACCTAAGTGTCACAAACGGTTGTTAGTTAACTTTAACCGCCCGTTTAAATGTTGGTGAAATTCGGTCTAACTCTCGGGTAATTGATTCGGACTTTAACAAGCATTGTACAACATAAACAACATAAAATCACGTGACGCGTCGCGGAAACAGCACGATCCGCGGTTCGCGCGGACGAATTAAATCCGACAGCTGTTCGGACACTTAATTGTACGAGTGCAGACTGTTCGACGTACTAGTTGTAGTTAGCGCGAACGCACACGACCGAATATCGGTGATATTCGGTGATAGTCCTACGTTGCAACGTACACGAACTACAAAAAGTCGGACAAAAAAATATCGGCGTATCCCGGCCGACCCGATTATTGGCGAAAAATGGATTGTAAATGTATACGTTGCAGTGCTCTAGTGCTTCTAAATTCAAATTCAAAAATCTTTATTCAACTTAGGCCTTTACATGCAGTTATAGACGTCAAAAAAAAGGATCTAAGGATTCTAAGGATCTCATCATTTTTGATGCGATCATAGCCCTCTCCATTGTCCTTTGAGTGACCTTAAGTCTAATTCAAATTCAAATTCAATATCCTTTATTCAATTGGGATTTTACAATCACTTTTGAACGTCAAAGAAGCTACGCCATTGGTTCACAAGTCTACGGCGGGAGACCTTGTACTGGAAAGAACCAGCAAGAAAACCAGCAAGGGCTATTTTTTTCTCCCTGTATTGTTACAGAGTCGTCAATTGGAAGCAGAACTCAAAAGTAAAGATTGTGTTCAACTTCCATTACAAGATTAGATGTGTCAGTGTACATTATACATTTAAATCTATAAATTAAGTCTACAATTAAGACCAAGCATTGACATCATTCAGATAATCATTGACTTTATAATATCCTTTACTCATTAGAGTCTTTTTTATATGCGCTTTAAACTTATGAAAAGGTAAGTCTTCTCATGAGACCCATTGTAAGCGGCCACGTCTCAGTTGTACTGACTGTACGTGATGACACAGTCATCACGTACAGTCAACATGATTTATATTATTTTGTCATCACCGGCAACACGATTTATATTATTTTGTCTTGAAACACTGCTGTAGATGGGCCGGGAATATGCTGCGTAGCTTCCTGAACGCTGCCCAGCCGAGTTGGATTCGTCTATTTATCACTTTCTGCAAGTTGGACTTACCGAGCTGGACTATTTGCCCCGGTAAACATATTCGTTAACAACTTTCACTGTAGAGCCTCCAACTTTTAGCTGGTCTTCCACCACCTGAACCCAGTGCGGGTTGGTGGAGAACATGTCTTGTCGTTGGCAGGATGCACTGTTTACAATTATGGTTAGCTTAGGTCCCGTCACGTGTAATGTGGGATCCCCTGCAGCATTTTCTTTGACAGCAACCTCTATTTCATCGCACAAACTAAAGGGAATTTGTTGCCCATCTCACTAATTTCTTTGGTACAGACAAAGGACGGTTAGACAATCTCAAATGGCAGGAAGGCGAGAGCAATTCAATTGTTCGAGTCAAGTGAAATATCACGACCGGCTCTCTAAAGATAAACATTATTAATAATGGCGCAGGTGAATAGCCAATGATATTTTCATTTGCGCTGGTCGAAGATAAATATTTGTGATATTAACACAGGCTCTGATTAACGATGCTGCAGCGCTGCTAGTGATGGGATCACTACCATTTATATCGATATACGTTAAACTGACTTTTTAAGACTCGGAGCTGTTTTATAAATTTTATATAAGCGACTATTGGATAAGGTTTTATTTGCCACGTGGTAAAAACATTTTCTTCCTTATTTGAGTTTGAAATTAGAGACGAAAGACAAAACTTATAAAAATGGATCACTATATCGTAAGTAACTTCAAAGTGGCCAATTAAGATGAACTGAATCGTGTTTTCTATAAGACTGTTCTATTAGGTTTACATATTTGCAAATCTTTCAAGAATTATGTGCATTAAAGATGATTGCAGGTTTTTACTATCAGATGGGCTGTTTGCTGTTGAATTGCATCATTATAATTTTAAAATATTGACAAATTTAATTGAAGGGAGACCTGTACTAGGGTCATCTGCTTGGGTATTTCCGTCATCCCAGATTCACAATGTCTAATCAACCTCAGGTAAAACTATTTAATTTTCAGGTCATAAGACCTTCTTATCGCTTCGCCGCCTGCTTGGGTACCTCCGTCTTACCTACTTCTGCCGCAAAGCAGCAGCGCTTGCATTGCTGTGTTCCGGTTTGAAGGGTAAGATATGGCAGTGAAATTATTGGTTACCGTGACTTTACATCATATGTCACAAGTTGGCAACGTACACCGGGTTCTTGTGAGGGCTGCAAATTTGCTGCTAATTTCACAAGAGTGACATGTATTATAGGTGACTATTGCCACTAACAATCAGAGGGGCAGTATGCTTGTTTGCCAACTTTGTTGTTTAAAAAAATATATTCTGCAAAACCTGTCGGACTCGGTGCAAAACATTTCATTGACACGCAATCTCAACGTCACTACGCAGCGACGGAGTGTCACAGAAATAAAATTAAATTTACAAATGAAACCGTTAACTTATCGACTTTCTGAATAAGAAAAAACATTTCATCGACACGCAATCTCAACGTCACTACACAGCGACGGAGTGTCACAGAAATAAAATTAAATTTACAAATGAAACCGTTAACTTATCGACTTTCTGAATAAGAAATTGATGAATGGCGTCTGCAGTGCCGGAACCGAGACGGAAATAATGATCAATCGCTGGGTGGAGTGACGCGTTCGTTCGATGTTGCTGAAACTCGAAACTTGTTTTATTTGATTCATCGGTTTTTTGTTCAATTACGTCTGTAGACAGGTAAATTAAATTAATATGGGACGGGGCATTGATTATATCACCCTGTCGTTTTATCTCGTTGGCTCATGAAATTAATGTGATCTATTGATTTTAGCATCACAGTAGGTTTATTAAATTTTGATAATTATGTTAATTAAAATATCTTTCAAGCATATTATGTTTCCAGATCATTATTTAAGCACAAGAAATAAAATAAACTTGCCGTTAAAACGTACATATAACCAATTGTTAAGGAGTAGGTATATAGCAAAACTTCCGATTAAAAAAAAATTGCTATATACCTACTCCTTAACAATTAGTAATGGACTTCCGAAAAATAACGCCTGACACCATCAATTGTACATATAACCTTCGAGAAATTTGGGGCTTGTTCATGAGTAAATGTATAACTTCTTACAACAAACATTTACAGTAAAAAAACTCGAATACTAGATTTACACTCGCGTCTTGTGGCTCGGCTCGCGGCTCGGCTCGTGTCTCGCGGAGAAGCGCGTGAGCTCGTCAAGGTGTTTACACTTTGCATCGCTTTCGAACTTTCAACAATGGAGGACGTCGAAGTATTACGGGCATCATCTCTGTGCTTAGCCAGCATACCCTTTAACTACGTAAATAATTTGACTAAATATGACTTTTTATTCTTAGGATTCCAAATTATAGGCCCCTTTTGAGTAAGCTCAATAAAGTCTAAGGTTTCGTCTGTAGTAAATTTTCTGAAAATAAAAGAAAGATGAATAAATCAGTAAAGAAAAATTTAATCTCGGGAAGGGATCGAACCTGCGTCTTCAACATACCGTGTTGACGCCTTGACCACTCGGCCACCGAGGTCTTACCAGCCCCGACGAAAATTCAACTGTATTGATAATTTTTGTAGTCTGTTAACCAAAGTAATCTTTATTCACTCTTAATAACTACGTATAAACAGCCAACTTAGAAATTTTAAAAGATTTTTAAAAAATAGGTAAAAGTAAAGCAACATTATAAATTTTATATGAAGCTCGCGCGCGAGTGTAATCACGCGCTCGCGCGTACGCGAGTCACGACGCGAGCCCCTTTGACTCGTGCCCAAAAAACCGCTCCCGACGCGAGCCTTACGAGTGGCGAGACGAGCCGCGAGCCGAGCCACGAGCTCTCGTGGCTCGGCTCACACGCGAGTGTAAATAGGGTATTAAAAACTTTTACCAGTGACAGTTATTATGACAGATCTATGAAAAAATTTGAATAACTCCAATGTTTGGTGTCAATTTGTAAACATCACTCGTTACAGTGTGAAGAAAGGTTGTTGTCATTGTGAATTGTGTACGGTACTGACAAATGTATATAAAACGTAAAACTTGGTTCAGTTGACCGTAAGGGTACTTGCCTGTTGTTCCCGAGAAGACTCTCTCAAATCCCGAATAGGTGATAGAGCCAAATTTGGGAGTTTGCCGCAGTTACTCCTCGTAACTACGGCAAACTGCCAACAAGATAAAAATCTCAAAACATAAACCTCACACCAAAAATAAATATTACATCATCTTGAATCGACATAACAGCCTTTGTCGCTCTTACTACTATCAATTCTACTACTGGAAGTAATACTGTAATGTAATTTCATTTTTGACGTCAAATACAATTGAATGAAAATTTGGCTCTATCAACCTGTTCGGGATTTAGGAGGATCTTCTTAAGAACAAGAGGCAAGAAACTTTGAAAGTTTCTGTCTGATCTTGTGTCATCATCATTCCTTCTAGCCAGCGTTATGTAAAGGTCAACTGATGATCATATTTAGATAGGAACTTGGAAAGGCCATAATATACTTTTTCCATATTAATATGATTTATTATTTTCTTCATTACAATAATTTTGATTTATGTTGGAAATTAATTTTTAACATTGTAATTTACAAAGGCAAACTCAACGAGACGAGTTCAAAGCCGTTGGCTTCCAACTGGCTGATATGAAGGGAAATTTTCTTCTGAATAATTAAAATTAATCATCTACGCAAAATTTCACGCGGTGCCATCGACCCTAAACTTTGTATGGTAAATTTGTAATATGAGAGAATTCATAGAGACAGTTTTTAAAGATCCGTACCTCAAAGGAAAAAACGGAACCCTTAATCCTAATAAGGGTACAACATAAAATGTATTAAAACATAAAAATAAAAGATAGTTGCAAACCATATTTTAAGGAGCTACAAGTTCTAAAAATGCCTTCGCTATATTTGGTTGAAATTGTATTGTTTATTAAGCAGCACAGTCGACCTAAAAAGGCCGCATCGCAGAATCATAATACGAATCATATTATGATTGATATTATGAATTGAGTGCAACTCATCATAAGCAAATTCTATGTGACAGCTTTGTATGAATATTTGTAAAAATGTCCCAATTGACACCTTAGCAATGCCTAATTTGTGGACCATTTTACGAATATCAGGAAAAAAGCTGTTAAATAGAATAATAAGAATAACCAGCTGTACTGCGTTATCTTCGTTTTTCCCGTGGGAATTCCATATTTTCCCGTAGAAAAATATTTTAGAGCCTATGTTACTCAAATATATTGTAGCATTCTATTAGTGGAATAATTTTTCAAATCGTTCCAGTAGTTTCGGAGCCTATTCAATACAAACATACATAAATACAAATCTTTCCTCTTTATAATATTAGTATAGATACTCGTATAAGTTCCTTATTTAAATTTTTACAGATTTCAGATTTTTCTTAACATGCTGCTGCTTCTTGCCAAATTTCATGCTTCTAGGTCAACGGAAAGTACCCTTTAGGTTTTGATTACCTTGTGAAAAGTGACGTGAACGATCATATCTTTTTACCGCGTTGAATTAAAAGTATAATAAAACCCAAGTATCCTTACATATTATAAAACAAAGTCCTCCACCGCGTCTGTCTGTCTGTTTGCGATAAACTCAAAAACCGATTTTCAAGCGGTTTTTACCACTCGATAGCGTAATTCTCGAGGAAGGTTTTAGTATATAATTTGTTAAGTTTTTGTATTTATTTCTGCGTACATTAACGACATTTGTTGAAGATGTCGGGAAAAAATAAATTATGGCGAAACGTAGTTCGCGGGCACAGCTAGTTTCATATAAATTTCAGTTTTATACCTCTACGCGTTTTCGAGTTAAAGGGTCGACAGACGGACATTGGACAGACGGAAAAGGAAGTGATCCTACATGGGTTCTATTTTTCCCATTTGTCGTACCGAACCCTAAAAGTACCCTTGCATATTTTGTGTATCAGAAGGAAAGAAAAGAAAAAAACTGCGGCAACAAACTGTCTTTGTAAATGCTCGCACCTGTGCTGCCATCTTTATACGTTACAAAGGACACTTCGATTTGTCAACGCCAACGGCACGCGCTCGCGCTCACTTTAATACTTACAAAATATACTCTACTAGCTTTCCGCTCGCGACTTCGCCCGCGTTATTTTTGTTTTCCCATAGGATTTTTTTCCAGTAGGAAAATTACGCAATGCCCTTCCCCTGATCTCGAACTATCCATATACCAACTTTCATCAAAATCGGTTCAGTAGTTTCGAAGTCTATTCAATACAAACAAACAAACAAACAATCAAATCTTTCCTCTTTATAATATTAGTATAGACTAGCATTCCGCTCGCGGCTTCGCCCGCATTATTATTGTTTTCCCATGGGCGTTTTGTTTTTTGCTGTAGGAAAATAATTCATAGAAGATAGGTGTGCCCGCGAACTTTGCGTTTTCAAAGAAAAAAACTGTTAATCTACTTTCCCGCGGGAGCTAGTTACTTTTTGTTTTTGCTTGAAAGAGTAACAAACATCCATACATTCATCCATACCCACAAACTTTCGCGTTTATAATATTAGTAAGAATATAGTGCGAAATCCATACAACAAAGCTCAGAATATTGTAAAGATAGTGTCCAACGTCTGCTGGAACCAGCGAAGTCTAAGGAAGTGCGTTTAGGGGACCCTCAGGAAGATTATTTAATCGTCGGTACGGTGAGTGCTTTGCGATTTCATTTTCTCCCAAACTTATAGTTATCTAACGAGTATTTACAAAGACAGCATTACACACTATGATGTATTCAGATATCCATGGAACCCAAGGACAAGGACACCGCCCACATTAATTAGCAAACGTTATTAAGGCCGTTTATTACGAGTTATTTGCGTAAACAAAACGGGCAAACGTAAAAACGTTTCATAACAGCACTCCTGGGGAAAATATAATTATTCTTTTTAATTCCATCCTTGAAATGATAATTTCTGGAATAAAGGCGTTGCGCTTATAAGGAAAGAACATTTTTTGGTGAAGCGCGTCGTCGGTGAATACGGTTCATGTCTTCTTTTTCTATTTAAGAAATAAAATTGTCGCTGTTTATCGGTCTCTATTATTATAATTTAAAAATAATTAGTGTGGATTACATTTAGAAAGTTTATTATCGTCAAAAATGAACAAATATTAGGCTTGATTGTTTGGACGTGAGGCTACATTGTTTTATTTTGATTGCAATGTTACTGATCGTTTTTAAGTTGTTGTATTAAAAACAATTAATAAAAAAACTTTTTTTAAATACAAGTTTTTAGTACCTACTCTTCAATACGAATCAAACGAACCCAAACTCGATGGGGTTGTGTCTTTTTATTGCGGAGTTTGTATGGCCACCTTCCAGCTCCAGCATCAGACCCTGGTTACAATATAGAATCAAACAAAGTACTCGTCACTATACGAATCAAACGAACCCAAACTCGATGGGGTTGTGTCGTTTAATTGCGGAGTTCCTATGGCCACCTTCCAGCTCCAGCATTAGATCAGCTCCATGTCATCATAATATTGCACTGTCACGCGATGTACATATGCATGGAAAGTTTCAGCTCAATCCGGCAAGTGAGTCAAATTTAACTTGCAAGATTTGACTACAGACACCGGGACAGGCGAAAGTAAAAGCTTGTAATATATATATTAAATACACCGGGTTACATTTCAATGTGATATCAAGCTTAGAGGAGCAACTGTATATCAGGAACATATAAAACGTTTGCGAAAATGATTTTTATTTTGGCAAATTTTATAATTCTAGTGATTTTAGTTTTAACCGCCTGCGTGGTCTATTGGTTATGTTATGACTACCCGTTATTGATCTAGAGACCTGGGGTTCGGTTCCCCATGGAAGCAGATGTTTTTGTGCTTAGTTTAGTTGGTGAAGAGATCGCCTTTTTCGCCATAATAACAATGTTCTTCAGTTGTTAGGGAGTCCAGGTGAAACTCGCTTTAATCTTAAGTCTTATCGTTAGTTACCATCAGGTGAGATTAAAGTAAAGATTGTATGTAAAAAATCAAACTATACGTAAAAGAACAAGCTTTTTTTTCTCATACAAGCCTACTTCCATCTTCATATTATAGCCGTCATAGACGAACTAATCGAAGCTCTAAACAACTTCCCTACCCTTTGCTTCCGTCCTGGTTTACATATATGTAATAACATTGTAAAGCTGTCCCGACGTCAGGTCGCAACGGCCATCAGCATTTGAATAACAAAGGCGGGTACATGCGCCTGAATAATTACCCGCGCTTACTCAAGGCGCGGCGAGGTGTAGAGTTCCGTTCCAGCGGGTTGATGAGCCCAATTAACTATGATCAACGCATGTTCTTCCGTGGCAATTTAAGGACGTTCCGAGCGTTCCAGATGTGGATGAAGCTATGCAAGGTGTAGCAGGAACGCTTTCCAGCTCTGGACGTGATTATGCCAGACGTAGCACAAACGTCTCTGGTGTAGCGGCCCCATTATTGACTCAATAATTTTAGTGATTCAGTTCTTCAACGCGTTGTGTTGTGGCATCAACTAGTGGCATTTTCAAATAATAATATGGTGTTATCTACTCAATTATATTATAAATGTACGGCCTTGTTAATAAAAATTGTACTCCTTGGATCATCCTCGGATTGTTAGAAGATTATTTTTAGGGAGTACGCTCTGAACCAATGAACCCATTTGAAAAATGTTTTCACTGGTAAAAGAATTTTTCAAATACTATTAGTGACATAGGTATAACTAATTGCGATTAATGATGCTTTTTAACTAGCGCCCCATCCACGCATGCGACCGGTGTGTGACGTAAATAAGAGTTCCGCGCCGGCCGCCTCGTCACTCAGTTGGTTTACTTGATCCACCCGTTGCTAGAACTAAATTAAAATAGTATAACTCAACTGTAGCTAGACTTTCCAGAAATTATAATGCATTGAGTCATTCTATTGATATCTTCAAAGGCAACCTCGAATTATTTAATTGCGACATCCATAAAATTAATGTAATTTCATGCATCTTTGCCTAAATTTCATAAATACATGTTGTGGCATCTAAAAACAATTCTCGTAGCAGTTATTGTATGTTTTTGTCTTTGTTTTGTTTGAATTATTGTGACTGTTGCTGATTGTCCTTAAATAAATAAATAAAGCATTTTTCATTCTGTAAAAAGCAATGTAATAATACATAAATTACCTTTTGTGAGGGTATTTATCAATTATTACATAGCGTGAGGTCACACAGATCTCATAAGACCGCTTAGGAGCTGACAGGTTTGAAGCAACAAAGGCTTTGCACATCAAAATTGGCGACAACTTTTGTTCAGTTTTAATTTTCATTTGGCATACAAATTCCATTTTTGAGAAAGATTGTTTCTATTTCAGAAAATGGAATAATGTTGACTGTATATATTCTAGAAACTTTTTTTTAAATACTTTGTTTTTTTTTGACAAACAATTGATTCTCGGCACATCACTTTCGGTTCTATCTGTCCAATAGTTTTTCATTTCGTGTTTCAGTGATCGCAAACAAGTACCAATGATGTGCCCTCGTCATACGCTTCGGCCAGATGCCACGGGACGGCTTTATGCGCAAACGAACCAAACAGCCGCATTGTTGTGGATGCGGGCCGCCGGATCACAATCGAACTAATTCCCCGACGCTGATTGCTAACAAGATACACGGGCTGCGGTTTTTTGAGGCGCTTTGGAGGCGACCATATTGGTGACGTCGGCTCAGACCACATTCACCTGTCGCCGAACGCTTTCGCAATCACAAACCTCAACTGTGAGCTAATTTTCTGTGATTTAACTGGACTCACACGTGGTCTAATCTAGTCTGGATCAACCTTGTTAGAGACTGTATTCCGAAGCTTTTCACGTATTTGAGTCTGGAACTTTGAGAAGTTAAATGCAATAGGCACGTACTATCAAGTGAATTTAATAACCTCACCGAAGGTGAGCTCGTATTTATTTTAAGTAATTCTGGTGTTTGTCTTTGTCTTAGCTCAAATTCTTATTCATGTTTTAAATTATCTAAAAAAAAATTAAATATTTTTTTTACAATAAATTAAACTGACTTCAAAAACTCCAAAAAGTTATAAATAATACATACAATATCACAGTTTTATATTGAAGTCGGTGCCAAGCAATGATCACATGGAAAGTCTTAAAAATATAAGAATAATTAATGTAGTTAGTTAAAATTTGGCACCAACTTCAATATAAAACTGCGATGTTGTATGTATTATTGATATTATTTATGACTTTTTCGTATATTGGAAGTAGGTTTTACTTTTCGTAAAAAAATATACTATCTAAGTTGCCAAAGGAGCCTACTTGATGGTAAGTTAACAGTCACCTATAAATGTGGTTCTTGTGAGATTCGCAGCAAATCTGCAACCCCCACAAGAACCACAGTGTAGGTACGTTGCCAACTTGTGATATTAGAAGTAAAGTCACAGCACCCAGTATCTTATCTTATCTTGAGACAGGGGTGGCTCAGCGTGAGAGCCTTCGCACTTCGACCCATCGTGGATCTTTTGTGCTTCCCCGTGTTTAGTCCTTAACGCCCTCACCACCTTCGGTCCAGTCAATCGTGCTCATGAGCCTGACGATGTCCTTCGGTGGCATGGCCCTGTAGTCATCCGGTTTTGGGTATCCCATTCCCATCAGCTTTAGTCTCCTGCAGGCAAGAGCATCGCAATGGCACAGGAGGTGCACCATGCTCTCCTCTTCTTCCTTGCAGGCCCTACAAATTATGGAACTGGTATGTCCCATCCGGGTAAGCACAGCACCCAGTAATTTCACTGCCATGTCTTACGCTAGAAACCAGAACTCTGTACCAGGGTCGCCTGCATGGGTACCTCCGTTTTACCTATTTCTGCCGCAAAGCAGCAGTGCTTGCATTGCTGTTTTTTATACGACTAAGTTAGCAAACAAGCGGGCCCCAAGGAAGGACCCAAGCAGGCGACCCCGTTACAGAGTCTCCCTTCGGTGAATCTCATCTAGGGGGTCAGCTATGCACCGACGTCGGACGCCCGGACTTAAACCATTTATTTATGCGAGACTGAAAACAATGGCTGCAATTTGGCGGGAATGCACAGGAAGTGACGTGTAGTTTTTATAACGCATTTTTTTACTTTTTAATTGTGTAAGTTAATTTAGTGGGTGTTTCGTCAATGTTAAACCTTTTTTTAAAGTTTATTTCCAATAATTTTTTCTAAGGCCATATTTCCAGTACACGGAAACCCGTAAAGTTTATCTATTATACCTAGTAATACCATAGTAACCGTATGGTTAGTTGCTAACATAAACTCAGATTTTATTGTACTGCTACAGTAGCACGACCAAGTCAATGATTTTGCAAATTAAATTTCTTAAAATTGTCGAGATAACAGTATTGGTGTACATGTCCTATAATAGGTCTTTAGGTAAATCATTGAGATTAGAAGGTATAAATTAATTCATTTTCTACAACCATATACGTTATTGAATTTAGATAAAACATCAACAATCTGAAGTCTGTCTCCGTTACAATACAACAACAACACTTCCACGCTCCAATAAGTTTTTTTTTAATTTCCGCCATTTTAACTTGAATAAATAAAGAAAGAAAGAAAGAAAAAGTATTTATTTGGCGCTAACATAACACATTATGACAATTAGACTAGTCAGTTAAACAACAAAACATTTTACAAAGAAAAATGACACAATTTTACAAAAAGCGACCAAAAGCGACTCCACTCAGCTCTAAGTCACAGAGAACTGTGACGCTGGTTTTCAGTGAAGCCGCAAGGACGATATAAGATGATCCACCCCATTGTAAAACGCTAACCTATTTGCTCCGAACCTCAACACGCCATACACCATTCACAGGCTTTTAACAGTTAAAATTTTAATGTTCATTTATAAACTAATATTGCATGTCGTTAGTTTTATATTGAATGAGTATTTCAGAAACAAATTCCATTTTAGTTACCCTTATATCGACCAGTCTATTGTGGTACTTTACATACATTTAGGTGGCATGTAGTGTTGTATTTGTAACTTACGCAGTCTTTGTAATATTATTGCATGGGAACGAAAAAAAAAATTATTCAAATCCTTTTCTACTGAATGCCGCTAACAAAACATCGACGACGCCGCTCCGCGAAAACAAAACAAATAAAATAAAGAACAAACGATCAGAAGTTTGCGCGGAATAAGCTGAGTCCCATCGGCATGAATTATTATGACGCGTCGAAGTTGGGCGGGCGGCTTACTTAGCCGGCTTAGGGCAACTTGGTCGCCAACTATTCACTTAAGAGCGGACTCGGGCTTGCGGTCGCGATCAGATTTGCCCTGTAATGGATCTGACGATTCAATTTGAAATTTAAAAGTTGTAGTTACTTCGTCCTAGTATCAAGTATCAAGAACACTTTGTCAAATCATTTAGTGTATAGGATGCGAAAAAGCTGGGAGACAAAAAAAAACGACTTAAACTGATAACTAGGGTTACCAACCATAATATTCCTTATCCAAGGCACGTCGGAATATATGGGAATACTGCTAGTACTGTGGAAATTTGGTTCAAAGGAGCTGGGAGATATTTTTCAAGCAAAAATTTCCTCATTCTAACTAATATTCAGGGTTATAAACCCAGGTATTTGATATTAAAGGGCCGTAGGTATATATTAGGATAATGCTGGAAACTTAGTTTGTTTTGTGCTTTGGTACCATGGAAGTATAGTTCGATAATGTGCGAGTAACTCTAGTCACAACAAAGTGACCATAGGCTAATTATTAGTAATATCATTAGACAGGCTCATGTCATGTTCTGATAAAAATCAAACTGAAGGAAGTAAATTCTAGTATGTATTAACAAATGCATTAAAAATTAACTTTACAATTTCGAATTTTCAATGACGACATAACTATTATGATTATGTTAACATGGAGGCCTCGTTAAAGACCTTGTTGACACAAGGTCTTTAAGATGATGTTTAAAGAAGTTGTTCAGACTATCAAATTAACAACATTCAGAGTGGGAGCAACTCTGACATTATAGTAGATCTCGAAGTTTTGTATGAAACATCTGATTTTTTCTAGCGATTTCTGTAGTTGTTTCAGTTAGTGAAAGTTGTCCTGCAATAATTGTAAACAACCTCTTTAAATATTAAAACATTTTTCTGTTACTCCCTACATAATTAAACAAAGTATTGTTAATACTATTTTGCCACGTCCATAATTCACATATCCTAGTTCTCCCAAGAGAAGTTGAATGCAGCGGCGAAGTCCTAATATGCTAACGTGAATGGTACGTTCAGTTGACACTGACGCTAAGGTTAGCTCCACCCTGCCAGAAAGCAACTATTGCTGACCATATAGGTTTCTCCTAGAGACTGAGCAGACTTCTGTAGCTAGACTAATTTAATTGGGCCATTGGATTACGTAGTTGTTGAAACTTTATAGCTTCTGATGTGTTGGTAGATAAACACATTGAGTCAAACTAATGCCCACTGAAGGCAAAGTTTGCTCAAAGGTAATTTACAAAATTTTGAAAAATAATAACAGTTTCTCTCACTGATTATGCATTTTTTTTATATGAGGCAGGTAACAGTTTTTTATGAATTTTAAAATAAACGAAAGAACTATATAATAGGCTCGACAAAAGGATACTTTTTTATTCCACCATGTAATACTAATTATAGACGAAATTGTTATATTATAAGATCATTAGGTAAGTTTAATACCTCATTCAACAATATAAGTTTAAAACAGTTTCGTAAACTTTTAAGAGCATAATATTTTAATAATAAAAGTTTATGTTTTATATATGTTTGTTTCAGAAATTTGTGTCTCATCCGCAGCTATAATTTAATTAATAAGTAGTGGAAAATTTATAAAGCTTATGTATAAATTAGTTTATCACTATCATATGTATAATTATAAGCTGTATGTTTCCCAAATAAATAAAATCCGTAGCCATCAGGACAACGCGTAGAGCAAAAATATTTAATTTACTTAGGTAGTTCTTATAATTTAGGAGATAAATTTTAGAGAAATTTTACAGATTAGCTAAAATAATTTAAAGGATTGGACTTGTTCTTTGCAAAACTGAAATAAAATAATCCTTCAACACCGGAACGCTTATTTTCAACATTTGACGTGTTCGATTTCCGGATCTGGTAAGAGAATTATGAAAAATCTTAATCCTGTTGGTTTTATTAAAAAAGGATTTGTTTTTGGATCTTGGCAGGAGAATAGAAATTAGAAAGTTATTAAGAGTATTATTTATTAAGATTTAATATGTTTTATTGTGGCACTGAGTATGTATGTTAGCATAAATCGCGAGCGATAGAATGAAATTGCTCTAGATTAGCTTCGAAAACAAGTACATGGTGCTGACGCTACATGTTTATTTATGTATCAAAATTCAAAACGAGTAGCCATTCTTTGTCTCGCTAAAACTTGAAAAAGGATCGTTTTCAATACAAATTTTATCTTTTGATCGTTCTGATACAGGGGTGGTTTAAAATGCAATAGGAAAGTCCTAAAGAAAAGCTAAATAATAATATCACGTAGCAACGGTAATTTTGTATGAAAATGAAGGTATTGTTTATTGAGATCTGTCATCTGTCAAGGTTATATGAAGTTCACCGAGTAAGCTAGTTTTGAATGAAATTTTCTAGCTTCAATAATTTATTTATTTATTTCCTTAAGTCAACAGCACAATATACAAAAAATTACAAATTGAACAAAAAATAAGCCATACATGGGCCAATTATAGACTTATACTATGTTACCTTAATATTAATTAATAGGGTAGATTAAAAACATTAAAAAATAAAACAAAAAACTACGTTTACATAACAAACAGTTACCTCATCTGTCCTCACCTAAACAGTTGAGAGAGATGTGTGTGTGAGTGTGTGTGTGTGTGTGTGTTTATGCGTGCATGTTCGTGTTAATTGGTATGCAGCTGAGTGCATGTGGCATGATGTTGTGCTTGAAAGAAAAAAATTAGGGCATCTTTTCTCCAATGGGTACTGTTTTGACTCACCCAGTAACTCTGAATAATTCTGCAGAGTGTAAATAATTAGAGCTTAAAAATTGAAGAAACATTTTTCTGAAATAATTTATTTTGCCAGCTAGTTTTTACAATACATTTATTTCTGAGTACAGAGGGTACCAGGTCCAGGTACCAGGGTCGTCTGCTTGGGTGCCTCTGTCTTACATTGCTTGCGTTATGCTGTGTTCCGGTTTGAAGAGCAATAGCAGTGAAATTACTGGGTACCGTGACTTTACATCTGATGTCCCAAGTTGGCAACGTACACTGTGGTTCTTGTGAGGGTTGCAGTTTTGCTGCGAATCTCACAGGAACCACATGTATTATAGGTGATTTACTATTAAACATCAGGTGGGCAATTATATGGTGATTTACTATTTACCATCAGGTGGGAAATTATCCCTTTTCATGTTAATCAGGTGGACAGTTTGCTTGTTTGCCAACTTAGTTGTATAAAAATATAATTCGAGCAACCATAAGCTGTCCATTGAAAAAGCTAAGCCGGGAGCACTACATGTTGAATATTTGAAGTCGCCATTACGGGCCAGCCACAGGCTCTCTCCCCGTTCGCCGTAAATATGAGAGCAAACACTGCCGGCGCCGCGTCAGCAAACAGTGCTCTGTTTGGGGAGCCTTCGACGATTTTGCTATCACGTGCTGTTATTGTATCGTAATATTCAAACGGGTATTAGGAGCTCGGCGTACAGTAGTGTATGCGAAGGCTTGCTAAAATCAAGCAACGCATATTTAGCATGATCGGTGACAGGAAGTGAGGTCATGACAGAGAGGTAGGTAGGTTATGTAAGTCAGGTAACCTGACCTACCTGTCATGACAAATGGCGGCAAAACGTGGACAATAACGATGTGTCAGTACTTCTGATAGATGTAATAATTGTCATACGCCCTTTCTTATCAGGTAAAAGACGTCCTGAATGGGTGGTTAGTGAGGAATTTGAACGATTCTAAGTAGTTTTTTTTTCGAATCATATTTAAAGAAAGTTTACTTTAATTTTGATTCAAGAGGATTAAGTTAAGTCAAGTCAATATACGAGTACTTTATTCAAGTAGGATTACATAATCACATTTGAACGTCAAGAAACCTTTTTTTTGGGGAGGGGGGAAAATGCATTTACACATTCCTCGTGGTCGAGCCAAACCACGAGGATATGTGTGACCCACCAGACCGTACACGACCCGGGCCCATCCACTAAACGCCCCCCCCCCCCCCCTCCCCCAGCAGCTCCTCCATCCGTAACAAGCAATCCCCAAAGGGAGCGAAGCACAATGGCGAAAAACTCGCCTTGACCAGAGGTAGCCGCCGGAATCGGCTTCCAACGAGGGCCACGACTCTTCTTAATAACATAAGAGGAGGGGACTTCGCCCTTCCCCGCATGAAGCAGATGGCCACATCAAGTGGCCCGCCGGGTCAAACCTGGTCATCCCTCTCCCCCCCATGGGGGTCCTCACGTCAGACTATTAGCACACCCCGGACACTCCATACGACGTTCGCAAATCAATTACCTATTACAACTACACAAGCAAATGACGTTTGTACACGCGCAAATGTGTGCGTAGAATATAGTAGGGCTGAGAACGTGATTATCAATCGAAGTGACGCGAGGAGTGCAGCGACTGCCTTCTCTTTTACCCGCATAGCGCTATCTCTGTTATCGGCCGGCGCTCGCGTTTACTCGGTGAACGTGAAGTGTCGCCGCGCCCGAGCGAACGCGCGCACCCTTGTTTCGTGTCAGTGATATCTACAACGAAGTGCGAGGTGGGGTGAGGTATTTGAAATGAGTGAGGGGAGGTGAGTGGCCGTTCTGTACGTAGTACTATTATATGTTCTGTGCTATTAGCCCGCGGCAGAGAATCTGCCGGGTTGCCCATGGTGCACCACGAGGAGGTTGTCTGACATCACACCTCGAACGTCAAGGAAGCTTTTTCGTCAGGAAGAATTTTGATTACAAGAAAGTTAATTTTCTCAAACATGCTCGGAAATGTAGGCATTATTGTACTAAAAAGAAGACACGAAGTTATTAATTCTTGACTCATGCATTACTTTTCCGGCCTAGGCCAAGAAAGTAAGTATGAAAATTCATTTTTGGCCGCTGCTCCAATTTTTATTTATTTATCTATAACTTGAATTATGTAACTTGCCATACAGCCAATTGCTACCACATTATAAAAATGCACTCTTGGAGCATATACAACGTGTCTTATATCTCTCCCCATAAAAATTATAATAGGTATATAATTTTATTTAAACTATCAAAAGTGCCAACCAAAAACTGTTCTAAAATTGAATTTTCAAAAATTTGACAATTAAATTCGATTGATATGACAAGTTATTAAAGTTGACACATTTTTTTCGGTTAAATAAATATTGTAATTTTTATGGGGAGTTATTATGAGACACGTTGTAAGCATTTTGAATATGACAACAATTTTATTAAAATGTTGGTATTAAATCACACAAAAATATGCTTAATTTTCGTTGCGAGAGAAAAAACTCTTAATCAGCGGTATTACATTTTTTGCGTAAAATATGATGAGGGCTGTATGGGCTTTGTTTCCTTTGCACTAAGTAATTGAAAATTAAAAAGTGTTATTAAATGCTAGGCTACTAGAATTAATTAATTAATTGCTTGATTTGTTTTTTTACTCATATTATACTCATTTGTTTCCAATTCAATTCAATTCAAAATCTTTTTCATACCACCTGCTCGACAATGTACAATTATAACCCTCTTAACTTCAACGTAAAGCAAGACATTATATCCCCGGGGATATAATGTTGTATGAAACTCCCAAGGGATTAAAGTGTTTTAAATTTGGAACATAAAATTTGTATGAAAATTTAGCGTAGATGCTAGCTTAGGAAGGCAAAGGTTCTACGTCCATACAGCAGTAGCGTACATCCACTAGAGACAAATAGACATTCTACCTGTGTAAATAATGTTTTTATAAAATCTTAATACATAATTTCTCTATCAAAATTATAAAATATTTACCTACATAATAGTGCAAACTAAAATAAACAATAACACTTCACTTTATTTTTTATTAAATAAAATAGTTTTTATGCTAAAAGCGCCATCTTTTGACGGCCACCATAAGCTATCGATACAAACGAATAAAAAGCAAAGTAAAGCAAGAACACTAACGAGCTAAAAGCTTTCATTTGGAAAAATTACGCGGCATATTTAAAAATAAATAATGTTTCTACAATTTGTTCCATAATGTGCAGAAACTATATTCCGTTGCATATTGTTTGCATCGCTAAAATTTTGCCGCCAACGCCATTATGAACCTATTTCAAAATTGGAATGTCTTGTTGCTTACGTTAAGTGCTTTGTGAAATGTGCTTTGTGGCATCAATACAGTCTTTTGAAAAGTCTATTCAGTGTATTACTAATAAAGTTAAAAAACGTAAGTAAAAGTCCAGGTGCTTCAGCTTTTTTTTTATTTGGGGTCAATTCAATAGGCTGTCGACTATTTGAGATTAATTTCGACAGTTGTGTCTAATAAGTAATTGGTGTTCTAAAAGTAAATACGAGTAAGTATATCACGAAGTTAAGTCACAAAAGAAAATTTGATAACATTTTATTGTTAACAAATTAACATTCGTCCTGCGTGCTACTAAAGGTCATTGACAGGGTCCAGCAGCTGATCGTATCGTATTATAAATCGGTGGGTAGACTAAGTTCATACTTATTATACATATTATAATTAATATGTTTTAAGTTTTTATAATGTTTCAAGCTTTACTTAAGATAAAACTATTGCGTGACGTGTTTGAGCTTGAGAATAACAAATCTTTTTTTTATGGTTTTCATGATAATGTGACAATTTTAACCATAGTTATAGTCATAATGATAATATGACAGTGTTTATGATGAAAATTACCACATAAGTAATAGGTTATAAAGCCCTATATTTATTGTCTCGCAGATAGTATGAAAAGTAGAGTATTCACCTCTGGAATAAAGCAGTGTCTTCGTCTTAGGTGACTTGATCCCCTCGCTTCACTTAGGACTCTACATAACTCCCTCGCTTCGCTCAGGAGTTAAATTTTAACTCCCTCGCTACGCTCAGGAGTTAACTCTAGAGTCCCTCGTTACGCTCGGGGTTCAATATGGCGCCCGTGACGTTAGACACTGCTTTAATCCCTTGGTGCATAATCTACTATTATGCATACCATAATGTGTAAAATAGGTGGTTCGCAAAAAATAAGATCATTATGGACCCGTTGGGCACGCAGTCGTTTAACAAGGGAGAGGAAGCTTATTATTATTAGGTACCTACTATTGTCTTATTTACAGATCATAAAGCTAAATTATACGAAGATCATGGCAATTATAAATATTTGAATCAATAGACAACACTAAACAATAATTATTTTAATGAAAGGTTTTTATTTATATGGTATTATTATTACACTGAATTTCATAATTAATTCCTATTACGTCTTTCAGTATTTCCTCGCAATTATTGAGAAAAGCACTATACATACCTCGGCGGGAATGTGATTGCCGGACTCGTAATTGTCAAGGCCTCGCTCAAGCTCGGCCTTGAAAGCATTACTCGTCCGGCAATCCCTAACTTCCCGGCCTCTGCAGTAATGTACTATTAAGTTACTACATACGACAATTTATTATGAATTTTCATTTTTTGCCACAACAATTGTGGAGCTGGCTATCTTTCTTCTAATTGTCGAAACACAACAATGCTATTAACATTGTTATTATACCAACAAACTTAGATAAGACTGTGTAAGCTAGCCTACCATTAACCAAACTGTTTCAGCTCTCGCCAGAATGAAATACAGTTTTTACTAAAACTTTATCTTATGCAAGCTAAGCTTATGATGAATAATAATAAAAGTGGTAACTATAATTGTATCTTGTTCGGTGTTGCTGAGCTAACTGTCTTGACTGAAGTATCTCAATGTCGCTGCTTGCGCTCGCGCTGGTGTCCGGTGTATCGTCCCGAAGTGGGCAGGGTTGTCATAGTTGCAAACACAAACCATGTAGAAAACCTCGACCCCCATGGTAATCGAACCCCGGATATCTAGATCCATACTTGGTGGTCTTAACCACTTCATCACGGAAACGGTTCATTTATTAATTTGGATGCAGCCATCTCATTTTAAGAACAATTCTGATATTGTTGTTGTGTTTCAATAATTGATGGAGAGATATAATGATAGTCCTTCGTTTCATTTCACCTAATTCTTTATCGCGCGCGAAGCAACGTTCTTTTAGTTTTGACAGCTGCAAATGCAAAAATGAATCCAGCGCAATATAGAACATAATCAATCGCGCGCTCGTCTGAAATATCGGCCGCTTTCATTTCATTGTTTGAAGCTATCTGCCAGTGGCGTCTATGCGCGTTCGAGGGTAGGGTGGATGCTTGTTACGTACTAAGCAGGACAATCCGTGAAGAGTGTAAGGGGTTCTGAATGACCCTTGCGGAACTCAAATCAACCACCTCAGTTAACAGAGGAGGCTCTGACGCTCCCCACTAGCCCGCATTTGACTTACGTACTGGATAACATCCCTAACCAATAAGCCATAAAAACATTATCGCTTAGGTAAACTATCTGATTATCTTATAAATCCCACTCGGCGTAACAAATAACCGGTTTAATAACAAGATTAGGTTATTTGCTATCGGAGCTTTTATGAATTTTAAATAAGATTTTACGTGACATATATTTACCACGACTTTTTTTTAGCTAGGATAAGCTTTTATACTAGGGTATTGGAAAAGCTTTTATACCCAGATGATGAGTTGACGAAATAATCGTTTATGGGGAAACGTATCGCTTGTTTTAACGAAGTTCCACAAAATGTTACTTATTTTGCTTTTCATAAGTTTAAGGTGCACTATATCAAAGAGACTTAAGAATAATTGTTATTATAAAGTCAATGATTATTTAAATGATACCAATTGATGCTTGGTGTTAATTTGTAGATATCACACGTAACAATGTAAATAAATTTTATTGTATAGAGCTTTTTATGTAAACAAATTGTATATAAAAATATTTACTTCAAATTTCTAATAACGCTGATAACTACGCTATATTATACATACGCATCGAATTGAGAACCTCTTCCTTTTCTGAAGTCACTTAAGAAAACATCCTGAATAGGTAGTAATTAAAAAATTTGGACATTTCAAATGAGCTTCTGTCAAGTCATATGTGAATAAAAACTTGCGATTTTGATTTTTTTTTAATGTGTAAGTTGCACAAAGGTAAAGAAAGCTATGAAAACCAAAGCACAACGGTATTTTGCATATCTCTGCGAAGAGATGAAAACTTTGTATACAAAACATTACACCAACCCGTTTGGGGCCATTCAAGTATTACGTAACATCAAATGGGGGGAGGGGGTTCTTGTCAAACGTTACGGTTCATTTTGCTCTTCCAACTTGGCAACTCTTTTGGTTTATGTTTTACATCGACTGCATTCTACGTATTTTTTAAATTTTATACTGATATGTCCTCAAAAAAGTGAGATTTGCATCATAAGCTGTTCAAAAATAAAAGGCGCGTTACGGGGAGGGTCAAAAATTGCGTTACGTAGTACTTTGCCAGCGTGATGTAGATGTCCTGGACAATTCACAATTCATGGCTACCCCATCGTCAGATCAAAGTGATTCGCTTTTGTTACGGCTGACGGCGCCGGGGAATGATTCCGCGTTAGTGCAGTGATTGCTTTTTGACGTAGCGCAGTCCCGGTTCGATGCCCCGCCCGGCCTCGCCGGCTGACACGGTTGGCCGATGTATTGTGGCTTTTCATACGGCTTTTCGTTTTATGATTACGGTTATTATCTGTTATCCTCAATATGAAGGCTTACTGCGTTTTTGAGAAGTCGTGCTATAATGAAATATTCCTCTAAATGCGGCATTAACCGTGGTGGCATAGTAGACGACATGCGCTTGTTCAGTGTCGAAGGGAACAGCTGAATAGCTTCAGTCATCCCAGCTTCTCGATGTCTCACCAACCTCAGGGCAAACTATTTCATTTTCAGGTCACAAGACCTTCTTATCGCTTCGCCGACTGCTTGGGTACCTCCGCCTTACCTATTTCTGCCGCAAAGCAGCAGTACTTGCGTTGCTGTATTTCGGTTTGAAGGGTAACATATGGTAATGAAATCACTGAGTACCATGACTTTACATCTTATGTCACAAGTTGGCAACGTACACCTTGGTTCTTGTGGGGTTGCAGATTTGCTGAGAATCTCACAAGAGTCACATGTATTATAGGTGACTGTCACCACTTACCATCAGGTGAGCCACCAGTACGCTTGTTTGACAACTTAGTTGTTTAAAAATAAATGTAAAATGTTTTTGGTTGATTTTTGTAAAACCACATAATAGTAGCCAAACTTTTACGAAGGCAAAAACAAATATTAATACATAGAAAAGCTATCATAATTGAAATGTATCACATTTTCTAAGCTCACAAATTTGTTGTTTTCAACCACTCGTGCACGTTTCCTGGACTATTATATTCGAACAAAACAAAAGTGTTGCGGAACAAATCCAAAGCCGAGTCAATACAACAAACCGGTGCACCAAACATTGGCCAAGCACACAACGGTCGCAGTCAACATCCCGTTCAGCTGTTTGTCCCGAATCCACGGCGTGCTTGCATAAAAATTCCAACAGTATCCTGGCATAGCGTCCCTAGTCTACCGTGGAGCTACTATCTACATTTGTGTATTTTGTTGTACGAGTACGTACATTATCATCACCACAGAAACTCATTAGCATTAGGGATCTCGCGCACCAGGCGGCCATGACCACGGTCAGTGGCCGCATGCGACCACGGGCCTTATTCTGCTAGCGTTACCGCATTTTTCTTGTCAATAACGCTTCAATAGTATCGCTTTTTGAGACAGTTATTGTCGGTTAACTGATTACTAATTAAACCATTTGTCACTATTGACTTATCAGGTAATTGTAGTTCGTATTAATTGCTATCGAGACACGATAGCGACGTTGAGATTTGCTGAATTAGGCCCCATTAGGCTGTAGAGTCATATGAACGGTCGTGCATTTGGTCGCAGTGACCAATGGCCACAAGCATTGGCGCGTCACGACTGGTCGTGGGCGTGACAGTCTAGTGCGTGAGGCACTTTAGTCGCACTTCTTCGTGGCACAACACAAGTGTTATATAAATGATGTCCATGCGCCTGTTCAGCGTTTCAGGGTTAATAAACAGCTGGATAGCTTTAGAAATCCTAGCTTCTCAGTGTCTCAGCTCACGAAGATCGGCAGTAACCGTCGTCTGGGTTACCCAGCTGCTTCATCTGGAATTTACCACTACGCCACCTCTCTGCATCTTAAAAGCATGCGGGACTGTCTCTTCCTCGTCCATACAGGTTCTGCATACAAGTATTAGTATATGTAATCTGTGATACATGGTTGTGTGATACCTAAGTTTAAATTTACTTTTTTTGTCAAACAAGGATACTACCCATCTGATGATAAGCGGTCACCTATAGTACAGGTGATAAGCGGTAACAGTCACCTATATAGTATAGGTGGATCTTGTGAGATTAGCGACAAATCTGCAACCCCCACAAGAACCACAATCTAAGTAGCCAACTTGCGACATGAGATAAAAGGTCACGGTACCCAATAATTTCACTGCCCTTAGCCGACACGACTGGGGCGAGATCAGGCGTAGCACCCACTATTTAACGCGCCTTCCAAAGCACGGAGGAGCTCGAGATGTTTCGTATTTTGGTCACCCATCTTTAGTCTGAGGGCTGACCACAGCCTACCATAGCAATAGTTCGCTGAGCGCACGCGCCGACAAATTACAAATAGTACAGAACCAGCAAAGAACGGCTTTATTGCTAGACAGTAATCTCTTCAGGCAACCATTTTAGATCCCGAATGCAAATACAAATACAAAAATTTAAATTAACCATAAAGAAGACACTTTCACAACATTATACAACCAATATAGGTTCTCAGCTGAGATAAACTTCGAGAGTAAACGTAGTACCTAAACAGGATTTCACTGCGAAGTGCAAACCCTTAGGTTCAGAGTGAAATGTAAATAAAACACTCGGTGGAAATATCGGAAATATTTTTGGATTCCGCACTGCAGAAACGGAGGGTTTGTTGTCAAATAATACCAATTGTGTGTGAATTATCGGCAAACTCAAACGCAAAAATCTTTATTTTACACAGAATTTTACAGGTACTTTGATCTGAAGAAACTAGAAAAAATATTTTCAATATGTGTAAAAAAATTACATTTTTTTTTTATGCTTGTGGCCACTCGGTGGGGACGTACTCGTATATCAGCTGTTATGACCCACATACCACCTTCACATTAGGAGCGTCGGACAAATGTCCATATGAAATTCGAAAACGAAAAACTCATAGAGGTAGAAAAGGGGATGATTTATGTGTTCCAATCCAAAGACTAATGCTATTTCCTAAAAATGCATATTGTATGTCCATTTGTATATTTAATAAGTTATCCTCAAATATAAAAAAACTGACTTTAACCAAATTTAGGACTGAATTACCTATTTACATTTTTAATTAACAAAATGTACTATACAATTAATGGTTGACATTCGTGTGTATTTAATTTAATAGTATAAATTATGTAAATGATAAACATATGTAATTTTCTGACATTTTAATTCAATATCGATGCAATTTTTCCTGACTTTTTTAATTATGAATAGATTAGAAGTACTTTTTGTGACATTGCGTATAACTATTATCTTTAAATTAATTTTATTTATTTTGACGTCACTGAACCTCATTAATTTAATTATTTTCTATAATATGTAATATTTGCACGTTGACATTCAACAAAATATGCTGGAAACTGAAGAGCTAACAACTATTGTAACCATATTTTGGCAAATAAATGATGATTGATTGATTGATTGGTACATGGCAGAATCGAACCCCGAACCTCCTGATTAGAAGGTCAGTGCCGAGTTCATAGTGCCACAGACGCTCTTATACTACACTAGCTTTCCGCTCGCGACTTCGCCCGCGTTATTATTGTTTTCCCGTGAGAATTTATATTTTCCCATAGGAAAAATAATTTTGTAACCTATTTAAGTCCGGATAATAAATTTCATAGAATTTGGAAGAGGTTTTAAATATTTTGAACCCTAAGGGGGTGAATTCCGATAAACAATGAAATACGTGTTTAATGAAATATTTTTAAGAGCATTAATCTCAAGTTTTATCAAAATCGTTGCCAATTTAAAGATTTTTCCATACAAATTTGCAACAACTATTGTATACCTTTAGGGTAAACATTTTTTAAAATCCCTTCTGGGGTGCGTCCGCATTTTGATTTAAAACATCTGTCCAAATTTCACGTTTCTGTCATTAGCGGTTACGCCTGTGCGTACGTCTACAGATGAGAACATCTCCTTTATATTTATAGATAGATACTGAATATCAACAACAATAAGGTTTCAACAACCACGGAGACGGGAGTAGGATACATGCGATTATTCAACCTTTCCAATATACAAAACACTATCATGGAAAGCTAAACATTACGTCTCTTCGCTCCCCGATACCTCTTGTTAATTAAAATTCCAATCTCAACGAATCTAATACCTTAATGTCCGTGTACCCCGTGGACCTAAGTCCACAAGCCCCTAATCCAATAGACACCACACCGGCACATTAAAGACACCGTTGCATATTCAGGCGTCAGCTTGTGGCGATCGGCGCCCAAACCATGATCGCTTAAAACAGTATTAAAACCGAGGTAAGAACGAGATAGCGTTCTACGCGGCAAGCGGGGTCTCGTGTTTCAATATTGTTTTTACATGCTTTAAGAGGGATTCGTACGGGCCGTTTTTCCATACCCACGTAGTCCCCCGTTTCCTTCCTGGATAAGGGCAATAAGTGCTTCATTTATCCAAAAAAACCAATGGCCACTATTAGCGTGTTCCTATGTTTTCCTTTTTTTATTAAAGTAATTATTAAAAGAAATTTGAACCTTCAAAAACCTAAAAAAAATTGCCAAATTTTCTGCTGTATTAAAACATCCAGCAAACTTGACGAGATTGTTGAAAAGAAGAAGCGTCGGTGGCGCTGTGGCTTCTGCACTGGACTGTGCCCCGAGTAGAATTGGGAGGCCCGCGATCGATCCTGCCATGTACCAATGTCGTTTTCGTTTCACGAATTTCATATGTACATTTATCTGACGCTTCTACGGTGAAGGTAAACATCGTGAAGACACCTGCAATACACCTGCGAAGTAATTCAGAGGTGTATGTGAAGCTCTAACATAATTAGTTAGGGTAGACCCGTGCCCCTCGGTGGGGACGTATATGGGCTGTGATGATGATGATAAACCGTATATTTTGTGTACTTCTCATAGGTATTTTGGGTCCGAGCTGCAACTGTCTCTACCGCACTTAGTTCGAGCAAACAGCGCGACAGCAATACATTTTAAAAATACCTATTTCTAAATTCTTTCGACCTTGGGTTTCCTCTTAATCGATCTCGGTTAGGGGCAGTGGAGACATCAACTCTACTGCAAGTTGAGGCGAGGCTTCCCAGAAAATCTACTCATGCGGCGACTGCTTTATTGCAAGGTAATATAGTTGATAATTGCATAACTAATGTCTGTATTCTAATGTCACTTACGCGCTGTGACCGAACTGAAACGTTATTTTTACACGTTTTGATCGATTTTTGGAAAACTGGGGTACAAAATAAAAAATGTATTTATACAGTTTTTGTAAAGGGTTCCTTCGGGTGGTAAATAAAAATGGACTGTATATTCTATAGGGCCAGTTTATTGCCGTTTACAAAAGGCGAAAATACGGACTAAAACAGGTGGTCGCGGCCGTCTCCTCCCGTGCGTACAGGACCGGTCTTCGACAGTTTTCTAGACAATAAAAATGTACGTCTATTGGTAAATCTTTTATGTCATTATTTTTTATTGTATTTTTTGGTTCACAGCCGTTTTAAAATATTGAACAAAATTATGTTTGTTTTTTTAAGGGTTCCGTAGCCAAAGGGTAAAAACGGTACTAAGAATCTGCTGTCCGTCTGTCAGTCACCAGGCTGTATCTCATGAACTGTCATAGCTAGACAGTTTTTCACACATGATGTATTTCTATTGCCGCTAAAACAATAAATACTAAAAAATAGAATAAAAAAATATTCAAGGGGGGCTCCCGTACAACAAACGTGATTTTTTTTGCTGTTTTTGCTCGATATTAATAACGGCAACAGGTGACGCTTGAAATATTCACAGAATATTTAGATTTATATAAAAAGGTTATAAAATCGTATCTAATATTAACGGCATTGGTCGTGCCTGAAATTCAGCGCTTTTGCGTTTTTAACGCAAAAGCAATTAGCTGAGGCAATGTCCTTTTTGGACTGCACTATTTGGAAAATTCTCGCTAATATATTCGTGTGTGTGTGTGTGCGTCCAAATAAAGCTTTCGTTCTTTCTTTCTTTGTAATGTTGTATAGATAATGGTACGTAACACTTCGTGTGTGACTCCGACTTGCACTTGGCCGGTTGTTTTTTCTATCGAGTGAAATACTATTATCCTTGTTTCTGTCTAAAAGATGTTTAGATAAAATATTCATCGATTACATAATAATATATGAATTTTACATTTGTGGCGGTACAGTTAATCGAAATTGTTCGAAACGGGAAAGTGGCGCCTTAGGCCCAGCTCACACCGCTGGAAGCGCGGTGGAGCGCATTTAAAGACAACAATTTAAAATAAACCGTAACGTCTTGGACAAACGGTCAATAATTGCATTACACAAATACGCATGCGGGTATCGGAGCGCCCACAAGAGCATGCGTGCGAGTAATGCAATTATTGACCGTATGTCCATGACATTAGATAGGTAGATAGATAGATAGATAACTTTATTTGGTCTACAGACACACATACATAATAAATATGGCAAAAAAACAGAGACAAAAAGGACAAAAAACCTTAAGAAATAAAAATAAAAATAAAGAACTACTAATCAGAGTGATGACAATAATGCAGATCTGTCCGCCACACACAAAAAAATATATTATTATGTATGTGTGCTGCAGCAGCACAAAAAGGCCATAGCTCAGCGTCATATTCGCTCGTTGAGCAAATCGCTGGTTTTCAGCTACAACCTAGGAGGATGACTACGGCTACGACACTCAGTTGGAGTGCTTAAAAAACTAAATCGGGAAAATGAAATTTACGAGCTACGGTTTATATTAAATTGTTGTCTTGAAATGCGCTCTGCCGCGCTTCCAGCGGTGTGCGCTGGGCCTTAATGAAAACTTACTGCGTGCGTGGGGCGCGATTTCTTCCGCTAAATCGGCCGTTTGTCTGAATGTAGCCTAAGTTGTGTTTGCGTGTTAATGAGGCCATTACAGAGAATCGTATTCGCTGATTCGCGAGAATCGTAATCGCTGTTAATATTTATGACAGCACTAGCTTTTTGTAAAGGTGGAATGCATTTCCGTATTGTTACTAATTCAATATTTAAGGTATAATATTAGCTTGTATATATTAGTTGAGGTATATCATTTTAAGTATAATCCTGATGCCTTTCTTGAACAATGGCCGGGAAGTGTTAGGAATCGTTATGTGTGGAGTAGATTGGGAGGATGTAACATAATAAAAAAATATTTGTTATCGAGTTGTTTTAAACGAGATTTATATATTATTATTACATGTTTTTTATATTCTATATCATCTTATTTTATTTCTGGTAATTTCTAAAACTTTCTTTTTCTGCACCACCTCAAGGTTTACTGAAAGAAAAAGCCCAATCAATGTATTAAGTTCGCCTCTGTAAAAGAACTAGCAAAAAAAATTACAAACATATTATAATAAATTAAATAAACAATAATATTTAAAGGTACAAGCACGGGACTTGTAAGTTCAACCAGCTCGCCCGACAATTCATCGCTGAATCATCGCAAAATCGGCGTATTTATATCTGAAACTCTCGTAACAGCAGAAGCACTGTTTAAGATCCTACTTTTGCTTATTAGGGTTGTTAAGTTTGCAGCAACTGCGTTTACTCAACAAAGCAACTCGCTGCTCGCTATTCTTAGAGAACGGAGAAGTTCGTTTGTTATTCCGATTCTTATTGTTAAATAAACAGGGAAACTGTTTGTTTCCTATCTCTCCTTGTTAAGCGTTCAACTATTAAACAGTAGGTGAATCTTGAATTACGGGCGTTGAGCCAGGTTTTAGTTTATTATTGTATACGAAGTGAGAACGTGACTATTTTGCTTACCAGCCTTAATCCTTTTAAGGACGAGAAAATTATATCTAATCCTTATGTAGTACGAAATTTGTGAATGTTGGAGGCTTTACACTGGAATTTGTTGACGAGTATAACCTGCGGCAATTAGTCTAGCTCGGTAAGTCCAACTTCCAGAATGAGGTAAATCGACGAATCTAACTCGCCTGGGCAGCGTTTGGGAACCTATGCAGCATATTCTCGGCCCATCTACCGCAGTGTCTCTAGACGAAAGACTTCAATTCGTGCGTCTTGTTAGTGATGATGTACGGAACCAACACGTGGCCGCTTACAATGGGTTTCAAAAGAAGGCTCAAGGTCACTCAAAGGGCAATGGAGAGAACTATGCTCGGGGTTTCTCTAAGTGATCATATCAGAAATTATGACATCTGTAGGAGAAGTAGAGACACCATCATAGCCCAAAGAATTGTAAACCTTAAGTGTCAGTGAGCAGGACATATAGCCGCAGGACGGACGGCCATTGGAGCGTAAAATGTCCTCTAGTTGCGGCCGCGTACCGGAAGTGCAAGACCGATAGGCTAAGTGATCCATAAGGGAAGCCTGTGTAAAATAATGGGCGTCTCTGGCTGAAATAATAAATTCGGCCAACGATTTTCTTATCTGAAAACATATGAAAATATGACTGGAGATAGATGCGAGTTTTACTTTAGTTTTAGGCTACCTGGTTTCGCCTTGCGTGGATATTATTAAAGTTTGTATACTCAGCATTAGCTATGGACTGGCTGTTATGTTCTACTGTGTCAAATTTATAAGAAGAATAGAGCTAAGTTTAATGGTTGGTATATTGTGCAGAACTTTAAAAATCCTCAATATAGAGCTTCCGGACGAACACTGTTAAAGATATATCAGAGAAGGATCACTATTCAACGTTCAATTGTTAAACACATTAATGCAGTCAGCAATGATGCTACGGTGAAAACTGTGTTGTCGCTGACGGAAGTCTTAAAATTACTACTACCATAAAACCTGCCACTGTTACAAGCTGCTTCTAACCACAAAACATTCTAGTTAGCAACAAATTTATTCTCGAGAAAGCTTGCTTTTACTTTTGAAATAATGAAAGCTGAATTGTTAATTTTTCTCCAAAAACATTTGTAAGTTATCACTATCGATTAGACTGTTTCTATGTATTATGTTAATAAAATATTTCTTTTAATAGCATCATATATTTCATTCGTTAGTTAACATCACAGAAAATACAGTGATATGTGTATTTTCTCCATTTATTTATTATACTCAATAATTATTCTGATGTTTTATCCCTTTTAACTTTAAAGAAAATCGTTAGGTACAAGTTCCAACACTGGTCTTATGTCTACGCTTGCTACGAAGACTACGAACCTACTCGTACTACGACGTAGCTGTATGCTACGCACGCCCTACGAGCTGGAATCTACAAACAATGTATTACGATGTACAGATCACTACATTTTATTCGCCTTCCTATTATCTAACATAATATCATGAAAAAAACCATAGACTTTGCATGATATCATATAAAGTACGAGTTTCGTTAATAAGCGGGGGCGGGTACAATTGCGAGCCATTCCGTCCGGCAATTCCGTCCGTTCATGGACCCTTTTTTTAATCCGAAACTTATGACCGTGTCAACGTAACGTCAAGGGTTAATATCGTGTTTCATTTGCCGTCTCGTGAGCGGGACACGTTTTTTCACGGCCAGAAAGGTCTGGAAGTGGATTGGTTGATAATAATGGGGGTATGAAGCAGTTTTTTTTGTTTGAATGCATCGAAGTAGCCGGTTTGGGGATTGATAATATTAAGCAAGCATCATCGAAATTGAATATAGTAGTTTAATAAGGCATTTTTCGTCGATATACTTGATAAGTTTCATCGTTGTTAAAGATCTTGAATGTTTTCTCTGTGTTACAAATTTCTATGAAGTTGAACTTTCAGCCTCTCTTAAAGTGGTCAGTAAAGATAGTCTGACAAGAGTTGCCGCATGGTCACACCAACAGTTAGGCTATTAGGGATCTTTGCTATTTCACATCACAAAGAGTTCGTCAAATCTGTCAGGCTGTAGCCCAGGATCTTCTGTTAATCAATTTATCATATAATTCCACGAAAACGTTACAATAAAACACATTTTGTTGTTTTGCTCAAGATGAGAATAACGACAATTTTCGTAAATAATAGAATACTCAAATAATCCCAGCAATAAATTTCAACGAACAATATTTTAACGAACCACAGTGCCACAAAACCTTTACGAAATTAATGTAGTTCCGTGAAGTTAATTAATAACGTCTCTCTGTGACTTATTAAAACGAAGATTTGTATACAAACTTCTCCCGGGCGTTTCGTAAAATGGTAACTTTGTGAATAAAACATTAAGGTATTAAGACACTACGGGGGTTTGCTATTTGCGCACTCAAGTGCCGCTCGCTAAAATGTTGTTTAATTTTAATTTTTTAATTAATGCGCTCTTCACTTTTCCAACGAGATGTGCTTACTTTTTTAACTGGTATTACGTGGACTTCCTTGATTCCGAGGAATTCGAGCACTAGTGTTTTTAGCACTGAGTAAAGTTAAAAAGATTGCCATTGAGGTTGTTGTTTTCTAAGGAAATTGGATATCCAGGCTGCGCTGGTGTTCTTTACCCATTACCATAAATGGGCATATGAACCTTTCAGATATAATGGCTGAAGGGCATGAAATCCGCGTGGAACTTGCCACTGCTCTTTGCCGTGAGCAACTGTTGACTCTACAATTTTTTTCCTTACATAAGAGGTAAGGTAGCCAGTTCCTCAGTTGTTGAGGAGTCCAGGTGAAGCTCGTTTCCACCTTCGGCCTTATCGTCACTTACCATCAGGTGAGAAAAAGACCAAGAGCTTCCCTGTCGTATGTAAAAAAAGTTATAATGTGAAAAAACATTCTAAAATTGAAATAAGTACTTAGACTTATTTGATATGTGTTTACTGTTTACAACCAAATTGAGGTTTTCATATGCAAAACATTTATTTGGTCTTGCTCTAACTGAAATTTAACCACCAAAGAACATTTTCACCCCGCGAATTGGTTTTAAGGAACAGAACAGTGAACTCTCATGTTGGTTTTGCTAATGTGAGCTTTGTGCGGTTTCATTACGGCTAGTTTTCATTTTCACAAGCACCAATTGTTGTTCCAAATTGCTATCGTCCTTCTCGACTTCATGCCGGCAAGATATATGTTGGCGGTTCGTTGGAAATTCCAATGAAATAATAATATTACCTTTAGAATAATATTGTCAAACACAAGTATGCTATTCACAAAGTACGCTTCCGATAATCCGGCTCGAAGGACCGGCAACAAAAATGAAATCGCGAAGCGAAATACGAGGAAAAATAACAAACAAACTCCGAGGAGAAACATTTTTTATTCGCCAGTGAAGTTAGGAGTATTCTGTATTTTGAAGTAATGTCAATATAATCAAAAAATTATATCTCGATTGGTAATTCTTTTCGCGTTCCCGTTGCGATGGTGGGTGGATGAGGCTGGATACAGAAGCTTGTAATACATTTATAATAAAACTCATCTTTGATGCTTTTTGTTTTAGACTTTGGAGTGGTCCCAATTTTTGCGTACGTGGTCGAGCTTTTATGGTTCCGCCAGTTGAAATAATCCTCGTTAGTGTCTATTCCTTGTTCACTTGTGGTCTATTTTTATACATACATCAGGGAAGCCCTTTCCCTTTTTGACTTGATGGCAAGATTGTATTTTAACCGCCTCTGTCGTCGTCTAATAGCCTACCTCACCCAGTATTGATCCGTTTGTTTCCCGCGGTGCCACCAGTATTGCTACCAGTAGCACCACGGGTATATAAAATTACCGTTGTGCCACCAAGCCATCCGGTAGCACCACGGGAAATATTTTTTTACTCGTGGTGCCGTAACATTATTAATAGTAAATTAAGACATTTTTAACACATAAAATTTTATTCATAACAAGCTGTGCCTGCGAACTACTGGGGTTTTCTGCTTGGCCTGGTAGTTGGTAGGGCTTCTGAGCTAGGCGGGCTCAGAAGCCCTACAAACTACAATTTCTACCCAGATTTTAGCCAAATACCAACTACATTTTTTACATACGACAGGCAAGCTTTTGGTCTTCATCTCACCTGATGCTAAGTGACGATAAGGCCGAAGGTGGAAGCGAGCTTCACCTGGACTCCTCAACAACTGAGGATTTGGCTATCTTACCTCTAATTGTCGGAACACAATAACGCTATTAATATAACTGCTATATTTTCAACTTTTAAGAATTTGGCTTGACCGAATGGTTATTAAGTGATGATAAAATTGATCACACAAAATATTCAGTTAAAGATTGATTTATTTATTTTGAAAAATTAACAGCTATAAATAATAAACTAGACGAATAAAACATAAATAGCCTATCCAACTACAAATTTCTAATCATAATAGAAACAATATAGCATAGGACTGTTTTACAAGATAATTAGGTAAATAAAAACAAGATAGGTTTCTTAATTGTAAAAAGCCGATAATAGTACAGACACACAGATAAAGAGACGCTTAACATGGCTCTCACTAAGCCTATTTACTTTAAAATATGTTACTATCATATTACCCAAATTTTACTTTTTTAAAAGTTGTCGCCCAGCCACTTCTTAGTAGATACTGTATTAGAATAAAATATATCAATGTTTGAATTTGATTTAAGCAAGTTATTAGCAGGACCACACCCACGCACGATAAAATAACACTGTTTCGGCAATAACTACAATGTCACCAGAAGCCAAAATAATATTCTGCTATGAAATGTTTTGATTAGGGTATAAAAATTAATTTTGCTGAGAGAATCCGGACAATAAATGGTAGATGTGATGAATTTTTAAAGGAATATTATGTCTGACATACGAGTATTTCACGGCAATAGTTTAATGGCTGAAAATGGTACCATGGCACTATTCTAAATAGATTATGGTATGAACAGAAAAATGTTAGTAGGTACGAAGAATGCGAGAAACATCTCACTTTTTTCACTTTCACATTTCAGAAAACTGGAGTGAATTTTCACAAGTCAATACAAACAATACGAGGCAAAACTCCAGAGAATCCATTTCACTCAACCAAGAATTATCTTGTCGCCATTTTATCTCGCACCATTGTCTATACGAAAGCAGGTGTGGATTCTGTTCCCGGCCGACACTGCCGCCACGGAAGCCATAAATTCGGCTCCTATCTGCGCGAAGTAGGAACACCGGGCATAATTTTTAAGGTTTTAAATTTTCTTTATTGGTTTCTCGAATAAACGTATTTCGGCCGTGGTTTCGGAGATAGGTCCCCGCAAATGCTTTTTACAATTTACTTTTGAGTGTTTGCGCACTTTGAGTAATTTGCTGAGAGCAGATTGGAGAAGAAGTATTATTACGGTAGAGAGACTCTGTGTTATTACTGAATAAATATTTCCCACCAGGTGTGGAAGTGGTTCATTAAATTGTTAAGTTCATAATAAATTTTACTGTTCTACTGCATGCAAATTAATTCATATCAATTCAATTATGTGAAATAAAATTCAATACTCTGTTTCGACAAATAACCATTTTTTTTTAAATATAATTATATCACCACAGACTCGTGGTCCGTGCCCTTTTAATGCTGTATTTTCGTTTTGATCTTTTTTTAAACTTAATAAGTCCGACTACTCTACTCTATATCTAGGGTGAGTTGCGCATCACCTAAAGTGTAACTATCCTACATGTTTATATATAATACACACACGCTTATACATCATATATATATTTATACTCATACATACCTATTATATTCCTATTACATTGTATACTTTACATATTACAGATTTTTGTTATTCTACATTACATTATATTTTAACATTAAAATATATTATATATGTTGTATTGACAAATAACCATTAAAGTTATCATCTCAAATAGCATTATATGAATTACATTAAATGATTAGCATTATTCTGTGAATAAATGTAACACTTTATAGTTTGAAATACAGGTCACATGAACTTTGCTAAAACTAAACATTATGAGCCAAAGGCGGTCTTATTGAAAAGTGGCAACTTCTACCAGGAAACCGAACCCTAGAGGTTAGGTTAAAACAAAAAACATTTAAAATGTTCCTAATGGAATTAAAAAAAAAAAGTTTTGTTTATTTATGAAAAAGTAAAAAAAAATGGTAATCAACATTCCATTTATCGACCAATGCAATGAAATCGTTTCAACCCACTGCCGTATCTTGAATTTTAAAAGCTATAGAACGAAAAAGCTGGAGCGCGAAAATTATATTAAAGTTCGACTGTTCGAATGAACGCCGTTTTAGAGACTTTGAGCTAACTTCGGAATAACGCGAGGACTTTCTTTTCTTATTTCTTATTTAATCACAATCGAGGACTTGATACTTTGACTTTTTGTCGAGTTTTTCCAGCTCTCTTTATTTTAGTGAATGCGAGTTTGTTTGGTGTTTGTGTTTTTAGTTAGCTGTTCCTGATTGTGCTAAATCTTGAGGGAGTCACGCCAAAGACTTCTTTATTTATTGTTTGGAAAATAAGCCTTAACGTGTTACTAACTTCAGCTACTTACTTAGTTGTTGCAAATTATGTCGGGTCGTGAACAATGTCATGAAGATCTATAAAATAGAATGTTAAACGGATTCTCATACGATTACATTGTTGTCCTTTGTCAGTCCGATTATTCAACACACTACATATCTATCGTTAACAGATAGAAAAAGAATAGTGTTAAGTTGAAATTTTATGAAAAATACTTTCCTCCAATGTGTCTTAATTTCAAATTTCTAAGTACACACCATCATAGGATGGCCCTTAATGTCTTCAAACAAAGCGTGTAGGGTTATCTCGATTGGCCTAGTATCATGAAATTTGGCATGAAGCAAAGGTCTTGCAACACAATAAAGACAAACATTTGAAAAATTACGAAATATATGAAAGTGAATTAGCCTAAGGAATTTTCATTGCGCGAGTCCGACTCGCACTTCTGTTAAGTGCGAGTCGGACTCGCGCAATTTTCTACAATAGTCGGATGGCAGATATAAGTATGCGGCCAACGACATTATGAATTATGCCTTCAGTCCTACGTGAGGTGTAGGTGTTCCACAGTCATGTTGCTGCTCCACCCGCCTTAAACAACATCCCTGACAATAGATCACCAGCTAATATCGGTGTACCAGAATCTGATGCCAAATGCAGACCTGAAATTTATTCAATAAAAAATATTAGAGTGGTTTTTAAACATTATTCAACCTCTATTGCTAATCTATAAATTATTAGTGATCTGAAGTAAATATATATATTATTAAAGAAAATAACTTTGTTTTTATATTATTATATTTAAATTACAGTTAATTTAGCTCTACATTTGCCATAGTAATTATTCTGGTACAACTATTTAATGTAGGTTTCTCGATCATCATCACCAGTCAAGGGACACCCACAGTATGACGTCGGCCTTTCCCAAGGATATAGAATCGATAGGTTCTGCGCTTCTTACATCAAGTAGCTTCCCTCGACCTTCTCAAGATCATCGGTCTACCTTGTGGAGGGCACCAACGCTGCGTCTCCCGGTGTACGGCCCCCACCCGAGGACATTTCTCAATATTAGTTTCGAAAGAGTTATTCGCATTCTTTGTCTCTACATTATTAATGTCTCTATAATTTAATTTTGTATGCTTGTTCAGACAGGCAATTGATCAACTTTTACAATGGGACCAATGTTAAAATCGCGAAAAACAAATTTGCTGTTCCATACATCTTGGTTTAGTGGATGTTGAACATTTGTATGGGACAGACGATTTTTCCCGATTTCAAGATTGGTCCCGTCGTGAAAGCTGTTCAGTTAACTTGTCTAAACAAGCGCCCACAGTTAAGCTCGCTTCAAAGTAATCTACGACTAATATTATAACGGGGAAAGATTTGAATTTTTGTATGTTTGTATTGAATAGGCTCCGAAACTACTGGACCGATTTCAAAAATTCTTTCACCATTAGAATGCTACATTATCCCTGATTAACATAGGCTAGAAAATTATTTTCCCTATAGGAAAATATAAAATTCCCACGGGAAACAATAATAGCGCGAGTGAAGCCGCTAGCGGAGAGCTAGTCTTATATAAAGAAATAAATAATTTCCCAGAGACATAAGTACTAAAGAGGCAAATAATTCATGTGGACACCTAAATGCTCGGTAAGAACATATTGATGCTGACGCGATCCCAAAATTCAATCACACTTCCGCCTCACATCATAATCCCCTCGCCATTAAAATCATAAAGAGCAGCTCGTCAACATAAAAGGAGTAATCATAATGAAACCGAACCTCCTTCGCCGCTAAAAATACTCGATTCATTCGTTTCGATTAAAAAAAACCAATCGACGTTAACGTATGAGCCGAACGTCGGGCCCGGAGCAGTCATTAATTCTTAGAAGGAGAAATTAAAATCGGATACGACACAAATTTTCCTGTCTCGAGACTCTCCGAGCAATCGCCGGGGCGGCGCACGCAACTCTCGATTTTATATTCACCGGCACAAAGCTCAATGTGGAAAGGCTCCAATTGCGCAAAGTTTCCAATTTAATTTGCCAAGCACCTTATCTTTTTAGTATTTATCTCCATTTGATTACGAACTGAATGCTTTCGCTTGTTTATTTATCGGAAATCTATTTAGCGATGGTTGCCGCTGGCGATAATCGAGTAGTTCTGCCCGATGTTTGGTTACGGCGGCCAATTTCAATAGTGACTAGCCATCTAGCGCAGGAGATAGCACATACTCGTAAGTGTCTGCACACTCTGTTCCTTCCCTCACATAGTCCAAGGCACTAGACAGAACAGAGCGAGATAAGGCGCAGGACCCACTACTTAACGTGCCTTCTGAAGCAAGCAGGAGCTAGAGATGTTTCACTTTTTCGGTCACCCATCAAAGGCCTGACCACAGCCAAAGTTGCTTAACTTTAGCAATCGCTATTCAAGAATACGCTACTGAGCCATACAATAGAGTAGCTGACTGGTGTTTATTGATAGTTGCTTTTGTATTTCATCCAATTAAACAGTAATGTTATCAAAACTGTACTATTGACATTAAAACAATGCAATCATGTTTTTTATTACACTATTTAAACTTTGCAATAAAGTAACATCGCTAAAACTGTATGTTTTAATTTTTTGATATGGTTTAGTTAAGGTAAGCCAAAAGGACTTAAAACTCATACAGTTTGAAATCAAATACTTTTCATTATTAATTTACATTATAAACTATTTAAGGTTATAGATTTATACAAATTTTACCTACTTTCATTGCAGCACTAGAAATAAAAGCGTATTGTTATTATGCACCTCGCATTAAGTAATTTATATTGCCTTTAATTTATACTCGACTTCTTTATCTCGGGTTCATTATTGTTTTTTGCATGCTTTTTACTGAAATAAACAGATTTAATTTTAAATTTAAACTCTTTGTGTTATTAGCAGCATTGAAGGGAAAAAACGAAGCTTAAATCAAATGATTTATTTGCCATGTAGATAAATATAATAAATATTATTTTAATGGTACGAAAGTGAAACATAGCCTTATAAATTAAAATAAAATATCATCACGGCGTCATTTAAACAGGCTTAACACATTGATGAATCGGCATTTTGGTTAGTTACCATTGTGTAGCAAAAACCTTGTGAACCCTTAAAGGAGCGTATATATTACGTTTACTTATAGGCTTACCAAAAGAAAAAAAAGAAAAAAAATTGGGCAAAAGATGCTAGAAACATTTTTTTTAAATGTATTTAAAAGTAATCAATTAAGCCGCGTCCCTACTAGGGACGCCACAGGTCGGGCGGCCACAGGGGTGCCGCGCGGCTTACGAAGCCTAGCCATGAGCCTGGTAATTAAGGACGCGTTACAATAGATCACAAAAAGCCCGTGAGGCCGAGCCACGCGGCTCCCGCGGCCGAGCGGCTCGCTATGGGTACGCGCCTTTACCTCATGGACGAGGGGCGCCGCCGGCGCTTAAAGAGGTGAGCAATCGGTGTTATAGTGTTAACAGACGTTCCGATTTGGTTGGATCCAACGTGATCCAATCAAATGAGTAGCCGACGCGCCTACAGACGGTCCGACGCGGTTGGCAATCCAATAGAAGGGATGCCGTAAAAAGTATTATGTACCTATATCGATATCGATACAAAATACTATTTTGGCCAATACAAAAACACAATTTGTCTTTGCGAAACTCAAATAAATTAACACCTTTTGTTTATATTTTATAAAGTTTATAAATAATAAATAAATAGGTACAGATAGATTTCATGGTTTTCCTTAAGTTTTTCAGGTAATGTTTATTAGAGATATTTTTTCCTGTGATCCGACTCTATCGATTGGTATCATAAAAATACAGGATATTCATTTTCTTCATTTGGCGGGTTCGATTCCCGATCCAAACAGGTGATTATTTAGCAGTCTTTTAATGCGGTTGGATTTGTTTTTGAATTTAAAATTATGAAATCTTTCGGCAGTTATATCTACGGTATCTATGGTACTTTTCCTCCATGTGGCATCGCCTTCGGATGCCTTGTATTGTATCACTGAATAGGTCCATTCGTTCCATTCGTTTGGGAACTATGAAGCCATAGCCAGACGTCCAGATACACAGACACACAGATACACATGTTAAACTTATAACACCCCTCTTTTTCCGACGGGGGTTAAAAAAGTATCGTAGGTACTCGTAAAAATATTGAAACAAAAGTATCAGTACTTCAAATTCAAAGTGTAGAGTACTTCAACGTCAGTCAGTGACTTGAAAACAGCAACAAATTAAGTAGGTGTGTAGAAACAATAATAAAAAAGCATCTGTAAATTCACAAATTAAAGTTTATTATATTAGGTAGGTACTCATAAATAGGGTAATGTCTGTTATTGATTATATAAATAATCAACTAGCAGGATGTACAGTAGGCTCCTATTCAAGCTTTAACATTGACACTACGAATACCGCCACTATTACAAGGGACATAAGAACGATCTCAAGGTCAAATAGCTTGACAAAGAGCTTACTGTACAATGCGTAACTAAACGTGCGAAAATAAATAAATAATGAAACAAAGGTTGCCCTGTTAAAACACAAACAAAAAGTAAAACAACATTTTTGCAACATATTTTTTTCTCTACTTTGTAGTTTGGCAGGACAGCAGTCGAGAGTCATTTTAGTTTACTAACATTATTAATTTATTACTTTAAGCACACATAATTAAATTAAACCACAAAGTATCGCTACTTTTGTCTTTTGTCGTGTCCCTACTTGTCGGCTGAGCGATCGGGCCGTCGAGCATCCAACAAGCTAATAATAATTATGTCGGGCCGATAGCCGTACACACGTTCCAATTTGGTTGGGGTCGGGCGGTTGGCTCCAACCAAATCGGATCGTCTGTTACGGCTATTACTTTTACAATAGTAATGATCAAATTTTTATTTATATGTTTCTAATTGAAGAGTTTTAAGAAATTTTAATTTTACTATGCGAGTTTAGCAAGTAACTGCAAAAGTTGGCGCATTCAATAAGGATTCCAAAATAGTATGATACTTGGTAGATAATTTCTACGATTGCAGACAATTTTTTTTTTCCAAAAACAGGCAGTTTTGAACAAATTTTTCTTACGTACTTAAAATTTATTCTAATGTACCCATGGTTTGCTTTAAGGCCGTAACTTTAACATTCTAGTTTGAGTGAGACCTGGAGAGTCATTTTACGAAGTGTGAGAGAGACAGATAGTGAAATAAATTAAATACACAAAAATTGTTTAACATAATTTATTTAAATGTCAAGATTTACAACAGGTGTTCAAACTGTCTTCCTTCAGCTCTAATGCAGGCTCGACATCTTCTTAAGGGCCCATGGCGCGAGAAATAGCAAAAAGGCCGTTGGCGTTTTTGATATTTTACGTTAACGTTCCAGTTAACTGACCGGGAAAAAATAAATTTAAATTCTTAAATTATGTGTCTACACAAACACCGTCACCATTTTTCAAATTTACATACCATTTCGTTAAAAAATAGCATAAATTTTACTTAAAATTTAGGTTACACCCACATACCGTTCGTGATTTTTAGCTTCATTAATTAACCCTATTATATTTTAGTTTAACAAATATATAGAACAAAGGTAAGCAAAACACTGACACCGTGGTATTTTTCTAAATTATCGTACATTGATTTTTATTTGAATTTTTTAACATACATTTATCGATGTTCTTACAAATACTTGGCGCGTCGAAATTCAGTGTGCAATCAAGACTCGAAGTGAGAGCACGTCGCTTTGAGCTAGCTCCCGGTCGCGTAATTATTTGTGTATGTATACGACGTGAAGTCCTACGGAGTAATCGGAGAAGTTGATAACTAACAATTTTGTTATTTGTGGCTGCTGTACGAAAAACCTTCAACCTTTTTACAAGCTTTTATTTATCTTTTGCATGTTCGGGTCTAATCTTGCGAGTTAAATTTGACTCACTTCCCGGTTTCTGATTAAGCTGAAATTTTGCATGCATATGTATAAATATATTATGATGACGACATGGAGCTGATCTGATGTTGGAGCTGAAGGGTGGCCATAGGAACTCCGCAATAAAACGGCATAGCCCCATCGAGTTTGAGCTCGTTTGATTCGTATTGACGAGAACTTTGATCCTATATGGTAACCAGGGTCTGATGCTGGATCTGGAAGTTTGCCATAGGAACTCCGCAATCAAACAATGCAACCCCATCGAGTTTGGGCTCGTTTGATTCATATTGACGAGTACTTTGGACCTATGTGGTAACCAGGGTCTGATGCTGGAGCTGGAAGGTACCCATAGGAACTCCGCAATAAAAGGACACAACCCCATCGAGTTTGGGCTCGTTTGATTCGTATTGACGAGTACTTTGGACCTATGTGGTAACCAGGGTCTGATGCTGGAGCTGGAAGGTGGCCATAGGAACTCCGCAATCAAACAACGCAACCCCATCGAGTATGGGCTCGTTTGATTCGTATTGACGAGTACTTTGGTCCTATGTGGTAACCAGGGTCTGATGCTGGAGCTGGAAGGTAGCCAAAGGAACTCCGCAATAAAACGACAGAACCCCGTCGAGTTTGGGCTCGTTTGATTCGTATTAACGAGTACTTTGGTCCTATATGGTAACCAGGGTCTGACCCTGGAACTGGAAGGTGGCCATAAGAACTCCGCAATCAAACAACGCAACCCCATCGAGTTTGGACTCGTTTGATTCGTATTGACGAGTACCTTGGACCTATGTGGTAACCAGGGTCTGATGCTGGAGCTGGAAGGTAGCCATAGGAACTCCGCAATAAAAGGACACAACCCCATCGAGTTTGGGCTCGTTTGATTCGTATTGACGAGTACTTTGGACCTATGTGGTAACCAGGGTCTGATGCTGGAGCTGGAAGGTGGCCATAGGAACTCCGCAATCAAACAACGCAACCCCTTCGAGTTTGGGCTCGTTTGATTCGTATTGACGAGTACTTTGGTCCTATGTGGTAACCAAGGTCTGATGCTGGAGCTGAAAGGTAGCCAAAGGAACTCCGCAATAAAACGACAGAACCCCGATGAGTTTGGGCTCGTTTGATTCGTATTAACGAGTACTTTGGTCCTATATGGTAACCAGGGTCTGATCCTGGATCTGGAAGGTGGCCATAAGAACTCAAAGTCAAAGTCAAAGTCAAAGTATTTATTGCAATCATGTGGTTTACAAGATGTTAAAAACATATTTTCAGTACCAAACATGCACCCTGGTAGGGCATAGCAAACAATAAAATGTATGTAGTAATAGTGAATCAAATTATTTGAATAAATTTAATACTAAGATAGATCAAGTCAAATTAAAGGTACAAATGGTCAAAATTAAAATAATGTCATATAATAATAAATTTAGATAATCATTGAATAAAATTATAAATTCATTAAAACTAACAATAAAATAAAATAAAAATTAAATTGGATTACCTAAATGTCATTACATATTTCATTACTTAATAGTCTTAAAAATAGGTATAATTAATTAATACGACGACGACGATTTGTTGTACCGAAGAAACTAATTCATTCTATAACGCAACTAAAATTTATCATTAATGAATTCATTTAAGCTATAGTATGCTTTATTAACTAAAAGGTCTTTTAGGGATTTATTAAATAGTTTTGTATTTAATTCTTTTTTAAGAGACTCGGGTAGCTTATTAAATATTTTTATAGCCATATTATTGGGACCTTTACTATTCATTTTTAGGCTCGTTGGTGGTTGATATAAATTATACCTTTGTCTTGTTGGAAATCGCCTTGGAATGTCTGTTAACTCAGCGATCAAACAACGCAACCCCATCGAGTTTGGACTCGTTTGATTCGTATTGACGAGTACCTTGGACCTATGTGGTAACCAGGGTCTGATGCTGGAGCTGGAAGGTAGCCATAGGAACTCCGCAATAAAACGACGCAACCCCATCGAGTTTGGGCTTGCTTGATTCGTATTGACGAGTACTTTGGACCTATGTGGTAACCAGGGTCTGATGCTGGAGCTGGAAGGTAGTCATAGGAACTCCGCAATAAAAGGACACAATCCCATCGAGTTTGGGCTCGTTTGATTCATATTGACGAGTACTTTGGTCCTATATGGTAACCAGGGTCTGATGCTGAAGTTGGAAGGTGGCCAAAGGAACTCCGAAATAAAACGACGCAACCCCATCGAGCTTGGGCTTGCTTGATTCGTATTGACGAGTACTTTGGTCCTATATGATTTTTCTTGATGAGCACTTTGAGCCTAGCCTAGATAATATCCTTACGCAAACCCATCAATTTCTTTTGTGCTACCTTCCCCAATTTAGGTGTCAAATGAAAGAGCTTGAATTGTAGAATGAATTGTAGAATATAGTATATTCTGAAAGACAATGTAATCCAAGATGGCCGCCGTCACAAATTGACAGATTATTTTTATGTACAATCCCCACAATATGGGCCTGTATATAGGGTATCAAATGAAAGTTCGTAAAATACAGTACACCATGAAAAAAACTAAAACAAGATGGCCGCTATCACAAAAGATTTTTTAAAACAAGCTTTTATTTTAATGCCCTAAAAAAAGAAAATAAACTTTAATTTATTTTTTTATTACATCTAGCGAATGGCTTCAATGCACTAAAAAGTGCGTTGAGCACAAGAAAATATTCATTTCATATTTGTTTATTACTAAATTATTATATGTATATTATATAAAATAATTGTAGATACAACTAACAATAAAGTACTCGGTAGTCATTAAAATATTTCGTATTATTTGAGCAATTAGTTTAAAAAAAGTTTTTTTAAAAACAAGCTTATATTATAATGCCTTAAAAGAGGAAAATAAACTTTAATTTAATACAAGATATATTTTCTTATAAAAATATAAAAGCTTGTCCCGAGAATTAGGATAAACAATAAAACAATTTAACTTGATTATTATATTTATTTTTTTGTAATAAATAACGTTTTGTACAGCATTGTTATACACACATGACAATGCTGTGCAGTCCTGAAATTTTAATGCATATATGATCCCTTTTTTGAAAAACTCGAATCCGTTATAACTGCTGCCTCACGAACAAGGTGTGTAGGTATTTTGCGCCGGACCAACTATGCCTGTTGTATAAAACTCAGGTAAGGTCGTGCGTGGAATATTGCTCGCACTCCGGCTCCGCTCAGTACCTCCTCGATGCTCTGGACAGATTGCAGCGTCGCGCTATTCGAATAATTGGCGATGTAGAGGCAACTAACACCCTCAAGCCTCTACAACTTCGTCGTGACATCGCCTCTCTTAGCGCTTTTTACCGAATGTTCCACGGGGAATGCTCTGAGGAGCTCTTTAACCTTATCCCTCCCTCTCCATTCCTTAACAGAAAAACGAGTAAGGGTCTACGGAGTCATCCTTACACTGTATCCTCCTTTTCACACCGTACCCAGAAATTCCAAGATTCCTTCTTCTTTTTTTTATTGCTACTAAGTTGGCAAAAAAGCAAACTGCCCACCTGATGGTAAGTGGTAACAGTCACCTATAATACATGTGGCTCCTGTGACATTCGCAGTAAAACTGCAACCCCCACAAAGGCCACAGTGTACGTTGCCAACTTGTGACTTAAGATGTAAAGTCACGGTACCCAGTAATTTCAGTGCCATATCTTACCCTTCAAACCGGAACACAGCAATGCAAGCACTGCTGCTTTGCGGCAGAAATAGGTAAGACGGAGGTACCCAAGCACATGACCTGGATACAGAGTCCCCCTCCGGTAAGTCTTCTGTCGTTCATCCCACACTTGGAATTCTCTACCTGCGCACGTGTTTCCTCCATCCTACAACATGGGTTCCTTCAAAAGAGGTGTGAAAAACATCTTTTAGGCCGGCAAGGGGCGGGCAGGTTGGATAGTGATGTCCTCCCTCCTCTATCTGTCAACTCATTTGGGCCTCTTTCACCGCTTAACATCAGGCGGGAGGTCATTTGCCAGGCCCTCCATAAAAAAAACTGTTTAAGTACCTTGCCCGTATGTATTTACTTGGTAAGCCTTAAATAAATAAATATTGGTAATTCTATGAAAAAAATATTTGTTTTTTATAAAATAGGTAAATCTTGCGACAAGCTTTTATATTTTATTAAAAACTAGCTGTGCCGGCGAACTACGTTTCGCCATAATAACGGCGAATTTACGTTTCGCCATAATAAAAAATAGTTTACGACTTATTCTCAGACCTACTGAATATACACAAAAAAATTCATAAAGATCGGTCAAGCCGTTTCGGAGGAGTTTGGTAACAAACACTGTGACACGAGAATTTTATATATTAGATGTATCATGTAATAAATTAAATTTTATTTTCGTTTTATTAGGGCTTTAAAATAAAATCCTAGTGTGGGGTGACGTTTTTTTTTAAATCTTTTTACTATTAATTTAAATTTTATCATTTTGTAACCGCATGGCCGCCATTACGAAACTCGACCAAAGTACTCGTCATTACGAAACAAACGAGCCCAAACTCGATGGGCTTGTGTCGTTTTATTGCGGAGTTCCTATGGTCACCTTCCAGTTCCAGCATCACACCCTGGTTACCATATAAGATCAAAGTACTCGTCAATACGAATCAAACGAGCCCAAACTCGATGGGGTTGTGTCGTTTTATTGCGGAGGTCCTATGGCCACCTTCCAGCTCCAGCATCAAACCCTGGTTACCATATAGAACCAAAGTCCTCGTCATTACGAATCAAACGAGCCCAAACTCGATAGGGTTATGTCGTTTTATGGCGGAGGTCCTATGGCCACCTCCCAGCTCCAGCATCAGACCCTGGTTAACATATAGGACCAAAGTACTCGTCAATATGAATCAAACGAGCCCAAACTCGATAGGGTTACGTCGTTTTATTGCGGAGTTCCTATGGCCACCTTCCAACTCCAGCATCAGACCCTGGTTACCATATAGGACCAAAGTACTCGTCAATACGAATCAAACGAGCCTAAACTCGATGGGGTTGTGTCGTTTTATTGCGGAGTTCCTATGGCTACCTTCCAGCTCCAGCATCAAACCCTGGTTACCACATAGAACCAAAGTACTGGTCAATACGAATCAAACGAGCCCAAACTCGATGGGGTTGTGTCGTTTTATTGAAGAGTGCCTGTGGCCACCTTTCAGCTTCAGCATCAGATCCTGGTTAGCATATAGGATCAAAGTACTCGTCAATCCGAATCAAACGAGCCTAAACTCGATGGGGTTGCGTCGTTTTATTACGGAGTTCCTATGGCCACCGTCCAGTTCCTTCATCAGATCAGCTCCATGTGATCATAATATTGCATCACGATCACGTCACGATATACATATTATTATGTGCAAAATTTCAGCCCAATCGAAAACCGAGAAGTGGTCAAATCTACATTATATATACAGTGCAAGCTAAATAAAAGCTTGTAAAAATAAAAATTGATTAAACACATCCCTGTATTTACTATAGTATAAGACAGTAAATAATAAACACCTATTAAATTCAAAATTAACATCTACGATATTTTGCTAGGCGGCCGTACCGATTGGTGCCGATTGCGCGACCGAGTTCGCTTGTGTGCGTGAGCGACGCACACAAACAGAGACTAGAGAAATTTACCTAAACTAGCTCGGGCTCGCGCGGATGGTGGGCCCTTAAAAAAGATCGGGTTATCAAGCGGGCGAATTTTCCATTATTAACAAAATCATTTGCTTCTATTATTATTTGCCGTAGGTCAGTCACAGTTTCGATTGGCTTTGCGTAAACTTTTTCTTTCACCGCTCCCCAGTAAAAGAAATCTAATGGATTTAAATCTGGGGAACGGGCTGGCCACGAGATAGTACCAGATCGTCCTATCCATCTGCCTGGGTATTCGTCATCGAGATATTCTCTTACTGAGCTGGCATAGTGAGCTGGGCAACCATCTTGTTGAAACCACATATCTCTTAGAATGTTAAGTGGCACATCTTCCAGTAGATTTGGTAAATCATTTTGTAAAAAATGTAAATAAACTTCACCAGTCAAGGCGTCTGGCAGCTCAAAAGGACCTATTATTTGTCCATTTAAAATTCTCGTCCACATATTCACGTTAAATCGATATTGTAATCTATCTTGCCTCATCAAATGAGGATTTTCGATATGCCACTCGTGTAAGTTGTGTAGGTTCATGTAACCATATTTTTTAAATGTCGACTCATCTGACCACAAAATTTTTTCGAAGAATCGCGGATCTTCTCTGTGTTTTTTTAGCATTGTTTGACAAAAAGCAACACGGGGTCGATGGTCCCGGGGTAGTAGAGTTTGTACTCGCTGTACGTGGTACGGGTGTAGCTGATTTCTTTGCAAAATCCGATGGGCTGTACTTTTGGGTACTCCTGTGCTTCTCTCTATTCCACGTACAGAAATACTCCGATCTTCTTCGACAATGTCTAGTACAACGTCCTCGTAAGGGGGACGAAATCTTCTTTCACTATGTACTTGGTTCGGCAGTCGGCTCTCTGAGAAGAGTAATCGGTGCACATTTGTAAAGACTCGATGATCCGGAAAACGAGCTGCATTTGGGTACCTCTCATGATAAAGTCTAGCTGCAGCGTTGGCATTGCATCTACATTCCCCATAAATTAAATGCATGTTGGCGTATTCTTGTATCGTGTACGCAGACATGGTGGCACTACACAATTACACAATCAACGCTAAGTAGTCCGGAGCAAAGTAAAGGTCGTCGGTCGAGAAACTAAACAGTCCGAATCCAAATCACAAGCAATCAAGTCCAATAAACGAAGCAGAAAGTGGTAAGCACGAAATCAACACGAACGAATACAAAAAGATGCGCAGTAAGCGAAGGAGCGAAACGTACTGATGTGTATTGTTTGTGCGTTAGCGAATAATTGGCGTCACTATCTGTTTCACTTCCACTTCGTAAAATAGTCATTTTACGAAGTGAATGTGAGACTCGCCGTCTCTGTCACGTTAGCGTCACTATCTGTCTCGCTCATACTTCGAATCTCTCCGTCTCTGTCACTTTAGCGTCACTATCTGTCTCTCTCACACTTCGTAAAATGACTCTCCCGGTCTCACTCAAACTAGAATGTTAAAGTTACAGCCTTAAAGCAAACCATGGGTACATTAGAATAAATTTTAAGTACGTAAGAAAAATTTGTTCAAAACTGCCTGTTTTTGAAAATAAAAATATTGTCTGCAATCGTAGAAATTATCTACCAAGTATCATACCATTTTGAAATCCTTATTGAATGCGCCAACTTTTGCAGTTACTTGCCAAACTCGCATAGTACATTTTGTTTCAGTACAGCTTGTTAAAGCTATGCGAAAAAATAATTTTGAATATTTAATTTAGATAAAAATGGCATATTCTTCTAATTTGGAGCAGCTGGCTTTAAATTTTAGATTAGAGTATAGAGAAACATTATTCAGGATTACAAAACAAAAGAAAATGTTTAGAAAAGTCAAGATTTGTAGCAACAAGAGTGACAACAAAACCGTCACAGGGTGTAAATTATATCGATTTTTTTAAATGTTAGATTTTTTTTAAATAGGTGACTGAGATTTTTTTTTATATTTTTCTAATAACATATATGAGTTAGTCTACCGCCTGCTTTTGGCTTGACGTCGGCTTCTGGAACAACCTGTATATCGATTCTAAACTGCTCTTAAAAGGGTTAACGGGATTTTTGTTACACACTGAGTACATTATATGGCGTATTTACGTTCATAGGAGGCAACAAATGCGTATCAACTCGATATAATGTGTCAGAAAGTCATAATTAATATAAAAGCATAAGCACACTAACCATAATCCGACAAGTAAATGTATTATTATGTATCAAATCAATGTTTACTGCTTGTGTTCTTAGATATTTTATAGGGCAAGGAGCTGATCGCTTCACCTTATCGGCCCAGCTCAAATATTCAGTAAGCGATCGGAACGGAATCCTTGATTTCTCAGAGGGCTCCAGCCCGTATTGTTTCTGTCAGTTAATCACTTTTACGGTCAACCTTTTTGGCATTTTCCCCTTTATTTTTGTAACGAATTCAAGGATTTTAACGGACCGCTTATGGTAGGCTCGCACCGTTCGCTTAGGGCGCACTTTATCAAAAATATATTGATTAACGTCTTCATTGCTATGTTAACTGTTGTTTAAAATTTTTCCAGTGTGAATGTGTGTAAGTCTTTTTGAAGTGTATATGTAGTTAGGGATTATAAAATCAGTATTTGTGATCTGAGAAATTTGATTCTTAATGAACTTAGAAAAACTGATAGAACTTTAAAACTTTAGTAATCGCTAACGATTTGTAAAAGTGCCTACGTTACTAATCTATTAAGGAACTGAAAATATGGAACTAGTTGTTAAAGTGTTAGGTAAGGTAATTTTTTAGAGATTTCTTTTTAAATGGGATATTATGGGCTGTGGAAACAAAGCCTGAACTAAGCTGAAAATCCCTATCCCTAGTACGCGGCATTTTTATATATTTTTGAAATAATTTACAATAATGTTTTATTTAAAGAGTTTAACTATAGAAATATTATGTCTTTTGAACCATTTACATTTTATTATAATAATTGTTAAATATGCAGATTTATAATAAACTAAAATATATAATATTTATAACATATTTGTGGGACTTTGTAGATTCACTAATTAGCAAGACTACGTAACGAAGTAAGAACAAAGCGAGTACCTACAGACTGATCTGTCAGTAAATCAGCCAGTCTCCTGGTAGAAATAAAGGGCGCCTGAGCGATATGAACACTTCCTAAAGTAAATAAACATCGTTAGCAAATGACTACGTAAATGGGAGTCGCGCTGATGAAGTTTGTCCGCTGAATCGGGACTGAGGTCCATTTCCGGGACATAATCGACTGCCGGTGGACGCACCCTCGTCGCGACCTTGTCTTCCACTGCCAAGCGATCACTGTCACTGAAGCTATCTTTGAATGTAACGTAGCTGTTCACGTTAAGCCGTCGTGGCCGGGTATCTAATACCCGACAGTTTTTAAAACTTCAATAACTTTAAAACAAAATACACGAGCAATTTGCGGTTCACAGTACCTGCGCTCGTTGTCGTCTTACGACGAACTACCCATTCCATTTAGAGTTGCTGCTGCTACAGTGGAGTTTTCACGTCGTTGAAGATCGCGCCTGTAATTTATACCCGGTCATAATGGCCGCGTAACATTTATGTGTATATTAACTTTTTGTTTTTTTTTTTGTGTATTGATTTTTTTCACAGTATTATCTTAGATTTCATACCTAAATGAACAAATATGACTTCGAGCTTTGTTTGAACAAGCTTGTACCAGTGAAAAAGAGAAGTTCAGTTCGAATGATGAGAAACAATTCGACCATATTTCACAGCGGAGTCAAGACAGTGATATGAAACAAAAGTGAAAAGCAATGAAAAGCAAGAAGCAAAGTTTTTTTACCAGCTACCAGCAGTTTTATACCGGGAAATACAATACAACTAAATGGTTACCTCCCAAGATAAGTCTAGGATAAAGCCTATTGCACAAAATGCTAAGGCAGAAATAGTGTGTTTGGGGGACATTTCATAAGTAATATAGTATGTTGGAAATACTTTGCTACGAGTATCACAATACTAAAAAAACAAAGACAATTAGCTTACTTATTATTTTTTTATTTTTGATAATATATTTTCCAAAAACTTGCATTTTATAAGAAGAATTGTTTAAATTTAGTTTTTGATGATTATAACTTTAATAAAAAATCTTTTATTTTCGTAAATATTGTTTACAGAAGTATATATCCTTATTCAATTGTCTCCTCTTCTGCTTCTCACTACTCTGCCGGTGCTGAATTTCTGTTTGTTGAGGTTGGCAGGGGTGGCACAAAGGCGTTACTTGGTGTGGTGTACTGTCCTCCTAATGTGAACTACTTTGATGACACTGAGTCTGAATTTCAATCTGTAGCGTCTGGGTATAAGCATCACATCATCATGAGCGATTTCAATACAAATCTTCTCGCTCTGGGCACCACTCGAACTTCTAAATTATTGAACTTAGTTGAAGCTGCCAGTTTACATATTTTACCTTTACAAACAACTCATCGTAATACCAGTGGCGGCAGTGATTCCTATCTTGATGTCATCCTCACCTCTAATTCTTCCCTTGTTTCCTCCCATGGTCAGTGTGTTGCCCCAGGTTTTTCTCACCACGATCTTATTTATGTTTCGTATATTCTGAAGCCCACTAAAATGCCACCTAAAATTTTATATCGACGTAGTTTTGCACGCATTAACTTTGAAAAGCTTGAGAAGGACGCGTCTGATATCAACTGGGAGCCTTTGGTACAGGCGACTGACATTGATGATAAGGTTTCGATATGAAATGAAGCTGTAATAGGCATATATGATACGCATGCTCCTATTAAAAAGATTAGAGTGAAGCGGTTGCCTGCACCTTGGATGACCAGTGACATAAGAACGGCAATGAAGCGTAGAGATCGTGCATACCGGAGTTTCGTGAAACATCGCTGCGATGAAAAATGGTCCCGATTCAAGACTGTCAGGAATCAGTGTAATCAGCTGATACGAAACGCTAAACTTCGCCACATTCTTCAAAATATTTGTACTTCTTCTCCAGCTGCCACTTGGAAATTCCTTGGGACGTTGGGCGTTATAAGCCCCGTCATAATGATTTACCCAACACATTTGATTTGAATGACCTAAACCGTAATTTCTCTTCTGTGCTAAAGCTTGATCCTCATATTGCTTCCGATACTATCTCCACTATCAATAGCTTACAGCGCCCCAATATTGCACCTTTTCACAGAAGTTTCCCAGGAGGAAGTTAAGAAATCTATATTGGCAATAAAATCAAATGCAGTTGGTTGTGACAGTATTAGCCGACATATGATTATTTCTAAATTAAGTGACCTCCTTCCTGCTATAACACATATAGTAAATTTCTCCCTGGATTCCGTAACTTTTCCTTCACAGTGGCGTAAGGCCTACGTTCGTCCTTTACCCAAAATTCCACATCCCACCCACCTCAATGAGTTTCGTCCGATTTCCATTCTTTCCTTCCTCTCTAAAGTTCTTGAGGCCTGTGTCCACAAGCAATTATTCAAATTCGTTTATCAAAACAGTCTTGCGAGTAATTTTCAGTCAGGCTTTAGACCTGGTCACAGCACTACTTCTGCTCTCCTTAAGGTTACAGGGGACATTAGAGCAGGCATTGAAGATAACAAGGTTACTGTTCTGGTTTTAATTGACTTCTCAAATGCTTTTAATACAGTTAACCACGAAATTCTCCTTGCCATGTTGACTTCTTTAATGATCTCTAATGAGGTCGTGCAGTGGTTCTCATCCTATCTTCGTGAACGCCAGCAATCAGTTTTAAGTGGCAATTTTTCATCTTCTTGGTGTAATCTTGATTCTGGCGTTCCTCAAGGCGGCATTTTATCTCCTCTTCTGTTTTCAATTTTTATAAATTTTATCACTTCTATACTTCGCTGTTCGTATCACCTGTAGCATACAGGTGATATGAACAGCGAAGTCCTTCAATTGTACCAACAAGCGAACCTTGATTGCTTAAATGATGCAATCAACAAATTGAATGTAGACCTCAAAAATATTAAGCTGTGGTCTGATAAGTACGGTGTTGCAGTTAACCCTTTAAAGTTTCAGGCATTGATTGTTGGCAGTCCGCGGATGCTTGCAAGGGTTTCTAATGAACAAATTGTTTATGATAGTATTATTATCCCTGTAAGTAGTCACGTAAAAGACCTTGGTTTGTATATTGATTCTACGCTTAGTTGGCGAGTTCAGGTAAGTAGTATCTGCAAACGAATCACAGGCACGTTACGATCCCTTTATCGGCTCAAGAATCTACTGCCGTCAAAAACCAAGGCGATGTTAGTTGTAAGTTTAATATTTCCTTTAATCGACTAAGTGATGTGTGTTACCTTGACTTAAATGCGGATCTGTTGAATAAACTAGACAGACTGTTGAATAACTGCATTCGGTTCGTGTTTAATCTACGGAAGTATGATCACGTTTCTGCCCACCGTCAAATTTTACGTTGGATGCCCATCCGTCAACGCCGTAGGATGAGGGCTTTAACCACTCTATACTCCTTACTCCATTCTCCAAATTCACCTACTTATCTCAAATCCCATTTCGAATACTTATGTTCATCGCATGATAAAACTCTCCGCTCTTCATTAAATCGACTGCTCAAGTGTCCATCCCATCATACAGATGTTCTTCATTCCTCTTTCTTCGTTCAATCGATTCTCTCTTGGAATACACTTCCTCTTGACATTAGAATGTCCACTAGTCCGTACACCTTCAAGAAACGGTTACGCAAATGGTTATCAAAAGAACTTCTTCCACGTTAAATTGCAGATTTGTGTAAATGTGTCCTACTTACTGATTCATTGGTATATATTAATGTATATATATGTATATATTTGTTAATATATATAGTATAGTATATGTATGTAATAAGGTTCATAAGTTAGGTTCACTAATAAATATTTATTTCATACCTATTCTATAATTTATGTCGTTCAGAAATGTCTGTTACGTGTGCATCTACCTCGATAATCTCTCAACCACCCTAAGGTAGACTGGTAGAGAATGCCTAAGGCATTAAGTCCGCCTTTGTACTTTTTTTGTACATAAAGAATAAATAAATAAATAAGTATACAGACATAAAATTTATTGAGAGTATAATGAATAAGTGTAATATAATCGACCACAACGGCCGTGTTCTGTTAGGCCGCCAAAACGGCGCCGGGCTAATAGATAGCATGGGTACGATGGAACTAGGGAACTAGCTCGACTAGGAAATTGGCTGATCGAACAGCTTGTGTTGAGAGCGATTGCTACTGATTATTACTCGTACGGATTACTACGCTTTTATCGGGGTTTACCTCGATGGACACATGGAACCAGTCGGCGCGATCGTCGGCAGCTTTTGGAAGGAGTTTGCAAAGGCAGTGGATGTTACGACCAGATGCATATAAGGCAGATCGTCCGCGAAGAGGCCGAGAGAGACTCTTGGGGTTTTGAGAAGATTGTTTACATAACGCGAGAAGAGCAAGGGTGCGAGCATGGAGGCTTGGCGGACACCGGCTCGGATGGAGGGGAGGGGGGGGGGGGGAAGCGAATTCCTTTAATTCGGAAGAGAAATGAGCGATTCGACAGATATTTTCGTAACATGAGCACCAGTAAGATGATAACGTGCAATATGATATTAAGCCAGTGTGCCAGACTTTGTTGAAAGCCTTCTCCACGTTGAAGAATAAAGGCACTGTATCCTGGGATTTTCCTTGGCGGGAGAAATCAGATTGGACATGCTCCGTGATGCTGTGCACATTTTAGGAGAAGATTTTTAAAAATTTTATGGATAACCTGACAGACCGAGCGTGCTGTGGGGGCGAAGATCTTTAATGAGGGCTTGTTCCTCATCAACTGTAACTGTAATAATTGGGGAGAGGGATAGCCGCGCGTGGTAAGGCCGAGAGTCTAACGACTTCGTCCTCCACCATTTGGAGGTGATCGGGGGTACGGAAAGCGTGCAGAGTTTACTAAGTCTCGTGACGTCACAACTAGCCTGCTTTGTCCTACTAATTTTTTTTTTTTATTTAAAAAAAAACGTCGCCCCACACTAGGATTTTCTCCTGTGTCGTGGGTGCAGTTACAAACATAGAATATCACATGCACATACGCCCAGACCGGAACAAACATCTGTAGGCTATACAAAACATCTGTCCCGTGCGGGAATCGAACCCGCGACCCGTTGCGCAGTAGGCGATCACTAGACCTCTGCGCTAACCGTGTCGTCAAAGAAATAAACCTATACATTCAAATATTCTAATCTATACATTCAAATATTATAAAGCTGAAGAGTTTGCTTGTTTGTTTATTTGAACGCGCTAATCTCAGGAACTACTGGTTCGAATTGAAAAAGTTTTTTTGTGTTGGATAGTCCATTTACCGAGGAAGGCTTTAGGCTATATAACATCACGATATTGTTATTTTCGGACATCCATGCGAACGAAGTCGCGGGCACAGCTATAATATATAAACTTTCAGCATCGCAATGGCTGTGGATTCCAGCCTAATGACAGCTGTCAGATGGTCGATTAATCAAATATTAACTATACCCGGCCGTCTACGAGTGACACGTGTGGCTGGAGCGAAACTCCATCTTGTGATATGATAACTTTACGACTATTGCAATATAACATGTAAGCTTGCACATAATATTATATTTCACATCTGTTTATAACGAATCAGTGCTAAATTTAAGAAAAAAGTTAACTGTTTCATTTTTAAAGATCAATAACGAAATAATATTTTATTGCGACAGTAATAGTAGTTAGCGTAATCTTTTAACTAACTTTCCATCACCTAGGAACACTCATACAATCAAATTTCATTGAAATTAAGAGATATCAATGACAATAATATAACCTTTGGAGATTAGGTATCATTTATTTAGACTTTAACACAATTTTCGAGATTTTCAAATCTGAGTATCCACCTTTATGTGGATACCGTTATCCATAACCATTCTAAGCCGTTAAACCAACACTCGAATGCGATTTAATAACCTAATACATCACAGAGAAGACTAAGTTAGCAGCGGGTCGCCGCTCAGGTTATTAGTATTAAAATAGTCTCACAGTGGCCAAGTTTTGATTGCTTTGAGAGAGGATCCGAAGCAACTTTCGTTTTGTGATATTTGAGGAACTCCTTTAATATAATTTAATAGTGATGTTGTGTTCTGTTCATTTTTAAGTAAGTCCTGAAAGCCAGTCTCTTGCAAATCATATTTTGGTCCTTTACCATTACAAATTTGCATCTATTTAGACCTTTGCTGTACGTTTTCCCACAATCACTGGTCTGACTGACAATTAATCTATCGTATAATCTGATAATTAACGCTCTCATGAACTGCCATGAAGTCGATTTCATTATTCTATCAGTCATCACCAGTCATGACGGAGGGAATCGACAGATCAGTGAGCTTGTTATGGTGCCTTTAACTAAATACGCTGAATGCTAATCTCGCTTAGGTCATAATTCTCTCTGTCCATTTCAAACAAATAATAAAGTTGAAACGAGGGCTTCAACACATTTTGCAGTTTTAGTGAGAGTGCCGGCGGTCCTATCTCTAGCTTCAAATTCCCATGTTGTGCTCTCACTCACTCTGAAGCGAATTGCGCGACGAGCAATCCAAAGTCGTTAACTCTACTAAGCCCCATAAGAAGTAATCGCCAATTTCATCTAGATATATCACCAGCTATATGAATAATATTTTCAAGCAGCGTGACTCATCATACAAGCATATAAACTTCACCGCTCTAACTTCTGTCACAGATATCGTTCTCCCTATAACTATAAAACATCTTAGCGTGAACACTACTTTAGGATTTTGCAAGGATGAGCGTCTCCGTTATTAGCACATTTTATATCTAATTGTATAAAAATCTCGTATCACAGTGTTTGTTTTCGATCTCCACCGAAGATACTGGCAAGTGTCAATTGTAAGTGATCGCGATAGGTTTTTTCTTAGACAAGAACCCACCGGGTCCCTTTCGTACACGACGTGCTACTAATAGCCCTACTGCTCGAGCTGTGCGCCTTCTCAGCACTTTCCTTGTTGAGGTCCCGGGTGCCGATATATTTGTTGACACTCTTGGATAATTAGTCAGAAGATTTGTAAGGTTTATTTCTTACTAGCTTTTGCCCTCGACTTTGTCCGCGTGGAAATCCTTTTTTATTCATTCTTTTTACCTCCCCCCCCCCCCCCCTCCCACCCTTTATCCTTCCCCATAACTCAAACTTCTCCATACCAAATTTCATACGCAAACAATACAGATCCCCGCATATAATTATTTGGTACGTACGTCGTACAATCCTATTCGCCCAACAGTAACAGGGTCATCTAAGCAATATTGGACGAATAATATTGTACTTTTCGTCTATCCAGTATCCAGGCTCACCATTTCGGCTACGAAGAAAGATGGATATAGAAATGGGTAGAGGCCATGTTCTCATGTGACTGTTACCAGCTTTTTTTCAAGGGGAAATGCATGGCCACGCCGTACCCGCCGTTAGCTAGACGGCGAGCGTGTGTGGGGCTCTCCCGGCAGAGTGTGAGGCCTACCCAATAAAACCCCACAGTGTTCTCACTGCCCTTATGGGCGCGCTAGGTAAGGTCTGACTGTTACCACCTACCATCAGGTGGGCAGTATAGTTGTTCGCCAGGTTAATTGTTTAAAAAAATATATACAATTATTGTTGTGTTGAAATAAATATTTCATTCGTGTAACGGTCTTTTCATTTACTTCGATAAAGGCGTATACAAATCCCGGTATAAACTGGCAATATTCCAATAAATAAGTGAACCCTCGACAACGTGTATTAAATTTTATCACCTAACAGGACTCGTAAAAATTCGACAGTGTCATCTAATGTTTGTTGTAGTCACATGTTGGAATATGATACATTTTGTAGAGCTATTTTTGCCATGTAAAAAGTTTATTAAAGTTTTGTTGTAGAGATCAGTAGTCTATTGTATATTTGATGAAGTGTCTAGAATTATTTAAATGATTAATTTTCCTGATTCGATTCTCATTTTACCCGAACGTTTCGATCGCTTTTATATAGTTCGCGGTCACGGGATGTATAAAATGGTTGAAGTTTTAGTGAGCTCCAAACTTTACTTCTACCGATGCGACTTTTCTTAATTTCTTTACTTCTTTTTACTGAAGCAGGCGCTTTCAGATGGTAGGCGATGACTTGGAGTTCACAATAAGTACACGACAATACCGTGAAAATTGTATATTGAACACACTGATACAATTTAGTGAAGAAATACAATTACTTTGCGAGAATAGATGCGTATTAATTAGATAGAGTATAATATTGAATGAATTGATGAACTAACGCCGCGGTAACAATTCCGCGGCTTTTTATACGACAATACAATTTGTAAACAATAAAATATTGGACCATACAGTGATGCAAAATTAATAATAAAAATACCTTCTGTTTACAAATATACATTTTGAATTACCTTCGACATTACGATAGTAAAAAAATAATAATTTTAATACCGTCATTAACACTTTTTTTTTACTTTCCTTACTTTTCTCGCTTTCCTTACATTCCTTACTTTCTTCAAGACTTCAATGAGAAACTAAAAACTGCATTTCAAAGGTTTCATTATTGTGGTTAGCCCGCGATTCAAAATATCTATGTCAAACCTGGACACTTCTTTATTCGCCCGAATTCCCGAGCGACGCCTACCCACCTAAGGGTATGAGTAAAATTCTGGTTTATGACGGTGCTGCATAAAGTCCGATTTATAAGAATAAATACGTCGTAAGTAAGGACGCGGCACGAACCACTCATTTATTCGAATTTACGCAGATACATTGCTCTGCTTCGCCGCGGCTTATAACAACAGTCTTCAGAACGAGAACTTATAACGTGTTCAGATATTGTCCTTGTTGCATTTTGTCGCTGGTCTATTTATTCAGAGATTTTCACTAAATTGTACCTTATATTTCGTCATTTTTACAACAACATTCAATCATTAAATGTGGACCATGTTCTATTCTAAATTAAAATAAAACGTATAATATTTTAAAGTAAAAATATAATATTATAGTTATATATATGAAATTCCAAAAACATTAAAAAGTGACCAGCATGAAATTGACTAATGATCATTCCAGTATCCAGTACTTTTTTATAAATGACCTAGCAAATGAGTCCATTCCACCTGGTGGTAAGTGGAAGAAGAGTCCAAATGCGAAGATAGCTGGTGCAGGAGAGAAAATACACGCTTCACTACTGACTTGTTGACCTGCAAGGTGCTCCTTCACGACTCTTTTAAAGAACCTGGGATTGTGCTAGCAGAGAGTTGCATTTCTTGATTGTGCAATATAGAAATGAGTTGCCAAATATCTTGGTTTGTTGGAATGGCAGACATAGTAAGACGGTGATAACGCAGGCCAGCACGCGTAGTCCTAAAAAGGAAAAAAGGTGGGATTAGTGGATAAAGTCTCAGAGCACTCGCTGTGGTATATAATAGGCGATAGAACGAGCTTAGAAGCTTAAGGAGCTCGATAGCTTTATTGTGCGCTCAGTTACGATTACGAAATTGAAGCAACCATCGCCGTGGTCGGAACCATGACGGTTGACCTGTAATATTAAACTACTCGATCTCTTCCGAATTTCGGAATGCACTTTTGACAGTGGGCTCCTGACCGCACCCCTTTCCTGTCAGGTCAGTAAAGGAGCACGGAGTGTATTTGTGTTTGCGAACATAGTTAAAGAACTATAGTGCAGGTCTACCTCCCTCCCGTTGAGGAGCTTGGTTGCACATTGGCGTGTGCGCTCAGCGAACGATTGCTAAGTTAAGCAACGTTGGCTGTGGTCGGTCCTGTGATGGGTGACCAAAATATGAAACATCTCGAGTTCCGTGTTTCAGAAGGTACATTAAACAGTGGGTCCTGCGCCTGATCTCGCCCTGGCCGTGTCGGCTAACCATACCTTCAGACTATGCGAGTGAAGGAACAGAGAGTGAATTTGCGTTTGCGCAGTCACTTGTGCTTGTGCACTATAAAATCTCCCGCGCAGATGGCTTAGTCTCTGTTGAGTTTGGCCTCTGTGACCGAATATCGGTTAGAAGGACATTATAGTGTCTACCGTTGACCTTTAATTTTATTTAAGAAAATTTGTTAATGAGTGAAAAGTTATTATGATTTGAATTGCTACAAAAAATATTTATTATTTTCGTAAACATTATTTTTCTAATCACAAAAAAAAAAACAAATTATTATATACATATAATAAGTACTTGTTTTTGGTTTAAATATATGACGAACACTTTCTTATTCCATTTCTGTAACACAAACTAGTAAACAAGAGATTCGTAAACCATCCTAAAATTAATAACAAGCTGATTGATTCGGTTAACTCGCACAGTAATTACAGTTTAATGACATTCAGTTACAAATGCTTTGTGGATTAGTGCCCGCTACGCTTGATGCTATCTGTGCTATGAAATGCATGCATTATCCAATTCGCAGCCCGTAATATGATGTTTGTAATCACAGACATTATGTTAAATAGCTTATTGCTATTTTACCACTATTTTTATGGTGTATATGTGGTAAGTATCAAGTCATAGTAAAGTCCAATCTAATAATCACTTTTTAGCGATTAGGCGCAGCCGACCCGCGGGCTTATTACCTAAAAATTAGCAATCAGCGAGAATCGCGCAGTTATCGCGCAATGGACGCGCGATTGATTGCTTTGGATAAAAAAAATCGTATTACGTACGTGATCGTTTGCTAATCGTCCGCTGATGGCTTGAATGCACTTTTGCATACTTATTGCTACGATACTAGCGCCATTGGCAATTTAGTAGCAATATCGAGAACTAACCAAATGTCAAATTGTCCCTACAAGTGTTACTAGTAATAAGAAATTAATTTCCCAATTTCTATTGGTTTTTTTCTGTAGATAACAAAAAAATAATTAACCCTAAAAGTAATAAAACAATTGTAGCGCCAAGAACATTAAGTTTATTAATAATAAAACTCTTCGAGTAATAGTTATGTGATATATCCGCGCAAAACATGTAACAAGGTAGACATAAAGCCGCCCTTGAATGCTCAAAAATCTAAAATAAATAATAAAATATACGTTAGGGTCCTGAAATATATAATTATCTGCCGGATAAACTTAAAGAGCATGATACAAATAATTTTAAGTGTAAATTGTTAGCTATATTGATTATATACTGTTTCTATACATTGTATAAATATTTTAAAACAAAAATAGATTACATATGAATGATAACAGCAGTTATTATTTGTAAATAACTTAGATTATAATATTTTTATATTTTAATAACAAATTGATTGATTGACAATTTTATTAATTGGATTATTTATGGTATTGTCATTGAAACTTATATTGTATTTAATGAATTCGATTGCTAATTTTAATGAATTTGATAAGTTAATTTAAATATAAATAAATTAAAAATGTATATTTATGATTTTTAAGCACCTTAATTTTATTTATGTGTGTGTTATTGTGTTGTGTTATTGTTTATTTGAATGAATTTTGATTATTGTAATGTAGTTGTGTACTATATGATTGACTGAATTTTTCATTTGCGTCAAATGTATGATGACAATTCTTGCAACACCTAACGATAGCTAAGTTCATAAGGACCGACATGTTTTGATTTCCATCAATTTATAAAAAGAACACTTATTATGCAATAAATTGATTTGATTTGATATATAAACTAATCTTTTTACTTTTTAATATATTGACTTTTATTTATTTGTCATTCCTAAAATGTTTTATTTCATAAATATATAATAAAACAAAGAAAAACATTTTGTATAAGCACATAGAACTACAACAAACACAACAACAAATTATAGGATATAGAGTAGGGTAGGTGTAGGGTACAAATAATAGAGTATTTTTGAATCGTCACTTTTCACGCCCTATGGCTTATCTGTTGTATTGGGCGTCGAAATATGATGATTATATCATTGATAATCATCATATTTCGACGCCCAGTGCTGGACTTAGACAGATAAACATCATTGACATCTATGATAAACATTGAAATATTTCATTACGAGGTCTTTTTTCATTTATTTCCTAATGAGCTTTCTCATTATAAACATTAACTAAATTATTAACGAAAAAGCATATAAACTTACAAAATATTTTCAAAACCAGCATTAAATAGAACTTAAGGAGATTATCCAGTACAAATATTAGAATTTCACTCGTGTAATATTTCCCTACTTTCGGGGAAATCTCTCCTTCACTATACACACTGCGAGTATGCGAAGTGTGCACATGGATTTCCCCAGAATTTGTGTTGTGTTGTGATTGTGATTGATTGCTTCGAGTGCTTGTTACGACGTCACTTTTTTTAGACAGTTTTAGGCATAATACACTATATAGGCTAGTTTTAGGAAAGAACCACAAATATATCGCAAAGTAAGTGTTATGTTGTTGTTATTATGAATTGATTATTGGTGCTAAGTGCATTTTATGATTTGAAAATATCTATTTTCAGCAATGGTAAATAGAGTGTCAAACGACCAACTCGAGGAGCTCTTAGACTTCCTTGCTGAGCATCCCACAATAGCCAAAGGAGTAGGGGCTGGGGCAAGGTCTAAGGAAACGATTGATAAGACGTGGAATGATCTTGCTAATAAGCTCAACTCCTATGGCTCTGGATCATCAAAATCTGGTGATCGATGGAAAAAGGTGAGCTACAATTTGACATTTGACTCAAGTTTCTACTTCTCTGTCTGTTCTTTTTCATTTCATATACCTACTACCTAACTTTTTGATTTTCATAGTACTGGGCTGACTTAAAACACAAAAGCAAGTCGAGACTAGCCAAACGCAGACGGGATGCTGAATCGACTGGTGGTGGTCCTTTTTTTTTTTTTTTTTTTTTTTCGAGGGGAATGCGTGACCGCACCTTACTCGCCGTTGGCTAGACGACGAGCGTGTGTGGGGCTCTCCCGGCAGAGTGCCAGGCCTACCCACTAAACCCCTCGGTGTTCTTCCTGCCCTTTTGAACGCGCGTGGTAGGGTCCACACTGCGACTACCACTACCAACGCGTCCGGGCTAGCCCGACCAGCTAGGTCGGGCTAGCCAAGGCCAAGCCAATCGCCAAGGGGGGATTGCCCGAGAACACCAGGGCAATCCCCAGACGGAGAGCCTTACGGCGGCGTACACGGGGCCAACCGTGCACGCAGGCCCCCACGGCAGGGTCATTAGACGGGCATTGCTTGCGCGAATGCCCGCCTTCGCCTGCCTGTCCGTCTGCGGCGGATGGGAACGGCTTGAGGATCATTCTCCCGCTCCCTCTCCGCGGCCTTCTTCTGCGAGATGACGTCCTCGCAGAAGGAGGCGACAGCCCCCCATTCCGCCTCGCCGCGGAGCATGGCCACGACCATGCTCGGCAGCGAGAGGTCTCCGCCTCCCAGCGCAGCGTTGAGTTCGCTGCGCTGGCGTCGCCAGGCCGGGCACACCAACAGAGTGTGCTCGGCAGTATCGTCGGGAGCGTCGCAGTGATGACACTGCGGCGTTTCCTCCCGACGCGCGACCCGGTGCAAGTAGTGACCGAAACAGCCATGTCCGGTCAATACCTGCACCATGCGGAACGAGAGACTGCCCTGCCGGCGCCCTACCCACTCCTCCAACACCGGACGTATCGCTTCGATCGTCCGGTGGCCAGCAGCTGGAAAGGCGAGTGCCTCACCCCATTGACGCGGAGCCTCCCTCTGCGCTTGGGTACGAACCCGCTCCACTTCCTCGGGAGCGGATCGTCCCCCCCGTTCTCTAACGGCAACCCGATGTCCATACACCTCTGCATGTACGCGTGCATCGACATCCCACGGCGTTTGGCCCGCAAGAACGCAGGCTGCGCCGTGGCTGACCGTGCGATAAGCTCGCACGGCCCGGGTTGCTATGACCCTCTGCGGCCGTCGCAAGAGGGCCATCGTTCGGGGGGAGAGGCACTCCGCCCATACCGGGGCTCCGTAGAGTGCCATCAACCGTATCACCCCGTGATACAGTCGACGGCACGCCGATCCTGGCCCTCCTACATTAGGGAGGACCCGTCCGAGTGCGGCTGCGGCGGCACATAGCCGTGGAGTGAGGAGCTTGAAGTGCTCCTCAAAGCTCCATCGGGGATCCAAAACCAGGCCGAGGTACTTAAGGTGTGCCTCGACCGGTATGCGGACCCCCTCCACTCGGACTCGGAGCCCCGGTGGGATCCTGCGACGAGAGGCGTGGAACATCATGGCCCTCGTTTTATCAAGGGCGACGTCCAGGCCTAGGAGGCGGATGCGTCGAACGACGAGTGATGTGCCGACCGACACAAGGTGGGCCGCCTCCTCCCCCGTTTTTGCTCTCGCCGCGACAAGCGTGTCGTCGGCGAAGCAGACGACCTCCATTCGTGGAAGGAGGTCGCCTCGCAGGTCCCAGTTGTACCCCAGGTTCCATAGTAGAGGACCTAGTACGGAACCCTGGGGCACACCTGCCGCCATTGCCCACGTATGGACGCACCCGTCCGGCCCCTCGTAGAGGATGGACCTGCCTTGCAGATAGTCCTCCACGAGGGCGCGGAGGTACGGAGGCACCCGGCGGAAGCGGAGTGCCTCCTTTATGCACTCGTGGGGCAGGCTGTTGAAAGCATTGCGGATGTCAAGAGACACCGCAACAACAGTCTCCCCACGAGCTGTGGCCTCCTCCGTCCACCCCTTAAGGAGGGCCACCGCATCCATCGTGGACCGGCCGGTGCGGAAGCCGAACTGGTTGTTAGCCAAATCCGGCCCCCGGTCCTCTAGGTGCTCGACGATGCGGGAAGCGAGAATCTTCTCGAAAAACTTCCCGGCCTCGTCGAGCAGCACCACCGGCCGATACCCAGTCGGGGAATCTGCGGGGCGGCTCTCCTTCCTTAACAGACAGAACCTACCCACTTTCCATCGACTGGGGAAGCGGCCCGAGGCGATGCATAGGTCAAGCACCCCTCGGAACCGCTCCTCGAGGTGTCCCAGGGCGAGGGCCAGAACCCTGCTTGGGACACCGTCCGGTCCCGGCGCCTTCTTTTTGCGCCGGAGCCGTTCCGTCACCGTGTCAAATTCCACGTTCGACACGGGAGGGATAGCGACAGCCACTTCCTCCGGCGGAGCATCCGGGGGGACCATTCTGGGGGGCTGGAACGGACCGGGATCGGGGAACAGAGTCCTCAGCACCCGGTCCAGCAGCCCGCTGTCCATAGCGGAGGTAGAGGGAGCGGAAGCTTTAAATTTCCCCCTCACCAACCGGTACGGACGCCCCGACGGATCGTCGTCCAGGAGCCGTATAAACTGCTCCCTGGACTCCTCCTTGGCCCTGCAGATTTCGTTCCGCAGGGCCTTCTTGGCTGCCGCATACACCCGACGAAGTTCAGCTTCCTCGTCAGGTGTAGTTCTGGCACGCCTACGACAGCGCACGTAGGCGCGCCTGGCCCTCATACTGGTGGTCCGCAGGTCCGCAATCTCCTGCGTCCACCAGTATACCTGCCCCCTTTCGGGGCAGGCCTGCGCCCTTGGCATGGCGGCTTGGCAGACGACCTTCATATCGTCTGCGAAGAGCTCCACCATGCCGTCGACATCCCCGGCAAGGTGGGGCGGTACTTCTGCCCACGCCCGCACCATCGCTGCCTCCTCCGCCACATCCGGGCGGAGCTTGGTGAGCGCCCACCTTGGAAAGGCGCTCACCGCAGAGCCCCTGCGGCTCAGGGCTCCTTGGGATGCCGCGGAGACCTCATATCGGACATATAGATGGTCCGACAGGGTCTCCACTTCTTCCTCTACACGCCAGTCGTTAATTCGACGGGCTAGTGAGGGGGCAGTGAAGGTCACATCCACTATGGACGTGCCTTGCACCCGGACGCAGGTAGGGGTGGAGCCCCTATTCAAGATCTGGAGCCCCAGGGACAGAACCCAGGACTCCAAATCTCCACCCCTCGGACTGGTTCTGCAGGACCCCCACGCTGTAGACCACGCAAAATATTTTCTCTATGGCTTTATTCCTTTGCCAATAGTCTCTTTCATAAGTTGACAGGTCATGTCCAATTTTTTTTTAGTCTTAGATTGAAATAAATTTGGCATAGTCTGCGGTTTAACTTACTTGGCCGTATCCATACGTTTCTTACTCCATGACCGATGAGATTTATTGCGTACTTACTTAGTCTGTATTAGTATTTTTGTAGAGTGTTCTATATCAAAATAAACTAGAAGAATTGGGCTACATTATTATGTATGGTTTATGATAGTTTATAGTGTTATATTGCCACACTAAACGTTTTTTTCAAAAAGTGAGTATTTTTGAAATTTTAAGCACTTTAGTTACTATTCTCGTCATTATATATTCAATTATGAATTCTTATCTAATTAACTATTATAAGTTCATTCCTTATTAAATTAGCTTTCCATACGTATTTTTTATTTAATTTTAGACACAATAATTTATTTTTTGCATTTTTTTTAATTTTGAGGTCGCGCGTGCGCATCTCGCGTATATAATTACGTAATTAATCGATTTTATTATTTTTTTCTTGTTTCATTAAAAATATTACCCAAAACTATTATATATCAAAATAATCTTCAAGAATAGGGCTATAATAATATATATGGTTGTTTAAAGTTTTATAAAATAGTTTTTGTGAAAAAAATTAAAAAAAAAATCGGGTCTTCCGCGACCTTCCGAACATTTTCGCACTTCATTCATTTAATTATTAATCCTTATCTAATTAACTGTTATAACTTCCTTCTATATTAAATTACCTTTCCATACGTATTTTTTGTTCTCTTGTAGACAGTATATGTCACTCTCCGCAATTTTTTGAACACGCCGTACGCGCCGGGGTGAGTCATTCCGCAATGGCGGCACCTTTGATATTTGAGATATACTACTTTTTGCTTTTGAAACCCACCACGCTTCGCGTGGCGAACGTTCGAGTGGCTACGATCATCTTTACCGGGGCCAAACGCCCCCTTATCGGCGGGGGGTTGCAGTTCATACCCCCCATGCGATGGCTGGCCGGCCTTTTGGCGTCTGTACAAACGGCGCAATTTAGTGCCGCCATGCAGTCTACCGCCTTATGCCCTTCGGATCCGCAGCGGAAACACAATCCGCTGCGGTCCTTAGCAGAGGGGCACCGCTGTATAGGGTGCCCCATGCCCATGCAGCGGAAACACCGCATGGGCTTTTGCTCCAGAAGTTGGATGGAGGCAGAACTCCATCCAACTTCGAGTCGACCAGTATCAGCCAGGCGTCTCGCAGCCTCCACAGGCACCGAGGCGAAGGCCGCCCCGACACCCCTCACCCCCGTATGCACGCGGCCCACCTTTATGTGGTGGACCGGGCAACCACCGGCCTGTGCCAGAACCTGGCACAGCTCTTCAGCGGACACCGAATCGTCGATCCCGATGACCCGGATGTCCGCTGTCTTTACGGGACGCGACACCTTCGCCGCGTCCCCCAGGGCCTCCCCTAGTTTCTCAGCCAGTGAGTCCGCCTGAGACGGGGATGTTTCTTTAGGGAGCTCGATAATTCGAGCTCCGGTAATTCCCGTCCGAAATTTGGCGGGCCCAATTCCCAATGCGCTAAGGCTTACAGAAGCCTTGGCCTTGGCGATGGCCTCACCATAGGTGAGGCCTTTTGCCACCGCTTCTGGCTTGAGCGCCACAACCACCGCCAGGGAACATGGTGCTTTCGGTAACTTTGGCGCCTTTTGTGCCTCGGGAGCCCTCTTGGGCGCCACTTCACCTGCTGTCTGCTTCTTGCGGCCGCGCCGCACGACCATGGTCCAAGAGTCCTCGGCTGGTGCCGTGACCCCCGACGAGGAGGGGACCGCCGCAGGTGTTGTGAGCGCAGCCCTCCTTTTGACCACTCTTGCCGCTTTTGGCATATTAGCCGGCGGGGCAAGGGTGGTGTTGACCACCATGGAACTCACTGGCTGCTGCTGTTGGGGCTGCGAGGGCTGCGGCTGCGGCTGAACCACACGGTCCGAGGCAAGCAGCGGTCTACGAGTCTGAGCCGGCATTAGGCGCCCGTCCACTTCAAGGCCCTCGAGGCGGGCCGAAACCATAAAGCCCACCTGGGCTAATAACTACACTAAATTTCGGAGTGAGGGGTCGCGACATTACGGCCACTCGGGCATTCCGCCCCCCGTTCAGAGAAGGCCCGACGAAGGGCCTTCAGTTCCCCCATGATACCGTCAAGTTGACCCCGGAGGCGTTTGTTGTCGGCTTTAAGCTGACGTACCTCCTCCGAGGTATTCCTTGTCGCCAATGTGCGTACTATCTCCACTAGAGAGTCGGAGGCTTCCGTTATCTGTTTCACGCAAGTCCCCTTAAGATTCCGGGATTTGCGTGTAACCTCCGTCAACGCCTTTGCGCTCGCCTCCGCTCTGCCGCATAGCAGCTCGGTAGTGGGCTCAGGGGAGCGCTTCCCCTTGCTCTTTTTGGAGGAGGCCGCTACCTCCACCAGCTCCATCTCAGACTCCGACTCCGAGTCGGTGTCCTCACCAGGCTGTTGTAGCTCCCGCCTAGCTTGCGAGAGCCCAACGCCGTGCGACAGGCCTCCCCTGCCCTTTCGTGTTCGGGGGACTTTCGGGGCATACGGCGCCGTTACCTCCTCCGCCTCGGTTTCGAGGTCCGTGGCAAGGGGGTCCTTGAAGAAGCGACTTAATACCGGCCGCTTCTTCGCAATCTTTTTTGGGAGCGGCGGGAGATCCGCCTGCACTCCATCCTTGACGATTCCCCTATACACGGGAAGAGTCTCATTACAGCTTCGACGGGGTGCAGCCCCGCCGACGCTCTTGAGCGAGAGCACTGGAGATACTACCCCAGTCATTCCCTTGTCCGCACCGTCAATCGGCGAGCGGCTCTTCGCCCTTGCGGGTTCCGCCGGGAGTTTGTGAGTGACGGCCCTAACGGGCCCCTCCTCATTGGCACCGTCCGTCTCGGACATAATGTCCGATTCGGACATATCCCAGTTGTGGGCCCAGCCCAGCAGGGAGCTTGTTGGCGAAAACAGCCTTAAAACCACCTTCGCCACAAACAACAAACAAAAACGGGAGAAAAAAGGACAAAACCTAACCTAACCTTACTTACAAAATTTTATCTCGACGACTTTTCTTTGATACGATTACCAAGACAAATGACGCGATCGTCGTGATAAAATTTTGAAAAACACAACAAGAAATATTAAACTTACGTTAACCTAAACCTACATGTACACCTAAAAATACCCAAAAAATAACAATCAAAAAACAAAAACACGGAAAAACCTACTCTAAGTGTGGATTCTTGGGCCCAAAAGAGTGCCACCTACAGCACCGAGGTGATATAGGGAAGCCCAATTTTCAGCCCAAAAATTACCGAGTACGAAATTTGACCCACTTGCAGAGTTACTAGGACTTTGCAAGTAGTGTCAAAAGACGCGCCTAGGGGAGATCTATAAGCTGCAAGAGACCCGAAAGTCCTACAAATTATAGATCTCAGGAAAAATGGAAAAAACAAAAACTGAAAAGTGAAACACAAAAATTACGCAGTTACGCGAGATTTGAAAACTAAACAAGCAAAATTAAAAATATATAACAAAAATCTGGCCTAATGCCACCCTAACTAAACAAAAGGCCTTACAAGCTAATATTTTTAAAGAAAAAGAAAAACAGAAAAAACGTAATAACTATAAAGTTATTAAGTGAAACCCGAAAAAATAGCAAGATTGCTATTTCGGCTTTCAGGGAACGAAAAAAAACAACAAAAACCCTAACTAAAAATACCAAATATATATCTAAAAATACAAAAGGAGAACCACAAAATAGCCCGAAACGAGCACTATATTCTAAGTAAACAACGAAAAACGAAAATGAAAAACCAACGAAAATACAGCGAAATCAAAGGAGAATTTTAGCGCAGATTGCTATACCAAAATTCAGGCGCACCGTACAGGAGTGGACACGGGTGTACTCTGTCACCTCCGGAACGGTACTCGACTGGTGGTGGTCCTAGCACCCAAGATGATTTGTCAGAGATAGACAAAAAAGTTTTGGCTATCATCGGGGAGCAGGCTGTGTTTGGTGACAGTGTGCACAGAGTCCCTGTATTTGTAAGTTTAACATCTTCCATAAGTAAAATATAATTTCTTACAGTGTTTATTAATAGAATGTAGTTATTTTTCCTTCTTATAAATTAAATTTTACTTTTTTCAGAACATTGAAACGGATGAGGTCCATAATAATATAACACAAACTGAAAATAATTGCACAGTGTCCCAAGAAATGGTAATAGATATACTCGTACCTAACAGTAAGTATTCTCCTGATTTCACTTATTACCTATGTTATAAAAGTATGTTTTTATGTTATGTATATACATATAAAAATCATTGAAAATGTTTTTAGGTACAGACAATTTATCTGTCAACTCTCCATCAAGAAGAGGCCATACAAGCAGAGTTTGTAAGTGTAATATTTATTTATCAGTCTTTAACTATGTAATTTTAATTATCAATTGATGTGACCGATAGGTTTGAAAATTACAATAAAACACACATTAAATAAGAGGTATGGTTATGTACATGTCAATAGTTTTTGTTTCATTAAAATCGATGCAGTATTTCCAAAGTTATTAACGCCGAAAGTTACGGTCGCTATTTAAATTTTCAAGTACACGCGCTCTAGGTAGGTGACGTCACAAATCGACAGCCGGCAGCCGCTCGCTCGCTAGTCGCAGTTGCTCTGAGTTTTGTGTCGTACTCGTACATACCTACTGCGCTCCGTGTAAATTGACTTTTATTGTTTATTAGCCTTTTAATTACAACAATGGAGAAAGGATTTCCACATGGTCAATCAGATAATTTACCAAAAGTAGACAGTTTTATGGTGACTCAATATTTTTCCAAAAATAGTGATTATATAGCAGCGGAAATGCGAGGACTCAAACCGAATTTCCTCAATATGTTGGGAAGTGATCGGATTCGGTATATCTTCATGGAGTAGGTATCTTGTGAATTAGTTCTTTTTGCCTACATTTTTGCACTACAGATCGTAAATTTTTTTAACTGTCTTTTGCTGACAAGAAAACTTAAGAGGGCAAGCATCTTTTTTTTTGTACTAGTCTTCCTCCAACCAATTTATATTTGACCTAATTTTCCATGTCATTTTCAATCTGAAATAATAGTTAATTTTTTTTTGTAGCTCCTACAAATGTATGTTCTACGACTCATGAAGTCAAACAGTTTAGTGTACATACCTACAATGAAGTTTATTTTCTGTGGTATTGCCTTTTTTTTGAGGCGGAATAATGCGATTATCGATACTGGCACAAAGAGTGACGAGCCCCGTGTACCCGTATGCCGGTTTCCGGTTCGCTGGTGGCTAATTCACTAATTCAAAGTCTCCGCCGGAATATTTACGCCCCATATGGTAAAATAACTCGGGATTGGGAAGGTCACTTCTCCGAGCCATCAGACCGGGGACGATAATGGCGGACTAGCCGCCAGGTTACGCCAAGGGGAGGCACCAGATTGCCAGTTGTGTTCTGTGGTATTGCCTAGGTTGCGCTTAGCAACTTTCATACAAAAAATGTCAAGGCCAAATATTTACCGATGCTTTCGGCAAAAAATAGACAATGGTTTGAAAGTTAACAAGTTACAATAAAAACTAATCAACAGAATAGATACGTAGGTGTCACCTATTTAGGATTAGGTAGGTAGGCAAACGGTGTCCACGGCGCAATCACCGCCATGGACCATCGGTACCGTTTACCTACCTCTGGACCTCCGGAGACAGAGAGTACATCCAAGGGGTTTCTACCCGGGTAGGCCTTACTCTAGGATGAGTCCTTTTGGGTGGAGAACCCCAGGAGATCTCGTCGTGCACCCAACGGCGGGAGAGTTATTAAAAAGCGTTCAGCTTGGTAAGAACAACAGCTGGGAAATTGTAAATACTATAGACGTACCTATATAGGACCAACAAGCAAATCAAATACCCGCAGGTCTAAGATACTCATTCAAAAGTTAGTAGGTGCCTACTAACGGGTGAGTGTCTATAGGTAGGTGTACATGTTTAGGTAACATGAATCGTATCCTAATCCCATCTAATACTATAAATGCGAAAGTGAATTAGTTTGTTGATTTAGTTTTGTTACTTTTTCACACCTAAAATACTTAACCGATCATCCTGAAAGTTTGCATATACACGTTGTCAGAGGTACCTACAGAAAAAGAGATTTTATCCAGCAAAAAATTATAGTTCCATCAGGATTCACGTAAAACACTCAGCAGCTCAGCTACTATTCATCGCGTCGCCAGAAGGCGCTGCTGTGGCGCGATAAAGAAACCAAACACCAAGCGGGCGAAACCGCGGGCGGCCGCTAGTTTTTCTATAAAGTTGGGTACCTATGTTGACTTTTGTTGACGGTAAAACCTTTGGTGACCTTCATTTTACCGTCAACAAAAGTCAACATATTTTAATAATACATACCTATGTGGTTTAAAAAGTGACAAAAAGAAGACATTACGCCAAAACACCTCGTAATACAACTTAGTTATAGGTTATTTTCTAGTAGGTAATAGGTACCCCGAAGCTTAGAATATCTAATTACATATTATAATAAAAATAAAAATAATGTAATATGTATAAATTTATAATGAAAATGTTTTTATTATGTTTATTATCGAAGTATTTAATATGTTTATTTAGTTTGATTTAATCCTAGAGGGTGGAGGGCCGGAATTTTGTCACACAGGCTTGTCATTTAAATAAAATATACTTGTTAGAGAATAAGATGTAGTACCTATAATGTAAGCCATTGTGGAGATATAAATAAAAACTATTATTATTATTATTTTACTTACATCAAAATGGTCATCACAACAAAATCCAACAGTCTTAGGGCCCGTTTCATAACGTTCATCCACTTTTTACGCCTTTTAGCATTCAATGGCACTTCAAAAAATAGTTTTGTAGGCGTTTTAATAGTTGAATTTGTACACATAGGTACTACATAGTATTTATTATATGACATAATGTTGATTCACATCTTAGAGCCACGTAAAATCGCGCGCACCAGTAGCACAGAGCTAACGAAGTACGTCAGGCCGCGCGTGCCTCTCCCCGCTGTCGATTTGTGACGTCATCAACGTTCCGCGACTCGCTTTATAAATCCGGACGGCACGGCAACTTTGAACGCTTATAACTCGGTCACTTTTTAAGATATCAAAAAAATAAAAACACTGTCGTATTTGTCTAGTGACCTATATTCTGGGTATATCGTTAACAAAAATCGATGGTCAGATTGATTGTTATTTAAAATAACTATGCTTTTTCAGCTAAAGATATCACTACAAATTTAATACCCACGCAGTCATCAACACCAATTAACCAGAGGCAACAGACACAAGTGCCCGAGCCACCACAAACTGGTAAATAATCTATATTTGTTATTTATATGTAACATATATATTTTTAAGATTGTGAGTAATATGCAACGACATTAAATGTACCTGAATAAGCACACTGTAGTTTCATACAATTTAAACATTGTTATAGGTTTGGAGAGTCCTGTTAATCGGCCAGCTGTTGATCGTCCTCAACACAGGCGTAATAGAAACAGACCTGTTCTTAATGCTCGTGAGTCTAAAGAACTATTAAACTCTGTGCTTAAATATTTATTAATGTATTTGTAAAAACAGTAAATATTACTTATTTTTATTTCAGTTCCATCTAGAGTCAACCCCGAATGGATAATGGAATTAGAGAGGAAAAGAGTGGAAGCTGAAAGCAGGCTGGCTAATGCTGCTCATATAATGGCAGAATCCTCTCGTATGCAGGCTGAAACAGCGCGAGCTCAGGTGGAGTTAACGCGTGACCTAGTGCAGATTATGCGTCAACAATCTGAACAGATGAGAGCGCTGCTGGAAATGACGCGAGAGCAATAGGGCAATGGACCTATGGATCTCTTAACTGTGCCCTCTAATTTTTTTTAACGATTTTTTCTAATTATTTTGACTTTCACTAATGAACATACTGGTTCTAGTTAAGAAATAATAAATAGTGCATTTTCTGACTGAAGTTTATTATGCCCATTTTACACAGACACCCTTAAAAACAAAATTTGTATTAGGATGAATGGTGTCAAGCTCAACTCTATGTTCACATATTATGACCTTGCAGACCACAATCTTTGTACAATGCGATTTCTTTGGATTCGGCCACTAGCTAACAGCTGTTGTTCACCTCCAGCAGTTGAAGTCACATCCTGCACTATGTTTCGAATTTGATTTTGAAGATCTCCTTGAACTTCAGCTCTTGGTAACACTGGTACTGGCAACCGATGTTTGTTGCAGATGTTATGCAATACAGCACAAGCATTAATGATCATGGCCACCATGTGATGGTCATAATGTAACACTCTGTGCGCTAACAAACATCTCCAACGTGCTTTTAACACCCCAATGCAACGTTCCACTGTATTCCTGGTCAGATAGTGAACATTAGTATAATGTTCATCTGCACTCCCAGGTTCAGCATTTACAATTGGGGTTAAGAGCCATGGCCTTAATGGATATCCCGAGTCACCTGAAAATAAATTTAAAAAATATGCATTGGTTTATATTTTAAAGTAATTAAATAAGTATTTATAATAGTAGTACACTACTGCTGCATACCAAGCAACCAGATAGCCTCTCCTCTATTATGAAGCTCTTGAACATGCTCTTGTATTTGAGAATTTCTCCATATATATGCATCATGTGTAGCTCCACCAAAGGATGCATCTATATTAATAATATTTAAATCACTGTCACAAATCTGGAAAAAAAATTAGTCACAACTAATAAGTAAGCAAAAAAACAATAGTATTATAAACATGCAGTTTATTCAGAATTAATGCAAAGTAACTAATTACATACTATTTGTACATTTCTGGAATGGAAATGTTTTCTATTGTAAAACCTTTCCTCATGTTCTGTGCGCTTAACCAGAGCCACATGAGTGCCATCAATGCAACCCAAACATCCAGGGAATCCAAATTTGTTTGAAAATCTGAAGCATAAAGGTACATAAATTACAGAATACCTTATAATAATTAATAAGCAACTGGCTATGAAAACCTTTTTTATGACTCAGAGTTACATCTCAGAATATTGTTTAAACAATGACTGCTTGGCAGAGAGATGGGAAGCTTTTATAACATTATTACAATTCCTATAACAAATTATATACTTTCTTCTCTTATAAGACTATTAAAAAAGTTTATTACCCATTAATAATTAGCTGTCTTTCTTGTGGTGATTGAGGAAAATGAATATATTTGGACAATATTCTTGGGTTCTTTAAAGCAATTGTCACTTTTTTTAGAGCTTTAGATACACTGGCTTGGCTAAGCCCATGCAAATAACTCATCCCAACAGGCTTCTGATAGGATCCCGTTCCATAAAAAGATAATGCTGTCAGAACCTGGGAATATCATATTTCAATTTTCAGTCAACACCACTTAGAAGGCTGCACATGTTTTTAAACGTGAAACAATAATAATTCAAGATGTTTGCTGGGACTTGTATAGGTACATGGTACAACTTTTTTTACCTTACTTTCCACACTAACTTTTGTTCTTCTTCGCGAACGAGCCATGTAAGGTTTGAGTTCACTACACAAACCTACAAATAATTTCTTAGGAAGCCTGTAGTGCGCTTTAAACTCGCGGTCGGAGAGCTGTAAAGCTTTGGCTTGATCGCGAAGGCTACGTCTTAATCGTGCCGTGTTGCGGCTATCATCTCTTCTTAGCTCGACGTCTAGAGCTTCTATTAAAAGAACTGCACGAGCCATGACGAATCTCTCACTAATTTCACGAATGAAACGAGTTACATACTAACAAACTACTTAGACTATTAATTAATTATTAAAAAAATAAATGTAATACATAAACTGATTTAAGATAGAAAAAACTCTTAATCAAAAAATCACAACAGACAAAACAATACGCAAACGTGAAAGCAATCGACCAAAAAAACACCAAAACACCTGACACAAATTGCCAGTTAATATTGCTCGTCAATTGCTAACGTTTTGCTGTGAAAGTCATAGATAATACGAAAAATTGCTTTTACTATGAGATAGAATGCAGATTTGATTCAATAATTGTTCGGTAGAGGCAGCACTGTCGACAGTTTGCTATGGTTTTGTTTTTGCTGATACGTAATACGCATTTGCGATTTTACAGCAAATATTGTGCAATTATCGCTATCGCTTGGCTTTTGTAAAATACGTAATAGACCTGCCGATACGTTAAAAAGTGCAAATGCACACATTAAACAATATACTATCACTATCTACTATCACTATCAATTTATGTTGTTTTATTAAAGAGACTTCTGTTAAAGCTACGCAGCAAATGATTCAAGAACTCAGTACTAGGGGTTTTGCAGCTACGAGTAACCTCTTACTTCCAGTCATTAAAGGCAAAATGCTCACAAAATACCAATCCTTGGCTTCAAAAGCCTAAGGTGCAATTATATGCCTCCCAGCAGGCCTAGCACGGTGCATAGACTATAGAAGAGAGTGACTAGCCCTCTTCTATCTCGCTTCATTTTTGTATGAGAGAGCGAAAAGAAACATGTTATTTGTCCCTTTTTCCGTTTTGTCCACAGTCTATGTTACGCCTGCAGGGCAATAGCGAACAGGCATTAAGGACCTGGCCAACAGGTAGGCTGTCCTTGGGTGGTCCGGTTAATTGGGTTTTTCCAGACCCCAGATCACCCTAAGGAAAATATGGATATTATGGTTGGTTAAGTGGATATGCCCTACACGTGGGAGAGTTCTACAGTATGTCGGCCAGACATCAGCTGGGACAGTGAACTGTAGCAAAGGGGTGTTGCAATTAAGCGCTGAATAGTAATGGCACAATATATCGTTCTCTATATTGTGGTAATGGGCACGGAGTTCTTCTTAGATGAAGAGTAAGTAACTACTACATCAGGCTGATCAGACAGTTCTAAGTTATCCATCTCTTCCGTCAGAGATGTAATACCTACTTAACCTAAAAAATGAATTGAATTATTTGGTTAATATACTTAGTCGGCTCTTGCGACATTCACAAAAGAGAGTGGCGACACAGTTATCTACTTAGATTGAGTCCGTACAATAAACTCGCAGTATGTTTGATTCTAGCCCCCCTAGCAAGACCACCGAAACACGATATGAAAAAAACGATATATCGATATGAGAGCTGTTAAAAAATTTAGAGATGAGATTTTAGTTATCTTGATGATTTGAGTGTATTTTCGACATTGATATTGTTATTTTGGGCATTATTTATATATTAATGTCGATTAAATTTCAATTTCCATTATATCCACTATATTTTGAGAGTTCATATCGAGTTATCGTTTCATCATATCGTGTTTCGGTGTTCACGCTACGGGGGCAGACCCTCAGACCAAAGTCGGAATATTCATTCGATTGCTAAATCGATAGAACAGTAATTGATAAGAATGAAAAGCCATCAGTCCCATGCATTCCTGTTCTATGTATTTGCGCTAGCGAACGTGTATTATTGTTGTCGCTAGGTGACTAAGCAAATTATTATAATTGACATATTGTGGTTATGATTTTGAATTTAGAACATTGTAGCCTCATTTTATCAGCCACGATACATAATTGTACCAGGAATACCACAATTTCAGTGAACAATTCGGCGTGTTATGTTGAAACATGAAAAGCTTTTGGAATTTATTCCAAAATTATTTATTATGTGAATTTAGCGGTTTAAAATTATAATATTAAAAATATAGTAAGAATACAACTTTTTTACATTTCTATTTTGTATTTACATAGGGATATCTTAATTTTGGTAGTGATGTATGTTACACATACACGGCTCAATAGTTTTGTGTGTGCGTGAGTGTGTGTGTGTGTGTGTGTGTGTGTGTGTGTGTGTGTGTGAGTGGTACAGTGAGCGAGGGTGTTTGCAGATGAAACAGCGGCGGCTACTCGTACATTTAAAGACAGCTGTCAAAAACATTTGATTAACGTCAGAATAACTAAAATGAAAGCGATCATAGCGAGTCATAGATTTTTAAACATACAATAAGCTTCCAGGATCACGAGGAAAAAGCGAGCGTGTTGTGATCGGCGGCGGAGCGTCGCGCGCATTGGTAGCCAATCGAACTGGCGTCCCCGAAGGTATCGGCGGGTAGTTTAAAAGAGAGCCATAAAGGCGGACGGGCAGTCCCAAGGGAGCCCCGACCCGCCAAGGGCCGCCGGATACTGGATTCGATGTGTTTCAATCCGGAAAGAAATGCTCCGCAACCTTCTCTTGGTCTTTGTATGGTGAGCTGTTTTAACAATTGATACACCATTGTCATCATTTTGTTCACATCACTCTGAAAGGGGAAAGGGAGGTTTAATAATAATAATAATAATAATAATTCTTTATTTTACCAAATTTACAACCATACAATATATATGTTGTGGCAAAAACTCCTACACTAGGCGAGGCCTGTCCTGTAGGAACTTTCTACTGTTGATTTACAAGCATAAATTGCGGTAGTTAGGCTAAACAGTAAAGTAATACATAAAATTTGCAAAAACTAACTAAATATTTCTATAATATATATATATATATATATGAACATACTCATCAAAAAAATGAAAAAAAAAAGTTGTTTCTTTTTTACATATTTTTTCTTAGTTAATAAAGACTTCTTAAAATATCCTCACTTTGTTTATAGGTCCAATTCAACATTGCCTTTTCTAAAGTTATTTTTGTTTCACGAACACTTAGCTTGGTAATATTATTAATACGGTTAAACTGATTATAAAGAAATGGTTTTCTAAAGGAGCTGAACCTTTTGGCGAAAGTGGATTTAACGGAGGGAAGAGGCACTCGAAATGTACGTTTTTCTAATGCTGCGGCATAATCCACAGACGACAGGACTTCAGACTGAGCAAGCAACATGATTCGTAACAGGTATAGCCTCCTTACACTGAGAACCTGCATTTCTTCGAATACGCGGTTTGTCGGGAACCTTGTTGGTTGCTTCAGCATAGTTTTAAGAACAGCACGTTGAGCCCTTTCTAGCTGAATCAAGCATGTCGAGGTGCCACCACCCCACGCCACGATACAATACGATAGGATGGACTGACATAGCGTAAGATACACTGTTTTCAACAAGCTTAGTGATGCAATGTCACGAAGCTGCTTCATGACATAAATGCATTTTCTAATTCTGCCTGATGTCACCATCACGTGCTCCTTAAAAGTAAGTCTTTCATCTACAACAACACCCAAGTATTTAATATAAGGCACTCTTTGTAGCTCTGGACAACTGCAACTCGAAGGTTGCAAAATTTTGCAACGATGAAATTTGATGGTTAGGTCTGGTGGCGGTTGTGAAGAAGCAGTTTTATAAAAACAAATAAAGTTTGTTTTCAAGTAATTCACCGTGAGCAGATTATCACTCAGCCACGATGAAAGTATGCTTAGGGAGTACTGTGCAGTCTGGTAGAGACCAATCCATGAGGACTCGCGAACCAATACGACAGTGTCATCGGCGTAGTTTAAGATATCCACGTCACAGAGTTTTATTTCCGACAGATCATTAAGATATACCAGGAAAAGAGTGGGGCCTAATATGCTTCCTTGGGGGACACCATAAGGAACCACTGATGGGCTACTGGTAAAATTATCCACCTTCGTACACTGATTTCTACCGGTGAGATAGCTGTGGAACCAGTCAAGGCAAACTCCTCTGACACCAACATTCTCCAACTTCCTGAGAAGAATAGGAATAGATACTGTGTCGAATGCTTTTGCTAGGTCCAAGAATATACCCATGCAGCATTGTCCCTTGTCGAGATATGCTGCAATATTTTCTGTCAATCGAGTAACAATCTGTTCAGTAGATCTTCCCTGGCGAAATCCGTATTGGTTAGAAGAAAGTAGTTTATTGTGCTCTAGAAACTGCATCAAACGTGTATTCACCAGTCTCTCTAGTAATTTAGAGAATACTTTTAATAAGGAAATAGGTCTGTAATTATTTGGAGAGTCTGTTTTACCACCCTTATGTACCGGAATCACAATAGCAGTTTTCCATATTTTTGGGAATATGCCAGTACAGATGCTCCGCCCAAGAACATGTGTAAGAGGCACTACAATGTGTCTCCTGATAGATTTAATCAGAACATTGGAGAAGCCATCAATACCTGGAGCACTCTTATTTTTAAGTTGTAGGATGAGGCTGTTTACTTCCTGCTCTGAAGGAGGGGGCATAGCAAAAGAATGCGCGGGAGAATTAAGTGCACGGGTCTTAGAAGCTAGGAAGTTCTCTGACACATTATTATTTCTAAGGATTTCGTTAGCAAGTCGTTGACCTGTAGTCGAGAAAAAGCAGTTTGCTTGGTCTAACGACTGAATTACATCCTCTCCAGAACTATACAGTGGGTGAGCCGATTTTTTTACTTTGGTGGAATGAGTTATGCGTTTTATGGAGTTCCATAGTTTATCAGGCTGTTTTTTGTTACGTTCTAGCTCTGCTCTATGATACTCCTTTTTAAGCTTACGAATAAGATTATAATAAAAGTTCCTGTAGCGCCTATAGATGAGGTCTTTGCAAGGGTTATTGGGGTATTTCCTAGCCTCCGAGTGCAACTTATCTTTCTGCAAGGAACATCTTATCAAACCAGCCGTCATGATCGTTGGACCGTTGGATCATATCTCAACATGCTGGCTTAGTGCGGTTGGTGGTGTGTCACAGCTGCCTTCATACTCAATACTTTATTGCTTTTCCGCAATTATTTTCATTGGTCAGCTCCGTGTACTATGAATGAACAATGTTGAAATGAATTGATGAAATGGTCTTAGTCACTATTTTACTCCTTACACTAAAATTTACCTCAGTGTCTCGAGACAAAAGTCTTTGACCAATGCGTGTTGTCAGTGATGACCTACGGAAGCGAAACGATTTTTCGAGTAATTATTGCTATTAAATGTATTTTTGAAAGAAGATTTGTGTTAGAATTTAGTTCTTATATTTGTGAATTGGTGCCTGGTGTAATTTTTATGTATTTAGACGACAAATATCAGACGACGTTATCACCGACTGTCAAATTATTTGAAACGTTGGATTCAAAATAAATTCACGAAGAATATTGACCCACTTGTATAACAACAAAATTATACAAACCATATTTAATTGGAATTGCATGAAAACAAGAAAATTTTATAAAGCAACCGCAATTCGACGCCATCAAGAAATTCCTTCGGCAGTGACGGCATCTTCGGTGATTAACGGATCACCGCTACATAAACCGGGGGAGTATTGACAAATTTTGTGTTTTTATATCCAGGCAGTCCGTAGTACCTATATAACTCATGCCTAACCCTAAATGACTGTCCAACTTATAGCACAAAATAAAAATTCTTATTCAGATTCACACACTAGTTGTATTTCACTTTAAATGAAATTCATTGGAAGTTTAGTTTACTTAAGTTAATACAGTGGCTTCACCTAAAGTCTAATTAAGTACAAGTTATTCATAATATCTTGATTATGTATATGAAATAAGATCAATAATTATTGATAAGCCCAATGAGTGACACACTGAAAGTGTGTCATTTCTTAATTTTGATTCTTGACTTTTTCTGTGCATAAGAAATAAAACATAATTGTATACCAATTTCATATTTGTATGCCAATATTTATTTAAGTAAATGCATTTTGATCTGACTACCAAAGCAGAGAGACTGCAGTTCAATTATTACCTACATCTATATTAATTAAGTTATAAAATAAAATTGACAATTTAACTTGTTATTCCAATGTGATGCATTAATTAGTATTTTTCTTTCACTTAAACTAAGGCTATTTCTTAATCATTTATGCTTAAACATTAATTGAAGCTTAATCATTTAGCGCTTCTTGATCTCTCACTGTAACTGTATCCTGCAGTTGACCTTTATAGTTCCTTCAAAGTTCTGCTCTGTTGGAACACTGGGATCTAATGCTCACTGGAAGGTCTGCGTGGTGGTGGCGTTGTGCGTCGGGTCGTTACGTTCCCTAAAATATGGTTGAGCGAAGCGATGGCTGATTCATGCGTCAACCTGTGAACAGGTGCTGCCAACGGGGACCGGTCATTGATCCATGTGTTTCTTTATTGTTTATTGAGTAAATAGTACTATTTTTTGTTTTTCTTTTTCTCATGGTTGTATGGCGCAGTTGTTTGTGACAAATAGGGAGGCGCTTAGTAGTTTCTTAAATTGTAAATAGTGTCAAATTAGTTGTATTACATAGTGACATCGTTAAAGTATAAACTATCTTTTTTCCTCTCGTTTTATTCGCTATATGTAAATTCTAGTATCTTTTTTTTTTTCTCTCTTTTAACTTTGCTCCTTATTGAAAATGTTCTCTTTCTCTTTCAAATACCTATTTCTTTTCAGTTTTCTATGAATGGATGGAAGGATGAAGGATTTTGACTTTTTTAGATTGCATTTGGAACCTGAGAAATCAAAATGTTGACACGTATGCTGCCCAAAACACTGAGGTAAAACTCAGGCAAGCCGTTAATGAAATCAAGATATTGAAGGATACTCGTGATCAACTACTTCATGAACGTGAGGAGAGTGAGGAGGAGATTAAAAAAAATATTGACAGGAATACAGTGCTCAAAAATAAACTCACTGTGTTGGATATAAAGTATCAGGAAGTGCTTGAGGAGCGTCACCAATTACTAGACAATGTCAACAGTCTTGTTCAATGTCATGATTTGTATGAAACAGCTCTGAATAAGATCACAGAACTAGAATGTGAATTGAGTGATGCAAGCCAAAAAATTATTCAACTCGAACAATTAAAGCGGGACATGAAAAACACACACACATAGTTTATATGAGGAACTTATGCAATCTCCTAGTTGCCAAAATCTTGCACAGCCCTTTTCAACTGCAACAGAGAACCTTTTGCCAAATCATTTCCAAAGTAAAAAGAAACTTCGGAAATATCGGAAAATTTGTAAATTGATTAAAAAAAATCAATACCTTATTAAAAAGAATAACGCATTTAAATCTAACATTAAGTTGCGAAAAGAGCGTGCTTGTCTATTTGAATCATTAGAAATTTTTGATAAAAAACTGAAAGAGAGCAGAAGTAAGTATGACAGGGACATAAAAGAACTAAATAATAACATTAGTAAATTACAAAGTTCATTGGCAAATATGACAGAAAACTATAATAGTGCTCAAAACCAAATCAAGGAGCACATCAAATCAGTGACAGAGTTAGCCTCACTCTGCCAATTTAATGAAGACCGTTATCAATCCCTTCTGGATAAGCAGTCTATAGATAATGGTCATAATAATTTAACATTGGATAGTAACATAATTCATAATATTGATAGTATAGTATATGTACCCAGTCACACATCTTCTGCGCTCAATGTGGTTTGCCAGTCACTAGTGGTTGACAAGACAAGGCCATCTGTATCTAAATGTATTGTTTTTTGTGATGAAATAGGCAAAGATATGGGTCACTTATTATCCAACCAATTGGGACTAAGTGTTATAAATCACTGTATGCCTGGCTCTAGTTATGAAGATGTGATTGCTAAAATTTGTAATTATAAGTTTAACAACGAAGATAATCTTATAATACTTATGGGTAATAGGGGTAACTTAAGCAAATTTGAATTAAAAACTTGTTATTCAAAGTTGGAATATTTGGATGTAAATAAAATAATTATGTACACATTTCCTTACCACCATAAATTGTCTGAATATGAGAATGGCATGAGATATAAATTTAATTTGACTCTAGACATATTGACATGTTATTCTAATAAATTTCATATTATTGACATAAACAAGTTGACATGCATTTCTAATAAGTCATACTTGATGTAGAGAATGGGTGAAGAAATATGGTGACTAATATTGCATTAGACTTTACTTATATTGAAATAAAATATTCGAGCTTGATATGGAATTCAATTTAATTAAACATTTTTTTGAACAGACACAGTGACAAAACCTATCAAACAAAATTGTCTATTATTTCGACTGTAGAGTTCTTAACATCCTCCACACCAGACAAGAAAAAACAATATTTTATCTACTGCAACGAAATGTACCAAACATGAATAAACTTAACACATTTATTAACAACTCGATATAAACATCTTCTGTTTTAGCAATGCATAAGTAAAAAGAACAGGATAAATAAATTAAGTATTGCGTGTATTTGTGTTATATTTATGTGTAAATAAAAAACCTACTTACCAAAACACAAAATAAACAAAACAAAAATCCATGTCGTGTATATACGCCCTAATAGAAAAAACTACTTACAACTTGTATCGACTAGGTAACTTAGAAACTCGACCAGAACGTGTTACTTTCTGATGGACAGGAATGCCCTTCTCAGGACAAGTGACTTCCATGGGGTAGAGACGCTGAAAGGGACGTACCTTATAACCACTCGACGTTCTTACCTTTGCAGTTCTGTTAACTCCATCCTTTCCCGCATATATGTCCACAATAACACCCAACGGCCATTTGACTCTTTTCTCGTCAGTTTCAATTAAAACTACATCTCCAATGTTCAGAGTTCCACTAACTCTACTTGATCTTTGAACTAATAAATTTTAATATTCATTTTTAAACCTCTCTCTAAAATCAGTTCTCAGCTTTTGCATATAACGTAAACGCTTATTCATACTTCTCGTATCTAACACATCTATATCCGCCACATTAGATTCTGGTATAGGCTGTATAAAACATGATGGTTTTAATGGTTCCAATGAGTCACATTTGCCGTCTTCTATATAAGTTAGTGGGAGATCATTCAGAGTAGCCTCGCAGTCGCATAGAATAGTCTGAAGTTCTTCCTACGACACAGAAGATCGACCTAACACCCGCTTCAATAGATCTTTTAGAATTCTAATCAACCGTTCATAAAAACCGCCCACCACGCCGCAGCTGGAGCGTTTAGTTTCCATCTAATCCGACGAATCGTAGACTCTTGTTGTATCTCATCCCAATTTATACTCATGAACATATTCCTTGACCCAATAAAGTTGGTACCATTATCCGAAATAATAACACTCATTCGTCCTCTACGAGCGATAAATCGCCGTAAAGTCATCATGAATGCATCCGTAGATAGGGAGTTCGTCAGCTCCAAATGTACAGCTCTATATACGGCACAGGTAAAAAGAACGATCCAGCCTTTCGTTCCCTCTCGTAACTGGAGGGGACCATCTAAATCGATACCCGTATTTTCAAAAGGAGCTGAACTCTGGATACGTTCTTGAGGTAAGGGAGCTGTCGGTGGTTGAACTGGCTTACTTCTATATCGTTTGCAAACACCACAGTGAGATATAACTGACTTTATTAATTTGCGTGCTCCTATGATCCAATAATTACAACGTAAATCAGCAGCCAAGACATTGTACCCCGCATGCTGTAGTTGTCCATGCCTCTGTTCTACTAATCTTTGAACAATAACTGAAATAGCCGGTAATACAACTGGAAATTTTGTAGTCTCTGGTATATCACTTAATAAGAGCTTTGTTTGTAAACGCAATGTGCCTTCTTTATCGTGAAAGTATTTCAAGCCTTTAATCCTCTGATTTATATAATCGAAGTGATCAAGTTGTACACATTTTAATAATACCCGTTCAGAACCTTCGTATTCTTCACAGCTTAACTCGCCTCTCATACTCTTATTACTGCGCCGTAAATTATTAACAAATCTAAATATCCACGCCAGTGTCCTTACTATTTTCGAGTATCTTGAAAAATATGTAAAACGCAATAAAATGCTAGATGTGAGATTGACATTATTACTAACAGTAGAAACTTTGAGTTCATGATTCACTTCGTCCATGTCAGTGTCATAGTTGGAGTTCGGCCACTGTTGCTGCTTCATAAGTAACCATGTTGGGCCTTCCACCCACCGCGATAGACATAGCTGTTTGGCGTCGCAGCCTCTAGAAGCCAAGTCTGCCCAATTCTGTGTTCCTGGAATATGCCACCAGTCGTTAATATTAGAGTTTTGTCTTATTTCTTTCACACGATTGCCTACGTATGTATTCCACAGCAACTGTCTCTTGATCCAACAGAGGACAACACTGGAATCAGTCCAACAACGTTCAGTACAAGGCATTCCTAAATCTTTTCTAGCTCCTTCTAACAGTCTAGAACCAATTAATGCTGCCAACAACTCAAGCCTGGGAATGCTTATATTACCAATAGGCGCTATTCGTGATTTCGCAGACACTAACCGTAGTGAGACTTTACCTTCAAACTCAGATCTAAGAAAAACACACGCCGCATAACCGTACTTGCTCGCGTCGCAAAACATATGCAACTCTAATTTACAGCTGTTTATGCAGCACGCGGTTAACCTGCGCGGAATTTTGCAATCGTTCAAAAATTTAAGCATGCGATACCAACTCAAAAATCTATTGTGCAACTCTACCGGCAGTTGTTTATCCCAAGGTAGTGACTGTCGCCAAGCCTCCTGTAAAATTAATCGCGGAACTAATGCAACGGGACACGTAAACCCGATGGGATCGAAAATCCGTTGAGCAATGGATAATAGACTCCGCTTCGTTACTTTAGTTAACTCATCTGGTGGTGGTATCGTACTCAAATTACATCCCAAGCTATCCTCCAAAGTAGACCACTGCAAACCTAGTATGGAAATATTGACATCAAGTTTTTGCTCGGGAAGTGGAGATATTACCCACTGTCTGAGATCAAAGTTTTTCTGAGCCATAATCTGCCTCGCCTCAGACTCGAACGATCTAGCTTCCTGTTCAGTATCTAAACTGGTGATGCAGTTGTCTACATAAAATGATTGAGATAATAGTCTGGCTGAAGAGCTCATGCCTCCCGTAATAGAGTTGAGGTGATATTGTATAGTAGCTGACAACAAAAATGGACTACATGTTAGGCCGAAAACCACTCTACAATGTCTAAAGGTAATAATTTCACCTTTTTTATTCCACCATAGAAAACGCAACATATCTCTATCAGTTGGAGTAATCGATATCTGTAAAAACGCTTTGCAAATGTCAGATGTTATACCTATGGCACCTTTGCGAAAACCATTTAAAAGAGTAGGTATTTTATCTAGCAAGTTTGCGCCCTTTTCAAGGCATAAATTTAATGATTTACCATGAGCGTCCTAGGCCGATGCATCGAACACAGGCCTTATACGAGTAGTGAGGCTCGATTCCTTTATGACCGGCCTATGTGGCAAATAATGTGCCCGTTTATGACCCTGTTCTGGTACCGCGACTTGCTTGATAATTCCTAATTTTTCCCATTCCGCAAATACTTTATCATAGTCATTATATACACCTGTTGCATTTAATTTCTTTGTTGAGGACTCCAAACGTCTGACGGCTAATTCATAATTATTCATAAGATCGTCATGACCTACCTTCCAAGGCAGATAAACTTCATAACGATTACTCTCATTGACCTTCACCGTTTGCTCGAAATTCACCATAGCATCCTCTTCAGTCTGCAGTCTCGTTTTATTTTCGATTGGATCTCGTATACCTATTGTCTCCAGAAACCAAAAATCAGTGACATCAAAGCTGCAAAACATACTAATATTAGTTGCTATATTTGTCATGGTGCTTGGACTAGGAACTACTCCTTGCAATTCCCACCCCAATTTGGTATCGATCGCGATTAAAGACCCCTGTAATTTTACAACGTTACCTGTCAAGACTAGACCTGCAAAATCTACACCAATCAGCAAACCTATATTATCATCACAAAGCTGTTTACTGTCGGAAAGTGTAATGTTGTGTTTGGTGAGTATATTGGAAAGGTAACCGTTACATTTATATTTTGGTATATTTTTACAAATGCATAGCTGACCTATGGCTGACATATTTAAAGAAAATGTTTTGTCAAGATTTTCTATACTAAAACTATATACATTAATATTCTTTGCTGTTCAATTCAACCCCGCCGAATAAATTATGGGTTAGTGTTTGCTTACCAACTACAGGAATGTTCAGTTTAAACGCAATATCTTCTCGAATGTACGAACACTGTGACCCACTGTCAAACATGGCACGCACCAACATCTCTTTATCGTCGCGCATTATTCTTACCACAACAGTTTGAAGAAGTGTCACCTCTGACTGATATTTCGGTACGGCTGACAAATTGGTTGCAAGCTCTGGCTTTTGTTTTTTCGCGGTATCGTCTTGACTCTTTCCCGTACACATTATTATAGTGTGGCGTCTTCCGCAAACCAAACACTTCACAAATGCTCTACAGACCTTAGCATGGTGGCCTTTCTTTAAACAAATAGTACACGCTTTTTGTTTTTTCAGGTGTTCTCTACGTTCATCGATAGACACCTTCTGTACCCTGTAACACTCTAAGCTGTTATGTGTCTCTTTGTCGCACCATACACAACGAGCTTTATCCTTAACATTAGTTAAAAGACATCCCGCAGTCGGTTCTCTGTTACCACTGTCATTTGTATCGAACGGCAATGTCGTTTTCGTCTCTCTTAAGCCAAAGGAATTCTTAGCCATTGTAATACGCTGCTCGCTCTCAACTTCTCTTTTAAGGAATGACAATAAAGAATTTAGTTCATCTTCCATTTTCAACGGTTTCGCTCTCTCCCATGTTATTAGTATGTCAAGCGGTAAGGCGGATTCTACCATTGGAAGTAGGAAAGCTGAATATTTGTCTTTCGTCACACCTAATGTTTCTAAAGAGCGTAAGTGTGCATTCAATTTGTCGTATAAGCTTGTTAGCTCCAAGTTTCCGAATTTTTCTTTATGGAGGATCAAAGCAAGCAATTCACGGACATATACTTGGATAAGTAGATCATCTCTCGCATATCGGGATTTCAACTCGGTGATACATTGCGCGTAGCACTGACCTGATGGCGGAAAACTATCAACAAACGACTTTACTTCTGTATCTGGGGTCATAGACTGTATCAAATATTGGAATTTGTCTGTCTCATCTAAGTTTGGATCAGTGTAAATTTTTTGAAATTGGCCCCGGAACGACAGCCAATTTTTAATATTCCCGTCAAATTTTTTTAAGCTCAATAGCCGGTAGTCTTAAATTGCGCTGTACCCTACTATCGCTTTGAATATGCGATTTTATCTCTACAGGCGAACTAAATTTTACTTGCAACTGTAGCCATTTTTCTTTATATTTCATGGCGTCGTCAATTTCTTTTTCTAATATATTTTCAGCACAATCTACGTCTAACATTAGCTGACATATCTCTTTATCTAAGGTTTGAATATTTGTATAAATACCTTCGATCATTTTATATTTGCCTTCAAAGTCTCGAAGTCGTTTGCATTTTTCGTAAAGACGGTTCGCAATATTTTCCGTTCTTTTTTCTTCTTTTCCAACTCCATTTTAATATTCCTTATCACGGTCGCCACAATGTAGAGAATGGGTGAAGAAATATGGTGACTAATATTGCATTAGACTTTACTTATATTGAAATAAAATATTCGAGCTTGATATGGAATTCAATTTAATTAAACATTTTTTTGAACAGACACAGTGACAAAACTTATCAAACAAAATTGTCTATTATTTCGACTGTAGAGTTCTTAACACTTGACAAAAGATAGATTAAATCTATCAACATATTCAAAAAAACAATTAGCTGTATCGCTAAGCTTTTATTTTTCTAATTTAGCCAAAAACTTGGCTATTAATTCTCACATTGACAATGCTTCTATTGAGCAACATACTCAATGTAATGTTTTGGAACAAGTTCCAAGTATGTAATTTAAATTAAATAATAAGACAATAGAGGTAGCCTCTTGCCGGGTATTGACCAAAGGAAAGCCTAAGTATTTGCGGATTGTTCATCAAAATATTCAAGGCTTTTCTGGGAAAGATTTAGAAATTAGCCTATATTTAGATTATGAAAAGATTGATGTATTTTGTGTCACTGAGCATTGGCTCAAAAATTATGAATTGTCAACAAGTTTAGATAACTATAAAATTGCGAGTTCATTCACTAGGAAAAGTGCTATTAGAGGCGGATCCCTTATAATTTTACATAATGACATACAGTTTAAGGAACGAAAAGACATAGTTTCTCTTTCAGTCGAACGAATAATTGAGTTATCATGCGTGGAACTTGATAATTTCATTGTAATATGTGTATACAGGCCCCCCTCTGGAAACTATTCAGAGTTTGAGTCTGCTATGGAAGACGCACTAAGAATAGTATCTAGGAAAACTAAAAAAATTGTTGTCTGTGGTGATTTTAATATAAATATTTTAGTGGAATCACAATTATGTAGTAGATTTATTAACTTATTTAAATCATTTAATCTGAATCATGTTTTTCAAGAGCCAACCCGAATTACAGCTACATCCGCTACTTGTTTAGACAACATTTTCTGTAACTGTGATGTACAAGATAAATTTATTATTAATTGTATAAACTCTTACCATAGTGGGCAATTAGCTTCGTTTGAACACCATCATGTTTGTTCTGAACGTGAGATTACTTGTAGACCCATAACAAAACGCGGTATAGAAAAATTTAAAAGAAATAATGTTAATCAAATTGCAGATTCATCAACCGAGAGGAGCAACGCGAATAATCTTTATAATAATTTATTTAATGTAGTTAAAGATGAATGTAACAATATATTTAAAAAAAAAGTAATTAAAATCAAACATGAGAGAAAGAAATTTAGTGATTGGGCGACGCCAGGCATATACAAAAGCCGTAGGAAATTATTTGAACTTTATGCTTTAAAAGTAAACTCCAGTGATCCCGCTTTCATAGATTATGTATGAAATTATTCTAAAACATTTAAGAAAGTGTGCATGTCTGCAAAAGCGATGTACATAAGTAATAAAATTAGCCTATCTAAAAACAAAGTAAAGACCACCTGGAACATCATTAACCAGGAAACAGGGAAACCCAAAAGCCGTGTAAATTCTTTCTCACTAGAAGTTAATAATAAAGCAATAAAATCGGATATTGCAGTTGCAAATGCGTTTGAAGATTTCTTCTACCACATACCTATAGAAACTACAAGTAGTCTCAACTCGTGCCCCAATGCGGCTGTAGCCCTCTTAGAACAAAGTGTAGAGAAGTGCAGCATAGGCTTCAACTTTGGTCACATTGACGCCGACACTATTCTAAAAACATTCCGCATGATCAGTACCAAAAAAACTGAAGACCTTTGGGGTATTTCGACCCACTTAATCAAATCTATAATAAAAGAACTTGCTCCGCAACTAGCGTTCATTTTCAACAAATGTATTGATGAAGGTATCTTTCCTGATCTAATGAAATATAGCAAGTTAATACCTTTATTTAAATCTGGAAATAAAAATGATCCTGCAAATTATAGACCAATTTCGATTCTAATAGCACTTAGCAAAATATTTGAAAAAAATATTTCTAATCAGCTGTCAGATTATTTCACAATCAATAAAATCCTACATATGAACCAATTTGGCTTTACTAAGGGTCGTTGCACTACAGAGGCTGGAGTTGCACTTCTCAAACACATTTTTGCCGCCTGGGAGTGTAAACAGGATGTGATTGGTATATTTTGTGACCTGTCAAAGGCTTTTGACTGCGTTGATCATCAGACTCTTCTAAATAAGCTCAAGCATTATGGTGTGTCTGAAGAGGCAATTAAGCTTATTGAGTCTTATTTGTCCAATAGGGTCCAAAAAGTTGTAATTAACAGAACTGAGTCTTCTGGTGCACCTATCATTATGGGTGTGCCTCAAGGATCAATACTGGGACCTCTGCTCTTCTTAATTTATATTAATGACCTCCCACACTTCACCAATAATCTGTGCGATACAGTACTATTTGCAGATGACACTTCTTTAATATTTAAGATTGACAGAGGAAACGGAAATACTGACGTTGTAAATAGTACTCTTTCTAAAGTATTGCATTGGTTCACTGTGAATAATTTATCATTAAACTCGAGTAAAACTAAATGTATTAAGTTTTCATTGCCAAATGTTAGGAAAGTGGACAATATTGTGGAAATGAATAATCATACTGTTGAATTCGTCGATTTTACTAAATTTTTGGGTATAACACTAGATTCGACTTTGCAGTGGGATCCACATATTGCGTCTTTAGCAAACAGACTCAGTTCTGCGGCATATGCTGTAAAAAAAATGAGACAACTTACTGATGTTGAAACGGCAAGACTGATTTACTTTAGTTATTTTCACAGTGTCATGTCATATGGGCTATTACTGTGGGGATCAGCCGCTAGTATAGAAAGTATTTTTGTACTTCAAAAAAGAGCCGTGCGGGCTATTTATAATTTACGAACAAGGGATTCTCTACGTGATTTATTTAAAGAAATTAATATATTGACTTTAGCAGGACAGTATATTTATGAAAATTTGATTTATGTTTATAAAAATTATAACACATTCGATACCAATTTTAAATTTCATAACTTAAATACAAGAAATAAAAATAAACTTGCCGTTCCAACGTACAGGCTCCAAAAAACTAGAGGCTCATTTATGGGGAAATGTATATCTTTTTACAATAAAGTTCCACAGAGTGTTACTGACTTACCTTTTCATAATTTTAAAGCGCATGTAAAAAAGACTCTCATTGTAAAGGATATTATAAAGTCAATGATTATCTGAATGATGTCAATGCTTGGCCTTAATTGTAGACTTAATTTATAGATTTAAATGTATAATGTACACTGACACATCTAATCTTGTAATGGAAGTTGAACACAATCTTTACTTTTGAGTTCTGCTTCCAATTGACGACTCTGTAACAATACAGGGAGAAAAAAATAGCCCTTGCTGGTTTTCTTGCTGGTTCTTTCCAGTACAAGGTCTCCCGCCGTAGACTTGTGAACCAATGGCGTAGCTTCTTTGACGTTCAAAAGTGATTGTAAAATCCCAATTGAATAAAGGATATTGAATTTGAATTTGAAACGTGGCCATTCATTGGGTCTCGTCCAAAGGCTCAAGGTCGCTCAGCGGACAATGGAGACAGCAATGTTTGGGGTCTCCCTGCGTGATCGGATCCGAAATGAGGAGTTTCGCAGGAGAACTAAAGTAACCGACATTGCTCGAAGGATTGCTCAGTTGAAGTGGCAGTGGGCGGGACACATAGCGAGAAAAACCGATGGCCGTTGGGGCCGAACGGTTCTTGGGTGGCGACCACGAACCGGACGATGCTCAGAGGGTAGGCCCAGGTAGGACCAGGTGGACCGACGATCTGGCAAATAACACAATAATTCATTAGTATTTTAAATACGGAGAAGCCATAATCTATACTAGTACATGCGAAAGTGTGTCTGTCTGTTACCTCTTTACGCTTAAGCCGCTGAACCGATTTAGATAAAATTTAGTATAGAGGTATTATATGTCCCAAGAAAGGATATAGGATAGTTTTTATTGCAGAAATTATCCTTTAAGGGGTGAAAAGAGTGGTAGAAATTTGTAAGGGGAATCAATAACTGCTGAATCGATTTTGTTAAAATTTAGTATGGAGATAGTTTGAGTCCCAGAAAAGAACATAGGATAATTTTAAGGGGATGAAAAAGGGGGGTGGAGGTTTGTATGGGGAATCAATAACTGTTGAACCGATTAAGATGAAATTTGGTATAGCGATAGTTTGAGATGTGGGAAAAGATATAATAAGATTGGATAAAAAATATACTCAAAATACAAAACGAAGTCGCGAGCTAGTTAATGATAAAGCAGAAGGCCATCTAACAAAGAGCATATTATTTTATTGAAATAATTCTACTCAACCAATGAAGATAGTCTTAAATCAAATATAACTTGATAGGAAGTTCTTTTGAATCGTTCAATTTTTTTACCTATCACCCATTATGGACGTCTTTTAGCTGATAAGAAGAATGAATGCTGGAAACTTATCAGCTTACTAATGTTAAAGCATTAGTATAAAGATAGATACAGTCTGGATTTTTATATATTTTTTTGTTGATTAATATTTCATCAAAATTAATTACAGGTTTGGTGTGTTAATTGATTAAATAGAGGATAATCTTAATCATCATTTTTATAGTTAAAATACGAGAAGTCGTATGGTTAGTTTCTGATTCACATTTAACATTTCAGCGGCTTCCAGCGGCTTCCCGTGACCTTCACCAGATCCTCGATGCAACTTGTTAGATTTCCATGGTGTTCCAATTATGGTTACGGGTAGGCCCTGGATGTAGGCAGCGCAGGATCAATCGGTTAGCAAATCCTCAGGAGAGTTCTATGTCCAGCAGTGAGCATTTCAAGCTGAAATGATAGGAACTGTACGAGTAAGCGATGTTCTCAAAACAAAATAGAGTAGATGTTTATTTATTTATTTATTTCCTTAAGTCAACAGCACAATATACAAAAAATTACAAATTGAACAAATATTAGCCATACATGGGCCAATTATAGACTTATACTATATTACCTTAATATTAATTAATAGGATAGATTAAAAACATTAAAAAATAAAACGAAAAACTACGTTTACATAACAAACATTAGTTACCTCATCTGTCCTCACCTAAACAGTTGAGAGAGATGTGTGTGTGTGTGTGTGTGTGTGTGTGTGTGTGTGTGTGTGTGTGCGTGCGTGTTCGTGTTATTTGGTATGCAGCTGAGTGCATGTGGCATGACGTTGTGCTTGAAAGAAAAATTATTTCTGCTTTAGAATCTTATTCAATTGGTTCTTATATGGTGTAAGATTTTTAAGGTTTTTAATGCAATCCGGAAGGTGGTGTAAAATAGTTTGCCGAAGCGATCTCATTAGACTTGTGTCAACACCGTAAGTGTGTCAAAACGCGTCCATAATTTGAATAAAAACAATTTACTTAAAAATGCATGTAATGTGGTCATTATTTTGACAACCTTGTTTGAGCAAAGTCGACCTTGCCGTTCTGTTTCAAGGAGCGGCCGGCAAAGTTTTGCTTGTAGTTAATTAATATATTTTTTATTTAAATTACTTGCTGGTTTTATTTAGATTAGGTACTTGCATTTGGAGTAAAGCACTATACAAGCCTTGGCCCACAATGACTGCTTCGCTGGTCACGCTGTGATTGCCTCGAGCTAGCCTAGCTACGCTCTAGGCCTTCCAGCTTGGCCATTATTGTAGCCCTCGCTGTCCTCACTGTAAAAACCTCGACCTACGGTCTCGGCCTTTGTCTCAGCTCGTCCATCAAGTGCTGCACGCTGACCGCGCAGTGTCGGCCTGGAGCTGCGCTGTCGGCCATCATCAGCGCGACCAGCAAAGTAGTCATTATAGACCGAGGCAGTAATGTACTATATTTTGCAGGATTCCATAGGTGGTAAAGTGCATTATTGTGCACACATCAATTTCTGAGAGACACGGGCGTGTAACGTGAATTTGAAAAATCCGGTCACTTTAATGAGACATTCTTTTAATTTTAAACTGATCTTAATTTTAAGTAATTTAATATAATAGATTATGAAACTATGAAACTAAATATTATTAATTAATACACGAAACTATTGCTTACTTACTAAAACCTGACCTTCGTCATCGTTTATCAAACCCTTTCCATGCAAATTCAACTCGCTATTGCCCTCTTTTTGTTTTCCAAAACATTTTTTTGAAAAGCTTAATTAACACTGTCTCTCAATTATCCTAGCTTAGGTACACTACACTCCCCTGTCTCCGTCAAGGGAATTAGGCGGCTCCATTAGCCATAGCAGCAAACGGCCCAATGTGCGCCGACCCTTGCCCAAATGCCCAGCCTCGTCCAATACGGCGAACTGCGTAATAAATTTCAAAGGAAGGACCTCGACGAAATGGATGCTTATCACGAACCGGCTCGGTTTCTTTCGCCCGCCGCTTAAATAGCCCAGTTTTTGTCTTCGGAAGGGTACACCGAGGGTTTGCACTTTCCAATTGTTTCGACGTAATTTATTTTATAGTGGCAGTTTTTAACGTATCAGCAGAGCTGAGGCGGCGGGGTTGAGCCGAAGTTTATGGATTCAATCTTTATGGTGGAGTCGTGTGGATTTCGGGCATAGTTTTGGCGCGGTTAAAGAAAGGAAACAAAACACAAGTGATACTTAACCCTTAGAATTCTAAGACTTACACTAAATTTCACCAACATTTAACGGGCGGTTATAGTTAACAAACAACCGTTTTTGACACTTATTGTATGAGTGAAATGTCAAAAACTTGTTTGTTAGATAACTAACCACCTGTTTAAATATTGCTGAAATTGGACCTTAACCTTTCTTTTTTTTGAAGTTGTTTAAAATCATTTATCCTCTTTATTTTGTTATGTAACATTCGCTTGTATTTTGATCTTGATTTCTAAGGGAATTGAATTTTACTCTAAGGTAAAGAGTAATTTTTAGCACTTATTATTTTATTTGTTACGACTTTATTGCTATATTACAAATAACAAGAAATACACCTGAAATTAGTCATTATTAACAAAAGACGGCTTTATTGCCAAAGTGACAATCTCTACCTGGCAACCTAACACAGTAAGAGAAAGTTTAATTAGAAACATAGACGACGGGACCGTGAAATTCCGTGCATTAATAAAATACGTATATGTAGTAGTATACGAGTACTACATGTCATTCATAAATTTATTAGCTAACAAAATACATATACTACATAACTTTCGTAAAGAAAGGAAAAAATGTTTTTTAATTGCTCGCTTAAATAAATCGTGAGATGGTGCACGCTTTATGGTCTCAGGTAGGGAACTCGAAATTCTCATATAGTCCTGTATAAAAATCACCTCGATTTGATTCATTATATATATTTACAGTTAGTATTCGTAACACTTATTCACGTGGTCCCATGTCCATCCGTCGTAACAAATGGAAAGCTGTGATCTCTGCGTATTCTCATCTCATGAATTTCATTAAAGTTTTTAGCTTTCAAAACTTTAATTACACATTTTACAGGTGTGATTTTATTTTTTCTTTAAAACAGAAAAATAAATATATCAATACATGCATAATTATATGAATTCACCTCGGCAAAGATTCGAATATTTTTAAAGGAAAATCATATGTTCTTTCTTCAAGATGTTTCCTCTTCCTCTTCTCCCGGTAAGCTATCCCAGATCTCCAGATCTCTCATAATCTAGTTGCACATCTCGAGCTTTTCTTACTGCAGCTCTTTCACCCCTCACCTTTAACTTATCATAATATTCCATAATTTTTCCATTAGAGTTATTTCGGTCTTCTCAAAAAGTCCAGTGCCAATGAAATAAATTGAAAAATATTTTATATCGTTATTGGTTTATGCGTTAGATCTTCGACCTTAAATCTGTGTAGCAGTGGTTCGATCCTGGTGTGGAGCGTTTTTTTCATAGAATTGTTTTTTTTATTACTTTGTTTCTTTATTCCTTTTTCGTTAATTTAATTTATTAAATTAATAAGTTTTTTATTTATAATTTTCTTTTCAGGTGGAGAGGATTTAAGTTAAGATTAAAAATGCGATTTAAATCGAATAATTTTGTCAAAATTTTTAGTTAAATGTTCCGAAAGAAGTTTCACTTGTATCGTGGTTTCATAAAACCGCACAATTTTTTTTTATCGGTCACATAATCGATTCGATCTTTGTAAAGGCGATTACCCAATGCCCCCAACGAGGTTTCTATCCTGTGAGAAATTAATCACTCTTATCATTATTAATCATTAATATTAATAATTAAAATATGAAAACCATTGCAGAATAGATTTATCGCTATTAAAAATATTTATTTCCCCGCGTAACAAAATAGAAAACTCCCGGAATCCGGAGCGTTGACGTTGGGGAAGCTAATCATTTCACTGGCGCAACAACACGTCCAAAAATATTACACAGAAGCCAGCTTGATATTTACAATGATGAATTAACATAACGCCGTAACGAGAATGATGGACATTTTACAAAACGAATCGGACCAGTAATTTAATAACTGGCTCAGACGATCCATCATGCCGTCCGGCGTTTAAGTGACTATATTAAAGAATGCATTATGGTGGCCTTTAATTAATGGTTCGCGATTTATTTGTGTTTAAAAACCGTCTTTACGGCGAAATGGCACGGAGATATTAATAAAATTATTTTTAAAACATGACATTGTGGTGAAATGCTTTACAGTCGCGGATCGCGGATTTTGGTTTTTAAATGGTATAGTATCCTTTCTAATAGGATCTCACGTGATAAGAAGTCATTACCCTATTAAAAACAATTATATTTGAAAGTATTTTATTTCTCTTGTCGTGGGTGTTATTAACAGTGCTATTAATAATTCACAATCAAGAGATTTTATAAGAGAAAAATTTAAAGATAATATTTTATTGACTTTAATAACGAAAATTGTAATACGTTAGATACCACTTGTCAAATTCACCATTTAAACACAAGAAAATAAAATAAACATGATATTTCAATGTCGGCTCATTTATGGGGAAATGTTTAATTTTTATAACAAAATTTTGTTGATTTGCCTTTTCATAAGTTCAAAACAGTGTCACTGGGCCAGCGTGGTTTTAAAAAGGCCTAATCGCCCTAACATAACTAGTTAGCGTAGGCTCGTGCCCCCGCGGTGGGGTCGTATATGAGCTGTGATGATGAAGTTCAAAACATATAAAATTAAACGTAAAAAAAAGCCCTTTTTAAAAACAAACTTTTATTTAAATGCGCTAAAAAGAAAAAATAAACTTTTACACTAAAACTTTTACTTATAACGTCATTTCACATTTGACACAATTTATATGACATAAAAGCTTGTCGCGAGGTTTACTTGTGTGTAGTAACTTATTAAAAGTACTATTTTAAGTACCTACTCGTATTTACTTAGTTTGAAAATTGTAATGTATAAAATTATTCACATCAAATTATTTAATTTACTTGTTTATCTACAAAAGTAAATCTCGCGACAAGCTTTTATGTCATATAAATTGTGTCAAATGTGAAATGTAAAAAAAAGTTTTAGTGTAAAAGTTTATTTTTTCTTTTTAGCGCATTTAAATAAAAGCTTGTTTTTAAAAAGGTTTTTTTACGTTGAATTTATTTTTTACTTTTTAGTTATCACTGGACACATTTCTCAGTCTGTTCATCTCATTCAACGCATTATTGTTGCAAGGTCGTTTTCCGGACCGTCTATACAGAATTTCAGCTCAATCGGTTAAAGACATCTACTTCAAATTTGTTTTTTTAGCTTTAGAAGTACGCCATTTTGGATTAATAGTGACATCACATTATTTTTCAAGTCATTCTTAGCAAGACCTTTTATTTGAGACCCATGTTGTAGGAGTGCATTAAAAATAATTGGTCCGCCATCTTGGATTTAGAATGACGTCACACAGTTAACCGTGCATTTTCATCCAAACTGTGTGTGTATACAAAATTTCAGCTCAATCGGTTAAAGATATCTACTTCAAAATTGATTTTCAAGCTTTAGAAGTCCGCCATATTGGATTAATAGTGACGTCACATTATTTTTCGAGTTACTCTTAGCAAGACCTTTAATTTGATACCCATATTGTAAGGGTGCATTAATCGGTTGATAGGTTAAAAAAAATTAACGATTTATGAGTTCTTTTTAACAAGTTATATTTTGTATTAAGACTATTTTGATTTTGATTGACTGTACACAGAAATATACCAGCGGGTATTGAACAAAGTCTGAGCTCACCGTAAAGAAAGTACTGTAGTTATTAAAATAAGTAAGGAATTAAGCTAGTTAATAATTTTTTTCAACTAACCCATCAGGTCCTTGGCCTGAAAGAATGATGCAAGACAGGATAAATAATTTATTTTTATTTTTTTTATAAAGCCTACTTTATATTTATTTCATACCTTAATAACCTATATACAGAGTGCTAATAAAATTATACAATTAAATTATAATTAATAAATTGATCAATATTACCAATTAACATTATAAAACAAACAAAGGAAATTCTTAGTGCGCTGGCATCAATTTTGATATCATTACAGTCTAGTTGATATCACACATTTGAACAATCGCCGTCTTAAGTCAGTTAAAAAACAACGCCCGACGAATCATCACACCTCGTTGGAGCCGAGTTTAACAAAACTCCAGCTAACCTGGGGTTATCTTGGCTTCACGAACAATTTAATAACGAAGCGAACCGACCGAATTATACTCCAGTTAACATTTTCTCCTCTCGCGTTTAACTGATGTGTATCTTTCCTCTTTGTTTGTGCCATCAATTATGAATTAAAATTGCGTTAGCGCCTCGTTCGCGGTTAGGGCTGGGCTCAGGCATAGTTGTATTTGCATGAGTTATCCTTTAAGGTCACAATCCCTTCCAAATGAGGGCTTTATGAATATGGTACCGGATTCAGTGGTGGTGGAAAAATATGGGCTTTGTGTTTAAGTTTTGTTGTTAAGGTGGTTTCATAATCTGTGTTTAGGTTTATCTATTTTTGTTTGTTTCGTGGTAATGTCATTATAAGGTATAGACTTTGTTAAACTGTAAATCTGTGCGTGAGTTTGTTTTAGATATACAACGTAGTCATACTACTTAGGGAGTTAAGATTTTTTTTTTATTGCAGAAAGTTGGCAAACAAGCAAACTGCCCACCTGATGGTAAGTGGTAACAATCACCTATAATACATGTGGCTCTTGTGAGATTCGCAGTAAAACTGCAACCCCCACAAGAACCACAGTGTACGTTGCCAACTTGTGACACAAGATGTAAAGTCACAGTACCCAGTAATTTCACTGCCATATCTTACCCTTCAAACCGGAACACAGCAATGCAAGCACTGCTGCTTTGCGGCAGAAATAGGCAAGACGGAGGTACCTAAGCAGACGACCCTGGTACAGAGTCTCCCTCCAGTGAGAGGAAAGATTTGATTGTTTGTTTGTTTGTTTGTATTGAATAGGCTTCGAAACTACTGAACCGATTTTGATGAAAGTTGGTATAGGGATAGTTCGAGCCCAGGGGAAGAACATAGGGTAATTTTCTTACGCGAAAAAAATCCCACGGGAAAACAAAAATAACGCGGGCGAAGTCACGAGCGGAAAGCTAATTAATGTATAAATAAAAACCGGCACACAAACTTCTACATTGGATCCGGACTAACTACATATTTTCAGCTTTAACGTTTTTCTTTGCATTTCCTGTAAGACATTGCTTCTTGCCAAATTTCATGATTCTAGGTAAACGGGAATTACCTACTCTATCAGTTTTGATTCCTCCGTAAAATATGTAGCAAAATATCCGAAAATAGTTGACATACAATTTGATTCGTTCACGGCTTAAAGAGAACGTAAACTTGAGTAATCTTTACTATATATAGCAAGCGTTCTTGAAAAAAAAATATAAACCGACTTCAAAAACACTGAAAAGTTAAAAATAACATAAAAATATATACAGACAACACCACACTTCTATATTGAAGTCGGTGCCAAACGATGATCTCCTAGAAAGTCTTAAAATTTGTCACCGACTTCAATATAGAAGTTTGATGTTGTCTGTACCTATTCTTATGTTATTTTTAACTTTTCAGTGTTTTTGAAGTCGGTTTTTATTTGTGTAAAATATTTTTTATTTTTAACTTTTTAGTGAAGGAAATCATTTGTAACCGACTTCAAAAAAGGAGGAGGTCCTCAATCCGATGCATATGTTTTTTTTTGTATGTTACACGATTACGCCGCCAATTGTGGACCGATTTTCAAAATTATTTTTGTATTCGATAGAGTATACTCCAAGGGTGGTTCCATGGTCACCAAAATTAGGATCTGATGATGGGATCCCATGAAAATCGAGGGAAACGCTAATTTAATACCAGCTCACCTTTGGTGAACTGGTATTAAGTTAGGGTTTCTTTCACTAAAAAGATTTCTTTCACTAAAAATATTTAATTCACTAAAAAGTTCACCAAAGGTGAGCTGGTATTAAATTAGCGTTTCCCTCGATTTTCATGGGATCCCATCATCAGATCCTGACTTTGGTGACCTTGAGACCACCCCAGAAGTATACTCTATCAAATACAGAAAGAATTTTGAAAATCGGTTCACAATTGGCGGAGTAATCGCGTAACATATACACAAAACACGTTGGACACATTAAAATTTAAGGGTTTTCCTTGATTTTTATAGGAACTTATCATCAGATCCTGACTTTGGTGACCATGCAACCATCCTTGGAGTATACTTAATCGAATACAAAAAGAATTTTAAAAATCGGTCTACAATTGGCGGCGTAATCGCGTAACATACACAAAAAAACATACGCATCGAATTGAGAACCTCCTCCTTTTTTGAAGTCGGTTAAAAAAATAGTCTTGACAGACAGACAGACCAACGAAGTGGTCCTATAAGGGTCCCGCTTTCCTTCGGGGGTGCGAAACCTTAAATGGATCGCTAAATATGTTTGTTAGCGCAAAAATAGTTTTTTTTAAATATTTGTTCAATTCCGGTGAAGGTTAAAGGTAAATTGAGAAAATTGCTCCAGCGAAACATACCCCATTTCTCAAAGTACAATATTGACGTCAAACGGGTCAATCAAAAACTAGAACTTTGAGGGTATGTTCCTCGAGATTAATCCGAAAGCAAAATACATAATAACCCAACTATACAATAAGCTCATATTGTTGAACGATTTACAGTGGGACAGTAGCGAAATAGCGGGAATAAGTTTATAATACAAACTGGGGCCTTACCATGATCGCTTATAGCAAGGTTAAAACAATATTGAAAAAGAGACACCGCTCTTGCTGCGTATAGCGCCATCCCGCTCTCAGCGCGGTTTTAATCTTGTTTTGGGCGATCATGGTTGGGGGGCTGGATAATAAGCGAATATTACCAGAATTTTAATCAGGTTGCATTGGACGCGACCATCGCCGGTATGGCATTTTGCCTACACCAGTGTTAAATTTAAAGCTTCATAAAATAACTCGTAAGAGCATGTAATTTATTACAATATTGTGAAAACTTTTATGTAGATGTACTTTAGGTTGGCATTCAGTCGATTTCATTATAAAATTGTCAAGTTTATATCACATCAATTGTTTTAAAGATATCACAAATGGTACCTTTAAACAAACTTCATCATCACAACCACAGCTCATATACGTCCCCACCGAGGGGCTCGAGCCTACCCTATGTTAGGGTGATTAGGCCTTAACAACCACGCTGGCCCAGTGCGGATTGGTCGACTTCACATACACAATTGAATTTCTTCGCAGATGTATGCAGGTTGCCTCACGATGTTTTCCTTCAACGTAGGAGCGTCAGACAAATGTACATATAAAATTCGAAACGAAAAACACATTGGTACATGGCGGTCTCGAACCCCGGACTTCCCGATTGGAAGACAAGTGCCGCAGCGCTACCGACGCTCCAAAACAAACTTAGCATTATCGAATTTCAGTGAGAAATGAAGTGCTAGTGTGGATAAAACGGCTGTTTCCTCGTGGCTGTTGTATTGATAGAATAAAACAGCCTAGTGAAAATCAAAATATTCTATATTCAAATATGTAAAATCTTAAAAAATACTCGTATTAGCTTACTGTTAGCTTTTGTGTAGTATTGGAATTTAATTGTTTGTATATAAGTAATCGAAAAATCGAATGTGTTAGTTGTCTGTGGACACTTCATTGGTTTATGTATTGTAATAATGTTCATATATCTATATTTGTAACAGTAACTGTTTATGTTCCTAATAAAGAATAACTTCATAGAAAGCTCTTTTTAATCGCCCAATTTTTTTTTACGTACCACCCATGAGGTCTTTTAGCTGATCAGAAGAAGAATAGGCGCAAGATACTAAGCAGAAAGTAGAAGCTTAGCTTTATCAGAAATACCGGCATTTACATACAATAAATTATATCGTTACCACACATATAAATAGTAGTTTGTTTATATAAATAGCTTATATAATAACATTTCTTTACATTGTAAAGAGCGACGGCTACGAATTAACACCTAGCGTCGTCGGTATCATTCAAATTATCGTTGACCTTATAATAATCTTTACTCACTTTATTACATGCGCTTTAAAATTATGTAAAGCCCTTTGTGGAACTTTGTTGTAAAACGTGACACATTTCCCCATAAAGCTAGTAAAGCTGAAAGTGATGTCACTAGACTTTTACCATATAAGGTGTTAGAAATCCCGGAAAATTACCTTCCATTCGTTCCTCTAAAACCAAAACAATAGTCAAGCTAACACAGTAAACTTTTTACTGACTGTATAGACTGGTATATTTTAAACAAATGCAGCATGGCGGCTCGCACGCAATCACGCGCAATTGTGATGCAAATGGCTTCTATATTGCAGGCGAAACCGCGCGATGCGTCTGGCTCGTTCGTGACGTAAGCTTTAGCATTGTTATTGATTCTCATTGTGATAGATTTATCAAAGTTACTCAAATGTAGGAGAGAGCTTATAGCTTAATACGAATGCATTCAAGTCGCTTACCAGTCTATACCCGGGAAAGCTTAGTTCGTAGTTTCACTGTCAAACATTTGAAAGCAAGTTAACAAACACACAAACAAAATCATCATCAGCTCCGAAGATGAGCAAGCGAATGTATATTTTTTTTATAGTGGGCCTAGCATATAACTCCATTCCATCTGATGGTAAATGGAAGTAGAGTCTCAATGCAAAGATAGCTAGTGCAGGAGAGAGAACACACGCTGCACTAGCCACCCTCACCTTGCCGACCTACAAGGTGCTTGTTCACGCCTCTTTTAAAGGACCCGGGAGAGGAAGGGAATACGTGTGCTGACAGGTGTTTCCATTTTTAATTCTGCTACAAAGAAATGAGTCACCAAATTCCTTAGTTCGCATTGGAATGGTAGTCACAGTAAGACAGCGACAGCGCAGGCCAGCACGTTTACTTCTTTAAGAGAAAGGAGAGGTGCGATTAGTGAAAAAAGCTCTTTAGATCACTCACCGTGGAAAAGACGCTGGAACACGCTTAATGACGCAATATCACGAGGCAATTGCAGAGGTTCGAGGTTGTAAGTTACCTCTACATCACCAAATCAGCTTGTTGCGGGCTGCTGTAACCTATCCAAAGCATCGAGTACGTACTTGGCGGAGCCATCCCAAAGGTGCGAATATTCCACACGGAGGCGTACTTGCGTTTTGCATAGCAGCACAGCACGGTTGACCAAACGTGAAGAATCGCCGCACCTTTTTCAAGTCACCGAGTTTTCGTGAAGATGTAAGCTGTTTTTACCACGCGATCAATGTCTTTTGAATTAAGATTGCAGCGCACGTCCATACCGATCAGGGTGATACTGCTCTGCAGAAAGGGCGAAAATGGTGACTTTTTGCCGAGAACGCGCACACCTGTGTTTTTGTGGCATTGAAATCAACCAGGTTCGGCCATATCTGTCGCAGAATCAACAATTACCATAGCGGATGAGTGCTTGAGTGGAGGCTACGTTTGGGCAGGTAGAGTGTAGAATGTCCTGAACCAGGAATGGTGGTGACTTGCGTTATAGAGTTGAAAACGTAGAGACAGAAAAAGAACTGGACTGAGTAATTAAAGATGCCAAAAATTTTTGTCAACAGCCGTGGGCTTGCACGTCCAAAAGGAGAGTCATTACTAGAGTTGTCGGCGCTGTTACCTCTATCTTACTTTTTTCTACCGCCATGCAGCGGCAGATTTCGGTTTGAATAGTAGTATAGGCATTGAAACTATTGGGTACTGTGTCTTGACACCTTATGTCACAAGTTGGCAACGTACATTAAGGTTTTCATAGAGGCTGTACATTTGCAGATCTTACAGGAACAACATGTATTATAGACGACTGTTGCCACTTACCATCAGGTGGGCAGCCCGATTTTGCCATCTTTGCCGCATAAAAAAACTATGCCGTTACTTCTTGTCTACATAAATACAGAAATTTTACTTCAGAAAAATAACTGGAACCGTATTAAAATTATTACCAAGCTCCGACCGATAGTTCGTTTATCGCTTCTGCGATCTGTATACGTTAACTTACAAACTCATGGGTTTGTTTCTTATTTTATTACACCGCTGTCAGCTGCAATCCTTTTAGTGGTGGAACGCGGCCAGGCGTCATTGTGTTGGCACCGCCGTATCTATCCGTGCGGGTGAGTGTCGCCTCTGTGTGATTTAGGAAGTTAAATGACTGTTCATTACTACGAGTACTAAGTTTCGGAAGGTAGTGTTGGGAACTCAGTGTTTACAAGTTAATTGCATAATGATATATTGTATACTTCATTGCAATTTAAGTGTTGGTTGAAAACCAGCGCCAGACCAATGTTTGGCATAATGCTTAACGATTACCTTTTTGACGCAACCATAAAACTGGCTAGGTATTTCAATTCCCTAAATTACGAATTGGGTCTTGTGTGAATTGAATGTGTTGTATGGTATGAATTATTTATAGTTGTTGTCGTCCAATAAACATATTTTTGTGTTCTTTCTTTTTTTCACCTACACAATTTAGATATGGAGACTCGATTTGCAATTGGAGACCTTATTTAAGTCATACATAAACAAGTGCGAGCTTATCCTAACCTAGAGAATATAAAATATGATGGTCATGTCGATGTGGGAAGAGACATTTATTGGTATATTCAAATTTAATAAATTAAAATAAACAGAATTTATTTTCAATTGCATTTGTAAAATGCAATTGTTGAGGCCAACCTAGTAGGCATTCAAGATAGCTATGGCAAGTGTCATGAGAGCGTCGGTGGCGCTGTGGACTCGGCACTTGCCTTCCAATCGGGGGGTCGGGGTTCGAGACCCGCCATGTACCAATGTGTTTTTCGTTTCGAATTTCATATGTACATTTGTCTGACGCTCCTACGGTGAAGGAAAACATCGTGAGGCAACCTGCATACATCTGCGAAGAAATTCAATGATGTATGTGAAGTCGACCAATCCGCACTGGGCCAGCGTGGTTGACTAAGGCCTAATCACCCTAACATAGGGTAGGCTCGAACCCCTCGGTGGGGGACGTATATGAACTGTGATGATGATGATGATGATGATGGCAAGTGGCCTCGCTCTTCCGTTTTTACAATAACCAGAAAATTAATTTTAAATTAAACTACAGGTAACATATATCATTTATACGTAACACTTACATTTAAAAAAATAAAAAACACGTTTCTTTCTTTTCCTGTGTATTTGAGTGTGTGTCTATGTGTGTGCGCATATTATTATATGCATGTGAACGTGTGTGAGGGTGTGTGTGAATGACTGAGTATGTATATATTTGTGGAGTATGCATACTAATATCATTCATATACATACAATTAATAATTAGGTTTTTATATTTTAGGATGTTTCCCATTTCAATGTTATCAATGAAAAATAACCATTCTGTCACAGTTTCAAATTGCATGGTTTTAGTTTATGAATGCTTAATAAGGCATTAAACCTATTATAGATAATAAGCATGGCAATGTATTGCCGTTGTGCAAAAGCTGTTTTTATGCGACATGCTAATATCACCTCATTATTTCTACGTCGAGATGCAATGTATTGTTGTAAATGTGAAATTCTGTGCAGCTTTAGGATCTCTATTAGAATGTACAATTTCCTCACTGAAAGCAATGTAATGTATTGATTTGATCTTCTATAAGTCTACAGTGGGAAATCTATAAGGCTTAAAGTGTATAGCCTTTTCAGGCATCTTTGTGCACTTCAATGGTCAAAAACTTAGTTTAAGAGGCCACTCCCCAGACAGTAACACAATAATTATGTAAAAATTGTGCCAAAACAGTGTAAATTCGATTAAGTTGACCTCTACGCTCCTTAAAGATCCAGATAAGTTTTCGAATTCTTCTATTCACATATTCAGTATGATAATAGCAAGAAAGATTTTGGTTAGCAAGCACCCCTAGATATTTAACAAATTATACATTTTCGATATTATTGCAGTATATCAGATTCATAACAGAAGTGAATCTTTGCAATGCAGATTAGGAGTGAGTTGTGTTCATTCATTAATAGTAAAGCAAACATAATTTGTTTTGGCAGTATTGTGTGAAAGTTAGTTCAATTCATACCACGTCATCATTCATCATTCGAGGGTGAAAAAGCGAGCGTATAATTTACCACTGCCCTCATCCGTGCGCGTAGGTCATTACGCCTGTTGTGGAGATGCGAACGCAAAACAGCCTCATTTATTATATTTATAATAACAATATAAAATGGCGAACAGGTTCGGCGCCAAGTTGCAGCCAACGTAATCATGTTTTGGCGCGGTGCCCGCCCAAACTGATTCCTTCTGTATCGGATGCAGTTGTGTGCGGTCAGTCGTCGGTCATACTTTTTGCCCAATTACTGCCACAGTATATGGGGGAGCAGTTTGAGCTGATTGAAAAATGCGCTGGATACATAAAGGAAATTGAGTATTTGTTCGGCAAGCAAACGAGTACATAAAAATACCTTTTTAACCGACTTCAAAAAAGGAGGAGGTTCTCAATTAGATGCGTATGTTCTTTTTTTAACCGACTTCAAAAAAGGAGGAGGTTCTCAATTCGATGCGTACTCGTATGTTCTTTTTTTAACCGACTTCAAAAAAGGAGGAGGTTCTCAATTCCATGCGCATGTTTTTTTTTGCGTGTATGTTACGCGATTACGCCGCCAATTGTGGACCGATTTTCAAAATTCTTTTTGTATTCGATAGAATATACTCCAAGGGTGGTCCCAAGCTTAACAAAATTAGGATCTGATGATGGGATCCCATAAAAATCGAGAATAAACCATAAATTTATAGGTGTGTCCAACGTGTTTTGTGTGTATGTTACGCAATTACTCCGCCAACTCTGGATTGACTTTTTTTTTGTATTCCATGGAATATAGTCCTGGGGTGATCTAAGGTTACCAAAGTCAGGATCTGATGATGAAATTCCATGAAAATCGAGCGAAACCTTAATTTGGGTTTTCTCAATTCACTAAATAGATTTCATTCACTAAAAAGATAAAAATAAAAATAATTTTAAGACTTTCTAGGAGATCATCGTTTGGCACCGACTTCAATATAGAAGTGTGATGCTGTCTGTACCTATTTTTAACTTTTCAGTGTTTTTGAAGTCGGTTATTATTTTTCGTAAAATAATTTTTTACTTATTCAGAAGCTAATTGGGGAACGTATATAGAATACACTAGGAGACGCATTTTTGAAACAATAGAATTCCATTCAATTTGAAAAATCGCATTCGAATCGTAATTTTCGAATACGAATTTCCAAATTCACTATTTTTGATTATTCTTTTTATTTTACTGCTGCAACAAGTGGTCCTACCTTTTAAATTAATGAGTTAATGCGTACCGGTTTTTCTTTTTTCAGCGTAAAACGAAATCTTATATAGAATTTTCTTTTAATGATATCACGGGATTCGAGTGATTCAAAATCGTAAAAATTGGGAACAACAAAAATTATTTCACACGTGATTTGTATTCGTGCTCAAATTCAAGATTCACTTGTAATGATTAAAAAAACTGTTGTTTATTTGTACGTATCTTAAAGGAACCCCATTACAGGTAATTTTAGCATCATCAGGTTCCCACTTGTCTGTTTATTTACCTGTATTATTATTAAAAAGAAACTTGAAACAAAGTTATTCTCACTTCAAAACGCGCAGCTTGAAAATGGAATTCTAGCGCACTCCCCATTTTTCACTGTGTTCGAGGATAATATTCAAAATGGTTGCAGTATCGTATATCTTGCCCGTAATAAAATCGACGGATACGTTCGAAAATGGCGTGTGAAGACAACGAACTGCACGCTTACCCATATAAATTTGTGATAATGGTTTTTATTGGATGAGAATGATGTCGCTTATGAAAACATTTCATGTAGCGCTTTCCGCGGTACTCGAGAAAGATTGGTAGCAATAAATTCGAGTGATTTATTGTCATCGACTTGCTTTCCTTTGACTATTAGCATCATGTTATTATATTCTCTCTGCAGAAAGAACTTGTATGATTTCTGTTCTATTCTATCTTGAATTCTTGATGTGTCTCCTAGGTTCAACTTGATTTCCTTTTTGAATATTTTTTACTTGAATTGTTCTGAAACCATCTTCGCCAAGACGACGCGAACGGTTGCAATCGATCGACCAGTTCCACGGTAGATTGTTATTTTTTACAAACAATATAATTAAGTATATCTTATTAAAACAATTATCAAGATTATAATTCTGTATTACATTTAGGTGTCAAGATTAAGTTTTACCAGTGTTGCAGTTCTCATCTCGAAACCTAATCTTTTTTTGAGCAGGTCTAGCAAATGACGCCACTCTACCTGATGGTAAGTGAAAGGAGAGTCCAAATGTGAAGACAGCTAGTGCAGAAGGGACAGCACACGCTGCACTAGCCACTTTCACCGTGTTGAGCTGCAACCTTTACGTCTCTTTCAAAAAATAGAGATTATATTATATGGGACATAGAAAAAAGTCGATGACAACAAAGGCCAGTATCCAGTTTGTTTAGTCCTAAAAGGTAAAGTATGTTGTGATTAGCGAAAAAAGCTCTTCAGAACACTCATCTTGGTATAAACGATAGAATGTGCATAGTGACGAAAAATCTGTAGAGGTTTTGATGGTCTTAGGCTAGCTTGACATGTTTTCGATTGTACCTGTACGAAAAAGTGTGAAAGCAAAAGGTTTTGATAAATTTGTATGGAATTACATATTCACAATTGATAACGCAACATTAACCCGATTTTATACTTTCCACTTCATTTTACCTTTTATTATTTTAATGATATCTATAATTCATCTTCTTTTCCTCCATCAAACTGGATCTAATAATCCCATGTTACGTGTAAACATTAAGTAATCTATGCCCAAATAATGTTATTTTATCTGAATAGTCATACACGAGGAGGGAATATTTTAATTCTCCGTGAACTTTGCTGTTAGCACTCCACGTCGGAATGCAGTAACTCGATTTCTCTGGAAAACACAAACGTGAATCTTATAATAAGGAATTGAATTTTAAGCTGCTTGAGTCGTACGGCAGTGGTTACTTGGAAAAATGTCGCGCTGCTTGTCACGTTTGAAAGTTTTACGCTCTACAACATTTTCTCACCTGCTCCGGCGGTATCTCATATAGAAATGCCGGAGCGCTTGCGGCTTATAATGCAAGCGACAAGCGCTCCGATGCTTCTGCTACCAAACGAGCTTATCATTGTATAGTCAATGAATTTAAATGAATAATCGCGCTAGTTACATAAAGGTCGTATGTCACACGTTGGCAATGTGAAGTGGTGTCGTTGTAGCGGTTGTTGATTTGCAAATAATACAGAAACCACATGTACTGACTGTAGCCAGCTTCCATCAGGTACTTGCATAAGTTACACTAGTTGGACAAGTTTGTCAAGGTTAGAATTTGAAAAAATGATAAATAACTATGTACGAGTATAAACATCAAATTTAGAAATCATTACAGATTCCTTGAAAACTGTAATTCGTCATTTTTCAATTTATTTAGCATTTTAAAGAAAACGCAAAGTCACATTTAAAAAAAGGTTACATTTTTTTGAAATTATTGAAAAAGAAACAAAAAAAATATAAGGACGAAAGTGCCACTTAATCTTCTATAACCTTATTATTAAAAAATTTACTCCTTGGATCACCTCGGATTAGTTACTCCGTGTTTTTGACATAATAAGACAGCTGACATGGGTGGAAACAAGACAAAACACGAAGAAGGAGTAAATTTTTTATTAATAAGGCCGCTGGGGTTTTTGCGTGATACTTCACGAATTGTTGATTTGTCACAGTCGAATAAGTACAAAGGCAAATAAATACAAACACATAATATTAAGTTTAGAACTTAAACACATTAAAAAATACAACCAAAAACTAACTTTACATTCACGATATCTTTAGTTATAAAGATATATATTTTTAGTACACTTTTAATATTACTAGTTTTAATTTTGGTTGTTAAGGATTATGCCCGTATCTATCCGTATTATACGGGTAGATTATTAGTTAATCGCGGAATTAAGTAAGCGCTAGTCCGCTCGCGATAAAAGTTTTTTTGCTGTTGTAACATCTACCTAGTTTCTTCTATGCTACGCATTGATATATTTTAGACATATAGCGATTATTAAAAATAGTTTCTTAGGAAGACACAATATAACCTGTTCGTGAATCTGCTTTCGTTTTAGAAAGGTTGTGTTAGAATTCCCCAATGGGTGACACGAACACTGAACTTTTTTTTGAAGGGAATCATATATTTAAAACAACATTATTATCCTGACATAATATGTGATTTTATATGTGAGTTTGCAAGACCTAAAGAATGCTAAGCAGTGAAAATTTTTCAATTCCCGCTAGCTATCCTGAACGCTTGTCCCCTGTTCCACAGTTAACATGTTCACGCTTCCGACGAACGCTTTACACTAGACCCTGATACTTGCATCCCCCGAGGCTTCGCAAAATAACTTCTAGTGTGGAATTTTTATTAACCGTTATAGCCGGGTCTCTGCGGCGCAGGACTTCGCTTAATTCCAAGGAAAATATGCTGACAAAATTTCATTCTCAATATTTTAACAGCACGACCTCTTTGCTTAAAAGATCAGAGGTACTTTGTAGTGCATTAACAAGGATAGCCCTAAAGCAAACACAAAACCTACTGTGTCGCCACGTAACAAATATTTTTGAAATATTCAATAAGAATGTAAGTGATTAAAAAATTTCTTAAATAAATCTCTGAAGACTTTTAATGAGTTTGTATTTCATTCCTTTATATAAAGGAAATATTTAAGTCTATTATACTTATATTTAAATTCTGGAGTACTTCTATAAAAGTAATCTAATTTGTTTCCCGGAAAAAAGAGTTTGACACTAACAAAAGCACGTTGTTGTAGGTAATATACAGAAGCTGTTGACATTGTTAACTTGTTGAAGCAATCGAAATAACTACCTTGTTTTACCTTCGTAAAAAAAACTAGTAAATGTTTACAACTCCATCGGAACATCAAAGGGGGCACGCAACAAAACCGAAGCGAAATCAAAAGAGCCCAAAGCCACGGTACACTATTACCGTGCCAAAGCTGTCGAGCACGCACAGATTAAAGACCTACTCCGGAAAATTCTGAGAACTCTTTAAAAAGGAATCCGCCAGTTTGTCCACGTAACTTCTGTAAACTATTCCTTAACTTCAAAAGATGCGAGCAAAGGAGCCCCGGTAATGAACTCGGGGTCCGACGAAAAAGGGGTTTTTAAACAACTCATTGCTCCCGAATAACTTTTGTTTGTGATATATCTTTTTGTAGGAACTTTATTGTTAAGCGAAGTTGGAATGTCTTTTGGGCGGGCGGGCCTTTAATCAATTCTGATGTTGGAATCTCGAATGTTTTATATTAACATTGGTCTGATATAAATTGTGTTCGAAATACGCGTCCGCGGTGTAATACAAAGTATTTCATTATGAGTAAGTGGTAGTTACAACACAAAAAGCTTGAAGAATGAGGATTATTATATTATTCACTAAAGCTATGTGAATAATTCTAATGCTTATTTGAGAAGGGGAAAGTAATCATTTTGTAAATTCAATTGTTATTAATTTTATAATCAACCATGGTATAGTGGTTGAGGAAATGGTATTGATTCAGCGGACCGATTTCCCAGGTGCTTTTCTGCTTGGTTTGGTTGGGAGTAGTGCTTCTGAAGCCCGCCTGGCTAGGTACCACTGTCTTACATAATTTTGAGGCCATAGCAACGATGTTAGGCCATAGCATTAATTGTGGTCAAACAGTAAGAGGAATGGTAGTCAGATCCTCCGTTTTGAGGGGTCCAAGTGAACCTTGCCTTCCATCGACCTTATTATCTCTCGACACAATGGGAAGCTCTTTTTTGGGTAAAAAAAATAATTTTCATTTTCAATATTTCTTAGATGTGTGATGAGAGTTGGGAGTAGATTTTTAAAAAGAATGTGTATACCATTACCTATTCACGGCTTAGCAAAGAGACTTTAAGTAGGCAATTGTTGAGTTTCATCGTTGATTAATAACTTGTAAATTTTATTCCAGAACTTAATTATTCGCTACGTGAAATCCGTCTATTTGCGAAACGAATCGATATTTTATGCTGAACTATTACGGAGAGGCTTAAACAATGCCAACTGGTAAACATCTGTTCGAGCACCAACAAAATGGCCGTCGGCTCGTGTTAACAAACGTGTCGCGTATGTTTGAACTTTTACAGGCTCACAAAGGCAATCAGGGACACGAGCAACACAACATCCCGTCGGACCGCGAAAGCGCGCATCTGCATTGCTAATGCGATGGCTCCTGCCGTGCAAGTCGTACCTGGCGGTAAATGTCAAAGCCGTTGCGGCCGTTCCAGAACTATCCCTGGAGTGGAATTACCACTGTTCATATGTTGCACTAGCTTCACTTCCGCTTCTGTTCGCCCGCACGTATCACGGCACGCACACTACCGACTTTTTGTAGTTCCGATAATCGGCCCGGTTTCTCCTCCGATTCTTATGTCTGACAACGTATATATCATTCACGCATACGTCACGCGTATGTCGCTTTGCTGGTCATGAATTCAGCCAAGAGACGCTGTACCGGGGTCGTGTGCATGGGCACCTTCGTCTTACCTATTTCAGTCGCAAAGCAGCAGTGCTTGCACTGCTGTGTTCAGGCTTGAATGGTAAGATATGGCATTAAAATTACTGGGTACCGTGACTTTTCACCTTAAGTCACAAGTTGTCAACGTACACTGTTGTTCTTGTAGGCGTTGCGGTTTTTCTGCGAATTTCACTGGAACCACATGCATTATAGGTGACTGTTACCACTTACCATCAGGTGGGCAGTTTGCTTGTATGCCAACTTAACTGCAATAAAAAAAAATTTTTGACGTAATTTCTGTAGTCAAAAATCGTCGATAGTCGGTCGTGTGCGATCGCACTTAGCCCTTGTAAGCCTCAATTGAAGAGTAAATAAAGATCTCGAAAGCGCAACTGGCTCAAGTATCCTGAGCGAAGTTGGTTCGCAAGTGGTTCAAGTTAATAATTATTAACTGGTGAATTTTTCGTTGGCAAGCAGAATTTTTTATTAGTTGCCAGAATAATTGGATATTTGTGACTTTACTTGTTACTTAAATTGTATAAAACTTTGTGACTTTACTTGTATATAAAATTAATGAATGTATTGATAAATTAATACAATAAAGGCACCCCGACGAAATTTCAACTGCTTTGATGTAAGAAATCTGTAAAGATTTCATTATTGGATGTTGATACGATGTCATTAACAGTGAATAAAATTTCCGTCACTCCCGCCCGAGATGATTTTTTTTCTTGTAGTGATTTCTTAATTTTTGGTTACCTGTATTTTCTTAAGTGACCACTCAATTCTTCATAAGTTTGCAAATAAAATCTCCGATGCACAGTTGGATCTTTTTATCACAATTACTTGCTGTTAGACAATACTTAATCCCCAATACTTGGGGGGCGTAACATATCTCTTCTGCACCAAAATACCGAGTATTACATGAGCCGACACATGTCTTTTCTAAGTGAAGGAGCGAGAGAGGACACGGAAAAGAAAGGGAAAGTTTGTGCAAATCATAAAAAATCCACAATTTCTTATAATTTAATCCCAACAAAAACATAACATGTACAAAATGCATATGCAAAGTCTCGCAAGGCAGTTCAATTTTTTTCTTAATTAAAGTCATATTATATTATTATCTATGCTAATATTATAAAGAGGAAAGATTTGATTGTTTGTGTGTTTGTATTGTTAGATGCTTCGAAACCACTGAACCGATTTTGATGAAAGTTGGTATAGGGATAGTTCGAGACCAGGGGAAGGACATAGGGCAATTATTCTACGGGAAAAATAAGATGGGAAAGTTAGTTATAATGCAAACAAAGTTGCATACGGTCGGCTAGTTACCTATATCTTGAAAGATCAAGTCGGCTTACATTTTTTTTAAGTTGAGACTATATCCTAATTTCTGTCGTAAAATATTATGAAATCAATTGTAACCAAGTCGATTTATTCAGTTCATTCCTATCTATGGGCACGGCAGTTATCCAACCACTTTGTCAAAAATTGTTACCTGGTTAGTTAGCTAACAACATTTTATAGTAACCATATCAATACTTATTACCTTCATTTTTTACTTCTTTAATAAATAGAGTGACTTGGCAAACGCACACAGCAAAATAATCTACTAAGTAATTTAGGCTGAGGAGCAGGTGGCTGTGAGCGAGCCGGCTTTCATAACATTGTTAACCGAAGAAAAAACCACGATATCATTTGAGCGTTTTCATTTTGTCCGAATTAGTATTAAGTAATTGTAAATAGTAGAAACTGTTATTGTTAGGTCTATTGTCGAATTAGGGAAGTAAAAATATGGCGGTAAAGAGTTAGGTGAAATAAAAATAAGTTATACACATTGAAGACAAGTGAGGCGAAAATGCGATTTATTTAAGAGGATTGTGAAGCTGTAAATTTTTATACGAAAAGCGATAACGCTTTTCTCCCTCTACATAGTGTAGTGCTTTTTCTTGCTGAATTGTAGAAATATAGGGAAATCTTAAAGTTAAAGGAAAAAAAAACAAACTTATGCCTTTAGTCCGATACAAAATGAAAAACTTTATTCTGGTAGGTACATTGTTGTAATTCACTTATGCATAATGTTACTGAAGTAAACAAAATCCCTCAATGCAAAGCACTTAACTAAATCTTTAATTAATACAAGCCAAGGGCAGGATGGTTCAGGTTTGTTTGATCAATCTCGGCAGGTAAAAATCAGGTACAAATTGGGTACAAAACTATAAAATGAGGGGCAATAAAGTACACCAACAAATAGTTATAGGTTTCTCTTTTTTTTTTTAAATTAGTAGCTTTCTCCGGAGCGGTTGTTAGTAGATCATACCTTCGATGCTAAGTTTCTGCGATCACGGGTCAGAGATATAAAATTCCAGTTTCTTAGATTATTCTCTGTTTCTAATATTACTTGTGTAATTCCACAGAATTCCTCCTTGATACTAGGTTATTTTGTTATGGTTTCTAGCTGTAAAGTCAAGCAGCGGAGCCCTACGGCCTCCGGTTACTGCCCTGGAGATTCATAGCACAGTGTTAGGTTAAAAAAATATAATTAAATATGCCTATGATCTTAGGGTCAGTGGGTCTAACACTGAGTTCTGAAGGAATCCCAGTCAATACATTTGAATTTCATGTAATAAACATTGCAAGTTACATAATTTTCAATGAATTGTCAAAGTTTCTTATTGATCAGTTAATAAAAAGGACATACGGAGGGGAGAGCACCTATTTTTTGTATAATTATTGCTATTAATAAAAAGAAAACAACTTAATTTGTGAGTTATTTGCCAAAGAAGGATGTGAAACTTAATATTGTGAAAATTTAGAATTTAACATGAAATTCGCAAGTGTTACTCAATATATGCATTAATCCCACTAAGATGCCGCTTACTATCAGGTTTTTTTTAATGAAATAGGGGATGAAAAAGGCGAATTTTGGAAATGTAATATGTTTGATTTAATAATCAATTTACCCACTAATAAAAATAAAATTAACAAAATCTGTTTAAAATCGTGAAATATAGTAAGTTAATTAGATACCTTAGTGTGGGCGGAGTATTATCTATTGATAAAATTTATTTATCCAACTAATTCAATGAATCGCGCGCCGGCGATTAAAAATATGATTTTCCTGAGCTTTTGCTCGCCAAACTGAAAACGAAAGTAACTGACTTTTGAAATCTCACTGTAGCTTTTAAAATTAAATGCACCCGGAAAACAGGAGAAATACCTATGGATTTTCTTCCCAGAAATTAAGATTTGAAATACTTACTGTTGGCAAATCAATAACAAATTACTTCGGTCGATGTCTCACAGACTAGGTATCCAGTTCCGAGATCATAGCATAGACGCGTTCACAGACTACGGTGAGATAGTGCGCGTTCCATTTACGCACATACTAGAATCGAGGTCCGTTCACCAAATGTTAAGCGTCGTATTGGCGACGGAACCTTCCCTAAAACCAAATTCATTTCACAACATGTGTGTCATGATGTGTCAAGTCAACATACGGATCTTTCGAAATTCTACAATATGCAATAAGTATTTCCAGCCAAAGTTATAAGTTTGGTTGGAAAACAAAACGTAATGTAAATTAACCATAAACAAACTGTGAATGCTTTCCAAATTCTATTCGACGAAACCATAATTATATGATCTGTAGCTTTAAGTGTATTTTATTATGATATGTCTAAAAATGATCAAAACAAACGGTCTAAATGTCAAAGTCCGAATTTTGAGAAAATCACCCCACCTAAAGGGAAGCACGGGATTTTGGGCGAAAAAAAACAATCTTTGTAAATAAGGCCAGGATAAACGCGAGATTTATTTTGTTTATGCAAAAATTAAATAATGACCAAAGATAATTGTAAATGTCACTGACGTGACGTGAAACGACATTGACGTTGACACTTGACATTGATATTGTGAAATTAATTGACAAAGTTGTTGTAATTATGATTTTAGTTGTGAAATTTGTGTTAAAACTACAGTGAAACCAAAGTGTTTTTGCAAAATTAGTGTTTTATGAAAAAACGGTGTTACAATAGTCCAATTTTCATAATTTTTGGAAATGTTGTAGATATACGAGTAATGAAGATCTAGGTTTGTACGTTTTGATTTGAAGTAATATTGATCAGAATATAAATTATTATCTATATTTTAGACTCAAAAAGTACCTCGAGCATTTTTATCATTTTTTCTCTAAGTTTTACTGAATTACCAAAAAAGCAAAACGGATAAACATAGACTAAGGTATACTGAATCTAATGAGACCAAAAGTTTCTAATTTCGTAAAGGTTTCGGGGGGGTAAAACCGTTATCGCCCGAAACAATATTTCAATAAGAAATGTAGGCACTTGCCTCGGACTTTCAACTTTAAGCGGTGTGCAACAAACTGCATTTTTGAAAGTGCATACTCGAGTCATGAATTGGCACTTCACAATCCTCTAAATTATGCAAAAAAATGTAGGCGTAAAGTTTGTGTGTCACTTGCAATTAGGACTATAAAAATTTCGGTGATCCAATATAAGTATACCGCTTAAAACTCATCAATACGGATTGGTAATCTACTCCTCAGCCATATTGGTAATTTGTCAACATAACATTACTTCAGCTGTTGCTCTGCTGAACTTAAGCCTCCAATATGTCTCCACGAAGATCGGCCTTACTCGCATTTAACGACTTCCCGCGATCTTCATGCGATCACCTGGCCATCTTGGTCGGGTCTACCAACTTCCGCTTATGGGAAAAATTATAACTTTTACAACAAAGTTCTGCAAAGTGTTACTGATTTGACTTGTCATTAGCTTAAAGCGCACTTATGATTGAAAAAATACTTATGATTAAGTGCAATTTGGGAGTCATTTGGAGGACAAAGACAAATTGGCGAGCAAAAAGCTGGGTGTCCATAACAGAGCCAAGCAGTACTTCACTCCAAGTCAGCGGCTAAGGCTTTATAAAGCAAAAATTCGGCCGCATATGGAGTACTGCTCGCACCTCTGGGCGTGGGCAGGAGCTCCCAAATATCAGCTCGACCGTCTTGACTCCCTGCAAAGGCGCGTGCGTGTGTAATTGTGCATTTCGCATCGTCGGTGAACCCCAATATCACGGCCTCAATGGAGACGCTGGAGCAAATGAGAGACTTTGGTTCTCTCTGTGTGTTCTATCGGCTCTTTAACGGAGAGTGCTCTGAGAAATTGTTTACAACAGTGCCCTTTTCACCTTTTTACCACCGCACTACCCGCCATCACAGTAGAGTTCATCCGTATTACCTGGAACCGATCTCGTCTAGTAAGTTCGGTTTCAGCATTCATTCCTTCTACGTACGTGTAGGCTCTGGAATAAACTCCCAGCTGCGGTGTTTCCTGAGCGCTACGATATGTCCTACTTCAAACGAGGCTTAAGAAGAGCATTTATCTTCAGGTGCTACCTTCAGCAATAAAAAAAAGTTACCTATTATAAAGTCAACGACTATTCAAATAGTCATGAAATAAATACATATTTAATAACAAATAACATTATAAACAGGAATCAATTTGGATTCCAAAAAAATAAAAATACTTCTCAGTTACTGTCTCAGTTTACGGACGAGATTAATTGTTACCTTAATGATAAAAAGCATGTACTTACCGTTTTTGTTGACTTCAGCAAAGCTTTTGATACCTTAAAGTATAACACGCTATTTAAAAAGCTACAACAAAATGGCATACAAGGACCCCTTCTAGACTGGTTCAAAGACTATCACAAAGGTAGACATACGATGGTTAATGTCGCTGGGCATCTAAGTGATGAGATACCAACAGAAGAAGGCACGGCACAAGGATCAATAATAGCCCCATTAGAATACCTAATATATGTGAATGACATGTGCAACATATTCAGTGGAGCGTCGGTGTATCAATTTGCTGACGATACCTGTATTATTACAGCGCACGAGACGGTCCTAGAAGCACAAATAAATATGCAGCGTAACTATGATGCACTGTGCAAATGGGCGCATGACGTCGGGCTCTCAATAAATGCGCAAAAAACAAAGTTGATGCATATTCACTCACCTTACATAAAACGTAACGTTACCCCGATTGTTATAGCCCACGATCACCAGTGCATGCATGGTGCGCAACTTAGAGACATATGTAAATGTAAACCACTAGATCGAGTCCAAAAACATACATACCTAGGCTTAGTCATAGACCAATTTTTCAACTGGCGCGAACATGTGAACCATGTATGTAATAAGTTAAGATGTATACTGTCAAAGCTAAGTATATTAAAATATAAACTGCCGTACAATATACTTAGGATGATTTATCTATCACTAGCCCACACTGTTATCAATTACAGCATAAGTAGTTACGGACGTACATATAAATCCTATCTTGATGACATATATAAACTACAAGTAAGGCTCCTAAAAGTTATAATGCCAATAAACAAAAAGGAGACCTTCAGAAACAACGAACATAAACTATTTAAGTACTGTAAAATTTTGAATGTATATAACATGGTGAAAATGGAAGTTATTTGTCAAAATTATGATTATATTCAAACATTAACAAAGACAACTCGTCCAGGAAAACTTCGGAACATCTCTTACCTACCCACATTTGTCTTACCGAAATTTAGTAACAACTATGGCAAGAGAACAGTGCAATACCTGCTACCGGAATTCCTAAGCGAGTTGTCTAAGGAGGATCTCAACACTTTGTTAAATTTAGAAAATTATAAAAGTAGGTTAAAACGTTATTTATTATCAAATTAAGATTAGTATAGGTTAAATTAGATTAAGCAGTCTAAAGCGAGGGTCACTTCCTGAGCATAAACTCCATTGGGAGTTTTATCAGAGAAGTATATTTTTTTTTCCATTTAAGTAATATTATTTGTACTGAATAACAATAAAAAAAAATGCCAATGTCTCGTCTTGTAGATATTTTTAGTTATAATGTAAATAAATGTTATTGTGTTTAACTATTTATGTAAAAATATTGCTGTGTAACGACATAATTTATTGTAAGTATTGTTACTTCTGACGAAGCTGATAAGTTGCTTGTGCCTATTTTTCTTATCAGGTAAAAGATGTCCTGAATGGGTGGTGGTAAAAAATTTGGACAATTCAAAAGAGCTGTTGGGTACGTCGAGACGAGACGTCGACAGGACGTCGAGAGTGCATCGGCACAGATGGAGCAGCATTATTGTCCCCTGCCCCTGATGATTGAGTGCTGAAAATTCAGCACTGAGGGGTGGAATTGTTGGGTACAGAATATTTTTATATGTGTATGTAGTTTAAGTAATTAATTGTGTCTTTTCGGGTAGATCGATTATAAAAATTGTTCACTCATTTTAAGGGTAAATCAATTATTATATTTATTTTCTTTTCCTTAATTTGGACGGTATATTGTAAATGTTGTTCCTATGATAGCTATAAATAGCATTATTGTAAAACTGTTGTCGCTTTCGTTTCCTACCGACTGTGCTATACGTGTGTCTCGAAGCAAATAAACTTCATTCGCTTTACTATCGGAAATCTCATTTCATCAGCCGCATCCGTTACAAGAGCTTTTTATTAAGACATATTTGAATAAAAAATATTTTGATTTTGTTTTTATAGATTTCTGCAGTGTGTCAAGTATTAGAGGTCTTCTAGAGTCTCAGCCGTGATAAGGAAACCATCTGCAATAACTGCAATAGCCAACTCCTTTGTTAAAGAGTCCTCCACCACCTGACGATCACATATCATCTGATGAGATGAATGACATGGACGTTAAAAATATAATCTCACGTATGCAATAGATTTGTTTACGACACAAGCCTCCCTTCTGTTAAATTGAAAGCGCCAATATTTATATTTGTTTCGCAGTGTCAGAATTGAGGCGGCCGAATGTTGCGGCCGAGTTTGCTCAGCCAACGATAGTGATTCCCACTCGAACGAACAGCAGGCGGGGACATTCCCGCCGCGCTTTGTATTTACTCCATGTTCAACAAACTCGAACACCTCACCCGAGGAAGCTATTCGAAATATTTAATATCGCCGCTGGGATTCGTGGTGAGCGCAATAAATTTGCACCCGCGTGAAATATAATCGTGGCTCCGGTGTATAATGCTCCTCGTACTCTTTTCAAAACGGAACAGGGAGGTAGTTTACAAGACAGATGGCTCCTCCAGAGACGCTATAGTTGTTTAAATTATAATTGCTCGGTAAATTAATATATGACCTTGCCCGAAGCAGGTTTCTGTTGCAAAAACTCACGGCTCGCAAATTACGCGTTTCATTCGGGGTTTCTTAATGATTCGCATTTACAAATAAAGTCAGCGTCCTAGATTGCGACACAGGTAATTCAACGTCGATGTGAAATAATAGTATGTCATGACTCTTGAGCTAAATGATTTATCGTTATAATAAAAAATATACGTACACACCTTAGTCCTTGACTTCTTACAGATAATAATATGTTTATACGGCTGAATGCGCGTGTTTACAAGCACATTAAGCAAATAAAAATAGATATCTTAAATAGATCTTAACAAACAGGTCATGTGAGTACCCTGGTGATTCTTTTGATGCGCGAATGAATTGTTTTCTTGAATGATCTCAGGAACTACCGATTCAAAGCGATCGTGATAGATATTTTCTTAGACAATAACCCCCTCAGGACTCTTATTCTAGTCTACCGTTTTTTTACAGTGAGTTTAGGCCATGATTTAAGATTGAAAATCACTGAAATTTCTCCCGGAAAATGAATAAATTTTCCAAATTATTTATTACTTTTTTCTAAATTTTCTGGTGTAATATTAACTTAGTTAATGTTTACAAATCATATTCTGTAAAAAAATATTTTACAAAAAATAAAAACCGACTTCAAAAACACTAAAAAGTTAAAAATAATATATGAATAGGTACAGACAACATTACACTTCTATATTGAAGTCGGTGCCAAACGATGATCTCCTAGAAAGTCTTAAAATTTGTCACCGACTTCAATATAGAAGTGTGATGTTTTCTGTACCTATTCATATATTATTTTTAACTTTTCAGTGTTTTTGAAGTCGGTTTTTATTTTTTGTAAAATATTTTATATTTTTAACTTTTTAGTGAATGAAGTCTTTTCAGCGAAAAAAACCCCAATATAATACCAGCTCACCGAAGGTTAAATTAGGGTTTCCCTCACTTTTTATGGGATCCCATTATCAGATCCTAATTTTGGTGACCATGGAACCACTCTTGAAGTATCCTCTATCGAATACAAAAAGAATCTTCAAAATCGGTTCATAAACGACGAAGTTATCCGCGAACAAACATAATAAAACAAGCATATATACGGTCGAATTGAGTAACCTCCTTTTTTCGAAGTCGGTTAAAAAATAACATAAAAAATAAACTTCGCAATGTAAATCGTGTTACGTTTCAATATACTGCGCGCGGAATCAGCTGTTTGGGTCATCGAACGTCAGCGCACGGTTGAGCGGAACAAAAATGATGCCGGCGCATCATACATTGCGTAGCATGAACAAAAATTAAAAAACGAAAACTTTTCGGGATATTAAATATCGATAAACAAACAATAACATTGGTCTAATCTCACCGTTAAAAGAAATGGTACACCGTCACTTACACCCGGTATATCATCACTGACGATAATTTTGGAGATGCTTATATTGTTTTTGTACTTTAATCTACAACGTTTCATATACTTAAAATCTAATATTCAAAACATTTTTTTTAGATTTTTCTGATATAACCTATTTGTTATATCGATTTACTCAGATAAAGAAAACAATAACAGTAGCCTTGTTGAATTTCAACAACACCTACCATACTAGATCAATTTAGTAAGACACGAAACATATTGTCGATTTTGACAGTAAATAACTACGATGCGAGCCAAACTGCTGTGATGGCGACTCGTCAGGACTTCACAAACAAACACGACATGCTAATGAACCAAACCTTGCTTACACAGCTACGAACTTTAGCGCAGCCAATTTCATAGCTCATCAGCCCAACATGAAGGTTGCGTTCGATTTGTAAACGTAAACAACATTAACCTTTAACGACCCACCCTTATCCTCGAGGTCTTCAAAAGGCGCCCCTGCTTGATCAATCAATTTAAACTTTTCAAGGACCTGCTCCAGTGAGCATGTGTGCTACAAAGCAGCCGAGCTAAGCTTATTGGAATGCAAGCGTGGTGAACAATAAAGGGTCTCATTAATTCACTTACCTGCCTGTAATTAAGACGTTAATCAGTGCATGTAGCGTTAGTAATTCTGAGCGGGAGCTTAGGTTGGCCGATCATTGGTTATCTATGCAAACAATATAATAAGTGGATGTTTTATACAACTAAGTTGGCAAACAAGCAAACTGCCCACCTGGTAAGTGGTAACAGTCACCTAAAAGTCCCGGTACCCAGTAATTTCACTGCCTAAGATATGGCAGTGAAGCTACTGGGTACCCTTCAAACCAGAATACAGCAATGCAAGCAGTGCTGCCTTGCGGCAGAAATAGGTAAGACCGAGGTACCAAAGCAGTCGACCCGGGTACAGAGTCTCCCTCCGATTAATAATGGTTATACGAAACGGTATGACGTGGAAAATAGCTACAGTCGCTTATTGTACATCTGGTTTCTCTAAGACTTCCAAATCTACACGAACACCAATGTCGTTCTTTGATGGTAACGCCGGCCGCTGCAGCATAAATTGTGTGTGATGATAACACTCCCGTTTATAATACCTACTGCTGAGGATGAAGGATTCTTAAGTGGATGGCAAAGAGACTCGACTATATCAACTAGACAAGTAGACTTGGCGTATCATAGAAGAAGTGGGATCTCTTTTTTTAACACATTTTCACACACACTTACATTTCACACTAAACAATTGTCAACGAACTAACTAACACTCTTTACTTCTCGACAGTACTGCAGAATCTGTTCCTCTATAGCATCGTGAACAAGAGGTCTATAAATGGTCGGATGAGCCAAACCAGTTTCAACAATACGAATCCGAATTAAAAACTATGCAGACACCTACAGCTAGAAAATTCTTTGTTCTACTTTAGTCATAGGTGGCTTAAGAAAAACCCGTCACATCGTCCCGGTATCCCAGGCCCATATTCCGTCGTCCTAAACAAGAGCAAATACATTCATGATACGGGAAGTGATCGCAGTACCGCGCATTAATCGCATTAATGAATGTGCCAGGGTGTAATGTGCTCGGATTGCCTTAAGCGACGCTATGTAGGTTTACTGTCATAACTTTAATGGCTCTGCATTATGCTGCATTATGTCCGGTAACCGGAGTATGATGGTCAAGCGACGAGGTACATTCCACTTTTATGTTTTAAATAAATATAAATTTAAAAGAAGATAGCTTCATATATTTAATGGTTAAACAAACTTACCTTTGTGATGTTTGACCATAATTATACGAGACGTTGCATCCGAAGAGATTTATATATTAACCAGGTAGTCCACTTTCCAATGTACCGGGCACCAAGCACAATTTTAGAGCGAAGACATAAAAATAAAAAGATAGGTAGGTAGTTTTAGTATTATTCACCCGCTCGAGCGACGCCACGCCGTTTGACTCATTCCTTCAGAGCAAAATTTCTCAAAAACATTGGGTATTTAGGTATTTGCAACACAGAAAATAATGGGTACGGAGGGAGTATAAATCTCTTCGGATGCAACGTCTCGTATAATTATGGTCAAACATCACAAAGGTAAGTTTGTTTAACCATTAATTATACCACGACGTTGCATCCTCGAGATTTATATATTAACCAGGTAGGATGTTTAGAGTATTTTGAGAAATTTTTGATTAGGAGAGAGAAAAAAAAATAGTTTGTCGTTAATTCGGTATAAGTTGCCATTTTTTTTTAAATAGTAATTTATAACAAAATCTAAATCAGTAATTTAAGAGTTTTACGAGTATTACGCATGATAGAATCTTGATAAGAATTTCCAAGGCACAGAAAATCATCTAAATAATTTATAATAGTAAACTCAGCACTTCTAAGATGAGATAAATGGGTTTAAAAAGCTTAGTGAAAATGTATGGAGCTGAATCAAGTGCAAAGGGAAGACATTGAAATTCATAAGTTATTTGCTCAAATTTAAATCCAAGATAATGTTTCGACGATTGATGCGTAGTGACAAAAAAATAGACATATAAATCAATGAACGCCATATAACAGAATTTAGACATCAGCTTAATAGCCGTTCGAATGTCGTCCATTTTAAAAGGCAACTCTGAACAAATTTATTGAAAGGTTTGACAATAAGAATAAATCTGTTCTAATCCTCAGGTTTACGCATTGTAACACCGTTTATTCTTGAAATTTTATTAAACACAAATTTTGCAAAAACCCTTTGGTTTCACTGTTGTTTCTACACAAAAATCAAGACTTTTTTTTTTAAATACAGCAATTCTTTGTCAATTAGTTTCAAAATATCCTTAACAACGTCATTTTTGCACGTGACAATTGCAACTACCTTTGATCATTGTGCAATTTGTGTATAGACAAATTTAAAGAAAATAAATTTGACATTCACTTAGTCCGTTTGTTTTGATAACTTTTAGAGACATTTAACAGAACATATTTTAAATTAATAGATCATACTAAATGAAGACATTTAACATGAGACATATAAATTGATAGACATATAAAGATTTTCGTTGAGTACTTACAGTTTTTAAAAGCGTTTACATTTTTGTTTATTGTTAATTATTCATGACCTTCTGTAATTTTCAACCAAACATTCAAAACTTTTACCTAGAATAACTACTCATTATATATTGTACAACTTCCAAAGTTTCATATGTTGACTGGTGACGGTGATAAGCGATAAGTCCGTCCTTAACACATCTTGAATCACAATGAGAATTTCATATTGTGGTAGTATGGGTATGACGTCGGTGGCGCTGTGGACTCGGCACTTGCCTTCCAATCGGGAGGTCCGGGTTCGAGACCGCCATGTACCACTGTGTTTTTCGTTTTCGAATTTCATATGTACATTTGTCTGACGCTCCTACGGTGAAGGAAAACATCGTGAGGAAACCTGCATACATCTGTGAAGAAATTCAATGGTGTATGTGAAGTCGACCAATCCGCATTGGGCCAGCGTGGTTGGCTAAGGCCTAATCACCCTAACATAGGGTAGGCTCGAGCCCCTCGGTGGGGACGTATATGAGCTGTGATGATGATGGGTATGATTCCTTTGCCAATACCTTGACCTTAGAAAAAATGGCTCCGTAATTTTATATTTACTAACGAAGTTTTCTGCGTGCATTTCATTTAAGAAAAATAACGAAATAGTTTCGTTGGAATTTACTACTAAGTGCACGCGACCTTCGAGGTTTTGTTTGCAGCTCGAGATCAAGACTCTGCATACGCAATACATAGGTATAAATGATAAGGATTCGCTGAACGATTCATCAATTTGTTATAATTATTTCAAGTACTTACGCCAATTACCAAGGTACCTAATATATTTCAAAATTACTTGAATTTTTTTTTAATGATTTAGAACATAAATTTATAAACTTTTTTTTTGGTAACTAGGTATTAGGCTTCTTTCAAGCACATTATATTCTCCAAATTCGTATTTTAAATCCCCTATTTCATTAAAAACCCTGATAGTAAGCGGAATGTTGGTGGATTAATGAACAATATTTACACATTACATGTAAAGTTCCAGATTTTCACCATAGAAAGTTTCTGATCACTCTCCGGCAAACAACTCACAAAGGCTATTTTCCTTGAATTAATAGTAGAAGTTGCACACAAAATAGGTAGGTGCGCTCTCCTCCATATGTCATTCCCACAATCCAACAAATAAGAAAATTTTACAATTTATTTTTAATTATGTTTGACGAACCCAATGTTAGAGCCCCTGACCATAAGATCGTTAGGCATGTTTACATATTATATTCAACCCCACACTGTGCTATGAATCTCTAGGACAGTTCCCATAGGGCTTGACTGCCTGACCCTTCAGTCGAGGAACTAAGAAACAATTAATATAACAAGGAAGAATTCTGTGAAATAACATATCTAAAACATATAAAATCTAAGAAATTGGAGCACAGCATTAGCACCCGTGATCGCAAGAACCTAAAGTCGAGGATACGATCCACTAACCATGCACCGCTTCGGGGAACGCTAATCACTTAGTTTACTTCATTGCACAGTTTTGTTTTCAATATAAATGACAGCTTTATGAGTTTGATACCGAGATTGATAAAAAAACCTGAACCTTGATTATATAGTTGCACTTTGATTATATAGATTTCTGTATCTATTATAATATAGGTACCTGATTCTCTCTAATTTAACTTACAACTCTAAGGATATGATTGTATCTGGCTATTATTATGATGGCTGGCTTATGATTGTATTGTTATCCTATGCTTATGCATAAGAGAGCTGTTTGTAAACAAATAAAGCTTATTATTTTATTAAGTCAAGGATTAAATTTGTTTTCTTTCCCAAATTTTAATTTTCAACCTAATTTTGACAATTAGCAAGAAAAAAAACATTACAGGTAGGAAATATGTTAGACATAAATTGATCTAATCCGTCATTGTGTTGTCTTACTGCTCCCATTTCATAACGTAATGTCACAATATCTGACTGTGATAAACGTGAACTTATAGGTAAACATCTTTGAAATACTAGTTTGTTAAAAAGAATTTTGTAATCCACTTTACCCGTTACAAATTCTTATATAACTGGATCGATAGTTTTTTTTTTCAGGTGTGAATAAAATATTCTCATTTACCAGAATAATTATTACGTTTTACCGGCTTACTTTTTTATATTTTGATTGGCGCCTTTGGTCGAGACTTCATTGTCTGATATCGATCTACTACAGGTGTTTTCCTCGCAGACTAATGGTACGACGAGTGACTCCTCGCCTAACCTCGTCTCTGCGCGCGTGGCAGTTGACGCGGTGGGGCTTTCCAGTTTCCCTGCTGGCTGACTAAAAGCTTATTAGAAGAAGAAGTTCTCGTAGCTGGAACTTTCTTGACTTGGAGTCCCGATGTTTCTGCTGACTTCGATGCTTTAATTTTATCCGTGACTTCTCGCCATAGAGAAATGAATCACTTCGTACATCTTCAATCTTTTTAAACTTTTAATGTAATGAATACATTATTAATTTCCTTCGATTAAGCGTGTTTTCATAATGAAGGTCCAGTATAAGCTGATTTCTTCGAGTAACAAAGCAGTGATTTCGGGATTCAATTTGGGTGTTTTAACTAATTGAAAGTTTTCATGTATGAGGATATTGCCCACTTACTCTTTCTATTAATCCTTATTTAAGCCTCCGCACAATATATGACCCCAACGTTCAGAGATTTCATTCTGGTTTTTTGTTCCGAAACCCTCCTATTTCCTTTTTGAGGTCCCTAAGACCTCTAAATTATTCTCAAGCAAACTGGTTGCTGGAGGGTCAACATCATTTACAAGTACCTGAGAGCTAGTGGATGGTATGGGACACTCGGCTGGTGCTTATGATGTCATCACCTGTACATTACTAGGTTGTTCCTTGAATCACTCACTAAAAATCCCGTGTATGTGAACAGACTGAAGCCAATTTATCCTCCTTATGGATTTTTTTTTAATTTTATTTAACAAAATGCATACATTATAAACATAAACACCAAATTATTGAGTAGTTTGTCGGCGAGTCACATTAGCAATATTCTGCGAGGCGAGTAATATTCTGCGAGGCTATCCTCAGCCTGTGAGCATTCCGTTGAAAAAATAAACTAGGTCATGATCGTAACATGACACTAAGTATTGTTATGGAGACCGTGATCGCGTCACGGTACTAATATAGGTAATTATATGACCAAAAGAACATGACTACGATCGCATCGTAGTACTTACTGTGCGCGACTATGATCGCATCATAGTTCCAAGGCACACTGTTCTATAAAATATAAAGAAATAATAACATTCTGTTAAAAAAATAAGCTAGGTCAATATCGCATCATGACCGTGCTGTGATCGAGACCGTGATCGCGTCACGGTACTAATACAATAATTATATGACCAAAGAACATGACTACAATCTCATCGTAGTACTGTGCGTGACTATAATCGCATCATAGTTCCAAGGCACACTGTTGTATAAAATATAAAGAAATAATAACATTCTGTTGAAAAAATAAGCTAGGTCATGATCGCATCATGACACGAAGTGCTGTGTGTGGTTGAGACGGTGATCGCGTCATGGTACTAATAAATATGACCAAAAAACATGACTACAATCGCATCGTAGTTCTGTGCGTGGTTATAATTGCAGCATAGTTTCAAGGCACAGTGTTCTATAAAATATAAAGAAATAATAACACTTGAACACGTGTAAGCAAGGCGTGTTTCAAAGTGCCAATTCACGGTTAGTTATTATGAATGAATGCTTGAATAGACATTTATTTGGTACCAAAAACTACAATACACAAGGTAATAAAAAATATTAATATATATTCAGATAGATTTTAGGCCATATAGCATATGCCGCTTGGCATATGCAAAGTCACAGAGTGCTTTGATGCTCGTATTCTGCGGATACCATTTTATTTAACACTGCATATAGCATATTCTCTAAGTTAGGCAATGCATAAACAACAAAGCGCTCTTTCCTGCTCAATAAATTTCAATAAAATAATTAGTGACCTAAATATAATCAACTGATTCGAACAAACACGAAATAAAGTCATGCTTTCAACGAACGAAATGCAAAGATGAGAACGTATCTATTAATAGTACAATATAATAAACGATAAACACTTACATTTAAAACTTACATACTTCCAGTACTACTCGTATCAGAATGTACATTTCACTTCATTAAAAATGGCAATCGGTCGTAAACACAACCATTTTTTGCCAAACTCAAGTTTTGGATAAAACACTGTTTTTGAGTTTACTTTTTGAAAAAAAAGACCAAATGTGTCCCAAGTATATTGTTTTGGGTTACGTTTTCTTTTACCCATGTTGGTATCTATAACAACTATATAACAAACTAAAAATAAAGTTATAAAATAATAAAACTTTGATCTTTAATATTTCGATGCTGTGATGCCCGCACAAAGAAAGCGAATGAGTCAAACGGCGTGGCGTCGCTCGAGCGGGTGAATAATACTAAAACTACCTACCTATCTTTTTATTTTTATGTCTTCGCTCTAAAATTGTGCTTGGTGCCCGGTACATTGGAAAGTGGACTACCTGGTTAATATATAAATCTCGAGGATGCAACGTCGTGGTATAATTATTGGATACACTCAACACAATGTAATCAAAGTTTGAACATTTATTACTTTTACAAAGTAGTGGACTAGAATATACAGAAACAAAATGTTTTAAAATAAAGTCGTACAGAAGATACCTATACTACAATTTATTATAATTGTATTGGCAGTGTAAGAATTTAAAAATATACAATAGTTGTTATGCCTCAGAAGGCATTTTAAACTGAACTCTACCATTGTTTCGGTTTGAACAAAACAGAACAAAAACGGAGAGTCAAGAACATTAGTATTCGTAAACTATCTTAAGGCTGAAGGTGTAGAGAATTTCGAATAACACATAACGGGTTCCAAGCCACAAGGTTCCAATCTATTTGCTCACAGTGCAAGGGACGAGGCTCTGGCACTCCTCAGCAATCCATGCTGTGCCAGCGTGGTTGTATGTGGTAGGGATAGTTCAAGTCCTCTTACTTGGGAAGTATATTAGGTATAGGCGCAAAAACACGAAAGGAGTGCAGATATTTTTTTTGCAATAATTCATAATTCACGTGCGAACTAATCGACTTCTTGCATAGGGCTGATGAATTCATCAGGCAACGCAATATGAATAGGATATGCTAGATTTATCGGGTATTTTTAGTCTGTTTGTTCAATAGCTCTTAACCCCGATTTACAGTTCTATGGCAAGGAGTCATACTAACTCACAGTATAGCCAGTGCCTTCCAATCGGTGGGTGAGTGCTGTCCACACAGCCGATGAGTTAAGTTGGCGGAAGCGGGACCTAAATAGTTAAAAGTTAGTTTTGCCCTAATTATTCAGTCGAAAAATGGAAAAATGGGATCAGCGTCTATTTGCTGCAAAGTGCTTAAGTCGCCGATCGACATACTACGATGACTTGCATAACTCGTCAATACAGAATTCCGAAATCTACCATCCCAGACAAATTCAAATACAGTCAAATGTTTCTGACATTAATAATTGTGAATTTAAAATAAGAATTTCAATTTTACCTCTATGTAACCAATTTGAGATTCGAAATGACATTCTGGCATTAGCATGCGATGGAATTAACAGAAACTCATGTACATATTCCTAAAAATATTTTATTTGAAATTTTAACACAAATGGTGGTCTTCAAAGTGTTATGTATCTTTATTATTGTTTTTTTTTTGTCAAAATAAGTTTCTCTCAAGTTTACTTTTTATTATGTTTCTTTAAATTTTCTGCCCTTCCCACACGGGTGACTGGTAGAGAATGACTTAAGGCATTAGGCCTATTGTGCCATATTGGTTGTGCAATAAGGTGTAAAATAAATAAATCAAATGTCACAAAACTAGAAACGAAATTTGCCGGAGGGAGACTCTGTACCAGGGTCGCCTGCTTGGGTACCTCCGTCTGACCTTTTTCTGCTGCAAAGCAGCAGTGCTTGCGTTGCTGTGTTCCGGTTTGAAGGGTAAGCTATGGCAATGACATTATTGGGTACCGTAACATTACATGTTATAGCACAAGTTGGCAACGTACTTGTGGGGGTTGCAGATTTGCTGCGAATCTCACAAAAACCACATTTAGTATGTTTGTTAACCAACTTTGTTGTATAACAAATGAAAGTCATATAGAATCTCAGGTGGATTGCCTCTGATGAAACTGGCTGCTATGACCAATAAACGCTCTGGGAAATTGTTCTTCATCATAACAGCTCATATACGTCCCTACCGAGGGGCTCGAGCCTACCCTAAGTTAGGTTGTTGAGGCCTTAGTCAACCACGCTGGCCCAGTGCGGATTGGTCGACTTCACTTACACCTTTGAATTTCTTCGCAAATGTATGCAGGTTGCCTCACGATGTTTTCCTGCGCCGTAGGAGCGTCAGATAATTTACATATGAAATTTGAAAAAAACGAAAAACACATTGGTACATGGCGGTCTCGAACCCCGGACCTCCCGATTAGAAGGCAAATACCCAGTCCACAGAGCCAAATCAATTCCACACAAAACTACACTTTCAAATGCATAAAAATCCAGAACCTACCAAAATGATACGAAATTATCTACTCTAATTGGATTCGGGCGAGAAAAAATTCCATCTCTGACTTTAGGCAGGATTTTTCGTTGAATTTCATTAAAAACAATTCCTTCGAAGTCATTGTGGAGACGCCGGGCAATTAGTGGGCGGCAGTTATCATCCAAATGAAACCCTCTTGGGCATTGTCGCCGTCAAATGTATTAATATCGGTCGTTGGCCAAATCTTAAGATTGAGATTATTACTTAAATGTCCAACTTTTGTGCGTTCTGTTTGAATGAATTCTAGAACGCCCATCAAATCCTTACGGCTTAAGTTCGTCGTTTTTGGAGTTATTGTTATTTATATTGTATTGTGTGGAGTTTTATGTTCTTGATTCAACAAAATTCTGTTTTTGTGTTGTATTAATATTATCTTCAGCGTGTTGAATCTCATATTCTTTATTGCTATTAGTACGAGTAAAATATTTTTTTTGTCTTTTTTATAGAACGTTGTGTGTTGGCAAACAAGTAGGGAATACACCTGATAGTAAATGGCGACAATTATCTATAGTACTTGTGGTTACGGAGCGTTTTCAAGTCTACAACTCCTACAAGGATCTAATTGTACGTTGTCAACTTGTGACATAAATGTTAAGTGACAGTACCGAGTGATTGCGCTGCTTGTCTTACCCTTCAAGCTGGACAGCAATGCAGGCAACGCTGTTTGGCAGAAATGGGTAAGACTTCTATCTTACCCATTTCTGCCAAACAGCGGTGCCTGTAGCCGCGTAGACGATTTTGGTACTGAGTGTTACTCTGTTAAAAGGTCTTCATGAAATTCAATTGCAGTCAATTAATTATTTACACTCACATCACGACTCCTTAAGAAGTCGATTTTCATGAGCGCCGGTGGTGCTGTGGACTGGCACTGGCCTTCTATTGGAGAAGTCCGGGGCTGAATCCAGCCATGTGTTTGTTTGAATTTCATATGTACGTTTATCCAACGTATCTACGGTGAAACATCGTGAGGCAACCTGCATACATCTGCGGAGGAGTTCAATGGTGTATGCGAAGTCGACCAATCCGCACTGGGCCAGCGTGGTTGACGAAGGCCTAAACACCCTAACTTAGGGCAGGATCGAGCCCCTCGGTGTGACTCTCATCACATGTAAGTTTAGTGTTTCGAATTTCGCTCTAGAAATTGTAGAAGGTAGTTTATTCCTAGGCTGGCTGGTGGGGGAAATTTTTGAATTATGTTGTCGATTCAGAATCATTTTTTTACAATATTGTTGTTAAGATGTAATGATTCTAAATAGAAAGAAAGAAAGAAAGAAAGAAAGAAATATTTATTTGGCCACACAAAGATAAAAGAATGGTAAACAAAAAAAAATTGCAGATAAGCCAAAAAGGTCCCTACCTCAGCTATTGTTTTTCATACATATGCTCAAAAATCCAATAAATCGACAACATATGCTCAAAAATCCGCGTTAACAGTTAAATATAATAAAACAAAACAAAAATTCAATCTCGCCATGTTGTATTTGTAGGTTTTAGTTTTTCAATCGCCATTTGTAGGTTTGAGTTTTTCAAGTTTAAAAAGGAATCGGATTTCAGCACATACAGCCATTTCTTTGGTATAGTTTTTTAATACAAAAGTTTCGTGCCTTTTCAACTAATATAATAATTTATGATTTAATATCAAATTAAGATGATTTTGAATAAATGCTGTATTTTTACGTGTTTATTTCTATTTTATCGTAGTGATGGGTCGAGTCGCAAATTTTTACAACTCGAGTTACTCGAGTTGAAATAAGTTCTAACTCAGGCTGACTCGAGTCGAGTTGATTCGACAGACTGACAATTCAAAGTCGAATTTATTTTTGTGTGTTTTGTAATAAAACGAAACTACGTTATTTATCCAAAAATACCGATATGAATATGCCCGGGCCCGAGCTACTCAACTCGACTCGCCCACTGCTACGCGTAGCGGCACCATGCGCAGTAGTAGTCCGAGTCCGTAATGAATGACCGAGTCAACTAGGTAGATGAGAAAATTAACTCGAGTCAACGGGCTGGAAGACGAAACCGAGTTGCCCGAGTTATTTAACTCGAGTCGCCCGTCGCTATTTTATCGCAGGTGGTGTGAAAAGTAGAGTATTATCCTCGGGGATAGAACAGTCTTATTTTTGGGTGAGCTTAAGTCCCTCGTTACGTTCAGGATTTAATTATTTAACATCCTCGCTGCGCTCGGGAGTTAAGCATAGAATCCTTCGTTACGCTCGCGATTCAAGTCTACACGCGTGACATAAGACACTGCTTTATCACCTTGGTTAATAAGCTACTTTTACAAACTATCCTTTGAACAGAAGACCAAGAACAAGTAACGCCTCAAAAGCTACCATAGAGACTAATAGCTTTCTAATTTGGCAAATGTAATAATCTACGGTAATTCATCGCAGCGGGAGCTCTGGCTCGTGACAATCCGAGGCGATATTTCACCCGTGCTGTTTCATATTGCGGCGAGCCACAATTTCGGCTTATCTCGTTCGTAACGCGTCGGGACGTCACACATTCCGTATGCACCACGGAGCAGTCGCAACTTAATTTGCAGGTCTTGCTGCGACTAGCTCAGACAATATAGTTCCATCCATGTTGCTGGTAACGTGCGATTATTAGATGGTAATCTATTTTGGAATAAAGTATCATAAAGTTTCTTCGGTAATCTTATATTTTTTACTGCTTCTTTAATTCAAAGTAGGCACAGAAGGATGCAAATGGCAGGCAGGACGGGCGGTGAGTACATGGCGATCGTGCGACTTAAACGAAATGTTTTTTTGACCGACTTCAAAAAAGGAATAGGTCCCCAATTCGTCGCGTATGTTTCTTTTTTGTGTGTATGTTACGTAATTACTCCGCTAATTATGGACCCATTTTAAAAATTATTTTTTTATTTGATAGAGTATACTGCTGAGGTGGTTCCATTGCCACCAAGGTCAGGATCTGATGATATGATCCCAGGAAAATATTAGAGAGAAATCCTTAAATTTAAAAGGCACGTCCAACTTGTTTAAAGTTTCTTCCGAAGCTATTCAGGTATTTGCATCTGGTGGTCATACGCCGAGCTGATGATGGAAGGACGCCTAACTTTTAGGAGTTAAGCTAGTTTTTTAAATACAATAGACACGTTTTGACTCTTCGTTGTAATCGTTCAAGTTACTTCGGTGAGCTGAAATCAAATTCACTAAAAAGGTAAATTAAAATTATTATACACAACATAATAATACACAACATCACATTTTTAAATTAAAGTCAGTGCCAAGCGATGATCCCCTAGAAAATCTTTAGACATCGACTTTAAAATAAAAATGTATGTTGTGTGTTTTTCTTATATTTTGGGCTTTTAAATGATTTTGTAGTCGGTTTTTTTTACACACAGCATGGAAGCTCTTAGCCTTCATCTCACCACCGAAGATGGAAGAAAACTTCTACTGGACGCCCAACAACTGAGGAACTGCAGGCCTATTCTGTAACTTCGGTTGTGTAACACCGTTTTTTCTTAAAATTTCATAAAACACTAATATAGCAAAAACATTTTGGTTTCACTGTAGTTTTAACACAAATTTCACAACTAAAATCATAATTACAATAACTTTGTCAATTAATTTCACAATAATTTCAAGTGTCAACGTCAACGTCGTTTCACGTCACGTCAGTGACATTTGCAATTATCTTTGGTCATTATTCAATTTTTGCATAAACAAAATAAATCTCGCGTTTATCCTGGCCTTATTTACAAAGATAGTTTTTTTTCGCCCAAAATCCCGTGCTTCCATTTAGGTGGGTTGATTTTCTCAAAATTCGGAATTTGACATTTAGACCGTTTGTTTTGATCATTTCTATAGACATATTTTAATAAAATACACTTAAAGTTATAGATCATATAATTATGGTTTCGTCGAATAGAATTTGGAAAGCATTCACAGTTTGTTTATGGTTAATTTTACATTACGTTTTGTTTTTCAACCAAACTTATAACCTTGGCTGGAAATACTTATTGCAGGTTGTAGAATTTCGAAAGATCCGTATGTTGACTCGACACATCTTGAAACAAGTTAAGAATCTTACGAGTGTTATGAAATGAATTTGGTTTCGTCGCCAATACGACGCTTAACATTCGGCAAACGGACCTCGGTTCTAGTAGCTGCATAAATGCAAATCTGTGCGTGAATGGAACGCGCCCTATCTCACCGTAGTCTGCGAACGCGTCTATGCTATGATCTCGGAACTGGATAACTAGTCTGTGAGACATCGACCGAAGTAATTTGTTATTGATTAGGTACCTATGATTTGCGAACAGCATTTTAAATCTTAATTTCTGCGAATAAAATCCATAGGTATTTCTCCCGTTTTCCGTGTGAATTTAATTTGAAAAGTACAGTAAGACTTCAAAAGTCAAGTCAGTTATTTTTGTTTTCAGCTTGAAGAGTAAAAGCTCAATCATATTTTTAATCGCCGGCGCGCGATTCATTAAATTAATAGAAAGAAATAAATTTTATCAATATATAATACTCCGCCCACACTAAGGTATCTAATTAACTTATTATATTTCATGATTTAAAACAGATTTTGTTAATTTTATTTTTATTAGAGGGTTAATTGAATATTAAACCAAACATATTACATTTCCAAAATTCGCTTTTTTCATCCCCTATTTCATTAAAAAAACCTGATAGTAAGCGGCATCTTAGTGGGATTAAGGCATATATTGAGTAACACTTGCGAATTTCCTGTTAAATTCTAAATTTTCACAATATTAAGTTTCACATCCTTCTTTGGCAAATAACTCACAAATTAAGCTGTTTTCTTTTTATTAATAGCAGTAATTATACACAAAATAGGTGCTCTCCCCTCCATATGTCCTTTTTATTAACTACCCAACAAGAAACTTTGACAATTCATTGAAAATTATGTTCGGAATTAACTTGCAATGTTTATTACATGAAATTCAAATGTATTGACTGGGATTCCTTCAGAACTCAGTGTTAGACCCACTGACCCTAAGATTATAGGCATATTTAATTATATTTTTAACATAACACTGTGCTATGAATCTCCAGGGCAGTTCCCGGAGGCCGTAGGGCTCCGCTGCAACTAACCTACCTAATAACCTAACACAAGGAGGAATTCTGTGGAATTGTACATATATAGAGAGAACAATCTAAGGAACGGGAATTTTATATCTCTGACCCGTGATCGCGGAAACTTAGCATCGAAGGTACGCTCTACTAACAACCGCTCCGGGGAAAGCTACTAATTTTAAAAAAAGAAACCTATAACTATTTGTTCGTGTACTTTATTGCCCCCCATTTTGTAGTTTTGTACCCAATTTGTACCTGATTTTTACCTGCCGAGATTGATCAAACAAACCTGAACCATCCTGCCCTTGGCTTGTATTAATTAAACATTTAGTTAAGTGCTTTGCATTGAGGGAATTTTGTTAACTTCAGTAACATTATGCATAAGTGAATTACAACCATGTACCTACCAGAATAAAGCTTTTCATTTTGTATCGGACTAAAGGAATAAGTTTGTTTTTTTTCTTTCAACTTTAAGATTTCCCTATATTTCTACAATTTAGCAAGAAAAAGTACTACAGTTGCTAACTAGAACTGTCATTTTTAAAAGGAACTTAATATCCATTACTGCTATCATGAACGCTGCTGTAAAACATAAGATCACTAAACAAGTAATGGATAAAAAGTGTCTTTCAAAAATGACAGTTCTTGTTACCAACCGTAGTTAGCGCATAGGCCTTTTTTTTCTTTATCGCGGGGAAATGCGCAACCGCACCGTTCCCACCGTTAGCTAGACGGTGAGCGTATGTGGGGCTCACCCGGCAGTGTGCCAGGCCTACCCACTAAAACCCCTCGGTGTTCTTCCTGCCCTTATAGGCGCGCTAGGTAAGGTCCACACTGCGACTCCACTACCTACGCGCCCGGGCAAGCCCGACCACCCGGTCGGGCTCTCGCCAAGGGGGGATTGCCCGAGAACACCAGGGCAATCCCCAGACGGAGGACCTTACGGCGGCGTGCACGGGGCCAACCGTGCACGCAGGCCACACGGCAGGGTCATCGGACAGGCATTGCTTGAGCGAATGCCCGCCTTCTCCTGCCTATCCGTCTGCGGTGGATGAGAGCGGCCTGAGGCTCTACCTCCCGCTCCCTCTCCGCGGCCTCCTTCTGCGAGATGACATTTTCGCAGAAGGAGGCGACAGCCCCCCATTTCGCTTCGCCGCGGAGCATGGCCACGACCATGCTCGGCAGCGAAAGGTCGCCGCCTCGCAGCGCAACGTTTAATTCGCTGCGCTGGCGTCGCCAGGCCGGGCACACCAACAGGGTGTGCTCAGCCGTGTCGTCGGGAGCGTCGCAGTGATGACACTGCGGCATTTCCTCCCGACATGCAACTTGGTGCAGGTAGTGACCGAAACAACCATGTCCGGTCAGTACCTGCACCTTGAGGAATGAGAGGCTGCCTTGCCGGCGCCCAACCCACTCCTCCAACACCGGACGGATCGCTTCGATCGTCCGGTGGCCGGCAGCTGGGAAGACGAATGCCTCACCCCACCGGCGCAGAGCCTCCCTCTGCGCCTGGGTACGAATCACCTCCACCTCCTGTGGGGCAGAACGTCCCCCCCGTTCTCGGACGGCAATCCGATGCCGATACACCTCCGACTGGACGCGTGCATCGACATCCCACGGCGTTTGGCCCGCGCTGACCATCTTACCTCGAACTGTCGAAACGCAACAGTGTTATTAACATTTTTATAGCGACAAACTTGAGTAAGAAGGTGGTAGCTAAGGGAGAGGGGTCAAAAACCCTCCACTCAAGTCAAGCAGACAAACTTCTGCCCCAATAGGAATTGGAACCCCGGACCTCTAGATCAGCGTTTTTTAATCTGTGGGTCGCGCCACTTATGGGAGTCGCGAAGCCTTATTCGGGGGATTACTGGCAAAAATAAAATAGTGGACTTTCTACACTGCAATAAATTGATTTCAGTGAGAAAGGCTAGTTTGTGGCCTCAGGGGATCGCCAGAATTTTCCCAATCTGTAAAGGGGTTACGTATTAAAAATGATTAAAAAAACTGTTTTGGATAAATAGTTTAAGCACAGGAACACTCTGAGACAGAATTTGTTCACTATCTTTGTCACTACATCTTCTTTCGTCCCTGACTACCTCAACACAATATTTCATAATTCAACTTTAACAAAACAACATTTTTGGGACAAGTCAAATCTCTACATAGCCTAAGTTCGTCGACAACCCAATTGAATCATTCCCGGCCACACAACAATATGTCGCGGGCACTCTGCTTATCAAAATCGCGACACGAAACGTTTCGCTACGGTCCGTTACCTGCGAAATTCCAGACAACATCGCGTGGCATTTGCATTTCATTGAATGCAACCACCACGTCACGTCGCGGGGTTGGATGCGGTAGTTTGGTCTCTGCAAGATTGGCAGCAGCTTCCGCTGAAAAAGAGACGTCTCGAGATTCATTGTACGGGGCAAGAGAACGTCAGCGTTGCTTTCTTGTGTTGTGTGGAATTTATGTATCCCATAGAATAATCACAGATGTTTCGAAATTATTTTACGTTTGCACTTTATGGAAATAAATTTGGAAACGTTGATCTAATTAATAAAAAAAACTGACTTCAAAAACACTGAAAAGTAAATAATAATATAAGAATAGGTACAAACAATATCACACTTCTATATTGAAGTCGGTGCCAAATTTTAAGATTTTCTAGGAGATCATTGTTTGGCACCGACTTCAATATAGACGTGTGATGTTATCTGTACCTATTCTTATATTATTTTTTACTGGTCAGTGTTTTTGAAGTCGGTATTTATATTTTGTAAAATAATTTTAATGTTTATCTTTTTAGTGAATTGAGATCGCTCGATTTTCATGGGATCCCATCATCAGATCCTGACTTTGGTCCACCCCAGGACTATACTCTATCGAATACAAAAAGATTTTTGAAAATCGTTGGTTGGAATTGAGAACCTCCTCCTTTTTTGAAGTCAGTTAAAAATAAACGCAGTTGATGTTTGTTTTGCATTTACGTTAAAAAAACAAAGGTTTAGCAATGCTGATTTTAAATTTTCAAATTCATTACTTTTTACAGTCTTTACATTTTTTCGAACATTCTCAAATGTTCATCGATGAAACTACTTTCTCTTGCATAACTGCATAATTATAATACATATTGTCTCTTGTATTTTTGGTTGGTTTCCTAATCTATCATCCTCAGTTAAGCAACATCTGCGATTAAAAATTGGTCCATATCATTTTGCCATTTCTAAGTTTGATCTCTATTTGAGGCTTATCTTTCTTGAAACGGAATTCCTAAAGCTTAATGTATTTTTTAACAATTCCGTTCCAATTGTCAATTTGTATTCTGTTTTTAATCCCTTTTACTAAAGAAAATAAGCAAAATATTCCGTTGTTTTTTCTAATTCTATCGCACGCACATATACCTAATATCATTTTGAAAGCGATATTACGAGCTTAGCTTATTAATATACCACCTCCATCCCAACTATATTTTGCACTCTGCGCCAAGGAGACTTCGCAAGCAATATCCGTCTTAGTGACAAATGCAAATGCGAAACGAAATGTGTTATTTATCGCGCGAATTAGAATCGCGGCGCTAACTGTGGCGGATGTCAAGACGCCATTTGCATATCGCGACTGAGGCCCCTACAACTTGCAATAATGCCGACGCTGGAGCACTTGCAGTTGGTAAATACGGTAACAGCTACTAGGGTATTATACAGTCGTTCAAGCTATCTGATTTATTCAAGATCCAGATATACGAATATGGTCGGAGAATTTTGGTTCCAGTCTGTCGTATTATGAATACGTGTGTCGCCACTCCATTTCGTTCGCTAGATGTCTGTCAACCTGATTGGTATCGTTTTTTTTACAACGGATTTATTTATTTACGACATACAACAGATTACAGTTATATAGAGAGACAGACAAAGTGTAATTGATTGGTAGTCTAACTATAACACACAAGATACATTAAACAATAACGATACGAACCTTAATACGTAGTCTTAAGTTTTGTTATTTTACTTTTTAGTGTTATGTGCATTTTAATCGTCATATTTTTTAACTACATTACTTATCTTCTATATATCTATAATATATAAAGCTCGATATTTTTTTAAGGATTTTTTATGATTTTTAGTCATCCGAGTGAGTCATGATCAGAAGTTAAGATTTCCGAGTTAAGATATGTAAGTCGTTATTGCTTCGTGAACTTTCGTGAAAACATCTACAAATAGAACAACAGCGTTCCAAACTAAGTATACGACATGTATTGGATGCCTATGTATGAATGGGGATGGATTTGAGAAAAACGTAGGTCAAGTAAACTGACCATATACCATGCTGACCAATCGAGTTTGCCAGACTTCGTAGAGGTATACCCATGCATTATTTACCCGTCTCTGTAAAAAACAAAACTTTTAAAATAGTTGTATTATAATTATCTTCAATACAGACACTATACGACCGAATAGCTACTTATAACTGGTTTACACAATCTTGATCCCCAAGATTAACTTAATCTAAACCCGAATTCGGTCCGCTCGATTCCAGTTGACACAATTTAATGGTATCGCCAGATTACGACAGCACCCCAACAAATTAAGTTATCGTGAGCCTAAAGATTACATACGTGAAAGTTTTAAGTGTTTCCTGGGACCGCGTCTTAAAACGAGGGTCGTCCACGGGGAACGGCCGCTTGACCTAATTAGGACAAGTGGCGTGGAAAATTACAGGCAGATAGGGGTCTGGTGGGCCCTAATTGCTGAAGGGTTGAAGATTGACGGTCCCGCCCGAGGGTCGAAAAATGAGTTAGGAAGTGTTAAGTCTATCGCCAAGCTTAGAGGATCTTAAGAAGAAATAGAAGCCATGGTCGTAAATTTTAGTTGCTTTAAAAGATTGGCAGTTTAAAGAACCGCCATATAAAAAAATAATAAAACATTTTTCAAGAAATTCATTTAAAATGTATCGTTTATGCTAATTTTATTTAGTTGAATGACTCGCAATTTTATGTTTTATCTCCTGTTAACATTGAATTCGAGTTCATGGTCATAACAATTTCTTACTTATTACAAACACTGAACTTAAAATACTTTATTGTTAACAGAGGCATGAAAGGTTTTCTCGATATATGATGAAATCCTTTTGACGTTGGGAAGTAATACATATTACTGCATGAGAGCACCTGCGCCTTGAGCAGTTCCATGTAAATAGCTTTTCTGAGAAATGGCAATAATTCTAGTAGGCTAAAATTTCACAATTTCGCACTTGTAGTGACTTTCCTGGTAAAGGTATGTATTTTTTTCTGAAAGTAGGATTGTCAGATATTTCATATAACAACAAAATGTTTAACACTGTATTTATATCCATTCGGGCATTAATATAATGATATCGACGAAAAAACTAAAAATATTAATAAATAAATTTTACATTACAAGTTATGCTAGGCTTGAAATAATTCGTCATAATTAATGTTTGTAACTTTTTAAGTACCTACACCTAATAAACAAATTGTTACAGTAAAGAACTAAACACTTAACGCTCGCGAATAATACTAATACTCGAACTAACTAAAAAATATAAGAATCTGTTAATTTATCTTTACGATTGTAGAGATCTTCAACATAGACACTACTTTTAACTGCAAATAAAATTGTATATGAAATTTAAAAGTGAAGGAAATCTCTTAGGAAGCTTCGCCTCTCATTCCTTGTGTAGTTACCGATAACTTTCACAGTTATTACTCGTGTACAGCAAATTGGCTGTGTTGAATGCCACAGAAGATAGATTCGCGCGCTGGAAACTTGCCAGAGATATCTTTCTTCTGGTCGAGAGTTGCGGGCAAAAATTGGAAAGCTTAAACTTGACGCACCAATGAATGTGCGGAGCTTATCCTTTATAGAGATGAATAATTCTATTCTGGGTTCATTGTATAGATACAATGCCATGTGTAATGGTTGGATTGAATCAATTTACCCTCATTCACAGTTCAAATAATATGTCTGAAAAAAAAGTGAACGTTAGCTTAAGCTTAAAGTACGGACGACAGCACATCAAGGATAACCCTGTGGCATCTTATGGAGTTGCAATAAGTACCATTTTGCAACAGAAATGCTAAGTCTGATGTGCTGGCGTGTGTTTGGGGGATTGGAGTCGCTCACGTCCGTAGGTTTTACCCTCGAGACCCTACACGTGATCCCCGGGTGGTGCTAATCGAGTGACCAACTTCTGGTGGTAGGGCTTGAAAAACCCGACTGGCTAGCGACCACCGTGCGCATGACGTAAAACCCGTCAAGTGGGCATTTTGTGTCCGCGTTTCGGGATCAGTCATCGCACAGCCAGAGCTTGAGGGGTCGTTGCTGCGATTCGTGTGGTTTGTGTGGGCTTCCGTCGACCCAGTGCCAGGTTGACTGCGTTAACCCTCCGCCCAGGAAGACCCGAAGAAACGGCTGTTCCGCTGGCCGCCCGTGGTACAGTACAGGGGCCCAAGCGGACCTAACCAGTCCGTGAGGCTGCCCCACCATGCCACGCATAATCTCGGGGTGGTCCGTCGTGCCGGTTGGTGACCGGACGGTGGGTCCCGGCGACCACTTCCGGGGGGGTTCGGGGGCCCTTTCGTGCGGAGAGTCAGCGCAAATCAGCTGTCGGCTGTTCCCTGGCGAAACAGGCCTACACACGTTAACTATGCTAATCGCTGCAACGACACCTCAATTTCACACCTCTCACTCCAACAAACATGTCAGCGCACAATATTAGGACTGGTCGTACAGCGGTGCACTATCCCACCAAAACACCACTATTCGAGGTGGGGCTCGCTAACATCCGCGGGCTCCATTCTAACCTCTTGGCTGTCCACCACCATCTCGAGACAGCCCGTCCAGCAATGCTGTTTTTGACAGAGACGCAAATTATCTGCCCGGCCGATACAAGCTACCTTAATTACCCCGGCTACGCTCTTGAGGAGTCCTTCAAGGCAAAGGCAGGTGTTTGCTTGTTCGTCCGGGCGGACGTTTGTTGTCGTCGCGTGCGCTGTTTGGAGGAACCTTCCTTTTCCCTCCTTGTGGTACACGTCGATTTTGGCACTTATTGCAGTGTCTACGTGTGCGTCTATCGTTCCCACCGTGGTGACTTGGAGACAACTCGACTTTTTGAACACCTAAGTCGGGTGGCAGATGACGCGCAGGAGCAATTTCCTTCCGCCGAGCTGGTGTTTTTAGGGGACTTCAATGCTCACCACGAGTTGTGGTTAAGTTCCTCTAAAACTGACCATGCGGGTAGGACTGCCCACGCATTCGCTCTCACGCACGACCTGACACAATTGGTTACCCAGCACCAGGGTACCAGATATTATCGGTCAAGCGCCCTCTTTGTTGGACCTTCTGCTGACAAATCGCCCCGACGGATATCAGGTGGTGATTCGAGCTCCACTAGGATCTTCAGATCACTGCCTGGTATCCGTCTCAGTGCCTCAGGCGTCGCGACCGTCGCCTGTGGTTGCAGCACGCCGTCTGTGGCACTATGCGTCAGCAGATTGGGACGGTATGCGGGATTATTACGCGTCTGTCCCTTGGTGGCAGCGCTGTTTCAGTGGGATGGATCCGAACTCCTGCGCTACCTCTGTTGCTGACGAGATCAGATTAGGAATGGAATATTATATTCCACATTCCAATCTCGTCAGTAGAGGGAGACGTAACCTCTGGTTCAATCGCGAGTGTGCCTCTGCTGTTGAAAACAAACAGCTAGCTTACCGCGCTTGGATCAGAGGTCGAGCTTCTAGGGATCCCAATACTAACCTACTGAAAACAGCCTATAATAATGCCACCAAGTTGTGTAAGAGGGCTTACATTAGAGCGGACGCTCAGCGCATTGCACAAGTGGGTCAGGAACTGCTAGCGCACCCTACGGGTAGCCGTTCTTTCTGGCGCCTGGCCAAAGCTGTGCAATCAAACTTCTGCCAACCCTCGCTGCCACCGCTGAGACATGCCGATGGCTCACTTGCTCATCAGCCGCAGGAGAAAGCCGACCTCCTGGCAAAACTCTTCGCGGCCCATTCCCGTATCGATGACTGTGGTGCACAACCTCCGACACTGTCCCATTGTGGCAGCACTATGCCCGATATTCGCATCAGACAGCGAGATGTGCGGGCGGAGCTACAGTCGATTGATATTCGAAAAGCAAGTGGACCAGACGGCATTCCTGCGATTGTACTTAAGAAGTGTGCAGCGGAGTTGACTCCGGTCCTGACGCGTCTATACCGTCTGTCGTTCTCTGCTGGTTGTGTGCCGAAATCTTGGAAAGAGGCCAATGTCCAGCCGGTTCCCAAAAAGGGAGATCGTTCTGATCCGGCTAACTATCGCCCTATAGCCGTCACTTCCATTTTGTGTAAAATCATGGAGAGGATCCTTAACACCCAGCTGATCCGTTACCTGGAAGGTCACTCGTTGCTTAATGACCGTCAGTATGGGTTTCGTCCTAAACGGTCAACAGGTGACCTTCTAGCGTTCCTTTTGCACAAATGGGGTGAATCTATCGATAAGCGCGGCGAGTCTGTGGCTATTAGTCTCGACATCGCCAAAGCTTTTGATAGAGTCTGGCACAAGGCTCTCCTTTCCAAGCTTCCGGCATACGGATTGCCCGCTCAGTTCTGTACGTGGATTGCCAGCTTCCTCCACGAGCGTAGAATTCGCGTTGTCGTTGACGGCTGCGCTTCGCGGTTCGTGGCAGTGAATGCTGGTGTTCCACAAGGCTCCGTTCTATCCCCAACATTGTTTCTTCTGCATATCAATGACATGCTTTCCTTGGGAAGTATACATTGCTATGCAGACGACAGTACAGTGCATGGGGGATATCACGGAAGCTCAGGGGCTGCTCGTGGCAATATTGATAGGGAGAGGCAGAATCTTATCATTGAGCTCAACAGGACGCTGGACCTCATCTCCGAATGGGGTTCCAACAATCTTGTCGAGTTCAATGCTAAGAAAACACAGGTGTGCGCGTTCTCGGCGAACAGGTCACCTTTCCTCCCCCCTCCTTCTCTTCAGGGCACAACCCTTCACACACAGAGTAACATCACCTTGCTCGGAATGAACATTCGCTGCGATCTGAACCCCAGAGACTACATCGAATCCGTTATAACTGCTGCCTCACGGAAACTCGGTGTCCTAAACAAGGTGCGTAGGTATTTTGCGCCGGATCAACTATGCCTGTTGTATAAAACTCAGGTTAGGTCTTGCGTGGAATATTGCTCGCACCTTTGGGACGGCTCCGCTCAGTACCTCCTCGATGCTCTGGACAGATTGCAGCGTCGCGCTATTCGAATAATTGGCGATGTAGAGGCAACTAACACCCTCGAGCCTCTGCAACTTCGTCGTGACATCGCCTCTCTTAGCGCCTTTTACCGAATGTTCCATGGGGAATGCTCTGAGGAGCTCTTTAACCTTATCCCTCCCTCTCCATTCCTTAACAGAAACACGCGTAAGGGCCTTCGGAGTCATCCGTACACTGTGTCCTCCTTTTCACACCGTACCAAGAAATTCCAAGATTCCTTCTTCTGTCGTTCATCCCACACTTGGAATTCTCTACCTGCGCACGTGTTTCCTCCATCCTACAACATGGGTTCCTTCAAAAGAGGTGTGAAAAAGCATCTTTTAGGCCGGCAAGGGGCGGGCAGGTAGGATAGTGGATGTCGTCCCTACTCTATCTGTCAACTCATTTGGGCCTCTTTCACCGCTTAACATCAGGCGGGAGGAGGTCATTTGCCGGGCCTTACATAAAAAAAAAAAAAAAAAAAAAATATGTGTGTTATGTGTGAAAAATACTAGTACCTAATTACCGATTTTTAAACAATATTTAATTATAGGGTACGTTAATGGGGCTGATTTTGGTAGCTTCAAAAATAAATAATATTTTTGTTATTAAGAGGAAATCGTACGGAGTTTTTCCATAAAAACATAGATCCTTGTTTCCTCCCTGAATAATTTCAATAGTTGCTTTATTTTTTCCAATAAAATCTATGGCCACTATTAGCGTGTATTCCTATGTTTTAATTTTTTTATTATTATGTTAATCATTAAAAGAGATTTAAACCTTTAAAAACTTAAAAAATGACCTGTTTCTCTGCTATATTCTAACATCCAGCAAACAAATCAGATCAGATTATATGAAAAAGCGAAAAAAAAATACAGCCAAACCCTCCTTTAATTTTTAGTGCAAAAAGTAATTAAATCGGTCTAGTTTTGGCGGAGAAAACAGAGGACTACGAAACGTAGACGTACTACAGACTACTTTTTAACCGACTTTAAAAGAGGTTCTCAATTCGATGCATATGTTTTTTGTGTGTAAATTCAAGTCCAAGGTCAGGTCAGGAAGGTGAGTGATATTAAATTCACTAAAAAGATAAAAATAAAAATATAACAAAAAAATACCGACATCAAGACACTGAAAAGTTATAAATAATGTAAGAATAAAAAATAATGTAAGAAGTGATGTTGTCTGTACCTAACAGACAACATCACGCTTCTATATTGAAGTCGGTGCCAAAAGTGCCGGTGGGTTTAAGACTTTCTAGGAGATCATCGTTTGGCACCGACTTCAATATAGAAGCATGATGTTGTCTGTACCTATTGTTTGTTACATTATTTTTAACTTTTCAGTGTTTTTCTTTTTTTTTTTAAAAAAAAAGTCGCCCCACACTATGATTTTCTCCTGTGTCGTAGGTGCAGTTACAAACATAGAATATCACATGCACATACGCCCAGACCGGAACAAATCTTTGTAGGCCATACAAAACATTTGTCCCGTACGGGAATCGAACCCGCGACCCGTTGCGCAGTAGGTGATCACTCGACCTCTGCGCTAAACGTGTCGTCGACGTCGACGACGTCGTTTTGATATGGGTTTTTATTTTTTGTAAATTATTTTCATAGTTATTTTCGTTCCGAGCTGCAGTTGTCTCGATCGCGCTCAGTTTGGTTGATCGGGGGCGCAGCGGCGCGACAGCAAGACATTTTTCATGACTCATACTCTGAAAGTTGGTCTGAAGTTGCCTGAGGAGCGGGTTGAAAGTAATACTTTTCAGCCCTAGCGAGAATCACTTTCAACTGACAGCTGCTGTCAAATTTTTAAAAAGAAACTAGTTCTTTCACATTTTTATTGAACCATTTTCCGACTTTCTATACACCCACTCAATTACAGAGCTGTGTAAAATTGAAATAACATAATGTTAAGTATTTAATGAATATATTCTTAAATGACGTTATTATAATTTATTTTCAATTATTTCTTTAAAATAACATAGATTTGGGCAAAATATTTACCGTATTTTAAATTATAAAAAAAATGGCTGAATAGCTGTCGGCCACAGAAAAAAAATAGGCCGGAAAGCGGCAATGCGATCTTCATTTGTTTTTTCCATTTGTAGATTTTGTTGATACTTCCGTATAGCAGAGATTTGTATTAACTGTTATTTATATGTGTATAACATTGTGTTAATAATTAACACAATGAGGTCATCTGATTCAGGTATGGAGTTAACGCCTGATTTTATAAGAGAAAGCGAGCTAAAGCAGAAGTTGTTGATTTATGTAAAATAGCATTTACACGTTTTTTATTAGCTAATTCATTGTTTTATTTTTACTTTCCTTGTATTCGTAATGAAAAGCACAGTGTTTACCTTGGCTTAAAGACTTAATAAGTTACTCGGGACTAAATAAGTTACTTTCACCCCTGGGGTAACAATGTACTATTACATATATGTACATATTTTTGAACTCTTTCGACTTTGGTGTTTCGTCTGTAGCCGCAATATCATTTTAAAAATCAAATTTTTGTTTTCATAATATAGCGTGAGAATATATCGGGTGTAACTGAACACCCCAATAACATTTAAGGGGCATATAAGTTAGATACAAAATGGACCTTCGGTGCTTGTCTGAGACCTAGAACCCCAATACTTTCAGAGTTATTTGATTTTAAACTGAAAGCAAAAACTTTCAAGTGACAACCATAATCAGCTCTTAACACAAAATAAATTTAAACACAAAATGACACGTGACAGACGTGAGCTTAGTATTCCTCGTACGCTTACGTATGGCTTTCGGCACTTAATACCAAAAATAATTTATTTAGTTTGTATGACGTGAGCGTAGTATTCCTTGTACGCTTACGTAGGGCTGTCGGCACTTAATACCAAAAAATAATTTATTTAGTTTGTATGGGAAAAAAAGTACGTTTGTTAGCCCTAATATTTTTCCTACAGAATCTCTACTTCTGATGGATACATACCCTTAAATGTTATTGGGGTGTTCAGTTACACCCTGTATATGTGTATAACAAAATATAAAGCGTACGTGGCGTGATCTTATAGCATATCTATATTTGGATCTTAATTAAATTCAACATGTTATTTCAAAAATTACATAGAAAATTTTTCAAGTACGGAGCTCGCATACAATAATAATTTGCAAATATCAAAGAAAGTAAAAATAACCTTAAAGGTAAGAAATCATTATGGTACTGATGCAAGAGTTACTGTCGGAACTAAAACTCGATAAAATCCTTTTTTTTTTTTTTTTTTTTTTTTTTTTTCGAGGGGAATGCGTGACCGCACCGTACTCGCCGTTGGCTAGACGACGAGCGTGTGTGGGGCTCTCCCGGCAGAGTGCCGGGCCTACCCACTAAACCCCCCGGTGTTCTCCCTGCCCTTATGGGCGCGCGTGATAGGGTCCACACTGCGACTACCACTATCGACGCGCCCGGGCTAGCCCGACCTCACTGGTCGGGCTATCGCCAAGGGGGGATTGCCCGAGAACACCAGGGCAATCCCCAGACGGAGGGCCTTACGGCGACGTGCACGGGGCCAGCCGTGCACGCAGGCCTCCACGGCAGGGTCATTAGACGGGCATCGCTTGTGCGAATACCCGCCTTCGCCTGCCTGTCCGTCTGCGGCGGATGGGAGCGGCTTGAGGATCATTCTCCCGCTCCCTCTCCGCGGCCTCCTTCTGCAAGATGACGTCCTCGCAGAAGGAGGCGACAGCCCCCCATTCCGCCTCGCCGCGGAGCATGGCCACGACCATGCCGGGCAGCGAGAGGTCGCCGCCTCCCAGCGCAGCGATGAGTTCGCTGCGCTGGCGTCGCCAGGCCGGGCACACCAACAGGGTGTGCTCGGCAGTGTCGTCGGGAGCGTCGCAGTGATGACACTGCGGCCTTTCCTCCCGACGCGCGACCCGGTGCAGGTAGTGACCAAAACAACCATGTCCGGTCAGTACCTGCACCATGCGGAACGAGAGACTGCCCTGCCGGCGCCCTACCCACTCCTCCAACACCGGACGTATCGCTTCTATCGTCCGGTGGCCGGCAGCTGGGAAGGCGAGCGCCTCACCCCATCGACGCAGAGCCTCCCTCTGCGCCTGGGTACGAACCCGCTCCACTTCTTCAGGAGCGGATCGTCCCCCCCGTTCTCTGACAGAAACCCGATGTCGATACACCTCCGCATGGACGCGTGCATCGACATCCCACGGCGTTTGGCCCGCAAGAACGCAGGCCGCGCCGTGGCTGACCGTGCGATAAGCTCGCACGGCCCGGGTTGCTATGACCCTCTGCGGACGTCGCAAGAGGGCCACCGCACGGGGGGAGAGGCACTCCGCCCATACCGGGGCTCCGTAGAGTGCCATCGACCGTATCACCCCGTGATACAGTCGACGGCACGCCGATCCTGGCCCTCCCACATTAGGGAGGACCCGTCCGAGTGCGGCTGCGGCGGCACACAGCCGTGGAGTGAGGAGCTTGAAATGCTCCTCGAAACTCCATCGGGGGTCCAGAACCAGGCCGAGGTACTTGAGGTGCGCCTCAACCGGTATACGGACCCCCTCCACTCGGACTCGGAGCCCCGGTGGGATCCTGCGACGGGGGGCGTGGAAACTCATGGCCCTCGTTTTATCGAGGGCCACGTCCAGGCCCAGGAGGCGGATGCGTCGGACCACCAAAGAGGTGCAGACCGACGCAAGTTGGGCCGCCTCCTCCCCCGTTTTGGCTCTTGCCGCGACGAGTGTGTCGTCGGCGAAGCAGACGACCTCCGTTCGTGGCAGAAGGCCGCCTCGCAGGACCCAATTGTACCCCAGGTTCCACAGTAGAGGACCTAGTACGGATCCCTGGGGTACACCTGCCGCCATTGCCCACGTATGGACGCGACCGTCCGGTCCCTCGTAGAGAACTGACCTGCCTTCCAGGTAGCTCTCCACGAGAGCGCGGAGGTACGGAGGCACCCGGTGGAAACGGAGTGCCTCCTTTATGCAATCGTGGGGAAGGCTGTTGAAGGCGTTGCGAATGTCAAGAGACACCGCAACAACAGTCTCCCCACGAGCTGTGGCCCCCTCAGTCCACCTCTTGAGGAGGGCTACTGCGTCCATCGTGGACCGGCCGGTGCGGAAGCCGAACTGGTTGTTAGCCAAGTCCGGCCCCCGGTCCTCTAGGTGCTCGATGATGCGGGAAGCGAGAATCTTCTCGAAAAACTTCCCGGCTTCATCGAGCAGCACCACCGGCCGATACCCAGTCGGGGAATCCGCGGGGCGGCTCTCCTTCCTTAACAGGCAGAGCCTGCCTACTTTCCACCGACTGGGGAAGCGGCCCGAGGCAATGCATAGGTTAAGCACCGCTCGGAACCGCTCCTCGAGGTGTCCCAGGGCGAGGGCCAGAACCCTACTTGGGACACCGTCCGGTCCCGGCGCCTTCTTTTTGCGCCGTAACCGATCCCTCGCCGTGTCGAATTCCACGTTCGACACGGGAGGGATGGCGGCAGCCACCTCCACCGGAAGAGTATCCGGGGGGACCATTCTGGGGGGCTGGAACGGACCGGGATCGGGGAACAGAGTCCTCAACACCCGATCTAGCAGCCCCCTGTCCATAGCAGAGGTAGGGGGAGCGGAAGATTTGAATTTCCCCCTCACCACCTGGTATGGACGACCCCACGGATCGTCGTCCAGGAGCCGTATAAACGACTCCCTAGACTCCTCTTTGGCCCTGCAGATTTCGTTCCGCAGGGCCTTCTTGGCTGCCGCATACACCCGACGAAGTTCAGCTTCCTCGTCGGGTGTAGTTCTAGCACGCCTACGACACCGCACGTAGGCGCGCCTGGCCCTCATGCTGGTGGTACGCAGGTCCGCAATCACCTGCGTCCACCAGTACACCTGCCCCCTTTCGGGGCAAGCCTGCGCCCTAGGCATGGCGGCTTGGCAGACGACTTTCATGTCGTCTGCAAAGAGCTCCGCCATGCCATCGACATCCCCGGCGAGGTGGGGTGGCACTTCTGCCCACGCCCGCACCATCGCCGCCTCCTCCGCCACGTCCGGGCGGAGCTTGGTGAGCGCCCATCGAGGGAAGGCGCTCACCGCGGAGCCCCTGCGGTTCGGGGCCCCTTGGGATGCCGCGGAGACCTCGTATCGGACGTACAGGTGGTCCGATAGAGTCTCCACATCTTCCTCCACTCGCCAGTCGTTGATTCGACAGGCGAGGGAGGGGGTGGCGAAGGTCACGTCCACCACGGACGTGCCCTGCACCCGGACGCAGGTAGGGGTGGAGCCCCTATTCAAAACCTGGAGCCCCAGGGACAGAACCCAGGACTCCAAGTCTCCACCCCTCGGACTGGTTCTGGAAGACCCCCACGCAGTAGACCATGCGTTGAGGTCCCCCGCGATCAGTACCGGTACCGGGGCCGTCCTCCGGACGACCCCTTCTAACGCAGCCAGGAAGACCGCGAAGTCCGCCCGGCTGCGATTGGGAGAGAAGTAGGTCGACACGACCAACATTCCCCCCCACATGGTGGCCACGTAGCCAGTACCCCTCTCTCTTAAAATGAGAGAGGGGGCTGTGCCACGCGCCACCCGCATTAAGGCGGCGGAACCATCCGCCGCCACCAACCAGTTTGGCGACTGCGGCGGAACGTAATACGGTTCCGACACAATCGCCAACTCCACACCCCACTGCGCCGCGGTCTGACACAAGAGGTCCTGTGCCGCGGCGCAGTGGTTAATATTCGCCTGGAGGAGCTTTATGGGACCACTAGGCATTGGTGGTTTCCATTTGCTCCTCCTGGGCCACAGCGGCGGCCGGTTCCGGCGGCGTCGGTGGTGCCAGGCTTCGTGGAGCCACGGTCACCTTTACTGGGGCCAAACGACCTCTGACCTGCGGGGGGTTACAATTTATACCCCCCATGCGGTGGGTGGCCGGCCGTTTCGCGTCTGCACAAACAGCGCAATTTAGCACCGCTGTGCAGTCCACTGCTTTGTGCCCCTCGGAACCGCAGCGAAAACAGAGTCCACTGCGGTCCTTGGCGGAGGGGCACCGCTGTAAGGGGTGCCCCATGCCCATGCAGCGGAAGCACCGCATGGGCTTTTGCTCCAGAAGTTGGATGGAGGCAGAACTCCATCCAACCTCCAGCCGCCCGGCCTCAGCCAAGCGCTTCGCCGCCTCGACGGGCACCGAGGCGAAGGCCGCCCCGACACCCCGCACCCCCGTATGCACACGACCCACCTTTATGTGATGGGCCGAGCAGCCACCGGCCTGTGCCAAGACCTGGCCTAGTTCTTCGGCGGACACCGAGTCGTCGAGGCCGATGACCCGGATGTCCGCCGTTTTGACGGGACGCGTTACCTTCGCCGCGTCCCCTAGGGCCTCACCCAGCTTCTCCGCCAGCGAATCAGCTTGGGACGGGGATGTCTCCTTCGGGGATGTCTCCTTCGGGAGCTCGATAATGCGAGCCCCGGTTATCCCCGTTCGAAATTTGGCGGGCCCGATCCCAAGGGCGCCAAGGCTGACGGAAGCTTTAGCCTTAGCAATGGCCTCACCATAAGTGAGACCCTTGGCCACCGCCTCTGGTTTAAGGGCTACCACCACCGCCAGGGAGCGTGGCGCCTTGGGCAGCTTCGGCGCCCCTTGCACCGTGGTGGCCCCGGAGGTCCCGGCCTTCTTGGGCAACGTCCCGTCGTTTGCCGGCTTCTTGCGGCCGCGCCGAACAACCACGGACCAAGAGCCCTCGGCCGGTGCCGTGACCTCTAACGAAGAGGGGACCACCGCAGGTGTTGGGAGCTCAGTCCTCCTCTTGATCACTCTTGCCGCTTTTGGCATATTAGCCGGCGCGGCAAGAGTGGTATTGCCTGTTGCGGCTGTCCCCGATCGCTGCTGCAATGGTTGCGGCTGCGGCTGACTTGCGCGGTCTGCTGCCAGAGGTGGTCTCCGAACCTGGGCCGGCATAAGCCGTCCATCCACCTCTAGGCCCTCAAGGCGGGCCGAAACCATAAAACCCACCTGGGCCAGGAGTTCTCGCTGCATGAACTCCATGCTCTCCAGAAACTCCCCCCTGGAGATTCCTACAGCGGGTGTGGCAGATGCGACTTCAGCCGGCTGAGTTTCCGGCAGCACCACCTCTGGGAGCTCCACCTCCATTTCGTCGTCGGAGGCAATAGCATCCGACTCGACATTCTCCACAACAGTGGCAGCGGCCACCGCTCTACGGCCCCTCGGGCGTTCGGTTCCCCGCTCCGAGAAGGCCCGGCGAAGGGCCTTCATTTCGCTCATTAGGAGGTCCAGTTGACCCCGAAGGCGTTTGTTGTCGGCTTGAAGCCGACGCATCTCCTCCGAGGTGTTTCTGGACGCCAGTGTCCGGACGATTTCGACGAGCGAGTCAGAGGCGTCCTTGATTTCCTTCACGCAAGTTCCTTTTAGATTCCGGGACTTGCGTGCTACCTCTACGAGCGCCTTTGCACTCTCTTCCGCTCTGCCGCACAAGAGATCGGCAGTGGGCTCAGGGGAGCGCTTCCCCTTGCCCTTCCCCTTTTTAGAGGGGGCCGCTACATTCTCCATTTCCGTTTCGCAGTCCGACTCGAAGTCAGTGTCGACCTCTGACTGCTGGAGTTCCCGCCTGGCTTGGGAGAGCCCTACACCGTGCGATAAGCCTCCTCTACCCCTACGGGTTCGGGGAACCTTCGGGGCATAAGGCGCGGTTACCTCCTCCGCCTCGGTTGTTGCGTCCAGGTCCGTGACCAATGGATCCTGGAAGAAGCGGCCTAGATTCGACCGCTTCCTCGCAACAACCTTCTTCAGGCGCTCTATTTCCCTATATGCAGGGCGAGTTGTAGGCGTACTGCCGACGTTTTGGTGGGGCGCACCCCCACCGACACTCCTCATTGATAACACGGGGGATACCACCCCCGCGTCTCCATTCTCCAGGGTGACCCCCTTAGCGGCCCCCCTCTCATTGGCGCCATCCGTCTCGGACATAGTGTCCGAGTCGGACATGCTCCAAACGTGGACCCTGTCCACCAAAGATTGTGTCGGCGAGATCAGAATTATATGTCTCCACCGAATACAATAAATAAAAATATAAAAAAAAAAACAACAGAAATACAATATACAACTTAAAAAACACCAAAAAAATTAAGAAAGAAAAAATTCAAAACTTAACCTAACCTACAAAATTCTACTTCGACAACTTTTCACTAATTGGAGCTCACTCACCGGCAAGCACAAACAAGTGGATCGTCGAAATATTTTTTAAAAACACAACACGAAATACTTAATCTACACTAAACTAAACCTATGTATCCACGTAAAAACACCCGAAAACTAACCCTAGAAAAATAAAAACACCAAAAAACTAACTCTAAGTGCGGATTTTTTGGTCCAAAAGAGTGCCACCTACAGCACCGAGGTGATGTAGGGAAGCCCAATTTTCGACCCAAAAATTCCTGAGTGCTTAATTTGACCCACTTGCAGAGCTACTAGGACGCTGCAAGTAGTATCAAAAGATGCACACAAGGGAGACCTATAAGTTGCAAAAGACCCGAAAGTCCTACAACTTATAGATCCCGAGAAGAATGAGAAAAACAAAAATGAAATATCAAAACATACAAATTACGCACTTGCGCAAAATGCAAAAACTAAAAAACGAAATTAAAAATACTAAATAAAAATCAGGCCTAATGCCGATCTAACTAAACGAAAAAGCTTACTACTTAATATTTTCCAGATAAAAGAAAACCAAAATAAACCTAATAACAAAAAAGTTATTAAGCAAAAACCTGGAAAACCGAAATATTGCTATTTCGGTTTTCAGGGACCGAAAAAAATAACAAAAACCCTAACCAAAAATACTAAATATATATTTAAAAATACAAAACCAAAACCAAGAATTAACCCAAAGGGAACACTAATTTCTAACAAAACATCAAAAACGAAAATCGAAAACAGACAAAGATATTTGGAAAACAAAAGTGAAATTCAGCGCAGATTGCTCTGGCGAAAATCAGGCGCACCGTACTGGAGTGGACACGGGTGTACTCTGTCACCTCCGGAACGGTCTCAAACTCGATAAAATCCTTGAACACCATATGCAGAATGATATTAACTAACGGTTATGTTATATGAATGGTGGATTTTCTGAAAATAAATCAACAAATATTAGGATGTCACAGTGCCAAACGACATTAACTAAAATAAAAAATAAAAACTTATTATAAAGTATTTAAAGCCAAGAGCATGCATCTCATCAGTACATGTATCACAAGTTGTTGCTTTTTTTTCTCTTTATTTTTACACCAGCTTTCCATTACATGTGGGAATTTCATATTTTCCCCTGAGAAAATATTCTATAGCCTATGTTACTAAGTAATATTGTAGCATTCTCTTAGTGAAAGATTTTTTAAAATCGGTCCAGTAGTTTCGGAGCCTATTCAATACAAACATGCAAATCTTTCCTCTCTATAATATTAGTAGAGACAAACAGTTATTATAAATATACTAGCAATGCCCGCGAACTACGTTCCACCATAAAAATTGAAAAAAAATGTGGAGAGGGCCACCTTTATCACCTATAGGAATTAAGGGAATAAAAAATACCCTACGATCTATTCTCAGACCTACCAAATATAGACAAAAAATTATAAAAATCGGTCAAGTCGTTTCGGTAAATTTCGATAACAAACCCTGTGATACGAGATTTCCGTATATTAGATTTTCCAAAAAAATATGATAAAATAGCAAACAAAGAGTGCCCGAAATCACAAAAAATATTATGCAAGCTTACAGACTAAACAAGTAGCTCAAATAATAAGTCGATATTTGTCAAAAACAAAAAATGCTAATTTATATTTAGTGAGTTAATGTGAGTGAATGAGTTTGTTATACAGATTGTTGTATTAAGAAGCTTCAAAGTTCAAAGTTTGATACCAAGCTGTCGCTTGTACTACTACTGTAGACTTCAAAGTAATTTAAAGTAAAGTTATCACAGGAGCCAATCCGCACTGGGCCCGCGTGGATGACTAAAGCCTAATCACCCTAACATAGGGTAGGCTCGAGCCCCTCGTTTGGAAGTATATGAGCTGTGATGATATCACAGGAAGCCCTATCTTATGTAATTTGTAGCTGTAATTACATACAAACTGGCAGGCAGTCGATGTTTGGCGACATTGTTATGCTGCAAAAGTGCTGTCAATAGTTCTAAACCAAACTGCTATCATAAAGACCAGTAATCACTCACAGTAATCCTCTTTCTTAGTCTAATCCGTCCTTTTATGGAACGCTTTCCCACATGACGTTAGAAAATCATTTAGTAAATTTGAACTGAAAAATAGGTTGCAGTGGAAGCTTCCATCCGTGGCTGAGACTGCTCCTAGTAGTATAGGCAATGTAGGCTTTTTTATTTAACTATTTTACTATTGTATATTGTGTATGTATGTATGTATGTATTTATTTACATGTAGATAGGTATATTCTTACATTATACATTATACCTGCAATGAAATCGACCCACTTGTACGCTTTGGTTCAGAGCTCGCCGAATCAAGATCTATCATCAATAAATAATATCTTCTCACACACCCAGATTGTTGAAAAAGAGCCTAAGCTTACATTTCACCAGATTATACTGTGAAATGTTTAGGTTTATTGATTTTACAAACTGAAAACTAAAATTCTGAAATATACCTAGAAAATTTTTGGGAAAATCAGCTCAGTGTAAAGGGTCAATAAATCTAAAGTAATAAACAATTTTTCAATAAACATTGATTCAATTAACTTTCAACACTTTGGACAGTCACAGAGATTGAATATAGCGTAAAAATGAGAAACAGGGTTTTCCGAAGAAATTGTCAGCAACACTTCTTTTATACAGTATGTTAAAATAAAACTTTGAAATAGTATTTACAGCTTTGTTTGTCTAATCTTATTTTTATTATACCGATATTTCCGAATCGAAACTTATGAGGTGGGTCGATTTCATTGCAGGTAAGTGTATATTTATACAGGCAGCTTAGTAGCTAATGCTGCTTAATTGTCTGCTTAATGTTTTGATACTACCTCTGAATTCTCTGCATCGCCCAAAGGTTGACTGGCAGATAATGCCACAGCCTTTAAGGTCCGCCTTTGTACATAACTGTACTTAATATGGGAATGCTAAAAGTGAGTAAGAGAAATTAATGATTAGAGAGAATGTTGTATGAATGTGTAGGAATGATATGAGAGTAGTTAAGATATTAAAAATAAGGTAAGATTGTATCTTGTAAATTTGTGGTTTTATGTCATGTTACAATGAAGGAAGGTGTGAGACGTTTTTTGTTTAGAAGAAATATAGAGACGTTTATTTGAAGACCTAAGAATTGCTTTCTTTTCCTCCTAGATCCCACATGAATTAATTGTACCAGTACATGCAAGCCACAAGTGCAAGCTAGTATAACATAAAACACAATCACAGCTTCATATCGCCGCATTATCGATACAAATAAAACCACGCGCTCATCCCGTCGACTGCTTTAAACTTGACATGTCAGCTGTGAAGTTTAAATTGGTGTACAGTTAACGGTGGCACAGTATTATGCTGTGCACTTTATCACCGATCAACTTTGATTTAGCGTTGAAGTTGGAACTCGTTTTGCTTCTCGATGGTAAACATTTCAGAGCAGATAACGAGGCATTATATAGCGTTTTCGAATTCCCGACATGTCTTTGCTTTGATACTCTACTCTACATTCTTTCGAGGAGTTTCGTGTGGATTTTCAGTAGGTGATTCATGGTTATTTTGTTTAACTTTAAATTGTATCGCCAATTGTCTTGAATTAATGCAGTTGAAATACTATAAAATGATTATTATTTTAAAAAATGCAAACTTACGACGACCGCCAGGGTGCTGATCACTTTTATTTTCATAGTTAATATTACATTAGCAAAATATTACCTATATTCGCAAAATCTTTTTTAAACTAAATATGGATTAAAGAAAGGATTATTTAATCTTTCTTTATACAGAAAAGATAGCTTCAGAATAAATCAATTTTTTTTCAATAGTATACAGAAAAATAGCTCGGTGAATTTCGATTTAAATCGTACGATTCTGTTTCTACAATTAAATAGAAAACTCTCCTCGTTTTAGGTGCTGGTCGGTTCAAATTTTTAATATCGCTTTTATTTCTTTTTATCCAACTTCAAAAAAGGAGGAGGTTCTCAATTCGATGCGTATGTTTTTTTTGTGTGTATGCTACTCGATTACGCCGCCAATTGTGAAACGATTTTTTAAAATTCTTTTTGAATTCGATATATTAGAATTATATAGAATTTTGATTTTGAGTATACTCCTGGGGTGGTCCCAAGGTCACCAAAGGTGGGTCTGATGATGGGATACCATAAAAATCGAGGAAAACCCTAAATTTTAGGTGTGTTCAACGTGTTTTGTTTGTATGTTACGTGATTTCTCCGCCATTTGAGGACCGATTTTCTAAATTATTTTTGTATTCGATATAGTATACTCCTGGGGTAGTCCCAAAGTCGCCAAAGTCAGGATCTAATAATAGAATCTCATGAAAATTGAGGAAAACCCTTAAATTTTAGAGGCACGTCGAACGTGTTTCATGTTTTTTTTTATTCACTAAAAAGTTAAAAATAAAAAATATTTTACAAAAAATTAAAACCGACTTCAAAAACAAAACTTTTTGTAAAAAAATGTCTTTATCGAAACATTTCATCTCACGCGCGTGTTCCTCACGAATTGCCAGTGCCTCGTGCACTCGTTAATATGTAAATTTCACGCTTATCAGTAAGAACATTGTACCTGCACATTTATTCAATCAATTATTTTGTGTCGCTTTTATTCAAAACCCACGTCGTACCCTCTTCTATATCAGGGATAGTTGCCAATTAGCCAATCACCCATTCAGGGCGGTGTGTAAGGGTCAACGTAATTCGCTCATTTAGTCAATTTGATCTTGTCATACGGTGCCATTCATCATTATCGCAAAGCTCACGGGGCCCTTACTATAGACAGCGGTTATACACAAACCGAGTTCACTAATAACGACTTTAGGATCGGCTGTGTTCCGGGTCATTTGTATGGCCGTATTTTGCTGCTACAATTGTGTGTCTCCTCGGCTACGAACGCTTATGAAAAACTAGATACACAATCAGCTACAAAAATCCACAATGGACTAAGCCAGAGCTTATAAACTATTATTTTGTGAAAATCTGAACTCTCTAGCTGATACAGGGGCCCAAATGGCTGTCCAGGGATGGTTCGGAAAATTGGGAGAATTCAACTTTCTCAGTCCCCAGGTTATTCTGAATATGGACAGTATGTTGCTTGTGTGGGTATGCTCTGCACTTTTTTTATTGTTAAACACAACTTATTTTATTTTACATGTTTTTGTGTACCCTTAAACCTAAATAAGTTTGTGTGAGTACACACTTCACGGGGAGAATTCTATAAACGCCTATAAACTAGCCATCGGCAGTTACGGTGTACAAGAGCATATTCTCGTTAAAAATATGGTCAGCTTTACGCGACGACGTCACGAGCTCTTGTTGTGCTTGTTACTCAGACAGCAGACTCAAAGACCAAGATTCACATTAGACTTGGAATTAGCCAACACTCCACGGAAACAGACTGGACGTCGGCCTATTCGAGGATAGTGTGGCTCTCAAAGATCTCAAGAAAATAAGGCGGTGGGTGATGATGGAGTTGCAACCGATCGATCTTCTAAAAGCGGGTAAAGCACTAGTGATGAAGGTTCTTCAGAGACTATTAAACTCCGTCATAGTTTAAGGAAAATCGCTCTAAGCATAGCACTAGGGCATGGTTTGGTACCTTTGGTGATTATACTCACGAAAACCGAAAACATTCCTTAATTGTGTTTTATGTTTTTCAATAAAGATCCATAAGCATTTAATGAATATGTCCAACAGTATGAAATATCACTCTTCTATCTAATGGCACTAAAAAGCTAAAATTTGGCGCGAACTTGAACCACCTTAATTTCCACCACCTAACAACAAAGAAAGATCTAGTAGATTTATTTGATCAGTTAATGAGAAATTTCAGAATAACTGGGTATATCAAATCACAAGAAGACCAAGTTCTGGATAAATAGGTGGAACTCGTTTCAAAAGCTAATATTTCAAAGGTATTTGTTGAACGCCATTTCTGTTTGTAATATTATCTTGGAACTTCCTTAAAATTTTAATTTATTACAGGTTTCCGCTCTAAATTCTTTAGCAAAATTGAACAAACTAAGTTCAAGGAAATCAGGTAGCGTTTTATTATTTTTTTCTTTAATGGAAGTTAGGCGTTTTAAGACGGCGAGATATAGAAAAAATCTATGAAAATTAGTTCAATAGGGACTAGTATTTTATTTACGTGTAACTTAAAAACTTTTCCTTGACTCCCAGCAACTAAGGAACTCCTCTCGTTGTCAGAACTTAAAAACGTTCTTAGCATTGTTATTCTGACGACAAATTTAGGTAGACGATGGTAGCTAGTGCGGCGGGCTCAGAAACCCTACCACCAACCAAACCAAGTAGAAAAAGTTCTACACCTATGGGGAATTGAACTCTGGCTTCAAGATCAATATCAGGTGGCCTCAACCTATTCAATACCTTGGAGGTATTGAAATAGATGAAGCCCTTTTAAATAGATGCTGTACCAGCCGCTAAAAGACCACTAGTAAACATAATTTGCAAGCAAACTATGTAATTATCGAAAACCCATAGTAATATCAGAGGCAATAACCTAAAATCAATCAGCCCGCCGGAGCGGAGCCGGCGACGGGAAAAATTCTGAATCAATCTATTTCTATATCGAGGCGTCGCCAAGTGTCCATTATCATAATGTGATGGAGGCCCAATCCTATAATCAGATATCTCCAGAGGTCTCCACGGTTATGTTTTGTATGTATATTTTTATTATTACGGAATATGGGACGCGTTGCGCGGGTTATCGGCGTTTCTGACGCTTCGGTGTCATGTTTATGCATAGACTTGCAGTCTCTACGTTCTAAAACAAATAAACTATCAGCTGTCAAAACGGTTTTCATAAAACGTAGGGACCTCAGAACCTTCCGAGCTCAGAACACAGCTGTGCCTCAGAAGAATAACTACGTTATTGTTCTTAGTGTTCTGCGGTAGGGACTCTCAGAAGAATAACTTATTGTTCTGAAGTAGGGCTTAGACTCAGATGAAATTAGTCTGTCAGGACACGCCTTAGAGCATTTAGCCCATGGAGACGGTAAGGCTAGGCGAACCCCTCTGCTAAAGTACTTTGACCATCTGACCATGCGCTTTATATAAAACTAGTTGCGGCTCGGCCGCTGCCATTTGGTGTCGTTTCATGTCGCAAGTAAGAGCTCGTATAACATGGTTAATTGTGCAGTTTCCTCTTGCAAAAAACGATCTAGTAACTCAAATCTTCGAGACCATGGTGTTTCCTATCACATGTAAGTATAAAATATACATTAAGTTGTTTTATATACAATTTGGCAGTAATTTTTATGCCTTTACATTAAAAAAAATTAAAAAAATCAAAATTCAAGAAATATTTATTTGGTTTACCACATTCATAGCATGCGTATCTGTAATTGAAATAAAGATTTTCGTAGTGTGCCATGCGTGTTTACCTCGCCTCCCGCCAAATGTGGCAGAAAAATGACTTACTGCGGTTTGTTGCGTACCTACCTTCTTCATAGGTTAAATGCTCTAAGGGACACACAGTTTTCTTGAAGACTTAATTTATGTGATGAACAAGTGTGTGGCCGCTTGGCGATCCCGATCAGGCGTTGACCGAAGTCGGCCATACAGAACGTGGCTGTCTGACTGTTTGGCCGGCTAAGTCTAGCTTTGAGGACTACGACTGCAGGCGAATTGTTACCGGCGACGAGAGAAATAATTGCACTTACGCGTATCGGGACCACAGCTCAGAGCTGCGCAAAATATGTTTTTAATAAGAGCGCCGCACTTATAAAGAACATCGTTTGCTCTGCAGCTGGGGCTCGGCCCTTAACCTGTGGAGCATTTTATATTAAGTGTGGACAAACTTGCCTCAGTGAAGCAAAACCGTAAAATATTTATTATTCAAATATGTCTTGATAGAAAGCTCTTCTGAATAGCTCTTACCTACCACCTATTCAGAGGCCCAATTCTACCAATAAGTTACAGCCGAATCATAACTGAACCGTTGCGATCAACCAATCGGAGCGCTTATATTGCCAATCAACTGCTCGATGACGTGATAATGTGGCGTTCTGATTGGTCGATCGTAACCGTTCAGTTTCGATTCGGCTGTAACTTATTAGTAGAATTGGGCCTCAGGACACTATTGAGGTAATAAGAAGAATGTTAAAGTTTGTTCACTAAATATGGCAGCGACTGAGACGTACAGTGAACGCCACGTCAAGCTATACACTGATCTTTGGACCGCTTTTATGTTGCTTGCAATAGCGGCAGTTTTTATAATGTAACATAGCATTAGCGGTATGATACAAATAATAATAAAAAATTAAAACTCTCGATGAACGGACACTTTGAATCTCAACTTGTCAATAGAATGTTTAAATTTTTAGAACAGTGAGTTCTATTCTCTATTTTAAATCGAAAGAAATTAAGCGATGATTAAATTTCGTAAATTTAAAAAATAAAAGCAAAACTAGTAAATGAAATGTTAGCTGAAAAGGATGTCAAGAACATTTGCTATATAAATGTAGTAGCCATTGCATCTATAATAAAGCCCGAGCTCGTAAGGGAGCTCCTATCTACGGACGCGGGCGATATCAAATTTTATTTTGACGCCAAAGTCAGCCGAGTCATCACTTTTTTATGTTGATAGGCTATTGGCCAGAACTTCGGTCGACTCGACAAACGAGAATGAAAGTTGTATGACCCTTCATTATTTTATGTTTGTTGCCACGACGGCAAATGTTTTGGAATAAACTATTATTATCTACCCTACGACTTAAAGTTGGGTCTCAATATATTTTAAATCTGCAGAATCTGCACTAGAAAGAGGAAAGGAATAAGGAATATGAGTTACCTAGTACCGTTTTTTTATAAACACCTTCTAATCGGCAAACAAGCAGGCTGCCTTTTTTATACAACAAGTTGACAAACAAGCAAACTGCCCACCTCATGGTAAGTGGTAACAGTCAAACTGCCCACCTCATGGTAAGTGGTAACAGTCAAACTGCCCACCTCTTGGTAAGTGGTAACAGTCAAACTTCCACGAAAAAGTCCAGAGAGTTTTAAGTCTAGAGGTGTGAAGTACGCAGTGTTTGATTGTAGCGATACTGAAAATACGTTTGTCTTACCACAAACATGGCAAACAATTGAACGGAGTACGGTTTCACGATTCCACGCACGATTTCCATGGCTTAATCTCTTGAGATGACTTCGACAGGGAGTTTGTGTGACTCCATGCTCAGTTTGAGCACACGTGAAAAGAACTATCGAAATCCGAATCAAGCTTACGAACATTACATTACATGCAACACACAGGATACGAGTAATTTCAGAACATCTGTTATGTGATTTTATTAGAAACAATATGATTTTTTTCATCGCGGTGCTATATAATCCTTAATTTCATAAAAGCCGAAACTCATAAAGTTATTTGTAATTTTTTACACCTTTATCAACCTTTCGCAACAGTTTTGTAATGAATTCTCGGCAGGCTTAATCTTTAATTTTCCTTTGGGCCTGCGCAAACAGAAGCGCTGCAGAGTAAACGTTGTTAGATTCTTTGTCTTACGTGGAACTGCTGGTCGGCAGTTTGGAGAGCTGATTGGAATTTGTAGGTGTTTTAGATAACGCCACAGACAATCATTTTTATTTCTTATATTATATTTTGAAACAATTTCTTTTTTAAATAAATATTTATTTGACCATATAAAATAATTACTTTATTTTCTCTAAAATGCTGTATAAGTTGAAAACGAATACAATAAAAAATATAGCCTCGGGCAGGATTTGAACCTAATCTTTATTTTCAACCAATTTTCATGAAATCTGTAAATTTTTCAAACTCAAACTCCAAAATCTTTATTCAATAATAGACTTTTACATGCACTTATTGACGTCAAACAAAACACAAGAAACTAATTAACCAAAAAAAAAAAAGTGAAACTGAGATAAGCTATGTATTATTTGTATGTATAACCTTGTATATACATACGCCCCAATCATATTTAAGATGTATGTAAATACAAGTAGAAAAAAGTTGACTCTACACTTTAGTCTTCACTCTACATTTCCATGCTGGATGTTTATAAGTAGTTATTAATGGTGAATAAAGTCTACTTTGGCTTAACAAAGTGCAAAACAAATCAATACAGTTGAAATTTCGTCGGGACTGTTATGTGCTTGGTGGTCCAATTGGTAAAGGCGTCAACACGATACACTGAGGACGCGGGTTCAAATCCCGTCCGGATAGACTTCTTTTTTGTAAGTATTATTAATTTTTCTTGGTTATTTGTCAATTTGTGGATCTCAAAGTACAATATGTTCATTTACTCTCTATATATCTATACTAGCTTTATGATAATGACACGGTTAGCGCAGAGGTCGAGTGATCGCCTACTGCGCAACGAGTCGCGGGTTCGATTCCCGTACGGGACAAATATTTTGTATGGCCTACAGAAATTTGTTCCGGTCTGGGCGTATGTGTATGTGATATTCTATGTTTGTAACTGCACCCACGACACAGGAGAAAATGCTAGTGTAGGGCGACGTTTTTTTTTAAATAACAAATTTTGTTGACTATGACACAATGACATCAATAAAAGGACATACGATATTCAAGAGGCTTCTTTATCTCACCACGTCCATGGCCATAATAACGCAACTGCACTCTTCAATTTTGGACCCTCTACAAATATCTTCCCTCCATCCACTTTCCAATGCGTACTTCTTCCCATTTCTATGACACTTCAATCGTAAAGGCCCCAACCAAACTCATCCTCTCTGACGTGCTTCGCCTCTTGTGACATTGATGCGTGAACTCTTGCAGCCCTTGATCGACTCAGGACGCATTTATTGAATCCTTAGAAGTGAATTTTGAATTCGGACACGAATACAAATCGTGTGCGATATGTTTATCCACTGTTTCCAGTTTTAAAGATTTTTGAATCACCACTCACTCATTGAAAAGAAATTCTTTATTAGATTCTGTTTCACGCAGAAAAAATATAAACAGCCACGCATCGCACGTACAACGGAACGATTATACGTTGCGTATATTCTACTGGTAGGAATCAAAAACGAGCTTGTTGGACCATTCGTTGCAGAATTCACGGAATGAATAATCAAAAATAGTGAATTTGGAAATTTGTATTCGTATCTTAAGATTTCGAATCCGAATTTGAATTCTATTATTTCAAAGATTGAAAAAAAATTACAAAAAATAAAACCGATTCAACAACACCAAAAAGTCATAAATAATATAGGAATAGAAACAACATCATAGTTTCATATTGAAGTTGGTTCCTCCTTTTTTTGAAGTCGGTCAAAAATGTATCTTCTGAAGCGTGTCGTTCTGCATTATTGTTGCTCCTTATTGTCGAATATGCCGTCTACCAGCCTTTCTCGCAGGTCCTCATACAATGGGCATACCCACAGAACGTGGTGAACATTCGCCATTTCCACAATCATACATATTCCTGTCGGTATCTTCATCCCATATTCAAATATGCCTACGCCAACATGCCTTAAGCCGTAATTTCCCATTTCGCCCTAAACAAGCAGCTATAGCGCTCATGTAAACTTTACTAATCTTGCACGATGAGAGAACTTGGCAACTTTTTAATATTAATCAGTCGGCGCGGCGCTAGTCCGAAAAACAAATGAATGCGGGATGCGAGCCGTGTGTGCGCGCTGAACAAAGTAATTACAAATATTCCAAGTACGCATATAAAGCCACCCACACACAGTCTGCACAATCGAATCAGAAATGAAGGTTGTCGTAGGAGAGGCTACTAACCAGGCTGTTGGGAAGAAGGCGCGCGCCTTGTAGCGTGCCCTAGTAATGACTTTGAATTATGGAGTAAAGCATAGTCTTTAATGCAAATTGTTTTACTCAAGACCATAAGTCAGTGTACGGAACATTACTCTTTCTTAGTTTTGCTTGATTTTTGGATAAATGGATTACCATCTGGAAGCGACCTTAAGTATTTATTGTTATTATCATTATTATATCGTTATCATTATTATCAATAAATTAATTTTAATTTTATTATTATTATTATTAAATTACATTAATTTTAGTTATATTATTATTTATTATTATTGTGTACAGTTAGCCTACTCTTTGTCATTATTGTTTATTTAGGAATACTTGCATGCTGGTTGAAATAATTAAATTAATATACTTTAGTATTTGATTTTCTATTTATATTATCGAATTTTAATTAAACATTTTCATTTAATTTTGTAATATTAAACAGTTAAATAATTTAATTTAAATCAGGTGAAAAATTTGTTTGGGTCAGTACAAATAAAGATTTATTGTATGTAAATTATATAAATAATCATATATACAATCATATAAATAAATAAATAAATAAATTATAAACAGAAAATAAATATGTGCAAAATGTACATTGCAGTGCCCTAACAGGGTCATGTGTTAAGCGACATATACGCCATACCTACGTAAGACCTTTGTCACCACATGAAAGCAATAAAGTATTTGATTTGATTTGATTTGCCCCAACTACCCTGAGCAGCTGGGAGGTGGGAATGTTCTAGCCCGCAGGCTTATTACGCAAAAAAGCAACCGGTTGCTAATTACGAGTATATAATGGCGACGCGATCAACAAAGTATCTCTAAGTGGTCTGTGATCAATAGGCAAATTATGCAATCGCTCGCTGTGTCCAAGCGCTGACGTGCACTTTTAGTTCGTCAGTCGCTCGCATGTGGCGCTGTCGTAGCGCAATCTTACGTTGTATAATTCGAATTTGCGATTATAAGTAGTGGAGGGTCGGTACGCGTTTTTGCAATACCGAAACTATGTATTGGTTTAGTTTGTAATAACAGTTTTTGAAACTATTTATTTTAATAACTAGTTATTGAATGGGTATCGGGTATCGCAAGAAAGGCTCGGTTTCGGTTTGAAGGAAAATCATGTTTTATTGAATAAATGATTTTATTCGGCAACTATCTATTGACGTGACGGAGTATTGGGTGCTCGATAGTAACCAATATTATTTTGATAAATAAAAATGAACTTTCCTTCATACTTTGACCAGGCTTAGGACTGGCTGCCAGGCGGCAGGCGTATTTAAATTAAAAGTTCATTTGATTTTATGTACAACATTGTTATTCTGTACATATCTACAATATTTACACTTTACTATAAACCTATTTTATATTTTACACGTTTTTATTTACACTATGTTTCGAAGTTTTGTATTTACAATTCCTATTTTACAATTTGGCGCGAATCAATCATCGCATCTAGAGCAGCAAGCTGAGTGCCCGTTCGGGACTTTTCGTTTGCCGTCGGTGCCTGGCGCCTAGTATCGGCTCTCGCTCGGGTACCGCGTTGCGAGCGACATCAAGTGAACCGTCCGTTCCACACAATAAATAGTTACTCCCGATAAATAGTTTCTGAAGAAGTCAATACATAGTTTTCGGTATTGTTGCTAATAAATAGTTTCAATAACTGTTTACGGTTTATAACGCCCATAACTAATTATAAGCAATAATTGTACAATCGCAGCAATTGCGACTGTCTCTAAAGATTGGTAATAAGCCGGCCGGTCGGCTGACAATTGGCTGGGAGATATTATGGTCCCGACCAGTAGGGTTACTCTTGAACCGAATTCGATCGATCGGCATTGAGAGTGTGATTTTTTGTACGCTTATTTTTGCGCATTGGCTCCAAATTGACCCCGTATTGTGCGGATTTTTGATGAACAAAACTCGGTACCTATTATTAAATTTTCTCAAAATACGGATCCTATTTGCCGCTAGTGTTGTTACTCAAGCGTATGAAAAATCACAATCCCAATGACGATCCATGGTTTAGGAGTAACCCTAGTGGTCGCTTGCCTGGGGGTCACAAACGAGTTCAACTAAAATTAACCAGCCAGTTAGTTCAAATTTCAAATTCAAATTCAAAAATCTTTATTCAACTTAGGCTTTTACAGGCACTTATTGACGTCAAAACAAAGCAAAACATTCTAATTTAAAGGAAACATATTTAACCTTGTATGTGCATACATCCTGAATATACCTACTCAAGATGTCTGCAAATACAAGTAGCAATGAAAAAAAAAAGGTGAATCTACACCTGTTCGGAAATTGGGAGAGCCTTCTCGAGAAGAACAGGCAAGAAACTCGAAAGGTCAAATTTTTTATCTCCTCTTTTAAATCGCCATTTACAATTTTGGTTTTGTTCCTACATAGTCATTGAATGTTAAAAAAAAATACAAACGGTATGATTAAAATGTCAAAAAAATACAATCGGTATGCTCAAAATGTCAAAAAAATAACTAGACAAGATGTCTTTCAAAAATCGCTAACGCAATCGCTAAATGGATAATGTATGAGATTTGACAATTGCGCTCGAAAGCTAAGCGAGGGCTTATGTCAAATCGCATACATTTTCCTTCTAGCGATTGCGTTAGCGATTATCGAAATGCGTCTTGTCTAGGGGGGCTGGTGACAAATAAGACTAGGTACTTACGTGGTTTCGGTTTTTCGGAAATTCGTTTTGTCATTGAAACCTGCGACAAAATTAAAAACATAAATGTACTTCAGATTTTCATAAGTTATGGCACGTAAAATTATGGTGAAGCATTTTAAGACTAACAATATTATGTTAAAAGAAATTAGGGATTCCGTTAATTATGCTTATTAATATTATGCCTTTGAATGACTATGCCTCATAAAATTTATGCAAATAAAAAATAGAAACTTTAATTTTATGCTATTCAATGATTATACCTAGTGAGTCTGTTATACCAAGCGTTTTATGACAAACAATATTATTCGATAATAAAGGTCCCCGATCCTAATACGTCATTATTAATTAACTTTTATACATGTATACGATACGTTGCATGGTACTGTTCCCAAAAAAGCATAACTTCAAAGCTATAAAAAGCAATACATTTGAACAGTAATAAGTTTCACAAACGTAAACTGTGCGGAGGTGTGCATTTTTCATGTTAAAATTAAACTACTCACGATTCGGGGTAAAACGATGCTATATATCAAGTAAATGGTGTGCAATGGTGGCTCGGATGATACATATATCACTGCGCTAAATTTAAGGGAGCCAACGATAAAATTGTTTATAGAAATCTTATACGGAGTCGTTGGGCGCTATACAATTTTAAATTGACTATTGTCGACAAAACCAGTGGATCATATTTTTCGGGTAGCGCAAGATACCCGAAAAATAAGATCCACTGGTTTTGTCAGTAATTTTGAAATAACTCACAAAACCTGTAAAAATCTAAAACTGACAAAACTATCTCTACATAATTATAATGTAAAGATAACTAGTATTTATTTCAAAACTCCCGCGGCTTTGCATTAAGGATAATTTATATTAAACTATTACCCGAGTGAAGCCGAGGCGGGGACCTCGTTATACATATAAACCTTCCCCTTGAATCACTCTATCTATTACCGAAAACTGCATTAAAATCCGTTGCCTAGTTTAAAAGATATAAGCGTACAGACAGTGGGAGCCACTTTTTTATACTATGTAAAGAAGAGGTAGAATTAAGATTGGTTTGTCATCATCATCTTAACCACCACCATGACTGTCTCCACGGTCTAATGGCGGAGACCACCCTGTTTATATATGGAAGTCCAGGATTTGCTTTACCATGAAAGTAGAGCTTCTGCTTGGTTAAGCTGATGTTGGTGGTTCTGAGCCTGTCTAGCTAACTGCCGCCTTCTTAGTCTACAGCATAATAAATAACAATGTTAATACATTGCTGTATTTCGACAATTCTTCGAGGTACGATAGGCAGTTTTTCAGTCGTCGAGGAGCCCGGTTGAAGTTCGTTTTCATTTTCGGCTTTATCATCTCTACCATCAGGATAGTTGAAGGTTAACGGCAAATTTGAAAAATAAATACACCATAGTACATACATGACAGACGATGTCTAATAATGGCATTATAACGGGGGAAAACATCCTCAGATTTTTCATCGACCCGTGAGTGCCTTCGGCGTCCGTCGCCCGGCGCGTATGCACTGTGCTTTACGTCTTCTATGGAACGATGACAGGTCGTCGTCACTACGCTCTTAGGTATAATATAAATACCTTCTGTTCTTCGTACACTGAGAGTGCAGAAGCAGCGGGGCTGCAGCGCCCTTGAGATTAGATAGCAACGTTTCGCGAGCTTGATTATTCACCATCAGCAACAACCCTAGCGCTCGCACTCGTAACTACTTGTACTCAGAATTACTAATAATATAAGCTAACGCGTGGCGTTAAGGTACGATTCAGCTTGGATGCTCAAAGTTTACTTATTTAAAAGGTCGAAAGGTCCTTTTTAAACAAAGGAGTGCAAGTTCTGTATGTAGTAAGTACTATTATTTATACTGTGTACTATTGTCTGTTCTGTGACGATGACTCCAAAACTCCTTGTCCCGTTCCGTCCGAGAAAATCACATCTCATATGCAGCAGGTTAAAAAGTTAATAAGTTCTATGTCTGATCTCGGCCCGCTCCTCCGTAGCATCCGATTGGACTATACGAGTGAGATAACAGAGTCCAACTAGTTCTGCGCATACGACGCTAATGTAAGTTGCCGACTTGTGATATAAGATGTCAAATCACATTACCCAATAAGTTCACTGTCTTTCTTACCCTTCAAACTGGAACACAGCAATGCGAGTGCAAATAGGTAAGACAGAGGTACCCATGATGATGGTGATACTGGTTTGATGCACATCCATTTAATCTTATTCTATGACACTGTATTGTCTTCGCTTAGGAACGAATCAGTCTCGCGGATTATCTATTTACCCAGGTTACAGGGTCGGCGGCCGATCTCAGCCAGCGCTAGAGGCTCGGCCCCAGGCGTAATCAGTCATCATTTACCAGCAACTTCGCTCCAGTCATCGTTTGTCTTAACCTTTAATTACTTTTGTCGCCGTGACGAGGCGCGCGCCGAGACAGCAATAACTTCGCCGTTATTTAATTAGTACTTGATTTTCAACCAGTTTCGGGGGAAAAGTGGCGAGTAATTTCAGGGCGGATTTCAACTTGATCTAAATACGATTTTAGTCGGCATTAATTTGTTTATATTTGTTAATTTTACGTCTATGAGCCCGTGCCTTCATTCGTACGGATGTTCTATAAGCTACTTTGATTATTTACCGGCAACGCGTTGCTGTAGCTCAGTAAAGTACTTTGTCTAAAATGCGATAAATGTCGGGTCAATGTTATGCTACAGTTCAGCCGCCGAGTGAATGTGTTTTTGACAGGGCCTGTCAGTTCCTCATGCAGAATATAATAGAGTTGATTTTCATGAACTGCGTTTTGGGTAATACAAAAATTCTCCTCCATGCATGGACTTGAAAAAAAGACGGACGGAGCGTTGTTGAATCAAGAGTGAAGCATGCAAATGACAGCACATTTGTATGTATGCGTGTCTTGTTCGTAGAAAAATGACAGCTTTTTGTCCTACCTGGTACATCTGTGTGAATGTAGGTCGTGTACAAACACAGGAAATTGTCTTACCTGGCATGCTTCACATTCGTTTAACGCCACCTACGTCCGTATATTTATGTAGGTCCATGCCTCCATGTATATGAATCTGACAGGACCTGTCAAAAACGCATTCTCGCGGCAACTGAAATGTGAAATCATATAAGGCATAATATGGCATTCTAGTGATAGATAGATAGATAGATAAAACGTTTGTTAGGTACAAAACACACAAACACATTAACAAATTCAAGATCAAGATCAAGTAAACAAGAATTAAGGAACATACAAAAATGTATATAAATAAAATGCGCCTGTGTGTTGCAGTACCCAAAGGGCCAAGGCTCAATGGAGATTTTTTGCCCTAAAGAGGGCTAAAAACACTGAAGTGTTGAAGAAAAGAAATAGCCATGGACCTACAAAAAATACGGACGTACTCTTGTCTTGCATTAAACAAATGTGAAGCATGCGAGGTCCTACAGTTTCATTTGTTGGTACACGAGCTATACTCACTCAGATGCAGCAGGTCCGACAATCCATTCAAATGTGCTGTCATTTGCATACTTCACTCTTGATTCAACAACACTCCGGTCGTATTTTTTTCAGAGGCCCTAGACAAATGCCACACGCTAACTTTTCCGCAGTCGTTCCGCAGAAAAAATGTATGGAAAAGACATTAGCTTACGAAAACTTCACGCTATTTTTTCCGCAGCTAATGTCATCTGCATACATTTTTTCTGAGGAACGACTGCCAAAAAGTTAGCGAGTGGCATTTGTCTAGGGGGGGCAGGTCCGTGACTATACCATAATGATACTGAAACAAACACCATCTACTGGATGGTTACCCAACCTAGATAACCAAGTGTTGTGTCGATGAATTAACTCACACTGTCATCTGTTAGAAACTTATGGAACTAATAAACCAATTTGTCCTATAACAAATATTATTTAATTGGCAATTTCAATAGCTCTTAAGGTCAATAATCGAGATTAAGACTATTCCATCCACTATTCCAGTTATACCGATTCAAGAAGCGCTTAAATCTAGACCTGTATTCGTTTCCACCAAATAACTAAGTACCTGTGGATGAAATGAAAAACCTTTTGTTTGGAGCACAAAGGGTTAAATAACGTGTCCCAATTAATCCCTTATAAGATCTCGGGAGATTTATGGGACTGTGGTGTGCCGATGCGGTGAATTTTCCGGGGTCTCCACCACTAGCGTTTTGAGCAAGGTGAAAACAATCTGAGAAAAAAGACACCACTTGATGGCGAACGGTCATGAATCAATTTGGATTGCAATAAAATATGGCGATCATATAACACGTGAATTTACTTCTCCTCTTCTTTATTCGTCAATTTATACAGCTTCACCAGGCTTAAGAGGTCTTGTAATATTTGGCGACCGACAGGACACGAAACTGCACTCTTCAGATACAAAATAAAATTGCAGAGCATAGAGCCGTCTCACATCAACTACGGTTTTTATACCAGGCCGCCTCATCTTTTCGAGTGCCTGTTTGGTGGGAATCTCCATTTGAGCTCATGATTCAAAATATCTAAAACATCCAATAGTTTTCATAATTCTGATTTCTGATGAGTAAACATTTAACTTACGCACCTACGTACATAGTCCTAATAATACCATCCCCCTTCGCTACGATATGACAGTATATTAATGTATCTTCGGTGGGATGTATATGTTAACAGCGTCTTGATATTTTTGTCTGTATGAAATCGTCTGTATTACTTTAGTCAAAAGAACAGCGACTGGTATAAAGTACTATATTATATAATATTTGAGAGGGACTTAAATTGATGTTGGATCCTTCTCAGATATGACATATTTGATATGAATCGCTGTCCAAGTAAGAAAGCGGGACGCCGCGACAACTATGGTACTAATATCCTCAATCTGTATCAGTCTTTAATACCATTATATTACTATCATATCATCATATAGGTAGCTAGTTATGATTCGGTTTGGAACACCATACTAACACCCTTGGAGGGTGTTAGTATGGTGTCGACTTACTAATCTTATCGACTTTTTTTTTTTTTTTTTTTTTATGGATGGCCCGGCAAATGACCTCCTCCCGCCTGATGTTAAGCGGTGAAAGAGGCCCAAATAAGTTGACAGATAGAGTAGGGACGACATCCACTCTCCTACCTGCCCGCCCCTTGCCGGCCCAAAAGATGCTTTTTCACGCCTCTTTTGAAGGAACCCATGTTGTAGGATGGGGGAAACACGTGCGCAGGTAGAGAATTCCAAGTGTGGGATGAACGACAGAAGAAGGAATCTTGGAATTTCTTGGTACGGTGTGAAAAGGAGGACACAGTGTACGGATGACTCCGAAGGCCCTTACGCGTGTTTCTGTTAAGGAATGGAGAGGGAGGGATAAGGTTAAAGAGCTCCTCAGAGCATTCCCCATGGAACATTCGGTAAAAGGCGCTAAGAGAGGCGATGTCACGACGAAGTTGTAGAGGCTCGAGGGTGTTAGTTGCCTCTACATCGCCAATTATGCGAATAGCGCGACGCTGCAATCTGTCCAGAGCATCGAGGAGGTACTGAGCGGAGCCGTCCCAAAGGTGCGAGCCATATTCCACGCAAGACCTAACCTGAGTTTTATACAACAAGCATAGTTGGTCCGGCGCAAAATACCTACGCACCTTGTTCAGGACACCGAGTTTCCGTGAGGCAGTAGTTATGACGGATTCGATGTAGTCTCTGGGGTTCAGATCGCAGCGAATGTTCATTCCGAGCAAGGTGATGTTGCTCTGTGTGTGAAGGGTTGTGCCCTGAAGAGAAGGAAGGGGGAGGAAAGGTGACCTTTTCGCCGAGAACACGCACACCTGTGTTTTCTTAGCATTGAACTCAACAAAATTGTTGGAGCCCCATTCGGAGACGAGGTCCAGCGTCCTGTTGAGCTCAATGATAAGATTCTGCCTTTCCCTACCAATATCACCACGAGCAGCCCCTGAGCTTCCGTGATATCCCCCATGCACTGTACTGTCGTCTGCATAGCAATGTATAGCTCCCAAGGAAAGCATATCATTGATATGCAGAAGAAACAATGTGGGGGATAGAACGGAGCCTTGCGGAACACCAGCGTTCACTGCCACGAACCGCGAAGCGCAGCCGTCAACGACAACGCGAATTCTACGCTCGTGGAGGAAGCTGGCAATCCACGTACAGAACTGCGCGGGTAATCCGTATGCCGGAAGCTTGGAAAGAAGAGCCTTGTGCCAGACTCTATCAAAAGCTTTGGCGATGTCGAGACTAATAGCCACCGATTCGCCGCGCTTATCGATAGATTCACCCCATTTGTGCAAAAGGAATGCTAGAAGGTCACCTGTTGACCGTTTAGGACGAAACCCATACTGTCGGTCATTAAGTAACGAGTGACCTTCCAGGTAACGGATCAGCTGTGTATTAAGGATCCTCTCCATGATTTTACACAAAATGGAAGTGACGGCTATAGGACGATAGTTAGCCGGATCAGAACGCTCTCCCTTTTTGGGAACCGGCTGGACATTGGCCTCTTTCCAAGATTTCGGCACACAACCAGCAGAGAACGACAGACGGTATAGACGCGTAAGGACCGGAGTCAACTCCGCTGCACACTTCTTAAGAACAATCGCAAGAATGCCGTCTGGTCCACTTGCTTTTCGAGTATCGATCGACTGGAGCTCCGCCCGCACATCACGCTGTCTGATACGGATATCGGGCATGGTGCTGCCACAATGGGACAGTTTCGGAGGTTGTGTACCACAGTCATCGACACGGGAATGAGCCGCAAAGAGTTTTGCCAGGAGGTCGGCTTTCTCCTGCGGCTGATGAGCAAGTGAGCCATCGGCAAGTCTCAGCGGTGGCAGCGAGGGTTGGCAGAAGTTTGATTGCACAGCTTTGGCCAGGCGCCAAAAAGAACGGCTACCCGTAGGGTGCGATAGCAGTTCCTGGCCCACTTGTGCAATGCGCTGAGCATCCGCTCTAATGTAAGCCCTCTTACACAGCTTGGTGGCATTATTGTAGGCTGTTTTCAGTAGGCTTGTATTGGGATCCTTAGATGCTCAGCCTCTGATCCAAGCGCGGTAAGCCAGCTGTTTGTTTTCAACAGCAGAGGCGCACTCGCGATTGAACCAGAGGTTACGTCTGCCTCTACTGACGAGATTGGAATGCGGAATATAATATTCCATTCCTAGTATGATCTCCTCAGCAACAGAGGTAGCGCAGGAGTCCGGATCCATCCTATTGAAACAGCGCTGCCACCAAGGAACAGATGCGTAATAATCCCGCATACCGTCCCAATCTGCTGACGCATAGTGCCACAGACGGCGTGCTGCAACCACAGGGGACGGTCGTGACGCCTGAGGCACTGAGACGGATACCAGGCAGTGATCCGAAGATCCTAGTGGAGCTCGAACCACCACCTGATATCCGTCAGGGCGATTTGTCAACAGAAAGTCCAATAAAGAGGGCGCTTGACCGATAATATCTGGTACCCTGGTGTGCTGGGTGACCAATTGTGTCAGGTCGTGCGTGAGAGCGAATGCGTGGGCAGTCCTACCCGCATGGTCAGTTTTAGAGGAACTTAACCAAAACTCGTGGTGAGCATTGAAGTCCCCTAAAAACACCAGCTCGGCGGAAGGAAATCGCTCCTGCGCGTCATCTGCCACCCGACTTAGATGTTCAAAAAGTCGAGTTGTCTCCAAGTCACCACGATGGGAACGGTAGACGCAGACGTAGACACGGCAATGAGTGCCAAAATCGACGTGTACCGCAAGGATGGAAAAGGAAGGTTCCTCCAAACAGCGCAGGCGACGACAGCAAACGTCCGCCCGGACGAACAAACAAACACCAGCCTTCGCCTTGAAGGACTCCTCAAGAGCGTAGCCGGGGTAATTAAGGTAGCCTGTATCGGCCGGGCAGATAATTTGCGTCTCCGTCAAAAACAGCATTGCTGGACGGGCTGTCTCGAGATGGTGGTGGACAGCTAAGAGGTTAGAATGGAGCCCGCGGATGTTAGCGAGCCCCACCTCGAATAATGGTGTTTTGGTGGGATAATGCACCGCTGTACGACCAGTCATAATATTTTGCGCTGCCATAATTATTGGAGTGAGAGGCGTGAAACTGAGGTGTCCTTGGTGCGCTTCGCATAGTTAATGTGTGTAGGCCTGTTTCGCCAGGGAACAGCCGACAGCTGATTTGCGCTGACCCTCCGCACGGAAGGGCCCCCGAACCCCCCCGGAAGTGGCCGCCGGGACCCACCGTCCGGTCACCAACCGGCACGACGGACCACCCCAAGATTATGCGTGGCATGGTGGGGCAGCCTCACGGACTGGTTAGGTCCGCTTGGGCCCCTGTACTATACCACGGGCAGCCAGCGGAACAGCCGTTTCTTCGGGTCTTCCTGGGCGGAGGGTCAACGCAGTCTACCTGGCACTGGGTCGACGGAAGCCCGCACAAACCATACGAATCGCAGCAACGACCCCTCAAGCTCTGGCTGTGCGCAGACTGATCCCGAAACGCGGACAAAAATGGCCACTTGACGGGTATTACATCATGCGCACGGTGGTCGCTAGCCAGTCGGGTTTTTCAAGCCCTACCACCAGAAGTTGGTCACTCGATTAGCACCACCCGGGGATCACGTGTAGGGTCTCGAGGGTAAAACCTACGGACGTGAGCGACTCCAATCCCCAAATCCGGTTTGGAACACCATACTAACACCCTTGGAGGGTGTTAGTATGGTGTCGACTTACTAATCTTATCGACTTACTAATACATTCATCTGACTAACCAATGCATGCCCTTTGCGGTGAAGTGGGGTTTATGTCCAGCAGGGGCGTAAATGACTGAGATTATGATCAGCTTAAAATTTACTTTTTGGTTGCAGTGTGCTCGGAACGGGGACCTTTCATTAGGCATAATGTTGTTTGTCATAAAGACGCTTGGCATAAATCACTAAGCATAATAATCGAAAAGCATAACATTAACGTCACATAATTATTTCATTGCATAATTTGTATAAGGCACAATTATCCAAAGGCATAATTTTATGAAGCATAATTAATGAAATTCCTAATTTCTTATAACATAATATTGGTAGTCCTAAAATGTTTTGCCATAATTTTAAGTGTCATAATTAATGATATCTCTAATATTTTGGGGCATTTATTTATAATTAGAAATGATGTTATTTTAAAGGATATAATGTTTTCTCTGTTTTACTTAACTTTTTATAATAACATTTCATATATTATTTTAATTAAATATGATACTCGAATCTTCTATATTTTCATTTGATATAATTTTTGCATAGTATATATATTGATTTTTTTATTTGAAAAAGTAATTCATTCATGCCACTAGTGACAGAAACGAATCGCTGCAAAATCGACTCCACGTAGTCTTGTTTGTCCTACCCCTAGAGTGTTATTCAAACCCGCGTAGGCGCGGAGCGGCGAGGCGGCCCGCGAGCTGAGGAGCAGGTGGTGAGCGAAAACCAATCTGCGACGATAAGCTCGTGTGGGACCGCCGGAGCCCCGCAGCGTCGGAGCCGTGACAGAAACCATGCATGTGCATGCTTGCTTGCGTGGTACATGCTTGCTTGTATTGTGCATACTTGCTTGCATGTTGCATGTTTGCTTGCATGTCGCATGTTTGCTTGCATGTTGCATGCATGCTTGCATGTATACTGCATGATACATTGCTGCATGCTTGCGCGCAAGTTTATGCCTAGAGAAATTCTGCGTAATCGTATTGTTCGTTGTGATTAATATGCTAAACATTATTTGCTTTGAAAAATTATGCGTCAAGTTGTTCTGTGTTTAGAGTTTATGGGTTTTAATACTTATGACAAATGATTTTCTGCACACAATATTATGCTTATTACCATTCTGCTTCCTGATTATTATGTGTCTTGACGATTATTTCAATCGAAATTATGGAATATGGTTTTATGACAATAATTTTTATGCCTAGAAATAGAGAGCCGCTCGGAACACAGAAGACGGCAAAGAGTTTCATTCGCATTGTAAAAGTGGAAGCAAAACTTCCAAAACAATTTGTACCACCGAAGCACACGGAGTATGGAAAACCACACTCCGTGTGCTTCGGTGGTAAAATAAATAATAAATATCCATAAAATAAATATCCAATTAATCACTGTCAACAGCACTATATCAATTTCCCCCAAAGTTTCGCTCTCTATAAAAATGGAGATGGTGGAACAAGCTCGCAACTTACTTGCGATGGTTACCGCTTAGCATCAGTACTATCAGTGAATTCCTACTGCACCCACCCTTCACTATGCCCTAAAGATACTAATTTCCGGCCCCGATAAAACTTTCCCGGATTTTTGCTGCTTCATTATTTTTTCGGCCTGTTAAACGATTTTTTCAAAAAAACTGTGGTTAAACATTTACCCGCTTGTTTTGCTTCACGTAATTTAATTATTAATCGGGTACTACACGCCCGGTATTTAAATCATCGGACGTTTTGAAATAATGGTTATTGCTCTTAAAATAAATATTGTGCGTGTGCAAGTTCAGAGAATGTGTTTCGGTAGCAACAAAATTTTATTGGTTTTTGTGTCTTTATTTATGTATGCCTTCGAACGGTATATTCGGTAGGTTTGAGAATAGGTCGTTAACAATTTTTTATACCTACCCCTATGAAAATGATTTTTATATAATATAAAAATCATACATTTTTGAATTGCTGAAGCCTTAAAACTCACTATTGGAAGATATACTCCAGTCCAAATACTTTTAATTGGTGCCAACCGTTAAAATCGGCCTATTTTTGTTTTGGTTTTTAGTTTATATTTATTAAAAATATTTCATGACCTTCACCGAAATATGTGCATGATAACGACATATCGGAATATTAAAAAATAACACTGGTGATATATCGGACATAACTAACTAAAGGGCTATTTCGCTAGCTACAATCATATCCCAGTTTGGATTTAGGCCAGGCTTATCCACGGAGAGTGCGATCCTTTGTCTTAAGCAGACCGTACAGTACTACACAACCAGAAAAACGCCTGTATATGCATGCTATTTAGATTTATCCAAGGCATTTGATATGGTATAATACAAATTGCTGAGGCAAAAACTTAATGATGAGACCAGTGTTCCCCCTGAGGTCGTGTCCTTATTTAGTTATTGGTACAAAAACCAAAAGAATACCATTAAGTGGGCAGGAACGCATTCGAATGTGTACGGGTTGGAGTGCGGGGTGAGGCAGGGGGGGTTGAGCTCGCCACGCCTCTTCAACCTGTACATGAACAGTCTTAGCGTTGAGCTTAGCAACGCCAATGTCAGGTGTCATGTTGATGGCGTATGCATCAACAATATAAGCTCATATATTGTAGATGCAAAAATATGCTGTAGCCCATGGACTCAAGTGTAACGTCAAGAAAAGTGAGTTCATGGTTTTCAAAGCGGGCACAAAAACTTACTCTGTAGTACCTCGGCTTCAACTTTGTGATACACCTTCAAAACAGATTGATACATGCAAATACCTTGGTCACTGGATGACAGAGGACCTGCGGGACAATATGGACATAGAAAGGGAACGTAGGGCGCTGGCCGTACGCTGCAATATTATGTTGGCTCGTAGGTTTGCACGTTGCAATAACAATGTCAAAGTGACACTTTTTAGGGCTCATTGCCAGACATTTTACACGTGCAGCTTATGGGTTAACTTCACGTAGCAAGCGTATGGCGCACTAAGGGTCCAGTATAATAATGCGTTCAGGGTGCTGCATGGTCATCCGCGATTTTGCAGCGCTTCGAATATGTTCACCGAGGCGCATATAGACGGCTTCCACGCGTTGCATATAGACGGCGTCCGAAAACGGTGCGCTTAAATGGTGCGCAGAGTATATGTGTGGCCTCGCGTCCGCACGTCACTTGGGGCTCACACTGAAAATCAGCGCTGTGTTACGTCTGTGTCGTAGCATAGCAACAAGCTGAGTGTGGACCTCGTTGTCACAACCTGCGACGTGCGATCACAATAATTCTTGTATTAACATTATGTTCATTTTTTTTTATATTTTTACTGTAAGTTTTTGGCATTTGTTTCATTTATTAACTTATTGTTTGTGTAAGCGCGTCGTTTGTGTTGTGATAATAAAAATGATTTCTATTCTATTCTATTCTTCGCTTATGGGTCGTTTTCGCAACAGCACAAACGCATTCTGAATGCATTAGCCACCAGTTGGGACTGTCCTATGATGAGGCGCTGGGTTCACCTGCACGTCAGCATCGGTGCGTAGATGAGCACAGTTAGTATATAATTATTATTTATTTTCTTTAATTTTGTTTGCATTTACTACAAACATAGTGTAACGATCCAACCTAACGTCAAACGGAACCCTAAATAGAAAACCCCTCTACACAGTTTTATTCGTAGTTTTACTAACAATATACGCCTTTAAAAGAAACGCACAGAATTGCTTTGATTTGTATGAAGTTTGGCCAATGATCGACTAGTGATTTTATTAGGATCTACGTTGCAACCGTTTATGTAACCCAAGATCTTTTCCAAGTGGATAGATATAGAATTAGCTTTACGTTAAAATAATGATGAAACTTATATGAGATCTTTATCACAATTTCCATTTTGCACAACACAAAGTAATCACTTCAAATAGCGCATAATATCATTTTAGTTTTAGTGAAGAGTTCAAGATTAAGGCACCACTCCATAGTGTGAACAATTCGGCGAATCGTAGATAAAGGAGATGTGTCGGAAAAGTCGTCGAAGGGAACAACTCCAGTGCCTAACCTTCTGACACTGAAGCAAATATTTTTTAGTAATAATCGACTAACGTGCCTTGCCTAACCTTCTGACACGTTGCCGTTGCAGATAGTTCCCAATAAAATATATCCCTTCACATCTCTTCAAGTTTTTATAGGTAAACACTACCATTTCATAGTGCCAAAATAATTCACTCACGAGACAAATAATGCATTAAGCACAAACTCTTATTACAGCGTATTTCATAGCCGAGCTCAATGGAAAATATGATCCAAAACTCACTCAATATTACCAGATATTGGAATAAGCGACTAGAATCTCTTCGAGAAACTAGGAATAAATATAATCGTTGCAGGTTTCCTTCGGAGGGACCTGAATAAACGGTGCAGGTTTCTTATAGAGGGACCTGAATATAGCGTTGCAGGCTTCCTTTCCGAGTGACCTGAATAATCGGTGCAGGTTTCTTATACAGAGGAACCTGATTAGAGCGTAGCAGGTGTCCTTCGGAGTGTCCTTATAATCGGTGCAGGTTTCTTATAGAGGGACCTGAATATAGCGTTGCAGGCTTCCTGCGGAGTGACCTGATTACATTCAGTAACAGAGACGATAACTTAGCATTCCATGGATTCACCATGCAGGTGCCGGGTCCATCACGTTGCAGAGAGCCAAGAGCAGTGCCTGGGGCTTACGACCCAGGTGCAGGTTTCAAGTAGCTACTTTACAATGCATCAACATTCACCTTCACCACCTTGGCTCCTCTCTCTGCCTAACCATACCTGATATGACTCCGTAAGTGCCGCCTTTGTTACGCGGTTTAATATTGAGCTTACTATAAGTTAATTTCATTGATGAAGAAGATGACGATAATGATATTTGTTTAAGGTCCCCTACCTAATGTATCGTGTCTAACAGAATCTATAAGCTTCTATTTGTGTAGTTCAATAAGAACAAACCAAATAAACGTGTGGTGCGTTGTGTTGTCTTACGAAATATAGGATACTTAGCTGGGTCCACTTCGGTCGGCGTTTAGGACTTCACAATTCGATATTCGGACTTGTAATACTTATATCTTGAAATTCTCAAATCTTTGCATACACAAATTAATCCAAATTAAACATGCAAAATCATAGAGTCCGTCGAAGATCAACCGGCTTGCACAAAATTCTAAATGAAATGAAATGAAATGAAACTTTATTCGTTATAAATCGTAGGTGTATAAAGGTGGTGCACAATTGTAATGTTTCACTGCGATTTACCTTATGGTATACGAATTTTCATAATTAGGTAACTGATTACAAAGTTAAATTTTTATATGTAACACAATTTCATTTTACAATAAAGGAACAGTACTACGCAATATATACTAAGCAGGTCAATTTTTACATTTAATCAATAATAACCAGCCTAGGAGAGCACATCGTTAACATAGTCATCAACCTTATAGTAACACTTCTCTTGTAAAAGACCACCGAGGACATCTTTGAATTTTTGATGGTCAAGATCTTGTATTGATTTAGGAACTTTATTAAAAAGTCTCGATGACATACCAATAAAGCCTTTTTCCATTAATGCTGTCCTACATAAAGTTTTTTCTATGCCAAGTATCCTAGGACGGAGGCCTAAACCTATTATTGGTTTAACTTTTGTAAATAACTGAGGGTTACATTTCACAAATAGACATACTTCTAAAATATATAAAGAAGGAAATGTCATTAATTTCAAGGATTTGAAATAGGGTAAGCAACTGTCAGTTGATTTAAGATTGCAAATGGATCTAATGCATCTTTTCTGTGCTCTAAATATTATTTCCCTGTATGATGAGTTGCCCCAAAATATTATCCCGTACCGTAAAGTTGACATGACAAACCCATGATATGCGGTTAATACTGACTCTCTGTTAGTTACTTTTGCTAGTTTATGTAATGCATAAGAATATACATGTAATCTTTTGCAAACTTCTATTGAGTGGGTTTCCCACTTCATATTGCTATCTACGTAAACTCCTAGGAATTTAGTTGATTTAACGTTTTCAATAATTGTGGAGTTGTAATCTGTAATTATTTTATGTGCATTATTATCTCTTTGAGAAAAATGAATCAGTTTAGTTTTATTTAAATTTATATTTAGATTATTAGATTTCATCCATGTTATTAAATTATTCAGTGTGTTGTTTATTTCATCCCCATAGTCTTTTGAGTTGTCTTTTCCTATAATTACGGTACTGTCATCTGCAAACAAAACCATTGGATATTCAGAGGCAGTAGTCAAATCATTGATGTAGGTCAGGAATAGTAATGGTCCCAGTACACTGCCTTGTGGGACTCCAAACTTGATAAGCATTCCCTGGGATCTATACCGTTCCATTCGCTTAGTACTCAAAGATAACTGATTTAACTCCGTGTATTGTATTCTTTCCTCCAAGTATGATTTTATAAGATTTTGTGCAATACCTCTAATTCCATAACACTCTAGTTTTTTAAGTTATATTTCGTGGTCAACGTGGTCGAACGCCTTTGACATATCCATAAAGATACTACAAGTTGGAATACGATTATCCATGTTAACTGTAATATTCGCTACTAGGTCATATATAGCGGATTGAGTAGACATATCCTTACGAAAGCCACGCTGTTCCTTTACTAATATTTTATGATTGTCGAAGAAGGAATAAAATCTTTTGTAGATAACTTTTTCAATTATTTTGGAAAAAACGGAAAGTAATGCCACTGGCCTGTAGTTTTTTATATCCCCCCTAGCACCTTTCTTGTATAGTGGCTTAATAATGGCTATCTTCAAAACTTTTGGAAATATTCCAGTACTAAGAATTAAGTTGATTATATGAGTTAAAGGTAACGAAATTATTTCTTTCACAAACTTCACTGTAAGAGTAGACACTCCATCCATACCAACACTCTTTGTATTTTTTAGGGATGTAATAACTTTATAGATTTCACATGGTGTTGTTGGAGCCAGATATAGTGAGTTAAGATTATTATTTAGTTTACCAAACTTGTTTCTCACACAGGATTCCCTGTTATGGTTAGTATGTTCAATATAATATTTATTAAAAGCATTTGCAATTTCCGTTGGATTTGTAATTGTTTTGTTATTTACTATTATGGATGATATTGGTGGCCCGGGTGTTATATTTCTTGATTGATTAATAATTTGCCATGTTGCTTTTGATTTATTCCTGGATTTTGTTATGTTTGTATTGTTTTGGACAAGACGTGTCAACTTAATAATCTTTTTTAATTTATCTCTATAATTAATGAATTTTGCTTTGTATTCATTATTGTTTTTATATCGTCTAGATAACCACAAAAGCTTTCTTTTATTTCTGCAACACAAGCGAATGCCTTTTGACATCCATTTTTGTTTTTGTTTGGCAGACTTTCTAACAGTTTTCCAAGGAAAACAAAGCTTATAAAAAAGTTTATAATAATCGAAAAAGCGCCTTTATGCTTTATTAACGTCATCAGAACAGTAAACTTCGTTAAAAGACAAATTTTCTAGACATTTTTTAAATTTCTCAAGGTTTTCAATAGAATAATCTCTATATGTAGCTTTCCATGATTTGAGTATACAAGTTTTCTTGACAGGACACTTTAATATTTGTGCTGTATGATCAGACAAAGCTAGTTCTATAATTTCGCTCTTACACCCCTTTATATTATGCGCCATATTATGCAAACAGGTTGAACTCGAAAGTCTCGTAGGCTGGCAAAATTGAAGTTTCAGATTATAGCTCAATAGTTGACATTCAAAATCTAGGCTCTTTTTAGAAGCTTTTAAACAATCTATGTTAAAATCACCACATATTACAGTATTCTTTTTTTTATTACCACAAATATTATGCAAAATATGTTCTAGTTTTTCATGAAAAATATCCATATTAGAGCCAGGAATTCTATATATACATACAATTATCATTTTATGCTCAATTAACTCTATTGCACAACATTCTATCACACACTTAACAGAACATTTCATTATGTATTCTAGCTCCCTGTATTGAAGGCCTGTTCTAATTAAGATGCAGGAGCCTCCGCGCCTTTTTTCTCTACAAAAACTGGTTGCCAATTGGTAATTTAGTAAACTTAAACATTGCTTATCGTCTTCTATCATATTATGTTCGGTTATGCATAATACATCGACAGGAATCTTTTTGAGGCATAAATGTTCTAAGTTAATAGCTAATTCATCACTCTTATTTATTAGACCGGATATATTTTGATGAAGAACGTTTATTTTATTGTAAAAGAAAAAACCCCGAACTTTCTGCATTGTCTTCACCTATATCATCTTCATTAGAGAATTGATTTTTATTTATAACTGACTGCATATCTTGGCAATCATCTTGAATTGTCAATATTAATTCTGCCAGGTAATTAAGATTACATTTAATCCCATTCTTGTTTATCTTACCACTAAACTTAGAAAACATATCAAAATTAAGTTCCTTATTTGAATCAAATACGTAAACATTATTTAAGTCAACACATTTTTCATAAAGCTCATTATTAAATAATTCAATTCTGTAATTGTAGATTATCTTTCCACATATATATGTTGGTGTAGCTACTATGATATTGGTATTAGTAATTTGTACTAGTTTATTGCGAATAATATCAACTAATCTTTCGACTTTTTGAGAATAATAGAAATCTGTTTCACCTATCATTACCACGCAATAATCTTCCCTTGTAAAATGTTTTGTTTTATTTTCAATATCTTTCAGTAGAATATGGATCCCGCATTCTGTATAGATATAGTGACATAAGTCAAATTGACTATAAAAATCATCAATTTGCATCATTTGCGTTATTTTTAGTCGGCTGTTATTTGACAATATACAAAGTTTTCTTTTCCTATTTGTTCGTATTAAAAATTGTTTAGGTTTTGACTTATTTTCCCCTTTCTTTTTAGTGTCGCTTTTCGTTTCTTGTATTTGTAGATCATTTGACAACCTCTGTATGATTTCATTTAGTCTGAATATTTCTTCATTAGCTTCTAATAGATTATTCTGGATATTAATGATTTTTCTTTCCAACTCTACTACTTGAGTTTGTCTCATAGGACTTTGACCGAGACTCATTGATTGATTGCCGATTCCTTGACTTATTTGACGGTAAAGGTGTCATACAAATCTTTGTGAGAGAGTTTATTTTCTGGGTAAGATTTTTTATTTGGTGCTTCAATTCGTTGTTTTCAGAGTTAATATTTTAAATTTCATGTTCAGCACTTGCAAGGTTTAGTTTGAGGCTATCAATTTCACTTTTCATTTCATTTACTATCTCGAGGTCGTGTAATGATTCAGTACTGCGCGATATTGTTTCGTTGAAAAATTTACAAGTTTCGTTAATTTCATCCGTAGATCTTGATTTTTGTAACATAGGTCGCGAAGTTGCTGCTATGCCTTGGAGCTCTGCATCTGGAATCACTCTTTGTTTTTGTTTATTTCTTATAGTGACATTTGATGGCGATATATGTTTTTGGATATTTATTGCACTGTTATTAGAGAGTGAGGATGCCTTTGGCGATATAGTTTTCTCATTGGATTGAATCTTTCGAATAGGTGTGTTACTACCGCAGTTTTTTTCTTTTGTTCGACATTGTGAGCAGATCCAGTTTTGTCTGTTTTCTGTATCTATTAGCTGGAGCCTTTTATACGATACATTTACACAGTCAATATCATATATTTGTTTGCATTTCACGCATGTTAAGTTAAGTCCTTTAGCAATACTTTTTTTACATTTGGTGCACTTCTTCCGATCTATAATAAAAAATAATAAAAATGAAAATGGAGAAATAACAAAGATACTAAATAAGAGTTAAGGAATAAACACACATAGTAAAAACAAAAAAAAAAAAGTTAAAAAAAAAACGTAATGGCTGTTGCAGGTTTCGAACTCGTGTGTCACAATCGTAAAGTTAAATCCAGTAGTTAAGCCCCTGCGCTAGACGGCCACTTATTGGGATGACAAAATTTAGCAGTGTAAACTTCTACAAGCTGATTGAGTATAATGGGATTCCGTCCTTTATTACGATGACTGTCTTGTCTGTTTTTGTAATTTTCAATATCGTACTACCCCACTCAAATCACACTCTTTTGTCGATAATTTATTTAATCCGTTTTCAATTTCACATATCACACTGCACAGCACAGCAACGTACGCCAACAGTTTTGATGTAGTTTTCAAACACACAAAAAACTGACTTTTTACACAATTTTTTAATTTAAATCTACGGAGCGCCAAGTATTACGTCTTTCCTCAGTTCGAGTCCAAGTCTAAAATATATCCCCTGACATTCCTGTCAAAATCAAATCCTTCAAAGTTTCAAATATTATTTTTAATTGTCATATTTCTACAACAATACTTCTTTGATCAAATAATTGACCCGACGAAACCATGGAGATAAGATCAATGGAGTGACTTCGACCATTGAGCTAGGTTTGGTTTTGTTACAATAGGTTAAGAAAATTGTTACTAACAAAGTTCTGGACTCCGACTGAAATAAAGGCATTTATTATTATTATCCATTTATTCAAGTAAAATATTAAATGTATGTTTTTTACAATATAAATCAAATACTATAAACAACTTAAATCTAGTATGCCGCCAACAGCGAGGCAAGGCCCAAGCTGCCGGTGGTTAGGGCTGCAGAGAGAGGAATCTCCGGACAATACGTGCCGTGTCGATAATCACTGCTTTCTGTATCTTATTATTAAGCATAGCTTTTATCGCGGGCTTTGAGCGCGTCGACTGAATCAAGAAATTCCGTAACGAAAAAAACCTAACACCTCCCACTCCGACCGGCAGGCCTATTCGCTAACTACGGTTGGTAACTGGAACTGTTATTTTTGAAATACATTTTATTTCCATTACTAGTTAAGTGATCTTATGTCTTACGGCAGCGTTCATGATAGCAGTAATGGATGATAATTCCTTTCAAAAATGACAGTACTAGTGAGCAACCGAAGTTAGAGAATAGGCCTGCGGCACAGCGGTGCGGCGTTGAAAGCCGTGCATCGTCTAACGTCGTTTCAGTACGGCAGCCTTCGGCACGGTGTTTTGACGCGGTATTTTCCAGATATTTAGAGGATATCAAGTCTCAAACTTATGTTTCTTATTTCATACCATAAACCTATAGTTTTAATGATAAAAATTCCTGAATAACCTACATGTATTGTAAGATAATAAAAATATTTTAAACAATATTAACTTCTCATTTATTCAATAAAAGAAAAACCATAATAACAAGATACCATGGAGTTCCATCAAGAAATTACAACACAAAGCTTTAACTATAAAAGAAAAAAAAATATTTTCTTATCGGCCACCACGCTCAAAAAGTGTAAATTGAATTAATATAAAAAAACATGAATTAATATAAAAAAAATACTGCATAAATAAAATAAATAAATAATTATAATTGCATAAGTTGATAAAAAATGCTATGCAATAGCTTTACCGCGGCAGTCCCCGAGTGCCACTTTAATTTTTTTTTTATTTTCACCCCAATAGCCGTCTCTTTTGAAGTCAGCTAAAAATATGCCGCAATCAAGTCGCAGTAACGTGACTTACCTTTAGGAGTTCTGTAATTTAAAGAATTTCTAAAAGAATATTATTGGTCAAAACTCAAACTCAAAAATCTTTATTTAGTATAGACCATGTGTAACGAAACCAAATCTATCTCAATGGTCGAAGCTTCTCCATTGATTTTATCTCCATGTTTTCGTCCGGTCAATTATTTCATCAAAGAAGTACTCGTATTGTTGTAGAAATATGACAATTAAAAATAATATTTTAAACTGGGAAGAATTTGATTTTGACAGGAATGTCACAGGCATTTATTGAAGGCAGAACATTTTGGAATTTCGTGCAAGCCGGTTGGTCTTCGACGCGCTCTTTGATTTTGCATATTTATTTGAATTAATTCGTGTTTGCAAAGATTTCTGAATTTTAAGATATTAGTGTTTCGAGTCCGAATATTGAATTGCGAAAACCTATTAAACATCGACATGGTTCAGTGGAGACGACAGACTGTGGTTTTAACTCCCTTCGGGGAGGGCGTTGTTTGGAACATATCAGCGCAGTCACTCTTTACCGACATAGTGGCTCACGTTTCCTTTTTTTTCTCGGGTGGAAACGCGTAACCGCACCGTACCCGCCGTTGGCTAGACGGCGAGCGTGTGTGGGGCTGGCCCGGCAGAGTGCCAGGCCTACCGACTAAAACCCCCCGGTGTTCTCCCTGCCCTTATGGGCGCGCTAGGTAAGGTCCACACTGCGACTCCACTACCCACGCGCCCGGGCAAGCCCGACCAACTGGCCGGGCTATCGCCAAGGGGGTATTGCCCGAAAACACCAGAGCAATCCCCAGACGGAGGGCCTTACGGCGACGTGCACGGGGCCAGCCGAGCACGCAGGCCTCCACGGCAGGGTCATTAGACGGGCATCGCTTGAGCGAATGCCCGCCTTCGCCTGCCTGTCCGTCTACGGCGGATGGGAGCGGCTTGGCTCAAGTTCCCTGGTTTCTTTGGGAAGTGTTTAGCGAGGGGGGGGGGGACCGTCGTAGTAGACCCGTGCTCGTTTGCGCCCGTTTAGCTACGCATGGACCTAAGAAGTCGGTCCTCTATTTATATACACCACGTATATAGGGCTCGTGAGCACACGGCGATCCCAATCCACCTGCCCATGCTCGCGCATACATGAGTATAGGGAAATAAGAATTGCTGAATCGCTGAATTTATTAACTTTACCATGTATATATATTTTGGAATTGTGTATATTCGTAAAGTCTAATCCAGACTTATTTAGAAAAAAAGATCATGTACCTAACCTTCGCCCTAGAAAAACTGCAATTTGTACAAACATATGTAATACCGCACTAATGCGTAAGAGTGTCATTGAAATGGCTCCAAAAGCTTACAATAAATTGCCTGAAACCTTGAAACAAAGTAATTTAAATAAATCCAAAATTATCTTATCAAAAATACTTATACAAAAATGTTACTATAATATAAACGAATATTTATGTGATAATACAATTGAATTTTAAATTTATAATTAATGTATAATTTCTAATGTATAAATAATGAACTAGTTTTAAAATTTACCATTTGACTATTGTAATAAATGACATTATTATAGACATGATGTTTTAAAATTTTAATTTGACTTTTGTAATAAATAACATTATAGACATTAACTGACATTATAGATACTTCCAATAGATTGTTGTAAAATTTTGTTTTATCTGACATTATAAATAATTTCGTATGCCATTTGAGGCACATCATGGAGTTACCACTATACCACACTACTTATTTTGTCAACTTTGTACCACCTATGATGACGAATAAATAAATTTGAAATTGAAATTTGAATAAGCACACAGAGGCCCTTCTCACCTCGCTTTCTTATTCTTTTAATGTTAGTTAGATGTCTTACATTGCACTTCGTAATACTACACAATACACCACACGTTTAAATAATTAAAATGGGGTTAGTTAGTTCTTATTGAACTACACAAATAGAAGCTTATAGATTCGGTTAGACACGATACATCAGGTAGGGACCCTTATACTAGCGGCGATGGTGCGGGCGTGGGCAGAAGTGCCGCCCCACCTCGCCGGGGATGTCGACGGCATGGTGGAGCTCTTCGCAGATGACATGAAAGTCGTCTGCCAAGCCGCCATGCCTAGGGCGCAGGCTTGCCCCGAAAGGGGGCAAGTGTACTGGTGGACGCAGGAGATTGCGGACCTACGTACCGCCAGTATGAGGGCCAGGCGCGCCTACGTGCGTTGTCGTAGGCGCGCCAGAACTACACCCGACGAGGAAGCAGAATTTCGTCGGGTGTATACGGCAGCCAAGAAGGCCCTGCGGAACGAAATCTGCAGGGCCAAGGAGGAGTCCAAGGAGCAGTTTATACGGCTCCTGGACGATGATCCGTGGGGGCGTCCGTACCGGGTGGTGAGGGGGAAATTTAAAGCTTCCGCTCCCTCTACCTCCGCTATGGACAGTGGGCTGCTGGACCGTGTGCTAGGGACTCTGTTCCCCGATCTCGGTCCGTTCCAGCCCCCCAGAATGGTCCCCCCGGATGCTCCTCCGGAGGAAGTGGCTGTCGCCACGGAATTTGACACGGTGAGGGAACGGATCCGGCGCAAAAAGAAGGCGCCGGGACCGGACGGTGTCCCAAGTAGGGTTCTGGCCCTCGCCCTGGGACACCTCGAGGAGCGGTTCCGAGCGGTGCTTGACCTATGCATCGCCTCGGGCCGCTTCCCTCGGTGGAAAGCGGGCAGGATCTGCCTGTTAAGGAAGGAGAGCCAGCCTGCGGATTCCCCGACTGGGTATCGCCCGGTGGTGCTACTCGACGAGGCCGGGAAGTTCTTAGAGAAGATTCTCGTTTCCCGCATCGTCGAGCACCTAGAGGACCGGGGGCCGGACTTGGCTAACAACCAGTTCGGCTTCCGCACCGGCCGGTCCACGATGGATGCGGTGGCTCTCCTCAAGGGGTGGACTGAGGAGGCCACAGCTCGTGGGGAGACTGTTGTCGCGGTGTCTCTTGACATCCGCAACGCTTTTAACAGCCTGCCCCACGAGTGCATAAAGGAGGCACTCCGCTTCCACCGGGTGCCTCCGTACCTCCGCGCCCTCGTGGAGGACTACCTGCAAGGCAGGTCCATCGTCTACGAGGGGCCGGATGGGTGCGTCCATACGTGGGCAATGGCGGCAGGTGTGCCCCAGGGTTCCGTACTAGGTCCTCTACTATGGAACCTGGGGTACAATTGGGTCCTGCGAGGCGACCTCCTTCCACGAATAGAGGTCGTCTGCTTCGCCGACGACACGCTTGTCGCGGCGAGAGCAAAAACGGGGGAGGAGGCGGCCCACCTTGCGTCGGTCGGCGCTTCACTTGTCGTTCGACGCATCCGCCTCCTGGGCCTGGACGTCGCCCTCGATAAAACGAGGGCCATGATGTTCCACGCCTCTCGTCGCAGGATCCCACCGGGGCTCCGTGTCCGAGTGGAGGGAGTCCGCATACCGGTCGGGGCACACCTTAAGTACCTCGGCCTGGTTTTGGATCCCCGATGGAGCTTTGAGGAGCACTTCAAGCTCCTCACTCCACGGCTATGTGCCGCCGCAGCCGCACTCGGACGGGTCCTCCCTAATGTGGGAGGGCCAGGATCGGCGTGCCGTCGACTATATCACGGGGTGATACGGTCGATGGCACTCTACGGAGCCCCGGTATGGGCGGAGTGCCTTTCCCCCCGAACGGTGGCCCTCTTGCGACGTCCGCAGAGGGTCATAGCAACCCGGGCCGTGCGAGCTTATCGCACGGTTAGCCACGGCGCGGCCTGCGTTCTTGCGGGCCAAACGCCGTGGGATGTCGATGCACGTGTACATGCAGAGGTGTATCGACATCGGGTTGCCGTTAGAGAACGGGGGGGACGATCCGCTCCTGAGGAAGTGGAGCGGGTTCGTACCCAAGCGCAGAGGGAGGCTCTGCGTCGATGGGGTGAGGCACTCGCCTTCCCAGCTGCCGGCCACCGGACGATCGAAGCGATACGTCCGGTGTTGGAGGAGTGGGTAGGGCGCCGGCAGGGCAGCCTCACGTTCCGCATGGTGCAGGTACTGACCGGACATGGTTGTTTCGGTCACTATCTGCATCGGGTCGCGCGTCGGGAGGAAACGCCGCAGTGTCATCACAGCGACGCTCCCGACGACACTGCCGAGCACACCCTGCTGGTGTGCCCGGCTTGGCGACGCCAGCGCAGCGAACTTAACGTTGCGCTGGGAGGCGGAGACCTCTCGCTGCCGAGCATGGTCGTGGCCATGCTCCGTGGCGGGGCGGAATGGAGGGCTGCGAGGACGTCATCTCGCAGAAGGAGGCCTCGGAGAGGGAGCGGGAGAATGATCCTCATCCGCTCCCATCCGCCGCAGACGGACAGGCAGGCGAAGGCGGGCATTCGCGCAAGCAATGCCCGTCTAATGACCCTGCCGTGGAGGCCTGCGTGCATGGTTGGCCCCGTGTACGCCGCCGTAAGGCCCTCCGTCTGGGGATTGCCCTGGTGTTCTCGGGCAATCCCCCCTTGGCGATAGCCCGACCAGTTATTCAGGTTCCTCTGTAAGTGGCCTGCATCGTTTTATCAGGTCCCTCTGTATAAGAAACCTGCACCGCTTATTCAGGTCACTCCGAAGGAAACCTGCTACGCTGTATTCAGGTCCCTCTATAAGAAACCTGCACCGATTATTCAGGTCACTCCTAAGGAAACCTGCTACGCTATATTCAGGTCCCTCTATAAGAAACCTGCACCGTTTATCCGGGTCACTCCGAAGGAAACCTGCAACGATTATATTTATTCCTATACTCTGTCCATTCGTTTATTTTCTTTTTGACAGCTCACGCCGATGAATTTCCGTATTTTTTTTCGGAATAATGTACTACAGTAAATGTTGTACTTTATTGACGGGTAACGCCCACTTAGTGAAGTGCCCTGTGCATAACAAACAATCGCAGACTATAAAACAGGTCTTGAAATAAGATAAATCGATCATATTGAAAAAAATTATTTGACTTTTTGTAAGTATTGTTTCTGAAAATTTAATAAAAACAAGAAAATAAATATAGTGTCTATGACTCTATGATTAATTATTGTAAGTATGCAAGGAATTAAGTCAAAATCTTGGAATTTAAGTTCAAACCAAGAGTGAAGAACAATAAAAGCTTATTCATATCAATAAAAACTTATTAAATAAGTATTTATTTATTTCGTTTATAATTTAAAAAAAAACTAATAAAAGAATAATTAATATTTAAACAAAAATTATTTCGATGCAATAAATCGATTGCAAGTTCTTCTTTAATAATATCGATTATTATTTCAAGTCGAATCGGTAAACGTGTGAGGGCGTCACTAATTTCGAATTGTTTCAAACTGTCAAAAAGAAAATAAAAAAGTGGACAGAGTATAGGTAGTTTCTCGAAGAGATACTAGTGGCTTATTCCAATATCTGAGAATATTGAGTGCATTTTGGATCATATTTTCCATTGAGCTCGACCATGAAATCCGCTCCAATAAGAGCTTGTGCTTTATGCATTATTTGTCTCGTGAGTGAATTATTTCGGCACTGTGAAGTGGTTGTGTTTACCTATGAAAACTTGAAGAGATGTGAAGGGATAATATTATACTGGGAACATACTGCAACGGAAACGTATCAGAAGGTTAGGCACGTTAGTCGACTATTACTAAAAATATTTGCTTCAGTGTCAGAAGGTTAGGCACTGGAGTTGTTCCCTTCGACGACATATCCGACACATCTTCTTTATCTACGATTCGACGAATTATTCACACTATGGATCGGTGCCGAAATCTTGAGCTCTTCACTAAAACTAAAGTGATATGTGCTATTTGAAGTGATAACTCTGTGTTGGTGCAGAATGGAAATTGTGATAAAGATCTCATGTAAGTTTCATCATCATTATTTCAACGTAAAGTTAATTTTACTAAGATTATAAATGTCTTAGAGATTAATCTCAAATGTATTGAGAATGTGAACTGGTGGAGTTTCTTTCGCTCCTTTCTTCTCTACAAAACTAAAGTTCTGAAAGGATGTAATTCTCAAACGTAGAGAATTTTAGTAGTTTATAAAGTATGTTGGTAGGGCGAAGTAAGGTTGATTTGGAATCTTATGGAGCCCGAGGGTTAAGGGACTACCTTCCTGAAGGTATCAAAATCCCCATGTTAGCTTCAGAAAGTAAAGACAGCGGCGGTAACATACTTAAAAATCAAAACATTTGTTTTCTCATTACTGAGATCGTAAAATTCACTCAAAAGAACAGATTGTTATTCTATTACTACGGTAGTGAGTTTAATAAGCATTTGATCATGTTTGGTAGAATAAATAAGGTATAGGGATAATTTCGGCAATAGGAGTTCTAAGTATATCTATCCACTTGGAAAAGATCTTGGGTTACATAAGCGGTTGCAACGTAGATCCTAATAAAATCACTAGTCGATCATTGGCCAAACTTCATACAAATCAAAGCAATTCTGTGCGTTTCTTTTAAAAGGCGTAAATTGTTAGTAAAACTCCGAATAAAACTATGTAAAGGGGTTTTCTATTTAGGGTTCCGTTTGACGTTAGGTTGGATCGTTACACATGGACTTATTAATCAAACAAGGACTGAGTTCTCTGACAAGAAAAACGAGCCGAGAGGGATAGCCAGAAGAATTACTATTAATAAATCCATGGTATAGACCTACAGGCACTTATTGACATCAAATAAAGAATATTCTGTTTAACCTAAAAGCAAACCAAAAATCTAATAGGCTAAGATGCAAATTTTATTATTTAAACCTTATACGAGTATGTACAAACACCCCAACCACCCCAAGCATACATCTTATGCAAATACAATTAAAATCAATGAAAAAGTATTTTACACCTGTTCGGAAATTGGGAGAGCCTTCTCGAAAAGAAGAGGCAAGAATCTGGGAACGTCAAATTTGTTTGTCTCCTTTTTTAAATTATCCTTAAAGTCGCAAACCGTTATTCAGATATTTTATTTCGTCAGAAGCTAATCAAAATCTCAACACGAGGAAACCGTACAAACAATGGGCGTTTATTAGTTTTTTGTTTATACAAGTACTTTGTAAGTCTGACGCTTCCAAATCAAATTTCCACCTGCCTGAGGAATTTTACCAAAGAAATCGCTGAGTGACCGAGCCACCGTGAACCGGAAATTAGAGCTCGAAGCCTTTGTCATAGTGAACGTATGATGAAGCATGTTTTAAGTAAGATTCTCAAGGCCAAACAAAAAAACAATAGACCGCTATGAGGATATTAGAAACTAATTTACTGAAAAGAAAACTTCTCTAAAAACTCAAGTTTATCAGCAAAACAATAATGCATTGCGGGAGATAGAGGTAAGAAAAATTCTATGTATAATTCTATGTTCTTTTAGTTGTGAATTCTGATGAAAACAAAGGGTCGGAAAGCTATTATGTACAGCTATATTCAGAGCTTTTTTAAACACACGCCAAATGATAGAAATTTAGTATAATAACTCGCATTATTGGTAAATATTCATAATAATATTCATATAATGGACAAATATTCATAATATTATTGATCGCTCATTATTATAGAATAGGGAATTTACTGGATTAAGTTTCAAATATACTGCACTTATTTTTTTTTTATCGCAATGAAGTCATAATATGATGACTATCATATGATGTTACGCCGGTGGTATAAGAAAGTTCCGGCGTGGTTTTCTAGGCCTTAGAAGCGTTTTCAGCAGCCTACAAACTGAACACAGTTCAGCGTGTTTCAGGAGGTGCTCTATCACATACTAGAATATCGAAATTTTACCCAAGTTGCCGATGTTTTCAGACGCGTGAAAGTCCTGAAACATGTTTTCAATCTGTTTCAGGCTACCCTTTATCGAACCACACCATAACCTGAAAACCCGTTTTCAGGACCCCTTATGAGCCTTTGAAGCCCACTTCGATATATGACTAAATTTTCTATAAGAGTGAGTGAGATAGCACGTTAGGAAAGGTACAACAATAGTCAGAGAACCTAATGCGTCATACGACGAAACTTTCGAGAAAGATAGACAAGCAATCGATCGGGTACGGAATACTCGAGAATAGAACATTCTCGAATGCCTCGAATGTTCACCGGTCCTACCTTTTAAGCGCGAGGGCTTACCATGGAACTTTCGAGAAGACAAACCTTGAATGTTCACTGGTCCTACTATATAAGCGCGAGGGCGAATGCGGACGGACAGTTCTTTTCAAGAGAGCAAACCGAGTAGATCAAGCGATACAAAGCGACTTGGAGCGATCATCTGCGACTTGGAAGCGTTTTATAGTGAAGTATTCTGTGTGTATAGTGTGTAATGTGTTATAGTTCAGTGTAGTAAAGTGGTGTACAGTAAATAGTAAAGTCGTTTAATTAGTGCTTCATTAAATCCTATCTCTAAATCGTCGGTGTTTCGCTACTTTCTATAAAACACCCACCCCACAAACACAACAACAACATCAGTAAAAAACAGTTTCAAAATGTTTTATTTGAAATTCGATCTTTCTCAATACTTCTAAATAGTTTGTCTGAATTTGCCCTACTGCTTGCAACTTCACCATGGCCTAGCGAATGGATTTCCGGTGGACGTCGGCTGGAAGTGGCTGGAAGGCTTTTATTTAACTTTTATTGTGTTCCCGGCAAGTGTGAACAATCGTTGTCTAGTGTTTCTAACTGGCGCTTCAAGTGGGCTATTTTCTCAATTGAACTCGCGTCTTTGTTCTAGATCTATATCTGACGCTGTATAGATTGTGCTGAGTTAATACTTATAATGTTATGACTTTAAATCGATTTACGACTGTAGATGTCATTAGATATTCAACTTCATAAACGAGTACGGGTACGGGAATTCACGTAGCCCGTAGGACGGACGATCTTTGGGGCGGAAAGGTTCTCGAGTAGCAGCCGCATACTGGGAGATGCAGCGTTGGAAGAACCCCACAAGGTAGACCAATAAAATCTGGTGAAGGTTGTGGGAAGCCGCTGGATGCGAAAGACGCAGGACCGATCGACTTGGAGATTCTTGGGTGGGCCTATGTCTAAGAGTGGGCATCTTTTGACTGAAATGATTATGATGATAACGCTGGCCAATTGTTGGGTTCAACTTTTCCAGTCTATCTATTCCGTGGCGCTGGCGAACTCAAAGGCGAACATAGAATGGCTGCAGGACTAGTGAACCAGGGAGATATAGTATTGGCGCGGAACTGGTAAGCTCGAAAGCAGAGATAAGAATTGTGGCAGATTGCGCACATGTGGCATAAGCGATGGATCAGGTTGAGGAGAAAGGCTACTGAATGAGAACAGAAGCTCGCAGGGAAGCTGTAGCTGTGAGCTTTTTTCTTTTAAGGGGAGAAGACATCTCCAAAACTGGCAAAGATAGAAAATAATTGTAGAGTCCTGAGTATAGTTTGCTGGATCTGCACGTATATCACGCGATTCGGTCATAAGAACCGTGAAGTTGGAATGGTCATAGCATCCATGACCATTCAGCCGTCTTCCTAAGAGAGTTGTGATTGCAATAATCTCCCGTAGTCGGCCATTAAGACATCTGCGGAAGAAATGGAAGGAAAGGGAACGGCGATATCTGTAACACCAGTCACCGTCTCAAATATCCGTTTTTGAATCACTTGTTGACAGAATGTTTAAAAATTGAAAACATACGCATCGAATTGATAACCTCCTCCTTTTTTGAAGTCGGTAAAAAATTTTAGATATTGTTATCTGTAAGTCAGGTGATTAGAGACACCAATCAATAGCATGACGTTATAGTTGAATAAATAACTCACTCCACTCCACACGTCATTAAGTGCTTTAAAAACCTATTAATTAAAGTAAGTATAGTATGACTATGACTCAAGAGAAACTTAAGAAATATTGCGTTCTGTTGTTGCGATTTAGTAAGGGTTTGTTACAGTACAGTACTAAGAGGTCGATTTTGAAGGAAAATTTACCGATAAATTAAAATTACTAGTACCTAATTCTGCTAGCGTTAACGCATTTGTGGTGTGTCAATAACGTTTCAATAGTATTGCTTTTTGAGACCGTAATGGCCATTTTCACCAACCTCTTCTTAGCTTGGCATTAAGTGGCATGCCACCAACTCTTAAGTGGCATGCTGTCACATTCTTTTCATTGAAGACAAAAAGTGACAGCATACGTCTTAGGGGCTTCTTAAGCTAAGTTATGGTTGGTGAAATCGGCCATTATTGTTGGTAAACAGATAATTAACTTGAATATTTGTCAATATTGACTTACCAAGAAATTGTAGTATGAATAAATAGCGTATAAAAGAGGCAGAATACCGAAAACGCACCGCACAGCATGCGCAATGCGTAGTGCACTCTTAAAAAATTGAAGACTTGTTTTGTTTATTGCAACGACGATGTCATACGTTCACTCATGTGATCATAATGCCGCGTTGTATACCTTATTTATTAAATAAGTGCGAGCAAAATGGGTCATTCCGGTGCACTGGATAAAAGTGACGAAATAACTTTTGAATTTGGAACACTATTTTTAATTAAAAAGTTTGAACGCAATTCGCTTCGATAAAGTCCTGACCAGTAATAAAAAAGCGCGCCTGCCGACGCGGCATTGGCCAACTTAAAAAAATGAATACGCGGGATCTTCATTTTCGATTTTTTAATTACTTTTATCAAAATATTACAGACAATTTTAATTTGATTCCCACAAATTGAATAAAACATGAGTTCTAGGAGTAAACGTGAGATATTAACATCAGACAGTGTAAAATTAAACGCAGAAACTGTCATAAACAATTTATTACCAAACAGATGGAGATAAAAATATAAAAAAACGCCAATTTAAAATGAAATTACATTGAAAAAAGGAGCGAAGTAATTTTCAGAAACTGTATTTGTAATTTGGTTATGTAAATATTCTTTTCAACACACTTCCTCATAAAGTGGCTCTAATCCCATGGCAATTAGGCACATAATGACACCTATAATCAAACTGTGACTTTTTCATTACTATTATTCACGAGTGAGTAATAGTTTTTTTTTATATTATTGGTTGAGTTACGCTTACACTTACGTTAAAATGCTATCCGCGAAAAGCCCAAAAAAAAGAAACCTCATTTTTTAGTCTATGGCCGATGCGCGCGCATAGGAAAACTGATTAATTTTTCCCGCCATTACGAAATTTATTAGTCTATGGCCGATGCGCGCGCATAGGAAAACTGATTAATTTTTCCCGCCATTACGAAACATTTTTCACAACTCGTCTCGTTTTCTCTTTTGAAGTCATTTAGTTAGTTATTAATTAAGATGTCTGCAAATACAATTTATGAAGAAAATGATTTATGTTGTACACCGCCCGATATAAGATGTGAAGCCCAGAACGTTATGGAAAGTTTACTACCAGAAAACTCAAAGGAAAAATATCTATTAGCGTACCAAAATTTCATACAATGGCAGAACAACAAGAATACGCAGTCTTTTTCAGAAAATGTGTTCATGGCGTACTTTAAAGAATTATCTTCTAAGTACAAACCTAGCTCTTTGTGGTGTATTTACTCAATGTTAAAAAGTACAGTCCGAACAAAGAATGGAGTGGAGTTAAAAACATACTCGAATTTGTCAGCTTATCTAAAGAGACTATCTGATGGATTTAGAAGCAAAAAATCAAAGGTTTTATCATCTGATGATATTGAAAAATTTATTAAAGATGCTCCAGATAACCAATATTTGGCTACAAAGGTTAGTTAAATTAATTTTAATTAAATATTTAATAGCAGCTTGTGTTGTGTGTTGACCTTAATTATTGTTTCTTTTGTTTCAAGGTTGCTTTAATATTTGGTGTATCTGGTGCCTGTAGGATACAAGAATTAACAAATATAACTGTAAAAGATATAGAGAACCATGGCCAGATGCTTTTAGTGAAGATACCTATCACGAAAAATAAAATACCTAGGTCATTCACCATACACGGTCCATTCTATGATATTGTTAAGAAGTATGAAAGTTTGCGTTCGCCAAAACCAAAAAATGACCGTTTCTTTCTAAATTACCAGAATGGTATATGTACCTGTCAGCCTATAGGTATAAACAAATTTGGTTCTATGCCTAAAGAAATCGCTAAGTTTTTGGGTTTAGTAGATGCTGAGAGCTACACTGGACATAGTTTCAGAAGAACTTCAGCTACATTGCTGGCAAATTCAGGAGCTGATATAATGACTTTGAAGCGACATGGCGGGTGGCGATCTAGCAATGTAGCAGAATCATACGTAGAAGATTCCATACAAAACAAGAAGGAAATTTGTGCAAAAATCACAAAAAGAATTGAACTTGATTCTGAGACGCATCCTACTGGCGAAATACCAAGTACGTCCAATGATTGGATTTCACCTACCTACACGAATAATGAACCATCACAAATAACAATAGAACATGAAAGTACTTATTTCAATAAATAATCTATCTGATGAGACCGCTATGTCATCAAAAATAGTTAATTATAATTTTACTAACTGCACATTTACTAATTGTTTCTCTAAGTAAACTTTTTATCTACTATGTAAAATGGTTTTTTATTAAAGTATTGTTTTATTCAGAAGTGTGTTGAAAAACGTTGTATGATACACGTGTGTATTGATGGTTACCGTCCTCGGCTTCTTAAGACCCTCGCCTGACGGCTCGGGCCTCAATGCGCCTCAGCGGTAATCACCAACATTACACACTTGTACCATAATGTACTATTACTCCTAAAAGTATATATTATTTATTAACACGGTTTTTTAGGGTTCCGTAGTAAACAAGGAGCCCTTATAGTTTCGCCATGTCTGTCTGTCTGTCTGTCCGCGGTTTTACTCCGAGACTATTAGTACTAGAAAACTGTAATTTGGTATAGGTATGTATATTAATCATGCCAAAAGAGTAAGTAGTAGAAAAAAATATTGTAAAAAAAATTAAACATTTAAAGGTAGATAGATATATACATTTATTTAAACAAACAACACATAAACACATAACAAGAATACATTTACACAACAATTGACCAAAAATTACACATTTTTCAAGAAATGAATTTTAGGTGTGTGCTGCAGTTTAAAAGGGACTTGACTCGGTGTTGATGCCCTGATGAGCACAAGGCAACACTGATTTTGAGCCAAATCCATAATTTTTACCTTCGCCAGACAAACCGGAGGCAGTAAGAGAGAAAAAGTACAGTGTTATATAACTTTGAGGATAATAAGTAATGTATGTGTAATACCCACCAAAAGACTAGGGTAGCTCCCATACAAGTATGTAATTAGTAGTTTTTTTTCTCGACTAACCCATTGTGTGGGGTATTGTTGAATAGGTCTTTAGAAAATAATGTAAGGTTCAGAAACCATTTTTCGATTTAGGAATCCATTTCTGAAATATTTGGAAATTTTTGTTAAAGGTAAGTGTCCTCATCCTCAACAGTAGTATATATAACGAAGTTTAAAGGAAAACAGAGATATCAGAATTGAGTACTAAGTACAAACTAAAAAGTTATAGTCGACCAACTTATAAAATGTACTCGGAAAAGTAAAATTTCATTGAAAATTAGTACTGAATATAAATTTACTAACCACGTGAAGTTAATTAAGGAAATATAAAATCATTGCAGCTTTAATAATAATAATGCCTAATTTAATAGCAACGTGTTCTGAGGTGTGAGTGTTAACTCAAAGTTGGCATTTGCAACTACGGAACTCTACACTGCGCGTGGCCCAACACGCACTTGGCCGGTTTTTTTTCTTATAGAAGTGGATGAAAAGCAGAGTGATCGAGCGATGTACTTTGAAATCCCTGGTTACGCTTAGGATTCTACTCTGGAATCCCTCGCTATGCTCCGGAATTTTACTTTAGAATCTTTCGTTTCGCTCTGAATTCAAACAATCGCTCTCGTCCTCAATACATTATTTTGGTCCCTTATGACACAATTTTTTATTGGATACATTTAGTCAATCATCCCACCGATCCGCACTGGTCCGGTGTGATGGGGTTAGTGATCATGCTCCTCATGTGTTTCTTCCTTGTAGGAAGACCTGTGTCCAGCAGTGGGTCACTGTAGTGATGATGAAGCATTCAAAGTATAATACGTAATTAACAAAATATCAGAGATAGATTTAAAGAGATTGGTATTATATTATTTATGATTATATTGATAATAAAACTATTTGGACATAAGGTCCACTCTACACTTTCTTTTGATTGATATGTTAATAAAGTCTTTATCTTAATAATGTGAACTGACACGTCTAATCTTGTAATGGAAGTTGAGCTCAAACTTTTGCTTTGAGGTCAGCTTCTAATTGACGACTCTATAACAATACAGGGAGAAAAAAATAGCCCTTGCTGGTTCTTTCCAGAACAAGGTCTCCCACTGTAAGCTTGTGAATCAAGGGCGTGGTTGCTTTGACGTGCAAAAGTGATTGTTACAATCCTATTTGAATAAAAGATTTTCAATTTGAATTTGAATTAATTTCCTATTTCTATACTAATGACATGAAACCTTTTCAACTATTTATAAAAAACTTGTCAACTGCCGGATTGATTATTATAATTCAAATTTTCATAGGTACTCATAAAATAGCCAGTGACAATGATCAAGGACAGTGAGAGTTTGTAAAAATAACATCAACCTTTAATTTACACAATCCACCTCCAAAAACTGGCCAATCAATAACCTATTTCAACCAGCACAATATTTGTTACTCTCCTGGCCTCGTATAAATTCTGCAGGAAAAAGCAATGGAACACAGAAAAATATTTCTGTCTCAATCGGGGTGATCGATCGGCTGCTGTGTGAGTGTTTATTTAACTTTTATTATGTTTCGGGCATGAATAATAGCCGGTTGCCTTCTGTAGGCAATTTATCTATCTTTTGAATATTATTTGAGTGTGCCCAACACAGTCTTTGTTGTTCGTTCCGAATTCTTTTTCAGATCATTAATTACATTAAAGTTATTCAGTCGAACGAGGAAGCGGAAGTGACGGAACGGATATTATTCAAGTGTATACATAAGTAGGTGTTGGAAATAGGTTAACCAAAACATTGCTTACATTCATGCATGTTTTTGGATCTTTATTATATCCTTCAACCAATTCCAACTAGTAGTGTGACAGGTTAATTCCTGAGAGACCTGTCTCCGGAATTGTTTGTCTGGCCTATCACACCTTTTTGGCCATAGGCGTAGGTATCGTTTCGAATTTATTTGTCACTAGCTGTGCCCGCGAACTCCGTTTCGCCATCAAAATGCTTAAAACAGTGTTTAGATTTTTCCTCCATTTTATTCCATAATGATTCAACTTTATTCTGCCTTTCTTGAGCAGCGGCCATTTGGAAATTAACAAATTAAGACAATTATCGTGGGTTCGTAATGCTCTAGGTACTCTTCAGGGCCTTTCATTGAATACCCATATTGCTGGGTTTGAAAACGATTTTTAATCCATTTTTTGAACGGCGGCCATGTTTAATTTAGGGCAATTTTCCTAAGTTCATAATGCGCTACTCTTTGAGACCTTTTATTTGATACCCATATTGCTAGGTTTGGAAACGAACTTTTATCCACCTTTTTTGAGCAGCGGCTTTGTTGAATTTATGTCAATGTTTCTAGGTTCATAGTGCTTTACTTATCAAGGACTACTTTCATTTGATACCCATATTGCTGGGTTCGAAAACGAACTTGTATCCTTTTTTTAGCGGCGGCCATGTTGAATTAAGGTCGATTTTTCTAGGTACCTAATGCTCTACTCTTCAAGGCCTTTCATTTGATACCCATATTGCTAGGTTTGGAAACGAATTTTTATCCATTTTTTTTTGAGCGGCGGCCATGTTTTTTTTAGGACAATTTTCCTAAGTTCATAATGCTCTACTCTTTGAGGCCTTTCATTTGATACCCATATTGCTATGTTTGGAAACGAACTTTTATCCACCTTTTTTGAGCAGCGGCTATTTTGAATTTATGTCAATTTTGCTAAGTTCATAGTGCTTTACTCGTCAAGGCCTTTCATTTGATACCCATATTGCTGCGTTTGAAAACGAACTTTTATCCTTTTTTTAGCGGCGGCCATGTTGAATTTAGATCGATTTTTCTAGTTACCTAATGCTTTACCCTTCAAGGCCTTTCATTTGATACCCATATTGCTAGGTTTGGAAACGAACTTTCATCCACCATTTTTGAGCGGCAGCCATGTTGAATTTATGTCAATGTTGCTAGGTTCATAGTGCTTTATGCATCAAAGCTTTTGATTTGATACCCATATTGCAGGGTTTGAAAACGAACTTTTATCCTTTTTTTTTTGAGCGGTGGCCATGTTTAATTTAGACCAATTTTCCTAAGTTCATATTGCTCTACTCTTTGATGCCTTTCATTTGATACCCATATTGCTAGGTTTGGAAAGGAACTTTTATCCACCTTTTTCGAGCAGCGGCTATGTTGAATTTATGTCAATATTGCTAGGTTCATAGTGCTTTACTCGTCAACGCCTTTCATTTGATACCCATATTGCTGGGTATGAAAACGAACTTTTATCCTTTTTTACGAACTTTTATCCTTTAGGACAATTTTTCTAGGTACCTAATGCTCTAATTTTCAAGGCTTTTCATTTGATACCCATATTGCTAGGTTTGGAAAAGAATTTGTATCCACCTTTTTTTGAGCGGCGGCCATGTTGAATTTATGTCAATGTTGCTAGGTTCATAGTGCTTTATTCATCAGAGCCTTTGATTTGATACCCATATTGCTGGGTTTGGAAACGAACTTTTATCCGTTTTTTTGGAGCCGCGGCCATGTTGAATTTAGGTCAATTTTTCTAGATACCTAATGCTTTACTCTTCAAGGCCTTTCATTTGATAACCATATTGCTGGGTTTGAAAACGAACTTTTATCCATTTTTTTGAGCGGCGGCCATGTTTAATTTAGGGCATTTTTCCTAAGTTCATAATGCTTTACTCTTCTAGGCCTTTCATTTGATACCCATATTGCTAGGTTTGGAAACGATCTTGTATCCACCTTTTTTGAGCGGCGGCCATGTTGAATTTATGTCAATGTTGCTAGGTTCATAGTGCTCTACACATCAAGGCCTTTCATTTGATACCCATATTGCTGGGTTTGGAAACGAACTTGTATCCACCTTTTTTGAGCGGCGGCCATGTTGAATTTTAGGCGATTTTCCTAGGTTCATAATGTTCTACGCTTCAAGGCCTTTCACTTGATACCTATATTGCTAGGTTTGGAAACGAACTTTTATCCACCTTTTTTGAGCATCAGCTATGTCGGCGAATTTACGTCAATGTTACATTAGGATCAAGAGTCCCGTACTCCCTCTACGCGTAATACTTTTAATAGTTTTAAATGGATGAAAGAGTTTGATTCCTTAGTCATAATGTAAAAACATAATATAACACCTTTCAAAATGCCTTGAAAAGGGTATCTTCATTTTTCAACATTTCAAATATTGTACCGATTTTGTGAAAATTGGCCAAAAATTAAACCAACCTACAAATTTTATATTTGTGACGTGATATTGTCATAAAAAATGCTATATACATTGGTTGTATGGCTTGATCCTTTTTCCTTACCACCACGGTACTACATAAGAAAAATACAATTTAAACTTCTTGGTTGGCAAAATTCAGATGGGCACAGCCAATAACAGAAAAGATTTTTTTTGCAATATGTAACAGACTTGTCAAAATAATTTCACGTGCGCCATGTTGATTTTCTACATACTTGTCATCAAAAATTTTATATGGTATTTTTTGAATAAAAATAAAAAGTGAATTTAAGCAAATGAAATTATGCCTAAATGTTCTTCCGGAAAATTTTAAGCATTGTGGTGTAAGCCATATCAAATTCTGTCCAGTAGTTTCGGAGATCTTTCCGGACAAACATTTGTACCCCTACGATTTTATTATATATGGAGATAACTTGGCACAGGTTCAGTAAACTCCCTTAGTCGACTATTACGACATCCATGGAAGGAAAGGGAGCATCTCTATTATATTTTTGGATATTAAAGCCCATTTAACTTCCTAATAATTCATTTTGACAATTACTCCCCTGGTGACTGGTAAGAGCTGGATGAGAGTATCAGTAGCGTGCGCTCGATGAGGTCTATATTCAGCAGTGGACATGTGCAGGCTGATGATGATGATGACTCAATAGTGTATACGGTCAAAGCTACCCCGACGTTGCTTGATCAGGATCGGTGAGTTGTGGTACGCCAGCGCAACCAGTAGTTAGACCACTAGAAGTCATTTACGTACTAAACGCCCTTGATCAGGTTCAGGTTTAGATAGGCCGAGGTCCAATTCGCGTCAACACACTTTACTCATACTCTGCCGATCACGAAGGTTCTGGCACTCACCACCAACGTGTACTAGACAGGCGTGGTGCTAGACGGCCCAAATTCACCTTTCGATCACTCACGTATACACAGTGGACCATGTTACTGACCAGATTATAACCACACTCGTGATGATTTGGTAATTGCATAACTTCACGAAATTACCTTTAGTGATGGCCCCGGATACAATGTTCGTTTCACCTCACTATTTTAAAATCAATAAAGCCAGTTTAAAAGAAAAATACAGATGAATTCTTCTAAAAAGTGATTTGGGATATTCTTGGCAAGGTTAGGGTTCTGCTTAAATATTTCGGAAATAATAATAATCATCACTGCATTTCATACACGTGTCACATCTGGAATCCCTGACACAGCTCTTATCGCCCGCGTGGTCTAGAGGTTGAGACCTTCACATTCTGATCTGGAGGTATGTAGATAGATTCCTTATGGTGGAAGAAGTTTTCTGCTTGCTTTGCTTAGTGGGGGCGAGGGCTTCTGATCCCGCCTGTCTAGCTACTACCGTCTTACCTAAGTTTGTCAAAAGGTAAGTGTAAAGGTAAGAGTGTAACACCGTTTTTTCTTAAAATTTCATAAAACACTAATTTTGCAAAAACACTTTGGTTTCACTGTAGTTTTAACACAAATTGCACAACTAAAATCATAATTACAACAGTAGGTGTATATTGGGCATTCTAAAACAGTTTTCATCAAAACACCGCAAACGAACGCAATGAGATTTGAGCTACGCTTCGCTGCGCTCTAGCTCCGCAAATCTCACTGCGTTCGTTTACGGTGATTTGATGAAAACAGTTTAAGATTGCCCAATATACATTATATAGGGTTAAATGGAAAAGAAGATTTTTTATTTCATTTCATTTCATAATGTTTCTATTGTGTTGTGTTGTTTGACTGTAAACAGTATACTTTTGATTGATTGCGATTTACTAGACACATTTTCAAGGTTTTCTATCTCAGAATATTAAGGCATTCAACTAGGTAGCAGTGCAATAACAACAGAAATTAAACAGGTTGAGGTGTCGTAGCTTCAGGACTCAACTCTCGGATAAGTATCTGTACCGTTCTACACTCTGCCTGCCATACAGTTTCAAAGCATTCCCACGCAATTCATTTATCAGCAATAAATTTATTGCACATTATTCATATATCCAGTTACGAGTGCTTACTCAAATAATAAGGCTTCTTTCACACGTTAATACTTTTATTTGTTTATTAAATTACTTCAATTAAATATATTCTTTATTATAAAACAAAGTATAAAATTGTTGATTTTTACAAAATATTTAAAAGGGCGGGCTAATCCCTGAAAGATGTGTTCCAGTCATCACACGAATAAAAAATAGAAAATAAATATTCCAATAATTTAAAAAATGAAAATATAAAAAATATTAAGAACATTTTAACTACCTACCTTGGCTGACTAAGGTCTTAACATCCTAATTAAATAGGGTAGTGCGGTGGGAACGTGTATGAGATGCTGCCGATGAATACCACCTATGTATTATTACAATAATTTTCATAAACTTCTATGGTTCTGTCCTCATGTCGTATCAATATCGTTATGCTATAGATACATTCGGTTCGCCTAATAGAACGATATACCTATTGTTTATCTGTTTTAAATAGTAGTATCGAAAAATGAAAATTAGAAATCGCATCCGTTATTATAAAGAAGACTTTTTAATTTGGAGATAATATTCGTTAGTAATTGTAAATATGTATGTACATGTATAATTTAAATAAATATAATAAACCCGAAATGAAAAAAAATTTGGAGCATGCAGCCTTACACGAGATTTCTGCATCAGCAGAATTAAACGGTTACCAACTATTTTGCTGTATATGCACAGTATTGTATTGCAAGTTTGTGGAAATAAACGACAAACAATTAATTTGCTGATTATTTCCGCGTCATATTGCACATTGGTAGAATTATGGGTAAATATCAAATTTTGCTAAATATCATGAAAGTCAGAGGTGCAAAACGTTATTAAGTTTTATATTTCGAGTATGGAACCGACTTTTTGAAAGTAAACTACCAAACTATAATCTTCTCTTAGATGTTGTGATGCTGAATAACGATCTACTACTACCTCGAAAATAAAAATCCAATACACGTAATTGCGTCAGTTCGTCGTTTTGTTTCTTTCTTGCTACGTAAGTACTTTTTTTTTATATAGCTGACGAAGTTCAGCCGATGATCGGACCGTTTTTGGATCATACGCAACTGCGGATCAAAAATTTTGTTGCAGACCTGAGAACTGCTCCACTCACACGTCCCGGGTACCATAGTACCCAGAGCGCTTCGCGTCTCCTTTGCCTAAAACGCGCGGTGTGATAAAAAAATCACGAAAAAAAAAATATTTTCTCTAAATAAAGTGTCAGTTCTTTAGTGTTTGAAAAACGAACACTGACCATGGAAGTGGAAGTGAATGCATTAGGATTCTCGATAACGTATAGACATCATATCCGTGAATGCATATTTGTTTTCTTATAAATATTTTGTGTGGATATGATTTGGACGGAAATTAATAATTTTATGATTATATATATATAATATTTTATAATATTACTTACTTATTTAACAATATAAAAATTAATGAGCATTCTTTTTTAGATTAGTCATGTTAAATAAAAATGATTAAAAAGATAAGGTATAGGTTGAGAACCTCAGTAAAATTATTACTTGCATTGCACTTTTCTTATATAAAATCCGGAAAAACTGTAGTCACAGTACACTCCAGTGCTATCTCTGACCACTAACAGTGCTTCAGTACCTCCTCATCAAAAAATCTCAAGACCAAGACAGCTGAAAAATGTTCGTAAGTTTTTATACTTTATTGCTATACTTTATATCTATTCTTTAATTGTCTATAAGTGGTTGATCATCTTCATGCTTCAACAAATTGAGCCGTTGGACCAGGCTGTATATGACGTGACCTCTCCAAGTGCTGTCTTCACGAGGGATCATCAAGCCCAGCAGTGGCATGCTGATTGACTGATGATGATGATATTTTTTTTATCTTATGAATTGAAGATGTGAATCTTCAACTCGTTTTCTTGTAACCACTCTTAATACTAATATGACATTTACTATTTTCAGGTCGGATAGCAAGCAAAACAAAAGGTCAGCCAAGAAGAGCTGTGAATCTGACCTTTTCTTTGATACCGACGACGAAGACATCAGGTACTTTTATTGCTATATTTACATATATCTAAATTTCAAGTGTTTAATGTGTACAATAATCGTGTATCCTTTTTCTATCTCCCTAGTCCAAAGAAGAGAAGCAAGGCGATAAAGTGCCTATCGAAGGCGAAGAGTGCAGAAGTGAAGAATACATCGTCGTCCAATACTTCTGAGTGGTTGTTCGACTCAGAGTCGGACAGCGAGGTTTCGCGGCCGCCAAACCTGCCAAACAAGACCACCAGTATCCTGACACGCCGAGTACCTGGTGGTGTAACGCGTCGGACTGCACAGCTCGACGGCGACTTGCTAGTGGAGCTACGCCTCTACAACCAGAAGGAGGTATCTAATCTCAGCGGCCTTGACCGGTGCGAGCGCGCTATCGTTTGGGTACGCTTGCAAGGCGAAGCAGAATCTCCAGAATTTTACGCATTAAAAAAATTTGTAAAATTAGCTAAGGCAAAGTTTACCACAGAGGGGATATTTTATAAAGATAAAGTTAAAAAATAGGTTCTCTTTTGTTTCTCTCTGCGTAAATTATGTTTTAGCTGGTTTACTTATTGTTTATCGTTAGCAAACTCAAAGATTAGGTACTTACATACTTAAGCCTTTATTACTTTAACTTTGAGAATTTGTACTGTCCAAATCATAATGTCGAGGTCTACTTTCTGTTCAGTTTGTGACGTATCCGTAAATAACAAAGTTTTCTCTGCACATTTGAAAAGTATTTTACATAAGAACAACAGTTCGGTCGTTGATAGTGAGGGGGTTGAAAAAGTTCATAGCGCTTTTCGTAATCGTATAGCATCGTACCGTGTTCGATATCAAGATGAGGGTCATGATAGTGCGCGTGTTCGCCCGCCCGCCGAGTTTTTATGGCACTTGCGCTCTCGCGTACGCCTATTGCTCATAGCGAAAATTCAAGCTCACACTAATGTTAAAGCTAATTTTGAACTTTTCTGTGAATTCTTTCTGCTTAGTAAGTATGATTCGATTTCAATCAAGTCATTTGCAACGGAAAACTTCATCTTGCATCAAAACTTCAATTTTGAAGATATGTTTTCAAAAATTATTCACTTAATTTGTAAAAAAATTGAAGAATTTGAAGAAAGAGATAGTGGGTGGGCCTATTTACAAAGCCTATATCTAGAAGTAAATATAAACAAATATAACCCGTTAAGAGGCTCCAGTTTTATAGAATTACCAAAGTCCATAAAATGTAAACGAGCATGTATCAACATTCAAAATTCTGATAATTATTGTTTTTTATGGTGTGTCATGGCAGCACTATTTCCTATAAACAGAAACGCACATCGAACGTCAGCTTACCCACACTTTAAAAATGTACTCAATATCAAAAATATGATTTTTCCAGTTGGGTTTGCGGACATCAAAGTTTTTGAAAAGAATAATCCTCGCATAAGTATTAATATTTACGGCATTCAAAAGAATGGTAACATTGTTGGACCTTTATACAAAAGCGAGATTCGCAAAGATCATCACATTAATATGCTTTTCCTGGAAAACAGAAAACGCACCCATTACTGTCTTATTAAAGATTTATCTAAATTACTTCGTCTTCAATTAACTAAACATCATTCTAAAATATATTTATGCGAGGATTGTATGATATTCTTTGATAGTAATGATAAACTGAAAGCTCATGTTTGTGGTGGTGTATCGACAATATTACCCGGTGATGGAACACGAATTCAATTTAATCATTACGAGCGAATGCATGACATGCCCTTCGTCTTATACGCAGATTTTGAATCATTATTAAAACCAACTGAACTCGATTCTGGATCAGGCTGTACAAAGATATTGCAAAAACACGTACCATCAGCATTTGCTTATTACGTTGTGTGTTCTTATGATAAGTCGCGTAATAAATATGTATCTTATCGAGGTTCAGCCTGTGTAGAAAAGTTTTTAGAAAGTCTATTATTGGATATAACCGATATTTATAACGTTTTGCAGTCGCCAGTGGCTATTTGTTTAACAAATGAAGACAAAGCGAACTTTGCTCGGGCTACAAATTGTTTTCTTTGTGATAAAATATTATTTGACGATAAAGTTAAAGATCATTGCCATCTTACAGGACGGTATCGTGGTGCAGCTCATTCTTATTGCAATATTAGATATTGTTTGCCTAAGTTTGTTCCTATATTTTTTCATAATTTAGCGGGTTATGACAGTCATCTTTTTATACGACAGTTGGGAAAACTATCAGGAAAAATACAAGTAATAGCAAAAAATAAGGAAAACTACATATCTTTTACAAAATTTTTTCAAATTAATGATAAAGATATCATACCTGTTCGATTTGTTGATTCTTTTAAATTTTTAGGCACAAGTCTAGAGAAACTTGTCGCAAACTTAAAAAATGACGACTTTAAACATCTGCGGCGTTATTTTCCTTCTCGTGAGCATTTTGCTTTAATAAAACGAAAAGGGGTGTATCCATATGAATACATGACTACTTGGAGTTCATACGAAGAAAAAGTACTTCCGCCTCAGGAGTTCTTTTTCAGCAAATTACGCAATAGTAATATATCTAAAGTAGATTATGATCATGCAAAAAAAGTCTGGCAAACGTTTGAATTGTCGAATCTCGGTGAATACACAGACTTGTATCTTAAGTCAGATGTTCTTTTATTAGCTGACGTTTTTGAAAGTTTTCGCCAGACATGTAAGATGAATTATAAATTAGATCCAGCCTTTTATGTTACAGCACCGAGTCTCAGTTTTGATGCCATGCTATTAAAAACAGATGTTAAATTAGAATTAATACACGACCTGGAAATAATAAGAATGATTCAAAAAGGTATTCGCGGTGGAATATGTTTATGTTCGACAAGGTATTCAAAAGCCAATAACAAGTATTTGAAAACTTACGATCCAAGAAAAAGTAATAACTTTCTAATTTATATCGATTGTAATAATCTCTATGGATATGCAATGTGTGCTTATTTGCCTCATTCCAATTTTAAGTTATTGAATGACTTGGAAATCGCTGGAATAGATTTTATAAATGTGCCAACTAACGGAGACACTGGTTATATACTAGAAGTAGATTTAGAATACCCCGAACATTTGCATAATGATCATAACGATTTTCCATTCTGTGCTCAAAAATTTACTCCGCCAGGTTCTAAAACTTCAAAATTGATTCCAAATTTATACGATAAATATTTCTATGTCATACATTTTGCTCATCTGCAAACATGTATAAAACATGGTTTGTTGTTAAAAAAAATACATAGAGTTATTCAATTTAATCAGAGTCCTTATTTAAAGCAGTATATTGACATGAATACTGAATTACGAAAAAAAGCTAAATCTACATTTGAACAAGATTTCTTCAAACTTCTTAACAACAGTATATTTGGCAAGACGTTAGAAGACACAGAAAAGAGGGTTAATGTGAAATTAGTCAATAAGTGGAATGATGATAGTAACAAAACAAAGAAAAGTTTCTGTGCAGAGCAAATGATAGCTCGACCAAATTTTCACAGTGTTACAATTTTCACTGAAAACTTGGTAGCCATTCAAATGAAGCCTGAAACAATCACTTTGGATAAACCTATATACATTGGTTTTTCCGTTTTGGAAATATCTAAGAGTCACATGTTTGATTTTCATTATTCTATTATGAAGCCTTTTTATAAGGAAAAGTTAAAACTTTGTTATACGGATACTGATAGTTTTTTGTATTCAATAGAAAGTAAAGATTTTTATGCTGATTTAAAATCAAATTTTCTTCCCTATTTCGACACTAGTAATTATTCTGTAAATAACGTATACGACATTCCTAGTTGGAACAAAAAGGTGCCAGGTCTCTTTAAAGATGAGCTAGGAGGAAGTTTGATTTCGAAGTTTGTAGGATTAAGGTCCAAGTTATACTGTATTAAAACGGCAGAAGATGAATTAAAAAAAGCAAAAGGCATACAGAAGCAAGTATTAAAAGATGTACAATATAAAGATTATTACAAGGTATTAAATGAAAATACATTTTTGAAGAAAAAAAATATCATATTTAAATCTCTTAAGCACGAAATATTTACTCAAGAACAAAACAAAATAGCTTTGTCAGGTAATGACGATAAACGTATCATATTAAAAAACAAAATTTCTACTATATCATGGGGTCACTGGGATAGTTTAGTTTAATATCATTAGTTTTTCTTTAGAAGCACCGTATTGTATAGTTTATTATTATTTTAATGGTAATCATGAATCAAATTGTAAGTTGAGAAATATGTTACCCCATCATCTATTTATTTATTTATTATATGGCTTAAGTAATGAATAAGTTAATAGAATAAAAACATACATGAAATTGTATAGTATGTACCGACACGGCACTTTATATTGTAAAGTTATTTAATTTTAATATTGTTATCCATCAGTTATTTGTTTAATAGTATTATACATTGTTTTTTAATGGTAAATAGGTAAATTAATTACCTAGTTTTAATCAAATACTTAATGTTGTATTGTAACGATGAAAATATATAACGTTATAAACCAGCTACCATGTTTTTTTTTATTTCATAATCCATAAAATATAAAACTATTAATAAAATAGCACACGCAATGAACAATTCGAAACTGGTTGGGACATGTTATTGCTGATTTAGGTATTCCAACTTATAGTTCATTAGTAATTTGTCCAATTGCGATTCCGTGCGAATGCTTTGTTGTTATGTCAGCATTATATTTACACTATAAATAGCTATTAAAGTCGAATGTTTTTAAAATTTGTTTCACACATAATTAATCAAGTGACAACTACGGTCACCCAAATACATCATGGTAAGTCGTATAAATTATTTTTCTTCAAACTCTTTTCTTGTGTAGTGGTTAGATCACTAGTTAATGTTTATTTGTATATTTGATTTAGTTGGAAGATAATGTTGTTGTTAAAACCTTATGGTTGTGATGCTGTTATCGTGATTCTCATATTCTATCGGTTCCGTATAAGATAGTCAGCCTCCTTGTGGATCCTAGATATACTCTTCTACCTCCGCCACTATATCAATCATTTCTTCGATGTGAAATTATTTTTGTTGCATAATAAATTAAATTTCAGAATACCCAAGAAATCTCGCAGTCGCTACTCATAAGCAAGGAGGCAACAGAAGATTATCCTCCTTGCTTTGAGCAAAATGCGCAAGATATGTTGGAGGGCTTCTCTGAAGAATTTCCACATTGGAATGCTAAAGATTCACCGCTGCATGCCAAGGTGGTTAAAAGTCTTTTTAATAAAAAGAAGCCCATGAAGAGAAGAAGCAAGTTACTGCAGAATACGAAGGGGAACGAACCTTCTTATTTAATTAAAACAATACCTACTAAAGGGCGGCGATTAATTAAATTAGAAATATTAGATCTGGAATCAACCAGCAATGATCCATTAATAAAAACACAATATGTGGTAACCGAGCATATTGATCCAATAATGGATCAAGCAGAAAATATTATAACTAATATCTCTAAGAAAATATGTGGTTACAGTTATAGTTTTTAAATAACTATTGCTGACCTAAAACATTTGTAGATGTATATTAAAATTCTCTAATGTGCTAGATGCGTACCTACTATCTTTAGTTACGTGTACACTCACGGAGATACATTATTTCAACAACATTATTCTCCTGAAAAATTATAGTAATGCTTATAAATTTTACTAACTAAGACTTATGTTATTTTAAATAGTTATGTTAGTTTAAGTCTTGTATTGTTTTCAATAAATATTATTTAAAAATAAAAAGACTTGTATGAAAATATTTGTTTTTATTTTAACACCTCTATAATGTAATCAAATATTTTGAAAAACATTCATTCAGAATTACCTCTATAAATAAATCTAAGATAAAATTTATTAGAATTCAAATACATAGTTTAAAATAATGGTAATAAAATTAAAAATATAGTTTTATTTATTAAAGAACGCAGTGTATTACTTTGTTAAAGTAGGGATGCAAGTAATTAAACAATGTTTATTTTTAAGCATCGATTCCTTACTCATATCATTTTTTATTGCACGATTCGAGAGGGGTGAGAGCTCTTTCTTCTCTCTCTCCATTCTTCTCGATGCTTTAACATTGTGTGTTCTAGACACGTCCAATAACTTAATATAATGAGTGGTAACAGTATCCAAATTCTTCTACTCCTTGCTATTGTTACCGCCGTCGAATGCTTAGTCTATATGGTGGAGTGAGTGCACTTACAAGTAAATATACTACTAGTTCTCTTATTATTACGAACGCAAAGTGTTATATCCATTTTGTTAAAAGCCACGAATCAAAACGGACAAGTTGCTATGAAGTTCCTCAAACAAAAGGAAACGTTAAAATTAGATTATAATATCTGTCCTGCATCATTATGTGAAGCAAAGCGACATGGCAACTTATTGCCGAGCACTATACGATGTATTGTTTGTGGACCATCAAATTGCGGCAAGACAAACTTAGTAATAGGTTTGTTATTACATGAGAATGGTGCACGTTTTCGTAACTTATATGTATATTCTAAATCATTATACCAACCAAAATATGTGTTCTTAGAAAAAGTATTAGATTTAGTTGCAGACATATCTTATAGTAAATATAACCATAATAATGATATCATAAGCCCACACGAAGCTTTGCCAAACTCCATTATAATATTCGACGACGTAGCTTGTGAAAACCAAAATAGCATTCGGGATTATTTTGCTATGGGTCGACATAAGAATATTGATTGTTTTTACATTAACCAAACATACAGTAAAGTACCTAAACAACTTATAAGGGACAATTCTAACCTCATTATTTTATTTAAACAAGACGATGTAAATTTAAAACACGTTTACGATGAGCATGTAGGTTCAGATATGTCGTGGTCTCAGTTCCGTGAAATGTGCTCAACTATTTGGAATAAACCATTTAATTATGTTGTGATCAATAAAGACTGCGAAAGAAATAAAGGATGTTATAGGATGGCATTCGATACTTTTGTAGTAGTAGATTAATATACATAAGTTATTGTTTCATCAATACACAATCACTATTACTCTGGATTTTGCATTGAACGGAATCCTTGTCAAAATGGAAAAGCAACTTAAAAAACAAATTGTAAAAGCTGCAGCTGCTGTAAAAAGAAAGGTTGAAATGATAAAGGATATGAAAAATACAAATGATGCCACTCTGGAATCCATATTCAAACCTATAACCGATCCACTGAAACAAATAGCCATTAAGAACAATGAAATTTCTCATGAAGATGAGGATGAGTTTGAACATTATACAATAAAAAAAAATAAACATAATGACAGCGAGGCAACAAATTTTTCTGATGACGATTTTAATGAAGAAGAGGAACAACAGTTCTATAAAAAATTTAATTCCGAAAAAACCCTTGTCGTATCACCTTCTGACAACAATAATAAGAGTGATGCTTCCTTTAAGTCCTTTCAATCATCACCAAATGTTTCACTTAATAGTTTATCGTGGTGTGCTTCACCCGACGCAAATATCCCTTTTGGAATAAAAAATGAACGAGGAAAACTTATGCTCGGCCAAACACGTGTTTTCGACGACGGAAAAATTATAAAAATTGGAAATCGAAGTTTAAACAAAACTCTTGGATTAAAAGAATTACTATTTGAAAAGACACCAAATTTGGATGTTATCACAGATGAAGATTTGCAAAATTATAAAGAGCTTCTAATAGAAACGAATGCACATAGGCGTAATTGTGATCCACGCAAGCCAATTAATAGTAACAAAGGGTTTAAGTACATGCATATTATTAAACCACTGTTTAAGTTCTCTAGAAATAAGTATGACAGCACAGAAAGTCTTACGGTAGGAAAAGGAATAAATCTTTTAAAAAGTGTAAAGAAAGATATAGATTACGTTTATTGGGATGATCCAAATGAATTAGTAGATCGATTGAAATTACTGTTTGCATCTCGTGATGCTGGCAATACCGGCTTAGATAATGAAATTATTGCGATTATAGAAGAGCTGTACGAAGCAGGCATCATTAAAAACACCAAATATAAGGAACCTAATTTTAAAAAACTGATCAGTAGTTATACAGCAAACACCGCATAGATACGGAAATGAATGTAGATAAATTTGGTCATCACGTTCATAAACGTTTACGATTAGAGGAATATATTGGAAATCTCAACGATACATTAGTGAAGTCAGAAACAGGTGAATATGATTTAAAATCATCAAGATTAAAAGGGCTTATATCGCCAGGCAATGATGACGAAGCCGCCAATAAAGCTTACGTGGATGAAAAGACACACGAACTAAGAACTAATATTTTAAGTGATGTAAATATTCGTTTAAATGATTTTGAAAGTTCAATACTTAATAAGCTAGCCACCTTGTTTTACACAAGGACAGAAATTGATCACATGCTTCAAGAGAAACCAGATAATAATGAGCAAACAAGACATAGTGAATGAGCTTCACAAAGCAGCAAGAAGGAATTTTTCCCGGCGATGTACGATCATAAAAGGAATAGATGATTTATGGCAAGCCGACCTCATAGATTTGCAAAAATATTCACAGTTTAATAAAGGGTATAAATATATTCTTATCGTAATTGACACTTTATCAAAATATGTATGGATCAGACCTTTAAAATCAAAAGCGAAAAATTATGTTACAGATGCAATGCAAAGTATTTTAACTACATCATTACGAAAACCTAAAAATTTACAAACTGATTTAGGCACAGAATTCTACAATGATAATTTTAAACAATTAATGAAAAAGTATAATATTAATCATTATTCAACATATTCTATTAAAAAAGCATCTATAGTAGAAAGAGTTATAAGAACAATTAAATCTCACCTTTACAAACTATTTAGTTTGAACGGAAATTACCAATGGTATAAAAATATTTTAAAGGACGTTGTAGAACACTACAATAACACTTTGCATAGAATAACAAAATTTAAGCCTGTGGAAGTTAACAAAGTAAATGAGCTTATAGTCAAAGGTTATATTATGAATTCTCAAAAGAATAAAACAAGTCGGGGATATACATTTCGTGTTGGTGATTATGTTCGCATAAGTAGATATAAAGCAGATTTTTACAAAGGCTATACGCCAAACTGGTCCACCGAAATATTTCGTATAGTAAAAGTTAATCACACTAACCCAACAACTTATCAAATAGAGGACAGACGCAATCAAAGAATCCTCGGCTCATTTTATGCATACGAGTTACAAAAAACTAAGTTTCCAGACCTATACCTCATTGAAAAGGTTGTAAAAAGAAAAGGAAACAAATTGTTTGTAAAATGGTTAGGATTAAGTAATAGCGAAAATAGTTGGGTTGATAAGAATAAATTGGTTTTATGATATAAAATAGCTCAAGATATCTTTATTGATTCACTTTTTGTTTATCAATGAAGAAAGGAAGTGGTATCATAAACAGCTTAATAAATAAGATTCCGTTTGAGTTACATTTACCGGGCTACCAATATTGCGGACCCGGCACAAAGCTTCAGAAACGATTACTTAAGGGTCAGCGAGGAATTAATAAATTGGATAACGCTTGTATGCACCACGATATTGCTTACATAAACAACGACGCTAACGTAAGGCACAAAGCTGATCTAGATCTATTAAATATGGCTCAAAGAAGATTGAAATCAAAAGACGCTGGAAAGAAAGAAAAAATTGCTTCATGGATAGTAAAAAATGCTATGAAGGCCAAATTAAGAGCTGGTGCAGGTGCTCGGTCGTTTATGACAGCTGTGAAAAAACTCAAATCTAAATTAAAAAAAATAAAATCTAAAGACACAAATTCTACTATTAAATATGCGGTCGCCGCTGCAAAAAAACTATTTAGAAATAAAAATAAAATGAGTTTACCTCGTTGTATTCCTATTCCAAAATGTGGAGGACTGTTACCGTTAATTCCTATTTTCGCGGGATTATCAGCTTTAGGTTCACTGGCTGGTGGAGCAGCTGGCATAGCAAAAGCCGTTAATGATTCAAAAGCAGCTCAAAAAGCTCTTCAAGAATCGGAACGACATAATAAGATGATGGAGGCGGTTGCTCTCGGAAAAGGATTATATATTAGACCTTATAAAAAGGGTGCAGGTCTATATTTGAAACCCTCAAAAAACTAATAAAGCGGCTACCTAGGCGGGCATTAACTAATTGGGATATATTAGAACATGCTAGTGATATTCCATTTTTTCGTGGTGTTTTCATGAGGGATACGTTGCCCTCAAAACCTAGGAAGATAGAATGCGGTATTATAAATTTAGATACTTCAAATAACATTGGAACACATTGGGTAGCCTACGTGAAAGAAAATAAGTATGCTGAATATTTTGATAGATTTGGTAATCTGAAACCTCCGTTAGAACTACTTGATTACTTAAGAAATGTTTCTTTAAATTATAACTATGAGCAATATCAAACATTTGACTCTGTTAATTGCGGCCACCTTTGTATAAAATTTTTAAAGGAGTATTGGAAAACACATTTATATAAAGCTTGAAATAAAATTCTTTATCAGTAGTAAAATGTCTTTCACTGTGTCTATAACTGGAAAAGGATCCTCTCTGATAACAAACTACTCACCTACTTTGGAATTAAGTGGATACTATGAGTGTGGATTGTTGTATTTTTCAACATTTAATTCTATACCCAACATAGATAAAAGAAATAATAAATTCTACTATGACGATAACGAAGTAATCGAAATACCTGAAGGAGCTTCTGAACTTCAAGATATCTGTGATTATTTAAAGACATACATTAGAAATGCAATGTTAAAATTAACTTGTAATAATAATACTTTAAAAACTACAATTTTTTGTACTAAAGATGTTCATTTCAACAAAAGTGACTCACTTGGAAGGATTTTAGGTTTTGGTGGAGAAACAATAAAGGCATTAAAAAGGACCGAATCTCTGTATCCTGTCAGTATATTGCCAACAACCATTGTGCGCATCGAATGCGACGTAGTTAGTGGGTCATTCGTGAATGGATCTGCAAGTCATATTATTCACGAGTTTGTTCCTAACGTACCACCTGGTTATCGGATCATTGAAGTGCCGAAAAATCTAATATATTTTCCTGTAAATAAAAGTTCTATAAGTGCAATAACTATACAATTATTAGACGCCGAGAATAAACAAATCAATTTACGAGACGAAGAAGTACAACTGTATCTACATTTTCGTAAAAATGATAAATTTCAATAAAAATCATGACACAGCTTGCATTCAAGTTAGTACTAGAAGATCACCTCATAAAAGCACACCGCTTCACATAAAAAAGAAGCTCACCAAAAACAATAAGGAATTTTTGAAGTTGATTGGCTTGTTAAAATGAATATTTTAAATATATCTCAATCAACATCATACGACAATAGTATTGAAAGTTTCGAATATCATTCTTATAAACCGTACGTAACAAGTTTCAACAAGAATGATGAAATAAGAATACCTATTAATCAACAAGATCTATGTCTGTTACCCTCACTCAGCACTTTGTATATTGAGGGTAAAGCCAATGTTTATAATAGTTCGACTAAAGAAAAAATATCAAATGTGTATTTTATCAACAATCCAATACTATATTTATTTCAAGATATTCGATATGAGTTAAACGGAATAGAAATAGACAAAATAAAAAATGCTGGCATAACTACAACAATAAAATCGTACCTCTCGTTAAATGATAATGAATCTAAATGCTCACGTGTATGGGGATGGTCAACTTCTGGTACAAACAATCTTAACGGAGGAATTTTTTCGGCTTCTGTGCCGTTGAAGAAAATTTTAGGTTTTGCAGAAGATTATGAAAAAGTTATAATTAACTCCAAACATGAATTGGTGCTATTAAGAAGCAATACGAATCTCAATGCTTTGAAATTAAATGTCGGAGAGGTGGTCGAAGATATAACTATTAGCAAAGTTGTTTGGCGAGTTCCGCACGTTAAAGTATCAGATCGTGAAAGAATCAATTTGTTGAAACATCTAGAAAAGGACAGGCCTATTACACTAGCATTTCGAAATTGGGATTTGTATGAATATCCATTATTACCGAAGACACGTAAACACACTTGGTCTATCAAAACTTCGTCACAGATAGAGAAACCAAGATTCGTTATTATAGCCTTGCAAACCAATCGCAAACACAATGCGGAAATGTCAATGGCAGAGTTCGATCACTGCAATGTACGAGATGTAAAAGTATATTTAAATTCATCGTATTACCCTTATGAAGGATTGAATGTCAGTTTCTCAGAGGATAAATTTAATTTATTATACGAACAATATGCAAGATTCCAACAGTCTTATCATGGACGGCGACCAGAGCCGTTGATGAGCTTGAAGGAATTCAGAGACGTTGCCCCATTATTTGTTATTGATTGTTCTCACCAACAAGAAATGATAAAGGGATCAATCGATGTCAGAGTGGAGATTGAAACAGACCAAGAAATCCCGGATCAGACAGCAGCATATTGCTTGATTTTAAATGACTGCATTTTTGAGTACAAACCTCTGAGCAATATTGTGAAGAAAATATCTTAACTAAATAAAGTGCAATCAAAAGGTATTTTTAAGAACAAACTTCAACTTTATGTTAAACAGTGGAATACAACGAAACAATGAGTGCTGATAAGAGTTCGATACTTTTTGTTGATGTTCAAGGATTCAAAGACTGCAAAAATAATTTTATTATTAAGGAATTTGCGTTAGCCACAAAAGAGTTTACGCAAGTCTTTTTAATAAAACCTCCATATTCGTATCTAAAATTATCTGCCGAAGAAAAAAGAGCAGTCAATTGGATTGAACGCAACAGAGGAATATACTGGAGTCAAGGCAATATAGATTTCAGAGAATTTAAGAGATTAATTATTCCAATTTTAAAGGACCAAACCATAATAATGAAAGGTGTTGAAAAGCAAAAATGGATTAAAGATTTGTGTTCTGACTGCTTTTTGATAAATGTTGAAGGCAAAGGTTGTCCTAATTTTGCAACATCGCGCAATAGTTATGCTAAAGGTGGAGCTAACTTCAATTGTATAACTCATAAAAAAGAGTGCGCTCTAAGGAATGTTTTATTCATAAAAAAGTGGTACTTAAGCACATGTAATTTATGACTTCAGTAAATTGTACTTGAATGAAAATTTGTATTAAAAGTATTGTTCTAGTTTAGCTATGATGATATTTGTTACTTGCTTTATAATAAAAAAATATTTTTAACAAGAATTTCTGCGTTTTATTAATGAAAACAAATATGGTGATTCAATATACTCGCATAACTCTTTATTTATCAAAAATTACAATTTAATGGTATGAATAATTTAACCCTGTATAATGTATATTGGGCAATCTCAAACTGTTTTCATCAAATCACCGTAAACGAACGCAGTGAGATTTGCGGAGCGTAGCGGAGCTAGAGCGCAGCGAAGCGTAGCTCAAATCTCACTCCGTTCGTTTGCGGTGTTTTGATGAAAACTGTTTTAGAATGCCCAATATACACCTACTTACAACAATTTTGTCAATTAATTTCACAATATTTCACAATATTATTATACTCAGAACTCCTAGCATTAATCACCTTTAATACACCATCACGACGGACAAGACAAACGACATTGTTCAATATCCCATATCACACCACTAGGTATGGCAGTAATGCAGTGCTCACACGGATATTAAAGACATTTAATGTGATGTTCCGCGCATTGGACCCATTTGTAGATTCAAAAGTAACATTTAGACGCAAGGTGAAGTTGACTTTGCTGGAATAACCAAATACCAAATAACTTTCAGTAGTGCTCGTGTATCTTATCTTATCTTATCTTATAATATTATATAGCTAGGATATAATTTATGTTGTGCTTGTACTTTACAGGACGGGGATGGGAATTAATTATAGTTGTGTCGTTGTGTATAATAATATGATGTATGTTGTAGTTTTTATTGTATGGCTGTGGTTCTTATTGTAGTCCCTTCTTTTTTAAGATTGCAATCCCTCCCTTTTTTTTAACAAAATTGTTGATGATATTTTACTGTAAGTATAAGTATTTTTTATACACTGCTTTCAATGTTAACTAGTGGATAGCTGTTATTGGCCTAGCTATAGCTGTCTATTGTAAGGTTATTTTAATATACTATTTGTCGGCTGTTGATATCCCGAATAAAATAAAATAAAAAATAAAATAAAATAAAATATCAACGTCAAGTGTCAACGTCAACGTCGTTTCACGTAACGTCGGTGACATTTGCAATTATCTTTGGTCATTATTCAATTTTTGCATAAACAAAATAAATCTCGCGTTTATCCTGGCCTTATTTACAAAGATAGTTTTTTTTCGCCCAAAATCCCGTGCTTACATTTAGGTGGGTTGATTTTCTCAAAATTCGGAATTTGACATTTAGACCGTTTGTTTTGATCATTTCTATAGACATATTTTAATAAAATACACTTAAACTTATAGATCATATAATTATGGTTTCGTCGAATAGAATTTGGAAAGCATTCACAGTTTGTTTATGGTTAATTTTACATTACGTTTTGTTTTTCAACCAAACTTATAACCTTGGCTGGAAATACTTATTGCAGGTTGTAGAATTTCGAAAGATCCGTATGTTGACTCGACACATCTTGAAACAAGTTAAGAATCTTACGAGTGTTATGAAATGAATTTGGTTTCGTCGCCAATACGACGCTTAACATTCGGCAAACGGACCTCGGTTCTAGTAGCTGCATAAATGCAAATCTGTGCGTGAATGGAACGCGCCCTATCTCACCGTAGTCTGTGAACGCGTCTATGCTATGATCTCGGAACTGGATAACTAGTCTGTGAGACATCGACCGAATTATTTTGTTATTGATTAGGTACCTATGATTTGCGAACAGCATTTTAAATCTTAATTTCTGCGAATAAAATCCATAGGTATTTCTCCCGTTTTCCGTGTGAATTTAATTTGAAAAGTACAGTAAGACTATAAAAGTCAAGTCAGTTATTTTTGTTTTCAGCTTGAAGAGTAAAAGCTCAATCATATATTTACTCGCCGGCACGCGATTATTTAAATTAAATGGATTGATTGTATCAATAAGTGCAAAAAATCAATAAGGTATCTAATTAACTTATCATATTTCATGATTTAAAACAGATTTTGTTAATTTTATTTTTATTTGTGGGTAAATTGATTATTAAATCAAACATATTACATTTCCAAAATTCGCCTTTTTCATCCCCTATTTCATTAAAAAACCTTGATAGTAAACGGCATCTTAGTGGGATTAAGGCATATATTGAGTAACACTTGCGAATTTCCTGTTAAATTCTAAATTTTCACAATATTAAGTTTCACATCCTTCTTTGGCAAATAACTCACAAATTAAGCTGTTTTCTTTTTATTAATAGCAGTAATTATACACAAAATAGGTGCTCTCCCCTCCATATGTCCTTTTTATTAACTACCCAACAAGAAACTTTGACAATTCATTGAAAATTATGTTCGGAATTAACTTGCAATGTTTATTACATGAAATTCAAATGTATTGACTGGGATTCCTTCAGAACTCAGTGTTAGACCCACTGACCCTAAGATTATAGGCATATTTAATTATATTTTTAACATAACACTGTGCTATGAATCTCCAGGGCAGTTCCCGGAGGCCGTAGGGCTCCGCTGCAACTAACCTACCTAATAACCTAACACAAGGAGGAATTCTGTGGAATTGTACATATATAGAGAGAACAATCTAAGGAACGGGAATTTTATATCTCTGACCCGTGATCGCGGAAACTTAGCATCGAAGGTACGCTCTACTAACAACCGCTCCGGGGAAAGCTACTAATTTAAAAAAAAGAAACCTATAACTATTTGTTCGTGTACTTTATTGCCCCCCATTTTGTAGTTTTGTACCCAATTTGTACCTGATTTTTACCTGCCGAGATTGATCAAACAAACCTGAACCATCCTGCCCTTGGCTTGTATTAATTAAACATTTAGTTAAGTGCTTTGCATTGAGGGAATTTTGTTAACTTCAGTAACATTATGCATAAGTGAATTACAACCATGTACCTACCAGAATAAAGCTTTTCATTTTGTATCGGACTAAAGGAATAAGTTTGTTTTTTTTCTTTCAACTTTAAGATTTCCCTATATTTCTACAATTTAGCAAGAAAAAGCACTACAATTTGGCGCCCGAATATACAGCAGGTTTTGTGGCATTATATGGCCCATTATTCTGGTCAAATGCTCAGATAGTGTTGATCCATCTCGGTATGTATCTTTAATAATTTTCTTTTTTAACGTTGTGTGTTAGTTGAGCTAAAACTCAAAAACGGCTCGACCGATTCTTACGGAATGTTATGTGTATTTGAATAGGTTCAGGGAAGGCTTAAAAGTACAACTGGACCCAGTAGGTGGCGCCGTAATCGGACAGGAGAACGTCTGCCGGTCTCACTAGTTAACTACACTTTAGTTATAATATAAATAACAAGAATTCTATGCAGGTTTGGTTCAGATAGGTATAAATAAAAACAAATTTTAGTTACATTTGCAAAGGTGAATATATTTTAAGATTTTTTGTTCATAGTTTGAGTATATAACATAAATAATATTGTAAAATTAACTTATCATATAGAATAGAGCGTAGTATATTTTTACAAAAATGGAGCAAAGACCAATTAGTTTTAATTTACTTAACAAAGATGAACTAGAATATGAGGTGAAAATCAGGGGTTCGAAACCAGCTGACACGGTGATGGCTCTGAGAGCACAGATCCGTACTCTCAATAAAGATCTGCCTTCTGATGAAATACTGACTTGTGATCTTGATGTCAATATTGAATTAAAAGTAATTCAAAAGAAATTGGATGATCTTGAGAAACTCATCACAAGTACTTCAAGTAAGCTGTCATCACTTAAGATGTTAAATAGAATTCAAACTCTTGCACACCACTTATTCCACAGAATTGGTCGCTTGTCTTCATCGGAGTATGATGATAATCTTACTTCTTTAATTACTTCTCTGAATAATAAATTAGATAGCATTCTTGTAAAAATAGATAATATTTTTCATAATTTTAAAAGTAGCTTGGCACCTGAACAACCTATTGAGCACTCCACTGCAACTACACACAATACAGCTAATGATTGCTCCGTGCATAAACTGAATATACGCTTCAATGGCAAGACATGCATTAAAGCTTTCTTACAACGCCTCGAGGAATTATGCTTGTCTCGTGGCCTTTCAGATTCAAAGCTTTTTTGTTCTGCGGCTGAACTTTTTACTGATGAAGCGCTGTGCTGGTATCGAGGAGTAAAGTCGGATGTTCACAATTGGTCTGAGCTGAAGACCTTGCTTCTCGAGGAATATCTTCCATCTGATTATGACCATCGCTTGATGCAGGAAATTAGGAGTCGTACTCAGGGCCCCGATGAAAGCATTGTGAATTATCTCAGCATTATGCAAAATTATTTTTCTCGATTATCAAAACCAATCTCTGATGATGATAAATTGAACATTGTCATGTTTAATATTAGACCATTTTATACTACTCAGCTTGCTCTAGCCCCAGTGGAATCTTGGACTGATCTAAAGAAAAAATGTAGGTTGTTAGAAGGTGCAAAGGAGCGATCGGTGCATTTTAGTGAACCTCCTAGGGTCACCACATCTTCTCTGGCTCCCGATTTGTGTTATAAAAGTAGTAATAGTAGTAGCAGCACTAGCAAGGCGTCACCAAAAGTCTCTTCAATACAGCCAGCAAATAATACACAAAATAATCTTTTTTGTGTCCGCTGTCGGAAAAATGGTCACAGCTTGAGGTATTGCGAGGCGCCTTGGGTACTTATTTGTTATCGTTGTGGAGAAAAGGGGTTCAATGCAAATAATTGTCCAAAGTGCACTTCTTCAAAACCTTCAACCGTAGAGATTCCAAAAAACGCCAAGTAGTGAACCGATGGCATAAAACAGTGTATTTTTATAATAAACATTGTAATTCTGAACAGTCAAGGCAGAAATACAATGAATTCTATAATAATGTAAATAAAGCTAGTAACATACATACGCATAAAGGTAAGGTTACATCGGTTCACGCTACTACTAACGCCACCTATAATGATACCAGAGCTTATCTGAAGATTAATATTTTTGGCTTGGAATTCAGAGGATTACTAGATTCAGGATCACAGATCTCCATTGTGGGAGGGCAAGCATACAAATATTTTAAAGATTTCGCTACTTTACATAAGTCTGAGGACTTAGACTTTATAAAAACTGCAAATGGTTCTACTTCACGAGTAACTGGGTATTTATTTTTACCAGTATCGATAGAGAATAAAACTCGTGTTATTAAATTTTACGTCGTCCCTGGAGTTGCTACAGAGTTGTTATTTGGCTTAAATTTCTGGAAGGAATTTAATATTGCGCCAGATATTTTATCATTGTTAGAGGATAGCGGACATTTATATAAAAATAATAATCAGGTGTACACAGTTATGTCAGGCAGCCGTGCTTTACATGATTTTGAAACTTTATCTAAGCTTGAGCGTAGGCTGGTCAATGACGTCATAAAGCAATTTGATGACATTTCCGCAGAAAAGAAAGGCCTAGGTAGGACACACTTAGTGAGTCATAAAATTGATACCGGTGACCACCCACCTATTAAGCAACGGTATTATGTAGTCTCACCCGCTAAACTGGCAGAATTAAATAAACACCTAGACCAAATGCTGAAGGATGATGTTGTGGAGCCTGGCGGAAGTGCATGGAACAACCCCGTTACTTTAGCGGTTAAATCAGATGGGTCATCACGTTTCTGCTTGGACAGCCGAAAACTTAACGCCATATCAAAGCATGACGCTTACCCTATGCCTTATATTAGCCATATTCTGGACCAGCTCAAAAACGCTAAGTACTTATCTTCTATTGACCTTAAGTCTTCATATTATCAAGTTCCTTTGGACTCTATTGAGTCCAGAGAGAAAACTGCTTTTACTATTCCCTGCAGAGGCTTGTTTCACTTTAAGGTCATGTGCTTTGGACTTACTGCAGCTCCAGCTACGCAGCAGCGGTTGATGGACCGCCTCTTTGGCCCCGAGTTTGACAATAAGGTGTTCGTATATGTTGATGATTTAATTTTACTTACCCCTGAAGGCCCAACGGCCTTCCAGGATCACCTCCAGCTCCTACTTAGGGTAAAGGAGAGACTTAAACTAGCCAACCTTACTGTCAACATGGGTAAATGCCAGTTCTTCAGGAGACAGCTGAAATTCTTGGGTCATGTGGTTGACGAATATGGTCTGCGCACGGATCCTGACAAAATTAAGGCTATAGTAGACTTTCCTATTCCCACCTGCAGGAAAGACGTCAAACGTTTCTTGGGAACTGCATCTTATTATAGGCGTTTCATAAAAAATTTTAGTCATAGAGCTGGTCCCCTTAATGCTCTTACTTCTACCCGTAAGAGCGCGCCCCCTTTCAAATGGACGACCGAGGCAGACGAGGCGTTCAACGACCTAAAACTCGCACTGTCTACTTCTCCGGTTCTGGTATGTCCTGACTTCTCGAAAGATTTTGCTGTCCACTGTGACGCTTCTGATTTCGGGTTAGGAGGGACCTTGACCCAGGTTGTAGATGGACAAGAACATCCTGTTGCATACTGTAGCCGTTCACTAACACCCGCCGAACGTAACTATTCCGCTACAGAGCGAGAGGCATTGGCCGTGGTACATGTCGTTGAACACTTCCGCCCTTACCTTGAAGGTGGTCGACAATTTAAAATTATTACCGATCATGCTAGTCTAAAGTGGTTTTTAAACCTTAAGAATCCGACAGGACGACTAGCGCGTTGGGGGTGTAGGCTATCGCCTTATAATTTCATTATTGAGCATCGTAGTGGATCTCAAAACGTCGTACCGGATGCACTATCACGTTCTGTACCAGTGGCAGCCGTAGACGCATTTACATCCAGCGATGCTTGGTATAACAATATATTAAAACGTTGCACGGATAGGCCGCGCGCGTGTCCCAATTTTCAAATTATTGATGGTAGGCTTTTTAGATTTACAAAAAGCACTAACAAACTCTGTGGTGACTACCAGTGGAAAGAGGTTGTACCAAAGGAGCTTAGGGAGGATATTATTACAAGTAACCATTCTGAACCAATTGCTGCGCACTTAGGCGTTGCAAAAACATATAAACGATTAAAATTACGGTATTTTTGGCCCGGTATGCATAAAGATACCGAGGAATTTATTAAAAATTGTGCCACTTGCAACTCATATAAGCATAGCTCACTAGCGCCAGCTGGCTTTATGGGGGAACCCAAAGTTTGCTGTCGACCATTCCAGTGCATCAGCATTGATCTGGTTGGTCCACTGCCGATGTCTCGACAGCAAAATACATTTTTACTAGTAGTTGTGTGTTGTTTTACAAAATATTGTTTATTATTTCCTATACGGCGTGCAACGGGCAAAGTTATAGCGCAAAGGTTAGAAGACCATGTATTTCTGGTTCACGGAATACCACAGACTGTGATGTCTGATAATGGCTCGCAATTTATAAGTCATGAGGTTCAGGCATTATATGAAAAATACAATATTCCGCAAGTACAGTACATTTGGGTCCAGTATATTGTCCACAAGTTAATACGGTGGAACGTTATAACCGCACAATAATCACTGCAGTTTCCTCGTTTGTTGAGAACGATCATAGAACGTGGGATATTAACATACATAAAATACAATTTGCCATGAACACCTCAGTAAATGAGTCTACTTCTTATACTCCTTTCATGCTAGTACACGGTAGGGAAGCTGTCACTGATGGTAGTATTTACCGTGATTTTGTAGATCTCCAAGAGTTGGTTGTGGTACCACGCGATACTCATGCGTCTAATATTGGCCACCTCGGTGACATTTTCATCAAAGTCCGAGAGTCGTTGCGTAAGGCCCATGAAAGGAATATAAAATACTATAACAACAAACGCAGAGATATATCATTTAATGTCGGTGATTTTGTGTGGAAGCGTACGTACAAGCAGAGTTCTGCTAATAAATATTTTACTGCTAAACTTGCCCCTAAATATGAACGTTGTAAAATTATACGTAAGCTTTCTCGCCTCGTCTATGAGCTCGAAGACGAGAACGGAAAATACATAGGAAAGTGGCACATAAAAGATTTTAAAAATTTAGATACTTCGAGTGACTAAATTACGTACCTAGTAACATAATACCTACTTAATTTTCATTTTTATACTCTTATGAGAATAGCCATATTTTTGTAAGCATTTAACATTTAAGCACCGCGGGTGCGGCGGTCACAGAATACCCACCCCGCCATTCTTCCTGGCGTCTCGTAGAACCCGAGTGTAGGATAACGCGCTATATAACATCTGGCGGCGTTTTTGCATGTGTCTGTTCCTGTCGTTTTTTATTGATTTGCCTTGATACTTAAGTTTCCATATACCTAACATCTTCAAAATTGATATTACCATTACATAAGTACATAAAGATCTAAAACACAAATATTATACGTGTCTTAGTTCATACCATTATAAATATATTATTACTACCATTATATAAAATGGATATTACTTCTTTAGTATCTGATACCAGAATTAAAGAACAAGTATGTACTTATTATAACTGTTATGTGGTTAGATAGATGCATTTAGCACAAGATCACAAATATAAACGTGTCTTGTTCATTATTTTTATATGTATTCTACTCTAATCAACAAAATTAATTTTGAATTCCTCACAGGAGCGGTTTGCAACTCTAGAAATAAGCCTTTGCTATATTCTTATAATGGAGGAAGTTACATCTAGCTGGAAACGTAGGAAAATCAATATCGACGATCAGGGGCAACGACACATGCAACTCATTTTTTATTATTCCCTTTTTATTGTTTTTTTTACTTATTATTTGACGATTAGAGTCAAAATGTCTGTAATAACGACATCTACCGGTGGTTGTTGACATTACATGCTATACTCTGTTAGTGTCAAGATATACTTATTTAACAACGCCATCTCGGCGTCAGTCCTGACACTACAGTTTTTTCTTTATTACTTACTTATATTTGATGGGCATAGGATATAATGCCTTTTACCTATTTATCACAGCCATATAGGTGCTAGCAGAAGTGGTTTCGCTAGATTTTGCCACCTTATGGGTGAATATTTTTTTTAAAACCATGTAGGTGCTAGCAGCAGTAGTTTCGCGCTAGATTTTGTCACCTTATTGGTGAATGTTGCTTTTTTTTATTACAATCTTTAACATACCATATTAATGGATTTACGTAGATTTAAGGTGCATGCGTGTTAAATATTCTTTATTTACACACGTTTATATTTAAAGCTTTATTTTTTATCTTATACAAATAAATAAACATATAAAAAAAAAAAATAACGTAAGGCGTAATTGGGTACAAAGTTTATCACGAATGAATAGTTTTTAAGTACCTAATTGATTCCATTTATGATAATTCTGTTTGGTTGGTTAGGGGGTTTTGAGGCTGACGGGGCGTCAGACGAATTCCCTACGTGAATTCTATCGTGGTTGGGGGGATACTGTAACACCGTTTTTTCTTAAAATTTCATAAAACACTAATTTTGCAAAAACACTTTGGTTTCACTGTAGTTTTAACACAAATTGCACAACTAAAATCATAATTACAACAACTTTGTCAATTAATTTCACAATATCAACGTCAAGTGTCAACGTCAACGTCGTTTCACGTAACGTCGGTGACATTTGCAATTATCTTTGGTCATTATTCAATTTTTGCATAAACAAAATAAATCTCGCGTTTATCCTGGCCTTTTTTACAAAGATAGTTTTTTTTCGCCCAAAATCCCGTGCTTACATTTAGGTGGGTTGATTTTCTCAAAATTCGGAATTTGACATTTAGACCGTTTGTTTTGATCATTTCTATAGACATATTTTAATAAAATACACTTAAACTTATAGATCATATAATTATGGTTTCGTCGAATAGAATTTGGAAAGCATTCACAGTTTGTTTATGGTTAATTTTACATTACGTTTTGTTTTTCAACCAAACTTATAACCTTGGCTGGAAATACTTATTGCAGGTTGTAGAATTTCGAAAGATCCGTATGTTGACTCGACACATCTTGAAACAAGTTAAGAATCTTACGAGTGTTATGAAATGAATTTGGTTTCGTCGCCAATACGACGCTTAACATTCGGCAAACGGACCTCGGTTCTAGTAGCTGCATAAATGCAAATCTGTGCGTGAATGGAACGCGCCCTATCTCACCGTAGTCTGTGAACGCGTCTATGCTATGATCTCGGAACTGGATAACTAGTCTGTGAGACATCGACCGAATTATTTTGTTATTGATTAGGTACCTATGATTTGCGAACAGCATTTTAAATCTTAATTTCTGCGAATAAAATCCATAGGTATTTCTCCCGTTTTCCGTGTGAATTTAATTTGAAAAGTACAGTAAGACTATAAAAGTCAAGTCAGTTATTTTTGTTTTCAGCTTGAAGAGTAAAAGCTCAATCATATATTTACTCGCCGGCACGCGATTATTTAAATTAAATGGATTGATTGTATCAATAAGTGCAAAAAATCAATAAGGTATCTAATTAACTTATCATATTTCATGATTTAAAACAGATTTTGTTAATTTTATTTTTATTTGTGGGTAAATTGATTATTAAATCAAACATATTACATTTCCAAAATTCGCCTTTTTCATCCCCTATTTCATTAAAAAACCTTGATAGTAAACGGCATCTTAGTGGGATTAAGGCATATATTGAGTAACACTTGCGAATTTCCTGTTAAATTCTAAATTTTCACAATATTAAGTTTCACATCCTTCTTTGGCAAATAACTCACAAATTAAGCTGTTTTCTTTTTATTAATAGCAGTAATTATACACAAAATAGGTGCTCTCCCCTCCATATGTCCTTTTTATTAACTACCCAACAAGAAACTTTGACAATTCATTGAAAATTATGTTCGGAATTAACTTGCAATGTTTATTACATGAAATTCAAATGTATTGACTGGGATTCCTTCAGAACTCAGTGTTAGACCCACTGACCCTAAGATTATAGGCATATTTAATTATATTTTTAACATAACACTGTGCTATGAATCTCCAGGGCAGTTCCCGGAGGCCGTAGGGCTCCGCTGCAACTAACCTACCTAATAACCTAACACAAGGAGGAATTCTGTGGAATTGTACATATATAGAGAGAACAATCTAAGGAACGGGAATTTTATATCTCTGACCCGTGATCGCGGAAACTTAGCATCGAAGGTACGCTCTACTAACAACCGCTCCGGGGAAAGCTACTAATTTAAAAAAAAGAAACCTATAACTATTTGTTCGTGTACTTTATTGCCCCCCATTTTGTAGTTTTGTACCCAATTTGTACCTGATTTTTACCTGCCGAGATTGATCAAACAAACCTGAACCATCCTGCCCTTGGCTTGTATTAATTAAACATTTAGTTAAGTGCTTTGCATTGAGGGAATTTTGTTAACTTCAGTAACATTATGCATAAGTGAATTACAACCATGTACCTACCAGAATAAAGCTTTTCATTTTGTATCGGACTAAAGGAATAAGTTTGTTTTTTTTCTTTCAACTTTAAGATTTCCCTATATTTCTACAATTTAGCAAGAAAAAGCACTACAATTTGGCGCCCGAATATACAGCAGGTTTTGTGGCATTATATGGCCCATTATTCTGGTCAAATGCTCAGATAGTGTTGATCCATCTCGGTATGTATCTTTAATAATTTTCTTTTTTAACGTTGTGTGTTAGTTGAGCTAAAACTCAAAAACGGCTCGACCGATTCTTACGGAATGTTATGTGTATTTGAATAGGTTCAGGGAAGGCTTAAAAGTACAACTGGACCCAGTAGGTGGCGCCGTAATCGGACAGGAGAACGTCTGCCGGTCTCACTAGTTAACTACACTTTAGTTATAATATAAATAACAAGAATTCTATGCAGGTTTGGTTCAGATAGGTATAAATAAAAACAAATTTTAGTTACATTTGCAAAGGTGAATATATTTTAAGATTTTTTGTTCATAGTTTGAGTATATAACATAAATAATATTGTAAAATTAACTTATCATATAGAATAGAGCGTAGTATATTTTTACAAAAATGGAGCAAAGACCAATTAGTTTTAATTTACTTAACAAAGATGAACTAGAATATGAGGTGAAAATCAGGGGTTCGAAACCAGCTGACACGGTGATGGCTCTGAGAGCACAGATCCGTACTCTCAATAAAGATCTGCCTTCTGATGAAATACTGACTTGTGATCTTGATGTCAATATTGAATTAAAAGTAATTCAAAAGAAATTGGATGATCTTGAGAAACTCATCACAAGTACTTCAAGTAAGCTGTCATCACTTAAGATGTTAAATAGAATTCAAACTCTTGCACACCACTTATTCCACAGAATTGGTCGCTTGTCTTCATCGGAGTATGATGATAATCTTACTTCTTTAATTACTTCTCTGAATAATAAATTAGATAGCATTCTTGTAAAAATAGATAATATTTTTCATAATTTTAAAAGTAGCTTGGCACCTGAACAACCTATTGAGCACTCCACTGCAACTACACACAATACAGCTAATGATTGCTCCGTGCATAAACTGAATATACGCTTCAATGGCAAGACATGCATTAAAGCTTTCTTACAACGCCTCGAGGAATTATGCTTGTCTCGTGGCCTTTCAGATTCAAAGCTTTTTTGTTCTGCGGCTGAACTTTTTACTGATGAAGCGCTGTGCTGGTATCGAGGAGTAAAGTCGGATGTTCACAATTGGTCTGAGCTGAAGACCTTGCTTCTCGAGGAATATCTTCCATCTGATTATGACCATCGCTTGATGCAGGAAATTAGGAGTCGTACTCAGGGCCCCGATGAAAGCATTGTGAATTATCTCAGCATTATGCAAAATTATTTTTCTCGATTATCAAAACCAATCTCTGATGATGATAAATTGAACATTGTCATGTTTAATATTAGACCATTTTATACTACTCAGCTTGCTCTAGCCCCAGTGGAATCTTGGACTGATCTAAAGAAAAAATGTAGGTTGTTAGAAGGTGCAAAGGAGCGATCGGTGCATTTTAGTGAACCTCCTAGGGTCACCACATCTTCTCTGGCTCCCGATTTGTGTTATAAAAGTAGTAATAGTAGTAGCAGCACTAGCAAGGCGTCACCAAAAGTCTCTTCAATACAGCCAGCAAATAATACACAAAATAATCTTTTTTGTGTCCGCTGTCGGAAAAATGGTCACAGCTTGAGGTATTGCGAGGCGCCTTGGGTACTTATTTGTTATCGTTGTGGAGAAAAGGGGTTCAATGCAAATAATTGTCCAAAGTGCACTTCTTCAAAACCTTCAACCGTAGAGATTCCAAAAAACGCCAAGTAGTGAACCGATGGCATAAAACAGTGTATTTTTATAATAAACATTGTAATTCTGAACAGTCAAGGCAGAAATACAATGAATTCTATAATAATGTAAATAAAGCTAGTAACATACATACGCATAAAGGTAAGGTTACATCGGTTCACGCTACTACTAACGCCACCTATAATGATACCAGAGCTTATCTGAAGATTAATATTTTTGGCTTGGAATTCAGAGGATTACTAGATTCAGGATCACAGATCTCCATTGTGGGAGGGCAAGCATACAAATATTTTAAAGATTTCGCTACTTTACATAAGTCTGAGGACTTAGACTTTATAAAAACTGCAAATGGTTCTACTTCACGAGTAACTGGGTATTTATTTTTACCAGTATCGATAGAGAATAAAACTCGTGTTATTAAATTTTACGTCGTCCCTGGAGTTGCTACAGAGTTGTTATTTGGCTTAAATTTCTGGAAGGAATTTAATATTGCGCCAGATATTTTATCATTGTTAGAGGATAGCGGACATTTATATAAAAATAATAATCAGGTGTACACAGTTATGTCAGGCAGCCGTGCTTTACATGATTTTGAAACTTTATCTAAGCTTGAGCGTAGGCTGGTCAATGACGTCATAAAGCAATTTGATGACATTTCCGCAGAAAAGAAAGGCCTAGGTAGGACACACTTAGTGAGTCATAAAATTGATACCGGTGACCACCCACCTATTAAGCAACGGTATTATGTAGTCTCACCCGCTAAACTGGCAGAATTAAATAAACACCTAGACCAAATGCTGAAGGATGATGTTGTGGAGCCTGGCGGAAGTGCATGGAACAACCCCGTTACTTTAGCGGTTAAATCAGATGGGTCATCACGTTTCTGCTTGGACAGCCGAAAACTTAACGCCATATCAAAGCATGACGCTTACCCTATGCCTTATATTAGCCATATTCTGGACCAGCTCAAAAACGCTAAGTACTTATCTTCTATTGACCTTAAGTCTTCATATTATCAAGTTCCTTTGGACTCTATTGAGTCCAGAGAGAAAACTGCTTTTACTATTCCCTGCAGAGGCTTGTTTCACTTTAAGGTCATGTGCTTTGGACTTACTGCAGCTCCAGCTACGCAGCAGCGGTTGATGGACCGCCTCTTTGGCCCCGAGTTTGACAATAAGGTGTTCGTATATGTTGATGATTTAATTTTACTTACCCCTGAAGGCCCAACGGCCTTCCAGGATCACCTCCAGCTCCTACTTAGGGTAAAGGAGAGACTTAAACTAGCCAACCTTACTGTCAACATGGGTAAATGCCAGTTCTTCAGGAGACAGCTGAAATTCTTGGGTCATGTGGTTGACGAATATGGTCTGCGCACGGATCCTGACAAAATTAAGGCTATAGTAGACTTTCCTATTCCCACCTGCAGGAAAGACGTCAAACGTTTCTTGGGAACTGCATCTTATTATAGGCGTTTCATAAAAAATTTTAGTCATAGAGCTGGTCCCCTTAATGCTCTTACTTCTACCCGTAAGAGCGCGCCCCCTTTCAAATGGACGACCGAGGCAGACGAGGCGTTCAACGACCTAAAACTCGCACTGTCTACTTCTCCGGTTCTGGTATGTCCTGACTTCTCGAAAGATTTTGCTGTCCACTGTGACGCTTCTGATTTCGGGTTAGGAGGGACCTTGACCCAGGTTGTAGATGGACAAGAACATCCTGTTGCATACTGTAGCCGTTCACTAACACCCGCCGAACGTAACTATTCCGCTACAGAGCGAGAGGCATTGGCCGTGGTACATGTCGTTGAACACTTCCGCCCTTACCTTGAAGGTGGTCGACAATTTAAAATTATTACCGATCATGCTAGTCTAAAGTGGTTTTTAAACCTTAAGAATCCGACAGGACGACTAGCGCGTTGGGGGTGTAGGCTATCGCCTTATAATTTCATTATTGAGCATCGTAGTGGATCTCAAAACGTCGTACCGGATGCACTATCACGTTCTGTACCAGTGGCAGCCGTAGACGCATTTACATCCAGCGATGCTTGGTATAACAATATATTAAAACGTTGCACGGATAGGCCGCGCGCGTGTCCCAATTTTCAAATTATTGATGGTAGGCTTTTTAGATTTACAAAAAGCACTAACAAACTCTGTGGTGACTACCAGTGGAAAGAGGTTGTACCAAAGGAGCTTAGGGAGGATATTATTACAAGTAACCATTCTGAACCAATTGCTGCGCACTTAGGCGTTGCAAAAACATATAAACGATTAAAATTACGGTATTTTTGGCCCGGTATGCATAAAGATACCGAGGAATTTATTAAAAATTGTGCCACTTGCAACTCATATAAGCATAGCTCACTAGCGCCAGCTGGCTTTATGGGGGAACCCAAAGTTTGCTGTCGACCATTCCAGTGCATCAGCATTGATCTGGTTGGTCCACTGCCGATGTCTCGACAGCAAAATACATTTTTACTAGTAGTTGTGTGTTGTTTTACAAAATATTGTTTATTATTTCCTATACGGCGTGCAACGGGCAAAGTTATAGCGCAAAGGTTAGAAGACCATGTATTTCTGGTTCACGGAATACCACAGACTGTGATGTCTGATAATGGCTCGCAATTTATAAGTCATGAGGTTCAGGCATTATATGAAAAATACAATATTCCGCAAGTACAGTACATTTGGGTCCAGTATATTGTCCACAAGTTAATACGGTGGAACGTTATAACCGCACAATAATCACTGCAGTTTCCTCGTTTGTTGAGAACGATCATAGAACGTGGGATATTAACATACATAAAATACAATTTGCCATGAACACCTCAGTAAATGAGTCTACTTCTTATACTCCTTTCATGCTAGTACACGGTAGGGAAGCTGTCACTGATGGTAGTATTTACCGTGATTTTGTAGATCTCCAAGAGTTGGTTGTGGTACCACGCGATACTCATGCGTCTAATATTGGCCACCTCGGTGACATTTTCATCAAAGTCCGAGAGTCGTTGCGTAAGGCCCATGAAAGGAATATAAAATACTATAACAACAAACGCAGAGATATATCATTTAATGTCGGTGATTTTGTGTGGAAGCGTACGTACAAGCAGAGTTCTGCTAATAAATATTTTACTGCTAAACTTGCCCCTAAATATGAACGTTGTAAAATTATACGTAAGCTTTCTCGCCTCGTCTATGAGCTCGAAGACGAGAACGGAAAATACATAGGAAAGTGGCACATAAAAGATTTTAAAAATTTAGATACTTCGAGTGACTAAATTACGTACCTAGTAACATAATACCTACTTAATTTTCATTTTTATACTCTTATGAGAATAGCCATATTTTTGTAAGCATTTAACATTTAAGCACCGCGGGTGCGGCGGTCACAGAATACCCACCCCGCCATTCTTCCTGGCGTCTCGTAGAACCCGAGTGTAGGATAACGCGCTATATAACATCTGGCGGCGTTTTTGCATGTGTCTGTTCCTGTCGTTTTTTATTGATTTGCCTTGATACTTAAGTTTCCATATACCTAACATCTTCAAAATTGATATTACCATTACATAAGTACATAAAGATCTAAAACACAAATATTATACGTGTCTTAGTTCATACCATTATAAATATATTATTACTACCATTATATAAAATGGATATTACTTCTTTAGTATCTGATACCAGAATTAAAGAACAAGTATGTACTTATTATAACTGTTATGTGGTTAGATAGATGCATTTAGCACAAGATCACAAATATAAACGTGTCTTGTTCATTATTTTTATATGTATTCTACTCTAATCAACAAAATTAATTTTGAATTTCTCACAGGAGCGGTTTGCAACTCTAGAAATAAGCCTTTGCTATATTCTTATAATGGAGGAAGTTACATCTAGCTGGAAACGTAGGAAAATCAATATCGACGATCAGGGGCAACGACACATGCAACTCATTTTTTATTATTCCCTTTTTATTGTTTTTTTTACTTATTATTTGACGATTAGAGTCAAAATGTCTGTAATAACGACATCTACCGGTGGTTGTTGACATTACATGCTATACTCTGTTAGTGTCAAGATATACTTATTTAACAACGCCATCTCGGCGTCAGTCCTGACACTACAGTTTTTTCTTTATTACTTACTTATATTTGATGGGCATAGGATATAATGCCTTTTACCTATTTATCACAGCCATATAGGTGCTAGCAGAAGTGGTTTCGCTAGATTTTGCCACCTTATGGGTGAATATTTTTTTTAAAACCATGTAGGTGCTAGCAGCAGTAGTTTCGCGCTAGATTTTGTCACCTTATTGGTGAATGTTGCTTTTTTTTATTACAATCTTTAACATACCATATTAATGGATTTACGTAGATTTAAGGTGCATGCGTGTTAAATATTCTTTATTTACACACGTTTATATTTAAAGCTTTATTTTTTATCTTATACAAATAAATAAACATATAAAAAAAAAAATAACGTAAGGCGTAATTGGGTACAAAGTTTATCACGAATGAATAGTTTTTAAGTACCTAATTGATTCCATTTATGATAATTCTGTTTGGTTGGTTAGGGGGTTTTGAGGCTGACGGGGCGTCAGACGAATTCCCTACGTGAATTCTATCGTGGTTGGGGGGATACTGTAACACCGTTTTTTCTTAAAATTTCATAAAACACTAATTTTGCAAAAACACTTTGGTTTCACTGTAGTTTTAACACAAATTGCACAACTAAAATCATAATTACAACAACTTTGTCAATTAATTTCACAATATCAACGTCAAGTGTCAACGTCAACGTCGTTTCACGTAACGTCGGTGACATTTGCAATTATCTTTGGTCATTATTCAATTTTTGCATAAACAAAATAAATCTCGCGTTTATCCTGGCCTTTTTTACAAAGATAGTTTTTTTTCGCCCAAAATCCCGTGCTTACATTTAGGTGGGTTGATTTTCTCAAAATTCGGAATTTGACATTTAGACCGTTTGTTTTGATCATTTCTATAGACATATTTTAATAAAATACACTTAAACTTATAGATCATATAATTATGGTTTCGTCGAATAGAATTTGGAAAGCATTCACAGTTTGTTTATGGTTAATTTTACATTACGTTTTGTTTTTCAACCAAACTTATAACCTTGGCTGGAAATACTTATTGCAGGTTGTAGAATTTCGAAAGATCCGTATGTTGACTCGACACATCTTGAAACAAGTTAAGAATCTTACGAGTGTTATGAAATGAATTTGGTTTCGTCGCCAATACGACGCTTAACATTCGGCAAACGGACCTCGGTTCTAGTAGCTGCATAAATGCAAATCTGTGCGTGAATGGAACGCGCCCTATCTCACCGTAGTCTGTGAACGCGTCTATGCTATGATCTCGGAACTGGATAACTAGTCTGTGAGACATCGACCGAATTATTTTGTTATTGATTAGGTACCTATGATTTGCGAACAGCATTTTAAATCTTAATTTCTGCGAATAAAATCCATAGGTATTTCTCCCGTTTTCCGTGTGAATTTAATTTGAAAAGTACAGTAAGACTATAAAAGTCAAGTCAGTTATTTTTGTTTTCAGCTTGAAGAGTAAAAGCTCAATCATATATGGTGGTGCCCCAAGTAGACTCCACCACGTCGGCGTTTCACCGACTTGTATTGCTGAATTTTATTTGACTACCAACTCATAGAAAGCTGGTATTACTTACCTTGGCTCCAATTGTCTCCTTCCGTCTCCTCCGTAGCCGGTGGACTTCCTGAGCTAGCTCGAAGGAAGTCGCGGCTCCTGAAGATCTGCAGTGGATCCACCGGTGGAGACCGGAGCACTACAAACGCCTAATAGGCCACCACGACTCACACTCGCGATTTTGACACACAAACACAAAGCGGGCTTTCGCACCCCGATATTAGGTGCGCCGCGCAAATCACTATTTGCTTGAATATTGTGTATTATATTTTATGGATGCCCGGACATCATCCTAACCACAAATTATGACATTTCGACTCGACTCAACTGACATATCACATGCGGCCGGCCGCCAAAAAAGCTGTCACTGCACAGACTAGAATGCAGTGCCGCCTCTCGCTCTTCCTCGAGCGTGAACATCCCCCCGCTCCGGACAGTCCCGGACTGTCCGCCAAATCAGTCTAAGGGGAGGCGAGAGAGAGTAGCGACCGCGCGCTTCAAAACAGAATCCCCAACTAGGACCTCGGCAAACCTGGGCACACCATCAGACCCTAGAGTAAGTTGGACAATGCGTCCGCGACGCCAACGTAAGGGTGGCAGGTTTGGGTCCTTCACTAACACGAGGTCTCCAACCCTCGGTGGGTTTGTCTTATCTGACCACTTAACGCGCTGTTGCAAAATGTGTAAATATTCAAGGTGCCAGCGGCGCCAGAAACTCTGGGTAAGCTGCTGGAGCAACTCAAACCGCGAAAGGCGTCCGGGATTGATATCTCTATAAGGATACTCGGGCAGGGCGTTAAGTGGTCTGCCTATCAAGAAATGGCCCGGCGTGAGGGCCTGCAAATCGTTCGCGTCGGTAGACAACGGACATAACGGACGCGAGTTGAGAACCGCCTCAATCTTATGAAACACCGTCGCGAGTTCCTCAAACGTGAGAATAGTCTCCCCAATAACGCGGCGAAGGTGAGTCTTGGCGGCCTTTACAACAGATTCAAAAATCCCTCCCCAGTGAGGGCAAGACGGCGGGGAGTATCGCCATGTTACCCCCCTACGGGAGAGTGTGGATCCGATCTCAATATTATTTTTATCTAAAAATTCACAAACTTCTCTTATATGTCTATCAGTGCCCTTGAAGTTCGTCCCACAATCGGACCGAATTAGAGAAGGCAGTCCCCGGCGGGAGACAAATCTGCCTAACGCTGCTAAGAAAGCGTCCATGGTGAGCGCACTCACCACCTCCAAATGAACGGCTTTAGTGGCCAAACAAACAAACACACACAAGTAAGCCTTTTCAGTCTTAGCATTACGGAGTCGCGACGTTTTTATAGTGAATGGTCCCGCAAAATCAGTTCCAACTCCTAAGAAGGTCATCGATTCATTCACACGATCAGCAGGCAAATCACCCATTTGGGGCTGCATCGTCTCGGGGCGTAAACGATAGCAGGGCAGACATCGAAAGATAACAGATCGGATTATTCTTCGCGCTGACAAAATCCAAAACTCCCGTTGGAGGAGCGCGGTCAATGCATTACATCCGGCATGAGCATTCTTCACATGGCGATCAATGATCAACAATCGCACCAATGGTCCGTCCTTGGGGAGCAACAGGGGATGACGTGATCTATAAGGCAAGTTAGCGTGCCTCAATCGGCCTCCTACACGCAACAATCCTTTATCATCCAGAAAGGGAGTCAAACGCACCAAGGGTCCCTTCAGTTTGGACGTCCCGATACGGAAAATCTTAAGTTCCGGTTCAAACGCTCTAGACTGGGTCATACGCACCCAATGCACAAGAGCATCTTGGCGCTCCTGCGGTGAGAGGACCGGACACAAATCCTTGTCCTGAGGCCGGCGACAATTTCGTATAAATCTTCTTATCCAAGCGGTTACGCTGAGCAACTTGTCCAGAGAACTGTAGCGGTCTAATAAAAATTCCCGCTCTGGAGCCGCCATAGTCTCGACAGCGTGAACACGCAAGCCCGGATTTGGTACCTTCACCACAGCTGGTGTGGAAGGCCAAGACGGTTGTAACAACCAGTCGGGACCCCACCACAGAGTGTGGTCAATAAGCTGAGGGGCTTCGCTGCCACGTGATGCACAGTCAGCAGGGTTTATTTCACCTGGCACGTGGCGCCAAATCAACGTGGCCTTCGAGGCCTGTATTTGGGATACCCGATTGGCCACAAATACTTCCAGGGAGTGGACGGAGTTCTTAATCCAACACAGGACAACCTGACTGTTGGACCAAGCAAAGAGCGACTCAAAGTCCACACTACGTCCCAGGGTGTCAACAACGTGGTTCATCAACCGAACCAGAAGAGTAGCTCCAGACAATTCTAACTTCGGAATCGTTAATCGAGTCCGAAGTGGAGCAACCTTACTCTTAGCAATTAGCAAGTGGAGCTTAACAGCTCCTCTATCATCGACCGTCCGGATATATACGACGGCTGCGTATCCACTCTCAGATGCGTCACAAAAGCCATGAAGGCTGGCCGTAAACCGTCCCTTAGGCAGTATATGTCTAGGGATACTAACACGGTTAATGTCGGGGAGAGACGACATGAAGGACTCCCAATCTCGCAGCAAACGGCCCGAGAGGGGCTCATCCCACGACACTTCAGCTGACCAAAGTTCCTGTAGGAAGCACTTCATCCAAAACACTACGGGACTAATCCAGCCATTTGGGTCAAAGGTACGAGCTACTGTAGACAAAACCAACCGTTTCGTCCAGACCTTGGGGCTTGGCAGCTCCAATCGATAGGTGAACGTGTCCTGGACAGGTCTGTATTGCACTCCCAAAACAGACAGTAAATCTGGAGTGTTGGCATTCTCAAAAATATGAGGCTCCTGCTGGTGGTCGTCTGGCAAGTCACACAAAAGCTGAGGTGAGTTGGACATCCACTTCCTCAGTTCATAACCACCAGCCCCGAGAAGAGCAATTAGTTCATCTCGCAAAATCAAGGCTTCCTCGACACTAGAGGAGCCCGTACAAATATCATCAACAAATGCATCCTCCTTGAGAACCAAGGATGCGCGAGGGTATCGTAATCGTTCACGTTCAGCGAGTTCCACAAGTGAGCGAATTGCCACAAAGGGGCTCGAACGCAAACCGTATGTATTGGTGTTCAGCTCGTAGACCAGCATGGGATCCCTGGGATCCTCCCTCCATAATATGAGCTGATATCGTCTATCGTCCGGGTGAATCACAGTCTGCCGAAACATCATCCGGATATCGGTCACAAAGACGACGGCATGGCGACGGAAGTTGGTCAATACATCGCCCACCTCGTGGTGCAACTTCGGTCCAGCATGCAGACATTGATTCAGCGAAACTCCGGTAGACGTGGGAGCTGACCCATCAAAAACAACGCGTATCTTCCCGGTGGAAGGTTTTAAAACCGCGTGGTGAGGAAGAAAATTATGTTCCTCGTTTCGCCAGTCCAGTCGCGAGACCGACATGTGCCCCAGTTGCTCATATTCTCGCATGAAGTCGACATATTTCTGTTTGAGGTCGGAGTTCCTACTCATACGACGCTCCATGGACAGCAGCCGCTTCTCGGCCAACGGCCGGGAGCTGCCAAGTGAGGGGCGAACTGACAAAAAGGGCAAACGAGTGATCAGCCGTCCCGAGTGAAGGCGACCTGTATTGTTCTGGTAGAACAACTCACACTCCTCGTCTAAGGGGTTCACTCGCTTCACGGTAGGTGGCTCTTCCACCTCCCAAAACCGTTGCAGGACATCCGATAAGGTGGAGCTAACAGTTATGTAACTGTCCACCGATGGAGATGGTGGGTTATGCCTAACTGGTCCCATCACTACAAACCCAAGCGATGTAGATAAGGCTACCAGCCCACCCTTCTGTAACTCTCTCCTCTTCCCACAATACACGCGGCCTAGAACATCGGCACCGAGCAATAAGTGAATCGGACCGGTTCGGTGGAAGGAAGGGTCAGCCAAGGTCAATCCTGATGTCGCATCAACGACAGCGCGCGAAACGTGCTGTTGCGGAAGCTGACCAACAACCTTCTCATAAACAATCGCGTTAGCGCCAATTTTGGGCGCTGAAGAGAAGTGGGGGGAGAAGGAGAACAAAACCTGACCGATCGGATCCGTGATCCGCAGGTCTCCGATTCCTCGTACCGATTCAAGGTATGGAGATGTGTTCAAACTCAACTGCCGGACCAGCCAGCTGGAGGCAATGCAACCCTGAGCTCCCGTATCCAAAAGGGCGCGAACTAAAACAAAGGTGCCCCTCGGGCCCCACACCTGTACGGAGGCTGTTGGTAACAGCACCTGCTCCTGTGGGGGGGTTGCAGCCGACAGTTGGTTTAGTGAAAATCCTCCCGCATTCCCCGCAACGGGGGGGAAGGGGGGTCGGAAGAAAAATGCGTGCGCGGCGGAGGAATAGGGCGCTCAAGGCGCTCGAGCGGGTCCCAATCCGGCACGTACACACCCCGACCAAAGCTGCATCGGGGGGCCGGGCGGTGCCCATGATGGGCGAAAGTTGGGGGAGCCCGTGACAACCGGGGTCTCTCCATCAGAGGGGGAGAGAAGCGTATTGTCTCCCGACGTGGCTCCCTAATAACCGCGGCCCAATCCCGCGGTGGCGCCTCATAAGCGGCGCGTCGATCCCCCCCGCCCGTAGGGGGGGTGGGGCGCCCAATCCTCTCACTGGAGGGGGGGCGCCTGTCCAATCTCCGCGGAGGGGTGGCACGCCCCTCCGATCTCCTCGGAGAGGTGGGTGACCTAGGGGGGCCCCCGCCCGTGTGCGAGTCCCTCTCTCTCACCACCTCACGAGTGTTTCTATTGTTGAAGCACAAAAGGGGGTGATGGGCCCCTCCACAACAGTGGCAATCTCGTGGGTGGGGGCAAGCCGATGCCATATGGGCCCCCAGGCAGCGGTAGCACCAATTCCGCTGCTTGGCCATATTCCTACGCCCCTCGGTGCGTAGGCCAACAAATTTGGGACAGGCCGGCAAACGATGGCCATCCCGCTTGCAACACTTGCAAGGCATCGGCCTCTCCCTGTGTGGAGAGTTCTGCCGCACTGCAGTATACTGCTTGTACGGGCGGCGCTCTCTCCGTGGCGCTGCCCGGGTCGCCTCATAGCGACCTGTACTCGGTCCCGGCATAGGAGCCAGATCCAAGTGGTCGGTCATCCGACACTCATCCTCCAAAAATCTGAGGAGATCCGAGAAGGGGGGGAGGTACGAGGCACTATTGCCCCCGTACCTTTGTTCGAAGCGTCCCTTCATCTCCATGGGAAGCTTATCGAGGATGAGGTGGAGCAAAATAAAGGACCACTGGTCCACCGGTAGATCAAGTCGTTTGAGCGCGTTAATAGCGCTCAGCAGCGGGTTCAAAATCTCCTTCCTCAATGAGGAGACCCGCGATACTCGTGGCAGCCCTAAAATGGCAGCCACATGTGTGTCCGCTAGCAAGCGAACATTCTGATACCGGGCGGTCAACAACGCCCTTGCAATATCATAACTGTCATCATTGACAGGTAGATGCTGGACAAGTACACCAGCCTCTCCCCGTAAGGCAGAGAGCAAATAGGCCAATTTCTGGCTAGGGAACAGGTCGTCCCTCGAGTGAACCAGGCTATCAAAGAGGTTAATGAACCCCATCCAAGAAGCCAAGTTCCCATCAAAGGTTGGGATGTCTAAAGTGGGCAGTCTGCCCAGCAAGCCGGCCGGGGTAGGCTTGACCTCCCCGGGCGTGCACGACTCACCCTTCCGGACGGATAGGATTGCCTGAGCCTTGTTTATAATCACATCCGCCTGTTCAAAACACTGATCATAATCGGCATTAAATTGGTCGACTGCCCGCAACTCAGCGGCACCCTCGGCTGGGTGGTCGAGCAGATATTGTTGATGAGCAACGAAAAGCTGCTCCAATTCCTTCAAGCGAGCCGGTACTCCCTCATGCCGAATTAACAAGGCCTGTTCTCGGTCTGGTCGGTCTACCAAAGCGACGGCACTAGCAAACCATCTCAAAATCTTTTGTGCACCCGCGCGGGCACCACTAAGCGGGCTGACTGGCGGGACCATTTTGCACCAAAATTAATAAACACTATAATAATACACGGACAAACAGACCGACAACCGCAGACAACAAAACAGATCGGGAGGAACTTCAAAGGCAGAACAAAATATATAAACAAACCAAAATCAAGTATAAATGCTAGAACTTAACTAGAACAACAAGGCATTTAACAACAGAATTTTTCAAACAAATTAAATTCAAGCATTAAGTCAATAACTTAACAAACACAATATTCAAAGGCAAACAAAACAAAATCAAATGTAAATGCTAAAACTTAACACAGCAAAATAGTGTATTACAACAACAGCAAAGTCATTTAGCAGCAAAATCTTTTACACAAATTAAATTCAAGTATAAGTTTACAACTTAACAAACAAAATAGTCAAGGGCAAAACAAAGATATGAAAAAACAAACCAAAATTTAAATATAGGTAAATGCTAGAACTTAACTAGAACAACAAAAGACATTTAACCCCAATTTTTCATATACAATGACAATTAGTTAAGGAGATCGGTCCACAAATGAGCTGGTAGTCGGTTTAAAATCAGCAATCAAAACCAATTAATATGTATTGCCCGTTTGGACAACCAACAAGATTACAATATTAATTGTACAATACTAATCAAATGCTCAAATCTAAGAACCACGCTCTGCTACCAAGAGATGGTGGTGCCCCAAGTAGACTCCACCACGTCGGCGTTTCACCGACTTGTATTGCTGAATTTTATTTGACTACCAACTCATAGAAAGCTGGTATTACTTACCTTGGCTCCAATTGTCTCCTTCCGTCTCCTCCGTAGCCGGTGGACTTCCTGAGCTAGCTCGAAGGAAGTCGCGGCTCCTGAAGATCTGCAGTGGATCCACCGGTGGAGACCGGAGCACTACAAACGCCTAATAGGCCACCACGACTCACACTCGCGATTTTGACACACAAACACAAAGCGGGCTTTCGCACCCCGATATTAGGTGCGCCGCGCAAATCACTATTTGCTTGAATATTGTGTATTATATTTTATGGATGCCCGGACATCATCCTAACCACAAATTATGACATTTCGACTCGACTCAACTGACATATCACATGCGGCCGGCCGCCAAAAAAGCTGTCACTGCACAGACTAGAATGCAGTGCCGCCTCTCGCTCTTCCTCGAGCGTGAACAATATATTTACTCGCCGGCACGCGATTATTTAAATTAAATGGATTGATTGTATCAATAAGTGCAAAAAATCAATAAGGTATCTAATTAACTTATCATATTTCATGATTTAAAACAGATTTTGTTAATTTTATTTTTATTTGTGGGTAAATTGATTATTAAATCAAACATATTACATTTCCAAAATTCGCCTTTTTCATCCCCTATTTCATTAAAAAACCTTGATAGTAAACAGCATCTTAGTGGGATTAAGGCATATATTGAGTAACACTTGCGAATTTCCTGTTAAATTCTAAATTTTCACAATATTAAGTTTCACATCCTTCTTTGGCAAATAACTCACAAATTAAGCTGTTTTCTTTTTATTAATAGCAGTAATTATACACAAAATAGGTGCTCTCCCCTCCATATGTCCTTTTTATTAACTACCCAACAAGAAACTTTGACAATTCATTGAAAATTATGTTCGGAATTAACTTGCAATGTTTATTACATGAAATTCAAATGTATTGACTGGGATTCCTTCAGAACTCAGTGTTAGACCCACTGACCCTAAGATTATAGGCATATTTAATTATATTTTTAACATAACACTGTGCTATGAATCTCTAGGGCAGTTCCCGGAGGCCGTAGGGCTCCGCTGCAACTAACCTACCTAATAACCTAACACAAGGAGGAATTCTGTGGAATTGTACATATATAGAGAGAACAATCTAAGGAACGGGAATTTTATATCTCTGACCCGTGATCGCGGAAACTTAGCATCGAAGGTACGCTCTACTAACAACCGCTCCGGGGAAAGCTACTAATTTAAAAAAAAGAAACCTATAACTATTTGTTCGTGTACTTTATTGCCCCCCATTTTGTAGTTTTGTACCCAATTTGTACCTGATTTTTACCTGCCGAGATTGATCAAACAAACCTGAACCATCCTGCCCTTGGCTTGTATTAATTAAACATTTAGTTAAGTGCTTTGCATTGAGGGAATTTTGTTAACTTCAGTAACATTATGCATAAGTGAATTACAACCATGTACCTACCAGAATAAAGCTTTTCATTTTGTATCGGACTAAAGGAATAAGTTTGTTTTTTTTCTTTCAACTTTAAGATTTCCCTATATTTCTACAATTTAGCAAGAAAAAGCACTACAAGAGAAGGAAGAAGAGGAGACATTAGGCAGACGAAGCCGGCGGTACCACAACAGTGGGCCCACGGCGATCTTGCGGCGGACACCGAAGGCATACCGTGTGCTTGTCCGACCCCAACAGGGGAGATGGACACAGAGACAAGTAAGTAGTATTTAAATAATATGTAGGGAGTCAAGAAGTGCGGCGCGTCAGAGTGCGATTCGCAGGCTCCGCGCGCATCTCCCGTGATTCGGCCCGAATAACCAGGATTGGTTGAGTAGGGCCATGGGTGCTGGTGGGTTTACTTCAAGGCAAGTGCTCATTGGTTGTTAAGGAGTCCAGGAGGAACTCGCTTCCATCTTCATCCTTATCATTATTTACCATCAGGTGTTTCGAGTTTCCATCTTTTCCAGATACGTCTAATTGCGATCGGAAAAATCACTAGCCTCCAAATTCCTGTTCCTGGTAACGACACTTTGTTACGAACATAGTATTTATATGTTACAACCTGGTTGATAGTCATAAAGAAAATAGGTATGGGCACAGATTATTCCGATGGATACACATAGCGGTTAAAATTTAATGAACAATTCATTGCGTCTGTTGAATATGAAACGAGGATGAAATAGATACTTGAGTGAGTGTCTGATGTAGTGAGCCCATCGCTCGCTCCCCTGGTATTCCCGATGTAGAGCCTAATGTATGCGGCGTGCGAGAGGCTCCATATATTATTCATAGTACGAAAACGCACGTTTGACTCGCAATGAATTTTTCCACTGCGATTTTTCTTTTATTGCCCACGGAAATGTGTTTATATCTCTCTCACTCCTGGAATCTTTTTATGACGTGTTTATTTAGTTCCCGCGAAGTCGTTTAAAGTACGAACTAAATGATTTGATATTCAAATAGGTGTTCTTATGACTTTTCGCGGGCGTTGCGGTAACCCGGTCCTCTATATTGACGCTTGTAAAGCCTTTGTAAGAGTTTTTTTCTATTCTCTTGGTGAACATTGTAATTGTAATATACGGCTTCGAAGATTCAACAACTCAAACTGTATTCGCGGACATTATCAGTTTTAGGTGATCCAAACTATTTGAGTTTTGAGCACCAATAATTTTTATTCATGCATTAATCATAATCAATAAAATACTTCTCTCTCTCTCTTCTTCTGTTCTTCTTCTGCTTGAAGAACCCCTCAACTTTTATTAATTTCATGGTAGCTGACTAGGTGAGCTCAGAAGCCTTATCACCAACCAAACCAGGCGGAAAATGTTCTGCCCTCATGGGAAATCGAATCCCAGACCTCCAGAGCAATATTGGATGGTCTCAACCACTACATTATATTCATTTACTCAACCATTCACCCTTTCTTTATTATTTTATAGTATTGTTAACATTCGTTTTATTTAATCGTAGTTTTTGATTAGTTGTAGTACTTTCTTGTTAATGGTAGGAATTCTAAGCCTGCCTGGCTAGTTACCACCGCCTTACCTAAGTGTATCGCCATTATAAAAATATTAATAGCATTTTATTGTGTTCCGATAATTCCGAGATTAAGATGGCCAGTTTCTACGTTTTTGAGGAGTCCAAGTGAAGGTCACTTCCACCTTTGGTCTTATTGTCACTTACCACCTACAGGCCTATTCGCTAACTACGGTTGGTAACTAGAACTGTCATTTAAGAAAGAAACTTTATATCCATTATACACGGTTATTTTTTTATCACCCTGGAAAATTTTAGGGACGCTTCAGGATACATCCATTATTATATAAAAATAAAAAAAATGAAATAAAAAATAAAAAAATAATTTTAAAAAAATCTATAATAATGCTGCTCTCGACGAATGCAGCATGTTTTGTTTTTTTTTGAAAATTAATATAAAATTAAGTAAGCGAGTTATTTTTTTATTCATATTTAAATCATTCTAATACTATGTCGTGAAGCGTCCCTTAAATTTTCCAGGATGATAAAAAAATAACCGTGTATACTAGTTTAGTGATCTTATGTGGTACGGCGGCATTCATGATAGCAGTAATGGTTAAGTTTCTTTCAAAAATAACAGTTCTAGTTAGCAACCGAAGTTAGAGAATAGGCCTGTAGGTGAGACGAAGGCCACGAGCTTCTTTGTACTATTAAGAAAAAACTATTTTATTAAAACAGATCTAGTGTGCACAGCAAGCCTCATTAAAAAATATTTTTACGTAAATGAAATATTCAGCAGCGCAAACGCTCTAACGTTCCTCCAGCTACTACAGCTGTAATATATGATAAATAATAAAGCAATTAGCGGAACCTAACAATAAGCGCTACGAATAATTATAAATTCATCGGCGACGTCGCGAACCGACATTATTTAATTCTCGTTAGGGCGCCGCGGGCGGCTTGTAGCGCGTGTGTTAGTGGCGTTATTGCTGACACATGGGGCGAATGGACCGTGTAGAACATTTGTCTTCGTGAGGACCTGGCGGTAGTTTTAGAATTATGGAACACGTGTTAGGAGTGTAGACCCTCATAGTATACAGAGTGGCACATTTTGATCGGTCAGTATGGGCAAGTCTTTTCTCTAACTATAAAGCCCATCACACACAGTGAAGATAATGTATATTATAGCATCTAATATAAAAATATATTATCTTAAAGGACCACACACAGCTAAGATACGATAATATATCGCAACTGCATCGTTGTATTAGAGGCAGTCTTGCGAGTCGTCGGTTTCGTTCTGACTGCTGTTGCTTGATTTATAAGTACTTGACAGGTCGTCTGATGACGAATGGGACAGTGAATTTGATCATATATGTATTGCGTCGAGAAGAAAAAAGCGTAAAATCTGGGAAGAGGACCACTTAAGAATCAAAAACAGCGCTAGATAGAACATACTGTAGTTATTTGGTATTTCTTCATAAAATATGTAATGGTGAAGTAGACAGTGCAGACCTTGTAACTAAAACATTAACATTATGTGCTCCATCTACCCGAACTAGACACACGAAACTTTTTAGCCTAAAGTCCGTACGGACTAATTACGCACAAAATTCTGTCATTAATCGACTTCAGAAAACATATAATGATAAGTTTTCCTCAATAGATTTATTTTGTTCATCATTGAGCTCTTTTAGAAATAACATTCGCAACTTCTTACAAAGTATGTAATTTAACAAGTAAAAAACAATTTTTAAATTGATGTGTAGACATAATTGTATTTTGTAGTGCTTTTTCTTTCTGAATTGTAGAAATATAGGGAAATCTCGAAGTTAAAGAAAAAAAACAAACTTATTCCTTTAGTCCGATACAAAATGAAAAGCTTTATTCCTGTAGGTACATAATTATAATTCACTTAGGCATATGTTACTTAAGTAAATAAACTCCCTTAATGCAAAGCACTTAACTAAATGTTTAATTAATACAAGCCAAGGGCAGGATGGTTCAGGTTTGTTTGATCAATCTCGGCAGGTAAAAATCAGGTACAAATTGGGTACAAAACTACAAAATGAGGGGCAATAAAGTACACGAACAAATAGTTATAGGTTTCTTTTTTTTTTTAATTAGTGGCCTTCCCCGGAGCGGTTGTTAGTGGATCATACCTTCAATGCTAAGTTTCTGCGATCACGGGTCAGAGATATAATATTCCTGTTTTATATTAATATATTTAGCTCCACAGAATTCCTCCTTGATAATAGGTTAGTTCATCTGGCTCTAAAGTCAAGCAGCGGAGCCCTACGGCCTCCGGGAACTGCCCTGGAGATTCATAGCACAGTGTTAGGTTAAAAATATAATTAAATAGGCCTATGATCTTGAGGTCAGTGGGTCTAACACTGAGTTCTGAAGGAATCCCAGTCAATACATCTGAATTTCATGTAATAAACATTGCAAGTTAATTCCAAACATAATTTTCAATGAATTGTCAAAGTTTCTTATTGGGTAGTTAATAAAAAGGACATATGGAGGGGAGAGCACCTATTTTGTGTATAATTACTGCTATTAATAAAAAGAAAACAGCTTAATTTGTCCAAGAAGGATGTGAAACTTAATATTGTGAAAATTTTGAATTTAACAGGAAATTCGCAAGTGTTACTCAATATATGCCTTAATCCCACTAAGATGCCGCTTACTATCAGGTTTTTTTAATGAAATAGGGGATGAAAAAGGCGAATTTTGGAAATGTAATATGTTTTTTTTAATAATCAATTTACCCACAAATAAAAATAAAATTAACAAAATCTGTTTTAAATCATGAAATATAATAAGTTAATTAGATACCTTATTGATTTTTTGCACTTATTGATACAATAAATCCATTTAATTTAATTAATCGCGTGCCGGCGAGTAAATATAGTATTTTATCCTTAGCTTTACTCTTCAAGCTGAAAACAAAAAGAACTGACTTTGGAAATAGCTTTTCAAATTAAATTCACACGGAAAACGAGAGAAATACCTATGGATTTTCTTCGCAGAAATTAAGACAATGTAGAAATTTAGATTTCGCCAGAAATCAATAATAAATTACTTCGGTCGATGTCTCACAGACTACTCATAACATAGACGATAGACGCGTTCTAAAAACCAACGCTCCACCTGCGCACAGATTTGCGTTTATGTGGAAGCGACGGAGCCGAGGTCCGTTTGCTGAATGTTAAGCGCCGTATTGGCGACGGAACCTCTCCTAAAACCAAATTCATTTCATAACACTCGTAAGACTCTTAACTTGCTTCAAGATGTGTCAAGTCAACATACGGATCTTTCGAAATTCTACCATATGCAATAAGTATTTCCAGCTAAAGTTATAAGTTTGGTTGAAAAACAAAACGTAATGAAAAATTAACCATAAACAAATTGTGAATGCTTTCCAAATTCTATTCGACGAAACCATAATTATATGATCTGTGGCTTTAAGTGTATTTTATTATGATATGTCTCTAAAAATGATCAAAACAAACGGTCTAAATGTCAAATTCCGAATTTTGAGAAAATCAACCCACCTAAAGGTAAGCACGGGATTTTGGGCGAAAAAAAACTATCTTTGTAAATAAGACCAGGATAAACGCGAGATTTATTTTGTTTATGCAAAAATTGAATAATGACCAAAGATAATTGCAAATGTCACTGACGTGACGTGAAACGACGTTGACGTTGACACTTGACGTTGATATTGTGAAATTAATTGACAAAGTTGTTGTAATTATGATTTTAGTTGTGCAATTTGTGTTAAAACTACAGTGAAACCAAAGTGTTTTTGCAAAATTAGTGTTTTATGAAATTTTAAGAAAAAACGGTGTTACAATTTGTATATGGGTATGTGTGTGTGTGTGTGTGTGATATATATTTTATAGCTATGCATTTGCGGTATACTATGTATCATGTATTTCGTGTCATGGTAACTTTTTTAATGTAATTTATTCACCCCATTTTTTTTTTGCTAAACTGTAGATTTTTTTTGTAAGTACATTATGTGCATGTGTCTCCTTTTGTCTACAATTTTTGTAAATGTATTGAAAATCCGTTATTTGCTGTATGTTTATTATAAATTTGTTGATGTTACCTATTTTTAAAGGCTGTGGATTTTGAATAAAAATAAATAAAATAAAAATTATCTTAAGATAAATATCGCCGGGTATATTAATATATATTTCAATATCTTAAGATATCGTTGATAGGTTAAGATATCTTTTACATATCGCTCAGTATCTTAAGATACTGTAAGGTAAAATATATATTATATTAACTGTGTGTGGTGATCCACTGAAATGTAGGGTTAACGATACGTCGCAGATAAGATATATCTTATAGTATCTTCATTGTGTGTGATGGGCTTTAGGCATACAAAAATATGTTCTTAAGAACCATGTCATCGATTTTAGTGACAAGATAAACTGCATACATAAATTTCGAGAAAAAATTTGTACTAAGTTCGGGAATCAAACCCAGTCGTATTGAAAAATAAAACTTACATTATTTCTATTGAGATATCGATTTTGTAGGTCATAAGCACCAGAAAAGGATCGATACCATTAGCTGTTCACGTTCGGATCCAAGCTGCCGAGAGGTCCAGGTTCTTCGAAAATTATGACAAATATTATCTATTTTTACAAGAATGCTATCTAATCTATTATTCAGAGAAGTAATTAAAGAAGTAAGATTATTATCATCATACTCCGATAAAGACAAGCGACCAATTCTGTGGAATAAGTGGTGTGCAAGAGTTTGAATTCTATTTAACATCTTAAGTGATGACAGTATACTTGAAGCGCTTGTGATGAGCTTCTCAAGTTCATCTAATTTCTTTTGAATTAATTTTAATTCAATATTGACATCAAGATCACAAGTCAGTATTTCATCAGAAGGCAGATCTTTATTGAGAGTACGGATTTGTGCTCTCAGAGCCATCACCGTGTCGGCTGGTTTCGAACCCCTGATTTTCACCTCATATTCTAGTTCATCTTTGTTAAGTAAATTAAAACTAATTGGTCTTTGTTCCATTTTTGTACAAATATACCAAGCACTATTCTATATGAGAAGTTAATTTTACAATATTATTTATGTAAGTAATATCTACTCCAACTATGAACAAAATATTAAAATATTTATAACTATATTATATTTATTAATCTTTGCAAATGTAACTAAAATTTATTTTTATTTATACCTATCTGAACCAAACCTGCATAGAATTCTTGTTATTTATCTTATAACTAGTGAGACCGGCAGACGTTCTCCTGTCCGATTCCAGCGCCACCTACTGGGTCCAGTTGTACTTTTAAACCTTCCCTGGACCTATTCAAATACACATAACATTTCGTAAGAATCGGTCGAGCCGTTTTTGAGTTTTAGCTTAACTAACACACAACGTTAAAAAAAGAAAATTATTAAAGATACATACCGAGATGGATCAACACTATCTGAGCATTTGACCAGAATAATGGGCCATATAATGCCACAAAACCTGCTGTATATTCGGGCGCCAAATTGTCACCTGATTGGTGAATGTTGTTTTTTTTTATTACAAACTTTAACATACCATATTAATGGATTTACGTAGATTTAAGGTGCATGCATGTTAAATATTCTTTATTTACACACGTTTATATTTAAAGCTTTATGTTTTATCTTATACAAATAAATAAACTTATTAAAAAAATGATAACGTTAGGCGTAATTGGGTACAGAGTTTATCACGAATGAATAGTTTTTAAGTACCTAATTGATTCTATTTATGATAATTCTGTTTGGTTGATTAGGAGGTTTTGAGGCTGACGAGGCGTCAGACGAATTCCCTACGTGAATTCTATCGTGGTTGGGGGGATACTGTAACACCGTTTTTTCTTAAAATTTCATAAAACACTAATTTTGCAAAAACACTTTAGTTTCACTGTAGTTTTAACACAAATTTCACAACTAAAATCATAATTACAACAACTTTGTCAATTAATTTCACAATATCAATGTCAAGTGTCAACGTCAACGTCGTTTCACGTCACGTCAGTGACATTTGCAATTATCTTTGGTCATTATTCAATTTTTGCATAAACAAAATAAATCTCGCGTTTATCCTGGCCTTATTTACAAAGATAGATTTTTTTCGCCCAAAATCCCGTGCTTCCCTTTAGGTGGGTTGATTTTCTCAAAATTCGGAATTTGACATTTAGACCGTTTGTTTTGATCATTTTTAGATGTCTCTAAAAATGATCAAAACAAACGGTCTAAATGTCATCATAATAAAATACACTTAAAGCTACAGATCATATAATTATGGTTTCGTCGAATAGAATTTGGAAAGCATTCACAATTTGTTTATGGTTAATTTTTCATTACGTTTTGTTTTTCAACCAAACTTATAACTTTAGCTGGAAATACTTATTGCATATTGTAGAATTTCGAAAGATCCGTATGTTGACTTGACACATCTTGAAGCAAGTTAAGAGTCTTACGAGTGTTATGAAATGAATTTGGTTTTAGGAGAGGTTCCGTCGCCAATACGGCGCTTAACATTGAGCAAACGGACCTCGGCTCCGTCGCTTCCACATAAACGCAAATCTGTGCGCAAGTGGAGCGTTGGTACGTGAACGCGCCTAAGCTATGATATTATCTCTATGTGGTTCTTAGTCTGTGAGACATCGACCGAAGTAATTTGTTATTGATTTGATTGCGGAATAGAAATTTCTGCATTATCTTAATTTCTGCGAAGAAAATCCATAGGTATTTCTCCCGTTTTCCGTGTGAATTTAATTTGAAAAGCTACAGTGAGACTTCAAAAGTCAGATATTTTTGTTTTCAGCTTGAAGAGTAAAGCTAAGGAAAAAATAATATATTTACTCGCCGGCACGCGATTCATTAAATTTAATGGATGTATTGTATCAATAAGTGCAAAAAATCAATAAGGTATCTAATTAACTTATTATATTTCATGATTTAAAACAGATTTTGTTAATTTTATTTTTATTTGTGGGTAAATTGATTATTAAATCAAACATATTACATTTCCAAAATTCGCCTTTTTCATCCCCTATTTCATTAAAAAAACCTGATAGTAAGCGGCATCTTAGTGGGATTAATGCATATATTGAGTAACACTTGCGAATTTCATGTTAAATTCTAAATTTTCACAATATTAAGTTTCACATCCTTCTTTGGCAAATAACTCACAAATTAAGCTGTTTTCTTTTTATTAATAGCAATAATTATACACAAAATAGGTGCTCTCCCCTCCATATGTCCTTTTTATTAACTAACCAATAAAAAACTTTGACAATTTATTGAAAATTACGTTTGGAATTAACTTGCAATGTTTATTACCTGAAATTCAAACGTATTGACTGGGATTCCTTCAGAACTCAGTGTTAGACCCACTGACCTCAAGATCATAGGCATATTTAATTATATTTTTAACCTAACACTGTGCTATGAATCTCCAGGGCAGTTCCCGGAGGCCGTAGGGTTCCGCTGCTTGGCTTTTAAGCTAGAGGCACTAACCTAACATCAAGGAGGAATTCTGTGGAATTACACAAGTAATAAATATACATATAGAGAGAGAATAAGTTAAGAAACTGGAATTTTATATCTCTGACCCGTGATCGCAAGAACTTACAATCGAAGGTACCTAATCTATTTTTTTAGAAAAAGAAAGAAAACTATTTGTTTGTGTATCTTATTACCCCGGTTATGTTATGACTTTTGTACCCAGTTAATTTAGCAAGAACTTACCGAGATTGATCAAACAAACCTGAACCATCCTGCCCTTGGCTTGTATTAATTAAACATTTAGTTAAGTGTGTAGCGTATGTGCGCAAAGTGCATGGAATGCACTTACGTAATTATGACGTTTTTGGGACGGCCGGCAGCGGCCAGTCGCTTGCTAGCCGCGCCCTGTAAATGTGTGGCAATTAAAATTAGTTAAATGGGCCGGAATCTTTTATTTATTACTAACACATTACCTACCAATATATATATACCATAATATTTATAGAGAACACAGTATAGTTAGTAAACTGGTGACCCTCGACTTGGAACATTCGAACTAAAGTGACCCTGAAACAGTGTACAGTGAAACAGACATTATTGTGTAATCAAGAGAAAGAACGAGCGACTCACAATGTTCAATTCCCCGACTCAGCCGCAGCCTACGCCGACCAGTGGCCCTGCTCCTGGTAAAAAAGAAGATCCGCCAGAATCCGCTGATGTGAGTCTGGCAACCATCAGTGTGTCATCGAAGCTCTCAGATTTTTGGGTGGACATGCCGCGTTTGTGGTTTGCCCAATTCGAGGCGGTGATGGCCCCACAAAAACAAGGTGAGGAGGCAAAATTTAATCTTGTCATATCAAAACTGGGTCGTGATGCTATACAACAAGTAAGCGATTTGCTTATGGCACTGCCCACAGCCAACAAATATTCGGTGCTCAAGGAGAGGTTACTTCAGGTATATGAAGAAAGCGCAGAGCGCCAATTTCAAAAATTAGTATCCGAGTTAGAATTAGGAGCGCAAAAGCCTACACAATTGCTTCGAAAGATGAAGGACTTGGGACGCACCACGCAAGTTTCCGATCAGACCCTAAAGAGTTTATGGTTGTCAAGAATGCCATCATCGGTAAGAGCCGTTATAGCAGTATGTCAAGACCAATCTCTCGACAACTTGGCAAAAATTGCAGATAAGGTGGTTGAAAATACGAGGTACCACGAAATCGGAGAGCTTTCGGACCCACCACCATCCACGTCATCTGGACCCCTGGCAGAGATAGTTGGGCAGATGAACAAGCTAATGTTGGAAGTGGCATCGTTGCGCAGTGAGATGTCAAACCACCGACGTAATCGAAGCAGGAGTCAAGGCCGGTACAGAAGCAGGTCAGCTTCACGCAAAAGGAGGACGCCTTCAGATCCCGATTGGCTATGCAGACTGCATTATAGATTCGGCAAAAAGGCGAGGAGCTGCGAACAACCCTGCGCCTGGCGTGATGATCAGGCGGAAAACTGACTTCGGTACGTTCGGAATCGGTGGACGGATGTGCGGAAGATCAGGTAATCAATAACCATCGATTGTTAATCAGAGACAGTTCAACAAAGTTAACTTTTTTGATAGATACCGGAGCTAACATTTCGGTATTACCAAAAAAATATTTAAAAAGAATTGACTCGAAACTGCCCGATTATAAATTGTACGCCGCTAACGATACCGAAATCAAAACTTATGGACTGTGCAATCTAGAAATAACGTTTGGCTTAAGAAGATCATTTAAATGGCCTTTTATCGTTTGCGACGTAAAGCAACCTATAATCGGAGCAGATTTTTTAAGAAATTTTAAGTTAACTATAGATTTATATAATAATCGATTAGTAGATACTGTAACTAACTTATATGTTTGCGGATCAAAAAGTTATAATTTTAATGGAACAATTAGATGTATTAATAGTAATCATCCGTATGCAGATTTAATTCATACGTATGACGATATTTTTAAGCCTCCCACGTTCAAGAACATTCCAGAACACTCCGTGTACCATCATATCGAGACGACGGGCCCCCCAGTCCACGCGCGCGCCCGTAGGTTAGCACCGCACAGGTACGATATTGTTAAAAAAGAATTTATAAGAATGCAAGAATTAGGGAAATGCAGGCCTTCGAGCAGCGCGTGGGCAAGTCCGTTACACGTTGTGCCTAAAAAAGATGGAGACATTCGACCCTGTGGTGACTATAGAATGCTAAATTCTATAACAAAACCCGATCGTTATCCGATACCTAGAATACAAGATTTCACATTCGGTTTACACAATAAAAAAATCTTCTCAAAAATAGATATTTTTAGAGCCTATCATTTTATAAAAATTAGTCCGGAAGACGTAGAAAAAACAGCTATTATCACCCCTTTTGGCTTGTATGAATTTTCAAGGATGACGTTTGGCTTGCGAAATGCAGCGTAAACATTCCAAAGGTTTATTAATAATACGATTTTAGCAGGTATTGAAAATATAAATAATAGCAATGTAACTCAAAATAATTACGAAACGGAGCAGTCATTTTTATTCGGATACTTAGATGACGTCATCATAGGATCGGATAACGAACGGATTCACAGAGAACACCTACGGATGTTGTTTGATCGTTTTAAAAAATATAAGATATCGGTCAATTTAGGTAAATGCATTTTTGGACAGCCAAATATAGAATTTTTAGGATACGAGGTATCGAAAAAAGGTATATCTCCTTTACCCGATAAAGTTAGGGCTATAGTAAAATACCCAAAACCGGAAACGATCGAACAACTTCGTAGATTTCTCGGTATGATAAACTTTTATAGATGTCACATCCCTAATGCAGCGCGAGTGCAATCCGCTTTAGATAGGTATTTACATGGAGCAAGGAAAAAAGATAAGAGTAGGATAGAGTGGACAGATGAAGCAGTAATTGCATTTGAATGCTGTAAAAATAATTTAAAAAACGCTGTCACTTTAGCGCACCCGATTGCGGATGCACCCTTAGCCTTGATGACGGACGCCTCCGATTTTAGTATAGGCGCGGTATTACAACAAAAGGAAAATAACTCTTGGAGACCCCTTGGCTATTTTTCTAAAAGGCTTACGGAATCCCAAAAGAAGTACTGTACCTATGACAAGGAACTTTTGGCGATTTACTTAGGGATATCTTATTTTAGAGATTTAATAGAAGGTAGAAATTTCACTATTTTTACAGACCATAAGCCACTCACTTATGCATTTACAAAAAAGTTAGGAAATAATAGTAAAGAATTGCCTAGAAGAGCTCGTCAATTAATGTATATCAGTGAATTTACAACTGATATACAATACGTGCATTGCAACAACAACGTCGTAGCGGATGCCTTGTCGCGCGTAGAAACAATAGAATGCACGACCTCAATGCAATTTGAGGAAATTGCGCGTGCGCAGGCGACAGACGCTGATTTAGCGAGTTTCGTGAGTGCAGGCGATAGGAATAGCATAAAATTGAAGAGTATTAATTTAAATAATTCGAACGATATAATTTACTGTGACGTATCGACGGATAATATTAGGCCCTATATTCCAAAAACATTTAGAAAATCTATATTTGAACACTTTCATGGATTAGCGCATCCTGGCGTAAGAGCCTCACGGCTTATGATTTGTAAAAGAGTATTTTGGCCAGGAATGAACAAGGATATAGGTCTTTGGGTAAAAACTTGTATCAAATGTCAGAAAAGTAAGATAGTACGTCATACGGTGTCTAAACTAGGTACTTTTGAGAATAGCGACCGTTTCGAACATTTACATGTAGATTTAATTGGACCCTTACCTGTAACTGAACAAGGCTATCGGTATTGCGTGACAATGATAGATCGGCGAACGCGATGGCCAGAAATATGTCCAGTCACAGATATGACAGCAGAGATAGTTGCTAGAGCTGTTTATGAAAGCTGGATATGTCGGTTTGGTTGCCCAATTAAAATTACATCAGATCAGGGTAGACAATTCGAAAGCGTTTTATTTATTAATTTGACAAGATTGTTAGGTGTTCATAAGACCAGGACTACTCCATACCACCCTCAATGTAATGGAAAGATAGAGCGATGACACCAATCCTTAAAAACCGCTTTGATGGCTAGGCTGAATAATAACGAAGCATGGTTAGTAGAATTACCTACGGTCATGTTAGGGTTAAGGGCAGCATGCCAAAGCGATGGCGATTTCGTAAGCGCAGCGGAAATGACATTAGGTCATTGCTTGCGGTTACCAGGAGAGTTTTGTCAGGAGAGTAACAATAAAATTGATGATCCGCAAGCATATATAGTCAGATTACGAGATAGTTTTAGCAACCTTAGACCTAAGACAAGAAATTTAGATAGTAAAAATATATTTGTAAATGCTGATTTAAGGACTTGCTCTCACGTATTTTTGAGAATAGACGCGGTACGGAAGCCATTAACGCCTCCATACAGCGGCCCATACAAAGTTATAGAGAGAAATTCGAAATTTTTCAAAATTTTAATTAATAATAAAACGTCAAATATTTCAATAGATAGACTTAAACCAGCATATATTTTAAACGAACCATTGTCAGAGGAAATAGATTGCAAGATAGTTGAGGAAAACGTGACAAAAACACGTAGTGGTAGAATCGTAAGGAAACCCGTTAGATTTAAGGACTAAAATTAAATAAAATTTCGCTAAGTACGTGCTTAAATTTGTATTATGAGATAAGAAAAAATGCAAAAACAAATTTCTTTGTGTTAATCATAAAAGCACGTAGGCTTTTGTATTTAATACCTGTATATTTTCGGAGATAATCATTATTGAAAAGAGCTCATTCAATAGCATCGTGCCCGGCGCACCCTGCAGTATTAACAGTATCAAGATGGGACATACATACTCGGTTGAAAAGAAGGAAGAAGAAGTTATCATCGTACAAAATGGTGCCAATCAGGCTTCTACCTTGCACCTCGAGAGCAAGTTAGAGATCATGGGTATTGCCATAACAATATTGTCGGTGATCATATTGTTGGCCTTGGCAATAATCGTATATAAAAGTTGTATAAATAATACCAAAAGAGTACTGCAAGGTGTACTGGACACACGACAACCGATGGGATTATCTCAGTCGACAGCGCAAATGGCGCCGAACTACAATGTTTAAGTTAGTTGTTATATTTTAAATGAAATGTATTTTTTTATCTCTTTGTTTGTGAACTTTTGTTTGTGGTCATATTTTTTTTGTTTTGGTTTATATAAGCACACAGAATTTAGATTTTATAGCTACTTTAAATGATTTTCTTTGTTGAAAAATATTTTGAATATTTTTTTTCCTTAAAGAAAGGGGTGTGTGTAGCGTATGTGCGCAAAGTGCATGGAATGCACTTACGTAATTATGACGTTTTTGGGACGGCCGGCAGCGGCCAGTCGCTCGCTAGCCGCGCCCTGTAAATGTGTGGCAATTAAAATTAGTTAAATGGGCCGGAATCTTTTATTTATTACTAACACATTACCTACCAATATATATATACCATAATATTTATAGAGAACACAGTATAGTTAGTAAAAGTGCTTTGCATTAAGGGATTTTGTTTACTTTAGTAACATATGCATAAGTGACTTATGTACCTACAAGAATAAAGCTTTTCATTTTGTATCGGACTAAAGGAATGTTTGTTTTTTTTTCTTTCAACTTTAAGATTTCCTTATATTTCTACAATTTAGCGAGAAAAAGCACTACACCATCCGCGCGCTCGCACCATACAAAGTACGACAGAAACTTCTTATTTTTATGAAATCCAATAATTAATAGCCTGGACACCAAACGCGTAACATTACTTTTAATTTTGAAAAGTTAATGAAATTAATATGATTAAACACGATAACTTCAGTCTCGCTTGCTTATGACGAGCGATATCACTTGCTTACGGTGGCGCTGTGGCGTCGGCACTAGACTGTGCCCCGAGTAGAATCGGGAGGCCCGCGATCGATCCTGCCATGTATCAATGTGTTTTTCAATCCACGAATTTCATAAAATGTTCATTTATCTGACGCTCCTACGGTGAAGGAAAACATTGTGAGGAAACCTGCATACACCTGCGAAGTAATTCAAAGGTGTATGTGAAGTCAAATAATCCATACTGGGCAAGCGTGGATTGACTAAGGCTTAATCGCCCTAACATAGCTAGTTAGGGTAGGCTCGTGCCCCTCGGTGGGGACGTATATGAGCTGTGATGATGATGCTTGCATCACTAGCGTCGAGGGACACGGCTCGCGATTGGCCCGCATGTGTGAGACATTGAAAACAATGCTCAGCTATTGGTAAATTTCAGTTGCAGTGCATACTAGTCGTTGCATGACTTAAAAGTCGTAAAGGTGCCAAACTTGAGATTTGTAATACAAAACCATATTTCTAATCCAATAAATAAATATGCAATATGAGATATTTGAATCTTACCAGACCCATTTGATTGTAAGCGGCCACGTGTCAGTTTCGTACGTCATCACTGGCAACACGCACGAATTGAAGTCTTTCGTTTTGAGACATTTGAATGAGAACAAACAACAGCAAATAGAAACAAAACTCAAAACCACTAAAGAAAAACAAGAAAAAAAAACAGAATCGTTACTATATTTAATATATTTTTATGTGTTGTGATTCGACCCTCTGCGGGAGCACAGCACTTACTACGTAGCTACTGGTTTGCTGTTCATCTCCACTTAAAATTTAGTCGTGATTGACAAAATGAAGCTGACTTCTGGACGGCTCTGTTAATTAAAAAGTCCGCTGCCTTGATGCAAAAACCTAACAGTCTTGCTCTCACAATATTTCTGCAGCATTGTTTCGGAGTCCTTTGTTCGCCCTTTTGTCAGTCCAAGGCACTTTGGTATAGCTTTTTCGACATTCATTTATTTCTCGGAAGTTTGTTGATTAAACATTGCTATACTATCACTATATGAAATATAATTATCAAAAAATCGTGAAAACTTTTATTATACTATTAAGTTAAGCAACGTTGGTTGTGGTCAGCCATATAATGGGTGACCAAAACTAATAAGTACTTACATCTTGCGCTTCTCTTTACTTCGGAAAGCGCGTTCGTGTTTGAATCGGTCGTTTGTCTTCACGGAGTAAAGGCAAATAATCACTTATGCTTATACATTGTCGTACTGTACTTGTGCGTTGTAATATCTCTGTTGAGATTATTGACTTGACCGAAATGTCGGTTAGCAACTTTGATCCCAAATAAGATTAGCTGATGTGAACTTCTTATTACATCCATAAACAAACCGTCATTGCTTTGGCTATTAAACACCGTCTGCTGGGCACAGACTTCTCCAAGAAGGTTGTGTTTGGGCTGTCTTCAGGTTCGCTGCGAGCATGTCAGTTGGCTTGACTCTTGTAATATGATGTTTAGAACTCCTTACCTACTATTAAATATAAGCCTAATCTTTTTCCTGCACTGGCGTGATACCTTTCAAATAACAGTTTTTATGTGCATATAAGAATGAAAGAAAAAACATTTATTGGACATGCACACAAGACAATAAGGACTAATGAATATAAAACAATGAAAGAAAAACAAAAACAACACTTAAATAAGATAATATCTTAGAAAGTGTACAAGGCCAATAAAGGACCCTGTCTCAGCGCAATGCTTCCAAGTCACACACAGATGGGCGGAGTGACAAGGAAGCGCTGTTATTCTGACAGGGTCAAAATGCAAGTTTACTGCAAAGCCAGTAACAACAATGTAATTTAAGTAATAAATAAATAAACGACATAAAAGAAAAAAACGAATCGAAAGTGAAAAAAAATGAGTAATAGTAATTGAAAACTAATTGGAGTCATTGACTGGATAAATTCAAGGTTTGGCACAATCTATAAAAGGAGTAAACTTTTCAGTGGTGAATTTTTATTCGACTTACTTTAATTTTTTATCTTTTAACGAGGAAATATGTTGGTAACTGTACTAGGTCAGTTTTCAGGTGAAAACTGCTGGAAGCCGTACCTACTGGTTTATGGCGCAGGCAGGTGGCTGCGGTGGAAGAAGGAACAATTTTTCGCAGCTAAGGCGAGAGTAATTATATTAGCTAGACAAAGGCCCCATTCATAACTGTTTTCTGCGCGTTATCGTAAAATGAGAAGCAAAAATTTTCAACGTGCCTTGGCTACTCGTGTTTTCCACATCACAGTGTATGAAAATTGAGTAGGTACGTTTAATTAATAATGCGATAAAATAATTTTAAAATATTTCTTATAAAATAATAATTAATAACACGCAGCATTAGTTTATCATACACAAAGATATGCAAACAAAAATTACATAACACAATTTTATATTACAGATGGGCTTTTGGCTCAAAAGCAATATCTTTCTGGCAATTGGTAGGAAAAATGAAGAATTAGCTTAGATAAGGATTTAAGTATAGTAAATGATGCAGGCGAGGATGGCATTTTCCCGGCCCTACTACAACAGGGTAAGAATATCCTCCTCCCAGTCCTAGTGAGGATCCTCAGAGCTAGTTTAGCATGGGGGTACCTCCCAAGTCTATGGACTAAGGTCAGGGTTATATTTATTCCCAAAGGAGGGGATAAAGATAGGGCCCAACCGAAGTCCTACAGACCGATCAGCCTATCCTCTTTTCTCTTGAAAACCATGGAAAATGTAATCAACCTATATGTAAGGGAAACGCACCTGGCAGGCGACCCCCTACATTTAAGGCAACATGCCTACCAGAAAGGAAAGTCAACGGAAACTACGGAACGGAGGGAGGCAGATCGAGATGGAAATCCCAAACAATGAGGACGCTACAGGGCAGCCTAATGGTTAATCCTGTCATGGCAATGCCAGCCGATGCCATGATTGAAACTTTGGAGTTCAAGAAGAACTACAAGGTCATGATTCCTAATAGGGATGAATGGGACAAGCAAGTCCCTGAGCCCTTTAGGAAAGCTAACCAGATATGGTACACTGATGGCTCTAGAAAAGAGGGCCAGTCAGGTGCAGGTGTCTTCGGAGGTAGTGCGAAATCCAGGAGAACCACGTGCCTAGGCGCATATGCCACCGTATTCCAGGCAGAAATGTATGCCATTATCGACTGCGTTCACGCAAACATGTCGAATGAGGGTAAGAACATCCTCATCCTGTCGGGCAGCCAAGCTGCACTAAAAGCGCTTGATGCTGTAGAATTCAAGTCCAAAATCACTTTAGAGTGCACGAAAGCCTTGAATGAATTGGGGACCAGGAACTCGGTAATGATTGGCGGGGTTCCAGGCCACTCCAATATCCGAGGCAATGAAATTGCCGACGAACTGGCGAGGGCTGGTTCCGAGTGCGCTCTCATAGGACCAGAACAAGCTTGTGGCATTTCGAGGGGGATTAAAAAGAGAGTCCTCAGAGATTGGGTACAAACACAAGCCCGACTCCAGTGGGCCCATTCCCCTGGACTACTGCACTTGAAATTGCTCATTAGGGAATTTTCACCCGGAGTTGCAATACAAAACCTCCAACTAAGCAGGGGCCAATTAAGGGCGCTCACTAGAGCCCTAACTGGTCACTGCAAACTCAACAAACATCTGCATAGAATGGGCCTGACTAATGTCCCCACGTACAGATTTTGTGGTGAGGATGATGAGACACCATTTCACATTCTTTATGAATGTCATGCTGTCATCCACACAAGGAGCCGAGCTCTGGGTGGACCTAGTCTGCCACCACATGATGCGAAGGCTCTGTCTCCAAAGAAGGTTATTGGCTTTTTCAACGCCGCGGGCCTATTTGGAGACCTTTAAAATAGAGGGGTAGGCCACAATAGATCTGTACAGGTCGCAGTGGCCCGCTAGCTATAGATAGATAGTAAATGATTTTGGACTTGATTCTAAAAGGAATCCAGCTTCCGAGCTCTTTAAATACTCAGAGAGAGAGAGAGTTCCAAAGCCGCATGGCATATGTTGGAATAGATTACGAAAGGAACTCAGTGCTGTGGAGTGGGATGTCAAGAGTTCGATAAAAGTTCGATACTACGACTCGAAGAACATCGAAATGTGAACTGAGACTTAAGATATGACGGGGAAATCGGAAGAAACAAAGCATGGTAAAGGAATAAAGCCTGCTGCATAGAAAATTAGGGATAAGTATTTAACGCTGATATTTTATTTATCTTGTAATAAGCTCTTCATGTATACATACGTAGGAACGGTCAAGAACAATATTTAAGTTGCTCCAATTAATTGTACAAGTGATTAGGTCGTCCTAATCACAGCACCGTTTTTCGTTCGATAATATTATAAAAAAAGTCTTAAAATTTCTATTTCATTGCAAATTGACCTAAATATTATGATTGATTGATTGATTTGATTGATTAATTTATTGATTAATTTTGAAACCAAATCGCATCATGATTTTTGAGTTAAATGCATGCACTTTCTTTTCCAATTCATAAAGCCTAACAATACTTATTAAATATTGTGTTTGTTTAGGTTTTTTTTCTTCTTTTTTTATTAAATAATTTATCTGACGCTCGTATACACTTTGCAGATATATCCTGTATTCTAACTCGTGTATAGGTACTGTACTCGAATAATTTCATTTTTAAAGTGAAAATCTGTTCGTGTGTTTGTAACATACAATTTTTAATATGTTTAATATGTTTTCTGCTTACGCCTTAAATAAAACTTAACGTAAAAGTTAATGGAATAAAGAAAGTCAATTTAAGTTAAGGCTTAAGTTCACAAAACAATAATGAACCAGCGCAACCAATAATTCTACAAGAAAAAGCATTAACAAGAATGAACCCACGAATGGAAGACGATAGTAACACTGACCATCTGTCACAAGCTAGCCTGTGTCAAATCACAGCTAACTTGAGGCCGGGTTAGCGTAGAAAACCCAACAGAACAAGTTCGCTACAATCCACGCCTAACGAGCTCTCCGCGTAATTAACTATTTGTTTCGAAGTCAAAGAGTCTTGCGCGGGAATGAGATTTCTATGGCAACGAGAAATTGTTCTTGGCTTATCAACTGCATTGTGCATGGCTTCTGCGAGTCCGCGCAGTTCCGACGTTCAGATGAATTGTGAAGTCAGCGAACTCACCGATATGGAAGATTTTTTAAGTGAACCTTTTTTGATATCGCCACAATTTTTTTTTGTCCGTCTATCGCATGTCGCATGTCGCAATTCACAAAGACATGAGATCTCAATTTCACTATTTCATATACTTAGGTAGGCCAGGATTGGTCTATTCGCATGTCGCACAAAACATGAGATCTCAATTTCACTATTTCATATAGGTAGGCCAGGATTGGTCTATGCGTAAGGCTTCCCGAGAAATTATGTGGATGGGTCACTAGCTTTCTAGCAGACAGAAGCATTATGGTCTTGATTGATGGTGAATGCTCAGACTCACTGTCTGTAAATGCTGGTGTTCCCCAAGGATGTGTGCTATCACCTACACTATTCCTTCTGCATATCAATGATATGCTGCAAATCAGCAGCATTCATTGTTATGCAGACGACAGCACGAAAGACACCGTGCGTAACGGCCGTGCGAACTTTTCTCGGGAAAACGTCATTGAGTGCTGGAATAAACTTGTGTCTGAAATTGAAACTTCATTAGAGAAAGTCTCTAACTGGGGTCAACTTAATTTAGTCCATTTCAACCCCTCAAAGACACAGGTTTGCGCGTTCACTGCAAGGAAAATGCCATTTGTCGTATCTCTTCGCTTTCAGGGCATTCCCCTAACTGCCTCAGCCAATATTGGGATCCTTGGTGTCGATATATCGAGCGAAGTCCAGTTCCGTGGCCACTTAGAGGGTAAAGCTAAATTAGCTTCTAAGAAGCTTGATGTGCTCAATAGATCGAGACAGTATTTCACTCCGGCGCACCGCCGCTTTACAAGGCGCAGGTTCGGCCTATTATGGAATACTTTGGGCTGGGGCAACCCAATACCAACTTCTCCCACTGGACCGCATTCAACGGAGAGCGACTCGAATCGTCGACTGGCAGGAAATTTCAAATCGGCTTGATACTTTGGCGCTGCGTAGAGATGTCGCTTCGCTATGCATCCTCTATCGTATTTATTACAGGGAATGCTCCGAGGAATTGTTCGGACTTATACCTGCCGCCTCTTTCCGCCATCGTTCCACGCGGCAAAAAATCCATGCCCATCACTTAGATGGTTGGCAGTCCACAACTGTGCGTTTCTCTCGAAGTTTCCTGCCTCGCACAGTCAAACTTTGGAACGAATTGTCGCCTGCGGTATTTCCGGACCGATACGACCTTCAAACTTTCAAAAAAAGAGCGTATTCCCACCTCAAAGGCCGGCAACGCACTTATAACTCCTCTGGGGTTATGGGTGTCCATGGGCGACGGTAATTACTTACAATCAGGTGATACGTCTGCTCGCTTGCCCCTATCCCATAAAAAAAGATCTTCGACTGTAAATCTGTGTAGAGCGGTTTTCTAATTCTTCATACATTTGTTTTTTTATTATTTTTATATTGTCTTTATTTATAATTTTCTTATTAAAAGAAAAACATTTAAGTTAAAATCAAAAACGCGATTAACTCTAAATCGAATCATTTTACCCAAATTTTCAGTTAAATGCCTATGACCCGAAAAAAAGTTTCACTTGCATTGTGGATTCATAAAACCACACAATGATTTTTTTATATCTGTCTGGCAGATTAGTAAAAAACATTGCACAGGTTTTTTTAATCTTAATACCCTAAATGGAAAAAAGCGGATTCCTTGTGGGGTCACTTCGTTGTCCGTCTGTCATTATGTACTAACGAACTCGAGAATCTGTCATGAAAAAACAACAGTTATATGTCTATTAAGAAAAATCAAACCTATACTGTTCGCTGCAATATTAAAATACTTGAAACTTAAAGGACCCTGTAAACGATCAAACATGTTTGTTAAATTTGCGTGTTTAACAAACTTGTTTGTTCCTGTAGGGCTGTGTTTGACGCGTTTGACAAACGAACTACGTGTTTGATGTGTTTCAAAAGTATCTGGATCGACGTCGTGTTTTATGAAAGTGCGGAGTTTGTCAAGCAAGTTTAACAAACATGTTTGATCGTTTACAGGGCTCTTAACCTTCATATACCCGCGCCAATTTTTGTACCACCTATACCCGCGCGCGGTGCCACGGACCGAATATTTGGAGTCCTGTTTCACATATTTTTTTCTAAGAAAACTATTATTTAAAAAAAAATAGAGGATATAATAAAAAAATTTTTACAAAAAATAAAACCGACTTCAAAAACACTAAAAACTTAAAAATAATATAAGAATAGGTACAGACAACATCACACTTCTATATTGAAGTCGGCGCCAAACGATGATCTCCTAGAAAGTGTTAAAATTTGTCACCGACTTCAATATAGAAGCGTGATGTTGTCTGTACCTATTCTTATATTATTTTTAAGTTTCTAGTGTTTTTGAAGTCGGTTTTATTTATTGTAAAAAAAATATTATTAACTTTTTAGTGAATGAAATCTTTTTAGTGAAAAAAGCCCTAATTTAATAACAGCTCACCTTCGGTGAGCTGGGATCCCATCATCAGATCCTGACTTTGGTGACTATGGGACCACCCTTGCAGTATAATCTATCGAATACAAAAAGAATTTTGGAAATCAGTTTAAAAATGACGGAGTTATGAGGTAACAAACATAAAAATACAATACAACCGAATTGATAACCTCCTCCTTTTTTGAAGTCGCTTAAAATAACTTTATTATTAATTTTTACCTGTCCATCAGTCTTTTACAAAACAGCCTTCAAAATTGCAAGTTTTTTCTTATGTACTACAAAAACAAAACAAAAACTTTTTTTCTTCTAAAAAACAATAAAATAACTTTTACATTTTAAAAATACTTACTTATCAAACGACATATGAATCATAATTAGACTTAGCTTTCAACCTTACTGTAATAGTCAGGGCATACCATAATAGCATGTTCTAAAAAAACAAAAGTTCCCAGCTAGCGAGAAATTCCTACATAACCATCAAGAGACAGTCCGGTCTCTTGGGTAAATATAAAATCTTTTCTGACTGGGTTACCAAAAAAAGGGCTAGGTTAGGTTATATTAGATGGGCTGGATTAGGTAATTTTCGTCCCTAATTCACCTAGGTATTCCTAATATTTTAAAATACGTAATCCACATACCTACCTATTCTATTGTCTGTACAAAGTGTAATACTGTAATTGGCATAAATTTCAAATTTAAATTGTATTGATATTATCTTAAAGTGCTGTTGATTCTATGATTCAATAAATACAAATAAAAAATTCAAAATATTTATTCAGTACCTATATTTACTAAGCTGACTTGCGTATAGCTCAGTGGCTCAAGTATTTAAGTATCAGACGGTCAAATGTATCCATCGAATCATTTTAAATAACGATACAATATTAAGCAATAAGCCTCCATAAGACCCTAGGATTAGAAGTTTGTAAAGTGTTTCTTAAGCCTCACGCTGTACTAAGAACAGATAAAATGATTTATAAGTTTTGCTAGTACATTATTAAAGCCCGATTAATTTGTGTTCAGACTTTGGAAAGCTGGTGAGATACATAAGTCCACTAAAAATATAATTCTACAGGCTGTAAAAAGACGTATACCGAAGCCCGCGTCTACGCATTCAGACCATTAAATAAAGGCTTGCGCGTCCGGATATCGCGTCGGTGTTAGTGAGTCAGTGTTAGTGAGTCAGTGTGAGCAAAGTAAAGCAAGACGAGTTTCCAGCGCAAGAGATTCCTTTTCAGTCATTAATTTTGTTAAGAAATACAGATTTTTTTCGTAGATGTTTTTTGGACAAAAGTTATTAAAATACATTTCGAACAGTTTTGTATACAATTCTCGAAAAAAAAATTTTAACTTTAACCTTGAATATCTCGGCAACTATTAGTTTCACAACCATGGTCTAGAAGACAAAAACTATAGTGATGATGGGAGCAATACTTGGGTTTCGGCCTCGGTACCGGTCTTTTTACGGTATCCTAAAAAGTTGTTATATAAAGAATATGTCCCCCCTTTACACCCTTAAGGAATGATTTCGGTGATAAAAACTATTTCTTATCCTTTCCATAACTCAAACTATCTCCATACCAAATTTCATCTAAATCGGTTCAGCGGTTATCGATTCCCCATACAAACTTCCACCCCCCTTTTCTCCCCCTTAAAGGGTGATTTCTGTGATAAAAGCTATCTATGTCCTTCCCTGGGACAAAAACTATATGTCGACACTCTCTACACTAAATTTCATCTAAATCGGTTAAGTAGTTTAGGCGTGATTGCGTAACACACAGTCAGATAGAGCTACTTTCGCATTTAAATATTAGTAAGGATAACTTTTTAGTTTTTTTTTAAATAAAAAATAATTTAATTTTTTTATTAAATTTAATACATACGTATTAGAATTTAAGCCACGGCAAACACCAGAATAACTTGAAATAAAACGTCTTTCGCTCTAAACAGTACTGAAAGAATTATGCCCGAACTCCTAACATAGCAAAAACCTTCCAACATAACATGATATTTTAAGATGAAATACTTTGGACGTGCGTATGAAATTTAAGGGTTTCCCTCGATTTTCTTGAGATTCCATCATCAGATTATGACTTGGTGACAATTGGACTACCTCGGGAGTATATTCTTTCGACTACATGAAGAATTTTGAAATTCAGCATACAAATGGCTGAGTAATCGTTGAATATATTACAATTATATAAAAAATAGATACAGTCGAACATAGAGCCACCTCTTTTGAAATCTGTTCCAAATACAATAGAGTTCTCGGCTCGACAGCCACAAAGTCGAACATATGTAGATCCACCTCTTTTGAAATCTGTTCCAAATACAATAGAGTTCTCGGCTCGACAGCCACTTTGATTGCGCATGCGAAGCCGCGATAAAGGCTAGCAATAAAACGCTTGTTTCACCAACAAACTTATTCCGCAGCGGGCCAAATGAACAGAGCATTAATTGTCGAGATCGCTTCGCGCAAAAACTCCGCGCAAATTTCGCCAGACAACCGTGAATCAACTAATGAATTCGTAGTGTTGCGCGCTTCAAGTGGAAAAACATTTTGAGTTTTGCAGTTCGCTTTTGAGCGAGATTGATGGATCGCCGGCCGGGGAACGAGGTCCCGGCGAAAATCTCCCCCGTTCCCGCTCAGGCTCGACTTGTTTCCAGTTTTTGAGATTGACTTTTTGTGGCTTAATGGGAGTTATGGTAACTCGTGCTTTAACTTCAGGTACTAAATCCGAATTCCTTTTTCCTTGTATTCATTTTAAAGTTTGCATAATTCATTTATGTGATCTTAATTATGCAATGGCTGAATTTGATATCCACGAGATTGCATTATTTTCAAGGGTGAAAATTGGAAAACTACTGTCAGGGCGAGGCTACTAAGATGTCGACGCCGCCGGTACCTCTATCTTATTAAGAGCCCTGTAAACGATCAAACATGTTTGTCAAACTTGCTTGACAAACTTCACGTTTTCATCAAACACGACGTCAATCCAGATTCTTTTTAAACACATCAAACACGTAGTTTCTTTGTCAAACACAGCCCTAGATGAACAAACATGTTCGTCAAACACGTAAATTTGACAATCATTCATACATTTGCCGTTCGATACGGAATGTATGTAATATAACTTAAGTTACTTTGTCTAGGTCCCCTGTTTCTGTTTGAAGGGCTGAAATTAAGTAATAATGTGACAAAATTTCTTATCTTAGATTCTGCCTTGCACTTAAAGCGCTTATAATCTTTGGTACTGTACCGGTCTCTTTTTATTTACTTACCTATTGTTATCACCACCATTAGACCCGTACATATAAGCTTACCAATTGGTCCGGGTGGAATAGCCCTAAAGTTCTCGGGTTTTGGATATCCAAACGCAAAGAAACTAATTCGTCTACAAGCTAGAGAATCGCATTGTCCCAATAGGTGCTCTATGCTCTCCTGTTATTCTTTGGAGACTCTGTACGTCCGCAAAGAATAAGATGTTACCAAGACCTATTTTGTTAGTACCAAAGATGCATGTAAAAGTTCCAGAAGGCGAGTTTACGTTCCGCCAGTATCCATTGTGAATTGTGACTAAATATCACAAGATAGAAATACAGTGTCCTCGTGGGGGTAACACAATTACGAATCTCACGAAACCCTACTTAAGTTGACTGTAACCCCAATACCGTCAAAAAAAATCAGCTTGATTGCCAATTTTGATGTAAATATAAAAAATAAGGTTCTTGGTTTTGGCACGACTTAGGGTCGGATCTAAAATTATTAAAATGAGCTGAACTAGAATTCATTTACTCTGTCATCTAGTGAAAACCTAAATTCTCTGGGCGGTCCAGGGGCTAAGTTCGCAATGGAACCTCGTTGATTAGTGATTACTGTCCTGTTCACGCCGTAAAATTCTATAATTTCAGAAAAAGAACATTCCCCAAAATATACAATTCAACGGCATCATATCAAAACGTGTTCAAAATAGTAAAAAATTACATTAACGGCCCTGATATGCGTGTAACATTTGAAACGTATCTTTACATCCGTAATTAAATCGAGGTCTGATAACTGAGCGGCTCCATAAAGCTCCATCGTCATTGTTCGAGTGACCGTGGCTTAGAGATTGCGTCTGAACAGTTGTATCTGGTCCGCTAACAATGGTCGCGACGACGTGAAATTGTGCGCACCTTCTATTAAATTTGACCCTACCTATAAGGCCCTGCGACCTGATGTTATCCCAGGGGTCATTTGACACACAACTTATGAGATGTAGCGGTTTGAATATAATTGTTTGCCGTGTTCATTATGTATTTGCTTCTATTTTTTCGCAGGTCATGCTAAAAGTAGAGTATTTTCTTCGGGGATACAGTCTTTACAGGATACAGTCGGGTTTTTAGTCTTGAATGAGTCTAAATCCCTCAAGCTACACTCAGGACTAGTAATTTACGCTCGCTATTCAAGTCTACACCCGTGTCATAAGATATTGATTTATCCCCTTAGTTAATAATGAACTTTCTCCCACAAATGTATTAAAATATTTCATTACAATTTCAATTATGGTAGAAGAATAAATACCCAACAAAACGATATCGTACACAAGAAACCAAACCTCACCTAGATTAATACCTAACCTTTAGGGCCTGGCGATTGAATTAAACAAATAAATTATCGCGCGATAACGCAACCTTTTGATATTTATTAATATCACATAGGACATGAAGCCCATGACTTGCGCCACCCATCCTGATTAGCATCGACCGCGGCCCTTCAGAGCACCTTTTACCGCCGCCGCCCAATCACGCCGTGCGCTTTTCAATGCCGGACCCAGCTGTATATGTCTACAGGGCTTACAAATAATATCTTCACATATTTGGGATTTTTTTTAATCAACGTGGATGGTAAAAGCGACGCTCGTACCGGCCGCAGTATGTAGTAGATGCGTACCGCAAGGTAGCATCCTTGGCCCTCTACTGTTTCTTATATATATATATTAATGACTTACCAAACATTACGAAACACGAAAGTGTCTTGTTCGCAGATGACATATCAGTTATAGTCACCACAAATCAAGAAAAAAAAGTACTTGATCATGAACAAGACATACATGAAACATTAGTAACAATAATAAATTGGCTTAAGCATAATAATTTAAGAATAAATATTTACACAACTAATTTTATTAATTTTAATACAAAATTGACATTAGATATACATTATAATAACCAAGTACTCAAAGGTTCAGATGTCACGAGATTCCTTGGAGTCAACATTGTAAAAAATATTGACTGGAAGACACAGGTAGATAACGTATGCAATAAGGTTAACAGCTTTGCATTTGCTTTATTTAAATTAACAAAAACAGCGACAAAAAGTATGGCTCTGACAGCCTACTTTGCATATGTGGAGTCTGTTTTGCGATATGGTCTTATAATTTGGGGTAATAGCACGGATATAAAAAGGGCGTTCATTGCACAAAAAAAGTGTATAAGAGCAATTTGCGGAATCGCTCCTGATGTTTCATGCAAACCATTTTTTATAACTTTAAACATAATGCCCCTTCCTTGCCTATACATATTCGAAGTCGCCAAATTTGTAAAATCAAATACACGTTATTTTAAAACTGCTCACGACTTATTTCCGAGAAATACCAGACATTGTGATAGACTGCTCATTGACGTAATTCCGAAAAGTGCGCGATTCAAGAAAAACTGTTTTTACATGTGTATCCAAATATATAATAAGATTTATATAGTATAGATACCTCAGGAAATAAAAGACAAGCCTTTAAATATATTTAAAAATGAACTGAAAAATGGCTCATGGAACGCACTTTCTACTCTTTTTTTTTTTTTTTTTTTACGAGGGGAATGCGTTTGCGCACCGTCCAAGCCCCCGCAGGGGCAAGGGTGTGTGGGACTCCGCAGCGAGCGACTACCCACTAAACCCCTCGATATGCCCTCTTTGGCGCCTGGCGCAGCCACGTCGAAAGGACGCGCCGCTGCCGAACGAGGTCGTGGGAACCCTTACGGACCGACCATAACCCCATTCGCGGCACCTGCCCACCAGTGGCGGGCCCCTCACGCCCTCTCCAAGATGGAGATGGAGAGGAGTTCCCGGGGCATACTCCGGGTGGTAATTTTTTACTTTAGTTTTCTTCCACGCGGCCCGACGCTCAGTGCGCCAGGCCCCCGGCCCCGCTCAGTGCGGGGTAACGGGCTTGCCCGACGGCAGACCCCACTGGATCCACCGCCGCGCACACGAGCCGAAGCTCAGCGGCGCCGAAGCGCCGACCCACCGCAAAAAGCGGCCACGGTGGCCACACGAGGTGGCCCGCCAAGTAGCACTCGGCCATCCCACGCCCCCTTCATGGGGGCCTCACAAGTGTGCCGAAGCCACACAGTGATCGGATCAGCCTCAGTCCTTGGAACAACGACACGCCGAAGCTCAACGAGCTTGCACCGACTCGGAACAACGACATGCCGAAGCTCAACAAGGACCCGCACCGACCCGACCAAAGGGGCAACGGCACAAATCGCAACGCGCCATGACCCGCGAGCGGGTCCCAGGCGACACACAACCCCATCTTCACAAAGAAGGAGAGGTGACGCCCCACATGGCCACGTGAAGTGGCTCGCCGGGTTAAACCCGGCCACACCACGCCCCCTCCACGGGGCAGCTGTCAGACTCTTAGCCCGCGGCAGAAAATCTGCCGGGTTGCCCAGGGTGCACCACGAGGAGGTGTTCTGACATCGCACCCCAACGCACTTTCTACTCTGTCCAAGAATTTTTAAACTACAGGACTGTTAGTTAACTCATGGACATAAAAAATAATGTATTTGAATTGTGACTGACATTTTTTTTTTTTTTTATTGGCATTGTATTATAATTTTTAATCTTGACATAATTTGTGATTGATATTATTTAATTTGAGGAGTTTTTTTTATAATAGAAATTGTTATTTATCGAAATAGTATTATTAATTTTAAATTTCACTGGTAGGTAGTTGCTATTATAATTTTGCATGCTATCTGTGTATGGCTGAATAAGCTGAAATTTATGTTACCTGACCATCTTCAGTGTACCTTATTAATTTTAATTTGAATTTGCCGACGCTCAGTAGGTAGGCCCCTGACCAGGTGGACCGACGATCTGGCAAAGGTCGCGGAAAAAAGCTGGATGCGAGCATCACAAGACCGATCGTTGTGAAGGTCCATGGGGGAGGCTTATGCCTAGCAGTGGGCGTCGTGCATCTGAGATGGAAAGTAAGAAGGCCTACAGCCCATGTTCCATTGGCTGTAGGCCTTCTAAAAAAACTAATGGATGTGGCACGTAGCCGCGCTACACCTGTCACAGGAGCTCCACATAACTTAAATGTGCTATCACTGAATCAAAGTAAATTCTATCGCATTTTTATGGACCTATACTTGTGTTTCATTAAGGCTAGTTTTTCACTACAATAAACACAAAAGGATACGTGAAATCAGACATTAATCTCAAATTAGTCAGTTCGCAGGCAACTTCTCTTTCATACATCATTAGCCAAAAATAATGTAGGTAATTATCACAAAATAGTCGATTATTACGTATTCTAAGAAATTACAATCTTTTCAGTAAGGACCTTGGTATATTTCTTCAAAATTTTGATCCTTTCTAGAAAGCATAAGGTTGTCGGAAAGCGTTGGTATATTTGCCTGCAATGACTAAGTGACACTTCAATATATCAACCTCAATATATAATTACAATATAATTTAAATATATAATAATTATAATTCGAACACGTTTCTGAATTTCGTAACGATCTGAATTGGCTCCCTATCCGATTCTGTGGGAATACTCGAATACTCTGCTTTCTCTTTAATGTCCTACTCGATCCTATGTACGAGTATCTTTCATAACTCTCATGTCCGTCTTAGTGTTCCTGTCCGTAATTCCGATTTCCTTTCTTATTCATTTATGGTTCATGCAGTTGTGCAACTCGTTTCCACCTGAGATACGTTTAATTTTAAGACTTTCTAGGTGATCATCGTTTGGCACCGACTTCAATATAGAATTGTGATGTTGTTTGTACCTATTCTTATATTATATTATTTTGAACTTTTCAGTGTTTTTGAAGAAGAATTTGTAAAATATTTTTCATTTTAGTGAATGAAATATTTTTTGTGAATTTAATACATACAAATAATCAATACAATAATACAAATCATCTTTATCCGTTCCTTTTAATTATTTAGGGTTTTCCTCGATTTTCATGGGATTCAATCATCGGATCCTGACTTTGATAAATTAGGGACCACCCCAGGAGTATACTCTATCGAATACAAAAAGAATTTTTAAAATCGGTCCACAAATGGCGGCTTAATCGCGTAACATACACAAAAAACAACATACGGGTCGAATTGAGAACCTCCTCCTTTTTTGAAGTCGGTTAAAAAGGTACGTAGGTACGCACGGATAAACGAATATGGACTAATATCGCGAGTAATCAATATATTTTTTTGTGAGCTGTCCCCTTAGACAAAATACACGGTTATTTTTTTATCACCCTGGAAAATTTTAGGGACGCTTCAGAACACATCCAATATTATATAACAATTAAAAAAATGAAATAAAAAATTTTAAAAATGAAAAAATCTCTAAAAATGCTGCTCTCAACTCAGCATTTTTTGTATTTTTAAAAAATATATATAAAATTAAGTAGGTAAGTAAGTTATTTTTTTTATATATATTTAAATCATTCTAATACCATGTCATGAAGCGTCCCTTAAATTTTCCTGGGTGAAAAAAAATAACCGTGTATAGTTTAGGTGCTTTTTTTCTAAAGTAATAATAACTACAAGCTTGCTATATTTCCCCGTAGTAGAAACTATTAAAAATATAAATCAGAAGCTTAACAAAAAGAAAAAAAGTTCAACCTCTATTTCACTCCATGGAAGGTTGAATTTTCAATAAGCCAAAACACGTGTTTACTCATTTTTATTAATAAGCCTAAACAGAAGAATTTCAGCAGAACAATTAATAATTCTATTCATTCGCTTCAAAAAATATGGAAGCTCCATATACATTTGCAATCCCTATTTCGCCCTATACTTAGTTTTCTTGTATTCGATTTCTCAACCCAGGTTTTTTTCACCAAGTTGGGTGGTTAGCCCCACGTTCAACCCTCCTCTTTTATCCAGGCTTGGGAGCAGCTGTGCAATACAGGCAGAATAAAATGAACCTACTGCTCAATTTCATATGCAACTCATATCTAGCTTTAAGAGCTTAGGTTGGGCCATGATAAATAATCTGTTAGCCAGTCAGGACATGACTGATGAATCGCAGGCACCAATCAGCGAGCCTTATACGGCAATATCTGTAGGAGGAAATGTTCAACAGTGGATATGCTCCTGCACTCGAATGATGTCTTTGTGGGAAATATTGACTGACAATACTCTTGTGTTATGTCGAGTCTTTGGTGGGCAACGGTCCTGATTTGAATATTTCTTTTTATAATATAGGATGTCCGTTTTTTACAGATTTGTTGACCATCATGAAATTTGAACCGAAATAAGAATCCAGAGATCGAGAGGCGTAGATTCAAGATCAAAAAGTAATATCCGATAAAGTAATATAATACCTGTGGGTAGGGTAACGCGAAGAACTTTTAAAAAACTTAAAAAATAAAATTCTATAATCGTACGTAAATAGATAAATCAATAAGTACCTACAAGGAAAAAGTACTTGGGGCAGGATTTTAAATTCATACTTGTGTTTATACCAATTAATTAATAACACTTTAAAAGCAGAGCGCAAAACCTCAGCCCATCAACTTCTTTTTATTATACAAGCATTACATAAATGATGAATAATAATTTTCGCGGATTATTTACGTAGATTTGCCAGTATGATATTGCCGCTGACCTGTCGTACCGCGCGTGTCATCGTCTATCTATGAGGTGGCGATAAGGTGCTAGGAAAATTTAAAAAGCGGCGTGGTCGTTTTTTTTTTATAAAAATCTGACCCACATTTTTTTATAGTGGAATCGTTATATTCGATTCTGAGAAACTAATTTCAGGTTTTGCTCAATTTCATTATAATGCGTTACAGAAAACACGTCAGTGAGTAGTGTCGGTGTAATCACGAATTGTTATCCGGTTGGAACGTTATATTTTAAACACATTTCAACAACCAACTTCCCCTAACACTTGCATTTCACGAACACAGATAACAAAATACACGAATCAGCATATAAGGTCCGCTCTTTATGACGGCGCGGGCTGCGAGAATTCAGCAATAAATAGCAGTGCTCGCTTTGTGAAGCGCTGGAAAAACTATTCACAAGCGGAACTAGTGTGTTCCGAGTTATTTATTCAACTAGTTTGTTTTAGTCGCGTTCGTCAAGTGTGAGTTGTGTCGGCCCTTATCGAATGTTACCGACGAAATTGCGACCAAGTGTAACTTGCAAGTGTGGACAATAAGAGGGATATAGTGTGCCGTGAAAGATAAATACGAATTTTAACTAACACTTTTATTAAATATTATTTAAACATGTACAAATCAATTGGGATGATGACTGAATTCAAATTTTTACGTCTCGTCATTAAATATTAAAATACCGTGGAAAAAGATGCAGTCCGCAGAGATTTAAATTTAAATCTCTGGCAGTCCGGTGAAATTAGAATTAAAATCGGTTTAGAAATACATTAGATAGAAGCATTTTAAGTTGTCAATTTGAACGCGATTAGACAGAGAGATCCGACATCAACCGTGACGTCAGTACGGCCATATAAACTCCTTGTAAATTGCCGTTTTGCTAGAAAGAGATGGAGAAAAATCTTTAATACCTTATATCTTGGTTGTTTTTATAGTTATTCGAAAACCGTTTTTTTTATTCCTGTTTATTATATGAATAAGCTTCTATTAAAGCAAAAAAAATTTTTTAGTCATCTAGCCTATTATGAAGTGGCGGCGTATGTCATGAGTATGTATGTATGTAGTGACATGAAACGTTTGTATAGTATGATAACTTTATTGATAAAAAATAAAAGCATTTTTTATACATTGAGTGTTAGGGTTCTTACATGACGGGAGTAGCTGCACCGTCATTATTTCATGGGTTTGAATTTATGCCGTACCTACTAACTGTGCAGCGAGTTATGTTTCGCCTCAAAAGTAAAAAAAAAACTGTAACTCTACTTTTCCGCGGGAACTACTTAGTTTTCCGGGATAATAAGCAGCCTCTATATTAATCCCTATCGTAATCCGTCTACCTACAAAATTTGATCCGAATCCATTCAGTAGTTTTTGCGTGAACGAGAAACAAACATACTCACAAACTTTCTCGTTTATAATAATATTAGCTGTGCCCGCGACTTCGTCCGCGTGGAATAGTAACGATCTTGATAAAAAGCAGCATATGTTATACCTTATATAATTAGCTATATATTAGTGAAAGTCCCGTCAAAATCGGTCCAGCCGTTCCGGAGATTAGCGGGAACAAACAGACAATTTTTTTTTAAATTGTGTTTTTGTTATTGGTACCCTATATACATTCATACCCATTTAGTAAAATCTGTCTCAATGGTGGTCAGTGACACTTATAGTCACATGATGAGTATAGTCACACTGAAAATAGATCGGACTTGGAATATGGGATCATTTTCTGTTTTTTTTTATGGAAGGCCAAACATATGACTCCATTCTACCTGGTGATAAGTGGAAATAGAGTCCAAACGGGAAGTTAGCTAGTGCGGGAGAGAGAATACACGCCGCACTAGCCACCCTCACCTTACCGACCTCCAAGGTGCTTCTTCGCATCTCTTTTAAAGGACTCGGGATTGTAAGAAGGTGGAAACACATGACAGTTCCATTTCTTAATCATGCGACATAGAAATGAGTTGCCAAATTTCTTGGTACGCGTTTGAATGGTAGTCACAATAAGACGGTGACAACGCAGGCCAACACGTGTAGTTCTTAAAAGGAAAGGAGAAGGTAGGACTTATGAAAAAGCTATAAAAAGCCGTGATATAGACGATAGAACGATTTTCCTGTTCCTTGTTATATTTATAGTTCGTATAAACGTGACAGTGTTTGGAAAAACCTAACTAGCTTTTACTACCAGCGAATACAAATATTTCAAAATAAAAGCCTTTGACAGAACGTCTGACGTCAGTCGCATCAGACAGTTCTAGAATACTTTCAAAACTCGTCCCACGTCGAACAACGGAGAGACGAATAATCAGAAATTATCTGAGCGGCGACTCCTTAACAGGCATTCCCGCCTGTTGAGTCCGCAGTTTTGCAATTTGAATCAACTCTTATTAACTCCGCGTCATGAATACGAGAATGGAGCTCTTGTTAATTAATTGAGACGTTAAACTAAGTCCGGGACGGACGCTATTAGCAGAGAGCATTTCGAGCTTTGATAGAGATTTTAATAATGTACATACACACACATTCATGCTCGCAGATTGGCGAAGCCACTAGCTGGAAAAGTTTTCATTAATAAGGATGATCCGAGTGTAAGTTGACAGACGAAATCTGGAATTTTGCAGGATAGGTGTCTACTGTACGGTCTTTATGCATAAACAGTGCTTTAAATTGTGGTTTATTGTGGTTGTTTACGCGAGTCTCGTAGATAGTTGTTCGCCCCGCGCGCCGGCCGGTAGGTGGCAGTGCGAGCGCTGTTTCGTCGCGGCTTCTATACGAGTCGCCGCCCGCCGGCCGCTTCTTGACTTACGACTAGACAGTGTCATTTGGATAGGCGTGCGCGCCACTACGGAGTGTGAATTGTCGTCGCGATGCCTGCCATTTTTTTGTGTTTTGTGCCGGCTTATTGTGCGTATGCGGGATCACCGTCGAGGGTGAAATTGGAGGCCTGATAGGGCTTGTGTATTTTTGTTTGTTCCTACGGTTATTGGTCGGTGGATTATTGACAGCAGCCCTTCAAGAAACTCGACCTCCTTCGAGCTAGCCCAGGAGGTTCACCGGCTTCATAGTGCTGATCCACCTGACCTGATTTTGTATGTAAAATTCATTATTAAATGAGATTTTGTGATTTTGTCGAAGTTGTAAGCAGCATCTAAATCGGTGAAACGCCGAATTGGTTTCGTCGACTTAGGGCGCAATCAGTGGTAAACCACAATATAATGCTCTATTTATACAATGACACATATTTTTCTTTTGGAAATTTTGCCTTTTTGTGGGAATGCACTATGCACTACATAGTGCATTCCCGCAACTGCTATCTCACTACATCTGATAGAGTTGGCTGGCAAAGATCTTAGAGATAAGCCCACCTATGTACACTATTTAATTTAGCTTATGTGTGTTTTGCTTATAATATGTACAATAAAAGATTTATAGAAATGAAAAATTTGTTTTCATACAAAACATATTTTTATATTTTATCTTACACTAACTTTTCGTCCGTAATGAGATCCGTAGAAGAACTAGAGTTACCGACATAACCCAAAGAATTGCAAACCTTAAGTGGCAGTGAGCAGGACACATCGCTCGTAGGACTGACGACCGTTGGGGCGGAAAGGTCCTCGAGTGGCGGCCGCGTACCGGGAGACGCAGTTTTGGTAGCCCCCCCCCCCCCCCCCCACAAGGTGGACCGACGATCTGGTGAAGGTCGCGGGAAGCCGCTGGATGCGGAAGGCGCAGGATCGATCGGTATGGAGATCCTTGGGGGAGGCCTATTTCCAACAGTGGGCGTCCCTTGGCTGAAATGATGAACTTTTCGCCCGCAGAGAACAGTAAAATTCAAACTATAAAGCAAACGCTTTAAAAAAAGTCCCGTTAAAACACGTCAAGTGGTAGTTTTAGTGTGATATTCAAACAAATGTCAATTTTTCAACCCCTAATTTACCCCGATAAAGGCTGATTTTTAAAAACGCTTAAGCACATGACGTATTATATTTCACACATCAACCATATGTTTAGTTAATATGCAAAAAAATAATGACGAAAGTTACTACGTTACTACTAAATTATTAATAAAGTACATTTTTTCAAGAGTCTACGCAGACAAACAACGTTCCCTTTATGTCATTTTAATCCCGGCACAGAATCTGGGATCAGTGTACCTGATCAGACGAGGCCACGCCGTCTGCTCCCGACATTGTTTGAAGTTTACTGCGGAACATAAAAGTATATTGACACATTTAACATCGTCATATTGACAATGTACTGACGTATAATGTTAACATACCGGAGGTAATTGCATCAAGCTAACGTCAAATCACCAAAGTGCACGCGGAGTATGAGCGGTTATCCGTTTTATGGCGAGCTTTAGAGCGCCTATTACACGAAAGCTCGCTTGAAAGCTTCTCTCTACATAATATCAATCTGATAACAATAAAGTCTGTAAGGTGTTTCAAATAGTTCACAATAACAAGGACATTATAAAGTGTTAGAGATTAGGTATTCTATGTGCTAATCTATGGTGTGTTGTCAAACCGTCGATCCGAGTATATTATAGGGTATCTTAGAATAGTTTGTAGGGTAACATAAGATTAGTCAAACAATTAATATTAGGGTAGTCTTAGATAGTAAATTGTAATATTTTTGTAGATAGATGCAATTGTTATTAATTTTTGTAGGTAGGTAGGATTCAATATCAAATTTGTTAAGCACCCTTAGAATTAAGAATAATAATTTAAGATACCCTCGTGTTAAGCAGGGGTTTGTGCCTCATAAATAGTATATAAGACGTCCGGAATCTAAATAAATAATGAACAATCAGCCAGTCTTTAATTGAAAATCGTCCAACAAACTGCCTCCGACACTTCCATCTCTAATTTATCCATTTTAACATAAAGGTTATGAGGAAAGTACCAGAAATGAATGCTATCAGCAGAATCGTCATCGTCATTTCAATCGTAATATACTGTTGGGTTACTGCGCTTCTGAGAAAGGTAGTTTGGACCATCTCATAATATCATTGGCATTGGCAGTATTTTCAAAGAATAATAATCTGGAATCCCCATGACGTACAGACACTTCCCGGGATCGTGTTCCATCAGCCACATTGTCGCTTACTATCAGGTAAACGCTGTCTTAATTAGTAGTAAATAGAATAATAATGAGCGCTAAAGCCTCGGCCAATGGTTGATAGACTTAACCGCGAGCAGGTGAAGTTGACTTCGGTCCTGTAAAAATTATATTCGGAACTCTAACATCAACATCTCTATCATAAAATTGTCAATTGATGGGTTGGGAATAATAACCTTTGATGCCCGTAGCACACCTCCGCCGCGAAACTTACAAGGCGAAACCGCGTCGCATAGTCAGGTACAAACAAAACGGCGAATTGAACGCGGAGGTGTAGACGGCGTCTGAGCAGATCGGGCGGAACCGCGCGCGACAGAGACAGCGCCATAGTTAAATATCCGCGTTAGAGCAGGCAAGCTCGCCACAGCTCGTGCGCCGTACAAACGACAACGCGGGAGAATCGGTAGCGGTTTCGCTACTATAGTTCCGCGACGGAGGTAGAGGAGGTAGAGCTACCGGCGTTAGATGATCCCCTTGAAGGCAATTTTAAAATGTTGTTATATTTTGTATCAAAGTAAAATGATTTAGGAATACCAGCAATGGAGATCGAAGGATACAATTTGTGAAATGTGCAAAGTAAAATATCCCTCGCGAACAGGACGTAGCGTTCCGTCCGCGGCATGCGCCTAGATTCCGATGACCGCTCGCATTTTTACTTTGCCTCGCATACTTTGTCATGACTATGTGAAACATTATGATTACGTGTAATCGGGTTTCTTGTATGCTCTCTAACGGATTCCTGTTCGTCTAGCTTTGAAGGAAGGTCTTAGCCAAGAAACATAAATATAGTCATACCATAAAAGATCGGCCAAGACGGAGATGAACTCGCGCTCTGAGGATTCCATACAAACTAAGTAAGGTCGTAAGATCGTACAACAAGAATTACAACGAATTCAGCAGAATCACGAAGATGGCAATACCATCATCGGAACAATAAAATCGTTCTAGTTCTTACAAGTTGACATAGATGGCGTTACGTGCAGTACAAGCAAAAAAAACAAATGTTTCAATTTAGTTCATTGAGCAACTTGCATCGGGAGTGTGCCACGTGCTAACAAAAAAAGTGAAAAGTGTTTAAATTTCAATTATTTTAAAGATCTATGAAAGTTAGTTCATTCTTTATTAATATATTCTTATGATTAGTACGTTACATTAGTATTATACACGTTTTTTACTAAATTATTCTTAATCACAATAAAAACTATCCTCAAAATATGTAGTGGGGAAGTCCGTCTAGGTTTGGCGGGTAATAACCGTCATATGCCGGTCTTTGCCACTTTCAGGAGTCGTCAACCTTCAAAATATACTACTGAGTAGGTATTTCAAGCAATTTTTAATCTAATCTTTTTTATTTTATATGTTTTTTAAAAGATAGAATGATTTTATTTTGTTCCAACAAATGTAAAGAGATTTTGCTACTAATTTTAGATTTTCATTTAAGAATAGATTCTTATGTTAGTCCTATTTTAGATCTCATACTTTTAGTACTACGCACTCACTTATTTTTTCATTTATGACCAAAGCTGTTATAAAAAAACCGCCTTCAAAAGCAATACTAAGTAGTAATGGTTTAAGGTGGTAGTAAGGTTTTGTTATTTGAAAGTTTTTAGTATTGGTTTTTGACAGCGGTTTTTTTAATTTTTATTTAGTTCTTTATTATACTCTATTGAAGTCGTTTAAAATATTGTTTTAATTGAGTGTAATTATTTATGTTTTGTAATAAATATTTTAAAAAAGCATTAGTTATTATTAATCAAGGTTTTGTACTCCTGAAAGTGCGAAGTATGCCGGTTTTACCCGACAAAGGCTGCATCTCGCGAAATTAGCTATTTTGAACATTATTTCATGGTATTAGGGTACACAAATCAAGTTTTTACAGATACCGGTACTCGCGCACACTATCTATAACAACGCAAACTATCGCTAACTAGGTAAAGCTACCACTAGACGGTCTTGTCCGACATGGGGGCCAAATCCGTCTATTTTTACTATAATTTAAAAAAAGTCGCCATTTCATGTACCGATGGTTTCTATTTCATTTTGAAACATTCATTTAACGACCAGCTAAAAAAAAATTGTCTTCTAGTTTCACAAAAATTAGCGTAACATTTATAGAGTATACAAAATAAATCATTTTGTTTTTTTTTTAAATTAAGTATGCCGGTCTTCGCCGAATTGACCTTACAGGGTAAATCGGAAAACTGATTACTGATCCCGAAAGTGCTTCACGAGCTCAAACAAATGATATGATTGGATCTATCCAATAAAATGATGTTGCCGGCTTTCATATCTTCAATATGGCAGTCAACATCAGTTTCCTGATCTCTTTTATAGCTTCGAAATATTCGAGTGACATCACTTTATCATTTTCACAATGTATTAATTCCCGACTTTATATTTACGGTTTTCAGATTTTTTACTTAACATGTGCTATAAGACCTTATTTCTGATGAATTTCATGATTCCAGGTCAACGGTACGTACCCTACAGGTTAGACTACCTTGTAAAATCTCAAATGATGTGGAAATACGGGTCATAAAATTTAAAATGCAGCCAAGTAGGAATGCAAAGAGTCATCATCAATAGTTTTTTATATACGACAGGGAAGCTCTTGGCCTTCATATCACCTAATGTGACGATAAGGCCGAAGGTGAAAGCGAGATTCACCTGAACTCCGAACTTCTCAACAGCTGAGGAACTGATTATCTTACCTTTAATTGTCGGACCACAGCCTTAGGCCTTGTCAACCACGCTGGCCCAGCGCGGATTGGTCAACTTCACATACACTTTGAATTTCTTTGCAGAAAATCATAATATTTGGCCATTAGTCGCCGAACATCCTCCCGGCGTTCGATCACGACCCAAAAGTTTTAACCTGGCGCCCGTTGTACCTGACTCAAGATGAATTGGAGCCATTGGCAGGAGAAATAGTAACATGCGTCAGATGAGCACCTCACTGACATAAAATCAATTTATTTGATGATTAAATCCATTGCAAATAAGCCTACAGAAAGACAAAGTTAATCTCCCATCTGCTGCTAATATATTAGAAGACTCAAAGATCTTTATCTGACGCATAAACAACATCTCTCTCGTTCCATCTCTAAACACGCGCCAACAACTAGCGTAGTTAGCGTCGAGAAATATTATCACGACTTCGAAATTTAAACTTGCGTCAAAGTTTATTGGATGTAAACTCGATAACCATATTCGAGAGACTTCGCCGCTTAATAACTTTAAATGCTTCCCAAGTTGAATGGCGAACGGAAGTTGCAAGCCTTCTAGCGCGGCGCCGACTTAATGGCGCACGCGTTCCAGTGCAGGCCAAAGGAACATGATAGCTTATCTGCGCCGTATATCGCCGGCCACTCCTCTTTCCGCCGTATTACAGGCAATCACTTACCTGAAAACCTTTTAATTATACTCTGTGGGCTTGACTGTAAGTTCCCACAAAGATTTTCTAGCAAACGTAACGTCATGTGTTACAAACATGAACGTCGTTAATCATGAAACACTTGAACAATGTTTTCTAATAAACACATAACATTAATTTTAATTTAAAATTTACGAGTATATTATTTATTATGGTTGCCTGACCAGCGAATTGTTGAATATCGTGTAAAAAATCAGTATAAGCAAGCATTCAGAAGGAATCATTATCTATCTTCACATAATAAGGCGAAACCTCGGTGGAAATTAACAATCTTGTACAAAAAATATTTTTTATGGTATTTTTTTAAGAAAATACGAATTCAAAAATATACAAATTGGGGGTAAATGGGAATCTACTTTCAAATAAATAATTAAGTAAGTGTAAATAGACTACAATTTGCCTTTAACAAATATGAAATAAATTTTCATTTAATAAATTAGCATTGTAAATTATAGATAAACTACTGTTTAAAAACTGCTCAGTCATTGAACGAATGAATGAAACTTTATTTGCATAAATATGGTCACAATAAGATGTTGTATATATAAAAAAACCATCATATTCTGCAGACTTGGTCAACGTGCAAATATTAACGGAAATCGGCATTACAATATATATTTAGAGCGTATATTATAAAATTGGATGAATTAAAAGCTGTGGTCACCCATCATAAATTCAACCACAGTGAATATCGCTGACATTAGTAATCGTGACTGTTGAGCTCCAAAGGTAACTTTGTCAAGGTTAATCTTTCATTTTCGCGGTTGTAAAGGGCTAGTCCGTGTTTGCATAATGACGGCCCTCGTCCCAGCGCTCACGTCAGTTTGACGGAGGAAGTGTTCGCAGATTCATTTCCGTCTCGCCACGGTTGCCACTTTGATGACAGTCAACTGAATAGTTTTGTTTGTTTACAAATTATACATTATGTGTATATCTAAGCTTATATATAAAATAGAAACCTCAAAAGACAATATATAAAAAGTAGTAATTCAAATGATTTAATGTACCTTTTTTACACACGACGGGAAAGCTCTTGGTCTTCATTTCACCTGATGTGAAAGCGAGTTTCACCTGGAGGCCAATGGCGATAAATAAATGAAGTTGGATTGGAATTGAACTACAACTGAACTGCAACTTTTATTACATTTCGTATCGCGGTAATGATTGGACAGGAGATTGGAACGCAACTTGATTGAAGTTGAAACACAACCGCTGTCAAAATACAAAGTTCATGCGAAGCTATTTTTTTTTGGTTTAAGTTTAACTTTTTCTGTGTTGTGTTTTTCTGTTCTCTATCTCTATAGAGTCCCTAATGCGATCAAATTCAAATTCAAATGTTTTATTGCATACCATAATTTTTACACGGGTTCTTAAGTAGTTACAGTATAGGCACAATTATGGACCCTGATGGGCACAGCAATATAAATGATGAGCTGAGGAGAGGGTAGATTTTTTCATAATCTAAACAAAATGCTGTTGTATTCTTACAGAGTGTGAATTAGGTACAAGTCATTCAGTTCCGCTTGCGGTTCAACTCTCATGTAGGAATTAGGGCGACACCAAATTTGCCCAAAGTTAACTTGTGATTAGAACTGGATTGGAATTGAACCTCAGCGGTCCGTTCGAACTGTAAATTAGCGCGATTGGCCCCCAGGACTCCTCGACAGCTGAGGAACTGGCTATCTTACCTCTAACTGTCGAAACAGAACAATGCTTAGTTAAGACGGTGGTAGCTAGCCAGGCGGGCTCAGAATCACTTTTTAATCCAGTTAAAAGATTTTAGATCTACCGCAGTGGAAGTGGGGCCCAGTTGCAGTTATGTGGGACTCGTCTCGCTAAACGAGGTATATCCACTAAAAATACTAGGGGTCATTATCAAATCGTATTCTTGACATACAAAGGGAACTGCTCGCAATCGCTTTGTATATCAAGAGCGATGCTACCCGAATATACCGAGCTCCTCTCAAGGGTAGGGAGTATCTGCAGAACGCCTTCAGATACCATCTCAGCATGGGGGTTATGAGTACTAGTGACGAGAGCCCCACTCCGTCACCAGCCCCCTAAACATGATCGCTCAAAACATTGTTAAAACCGCGCTGAGAGCGGGATGGCGCTATACGCAGCAAGAGCGGTGTCTCTGTTTCAATATTGTTTTAACCTTGCTATAAGCGATCATGGTAGGGCCCCTGGTGGCAGCTTGCGGGACGGGTCAGCGTTAAGATCATCCTCGCAAACCCGTTCTGCGGCCTCCTTCTGTGCAAGGTCTTCCTCCCAGAATAGGGTAACCGCCCACCAACATGTCTCACTGCTGACTATCTTTTCGACGATGGCCGACAGTGAGACGTCACTCCGGACTCAGAAAGTCTAACACGCACCAGACCAGCCGAAAAACCTCTCCAAAAAAACTCCTGGGCAACACCCCGGTAGTCCCAACCACTAGACTGCGGAGGAGGTTAAATATTATAATACGCCATCAAATTCCTCACTCCTCATAAGCTCAACATAGTCATTCTTAGTCCATTACAGAGCCATATTAAAGTGAGATATCAAATCGGAACAAGGAAACAGGGTGGCTCGTTCGTCGAAATCACTATCGTCCGTGAGATCGCTTTGAAGAAAGCGAGCAATTTCGGATGAAATATTTGGCGTGTTTATTACGAATGCGTTTATGTTATCTGCGCCGTCTGGTGGGTTACGGTGATTTGTGTGTTTCAAGATAGTGAATCAAGATTTTTTGAATATTCGTTAAGAAATTAAATGGTAAGATTCTCAAAAATGTTTCTTATAGAGCAAGTATTAGAGAGAAATTTAGTATACTAGAGTTGTCCGCGTGTGTACCTATTTCTGCTCCCTAAGCAGCGGTGCTTGCATTGCTATTCCTGCGGTCCTATTTCCTATCTCACTCGCTATCGTTTTAGCTCTCGTTTATGACGTCATCTTGTGATTTCGTACCGCCTGTGATATTAGAACGATGGCGAGTGCATCACTATGAGTTAGGCGGTAGGGCCGCGGTTTGAAGGGTAAACCAGGCAGTGAAATCATTTGGTATTGTGACTTGACATTGTATGTCACAATTTGCCAAGTTCATTGGTGTGCTGTAAGAGATGTATATTTACAGACAGTGCTTGAAATGGGCCAAAACACACCGGAACGCCGTTCCGTTTCGTAAAACCGCCGTTTTGTTTAGTAAAAGTTTTACCTAACTCGTTCTAGTGCAAAAAAAAAATTCAGTTTAGAAACGTATTATATGGACTCCAACTATAGTTGATATACGACGTAACTTTCATATAATAGTTAGGTTTCTCTACATTAGTCGCGGCTTAGCTGTCATAGTAAGCGCGCGCATCCCCTGCCGATTTGTTTTGCTGTGTCGTTTCGATTCCGATTGGCTTCACTTTGTTATTGTTTGATTAGGTTGTTTTTGTAATATTTGTTGTTGTCTCGTATATTGCATAGGTAATTTGTGTGTTTGAAGTCAAAACACAAATTATTTTAACATTTTGTTGTTGGTACATATAAGCTTTGGTATAGGTTCATTTCTTTTTACATTTCATTGTCGTTTTTGTGTTGTTTTTCAGTGTGCGGGGCGTTGCCCCGGCATCAGTAGTTTATTTTTCCATTTGGTTAAATTCAGTGTCGTTACGTTAGTTATTGTGTGTATAAAATAGGTAGGTTAGGTTAGTTAGTAAATTAGAGGTTAGTCTAATTTTTTCGTTGTTTTTTTTTTGTTTCTGGGAAGGCAAAGAGTACTGTGCCCATACAGCCAGTTCTTTGGTCGGTCAGTTTTTTTTTTCTCTGTTTTCTTTTTATATGCTTACCGTGAATCCGGGAACTTGTCCCCGGTAGTTATTAAAAAAGGTTTTGTCGGGCTGAAGACAGATTTTTGCTTTGTTTTCGCCGACAGAATCTTTGCTGGGCTGGGCCCACGATTGGACCATGTCCGACTCGGACATTATGTCCGAGACGGATGGTGCAGATGAGGGGGGGCCTGTTAGGACTCCACTCACGCAAACGACGAAGAACCGCTCGCCGGTCAATTGCAGTGCAGCGAAGGTAGTGGATGGGGTGGTTTTGTCGTTGGCTAATGTCGGGAGCGCAGCGCCCCGTAGGAGCTGTGATAACGCCGGGAAATCTCGTCCCACCTATAGGGTTCTTACGGACGAGAAATCAGGATTGTCTGAGGCGGAGGTCCCGCCACCGCGGGCTAGTGGAAGGAAGAGGCCAAGTTATAGCCGCTTCTTCCAGGATCCCTTGGTGACGGATCTAGAAATTACAACCGAGGCGGAGGAGGTGGTAACGGCGCCCTACGCTCCCAAGGTCGCCCGGACTAAAAGGGGCAGAGGAGGCCTAGTACATGGTGTCGGACTCTCCCAAGCCAGGCGGGAGTTTCAACTGCTCGAGGCCGATACGGAGTCAGAGTCTGACCAGGAGCCGCTGGTTGCAGAGGCCCCCGAAAAAAAAAGGGAAAAGGCAAGGGCAAGCGCTCTCCTGAGCCCACTGCCAAGCTCCTCTGCGGCAAGGCCGAGGAGAGCGTAAAAGCGCTACTAGGAGTAACACGTAAGTCCCGGAACTTAAAGGGGACTTACGTGCAAGAAATCAAGGACGCTTCCGACTCGCTCCTAGAGATTGTCTGCACCCTGGCGTCTAGGAAAACCTCCGAGGAGGTGCGTCGGCTTCAAGCCGACAACAAGAGACTCCAGAGTCAGCTGGACGCCATGGAGGGTGAGATGAAGGCCCTTCGTCGGGCCTTCTCAGAGCGGGGGCTTGAGCGCCCTAGGGGCCGTGGTGTGGTTGCGGCCCCCACGATTGTGGAGGACGCCGAACCGGAGGCCGTCGACTCCGGTTCGGCGTCCGATTCTGGAGGAGGAACTGCCGGCGGTCCAACCGGCCAGGGCCGCACCCGCTGAGGGAATCTCTAAGAGGGAATTCTTGGAGAGTATTGAATTCCTTCAGCGGGAGTTGCTGGCCCAAGTAGGCACAATGGTTTCGGCCCGACTAGAGGGCCTCGAAGTAGATGGGCGCCTAATGCCGGCCCCAATTCGCAGGCCACCGTTGGCGTCAGATTGCGCGAGGCAGTCGCAGCCGCAGCCCCAACCGCAGCGGCCAGTGAAAACGGCGGTGGTCAATACCACTCTTGCCCCACCGGCCAATATGCCGAAAGAGGCAAGAGTGGTAAGAAAGAAGTCTGCGACGGTCCCTTCTACCTCTGGGGTTGCGGTAATCACGGCAGCGGTCGAGGATCCCTGGACCGTTGTCGCCAAGCGGGGCCGGAAAAAGCCGGCAGTGGACGAGACGGTGCCCAAAAGGGCCACCGTGGCGCAGAAGGTGCCAAAGCTGCCCAAGATACCGCGTTCCCTAGCGGTGGTGCTGGCCCTCAAACCGGAAGCGGTGGCGAAGGGTCTCACCTATAGTGAGGCCATCGCCAAGGCCAAAGCTTCCGTCAGCCTCGGCGCCCTAGGCATAGGGCCCGCCAAGTTCCGGACAGGGATTACCGGCGCTCGAATAATAGAGCTTCCGAAGGAGACATCCCCGTCCCAGGCTGACACGCTGGCGGAGAAGTTAGGGGAAGCCCTGGGGGACGCGGCAAAAGTTACGCGTCCCGTCAAAACAGCGGACATTCGGGTCGTTGGCATCGACGACTCGGTGACCGCCGAGGAGCTGGGCCAAATTTTGGCGCGAGCCGGAGAGTGCCCGGCCCACCACATAAAAGTGGGCCGCGTGCATACGGGAGTGCGGGGTGTCGGGGCGGCTTTCGCCTCCGTACCCGTGGAGGCGGCGAAGCGCTTGGCTGCTGCCGAGCGCCTTGAAGTTGGATGGAGTTCTGCCTCCATCCAACTTCTGGAACAAAAGCCCATGCGGTGCTTCCGCTGCATGGGCATGGGGCATCCCATACAGCGGTGCCCCTCCGCCAAGGACCGCAGCGAACTTTGTTTCCGCTGCGGATCTGAAGGGCACAAGGCGATGGACTGCACAGCGCCGCTAAACTGCGCCGTCTGTGCAGCTGCGAAGCAATCGGCCACCCACCGCATGGGGGGTATTAATTGTAACCCCCCGCTGGTCAGGGGCCGTTTGGCCCCAGTTAAAGTGACCGTAGCCCCGAGGAATCCGGCACCGGCACCACAGGAAGCACCGGCCGCGGCAATGACCCAGGAGGAGCCCATGGAAACCAGTAATGTTTAGTGGTCCCATAAAGCTCCTCCAGGCAAATATAAACCATTGCGCCGCGGCACAGGACCTCCTATGTCAAACCGCGGCGCAGTGGGGTGTGGGTTTGGCGATTGTGTCGGAACCGTATTACGTTCCGCCGCAGTCGCCTAACTGGTTGGTAGCGGCAGGTGGTTCCGCCGCCTTAATGCGGGCGGCGCGTGGCACAGCCCCCTCTCTCATTTTAAGAGAGAGGGGTACTGGCTACGTTGCCGCCATGTGGGGGGGATTATTGGTTGTTTCAACCTATTTCTCCCCCAATCGCAGCCGGGCGGACTTCACAGTCTTCCTGGCTGCGCTAGAGGGGGTCGTCCGCAGGACGGCCCCGGTACCGGTGCTAGTTGCGGGGGACTTCAATGCGTGGTCAACCGCGTGGGGGTCCTCCCGCAATAGTGCGAGGGGTGGAGATCTGGAGTCCTGGGTTCTGTCTCTGGGGCTCCAGATTTTGAATAGGGGCTCCACCCCTACCTGCGTCCGGGTGCAAGGCACGTCCGTGGTGGATGTGACCTTCGCTACCCCCTCCCTCGCCCGTCGAATCAACGACTGGCGAGTGGAGGAAGATGTGGAAACTCTATCGGACCACCTGTACGTCCGATACGAGGTCTCCGTGGCATCCCAAGGGGCCCCGAACCGCAGGGGCTCCGCGGTGAGCTCGTTCCCTCGATGGGCGCTCACCAAGCTCCGCCCGGATGTGGCGGAGGAGGCGGCAATGGTGCGGGCGTGGGCAGAAGTGCCGCCACACCTTGCCGGGGATGTCAACGGCATGGCGGAGCTCTTCGCAGACGACATGAAAGTCGTCTGCCAAGCCGCCATGCCTAGGGCGCAGGCCTGCCCCGAAAGGGGGCAGGTGTACTGGTGGACGCAGGAGATTGCGGACCTGCGTACCACCAGCATGAGGGCCAGGCGCGCCTACGTGCGGTGTCGTAGGCGCGCCAGAACTACATCCGACGAGGAAGCTGAACTTCGTCGGGTGTATGCGGCAGCCAAGAAGGCCCTGCGGAACGAAATCTGCAGGGCCAAAGAGGAGTCCAGGGAGTCGTTTATACGGCTCCTGGACAACGATCCGTGGGGGCGTCCGTACCGGGTGGTGAGGGGGAAATTCAAATCTTCCGCTCCCTCTACTTCCGCTATGGACAGGGGGCTGTTGGATCGGGTGTTGGGGACTCTATTCCCCGATCCCGGTCCGTTCCAGCCCCCCAGAATGGTCCCCCTGGACATTCCTCCGGTGGAGGTGGCTGCCGCCATTCCTCCCGTGTGGAACGTGGAATTCGACACGGTGAGGGACCGGTTCCGGCGCAAAAGCAAGGCGCCGGGACCGGACGGTGTCCCTAGCAAGGTTTTGGCCCTCGCCCTGGGACACCTCGAGGAGCGGTTCCGGGCGGTGCTTGACTTATGTATCGCCTCGGGCCGCTTCCCCAGTCGATGGAAAGCGGGCAGACTCTGCCTGTTGAGGAAGGAGAGTCGCCCAGCGGATTCACCGACTGGGTATCGGCCGGTGGTGCTGCTCGACGAGGCTGGGAAGTTTTTCGAGAAGATTCTCGCTTTCCGCATCGTCGAGCACCTAGAGGACCGGGGGCCGGACTTGGCGGAAAACCAGTTCGGCTTCCGCACCGGCCGGTCCACGGTGGATGCGGTGGCCCTCCTCAAGGGGTGGACTGAGGAGGCCACAGCTCGTGGGGACACTGTTGTTGCGGTGTCTCTTGACATCCGCAACGCATTCAACAGCCTGCCCCACGAGTGTATAAAGGAGGCACTCCGCTTCCACCGGGTGCCTCCGTACCTCCGCGCCCTCGTGGAGGATTACCTGCAAGGCAGGTCCATCCTCTACGAGGGGCCGGATGGGGGCGTTCACACGTGGACAATGGCGGCGGGTGTGCCCCAGGGTTCCGTACTAGGTCCTCTGTTATGGAACCTGGGGTACAACTGGGTTCTGCGAGGCGACCTTCTGCCACGAACGAAGGTCGTCTGCTTCGCCGACGACACGCTCGTCGCGGCGAGAGCAAAAACGGGGGAGGAGGCGGCCCACCTTGCATCGGTCGGCGCCTCACTGGTCGTCCGACGCATCCGCCTCCTGGGCCTGGACGTGGCCCTCGACAAAACAAGGGCCATGTTATTCCACGCCCCCCGTCGCAGGATCCCACCGGGGCTCCGCGTCCGAGTGGAGAGGGTCCGTATACCGGTCGAGGCGCACTTTAAGTACCTCGGCCTGGTTCTGGACCCCCGATGGAGTTTCGAGGAGCATTTTAAGCTCCTCGCTCCACGGCTGTGCGCCGCTGCAGCCGCACTTGGACGGGTCCTCCCTAATGTGGGAGGTCCAGGATCGGCGTGCCGTCGACTGTATCACGGGGTAATACGGTCGATGGCACTCTATGGAGCCCCGGTATGGGCAGAGTGCCTCTCCTCCCGAACGGTGGCCCTCTTGCGACGTCCGCAGAGGGTCATAGCGACCCGGGCCGTGCGAGCTTATCGCACGGTCAGTCACGGCGCGGCCTGCGTTCTAGCGGGCCAAACGCCGTGGCATGTCGTCGCGGAGGTGTATCGACATCGGGTTGCTACTCGTGAACGGGGGGGACGATCCGCTCCACAGGAAGTGGAGCGGATTCGTACCCTGGCGCAGAGGGAGGCTCTGCGTCAGTGGGGTGTGGCACTCGCCTCCCCAGCTGCCGGCCACCGGACGATCGACGCGATCCGTCCGGTGTTGGAGGAGTGGGTTGGGCGCCGGCAGGGCAGCCTCACGTTCCGCATGGTGCAGGTACTGACCGGGCATGGCTGCTTCGGTCACTACCTGCACCGAGTCGCGCGTCGGGAGGAAACGCCGCGGTGTCACCACTGCGACGCTCCCGACGATACTGCCGAGCACACCTTGTTGGTGTGCCCGGCCTGGCGACCCCAGCGCAGCGAACTTAACGCTGCGCTGGGAGGCGGAGACTTCTCGCTGCCGAGCATGGTCGTGGCCATGCTCCGCGGCGAGGCGGAATGGGAGGCTGTGGCCTCCTTCTGCGAAGAAGTAATTTCGCAGAAGGAGGCTGCGGAGAGGGAGCGGGAGGAAGATCCCCAAGCCGCTCCCCTCCGCCGCAGACGGATAGGCAGGCGAAGGCGGGCATTCGCGCAAGCAATGCCCGTCTAATGACCCTGCCGTGGAGGCCTGCGTGCATGGTTGGCCCCGTGCACGCCGCCGTAAGGCCCTCCGTCTGGGGATTGTTCTGGTGTTCTCGGGCAATCCCCCCTCGGCGATAGCCCGACCGGTGGTCGGGCTTGCCCGGGCGCGCTGGTAGTGGTAGTCGCAGTGTGGACCTTACCATGCGCGCCCACACGGGCAGGGAGAACACCGGGGGGTTTTAGTGGGTCGGCCTGGAACTTCGCCGGGCCAGCCCCACACACGCCTGCCGTCTAGCCAACGGCGGGTACGGTGCGCTTACGCATTTCCCACCGACAAAAAAAAAAAAAAAAAAAAAAGGTTTCTCTACATTCGTTTTATTTACCTTATTGAAATATCGGACGATTTGAAGGGAGATGCGTTCCTATTCGTGAGCAAGTCTAATTATTGTACCACTGTTTACAGATCTGAAAAAACAACATGTACTATTTAGCCTACTGTGCTTTCGTGTTTGCTCACTTTGTTGGATAAAAAAGCCACATGAAAAACATTTTATTCAATCATAGAAGTGACACAGGCAGTTGTAACAATAATAATAAAACATCTCGTTATTTTTAATTATGTTGTGACACTGTTTTACAAAGTCCTCATTGAAACCATGTCTGCTTTGTAATAACAAAGCAGATGAATTCACATTGACTGTCGACAGTCAAGGCAGTCTGAGCTACATAGGAGGACAACCACAATTTTCTGTAGCATTTTCCTTTAGTGGCATTTTCCATCATCCATAAAAGGAATAAGGGGTTGTGATTGTTGTAATGATTGTTAATAACATAGACTAAAAAATAAATGTACTTTATTCATGTTTTGTTACATTAGTCTGTGATGCTCATTAATAAAAGCTCTCTCTTGAATTTATGTCTTTTGCAATTTTATAATCCTTTACTTAGATAAATATTAAATAACATGGCGCTGCGTAACTAAGTGAAATTGAGTATATTAGGAGTAATAATAAGATAAGAATAATTATTAATAATGGATCTAATGGATAAACCTGAAAAATTATCTCTTAGCAGTGAGACTGGTCAATGCAACAAAACCACATGGCTACTATTTCTACAAAAATTTCAAATATATTTAAATGTTTTGGAAATAAAGTCTGTAAAAATTGAAGATAATAATAAAGTAACATTATTCTTGAATTGTGTCGATGATGAGACACTTAAAATTATAAACACCTTTAATATTAACCTCCAAACGGTGTCGTTTGAAGTACTATGCAATAAAATAAGTGAATATGTTAAACAAGGATCCAATGAGATTTACGAACGGTTCTGCTTTTTCAATATCATTCAAGAAGAAAACCAACCTATTGACAACTTCATGAGTAATTTAAAAACTCAGGTGGAGAATTGCAATTTTGGTAATCAAAAGGAATCCCTTTTGAGAGACCGGTTAGTTCTTGGTATAAGAAATAAGACATTACAAAGCATAATGCTGAGGGAACCACACTTAACTTGGAAAAAGGCTGCTGAAATGGCCAAACAGGCAGAAATACATGAAAAGCATTTAAAAGATATTCAAAAACAAGAAAATGTTGTATGTGAAGTGACCCAATTTAATAAAATGAAATACAAATGCAAGAAATGTGGGTATGAACATAAGCCAAGAATGTGTCCGGCTTTTGGGAAGCAGTGCAAGTTGTGCGGAAAACTAAATCATTTTTCAATTGGTTGTTTTAAAAATAAAAGTATAATTAGAAAAGTTAACGAAGTCAATGCAGAAAATAATGAATTTAACTTTGAGGAAAGGTATGTTTTTGTAGATTTGTTAAGTTAAGATTTTAAAAAGTGGAGTGAAGAGCTAATTATTAATAATAATAAAATAAGTTTTAAAATAGACACAGGGTCTGAGGTCAATTTAATAACAATACCTGATTTGGAAAAATGTGGTGTAAATAAAGATTTAATAAAACCTTGTAATGTAATACTTGTTGCTTATGGTGGATTTAAGATGAAAAGTTGTGGATCCGTAGTGCTAACATGTCAGTTTCAACAACAAATAGTCAATCTAGAGTTTTTGCTAGTTAATAATAATTGTATTTCTTTACTAGGGCTGAAAGGCTGTCACATATTAGGTTTAATAAAAAATGTTAACACTTTATTAATAAAAGATGAGAAAAATAGTTTTATCAGAAAATATACTGATTTGTTTCAGGGAGTAGGATGCTGCCCAATCGAATACAGTATACAAGTTGATCAGGACTCTGAAGGTATAATTTGCCCACCTAGACGTATACCAATTTCCTTATCAACTAAATTAAAAAATAAGTTATGTGAATTGAAAAAATTAGGCATAATCGAAAAAGTTGAACGACCTATCAAATGGGCAAGCAATATTACTGTTGTGGAAAAGCCAGATGGTTCTTTACGGATCTGCTTAGATCCTGTTCATTTAAATAAAGTCATAAAAAGGGACTATGAGTTGATACCTACATATAATGATATTAGGGCTTTGTTAAGTAATAAGAAAATATTCACATTGTTAGATTTGAAAGATGGCTTTTTTAATATTCCCCTTGATGTTAAATCTAGTGATCTTTGTACCTTCAGTACTCCTTTTGGGTATTATAAGTTTTTGAGGCTTCCCTTTGGTCTGTCTTGTTCACCTGAGTATTTTCAAAAAACCATGAAAATGATATTTGGAGACATAGAAAACGTTATTATTTACTACGATGACTTAGTTTTAGCCACGGAAACCATGGAAAATCATGATAAGGCATTAAAAATTATAATGGATCGAGCTAAAAAATATAATTTAAAATTTAATGTTAAGAAGCTACAATTTAAGCAAAGTTCTATTAAGTATTTAGGTCACATATTTTCAGACAAAGGTGTACAAGTTGATCCCGATAGGGTAGCTGCAATAAAAAAATTAAAAGTTCCTGTAAATGTAAAAGAACTACAGTCTATAATGGGTATGATTAACTATCTTAGAGATTTCATTCCAAATCTTTCAATTATTACTGAACCTTTAAGGCAATTATTAAAAAAGGAAAATTCATTTGTATGGACAGAATATCACACAGATAACTTTAATAAGATAAAAAACCTAATTTGTAATTCTCCTATTTTAACAAATTTTGATGCAAATAAAGAAATTATTTTGCAATGTGATGCATCAAAATTTGGCCTAGGGTGTTGCTTACTTCAAAATAATAAACCTGTGGCATTTGCTTCAAGATCGCTTAATGATTCTGAAGTAAACTATTCTCAAATTGAGAAAGAACTCTTAAGCATTGTATTTGCATGTCGTAAATTTCACAATTACATATATGGGTACTCATTCACTGTATTGACAGATCATAAACCACTGGTAAGACTACTTGATAAAGACTTGCATAAAATTGCTTCAGATAGGTTACAAAAAATGAAGATGAAACTTTTTAAGTATAAAATTCATTTAAAATATATTCCTGGGAAATTTATGTTTATAGCAGATCTGTTGTCAAGAAATTTTGAAAATAATCGTTTTCATAATGAACTAAATATAGCAGGAACTATACATAGCGTAGAACAATTTGATTTAATTGATTCATTAAAATTAGCTCAACAAACAGAGTTGGATCCAGTTTTAAAAATTGTTAAAGATTATTGCCAAAATAAATGGCCAGCTGATCACAGAAAAATCCCAGACAATTTAAAACATTATTGGAATATAAGAAATGATTTGTACTGTGAAAATGGTGTACTATTTTATAATAATAAAATTATAATTCCTAATACTTTACAATTGAAAATTTTGAAACTATTACATGAAGGACATATGGGGATAACAAAAACTAAACTTAAAGCTAGGCAAATGGTCTATTGGTGTGGAATAAATAAATCAATAGAAAATTATGTATCACAGTGTCATATTTGTGAAAAATATAGTGTAAGTAAAATAAAAGAACCGTTAATTCCTCATGAAATACCATGTCTGCCATTTCAAAAAATAGGTGTTGATATATGTACATATAGTGGAATAGATTATTTAGTGGTTATTGATTATTTATCTAAGTGGATTGAAATTAAAAAACTTAAATCTAAGGATAGCTTAAATTTAATAATAGTTTTGAAAAATATATTTGCAACACATGGTATACCACAAGTAATGGTGGCTGATAATATGCCTTTTAACTCTGATACATTTCGTAAATTTTCACAACAGTGGAATTTTTTAATTGTAACAAGTAGTCCGCATTATCCTAAATCCAATGGAATGGCAGAGAAGGCTGTTCATATTGCTAAAAGTTTGATTAAAAAATCATTAGAGGACAGAAGTGATTTAGAAAGTGCTTTGTTAAGTTATAGGACAACACCAATACCTCATTTGAATTACTCCCCAGCAGAAATTTTAATGAGTCGCAAATTAAGATCGAAAGTGCCTATTGCATTTTGTCAGTTAAAACCACAATGTATAACAAATACAATGGATAGTGTAGAAAAACATCAAAATGAATATAAGAAATATTATGATAAATCATGTGTTCAAGAAAAAACTTATAATGCTAATGATAAGATTTTGATTCAAAAAGGAAAGGAATGGGTGCCTGCTTTAGTTATAGATAAGCATCACATGCCTAGGTCTTACATTGTAAAGGATTTGACTACGGATAATATTGTTAGAAGGAATAGTATACACATAAGGAAGCGTAGTAGCCCACAAAATATAGTATTTAAGAGAGAATACCAGAATGAAAACCTGTATAGTAATAATGATAATGAATCTAGAATAGTAAGCAGTAACCATAATAATGTAATAGATGAGGGGAATATGAGACAGACTAATGAAGGAAGACCTAAAAGACAAATAAGATTACCTAGTAGATTGAATGATTATATATTAGAGTAATAATGCTATTATATGTAAACATTGACTGATTAAATAGAATTTAAAACTATAAGTTTGTTACATAGGTATGTGATTAATTCCTTAATTTCTAAAGAGGGAAGATGTTGTAATGATTGTTAATAACATAGACTAAAAAATAAATGTACTTTATTCATGTTTTGTTACATTAGTCTGTGATGCTCATTAATAAAAGCTCTCTCTTGAATTTATGTCTTTTGCAATTTTATAATCCTTTACTTAGATAAATATTAAATAACAGTGATATTCTCAAACTGACACTACACTACGTAAATAAATCAAATAAGTAATATAAAGTAGTAGTAAAATATTATATAAGCCAAAAAAATTCATTACCGAGAAATAAGTCTAGACTTCTAATAGCATTGCTGTAACATACGTCTGCAGGCAGAATAAACTCATTCGCCTGCCTCTCGCATATAAATTGGCAGACGAGCCTGCTGATAGTATCGAAGCGGGCAGCGAGTTAATAGGCCCTCATTACCGTGATACCGCCGGCTCATTCTGATTCAGACGGGGAATATTTCCTTGTCTCGAGGTGTATCTTTCTAAGCCTATGCCGATAAATGTGTATGCTAGCAAGATTTATGGGCAAAACATAGCTTGCCTAATAGACTATCTTCGAATGTTCTTCTGGTGTTTTTATTATCATTCTTACGTTAGAAACTCAAATTTTAGTACGGCTTTCGGACATTTAGAAGTGGGATAGATAGTTCGTCTGACGTTGAAACTTTGCAGGTAGCTGCAAGTGCTTATATTACATGTACTATAAGCGACTATAGCTTACCAGTTTTTTATATACCTACAATAATCAACAAAGTTGGCAAACAAGCAGGTGGGCAGCTTGCTGCTGCTGTTATAAAAAACTATGATTGTGTTTGTAAAAATCTATATTACGCAAAAACCAAATAATATTGTCATTAACCCTAGAACCGTATGTATATCAGATTTTTTAATGGTATCCCGGGGTACAGGTGTACCCCGATGAAAAAAATATAAAAGAAGATAATCTGTCCTGAACGTCTTTGGTACCTATATAGCTAGACAGAAGGAACACTTTCAGATTTTGAATAAAATTGAATTAGATATACTCAATATTAGGTATACCCAATATTTTTTAAAGAGGAAAGTTGTCATAGTTCGGTACTAAAATCCCTATTCCAAATGAAGTCTAATCAAATCAAAAGCAAGACACCTTAAGTAAGTGCGTCTATTGACTATGAACAATCAAAATCTTATAGACCCATAAGTTTGTCGTCCTTCCTACTGAAAACACTAGAAAAACTAGTTGATAGGCACCTTCGTGATGGGCCACTCGGGAAGCGACCCCTGCATCATATGCAATGTGCTTATCAGGCAGGTAAGTCAACGGATACTGTTTTACATCTGGTTGCAGACAGAATCGAGAATGCTTTAGACTCAAAGGGGTTATGTCTGGGAGCCTTTCTTGATGTAGAAGGCGCCTTTGACAAGACCACCTTTGAGTCTATTAATAAGGCAGCACAGAAACACGACATCAGCAAAATCATCACTAGATGGGTAGACTATATGCTTAAAGGCAGAACTATCACTGCTGACGTCATGGGTGAGTCAATGAGTGCCAGGGTAAGAAGAGGATGCCCGCCAGGAGGCGTGCTCTCACCACTATTGTGGAGCCTAGTGGTGGATTCATTGATCTCACAACTGAATGAAGGGCCATTTCGCACAGTAGGCTATGCGGATGACTTGGCCATCTTGATTAATGGAAAAGTACCGAGTGTAGTATCCGGCTTAATGCAGGAAGCACTGCGCAAGGTAGAGAGATGGTGTGAGGAAACACATCTAACCATTAATCCCAACAAAACGATGGTTATAACATTCACGAGGAAAAGGAAACTCAGTGATATGAGGAACCTTTTTCTGTACGGTAAAAAACTACCATGGTCCACAGAGGTTAAATATCTGGGAGTAGTACTTGATAAAGTACTTACGTGGAAGTACTTTATCATGTAGCATGTAGAAGATACTCTAATAAAGGCACAAAGAGCTCTTTAATATGTGTCGATCTACCTTCGCGAGAACCTGGGGTCTTAAACCGAGGATACTTTACTGGATATATAAAATCATGGTACTTCCCATTATAACATATGGAAGTATTGTCTGGTGGCCAAGGACAAACCTAACCACATGCAAAACGGCACTAAATAAGATTCAGAGACTTGCCTGTATGGCAATCACTGGTGCTTTCAGAACCACTCCAACGGCAGCCATGGAAAGATTTTTGGATCTCACACCGCTGCACATTGTCATACGTAGTGAAGCAAAGAAAGCACTCCACAGACTACAGACTGTACATCTGTGGAATGCAACTAAGCCCCACACGAGACACACAGCACTTGGCAAAGAAGAAGGGGATTGGCTACTGAAAATGGTCGCTGACAGGATGATAGCCAGGTACATCTTTAGGAGGTCATTCAGTATACAAGTCCCAAAAAGGGAGGACTGGAACAAAGGACTAGCGCCTCCTGATAGGAATAGCATGATTTGGTACACAGACGGTTCCAAAATGGACACTGGTACAGGTGCAGGAATTTATTCCAAAGGCTTTGAAGCTAGTATTAGCATGGGCAAGCTTGCTACAGTTTTTTAAGCAGAAATGTATGCAATCCTTGCCTGAGCGCATGAAAACATTGATAAAAGGCGCAATGGACTCAACATATACATCTTCAGCGATAACAAGCTGCGCTAAAGGCACTGATGTCATATAAAGTGCACTCTAAACTGGTCCAGAATACCATCAATGTACTAAACAAGCTTGCGAAAAAAAATACAGTACATCTGATATGGATTCCAGGACATGAGGGTTTGTATGGAAACGAGAAGGCCGATAGTCTCGCGAGACAAGGATCGGAAACCAACTTTGTGGGTCCGGAAACTTTTGCGAGTCTGGCACACTGTTCAGTGAACTCTGTCATCAGAGAAAGTCAAGCAAAGAGAAGACACCAAAATGAATGGGTTGCTCAGAAAGGAATGACGCACACCAAGCGGTTCATGGGCCTGAATAACTTCAACAAATTCACAATGAATTCAGGCAGAATGCAAATCCGACTCTTGTTGGGTGCTCTGACTAGCCACTTTGGCACTAATTGTATGCTTGCAAAAATGGGTCTGAGCAACACAGAGACCTGTAGGGCCTGCAATGAGGGAGAGGAAAGCATGGAACACATTTTGTGCCTCTGCGATTCCCTTTCTCTTAGGAGAATGAGTCTCTTTGGGATCGGATATCCCAAGCCCGAAGACTTCAAGGTTACCCCCCCTGGACCAGTTGTGAGACTCATGAGTGAACTCAATTGGTCCATAAATGGTGATAGCAATCAATGAATGTAGTAATTGGGGAACTACAAATAAGATAAGTGCGTCTATTGACTTGGTTATTGGCAACATAGGTATCATTTAAAATTTAAAATAATGTAGTTTTGATACCTACTTGATGATATAAACCAAAAACTCATAAATAATAATATAATACCTACAACATCACAGTTTTATATTGAAGTTGGGCCCAATTTTTTTTTCTTTTTAGTTAAGTTAATACATGCGTATTAGAATTTGAGCCAAGGCAAACACCAGCATAGCTTTAAATAAAACGTCTTTTGCTCTAAACAGCTTTGCAAAATTATTTCTGAACTCCTAATCTACCAGAAACCTTCCATAATCAGCTCAGTACATGACATGGGCAGGTACAGCTTTCAGCGAAAGTTTAAGGCTTATCTGTTGGCGCTTCAAAGACCATCTGAATAAACCAGCACTAACTTACTATACCCACTTATTATATACTAGCTTCTGCCCGCGACTTCTTCCGCGTGGAATAGTTACTTTGGGCTAACGCTAACTTTAACCCGCGACTTCGTGTATATAGGTGAGTAAGTACTGGGTCTTATAATCTTATATCTACATGATATAAGATTATAAGATTGTAGGTTATTCTCAAAAAAACTAAACTAATGTATTACTTCTGCGTACACTATATTTTTAGTTTTGTTTTCTTCCGGCAGAAGTAGATAGCTAACTGGGGCCACAGCCCTTCCCCCTCATGACTGCCCGCCGGCCTTGCACATTGTGCGCGCAGTACTCGATCATTATTTTGCTGTGATGTTATTTTAAAACTGCGATATCTCCTAAGATATTCATTTAAATCGAATGATGTAAAGGGCAATTTTGTTTTAAATTGAATACTTGTGATGAATAACGTATTTATTTAGATAAAGATGAATATCATGTTTATAAAAACACCTTCGCATTTAATGCATTATTTTAGAACAATTTGGTTAGCATAAAAAAGGTTATAGTGAGCTAACCTTAAAAGATAGACATATTCTGTCGCGGAATTTTTTTTAGAATAATTCTGTCATACATGATTTTTGCGAAACTTTAACCGTTTAAGCAGCGCACGCAGCGGAAGCTCTCAAATGGAAAAGAAATCCTTCGATTTTGAAACATTCTTCATTGGTGCTCCGCTCCTATTAGTCTTAGCGTAATAATATTTAGCCTATAGCCTTCCTCGATAAATGGGTTATCTAACACTGAAAAAATTTTTCAAGTCGGACCAGTAGTTCCTGAGATTAGCGCGTCCAAGCAAGCAAACAAACAAACAAACTCTTCAGTTTTATAATATTAGTAAGTATAGAAGTATAGATTTCAGTATTTTAATCATATTAAATTATGTGTAGCTAGCTATGTTTTGTATAATTGTTTATTTTTCTGATTAGGCATTCGCATAACTATTTACAGTATAAGTAAGTTTTTTTGTTATTTTCTGGTATTTATTATAGACAATTCGTGTGCATATTTATTTAAACAATTATTGTATGTATTTTGTTTAGCGTTCCGTGGGTCACACACGGCACTGGCTGAAAACCAGCGCTGCAGGTTGAACCTCAGCAAATGCTGAGCCAGTGTCCGATTCGCCGGCGCAGGGACACTCCTCAATTATTATCTCTTTTTTTATTGTTTAATGTTGACTTTTCTTCTCTGTCTCTAAACCTATAATTAGTGTGTGTATGTGTCTTTTGTGCCGTGAATAAATGTCTTCTTTCTTTCTTTCTTCCACACGCAAATACCTGAATATCTTAAGAAAAGTCATGAAACACGTTGGACATGCCTATGAAATTTAAGGATATCCCTCTATTTGCCCGGCATTCCATCATCAGATCATGACAAAGTAACAATGAGACTATTTCCGGAGTGTACTATTTCGATTAAAAAAGAATGTTGAAAATCGGTCCACAAATGGCGGAGTAATAGGTGAACATGTACATAAAAAAGAAAAAAAAAAGATAGATACAGTCGAACATAGAACCTCTACGAACTCCTTCTTTTTCGAAGTCGGTTAAAAATATCACCATAAGGTTAAAAATATCACCATAAGATAGGAGTTCTAAAACATATAAAGACAAAAATCTTCCAAATACGCCAAAAAATCGTTCATTCTATAGCATTTATTGTCTAAAATGTGAACAAATGTTTTTAAAGAGCCTTCTATTGGATTAACGAGTATGTTGATAAACAATATAAAATCTATATAAAAAAATCAAATAAACAAAATATAATCATTGAAGGTACCTTGGGGTACTTTTGTACCCCATTAGCAGTCTGTTGCGTCTAATAATTGCTGAGGTATCTGTGCGTTTCCCATCCCAGATAAACTCACAGGCGTGCGAAATCAACCGCTGCCTATTAAAGAGTTACGAACGATTTTTATCTTTTTTATTTTTCTTGTACCCCAGGGTACGGTTCCAGGGTTAAATATATAATAATACGTCTACAGAAAATTTGAAAGCTCTCACGATATGATCACAAAATTATTTCTCCATCAGATATCAGCGATTCCAGGGGCCTTTGTGCTTTGAACGCAGCTCATTCAGGCTCATATCGCGAGGTCACAATCTTTATCAGTTGCCTGGCAGGAGACAAGCACTTAGAAACCTTTAAGGCTTACTTCAGAGAGGTTACGCTTCAAAGCTTCCGTGTAGTTAATAGTACTTTTCTTCCAACTACTCATCAATTTTACTCTTAATCACTGGAAAACGCAACACTAAGTAATACATTACTACTCTAGGAAACTCGAGAGCAGTAATGCTGTAGGAAATTTCATTAATAACCTGTTCAACATTAATCCTCCGTTGTGTTTTTTTTTTAATTTAACATAATAATACGATAAGTCATAAGAAGATTCATACCACATAATATATAATTAATTTTTATTTTTAATCTTTTTAATGAATGAAATCTTTTTAACTTGATAATGCGTAAATATTGTATTTAAAAAAACTAACCTTTAACTCCTAAGGATCCTTCTATCATCAGCTCGGTTCATGATTACCAAACACAAATCGTGAATAGCTTCGGAAAAATTAATGTTTTTTCCGACGTTCGACGTACCTATAAAATGTAAGGGTTTCCCTCGATTTTCATGGGATCCCATCATCAGATCCTGACTTTGGTGCCTTCGGACCATCCTAGGAGTAAACTCTATCGAATGCAAAAATAATTTTGAAAATGGGTCTGTAATTGGCGGCATAATCGCGTAATATACAAAAAACATACGCATCGAATTGAGAACCTCCTCTTTTTTTAAGTCGGTGAAAATGGTAGACGGAAAGAATGCTTTAAACGGCCTAAAGATGGCAGATACATTTTGTATATTGATGGAAAATTGAACTATGACCATGTTGTCCTAAACAGGTCTAGACAGAGGCGGATCTTTAAGAGCCCAGCTCATTAACTTTGCCCACCCATCTTAGCCTCGACCGACGCAGGATCCCTTTACAATCCTTATCGCCCCCAAGCCAGTGTTTACAAAAATAGATGGTTAGCTTTGATCCGAATGAAATGCGTCCGCAACCCTCGTCTGCCGATACACGATATTGCGCTCATGCTTTATTCATAAGTCGATTTTGTGTTTGTCTAAATTTGACGCGTCATAGTTCACCGCGGTCGGGGCTCTGCCAAAAAACTTCGCTTGACGGGCTACTATCTAAGCCTGTAAGCGAACTTCCAAAATGTAGATCGTTGCACAACGCTGCGAACGCCTACAGTCTTTAATGGCACGGTGATAACACGCGGCAATGGAAGTTGGATAACGTATTCGAAATTTAATATAAAGCTTAGATGGTGAGCCTGTTCGCGATACGCCGCTAGGATGCTGTTTAATTTTATTGTGTGTCTTTTAGTTTCCAAGTTTAATATTACGGTCATGAAAAACGACATTTTCTGTTGTCAGTGTAGCTGTAGTTTATTGTTCAGTTTTGCTCACCCTTTGGCGGATTGGTTTGCTTAAAATTATACAAATTTCGCTTCTGGGGCATAATGGACACCGAGTACAAAATATTTTATAATAACACCGAGTGCTTATTATGCAAGAGCACATTATAAAAACCTTAATACGAGGCGACTAAATCTACTTTGTTAATTACTGCAAGAAAAAGTGTAAGTAAAATGTATGAACATATATTTTATTGTTAAAATATCAAGGAAAATTCAAGACTATTCAAAACAAAGGTTCAGTCAGACAGCGGGCGTGGCGGGACGGCGACGGGGCGTCGGCGCGATATAAGCAGTTGTAATGTATTAGTTATTATGAAAGACGTCACACAGCGCCGTCCCTGAAGGTTCAGTCAGACAGCGGGCGGGGCGGGACGGCGACGGGGCGGTGACGCGGCGTGGACGTCACATAGCCGATTGGGCGTCGACGCCGACGCCCCGCCGTCAGTGTGAACACGAAGGTGAAAACTCATAGAACACAACGCGTAATGCGCCGCCCGCCGCCGCCACGCCGACGCCGGCTCACGCCCGCCTGTTGTATTCACGCCGGGCGGGGCGTCGGCGGGACGTGACACGCCGGGCGGGACGGCGCCGTGTGACGTCTTTCATAATAACTAATACATTACAACTATAACACCCCTCTTTTTCCGTCGGGGGTATAAACAGTACAGTAATAATAGATTGCTACCCAAGGGACAAAAAGAACTGGAAAGGAAGCTGAGTATTTCCCTCGACCATCCCCAGCACTTTAAATATAAAGAATATTAAAACTTGATTAGTTAAAAAGAATGTCATGAATTAATTTTATACGTAAATAATTAGCACTTGATAGAACAACTGAAAAACGAATTGCCGTTTTCCCGCCTTTTCATGTTTTTTTTTCTGTGGAAATTACCAGCTATTATTTTTATCTAGCAGCCCAACTCTATGTATATTAAGTAATAATTTTGTGAATTAATTATAAGTTGATAACTATATTTTAATGTATATTTCATTAAAAGGTCAAATATAAATGTGGTTAAAAAGAAAATTTCGATATGGCTGAATGGAAATATTAAAATAAAATGTGTTTTTTTTTTATAATTTGACAACAGGGAAAATCGTTTCCCCGGGAGGGATATACTTCGTCCCTCTATTCAGATAATTTCAAGCGCACTTTCGGAGCACGAGAAATGAAAAGTTTCTTTATTGTACAGTTCTAGTACAAACAGTGAAAAAAAAGTATCTTTATTGCATATTCGTTCGAAATTTAGAAATTATTATTTTTGGTATCGATCGAACGGTATTGAAAAATCGTCGCTATGCGAGTGTTGCCGTCGTGTGGAATCCCATGCGACGAATGCGATATTGAACGAGCATTTCAATAATAATTCGCATAAGGTCCATATGAATGCTCAATGTAGTATAATAAATGTGAAATTCTCACAGCAAGTACTTAAAATTTAAATAGCTTAGACTATCTTTAAAATCATTGATGAGACTATATAAAACATATTTCCTTCATGTCACATTACGATGCAACGTATGTATAATATTATTATGTACCCGATTGATTTTATTTCATGCAGAACAACCCACATTACTAGGGAAAAATCCATTCAACACAATTTTCGAACAACGAATCAAAAGCAACCCAAAAATAATTGTGCGCCTCAGAATTACAAAACACTTTCCAGTCTATAGAGCAGGGCGCGCATACAAAGAACCAATTTCACGGAATCACCCATGACTTAAACGAGCGATGGGAAGAGGCAAAACTGTAAATGCTCCGAAACATAAAAAGGGCTCGCATCAAAATTCACTTCCGCAGCGACTCGGCGTCTTATTTTTGAATCACTCGGCTTAATAAAAAATATTTATCGCGTGCGACTTGTGTTTTATTTTATTTTTTATTTTATTTAATAGGTACATATAACAGGTTCCAATCACAACTATATAACAAACGCTTACACAAGGATCCTGGACAAGACTATAACCCACTACATATGTACACAGTGGTGTTATTCATCTAAACACTACAAAATAAAAAATAGATTAAACAAATTAAAACTAAACAATTATACTATGTAAAAATTATATGTATATAAGATGAACAGTACACAAGCCATGAAAATCATTAGTACCTATGGATACTATCTCATAGCACGATATACAGCCGCTTTAAAGTAGTTGAGCGTCGATCCATGGAACTCGAGTTCCTTATGAAGATACTGTCTGCACATTCTATTTATTGGATTAAAGAATATATATATTATATAGATTATATATATTACCGATCTTATGGTTTTCAAATGATATCATGATGAAATCATAGTGCAAAACTCAAATTATGATTTTCGATCAAATTTTTAATCATTCGTTCATTATTACATGATGACATGAAATAATGACAGCGTCAGGCTTAAACCAAGACTAACTTTGGACCATGTTTTGTAATACGACGATGACTTTTTTATATTGAAATCGGTGCTAAATTATCGACTTTCGAGGAGATCATTAAATGTTGTGTCTATATTCTTATATTATTTTTGACTTCTAGGTGTTTTTGAAGTCGGTTTTTAATTTCTGTAAAATTTTACATTATTTTTTCCCAAGTATCTTGAAATAATGCAACTAAGGGTTAATATGTGCCTTTTTTTTGTATTTATAAAACTAGCGTCGAACCCTTAACAGTTAAGGATCCTTCCATCTTCAGCTCGGTTCATGACCACCAGACGCAAATACCGGAATAGCTTGGGATAAAATATGAAACACGTTGGACGTACAGTCGGCCTCAAAAGTAGATAAACATTTTAGTACCATGTCGCACCAACTATTAACAATGCAATATAGGTGTAACTATACTAAATAAAAGAAATAGTTGATGTGACATGGTACTAAAATATTAATCTACTTTTGAGGCCGACCGTACCTATAAAATTTTAGGGTCTCGATTTTCCTGGAATCCCATCATCAGATTCTATTTTTGGTGACAATGGGACCACCTCAGGACTACTCAGGAGTATACTCTATTGAATTTATTCTATGAAAAATTAATACTTACCTAATTAAAATCTGTTCACATTTGGCGGAGTTAATCGCATTACATACATACGAAATTGAGTCGGCTAAAACTGATTTTTTTATGATTAATGCTTTACGTTATTTAATGCAATTCGCAATATAATAAAACTAAACGTCTTTTTCTAAAGGATATATGTTTAATATTTTAGTAATCCAATTTAATCATTGCAACCATCGTTTTCGAATCTCTAGGTAAACCCAAGTAAGCGGACCACGTAAGGACTTCAAACGCCTACTAAAGTGGAATAAAGTATTTACAATGTTATTTGAAAAGTTTAAAGCAGTCTCATGTCATATCTAGCTATACTTAAGCAAGGTACAAGTTGTTTTAGAAAAACAAAAGTTTTTTATTTCATATCGGGTTATCGTTTATCTGTCGTGTAGACAAAAAGACGTGAAAGCTTATCACTTTTAATTTAATACTAAATAGAAAGTATAGTATTAACACTAAAAAGATTGAATTGAACGTGGAAGTTCCAAAAAATACCTATTGAATTTCGCGAGTGGTTGAATTGTGCAATCGAGCGATTCAAAATACCAAACTTTCGAAGTCGAACGAAGTGAAATTGAGCGTTTAATGCGGAAAGTTCCAAAATAGTAGGTACCCAATACCTGTAATAGTACCTTTACCCAGTAATGACGAGACAACCAGCAACTCGTCAATCCGAGGAGGAAATCGCAACGCTCGTAAATAAACAATTGTCAGGTGAATCGATCGCTGAATGGCACGAACTGTGATTTATTATTAAGGTTACGATTTGGAGCCTGTGCCCTTACAGATATTACGTTTCATTCATTATTTATTCAAACGGTTACATTCGGTTTGCGGTCGATGGCGTAAGTGCCTACGCGAGTGTTTTCAGTATTACATGTCTCAAATAAATATTTATAGGGAATTATTTTTCTATGTCTGTCCGTGACCTTATCATAAATGTTTACTGTAATGATTGGTGGAAGGCAATCTGAGTTAACGTAGCTACCACCAGTTAGCTTTGAAGTCGATGTGTGTTTAATAGAACAATGATAACCGTATTCCTGTATGCTGATAATAGGTCAAATATCCAGTGATCGACGAATCGAGAGTGTCAGTGTAAACCGCTTTAAGTGGGGAAGTCCCGCTAGGCACGTTAAGGCTCGATCCAAAACGCATTTTACCCTCACTCAAAAACAGTTAATCAAAAGCTTACGAAGAATCCACTGAGTGACAATTAACGCGCAACACGTAACGCTTGCACAACGGCACGGCATATAGGATACATGGCTCAGAAACTAATTCCAAGACAGACTATCACAACAGACTCCTGGTTTGAATGCGGCCTAAGCTGCTGTTCAATATAATATCTTATGTTCAACATAGTGCAACATGACGTGCGTCATTTCCCAATCAATACGAAGGGATCATTTTGTAAGGCGGTATAATGTGTTACGATACCTGTCCACTGATGTGTGAACTACCCGAATAAACATTCTAGAATCCCTCCACTACCTTTAGGGATCTATTAAGGATTATGAAGTCTCATTTTGTTCAACGATAAAATACCTCACGGGCCAACTATTACATACGTTACCAAGTTGCTTATTTGACTAGACCTACTTCGGGGACTTCAAACGGTCGTTCTTGTGGTGTCCATACCTGACTTAACCGTACGAAACCTCTCCACCCCCGATAAAGATCACGTTCTCCAGGAAGTGCCGGGACTTTTTTGTTTACCTGGTCAGGAAAGATTTTATTATCTACCCGAGAGATTGAAGGTATATCTTGATGGTTATGTAAGAATTTCCCGCTAATCTGAGCTACGTACTAAAAACTTTTTTTTATTGCAACTAAGTTGGCAAACAAGCAAACTGCCCACCTGATGGTAAGTGGTAACAGTTACCTATAATATATGTGAGATTCGCAGCAAAACTGCAACTCCCACAAGAACCACAGTGTACGTTGACAATTTTACTGCCTTAACTTGCCTTCAAACTGGAACTCAGCAATGCAAGCATTGCTGCTTTGCGGCAGAAGTAGGTAAGACGGAGGTACCCAAGCAGACGACCCTGGTACAGAGTCTCCCTCCGGTAAAAAGTTTTCCGAGGTGTTCCCTCACTCCAGTTGTTGGATGGGTTCACTGGGCCAGCGTATGGAACTGGCTCATCTGGGCCATTTTCCCTTTTTGGAGTTGATCAACTCTAGGAAGGGAAGATGGCCCAGCCCCTTGTCCAGCAGTCGGTGTATTGAGATGATGAATGGTGCTTGCTGTTTTTCATTTAGGTACAAGAGTCCCCAAAACAGCCGAATTTAATTCCAAACAAGAAAAAATCAAATTAAAATTCGCCCGTTTCTCGTCAGACACTCAATCTATCTCCGTCGCGGTCGTCATTATTTAGGTCACGTTGTATCGCCGGAGCCGAGCACAGTCCAAACACAAGAGACATTTGTCTTCATTGTCTCACTACGCCCGTATTAGGGTATCATTCTTTCGCAGTCAAACATGTTCGATGTTTGCGCGCCGCGGTATTAAACTCGGCTTCCATTAAGTTTATTGTTTTTCCATGAGGTTCGCCGGCGTAGATCTCAATCAGGGATCGGTTATATACCGTGCTGGTTGTCCACGTGTATTTCATATGACCTTTGTTGTAGTTACTGTTTTAGGGTGGAAATTTTAATTCCTTTGATAGACATTGTTTCTTCCTTTTATTGAGGAAATAATCTTAAGATTTATTGAGTCATTTTTCTATTGATTCACGGTTTAGCTTTGACAACGTAACAACGCATTATTTGCTAAGTTGTCAAATAAAATTGTCAATAATTAATTTGTGTTATTTAAAAATATATACAGAGCATCGGTGGCGCTGTGGCCTCGGCACTGGACAGTGCCCCTTGTAGAATCGGGATAGGAGACCCGCGATCGATCCTGACATGTACCAATTGTTTCGTTTCACGAATTTTATATGTACATTTATCTGATGCTCCCACGGTGAAAGAAAGCATCGTGAGGAAACCTGCATACACCTGCGAAGTAATTCAAAGGTGTATGTGAAGTCAACCAATCCGCACTGGGCCAGCATGGTTTGACTAAGGCCTAATCGCCCTAACATAACTAGTTAGGGTAGGCTCGTGCCCCTCGGTGGGGACGTATATGAGCTGTGATGATGAAAAATGTATAACTATAAATCCTCGACAATTCCTTTTAAGTCAATACTCGTTTGAATATTTGTGACAGAAATGTTGATTTTACTTACAAATTTAACAATTGAAAAGTTGGCTACAGGCGCTTTTAGTATACGTGGTTCCTGTATGATTTGGAATTCTACAATCCCTACAAGGACGCCAATGAACTTTATCAACTTACGACAATATAAGATGTAAGTTACGGTACCAAATCATTTCTTACCCTTTAAACCGGAACACAGCAATGCCAGCACTGCTGCTTTGCGGCTGAAAGAGTTATAGAGTACACAGATGACTCTATGGTACCTCTGGTATGTTTATGTTATTACTAGCTTTCCGCCCGCGTTATTATTGTTTTCCCGTGGGAATTTTATATTTTTCCGCAGGAAAAATAATTTTGTAGCCTATTATATAGAGGACTGTTATTTATATTTAGGAGCTCGGATAATAAATTTCATAGAAATTGGAGCAGATTTAAATATTTTCTATAGAAACTTTGAACCGCAATTTTGCACCCTAAGGGGGTGAATTCCAATAAACCATGAAACACGTATTCAATGAAATGTTTTTAAGAGCATGAATCTCAAGTTTTATCAAAATCGTTACTAATTTAAAGATTTTTCCATACAAACTTGCAACCCCTATGATCTTAGTGTGCGTCCGCGTTTTGAATTAAAACAACTGTCCAAATTTCACGTTTCTACCATTAGCGGTTACGGCTGTACGTGCGTCTATAATATGTCAGTGGGAACTTCTCCTTTGATAAATGATAAAGATTACTCAGTAAAAAGATACAATAAAAAATTGATAAAAAAAACAACTTTAAAATCATTTAAAAGTGAAAATAATATAAGAATACAGACAACATTACACTTCTATATTGAAGTCGCGCAAATTTTAGGACTTTCTAGGAGATCAGCGTTTGGCACCGGCTTCAATATAGAAATTTAATGTTGTCTCTATTCTGCGTAGGTAAATGGGTGGGGTGGGCAATACGTGCCTTTTGTATTGAAATACCTCTTACTCCTAAAAGTTAAGGATCCTTCCATAATCAGCTAGGTTCTTGACTACCAGACGCAAATACCTGAATAGCTTCAAAAGAAACGTGAAACATGTTGAACGTACCTATAAAATTAAAGGGTTTCTCTCGATTTCTTGGGATCCCATCAAGAGAACCTGACCTAAGTGATAACGTTATCATCGCAGGAGTATTACTTTATCGAATACAAAAAGAATTTTGAAAATCGGTCCACAATTGGCGGAATAACCGCGCAACATACACACTAAAAACATACGCATCGAATTGATAACCTCCTTCTTTTTTGATGTCGGTTAAAGAACTTCAAATTCATCACACCGTTTTTAATTGTGTGTGAAACCCTGATTTTTGACGACGTGTATGAATTTTTTCGCACACTGCTGAAGTACAGTCCACAAGACAATTTGTAACATTTTTACGTTAAAATAATGCACGTTCATTTGTTTCCGGGATAAACTAGCAAGCGCTAACTTAGCTTTGGGACAGGTTAATGTAGTTTTTGCATACGAGGCGGCGGTGGTCCGGCGTAACGGGCGGACCGGAACGAAACTGTTAGTAGCGCGCAAAGATTTGTAAGCCGGGAGCTGTCGAGGGACTGTAGCAGTTCTCTTTGGACTAATCTCGGTAACGTGTTTGATAATAAACACTGTTTTCTTTATTTGCCTGGTCGCAGTCAAAATAGAGTAAGTACTGTATTTATTTCATCGTCCAAACTTTTGTTTCGGTTCACAAGTCTGTGAGTACTGCAGTTACAGCAACCCGTACTCGCAAGATGATTCACACAATGAAATTATTGCGTGAAGCTACTGATGGAAAGTTGTTGAAAACTGCATACCTTGCATTATGCCAGTCGATATTAAACTATTGCAGCCTTGCATGGGGAGGAGCTCCTTCATCTGTCCTTATAACACTTGAAAGAGCTCAAAGAGCCGTACTCAAGGTCTCTTTAAATAAGAATCGACGGTATCCCACCATTCTGCTGTATGAAGATGCTCAGGTTTTGAGTGTCCGTAGACTTTTTCTCATGCGTCTCCTCCTCTTTACACATAAAGCCGTCTTAAGCATGCCTTCATATAGAGAAATGCTTCAGAAGCTTACGTTTCACATAACTACTGCAAGAATAAAATCTTCTTTTGCTCATCGCTTTAGAATATTTTTAGGACCCTACATTTATAATAAAGTGGTAAAGACGTGTCCATCCTTGAAACTGTCAAGTGTCAGAGAAGCTAAATGTTTACTGCTGAGGTATCTGCTATCCGATAATTATACTGAATCGGAAGCTTTATTAAGGGTTCTAATGTAGCCTAATCAATCACACTTCAAATTTACTACACACACGCTTACATATACAACACTGTTTCACACACTAGTACACACACATACACACTCTCAAACAACACACATACTTACTCACACTTAGGCTCCTTATTAATAATTTGTATTTTTTATTTGATTTCTTCGTTTAATATATTATATAAATTAATATCTTTAAATCAGCTGGTACAGAAAATCCTTGATTTTTGTTAATTAGTATGATCTATCGCGTAACAGGTCTAACCTAGTGTGATGATCATAGTAAATTTACTTTGTACTATATTTTTTGGTAAAGTAAATTATTCTTATTCTTATTCTTATGCTATCTGCAGACGACGAAAATATGCTCAAAAGACATGTCATTACCACAATGTTCATCAAAATTTGCCGTACGTTTTGGCGATTTCATTAGAGGCTTAGTGTACAATAGAGTCATCAAATATTGTGAGGAAGTAAAACATCAAACTGTCAAAGATGATTAGATTATATTATCAGTCACTAAATGGTTGGCTAAATTGTCGTATGCTGACACTGAAAATCTACTGGTCATGACAAAGTAGGAGATAAAATTACTTTTACTCGTCCACTAAATTATATTAATTTCATTTTAGTTTTATTCTCTAGTTTTATACTCTAAACTTCACATCTAGTACAACAGGCCATTTAGAGCTGAGGTCTTGTTCACTGGCAATCATATCCTGATTCCCGCGACCCAGGCTACGCCTAGTGCGTGGATCATTAGGCTAAATATAATGATGTCTTCTCAAACTTGTATGTTGTACTTGTATACTGTATTAAGTTATTTATGAGCTTGCCACTTGTTTGATTTAAAATAAATTATTTTCATTTTTCATTTAAAGACCTTCGCTAAAGCAAATTTAAAGTTACAATCAAGGATGTACAGTTGAAAAAAGCATTACAAATTGTCTGATTGATTGACAGAGTAACTTTCCGCTCACAGATTCGTCCGCGTTACTTTCATTTTGCCGATGGGAATTCAATATAAAAAATTCAAAAATACACAAATACAAATCATTTCTCTTTTAAAACTGCTTCGGTGTAACAAAAAATGATACAATTTGACCTTCATGGACACACTTTGTTATAAATGCATTTATTTATTTTTTGTTTGAGTTGACTATTTCAATCACAGCGACAGTCATTTCTTTATTCTGTTTGACAAAATCAAAATCATTTTTGCTTAGAATAGTATTATTGTAATGTTGGCAATTCAAAGGAGGTGATAGAAGTATAATCCTTTCGAATTTCTTGCCTGTTCTCGAAAAAGCACTACCAAATTCGGAGCAAATGGTAGATATAACTTTTTGTCTTTAACGCCAATGAGTGCTTGTAAAGCCCGACTGCTAAATTAAGTGACCAAATTTTAATACGAACAATCAAAATCACCAGTCGCGGTTTCTCACTAAGTTAAATATCTCAAGTTCCACTTGAATCTTTATTATATTTAAATTATTGCGACCGGTTTCGATACATCATCGTCAGGCAATAAATTTAAAGGTTTTATTGCCTGACGATGATGTATCGAAACCGGTCGCAATAATTTAAATATAATAAAGATTCAAGTGGAACTTGTGAAATTAGTGTTTTAATAACCATGGAGTTCCATCAAGAAATTAAAACACAATGCTTTAACTAAGTTAAATATTTTTGGTCCTTATTGTAACACCTTAAATGTTAATATTTAAGGTGTTACAATAAGGATGAAAACAACAAGGATAATGTATATTGAAAACTTTCATTAATCATTTTTGCACCTAATTTTATACTATTTATACCTTACTGAGATTGATCAAACGAACCTGAACGATTCTACCCTTGGCATTATAGGTTCGAATCTTACAATAGAAGATTTCTATTTTACTACATACAATAAGATTTTAATAAGAAGAGTTAAGGCGCATAGTGCACCCAATGACCTTGCGTCTATCGTCCCGCACTGATTACATAGGAGTGAGTGAGTGAGAATGAGGGGAATATTTAAGCAAACCTTTACGCGTAAGATGAATTATTTCAATTAAGAATTAATTAAGGCAAATAAGAAAAATCTAAAAAGACTATCCCCTAGAATATTGTTCACCTTATTTATTGAAATCGAAAGTACATGATTTAACCTAATATTTACGACGCGATTAGGTTTAAAGTTTTAAAATCGAGGCGTGTTTGGGTCACATTTTAACCAAGTTTTAATTAATTTATCAAAAAATTAAAAAGACCATCCTCTAAAGAATGCGTTGAGTAATAACATATCTTTTTTAAAGATTTTTTCATTCAATATTTATAAAAAGAACCGGTTTTTTCTGCAGTGATTTTTTATGATTGACCGTACTATGCGCCTTAACTGAAAATAATGTGTATAATGAAATAATAGTACATTATGATACGAGCGGTCTATGTCGGTCATCGCGTACGAGGTGATATGATAAGAAAGCAGAGTACGTAATGACCAATGCGCGCGTGTATCATACGACGTTTTTCAACACACTTGTGAGGAAAATAAAAGATCTTGTGGTATTAATATTTTTCTGAAAATGACTGCGCTTTTTTATCAATCTTCCACTGCATGAAAGTATCGTATGCCGCCAAGTATTTATTTATCCTTTGACTTTGGCGGCGACTCGCGCTTTGCGCCTCCATAATTATTTCCGGCGGAGTTAATAATATGGATTCTTCTTCACTTGGACTCGACATATTTGTAGATAATCAATTATCAATTACAACCAAAAGGCAAAAAATTTCAATAGCGGGGAAAAGCCGCGCGCCTTTTTTTTCACGTGCTGCCCGGGCATGGCTAAACTCTTCATACAGCCAACAAAAAAGGGCCAAACAGCCAAAATTCAAAACTAAATAAACCGTATATTTTAGTTTTTAAAAAACAAGTTTGTCTGAATTTTTAATAATTTATTTTAGTTATAGTCATTAATTATTGTTTTTAAATGTTTGTGTTTAAATGTTGTTGTTAATTTAATATTTAAGTAACCAGTAGTAGGCTGTTCATTTGTTTCGAATTGGCAGCTGCATAAAGTCGTGTTAAAAAAGTATTAAGCGACTAATTTAAGAATGTGTACTGGACATACATTAACTTTGTAATCTTGAACAAATTAGAATTTGTCGTGTTAAGATTACCGCACTTGTGCGATTATGTAAAGTGAAAAGCACTCGTGTTTAATATACTGAAAAACGGGTCTAAATGCAAGGTAATAAGACCCACTTTACGAGCAAGTGTGTTGAAATAGTATATTATGCAATTAGTGAATAAAGGACGGATTTAAAGCGAGGGCCACGGATGAACCACGAGAAAGTGAAGGATTCTAATGACTGAATCACGACCATAGGTAGTGATTCAAGATTATTGAATCACGAGCGTATGATTCATATGATTCGAATGCGAATGAGTGATTTAAATGTTAAAATCCTGAGCGACCCGAGTGATTCATGGCCCTCGATATAAATCCGTTTTATTCAAGACTTGCATACTATACTTTATACCATGACTACGAGAAAAAGAAAGATTTAATCGAAAATAGACATTTAATGTAGAAAAAAAGGAAGATTCAATTAATTAAATCGCACATTAATAATGGAGCAATTACTTAAATTAAGAGTAATTTTATTCTAATGTTAAACTCCTTGTAGAAAATGTCGACCAATCAAAATTCGGGGAGTTATTTTCACAAGGAGTTTGTATAAATAGAGTATTCACTGCACAAGGAGTTTGTGAGTGGGAATGGTATAAAGATTTATTATTGCACTTATCAAAGCAATAATTTCGTTTTCATTTCCTCATTTTAAATTTTACCCTATTTGTGACACAGTAGCTAGAAAATGCATACATTATATCTCTTTTGTAATGTTCTCCTAATCTGTCCTATAAGGCTATAATATTAGCAAGCAGTTACACCAATATCCTCTCTCCTACTTTACCTACTTTACCATACCTCTCAATTTTACTTTTCAACGGTTTGTCTCGCAGTACTGTATCTTAATCTGCTGGTCTATTACCGATCTCATGGTTTTCAAATGATATCATATGATATCATAGTGCAAAACGAAAAATACGATTTTCGGTCAATTTTTCATCATTCGTATATCATTGAAATTATACCATAGTGATAATATCATTGGAGATCGGTAATACGAAAGGAAGCATTTCATGTCTTCTTTATCTCAAATTTATACCATGTAATACGATGAAAGATCCATAATTGGCCTGCTGTATCGATTAACGTACGTACGTAACGTTAGTACAGACACAGATTAGATAATAGTTACTACGGTAAAGACTATACTACTCTATTACATTACACCCGCAAGGACTTACTCCCGTGCACACAACACAAGATATACGCAGGGGAGAGGGCGATAATCAATCGGACAGCGGAGAACCTGTTTTCTTTTTCAATCAGTGGCCTTCCCCCGAGACAATCCGATTGTAATGCAACAAACACCTTAAGCCACAGACTGTAATGTCTTTTTTTTAAGACTACCTGGCATTAGGCAATTCCCGGCAAAAGTTTATAAGAAGTTTTGTAGTCTGTGGTATATCAAGGATTATAGAAAGCCTCTCTGTGGTCTGGTGGTTAAAACAACGCGGAATTGATATTATGATCTGGGGTATGATTCCCCGTGGAGACAAAAGTTTTCTGATTGGTTTGGTTCGAGGCAGGGCTGAGCCCACCTGTAGTAGCCATCGACTTACCTTAGTTTAACATAGCTTCTGTGTTGCGTTTAAAAAATTAAGGCAGGTAGTTACAAAAAAAATTGAATGTCGCGACTTGGAAAGCTTTTTTGATTTCTTACTGCTAACGCCGTTGATCTGAATTCGTAATGGATGCCCATCGTCCATCCCTTTCACACTATACTTTCATTCCTCTCTCTCTCACTCAATCATTCCTTTACACGCATACCACACCCCACATATATATATATATATATATATATGATTTGTACTTCGTATTTGAAACTATATTCTTTTTTATGCTTGACATTGTCAAAAATTAGCAGGAACATTAAACTCAAGAGAAACGTGTCACTTTTTATTTATTTCCCAATTTAATTAGTTTCTCTCTATCATCAACACTGCTATAGGGCAAGGTATGATACTACGAGTATATCTACCTAATAGGTACATTTAAGCTAACGTTCTTATGTATTATAAGCCGGTGAAGTGCGGAAACCTAAAATTGTTACTTCTAGTTGCTAAAATCCTTAACATATTTTAAGACAAAAACAAGTAATATAAGTAATTTTTTTACTTAGTTTTATTGAAAGTGAAGATTATATTAATTATATACATAATTGCATTGTCATCGGAACTAAAGGTGTATACCAAATTTCAGCTCAATCGGACACTGGCAAGTGGGTCAAATTTAACTTGCAAGATTTGACCCAAACAAACAGGGCAAGCTAAATAAAACAGTTTATTATAACTTCTTGACATCTGTATTACTTGGTGTTATAATTCATTTTATAACACATCGCTTTACGTAAAAAATAGCAAAGAAATGCCTAATTATAATGAACGAGTATAAACAAGTTATTGGCTGTTGAAAATTGCATATCTATTCTTTCTTGTTAAACAGATTTTTGTATGTTTATTATATGGTGAATGTACAGTGACGTCATAGTCTATGTCGGGTCTCTCTGACTCTCTGTCTAGCTGACAATTTAAAAGCTATATAAAGGTTGTAATTTATCTACACAGAGTTGTTTGCCTAATAACATCTTGTCTTGTAAATCCCTGGAAATATGATTGCCATCTCCTTTGAATTCAACAGAGGGAACCTTTGTACCAGAGTCGTCTGCAATGACACCTCTATCTTACCTATTTCTGCCGCCAAGCAGCTCAGAGCCTCTGAGTGTCTGAGTGTAGTTGCCTGATTGTTTTTTAACTCGCTCAGAGGCGTTGAACGGATTGCAGCAATCAAATCTTTTATTCTTGTTATTAAAACACAAATTTCACAAGTTCCACTTGAATCTTTATTATATTTAAATTATTGCGACCGGTTTCGATACATCATCGTCAGGCAATGTATCGAAACCGGTCGCAATAATTTAAATATAATAAAGATTCAAGTGGAACTTGTGAAATTTGTGTTTTAATAACAAGATACCATGGAGTTCCATCAAGAAATGACAACACAAAGCTGTAACTATTCAAATCTTTTATTTTTTTCACATGAATTTTCATTTCTCTCTCTTTTTGCAAGATGACATTTTAGATTACGGCCTCCAATATCATGTAATCACGAAAGAGTATTTTAGTAATAAACGTCAGAGCGTTTTACAACCATCAAATTCGATGGTTGTTCGGTTGTAACTCGCTCTGACACTCCCAAGGTCTTGAACGGGCCGGTTGTTTGGCCGGCTTTGATCGGGGTTAGAGCGAAAAGTTGTTCTTCACGCGAACGCTCTAAACGCGCTCCAGTGCTTGCATTGCTGTGTTTCGGTTTGAAGGGTAAGACAGACAGTCATCATCATTATCGGTTCAGATACGTCCCCACCGTGGGGATCCAGCCTACCCTAAGTTAGGGTGTTTAAGCCTTAGTCAACCACGCTGGCCTAATCACTCTAACATAGGGTATAGGCTCGAGCCCCTCGGTGGCGACGTATATGAGCTGTGATAATGATTTGCACGCTGACCAGTTCAACAGAATATTTTGAAATCAAACCTTAGGAACTTATATTTGCCATAATCTTACAAATGAAGACTTACTTTTATTTGTTTCTTTAATACAATACGATACCATTCAATTCATACAATACGTATGATAAGCCGTCGCTGAAATAAATTCATGAGCTTCCCCGATACGATGCCACAATTATTGCGCAACATTTAGCCCGACGACGAATGTCTCGCTGCAAGTGACCGTAGCAAAGGTTTTTAAAAACGTATAAATAGCTCGGGAAGATCAGCACTCGCGCTCTAATGCCTTGTTAGTTGGGGATATCGCTGGTGAGATAGCGATGCCGCAAGACATAAGCTGATAGCGTAACTCGTGAATATTATATAATCTTATATTTATAATCTTTTAGAATCTAGTAAAGCTAAATTATCATAATGTAAACCTGTAAGGAATACATTATCATAATATAAAACCTGCAAAGATAGATGTTTTATAAAAATAAATAAATAATGTGCCAGATAAAAGAGTTGTTAAAGTCAAATCAAATGAAAAAATTATCTATTCAAATATGACTTGTTAGAAATCTCTTTTAAATCGTCAAATTTTTTACCGACCATAATGGTGTGTGAAAGCTTAATATCCAGGTCAATTAAAGGGAAACAGTTTTAGGCCTATGCCTCACTGGAACAATAGCGCCAACAACAAAATATACAGCTGTTTGGAGGGTACCATAACTTTCCTCACCTTGGTTTTTCACCAGACATCAGTAGGTAGCAGTGCAAACTAGCGCTTACAATAATAAATGCAGCGCTAGTTCTTCTGGTGTCTACTTGTTCGTGCAACCATTTAATTATCGGCTGCCGAAATGTAGCGAATCACCCGCTGCACTGGTGGCGTCACTGTGGTGTTCTTGTGGGATCGTAGGCCTTATACAGAAAAAGAACCATTGTGGGAGTCGTTGGCGTATAATTAATGGTTAAACAAACTTACCTTTGTGATGTTTGACCATAATTATACGAGACGTTGCATCCGAAGAGATTTATATATTAACCAGGTAGTCCACTTTCCAATGTACCGGGCACCAAGCACAATTTTAGAGCGAAGACATAAAAAGATAGGTAGGTAGTTTTAATATTATTCACCCGCTTGCGCGATGTTACGCCGTTTGACTCATTCCTTTAGAGCAAAATTTCTCAAAAACATTGGGTATTTATTTGCAACACAGCAAATAATGGGTAGGGAGGGAGTATAAATCTCTTCGGATGCAACGTCTCGTATAATTATGGTCAAACATCACAAAGGTAAGTTTGTTTAACTATTAATTATACTACGAAGTTGCATCCTCGAGATTTATATATTAACCAGGTAGGATGTTTAGAGTATTTTGAGAAATTTTCAATTAAAAGAAAAAAAAAAAAAAGTTTGTCGTTAATTCGGTATAAGTTGACTTTTTTTTATAATTTATAACAAAATCTAAATCAGAAAACTAAAGAGTTTTATTACGCATGATAGGCTCTTGATAGAATCTTGATAAGAATTTCCAAGGCACAGAAAATCATCTAAATAATTTATAATAGTAAACTAAGACTTCTAAGATGAGATAATATGGGTTTAAAAAGCTTAGTGAAAATGTATGAAGCTGAAGCAATTGCAAAGGGAAGACATTAAAAATCATAAGTTATTTGCTTAAATTTAAATCTAAGATAATGTTTCGACGATTAATGCGTATAGTGACTAAAAATAGACATCTTATAAATCGATGAACGCCATATAACAGAATTTAGACATCAGCTTAATAGCCGTTCGAATGTCTTCCGTTTTAAAGGTTTGACATTGAGAATAAATCTATTCTAACCATCAGTTTTACGAATTGTAACACCGTTTGTTCTTAAAATTTAATTAAACACAAATTTTGCAAAAAAACTTTTTCGTTTCACTGTTGTTTTTACATAAAAATCACAACTTTTTTTTTACTACAATAATTCTTTGTCTAATTGACAAAGATATCCACAATATCCATTTCAACGTCATTTTTGCACGTGAAATTGCAAGTATTTATCTTGGCATAGTCTATAAAGATAGATTTTTATTTTTCAAATTCAAAATGATTAAATTTGAGATTAAATCCGTTTGTCTTGATAATTTTTAGAGACATTTAACAAAACATATTTTAAATTAATAGATCAAATTAAATGAAGATATTTAACACGAGACATATAAACTGATAGTTTATAACAAGAGTTTCGTCGAGTAGAGTTTTTAAAAGTTTTTATATTTTTATTTATTGTTAATTAATTATGACCTTCTGTCTTTTTCAACCAAACATTTATTACTTTCACTTAGAACACTGATTATATATTATAGAACTTCAAAAATTTCATATGTTTACTGGTGACGGTGATAAGCGATAAGTCCGTCCTTAACACTTCTTGAATCACAATGAGAATTTCATAGGTTGTGAAACTGGTTGGGGTATTATGGGTGTGATTCCTTTACCAATACCTTGACCATAGAAAAATCAATCCCTAGTTATAATCGAAGCATATTTTCTGCTTTTCATTTTATTCAAGAAAAAATACGAAATAGTTTCGTTGGAATATATCAAGTGCACGCGACCTTCGAGGTTTTGTTTCCAGTTCGAGATCAAGGCTCAGGACACGCAATACATACTTAGCTCTATAAATAATAAGGATTCTCCGAATGATTCATCAATTTGTTATAATAATTACCAAGTACCAAGGTACCTTAGGTATTTCTAAATCACTTGAATTTTCTATTTGATGTAGAACAGATAAATTTATTAACTTTTTTGTTAGGTAGGGTTTTTTCAAACACATTATATTCCCATAATCCGTCTTTTACATCCCCTATTTCATAAAAATAAACCTGATAGTAAGCGGCGTCTTGGTGGATTAATGAACAATATTAACAATACAGGTTATAAATAATATTTCAGGTTATAAATATTGTAGATTTTCACCATAGAAAGTTTCAGATCACTCCTTGGCAAATAACTCACAAAGACAATTTTCTTTGAATTAATGGTAGTAGTTGTACACAAAATAGGTGCTCTCTCCTCCATATGTTATTTTTATAATCCAACAAATAACAACATTTTACAATTTAATAAAAATTATGTTTGTAAAACCCAGTGTGAGAGCCCCTGACCATATGATCATAGGCATGTTACTATATACTTATTAACCCAACACTGTACTATGAATCTCCAGGGCAGTTCCCATAGGGCTTAGTAGTTGTACACAAAATAGGTGCTCTCTCCTCCATATGTTATTTTTATAATCCAACAAATAACAACATTTTACAATTTAATAAAAATTATGTTTGTAAAACCCAGTGTGAGAGCCCCTGACCATATGATCATAGGCATGTTACTATATACTTATTAACCCAACACTGTACTATGAATCTCCAGGGCAGTTCCCATAGGGCTTGGCTGTCTGGTTTTTCAGTGGAGGAACTATGAAACAACTAGTATAACAAGGAAGAATTCTGTGGAATTACATATCTAAAACATGAAATCTAAGAAATTTGAGTACAGTATCATTGACCCGTGATCGCAAGAATTTAAAGTCGAAGGTACGATCCACCAACCATCGTTACGGGGCAGGCTAATCTTAAAAAAAAGAAACAAAACATTTTCATTTGGTGTATTCCATTGCCCAGCTGTGTACCCAATTTTTAGCTTTATTAGTTTGATACCGAGATTGATAAAAAAAATCCGAATCATTCTGCCCTTTGTATAGATTTCTGTATCTATTATAATATAGGTACCTGATTCTTTTTAGAGACTTACAAATCTAAGGATATGATTGTATCTGACTATTGTTATGATGGCTGGCTTGATTGTATTGTTCTCTTATGCTTATGCATAAGAGAACTGTATAAAGCTTATTATTTCAATAAGTCAAGGATTAAATTTGTTTTCTTTTCCCAAATTTAAATTTACAACCAAATTTTGACAATTAGCAAGAAAAGAGCATTACAGGTAGGAAGTATTATGTTAGGTATAAATTGATCTAATTCGTCATTGCATCATCTTACTGCTCTCATTTGGTATAACTTCTTAATTTCATAACATAATGTCACAATATTTGACTGTGAAAAACGTGAACTTATAGGTAAACATCTTTGAGATTCGGTTTCTTAAAAAGAAACCGAATCCGTTTTACCCGTTACAACTCATAAGAAAACGGGATCGATTTAATAATTTTTTTTTCAGGTGTGAATAAAATATTTTAATTTACCAGAATAATTAATTAAATTTTTCCTCTATTATGTTTTCATCTGCGCCTTTGGTCGAGACTTTGTTGTCTGATATCGATCTACTACAGGTGCTTTCCTCGCAGACTAATGGTACGAGTGACTCCTCGCCCAACCACGTCTCTGCGTGCGTTGCGTTTATTAATTTCCTTCGTTTAAGTGTATTTTCATAATGAAGGTCCAATATAAGCTGATTTCTTTGATTAACACAGCAATGATTTCTGGATTCGATTTGGGTGTTTTAACCAATTGAAAGTTTTCAGGTATAAAGATCTTGCCCTCTAACTCTTTCTTTTAATCCTTATTTAAGCCTCCGCACAATATATGACCCCAACGTTTAGAGATTTCATCCTGGATTTTTGTTCCGAAAAGCTCGTGTTTCCCTTTTGAGGTCCCTAAGACCTCTAAAATATTCTCATGTAAATTGGTTGCTGGAGGGTAAACATCATTTACAAGTACCTGAGAGCTAGTGAATGGTATGGGACACTCGGCTGGTGCTTCTGATGTCATCACCTGTACGACATCAGAAGCACAAGCATTACTAGGTTGTCCCTCATTACAAGTTTCAGTCACATCAACCACTGACTGAACATATGGGATGTATGTGAACACACGGAAGCCTATTCATCCTCTCCATAGATTTTTTATTTATTTTATTTTATTTAACAAAATGTACCATTATAAACATAAACACCAAACTACGAAGTAGTTTCTCGGCGAGTAACATTAGTAATATTATGCGAGGCGAGTCATATTCTGCGAGGCTATCCACAGCCTGTGTACTAATATATAAAAATAAAAAACATGACTACAATCGCATCGTAGTACTGTGCGCGACTATGATCGCATCGTAGTACAAAGGCACACTGTTCTATTAAAAATAAACAAATAACATTCCGTTGAAAAAAAAATAAGCTAGGTCATGATCACACCATGACAAGAAGTGCTGTGATCGAGACCGTAATCGCGTCACGGTACTAATAAATATGACCAAAAAAACATGACTACAATCGCATCGTAGTACTGTGCGTGACTATAATCGCATCATAGTTCCAAGGCACACTGTTCTATAAAATATAAAAAAATAATGACATTCTGTTCATAAAATAAGCTAGGTCATGGTCGCATCATGACAGGAAGTGCTGTGATCGAGACCGTAATCGCGTCAGGGTACTGATAAATATGTCCAAAAAACATGACTAAAATCGCATTTTAGTACTGTGTGTGACTATAATCGCATCATAGTTCCAAGGCACACTTTTCTATAAAATATGAAGAAATAATAACATTCTATTGAAAAAATAAGCTAGGTCATTATCGCATCATGACACGAAGTGCTGGGATTGAGACCGTGATCACGTGACGTTACCAATAAATCTGACCAAAAAACATGACTACAATCGCATCGTAGTACTGTGCATGACTATAATCGCATCATAGTTCCAAGGCACACTTTTCTATAAATATAAAGAAATAATAACACTTACACACGTGTACAAGGCGTGTTTCAAAGTGCCGATTCACGGTTCTTTAGTAATTATGAATTATTTCTTGAATAGACGTTTATTTGGTACAAAAAATACAACACACAATGTAACAAAAAAATATAAATATGAAGGATCGCCGAGCGGCCGAGACACCACGTTCTGTTGTTCACCCATCAACTCTCGTTCATCCATGGCAATATAGGAACACGGGGACGCAAATAATAATACCAGAATATCACACCAACTTTATAACACTTGATTTAAGAATAAAACTTAAATAATAAACGAGGCTCACAAAAATATTCTTGGATTTAGAGCAAATGGTTTTACGAGTGCGCACCGCGTTTCAACTTACAACAACTGACTGTCGCCCGCTCACTCGCAACTCCATTCGGGTAAACCTACCCGCTCTAAAATTACAAAACATAGACTATAACGAGAGAAGTAATATCGTCCAAACAGGTCAGGCAAAGGTGCAATCATACAGCCAGATCTTGTATTAGACTATATCGATTTTTATGATTAAAATAGTCAATGTTGCCAGATCTAAATTCTACATCTAATAATTCATCATTGAAAGAAATCGATTAAATTACTTGCGCGCCGTCAAATATATATTCAGATAGATTTTTGGGCCAAATGCAGGCCGCATGCAGAGCCACAGAGTGCTTTGACGCTGGTATTCTGCGGATACCATTTTATTTAACACTGTATACAGAATATTCTTTAAGTAAACAGTAACGTTAGGCAATGCGCAAACAGCAAGGCTCTTTTTATTGCTCAATAAATTTCAAAATGAAATTAATTAGTGAGCTAAATATACTTTAAACTAACGAAATGCAAAGATGAGAACGTGTCGATAAATAGTACAATATAATACACAATAAACACTTATAATTTAAACTTACATACTTCCAACACCATCAAAATGCTTGCAGCGGCGGCGGCGGTGACGTAAACGTTTCTCTAGTTTACAAATCTTTTCTTTAAATATTGCTTAGAATACTTACGTTTTCATTTACCTATATTGATATCTATAACAACTACATAATACACTAAAAATAAAGTAATAAAATAATAAAACTTTGATCTTTAATATTTCGATGCTGTGATGCCCGCACAAAGAAAGCGAATGAGTCAAACGGCGTAACATCGCGCAAGCGGGTGAATAATACTAAAACTACCTACCTATCTTTTTATGTCTTCGCTCTAAAATTGTGCTTGGTGCCCGGTACATTGGAAAGTGGACTACCTGGTTAATATATAAATCTCGAGGATGCAACGTCGTAGTATAATAATAGTGCATCTGAAACTTTGATCCTTTTGACCGAATAATTTGAATTTATACACTATAAACGTCCACCACTTTTATATTGACGTTATAAAATGCAGTCAATATCCATCGATTAATGCTTTAACCCTTAACTCGTAGGTGCATGGGGTGTCATACACCCCAAAGCTAGTTTCCGGGCTTATAACTTTTTAATTTAATTGAAATATGTGTTCAAGGCGCTGCTCTATTAAGTAGCATCATAAACAAGTTTTACGTTTAGAATTTCGTCGCAATAATCGTTCAGTTGTGCACAGTTTGGGCACCAAGGGCAGAAAAACCAAGACTGAATGCTCTAAGTACAGGGATAATGTACGCAGTGAACATATGATTGTAGTCTGTCAAAATTATAGCGTATATAGTTTGTATTGAAATTTATTTCGGTTTCTTGTTAAAAATTTATTAATTACTAGCTGACCCGGCGTACTTTGTATCGCCATGTTTTTAACTGAATTACTGAAATGTTTGTTTAAACTATTGTAATTTTTATATTACACAAACCTTGTCCTAACAATAACGAATACATAAAACCAAGAATCATCCAATTTGGTGCAGTCGTTCGAAAGTTATGGGCTTACATACATTTCGGCGATTCATTTTTATTTATATAGATTTTAAAAAACAACATTAAAAGTTGATTATTATTCATGTTCAAATGTGGTCGCCAATAAAATTGAAAATTGTGTTTATTTTGTATTTTATTTAATTAACTGACTGTGTTGTGCTACACACCCCACGCGACCATATACGCAACTTTTTCGGAGCGCCTAATTAAGGGTTAAAAAGATGGTATTGTAGGTATTGATTGAATGTGATAGGTGTTGTGTTACTAAAGGAGAAAAATTTAATACAACCCGCTCCCTCTTGCAACTTGTTCCATACAATATCACGAAGGAGGTTTACTCCTAGTTTGTTGTTTGATTTAAGGAGACTTAAGTCGGACAAATAACGTACATACATACGATTCGGGCGACATTTCGCAAAGAAAACCTATGGTAGTAGCATTTTCTGGGAGACGGCGCCTCTTTGGACACCGACTACGTTTTCGTAAGAGATCTTTCTGAGTCTCAGACAGCTATGTACCCGAATAACTTATTATGCAATGTTTTCAATGAAATTAAGCTGAACCGTCACATAATGAAATTCATATTTAATTATATTTTATATTTATATTTAACTCCCTGCTCCTCTATTTAGGAAGAATTTTTGTAGCTATAAGAATACCCGCTAGAAAATTACATAACTTATCTACGCTATCTTGTATAATCTGTATAAAATGTTTTGTTACTGATTCTAATCTACAAAACGAAGAATTATTTCGTACCTATTTGACAATTCAGCGGGGAATGCTTGCATTCCTTGCATTACGATTACATTGCTATAGGGTTTCTTTAAATATGCATTTAGTTTTTCTTTGTAAGTAATTAAATAACTTTTTTCGATAATTTTGAGTTATAATTTAGCTTAGTTTTATACTAATTATTTTTAAAATTATGTATATTACACATACGTTTCGAAATAATTTGTAAATCTAATTTGCTAATTATTATATTAGTAACTACCTGCCCGGACAGACTTCGTTCTGTCAACAGTTATTTACTCTGTGATTTGTTTGGAAAAAGAAAAGTTTGTTTTTACTATTTCCACGCGATTTTTATATCTTTTTCACTCCATAAGAACCTTCCTTGTGCAATAAGGAAAATATAAAAAATTGCTGAATCGGTCCACCCGTTTTGCGCTTAGCAATCTATTTCTATTTATCTATATAATAGTTTTTAAAAATATTTATGCTTTCCGAGATACAGGTTCAGGTTTGAGGTTTGGTGACTGGTGATAGGTCGGGTCATTAGTTATTTATTATAATAATGATTTATTGTGCTTTACTATTTTATCTTTAAGTATAGGTATCGTCGGAGCCGCTCTTCCAATTGTCAACATAGCAACTCCCAAAAAAGCGAGCCCTCAAAGCCATACGCGCTGGCATCATCCCGAAACTCGCTTTTTAGCGCGGTTTCCCCAAAAAAGTTTTGCGCTGAAAATTCGACAGGAATATTTCAGTTTTTCCCGTGCACGTAACGTAGTACGTACCTCGCATTGTTTTTAAAGCGGATGTCCTGTTAACCTTTTTTTGGGAGCGCAGAGTCCCTCTGTCTGTAATTTAGATTGTATTTTTACAGTTTTCGAGTGGTGGAATATTTGAGAAATAATCGCGAGCTCCTTTATGGATGAGATTCATCAAAGGAACACTTTTTTATACAACAACGTAGACGCCTATAGCACAGTCATGTGGTTACTGTAAGCCGGTGGCGTATTGGCGCGTGTACTCAAATTCAAAATTCAAATTCAAAAATCTTTATTCAACATAGGCCTTTACAGGCACTTATTGACGTCAAAACAAAGCAACACATTCTAATTTAAAGGAAACATATTAACCTTGTATGTGCATACATCCTGAATATAATCAGGATGTCTGCAAATACAAGTAGGAATGAAAAAAAAAAAAAAGTTGATTCTACACCTGTTCGGAAATTGGGAGGCCTTCTCGAGAAGAACAGGCAAGAAACTCGAAAGGTCAAACTCACTACTCAGCGAACAATTGCTAAGGTTAAGTAACGCTGGCTGTGGTCAGTCCTGTGATGGGTGACCAAAATACGAAACCTTTCGAGCTCCTCCGTGTTTCGGAAGGAACGTTAAATAGTGGGTCCTGCGCCTGGTCTCACCCCGGTCGTGTCAGCTAACTGTCCCATCGGGCTATGCGAGTAAAGGAACAGAGAGTGTAAGCAGGGGCCATTAAGGGCGCTCACTAGAGCCCTAACTAGTCACTGCGAACTCAACAAACATCTGCACAGAATGGGCCTGACTAATATTCCCACGTGTAGATTATATGGTGAGGATGATGAGACACCATTTCACATCCTTTGTGAATGTCATGCTCTCATCCACACAAGGAGCCGAGCTCTGGGTGGACCTAGTCTGCCACCACACGATGCGAAGGCTCTGTCGCCAAAAAAGGTTATTGGCTATTTCAACGCCGCGGGTCTATTTGGAGACCTTTGAAATAGAGGGGTCGGCCACAATAGATCTGTACAGGTCGCAGTGGCCTGCTGGGGGACGCCCTTCCGTCGCCCCCAGTCTCGCCAACGGGATAGATAGAAGTCCAACATCCAGAAAGAGGTAAATCGACGAATCTAACTCGGCTGGGCAGCGTTCGGGAAGCTACGCAGCATATTCTCAGCCAATCTACTGCAGTGTCTTAAGGCGAAAGTCTTTAATTCGTACGTTTTGCCAGTGATGATGTACGGAACTGAGACGTGGCCGCTTACAATGGGTCTCATCAGAAGGCGCAACGTTACTCAAAGGGCAATGGAGAGGGCTATGCTCTGGGTTTCTCTACGCGATCGTATCAGAAATGATGAGATCTGTAGAAGAACTAGAGTCACCGACATAACCCAAAGAATTGCAAACCTTAAGTGGCAGTGGGCAGGACACATATCTCGCAGGACTGACGGCCGTTGGGGCGGAAAGGTTCTCGAGTGGCGGCCGCATACCGGGGCACGCAGCGTTGTTAGGCCCCCCACAAGGTGAAGCGACGATCTGGTGAAGGTGGCGGGAAGTCGCTGGATGCGGGAGCCGCCGGACATCGGTTGGGAGATCCCTGGGGGAGGCCTATGTCCAACAGTGGGCGTCTCTTGGCTGAAATGATGATAATGATGATCACAGAACTGACCGCAGCCAATGTTGCTTAACCTTAGCAATCGTTCGCTGAGCGCACGCGCTAATGCGCCACCAAGCTTTTATAATATTATTTGTCACTGACGAATAGTTGTGATATAGAAATCCCATTGAACCTGATGATGAGACTTATATTGTTTGAATATTTCAAACAATATAAGTCTCCGATTATTAAACTATTAAAATATTTATCAACAACGTACGTGACAAAATAGATATCGAGATGATTTCTTTGTTCTCGTTGCAAACGTGTTCAATTAAACTCCAATGGAAGTGAGTCCGAGCAATCAGAGATTAATATCAAAATAACGACTTTAATAATAGGTATGTAGATCTCTGATCGAACAAGTTCTGAACTTCAACTTAACCTATTAAAACTATTATGTTTACCGTGAATCGACCCTGTAGATCACATAGCCGCTCTGCTTACTTCCATGAACATTGTTTAGCTTGATCTTGTGCCGCGTTGTCACGTAAACTTCGCCTTAATCAATAGCCCTCCTTTCCTAACAGGGCTCTATTTTTGAATCATTCGTCCGGCATCGAACGCTTTTCAAACGTTATCTGTGCTCGATTCCTATTGATTTTCGTTTCTCTAGCGATGAAAATCAATAGAACATTACGACGAAGATTAATATTGTTTTGATTTCCGTCGAAAACAAAACGAAAATAAGTAGAAATCGAACACTGAAGAGCGCTCGATGCCGGAAGAATGATTCAAAAATAAGGCCCCTGGATAGAGTCAACTTTTTTTTCATTTTGCTTGTATTTGTACACATTTTAATTATGGTTGGGGTGTGTGTACGTACATACAAAGTTTAAATAGGGATGGGTGCGAGGATCGTAGAGGACATTATAAAGGAGAATGAGAACAAGCTCCTGACGGGAAGCCACTCTAATTTTTTTCTGTGTTCGGACACAATATGGTCAAACTTACGTAGCCCATAAACAAACCTAACACGAAGATTTTGTAGCCTTTGGAATTTGCTGAACAAGTCCTCGTTGAGTTCAATCAGACAGACATAAGCGTGATCCAATATTGGGAGAAGTAGTGACTGCGCCAATTGAACCTTGTTTTTAAGGGGAAGCAAATTTTTCCACCTTCGCAGAGATCCCAGAGCAGCAAATTATTTTCGACTGACTTCTGCAACATGAGGAGCCCAACAGAGAGAACAGTCAAATAAGACTCCTAAGTTTCTAACAGTTGTCATTATACGATATCACTACGCCATCGCGATAAAGTGGTATTTATCTTAATTAATTACATTTTTCATTAGTATTTTTCTGTTGTATTTCTGTAAAGGTTCGGTATATTAAATAAATATTATTGAATTTGAATTTCGGAAAATCTTAATTATAAAGTTGATTCTATTTCTGTATTAGTTGAAGAATAAAAATATAGCTCTGCGTAGAGTTATTTAGGTACTTTGAGGTTGTCGCGAGGACGAAGCGTTCATTGGTCCAACGACAGAATAATTACTACGTTTTAGTATTTCTTGAAGTTACATAAATAGAGTTAAATCATATATTTTGATAACATTTATGTTGACAAAGAGATTTATTTCGAAGAAATTTACATTTTCATTCATTCAATTACGATATTATTTAGAGAACACCTTCTAACAAATACAATTACTCAGCAAGAACACTTATCTTATGCGCTAGAAGATTTTCCAATATAGGCTTGATCAGAGATGGCGAACATTTGGCACGCTCGCAAATAGAGCATTTTTTTACAAATAAACATAAAGCAGTTTTGATATGCTAACATAACTATCTCGACTATAAGAAAATCATCATCACAAGTCATGTAATGTCCCCACCGAGGATCTTGAACCTACCCTATGTTAGGGCGGACAGGCAGGCGAAGGCGGGCATTCGCGCAAGCAATGCCCGTCTAATGACCCTGCCGTGGGGGCCTGCGTGCTCGGTTGGCCCCGTGTACGCCGCCGTAAGGCTCTCCGTCTGGGGATTACCCTGGTGTTCTCGGGCAATCCCCCCTTGGCGATAGCCCGACCAGCTAGGTCGGGCTAGCCCGGACGCGTTGGTAGTGGTAGTCGCAGTGTGGACCCTACCACGCGCGTCCAAAAGGGCAGGAAGAACACCGAGGGGTTTAGTGGGTAGGCCTGGCACTCTGCCGGGAGAGCCCCACACACGCTCGTCGTCTAGCCAACGGCGAGTACGGTGCGGTCACGCATTCCCCTCGAAAAAAAAAAAAAAAAAAAAAAAAAAAAAAAAAAAAAAAAGGGTGATTAGGTCTTAGTCAACCACGCTGGCCCAGTGCAGATTGGTTGACTTCACATACACCTTTGAATTACTTCGCAGATGTATTCAGGTTGCCTCACGATGTTTTTCTTCATCGTAGGAGCGTCGGCAAATTAATGAACATATGAAATTTGAAAAACGAAAAACACATTGGTACATGGCATGATCGAACTACGGACCTCCCGATTAGAAGACCAGTGCCGAGTCCAGTGCGCTATCGACGCTCTATGACGATGCTATAACAAAATAGATGCAACTTGAATCCATCTTGGATCATCCAAGTCAGGTTCCTAGGTTTCTTGATGTAACTAAAGTAAGTTGATCGTTGCGTGACAGGCTCGCCTGCCATTGGTTAGTCATCTCTTCACCTCCACTTTCACTGTCATCCGCTGCGAAACTGGCTGTCCAACCGACGATTGGGAACAGAACTACATTGGCGACAAACTAAAGCATATAAGTTAATAGTTTAAAATTAAATAGAAAGGTACCAGGATCGTCCGGTACCTTTCGATTTAATTTCAGCTCCGTCTTACCTATTTCGGTCGCAAAGCAGCAGTGATTGCATTGCTGTATTCTGGTTTGAAGGATAAGATATGGCAGTGAAATTACTGGGTTTGTGACTTTACAACTGGATGTCACAAGTTGGCAACGTACACTGTGGTTCTTGTGGGGGTTGCAGTTTTGCTGCGAATCTCACAAGAGCCACATGTATTATATGACTGTTACCACTTACCATCAGGTGGGCAGTTTGCTTGTTTGCCAAATTATTAGCAATAAAAAAAAGAACGTCGCGTAGCTATACTGTATGGATCGATTTGAATCGCATGTAGAGTTGACTTTAAGTAGGTAGACGGAGAAAGTTAAAGATATAGACAGTTGAGACGAGACACGTGTAAAAAAATCTCGCCTAAAACGCTTTGGGACGGTGCCTACTCTCAGCAAACCAACTCCATGGTTGGAAGCCAGCCAGAACTGAATAGGGACAGCGAGCCGTGTTCCTCCGTGGAAATATTAAACGTGCCTCAGAAACTCCGCAAGTTGATTCCGAGCGTAGTTGAACTATGATAATAGAAGTATTCAAATGTATGTATGTAGAGTGGAGGAAAATAGTAAGTTTTATTCAAGAGTTTTGGTTGGAACGTTTGGTAACAATTACAAGTTGAAACATTGGGAATAATTTTTTCGTTGCATATGTTTATTGGTCCACGGAATTTCTTCTTGTAGATAACAGATAATTACTAGAAAAAGGGATTAGTGGTGGAATCTTAACCCTCTTGCTATTTATTTATTTATTTATTCTTTATGTACAAAAGAAGTACAAAGGCGGACTTAATGCCTTAGGAATTTTCTACCAGTCAACCTTAGGGTGGTTGAGAGACTGTTGTGGTAGATGCACAGGAATTTTTTGTAATTAACAAAATAGATATGAAACGAATAATATTAATTGATAAACTAATAAACCTTATTACATATATAATATATATAGAAATATACACGGTTATTTTTTTATCACCCTGGAAAATTTTAGGGACGCTTCAGGACACATCCAATATTATATAAAAAATAAAAAAAATTAAATAAAAAATTTAAAAAAAAATTTAAAAAAAATTAAAAAATCTCTAAAAATGCTACTCTCAACTAGTGCAGCATTTTTTGTATTTTTTAAAAAATTAATATAAAATTAAGGAGGGGGGTTATTTTTTTTATTTATATTTAAATCATTCTAATACCATGTCGTGAAGCGTCCCTTAAATTTTCCAGGGTGATAAAAAATAACCGTGTATATACACATACATATATATAAACATGCTATCTCTATCTAACCTTAGTCACTAACAAAAGTAACGGTTCTAATCAATTGCTGTGCTTCGGTTTTCATATTATTTTCAGCCACCATATTATACCATAGTACCCGGTGTACTATCAGAAAAGATTTAGAGAGTTAAGGTAGACTCTGTTCTCTTCCAATGTATGTGCCAACTGCCATGCTACTTAAGAATAAATAATTTTATATTTGTGACTTTGCACTTTATTAAATAAAAAAAAAGATAAAATAAATAAAAACAAGACAAAATTAATTTCGGGTGAAACTTTGAGTGTATTGATCTCATTTCATTGTTAACTCAAAGTAGACTTTACTTGCTATAATATTGATACGTTTTATATTAACAGTGAGTAAATCTTACTTTGACTTTGATTAAAAAAAATCTACAGTTGAGATTTTGATTTGAATGAATCCACGGTGGGCTTATAGTCATGACGTCAACACGGTATGTTGAAGACGCAGGTTAAAATCCTAGCAATTAAGCAATACATTTTTTTTGTATTGCTTAATTTGTTTCTCAATAAACATTTTTTCAAGATTCCATCGAAAGGTAGCTTAATCACCTCTAAAGGAAGCGCACTGTAATGTACCAATGATCAGATTTCAAATACCTAGAGCAAAAAGAAAGATTCCCCAACATCGATCTTCTCAAACCAGTAGGGTTACTCTTGAACCGAATCCGATCGATCGGCATTGAAATTGTGATTTTTCGTACGCTTATTTTTGCGCATTGACTCCAAATTGACCCCGTATTGTGCGGATTTTGGGTTAACCAAACTCGGTATTATTAAATTTTCTCAAAATACGGATCCAATTTGGCGCTAGTGTTGTTACTCAAGCGTATGAAAAATCACAATCCCAATGACGATCCATCGGAAATGGTTCAAGAGTAACCCTACAGAACGATGATTTGTTTTCATTCAATTGCGCATACGTCGTCAAGATAACAGTTGGCAACACTAAAAAAGGTTTTACGATTCTCTCTCCGCGTTCCGCTGAGGGTGAGCGGTTTCAGACAATATTTGTGACGAATAGTTTTTTGCAGAGTAAGTATGGGTTTCAGAAGTGAGACATAAAACTGGCTGGCTTGTGTATCAGGGGGAATCTGTGGGCCTCGTAATGTAGAGTTCTCTGTTTGCGTGACTTGCAAATTACGTAACGCCAACAATAAATTCGAAGCTTCGCTAAGGATAAGCAAAACATGCTTGCGGTTTTTGATGTATACTATAAATCGAACTTTAAATGTATTTGGCGACGTCAATGTTTCAATTTTGTTTCGTGTGATTTTCGCCTTAACGTGTTATGCTACATTAAGTATAGTATTAATGACATTAGGGAATAAGACTATGGTTGATTGAAATGTAGAAAATGTTTAAAATATTGCTGAAACCGGAAATACACATACAACGCAAGATATTCAACAAATAAAAATAAAAAATACACACAAATACACTTCTAAATTACATAATAAATATAATAATTGAGGACAGGATTTTTTTTTCTATGCATCTAGACAGATGTTATGTGAATTAGTAGATGTTTTTACTGATGGCATACCACGTTTAATCTATACTAATATTTTATACAGGAAAGATTTGTATTTTTCCGAAGCTACTGGACCGATTTCAAAAATTCTTTCACCATTGGAATGCTACATTATTCTTGATTAATATAGGCTACAAAATTATTTTTCCTACGGGAAAATATAAATTTCCTACGGGAAAATATAAAATTCCCACTGGAAAACAAAAACAATGCGGGCAAAGCCGCGGGTGGAAAGCTAGTGAATAATGCTCGAATGCGGTTTTTTATTAAAAGCAGGCCACACTCACATCACTAACATTAAATACTGATTTATTCTGTACTTGACATTTTAATAATGATTTTTCAACTTGACACATGGACATAAATATTATTCCCTATACTTTGACATGAAATTTATTTTAATTAAATTATATTGTAATTATTATTTTTTTGAATTATATTGTAATGCTTGTATTGTTCAATGATAGTTTTTTATCTGTTTTTGATATTTCGACATACCTATACAAGTTTATTATGCAATTAATAATTAAATTTTAATAATTTTAGTTACTGTTTGTAAAATAATTGAGTAAAATGACATGTAGGCGTATTGGAAGCAATTCTGTAAAGTCTTCATGTACTAGTCATAAATAAATAAATGTGCATACAAACAATTTAAACCCAAAAAGCGATGTATTAAGCTATGTAAGAAATTCAGTAAATGAAGAAGAGGTTATATATATATATATACGCTATTATTTAAAAATCTATATTCGATACAGGTGGTAGGGGCACTTAATCTCTTTATAAGAAGCTAAAAAAGTTAAAAGTTTATTTTTCTACACTGGAAGAAGGAGCTATATGGCACGGCACTGCATTTTAGCGAATGAAAGTGTGATGTGTTTGTGTACGTCACCTCATTCATAAGTCATCTTTCCGTTTCGTTCATTGTCGTTATTTTGAAAATCGGATACATGTGCTGCTTGTTTTTTAAAACACAAAGCACATAACAAAGTTGACAAATAAGCAGGTTGCCCACAGTCGCCTATAGCACAAATTAAAATTCAAAAATCTTTATTCAACATAGACCTTTACAGGCACTTATTGACGTCAAACAAAACAAAGCAAAACATTCTAATTTAAAAGAATACACTAACCTTGTATGTGCATACATCCTTAAGATGTCTGCAAATACAAGTACGAATGAAAAAAAAGGTTGACTCTACACCTAATATAGTACATTAGTTCCTGTAAGATTTGCAATTTAACAACTTCTACAAGGGCTAATGTAGGTTGCTTACTTGTGACATAAGATGTCAAGTAATTTGACTGTCTGTATTCTTCTTCTGTGGGCTTGTTCTACCCTTCAAATCGGATCGCAGAAATGTAAGCACCGCTGTTTGCCGATAAAAGGAGGTAAGATACTGCTCTCTAGTTCCTAGTCTCCCTCTAGTTAAATCTACTCCAGGTAACAAGTATCACGTTATGTGAGTAAAGGTGCGTCTTCAGTAACGTAAATCGCAATTCAAAAATGAAACACTATGCACAAAACTCAGCCAAGAAAGCTTTCACCGCAAGCATTTCGGAACATGTTTTAAATCGCTCCTCTGAGTCCACACGTCCATTCTTGGAAATTTCAACTTTAAATATCGCGAATGTAGATAAGAATTCGTTTGACAGCAGATTTTAAATCACGCACGAGCGGCGCAGTGCAATTCCGATCTTTTTCGGTTGGCTGAGGAGCCATTTTTCCGTGTCGCGGAACTCTAGATATTCCAGCCTGTTATAGGTCCCAGTCGAGGGATTCCGCAGGCGGAGCATGTCGTATAGTCAACTTGTTTATTGTCAAGAATTGCTTAAACTAGTGACGTTTCCCGCACTTCTTTGATTCTTTTAAATCTGATGCACTACTTACAAAGTGCACCGAATGGAAAGCCAGAAGTGAATGCACGAACGTTTTGTAAATTGATTGTTGAAAACATTGTTTTCGGCGCCATTTTGTTTGTAGTGGTTTCAATATAGTTTTGAACATCGTGACAAAGGCTTCCTCTGTTAGCTTAGCTGTGTGACAGATTTAAGAGCAAGCGAAACGGAACGTTTGACTTTCAACTTACTTGGTGGTTAGTAACGATAACCAGAGCGACGGTGGCGCTGTGTCCTCGGCATTGGACTATGCCCCGAGTAGAATCGGGAGGCCCGCGATCGATCCTGCCATGATGTCGATGTACCAATGTTTTTTTGGTTTCACGAATTTCATGTTTATATTTATCTGACGCTCCTAGCTACGGTAAAGGAAAACATCGTGAGGTAACCTGCATACACCTGCAAAGTAATTCAAAGGTGTATGTGAAGTCAACCAATCCGCACTGGGCCAGCGTGGTTTGACTAAGGCCTAATCGCCCTAACTAGTTAGGGTAGGCTCGTGCCCCTTGGTAGTGACGTATATGAGCTGTGAAGATGATCAGTAAATGACTGAGAAACATTTCTCACGCGGGTGACGTGGCTGCTCACTGGCCGTGACGGTCCCGTGATATCACATGAGCAATCAAGTGTCCCTTCGTTACAGCGCACTTTTTTTTTTTTGTTTTAAAAAACGTCGCCCCACACTAGGATTTTCTCCTGTGTCGTGGGTGTAGTTACAAACATAGAATATCACATGCACATACGCCCAGACCGGAACAAATTTCTGTAGGCCATACAAAACATTTGTCCCGTACGGGAATTGAACCCGCGACCCGTTGCGCAGTAGGTGATCACTCGACCTCTGCGCTAAACGTGTCGTCAACTTCAAATTACACTTGCTTTTTAGTCTCGACGTTCGAAGATTTCACGAGAAACATTGTGGCGTCACACGCTCAGCAGTCCCACGAAGCGAAATTATTTTTGCAAGCGCAACTTTAATGTTCTATAACTTATTTATTTGTAGAGATGTGTTCGTGATTATTTCATACTTTTGTTTAATTGGCCCAAATTTCGATATCAATGAATAAAAAAAATTGTAAACTGCTTCATTGGTTAAGAATAAAGCAAAGTTACAGATTTTAGCTCGACGCGTCACGGCAACAAGACGTGGGTTCTTTTCTTATAATGCTTTATTCATTTTCCAATTTATTTAGCATTTGTTTCTCAACATACACAATTGTTGAATAATCATAATAATAAGGAAAATTGAAGTCACTTACGCCATTATTTTGACAGGTTTCTCTCTGAATAACAAACTTAGAATAAAGATAGTAATCAACTTCCGTAGCAGAGTTTGGGGAATCCTTTTCAATGCTTATTTATTTTTAGCCGAGAACAATAATGATGTCTTTGTGTTTTGTGGCACGTTATATTGCATGAAAGACAATAGCTGTAGATGATAATGAACACGTAATATACAAATTCCCCTTTCTGTCTTTCGATATCATATGAAGGCGAAAAACGCTGCTTGCGCGTTCTTTTTGCTGAAATAGAATTGTTGCAACAAGAAAATATTTTTCTAAATAAGGAAGAAAGTATGTAAGAAGAAAAGAAGGAATCAAAGACATGTTTTATTTGGCCGCATATTAGAAGAAAATAGATAGGTATAAAAAAAACCGGCCAAGTGTTTCGGGCACCGAGGATCCGTAAAAACATATTTACATTATACACATATATTATGTTCCCAACTATGTAGGTACATAGTTACGGTGTTCGGATTTTTCTCAAACACCAGCTATAAAACCTTGCTTCATGTCTAATTTCATGATTTTAGGTCAACGGGAGGGGGTGAAATCGCTAAATATAATTATGAAAATATGAACCATAAACGGTCATATCTTTTTAGTGCGTTGACTATGATTTTTTCACAGCTAAACGAGAAAGCAAACAAGAGTTTTCGTTATAAATTTCAGTTTGAAACTCATTACTCGTTCCTGAGAAAAAGGCATTTGACAGACAATTCCTTCAGTAGTAGAAAGGTACATTAGCCCTGAGTGGAGACTATATTTGATTGTGATTATTTGTATTTTTTAACTAGTCATTACTTTTATATATAAAAAACCCGCTGTCAAAGCTGCGGGCGGGTCGCTAGTCTCACATAAAGCTCTTATTGCATTGATTGTGTTTTTCGCTCTCCGCTTAGGGCTCGCATTGAGCCGACGACGGCCATTAGCGGTGATGTGCCCCTGATTTATGTGCGCACACGGCCGCATTGTCCGGCGCGCACGGAACGCCACTTTATCAAAGCCTTTGATTCCGTGAGTGCAGGCCCCTAAATAGAACATCTTAACAACATCTTCCCTCTCTGTGCGTGCCCGGAACTTGTCTCGACTGATGTTCCATTGAGCGTTATTCGTAGATCTTGTTTTTTTTATTTCGTTCATTTGGTTGCCAACAGCTATTATGTTGTAATTAATTCGCCTATTAATTTATTAATGGTGTAAAACTTAACGTGGAACCAACAAAGAAGCTAATTGATTAGAATTCTCAATTTTATTGCTAGTACATTGTTTGTTTTACATTCCCTTTTTCACTATTATTGAAAATTAAAATATTCCTTACCTATTCAAATATAACTTGATAGAAAGCTCTTTAAATCGTCCAAATTTTTTATCTACCACCCATGCAGGACATTACCAAACGTCACCTAATCCTAGGTTACGTTTCGAGGAAGCCATAAATTTCTGTTCATCAAATCCCTAAAAATTAATAAATTTAACGTTTTGTACCTAAAGATGCCGGCACCTAAGTTGGCAAGAACGGGGAATATTATGACTAATATTGGCTTAAATGGTTGATACTATGAACAATAATAATATTGGTATATTACTGGTGAATATGAAGCCTTTTTTACCGACGAAAAAACGGAGGAGGTACTCATTTCGACGCGTATAATGTTGTTTAATGTATGATCACGCATAACTTTTTACAGAGAACTCCGATTTTGATGATTCTTTTTTTATTGGAAAGGGTATACCCCGAGGGTGGTCCCATTTAAATTAGAAAAAACAATTCCAACCCTAAAGGTACAAAAACGGGGGATGATTGATGATTCACTCACTGATTGTAAAATTAATAGATGAAAGTCACAAAAAATATAAAATAAAAACTTTTTTACAAAAAATTGAACCGCCGAAAAAACTAAAAAGCAAAAACACTGAAAAGTTTAATATAATATAAGAATAGGTACAGACAACATCACACTTCTATATTGAAGTCGGTGACAAATTTTAACACTTTCTAGGAGATCATCGTTTGCCACCAACTTCAATATAGAAGTGTGATGTTGTCTGTACCTATTCTTATATTATTTTTAACTTTTCAGTGTTTTTGCTTTTTAGTTTTCTCGGCGGTTCAATTTTTTGTTAAAAAAGTTTTTTTATCGCACAAATTCTTGCCAAGCTAGATGCCGGCGACTATAATGAAAGAGATGCTCCCAACCCAAAACGGGGACCTATTTGGCCCAGAAACTACCTGTATATATAAAAAGTATTTTTTGTTTTGTTACCTTGTGTGTTGTATTTTGGTGCCAAATAAACTATCATTCATTCATTCATTCAGAACCAATATTTCTAATTTTTCAGCAACTGCTTTTGAGTTCGGTTAACTAGCTACCAGAGCGTCGGTGGCGCTGTGGACTCGGCACTTGCCTTCCAATCGGGGGGTCGGGGTTCGAGACCCGCCATGTACCAATGTGTTTTTCGTTTCGAATTTCATATGTACATTTGTCTGACGCTCCTACGGTGAAGGAAAACATCGTGAGGCAACCTGCATATATCTGCGAAGAAATTCAATGATGTATGTGAAGTCGACCAATCCGCACTGGGCCAGCGTGGTTGACTAAGGCCTAATCACCCTAACATAGGGTAGGCTCGAACCCCTCGGTGGGGGACGTATATGAGCTGTGATGATGAACTAGCTACCACGACCATCATCTCACCTAATGGTAAGTAACGAGTATTACCTGGATACCTCAACAACTGATGAACCGGCTATCCAACCTCTAACAATGTTATCATCATTTTTACTATAGTAACAATATCCAAAATAATAATACTAATATCCAAAACATACTCAAAACTTGAAGATATGTAAAAAATCCATTTTTTTTTTACAGTTTATATCGATAATATATCGTTTTATCATATCGTGTTTCGGTGGTCATGCTAGGGGGGCTGACTTAAACTAAGCAGAAAACTTCTGCTCTCATTGGAAATCGAACCGCGTACCTCCTGATCGGAACCAGGTGGTCTTAAATAAGCACTAGATTATGAAGTTTCACTTTCCCTAAGTAAATTTTATGAGATATTTAATTCAGTTAATGATATTAAATCGACACCGCCGAAATTTCACTTACAAAGTTATTTATGAATCTCGTAGTCTTCCCGTTCACCGCTATATGTATATAGACACTGACGCGACGAAGTAAATAAGAAAAATATTCAAACGTCTCCAACGGCCGAATTTGTCAGCTCGACAATTCCAAGTTTCAGTTAATTCTGATTTGGCTGAAGGAAATTCAATCGAATAATCCTTGAATCTTCTTAGGGGATTAAATTATTCCCAAGACCTCGGAACTTTCCGATGGCTGTGTTAACTCAGATTATTCCGAATAAAGGATCTTAAGATTTACTATTTATTTTACAGTGTTTAGGTGTGTCGTGAATCCGGGGAGGCAAATTGGAAAATTAATGTTGTTACTCAATTATCGCTTTGGCTCAGTGTTCTATGATTGTTGTAAGTATTTTTTGGTTGTAAAAATTACACTATAAAATTATAATTGCGAAAGTGAGTTTGTTTGTTTGTTACACTTTCACGCCTAAACCACTGAACTAATTTTAATGATGTTTAGTGTAGCGATAGCCTAAGCCCTAAGGAATGGTCATGAGACTAAAAAATACAAAATACCTGCTCATTATAGCTTAACATTATTAACACAGAAGCTTAGAGTAATTATTACGACAAAAACATTTTTTTGAAGTTTTTACCGTGATATTTTCATTAAGGTCAACATTTGTGGTAAGGGAGGCCATGATGAAGTCCATCTATAGTCACAGGTTTATCCATTGTTTTAGGGACATCCTGTATAGTCGCCGCAAATCTACACACACTACCTTCCCTTAGCAGGGATGCAATCGCGATGCAAACGTGTTACAGCATCCATGCAAACGCCATATTCACAGTATCGACATAAACGCTAAACAGTGGCAGTTTACCAGCTTCCTCTTATATATATTTTTAATTATAGAAGAGCTTGAAAATGATTCCATTCCACCTGGTGGTAGGTGGAATAGAGTCCATGCTGACCTGCAAGGTGCTTCTTTACGCCTCTTTTAAAGGACCCGTGATTGAAAGAAAGAGTAAACACGTGTGCTGGCAGAAAGTTCCATTTTTTGATCGTGTCACATAGAAATGAGTTGCCAAAATTCTAATAAAAAAAAACACATTTAAACTCTTCTAAATCTAAATCTTCTCTGCATCGTTCAAAGGTTATCTGAAAAATAATATCTTAGCCATTGAGTCTACTTTTGTATTTATTTACCTTTTTTTTATTTTTATACTACGATGCCCGCAAACAAACTTACGGCCCGCCTGATGGTAAGCAGTTACTGTAGTCTATGGACGCCTGCTACACCAGGGGCATCACAAACGCGTTGCCGACCCTAAAAACTTACTTACTTACTTGCAGTATTTATGAATAACAAATGAATAGGTACAAATAAGACCTGCAAGTTCGTAACAAGTTGGCATAACTCTCAGCGATCATAATCGACTACACTTCTCGACGATTGTATAGAAACTAAGATCGAACCGGCTCAAGTTAGAAGCTGATTAATTATTTTATATAATTGCGCTATACGCTAACATGGAGTTTTGTATTTGCTGAATGAATAATTGGGACGATGAATGATAATAAAATGCGGCTAACATAGAATGTCTGGACTGAACAAGATAAACCTCAAAGTTAAAAAACAACGCTTTACTTAAAAACTCAAGAGCAATGAATCCGTGTCACATAAGAGACTAATTTACAAAGAAAAATGAGTTGTCAAATTGTCACGATCTATTCCGCTAAGCATTCTCAGTTGCCGGGTTTTTGTCTGTCGAGAGATCTTAATGTGACCGATTCGTTTCTCTCGAGTATAATTATTATCAATTCATTACTATTTTGTTAGAAATCAAGAGCAATGACTATTAGGAATAAAGTCTCTCGAGAGAATACACTCTTTCTAGCGCCTTATATAGCAAAAGTCTAGTGAGATAAGCTACCCAGCATTATCTTTTTCAAAGGTTTTCCGTTTCAAAATACGAGAAAAAAATCCTAACTACGTACCTATGTTAATTACCATAACAATTTATCATAATATAAGTTTATAAGATATGTTTAATTCGTTGTTAATGATGCGATCCACCTATTTATGTAAATAATAAAGTTTTATTTATATATAGTAGGCCTAGAACATGACTCCATTCCACCTGATGGTAAGTGGAAGTGGCAGACGAATGTGTAGATAGCTAGTGCAGGAGAGAGAATACACCCTGCACTAGCCTCCCTCACCTTGCCGACCGGGATTGTAAGAAGGAGTGAACACGTGTGCTGGAAGAGAATTCCATTATTTCATTGTACGACAAAGAAATGAGTTACCAATTTTTTTGTTCGCGTTGAAATGGAAGAAGTCTGTGACAGCGCAGGCCAGCACGTGTAGTCCTTATAAGGAAAGCGGAGGGTGGGATTAGAGAAGAGACTCTTCAGAATACTCGCCGTGGTGAAGACGGTAGAACGTGTGTAGTGACGCAACGATGATGAGTTTATGACTATTTAAGGCATGGTTCAAGAGCGTCGGTGGCGTTGTGGCCTCGGCACTGGACTATGCCCCGAGTAGAATCGGGAGGCCCGCGATCGATCCTGCCATGTACCGATATGTTTTTCGTTTCACGAATTTCATATGTACATTTATCTCTGACGCTTCTACGGTGAAGGAAAACATCGTGAGGAAACCTGCATACACCTGCGAAGTAATTCAAAGGTGTATGTGAAGTCAACCAAACCTCACTGGGCCAGCCTGGTCTGACTAATCGCCCTACCATAATTGGTTAAGGTAGGCTCGTGCCCATCGGTGGGGACGTATATGAGCTGTGATGATGATGATGATGATGGCACGGTTTATACAGAAGAGACTAGAAGAGACGAAGCGCGGTCGTGTGGCGGAGACGGATAGTCAAAGAAACACATGTTTAGGCAGGAGGGTTCCTTTTCAATAAAGCGTTTAATTTCTAAATTACAATTAATTTATTTCTCCGTTTACAATCGTTTTAGAATTTTACAGTCGAGTTAAGTATTGGTTGCTTCTCGGAAGACGTTTAAATTTGAAGTGAACGACCAGTTCCGCCTTCTAGGGTAGTGTTGCCAGTTGCGATGCACAGATAATGTTTTGCTGTCCCATAGATGATGTTAAGTGGCGTAAACATGGCCCCGGCCTTGGAAGATCCATCTTCCAACGAGTTAATCGCTTACTTCAATCTTGTTGCTGCAGTAGTGGACAAATCTTAGAAAATGCCCGACGAATGATTCCAGTAGAAGTGCGTATATCTGCAACTCTTCGTACTCCATCACTCCCAGGATAAACGCGTACTATACGCCCCATCTTCCATTTGAATGGTGGTACACCGTCCTCCTTGACCAGTACAAGACTATCAATAGCAATGTCTTCTCCCTCCGTCTTCCATTTTGTTCTCGTCTGAAGCTCTGCGACATACTCCTTAGACCAACGCTGCCAGAAGTGCTGACGCAGCTGCTCGATTCTGTCGTAGCGTGATAAAGATGCAGCGGAGACAGTGGTGAGATCAGTACTTGCAGGCGCAGTCATCGATCGGCCTATAAGGAAGTGAGCTGGTGTCAAGGGATTAAGATCTGAGGGATCTGAGGAAAGGGGAGAAAGCGGACGAGAATTTAGTATGGCTTCGATTTGTGCCAAGATCGTGCTGTATTCCTCGTAGGTTAACCTAGCGTTACCAACGATACGTCTAAGGTGATACTTACACGATCGTACCCCACTTTCCCAAAGTCCGCCAAAATGAGGAGAGTATGGTGGAATGAATTTAAATTTAATGCTATTGTTTGCTGCGTAATCCACAATATCATTTGAATTATTTTCAAAAAATAATGGCAATTCCTTTTCCGCACCAACAAAATTTTGCCATTATCTGAGTAGATAATATCAGGTTTACCCCTTCGACTTATAAACCGTTTTAAACTTAATATGTAATCTTTAGAAGACAGACTAGTAACGAGTTCCAGGTGCACAGCTTTAGTTAAAAAACATACAAATACACATATGTAGGCTTTAGTTAGACGAGAACCTCTGCCCTTTTTATTTAAAATATATACCGGACCGGCATAGTCGACTCCGGTTCTTTGAAACGAGAACCCAGCATCAAGTCGATCCTTAGGTAAATCTCCCATAATAGGTACGAGAGTTTTACCTCTCATTCGCGTACACGTTACGCATTCACGAACGATCCTCCTTACCAAATTTCGAGCGCTCAGCGGCCACCAACATTCACGAATAGAAGCTAAAAGCAGCTGAGGGCTGGCGTGTAATAAACGTAGGTGTTCGTGCCTGATCAACAACTTCGTAAATGGATGCTTACTACACAAAAGTATTGGATGTTTTTTATTAAATGGAAATTCTGTGCAGTTTTTCAATCGTCCCCTAACTCTTATAATATTATTAGAGTCGATAAATACGTTTAGTCCAGATATTCGTTTACTTTTAATTGTTTTTAGTGAGTTACCTTTACTCAAGCAATCATAAACATCGGGAATGATTGTATTTGCGTATGCCGTACTAACAAACATTTCGCCGCGTTGAGCTCACTTACTGATAAAGAACCGGTTTGCCAGCTTTGCTTGTTGCGCGTACGCACATTGTGAATGAAACGCAAAGCGTATGCGAATGTCCTTAATAATTTATTATATGACGAATATTTATCGAATTGAATTAAATTATTTTCTGTACATGAACTAGTTAAATTAATAATTGTATTTGACTTTAATTCGGGTAATTGATCTGGAATTGTAAATTCCGTATTTAATGATTCGAGACTATGCAAAAACGTTGGACCGTGCCACCACAGCTTGTTGTTTATTAACGAGTCGAGATATTGTCGAGATATAACGAGTTGGATACTAAATCGGCTGGATTGTTCTCACTGCTAACGTGTAACCAAACTGAGTCACCAGTCAGTTCATTAATTTCTACCACACGGTTCTGTACAAATGTTTTGAGCGCATGAGGTGACATTCGTAGCCAACCGATAACTATAGTCGAATCTGACCAGAAAAATGTTTTTGTAAAATTTAAACGTAACGATTTTTTTATTTTTTCGTATAGCTTTGCCCCAACTAATGCTGCACAAAGTTCTAAGCGGGGAATACTAGTAGGCTTTAATGGCGCAACTTTACTTTTTGCACACAATAAATGCACTGATACGCTATTGATATCGTTACTATTATATGTACGAACGTATGCACAGGCACCGTAGGCTGTTTGCGACGCGTCAGTGAATATATGAAGTTCAATTTGTTCTGGATTATCACTCAACACTCCACGGGGAATGCGCAACGTAGGCAATACGTGTAAGGATTTTATAAAACTATCCCATTCCTTAGCGATACTTGGAGGCACAGTAGTGTCCCAATCTATTTTACATATCCACAGCTTTTGTAATAATATTTTAGGTATTATAACCGCTGGTGAGATGAGACCTAACGGGTCATAGATTTGTGATATTACGGAAAGCATTACACGTTTAGTTAACGTACTTGTATTATAATTATTTTCTACCTCGGTAGTAAAGTACCATTGATCCGAATCACTCAACCAACCCAAACCTAGCGTTTTATTTTGTGTATGCTCACCTATAAAGTATTGTTCCGTATCATTTCTGTTACCTACATCCGAATTAAATGTCCACTTACGTAATGGAAACCCACCGCTCTTTAAAACCTTTGATGTTTTTTCGCAAATTTCGATCAAAGCGGCTTGATCGTCATGGCCCGTTATCAGGTCATCCACGAAAAAGTCATCGTTGATGGTGCGAGATATGACGTCGTCTCCACATTCAGCTGCTAGCTGACGTAAGCACCGCATACTTAAATAAGGTGCTGATGCGGTTCCGTAGGTGACAGTTTTTAACTGATACGTGTCTAACGAACTAGTAGGATTATCGCGCCAAAGTATCAACTGTAATTTTCTCTGATCAGGTTGTATGCTCACTTGGCGAAACATCTTCTCAACGTCCGCACAAGCGACATATTTGTATTGTCTAAACCTCAAGAGAATTGAGAAAATGTCGTTTTGCAACGCTGGACCAGGTAGCTGGATGTCGTTAAGTGATTTATTTGAGCTCGTTTTGGCACTAGCATCGAACACTACGCGCAATTTTGTAGTGCTGCTGCTTTCCCTCACTACGCCATGATGAGGAAGATAATAATGAGGCTGAATTGGTGGTTCGATTTTCACCATATGCCCTAAATCTATGTACTCTTGCATAAATTCGCAATATTTTCGTTTATACTCTTGTGAGCGATCAAATTTTCGTTCAAGTGATAGAAATCTAGTTTTAGCCATCGTATAAGAATCCCCAAGTGAGTTTTCATTCTCCTTTAAGGGTATGCGAACTGAAAATCTACCATCTTTTTCACGTTTAGTGGTATTTAAAAACAAATTCTCACAAAAGCTCTCATCCTTTGTTAAGACATTTGTTTGAACTGGGTTTGGAATGCTTTCTAGCTCCCAAAACCTTCTAAGCTGAGTGTCTAAGTCTATATTTTGGGAAAAATTACACTGAATTTGATTATTATTGCGCAAATTCTTTGTGTAAATAGGCCCCGACAATAGCCACCCTAACTTAGATTCGCGTAAATAAGGACCCGAAGGCAAACGTATAAAATTCGTATCTATAAGATCCCAGAATTTGTCGGCACCTATTAACAAGTCAATCTGAGACGAGACATTGAAAGTAGGGTCAGCGAGTTCAATATTATCTGGAATGCTTAGTAATTTCGCGTCGAAGTTCACTGCAGGTAAACTGCTTGTTATACGCGGCAAAACAAAACATTCGAGTTTCGTATTAAAATTGCAATGTTTAGAACGTATAAGTATTTCGCATAATTGATTTGATTGGGTTATAGTTTGACCTACACCCGATATAGAAACAGTGGACTGTATAAAAGACGTATTAAGACGTTTACATAATTCGCTTGAAACGAAACAGTGCTGGCTGCCGCAATCAAGCAGCGCCCGCGCTGTGTGGTATTCATGTTTATTGTCTGCCACCTCTACTAACGCAGTACACAATAATACGGGCGACGGCGGTCGGTTCTCTCCGAACGTCTCGTTTCCGCGAGTAGAATTATTTGCTTTGGCAGACAGTGATAACGTATGCAGCGATGACGTATATGGTTGGTGCACCCCACTCGGACTTGCTACGGGTTCGACCGGCAGCGGCGGCGTACACGCAGTCTTATCGAAGAAATGAAGCAAACTATTATGCTTGCGAGAACATTGTTTACATGGCCCGAATAGACAAACACTAGCTTCATGCCCTATGCGTAAACAATTTTTACACAATCCTTTACTCTCAACGAATTTCAGCCTTTCACTCACGGATAAATTAAGAAAACTGATACATGTGTACAGTGCGTGATTGTGATTACATAAAGTGCAAGTGCGTACGCTCTTATTTAAATTGGAAGATTTCGACTTAGTGTTACCTTCGTTATTTGTAGAAACAAAACTATGAACGTTATTTGTGGTTTTGTTCAAATTGTGACCTTTATTTTCGTGAAACACTGGCCTATCTTTTGACTTAGTGCTAGATACGTTAATCATTTCTAGCATGTCTGCTCTGTTTTTGAGAAATGAAAGCAGATCTTCCAGTTTAATTTTAGAGTGTGATTGTTGTATAGATAACGATCCTTTGTACGTTTCCCACTCACGTTCCGTTACGGCGTCTAGCTTAGTGACAATTAAATAAATAACTAAAGTGTCCCATGACTGAGTAGGTTCGTCTAACGTTTTAAGCGCCCGTAAATTACGCAATATGGTATCGATTAGTTTTCTAATGAGTAAAGGTGATTCTTGTTTTATTGGCACAATATTAAATAACGCTTTTACGTGGTTACTGATTAGTAGTCTAGTGTTATGATATCTATTCTCAAGTAGCTCCCATGCATGAATGTAATTAGCCGATGTGAACTCTAAAGCACTAATTACTTGTCGAGCGTTTCCGTGTAGTGATGATCTAAGATAATGAAATTTTTGAATATTGTTAAGGTCGGATCGCTCGTGAATCATTGTAACGTATGAATTTTTAAATTCAAGCCATTGATCGAATGATCCGTCAAAACTTGGCAATTTAATTTCAGGCAGTTTAACGTTTGAAGTAACGGTATTTTTTAAATATTGAGCAGGTTCATCATTGCTTTCGCTAGCAATAAGACAATTTGCTACGGCCATACTAGTGAAATAATCAGATTCAACCGATTCTACGTATTCTAAATTACAAGCTATATCGCTTTCCGAAGAATAAAGTTCGATATCACTTTGCACTAAATGAAATCTCTGGAACACGTCATTAGCTGTCTGTATACGTAGTTTCATCTCCGCAATTTGAATTTTAGTCAAATTAGCACTCGAAAATGACTCAACGTATTTTTTGAATTGAGTTAATCTGCCCTTCAAAGTACCCCTCACTTTCTTGAGATCATCTACTGGCTTTCTCTTATTAGGAGAATGCGAAGGAACAGACACTTTAATGCTATCACTATCCATCATTTTAGCGGTCTTTTAGAAAAGTTAAGAGTACTCACGTTTAAGTAACGGCTTTTTTGGCTGGAAATTTGAATATTCCAGACACAGCAACACGACCACGAACACGATCCAAGACGATACTGAAATTTAACACGATTTTAGCACACAATCGTTTAGGATAGGATAAGAAAAGGAACAAAGACCTGACCGTTACTGCGGTGATGAAGTGATCTTCGCTTAGCTGCTTCAATCTTCAAAATCCGTCTCGATGGACCAAATGTCTAGGCAGGAGGGTTCCTTTTCAATGAAGCGTTTAATTTCTAAATTACAATTAATTTATTTCTCCGTTTACAATCGTTTTAGAATTTTACAGTCGAGTTAAGTATTGGTTGCTTCTCGGAAGACGTTTAAATTTGAAGTGAACGACCAGTTCCGCCTTCTAGGGTAGTGTTGCCAGTTGCGATCCACAGATAATGTTTTGCTGTCCCATAGATGATGTTAAGTGGCGTAAACACACAATATAAACTTTTAAAAGTTCACAGTATAGCGTCGTTTATGTCTCTTAAGGAGATGCGACTACGCCTCTAGGCGACTTCATGCCAGTACTATCAGGGTTCCGTACCCAAAGGCTGAAAACGGGACCCTATTACTAAGACTCCGCTGTCCGTCTGTCTGTCCGTCCGTCTGTCCGTCTCTCTGTCTGTCACCAGGCTGTATCTCATGAACCGTTATAGCTAGACAGTTTAAATTTTCACTAATGATGCATTTCTATTGCCGCTATAACAACAAATACTAAAAACAGAATAAAACAAATATTTAATATTTATTTTGCACCGATACAACAAACGTGACTTTTTTGCCGTTTTTTTGCTCGATATTAATAACAGCAACAGATAGACGTTATCGAGAAATTTATTTTATATATTTACTTTAAAAATAAATAATTAAATTAAAATAACATAACTAAAGGGGGGCTCCCATACAACTAACGTGATTCTTTTGCCGTCTCTTCTGCATAAACCGCGCCTAAGAAAATCACAAAATTTTAAAACCCGCTCATTCTTGACAATCGTACCACACAGAGCTCTTAATAGGTTTCCAAGGGCCCAAGCAGGCGTTAATAATTAAAACATTAATCTAACGGCACACTTGTTAGGTGTGCCCGATATTACACGTCGCTTGTAGAGGACTTTACACTCTGCGCGACGCACACGTATAAAGCGATCGTGTTTCTAGCTCCACGGTATCCTTATTCCAGTCGCATAAGCCTTCAACAATGTCTACTCACCCAAGCCCATGCTAGGTTCAATAATGTGGTAGACATTCACTCTGAATGATTTTTACATGCGATAGGAGAGCTCTTGGCCTTCATCGCACCTAATAAGTGATTCTCTATGCACGATGGTGACATCGGAAGAACTGGGGTAGTGCGGCATGAAATTAACACTGGTGATGTTACGCCAATTCGTCAACGACCTCGACGAGTACCAGTAGCCAGGGAGAAGGAAGTTGAAGACATGATCACAGAAATGAAAAGGTGCAATGTAATTGAGCCTTCGACGAGTCCATGGTGTTCACCGGTGGTTTTAGTTAAGAAGAAGGACGGATCCATGAGATTTTGCGTAGACTCAATGACGTTACCAAGAAGGACAGTTATCCACTGCCGCGAATTGACAACACCTTGGATACGTTGAATGGTATGAAATGGTTTTCAACCCTGGACTTGAAGAGTGGTTACTGGCAAGTGGAAATCAAGGACCAGGATAAAGAGAAAACTGCATTTTCTACTGGAAAGGGACTTTGGCAGTTCAACGTAATGCCATTTGGGATGTGCAACGCTCCTGCGACATTTGAGCGGTATCCTTATTCCAGTCGCATAAGCCTCCAACAATGTCTACTCACCCAAGCCCATGCTAGCTTCAATAATGTCTACCACTCTGAATGATTTTTACATGTGATAGGACAGCTCTCGGCCTTCATCGCACCTAATAAGTGATGACAAGGCTGAAAGTGGAGGCGTCCAGGTGAAGTTTCACCTGAACTCCTCAACAGCTGAGGAACCGGCTATCTTACCTCTAATTGTCGAAACCCAACAATGCAATCGATAATGTCCTCCTATTATTATTTTATTATTATTATTATTGTTGGGGCTATGCAACTTCAATGAAGCTGTAGTCACTGCGACCTAAAAGATCTATTGTGACTCGCCGCCAAGTTATAGTATCTCTTTTAGCCTGGCCGCCACCAGGAAATCCAATGTCCTCCTAACCGATATTCGGTCACGGCGGCCAATCTCAACAGAGACTAGCCATCTGCGCAGGTAATATTATAGTGCACAAGTGACTGCGCAAACGCAAGTGCACTCTCTATTTCTTCACTTGCCTAGTCCGATGGGATGGATAGCTGACACGACCGGGGCGAGATCAGGCGCAGAACTCACTGCTTGCCTACCGGAGCACGGAGTAGCTTGAGATGTTTCGTATTTTGGTCACCCATCATAAGACTGGCCACAGCCAACGTTGCTTAACCTTAGCAATCGTTCGCTGAGCTTACGCGCCAATGCGCCTTAAGTTTTTTTTAAATACAATAAGCATGAATTGATCCTCAGTTGTATTCTTGCAAGATGTTTACTAAATAGATTAAAATAAAAAAAGAATATATTCCTTAAAAATAAAAATTGACTTCAAAGCTACACTTTTTTGATTTACTCGAGTATACTCGTATTATTAGCTTTGAAACATTTTATTTATTTAGCCCGCGAGACGTTGCGAATGATTTGCAGCATTCGTGTTCACGGGATGACTGAAGCTGATGCTGAATGCTGCAAAGCGTTTGAATTGAAAGTGTAATATGTAGTGCCCATATACTCGTTCAAGTAAAAGACTGTACCTATTATGACTTAAAAAACACAAAATGTCAAAAAAAAGTAAGAATACAAACAACATTACATTTGTTGTTTGGAATCGGTGCCAAATTTTAACTCATGATTATCGATCCACACTATGTATATAATGTTGTGTATTCTGTTTTTGAAGAAGCTTTTTATATTTTTTGTTCCGACCATATATATTCTTTATTGTACACACATTTTTCAGATAGAAACATATTATACAACAAACATGTACAAGGGCGAGCTTATCTCTTGAAGAGATCTCTTCCAGCCAACCCTAGCGGAAGTGAAAATTAAGTAGATGCGGGACGAGGTGTACATTTATAAATTTACCTTACTACTATTATAAGTAACATACACAAACACACACACACACACAGGTATATATACATCACTATAACAAATTCGAGAGCAGATGAGCTTTTAGCTGCTTTTTAAATGACACTATGCAAGTGTTTTTACGGATATCAACCGGCAGAGCATTCCACAGTTGAGCAGCATGCACTGTAAAGGATTTGTGGAAGAACTTTGAGTGATATTTAGGGATATTAAGTGGTTTTGGTATAACACAGGAACGCTTAGGACGGGGATCGGGAGGGAGAAGGTGAAATCGGGACCGCAAATAATGAGGGATCTCAGGATAGTTAAGTATTTTGAATGTGAGGTTAAGGATGTGCATATCTCTGCGTTGACGGATAGGGAGCCACTGAAGTTTGGAACGAAAGTTTGAAATATTTGACCATTTGAGGTAAGATAGCCAGTTCCTTAGTTTTTCTCACACTAAAGTCATAAAAGACCTTAACCATATATGGCTTTGTCTGTACCACGGTCGTTTACTTGAGTGCTTCCGTCTTACCTTTCTGCCGCAAAGCAGCAGTGCTTGCATTGCTGTGTTCCGGTTTGAACTTGAAGGGTAAGATATGGCAGTGAAATTACTGGGTACCGTGACTTTACATCTGATGTCGCAAGTTGGCAACGTATAGTGTGCTTTTTGTGGGGGTTGAAGTTGGCTGCGAATCTCAAAAGAGCCACATGTATTATAAGTAGGTGACTCAGTTGCAATAAAAAAAACATAAAAGTTATCTAGTAAATTATAAGAAAGTGATTATGGCTGATAATTGTATCCTACTTGTTAAAAGAAATGTTTTTATGATTATTATTATTTATTTGTTATTTAAAAATCTGTGGATAAACCAAAATTATGTGATTCTGGTAAATCACCAAACTTTTATTTTTAGTCTATGCTTGAGTTAGCGATACACCAGTATCATAAAGTTTCATAAAGAAATATTTGTGCAACTTATAAAAAAAAGTTGATACGAAGCAATAAAATTTCATTGCTTACATCCTACAATGACTTGAAAGTATTTCATTTCGCCTCAAGCTCGGGTACAAACTTGCCCCGCTGAGATTCAGTCTCGGAATGATATTGGCAAACAATAAGTTGTGAAATATTCAAGGGATTATGTTAATATAAGCGGGGCAGGTCGTCACAGGTAAGAAAAGAAGAATATTTTGATTAAAACTTACGAAAAAACTCTCAGCTAAGGGTGCGGTCTAAAAATAATACGGGAGCGGAATGCGTTCACGATGTTGACAAGATGGTTTAATTTATGTTTTTTTTATTTATCATCATTTTACTTATTAATTACAGTTATTTTACTTGTAATTATTCTTCTATCGTAGTATAATATTGTTAACCTTAGAATCAAATGTTTTTTGCTAAATAAACGTGGTATTTTATATTGTTTTTAATGATTACTCTTTATTATACATGTATGGCTGTCATATCTAAATAAATAAACCGGTATTTGTAAATTTAAGTTTTTGTAGCAATCTGCATCTAAGTATATCTAACAAAACGTATTATTTACGAAAAATAAATGATTGGCCATCTATCATATGCACTGCATACCTACAGGGTGGATTGTTGAGAATGAACAATAATTAATATATTTGATTTGCACAATGTTTTACAGTAGAATATAAGGAAACTTCATATTTAATACTACATAATGTTTATACTATATTTTGGCAAGACGTATTATTTACGAAAAATAAATGATTGGCCATCTATAATATTAATATAACATTGACTATAGTTGTAACTGGAAAACGCACATAAATTTAATGGTAGACAAGTTGGATCGTTTCGTTTACGTATTGTATAAAGTGAAACATATATACATCTAAGGAATACGGTTCAGTAATTTGGTCTCCTTATTATGCAGTGCATAGTAGTAAGATTGAAAGGGTTCAAAAGAAATTTTTAAATATGCTCTGTCACAGACTCCACCTGGGACGAGAGCATAGGTCATATGTATGTCGACTTAAAAAATTCAAATTAGTTTCCTTAGAGTCTAGAAGGAAAATTGCAGAGCTGATCTGCCTATATAAGTTCATACATTCGAACATTGATAGTCCTTCTTTTCTTTCCCTCTTTAATATAAGAAACAAATTCAATGCTCGCAAACCATCACCTAAAATATTTCTCCTCCAAATTTACATAAATAATACCTCCTTCTACAATCCCATAACACGAATGTGCCGCCTTTATAATACTGTCGCCGAACACCCTTCCTTGGACACATTTCAGCCTAACTTAACACATTTTAAAACACAAATACGAAAAATATTATGTCATTAGGAAATTTTAATGGCATAAATTGGGACCTAGAATGTATAAAACATCTTTTTCTTTTTGAAATATAATATAATATAATGTTCTAACAACAACTAACAACTCGAACTATAGTATAAGAATATAATACCTACCTTACCAATAAAACTAATTACATTACTTACCGCCTATGATTTCTTGTAATTTTGAACTTGTTGTGCACACATGAGTTAGGGTTATGATCTTGTTCAGTTCTAATAATTTGTTACTTCTAATATTACGATTGTAACCTGTTTTGTGAGCCTAAGAAATAAAATAAAATAAAATAAGGAAGCAGCACTTATGGCCTACCACGGCTATGTCTCATCGGTTTTAAGATATGGTATTGTGTTGTGGGGAAACTCAGTTGATGTGCACCGGGCTTTTAAATTGCAAAAAAGTGTATCCGAACAATTTGTGGTGCGGGCTTTTTGGACAGCTGTAAACCTCTTTTCAAGACCTTAAATATTTTGCCCTTACCTTGCCTCTACATTTGCGAACTTTGTGTCTTTGTAAAAACATAGCGTCTTGTTTATAAAAAATAATAACTCCAATTATAGAGAAGATATGGCGATAAATTGTACGTTCCCAGCCAGAAATTGATTGTACATTCTAAAAACTCTTTTTGTATGGCAATACGCGTATTTAATAAATTGCCAAGTCGTATTCGGGAGCTTCCTATAAATAAGTTTAAAGTTAAATTGTTTCAGGTACTGTTAGATAAGACTTACTATTGTGTCAATGAATTTTTTAACGATAAAGTAATTTGACATTTATTAATGTGTGCAAAATGATTAATACCTATTCTTATTATTTTATTTAGGCAAAATTTTATTGTGATGTAATTTTTGACATATATTTTTTGGTTTATATGAAATGACATTAATAATATATTTCGATACTAATTTAATTTTTATGCACTTGACATTTAACAAAAATAATATTTGCACGTCCAAATATTCGACAAAATATGTTGGAGAAATTTTTGTAATTAACAACTTGTGTGTACCATATTTTGCAAATAAATGATTATTAATATTATTATCCATTTATTTAAAAATATTTTTAATATTATTATTATGTCCTTTATTAATTTTTTTTCTTAAATATAATTTTTTTTACAACATAAATATAAAAAATATAAATATTATAAAAAACCTACACTTAGCGGGTCCATCCACTGAAAAAAAAATTTGTTTAACAGTAACTCAAGTTTTGGTTATTATTTACCAAAAAATAGTGACTTGCGAACTATATCTTATTAACAACAAAACCGAAATTTGCTACGGTGTGTTGAGATGCTAACAAGCAAAACAATTTGATCATAATTAATTGAACAATTTGACTATTTTTTACCAAACTGTTAAGGAATACCTAAATGTATGTTTTGTAATAGTACAAAAAATGTTTTGTATCAATTAAACAAACTCATCGTCTGTTGGTAGCTGTAGTGTCCAGTTATTTCAGGTGTTCAGTTATCTACTGTTAACAAATTTGTTTTTCAATTAATTACTTTTCAAATGGTTACTGATACAAAAATATTTTGCTTGTTATTAAGGTACTTGGTTTGTTGACTAGTAACAAAACTGTTTGGTAATCTAAAGCAAAACTAGTTTTGTAATTGTTAACCAAAATATTAGTAGGTTTATCACTGTGTGTGTTTGTTGGCCTGTATTTTTCTACTCTTTTTATTTTGTGATAGCTATTTGACAAAAGAGTAGCGCTTTTCTTCAAAAATAGCCTTCATTAAATAAAACCATAAAAATACAGGCCAATAAACACACACAGTGATAAACCTACTAATATGTTGGTTAATGATTTCATAATCAAATTTAAGGACAATTTAAAATAAAATTCTATTTCAAATCAAATAATAGTTTTATTTCTTTTAAATTTAAATACAGTATTAACAGGATTTTGGAGTGTCTACTTCGAAAGTTAGTTATTCAGGTTATGACAGGATTTTAGAGAGTCTACTTCGAAACTATGCAAGTGAAATAAAAAATCAACTGTCCGTAATCGTACACACTCAAAAATAACATTGTCATTGTCATATAAAAATATTTTTAATCATCATAAAAGTAATTTCACCTAGGTTTCCGATGTCTTCAATAAGAATTGCCCCGGGTTTGTAAAGTGTGCCTTTAACTTCTACCCATGGTACCAAATTTAGAGAATGGTCCACTCAGACATAGCTGCAGCAGGTATAACTTCATCACGCTTTTGTTCCTTATCTGACACTGCTGGATTGTGAAGTATGTACAAGTATATTGTACTGTTGTTGTACTGTTGTGTTATTGTATTGTACTGCCATATCAGTCTTCTTTGTATCATTAAGCTTGGTCTTATCCTTTAAAAAATAAAATTGCATTAAATAAAATTGCAGTTTTATTTTATTTCATAAAAGTATATTATACTTACTGCGTTGAATTCTTCAGTATTACATTTTTAAGCATTGTCAACTGTGTCAACAGTTTGACCGATTACAGGAACAAGCTCCTTAATGTCATCATTTGTTAAGATCTTTATGTTCTGGAACATAAAAATAATACTTCGGTAACATAACATAAGCAGGTAAGTACTATGGCGACCTTTTCGTCGACCGTCGCGTCGTTAATATTTCCTTAAATGATAAGTTGATGTCAATAGTTTTTTGGAGCTACGCCGTAACCCCAGATCTCTACAGTATCTACCTAGGTTCAGTCCAGCACACAATATAAAATAAACAGTTTGAACTTGACACTCCGACCGTTTAACCTTTGAACTGAACCCGACTTGAAAATCCTGTCGGGATAGCTACGATCCAGTCAGAAGCCCGAACCGATTGGTAATACTTACCCAACGCATTACCTACCTACATGGTGTTTTGAAAACAATCAATATTACAGATAGCATACCTTTGAACTTGTCAATGCATTGACACCAACGCCCCACGATTTCAAATCCTCCATGACACTTGGCTCCGTCGCGGTAAGTTCTGCGGCCGCTACCGCAAGCTCAGACTCGTTCATATTGTGAAATCTTTTTCCAACGAGAAAACTTTTTACATATACCATAAAAGTAAACCGAAAACCCCAGGAAAACACTTTCAACTAACTAACCTAGCGGCGAACGAGCGAACGCAAGCCACCGACCGGCCCGACTGGCCGAGCGCGCGTTTGTTCTCTTCCTCGCCTCCACCGCTCTACTCAGGCGTTTCGTTTCGCGCAACAAACAAACTTTATATAACATTATAATCAAAAACATTGATGAACAGTAACAAAATAGTTATGCTGTAAATTAGGAATTGGTTTTGTTGCTGTAGTCAAACAAGTTCACCAAAATATTTTTAGTTAAAAAATACCAATCATTATTTTATTACTTACCAAACAATAATTAACCTAACTAGTTTTGGGTGTTTAACAAAAACAGTTTTGTATATTTTAATTAAAGTTTGTTATCTTTTAACCAAAGTTTGCTTATTTCTTGAGTTACCGAACTAGTTCAGCTGATTCTTTTTTTCAGTGTCGGCAGCGAGACAGTGCCCAAACTACCGGTGGTTAGGGCTGCAGGGTGAGGAACCCCCTGACAATGGGCTAGATGACTAAAAAATTTTTTTTGCTTTAATAGAAGCTCATTCACATAATAAACAGAAAGAAAAAATCGCTTTTCGAATAACTATAAAAACAACCAAGATATAAGGTATTAAAGATTTTTCTCCATCTCTTTCTAGCAAAACGCCAATTTACAAGGAGTTTATATGGCCGTACTCAACTATGACGTCACGGTTGATGTCGGATCTCTCTGTCTAATCGCCTTCAAATAAACAACTTAAAATGCTTGTATCTAATGTATTTCTAAGCCGATTTTAATTCTAATTTCACAGAACTGCATCTTTTTCCACGGTATTTTAATATTTAATGACGAGACGTAAAAATTAGAATTCAGTCATCATCTCAATTCGTGCCGTGCCAAGGATTACCGCCTTCTGTATCAGGCTCTTGATCCAACCGCCTAGCGAGAGTCTCTCAAGATGTTGGTCAAGACTCTTCGCAATTAATATTATTAATATTATTATTATATGCACTGTACACCTACAGAATGGATTGTTGATAAAAAACAATAATATATTTGATTTACACAATGTTTTACAGTAGAATATAAGGCTACCACATAATGTTTGTACTATATTTTGGCAAATCTTTCTAATAAAAAGAATATATTAATATTAAATATATGTCGGTAGTACGTAGGTACCTACGTCATTCTTTATTGATGTACCATTCATGATAAAAATATTGTTGAATACTCGTATGTCTCCAGCGTCATTATCAAGGCGTCTTTTGCAGTCAAAGCCTCGTTTAATTTTGATACGTTGTATGTTTATAGTCTTACTTTGCAAATTTGGCTTTTATACTGACAAGAATACATCAATATTCAAACAATAAAGAGAGTTTTCACGAAAGATAAAAGGATTATTTATGGTTCGTTTGTCGCTGTTCGCTGAAATTTTTTGACCCGACCCTTCACAATAATTTATTTCTCTATCAAGTAGGTATATTATAATAAAACCTATTTAATAGATAGATATAAATGTATCTCTAAAGAGTGCTGAGAATATGGACAAACAAACGCTGTAAGCTTTTAACCTGTCGCCCAGCTGGCGAGGCCCAAAACTTGTTAAAAATGTATCAATTTAACTTTCGGCCGATAGCGTCAAGTTAGCGCCCTTTGACAGTCCGCCCTTGCTCTAATTTCATATCGGGCATTTCAATAAATTAAGACTTTTCATACCAAGACTTTCTTTGATAGATAGGTGTCGTGCGATTGATATGTTTTTACAAAAAATAAAACCGATTTCGACAGCGAAATTTCATAAATAATATAAGAATACAAGCAACGACACAGTATTATATTGAAGTTGGTGCCAAATTTAACTAAGTATTTACATTAATTATTCTTATATTTTTGACTTTCTAGCTGATCATTGTTTGGCACCTTATGCTCTAAGCTTGGACTGACTTCAATATAAAACTGTGATGTTGTTTGTATTCTTATATAATTTATGACTTTTTGAAGTCGGTTTTATTTTTTGTATTTTTTTTCAATCGTTTTTGTTAATTCAAAACTTTCTCCTCAAAATTGTTAACGAGCGAAACTTTAGACCCAATTCTGAAGTCCACGCAGACGAAGTCGCGGGCAGAAGCTAGTGATTTTATATATACAGATTTTTGTTATTTGCTTTAATAATAGCTTGTTTCAAGTAAATAAATAAATAAATAAGTGGTTAAAGTTTGATTACGCTTAAGGATGATTTCTTATAGAAAAAGTAATATTTAAACGGTGGTGAAATTCATAAAATTTGAACTAATTAAACCACCTTAAATAAGGAAACTAAAACTTTTCGAAAAAAAGTAACCAGTAGAGATCATTGTTGAAGATTTGTGATTAAATGTTTACAGAATATATTTCATGTTTTGGTCATATTTTTTACGTGACGAGTGCATGAATATGTCCTTAAATGCGTGGAATGTAAATATGGGTATTTTTAAAGCCTTAAAAATACATTTAAAATAGCATTTAAGTAAATAGTAAATTCTTCAACCTTCAAGTCCTACACTCTAAATTAACGTAAAATGTATTTTCTTCATTGCATTTTTAATAACTGTTAATGCTACTGCATTTATCATGAAAGGAACTGCATTTATCATGAAAGGATTGCGCCTTCTTAAAAGGATTATAATAATAATATTAAATAAAGATATACAAGTTTATGTGCATATTTCTTTTTTGACAGATCAATAATGATAATCCTATTCTCTTCTTCAAACTAATTCATATCTCGTAGCTGTCACCGTCGCAGGCCACGGAGGTATCGCTACATAGCGTTCTCAATCATTAACATTTTCCCCCTCCTTGAAATAATGAATTTCAAGAGGCTTCTGGTAATCTACTTCCAATGGACACAATTTGGAAAGTGCTCTTCTCAGGACTCCCTTCTTCGTAACCACGTCTACAACTCTGGTGACACCATCCTTGCCAGGGTGAAGTTTGCTAATCCGCCCTAGTAGCCATTTCAACGGCGGCAGCTGCTCGTCCTTTACGATGACTAGTTCTCCAAGTTGGACTTTTTTGCTGTTCGTGCGCCACTTTACTCGTTGCTGTAAATCTGTCAAGTATTCAGTAGTCCAGCGGTTCCAGAAGTGATGACATAGCTTCTCCACGATATGGTAGCGATTGATGTTGACCCGATGCGAGATTGGCGACGGTAAAGCCGATAAGGGTTGACCAATCAGAAAGTGGCCAGGAGTCAATGGTGACAAATCGGATGGGTCCGCGGACATGGGTGTTAACGGTTGCGAATTCAAAATCGCCTCAATTTGCGCGAACAACGTTGACAACTCTTCAAAAGTTAGGCTAGCATTGCTTTGACACTCGCCTCCCAGTTTCCACCGAAATTCGGCGAGTATGACGGAGAAAATTTAAAAATTATACCCTCAGTCGACGCGTAGTTGCCGACAGCTTGATCGCATGTTCGAAGCAATCTGCCTAGTTCATTGCTTGCTCCTACAAAATTCCTACCGTTGTCACAGTAGATCTTATACGGTTTGCCACGACGAGCAATGAACCTTCGTAGGCACATAATAAATGCGTTAGAGGTCAAATCGCTCACAACCTCCAAGTGTACTGCCTTGGTACTAAAACATACAAAAACGCATAGATAGCATTTACTGGTTCGAGATCCTCGACCTTTGCGGCTCGAAATTAGAAACGGACCGGCAAAATCTGTTCCACATGTTTCAAACGGTGGAGACGGACTAACGCGAGGTTTGGGCATATTTCCCATTAATGGTTGAATACCTTTAGCCTTAAATCTTTGACATTTGACACATTTATGCACTGTTTTATAACTTAATGCTCTGCCACCAATAGGCCAGAAACGATCACGCACTGAACTTAATAATTGTTGCGGACCACAATGAAATAAACGCAAATGTTCGCTTTGGAACAAAAGTTTTGTTAACTGATGTTTGGAATCAATAAACATTGGATGAATCCTATCAAAAGGACAATGAGAAGCGTTATTGATACGTCCCCCTACACGAAGTATTCCATTATTATCGAGGTAAGGGTTTTGGTGGTGCCCCAAGTAGACTCCACCACGTCGGCGTTTCACCGAGTAAGGAATTTTGGGTTGATTGCTGATGCCCTACTACCCGCTCATAGAAAGCATTGTGGCTTACCCCGATTCCCGTTGTCTCCGTCCGTCTCCTCCGTAGCCGGTCGACTTCCTGAGCTAGCTCGAAGGAAGTCGCGGCTCCTGAAGTTCTGCAGTGGATCCACCGGTGGAGACCGGAGCACTACAAATGCCTATTAGGCCACCACGACTCACACACGCGATTTTGACACCTGGCACAACACAAAGCGGGCTTTCGCACCCCGATATTAGGTGCGCCGCGCAAATCACTATTTGCTTGAATATTGTGTATTATATTTTATTTCGGCCCGCACATAACCTCTAAGCATGTCATGACATTTCGACTCGACTCAACTGACATGTCACATGCGGCCGGCCGCCAAAAAAGCTGTCACTGCACAGACTAGAATGCAGTGCCGCCACTCGCTCTTCCTCGAGCGTGAACATCCCCCCGCTCCGGACAGTCCCGGACTGTCCGCCAAATCAGTCTAAGGGGAGGCGAGAAAGAGTAGCGACCGCGCGCTTCAAAACAGAATCCCCAACTAGGACCTCGGCAAACCTGGGCACACCATCAGACCCTAGAGTAAGTTGGACAATGCGTCCGCGACGCCAACGTAAGGGTGGCAGGTTTGGGTCCTTCACTAACACGAGGTCTCCAACCCTCGGTGGGTTTGTCTTATCTGACCACTTAACGCGCTGTTGCAAAATGTGTAAATATTCAAGGTGCCAGCGGCGCCAGAAACTCTGGGTAAGCTGCTGGAGCAACTCAAACCGCGAAAGGCGTCCGGGATTGATATCTCTATAAGGATACTCGGGCAGGGCGTTAAGTGGTCTGCCTATCAAGAAATGGCCCGGCGTGAGGGCCTGCAAATCGTTCGCGTCGGTAGACAACGGACATAACGGACGCGAGTTGAGAACCGCCTCAATCTTATGAAACACCGTCGCGAGTTCCTCAAACGTGAGAATAGTCTCCCCAATAACGCGGCGAAGGTGAGTCTTGGCGGCCTTTACAACAGATTCAAAAATCCCTCCCCAGTGAGGGCAAGACGGCGGGGAGTATCGCCATGTTACCCCTACGGGAGAGTGTGGATCCGATCTCAATATTATTTTTATCTAAAAATTCACAAACTTCTCTTATATGTCTATCAGTGCCCTTGAAGTTCGTCCCACAATCGGACCGAATTAGAGAAGGCAGTCCCCGGCGGGAGACAAATCTGCCTAACGCTGCTAAGAAAGCGTCCATGGTGAGCGCACTCACCACCTCCAAATGAACGGCTTTAGTGGCCAAACAAACAAACACACACAAGTAAGCCTTTTCAGTCTTAGCATTACGGAGTCGCGACGTTTTTATAGTGAATGGTCCCGCAAAATCAGTTCCAACTCCTAAGAAGGTCATCGATTCATTCACACGATCAGCAGGCAAATCACCCATTTGGGGCTGCATCGTCTCGGGGCGTAAACGATAGCAGGGCAGACATCGAAAGATAATAGATCGGATTATTCTTCGCGCTGACAAAATCCAAAACTCCCGTTGGAGGAGCGCGGTCAATGCATTACATCCGGCATGAGCATTCTTCACATGGCGATCAATGATCAACAATCGCACCAATGGTCCGTCCTTGGGGAGCAACAGGGGATGACGTGATCTATAAGGCAAGTTAGCGTGCCTCAATCGGCCTCCTACACGCAACAATCCTTAATCATCCAGAAAGGGAGTCAAACGCACCAAGGGTCCCTTCAATTTGGACGTCCCGGTACGGAAAACCTTAAGTTCCGGTTCAAACGCTCTAGACTGGGTCATACGCACCCAATGCAGAAGAGCATCTTGGCGCTCCTGCGGTGAGAGGACCGGACACAAATCTTTGTCCTGAGGCCGGCGACAATTTCGTATAAATCTTCTTATCCAAGCGGTCACGCCGAGCAACTTGTCCAGAGAACTGTAGCGGTCTAATAAAAATTCCCGCTCTGGAGCCGCCATAGTCTCGACAGCGTGAACACGCAAGCCCGGATTTGGTGCCTTCACCACAGCTGGTGTGGAAGGCCAAGACGGCTGTAACAACCATTCAGGACCCCACCACAGAGTGTGGTCAATAAGCTGAGGGGCTTCGCTGCCACGTGATGCACAGTCAGCAGGGTTTATTTCACCTGGCACGTGGCGCCAAATCAACGTGGCCTTCGAGGCCTGTATTTGGGATACCCGATTGGCCACAAATACTTCCAGGGAGTGGACGGAGTTCTTAATCCAACACAGGACAACCTGACTGTCGGACCAAGCAAATAGCGACTCAAAGTCCACACTACGTCCCAGGGTGTCAACAACGTGGTTCATCAAACGAACCAGAAGAGTAGCTCCAGACAATTCTAACTTCGGAATCGTTAATCGAGTCCGAAGTGGAGCAACCTTACTCTTAGCAATTAGCAAGTGGAGCTTAACAGCTCCTCTATCATCGACCGTCCGGATATATACGACGGCTGCGTATCCACTCTCAGACGCGTCACAAAAGCCATGAAGGCTGGCCGTAAACCGTCCCTTAGGCAGTATATGTCTAGGAATACTAACACGGTTAATGTCGGGGAGAGACGACATGAAGGACTCCCAATCTCGCAGCAAACGGCCCGAGAGGGGCTCATCCCACGACACTTCGGCTGACCAAAGTTCCTGTAGGAAGCACTTCATCCAAAACACTACGGGACTAATCCAGCCATTTGGGTCAAAGGTACGAGCTACTGTAGACAAAACCAACCGTTTCGTCCAGACCTTGGGGCTTGGCAGCTCCAATCGATAGGTGAACGTGTCCTGGACAGGTCTGTATTGCACTCCCAAAACAGACAGTAAATCTGGAGTGTTGGCATTCTCAAAAATATGAGGCTCCTGCTGGTGGTCGTCTGGCAAGTCACACAAAAGCTGAGGTGAGTTGGACATCCACTTCCTCAGTTCATAACCACCAGCCCCGAGAAGAGCAATTAGTTCATCTCGCAAAATCAAGGCTTCCTCGACACTAGAGGAGCCCGTACAAATATCATCAACAAATGCATCCTCCTTGAGAACCAAGGATGCGCGAGGGTATCGTAATCGTTCACGTTCAGCGAGTTCCACAAGTGAGCGAATTGCCACAAAGGGGCTCGAACGCAAACCGTATGTATTGGTGTTCAGCTCGTAGACCAGCATGGGATCCCTGGGATCCTCCCTCCATAATATGAGCTGATATCGTCTATCGTCCGGGTGAATCACAGTCTGCCGAAACATCATCCGGATATCGGTCACAAAGACGACGGCATGGCGACGGAAGTTGGTCAATACATCACCCACCTCGTGGTGCAACTTCGGTCCAGCATGCAGACATTGATTCAGCGAAACTCCGGTAGACGTGGGAGCTGACCCATCAAAAACAACGCGTATCTTCCCGGTGGAAGGTTTCAAAACCGCGTGGTGAGGAAGAAAATTATGTTCCTCGTTTCGCCAGTCCAGTCGCGAGACCGACATGTGCCCCAGTTGCTCATATTCTCGCATGAAGTCGACATACTTCTGTTTGAGGTCGGAGTCCCTACTCATACGACGCTCCATGGACAGCAGTCGCCAACGGCCGGGAGCTGCCAAGTGAGGGGCGAACTGACAAAAAGGGCAAACGAGTGATCAGCCGTCCCGAGTGAAGGCGACCTGTATTGTTCTGGTAGAACAACTCACACTCCTCTTCCAAGGGGTTCACTCGCTTCACGGTAGGTGGCTCTTCCACCTCCCAAAACCGTTGAAGGACATCCGATAAGGTGGAGCTAACAGTTATGTAACTGTCCACCGATGGAGATGGTGGGTTATGCCTAACTGGTCCCATCACTACAAACCCAAGCGATGTAGATAAGGCTACCAGCCCACCCTTCCGTAACTCTCTCCTCTTCCCACAATACACGCGGCCTAGAACATCGGCACCGAGCAATAAGTGAATCGGACCGGTTCGGTGGAAGGAAGGGTCAGCCAAGGTCAATCCTGATGTCGCATCAACGACAGCGCGCGAAACGTGCTGTTGCGGAAGCTGACCAACAACCTTCTCATAAACAATCGCGGTAGCGCCAATTTTGGGCGCTGAAGAGAAGTGGGGGGAGAAGGAGAACAAAACCTGACCGATCGGATCCGGGATCCGCAGGTCTCCGATTCCTCGTACCGATTCAAGGTATGGAGTTGTGTTCAAACTCAACTGCCGGACCAGCCAGCTGGAGGCAATGCAACCCTGAGCTCCCGTATCCAAAAGGGCGCGAACTAAAACAAAGGTGCCCCTCGGGCCCCACACCTGTACGGAGGCTGTTGGTAACAGCACCTGCTCCTATGGGGGGGTTGCAGCCGACAGTTGGTTTAGTGAAAATCCTCCCGCATTCCCCGCAACGGGGGGGAAGGGGGGTCCGAAGAAAAATGCGTGCGCGGCGGAGGAATAGGGCGCTCAAGGCGCTCGAGCGGGTCCCAATCCGGCACGTACTGGCCCCGATCAAAGCGGCATCGGGGGGCCGGACGGTGCCCATGATGGGCGAAAGTTGGGGGAGCCCGTGACAAACGGGGTCTCTCCATCAGAGGGGGAGAGAAGCGTATCGGCTCCCGGCGTGGCTCCGTAATAACCGCGGCCCAATCCCGCGGTGGCGCCTCATAAGCGGCGCGTCGATCCCCCCCGCCCGTAGGGGGGGTGGGGCGCCCAATCCTCTCACTGGAGGGGGGGCGCCTGTCCAATCTCCGCGGAGGGGTGGCACGCCCCTCCGATCTCCTCGGAGATGTGGGTGACCTACGAGGGCCCCCGCCCATGTGCGAGTCCCTCTCTCTCACCACCCCACGAGTGTCTCTATTGTTGAAGCACAAAAGGGGGTGATGGGCCCCTCCACAACAGTGGCAATCTCGTGGGTGCCATATGGGCCCCCAGGCAGCGGTAGCACCAATTCCGCTGTTTGGCCATATTTCTACGCCCCTCGGTGCGTAGGCCAACAAATTTGGGACAGGCCGGCAAACGATGGCCATCGCGCTTGCAACACTTACAAGGCAGCGGCCTCTCCCCTTGTGGAGAGTTGTGCCGCACGGCAGTATATTGCTTGTACGGGCGGCGCTCTCTCCGTGGCGCTGCCCGGGTCGCCTCATAGCGGCCTGTACTCGGTCCCGGTATAGGAGCCAGATCCAAGTGGTCGGTCATCCGACACTCATCCTCCAAAAATCTGAGGAGATCCGAAAAGGGGGGTAGGTAGGAGGCACTATTGCCCCCATACCTCTGTTCAAAGCGCCCCTTCATCTCCATTCAATAAAGGACCACTGGTCCACCGGTAGATCAAGTCGTTTGAGCGCATTAATAGCGCTTAGCAGCGGGTTCAAAATCTCCTTCCTCAATGAGGAGACCCGCGATACTCGTGGCAGCCCTAAAATGGCAGCCACATGTGTGTCCGCTAGCAAGCGAACATTCTGATACGGGGTGGTCAACAACGCCCTTGCAATATCATAACTGTCATCATTGACAGGTAAATGCTGGACAAGTACACCAGCCTCTCCACGTAAGGCAGAGAGCAAATAGGCCAATTTCTGGCTAGGGAACAGGTCCTCCCTCGAGTGGACCAGGCTATCAAAGAGGTTAATGAACCCCATCCAAGCAGCCAAGTTCCCATCAAAGGTTGGGATGTCCAAAGTGGGCAGTCTGCCCAGCAAGCCGGCCGGGGTAGGCTTGACCTCCCCGGGCGTGCACGACTCACCCCTCCGGGCGAATAGGATAGCCTGAGCCTTGTTTATGATCACATCCGCCTGTTCAAAACACTGATCATAATCGGCATTAAATTGGTCGACTGCCCGCAACTCAGCGGCACCCTCGGCTGGGTGGTCGAGCAAATATTGTTGATGAAGAACGAAAAGCTGCTCCAATTCCTTCAAGCGAGCAGGTACTCCCTCATGCCGAATTAACAAAGCCTGTTCTCCGTCTGGTCGGTCTACCAAAGCGACGGCACTAGCAAACCATCTCAAAATCTTTTGTGCACCCGCGCGGGCACCACTAAGCGGGCTGACTGGCGGGACCATTTTGCACCAAAATTAAGATACTCTATAATAATACACAGACAAACAGACCGACAACCGCAGACAATAAAACAGATCGGGAGGAACTTCAAAGGCAGAACAAAATATATAAACAAACCAAAATCAAGTGTAAATGCTAGAACTTAACTAGAACAACAAAGGCATTTAACAACAGGATTTTTCAAACAAATTAAAATCAAGTATTAAGTCAATAACTTAACAAACATAATATTCAGAGGCAAACAAAACAAAATCAAATGTAAATGCTAAAACTTAACACAGCAATATAGTGTATTACAACAACAGCAAAGTCATTTAGCAGCAAAATCTGTTAAACAAATTAAATTCAAGTATAAGTTTACAACTTAACAAACAAAATATTCAAGGGCAAAACAAAGATATGAAAAAACAAACCAAAATCAAATATAGGTAAATGCTAGAACTTAACTAGAACAACAAAGGCATTTAACCCCAATTTTTCATATACAATGACAATTAGTTAAGGAGATCGGTCCACAAATGAGCTGGTAGTCGGTTTAAAATCAGCAATCAAAACCAATTAATATGTATTGCCCGTTTGGACAACCAACAAGATTACAATATTAATTGTACAATACTAATCAAATACTCAAATCTAAGAACCACTCAAATCTAAAAACCACGCTCTGCTACCAAGAGATGGTGGTGCCCCAAGTAGACTCCACCACGTCGGCGTTTCACCGAGTAAGGAATTTTGGGTTGATTGCTGATGCCCTACTACCCGCTCATAGAAAGCATTGTGGCTTACCCCGATTCCCGTTGTCTCCGTCCGTCTCCTCCGTAGCCGGTGGACTTCCTGAGCTAGCTCGAAGGAAGTCGCGGCTCCTGAAGTTCTGCAGTGGATCCACCGGTGGAGACCGGAGCACTACAAATGCCTATTAGGCCACCACGACTCACACACGCGATTTTGACACCTGGCACAACACAAAGCGGGCTTTCGCACCCCGATATTAGGTGCGCCGCGCAAATCACTATTTGCTTGAATATTGTGTATTATATTTTATTCCGGCCCGCACATAACCTCTAATATAAGCATGTCATGACATTTCGACTCGACTCAACTGACATGTCACATGCGGCCGGCCGCCAAAAAAGCTGTCACTGCACAGACTAGAATGCAGTGCCGCCACTCGCTCTTCCTCGAGCGTGAACAGGTTTAAAGATAAAATATTAGATTTTTGTTCAATGGGTTTGGAATTAGATAATAAATATATATCATTAGGAAATGAAGTATTTTGAGATAATTTTACTAATTTAATTGTTGATTCTTCTAGCTCCTCTGCGGTAAGTATACTTTTATGTTTATTATCTTTATCTTTACAATTTTTTATGAACCGGAGAATATATGCTGTTACTCTTAAAAGCTTATTAAGTTTAGAATAGTTTTCAAATTTTATCACACTTTCAAGACATTGTAATTTAAGAATTGTTTTTATTTCAGGTAACTCAATTATATATAAACGAGATATTATATATAAACGAAATAGATTTAAACGAGGCCAATTATTTTCAGACATTGTCAGAAAAGAAGGACCGTGCCACCACAGAGAACAACGCTCTAGCTGCTGCGGTAATACGCCTCGAGAGGCTAAATCAGCTGGATTGGCATCGGTGGGTACATGACGCCATATCATTCCATCAGTCAATTGACGAATCTCCGTAACTCTGTTAGAAACATACGTTTTAAGTGTTTTAGATTGTGTTTTCAACCAACCCAAAACAATTGTAGAATCTGACCAGAAGACCGTTTTAGATATTGAACATCGTAATGAACTAACAACCTTTGAATATAGTCTCGCACCAAGAAGTGCGCCTAACAATTCTAATCGAGGTATCGTCATTTCTGGTTTAATCGGTGCTACCTTTGACTTCGCACATAATAACGAAACTTGATTATTAGATTTTATATAGATGCAAGCAGCATACGCCTTTAGCGATGCATCTGTGAAACAATGCACTTCAATATCCTGTGCATTTTCAGACACAACACATCTCGGTATTCGAAGACATGAAATATAATTATGATTCTTAACAAGTGACTCCCATGAAACCTTAAATTCATTGGGAACTGGATCATCCCACTGAGACTTTAGATGCCACAATTCTTGTAAAATAATTTTTGGTGTAATAGTACAGGGAGATAACAATCCGAGAGGATCGAATAATTTACTAGAAATAGACAAAATGGTTCTTTTCGTTACCTCACTACTCAGTTCGAAATCAGACGAAAAATGCAACATGTCAGTTGTGTGTGACCACTTTAAACCTAACACAGTGGAATCCTTAGAAAAATCTTGAGGTTGATTATCGATAAGCAAATCATCAAATATTTGCGGGATGTTGGTCCGGAATTTCCGTAAAGGAAAACAACCTTCATTTAATTTTTGTATGACACCTGTAAGTATCGTTCTAAGTTTAGCCTTTGAACAACAGCCTGTAATTAAATCGTCGACATAAAAATCTCGATATATTACGTTAGCAATTCTCTCATCGGAACATTCATCGGCTAATAGTTTGAGACACCTTGTACTTAAAAAGGGCGCTGAAGCCATCCCCTATGTCAGTGTATTCAATTGTAATGTTTTTAGAGGTTGCGATTCATGAGTTCGCCAAAGAATTATTTGTAGATGACGTTGACATGCGTCCAGAGCTATTTGCCGATACATTTTTTCGATGTCGCCTGTAACTACTAAAATAACGAAAATATTGTAACGAAATCTCAGAAGGATTGAAAATAAATCCTTCTGTACTCTAGGACCTACTAACATAATGTCATTTAATGAATTTCCAGAAGAACTTTTAAAAGAAGCATTAAACACAACCCTGAGCTTCGTTGTCTCGCTCTGCTCACGTAAAACTGCGTGATGCGGTATGTAATACCCAAAAGCTGGGCGTGATAGCTCAGACAAATGCCCTAACTCCTCGTATTCACGTAAAAATTCGAAGTACCGATCTTTCAGATTACACTTAATTAAACGTTTTTCTAGGCTGTAAAAACGCTTTCGTGCAATATGGTATGTATCACCAAGAACTAGTTCAGGTATCTCCCTAAATGGCATTTTGACACAAAATCTTCCATCGGGAAGACGCTTGCGAGTACTAACAAAATGAGCCTCACATTCCTCTTCCTCCTCAGAGAGTGGTTTCAAAGGCGATGGGAGCTCTTCAATTTCCCAGAACTTAGCAAGAGAATCACGAATCTCTTGAGAGAAATTACATTGAACTTTAGAGTGGGACTTGGAAATAACTGCAATAGGGCCAGCAACGAGCTACCCAAATTTCGACTCTTGTAAAATAGGTTGATTTGGACCTAGTTTGATTTGATTACAGTTAATAATCTCCCAAAATATGTCTGCTCATAACAGTATATCTATTTCCGAAGGCTGGAAAAAATTTTCATCTGCCAATTGGATAGTAATATCCAATTGGCAGATGAAAATTTTTTCTTGGCAACTTTACTGTCGCAATATCAACAAAAACGTTAGGTACGCTAGTTGTTATTTGAGGGATCACCAAACATGATACGTTCACGTGAAAATTATTAACTTTAGACCTAACTTGCAGATCACAGCTCTTCAGAGTGTTAGTAACTGCACCATTGACACCACAAATTGAAATTGGGTTAATTTTAGAATAACCAATATCCATGGCCTGTTGCATTTTTTCCATTAATAATGAAGACTGGCTATCACTATCCAGTAAAGCCTTAGCAGTGAACGTTTTATTCGTTTTTATGTCCACCAATTCGACTACCGCCGTACATAACAATACCTGTCTCGGTACTACAGCAGACAAAGCCTTACTAGTTGATGGTACCTGATGATCAACAGATCCAACATCAATAATAGGTAAGTTAGTAGAAGTGACATTATTTTTACTATTGTTATAATTAGTTTGTTTATGTAATAACGAGTTATGTCTCTTTTTCAGATATTGCATGGACCAAATCTACAACGTGAAACCGGATGACCAGGACGAAGACAATTGACATACAACTTGTGTTCAGTTACTAAAGCTAATCTAGCATCCACAAACATATCCTTAAATTGATCACACTTATAAAGAAGATGATTTTGTTTACATGCAACGCAGCTCAGAGAGTTTTCACCACTACTAGTATTAATAAAGGATTTTGTTGATTTATTTATTTCTCTGTTCGTATTCTTTGCATGTGTTCCAAAATTTATTTGACTATATTGAATTGTTTCCAGAACATCAGCACGGCCACAAAGGAATTCAACAAAATCGGTAAGCTTGGGAGATAGCTCCAACGTATTTCGATGCTCTTCCCATTTGCGACAAGTGGCGCTATCAAGTTTGGATGCCATAATATAAATAATCAATGTATACCAATTTTCCACTGGTTCCCCTAAATCTTCTAATGATCGTAAATTTTTTAGGTAATAATCTATCATATAACGAATAGACTTGTAAGATTCTTTATTAATGCTTTCAAAACTGAATAAAGCCTTGACGTGGTTGTTTATTAGAATTCTTTTATTATTAAATCGTTCGCAAAGTGTTTTCCAAGCTAACTCATAGTTTGAGGATGTAAAACTAAGGGACTTGATAACTACAGCAGCTCCGCCTTGCAAGGAATTACGAAGGTAATGAAATTTACTTATCGCTGGCAAAGTTTCATTGTTGTGTATTAATGATTCGTAAGTATCCCGAAACTCTAACCATTTTAAATGATTTCCATCAAACGATGGCAGGCTTATACTAGGCAGTCTCACATTTAATTGATTGTGGTTAGTGTTACATGAGACTGAACCATTGCAGGACACCTGACAGCTGTGAGCAGAAGTAGCACTTTGAGATGTGTTGAAAGTTTCAATAATATTTTGAGCAATAGAGATAAATTTACAAAAAGTAGTCTCAATAAAATCGCGTTCCTCAATTTGGATCTCAATCTCAGAATCCGATACTAAATTTTCAATATTACTTTGTAATTCATCAAAGGAAGGCAATAATTCTTGCATGCGAGTTAATTTTAATTGTAACTCTCCAATAATGACATTGTCAAAATCTGTTGGTACAATTTGTCGTAAATTGTTAACATATTTTTCAAAAGTAGTAAGTCTCGCCTTTATAGTTCCTCTTTGATGAATCAGTTTCTTTATAACGTTACTATTATTAGCGTCCGTCATTTTTATTTATTGGCGCAATTAAATAATAAAATAAGAACAAGCAACGAACTAGATAATAATGTAAAATAACTATTCAGATCAAACCGTATACGCAGCCCGCAATGTACTGCGAAGCGGCAATGAACGCGCAACTGAGTCGTCCCGTATGTTCTATCTAAACACGAAGATCGTCGCTGGTTAAAACACGAAAGTCCGGTGGAATTCAGAAGTTTCAGTCATAAAGCAGCGAATCTGGAATCGACACGGTTGACATTTGAAATAATAAAATTGACGGATTTTGTTTGTAAGGATATTACAAACAATGAATTATAATAAAACAATTAAGTACGACAATAAATGAACTGAATTATATATTGTACAATAATAATATGTATGTAGTATATTATAATTAATTATGACTGTAGGTCACTAGCTTATGACAGCCAAAATAGAAGGTGACCTAGGGATTTATGCTAAAAACCTTAGCACGTAATAAAATAGGTTACTAGCTTATGACAGCCAAAATAATAGGTAACCCTTATGAAATGAACATTATGATATGAGGTACAACGACCTTATTTATGGGCAAGGAAGCTTACCAACTTCACTTGCAATAAGAAGATGCACATAAATATATGTGATGTTTGAAGTGATGCCGGAAACAAACGCATGCACAGCCACATAGAAGGATTGTAGATCGGATGAAATAAGAACGATTGATATGTTGCAACACTGCTTGCACAAAAGAAGGCAAATTGAATTCGAATCAAATTTAAACAGATCACGAATATTAAATTGATGGCCTTACTTTCTGCGTGGTCTCACCAAACCAACAGTACCGCTTCTGGTGTCGTTCCTCAAACTGTTCAACGGCCGATCTACGCTGTGACTCAATTTGTCTCCCTGGATCACGTCGGGGTCACCATAATGTTAATGCTACTTGCATTTATCATGAAAGGAACTGCATTTATCATGAAAGGATTGCGCCTTCTTATAAGGATTATAATAATAATATTAAATAAAGATATACAAGTTTATGTGCATATTTCTTTTTTGACAGATCAATAATGACAATCCTATTCTCTTCTTCAAACTAATTCATATCTCGTAGCTGTCACCGTCGCAGGCCACGGAGGTATCGCTACATAGCGTTCTCAATCATTAACAATAACTAAAAAAAAATATTACTTCTCTGATAATTCTGCTAGAACACCGACTATTACGAGACCGGGCCCTTAAGTACTTACCTATTGTAGTAATTTTTCTTTTAATTTTAAAATGACTTTAGATATTCTTTAATCTGCTTAAATGATAAAAATGGCAGAAAACCAAAAGAAAATTAATTTTTTAAACAAAATGGCGGCACATAAAAAAACTAATTGTGACACGCCTTTGTTGAAGCCGGTAGTTACGAGTATGTGTCTAAATGTTACAAGCGAACACAATACGAAACACATTTGCCTTATTGAATTTATTAACTAGACATCGTTTAACTTTGTTATGCATAAAAATAAATAAAACTTCGTCGAAATTAAATTGAAATTGCAAAATGGAGGCGTTCGATGGCGGGAAATCGGGCGGCTCACAAAGGGCTTTTAAAACGAGCCTCTTTGTGTTGCCATAGTGTAAGTGAAAAATGTAAGGGCACTGCAATACTCATAAATATTTTAAGCATATTTTTGTAACATATCCTTAATAATTGTAAGATATCCAATAAAATAACCATGTGTAGAAAGTAGATGCGCTGCACACAAACATAATATTAATTCACGCCAGATCTCAAGACTGACCTAGAACATTATATTTTCAAATCATTACATAGCCCGTGGAACGGTTCAGTCAACTGAACTAAGGAGTTTTGTCTTCTTTTTTTAACTGACTTCAAAAAAGGAGGAGGTTATCAATTCGGTTGTATTTTTTTTATGTTTGTTACCTCATAACTCCGTCATTTTTAAACCGATTTCCAAAATTATTTTTGTATTCGATAGAGTATACTGCAAGGGTGGTCCCATGTCACCAAAGTCAGGATCTGATGATGGGATCCCATAGAAAATAGAGGAAAACACTAAATATGGTTTCTTTAACTGAAAAGATTTCATTTACTAAAAAGTTAAAAATATTTTTTTTTTACAAAAAATAAAACCGACTTCAAAAACACTAAAAACTTAAAAATAATATAAGAATAGGTACAGACAACATCACACTTCTATATTGAAGTCGGTGACAAATTTTAACACTTTCTAGGAGATCATCGTTTGGCGCCGACTTCAATATAGAAGTGTGATGTCTGTATCTATTCTTATATTATTTTTAAGTTTTTAGTGTTTTTGATGTCGGTTTTATTTTTTTAAATCATCCTTAAAAACTTTTGCAAAGAATAGAAAACCTTCGATGATAAATATTTCTGTCATTTTCATATTTCACCGAGCGTTGTTTGTATGTATGCCTGTCTATCATTACCTATTTACCTAGTCGTTAACTTCACCGAATGTGCGCTGACATTATTTATCTATACTAATATTATACTCATATTATGAAGCTGAAAAGTTTGTTTGATTGTTTGTTTGTTTGGTTGAACGCTCATCTCTGGAACTACTGGTCCGAATTGAAAAATTATGTTTTTGTTGGATAGTCCATTTATCGAGGAAGGCCTTAGGCTATGTAATATCACGCTACGACCAATACGAGAGGAGAATCCATGAAAAATGTTGCTAAAACGAAAAAAAAATATAGAAGATATAACTAAGAACGCGTTGAAGTCTTTTAAGGCGAAAGGTAGTTCTCGGGCACAGCTAGCAGAGAAAAATTATGAGTTGACATATCGCCTTGTACCTTTTACCCTTGTTGAGTGGGTTATTATCACGTGGAAGGGATTTGAATTGACCTACTTTATTACGTATACTATGCTATGTTCAAAGGGAGCCGCTTTGTACTGCCGCCCAGCGATTGTTTCGCGCCGCCTGCCCAGGAAATCATTATTAATATTTGTAACTGCTTTCTTTTGGCCCGCAACAACTGACAGGACGATTATCATTATGTCTCTATTAGAATAACTGCGTTTGACTTGAAATGTTCAATGAAATGCTCTTAAAATACGATACAAATTAATATTGGTTTCAAACTGGTGTAGTTTTTGTTAGAATTATGTATTACTATTGTTGCTAAAATTGTTGTTTATAAAAATTATAACACATTTGATACCAATTTTAAATTTCATAACTTAAATACAAGAAATAAAAATTAAATATAAAAAACCTTTTTAAAAACAAGCTTTTATTAAAATGCGCTAAAAAAAAAAAAAAAAATTTTACACTAAAACTTTTACTAATATAACGTCATTTAACATTTGACACAATTTAGGTATATGACATAAATGCTTGTCGCGAGATTTACTTGTGTGTAGTAACTTAAAAGTACTTAAAAGAGTACTTTTAAGTACCTACTCGTATTTACTTAGTTTGAAAATTCTAATGGCTAAAATTATTCACATCAAATTATTTAATTTACCTACTTGTTTATCTACAAAAGTAAATCTCACGACAAGCTTTTATGTCATATACCTAAATTGTGTCAAAATAATGTGAAATGACGTTATATAAGTAAAAGTTTTAGTGTAAAAGTTTATTTTTTCTTTTTAGCGCATTTTAATAAAAGCTTGTTTTTAAAAAGGTTTTTTATATTTAATTTATTTTTTACTTTTTAGTTATCACTGGACACGTTTCTCAGTCTGTTCATCTCATTCCACGCATCATTGTTGCAAGGTCGTTTGCCGGAACGTCTATACCTATAGAATTTCAGCTCAATCGGTTAAAGATATCTACTTTAAAATTAATTTTTTAGCTTTAGAAGTACATACGCCATATTAGATTAATAGTGACATCACTTTATTTTTCAAGTTTTTCTTAGCGACCTTTTATTTTATACCCATATTGTAGGAGTGCATTAATAATAATTGGTCCGCCATGTTGGGTATGCCGCCATCTTGGATTTAGAATGACGTCACATAGTTAACCGTGCATTTTCATCCAAACTGTGTGCGTATACAAAATTTTAGCTCAATCGGTTAAAGATATCTACTTCAAAATTGAGTTGCAAGATTTTACCCGAACATACTTACATACTTACATTGCAAGTTAAATAAAAGCTTGTAAAAATAAACATGCCGTTCCAATGTACAGGCTCCAAAAAACTAGAGGCTCATTTATGGGGAAATGTATATCTTTTTACAACAAAGTTCCACAGAGTGTTACTGACTTACCTTTTCATAAGTTTAAAGTGCATGTAAAAAAGACTCTAATGAGTAAAGGATAGGTATTATAAAGTCAATGACTATCTGAATGATGTCAATGCTTGGTCTTAATTGTAGACTTAATTTATAGATTTAAATGTATAGTGTACACTGACACATCTAATCTTGTAATGGAAGTTGAACTCAATCTTTTACTTTGAGTTCTGCTTCCAATTGACGACTCTGTAACAATACAAATAAATAGTCCTTGCTGGTTTTCTTGCTGGTTCTCTCCAGTACAAGGTCTCCCACCGTAGACTTGTGAACCAATGGCGTAGCTTCTCTGACGTTCAAAAGTGATTGTAAAATCCCAATTGAATAAAGGATATTGAATTTGAATTTGCCCTAAACTATATATTGAACTAAATATACCGTTTACGCTAAAAATAAATCTTTGTAATGTATCTTTTGACAACAAGCAAGTATGGGTATTTTTTTGATAATTATGTACCTAAGATATACCTACCTGTACTATACAGGTGATTTTAGGAGACGTAATAAAGTAAATGGATAAGATTAAGATATTACGGCTGCAGAACTATGCTAAGTCAACACAAAATTCCTACACCCAGAGATTTACAATTAGGATAAAAATGATAGCTGCACTTAAAAACAAGGATAGGATAGGATTAGGTTACTCACATGTACCCAGCTGCTGTTTTCACTTGCTTTTTATAATGATTTTTCTTGGTTCGTTGTTAACATTTCGAGAGCGCGCGCTATAACAACTTTTTCTTTTTTTTTTCTTCTTTCAAAGCAGCAAAGAGGTTGTGATTCGTAGGGTAATATAGGTAGGATAGGATGGGGAAGGAAAAGAGGATGGGAGCGTTTTCAAGCCGCAACATTTCCCCCCACTTGAAATCTCTAGGATTTCACAAGGTAACCTTATCTTGACATTAGCAAAAGATCTGTTAAAAAATTATTTTTGTTTCTAAAAGGATTATTGAAAATAATAAAATCTTTAAACTAGTGTGCATGCAATTTCAAATTTAAATACAGTAAGATACTTGGTTAGGATAGAGATACTGAAAATCATACAAGATATTTATAATAAAATTGATGAAATATTTACAGTTGCCCTGTGTAAGCTTTAATTAGAGTCAGAATTGTGAATGGGCAATGGGCAAAGTTTAACTACAGGTCGAATAAGTAGACCTTTATTCGTCTTTACCGTCACAACTCTAATAATATTATCTTTGCCAGGATGAATTTTAATAATTTTACCAAGTCGCCATTCATTTGTTGGTAAATTAGGATCCATGATTGTAACAACATCACCCAAAGTAGGAACAAGACCCTCGTTACGAGACCATTTAGTTCTTTGCTGAAGACTATGGAGATAATCACGCTGCCATCTGCGCCAAAAGCTTTGAGACAGCTTTTGTAACATTTGCCAACGAGTTTTTGTTGGTATGTTTTCATCACGAGTAGGTTCTCTTATACAAACTAAAGGTCGACCTATTAGGAAGTGTCTGGCAATAATAATATCTACTTCGATTGGATCTGAAGATATATCACACAAGGGCCTAGAATTTAACATTGCTTCGATTTTATACAAAACCGTAGTGAATTCTTCGAAAGTTAGTACTTGTGAACCAACTACTCGCTTCAGGTGATACTTTGTGGATTTAATACCACTCTCAAAGATGCCTCCAAAATGAGGTGCGGAAGGTGGATTTAGCTGCCAAATGATGTTACGAGAGGTTAGTTCATCAGAGATACTGTCTCCTTGTTCCGAAAACATTTTGTTGATTTCATAAAGATAATGTTTAGCACCTACGAAATTCGTGCCACAATCAGTTACGATTTTTTCACATAAACCGCGTCGGGAAACAAATCTATCTAGAGCTGCAATAAAAGCTTCTGTAGAAAGCTCAGAAACTATTTCTAAGTGTATTGCTTTCACAGCAAAGCAAACGAAAAGGCAAATATATGCTTTGTATGTTCTGGCATTCCTCCGTTTACTTTCCTTAACTAGGAATGGACCACCGAAATCAATGCCGACTGTTTTAAAACAATGGCTATCGTCTAATCTACTTAAAGGCAGATCGCCCATGATTGGTTGATAATTTGTAGGATTTACTTTAAAACATTCTACACATTTTGATAAACGAGAACGAATTAAGTTACGTATACCTAAGATCCAAAATTTTCGTTGTATTAATGATTGCAACGTTCGAGGTCCACAATGTAGATATTTAACATGGAAAGAATCAACAACAAGTTTTGATAGAAAAGATTTTTTCGGCAATAATATCGGGTGTTTAACTGCTTCAGGTAAGTTAGCATTAGCTAGTCGTCCCCCCCACTCGCAATACACCAGAGGAATCTAAAAATGGACAAAGCTTTTGTAATTGTTTAGATAAATGCTTATTTTTTGCTAGAGTTTTTAATTCATCTCCAAATGCTATTGACTGAATATATATAACTATAATATTAAGAGATTGATCTAATTCACTAGAGGTTAAAGTGCCATGCCTTCTTTTGTTAGTCGGCTGCTGAGAATTAAATACGAAACGAAGGGACCATGCTAAAACGCGTAACAGTTTAGTTAAAGATGATACACGCTCAGCAATATTTTCTAGGATAATGTTAGTGATCATAGAGCCTTGATTGTGACTAGATGAAATATGATTTAAGCTAGGTTTTAGTTCGGGAACTGAAGTGTGAGAATTAATTATGGCATGAGTTGGCCAGTGAGATTCATTTTCGCTTAACCACTTAGGACCAGACCACCACTTTTCACAAAATGCCAGCTGCGAACATGGTAAACCGCGACTAAAAATATCAGCTGGATTATCGGACGAAGAAACATACCGCCATTGCGATATTTTTAGAGATTCAGTTATTTTGACTACTCGTTGAGCTACAAATGTTTTAAGCTCATGTGGCTCCGTTTTTAACCACAACAAAACTGTAGAGCTATCTGTAAAAGCAATTACTTCATTTAAATGTAGTTTTTTACTTAGCAGTGCTTGCATATGGCATAAAGTACGCGCCAGTAATACGGCGGCACAAAGCTCTAATCGATTAACTGTAAGCGGTTTAAGAGGTGCAACTTTTGATTTACCGATAAGAAGTGCAGTTTTAATTGATCCATCTGCTGCCTGAGTTATAAGATAAACACAACAACCGTAGGCTTTTGTAGATGCATCGCAAAAGCCGACAAGTTGAACTTGAACTACAGCTACAGAATTGATTTGACGTGGAAGTTTAATGAGACTAAGGTTAGACTTAGTTCGGAAACAAATTCATTCCATTCCTTGGCTATATCACAAGGTACAGGCTCGTCCCAAGATAATTGATGTCGCCAAATATTTTGCAGGAGAATTTTGGCTAAGATAATAAAAGGAGCTAACCATCCAACAGGATCGAATATACGAGAAACATTACTTAAGTTAAAGCGTTTAGTGTATTGAGATTGAAATTGAATTTGAGGTAATGAATTATAAGTAAAATAATCCCCATTTGGTTCCCACTGGACTCCCAAAATTTTTAACATGAGTTGATTAGTGTCAGTGGAGTAAGATTTTGGTTTTTGACCGTGCTCAGCGGGCACGTGTTCTAAGAATGTACTATTATTACTGCTCCATTTACGAAGTTCTAATTGGCCATAACTCAAAAGCTGTACTAGTTCGTTTTTCAGTGCTATTGCTTCTTCAAGGGATGTCGCTCCACCATTTATATCGTCCATAAAAGTGTTGTTAACTAGAAGGTTAGCAGCTCGTGGACATTCAGCGCCATGGTCTTCGGCCAACTGATGTAAAGTACGTATAGCTAGATATGGCGAACTACTAACGCCGTATGTTACTGTTTTAAGTTCATACTCTTCTACTGGATCTGATGGACTTTCACGCCAAAGTATATGCTGATATGTGCGATCATCAGGTAAGATATTGATTTGCCGGTACATTTTGGAAATGTCACAGGTGAAAACTATTGCATCTAATCTAAAATTAGTAATAACATCTATGATATCAGCTTGTAATTTCGGACCAGTATACACAAGATCGTTTAAAGATAAACCATTGGAGGTTTTGCAACTTGCATCAAACACGACACGAAGTTTTGTCGTATCACTGTCGGGGCGAATGACGCAGTGATGCGGGATAAGATATTTACAGTTTTGAAGAGAACTGTGCACTCTCACCATATGGCCTAAACTATTGTATTCACTCATAAATTGACAATATTCTGAGTGAAGTTGTTCGTTACGACTTAGTTTACGTTCAACACTAAATAATCTTGATAACGATATCTGATAAATATTACCTAATGTCTTAACGGGTTGTTTTAAAAGTAATGGAACCACATATCTACCATCAGGTTCTCTGTATGTTAGAGCTCTGTAGATGTTCTCACATTCTATATCATCTGGAGATTGTAAACGTAAGCGTGGTGGCTCTTCAACCTCCCAAAATCTTTGCACTATATCTTCAAGAGTATGAGTAGATGCAAGAAGTGTAGAAACAGTACGTGGAGATGTTAAGTTATTTATATCGATGGGACCAGTGAGCACCCAGCCGAACACGCTATGTAGTGCCGTTGGTAGACCAGGCCCAGGCTGAATACGCTGACAGTCATATATCTCATGAAATATTTCAGCACCAAGTAAAAGATTAATATCGGAAAGTTTATCAAAATTATTATCAGCTAGAACCAAATGACTAAAATGTTGTTTAACAGATGAAGGTATTGTAGCTGTAGGCATTTGAGTAGTTATACGATCCAATACTATAGGTGAGATATTAAATTTAGGTTCAATACAGTTTCGTGGCTGAATCACGCATTGAGAAGTACCGCGCACTTGTTGTACCATATTTTCTCCTATTCCGGCAACTTTTAGACTACACATTATTATTGGTGTTATGATTTTCACGCAAACAATTTATACATAAGTTTTTCCTTTTGACTATGTCAAATCGCTTTGGAGATGAATAAGAAAGAAATGTTGGGCACTTATAATTACTATGCTCGGTGTTGCAAAAGGAACATAATAATATTTTATTTATATTGGTTGTTTGAGATGAAAGGAATGATCGTTTTTGATTTAAGATGACAGGCTTTTGCTGACCATAAGATAAGCCCTTACTGTGATAAGGCTGAGTTTTGATTTGCTCAGAAGGCTTAGAGATATTTGTTAGGCGAGGTAAGTTCATGTTATTAATATTACTAGTTTCTAAGACCTTAACGTAGTTTGTTAAAAAATCAAGGAGATCTTGAAGTGTAGGTATTTGTTTTGAATTTTGGATTTCAAATCGTTTCCTCGTGTCCGAGTCTAAGGCTCGAGATGCTAAGTGAAACAATATAAAATCGCTCAAATTGTCAATTTTTAAGATATTTAAAGCATTAAAAGATTCATACAAAATGTTTGTAAACATCTGTATTTCGTTAAAGTTAGATGTTTTAATTGATGGATAGTTATAGATTAAGATAAGTAACAGCTAAGATTCGTTTATTTTGAAATCTCTCTTTGAGAGCATTAAAAACAGTTTGATAATTATCTAAGGTGATTAGAACCCCTTTTGCTATGGCTAACGTAGACCCCGATAGACATGAAATAAGATAGTGGAATTTTTCTATATTCGTAATCGTATTATTCTCATGAATTAAAGTTGAAAATGTGTCGTAAAAAGTTTGCCAATTTTCAATATTGCTGTCGAATTTAGGTAAATCTAACTTAGGTAAATAAACTCGCGCCCCCTCTATCACGGGGCCGACTGTACAGTTGGCGTTAGACGTCTTTTTTTCCGAGTCGGAGGGAGACAGACTACGCTCGATCTTCAACACCTCATAATAAAGTTCATCGAATGCTTCTAATTTATTAGTACTAACTTGAATATCGGGATTTAAAGTTAATTCTAATACGCATATTTGTTGATCGATTTCATTGAATTCTATCCTAACAGTTTCGATACGTGAAAATCTTGACCGAAAACTAGGTAATTTGCTACTATCATGGATAATTTCATTTGAAAGATCGTATAATATTTGCATACAACGAAACAAATATTCACGACGCGCTATAAGAAGCTTTAATTTAGTATCGGCCATATTAATAGATATAGTTTAGTCAATAGGTAAGTATTACGTATGAAAATACTTAATAAAGTTTAAATTCAAATATTAATGTCAATAATATTTTCCTCACTTTGAAATATATAAATTTAGGTATAATAGAAGTGTATTTAGAAAATAATTTTACAAGATATTGCATGCACACGTAGGTCTGTTAGTAATAGAAAACGCTCGACGCTTGGAACACAAAACCTAAAAATCGGAAAACAATTGACTACGCTTGTTGAAAAAATATTGCGAAATTGTAAACTTTGAAGCAAATAATATTAATATCTATTTATTTTCGGTATGTTAACTGTAATTTCATAGGTATTCGCGCTCGAAAGGACCACTTTTATATGGATAAGATTAAGATATTACGGCTGCAGAACTATGCTAAGTCAACACAAAATTCCTACACCCAGAGATTTACAATTAGGATAAAAATGATAGCTGCACTTACAAAAAAAGAATAGGATAGGATTAGGTTACTCACATGTACCCAGCTGCTGTTTTCACTTGCTTTTTATAATGATTTTTCTTGGTTCGTTGTTAACATTTCGAGGGCGCGCGCCATAACAACTTTTTCTTTTTTTTTCTTCTTTCAAAGCAGCAAAGAGGTTGTGATTCGTAGGGTAATATAGGTAGGATAGGATGGGGAAGGAAAAGAGGATGGGAGCGTTTTCAAGCCGCAACAGTAAATGTGGAATAAGATCATCAAAAAAAAATGTGGAATTTGTTCACCTGGGTGATATTACCCAGGAGCTCAAAGTGGAATAATCCCTGCATTCGTGTGGGTATGCGCATATTTCTGTCTCGCTTATACTATACGCGTGCTACGTCATGGTGTCGCACGGTCGCCGTCACACCACGCGGTTACCATAATACGGCCGGGACTGCGACGCAAATTAAAAAAACCGGCCAAGTGTCGGCCCACGCGCAGAGTAGGGTTCCGTAGTTGCAAATGCCAAATTTGAGTTCACACTCAAAGCCTCACAACACGTTGCTATTAAATTAGGAATTACTATTATTAATTAAACTGCAATGATTTTATATTTCCTTAACTTCACGTGATTCGTAAATTTATATTCAGTACTTTTTTCAATGAAATTTTACTTTTCCGAGTACATTTTATAAGTTGGTCGTTGTAAAACTTTTTAGTTTATACTTAGTGCTAGACTCTGACAGTTTTCCTTTCAACTTCGTTATATATAATATTGTTGTAATTTTTTTCACGTGTTCATATATAACCATTTAGCAGATAGATCACTTACCTCTAACAAAAATTTGCATCCTAAACGGATCCCTAAATCGAAAAATGGTATTCTGAACCTTACATTATTTCTTAAAGACGTATTCAACAATACCCCACATGATGGGTTAGTCGAGAAAAAAAAATACTCCCACTTTACTTGTATGGGAGCGACGTTAAAAAATTTTTTATTAAATATTTTTTTCTACCACTTTTTTGGCATGATTAGTATACATACTGTAACGATCGTCTCGTACATGAATCAAAGGTTATTTGATCGGTTTAGCTGGCCACATTTAATTGTCATGATTTAATAAGAATAGAGAAGGGATGTTAGATTAGAGACAGATGGGGAATAGCTATGCCCATTTATAAGCTCATTTTAAATTAGATTAGATCAATTATTAAGAAGGGGATTTGGCACGGAGAGTATATTTCCTGTTTGATTTAGAGCGGCAATTTTACACGGAGAATGAATGTCAACGATGTTTTAGGAGCAAGGATTTAGCATTTTTGTAAAATGCAATTGTAGCCTATTCAAGTAGTTTCCCAAGAAATAATTAATAGGGGTACATTTGATATACATTTAATTATATTTAATTTTATTTTTTTACGGAATTAAAAGGTCATATTGTGGAGATATTGGTATCGAGAAGAATTTTTTTTTATCAACCTATTGTTCTTCTGAACTAAAAGAATAGAACTATTTAATCCTTATAATACTACAATAGTATGATATTTCATCAATTTTGACTTTGATGTATTACGAACGGTTAGTTAGTCAGTTAAAATAATAAAATATTGAACACTTTAACAATTTATAAATAAAAGACATTGAGCGGGATTTTACCGTTAAATAGCTATTAGACGAAGCCTTTACACCTTTTTTTCTTTTATAAATCTATATGTTTGGTATTATGGTGTGTGTAATACTTTGTGTTGCTTGTTTGTTTAAGAATTTTAATCATGTTGCTATTAGTGAAGGAGTCGTATATACCTATAATTCGTATGCTCTTTATGGAGCGTTCAAGCGCCGATCGCAGTGTTCGTTTGAGGTTAGAGAGGGAGAGAAAGCTGACGTGGCACTTGCGTAGGAGTAGGATAGCAAAAAAAAAATGGTTGCGACTTGCGTTCGCAGTGTTTGGTTTGAGGTTAGAGAGGGAGAGAAAACTGACGTGGCACTTGCGCAGGAGTAAGATAGCAAGAAAATGGTTAAGGCGAGTTTTGTTGACTTGAATCGCTTTGTTTTCTGGATCAGTCGGTCTATATAAGGCGAAGGGAGGAAGATTTGATGATTATTCAAGTTCGGTCGCGAAAGTGTAAGTTTAATAGTGTGCAAAGTGCGAGCGGCAGTCGGTAAGTCCTTAAGATTTTGTCGCTTGAGATTTCTTCTGTTTGTGGGGGTGTGTTTACGAATTTCACGATAAATAGGTTTTTATTAAACAATTTTCTCATGAAGGGCTAATAATAAAAAATATAAAGAACTAATTGTTATTTTGAAATAAAATTCTTGAAGTTTACCTTAGTTAAACGATGAAAGGCTCATTTAGAAATTATAATTATTGTCGAGGTAGGAATGTTCACGATGTTTTCGTAATAGAGCACGGGGTAGGAATAGTCTGCCTAGAAATTTTACGGGTATTTTTATTTTGTGGAATTTAAAATCAGTCTATCTATTAGTTTGGAGATTAATTTGATGCGTAGTGTAGAGCATAAGCGTAATCGATACATAAACAAACATCACACTAACAGTACACTTACAGTACGCGTTACAAACATAATTCAAGACATTTGCACATACAATAATACTGTACGCGATTCAACATAAAGTTGTGTTGAGCTAGGGTGCTAATAATATATCGCCCAAGTCCGGCCAGCTTAACACTTACGGCAGAGCTGAGAGGGAATACCTTCAGTGAATCCTACATACGAGTTGGGTTTGGCGAGTACTTTCCTAGGGCAAATAATGCCGACTATCTAGAGGTCCTCAATATTCCCGTACTCGACTCATTTTACATACACTACATATAAATGCAATAAGCGTAGAGTAGCTAATTTAAAAAGTGAGCGTAGCAAACAAACTGAAAGATGGACGTTACATTTAAAGTTAGAGTCAAATTCCAATGACTTCTGAGCTTTCTAGGCAGACACATTAGTCAAAGAATAATTTCATTTCAGTTAATAGAGTAGCAATTTTGGGGTTTAGATCAGGAAGGTATCAAGAGAATGGTCTGAGTCTCGTCCACGAATTTCGGTTGAGATGCGGTACACATTTTCTTGAAATCTTGTTCTTTTATTTGCATTATGTTTTATATATTCCTTGAATTTTGTGTGTGTTAGTCCAAATATAATACTCAATCTCACACGAACTTAGTAATAAGGTAGATATTATTCTTTTCAATTGGTCGTGCTTAATATTAATGAAATTTGTAATATTTTGCTTGAAGTTTAGTTTTAAGTTTGTTTTGAAACTTTAATACAGTTGACGTAATTAACTTGGTATTAATAGTTACAGTTTAAATTTCAAGCAATTATTAACCAATTGAATTGAAGTTCACTCATAAATATATAGTTGACACAATATAAAAAAAAATTAATTGGAGATTTACAAAAAAAAAGAACCTAGATATAAGATAATATATTTTATATATATTGGGGTTATATACACATTTACATAACACTGTTTTGTATTGCAAGCATTTGGATTCTTTCAATAGTCTCGAGGTGAAATTGTAGAGTAATCTCAAGGATTTAGTTTTAAGTGTTAGGAGAATTTATCCAAATAGCTGAGGTGTTAACCTCTTAAAATTTTTAGATTACACATTCAGAATACTTTAAATTCAAACTAATGACTGAGTATTATATTGGACATAAGTTATTAAGGGAGTCATCCCTGGTGTATAGGGACTGTACTTATATTAGTTTAAATAAAAAATAAATAAAAAAAACATTGCCAGTTACGATACTGTAACTATAGACTAACAGGGACAGGATTATTTTATAAATAAAATTATACGATAATACTATCCTTGCAAGAAAGATGGCACTTCCTGGTGAAGGCTGTTTTTTGTGTGGAAGTCTATTTACATACTAGTTTTCATATTCTAGAGTACAGTACGCATTTATAAGAACTAAAATTAAACTTACTTATTACATAACAATTTGCCTCGAATACGAAAATAACGACGACAATATGAAAGGTTTCTATAGTGCAGCGAAAGACAAGTCGAAATGGGGAACAATGGGAGACATATATATATTATAGTTTAGTTAACATATTATTGTTTAGTAGCGGCTAGGAAATCTTTTTATTGTTGTCAATTAAAGTGATATGGGAAAAAGACAAATCAGTCGTGGTTGGAAAAGCGTGCTGGTGAGGCTAGTGTAGAATAAGCTAATTCTATTATTTACAGGTCTGCGTGTAGATTAAGGTAGATTAGAGAAAAAAAAAGTAGTTTGCAAGCACTAGTCCCGGAGTGATCCAGTATTTCTTAACCACTCCATATCACTTCGCGGTAAAATTAAAACATACGAAACACCTGTCAAGGCTGTTTCATATAATTATATCGTAGAAAGGGGTTGGGGGGTGAGAATTATAACATTTATTTCAGCGTCAAGAATTGTTCCAGAGCGAGATAGGTCTGGGATCTCCATGCTTGTATTCGAATATAATTTGTTAGGTAGTGCGTCTTGGGTAGGGGGAGGGTTCAGTTATGGATCCAAAAGCATAGTTTTCCTACCCTAGTAGGTAGCTACCCAAGGTGGAGATCCAAGACCGAGAAAACTACAGAGGTTTGTGTTTTATTTTAGGGTTGCCTGGATTCAATTAAAATTGTAAAATCAATAAAATGTAGAAGATTGATTAATTTGTCTAATTTTAGTTATTTTGCTTCACAAAGCTAAATAAATAGTAATCCAGGCAGGTCATTTGTTTGTTGCCAATGGAAAATTGAATGATCTATATTAAACCATATTTAAATTATTAAAAAGAACTCATCATTCAATTTGAAATGGTAAAATGTATTTTATTTGATTTTAATTGGGGTTTTTGATTTTGTTGTTACTCGTTAACATTTTATTTTATATATTTTATCTAGAACGTTCTCTGATTATTTTAATTCGTGATTTTGATTTTGTTATTTTGATGTTTCTTGACTAACATTTCATTTTATATGTTTTGTCAAGAACATTCTTTTAATTCGGGTTTTTTGATTTTGTTATTTTGATGTTTCTTGACTAACATTTCATTTTATATGTTTTGTCAAGAACATTCTCTGAATATTTTAATTCGGGTTTTTTGATTTTGTTGTTTTGTTGTTATTTGTTGACATTTTATTTTATATGTTTTGTTTAAAACCGTCTCTTTTATTTTAATTCGGGTATGCTTTGTTTGCTATTTTATTTGTACTTGACCCCTAAAATGTTTTATTAAAATAATTTTATTAACATTCATTTACTCTATCGCTAATTGATTTACATGCACACGTGCCATTAAGATAAAACTTAGTATTCTCTTTCATTGATCCGCGAAATGAAACGCTATATCTATATTTAACTATTATTAATAATACAATACAAGCCTTGTTTCACTGGCTAAAACCCTACGAGATAATACACTATATACACTAAAGAGTTAGTGATTGTAAGTTTTGAATTGAGGAAGATGTTTCGATTTATTTAAAGTGGGATTGTTAGGTTGGTATGATGGCTTTATTAAATTAACCTAGAAACTTGTGTTGGACCTTATTTGTTGATTGCTCGACCGGATGACACTACACTTCAATGGACTTCTGTAATGTTTGGTGTTAGGTTAAATAAAGTTCTTAGGCGAGTTGAAATAATAGCTTACCTAGAACAATTATATTTACGGAAATCCATACTCTACACGCAGCGAACAGGCTGCAATGATGCCAAACTCGTACACTACACAAGCTCCAACTTGGGGAAAGTATAATGGGCAAAAGGTTATTCTGGATAGGGAAGAAGGAGCAGTTGGATAGCTATCGCTTATATTCCATTGATATATTACCATATCTTGGATGAGACCTGTAGGTCTTTGCAGTCTCTGAGGGGGCCTTTGAACTCTACGGTTAAGTCCCTCTGACTTTAGTCGCCTCACAACCGGCTACTTGTCCTGATATCGGTAATAAGTAGGTGAGGCGATATTTGTTCATGCTAGTTCTGACTATTGTTCAGAATCTCCGACGGCTTATTATGGTTTATTCAGGTTGGTTGAAAGACACATAACACCTCAGATTTCATATCTGTTAAAGCAACTAATGAATAACCACATATTTCATTTTATTAAATTTAATTTAGTTGAAATAAAAGCCTAATGCAGTACTAGGAGGGAATTTTAAGGACCGACTCAACATAGTATAGTTTATTATCAATTTATACTACAAGCAACAAAGATTTCTATAATATTAAAATAGTATAGGTACGAAACTTTAATCTTGTAGGTACATGTTAGTGGAATAGGATAGTTATGAGCTAAGTTTGCATCTAGTATCAAATTTATTATTTTTTTATTATTCGGAAGCGCTGTCTCAATGACTTAAGAGAGTAAGGAGCCTGGGAGGGGGGCGGCTCACAGAAATTTAGGTTATTGATTGCAGCCTGAAGAATAAAACTAAATTGAAACAAATATCAAATATGTCAATCAAATAGTACTATTGGTTTATTGTTAATGGTGCAAATTGATGTTCTGTGTTATAAGGTCCATTAGGTTCTAGGAAGTATTATTGAACTAAACTAGTAGCAGTTATAGACTTAGTTGCATCTGCAATTTATTTGAATCTTTATAATTTGTTTTCGAAGAATTTAACCGCGGTGTTCAAAGATTTAAGAGAGTAAGGAGTCTGGGAGGGGGGTGGCTCACAGAAAAATGGATTTTTGAACACATTCCGCTTAACGTTTAGTATTATTTAAATTTGCAAAACCCCTTATTGACATACATCTATGACGTTTGTTATCAGTGGCTTAGGAGAGTAAGGAGTCTGGGAGGGGGGTGGCTCACAGAAAAATAAGCTATTCATCACGGACTGAGATGTATACAATAAGAGGTTGTTAACGTAAAATTACTTTTGTCAAAGCAGATGCTAACTAATGTTATGGGGTAGGATATTAGAGGTAGGATTGCTAGGTAGGATAGGGCTTGAGGAACTTCCGAGTGGTTCTGGAAGGGGGGAGTGTATAAGGCAGGTTTGGATAGACACTCACCATGTGGGGCGCAGGATGGAGCTCAACATTTCCTCAATTTTTTTTTAAAATTCTTATATGTAGTTACATTTCTCTCCCTCTTAATCTATAGTATGCAAATACTCTTACAACAAGGGAATAATTTAAACATGAACATAAACTCTACTCTCAAAAGAATCTGGTTACTACTACAACAAAGGGTTCATAGACGATAACTTGGCCATATTAGTACTGAACCCTGAAATCCACCTTTAATTAAATTTATCGAAATTTAGAGCTTTGGACTCGTCCGAAACAGTTACAATTTGGTAGGTACCGTGACCAGGATAAAAAAGGGGAATGTACTAATTATTCAACATTCATGTAGGTTTTATAACCTACAATTTGCTGTCCGTGAAATGGAGTGAGCTCAGAGTTTATGGATTGCCTTATGTTCAGTAGGGTTAAATTACCTTGGGGGTGCATTTTTATTATTATTATTATATTACAGAAAATTGCTTGTACACTTCGTTGTTATTATCATTTTATTATTATTATTTTGTTACTATTCATATTTTACTAAAAAGTGCTTGGGCACTTCGGTGCTTTGTTAACGTTTATTTAAAAAAAAATACATTTGGGTTTATTCGTGTTTTGACAGTTATTTTATATTTGAGAATAAGGAGAAAAATTATGTAGATTTAGGGAGACATTGGAACACATTTGACGTTTTATTTTCTGTTTTAGGGAATCTGTTGGTTTAATCGAACTATTGCGGAATCGTGATTCTTTCTGCATCAATAACTATTTTAAAATGAAGAGATCAAATAAGAAACAAACTCCAGCAACAAGTGATCCCTTAATTAGGAAGAGGTCTAAGGCAAATTCTAATACTATGGTTCGCTTGCTGCGGCGTACTATTGGAACACTATCGGAAAAAATAAATAATCTTCAAGAGGAAATAAAAAACGTTCCAAGAACGACACAAAATTTAGCTGATATTCCAATTGAATCTCCACAAATTCGAGATAACACTGATAAATATACTAAAATTGTTTATAATTTGCAAAATTTTCCGTTGGAAAAGCCATCATTTGCGGATAAAAGGTCAGGTCATCCTGTTACCTTTATTGAGAGTTTGAAAAGTTTTCTACAAAAATTTACTGAAACTGATAAAGAATTAGAAGTGACTCTAGATTGCCTAAATGGCGAAGCTAAAAATTGGTCTAGAATTTATAAGCATAGATGGCAAAACTTCAATGACTTTAAAGAAGATTTTTTGAATACGTATTGGGGTGAAACAGAGCAGAATGCTTTGCGTCGTAAAATAGTGTCAGGAATGTGGGACGGAACGAAAGACTCAACTATGCAAAGTTATTATTTAAATTTGATAGGACAGGCAAAGATGTTGACACATCAAATACCAGAACAACTGCTTGTAGCTGATGTTATGAGGCATTTTCCAAAATCAATTCAACAATTATGGGCAGTATCGAATAGTCACACTATAATACAAACGGCGGAGTTTCTACAAAAGATTGATAATATTAACCAACGCGAGACGACATCTAAGCAGGAAACAAAGTCAAATAATACACAAAGAAATAACGGACAAAGGTTTCGAAATAAAGGTGGTTCTGTTCATCAGGGAAATACTGTAAATACACAAGAGATAAATATCGAAGAAACCAATAGCTGCAATTCAAGTGTAGATGTTGAAACTTTAAACTAGTGGAGGTTGAGGAAATAAGCCCCTTCTCAACCTCACGCATAGGGGATAATTGTTGGAAAATAATGCTTAAGATGGGTTGGGTTCCGGGAAATAGTTTAGGAATAAGGAATGATGGCATTAAGTTTCCCATTCAACTTAAAAAATATTGTGATCATATCGGCTTAGGCAATATCATTCAAAATAATTATGATTTAGATTCTCAAATTCATATTTTAATTGAAACTGTACAGAGGAGGGATGTGATTAATGATCAGATTCATGTTAGTTATATACCAAATAATAATTTAATACTTAGCAATGAGAGCCAATCAACAAACTCGGTATTTGAAGAAAATTCATATGACTTATTACTTAGCAATGAATGCCAGTCAACAAACTCGGTATTTGAAGAAAATTCGTACTATGAAAGTATGAAATCAGAAATTGAAGTAGAGATCTTTGGTTTAAAAACATCTTGTTTACTTGACACTGGTAGTGATATCACTTGTATCTCGGATGAGTTTTGGGAAAATATAAAAGGACGATTTAAAAAGGGCGAAATCAAAATCCCTATAATGCCTGTCAAACCCTTACAGATACGGGGAGCGGTAGGCCAAAAAAGTTTTAAAATCCAGCAGATTGTCATGCTTCCTGTTAGATTAAATAACGACGTGATGGAAATAGCATTTTTAATTGTGCCGAAATTGGTAAGGTCAGTAATTTTGGGATTTGATTGGATGAAAAAACATAAAATAAAATTTATCTTAGACGGAGAATCATCAGAGATTGTTATAGATAATGAAGGTAAAAATATATATGTTAAATTATATGATGATTCAGGAGACATTAAATCTGTTAATAATGCTGTATTACTAGATAATTCCGATTCAGATGTAGTTAAATTCTCAAATGATGATATTTTAAGATTAATTAAATTTGATTATGAGAGGATAAGTGAAAATGTTAAAGGAAAATTGATTAAATTATTGGAGGATTTTACGTCGGTATTTACAAGTAAACTAGGGCGTGTTAATTGTTATGAGCACGAGATTAAGTTGACGGAGCATACTCCAGTTATTAAAAGGTCTTATCCGGTGCCCTACTCTTACAGGTCTAAAATGCAAGAAAAGTTGGATGAAATGGAAAAATTAGGAATAATTAGTCGTATGTCCACACCTTACAGTAGTCCCTTGACATTCACACTAAAAAAAGATGGATCACTTAGAATATTGTTAGATGCTAGGGAATTAAATAAGTATATGATTGCCGAAACCGAAAAACCTCCGATGCAGATAGACGTTCTAAATTCATTTCATGGTGCTAAATACATAACTACTTTAGACTTGAATAATGCATATTTTCAGGTCCCCATTAAAAGGGAGAGTAGAAAGTACACTGGTTTTACTTTTAATGGGAAATCTTATGTTTATAACGTATTGCCTCAGGGATTAAAAACATCTGTCGGTAGTTTTAGTAGGGCTATGGATAGAATATTGACACCTGACGTCAGAGATTTTTGTGTAAATTACTTGGACGACTTGGCTATTATCACGACAGGTACCTTAGATCAACATTTAGAACATATTAGAATTATCTTGACGAAATTGCAAAATGCGGGAGTTACTTGTAACGTTCAAAAGTGTGAGTTTATTCGTAAACAAGTTAAGATGTTAGGTTTTATAATATCAACTGAAGGGATCAAAGTTGATCCAGACAAAGTCCAGGCTATACGAGAATTTCCTATACCAAAAAAAATTAAGCAAGTCAGAGCGTTTCTCGGGTTGTGTAATTTTTATCGGAGATTTATACCTAACTATGGAGAATATATTATACCTTTATGTGAATTGTTAAAAAATAACAAAAACTGGTCTTGGACTGAAAAACATTTATCAGCATTCAATAAATTAAAAGATCAATTTATTGAGACAATTATGCTTCATCATCCGGATTTTAACAGACCCTATTACCTTCAAACTGACTGTTCGGGGGTAGGCTTAGCTGGGACTCTTTATCAATACAATGAATATGGAGAAATGCAAATCTTAGGTTATTATAGCAAAGCTTTGAAAGGCTATGAACTAAAATGGACAGTAACAGAACAAGAGTTATTTGCAGTAATATGCTGTTTACAAAAGTTCGAAACGTATCTTAGAGGTTCCAAGGTGAAAATTTGTACAGATCATAAGGCTATTCTTTTTGTTAGAAATTGGAAATTATATAATAATAGAGTGACTCGTTGGATATTATATTTAGAACAGTTTGATTATGAAATTCAACACATAAAAGGTAAAGATAATATTGTGGCTGACATTCTGTCAAGATACTCAACGAAATGGGAAATATTACAAGAAGATAAAAACACATGTCCCGAAATAAACTATACAGAAAAAGCAGAAAACAAATTATTAAAAGAGAATCTAAAAAGGATAAGTCATTATCAATCTTTAGATAAAGACATACAAATTTTGTTAGGAAACAATGACAGCACAGTAGGAACTCAAACTAGGAGACATAATTTAAAGCAGCGTTGTGTTGTAGAAAAAGATATAGTCTATTATAAATCAGGTAACTCGGATAAAATTGTTATATTTTTACCTAAATCGTTATCTAATGAAGTGGTTTTGCAGGTACACGAAGAAATGGGACATCAGGGTGCTTATAAGATTTTAAAATATTTAAGTAATAGGTTTTTTTGGATAGGAATGTCAAAGGACGTAAAAAAGTTAGTGAGAACATGTCATATATGTCAGCTTTCGAAACATGATAATGTAAAGTTTGTAGGACCTTGCCAGTCCATTATAACTAACGATGTGGGAGACATAGTCATGGCAGATTTATATGGTCCTTTACCCGAAGGAAGATTTGGGGCAAAATATATTCTAGTGATACAAGACTCGTTCAGTAAATTTGTGCAGTTTTATGACTTACGAAAAGCATCATCAAATGCTGTTACAGCTAAAATTAAGTCGTTTGCAAAAATTATAACTCCGAAAGCCGTAATGACGGACAATGGTAGTCAATTTATTTCTGTAAACTGGAAAAATACTTTAGGACAAATGGGGGTTAAGATAATTCATACAACAGTTAGGAACCCAAGACCTAACATTACTGAAAGAGTGAATAGAGAATTGGGCAGATTGTTCCGAACCTTTTGTAGTCATAACAACAGAAGCTGGCCTATTTGGCTACCAAAATTAGAAAGATTATATAATAATACATATCATGATAGCACTGGCTTTACACCAAATGAGATTATATCTGGTACTAGTGAATCTTTAAGTTTTGATGCGTTACTGCCTTTAGGAAAAGTTAATACTAATATTGGAGACATACGCGAGAAGGTTCGGCAAAATTTAAAATTAGCGAGTAGGATTAGGAATAAGAAATATGATCTTTATCATAGGTTGATTAAATATCAGATTGGAGATTACGTAAAACTTAAAAGGTTAAATAAATCTGATGCAAAGATGAAAATTACTAAAAAGTTTCAATTACTCTATGAAGGACCATTTGTTGTTGTAGCTGTACCGAATCCGAATGTATATACGCTGATTGATCCTGAAACAAAACAGTTGAAGGGGAATTTTAATGCCATAAATATTTCAAAGTATTATGTATAATTGATTAGTTTATAGGTTATTATCATTGCAATTCTTGAAATAAGTATGATTTAATAAAGTCTTAATTATAAATGTTTGGGAAAATAAATATTAAGTTGAATTATATAGAGTCAGTCGGGACGGGAAATGGCTCAAATACACCTAATTTATCTGATTTATTTTAATGATTTTGAATTCATTAAAATAATTAGTTATAAAAAAAAACAACAAATACCAAAAATAAAACTTTGATTAAGTTCTTTAAACCTGTTATGTGTATTTGGTGGGGAGAAGGGAGGCCATTCATAATATATATAGAATATTTTTAAAAAAAATCAATAAAGTTTTGAAAATTAGACAGTAAAATTTTATTTGGTTGAAACGGAGATAGTTAAACCCTTTCACCATTAAAATTTTAGGGGGTGAATGTAACGATCGTCTCGTACATGAATCAAAGGTTATTTGATCGGTTTAGCTGGCCACATTTAATTGTCATGATTTAATAAGAATAGAGAAGGGATGTTAGATTAGAGACAGATGGGGAATAGCTATGCCCATTTATAAGCTCATTTTAAATTAGATTAGATCAATTATTAAGAAGGGGATTTGGCACGGAGAGTATATTTCCTGTTTGATTTAGAGCGGCAATTTTACACGGAGAATGAATGTCAACGATGTTTTAGGAGCAAGGATTTAGCATTTTTGTAAAATGCAATTGTAGCCTATTCAAGTAGTTTCCCAAGAAATAATTAATAGGGGTACATTTGATATACATTTAATTATATTTAATTTTATTTTTTTACGGAATTAAAAGGTCATATTGTGGAGATATTGGTATCGAGAAGAATTTTTTTTTATCAACCTATTGTTCTTCTGAACTAAAAGAATAGAACTATTTAATCCTTATAATACTACAATAGTATGATATTTCATCAATTTTGACTTTGATGTATTACGAACGGTTAGTTAGTCAGTTAAAATAATAAAATATTGAACACTTTAACAATTTATAAATAAAAGACATTGAGCGGGATTTTACCGTTAAATAGCTATTAGACGAAGCCTTTACACCTTTTTTTCTTTTATAAATCTATATGTTTGGTATTATGGTGTGTGTAATACTTTGTGTTGCTTGTTTGTTTAAGAATTTTAATCATGTTGCTATTAGTGAAGGAGTCGTATATACCTATAATTCGTATGCTCTTTATGGAGCGTTCAAGCGCCGATCGCAGTGTTCGTTTGAGGTTAGAGAGGGAGAGAAAGCTGACGTGGCACTTGCGTAGGAGTAGGATAGCAAAAAAAAAATGGTTGCGACTTGCGTTCGCAGTGTTTGGTTTGAGGTTAGAGAGGGAGAGAAAACTGACGTGGCACTTGCGCAGGAGTAAGATAGCAAGAAAATGGTTAAGGCGAGTTTTGTTGACTTGAATCGCTTTGTTTTCTGGATCAGTCGGTCTATATAAGGCGAAGGGAGGAAGATTTGATGATTATTCAAGTTCGGTCGCGAAAGTGTAAGTTTAATAGTGTGCAAAGTGCGAGCGGCAGTCGGTAAGTCCTTAAGATTTTGTCGCTTGAGATTTCTTCTGTTTGTGGGGGTGTGTTTACGAATTTCACGATAAATAGGTTTTTATTAAACAATTTTCTCATGAAGGGCTAATAATAAAAAATATAAAGAACTAATTGTTATTTTGAAATAAAATTCTTGAAGTTTACCTTAGTTAAACGATGAAAGGCTCATTTAGAAATTATAATTATTGTCGAGGTAGGAATGTTCACGATGTTTTCGTAATAGAGCACGGGGTAGGAATAGTCTGCCTAGAAATTTTACGGGTATTTTTATTTTGTGGAATTTAAAATCAGTCTATCTATTAGTTTGGAGATTAATTTGATGCGTAGTGTAGAGCATAAGCGTAATCGATACATAAACAAACATCACACTAACAGTACACTTACAGTACGCGTTACAAACATAATTCAAGACATTTGCACATACAATAATACTGTACGCGATTCAACATAAAGTTGTGTTGAGCTAGGGTGCTAATAATATATCGCCCAAGTCCGGCCAGCTTAACACTTACGGCAGAGCTGAGAGGGAATACCTTCAGTGAATCCTACATACGAGTTGGGTTTGGCGAGTACTTTCCTAGGGCAAATAATGCCGACTATCTAGAGGTCCTCAATATTCCCGTACTCGACTCATTTTACATACACTACATATAAATGCAATAAGCGTAGAGTAGCTAATTTAAAAAGTGAGCGTAGCAAACAAACTGAAAGATGGACGTTACATTTAAAGTTAGAGTCAAATTCCAATGACTTCTGAGCTTTCTAGGCAGACACATTAGTCAAAGAATAATTTCATTTCAGTTAATAGAGTAGCAATTTTGGGGTTTAGATCAGGAAGGTATCAAGAGAATGGTCTGAGTCTCGTCCACGAATTTCGGTTGAGATGCGGTACACATTTTCTTGAAATCTTGTTCTTTTATTTGCATTATGTTTTATATATTCCTTGAATTTTGTGTGTGTTAGTCCAAATATAATACTCAATCTCACACGAACTTAGTAATAAGGTAGATATTATTCTTTTCAATTGGTCGTGCTTAATATTAATGAAATTTGTAATATTTTGCTTGAAGTTTAGTTTTAAGTTTGTTTTGAAACTTTAATACAGTTGACGTAATTAACTTGGTATTAATAGTTACAGTTTAAATTTCAAGCAATTATTAACCAATTGAATTGAAGTTCACTCATAAATATATAGTTGACACAATATAAAAAAAAATTAATTGGAGATTTACAAAAAAAAAGAACCTAGATATAAGATAATATATTTTATATATATTGGGGTTATATACACATTTACATAACACTGTTTTGTATTGCAAGCATTTGGATTCTTTCAATAGTCTCGAGGTGAAATTGTAGAGTAATCTCAAGGATTTAGTTTTAAGTGTTAGGAGAATTTATCCAAATAGCTGAGGTGTTAACCTCTTAAAATTTTTAGATTACACATTCAGAATACTTTAAATTCAAACTAATGACTGAGTATTATATTGGACATAAGTTATTAAGGGAGTCATCCCTGGTGTATAGGGACTGTACTTATATTAGTTTAAATAAAAAATAAATAAAAAAAACATTGCCAGTTACGATACTGTAACTATAGACTAACAGGGACAGGATTATTTTATAAATAAAATTATACGATAATACTATCCTTGCAAGAAAGATGGCACTTCCTGGTGAAGGCTGTTTTTTGTGTGGAAGTCTATTTACATACTAGTTTTCATATTCTAGAGTACAGTACGCATTTATAAGAACTAAAATTAAACTTACTTATTACATAACAATTTGCCTCGAATACGAAAATAACGACGACAATATGAAAGGTTTCTATAGTGCAGCGAAAGACAAGTCGAAATGGGGAACAATGGGAGACATATATATATTATAGTTTAGTTAACATATTATTGTTTAGTAGCGGCTAGGAAATCTTTTTATTGTTGTCAATTAAAGTGATATGGGAAAAAGACAAATCAGTCGTGGTTGGAAAAGCGTGCTGGTGAGGCTAGTGTAGAATAAGCTAATTCTATTATTTACAGGTCTGCGTGTAGATTAAGGTAGATTAGAGAAAAAAAAAGTAGTTTGCAAGCACTAGTCCCGGAGTGATCCAGTATTTCTTAACCACTCCATATCACTTCGCGGTAAAATTAAAACATACGAAACACCTGTCAAGGCTGTTTCATATAATTATATCGTAGAAAGGGGTTGGGGGGTGAGAATTATAACATTTATTTCAGCGTCAAGAATTGTTCCAGAGCGAGATAGGTCTGGGATCTCCATGCTTGTATTCGAATATAATTTGTTAGGTAGTGCGTCTTGGGTAGGGGGAGGGTTCAGTTATGGATCCAAAAGCATAGTTTTCCTACCCTAGTAGGTAGCTACCCAAGGTGGAGATCCAAGACCGAGAAAACTACAGAGGTTTGTGTTTTATTTTAGGGTTGCCTGGATTCAATTAAAATTGTAAAATCAATAAAATGTAGAAGATTGATTAATTTGTCTAATTTTAGTTATTTTGCTTCACAAAGCTAAATAAATAGTAATCCAGGCAGGTCATTTGTTTGTTGCCAATGGAAAATTGAATGATCTATATTAAACCATATTTAAATTATTAAAAAGAACTCATCATTCAATTTGAAATGGTAAAATGTATTTTATTTGATTTTAATTGGGGTTTTTGATTTTGTTGTTACTCGTTAACATTTTATTTTATATATTTTATCTAGAACGTTCTCTGATTATTTTAATTCGTGATTTTGATTTTGTTATTTTGATGTTTCTTGACTAACATTTCATTTTATATGTTTTGTCAAGAACATTCTTTTAATTCGGGTTTTTTGATTTTGTTATTTTGATGTTTCTTGACTAACATTTCATTTTATATGTTTTGTCAAGAACATTCTCTGAATATTTTAATTCGGGTTTTTTGATTTTGTTGTTTTGTTGTTATTTGTTGACATTTTATTTTATATGTTTTGTTTAAAACCGTCTCTTTTATTTTAATTCGGGTATGCTTTGTTTGCTATTTTATTTGTACTTGACCCCTAAAATGTTTTATTAAAATAATTTTATTAACATTCATTTACTCTATCGCTAATTGATTTACATGCACACGTGCCATTAAGATAAAACTTAGTATTCTCTTTCATTGATCCGCGAAATGAAACGCTATATCTATATTTAACTATTATTAATAATACAATACAAGCCTTGTTTCACTGGCTAAAACCCTACGAGATAATACACTATATACACTAAAGAGTTAGTGATTGTAAGTTTTGAATTGAGGAAGATGTTTCGATTTATTTAAAGTGGGATTGTTAGGTTGGTATGATGGCTTTATTAAATTAACCTAGAAACTTGTGTTGGACCTTATTTGTTGATTGCTCGACCGGATGACACTACACTTCAATGGACTTCTGTAATGTTTGGTGTTAGGTTAAATAAAGTTCTTAGGCGAGTTGAAATAATAGCTTACCTAGAACAATTATATTTACGGAAATCCATACTCTACACGCAGCGAACAGGCTGCAATGATGCCAAACTCGTACACTACACAAGCTCCAACTTGGGGAAAGTATAATGGGCAAAAGGTTATTCTGGATAGGGAAGAAGGAGCAGTTGGATAGCTATCGCTTATATTCCATTGATATATTACCATATCTTGGATGAGACCTGTAGGTCTTTGCAGTCTCTGAGGGGGCCTTTGAACTCTACGGTTAAGTCCCTCTGACTTTAGTCGCCTCACAACCGGCTACTTGTCCTGATATCGGTAATAAGTAGGTGAGGCGATATTTGTTCATGCTAGTTCTGACTATTGTTCAGAATCTCCGACGGCTTATTATGGTTTATTCAGGTTGGTTGAAAGACACATAACACCTCAGATTTCATATCTGTTAAAGCAACTAATGAATAACCACATATTTCATTTTATTAAATTTAATTTAGTTGAAATAAAAGCCTAATGCAGTACTAGGAGGGAATTTTAAGGACCGACTCAACATAGTATAGTTTATTATCAATTTATACTACAAGCAACAAAGATTTCTATAATATTAAAATAGTATAGGTACGAAACTTTAATCTTGTAGGTACATGTTAGTGGAATAGGATAGTTATGAGCTAAGTTTGCATCTAGTATCAAATTTATTATTTTTTTATTATTCGGAAGCGCTGTCTCAATGACTTAAGAGAGTAAGGAGCCTGGGAGGGGGGCGGCTCACAGAAATTTAGGTTATTGATTGCAGCCTGAAGAATAAAACTAAATTGAAACAAATATCAAATATGTCAATCAAATAGTACTATTGGTTTATTGTTAATGGTGCAAATTGATGTTCTGTGTTATAAGGTCCATTAGGTTCTAGGAAGTATTATTGAACTAAACTAGTAGCAGTTATAGACTTAGTTGCATCTGCAATTTATTTGAATCTTTATAATTTGTTTTCGAAGAATTTAACCGCGGTGTTCAAAGATTTAAGAGAGTAAGGAGTCTGGGAGGGGGGTGGCTCACAGAAAAATGGATTTTTGAACACATTCCGCTTAACGTTTAGTATTATTTAAATTTGCAAAACCCCTTATTGACATACATCTATGACGTTTGTTATCAGTGGCTTAGGAGAGTAAGGAGTCTGGGAGGGGGGTGGCTCACAGAAAAATAAGCTATTCATCACGGACTGAGATGTATACAATAAGAGGTTGTTAACGTAAAATTACTTTTGTCAAAGCAGATGCTAACTAATGTTATGGGGTAGGATATTAGAGGTAGGATTGCTAGGTAGGATAGGGCTTGAGGAACTTCCGAGTGGTTCTGGAAGGGGGGAGTGTATAAGGCAGGTTTGGATAGACACTCACCATGTGGGGCGCAGGATGGAGCTCAACATTTCCTCAATTTTTTTTTAAAATTCTTATATGTAGTTACATTTCTCTCCCTCTTAATCTATAGTATGCAAATACTCTTACAACAAGGGAATAATTTAAACATGAACATAAACTCTACTCTCAAAAGAATCTGGTTACTACTACAACAAAGGGTTCATAGACGATAACTTGGCCATATTAGTACTGAACCCTGAAATCCACCTTTAATTAAATTTATCGAAATTTAGAGCTTTGGACTCGTCCGAAACAGTTACAATACCCATACCAAATTATAGCTTTCTAGTACTAATAGTTTCGGAGTAAAACCGCAGACAGACAGACAAACATACAGACAGACAGACATGGTGAAATTATAAGGGTTCCTTGTTTACTACAGAACCCTAAAAACAATATCTTAGAAAATTCTCATTGTACAATTTTTAGTTTTTGTGTGTATGACAATATATTTTTGACATAATGTGAATCGGTTCTTGTTTGCAGTTTGCGGTTTGAAAGTCTGTGCGCGAGTAGTCGTGTATGAATATTTCTAGTAAGTACACGTAGAAAATTATTTGACAAAACATGAATAAAATAATCCGAGAAAAAAAAATCACCTCAGGCAGGATGCGAATTTGCATCTTTAACATACTGTGTTAACGCCATGACCATTAGGCCGACGAGAACTTATTCAACCCCAAATCATTTATTTACTGTTTATAGCTACGTATCAACATTCATTTTAGAAATCTCTATACATTCATGGAAATAGAAGAACGAATCATACTCACAATCTATATATTTAAAAAAGCATTTTTTATGCTGAATAGGCTATATTAGGTCCATCTATTATGTTGGCATCTCCGTATCTGGTTCTCCTCTCCACATTTTTTTTTTCAAAACAGAAAATTTCTTCGTCTGTATTTCTGAAACGAGCCCGGATTTCTCATACTTTTAAATATCAAGCGTCTTATTAATTTTCGGTACTGCTGACACTCAAAATCGTATGTTATATTTTCAGGTACAATCATTGCGAAGTTCATCATCATCATCATCACAGCCCATATACGTCCCCACCGAGGGGCTCGAGCCTACCCCTATATTAGGGTGATTAGGCCTTAGTCAACCACGCTGGCCCAGTGCAGATTGGTCGACTTCATACATCATTGAATTTCTTCGCAGATGTATGCAGGTTGCCTCACGATGTTTTCCTTCACCGTAGGAGCGTCAGACAAATGTACATATATGAAATTCGAAACGAAAAACACATTGGTATATGGCGGGTCTCGAACCCCGACCCCCCGATTGGAAGGCAAGTGCCGAGTCCACTGCGCCACCGACGCTCTTGCGAAATTCACTAGCTTCGAAATTCAATTTAAATCGAACAGTTTTATTTATTTTCTTAAATCGCAAAGTGGCTTTAAATGTTCGAATCTATTGATTCAAAAATACAGAATTAAGTTTAAATATAGCCTTTAGTAATTTTTAATTATTACACAATATTTTTATTACCCCGCCTACATAAATAATTTCGGGAACAGCAAGATATTTAACCAAAAGCACGATAAATAATAGTGTTTGACATCGGCCGGCTAGTGCCGGATGCAATTATGTTAATAGCCGGATATTAGCCGGATTCCGCGAATGCGCACGCCCTGATTGTCTGCGGAACAAATGAGGTATTTCACTTTATGACTCCAGGCTATTACGGTTAATATTATTAATCATTTTAATATCGACGTAGGAGAACGTATTTGCCGTAAGCCTCGATCGAAAAAACGTTTTTTTATATAATTTGAAAATAGTGCGTCGATTGATCTCGGTGTCACACCGTATGTTTTTTAAACAAAACTAGTGTCTTCTTTGTTGTAAGTCTAACAAAAATGAGTATTTTTGGTGTATTTGTTGCTTACACCATTCTTGCGATGAGCAAAACTTTAACAGTGGCTAGCGCTCCTTTTTTACTCACTTTATTTAACAGTGGCTAGCGCTCTTTTTTGCTCCTACCTCTCCCCTTTTCCCCCATCCTTCACGCCACCAACACACATCCTGACCCTATTATTGTAATCCCAGTCCCCTAAACCCAGATCACGACCTCAGACCACACATCCTACCTCATCCCTTTAATTCCTGACCTTCCCCACATTCATCCCATACGCCCAAAATATTTTAAAACTTTAAATAAACTATGAGCGCGCAAGAAATAGAACGTAAACGACCCCAGGAGGGTACCGGAAACGGGAAGTCCCTCCCTAAGCTCGGTTCAGCCCCGGTGGCTGGAACGAGCTCACGTATTCTGGGGGGAGCAATCTTACGCGTGTAGTTTCGGTAGACGAAAAGAGAGATAGGGAGAAGGCGGGACAGCCCATCCTGGGTGGGACCGCAGGACCATTTGGTCTCAAAGGAAGGGGTACTGACCTACCACGCAGTGTGTTGGTCCCTGAGGGAACGGCTTCTGTTAGGGATCACAAGAGACTGACGAAGCCGTTGTCTCAGGTTAGACTAGCGCCTGCGTGGGAGTCCAGTACACCGTCGTACGGAATAGGGAGGCAGCAGGGGCTAGGGAAGCCGGAACCTGCGCCTATAAATAAGGGCTCTTCTGTCCTCGGGGCGGGCACGTCTGCGGGACCAGACATGGATACTGCAGATGGGGCTGCACCGAGGACAGAAGTAGCTGAAAAGAAAAGGACCGGGGCTGCCAGACGACGCAGGAATCGCCTAGCTAAACAAGGTGCGGTGGCAGCAGTAGAGGCGCAAGGTGTTGGCGTAATGAAGCGCGCGAGGGAGGCTCTCAGCTATGAATCGCGGACCGGCGGGCAGGGTGAGCCTAAAAGGGCCAAGACACATGGCTCATACAGAGACGCCCTAGTCACTGCCAGGTTAGCGATCATCGCTGAGGACTACCCTGGCACGTATCTGGCGGAAGAGGATCGGGGGGCGGTGATGGGGTTCATCACGGACCTCATCATGGCCTCCGACGACCCCCCTCCGCATTTAAGGATAGGCTCGTCTGTCTCTGCAGGCGTACTCTATGTCGGCTGCAGGGACAGCGAGTCTGTCGAATGGCTCCAACAGCATGTCTCAGGGCAGGTTGTTGGAGACAAAAAGTTAAAGGTAGTCGATGCTGCGGCTCAAATTCAAATTCAAATTCAATATCCTTTATTCAATTGGGATTTTACAATCACTTTTGAACGTCAAAGAAGCTACGCCATTGGTTCACAAGTCTACGGCGGGAGACCTTGTACTGGAAAGAACCAGCAAGAAAACCAGCAAGGGCTATTTTTTTCTCCCTGTATTGTTACAGAGTCGTCAATTGGAAGCAGAACTCAAAAGTAAAGATTGTGTTCAACTTCCATTACAAGATTAGATGTGTCAGTGTACATTATACATTTAAATCTATAAATTAAGTCTACAATTAAGACCAAGCATTGACATCATTCAGATAATCATTGACTTTAATATCCTTTACTCATTAGAGTCTTTTTTACATGCGCTTTAAACTTATGAAAAGGTAAGTCAGTAACACTCTGTGGAACTTTATTGTAAAAAGATATACATTTCCCCATAAATGAGCCTCTAGTTTTTTGGAGCCTGTACGTTGGAACGGCAAGTTTATTTTTATTTCTTGTATTTAAGTTATGAAATTTAAAATTGGTATCGAATGTGTTATAATTTTTATAAACATAAATCAAATTTTCATAAATATACTGTCCTGCTAAAGTCAATATATTAATTTCTTTAAATAAATCACGTAGAGAATCCCTTGTTCGTAAATTATAAATAGCCCGCACGGCTCTTTTTTGAAGTACAAAAATACTTTCTATACTAGCGGCTGATCCCCACAGTAATAGCCCATATGACATGACACTGTGAAAATAACTAAAGTAAATCAGTCTTGCCGTTTCAACATCAGTAAGTTGTCTCATTTTTTTTACAGCATATGCCGCAGAACTGAACTTCCAAAGCCTATTAAAATGGCGTGGAAGAGCCGCAACATGAGACTTACCGATAACAAAATGGCTTGCCGAGCGCTGAACAAGTATAACCCGTCCCTGAGGATGATCGACTAGAAGGTCGTCGATACTAAGGTGGAGGCGAACCACATCCGGAGGATCGTCCTCATGGACGGGGAGTCGGCTGAGGCCATAAAGTAGGCTGGGTATGCACTTGAGGGGTGTCTTGAGGTGTGTCTATTCAAGCTTCTCGCAGATAATGCGAGTGGTGGCGATGGGAACCCTGAAGACACCCCCGAGGCAAAAGGGGCTATGGCGGAAGAGGTGGGCCACAGCGACGAAGAGGCTGCGAGGTCGTGCTCGGGTGGCTTGGAGCGGCGCGTAGAAGGAGAGGACGCAGTGGGTCTGCCCTTATCGCAACAGTCGGTGGGGACAGATGACATTGTGGATGATCTGGATGCGCTCTGTTTCAAGTCGCCGGAATACCAAACCTCGGAGCATTAAGACCATTGAAACCCATCGATACCATCAAGATGGAGGAACTAAGGTTGGTACAGATTAATTTACATCATTGTAAGGCTGCTACTGCTATCCTAGCTATGCTTTCCAGCCCTTCAAGTCCCCTGGACCTAACGGAATTTATCCAGCCTTACTACAGCATGGTAAAGAAACGCTGGTGCCGATACTATGCCGGCTTTTCAGGGCCTGCTTAGCATTCGGATACACACCGGAATCATGGAGGCAAGTCAGAGCCAGCTTTATACCGAAACCGGGGAAGGCTGACTATGAACAAGCAAAATCTTATAGACCTATAAGTTTGTCGTCCTTTCTACTGAAAACACTAGAAAAACTAGTTGATAGGCACATACGTGATGGGCCACCCCTGCATCATATGCAATGTGCTTATCAGGCAGGTAAGTCAACGGATACTGCTTTGCATCTGGTTGCAGACAGAATCGAGAATGATTTAGACTCAAAGGAGTTATGTCTGGGAGCCTTTCTTGATGTAGAAGGCGCCTTTGACAAGACCACCTTCGAGTCTATTAACAAGGCAGCACAGAAACACGGCATCAGCAAAACCATCACTAGATGGGTAGCTTAAAGGCAGAACTATCACTGCTGACGTCATGGGTGAGTCAATGAGTGCCAGGGTAAGAAGAGGATGCCCGCAAGGAGGCGTGCTCTCACCACTATTGTGGAGCCTAGTGGTGGATTCATTGATCTCACAACTGAATGAAGGGCCATTTCGCACAGTAGGCTATGCGGATGACTTGGCCATCTTGATTAATGGAAAAGTACCGAGTGTAGTATCCGGCTTAATGCAGGAAGCACTGTGCAAGGTAGAGAGATGGTGTGAGGAAACACATCTAACCATTAATCCCAACAAAACGATGGTTATACCATTCACGAGGAAAAAGAAACTCAGTGATATGAGGAATCTTTTTCTGTACGGTAAAGAACTACCATGGTCCACAGAGGTTAAATATCTGGGAGTAGTACTTGATAAAGAATTTACGTGGAGAAAGCATGTAGAAGATACTCTAATAAAGGCACAAAGAGTCTTTAATATGTGTCGATCTACCTTCGCGAGAACCTGGGGTCTTAAACCGAGGATACTTTACTGGATATATAAAATCATGGTACTTCCCATTATAACATATGGAAGTATTGTCTGGTGGCCAAGGACAAACCTATAGAGACTTGCCTGTATGGCAATCACTGGTGCTTTCAGAACCACTCCAACGGCAGCCATGGAAAGATTTTTGGATCTCACACCGCTGCACATTGTCATACGTAGTGAAGCAAAGAAAGCGCTCCACAGACTACAGACTGTACATCTGTGGAATGCAACTAAGCCCCACACGAGACACACAGCACTTGGCAAAGAAGAAGGGGATTGGCTACTGGAAATAGTCGCTGACAGGATGATACCCAGGTACATCTTTAGGAGGTCATTCAGTATACAAATCCCAACAAGGGAGGACTGGAACAAAGGACTAGCGCCTCCTGATAGGAATAGCACGATTTGGTACACAGACGGTTCCAAAATGGACACTGGTACAGGTGCAGGAATTTATTCCAAAGGCTTTGAAGCTAGTATTAGCATGGGCAAGCTTGCTACAGTTTTTCAAGCAGAAATGTATGCAATCCTTCTCTGTGCGCAAGAAAACATTGATAAAAGGCGCAATGGACTCAACATATACATCTTAAGCGATAGTCAAGCTGCACTAAAGGCACTGATGTCATACAAAGTGCATTCTAAACTGGTCCAGAATACCATCAATGTACTAAACAAGCTTGCGAAGAAAAATACAGTACATCTGATATGGATTCCAGGACATGAAGGTTTCTATGGAAACGAGAAGGCCGATAGTCTCGCGAGACAAGGATCGGAATCCAACTTTGTGGGTCCGGAACCTTTTGCGAGTCTGGCACACTGTTCAGTGAACTCTGTCATCAGAGATCAAGCAAAGAGAAGACACCAAAATGAATGGGTCGCTCAGAAAGGAATGGCGCACACCAAGCGGTTCATGGGCCTGAATAACTTCAACAAATTCACAATGAATTCAGGCAGAATGCAAATCCGACTCTTGTTGGGTGCTCTGACTGGCCACTTTGGCACTAATCGTATGCTTGCAAAAATGGGTCTGAGCAACACAGAGACCTGTAGGGCCTGCAATGAGGGAGAGGAAAGCATGGAACACATGTTGTGCCACTGCGATTCCCTTTCTCGTAGGAGAATGAGTCTCTTCGGGATCGGATATCCCAAACCCGAAGACTTCAAGGCTATCCCCCCTGGACCAATTGTGAGACTCATGAGTGAACTCAATTGGTCCATAAATGGTGATAGCAATCTATGAATGCAGAAATTGGGGAAGTACAAAGGATCCTTAAGGGTCGAAGTGCAGGGCCCCCTGGGGGCCCCCCCATTATAAGATAAGATAATACTCACTTTATTAATTCAAGGCAATAACGTTAATGAAAGATCAAAACTTTACCGTATCTTACGTCTATTTAGCTTTATTTAATTTTATTATTTATAAAAGCAAAATCTCATTTAAGGCAATTTAAACTTCTAAGCATAATAGAAAAAATATCTTGTTGCCCTATATTTCCTTGGCGGTTACAGCGCAAAGAGCGTCGCTGGTGCTGTGGACTCAGAGCACTGGCCTTGTAATCGGGAAGTCCGGGGTTCGATCCTGTCATATACGAATGTATTTTTCGTTTTTAGAATTTCATGTCTACATTTGTCCGATGCTTCTACGGTGACGGAACATCGTGAGGCAACCTGCATACATGTACGAAGAAATTTAAAGGTGTATGTGAAGTCGATCAATCCGCATTGGGCCAGAGTGGTTAACTAAAGCCTAAACAACCTAACTTAGGGTAGGCTCGAGCCCCTCGGTGGAGACGCATATGAGCTGTGATGATGAATCGACAACTAACTAAAAATTGTTACTGTTGACTTATCAAGAAATTGTAGTACTAATAAACTGCATCGTGTATTTCGTATGAAAAGGGACAAATGTAGTTTTATTAAAAAGCTCTCAAGACACGACAATATCGTTAAGCTTAGCGGAATCAGGTCCCAGGTCACGACCCTTTTCATTCAGATTCAAGAATAAATTATCTCCGAGGAGTGGAGTCCTGCACCGACCCGGAACTTCCTAGTTTCTTCAACTACTTACGATATAACGTTGACGTTATATCATGCATCACCTAGATACCTAAGAGCCGCGGTCCCCGCACAATATAACCATTCACATTCACGAATGCATGTCACAACGAAGTTACGAAGTCACCGGGAACCTCTGGGGAGCTACATAAATATTTAATGCCATTGTTTTACTGCCGCAAGTGGCGATAAAGAAATTATGATTGCACCATAACGAGAGAATATTCGACTTTAGTCTCTATATGCTGCGCGTAAGAGCTTTTAGTGTTATTGTTATCGACACTATCTAATATTTTCTGGCACCGAACGAATCGGTATTCAAAGTTTCATTCGGTGGAGGGGAATCTCTGATTTGAGTTGTTGATAACGAGGAACACCACCAGCAAGGAAATTGACAGTTTATTTATTGGCGTTTGACATTGTAATGCTTGTTACAGACAAACCATATTTAAAGTTTGTTATTCAATTCCCTTTACTTCCATATAAACATTTTTTATTGTTATTTCTGCAAATTCTGCGATATAAGGCTTGATAAGCAACACCTATTCTGAGCCTGCACACCTGCTTCATTAATCGAGAGTTCGATTCCTCTTAGGGGCAGAAGTTCTCCTGCGTGATGTGACTGCCTTTAGAGGTTCTAAGCCCGCATAGTTAGCTACATTCTTCCAAAGTTTACTATTATAATAACATTGTTGTGTTCCGCCAATTACTGGTAAGCTTAGACCATTTGGTCTAAGCTGGTAAGATAGCTGAAGTAAAGTTCAAGTAAAGTTCGCTTGCATTTTTGGCCTTATCGTCACTTACCGTTAGGCGAGATGAGGGTTAAGAGCTTTCGTTTTGTGTGTAAAAATATGAGATGACTGTAAAACAAATTGACTACCATGATTAGCAATTTAATGCCTATTACGAGTGGATTTACATAGAAACCAAAATTCTATTCAGCAAGTTACAGGATGACGGAGAAAAACAACTTGAAAAGGACAGTATATTGGGACCAACCTGGTTCACCGTCGCTCTACATGCTAGGTGGATAGACATCACTGATAGTTGGGCGGTAGAAGGTGGGTTTTCGCAAACCACCTTCCATGACTGATCTAGGTGTGGCCTGTGCGCTAGGGTGGCTTCTTAGGCGCGCGATTATAGGCCCCCCTGTTTGGGTATGTATGTTTGGAGTAATAACTGCACAGGCATTAAGAACCGGTTACTGACCGGGCTGTCCGGACCCGGACCAGACCCCGGACCCCGAAACCCTGACTCCGGACCCCGGACCTAGGACCCCCGGACCTCGGATCTTCCTGACTACAGACGAGATTGATATCGAGGTCGGTTTAGTGGGTGTGCCTGCACTCAGCTGGATGAGTCCCACACCGCACGCTTGTCGACTAGCCATCGGCAGGTATGGTATGCAACAGCATTCCACCTCGTTAAAAAAGGTGGTATAGACGCTCTTCCTGATTTCTTTTCCAATATTTCGTCTACGTATCGAAGAAGGTGACGATGCACGATACGCGAATAGAATAGCGCGTAGATCGCGACAGGTCAGCGTGGATATATTCACGTTAGGGAGTTGAGATGCTCGACTCAAGTTGCTGATTGGATATGCTAAAGCGAGATGAACGATACGTTAATCAGTCCCAATAAGAATAGGATTTAGAGAAGTTCAGAGACAAATATTTGTGCTCAATATAAAATGTCGATATTGCTTTCCTTTATACGCATATTTATGCACCGTGGGGAATGCAGTGTTAAATGAACAATGGCACAGAATAGATAATAGTATTACGTACAGAAAATGCACTACTTTGATCTTTAAAAAAGCCGACATTTTAAATAATCACACCTCAACGCCACGTGTTAGATTATGTTGTTAGTAAATCTGTAGCCTCACGTCGCTACGAGTTCGAGCGATAGGGTTATTGCTTAAGGTAAATAATCAAACCAAGAAAGCACGTGGAACGTTGCTATACACTGTGGTGTGCTTTATTCCCAAGAGCGCGGCGGCCCGCTGCTTTTGCACTCTCAGTGTGCGCGGAACGATAGGTACTTATCTTGCACCTAAGCGCGTAGTGACGGAGGCCTGGCGATGGTATTACCACGATCGAGACAGACACCGTTATTGTGGAGTATAGCCATCTCCCACTACGGTTTTAATACTACATAGGGAATCATGGTACGGGGGCAGCCGTCACGCGATAACACAATCTAGCCAGCTCCAAACTCGCAGTATTACCGCACGATTATCCCTAATGCCGGCAATCATGTGATATTTCTCCAGCGCTCATTGTCAAGAAGCTCAATAATGACCGGCTAATGTTTTTTTCATATAATATTGATGGCGAAGCATAAGAACAGTTAACGTTCGTGACTTTGTACTTTCTCTACTAAATAGTTGATTTTGTTGAAATTATATGAAGAAGAGATGTTATGAAAACCAGAAGGAGACTCAGTACTGAGGTCGTCTGTGGGGGTGCCTCTATCCTACCTACTTCTGCCGCGGTGGGGTGGCGGTTGCGTAGTGTTTTTTGTAACACAGATTTTTCTTAAAATTTCATAAAACACTAATTTTGCAAAAACACTTTGTAGTTATGTTTGGAGACTCGCCTTACGAGTCTTACCTTGAATGGTAAGAGAGGCAGTGAAATTACTGGGTACCGTGACGCGACATCTTATGTCATAAGTTGGCAACGTACCTTGCGATCTTTGTAAGGGTTGCCAATTGGCAAATGTTACACGAACCACAGGTACTATAGGCACCTATAGGTGACTGTAGGCGCTTACCATCAGGTGGACAGCCTGCTTGTTTGCCAACTTAGTGTTTTTTGACATACGAAAGGCAGCTCTGGGCCATCATCTCACCTAATCGTAAGTGAGGATAAGGCCGAAGGTGGAAGCCATGTTCACCTGGACTCCTCAACAACTGAGGAACTTACTATCTTATTTCTAATTGTCGGAATACAACAATGCTATATTATCAACATTGTTATTATGGCTACAAACTTAGGTAATACGGTGGTAGATAGCCAGGCGGGCTCACAAGCCCTACTACAAACTAAATCTAGCGGAAAAAATTCTGCCCCCATGTTAAATCGAACCGCGGACGTCCTGATCAACTCCAGATGGTCTAATCAGACGGTAATTAAAAAATAAATAAATAAAATTTGTTTATTACCAAAAAGAACACAGATCGTACATATTTGACAAGCCCCCACACTAGGTCGAAACCTGTCCTATGGGGGAATTAAATAAATATTTACTTATTTTTTAATTGATTTGCAGTTTTCAATGAACATATAAAGTTACAAGTATATTGTTAGCTTTATTCTTGATAAATTTCAACGAAATTTATAACGTTTTTTTAGTTGAATGTTTAAACGTAGCTATTTATAGTGAGTTAAGTTTACATTGACATAGCGGAGTAAACAGTTATGAATACTGTTGTAATTTCGTTCATTCGTATTCTTTAAAATCCTCGCAGCTTTGGAGATGTCCGTCACGGTCGTGTCTGGCCGAAGAATCATATAAATTAAAACAATTTTAGATTTTTTCGTTTGCTCGTGTTGTACGACCCGATTAATTGTTTTTATTTAGAATATTATAAAATTATTTTTTCAACACACTTCCTCATAAAGTGGCTCTAATCCCATGGCAATTAGGCACATAATGACACCTATAATCAAACTGTGACTTTTTCATTACTATTATTCACGAGTGAGTAATAGTTTTTTTTAATATTATTGGTTGAGTTACGCTTACACTTGCGCTAAAATGCTATCCGCGAAAAGCCCAAAAAAAAGAAACCTAATTTTTTAGTCTATGGCCGATGCGCGCGCATAGGAAAACTGATTAATTTTTCCCGCCATTACGAAATTTATTAGTCTATGGCCGATGCGCGCGCATAGGAAAACTGATTAATTTTTCCCGCCATTACGAAACATTTTTCACAACTCGTCTCGTTTTCTCTTTTGAAGTTATTTAGTTAGTTATTAATTAAGATGTCTGCAAATACAATTTATGAAGAAAATTATTTATGTTGTACACCGCCCGATATAAGATGTGAAGCCCAGAACGTTATGGAAAGTTTACTACCAGAAAACTCAAAGGAAAAATATCTATTAGCGTACCAAAATTTCATACAATGGCAGAACAACAAGAATACGCAGTCTTTTTCAGAAAATGTGTTCATGGCGTACTTTAAAGAATTATCTTCTAAGTACAAACCTAGCTCTTTGTGGTGTATTTACTCAATGTTAAAAAGTACAGTCCGAACAAAGAATGGAGTGGACTTAAAAACATACTCGAATTTGTCAGCTTATCTAAAGAGACTATCTGATGGATTTAGAAGCAAAAAATCAAAGGTTTTATCATCTGATGATATTGAAAAATTTATTAAAGATGCTCCAGATAACCAATATTTGGCTACAAAGGTTAGTTAAATTAATTTTAATTAAATATTTAATAGCAGCTTGTGTTGTGTGTTGACCTTAATTATTGTTTCTTTTGTTTCAGGTTGCTTTAATATTTGGTGTAACTGGTGCCTGTAGGATACAAGAATTAACAAATATAACTGTAAAAGATATAGAGAACCATGGCCAGATGCTTTTAGTGAAGATACCTATCACGAAAAATAAAATACCTAGGTCATTCACCATACACGGTCCATTCTATGATATTGTTAAGAAGTATGAAAGTTTGCGTTCGCCAAAAACAAAAAATGACCGTTTCTTTCTAAATTACCAGAATGGTAAATGTACCTGTCAGCCTATAGGTATAAACAAATTTGGTTCTATGCCTAAAGAAATCGCTAAGTTTTTGGGTTTAGTAGATGCTGAGAGCTACACTGGACATAGTTTCAGAAGAACTTCAGCTACATTGCTGGCAAATTCAGGAGCTGATATAATGACTTTGAAGCGACATGGCGGGTGGCGATCTAGCAATGTAGCAGAATCATACGTAGAAGATTCCATACAAAACAAGAAGGAAATTTGTGCAAAAATCACAAAAAGAATTAAACTTGATTCTGAGACGCATCCTACTAGCGAAATACCAAGTACGTCCAATGATTGGATTTCACCTACCTACACGAATAATGAACCATCACAAATAACAATAGAACATGAAAGTATTACCGGTGTGAAGTTAGCAGCCAAAAGTAGCAGCCGATGTATAACCAAACCAATTTAAGAAGTAGTTATAAAATCTTCAAATAAAACTAATTAATTCAGCCTTTAAAACATTAGAATATATGTCACATTGCCTAAAGAACATAAAATAAGATAAGATCATTAAAAATTCCATTCTAACACTAATATAAATGAAAATAGTATTAAATCAATGAGATGATATTTTCAAACATGAAAACTGTGGCGCCTATCAATTTGTAGGCTCCTAACTATCTTGATATGCTCAAAACCTTTCAGAAAAGCCTAAATTTATTATTTTATGATACCTATATCACCCAGAAACCAAGTCCATTAGCTAAAAAAATCAGAGTAAATGTATGAAATATCGTGTCACGAGGCTTGTTAACGAAATCCTCCGAAACAACACGACCGATTTTTATGAATATTTTTGTGTATTTTTGGCAGGCCTCAGAATAGGCCATAGGCTATATTTTATATCACTAGGTGATAAGGCCGGCCCTCTTCAGATTTTTTTTGGTTAATTATTATGATGAAACGTATTTCGCGGGCACATCTAGTATATTATATAACAAAGGCGACTGTTGATTAGCTTCAAAATGATTATAGGGAGCGTACCAATTAACGACTTACTTATCAGTCTAAAACGTCTAAAAATCGTGTAGGAAAAAGTATATTTATAGTGATATTCAGGGGTTTAGATACCCGTTCAGGCTGGCAGACGTATCTTTGCAAGCTAATATCAAAATATTGAAACTGTGGTATCTGTGCCATAAAAACCAAAGCGCGTACCACTTTGTGGCCTACTTAGTATTCTAGATATGCTTATGTTCTTTTATAAAAGCCTAAATTTATTGGAATAACTAGGGGACAAGATACTTTTATCACACAGCAGCCAAAACAATAACTAGCAAAATATTAGAGTGAATACATTCAACAAAAAACGCGAATGTTGACTACATTTTCAGTCGATAAAGCACATGTACCATTTGATGATTTCTTCTATAGCCTAAAACAGTTCTAAATCTTTCTAGTACATGTATATTTAAAGTTGTGTTGAGGGGTTTTTACACCCGTTCAGGCTAGCAGCCGCATCTTAGCAAACCAGTACCAACATATTGAAACTGTGGTCTCTACCATAAAAACCAAGGCGCGTACCACTTTGCCATCTAGTTAGTGTACTAGCCATACTCAATAGCTTTCAGAAAAGTCTAAACATTTAGGCATATCTAGGGGATTAGATACTTCTATCACCCAGCAGCTAAATCATTACCTAGAAAAATGTGAGAGAAAACTTATTCATTTTTAAAGATGAAAGGTGAAAATATTTATAGTAAAAGAAGGTAGTGTACCGCTTTAGGACTTACTCCAAGGTCTAGAATAGCTCAAAACCTTTTTAGAAAATGTAAATTTGTACATGTTTTGAGAGGTATAAAATTTTATTTAGGCTAGAAGCCGCATCTTTGAAAACGAGTATGAAAATATTGAGGCTGTGCTCTCTGCCATAAAAACAAAGGTGCGTACCACTTTGTGACGTACTAAGTATTCTAGACATGCTAAAAGCTTTTCAGAAACGACTAAATTTATTGGAATAACTAGGGGATAAGATACTTTTATCACACAGCAGCCAAAACAATAACTTGCAAAATATTGGAGTGAATACATTCAACAAAAAACGCGAATTTTGGTTATTTTTTCAGTCGATGAAGCACAGGTACCATTTGGTGATTTCCTCTATAGCCTAAAACAGTTCAAAATCTTTCTAGACCATGTATATTTAAAGTTATTTTGAGGGGTTTTTACACCCGTTCAGGCTACCAGCCGCATCATAGCAAACCAGTACCAAAATATTGAAACTGGTCTCTACCATAAAAACCAAGGCGCGTACCACTTCGTAGTCCAGTTATTGTACTAGCCATACTCAAGAGCTTTCAGAAAAGTCCAAACATTTAGGCATATCTAGTGGATTAGATACTTCTATCACCCAGCAGCCAAATCATTACCTAGAAAAATGTAAGAGAAAACATATTCATTTTAAAAGATGAAAGGTGAAAATATTTCTAGTGAAAGTAGGAAGCGTACCGCTTTAGAACTTACTTCATGGTCTAGAATAGCTCAAAACCTTTTTAGAAAATGTAAATTTGTACATGTTTTGAGGACTATAAGTTTTTATTTAGGCTATCAGCCGCATCTTAGCAAACCAGTACCAAAATATTGAAACTGTGGTCTCTACCATAAAAACCAAGGCGCGTACCACTTTGCCGTCTAGTTATTGTACTAGCCATACTCAAGAGCTTTCAGAAAAGTCTAAACATTTAGGCATATCTAGTGGATTAGATACTTCTATCACCCAGCAGCAAAATCATTACCTAGAAAAATGTGAGAGAAAACATATTCATTTTTTAACATGAACGGTAAACATATTTATAGTAAAAGAAGGAAGTGTACCGCCTTGTGACTTACTTCATGGTCTAGAATAGCTCAAAACCTTTTTAGAAAATGTAAATTTGTATATGTTTTGAGAGGTATAAAATTTTATTTAGGCTAGAAGCCGCATCTCTTGAAAACGAGTATGAAAATATTGAGACTGTGCTCTCTGCCATAAAAACAAAGGCGCGTACCACTTTGTGGCCTACTTAGTATTCTAGACATGCTAAAGGCCTTTCATAAATGCCAAAATTTATGGAAATAACTAGGGGATAAGATACATTTATAACACAGCAGCCAAAACAATAACTAGCAAAATATTGGAGTGAATACATTCAACAAAAAACGCAAATTTTGGTTATTTTTTCAATCGATAAAGCACAGGTACCATTTGATGATTTCCTCTGTAGCCTAAAACAGTTCAAAATCTTTCTAGATCATTTATTTATTTTATTTTATTTATTTATTTATAATAAACACAGTTTCCACAGCGTAAATTTGTTCAAATATTATTAATAAAGAAATTATTCCTGTACACAAGCCAATTACGGAAACTTACTTTGTTCACTAGAAATATATACAGGCATGAGAGTAGATATATAACAATTTAAAAAGGTATAGATTTGAAAACAGAAAAAAAAAAACAAATAAAAACAAATTAATGTGCCATTTTCGCGTGTGTGTGCATGTATGTGTATGTGTGTGTGTGTCTGTGTAAGAATGTGTTAGTTGTTTGAGTGTTAGAGAACAAATCAGCTACGCATACACAGGAGTTTAAAACCCACTATAGATAAGGAAATTAGCGTTGGCTTACATGGCAACTTATAATGGAAAATTATTATTGTAATAAAAATACTTACAATTTTAAAAATTTCCATTATGATTAAAATTAAAGTTATGTCCATTAAATAAATAGAATAGAATAGGATGTGGTCAATATTGAATTATAATTATTATTTATGTTCTAATTATTATTTGTGTATTAATTAAATTAAATATTATTATTATTATTAAGTAATGATGTCAAGATTTAACAATTCTATAGATAGCAGGTTTAAATACATTTTTTGAGGAAAATAGTTCAATGTCTGAAAAATATTTGTTAAAAGTTTTTGGCAATCTTACAGTCATGTCATTGGCCTCATAATTTGTGCGCACTACAGGTACGTGTAAAAGCTGAGTGTGTCGTGTTCTTCTTTGAGGAACGTTTATTCTTATGATCCTGTTAAACAGTTCAGAACATTCAATTTTCCCAGAACTTATATCATGAAGAACAGACATGTCCTGAATACGACGTCTGTCGCATAAAGTGATTAAGTCATATTTTTTACATAGTTCCCTGTAATTGAGGTTAGAATTAAATTTAGTCTTAAAATTTAGGAATTTTATAAATTTCATTTGTATATATTCGATCGAATGCTCGTATATCACATACAGTGGATTCCATACTGTACTACAATACTCCAAAATACTCCTAACATAAGCGTAATATAATATTTTGATGCATGAAACATCATCAAACTCCTTGGATACTCGTAGGATGAAGCCCAGGTTTTTATAGGCTTTGTTAATGATGTTCTCAATGTGATTACAAAAAACTAATTTTGGATCCAGTATAATACCTAAATCCCTGATACTATCCGTCTTAATTATATTGACATTTTTAAGTTGATAATCGAAGTCAACTGGAGTTTTACGCCTTGTAAACTGGATCTGAACACATTTGTTGGCGTTAATTGTGATTCTGTTGGCTGTACAATATGCGGAAAATCTATTAAGATCTGCCTGCAATTTGTGACAGTCTTCCTTTGATGTAATTTTCATGTAGATTTTGGCATCATCAGCGTATAGGAGGAATCTGGCATGTGAAAAACAGATACGGACATCAAATAAGTAAGCTATGTAGAACAAAGGCCCCAAAAGGGAGCCCTGAGGAACACCAGAGGGCACAGTGATGTAGTCAGACCGGTGTCCTGACATAACCACAGCTTGCCTACGTTTCAGTATATAAGACTTAACCCATCTAAATAAATCTCCCTGAATTCCGATTAGTTGCAGTTTTCTCAAGAGTATGTCGTGATCTACACGATCGAACGCTTTTTCAAAGTCCGTATAGATCACGTCAACCTGAGATTGTATACCCATGTCTTTATGTAAATCACTAACAAATAAACTTAAATTGGATGTCGTTGATCTCCCTTTTACAAAGCCATGCTGTTCCTCAGGTATTCGCTGCTTAATAATGGGATAAAATTCGTCATACATAACTTTCTCCAAACACTTCGCAAACACATTCAATAGGGAGATGGGACGATAGTGTTCTATATTACGTTTGGAGCCCTTTTTGTGGATAGGTACAATGTGAGCTTCCTTCCATCGCACAGGAAAAACTCCTTCAGTAATTGAACGATTATATAATAAACACAAAGGAGCAGCTAGACATTTAGCACATTTTTTGATGAAAAATGGCGGTATTTTGTCGCTTCCAGCGCCTTTATTGTCGTCCAGGTTGGATAAAATTTTAAGAACCCTCTCTTGCGTTATTGCAATGTTAATTGGATAATCGCTTGGAGTAGTACACGAGTCTTGGGTCGCCGAGGCAGTGCTTTGAGAATGTGTAAACATGTTGTTAAAAAACTCACAAAAAGCAGTACATATAGATGCACCATCCGTGATTTGCTTATCTCCAAAAAACATCACGGCCGGATATCCATTGCAACACTTACGTTTTGATTTTATATATGACCACAATAACTTGGGGTTATTTTTTATATTTTTTTGACAAAAATCTATGTATTTTCGGTAACATTCTCCCTGCATCCTTTTAACTCTCTTGCGTAACATTGAAAAAGCGTCATAATCTAAAGGATTTTTGTATCGCTTCCAGCGAGTATGGATTTTTTGTTTTTCACGAAGCACACAAATTATGGCCTGATTATACCAGACTGGATATCGATTTGAAGTATTACTGGCACAGGGAACAAATCTTTTTATTATATCATATAGTATTGTGTAGAAGCAATCCACAGCTTCGTCAAGTGAGGAAGATGACAGCTTATCTTTCCAGTCTATTTGGCTTAGTTCTCTATTTATATGTTCATAATCTGCTTTACGGTATGAATGTTTTAATTGAGGGCACTTAAGTAAGGATTTAATCAAAATATCATGTACCGAGATATCTAAGGTAGTATGGTGTATATCCTCTTTTACTAATGGGGTACATGAAAGTTTAATGTCCACGTCAAAATTACAAAAAAAGAGGTCCAAAGTGTTGCCGCTATTGTTAGTGTTGGTATTATTCTGGTGAAGCCCTAAGTATTGTGTCTGATTTATTATAGAAGTTCCGGCTCGTTGAAGATCAACACTGCCCTTTTTAATCATAGTGGGTCCAGATTGACCCCACACTATGTTAAATAAATTAAAATCACCAGCCAAAATTAAATAATCATCGGCGATACTATCCGAAACATCAGACAACAATTGGTCGAAATCCATTAAACGAGCAGGCAAAGCCGGCCCAGGTGCCATGTAAGCCAGAGCTATATGAATGTCATGTTGCAAGCCTATTGTTCGCCCGTCCACTGTGACCCACAGGCATTCAACGCCGTCTCGGTGCCACTCGGTTCGTGCGCGTGCGCTCAGTCGCCGGGAGCACAACAACATGACACCACCTCCGTTCGATCCACGATCGCGTCGGTACACTTCATATCTGTTATCAGATAGCTCCGAATCTAAAACACCGTCATTAAGCCAAGTCTCCGTTAGCAAAATAATGTCGTGATCTATGTTCAGAAGATTGTTGTAAAATTCTAACGTCTTAGTTCTAAGACCACGAGTGTTCTGATAAAGAATACTTAGCTTGTGAGTATCGAATGTGATTCATGTTCTTTTTTTACATATATACAGTAATTTAATGTTGTAGAACTATTGAAGTGAGATAATAATCTTCGCTGGTTAGTGTTACGGACGGTGAATTGCTGTGTTGTGCTGCCGGTAGTAACTATAGCAGTTTGAATTATAGGTTTACATATCATTGCGTTAGTTTGTGGTATACGATAGCCGAATCGTGAATCATGAAAAACGTAAAGTATGACAATTGCAATCAATATCATATCTAAGTAGATGTTTAAGAGTTTACTTTGAGTAGCTGAGGAGTCTTTATGTATGTTGTAGTGTTGTGGTGAGTATATGGACACATTATTACATCTTTTAGGTGATATTACACATTGTTTCAAGGCAATCAACATGAAAACACAGTGACTTATAAAATAGTAAAAAATTAAAATCAAGTTTAGACAATTTTTTTTAAGTCTTCTAGTGAGGTAATTAAAATAAAAGGGGAATTCTCCGCTTTCCTTGTATATATTCGACAGTTTTTTGTCCATACAAATCTATAATTGTTAGATTTAGCTTTGGATTTACACTCATTTAGTAACTGTTTATTTTTTGCACACAGATGTTCGTTGATGTAAATACTTTTATGCTCACCCTCCATCCCAATGTCCGATGAAGTGAGACCACGGCACTTTCGAGCCGCAGATAAAAATGAATCCCTTTTTTCGCGATGGCGGAATCTTATAATTATGTTTCGGGGTTTCGATTTGACCTGTCTCTTCGCCTGAACTCGGTGGATGAATTCCAGATCTTCGGAAGCGATGGGTACCCGTATATGTCGAGTGATATTTTCCACGATTGTTGGAAGAGATTCACCGCTGATCTCAGGAACGCCTACCACCTCAACATTTTGTTGTCTGGACCACTGCTCCTGCTTCAGCGATTCCCGCTCCATTTCCTCCATTGTAGCTTGCATTGTCTTGATTTTGTCACTTAGTTCTTTGTTTTCAGCCTGCAGTTTTTTAACGGTTACGGTATTCTTTTCAACTGCAGATTTTATGGTGTCATAGAGGCTACTTATCATATTGACAGATGTTTCGAGCTCTGTAAACTTAGATTTTAAGCTATTTGATACTGATTCTGTGATACTAGCGATTAATTTTGGTAGCTCTCTTTTAAATACAGTTTCTATTTCTGTTCGAATAATAAACTCGACATCACCAGATGGTTCATCGTCAGTGCTCATAGTATTTTTCGACCTGGCTAAAGTGTTAACGAAATCACTGTCACCACATGCAGATGCCCTTACCGGAGTATTTGTATTGTCTCCTCGTCGCACTTGTTTTGACACACATTCGGGGCATACCCATGATGATGGAACAGAGTCGCCTTTTTTAATGCCAACGCATATTTGATGATATACAAGTCTACACGATGGGCGACAGCAATTAATTGCATCCTTTGATTTCAAATCACCATCACAGGCACTGCACTTCACCATGTTGGAGTTTGTATAAAAATCGTGAAATTTAAACGTTAAGTAATGAATTATTTCAGAAGATATTTATTGTTATGCTAGTATTAACTTATTTTTATGTTGTAATATTATGATTATATAATTTAATTTCAAATATTTTAGGGGCAACTGTTGTCAGACACACACATCTGTCTACCCTCGAGATGATGATGAGATCATGTATATTTAAAGTTATTTTGAGGGGTTTTTACACCCGTTCAGGCTACCAGCCGCATCATAGCAAACCAGTACCAAAATATTGAAACTGTGGTCTCTACCATAAAAACCAAGGCGCGTACCACTTTGTAGTCCAGTTATTGTACTAGCCATACTCAAGAGCTTTCAGAAAAGTCTAAACATTTAGGCATATCTAGGGGATTAGATACTTCTATCACCCAGCAGCCAAATCATTACCTATAAAAATGTAAGAGAAAATATATTCATTTTTAAAGATGAAAGGTGAAAATATTTCTAGTGAAAGTAGGAAGCGTACCGCTTTAGGACTTACTTCATGGTCTAGAATAGCTCAAAACGTTTTTAGAAAATGTAAATTTGTACATGTTTTGAGAGGTATAAAATTTTATTTAGGCTAGAAGCCGCATCTTTGAAAACGAGTATGAAAATATTGAGACTGTGCTCTCTGCCATAAAAACAAAGGCGCGTACCACTTTGCCGTCTAGTTAGTGTACTAGCCATACTCAAGAGCTTTCAGAAAAGTTTAAACATTTAGGCATATCTAAGGGATTAGATACTTCTATCACCCAGCAGCCAAATCATTACCTAGAAAAATGTGAGAAAAAAACATATTCATTTTTAAGATGAAAGGTAAAAATATTTGTAGTAAAAGAAGGAAGAGTACCGCTTTAAGACTTACTCCAATGTCTAGAATAGCTCAAAACCTTTATAGAAAATGTAAATTTGTACATGTTTTGAGAGGTATAAAATTTTATTTAGGCTAGAAGCCGCATCTTTGAAAACGAGTATGAAAATATTGAGACTGTGTTCTCTGCCATAAAAACAAAGGCGCGTACCACTTTGTGGCCTACTTATTATTCTAGACATGCTAAAAGCCTTTCATAAATGTCTAAATTTATGGAAATAACTAGGGGATAAGTTACATTTATTACACAGCAGCCAAAACAATAACTAGCAAAATATTGGAGTGAATACATTTAACAAAAAACGCGAATGTTGATTATTTTTTAAGTCGATAAAGCACATGTACCATTTGATGATTTCTTCTATGGCCTAAAATAGTTCAAAATATTTCTAGGACATGTATATTTAAAGTTGTGTTGAGGGGTTTTTACACCCGTTCAGTCCAGCAGCCGCATCTTAGCAAACCAGTACCAAAATTATAAAATTGTGTTCTCTACCATAAAAACAAAGACGCGTACTACTTTGCCGTCCAGTTAGTGCGCTAGCCACACTCAACAGCTTTCAGAAAAGTCTAAGCATTTAGGCATAAGCAGGGGATTAGATACTTCTATCACCCAGCAGCCAAATCATTACCTAGAAAAATTTAAGAGAAAACATATTCATTTTTAGAGATAAATGTTGCAAATATTTATAGCAAAATTAGGAAGCGTACCGCCTTAGGACTTACTCCAAGATCTAGAATAGCTCAAAACCTTTTTAGAAAATGAAAATTTGTACATGTTTTGAGAGGTATAAAATTTTATTGAGGCTAGAAGCCGCATCTTTGAAAACGAGTATGAAAATATTGAGACTGTGGTCTCTGCCATAAAAACAAAGGCGCGTACCACTTTGTGGCCTACTTGGTATTCTAGATACGCTTTAGGCCTTTCAGAAAAGCCTAAATTTATTGGAATAGCTAGGGGATAAGAAACTTTTATCACACAGCAGCCAAAACAATAACTAGCAAAATATTTGAGTAATTACATTAAATGAAAAACGCGAATAATGATTATTTTTATAGATAGATAGATACATTTTATTTGCACAATACAACACACGATTAAATACAACAAACAAAAACAAAAACTATCACAATACAACAATACAAACAATGGAACAATGTATAAAATATGCATTTATAAACGCATGTACTGTGTTGTACGACCGCTGTGTGCTGGAGTGGTGCAAAAGGGCTCACAGCTCAGCATACGATTTGCTCATGCAGATGAGCAAATCACTGGTATTCTGCTGTAGCCCAGAGGTTGAAAATGAGGTATCAAAAAGCCAAAACACCTTCCGATGAACGTTTAAGATCGAGAAATGTTTACAAAATATATTTAATATCTACATATTAATCATTTATTCAATATATTGCATGTATGTTTAAACACATACAAACATATTACATATATAGGTTTGTTAAAAGACACTTACTACCAGAAAAATAAATATTTGAAGGATATTCGATTATACATACGAAAATGTGTGCAAACATAGGTCTGATGATGAAACCGATGAGTTCGTTGCACATATGAACAAGAGTCAACTAATGTACACATTTGCGTATCCTTACATTACACGTTGGCACTACGGTCACGAACAAGCTAAATTCTGAAATTTCTCAATAAATACCCATCAGGTATACCCAATCGCTGTTTTTCAAGATGTGATTTAAAAAGTTTTTTAAATATGGGTTTCGAGGTTGATATACCTAAAGGTGGCGGTAAATTGTTCCAGCACTTGGCCGTTTTATGCGGATGGTACTCCAGTAGGCAACGTCTGGCTCTTGTGTTAGGCCTAGTATGATAAAACTTTAGTTTTGTCATACTAGGCCACGATAGATAAATCGGTTTTTTATATTTAAGTATATCGTACAAGAGGCTCGCAAGATGAAGGTGCCTACGCGAACTCATGTTGAGCAGAGAAGCGTCGTTCAAATAAGGTGTGATGTGACTCCTAGGTGGTATATGGAAACAGAAACGGCAACAAGCATTTTGAACACGTTGGATTAAGCGACGTGATCTCGAAAGCATACGCGGCCCGCAAACTATATCACCGTAGTTTAGCTTAGACAAAATCAACGCCTCACATACCCTAACACGCATATCTTCATTGAGATAATTACGAATTCCATATAGCACCTTAAGTCTATAAAATTATATGAGATTCGTAACGCAAATGGCTATCTATGACTACACCTAAATCCCTAGCCTCCCCCACTTACTCGACCATTTGACCACCCATCTCAATGCCAGGTTTATTCCTCAAAATTTCAGTAACCTGAGCCACAATACCGAGGATCAAATACTTCGTTTTACCTGGGTTCAGCACTAAACCATTATTAGTCGCCCAGCGAGCAATAGCATCAAGATCCTGATTGATTTTTGATGTCACCTCATGAAAATGACGTGGATGTCCTGATTTGTACAGCTGTACATCATCTGCATATAATTGATAGCAGCAGTGAGTTATTACTCGTGTGATATCTGAAGTATATAAAACAAACAGCAATGTCGATATAGTCGATAAAGCACGTGTACAACCTGATGACTTCTTCTGTAGTCTCAAACAGCTCAAAATCTATCTAGAACATCTACATTTAAAGTTGTGTTGAGGGGGTTTTACACCCGTTCATGCTAGCAGCCGCAACATAGCAAACGAGTACCAAAATATTGAGACTGGCCTCTACCATAAAAACTAAGGCGCTTACCAATTTGCCGTTCAGTTAGTGTACTAGCCATACTCTAGCTAGAGCTTTCAGAAAAGTCTTAACCTTAAGGCATATCTAGGGGAATAGACACTTCTATCACCCAGAAGTCAAATTATTACCTAGAAAAATCTAAGAGAAAATATATTCATTTTTAAAGATGAATGTTGAAAATATTTATAATGAAAGCTCAGTTTACCTCAAGACAAAAGATTAAAGCTAGTTCACCGATGCTAACACCAAACAGACAGACAGATACCTATTAACTCACATGTCATGTCATCAAATGGCACATGTGCTTTATCGACTGAAAAAGTAACCAACATTCGCGTTTTTTGTTGAATGTATTCACTTCAATATTTTGCTAGTTACTGTTTTGGCTGCTGTGTGATAAAAGTATCTTATCCCCAAGTTATTTCAATAAATTTAAGCTTTTATGAAAGGCCTTTAGCATGTCTAGAATACTAAGTAGGCCACACAGTGGTACGCGCCTTTGTTTTTATGGCAGAGACCACAGTCTCAATATTTTCATACTCGTTTTCAAAGATGCGGCTTCTAGCCTGAATAAAATTTTATAACTCTCAAAACATGTACACATTTACATTTTCTAAAAAGATTTTGAACTACTCTAGACCTTGGAGTAAGTCCTGAAGCGCTACGCTTCCTACTTTCACTATAAATATTTTCACCTTTCATCTTAAAAAATGAATATGTTTTCTCTTACATTTTTCTAGGTAATGATTTGGCTGCTGGGTGATAGAAGTATCTAATCCCCTAGATATGCCTAAATGTTTAGACTTTTCTGAAAGCTCTTGAGTATGGCTAGTTCACTAACTAGACGGCAAAGTGGTACGCGCCTTGGTTTTTCTGGTAGAGACCACAGTTTCAATATTTTGGTACTGGTTTGCTAAGATGCGGCTGATAGCCTAAATAAAATTTTATAGTCCTCAAAACATGTACAAATTTATATTTTCAAAAAGGTTTTGAGCTATTCTAGACCATGAAGTAAGTCCTAAAGTGGTACGCTTCCTACTTTCACTAGAAATATTTTCACCTTTCATCTTTTAAAATGAATATGTTTTCTCTTACATTTTTCTAGGTAATGATTTGGCTGCTGGGTGATAGAAGTATCTAATCCCCTAGATATGCCTAAATGTTTAGACTTTTCTGAAAGCTCTTGAGTATGGCTAGTACACTAACTGGACGACAAAGTGGTACGCGCCTTGGTTTTTATGGTAGAGACCACAGTTTCAATATTTTGGTACTGGTTTGCTAAGATGCGGCTGGTAGCCCGAACGGGTGTAAAAACCCCTCAACATAACTTTAAATATACATGTTCTAGAAAGATTTTGAACTGTTTTAGGCTATAGAGGAAATCATCAAATGGTACCTGTGCTTCATCGACTGGAAAAGTAACCAAAATTCCCGTTTTTTGTTGAATGTATTCACTCTAATATTTTGCTAGTTATTGTTTTGGCTGCTGTGTGATAAAAGTATCTTATCCCCTAGTTATTCCAATAAATTTAGGCTTTTATGAAAGGCCTTTAGCATGTCTAGAATACTAAGTAGGCCGCAAAGTGGTACGCGCCTTTGTTTTTATGGCAGAGAGCACAGTCTCAATATTTTCATACTCGTTTTCAAAGATGCGGCTTCTAGCCTAAATAAAATTTTATACCTCTCAAAACATGTACAAATTTACATTTTCTATAAAGGTTTTGAGCTATTCAAGACCTTGGAGTAAGTCCTAAAGCGGTACACTTCCTTCTTTTACTATAAATATTTTTAGCTTTCCTGTTAAAAAATGAATATGTTTTCTCTCACATTTTTCTAGGTAATGATTTGGCTGCTGGGTGATAGAAGTATCTAATCCCCTAGATATGCCTAAATGTTTAGACTTTTCTGAAAGCTCTTGAGTATGGCTAGTTCACTAACTAGACGGCAAAGTGGTACGCGCCTTGGTTTTTATGGTAGAGACCACAGTCTCAATATTTTCATACTCGTTTTCAAAGATGCGGCTTCTAGCCTAAATAAAATTTTATACCTCTCAAAACATGTACAAATTTACATTTTCTATAAAGGTTTTGAGCTATTCAAGACCTTGGAGTAAGTCCTAAAGCGGTACACTTCCTTCTTTTACTATAAATATTTTTAGCTTTCCTGTTAAAAAATTAATATGTTTTCTCTCACATTTTTCTAGGTAATGATTTGGCTGCTGGGTGATAGAAGTATCTAATCCCCTAGATATGCCTAAATGTTTAGACTTTTCTGAAAGCTCTTGAGTATGGCTAGTTCACTAACTAGACGGCAAAGTGGTACGCGCCTTGGTTTTTATGGTAGAGACCACAGTTTTAATATTTTGGTACTGTTTTGGTAAGATGCGGCTGATAGCCTAAATACAATTTTATAGTCCTCAAAACATGTACAAATTTATATTTTCTAAAAAGGTTTTGAGCTATTCTAGACCATGAAGTAAGTCCTAAAGCGGTACGCTTCCTACTTTCACTAGAAATATTTTCATCTTTCATCTTTTAAAATGAATATGTTTTCTCTTACATTTTTCTAGGTAATGATTTGGCTGCTGGTTGATAGAAGTATCTAATCCCCTAGATATGCCTAAATGTTTAGACTTTTCTGAAAGCTCTTGAGTATGGCTAGTTCACTAACTAGACGGCAAAGTGGTACGCGCCTTGGTTTTTCTGGTAGAGACCACAGTTTCAATATTTTGGTACTGGTTTGCTAAGATGCGGCTGATAGCCTAAATAAAATTTTATAGTCCTCAAAACATGTACAAATTTATATTTTCTAAAAATGTTTTGAGCTATTCTAGACAATGAAGTAAGTCCTAAAGCGGTACGCTTCCTACTTTCACTAGAAATATTTTCACCTTTCATCTTTTAAAATGAATATGTTTTCTCTTACATTTTTCTAGGTAATGATTTGGCTGCTGGGTGATAGAAGTATCTAATCCCCTAGATATGCCTAAATGTTTAGACTTTTCTGAAAGCTCTTGAGTATGGCTAGTTCACTAACTAGACGGCAAAGTGGTACGCGCCTTAGTTTTTATGGTAGAGACCACAGTTTCAATATTTTGGTACCGGTTTGCTAAGATGCGGCTGCTAGCCTGAATGGGTGTAAAAACCCCTCAACACAACTTTAAATATACATGTTCTAGAAAGATTTTGAACTGTTTTAGGCTATAGAAGAAATCTTAAAATAGTACATGTGCTTTATCGACTGAAAAAATAACCAACATTCGCGTTTTTTGTTGAATGTATTCACTCCAATATTTTGCTAGTTATTGTTTTGGCTGCTGTGTGATAAAAGTATCTTATCCCCTAGTTATTCCAATAAATTTAGGCTTTAATGGAAGGCCTTTAGCATGTCTAGAATACTAAGTAGGCTACAAAGTGGTACGCGCCTTTGTTTTTATGGCAGAGAGCACAGTCTCAATATTTTCATACTCGTTTTCAAAGATGCGGCTTCTAGCCTAAATAAAATGTTATACCTCTCAAAACATGTACAAATTTACATTTTCTATAAATGTTTTCAGCTATTCTGGACCTTGGAGTAAGTCCTAAAGCGGTACACTTCCTTCTTTTACTATAAATATTTTTACCTTTCATCTTAAAAAATTAATATATTTTCTCTTACATTTTTCTAGGTAATGATTTGGCTGCTGGTTAATAGAAGTATCTAATCCCCTAGATATGCCTAAATGTTTAGACTTTTCTGAAAGCTCTTGAGTATGGCTAGTTTACTAACTAGACGGCAAAGTGGTACGCGCCTTGGTTTTTCTGGTAGAGACCACAGTTTCAATATTTTGGTACTGGTTTGCTAAGATGCGGCTGATAGCCTAAATAAAATTTTATAGTCCTCAAAACATGTACAAATTTATATTTTCTAAAAATGTTTTGAGCTATTCTAGACCATGAAGTAAGTCCTAAAGCGGTACGCTTCCTACTTTCACTAGAAATATTTTCACCTTTCATCTTTTAAAATGAATATGTTTTCTCTTACATTTTTCTAGGTAATGATTTGGCTGCTGGGTGATAGAAGTATCTAATCCCCTAGATATGCCTAAATGTTTAGACTTTTCTGAAAGCTCTTGAGTATGGCTAGTTCACTAACTAGACGGCAAAGTGGTACGCGCCTTGGTTTTTATGGTAGAGACCACAGTTTCAATATTTTGGTACCGGTTTGCTAAGATGCGGCTGCTAGCCTGAACGGGTGTAAAAACCCCTCAACACAACTTTAAATATACATGTTCTAGAAAGATTTTGAACTGTTTTAGGCTATAGAAGAAATCATCAAATGGTACATGTGCTTTATCGACTGAAAAAATAACCAACATTCGCGTTTTTTGTTGAATGTATTCACTCCAATATTTTGCTAGTTATTGTTTTGGCTGCTGTGTGATAAAAGTATCTTATTCCCTAGTTATTCCAATAAATTTAGGTTTTTATGAAAGGCCTTTAGCATGTCTAGAGTACTAAGTAGGCCACAAAGTGGTACGCGCCTTTGTTTTTATGGCAGAGAGCACAGTCTTAATATTTTCATACTCGTTTTCAAAGATGCGGCTTCTAGCCTAAATAAAATTTTATACCTCTCAAAACATGTACAAATTTACATTTTCTATAAAGGTTTTGAGCTATTCTAGACCTTGGAGTAAGTCCTAAAGTGGTACACTTCCTTCTTTTACTATAAATATTTTCACCTTTCATCTTAAAAAATGAATAAGTTTTCTCTCACATTTTTCTAGGTAATGATTTGGCTGCTGGGTGATAGAAGTATCTAATCCCCTAGATATGCCTAAATGTTTAGACTTTTCTGAAAGCTATTGAGTATGGCTAGTACACTAACTAGATGGCAAAGTGGTACGCGCCTTGGTTTTTATGGTAGAGACCACAGTTTCAATATGTTGGTACTGGTTTGCTAAGATGCGGCTGCTAGCCTGAACGGGTGTAAAAACCCCTCAACACAACTTTAAATATACATGTCCTAGAAAGATTTTGAACTGTTTTAGGCTATAGAAGAAATCATCAAATGGTACATGTGCTTTATCGACTGAAAATGTAATCAACATTCGCGTTTTTTTTAATGTATTCACTCTAATATTTTGCTAGTTATTGTTTTGGCTGCTGTGTGATAAAAGTATCTTGTCCTCTAGTTATTCCAATAAATTTAGGCTTTTATTAAAGAACATAAGCATATCTAGAATACTAAGTAGGCCACAAAGTGGTACGCGCTTTGGTTTTTATGGCACAGATACCACAGTTTCAATATTTTGATATTCGCTTGCAAAGATACGTCTGCCAGCCTGAACGGGTATCTAAACCCCTGAATATCACTATAAATATACTTTTTCCTACACGATTTTTAGACGTTTTAGACTGATAAGTAAGTCGTTAATTGGTACGCTCCCTATAATCATTTTGAAGCTAATCAACAGTCGCCTTTGTTATATAATATACTAGATGTGCCCGCGAAATACGTTTCATCATAATAATTAACCAAAAAAAATCTGAAGAGGGCCGGCCTTATCACCTAGTGATATAAAATATAGCCTATGGCCTATTCTGAGGCCTGCCAAAAATACACAAAAATATTCATAAAAATCGGTCGTGTTGTTTCGGAGGATTTCGTTAACAAGCCTCGTGACACGATATTTCATGCATTTACTCTGATTTTTTTAGCTAATGGACTTGGTTTCTGGGTGATATAGGTATCATAAAATAATAAATTTAGGCTTTTCTGAAAGGTTTTGAGCATATCAAGATAGTTAGGACCCTACAAATTGATAGGCGCCACAGTTTTCATGTTTGAAAATATCATCTCATTGATTTAATACTATTTTCATTTATATTAGTGTTAGAATGGAATTTTTAATGATCTTATCTTATTTTATGTTCTTTAGGCAATGTGACATATATTCTAATGTTTTAAAGGCTGAATTAACTAGTTTTATTTGAAGATTTTATAACTACTTCTTAAATTGGTCGGGTTGTACATCGGTTGCTACTTTTGGCTGCTAACTTCACACCGGTAAAGTATTTCAATAAATAATCTATCTGATGAGACCGCTATGTCATCAAAAATAGTTAATTATAATTTTACTAACTGCACATTTACTAATTGTTTCTCTAAGTAAACTTTTATCTACTATGTAAAATGGTTTTTTATTTAAGTATTGTTTTATTCAGAAGTGTGTTGAAAAACGTTGTATGATACACGTGTGTATTGATGGTTACCGTCCTCGGCTTCTTAAGACCCTCGCCTGACGGCTCGGTAATCACCAACATTACACACTTGTACCATAATGTACTATTATCCATAAACGGTTAGCGCAGAGGTCGAGTGATCGCCTACTGCGCAACGGGTCGCGGGTTCGATTCCTGTACGGGACAAATATTTTGTTTGGCCTACAGAAATTTGTTCCGGTCTGGGCGTATGTGCATGTGATATTCTATGTTTGTAACTGCACCCACAACAATGAGAAAATACTAGTGTGGGGCGACGTCTTTTTTTAATGCTTTTCAAATTCCAGATTTTTATTCTGATACTTCCCCTTGCATTTAAAGATATATGAATGGTAGGGCCCCTGAACTTTATATGTGTGATAAATTTAAAGCTGAAAATTTGTGTCTGCAAACAAAATGAGATAAGTGCGTCTACCTACGACCAGACGTGAGCTTAATAGGATTTTTACAGCTGGAAATTAAACCTGTCCCCTCATACACATTGATTCGATTAAGGCGATACACTAACAACATCTGACGCACCAGAGACACTTCATTACGAAGCTTATCATGTTGCTGACAAGACTCTGCGATCTCAAAACCGTTAACTTAAATTTTTCCATGTCGCTTCAAACACATCTCGCTCCGTACCCCGCTATACTCGTATTTATATACCGAGATCTCTCCACATTTAATTTCGCGATAAGAGCTTCGCAACGTAAAACGTAATTCCAGAGATGTCGTTTCAAACATATTTTTTTGTACATCACAGGACCGCTTCCGCTGCAAGGATTATGAGGTAATGCGGAAATAATTGCTCCCCGAAATGTCTTTGCGGTTCGTACCCGCCTTTGAGATTTGTCGCATTCTTTGCGTCTTCTTTTCCCAGAATATTGTAGGTATGTTTGTTTGAGATATGTGAACATATAACAACTGACAGATAGCGGAAGTCGTGGGGAAAATATTTGAAGTCAATTTGACAAAGTGAGTACGCGGAAGACAAAATGAGAAAACATTTTAACTCGAACAATTTTTTTTTGAAAATAACTAAATGTAATCTACGAGTATTTTTTATTGCTCATACTCGGAAAGTAAGTCTGAAGTTGCCTGAGGAGCGGAATGAAATAAATACTTTCAGACCTTTTTTTGCGGCGGGGGAATCTCTTTACGATTCGACAAGAGACTGAAAAGCTGACAAGACCGCCCCTTGGATATGCCATTGGACTCGGGTAAAAATCCCATACCTGGCTAAACCACCCTCTAGTAACCAGTAACTTCCACCCCCATGGAGGCACGTTCGGGGTCGGACTGGCCATTCCCCGAACGCACCCCGCGAATACTTTTCAGACCTATTATAGGAAGAATCTTTTTCAACTGACAGCTGTCAAATTATAAAAAAAATATTAATTATAATTATTATTTATGAGTTTTTGGTGTTTTTGTTTTGTAAATTTTTATATGACTACCAGCTGTGCCCGCTAACTACGTTTCGTCATAATAATTGACAAAAAAATCCTTATCACCTAGGGGTATGAAAATTTATTTACGATGTATTCTCAGACCTACCGGTGCTTCGGAAATCACGTTCAACAGTGGGCCCTGCGCCTGACCTCGCCCCGGTCGTGTCGGCTAGTCGTCCCATTGGATTATGCGAGTGAAGAAACAGAGAGTGCACTCGTGTTTGCGCAGTCACTTGTGCACTATAAAATATCTCCTGCACAGAGGGTTATATAGTCTCTGTTCAGATTGGCCGCCGTGACCGAATATCGGTTAGCAGGATATTATTAATCGGCATTTCCTGGTCCTGAATGTGACCTCCAAAGGAGGTGAAAGGGTTTTGGAGGGAGATTTAGCTTAGTATGGGAACACCAGCGGCACAGAATATATAATAGTACTCCAGCGGGTAAGCCGCTGATGAACCAGAATACAATAACATAGTCAAGTGGGTAGATAATCCCACCTTGAAAAAGGAAAAGGGATTTACAAGGAAAAGGACCACAAGTCACAGTACCTAGCCAGTAATTTTGCAACCGTAATACAGGTCTTCTAACCGAAATGCAGTCACATTTGCTTGGTGGCAGATATAAGTAAGGAAGAAGTATGCACAAGCGTAGACTTATCCAGGTGCAGACCCTCCCTCTGGTGCATCTACTACAATGAAATGAAAAATGTAGGCATTTTAGTTTTCGTGTATCAGGCAATAAGGCTAGTTTTGGCAGCGAAGAATGTTGTTTCTGTCACACGAAGCACTAACATTCATTCATTAACACCAGTTTCTCAAGGTACGGTAACCTGATGAAAGTAGACTAGCGGTTAGACATGAAAGCAGTTACGAAAGTTCCTTGTGCCAGAGTAGCAACCGACAAAATACGTAAAATTTTTTATTTTTTTTTATATATACGACAGATAAGCTCTTGGCTTTCATCTTTCCTGATGAAAATCAAAGCTTCTCCTGGACTTCTTAACAACTGAAGAACTGGCTATCTTACTTCTAATTTTGTTGGAACCCAACAATGCTTTTTAACATTGTTATTATTGTATTTACGAGAATAAAAGTGACATATTTTTTATCCCATCACTGGGTTGTTTTCTTTCACTTGCTTTCGTCCAGTTCAACGCCTATGTCAGGGTTTATTTTACACAAATATTACAAAGAAAGAACTCATCAGATTTTTTATAATATTTATTAGTACTCCCAGCTCCTTCGTTACAGTTTATTTACAAAATACAAAACAAACAATCCATCCCTAGTCCACAGTTCGTTCCTGGCGTGTTCTCCGTACGTACAAATAAGTTGAAAATACACTTATAACATTGTTCTACTTATTAGTTAAGGAACATAGCTAGTTATAGACCAACTACAGTACTATAGTCGTATCAGCTACATACTATACAAGTATACAGAAGGTGGAGTCAACAGGTCGGAAAGTAAGGCTTGTTGTACACTCACCGGGTCAGGAAATATTACAGATATAAAAAACCCTCACAGTCAAAATAAATTGATACATAAAAAAACATAATTTTAAATTTTACCAAATTTTGCATTTATTCGCGTTTATTCAAGAAGCTTGTTTCATATTTGAGATGTGCTCTATTTCTATGTGAATTTACAGTATAAACACTATCGATAAAAATGTCTTGTGACTGCACAAAAAGTCTTGCCTAGCGATAACGATAACACATGCGTTCAATTAATTACATTAAATTCAAAACAGTCAATATAGATTCAATATAATAAATAATTTGTTTTACAATTTATCTAACAATAAACGGAATAATTTAACAATTCCATTCAGGTGGATAATTTTGTACCTTATCGGCAAACAGCCATCGTATAGATTTGATAATTCTGTTTGATTAAAACTGATTTTTAATATGTTAAACATTCTCTAACGTCGTTGTCTGAGTGATATTGGTATATTTGTTGAGCAAATCAACCAATACATATAGCTAATGAACATAATTCCGCTTTTTTTTACTAAGTCCTACAGTTTGATAACGATTGCTGATCAATCGATGAGTTACAAAATCACCACCCAGATTTTGTAAAAGAGGTGTTATGTTTTGCACGAGCTATTTCAAATTACACGCCCATATTCTCTGAGGAAAGTTCGCCACATTCGGGCCTCAGCTGGGCAAAGAGAAGTTATTTGACACTGCTAAACAAACAGGTGAATCGCGTAGGCCGCGAAGTTTTCCCAGTTTTACTGCCGTGCGGTAAATTTTTCTTCGGTAAATTAGCTCGTGTGCTCCGAGTCTTAGCCGCGGCGTGTATGCGGGATCAATGCTTTCTTACTACATTAAACACGTAGTTTGGCTGTTATGTAAGCTACGAGGGTTACTTATTTGACAATTTCCATATTTGCTTGTTTGCCGCTTCGATAGTGTTAGTAAGTTGATGACAGTATTGAAATAAACAAATTGAGTTGTACCTTATTATTCTTTCGCTTACTATCTTTAAAATATGGATAGATTTACAAATCCTAAGCTTTTTTATTTTGTAATTTAAATTATTTGCATTTGTCGAGTTATATTTAACGTTTGTTTGTTCGTTATTAAATTCTATATCACGTTGTCGTGTTTCAACCTATTAGATAACATTGTAGTCAAAATGAATATATAATATTAAAAAGAATATTTTTTTACCACACAAATGGTAGAACAACTACGCGAATTAATATTTTAATTCTTACACAATAAACTCGTTATATGTACAACAACTCCAATATTTACACAGCGTTCTGATATAAACTTTGTTATGCTACAATTACGTATAGTTTTGGTATTTACACATTTTTTCAATATACATCTAAGCTGCGTGAAAATTTCTAACCGCTTCGATTTCATTTTATTATTATTACTATTTGTAAGATTTAAATAAATATCACAATTAAAAAATTTAATTACAATGAGCAACTGTTTATTTTATAAATTAATTACAATAATACTGTTACTGAACAATTGAGCAAAAATTATATCAATAGTGATAAAGAATAAATCAAATCATTATTATACTTAATATGATTTTAAATTAAATAATGTTGTATTGGAATGATCAGCAACAAATAATTTGAGTATCCCTCTAATCAAATCACGTTTCAAATAACACAGTTGCAAATCCCAAATTTTCATTCAGAAAATCTGAACAAATTTTAAATTTATTTAATTTTTAAGAGTACATACCTAGTTAATCGTTAATTGAGGTGGAAACTTTTGCCCTGGAATATGATTCTTATTGCGTTCACTTAAAGTACAAAACGTTCAATTAAATTATTGAAACTCGATGCGTTGAGGCACGTTTCTATATAGTTATTATCACAACCTATTTCTTTTTAGGTAGTTAGAACGGAGGAGGACCTGTCTTCTGCTTTTAATATAAATAAAATGCTATTCTTGTTGAAATAAGTAACAGTGTTGCTTGTCTCAAGAGCCCTACACTAAAACTCAAAGTATGCTGACGGTTAAGGCATCATATTTAATTTTTCACGGAGTCATCATAAAAATTCCACTGAGCGTGGGCTGTGAAAAATAGCCTTTATTTTCATTCTTTCAGGGCTGCTTTTATTTTAATCATGTTATTATTTGAGGCAATTTACTAAGAAATAAACAATATTAGGAGTGGCTATAAAGATTATTTACCTCTACTGTTCAAGACGTTATGAGCGCCGGTCTTTACATTGCATGAGATATGAATCATTTTTGCGAAGTAAACATTTTGTTTTTATTTGTATTTCTTTTATCAACTATAAGTATTAAAAACTAAACTCAAATGCCTATAGCAGATTTCATGTAGAGTACCGAATACATAAGATTTATCTAAAACCTTTTGTTAATTAAAACCAAATATTTTGGTTTTGATGATGTTATTTCTTCAATTTTTAGTTTTAGTTTTCTGATCTTAAAGACGAGCGTACCAATAATACTTTTCGATACATGTCCAATTTGAATTAAGCAAATCACTATTATGAATTGCATTGTTCAATTTTAGTCGAAAACCCGTTAAACCACATTAACCTAACTTAATTTAGCGTGCGTCAGCTTAATTTGAGCATTAATAAAGAAGCTTGTGAGGTAAAACAATTCCTTACTAATCATTAAACCGGTCACTTCGTGTCGTTGACAAGTTTCATAAAAATTGCTTCACTGGTCTTCGACCTTCGGAGATTGGGCAAATCGAGTGTCCTGTCAATGAGAATAGGTATAAATAGCCCCAGCGACAAGGATTCTAAGCTGATGATGATCATCTACAGGCCATTGAGGATAGAAGGTAGGTGATTAGAGCGCACCCAAGCTGTGATGTCAAGTAGGACGATGCTCTGTTGCTGGTCTGCATAGCCGCAGGATGTTCACCTGTAGACAAAGAGAATCACTACAATCATAACAATATAACGAAGGATAAATTACAACCGGGGACCTTTCATTAGGCATAATGTTGTTTGTCATAAAGACGCTTGGCATAAATCACTAAGCATAATAATCGAAAAGCATAACATTAACGTCACATAATTATTTCATTGCATAATTTGTATAAGGCACAATTATCCAAAGGCATAATTTTATGAAGCATAATTAATGAAATTCCTAATTTCTTATGACATAATATTGGTAGTCCTAAAATGTTTTGACATAATTTTAAGTGTCATAATTAATGATATCTCTAATATTTTGGGGCATTTATTTATAATTAGAAATGATGTTATTTTAAAGGATATAATGTTTACTCTGTTTTACTTAACTTTTTATAATACCGGCAGTACCAGAAAACAACTCATTTGAGCTTAGTAATGTCACAAAACGTAAAAGAAATAAGGAGGTTCAACCAATTCGAGATATTTCTGAACAACTTACTGATGATGAGGAGACTGACTACTCATCTGTCACCTCAACACCACAGCATGAATTAAACAGAAGTTTCTCTAAGATACGAACGAACTACAATGAAGAAATATGTGAGCTAAAAACCAAAATAATAAAATTAGAACAAAATCTTGAAATAGCGGAAAATGAAGTGATGAATTTAGTATCTGAAAATCATAAATTAAACAAACGACTTGAAGAATATGAGTTGAAGATAACTCAATTAACGCATATATGCAAAACAACGCCAACAAAAAGCTTAGTTAAAAAGAAGAAGAAAAGAAATGATGGGGCAGGAGTTTTAAGTTGCTCATTATCGGAACCCAAAAAACAAACAAAACCACCCCAAGGTTCTGCTTCGAGTACGACCACATTGTTTTTGCCAGAAATTAACAGACTTGAACATAACTCCATTCCTTCGTCGGCATCGTCTTCAGCAAAAGAACAAACCGTTCATGAGACTATTAATTTGGAACAACTACAGAATATGACAACAGATGGCGCTAGTAGTAAGCTACTTGTTAAATATAATCGTATTTTTGTGTTTGGTGATGAGCAGTTGAGAGGACTGTCTCTATCATTATCAAAGTCGAGACATGGAAAATGGAACGATAAATACAAATGCACAGGTCATATAATGACTAATGCGACAAGTTCCGATATATTGAAATATTGCAATAGTAATAAAATGTTCAACAATTTTAATAAGAATGACATTGTGATAATTAGCTTAGGTAAACATGATAATAATATGCATGTATTGCATTCTAACATATGTGTATTAATTAACAAATTGAATATGACAAATGTATTTTTACTGCCAATTTTAAGAAATAAATATATGAATGAAATGTTACTGAATTACAATATAAGACAATGGACTAAACATTTTATTAATTTACAGTATATTGACATAGATTGTAGCAACTTAAACTATCTGACATGTTTATGTGAACAAATTAATTTACACATAGATTATATGGACTACAAATATGATTTCTTATGTTATAAAAAAATTAGAGAGCACATAAAAAATGCTACTGTAAAACCAAAATCATTTGATGAAGTGATACCAAAGAAGGGCACAATACCATTTTATTTTAAAAAAATACGAAAAAGTGTAAATTGCTCTAGTCCAGGAAAAGCTAGTTGTATTGAGCCTACTTTTTTTCGAGAGTAAAAACAGTGTTTCTAGTCACCATAAACGGGATGTTAAATTACATAACTTCACACTCCTACACCAGAATATTCAGGGTCTTCTAAGCAAATTGGAACCGATTGAACTTTCTATAGACTTATTTAATGAAAACGGTTTACATGATATAGATGTATTGTGTTTTTCTGAGACTTTTTTAAAGTTAGGGAGTGAGTCTAATGCAAAATTGAAAAACTATAATATGGGTGCTTCATACTGCAGAACTAATAAAAGTCGAGGCGGTGTCTGCATTTTTGTAAGAAATGATTTAGTATTTAAAACCCTTTCTATTTGTAAGGAATATTCAATTGAAAAAAGCTTCGAGTGTTGTGGAATTGAAATACCACACTATAAATGTATTGTCCTATGCATATATAGAATTCCTGAACATAACAATAACTTTTTTTAAAAAACTAGAATTACTACTACATAAAATTGCAATGAAAAATAAAAAAGTTATTCTAGCCGGAGACTTAAACATTAATACTTTAGTAAAAAATGATGTTTCGAGAAATTTGATAAATCTGCTACACAGTTTTAACTTACAACTACACATCGACGCCCCTACACGAGGTTTATCATGTATTGACCATATTGCCAGCAATATCAAAGATGCTAAAGGCAGTATACATAGAATTTACCTGTCTGACCATGATACTTGTCAATTATTAACATTTCCTAGCACTGTTAACAAACGTCATTCTCGTTTTTGGTATAAACGAATAAGAGATCAAAATAAAGAGAACCTAGCCAAGTTCATAAATTGTATAGGTGGTCGGTCATGGCAGGATGTACTTGATAATACCAACATGAACTCAGCGTTCGATACCTTTCATGGTGAATTATGTATGTTTTTTAATTTATGTTTTCCTGAGAAGTTTATCAAGATAAATTGTAATAATTCTAGACCAAAATGGATTACCAAGGGTTTAAAGATCTCCTGTAGGGTTAAACGTAAGCTAAGATTATTATACTATACAACAGGTACTGAAAAAAGTAAATCTGATTTCAAGTCATACAGTAGGCTGTTAAAAAAATGTATTCGTAGGTCACAAAAAAATGTTAATGCTAATGTGGTCTTGAAAGCTAAAAATAAATGTAAGGCATCGTGGAATGTCATTAAGAATAGGGTAGACTGTGTTGTGAGCTGTAAGGAGCTGCAATCAATCAATGTGAGCGGAGAGATAATTGAGGATCCACATAGTATATCGGAACATTTTAATGATTATTTCATATCTGTTCCAAATAGTTCAATGAAATGTACTACACATAATTTAGACAATCAAACGACTAGTATATTTTTGAGGCCATGCACTGTAGCTGAAGTATTAAAAATAATAAATTCACTCAAAAACACCAAATCGGTAGGAGTTGATAATCTTTCAACAAACATATTTAAATTATGCGCCAATTATTTTGCACCGGTCATTTGTCACCTAATTAATTTATCCTTCGCGGAAGGTCTTTTTCCTGAACCTCTTAAACGTTCAATAGTCAAGCCCATATATAAAAAGAATAATAGACATGATATAGCCAACTATCGACCTATAACTCTTGTGCCAATATTGTCGAAAATATATGAAATGGCTATGAAGGACAGACTAGTAAGTTATCTTAACAAAAATAAGACAATAGCTATTGAACAGAATGGATTCCAGAAGGGAAAATCTACAACTCTCGCGGGCTATAAATTGATGTGCAATATTACGAATAATATAGATAAAAGAGTTCCGGTTACTGTAGTCTTTTTTGACATGAGCAAGGCTTTTGATTGCGTCAATCATGACATCCTGCTCACAAAGTGTGAAAGCTATGGTATTAGAGGTCTAGCATTGGATTGGATTAAAAGTTACCTTACTGGTAGAACACAGTGCGTACAAATAACAAAAATGAATGATAAAAAAGAGGCTATTGATTATAAGTCTTCGTTCTTATACAATAATACAGGGGTTCTTCAGGGGAGCGTCCTGGGTCCGTTGCTATTTTTACTTTATATCAATGACTTGCCTAAAGTAACACAATATGAAACCATTCTTTTTGCGGATGACATATCGCTTGTTATACCTTATGAGAACAGGAAATTTGCATATGACAATATAATCAATCAGGCTATAGCAGACATAAACGGCTGGATACAAAGAAATAAACTTAAATTTAATGCATCAAAAACAAAATTCCTACAATTTTTAAGTTATAAGGCTAGACCGTACGATCTTGACCTTCAGTGCCAGGGGGAAAGACTTTTTGAGGTTAGTGAGACGGCGTTTTTGGGCATTGTAGTAGATCGGTATTGTAACTGGAAAAGTCATGTGGATAACATTTGTAATAAGTTGAGTCGCTTTGTATTTGCTCTCTATCGTTTAAGAATAACAGCTAACGAAAATACTGCTCTCTTAGCTTACCATGGTTATGTTTCGTCAATCCTGAGATATGGTGTTATACTATGGGGGAATTCTACTGATATAGAAAAAGTTATAATAATTCAAAAAAAATGTGTGCATGCTATTAGTGGTATCGGTCCTCGTGATAGTTGTAGACCAATGTTTATAAAATATGGGCTGCTAACAATAACTTCATTATATATATTCGAGATAGTAAGTTTTATTAGGCATCACCCTAATTTCTTTGAAAAGCCTAGTCAAAATCCAAGATTTCGTCCAAGAGATCTTTTTAAATTAGTAATACCACAAGGCAATAGTACTTTACTTCAAAAAAACTGTTTTGTAATGCCTATACGTATTTATAATAAAATCCCCATAGAACTCCGACAATTACCAACTTCTTTATTGCTACGTAGACTAAAAAAATGGCTGACTGAAAAATGTTTTTATGATTTAAAGGAGTTTTTTGACACCTAATAATGTAATATACCTAATTATAATAATAATTTAATAATTTTGACATGTATTAATTAATGAATTGTATGACATATAATAATTATGATTATTTGAAATAATATGTAACTAATCGAACCTAAAAATGTAGCGTATGAATTTGCATATGATTATTAATTATTATAAATATGTATTAATTAATGAATTGAATCTTGACATAATATTATAATTATTATAAATATGTATTTTAATAATGTTGACATGTATAAATTAATGAATTGAATCTTGACATAATATTATAATTATGATTATTCAAAATAATATATAATAAATTGACTTAAAAATGTAGCGTATAAATGTATTGCCCTTAATGTTGTCAATTTCTTTAAAAAATAGATTACTACTTATAACAAGTTTTTGCATGTCAACACTGACTAAACACGCTTGATCTACCAAAACTATATGTAAATGAACAATGTAAACCGTGTTTCATAGCAAATAAATTATATTTCATTTCATTTCATTTCATTTCATTTCATTTCATAATAACATTTCATATATTATTTTATTCAAATATGATACTCGAATCTTCTATACTTTCATTTGATATATTTTTTGCATAGTATATATATTGATTTTTTTATTTGAAAAAGTAATTAATTCATGCTACTAGTGACAGAAACGAATCGCTGCAAAACCGACTCCACGTAGTCTTGTTTGTCCTACCCCTAGAGTGTTATTCAAACCCGCGTAGGCGCGGAGGGGCGAGGCGGCCCGCGAGCTGAGGAGCAGGTGGTGGTGAGCGAAAACCAATCTGCGACGATAAGCTCGCGTGGGACCGCCGGAGCCCCGCAGCGTCGGAGCCGTGACAGAAACCATGCATGTGCATGCTTGCTTGCGTGGTACATGCTTGCTTGCATTGTGCATACTTGGTTGCATGTTGCATGTTTGCTTGCATGTTGCATGCTTGCTTGCATGTTGTATGCATGCTTGCATGCTTGCATGCATACTGCCTAATACATTGCTGCATGCTTTCTTGCATGTTGCATGCATGCTTGCATGCATACTGCATGATACATTGCTGTATGCTTGCGCGCAAGTTTATGCCTAGAGAAATTCTGCGTAATCGTATTGTTCGTTGTGATTAATATGCTAAACATTATTTATGCTTTGAAAAAATATGCGTCAAGTTGTTCTGTTTCGAGTTTATGGGTTTTAATACTTATGACAAATGATTTTCTGCCACACAATATAATGCTTATTACATTTCTGCTTCCTGATTATTATGCGTCTTGACGATTATTTCAATCGAAATTATGGAATATGATTTTATGACAATAATTTTTATGCCTAGAAATAGAGAGCCATTACAACCAACTGGCTGATGCCCGCGACTCTGTCTGCGTAGAATTCAGTTATGTCACGAGTTCAGCCTAAGAAGTCCGCATCGCAGAATCATTAAGTTCATTACACTACCAGAGTCAACTCAATATCTTTTGGTAAAGATATGACTCTAATGAATTCGCGATGTTATTGTAAGCATATTAATAGCTTATACAATATAACACATGAATCTGTTTGATTACACTCTTGTGTATGAAAATCCCATAGATATCAAGTCACTTATTTAGAATCTATTAATGAAAGATTGCGTCAATAGCCTTTGCTATAATTAGTCTTGTTATTAAAATCGCCGTTCTTTAGTCTTGTAAAACTAACGTAAAATTCAAAAACGGCTTGACTGATTTGAATGTTTATTTTTTTTTTTCGCTATAATACAAGGTTGGTTAAAGAGGAAAAAATATAAGGAAAATTCTAAAGAAAAGCCTTGCAAAAATATTATTTTTGAATAATGATAATTTCGTATGACGATTGTTTATTTTGATCTGTCATCCTGTCAACCTTTTCTCCACCCTAGGTTTGAGGGGCACAAAGAGGAGTGCTATATTATTATGCACCCCATTATAACAAAACGCTCAGGTACCGTAATAATACTCTCGGAATTAAAACCATCGAAGTACTGATTGCAGTAATAGTTGCACTGTAAGCTTTTCGACCGAACCATCCCAACTTTCTCCCAGTTAAGCGCTAATCGCCTTAAGCCAGCCCCCCAGAATTCATTATAAATGTGTTTGATCTACAAGGATCTAGATTCTAACTTTGTTGCTAAATGCCAGTAGGTGGATGGAATATTCAACATTTATTGATCAGACTCCAAGTTTAAGTTTCTTGAATCTTTATTTGAAATATCATTACATTATTACTGTCTAATCAATTTTGTATATTTTTTAATTACTAAGTTATTTCAATTAAATACTGATTACGAGCTTTAAGAGGCTGACAACTCTGAGTTGAGTTCATCGAGTCCTATTTGAAACTTTTTTTAGCAAAACCTGTTTAATATACCGTAGTACAAAAATATATGGTACCTACTCTTGAAAATATTTCTGAGAACATCCATGTCCCCAAAACAAATTTTAATCAAAATTTCTCGTTAAAAATGCCAAAGACACCCATCAAAACCAGCTTTCAGAAGAAAATCCGAGTTATTTAACAAAGGTTATTTAATGATTTTCAGGGAATTAACTCATTACACTTAATTTGATAATACTGTCTTAAGTCTCAAGGTCATTGATGTTACTCAGCCTCTTTAGGGTTAAAGTTATCAATAACTAGCTGTTGCTCGTGAATAGATAGTTATTGATAATTTTAACCCTAAAGAGGCTCTGCCTGGGATTCAGTTATACCGTGAGTTTTCTAGAGAATTTGTAAAATATTAGAATAAAATTATAATTCACAACAACACTCAAGGCTTAAAAGCTACGTATACACCAATTTTCGCTAAACTTGGTTCAGTTCTGAAAGCTAGAAACAGATAGGTAGTCAGAAAGACAGACAGAATTTATAATATGTTGAGGATAAGTGAGATTAGGCCACATACTTAAATCCAAAATGTAACATTATATGAAGCGGATATATAAATATGTATGGAGAATTGCATTGTGCGATAGATCGCATCACTATATTCTTTGAATAGTATAATAGTGTTATAATTTTTAGACTAGGCTCTTGCCACGATTTTTATTGACGGTCAATTCGTTTTGCATTCTTTTCTTTCGATTAGCTTGATCATCTACTTGCATTGTTTCATGTCACTCTTACACTATCATAATTCAATACTTTTACTTTGCATCTTAATGTGTATTCAAATGGAAAATCATATGACTGATGTTATTTTATAAATTATAATCGAATGTATAAATTTAACAATATAACAGAATTCATTCATTCACTTAACTTATGAAGTAAATAAAGGTCAAGTTTTATTACTAATATTATTCTATAGAGATACTAGCTTCTGTCCGCGTCTTCAACTGCGTGGACTTCAATTTTTGACAATTTTCTCTCGGGAACTACTTAAGGAATTGGGATAAAGGGTAGCCTATGTTCTTTTCCATGTCAAAGGCTACATGCATGTTAAATTTCATCCAAATCTGTTCAGCTGTTTTTGCGTGATTGAGTAACAAACATCCAAACATCCACACTTTCACATTTATAATATTAGTAGGATTCATTATACTCCTATCACACAGGTTAGCCTTCGTTTTTAATTGATCCTTTGTAACACTTAAGGTACCCTTTCCTGCTCACGATCTACCATAACTAAAGACCAACAATGTTCCAGTGGAAAATTCACTTAAAACGCCGACAAAAACCCGAGGATTGGAAAGTTTAAGGAGCAAGTTAACAAGCTAACTGAGACGGCTCGGACCAAAAAGATTAAGTTCCGAAAGTTGCGCTCGGACCGCGAGTTTGTGCCGAATCGATGGAAGCTTCGAATCGTGGTCTATTCAAAAAGCTCCCGTTTAAACTCGGCCACATAAATAGATAGTATTTAAGTAAGAAATCAAAGTACTATCTACCTTTATTTATTTTCAGCCGCAAACATACAATTTTTACTACAATAATACTCGTTCGAATTTTCAGTGTCTCATTAGTGCAACAATTATCTTCTGAATTGGATCGTTATCAAAACAAAAACAACCCTATTTTAGCACAAGATTGGAGTTTCCTTTTAATAAAACTCAGATTTTGAACAGTAGTATAATTTCGATTCAAAACAGTTTATTCCGTAGCAAGTGAACTTCACACCATCTACAGTCGCTACTCGTATTTATTTCACATAAACAAATCCAATAAATAGGGTGATATCTAAACGGTGTGTTAGGTGGCGCTAGGTGTCAATAAACATTCATATTGCAAACTCTTTCTTTGGAAAATTTCCAGTGAGAAATTTTGCAAGAATTTACGACGTTTCTGTGTATTCTGTACGAGGCTTATTAACATCTGAAAATCAAACAGATTCAAAATCGAATTAACCTTGTCATAAAAATACTCGATTTTACCCGGAAAGAGACGACTCTTTGGCTTTCAAAATAATAATGTAAGTCCAAGTTATTATCGGTGAGCTAAATACATTCAGACAACGGAAAACTGAACTCTTTATAAGAACAACAAATTCTAGTTATCAGAGTAAACAGAGAAGAAGTAAAAAGAAGAAGAAGATATGAAAGAAATGTGTGTGTTCCACACAACACACAATAATGTTGAAGGTAAGTTGAAAGACAAGAAAAACTATGAACCAATAGTGTTCCATCAATAATTATACATTTTTAAAAACAAATCAATAAATCCAAGGCCAACTTACCATTGAGCACATGCACAGAGACGGAGGCAGGATGCGCGTTGTTCGGAACGCAGGTATAATTCCCAGAGTCGGTAAGCGCTGCTTTCGTCACCAACAGCTTGCTGGTCGTTCCGCCTTCCGTCTTCTCGGTCTCCAAGCTGATTCCGCCCCTCGGCGAATCGAAGTCCACCACTGAGTTTCCGTGGTACCTGGTGCGGAACAATGCTTTTTGTTTTTGCGACTAGTGTCTACATTTTGTGTGCAAACAATTCGATTTACCTCATCACAACAACCATGAACCATTTTATTCTTAATTGCAAGGTCGAAAGCTTTTTAGACAAAGCTGTATCAGTTTCGAAGTTTTTCAACGTGATCTCGTTTTTGAATCTGGTACTGATCTGAGGATCCGAGGTTCGATTCCCAGATTGGAAGCAGAAGTTTTTCTGCTTGGTTTGGTTGGTTTTATGACTTTTGAGCCTGTCTGGCTAGCTACCACAATCTTCACAATGACGTTGTTAATACTACTGTTGAGTTCCGATAATTAGTGATAAGATAGTCAGGTTCTCAATGCTTGGGGTGTCTTAGAAAATGGTTGCTCCCACCATCAGCCTTATCGCCGCTTACCATCAGGTTAGATGAAGGCAAAAAAATCTTCGACTATATTGTTTGTTATGTTTTTCTCGCAACAAATCTAGTCTGTTCAGTGAAGCTGAATTCAATAATTTAGTTACAAGATTTTATTTCATATCATAGTGTGATTGAACCAGATTATGATAGTTGGACTGCATCCACGAAAGTAGGTGTCATTAGCAACAAATTCGTTGTCAGATAAATGATTTCAACACTTCCATGCAATATGATCAATACTAAATTGTCGAGCAGAGATTGACGCTTTGGCAATAATGGTGCCTTTAGCTAATATAGACTCTATAATATAGAAAGCTAAATTTTACAAGCAACAATATCAAACGTTCTCGCGAAATTTCGTTTGGCAAGATAAAAACATTCCCGATGCTATCGCCTTTGCAGACAAATATCTGAACAGCATTTGCTAATGCCCACCTACTGCACGCTCGCAAACATTTGTTCCAAATCCAAACAACGCTCTAGATTTACCACAACACAGATGCACTGGATGGGGGGGACGAGTGCACATTCACCGAACACGTCAGGGATATCGTGCTGCCTTTCTTAACGTATACGTCCTGAGAGCCCCAGATGGTCGCCGCCGCGGCTGCAACAAACGAGAATGGCACTTAGCTTCATAAAGTCACGGCTGAGATTGAGACGAGGGCCGGAATAATGTAATAGAATGCTAGACTCGGTTAGGTATGCGCATAAGACTGTGTGCAGTGGACGGCTCTCCTTCGCGGAATGCCTCGAGATGTTTTGTTGCTTAAGGCATTTTTTAATTTACCCAATTTTCTATCATATGGTGACAGAAACTGACGTACATATTGATATTGTGAACGCACGAATTACGAAAACAAGATTTTTAGTATGAGTTAGGATTAACCAAATCTCTACAATAAAAAGCCGAGACTGTGATCATCTTTCGTTGCAAACTTTATCTTTTTTTTATATATAATAATAGGATTTACTTATTAAGCCTAAACGGCACTAATACAGAATTTCACAGTAATATAATAGAAAAATAACAAACACTAGCAAAACAAACCATGCTATATTTGTAACATAATTTAAATTCGTAAGATTTCGGTGACCATGCAGATCTTTAAATTCTAAAATACTCTTTTTGCTTTTCTCATTTTAATTCTTCTTTTGTTTTCGTTAATAACATTTTTGCGTATCCTCATTATATGTATGTATCTTACTAAATGTCTTTGTACTTATCCTTAATATTTGTTTATGCTTGCTTAACTGTAATTTGTCATTCAAAGATCATAATTGAATTTTACAAGTTGCCAGTTCAGATCCAATTTATAAGACTTGCAAATTAAAGTTAAATCAAACCATTTCAATCAGGCCAAACACAAAACTACTCGATAATGAAATAAAGCAAAGGAATCACAACAGACAAGGCCATGCAATATTAACAAAGTCTATCGAAAGAAAGGAGTTGTCAAATAAAGTAATTAAGTCATAAAACCAAGTAAAGGAACGTGAAGTATCGGTACCTGAGGAACGGGGCGGGGCCTGGGTCGCGGGGGTGAGGGAGTCATCTGGAATGCACAAGACACAAGCTTAGGATAGGGTTGAGAGAGGAGTGATGAGTTAAGAGAGAAACATTAAGAATATTGTCATAAACATCTTGTGTTATTGCAACATGCTCAGGAAAATTTAGAGTTGATTGCATTTAGTAGAGAAAGCGATTGGGGTGGTGTGGCGTTTCTGCCACTAAATGTAGTGAATGGCAATTTTAATTCGCCCCTGCGTGCCGTAAATAGCACCTTCAATTCACTCTGTTGTGTTGGCTGCAAAGCTGTAGCCAACATAACAGAGTTTCGGCGCGGGGATTTTGCGATCCCGAAATATGGAAATTGTAGATTTTTGAATCAATATATAAATCGATATTTTACGAATCCACTCGTTTAATCGAGGCGTCTATAACTTGATCAAGATGTTTTTTGTATCAACTAAACATAAAACATGTCTCGACTTGTTTAATAATTATTTTAGCCTATGGTCGCTAACAAGCAAATCTAAGCTAAACGGTGATTTTTTACGGGAAAAGGTGTAATTTTTTGGACGTGTAATCAACTGTTCGCAGCCAAATTAATTAATTCTTATAAAAAGCTCCTTTCAGAACTGCAAAACGTCTTGTATGTAGCTGATAAGAAGAATATGTGCAACAAACTTATCATGTTATTAAAAGTATCGCTTCCAATAAAATATTTAAAAAATATGTTTAATTGTTATGTTAGTAATTTTGATTTTCAAGGATCTTACATAAATATAATTTGCACTTTAATTAAGTACTTTATGATATTTACCTGATATGACTGAACTTTAAGTTCAAGTTCAAGTTCAAGTTCATTTATTGGTAACACTTATTGTTAAGTTACAGGTCAATTATACTTATTTCATTTCATAATACTTTTATGTTGGAGTTATTAGCTGAAGGTAACAAAGTTGACACCAAGCAGCCACTGCCACCTGTGCAGGTTTATTATAGAGAATCCGCCATTTTAACAAGACCCATAGTGGTAAAAGAAAATCTGAGGTGCCTCGACTTAGTGTAAGTGATTATGTTAATAAGAGTTTTGATATTGTTTATTAGATACTACAATCTGTTTTATAAAGAAACGAAAAGGCGCCACATGTAATCAAAGTCCGTGATCTCCCGCCATATTCGAACAACTTGAGTGTGTCTTGCGACCCCGACTTTACACCCGTGTAGAATCACATGCGACCCAGAGCCTATATACTAGATATAAAACCAAACATACTCATGTTGTTAAACAATCTACATATAAAATTGCAACCTGAACGCTATTTTTCGAAAGAAGAGAACTAAAAATCTTAGATATTAATTACAAAGAGTTTTCTCAATGATATTTATAATTAATAAAAAGAGAATGGCGTCTCGAATGCTCAATTTCGTTCAGTATCAATTCTTCTTGACCTCCATAAGCCGGATTAATTGGTTTCTTGATTAGTTTAATGAACGATCAAAGTTGGGTGGACGGTCGAAGTACAGATCCTCAAAGGTCGAGCTGTCGGTCAACTGAATAATTAACCCGCAAACGTTTCGGGATCGAATCAAGGAATAGATGATACAAATTTCGGGGCACTCGAGTAATTTCCTGTGTTTACCTTCTGACATCAATGGAGGCTTAACTCTAAATTATTATTGACAATTGTTGTTTACGACAAATATACTAATTTTATTTCTTACTATACTAAAATCACAATCACATTCAGAAGTAGAGACAATTAACTCGCAATCGTTTTGGGAAGGAATTGAGGAATAGCTGATTTAAATTTAAAGGTAAGTACTCGAATTATTTCCTGTGGTTACCTTCCTATATTAATAAATACTTATTTCTTTTAATTATTTGTAAGGAAACAAACGGTTACATACAAAACATTGTACAAGTTAAGGAAGTACTTAAAATCCTATAATTCCATAAAAAGTTACTTAAGAGATAAGATAGTTCGAGTAAGTATAATACATATATAAAAACATTAATGGATGAGAAAAACAACGAGATGTGTGAGAAGCTCAGTACAATAACAATAATATAATAAAGGTATTCATCTCTCTTAACTTAATTTTGAATTAATGTGGGCATCTATAAGTTACTACTATTAAAATTTATTACCCATTGAATTAAAATGTGACTATGGTGCAGAACTATAGACAGTAAAGCATAAAAGTTTGAATCCTAGTAAGTACAGATTTTTCTGTGAATTGCATTAACCTAATTCCTTTGACTAACTTTATGAATGTGAATAGCAAACTGTCATTGCAATATTCAAACCATATGTGTTGTATAAAAATAAATTTTGCATGCCGTTGTCGTCAAATCGTGTGTAGCTTACATAACAACGTAACATCTAATTATCTGAATTAAAATAATAATTGGTAATAAGTTAACGTTAATAAGTCTTAGGCTATTTTATATATACATTAATCGTAAACAACATTGGGTTATAAGCAATAGTTGTTAAAAACAAATTACAGACCAATAGCGATAACGTCCTTGCTCTCCAAGATTATGGAGCGGGTCATCAACTCCCGCCTCCTACGGTACCTAGAAGAGCACCAGCTGATTAGCGACCGACAATACGGCTTCCGTCACGGCCGTTCAGCTGGTGACCTTTTAGTTTATCTGACCCACCGTTGGGCGGAAACCTTGGAGGGCAAAGGTGAGGCTCTCGCCGTTGGACTCGATATCGCTAAGGCGTTTGATAGGGTTTGGCATAGAGCTCTTCTCACAAAGTTACCATCATATGGAATCCCCGAGGGACTCTGCAAATGGATAGCCAGCCTCCTGGATGGTAGGAGCATTAAGGTCGTCGTCGACGGCTGCTGCAGGGCTCCGAGACCATGCCCATAAACGCTGGTGTTCCACAAGGTTCGGTGCTCTCCCCAACCCTGTTCATTCTGTATATCAATGAAATGTTGTCAATTGAGAACATACATTGCTATGCAGATGACAGTACGGGTGATGCGCGGTATACCGACCACCAGAATATCCCTCGGAGTTCGTTGCTAGAAAGGCGGTTACAACTTGTGTCTGAAGTCGAAGACTCTAGGGCAAGTCTCCGAATGGGGTGCAAAGAACTTGGTTAAGTTCAACCCCACGAAGATACAAGTGTGCGCATTCACTGCGAAGAAGGACCCATTTATCGTAGTACCTCAGTTCCAGGGAGTTACTCTTCGTATGTCCGATGGTCTCTTTAACTGAGAGTGCTCTGAGGAACTGTTTGCAATGGTGCCCTCTTCACCTTTTTACCATCGCACCACCCGATGGCGGGTGGTGCGATGGTGAAAAGGTGAAGAGGGAGAGTGAGTTCATCCATATTACCTGGAACGAACCTCGTTTAGTACAGTTCGGTTTCAGCATTCATTCCTTCCACGTACGTGTAGGCTCTGGAACGAACACCCAGCTGCGGTGTTTCCTGAGCACTACGATATGTCCTTCTTCAAACGAGGCTTAAGAAGAGCATTTCTCTCCAGGTAGGCAGTGACAGAACTGTGCCCCTGGCATTGCAGATGTCCATGAGTGGTGGTTACCACTTAACATCAGGTGGGCCACTGGCTAGTCTGCCACCGTTAGCAATAAAAAAAAACAATATTCATACATACACCGAGTTGAATGTTTCACAATTACAAATATTCTAAGAATAACGACTACAAGCCACAAGTATTGGACAAGTATCGACATAATTATAATCGAAAACGAATATTGTACCACAAATCAGACTGACTATCCGACAACCATACCACATGACTGTCTTTGAGCAAAAACGCTGATTTCTAGCGCCTTATATAGCAAAAGTCGACTGATATCACAGCTTACCTGCTTATCTTATCATCATCATTTTAGTGAAGAATCGCCGATATTCGAAATAGGCCTCCCCAGGGATCTCCAAACCTAATGGTCCTACTGGTACGACCTTCACCAGATCGTCGGTAAAACTCGTGGTGGACTTTTTTACGCTGCATCTCCCGGCTCGCGCGTCAGAAACGATAAGATTCGTAGAAGAACTAGAATTAATGGCATAGCCCAAGGAATCGCAAACCTTATGTGGCAGTGGGCAGGACACGTGGCTGGAAGGACGGGCGGCCATTGGGGTGGAAAGGTCTTCAAGTGGCAGCTTATCCTTACGCACGTTATAATAATTCTAAGCTAAAGTTATTAAAAATATATTTGCTTTTCTTCCAAACACAGACATTTAAAGACACGCCTATCAGTAAAATCACGAGATATCAACGATGACAAATAATTTTCGTTCCGGTTGAAGTGATAAATAAATTCATTATTGTAGCACGCTCCGAAAGATACATTACGCGCACCTCTCAAATTCACAACCGGCCAATTACCAGGCTTGTTATTGTTGAAAAATGTCCGCCGCTGAACCACCGCGTATTTTTATATAAATTGTGGGGATTCCGCGCTATCTCCCCTTGTAAATTCACGTGTGCTATTGCGAATTTAGATGAGAGGCTTCGGGGATGCTTCCACCTATTTGTCATCGCGAATTCGCGGCGCGGTTTTGAAGTAATTATTTATCTTTTTTTTTTCACAGCTGCAAAACCTTGGCCTTCACCACATCTAATATCCTGTGGAGATCAGTAACAATACTTTTTTATACACTGTTATTTTTTTATCACCCTGGAAAATTTTAGAGACGCTTCAGGATACATCCATTATTATATAAAAAATAAAATATTTTTTAAAATAAATAAATCTCTAAAAATACTGCTCTCAACTAGAGCAACATTTTTTAGATTTTATAGAAAATTAATATAAAATTAAGTAAGTAGTTATTTTTTTATTCCTATTTAAATCCAGGGTGATAATAAAAAAAACCGTGTATATATAGAGGTAAAGAGATACCTGACTAATTAAATGTCCAATGGAGATGTTATTTGGTATACGCACGCACAGAAGTTGACTTGTGTAGAAAGTGGTAGAAGAATGTAGAGTTTAAAGGTTGTATTGAACTTTGTCATTTTTCTACCCGAGCGATGATTAGTTATTTGATATAATTTTCATTGACAAGGTTATCCCTTAAGGCCCACCTAACTACGAGCAGGAAAAAATAAATAAACAACATAACACCAAAAAATTCAACAAATGAGTGGAAAAATAACCCTGAAGGAGATAAAATAATTAGGTACTGTTGTTTAAAAAAAATCGGATTTCAATGAACTAACAAAATTATATCAAAAATAAAACGATAATATTTAATTGAAAACAAATTTTACGGATTTATTCGCGTGTATTTGGACATCAAAACATTTTTAACTCTATGTCTACACATTGTGACTCCCGTGACCATGAATGCTGAAAAGCGTTCAAAACGATATCGGGCTAAATAATTCAAATGTCTTTTAGACCAAATAAATATGTGCGAGTAAGTCTTAAAAATTTGCTTAATTTAAATGTATAGCATTTGTGCAAATAATGCTTTGGCTACACGCTCCGTCTTGCCTGTGCAGTCCAGAGGGCCTATTACCAATCTCATGGTTTTGCAAATGATATCATATGATATCATAGTGCAAGACGAAAAATACGATTTCCGGTCAGATTTTTGATCATTTGTTCATTATTTAATGATGACATCATTAAAATTATGCCTTAGTGATGATATCATTGGAGATCGATAATACGAAATGCAGCATTTCATGACTTCTTTTTCTCAAATTTATACCATGTCATACGATGAAAGATCCATAATTGGCCTGCTGGACTGTGCAGTCATGACTGTACAAAAAGACGGTACTCGGTGTAGTGGCCACACGTGCAGGTAAGCTCTTGCAAACTGGACTGTGCAGTCCTAGGATAACTCGTCACGCATCACGTCAAGATGTGTTTTTTTAAATAAAATAACACTCCTAGTGTTATTTTATTGTTTGCTGATAAAAAAGCAACAAGCAGTTCAAATCTTCAGCAATTCATCGATTGCACAAGCCGCGCTTCCGGGACTGCGCGAGCTACCGTCTTGCCGTTCACACGTACGCATTTACCTGCGCAAACTGGTTTGTGCAGGCATGCTCGCAGGTAAAACGGAGCGTGTGGCCGGGCTATAAGACAGTTTTATTAGAAAAACTAAAATAGACAGAAGTACCCTCTACTTATGTCAACGGTTTGAATATTAATAGTCTTTAGTTAAGTACAATAATGTCGACTCCCAAATAAATATTTCCCAACAAACAAGGCTTGCGAAAGTTATGAATCAGTCCGAAAGCCTACGCAATTATTTTGTATTTGCTCCCATAAAAAGCTTCTAAGTAAACCATTTAATTATTCATACGATCAGCGTCTAAATCGTAAGAAGGCGCTTGGGAATCAATTTTAACAAAAGCGAAGTTCAGCTTGAAAATATCAACAGAATTTACAACAATATTTTTTAGTTGATACGGACTATTTAACATGATTTATTTTGTTGAAAAAAAATATTTCTAATGCTTATTCAAGAACTTTTGTGTTTTCTTATTTCATATTATTAGTTAAAATTTAAATAGGCTATATTCAAATATGACATGATAGTAAGTTTTTTTTTAATCTTCCTAATTTATTACCGACTCATTCACGTATTTTAACTGATAAAAACGTAATTTAGCAAGAATGCATGACAGAAACGTATTAGCTTTATCAAATTATATCGACATTTACAATAAATGTTCCATTCATAAATATCAACTATAAAAACAACCTACTTTCATTTAAGTGTGATAATCTAAGGAGTTCATTTTATTTCTTTGCTCGATTTCTCAATTTGATCGCTTCGTTCGCTTCGTTCGATTTGATCAATTTCGGATTACGAATTTCCCGAAACTATTTTCAATTAACATACTTATAACGAAAACCAATTATTGCCGTTTTAACATTTGAAAACCAATATGTTGCCATTCAACAATAAGCTCTCAGTAATCTGTAAAACGATTCCTAAAACGTAATTTTGAAGCAAATTAATATATTGCTATGAATAATCCCTTTTTAATAACTACGAACACTGCCCTTATTATTAATCGATCTAGGCTTCATAATATTGTATCTTCTTTTTGTGGAAAATCGCAATTGAGTCGAATTGGAGTTAAAGTGGCGGGAAAAATTAAGCCGTCAATAATAAAGTTCCTCTAGAAAAGCTGCTCAGTAACTTTTCCACTACAGACAATACAGATGTTATATTAATTGTAGTTTTCTATTAGAAACTGATTTATAGCAATATTCTCAGAAGTAATTACTGACAAATACTTAGATAGTAAGATAGGTACAAATTTTGTTGTAGTGTGAGTATGTGTGCTAGGGATGTTCCTAGATTGTCAAGTTAAAAAGTTACAACAAATCTAAAGTTACAAGAATTTACATCAATTGGGTACTATAAATGGTATCAACAATAGGAATGTCGTTTTACTATTTCAAGTATGTAGTTAGAATACCAACTTCATCCTTAGTATAAACAATCTAACCAGAGGTAAGTACCGTAGATTCAGATTAATAAACTTACCAATTCACAAGACTATAAATACCAAGTTTATCTAAAAATTTATACATATTTAGTTTTATTTTGCAAAATGAGCGGATTTTTTTATTTTTCTCTTTTTACAGTCATGTAAGGATAAACAAGACAATAATAAGCAGATGTGTCAACTCTGAGAGTGGAGGCCTGATGTCCTAACATACAGACTTGTCTAGTTTAGGCATCAGTCTCCCACAAAATAAATTGTATTGTATACACTAATATGCCTTCCTTTTATGTACTGTAATTTTGTGGTGAGAAATAAATATACTTTTATTATTTTTATTTATTATTATTATTTACTCATGAGATTAATCGTTTCATTTCAAGCCTTTACCGCGTAGGCTAGCTCCCGGTTCACCACTAATGCAAGGTAAAAACAAAACATAAAAAATTGTCTTCAATGTGCTTTTTAATTTGGTGAGATAATTTTATTTTTTGTAAAACTGCATTTTATAAAATGTTTTATTTGAATTCTTTTACAATTGCAGTAACGGGTTTTTCTATCTATGCCACACTCCACTAACTTGCGATCCGTGCGTTATTCGTCGTTTATTTTCATTTGAGCTTTTTCACTTAATAAAAAGTATTTAGTTCATTACTACGTAAATGTCTATGTAGAGACGGATCTGGAATAAATGTGTCGCTGCTTTCTTTCCTCCCGTCAATGTCGCAAGCGCCAATTATTGCAATTACACTGTAAAGGGGTGAAAAACTCGAAACAAAACCTTACACCAACCCATTAATTTACTACCAAACGTAATATATATAATAAGAGCGCTTCATACAAAAACGCGCTTGAAATCAGTCATCTAATCGACAGTACATTTGTACTCGCAAATAAATACTTGAATATGCACGCCCGAATGAAAATTACCATAAAGAAAGTACCGTTTTTATCGAATTCAACCTTATTCTGCATTATTACGGCAACTATTTTAAGTACAACCGTGGGAAGTTACATAATTTCATACCTAGCCACGGATCAAACGACGTTTTAGTGATTGCTACAAGAAAATATCAACTTTATTCTCTTAAACATAATACTTGAAATTGCTTATCGCGTTGTCGCTCCAACGCATGAATGAGATAACATATCGTAATACGACGCCCGTGCGAGCGAGACGATTGTGATGTACTGACACTGACGCGAAGCGACATATTTATGATTAAAATAATTGTTTTTGATTGGTTTTTACGTATAAATCGAATATTTGAATACTCGTACATGATAAGATGTGTAATGAGTTTACTCACGCAAAATTGTCTTTTTTCTGTCGTTTCTGGCTATTGTTACCAAAACTTTTGAATGTGCACTTCGGCATGTTTACGTGCCGACAGCTAATCGCTCACTATGGAAAGGAACTGCACGAGTCGCGATTGAGCAGTTCTTCACCGGCCCACTTTTCGATCGTTCATGCGTTATCTACGTTTGGTAGTAAATCAATGCACCAACCCCAAAGGGGAGCCAGCGTGATTAGTAGGCCAATTTCTCCTAGTCAAAAGAGTGGCCTGTGCCCATCAGTGGAACGTATATGGGTTGAAGTGCAATGCTAAGTGATATAACAGAAGCTAACAGATAATGTTGCTGGTTATGTTGTTCAGGAGACTTCTGGCAGATAATATCATTATCCATGAGTCGGGAAACAAAAATTGTACTTTATCTGATGGATCAGTTCCTAATGGGCAGGACTTTATCAGCAAACAAGATGGTGTTTAATAAATCTCGTGTAGCTCAGAAATAATTCCCAATTTCGAGTGACCACTTAATTTTACTAGCAAGTATATTTTTCAAATAAAATATATACCCGTGGCAACTTGGCTAGAGACCAGTGCACGCGTTCGCCCAGGGCTGCCAACTCCCAGAAAAAGCGCGGAAATGTGAGTAAAACGAAAAAACTTCGCACGAGACACATTTATTATGCCAAGTTGTTGTTTGCGTTTGGAATTGAAGAAACACGGCTCGTGGCACGAACGGGTTAATAAAATGTAAGGTTGGGTTACGTTTCAAGTTTGAATGCTGTTATTTCTTTAGTGAACGTTTAAAATAAAGTTTATGTATTACAATCTAAAGCAAACTAATAGGATATTTTGTTAAAGGTTAGTTTGGTAGGTAGGTAGGTTTTCGTGCTATCAAGACTGTAATGCCTATGGATCATTTTTATATAACTTAGTTAGCAAACAAGTGAGCTGTCCACCCTAATGGTAAGTGGTTAAAGTCACCTATAGTAGATCCTGTGGGATTTGCGAATATCTAAATCCCCCACAAGAACCCCAATGTACGTTGCCAAATTGTAGCATAAGATGCCAAGTCACAAGCCAATTTCACTGCTTTAACCTTCATACCGGAACACAGCAATCCAAGCACCACTGCTTGGCGGCAGAAATAGGCAGGTCTCCATGGACTCTGGCACAATTTCTCTCTGGTAATATATTGAAAATATTTCATAATTTAATATTAAGTAGGTACTGCTTGTCCTTATAAGGTTACTAAATAATTACACAGACATAAAAGTACCCGACATCCACTTACTCAAACGCTCGATAAAAAACAATATTACGATCAGAGACACCGTGAGATAATTGGAAAAATGACAGACATAATTTGGCCAGAAACGTTGCGAAGTGGATTGGAAATTGAAACATTTAACGATTCCGGCAGCCGTCTAATCGGGATCCGATCCTTTGATCTGGATAATGATTGGATCGATAGAGACGTCGTAATATATTTTTAACGTGATCCAAACTTGTTTGATAACGCTTACGTGCTCATCTTTGTGCCTGTCTCGCGATTCCAGCGAGGTCTTCGCCCACCTAAAGACTTTGGTTTTTACTAGATGAAAATTTGTTATCTTTAATTTTGCTCATTTCTGTTTTTTTTCTGATCCGGCCTTAAATTCATGCCACCTAAGGCCAAAGAACTAATTTTCATATATAAAAATTTTGTGGAGTATTGCTCGCATCTGTGGGCAGGTGCTCCTAAATACCAGCTTGGTCCATTTGATTCTCTGCAAAGGTGAGCTACTACTCGAATCATCAAGGATGCCAATCTAACGGACTCGCTAGAGTCGCTAAGCTTACGGAGGGACTTCAGCTCTCTCTGTATGTTCTACCGTCTCTTCAACGTTGTGTGCTCCGAGGAACTGTTCGACTTGGTACCAACGTCCCCTCTTTATCATCATACCACTCGGCACCGCAGTGGGTTTGAATGTACCGCTACATCACACATATTAGATCAAATAAACTTTTTGCTTTGGTAGTATACTCTAAAGTTACTTGTAAAAGATGCAAGAAATGCTCGAAGGCACACACACACACACATACAAAACTTAGAATTAATCACCATCTCAGAAGCACCCGCGAGCTGCGTCACACGAAAGCTAACGTCACAGATCTTAAACAATTAAAAAGGAAATCCCCGGCTTGCCAGCCCTGGCTTTGACTCAGACTGATGCGTTCCACTTTGTATCGCAGCATTAGCCCTTCGTCTAATATGACGAGAGATGAATGCGAGATTACGTCTTCGTCACTTTTCGCGGCACGCGCGGGGTAGCCTTCACGTATGAGCTAATTTGTTACAAAAATTGTGCTCGGCGTTTTGTTTGTCTCAATCGTGCTACCGGAGTTCATAATGCGGTGAGCGTGCGAGGCGTAAATATTTGCATGATATTTCATAAAATTGTTTTAACTCTTAAAGAAATCTCGACCAAGTCAACCCTAGCTAAAGTTAAAATTAAATGTAATAAGCGGGATCATTGTGTACATCATCATCATCACAGCTTATATACTACTCGCCGAGGGTCAAGGGGGCTACCCCAACTAGTTAGGGTGATTAGGCCTTAGTCAAACCACGCTGGCCCAGTGTGGATTGGTTGACTTCACATACACCTTTGAATTACTTCGCAGATGTATGCAGGTTTCCTCACGATGTTTACCTTCACCGTAGGAGCTATAAATGTACATAATATATGAAATTCGTGAAACGAAAAACACATAGGTACATGGCAGGATCGATCGCGGGCCTCCCGATTCTACTCGGGGCACAGTCCAGTGCCGAGGCCACAGCGCCACCGATGCTCCTAACATATATTACTTACATAAAAATAAAGCAAATAAAATATACATAAATACATACTCATTAAAAAATTAGTCGAAATATAAATTAAGATGAACTTTAAAGTAAGTAGGACTTTAATTTGCACTTAAAAGATATGATGGAGGTGCTTTTCCAAACATTGGCAGGCAGACTAATCCATAGCTGAAGAGCTCGAATGGAGAAGGAGTTAAGGAAAAGCTTTGAAATGGATTCGGCGACATCAAGAGGATTTACAGAAACACAGGAACGTTTGGATCGAGGATCAGGTGGAGAAAGTGGAACCAGGACCGCAAATATTTGAGGAAATCAGGATTGTGTAATATTTCTAGGTTTTATTGAGGATGTGCATGTTCCCCCGAAGTCGAACAGGAAGCCACTGAGGCTTTGAGCCGAATGCATGATCGTATTTGCGGAGACCAGAAAAAAAATCGCATTGCTAAACTGTGAAGACCTTCTAGTTTATTAAGAAGCTCTTCTGTGACATCAGGATAACATACATCAGCATAGGATGGGGAGGATTTCCTAAAAATTTGGTTCGTGATAGGGCTTCTGAACCCTCGTCCGGCGAATTAGGGCTACCCAGATTCTGGATCACCCTGACTATGTACTAGATGGAAAGTAGGTTTAGTGGGTATGCCCTGCACTGAGCAATAGACCCGTAGCGCTAGGTTTTTAAGTTTCAAAAATATTAAAGTTGTTTGTTTTTCGCATATAGTTTCCAGACCATTTGCCCAACCTAAAAAAATATTTTGTGTCATTCTAGGTACTTGCATAGGTAGAAATTTAGGTATTTGTCGTTTCAATCAGTATTGGACGAAAACAAAATTAGAGATGAAAATTTTACTTTCATCATAATAACGAAGTAGTATCTGATGTGCATAGGCATTTTGTGTCATCTCTGTCCACGAGAATCTTAATTTTTAACCAGTGGCTAACATGACGCCCAACTAGCTCTGAAAGAATATTACAATTGGTAAAATAGGTGTTATGCGTTTTAGAATACTAGTATCTGTTGTTTAAACTATTTTGTGTCAAATTCATCCACGAGATGTATAGATATTTTATTATTTTACTACAACACCCTGTAAAATCCTCAAAATAAAATGCAAGTTATTAGAGTTCACGTGTTTCTAATTATTATTTTGTAACAAAACACTATTCATAATTTGTGTTGTTTTCATCCACGAAATCCTTTTATTTCAAAAAATACCAACTTCTTTGCACGAACGCCGAGCGCGGGGAAGCGCGCAGGCGGCGGGCACCGGCCAGTCACATGCGCGCGTGGCACGTGCTGAGCTGATTGTTTAGGCACTTTCGATCTTTCCAAGTTGCGACAAACGAGTGCGTGCGTTATTCTGAGATTTAACATTATGAAGACTAAAATGGAGATTGAAAATAAATGTATTATATATGGTGTCATACTAGACGTTAATATGGTAATTGTCAAAGAAAGTTGACGATTAAAGTTCGTAGAATCAAGCATTGTTACTGTTAGGGATGACGGAAAAACAGATTGTTTCAAGGACCGTGCTGAAATAAAACTACACAAAACTTCCCGAAATATATATCGCACAGCTAGAACTAAACTGAGATAATTCAAAAAATTATATATTTCAGGAGATTAAAAACAACAAAATAAAATAAACCCTATAAAATTTAAAATCGTAATAGGTTGTAAAATAGGCGCATAACACATTGCACCGGACACCGCTCCGGTGTGCGGCGCTGCGGTTTTTAATTTTGACTGAAGAATCTTAATTTGTATACAAAAACCGCAGGGTATAACACACTCACACCGCATGCCCGTGCGGTTGTGCGGCGCGCGCGACGGCACCGCACTCCCGGACGGTGATGCGGTGCGGTCCGCGGGGTATGCCACACTGTGCCGCAGTATCGTACGGATTTTTGCGTAGAAAGGACGTGCATACGCGTAATAGATCTCGACATAGATAATGCGGCGATGCGGGGCGGCGTGCACCGCAGCTCCGGACGGTGATACGGATCAAACCGTACGGTGGCACGGTTCCGTGCCGCCGCAGCCGCATGCGGTTTTCGTCCCTCCGTACACCGCAGCGGTGTCCGGTGCAATGTGTTAGGCGCATAACACATTGCACCGGACACCGCTCCGGTGTGCGGCGCTGCGGTTTTTAATTTTGACTGAAGAATCTTAATTTGTATACAAAAACCGCAGGGTATAACACACTCACACCGCATGCCCGTGCGGTTGTGCGGCGCGCGCGACGGCACCGCACTCCCGGACGGTGATGCGGTGCGGTCCGCGGGGTATGCCACACTGAGCCGCAGTATCGTACGGATTTTTGCGTAGAAAGGACGTGCATACGCGTAATAGATCTCGACATAGATAATGCGGCGATGCGGGGCGTCGTGCACCGCAGCTCCGGACGGTGATACGGAGCAAACCGTACGGTGGCACGGTTCCGTGCCGCCGCAGCCGCATGCGGTTTTCGTCCCTCCGTACAACGCAGCGGTGTCCGGTGCAATGTGTTATGCGCCTTATGCGCCATATCACTGTTTTTATAAAATTCGGCTAAGAATCGATCCTTTTTACAGATAATTGATTATTTTGAGTTGTTACACTTTAGGGTGGTGGCTTTGTACAAAAAATAAACTACATTTAGACGTGAATCAGTTTTATTGAACCATTTTGAGTTGAACTTAGTCTACAACAAAATTTAAATGAATAATTTGTTAAACTTTGTTTTAAATATAAAATTAATAATAAAACATTAACATGAAATGAAATATTTAAAAAAATATGAAAAATTAAATATAAATGTATAATAGGGGATTGGAGTCGCTCGCGTCCGTAGGTTTGAACCTCGAGACCCTACACGTGATCCTCGGGTGGTGCTGATGGAGTGACCAACTTCTGGTGGTAGCGCTTGAGAAACCGGACTGGCTAGCGACCACCGTGCGCATGACGTAAAACACGTCAACCCGTAAAAAGGCTATTTCTTGTCCACGTTTCGAGATCAGTCAGCGCACAGCCAGAGCTTGAGGGGTCGTTGCTGCGATTCGTGTGGGCTTCCGTCGACCCAATGCCAGGTTGACTGCGTTGACCCTCCGTCTAGGAAGATCTGGCTGTTCCGCTGGAAACGGCTGTTCCGCTGGCCGCCCGTGGTAAAATACAGGGGCCCAAGCGGACCTAACCAGTCCTTGAGGCTGCCCCACCATGCATCGCATAATCTCGGGGTGGTCCGTCGTGCCGGTTGGTGACCGGACGGTGGGTCCCGGCGGCCACTTCCGGGGAGGTTCGGGAGCCCTTCCGTGCGGAGGGTCAGCGCAAATCAGCTATCGGCAGTTCCCTGGCGAAATAGGCCTACGCCCGTTAATAGTCAACGGGCTGCAACGACACCGTAATTTAACGCCTCTCTCACTCCAACAAATATGTCAGCGCACTATATTAGGACTGGTCGTACATCGGTGCACTATCCCATCAAAACACCACTATTCGAGGTGGGGCTCGCTAACATCCGCGGGCTCCATTCTAACCTCTTAGCTGTCCCAACAATTTCATGACACCCCGTCCAGCAATGCTGTTTTTGACGGAGACGCATTATCTTATCTGCCCGACCGACAAGCTACCTTAATTACCCCGGCTACGCTCTTAAGGAGTTGTTCAAGGTGAAGGCAGGTGTTTGCTTGTTCGTCCGGGCGGACGTTTGTTGTCGTCACCTGCGTTTTGGAAGAACGTTTGTTAGGAAGAACCTTCCGTTTCCCTTCTTGCGATACACGTCGATTTTGGCACTCATTGCAGTGTCTTAAGTCTGCGTCTACCGTTAACATCGAGGTGACTTGGAGACAACTGACTTTTTTAACATCTAAGTCGGGTGGCAGATGACGTGCAGGAGCGATTTCCTTCCGCCGAGCTAGTGTTTTGGGGGACTTCAATGCTCACCACGAATTGTGGTTAAGTTCCTCTAAAATTGACCATGCGGGTAGGACTGCCTACGCATTCGCTCTCACGTACCACCTGACACAATTGGTTACCCAGCACACTAGGTACCAGATATTATCGGTCAAGTACCCTCTTTGTTGGACCTTCTGACAAATCTTCCTGACGGATATCAGGTGGTGATTCGAGTTCCACTAGGATCTTCGGATCACTGCCTGGTATCCGTCTCAGTGCCTCAGGTGTCGCGACGGTCACCTGTAGTTGCAGCACGCCGTCTGTAGCTTATGCGTCAGCAGATTGGGACGGTATGCGGGATTATTACCTTGGTGGCAGCGCTGTTTCAGTGAGATGGACCCGAACTCCTGCGCTACCTCTGTTGCTGACGAAATCATACTAGGAATGGAATATTATATTCTGCATTTCAATTTCGTCAGTAGTCACAGATGTAACCTCTGGTTCAATCGCGAGTGCGCCTCTGCTGTTTAAAAAACAAACAGCTGGCTTACCGCGCTTGGATCAGAGGTCGAGCTTCCAGGGATCCCAACACAAGCCTACTGAAAACAACCTACAATAATGCCACCAAGCTGTGTAAGAGGGCTTACATTAGAGCGGATGCTCAGCGTGTTGCACAAGTGGATCAGAAGGAACTGCTAGCGCACCCTACGGGTAGCCGATCTTTCAATCAAACTTCTGCCAACCCTCGCTGCCACCCCTGAGACATACCGATGGCTCACTTGCTTATCAGCCGCAGAAGAAAGCTGACCTCCTGGCAAAACTCTTCGCGGCTCATTCCCGTGTCGATGACTGTGGTGCACAACCTCCGACACTGTCATATTGTGGCAGCACCATGCCCGATATCCGCATCAGACAGCGTTATGTGCGGACGGAGCTACAGTCGATCGATATTCGAAAAGCAAATGGACCAGACGGCATTTCTGTGATTGTTCTTAAGAAGTGTGCAGCGTAGTTGACTCCTGTCTTGACGCGTCTATACTATTTGTCGTTCTTTGTTGGTTGTGTGCCGAAATCTTGGAAAGAGGCCAATTTCTTGTATGTATTGTATTTATATATTTAGTTATATGTATAGGTATCAATTTTAATTGTTAATTTATTCTACTTAGTTTTTTTTTCTTCTTTTTAGTGCACTATCCTGTATCTTGAATACGTAGCTACTTTCCTAGCCCTAAGGTTGCCGGGTAGAAATTGCTACCTTAGCAATAAGGCCGCCTATTGCCAATATATTGTGTATTGTAATGTCCTGTGTTTAATGTGAAATAAAGTGTTTATTCATTCATTCAATGTCTAGCCCGTTCCCAAAAAGGGAGATCAAACTATCGCCCTATAGCCGCCACTTCCATTTTGTGTAAAATCTTGGAGGATCCTTAATACCCAGCTGATCCATTACCTGGAAGGTCACTCGTTGCTTAATGTCCGTCAGTATGGGTTTCGTCCTAGCGTGACCTTCTAGCGTTCCTTTTACACAAATGGGGTGAATCTATCGATAAGCGCGGCGAGTCGGTGGCTATTAGTCTCGACATCGCCAAAGCTTTTAGTAGATAGTTTGCCACAAGGCTCTCCTTTTCAAGCTACCGGCATACGGATTACCTGCGCAGTTCTGTACGTGGATTGCCAGCTTCCTCCACGAGCATAGAATTCGTGTTGTCGTTGACGGCTGCGCTTCGCAGTTCATGGCAGTGAACGCTGGAGTTCCACAAGGCTCCGTTCTATCCCCAACATTGTTTCTTCTGCATATCAATGACATGCTTTCCTTGGGAAGTATACATTGCTATTCAGACGACAGTACTGTGCATGGGGGATATCACTGAAGCTCAGGGGCTGCTCATGGTGATATTGGTAGGGAGAGGCAGAATCTTATCATTGAGCCCAACAGGACGCTGGGCCTCGTCTCCGAATGGAGTTCCAACAATCTTGTTGAGTTCAATGCTAAGAAAACACAGGTGTGCGCGTTCTCGGTGAAAAGGTTACCTTTCCTCCCCCTTCCTTCTCTTTAGGGCACAACCTATCACACGCAAAGCAATATCGCTTTGCTCGGAATGAACATTCGCTGCGATCTGAACCCTAGAGACTTCAAGAACGAATGCTAGGAAAACACAGGTGTGCGCGTTCTCAATGGTCACCTTTCCTCCCCCTTCCTTATTTTCAGGGCACAAACCTTCACACGCCTCACGGAATCTCAGTGTCCTGAACAAGTTGCGTAGGTATTTTGCGCCGTACCAACTATGCCTGTTGTATAAAACTCAAGTTAGGTCTTGCGTAGAATATTGCTCGCACCTTTGGGACAGCCCCACTTAGTACCTCCTCGATGCTCTGGATAGATTGCAGTGTCGCGCTATTCGCATAATACCATCGAGCCTTTACAACTTCGTTGTGACATCGCCTCTGTTAGCGTCTTTTAGCGAATGTTCCATGGGGAATGCTCTGAGGAGCTCTTAAACCTTATCCGTCCCTCTCCATTCCTTAACAGAAACACGCGTAAGGGCCTTCGGAGTCATCCTTACACTGTATCCACCTTTTCACACCGCACTAAGAAATTCCAAGATTCCTTCTTCTGTTGTTCATCCCACACTTGGGATTCTCTACCTGCGCACGTGTTTCCTCAATCCTTCAACATGGGTTCCTTCAAAAGAGGCGTGAAAAAGCATATTTTAGGCCGGCAAGGGGCGGGCAGGTAGGATAGTGGATGTCGTCCCTCCTTTATCTGTCAACTCATTTGGGCCACTTTCACCGCTTAACATCAGGCGGGAGGATGTCATTTGTCGGGCCCTCAAAAAAAAATACATTCACATAGGTATAATTGAGTGAATTATTCTGTTATATTTTTAATCATCATCATCATATCAGCCAAGAGACGCCCACTGTTGGACATAGGCCTCTCCAAGGATCTCCATACCGATCGGTCCTGCGCCTCCCGCATCCAGCGGCTTCCCGCGACCTTCACCAGATCGTCGGTCCACCTTGTGGGGGGCCTACCAACATTGCGTCTCCCGGTACGCGGCCGCCACTCGAGGACCTTTCCGCCCCAACGGCCGTCAGTCCTACGAGCGATGTGTCCTGCCTACTGCCACTTAAGGTTTGCAATTCGCAATGTCAGTAATTCTAGTTCTTCTACGGATCTCATCATTTCTGATGTGATCACGTAGAGAAGCCCCGAGCATAGCCCTCTACATTGCCCTTTGGGTGACTTTGAGCCTTGTTATGAGACCCATTGTAAGCGGCCACGTCTCAGTTCCGTATGTCATCACTGGCAACACGCACGAATTGAAGACTTCTAACAAATCAAAAATAATTGTCTCTGAACTAATTGGGAACAAAAAATGAGACATTTTTCTGTTATTACTTCACAAAAACTGTCTTAATCTTTAACAGATAAGACTTAAATATAAAAAAATGTGGTGCTATTAATAAATCACAAAATATTAGTCTCGAAGACTTTGAGATTGATATTTTGTGATTTATTATTTTAATATTAATTTTGATATTTTATAACTTATTACTAGTAATGTAACTAAAAATGTGGTGTCATTTATTTATGCTATAAATAAATAAGTTTTTTTTATTGCAAATAAGTTGGCAAACAAGCAAACTGCCCACCTGATGGTAAGTGGTAACAGTCAGTGAATCCTGTGAGATTTGCAGCAAAACTGCAACCCCCACAAGAACCACAGTGTACGTTGCCAACTTGTGACTTAAGATGTACCGGAACACAGCAACGCAAGCACTGCTGCTTTGCGGCAGAAATAGGTAAGACGGGAGTACCCATGCACATGACTCTTGTACAAGGTCTCCCTCCAGTAAAAGTTCGATATATTCGTATTATTCAAAGTATTCGAATAGCAATATCGAATGAATAAGCACAAAAAATCGAAGTATAAAAACCAACAGTAAGAGAGTAAACATTTCCAAACAAAATTGAAGATATTTAATGTTGTGTAATTAAAAATAGAAACATCTAAAAATTATTAAGTGCTAATTAAAAATAAATTCTTTTACAAACTTCTCATGATACTTGTACTTGATATGGCACTTTTATCTTATTATACTTGATCAACAATTGAAATTAAGAAAATATCATACATGCCGGACACAGCTTGGATCTCTTTCAGAGTCATTTATTAAACTTTCATCACATGACGTACTATAAAAGTCATTTTTAATTTCTCACAATGGCATGGTTTGGTCACCACGGCTGTGTTTGTTGCCCTATTTTGTTTATTCTCTTCTGCTTATACATTTACAGACTTTTTAGACTCTTCGCCTCTTACTGTTAGTGGGTTCTCCTAATACCGTTCTTTTACAATGTTGACAAGAAAACGGCCTTGCTTCATTTATCTCTAGAAAAAAGTAGGTATAGCAAGTTTTACTTATTCATTAACTCAAAACATCTCCTTTTAAAACAAAGTGGTAGATAATTTGATTAAAACAATATACATTTCAAATAGACGCTATAATACCTTAAATAAACATTTAGTCAACATATTCAAAATGACATGATTTGTGACAAAAATATTAAAGAAAAATTGTTTTAACAAAACTAGGTGAACTAGAAATTTACAAGTTGTTCCACCAAATCAAAGTCAAATCAAGTAGAAACATCCCGAACTAATATGACAGAAAATTGATCAACACTGTAACAACTCAAATGAACTCACATATATTTCTTCATCAAAACTGCAACAAATCCAAATAACCGTGTTCTCGTTTATGCTAATACGTACACTCTCCAAAACAACGACGGCACGGTTAGCGCAGAGGTCGAGTGATCGCCTACTGCACATCGGGTCGCGGGTTCGGTTCTCGTACAGGACAAATATTTTGTATAGCTTACAGAAATTAGTTCCGGTCTGGGCATATGTGGATGTGATATTCTACGTTTGTGACTGCACCCACGACCCAGGAGAAAATTTTAGTGTGGGACGACGTTTTTTTTTTAAAGAAAACAAAAAATAACAAGCGGAGGTCAACTGACAATACACTTGTTTCGGTGGGAAGAACTGACATGCGTTGATTCAGCAAGGTAAGCTATTTCTATCTAACGGCGGCTGGCTGGCTTTGACCGAAACTGTTATGCCGGATAGATGTATATGATCAGCGAGCATTCGAATACAAGGATAACTAAAAAATCACGAATTTTTGAATTGACTCAGCTTAGATCTAGGTGTGCGATATAGAAATCCGAAATGTATTGAAGCGGGAAAAATGAAATGAAAAAGAAAGGAAGTTACTGGATGTTCTTCGAGTTATAGTAAGAAACGATTATTCTATCTAGAGGCTATACCTGCACTTGCTAGTAACACAAAGTATAGTACATTGCACTAGTAACACAAAGTACACGAGAAGATTAGTCTACGAGAGAAAAATAACATTACGGAGTAGACAAAATGTTTCTCGAGTTCCTAGTGCTACGCGTGTGTTTGTATGTTTGTTAATCAATCATGCTTTAACGGCTGAATGGAATTAGCTGTGATTACCAAACGAAGGTGAACAGTGCGTACGGCGAGCGTCACCCGCCGCCGCTCGCCCGCGTCGCGCCGCGCGTCGACCCGCTTCGACCGTAACCATTGTTTTTGTGTTTTATTCATTCTATGTTTATCGTGCATGAAAATGACACAAATTTACAATGTCGACTTTTCATGCATTTATGATATTAAATGTGTAAACTCTAATTATTTTAATATTTTTTTGAAGCGTTTATAGCTTGGAAAAGGAAAATAATTAATAATCTTAAAATTGCGTGATCCAAATTGGCACAAATTTATTAAATAGGCATATGTAAGTGATCTGAGATAGAAAATAGTTATTTCATTAACTGTAATTTTTTTTTCGTAGTGTACTTAAATACTGACTCTATGTCAGTTTGCTCTGGATGAAGATGACACAAACTGGGTTTGCACACTCCGCAGGCTCTCCTAGATATGGTACCATAATTATTTTTAACTTTAAATAAATTTTGCCAGTTTTAATTTGAATATAAATAATCAATCACAAATCATCGAATTACTGAAAATGCAAGTACCAGATGTGACACAAAACGCAATAATAAGCTTCATAGGTACGACTGCATCGACATGCAAAAAATAAACAACTTTAGAATTTTTGAAACTTATGACATCAAAAAAGCCTAGCGCTATCGGTCTACAAGGGGAGTCCTACACACGCCTGTCAAGTAGCCATTGGCAGGTATGGCGAGCAACTGCATTCCTTCTGAGGGCTTCTGAGCCTGCCTCGTTAGTTACCACCGTCTAACCTAAGTTTGTCGCCATAGTAACAATAAGAATAAGAATCGTTTATTTGTTTAGAATTCAGGTATTACAGAATGGTGTTAACAAAAGTTTAAGAGTCCAGGTACATTCTGCCTTTGGGCATACAAACATCAATTTATAGGTAGACACATGGCAATAATATTATATAGCTTAACAGAGCAAAAAAATAAAGAACAAGCATAACAATACGTCGTTCAAAAAAACGGTTATAGAATATAATATTATTCTAACAATAAGCCGGTTAGCTGCTTTATGAAAATTTTTAATGTTAATAGCATTATTGTGTTTTGACAATTAGGATTATGACAGCCAGTTCCTTAGTTATTCAGGAGTCCAGGTGAAGCTCGCTCACCTCCCGCCTTATTGTCGTTACCTTCAGATGAGATTTAGGCTAAGAGCTTTCCACATTATCATAGCTCATACACTTATTCCCCACCGAGGGAATCGACCTTACCCTAAGTTAAGGTGTTTAGGCCTTAGTCAACTACGCTGGCGCAGTGCGGATTGATCGACTTCACATACACCTTTGAATTTCTTCGCAAATGTATGCAGGTTTAACCAACAAATGGTTTTTAGTGTTAAAACATCACAAGGCTCAGTATTCTCAATAATTCTTTTGGTAAAAGGTATAAAGCCGTACCGCAGGAATGAAAAGTACATATAAATCAGTGCCGCTGTGAACGTGTGTCAACAGGCAACAATATATTTTTATCCCATTCCTCTGAAAAGATTTACCGTATGGATTACAGTCCCCTTTAATATTATTAATAATTGGATATTATTGCTATTCAGTCGTATTGTCTTAAAACTAATACAAACATTACAATTTTGCTTTTCAATGTACGAGTATTCTTTTGTCTTCGTTAGGGCGCTTTATTCTTTATTTCTTTATTTCTTTATTTTTAAAAAAACGTCGCCCCACACTAGGATTTTCTCCTGTATCGTGGGTGCAGTTACAAACATAGAATATCACATGCACATACGCCCAGACCGGAACAAACTTCTGTAGGCCATACAAAACATCTGTCCCGTGCGGGAATCGAACCCGCAACCCGTTGCGCAGTAGGCGATCACTCGACCTCTGCGCTAACCGTGTCGTCAAATACAAGCTTGCGCACTTATACGTATTTTTTTTAATGCAATTAAGTTAGCAAACAAGCAAACTGCCCACCTGATGGTAAGTGGTAACAGTCACCTATAATACATGTGGTTCCTGTGAGATTCGCAGCAAAACTGCAACCCCCACAAGAACCACAGTGTACTGCCAACTTGTGACTTAAGATGTAAAGTCACGGTACCCAGTAATTTCAATGCCATATCTTACCCTTCAAACCGGAACACAGCAATGCAAGCACTGCTGCTTTGCGGCAGAAATAGGTAAGACGGAGGAACCCATGTACACGACCCTGGTACAGTCTCCCTCCGTATTTGGTTCGTATTCGATTCGTGTTCGGTTTTGATCCGGTTTGGCCGGTCCTAGTGATTGTATGGACGCTTGCGCACTCATACGTATTCGTTTCGTATTCGGTTCGTCTTCGACCCGTAAGTTCTCACTTCGAGACGGTTTTAGGTGTGCTTCAGGATGGCACTGATGCTTCTATAAATGATGGAGACCCATCATTTATTTCTATTATTGGATGAAGTTTTAAGTAACGTTTTTATATGTATTTATAATGATTGCTTAATCGTTTTTTGATATAAAATGACAATGTATACTGGAAAACATATTATGTTATAAGTGGAATGTTAAAACGCCTACAGCTTATTCAAATATCAATTAATTAAGCTGGAACTTTTGCTCGTAATTCCTTGTCCATATAACAAACTTTCCTTAGTCCGAGTTCTGCACTGCACCCTTTCCCCTATTGAATATGCTGTCTCATTCTTTTGTCCCAAGGTTGCCTGGAAGAGATTGCTCTTTAGCAATAAGGCTGCCTATTTGTACTGGTCCGTTATTTTTTATAACATATTTCATACATTTTTATGTTCCTTTTTCATAAATTTTTTTGTGCTATCAGAATTTAAATATTCGATTTATTAGAATATTCGATAAAAACAGGAAGTGATCCCGCCATCTTGACGTTTATCGCACAACCGTCTCAAACTCGAATCGAATACGAATAAGTGCGAAAACGCTAGGACGTAAATTTCCCGTTCGGTTTTTTCAAGTATCGAACACGAACCGAATACGTATAAGTGCGCAAGCGCCCTTACTTTTGTTTTTGTAATTTCCGCAAACACCGCAGCGATTAAAAATGGATCATTATGATTACTTTGTGTGCAGCATTTTGAATTGTTAACGCGGGTCGTTTCAGCGACAGCCTAAGTGGAAGAAAACATTTTAAAGATTAATATCCGCGTCTCAGCACACAACCCTTTTCAACGTCAATTATTTTTCTAATGAATACAGTGTGTTGGGAGCTGGGCGACCTCTAGCATTATGCGAAAACACAAAACATATTTTTGTCCGAAACGGAATTTATAATGAAACATTGAAATTGTGTGTGAATATTTTATTAAAGAGAAGCGCTTCGACCGCGGGTCGCGTTCTGCTCGTTTCGGAAATAAATGTCAGTTATGTTTATTACCTCGTATTTGTCTGCTTATGGTTTGACTTTTACTAAAAGAAAAAAGTGAACATAGGCGCTGTATGCATCTAAGCAAAACGTGAAACGTTCTAATCAGCCTCCATTGGCTATCTTTAGTTCAGAAATGTCAGTGGCTAACTTTGGTTACCTAAAGAAACAGTTTGAAGTACCCTTTACTCGTTTAGCGAGTAGTATTGTTATTGTGACGTTTATTATAAGCGTAATGGATGGATATCAAGCGTATTCAAAATTATAGTTTCCAGTTGGCAACCGAAGAACTTCATCTTAACAGCTCATATACGTACCCCCACCGAGGGGCTCGAGCCTACCCTGAGTTAGGGTGTTTAGGCCTTAGTCAACCACGCTGGCCCAGTGCGGATTGGTCGACTTCACATACACCTATGAATTTCTTCACAGATGTATGCAGGTTGCTTCACGATGTTATCCTTCACCGTAGGAGCGTCAGACAAATGTACATATGAAATTGGAAAAACAAAAATACATTGGTCCAGGCGTTCTCGAACCCCGGACCTCCCGATTGTAAGGCCAGTAACGAGTCCACAACGCCACCGACATCTTTCTATATAATTTATACTAAAATCTTTTAGTATAAACGATACACTAATTGTTTATGTAGTCTTGCGAATGTAATTAATATCAGCGTGTACAATAAAGCACAACTATCTATATTAGATGTATCTACCAAAACTTAAGCGTACGCGTTTATATTATTTATCGAAGAATCATGCGATTTATTATGTACATATTTTAAAAAAGTTTCTACCTCAAAAAGCATCCTTAACTTCGTACACTCAAAACACAGAATTACAATACATCCGCCCATAACACTCAATGCTGTACCTGCACAAAATAGCCTCACATTATGTTAATTATATAAATTTGAATATTAATACGAAGCCCGAGTCCCGTGGTACGAAAAAAAAACTTAATTACGCTGAACCAACGCCAATTTAAGTTTTAAGGCTTTGAGATGAAACTTGGATATTGTGGGGAGTATGGCTCGTTTTTTTGCCCAATAACTTTTATAATTAATAATTTCGTGATTTGCGGCGGCCCGTTGTTCTTTGTTAATTAGTATAACGAGTTCTATCGTGGTCTCAATTGTTATTTCTGAGCGATTTAAACAATTTTCGTTAGCATTCCGTCCGTATTATTATAATATCAATATATCTAATAAAGCCCAAAAATACTGTCAATCCTAGTAAGCTCATCATGTCAATACTAGTAAGCTCATCATGTCAATCCTAGTAAGCTCATCATGAAAAGTTATAGCTACTATAACCGGACACTGTCTCCTACACAAACACCTATTCATAATAGGGGTGACAGACAGCCCTCTATGTAGAGTATGCATGGAGGCAGAGGAAACGCCACAGCACGTCCTTTTGGAATGCACAAGCGTGGCCGATCAACGGGCGAAACATCTCCACTCCCCAGCATCCATGCCGGAAGCATGTAGTAGCCCACAAAGGCTGCTGGCATTCTGGGAGGACCTGGGATGGTAGTAGGATGGAGGCTGACGTAGATTAGGACGCACAATGGCCCAATAATGAGGCTAAGCGCGAAAGATCCCGGCCAAAATAACTAACTAAGCTCACCATGTCAGATAACCGGAGCACCGCACCTGTCATTCTGCGTACCTAGTTTACTTTTTAAAACGCATTAAAAAGTAACGGTTAAGGATTGCGCATATATGAAAAATTTAATTATTATTTTTTTTTTTTTTTTATGTAAGGCCCGGCAAATGACCTCCTCCCGCCTGATGTTAAGCGGTGAAAGAGGCCCAAATGAGTTGACAGATAGAGTAGGGACGACATCCACTATCCTACCTGCCCGCCCCTTGCCGGCCTAAAAGATGCTTTTTCACACCTCTTTTGAAGGAACCCATGTTGTAGGATGGAGGAAACACGTGCGCAGGTAGAGAATTCCAAGTTGTCCAATTGATTGTGTATTTATAGACGAAATATTTTTTAGTACCATCAGCTGAGGTTGGCTGGAAGAAATCTCTTTCAGAGATAACTCCGCTTTTGGACAGAATATTGTTTTTCGTGTACTATGTTTGTATTCGTTTGTGTTCAATATGGAGTTTATAATATTTCTTTTTGGCAGTTATTCATACAGTAAATATTTTTAAATATTGTAAACGGACTTTTCATTAGAGACCAGTTAACCCCCATTTCGCTTTACGAATATTTTTTAAAACCGTGTATAGGATACATACATGTGTCCCTCTCCGCGTCTTCCCTTGGATGACGTAAAGAGACAAATAAAGAAGTTTACTGCGATTATAACTCGCTGAAGAGATGGTAGAAAGGCACTCCAAGTGAATCCAGTAGTACCAACTTCTTTCCGTCGACCAAGGAATGACCCGCCCCTTGATTGTGTAACAAAAATCTGTCGCGATCGCTTTTGCTTTTGACAGTTAAACTACATCCATCGCTATTCATATCAGACTGTCAACACAGAGTTTTGTATTGACGCGGCATTAGCTAACTCAATGTGGTCGTGATAGATTTTTTCTTAGACTATAACCCCCCTGTCTCTAGTCCTAGTACAGAAATATGGGTTGAAGTGAACAATAGCAAGTTAGAATGGTCCTTACTTCAAAATTGGAACGAATTAGCTCCTAGGATCTTTTACCCATATTCCGCTGTAAATAGGTTATTTAAACCTATTCGAAATAATTAATCACATTTTTACTGGCAGCGCGTTGAAGTGTTAATAACTGCAAACCGATAAGATGCAAACCGTTTCAACTTTCGATAGTTAACATTTTGAACATTGAGTTCCTATTAATAACAAAATAATATGAGAATCAAACTATTAATGTCTACTTCAACTAAGCTACGTCTACTAGTAAGTACTACATGTAACGTCTACTAGAACTAAGTTACGGCTACTTTTTATAGAATCAGCATTGTTCCTTTTGTTGCTAGCACGAAACAGACAAAACAGTGGAATTGCCATGTTAGCTTTTCTGTTCCGTAATTTCTTACCATACTAGTATGTACCTAGTATGATGAGAAATTACGGATTACTTTTTAAGCAGGTGCTCAATTTTCTATGCTTGTTCAGATAAGCAAGCCGAACGACTTCCGCTATGGGACCAATCTTGAAATAGCGCAAAAAATTTGCTGTAGGTTCAGTGGATGTTAAACATTTGTATGGAACAGCTGATTTTTTTTCGCGATTTCAATATTGGTCCCATAGTAAAACTTGTTTGGTTTGCTTCTCTGAACAAGCACAGAAATTTGGCTCCTGCTTAAAAGGTAACCATGTGTACAGTGGGTACTTGTTTAACTATACTGTTCATACGAACAGCACTGTCTATACAGTGTGTAAAAGAAACCCTTTTAGGAGCATGTTCAGAATCGATATAGAAAAGATGGCGTCATTGAAAATTCAAAATTGTTAAATTAATTTTCTAATTTCTTATACATCTTTTCTTCACAGACCCAACTGTTTGTATTGGGGATTTCAAAATTAATTTTAATGACGCCATATCTTTTATATATCGATTCTGAACATGCTCCTAAAGGGGTTCACAGGGTTTTTTGTTACATAGTGTATACAACAGAAACAGAGATAACGCACAACCTAAAAGAAATTTGTTACAAATATACAGGGTAACTTTTTTATCACCCCGGATAATTTAAGGGACGCTTCAGAATACGGTAAATGATTGAAACCTTAATAAAAAAATAACTCACATGTTTAATTTTATATCAATTTTCTAAAATATCCAAAAAATACTTGTTCTAGTTTAGTGCAGTATTTTTTTATATTTTTTTGTAATGTGTCCTGAAGGTCCCTTAAATTATCAGGGGTGATAAAGTAACCGATGTTGCCGGCTGGCGCGGCACAAAGTTGCGCACAAGTTGCTAATGTTTAATATGCAAAGAATCAAATTCTTTCGCTAAAATGTTGTTCATTAAAAAACATTCCTATTATTCTTCGTATAATCTTTCAAAATAAACCTTCGTTTATTTTTGAAACTTTGTTTGCTCAAGGCGATTCTAACTTCGACAAAGTGTAGTTGTTATCTTACTTTAATCCTGCTCTCCTCGCTACTCGAGGTGAAAAGTTGTATGATGAAATCACTCACTGTGCTTTGTAAGTAGTTTATATAACAAAGCTACGAGTAGTTCGTCATATAAAGTAGACAATAACAGTAAAAAATAACACAGCATACTTCTTGTTCAAATAACTATAGGTACAACTCGTGCGTTTAAAGAATGGGATTAGAAATGGCGGCGCATGTATACACTTCTCGCTCGCACACTATTTCCGTCTAATAGTGCGCGAGCGAGAAGTGAATACATGCACCGCGATTTCTAATCCCATTCTTTAACCGCACGGGTTGTAGTCTGCCTACAAGATGATAACAGAAAACAACAACAAAAGATAACAGAAAACAACCAAACTTAAAAATCAACACTAGTTTAGATAATATTACCCATTTTGCCCTTCAATACTGTGTTCTATAATATTCATATTGTAATCTTAATAACCACAACCTTCAGTCTGTACCAACCTTCGACGTTCAGCATGACAGCCATATTGATTTTGGGTTCAGTGTTGATCTGGCACTCGTAGACCCCGGCGTCCCTGGGCTGCACGTAGTCGATCTTCAGGTCCCAGTCGTCTGATGGTTCGGGGTGGAGGACACTGAACCGCGCGTCCCCCGTGTACGTGAAGATGTGAGAGGTGAGGATGTGAAGGTCACGTTTCCTCATCCAGGATACCTGTGCGAGAAATATAACATTCAATGAGAAAAAGTAAGAGAGGTAGTGCAACGTGTATATACCTCGGAACAGGGATAATTTGTTACGAAACCAAAAGAAAAATATACCGAAACTGACAGCGGATACCCATATGCAGCAGGACTTCGTTATACAGCAGCAGATATACAAATCCACTGAAGTCCCAACTTTCTGATGAAATATCCCCCCGAAACCTCTTCACCCTCTTGGGAGGAATTCCAGATCAGTAGAGTGCAATTTGTCGCTAGTGTTGCTACCCGAGCGTATGAAAAATCACAATCCCAATGACGATGCATCGAAATTAGTTCAAGAGTTAAGCCTACTAGAAGATCCAATTTGCTAAGCGGAAACGCCCTGAAAAAGACACATCTGTATAGAATAAGATGGGATTTTGCGTAGGAGGCATGACCAGGTTTTGAATTTTGTGACCCCCTCAAACGCCTGCCCAGTTCAGAGAGTGGTCATCCACCTAGACTAACCACTCTCCAGCCACTTAAGCAATTTGTAAGCCGCCCACGAAGGTACGCTACCTCCTACTCTGCCGTCTGCATGGGACCTATAGGATAAAAGGGTTTTCTTCCCGCACCCTCTACACAGTCTTATTCTGGAAGATGACATCTTTGCAGAAGAAGGCAACAGCCCTATACTGTCGTGTTGATTGAGATCTTTCTGACTATGTTCGCTAGCGCGAGGGCTCCATTGTGGCTCAGCACGAGGACTAATGCAACGTTTTTGGGAGCAGTGTCATCGGGGTACCACAGTGATCTCACCGCGGTGTGCTTCCGCCGTGCAATATGGTACAAGAAGTGACCAAAGCAGCCGCGTCGCTCAATATCTGTACCATCCGGAAGGCCGGAAGGAAAACTGCCCTGCTAGCATCCTACGTTTTCTTTTCTAAAGCCGTCACTAAGATTTTTGCCACAAAATCCAATGGTGATATGCCCGCTAGAACGCAAGGAGAGACCGTGCGGTACGTTTGCATGGCCAGAAGAATCCTTTTGTACATATTTAACTAGTGACATAAAATGTCAAGTCACATTACCTAAAAATTTCAGTTCACCTTTAAAGTGGAATACAGCAATGTATTACTTTACTTGAGAAATAGCTATCATTAATCTCTTTGGTAACTATCTCTAAATTGCAAATGGTTATATGCTACCGGTAAACGTGGTAGATTCATTTTCATGCCACGCCACCCATATTCTAAAAATAACAATGAAGCTACTAGCTTTATCGTATTTGACAAGTCACAACTATTTACGATTAATCGTGTTATTATTTTGGTTTACTGGCTTAAGTGGCGTGTCCTTAGCGTATTCTCGGCCTCGCGGCCAGCGCTATTGTTCGCTTAATAACTGTAATTTATGTCCGGATTATGTTGATTGAAGACGAGGCTGGCGGTAATTGCTCCGGCCGGGTAGGGAATAAGTTGGGAGGTGAGGGCTAAGGACCGCTGATTTGATCCTTCAATGGATATACTAGAATGGACAAATTGTTTATACGCTGTGATTTAGAAGAAGGACTTATGAAACTCTTTTGATTTTTATCCTGTCTAATAGCATGGTGACCCTATTTGCATTTGTGTTGCGCTTGCATTCTTGCACCTCACGCCGGTCGGAGACTCTCCCCCCGCACGTCTCTGACCTACATTCACTCCTAAGCGTAGAGTGACAACGTTAATCAATTTTCTCGCTTAATATAAATTTCCAAAAAACTAAATTTTTGTTCGTGAATTATGTTCAAATACTAAAAATCAATACTTAAATGTATAATACTAATTTGCATCGAGTTAAAATGCGCACTATCTTCAAAATTGCCCTGTATAATCAATGCGGATGTTTTAAGGATTGATATCACCGATTCATGCAGACACTCCTGAATATCTTCCACCGAGCAGGTCTAGTAAGGATTGTTGGGGAGCGGAAGAGCCTCATCCGCTGATTAGCAGGAGAGGAGCAATCGATATTGGCTTGGGTCCTTAAAGTTGTTCGGCGAATTGGACCTAGGTAATCTCGATTTGGCATTATCATGGAGGGAAGAGTAGTTCCGAGTCACCAGTGGGTGTCTTGGTTAAACACCCTCCGGGTTTAATCGAGACACCCACTGGTGACCCGGCTCAAACTGCCTCTGGAAAAAATGCAGTTCACATTTGAAAAATCCACTGAGTAGCTAAAGTGTAACTGTGTCCTACGACGTACCGAAGCAGGCGGTCTAATCAACTTAGTCTCTTGGTGCTGTAATAGATTATCTAGACTTAGACAAAGGTTCTTTTAAGGTCTTATTCGGACCCCTTACATACGACCTACAAAAATATGTATATACCAAGTTACAGTCGGCCTCAAAAGTAGATCAACATTTTAATAGCATGTCACACAAATTCTTAGCAATGCAATATAGGTGTAACCATACTAAATAAAAGTAATAACTGGTATGACATAGTGTGCCAAGTGTATAAAATGCCAATCTACTTCTGAAGCTGATCGTACAATCAGCAACACGAGAAGCTTTACATTCGCATTGCGAAAGCCGTCGCTATTACGGGCAAGGTAAGAGTGGTCTTAAAGTTAACATATAGTCTGACGTGTTGCTGTGTGTACCTAAAATTATGCAATCCTCACAACAGCAGTCCTTTATCAACAGCAACCAAGAAACTTCGCTTAACCTTTTTATAATTCTATCACAGTTCTCCGAGCATTCCCAACAGACGTTTTAAATGTGGTAATGGCTAATAAAGCAGAAAAGAAAAAAGGCGGATTTAGCTTAAGATTCCGTGGAGTCGATGCTTTTACATAATTGGTTTATTTAAAAGCTGCGAAGAGATGGCGTGGTAGCCTTGTTTAATTACAGGCCGGTTTAGGCATTGCTTCTAATTATTAAAAAAATAACGAAATTGCTGGACAAAGGCTGTGAATTTATTTTCTAATTTCCCCCGACGAGTTTGAATTAAGAATATTTTAGACTTTCGGCGTTATTTTCACCAAAGATCTGTCTGAGAACCGCTGCTCTCCTAGCTCGTAGTGAGGTCCTCCTAATCGATATTCCATCACGGCGGCCACTCTCAACAGAGACGAGCCATCTTCGCAGGAGATATATAGTCCAAAAAAAGTGTCTGTACAAATAGAGGTGCATTCTCTGTTCCTTCACTCGCCTAGTGACGTCATCCATGGGACGGTTAGCCGAAATGACCTGAATGATCAGACACAGGGCTTTCTAAAGCACAGAGGATCTGGATATGTTTCATATTGCCAACAACATTTAAAGTATTTGGCATTTTTAAGGAAAATTAAAGAAAATATAAAGTCACAGATTTAAGCATTGGCCACAGCCAACGTTCCTTAACTTTAACGATTGTTAGACCACCAGGTGTTGATCGCGAAGTTTGGGGTCGATTCCCAATGGGAGCAGAAGTTTTACTGCCTGGTTTGATTGGTGGTAGGGTTTCAGCCCGGCTGGCTATCTTATCATCATCACAGCTCATATACTTCCCCACCGAAGGGCACGAGCCTACCCTAACTTATGTTAGGGCGATTAGGCCTTAGTCAAACTACGCTGGTCGAGTACGAATTGGCTGGCTATCTACCACCGTCTTATCTAAATATGCCACCATAATAACAATTTTATAGCATTGTCGTGTTCCGATAATTAGAAGTAAGACAGCTAGTTCCCTAATTGTTAAGGAGTCCAGGTGAAGCTCGCTTCCACTTTCGGCCTTCATCACTTACTATTAGTTAAGATGAAAGCCGAGAGCTTCCTTGTAGTATTTAATAAAAATCGAGTTCCACAGCGATACTAAGGATTGAAAACGTAGTTCAGCGTGTTATGATAAGAGTAACGGTCCCTTTAAATTTTAATAATACGGGGACAGCATGTGACCTTTAGGCATGTGTCTGGCTGTAAACATGGAAAATCTTGAAATTCCTTCCTTTTTAGTCACCCGTGGGTCCTGATTTATTTATTTATTTATTACAAGGTATAAAACAGGTTACAGGCATTTGAGTAATAAATAAAATATCATGAGCCCTGATAACAAAGTTGAAACGCTATACATTCTGACTTAACCATTATTATGCAGCAAAAGATTACAGCGAAGTTTGCTTAACACCGCTGCTTAACTGTGCTCATCAACAAACCCCGCAACAGAAGAAATGGTCACAGACAGATACAAACCATCATTGACATGAACTGGTTCAGCATTCGAGCTGAGTCGCGTTGAGTAAATCAAACGGAAAACAAAACACGACCGCATGATCCCACCAGTGATGGAGGGGGGAAATCCATCCATAAATCCGACACCTAAGGAAAATCCAAAAATTTATTGCGACACCGAATCCATCCTAAAATCCGCACGGCTCCTTTTTACAAGGAAATGACGTAAGATAATTCCTGCCGAACAATATATTATAATGCGTCGCGGGACATGTCACAGGGCTATTTATTTCCAGGAATGGGTTGCGGGGGCCCGCTGCATTAATATGGCGGTCAGCAGAGCGTGCCTGAGGAGGGATATCGAGGGTCCAATGAGTGGTTCGACATTGAAAAATGATGCGAGCAGGTGCGACGCGATAGATAAGAAATATGAACTGATGGCACAACATCTTGGCTCGTCAAATTTGCTCAGAGGCCAATGATCGCTTATAGCACTATTTTTTGTATCGTTCGTCAATGGAGTAGTAGAATGTAGCTCAAATAAGAATTATGTATGTATATGTGTTAGCGTTGTGTCCGGAACCCTTCTTTTAGTTGAAATGTAGGCGTATAACATATCTATAGTAAAATATATATCTTTGGCTAGTATACTCAAAAGAGCGCCCCTTTGTGTTCGTCAGAAAAAAACGATTACCTCATATTGCAAGACGTCTAAAAACTATGAAAGTTTTTTTACTACCCACCTACCTGTCATGATGAATTAATGTGCAGTAATGTGGACTGATATTATTTCACTAGCTGTGCTCGCGACTTCGTTCGCGTGGATATATGGTCGTAGCGTGATGTTATATCGCCTATAGCCTTCCTCAATAAATGAACTATCAAACAAAAAAGGAATTATTCAATTTGAATTAGTAGCTCCTGAGTATAGCCGCTTAGCGCGTTTAAAACCAAGTACACAAACAAACAAAAAAACAGCTTTACAATGCATGTAACATTTCATCAGTCTGTACGCGGTTTAACATTAATTTTTCACTGCAAAACTTTTTCACTGTTCATCCTTTTCAGCTCCTAAAGATCGTCTGGAGGAGACCCCTATATAATCCGCCATAATGATATAAACCCAATATATTGAGAGAAGTCTGACATTTGTAAATACGCTCCGATTTGAGTGTGTATATGTTATTTTATATCTGTGTTTTGTTTTGTTTCGTTTGTACCATTAAGAAATAGAAGAAAATAAATAGAAATGAAATAGAAGGGCGAGCGTGGGTGACTCGGCACTGGCCTCTAATCGAGGGTTCGATTCTGCCATATATACACCAATATGTTTTTCGTTTCTCGAATTTCATATGTACATTTGTCCGACGCTCCTACGGTGAAGGCAAACATCGTAAGCAACCAGCATACCTACATCTAAGAAGAAATTCCAAGGTGTGTGTGAAGTCGACCAATCCAAAAAAGGCACTTATTTTACTTGTTGACCTTGACATTAGTGGATAAGCTTTGTAAAATGAGTGACTTATTATTTTAAACTTACCGTTCTGTTTCCTATGTGCTTAGCCCTACACCTCAACACTGCAGCTTGGCCAACCACCGCCGTGACGTTCCTTGGGGAGACGTCGTCGAAGTAGGGCCGCTCTGGACGGATCCCATCGCCCGCGCTCGCGCCTGGCAGGCCGCCGGGTCCTGAAACAAGGATTTAAAACATCAACTTCAAGTGATTTCCTAATTTAGTTTTGATCAAATCAGTACTTGATTTCCTTTCAACTTTTGCCAACGGTATAAAAAAGCTAAGTTTTGCCTTAACTTCAAATGATTTTCCAATTTAGTTTTGATCAAATCAGTACTTGATTTCCTTTGCATTTGAAAACTTTTGCCAATGTTATATAAAAAAGCAAAGTTTTACCTTAACTTCAAATGATTTCCTAATTTAGTTTTGATCAAATCAGTACTTGATTTCCTTTGCATTTGACAACTTTTGCCAATGTTATATAAAAAAGCAAAGTTTTGCCTTAACTTCAAATGATTTCCTAATTTAGTTTTGATCAAATCAGTACTTGATTTCCTTTGCATTTGACAACTTTTGCCAATGTTATATAAAAAAGCAAAGTTTTGCCTTAACTTCAAATGATTTCCTAATTTAGTTTTGATCAAATCAGTAGGTACTTTGATTTCCTTTGCATTTGACAACTTTTGCCAATCATATAAAAAAGCAAAGTTTTGCCTTAACTTCAAATGATTTCCTAATTTAGTTTTGATCAAATCAGTACTTGATTTCCTTTGCATTTGACAACTTTTGCCAATGTTATATAAAAAAGCAAAGTTTTGCCTTAACTTCAAATGATTTCCTAATTTAGTTTTGATCAAATCAGTAGGTGCTTTGATTTCCTTTGCATTTGACAACTTTTGCCAATCATATAAAAAAGCTAAGTTTTGCCTTAACTTCAAATGATTTCCTAATTTAGTTTTGATCAAATCAGTACTTGATTTCCTTTGCATTTTACAACTTTTGCCAATGGTATAAAAAAACTAAGTTTTGCTTTGGGCTGTGATTTCTTCTGCCCCGCCGATTTTCAGTCACAGCTGCTGTATTCTGACCATTACAAATTCACAGCATGAGTGCGGAACATTGTGAAATTCCTATAATTCCTATATTTCACTGTAAGACTTATTGAATATGCGAGTTTCCAAGTATCCCGTGTGTATTTGTGTGTTGTATTTTAGGACGTATTGTTGTTTACGTGAATGACGTTGAAAAGGTTCTCGAAGATTCTGGCGAAATCGCGTAGCCTCTAGAATAGTCCGGAAAGGCGTCGAACGTTCTAGAGAGTTCCCGAGCCCACTGAAAAGTTATGGAAAGTATAGAACGTTCTGGAACTTTACGAACCTATACCGAAAGTTCTGGAAGGCCGCGCTACACGTTTTGAGTAACGCGACGGCCGTATATAAAACCGTGCGCGTGAACGCCTACACAGAGTCGACTCGAAGCGATCAACGCGGTAACTACAAGTGATAAGAAGTGCGATTTACTGCGATCTAAAGAGTGTACAGTGAAGAAGTAGTGTTGTGTGCTCTGCTGAGTTGTTGTGTTTGTTGTTAAGATCGTAATAAAAGTTTTCTTTTGTAGATGTTGGCATTTTTATTACTCCCTCGTCCGTAAGAATATGCAACTTTCATTTTCAATGAATTCAATGCTTTGTTTAGCATATACGAGTACATAGGTGGTCTGTCAAACTTGTGTTTTGAAGACTGCTTCAGTCTCAGTCAGATCATTAACAGAAGGATTCTAACTAAGCCAAAACTTCAAGTCTAATTCATCGTCCTACCGTCTACCGTCCTACCGGCTACCGTCGTGTCATAAATATGAGAGTGTTGATTGATGTAAAACACTTCTGACGATTGACAAGCTCCGGTATTAAAAGAAAAAAACATTTCAACTTCCGACTACATATTTATTTGAACGCGACGCAATATCGTAGTCTGAATTCAAATTGAGGTAGCTCAAATATTGACACGCGCCGGCTGAAAACCTTCGTGTCATCAGAATTTGTTCTCAATCACCTATTTGCCCGATGAGCGGGACAGATGATCCAACAAATTCATAAGTCAAACAAGGACAGAAGCCTGTTGGCAATCTTGTTAAGGTGGATTGTTTGCGTTGGAGACGCCCCTAGACTCACATGTAATATTAAGCAAACACGCTGGAACTATTTAAGTTGATGAAAACACGCAAAGTAAATAGCTTAAGTTTGACTTAGACGTGCCTACGTGAATTAATTTTCGAGTAGGCTTGGGTCCGCTATAGCGAATGTGAAGGTTTGTCTGTTAGTTTCTCCAAGGCACGGTGGAGTGGAGGGAATAATTAAAGTTTTTAAGCGAAAATATCTTTATTAATTTAAGCATGCATATAATTATGAAGGTTTTTAGCGTATTTTTCACTGTTTTATACAACAATATTGTCTGCTTGTCTGAAAGTACTACAAAAAAAAAGTCAAAGTGAGTGAATCAAAGTAAAAAAATGCGAATATCAAATTTGAAATCTTTTTTTTATACAACAGGGTTGGCACACAAACAAAATCCACCTCATGGTAAGTGACACCCATATTATGAGAACATGACATGTGGTCAAGGTTCTCATTACTAAGGCACACGAGACAAAAAAAAAACAGACAAATTTAACTCTTTTACTTGTATTTGCACAAGTTATGGTTGAAATTAACTACACAAATCTAGGCACACGATTGATGTATTACCTTTGAATGTATTTCCTTTAGAGGCATGATGAATGCCTGTAATGGTAAACAAATATTTAGCTTTGAATTAATTGTGACCTTAGTTGGTTATCTATGAGCATGTCAATATAACTCAACAACACAGAAAATCGGTAAAACCCACATAAAAATACTATTTTTTCCACTTCAAAGTCAAGAATCTCCTGTAAACACTTAGAAATTACCGCAAATAGAACTTTCATCTGACAACAATAAAATAATTGTTTTAGTCAGGCAGAATTCTCAACGTAACAAAGCACAAGAATTGTTTCTGTGCAACCTATGGCGGACGTCATAACTTATAAGTCGCTGTTAGCGCTGCATCTGGCTTTACGCTGCGCCACATAACTCACTTTATAAGCCCTCTAAATTTTTCACACTAATCCGCAGCTTAAAACTTAATGCTGGATCTCAGGGCCGCGAAGTAGGGATTCCAGGCGATTAAAATCATTGGGACAGAAAAGAGAATTTACTACAAATAATTAAGCTGGGCCTCTTGACTAATTCCCTTTTAGCTTTATTAAGGATGACACGAAAATGTTTTCTTTTAAGCGATGTTGTTATATTTTCGATTTTGATAAAGTACAACCCTACTAATGTTATAAATGTGGAAGTCTGTCTGCCTGTTACGTTCTTATGCCTACGTTATAAAAACAAATTTTAATGACATATAGATTGCACAGAGATAGTTTGAGGCCTTAGGAAGGATATAGGCTACATTTTATTTTTATCTCATTACTAGGAAACGTTGTATGTTATAAAGCCCTTCCTTTTATGTTATAGAACTTGACTTCCTAAGAATCATAACAGCAATAGTGATAGGTACTTTAAACGATTTATTCAGAAAAGGGTTATATTTTGACTTGTAATTAACAAGTTTTCTTAAGGCATGAGATTTTATTGGGATTTTTTAAGCTTTTCTTTAGAAATGCCTTGTATAAACTGCCTCTCTCCAAAATGCAAGATAGAGGCGAAATGTAAATATAAAAAGAACAGCACGGCGTCATTATTGGAAAATCCCGCGTTCGCCCCGGAAGCTGACATCACGCGCCGAACCGGAAATAGGAACGAAGCCTTGCCCGCCCTCTTATAAAGGAAACACAAGAGAGCATATAAAGTGTAGCTGGGCCACTAAATCCGCGACGATGTGCACTTGCACTTGGCACTTGTGCTAATTAACACTTTGAAGTTATTGGTATACCTATACATAATTTATATAATAAATGATTGATTATCTTACTACTTAACGTTGTGTAACAGTTGACTAAGGTTAGTTGTGCTTTAAACACGATGTTGTTTCGTTTATATAAATAAATATGGATGAAGTCAGTGTCAGATTTAAAATATGACTAACTTAAGACAATGATTTGCAGTAAACCCGTTATATTTTGCGATGTGGTGTAATGAACCCCCTATTTGAAATGATGCTCGATGATTTTGTGACGACTATTACGTATCTTTTCTCCATTTTCTTCCATTTCTTTGTTTGATTGTTGAGTTTAAAGTTTAAAGAACGCATACCTCAATAAACGATAGCAACGCTTATCCTTCAGGTGGATTAATTAGATAGATAGATAGATAGATAACTTTATTTGGTCTACAGACACACATACATAATAAATATGGCAAAAAAAAAAACAGAGACAAAAAGGACAAAAAACCTTAAGAAATAAAAATAAAAATAAAGAACTACTAATCAAATAATGCAGATCTGTCCGCCACACAAAAAAAAAATATTATTATGTATGTGTGCTGCAGCAGCACAAAAAGGCCATAGCTCAGCGTCATATTCGCTCGTTGAGCAAATCGCTGGTTTTCAGCTACAACCTAGGAGGATGACTACGGCTACGACACTCAGTTGGAGTGCTTTAAAAACTAAATCGGGAAAATGAAATGAAATTTACGAGCTAACAATCAGTATGACGTGTAATTAATTATGTCACCTTACTTTTGCTTCTGTAAATTAAATGTAATCAAGTACATAAAAAATTATAATAGTGTAATAATAATAATAAAATAATGATAATAAATAGTGCATTCTTCAGCCCTTATAACCTAAGCAAGACATTTTGTTATTCCCTTTTTTTGATAGTCTAACAATAAATCTTTTATTCTGTCCTTAAATATCTGTTTGCATTTTTGGCTTCTTATAGGCGGAGGGATATTATTCCAGCATTTAGTTGCATGGTAGCGAAAGCTGCCGGTAAATGCTGTCGTCCGATGGGGCTGTACGCTTAGGGGGGGTCTTACTAATCTGGGTTCATAACGATTATTTGTGCTATGATGGAGAAACTTTAGTTTAGAGAAAAGATAGTCCGGTTTTTTGAATTTCATAATGTCAAACATTAATGACGCCATATGCAGTTGTCTTCGTGCTTCCACGTTGAGAATACATGCATTATTTAAGAAAGGTGTAATGTGACTTCTCGGTGGTATATCAAAGATAAATCTACAACATGCATTTTGTACCCGCTGAACTAACCGGCTAGTTTTGTAAAGAAGGCGGGGCCCATAAACAAGGTCCCCATAATTGAGTCTTGACAGTATTAGAGATTCACATAGCTTGATCCGCACCTTCTCTGACAGTAGATTTCTTATTTTATACAGAACTTTTAGTCTGTAAAAACAACTTCTAACTAAGGTCTCTACGTGGCTTTGAAATCGCAGTTGGTTATCCAAGAGTACACCTAAGTTTTTTGCCTCATCTACCTGTTCGACAGTTTGTTGTTTAATAACAACTACTGGATTTGTGTTTTTAATTTTCACAATTTGAGATTTCGAACCCAGGACCATGAATTTTGATTTATTCGGATTAAGAACCAATGAATTTCTAATCGACCATTCCGCAATACCATTCAAATCATCATTCAATAGCTGTAAAGCATCTCTGATTTTGTTAGGTGCTTCGGAAATATAAATCTGAACATCGTCAGCATATATATGTATATTAGAATGATGTATTTCCTTAACAATGTCAGCACTATATATAATAAAAAGCAGGGGCCCTAAGATGGACCCCTGAGGGACACCACGCTTAATCAGTTTAGGACTGGAGATTACGCTTGAACCATCACGTCTCTTGATTTTAACAGACTGATATCTGCCACTTAAATAACTTTTAAACCATTGAACAGTCTGTGCATCAAGGCCATAATAAGTTAATTTCGATAGCATCAGAGGCACATCAATGCGATCAAATGCACGAGAAAAGTCAAGAAGTGTAAGAATCGTACCGCATCCAGTGTCCTGGGCTTTGATTATATTATCTGTCACATCCAGTAGAGCAGTAACAGTACCACGACCCCTACGGAAGCCTGACTGATGGGAGGGAAGTATACTATTATCCTCTATGTGTTTTACGAGCTGATGATATATAGCTTTCTCTAATATCTTTGATAAAAACGGCAATATGCTTATTGGTCTTAAATCTTTCATTTCACGAGGAATATCTACTTTAGATAACGGAGTGACAACAGCAATCTTCCAACAATTGGGAACCATACCCGAGGTAATTGATTTATTTACAATTGCCGTGATGATGTGAAGCGTATTTGGCAGCGTGAGTATAATCATGTCTCTACTAATATTGTCACATCCCATTGAGTTTGATTTAATAGACGTAATATACTTCGAGACAGTAGCTTCAGTGACCGGTCTTAATGACAGCTGGTTAGTTCCAGAAGTAGTAGTTTCAAACTTCGTTTTCTCTGATGTAGTAGCATAAACGTCATTGTCCGGGAGATTTAAAAAATGGTCATTAATCTGATCAGGGTCATTAAAGTAGTCTGGTAAGTGGTCAGATTTACTCGGGTCAGTTAATATTTTCGGGTCAGGTCAGTTAATTAGACAAATTAGTAAATTTTATTATAGAAAACACTCGAATAGTTTTTGTTTTTTTTATGATCAAAAACTTGAAAAGATACATTAAATATGAAATGTCTTATGATGTCATAATTTCGCACATTTTATGCTAAGTTATATAAACATAGCCATCTTCCACCTACTAACTTTAATTTGTTTTAACACAGTAGCTTATTTATCAACAAGGCAAAACATACATGCTTGTCTGATATTTCATTATTTAACTGGCGGTCCAATTATATATTTACTTTTCATTATGATACTAACCTTCGAAATTGAAATTCGAATATTCATTTTTTATTTAAAAAAAAAACGTCGCCCCACTTTAGGATTTTCTCCTGTGTCGTGGGTGCAGTTACAAAGATAGAATATCACATGCACATACGCCCAGACCGGAACAAATTTCTGTAGGTCAAACAAAATATTTGTCCCGTACGGGAATCGAACCCGCGACCCGTTGCGCAGTAGGCGATCACTCGGGCTCTGCGCTAATCGTGTCGTCTTTCATTATTAAGTGTTTTAATAAAATCATAATTATAAATATTATGTAGGTATCTAGAAATGTCTATAAGATATATTTGTTAAAAAAATTGTTATTCCTATTTTGGATTGAAGTTTAATAGCATACGGTATTATATTTCTTTATTTTACATCATGGTGAGTGCCGACGCGGCGATGATCATCATCGCACCTAATAGAGGCGATGATTATTATTAGTCGAAATTTTCTATAATTTGAGCGATTTTGAGTGGTGAATATTGTTACAACAGTAAAAATAACAGTATAATATACTGTTATTATATAGATTTCCAAGAACACTACACAGCATGCACCGCCTGGGGCGTATATCGCATGATTTTCGTGGCCACACCGAGGCCAAGTCTCGGGTGCAGCGGGCAAATGAAAACGACAGCGATGAACTTCTTTTGTGGCCGCGCGACTGTCTTTTGTCTCGTCGACGTGTCGTCTGCGGCCGTCGCGGAGAATCGATGTTTGTGTCTCTGATTACGTTCCAAATTAGATTTCTTTGTGTGGCTTAGGCGCGTTTCGTGTTTGCTGGCTCGAGCCTTCCTCGCTCGGGATTCGTGGCTCCGGCAAATAGGTCATTAATTTTGCTATTGTGTTCATTATGGCGATGGGTCTAATTAAATATTTGCTTCATTCGGTATCTCATCTTAACCTAAAACGACGCGAGTTGATATTATTTACATGTTGTTTCCCCTATATCAGTCGTATTTGATTGAAATTTGTTATTTTATTGATAAAAAGTCTAGGCAAAGCACAGCTGTATAATAAATTGCCTAAAGAGATTAAGGAAGCTAAGAATATGTTAACATTTAAAAAGATGGTTAGAAATTACCTACTTGCTGAGTTGTAAATAATAGTATAACTACTTATAAAATAAATATTTTAATAAAAAAGAAACGGTTATAAATAAAAAAAAATAATAGATTTTATTAAAATAATAATTATTTTTGCTTAAAATGTTAAAGAAATAAACATAAAAAACAAAAATGTTAATAAAACTTGGCTTGTAATAACCAATGCCGCATCCAGTTGACTAACTTTGGATCCGTGTCTCTTGTGGTCGCCCGCTTTGTCTAATTGTTTTTGTTACCTGTGTGTCTGTGTTTATTGTACGTTAACTGGTCATGTTATAGTTGTTTCAAACGTACCCTCATTTTAAAATCAATTTAAAAATAAATTATTGTTTTGTAACTTAGTATCTAAATTACCTGGCACGCTGATTTTTGTGATTATAGTATGTTGTTTCGAAGTATTTGTCATGTAAGTGAATTATAAAATTCTTATGAGAATAAATATCTTAAACCATATATGTTAATCCCTGTCGTAATCCGTTTACTTACAAAATTTCATTAAAATCCATTTAGTGGTTTTTGCTTGAAAGAGTAACAAACTTTCGCGTTTATAAGTAAACCTTTGTGGTCCAGTTGTTACCACTCAGCATTGATTGGTCTTGGGATAGATTCCTTTTCTTCTCGGTTTGATTGATGGCAGAACTTTATAGCCAGAATGGCTAGCTACCACCGCCTTAACTAAATTTATCGTCATAACAACAATGTCAGTAGCATTGTTGTGCTCCCACAAAAGCTTAGGATATCGAGCTTCTGAATTGTTGAGAAGTCAAGGTGTAGCTCGCTTCCACCTTCAGCCTTATCTTCACTTACCTTCAGGTGTAATGAAGGCATAGAGTTACCATGTTGTGTGAAAAAAATATAAACATACCTACGACCTTGCATGTGCATTTTATAGAGTGTCTGCTAACCCCCAATATGATGGTGATGTTAATCCATACTAATATTTTAAATGGGAAAGTTTATGTGTGTGTCTGTTTGTTTGTCCATCTTTCACGGCAAAACGGAGCCGAATTGACATGATTTTTTAATTGGAGATAGTTGAAGGGATGGAGAGTGACATAGGATACCTTTTGTGTCTTTCTAACCCCCCACTTCCCTAAAATGGGGGGTGAAAGTTTGTATGGAGCATTCCGCAATTTTCAAGGTAGAAAGCTAAAAATTGGTATGCGAACTATTTGTGACTATCAAAAAAATCGTGCATCATTTTTTTTCTGGAAATCTGCCCCCAACCCCTTAAAAGAGGGAGTGAAATTTTTTAAGAGACTTCGCAGTTTTCAGGGTAGGAAGCTAAAAATCGGTACACAGACTCTTTGTTACCAACGAAAAATACCTGCCTTATTTTTTTGGAAATCTTCCGTGTTACCCCGAAGTTATCGCGAGAGAAGCCGCGGACAAAAACTAGTTATTAAATATTACTACACATCTTTGGAATGACCCCATCCCGCGAAAAGTTAATGTTAAAATTATCGCATTCAAGGTACTTTGTCTCGCGGCATCGTACGAAGGGTGGTCTCTAATTTTCTTTAATTACCCCAACAACGAACAATTCTCTGTTAAGATGATTTAATACGACACGCTATTTATCCCAGGGGATACTGACCGCTGTGATACTTCAGTAGTAATCTTTTAGCACACTCTACTTTCGCGTTCATAATGTTGAATTATAAATGCTTTAGTTTGTTAAGGATATGAACTACTTGAGTTTCAGATGTTATCCATGAGTCTTTTTCGCATTTTGTAAAAACAGAATTTTGCAGGATTACTATTGGTTCCTTCTCTGATCGCCGCATCTTATTCGGTTTTCAAAATATTAACAAACAATTTTCTTCTAACATCAGCCATCAAAGGGCAATGTCCATTGCTAGAGGGAAAATGATTTGCAAATGAATTATCTTATTATTTTAGCAAATTTATACCTACTCAAATAGAATTGTATTAAACAACACTTTTGTGATCTATTTTATTTATGGGATCAATAGTATGACATCTTCCAGCGTAGCGCATGGTATTCTATCCAATAATAATTGCTAGTGTGCGAGAGATCTAAATAATGCGGTCTGTTATGTGGAAATAAATAAAGTTATAATATTTTTCAGTTTAAATCAGTAATACAATAAAAGGTACGAATTAAAGTAAATATGAACTGTTACTGACTATGATTTTAGTATTTTTGACATATGGCAACACTTATAGGAAAACGAGAAAAAAAATGTCTCATGTCTTGTCAATTTGTTATTCGCTTTGTGAAACGTGATTGTGAAACGCCGACTTTGTTTATTGATAATGGACCCCGATAATTTTCTTTCCCACGACCTTCGCAATCCCACGGACATCGATTCTCGCTCTCATACTGACTCTGGCTCAGCTAAAGACACCGAACGGAAGATTGTTTGTGATACACTTTACAAAATTGGTAAGCGCTAGAAAAATCTATTTAAACACTTTGATACTAAATCACGCTCAAATTCCTTTATATGAGGCTACGAACTAATTAATTCTTGTTAAAATTTAGTTGTGAATGAGTGTTCATCATTAGCCAAAGTCTCATACAAAATGAACAATCCCCTTTAAGGTCAATTCTTGGCATACGTTTCATGAAAACTAAGAAAAACGTACGTTTCAATTTTGACAAATTGCCTGATTTTTGCTCGTATCATTGTCTTTTAGTTTACCACCCAGAATCTTATTTGAGTGAAGTGCGGGGCTCTTTACACGGAACAGTTTTAATCGACACGAGTAAAATTGTTTACGTAAAAAATTCTTTCCACAAATCACACGTGTATGTTTAGGCATTTTAAGTTACAGACAAAGTATGTGCAGACAATGTTGTATATACCTAAACCAAACTTCTTAACTCTAGCTGGCTTCCTCGTAAACGCAAGAAAATTTCAATAATAAAATATTAAAGGCGAGAAAAAAGCTCAGGCACGCTCACTAAGAGCTTTTCAAAACAACAGCCCCTAACGACCCATAAATATGTAACAAAACAACATTCGATGCATTTGTATTGCTTGAATACTGAGAAATGATAACGATGGCAGCGCCAGGGACTATATTTTTGAATCAGTCTTCGGGTGTTGAGCGCATTCCGAAAGTCGTCTTCTACTGATTTTCGAAAATCGAAATAATATTGATTTTTGACATCATCATTACAGCTCATATACGTCCCCACCGAGGGGTCTACGAGGGGCCTACGTACATGTTAGGGTGTTGAGGCCTTTGTCCTCATCTCAGAGTAAGTCAAATGGCCCTGTGCGGATTGGTCGACTTCACATACACCTTTGAATTTCTTCGCAGATGTATTGCCTCACGATGTTTTTTTTCAACGCAGTAGTGTCAGATAAATGTACATATGAAATTTGGAAAACGAAAAACACATTGGTACATGGCGTTCCCAGACCCCCAGACCCCAGACGCTCCTTTACTTTACTTGCATCAAAAACGAAACAAAAGCCAATAGTAATCGAATACAAACTATTATATTACTAAAGGCAACAATTTTCGAACAGGTGTAAAGTCAACTTGTTTTTCAATTTTTATTAATCTTGTATTTGCATTCTTGTATCTTGTATTTGCATATTCACCGGAGGGAAACTCTGTACCAGGGTGGCCTGCTTGGGTACCTCCGTCTTACCTATTTCTGCCACAAAGCAGCAATGCTTGCATTGCTGTGTTCCGGTTTGAAGGGTAAGATATGGCAGTGAAATTACTGGGTACCGTGACTTTACATCTTCACAAGCTGGCAGTTCACACTGTGGTTCTTGTGGGGGTTGCAGATTTGCTGCGAATCTCACAAGAGCCACATGTACTATAGGTAACTGTTACCACTCACCATCAGGTGGATAGTGTGCTTGTTTACTAGCTTTGTTGTATAAAATAATAATATCATGGTTGGGGTGTGTGTATATAGAAGTATTAAATAATGAATTGTTGAATATCTTAGTTAATTAAGTTAGATTTTTGTGTTCCGTTTGACATCAATAAGTGCCCGTAAAAGTCTATAGTATTGAATAAAGTTTTTTGAGTTTGGGTTTCTCGACGAGCGCACAACGCCATACGAATGATTAAAAAAATAGTTCCAAGGGGCTGATTTTTATGCAATTGAAAAAAGATCGAATTTTTTCTTGAGCTGTAGTCAAGCTCATCCAATCAGAGCACTGGAGCTCCACCGTTATTTGAAGGAACGTCACTTGACTTGTCTTGAGCAGTAGGATCGGTTTCCGACTTCTTTATTTTTCTACTAAATAATTATTTATATTAGATGAAAAACCGACCAATAAAATAATTTTAATTTGAATAAATAAGTATTTTTAAGTGTTTATTCAGACAAAAAATACACACACAGTATGCAATATTATTAAAAACAATGAAAAAGAAATAAAAACCATGCATCACTATTCCTGAGCACTCGAAATAATATAAGCGACTTTCCACAAAGAAATGGCGAAGCTCGAAAAAATTCGAATGCGAACTATTCTACGAATACTACAAGAATCGTCACCCGATCGCAAACAACAGTGTATCGTTCCGACGAGTTTACGAGGTAAAGGATTTAACTTAAAAAGACAGAAATAAATCAACCCTCCGCAACTGGTGTGCGTGCATATATGAATCTTTATACAATTCCACTAATCTGGTAGACAGATAGATATTTAAAAACAATCTATTATAAAATATAACAACGATGAGACTGCGTATTTGTTTTGCGTACCTAATCTGTATATATAAACTAGTCTGTATATATAAACATCGACCGTTATTGACATATCTATTAACACACTATACACATTATAATAAAATAAAATAAAAAACACAGCTCAAATAAATGAACAGAGTGCGCTAAAATTTGGCAGGCAGATAGTTATTATGACGTAAACAATCGCTAAGAAAGAAATTTGAAAAATTCCTCCCCTATAGGGATGAAACGGGAGTCTAAAATTTGTATGGATAAAATTATAGCAGTTCTATAGAGCGAACAACGTTATCCCGAATTTATCGCGAGCGAAGAAGCGGGCAAAAACTAGTTTAAATATAATCTTCAGTAAAAGAACAGAAATAATATCAGATAAAAAATATTTTACAAAAAATAAAAACCGAGTTCAAAAACACTGAAAAGTTAAAAATAATATGAGAAACAGACAACATCACACTTCTATATTGAAGTCGGTGCCAAACGATGATCTCCTAGGAAGTCTTAAAATGACTTCAATATAGAAGTGTAATGTTGTCTGTAACTATTCTTATATTATTTTTAACTTTTCAGTGTTTTTGAAGTCAGTTTTAATTTTTTGTAAAATATTTTTTATTTTTAACTTTTTAGTGAATTCGATTTTCATAGGATCCCATCAACAGATCCTGACTTTCAAAAAAAACATACGCATCGAATTGAGAACCTCCTCCTTTTTTGAAGTCGGTTAAAAATCACAGCTAATACAAAGCCAAAACAAAATTTGAAATTATAACCCATGTCTCAGTACATGCCGCATTTAAGGCGATACCGCGAATGGCTCAATATATCAGTTTTGGTTCCTTAGATCTTACTCAGTTACTTGGATAACTGTGGTAATTCTAGAGCTAATACATACAATCAGAACTCTGACCAGTGATGGGACGAGTGCTTTTATTAGATCAAAACCAATAACGCGAACGCACACGACCGACTATCGGTGACCGATTTTTTGACGGTCCAAAATGAAACGTATAAAGTTCTACGTTGCAACACACACGAACCACAAATAGTCGGTCAAAAAAATATCGGTGTATCCCAGCCGACCCGATTATCGGTGAAAAATGAAACTTTCCTTAATTATGTATACGTTACCGCACAAGAAATCGGTCATACAATCGGTGACCGATTGTCAGTCGTGTGCGCTTGCGCTAATTTAAGAAATCTGTAAAAAAAACTAAATTGCACATTGGTGCGTACTTCCCTACCTACATTGAATAAATTTTACTTTGGCTTAACAAATTACAAAAGAGACCAATGCAGTTGATATTTTGTCCGGACTGGGAAGAGCTCGGTGGCCCAGTGGTTAAGGAGTCAACATGGCATGTGATGGTATGTTGAAGACGCGCCTGAGATGAACAGACCACATAATAGGAGATGTCGGTACCTAGTGAAATAATAAATTAGATGTTACTCTATGACACCCACCCACCCAGCTTTAGTCATCCCGTGACCACGAACTCTCAAAGGCGTTCGAAACGTCGTCATTCGGGCTAAATAAGAAAAATTAAATGGTTAAGTCCAATATACGCTATTAAATTCATAAAAGTGTATGTAATAGGTACTCCCGCAAATAAAAGGCAGAATTTATTATTTTCCCATTTAACTTGGTTATTTCCATATGCCAGGTAAGTCACTAAACAATTAATGCCAGTCACATTAAATATTTGTACGAAAAATATTGGCATAAAATATACCAAGAATTTTTTCGATCTCGTCTTCATCGCCTTTGGTGAGATTGTAAATTTGTATTCAGTAATTGTATTCAAAATTAGTTTTTTCCCTCGATCCAAGATTCAATTTTACGAATGGGATGGGAAAATGTTTTTTTTTTGTACATAAGTTATGTTGAAGAAAATACTAGACACTTCCATGAATAATATAACAGACTTTCAGACGTAGATGGTCTGTTTTATAAGATTTCAGTCATACGTATAATAATAATTGAAACTACTTTTAACAATAAAAAGATAATATTGATGTCATCTGAGAGACACATCTTTACAGTTCTAGTGATGTGCTAGAAATTTACTTTAATACTGTAGTGGTAATCCTGTAGTAAGCTGTAAACTACTAAACCGGTGTGTGTCGAATTTAAACTGACGACGCTTTAAGGTGATTAGCAGTGTCTGTAAGAATACCACATCAGTTGCAAAGGGTTAAAGCTATATTTTGTACAGTTTTTATATTACCCCATAAAAGTGTCTAAGTATTAAACTATGTATATTGGATGGTGAGAATCTGCTAAAGAATTTTTAATACTTTGAGTAGGAAAGCTCTATCACGACAATCCAAAACGATAGGTTGATGTAAAAATAGTTAGCTTTTCTCCCTTGCAGAGAGAAGGATTATAGCTCTCTTTCAAAATTGTTTTATTATTTTATCAATTAATTTAATCAAATATTAACGTTAAACACTTCAACTGTAAGCAAGTGCTCTTGACAGAACAATATCAGTCAGGATAGTACATGGATTTATTAATAGTAACGATTTATAAATTAATGAACATGGATTTATTAATGGACTTAGTAATAGTATTTATTGATAGTTTGATTGATAAGTCCATGGTATAAGTAGTACTAGATACAATATTTCCGATTGAATATTTTCAATCTAATATATGTATACATGGTTATGTTTTTATCACCCTGGAAAATTTTAGGGACGCTTCAGGACACATCCATTCTTATATAAAAAAAACGAAATAAACAATCTAAAAAAATATTTTAAAAATCTCTGAAAGTGCTGCTATCAACTAGTGCAGTATTTTTTGGATATTTTAGAAAATTAATATAAAATTAAATATGCGAGTTATTTTTTTTATTCATATTTAAATCATTATAATACCATGTCGTGAAGCGTCCCTTAAATTTTCTAGGATGATAAAAAAATAACCGTGTTTAACAATCTTGTGTCACAGTGTTTGTTATCGAGTTATCCTCCGAAACGGCTTGACCGATTTTATGATTATTTTGTTTATATTTGGTAGATCTGAGAAGAGGTCGTAGGCTATTTTATACTCCAGAGTTCCCTTATCACCTTATATAGGTGATAAGGGTAGATCTCTCCAGAAATTTTTGAGTGTTGGGTTTTATTAAAGCGAAACGTAGTTCGCTTGCACAGCTGGTAAAAGTATAAAATTCGTATCTTTAAATTTAATATCGATCTCTTAAGCCTTTATTTGTTTGAAGATAAACACTGTCAGGTTCTAAGCCGATACACTCAATGTAAGTGCGGTGGATTTCTGCAACGCGATTTAAAGTTAGTGTAATAATGCACTTAATACACTCAGCCTTTTCTAGCGTGCGAGCTTTCGGAGACTACTCTCCAATATTGCCTTGTTATTCCCAGTTTTCTAGGAGTTCACTGTTTAAATAGATTATATGGGGATATAACCGGACTATAAGATATTTTTTCATGAAATCCATGAAACGCATTTAATTCAACTTAAGTCTTATTGTAAATTCGGATATAAAAGAAGATGGTTTGGGTGGACATTAGAATTCGATTTGGCACACAGTAATTTTTTCTTCTGACAATGATCAACTTTACGTAGTGTATGAATAGTATTATTTAGTATGTAGTATATGTAGTTTATAGTCATTGATTTAATATAAAATAACAAAATATAATGATTGTTTATTTACCCGTCATAATAAGTTTTAAGTTAACTTTCCTCTAGCAGAGGTTGCCTGATAGAGATTGCCGCTTTGGCAATAAGGTCGCCTTTTGTTTAAATTGTCTCCTTTGAAATTATTGTAACATTTTTATTTTAGAAACAATAAAGATATTCATTCATTCATTCATTTTCATGCCCACAGTGTATTTGTAGCTGTCACTCTGTACCAGGGCTGTCTGCTTGGGTATCTCCGTTTTACCTATTTCTGCCGCAAAGCAGCAGTGCTTGCATTGCTGTGTTCCGATTTGAAGGGTAAGATATTATGGCAGTGGCAAATTACTGGGTACCGTGACTTTTACATCTGATGTCACAAGTTGGCAACGTACACTGTGGTTCTTGTGGGGGTTGCAGTCTTGCTGCGAATCTCACAGGAACCACAGTATTATAGGTGACTGTTACCACTTACCAAATTGGTTCTGTTACAGCTCAATACTCACAACAGTGTTCAAAGCATTTTTCAGATAGGCAGTCTAAAATATTAACCTTAATTTAAAACACAAGAAAAAAAATGAATAGATATCGGCATTCATCCATGTTAAACAAAGTATTCTTCAAAAAATTGAACTTTGAAACAGAAAAAAAAAATCAAAAACTAAGATTATACTCGTAAGTTTGATAATAAGTATTATGTGAACAAAATAAGGGTGTTTAGCGGCGCTCCATACGCTTTAATCGACAATAAAGGGAGGTGCCCTAAATTAGTAACGGGCGATACAGCCGCGCTCATAAAATTCAAATTTGTAGCTAATTTAACTCCAGCCTTTGTGCTTCAAATTGCTGTTTCTGAAGTAATATCTCGGTGAAAAAATTCATATCGCCCACTTCATACTCATAAATAATTGGGACCTCGGCCCTTCGCAGCCACTCGGACCTTTCGTATTCGCATAACGACAGGAAGTGACAAGTACCTACTATTTAAAAACATAAATTGTCGTATTCGAGTAGCAACAGGAAAGTGATAAGTACTATTTAAAAATATTAATTAGTGTCGTATACGAGTAGGAAAGTGATAAGTACTATTTAAAGAAATCACATTAAATCTAAAAAAGATATGTTAGAAGGCCTTTTTACTCGACTTCACAAAAAGCAGGAGGTTCCTAATTCGATGTATGATTTTTTATGTTTGTTACATAACTCTGTCATTTATATATACTCTTTATTGTATTAACGCAAGAAAAAAAAAGTTTGTTAAATAATATTGTATGCAAGAGCGGACTTATCTCTTACTTATTAATATATTTGGAAAAAACCTTTTTTTTTTGAGAGAGTATACTTCCCTCCCAGTTATTGTCATCAAAGTCAGGATCTGGTAATGGGTTGCCAGGAAAATCGAGAGAAACCCTTCAATTTTATAGTCACGTCCAACGAGTTCCATGTTTTTTTGAAGCTATTCGGGTATTTGTGTCTGGTTGTCATGAGCTGAGCTGATTATGAAATGATCCTTGACGTTAAAGAGTTAGAGCTTTATTTTTAAATACAATAGGCACGTTTTGACCCTCAGTTCGTATTCTTCTTTCAAGCCACTTTCATGAGCTGGTATTAAAATTGACTAAAAAGACAAAAATAAATTAACAAAAAAAAAATCGACTTCAGAAACACAAAAAAGTAAAATAATAGAAGTATACATCACATTTTTTATATGATGTCAGTGTCAGTGCCAAATTTTAACTCATCGCGATCTCCGACATCAAAATAAAATATTTTTTTTTCATGAAATATATTGTTTGGTTTTTAAACATCAAAAGGTAGAGTCATTGTTTTCAATCGTGTTTGACGTCAGTAAATTATTAACCTCTAAAGATTTCTGTTGAATAAAGGGTTTTGTTGAGTTATCGTAATAGCCATTTCATCACTGTGTCAATACTATCAAATATTGAATAATAATTTAAAAAAAACAAATGAATAGAGAGGGACAGTTCAATTTCAAATTTTTGTAATAATTTGCATAAAATTATCCTCTATCGTCCTTGCGGCTCCACTGAAAATCGCCGTCACAGTTCTCTGTGACTTAGAGCTGAGTGAAGTCGCTTTTGACCGCTTTTTTGTAAATGATTGCGTATTTCATTGCTTTTTTCTTGTATTATTTTGTTTATTTATGTTTTGGTTTTTTTGTCACCTGTTTATTTAGCGCCAAATAAATATTTTTTCTTTCTTTTTTAAAATTGAATATCTTAGTTATGTGTCTGAAATTTAGTACTCATTGAGATGAAAAGAATACTAAATGTCTTGATTTAAAAATTTATTCTATAAGTATGAATTGCATACTAGAACATAGTTCATCTAATTATTGGATTATTTTGAAATTCTCGTGTGTATACAACAGTACATAGAGCGTACAGAATAGTATGATGATTAAATAAACTGCTTTAAGTTATTTCCTGGCTATTTCATCATTAATTTTTGACCTTACCATGAACATATCTTGCATATTTAAGTTTTAATTTAGAGTAATATTAATGATTCTCAATCAATTATATACTAATATCAGCAAAAGTTAAAGCATTTCTACTGATAAAATAGAGCTGTTTAAGAAAATGCAGCATCTGGCAATACTTATTCAACACGTTGCCTCACACATTACACCCATTAACCGATAAAAAGCCATAGAAATCTATCCCATAAAACCAGGTCTTATCTGAAGCCCAATGAACGCGTAAAAAACACCACCGAATCAGACGGGTGGTTTCAAAATGTTACAAACGTGATGAGACTGCGAACTCTCTGCGCGTCGATTTCACACCTTATTGCTTCCGTAATAAGGTTTGGCATTTTTATTGAAAACAAAATCCGGCTTTCCTGCAACGGTCGGAGGCTTCCTGCTTTAGTTTTATGGTCGTTATTTGTTTTAGGGCGTGGGGTGCACGTTTTATTTCGTATTCTGTAATTAATCGGCTCAAAGTGAAGTGTCATGAGGAAGGAATAAAAGTAAAAATTTCGTAGTATACAAATGTTGATCCGTCTTTGTGTGATTGCACGGACATCCCTAGTATACCGAGATGTGGATTGAACTAGATAACGTCAAATACTCCATCTCTACTCAACCGAACGAGTCACTTTTTCTTTGCGAATGTTACGGCTAAACAGAACTTAAGTGGTAAAATTATTCCGGTTTCTTTTTTTTACCAGTATCTGTAAATCAATATGGTACAATTAGCGAATTCGATTGATGATTGGCAACAGTAGAGTGGAAACTTAATGAATCAGTTAATGAAAAGGAGTATCACTCTTCTTTGATACAAGCAAAGTACATACTTTTTTTATATTTATATTAGCTTCTATTGAGGCAGTAATTTTTTTTTTAGCTTTATATATTATAGATACACTCGGGTGCTCGCCCTATCAAATTGCTGAGACTGAACCACTGTCTTCCCAAACACAGGTTATACCTAGCTTGGAAGCCAGCGGGTCACTGCAAGAGAGCTTACAATACCTTAACATACTTGTAATTTTGTTATGTCTGTTATGTCCCAACGCTGTGTTTGTGAATAAATTATTATTTATTATTATACACTTAAACTGAATTTTTGTGAAGCAAAGTCGACGGCAAATAAATATATTAAAATCGAAATAATCAATGACAATTTCTAAAAGATTTCAATATTTAAATTTAACCTAATCATTAAAGTAAATTATTACTTTAATTATTTTCGATTAGTTTAAACATTATTCAGTTTCCATTCATTATTAGGTACTACTTATATTTAACTATTATTATAAAGTCATTGCTAGATAGTTCATTTCTTTTATTTCAACAGTTAGATCTTGTTAGTAAAAAATGTATTAATTTTGATTAGTATCTTAGTAAAGTTACTGATTGTAAGGACAGTCAATTACCGTTAAATCCTCCTCAAATTCTTTCCACCCGTTCTGTCTTTAGCAAGTCTTATAATAATTTTCCCTGTCACTTTTATGTTGCCAGTTAAAAAACAAAATGACAATTTCTTTCTCAATTCAACCATATTATTGCAAATCTAACTCAGGCCAAGGAAACCAGGACATGAAATACCTACAAAAAAGCGTGCCAATAATGTATGGTGGTGCTCTAAGATGACGGAAAAATCAAGGGGCGCCGCATTCAATATTGCACACTTATAATGTTTTTCTTTATACAATTTATTAAAAAAATCAATGAAAAGCATAGAAGTAAAATGCACTCACAAACAACGCTCACTGAATGATATTTTAGCACAACAACACTGTGCTTTGTAATGGCGGACTGGACGCAAATTTATTCGTGCCATAGGCATAGTTAATATACAGCGAGTCCATTTGTTTTCTTGGTCTGAAAAATCTCATAACCACAGATAAATCGACGCTCTATGTCATCCATGGATACAAAAGTTGCACCAAACACCTCATTATGAAACAAGCAGACAGCACCGCGTGCACTCTGCAGAAATACATTCAAGCAATACTCATTTCAAGTTAATAACGGCGACTCGAATAAGTTTCTCGCGCGAGGAAAAATGGCTTTTCAGAGTGCAAAGTCTTGGAGACGGATCACGGTATTATAGCACGTCTCCCAGACGTAGCTGGTCAAAGGTTGCCAGGGAATATTGCCGCGTTCATTTCAAACACTCCTCTTGGAGGGGAAAGGCAATTTTCTTGGCTGAAGTCGAGTTCGGAACGGATCGCGTAGGTACCGATCTGTGTGTGTTGAAATGCTAATACGGGTTCTGTTTTGATCTCCTTATTCAGCGTCTTCGCGATTATCTGGCGTGCCCTACTTTTTGGTTTCGTTTTTAATAACGATAGAGAGATAGTTTTTTTTTTCTATTAGGAATGATGATAATGATAATGTGATTTATCCGTAGTTTATATGATAAAAAATACGAAACGTATATATTGCTTTGTAGAAACAACAAAAAACTATAATTTAATTGCTACCTAATAAGGGGGAAATAAAACTATTAACTTTTTAAAATCTAAAGATATTATGCCAATTATTTTTTGGATATCTAGCACTATTCCCTAAGTTGAACCATATCTAGTCCAATCAAAGTAAAAATAGTTTGTGCAATCCGACTTATAGTTTTGAGATATACGCAAATATACAAACGTATTATAAACATTCATGCATATACATAAAGAATTTGACACAAAGGTTTTGAAGCTGATATAAACATACATACAGTGGCGGTCACATAATTAAAGACACCAGTCGATTTTCATACAAACGAGGTAACTTTGAAGCCTTGGTTCTCCGTCAGGGATTGACCTAGCTGTGATCTGATGATGGCCATCTAGGGAGTGAATGGAGGAGATTCAGATCGCTATACATACCCAACTGATCTGATCAGCATTCTAAAACATATACTTACGGATATGTTAAAAAAATCCGCAAAATTAGCATAAAATTGTATGGAAATCCAGAAACTGAAAACTCTGATTCTTATATCTCTAAGAACGCTGATCAGATCAGTTGGTTGTGTATGGCAATTTCAATCTCCTCTATTCACTCCCTGGATGGCCATCATCAGATCACAGCTAGGTCAATCCTTGGCGGAGAACCATGGCTTCAAAAATACCTTGTTTGTATGAAAATCAACTGTTGTCTTTAATTATATGACCGCCACTGTATATAACAACTGTGCAAATCTGGCAATATTAAATACGTAGTCGGTCCTTAGATATTGTCACTGGCTTCAAACCCGCGTTCTATTTTCATATGTTTTGAAAGTAATAAATTGTACAATTTTATTTAAAATATTTATTTCTCGTGATGGAGTGGACTCTGAAAGAGGACCGAGTAGCAGTCATTGCGTTACACCGTTGTGGGCACTCGCCAACCAAAATATTCAAGTTGCTCCAAAACTTGAATATCACGCAGAGGTTTGTTTATCGGACTATTAACAGGTACAATGAACACTCAAGTGTGGATGACAAGAAAAGAACCGGCAGACCACGTTCTGTTCGGACTCCAGCAGTTATCAAAGCAATCAAGGCGCGCATTGCAAGAAATCCTGTCCGTAAACAAAAACTGATGGCGTTCCAAATGAACTTGAGTAGAAAGACAATAAAAAAAGTTTTAAATGAAGAGCTAGGATTACGAGCTTACAGAAAAAAAAACTTCCATAACGCGCGGTTAAAGGCACTGAGGGTGAAAAGATCTCGAGTGTTGTTAAAGCGGTACGGTAATAACAAGCATCGTGATATCCTGTTTACTGACGAAAACATTTTTGATATTGAAGAGAAGTACAACTAGCAAAATGACAAGGTTTATGCTACAAGCTCTGCAGAAGCTGGAAATGCCATCCCCCGAGTCCAACATGGTCATCATCCGGCGTCAGTGCTGGTTTGGTTGGGAGTCTCATACTTTGGCCCAACTGAAGTGCATTTTTGCGAAAAAGGTGTCAAAACCAGCGCAAAAGTCTACCAAGCCTCTGTTTTAGATACTATTGTGAAAGATCTGTCTCAGACGCTGTTTCGAGAGCGACCTTGGGTGTTCCAGCAAGACTCTGCGCCGGCACACAAGGCTAAAACCACACAGTTGTGGTTTGAGCGCCAGAATATCGACTTTATTAAGCACGAAGATTGGCCCTCTTCTAGCCCTGACCTTTGGATTACAAAATTTGGCAAGTTTTGGGGGAAACGGTCTGCTCGAGGCACCATAAAAATTTGGACAGCCTGAAGTTATCATTGAGGAAAGCAGTGGCTGGAATAGACATGGATATGGTTCGTGCTGCAATTGATGACTGGCCACGGAGACTAAGGGCCTGTGTGAATAGTGGCGGCGGACATATTGAATCAATTAAATTTTTATTAATCCTTATTTAACTAACCTTTCATATAAAAAAAAAATATTTAAAAAGTATTGAATAGTTTTGATTTTATGATAAACTAGCTTTTGGCCGCGGCTTCGCTCGCATTAAATTAGGGGTAACACGGTTCCCCTTTCCTGATTAAGAACACAGAAGAGAACTCGCAACAGAATATTATTTTAATACGCTACTGTAGACGATATTATATGTCTTTCCAATTTTGCGGAGTCTCACAAAAATTTCCATCCCCCTTTATAGGGGCTGGGAAAAGATTTAAAAAAAAAAATAAGGCAGGTATTTTTCGTTGGTAACAAAGAGTCTGTGTACCGATTTTTAAGCTTCCTACCTTGAAAACTGCGAAAAGTCCCATATTAAATTTCACCCCTTCTTTTAAGGGGTTGGGGGCAAAAATGATGCACGTTTTTTAGTTAGTCACAAATAGCCCGCATACCAATTTTCAGCTTTCTACCTTGAAAATTGCGGATTGCTCAATACAAACTTCCACCCCCCATTTTAGGGAAGTGGGGGGTTAGAAAGAAACAAAAAGTAGCCTATGTCACTCACCATCCTTTCAACTATTTCCACTTAAAAAATCACGTCAATTCGTCGCTGCGTTTTGCCGTGAAAGACGGACAAACAAACACACACATACACATTCCCATTTATAATATTAGTATGGATTATACTTGTGACAGAATTTAAGGACCGACTGAGTAAATACGAATCGGGCAGAATTGATAACTTCCGTGTTTTGAAGTCGGTTAAAAACTAGTACGCAAGCAGTTTTTATAAACAAATTTTTAAATAAAGCTAGTTGCAACAAAAGAAGTTATTCCTCTTACGTAACCAAATATTCAAGTAGATCTCACGTAATAAAATGATTGTGATTACGTGCGAACACTGAAGAAACAATTTTCATTGACAACATATTAGCATGCACTTTAAATAATAATAACTTTACAGTGTATGACAGAAATGTTCAGTATTACTTTAATCATTGATACTTTCAATCAGTAAATCTTATATTAAATGATATAAAAAGCCTGGCTAGTAGAAAGAAAGAAAGAAAGAAAGAAAGAAAGAAAGAAAGAAAATCAATTTTATTTATTTTCTAATAAAGGTAATTCATCATGATGAACTAACCGTTAAGGTTGCCAACAAAGAATTAAATCTAACATTTTGCAATTGGTTACAAAACCCAATTGCCACGGTGGCGAAAATATTTTATGTTTGCAACTGAGGTGGCACGAAATTCTCACTTAACAACTACATAGTTGCCAAGAAAGAAAAAATTCTATTTCACGATAGGTTGCAAAACTCAATAGGCATTGAGGTCGAAAGCGATTAACCCAGTATTCTTAATTCGTCACCCGAAACCAATAATTAGGTACTACTTGGGAAATGTACCCCGACTGAATTATGCGCGCCTCGAGCTATTACCAGTGTCAATAACATGCCCGGTAATGCCGGAGCGGCGTCAAGTTGTTAGCGCAAACATTAGTATGCGCTTAAAGCTCATAAAAGCCGACATAACACCGCGATCAAACACGCTAATGGAGATTTATAGTGCAAAGGGTTGGTCCACACGCTCGACATGAGCTGTGGCGTATTAACTTCACTTCACTTGCTAGGTGTGTATTTGATTGTGGGCAAAAATGTTCAATAGTTATTTGTCATGCATGGCTGCAATGTTGATATTTGTCGCGAATGAAAGTGAGTGATTTTAAGTGGTTCAAAAGTAGAATCCTTAGCGTAACCAGGGATATAAACTCACGAGAGGCAAATAACTTTGCAGCGGAGCATAACACACAACTTTTCACCTCACCTCAGCGAGGAAAATACCTACTAGTATTATAAATAATCGTCGGTGGTGCTGTGCACTCAGCACTCGCCTTCCAATAGGGTTCGAGACCGCCATGCACCAATGTGCTTATGTACATTTGTCTGATGCTTCTAAGGTAAAGGAAAACATTGTGAGGCAACCTGCATACATCTGCGAAGAAATTCAAAGGTGTATGTGAAGTCGACCAATCCACACTGGGCCAGTGTGGTTGACTAAGGCCTAAACACCCTATCTTAGGGTAGGCTTGAGTATTTTTTTTATTGCAATTAAGTTGACAAACAAGCAAACTGACCACCTGATGGTAAGTGGTAACAGCCACCTATAATACTGTGGTTCCTGTGAGATTCGCAGCAAGACTGCAACCCCCACAAGAATCACAGTGTACGTTGCCAATAGCCCAGTCAAATTAGCATCAAAAATAGGGGTAAGGTTACATTAATTCGCATAAAGCTGAAAATTGGCATGAATATTGGGAACACTATTACAAACAATTTGTCAAAAATCCTCATCGATCCGACTTGTGCAAAAAAAAATATTCAAGGTCAAATGTTGCAAAAATCGGTTTTTTGCATTTTTCAGCTAAACGGCAAGCGAATTAATGTAACCTTGAATGTCTATTTTGACCGGGATAAACTTGTAACTTAAGATGTAAAGTCACGGTACCCAGTATATGAGCTGTGATGATGATCAAATCCTAATATTATAGATAGATAGATACAACATTGCATACAAAATTACGCAATGAAAATTACAAACATTTGAAATTCGAACATTGCGATGTGACGAATTTATCATATAATCATTTTTAGAATGTACGAGTAGATTCATCTTTTTGACCACAAGGTTCAAATTCATATTCCCAGTCCATATTCAAACGTTCGACTTTCGAATTACTTTTTTACGCTAGCGGTTAAAACAGACTTTTGAAACAAAAACAAGGCATATATACGGTCGAATTGAGAAACCTCCTCCTTTTTTAGAAGTCTGTTAATAAAAGGGCTTATCCTAATCTCAAGTTTACTCTCTTAGTTATTTGAATGAATGAATAAACACTTTATTGCAGATAGAAAATACATACACATGACAAAGAATTACAAATCACATTGACAACAGGTGGCCTTATTGCTGAGTTAGCAATACCTACCAAGGCAACCTTATGGTTAAGAAAGTAGCTACGTATGTGAGATACGGGATAGTGCACTAAACATTAACATAAGTAAGGGTACTTAAGCTATTTTTTTGTTCGTATTTCCGTAAATAAATGTAAATCTGAGTAGTTTCTATCTTTGTATTTGTTTCGTATCTCCTTAAATTCAAATTCAAATTCAATATCCTTTATTCAATTGGGATTTTACAATCACTTTTGAACGTCAAAGAAGCTACGCGATTGGTTCACAAGTCTACGGCGGGAGACCTTGTACTGGAAAGAACCAGCAAGAAAACCAGCAAGGGCTATTTTTTTCTCCCTGTATTGTTACAGAGTCGTCAATTGGAAGCAGAACTCAAAAGTAAAGATTGTGTTCAACTTCCATTACAAGATTAGATGTGTCAGTGTACATTATACATTTAAATCTATAAATTAAGTCCACAATTAAGACCAAGCATTGACATCATTCAGATAATCATTGACTTTATAATATCCTTTACTCATTAGAGTCTTTTTTACATGCGCTTTAAACTTATGAAAAGGTAAGTCAGTAACACTCTGTGGAACTTTATTGTAAAAAGATATACATTTCCCCATAAATGAGCCTCTAGTTTTTTGGAGCCTGTACGTTGGAACGGCAAGTTTATTTTTATTTCTTGTATTTAAGTTATGAAATTTAAAATTGGTATCGAATGTGTTATAATTTTTATAAACATAAATCAAATTTTCATAAATATACTGTCCTGCTAAAGTCAATATATTAATTTCTTTAAATAAATCACGTAGAGAATCCCTTGTTCGTAAATTATTAATAGCCCGCACGGCTCTTTTTTGAAGTACAAAAATACTTTCTATACTAGCGGCTGATCCCCACAGTAATAGCCCATATGACATGACACTGTGAAAATAACTAAAGTAAATCAGTCTTGCCGTTTCAACATCAGTAAGTTGTCTCATTTTTTTTACAGCATATGCCGCATAACTGAGTCTGTTTGCTTAAGACGCAATATGTGGATCCCACTGCAAAGTCGAATCTAGTGTTATACCCAAAAATTTAGTAAAATCGACGAATTCAACAGTATGATTATTCATTTCCACAATATTGTCCACTTTCCTAACATTTGGCAATGAAAACTTAATACATTTAGTTTTACTCGAGTTTAATGATAAATTATTCACAGTGAACCAATGCAATACTTTAGAAAGAGTACTATTTACAACGTCAGTATTTCCGTTTCCTCTGTCAATCTTAAATATTAAAGAAGTGTCATCTGCAAATAGTACTGTATCGCACAGATTATTGGTGAAGTGTGGGAGGTCATTAATATAAATTAAGAAGAGCAGAGGTCCCAGTATTGATCCTTGAGGCACACCCATAATGATAGGTGCACCAGAAGACTCAGTTCTGTTAATTACAACTTTTTGGACCCTATTGGACAAATAAGACTCAATAAGCTTAATTGCCTCTTCAGACACACCATAATGCTTGATCTTATTTAGAAGAGTCTGATGATCAACGCAGTCAAAAGCCTTTGACAGGTCACAAAATATACCAATCACATCCTGTTTACACTCCCAGGCGGCAAAAATGTGTTTGAGAAGTGCAACTCCAGCCTCTGTAGTGCAACGACCCTTAATAAAGCCAAATTGGTTCATATGTAGGATTTTATTGATTGTGAAATAATCTGACAGCTGATTAGAAATATTTTTTTCAAATATTTTGCTAAGTGCTGGTAGAATCGAAATTGGTCTATAATTTGCAGGATCATTTTTATTTCCAGATTTAAATAAAGGTATTAACTTGCTATATTTCATTAGATCAGGAAAGATACCTTCATCAATACATTTGTTGAAAATGAACGCTAGTTGCGGAGCAAGTTCTTTTATTATAGATTTGATTAAGTGGGTCGAAATACCCCAAAGGTCTTCAGTTTTTTTGGTACTGATCATGCGGAATGTTTTTAGAATAGTGTCGGCGTCAATGTGACCAAAGTTGAAGCCTATGCTGCACTTCTCTACACTTTGTTCTAAGAGGGCTACAGCCGCATTGGGGCACGAGTTGAGACTACTTGTAGTTTCTATAGGTATGTGGTAGAAGAAATCTTCAAACGCATTTGCAACTGCAATATCCGATTTTATTGCTTTATTATTAACTTCTAGTGAGAAAGAATTTACAAGGCTTTTGGGTTTCCCTGTTTCCTGGTTAATGATGTTCCAGGTGGTCTTTACTTTGTTTTTAGATAAGCTAATTTTATTACTTATGTACATCGCTTTTGCAGACATGCACACTTTCTTAAATGTTTTAGAATAATTTCTTACATAATCTATGAAAGCGGGATCACTGGAGTTTACTTTTAAAGCATAAAGTTCAAATAATTTCCTACGGCTTTTGTATATACCTGGCGTCGCCCAATCACTAAATTTCTTTCTTTCATGTTTGATTTTAATTACTTTTTTTTTAAATATATTGTTACATTCATCTTTAACTACATTAAATAAATTATTATAAAGATTATTCGCGTTGCTCCTCTCGGTTGGTGAATCTGCAATTTGATTAACAACATTTCTTTTAAATTTTTCTATACCGCGTTTTGTTATGGGTCTACAAGTAATCTCACGTTCAGAACAAACATGATGGTGTTCAAACGAAGCTAATTGCCCACTATGGTAAGAGTTTATACAATTAATAATAAATTTATCTTGTACATCACAGTTACAGAAAATGTTGTCTAAACAAGTAGCGGATGTAGCTGTAATTCGGGTTGGCTCTTGAAAAACATGATTCAGATTAAATGATTTAAATAAGTTAATAAATCTACTACATAATTGTGATTCCACTAAAATATTTATATTAAAATCACCACAGACAACAATTTTTTTAGTTTTCCTAGATACTATTCTTAGTGCGTCTTCCATAGCAGACTCAAACTCTGAATAGTTTCCAGAGGGGGGCCTGTATACACATATTACAATGAAATTATCAAGTTCCACGCATGATAACTCAATTATTCGTTCGACTGAAAGAGAAACTATGTCTTTTCGTTCCTTAAACTGTATGTCATTATGTAAAATTATAAGGGATCCGCCTCTAATAGCACTTTTCCTAGTGAATGAACTCGCAATTTTATAGTTATCTAAACTTGTTGACAATTCATAATTTTTGAGCCAATGCTCAGTGACACAAAATACATCAATCTTTTCATAATCTAAATATAGGCTAATTTCTAAATCTTTCCCAGAAAAGCCTTTAATATTTTGATGAACAATCCGCAAATACTTAGGCTTTCCTTTGGTCAATACCCGGCAAGAGGCTACCTCTATTGTCTTATTATTTAATTTAAATTACATACTTGGAACTTGTTCCAAAACATTACATTGAGTATGTTGCTCAATAGAAGCATTGTCAATGTGAGAATTAATAGCCAAGTTTTTGGCTAAATTAGAAAAATAAAAGCTTAGCGATACAGCTAATTATTTTTTTGAATATGTTGATAGATTTAATCTATCTTTTGTCAAGTATGACTTATTAGAAATGCATGTCAACTTGTTTATGTCAATAATATGAAATTTATTAGAATAACATGTCAATATGTCTAGAGTCAAATTAAATTTATATCTCATGCCATTCTCATATTCAGACAATTTATGGTGGTAAGGAAATGTGTACATAATTATTTTATTTACATCCAAATATTCCAACTTTGAATAAAAAGTTTTTTATTCAAATTTGCATAAGTTACCCCTATTACCCATAAGTATTATAAGATTATCTTCGTTGTTAAACTTATAATTACAAATTTTAGCAATCACATCTTCATAACTAGAGCCAGGCATACAGTGATTTATAACACTTAGTCCCAATTGGTTGGATAATGAGTGACCCATATCTTTGCCTATTTCATCACAAAAAACAATACATTTAGATACAGATGGCCTTGTCTTGTCAGCCACTAGTGACTGGCAAACCACATTGAGCGCAGAAGATGTGTGACTGGGTACATATTCTATACTATCAATATTATGAATTATGTTACTATCCAATGTTAAATTATTATGACCATTATCTATAGACTGCTTATCCAGAAGGGATTGATAACGGTCTTCATTAAATTGGCAGAGTGAGGCTAACTCTGTCACTGATTTGATGTGCTCCTTGATTTGGTTTTGAGCACTATTATAGTTTTCTGTCATATTTGCCAATGAACTTTGTAATTTACTAATGTTATTATTTAGTTCTTTTATGTCCCTGTCATACTTACTTCTGCTCTCTTTCAGTTTTTTATCAAAAATTTATAATGATTCAGATAGACAAGCACGCTCTTTTCGCAACTTAATGTTAGATTTAAATGCGTTATTCTTTTTAATAAGGTATTGATTTTTTTTAATCAATTTACAAATTTTCCGATATTTCCGAAGTTTCTTTTTACTTTGGAAATGATTTGGCAAAAGGTTCTCTGTTGCAGTTGAAAAGGGCTGTGCAAGATTTTGGCAACTAGGAGATTGCATAAGTTCCTCATATAAACTATGTGTGTGTGTGTTTTCCATGTCCCGCTTTAATTGTTCGAGTTGAATAATTTTTTGGCTTGCATCACTCAATTCACATTCTAGTTCTGTGATCTTATTCAGAGCTGTTTCATACAAATCATGACATTGAACAAGACTGTTGACATTGTCTAGTAATTGGTGACGCTCCTCAAGCACTTCTTGATACTTTATATCCAACACAGTGAGTTTATTTTTGAGCACTGTATTCCTGTCAATAATTTTTTTAATCTCCTCCTCACTCTCCTCACGTTCATGAAGCAGTTGATCACGAGTATTCTTCAATATCTTGATTTCATTAACGGCTTGCCTGAGTTTTACCTCAGTGTTTTGGGCAGCAGCCTTACGTGTCAACATTTTGATTTCTCAGGTTCCAAATGCAATCTAAAAAAGTCAAAATCCTTTTAATAGAGAGTATAAACTGGCAAACAAAATTAGAATCCAAGGTTTCATAGAAAACTGAAAAGAAATAGGTATTTGAAAGAGAAAGGGAACATTTTCAATAAGGAGCAAAGTTAAATAAATGTAAATCTGAGTAGTTTTTATTTTTGTATTTAGCTTTTATTATTGTAGGGAGGGGGGGTCCCACCCTTATTTCCGAAACTAATGAGCCTAAAATTTTGCAAAAAAAAGTACGGAATATAATTGTATCTCTATTCATTATACGAAAATCCCTATAAACTAACTACATCAGTGAAAGTTACGTAACGAATAACGTAGGTAGCTGTCTAGTGAAGTTTCGAAAACATCCTGATTGGGAAGTTTTGTATTCAGTTCACATGAAGACGGTCAAGCATTGCGGCGAGACTACCTTCTAATAGCCCTAAAATTAAAGAGATTATAAAATGTAAATACGAGCACAAAGGGATCTCATGTACAATGTAATGTAGTTTATTTCGATTTATAATTTTCTTATTATGTTTCTAAATATGTTCGTAATATGATACCGACCACATATTAAAAAGAGACAGTACTATATTGTGCATGAAACTATCAATTATGCCCGATTGCAATAAATAAAACTCAGAGGTAGCCTTGATGGTAACCGTTTATGACAACCAAAAAAATACAACATAAAGCAAAACTGACAAGTACAAATGTATCAAAAACAACAATAAAAAAGGTAAAAATACACGAAATATATAAAAAAGGTTTTATCGCTAAAACTGTCTGTAACAATATTTTAACATAAAAGCGATAAGCATACGTGCACTTATTTACGTTCGTTTATACAATTGAAAGACATTTTTTTCGGTTGGTTACATTTTTGTTACGTTATCCTTTTTAAATCATTGAAATATAGGATATATAACAACTTTGTATTTGTGTTATTGCTGTATATCATACATCTATCGTAAGTATAATAAAATATCATTAGTATATTTTGTTGGAAAATTGGTAGTTTCTACACAAATTTTATCTTTAAATGACATGTAGTCCATAGCTACATAATATCTTCACCAAATTATATCGAAACACAATAATTATATGTGTCCATTAAAATTAGTGCGCACTTAACTGGCCACAACTATCATCAACAAGTTACTACTGTCGTAAACAAGGCCAAACTGAAGTCCAGTAACTCACTTAAGTAGTGTGCTGTTCTCGGAATACACACATACGGTATTACGCCATATATCTACGTAACAGAACATAGCCTTCATAAATGAACGTAGTAATATTGCTCTAACACGTAGCACTGTAAGTTAAAGTCTACGACGTAGCATCGTAGTGCCGTAGCATCGTAGCTCCGTAGCAGAATGCTGCAAGAACAATTTGTTATGGTATTGTAGACGTTAATACTCTATATGTAGGCACATTCTAATATATTTGAGCGGAGTCGCGGTACCTGAGCAATTCTGTTTCATTTGCGCCTGGTATATTGACATTCATTGTTAGGTGCTGTTCCATACAGCTCTGTGTCCGACTTATCAGCACATAGAATTATAAGTGAATCTTGATTTCTTAACACTAGTACAACGTCATCACGTGTTATGCGTAACAGTGCTAACAAGATACTTGTAGTGCTTAAAATTCAAATTCAAAAATCTTTTTTCTTTGCAGAACTTCATAGGCACTCATTGACGTCAAACAGAAAAATTACACTTTACCAAATGTTATTAAATGGGGAAAGCGTTCTCTAGAAGAACATCCAAGAAACTTAGAAGCTCTTATTTTTATCTGCTCTTTAAAATTGCCAATATCACAGTAATAGTACAGTTGCCGGCACGTAAGTTGGCAAGAACGGGGGCTATTATGACTAATATTGACTCGAATGGTGGATACTATGAATAATAATAATACTGAAATATTATTGGCCAAAATGGATATAAAAAATAAGCAGTAACCATTTCTGTTGCACACGAGGGTACACGTGCAAAATCACAAAATCAACGTAAAAATCTCACCAAGTTAGGTGCCGGCAACTGTATTTCACATATTATATGATTTTGATTTTTTCATAATATATCTACAGAAATGCTTGTCGAGATGATTCCATGGGAACATTTTATCAAATGAATAGTTAGAATGTGTACATAGTTTTGCAGTTTTGGGCAGTTTGCTTGTTTGCCAACTTAGTTGCAATAAATAAAGAAGGAAATCATTTATTCGCTTTTGAATAAGGGTACAAAAAAGATAGCATTGGTTACAGAACCACATTACAATGTTTCACCTACTCAGCTATAGAAAATAGCATGCAAAAAAAATGAACCTAATACAATGTCAAGTCATATATTAAAAAAACCCCTTCGGACCATTTGACCACCATGAACTTGCCACTGGTGGTGACTTGGGATTTCTATGTCCTAACTGACTACCAGTGACCAGATAACACAGTACTACTCTCATATCACCACCAGTGGTGAAAATTGTCTCATTTTACCACTAGTGGTAAAATAAAACAACATCAGTAGCACTTTACCACCAGTGGCGAAAATTTTCACCACTGGTGGTGATATGGGAGTAGTACTGTGTTATTTGGTCACTGGTAGTCAGTTGGGATATAGAAATCCCAAGTCACCACTAGTGGCAAGTTCATGGTGGTCAGATGGTCCGGAGGGGAAAAAACGCACTTGATTGCAACCACTGCCTTTTTTTTCGTTAACATTGGTTGGGATTTCATTGTTTGTCAACTATATTCTCATCGCTCGAATAAAAAAAATATGATTGACCAAGAATTCTTACTTTTTTGATCTCTCAATGAATGTATACGATAAAAAAATTATTAAGCATATAAAAATCAAACGATCACTCGTTCAAATATTGAGTGATGACAAACATAATAAATATAATGATAATAACCCGGCGGTAAGTGAAGTCGGAAGAGCCATTTTTATTCAATGGCGTACATAATTCGATAGTTAGAACTGCTCGAGTCAATAGTAAGTGTTTACGGCGAGCTTTACGTAAGAGTATTCTTATATAACGACCGCAGCGGAATTTTGTCTCATGCTGCGTTTAGACGTGCAAACGACTCGACTTGCCTTTGTCATCTTCTGAGAAGCACTGCAACTTAATCTTAAAGCTCTATTTAAATGCGATGGATATAAAAGTATTATTGTAAATTAAGATTTGAATAAGCTTTTAATATAAAATAAAATAACTTACAATATTAATAAAATATTGCGCAAAAATTTAAAGTCAATTAATTTTCATTAAGTATGTAGTGATAATACTCGTATTTAATTGGTAATATGGTATATTATTTTTAGTATATTTTATCCAATCATTCCTGATTAAGTCAAGTGCATAAACCTTGGGTATTAAAACAAAAGTATTTATTTTTCGAAACGTTAAAAACATTTCTTTCTTTCATCACACAAGCACGAGACGAGGACACACCTCTCGAAGGGGCCAGTTGGCGTATAAGCAACGGCGAGCCGCCATCGTCATTGAAGACTTGCAAAACGCTACACACAAACATACGAGAGTACAGTTGCAAAAGAATTTAAATATAAGTCGCTTTTTTAACTCCCTAAGAAATTGCACTAAGACAATTTGTATATTTATGAAAGCCTCTTTCTTACTCATTTAATCTGCAAACGCTAAGATATAATAAGATAAAGAAATTAATTTTTGAAAAATCTTGTTGATTATTTTACAATGATGGATTCACGAAAAAATTTCCTCAGTTGAATAGTTTTGGTGAAGCTCCCTGTTATGTTTGGCCTCATCATCATTTATCATCATGCCAGAAGACCAAAATTTCACCTGTTGTGCCAAAAAAATGATCATTCTAGTTGAAAGCACATGCCATTTTCCACAATAAGTAGACGGGTGATTGCCTAGCCACGTTGACCTGGTGATGGTTGGTGAAAAGCGCTGGAGACAGAGGATCCAACCAGGATACAATATATTCGAAACCCGTTGCACCCCTTATAAAAAAATGTTTTCAAGTAACTGTTTTCCAGTAGCGAGAGCGATGTAAACGCAGCTTCAGCTCTCGAAACGGTCATAAATCAGGGGAATAGCCTCCGCGATGAGCGTCGATTTCGAGCACTCGATACTCGGTATTTTCAATGTTTTATTGCGCTACTTGAAGTGTTAATAGCCGTCGACAACTGCCCCACCGAGGGGCTCGAGCCTACCCTATATTAGGGTGATTAGGCCTTAGTCAACCACGCTGGCCCAGTGCGGATTGGTCGACTTCACATCAAGATCCAATTGAATACAGCTTTTTCGAGTATAGAAAATACAATGTCAAATACAATACAAATGTTTCTTATTATTTTCAAAATATACATACCTTTTTTTGTGTGTGGGTACCTAGATACTGTTTATTTTTGGCACTTTATGGAGAGAACTATTGTTTTTTTTTGTTTATTATTACTTATACATTGGGAAATTTTCTCAAATCTCAATAGGTCTTCGTATCACAAGAAATTGGTAAACTATATGTAGTAAATAAAGCGATTTATTAGGTTTCAGGAAAAAATCCCATTTATATTAGGCTTTAAAAAAATGTTCAATTTCACAATGGCGGATGCGTACCTACAATAAGAGCTAAATCAGCGCCAACTTGGGCCAAATTAAAACAAACTGCCCGTAAATAAAGTGCGCCGGGGCCTTGACGCATAAAGCACTGGGAGAACCTTTTTTTCTAATCTAACACACCATTTATCTTCGGTTCACCTTTAAAACACTCCACGGCTAACTTACGACGCCGTCCCGAAAGTAGTCGTGAAGATACAATGAGTATGAGTTTATTTCGTTTCACGAGTATTTATTTTTAAGAAATTTCGGGCGCGTGTTTGGTTCTGTAACGTATTTGGGGTTCCTTAACTCAAGTACTCGACGGTGTGTGCGGGCAGCATTACTCTCGACATACAAAGCGATTGCGAAAAGTTCCCTTTGTGTGTCGGGAATTCGATTTTTCGGAACCTCCCCGTTTTTTTTTGTGGGTAGGCTTCATTAGGGAAGAATCAGTCCCGCATAACCGCAGTCAGGCCCCACTCCCACTGCGGTAGATGTAACATCTTTTTACTGGGTTAAAAAAGGGTTCTCTACCCCATAACGAAAATGGAAATCTGATTGGATCACTCCCTTATCCATCTGTTTGTCTATACCTTTTTTTATATATAAACTTTGCATTTTCCTTAAAAATGCTAAATTAATTGAAAAATGAATAAAATCGATAATGAAAAATATCGTCTCAGGCTGGATTTGAACTCGCATCTCCAACTTAATGTGTGGACTTGACCAACTAGGCCACCGAGCTCTTACCAGCCCCGAAATTCTAAGCCTTATATGTGCGCGCGAAGAATGTCATTGCAAATATGATGTATGATAAAGACGAATGCTGGAAGAAACGTGTTGCTCCAACCTCTCATAACATTAAGATAAGCGTAGGATGATGACGATGTGTGGAGACCTGCGTGCACGGTTGGCCCCGTGCACGCCGTAAGGCCCTCCGTCTGGGGATTGCCCTGGTGTTCTCGGGCAATCCCCCTTTGGAGATAGCCCGATCATCTTGGTCGGGCTTATCCGGGCACGCTGGCAGTGGTAGTCGCAGTGCATGCGTGCGGACCTTTCCATGCGCGCCCACAAGGGCAGGGAGAAACCGGGGGGTTTTAGTGGGTAGGCCTGGCACTCTGCCGGGCCCGCCCGCCATCTAGCCAACGACGGGTACGGTGTGGTTGCGCATTTCCCCCGGAAAAAAAAGAATGATGACGATGCCATAGAATCAATAAGTCATTAAGCTCCACAAACTGTATTATATTCGCCGTTTCCCACGGAATATTTCTTCATTTTCTTTACTCAAGTGGAGTTCGATAAGATGCGATGTTTTAAACTGGATATACCTATAACGATTGTCCTTGTCCTAAATTTATTCCCCGGTAAGCAACGTAACCTCGTAGAATTTCTTGAATATCGATAAATTTGTTATTCCGTAAACGTAATCAAAATATTGTTTGTTTGGCTGCCTGAAATAATTTTGATGTAGAAATTGTGTTTTGGCGGGAAGTCACTGGATCGATGGGGAGAACCTTCGGGATACTACACCCAGCCGTTAGCGTTATTCAGCTGAAATCACTATGTTTATACAGTGCCTCACAAAAACCCTGTGAACCCTTTTAGGAGAATGTTCAGAATCGATATATAAATATGACGTTATTGAAAATTAAAAACTGTAAAATTAATGTTCAAGTCCCCCACACAAATAATTGGGTCTGTGAAGAAAAATGTACGAGGAATTAGAAAATTAATTTTACATTTCAAATTTTCAATGTCGTCATAACTTTCTGAACATTCTCCTAAAAGGGAATCGATTCTGAACATGGTCCTAAAGAGGTTTACAGGGTTTTTGTTACACATTGTAAATGTTTTTAGGGTTTTGTACCTCAAAATGAAAAAAACAGAACGAAACGTTATAGGATTGCTCCATTGACCCTTTGTTCGTCTGTCCATCTGTCTTACAAGACTGCATTTCTCGGAACGCGTAGAGATATCAAATTTATATTTATATCAAACTAGCTGCCCCGCCCCGGCCTCGCTCGGGTATACTTAATACCAACAACCTTTTGACAACACAACAATGTAAGAAACCATAGATTTGGAATAACCTGAATGTAAGTCTGTCAATTTCGTCACTTTTTATGAAAATATTCAAATTTTATAATTTTTCCTTAATTTTTCAAATATTTTCTTGTATGGAAACCTTGTCCTGACAATAACGAATACAACAAAATAAAAATTAACCCATTTGGCGGAGTCTTTTTGAAGTTTTGCCCATTAATACATTTCGACTATTAATTTTTGTTTATAATGTATTTACAATGTAGTAGACCCGAGTATCTATACTCGGATCTACTACGGTCTCTTTCAGCTATGAAAAAATCATACTTCGAATCAATCATAAATCGACACGATCAAAAGATATAACCATTTATGTTGAAAGTTCTGTAATTTCAGCAGGGAATCAAAGCATTTTGGGTACTTTCCGTTGACATAGAATCATGAAAGGCAAGAAGCGAGGTCTTACGAGTATAACACATGTTATGGAAAGATCTGAAAACCGAAAATATGCACATAGGAACTTATATACTTAGATGAGTTTTAAAGGGAGGCCTGGCGGGTTTTTTATAATAAACTAGCTAACCATTAACCTCAATTTTCTCAATCATTTAACCTGAAACAAACAAAGATTCGATCAGTGTCTCAAGCCCGTAACAGGCCCGATCTTTATTGCCAATAAAACAGCTAAATAGTTTTTTTATCGCTACACTGTGAGGGCTGTGACGTCATTACTCACCCCGCCGGCGCCTGTGGCACAGATTAATGGGAAGTGCGACCATACCATCAGCGTTTAAATAAAGATTAAAACAATGTATGAAGGAGACAATGCTATAGATAGTTGTAGCGCCATCCCTCTCTCGCCGGAGTTTTGTTATCACTTTAAGCGGTGGCTGTAGTCCTTCTGTGTTGGAAGAGCTAGTGTTATGGACAATAGTGCAATCTCTCTAATGAAGTTGATATTGCTTGCCAAATGGCCCGTGAAATTCGCTATGGGAAGTTATTGTTCACAATGCCATTGTGGGATCGTTTAGTAAAAGGGACAAAGTATAGAATTTTCGCTGCGTAACTATTGTGGTGACAATTTTTTGTACAAGCACGCAATTTATCATTGCGTCTTCTTATTGCCATGGATAACTTGAGCGATCTCTTATGGGAAGCGCTACCATCTAATCCCGTGATTGAAGTTATGGACTCGAATAAATTTTATGTGTTTTCGATGTGACGACATCTCGCTTCACCGTGCTTGGCAAGCTAGGGAGATTTACATTGGATCAGAGACGGTATTGCTGGCAGCGAAAACTGACCAACACTGTTTACAATGAGTAAATAGACACCCCCACCCCTGTCACCCCCCGTACGTGAATTGCATAGTTTTAAAAATTAAAATAAAAGCAATAATCTATACTAATATTATAAAGAGGAAAGATTTGTATTTTTGTATGTTTGTATTGAATAGACTTCTAACCTACTGGAACGATTAAAAAAATTCTTTCACCATTAGAATGCGACATTATACCTCAGTAATATAGCCCTGGCTTTGCACGGGTAATAGTTTAATATACATTATCCACGCTGGCAAAGCCGCGGGCGAGTCGCTAGTGTTAAATAAATAGGAATCCAATACTTAAACTTATTGTGGAACATTTAATGGAAATAACAGAGTACCTACAATACTATGACATGAGATTGTAATATTATCTAATATATAAAACTCTCGTGTCACAGTGAAGCCCAAATGCGCAGATAGAAGTATACTATCATAATAAATTAACAAATTACCCTACTCGTTGCAATTGAAATAACTTAAAATCATGACAAATCCACATTATACAACTTATATAGTCAGATACATAAAAGCGACGTCTTCTATAATGTTATAAATGGTGACTGATTCCAAGTGAAATTAATTCATTGTAGCAACACAGGCGCCCGCCCCTCTATTTAAGTATAACTTAATTCAGGGCCATTAGGGCTTAATGGGACGGCACTTATCGGTACATCTCTGAGTGCCGATTAGCTCATGATTTTATATCTAAATAAGCCGCTAATATGGTGCGTGCTAGCGAGAATTTCAATTTAAATTTTGGGTAATCTTTTAATTGGGCGAAGATTGGGAATTGTGATGAGAAGTCTGAATTTTAGTTTCTTGGTAATTTTGTAATCTATTTGTTTGCTTTTCATTTAAGAGGACTGTAAAGCTGTATCTTTATACAAAAAGCGATAACGCTTTTCTCCCTCTTTACATAGTCTTAATTTCATATTTTTTGGAAATGTTGTAGATATAATGAACTATATGATCGAGGTATAATGAATATATCTTGATCATTTATCTATTTTTTACTAAATTATACTGAACTAGCTGTGCCCGCGAACTACGTTTCGCCATCAAAATACTTAACACAGTGTTTAGTTTTTTCGTCCATTTTATTCCATAATGATTCAACTTTATTCTGCCTTTCTTGAGCATCGGCCATTTCGAAATTAGAACAATTTTCGTAGGTTCGTAATCCTCTTTTTCTAACAGTCCACAAAATTAAATACATTACATATTACTATAAACACTAAGTATTATTATTGTTTTAGAGACATTATTGATATTAATAAATTCTTCTTCAGTAGAAAGAACTACACAGTTGCAAGAAAAATCTTTATCGTATTCATGTTTCGAATTAAAATAAACAATTGTTAATAAATTAGAACTGTATACGAATAAAGTTTAGATTTTATAATAGGTGTTGGTAACACCAACAAAATATATTTTTTGGATATGACAACTTGGCCAATTTTGACTGGTGGTACAGTAAGCTCCTTGTCAAGCTATACTGTTTGACATTTGAACCGTTCTTATGTCGCTCGTAATACTGGCGGTTTTCGTAGAGTTAAAGTATAGCATGAATGGGGGGGTTACTGTACAAATACGTTTTCCGTATTCGATATCCAATCACGGAATACAGACACGGAGTTTCGTGAACGTAGCGCAGACGTTCGTTTCTTCTCATTCGGGATTTCTACCATTTTACCTAAACGTACGTACAGAACGTGTTCCGTTCGTAATAAAAACGAACGTGTGCGGCAGTTAATAAGTATTTTGTATAGTTTTGATGCATTCGGATGCCCGCATTCAGAAAACGAATGCGAAAAAACGTATTTATGCGGTTAGCCTTAAAATGTATTGAGACTTCCGTTTTTGTAACGTGTACTGTGCGATATAGTGTTGCTGGCATAGTTCGGTTAGCAAACTCGCCGTGATGACTAACATCCAACACACAAACTTGGAGTTATCGTTAGTTAGTTCACGATCGTTGCATTATCACGGTCTCTCGAAGGACACTAAACACAGGTAACATCTAACATCGAACATCCAATAGGCCCCGAAGCGGTTCTCAAACTTTTTTGGTGACGGAACCCTTTTGGAAAGCGAAATACTTGACGGAACCCTAAAATAAAACAATAGTTTTTAAAAGTGTATTCTTTATTAATAATAAGCATAATGAAAGTACGACCAGAGAGGGTGTTTTGATTTTTTTAAATTATTGCGGAACCCCTTATAGGGGTAGTGTGGAGCCCTAGGGTTCCGCGGAACACACTTAGAGCATGGCTGCTCTAGGTACCCTTCAGGGCCTACTTTCATTTAATACCCCTATTGCTGGGTTTGAAAAGCAACTGTTATCCGTCTTTTTTGAGCGGCGGCCATGTTGAATTTACTTCAGTGTTGCTACGTTCATAGTGCTCTACTGATCAAGGCCTTTCATATGATACCCATATTGCTGGGCTTAGAAACGAACTTTTATCAGTTTTTTTTTGAGCAGTGGCCATATTGAATGTTGTGCTATTTTCCTAGGTTCATAGTGTACTCTTCAAGGCCTTTCATTTGATACCTATATTGCTAGGTTTGGAAACGAACTTTTATCCACCTTTTTAAGCGGTGGCCATGTCGAATTTACATCAATATTGCTAGGTCCATAGTGCTCTACTCTTGAAGACCTTTCATTTGATACCAATATTGCTAGATTAGAAAACGAACTTTTATCCACCTTTATAGAGCGGCGGCCATGTTGAATTTATTTATGTGTTGCTAGGTTCATAGTGCTCTACTCATCAAGGCCTTTCATTTGGTACCCACATTGCTCGGTTTGAAAACAAACATTTATCCTTTTTTTGAGCGGCGGCCATGTTGAATTTAGGTAGATTTTCGTAGATACCTAATGCTCTACTCTTCAAGGCCTTTCATTTGATACCTATATTGCTAGGTTTGGAAACTTAACTTTTATCCACCTTTTTTGAGTGGCAACCATGTTGAATTTATGTAAATGTTGCTAGGTTCATAGTGCTCTACTCATCAAGGCCTTTCATTTGAGACCCATATTGCTGGGTTTGGAAACGAACTATTTACATTTTTTGAGCGGCGGCCATGTTGAATTTATAGCAATTTTCCTAAATTCATAATGCTCTACTCTTTTAGGCTTTTCATTTGATACCCATATTGCTAGGTTTGGAAACGAACTTTAATCCTTTTTTTGAGCGGCGGCCATGTTGAATTTAGGTCGATTTTGCCAGGTTCCTAATGCTCTACTCTTCAAGGCCTTTCATTTGATACCCATATTGCTAGGTTTGGAAACGAACTTTTATCTGTCTTTTTTAGCAGCGGCCATGTTGAATTTATGTCAATGTTGCTAGGTTCATAGTGCTCTACTTATCAAAGCCTTTTATTTGATACCCATATTGCTGGGTTTGAAAACGAACTTTTATCCATTTTTTGAGCGGCGGCCATGTTTAATTTAGGGCAATTTTCCTTAGTTCATAATGCTCTACTCTTTTAGGCCTTTCAGTTGATACCCATATTGCTAGGTTTGGAAACGAACTATTATTCTTCTTTTTAGAGCGGCGGCTATGTTGAATTTATGTCAATGTTGCTAGGTTCATAGTGCTCTCGGGCGCGTGGGTAGTGGAGTCGTAGTGTGGACCTTACCTAGAGCGCACATAAGGGCAGGGAGAACACCGGGGGGTTTCAGTGGGTAGGCCTGGTATTCTGCCAGGAGAGCTCCGCACACGCCCGCCGTCTAGCCCACGGCGGGTACGGTGCGGTTACGCATTTCCCCCCGAGAAAGAAAAAAAAAGGTTCATAGTGTTCTTCTCATCAGGGCCTTTCATTTGATACCCATATTGCTGGGTTTGAAAACGAACTTTTATCCTTTTTTTTTGAGCGGCGGCCATTTTGAATTTAGGTCGATTTTTCTAGGTACCTAATGCTCTACTCTTCAAGGCCTTTCATTTGATACCCATATTGCTGGGTTTGGAAACAAATTTTTATCCGTTTTATTTGAGCGGCGGCCATGTTGAATTTAGGGCGATTTTCCTATGTTCATAGTGCTCTACTCATCAAGGCCTTTCATTTGATATGCATATCGCTGTGTTTGGAAACGAACTTTATCGGCAGTCATGTCAAATTAAGTCAACGTGGCTAGGTTCAATGTGTTCTACTCTTTAGGTTCTTCGTTCGATATCCATGTTCCTTGGGTGGATCCAAAAAAATGTGATCCGTCATTTTAGGCATTAGGATCAAGAGTCCCGTCCCGTCCCTCTACGCGTAACCCAGAACATTGCAGTCAGATATTTTTTTTAATTATCAATATTAATCTATTACTTTTAATAGTTTTAAATGGATGAAAGAGTTTGATTCCTTAGTCCTAATGTAAAAACATATAACACCTTTCAAAATACCTTGAAAAGAGTATCTTCATTTTTCAACATTTCAAATATTTCAAAAATTGTACCGATTTTGTGAAAATTAGTCAAGAATTAAACCAATCTACAAATTTTATGGTCACTCGATAAGTATTATCATAAAAAATGCTTTATACATTGGTTGTATGGCTTGATCTTTTTGCCTTACCACCACGGTACGACATAAGAAAAAGACAATTTGGTTGGCGAAATCCAGTTGGGTACAGCCATTAACAGAAAATATTAAATTTTATTTGTACTATGTGTAACACTTCATTCCTGCCTTAATTTTCGAAATCCAATTACTTAAGATCAGGCTGTATGGCGTAGTTCCATTGCCTTTCCTTCGTGGAAGAAAATACCTTCTCTCTGTACTATGTGACAGACTTGTCAAAATAATTTCACGTGCGCTATGTTGTTTTTCTACCTAAAGCCAATTCGAAAATTTTATATGGTATTTTTTCACTAAAAATAAAAAGAGAATTTCAACAAACGAAATTATGCCTAAATGTTCTTCCGGAAAATTCTAAGCATTGTGGTGTAAGCCATATCAAATTCAGTCCAGTAGTTTCGGAGATCTTTCCGGACAAACAGACAAACAAACAAACAAACAAACAAACCAACAAACAAACAATTTTTTTTAAAACTATTCTATCGTGTTCTGCTAATGATTTTTAGGCGACCTGTGTATTTTTTTTCTTAATATTTCGCAATTACAGATTTTTGTACCCCTACGATTTTATTATATATAGAGATAGAGATTACAAAAAAAGCAAAACGTACAAACATAGATTAAGGTATACTGCATCTAATGAGATCAAAAATGTCTAATTTCGTAAAGGTTTAGGGGAGTGAAACCGTTATCGCCCGAAGCACTTGCCTCGGACTTTCAACTCTAAGCGGTTTGCATCAAACTGCATTTTTGCACATGCGTACTCGAACCATGAATTGGCACTTCACAGTCCTCTTAAGTCGGTCCAAATTTATACACTTTAATTTCTTTTATATATTTGTTACTTATTTATCTCACAACAGGACAAGACTTCATTTAGTAGCAACAACCTTTTAATTTTAAATATTCTTTATTTTAGGTTGTAAAAGCAAAACTTTATTTTGTAACCGAGGCTAGAAGCGCCAGAAATACGAGTTTCCCACCTAGTTCAGTACCGGATGCTGCATAAATAATTATTTGTTGTTCTGTTTTAGTTTAAAAATATATGTAAACTACCAATTGTTTGATCAATAACGAATATTATTATTATTAAAACAGATATCCTGCAGATCCTCTTATGCCCAATATCCCCGAACACGAAACGAGGGGACTCCAATATCCGAGGCAATGAAATTGCCAACGATATGGCGTGAGCTGGTTCCGAAAGCGCTCTCGTCGGACCGAATCATCAGGTGGCATTTCGTGGAGGCTCAAAAATAGGGTCCTGAGGGGCTCAGGGCCTCTAACTATTGTTCTCAATTTTCGCTTTTGAGTGAGCTCATTAGGTAATTTTCACCCAGGGTCGCAATGCGAAAACTCCAACTGAGCAGAGGCCAACTGAGAGCACTCATTAGAGCCTTAACTGGTCACTGCAAACTCGACAAACATCTGCATAGAATGGGTTTGACTAATGCCCCACGAGTAGAGTCTGTAGTGAGGATGATGAGGCATCAATTCACGTCCTTCGTGAGTACTTGCTCTTACTAGGAGCCAAGCTCTGGGTGAACCTAGTTTGCCATCTTACAATACGAAGAGTCTGTCAAAAAAATGTTATTGATTATTTAACTGCTGCGGGCCTAATTGAACACCTTGGGAAAGAGGGTTTTGCCACAATAAATCTGTACAGGTCGCAGTAGCCCGCTGGGGTCACTCTTTGGTCACTTTTAGCCCACCTCTGAATACAGACAGATAAATAAGAATAGTCTCTGGCATGAAAAGGTTAATAACCTCTATAATGCTTCTCTATATTCCATACTGTAGAGCAGTATAGAGTAAATATATAGCAGCAATTCGAGCTTTGTGGCGCATTGGCGCGTGCGCTCAGCAAACGATTGCTATGGTTAAGCAACATTCGCTGTGGTCAGTTCTATGATGGGTGACCAAAATAAGAAACATCTCAAGCTCCTCCGTGCTTCGGAAGGCACGTTAAACAGTGGGTCCTGCGCCTGATCTCGCCCCGGTCGTGTCGTCTAACCGTCCCATCGGACTAGGCGAGTGAAGGAACAGAGAGTGCACTTGCGTTTGCGCAGTCGCTTGTGCACTATAATATCTCCTGCGTAGATGGCTAGTCTCTGTTGAGATTGGCCGCCGTGACCGAATATCGGTTAGAAGGACATTATAGAGCAGGAATATTTTTTTGTGACTACGGGTTGTTTACGCGACAACACCTATATAATGGGTTTTGAGACATTTTATTATATTAAATTATGAAATTATTCATTATTGATATTACGCAAGATGTCCCGGTGGCTGTGCCATGCGTAATCTGATCAAAGAGCCATTAGTCAGGCGCCTGTCGATGGCAACTTCTTGGCAAGTTTTTGTTACCATCGAGTTAGAAGTTAATCGGGCCGCGTGATGCGGGCTTTTTGCTGCCGACTGGTGTGGAGCGCACTTTGTTCCGCTAATGATGCTGTTAGAACAATTAATTGGTGTTTCGTTTGACGTGTTGTGACGCGACGTGTCAATACTTTTTTACAACAGAAGCTTTACCGCCCAGTATTAAGAGATGTCCGGGGTTAGAAGTTTTTCTGTTTGGTTAGATTGGTAGGACTTCTTAGCCTGCATAGCTAGAAACGTCTTACATGAATTTATCTACATAACAAATAAATTATAGATTGGTTATTTGACTTCAGCATATTTGGTCAAGTGAACATTTTGTCACTCATACTATCTGGCTCCATGGCATTTAGTATCTTGGTCATTTTGCCATCAGCGTATAATCATTTTGTACATTTTGAAACCAGTGCCATATGGTTCCTTACACATTTTGACGTTATGTCATACAGTATCCGGAGTGTGCAAATCGAACCATGTCAAAATTTATATCAATCAAAATTATATATGGCAGCCATCTTGTAAAATGGCGGAACCCAAAAAAATCTAAAATTGCAATCGGTACACTATGCCGAGGCTAGATATCGATTTTTATCCCAATCGGAGAACATAAACATTTGGGGGAAGTGGGTGTGATGGGGGTCAATCAGAGGGACACTTCGGAGTTAAATTTTTGTATTGTCATCCATCTTTAATAATAATAATAATAATAAATTTATTTGCCAGAATATGGTTAGTAGGTTGTTACAGTTATATTTCCCGACATATTCTATCGAATGTTCGATGTGCAAATGTTTAAATTATTGGTTAAATTATACATTTAATATATGCAGATATTTTGTTTTTCATGAGCATGGACATCTTATTATTTTGATAGAAGCTTACATATAAATGGCTTTTACAGGGTCATAGATTTATATCATTATTTATTAGAGAGAATTGTATTGTAGTAGAAATAAAATAATAGTAATGTCAAGATGATAGTCAATAATTTTAATAGAATTGTCATAATTTGTCATTGAGATATTCATTAATAGTATAATACATTTTACTAATTAAAAGGTGATGCAGTGTTGATTTAAATTTATTATATGTCAATGTTTTTATTTTGTCTGGTATTTTATTATATATTCTAATAGCCATACAGTACGTGTTTCTTGAGTATAGTACCAATTTTTGTTGAGGAACGTATAGATCGTCAACCCTTCTACCTCTGTATGGATAATCCTTATTTTTTGGAAAGAGGTGAAATTTTTTTTTCACGAAAATAGAAATCTCCAATATGTAAAGGCAGGGTAATGGAAGTATATTAAATTTCTTAAACAGTGGTTTACAACTGTCCAAATAATCAGCACCGCAGATTGATCTCATGCTTCTTTTTTGTGCTTTAAAGGCCCTAAGCATATCTACTGAATTGCCCCACACTATAAGACCATATCTCAATATTGATGAGACGTATCCGTGATAAGCAACGAGAGCGGCTTCTTGTGATACAAGCTGTCTAATTCTGTTAAGAGCGAATATATATCTGTCAATTTTGTTTACTACTAGGTCAATATGAAGTTTCCAATTACATAATTCATCTATTTTAATTCCCAAGAACATTGTGTCCTTTACCATGTCCAGTTTATTATTTTTATAATTTATGTCAATATCAGCGTAGTCAATACTTTTAGCTTTAAATCGAATTAATTTAGTTTTGTCAATATTAACTTTCAGTGAATTATTGTCAAACCATTCTATAAATTTCTGGAAATTTTCGATTACTATTTTTTTTAATTCGTGTTCACTTTTACTTTTAATGATGATGGATGTGTCGTCTGGAAACAATAGACATTTCTGGTCTGTGATACTAGGTAGGTCATTAATATATAACAAAAATTATAATGGTGCCAGAACCCCTCCTTGTGGAACTCCACATCTATTAAACATATAGTCAGAGTAGTATGAGTTTTTTGTATTTCCGGTTATTTTGGTTATTTCTTGTGGATGTTCCTTAACGGATTAAAATGCCGTGGATACGTAAATAGAAATATATTATAAAATCAATGAAAATATGAGTACAATTTGTATAGCCATATAAACCAGAGTGTCAACATTTGAATTATTGACAAGTCACGTCTGTTTAAATCTATTGCCCGAATATGCGGTATAAAACCTCTAACACGCCCCCTTTTATCTGCATATTTCAGGCAAGCCCTAAGCCACTAATACACTTATTATGTCTAGCCTTCGATAAGGCTTTGGTTAAGATATCCGCAACCATGCGGTCTGTCGACAAATGTTCAATGATCACATTTTTCTCCTTAATAACGTTTCTAACAAAATGATATTTTATATCTATATGTTTGCTACGGGCATGAAGCACAGGATCACCAGCAAGACATATAGCTCCTTGATTGTCGACATACATTGTGGTGCATAACATCTCTTTCAAACCAACTTCATCTAGCAGACTACTCAGATATACACACTCTTTCATAGCCTCAGCCAAACTAACATACTCAGCTTCGGTAGATGACGTAGCAACTAACCTTTGTTTCTGAGATTTCCATGATATGGCCGCGCCACCAAGTGTAAAAACGTAACCTGAATACGATCGTCGATCTAATGTACAACTGCCCCAATCAGCATCGGAGTAACCTTGCAAAGGCTGTGCAGTCTTTTTGTAGAACAGACGATAGTCTATTGTCTTCTTTAAATAACGCAAAACACGTTTAGCGCAAGCCCAATGTATTTTTGAGTGGCAATTAGTAAACTGCGCCAATTGCGAGACCGTATTGGTTATATCAGGCCTCGTTCCGACGCTTAGATACATCAGCGCCCCTACTAGTTCACGATAAGGTTCTTTGTCTTCAGATATATTCTGTTCATTAAATTTCATCCCAACCTCCATTGGCGTAGAAACTGTATTACAAAGCTCCATATTGTATTTCTTTAAAACACGTTTTATATATTCCTTTTGTGATAAATATATTCCCTCACCACTTCTGTCTATCTCAATTCCTAAACAGCACTTTGCTGGACCAAAGTCCTTCAGCTCAAATTCTTCTGATAGTTCCCTTTTGAAACGCTCTATATAGTCTTCTTTCTGTGACGCTATGAGAATATCATCTACATATATTGTGACCAATAATATATTACCATCCTCATCCTTCTGATTATATAGACATGGCTCGTTAATAGTAGGTGTTAACCCAATCTCTCTCAGTTTTTGATCTAATCGTAAGTACCACTGACGGCCCGCCTGTTTCAGTCCGTACAATGAACGGTTCAACAGACATACATCTCCTCCTTCCTGAAGAGCCTGTAACAACTTTTGAGCTCGCTTATAAACTACAGAGTTCACATCTCCCTTCTTAATAAGTTTAACTAGGTTTTCAGAAAGCAAATCAGGGACCCGCATGTACACCTCTTCTTCGAGATACCCGTTTAAATATGCGGTATTCACATCCATTTGGTGGATCTTAAGGTCTAATTCAGCAGCTAATGCGGCTAACAGTCGAACTGTTTCAAGTCTTGCAACCGGAGCAAATGTTTTATTGTAATCAACGCCAAACTTTTGGCTAAAGCCTTTTGCGACTAACCTGGCTTTCTTCTTTACAGTTCCATCAACATTTCGCTTAGTAACTAAAACATATCGGCATCCAACTACTTTTCGGCCAGCTGGTCTTTTTACTATTTCTATAGTGTCATTCCTAACAATGCTTTCAATTTCATTTAAAATAGCTTCCATCCAGCTTTCCTTCTCATCACTAGAAAGTGCTTCTTGTAATGAAACTTCCGCCGATCCAACAAATTCTTCGTCTTGTGATTCTTCACTATCCTCTTCTTCCTCTACTTCAACCATCCTATAACTCTTCCGGGGACGCCCAACCTTACCTCTTTCTATTCTAGGTCTTCCAGGTGCCCGTTTCATTATCCTGGTTTCTCCATTAGAAGATGACGGCTGGGTATTGGTATTAAGCTCAGATTGCACTGAACCTTCAATCCGTTCATTATTTATTGAACCATAAATTCCAATATCCGATTGCCCGATAGCGTCAATTTGTACAGTTTGCTTTTTATTATCCGTTTCATCCAGCAAATCAAGTTCAAAATAATCAAGACATTTTGCACCTACATTTGATTCCTTATCACTAACATTTTTATATTTATAGTCTAAGACTCTTATATCCCTCGCAACAACCATTTTATGTTCACTAGGTAACCAAACTCTATAGCCTTTAGAAGCTCTAGGGTAACCAACTAAAATTCCTTCTTTGGACCTAGATGCGAATTTATCTTTTGTCGGATTTTTATCCAATATAAATACTTTCGAGCCAAATATTTGTAAATAATTTATTTTATCCGGTTTACCATGCCATTTTTCATACGGCGACATTCCGTCTAGACTACTAGTAGGACAGCGATTTCTAATGTGACAGGCTGTAGCAACAGCATCAGCCCAAAATCCTTGACTAAGCTCTGAAGATAATAGTAAGCACCTAGCCATCTCCACTAATGTACGGTTCATCCTTTCGCTGATACCGTTCATTTGAGGAGTATGAGGAATGCTAAGCCTTTGCCCAATTCCTTCATCTTTAAGAAATTTGTCAAATTCTGTATGACAGTAGTCCATGGCATTATCCGATTGTAAATATTTAATTCGCTTACCTGTTATATTCTCAACGTAGCTTTTATATACTTTGAATGCTGTAAATACCTCACTCTTCTTGGTTAAGAAATAAACTTCGCACCACCGCGTACAGTCGTCGATAAAAGTCACGAAGTACTTTGCACCTCCAATTGCAGTAGTTCGCATCGGACCTACAACATCAGTGTGAACAATTTTTAATACTTCATCACACGGACTATTGGATCTCTGAAAAGGTAATGCTGTCATCTTACCTTTCACACAAGTCTCGCATTCACTCAATACACTCACATCTGTCAACTTCACATTCATGTCATTAGCGTTCAAAACTTTCATTAGATCTCTCGCATTCAAATGTCCCATTCGCTCATGCCACGACCAGACATTCACCACGTTGCCTATCGCTAAAGCTTCTTCCTTAGCCTTCCTAACTACATATAAATCCCCTATACGATCTGCAGTCAATTTAACTTTGCCATCTCTTTTGACAACAGCAAAATCTTTCAAAAAGACTACCTCGCAACCTACATCAGTCAATTTAGAAACAGACATTAAGTTACTTCTAAGATCAGGAACTAATAATGTATCATGGAATTCAATTCGTGCAACATCATTATCATTTTTAGCAAAAAATCTAATACTTCCCTTGCCATTGACATTTGTCGACAGACTGTTTGCCATATTTAACTTCCCGTTACGTGTTTTTAAATTGAAAAATTTCCGTTTATCATTGCAAATGTGCGACGTGCAGCCACTATCAAGAATCCATAAATCCTTCTTCGCTTGTATTGGAGACATAACAAAGCTATCGAAAACATCATTCTCTTTTTCACATTTCAGATCTGATTCATCTTCATTCTGTTCCGTGATGTTTGATTCGACATTAGTAGCTTTCTTCATTTTACACTCAGATGCCTTATGACCAAAAGCTTTGCATTTAAAACATTTGAATTTGAATCCTTGTGATGTGATTTTCTCCTTTTTATTAGTTGTTCTCTTTGATACTGCACCACGTCTGACATATAATGCTCTCTCATGCAATGGATCAACATCATTATGTTTCCTAGAACTATATTCTTCATAGATCTTAATCTTTAAAAACTCTATATTCGGTAGTTCATCTCGGGTTTCTATGGCACAACGAAAATTCTCATAGGATGACGGTAAACTATACAATAGCAATATAGACAATAAGTCCTGGTGAATATTTATCTCCATATCCTCCAACTTATCAACCGCATCAAAGAACTTTGACAAATGCTCGTGAATATCATCACTCTCTTGCATTTTATATGTAATCAGCTGTTTAAGCAGCGTCGCCTTTCTGGCAGGACCCTTCGACGCGTGCACACTCTGAAGCTTCAACCATACATCTCGTGCTGTTTCACACCCACGTATTTGTTTGAGTTCACTCGGACTTAAAGACAAAATCAAATCAGACTTAGCTTTACGATCTCCATTGGTCCATGCCCTCACAGCTTCCGCACCGTCCTTGTTTATATCTGGCTTTACTCTCTCACCCGATACAAATCCCCAAGCATCGTTCTTTTCTAAAACTGCTTCTGCTTGTATCCTCCACGTATCATAATTTTCACGATTCAATAACTCTATTTTCATCGACATTATTAAGGGCCCATAACCTGTGGATGTTCCTTAACGGATTAAAATGCCGTGGATACGTAAATAGAAATATATTATAAAATCAATGAAAATATGAGTACAATTTGTATAGCCATATAAACCAGAGTGTCAACATTTGAATTATTGACAAGTCACGTCTGTTTAAATCTATTGCCCGAATATGCGGTATAAAACCTCTAACATTTCTACATATTGTTCTCTGTCGGATAAATAGTTTTGTAACCATAACAATGCACTACCTCTTATACCATATCTCTCCAGTTTCTGTAGTAAGAGTTGGTGAGAGACAAAGTCAAAGGCCTTGCTCATATCCAAGAAAATTACTAATGTCTTAAATCCATAATTTAAATTTTGTGTCAGTTCCTTTACTAGGTGAAAACATGCTAGAGTCGTTGAGCTGTTTTTTCTAAAACCAAACTGGGCACCTGAGAATAACTTTTGTGATGTATTTAATACGTGTTCAAATTAATTAGACGTCTTGAAGTGGGTAAAAATGGCGTTGAAAGATTCGGTTTCATACATACATACAGGTCAAGCTGATAAAAGCGTGTAAAAAGCGTGTTAAAATAAAAAGAGCGTCGGTTACGCTGTGGACTCGGTACTTGCCTTCCAATCGGGAGGTCCGGGGTTCCAGATCGCCATGTACCAATGTGTTTTTCGTTTTCGAATTTCATATGTACATTTTTCTGATGCTCCTCCAGTGAAGGAAAACATCGTGAGGCAACTTGCATACATCAGCGAAGAAATTCAAAGTTTTATATGAAGTCAACCAATCCGCACTGGGCTAGCGTGGTTGACCTAAACACTCTAACTTAGGGTGGGCTCGAGCCCCTCGGTGGGGACGTTTATAAGCTATGATGATTGCAATTGCACAACGATCGCCGTAGGTCCTCTTCGAGTAGTGCTAAGCTAATAGCCAATTTAATTAATATAAACGTTTATATTATTAGTATTAACCATTCCGAAGACTATACAGACATAGTCGCGTGCAGAAACTAAGTAGTGCCGGCACAAAAACAAAGCTACGTAACCCCAATTCAACACGAGCTAAACCCGAAACTATTCACGACGTAATTATAGGACCCGGCGAACAATTTCATTCGTCTTTCGCCTAACTACTGTGTTTTCAAATTATGTTTACGCGCACAACAGTTTTACTTGTGAAAACACAATAAAATAAACATAAAAAACACATTCCGCGACGAAAGATAATCAGGAGCCAACAAACAAGCGGACGAAATGACCACGTAAGGCTTTTATTTGTCCAAATTTATAGGCTCGAGAACGGCGAGGCGGTAATTGATACGATGAAAAAATTGTTGTGAAGTTAAATAATAATTAAAGATCTGTCATTGATAGAATTGATGAATGAATGAATGAAAATTATTTACATGTAGAAACAAGACACACAACACACAGAGAAATAATAAAATAACCGAAAACACTGAGGGGAGACAGGATACTTAATAATAACCTAGCAATGTGGAGTGTCTCACTACTGCATGGAAAAGGGAGACCAGTTCGGTATAAAGCCAGACGAAATTTGGCACTATTTTTCAACTGGCACCAAATGATATTTGTGTTACCGACACCAAGAATATTCTGTCACCGACTCTGAGACTGCCGTTATCGACTCGGAGACTATGCTATCATGGCTAAAACAGTAAACAAGGCTCTTGGAGGAGCCGCACCGACACCGTGGACTCACTTTTTGTCTCTCAACGGCGGCGATTACTCGGGTGTCACAGAATTATCGCGCAGAGTTATAATAATTAGTAGTGCTATTTTTGTCTTCTTTATTTTGATCAGTAATTAAATAATTGTGTGGGTGGTGTGACCACTTGTTTCTTCTTTAAAAAAATAACCTAGCCTCTGATATTTAACATTTGTGATAATTGTGTTGTGAAGAATTAAGACATCATGCGACTTTAAGAGTCGATACCCCTTATTGGAAGATTTTTTTAAATCAGGAGACACATTTTTGTAAAACAATGGAATTCAAATTAGCATTCGAAATCGTAATATTCGAAAACGAATTCCCAAATTCACTATTTTTCATTACATATTCATTACGTGAAAACGAGTGGACCTACCATCTCGTTTATTATATTTCTATATTTATATTTGTAGAACACGCGTAACGTATATACGTGCGATTGCAGTGCACTGCAATTTTTATTTTCTTCTGCGTAAAATGGTATCTTATATAGAATTTGTTTTTAATGACAGTACTGAATTCGAGTGATTCGAAAATCTTTGAAATCGGATAGTCTATACCAAAGACATTATAAGAGATAGACCGACAATACGCGCGGCCTCTAAGAAACCCCCTTCAACCACAACAGCGGTCAGGCGGCCGCTACTCATACTGTATTTGTACTGCATTCGACTGTCGAGCGCGCGTCAAGTTATAAAAATACTTAAACATGCCCAAATAACTTCGTTTTGTAGTGTAAAAAACGAACAGTAATAAAAACTAAATCACATTGTAACATTATTTATTACCGATGAGTCTTAATTATGCTTATTTATTTAGCTATTATCATATCAAAATTGGTTGAAGAGGACTTCATACATTTCGTTTGCATTGTTGGTCTACTCTTATAATGTCTTTGGTCTATACTAATATTATAAAGAGGAAAGATTTGATTGTATGTTTGTTTATTTGTATCGAATAGGCTTAGAAACTACTTAACCGATTTTGATTAAAATTGGTATAGGGATGGTTCGAGACCAGGGGAAGGACATAGGGTAATTTTCCTAAGGGAAAAAAATTCCTACGGGAAAACAAAAAAGACGAGGGCGAAGTCGCGAGCGGAGAGCTAGTAGTATATAATTTCACACATAATTTATATTCGTGTTCGAATTCAGGATTCATTTTTAATGATTGATAAATACTTTCCCTGACATTTATGTAACTGTGTTTTATTCTAGTCTGCTGGAATTGTTATTTTTTTTATTATTTACAATTTAGGTTTAAACTTCCTTATTAAAGGGTTTTTGATTTTCCATTTCTTAAATTATTTTTTAGTCAGGATTATATTCTTAAGAGGCTCTTACGAGTATAATCCTGACTAAAAAAATATCAAGAGCTTTACGACTGGATGAGAACTTGTATTGAATAAGTCAGAATAATAAAAGAAAAAACGTTGACGTTACTCAAACCCAAGCATCTTTTTTTGATAGTTATAGAATTGGTTGAGTATAGAAAAAGTTGATTCATCACCTGTTCGAAAATTAGGAGAGCATTCTCAAGAATAAACTCGAAAGGCCTAATTTCTTTTTTTTGGGCCGAGTAGTCGTAAGTCTTAATATAATAATTATAATAACAAAATAGATCACAATGAGAAGATTACATGAAAAGAGCACGGACCACGAGTCTGTGGAGTGTTAAATTAGTAAAAAAAAAAAAAATTTTTTTTGACCCCTCTTTTCAATCCATCGTCACATGCACGGAGATTTCTAATAGCGCATCCAGAGTGAGACACTAAAATCCCAACTTTGACGCTGAACCTTGATCGAGAGAGTCGGGGATGTCCAGAACGCATTAAGCAGGGCGAATGGGACAAACAAAAAAGTACGCCCGCTATAATTTGCGGAGAAGGGGCTGTTGCTGGGCATTCTCTAGAACATTAGGGGCTTATCGCGAAAGTTTCGCCGCTATTATTTCACTGTCGCAGTTCCGTAGGCATTTAGTGAAAATTATTGTCGTCGGTCGCACGACTCCGATCGCCGCTTTATTCAGGAGCTCGTGATTTTGTTTATTGCCAGTAATTATTATTTATTGGAGTGATTTATGTGCCTGCAGATATTGCTTTGACTTCGACAGTTCTTTCTCGAAAGCCCAATAAAACTACTGAAGTGTAGTTTCATTTCTCCAATTTTCGAGATTTCTACCGATTCCAGTATCAAGATTATCAGTTGTGCACAAACTAAGGTGATAAGACAAGATACATTATGCATATAGATAAGAATGATTCTACTTTAAAATGGAAAAATTTAATGCTGAGAAATTTATTTCCGAGTGTAGGGGCCTAGTGACTCAGAGACCGGAGGGAGAATCTGTACTGGGGTCGCCTGCTTGGGTGCCTCCGTCTTACCTATTTCTGCTGCAAAGCAGCAGTGCTTGCATTGTTCTATTCCGGTTTGAATGGTAAGATATGACAGTGAAATTACTGGGTACCGTGAGTTTACATCTTATATCACAAGTTGGCAACGTACTTACACTGTGGTTCTTGTCGGAGTTGCAGATTTGCTGCGAATTTCACAAGAACCACGTGTACTATAGGTGACTCTTACCATTTATCATTAGGTGGGTATGCTTTTTTGCCAACTGATTTGTATAAAAAAAAGATATGTCGGGTTTCCGCTTACTTCAGACATCAGTCTCCCCCATATGACTAAAATGTGCCTGTAAGATCATCTGTACTTAGAGTTTGTATGGTGTAATGAAAATAAATAAATTATTTTTGTTTTAATGCTTATCAGAATGTCATTGTTTCTAATCATATTTTATATTAGAAGGAAATGTCTGAAGTCTTTTAGATGTGTTCAATTGCTGCTTGTCAGAATGTTGTCAGAGCATGTATTTCTAATCCTTTGGCTTGGAAAATTACTCAAACTAATTCTGTTTTAAAGCATGCAGGCCTTTGTCGTATTATTTATATTTACATTAAAAAATTAATCACAAATATTTCACAATAGACAAGATAGAATACAATAGACATCCCATCTGATGGTACGTAACGATAGCATCGTCGTCGTCGAGAATCGCCTGGATTTTTTTACACAGAAACTGATAATCTTACCTCTAGTTGTTAAGAATAAGACGAGAATAAGAATAAAGAAGAAAATAATTTTTGACGTTGTTGAAATGGCAACAAGCTTTGGTGAGACAGTGGTAGCAAGTCAAGCTCTCTCAGACTCAGAAGTCCCATCACAAATCACAACAAATATAAAAGGCAAGTGAAAAATCACACCAATGCCGTCAGAGCCGAAACAGATGGTCTCAAACTCTCAACTTATGGCCTATTAGAAATAATTAAAACCCATGAAATTTGATTGTTTTTGCACTTAATGCATGGTATCATATCTGAATAACGCAGTCTTAAGTAGCCAGCCAAAGACCCGCCTCTATTAAAGAAATAAATATTGTTAACACTGCTATTTACCTAAAGATTTATATTCGCCCGGGGCTCGGCCGTTTTTATACAATGCGCTCGATACTCCGCATCCCCGGCTCTTTGACATGTGATAGTTATGAGTTATGGCCGATATTTAGCCGCTTCTTAGAGAGTAACGTCCTCTTTATTGAAAGTACTCGAGTTGCGAACGTTATATCTATCGATGTGGAACTAATGCTGCAGTTAGTGGGTTGCAAGATTCCAGAACTCAAAATAGTCGTGTATGGTTCGGTGATACTTACTATTTGATATGCGGTTGTACTTTTGTGCTTGATGGATTCCAGGAATCCAAAGGTTGCAAGTAAGATTAGTAGTTAATGGTGTCAGGCGTTATATTTCGGAAGTCCATTGCTGATTGTTAAGGAGTAGGTATATAGCAAAACTTCCGACAAAAATTTCAGTAGTTGGTACAAACTACCCAGGCCAATCGAAGTCGCACTGAAGGCGACAACATCCTGAGGATGCCACGTGGAGTGGCGAAACGGGGCAAAACTAAGTATTTGCATGTTGGTGTGGTACTAATTAGTGATATTCCTTTGTCGTATGCAATTGAGGGAGGGCGGGCGGTGCACCATTGGCCTGCGTAGTTAGTACCAACTACTGACATTTTTGTTGGAATTTTTGCTATATACGTACTCCTTAACAATTAGATAAGAGTTTAAAACTTAACTTGAACCACTGTATAAAAATAATTTTCCAATATTAAAAAGCACGTGCCAGCTTCTGAGGTACCGTCTTGTTGAAAACAGGAAAAAAAAAATACAAATAAACTTATCCGTATCAATATGAATACCTCGAGCCCCCGTAGGATATTTCCTGGTGGATGTCAATTTCATGAGTATCTGACAAGTGGCAGAGCTGATGTATTATAGACGGAATAAATATTTCTTCGCGAGTTTATAAATATCCTTATTCGTATTGAACACGAGCGTAGGTTTTTGAACTGGTAGGTACACAGTAATACAATGATAAATAATCCTATGGTTATGTTTTCAAAGATAAGATAAATCTGTTTTACTTATATCAGAAAATAGCTACAATGCCGTCGGTCTCAATCTAGGATCTAATTTTGAGGGTAAAATATTGAATATTTAAAAAGTCACTGCCAAGGGCTTAATATAAAAATCCCACCACACTATTATTTTATGATAATGTTAATATTATATGTGAGTATTCATTTAATATTTATTGAAAATATTATATATTTGTTGTAATTACAAGTTTAATTTCATATCTATGTGTGCGTACGAAACGACGCGCGTTTGCCAGAGGCACCAGCAAGTTAATAAACCAAACTAAATATTGGGGACGGTCCCTCGGATCCGAGTGTGCGGCACCAGAGTGGTACCGCATGCCTCCACTTGGATCCGAGTGTTAAAACTGAAGGCAGTGAAAGGGTTAAAACTGGAAATTTCATAAACATGTACCATAGAAGCATTGAAGAACGTCTCCGGTTACATATTTCTTCTTTGTTTTTATAGAAAGTAGCTGATAGTTGATTTTGACTTAACCTATTGTTATTTATGTTAGTAATAGGATATTTTATTTATTTAAACTTTCGTACAGCATGAATCAAGTGTACAGGGGCGGACTTAATGCCTGAGGCATTATCTACCAGTTAACCCGTAAAATGTGAGAAAGTCTCTGTTGACGGTGTACGAATTGGGAAAAAATAAAAACTAAACGAACCTTGACACAACTAAGTAACAACATACTCAATAAAGATAAATACTAAGTACACAAATATATATATATATATATATATATATATATATATATATATATATGCATCTTCGAAGTTAGTGATTAACTTCGAAGATGCAGGGATTTCCTGGTTTGGGAGTTAGGAGGAAATTCTGCACGATATATTTAGCACTGTTGTTGTGAAAGTGCATATTAATATTGGTATATTAACAGTTGGTGCCGTCTAAATGGATTTTATTAATATAAATTATACCTCGTTATTTTTTACTGTTTTTGTTTTTTTTTCCTTGTTAGTTTACCTGCTGCCCACCTGCCTACAGTCTATAAGATCTTCAGTAAGAGTAAGAGGCTACAGTCGCCTATAGTACACGTGGTTTCCGCAAAATCTGTAAGTCTACAACGACTACAAGTATCCCAGTGTACGTTGCCAACATGTGACATAAGATAACAAGTCGCACTTCCTAGTAATTTCACTGCCTGCATTAGCGTTCAAATTGGTGCAGTGCAAGCATCGCTGCTTGGAGGCAGAAATAGGTAACATAGCGGCAGCCGTGCAGATGACTCTGGTACAGAGTTTATTTCCATCTGGACGTGTAGTTAGGTCTCTTTTCAGAGGATTTCTGGAAAAAATTGGGTCGATAATAACTAACACTACCACAAATTTCTGTACCCCTGTAACGTATTGCAAGGAGTTTCATGATATTGAGTTCCATTTGGCTACATTGAAATTCTAGTAGCATTGCGGGCTTTATTGCGTATTTTGAAGTTGATATCTGTCATTTTTTGTTTTTATTATTATATTTATATCGGTTTCAGTAAACAACATAGTTTGATTGCCATATCATTCGCTTCAATCGTCTTTACGAAAATACTTTATTATGTGTTATGCTTTGTTTGATTGCACGTGTGTTGTGTTAAATAAATAAAATCTTAACTATCTAGCTTTAACTTATATTATACAATAATGTTTAGTGTGTTTGAGTTTGATTGTAGGAAGTTATCTCAAAAACTTCTGAACCGATTTCAAAAATTCTTTCACTAGTAGAAAGTTACATAATTCTTATGCGACATAAGCTATATTTGATTATGCCTAGCAACGTGCCCCGCCTTCGCACGTGTAGTAGTTTTATACAAAAAAAAATCACACTGGCATAGCCGCGCACGGGCTGCTACTGAATTAAAAGCAAAGTTGATACCACAATAAAATTCTTGTTTATTGATGTATTATCACCCCAATTCACGCCTCATTCCCCATTTACACGGCGATAACAGCTTCCAAAAATAAAACGTAGTCAACCAAAAGGCCGTGATGTTGGCACAATAGCACCCGCCGATCTGTGGGACGCGTCATTGGGACCATAGTATAAGTAAAAAGGTAGATGCTAACACCGCGTGTGATGATACACACACAGGTCGTCGGTTTAAGTTATTTTTTCTTAAAAACGACCGGGAAGCTCTTGGCTTTCATCTCATCTGATGGTAAGTGATGATAAGACCGAAGGTGGAAGCGAGCTTCACCTGGACTCCTCAACAACTGAGGAACTGGTTATCTTACTTCTAATTGTCGGAACACAACAATGCTATAAACATTGTTATTATGGCGACAAACTTAGGTAAGACGGTGGTAGCTAGCCAGTCGGGCTCATACCACAAACCAAACCAAGCAGAAAAATTTCTGCCCCCTGTGAGAATCGAACCCCGAAACTCCCGATCAGCACCCGGTGGTCTCAACTAGACCACGAAGGCGGTCAAATAACAAGAGATGGCGAAACACCTCGTTCAACAGGATACATTATGAAAGTTCTTATTGATGATATTTTTTTTATGTACGTAACATTAAAAAAATCCTATCCCCTAACACTGTTTTATCTGCATATCAATGATGATGTACATCGCATGCAGAATATTTTGAACAAGCCACCTCAAAGGCCGGCAACGCACTTGTAACTCCTCTGGGGTTGCGGGTGTCCATGGGCGACGGTAATTACTTACCATCAGGTGATACGTCTGCTCGCTTGCCCCCTATCCCATAAAAAAAAGCGACAGTTGGACACCGGGGGCATTTGGACTCCACATACCATCAGTTGGAATGAACTCATTTGCTGGGTTCACCATAAAAAATATTGCTTATCCTTATCAATCTCACTTTCTATCAGCAAAATGTTATACTGTCCCTTTTTAATATCTGGTTGATATTACAAAGAAAAACAACAAAATTTCCCTCAATTCCAAATATCACATAATTGCATGTGACATGAGATTCCTTGTGACTTATTAACTTTTGAGACATACTCGTAATTGTCACGAATTTTAAGCACAGAGAACATCATTTGTAGTTTTTTTAACCAACTTCAAAAAGAAGGGGGTTCTGAATTCGCTTATTAATAATATTACCACTCCTGTCGCAATACGCCTAGCCGTCTTGACATCGACTGGCGACAAAACGTGCCAAATAGGATGTTTTAAAGACCTATGAGATATCTGCTTCTAATTTAAGTATAATATCACTGGTTCTTAATGTGTGTGTGCGATGATGTAGACACTAGTGCGCAAACATACCGAGTGGAATGCAAGAAGACGGCCTACATTTTTACTTATACTGTGCTGGAACTTTTTGACGCACCGAACCATAATATGGCTGTGAATTGCCGAAAAATATTCTCGAAGGTATTATAGGAAACTTGGATTCCCTGGAGCTAATGTTCATAATCTCGGCAACTTTTAATAGAACCAGGACAAAATTTGACGGCCGTTATTCAAGAAATATACTCGGAGGGTGCGTTGCCATCTGCGAAACTTTATTTCATTCAAATTATGTCGCCATATTTCTGAGTGCTCGGCGCGGAGAGCTTTCGTCGACAACGCGAAGAGCGAGTCTAAATTGTGTGATGGCTCAATAGCCATTGAGTCTTAAAGTGTATGCCTTATGCCGTATTCGCTTGAATGGAGTAATAACAATTAAATATTTTGATTAGCCCTCTGGTGAAGTAGGTAGGTAAACGCTTGCTATTGGCTTAAAGTTGAGCGAACGGGTGTGTGTTCTGGAATTACCTTTACACTCATGTGTATGCTTAATAGCGTTTCGTATTTTCTTTAAAAGCTCTGCTAATGCTTTTTGCTTAGTGATCGAATAATAAAAAAGACGTAAATAATAGTAGAGTTCACATCCTGATTCTTTGCCTTCAATATTGCTTAAGCATTTTTTATTTTAAACTTTTCCTAAAACATGCGACTTTTCTATGGTCTTACTAATAACGGTAAGACAATAGAAAAATCGCACAAAAAAGGAACTCGCTGTCTCTATCAGACCATAATCGAAATCTATAATTTCAAATAAACGTCAAATTATACTTTCCTCTTTGATAATAACGGGTTATGTTTACAATGATTCGTTTTAGAAAATGTTATGTCAACTATAATTTAAACAAAAAGAAAACTTATTCATTAATTCAATCTATACTTGAATCCTTTGTTAAACATCTATTCAGATGTGTAACCAAACCGAGTTTTCGCTTTAAGAGACCACAAACGCCTCCGTGGTCAAGAAGTTGAGTCAGATTAATTTTGATCCTTTGTAAATTTGAACAAAGACTCATCATTTGCGTGGAATATATTATATGCCTCTGGAATATATATACTCTCTTCCTACGCTCGAACAGGCTGATGGGATGGCTCGCCATAAACATTTTATTGTGTTTTCCAAAGCACAAAGGAGTTCGAGCTATTCCACAATTTTGCACACTCATTACACTCCCGAGCAAAGTGAGAACATACCACTATATAGGGAAGAAAACTTAAAGACTGGAAAATAAAAAACAAAAATAATTTGTGAGGTGACACGCGACCGAAGCGCAAAATGTGTGTTCCCCGCACCGGCTACAACCGCCTGGTGACTCTACTCAGAGAGCGGGACACCCCCGTGGTGACGCCTCTCTGAGCTAGAAATCCATCAGGTTTGGTTTGCCAAACGAGGCTTGAGGACCCACCAAAGTTCTCGCCTTGTTATAAATAATTAAGGTAAAGCTGTAACAGCCATCGGCGGCTAACAGCATAGGTCCCTCAAAAAAAAAACGCAAAATGTGAAAAATGTTTCAAAAATTGGTACGTAGATCCGCACCCGAAAACAAAACAAGCGACAGAATCAATGAATACAACAAATTTCTAAATAAAAATGGTTACGAGTCTCGACTCGAGCGTGGAATCGGTTACACGAATAGGCAATTAAACTACACTGTAACCCGCAGCTCCGACGAAACGCCACAATTCCATTTTATTCTTCCACATTTGTCCCTCGATTTATCTATAAAATTTGAGCTTCGCCACTATCATGAAACGATTTCGGTTATGAAAATATTTAAGAGAATTTTCAGCGGCAATTTTTTGCTCGTGTTTATTTTTGCAATTAAGATTTCGTTTTCAATATAATTAAAAGTAAGCTGATAAAATATATGTCGTTTAAAGCACCTTTTAAGTAATTATGTTCTGTTTATTGCTGCATCCCGAGCACTATATTTTTTTTATTGCAATCAGTTGGCAATCAAGCAAACTGCCCACCTGATGGTAAGTGGTAACAGTCACCTATGATACACGTGGTTCCTGTGAGATTCGCAGCTAACTGCAACCTCCACAAGGTTAAATTAAAAATACCTAATTGAAAAAAAAAACTTATAAATTGTGTATCTCGCCGAAAAATTAACTAATTTTTATGCGATTTTTTGTGATCTTCTCCTCCCGGCTCCCTCCAGCGTTCAGCAGCCTTGACACCGCTCTACGACTGCTGGTCGTGGTTTTCACCAGCCATGTGCTTTTCAGTTTTTTTGATTTTCCCGGCAGCCGTGCACAGAAAAAATCAGATAGACACAAAAAATGTGCAAACTGCAGCGGCGCATCCAACGATGCCAAAAAAGCTAGGTGTCGCAGATAGCTTTTCCGAGTAATATCGAAAATTCTGTCAAATTTTCACATAACTATTGCTACTCTGAGCACAATTTTTGTCACTTTTTTGCTTATAACTTTAAGCACACTGCACTTATTTCATCACCAGTGTGTAGGTCTCATTGAGATACTTCTTTTGATGTGCAGCACTTGTGTATTCCTTGCACTTTTACTACCTTTAGTAATTTTTAATTACGGAGCGTCATGGATTAGTGGCCGTTCTCAACAGCGTTTTTTTTCCAATCGTACATTGCCAACTCGTGACATCAGATGTAAAGTCGCGGTACCCAGTAATTTCACTGGCAAATCTTACCCTTCAAACCAGAACATAGTAATACAAGCACTGCTGCTTTGCGTCAGAAATAGGTAAGACGGATATATGTCCCTCTTCAAGCGAGTCCTAAGGAGAGTATTACTCCCGAGGTAGGCAGTGACCACACACACACACCCATTCACACACCCATACTCTCACACACACTCACACGCACGCACACACAAACATATAATTTCTTGCGAATAATTGCCTAGCACCGAACTAATTCAGGATCTAATTTTAGCGTCCGACCGCTGGGGAAATTTTGCCGTCAAATTAAAAAAGGCTAGTATAAAATTCAGAGAGAATCAATTTCATGCGTCATCGCGCGCCGAGTTAGCGCGTCGTTCATTTGGGTGCGAAAACGCTCTTTTTGCAAGATTAAAAATTGATAAGCGACAAGAGTGTTAGGTGGTGTGGCGAGTGCTGGACTGCTGGGTCGTGGTATTTGTACCCAGTGTTTCTTTCACACAACAAAGTTGACAAACAAATGCATTTTTCTGTTTTTTATTATACAATTTCCACCCACAGTTAAGCTTCAGTTACTTCGATTTTACCGTAGTAAAAACACGTTAAAATAAAAAGCTTTCAAAAAAGTTACATTAAAACACGTTAAGTAGTTTCAGCGCGAGACTCAAACAAAAAACACATTTTCTAGCTTCTATTTCACCGTTCATAAAAAAAATATTAAGCACTTGTCTACTCATTTCTAACAACGGATAATAGTTTAAAAAACAACGGAGTTCCATGCAAACTTTCCATCCCTAAACCCCTCAGGGGTTAAATTCCAAAAACCTTTCCTTGGTGGATGTTAGTATCATAAAAGGAATCTGCTCGCCTTATTTCATATGTCTAGCTTTAATAGTTTGGGATGTGCGATGACGAATCATTCAGGACATGTAATCCATACTAATATTATAAATGCGCAGGTGTGTCTGTATGTGGGTCTGTTACCTCTGCACGCTAAAACCGCTGAACCGATTTAGATGAAATTTGGTATAGAGATAGTTTAGAATGCAGAAATTATCCTTTGACGGGGTGAAAGGGGGTGGAAGTTTGTATGCGGAATCGATAACCGCTAAACCATTTAGGTGAAAATTGGCGTGGTAGTTTGAGTTGTGAGGATGCAGTATGGTTAAAAAATAAGCCATCCATTGTGACCCTTCCAATTACTGTCATATAGTGTACATTGTCAACTTGTAACAAAATATCTAGTCACAGTACCTAGTGTTCACAGTCAGCATAGAAATTTAGAAATAGGTATGATATATGTACTCACGCAGGTGACATAGACTATTAGACAGAGACTCGGTATCTAATCATTATTATAACAGCTTATATACGTCCCCACCGAGGGGCTCGAGCCTACCCTAAGTTAGGGTGTTTAGGCTTTAGTTACCCACGCTGGCCCAGTGCGGATTGGTCGACCTCACATACACCTTTGAATTTGAAAAACGTAAAACACATTAGTACTTGATAGGATCGACCCCTGGACCTCTCGATTAGAAGGCCAGCGCCGAGTCCACAGCGCAGCGATAATTTGAGTTAATATCTTGACGATATCGACCAGCCTTTTTTTTTTTTTCTCAGGGGGAAATGCGTAACCGCACCGTACCCGCCGTTGGCTAGACGACGAGCGTGTGTGGGGCTCTCCCGGCAGCGTACCAGGCCTACCCACTAAAACCCCCCGGTGTTCTCCCTGCCCTTAGGGGCGCGCTAGGTAAGGTCCACAATGCGACTCCACTACCCACGCGCCCAGGCAAGCCCGACCAACCGATATCGACCAGCCTATCGGCTGAAAGTTGGCTCCCTTGTTAGCTGAGTCCTAATGGCTCAGTGTCACAATAAAAGGTTCACTTGCCACTGCCTGAAGCCATCAAGAGTCGCCTTTAAGTTGACGTTTGACTGGCATTAGATTGCTTAATGTGCCCCACTTAAGCGGACTTCATAAACATAAAAGGAATTTCTGAATAAGTCGCATTTAATTTGTTTTTCTGTTAATTCCGTCGCTTACAGTTTTGAGGATGTAATTTAAATAGCAATAGCATTTGAAACTCAATAAACTTTGAAGGTCTGCTTTCAAGAATATTTTTTGTGAGACTCTAAAATGGTAGTTAAGTGTTATCGCAACATTCGCTACCAGTCCATTTGATGCCTATATCTTGAAGCACCTGAAATTTTACCGTCCCCATGGGATTTGAAACCTCTAACCTACAAATAGTCTCAAACCACAAAACCACAATGTCGGTTAAAATATCACTCTTACTGTCCACGAGATCACATAAGTTCCATACTTGGAGCATACTGTGTATGTCATAATTTGATTTTTTATTGACAAGAGAATTCACTAATGATGTCACTAACCTTAGGAAAAGAATGTGTAGATTTGATTAAAGAGAAATTATAAAGTAAAGAGCCATTTACATGATGCAAGTTTCTTGCCTGTTGCATACAATAAAATTGAAGCAATAATGACTTGCATGGTCTAAACAGCACGTCACATTCTTGATCTGTTATACAAGTTTCGTTTCAAATCTTTTCTTGGTGTAAACAGCACATACAATAATTTCTTAAGCAATTCTTGTATTCAACTGGTCATTTGTAGAACCAAATTTTAATACTTTTTGACTCATATTTTTTATACACAAACCCTCTTCTCAAACGTTCAACACTTCAATAAATATTCACCAACGCAAATACGTGCAATTCTTGAAGCAACTCTCCAATAAATGGTACACGCACATACAAGTCACTGTTTAGACATGTCAAAACTTGAAAGCAATAATTTCCTAGACATAATTGTATTGGTGTAAACAAAAGACATTTGCAATTATTTTTTGTCAAAACTGGCATTCAATAATTGTATGCAACCTTTTTACTACATCCACGTGTAAACAGTTGCTTACAATTCTTGAAGATCAATTATTTATTGCATTCAATTATTGCTCCTGTATGTACAAGAAAATGTCATCGTGTAAATGAGTCGAAAGTATATGGTACCATCTACTTGAATACAATTAAGTGCGTTCTAATTATCATCTGTCCATACCGAACCTAAATACAACAACGAAACTTACATTTTATCATAGAGAACCTAGCAAAGCCTCCATTCCACCTGATGGTAAGTGGAAATGGAGCCCAAATGCCAAGGTAGCTAGTGCAAGTGAGAAAATACACGCTGCACTAGCCACCCCCATCTGATCGACCTGCAATCATTATACATATTACATTCAGTATCATAGAAATGCTTTAACCAATAAACTTAAATTCTACTGAACTAAAATTCAAACTCGCAATATGTTTAGTTTTGTCCCAATTCACATAAGCAGTCCATATTTCGAACAAGTTAGTTTGTAGATTGCCCAAAATGTTTATTTGGCGATACAATTATAATGTGCGCGATAAATTTGGCCACCCGAGGGGCCAAGTATTTTACGTCCGCAGTTCACCCCCGAGATTAGACTGTTCAGATTAGGAGCTTTAATTGACAGTGCTTACGCTTGAATTTAATATTTGTGACCTTATTGCCTTGTCATAAGTATCAGTTTAGTGTCGGCCATTCATGCTGTATCTAATTTATTTATCGTTGACGAATTGTAGCTTTTGGTTTTGTGTCTTTTTTTTTTGTTTCAATTATTCAGTGGTTTTCAAGTAGGTACTAATTAGTATTTATTTATTTATTTATTCTTTGGCACGGTAACAAAATACAAATTACAATAACCTTATAAAGTCATTGTACATAGAAAATGTTGTTAAATTTGCATTTCAATAACTACCGAGCACAACTTTCGACTTAAATATGTCCAGCTAGTTAATTAAAACAATCTATAGTCCTTACAGAGAACCACAACTACGCTTTCCGACAAGCTTATACTTTTCATAAAGGATCTAATATTTTGATGGAATTGTCAAGGTCGTTACAGAGAAGATTGTACTTTCTACACATACGTAAGAGTGGACTATTTTGTGTTACATTATTACTGGCTAATGGGACATGAAAGAGAAGTTGCCTACGATCTGAGTTATTTGTAAATCTCAGTGAAACATGGCCCAACATATCTGTATCCTAGCTAGAATTAACAATTTTATGTAATGCTACAAGGTCACTAAGTTGCCGTCTCACAAGAAGTGAATCCAATCCAAACTTTTTGAGTCTTTCGTCATATGTTGTGAAAACTTTGCCTAAACCAACTTTATAACTGAGGCCACGAACAAACCGCTTCTGTATGAAAGTTATCATTTCTTGAATCATCTTAATTTTCCATGTCAGGTGACTAGTAAATCAGTTGTTCCTAATATTTGCTGTATCTACTCGTATTTGTGTTTAATTCTCACAATTAGTAATTGTTATTATGGTTTTCAATTCAAGATTCCGTTTTTTTTTCATTTTGTATAGAACGCTACAAATAACAGAAATATTTAGTATTTGTCCAATAGTAGATGAACATTGGCTAATTGCGTTAGAGCGTCGGTGGTGCTGTGGCCTCGGCACTGGACTGTGCCCCGAGTACGATCGGGAGGCCCGCGATCGATCCTGCCATGTACCAATGTGTTTTTCGTTTCACGAATTTCATATTATGTACATTTATTAGACGCTCCTACGGTGAAGGAAAACATCGTGAGGAAACCTGCATACACCTGCGAAGTAATTTAAAGGTGTATGTGAAGTCAACCAATCCCCACTGGGCCAGCGTGGTTTGACTACGGCCTTATCGTCCTAACATAACTAGTAGGCTCGAGCCCCTCGGTGGGGTAGTATATGAGCTGTGATGATGATGATGATAGGCTAATTGTGATGATGAATATTACTATGAAACACAAATATTACTATAATTCATCTCCAACGGTAGGTGCTTGAATCAGCGTCGAACCCCCAAAATCTATCATAGCTGCACACTATGTTACTGCAAAACTTTGTTTCATAACATTTCATAAGCCTTCGTAGAAGATTTATTCATTTCTACCTGACGCCTTCGTTTCCATGTAAATAGTTTGACCCAGTTGGTAACTATGCCATTTAGAATAACATTTAGACCCTTCCGTGCTACTACTTAACTCTCTGTGCAGAAATCAACATTTTGAACCTGCTTCGGCGCACTGCCGGCTAAGATAGTAGTCGACCATATTTGAGACAACTAAATTATCTACTATATTAGTATTAGCTAAATTATCTATTAACAAATATTTCACTATCGCCATCAATATAAACGGCGAGTGGTCATGGCTGAGACGAGGAAGATCTAGACAGAATGCTCGAAGACCTCTGCAGTCTCATTTCCTAACAGGTCCAGTATTTCAACCTTCGGTGGGGACGTATATGAGCTGTGACGTAGAGTCACAGCTCATATACGTCCCCACCGAAGGGCTCGAGCCTACACTAGTTAGGGTGGTTAGGTCTAAGTCAAGCATGCTAACCCTGTGCGGATTGATCGACTTCACATACACCGTTAAACTTCTTCGCAGATGTATGCAGGTTGCCTCACGATGTTTTCCTTCACCGTAGGAGCCGAAGGAGCGTCAGAAAAATGTACCCACATAATGATTTCAGGATGTTTGACTGTATTGGTCTCCTTTATTCTTTGTTAAGCCAAAGTAGTAGGGTCGTTAGTAGTTATTTAAGGCGTCAACACGGTATATTGGAGACGCGGGTTCAAATCCTGCCCGAGACGAAAATTTTTTCCTTTATTGATTTATGCATCATTTTTCCAATTTATTTAGCATTTCAAAAAATGCAGTCACATAAAATAAATGTTTGACAATGTTTAGATAATCTTCATTAATGTGAACTAACACACACTTATTTCGTGTAATGCCGTACTTTGGTACGATTAACCCTATCAATTAATACAATAAAAGTACAGAATGTTGTATTTCCGATACAACTAGTAATATATAAGAAAAAAACTGCTCACATGGTGGTAAGTGGTATGATGTAAATCTATATATGTTTTTTTGTGTACAATAAAGAGTATAAGTGGTAACAGGCACCTATAATACATATGGCTCCTGTGAAAATCGCAGCAAAACTGTATTCCTGGGTAGCCGTCGCGTGATGGTGATGGTAAGCGTTTTATTAAAAATCTTTAAATGCAGTTTTGTTTCTTTTCAAAAATAAAAGTATGTTTCCCTTGAGTGAAATTTGCTATCTCCATTGCTTAGAGTACTTTCCCTCCAGGTGGCATCATAAAATTCCAGCTGTCATCAAAAGATGCACTGCACATTCAAGATGCACATTCATAATAAATTAGAAATTAGAATTCTCATAGAAATTTTCCCCTACAAATTCACCGACACTGTCCACTTAATTCCCATCCCCCCGGCTGAGAGTAGAAATGTTTTCAGAAAAGGTTTCCCTTTTCTCAAATTGTGCGGTCTTTTTTACTAACAGCGATAGTGTGATGAAGCGGCCGAGCGCATCGGCCATCAATTCACTCGGCGGCCATGTTGCAATATCGGCGCCTTTTTTGACTTTTCGCAGCGATCGCCAATGACACTCGGCTCAGTTGGCCGCTTGCCAGGCCCGATGGAATCGTGATGGACAGGGAACACGCGAGAGACACTGCGAAAAATGCTATACAAGCTTAAGTGTATAAACCTCAGCCGGTGTCTCTACATTGCTGCTACTACTGACATAAAAAACTACACCATCGATTGAAGTTAACAAGCATTATATGTATATAGATAGATATAGATTTATAAACATGGTAAGCCAGTAAGTCAAATATTTTTTAAGCATAATAAAAAACCGGCCAAGTGCGAGTAAAATTTGCGCAGCGAGGGATCCGTACAAACTTATCTAAGTATTTAAGTTATAAGTACTAAAAAAACTATGTATCTATGGATTTTTATTGTTAACAGGATCAGCTTTAATCTCACTAGGGTTTCTTTTAAAATCCACAAAACGTCTGAACGATACTCCTTCAGGCCACAAGCTGTCATTTAAAAATAACTACGACTTATTCCTTGGTACGCAAACAATGTAGGCGCTGTATTCTTTTTGTTGTTTGGTGTTAACTTTTATCAAGCTGACCTTAACCTGCGTTTTGCCGCTAATATAATCCATTATATCTGCCTCCTCTGTGTTCTTGTCTACGTTACGATAAAACTTCTAAGAATCCCTCTTCTCTGAACTTCGAGTAAGTGCTGGGTGAGAAGGTGTTTGTAGGTTTTTCAGGAAGATAAACACCTTTGGGGGCGGTGGTAAATCTTTCCAGCACTTAGTAGCCTGAAAACGGAAGCTGCCCCTAAAGGCTATAGTTTTAGAGGTGTACCCCTGAAGTGGTTTTCGAATGCCCCTAGAAAAGTGCCAGTCATGGAATTTATGGAAAAGTCTATCGAAAAGGTACCCGGGCTGCTTTAGTTTAATAATGTCAAAAACGAGACAGAGAATAAAAAAATGAACCCCTGGCCCCTTAAGCAAAGTTACTAGACAAATCCATACCCCTCTAATTATAATCGGCGCGCGATCAGACCGCAATATGACAATCGAATTGAACATAATTCCATCTCATTATTTCTAGATGTTCCAGACTTTCGCGAAATTGAGATTTTTCTATTAAAACGTCTCCTTAATTTAACGTTCATCGAAAATAATGCTTTATAATTTTCTTTGGGAGCGGCTTGGGGAAAATATTGGAGCGTTTTCTTGGAAAAATCTTTGGAATGTTCAACCACAAAGACCGTGATCACAGTTTCGCTGAAGGTCGGGAATTGAAATTAACTCGCCTAACTTCGGAAGCCGCAAGGTCGCATCAATATCACCGACACAATTTTTGCACTTTAGGATTTTAGTAGCCATTTTATGTACTAACCGCCGCCGCCGCCGCCGGTCCGGAGATACAAATTTTTATGTGTTCAGTTTTCGACATTCGACAATTACACTATCCTACCATTTTTGACCCCAAAGTACTGTTAATATTAATGTTAAGGCGACCAGTAAACTTCATTTTTCACATATATCATATTATCATTTATATTATATTAACATATATCATATTTTTTTATTATTAGTTTTAAGTCCACCTTTTCAATTTTTATTTATTCAAGTGTTAGGACGTCTTAATAAAGTTTTTTTATCGATATGAAAAGCCTCTTCGAAAGATCAGCGCTTCGGCGGCGAAATGCCATCTTAACATTTATGCTGAGAGGGGGGGGGGGGACCTTTTTGGCCCAATACCTCCAGTATCTACTCGTATTAGTTTTCCATATAATTTTGTATTGTCTCTTTTTATGTTGTTGATACTATACTATTATGGTACTCTTAGCTATGTAAGTTTTTTTGGTCAAATAAATAGATATTTATTCATATGTCAAAATCAAATCAAAAAATGCGAAGTTATTATGGTCGATTGGCTTCTAGTGATGCGTCCCTCAAGAATGAGTTACCTTATTTGAGGGGCCTTCATCATCACAGCTCACATACATCCCCACCGAGGGGCTCGAGCCTACCCTGTGTTAGGGTGATTAGGCCTAAGTCAACCACGCTAGCCAAGCACGAATTGTTCGACCTCACACACACCTTGGAATTTCTTGCCTGTAAGCAGGTTGCCTCAAGATGTTTTCCTTCACGGTAGGAGCATCGGCAAACGTACATGAAATTCGAAAAACGAAAAACACATTGGTACATGGCAGGATCGAGCCGCGGACCTCCCCATTAGAAGACCAGTGTCGAGTCCACAGCGCCACCGACGCTTTGAGGGGCTTATGACAGCGAAATGAAAGAGTCACTTGGGTTTCAAGGTGTTCGTTGAAACGTCTCACTCGTTCTTTTTGGGGTTTCGTATTTCAAAAGAAAGTGAATGGAACTTTAATACGATCAGTTCATTGTCCGTCTGGCTGTATATCCGTCTCTCTGTCAAGGCCCTTTTCCTCAGGAACGCGTAGGAATATCAAACTGAAATTTATATGAAATACACGGATCTAAGGTGTCTTTCAGCTGAAAAAATAACTTCTAAGCCAACACGATCATAAGATATGACCGTTTATCTATACTAATTATAAAGATTTGATTGTTTCCTTGTTTGTTTGTATTGAATAGGCTTCGAAACTACTGAACCGATTTTGATGAAAGTTGGTATAGAGAACCGAGACCAGGGGAAAGACATAGGGTAGCTAATTTTCCTAAGGGAAAAAAATTGCCAAGGGAACACAAAAATAAAGCGGGCGAAGTCGCGAGCGGAAAGCTAGTGTCGTATATTTTGCGATTTCACAAGGGAATCTAAATCTATAGGGTACTTCCCGTTGACCTAGAGTTACGAAATTTTGCAAGAGTAAGGTCTTATAAATAGCACACGTAAAGTAAAAATCTGAAAACCATAAATATGTTCTTAGTTAGGTACTTATATACACTAAGATAAGATTCTACGAAAACCTCGGTGCTTGAGAATAACTTGCACGTGGCAGTTTTTATTACGTGGTGTTTTTTTCGTCTATGTCGAGTCACGAGACGGGCGAGACATGCGTAACCTTGAGGATAAAGTAAAAAACCAAAATGAGAATTGAAATTATCTATTTCCTATTTTTCATTATCATTTTGTTCTTTAATTTATGAGCTTTATTTAAATTTTCACTAAAATTCGAAAATAAGTTTCATAGTTCGTTTTTTTTTCGAATTTTGAAAGCGGCCATGTCCAGAGCGGAGCTGACAAGTTGAGCGTAAGCTATTATGCACTTCTATTTGAGACATTATCACATGTTATGTATGTTATCAAGTGTAATGTACAATTAGTATAAGTGTATAAGTGTAAAAGTGTCATAATTTATTTATTCTGTGTTCAATGTTATTTCACTTTTTGTTTGTCGTGTCGTGAGTGGTCCCGTGTCCTGTCATAATAACTGTACTCTTGGGGAACTCCCCGCAAGTAAGAGCACTTTCTGGGACAAAGCCTTTTTAGGACTCGCATAGATAAGTATGTACAATCTTATATTCTAATGTATTAAATCAACTGTGTGCTTGCTCATTCAAATGCCTCTTCTGGCTTCGTCTTAATAACTCGAGTTTTAGGAGAGAGGGACACATGGACAGAACAGTTTCTACTATTTTATGGTACGTCAAAATGCTATGATAGACGCATCATTAATTATACGGACTAATATCTAACTGAGAAGTTGAAATATACAACATATACGCTCCTACCACAATACCCAACGGTCGATCGAAAGGCACAAAGGTACAATATAAAACTTTTTAATATATTTTAATTGGAGCCAATTATTTCATCGTCGTTTCGATAATGGAGCCGCGGCGTCTCCCAGGGGCATTAAGCGCGCACTCAAAACCGTGAGCGGGGATGTTTAACTCCGCTATATTTTAAACCGCACGCGGGATCGTAATTTCGGACGTAATTGAATTCCCATCCAGGCGGAATACGGCCCGTGAAATATAGGCTCGTTGCGCGCGCGTCAATTCCATTAGATGCTTTCGGCGACTGATGGACGGGAAAATTTCAGGGATAAAAGCCGAAACCGCGTTAAGCGGATTCCCGCGGCGTCCAAGCGTCGCGTGTTCACGCGCGTTTACCCGCGGGCTCCGCAAGAGCGCGGGTCTCCGTCGTAGCGCGTATTATTCAGTGACGTTCAATGAAGTTCAAATTTAAACGGTTTTATTTCGCTCACCTGTTTGTTGTTGTTGGTTGTTTGGCTATCAACATTTAACCCCCTTTCTGTTGATTGATTGATCCGTTATTTAGTACCAACACACATTTAATTCTTATATCAATTAACTTGTGTATACACAGTATTATTGTAGATTCAGTATTATTGTAGATCCAAAATGGCCGTCACTACAAAATGGCTGATTGCATTTTTTTCATCCCGTCAATATGTGTATCTAATAAAAGGATTCAAAGTGATGGGCGTTGATATTACAAATCACAGTGACAATACCATAGACATCAGTAACTATTACATAATGTTATTATTTATATATTAGGCAAGTTAGGCAATCATCATATTTGCAAGTGTAAGTTGTCTGTGAATCTCTATAATGAAAATACTGTTATAAAAGTGAATTTAGTTAAATGTTCTTAACATGAAATGTTAAATTGACATTGTGCTAAGTCGATATTCCCGGCTCGATATTCCGGATATTCTTGACACGAAAGTTTCCAAAATGTCATTTCATTTTGAGAAGTCCATACTGCCGGGTAACATCGGATTTCATTGGTCAGTGAAGGCGTGTTGTCGCGACAGTTAATCCCCGCGCAGTATAGCTAAGCCGGGATCCCCCGGGCGCAGTGTTCACGGGGGCCGTCACTCCGCAACTTTGTTATGGCACTCCGTCGTAAAGAGGCATCGGCGGTACTATCTAGCTAGTTTCACATGCAAAATGTGACCTCTGTTTCTCCAGTTGCCATCGCTATGTTTGAGCTTAATAACAGAAGTGCTTTAATCTAAGAAGCTTTAATGGTTCGCAACTTTTTTCACTTAAGAGGATTGTTAAGCTATCGCTTTACATGCAAAAAACAATAGCCTTTTCGTCCCCAAAAATATTGTTCAATTTTCAAAGTTATTCGAAATGTTGTAGATTATAATAAAAAACTAGGTCCGTACGTACTTATTTTCGAGAAATATTGCCTAGCTTATGACTTATTAACATCTTATTAATATCTATATTTTTGAAATAGGAATTCCCTCGAGTAACTACTTTTACTTTTTTACCGAACTAAATTACTAAAAGAGTAAAACAGACCTAAATTAAGGTGAACTGAGTCTAATAAGGTGAAAACATCATAGCCCGAAACACCTTTCAAAAAGAAAATTATTATGGCAATTTGCCTCCTTGCGAAACCGATAGCATTTTTGGAAACACCTACTCGCGTCACATTTCACGACTCACAGTCACAGTCCTCCTAATGAATGGTACTGCAAATTTTAAAAAAAATTGTTCCGAAACGATAAACGAAAGTGAATTCAGTAGTAGAGCAGGATGAAATACAGAACAGGAGAATACTTTAAGAATATTAAATCTAGTGACACGACAAAGTAGATAACATTTAAATTACCGAAGGGAGACTCTGTACCAGGGTCACCTGCTTGGGTACCTCCGTCTTAGATATTTCTGCCGCAAAGCAACAGTGCTTGCATTGCTGTGTTCCGGTTTGAAGGATAAGATATTATGGCAATGAAATTACTGAGTACCGTTACTTTACATCTTATGTCACAAACTGGCAACGTACACAGTTGCAAATTTGCTGGTAATCTTAAAAGAACCACATGTACTGTTACCACTTACCATCAGGTGGGCAGTATACTTGTTTGCGTTAGTGGTATAAAAAAAATATTAATCCGCAAATGTCAAAATCAAAATCAATTGGGTTCAGCCAAATTTTGACTGAGATTGATTAATGAGTGAATGACTGATCACAATATTTATCCAGACAGAGAGTAAAAATAATGCAATACAATCATTCAACACCGAACTAATGAAACAGAAGGCGGCTCTACAGTTCGGGTGACGGGTACTATCGAACTATTTAGACGAAAAAGTCACATCAGTTCGGTCATTAAGATTAACAACTAAACTATTAATAAGGGGTCATTAATCAGTTCACGTATCACAAATCACTTGCTATAAATTATTATTTTTGGACATATCAAATTATGTAGCGTCAGCACAATATAGTTTGTTCCAGAGCAACACACGTTCGCGATTCATGCTGACGTATACATATTCAGTGTCACTATAAAGAATGTAAAACGTGTATAAGTAAACACCGTCACACTGGCTGTTTCATATTTATTCACCCATCCAAGAACGAGAATTATTTATTTTTGACCAAAGTTTGTTTCAATTACTTTACAGTCCCTAAGCGGAACAATTTACCACAGCGTTTCCATAATATTGAATATTATAACAGCATGCATGAATTACTGACGCAGCCTTGGCTTGCAGGCCACGTCCGCGTATTCTCCAACAATAATACTTTACAAAGTGAAAGAAAACCTAACGCATAATACGTGAGGAGCGTACTGGCGGCGCGGCCTACTTACGGGCTGCTTCAGGGGACACAGCGCAGCACAGCACAGTTCCCCACAGCTGGATGCCATAGGTCCATATTGGTTTGAGTATGGTTTTGTAGAGTAACAGTTTGTTTGCCAGTGATAGTTGGGACTTGCTCCCAATGAGCCAGTAGATTTTTCGGAGTTGAAAACCAAGTTGTGTCGGTTTGGTGAATATGTGTTTTTGCCAAGTTAGTCCTTGGTCCAAGTGAAGGCCAAGGTACCGTACATGTTTAGCTCTGGGTATCTCCACACTATTCAATTTTACAGGTGGGCAAGTGTCTCGTCTAAGTGTGAATGTGACATTAACAGATTTGCTCTCATTTGCCTTGATCCGCCACTTCTTTAGCCATGTGGCTACACTGTTCAGTCCCTCTTGCAGCATTTTTGCTGCAACATTAGGTTCACTGTATGAGGCTAGAATGGCTGTATCATCTGCAAAAGTACCAGTGGTAATTGTTGGGCATGTGGGTAAAAAATATTTTATCTTTTAACTATATATATAAAAGGAGATGTTCCCATCTATAGACGCACGCACAGCCGTAACCGCTAATGGTAGAAACGTGAAATTTGGACAGTTGTTTTAATTCAAAATGCGGACGCACACTAAGAGATTTTAAAAAAAATTTACTCTAAAGGGATGAAATAGGGGTTGCAAGTTTGTATGGAAAAATCTTTAAATTAGCAACAATTTCGAGAAATCCTAATATTCATGCTCTTAAAAATATTTCATTGAACACTTGTATTATGGTTTATTGGAATTCACCACCTGAGGGTGCAAAATAGGGGTTGAAAGTTTCTATCGAAAATATTTAAAATCTGCTCCAATTCCTACGAAATTTATTACCCGGGCTTAAATAGGCTACAAAATTATTTTTCCCACGGGAAAACAATAATAACGTGGGCGAAGCCGCGAGCGGCAAGCTAGTAATAAATATTTGCTATTCAACAGTTTTAAGGCGTATATCACATCACATCCAACCACTTAACTGAATAATTGATGCTGCTGTCGGCTAAAACGTACCTGGAACAAGAATATGATAAATTTAATTTTACATCAAGATATTTAAAATCTCAAAACAAGTTGTAAGCGACTATAAATTGGCCACATTTTAGGTACATAAAACACTTGTTAATTTGGTTTTAATTGGTGATGAAGTAATTGGATCCGTTTGGCTTGCTTCCACCATCATAGCTATGTTTGTCACAATGACAAGAATCTTAACAGTGTCAGTTGTGTAGTGTTCATCTCTCTTGTATTATCGTGTCGCCAGTTACAGGTAAAATAGTCAGTTCGCCTGTGGTCAAGGAATTATGATAAGCTCGCTTCTATTTGGAGCCTCATCGTTACTAATCATCAGGTAAGGTAAATGTCAAATGCAACCCAATTGTGAGTTGCATCAAATAATCAAATGTGAACATGAACAAACCACAACAAAACAACCTACTTTGCTTAATTTGAGTTTATAGTCTCTCCCAATTCAGCTCTGGCTTCAACAGCAGTCAACCGGAACCTATCTTTATTACGAAAAATACAGACACCAATCGCCATTACAGTATTGCAACATGGGAAAATCCTTTAAGCATTTTTGCAACCAAAGCGAGAGAGCCCCGATAAAAGTCAAAGGAGAATTGACTCGGCCCAGAATTGACGCGAGGGCGTAAAGCGAGATACAAAGAGACGCGTGTAAAGGCGAAAGATGAATATTTCAAATGTACGGCTTCATTTTCTAGTGAAGAGGCTCAATCCGCAGTGGAAGTATCGATATATTTGTCGATTCCTTTCATATTATGAATCCTCGTCCTTTCTTCAATTTGGTAAATACTTTGCATTGTATTTACATTTTTATGTATCTTTAAAATTTAAGTGCTTAAGTTCAAATCTAAGTCATTTTTTGATTACATCATGTTACTGAATCATAGGTTAATGATAAATTTACTAAATTAAATATTTTATAAAACATAGCATTTCGGACAGACTTTTAAACGATATTGTGGAATAAAATATACATTCTTACATACAGACTAAGCAATATGACTTAAAACCTTATTATAATATAGTTTAATACTTAAATGCTTTTAATCAATATTTTTAAAAAAGTCACCCCACACTAGGATTTTTCCCCTGTGTCGTGGGTGCAGTTACAAACATAAAATATCACATGCACATACTCTTAATATTTAAAAGCATTAAAGTATTTAACTACACTAATAAGGAAGTTGTAGGTAATATTTCATAGATAAACGCACTTTTAAAATCTACATCAAGTCTAAGAAACTGAAGATCTATCTCCATTATTCAGTAGACAAACGATAAACGTAAAAATAATCCAAGATTCTCTTGTAGATTAAATTCTAGTCTGTTTTTCACAGAGTGCCCTCCACGCATTTCCATAACGTGAGTAATACAAAGGCAACACATGTGTTTTACTGTCTATTTGGACAACATTGTACCAATTTTCTTACACACGTTTCATGTGGAAGTTAAAAAACTCGCAACTGTTGCGATCTGCGTCTCGAGCGCAACGGTGCGCTGCCATTTCCGAGTGTATCGCGTTCTTTTAAGGTGCAAATTCGCACCACAACACAAACGGTAGATTTAATATTGACAGTACGTACTAAACTTTTCATGTGGGAAATTTGCTTAATACAATATTTTCAAACTTCACAACACGCTTTCGCCCGCGGCTTTAAAATTACGTGATCACTGCGAACTTTGAAAATGGCTTCCGTGCGCCAATATCGGGTAATTACTTACGTCAAAAATAGGTAACTACGTTTCGGAATCTGCATTGCTTTCGCGCCTTTAGCCGCGCTGTTAATTAGTAATTTGGTGTACGCGGTGACCTAATTTGGACTTAGGTGAAAGTTTAATGTTATATCTGCATGATTAGTGAGAAATACAATACACAGAGTACACATTTTGTTAGGTAAATCTTTAACCTCTAACTACTTTCTAATCTTCACATTTATCTGGTTTCAGTTCAATTTAGTACACTGATACTGATTTGATATCTGGCTAAATACTTTTAGAGAGTAACATAATTATATTAAATCAAACCATGTTCATCGACACGTGATTGAGACAACATTGGGTATACGCGGGGGTCCAAATATAGCTGAGCAATGAAGACACATAATGGATATTTGAGATGAGGAGCTGCACGATCAACTGTATCAGGTATCGATTTCAAACCTCGAGAATTCTGAATGTATTGATAACATTTTTGAAACGTCGTTAGCGTCTATTAATTGCCTTTCGGTCACCATCGCAACTGAATTTCGAAACCACTCGTGAGAAAATATATTTTATTTTTTCGAGCGGACACTGACAAAAGTATTTTCAATGGTTTTTATTAACAGATAAAAATTAATTCACAGGACTGATGTAAATTGAATATAAAATCAGGACTCGGATATATTGTTAATATTGTATATAAGTCAGTCTATAAGTAATACAGTCTACATAAGTATATAAGTAATACAGTATATAATATAGTCTATAAGTCCAGGAACAGTCATGCAACTCAAATGTAATAATACCTACAAAAAGTGACTGAAGAAGATATATACAGGGTTACTTTTTTATCACCCAGGAAAATTAAAGAGATGCTTCACAAGATGGTAGTAGAGTGATTTAAATAAATAACTCATCTCCTTAATTTTATATTAATTATCTAAAATATCCAAAAAAATGCTGTACTAGTTGAGAGCAGCATTTATAGATATTTCTTTTATTATTTTTTATTTCATTTTTTTCATATAATAATGGATTTGTCCTGAAGCGTTCCTTAAATTTTGCGGGGTGATAAAAAAATAACCGTGTATAAAAGAAAGTCGTGTTAGTTACACTATTTATAACTCAAGAACAGCTGAACTGATTTGGCTGAAAATTGGTGGGAAGGTAGCTTAGAACCAGGATACGGACACAGGATAGCTTTTATTGCAGAAATCACCCCTTAAGGGGGAGAAAATGGTGGTGGAAGTTTGTATGGGGAATCAATCACCGCTGAACCGATTTAGACGAAATTTGGTATGGAGATAGTTTGACTTGTGGGTAAGGATAAATAATAGTTTTTATCCTCGAAATCATTCCTTAAGGGTGTAAAGAAGTTGTAAAAGGAATCAATAAAAAAGGATTTCCCAGCGGACGGGGCGGTCGCGGGCAAAAGCTAGTATCTTATATAAGAAATCATTGTCGTTCTCACTGATTATGAAAATGGACAACTAATTTCGGACTATAAAAATTATTTGCCGATACTTTCCATCTGGAAGTCTGATTTTCGTAAAACGAAGCCTCACCAGTATTTGTAGCAACAGATTAATCATCAAAAATAATTATTCGTGAAGGTTATCGAAAAGGAATAAAAATTTCCAACTGGTTGCGATACTTAATTGCCACGACGTCTGAAAGACTTAATTGTAAGCTAAATCTTTACCTAAATTATGCAGTAAGGACCCTATTATAACTAGCCAATATTCAGTTGTGTGCGCAGTACTGTAGTTTCTTTGTTTGTAGCACAAAAACATATTTATGGATATAAAAAGTAATGCGTATGCAAAAAGTGTTAAATTTATCTTTTTTTCATTCTATTCCATCCATTGTTTTTAAATAACAAAATATGCCGAACTCTCTTCTACACCTTGTTCAACTACATCGAAATTTTAATAAAAATATTTTCATACGGAAGATTACCATTTTCACAATAACAGTTCATTAAGCCGTTCGAATAACACGAGCGCCGTATTATTTGAATAGCGAAGCATCGAAGCTCGATCGAGATTTTTAAAAATGCTCTGCACGTCATTACGGTCACCCTCACAGCATATTTTTAAAAAGCAACTTTAGCTTAACGGCAATAAAACTTATCATGCTATAGCACCAATCGGATTATAGATCATTTCGATATTCTTATCTCTCGAAGTAATAGACGTAAATTGAGTGGCTTCATCGTGGAGCTCTTAAAACTTTTTTATTTTTAGCGGCATGTATGCTGGTGTCAAGATCGATTAGAGCTGAATCGACTCGACACGTCACTCGATCATTAGATTGGATAAGAAACTTATTTTAAAATCTTTCAAGATTTATTTCGCTATAATTCTTTTAACAACTGGGCTTGTTTAAAACGAGTTATGATTGTGAATACTAATGAATTGTGATGTTAAAGACAGGCTTTTTTGCAAAATCTACTTTCTTCCCGAGGTTGCTTATTGCATTGTTTACAATATAGTTGGTTATCGCATAGCTGTAACCATTGCAACGATGCGACGTCACTAAATAATCGGTCTACCTTATTGGGCTTACCAACACTGCATCTAGCGGTCCGCGGCTGGTACTCGAGGACCTTTCCGCCAACGATCTTCAGTCCTGCGAGCGATGTATTCTGATCAATGCCACTTAAGGTTCACAATTCTTTGGGTTATATCTGTGACTTTAGTTCTTCTAGTGTATCTCACTATTTTTTTTTATTCGATCACGTAGAGCAACACCGGGCATAGGCGTCATTGCTTTCGGTAACCTTGAGCCTTCTTATGATCGTATCAGTTCTATACGTCATCATTGGCAACACGCACGGATTCAACACTTCCATCTTGAGACTCTGCGGTAGATAGATCGAGTTTGCTGTACAGCTTCCTCAACATTGTCCAGCCGAGTTGCATTATTCGTACCAGAAACATTAAAAATAGGTGAATGAAACGTTACCAACATTCCTTCAAGCAGATACTGCTTGATGACAACGTCCGGACCGTCAATGCCATCTAGTCAAAACCACGACAAAAAACTATGCCAGGGAAAAGTTATTGAATTTTTGACAGACATATAAGTCATCGCTAGCGAGTAAATAATAGCTATTACCTAAACATGAAACAAATAAATGTCATTGGTACTATAAGTAATAATGCTACCTTACGGTATTTCACTCGACGTAATATTCAAATCAGGTCTCAGATCAGAACCTCGCTGCCAAGCAACGCTTTTGTCCCGTCACATAACCATCTTATACAATAATGAGCTGAAACTGTATTATGTAATCTTGTTTTGTGCCCTCTCACGCAACCTCGAATTCTAACTTGACATATCCGTACAGAAGCTTAGAACTCAATGTTGAGTTTCGGGAATCTATCGTTACCTTAATATTGAGTTATTCAAAGTACCTATGTCAGAATCTTTATATTTTCGACTGATTTGAATTGGTTGGAAATTTAACTATTATACCACTGGTGATGTTAAAGTGAAAGTAAAGTATATCCAGACCTTTTCAGTGTAAAAAAATAAACTGTTCAAACTAAAACAAGTGCATATTTATAGAAAAAGTACCAAATGCATCACAACGATACAAAGAAGTTGATATGACATTTAACTGCAAATCTTGCTAGAATAATTCAAAGTACCGATTGCTTCTTCATATCAGTTAGATGCCTACATAATTTACAATGCATTTTAAAAACGTAAATCTTTACAAACAGCTAAGTATATAGTATAGGGCTCCCTGTCCTGAATCTTGATAATTTGCCTCACTATTAGGAGACAAGTCCTAATAGATTCGCGTCACTGTTCACAATATCAAAAGCAATTTATTTAATGGTATACAGCCACGAATGCGCATAGAAAGTGACGAAGCTTTATTTTAACATAAAATCTACCGCTCCCAACCTATACCTACAACAAATCAACCACTTACGCCAAACACAAAACAATAAAATATACAAGCTTAGGAGAATCTAATTTCACGAATTCAAGTAATCGATACTCCATTGTTCGCCAACTAGTACAGTCTGGAGTTCAAACTAGGCTAAATTTACAGTTACAGATGCGCAAAACTGCTTATGGTTTTTTTGTTGCAGAATAATTCTGATCTTCAACATTGCACATTCTATGGTGATAGAAACCATCTATTGATGATTTGTGTCGATGTGATGGAACTTGCAAGTGTGTAATAGGTGAGTACTGACGAATAATAATTTGTCAAAGCTATGATAAGATGCTGGTGGCAAAGTATAGCTCTTCTAGCAGCCAATATCAGCAGGAAAATATTAGGTGTGGATTGACCCGAAGTCTCTCGATTCGGCTTATTTTAGCGCCAGATCATATACGGAATAAATTAAATACTTAAAAATGAGTCTTCAATTATTAATGTCTAAAAATGAACGTGTCCGTCAAGAGAACGCAACAATAGAAACCCAGTTTCTTCGTCATTGGTTGTAATTATTTACAATGTTTGATAATTTACTTAACTTTTTACCTGAATACTAATTCTACATGAATCTTGTTTCTCTGTTAAGTGTTTTCTCGTGTCGCAGAGACGGGGGTCGTAAGAGGGTCCGTACTAATTGTGTCTCAAAGTCCAACTGTACTTTTAACGAGGATGCCTAGCCTTGGTTCTTTATTGTTTGATTTCGTTCCTTCAGGTGTACCATGGAAGTGCCGTCCTACAAGTTAACGAGGGCAGTTGCCACTTAAACCTTAAATCGTTGATATTTCTTTGATATTCGATTGACTTACAGAAGCGTATAATAATATTAATATATACACTGCAAGAGTAATAATATATACACTGATAACGTAATTTTTATTCATATTAAAAGTAAATGGCCTGCTTTTTGCCTTATGACATTATCATGTTTTTGTGTATTGGGAACTCTCTGTGAGACTCTGTGTTATTGTGTGTGCAGGTATTATGTGAACTTTGCGTACAACGTTCGTACAAAATAAAGTAGCTAGCTAGCTAGTAACCTTACAATTCCAAATAGGGGGCTACATTGTCTAGACCACCCATTAGGTATGCCGGGATTCTGATCCACTAGCGGTTTCAGAGGGAAATTCAGCCAGGCGGACACTACAGTCTCCATATCCGGCTGAACTTCCCTCTGAAACCTCTCCGCCCCCGATGGAGGCACGTTCGGGATGAAAAGGCCAATTCACTAAACTAGGAGGGATAACAACTGATTGGAGCATCGGTGGCGCTGTGGCCTCGGCACTGGACTGTGCTCCGAGTAGAATCGGGAGGCCCGCAATCGATCCTGCCATGTATCAATGTGTTTTTCGTTTCACGAATTTCATATACATTTACATTTATCTGACGCTCCTACGGTGAAGGAAAACATCGTGAGGAAACCTGCATAAACCTGCGAAGTAATTCAAAGGTGTAATGTTGTTGTATGTGAAGTCAACCAATCCGCACTAGGCCAGCGTGGTTTGACTAAGGCCTAATCGCCCTAACTAGTTAAGGTAGTCTCATGCCCCTCGGTAGGGGACGTATATGAGCTGTGATGATGATGATGATGATGTAAACAACTGATGGCGGTCGTTGCATGGATAAGGTAAGGAGATACGAAAGAATCGCAACATCACAAAGAACACAAAAGTCAAACTTGTTACGACACTAGGTGTTCCCTATTTTCCTCTAAGCCACTGAGACGTTGATCCAACATGAAGTAAAAACTATACGCAGTTGAAATGAAGCAGTTGAGAAACACACTTGGCGTATCATGAAATGATTTTAAGACCAACGTCTTCATACTTCGACAACTCCATCTGAAGCAGTGTCTGTCAACGAGAGTACAGACGAGCAAAATTATTTAATTACATTTCTATTTGAAACTAAACCTCAATTAAACAACTCGTCGTGCATGGGAGAGTTTAAAGTACGATATTCGTGGAAGGTCGCTCAAGCTGTGTTATATATATACAACAATGCTACCATAAATTTAGTTAAGTGTCTCAATAAAGTATTAACCTTAATCTGATTAGTATCGCCACAATCACAGAATTCATTTATTCAGCATCCTGCCCTTTCTGGAGCTTTGGTAACAAAGCGATGTTTGAAAGTCATTCATATTTTGTAAAATAGTTTACTATAATTATTTACCTTGATTAATTGAAACCATGTTAATGGTTTAAATTATTTGACCCAGGTACACATATGCGGAGACGTATTCGATCTGGTTTCCCTCAATTATTATATTTACCTGTTTAGATTTCGTCATTATTTTAGTTTTGTCTTTGTTCAGTTCAAGACCTACCCTACCTCCCGTCTTGCATTCGCTATATTCAGGTAAATATAATAATTGACGGATACCAGATCGAATACGTCTCCGAATATGTGTACCTGGGTCAAATAATTTCGCCTGCTGACCAGATGTCTAATGAAATTAAAAGAAATACTGAAAAGCAAAGATCTTGGAATCCATGTCATAGTTAAAAGCTACAATTCTTATGTATTCCACTGCATAACACATGAATGTGAAACATGGTCCCTTACAAGACGTCTAAGAGACAAACTCTTAAATTGCCAACGAGCAATGTAGAAAAGTATGCTGGGAATTAAACTGAAAGATAAATTAAGATCCACAGACATTAGGCCAGAACAAAAATGACAGATAAACTTACTCGCATTGACCAGCTAAAATGGAGATGGACTGGTCACTTCCTTAGAAATAGTACAAACAAGTGGAGCAGAGAAATAATTCATTAGTACCCCAGAGATGGCAAGAAAAAAAGAGGTCGTCAACTCAGTAGATGGGAAAACGAACTGCGAACCACGTTAGGTCTGTTCTGGATGAGAGTGGTTCTCAACAGAAAACAATGAAATGAGTTGGAGGAGGCCTTTTCTTTAAGGCACTCAGAGACATGCTACATACTCTAGAATATGTAATGAATACAAAACTGTAATCATGTATGTTTCTGTAATAAAAGGCTATTTTATTATATTGTGTAAATAGTTTAAAACCCCCTACTGGAAAAACTCACCAAGTAGGTACATGCAGGTTATCCACTTTAAGGTACTTAATAGTAAACAAAAAGCAAAAATTCTGCAAATTCTGAATCAAGTTTCGTTAACTCGAAGGATACAATTTCCAGCCGTCCGTCAGAAATAGCAGATCCAACGTACAAAAACACCAACTCCATCGCTAAAAAGGTTAGTACCAGACTCCAGCAATATTTCTCCCCGCATTCAGCCGCAGTGCATTTGCATCGAGAATAAATTCCACGCTATCCGAGGAAAGGTACAATTGCGAGACGAATCGCTCGCATGTAAGCTCCTTGTAAGTTGGATTTATTTATTGGAAACCTTAATGGGTTGGTTCACGGTCTCGGCGATTTATTGTCGCAATAGTAACGTTAGTGCTTGTAGTGGTACTAAACTCATCAACGTCTACTTGAATAATGACGTCTTCCTGTGTATTTGTTTCTCTATAAATTTCTGCATAATTGATACTTGTATGTAGATGTGTCCATATCAAAAATCAATAGCGAAAGCAAAAGAAGTGCATTGAAACTCATATAAAGTTTGAAACTTTTTTAAATCAAGACTCCATAGTCTGGCATGACTCTTAATACGAGGTCTACCATTGCAATATTATCATTGTCTTCTTTCTTACTTCAAATTGGTAGGACACGTAAAATATCACCTGCGGACGAACATTAAAAGAAATTTATACCCATGGAGCGTCGTCAGCCTCGAGTCGTAAATCTCACAATTCACAAAGTCAACCGGGATAAATCGATAAACCGAAATCTCTCGATAAATTCATTCCGGATATTTTTCTCTATTCGGACCTTTTGAGAGGCATTAACTGAAATAAATTAAATCCTGTTTAATTGGTAAAGTTTGCCAGAAGTTAGGCATGAAATTAGTGAAAACTCCCTCGCGTATAATATAAATTAAGAAACCCCAACTCAAACACGGAAGCGCCTCTAGACATCAAGTATCGCTTAGGAGGCGAGCGGCAAAAATAAGATGACGCAATAACATCCGAGTTCCGCTGCTTCGCGAGCTTTTTGTGTGACATTGAAAAATGTAATACTGAGCCTACATTTTTGAATAACACGGAATTTGCCTACATCGCTTATCATGTTAGCAGTTTTGCTTAAGTAATTTTCAAGACCATTTGCAGAATCATAATTTGATTCAATACTTTAATTGAAACTTGTGAAGATTCCATAAAATTGCATAAACATGTTTCTTAAGCAATCTTTATCTAATAAATAGCTTCACTTGAGAAATTAATAACAATAATAATAATAGGGGTGATCTCCCCTCTTTCGATTTGTCGAGGGACCGGAAAGAAATAAAAATTAATTTCTAGATAGTAATAATAATTTATTTACCTTAATAATAATAGTGGTTGTTACACATAGATCTTACAATCATGATAAATTGTTTCGGAACAGGTAACATATGCTTGCAAAAATAACAAAAAACATAGATAAAATTGTTGATGTTTAAATGTAGTAAAAATAATTTCATTCACAAATCAATCTAAGAAATGCTGATTTGGAATAATAAATATATTTTTTACAATTGCTCTTATATTACATAAAACCTTTATTATACACGTCACCTAGTTTCATTTCTTCAGCTGTATGAACAATGCCGTAGCTATTCAAATCAAGGCCCACTAGTTATTTGCCAACAAAATCTTGCCCGTTAACTACGAACACGCCAAAGACCCAATCGTGTCTATATTTGCCACGCACTTTATAGCAATAGGATGGACTGTCAGTATGACTTATAGCCCGGTCCATCACGCTCGCTAAACGGATTAGTGACCGCAGGCTCATTCTGGGAAAGCCCTTCTGCAATATCAAGTTGATAAATATTATCCTTATGGAGCCGCAACCCGTGTCAGCCGGCGATGATATTGCGCAGTCCGGAATTAAAATTGTCCATAATTTTCGTACAAATTTCTTATTTGTGGAAAGAGACGTTTTATCTCACGTACTCTCCTTTATGTTCTCTTCCACTGATTTTAAATTTAAAACGTTTTCCGTTATTTTCATTTTTGATGATTTTGGTGTTCTTATACATCTGTCTTATTGTTTTTTGAGTTATTGTTGGTACAAAGCTCTTTTCGTTTTAAAAATTCATAAATCATAAAATAGGATGACATGACTGGGTAATGTTTTGCTTTCTCGAATGAATGAAATTTCATTTTGAATGAAAATGACTTGTAGAAAAATCTCACGTAGTCACTGATATAGGTCTGTGAGACGTACAAATAATTTCAAACATTGATATTGACCTAAAAAGTGCGTGAAGCGGTTCTTTCCTTCACTGCTCGTGGCTCACTTACGAACTCGAAGGTAGAAAAAACTACGAAACAATCCGTCGCAGCAGAGCGAGATAGTAAGTGTTTCTTTTCGCTATGGGAGTCTGTCAGATCTATTACGATACTTAAGGGTTAAGCTGTCACTTCCAACTATTTCTGCCCCCTGCCAACAGTTTTAGTGTAAGTTCTGATTTTCTTAGTCTAGTAACTCGTGATGATATTTCGATATTTTTTAATTTTTTGCTATACTTCAGGCCCTATGCTCTTTTTATTTCTGATTCTCCACCTTCAAATTGATAGACATTAGAAAGAATTTCTGATTGACGCATCGCAAAAAAAACATCGATATTTCGAATGAACATCCCTAAATTACGTTATAAAACCGAAACAGACAAAGTTGTGTACAAACAATCTGCATAAATTCAAAAATTCGAAACACACGCAGGCCCGGCAATCCGTATTCGACAACTCCATCTAACTTGCGGAATGGACTTCGATGAAACAAATGGCATAATCCGCGCCGGGCCGTTCAGCTGCCGATAAACGGATTAGTCCGTAATGTTTACACATCCCGATCAATCTCGTTCGCGGCCCTGTCACTGATTAGCTTATGCGACATGATTTGGTCATGAGCATTGAGCAGATACGGAAACTGCGGAATTAACGGCGGCGACTTATCCGCCATGATTATATAAATCAATATGAGTGAAATCATAAGCATTGATTTGATTTCAACGTATGAATTATCCGTATAGTGACGGATAATAATGCATATGTCGCTGTGTTTTATTTTCCGTGGATATCGTAAGGTAATTTACCACAATTATACGTTTGGGAAAAGATAGAAAACTTGGAACACTGCCCAAAAGCATCTGGTCAGCGTGATGTAGTAAGCCAATTTATTATTTTCTAAAGGGAGACAACAGTGGGACGTACACAATACAGGTTGAATGAAGTATCTAATTCACAAAATCTTATTTAAGTAACAGGAATTTGGGCCGCATCCCATCAGCTATGTTAAAATAGTCAAAATTTTGTAGATCAGCCTATTCTGAAATAAAGCAATCAATGAAAATACATGACAGATTAATACAGTAAAACACAAGTAAAACAAATAGGTCTGCAAAATACAGATATGAGATAGTTATCACGCTTTTTATAGTGTAAAATGTATTTATTCAAGTTTCAATGATACAGGGGAAGATTTCATTCCTGCGTGAATTGTAGATACCACATAAAGCACCATGAAATTCGAAGAGGTTTAAAAATACAATGTACAAATTACAACGGAATACAGAACGACATTTTATACGGATAGTTGGGGAGGATATGCAAAGTGAATTCTAACCGAGCCAACTCGTGTTTCAAATATTCAGCAGAGTATCAAAGTTTTTATGATCTCCATGATGGAATTTGCATAAGCCTTTATTATTTCCGAATCGTTTCACAATTTCTTGTCGGATTTTCGGTTTGAATATAATAAAAGTGATATTTTTATCGACTCCCCTCTTTTTACTGCCCACTATCATTGGGTGTTTTCAGTACCTATTCTTCTATTTTAGCTTCATGATCTATTTGAGAAATGAATTTGACTCTTTTTATTGAGTTTAATTTCTAAGTTATTATATACTCTTTATTGCAAAAAAACACACACATGGGGAAACACAAGTAAAAAATAGAAGATGCAATGGTGAACTTATCTCTAAAGAGATCTCTACCAGCCAACCTGTAATTGTGTGGGAGATTCCATTTTATTAATGGGAGAAATTATTTCTGTTATCTGTTGTCTATTGCTAATTTATTTGTCGCAGTTTGATTTCGAGCTAATATGTCAAGATTTCCTCATGTCACTCTGACTCATCATCGTCCTGGCTTCACCCTCAACGCTATCGCGTGAGGGCTCAGGACCTATCACGCCCAAACTGCCTACTCTTAAAGACTACTTGCACAATATTTACAATGTGAATATAGCTAAATGCGTATAACACAAATCTTGTTTCTGTAAATTTCAAATAAATAAAAATACAAGCCATTTGTTTAAACATATTCCGCGAAACAATTGTATAACCATTTGAATATTTACAACTAGACTATTGCCTAGAGTTCTTCACACTGAACTTAAGTGTTCTGAGGACTTTAATTTGCAGCGATCTTATTGAGTTAGCAGAGGCGACATTATGCATTCCGTCGTCCACTTGTCTCGCAAAACCTCGCGGAATCATTTCTTGCTGCTTTTGCAGGGAACTGCTTAAGGGGCTTATTCGCAGTTAGAAACGAGTTCTTTGCAAACTTCCAAATTACTTAATGTTCACCAGAAAGTCAGCTGCAGCTGACAGATCATTAATGTTTTTTTATTTGAAAAAAAAATTGGATAGGCTCCGCGTTAATGTGCGAAAAATCAAAAATCAAAAGTAAGTATTACGTATTTTTGAGTAATACATTTCAATGCGACATTTTTGTTTATACTATCATAATAAAAGCGTATAATTTCTAATTCTACTATTATGATTCTGATTCAAATTAACAAAGAACCTGCAACCGGCCACGACTTGGCCGGTTGCAGTTAGATTCGCGCATCGCAGGTTTTGTACAAACTTATCTAAGTATATAAATATGTTCCTAACTAGATATTTACGGCTTTCAGTTTTTTTCATAATATATTATGCTATAAGATATTCTTATCAAATTTGATGATTCTAGGTCAACGGGGTTATACACTTTAGGTTATGATTCCCATGAGAAATTGCAAAATATGCAAAAATGCGCAACATCAACGGTCATATATTTTGATCGCGTTAATTTTTTTATACAACTAAAAGCAAACTTGCAACGTGATGGTAAGTAGTAGCAGTCATGTTTACCTAATACCTGTGGTTTTTGTCAATCTGCAACCCCCACAAGAACCACAGTGTACGTTGCCAACTTGTGACATCAGATGTAAAGTCACGATACCCAGTAATTTCACTGCCATAATTTATCCTTTAAACCGGAATACAGCAATGCAAGCAATGCTGCTTTGCGGCAGAAATAGGTAAGAAGGAGGTACCCTGGTACAAACTCTCCCTCCAGTGACTTTAAAGTTTTTATTTTTTCACACCTGAAAAATACCGTAGCTCTAAGTACTTATTTGTTTTAAGAGTTGAGTTAAGAGTCTTGACAGATAGACGGACAAACAGATGGACAAACGACAATCAAAATGATCCTATAAGGGTTCCGTTTTTTCTTTTGAGATACGGAACCCTGAAACCCGAATAAGAACGTAGGTACTATTTTTATTGATGTTGGATGGACTGATTTTTTTTAAATACCATACTAACAGCCTTTCATTTTGTCCCCTTTTTTTCCTCGGGGGGAAATACGTAACCGCACCGTACCCGCCGTTGGCTAGACGGCGAGCGTGTGTGGGGCTCTCCCGGCAGAGTGCCAGGCCTACCCACTAAAACCCCCCGGTGTTCTCCCTGTCCTTATGAGCGCGCTAGGTAAGGTCCACACTGCGACTCCACTACCCACGCGCCCGAGCAAGCCCGACCGACTCGTCAGGCTATCGCTAAGGGGGGATTGCCTGGCACTCGGGGAATGGCTAACGCCGATCCCGAGTGTGTCTCTACGGAGGTAGAAGTTGTTCTGGAGGGTGGTTTAGCCAGGTATGGGGTTACTCAGGTAACCCGAGTCCAATGGCATATCCTTGGGGCGGCTTTGTCAGCTTTCAGCCCCTTGTTGAATCGTAACGAGATTACCCCGCCTCAAAAAAAAGGGGGGGATTGCCTGAAAACACCAGAGCAATCCCCAGACGGAGGGCCTTACGGCGGCGTGCACAGGGCCAACCAGACCTCCACGGCAGGGTCATTAGACGGGCATCGCTTGTGCGAATGCCCGCCTTCGTCTGGCTATTTGTCTGCGACGGATGGGAGCGGCTTTAGGATCTGCCTCCCGCTCCCTCTCCGCAGCCTCGATAAAATTTGTTTAAAGTACCCGATTTTATAACGTGTAAACAGAGAAAGATCAGAAACATCAGATTACTAGTTCAAAATCTACTATTTATGAACAACCACGAAACAATGATTACGAATAAAGGTGTTTTTTTTTACAAACGACATCGAAGCTCTTGGCTTTCTGATGGCATCTCACCTGATGGTAACTTCACTATCTATGTTCTTTTCCCTGAACAATATAAGCATTCATCCTACCGATATTTCCTAAATATAAAAATGACAAGAGGGCCTGAAGACAATGAAGTGAATTGAAACCCACAAGACGTCGAAATGAATGACTTGACGTTGTCGTGACGGGAATAAATTTCCGTTGTGCGTGTTGCAGACGGACGGATTGAGCGTTTTTCGCTTATAAAATGTAAGCGACAAATCACATGCGGTTTAGTAAAATGTTAGTAAATGTACAGAATTATGTTGTATGCAGCTAAAAAGCGAAGTTCGGTTACATATAGTTTTAGCTGGCTAGAACTAGGTACAGCCAGCAGGTTAGGTTAGGTTCGGTTACGCCGGTAGCACACCTCCGCCGCGGAACTGTAGTAGCGAAACAGCTAAACGATTTCCCCGCGTTGTCGTTTGTACGGCGCACGAGCTCTGGCGAGCTTGCCTGCTCTAACGCGGATATTTAACTATGGCGCTGTCTCTGTCGCGCGCGGTTCCGCCCGTCCTGCTCAAACGCCGTCTACACCTCCGCGTTCGATTCGCCCTTTTGTTTGTTCCTGACTATGCGACGCGGTTTCGCTTTGATAGTTTCGCGGCGGAGGTGTGCTACGGGCATTAATAATTCTAGCCGGCTAAAACTAGGTGTTAGTACTTCGGCTTTTAATCGTAACTATGTTTCTACAGATCACAAAAACAGAACGATAATAATGATTAATTCATTAACCTTATTACTTAGAGCATTTTACCTCTAAGCTTTATTATTAGAATAAAAGATAGGTTTGTGTGTTTGAAGTAAAAAATTGCAATAAGGTTTATGAACACAACATTTTAAGAGGTTAATAATAATATCTGTTTCTAAGATGTAACTGGATAGAAGTAGCTTTAATATCTCATTAATCAATTGAGTTGTGGGTAATGTTAATTTTTAAGATAACATATTATAATATAAATATGTACAGGAATTTATTATTAGAGTACAGTAATAAAATTATTAATTAACATTTATCAATTATTAGCTGTGCCCGCGAACTGTTTCGCCTTAAAAGTTGAAAGAAAAAACTGTAATCTACTTTCCCGCGGGAATTACTTACTTAATTACTTACTTCCGGGATAATAAGTATCGTATATGTACCGTTCAATCCGTCTACATACGAAATTTTATCCAAATCCATTCAGTAGTTTTTGCGCGAAATAGTAACAAACATCCTGACAAATTTTCTCGTTTATAATATTACTAAGGATGTATATAAACATATATCTGATTTACTCGTACTTAAATAGATTAGCATTACATTCGGTTTTGCGGGTGTTAATATTTAATTAAATTTAGAAGACTCTGTTAATAGTCCAAATTTTTTAAATGACTCATTACAGCAGTTTTACAACTGACTCTCGAAAGAGAGTGGTTTATTTATTTATATTGGCGACGCGGCAATGAGATTATAAAATTAAGTGGACTGTATTTTTTAAGACAAAGACAAATAAAACTGCAATCACCAAAACTTTAAGGAAAAGAGTAAAGGAGCACGCTCTTACTTGTGATCTGTAATTTTCTTTCTTCTCTTCCTTCATTCAGCAGCGAACAGGATTTGCGTCTTTTTCACGTCACAAATAAGTTTTGTGATATATTTATTATGATAATTAAATTCGCGGACACTCTTGTGCGCGGGACTAATGCGGCGCGGTTTAATTCACTTAGGTATTACAACTGTTAAGTAATTAGCGGGTATATCGTTCGTGATCTAGTTGCGAACTATAACTGCGTGTTCTTCGTCTTCTACTTGAAGGCGCTGAGACGTGCGGGAGGGGGAACGATTGGTAGGTCCAATAGGAATCAGACAATTAGCAGTTGCAGTTAAACTAACACACAAAAAACAATAGATGGCGCGTACATATATTGATATCTATATTTAGCTATAGATTATCCTGTGGATATTGTCAAAAATGGCACTCCTGTAAGCCATTTCTTGTTTAAACTTTTTACAAATAAATAATATTGGCAAAGATACACACTGAATGTTTTAAATAGACGGCACGATTAGTGATGATTACCAGATGATATTATCAAACGACAGATATCTACTGTTGGGTATAGTCCTCCCCAAACAATCTCCACGCCGATCGGTTTTGCGTCTCGTCCTACAGTTGCAGCACGCTATGATGGCCGTTTGAGATATTACAATAGTGATGTGAAATGTCAATTTATTCCCGAAAAAAATATAATCAAATCTATAAGTTGCTCTATTATGTTGCTCTGAATAGTACAGCAATTTGCTCCTTCAAATGTAATTATTGATTAATACGAAACTTCATGAGTGGACAAACGTCAAAACGGCCACCATAGCGTGCCGATAGTTTAGTGATGATAACGTTGTCATAAACGAAATACTGATTTTAATATGTGACATATTTTTTGCACATAAAGGTACAGGCTGGTGAGGCTCGAAAAAACATCTAGACATTTGACATGTCAAATATTACTTCTGTGATTTGAAATTTTAGGAAAAGTTTTATTGTTAGATATTCAATTTAAATATGTTAGTTGTAAGTAGGAGGTCAAGAATAATTTTGTTTTAATTGTTTAATACATGTTCGTTTCTCCGGCGCGTTTAAATTCATTCGCAAGATCCAACCCTGAATCCTGAACACACAAACCGACCCTCAAGTGCCTGATGGTGGACTGTCCTACGATAGTCTCCATATATATCAGGTCTTAATTGTTTCTTTAGTCCCTTTTTCTAATATACTCGTAGATGTCGGTTTAGTTTTAACAATAAAAGGTTAATCATCATCATCATCACAGCTCATATACGTCTCCACCGAGGGGTTCGAGCCTACCCTATGTTAGGGTGATTAGGCCTTAGTCAACCACGCTGGCCTAGTGCGGATTGGTAAACTTCACATACATCATTGAATTTCTTCGCATTTGTATGAAGTAGTGTGATTCTGTAAAACCTCACTTTCAACTTCGAATCTGATTCCGCAGTGAGTTCTTAGATTGGCATTCTCAAAATTCGAATGTAGATTCGAAGTTACTAGAAACTATTAAGTAATCTGTGCTACAGCGCTACACTTGCGAGCGTGGCAGCGAGTGGAACTAGAGTGACCGTGAGATTTTGACATTATAAGTATGGGATGACGTATGAAGTGGCATTCCGTGAAGGGAATTCCTTTATCACTTCGAAGCTCACTTCGCACACGAACTCGAAACAAAGTGTCAAATAAAACGTTGCTATTTTGTAAGTGAAAACAGGCAAAATTTATTATCATAGTTTAAAAATACATTTAAATTTATTTCTGAAGGTGATAAAAACTACTTCTGAGGTATTTATTAGAATTTTATCGCTACTAACTCGTGATAATGACTATGTAAGGGTATCTTGTATCTTATGCGAAGTGAGCGTGAATATCGAAGTGAGATGCGAGCTATTGTTCGAATTTTACAGAATCGACATCCAGGTTGCCTCACGATGTTTTCCTTCACCGTAGGAGCATCAAACAAATTACATATATGAAATTCGAAACGAAAAACACATTGGTACATGGCGGGTCTCGAACCTCGAGCCCCCGATTGGAAGGCAAGTACCGAGTCCATAGCGCCACACACTCGAATAAAAGGTTATTTTTAATTAATTGCGTCATCGCGCTAATCATAACATCCTTATCGTGCGTCATCGTAATAAATAATCAAAAGAATTGGCATTAACATAATTTCTTTTGAAATTTCACGCTCGTGTACTTCCACAACGCGTTATAATGGCTGTATTACGCCTCACGACTTTGTTCCGTGCGATTCTTTTATAGGCCAATTGTTGAAACAAACGATGTGAGTGCAAGTGTTGAAGCATATTTCTAGAGCCGGAATGGTCAATAAAGGAGCGATGCAAAAAATAAACCAATAAAATTGGATTTCTCGATTCAATGGGGTGGGGCGCCCGCCAGTTTCGCGGGTTTTTATGTTCGAGTAAGGAATTTAGGGAAATCGTAGATAGAGGTTTAATTTTGATGATAGGCTGCTAACAGAAAATTATGTTAGTATTTTGTGGCACTAATGGTTACAAAACCGTACTAGTTAAATCGTACCTTGCCTTTTACGCAATTTCAATGTTTTTTTTTTTTTTTTTTTATTAGTATGAGCGGCTATGTTTTGTCACTGCGACCTACGAGATCTATTGTGACCGCCACTATTACAGTTCTCCCACAAGCCCAGCATCTTCTAAAAAGTGCAGTATTTTCTTGGGGGAGAGGTGCTTGACCTCATCTGGTAACAGTAAGTGTTTGCCCAGGTGTAGGCTGCGTTTACGCATCAGTGGTCCACAGTTTGTGAGCAAGTGCATAGGCGTCTCTTCTGCCTCGTGGCAGACCCTGCACTCTCTGCACTCACTCAACCCCATGATGGACTTGTGCTTATTAAGGCGACAGTGTCCAGTGAGGGCTCTGACCAAAATGCGTATGTTGTTCCTTCTTAATCCTCGGATCTGTTTGCAGGTACTACGGTCATAGGCTTTTATGAGTGCCTTAGAGTGTTTAAGTCCTGGCATATGCAGCCACGCCTTGTAGGACTTGTTGTCGTAATGGGTTTCAAGCGTTAGACGGGCGAGGCTTTTGGGTATACCACAGAATGGTTCAGGACCATATTGCGTTCCTTCGGCCCCAGCCCTGGCGAGCTCATCGGCACATTCGTTGCCAGTGATTCCCGCATGCCCTGGAACCCATCTAAGTATTACTCTGTTACTGTGTCCCAGAGTGTTTAGGCGGTTCATACAGTCATCCACTAGCTTTGAGGTCACGAGGTTACTGCTCAACGCCAGTAAAGCTGCTTGACTGTCTGAGTTTATGTATATTGTGCGGTTGGCTTGGTTGATTACAAGGTTGGTTTCCGCACATTCTGAGATGGCATAAACCTCCGCTTGGAAAATGGAGGCGAAGCTGCCCAAGCTTTGTGAGAACTTGTGCAGTGGCTGCTCTCTATATATACCAAAGCCCACTTTGGACCCCATCTTGGATCCATCGGTAAACCATACGGTGCTTCCTGTCTCATAGGTAACTTGCTTGTTTAGCCAGTCATCCCTAGAGAGAAGTTCCACTTTGTAGTTCCTATTGAAATTGCAACGTGGAGGCATGATATCAGAGTTCATGCTTAGTATTGGTGTCTCATTGACTAGGTCTAATAGAGACCTTTGTCGAAGGGACAAACATTTGAACCCACCTTGGGCATTCATCCTGTACGCACACGCTATCGCCTCCTTGACAATAAACATGTCCAGCAGGCGTAGCACGGGCTGCCAAGAAATTTGTGATAAGACTCAGTGACACGTATCTCTTGAGGAGCGTCAAGAAATTTCATCATGTCAGTCACACTAAGGCTGCGTTCCGAAAATCAATAACAGTCACTATTAGCGCGATCAAACGCGTCCCGAAATGTTGTGAGCGCGCAAATGTTAGCCGGCATTAAGAGCCACATGACGTTATCGTTTACGACATATAGAACTTACGGCGCTAATGCTCTGGAGTGAAATCACTTAATGCGAACTGTCAGTCTGACGTTCGATAATTATGTTTTCGGTTCAAAATGAGTGTAGCTGTTCTTCCGGACCGAAATCGTAAGCATGCTGATAGCATTTTCAGTGTTCTCATTCATTTGGACAAGGCTCGTTAGCACTGTGAGTGCTGTTATCGGACCGCAGCCTCAATACGCGCCGCCGTGCTACTCTATAAGACATAGATATTATGTCACTCAAATTGTGAGATAGTGCGTGACTCAAGTCCCGTCTTGGCAGCCCGTGCTACGCCTGCAGGGGTGTGAGTCGCAGTAGCGCATTCAGGGCTGCCCCAGGCGTGGTGGAAATTGCGCCTGTAGCCATGAGACAGGCAGTTCTTTGTAGACTGCCTAACCTGTTTGCAGCGGTTTTTTGTTTGGCTTTGTTGTACCACACCACTGAGCCGTACGTAATTATCGGGCGTACAATGGTTAAGTACAGCCATAGGACCGATCTGGGGCTTAGACCCCAGTTGGTCCCAACCATTCGACTGCAAGCCCCTAAGGCAATTTTTGCCTTGTCTATTATGTTGGTAAGATGTGAGTTCCAAGTCAGTTTCTGGTCAAGAGTGACGCCAAGACATTTCAATGTTTGGATATGTTTTAAAAAAGTAACCGTAACGTAGAAGTAAAAGTAACCGGTTAGTTTTTAAGTATGAGCCAAATTTTGATAATTTTTACTATGGGATCAATTTTGAAATTGCGAAAAAAAAATCGGAATCAAGAAAGAAACATTTTAAAATTCCTGTAAGAAGCAGAAAACAATATACATAATATAAAAAGTAAAAGTATGGAACAGAAAAACAGCAGAATCCTACCATGCTAATTCAGTAGTTATATTTACTTCTACATTTTTATGGTGAATTTTCACACAGAGAACACTTCTTTAAATTCACGACAACATATCTATACTAATATTATAAAGCTGAAGAGTTTGTTTGTTTGTTTGTTTGCTTGCTTGAACGCGCTAATCTCAGGAACTACTGATTCAAATTGAAAAATTATTTTTGTGTTGGATAGTCCATTTATCGAGGAAGGCTTTAGGCTATATAACATCACGATACGACTAATAGGAGCTGAGCATCAATGACAAATGTTGCAAAAACGGGTAAAAAATATACGGCGAAACGTAGTTCGCTGGCACAGCTAGTCTATTATATGAATAAAGATAACAATATGTTCTGACTGTATAAAGCTGGGCGCTATCAAAAACGGCTCTCTTAAAAATGCACTCCTACGAGCTAAGCTCCCGGCTCTAGATAGAGCCGATAACAATGATCCGAGCGCCCTCAGTCCGAGTGTAGCTCATTCGATAGCGATAACTATTATCGTTACCGGCAGTCGCAGCGCTGCCATAGCCACTGCTTAGTGCGCTCCGATAAAAACTGAGACAGATATTGTACGCCTTATTTTAACTGAGCTTCACGTTCTTTTGTGACGAACATTTCAAATGCATTATTGAATTAGCTCCTAACTTCTCCTTTAACATCATCGTGTCGATCATAACACGATCACTGGTAGCCTTCGACCTCCTTCATGAATGGGTGTGGGTTGGTGGGAAGCCTGAATCCTATTAGGTGTTATTTGAAACCTTTAGATCCTTTTATTGAGCTAATATTATTTTTTTTAGAAGGTAAATAAATAAAGCTCTCAGCTGACGTTAAATAACTACAGTGCTTACTCTACAAAAGCTTTATTCCAGAGGAATCACTTATGCATTGTCTAATGACCCGATCCCACGCTACGTCTTATCTGCATAGCCCAACTATGCTGTCATTTCGAATACATATTTTGCTACCGTCTTGCTATCCAAACGCAAGCTCTTTATTGTGCAAACTACATTTTTAGGTATGCATATATCGCAGGAAAGATGGAAAGTGTAGCCGGGCTATAAAACTTGACGACAACCAATCAATAACTAACCAGTAACTAGGAGCACACCCCGGACACTCTATACAACGTTCGCAAATCAATTACCTATTACTACTACACAGTACTACTTAAGCAAATGACGTTTGAACATGCGCGAATGTGTGCGTGCAATCTAGTAGGGCTGAGTGCATGGTTATCAATCGAAATCTCGCGAGAAGTGCAGCGACTGCCTTCCCTTTTACCCGCATAGCGCTATCTCTGTTATCGGCCGGCGCTCGCGTCTACTCGATGAACGTGAAGTGTCGCCGCGCCCGAGCGATCGCGCGCGCCCTTGTTTAAGTGTCAGTGATGTCTACAACGAAGTGCGGGGTGGGGTGAGGTATTTGAAATGAGTGCGGGAAAGTGAATGGCCGTTTTGTACGAGGTACTCTGATCTTCCCATCAACATAAATTTAGAAAATCTGAATGACCACTTCTCAAAAGATTTAAATCTGAGCCGTGAAGTTATATTAAATACTACCACATATATTGATAGTCTTCCAAGTCCCAATATTCCTCCTTTTATGTTTTCGTCTGTAACCTCGAATGATATTAAAAAGATCATACTATCAATCAGGTCTAATGCAATGGGTTGCGACAACATCAGCCGTCAGATGATTATTCCTATCCTCGATCAAATCCTTCCTGCCATCACCGACATCATTAATTTCTCTCTCAACTCTAGTACATATCCCTCCCTATGGCGAAAAGCCTTAGTTCGTCCACTTCCTAAAGTCCCAAATCCAGCTCTCCTTAGTCAGTTTCGCCCTATTTCTATCCTTCCATACCTCTCCAAGGTGCTTGAGGCCTGCGTCCATAAGCAGTTTTCCTCTTTTATTCATCTCAATACCATCTTGAGTCCTTTCCAATCTGGCTTTAGACCTGGTCACAGCACTACTTCTGCTCTCCTTAAGGTTACGGACGATATTAGATCTGGAATTGAAGATAGGAAAGTTACCATTCTGATTTTGATCGACTTTTCAAATGCATTCAACACAGTTAACCATGAAATTCTTCTGGCTATTCTCGCTCATCTTTCGGTCTCTCGGGAAGTATTGGAGTGGTTCTCTTCCTATCTTCAGGGACGTCTACAGTCTGTTGTCTGCAACGAGCTATCATCCTCGTGGAGGAGCCTTGTAGCTGGAGTCCCCCAAGGTGGCATTTTATCCCCTCTTCTGTTTTCCATCTTTATAAACTTTCTTACTCATCATCTTCGCTGCTCGTATCATTTGTATGCCGATGACTTGCAACTTTAAGTCCAGGCGGATATTGATAATATAAGTTTCGCTATCAGTAGAATAAATCAGGATCTTAGATCTATTAAGAGTTGGTCTGAGCAGTTTGGGGTCCTTATTAATCCAACAAAATGCCAAGCCATAATTATTGGCGGTTCCAGGATTATGTCTAGGGTGGCGCCAGACAACCTTGATGCCATAGTTTTTGATGATAAAATCATTCCCTTCAGTAATACTGTGAAGGACCTGGGGCTATACTTGGATTCCACTTTAAGTTGGCGACCCCAAACTGCCAGCCTTGGTCAAAAAGTAACAGGCACATTACGAGCTCTTTATCGTCTGAGGAATTTTCTGCCTCCAGATACGAAGAAAGTGCTTGTACAGACCTTGATATTTCCTATCATCGACTATGGTGACGTGTGCTATCTCGACCTGAATGCAGATCTGCTCAATAAGCTCGACCGACTTCTAAATAACTGCATTCGATTCGTTTTTAATTTAAGAAAGTTTGATCATGTCTCTGAATATCGGCTTCGCTTGAAATGGTTGCCTATACGGCAGCGCAGGCACATGAGGACGTTGACTACACTCTATTCTTTACTTAACAGTCCCAATACCCCAAGTTACCTTAAAAATAATTTTGAATTTTTATGCTCCTCCCATGAAAGATCCCTTCGTTCTGCCTTTAATGGTCTTCTCAAATGTCCCTCTCATAAATCTGATATCGTACATTCTTCTTTCCTTGTCCAGTCGACCCTTCTTTGGAACGCACTCCCTCTTGATGTCAGAAAGTCCACCAGTAAATCTGGTTTTAAAAACAATTTACGAAAGCTTCACCACACAAATCATTTGGTTACGACTATTTAACTATGACTGCTGATAATCGTCATACATCGGTGAATTCATGAGAAATATATTATATTTATATGTAATATGTATATTAATTTATTTTTGTTATAATATGTATGTATTAGTATCTTATGCATTTTGTAGTTTATATCAAGTTTCCTTTTGATTTTGTTAGTATTAGAATTATTGTCATATATATATATATATATATATATATATATATATATATATATATATATATATATCTCTCTTTGTTTAATGTTAAATTAATGTAAAACCAGTATTTTTTTATTTTATTATAGTACATCTACTTCTTTTTCTCTGCATCACCCAAAGGTTGACTGGTAGAAAATGCCTCTGGCATTAAGTCCGCCTATGTACACAAATTGTACTGAAAGTATTAAATAAATAAATAAATAAATACTTTTATATCTTCGGTGCTAGTTTTTTGTTACAACGATAAACTCTGGCACTTCTGGAATGGCTTTATTTTTCCATGTGTGTTTTACTAGATACCATATACCAGCGACGCCATATCAAGCTATACTGCTATACATATCAAGCTATTTTCTCGCTTGTATTCTTCTTGGCTCCTTGCTGCTTATCAGAACCAGCAATCAGACCTTATTACATTATTATTTTCCTGAAAAGGAGGAACTCAATAAACTTTTGCGGAACAGGATTTTCGAATTAGTAGTTGCACTTTTAGCCAATTTGACCCGAAAGAACTGACTACTGGGAAAATAATCTTTGGTATAGACCTTTAAATAGACAGTGACTTTGTGATGTGAACTCTACGGAGTCTCCGTATCATCATTACCTTTTAGAAAAGATTTTTGTATTAAAATAGATTTATGAGTTGGCTTACTATAAACATCTCATAAGCTGAATTTTAAAATTAGAATCCCTGACACATATGATATTAGCTATGCGAATATGACTGTCGACAGAACTGTTCCGAAACGGCAAGTTTTACGTATATCTGGAGTTTTGTCGGAAATACAGAAAACACGAAATAGGGCCGCTTACGTCATATTCAGCTTATTCTGTGGTAAATTTCGACGTGATCGCAGGTAGGGAGAGTTTGACGTATATTTAACCGTTCCACGTCGCGGCTCATATCCGAGCCGTCAGCTGTCTGTGGTCTAACAGGGCCGCGACACCGCGCGAATTGTAACGTCATTTCACACGCTCCACTGGCTTGAATGCCATACGCTGACTTCGAAAAATGGGTCGCATTACATTTGCGTGGCTCCGATTGGCAGATATGAGGCTGGTTGGAAGGGGAAAGCTATTTCAACTGTGAAATGCTCGGCAATAGGAAAGGTGGTTTAACGTACTACGGCTGACTGAGATCGCGCTGAACGTCACATTTCAGAGTACATTTAGTAACAGCTGCTATTGGTAATCAAACATTTTTAATGCATATTTAACGAGTACCTTAAACTGTTAGTAATGTAAGGTATCTCACATCAAACTTTGCAATGTTTAAAAATATTAGTAAGGAAAAGGTCATGACAACATAGTCTTGATTCACTAATCAAGAATTAGTAGTAGGAATGGATGTCGCACCTTACCTTCAATTATCACACGCTGCTATTAACATTGTTATTATGATAACAAGCTTAGCTAGCTAATTGGACTTCTTTCACCAACTGGACTAAGCAGATTAATTTTATTGGCCTTTCGGGGAATCAGGTCCGAGTTTTTGTCAAATGATCTGAGCCGCTAGACCGCAAAGAGGGAATTTGATTTGTTAATGAGGCTCACACACCGATAGTGTTTAAGGATAGATTACATTGAGAACCCCAGCAAAATATTTATCATTTTTGCCAGAATCTGAGCTTACGGTCTCAATATTACTAAATGTTCTTCATTTTATAAAACCATTGTGAGCTACTGTTGAAACATCACTTAAACTCGTTAACTCCGAATCACTTTAACCCCCCACTGGCTCAGTCAGCTGTCACGCCGCGGCCGCATTTTTGACGGGGCCAAATTGTCCCTGTCATTTGAGCCGATAGCCCGGGTGACAATTAACATCGCGAGTTCGCAACAGTTAAAAATGACGTTCTCGACACAGGCCGTCGAGCTCGTTAAGGGTTGAAACTTCTGTTTCATTGGAATCAAACGTCGAAAGCGACGACTCCGCTGCGGGGGTATTTTTTGTCATTCTCCGATTCAATTGTTTCGATTTTTCGGATGGTTTAATTGTTACATGAGCCGATTGTATTGAAGAATCTGTGTATAATTTAGACTACAGTAATAAAAGCATCATTTTTGGACTTATTTTAAGCTCAGATCAATTATCTCTGTGGTGTCTTGGTTGATACCACTTGCTTTTGATTCCAGTGGAATCACTAATCCACTTGGTTGAGTTTTGATTTCGGTGGTGTACTTTTGTATTGGGCTTAATTTGCCGTATCACTTTTGAGTTTGCTTGGCTTACTTGTGATTGAAGATCTCGAAGAAGAGGTAGTCTCTGTCCTCGGTTCCATCTTCTGCTCTATTATTACAGGTGACTTTATTTGCTTTTGCAGTATTAGACGTTTTTCTAAACAACAATGTGCCAACATTGTTGCAGGCCGGTCAACTCATGAAAAGTAGCCACAGTATATTTGGCTCCTGTATGATTTGCAAATCTGCAACTTACACAAGTACAGTCGAAGAATTGAAATGTTTAGCAGGTCCATGGTTACACGTATTTATTCTTTTGTTTTACAATACAACAAAATGAATAAATCTTTACCTGCGAAGCTTTCAATTCCGAGACTGTGCCACTGAGTACATTGCCAAATTGTATCATAAGATGTCCAGTCACAGTACCCAGCTATTTCACCGCCTGCCTAGTACCAGAGGATGAACACCCCTCTGGTACTAGATAGTTTATTCGTTTTTAAGGTATACTGTCAAATTGAGACTACGTTGATCGCTACTTTAATTCTCGAATGAGCTGACACTGGGCTATAAATATCAAAAATATAAACATACCGGTTTATTTTTCCATCAGGAGCCAAATTTTGTATGCTTGTTTAGACAAGCAAAATGAACAACTTTTACTATGGGACCAAACTCGAATTCGCGAAAAAAAATCAGCTGTTTCATACAAATGTCCAACATCCACTGAACCTAAATGTATGGAACAATTGATTTTTTTTCGTGTTTTCTGGTTTGGTCCCATAGTAAAAGTTGTTCATTTTGCTTGTTTAAACAAGCATACAAATTTTGGCTCCTGATGGAAAAATAACCCGGTATATGTCCGAGAAGAAAAATGTGCAAGACTCCTTCGAAGTTTCGTCATCAGAGCTCATATATACGTCCCACCGAGGGGCTCGAGCCTACCCTAAGTTGTTTAGATCTTTGTGAACCACTCTGGCCCAGTGCGGGTTAGTCCACTTCACATACATCTTGGACTTCTTCGCACGTATGCATGTTTTCCTTCACCGTAGGAGCATCGGACAAATAAACTTAATTAAATTCGAAAAACAAATTTGATATATGACCGGATAGAACTCCTGACCTCCCGATTAGTAGGCCAGTGTCGCGTTCACAACGCCACCGAAGTTCATTGTAAAGAGATCACCAAAAAAGAAATACAACGCGTGCTCGACATATAAATAAGAAGCAAACAAATGCCTTTGATAGTTCTCCAATTACCTCTCAGTTACACTATCCCTTTATCAGAATGACAAATTCATTTCCCCGTTGTCTAGACACGATAAATAAAATCGATGTTTAATCATGCGTTAATATGAAAAGGGCCTGTCTCAGGTCATTACTCTCGCGACGGGGTCCAGCCCGAAATAAAATACTACCATCAAATATTTTATTTCTGTTTCTGTGAGTTTGATGTATGGAGAGAAAATTGGGTGGTGGCTGACGGCTTGGGCGTTTTTCGCATGTCGACTGATGTGGGTGTAAGTAAATCTCGTTTGTTGCGACACTTCAGAGCGTTTTATTTAACCAAACACTATAACTATATTTTAATAATGACGTTTTTCAGTATTTGTTGGTCGCAATAACCTGGAACTTTCCTTATCTATATATAGCTGGATTTGCGTTAAAAATGCGTTATTTGTATCTTCGTAATGTTCGTTGTTTCGCAGTCTAAGTGTAGTTAACAGCACACCATAAAAATATATTTTGTCAATCGACATTGACTTAACGTTGAAGAGTTTAAGGTATAAAATCAATTAAAGAGACATTTTGTATAGCCTGACGTGCTGTTGATTTTACTTCAATAGTCGATTAAATAGTTAGATTTTAATGCGATGTACCTAATCTTTTAAAGTTAATTAGAAGAGCTGTAATGAGTTAAAGTTTCACCTGAATTCAATCGATATCAAAATATTATTCATTAAAAGCTGAGTTGAAAACTCTGTTTTGTATTATATTGTATTCTCTATACCACCGATGCAGGACATCGGTGGTATACCATTATATTAGACAACAATGACTTAGGGTATCATTATTGTTTTGTAAATGCCTATCGATATTTCCATCAAAGCTGATAAGTCGTAGTCGTCGAAAACAATCGACAAATTTTTACGGTAGCTTCTACTATAGATTCATATTATATTTTGAGGTTTAAAAAATATCAGAGTTAAAAAAATAAATGCAATCTGTACTCTGAAAGGAAAAACTAATGTAAATGAAATATTAAACCGATAATATATAACTTACAGTACAAATATAAAAGTCATAATAATAACATTACCATTTTTGTTCGTGAGTATACTGCTTACAATAATTACGATACGGCGAGTGTTGGGCGGGCGGCGCGCATCTTACGTCAGTCATTGAGTTCAGTGTCGCGTAGTATGTCGACCATAACAAATATTTTAATTGACGCTTCAATAATTTCATCATTTTTATATGAGTATTTATTGCCATTACAACTTTCCCTTAAAGTTTGGCGAATGATTTCAATTTCACGCAGTTGTAATGTTTTATGTATAAACTGTGAGTCTATGACGTAATTAATTATATTTTCCACGATCAATTTCTACATCCATTAGGGACTGATTACGCGTCGCCAGTGATTAAGCAACAATTGTAATTCCCTTTTATTTTATCCGAACGAAAATTATTAATTAAAACGTCACAAACTAATTGAAAATTTGCGTGTCGTCTACATAATACATCAAAGAGGCTTTCACGGCGTCTGCTAAATTGTTTAATATTGAAATGATTTCTGTACCTCGCAACTTGATGCTAAGCCCTGAACAGCGCCCGGAGCGTATGACACAATCTCTTGTCGAGGTGATAATCTTTCGCATGAATAACTTCTTTGAAATCAAAGCAACTTTGACTTAAATAATTACTTTCGCAAACATGCATACGGAATATTAATTAATCTTTAATATGGCACCCCTTAAAATAAACTCAGCCCGCGTCGCCAGGCGAACAGGATTTGGATCTTCACTTCTCGAGATACGGCAGCTTTTTGACTGTAGGCGGTTGAAGGTTTACGGTTCGCAATATTAATTGTGCTCTAACTAGAACAGTGAACGGGTTATTGTCGGAGGCCGTGGCGTTTTGTACATTCGTCACGTCATCGTCACGTAAACGTGCATGAAAGTGATAGATTACGTAAGCGGATTCGAGAGATTCAGAGTAGATTAGATACAGTATGAGACATTGTGACTTTTTTTATACCAATATCCTAACCCTGAACAAAGATTGATGCCTGAAAATTGTTAACAAATAAATACTAGTTATATGATGATAGGGCTGAAGATGGAAATGAGCTGCAGCTGGATTCCTCAACAACTGAAGGAACTAACTATCTTACCTCTTTGTTGGAACGCAACGATGCTATTTACATACAAGGTTGGGTAAGATGTGGTAGTTAGCAAGGTGGGCTCAGCCCTACCTCCAACCAAACAGAGCAGAATATCATCTTCATCCATAGGTAATCGAATTTAAACTCAAGCGCCTTAGTAGTTTGATACATTTTTATATTTGTGACTTTGCTACTTCTGATGAATTCTATAAATAAATCAATCAAGAAAAAACGGTGGACTCGGCACTGGCCTTCTAATCGGGAGGTCCAGGTTTCGATGCTGCCATGTACCAATGTATTTTTCGTTTTTAGAATTTTATATGTACATTTGTCCGACGCTCCTACGATGAAGGAAAACTTCGTGAGGCAATCTGCATATATTTGCGAAGAAGTTAAATGGTGTATGTGAAGTCGACCAATCCGCACTGGGCCAACGTGGTTGACTTAGGCCTAAACGCCATAACTTAGGGTAGATTCGAGCCCCTCGGTCAGGATGTATACAGTGTGTAACAAAAACCCTGTGAACCCTTTTAGGAGTATGTTCAGAATCAATATAAAGCTATGGGGTCATTGAAAATTCAAAATTGTATAATTAATGTTGAAATCCCACATACAAATAATTGAGTCTGTGAATAAAAAATGTATGGGGACTTAGAAACATAGTTTTACAATTTTGAATTTTCAATGACGCCATACCTTTTTATATCGATTCTGAATATGCTCCTAAAAGAGCTCACAGAGTTTTTGTTACATACCATATAAGCTGTTATAATAATGATAATATGAATATTTTTATTCAAGCAACCAGGACTCATAGAGTTAGTAAAACTTAATACTAAGTTAGTAAATTATTATTTTGGATGGGAATAAAATAAACTAAATAGATCATCACTGCTCCATCCCACTAGAGATGTTGCAGAAATGATTAACATAGCAACAATGAAGCCGGTCCGCTATCATCGTCAGGATGAGGATAAGGCCAAAGTAAACTTTATCAACTTTCAATAACTAGTTTTGGTTCTACTTACTATATTTCTAAGGATCGTGGTAATCGTACAGAATGTAGAGCTTGGGCTCACAATTTTAGTTTTAAGTTACGATTCAAATATTCTTTATTCCAATTTCAATGGGTGAATTTGCATATGGATTTTCTCATGCTTCGTCTCATTATTAAATCTTTATACAATAACTATTCATTGCAGTTGCGTTAAAATTTTAATCCTTATTTATGTTTATATACACTGTTGAATGGTTGTTGTCGTTTTTTTCATTATGTATTCTTTTTTTTCAATAATATTTTTTACAGTGTACACGATTAACAAAATCTTAAAAAAATACATCAGAATTATTGCGTTGGTAAGTGTATTTTGTGGATGTGTCAATTAGCATAATATTTTAGCTACTAACAGAGTAAACAAAACCCGCAAATACATACAATACGTATATGGTATTAAAAATATATTAAATTAGCATTTCACAAACTACTAAGTAAGTTATCGCGTCCATCCTGTTCGTGATACTTACGCCAAAACCCAACTTATAATTGGATAGAGTCTATCCGATAGACACATTTAACTGAAAGTGGGAACACATCCGAATTTGAATGTAGTTTACGCAGAATTTAAATTTCAGCGCGTGCGAAATCCTGTAATGAGGGTGTGTTCTATTCAGGGGTGAACGTGAGAGGGTTGTCATGGAGCTATTACGTTCTGCTCGTCACCGGATCCCGACGTGACATGACGGATCGTTAATTACAGCGGACACACCTCGAGCACGAGGACCCTCGTGACTTGGACTTGTAACGACATGATTGACCTCACTATGTTCTTAACTGTTCTCACTATTCTCTGTTCCGTGAATGAATCTCGTTAAGCCTTTAAATTTGGATAACTTAGTCTTGTTTTAATACTGTCATGACGACAGGTAAGGTACGTTTCGATATTCGGGCCTTTCATTTCTTACGCACCTCTACACTATGAAAAACATTTCACTTACTTTAAAAAGCATAGCTCGTTAAAGGGTTCCATTCAGAATACGAACACGAAGAAATAAATAAATAAAATGAAATGGAAAAAAATGAATGTATGCATTTTACAAAGTCTATGAAGCTGTTATTGAGTTAAATTATACCTCAATACCTAGAAGGCCGTTCTGTCTTTACAATAATTTGTTTAGTTTTACAATTGACGTCTTGTATACAAACACGCATATAAAAATACGTATTATGCACAGTAGTACTGTAACACCGTTTTTTCTTAAAATTTCATAAAACACTAATTTTGCAAAAACACTTTGTTTTCACTGTAGTTTTAACACAAATTTCACAACTAAAATCGTAATTACAATAACTTTGTCAATGAATTTCACAATGTTAATGTCAAGTGTCAACGTCAACGTCGTTTCACGTCACGTCATTGACATTGCAATTATCTTTGGTCATTATTCGATTTTGGCATAAACAAAATAAATCTCGCGTTTATCCTGGCCTTATTTACAAAGATAGTTTTTTTTCGCCCAAAATCCCGTGCTCCCCTTTAGGTGGGTTGATTTTCTCAAAATTCGGAATTTGACATTTAGGCCGTTTGTTTTGATCATTTTTTGAGACATATCATAATAAAGTACACTTAAAGCTACAGATCATATAATTATGGTTTCGTCGAATAGAATTCGGAAAGCATTCACAGTTTGTTTATGGTTAATTTACATTACGTTTTGTTTTCCAACCAAACATAACTTTGGCTGGAAATACTTATTGTATATTGTAGAATTTCGAAAGATCCGTATGTTGACTTGACATATCATGACACACATGTTGTGAAATGAATTTGGTTTTAGGGAAGGTTCCGTCGCCAATACGACGCTTAACATTCGGTGAACGGACCTCGATTCTAGTATGTGCGTAAATAGAACGCGCCCATTTTTCACCCTAGTCTTTGAACGCGTCTTTCGTCTATGTTATGATCTCCGAACTGGTTAGTCTGTGAGACATCGACCGAAGAAATTTGTTATTGATTCGAAGATCATAAAGTATTTAAATTCATTTCTGCGAATAAAATCCATAGGTATTTCTCCCGTTTTCCGTGTGAATTTAATTTGAAAAGCTACAGTGAGACTTCAAAAGTCAGTTATTTTCGTTTTCAGTTTGGCGAGCAAAAGCTCAGGAAAATCATATTTTTAATCGCTGGCGCGCGATTCATTGAATTAGTTGGATAAATAAATTATATCAATAGATAATACTACGCCCACACTAAGGTATCTAATTAACTTATTATATTTCATGATTTAAAACAGATTTTGTTAATTTTATTTTTATTAGTGGGTATATTGATTATTAAATCAAACATATTACATTTCCAAAATTCGCCTTTTTCATCCCCTATTTCATTAAAAAAACCTGATAGTAAGCGGCATTTTAGTGGGATTAATGCATATATTGAGTAACACTTGTGAATTTCATGTTAAATTCTAGATTTTCACTATATTGAGTTTCACATCATACTTTGGCAAATAACTCACAAATTAAGCTGTTTTCTTTTTATTAATAGCAGTAATTATACACAAAATAGGTGCTCTCCCCTCCATATGTCCTTTTTATTAACTAACCAATAAGAAACTTTGACAATTCATTGAAAATTATGTTTGGAATTAACTTGCAATGTTTATTACATGAAATTCAAATGTATTGACTGGGATTCCTTCAGAACTCAGTGTTAGACCCACTGACCCTAAGATCATAGGCATATTTAATTATATTTTTTAACCTAACACTGTGCTATGAATCTTCAGGGCAGTTACCGGAGGCAGTAGGGCTCCGCTGCTTGACCTTACAGCTAGAAACCATAACAAAATAACCTAGTATCAAGGAGGAATTCTGTGGAATTACACAAGTAATATTAGAAACAGAGAATAATCTAAGAAACTGGAATTTTAAATCTCTGACCCGTGATCGCAGAAACTTAGCATCGAAGGTACGCTGTACTAACAACCGCTCCGGGGAAAGCTACTAATTTAAAAAAAAAGAAACCTATAACTATTTGTTGGTGTACTTTATTGCCCCTCATTTTATAGTTTTGTACCCAATTTGTATCTGATTTTTACCTACCGAGATTGATCAAACAAACCTGAACCATCCTGCCCTTGGCTTGTATCAATTAAAGATTTAGTTAAGTGCTTTGCATTGATTTTGCAGGGATTTTGTTTACTTCAGTAACATTATACATAAGTGAATTATAGTTATGTACCTACCAGAATAAAGCTTTTCATTTTGTATCGGACTAAAGGAATAAGTTTGTTTTTTTCTTTCAACTTTAAGATTTCCCTATATTTCTACAATTTAGCAAGAAAAAGCACTACAGTACACTATTAGTAGTACACGTAGCGTTTTTTTCTGATGAGGCAATTAGGCATCTAATTATCGATGTAATTCTAGTTTGTAATAGTGAACTTGTTATTGAGAAGCTAAATACAATAAAAAATATATTACATTCTCGCTATTAGTAAAAATTGTATTGCAGTTAATAGCTAATGACAAAAAACAAATAAACCGCTTTCATAATCATCAGCACCCTCCCCTGTGCTCGGCGCAACAAGCTTTCTTCTTCCATTCCTCTCTTCAATACACCATCTATCCATATTTCCTTAGGCCATTCTCTACCCCCTTATGTCCGTTCACATTCACGTTTGGCGTTCTGGTATTTCTTCTTATCACACGCCCATACCACGCTAATCTCTTACTTCTTATCTTTTCTATCATATTCATTCCTTATGTTATCCATATGCTATATAATAATCATTATACAGAGTGGAGCCGACAAGTGATCTTGTATGATTATTTCTTAAATATAATACGAGTAGGTATACATATAACTTTCAGAAGCAGTGATCAGTTTTCCGATATCTTATATCGTTGAGAAATTAATCGAGTGAGATCACTAATTATGGTTTGTAACCTGTATAGTAAAAATATAATTGACATAGACTAGTAACTCTTACTCCTTTGTCTCATAAACCTTTATTGGAACCAACTTTCATAAGCTTCAAGTAGACTTTTTCCGTAAGGTGTCTTATTGAATTGGATTAAAATTTGAATTAGTAGTTTCCTTATCCCTTAGCTTTAGTGCCTTTTTCAAAGGCAAAGCTAGAAAGGAACCAGAAACAATTGACGATAAAACACACGAATCCAAAGGACGTTTGAGCGAAACATTTCGCCCACAGGTTTATTCCTAAAAGCGTCGACTTCGGCCCTGCCCCGTGCACAATGGCGCCGAACAAAGCCTTCGCCGCGGCGACACTGATTCTCTTTATAATCGAAACTCCAGATACCGGATTTGAATGACTGAACGCGGACCCGATGCAGCATTTGTTTTTCCACTTGAAATTTTCCAGCAATACCCGACAACTGTTCGCGTTGAAGATTGAAATGTCCTCAGCTGCTGTTTTATTTTTAACCGACTTCAAAAGAGGAGGTTCTATGTTCGTCTGTGTCTATTTTTTTATGTATGTTCACCGATTACTCGGCTATTTGTGGACCGATTTTCAAAATTATTTTTGTATTCGCAAGAGTATACTCCCGAAGTGGTTCCAAGCAATGATCACCTGGGGAGTCTTTAAAATAAAAGAACAATTAATGTATAAATTAGTTAGAACCAGTTAGTATTAGTAGTCTATACAAATAAATAAAATTGAAGTGTCTGTTTGTAATGTCAATATAACAAGTTTTTACTAAATGAGTGTGAATGTTTATCGGGTACCAATAACAAAAACACTATTTAAAAAATTTTTGTCTGTCGGTCTGTTTGTTCCCGCTAATCTCCGGAACGGCTGGACCGATTTTGACGGGACTTTCACTAATAGATAGCTAATTATATAAGGTTAACATTTGCTTTTTATCAAGATCCGAAAAAAATTGCCTACAATAATCAAATTGCTGCCAACAGTTACTATTCCACGCGGACGAAGTCGCGGGTACATCTAGTTGTTAATAATATTGTATAATATAAATAATATTATACAGATATAATAGTATAATAATGCATGTAATTTTTTTATATAAGCTGCTAAAATACTCGTACGTTAGAACCAATTTCAATATAAAAATGTGATGTTGCATGTATTCATACATAAATTATGACGTTTTGGTGTTTTTGAAGACTTTTTTAGCGCTGTTCGACTGACATGGACTATACAGGTGTAATTAGAAAGGAATATGTCTATGATATTATTTCCATGAGTTTGCAATTAGCAACATATGGTATAATACTGCTAATGACTGTGATAAAGGATTATCTGCGGTGATTATAATCTAAGCCATTATTACTATTTAAAATACAAGAACATATAAATTGCATATTGTTAAAACATGTACATAAAAACAAAATGCACAAGAGCAGACTTATCTGAAAGAGAAATCTCATCTATCCAGTCAACCGAAGTAGTAGTGCGAAAATTAAAATAAACCAAGAAATATAGTAGAAACAGAAACAAATGTTCACATAATAGATATATACATTCATGAAATACGTAGATAATAATATAACATACACTGCTTAGTATTAATTTGTTGTCAATACGAAATATGTGAACATATTTCTAAATTTACATTATTCAAATAGTTGCAGACATGAGTTGCGCACAGTATGAGATGATTGATGAATACAACGAATCGTTTTGGCAACGTCTATTATTGAATTCGGAAAATGGTAAAATCTTCCAATTTCACGATTATTAACTTGTCAAAAATTTGTCACTCGCAGGATCAGTTTTAAGGTTTTCAGTAGGTAGATCATTCGATGGTTACCAGTTTTTTAAGCGACTTCGAAAAAGAAGGTTCTATTTTCGATTGCATCTATTTTTTTTTTGTTTGTTCACTGACTACTCCGCTATTTGTGAGCCGATTTTCAAAATTATTTTTGTAATCGTAAGAGTATACTCGAGAGGTGGTATCATTGTCACCGTGTCATGATCTGATGATGTGATCGCATGAAGGGAGGGAAAGACTTAAATTGCATAGGCACGTCCATGTTTCATGTTTTGGCTGAAGATATTCAGGTACTTGCATCTGGTAGTTATCATATCATGATACTGAGCTGATGATGGAAGGTTTCTGGTAGGTCGAGAGTTCGGGAATAATTCTTTCAATACTGTTTAGAGCGAAAGACGTTTATTTAAAGTTATTCTGGTGTTTGACTTGGCTCAAATTCTAATACGCTTGCATGTATTAGGTCGGTGTATGTAAAATAAAATTTGGCACCAACTTCAATATAAAATTGTGATGTTGAATGTATACTTATAGTATTTATGACTTATTGATGTTTTTGAAGTCGGTTTTATTTTTTGTATTTTTTTAATTTGAACTTTAAATTATGTTTATAAATGTGCAGCAGTTCATAAGCAAAATTAATAATATATTTTATTATTAAAAAAATGTTATTACCTAGTTAACTATAAATATATGTATAATACTAGCTGTACCCGGCATGCATTGCATTACCACGTAAATGCCTTTTTTTGCTAGGAACCCTCACGGGCGTTCCCAGAACACCCTACCAAAGTTTTATTACAATCTGATGAATGTTTTCGGAACGCATAGATGACGAACATAAATACATTGATTTTTATTTATATAGATAAGACGATGACCTAGCTAGCAGGCAGAAATAAAAAAGAGATTTTTACTCCTACTAAACTCAGGCACACGTGAACACAGAAACGGTTAATGTAACCTTACCTCTCTAAATAAAAGCACAACCCCACCATGCAGCGCACAAAAGCTATTCAAATTCACGGCGAATGCTTCACGACATTTTTATTTCCCAGTCCCATAAAGGCATACTAGCCGGCTTAACAGCCTCCTGTAAACTTGCCAAATTAATGCTCCGTAAGTGACACAGCGAGGTACCGGAACTGTGTAATTACTTCCGGTAGTCTACCCGCCCGCCCCTGCAGGCCTGAGCACTCAATAGGATTGGGATTTGCTAAATTGACTCCTGTGATATACGATCGAATCAAATTGCTACGTTTCCAACCTGGAAACCTGTGTTGGGGAGGGTGGCGTTAGTTAATTAAGTAAGTACTTAAGGCCCTTTGTGGGTCGAGTTTCGAGGTGATAGTACTAACTACAATACTCGATATAATAAATTGTTGATATAAATTTATCGAGAGGTTGATGCAAACTTAATTCACTTACTTTAATAATAGATTTTGTGTAAGAAATAAAAAACCGAGCTGAGAGATGGTTCTATTTGATTTTATAGCTGCTATCTATAGTAACTGTAATTTTTGATTATTTTTTTTTCCTTATTATTATTTTTTTGTATTGCTGATTGTGATTTTACAATTCTTTGGTCATAAAAACAATGAATCCATTCATTCCAATTACATTTTCTTGCATTAAAATGGAAAGACGCCAAATGAGAAGCCTTATTTTCAAAATGTTATTTCGTTAAGTAAAAAGTTCATACAATTAAAGAAACGAATTTGAATTATTTATTTATCTATTTAAACAAACGAATCGTCGAAATTCTTATTACTGTTTAATAGTAGATTACCCAACAAGTGAAAAACAAGGTGAATTCTTATCGAGGCACTAAGTTGTATCCCGAGAGGAGCGAAGGATTCTAGAATAGAATCCTGAGCGGATCAAGGGATACAAGAGCCGAGATGATTTTTTTTTCACGTGTTAGGTACTCTACTTTTTATCATTGACTGCGAGAAAATAATAAATCTGTGATTATGAATCAAATTTTATTATGGGTAATACATAAAAGAACAACAGAAAAGAAAAGAACTTGGAATTAATTTTAAAATTAGAACAATTTTTGAGACTTTTTATAGCGAGTTTTCCTATTTTCTTACTATAATCCGTATATTGGCGCATGTTCCAAATTCAATTTTTTTTATTCACTCAGTGAAACAAAGAGCGTTTTATTAACTGTTTTTGAAGAATAGCGAGCCCTTTGTCTATCGCGTCGCGTGTCAATGGTAATAAGTCTTTTTTTTTACATCGCCTCAAATTTTTCCGTCCATCTATCGCATGTCGCATTACAAAAAAACATATAGGTCAGGATTGGTATATGTGTTAGATCTTCGATTTTAAATCTGTGTGACAGTAGGTCGATCCAGGTGTAGAGCGTTATTATCATAAAGGGGAATGCCCATTTTTCATAGTAACCGCGGCCCATAGTGCCCACCTTCAAATTAGTATGCAAATAATAGTATATAATCGTATTAATAAGTAGGATAAATACTGATTCATAAAAAAGTTGCACTTTTTAAATAAAACAAGAATTTCATACTTATGTAGGTATTTATTGATATTTCTCATCAATTCCAGTCAATCAAGCTTATCATATTCTATTACAACTTCATCCAGGAACTGTGCCGGTGGATAGATATTATCCTGATGACGTGCCCACCCCAAATACCATATATCCGACATGGCGTGTGCACAACAACCTACCGTCCGACGACCAACAATGCAGTTGCAGCAATATTATTAGATTCCCGCTCGACCAGACTCATGTGCATTTATTAATATATATACGAATTAAATCTTACGACTTACCTACATGCCTACTTGCAATTCTCACCGCTGCTACCAATATGCTCCTACTGCGATCACGGCATACTTCTACCCTATAAGAGCCATTAAAAAGTATGTGCTCCCCATAATATGACCGCGCTTGTTTTATTTGGTAGGCCACAAGCTATTAACATTAAATCGCTGTAACTTAGTATTGGGAATTGTCTTACATTTTCATTCACGTGCAATCATTCAATGTAACCACAATTTTTTAAAATTATGTCTTATAATTTTTAACTAGTGATAATCAATCACTGTATAATGTATATCGTATAATGTAGGTATATAAGGAAGGCCTTTAAAATCGTAATAATAGACACGAATACTATCTCTAAATGATCAATTAAGATTAAACGCTTATTATGATATTTTTTTGTTATGGCAAGTCCGTGTCTTTATTACCGTCTGTCACTGTTTGGTGAGTTTAGCGATAATTTCCGTGTTTTTTAAATATTTATACTAAGCTTTCTCCAACTTGAAGGCAATCACTAATAGTACAAATAATTATGAATAAATATTATATGATTTTTAGACAGTACGAATATGTTGGGCGCTTTTGGGCCGAAATTGGGCATTCCCCTTTGTATTTTTCATTAATTGGTTTTTGTTTTTAATCGGAGTTCATGTAGTACAGTACAATGTGTACACATTCAAATTAAAATTAAGAATCTGTTTGGTGTTATTTCTGGACATCACACGTTACAATGTAAGAGTATGTAACTATTTATAACTATTTTTTCAACACACTTCCTCATAAAGTGGCTCTAATCCCATGGCAATTAGGCACATAATGACACCTATAATCAAACTGTGACTTTTTCATTACTATTATTCACGAGTGAGTAATAGTTTTTTTTTAATATTATTGGTTGAGTTACGCTTACACTTGCGCTAAAATGCTATCCGCGAAAAGCCCAAAAAAAAGAAACCTCATTTTTTAGTCTATGGCCGATGCGCGCGCATAGGAAAACTGATTAATTTTTCCCGCCATTACGAAACATTTTTCACAACTCGTCGTTTTCTCTTTTGAAGTTATTTAGTTAGTTATTAATTAAGATGTCTGCAAATACAATTTATGAAGAAAATGATTTATGTTGTACACCGCCCGATATAAGATGTGAAGCCCAGAACGTTATGGAAAGTTTACTACCAGAAAACTCAAAGGAAAAATATCTATTAGCGTACCAAAATTTCATACAATGGCAGAACAACAAGAATACGCAGTCTTTTTCAGAAAATGTGTTCATGGCGTACTTTAAAGAATTATCTTCTAAGTACAAACCTAGCTCTTTGTGGTGTATTTACTCAATGTTAAAAAGTACAGTCCGAACAAAGAATGGAGTGGACTTAAAAACATACTCGAATTTGTCAGCTTATCTAAAGAGACTATCTGATGGATTTAGAAGCAAAAAATCAAAGGTTTTATCATCTGATGATATTGAAAAATTTATTAAAGATGCTCCAGATAACCAATATTTGGCTACAAAGGTTAGTTAAATTAATTTTAATTAAATATTTAATAGCAGCTTGTGTTGTGTGTTATTTGTTTCTTTTGTTTCAGGTTGCTTTAATATTTGGTGTAACTGGTGCCTGTAGGATACAAGAATTAACAAATATAACTGTAAAAGATATAGAGAACCATGGCCAGATGCTTTTAGTGAAGATACCTATCACGAAAAATAAAATACCTAGGTCATTCACCATACACGGTCCATTCTATGATATTGTTAAGAAGTATGAAAGTTTGCGTTCGCCAAAAACAAAAAATGACCGTTTCTTTCTAAATTACCAGAATGGTAAATGTACCTGTCAGCCTATAGGTATAAACAAATTTGGTTCTATGCCTAAAGAAATCGCTAAGTTTTTGGGTTTAGTAGATGCTGAGAGCTACACTGGACATAGTTTCAGAAGAACTTCAGCTACATTGCTGGCAAATTCAGGAGCTGATATAATGACTTTGAAGCGACATGGCGGGTGGCGATCTAGCAATGTAGCAGAATCATACGTAGAAGATTCCATACAAAACAAGAAGGAAATTTGTGCAAAAATCACAAAAAGAATTGAACTTGATTCTGAGACGCATCCTACTGGCGAAATACCAAGTACGTCCAATGATTGGATTTCACCTACCTACACGAATAATGAACCATCACAAATAACAATAGAACATGAAAGTACTTATTTCAATAAATAATCTATCTGATGAGACCGCTATGTCATCAAAAATAGTTAATTATAATTTTACTAACTGCACATTTACTAATTGTTTCTCTAAGTAAACTTTTTATCTACTATGTAAAATGGTTTTTTATTTAAGTATTGTTTTATTCAGAAGTGTGTGAAAAACGTTGTATGATACACGTGTGTATTGATGGTTACCGTCCTCGGCTTCTTAAGATCCTCGCCTGACGGCTCGGGCCTCAATGCGCCTCAGCGGTAATCACCAACATTACACACTTGTACCATAATGTACTAAAGTAAATGCTGTTGTATAATATGGTAACGACATAACTTATTACGAATGTTGATACTTCTGTTAAGGCTGATAAATTTCTTGACGACAAAAATGTGCACGGTTTAAAAGAGCTTTTTATCAAGTCAAATTTGAATAATTAATATTTTGATTGAGTTAAGTTTACTTTGATACGTAAATACTCTGTGGTCTATTGGTTGAGACCTGATATTGATTGCAGGTCTGGGCTTCGATGCTCCATGGAGGCAGACATTTTTTTCGTTTAGTTTCTTTGGTGATAGGGCTTCCATGCCTGCCTGGCTAGGTACTGTCTTACCTTAGTTTGTCGCCATAATAACAATGCACTAACATTATTGTGTTCTGACAGTAAGAGGTAAGATAGCCAGTTCCTCGGTTGTTGAGGAGTCCAGGTGAAGCTCACTTCCACCTTCGGCCTTATCGTCACTTACCATCAGGTGAGATGAAAGCTAAGAGCTTCCTTGTTGTATGTTAAAAACTGTACAAACAAAAACACAAGTTTCTATAATAACTATAATGGAATATCTATTTTATATTACCACTTACTTAGGCACGCTACACAAAATCGTCGTAATTCGCATTGAAATAAGACCGAACTGAGCTTAAGTCCGTCTTAGAAAACTGAAAACTATTCTCTATTCTAGTGAGCTAACTGGAATCAGAATACCAAGAGCTGGGAGGGAGGAATCTCATCTGGAGCGACGGGACAATGGGGCGGTGGAAACTAACAAAGCAGCGCGGGTCGACCTGAGCCAGCGCGCCGCGGAATTAGCCACTGGCTATGCTAATAACGCCGAGATCACTATTTCTGGAGCTGTGCAAGCGATGACATCTGTTTACACGAGAGATTAGACTCTAAATGGTCAGTAAACTGGATCAAAGTCGCAAGCGGAGCCGAGCTGCGTTAGAATTAAATTGGAAATGTTCGTCATTGTTAGCTGAGAATTTGTTTGGGGCCGCAAATTGGTTTTTCAGTTATTCGACACATTTGTTGGAATATTGAAAATGATTTAGAATTTGTGGACGCTGAATGGTGAAGGTTATATACTGCTACATGCTGTTACAATGATTTCGAAATTCTGGTTCATTTCGAATCTGATAGAAGTATAGTAATATTCAGTGATCAGTCTTAGTGAAAAGTGTTATGAAGTTTTGTTTTGTTACCGTAAGTTTAAGAAAATATGTACTAAAGTGCATTGCTATTAGCAAAGATAGATTAATTTAAGGGTATATTGAAATTAAATTGGAAATGTTAGATTGATTTTGGAATTCATTTCAATAACAACATAAAACACTATTGTCAAGCCTTAAATTATAAACAAACCTCCAAATATCTGAAGTGAAAAATTACGGGCCGCTACCTAATAAATCACAACCTTTTTAGGCGTTAATGAAAAAAACTATTGCGTTTAATTGTTTATTTAAATCTTAGTGAGAATGAACGATGATATTGGGAACATTTTTTAACAATTTCATCTAGATCTGGTTATAATTGCTGCACACTACTCTTAATACGTTATCGAGATGAGAATCTGTAAGCTGGTTTCCGTAACGTTTTTTGCATATTTCATTTTTGAATGACTCACAAAGAAATGTCGATGCAAAAAACGTAAGCAGAATTTTTGCGCATTTTTTAAGTCTTATATTGATCTATTATCGAATATTCGGCGTACACCTTTTCTCTTTAAAAATAACTTCTAAGTTATTATACAAACTTAGAAGTTATTTTTATCATAAACACGCGCAACGTGTGCAATCAGTGCCCTGCGCTGCGCTTAATAATCCCGCGGAATTTAACTGCAGTATACTGCTTGTACGGGCGGCGCTCTCTCCGTGGCGCTCCCCGGGTCGCCTCATAGCGGCTTGTACTCGGTCCCGGTATAGGAGCCAGATCCAAGTGGTCGGTCATCCGACACTCATCCTCCAAAAATCTGAGGAGATCCGAAAAAGGGGGGAGGTACGAGGCACTATCGCCCCCATACCTTTGTTCAAAGCGCCCTTTCATTTCCATGGGAAGCTTATTGAGGATGAGGTCCACCGGTAGGTCAAGTCGTTTGAGTGCGTTAATGGCGCTTAGCAGCGGGTTCAAAATCTCCTTCCTTAATGAAGAGACCCGCGATACACGTGGCAGCCCTAAGATGGCAGCCACATGTGTGTCCGCTAGCAAGCGAACATTCTGATACCGGGCGGTCAACAACGCCCTTGCAATGTCATAACTGTCGTCGTTGACAGGTAGATGCTGGACAAGCACACCAGCCTCTCCACGTAAGGCAGAGAGCAAATAGGCCAGTTTCTGGCTAGGGAACAGGTCGTCCCTCGAGTGGACCAGGCTATCAAAGAGGTTAATGAACCCCATCCAAGCAGCCAGGTTCCCATCAAAGGTTGGGATGTCCAAAGTGGGCAGTCTGCCCAGCAAGCCGGCCAAGGTAGGCTTGACCTCCCCGGGCGTGCACGACTCACCCCTCCGGGCGAATAGGATAGCCTGAGCCTTGTTTATAATCACATCGGCCTGTTCAAAACATTGATCATAATCGGCGTTAAATTGGTCGACTGCCCGCAACTCAGCGGCACCCTCGGCTGGGTGGTCGAGCAGATATTGTTGATGAGCAACGAAAAGCTGTTCCAATTCCTTCAAGCGAGCAGGTACTCCCTCATGCCGAATTAACAAGGCCTGTTCTCGGTCTGGTCGGTCTACCAAAGCGACGGCACTAGCAAACCATCTCAGGATCTTTTGTGCACCCGCGCGGGCACCACTAAGCGGGCTGACTGGCGGGACCATTTTGCACCAAAATAATATACACTATAATAATACACGGACAAACAGACCGACAACCGCAGACAACAAAACAGATCGGGAGGAACTTCAAAGGCAAAACAAAATATATAAACATACTAAAATCAAGTGTAAATGCTAGAAATTAACTAGAACAGAAAAGGCATTTAACAACAGAATTTTTCACACAAATTAAATTCAAGTATTAAGTCTAGAACTTAACAAACGAAATATTCAAAGGCAAACAAACCAAAATCAAATGTAAATACTAGAACTTAACACAGCAAAATAGTGTATTACAACAACAGCAAGGGTCATTTAGCAACAAAATTTTTTAAACAAATTAAATTCAAGTATAAGTTTACAACTTAACAAACAAAATATTCAAGGGCAAAACAAAGATATGAATCAGACGTAGGTAAATGCTAGAACTTAACTAGAACAACAAAGGCATTTAACCACAATTTTTCATATACAATGACAACTAGTTAGGGAGATCGGTCCACAAATGAGATTGTAGTCGGTTTAAAATCAGCAGTCAAAACCAATTAATATGTATTGCCCGTTTGGACAACAACACAAGATTACAATACTAATTGTACAATACTAATCAATCAATCAAATCTAACAACAACCACGCTCTGCTACCAAAAGATGATGGCGCCTAAAGTCGACGCCACGAAGTCGGCGATTCGCCGAATAATGATTTCAATTTTAAGTCCGACTACAATGGTATATTATTTACCTTTAATCCGGTCCGGTCTCCGTATGTAGCCGGTGGACTTCCTGAGCTAGCTCGAAGGAAGTCGCGGCTCCTGCATTCCGTCGCGTATGGTCAAATTCGCAATCGGTCAAATTCATAAATATCGCAACTAGCCAAAATAGCAGTTAGTCAAAATAGCGAAGCATCAATATAGCAAAGCGTCATTATAGCAAACCGTCAATAAAACAAAGCGTCATTATAGCAAAGCGTCAAATTAGCAAACCGTCAAAATAGCAAACCGTCAAGTAGCAAACAGTCAAGCTGTTGGACGTGGGTTTGTCTGCTATGATTCGTTTATACGTATACTAAAAAATGTATTTATGTATTATTCAAGAGTCTTACGTTATCTGTTTAGATAACACAATCCTTATTTAAAAACTTTAAAAACAGCAGGAGGGCTTGTGACATTTTATTTGATAAAAAACAAAAAAATTCTGTGCAAGCTGGAAGAGGGCAAAATCACAATAAAAGCATTTTTTAGTAAAATAGTATATCTTCGGTTAAAGCTATTTAAGCGTTGATTACGATTTTGAGTTCACAAAAATTTACCAACCGTTGATTTTAATTTAAAAAAATAGAAGAGAACCATATATGCATATTGGTTAAAATTTATGTATAAATATTACAGTGTATTATAAAGCTGTGGCTAAAGTTATTCGTGTTGATTATATCATAAAAAATCAGAATGTTGTATGGTTATTAATAAATACTATTGAACCTTAATTTTATTTTTTATTTTTTGTATTTGACTGTAATAGTAGGTAATGTCAGATAGTAATGCATACATTATTCACATAATAACTACGAGCTACATGTGAAGTAAAATATTCGACCGATTGCGATCTTGACTGTTGGAGAATTTGACCTTTTGCGATTAGAACATAATGCGAATATGACCATTCGCGATATGGACCAATTGCTATTTTGACAGTACGAGATATAGACCAATCGCTATTTTGACCAAAAGCGATTTTGACGGTTTTTCAGTCACTTGACCGATTGCGAATTTGACCATACGCGACGGAACGGGCTCCTGAAGGGCTGCTGTCAATCCACCGAACCACGACCGGAACATTTGGGCCTATTAGGCCACCACGACTCGTTTAATTAACGGACCGATCACTCGCGATATTCGCGACGATAAAACTTTGGCAAACACTCACAAGTGGACTTTCGCAACCCCAATATTAGGTCCGCCGCGCAAAACACAATCAATTATAGATTTTCTCGATAACGCGCCGCGTGATAACCTATTTCAATGTCATTACAAATTCGACTCGACTGACATGTCACATGCGGCCGTCCGCCACAGGCCCACACATGCACAGACTATATGCAGTGTTGCCATTCGTCCTCGAGGGTAAACACATTCATTGAGCAGCGCGGCGAAATTGACCATCTAGTTCGCAAGGACAATAAGTACCTACCGCGTGAGTAACGGAACATTATCGCTGTTGTTATTGCTTTACTTGCTACGCTTTTGCCCGACTTAGCTTCTGTATGTGCGGCTAACTGCAATTTTGAGATTGCTGTGTAAACCTCAATATACAGTTCGATATTTCTTGTTTGGTGTGCATTAATAATGATTTGCCACGCCTGCAATAAAGCTATTGCGGTCCGAGACTATATGAAGTGCCACTTATGCACAGGAAATTTTCATCACAAATGCCTTAATATTGACAAACAAGCTTTTTTAAAATTTACTAAAGACTATATATCTACGTGGATTTGTCCATCTTGTAGCAACGTCACTAGACGTACCACACGCTTAAATGATGATAGTACAACTGTTCGTCAGAGCATCTCCTTACTTCATAAAATCGATACAATGGACATGTCTTGCGATCTATCAGAGCAAAACAACTTAGCTAGTGAATTAATTCATTCCGAGTCATCCAGTTCTGGTACGTCTCAAAACGAAGCTGTCACAATGGATAAAATTAGTGCCTTGTCGGATGAGAAATTACATACCACACTTTCAGCGTTTATGGAAAACTTCCGCAGGGCTTTAAGGGATGACGTTAAGGAAATGGTCAAAGCCGAGGTTAATTCTGCGATACAGCTTGTCAAGGACGATTTTACCGTTACCACCGATTTTATTTGTGCTGAACAAACATCTCTGGGGGCGGATATTGACATGGCTGCTGGCAAAATGAAACACTTGGAATCTGAAAATATTAAACTCCAACTTGAAATAAAGAAACTCAGTAATCGAATCGTGGGCATTGAAAAGATCTCGCGTAATTGCAACATCGAAATACAAAACGTCCCAGAACGTAAAAATGAAAACGTTGTACAGTTATTTAAAAGTTATGTGAGGTTATAAATGTTCCATTTGAAGAGCGTATTGTTAGTGCATGTCGAAGTGTGGCTAAACAGATTGCATCTTCAAGTCGACCGCGTAATATCGTTGTCATTTTTTCTACTCCACGCTTAGGGGACAATGTACTATCAGCATCGCATAAATATATTAGAGCTCACTCTGGTTGCGGATTGGTATCGACGGACCTCAACATTTTTGGTGAGCAGTGCAGGATCTACGTCACTAAACACTTGTCGCCAGAGCAAAAGACCTTGCACGCGGCTACAAGGAAAGTGGCCAAAGAATTAAGCTATACGTATGGGTGAAATACGGTCAAATTTATGTGCGCAAGAATGATGCAGCTAGTGCGATATTAATTAAGTCCGTTGACTGTCTAAAAAAATTATAAGCAACGTACTTCTTTTTTTGTATTATTATAAATAAGCGGCTCTTATATTTCGTTTGTCTTTTTAAATAATAATGTTAAGTATATTTTATCAGAATGTAGGTAGAGCAAAGTCTAAACTTAAGGACTTATATTTAAATATTTTATTTATGACAGGCCAACTCTTTGCTTTCATCCACACATTATGGTATAGTCAGCAATACGTCAAGCTTTACATTCGCATTACGAAATTCGTCGCTATTACGAGCGATATAAAGCGCTCCACACACAGAGGCGGCAAGCGGGATAATAGCGGAGCAGAATTTTTTGTATGTTTGTTCGTGTTGGTATGGACCGTGCTACACCGAAACTTTATTTGTGCCGACAAATAAATCGCTTACCGCAGTTCCGCTACTGTCCAGCTTCCGTCTGTGTGTGTGTGGAGCGCTTTAAATCGGTCTCAAGTCTTGCTGTACCTTAGTGATGATAAAGATGGAATTAAGTTTTACCTTCCTCAACAACTGAAGAGCTGACTATCTTGCCCCTCAATAAATAATTAAGCATTCTCATAACTACCATTACTTGTTCTATTTTTCCACTGTCACCAATTTTTAAACCTAGCAGAAAAAACAATCGACTCTGTGTTTGAAAAACACATTTGCAATGTCTGCCGAAGTGTCCAACTTACAATGCAGTATCGTGCGAGTTCCAGTCAATAGCGGGGTGTCACCGCCTTTGTCGGCGCGGTAGCTTTGTGAGCGGCCCACTTCGCCGCTTTGTGGTGCCGCCGGCCGGAGCGTAAATGAGATGTCCTTAGATGGACTCGTGGACTCACTGTTGTGGTACATCCACAGTACAATGTATTGCAAAAACCGGGATACACTCTAAATCTCTGAACAAAGGAACGGGTGCACAATCATCAGTAGATTAAGAAGCACACACTTCAATATATAATAATAATAATACATTTATTTCAGACAACTTATAGGTCCATACAATGTGGTTAGTAATACAGTGAAACTTAAAATTAGATTGTTAGTAAAACATTAATAAAAACACAAAAACAAAGAAAGTGGCGGCCAACACCCAGCGGTGCCGAACCCACTGTTACTTGACTGCATGCAGTTTAAGCCAGTGGGCCAGCATCGGCGAGCCTGAGAAGCGAGGCGCATCGCTTGCGCATGATGGCTGCGAACCCATCTATGTGAGCTTCCGCGAACATGGTGGAGGCACTACAAAAACGCGGCAGCCCCATCAACGCCCTGAACGCGTCATTATATTGCACGCGAAGATCGCTGCATGCCGCCTGCGTAAAATTGACCCACAGACTGCATGTATAAAAAGACTGACAAAAGGCTTTAAAAAGCGTGACTTTAACTTCATAAGTACATTTAGCAAATCTGCGAGCCAGCATATTACAATGAACAGACAGCGACCTCCGCTCTCTCATGATATCCAAGTTATCCTTTAGATCCTCCGTGACCCAGTGACCTAAATACTTAAAGCTCTCCACTTTTTTCAAAGAAGTACCACATAGTGTGAACTTTGGGATATTGGTATAGCGCTTATTATCCGGCCTAAATACCATAAATTCACTTTTAACAGCATTGTATTTAAGCCCCTGGGCCTCAGCATAGGATTCACATATGTTCAGAAGTTTTTTCATGACCCCGCTTGAAGGGCTCAACAGGAGCATATCGTCTGCGTAGCTGATATTATTAACACAGACTCCGTCTATGTGACAATCGATACCTGTCCTGCTGAACTCACCAATCAGTTTGTTCATATAAAGGTTAAACAGGGTGGGAGAACTTAAACCACCTCGCCGCACCCCGCACTTTAGGCCATATTCATCCGAGAGCGTACCTGCCCATCTAACATTATTCTTCTGGTTATCGTACCAGTGCTTAAACAACACAACCACCTCTTCAGGCAGGTCAGTCCCAGTTCGTAATTTATCCCATAATACATCGTAATGCACGAGATCGAATGCCTTAGACAAATCTAGGTAGCTAACATACACCGGTGTCTTTCTTGCAGTGTAGTACTGGACAGTCTGCTTGAGGCAAAGGATAGCACTCTCAGTAGACAAACCCGGTCTAAAACCAAACTGCGCATCATTAAGTGATACGTGTTTATCCAGGCGTCTACTAAACAGACTGTCCAAAACCTTAGCGATCACCGTTGCAAGCGAGATTGGCCTATAATTGGCCACATCTGAGGCGTCACCCGTCCTGTTCTTCATTATAGGTACAACTATTGTACGCATTAAGTTGTCAGGTATATAAGAATGACCCATACACAGATTATATATACCTGCAAATGCAAATTTGTGTCGAGTTCAGTCATCCCTTCACGAGGTGTAATTGCAGTAAGCTCCTTTTGACTTCTACAAGAAGAAGAAAGAAGAACAAGACCTTCTAGAAGGAAGGAAGAAACTATTCTAAATCCGTTATCGCACGGGCAGATACATGATCAGTATTTAGAAACAGGAAGGATCAATTCAGTGACATCAACCACGACACGGACCGTATTCAATTTCACGCGATGCGATGTGTCGATTGCACATTGCCACTAAAGATTCGCAATTCTTTGGACTATATTGGGGACTTGGGTTCTTCTAAAAATCTTATAATTTCTGAGGTGATTACGTAGAAAATCCTCGAACGTGGCTCTTCCCATTGCTTTTAGACTTTCTTATGAGACCCATTTCAAGCGGCCAACGCCTCAATTCCATACATCATTACAGAAAACATCTACGGATCAAAGACTTTCATCTTGTGACTTCCGTTTGGTTTACAATGCGTTTACAAGGTAGTTGACAACATGCATGTTAAATTGCATTTGAAACTTTTATCCACTCTCACTTACAGGTATATAAAATAACCAGTTAGACCTCACGGATGCTTCTATAGTACTTTCGAGTATGTGAGTACTTGTAGCATGAACTTAGATAGTTTCTAGTTCAAAAATACATTGACTACTTGTCACAGGCTCTTGTTGATATCTTACTTTTCACTGTTTTAATCGGTTGGATGCAACATAATATAATTAATTTGTTTCCAAAAATATTAAATACTTATTGCTATATAAAAATAAAAATAATTTGTTTAAAGAAATCATTACAAAATTGATTTTACATTTGCTTAGTTATCAATGACCATTAATCTAACTAAAATATGAACAATAGCAAACATATCCATTAGTGAAAGTGATATTAGAAAGGGGTTAACATGTTGGCTTAAATCCATTTCCAGTATTATATCGAACTTCTAAATACTAACGACCCAAGCTTACTGAAAGCAAACACAATAATGAACATTAAATAAACAGCAAACTCTGATTACTGAAACCAGCACAACAGCACAAAGCTGTCACAGATACCTCGATATTCCTAAAACACATTGAACAATTCAACATTTGTAATTTACAAATGTTATTTGCGTCGCTTTTAGTACGATTTTGAGCGTTATCGCTCGATGTTAAGGTGCTGTTTCGTGTTCATTGATCTTCGTTTTGAGGATGTCGTTAATTGACAGCCCACATCTGCGTCAATGGACGCTTCGACCAGCGTCAAATTTGCGACACTCCGAATGCACCCGGCTGCCTCTCCAAAGTGTTTATGGTGCGGAGTTTGAGCGTAATGACGTTGACTCCTGACCTGATTGTTTTGTGTTTGGGCTTGATAGACTCCGATTGAAACCAATGCAATGGCACATTAATAGTTATGTTTGAAATCTTATGCCAGGTTTAAAGTACCCAGTTTTCAATTAAGTTTTTTTACATGGTAAATAACGATAATTCCTTAACAACTGAGGAACTGTCTTTCTAATTCTGTCTAATTTCTAATAAATCGACTTCAAAAAGGACGATGTTCCTTAGTCGATGCTTTTGTCTTTTTGTGCGTGTATATTAAGCGATTACTCCGCCAATTGTAGCCCGCTTTTCAATTTTTTTGCAGTCGATAGAGAATAATCCTGCAGTGGTCCCCTTGTCACCAAAGACAGAATCTGATGATGGAATCTCGGGAAAATCGAGGGAAACCCTTAAAAATGTACGTGTTTCATGTTTTTCGGAATCTATTGCATCTGGTAGTCATGAAACGAGCCGATGACTAAAGGATCCTTTACTTGTAGGAGTTAGAGATTAGTTTTTGAAATACACTAGGCACGTAATTAGCCTTTGTCATTTTCTTTCAAGTTACTTCATCTCACTAAAAATAAAGAATAAATTACAAAATTAAAAAAAAAATACTTTAAAATCACTTAAAATATAAATAAATATAATATAAGAATACAGACAACAACACATTTATATATTGATTATAGTGATTCGGTGCCAAACGATGATCTGGAAAGTCGTAAAATTTGCCACCGACTTCAAATTAAAAATGTGTGGTCTACAATTTTCAACCATCGCGGCTGGAGTGTTATATATGCTCGATATCTCGTTAAAAATAGAGTACGAAACAGCACATTCGTCATAGGACGAAAGTCATCGACATCGCAGAAAGGATTAGCTCGCTCAAGTGGCAGTGGGCTGATCACGTCTGCCGTAGAATAGTCAATCTTTGAAGCGGACGAGCCTTTGGAGTGGAGATCGCGTTTGGACAAGCGTAGCGTAGGACGCGCTGCGACCCGATCTGCTGACGACCCAAGAACGACTTTTGCAGTAGCTGGATGAGGGAAGCCCAGGATCGGAATTTGTGACGTGATATGAAAGAGGTCTACGTGCAAGTTCATCAATGAACGGATCATGGCTGTTGATTGATTCACCAGTGGATGGATTACGGCTGACGATCAATCCGTCAGTGGATGGATTATGGCTGTTGATTGATTCATCAGTGATAAGATTATAGCTGACGATTGATACATAAGTGGACGGAATATAGCTGGTGATTGATTCATTAGTGAACGGACAATGGCTGTTGATTGTCTCGGCTGTATCGCGTGGTGAAAAATCTCGACGCTCAAAGTCAATTATCTTTTTCACGAGCAAACTGAACAAACAGCGAAATTTGTTGATACTCGTCGTCTCCGTGATTAATTTACATTGTAATTGAATTGGTTTTGTACGGTAACGCACTTAGAACATATGTGTCGCAGCTCCTTTTGAAAGTTGAAAGAGCTGACTAAGGAAGTTTACAGCAAAGTGATAGAAAACATGAAAGTAACCTCTACACAATAGGGATATGGAGTTCCGTTCCGCACAAAATTATCCATGTATGTTCCTTACTACATATTTACGGTTTTCAATTTTGTTCCTTAACTTAAGCTCTAAGACATTGTTTCTTGGCAATTTTCATGATCCCAGATCAACGGTAAGTACCCTAGAGGTTTGCACAGTTGAAGAAAACCGTGAATGAAAATATTTGGTTCATTTTTAAATTTATTACATAAATATTTTATTGATGTTACATAAACATTTTATATACATTTCAGTTTGATATCTGCTATACACGTTCCCAAGAAAAATGGGAACATATACGCGTTCCCAAGAAAAATATCTTGACAGACGGACAACAAAGTGAACCTATAAGTGTTATGACTAAATTCATAAAGGGCTTTGGTTCTTGAAAACAGTAATGAATAAGATAAGGTAATTTTGAAATCAGACCATGCAATAGTTGCTTGCCGCACTCGAATAAACAGAGAACTTCCATTACAGACAAGAGCAAGCAAGGACGCGAATTAATCAAACCAAACGCATTAACATAATTGGAGGGAGAATGTAATGAGTTAAATCGTGCTTAGGCGACGTCCGCAACACTAGTGCTGGAACCAAGCCAACTTTTAATGAAGCCAGTTGTAAATTTTACGCGTAATGAAATAACTAACGGGTTGATAATGTAGGCTGTGTTCCCGCGAGCTAGGGGTGAATTTGAACTAAGTTCTTGTGTGCTCGAACGTTGACGACTGTTTTTGGGCAGTTGGCAAAGCTTCAGAGGACGTTCAATAATTGCAGCCGCGATTGCTTTTGACGCGGGCTGCAGACCAGGGGAACGTTATGGGACCGTGGATAAGCTTTTCGTATATATACCACCAGCTGTACATATTACAGTTTTGACATAAATTAAATGCATAGTGTAGTGATGTTTGAATAATACTTATTGTAAACTACATTATTCGGTATTGATCCGAAAGTCGATGTTTGATTTTCTATGAGAGCATATGTTTTCTACTATGTATATTTGGTTGGTGGTAGGGCTAACTTATCTATAGTTTATCTTAGTTAACATGTTAACGGTTGCGTTACCTATTTTCAAGGACAGTGATATCATTTTTTAGGGGTTCCTTACCTCATAAAGAAAACAACCTATAAGGGTTATCCTTATAGGATTCCTGATAGGACTGTCTGTATGTCAATGCCATTTTTTTCAGGAAAGCAGAGATATTAAACTAAAATTTATATCAAAAATAACAGAGCACTCTATATGCGACATCAACGATCATATCTTTTGATCGTGTTGTCTTACAATAGTACATTGTTACCCTAGGGGTAAAAGTCCCGAAACGAGGGATCGTTTCGGGACTAAACAAGTCATTCTTTGAATTTTATTTTACATAAACTGACAACTTCTGTTTTCGCCATGCAATCAGGCGGAAAATCCATATCTGAATCAGATTTGTATTAACACAATAGTGTTAATACAAATCTCTGCTATACGGAAGTTTAAACAAAACTCTATTATTCGAAAAAAAAAACAAATGAAGATCGGATTACGGCTTTCCCGCGTATTTTGTTTTTTTTTTCTGTGGCCCGCTAGCTATTCAGCCATTATTTTTCATTTTCATCATTGAAAAAATGGTTAATATATTGCCTAAATCTATGTTATTTTAGAGAAATAGTTGAAAGTAAATTATAATAAAGTGATTTCAAAAAGATGTTCTTCAATTATTACTTAACTTTACGTTATTTCAAATTTATATCTCGCTTTAATTGAGTGGTTATATAGAGAGTTGGAACATGGGTCAATAGAAATGTGAAAATAGAACTAGTTTTTTTTTTTAATTTGACAGCTGTCAATAGAAAACTATTCTCCCTAGGTCTGAAAAGTATTACCTTCAACCCACTCCTCAGGCAACTTCAGACCTACTTTCCGAGTATGTGTGATGAAAATGATTTATTTTACAGCAGAAAGAGGTCGTAGACCCGAGTATTTGATATGTCCCTTTTAACTGAATTCAATTCAAATTCAGTATCGTTTATTGAAATAGGATAATTACATAATCACTTTTGCATGTCACAATGCACTGTAGGCGTAAGCTCTTTAGTATTATGGAGCTTAAACAAAATTTGTAACAACTTCTTTGATTGCACTGAGCTGACCAACAAACTATATCATCTGGTGCCTTGGACTGTTCATCGGCGGGTGGTGTAGGGTTGCCAGATGCCCCGTATTTTACAGGTTACCCCGTTTTTCAGGCTACAATAACACAAAAACCCGTAATTGCGAAAATAAAAATTAAATGTAAAAAAACCTTTTTAAAAACAAGCTTTTATTTAAATTCGCTAAAAAGAAAAAATAAACTTTTACACTAAAACTTTTATTTATAACGTCATTTCACATTTGACACAATTTATATGACATAAAAGCTTGTCGCAAGATTTACTTGTGTGTAGTAACTTGAAAGTACTTAAAAGGGTACTTTTAAGTACCTACTCGTATTAACTTAGTTTGAAAATTGTAATGTATAAAATTATTCACATCAAATTATTTAATTTACTTGTTTATCTACAAAAGTAAATCTCGCGACAAGCTTTTATGTCATATAAATTGTGTCAAATGTGAAATGACGTTATAAGTAAAAGTTTTAGTGTAAAAGTTTATTCCATATAATATTTTGTTCGTTTTAACCGACTTGAAAAAAGGAGGAGGTGCTCAATTCGATGCTTATTTTTTTGTGTGTATGTTACGCGATTACGAGGCCAATTGTGGATCGATTTTCAAAATTATATAAGCCCCGGTGATTAAGTAGGATTACAAAAATGTGAGTAATTGCAAGAGGACAAATCATATTCACTCGGCTAGTGTGAGTGCTCATGTAAATTTCTTTAACAGCTAAACCTTATTGCGTAATGTTCTTGAAAGTCCTACAAGAACCATTGAAATATGTAGCTCCGCAGATTACATTGGACGATAACGTCGATTTGAATTTAGAGGATAAACAGCTTGGGCATCGCCATTTTTCTTGTGAAACCACGCCGCCGAATGCGATAACAGTAAATTCGCCACATCATACATATTAAAAGCCGCCGCGATAAATATGCGCGCGTGTATCATTTTTCTATTAATATTCATGGAACTGTCCACCGACGTATGTTTCAGTGCTTGACCCTACGGGATGTTGCGAATGCTGCTTCATTTCAGGCGCGTTCATTAAAATTTTGAAGTTACCACTTAAAATAATTTTTGAAGAATTGAATTACTTCATTATTTGGACGTTTCCATGTAAACAGTATCCTTGGTTTTAATCCAGGTGCTCACAGTGTGTGTTAATCTTAAGAGCAGTTCAATTTATGAATGAGTTTTACCTACAGTTAATTATTAATTTGTAAGTTTAATAAGTGTTTAAGTTCATTACATCTGGATTATATTTTGGACTGTGTGGCAATCAGTCATGCATAAAAAATAAGGAGTAAATAAATAAAAATCTCAGCGTTTGTTTCTTTTTAACCGACTTATCAGCTTACCGAAGGCGAGTTGCTATTAAATTCACTCACATGATTTCATTCACTAAAAAGATAAAAATAAAAATTCGGTGCTAAATTTAAAATTTCTAGGAGATCATCGTTTGTGAGAGAAGTGAGATGTTGTCTGTACCTATTCTTATATTATTTTTAATTTTTCAGTGCTTTTGAAGTCGGTTTTTAATCGTATTATTTCGAAAGCATTTCCCAAAAATAATGCATCGAAAGCTACTACCGACATTATGTTTTAACTGTCAGACATTAAGGTGATTTATCCACTCCACCAACATTAAAATCAAAATGAAAACATTTCCATCGTTCAGGTTTTAAATAAACAGACGCCGACCAATTAGTTAGTGAGATAACGAATCGCGCGTTCAGTAAATATTTCCATTTCCATTGAATACAGCAAAACTGAAATATAAACAATGGTATGGCACCGGTATAAATAATTTCCTCGAAACCATTACTACTCCAGTCTGTATAAAATCTGTACTTGCCCGGCAACGATGTGTAGCTATTGAAGTTTTCGGAAACCTTTCTATTTGTTTCATTTCATTAATTTCCAAAGCCCTAGCAATAAATGACAATTGCTCACAGAACAAAGAACATCTATAGAGAAATAATAAAGTCGAAGAAAAATATAATCTACACATGTACCTATATAAATAACAATTACATAATACACAGATATTGTTTGGATCGCCAACAGCAGATGAACTATGATTTGAAATGTAATGCCTACTTAGTACACGCGCCCATTACGTGTACTAAGTAGGTTTTGAGACGTGGCCGTTTACAATGGTTCTCATTAGAAGGCTCAAGGTCACTCAAAGAGGGCAATGGAGAGGGCTATGCTCGGGGTTTCTCTACGCGATCGCATCAGAAATGATGAGATTCGTAGAAAAACTAGAATTGCGAACCTTAAGTGGCAGTGGGCAGGACACATAGCTCGCAGGTCTGACGGCCGTTGGGGCGGAGTTATGTCCAACAGTGGGCGTCTCTTGGCTGAAATGATGACACGTGCCCATATGTTAATTTATCTTTAAGCAAAGATTAGAGATCTATAATCTGTGTTGGCAGTAATACCATAATTATCAGCTTAAAATAAAGTAACTACGCACAACTAAGAAGTCATTGTAATATTGTTATTATACATAACGAAGCAATAAAATGTTTTTAAAGGAAAATTTATTAACAGTTCAAGTCAGCAGAATTTTGTACGTGTGTCATAACAATTATGATATATAAGAACCAAGTCAACCTACATTTCAGCTATATATTTGGCGCCACGCTGTCCCAATGCGGATTGGTTGACTTCACATACACCTTTGAATTTCTTCGCAGATGTATGCAGGTTACCTCACGATGTTTTCCTTCACCGTGGGAGCGTCAGACAAATGTACATTTAAATTTCGAAAAACGAAAAACACGTTAATATATGGCGGTCTCGACCCCGGACCTTCCGATTAGAAGGCAAGTTCCGAGTCCACAGCGCCAACGACGCTTATATATTTATTTTATTTTTTATTTATTTGTTAATTTTCTGCATTCCAAATCTGTATTTAATTCTGTATTTGTTTGTCTGAAATGCAAGTTAACCCTAGATCAAAGTTTTTAGACTTCCGCAATTTGTACACATTTTAAATACAACCAATTGGGCAGACCAAAAGGACAATAGCTAAAAGGGCCAAGGAACATATCGCAGCTGTCAAAAACCTGCAAAAGGGTAAGTCTGCCATTGCTGAACATTTGCTGGATTCAGGAACCCACCACTGGATAGAACTGCACAAACCTCAGGTCCTCTCCACCGATCGTCACTATTATTCCAGAATAGCACGAGAAGCGGTTGAAATTAAAAAACATAAAAACTTCAACCGGGAAGATGGATACCGTTTATCAACTACCTGGAACCCTGTTATTAGCAAATTTAGGCAGTGCGGTACTTATAAAAAACGTCAGTGTGTAGATGTCGTGAGTGTGGTATGTCGAGGTACCGACGATACTGATAAAAATAAAAATGAAAATTCTGAAGATCAAGCGGAGGGTAGTCGTGAAACCCGCGCTTTGCGAAGACGTCGCTGAGCCTCGGCAGTCATCCCGTGACCACGGCCTGATGTAATTCGGCCGAAACGTCGGGAAACAGTAAGTCAATATAGTTATTGTTTACCGCGAAATAGACCCGAGTTAATTGTATTTAAAACCCTAGATCAGGCTCAAAGTTATATTTTTCTTCGTATTTAATCTTACTTTGACTATAAATAAAGTAATAAGCTGTTACCAACATATTTGTTAATGAAGTATAGGTTTATAATTTATTCAGAAAAATAGAGATTGATCCTAAGTTAGATAAGATTAGACGGTATCGTTTCCTTAACTGCAGTTATACCTAAACGTGGACTTTCTAAAAAAAGTACATATCACTCATAAATGTCTTCTGATCGTCATGTAGGCACTTTAATAAATATTCTAATAATATGCATCAAGCGAGCGAACGAACGGGTGAGCATCGTTTCGTCTCTTCATACTTTGGTTCACACCTCGAATTACAGAGGTAATTTCGCTTCACTGGAATCGTTGGATATTTCGTTCGCTTCGTTCGTATCGCTGACGTAGCTTAGCTCTGTAGTTCGAGGTGTGTCACGGTTCTAAAACCGTCTCCACTAAATATAAAACTTACCTTGATTTTAACGAGTAATCCCTTCATACAAACATGTCATTATGTGGTAATCTTTTTATGAATATGCCTAATACCCAGTAATAACCACTCGCAACTACATATTGATTAAATTTTTGTCAACAAGTGTTCAACACATCTAGGCTGTTTTGTTTACTCTGCGTTTGACATTTAACGCCGGTAGTTATATAAATAAAAATATCGTTACGAAAATGCCCTCGAAATAAATATCTGTTTACGTTCAGAAATCTATTGATAAGCTACCACCTACTTCTGGCCTCCGAGTCTCGTTTCAGCTTCTGCCTCCTCTAGGCAGAACTAAGCTAAGTACCTCCCTATATCTCTGCGAGTCATACTGAGCGAAACCGTGGTTTCCCCCTCCCCTGAGGTCTTGTAATATACGCTGTACTTAAGACTAAAATATCTTTTTCATCCCACCATCTCGGAAAGAGTATTTTTGCTATTCGATATCTGACCGCCAAAGCCGTTTTTTTCCTCTTGAGGTTAAAGTAAATTTGAATTTAGAACATCGTATGCACTAGGTATGTGATTTCAAAACATCATTAAACCTATTTACTTCTGTCTCTATGGTGCCGAATTTATCATACAACTTTTTTTAAATTTGTTAAAAACTCATACTCTGAACCTCCTTGGTGTACTTTTATTTATTTCCTCGCTGAGGGGGAATGAAAAGTTACGTGTTGCACTCGAGTGCAAAAATTTTTCACCTTGTGCTCTTTTGATTTCCTCGCTAACGCTCAAGATACTAATTTTAGAATCCTTCGCTTGCTCGGTCATCAAAGTTGAGCACGCAGTTAAAAAGCAACTTTGCACTCATGTATAACAAATAACTATTATTTATCTCTTCAGCACCCTGGTCGTGCTTCACACGGCCGGAGCGTGTCACTCGGTTCGCTCACCCGCCCGCCCGCTGGCAATGTGGCCTGCGCTTTAGAACAAAAGTGCGAAGGCTCGGTCTACACAGTCTTCCAAATACCAGGTACAGATATTACCTGGTCGCTTCTCCCACCCTCCACTACACAGCGAACTTGAGCGTCCGAGCCTTAGAGGCGCGTTCGAGTTGCAGCCGCTCCCCGTACCGGCTATGTAATATAACTGCCTGGTGACTCTACTCAGAGAGCGGGACACCCCCGTGGTGATGCCTCCTATCAGAAAGGTTTGAGGACCCACCAACATTTTAAAGGTTAAAACATCTCCTGGCCACAGGCTATGGCGTAAGACTGAGAAAGTTTCACTATATAACTGTGCGTATTTTTTTATTGCTTACGGTGGCAGACGAACAAGTGGCCCACCTTTTTTTTTTCGCGGGGAAATGCGCAACCGCACCGTACCCACTGTTGGCTAGACGGTGAGCGTGTGTGGGGCTCACCCGGCAGAGTGCCAGGCCTACCCACTAAAACCCCTCGGTGTTCTTCCTGCTTTTATGGGCGCGCTAGGTAAGGTCCACACTGCGACTCCACTACCCACGCGCCCGGACAAGCCCGACCACCCGGTCGGGCTCTCGCCAAGAGGGGATTACCCGAGAACACCAGGGCAATCCCCAGACGGAAGGCCTTACGGCGGCGTGCACGGGGCCAACCGTGTACGCAGGCCACACGGCAGGGTCATCGGACAGGCATTACTTGAGCGAATGCCCGCCTTCTCCTGCCTATCCGTCTGCGGCGGATGGGAGCGGCCTGAGGATCTACCTCCCGCTCCCTCTCCGCAGCCTCCTTCTGCGAGATGATACCTTCGCAGAAGGAGGCGACAGCCCCCCATTCCGCTTCGCCGCGGAGCATGGCCACGACCATTCTCGGCAGCGAAAAGTCACCGCCTCCCAGCGCAACGCTTAATTCGCTGCGCTGGCGTCGCCAAACCGGGCACACCAACAGGGTGTGCTCGGCCGTGTCGTCGGGAGCGTCGCAGTGATGACACTGCGGCGTTTCCTTCCGACGTGCAACTCGGTGCAGGTAGTGACCGAAACAACCATGTCCGGTCAGTACCTGCACCATGTGGAATGAGAGGCTGCCTTGCCGGCGCCCAACCCACTCCTCCAAAACCGGACGGATCGCCTCGATCGTCCGGTGGCCGGCAGCAAGGAAGACGAGTGCCTCACCCCACCGGCGCAGAGCCTCCCTCTGCGCCTGGTGGGTACGAACCACCTCCACCTCCTGTGGGGCAGATCGTCCCCCCGTTCTCTTACGGCAACCCGATGCCGATACACCTCCGACTGGACGCGTGCATCGACATTCCACGGCGTTTGTTCCGCAAGAGGCCGCGCCGTGGCTGACCGTGCGATAAGCTCGCACGGCCCAGGTTGCTATGACCCTCTGCGGACGTCGCAAGAGGGCCACCGTTCGGGGGGAGAGGCACTCTGCCCATACCGGGGCTCCGTAGAGTGCCATTGACCGTATTACCCCATGATACAGTCGCCGGCACGCCGATCCTGGCCCTCCCACGTTTTTTTTTATTTATTATTACTAATTTAACACTCCACAGACTCGTGGTCCGTGCTCTTTTCATGGAATCTTCTCATTGTGATCTATTTTATTATAATTATTATATTAAGACTTACGACTACTTTTTACTCCTAATCTAAGGTGAGTTGCGCAACTCAATCAATTAAAAAAATTTAATATATATCTTAATAATATCTATTTATACTTATATATACTTAATTATACTCAAATATATATCTTAATAATATTATACTATATGTTAATAATTTATGTATGGACTATTTCACAATTTTTGGATCATTATAATTATTATGCCAGTATTCCTGGGTAACTTATGCTAACAAGATTTGGTCAGTTAATATACTCGTATTTGGCATAATATATGTTACGTGTTTTTTTTTTTTTTTTAGTTACACCAAGGTCGCTCCGCTTGATAGGGCCCTGAGCACCATTTTTTTATTGTATTCCATGACCACTTCATCTGTTGCTATGCTGGGAAGGGCAATGAGACGTCTAATTGCGTCGTCCTCCTTCAACTCCCGGTAGAAGTAGGTGCAGGATACCGTGTGTCTGGTAATGGCAACCACCGCGTGAGGGACACTATCGTGGACAGAGTTCTTCCTTTCTGCTCCTCTGAGCACAACCACGTGATCGTACGTTAGTCCCTGTGCTTCGTGGATCGTCAGCAGTCTAGATTGTTCTCCGGTGCCGAACCCTTCCCTCCCATACGCTTCTTTCTCGTCTTGAGTAAAGGTAAGGAAGAGAGTATTTGGGTTGCCCCTTCGTAACACCGCCTCCGATGCCATTCTGCATGTCATGGACCTCAGCACTTGCCGTGATGTGTAAATACCCTTGTAGATGTTTTGGAGGGCATACACCACATCCATCGGACTTCGGTGTGTGCAGAGGAGCTTTTCTGTTACCGACGTGATGGCGGCGGGGCTTCCATAACGCATCTCGAACAGGTTGTCTCTGTCTATGAAGGGGATCTGATTTGTATCGGTCATTAGTACCAATTCTCTTGCCCCGGTCAGCCTTGTTGCCATGATGATAGCTCCAAAATGGACTAGGAGAGCTTCGTCCACCAAAAGGCGTTTTGATGCTTCCACACCATTGATGAGAACTGAGGCAATGGTTCTTATTTTCCCCTTCACGACCGCCCCGAATCGAGTCGTCACTTTGTCCAACAGTTCTTTTGCCGTCTCGAGTGTGCTAGTGATGATCATATCTTCCTTCATTTGGAAGTTATTGAGGAGCCACGTGGTCTTCCCGCAACCCGGCACATCGTCAACCCATCTGATTGCCAGTTTACCCCATGGTTCGGAGATCCAAGTTCCACTCACGGATTCCGCCGTTTTTAGAATTCGGTCCTCCAGCATGAAGCGGGTGCACTTGGCAATTACCACTATTGGGTCCTCGATCGGTGTGCAGAATGTGATTGCTCCCCTTTCGTCAGTTGCTTCATGATCCACCAGCACCATGCCTGACGTGCCACTGTACGCCGCCATCTGCTTTTTATCTATAGGGCGAGTTCCCGCCACCACAGTCCCGGTGTCGTTGTTATAGACCACCGCCCTCGCCCCGTCCAGGAGTTTCTGTAGTAACATGCGGGCGTTTATCTGAAATGCCTCAAGTATCTTGCTGCAGGTGGTGTGTTTTACCTGCAGCGTCGCCCGCAGTGTCCCCAGGTACTCTAGATAGGCGTTGACTAGGTCATCTCCGTCCCGGTCAGTGACTATTCTGGATGGCGGTCTCACCCTTCCCATGTCTGCCAGTGTGGTTTTGGGTGAGGAGACCGTTCTATGTTTGGGGACCGAGTCCAGTACTGTCTCACTGCTTGTTCTACGAGGACGAGCGTGGCCCAGGGCAACAGATATGCCCCTGACGATATCGTCTGTCGGGGATTGTCTTTGTGATTGGAGGCGTCTTCTTTCGTTTGCTTCTTGCATCGCCTCCTCGTGTTGCCTTTGTGCCCGGGCTGAGCCACTTTCTGTTAGTTCATTGCGTGGAGTCTGCTCGTGGTCTTTGAGCAGAAAGTCGAGGTTTTGGCCTCTTTCCTCGTACAAGATAATTTTGTGTTTTCGGGAGGCCTCCAATAAGGGAGTGTAATCGGACACTTTCCCTTTCTCGAGATCTACCTTCATGACATCCACGCTGATGACTCTTGGGTCTCCGTCCATGTTTAACAGCAGTTCCCCCGCTATAGTAAAGGACGACTTGTCAATGTGCCAGTCCAGGAGCAGGATCGACTTATTCCTGAAACGTACAATCCGGCATTTTTGCCCTGCGAGCATCACCTCAGGCATTGCATCAAACACTTTTCTTTTAATGGTCGCCCTGGTAGTGCTGCCTTTTAGCAGGACTGCTAGGCGAGGTGATATGGCAACGTGCTTCCTTGTTCTGGACATACAGAAAAAAACCTCCCACGTTAGGAAGGACCCGTCCGAGTGCGGTTGCGGCGGCACACAGCCGTGGAATGAGGAGCTTAAAATGCTCCTCGAAGTTCCATCGGGGATTCAAAACCAGGCCGAGGTACTTGAAGTGTGCCTCGACCGGTATGCGGACCCACTCCACTCGGACACGCAGCCCCGATGGGATCCTGCGACGGGAGGCGTGGAACATCATGGCCCTCGTTTTGTCGAGGGCCACGTCCAGACCTAGGAGATGGATGCGTCGGACGACGAGTGAAGCGCCGACCGACGCAAGGTGGGCCGCCTCCTCCCCCGTATTTGCTTTCGCCGCAACAAGTGTGTCGTCGGCGAAGCAGACGACCTCCATTCGTGGAAGGAAGTTGCCTCGCAGGACCCAGTTGTACCCCAGGTTCCATAGTAGAGGACCTAGTACGGAACCCTGGGGCACGCCCGCCGCCATTGCTCACGAATGGACGCGACCATCCGGCCCCTCGTAGAGGATTGTCCTACCGTCCAGGTAGTCCTCCACAAGGGTGCGGAGGTACGGAGGCACCCGGTGGAAGCGGAGTGCCTCCTTTATGCACTCATGAGGCAGGCTGTTAAAGGCGTTGCGGATGACCAGTGACACCGCAACTACAGCCTCCCCACGAGCCGTGGCCTCCTCAGTCCACGTCTTGAGGAGGGCCACCGAGTCCACCGTGGACCGGCCGGTGCGGAAGCCGAACTGGTTGGCAGCCAAGTCCGGCCTCCGGTCCTCCAGATGCTCGATGATTCGGGAAGCCAGAATTTTCTCCAGGAACTTCCCAGCGTCATCGAGCAGCAACACCGGCCGATACCCAGTCGGGCTCTCCTTCCTTAACAGGCAGAGCCTGCCCACTTTCCACCGACTTGCGGTGCTGGACCTGAGTATCGCCCGAGGCGATACTCAGGTCCAGCACCGCCCGGAACCGTTCCTCGAGGTGTCTCAGGGCGAGGACCAGAACCCTGGATGGGACACCGTCCGGCCCCGGCGCCTTCTTCTTTCGCCGGAACCGTTCCCTCACCGTGTCGAATTCCACGTTCGACACGGGAGGGATTACGACAGCCACTTCCTCCGGAGAAGTGTCCGGGGGGTCCATTCTGGAACAAGTGGCCCACCTGATGGTAAGTGGTAACCACCGCTTATGGACATCTGCAATGCCAGATGCATAGCTCAGTTACTGCCTACTTGGAAAGAAGTGATTTTTTTAAACATCGTTTGAAGTTGGACATATCGTAGCGCTCAGAAAATACCGCAGCTGGGAGTTCGTCCGAGAGTCTGCAGGTACGTGGAAGAAATGAAAGCTGAAACCGAACTGTGCTAGACCAGATCGGTTCCAAGTGGTACGGATGAACTCTATTAATTACGATGGCGGGTGGTGCGATAGTAAAAAGGTGACGAAGGCACCATTACAAACGGTTCCTCAGAGCACTCTCCGTTAAAGAGCCGATAGAGCACGCAAAGAGAACAGTCTCTCTTTTGCTCCAGTGTCTCCATTGAGTGTATTTGGATTTCGATTGGGTCTGCCCAATTGTTAATAATATCAATTAAATAAATATCAACCAATGATACCATACAGTTTTCAAAGTTAAATCTAACAATCGTCCGTGTTTCCAATTAAACCAAGCAAAAGACTTGAATTTTGAATTTTTGAATGAAAACCAAGATTAAATATCATAACACCCTCACCGTGCCATAAATCTGCTCAACCTACATCAAAGTAACAAAGGTGTGAGAGCGAATGATAGAACTCATCGGCTGCATAATTAATGAGTCTCGGAATCAATGGCGTACCTGAGGAGCCCAGCAATTGGATTTGTACCTCGTTAATAGAGCCGTTTCGGCGCTGCTTAAATAGTGAATAAGCTAGGTGGGTACCTAGTTAGAACTTGGAAGGCAAAGAGTTATTTGTGCTTCCAGGTCGGTAAGAGAAAGGAATTCGTTCCGGAATGATCAGCATCTGTGGAATAAATACAGAGCAAAATCATTTGGTACCCTTTGAAACGTTACATAATTTCCCGATTGTTTTTCTTTCAGTTTCTTGGCTTGTCTTTCAAAGCTAAAATACACAATTCAACGTCGATTTGAATTTTGTAAGTACAATATCACAGAGTTATTAAAAACTCTTTTTTATAAGTGAAAGTTTTTTACATCGCCTCCAATTTTTCGCCCATCTATCGCATATCGCTATTACACAAAAACATGAGATCTTTAATTTCACTACTTCGTACAAGTCAGGATTGGTCTGTGCGGTAGATCTTTGACTTTAAACCAGCGTGGCAGTAATTCGATCCTGGTGTAGAGCACCTTTTTTTGTTCATATATAATTTTGTTTTTTTTATTGCTTATTTGTTTATTTTATTTATTAGTTTTTTACTTATTAGTTTTTTTATTTATTAGTTTTTTACTTATGATTTTCTTTTGTAAAGAAAAAGATTTAAGTTAATATTAAAGACGCGATTTTAATACCATAAATCGAATAATTTTCCGAAAATTTTCAGTTAAATGCCTACGATCCGAAAAAAAGGGTTCACTTGCATCGAGGTTTCATAAAACCACACAATGATTTTATATTCCTCGTTATTCGCCATTTCACAGCACAGTCAACTGCAGCGATTGCTTTTATGTTTTTCGTTGTACTCCACATGCCAAAGTCCCGAAAACAACTGCCATCCAGCGGCAGACTGATGGAAAGGGAGCGACAATGGATGAAAGTATCGGATCCAGCCGACTCCACAAACCGTAGCCCTCGACGACTCTCCACACGAGTGGTTGCTCGGTGCCGGTATATTACGCTGCAATATTTATGGATGGCATAAAAATGGACGAGCACACTGGCAAATTTATGGGAGACTTTTTTCATAAGTCCTTTAATGTACAACTTGCCTCGATTTGATTTTAATGTTTGTTTGTCTTGATTTGCTTGTGTTTAATTGACTGTTTCCTCCAGTTAAAGTATAGAATTTAATTTATGTATACCTACTCTCCTAGACATACAGTAAGCTCCTTATCAAGCTATACTGTTTGACCTTTAGATCGTTCTTATGTCGCTCGTAATAGTGACGGTTTTCGTAGTGTAAATGTATAGCTTGAATGGGAGCTTACTGTACCTGTTTGTAATATAATTTAGTAAAAGTAATTATTTTTAAGTATGGTTATTATGATTCTTATTACGTACCTTATATTATTATGATTATATTATCAACATGTGGGTATTACATTAGGCACTTCCCTTCATATGTACATTTGCCGTTGCTCCTACGTTAAAGGAAATCATCGTGAGGCAACCTGCATACATCTGCGAAGAAATTCAAAGGTGTATGTGAAGTCGACCAATCCGCACTGGGCCAGCGTGGTTGACTAAGGCCTAATCACCCTAACATAGGGTAGGCTCGAGCCCCTCGTTGGGAAAGTATATGAGCTGTGATGACGATGATTAATACATAAATATACAGTCATTATAACAGCCCATTAATCGATTCAATTAATGTTAGGGTGTTTAGGCCTTAGTTAACCACGCTGGCCCAGTGCGAATCGGTCGACTTCACATACACCTTTGAATTTCTTCGCAGATGTAAGCAGGTTGCCTCACGATGTTTTCCTTCACCGTAGGAGCGTCGGACAAATGTACATATGAAATTCGATAAACGAAAAACACATTGGTACATGGCGGTCTCGAACCCGGACCTCCCGATTGGAAGGCAAGTGCCGAGTCCACAGCGCCACCGACGCCAAATATACAGTACCTCCAGATCGGGCATCGGCCAACTTCGTGTTTCCGAAGATGAGCGACACTAGATGTGTCGCTCATCTTTGTTTTAGCTCATCAAAGATTGTTTTTACCTCTTGTCAATTTGTTTCCTAAGTTTTCCGATGCCTGTTATTTATCTTGATGTACTGTAAACTTGTATAAAATTAACCTACCGTCATATTTTACATATCGTAGTAAAACTAACTTTTTTCTTGGTTTTACAAATAAAAACAAATGACATCTGACAGGTGAGAAATCCTTACTTAATATTATAAAATGCGAAAGTAACTCTGTCTGTGTTTGTGTTACACAATCACGCCTAAACTACTGAACCAATTTATATGAAATTAGGATATAGGATAGTTTTTATCGCAGAAATCACCCTATAAGGGGAAGAAAAGGGGAGTGGAAGTTTGTATGGGGAATCAATAACCGCTGAACCGATTTAGATGAAATTTGGTATGGAGATAGTTTGAGTTGTGAGAAAGGATAAGGAATAGTTTTTATCTCCGAAATCATTCTTAAAGGGTATAAAGGGGGGGAAATTTGTAAAGGGAATCAATAAAAAACGACTTCCATGCGGACGAAGTCGAGGGCAAAAGCTAGTTTCATATACATCATTAGCATTACTAATGTTTTTTTGGGCGTATGAATTTACTTTATTCAAATGTCTTTACAGTTTATTTTGGGACAATGTTCAAATAGATCGATCGAATATCGAACAGGAGACTCACATGACCTTTGCAAACAATGTAATTATAGTGCCTACATATTTGTTAATTCATGCGACTGGCAACTACACCCATGTTTCTACGGTTAATGAAATCACAAGGGATACAATGCGAGCTCTATACAATGTAGGTAAGCTAGAGTTAATAAATTATTTCCAATTTCTACCCAAATTCAGGAGGACTCGTTCACTACCTTTGAACAACTCGAGAAACAATTTTTTTATAGATTCCTGTTTTGTGTTCAAGCATCAGCATTTGAGCGAAATTACTAAGGTTTTTATGTTATCAATATAACGAAAAAATTTTAGTCATTTCTCATTTTTGTCAGCTCCGAAATTGGGGGTGACGTGTCTGCTGGTGACTAGTACCGTGTCTTCATGGGCAATAAGTTTCCTTATTCATGAAAAATTACAGCTATTTCCATTTAGACGTTAATGTCGACCTGTCAGTATTAACTGAATAATCAATTCATAATGATACCGCAAAGCTTCATTTGAAAGCGACTTATATTAGCTTTCTCTCCATTATTCTTAGCAGAGTAGGTATATAAAACCTCACTGACAAAAATGTCGCTCGTGGTATTGTACTTGCGTCGACGTGCGACACCAGACATGGGTCTAATTCTCGATAGAGGAAAGGGATTTGCAAATTTCGCACGCATAGCTACGGCTTACTTGTACATGTGTAAGTCGCTCTATAATTTATATGCAGATAGGCTTATGTTAATATTGACGCGAAGCAGACTGCAGACTTATGGCTCTTGTAATAAAGTTGAATTTTGCTAGTGTTCCAGATGAAGGTGTCGCCAACTTTAACATAATATGTGCAAATTTGTCGCACCACGTCTGCTGCCAGGAGTCCTACCAATGTCGCTTAAGAGAAATGTTCAAACAATATTGCAACACTGACATCGCTGTTGCAGCTTATAACAACGTCTCGTTTTGAACGCGTTTGTATTAATATTTTAAGCGATCGTTTATTTTGTTATCTTCTGTATACACGGTTATTTTTTTATCACCCTGGAAAATTTTAGGGACGCTTTAGGATACATCCAATATTATATATAAAAAAAAATGAAATAAAAAAAAAAAAAAAATCTCTAAAAATGCTGCTCTCGGCTAGTGCAACATTTTATGTATTTTTAAAAAAATTAATATATAACTTAGGATGGGGGTTATTTTTTTATTTATATTTAAATCATTCTAATACCATGCCGTGAAGCGTCCTTTAAAATTTCCAGGGTGATAAAAAAATAACCGTGTATATAAAAGGCAACCGTTTCTGACTGACTAATCAAACCATTGAACGGATTGCGCTGAAATTTGGTACATAATATAGCTATTACGATGTAGGCGTGCGCTAAGAAAGGATTTTACAAAACTCAATAATACCTGCAGGAAGACTGCCCACCTCAAGCAATCTGCGTACATCGCCTGGGACAACGCCAGAAAAAGTCGGGATCCTGACGTGACGGAGAAGAAGCGACAGTACAACGCTGCTTCTAGATCCAACAAGAAGGCCATTGCTGAAGCCAAGGCGGAACACGTGGCCAGGGTTGGCGAGCAACTAGGAAGCTATCCCAGTGGGAGTCGGGCAACGTAATTTCTGCCAGTCCAATCTTCCACCACTGCGTTTAGCTGATAGCAGCCTGGCCCACAGTGCAAAAGAAAAGGCCAATCTTTTGGTCCAACTCTTTGCCTCTAACTCGACTATGGACGATGGGGGAGCCACACCACCCAACATCCCTCGGTGTAAAAGCTCACTGCCTGAAATACGCATTACACAACGTGCGGTCAGGCGGGAGCTTAAGCTCTTGAACGTCCATAAGTCGAGTGGGCCGGATGGCATCCCAGCAGTGGTGCTGAAGACGTGCGCCCCCGAGCTGACCCCCGTACTAACGCGCCTTTACCGCCTTTCCTATCAGAACAACAGGGTTCCATCTTCGTGGAAGATTGCTCACGTCCACCCAATTCCCAAAAAGGGTGACCGATCCGACCCGTCAAATTACAGGCCAATAGCGATAACGTCCTTGCTCTCCAAGATTATGGAGCGGGTCATCAACTCCCGCCTCCTACGGTACCTAGAAGAGCACCAGCTGATTAGCGACCGACAATACGGCTTCCGTCACGGCCGTTCAGCTGGTGATCTTTTAGTTTACCTGACCCACCGCTGGGCGGAAACCTTGGAGGGCAAAGGTGAGGCTCTCGCCGTGGGACTAGATATCGCTAAGGCGTTTGATAGGGTCTGGCACAGAGCTCTTCTCACGAAGCTACCATCTTATGGAATCCCCGAGGGACTCTGCAAATGGATAGCCAGCTTCTTGGATGGTAGGAGCATTAAAGTCGTCGTCGACGGCTGCTGCTCCAAAACCATGCCCATAAACGCTGGCGTTCCACAAGGTTCGGTGCTCTCCCCAACTCTGTTCATTCTGCATATCAATGACATGTTGTCCATTGAGAACATACATTGTTATGCAGATGATAGTACGGGTGATGTGCGGTATACCGACCTCCAGAATGTCCCTCGGATTGTGTCTGAAGTCGAGGACTCTCTAGGGCGAGTCTCCGAATGGGGTGCAAAGAACTTAGTTGATTAGCGACCACTCAACCCCACGAAGACACAAGTGTGCGCATTCACTGCGAAGAAGGACCCATTTATCGTAGTGCCACAGTTCCAAGGAGTTACTCTTCGTATGTCCGGTGGTATTGGGATCCTCGGTGTGGAAATTTCTGCCAAAGTGCAGTTTGGGAGTCATTTGGAGGACAAAGCCAAATTGGCGAGCAAAAAACTGGGCGTCCTGAACAGAGCCAAGCAGTACTTCACTCCCAGTCAGCGGCTGATGCTTTATAAAGCACAAATACGGCCGCATATCGAGTACTGCTCGCACCTCTGGGTAGGAGCTCCGAAATATCAACTCGACCCACTTGAGGCGTGCATTCCGCATCGTCGGTGATCCCGGTATCACGGCCTCAATGGAGACGCTGGAGCAAAGGAGAGACTTTGGTTCTCTTTACGTGCTCTATCGGCTCTTTAACGGGGAGTGCCCTGAGGAACTGTTTGCAATGATGCCCTCGTCACCTTTTTATCATCGCACCATCCGCCACCGCAATAGAGTTCATCCGTACCACCTGGAACCGATCTTGTCTAGCACAGTTCGGTTTCAGCGTTCATTTCTTCCACGTACGTGCAGACTCTGGAACGAGCTCCCAGCTGCGGTGTTTCCTGAGCGCTACGATATGTCCAACTTCAAACGAGGTTTAAAAAGAGCACTTCTCTCCAGGTAGGTAGTAACAGAGCTTTTCTCCTGGCATTGCAGATGTCCATGAGCGGTGGTTACCACTTACCATCAGGTGGGCCACTTGCTCGTCTGCCACGTTTAGCAATTAAAAAAAAAACTCACCCCCTAAAAGGGTAAAACGAGGGTTCAAAGTTTGTATGGAGCACGAAAATCATGAGGTTAACGTTTTGACGTAAGCAAATACCTGTTTCAGAGTTTTTCAAAAATCAATCCTTTACGGGGTAAATTGTTTTTTTATTTACTCAGTTTGACATTTATTCATTCACTCAAAATCAAATCTAACGCAAGCCCTCCATGATCGCTCATAGCAAGGTTAAAACAATATTGAATCAGAGACACCGCTCTTGCTGCGTATAGCGCCATCCCGCTCTCAGAGCGGTTTTGATATTGTTTTGAGCGATCATAGTTAGACGGCAGGTATGGCCAACTTGATTAGATTCAAGATCTACTGTATATTCCACCAATCACATACATGTCAAAATTTTAAAATCTACGTATTTTTTTTTACATATAATTAATATTATTGGGTATATTAAACTTATGTCTTTTTTGCCTTGCCACGATCGAATGGACTAATAACCGCCATAGACCAGTTGGCCATTCCTGCTAAGTATAAAAGTATGAAGACTTGAGAGCTTCGACATCATTTGGTATCGTGAGTATTTAGTGTTGATTATTGATTCAGTTATTGTTTTATAGTTATGTCATCGTATGTATAATATACCGGTTAACACATTTTGTTTAAAGCAAACAAACATTTGTTTTCAGAAATTAAAATAGATAGGCGTTCAATGATTTTTTAATCTTCAGAGCTGGGAATCAACCTCTGAGATGTAATACAACAAATGTTTAAATGTAAACAAAAAAATCTGTAACTCTCAAACAATTTTTACGTAATCAGTAAGGATTTCAAAATTAGGTGTTGATACGTAGATATTTACAGTGAATAAAGTCATGAGTTTGGCTTGACAAAGCATAAAAGAGTTCAATAGAGTTGAATTCAGACGGCTTCCCGTCCGAATTGTTTTTTTTTTTGTGCTGATATTAAAATTTCAACTTATTTAGCATTTTAAGCAAAAATTTTAAGTCACAAATATAAAAATGCGTTCCATGATTTTGTATAGTCTTAGCGGAGCAGCTGGAAAGAGAACCTGAGGTATATAAAAAAACCGGCCAAGTGCGAGTCGGACTCGCGCACGAAGGATTCCGTACCATTGACTAGGTAAACAACAGTAGGTACACAAATTTTAAATTTATTATTAAACTAAATATACAATAAAGTATTTTGTGAATATTTCAAGTGTCTACCTATTACCATTTATTGATATCGAGCAAAAAAGGCAAAAAATTGCGTTTGTTGTGTGGGCCTTAAATATTTATTTCATTTTGTTTTTAGTATTTGTTGTTATAGCGGTAACAGAAATACATAATTTGTGTAAATTTCAACTGTCTAGTTATCGCATCGTTCTTGAGATACAGCCTGGTGACAGACAGATGGACGGACAGAAGGACGGACGGACAGACAGCAAAGTCTTAGTAATAGGGTCCCGTTTTTACCTTTTGGGTACGGAACCCTAAAAATGCGTATCATGTATTTTTATGATACGAATCTATTTATGATACCAATCTATATACAAGTACTTACCGAGAATCGATTTCTTCAAAGCCTAGCCAACGCAAATTTGATCGCTCGCCCATCACTATTACAGAAACACACCTCCAGTTATCTTACATTTGCGTCCAAAAGCTATTACTCAGCATGCAACCCTCCAGAAATCCTATTATAGTGGAATGAATATTATGCTAATGAAGACAAAAAGTTTGTGATTGATTGCGTGAGCATAGCCTACTTTGCGACAGTTGGTGAATTATCTGGACGCTGGCGAGCGCCGGTACCTGCGTACCGGGACAGTTGGTTCACCTTATTTACGCTAACTTAATATCCTGACTTCGTCGCATAAAATGCGAGTATTAAATGCCTATAATCTCTGTTTATTTGTCATTATCTTAAATTTTATCAACTGCCTTCAAAAAACGAGGAGGTTCTCAATTCGATGCGTGTGTTTTCTTTGTATGTATGGTATGTTACGTGATCACTCCACCAATTTGTGGAACGGTTTTCAAAATTCTTTTTGTATTCGATAAAGTGTACTAAATATGATAAAGTATAGGAAAATCGAGAGAAACCCTTAAATTTTATAAGTACGTCCAACACTTAAATTTTTTCCGAAGCTATTCCAGTATTTGTGTGTGCTAGTCATGAACCGAGCTGATAATAAAGGATCCTTAAGTATTAGGAGCTAGAGGTTAGTTTTTTTATATACAATAGGCACGTATTGACCCTTATTTGTATGGTTTCAAGTTACTTCGATGAGCTGGAATTAAATTCACTTAAAAGGTAAAAATAAAAATTACTTATACGAAAAAACCGACTTCAAAAATATAATTAGGATACATACAACATCACACTTTTATATTGAAGTCGGTTCTAAGCGATGATCTTCTAGAAATTATTAAAATTTGGCACCGACTTAAGAATTAAGATGTGACGTTATGTGTCATACGAGCGTTCTTATATTATTTTTTACTTTTAAGTGTCATTGAAGTCAGTTTTTATTTCATGTATTTGTTTTTCTTATTAAGAACGGATTATTTCACTTTGAGCTCCTGGGTATTGGGATATACACTGAAACATATTCATGAAAATCTTAAGTGTTAAACTGAGGCGTGTGCTGTCTTAATTAAAAGCCACCACGACATGTATTAACAAGGGTGGCTTGATTAGCAAAAAAAAATTCAGTAGGACAACACAGGACAACCGAAAAAAAGGGATTCTAACTTTCTGGGTTACAAATTTACAGATGTGAAAGTTTTTAAAATATGATATTTGAACTTGGGAAGGTTGCTGGAGAAGATATCAATTTCCTTCCCGCCAAACAGTGTTATATGGCATATTTAATGTAAACAATTAAGAGTTGTTTCTACAAAGCTGAGGCAAATGCAGTTTATATATCAATAGACGTGGCAATTTTATGACTACATAAAAGTTTAATTTCTGCAATAACTGGGGGTAATCCATATATCCGTTGGCTGCAAAACTTGTGGTTTAATGTATATTATCTAACAACAGTGATTATGTAAAAGCGATCTTATATCTGAAAGCAATTTCTTCCATCTAACCTTAAGCAGCTATTCAACAGCGTATCTTTTAAATGAGAGTTTTGCTTTCAAATCTCTACCTATTTCCCACTAGATAATGCTTTACTCGTCGGTGGCACCGTGCCGGCTCTGGACTGTGCCCCGAGTAGAATCGGGAGGCCCGCGATCTATCCTGCCATGTACCACTGTGTTTTTCGTTTCACGAATTTCATGTGTACATTTATCTGACGCTCCTACGGTGAAGGGAAACATCGTGAGGAAATCTACATACACTTGCGAAGTAATTCAAAGGTGTATGTGAAGTCAACCAATCCGCACTGGGCCAGCGTGGTTTGACTAAGCCCTGGGTGGTGATTTTATAACTCATCGATTGATCGGCAATCGTTATCAGACTGCATGATTTAATAAAGAAGAGCGAAATTATCTTCATTAGCTATAAGTATTGGTTGATTTATTCAACAAATATACCATGACTACTTAGACGACGACATTACAAAACGTTAAACATTTTAAAAATCAGTTTTAAACCAACAGAATGATCAAATCGATGAGATAGTCGATTGCCGACGACTTACAAAATCACCGCCCAGATTGCCCTAACTACGACTAGTTATGGTAAGCTCGTGCCCCTCGGTGGGGACGCATAAAATATGAGCTTATGATGATGATGAATGTTTTACTCTTTCTCTATTTTTATGAGCTCTACCTATTCTTCGTGACCTTCAGTGCTGTTGCATATCTGTCGTAAGCAAAGAAAACTATCAATCCCATAGTTATTTGTTATACATGAGTGCAAAGTTGCTTTTTAACCGCGTGCTCAACTTTGATGACCGAGCAAGCGAAGGATTCTAAAATTTAGAATCCTGAGCGTTAGCGAGGGAATTAAAAGAGCACAAGGTGAAAAATCTTTGCACTCGAGTGCAACACGTAACTTTTCATCCCCCCTCAGCGAGGAAATGACTAAATGCAAAATAAAACATTTACAATCACAAGATACTTTAATTTCAGTTTAGGTACATATTTACTACAACATTATGATAGATAAGTATTACAGAAAAATATTTATATTATGTATAGCAAATAATACGTTTTTTTTAGTTTTTTATTATAATAATACGACGTCAAAAAAAATGGTGCGCGCAAAGCAAATCAAAAACAAAAGTACACCAAGGAGGTTCAGAGTCTGAGTTTTTAACAAATTTAAAAAAAATTGTATGATAAATTCGGCACCATGGAGATGGAAGTAAATAGGTTTAATGATGTTTTGAAATCACATACCTAGTTGCACGCGATGTTCTTAATTCAAATTTACTTTAACCTCAAGCGGATAAAAACTGCTTTGGCGGTCAGATATCGAATAGCAAAAATAGTCTCTCCGAGATGGGGGGATGAAAAATGTTTTTGTAGTATTTGTTTGATTTCGTAGAATAAACAACTTGTAAAGCTGGCTCGTTGACGGCCATACAAATCATTTAACTTCTAACAACTACTAACAAACAACATAAAATTTGAACCCAAATTAAAATACTAACGTATCATTGCGCAAGAAAACAGCGCTCGCCATCGTATTAGTTCCACTACTGTTTAAATTAACTGTAAAAATTTGTTATATTTGTGCAATAAAGTGTATTAATAAAAAAGTCATAGTTTATTATAATAATACCGGGTGATCAATATAAATGGGTCAATAGGGGGAAATCAGAAACTATGAGAGATAGCGAATTGTGTTCTTAGAAACCATGGCGTCGATTTTAGATTTAATAATAATAATTGCATTCAAATTTTATTTAACTCTCATACATAACCGGGAATCGAACCTGGTCAAAATCTATGTTAAAAATGTTATAAATTCTGCAAGTTTTTTCGTTGTTTTTGTTGATGGTGGATTCAATCGAATCATGTATCTGAAGATACCACTTATGCATATCTTATCTGCATCGATATTATGCATTAGAAATTTCGTTTATTTAAAATTAGAATATTCGTTCAGCAATAATTAAAAATACTCAAATGAAATAATTGTCTTATTTTTGAGTTTTTTTGTCAGTTATTTAAACAAGGTTCCATTAAAAATGTGTTCCACGTGACTTACGAGTATGATTTACACCATCAAGAATAACAACGAAAAAACTTGCAGAAGTTATAAAAAAAAATTAACACCGATTTTGACCAGGTTCGATTACCGGTTATGTATGAGAGTTAATGAAATTTGAATACCATTATTATTATTACATCTAAAATCGACGCCAAGGTTCCTAAGAACAGATTTCGCTAACTCTCATAGTGTCTGACTTCTCCCTACTGACTGACCCATTTGGATTGATCACCCTGTATATATTAAATCTTGTATCATCAAATATTATAAATTAGATATCGATATTATAATACATACTATTATATGTACACTCGGTTAGTTCATAACCTTTAGCTTATTTCTAATGAATTCGACGATCAAATCTTTCAGTGGCAGCCCTACCGCGAAGCGAACGCAGCGCCCTTAATGAGGACGCTAATTATTTCCATAGCCATTACGTGAAATTTATTGTAGGTAACAAAATTCCACGGTACACAGTACCTACGTCAACTTTTCATCTTACCTCCTATTCTGAGACTTAATACTTACAATGAAACATTATGTACAGATTAAAACTAAACAAAATTTTCTAAGTATTTATGTAATGTGTTCGTTTATATTCCTTTTCTTTCTAATATGCCTATAATGATTAACGTTTCCAGTTTTTCGATGGGTTCGTGCAGAACATTCTGCATGCTAAGCATGTGGAGTTGTGAGTATAACATAAGTATTTTAATTTTTATTAATTATTTATACCGGTATCTTACCTATCCCTGCCGCAGAGTACCAATGCTTGCATTGCTGTGTTCCAGTTTAAATAAATTACTGGGTAAGTTTGTGACTAGATATCTTGTATCAAAAATAGGTATACGCCCTGTAGAGGTTACAGATTACCCTAATTGCCAGGGTAATCCCTCACAGGCCCCAAGACCCTAACCGGAGCTGGCCGGGCTCTCCCAGGGAAGTCCGGATAAATGGGTTTCCCATTCAAAGTTAGTCAATATAGATATCGAGTCTGGTTAAGTGAGTTCTCTGCCTAGTTATCGACATGTACGGTGCGCAAATGTATTCCACCTGCTCAAAGGTAGGGTTGCAGATTTACGAATGTTATCACCACACACCGGTGATTATAGCTACTTACCGTCAGAAGACTTACTCTTGAACTAATTTCGGTCGATCGACATTGAGATCCTGATTTTTAGTACGCTTGACTTGCCGCATTGGCACCGAATTCGAACCATTGCGAGGATTTTGAGTAAAAGAAACTCGATGCTATTTAATTTTCTTCAAGTAGGAATTCAATTCGGCGCTAGTGTTGTGCTACTCAAGCGTATGAAAATACACAATCCCAATGTCGATCGATCAGAATTGGTTCGAGAGTAAGCCCACAGGTCAGTCTGCTCGTTTGCCACCAAACAACCATAAAAAAATGCCAAAGTGTAAAGTGAATTGAGATACAGAAATATGCAAACATCAAACTGATTTTTATGAAACTAAGATGACAAAGCAGGCACCACCTGCAGTCGGAGCAGAGGCACGCCAAGAAATTTGTGATAAAGCTCAGTCACACGTGTCCCTTGAGGAGCGCCAAGAATTTTTTATCACATCCGTCACACTAAATAAGCGAGGCCGTGCTATTCTTTAAGACATACAGATTATGTCACTGACATTTTGATATAATGCGTGACTAAGTCCATTCTTGGCAACCCATACTACGCCTGCTAATAGTAAAAGGCTACAAGCGCTACAGTACATGGGGTTTTTGTAACATTTGCAAATCTACAAACACTTACAAGGACCCCAATACGTTTGCCAGCTTGTGACCAAGTCACAGTCCCCAGTAACTTCAATTCCTGTAACCTTCAAACAGCAATGCAAACACTGCTACAAGACGATAGAAATAAGTGATACAGAGGTAACTGTGCAGTGTGCGGACGACTCTAGCTCTGCGTCTCCCTCGGGTGCGTGAGTAGTGGTATCGAGTTGTGATCCTACTACACGCACTCTAAAAGCGAGGTTACACCATCAGTATTTCATCAGTCTGATCCATCAGTCTGGTATGATTTACGCCAGACTGATCGTGTAACCCAGTGACTGACGAAATCACGCTAGTCCAGCGGAGACTAATGAGATACTGATGCCAGACTGATGGATCAAACTGATGAAATACTGATGGTGTAACCAGAGGCTAAAGGGCAGAGAGAACGCCGGGGGGTTTTAGTGGGTAGGCCTGGCACTCTGCCAAGAGAGCACACTATCTAGCCAACGGCGGGTACGGTGCGGTCATCCCACTAAAAAAAATACTGCGTCTCCCTGTAAAGGAATTAAAAAAACAATTTTCAAAGGTTTTTAAATTTGCTGGTCGTCCGTGGCATTAAAATTTCCTAATTCTCAGTCCCGATAAATATTTCGATCACGCACACAGCGCGCTTTTACGAAATTAACAATTTCCCGCCATCATTACCCCGTTATGATTAATTTTGCTTTGCACCGGAATTCCAGTAACGTATTATATAGCGGCGAATAGAGCGTATTATTTGTTTTATCGAAACGAGCCAAGCGTTCTAATGAAGATTATTAGAATATTAATAAACAAACAGTTGCAGTATGGATACAGAACGAGGGTTGTGTTTATTTATAATAAGCACAGCATTAATAATAATAATTCAAAATTACTACATATACTAAACGTTGCTACACATGATATAAGCGCAATAACAATATTTTATAACCCTTTTATTGGACAGTTACAAAGTGTCGATTAAATTAATTTCATGTCTTACGCATTACTAAAGCAAATCGCAAAATGCTTACACAGCGACCTACCGATTAATTGCTTTATAAGTAGCTTTTTCACGAAAGCTTTAATAATGGACATTATATCCGTTTACCAAACATATTTCAAAATCCATTATGTGATAGCAATTTAAAAATGAAGATTAAGCGTTATCACAGCATTTTAAGTTTATATATATATATATATATATATATATATATAGTATAGATATGTTCATAAATAAGCTACGTAATTTTTAAATGACTATACTGTGTAAGGCAATCCTTATTATGGCGTTTGTGCTACTTGGGTTACCACTATCGCTTAGAGCTAGATAAATACAATATTGAATAAGAGACACCGCTCTTGCTGCGTATATATAACTATCTCACTTTCACTGGTTTTAAAACTGGTTTAATGTATCATGACAGACTTGTAAGATTTTTGCAAGGGAAACTCAGTACTGAGTGATTTGGGCAGTTACCTAATTCTGCCGCAATGCAGTTGTGCTTAAATTTCTCTATTTCGGCTTAGGTAAAATGCAGGACAGTCGGGTGAAATTATTGGGTGCTTGACTGAACAGTTGAGGTAAAAATTGCCAAACTGTGTTCTTGTAGTGGCAGAAATACGAATCTCCTAAAAGCTATATGTATAGGTCACTAACCATCGGGTGAATAGTCCGATTGTTTAATAACTTGTCACAAAAGTTAGTAAATATAATCACTACAAATAAAACCTCCCTAACAGAAATGTCTAATCCGAATTCGAACCAGCTCAACTAAGTCTAAACTTTGTCTAGACAAAGTTCCTTTCTAAAATGTCTATGATAGTGATCGTAAAATTGTCCTTGATTAGTGTAGAACAGATTCTGGATCGGACATATTCGACTTTGGGAGATAAGTTTACAATTGACACTTGCGACATATTTGATATTAATTATCTAGACATGCGGCAGCGTGTCCTGCCAAGTTCTATGAAAAAGGAACTGGCGACGTAGCAGCCGTGTGTAATACTCGTATTATACGAGCCATTTCGCGCTACTTTTGACCCTGTCACAACTCGAAACCTATTTAACACATATACATAACATTTCATTGGTTCATTTATTAAAGCCTCTAGCTTATCTAGAATCCAAAATTTCATACATGTAGCTCAAACGGTTATTAATATATTAAACGTTTAAATACCCGCATTTAGGTACTAGGAAACTACTGACAGTTTAGGAAACTTTTGTCAGTTACACAACAAAAGCTTAGCATTCAGTTTTATCATGCTATAGCATGGCTATAACTAAAAGTATGCTTATTTATATATCATACTAGTCACAGAACACAGAAAGAGGTTAGAAGGGCTATGTGGGCGGGGCACGCGTAGCCACAACTATGAGCAAATGCTCATAGTTGTGGCCCCGCAACGCGAACGCATTGTTTAATCACTGACGGACTACAACAGTGTGTGTATCGTGAAGCGCGGCGCTATAAAAATAAAAAAATGCCTTCTTGTGCTATAATTACTTGTAAAACAAGAAGTCAGGTATCAAGTGTAGCTAAAGAAGGAATTTCTTTTCATCGGTAAGTAGTAAATTAATCATAATGACCATATTCCATAGATCATAATGTCAAAATCCACCAAAACTGACCATAACGATAAGGTACATAATATTTTTCTAAAAAATATACATTACCGGCAATGTACGCACGCGATTTTTGCCATATTACTTAGAGTGCGTAATGTAGTACATTGCTTTCGGTAGTGACGCATTTGGCTTAATGAGCATTAACGCAGTAGTCGCAGTACAAGGAATAGTGCCGTGCTAATCAAAAAACCTCAAAAAACGCACGCATTACATTTTATCGATAAATGTATATTTTAAAATATTTGTATTAAGTAAAAATAACATATTATTTGTCACTTAAAATGCCATAATAATAATTATTACTTTTCGAATACAGAATGTTTGGCGAAGCTAACACCTACCCTTTCTAACATCCTATTAATATAAGTACGGCGATGTAATCAAAGATTAAAATTGTAAAATTAATTCAATTTTCACGATACAATTAGTTCGATTAGTAAAAAAATTATGGGCAAATTCTAAACTAATTTTACAACTTAGAATTTTTAATATCACCATAATATTTATATTACTATTTTAGCATAGGTAGATGGCCAGCTTGTTATATCATGAATACTAGACACGCCGTTAGGACGCCGCGCCGCCGTGGTAAAGTGGTCAGTAACGGAGCTTTACATCAAGCAGTCCAGGTTCAAATCCTGGCGGGAACAAATGTTTGTGTTAGTCTTGTTCTTATTCCTACGTTAGTTTGTGTGATAAGCACGAACATTTGTTCACGAGGCTGTTGGTGGTTTTTGTAGTGATTTATTTATTTGAAATATATTTTACTATCAATTATACCCTTTTAATAACTGTTTTTGGACATATTATTTTAGTTTTCCTAAAGATCCGTATATACGTAAAAAGTGGATTGACGCAACAGGTAGAGAAGAATGGATTCCTACTAAGTCAAGCACCATTTGCTCAAAACATTTTAGTGAAAATGATTTTGATATAAAAAAATCTGGGAACAAGTATTTAAAAAGCAGTGTAATACCACATGAAAAAGTTGTGTATTTGTATTCTGCAGTATGTACCTATTATAATTTTTTAATGATATCAAATAATGATTGCAATATCAGTAAGCCAACTCTTTTATGTTTAAGATAAATGATGCGAGAAGTTCTACTTCGTCTTTAATCAAAGAGAAATTAAACAATGGTAAATCACAAAAACGTAGTCTTACAGAAGCGAGAAATAACATAAACGATAATGATTTAACAAAACGGATGAGACAGGTAAAGCTATGTTTATGAATATTATGTAAAATATGTAGCGTAAAGTTTTAAGAAAATACATTACATATAAGGTACTTGATTTATTCTAGGACATTTTGGATTCAATAACATCAACCTCTTTGATAATAAAAGACAATCCCAAAAAATCTTACAGGTAAAAATAACACCAACATAAAAATTTATTTAAAATGTAATAGTCAATTAATAAATCCGTAATTATTTTCAGTTCAATGTACTGTCAAGTAATAGCTCAAATGCATTAACACCCAGGAATTTAAAAAAAAAAAATACTTGTTTTCACAAATATTACAAATATTTACTTCTCCATCCAACCAAAATATCCTAACAACTAAACTACCGCACATCCGTTTGTCAGATTATCCATTCTAGTTTATGCCTTCGGACCGGTGCATTATAGTATTATAGTTTTTTTTTTTATTTTACGTTTAACCTACAACATTTTTGAGCTAAAAAGCTATAATTTTGTTTCATAGAAACAAAATATTACTTGAATATTATTAATTATAAACGTATAATGAAAGTAATAATTATTTTTTGGTATTCTAAATATTTCAAATGGTTAAATAGCTGGCAATATTTAATATCGATAACTATTCATTGATGTCAATCACTAAAATAATGTTATTTGTACACGCGGCTCTTGACGACAGTGAATTTCTGTGAATGAGGAGCCCAGTGAGCGTTGTGATTGGTTCAGCCCGATTTCGCGCGACTTTGCATGGGCGGTGCAAGGAAAAGAAGTGGGAGCAAAACTGGCGACAGCGGTTCCCGTACAAACGGTGCATGATTGCCTTTCTAACCTCTTTCTGTGTTCTGTGATACTAGTTGTGCATGCGAAATACGTTTTGCCATAATCATTGTCCAAAAAAAACCTTATCACCTAGGGGTGTGAAAATAGGTCACCTATTCTTAAACCTACCGAATATACACAAAAAAAAACATAAAAATCGGTCGAACCGTTTCGGAGGAGTTTGGTTACAAACACTGTGACACGAGAATATGATATATTAAGAAGATAAGCCGAAACTGTTCTGGTAAGCATTTGAAACTCCGAACGGGTCGGTTAAGTCATCATCAGATTTTCATAATCAGTCGATGATCTAGCGATAATAAGAAGGTAAGGAAACAGAGTCCAGCGCAAATATATTTAACAGACTCTGAAATATAATGTCGACAATTTCAAAAAGTATCATCGGCGAGTGTGTCTTCACAGCTTCCACTTAAGCCCTACCCGGCGACAGTGACACAGGCACTCCAAAACAAACTTTTGATCATACAACTCGGCACATAACTTCTCACGAAATCAATTTGCCGTATGATTGTTTTAGGAAGCCCGCGACCCGAAAGTCACCGAGGATAATTTACTTCGCGGGGAACATATAAATTTTGGACGCGAAGAATTCACTAGTGGGCCCCTTTGTCACGGGCGCCTGGTAAAAGCTTCGGCGTTATTATTAATGTTGGCCGGATTCTAAGTCATTGCTACACGAAAACCTACTTTGGCGGCGTCGTCGAAGGCGGCGATTCGTTTGATTCTAATAGGTGGTAATAGTTCACATCGAGTGTTGGTATTTGAAGGATTGGCGTGGGAAGGCCTCGTTGAAATCTGTTCTTTGTACACGTTGAACTAACGTGATTACTTGATAGATTGCTAATAAGCCATTAAGTTAATCTAGCGATGCAGTAACAGTCTAGAAAATCTTTGATTTATCATCATCATCACAGCTCATATACTTCCCCACCGAAGTGCTCGTGCCACCGTAAGTTAGAGTGCTTAGGTCTTAGTCAACCACGCTGGCCCAGTGTGGATTGGTCGATTTCACATACACTTTTGAATTTCTTCGAAGATGTATACAGGTTGCCTCATGATGTTTTCCTTCGCCGTAAGAGCGTGGGATGAATGTACACATGAAATTCGAAAATCGAAAAACACATTGGTATATTGTGACTCAAGGCGCGGACCTCCTTACTAGAAGGCCATTGCCGAGTCCACAGCGTCATTGACGACGCTATATACGCTCATGATAATACTGATTTTCATACTAGTAGATGTCCTGGTCTATGGGTTGTGTAGGCATCGCACACCATTTATCCGAGTACTTACTGCATTCGATTGGTTCCATTATAGTCAGTCAAGTGATAACCTGGGGACTTGGCTTCTAAAACATGACACTAGAGAATAGGTCAGATGACTTGGTAATTTATAGTAGTTTTTAAAATTTACAAGTAGAATAAAAAATAATGTTATGAGTTACATCTTCAGGATAGAGGGAAGGTCTGGTAATATATAAAAGCAATAGCTATTAAATGAAATTTGTGTTGGTCCTTCGATCCGTCCTAAAGTTAAACTTTTCTATTTGAAGATTTTAATTTCACTATTAAAATTAGTATTGTGTTGCAATGGCTATCAATTGATTTACTAAATTCATCCTTAGATTATCCTCTAGGGCACACAGAATCAACTCAAGAGGTTGCATTGGAAGGCAAGAGTAAAATGAACAAGAGTAAATAGTTTGTTGAGAACGTTCTCTAAGTATGCGAGATTCAGTGTTGCATGTGATTGATCGTCAGTAATTCCTCTGGATGATATGTCTGACATAACACTATCCAACAATACACAGCAAAATATTCGAAAATAGCAAGTTCAAGATCACGACTGAGCAATTCATCTATGTCTCCGGGCGCAAAGAGTTTCCTATTTCCATCGAAGACGATCTCATGAATAACAATGCTGTAATACTAACGTCGTATCTAAGTACTTTGTTTTACGTAAGAAAGTAGGACCCGTTCAGGCCCGAAGTTGAAAAGTCTAAGGAACGAAAAAAGCAACGCTTAAAAACTTAACTCCGAAGGCAGCTACGGATATAATCTACTTCCAAGTTTAAAGGAGAACGATTTTCTTTGGTTTTATGTTGTCCGGAGTTGAATGGCTGTCTTTCTTAAGGAAGGTGTTGTCATTTTCTCATTTTAATGGTTCTTCTCGGTTTCCCTTGTTTAATAAAATATAATTATATTATGTAGGTTGTCCTTAATACTATAATGTCCACAATACTACTCTACTATTAAGAGGAACCTGCATTTGCAAAATTGCGACGTATATTTTATGAAACAAAGCAAATACATACAAATCTTCCCCAAGAATCGAAGGGTCCCCCTTTCTTTCTTTCTGAGGGAGCCCTGAATATACTCGTGGTTGTTTGATGGTTAAGAAAATAACTATGATAATGAAACGAAGCCTGGTTTTTTTTACTTACTTTAAAAAAACCGTTGAATTTATTTGATATTTATTTAATATTTGTGATTTTTATATTTTCTTTAAAAATGCTATATAAAAAGAATGAATGATAATGTTCTTCTTAAAATATTTTAGTCATGTACTCTTCGATACAAACGCACCATGTGTTAACTTAAAACTGTACAAAGATTTAACAACTTTACCTTTGCAGCGGTACGCAGGCGTAGCACGGGTTGCCAAGAAATTTGTGATAAGACTCAGTGACACGTAACCCTTGAGGAGCGTCAAGAAATTTTATCATGTCAGTCACACTAAGGCTGCGTTCCGAAAAGCAATAAGAGTCACTATTAGCGCGCTCAATCGCGTCTCGAAATGTTGTGAGCGCGCTAATGTTAGCCGGCATGAAGAGCCACATGACGTCATCGTTAACGTCATATAGAACTTACGACGTTAATGCTCTGGAGTGAAATCACTTTATGTGAACTGTCAGTCTGACGTTCGATAATTGTGTTATCGGTTCAAAATGAATGTACCTGTTCTTCCGGACCGAAATCGTAAGCATGCTGATAGCATTTTCAGTGTTCTCTTTAATTTGGACAAGGCGATTATAATCGTTAGCACTGTGAGCGCTGTTATCGGACCGCAGCAGCTCCAATACGCGCCGCCGTGCTACTCTTTAAGACATAGATAGGTCACTGAAATTGTGAGATAACACGTGACTCAAGTCCCGTCTTGGCAGCCCGTGCTACGCCTGCTGGGCCAATCAGCTGGTTTGTGGCAACATTGCCCTCCGAAAATACTATATGATATTGATTTTATATCAGCAATGACAGACAAATTGATGGACTAACCTTGTGACTAGATTATGGACTTATTAATAAGTTCATGGTCTAGATTCATCGTAATTCATAATAACCTCCATAATATTATTGTTTCCACTTTTGACTCCATTTTGGAAATACCAAGAATCTATATTAAACAGATATTCCATCCATATTAATTTACATTTCAGTATAAATAAGTCTACATTCGAGTTCCTTATTGACAATACTCTTTAGGAATCTTATCGGGAACAAAACTGAGCCAGGAATAAAGACAAAGAAATCGCAACGAATTATTTGTTTCTGAAGCAAGTAAAAGTCCTTTCTTTGAATGAGAAAACTACTAATAGTCTGTCCACTAGAAAATGGTATTGTTGCAAATATTTTCTCTTGGAACCCTTTAAGAAACGATACAAAGACTATTCGCAATAAAAAAATGCCTTCAAGCAGTTTTGTATGTCTTTCTGCAAATAAAAGTTTCCTACTTTTTAACCGACTTCAAAAAAAGGTTCTCAATTCGATGCGTATGTTATTTTGTGTGTATGTTACGCGATTACGCCGCCAATTTGTGGACCGATTTTCAAAATTATTTTTGTATTCGATAGAGCATACTCCAAATGTGGTCCCATGGTCACCAAAGTCAGGATTTGACGATGGGATCCCATGAAAATCGAGGAAAACCCTTAAATTTTAAGTAAGCTGGTATTTAATTAAGGTTTCTTTCACTAAAAAGATTTCATTCACTAAAAAGTTAAAAATAAAAAATATATTACAAAAATAAAAACCGACTTCAAAAACACTGAAAAGTTAAAAATAATATAAGAATAGTTACAGACAACATCACACTTCTATATTGAAGTCGGTGACAAATTTTAAGACTTTCTAGGAGATCATCGTTTCGCACCGACTTCAATATAGAGAGGTGATGTTGTCTGTACCTATTTTTATATCATTTTTAACTTTTCAGTGTTTTTGAAATAGGTTTGTTTTTATTTTTTGTTATAATATTTTTTTTACATATGACAGTGAAGCTCAAGGCCGAGAGCTTCCCTGTCGTATGTCAAAATCTGATGGTGAGTGACGGTAAGATCGGAGGTGAAAGCGAGCTTCAGCTGGACTCCTCAATAACTGAAGAACTAACTATCTTACCTCTAACTATCTTACCTCTAACTGTCGGAACACAACAATGCCCTCAACTTTGTTATTATTTTACAAAGTTAGGTAAGACGGTGGTAGCCAGCCAGGCGGGCAGAGCCCTACCATCAACCAAACCAAGCACAAAGCTGCTGTCCCCGTGAGGAATCGAACCCCGGACCTCCCGATCAACATCTATTGATTCATTACAACGTTATGGGAAATGTTTTCTCAACTCGTGGTATGTAATGAGAATGTGGTAAATTAATAGTCAATATAAACTTTAATTTTGGCCCACTGAATCAGCAAACTGAAGTGGCAGTGGGCTGGCCACATAGCAGAACTGACGGACGTTGGAGTCGTAAGGTTCTTGAGTGGAGACCGCGACTCGGAAAACGTAGTGTGGGACGCCCTGCGACAAGATGGGATGACGATTTACGTAGGCTGGCTGGAGTGGGCTGGATGAGAGTAGCCGAAGATCGGGAGCAGTGGCGTGCATTAGGAGAGACCTATGTCCAGCAGTGGATGAGTGTAGGTTGATGATGATAATCTTTAATTACAACAATTAAGATGCCTTATTTAAACAATATAAGTATCTGTGTTGACAAAATAACGCTATCTTCTCTTTGCGATTCTCCCTTATGCAAATTTCAAATCAATCAATTTCAAAGTTACTCATTTTAACAAGTTCACAAAAATGTCTCTCTGTTCTCAATGCTCACCTTCTTTATTAAAATGCTTGGCGAATGATAAAATTACCATACTTAATATCGTCTCTGCAACTACTTACACATTTACACATTTCAAATATCGCGCGAGCTCGCAGTCCCAGCGAGCGGGCGAGCAACGCAGTATTTACGATCGCCAAATAATTATCAAAAGTGGTTTTGTCGCGAACAAAGCCAATTAGTTGCGCAGTGATAACTTAGCGAATTGTGTTCTGCACCAATTGTATCACCGAACTATGTAAATGCTTCGGCAATGAGCATTACTCATCTGTTGCTAGCATTTATTGGGGAGCATTCGTCGCGTTTGGAATGTGTAATCAGTGTGAAATACTGTGTATGTTTTGAGCTAGATTTGGATGTCAAAGTGCATTTATTAATTATCCAGGTCAACCGAAAACTATGTTATCTTTTAGTTTATTCTTAACCCTCGATTACTCGCGCGGTTCTTGTTCCGTGAGCACTCGTGGTCACTCCAGATCTATAAAACTAAACTATTGGACATATAATATGTACGTGTGAATGCAATTATACCAGTATTTTTTGGTAGTATAGGAATAAAAACGTATCTTTTACAATCAACTTTTAATTCTGTTCAGCCTTTTTATTCAAACTATTGAGGTCATTCCTTAGAAAAACGTAAAAAATTTAATTTCTCTGTTTCTAACATAAACTTTCTTACTAAAAATAAAAAAATATATTTTTTTAAATAACAATAAATATTGCCAATTTTTCATAACAAAAAGTATGAAAACTCGAGCTCTCGTGAGGTGTCACCCCAAACAACTTTTAACCCGTCCTCACGTAGCCAAGGCTCAGGCCACACTGTCCCTATCATTTCGTTTGACGCTTTGATATGTCATTTGAAGCTACACAGACGCAAGAGTTTATAAACAAAGATTTTGGTATTCATTTTTACGTTCAAACATCTCTGGGGTATACGCACTATGCGCGCGAGTGATCATCATCATCATCATATCAGCCAAGAGACGCCCATTGTTGGACATAGGCCTCCCCCAAGGATCTCCATACCGATAGGTTCTGCGCCTCCCGCATCCAGCGGCTTCCCGCGACCTTCACCAGATCGTCGGTCCACCTTGTGGGGGGCCTACCAACACTGCGTCTCCCGGTACGCGGCCGCCACTCAAGGACCTTTCTGCCCCAACGGCCGTCAGTCCTACGAGCGATGTGTCCTGCCCACTGCCACTTAAGGTTTGCAATTCTTTGGGCTATGTCGGTAACTCAAGTTCTTCTACGGATCTCATCATTTCCGATGTGATCACGTAGAGAAACCCCGAGCATAGCCCTCTCCATTGCCCTTTGGGTGACTTTGAGCCTTCTTATGAGACCCATTGTAAGCGGCCACATCTCAGTTCCGTATGTCATCACTGGCAACACGCACGAATTGAAGACTTTCGTCTTGAGACACTGCGGTAGATGGGCCGAGAATATGCTGCGTAGCTTCCCGAACGCTACCCAGCCGAGTTGGATTCGCCGATTTACCTCTTTCTGGAAGTTGGACCTACCGAGCTGGACTATTTGCCCCAGGTAAACATATTCGTCAACAACTTCCAGCGTAGAGCCTCCAACATTCACAGGAGTGGGTACTACACGGGAATTCGACATTATTTTAGTCTTGTCCATGTTCATTTTAAGACCCACTTGTTGGGAAACTCTACAGAGGTCTTCGAGCATTGTGCATAGATCCTCCACGGTCTCAGCCATGACTACGATATCATCAGCAAAACGAAGGTGAGTCATGTACTCGCCGTTTATGTTGATGCCGAGTCCCCTCCAGTCCAAAAGCTTAAATACATCGTCCTTACACTGTATCTTCCTTTTCACACTGTACCAAGAAATTCCAAGATTCCTTCTTCTGTCGTTCATCCCACACTTGGAATTCTCTACCTGCGCACGTGTTTCCTCCATCCTACAACATGGGTTCCTTCAAAAGAGGTGTGAAAAAGCATCTTTTAGGCCGGCAAGGGGCGAGCAGGTAGGATAGTGGATGTCGTCCCTACTCTATCTGTCAACTCATTTGGGCCTCTTTCACCGCTTAACATCAGGCGGGAAGAGGTCATTTGCCGGGCCTTACATAAAAAAAACTGGGCAAGGTACGCGAGTGATCGCGGGTTAAGAAAGGCTTGGAAGGTGCATGTTCTATTTGAAACCAGAAAATTCCTGTGAAACCAGAAAATTCTCTGTATGATTTGGCGATAGAGCTGCTATTGATAATTAAATAGCTATTACAGAATTAGCTATAACAACAATATTGTGTTCAATCGCTCCTGCTCTGAGTAGTCCAGCAGTGGGACATTATATCCCTCTATATTGTATATTGTTCCATCTCGCAGCCACTCTCAATTTTATTGGCACACACACCCTTACACGATATGAAGAAGGCTCTCAGTGATTTACATACAATTATGTAGATATTAAGAGATCTAGAAAACACAATAGGTAAGCTTAAACTATTTGAACAGGAAACACAATAGGTAAGTTTTAAATATCTGAACAGGATACACAATACTAAAAAGAATATGTTCTCATACTCATTATTAGTTATTATTATATAAAAATCATATTAAGATGTCAGCTGAGTTGGCGCACTTCTAGCATTCGGATTTAGCTCTAATTAATAAGACGTTAAGCCTTACATTCAATTACACTTTTGAAATTCAGCCCGTCTCTGTTAAAGTTTCGACGGAGATCTTTTATCTTGGACAGTCGAGCGCAAGTTTTCAATGGTTTCCACTTAAGCCTAAGCTCATCCCACAAGAATCGGGCTTGTCAGAATACTAGTAGGTACATAGCAACTGAATTCCCATCCAACCTTAAAAATAGGTTCAAAAAGTTTTTAACAATAATACATGCCTCGTTCTCAGAAAGCCTCCCACTCAACTTGCTCAAAATGATATTATAGGTAGTTGACATTTATTCTTGTTGAAGAAACTGTTTGAGACTGATAAAAACTTTGACATTTATCTTGTAAAAGTTATCAAGTTATAAAAATCTTTAAATACCAACCTAGAGGGCTTTATAATTTTTTTCTGATTTTTGACTTTTAAACTTATTTTCATAAATGTTTTACGCGACCTTTAAGTTCTATTATATCAGTTGCATAGGTACTTTTCTCGGGTCCAAATTATTTATGGTGTTACTTTTAAAATATGAGCTTATCTATATTAGGTAATTTTAATATTAATAGTAAATGTTCAAGTAATAAAATGAAACACAAATCTATAAAATATGGCAAATCATCAAACGTATGAAATATACGAGTATATCCTGTCAAACCATAGTTAAGAGCCTGTCAAAATAATCGTGATGGAGCGCAGCAAATATCACGAGCAAAAAACCGGCGAGTAATAAATAAATATAGGCGATATCCTGATATCCCATTAAAATATTAAACGTCGACTGTTGTTTCGAAGCAGAACAAGCACTTATACAACGCGTTTAAATGTTGAGCGTTCACAAAAAACCAACGGGAGCCGCAAAATTCGCACCATTTTATATAAACAGTGAATAAATCTGGGCTTTGCAGATAATCCGGGCACGTGACCCACGAGCGTCCGTGAAAATTGAATTAAAAGTTGCTTGTGCGGTAACACAGACGTTGCCTACATGGAGGGGATCAACTATTTCTGGTTTCGATCTGGATATGATGACCTAAGGAACCGAGATGAAAATGCTTGCAATTGGTCTAGACCAGAAGAAAGCTTTCATCTTTCATCTCACCTGATGGCAAATTAAGATAAAGCCAAAGATGGAATCGAGTTTACCTGGATTCTCCAAAAAACTGTGGAACTGGCTATCTTACCTCTAATTGCTGGAACACAACAATATTATTAACATTATATCACAAACTTAGGTAAGACGGGCTCAAGAGCCCTTCAACCCACCACACTAAACAGAAAAATTTTTGCTCGCATAGGGAATCGAACCTCGAGTCTGTGGATCAATACCGGACGGTCTCGATCATTACACCACGGACCCGGTTAGAGACTAATCCTTATCCCATTCGCAGAACCAGACTCCGGTGGGATCCATTCATAATCATCGTCTTACATTCCAATGACACCAAACAAGTTTTAAAAAAAAAACAAATAGGGTAATGAAGAGGGTTATATCTGTGTAGGAGTATCTCTGAAACAGGAAGGAGGAGATCCGAAGGAGTACTAAGGTTACGATTAAAGCTCAAAAGTTATTAGCCTTAAGAGACAATGAGTCAGGCACATTACTCGTAGGACTGATGACCGTTAGGGTGGAAAGATTCTCAAGTGACAGGCACTTAGAACCGATCAGTTTTAAGATCCTTGGGGAGGCCCATGTCCCAATAAAGACGAAAAAAGTACATTCTCGCCTTCTGTTTTCACAAACAGTAAATTCAAGAACCAATTTTGTGCCTGTGACCTCAAATTTACCTGTAGCGAAATGAATCATATACATTTTATCTCAAACAATATGCTAATATCGATAAATATGTATGCATAAGACAGAGTTTTCTCATATTTCAATTTTGTTTACTTTCCTTCCTCCAACGCCACAGTAACCACAATGTTCTATTCAGTAATTCACCATATCAAAAGAATGGTAACGTTCAAGCGATAGTAAGCCGTATCGTTTAGGACATAAACGTTGATGTCAGTGGCTCTTGTCGGTAAATTTTCGTGTCTGTTGTAACAGAAATCGTTATTTTTGAGAGCAGGAGTACGTTAACAAGAAAGTCTGCGCTCTCGAGACTCGAGGGCTCTTTGAGGCCGTGCGTTTATACAAGTCGACCCGTTACTGTGGCGACATAAGACTTGTTGTGCTCAGGAAATATAGAAATTATACAATAACCTTCTTTATATTATTTTTTGTACACAAATTTTTAGATACAGACGTAGTTCACAACAAAAAAGTACTAGTGGAAGTGAGAAAATTAAGTGGATGCGGGACGAGGTGTACATTTAAAATTAATCATACTACTAAATTATAAGCAAAATATACATATAACATACACAAACATACATACACATTTGAGAACAGATGAACTTTTTTTACGGATTTTAAGCGGCAGAGCATTCCACAGTTGAGCAGCGCGCATAGTTAAGGACTTCTTGAATCAGGACAGGAGCCAGGCAAGCAGTACGCTCTCATGTCACAGGTTTGAAAATATCATAAAACTCCCTTTGTATAGTTCACTAATTAAAAATTTGTCTGTGATTTCGAAACGATTACCTTTTTAACAGTAAAAATAACTGTCTTGCTTATCAATTAGAAAATCATACATCTAAACACAATAATAAAATTAACTGACTGAACGGTTTAGTTGTGTGCAAGTTGAGAATTCTTATTTGTACACGATGCATGATGAAGGACTAAAATCAATCATGAAAGGAGATCGGAATTATGACGATTCAGCATCGAGCATGCCACGAAGGAGGAGATGTCGAAAATAGTAATTAACTGATGAAAAGTGAATAAGTTCTATTGATTAATCTATAGCTTCAGAAGTTTCACAGTAAGCAAATTTATAAATTTGAATGCCTTGAATCTGAGTCTTGAGATTGGTCTTCAAAAGGATTTCAACCACAAAAAACATCTATAACATCTACTACATCTATAGAAACATCTTAAGATTGAAAGAAATAAAATTTGACATAATTTAACAAAGACCGACCAACGAAAAGAGCAACCATCGTCGTAAATTTAAGAAGATTTAAGATAATAGAGGCGTTCGAGCAAATTGCGAAACAAAAATCAACGCAGACGTTACGAATCACGTTATGGATAGCTTCGTTCACGGGTCCTTTACTCGTGGCTGACTCAGTCGAGCACCACTCTCCCGGGCCATATATCTCGGGCAATTAGCATACGAATAAGACACCACGCGTCTCCGCCATCCACCGCAGCCACTTGGAAATCGCGACAAAAGCCCTTCCCATGTAAAACTTATCCGACTTTGGACGATTTCGCGTCTGATTCACTCTTAGGGTTGCCTCATGATATGTCTGCATTATTATATTTTTTAAACAAAACAAACAGGTTCTTGTTCTTTATTTTTCCTGATGGTAAGCAGCGATAAGGCCAAAGATGAAAGCGAGGTCACCAGAGGCGCAATTCTGCTAATAAGTTACAACCGAATCGAAACTAAAGCGTTACGATCGACCAATCGGAGCGCGTATATTGCCGTTCAACTGTTCGATGACGTGATAATGTGGCGTTCTGATTGGTCGATTGCAACGGTTCAGTTTCGATTCGGCTGTAACTGTAATAAGTTACAGCCGAATCGAAACTGAGCAGAATTGGGCCTCTGGCCACTTCAACAATTGTTGACCCTTAATGGTTGGAACATAACAAATCTACTGACATTAATATTATGGTGACAAACTTGGGTAAGACGGTGGTCACTGAGCGGGCTCCGGAGCTCTGCTACCAAGTAAAATAAGCAGCAAATCTTCTGCTCTCATTAGGAATGGAACTTACACAATAAAAAATCAGGCATCTGTTACAACGGGCCTATCCCACTAGTCCTTCCGAGTTGTCCTATCACGGGACTACTGAGAGAGAATATTGGTAAACGATTCCCGTGGCACAGCAGAACTTCGACTCCATACCTTATCTACTATAAACCACTACAACAGAATAATTAGTACAGACCATGCCAGTAGTCAAAATTTTGTATGAAAATCAGTCGTTACTGGACAATGCTTGCTCGATCGCATAAATTGTTCGCATGCAGCCCTAACTGTAAACGAACGAAGAGGCTGCTCGAAACTTTCGGAGCTAATTTTCCAAATATGTTTACGAGCCAACCCTACTACAATTCGGCCACCTTATTTATGTGTGGCACACTAAATAAATCGGCGTAACTGGTATTTGTGACGGAATCCACGGAATCGCCGGGCGCGAATCGTGTTTTATGTACCACGGGACTCAATGGAAGACACGTTTTGATTTAATATTTTGTCGCTTTTTGTAATGGTGTTGGGTGTTTGTAAAATCAAATATTTATATGTCAATATTCCACGAAAGCTTTTATTAATATGTTGGTTCCTACTGGTATTAATTCTGTTAGCGTACGTTTTGCAACCTCCTTGTGGTGCACCCTGGGCAACCCGGCAGTTTCTCTGCCGCGGGCTAATAGTCTGACGAGAGGACCCCCATAGAGGGGGGGTGTGGGATGGCCGAGTTTAACCCGGCGGGCCACTTCGTGTGGCCACCCGCTTCATGCGGAGAAGGGCGAAGTCCCCTCTTCTTATTTTAAGAAGAGGTGTGGCTTTCGCCAGAAGCCCGATTTGGGCGGCTACCTATGAAGGTAGCAAGGTGGAGGCGACTTTTCGCCACGGCGCTGCGCGCCTGCCGGGGGTTTCCTAGAGCTTCGGCTCACCCGCGCGGCGGTGGATCCAGTGGGATCTGCCGTCGGGCAACCCGTTACCCGCACTGAGCGGGCCGGGGGCCCGGCGCACTGAGCGTCGGGCCGCGTGGAAGACAACCACAATAAAAAACCAATTTCGGGGTGTAGAGCGGTGCAATTCTGCGTCGCTCCACAAAGCAGCAGAGCTAGACGGGGCGTCCGGCAACGGACATGTCGCAGGCAGGGGTTCAGCGGGAATAAGGCCTGGCTGTTGTCCCCTTTCCCCTGTCTTGTGACGGATGGAGGAGCTGCTGGGGGGGTTTTTAGTGGGTAGGCCCGGTCCGCTGGGGAGTCCCACATATCCTCGTGGTTTGGCTCGACCACGAGGAATGCGTAAATGCATTTTCCCCCCTCCCAAAAAAAAAAAAAAAAAAAAAAAAAGGTGTGTGTTATTGGTGGTATTTATTCCTTCCGAAATGATAAGAACATTTTTCATGTTTTTAATTTATATATTGTTTGTTTATATAATAAATTCAAATTCAAAATTCAATATCTTTTATTCAAATTGGATTGTTACAATCTCTTTTGAACGTCAAAGCAGCTACCATTGGTTCACAAGTCTACGGCGGGAGACCTTGTACTGGAAAAAACCAGCAAGAAAACCAGCAAGGGCTATTTTTTTCTCCCTGTATTGTTACAGAGTCGTCAATTGGAAGCTGACCTCACAGCAGAAGTTTGAGCTCAACTTCCATTACAAGATTAGATGTGTCAGTTCTCTTCTTACTACTTATTACCAAAAATAATATTTGTTTAAACAAATTGTTATACATAACAACACGATTCATTATCTGAAAAATTAACACCAGGCATTGGCATCATTCAAATAATCGTTGACTTTATAATATACTTTACTCATAAGAATCTTTTTTACATGCACTTTAAAGTTATGAAATGGCAAGCATAAATAATATTAAAAATGACTGACATTTTATTATAATAATTTAATTAACATATTGTAAGAGTAATATAATTATTGGGTATAGTAATATAGTAAAATGACATATAATAATAATACAAAATATAATACGAAAATTTAAATTATGTAATTGTAAACTGACATTCACATGCCACAAGTTGGTAAGACGTGCTGTTCAGCTACTCATTTTGTTACCATTTTTTACCATGCCTTGTGTGAATAAATACTTTGACTTTGACTTTGAAGTCAGTAACACTTTGTGGAAGCTTATTATAAAAGGTTATACATTTCTCCATAAACGAGCCTCTAGTTTTTTGAAGCCTGAATGTTGGAACGGCAAGTTTATTTTTGTATCTTGTGTTTAGATGGTGAATTTGGAAATGGTTTAAAAGATTTTATACTATACAATACAATACAATAAAAATCTCTTTGTATTCGATTGTTGATTTGTGTCTCTGCTATGAAACGAATTTCCATCTAAAGCTATCGGACCTATAATTTTGTAATCAAAAGTAATCATTAGCAAATGTGTTTTATTAAGAACTAAAATAATGTACACTGATTAATTATTGCAATATCAGTATTATCCCTTTAAAAATAATTATAATCAAGATTTCTTTTGTCACATTGTTGTCGGGCGACATTATTAGCTGTGAAAGCTTTACTTTTTACCTGTCTGAAAACATTGAGCAACTGCTAGACAATTCTAACGTTTATTGTTCCTTCACTCACTTCATATCATCATGAAGAAACAAAACGTTTTTACCGAGTCCACCCGAGCAGCTACGAGCGGAGGCGACGATACATTTTTGGCGCGATCCACGACACTTCGCATCTAGACTTTTCGCGCTTCACATTAACTGACCAACGAATATTAATATTATTTTTGTATTTTAGTCATTAAACCAGCTTTAAATATACAGTCCACTTCTTTATAAATCAACACCCCAACAAATGGTCCTTCTCGAAGAACAAGACTGAAATACGAAGAAATAATCAAAAATTATTCGTCTTAACTATTGGCAGTTACCGCGAAAAAGAAAAAAAATTTTACACACTGAGATAACAAGGAGTGGTAATTATTGGAAACATCGGCGTACTCAATATCGGATATTGCTTAAAAATTGAAGAAGTTATTTATATCATCAAAATTACGAACATTCCAAAATAAATTCAAGAGTGTCAACGGTCATTGGAAGATAACGGACAGACATTTTGAAAAGTAACTTCAAATAACTGCATAAGGAAATTGATCTGAGTGAGTTCGTTCCAATAATTTCTTCTTATCTCCTCTTATATTTTCTCGTGTGCAATTATCGTAAATTACATTTTTTTTATCTTAAAACATATTTTCGTAAATACTTACTTTCCTACATTTTCCTTAATGCGTTACATTATTATTTAACATAAGTATTCTTCAAATTCATTTAAGTGCATAATAATTCATTTTCGAAAAAATAAAAACGATACTTACTTTCTTATATTTCATACATTCCATTTTTTTACAATCTACCTCCGGTTTTCATTGCGCTCGCATTTAAACGTCAAACGGCCAATCGATAGCTTCAGTTTAATTTGCTTAAGTTATTACTTATTAATCCGTGTCTTATATTGTTTTTGCAATATATTTTGCGTTTATAACAACGAAATATAATAAATATTAAAGTGTAAAACAAATAGTCGTTGATTAAAGTATAAAGTGTAAGTACATATCTTTGTTCGTTTAGTTGTACTCTAATCTTGTTTATTATTTTGTTACGGTACAAAAAAGTGACATCATTTAAAATGGATAAGCTAATTAAGCAGCGTGCGAGTTTAAAGGCTAAATTAACTCAATTTAATAATTGTGTATCATTGCTTTACAAGTGTGAAAAACTAAGTGATCTTCAATTGAGTGACTTAATAATTCGCATTAGTAAAATGGAGATTTTATATTCCAACTTCGATGTTTTACAGACGGAAATTGAGGTTCAGGCGGAAATTCCTGACGAAGCATTTGCCGAACGGGAGCAGTTCGAAACGCAATACTATTCAATTTTATCAAAGGCCAATATAATAGTAAAGCGTAGTGAAAATGTCAATCAACCGGTAAGTTCTGATTCTTCATATAACCTAGAAGCAAGCAATGCAAAACATAACATTATAAAATTACCTCAAATTTCTTTGCCACATTTTAACGGTGATTATCAGTTTTGGTTGGAATTCCGAGATACATTTAAATCACTTATTCACGATAATAGTGACTTGGATAACATAAACAAGTTTCACTATTTGCGTGCTTCATTACATGGCAGCGCAGCACTTGTGGTAAAAAGTATTGAGTTTGCATCTAGCAATTATAACATAGCATGGGACCTACTTTGTGACAGATTTAATAATTCAAGGCTCTTGATTAGCAATCACATACAAGCCTTGTTTAACATTGAGTGTATTAAAACTGAATCTTGCAAAGAAATAAGGCATATTGTAGACGTTACAAATAAAAACTTAAGGTCATTAAAAATATTAGGGCAACCTACACAGTACTGGGATTCTATAGTTATATATTTAATTTCTACAAAATTAGATTCACAAACAAAACGTCACTGGGAAGAACACAAAAGTACACTAACTGATTATCCTGCGTTGGAGCAATTTTTGTTGTTTTTAAATAATAGGGGAGATCTTTTAGAGACATTAGAAGACAATAAAACAATAAAAAAGGTCGACTTTCAGAAAAATAAATCATTTGTTGTTTCAACGAGGGATCTTTCGTCATATAAAAAAGTTAACAGGGAATGTCCATTGTGTAATCAAAATCATTATATTTTTAATTGCGAATCATTCGAGGCTTTGCCAGTACAAACACGAATTGACAAAGCTAAAGAATATAATCTTTGCATAAACTGCTTGCGCCCTGGTCATACAGCATATAAGTGTAAGCTATCTCATTGTAAATTTTGTAACCATAAGCACAATAGTCGACTTCATCTTTCACAAGCGGAGCAGTTGCCTAGCAACAGCGTAGCCCTTTCAACTGACGCAATTCCCTTAAAGCCTTCTACCTCTTCGCAAATTTTACTTTCCACAGCAATGGTGAAGGTGCTTGATTGCGACGGTAACCGGCATGATGCTCGGCTGTTGCTGGATAACGGCAGCACCTCCAACTTCATAACCGAGAGCTTGTGTGGTAAGCTGCGATTGCCGCGAGCCGCCACTGGTTCCACTATTACAGGTATCAATAATCTTACTTCTCGTAGTACACAATCTTGCTCACTCGTTGTTGAGTCTTACAAAGGTGACTATAGAGTAGATTTACAATGCTTAATATTACCTCAAATTACTAATTACTTACCAGCATCATTTATAAATATAAAACATATACCTATACCCTCCGGTTTGCGCCTTGCCGATCCATCTTTTAACATACCTTCGGCGGTAGACCTCTTGGTGGGTGCTGAAATCTTCTGGAACATTCTTAGTTCAAATAAAATAGATTTAGGTAAGCATCAGCCTAAGTTGTTGGTTGGCTTATATCTGGGTGTATATCACAACCTAAACCGACCATTTTTTGTCATTTATCTTTAAGTGATACTTTACCCCACTGTCTTGATAAGTTCTGGGAGTTAGACTCCATTCCTATTAAAAATACACTTACTCAAGAGCAACGTGCATGTGAGGATAAGTTTGATCTCACCACGTCTCGTAATAAAGAAGGTCGTTACATAGTAACCATGCCCCTTAAACAGTCTCCAGACATATTGGGTGACTCTTACCAAAAGGCTAAGGTTCGATTCCTAGCATTAGAGCGTAAATTTAATCGTGACCTTCAATATAAAGAAAATTACGTTAACTTCTTAAAGGAATATTTAGAATTAGGGCACATGTCTGAGTCTACATTTGAAAAAAATGACTATTACTTACCGCATCACGGTGTAATAAGAGAACAGAGTACCACTACCAAACTTCGAGTAGTGTTCGATGCTTCCGCTACTACAACTACAGGTTATTCGTTGAACGACATACAAATGGTGGGGCCTACAGTTCAACAGGATTTGTTTTCAATTTTACTTAGATTCCGTCAACATAAGTACGTTGTATCAGCTGACATAGAAAAAATGTACCGAGCTATTGAAATTCATCCGAGCCAACGTCACTTACAAAAAATTCTGTTTCGTGCTGACTCCTCTCAAACATTAAAATGTTACACCTTAAATACCGTTACCTATGGGACAGCTTCAGCTCCATATTTAGCTACGAAATGTCTGGTTCGTCTCGCTGATCATGCATCATCTGAAGATGCTAAGCGAGCGATCCGAGAAGATTTTTATGTGGATGACTTTTTAAGCGGTCTCGATAGTGTAGAAAGTACTGTAGCATTATGTCAGGAAGTAAAATCAGTTTTAGCATCAGCACAATTTAACCTACGAAAATTTCATAGCAATAGCAGTGCAATTCTTCAAAGTCTTCACTCTGAGTCAGACGCTTTGAACGCAATAGATCTTAATAATTATGACCCAAATATTTCTTCAAAAACACTAGGTGTCAAATGGGATACTAGAAGTGATACACTACAGTTTTCCATACATATAGAATTATCGGAAAAAATAACTAAGCGAAACATTCTTAGTATCATTGCTCAAGTTTTTGATCCTCTTGGTCTTGTTGGTCCATGTATAGTCGTAGCCAAAATTCTCTTACAAAAACTTTGGTCACTTAAATGCTCATAGGACGAAGAGGTACCTGAAAACATAAAATATAAATGGTTAGAGTTTGCCCAAACCTTACCTTATCTCAATAAAATAAAAATACCTCGATGGGTCTTATCGGACTCAATTGTCTTTGTAGAAATTCATACATTCACAGATGCCTCGGAGGGCGCATACGGAGCGTGTGTATATGTACGGACAGTAACAAACACAGGTAACATCTCTGTACATCTTTTAACTTCTAAAAATAAAGTAGCACCTATCAACCATACTAGCATGCCACGTCTCGAACTGTGTGGGGCCTTCCTTGGAGCGAGATTGTGTACTAAAGTAAGAAATTCATTAAAACTAATTTTCGCCCAAACATATTTTTGGTGCGATTCAACTATCGTCTTATGTTGGCTTGCGTCTTCAGCTGTGCAACTTAAACCGTTTGTGCGGAATAGAGTAAGCACGATACAAGAGCTGACAGCTGGTAGTACGTGGAACTATGTGCCTTCTCGCGACAATCCCGCTGACTTAGTTTCGCGTGGGCTGAGGGCCGATACAATCGGCGACTCTACTTTGTGGTGGAGAGGACCTATTTTTTTGTCTCAAGACAAAGAAACTTGGCCAAAAATGCCAAATGACTTAAGTTATTTAAATTTTAAGATAAAAATTCCTGATACAATTTGTTCATATTTTAATTCAAATCAAGTCGAAAACTTAATTACAAAACTATTACATAAATATTCTTCATTTACATATTTACAAAATGTGGTAAGCTATATTCTTAGATTTATACATAATATACGTAACAAGACAAATAGAAATATTGACCACTTAACTCCTACAGAAATTCAATTATCTAAATTAATAATTTTAAAATACGCACAAATGGAAATGTTTCCTGATGAATATAACTTAATAAAATCAGGTAAATTGCCTAAGAAACATAATTTTAAATCTCTTTCTCCATTTATGGATTCAGACGGTCTTATTCGTGTTGGCGGAAGACTGCTGAATTCTGACTGTAATTATGACGTTAAACATCCGATACTTTTAGATAGCAAACATCACATAACTAAGCTTATTTTCGAAGATCAACATAAAAAACTGTTACACGCTGGGCCGCAACTTTTATTAACGCACATACGTCAAACATACTGGCCATTAGGTGGTAGAAATCTGTCTAAAAGAGTGTACCATGCATGCTTAAAGTGTTTTAGATGTAAGCCAATGTCTGTACAACCTGTCATGGGACAGCTGCCATCATGTCGTACTCAAATAGAGTTTCCATTTTTAAATTGTGCCGTTGACTATGCCGGACCACTACTGATATCGGACCGACGTGGTAGAGGCAGTAAACTGGTCAAAGTTTATGTGTGCATATTTGTTTGCTTCTCGGTAAAGGCCGTGCATATAGAACTTGTCTCTGACCTAACTAAAGAGGCGTTCATGGCTGCCCTTAACAGTTTCATGGCCAGACGAGGGAAACCAAGTAGCATATACTCTGATAACGGCACATGCTTCGTTGGTAGTTGTAATGAAATATACAAATTTTTACGAGATTCCAATATTACTGCAGACTTAGCACAACAAGGAATCGAGTTAAAATTCGCACCTCCTTATAGCCCCCATTTTAACGGTCTTACTGAAGCTATGGTAGGCTTGTTTAAGCGATTTATGCGACGCAATTTATCCATTTCACATCTTACTTTCTGTGAACTTAGTAACGCATTGCATCTTATAGAAGCAGTTATAAATTCTCACCCACTTACCGAATTAAGTTCGTCTCCAGTTGACTTTACACCGCTTACCCCAGCGCATTTTCTTATTGGTCGACCACTCTTATCTACTCCTGAGCCTAGAGTTACTAATGAAAACATTACAAGATTGGATCGTTATCAAAGAGTTCAAGCTACAAGACAGCACTTCTGGAACCGCTTCAGAAAAGAATACATCACTTACCTGCAGCAGAAAACTCGGTGGCATCATTCGAAGAGTGACCTAAAGGAGAACATGTTGGTGATAATAAAAGACAAGTCTCTTCCTCCGCTACTTTGTTATTAGGACGAGTCACAAAGGTTTTTCCCAGACAAGACGGTGTTTCACGGGTTGCAGAAATCATGACTCGAAGAGGAATTATTCGTAGAGGTTTCAACAACATCTGCCCATCTCTTGAATTACTTCAACAGGGGGGAGCATGTTCCTTCACTCACTTCATATCATCATGAAGAAACAAAACGTTTTTACCGAGTCCACCCGAGCAGCTACGAGCGGAGGCGACGATACATTTTTGGCGCGATCCACGACACTTCGCATCTAGACTTTTCGCGCTTCACATTAACTGACCAACGAATATTAATATTATTTTTGTATTTTAGTCATTAAACCAGCTTTAAATATACAGTCCACTTCTTTATAAATCAACACCCCAACATTTATCTTAAAGCTAATAAGGCTCAATTACAAAACGTTTTACCGAACTTTGCCCGGCGAATTATAAATTCCGTGTAGAATTGTGGCTGTGGAAAGGATTCCTACTTTTAATTTGAATCGCAAATCCCTCGCCTCATAACCTATGCCAAAGTAATTGTTCGTTTCGAATCCAAAAATACAAGAATTGTTTAACAAACTCGCGTTATTCAAGTCGGGCTCCTCGGAGGTAAATATAAGCTTGATGAATGGCTTATTCGGGGCGGGTACGTTACGTTATTATGTCTAGAAATTACCCAAGCGAAAGTTATGTATTCATGTTCGATAATTACATTTGTTTCGTCTTTGAAATGTCTCAGCGACGTTCGTTTGTGGGCTTATGTGGGAAAGTTATGAGCTTTTTATAATGGAGGACGCCAATTTTGCGCTCAAACGTTTGCTGAGCTAAAGAATCCTTATATACCTTAATCGCCGTGAATTCTGTACGACTCAACGAATAGGTATAACAATTGAGTTCTGATTTGGAATTTAGATTGTACCTACTTTTTTTTCTCTTATAATGTGTCATAGGAGTGAATATTAGACTTTTATTAGAATCGTTATGAATCGTTATACACGGTTATGTTTTTATCACCCTGGAAAATTTAAGGGACGCTTCACGACATGGTATTAGAATGATTTAAATATAAAATAACTCACATACGTAATTTTATATTAATTTTCTAAAATATCCAAAAGCTGATCCAAAAAACTAGAAGAGAGCAGCATTTAAGATATTTTTTAATCATTTTTTTTATTTCATTTTTTAAATTTATTATAAATAAGATAAGGCCGAAGGTGGAAGCGAGCTTCACCTGGACTCCTCAACAGCTGAGGAACTGGCTATTTTTAACCGACATTAAAAAAGGAGGAGGATCTCAATTCGATGCATCAGGTGGGCGGTATGTTTTTTTACTAACATAGTTGTATAAAAAAGAAACATTACAAGAAACTATGCAAGTATGTGCAATAAAGACATTTATGTCAACTAATATGTTTAATAATTCCACTTTTTAACCTCCGACGCAAAAAGAGGGGTGTTTGACGTGTCTGTCTGTCTGCTGTCTGTTTGTCTGTCTGTCTGTCTGTCTGTGTATCTGTCTGTGGCATCATACATAGCTCCTGAACGGATGAAGCAATATCAATTTAGTTTTTTTGTATTAAAGGTGACTTATGTGCGAGTGTTCTTAGACATAGCCGTTTATAAGTTGTGGAGGTACAAGTGGGAAAGAATAACCGAATGTCTGCAAATATACTCGAGTGGGGTCTGAAAGCGTGCATCACGTGCACATTATAAAATAATGTGTTAGGCCCTTTAAAAAGTATATTAATTGCGGTCCCCCGACGTGTTGACTAAAAGACCAACCAACTAATTTTATTTTTTACTATTTGGAGGTTTTTTGTCGGGGGTTTTTAAATTTTTTAATTATTATTTCTAAAACTTTAGTATAATATTTTTAAAACTTTTATGCAAGTAATTCTCTCTATTTCGGTTTTTAAATTTAATTTTTTTTAATGACACCATCGCTATATCTATAGCTCCACTGCTGCTCAGCAGGCATTGACCTTCTTAAACCTTCTCCATGATGCTCCCCCGTCGAGTGTAGGGTATCATTTCTGGTTTTCTATCTCTTTGCAAAGGCTTAGTTACGGAAAATCCCTTAAGTCGGATCTTACGACATCCACATGAATATTGATCCGCCATTTTATAGAATAATGGTCCGAGATTTTCATTGTGTACTTTCGTTGATTATAAAACTGAAATACACTGAAACTACCACAAAGACAATCAAACACGGTTCTATTCGACGAAGCCGATTTTATTTTCCATTAATTAATCCCAAATCCGTCGTTTATTTTGCTAACATTATAGACTGGTTGCTTATACAATTAGCTTTATGAACAACTAGCTTTCCGGTGGGAATTTATATTCTCCCGTAGGAAAAATAATTTAGTAGCCTATTTAAGCCTGGATAATAAATTTCGTAGAAATTGGAGCAGATTTTAAATATTTTCCATAGAAACTTTCAACCCCTATTTTGCACCCTAAAGGGATGAATTCCAATGAACCATGGAACACGTGTTCAATGAAATATTTTAAGAGCATGAATCTCAATTTTGTTGCTAATTTAAAGATTTTTCCATACAAACTTTCAACCCCTATTTCATTCCCTTAGGGTAATTTTTTTTTAAATCCCTTCTTAGTGTGCGTCCGTATTTTGTATTCAAACAACTGTCCAAATTTCATGTCTCTACCATTAGCGGTTACGGCTGTGCGTGCGTCTATAGATGGGAACATCTCCTTTCTATACTATATAAAGCTGGATTATGGAGCTGCGTACCTATTTCACTTATTTCAATTCAGCAATATTAATTACATTGCGCTATCATTCCGATGTGCAATTTTTTAAATTCTCGTTTGGTTATGAACCACCTGTATATTTTATATATATTTGTAGCTTTGCATCTTACTTTTGAGAGCTCAGAACGGTTTACCGAAACACTCTTCGCCGATGAGACGTTTCGCCGAAATCACTCTTCGTCGACGGTTGGTTCAAAAATGCTTAATAATGATTTCAGTACAGGAAAATATTGTCTTGACGCTGACTGACACTGTTAACGTTATGATCTAAATTGCCATCGAGAACCAATCCAACCCAAGCTAGCTCTTCTCGAGGTCAGTATTGCAAAGGAGTGGTACTTGCTCTACTCGAGGAGGTCAGTATTCCGAGCGAGTGGTACTCGCTTTTCTCAAGGAGGTCAGCATACCGAGCGAATTGTGCTCGCTCTTCCCGCGGAGGTCAAATAGTGCACATCAGAAACTATACATTCTTCTGAATTTATTTTTCAAATCCTCTGTCAAACCTTTATGATTAAAAAAAGATTTCAAAGCTGTCAAAAAGTGATATCGAGAACCCATTTATTAGCCTGTGTATTTGATGCTAAATTTTTGTAGCAAAAATGTTTAAATAGAACACACTAAAGTAGCACGAAAAGTAATCACCAAAAGCTATTGAAACGCGTTGATGCTAAAACTGTACTAACTTAACTAACTTGTGTACTAACATAGCTTTAAGATTTAAATGTTACTAACAATTAATATGGACTATTCCGAAATAAATGATTATTATTATTGTTAAAAATGTTTAAAATGCTGCAAGTCTTGCTTATCTGGAACGCTCCTATTATTCTAAAATCAGCTGTTCAATACATCAAAGCTTGCAGCGGATTTTGATATTTTGTATAAAATAGCTAGTTTACATTTTATTAAGTGCAACAAAGCTTACAACAAAATAAACAAAGAAACACCAAATAACCACAGCTTCATCTACAATCGTAGCATTGGCGTGAGAGAACTATAACAACATTAGGGACCGCTGTCCTGTTAATATGGATAGTGGAGCCGTCAGACAGGAACGAACAGGAACCAGGCTTAACGAAGGTGCGGCCAGCACTCACCGATTCACTGGGTGTCTGACGGCGACACCCAGTTGACACGGGTCCACTTAATCCCAAGGGAGACGCGCCCAGTGGGATTTCTAATGAAAGAAAATGAGCCCTTAAAATATGGACGTTTCTGGTGACGGTCGGCGATTAAGAAAGTGATGAATAGAATTTTCGGTCGGAATTAAATTATGAAAGATTTATGGGTGATGCGCTCAGCTCCCGTGGTTTTGTGTAACTGATATTAATTGTCAGCCTTGCGTATTGACGAAAAGTTTACCGAAAGCTGAGTTATGAAGTTAGCGATCAAATATTTGAAAGTTTCTAAAGTATTAACGGATGGCAGTGACATATCACACACAAGCATCACTTGTTTTAATTGTTGTAATAGCCAAGTAATAGTTATTTAATTAATTCATCATGTCTGTATATTATGTTTCATCTTGTATTATCACCTATTCAATAATATTTTTTTTTTTTATTCACTGCCCTCATCCACTGCTTTGCTTTTGAAGCAAAATTAGTCACTGATGAGCTATCGCTTTTTTGTATTTCTGCAACACACATAAAGTATTTTTTGTAATTTAGCAAATTATTTAGTAATAAGTATAATATAGTAGTAGTAAGTGTATATAGTAGTATAAAGTGTATACCTTGTAGCAGTCATTTAGTTTAATATTACATTAGTTTATTTTTTTTTAACTTCTGTGTGTGTTATAAAATGTACAAATAAAGTGTTCATTCATTCATATCACATTATTGCCGCCGGAACATTTTTTAATACAACTAACTGCCGTATTCAGAGACGTCAATTCTTGTCGTCTTAAACTATTATCACGAAATAGACATAGAATAATTGCCCTACATACACGATTTCTCGGGCCCTGTCTGTCATGTGCCTATAAAAGCGCTTCCTTCTTAACTCTCTCTCAGTCGAAAGTCGAACATCGAACGTTTTGAACGTCTAGCACTATGACACCGACGTTATTGAAATCCCAAAAAATTGCTTTAGCAGTAACTTTGATTGTTGGTGTAACTTTAATAATGAATTAAAACCAAATGACGTCTCTGAGTACGACTTAAGTCTGCCTACTTGATTGTAAGTGGCTTTTTCATACAATTAAGCTGGCAAGCAAGCATACTGCCCAACGATTGAATTTAATGATTCAATCTCAAAAATAACACGCGATAACAGCCGCAACTTTACAGTTGAACAGACAAACTTGATACCTTGAATTATTTTCTGAGACCTCACCATTGGCTAACAAGCATACCTATTCATTCATTCGCATTCTTCAGTAGAAAGAACTACACAGTTGCAAGAATAATCTTTAAAATAAACAATTGTTAATAAATTAGAACTGTATACGAATAAAGTTTAAATTTTATAATGGGTGTTGGTAACACCAACAAAATATATTTTTTGGATATGACAACTTGGCCAATTTTGACTGATCGTACAGTAAGCTCCTTGTCAAGCTATACTGTTTGACCTTTGAACCGTTCTTATGTCGCTCGTTATACTGGCGGTTTTCGTAGAGTTAATGTATAGCATGGATGGGGGGGTTACTGTACAAATACGTTTTCCGTATTCGATATCCGATCACGGAATACAGACACGGAGTTTCGTGAACGTAGCGCAGACGTTCGTTTCTTCTCATTCGGGATTTCTACCATTCTACCTAAACGTACGTACAGAACGTGTTCCGTTCGTAATAAAAACGAACGTGTGCGGCATTCAATGAGTATTTTGTATAGATTTGATGCATAATAAAAGTACGACCAGAGAGGGTGTTTTGATTTTTCTAAATTATTGCGGAACCCTTATAGGGGTATTGTGGAGCCCTAGGGTTCCGCGGAACACACTTAGAGCATGGCTGCTCTAGGTACCCTTCAGGGCCTACTTTCATTTAATACCCCTATTGCTGGGTTTGAAAAGCAACTGTTATCCGTCTTTTTTGAGCGGCGGCCATGTTGAATTTACGTCAATGTTGCTACGTTCATAGTGCTCTACTGATCAAGGCCTTTCATTTGATACCCATATTGCTGGGCTTAGAAACGAACTTTTATCCGTTTTTTTGAGCAGCGGCTATATTGAATTTTGTGCTATTTTCCTAGGTTCATAGTGCTCTACTCTTCAAGGCCTTTCATTTGATACCTATATTGCTAGGTTTGGAAACGAACTTTTATCCACCTTTTTTGAGCGGTGGCCATGTCGAATTTACGTCAATATTGCTAGGTCCATAGTGCTCTACTCTTGAAGACCTTTCATTTGATACCTATATTGCTAGATTAGAAAACGAACTTTTATTCACCTTTATTGAGCGGCGGCCATGTTGAATTTATTTATGTGTTGCTAGGTTCATAGTGCTCTACTCATCAAGGCCTTTCATTTGAGACCCATATTGCTGGGTTTGGAAACGAACTATTATCCATTTTTTGAGCGGCGGCCATGTTGAATTTATAGCAATTTTCCTAAGTTCATAATGCTCTACTCTTTTAGGCTTTTCATTTGATACCCATATTGCTAGATTTGGAAACGAACTATTATCCTTTTTTTTTTGAGCGGCGGCCATGTTGAATTTAGGTCGATTTTGCTACGTTCCTAATGCTCTACTCTTTAAGGCCTTTCATTTGATACCCATATTGCTAGGTTTGGAAACGAACTTTTATCTATCTTTTTTGAGCGGCGGCCATGTTGAATTTATGTCAATGTTGCTAGGTTCATAGTGCTCTACTTATCAAAGCCTTTTATTTGATACCCATATTGCTGGGTTTGAAAACGAACTTTTATCCATTTTTTGAGCGGCGGCCATGTTTAATTTAGGGCAATTTTCCTTAGTTCATAATGCTCTCCTCTTTTAGGCCTTTCAGTTGATACCTGTTCACGCTCGAGGAAGAGCGAGTGGCGGCACTGCATTCTAGTCTGTGCAGTGACAGCTTTTTTGGCGGCCGGCCGCATGTGATATGTCAGTTGAGTCGAGTCGAATTGTCATGACATGCTTAGAGGTTATATAATACACAATATTCAAGCAAATAGTGATTTGGGAATAAAATATAATATACAATATTCAAGCAAATAGTGATTTGCGCGGCGCACCTAATATCGGGGTGCGAAAGCCCGCTTTGTGTTGTGCGAAATCGCGTATGTGAGTCGTGGTGGCCTATTAGGCATTTGTAGTGCTCCGGTCTCCACCGGTGGATCCACTGCAGATCTTCAGGAGCCGCGACTTCCTTCGAGCTAGCTCAGGAAGTCCACCGGCCACGGAGGAGACAGACGGAGACCATAGGACTCGGGGTAAGCCACAATCCTTTCTATGAGTTGGTAGTCAAATAAAATTCAGCAATACAAGTCGGTGAAACGCCGACGTGGTGGAGTCTACTTGGGGCACCACCATCTCTTGGTAGCAGAGCGTGGTTCTTAGATTTGAGCATTTGATTAGTATTGTACAATTAATATTGTAATCTTGTTGGTTGTCCAAACGGGCAATACATATTAATTGGTTTTGATTGCTGATTTTAAACCGACTACCAGCTCATTTGTGGACCGATCTCCTTAACTAATTGTCATTGTATATGAAAAATTGAGGTTAAATGTCTTTTGTTGTTCTAGTTAAGTTCTAGCATTTACCTATATTTAAATTTTGGTTTGTTTTTTCATATCTTTGTTTTGCCCTTGAATATTTTGTTTGCTAAGTTGTAAACTTATACTTGAATTTGATTTGTTGAAAAAATTTTTGCTGCTAAATGACTTTGCTGTTGTTGTAATACACTATTATTGCTGTGTTAAGTTTTAGCATTTACATTTGATTTTGTTTTGTTTGCCTTTGAATATTATGTTTGTTAAGTTATTGACTTAATGCTTGAATTTAATTTGTTTGAAAAATTCTGTTGTTAAATGCCTTTGTTGTTCTAGTTAAGTTCTAGCATTTACACTTGATTTTGGTTTGTTTATATATTTTGTTCTGCCTTTGAAGTTCCTCCCGATCTGTTTTATTGTCTGCGGTTGTTGGTCTGTTTGTCTGTGTATTATTATAGTGTTTATTAATTTTGGTGCAAAATGGTCCCGCCAGTCAGCCCGCTTAGTGGTGCCCGCGCGGGTGCACAAAAGATTTTGAGATGGTTTGCTAGTGCCGTCGCTTTGGTAGACCGACCAGACCGAGAACAGGCCTTGTTAATTCGGCATGAGGGAGTACCGGCTCGCTTGAAGGAATTGGAGCAGCTTTTCGTTGCTCATCAACAATATCTGCTCGACCACCCAGCCGAGGGTGCCGCTGAGTTGCGGGCAGTCGACCAATTTAATGCTGATTATGATCAGTGTTTTGAACAGGCCGATGTGATCATAAACAAGGCTCAGGCAATCCTATCCGTCCGGAGGGGTGAGTCGTGCACGCCCGGGGAGGTCAAGCCTACCCCGGCCGGCTTACTGGGCAGACTGCCCACTTGGACATCCCAACCTTTGATGGGAACCTGGCTTCTTGGATGGGGTTCATTAACCTCTTTGATAGCCTGGTTCACTCGAGGGACGACCTGTTCCCTAGCCAGAAATTGGCCTATTTGCTCTCTGCCTTACGGGGAGAGGCTGGTGTACTTGTCCAGCATCTACCTGTCAATGATGACAGTTATGATATTGCAAGGGCGTTGTTGACCGCCCGGTATCAGAATGTTCGCTTGCTAGCGGACACACATGTGGCTGCCATTTTAGGGCTGCCACGAGTATTGCGGGTCTCCTCATTGAGGAAGGAGATTTTGAACCCGCTGCTAAGCGCTATTAACGCGCTCAAACGACTTGATCTACCGGTGGACCAGTGGTCCTTTATTTTGCTCCACCTCATCCTCGATAAGCTTCCCATGGAGATGAAGGGACGCTTCGAACAAAGGTACGGGGGCAATAGTGCCTCGTACCTCCCCCCCTTCTCGGATCTCCTCAGATTTTTGGAGGATGAGTGTCGGATGACCGACCACTTGGACCTGGCTCCTATACCGGGACCGAGTACAGGTCGCTATGAGGCGACCCGGGCAGCGCCACGGAGAGAGCGCCGCCCGTACAAGCAGTATACTGCAGTGCGGCAGAACTCTCCACACGGGGAGAGGCCGATGCCTTGCAAGTGTTGCAAGCGGGATGGCCATCGTTTGCCGGCCTGTCCCAAATTTGTTGGCCTACGCACCGAGGGGCGTAGGAATATGGCCAAGCAGCGGAATTGGTGCTACCGCTGCCTGGGGGCCCATATGGCATCGGCTTGCCCCCACCCACGAGATTGCCACTGTTGTGGAGGGGCCCATCACCCCCTTTTGTGCTTCAACAATAGAGACACTCGTGAGGTGGTGAGAGAGAGGGACTCGCACACGGGCGGGGGCCCTCCTAGGTCACCCACATCTCCGAGGAGATCGGAGGGGCGTGCCACCCCTCCGCGGAGATTGGACAGGCGCCCCCCCTCCAGTGAGAGGATTGGGCGCCCCACCCCCCCTACGGGCGGGGGGGATCGACGCGCCGCTTATGAGGCGCCACCGCGGGATTGGGCCGCGGTCATTAGGGAGCCACGCCGGGAGCCGATACGCTTCTCTCCCCCTCTGATGGAGAGACCCCGTTTGTCACGGGCTCCCCCAACTTTTGCCCATCATGGGCACCGCCCGGCCCCCCGATGCAGCTTTGGTCGGGGTGTGTACGTGCCGGATTGGGACCCGCTCGAGCGCCTTGAGCGCCCTATTCCTCCGCCGCGCACGCATTTTTCTTCTGACCCCCCTTCCCCCCCGTTGCGGGGAATGCGGGAGGATTTTCACTAAACCAACTGTCGGCTGCAACCCCCCCACAGGAGCAGGTGCTGTTACCAACAGCCTCCGTACAGGTGTGGGGCCCGAGGGGCACCTTTGTTTTAGTTCGCGCCCTTTTGGATACGGGAGCTCAGGGTTGCATTGCCTCCAGCTGGCTGGTCCGGCAGTTGAGTTTGAACACATCTCCATACCTTGAATCGGTACGAGGAATCGGAGACCTGCGGATCCCGGATCTGATCGGTCAGGTTTTGTTCTCCTTCTCCCCCCACTTCTCTTCAGCGCCCAAAATTGGCGCTACCGCGATTGTTTATGAGAAGGTTGTTGGTCAGCTTCCGCAACAGCACGTTTCGCGCGCTGTCGTTGATGCGACATCAGGATTGACCTTGGCTGACCCTTCCTTCCACCGAACCGGTCCGATTCACTTATTGCTCGGTGCCGATGTTCTAGGCCGCGTGTATTGTGGGAAGAGGAGAGAGTTACAGAAGGGTGGGCTGGTAGCCTTATCTACATCGCTTGGGTTTGTAGTGATGGGACCAGTTAGGCATAACCCACCATCTCCATCGGTGGACAGTTACATAACTGTTAGCTCCACCTTATCGGATGTCCTTCAACGGTTTTGGGAGGTGGAAGAGCCCCCTACCGTGAAGCGAGTGAACCCCTTGGACGAGGAGTGTGAGTTGTTCTACCAGAACAATACAGGTCGCCTTCACTCGGGACGGCTGATCACTCGTTTGCCCTTTTTGTCAGTTCGCCCCTCACTTGGCAGCTCCCGGCCGTTGGCCGAGAAGCGACTGCTGTCCATGGAGCGTCGTATGAGTAGGAACTCCGACCTCAAACAGAAGTATGTCGACTTCATGCGAGAATATGAGCAACTGGGGCACATGTCGGTCTCGCGACTGGACTGGCGAAACGAGGAACATAATTTTCTTCCTCACCACGCGGTTTTGAAACCTTCCACCGGGAAGATACGCGTTGTTTTTGATGGGTCAGCTCCTACGTCTACCAGAGTTTCGCTGAATCAATGTCTGCATGCTGGACCGAAGTTGCACCACGAGGTGGGTGATGTATTGACCAACTTCCGTCGCCATGCCGTCGTCTTTGTGACCGATATCCGGATGATGTTTCGGCAGACTGTGATTCACCCGGACGATAGACGATATCAGCTCATATTATGGAGGGAGGATCCCAGGGATCCCATGCTGGTCTACGAGCTGAACACCAATACATACGGTTTGCGTTCGAGCCCCTTTGTGGCAATTCGCTCACTTGTGGAACTCGCTGAACGTGAACGATTACGATACCCTCGCGCATCCTTGGTTCTCAAGGAGGATGCATTTGTTGATGATATTTGTACGGGCTCCTCTAGTGTCGAGGAAGCCTTGATTTTGCGAGATGAACTAATTGCTCTTCTCGGGGCTGGTGGTTATGAACTGAGGAAGTGGATGTCCAACTCACCTCAGCTTTTGTGTGACTTGCCAGACGACCACCAGCAGGAGCCTCATATTTTTGAGAATGCCAACACTCCAGATTTACTGTCTGTTTTGGGAGTGCAATACAGACCTGTCCAGGACACGTTCACCTATCGATTGGAGCTGCCAAGCCCCAAGGTCTGGACGAAACGGTTGGTTTTGTCTACAGTAGCTCGTACCTTTGACCCAAATGGCTGGATTAGTCCCGTAGTGTTTTGGATGAAGTGCTTCCTACAGGAACTTTGGTCAGCCGAAGTGTCGTGGGATGAGCCCCTCTCGGGCCGTTTGCTGCGAGATTGGGAGTCCTTTATGTCGTCTCTCCCCGACATTAACCGTGTTAGTATCCCTAGACATATACTGCCTAAGGGACGGTTTACGGCCAGCCTTCATGGCTTTTGTGACGCGTCTGAGAGTGGATACGCAGCCGTCGTATATATCCGGACGGTTGATGATAGAGGAGCTGTTAAGCTCCACTTGCTAATTGCTAAGAGTAAGGTTGCTCCACTTCGGACTCGATTAACGATTCCGAAGTTAGAATTGTCTGGAGCTACTCTTCTGGTTCGGTTGATGAACCACGTTGTTGACACCCTGGGACGTAGTGTGGACTTTGAGTCGCTCTTTGCTTGGTCCGACAGTCAGGTTGTCCTGTGTTGGATTAAGAACTCCGTCCACTCCCTGGAAGTATTTGTGGCCAATCGGGTATCCCAAATACAGGCCTCGAAGGCCACGTTGATTTGGCGCCACGTGCCAGGTGAAATAAACCCTGCTGACTGTGCATCACGTGGCAGCGAAGCCCCTCAGCTTATTGACCACACTCTGTGGTGGGGTCCCGACTGGTTGTTACAACCGTCTTGGCCTTCCACACCAGCTGTGGTGAAGGTACCAAATCCGGGCTTGCGTGTTCACGCTGTCGAGACTATGGCGGCTCCAGAGCGGGAATTTTTATTAGACCGCTACAGTTCTCTGGACAAGTTGCTCGGCGTGACCGCTTGGATAAGAAGATTTATACGAAATTGTCGCCGACCTCAGGACAAAGATTTGTGTCCGGTCCTCTCACCGCAGGAGCGCCAAGATGCTCTTCTGCATTGGGTGCGTATGACCCAGTCTAGAGCGTTTGAACCGGAACTTAAGATTTTCCGTACCGGGACGTCCAAATTGAAGGGACCCTTGGTGCGTTTGACTCCCTTTCTGGATGATCAAGGATTGTTGCGTGTAGGAGGCAGATTGAGGCACGCTAACTTGCCTTATAGATCACGTCATCCCCTGTTGCTCCCCAAGGACGGACCATTGGTGCGATTGTTGATCATTGATCGCCATGTGAAGAATGCTCATGCCGGATGTAATGCATTGACCGCGCTCCTCCAACGGGAGTTTTGGATTTTGTCAGCGCGAAGAATAATCCGATCTGTTATATTTCGATGTCTGCCCTGCTATCGTTTACGCCCCGAGACGATGCAGCCCCAAATGGGTGATTTGCCTGCTGATCGTGTGAATGAATCGATGACCTTCTTAGGAGTTGGAACTGATTTCGCGGGACCGTTCACTATAAAAACGTCGCGACTCCGTAATGCTAAGACTGAAAAGGCTTACTTGTGTGTGTTTGTTTGTTTGGCCACTAAAGCCGTTCATTTGGAGGTGGTGAGTGCACTCACCATGGACGCTTTCTTAGCAGCGTTAGGCAGATTTGTCTCCCGCCGGGGACTGCCTTCTCTAATTCGGTCCGATTGTGGGACGAACTTCAAGGGCACTGATAGACATATAAGAGAAGTTTGTGAATTTTTAGATAAAAATAATATTGAGATCGGATCCACACTCTCCCGTAGGGGGGTAACATGGCGATACTCCCCGCCGTCTTGCCCTCACTGGGGAGGGATTTTTGAATCTGTTGTAAAGGCCGCCAAGACTCACCTTCGCCGCGTTATTGGGGAGACTATTCTCACGTTCGAGGAACTCGCGACGGTGTTTCATAAGATTGAGGCGGTTCTCAACTCGCGTCCGTTATGTCCGTTGTCTACCGACGCGAACGATTTGCAGGCCCTCACGCCGGGCCATTTCTTGATAGGCAGACCACTTAACGCCCTGCCCGAGTATCCTTATAGAGATGTCAATCCAGGACGCCTTTCGCGGTTTGAGTTGCTCCAGCAGCTTACCCAGAGCTTCTGGCGCCGCTGGCACCTTGAATATTTACACATTTTGCAACAGCGCGTTAAGTGGTCAGATAAGACAAACCCACCGAGGGTTGGAGACCTCGTGTTAGTGAAGGACCCAAACCTGCCACCCTTACGTTGGCGTCGCGGACGCATTGTCCAACTTACTCTAGGGTCTGATGGTGTGCCCAGGTTTGCCGAGGTCCTAGTTGGGGATTCTGTTTTGAAGCGCGCGGTCGCTACTCTTTCTCGCCTCCCCTTAGACTGATTTGGCGGACAGTCCGGGACTGTCCGGAGCGGGGGGATGTTCACGCTCGAGGAAGAGCGAGTGGCGGCACTGCATTCTAGTCTGTGCAGTGACAGCTTTTTTGGCGGCCGGCCGCATGTGATATGTCAGTTGAGTCGAGTCGAATTGTCATGACATGCTTAGAGGTTATATAATACACAATATTCAAGCAAATAGTGATTTGGGAATAAAATATAATATACAATATTCAAGCAAATAGTGATTTGCGCGGCGCACCTAATATCGGGGTGCGAAAGCCCGCTTTGTGTTGTGCGAAATCGCGTATGTGAGTCGTGGTGGCCTATTAGGCATTTGTAGTGCTCCGGTCTCCACCGGTGGATCCACTGCAGATCTTCAGGAGCCGCGACTTCCTTCGAGCTAGCTCAGGAAGTCCACCGGCCACGGAGGAGACAGACGGAGACCATAGGACTCGGGGTAAGCCACAATCCTTTCTATGAGTTGGTAGTCAAATAAAATTCAGCAATACAAGTCGGTGAAACGCCGACGTGGTGGAGTCTACTTGGGGCACCACCAATACCCATATTGCTAGGTTTGGAAACGAACTATTATTCTTCTTTTTAGAGCGGCGGCTATGTTGAATTTATGTCAATGTTGCTAAGTTCATAGTGCTCTACTCATCAGGGCCTTTCATTTGATACCCATATTGCTGGGTTTGAAAACAAACTTTTATCCTTTTTTTGAGCGGCGGTCATGTTGAATTTAGGTCGATTTTCCTAGGTACCTAATGCTCTGCTCTTCAAGGCCTTTCATTTGATACCCATATTGCTAGGCTTGGAAACTAACTTTTATCCACCTTTTTTGAGCGGCGGCCATGTTAAATTTATGTCAATGTTGCTAGGTTCATAGTGCTCTACTCTTCAAGGCCTTTCATTTGATACCTATATTGCTAGATTAGAAAACGAACTTTTATCCACCTTTATTGAGCGGCGGCCATGTTGAATTTATTTATGTGTTGCTAGGTTCATAGTGCTCTACTCATCAAGGCCTTTCATTTGAGACCCATATTGCTGGGTTTGGAAACGAACTATTATCCATTTTTTGAGCGGCGGCCATTTGAATTTATAGCAATTTTCCTAAGTTGATAATGCTCTACTCTTTTAGGCTTTTCATTTGATACCCATATTGCTAGATTTAGAATCGAACTATTATCCTTTTTTTTAGCGGCGGCCATGTTGAATTTAGGTCGATTTTGCTACGTTCCTAATGCTCTACTCTTTAAGGCCTTTCATTTGATACCCATATTGCTAGGTTTGGAAACGAACTTTTATCTATCTTTTTTGAGCGGCGGCCATGTTGAATTTATGTCAATGTTGCTAGGTTCATAGTGCTCTACTTATCAAAGCCTTTTATTTGATACCCATATTGATGAGTTTGAAAACGAACTTTATCCATTTTTTGAGCGGCGGCCATATTTAATTTGAGGCAATTTTCCTTAGTTCATAATGCTCTACTCTTTTAGGCCTTTCAGTTGATACCCATATTGCTAGGTTTGGAAACGAACTATTATTAGTAGGTGTATATTGGGCATTCTAAAACAGTTTTCATCAAAACACCGCAAACGAACGCAGTGAGATTTGAGCTACGCTTCGCTGCGCTCTAGCTCCGCAAATCTCACTGCGTTCGTTTACGGTGATTTGATGAAAACAGTTTAAGATTGCCCAATATACATTATATAGGGTTAAATGGAAAAGAAGATTTTTTATTTCATTTCATTTCATAATGTTTCTATTGTGTTGTGTTGTTTGACTGTAAACAGTATACTTTTGATTGATTGCGATTTACTAGACACATTTTCAAGGTTTTCTATCTCAGAATATTAAGGCATTCAACTAGATAGCAGTGCAATAACAACAGAAATTAAACAGGTTGAGGTTTCGTAGCTTCAGGACTCAACTCTCGGATAAGTATCTGTACCGTTCTACACTCTGCCTGCCATACAGTTTCAAAGCATTCCCACGAAATTCATTTATCAGCAATAAATTTATTGCACATTATTCATATATCCAGTTACGAGTGCTTACTCAAATAATAAGGCTTCTTTCACACGTTAATACTTTTATTTGTTTATTAAATTACTTCAATTAAATATATTCTTTATTATAAAACAAAGTATAAAATTAATAATTTTTACAAAATATTTAAAAGGGCGGGCTAATCCCTGAAAGATGTGTTCCAGTCATCACACGAATAAAAAATAGAAAATAAATATTCCAATAATTTAAAAAATGAAAATATAAAAAATATTAAGAACATTTTAACTACCTACCTTGGGTCAACATGGCTGACTAAGGTCTTAACATCCTAATTAAATAGGGTAGTGCGGTGGGAACGTGTATGAGATGCTGCCGATGAATACCACCTATGTATTATTACAATAATTTTCTTAAACTTCTGTGGTTCTGTCGTCATGTCGTATCAATATCGTTATGCTATAGATACATTCGGTTCGCCTAATAGAACGATATACCTATTGATTATCTGTTTTAAATAGTAGTATCGAAAAATGAAAATTAGAAATCGCATCCGTTATGTATTATAAAGAAGACTTTTTAATTTGGAGATAATATTCGTTAGTAATTGTAAATATGTATGTACATGTATAATTTAAATAAATATAATAAACCCGAAATGAAAAAAAAATTGGAGCATGCAGCCTTACACGAGATTTCTGCATCAGCAGAATTAAACGGTAAACAATTATTTTGCTGTATATGCACAGTATTGTATTGCAAGTTTGTGGAAATAAACGGCAAACAATTAATTTGCTGAATATTTCCGCGTCGTATTGCACATTGGTAGAATTATGGGTAAATATCAAATTTTGCTAAATATTATGAAAGTCAGAGGTGCAAAACGTTATTAGGTTTTATATTTTGAGTATGGGACCGACTTTTTGAAAGTAAACTACCAAACTATAATCTTCTCTTAGATGTTGTGATGCTGAATAACGATCTACTACTACCTCGAAAATAAAAATCCAATACACGTAATTGCATCAGTTCGTCGTTTTGTTTCTTTCTTGCTACGTAAGTACTTTTTTTTTTATATAGCTGACGAAGTTCAGCCGATGATCGGACCGTTTTTGGATCATACGCAACTGCGGATCAAAAATTTTGTTGCAGACCTGAGAACTGCTCCACTCACACGTCCGCGGGACTATGGTCCCCAAGCGCAAATTATGTAAACCGTCCCGGGTACCATAGTACCCAAAGCGCTTCGCGTCTCCTTTGCCTAAAACGCGCGGTGTGATAAAAAAATCACGAAAAAAAAATATTTTCTCTAAATAAAGTGTCAGTTCTTTAGTGTTTGAAAAACGAACACTGACCATGGAAGTGAATGCATTAGGCATCTCGATAACGTATAGACATCATATCCGTGAATGCATATTTGTTTTCTTATAAATATTTTGTGTGGATATGATTTGGACGGAAATTAATAATTTTGTGATAATATATATAATATTTTATAATATTACTTACTTATTTAACAATATAAAAATTAATGAGCATTCTTTTTTAGATTAGTCATGTTAAATAAAAATGATTATAAAGATAAGGTATAGGTTGAGAACCTCAGTAAAATTATTACTTGCATTGCACTTTTCTTATATAAAATCCGGAAAAACTGTAGTCACAGTACACTCCAGTGCTATCTCTGACCACTAACAGTGCTTCAGTACCTCCTCATCAAAAAATCTCAAGACCAAGACTGCTGAAAAATGTTCGTAAGTTTTTATACTTTATTGCTATACTTTATTGGCCTTACAAATAAAAACTTATACCGAGGATAATCCTCGGAATAATTTATTCTGTGTTTTGTCTTGTTTTAGCACATGTCAGATGTAATATGTCAAAATAAGACAAAACACGGAATAACTATTCCGAGGTTATTCCGAGGTATAAGTTTTTTATTTGTAAGGCCGTTAATCTATTCTTTAAATGTCTATAAGTGGTTGATCATCTTCATGCTTCAACAAATTGAGCCGTTGGACCAGGCTGTATATGACGTGACCTCTCCAAGTGCTGTCTTCACGAGGGACCATCAAGCCCAGCAGTGGCATGCTGATTGACTGATGATGATGATATTTTTTTTTTATCTTATGAATTGAAGATGTGAATCTTCAACTCGTTTTCTTGTAACCACTCTTAATACTAATATGACATTTACTATTTTCAGGTCGGATAGCAAGCAAAACAAAAGGTCAGCCAAGAAGAGCTGTGAATCTGACCTTTTCTTTGATACCGACGACGAAGACATCAGGTACTTTTATTGCTATATTTACATATATCTAAATTTCAAGTGTTTAATGTGTACAATAATCGTGTATCCTTTTTCTATCTCCCTAGTCCAAAGAAGAGAAGCAAGGCGATAAAGTGCCTATCGAAGGCGAAGAGTGCAGAAGTGAAGAATACATCGTCGTCCAATACTTCTGAGTGGTTGTTCGACTCAGAGTCGGACAGCGAGGTTTCGCGGCCGCCAAACCTGCCAAACAAGACCACCAGTATCCTGACACGCCGAGTACCTGGTGGTGTAACGCGTCGGACTGCACAGCTCGACGGCGACTTGCTAGTGGAGCTACGCCTCTACAACCAGAAGGAGGTATCTAATCTCAGCGGCCTTGACCGGTGCGAGCGCGCTATCGTTTGGGTACGCTTGCAAGGCGAAGCAGAATCTCCAGAATTTTACGCATTAAAAAAATTTGTAAAATTAGCTAAGGCAAAGTTTACCACAGAGGGGATATTTTATAAAGATAAAGTTAAAAAATAGGTTCTCTTTTGTTTCTCTCTGCGTAAATTATGTTTTAGCTGGTTTACTTATTGTTTATCGTTAGCAAACTCAAAGATTAGGTACTTACATACTTAAGCCTTTATTACTTTAACTTTGAGAATTTGTACTGTCCAAATCATAATGTCGAGGTCTACTTTCTGTTCAGTTTGTGACGTATCCGTAAATAACAAAGTTTTCTCTGCACATTTGAAAAGTATTTTACATAAGAACAACAGTTCGGTCGTTGATAGTGAGGGGGTTGAAAAAGTTCATAGCGCTTTTCGTAATCGTATAACATCGTACCGTGTTCGATATGAAGATGAGGGTCATGATAGTGCGCGTGTTCGCCCGCCCGCCGAGTTTTTATGGCACTTGCGCTCTCGCGTACGCCTATTGCTCATAGCGAAAATTCAAGCTCACACTAATGTTAAAGCTAATTTTGAACTTTTCTGTGAATTCTTTCTGCTTAGTAAGTATGATTCGATTTCAATCAAGTCATTTGCAACGGAAAACTTCATCTTGCATCAAAACTTCAATTTTGAAGATATGTTTTCAAAAATTATTCACTTAATTTGTAAAAAAATTGAAGAATTTGAAGAAAGAGATAGTGGGTGGGCCTATTTACAAAGCCTATATCTAGAAGTAAATATAAACAAATATAACCCGTTAAGAGGCTCCAGTTTTATAGAATTACCAAAGTCCATAAAATGTAAACGAGCATGTATCAACATTCAAAATTCTGATAATTATTGTTTTTTATGGTGTGTCATGGCAGCACTATTTCCTATAAACAGAAACGCACATCGAACGTCAGCTTACCCACACTTTAAAAATGTACTCAATATCAAAAATATGATTTTTCCAGTTGGGTTTGCGGACATCAAAGTTTTTGAAAAGAATAATCCTCGCATAAGTATTAATATTTACGGCATTCAAAAGAATGGTAACATTGTTGGACCTTTATACAAAAGCGAGATTCGCAAAGATCATCACATTAATATGCTTTTCCTAGAAAACAGAAAACGCACCCATTACTGTCTTATTAAAGATTTATCTAAATTACTTCGTCTTCAATTAACTAAACATCATTCTAAAATATATTTATGCGAGGATTGTATGATATTCTTTGATAGTAATGATAAACTGAAAGCTCATGTTTGTGGTGGTGTATCGACAATATTACCCGGTGATGGAACACGAATTCAATTTAATCATTACGAGCGAATGCATGACATGCCCTTCGTCTTATACGCAGATTTTGAATCATTATTAAAACCAACTGAACTCGATTCTGGATCAGGCTGTACAAAGATATTGCAAAAACACGTACCATCAGCATTTGCTTATTACGTTGTGTGTTCTTATGATAAGTCGCGTAATAAATATGTATCTTATCGAGGTCCAGCCTGTGTAGAAAAGTTTTTAGAAAGTCTATTATTGGATATAACCGATATTTATAACGTTTTGCAGTCGCCAGTGGCTATTTGTTTAACAAATGAAGACAAAGCGAACTTTGCTCGGGCTACAAATTGTTTTCTTTGTGATAAAATATTGTTTGACGATAAAGTTAAAGATCATTGCCATCTTACAGGACGGTATCGTGGTGCAGCTCATTCTTATTGCAATATTAGATATCGTTTGCCTAAGTTTGTTCCTATATTTTTTCATAATTTAGCGGGTTATGACAGTCATCTTTTTATACGACAGTTGGGAAAACTATCAGGAAAAATACAAGTAATAGCAAAAAATAAGGAAAACTACATATCTTTTACAAATTTTTTTCAAATTAATGATAAAGATATCATACCTGTTCGATTTGTTGATTCTTTTAAATTTTTAGGCACAAGTCTAGAGAAACTTGTCGCAAACTTAAAAAATGACGACTTTAAACATCTGCGGCGTTATTTTCCTTCTCGTGAGCATTTTGCTTTAATAAAACGAAAAGGGGTGTATCCATATGAGTACATGACTACTTGGAGTTCATACGAAGAAAAAGTACTTCCGCCTCAGGAGTTCTTTTTCAGCAAATTACGCAATAGTAATATATCTAAAGTAGATTATGATCATGCAAAAAAAGTCTGGCAAACGTTTGAATTATCGAATCTCGGTGAATACACAGACTTGTATCTTAAGTCAGATGTTCTTTTATTAGCTGACGTTTTTGAAAGTTTTCGCCAGACATGTAAGATGAATTATAAATTAGATCCAGCCTTTTATGTTACAGCACCGAGTCTCAGTTTTGATGCCATGCTATTAAAAACAGATGTTAAATTAGAATTAATACACGACCTGGAAATAATAAGAATGATTCAAAAAGGTATTCGCGGTGGAATATGTTTATGTTCGACAAGGTATTCAAAAGCCAATAACAAGTATTTAAAAACTTACGATCCAAGAAAAAGTAATAACTTTCTAATTTATATCGATTGTAATAATCTCTATGGATATGCAATGTGTGCTTATTTGCCTCATTCCAATTTTAAGTTATTGAATGACTTGGAAATCGCTGGAATAGATTTTATAAATGTGCCAACTAACGGAGACACTGGTTATATACTAGAAGTAGATTTAGAATACCCCGAACATTTGCATAATGATCATAACGATTTTCCATTCTGTGCTCAAAAATTTACTCCGCCAGGTTCTAAAACTTCAAAATTGATTCCAAATTTATACGATAAATATTTCTATGTCATACATTTTGCTCATCTGCAAACATGTATAAAACATGGTTTGTTGTTAAAAAAAATACATAGAGTTATTCAATTTAACCAGAGTCCTTATTTAAAGCAGTATATTGACATGAATACTGAATTACGAAAAAAAGCTAAATCTACATTTGAACAAGATTTCTTCAAACTTCTTAACAACAGTATATTTGGCAAGACGTTAGAAGACACAGAAAAGAGGGTTAATGTGAAATTAGTCAATAAGTGGAATGATGATAGTAACAAAACAAAGAAAAGTTTCTGTGCAGAGCAAATGATAGCTCGACCAAATTTTCACAGTGTTACAATTTTCACTGAAAACTTGGTAGCCATTCAAATGAAGCCTGAAACAATCACTTTGGATAAACCTATATACATTGGTTTTTCCGTTTTGGAAATATCTAAGAGTCACATGTTTGATTTTCATTATTCTATTATGAAGCCTTTTTATAAGGAAAAGTTAAAACTTTGTTATACGGATACTGATAGTTTTTTGTATTCAATAGAAAGTAAAGATTTTTATGCTGATTTAAAATCAAATTTTCTTCCCTATTTCGACACTAGTAATTATTCTGTAAATAACGTATACGACATTCCTAGTTGGAACAAAAAGGTGCCAGGTCTCTTTAAAGATGAGCTAGGAGGAAGTTTGATTTCGAAGTTTGTAGGATTAAGGTCCAAGTTATACTGTATTAAAACGGCAGAAGATGAATTAAAAAAAGCAAAAGGCATACAGAAGCAAGTATTAAAAGATGTACAATATAAAGATTATTACAAGGTATTAAATGAAAATACATTTTTGAAGAAAAAAAATATCATATTTAAATCTCTTAAGCACGAAATATTTACTCAAGAACAAAACAAAATAGCTTTGTCGGGTAATGACGATAAACGTATCATATTAAAAAACAAAATTTCTACTTTATCATGGGATAGTTTAGTTTAATATCATTAGTTTTTCTTTAGAAGCACCGTATTGTATAGTTTATTATTATTTTAATGGTAATCATGAATCAAATTGTAAGTTGAGAAATATGTTACCCCATCATCTATTTATTTATTATATGGCTTAAGTAATGAATAAGATAGAATAAAAACATACATGAAATTGTATAGTATGTACCGACACGGCACTTTATATTGTAAAGTTATTTAATTTTAATATTGTTATCCATCAGTTATTTGTTTAATAGTATTATACATTGTTTTTAATGGTAAATAGGTAAATTAATTACCTAGTTTTAATCAAATACTTAATGTTGTATTGTAACGATGAAAATATATAACGTTATAAACCAGCTACCATGTTTTTTTTTATTTCATAATCCATAAAATATAAAACTATTAATAAAATAGCACACGCAATGAACAATTCGAAACTGGTTGGGACATGTTATTGCTGATTTAGGTATTCCAACTTATAGTTCATTAGTAATTTGTCCAATTGCGATTCCGTGCGAATGCTTTGTTGTTATGTCAGCATTATATTTACACTATAAATAGCTATTAAAGTTGAATGTTTTTAAAATTTGTTTCACACATAATTAATCAAGTGACAACTACGGTCACCCAAATACATCATGGTAAGTCGTATAAATTATTTTTCTTCAAACTCTTTTCTTGTGTAGTGGTTAGATCACTAGTTAATGTTTATTTGTATATTTGAATTAGTTGGAAGATAATGTTGTTGTTAAAAACTTATGGTTGTGATGCTGTTATTGTGATTCTCATATTCTATCGGTTCCGTATAAGATAGTCAGCCTCCTTGTGGATCCTAGATATACTCTTCTACCTCCACCACTATATCAATCATTTCTTCGATGTGAAATTATTTTTGTTGCATAATAAATTTAATTTCAGAATAGCCAAGAAATCTCGCAGTCGCTACTCATAAGCAAGGAGGCGACAGAAGATTATCCTCCTTGCTTTGAGCAAAATGCGCAAGATATGTTGGAGGGCTTCTCTGAAGAATTTCCACATTGGAATGCTAAAGATTCACCGCTGCATGCCAAGGTGGTTAAAAGTCTTTTTAATAAAAAGAAGCCCATGAAGAGGAGAAGCAAGTTACTGCAGAATACGAAGGGGAACGAACCTTCTTATTTAATTAAAACAATGCCTACTAAAGGGCGGCGATTAATTAAATTAGAAATATTAGATCTGGAATCAACCAGCAATGATCCATTAATAAAAACACAATATGTGGTAACCGAGCATATTGATCCAATAATGGATCAAGCAGAAAATATTATAACTAATATCTCTAAGAAAATATGTGGTTACAGTTATAGTTTTTAAATAACTATTGCTGACCTATAACATTTGTAGATGTATATTAAAATTCTCTAATGTGCTAGATGCGTACCTACTATCTTTAGTTACGTGTACACTCACGGAGATACATTATTTCGACAACATTATTCTTCTGAAAAATTATAGTAATGCTTATAAATTTTACTAACTAAGACTTATGTTATTTTAAATAGTTATGTTAGTTTAAGTCTTGTATTGTTTTCAATAAATATTATTTAAAAATAAAAAGACTTGTATGAAAATATTTGTTTTTATTTTAACACCTCTATAATATAATCAAATATTTTGAAAAACATTCATTCAGAATTACCTCTATAAATAAATCTAAGATAAAATTTATTAGAATTCAAATACATAGTTTAAAATAATGGTAATAAAATTAAAAATATAGTTTTATTTATTAAAGAACGCAGTCTATTACTTTGTTAAAGTAGGGATGCAAGTAATTAAACAATGTTTATTTTTAAGCATCGATTCCTTACTCATATCATTTTTTATTGCACGATTCGAGAGGGGTGAGAGCTCTTTCTTCTCTCTCAGTGCACTTACAAAAGTAAATATACTGCTAGTTCTCTTATTATTACGAACGCAAAGTGTTATATCCATTTTGTTAAAAGCCACGAATCAAAGCGGACAAGTTGCTATGAAGTTCCTCAAACAAAAGGAAACGTTAAAATTAGATTATAATATCTGTCCTGCATCATTATGTGAAGCAAAGGGACATGGCAACTTATTGCCGAGCACTATACGATGTATTGTTTGTGGACCATCAAATTGCGGCAAGACAAACTTAGTAATAGGTTTGTTATTACATGAGAATGGTGCACGTTTTCGTAACTTATATGTATATTCTAAATCATTATACCAACCAAAATATGTGTTCTTAGAAAAAGTATTAGATTTAGTTGCAGACATATCTTATAGTAAATATAACCATAATAGTGATATCATAAGCCCACACGAAGCTTTGCCAAACTCCATTATAATATTCGACGACGTAGCTTGTGAAAACCAAAATAGCATTCGGGATTATTTTGCTATGGGTCGACATAAGAATATTGATTGTTTTTACATTAACCAAACATACAGTAAAGTACCTAAACAGCTTATAAGGGACAATTCTAACCTCATTATTTTATTTAAACAAGACGATGTAAATTTAAAACACGTTTACGATGAGCATGTAGGTTCAGATATGTCGTGGTCTCAGTTCCGTGAAATGTGCTCAACTATTTGGAATAAACCATTTAATTATGTTGTGATCAATAAAGACTGCGAAAGAAATAAAGGATGTTATAGGATGGCATTCGATACTTTTGTAGTAGTAGATTAATATACATAAGTTATTGTTTCATCAATACACAATCACTATTACTCTGGATTTTGCATTGAACGGAATCCTTGTCAAAATGGAAAAGCAACTTAAAAAACAAATTGTAAAAGCTGCAGCTGCTGTAAAAAGAAAGGTTGAAATGATAAAGGATATGAAAAATACAAATGATGCCACTCTGGAATCCATATTCAAACCTATAACTGATCCACTGAAACAAATAGCCATTAAGAACAATGAAATTTCTCATGAAGATGAGGATGAGTTTGAACATTATACAATAAAAAAAAATAAACATAATGACAGTGAGGCAACAAATTTTTCTGATGACGATTTTAATGAAGAAGAGGAACAACAGTTCTATAAAAAATTTAATTCCGAAAAAACCCTTGTCGTATCACCTTCTGACAACAATAATATGAGTGATGCTTCCTTTAAATCTTTTCAATCATCACCAAATGTTTCACTTAATAGTTTATCGTGGTGTGCTTCGCCCGACGCAAATATCCCTTTTGGAATAAAAAATGAACGAGGAAAACTTATGCTCGGCCAAACACGTGTTTTCGACGACGGAAAAATTATAAAAATTGGAAATCGAAGTTTAAACAAAACTCTTGGATTAAAAGAATTACTATTTGAAAAGACACCAAATTTGGATGTTATTACAGATGAAGATTTGCAAAATTATAAAGAGCTTCTAATAGAAACTAATGCACATAGGCGTAATTGTGATCCACGCAAGCCAATTAATAGTAACAAAGGGTTTAAGTACATGCATATTATTAAACCACTGTTTAAGTTCTCTAGAAATAAGTATGACAGCACAGAAAGTCTTACGGTAGGAAAAGGAATAAATCTTTTAAAAAGTGTAAAGAAAGATATAGATTACGTTTATTGGGATGATCCAAATGAATTAGTAGATCGATTGAAATTACTGTTTGCATCTCGTGATGCTGGCAATACCGGCTTAGATAATGAAATTATTGCGATTATAGAAGAGCTGTACGAAGCAGGCATCATTAAAAAAACCAAATATAAGGAACCGAATTTTAAAAAACTGATCAGTAGTTATACAGCAAACACCGCATAGATACGGAAATGAATGTAGATAAATTTGGTCATCACGTTCATAAACGTTTACGATTAGAGGAATATATTGGAAATCTCAACGATACATTAGTGAAGTCAGAAACAGGTGAATATGATTTAAAATCATCAAGATTAAAAGGACTTATATCGCCAGGCAATGATGACGAAGCCGCAAATAAAGCTTACGTGGATGAAAAGACACACGAACTAAGAACTTATATTTTAAGTGATGTAAATATTCATTTAAATGATTTTGAAAGTTCAATACTTAATAAGCTAACCACCTTGTTTTACACAAGGACAGAAATTGATCACATGCTTCAAGAGAAACCAGATAATAATGAGCAAACAAGACATAGTGAATGAGCTTCACAAAGCAGCAAGAAGGAATTTTTCCCGGCGATGTACGATCATAAAAGGAATAGATGATTTATGGCAAGCCGACCTCATAGATTTGCAAAAATATTCACAGTTTAATAAAGGGTATAAATACATTCTTATCGTAATTGACACTTTATCAAAATATGTATGGATCAGATCTTTAAAATCAAAAGCGAAAAATTATGTTACAGATGCAATGCAAAGTATTTTAACTACATCATTACGAAAACCTAAAAATTTACAAACTGATTTAGGCACAGAATTCTACAATGATAATTTTAAACAATTAATGAAAAAGTATAATATTAATCATTATTCAACATATTCTATTAAAAAAGCATCTATAGTAGAAAGAGTTATAAGAACAATTAAATCTCACCTTTACAAACTATTTAGTTTGAACGGAAATTACCAATGGTATAAAAATATTTTAAAGGACGTTGTAGAACACTACAATAACACTTTGCATAGAATAACAAAATTTAAGCCTGTGGAAGTTAACAAAGTAAATGAGCTTATAGTCAAAGGTTATATTATGAATTCTCAAAAGAATAAAACAAGTCGGGGATATACATTTCGTGTTGGTGACTATGTTCGCATAAGTAGATATAAAGCAGATTTTTACAAAGGCTATACGCCAAACTGGTCCACCGAAATATTTCGTATAGTAAAAGTTAATCACACTAACCCAACAACTTATCAAATAGAGGACAGACGCAATCAAAGAATCCTCGGCTCATTTTATGCATACGAGTTACAAAAAACTAAGTTTCCAGACCTATACCTCATTGAAAAGGTTATAAAAAGAAAAGGAAACAAATTGTTTGTAAAATGGTTAGGATTAAGTAATAGCGAAAATAGTTGGGTTGATAAGAATAAATTGGTTTTATGATATAAAATAGCTCAAGATATCTTTATTGATTCACTTTTTGTTTATCAATGAAGAAAGGAAGTGGTATCATAAACACCTTAATAAATAAGATTCCGTTTGAGTTACATTTACCGGGCTACCAATATTGCGGCCCCGGCACAAAGCTTCAGAAACGATTACTTAAGGGTCAGCGAGGAATTAATAAATTGGATAACGCTTGTATGCACCACGATATTGCTTACATAAACAACGACGCTAACGTAAGGCACAAAGCTGATCTAGATCTATTAAATATGGCTCAAAGAAGATTGAAATCAAAAGACGCTGGAAAGAAAGAAAAAATTGCTTCATGGATAGTAAAAAATGCTATGAAGGCCAAATTAAGAGCTGGTGCAGGTGCTCGGTCGTTTATGACAGCTGTGAAAAAACTCAAATCTAAATTAAAAAAAATAAAATCTAAAGACACAAATTCTACTATTAAATCTGCGCTCGCCGCTGCAAAAAAACTATTTAGAAATCAAAATAAAATTAGTTTACCTCGTTGTATTCCTATTCCAAAATGTGGAGGACTGTTACCGTTAATTCCTATTTTCGCGGGATTATCAGCTTTAGGTTCACTGGCTGGTGGAGCAGCTGGCATAGCAAAAGCGGTTAATGATTCAAAAGCAGCTCAAAAAGCTCTTCAAGAATCGGAACGACATAATAAGATGATGGAGGCGGTTGCTCTCGGAAAAGGATTATATATTAGACCTTATAAAAAGGGTGCAGGTCTATATTTGAAACCCTCAAAAAACTAATAAAGCGGCTACCTAGGCGGGCATTAACTAATTGGGATATATTAGAACATGCTAGTGATATTCCATTTTTTCGTGGTGTTTTCATGAGGGATACGTTGCCCTCAAAACCTAGGAAGATAGAATGCGGTATTATAAATTTAGATACTTCAAATAACATTGGAACACATTGGGTAGCCTACGTGAAAGAAAATAAGTATGCTGAATATTTTGATAGTTTTGGTAATCTGAAACCTCCGTTAGAACTACTTGATTACTTAAGAAATGTTTCTTTAAATTATAACTATGAGCAATATCAAACATTTGACTCTGTTAATTGCGGCCACCTTTGTATAAAATTTTTAAAGGAGTATTGGAAAACACATTTATATAAAGCTTGAAATAAAATTCTTTATCAGTAGTAAAATGTCTTTCACTGTGTCTATAACTGGAAAAGGATCCTCTCTGATAACAAACTACTCACCTACTTTGGAATTAAGTGGATACTATGAGTGTGGATTGTTGTATTTTTCAACATTTAATTCTATACCCAACATAGATAAAAGAAATAATAAATTCTACTATGACGATAACGAAGTAATCGAAATACCTGAAGGAGCTTATGAACTTCAAGATATCTGTGATTATTTAAAGACATACATTAGAAATGCAATGTTAAAATTAACTTGTAATAATAATACCTTAAAAACTACAATTTTTTGTACTAAAGATGTTCATTTTAACAAAAGTGACTCACTTGGAAGGATTTTAGGTTTTGGTGGAGAAACAATAAAGGCATTAAAAAGGACCGAATCTCTGTATCCTGTCAGTATATTGCCAACAACCATTGTGCGCATCGAATGCGACGTAGTTAGTGGGTCATTCGTGAACGGATCTGCAAGTCATATTATTCACGAGTTTGTTCCTAACGTACCACCTGGTTATCGGATCATTGAAGTGCCGAAAAATCTAATATATTTTCCTGTAAATAAAAGTTCTATAAGTGCAATAACTATACAATTATTAGACGCCGAGAATAAACAAATCAATTTACGAGACGAAGAAGTACAACTGTATCTACATTTTCGTAAAAATGATAAATTTCAATAAAAATCATGACACAGCTTGCATTCAAGTTAGTACTAGAAGATCACCTCATAAAAGCACACCGTTTCACATAAAAAAGAAGCTCACCAAAAACAATAAGGAATTTTTGAAGTTCATTGGTTTGTTAAAATGAATATTTTAAATATATCTCAATCAACATCATACGACAATAGTATTGAAAGTTTCGAATATCATTCTTATAAACCGTACGTAACAAGTTTCAACAAGAATGATGAAATAAGAATACCTATTAATCAACAAGATCTATGTCTGTTACCCTCACTCAGCACTTTGTATATTGAGGGTAAAGCCAATGTTTATAATAGTTCGACTAAAGAAAAAATATCAAATGTGTATTTTATCAACAATCCAATACTATATTTATTTCAAGATATTCGATATGAGTTAAACGGAATAGAAATAGACAAAATAAAAAATGCTGGCATAACTACAACAATAAAATCGTACCTCTCGTTAAATGATAATGAATCTAAATGCTCACGTGTATGGGGATGGTCAACTTCTGGTACAAACAATCTTAACGGAGGAATTTTTTCGGCTTCTGTGCCGTTGAAGAAAATTTTAGGTTTTGCAGAAGATTATGAAAAAGTTATAATTAACTCCAAACATGAATTGGTGCTATTAAGAAGCAATACGAATCTCAATGCTTTGAAATTAAATGTCGGAGAGGTGGTCGAAGATATAACTATTAGCAAAGTTGTTTGGCGAGTTCCGCACGTTAAAGTATCAGATCGTGAAAGAATCAATTTGTTGAAACATCTAGAAAAGGACAGGCCTATTACACTAGCATTTCGAAATTGGGATTTGTATGAATATCCATTATTACCGAAGACACGTAAACACACTTGGTCTATCAAAACTTCGTCACAGATAGAGAAACCAAGATTCGTTATAATAGCCTTGCAAACCAATCGCAAACACAATGCGGAAATGTCAATGGCAGAGTTCGATCACTGCAATGTACGAGATGTAAAAGTATATTTAAATTCATCGTATTACCCTTATGAAGGATTGAATGTCAGTTTCTCAGAGGATAAATTTAATTTATTATACGAACAATATGCAAGATTCCAACAGTCTTATCATGGACGGCGACCAGAGCCGTTGATGAGCTTGAAGGAATTCAGAGACGTTGCCCCATTATTTGTTATTGATTGTTCTCACCAACAAGAAATGATAAAGGGATCAATCGATGTCAGAGTGGAGATTGAAACAGACCAAGAAATCCCGGATCAGACAGCAGCATATTGCTTGATTTTAAATGACTGCATTTTTGAGTACAAACCTCTGAGCAATATTGTGAAGAAAATATCTTAACTAAATAAAGTGCAATCAAAAGGTATTTGAAAGAACAAACTTCAACTTTATGTTAAACAGTGGAATACAACGAAACAATGAGTGCTGATAAGAGTTCGATACTTTTTGTTGATGTTCAAGGATTCAAAGACTGCAAAAATAATTTTATTATTAAGGAATTTGCGTTAGCCACAAAAGAGTTTACGCAAGTCTTTTTAATAAAACCTCCATATTCGTATCTAAAATTATCTGCCGAAGAAAAAAGAGCAGTCAATTGGATTGAACGCAACAGAGGAATATACTGGAGTCAAGGCAATATAGATTTCAGAGAATTTAAGAGATTAATTATTCCAATTTTAAAGGACCAAACCATAATAATGAAAGGTGTTGAAAAGCAAAAATGGATTAAAGATTTGTGTTCTGACTGCTTTTTGATAAATGTTGAAGGCAAAGGTTGTCCTAATTTTGCAACATTGCGCAATAGTTATGCTAAAGGTGGAGCTAACTTCAATTGTATAACTCATAAAAAAGAGTGCGCTCTAAGGAATGTTTTATTCATAAAAAAGTGGTACTTAAGCACATGTAATTTATGACTTCAGTAAATTGTACTTGAATGAAAATTTGTATTTAAAGTATTGTTCTAGTTTAGCTATGATGATATTTGTTACTTGCTTTATAATAAAAAAATATTTTTAACAAAAATTTCTGCGTTTTATTAATGAAAACAAATATGGTGATTCAATATACTCGCATAACTCTTTATTTATCAAAAATTACAATTTAATGGTATGAATAATTTAACCCTGTATAATGTATATTGGGCAATCTCAAACTGTTTTCATCAAATCACCGTAAACGAACGCAGTGAGATTTGCGGAGCGTAGCGGAGCTAGAGCGCAGCGAAGCGTAGCTCAAATCTCACTGCGTTCGTTTGCGGTGTTTTGATGAAAACTGTTTTAGAATGCCCAATATACACCTACTATTATTCTTCTTTTTAGAGCGGCAGCTATGTTGAATTTATGTCAATGTTGCTAGGTTCATAGTGCTTTACTCATCAGGGCCTTTCATTTGATACCCATATTGCTGGGTTTGAAAACAAACTTTTATCCTTTTTTTTGAGCGGCGGTCATGTTGAATTTAGGTCGATTTTCCTAGGTACCTAATGCTCTACTCTTTAAGGCTTTTCATTTGATACCCATATTGCTGGGTTTGGAAACGAATTTTTATCCGTTTTATTTGAGCGGCGGCCATGTTGAATTCAGGGCGATTTTCGTATGTTCATAGTGCTCTACTCATCAAGGCCTTTCATTTGATATGCATATTGCTGTGTTTGGAAACGAACTTTATCGGCAGTCATGTCAAATTAAGTCAACGTGGCTAAGTTCAATGTGTTCTACTCTTTAGGTTCTTCGTTCGATATCCATGTTCCTTGGGTGGATCCAAAAAAATGTGATCCGTCATTTTAGACATTAGGATCAAGAGTCCCGTCCCGTCCCTCTACGCGTAACCCAGAACATTGCAGTCAGATATTTTTTTTATAATCAATATTAATCTATTACTTTTAATAGTTTTAAATGGATGAAAGAGTTTGATTCCTTAGTCCTAATGTAAAAACATATAACACCTTACAAAATACCTTGAAAAGAGTATCTTCATTTTTCAACATTTCAAATATTTCAAAAATTGTACTGATTTTGTGAAAATTAGTCAAGAATTAAACCAATCTACAAATTTTATGGTCACTCGATAAGTATTATCATAAAAAATGCTTTATACATTGGTTGTATGGCTTGATCTTTTTGCCTTACCACCATGGTACGACATAAGAAAAAGACAATTTGGTTGGCGAAATCCAGATGGGCATAGCCATTAACAGAAAATATTAAATTTTATTTGTACTATTACACTTCATTCCTGTTTTTCAATTTTCGAAATCCAATTACTTAAGATCAGGCTGTATGGCGTAGTTTCATTGCCTTTCCTTCGTGGAAGAAAATACCTTCTCTCTGTACTATGTGACAGACTTTTCAAAATAATTTCACGTGCGCCATGTTGTTTTTCTACCTAAAGCCAATTCGAAAATTTTATATGGTATTTTTTCACTGAAAATAAAAAGTGAATTTAAACAAACGAAATTATGCCTAAATGTTCTTCCGGACAATTCTAAGCATTGGCATTGTGGTGTAAGCCATATCAAATTCTGTCCAGTAGTTTCGGAGATCTTTCCGGACAAACAGACAAACAAACAAACAAACAAACCAACAAACAAACAATTTTTTCAAAAACTATTCTATCGTGTTCTGCTAATGATTTTAAGGCGACCTGTGTATTTTTTTTCTTAATATTTCGCAATTACAGATTTTTGTACCCCTACGATTTTATTATATATATATAGAGATAATTTTTACATTGTTTACAAAATATTATTAAATATTTTTCTATAAAAATTGATCTTAAATAATATTAAGCAAAGTAATTCATATAAGCCACTAGCGACAGAAACGAATCAGACTTGCTTGTCCTACCCCTAGAGTGTAATTCAAACCCGCGTAGGCGCGGAGGGGCGATACGGCCCGCGAAGAGCAGGTTTGACGCTCGCCGCCGCGGCTGAGGCTGGCCAGCAAGCCGAGGCTGCGGTGGTGAGCGAAAACCATCTGCGACGATGAGCTCGCGTGGGATCGCCGGAGCCCCACAGTGTGCAGCGCCGGAGCCTTTACAGAAAACATGCGCTGCATGTTTGCTTGCATGGTGCATGCTTGCTTGCATGCTGCATGTTTGCTTACATGCTGTTTGCTTGCACGCTGCATCCTTGATTGTACTTTGCATGTTTGCTTGCACGCTGCATCCTTGATTGTACTTTGCATGATGCTACGTGCTTTCTTGGATGTTGTATGCCTGCTTGCATGCTACATGCTTGCCTGCATGCTGCATGTTTGCTTACATGGTGTTTGCTTACTTGCATGCTGCATGATTGCCTGTATGCTGTATAGGTATTTGCTTTCATGGTGTTTGCTTGCTTGCATGCAGGTTAATAAATGCATTGCAAACAAATAGGCGTTACTTAAAATGTTTTTCATATCATCTGGTATTATGCCAAAAAACTATTATATCAAATATTTATTATATTAAGTCAGTTATTATATGAAATGAAATTATATTATTTCAATGTTAGATCACCAGTGTTTATATCAAACATTACACACCCAAAAACTATATTCAACCATACGATTTTTCAATAAAACAAAGACGCAATTTGTATAAAACATTAAGCAAATCATAAAATCTCTAAATCCAAGTACTCGTAACACGGTCTACTGTCGCGCAACTATAAAATGGTTGCACTTCGAAACCGGTCCAGAATTTCCACCGAACGCTGTATAACTCTGGACGCTTTCCCGGCACGTCTCTCCGTGTGGGCTCTTTATTAAATTGCTCCCCCAAAGCCGTCAGGAGCTCGCAGGCGTCTAAACACCTGATTCCCCTTAAAAATTCAACACAGTTCAGATTTCTGATCCAATTACACCGAGCCGAGCAGCGTCGATTATTGGGGCTTTGAACGTGCTAACCGGACTTAATGTAATCCCTTCCTTAATGCCATTTCCTGTAACCGAGGTTGTTAAAGTCAATATGTGAATAACTGAAATAGGTGTAATAAATTCATTTAGAACAAAGTAAATTATAGTAAATAATTTCATTTGTTTGCGTAAGCGTGATACCTACACAAAGTTGTTTCAGTAATTTAAGAATCATGGATGTTTAGCTAATATTATAACATTAACATGTTTTGCGTTAAGAAATTCTTTAACACCTTGAAAATTAAATTTGCACAACCGTTTATGTAATGGACTATATACTAAAGTAAATAAAAAAACAGTTTAACAATACAGTTATCAACCTTAGAACGTAAATACCTAAACTTAATATTAGTAAAACAACGTATATATCTTTAAATATATTACTAGTATTTTAGAAAGAGCTATTACACACAAACAAATTTAAAATTCTGTGAAAAACGGCGTAATGTATCAAGAAAAGTTAAACAAACATTGAAAGAGACAAAGCGAGCTAAATGTGATTGCAAAGTTTATAATAAGGTTTGATATGATTTATCATCACAGCAAATATACGTCCCCGCCGAGGGGCTCGAGCCTATCCCAAGTTAGGATGTTAAGACCTTAGCCAATCGTGCTGGCCCAGTGCGGATTGGTCGACTTCACATACACCTCTGAATTTCTTCGTAAATGTATGCAGGTTGTCTCACGATGTTTTCACCATGGGAGCGTCAGATAAATGTACATATGAAATTCGAAAATCTAAAAAACACGTTGGTACATGGCAGGATCGAACCCCGGACCACCCGATAAAAAGGCCAGTGTCGCGTCTACAGCGACCAGCACTCTTGATATGATTAAAATTAAACAAATCGATGGAATGAATATATGGGTAAAAAATGCATTCAGATCGCCTAAGATAGATTTGCTTAAAAAACTTAATTCTTAATAAGACAATTGAATAAATTGGTGTCGAGCTACAGCTCACCCAACCAGTTAATGTGAAAATGATTAGAAATAAGCTTCAGCCATCACAACAGTAATACGGCCTCGTAATGTCTGAACGAATAGTGTGGAAGATAAGCTGACACCGTTCAGAGTATACGACAGGTCGTGTACCAGGAATTTCGTGAGGGGACTTGCAATCTGCTGAGAGCCCTGACAGGCCGCGGCGAGCTCGGTCACGTCTCTAATGTATTAGAATGCTACTTACAAATATTAGAATCGAAGAGTCCTTAACGAAATGTATTTTCGTCGTCTTTTCATCCTAGTTTGTGACTTTTATTCATTTTCGTTCTGCGATTTGTATTTTTCGTTTGTTTGTATTATAAGTAATTGGTTTTTCTTCGAAAACGTTGGCATAGCCCGAAGTTGATGCACTATTTGCTAATCGCTAAGCGGTTAAGAAAATATAGAGAAAAGTAGAATAGCTTTCGTAAAAGTTCTGTGAAAAATGTTATTTATTTATTTAATTTTTTATGCACCAATATAAAGAGCAAACAAAGATAAAGTAATAGATTCAGTCAAACTGGTTATGTATTAATGTACTGCAATAAAAAAAAATCTATATAAGTCACTTAGAAGAACCCAATATTATAATTTGTAATTTTCTCCAATCCGATGCTACCAGTCATGTCCAGTCATCTCCAAGTATCGCCATATATCCTAGCCTAAGCCTCAACCTGACCCTTCATCATTTATTCATCTAAACATATAACGGGCTCCAAAAAACTTAATTAAAGCACAAATTTCGTCCCGAAATAAGAGCACACAGCATGTTTATTTTTAGAAACGTACGCATCGCCCTCGTCAGGGCACATACAGGAGTATGCGTCTAATATGAAAATGGAATGTGAAATTTCGCGCTCAGCCCGCGCGGGGCGAAAGGGTCCCCGCTCGGCCATTACTGTGGCGCCTCCGCGCACTTGCCTCACTTTGTTTTGTATTTTAAACGGAATACGTATATTAAATTCTGTATTACGCACTCGGGATACTGGATAAAGCTTTCGGTGCAAAATCGCCGGTGGACGTTATTTGGGTGATCAAACGGACATTACCGTTTTTATGTTATCACTAGCTGATCTCGCCCGCGAATTTCGCTTTCGTTTCGCTTTAATAATGCTCAACTCTATGTTTTCGTTAATTTTCGGCATTTCTCGGTATCCTGTGGAAATTTTGAATAATCGTTTCTTAGTTGGCGACTACATAAAACAATGAACCTCTGTAGTCTGTACCGAATTCCAAGCTCCTAGCTTCAGTACTTGGGGCTCTATATAGATACCTCAGTCAGTAACCGAAACGTTTAATAAAAACACAGAAAGTAATAGATTTATATGCTGTTTATTCATTCAATTTTGAATAATATTAAACTGAGCAAAAAACTATCGAAACCTGGTTCAAACCTAGCCTAGCATAGTCCTGGTTTAAATCTGGTGAGCTTTTGTCTTAATATACATAGATAGAGACGGCGTCAGGTTTAAGTCAAGATTGACATTGGACCGTATTTTATAATAAGACGTGACCGTCTTATTGTGTCCAATATTATATTTCATGTCCAATATTTGAGTGTCTAAATATATGGTAAAGAAAAATGTTCCCTTATATGCGTTCAGAAACCTGTAATGATCAGCATTACAGCAATCAATTCAACTGTGACAGTTTTCTGATCTTTGGAAGTAGGCAACAGCAGTAATGTTCTAGTGATATCGCATTTTTTTTATATTTATTTAATAATTTATTGTACACTAAAAATATAGACTTGTGAACCAATGGCGTAGCTTCTTTGACGTTCAAAAGTGATTGTAAAATCCCAATTGAATAAAGGATATTGAATTTGAATTTGAATATATGTAGAAATATTACTAAGTGAAGACAGTACAAATGGTGAGTTTATTTCACATAATTTAATAAAGCAATGCATTCAAAATTGGAACGCCTTCTAAAACCAATACGATTTAAATAGGTCCCAATTTCAGTGTCAATTGGTGAAAGAAATATTTAATCGATTGGTTATTATTAACACATCTAAGTATTCCATAGCTACTCCAACAAATGAAAGCGTATGCGACACGCGAGAAAGATGACGCATTTTCAACGTGATTTTTCAAGGCTTACACGGCGACCGTGAGCCGTGAAAGCAACACGGCGTAATGGGGTAATGGACAAGCGTGCGCCTCTCCACAGTGCCGGCGGATTACACGACTCATTTCGTTTTATGTCACGTTGCCTTAGCCAATGGAGGTTTCTTTTTAATTCAGTTCAATGAGTTTCTGCAAACCGTATATTGAATTTAGATGTGAAAACTGGCGTGTTTGGCCCTAGGTTGTATCACTTGAGTCGAGCCTAAAAAATCAAAAGTAGGCAAAACTAGTGTCCAAACCCTATTACTTAGTGAAGTCTAGGCGGTCCAGGGTAGAGATCTCGATGGAAGGGACACACAGACAAACAGACTTGACGGAGAGATCAGTTTGAATCACGTTAAATATTAATTCGGCGTGTGTTTTGTCATGTTGATAGTTTATTTGATTACATGCAAACACTTTTATGCAACAAACAAACAGCACCCTTGTTGTAAATTTCTGTAGTAATACATGATATGACATGTAAGATTCTCAAATATGAAACCTCCACGGGGACCATATTTACGTAAATATGTTACAGTACTCAGTAACTTCATTGTCTATCCTTCAATCTACTGTTTTGCGTTATATAAAGGGTGTCCCAAAAAGGACGCAAGATTTCAATTTGCTGCCATTTTTGTATTTTAGTGCTGGCAACCCTAAAAAAACTATTTGACAGCTGAATTAGGGTTTGTAAAAATGACGGGTTGTACGAAAGATCAACGCCTTTTTATTATAGAATAATATTTCAAAAGTAATGAAAGCTTGGCGTTTATCTTTAGCAAAAATCATCTTAAGCGACGAAGCACATTTTCATCTCGATGACTTTGTTAATCGTCAGAATTGCCGCATTTGGGCCTCAGAGAATCCACATGTGATTGTTCAAAAACAAATGCATCCACAACGGGTCACTGTGTGGTGCGGATTTTGGGCTGGAGGCATTATTGGACCATTTTTTTTTTCAAAATGAGGCCGGTCAAGCAGTTACTGTTAATGAAGCTCGATATCGCGACATGATAACAAGGTTTTTTCTAGCCGAACTAGAGGATATCGATGTGGAAGCAATGTGGTTTCAACGAGACGGGGCCACTTGCCACACAGCCAGAGAAACGATGCAATTACTGCATGAAACATTTCCTAGTCGTGTGATCTTTCGATTCGGTGATCAGAATTGGCCCCCTAGATCTTGCGATTTAACGCCTTTAGACTTTTTTATGGGGTTATTTAAAGTCTATGCCAATAAGCCCACAACCACTCATGCTTTAAAAGAGGAAATTCGACGCTGCATTGCAGAAATTCAGCCGCATCTATGCAAAATAGTCATAGCAAATTTTGACAAGAGTGCGCATGTGCCAGCAAAGCCTAGGAGGACATTTGCCTGACGTATTATTCCCCAAATAACCCTATTTTATGTATTTTAAGATTTTATATACAAATATATTATAACGAAAAAAAAAGTGTTTTTCATCAATTTCAAATCTTGCGTCCTTTTTGGGACATCCAATATAAGAACGAGTTACCAGCGTAGACGAATCCGGTACTTAGTCCGGGTATCCTAACCTAATTGTCTGTTATGTTATTGAAGTTGTATGGGAATTGCTTGAATTTTCTGGTGACTGAGCGAGGGTTTAATGGACTCTGAATAAAACTAAAACCGAATTAAATATTTGAAAAAATCTTTAATTAATATAAGTCAAACTAAATATAATGTAATGGTTATTAGTTTTATTATTCCCCAGCTGCCCACCCCGGCGTCGTACGGGTATACCTACTAAAAACCCTTTGACATCATAACAATGTAAGAAACCATAGATTTGGAATAACCTTAACGTAAATTTCGTCACTTTTTGAAAATTTAAAATTAATAATTTTTATATTTATTGTACCTATAGTTTTTTTAAATTTTCTTTTACACAAACCTTTTCCAGACAATAAAGAATACAACAAAATAAGAATTAACCAATTTGGTGCAGTCGTTTTAAAATGTTCGCGTACATAATATTTTTACCATTCATTTTTATTTATATAGAATCTTAATGCGTAAGCATTCAACTTCATCTATACTAATATTATAAATAGGAAAGATTTGATTGTTTGTTTGTATTGAATAGGCTTCGAAACTACTGAACCAATTTTGATGAAAGTTGGTACAGGGATAGTTCGAGACTAGGGAAAGGACATAGGGTAATTTTCCTACGGGAAAAAAATCCTACGAGAAAAAATAACGCGGGCGAAGTTGCGAGCGGAAAGCTAGTAGAAGATAAATCTGTCGGAAGTTTCTTCAATAATACGTGTAGGTTTTAAGATTAAGATGGTCTGTCCACGAACCTGAAAAAAAGACGGACGTAGTGTTGCATTAAACAAATGTGAAGCATGCAAGGTCCTACAATTTCATTTGTTTGTATAAGACCTATACACTCACACAGATGCACCATGTAAGACAAATCGCCGTCATTTCTCGACACGCAAGTAAGAGTAAGACACGCGCACACACAAATGTGCTTTCCTTTGCATGCTTCGCTCTTGATTCAACAACATTTTCAGTAATTCATTCATTCATAGCATTTAGTTGCGGCCGAACTCACGCCGAGGCGCCCCGAAACGACGAAGAGACAGACGCTGGAAATGGTCAATAATTCGACACTTTTATTACATCGACAACGACATTAAATTCCTTACGACGACGGCCACTGCTAATAAAATATAGAAATCGGAACAATTGGCAGTAATAAACCCGGCAAGTCGTTATAATATACGATTCCAGTTTGTGTTCTGGCGTAATTGTACATAAAATTTGTTGGTTCGACAAAAAAGGTGATGTGCAATAACTTTTTATAGCCAGCTAGCTTTTGCCCGCGGCTTCGTCCGCGTAGAATAAGTTATTTGGGTAGCTTATTTTTTATCCAACCTGCGCGTATCCTTCCCCACAAGTCGAACTACGAGTATCTCCATACGAAATGTCATCTAAATCGGTTCAGCGAATTTCAACCCCCCTTTTCACCCTCTTGAAGGATGATTTCTGCGATAAGAACTGTCCCATGTCCTTTTCCGGGACTCAAAGAGTCTCTTTATCAAACGTCATCTAAATCGCTTCTGCGGCTTAAGCGTGAAGAGGTAACAGACAGACAGACACATATTCGCATTAACAATATTCGTATCATCCTCATAATCATCACAGCTCATACACGTCCCCACCGAGGGGCTCTAACCTACCCTAAGTTAGGGTGTTTAGGCCTTAGTCAACCACACTGGCCCAGTGCGGATTGGTCGACTTCACATACACATTTGAATTTCTTCGTAGATGTATACAGGTTGCCTAACGATGTTTTCCTTCACCGTAGGAGCGTCAGACAAATGTACATAATTATGAAATTCGAAAAACACATTGGTACATTGCGGTTTCGAACCCTGACCTCTCGATTGGAAGGCAAGTTCAAGTCTGCAGCGCCACCAATGCTCTCAATATTCGTATGGAGGAGCTTATTTGGACTTTAGTAATTTGTTGGGGACGTCAACTGGACAAATTATGATACAGTCGTCGATACAGAGGCATCTCTCGCTCGAGTTTGAGAACTGATAATAAAATGATCAGACTTTTCGGGGTCCCTTAAACGAATTTGGGGAGGGCAGTTCGACACGGTTTGTTTTCGTATAGCAACTGCCAACATGGCTTCCAAAGACGCCGAAAGTATCCCCATTGATTCGAGCCCGTAACACTTTTTGTTCCGAGTTTATTTCGTAATGTAATTCACTCGTTATTGGAACAATAAACAAGTCGAGCAGACACAATGCCCAATGGATTTGTTTTATTTTTAAAAATAGATAATAAAAGCATTGTTTCTCGGGCCCGCGCTCTAATATTTTTGCCAAACAAAAGGAGAATGAAAAAATGAGCCCGTTTGTTTGTTGAAGTGGTGGGTACGTACGTAGCCTAAGGGCTAGTGTTGCTGATTATCTATATGAAAGGAGAAGTTTCCATCTATAGACGCACGCACAGCCGTAACCGCTATTGGTAGAAACGTGAAATTTGGACAGTTGCTTTAATTCAAAATGCGGACGCACACTAAGAAGAGATTAAAAAAAATTAACCCTAAAGGGATAAAATAGGGGTTGCTAATTTGTGTAAGCGATCGCGTTAGATATTTTCTCAAGACAAGAACTCTCCTGGTGGTTAAAAAATAAATGCAAGCGTGCGTCGTATGCCGGTCTCAGGCGACCCCGCCCCCGCTGGGCCGGCTGCGCGATTTTTTTAAAATTAGTAACAATTTTGATAAGACTTGAGATTCATACTCTTAAAAACATTTCATTGAACACATGTTTCATGGTTTATTGGAATTCACCCCCTTAGGGTGCAAAATAGGGGTTGAAAGTTTCTATGGAAAAGATTTAAAATCTGCCCCAATTTCTATGAAATTTAATATCTGAGCTCCTAAATATAAATAAGTCTTCTTTATTATAGGATACACAATTATTTTTCCTACGGGAAAATATAAAATTCCCACGGGAAAACAATATTAATGCGGGCGAAGCCGCGAGCCCGAAAGCTAGTATGTAATATTTTAGGATTCCGTACTTTAACGGAAAAACAGGAGTCTTAGTATCAATTCGTTGTCGGACTGTCATATCTGTCTGTCAAGACAATACGTATCGAGTTATCAAACTAAAACTTGTATGAAACTGCCCGCGACTTCATCTGCTCGTTCCTTGGCTTAGGCGTGAAGAGGTAACAGAGGGATAGACAAACATACTTTCGCATTCATAGTATCATAGTATGGATACTCGCTATCAAGAGATACGACCGTTTATTTTGCATATTTTTACAATTTTTAACGGTTTCACAAGGGAATCAAAATATGAAGGAAGGATTATAATGTCTCACAGCACATTATTTTCTCCATTTCAAATACTATAGACTATTTGATATAACCGCTTGGATTTCAGGAGAAAAAGTAACCATGTCAGAATAAGATATTGTGTACGTAAGACTGTCTAATGGTTAGAATATTTAATTATACTCTAATTCTGTTACATAGGGACAAATATTACAAAATATTATGATTATAATGTTCGATATAACCACTTGGATTTGATTAGAACACAATAGCCAGGTTAGAATGGGTTATGCTACAGTTTTCAGTAGTATTTAAATGCCGAATACTTTCTAATCACTTTCTTTCAATATTTGGAATAATATGAAAACAATGAGATTTGTTATTTTCCATTACAATTAAATACTTTAAGCCATTACATTAACAAAATAAATTTCCACTAAATTAAGTTAATGAAACAGATTCAAACAGTTCCCGGGATTTTTTCTGTGATGTCCATTGATTTCTGAAATTCTGACTGAAGTTCGATAGTTGTAGTCCAAAATATATTTGACAGCGCTCGATAATTTTATTTTCGACAAATGCCTCGCGTAAGTAAGCGGCGTAGTGGTATGGATAGAAGTCAACACGTAGATCGCAATCGTCTATTCCGAATATATTGTGGATACGGTCTCCTAGACTACACCCGCTGCCAAATAGCTGTAACGTCGTGTGTTCGCATAACTTTACCTGTTCGGGAAGATTGGGTGTAAGCAAACACAAGATTTATATTCGCTCAACTTAGAACTATGAACTTAGGGCCTACGTCACTATCATAAAATTTATGATTTTTGGTATAGGACTATAGAAATTAACGTAAGCTTAAAGCAACTAGTTTCCGTTGCTCGATTTTAATTTAAACAAATCTTAAAAAATAAAATAGACCTTAGAAAAATGAAAGCTTATAAGAGCCGAGCGAAGAGTCGAGCTTGGAAGTAGCTTGGAAGAGTCAAGCAAAAGACCGCGACAGATGGAAGCGATTTGTAGAAAAGTAAATAAGTCAAAATAATATTATCCAAATATGATTCATGGCTTAATTGTTCACCGATTTTTTCTTTTAATCCATTAAGATCATCATTTTTAGGGTTCCGTACCTCGAAAGGAAAAAACGGAACCCTTATAGGATCACTTTGATGTCCGTCCATCTGTCTGTCTGTCAAGACCCTTTTTCTCAGGAACGCGTGGAGGTATCAAGCTGAAATTTATATCAAATACTCAAGTCTACTGCCCCTTGGAGCTGTAAAAAAATCAAACTTCTAAGCCAACGCAATCAAACGATACAGCCGTTTATGATTCCGCAAATTTTCGACACTTGCAAGGGAATCAAAGCCTACAGGGTAGTTCCTGTGAACTCAGAATCTTGAAATTTGATACGAAGTAACGTCTTATACCACAGATAAAGGAAAAATTGTGAAAACCGAAAATTTTTACTTTTATACCTACAGGTTTGTACGGAACCCTCGGTGCGCAAGTCCGACTCACACTTAGCCGGTTTTTTAATCAACAAGATATTATGAAATGAAATTCTTCTTCATATTAATTTAAATACATTAATAATTGCCTAATACAGATATTTTACGTCAAGTAAGTATTTAATGGTGTTTTACAGCTATTGTTTCAATTTGAACTAAAGCATGTACCTAGTTTGATATTAAAAATAAGACTGACTGTAACGAAGACAAGACAATGTACTTTATTACAAAAGAAGCGTCTTCATTCGCCATTTACCACAAAGCGTTTACAAAAAGGCTTCGAGTAATCAGGGTTTGGGCTCGGAACAGAAAACACCCGAAAAACTGGAGCCCGCCAACTTTTGTAATAATGAACTTTGGGATTAATTTTGTAAACAAAATGTTCCTTTGTAAAAAAAACGGGTGAAAATACATCGTGTTGCGTTACCCTGGTGTTTTGTGTGTTGTTCGCTATCGTTTAATGTTCCGCTTGTGGCATTAGCATCACAAAGGCTCCGGTCTATTAATTCAGCTGGATCAATACATACAGCTCACGCTCTGTTACATCAGGGATAGGCATAGCCACTTTGATCTAGCCTCCGCAACATCCGTTAAATATTTTATGCGCATCAATTCTTTCTATAGCACCTCAGTATGTCTTGAGCCTTCGAATAATGTTAATGTCATTTTAAAACACAAATACATAAAATATTATGTCATTAGAAAATTGCAAATGGCGTAAATTGGTGTCTAGAATGTATGTAATATCTTCTTTTTGATGTATGATTCAATACAAAAAATATTGTACATCACACAAAAGAAACACAAATGGAATGGAAAAGGAATTATCAAATTTCTGAACACAAAAGAATATAAAGGTGCATATACAGGGCTACTTTTTTATCACCCCGGAAAATTTAAGGGACACTTCAAAACACGATAGTAAAATGATTACGATAGTAAAATGATTACGATAGTAAAATAACTCACCTAAGTATTTAATTTTATATGAATTTTCTAAAAAATCCAAAAATACTATAATTTTAATAATGGATATGTTCTGAAGCGTCCCTTCAATTTTCCGGGATGATAAAAAAGAAACTGTATACCTACACACAAATGCACGTTTGATGCATAAAAAAAGATAAAAATGTACTTCAAAATACTTAAAAGTAAAAAATAATACGAGAATTCACACAACATCACATTTTTATTTTGAAAAGTCGGTGCTAAATTTTAAGTCATTACTCCAGACAAAAATTACCTTTCATTTGATACCCATATTAAGGGGGTTGAAAAAATATGTAATCCTCCATTTTGTACCGGCGGCCATCTTGGATTTACAATGCTACTGATTATATTACATTGAATGGAATTAGAACTAAAAGACAATCTGACAACAGGAAGAGGGAAAATATTCAATTCCTTTTAAATTTGACCCAAGCAAATAAACAAAAGGGCAAGCTAAATAAAACCGTTAAAAAATGACCAATGTGTATGTACCCTGCTTTTATGTGTGACGTCACCCAGTGTCACACAATGGAAGGAAAATATAATCTATAAAGACACGAAACCGCGGACAACAAAAAATGTTACAAAAAGTTCACAATTCTTGTTTAATGCAAGTGTTACTTTTTACAAACAGTATCTTATGATAACAACTGTGTAATAAAATAATCAAACCATTTGAAAAATTTAGCGTCACACAAGTTTAAAATTTTTCGAGATTTCTCCACATTATTACATCAAAAATAAAGGGCTAATGTTTTGTTTTGTAAGGTTGGTAGTAAAATGGAATGTTACCAGATGTAATAAAAATACGGATACGTTCAGAATGTGTATGAAGCGACACGTAATTTCGTCGCACAACCATCGTCACACAAAGGAACATCATTTTAACTTCGGATTTCTCATTTATTATAACATTTCTAATAAAATAAATAGGTTTCCCATGTAAAATAACCATTTCCCAAGTACACTTAATAAAAAAAATATGTGTGAGTTTGCTGGTTAAAAAAGGAATGAATTTTTCATCTAGCATTGGCACGTGGAGACACTCTTTTTTAGTATGACAAAAAAAAACTTGATCTCAATAGATTTTGTTTTCATTGTATTTCTTTAGTGTAATTCAGTTGGTTTGGTACCAATTATGCCAAAGCATGATTATTTTAGCGGCTTATTAAAAAATATGGTTTATTTATTCACTATAGGATTTTTTACATCCATATAATTATGGGGACACCGAGATTTTATCAAATGTACAATAATTTTGATAATGACTCATATAATAATATAATGTACTAACAACAACTACAAACAATAGTATAACAATATAATACCCAACCTACTATTAAAACTATTTACATTATTTACCGCCTGAGATTTCTTTAAATTTTAAACTTGTTGTGCACACATGTTAGTGTTATGATCTTGTTTAGTTCTGATAATTTGTTACTTGTTATAATTATTATGATTGTAACCTGTTTTGTGAGACTAGGAAATAAAATAAAAATAAATGTGAATGAAATTTTTGACACAGATATAAAGAATACGGATTTGAAATTTTAAAGGTTTGATTCAAATTTGAACCCCGATAATCCTCACTAAAAATCTTGCTAACCAAATGCTAGGACTAAAAAATGCAGAACGATTTTGGTTAAGGTAACAAAAAATCTTGCTTTCCAAATGCTAGGACTAATGCAAAACGATTTTGGTTAAGGTAACAAAAAATCAGTGAAAGAGCTTCCTTTAAAGATAACAATCCTATATTAAGTTTGCTGGTCACTAATGTTCACAAAATTAACAGTTTAAAATTAAACGATCCAAAATATCCTAGGTATTTTATATATTAAAAAATTGTTGACTCGCTTATAAATTACTGAACTAGGTTTTGGATGTATGTTAATGTATTAATGAACTTATTTAAATGTCAGATTAAACACTGAAATCACATTCACAACTAATGAAAATCCCTTTAACGGTATTATTCTAAAGCGCTTCGAAACTTTTCTGAAATTTCGTCGTTAGCCTGAGCTGGCGGTTTGGGTGATTGGGAAATAATGGTAACGATGTACCACCGTACTATTATTACTTCAATTGTTATTAAATAACGTTAATAATTAAAGTTTACTCATTTAGGGTCTCTTTAAAAATAGAACAAGTAACAAAAAAATAGAAATATAAAATCTTGGAAGGTAATACGGAATCAGAAAAAAATTCAAAGAACATCAAGTCTTGTGATGTTTAATCTTCATTCACAGTTGTGCTATTTCGTTTCTGTTGCTGCTAATAGAATAACATGCTATGGTATACTAAGAAAATATTAAGAAAATATTTTATTATCACAGCTCATAATATATGTCCCCACGAAGAGGCTAGAGCCTACCCTAAGTTAAAGCGTCTGGGCCTTAGTTAACTACGCTGGCTCAGTGCGACTAGTTCGACTTCACATATACCTTTGAATTTCTTCGCAGATGTATGCAGGTTGCCTCACGATGTTTTCCTTTACCGTAAGAGCGTCGCATAAATGTACGTATGAAATTCGGAAAACGAAAAACACATTGGTACAGTAAGCTCCCATTCAAGCTTTACATTTAAACTACATTTTACTACTTTACATTTAGACATAAGAACGATCCAAAGGTCTAACAGTATAGCTTGACGAGGAGCTTACTGTACATGGCTCAAAAAAAATATAAAGAAGAAAATATAAAATATATAGAAGAAAATATTTCATCATCATCATCATTAACAGCTCGTTTACGTCCCCACCGAGGAGCTCGAGCCTACCCTAAACTAGGGCGATTAGGCCTTAGTCAACCACGCTGGCCAAGTGCGGGTTGGTCGACTTCACACACAACCTGTAAATAAATTATTTCTTCCCAGGTGTGTGCAGGTTTCCTCACGATGTTTTCCTTCACCGTAAAAGCGTCGAATAAACGTACATATGAATTCGAAATTTGAAAACAGATTGGTACGTGGCGGGTTTCGAACTGTTACCTCCCGATTGGAAGGCGACAGCCTTACGCACTACGCCATCGACGCTACTACGCCATCGAAGAAAATATTTAAATGATACCAAATAAGATGGGGATGGATTTACCCGACTACTGCGACAAAGATTGAGGATCTAAAATAAAATCTCATATCTCCGCTACACCTATTTCAGCAGCGGCTGCGCCCGTTCAAAGTACTCTTCCAACCGTTAACGATATAACGACACCGTTATTATCGTTGTTATTAGATGCGACGCTCCCAGTAACGACGTCTTAAACTGTTGTTTGGTTAAGAATATTAGGGCCGCATTGTGTGATGCAAAGAAAACGATGATGTTCTGTTTATTGTTTTTAATTAACGCCATTAATGGGACAGGGAGAGTAAATATTTGCCTTGATATAATGACTTTATGGAAATCGACCATTTATTTTCATAAGTAGCGTCGCTTAGCGTTCCATTAATTCAACCTTTAATATCAAGAAGTAGATTTTTTTCATTAATTACAAAATGAATTCAGAAGCAATAATAACGATTCTAGTAAAGTTGAAATATAAGATAAATAACGATGAAATTTAAATCACATTTTTTGTGGAAATGCTTTCATATTCTGTGTTTTAAAAGTAGCACGTGTTCAGATGTACTGTGGTAATAAATTTAAAAAAAATATTGGACTTAATGGACTCATTATACAGACAGAGTAAAAAGGTGCCGATACTGATGAAAATAAAATATAAAATTGAACCTAATAACCTTACTTTAAAGTGATCACATCAAACAAATTTTCTTTACCACGAAACCAGTTGAAAACATTTCTTAATAAAATTGATTCTACAACTCAAATCTCACAAGCAAACAAACCGACCTATTCGCAGGATATATTCTCCGTGGGTAAACAGTGAATAACCGAAATAGAACCACCGTCGTATATCAGCGTATTAACGTTCATCTAATTACACATTATCGTCGATTCACTAATAATTGGTCGACATTACTCAGATTTGCGGCGAATACCTCGTCTCGTCTTAATCCGACTATAATTCAGAGATACTCATAATCGTTGATTAAGCTTTCTGCGACGATAATAGGCACGACATCAAAATCAAATACGAACGCGATATATTATCCGGATCCAGATGCCGCCGAGCAAAGTATCTCAGTCGGAGCATGCTCGTGTCACGTTATATTAGATGCAGTAAATCACACCTGCGGTTTTGGGAGCTATGTATGCGATCGTATCGGCGCCATATTCAAACTAGTGGGAGCGGTTGTAATTTGAAATCCTCCATCATGTATGAGCAATCTGCCAATTCACGATTTTGTCGTTCTGTGGAATTATTTGTACTCTCTCTGGGGCTCTATTTTCTAATCCTTCCGGCATCGAGCACTTTTCAAGCGTCATCTGTGCTCGATTCCGATTGATTTTCGTTTGTCTTGCGATGAAAATCGATAGAACATTACGACGAAGATCAATATTGTTTTGATTTTCGTCGAAAACAAAAACGTCGTTTTGTTTTCAAAACGAAAATAAGTGGAAATTGAACACTGACGAGCGCTCGATGCCGGAAGAATGATTCAAAAATAGGGCCCCAGAGCTGAATTCTGATAAAATTATGTGAATCTATGAAAGAATCAACAGTAAATTTTAAAATTTTAAGCACTTCTGGGTCCATCTACATTATCAACAGCTCATATAGTCCCCATCGAGAGGCACGAGCCTGTCCTATACTAGGGCGATTATGCCTTAGTGAACCACGCTGCCCAAGTGCGGGTTGATCGACTTTACACACAGCCTATAAGTAAATTTTTTCTTTACAGATGACGTGTGCAGGTTTCCTCGCGATGTTTTCCTTCACCTGTAAAATCTATGTGGTGGCTCTACCGCCTAATTCACTCGTTATAGGTTTTGCTCTCTAATCTTGTGATTTCGTACCGCCTATCATAGCAAACTCTTGAAATTAAAACGATAGCGAGTCACTCGCTATCGCAATCGTTAATCGCTATGAGTTAGGCCCGCAGGTAGGTCCGCAGGTTTTGTAATAAGACCGACCGAGTTCATCTGATTGAGATATTGATTTAACGAATAATTTCGTAAGAGAAGAGGCTATAGAGCAGAATTTGTTTATTTATGTACAATAAAAGTCACTCATTTTTCTTTAGCTAATTCATGTTTTTATTTTTACTTTCTTTATATTCCTAATGAAAAGCACAGTGTTTGCGTCGGGTTAAATACTTATTTAGTCCCGAAACGGAGTTTGGTGCCCAAGCTTAGAGAGGGCGCCAATAGTTTGAGGGGTAAGTTACTTTCACCCCTAGGGTAACAATGTACTAATGTGTACCTTGTTACGGATATTGTTGTATTTTCATTAGATCAAGATCGTTATAACCGTTCTTCCGCAATCTAAATTATCGCTTTCACTTTTCGCATAAGTTATGTTATTATCAATTTCATAATAATATATTCTAATTTGATTCGTAGCAGTTCAATATGCATTATAAAAAGCGATACAAGTAAAGTGGTAAATTTTATTTGGCCAATTGATTTTCGTTGTATTAGACCGGTCAACCTCTTTAAGTTAATTATAAAACAATTTATAATCGACAACGGTTTTACTAACACGCCTTATACGCTGCGGGTCTTTAGAGCATATACAGGCAAAGGTAAAGCCACGGTGAGACGCTAGTATAATACTCAACTCGGCCAATTTACCGTTGACAAGCGGAGAAACTTTATCGTTATATTAAGTTTCTTTTTTCAATTCGACTAATGTCAGATACTCGTACATCACAAGTCAAACAGTACCCAGCTGTACCCAGTAACTTATCTAGATTTTTGTGGGTGAAGCTTCTTTAAATATCAGCACTAGTTGATTCTTTGCCTGCAGTTTACGAGCCTTTCATTGTTTTGGCGATTTGTCTTCCCAAGCAAATTGAGTTGAGTCGCGCCCTCCCACAGTGAATAGTAAATCAACTTTAGAATTGTTCAACTAGAAATGTTGATTGAAATTTCTTTCTTCGCTCCATTCCAATTTAATTGCACGTTCAAAATTAAAACGTCTCAAGTTTTTCAACGATGTCGAAAAATTATACTTTTCAATCGCAAATTTGAATATGCAGACTTGTGATTCAATTTGTGTTTGAAGAGCTCTGTAATTATGTTAAGATTTATATTGCAAAAATAAGTTATTTTCACAATGTCATGAATAATTGTTAAATCAGTTACCTACCTATTTGCAATTGATAGGATACGTTTATGTTTAAGTATTTGCTACTAGGGAAGAGTACGGGTTACCACTCACACGTCCGGTCCAAACAGCGCAGAGGGCCGAACGTCCCGATATTGCAGAATAAATCACGCATGCGGCGTTTTTGTCGTAGAAACTTATCATTTTGTGTAATTTAATGTACACATAGCAACACGCCGCAATTTAAATGTTCGCTCTTATCTCGCTTGTAATACCGACGACTTTAGTAATGCAAATATAAACCTTGACATGTGACTGCACTTCAACTATTTCTTAACCTAGCTCAATATCAGAAGATTTATTATCCTCCCGGCGACCAGAACCCTTTTCTCACAAAGCTCGAGCGTTGAAATCTTATTCAATTTTATAAAAGTTACGCCTGAAATATCGACTGTGCAAAACACCACATGACTTTGTAGTATCTCCAACCCTTTTACTAATAGTAATAAAAGTTTAGGAGTAGCAGCGCAGCGAAGGGTCGCGGCTGCGGGTGCGAGATTGGAGCATGAGTAAGCTGCCGTCCCGAGCAAACAGCCAGGTGGACTATCGATTATGGAATTGTAAATATTCTCCTCTGATACAAGGGATACGTGGATTAATTCTTGTCCGGTGGCAAAGGCACAGCTGCCATTAACATTAAAGGTATTTAAAGTTTTTAATTAAAATTTAATAGATTTGTTACCATTGTCTCCAGCAACGTTTTATCGTAAGTATAGACGAAGCTTAATAGCGTGTTCAAAATTATATTCCTGTTACCTACATTTTTTATGTTATAAAAAAATATATTCAACGAAGAACTGTAGGGTCCCCGTTTTCTCAACTAAAGGTCACTTCAATATTTACAGTTTCATAGAACCCTGTTCCAGTGTAAACTGAGTATGGTGATCAGTTTTCATCGAATCATTTTTTATTCGTTACTAAGTAACTCATAAATTGAACATGAAAGAAACTTGTTGAAGGATCTATTTCTCAGAGGACAAATTTTTCAGCAATAAACTTTATTTGAATACGAAAATTAAATATATTGTATATGGGTTAAAGCTATGTTCTAATCTAATGTTTTATCCGATCATACAATATCCCTTATCAACAAAAATGTGACTTTGTTATCTGAAAATTTCACAATATCTGAATGCCTACTTCATTTCGGGCGTAACGTTCCAAGCTCTTAAAACACTCTCCCGTAATCGTTTACACATTATTACGTCATAAATTCCCTAAGCGATGTTAAAATCCGTTATCGTTTTATAACTGCATCAAATCGCTTGCTCGAAATAATCATATGAAGCCAACGAGGTGTTGCCGACATACCACTTTACACTCAAGTGCGTCGACATTAGATACATTTTGATGAAACGCAAGCAGTTGCGTGATGTACTAGCGACGAAATCACTTATATGACGTTAGTTCCGAATGATTGACTCCGAATGGAGAACGAACGAATGAACTCGTTCGTTGAAGCAAGCAGCTCTTTCAAATTCAACATGATTGATAGGTAGTCTATTGAGAAAAAATCTAAACACAAAATCGATTCTGTAGGCAAGCGACGGAATTCTTAGGAGGTGTCTTTGTTTATTTTGCTTAAGGGCTGTAGTATACAGTATGTAACAAAAACCCTGTGAACCCCTTTTAGGAGCATGTTCAGAATCGATATATTAAAGATATGGCGTCATTGAAAATTCGAAATTGTAAAATTAATTTTCCAATTCTATATTAATGGGGGGCTCCAAAATTAATTTTTCAATTTTGAATTTTCAATGAAGCCAAAACTTTTATAATATCGATTACGAACATGCTCCTGAAAGAGTTCACAGGGTTTTTGTTACTCCCTGTATACATATATACACGGTTATTTTTTTATCACCCTGGAAAATTTAAGAGATGCTTCACGACATGGTAGTAGAATGATTTAAATATGAATAAAAAAAATAACTCACTTAATTTTATATTAATTTTCAAAAAAATCCGAAATATGCTGCACTAGTTGAGAGCAGCATTTTTAGAGATTTTTTATTTTTTTTATTTTATTTTTTTATTTTTTATATAATAATGGATGCGTCCTGCAGCGGCCCTAAAGTTTTCCAGGGTGATAAAAAAATAACTGTGTATATTATTCATTAGCTTCCAACCTATTTTACATACATAAATATGAGCAACGTGAATATGGAAACAATTAAACAAACAATATGTTTTCTTTACTGCTTCATACCATACCATATCCATGTAATTCATAGTACAGTTCGCCTATAGATCGTTAATAGTTAAAAAAAGATAATAAAATAAGAATAAGCACAACTTAATCAAATCGAATATAATATTCGTCTAGGGAACCTTTCTTTCTTCTTTCTTTTCGTATACTAGTGTTTGTTAAATAGACGCTTGGCATAAATCACTAGCCATAATTATTGAAAAGCACAACAATAACGTCTCATATTTTTAAATAATATTTATGAGGCATAGTTATCCAAAAACATAATACTATTATGCATAATTGATTTCTTTTGACATTACTTTGGTAGTCCCAAATTCTTTAGCATAATTTTATCAACATTAAAAACAAATACAAAATTATTATAGTCAATATTTTTTCATAATAATTTCTTAATTAAGAATTTTAATCCTAATTCTTGTCAAATGCTTAAAAGCATGAAATAAGCTTATCATAATAATTTTATTACATTCTATCATATCGTTTCTACGCTTTGCATCTACATCGAAACTTTTTTAATTAATTAACTTGTACAGTGCAGTATGACGTGTAGGGTCTGTTTGCTTGGCGTGTTTGCCCTCGACTTTGGTAGCCAGCACACTTTCCTCTGTCTTTGTCTGTATATTCAAATAAGGGGAATCACTAATCGTATGCTGATTTGAAAGGATTCAATTCTGATTGTGTCCAAAACACTTTGGCTTTTATACTAATTGAAATATTTTAAGTGCTTTCAATTGTTTCTATTTCATCACACTTTGCATTGTTGTGACTGAATTGGTTTAATGATTCCAGTTATTTGAACATTCATGTTTGTAAATAAATCGCTTTAGAGCTTGCTCGAAATTATTCAATTGGAAATTTCAATAACAGTTAATTACCAATTTCTGAAAACAATTGTTCTACGTCATTATTGGAATTAATAGATTTTCACTAATGATAAAAGTACAACCTGCTTCCAAATTTCATTCGAATTGATTTATACCAAAAATATTGGGCATATCATTACTTAATTAAAATTTTTCATTTAAACAAATACAAAATGAACAAATCGTAAAGTATTTACGTTTAATAGTAAAGTATATGTGTATGATAAGGTAGGTATAGAATGGAGAATGAGAATGTGCGAGTGTCTAAATATCTTAGGGTGTTTAATTATGGGTTGAGACTTCTGACGATGATAAATCTTCTCTCTCATTTATACACGGTTATTTTTTTATCACCCTGGAAAATTTAAGGGACGCTTCACGACATGGTATTAGAATGATTTAAATATAAATAAAAAAAATAATTTTATATTATTTTTTTAAAAAATACAAAAAATGCTGCACTAGTTGAAAGCAGCATTTTTAGAGATTTTTTAATTTTTTTTATATTTTTTTTTTAATTTTTTATTTCATTTTTTTTATTTTTATATAATATTGGATGTGTCCTGAAGCGTCCCTAAAATTTTTCAGGGTGATAAAAAAATAACCGTGTATAAAAAGCGAATCGTCGTTCTAACACCAGAACGTTCTAAATCTGTTAATACATTCTCGTAATTTAAAGGGAAAAATAACAGGTAAAGTACCAAAATCCTAAAGAAAAACCTTAAAAACAATATTAAGTTATGATGGTAATTTTGTATGGAAAATGATGATACACTTCCCAATTGCTTATTTAGATCTTTCGTCAGTCAAGAGGATACGATAAGTTCACCGGATCAGCTAGTAAATAATAGATAGCATAATAGTTGTTAGCATGGCTTATGTATAGCACCTACCTCCACTGGGTATGGAGGCGGTAGTAGCCACGCAGAAGCAGTACAGCAGCAGCGACAGCAGCATCTTCGCGGTGGTGTCTCGCTCAGACCAGGTCACATCGTCTCCGGCGCACCGACGCTCGATGTACCATCTTACTGGCGCCGCTTCACATTTTCCGAGAGATTTTCATTTACACCTGAAGCAAAAGATTATTATGTATTTTATGTACTTCACGGTTCAGGCATATGTCGGTCTCAACCGAATTTATTGAATTAACGAAGAACTGTTTTGAATGAAAAAAATTTGATAAATTTTCTTCTTGTAAGAAATCAATGACGTCAGGACACAAACAAAATGGCGTCCATGGAAAATTAAAAATACAAATGTCTAAAGAACAAAAAATTACTTATTTAAAAACATAGGTTATGAACAAACACAATATTGAATGGGAAATAGTTTTATCTAAAACATTAAAATAAAAATTCTAGTTTTTGATGCTAGTGCGGATAGTATATATCTCAATGCACGAATGTCAAGGTGATTCATGATGAGTGTCAAATGACAGTTAAACGTCAGTGACACTCAAATAAAATAGTAGGTAATTAATAAGATGGAACATGGCGGGTTTTCTGTTTACCAAATTTTAATTGATAGATTGTTTTTAAATTAGATTGTAAAGGTTGGGACCAATCAGCCACGTCAAAGAACACAATTTTGCAGATTTAATTTCACATAGTTATAGTAATTTTCATTACATTTATAGATAAAAAGCCAATAATTGTAATAAATATTTATACAGGAATTGTAATTTGAAATATATACTAATTAACAATAAATTACTGAATTTAAAAATAAATAAATTCGCCTAGCACAATAACTGGTTGGCTCTATAGCCTGTCATCTATAATGTCGCCACGTACTAATGCGAGATTACCAACTTTCCACGCGATATATAGCTACAGAAAGTAACACTTTTGAGCAACTTAAACAATAACGGCCTTACAAATAAAAACTTATACCGAGGATAATCCTCGGAATAATTTATTCTGTGTTTTGTCTTGTTTTAGCACATGTCAGATGTAATATGTCAAAATAAGACAAAACACGGAATAACTATTCCGAGGTTATTCCTAGGAATAAGTTTTTTATTTGTAAGACCGTAAGGGTTTATTGTTTTTAAACTTTTGAAATTTAATTATCTTGTTTGCATTGCCATCGTTAAAGTCAAATCTTATGGTTCATTTAGAAGCTTGTCATTTAGAAACTTTAATGAGTTTTCTTTTAAGTTTCAAAATGGCAAGTTTCTAGAATAACTTTTAAAAAATATCGAAATACTTTAGGCGATAGAGAACCAAAGGTCACATTAAAAGCATCTGACTGAACAACAGCGGATTGGATAACAGACTTATATCAAAGAAAATCTGCAATATGTCCTGAGCTGTCTCGAAAGAAATGAGATGTAATCGGTTGCGTATTGCTTATGGAGGCCAAACAACAAAGGGCTAATTCCACAAATAAATCGAAGGCAAAAAAAAACATTTTAATAGATTCAAGAAAGATTTTGAATATCTCGCCTGATGTTAAATGATGATAATGGCGATGACAGCAAAGTTCACCTGGATTCCTTAAAATCCGGGGAATTGGCTGTTTAGCTCTAAGCGTCGGTACAAAACAATTTTATCAGAATTATTCTTTAAGGTAAAACGGTGTTAGCTAGGGGGCTCAGAAGCGTCGCAATAAATCAAATCATGCAGAAAAATTTCAACCCCGGGAATCGAATCCCGGACCTCTAATTCAGAATCAGGCATCAACAACTAAACCGAAGAGGCGGTTAAATCATTACATTAATCCCGCAATTACGTTCAATCTATTATAACGGCTTGTTAGCACGTCAGGGAAAAATCGACAGACAATTTAATAGTTTTTATTGGCTGAAATATAAGCGTACTGTTAAGGATCAAGCTGTTTGTCAAATTTTATAATGTATTGATGGCGTGTTTGACAATAAAAAAACTTGTTCTTCTTCTATTTTTTTAAAAAGTGAATGTAACAACCATTCTTGACATCTTTTATTGCAGCTCACTACCACATTACATAGATTCTTCTCAGACGCAGAGGAATTAACTTACTACATCACAGTGGCAAAAAAGCAAACAAATATGATTTAACAGAAAGATCTTTTCGCCTTCCCGCTATTTAGCACAACTTTTAGCAAATAAGTAAACTGAACAGTCTTGTTGGATCAACTGTAGAGACAGAATTGCGGTAAACTCCTTAAGACAGCTCTTGCGACAGACACGGTAAGAAAGAGAACAGTGACACGATCATATTTAAAAATCCGTCACTGCACGGATAGTTCTTTAAGGTTTGTTTCGCATCTGTTAGTGGAATCAACCCTCTGCTGTAATCAAACATTCGCCAGCCGCAATCTGATTGGTACCGGCGAATACTCGCTCCTAATTGACGCCTCGTTTATGAGACTGCCCAACAGAAGTGAATGCCTCTGAGGATAATCATAAAGATGCTATTTCCTTAACGCAATACGATAAAATTACCATCTAACAATAGACTCGGCGATCAGATAAACTGGTGATTGGTGGCGGTTTCATTGTTTGCTATTTATTCGTGATAATCACGCTTGTTGTGTAATGGTGCAAATTTTCGGTAATTTAGTTACCTTTTTAGGGTTCCGTACCCAAAGGGTAAAAACGGGACCCTATTACTAAGACTTCGCTGTCTGTCCGTCCGTCCGTCCGTTTGTCTGTCCGTCCGTCTGTCTGTCACCAGGCTGTATCTCAAGAACCGCGATAGCTAGACAGTTGGAAATTTTCACAAATTATGTATTTCTGTTGCCGCCATAACAACCAATACTAAAAACAAAATAAAATAAATATTTAAGGGGCGGCTCCCATACAACAAACGCAATTTTTTGCCCTTTTTTGCTCGATATCAATAAATGGTAACAGGCACTTGAATTATTCACATAATACTTAATTGTATATTTACTTTAAAGATAAATATGAAATTTGTGTACCTACAGTTGTTTACATAGTCAATGGTACGGAACCCTTCGTGCGCGAGTCCGACTCGCACTTTTCCGTTTTTTTTAAAGATTGATTCATGACGTAGACGTATTAGAAGGCCTTATGGTACTCAGAGCTTTTCTCCTTGAATAGATTTCCGACCAAACACCCATAAACATTTCATTTACACTGTTCAAAGTAACAAAAAAAATATAATAAGGCTATTAAAGTTCTCGTTTGAAATGAATTCTGGATTCGCGTTGGAATAGTGAGTAAGTCCCCATAGTATTCACGTTAAGACGATGACAATGCAGGCCAGTATGTGTAATCCATAAAAGGAAAGGAGAAGGGATTAGTGAAATAAGTGAAAAAAGCTCTACAGAACACTTGGGGTGGTATAAGCGATAGAACGCGCTTAGTGACGCAACATCGTGACGCAATTGCAGAGGTTCAATGTTCTTAGTCACCTCTACATCGCTTATAATACGATATCGTATGAAAAAAATCATTGTGTGGTTCTATGAAACCATGATGCTAATGAAACTTTTTTCGGGTTGTAGGCCTTTAAATGAAAATTTTCTAAAAATTATTCGATTGGGTATTAAAATAGTTTTCTTTTAACAAGAAAAAGTTTTAAGTTACAACTTTTTCTTGTTAAAAGAAAACTATAAATATCAAAAACATTTGTTTTTATATATTTTTTTTATTAATTTTTATAAAAAAAAATATTACTACGCCAGGATCGAACCACTGCAACACAGATGTAAAGTCAAAGATCTAACGCATAGTGGACCAATCCTGACCTATATGAAACAATGAAGAATTAAAGATCTCGCGTTTTTGTGTAATGCGACGTACGATAGATGGACGAAAAAATTGGCTATGTAAAAAGTTTCACTTCAAAGTTTTACTTTGAAATTTCATCATGCAGGTTCAATTTAAATCCAAAGTGGGTAGTATGTTAAAACGTCAATCTCATATTCAAATGCGGAGGCTATCAAAACTTTCCAGACAATTATCATATCCAGTCCAGAATAACAACCCCGAGCACAGACTAAGCTAACTTTCCTGCCACAGTAGGCGATCGTAAACGCAGACGTGGAATCGTGTTACGATTGGGAAACTCCGTCCGCCGACCGTAAATAAGGTAAATTAGTGGGCGAACGATTGATGAGCTCATAAACATCTACCAGCGATTCACTAAATGATGTTACGCAACTCGCAAGGTCGAGCTAATGTGATAAGGGGACCAGCATCAAGGGTGTCGTTTGTCGACAACAAACCTTTTCTTGACATTTCAGTAGAAGGAGACTCTGTCAAAGTCGTCTGCATGCATTGCATTGCCGTGTTCCGGAAATTCTTTTTTATATTCCATAGATTATATTCCTGAGGTGGTCCCGTTGTCAGCAAAGTCAAGATCTGAAGATAAAATTCCAGTAAAAACTAGGAAAACCCATAAATTTTATAGGTACTTCAAACAATTTTCATGTTTTATCCGAAGCTATTCAGGTATTTGCATCTGGCAGTCATGTACAGAGGCGCGTTCAGAGCCTTCGCGCGAAGTACAACTTTTCGCTCTAACCCCGTTCAATGTCTTCGAGCGTGACGCCCGGGTGAAACAACCGGCCCGTTCAAGACCTTAGAGTGTCGGCGCGAGTTACATCCGAACAACCATCGAATTTGATGGTTGTAAAACGCTCTGACGTTTATTACTGAAATACTCTTACGTGATTGGATGATATTGGCGGCTATATTCTATAATGTCATCTACTAGAAAGAGAGAGAAATAAAAAAATCATGTGAAAGAGGGAGCTAAAGAATTGGTTGCTGCAATCCGTTCAACGCCTCTGAGCGAGTTAAAAACAACCGGACAACTACACCCAGAGGCTCTGAACGCGCCTCTGAGCTAATTATGAAAGGATTCTTAACGGTTTGTTTTTTAAATGCAATAGGCACGAATTAACCCTTAATTCTTCTTATTTCAAGTAAATTCGGCCATCTGGTATTTAATTCACTAAAAGAAAATTTTAAGTGTTTCTGAAGTCGGTTTTTATTTTTTGTATTTTTTTGTAAATATTAAACACAGCATGATTTAGTTTATACAACGTAAATAACCATTTTCATCATGGATGTTTATTTTCAAGGTATTTCTATCGACAATAACGATTCCTTAACATTATTTCCTAAAGGCGAGGAAAAACAGGGTTGGTTATTGCTACAGATACCCAAAAACAATACGATGAAGGTACCGGTAGCACCTCTGACGGAATTGCAGAACAAAACATGTGTTCCGCAGAAATTACTCCGAAGCGGAAAGGGGATATTTATTTAGGACTGTCACGTCACTCCTTTTTTTTTGTTGTCAAAACAATGAGGTCCGGATATGTTCTATTTGGGCGAAAGATTGTGTCCCTTTCTATAAATACAATGTTGTCACAATAATCTCCTTGCTTTTTGCAATAAACGGGTTTCTTGTTTCACGTCTGCCTTTGATGTATTCCATCATGAAACATTCCAACTGTTGCGAGTTAATGAATTTGTGCGAGACCTATTCACACATAAGGAAGTCCATCGAGCGACTGTAATTAATTAGTTTCGGTAGAAAAATCTGTACAACAAATTCGAATATTTTGACTTATAATAAAGTTAATCAAACAGAGACTTTTTAAGAGAAGAGAAAAAGCTATTAATCAAATTAAATCAAAATAACATTTATTTAAAGGGTATATCACGCTTTTTAAGCGACACGTACATAATAAAAAAAATCTTTTGTATCGAAATTTAACTTAACTAATAAAATAACAATTCTAAATCAATCTATTTATACTAAACTATTGGAAACTAATATAAACAAATTAAGTGTAGAATGGTTTCTTCTGCATTATGTAAATTCTCGATAAAAGAATATCTATAAGCCTATCCATTCAGTGCGTTTTGATGATCAGAAAACTGGGTGCATTAAACTTATCAGCTTTATCAGTATTGTAATGATAATGCCGTCATTTAGGTACTGTAAATGTCGGTATACAAAAAATTGTTAACATCGTTATTACTATTATGGGCCGATTACACCGAAATTAGATAAGTTTTAAGCCAAGGATAAAGTCATGAGCTACTCTCAGATAGGTTAATTTTAATTTCACCAAATAAAGCCGTTATTCGAGAATAGGTTTTATACCGTCAAATTTGACGGTATCAAAGATTCAATACTAGGATAAGTAAGAAAGATGGCGTCTAACGAACAGCTGATTGGCAAGCTGTCTAAAATGACAGTTCTCGTAACTGACGTATAATCCTACTAATTTAAAAAAACTGTTAATAGACTATGTGACTTATGGAGAAAATGGACTATTTAATTTCGCAGCATTATAATTCATTCGTTCATTTTGTTCAATTTTTACAATGAAACAATGAAACAATTTTATTGTGAACATAAATTTGGGTACATAATGAGCAGAAAACATAGCTAAAATATTAGATTCACCAAATTTTACCATAACAGGTGTATTCACATTGTAATATCTACTTAATATAATATGTACAAAAATTAAAATAATAAAAATTTAAAAGTAAAAGATCGTGTGCTCAATAGCTAATATTGCAAATATTCTTTTAAACTGTAGAAGCACTTGTCTAAAAGCCATTCTTTAATTTTTCTTTTAAACTTATTTAATTTAAGATTGTCGTCCTTGAAAGAATCTGGTAATTTATTAAAAATTTTAATACACATATTAAACGAATTCCGTGAGACTATGGACAACTGTGTAGGAGGTTTATGTAACTTAAAATGATATTGTAATCGAACCTTTCTGATAGTTGCTTCCTGCCTAGTTTGGAAAAGATTTTTATGTTTAAATACAAATACACATATTTCAAATATGTACAAACATGGTAATGGTAGAATGCCAAAACTCTTAAAGTATGGACGACATGAAATCATTCTTTTTAAACTAAACATAGCCCTTATACAGCGTTTTTGTATTAAGAATATATCTTGTACGTCTACAGAATTACCCCACAATGTGATACCGTAGCGCAATGCACAGTCTATATAGCCATTATAAGCAGTTAGGGCTGATTGTACTGAAACTACTTTACTTACTTCTCTTAAAGCATATATGAATTTATTCACTTTAATACACAAATTTTGAATATGAATTTTCCAGCTACAGTAACAATCAATATGTAAGCCTAAAAACTTTATTTGGGAGACTTCTTCAACAACCTCTCCATTATTTGTTACTATTAAGGGTTGAGAATTGGCTCTCATTGTTCGAAATTGTATATATTTTGTTTTATTAATATTTACCTTTAAATTATTAGAATCTAACCATGTTGTTGCCTCTTTTAAAATTTTATTTACTTCACTATTATGTGTTTTTTTATCTTTACTTTTAATTATCAATGTCGTATCGTCAGCAAATAAAATACATTCTTGAGAAATATGTTTGGGCAAGTCATTGATGTACAGTAAAAACAATAAGGGCCCCAATATGCTGCCTTGAGGTACACCGAATTTGTTTTCAACGTAGACTGATTTATATGATAACACGGTCTTTAATGTTGTATCATATCTTTTGGTTTCGACACATTGTACTCTGTTATCTAAATAGGATTTAATCAATTGAAATGCAGGGCCTCGTATACCATATCTGTTCAATTTTATGAGAAGTCGTTTATGACACACAAAATCAAAGGCCTTACTCATGTCCATAAACAATACGGAAATGGGTATTTTCCGATCTAGACAAGTCATTATCTGTTTAATCAATTTGAATGTAGCGAGTGACGTACTTCTATTTTTCCTAAATCCATTCTGATTATCTGTTATAATATTGTATTTATCAAAGAAGTCATTGAACCTAACGTAAATAACCTTTTCCAATATTTTGGAAAATATTGGTATAAGAGTGACTGGTCTATAATTGCTTATTTCAGCTTTGTCACCTTTCTTAAACAATGGCTTTATAACTGACTTTTTCAATGCATCTGGATAAATACCCTGAACAATACATAAATTAATTACATACAAAAATGGAACCGCAATAATAGATTTTAATTTGCCACAGATAAAATAAAACTCTATTTGGAAGAATAGTTAAATCAAATGTGGTGAAACGTAAAATGAGTTATCCTATAATAAACGTAAAATATAAATTTATCCATGGTATAGTTATCCCAGTTTTGCGTTACTGGTGGTGAAAGCGGGCCTAAGTGACACAGATTAACTCCAAGCATTGTTATCATTTTTATTCCATTTGTGTAACTTATGGACGGAAAAAGTTGTCGTCAAACTAAGTCAAGAGAGCCTACCCCAATTCATCGCACGAAGACATCGTAAAACAATGAGCTGGCCATTTGTACATCGCAACAGAACATTACCTGCCTATAACATTATCGGCTCCATAAAGATTTTCGTTGCTCCGAATTCGTATAGCAAATGCTCGCAATTTACTTTATTGCAGTCGGCGTATCGACACCGAAAACTCTTGAGCCGTAAGCATCTCATAGTTCCCTCTCCCAGGGCCGATATTATTCGTGAATTGGGGGGCGGGGAAGATCAGCCTAAATTGGTTTCAGGGCAGGCTCGCAGTAGACGGTGAGCCTCGTTCCGCGACAATTTTTTTCGAGCCAAATTCGCTGCACGAGACCTCTATTTGTCAAACATGCCCCCTGGGACACGCAGAGAGGATACAGGGTGTCACCATTGAGTAGGATGGGAATGAGAGTGCTGTAAAATATTGTGATGTTAGCATGAATATGAATGGCATTTCAAAGTTCACGGTTCTCGTAAAAAATATTATTTGAAGGTAATTTTGCAGATGCAAACAAGAAATGGACATTCGAAGTACTTTAAGTAGTAACAACAGTTCAACTTACGAGTCGTTGTCTTACCATAATGTGAGATAAAAACCTCGCTTATAAAGTTGAGAGCGTTATTGATAGAAGAGCTCGAAACACTAAATACAATTTCTGGGCTAAGCGAGAAAAGGAACATGAAGTAATGAAAATACGAGCCCTTTGTATAGCAGCCCGCGCCAGTGAACCTTAAGGTCTCATTACTGTACAAGTTTTTCCGCTAATTGGTGAATGGCCGTTTCAGCGGAAGGAGTTTTCAAAACTAGAGCCGTTGTCTAACATAAAGATTCGTTAGTGGGGCGATGTTTAATTAAACTTTCTGGATCCATCCGCAAATTATTGGTCGATTTGTAATAACATTGAAGTAGAAGACAAAATTCTTGAGTTTCAAAATAATGAATTTGATTACTGGTGAATTTGCCGTTTTGGTTTGCTTTTGAGATAAAGATTCACGCCTTAACAATAATGTAAACAGTGTTTTATCAAAAAGCGCTCCTCACACACAGGCGGAAGCGGGGCGGTAGCGAACTGCGATTTACTCGCGCCGATCCGCTTCCGCGGGTGGCTTCTGTGTGGCGTGGTCCATAGCAACATGAAAATAAATAAAAAAATCCGTTCCGCCCCGCTTGCCGCCTCGGTGTGTGGAGTGCTTTAGAGGTAATTCGCCAATTAGAGGTGACGGATTTTTAAATACACTGTCCGCTCCCTTTTTTGGTTGGTTGATTGTTGCCACAAAAACCTTCACCTAGAAAGCTTCACCTTTCTCACCTCTCATATTACCGCAAACAAAAATATTATCAACTATGATATTATGATGACAAACTTGGGTCCCGGAGCCCTACAAGTAACTAAACTAGGCAGAAAAATTTTTGTCCCCATAACCAGACGCAAATACCTGAACAGCTTCGGAAAAAAGATGAAACACGGTGGACGTGCCTATATTAAAAGAGATTCTCTAATTTTCTCTGGGATACCATCATCAAATCCTGGCTTTGTTAACAATAGGACAATCTCGTGAGATACTCTATAGAAGAAAAATTAAATAAAAAATTGCAAGATTTCACTATAGACACCGGAACAGCTAAATAAAAGCTTGTAAAATCATACGCATCGAACTGAGAAGCTTCTCCTTTTTGAAGTCGGTTAAAAATACAAAGTCTGGTCCGGGGTTAACCAATCTTCCGATTTCTATCATACCTATATTGAAGTTTGTGGTCCCATAAAGATATTACATTAAACAACTTATCTATTTCTACCGCAAATCAGTAGTCCTTGCATAGCTGTATTCCGTTCGAAGGGAACATGCAGAGACATTACTAGGTGCTGTGATCAAAGCATCTTATATCACAAGCTGACCTATATGTTGATCCAAGTCGTAATCCATCCGTACTCACAAACTTTCGCGTTTATAATATAAGTAAGGATGATTGAGGAATATGTTAACGCAAAACATGTCATGTACCTAAATGGTTCCATATCATCATTTCCTTTATTCCTCACATAATTTTACACTCGTTCTTCTGATAGCCTCCTATTAAAATTTCGCACACACTGACTGCGCAACGGGTCACGGTTCGATTCCCGTACGGGACAAAAATTTTGTATGGCCTACAGAAATTTGTTCCGGTCTGGGCGTATGTGCATATGATATTCTATGTTTGTAACTGTATCCACGACACAGAATAAAATTCTAGAGTGGGGCGACTTTTTTTTTAAAATATATATCCCTTACAGTAAGTTTCATTGACATTTCCCCCCCCCCCCCCTCTATTTAATTTATATATTATATATACTCTGTTATTACTATGTAGTATATTTTAGTATTTTAAATATCATTATTAAAGTATATATTTTGTACCAGTGTATTATTGACAAATACCCACTTGATCATATGTTGTGTCCTATCCAAAGGTTGTCTCGTAAAGATCGCCTATGGCGATAAGGCCGCCTTTTTTGCTTTTTGTGTATGTATTGTCATTGTTTGTGTTATTTTATTTAAGCAAAATAAATAGTTTCTATCTATCTATCTATCGAGGGTCGTCCAGGCTTAAGTTCAATGACCCCTCAATCCCGGCCTTATCCTTGTCCAGATTACAATCTGCCGTTCTATTTGTAGGTACATTAAGTGGAACCCACCATTAGTTGAAGCGTCGTGATTAAATCGATCCAAGAGTGTGTTTGGCACTAATCTGCGGATAAATCCGATGATTTTACTGCCGTTTCCATTTGATTATAAATTGAATTTGGCGCAAACAAGAATAGGAGGCTTAGTAATAATGAACAAAGTTATTACGAAGCTCTCGAGTAAATTAAATAACTTTATACTGTCAAGGTATACTTTAGAGTAACAGAAGAAAATATCAAAAACAAACTTTTATAGCATTATCATAAAGGAGCTTAGAATCATGACATGATCATGACATTTTGAGCGTACTACATGCAAAGTTAATCACACTTTTTAAAAATCTCCGCCACTAAACTTAATATCCCTAAGGCGAGGGCCGTACTTCGTTCGGAATGCTGCCAACGACAGATTATAGCCAGTCGCCAGCAAGTCTCTGCACCAATCGGCACTTGGCACGGATAAGCTCACGGCACGGTTGTATTTTCATTCCTCAACTCGGATTTATTAAGTTGTGAAATACGAGTATAACTACTGTGTAAGTTGAATTGATTTACATTAGCACACAATTATTACCATAAATAAAACGTGTTCGTGTCCACATTTATTCCTATTAAAGTTTTTTCCTCTTTGGCAAAGATGTTTTCAAGTACTCGTATCTTTCTAGAAAACACAAACACAAATAAAAATTTTACTTCCTTCTAGTTATTTAAGTAAATTTTACCAATTTCCTGACTTAAAATAGATGTTATTTTTGCTTACAACTTCAGTATTAGAAGTTGCAAACTTCAGTTTTACCTTAACAAAACGCTAAAAGGCTAGCACTTTGATAAAAGCATTAAGTAAGAAACGAGAACACTTTAAACTTGTCGCAGTGTTCATTAAAGAGTGGAGTACCTCAAGGCTGTGTAATGGGGCCAGTACTTCTCCCCCTTGTTATCTCATACGATGTCTCCTTTGTTGCATCTCTATACACTAGTTGCTTGTATGTCTGCCCTGTTAGTTCAGAGCACCACCTGCGATGATCGTTAAGGCCACACAGATACCGCATAGTTTGCACAATTAGTTAACCGAACGATTTTCAGTGCAGTTTGTTTCTAACAGGACGCAAATGCTCACAAACTAAGTTAATTATAAAGATGTTACTCTGATGTTTATACTATTCAGTTGGATTATGTGAGTGGATACAAATAATTATTTGGATGCGTTGAAGCGATTAAATCGAGCGCTTTACATTAAAAATGTGGTTGTATGTAAAAAATTGAAAGACATATCTGTCAGTAACATAAAAACATAGATTCATCGAAAAACGTGCTCCATAACAATAAATCTGAACATTCGTCACGCGATAATCCATCGGCTTCCATACATTAAACACCTGTTTTCGTGTCGCTGACCGACGCAAACCGTTATTTCAACTCGAAACAGAAATTTCCAGCCAAAAACAAAAAGACATTGAGGCATGTAGGTATATCGCGCCAATAATTCAAAGAGTCGTCGAGAAACGTCAATAATTTATTATTTTCGTCTCCTTTTAGAGCGATGCCATTAGCGTCGTGTTGAGTGCTTCCCTCTGAGCTCAAATTTTCCACTTCCAAGTAGAATTTTCTAGAATTCCGCTCCGCCGCCGTGCGGACGTCCAAATTTTATCTTGCATTAAGTAAATCGGCCTCTTTACGAATGGAGCTTATCAAATTTCGTTTCTTGTCCCCGACGCCATCAACAAAAGTGTTTGTCTCAATCGGCGTCATATTTTGACTTTGCAGTCGTGCAATTCCTCCTTTTGTCCCCGAATTAACGAACGACGTCAAACGATACGATTCAAATGAAATTCGGTATGAAAGTTCCGCGCCGACCTTTTTACGGGTAATATGCCTGCGAAGGTTTGAGTACACGTAAAATCTGTTTGCTCGTAACGAAACAATCCGATTTCACTCATGCATGAATCATTTATGTTGCGTGCCTGCTCGGGCCTGGCCCGCGGGCGGCTCGTCTTAAAAACTGTAGCATTATTTTCTTTTCAAATCGCATTTGTTTCCGCCGTTTCAGTTCAGTTGATAAACAATACGCCGGTAACAAAGACATGAAAGAATTGTATGCCACGTGCATTCTTGGTTATAACGCTCCGTAAGTCCTTTGTCCAAACTGAGATGTTTATTGTTCGTCGCGGTGACAGCGTTTGTCTCATTAGAGTTTCTTTTATTGAGACATATACAAACATATAAGAATAAAACTCTCCGAGTTTCTTGCGTGCTTCTCTCGTGAAGGCTCTCACAATTTATTTTATTGATAGATTGATTGAAACTTCGATGTATACAGAGTGGCACATTTAGATGGGTCAGTATGGGCAAGTCTATTACTATAAGACATACTCGTCGAGCGTCGGTGGCGCAGTGGACTCGGCACTTGCCTTCCAATTGGGGGGCCGGGGTTCGAGACCCGCCATGTACCAATGTGTTTTTCGTTTCGAATTTCATATGTACATTTGTCTGAGGCTCCTACGGTGAAGGAAAACATCGTGAGGCAACCTGCATACATCTGCGAAGAAATTCAATGATGTATGTGAAGTCGACCAATCCGCACTGGGCCAGCGTGGTTGACTGAGGCCTAATCACCCTAATATAGGGTAGGCTCGAGCCCCTCGGTGGGGACGTATATGGGCTGTGATGATGATACTCGTATAAAGATCAGGTGCCTAATTCTACTAATTTTAATGTTGTTATCATGTCGTGATAGCATTTCTATGAAACTGCTTTGTCACTTTTACAAGCTTTTTATAGTGCAATTTATTCGTAGGTACTATAATTTCTTGATAAGTCTACAGTGACAAAAATGTTTTAGTATTGAAGCGGTATTGTCACGCCATAATGCATTAACGGTAGCAGAATAAGGCCCCAATTCTTGGGAACCATGTCATCGATTTTAGTTAAAAAACACTGCATATATAGATTGAAAAAAAAATTGTACTTAGTTCTCGAATTGAACCCGGTCGTATTGAAAAATTAAACTTTAATTATTTCTATTTGGATATCGATTGTGTGGGTCATAAGCAGTAAATGTTACTATATAACATGATATCTAAATTTAAAAAACAACTGACATTTTTCGCTATTTCAAGATTTGTTCCATATTAAAAGTTGTTTAGCTTGCTTGTCTGAGGAAGCGCACAAAATTTAGCTGCTATTTAAAAAGTTATTAAGAAAATAATAACTCAAAAAATATTTGCCCGCAAACGAGCCTCTATAGTATTTTGAATTGTACGTTGTGACTACGTTTTTTTATTTTTATTTAAAAAAGTCCCACATTCGTAGACACTGACCTCGTACGGGTGATTTCCCTCGGATTGCTCATTCTTCGCGGAATTCGCTTTAAAAGGATCAGAAATTGGTTCTAATGAGGGGTCCCAATGCCTGCCGGCTTCGGCAGGTCCCAGTGATGTAACGGGCTGTAGTGATTCTTATAAAACGCCGATTACCGCTCGAGGCTATTGTACTAAGCCCTGGGCTGGCGGGCGCTGTCGTAGTGCGTGGGCTATTATCACGGCCTTTTGTGGCCCCTAGTCCCTTTTTTGCGCCCCGTCCCGTATAAGACAGATAGGGAATGGCTAATAATTGCAGACTCTGGCTTTTTGTTCGGCTCCGCGTTTTGGTGTTTTGTTTAGAATTTGTGACATGTTAATATGAACTACGCGTGACTGTGATTTAACAATATTATTATAAATAGTTTCTTGCGATATTACCGTTATAGTATTGTCAGACAGAATTCGTAGTTAATGTTCTACTTTTAATATTAACATGGATAGAGAAGTAGTGTTTTGACAAAAAAAGGCTTCAGTTGTGTGACAAACTGCCTTTATATCAAATAACATTGACTAGTACCATTAATGGTAAAAGTGTCTTTAGTACTTTACTTTGTATCTTTAGTACTATTCATCATCATCATCACCACAGCTCATATATGTCCCCACCGAGGGAGTCGAGCCTTTCCTAAGTTAGGGTGTTTAGGCCTTAGTCATCAACCACGCTAGCCCAGTGCGGATTGGTTGACTTCACATACACTTTTGAATTTCTTCGCAGATGTATGCAGGCTGCCTCATAACGTTTTCCTTCACTTTAGGAGCGTCGGATAAATGTACAGTCGGCTCTAAAAGTAGATGAATATTTTAGTACCACGTCATACCAATTAATAACCAATGCAATATATATGTAACCATACTAAATAAAAGGAATAGTTGGTATGATATAGTACTAAAATGTCTATCTACTTCTGAAGCCGACTGTACATATGAAAATCTAAAAACGTAAAACACATTGGTACAAGGCAGGATCGAACCACGGACTTCCCGATTGGAAAGCCAGTGTCAAGTCCACAGTGCCACCTACGACGAGTACTATTAGAGAAAATTAATGATATTCCTCGTAACTGTAACCTATAGTAATGGTACTATGGATACAAATTTATATCTTTAGTACCATTAAAGAAAAATAAAGACATTCTCTGTAAATTATTGTAATTATAGATTACAATAATTTTCAGAGAATGTCTTTTATATATCTTACAATGTTAGCTAGAAAGATGGGCTCAGAAGCCCTACCATCACTAAGCTAAGCTAAAATCTTATGTCCCCATATGGAATCGAAACCTGGGCCTCCGCATCCATACTGAGTATCCTCAACCAGACCACGGAGTTGGTTAAGAATAAAACACAATGATTACAAAATATATTGCATAAGACACATGCTTTAAGCATTGTTATTGTAGCATTAACAAAATTCCCGAAGCTCTAATTTAGAAAAGCTCAATTAGGTGCATCCAGCTGTATCAGATTAACGGCTCAGTTGAGCTTAAATAAACATAGTTTCGAATTAATTCACACGTATTAAATCGCATTACACAAATTGCATTTGTAGTCAGATGTATTTCACATAGCTCACAAATAAACTAGCTTGACCGGCAGTCGTCATGATTTCATTTCATGATCATGGTTTGGATACTATTTACATTTTAAAATCAGAAATACTTATGTCCACAACCACAAACCAACCATTACGAATTTGAAACCTCGGTACTGTGGGGTATAGGGACACATTTTTTTTTCATTTTACTTGTATTTGCATACATCCCTATTGGTTGGGGTGTGTGTTACATACAAGATTTAAATAATACTTTGCTTATGTTAGTTTGTTACAATTTTAATTAATTTGTTGGTCAATTAAAGCCTTTTATTTGACTGACGTCAAAAAACGCCTTCAAATGTATATTGAAGCTATATTGAAAAAATATTTTGAGTTTGAGCAATGTAATGTGGCCAGCCTGATTGGCACACTTCCTGCCTGAAGTCAGCTGAAGCTATTCTGTGGCTGAAGCTAATATTAATTTATAAATCACCAAATTATAATAATATTGTAATCCTAACCGATATTCGGTCACGGCGGCCAATCTCCATGGAGACTAGCCATCTGCGCAGGAGATATTAGTGCCCAAAGTGACTGCGCAAACGCAAGTGCACTCTCTGTTCCTCTACCCGCCTAGTCCGATGGGACGGTTAGCCGACACGACCGAGGCGAGATCAGGCGCAGGACCTACTGTTTAACGTGCCTTCCGAAGCACGGAGGAGTTTGATATGTTTCTTATTTTGGTCACCCATCCTGGGACTGACCACATCGAACATTACTTAACGTTAGCAATCGTTCGCTGAGCGCACGCGCCAATGCGCCACCAAGCTCCAAATTATATTCATATAAAGGCCTGCCTTAATAACATTTTATAAATCCAATTTCCAAAATTAAAGTTGTTATAGCTTTTTAAAACAAATATTTTACTGAAATAATCCTCGTTCTTTAGAATGGCACGCCACAAGCATACGTAACTTGAAACTGTTATCTTTTACTAGCACCCGTTAAACCGCAGACGTTGCTCCTGTAATGTTAATACAAAGTAATATCCCATTCGTAATTCTGTTTTTGTTGTACATTGTGTTGCCGCGTCCATTATTTCCCATCCGGCGGAATTCAAAAGCGAAACTTTGCAAACATCAAAGGGAAAAGCAATATTATCTTTGACGACTAATAAAATGTCCCCGAAATCCTCGATGCTACGAAATCAATGAAAAACAGATAATATCAGGCGTCGCCGTTACCAAAGGAAACAGAAAATGGGAGCGAGATCTGAACGGAGGCTTATCTGCACCGTTTGTAAATGAACCAGGGCTGCTGTGAAATAGGATTACGGAGGATCGCCATGAAATTCATCGCGAATCTTTTGCCTTCCTTCGGCGGGATTGCGAAAAATATGTGAAAATATTTTCAGTGCACCTCATTACCGAGTTGCTAGCTGAACGGGAAATTAATTTATGAGTTAATACAAGAGACCTGTTATGTTTGGTTGTGGTACAAGTGAGGAGATAGAAGCGATTAATAAGTGTAACAGACAAATAAATTATTTTTTGCCCGCAAACTTTTTTTCTATTCACATCATATTTCAGCCAAAACACGGTTTCAATTAATTGGGTATAATCTTGTGGTATAAAAAAATAGTCAGCTTCCCAAAAGTAGAGAATACATTAGATTGCATCCAACAGTTTGGCTTGGCAATGTGGGTGAAAACCTCATCAGATTTTATTTTATTTCTCTTTCTTTTACTGTTCACTTGTACTTTTCATAAACATTACATATTAGTTAGTAAATTCAAAACTGAAAGCAACTCGATCAAAACCCATTGGTAAGTGTTAAAGAAAAATTATTCAAATTAATTGGCTTTGGGATACGAAAATGGGTATGGGTCTCATAAGAAGGCTTAAAGTCACTCAAAGGGCAATGGCGAGGGCTATGCTCGGAGTTTCTCTACGTGATCACATCAGAAATGATGAGATCCGTAGAAGAGCTAGAGTTACCGACATAGCCTACAGAATTGCAAACCTTAAGTGGCAGTGGGCAGGACACATCGCTCGTAGGACTGACGGCGGTTGGGGCGGGCGGTCCTCGAGTGGCGGCTGCGTACCGGGAGTCGCAGTGTTGGTAGGCCCCCCACAAGGTGGACTGACGATCTGGTGAAGGTGGTGGGAAGCCGTTGGATACGGGAGGCGCAGGACCGATCGGTATGGAGATCCTTGGGGGAGGCCTATGTCCAACAGTGGGCGTCTCTTGGCTGTAATTATAACGAAAACGGATGCTTCAGAATTATTCAGAAAAAAAGTACGTATTATCTGTACTGTTAAACGCTTTGGAGGAATAATTAAATTGTCCAAATTGATGTGATCACATAAATCCTTGTCGTTCGCGTTTAATGGTCACTTCGTAAATCTTATCACTTGGACCGAAAGCGGCTTCTATCTCGCATAAGCAGGAGGACAACTCAGAATGTCTTTAAGCCAGGCTGTTAAATAAAATTTAGCGCCGTCCTCAGCGGGGCGCGGTGATTTTGGATTGAATTTTTTTTTGGCTGCCGAAGGAAAATGTCGGCTTTTATCACATGCAGCCGCCTTAGCTGATACGATTATGTCCGGAGACGAGGCGGCCGTTTAATTTCATTCGCTCCGCTAAAGATTCCCCGGGCCTAGCGAGTGGAATGGCCATGATGCAAATGTAAACATTTTATAGTTGGGAAAAATTGAGGCGCTTTGTGAAGATACGCTTTAAGCCCGTCTCTACGGAAGCGGAGAGATGCGTTGTAAAAGGTTAATCAGACGTCGTTATTTCTTCATCTCTCTTTCACCCGATAGCGGAAGCAGAAGCGGGATGGGGATGAATCGTTGTATTCCTATCTGCAGGATGGTTTCTTTTTGGTATTGATAAAGTTGCTTTTTGGTATGCATTTCTTTATTCGTAATATGTTTTGCAAAATATAAAAATAAATACAGCTTGTGGGCGAATTGCGTGTGGTATTCAATTGGCGCCTATTTGGACATAATGCTACAGCTAGCTGCAGCATCGATTTTCAGCTAGTGCTGTAAACTTATCAACAACAAAAATCACCTATTTATTTTATATTTCTGATTTGCATTTTTTTAAAATACAAAATAAAATCAATGATGAAATAAATTTGTCTCGGGCGGGGATCGAACCCGCGTCTTCAAGATACCGTGTTTACCTTTACCACTCGGACACCGGATCTCTTCTTTATTTTATTGATTTTATAACTGTTCAATTTATCAAGCATTTTTAAAGACAATGCAGTCACAAATATAAAATGTGTAAGTTCGCTTCATCATCACAGCTCATATACGTCCCCACCGAAGGGCTCGAGCCTACCCTATGTTTGGGTGATTAGGTCTTAGTCAACCACGTTAGCCGAAGGCGGATTGGTCGACTTCACATACACCTTTGAATTTCTTCGATGTATACAGTCAGGTTGCCTCACGATGTTTTCCTTCACCGTAGGAGCGTCAGACAAATGTATATGTCGAAGCATTCGATTATTTCAATTTTGATTAAACCTAAGATTAAATTAATCTCTAGAGGTTAAGCTTAAAATAATGTTTGTCAGTAAGGATTTGTTTATAAGGCATGATTTTATCAAATGGAAAACGTCAGGTTAGTACCTGGGTGAAATCCTAGATGGCGTGACTTAAAAGAGGCGTTGCAAGTTGGCAACACTAAACGTTTCTGAGATGACTTTGAGAAGCACAGACTGTCAGCGTGCTATAAGTGTAAAACGTTTAGTTAGCATGCTATAAGCGTGAAACGGTTAGTTTAGTGACCGTTAGCACGCTATAAGGGTTTAACGTTTACTTCATAGTGTAGACCGAGCGGGAACGTTACTTTTCGTTGGCCCGCCGCGCAAGGAGGTTTTCACGCCGTCTCGGGGATCACCACGTTTTTCATCCATCGAAATCTCGTGCATCATTTGCGATTTTAGACTGCAAGTGGTTTTAAATAATAAAGGAGTCTATCCTTCATCCATACGCGTTATTATTTTAACGATCGCTGCAACTCTTTATGGATAATAAAGAGCATTCTGATGACCGGCGTGAGGCCTCGCCGTCATATATGTATATGAAATTCGGGACACGAAAAACACATTTGTACATGGCGGTCTCGAACCCCGGATCTCCCGATTGGAAGGCAAGTGCCGAGTCCACAGCGCCACCGATGCAAGTTCGCTTTATTCTTAAATATTTTTTTAAGAAATCTGTAAAGATTTTCCAATTGGATGTTGAAACGTAGTTATTAACATCGAATAAAGTGTACTTTGGCTTAACAAACTACAAAAGAGAACAAAACTACGGTTTGAACTTGTTAATGACAGCGCATTTGCAATTAATACTTTCCATCCTTGTATCACAATGTTCGATTTTATTCCAGCAACCGATCCCCACAGTAGTAGTCTATACGACATGACACTAAAAATAATGTAAATCAATCTTACCGTTTCAACGTCAGTTAAGTTGTCTTATTTTTTAACCGACTTCAAAAAACTAGGAGGTTCTCAATTCGATGCGTATGTTTTTTTTTGTGTGTATCTTACGCGATTACGCCGCCAGTTGTGGACCGATTTTCAAAATTCTTTTTGTATTCGATAGAGTATACTCCAACGGTGGTCCTATGGTCACCAAAGTCAGGATCTGATGATGGGATCCCATGAAAATTGAGGGAATTCTTTCACTATAAAGATTTCATTAACTCAAAAGTTAAAAATAAAAAATGTTTTACAAAAAATAAAAACCGACTTCAAAAACACTGAAAAGTTAAAAATAATACTTCAATATACCTATTTTTATATTATTTTTAACTTTTCAGTGTTTTTGAAGTCGGTTTTTATTTTTTGTAAAATATTTTTTATTCAACTACAAATGCCGCAGAACTAATAGCCAACTTCACTAAGTCTTAGCTTAGGACAATCTTAAGTGGCATGCTGTCACATTCTTTTCAATAAAGACAGAAAGTGACAGCATACTACTTAGGATTGTCCTCAGCTAAGGCAAGGTTAGTGAAATCGACCATAAATCTGTTTGCTAAGGACTCAAAAATTGAACCACGCTGCAAACGTATATCTAGTGTAATACCAAAATTTTGGTACATTTCATGAATTCAATAATTTGATTAGATAAATCAATAGACTTAGATTATTCATGGTTTTTTTTAGTTTCTTGGATTTTAATATACTAGCAGAACTCAAACATAATCGGATTAAAGCACTGTTTTGGCAATCTATCCATCTACGTTAATTATCTCTGCCGTGTACCGGTTACTACCGACAAATGCACAGTGCTCAACAAAGCGAGGCACTAACATACATATGCTCGTCTTACCGGATTTTCCATTTCTACGGAAACTGGATGCTGGAAAATCATCTCCTGGAGAGGTTTATTGCACAGTATATCTGTGCATTCAGTATAACATCATAATATTTTTCGTTTGGATTTGCGGGAAATTATAATCGAAAAGTATTCACCTGGTTCGAAACCACTATTCACTACGTTTATTGGAGTATAAATATACAATGTTGCCAATTTTGTATTTCCAAGATAAGATGTAAGATTAACCAGTTGCTTCATGATTGAGGAATCCCGGTAAGCTCTTCTACTTCTTTGTCCATATTATTGAAGTGAAACCTTTTTTACATCGCCTCACATTTTTCCGTCCATTTATTTTATTAATTAGTTTTTTTATTTATTATTTTCTTTTCAGAAGAAAAAGATTTATTAAGTTAAGATTAAAAACCTGATTTTAGTGCTTTGAATCGAATAATTTTCCCGAAAATTTCAGTTAAGAAGTGCCTACGATCCGAAAAAAAGTTTAACTTGCATCATGGTTTCCAAAAAACCACACAATGATTTTTTATTTATAATGAGTATAAAAACACTGTAACCTGCCTATGACCATATTTTTATTTATGAAAGTTACAGAAATAGTCCAATGGCCCCAGCAAAGACCACGGATGCGCTTATGATTCATAATATTAAGGATTGACTATAAGGGTACCTGATTAAGGATACTGTTTAGTAGACTGTATGAAAACATTTCTGTAAATACAATGTATATCCGCCAAAATATACATAACTTTAAAGAGAGATGCGACGTTAGGGATTTGAATACTAGTAGCAAAAATAAATTAGTGGTCCCGGATCTATGACTTACAAAGGTTAAAAATTCGTTTATAGGGTATAGCGTAAGGTTTCACAATAAAATACCTGACGAACTCTTAATTATGACGGATACACAATTTAAACAACAAATTAAAATTATTTGCTGAAACATATTATAGGGTACAAGATTTCGTCGAAGACACATATCCTTGGCAATGAATGCTACATGTTAATGCAGTTAATACAGGCGATGGTTTTAACTAGTAATAGTAAATATTTTCTAATTAGTCGTTTTTTTATTATTTTTATTTAAATCAAGTTTCAAACTTATGTTCGTTTCTGTTTTAATGACGTCAATAAGTGCTTTTAAAGCCTCTACATTGATAAAAAATATGACTAATGACTTATGTCCAATTTTATTAAATTTATTATACGAGTATTTAAAGAATACCATTCTTTTCCTTTTAAAAATCAATATGGCTTTCATTTAGAAATCTCATCAACGTTCCGATCTCCGATGCGTTATTTTCGAGTTTATCGAGTTATTTAATAATAAATGCGCTGTAATGCTTTTTTGTCTCGAGACCCGCCATGTAGGTACCAATTTGTTTTTCGTTTCGAATTTCATATGTACATTTGCCTGAGGCTCCTACGGTGAAGGAAAACATCGTTAGGCAACCTGCATACATCTGCGAAGACATTCAATGGTGTATGTGAAGTCGACCAATCCGCACTGGGCCAGCGTGGTTGACTAAGGCCTAATCATCCTAACATAGGGTAGGCTCGAGCCCCTCGGTGGGGACGTTTATGAGCTGTGATGATGAATGCTTTTTTGTAACGATTTTTTTTACGAACAGTTTTTGCCGGCTAGCCCCTGTCTCGACAAAGTCCCATAAGGAGCTTATTTCCAAAAACATTTAATACTCAACATATCATTTAGGTAATATCAACATCTCTAAGTAATGACCCATACTAATGTCTTGATGTAAATAACTGCATTTGAGCCAAAACTAGAGTTTTCTGTTATGTGTAAAAATAAACTTGGAATAGTTTTATTCGGTGTGATCATGTTTCTTCGAATAAATTAACATTTACTGGTGTCCGACTCTCTTTCATAAAGCCGTAGATATCGTTAAAACCAGTGATTAATACCATCTAGTGATGATCTAGAGGTCCAGGTTTCGATTCCCGATGGGGACAGAAATTTTTCTGCTAGGTTTGGCTGGTGGTATGGCTTATGACCTGCCTTGATAGCTACCACCGTCTTACTTAAATTTGTCGCCATTATAACAATGTTAACAGCATTGTTGTCTTCTGATAAATAAGAGGTAAGATAGCCAGTTCTCAGTTGTTGAGGAGTACAGGGAAGCTCTCTGCCACCTTCGGCCTGGTGAGATGAAGGCTAAAGGCTTCCTTATCGTATGTAAAAAAATATGGATGTATATGAAATAAGCCGTAATGTATTGACCAAGGTAGACTTATCGTACTGCTTACGCGTTTCCTATGGCCAGCCTGCATTCCGGATCTAATGGCGGCTGTTGTGAGCACTTCAGAGCATCGGCAGGCTGTGCGCTTGCAGGCAGCCTCGAATTACGCGGGCACACTCCAGCCAGATGCTCGGATACAGGGGCGGGGCTACGTGAAATACTTGTGAAATGTTTTGGATTGTTCGATACATAATTGAGAAAGCTGTTCATGGTCGAGGTAATGTAATGAGTTGTATCAGGCGTTATTTAATGACAAGGTATATAGCAAGACTTCCGACAAAGATGTGCTGTGGAATCGGTACTTGCCTTCCAATCGGGAGGGCCGGGGTTCGAGACCACCATGTGCCAATTGTTTTTCGAATTTCATATGTACATTTGTCTGACGCTCCTACGGCGAAAGAAAACATCGTGAGACAACCTGCATACATCTGCGAAGAAATCCAAAGATGTATGTGAAGTCGACCAATCCGCACTGGGCCGGCGTGGTAAACTAAGGCCTAAACACCCTAACTTAGGATAGGCTCGAAGCCCTCGGTGGGGACGTATATGAGCTGTTATGATGATGATGATTTATTTCATCACGTGAGAGTTTAATTTACAAACTATCTTCGTGGTTTCATAGTTGAGAGGTCATGGCTTCGTCGTCCCAAACGGCAAAAATTTGTTTTTTTTTTGATTGGTGATCAAGCTTATGAGCTCGCCTAGCTAGCTACCTACTACCCTCATACCTAAGCTTGTTGCCATAGTAACAGAGTTAATAAAATTGTTCCGATAATTAGAGGTAAGATAGCCAGTCCCTTGTTGAGGAGTCCAGGTAAAACTCGCTTCCATCTTTGACCTTATTATGAATTAACATCAGGTAAGGTCAAGAATTTCTCAATATTGAAACAGAACTTTTAATGTGGAAATTGAAAAAAATTACTAAAGCTTTAAGTTCCGTGCGTTCCTTGTGGTTCAGCTAATGAGGTATTAAAACCTTACCCATAACTAGCAAATCTCAACAATAAGGAAATATACGTACTATACAAATATATTTTTGCTTTTGTAATCTTATATGTTACGAGTATTTCGTAATCTTTAAGCTTTTGTAATTTCACTTGTTTACTTTGATGTTTCCTTCTACTTATATAATTTCCAACACACTTACAGGTTGACTAGAAGAAATCTCTAACAGAGATAAGTCCGCCTTTGTAATTTATAACTACGTTTATGTTTAGATTTTGTGCGCAATAAAGAATATAATAATAATATTGTGTTGAATTTCTTGAGACCTTGTTTACTTTAAAATCATGTCTTCAGTATCGGTATCAATAATATTTTTTGTGTATTTGCAAGCAAACGAAACAAACTTGGCTTAACATTATTGATTGTGTATCTCCGGTTTTTAGATACGAAAAAAATTAAAAAATTGAGTATTATAGTAGAGAATGGGATCTAAAATGGGATCAACATCAATCGTTGGTTGCAAGCAGAGTAAGAAAATTAAAGTATGCTTTTAAAAACTTGCGGGTTATAGCAGATCACAAACTTATAATAAGTACGTACAAGGTCCTATGTGAGTCAGTTATTAGCTACTGTATCTGTGTTTGGGGAGGTGCTGCTAAAACGCACACACTACAGCTCGAGCGCGCTCAGAGAGCGCTCCTCAAAATCATGCTATATCTACCGAGACGCTATCCGACCGAATTACTGTATGCAAATGCTAAAGTGCTCAAAGTACGTGGGCTTTTTATTTACAATTGTATCAGAAGATATCACCGTACAACCGCTTCACTATTGCCGATAACTAAACGCAGACATCGCTGTCCAATTCCTAACTAAAAGTACTTATGTTAAACGCTTTTTCAATTTCCTAGCACCTAAAATGTACACTTCCATCAATGACAAAATTAGTATAATAAACTCTACTAATCACCAGCTTAAGACAAAATAATTCACATTCATACAGGGTTTGGGATTTGAGGAAATTGAAAGCTACCTTATACCAATAAGCTAACTAATGCAACACTCCACACTATTCCACCAATCACTCAAAATACACACACACACACACACACACACACACACACACACACACTCCTACTCACCTCTCGCACTCACTTATACCTCCACTACACAACACCTACACTACACCACGTACTCTCACACTACCCACACATACACTCGCATAATACTCGTATAGGCGAAATCAAATCAAAGCTTCATTTACGTTGTCAATTTTTTATTAATTTGTAATTGTAATTGTAAATATTTAAAATCCTCTTGTTGTACTTCAGAATTATAATATTGTGAACTTTATTCGGAAGGAACTGGCTTCTGAAATACAGTTAATACTAGTTTAGGAGTCAGGGCTACCATTTATTTTGTGACTTGTTCTTAGTACAATAAAGATTTACTATTATTATTAATATTAGAATATTACTTAAACTTTAATTTTCAAAAAACATCATAAAAGCAATACGTGCATCGTGCACAGTTTAAATTGAAATTCATTTCGTTCATTCATTTTGACAGCATTGCAATCTCTGCATATTTCGCACGCTCAAAACCTGTGCCGCCATGTTTGCGAGAACCGCACAGAACAGAAACTCTGAACTCACAAAAAAATATACTAGTACATTTATATACTTTTTTAATGTCAGTGATAAGCAACATATACTGTAGATTATTACTATAAACTTAAGTAATAGAAGCATATAATAATAGTTTATTACATTAATAAAGCTTATTAGGTACTAAGTATTCGAAATCAATCAAAATATTATTTATTCAAATATGAGTTGACAGAAATCTCTTTTATATCGTACACATTTTTACCTACCACCCATAATTATATACCACCTACTATTAGTATATACCTATATAATCCTTTAAGTAATAGGATTATGAGAAAGTATAAGGATTAATAAATTATCGTTGGTTTTTATACAGGGCACAGTGTAGTAATTAATGATATCTAGTCGAATACAACGTAAATATAAGAGATATCAAAAACCTTCAAACTCTGACACAGAAAGCATGTTTACCAGTGAGTAAGCCTACAGTAATAACTTTTACTAACTAGAGATATGCAAAATGTATGACATTCGTGAAGAGACTGTAGTTTACCTAGTTTAAGAAAGTAGTAAGCTAAACTAAATCCACTTAATAATTACATTTGTATAGTAGAATGAGACAATATAATAGGTACATTTCGATAGATATTCGCATATATTCCTAAGTAGATTTAAATTAAGACTTTACGGGAGAATATACAAACTATCTACGCATAAAACGATGAAAATTGTTTATTATTTCAACAAACACAAAAATAAATAAAATACTAAGTCTAAATACCTTAATTAGTGATTTTAATTTAGTTCATAATATTATTTTAGATTCGTATACTACAAACTATTAACATTTTTATTATTAGTATGAAGCAAGCATTATTAATTTTCTGAAATAAAATTGCATTGTGCAACCTATAATACTTGTATGTACTAAATCGAATCGTTTAGTTTCTGCGATTTTCTTCTTACTATACAATACCTTGCATTTGAACTAAATGAAGGCATCACACTTTCTACGCATTCCCTATCTACCTGCAACTACGTTACTCTTTGACGCCAACGCAGCCCAAGGGCTCCCTTTGTCGGTAGCGAAATGTTTTTACTGAATTAAAACTGCCACAAAACGTTGTAGCGTGTGGAACTTCGCATTGTAAAATTGTGAGCCGCGCCGAACTTGCACAAACTTGTCTGGGAAGTTGGTCGGTATTATCCTTGTGCATTAAGTGAGCGCCGAACAGTTGTAATAAACAATTTAGTGCACGACAACGCGGAGGCGCCATTTCCATTAGTTAAGTGAAATTAAAAGTGGAAATTAGGCTGGGGCGAACTTTGACGTTTTACCGAGACGTACTCGGAATATTTAGAGCTAGCACTTGCTTGCGGCTTTGTCTGTGTGAAATTATGGCAAACTAGGATTATATAGTGCGTTCGGTTATACCACGCGCTCCATGGGGAATCATTAAAAGCCATGTTCTTCTTCCTCTGGGCTTTATATATCTATAGATAGATAAGGCTGAACCAATTTCGATAACATTTGGTAAATATATTAACCAAATTTTATCAAAATTGGTTCAGTGGTTTAAGCGTAAGAGCGTTACAGAGATAGACATAAAGTACTTTTGAATCTATACTCATATTATTATAAACTGAAGAGTTTGTCTGTTTGATTGAATGCGCTAATCTCAGGAGCTCCTGATTCTAAATGCAAAATTCTTTTAGTGTTGAATATCCCATTTATCGAGGAAGGCCTATAGGCTATATGTATAATATCACGCTACGACCAAGCTAAATTTCACGCAAGCAAAGCTGCGGGCACAGCTAGGCTATAATATTAGTAGCAACCACTTAGTTACAAACGCCCGCATCGCTTGGTTGTTAGTTATATTTATTGATTCCAGAAAGTGGCAGAAAATTCTATGGTTTTCGAGAAATTGCTCAAATTTACAGACAGAAACCTGATTTTGTTATCGGAACATTTCACGAGTTTTCCACTAAGTTACACACAGTACTTCAACTCCCGTATCGTTTACATCCTTCCTTACATGTACAACCACCATATTGCATGATGGTAAGCTTAAAGCTACGTCCATATGTATACAAACACGATTTCCTGAGACGTGTAGTTTTTGTTGCAGAGTGAATTAGGGGACCAACATGTACATTTTTATTCATAGTTTAGAAAAATGAATTTATTGTAGTGACAGTAGTTGTGTACTTAAATATTAATTAAGGGTATATTTATATAAAAATATATTTATTAACATTCATAATTTTTATATAAATAACAAACCATTAACCGCACGGACACCGCGCGACTAATAGTGTAAGAATTTTGATGCTTCTGCAGGTTAATAGCTTCCTCGCCTCACATTAATGCAGCACTCATCGATCTATTATACTCTTGAATTGGCTTTCGTTTAGGATGTCTTTATTAAAGTCATCCCTGAAACCAAACGGATTTAGTACGAATTATGTTCACGCGCAATAAATTCACATTAATTTTATAGGGGCCAGGGGAATTCATTGCGTTAAAAAGTGGAGGGACAAAAAGTGCGCGGCTCCTACAGATGTATAATTTCAGCGGCAGTTTTTGCGCCGTACACGGCCCGGGCGTGTTATGTGCGCGTAAGGATCTTCTCCAACGGAGATATTAAACCTTGCTTAGCTGTGCAAACTATTTGATTTTGGGTCCATACAAAACTTTTACACGACAATACTTGTTTTTAATTATGCGTAATTGTGCATTTAAAAGCATTTCAGGACTTTAAGCAAAGTTTTTTTAAGCATACCTACCCAGTAAGTGCACAGATCAGTAAAAAGCCCGTGTAATAGTATATCGTGATAACCGAGTACAGACGTTGCGATAATCAATCAAGTGTATATAAAGTTAAGTCGTTGTTTACCTTGTGTATAATTGTCGTTAAATGTCGCCTGAGACGAGGCCAGGGAAAGACTTTAAATTTTAACAGGTATCTGTTCAAACTGATAAAATCATGATAAGCACCGGGTGCATCATTCAATTATTTTTAGATAATGATTGTCGCGAATAAATCTGTAAAATCCAAACAATTTGGTCTAGGTCAGGTTCCCAAATTTATTTTTATATCCTGTAGAAGATACCTGCATAAAATTACAACAAATTTTACAACAACGCTCAAAATCATGTCAATAAGTAACCCCGAATACTAATAAAAAAGATACGCATTGATTTGAGAACCTTCTCCTTTTTTCAAGTCGGTTAAAAACCGAAATCTCCAAATCTTTCTTTAGTTTCATTAGCAACCGCAACTAAATTTTAACCTTTTCGAATTGGTATACCTACCTTTAGATTTTCAAGAAACTTCAGTGTATGTGTAGTTTAGTTTAGAGTAGGTTTTTTAAATGTTCGATTTGTTTTTACATTAGGTACTTAATAAATTGGGAACTATGTTCATTTGTTTAGAAACTTCATAAGTATGCATGTATGTGTATATTGTATATTTGTATAGCAAAATTTATTACTCACTTTTTTAAAGTTGCGCTCATTGAAACAGTGAGAACGTCTTAATTATTTTATAAGGAGTTAAAAAAATAAGTTAGTAATGTAATAACAAATGTAAAGAAGGGTACGGATTAAGTTTGTCGAGTAAAGAAATGAAAAAAAAATGATAATTTCACTGAAAATTTTCATTCATTCAAGGGGCTGCATTACGTGCGGTATGACAAAAAAATAATGATTCTATAAATAAAGCCTTGTGGGCAAAGCGCCTAAGTTTTTCTGCAATGTTTTCACGGAATTACTCCGCTTTGTCCCGCACCCCGGTGCATGAGTGTTGAGTATGTAGTCATAATACACGTATTTCACAAACGTGTTAGTTTCGTGTGGTTGCGTCCTGTTGTAGTTCTCTCATTTGGTTTAAACTTAAAATGTTCTCCGCCACAATAAGTATTTCATCAGCTGCAAACGTATTAAAATAATTAAAGGCTAAAGGTCTTTTTCTCAATGTCCATGTAAACTTTTTGTAAGTTTTCCATGGATTAAAATAACGTATTTTTCACCGAATTTAGAAAAAGAGGAGGTTCTTAATTCGATTGTAAGTTTTTTTATGTTTGTTAAAATGCGATTACTCTGCCAATTATGAACTGTTTTCAAAATTATTTGTATTCGAAAGAGTATGAGGGGGTCACATTATCACCCAATTAGGATATGGTGATGAGGTCCTAGTATACTTCCGAGGTGGTTCCATACACACAAGTCAGGATCTGGTGAGGGGATCCCAGGAGAATTGACGGAAACCCTTTTAATGAAGCTATTCGTGTCTGTTAGTCATCATATCAAGGATTTTTCCACTATGCTGAGCTGAAGATGGTAGGAACCTTTACTTTTAGGACTTAGAAGTTTTGCTCTTGAGAGTTTAAAAATGAATTGTTTGAAGTTGTTTTAGTAAGCTGGTATTTAAATTACTAAAAAGATTAATTAATATAAAAAATAAAACTTGAGTCCAAAAATACTTTAAATTAAAAATAAAGTAAACACCATAACATTTTTATTTTGATGTCGCCGGTGCCAAATTTTAACTAACTACATAAGTCAGTTTACATTTTTTGAGACTTTCCAGAAGATCATTTGGCATAGACCTCAATATAAAAATGTGATGTTGTGTGTATTCTTATATTATATTTTTACTTTTTAGTGTTTTTGATACTTTAATCGAGCGAGCTAGATAAAAAAATCAACAATCTTTGTTCAATATAGGTAAATCTTATTGACGTCAAAACTAACTGAAAAAGTTAACTCTACAACCTGTACGACAAATGGTAGAGCCTTCACGAGAAGTACAGGCAAGAAACTCAGAGTCTTATTTATTTGAAACTTACTTCATCATTTCAGGCAAGAGATGTCCACTTTTGTATATAGGCCTACCCCAGGGATCTCTAATCCGATCGGTCCTACGCTTTGCTTCACTAGATCGTCGGTCCAACTTATGGGGGGCCTAACAACGCTGCATCTCCTGGCACGCGGCTGCCACTCGATGACTTTTTCTCCCCAACCGTCAGTCCTGCGGGTGATGTACCCTGTCTGCCACTTAACGTTCGCGATTCTTCGGGCTGTCAATGACTTTAGTTCTTCTACGAATTTCATCGTTTCTAATTCAGTTTCGCAGAGAAACCCCGTCCATAGCTTCTCTATTGCTCTTTGATGTGACATTAAACCATCTTATGAGACCCATTGTAAACAGCTACAGCACAGTTCCGTACTTCATCGCTGAGAACACGCACCAATTGAAGGCTTTAGTTATTAGACACTACGGTAGATAGCTCAAAAAATATGCTGCTTAGTCGAACTTGCCCAGCCGAGTTGGATTCGTCGATTTACCTATTTATAGAAGTTAAACTTACTGAGCTTTTATGCCCAAACTTAGTGAGTTCCCAACGTAACACGAGATATAACCGTACTGCAAAACCTTATTTTACGCAGACGGGAATAGTGGGCAAGCTAGTATGTCGTATGAAAGCGTCGTAACAAGCACACGACAGTCGGTCTCCGGGTGAGCGGGCCAAATGATTACAAACTGCCTTTGTTTTGGCCTCGTTAAATTGTCACGCTTTTGCAAGCTTTTGATGGGCAAAGTTTGGAGGTCGGGTGAAGCTTGCACTGAAGGTAAGCTAATGCTGCGTTTTCACCGAACACGTTAGGTGGCTAAGAGGTTTGTTTATACTGCTGTTCTTGGAAGATTTAGTGTGTGCATTTGAAACATAGTAATTGCGTAAAGTCTTTGAAGTCTGTTAAAGCTAAAAGTTAGTAGGTAGTTCATTATGACCACTGCGTTACCACAAAGGCTCTATTACTGAGGCATCAGTGAACGGTTCCGTTGGCGCATCCATGAATACAAATAGCAGCTTCCAAAACTCATCAAATTGTCACGGTCTAGGGGCAAATGATGCTGTAATTAATTGCCGATGCCTCAAACGGCTACATTGATCGGTTGCCTCAAACGGCTAAATTGAGCTTTATTTGTTTTTGGGGTATTCCATCTAAACACGCAATGTTTCGAATGCGGCATTCCCGTTCCATGCTGCGAAAGCGCGTGCTCTAGAATAGCGCGCGAGGGCACGCAGCAATCTACACTGAACTATAATAATAATAATAATAACTATCCCTCATGATGAGAATCTCGTGAAAGCTGAGAAGGACAAAGTCAGCAAGTACCTTGACTTAGCTCACGAGGTAACCGCCATGTGGAATGTTGATTCGACGATCATTGTTCCGATAGTTGTTTCGGCGAATGGCTTGATAGCGAAGAGTCTCGACCGACATCTTAAGAGGCTCTCGCTTGAGGAATGGATCAAGGGTCGGATACAGAAAGCAGTGATTCTCGACACGGCACGTATTGTCCGGAGATTCCTCTCTCTGCAGCCCTAACCACCGGCAGCTTGGGCCTTGCCTCGCTGTTGGCGGCATACTAGGTTTAAGTTTTTTATAGTATTTTGTTTTATATATATATTATATTGTAAAAAACTTAAATTTAAGGATACTTTTGAATAAATGGATAATAATAATAATAATAATCCTCTCGCTAGGCGGATGGATCAAGGGCCTGATACAGAAGGCGGTAATTCTTGGCACGGCACGAATTGTCAGGAGGTTCCTCACCCTGCAGCCCTAACCACCGGTAGTTTGGGCATTATCTCGCTGCCGATGGACCTGCTAGATGTAGGTTTTTTTATAATAATTAAATTTTTATATTTATCTTGTAAAAAAATGTATATTTAAGAAAGAAGCAAATAAAGAACATAATAATAATAATTTTTATTTCTCATCACAAAAACAAAAACAATACCAACAACACAAGAAGCTTACAAATGTATAATTACCTATTTATTTTTATTTTTGTGCGAGACTGATGCCTATGCTAAGTATATTAATATACCTGTATTAGAGGACATCAGGCTCTCACCACCTCGGTACACAAATTAAATTTCATTTACCATGTAATTTAAATTTTGTAATAGGCTTAGAAATTAGAAAATCTTAGTTCGTATTTCATATAGGTAACTATTGAGTTCATTACGCATCATTAAATCATAATCAAATGAATGTCCAATTAGTTGGACAATCCTTTTATAAATATTCGCTTCTTATTCACATAAATAGAGTATTTTAAAGTCTAAAGCATCCTTAAATAATTCATAGTGAAAGGTTTTACTACTATTCATAGTTATTATTATAAAATATGATGTTTCACATAATTTATAGTACGCCTGCTAATTTGATAATTAATTACAATTATTTTTTATGGCTGCGAAAATACCAACTATTATACACTTAAAGGGTATTACGCAATATTAGACTAAACACGTAATTTTCTATAGTCTGACCTATCAAAGTTAACAACCTTAATAATCTAACTAGCGTATAATGAACCAAATTAAAAATTTCCATGTTTATTTAAGCACCAGAGTACCTCCGTCCATGTCAAAAGCAAAAACAGTGGAAATTAAAGCCAATGTTTGCCGACCTCGGGTCAATCGTCCCGAACGGAACTAAATAGCGTTGAGCTTGGTTGTGTAAATCAATCCTTAGCCAGGCTGGGAACTCCTCCTTTCAGATCAACCCACTTAGATGCCAGACTCTCGTTATTTGTAGAACATTTCAGGGCTAGTAACTTATACTAGTAACATGATATATTCTTAAATAAGCTCATCTTTTTTTCGTAGTTCAAGTCATAAGCTTTTTTTTACATACCTACGATAGGGAAGCTCTTGACCTTCCTCTCACCTGATAGTAAGTGACGATAAGGTCGAAGGTGGAAGCGAGCTTCACCTGGAGTCTTCAACAACTGAGGAACTGGCTATCCTACCTCTAATTGTCGCAACACATCATTGCTATAAACATTGTTATTATGTAGACAAACTTAGGTAAGGCGGTGGTAGCTAGCCAGTCGAGCTCTGAAGCACTACCAAAAACCAAACCGAACAGAAAAACTGCTGCCTACATGACGAATTGAAACCCGGACCTCCCAATCAACACCCGTTGGTCTCAATCACTAAACCACAGAGGCGGCGGTAGCTGCTACTAGGAATACGATAAATCCACAAAACGTTTTCGCCGCGTATTAAATAAATAAGAAGCTCTAGAGACTACTACCAGCCAAAACGAATAGAAAATTTCTATCCTCACTAGGAATTCCACTGTTGCTTGTGTTTTCCTCAAACTTATTATAATTTTCACTGCATGTCTCTCCCCTTTAAACACAGTAAAACAAGTACTGTTGCTTAACAGAAGAAATAAGGCTGGTAAGATAGAAGTACCCGCGCAGACTGCTCTAGTTTCGAGTCTCTCTCTCTCTCTGGCACTTAACAGGAATACTTAACAGCAATTAATATAGAAACTAACACAATACTTATGGCAATTTTTTTTATCGTTTAATAGAAAATCAAGCCAGGTTACACTAGGCAAAGTGAGGTAGGCTAGTGCAGCGTATAATTCTCTCTCCTGCTCTACCTACCTTGCATTTAATCTCCCCTTCCACTTACCATCAGGCGGAATGCAGCCATTTCCTATGCCCACTGTACAAATAATTTTTTTTTATTTTTATTAAATATTCAACTTTGTAGTATTAAAAATGGTGATTACAGCATGCGCTCAACACTTGCACCACAGCCCCGTGTTAAGGGGCGTTCTCGACGCGTCAAATTACGGATGATTGATATCGCTTGCCAGCTGGCGTCTGTTTCGTAAACACTATAGCTGTGGCGTTGCGAAAATGAAGGTTAATACCGCGGAAGAAAGTAGACGGTAACCCGAGACGGTTATTTTTGATGCGCTGTTGACATTACAGCGCGCTGGAAATTTCCAGAACAGTTCACGTGGAACTCATTACTGCCTAGCAGCTAATACAGCGCTGACAGTTCCTTCGCTCTGACGTTCACTATTAGTCCTGTTATTTAGCGTTATTCGAGATTCTCCATTAGAGTGATGGATGTGATTTTGTGTTCATTGTAACAATTAGAGGCGTTGGTTAAAATTACAGTTGTTGTTATCACTCGTAGAGTATTATAAATTGCTCAATTCTGCAACTAAATATTTTACTGCGTGCTTCACGAGCACGCTCCTATTTATACTACATACTCGTATAGATGAAGCATAAGTAGTAGAACAGTTTTACCGGAGGGAGACTCTGTACCAGAGTCGTCTGCTTGGGTACCTCCGTCATACCTATTTCTGTCGCAAAGCAGCAGTGCTTGCATTGCTGTGTTCCGGTTAAGAGTAAGATATTAGGGTATTGAAATTACTGGGTACCGTGACTTTACATCTAATGTCACAAGTTGGCAACGTACACTGTGGTTCTTGTGAGGGTTGCAGTTTTGCTGCGAATCTCACACGAACTACGTGTATTATAGGTGACTGCTACCATTTACTATCAGGTGGGCAGTTTGCTTATTTGCCAACATAGTTGCAATAAAAAAAGTATCTATTTTAAATATAGGTATGAATATTTTTGGTAAAGGTAATACATTCATAATTTCTCATACATTGCTCAATTCTGCAACTAAGGATTTTACTGCGCGCTTCACGCTTTGAGCACGCACCCTTTATGTAGCTTAAGTAATTATTTTAAATATGCTGGTGAAAATAATACATTCGTACTTTCGTTATCTCCATACGTAGTTTCACCAAACACCCACCTCTCCGTGATATCATAACGAACGTCATATTCGAGTGTGATAAATAAAGACAGTGACAAATGACAATTAGGGTTTTAAATTCCATTATAAAATAAGTCTTACATATTATAAAACATAGTCCCCCGCCGCTGTCTGTCTGTCTGTTCGCGATTAACTCAAAAACTACTGCACTTACGCAAATATGATCATGTCTCCTATTTTCGTGCTCAATTAAAATAGTTACTAATTCGAGTTCGGCGGAATGCGCATATTTTGAATTTATTATATAATACTAGCTGTGCCAGCGAATTACGTTTCGCCATAATAACGGCGAACTTACGTTTCGCCGTAATAAAAAATAGTTTACGACCTATTCTCAGACCTACTGAATGTACACAAAAAATTTCATAAAGATCGGTCAAGCCGTTTCAGAGGAGTTCGGTAACAAACACTGTGACACGAGAATTTTATATAATAGACGAGAATTTTATATATTGGATTTTGTTTAACCCTCAGTATCCTCATTATCTCAAAAAACGTTTTTGTTTCTTGAATGAGTCGTCTGGAAGAACATTGCGGTCAGCACAAAACTTAATACTTAGCATCCCAGAACATCATACAAAATTTTACGACGGTTCATTTTCAGTGCAAGCTGCACGACTGTGGAATTCGCTACCAGTGTATATTAGACAAGCCAAGACATTAAATAAATTCAAAACGCTTGTTAAGGAGTACTATCTGTCGCTATCATGCAATTAGTATTTCCACCATTATTTATATTTGTAGCTTATATATTTTTGTATAATTTTTTATATATATATATATATATATATATATATATATATATATATATATATATATATATATATATATATTATATATATATATATATATATATATTATATAATGTATATTCATAGTTTTATGAATCATTTATGTATCATTTATGTATATATTCATTGATGCTGTGCACATAATCTACTCTTATTTCATTGTCGTCCATGACCACCCTAAGGTTGTCTGGAAGAGATCGCTCTTAGCGATAAGACCGCTTTTTGTACTCATATTAGTTTTTTGTTTATAATGTTTGATTTGTAATGTCCATGTGTGCAATAAAAATTATATCTATCTTTCTATCCATGATACGTACATAATATCTCTGTAAACGTATTAGTATCATAGAAAAATGACACTATGGTAATAGGTGCAGTTAAAAGTGGCGTGAACGCACTTGCAGGTCGGCAAAGAGAGGTTTCTTTAGTGAACGCACCATTGTAATATGTACCCTGTTTAAAGCAAATAAAATATTTGTTTTTGTAGCCTTTTGGAGTATTTAATCTCTCTCCTGCACTAGCTATCTTCGCAATTGGATTCCACTTCCATTTAGTATTTGCTGGAATGGTATCATAGTCTACGCTCACTTTAAAAAAACATCGATCCATCTAGGATATTAAACTTTACTTTTTGTGTTTTGTGACGGTTATAAAACCGTCTCCACTTAATATAAAACTTGCCTTGATTTTAACGAGTAATCCCTTCATACAAACATGTCATTATGTGGTAATCTTTTTATGAATATGCCTAATAACAGGTAATAACCACTCGCAACTACATATTTATTAAATTTTTGTCAACAAGTGTTCAACACATCTAGGCTGTTTTGTTTACTCTGCGTTTGACATTTGAGGCCGGTAGTTATATAAATAAAAATATCGTTACGAAAGTGCCCACGAAATAAATATCTGTTTACGTTCAGAAATCTATTGATAAGCTTAATTTTGATATTAATATCTTTTTTTATAATTTATAAACAGGAATGTTTCTGATGACTTCCTATACTTGCTACATAAATATTTTTAATTTCTATAATTGTATGCGTTTGGCCAAGTTGAATCATATTTCAGAACGAACCTATCTATGCACGTACATAGTCTATGGCAGTTAGCCGTTTCTTTGTGGTTCTTTACCCCAACATTCTAGAAATATTCTAGAAGGTTGAGAGTATAAATTAAGATCCCGCAATAACCATTTTATCCGCTGACATCGTTTATCCTGGTAACATCTTGAAAGTTTAGTTCGTATATTGTGCCCGATCCCCGAACTAGGGGTTGTATCTACGGGCAGCTGTTATCTACGCCTGCTAGTTCTTGCCCATCGGATCAAGACCGCCTGCGTCTGTTCCGGTCCTACTGAAGATCGCGACGTCTGCTCCGGCCTTCTATCTACTTCTGGCCTCCGCGTCTCGCTTCAGCTTCTGCCTCCTAGCTAAGCTAAGCTAAGTACCTCCCTATATCTCTGCGAGTCATACTGAGCGAAAGCATGGTACCCCCCCCCCCCCCCCTGAAGTCTTGTAATATACGCTGTACTTAAGACTAAAATATCTTTTATTTATCTCTTCTGCACCCTGGCCGTGCTTCACGCGGCCAGAGCGTGTAAGTTTTATTGAATTTCTCACATTTTTCCGCATATTTTTCAGAAACAGTGGCTGCCGGAAATGGGTGAAGCTTGACTACTTGGTGGTGATTAACATTATTGGCAAGAAAGAAAACATTAATTTCACGAATTTTTTTGCAGAGTGCTAATCATGGGGGGTGACTCAATACTATCGATTACAGCAAACATGTGGCTGTAGCTACTTATCGTAGAGCGGGCAGTCTGTTCATTTGCGAATGAAGTTGTATAAAGAAAACAACTAGTCCAAGATATTCAATGCGGACTTAGAGAGTAAAAGAGAGGCATCAAAATTAACTCTGGCTTCTCCGTGTCGGAACTGAAGTTAATTAGGGGGTCGTTACGCACGATGATAAAATGTAAACCAGCCCAGAGGTCAGCCTGATTGAAACTAAGCCACTCGAAGATGATCCTAGGAAAATGACCTCAAGTAAGCGATGTCAAAGGTTGTAATGTCAAGGCGTCTTGTTAAAGCTTACAAATGATACTTATTGCAGCTAACTAACGGGTTTACTGTCATGTGATTGATCCTTGGCTTTCAAGTTCATTAATTCATCACAGGCTTACTCCTATTTACCTTAAGCGCTTTTCCCCTCAAACGCCTACCTGACTTTAATAAGATGTGGCCCCGACTTGCGGATAGACGCTCTAATAGGTACAAACTCAAATCTCTTGGCAAATTATAAAAGGACATGACAAATAAATGCTTATACCTTACCTTACCTTGCTTGTGGTAGTACCACGTTTATAAGTTACACCGATGTACCTACGCAGTAATCTCATTTTCTGATTTTGAGCGAGATAGAATAAAATTCCGATTTTGGTGTTTTGAAATCTTAACGTACGCAATAAAGTCTATATTTTAATGGTATCGGTACTCGTATTCAATCGGCTTTAGGTTGCTTTCCTCTGCGCAACCGAATTTTGCTGATGCAACTTGTAAAGTGGTCGTACTGTACATGTTTACATAATATGTTCTTACACTGTAGCACTCACCCCCATCCGCCCTACGGATACTCCCTCTCTCTCACATAACACACCCCCATACACACACATACATACACTTTAATACAAAATATACTTACGTTTATACATTCCACAATATTTTTAACTAGCTGTGCCCACGAACTACGTTTCGCCATATATTTTTTCCCATTTTTGCAACATTTTTCATTGATGCTCAGCTCCTATTTATCGTAGCGCGATGCTTTATAGCCTAAATGTACTATCCAACACAAAAATATTTTTTCAATTTGCATCAGTAGTTCCTGAAATTAGCGAGTTCAACCAAACAATCAAACTCTTCAGCTTTATATTATTAGTAAAGTAAAAAGTGAAAGTATAGACATGTTGTAACTTCTTAAATTTTTTTCTTGTGTTACTTTTCTACCGATGTATAGAGGGTTACTTTTTTATCACCCCGGATAATTTAAGGGACACTTCAGGGCACATTAGTAGAATGATTAAAATATTAAAAAAATAACTCACCAATTTAATTTTATATCAATTTTCTAACATATCCAAAAAATACTGCATTAGTTTAGTGCAGTACTTTTTTATAAAATAATGGATGTGTCCTGAAACGTCCCTTAAATTATCCAGGGTGATTAAAAGTTACCCTGTATATGGTTCGTAATCTATACTTACCAATATTATAAAGCTGGAGTTTGTTTGATTGTTTGTTTGTTTGGTTTAACGCGCTAATCTCTGGAGCTACTGGTCCGTATTGAAAAATTAATTTTGTGTTGGATAGTCCATTTATCGAGGAAGGCTTTAAACCATGTAATATCTCGCCACGACCAATAGGAGAGGAGAATCGATGAAAAATGTTGCTAAAACAGGAAAAATATAGAAGCTATAACTAAGAAAGCGTTGAAGTCTTTTATAAAGCGAAACTTAGTTCGTGGGCACAACTAGTTACTTAATATATCAGATGAAAGAGGGCCTCAATACAGGCACCAGCCTCTTTAAGTTTAATTAACGTCATATAAACTAAACCTGTGAAGAAAGAATTTCATTACAGGTTGTGTATGAAGTCGACCAACCCGCACTTGGCCAGCGTGGTTGACTAAGACCTAATCGCCCTAGTTTAGTATAGGCTCGAGCCCCTAGGTGGGGACATATATGAGCTGTCGATGATGAAACTAAATAACAGAATATAATTAGGAAAATAAATGATTTATTCTTATTATTCGTATCTCAACGCAATCTACGCTAGCGCTATCCTACTAAGTTCATGATTACACGGCAATGGATGTCGCCTTGAGCGCAATTCCGTGTGACATACGTTATTTCATCTCGGTCGTATTAAAGTCTGTCCTCTCCGTAAATTTGCAGCGGCCGTAAAATAAAACATGGGGTGTCTTTATGCAAGTAATTCCGCCGAGTCCGGAGATATTGGGCTGTTATCTGCGCGCCCGATTCGTCTTCGGACTCATCCGAGCATTATTGGACTATTATCGGTTGTATTTACGTCCGCTTACATTGTTACAACACGCTCGGCTGGTATCCGTTAATGGCTCGGGTAGGCTGTCAGTCGTTCTGACAATTATTGCTTTTGCTGTGTTTTATTTCAATATAATATTTGATTTTTTTCTTATTGCACGTTATTTATAGACACTTAGTACTAGAACTTATTAAATATGTATATATCTAGCACGTGGAATCGGAATTTTGAAAAAAAAAATGTACTGAGTTTACCAGAGGGAGTATTGTATTGTATTGTAGTGGGCTCCCTTTTCCGCATTTAGACTCTTATTTACCAGAGGGAGATTCAGTAGGTAAGGTTACATATCTATGTCGTAAAGCAGCCACGCTTGCATTGGACCTAGGCAAAAGCCACTGCCAAGCCACACACACACAATGATGATTATTATGACGATGAATATCATCGAAATACATTTTCTCTCCAGAACGAGTGCGAAAAATAAGCGTGTGACTTTTGTCGATTGCCCTGGTGTTCTCGGGCAATCCCCCCTTGGGGATAGCCCGACCGGTGGGTCGGGCTTGCCCGGGCGCGTAGGTAGTGGAGTCGCAGTGTGGACCTTACCTAGCGCGCCCATAAGGGCAGGGAGAACACCGGGGGGTTTAGTGGGTAGGCCTGGCACTCTGTCGGGAGAGCCCCACACACGCTCGCCGTCTAGCCAACGGCGGGTACGGTGCGGTTACGCATTTCCCCCCGAGAAAAAAAAAGGTCCACGGAAGCCATTTCAGGTCGGATCGATAGTGAGAAATGCGTTCGATTTTTGAAACGAAGACCAAAAATAAATCTTACAGTCATTCGAAGTCGCAAGAAGTTCATGGTTACTTATGTGTTTGGGTTATAAATCTTTAAGTGCAAGTATACGTCAGGTGACGGATTTCGAAGACATTTGTATCGCCGACATTTGTCGTTCTCCTGTGTATGTCGTAAGAGCTGACTAGGGGATCACTTTTCTACAGAGAAATGGAAAACTCGAAACATACCAGTGTGATGTAGAAAAACCATTCGACACCTAGCTTGCCCAGCAGTGGGACGTAGACGGGTTAAACTATTGAGCACGGCCAGCGTTGCTTAACCTTAGCAATCGTTAGCCGAACGCACACCCTTCGTAGCCACCGAGCTCCAAGTTCAGTGCTTGAGATATAATATATCGGCACAAGTGTCAGTCGCTTATATTTTAATTTTTTAACGTTAACCATATATAACTGATATTGAAATAATACTGACAAGAGCAATAGTGTGATTAATTATGTGATATAATTTTCATGGGATAAATTATACTCTTAGTAGCTTAGAAGTTCTTTAAACGGCCAAACTTATCGAATTTACTACGGTTACCGGAGAGAGACCCTATACCAGTATCATCTGCTTGGGTACCTCCGTCTTACCTATTTCGATCGCAAAGCAGCAGTGCTTGCATTGCTGTGTTCCGGTTTGAAGGGTAAGATATGGCAGTGTAATTACTAAGTACCGTGATTTTACATCTGATGTCACAAGCTGGCAACGTACAGTATGGTTCTTGTGGGGGTTGCAGATTTGCTGCGAATCTCACAATAGCCACATGTATTATAGGTGCCTGTTACCACTTACCATCATGTGGGCAGTTTGCTTGTTTGCCAACTTAGTCGTAAAAAAAAGTTTAACGAGTTCTAACAAAACATACTGAAAATGTAAATAAAAACTAGGATTTTTTGTTCTAGGTAATACGACTCTAGTCGAACCTAAAAATTCAGAAATGGAAGAGAGTAGAGTTTACATCTTACTATCTAGTGCAAACCTGAGGGGTTATTATCTAAGAAAAAACCTATCACTTCGATTTGGCGGCTATTGCGCCGCCAACACAAGACTTTCTCTATAAAAGTAGTGATGTATATGCTGCGATTATCAAAATTGAAACGATCGCAATAGATTTTGAGTTATAATACAAGAGGCCGAAGTGCCCTATACGCCCGAAGTGTATAGGTGGGCTAGGAGCCGCAATCTCGTACAGACAGACAGGCGTACGGGTAACAAAAAGATGAGCACGCGTTAAGAAATAAAGTTTTGGGTCACGCTAAAAACTACGCTCCAAATATCCCCCCAAATTAATTAAATCGTTTGATACATCGCGCTCCGAGCACAAAGAACTCCGAATTAAACGCAAGAAGAATCAACGACTTAAACAGATTCCCATTGTGCTCTGCGAGGAGTGGCTGCGGAGTGGATCGGCAAACAACGTGTTCGAGAAACCCTGAGAGGGATGTAGCTCGTGTGTGCTGCTTCCATTCAATGGGAATTAATTGTATCCTGGCTCGTTGCTATCTGCTTGCGTCAGCCGCCAAGCTAATCTTTTAATATTAAAAATGTGGTATATTGTTTAGTCATGCTAGAAATGTTGAATGATTTTATTTTATACTAGCTTTCCGCTCGCGGCTTCGCCCGCGTTATTTGTGTTTTCCCGTGGATTTTTTTTTCCGTAGGAAAATTACCCTATATCGTTCCCCTGGTCTCAAACTATCCTTATACCAACTTTCATCAAAATCGGTTCTGTAGTTTCGAAGCCTATTTACGAGTAATACAAACAAACAAACAATCAAGTCTTTTTTCTCTTTATTATATTAGTATAGATTCTTCAAGATCGTTGTCTCAGAAATTACATTTTGCTTACTGCTGTGGACTGGCCTCGTCATAATGGAAATTTGAAACATCTTCCAGCACCAGAGCTCGTTCGTTCTTCGCCATGGTGCATTGCTAGCAGATGAGGCGAGCTTAAGTCCCCTAAGATGTTACCAGGGTAACATGATTACACAACTCGTTACATACTATTATTTACTTTACAACACGGAGTTGCAAAAATTCGTTATTAATTTTACTTTCGACAACAATCATATACGAGTATAGACTTGTGAACCATTGGCTTAGCTGCATTGACTTTCAAAAGTGATTGTAAAATCCAACTTTAACGAAATATTTTGTTTTTAATATTACATTCATTAATAAATTTTGATTTATCCTATAAAATTCTAATGAATTAAGCCGTCTTCTTTGATTGTTTCATTTATCTATACATTTTTTGCACATACATATATTAAAAAAAACACGATATTAAAATAAAAGCTTGTAAATAATTTTTTTTAGTCAAGCTTTTATTTTTACCATATAGGATCAAAGTACTCATCAATACAAATGAAACAAGCCCAAACTCAATGGGATTGTATGGTTTAATCAAGGAGTTCCTATGGCCACTTTCCAGCTCTAGCATTAGATCAGTTCCATGACATCTATTGCATTGTCACGCGATATACATATGCATGCAACATTTCAGCTCAATCGGAAACTGGGAAGTGTGTCAAATTTAACTTAACAGATTTCATTACAGGCACCGGGATAGGTAAAAGTAAAAATGAAATAAAACAAGTAAAATTATTTAAAAAAAATTAAATACAAGATTTTATATCATAATATTGTATTGTCACGCGATATACATAATGCATGCAAAATTTCAGCTCAATTGGTGACCGGGAATTGGGTCAAATTAAACTTGCAAGATTTCATTACAGACACCGGACAGGTGAAAGTAAATAAAAGCTTGTAAAAAAATAGTTTTTAATAAGTTTTATAATATGAGAGAGGTCACAGTTGTTGTCCTGTGACTGTCAACTCTCACATAAAAATGAAAGAATATATTTCTTTCTTATAAAAAGTAAGTTTGTTAATTTGAGACTATCGGAGTTTTCAATTAATTGTCAACGTAATAGCAGGATCTGTGCATTACTGTGCCTAGTGGAGGGTGTGCGAGCTCCTGCCTCTATTTCACGGTGCGTTAGCCGCCGGCCCAACAGATGCTAAGGCCCTCGCCCTTCACGCTACGCTTATCACTAATTTGTATTCACTAGAAACTAACACAGCAGAATAACAGCTTCATAATCCTAAGGCTCGCAGAGAAACTACGGAAATTTGCGGGAGACTTTCATTTTTTACACACATAAACTCACCGAAGGGAAATTATGCACACACAAGCTCACACGCCTACTCAACTTGATTTAGTTAAGTATGTACCTACCACAGTCTCATCACCTGGTTCAGAGTGGGAGAGGTTGGTAATCTGTAAAACAGGTCTCCTAGTACGGATGCCAGTCTCTCACAAAGATAAATAAATATTTGTAGGTACATTATTCTAATCACCTGTTAATATCTGTGTGAGAGAACAGTAAACAAATTTTGAATTGAATTGAACTTTAATGTTATATCACAAGTTGGCAACGTACACTGTGGTTCTTATGGGGGTTGCAACTTTGCTGCGAATCTCACAACAACCACATGTTCTATAGATGACTGCTACCACTTACCACCAAGTTAGCAGTTTGCTTTTTTGCCTACTTAGTTAGATAAAAAATATATATAACCCTATATTCCCTTATACATATTAATACAAGCCTATTATATATTTTTTCTTATTATGTTAGTTACAGGTGCGTGCTCTTCGACATTGAGCGTGGGCAGATGCGGACCTGAGATCAAATTTTGATAATTCGCACTTATCACCCGCTATATTTAGCATCAGATACTCTCAATATTCCCCCTCCATCACCGAATGCGAATTCAAACGAACACGAAAAACGGAATAAGGCAATATTTCACACAATATTCATACCGCCTAAGGAGATATAAAAACCAAAGCCACGTGCGCCCCGAGCGACTCGCTCCGTATTCCGTATTGTAGTGACGAGCGATGTAAATGGATTCCAACTATCATGGCCGGAATCGCAAAGCCGTTTCAGGTAACATCCACAAATACTCCAAATAAGCCTCGCGCTCGGCTTTGTGTCTGTGTACATTGTGTTGAACTTGCAGTATATCGATGCTTTACGCTCAAAGGTCGGAAGGACATTAAACTTCAAGGTGGAAGTATGCTTACGTGATAGGTTTTCATACAGCTAACTTGGTATTCTCGTATAAGCAGGCTACGTATTTGATGGTAAGCAGTAGTTGATCTAGAAAGACTTGCAAATCTGCAACCCCTAATAATACGCCAATGTAGGTACGTTACCACTTTATTTAAAAAAAAGTCGCCCCCACACTTGGATTTTTCTCCTGTATCGTGGGTGCAGTTACAAAAATAGAATCTCACACGCACATACACCCAGACCGGAACAAATTTCTGTAGGCCATACAAAATATTTGTCCCGTACGGGAATCGAACCCGCGACCAGTTGCGCAGTAGACTACCACTCGACCTCTGTGCTAACCGTGTCGTCGTATACCATAAGACAGCGTCCAAAGCACGGCTCGTGGGACGCATGCGGTCCGTGGCTTAATATTATGTTCTCTCTTTATGACCCTAGGTCCCTTGGAATAGGCGTGTAGAGCTTGCAGTCAGGCAAGTTGAAATTAGCTAGTGCAGCATGTATTTTTCTTTTTCACTGGCTTTTTGCGCATATGGACTCTACTTCAACGAACCAACAAGTTATCTTCTCTTAATATTGCTAGCCCTCCTTAAAGAAATATTTTCTTTGAAACTACTACGAAATCCTTTGCTAAAGCTACGACATAGCTACATAAACGCCGTAGACACGTAGATGCTACGAAAATTCCTAGTTACTCGTAGAGTTGTAAAATTTAGTAGACATTTAGATTTAGTTTGTGACTATAAAACTTTAAGAGTATTTGTAGAAATTATAAAAAAAAGTAGGCTCGAGCCTACCTTATGTTAGGATGATTAGGCCTTAGTCAACCACGCTGGCCCAGTGCGGATTGGTCAAATTCAAATTCAAAAATCTTTATTCAACATACGCCTTTTCAGGCACTTATTGATGTTAAAAAAAAGCAAAACATTCTTATTTAAAGGAAACATATTAAACATTGAAACATTTTATGTGCATACATCCTGAATACGTCCTACCTGTATTTGCATTTGCAGACATCTTGAGTATGTCCTGAATATACTCAAGATGTCTGCAAATACAGGTAAGAATAAAAAAAGTTTGAATCTACACCTGTTCGGAAATTGGAAGAGCCTTCTCGAGTAGAACAGGCAAGAAACTCGGAAGATTTAAATTTTTTATCTCCTCTTTAAAATCGCCATTAACAATTTTGGTTTGGTTACATATTCATTGAAAGTAAAAAAATACAATCGGTATGCTTACATACACTTAAAATGTAAAGAAAAAGTTAAAGACTTCACATTCAGCATTGAATTTCTTCGCAGATGTATACAGGTTGCCTCAAGATGTTTTCTTTCACCCTAGGAGCGTCAGATAAATGTAGGTACATATTAAATTTGAAACAAGACACATTGGTACATGGCGGTCTCGAACCCCGGACCTCCCGATTTGAAGGCAAGTGCCAAGTCCACGGCGCCACCAACTCTCCGATCTTTTATATTAAATACTAATTATTGTTTACAAAGGCAGCACCTGTTATAAATTTCCTGTTTCATTAATGTAAATAAAGATACGGTTATTAAGATCCACTATTTTAAATATAATCGAATCTATCGATATTGATAAGAATTTTATTATTACCAGTACGGTAAAAATATTGTATTTAGATCTTGCATAATCACAAACATGTTACAATTTTTTACTAATGTTAATTCTTAATTTGTATCGTCAATGACATTTTATAGCCTATTTTTTACGTCGAAGTAATTTTAAATAACATAGGCATTTCAAGGAAAAGAAACGTATTTGCTCTGCGCTTTTTATACATTACGCGTATGCGTTTCCCATTTAAAGCCCTTTCAAAGCCTTCTTTTAATATTTTAGTATTAAAAAGCCTTTTTAAAAACGAAAAAGCAGGAAGTTAAATACTTTCAAACACATAAATGCTTCGACGCCAATTCTCGCTTTCAAATGGGAAAGTGAACTCCATTGTAATTGCAATAATGAAACACATTCTAATTTACCGAACAAACACCAACCGGGTTTATGAACGGACCGCCGTGAAAGGGTACAATCGTACAAAGCCCCCACCTCGCATTAGATCCTTTGTGACACTGAAAAAATCTCAATTACACACATTTCCAGCGCAATAAATTATGGCGCGCGCCATGCGACCGCGCGTATACGAAACCGCGCGTTATTGCGAACTTCGTAAGCTCAATTTTTGATCGGCACAATGAAATCTGGTGTGCTATTGGATTTTCGCACCTTACAAGGTCTCGCCAAATGAAAAATATTGTTCTTTCCACTGTTTTCGATCGGCGCCGACTGTGATCGCGTGCCTTTTGAAGGATCGCCAAATTAGGTCGCCCTGGCAGACGACATTGTTTCAAAGTGCGGCTAATAAATATTTCATGACGCTTTTACTACACGTTTTGATATTAGGTTGTGTTCGAGTGGCGTGTGCGTCACGTCTGATTCGCTGATAAGCCGTAACAAAGTTTCGAAGAATTGCCGAAGACGAAATTTGTTCGGAAGGTGATAATACTGTTAGAAACACATTCGATAAAGAGTTTGTGTTCGCTATCCCTACGTCGTAACTTCCCCACAGATTCGCCAGCGTTATTTTCGTTTTTCCTGTGGGAATATTTCTCGCAGTAAAAATAATTCAAGTTATAGAACAAAAGCTCTTTTAATTAGTCCCGTTGAAATACGTTAACCAGTTATTAGTGTAATACGCAAACGAAAATAAAAATTTCACTTAATTTACAAAAACGCTTAAAATTATGATCACTTTAGGACAGCTTTAATGCAAAATTTCAAGCTTCTTACTTCAAAAATGGTTCTTGAGTAGTCGGAGTCTTGAGATTGTCGGTTCACCTGGTAGGCCCCCGACCAGGTGGACCGACAATCTGGCAAAGGTCGCGAGAAGCCGCTAGATGCGGGCAGCACAGGACCGATCGTTGTGGAGATCCATGGGGGAGGAGTATGCCCAGCAGTGGGCGTCGTGCGGCTGAGATAATGATGAACTTCAAAAATGACGGACTTCTATACAAAACATTCAGCCTCTTTTTCACTCCTAACATGTCCTATACATAAGCTATCTTTCTACTTATCAGGTGCATAGGTCAAATAGTTTTTGAAATTTCATGATGAATTAAAATCAAAGTATTTTTTATTCAAATATGACTGAATAGAATAAGATATCATATATTTTATTTGATAAGAAGAATGACGCAAGAAACCGATCGGCTTTATCAGAAATATCCCAAAAAATTATGTCGATAATTTTTTGTAAATGTTGTGTATATCTATTTATGTAAACAAATATTGATGTGTATGGTACACAGCAATATTTGTTTACATAAATAGTTATACACAACATTTTTTACATTATAACGAATCACAATGTAAAGTAAGTGACTTTTTGCTTATTTATACTAATAAATTGAAATTCAAAAGTGAAGATCACATTGGTACATGGCAGGATCAAACCCCGGACTCCCAATTAGAAGACCAGCGCTGCGTCCACAGCGCTACCGTCGCTTCATTAATTTTCTTTCAAAACATCAATTTATTAAAAAAAAATTGAATTTACCACTCGCTTGGAATGCTTATTGCCTTTTTAAATAAGTTACAAAACTCTAGTGTTCAGGAAAACTAATTGACCATAAAACACCTCCCATAGAACTAAGTAGATTACATCTATGAGTTTATTATCTATTACAAATAAATAAAATTGAAGTGTCTGCTTGTAATGTCAAAATAACAAGTTTTTACTAAATGGGTATGAATGTATGTCGGGTACCAATAACAAAAATACAATTAAAAATTTTTTTGTCTGTCTGTCTGTATGTTTCCGCTAATCTTTGGAACGGCTGGACCGATTTTCACGGGACTTTCACTAATATATAGCTAATTATATAAGGTATAACATAGGCTACTTTTTGCCAAGAGTTGCTATTCCACGCGGACAAAGTCGCGGGCACAGCTAGTTGATAATATAATCCATGACTATCTAGTAAGCTATGGAACGCAATAATTTTTTTTATTTTATTAAAAGACCAGATTTAAATATCGATTTGTATCTTGTTGTAAATGCGAACGCCCAATACCTTGAAGGAGTTTTCAAATCTGTGAAGCCTCATCGAATATTTTGCCTCGTAAATTTTAATTGTGAAGACCACTGGAGCAAGAAACCTTATTCAACAACTACAAAGTTTTCTATGCGAACGCCCAATACCTTGAAGGAGTTTTCAAATCTGTGAAGCCTCATCGAATATTTTGCCTCGTAAATTTTAATTGTGAAGACCACTGGAGCAAGAAACCTTATTCAACAACTACAAAGTTTTCTGAAAAGTCACACTTTAAACCCACTCGAGCAAAGCCCAATACTTACTCGTACATAGAAACCTATAAGAGCGTCGTTCCCAATCACGCCTTTTAATTGCTGCCCTCTGACCTAACCATTGTACTTTATCAACGCACAGTCCAGTAAATACCCGAAATGGCCCCGGGAGGGACCTGTCCCCCATAATCCCTAAGAGCCTGTTCTGTTTATACGATTACGCGGGGCTAAATTTAAAGTTCGGCCCACTCAAGGTAAGGAACCATAAAGCAGAGGCAATCTCGAGGTTTGCGGTGCGGGAGTCCCTTCTAGTAATTAACTGGGATGAGTCGACAATATTAACTCATTGGAGCGAGCCAACCCTTTGAATCTTGAACTAATGATATTTGTTTGTTTCTGTGCGTTGTTGAAGACGGTCGGTTGCTTGGCTTTTGAGTGGAACTTATCATTAATGAAATCTATTTCGAGGTGTGTATCTAGTGGCGTTATTGAGCTAAAACTTTAACGTTAGACATTAAGAGCGTCGGTGACGCTATGGGTTCAGCACTGACCTTCTTATCGGGAGGTCCGGGGTGCGATCCTGCCATGTACCAATGCGTTTATGTACATTTGTCCAAAGTTCCTAAGGTGAAGGAAAACATCGTGAAACAACCCGCATACACCTGCGAATAAATTAAAAGGTGTATGTGAAGTCCACCAATCCGCACTGAGCCACCGTGGTTGCCTAAAGCCTAATACCCTGACTTAGGGTAGGCTCGAGTCCATCGGTGGGGACGTATATGAGCTGTGATGATGATGATGATGAGACATGTTAGATGTTTAGCTATATTTCAGCGGAGGGAGAATTTGTGCTAGAGTTGTCTAAACAAGTCCCCTATCTTACCTATTTCTGCCGCTAATCAGCAGTGCTTGCATTGCTGTGTTCCGGTTTGAAGGGCAACACGGGCAGTGAAATTACTGGGTACTGTGACAAGTCGTCTAATGTCACAGGTTGTAACGTACATTGGGTCCTTGTAGGTGTTGTAGAATTGCAAGTGTTACAGGAACCACGTGTACTATAGGCGACTGTAGCCACCTACCCTCAGATAGGCAGCCTGATTTGTATGTCAATTTTGTTTTTTAAAGAAGAAACCTCAGAGTCAAAATCACAGGTTGAAAATCGGGCTTGAATCGCATTTATTTTCACTGTATCTAAAATCATAAAACTATAAAATTCGAAATAGCATTCCCAACTTTGTGAATCTGGTAGTGAAATAAAACATATCTTCCTTTTCTATTGACTTTTATTATAGTTGACAAATTCAAATTAGACTTGACTACAGAATTAGCAATATCGTCGCTTAGCAGCTTCACTTAGAATATTGATAATTACAAAAATGGTATTTAAAAAAATAACACCCTTTCCTGTGTTGAGGTCAGACTTTAGGCAGTTTCACAGGGATACAGTATAGTATAAGTTTTATATCTTAACTCGAGTGAGTTAAATCCTTTTTAAAGTTAAAAAATATATAAATATTTTTTTCACATACTAATGTATCCTTTTAATAAAACCTACGAGTAGATGCTGGTTGTTTCTGGAAATCTTGTATTTGTTTACAGGAAGTTTTTGCTTTTATATTGTAAGTAGAAGTTTCAGCCAACAACTTTAATTACAAGACGTATCAGAAGCACTCACATTTCTTGGAAACGTAAAACAACTACATTGCAATATACGCTTTATTATTGTAATTTCAAAATTAATTAAGCGAATTAATTAATCTTCCTCGCATAAGAAAAACATTAACAAAGCTGTTTGGATTCGTTATCAGTGTTTCTAATAAAACTTCGCCCGAAGTGCGAACCCATTAATTAATATTACCTCCGAGATTATTGCAGATAAGCCAATGTAATTACTACTGGCAGAATTCGCTAAATCGTATTATAATTTTCAAAGAATATCTCAGAGAGCGCAGTGTTACCTTTTACGTGATTTTCTGGAAGGATTCCATAATTCCATTGTACGTATTTAGTTAGTAGACAAATTGATATTTCCCAGTACTCGTGTGTTATCGATACTTTCAATTAGACACGAATATGGAAGGGTATCAGATAAACATTTCTTGCAATAGTACAATCATACTCACTGTAGGTGGTAAAGCATGCACATATTTAGTGAACAAAGAACAGATTCCTTTTTGGATGATAAAGGAGATGTTTATAAAAATGCTAAGACCGTGTATAGTTATCACAAAAATAGTACAAATTACGTACATTCATTTATTTATCAAAATATTTGTACACTGTCTATTTTTTTTTGTAGAAAATAAAATAAAATCTGGTAGCTCAAGAAGAAAAATCATTGGTTCAAAGTCGTAAAGTTTCCAATAAAAACTATGTATATCACTTGTCAGTTACTTGTTACTTATTAGTCTGTGTTACAATTATAAAAACAATCCGTATGCATTCAGTTATAAATGTAGATTCCGAGTTGTTGTTGTTGTGTTATTTTTGTGCCGAAGTTTTTAAATCTCCAACAGAAACTATCCTTCATTACTCATTATGTGCTTTTATATTGAGTAATAGCTACAAAGAATTTCGTGAGTTCTTTACAAATAATTAATTCGTCTATCCCAAAAAATAACACAATAGATATTCTACTATCATCGCAGTCTCATAAGAACACTTGGGGATTAATTAAATACACATTAAATAGGTTTAACAGCCCAATTGTAGATAAATTCATAAAATAATCTTAAAATTACACAAAAAATCAATGTTTACGTTTAGATTGAAATTGACATTCTCTCAATGACTTAGCAATCATTTGACAAGTTGCCGCCATCATAAAAAATATTGCTATTTTATGAATATTTCAAACACTTTCTACATACCTAAACATTTTTCATTTGTTTCATGAAAATCATGCACCATATTATCAAGATTTAATTTAGCTATTTTTTAATACCATGTACAGGTGATGGCATTTTCCCCATATAAAATTAAACATCTCCTTTCACCTTTTACCAAAACCCAAGAGTGTATTAATTAATAATTGTATCATTGAATATCAGTATGAGGCCTGTCACACGGACTATCAGACAGTGTCTTTAAAGATTTCTAAGTTGGATGTTGAAATGCAGTTATTCACAGTAAATATAGTCTAATTTGGCTTAACAAAGTTCAAAAGAGTTCAATGATACGGGAGCTGATAAAAGCTCGGTGGTCTAAGTGGTCAAGGCGTCAACACGGTATGTTAAAGACACAGAATTCCCGCCTGAGACGAATTTTCTTCTGACTTATTCATTTTTTTATCATTTTTAAATAAAATACTAAGTTCTATTTAATATTCAGGGTTAATTAAATAAAAGGGAATAAAACTTTTACTTATCTTCACTCCCCGCGGGGCCTGAAAGCAGCACCATAAATGAACTCTAAAAACATGGGGCGTATCTTTATTTTATGCGGTATCCATACATTTATTTTCTTTAAGAGTGGTCTCTCTTATGTCTGACGAGGATGCACCCCACTTTTTATCAGTTCTCCTTTGGTTCTCTCCTACCGGTCTATTATTCTCTCTTTTAATAGTTGAGAAATGATATAAATATATATACATATATATAAAAAGAGACCTACAGTATATATTTTTTGTTTAAGACATCAATATTTACTGCTTGTTTCATTATTAACACAACAACCATAGCATCACCGAGAATGTTACATAAAATAAGTCCCTCTGAGATCATTTATTGTTACACACGCCAACAATGCAACACAGAACCCACAATACCCAATATTTGTAGTTAAACGCACGTTATATTCCCACAACCTACGCATTTTTCGTGCTCCCAGTTCGAGGGTTTCTTTTGTTGATATTATTGGGTGGAAGCGAAAAGGGAAAATCCATCAGGTCCTTGGGCCTGGCCGCTGTATCTTGAGCCGCCGCCTCCCCTGCGCCTACACATATCTGTAGGGGGTCTGGCGGTTATAATGAACGTGGAGGGGTCTCCGCGCGTGGTGCGTTCGCTCGTGTAATTCAGGCGCGGGTCATCTGCGGAGCGGGAGTCAAGTGCGGCGTGGACAGATCCCTCGCCATTTGAATGTAATCTTCAGTTGAATAAGGATTCTGTTAATTCCTCTCTGCCCAGTGATTTATGGCGTGCAGTGGACGCGTTAGCGCCGAATCCATATTGTTGACCTAAATTGTGATGTTAAGTGACTTGTTTTATTGTCGCATTGATGATGACGTCATTTTTAAAGTTCCGTACTTCAAAAGAAAAAATGAATCCTTATAGGATCATTTCGTTCTTCGTCTATGTATCAAAACCCTTTTCCTCGTGGATGCGAGAGATAGCTAACTTAAAATATCATATAGTGGGGTTTATGGTATCTCTCACCTGTAAATAAATCGTACTTGTAAGTTGACGGAGACAATAGTTACGACCGCTTATGTTGCATAGTTTCGCAGATTTTGTTATAAGATTTGACAAGAAGCGAGGTCGCATGTTAAGGAAAAAAATCTGAAAGCTGTAAAATGTATATAGTTAGGAACTTAAATAAGATTGCACGGAACCCTCTTGGTGTGCGAGTTCAACTCGCACTTAGCCTATCTTTTTTTAATAATTACATTCTCATTCATATTTTTTTTCTTTAGCATAACGCCTTCGTTCTTGCCAAATTTCATGAGTCTAGGTCAACAGAAAGTTGACCCTTTAAGTTTTTATTCCCCAGTGATCGCAAAATATGCGAAGTATACGACATAAAAAGGTCGTCTTTAGCACTATCGAATTCGTCCTTTCGTCGCAAGTCCTTAGATCTATTTTTTTTCTACTAGTTAGTGAGTGATTCGAGGATTTGGACTGTCCTTGCAACAGCAGAGCTTACATTGCTGTGTTCCGGTTTGAAGGGTAAGATATGGCATTGAAACTACTGGATACCCTGACTTTACATTTTAAGTCAGAAGTTGGCAACGTACACTGTGGTTCTTGTGGGGGTTGCAGTTTTGCTGCGAATCTCACAAGAACCACAATGTATTATAGGTGACTGTTACCACTTACCATCAGGTGGGCAGTTTGCTTGTTTGCCAACTTAATAGCAATAAAATAAAATAAAAATTCGCCCTTTACACGCAAGTCTTTAGATCTAATCTTTTTCTACTGTTAGTGAGTGAGTGGACGATTTGGAGTATGGGGATCTGCTCAGCGCTGTTAAAGTAAGGAATACTCATCGAAAGCTCAGAATGAAGACACTTGGTTTGTTTGTTCCACCTTCCTTCAGGACAAATCTCGGGCATAATTCTATCTTGATATATATTCAGTATCTGAGACCAGTGAAGTAGACTTTAACCATGTCCTTACCAGGGATTAAAAAGTATCTATTGGATTGATTCCAGAATTGATTATTGTTTTGATTTTTTATTGCTAGATCTTTGTTTAGATTTTTTCCACAGTTCCATTTTGTTACAGCTGAAAGATACAGTAGAACTGAATTTTTTTATATATATTTCGGATTGTTATCTCCACGCGATCCCTTGAAGAGTCTTGACAGACAGACAGACGGACAATGAATTGATCTTATAACATTTAAAGGGGAATGCCCAAAAAAATGCCTGAAATGGACAAAGACCATAACTAACCCAAAAATCTATTCAAAATAAATCATGAATAATGATAGCAATCTTTTATCTGTTCAACTAGGGTAAAAATATTTATATTTTAAGTATTTTTTTGCTGTAGTGTATTTCCGGTTATGCAAATCGCCATGTTTCGTTCTTTGTGAATGACATTCCCTGCGGTCCGAAACACATAACGGCCGTTGTTTCATACACACTAAAAGTGCTAACAGCACTATTAGCACGTAACCAGTGTTTTGGCGTATAAATATGTCAAACTAAATATGCAGAATTAACATTTGCTTAGATTTTTTCGATTGCGTCTTAGTACTTTTGTTTTGTGAATTTTTTATTTGCGGTTTTCGGATCGCAGCCGTACCGGATAAAATATGAAATGTCACTTTCATTCATTATCACGCAGTCGTTGACTCCTTTGGTTTGGGACTTGGGTTTTTATGGATTCTTCTGCGATTGTGACTATTATCTAAGATTTTGTTCTCTCTTCACACGATAACTATTTTGCAAACACGGATTAGATCCGCATAACACGACAACTTTGCTTTTTGTTAATAACTGACTTGAACCTGCTTTGTACGATAACCCGGATTTTTTGAATTTGTGCTGCTAAACATATATCTGATATAAAAATGGATTCGAATATGCATTGTGCGAACTGCTGTCTCGATCTTAGATGGATGAGACGTAATTCCTTGTCAAAACAAAGTGCAGAAGTGCGAACTCCAATAATACAAGAATGGATGTCACCACAAGCTGTAAGTATTAGGACTCTCACATTTGTCCTCCTGCAAAATTTCTGGATGATTTTTTAATAGTTTTTAATGATGAATAAAACTTTGAGATACATTAATGTGTTCTATTTATTGATTGATATCCCTTACTTTGACATAACCTATCTTTTATAAAAATCTTAAAATTAAATCTATCAATCTTAAATTAAAAAGAATCTGCCTAGTTTTGGGAGGATAAATTTTATTGTTATACATTCATGTTGAGTTGAGGTATAATTAGAGGTATAATTCATCTTTGTCCAACTCAGGCATTTTTGTAAGGAGAACGGGCATTCCCCTTTACCCCTTTTGAGGCACAGAACCCTTAAAATGAAAAATATATATCAATAAAAATCCAATAAAACTGCGCAAATTAAATTACTTATGCCGAAAACTCTGTCATAATGCAATCCTTAATAAAACATCGTATAGAACAGTAAACATTTTATATGGGAGCCGAAATATAAACATATTAATTGGCGACACAAAGACAAAATTTAATTACCGTTCCTCATTCATTAGGCTTCCCGCCCTAATGTTATTATAATTGCCTTTGCTTCAAAGTGAAACGTGACTCTCGCACAAATAATTTCCCATCACTAGCTTACACTTAATTAGGCACTTGGAGTGTTTAATTTCCCCCGATTGTAATTATAGTCGTATGGACTCGTATGGGTCGCACATTTTCGTTTATAGCAGAATTGATGATAAAATATAAAGATATTCTTTAAAAGGACCACAGATAATAATGATACTACAGTAGGACTAAGAAATTTATGCTAATGCAGTAATATAAATGCAAATGAATTTTGTTCGATCACTAAATGGATTGAATTTAACAAAATAACAACTCTAACACCTCAACACGCGCTGCCACTCACATAGGTATTGCAAAATGTAAAATATATTTTTACTTCAAAATGTAATTTATATCTTTTCTAAATTACGTTAATGTCTGTCGACACGGGTATGCCCTTTATTATAATCATAAAGTTATTGAAGGTATATTAGACACAATTAAGGCAGGCTTTCGCTATACTATTAAGCATTAAAACCCCAATCACGATTAAGTTTTTGCAACAAATAAATCTTATTTGATATTTTTGAGTACAAAGGCACTTGTTAAATGTGACGATATAACATTTTTTTATTTCTGAATCAACAATCATCAGGAAAACATAAAAAAATAAAAACTCACTCCATAAACACCAAAAAACCAAAAACAAGAAATTGTATTCACATACAATAACACATTTTGATATTGTAATTGGTGCCAAATTTTTATTAACTGCAATATGTATGTATGTTTAATGTGTTTTCGAAGTCGGTTCATATTTTTTATAAAAAAAATATAGTGACACTCGGGGACTGCCGCGGTAAAGCTATTGCATAGCATTTTTTATCAACTTATGCAATTATAATTATTTATTTATTTTATTTATGCAGTATTTTTTTTCTTTGATATTAATTCAAGTTTTTTCTTTGATATTAATTCAAGTTACACTTTTTGAGCGTGGTGACCGATAAGAAAACATTTTATTTATTTTATTGAATAAATGAGAAGTTAATATTTTCTAAAATATTTTTATTATCTTACTGAGACCGACCCGTTATTCAGGAATTTTTATCATTGAAACTATAGGTTTATGGTATGAAATAAGAAACATAAGTTTGAGACTTGATATCCTCTAAATATCTGGAAAATACCGCGTCAAAACACCACCGTGCCGAAGTCTGCCGAACTGAAACGACGTTAGACGATGCACGGCTTTCAACGCCGCACCGCTCGCTGTGCCTGCCGCAGGCCTATTCTCTAACTTCGGTTGCTAACTAGTACCACAGAATAGATAATAGTACTACGTACAGAACGGCCACTCACCTCCCCGCACTCATTTCAAATACCTCGTCCTACCTGGCACTTCGTTGTAGACATCACTGACACATAAACAAGGGCGCGCGCGATCGCTCGGACGAGTAGGACGCGAGCGCCGGGCGATAACAGAGACAGCGCTATGCGGGTGATAGAGAAGGCAGTCGCCGCACTTCCCGCGTCATTTCGATTGATAACCGCGCACTCAGCCCTACTAGATTCCACGCACACATTTGCGCGTGTACGAACGTCATTTGTTTATGTAGTAGTAATAGGTAATTGATTTGCGAACGTTGTATGGAGTGTCCGGGGTGTGCTAGTACTGTATCCTAGATTGATGGAACATATCATCCATTACTGCTATCATGAACGCTGCCGTAAGACATAAGATCACTTAACTAGTAATGGATATAAAATGTCCTTCAAAAATGACAGTTCTAGTCACCAACCGTAGTTAGCGAATAGGCATGCCGGTCGGAGTGGGAGGTGTTAGGTTTTTTTCGTTACGGAATTTCTTGATTCGGTCGCCGCGCTCAAAGCCCGCGATAAAAGCTATGCAATAGTTTAAAAATATTTCAATATTTTTATGTGATTTAATACATGCAATCTGGTGTTTGCTTTATGTCAAATTCTAATAAGAATTTGACTTAAAAAAGAGATTAACTTATAATAAAACGTCTTTCGCTCTAAGCAGTTTTGAAAGAATTAGTTGCGAGTTCCTAACAAACTATTTGTTTAGGAGTTACACTTCCCACTATCAGCAGGCTTATTCGCTAACTATGGTTGGTAACTATAACTGACATTTTTGAATGAAACTTTATATCCATTACTAGTTTAGTGAGCTTATGTGTTACGGCGGCGTTCATGATAGCAGCAATGGATGTTAAATTTCTTTCAAAAATGACAGTTCTAGTTAGCAACCGAAGTTAGAGAATGGGCCTGCAGCTCATCTGAATCACCTGAAAAAAATAAACTAACCTGGTCAATAAGTTCCCATTACTTTTAAAAACTATTCCCTAACTCCTAATCTACCAGAAGCCTTCCATCATCAGCTCATTAACATGATATGATGACAACCAGATGCAAGAATTGTGAAAATCAGCCAACAAATGGCGTAGTAATCGGTGAAAACATATAAATATTAGATACATTAGAACAGTAGAACCTCCTCCTCCCTTTTTGAAGTCGGTTACAAAATAGAGATCCGACATCCAATTCCTAGAAAATAGGTTCTCTATATTTGTGAGGTAGCAGTTCCATATTTGACTTTTTGGAAGTTTTGCTATACAGTAGTAGTTCCTACGCTTCAATGCAATTACACTTTAATTCAATTCAATTCAATTCAATTCATAAATCTTTATTCAACATAGACCTTTACAGGCACTTATTGACGTCAAAACAAAGCAAAACAATCTGATTTTAAAGATATTAACCTATTATATTAACCTTGTATGTGCACACATCCTGAATATACTCAAGATGTCTGCAAATACAAGTAGGAATGAAAAAAAAAGTTGACTCTACACCTGTTCGGAATCGGATCAACAATCAAAAAATAATGAAAATTCAAATAGGTATTTCATATTTGACTTTTTACAGGTTTTCCTATACTAGTAGTTCCTACATAACAATGCAATTGCACGTTAATACAATCAAAAAATAATGGAAAAATAAGCAGTCGCGAACTGCGAGCCGTTGTCCGATAATATATGGCCGATTGGCGTCGCGGCATTAACGCCGCCGAATATAAACATGTTTCAGCTTGAAATTGGACAATAATTTAATGCGCCATTTTAATTACGAGCGTGAAATTGTTTTGTCCGTATATTATCGGCCGTTTTGGGCGTGTGCTGCAACATACTGAAATACAAACATATTTTTGATAATCATATTATTTTGATTTAATTAAAAGCTTAGACAAAATTCGATGCTTTGGATAGGTTGCAGCGGAGCGCAACACGCATCATTGGCGATGTCATCATCATCATCATCACAGCTCTTATACGTCCCCACCGAGGGGTTCGAGCCTACCCAATGTTAGGGTGATTAGGCCTTAGTCAACCAATCGCACGGTCAGCCACGGCGCGGCCTGCGTTCTTGCGGGCCAAACGCCGTGGGATGTCGATGCACGCGTCCATGCGGAGGTGTATCGACATCGGGTTTCTGTCAGAGAACGGGGGGGACAATCCGCTCCTGAAGAAGTGGAGCGGGTTCGTACCCAGGCGCAGAGGGAGGCTCTGCGTCGATGGGGTGAGGCGCTCGCCTTCCCAGCTGCCGGCCACCGGACGATAGAAGCGATACGTCCGGTGTTGGAGGAGTGGGTAGGGCGCCGGCAGGGCAGTCTCTCGTTCCGCATGGTGCAGGTACTGACCGGACATGGTTGTTTTGGTCACTACCTGCACCGGGTCGCGCGTCGGGAGGAAAGGCCGCAGTGTCATCACTGCGACGCTCCCGACGACACTGCCGAGCACACCCTGTTGGTGTGCCCGGCCTGGCGACGCCAGCGCAGCGAACTCATCGCTGCGCTGGGAGGCGGCGACCTCTCGCTGCCGAGCATGGTCGTGGCCATGCTCCGCGGCGAGGCGGAATGGGGGACTGTCGCCTCCTTCTGCGAGGACGTCATCTTGCAGAAGGAGGCCGCGGAGAGGGAGCGGGAGAATGATCCTCAAGCCGCTCCCATCCGCCGCAGACGGACAGGCAGGCGAAGGCGGGTATTCGCACAAGCGATGCCCGTCTAATGACCCTGCCGTGGAGGCCTGCGTGCACGGCTGGCAACGTGAACGTCGCCGTAAGGCCCTCCGTCTGGGGATTGCCCTGGTGTTCTCGGGCAATCCCCCCTTGGCGATAGCCCGACCAGTGAGGTCGGGCTAGCCCGGGCGCGTCGATAGTGGTAGTCGCAGTGTGGACCCTATCACGCGCGCCCATAAGGGCAGGGAGAACACTGGGTGGTTTAGTGGGTAGGCCCGGCACTCTGCCGGGAGAGCCCCACACACGCTCGTCGTCTAGCCAACGGCGAGTACGGTGCGGTCACGCATTCCCCTCGAAAAAAAAAAAAAAAAAGGCCTTAGTCAACCACGCTGGCCCAGTGCGGATTGGTCGACTTCACATACATCATTGAATTTCTTCGCAGATGTATGCAGGTTGCCTCACGATGTTTTCCTTCACCGTAGGAGCGTCAGACAAATGTACATATGAAATTCGAAACGAAAAACACATTGATACATGGCGGGTCTCGAATCCCGACCCCCCGATTGGAAAGCAAGTGCCGAAACCACAGCGCCACCGACGCTCCTGGCGATGTAGAGGTGACTAACTGACTAATAACCTCGAACCTCTGCAATTGCGTTGCGACGTTGCGTCGCGTTCTACCATCTTTACCACGGCGAGTGCTCTGAAGAGCTTTTTTCTCTAATATCTTCCTCTCCATTCCTTTTAAGGACTACACCTGCCGGTCTGCGTTGTCACCGTCTTACTGTGACTACCATTCCAAAGCGTACAATATTCACAATACCTGCTCCTATAGTAGGTAGTATTTAAAATTCCTTAGTCCACAACTTTGCGGCAACATTAATATATAATACTCGTATTTAACATAAACTGACATTATATTAAATGAATATTAGATTAATAACATTACTCGAATATAGATTAAATCGTCGTATGCCCCGCACAGTCAAACTTTGGAACGAATTGTCGCCTGCGGAATTTCCGGACCGATACGACCTTCAAACTTTGAAAAAAAGAGCGTATTCCCACCTCAAAGGCCGTCAACGCACTTGTAACTCCTCTGGGGTTGCGGGTGTCCATGGGCGACGGTAATTACTTACCATCAGGTGATACGTCTGCTCGCTTGCCCCCTATCCCATAAAAAAAATCCACTAGACAAAATTTACTTGGAGTGATGCAGTTGCACGTTGTTGTTTCGTTCCCGGAACCGGAAACAAAATAAAAAGCCGCAAAACATGATGCAACATGTTTTACGACATGTCACTCGTCAAATGTTCCCTCGTGGATACGAGATTATGGATAGTTCAAGTATCACACAACTTCGTACTTCTAATACCTGTTGCTCTTTTTCCGTTGTAAAAAAAAAAACAAAAATTTGTGATCATTGAACAGTGTTTGGTATGATTACTGAGTAAACTTACTAAGAAACAGTCCACGTTGATCCGGCCCTGGAACAAAGGAACATACTATTAGATAAGCACCGAGTGATCACCCATCAATATCTTGTGATTCATTTCTTTGCTCATTGACTCATTCAAATTTGGCTTATACAAAAAACTAGTCGGACAGAAACCGACATACTTCGTGAGTATAGCTGTGATGTAGATATTATTTATACAAAAAAGCTTTACAATCAGCATTATTATGTAAGCAAGTTAATCATTTACAATCAGCAGACTTTAATATTGATACTCTTGTAAATAACAAAAAATCTCAATTATTTCAAAACACGTTACATAATTATAACATAAATTTAACAATTCATGAACCTACTAGAATAACTCCAACATCACAGACATGCATAGACAATATTTTAACAAACTTGAAAACTTATTGTTCAAAGGTTGTTCATCTCGGTTTATCTGACCACTCTGGTGAAATTATAAATGTACCTAGTAATCAGGGCTTCAATGAAAAATACTGGTTTATATCTAAGAGGAATACTGACAAAAATATAGGTATTTTCTTATATTACCTATCACAATTAAGTTTCTCAGAAGTATATTTATGTCATAATGTAAAATCAGCCTATAGTGTTTTTATAAATTTATTTAAATTAATATACGATTTATGTATACCAGTGCAAAAAAGCAAAGTTTTCTACAATAAAAAAATGAATTGGCAAACAAAAGGTATATATCAAGCTAGCAAAGTAAAGCGAGCCCTGCATAGACAAATAGTACATAAACGTCAAACACAACTTCTCCCTCATTATAAAAAATATTGCAAAATTTTAAAATCCGTCACTCGTTCAGCCAAACAAAAATATAATATTGCATTTATAAAACGAAGCACTAATAAAAATCAAGCAACATGGAACCTCATAAAGAAACTGACTACATCCCAAAATTCATTTAAGAGTACTATAAACAGCATACAAGTCAACAACACAAATATCACAGATGCGTATACCATTGCAGAAACATTTAATGATCACTTTGCTAATATAAATTCATTTAACTCGACTAATTATAAAAATAATCGTTCTGTTACACAATCTCATAGTATATATTTGACACCAGTTGACTCATTTGAACTAAGAAAAATCGTGGCCACATTAAAAAATAAAAGGAGCTGCGGGATTGATGACATATCCATGAAAGTCATAAAAAGTGCATTTGAATATATAAGTGAGCCACATTATAAATTTAATGATACAGACAGGTGTGTTTCCGCAGGAGTTAAAAGTAGCAAAGGTTAGACCATTATTCAAAAAAGGTTGCAAAAGCAGCATAAATGACTATAGACCAATAGCATTATTATCAAATTTTTCTAAAATATTTGAAAAAGTAATATATAATAGACTCTTAGCGTTTTTCAATAAAAATAATTTGCTGAACAGTAATTAATATGGCTTTCAAAAAAAGAAATCAACTACCCTTGCTGTGTTTAGAATCCTTAAAGAGATATGGGAATCCTTAAATCACAAAACCCAGTGCATTGGACTGTTGTTAGACATGTCTAAGGCATTCGATTGTGTTAAATACGATATCCTTTTAAGTATGCTGAATAATCTAGGTATTCGCGGGTTAGCTCTTAAGCTTTTAGAAAATTATCTTACTGACAGGGAACAAGTAACTGTAATTGATACATATAATACAAATACAAAAACATTCGAAGAGGTAAAATCAAAATCAATAAAAATGACTCAGGGGCTGCCTCAAGGAAGCATCCTAGGGCCTCTTCTATTCCTAGTTTATGTAAATGAATTCCCAAATAACATGAAAAACTTATGTGTAATGTTTGCCGATGATGCCACAATTTTTATTTCAGATAATAATAAAAATAGAAATGTTTTTGAAAACAATGTTAATAAAGCCCTTAAATCAGCTGTTTCTTGGCTAAAATCAATAAATTTAAATGTCAATTCAAATAAAACTAAATTCATTCAATTGACAAATTATAAAACAAATTCTTATAAACTAAATATTACTGAAAATAACAATAAAATAGATGAAGTGGACGAAGCGAATTTTCTTGGTGTCATGATTGATTCTCATTTAAACTGGAAAGCACATATATCAAAAATTAACGCAAAAATTTCTAGTCTTTGTTTTGCTTTATCTATACTTGCCGAAACTGCGTCTACAGATGTAACCAGGACTGCTTATTTTGGGCAGGTTTATCCGCTACTCACTTATGGTATCATTTTTTGGGGAAACTCTGTCAATGTTGATTCGACTTTCATTTTGCAAAAACGATGTATACGTATAATTTATAATATGTATTCCGATGATACCTTAAGAAATACTTTTAAAGACAAGGGGTACCTAACCTTAACTAATATTTATATTTTGGAAGTGTCAGTATTTATTAAGCAGTACCCAGAGTTATTTGATGAAAAAACATTTCAATGTACCCGTAATGTTCGTAAAAAATATAAGTATAATTTACCTATTCCTATAAGTAATAATTATATGTTTTATAAGAGTGCTTTCTTCACCAGTATTAAAGTATTCAATCATCTACCTCTAGAAATAAAAGCCCTAAGTCTACCTAAATTCAAATTTAAATTAAAACATTGGCTGATGAAAAATGTTTTCTATAGTTTGAGTGAATACTTTTATACAACATATTAAATGTAATGTAATGTAATGTAAAATAGTGAGTAAGTAATAATATGTAAATCTCTTTTATTTTTTTAAATTGCATGCCCGTTATGGGTAAACTGTTGAACTTATAAATGCATTAACACCAGCACTTTGTACACAGTTTAGCAATAAAGACTATTCTATTCTATTCTATTCAGCATATTATGTCAGCAAGTTAATTATCAAGAGAGACATAAACCTAACAAATTGGCAAGATTTTATGTTGTATTCAAACATCCAGCAAACAAATTTAACAAGATTATTACTATTTATTATTAGTATTTAATGCATAAAGTTGAGCTTTCAGTTTGAAATTAATTCCGTCTAGTTTTAAAGGAGAAACCAGTGGACTACGAAACACGTCTATTTTGTGTACTTTTCAGGTATCTTCGGTCTGAGCTGCAGTACTCTATCGCGCTCAGCTGGTTCGGCACAGGGCATTTCATTTGCCTCGATTATCGTAATGCGTCTGGTTAGTTTTAATTAATTTTCTTCGGGAAATCTTTAACCACGGGACTAGTGTAAGGCGTTCTACATATTTGTGATTTGAACGGTTGTTTGGACTGTCAAACTGAAGAGCTTGCATTATGGAACCCATGAAATTGCTAAGCCCCCTCTCCACCCTCTATTCTCTTTCAGGATCACAGAGACCCTATCTCCCGAACAAACCCCCTGAGACGGGCCCAGCAGTGTAAATAAGCTGATACTTGGCCTAGGAGTCACCAGGTTAAAACACGTTTGTGATCCCCCAGACGGGCGATCAGAGGGCCAATTCTGCTAATGAGCCATCGCTGAACCGAAGCTAGACCGCTGCATTCGACCAATCAGAGCGCCACATTATCACGTCATCGAACAATCATATAGGTCAATATGTGCTCTCCGAATGGCTGATCGCAACGACTTAGTTTCGATTCTTTCCTAACTTATTATGCTCGTTGCACCCAAATGTAAAGGTCATAAGCTCATTAAGGTGCTTCTTTCCCGTTTTCAAATGATTTAATAATAATAATAATGTATTGTTTCTGCAAAACACATATTCAGTCTACATATTACTGGTCTCCACACTAGGCTAAGCCTGTCCCGTGGGGAACGAATTCTATTTACTGTATCACCACAAATATAAAACATACAGTTACAAAATTCATATATGATATTGTTGAACATTTCATCTTAACATTCTTTAAGACAGAAACATGATTAAAAATATTTAACTCGATAGAAGAAAATCCAAAGATCACTCTGTTTAGTACTTTAAAACAGCTGTGAATCAGAAAATACAATAATAAATGACATAAAAGTTTTACCAAGCAGACGTACAATTTTATTGTCTAGAAAATTGCAAAAACACATTTTTTACTTTGTACTGCAGTTTTCCAAAAATCGATTAAAACGTAAAAAACAACGTTTTAGTTCGGTCGCAGTGCGCAAGCGACATTATAAGTTATGCAGTTATCAACTATTTTCCCTTGCAATAAAGCAGTAGCCGTACACGAGTAGATTTCCTGTGAAACCTTGCCTTAACACACACACAGAGAGACACACACACACCATACGGTGGGCGTCAATAATCCTTGATATACATATTAAAGGTTTTGATTTTATTCAAATTAATTCAACTTGTAAATAGTGTACAATATTCCTTCAAATGAATTGTTAAAATATTTATTTCTGTAATTATATATATTTAAACATTGAAAAAACCTGTAAATTGGCCGAGGTTTCAACCTACATATTATATTTATTTCTTTTAAGTGCTGTGGTTTTTGAAAATGATAAAGAAATACATGAAAAAACACCCCGTTGCCTGCGGAGGCGTAGGCTTACCTAAAGCCGTTGTAAAAATGTACATTCTACACCATAGCCCATGTCTTTCTTCCACCAGGCTCACTATTTATCTCAGAAGCAGGAATAACTAACCCAGTGAGATAATGTGTGGTTGATTACAAAATTAGTGGGTGTAATGAATCCCATCCAGGCAACTAATAACCACGTCCTAGATTAAGGAGGAGGAGAATCGAGGTAAGAGGCCATCGCCAATGGCGTCGTTACGGTAATGGCGGCCCATCGCCTGTGTCGTCCGCTAACGACTCCATTTCCTCACTTAATTAGGAAAACTCTATGAGCAGTCAATCGATTGTAAGCACATAACCATGTGTAGTGCGACTAGCGCGCGAACATTTCACGATGCGGGTGCAACGTCTAATAATATTTTTATTTCCTTTGTCTATGATTACAAGATACAGTCAATTTATTAATTAATGAAATGAAATGAAATGAAAAATAATTTATTTGGACATTGTAAAATTGTAATTACTAGCTTTTGGCCCCTTCGCCCACGCCCGCTGCTATGTTTCCCAATGAGACTTTTTTATTTTTCCGATTTAAAAACAACTCATCTTGATTATAGGTATAAAACATAATCAAAATTCAATCCCTATTTCACATTTCTAATGGAATGTGGAATTTTCAAAAACGCTTAAATACGCGTTTACAAAAACACGCGCGATTACAAAATTCAAACGCGATTACAAAATTCTTGTTTCTTACTTCCATACAAAAGTTCTATACAACATTTCAACTCGTAATTAGGGGCACTCCTAATTATTTACTTTGATGATTATATTTTTTTCTTAACATGTGCCACGAGACCTTACTTTTGCCACATTTCATGATTCAGGTGAACGAGAAGTATCCTATAGGTTTTGATTCCCTTGTGAAATCGCAAAATGTACGATATAGACGGTAATATCTTTTGATCGCGTTGATTTTTAAGTTTTTTTTTCACAGCTGAAAGTGACCGTAGACTTCAGACAAAAATGTCAGCTTGATATCTTTACACGTTCTTGAGAAAAGGTCTCTTGATAGACAGACGGACAGACAACGAAGTGATCCAACAAGAGTTCTGTTTTTTCCGTTTGCGGTACGGAATACTAAAAACCGCAAAAGCTCAATCAAAAAAGGGAGAAGTAAACTAAAATCGTTTTATTCCTCGTACCAATCTATAGCCTTTTGCCGTACACCACTAGCTGTAACAGTTCTGAGAAAAGCCATTATAAGTAACATACTTCATTACGTCTGCGTAGAATTCAGTTTGTATCAATATATCGCGGTTTTTATTTTAACACGCTTATTAAAATTCGGGATAAAAAGTAGCTTCTTACTTTCTCAAGGTTTTAGGAGGACTTTAGGCACAGGGCATTTTTGAAATATTTTGACCTCTATTTTCCCAAGTTCAATTACCGGAGGGAGACTCTGTACCAGAGTCAAAAGCTTGGGTACCTCTGTCTTTCCTATTTCGACGCAAAGCAACAGTGCTTCTTTGCCGTGTTCCGGTTTGACGGGAAAGATATGGCAGTGAAATTGCTGGGTACTGTGACTTTAAATCTTATGTCGCAAGTTGGCAACGTACACTCTGGTTCTTGTAGGGGTTGCAGATATCCTATGAATCTCACAAGAACCACATGTACTATAGGTAACTTCTTACCATCAGGCAGGCAGTTTGCTTGTTTGCCAACTTAGATGTATAAAAAAAAGAAAAAAAAAGAATATTCGTTCAGTAGCCGTGACAACGGCAGAGAGACAAAAAGAGTTACTTTCCCTTTTAACTCGGTTTATCTGTATATTATGTTAGTAGGGATAATGAGCGATGACCACGCCCAACGCCAGAAGCCCTTGTACCTTTATGTCTCTACTAGTATTTCCGTGCGTAGAGGCGTTACGTACAAAATGTTACTCTCGTGTCTAACTTCCGCAGGGTCGTGTTTCAAATACATTTACCTTTAATCATTAGATCTCTCTGTATCTTTGTTAAATCCAATCAAATCATTATTTTGCAAATTACAGATGTGCAAATATTTAGACAGGTTAAGAATGTTATAGGTGACTTTTTTTGTATGGAATGCACATGAACACCCCGAAGATACATTCTAGCTTATTTTAAGGCTTATTAGTAAGTGATCATACAACGTGACAATGCAGTCAGTATTTTGAGAACGTTTCCCACTGACAGCGGTGTGGTAAGAGGAATTTTATTAAATTAAATTTTTAGTTTTATAATTAGTTTTGTTATCATTAGTAAGTTATTTCTATGATAATTTGCGAAAAATGAATGTCTCAAAGAAATGACAACTAAGACATTTCTAATTAAACTAATTTCGTTTAAAATGATAAAAACTGTACCTGGCAAATTAAAAAAATTACTAAGACAAAATGATCGCTCAAAACATATTTGCAAATAAATTGCACAAATTGTTTACATTTATGATCGGGTTAAAAAAACTATTCACCCCAAAACATATTAAAAATATCGCAAACAACCAATTTTCCTTCCCTTATTTTTCATTAGCCCCCGGCTTCACCAGCTGTACAGCATCTGTATTCATACACGCTAACCCGGCCATGTCCCGGCCAACTTTTCTCAGTAAATAATAAATACGCACTGGAGCTAATATAACGTTACAAATGCGTCCAGCACGTTCTCAGACTCGTATTAAAACATGCTGCGACTGTCCCACGTCACGCGTGGGACACCGCGGATCGCTGAGCACCTTAATCCAAAGGATTAAGGCTTGTTTTCGCTTAGCAATGTCATTGGATGTATGCCCTGTTACATTAAAGGAGCGTAAGGGTGTGTGCGAATTGGATACATATGAGTAAATAGATCCTGCTTTTATTATGTTGACAACGAAACTTTAAAAAAAATCTATCAAAGTTCGCCAAAAAAGTCTCTTCTTAGTATAAATGCATAATGTTAACCTATGTCCCAGTGCTGGGCATGGGCTTCTCCTTTGACTACGTACGAGAATTTGGTCACTTTATCACGCTAACTAGATGATGGGCGGGGTGGGCTTTTTATGTTTATTTTTTTCACAAAAAAATGTAGTAACCTTCCTTAATTGGTTTTTACAGGAATACAGCAAGAAAGGGAGCGATCACAATACACTATTTTTTTGAAAATAATGATTTTCTCTGCTTTCATCATTTCAGCCAAGAGACGCCCACTGTTGGACATAGACCTCTCCCAAGGATCTCCATACCGATCGGTCCTTCGCCTCTCGCATCCAGCGGCTTCCCGCGACCTTCACCAGATCGTCGGTCCACCTTATAGGGGGCCTACCAACGCTGCGTCTCCCGGTACGCGGCCGCCCCTCGAGGACCTTTCCGCCCCAACGGCCGTCAGTCCTACAAGCGATGTGTCCTGCCCATTACCACTTAAGGTTTGCAATTCTTTGGGCTATGTCGGTAACTCTAGTTCTTCTTCGGATCTCATCATTTCTGATGTGATCACGTAGAGAAACCCTGAGCATAGCCCTCTCCATTGCCCTTTGAGTGACTTTGAGCCTTCTTATGAGACCCATTGTAAGCGGCCACGTCTCAGTTCCGTATGTCATCACTGCTTTCTCTGCTTTACCAAATCAAATTTATTACTACCCTGCACGAATATTTTACAAGAGGCTGCCTATTTAATGATAAGCAAGAAAGCTATAATGGAATAGTGTGCGTTTTATTATTTTGGGGATGAGTGTGTTTGTTATTTGAGACATTCCAAAGAAATGTAGATATTAGTAATTAATTTTTTGAGCCTAATATTACGTAAACATGAATAATTGTAACATTGCGATCTAAGTACTTAAATGTGATTATTATAATATTAAAAGTTTTCTCATTCCTTACTTTATTATTGATTCATATTTGACATTGTAATAATAATAATAATGTCCTCCTAACCGATATTCGGTCACGGCGGCTAATCTCTACAGAGACTAGCCATCTGCGCCGGAGATATTATAGTGCACAAGTGACTGCACAAACGCAAGTGCACTCTCTATTCCTTCACTCGCCTAGTCCTAACCTATGGGACGGTTAACCGACACGACCGGGGAGAGATCAGGTGCAGGACCCACTGTTTAACGTGCCTTCTGAAGCACGGAGGAGCTTGAGATGTTTCTTATTTTGGTCACCCATCCTAGGACTTACCACAGCGAACGTTGCCTTATCTTAGCAATCGTTTGCTGAGCGCACGCGCCAATGCGCCACCAAGCTCTTCAAAATGATATTGTACTTGTATACCTAATAAAATGACAGCATCGTGTGACGCCTAGCCCTTTTGGCCACCGAGCTCTTAAACCCCGCCCGAGACGAAAGTTATTTTTATTGATTTATTTATTTTTCAATTTAATTAGCATTGTTAAAGAAAATTCAAAGACAACATTACACTATATTTTCAAATCTAAAGAAGACGAAAACGAGCTTTTGGTATCCATCAGCAAAAGCCTAGCTTTTAATGAAATTGAGCTTATGTTAAAAATTTCCCAGATTAAAATCGTTCGAGCCAATACGATTTCAAATCGCGTCTATGGAAATCGTCGCATTGTGAACGTGGCTTTACACGCAGAGGTGTAAGGGAGGCGGGTGGGCCGTTTGACGGATAAGATTTTATGAACTCCGCGTATGTTTGCGACAAATAAATCAGGTTTTTCGAGTTTGCACAGAGACGAAGATTATTTCGAAATATACGAAATTGCTTGCGTTCGACGGGCTTTGATCTGGTGCGCCTTTTTATCATTCTTTGTTAATACGGGATATGTTTGTGTGGTACGCTCCAATGGTACGTCGTTTTAATGAGAACCGCTGTCTTGTTTCGAGGTATCGCATTATTATGAGCCGATGAGTATGTGCCGCGTTTTGATAGCATTTCCAAATTATTTACGGTGAAAAGGAAATTAGATTTCCCATTTCGGGCTATTCATGGTTCCCAGAATCATCAGGAAGTTTACTTTTCCCACGAAACGCTGAAGTAGAAAAATCTACTAAAGCTCACTAAATCATATATACCATCTCAACGAATAGATAGATAGATAAATCATTTATTAATCTACACAGTACAGTTACAAGGTTTTTTGGGCTTTAACATACACATCGTAAAACTAACACTAAAGAAAAACACATTAGCGACTGCTTGTGCTAGTATACTATGCAAGCGAAACGGATCTGGCTCAGCATATTGCCGCAGCAAGCCGTAGCGCTGATTATTCTTCTAGAACCAGCAGGCCTATTACCGTTCTCATGGTTTTCAAATGATATCACATGAAATCATAGTGTAAAATGAAAAATAAGATTTTCGCTCAAATTTTTTATCATTCGTTCATTATATGATATTATCATGATGACATCATTGAAATTATGCCATAGTGATGATATCATTGGAGACCGATAATACGAAATGAAACATTTCATGACTTCTTTATCTCAAAATTGTACCACGTTATACGATGAAAGATTCATAATAGGCCTGCAGGAATGAATCTATGAAAGAATCTATTCCATCCGAGTGTTTTTTAAAGAAAGTTCTTCTTGTATAGTAAATGTATGGGAATTTTTGTTGCATTAGTAACTATTATAGGTAAAAACATGTAAATAGGTAAGAACTCTTCTCTTTTCGAAGAACCACTTATTTTACATAAAGTGAGTCCATAAAAATGTGCAAAAATGGTCATTTGTTCTGTTTACGTTGTAGAATACACAAATAGTCATATCTTGTTCATTTTCTTTACACACAAAAGAGAAGCCTTCATCTTCCTTAATGATAAGTGACGATAAGGAAGAAGATGAAAACGAGCATTGCCTGGACTCCTCAATAACTGTCGAACTGGCTATCTTACCTCTAATTGTCCGAACACAATAATGTAATTAACATTGTTATTATGGCGACAAACTTAGGTAAGATGGTGGTAGCTAGCTAGCTCAGAAGCCCTATTATCATCCAACTCACACAGAAAAGTTTCTGTCCCCACGGGGAATCGAAACCTTGAAAATTGTATGTCCATACAGGATAAGCACTACAGAGAAATCAGAGAAATGGGTAATGAGATGCTTGTTGACCACCTTTGTGGTATGTATATAAAAAAGGTTGGACTTCTGGGGTTGCAAACGTACGGTTGCCATTCCCTAACTTTTCGATGACCGCAGTAAAATTGTGGTCAGACTCGGTCAACAAAAAAGTTGTTGATAACAGATAGATTAACCAAACTTATATACTAATGTCTTAATTACTAACTGCGTCGCCATGAGATAATATCGCCTAACGGCCCTCTAATGCTCTGTATCGTGAACTAGTCGGGCGATTATTGCCATCCGAACGCTACTTGGCCCATTATCCAATACTTTACAGCCTAACAATACTAATATCTCACACGGCGGGTGAAAAGGGAGATTACAATAACTCGTAAAGCGTGGAGCAATCCGATTAACAGTGGCCCGACGCAGGTTATCGGCGCGCGTATATAACGGCCATTACAGATATAAGGACGGTGGAGAACACGGGTGGTGGTTCGCGCTGATAGGAAAGGCGATTCCAAATTCGAAATTCAAAAATCTTTATTCAACATAGGTCTTTACAGGCACTTATTGACTTCAAAACAAAACAAAATTCTAATAAAAAGAAAAATTATCTAACGTTGTATGTGCATACATCCTGAATATAATCAAGATGACTGCAAATACTAGTAGGAAAGAAAAGAAAAAGCTGACACTGAACTGCAGCCTTCTCGAGAAGAACAGGCAACTAATTATTTTTGTCTCCTCTTTTAAACCGCCATTTACAATATTGATTTTTGTTCACATAATCATTACAATAATTATTAAAAGATAAAAATACAATTGGTATGCTTACATACACTTTGTTAATTCACTTTGATTGTTGAATGCATGGTGATACATTAAACAATTAACTTAGAATACTCTAAAAGATTTTTTTGGAGAAATTAACGTATTAACTGTATTGAGGAAAATTTGATTTATGTCTATAAAAAGTATAAAACCTACATTTGATAAAAATCTTCAAATTCACAATTTTAAGTAAAGAAATAAACTTGCCGAAAATATACTAGAAATAGCTCATGGATAACTGATTTCCTGAGAAACAGATCGATTCGGGTAGTCATTGATGGCTGCTCGTCTGATCCCTTGGCTATCGATGCCGGAGTCCCTCAGGGGTCGGTCCTCTCTGCAATACTTTTTCTGCTACACATCAACGATCTGTTGAAACCCGGTGTCTTTGGGTACGCAGACGATAGCACAGTTCCAGAGAGATATATGTCCGATGCTAAGGCTGGGAAGACCGAAATTGAGCTGCTCAGAGCGAACATGGTGAAACGCGTGAACTCGACCCTGCAAAAAGTTTCGGATTGGGGGGAAGCTAACAGAGTCGAGTTCAATGCCTCCAAGACCCAGGCGTGTCTTTTCAGCTCCAAGCGGAACCCGTTCAACTTGGTTCCCACATTCCGAAGTGTACCCTTGCCTTTAACGGACCATTTAAGCCTACTGGGCATCGACCTCTCACCGAACCTAAAAAATATTGGACGTTTCAAAAGAGCTTTCTATCAAGTCAAATTTCGAAAGTACTTTTTTTAATTTTGACATTGAAATCGTTAAATAGTCAATTCATGTTCTCCCAATTTTTTTAAATAAATATGACATTATTTTTAAATATTTCTGACAGTGTCCGTGCAGTAACAGACTTGAGATACGTGTGTCGCCAGTCACTTTTCGTTCCTGAATGACGTACTCGTATGAGCCGATTAAGGTAGTTTACCGCAATCACACCTCTGTAAAAAGTTCTTAATGACATCACATATAAGACGATAGATGCGAAAGGGATTGATTGGGTGGGTATTACCACACGAGTTGCGGCCTAAGGCCAATTCCAAATTAAATAAAAGTAATGGACCAGCAAACTGTGAGCTGTACGGAGAGACAAATTTGAGAAATATTTAACTTTTGAGTTTTTTTACTGGCATGGAATGTGTGGCATTTTAGCTGGACTGTCATGTAATAGATTAGATTGGATGAACAAATACTAAAAGGTTTGTCTTATTAATTTCTAAGTATACAATAGGTACAATGTTGGAAATACGTGCTAATCCTTTAATATTAGCTCTTCCAATTATTACAAATCATATTTTTGTTTTATGCTGTACCCGAGCCCGAACAGAGTCGCGCATTAACCAACATCCCGCGATTTTGTCACAGCCATATATTTTGCAAGGGATTTTCATATATGTCGGAGGGGCAGCCCATAGAGTTATAAGGTCAGGATCGACAGGCGAGCGAGCGTTATCCGATGCCGTACATCTCCCGTCATTAGTGATCTAAGTGCGGACGTGCTGGAAATGAGAAGCCTCGGGACCCTGGGGCATAGACACGAGCGGAGCGGCTACACTGGCGAGGTGACGTAAGTGCTCACTCTATTCAGCAGCGAAAGTACCTAATTGAAGATTTATAAAGGGATTACTTTTTACGTGATATTGATAAGCATGCTTGACGTACTTCGATTTGTGGTCTGGCCCTAAAATTGGGAAATCAGCGAGAAATACTTGAGGGCTATAGACGGAGATAACCTTCCACCTTAGTCAACCACGCTGGCCAAGTGTGGGTTGGTCGACTTCACACGTCATATGTATATAAAAAAATATTTCTAGTGAGTGCACTTTTATATAATTTTAATGATACGTAACCGATGTCGTAAGAAGAGTGCGTGGTTTTTTGAATAATCATAAATCATTCTATTAGTGTGAATAAGTAAATATTAATATACTTATGGGGACATAAAACGTACCTATGCTTTAAAAGACGATTCAATAGAGAGGAGTGACATATCCTCTATATGAAAGACCGAACATCTATCTGTTCGTATTAAATAAGGTTCTGTGTCATTTCAACCAGTAACATCCGTAATTGATAACGTAGTAAAAAAGTAACAAGCTAGTTGTGTCGAAACATTTTCACTGTCAAAAATTAAATAGTTTTGATGATAAGTGGAAATTATTATAAGAAAAAGTAATTCTAACGTAATGTGTATTTATGAGATGGCTTCTCATGTAACAATTAAATTAAGTAACAGTTATAAGTCGAGGCGGTTTTGAAATCAGGGACCAGTCCATACTTTCGAAACAAATCGAGCTACGAAAGGCGTGGTCTATAAGTAAACCCGGGGCGCCCCCTGTTAGGTACCTAGTGTCGCGTGTCACAGTGTTGAAGTTTTAGTGTTTTCGGCACTAGATCTAGTGCTTCTCGAGGAGTCTTCATTGAATTTTCATTCACAACAAGACACTAAAAATATGAAGTGGAAAATATATCATAAGCTTGACCGATTGCTTTGCTAATTAAATTAACCGTTTAGAAGATGCCATACTACATCGTAGAGAATCATCCATCAATCATCATTTATGGAATCCTTCTTCTATACTTAGGATGCCCCGATACATGAACTCTCTGTGAGATAGAAAGACTTGACTTTATAGAGACTCTGTACCAGGGTCGTCTGCTTTCGTCTAGCCAACGACGAGTACGGTACGGTCACTTTTTTCGAGGGGAATGCCCCTCGAAAAAAGGGTCGTCTGCTTGGGTACCACCGTCTTACCTATTTCTGCCGCAAAGCAGCTATGCATGCATTGCTGTTTCCGGTTTGAAGGGTAAGATATGGCAGTGAAATTACTGTTAACCGTGATTTCACATCCGGTGTCACAAGTTGGCAACGTACACTGTGGTTCTTGTGGGGGTTGCAGTTTTGCTGCGAATCTCACAAGAGCCACAAATGTATTATAGATTACCACCTACTATTAGCTGTGCAATTTGCTAATTTGGCAACTTAGTTGCAATAAAAGAAAGTTTTTATTTTCTATTATCTATTTTATGAAAATATAGAAACCCCGCCATCATTTGACTTGAGCCGCAGTGCCAAGCAGCCGCCATTCTGTTGAATCTAGTCTATTTTAGAGAAGTGCTGGTGCTTTTTTTTTCCAAGCGGCAACACAGGGCCACTCGCGAGTCAACGTCCGTAGCTCAGTGTCTCCGCTCGTGAGTGTGGCAGGCCTCTGTCGTTTGATCGAGATATCCGAAGCCGGGCAATTAGGATGGTTTGCGAGCGATCCGCCGCCAAACGAGCTGCGGGCGTCTTGCAGAATCGATTATATTAGTACTTTGCTCAATGATATTTCCATCGTTTCTGATTTTCTCGCGTTCTGGATATAGAAATAATAGAGGAGCGTAAGTCTCGATCCGATGAGAATTTTACGACAAATGAGGTTCAATGTTATTTCTTACGAAAGTTTTTAAAAGTTAAAAAATTATTTAAAGGAAATTGAGTGGGTTTTCGAGATTACAAAAAACAAATTCGCAAAACTAAAACTCTCAACGCTATCATCTAGTGAATAGCCGAAAAGTATCTAGGTGGCCCAAAATTCACTGTAGTCTATTTTCCTCCCCATGCAGGTGTTGTTTCTCATGATGCTTTTCTTGATACCTAACCATCTTAGTTTCAATGCGCCCTTTTAAATTCAAATTGAATATAGTTTATTCAAATTGGATTATTACATAATCACTTTTGCACATCAAAGCAAAAGTTTGAGCTCAACTTCAATTACGAATTTAGATGTGTCATTACTGGAAATAGCCCTTCCACGAGAACTGTGGTGTATGTCGTTTACCATGCGGGAGCTGGTTGGTGGGGAACAAGAAACAGAAATGAAAACAAAGGAAGAAGAATAGTGGGCCAAACATGTGCCACAGGTGTGCAAAGTTCTGCAAATATTTGTACACACAACAGGCCTCGGTCTTCATCCCATCTAACAATAAGTTACGTTAGGCACTTTTCCGTCACAAGTAAGAAGTATAGCAGCATTTTCATTTCACGAATATAATAGGCAAATTAACCGTAAATTTTAATAGAAAAAAACAGATCCTTTGGTTTTATTATAGCTTACCATCTTATGAAAGGAAGAAATTAAATTTATAGCTTTCTGCACTGAACATTCTTTTTAAGTCATAATCTCAAGCGGAAAAGCATCACAGGTGGATGAACGAATTTACACTGAGCCGCCCGCCGATAACCGACGAACGCTCCAGCCTGTGCATGATGTTAAGCAGACTTCCCACTGTCCGTGATTTCACGGATGGACGCAATTCAGCCCGCAACGACACCGTCGGAAGGCCAATACGCACTGTTGGAAGGACTTTTGTGCTCTGTGCGTTTTATTTCACCACTGTAAAGACTGAGCCATCATCAGCTTTCTGCCGAATCAGTAACATTTTCTTTAGTTGGCTCTCAGACTGCGTCTCCCGAGTAAATCTTATTCAATCCTCCAACTAAAGTTGTTGCTTCTGCGGCTAGTTTATCAATTTTCTATTATTAATATTAAAGTAAAAACATTAGTAAAATAGGTAAAAATAAGTTCATTGTTCTAATAAATTCTTTATTGTGGACACGGTACTGGCCTTCTAATCGGGAGGTCCGGGATTCGATTTCACCATGTACTAAAGTGTTTTTCGTTTTTCTAATTTTTACGGTGAAAGAAAACATCGTAAGGTAACCGGCATATATCTGCGGAAAAATTCAAAGGTGTATGTGAAATCAACCAATCCGCGCTGGACCAGTGTGGTTGGTTAAGGGCTAGAATACCCTTACTTATAGTAGCTGTGGTGATGATGAAATTCACTTTTGTCATAAATCAGTCCATTGTTGTCCTACCTGTACCTATGATATGATCTGCAGCATCGCGGACCGTCAGAAGTCAGCTTTAGTAAGCCCGGACGCACGTGGGCACGACTCGGAAAATTGAGGCCGTACGCAACTCGTCTTGAGGGCAATTACGCCTCTTTGCCGTGGTTCAAGTCATCACAGAAAAGGGAGTTATGACGATCAAAGTATCAATCAACAATCTATTATAATGGTTTATAATAGACAAAATATACATTTTATATCTTTTTTGCGCCAAATACATTTGCATAACCTGAAAACCCATTTTCAGGCATTTTCAGGACCCTAATGGTCCTTAGAAGCACACTTAATTATGTGGCTGAATTTTCAATTATTATTTTATTGAAATGCCTTTTACGTAAACCACTGGCAAATTTTAGTTACGACAGTCACTCACATTCTTTAATCAAGTTTCGCAGTGGTTTTGGATTAAGTAAGCGAGCCGTTACACAAAGCGATTGCGAAAATATCCCTTTGTGTATCGGGTATGCGATTTGACGCGTTAAATGCGAATCGCGAGGTGAGTCCCACATAACCACAGGCGGGCTCTACTCCCACTAAAATATAAAATCTTTTAAGTAGGTTAAAAAAAGGCAAGTGAGCTATTAAGGAAATCTAGTTGATAATACTGCCAAAACACAAAATTATTATTGAAATTATTCATATGTTGAAGATTTATACATAACAATTTATAAAGAACTTTGAAATTGTGGTAGCTAAATCGACTACAAAATTGGTCATATCGAGGATCATAGCCTCTAGATTTGTGGGAAGAGTGCGCTCTTATATCATTATGTACACCGCTGAGAAAGAATACGAAACATTGATGACATAGATTACTAGGGTAGTCCTTATAAGAACACCGAATTATCTTAGCCACTAGACCAACGATCACTATGCTATCCGCGATCGCTTACACCTTGCGCCAGCGCCGCACCACTACGCCGTAGCCGAGCAGAATCAACGGATAATGCGAGTGTTTCCAGCGTAGAGAGCTGCTTTGTTAATTCTTGATGAATTGGATAAGTTGCGGACAACTTTAGCAATGCGACGAGCACACCGCCCACTGCTAGGTTAGCCGCCGCTATTATGAAGCTACGAGGCAAAAGGATTTATGCTTTTTCCGCTTTGAAACTACCACTATAAAGGGGACGCTTTGTCGTGAAGCCTGTATCCAAATAGATTTTTTTAAAAGGTTGATGGTGTACTTTCTTATATTGAGGGTAGATAATTACAGAAATCACTCGTTTCAAGTACAAGTCAGATCAGTGGTGAAAGGCACTGAAGTATTTCATAACGGCAAAAAAGATCTTATTAAGGTTTGAAATAAGTTATTCTCATTAAGCTAAAAGCTATGGTTAAAATTACCCTTAATTCGACATTTTAGGTCTAGTTTCTAGCTAATGTCTAGCTTATATTTAATGAAACTTATTTACTACCCTTGGACAAAAATGATCATTCTGAGCCACAGTCTAAATGACGCGCAGTTGAAAATTACTGTCGCTGCATTCAGATTTTATCTTGAGTTATAAGCAAAAGAATTGCTCATAAATGAGGTAAAAATGCCTTTTAAAGAGTACTTTATATGGGAACCTCTTCAAAAACTTTTAATTTCCAGATGCGATTAAATTTCCTACACACTAAACCCCAAGATGAGTAATTTTAGCTCAATCGGGCACTTCACTAAAGCTGTAGGTATGTCCACGGAAGAACGGAATAATGAGAAAAGGTGGTATTTTGGCTTTATTGCTTACATGGTTGATCAAAACCCTAACTTATACACTTTTCATTAGGTCACGAAAAAAAATATTTTCAAATAGCCACATGTTGATACTTTTATTGCACCAGATGGGAATTGTGACTAAAAGTGTTTTTAAGGTTCAGGTGAAATCGATAAGTCTTTGCCTTGACGTGGACTTAATAAGTGCTTAAAACGTTCTATAAAATACATCTCTTTGCCAGCGAAATTTTTTCAGTAGGTACGGCCGAAGCGAACATTGTACCACGTTCGACATTCTTATAGATAGAGTAAGCTTACGTTTTCTACATTAATTCGCGTTTAGTATGAGAAATCAAGTGGGCACCATTAATGTCTTTTTGTTCAACCACTAGGCAATGCTTTTTCCGATGATTTTTTGCGGTTCAGCCCGAGATAAGTCCCGGCGAGCCATTAATCATGGTGGAATTCAGCTGGGAATGCGGCGAAGAATTCTGGGCCCAAGACGCCGAATATCATATATTTCTAATGCAATAACGTCCACATTCGAACGAACTTTGACTTGTAGCTGTTGGAATTCTTATAATTTGGTTCGCGAGAAAATAAAACACAATGCCGTTTGTAGCTTCTAAGAAATCGAAGTTTGGTTTACTCTGTGCAAAATTAGAGGAAAATTTCAAATGGAAACCGAAAGAAGACTTAAAACAACAACAAGTCCTTCGTAAAGTTATAATTTGTGTGTTTAGTAACTAACCATTTAATTATTTTTCAGAACTAAAAAGATTACATTTACTTAGGAAAAGTAAATACTATTTCATTTATTTATTGGCTTCGTCTCTTGTTCTATCTTTCTCTCTCTTTCTCTTCCTCTCTCACATACACAGGTGCACGCACGGATGTATGCTAATCGTTCAATCGACTCCTCAATAACTTCCAGTAAAATTGTGTTATCATGATAATCAGATTCTAATTACTCGATACACAAAAAAAATGTGAAAAGATCCATCGTAGTTGTTGTAATCTGCCAAACCTATTTACGATAGAATGTCGACAACTGCATAAAATCACTCAAAAGAAACACCGGGAAACCATTACTATCAAAATTGAATTCCCATAAACAATGTCGCTCGTAGCAATTGGCAACGCCACAAAAACAGAAATGTAAATTGTGGAAAGTTTCCGAAGTTGTTCCAAGTGAGTTCCATAAATTCATCAGCGATAAATACAAACGGCTCGTTAGCATAAAGAAATATGTATTAGAAATACCGTCCGAGCTCGGTTATCAGACGCATACATTATGTATTAGTGGAGAGAGGGACCACTTTCAGTTCGTTAACGTCTATGGCAACACTCAACACGATGATGATTTGGGAACTAAAACCTTTTAAGAAAATGTAATTGCGTTTTTTAAAGGAAGAAAAAAAATAATTTCTCCCACAATACTTCATTGTTACAGCTATATAATAAACTAACTAAAGTAGCAGTTCTAAAATCTATTTGTATGAAGAGTAATCAGTACATTGCTAACTGTTTAGCATTATTTGATTATTTGGAGGTTTACCTACTCACAGCCAGCTTAATTCCACCTGATGGCTCATAACGATTAGATCCGATGAAATCGTGAAATTGCGTTTCTGATATTGACTGAACATTACAAATCATGATATGACATGACATCACATCACACGATATGATATCACATGACATGTCATGTAACATTAGCATGGCGTAAGTAAGAGTCATGCGAGTGTCATCAGACAATTACGTTTCATTCCTGCGTACCGCAGGTCAGTTCCTCAAACGAGGAATACCACCTACGTACGACACCGCTTTAACCAGCAGGTCTAGCATGGCGTATGGACTATCGGAGAGAAAGTGACTAGCCACTACCTAGTCTCACTTCATTGTTATATAAGAGAGCGAGAAGAAACATGTTATTTGTCTCTTGTCCCGTTTTGTCCACGGTCCGTGCTATGCCTGCAGACGGCTTAGTTTTCCATTTCCACGCGAAACGTGGTTCCCCTACGGCTCTTACGTCGGCTCTTACGACACCCACATGGAAAAAGGGAGCGTCGACACCTCATGTATCCTAATGACGGGTTTCAACATCCCATCTATCTCTTGATTAATTTGTTTAGTGGAGATAGAATTTTGGCGTATTTTGTATGAAATTAATGGATATGACTTTGAATGGTTATGAATTTTTATTTCAAATTCAACGTCTAAATTGGACAACCAATAGTCGATTAGTTGAATTGAATAAAAAGCCTTCATTAAATTTTAAAACGATGAAAGATTTTTATTTATTTATTTATTATTTATCTACAAAAGAAGTACAAAGGCGGACTTAATGCCTTAGGCATTCTCTACCAGTCTACCTTAGGGTGGTTGAGAGACTATCGAGGTAGATGCACATGTAACAGACATTTCTGGACGACATAAATTATAGAAAAGGTATGAAATAAATATTTATTTGTGGACCTAACTTATGAACCTTATTACATACATATACTATGCTATATATAAACAAATATATACATTAATATATACTAATGAATCAGTAAGTAGGACACATTTACACAAATCTGCAATTTAACGTTGAAGAAGTTCTTTTGATAACCATTTGCGTAACCGTTTCTTGAAGGCGTACGGACTAGTGGACATTCTAATGTCAAGAGGTAGTGTATTCCAAGAGAGAATCGATTGAACGAAGAAAGAGGAATGAAGAACATCTGTATGATGGGATGGACACTTGAGCAGTCGATTTAACGAAGAGCGGAGAGTTTTATCATGCGATGAACATAAGTATTCCAAATATTTTTATTTTAATGGAACGAAAAATTTTAAAATCGTGGTGTAATTTTTGTATATAAATCCAAAATATACTGTATCGTCCAGTTCGAACGATTATTGATAATAAATTAAATTCAAACGAGCAATTGGCACGCGTGACTTAATTCATGAAACTGTCTCTTTTGTTAAATTTAACTTGTTTATTAAGTAACTTATTAGTAAGTCTTATTAAATTAACATCTCTACGAAAATTCTGGGCGTATAATATTGTCATATTAGAATGAGGAGCAAAGTCAAAGCAGCACGTTCCAACCATTCATCGGCTGCCCTGACCAGCATCACGATGCCGTTATGGCCCAACGCTGCCCGGCTTCAAAATAGGGCGTAAAAGCTGGCACTATCGTTTTCTTTATATTCACGAGATAGTATTTCCTTTCTGTCCTTCTATCAGCGTGTCGTTGCATCACTATCCAGTGAGAATTCTAGAAATGAAAGAGAAATAATAATCTATAAAAATGAAAATTGCAAATGAAGTAGGCATACGATAGTTAAGTAATAAAGAACAAAATAATAGAATACATCTGAATGAACCAAATTAATAATTTCCTACCTAAGTTTGTCGTCATAATATCAATGCTAATAGCATAGCCGGTTCCTCAAATGTTTAAGGGTCCACGTGAATCTCAGGCCTTATCGTCACTAACCATTAAGTGAGGTGACAGCCAAGCGCTTAGTCGTATGTAAAAAAATAAGTTAAAAAAAAAACGCCCCACACTAGGATTTTTTCCTGTGTCGTGGGTGCAGTTACAAACATAGAATATCACATGCACATACGCCCATACCGGAACAAATTTCTGTAGGCAATACAAAATATCTGTCCCGTGCGGGAATCAAACCCGCGACCCGTTGCACAGGAGGCGATCACTCGACCTCTGCGCTAAACATGTCGCTAAATTATATTATTATATTATATTCAGTTACTGGAGGGAGACTCTGTACCAGAGTCGTCTGCTCCTCCGTCTTAACTATTTCTGCCGCAAAGCTGCAGTGTTCCCATCGATGTGTTCCGGTTTGAAGGGTAAGATATGGCAGTGAAATTACTGGGTAACTAATTACATTGCACACCCATTAAGTAGTTGTCATGCTTTGACTTTCAATATCGTGAAAATAAAAGGGATTAAATTTAAAAATTAACAAATCAAAACACGAATTAAATTTCGACGTGTTGACGCCTTGTCTAATCCGGCCATCGAGCACTTAACCCAACCTGGATGAAACTTCAACAGTATTGACACGGTAATAGTCTATACTATTACCATGATATGATCAATACCATGGTAATAGTTTAGTTCTTTTGCACCTTGCTTAGCCAATGTAAACTTTACTCGCTGTTAATAGTTATGTATCAACAACAAATTTAAAAATCTTAACAGATTTCTTGGAAGTTTCTTATAAATACATAAAAATTGCATGGAAAATAGTAAAAACAACACTTTTTTTTCCCATACACATCAGAAAAAATAACTTTTGACAGAACGATGTTTATCCAGGTAGCTAGTATTTAATAAGAGATCTAAATTACTACTTCAATAAAACAAATATTTTTATATCAACAATTAAGGAAGATTTTAATTGCAAGCAATAGAGTATTATTTGAACTTTTGGACTTATTTTATCTTTTTGCTTATTTTTCATTAAAAAATAGCACTGTTGACAGTTGAACAAAATACGACTTCCTTAGACCCCACTTCCCTATAATATCTTTAAGCAAAAGCTTTTCAGTTCTGAAACCGTGGACTTTTTCAGCGAGCATTACTCTACACTAGCTCCGAACCCCATCTTTGAGCGGGCTTCTGTCGGATTTAATAAAATTAATCGCCAGTCGCGTCGGAATTATAAAAAGGTGTAATTTATGTCCCGCGCTCCGCAAATGGGCTAGAATGATTACAATTACGCGACTAGCTTATATTGCTGTGTGTAAGCCGGGGGATTTGGGCTTAGCCGCCTTTTTTGATAATCTGAATATTATGAAGCGATTTTGTCTGCGCTTTAGCTAGAGGGTGAGAATGGTTGCGTTTTCGATAAAGCTTTTTGGTGATTCGCTCGTCTAATGGTTAGATTGCTTGTGGAGCTATAGAGCCTGGATTCGAATCTAGGTTGATTCAAAAAATGTTTAGGTACAACTGTTTTCTCTCGGATTTATTATATTTGGTAGTTTAATGTCAACTTTTTAATGATATTTACTTATTTGAGAGTAAATCAGCTCTCATTTGTAGTTTAATAACTAACATCAATTATAAGTAATATTAAAATGTTAACTAAGGAGGTAAGGTGGTCTACAGCGGACCAAATTTTAATTTATATAAGTCAGATGTAAGCCAAGGGCTTCCTCATGTTGTCTGTAAAAAAACACTGAACAAAAAAAAAGATCTGTCATGCTATCCCGATCCATGACTTTATCCGCCTTTCTGTAACGGAATCTGTTGTCACTTCTGCTTATAGCGAACTAAATTATATCTCAGTACAGTCGACTACAAAAAGATACGGTCAAAGCTACAAAAATAGTATACACTACTTTATTGACTGAACATTAAGGTAGAGTATACACATATTTTTCTAAATTTTTTTGACCGTACTAATCTCTTTGTAGTCGACAGTACCTCGCCACATCCGCTCACCCAAATATCGGCTGCATTCCAGTGAAGCCCCCTCGACGTTTCAGCGTGCTTTACAATATTAGTGCGATATCGCGGCTGCGATGTCACGTAATTAATCGCGCGCGTGACGCGTGCGAGTGACGGCCTTAATTCAAGCGCTGATGACACGTCGCGGAGCTACGCACGGAGTGGCGTTGTTAGGCCAGTCGTACATCACATGCGGCGCGACGTCGCATCAGAAATTAACACGCACTAGAAGTGGAAACAGCTGGTGATTGTCAACCCGGGGACATTTGCTAGAAGGTGCAAGTATTTTTTTCTCTTTACTTTTTTAGAGGCTTTGACCCAAAGGTATATATCAGCCACACGTTGGGATATGCCAACCTTAATTGTACTTTAAAACTAAACTTACGACTGTATTTCAGGAGAAAGGGTTCTTATTTGCATGTAAATAATTGTCATTTGTCTAAATATTAGTTACAGTCTTTAAATTACCAACTAGTGAAGTATTCTCATAGTATTCTAGATGAATAAGATTACTTAGTAATTGATTTAAAGGCTCGAGATGTTTAAAAAATGCTTCCACCTGAACCGTACAACTTTTCACCTTGACTGGAAATTGTAGGTAAAACAATAAGTAAGAAAATAACAAACAAGAATATTTTTACGCTGGATGTCCGAAGAGGCAAAAAAGAAGTTAGATTTTTTTTGGTTAAGTTATTCAAATCTGACGTTTAGACTTGAGGAAAAGAATGATGATTTTATTTTTTTTGTCTTTGCTTTGTCCGTTTAATTAGGCAACAAAAAGGGTCTTTTCATGCTGAAGAGGTGAAAACTATATTTTTAACTTTAAAGCTTGTTTCACCTATTTTAAATGCCATATCGCATCGCATCTATTGTGACTGCGCCTTCTGTGATGTACAATAAACATTGTTGGAATACAGCACTAAATACCTGTCGGACAAATTTCCGCCTTACAATGAAACGAATAAAAACGAATGACTTGCGAACGAATGATTGCAACAAAATTGACAAAAATCATCTTAAAATCGTAGTTTCAAGAAATCATCTTAAAATGTAGAGACAAAAATTGGACCTTCCAGTATCTTGTCGGCTCTTCTCATGAAGTCTTTTCCAATTTCGGAACAGGGGTAGAGTTAACTTTTTTCTCTCCTACTTGTACAGCTTGCATATAAGGTTAAATATGATTTTAGATTTTTTTTGCAATTTCAATTTTGTTTTGCTTTGCCGACTATAAGTACCTACCTGTAAAGGCCTATGATGAATGAAGATTATCGATTTTTTTGGGATTGTATTAATAAATATATTAAATTGAGTTGAGTTTAAATTAAAAAGCCTGTTATAGTGTTTGGACTGGAACAGTGACGCAAATCAAATGCATTTATTCATTAATCGCGAGAGGATTATGAAGTGATATGTCACGATTTTCCTCACCGACCGTCGGCAATACCCTATTCACATATCTTTGGCGTCGGCGGGCCATGCAGTGAATAAACATGCATTCTTATAAACGAATAATGCAAAAGTTTTCAGTTTGACCACTTCAGAAAACAGCGCAGAATTTGTATATATACAAAAACAGAGTTACTCGAAGCGAATGTTTTATTTGAGCGGAACTCGTAATGCAATATCCAGCCACTTCGATTTTCTTTCAGAAGCCATAACTAGCTGTAATTCGATCTGTGGAAGCCAATCTTGCTTCAGAGATCGTAAACCAGTTTATGATCAATCGCGGAGTGCTATATTCGTTCAATTAATATATTTGACCTTGTTTTAGGTTATTGTTTACAAATGGCACGAGCGGAAGGCATTTGCGGTTTTGTTGATGAAATTAAAGCTGTATCAGTATTCTTTCCTTTTCAAGTATCGTTCGCTTGCATCAAGATGTAATGAAGCCACTGACAGCTGCTGACATTTTATTGTAACTACTGTTCATAGCTCGGAGGTGGAGGCGAGGTAGGGGGCATATAGAAGCTTGGTGGCGTAGTGATACGAACGCTTAGGTTTCGATATTGAAAACAAAGCAACCGTCGCCAAGGTTGCACCTTGGATGGGTGACCAAAGTTTGTGATCTTCAGTTCCTTCGTGTTTCGGAAGGCACGATAAGCCGTTGGTCCTGAGTGCCATTGCAACCGTTTCTACGCACCAATCCGGATTGGGCAAACATGGTGGTGTTATGGCCCATACCCCTCATACGTGACCTCCGTAGGAGGGCCTGTGCCCTATAGTGGGACGTATAAAGGCTGTGATGATGACTGTTTAACACATTCACTACGGAACACTCGAATCCGACGGGTAGTGGTATTTGCTACCATGAATGCTTCACACTCGGATCTGATTTCTCTAATAAACTGTCATGTAAGTCTAATATCTGCTCATTCGAATCAAAGAACGTTTGAGATTATGATATAGTTATTCGCTTTCGGATCCAAGAGTTATACATCGTGTACCTGAAAATATGCATTAACATTGGCCTTTTTTTCCCCTCCTAAAAAAAAGACCTGGTACTAAGACCATTAAGTTGAACAAATGTCACTATGGGGCCAACTCTAAAATCCCGAAAAAAAATCTACTGTGCCATTTATTTCGGTCTAGGTGTTGAACTTTTCTATGAAGCACCTGTTTTTTTTCTCGCGATTTTAGTATTGGTCTCATAGTGAAAGTTATTCAGTTCGATGGTCTAAATAATAGGCCCAAGTTAATGCATATCCTTAGGAACACGGTGTATATAAATAAACACTTTATAGAGAATAAAGAAGCAAATAACATGTGAAGCTTTACATTTAAATTATGAAAGTTGTCGCTATTATGAGTGACATTGCAGCGGTATCACAATCAACATGTAAAGTTTGGCGTGTTGCTGTGTGTACAATTAGGTGGCCGTATTAGTAGGTGTATATTGGGCATTCTAAAACAGTTTTCATCAAAACACCGCAAACGAACGCAGTGAGATTTGAGCTACGCTTCGCTGCGCTCTAGCTCCGCAAATCTCACTGCGTTCGTTTACGGTGATTTGATGAAAACAGTTTAAGATTGCCCAATATACATTATATAGGGTTAAATGGAAAAGAAGATTTTTTATTTCATTTCATTTCATAATGTTTCTATTGTGTTGTGTTGTTTGACTGTAAACAGTATACTTTTGATTGATTGCGATTTACTAGACACATTTTCAAGGTTTTCTATCTCAGAATATTAAGGCATTCAACTAGGTAGCAGTGCAATAACAACAGAAATTAAACAGGTTGAGGTTTCGTAGCTTCAGGACTCAACTCTCGGATAAGTACCGTTCTACACTCTGCCTGCTATACAGTTTCAAAGCATTCCCACGAAATTCATTTATCAGCAATAAATTTATTGCACATTATTCATATATCCAGTTACGAGTGCTTACTCAAATAATAAGGCTTCTTTCACACGTTAATACTTTTATTTGTTTATTAAATTACTTCAATTAAATATATTCTTTATTATAAAACAAAGTATAAAATTGTTGATTTTTACAAAATATTTAAAAGGGCGGGCTAATCCCTGAAAGATGTGTTCCAGTCATCACACGAATAAAAAATAGAAAATAAATATTCCAATAATTTAAAAAATGAAAATATAAAAAATATTAAGAACATTTTAACTACCTACCTTGGCTGACTAAGGTCTTAACATCCTAATTAAATAGGGTAGTGCGGTGGGAACGTGTATGAGATGCTGCCGATGAATACCACCTATGTATTATTACAATAATTTTCATAAACTTCTATGGTTCTGTCCTCATGTCGTATCAATATCGTTATGCTATAAATACATTCGGTTCGCCTAATAGAACGATATACCTATTGTTTATCTGTTTTAAATAGTAGTATCGAAAAATGAAAATTAGAAATCGCATCCGTTATTATAAAGAAGACTTTTTAATTTGGAGATAATATTCGTTAGTAATTGTAAATATGTATGTACATGTATAATTTAAATAAATATAATAAACCCGAAATGTAAAAAAATTTGGAGCATGCAGCCTTACACGAGATTTCTGCATCAGCAGAATTAAACGGTTACCAACTATTTTGCTGTATATGCACAGTATTGTATTGCAAGTTTGTGGAAATAAACGACAAACAATTAATTTGCTGATTATTTCCGCGTCATATTGCACATTGGTAGAATTATGGGTAAATATCAAATTTTGCTAAATATCATGAAAGTCAGAGGTGCAAAACGTTATTAAGTTTTATATTTCGAGTATGGAACCGACTTTTTGAAAGTAAACTACCAAACTATAATCTTCTCTTAGATGTTGTGATGCTGAATAACGATCTACTACTACCTCGAAAATAAAAATCCAATACACGTAATTGCGTCAGTTCGTCGTTTTGTTTCTTTCTTGCTACGTAAGTACTTTTTTTTTATATAGCTGACGAAGTTCAGCCGATGATCGGACCGTTTTTGGATCATACGCAACTGCGGATCAAAAATTTTGTTGCAGACCTGAGAACTGCTCCACTCACACGTCCCGGGTACCATAGTACCCAGAGCGCTTCGCGTCTCCTTTGCCTAAAACGCGCGGTGTGATAAAAAAATCACGAAAAAAAAAATATTTTCTCTAAATAAAGTGTCAGTTCTTTAGTGTTTGAAAAACGAACACTGACCATGGAAGTGGAAGTGAATGCATTAGGATTCTCGATAACGTATAGACATCATATCCGTGAATGCATATTTGTTTTCTTATAAATATTTTGTGTGGATATGATTTGGACGGAAATTAATAATTTTATGATTATATATATAATATTTTATAATATTACTTACTTATTTAACAATATAAAAATTAATGAGCATTCTTTTTTAGATTAGTCATGTTAAATAAAAATGATTATAAAGATAAGGTATAGGTTGAGAACCTCAGTAAAATTATTACTTACATTGCACTTTTCTTATATAAAATCCGGAAAAACTGTAGTCACAGTACACTCTAGTGCTATCTCTGACCACTAACAGTGCTTCAGTACCTCCTCATCAAAAAATCTCAAGACCAAGACAGCTGAAAAATGTTCGTAAGTTTTTATACTTTATTGCTATACTTTATATCTATTCTTTAATTGTCTATAAGTGGTTGATCATCTTCATGCTTCAACAAATTGAGCCGTTGGACCAGGCTGTATATGACGTGACCTCTCCAAGTGCTGTCTTCACGAGGGACCATCAAGCCCAGCAGTGGCATGCTGATTGACTGATGATGATGATATTTTTTTTATCTTATGAATTGAAGATGTGAATCTTCAACTCGTTTTCTTGTAACCACTCTTAATACTAATATGACATTTACTATTTTCAGGTCGGATAGCAAGCAAAACAAAAGGTCAGCCAAGAAGAGCTGTGAATCTGACCTTTTCTTTGATACCGACGACGGAGACATCAGGTACTTTTATTGCTATATTTACATATATCTAAATTTCAAGTGTTTAATGTGTACAATAATCGTGTATCCTTTTTCTATCTCCCTAGTCCAAAGAAGAGAAGCAAGGCGATAAAGTGCCTATCGAAGGCGAAGAGTGCAGAAGTGAAGAATACATCGTCGTCCAATACTTCTGAGTGGTTGTTCGACTCAGAGTCGGACAGCGAGGTTTCGCGGCCGCCAAACCTGCCAAACAAGACCACCAGTATCCTGACACGCCGAGTACCTGGTGGTGTAACGCGTCGGACTGCACAGCTCGACGGCGACTTGCTAGTGGAGCTACGCCTCTACAACCAGAAGGAGGTATCTAATCTCAGCGGCCTTGACCGGTGCGAGCGCGCTATCGTTTGGGTACGCTTGCAAGGCGAAGCAGAATCTCCAGAATTTTACGCATTAAAAAAATTTGTAAAATTAGCTAAGGCAAAGTTTACCACAGAGGGGATATTTTATAAAGATAAAGTTAAAAAATAGGTTCTCTTTTGTTTCTCTCTGCGTAAATTATGTTTTAGCTGGTTTACTTATTGTTTATCGTATGCAAACTCAAAGATTAGGTACTTACATACTTAAGCCTTTATTACTTTAACTTTGAGAATTTGTACTGTCCAAATCATAATGTCGAGGTCTACTTTCTGTTCAGTTTGTGACGTATCCGTAAATAACAAAGTTTTCTCTGCACATTTGAAAAGTATTTTACATAAGAACAACAGTTCGGTCGTTGATAGTGAGGGGGTTGAAAAAGTTCATAGCGCTTTTCGTAATCGTATAGCATCGTACCGTGTTCGATATCAAGATGAGGGTCATGATAGTGCGCGTGTTCGCCTGCCCGCCGAGTTTTTATGGCACTTGCGCTCTCGCGTACGCCTATTGCTCATAGCGAAAATTCAAGCTCACACTAATGTTAAAGCTAATTTTGAACTTTTCTGTGAATTCTTTCTGCTTAGTAAGTATGATTCGATTTCAATCAAGTCATTTGCAACGGAAAACTTCATCTTGCATCAAAACTTCAATTTTGAAGATATGTTTTCAAAAATTATTCACTTAATTTGTAAAAAAATTGAAGAATTTGAAGAAAGAGATAGTGGGTGGGCCTATTTACAAAGCCTATATCTAGAAGTAAATATAAACAAATATAACCCGTTAAGAGGCTCCAGTTTTATAGAATTACCAAAGTCCATAAAATGTAAACGAGCATGTATCAACATTCAAAATTCTGATAATTATTGTTTTTTATGGTGTGTCATGGCAGCACTATTTCCTATAAACAGAAACGCACATCGAACGTCAGCTTACCCACACTTTAAAAATGTACTCAATATCAAAGATATGATTTTTCCAGTTGGGTTTGCGGACATCAAAGTTTTTGAAAAGAATAATCCTCGCATAAGTATTAATATTTACGGCATTCAAAAGAATGGTAACATTGTTGGACCTTTATACAAAAGCGAGATTCGCAAAGATCATCACATTAATATGCTTTTCCTGGAAAACAGAAAACGCACCCATTACTGTCTTATTAAAGATTTATCTAAATTACTTCGTCTTCAATTAACTAAACATCATTCTAAAATATATTTATGCGAGGATTGTATGATATTCTTTGATAGTAATGATAAACTGAAAGCTCATGTTTGTGGTGGTGTATCGACAATATTACCCGGTGATGGAACACGAATTCAATTTAATCATTACGAGCGAATGCATGACATGCCCTTCGTCTTATACGCAGATTTTGAATCATTATTAAAACCAACTGAACTCGATTCTGGATCAGGCTGTACAAAGATATTGCAAAAACACGTACCATCAGCATTTGCTTATTACGTTGTGTGTTCTTATGATAAGTCGCGTAATAAATATGTATCTTATCGAGGTCCAGCCTGTGTAGAAAAGTTTTTAGAAAGTCTATTATTGGATATAACCGATATTTATAACGTTTTGCAGTCGCCAGTGGCTATTTGTTTAACAAATGAAGACAAAGCGAACTTTGCTCGGGCTACAAATTGTTTTCTTTGTGATAAAATATTGTTTGACGATAAAGTTAAAGATCATTGCCATCTTACAGGACGGTATCGTGGTGCAGCTCATTCTTATTGCAATATTAGATATTGTTTGCCTAAGTTTGTTCCTATATTTTTTTATAATTTAGCGGGTTATGACAGTCATCTTTTTATACGACAGTTGGGAAAACTATCAGGAAAAATACAAGTAATAGCAAAAAATAAGGAAAACTACATATCTTTTACAAATTTTTTTCAAATTAATGATAAAGATATCATACCTGTTCGATTTGTTGATTCTTTTAAATTTTTAGGCACAAGTCTAGAGAAACTTGTCGCAAACTTAAAAAATGACGACTTTAAACATCTGCGGCGTTATTTTCCTTCTCGTGAGCATTTTGCTTTAATAAAACGAAAAGGGGTGTATCCATATGAATACATGACTACTTGGAGTTCATACGAAGAAAAAGTACTTCCGCCTCAGGAGTTCTTTTTCAGCAAATTACGCAATAGTAATATATCTAAAGTAGATTATGATCATGCAAAAAAAGTCTGGCAAACGTTTGAATTATCAGTAGTGTATTATTGTTCCTTCTATATCTCGTTCAATCGCAGACACGATTTCACTCCATCTAGAAGGAACAATAAAACACGTGGTAGCAGCGTCTAGTAAGTAAATTATCAGATAAGATTCAATTCAGGTCTGTAATTGGTTGTAAAATATTCCGCTATTTATAACGTTTTAACGCGACAATGCAGTCATCATTTTGTTGAAGTACACGCATCACATCGGTCACATTTAAGTGCAGATATGAAATTTATCAAACAAAAACAATCACTAAAATTAGAATGTATTTGTCCTACGTCAATGAATGAACCAAAGCGTCATGGCAACTTACTACCAAATACCATTCGCTGTGTTGTTTGTGGCCCATCGAATTGTGGAAAGACCAACTTAGTAATAAGTTTATTATTACATGAAGATGGTCCACGATTTCAAAATCTGTATGTTTATTCAAAGTCTTTGTATCAGCCTAAATATACATTCTTAGAAAAAGTTATGAGTATGGTTACGAACACGACTTATAATAAATATAATCATAATAGTGAAATTTTAAGCCCTCACGAAGCTTTGCCGAACTCGATCATTATATTTGACGATGTTGCTTGTGAGAATCAAAATAGCATCCGAGACTATTTTGCTATGGGACGTCATAAAAACATTGATTGTTTTTATATTAATCAAACTTATACTAAAATACCGAAACAATTAGTACGAGATAATTCTAACTTGATTATTTTATTTAAACTAGACGACATTAACTTAAGACATGTCTATGAGGAACATGTAGGGTCTGACATGTCTTGGGCTCAATTTCGAGAAATGTGCTCAACTGTTTGGAATCAACCATTCAGCTACATTGTTATCAATAAAGACTGCGAACGGAATAAGGGATGCTATAGAAAGGCATTTGACACATTTATTATGGTGGACTAGCATTCATAAAAAGGTGTTACATAAATATGGAATCAGTTTCATTTGTGATTTCATACCGAGAGGAAATATAAACAAAATGGAACAAAATTTGAAAGAACAAATTATAAAATCTGCCGCAGCTGTGAAAAGGAAGGTTAATATGATAAAAGATGCAAAAGACGCTAGCAATATGGCATTAGAAACAATATTTAAGCCTATTGTAGAACCACTTAATGTGTTAACAAGCAAAAATAACGAAAGTCTTCATAAAAATTTGGATATTGACCAAAACCACCCAGTAAAAAAAAATAAGTACAGCGAAAGTGAGTCATCAAATTCTGTAAGTGAAGATTTCGAGGAAGCTATGAACGAAGAAGATGAAAACTCTTATGGTGATGAGGCTTATAAATTATCTAACAAAACTCTTACGATATTACCCTCTGAAGATCACGATGAGCATGAAAACTCGTTTAAATCCATTCAATCATCTCCGAGTATTGCAAAAGAATCTTTCTCATGGCCTACGTCGTGTGATCTAATAAAAGATATACCTTATGGAGTCAGAAACGAGCGAGGTAAACTTTTGCTTGGCAAAACTCGCGTTTACGATGAAGGATGTAGACTGAGGATTGGAAATCATGATCTGGAAAAAACACCCGGTTTAAAGGAATTATTGTTTAAAAAGATACCAAATTTAGACCTTGTCACTGACGACGACTTACAAAATTATAAACAGATACTAATAGATACTAATGCTCATAAACGTAATTACGATCCTTTAAAACCAGTGAACAGTAATAAAGGATTTAAATATATACGTATTATTAAACCACTGTTTAAATACACAAGAAATATTACAAGTAGTGTGGAAAGTATTCCTCGAGGAGAAGGTATAAACCTTTTAAAAAGGGTTAAAACAGATACTGATTTGGTTTACTGGGACGATCCAAATGAGTTAGTGGAACGATTAAAATTACTACTAGCATCAAAAGAAGCTGGTAATACCGGAGTGATAAATGAAATATATGCAATAATTGAAGAACTATATGAAGCTGGCATCATAAATGTAGAATATAAAAAGCATCCATCAGGAAAATTATTCAGTCTCGTTTCAATGAAGACTGCATCAAGACGACAATGAATGTAGACAAATTTGGACATCATGTACACAAGCGTTTAAGATTATCAGAATTCATTAACACTCTCAATGATACTTTAGTAAAATCTGAAACAGGTGACTTTGATTTAAAATCAACAAAGTTGAAGGGTTTGCAATTTCCTGAAAATAACGACGAAGCAGTAAATAAAGAATACGTGGATAAATGTATTGAAGAACTAAGACAAGAAATAAAAAATAATAATAGTGATGTTAAAAGATATTTAAGTAGTTTAGAAAAGGCGACAATTGTTAGTTTGAGTGCCTTATTTTACACAAAAAAAGAAATAGATTTTATGATTCAAGCAAATTCAACTAAGGATGAGTAAGCGAGACGTAGTTAACGAACTTCACAAAGCAGCACGAAGAAATTTTTCTCGTCGATGTACATTCATAAAAGGAATTGATGATCTATGGCAAGCAGACCTTATGGATTTACAAAAATATTCACAATTCAATAAAGGCCATAAATACGTTCTAGTAGTGATTGATGGCTTATCAAAATACGTTTGGGCTAAACCTTTAAAATCAAAAACAGCAAACTGTGTTATGAATGCTATGCAAAGTATATTAACCACTTCTTCGCGTAATCCTAAAAATTTACAAACCGATTTAGGAACTGAGTTTTATAATACGAGTTTTAAAAAATTGATGGAAACGTATAAAATAAATCATTATTCTACATATTCTGCAAAAAAAGCATCCATTGTCGAACGTGTCATTAGAACAATCAAGTCTCATCTTTTCAAATTATTTAGTCTTCATGGACGATATCAATGGCTTGAACATAATTTGGATGACGTGATACAAAACTATAACAACACTAAACATCGAATTACTAAATTTAAGCCTGTTGATGTTACTAAGTCAAACGAAATTTTTGTTAAGTCAAACATTGTTAAAACGCAACAACCTAAAACAAAAAAGAGATTTGCGTTTCGAATAGGTGATTATGTTCGTATAAGTAAATACAAAGGAGATTTTCGTAAGGGTTATACTCCAAATTGGTCTACAGAAATTTTCCGCATAGTAAAAGTTAATGAAACCAATCCTCAAACATATCAAATAGAAGATAAACACAAACAAATTATTTTGGGATCTTTTTACGGGTATGAATTACAAAAAACTAAAGTTCCTGATCTTTACCTTATTGAGAAAGTTTTAAAAAGAAAAGGAAACACACTATATGTAAAATGGTTAGGTCTAAATAATGAAGAGAACAGTTGGATTGACAAGAGTGAATTGGTTCAATAGTATAAATATTGCTACGCAATTCTGTATCTTCTATTCACTTTAGAATTATCAATGAAGGAAGGTGGTGGTATACTTAACACAATAATAGACAATTTACCGATTGAGTTACATTTACCTGGATATCAATTTTGTGGCCCTGGAACAAAACTTCATAAACGGTTGCTTAAAGGTGAACGAGGCATAAACAAATTAGATAATGCTTGTATGTACCACGATATAGCTTATACAAATAGAAATTTAGACGTTCGACATAAAGCTGATTTAGGACTTTTAAATATGGCGAAAAGAAGGTTAAAATCCAAGGATGCTGGAAGAGGAGAAAAGTTTGCCTCTTGGATAGTTAAAAATGCAATGAAAGCTAAACTCAAAGCAGGGAGTGGGCTCAAATCATTTATGACCGGTGTAAAAAAAATACGCTTACAATTAAAAAAACTTAAATCTAAAGACAGTCACTCTGCAATTAAATATGCCCACGCTGCTGCAAAAAAGATATTTACAAATAAAAAGGGAATACGTTTGCCGCGTCGCATTCCTATTCCAAAATGTGGAGGACTTTTACCACTTATTCCGATTTTTGCGGGATTGTCGGCTTTAGGTTCATTAGCCGGAGGAGCAGCAGGTATAGCAAAGGCTGTTAATGATTCTAAAGCTGCACAAAAAAGTCTTCAGGAATCTGAACGACACAACAGGATGATGGAAGCTGTGGCTCTTGGAAAAGGGCTGTATATAAAACCTCACAAAAAAGGAGCTGGACTGTATTTTAATCCATCAAAAAACTAAATAAGGGGCTACCCAGACGTGCACTTACCAATATTGATATATTAGAACACGCAAGTGACATTCCATTTTTTCGCGGTGTTTTCATGAGAGATACGTTACCTACGAAACCTAAAAAGATAGAATGTGCGATATTGAATTTGGATAGCTCCAAAAATCCTGGAACACATTGGGTAGCCTTCGTCAAGCAAAACAATTACGCTGAATATTTTGATAGTTTTGGTAATTTGAAACCTCCATTAGAATTAATTCAATATTTACACAACTTACCAATAAACTATAATTACGTACAACACCAAAAATTTGGTACTACTAACTGTGGTCATCTATGTTTAAAATTTTTAAGATGTTATTGGAAAAATCATTTATATAACGTGTAAAATAAATAAAATTGTCAGTATAAAAATGTCTTTCACTGTGTCTATAACTGGGAGAGGAGCCTCCTTGACAACGAACTATTCGCCAACATTGGAGTTACACGGCGACTATGAATGTGGTCTTTTATATTTTTCTACTTTTAATTCTATTCCTAATATTGATAAACGAAACAATAAATTTTATTATGGCGAAAATGAAGTCATCGAAATTCCTGAAGGGTCTTATGAACTTCAAGATATTTGTGATTACATAAAAAGTAATATTAAAAACACCGTATTAAAATTGACTTGTCACAACAATACTCTAAAGACAAATATATTTTGTTCCAAAAATGTTCACTTTAACAAAAGTGATTCACTAGGTCAAATTTTAGGGTTTCGAACTGAAACAATACATGCAAATATAAGTACTGAATCTCAGAATCCGGTCAGCATTTTATCAACAACCATCGTGAGGATTGAATGCGACGTAGTCAGCGGTTCATTTGTGAACGGAAAAGCTAGTCATATAATTTATGAATTTGTGCCTAATGTACCACCAGGATATCGGATCATTGAAATACCTAAAAATTTAATATATTTTCCAGTAAACCAAAGTTCTATAAGTGCGATTAGCATACGGTTACTAGACGCTGAAAACAAACAGGTAAATTTACGAGGTGAAGAAGTACAACTATATTTGCATTTCCGAAAAAAAAATGATTGATTTCAATAAAAAGCAAGAGGCATCGTGTACTCGAGTCAGTTTGAAAAGATCACCTCAAAAAGACGCACCGCTTCGGCTTAGAAAGAAGTTGACTAAAAGCAATAAGGATTTTTTGAAGTTAGTGGGCTTGTTAAAATGAATATATTAAATATAACTCAACCGACGTCAATAGATAACAGCATTGAAAGTTTTGAATATCACTCGTACAAACCATATGTAACAAGTTTCAACAAGAATGATGAAATACGAATACCTATCAATCAGCAAGATTTGTATGTGTTGCCCTCACTCAGCACTTTGTATATTGAGGGCACAATTAATGTTTATAACAGCAAAAAAGAAAAGGTGTCAAGTGTGCATTTCGTAAATAATAAATAAATAAATAAATAAAATTTGTTTATTACCAAAAAGAACACAGATCGTACATATTTGACAAGCCCCCACACTAGGTCGAAACCTGTCCTATGGGGGAAACATACCATTAACATTATTATTTGACGGCAACAAACAATAAGCAAAACAAAAAAATATACATATATATAATGTAAGTATATGTAGTTATTTTACAATATTAAACGGTACGTGTTTGAATGTGTGTGCGTGTGTGTGTGTGCGTGTGTGTGTGTGCGTGTGTGTGTGTGGGTGTGTGTATGTGTTCAATATACGGCTATTTTAAGACCTTTATTATCTTTTCAGATTCTTCGTAGGACCATTTAATTACAGTTTGTGTAATAAGTTTCTTAGCTTCACGAACGGAACTATTTTTAAAATTACACATTTTAACAAGTTTGTTGTAGATATATGGATAAAGAAAAAATCCAAATCTATGCGCGTAAAAAGTAGTAACGACAACATTGGGTAACTTAAAAACTCTTTTTTTTAGCATTTCATCGTATGTTAATTGTGACTGTAACACAGTTTTGTGAACAGTGACAGCAACTCTAACGAGGTATAATCTCCTAACACTTAAAACATTTGCCTCTTCGTAGAGAGTATCTGTTGAGTATCTCATAGGTTTCTTTAAAGCAACCTTTAGAACTGCCCTTTGAGCTCTCTCAAGAGGTAGTAAGGTTGAAGTATTGGAACCACCCCATGCAAGAATGCAGTAATTTATAATGGGTTGACAAAGAGCTAAGTATACCATATTTAGAATGTTTCTGTTCACTGCATCCCGAAGATTTTTAAAAACATACATAATTTTCCTTACTCGTTTCGACATTTCTTGAACATGAATTTTAAATGAAAGTTTGTCATCCAGGAATACGCCAAGGTACTTCAGGGTGTCCGTACGTTCAATGTGGTCACAATTACATGAGGAGGTCTGATTTTTTCCAGGACAATAAACAGAATGAACTTTAATATTTTTAAATAAGATAGGAGGAGCCGAAGTAGCCGTTTTGTGAAAACACAGGAATTTAGTTTTTGATGTATTCAGTGATAGTAGATTTTGATCTAACCACGCCGCCACTCCAGCCATACCACCTTCAGCCGTTTGATAGACTTGCGGCCAAGTCTTACCGTGGAAAATGAGAGCAGTATCGTCTGCGTAGCAAATTATATTTGCACATTGAAGAGGAACATTAGCTATATCATTAATATATAATAAAAAAAGAGTAGGACCCAGAATGCTGCCCTGAGGGACGCCGAAAGAAATGGGCATGAGACTGCTCTTCTCCTTAGAAACCCTTACACACTGCTGCCTTTCAGTTAAATAGCTTGTGAACCAGCTCAATACTTTACCTCTGAAACCATAAGCTTTAAGTTTATTTAGAAGAATTGGCACTGATATAGAATCGAAGGCCTTGGCAAGATCCAGAAAGACGCCAATACACTTCGAGCCATTATCAAGATGTGTAGCTACGGTGTTTGTGAAAAGTGTAACAGCATCCTCAGTAGATCTACCCTGGCGGAACCCGAATTGTTGATCAATAAGTAAATTATTTATTTTTAGGAAGGAGTTCACTCTTTTATTTATGACACGCTCTAGCACCTTTGAAATACTACCTAGAAGAGAAATCGGACGGTAATTACTTGGGTCATCTTTAGGACCTCCTTTGTGTAAAGGAACTACAGCCGCAAGTTTCCAGAATTTGGGAAAAATACCAGATTCAATACTTTCATTGAATATGGTAGCAAGGGTGTTCGCAATGATGGGTCCAACTGCCTTAAGCATTTTGTTATTTATATTGTCCAGGCCGGGTGAACTATCTGATTTCAGGTTTTTAATGATACTAAGTATCTCCTGAGAATCTGTAGGTGACATAAATAACGACTCTCCTAACGAATTTTTAATTTTTACTTTCGAAGCAAGCGATTCATGAGTCTCATTTACTTTTGTTAAAATGCTATGTGCTAAGGTTTGGCCGACTGAACAGAAATATTCATTACATGTATCCAACGATTCCCTCATGGATACCTTAATTCCGGCAATATCCTCTAAGATGGTATTTGATTTTTTTGTTGTTCTATGTGATACTCTATTTACAGATTTCCAGAGCTTCCTGGGGTTATTTTCATTGATTTTCATTTCTTTGCTATCATATTCTGATTTTAAATTTCTTAGTAGGTTTATGTAAAAATTTCTATAACGAGTATATATCAGTTTTTTTGTAGAGTCATTAGGAGCTTTTCTGGCTTCCGAATGTAGTTTGTCTCTGTGTTTTGAGCAGCGGATTAATCCAGGCGTCATCCAGGGTTTTATATTAAATTTAGCGTGACTGATTCGACGAAGAGAAGAGTGCTTGGAAACAGCATTTGTTAGTGCAAGAGAAAATTTTGAAACAGTCTCATCGAGAGACGAGCCGCTTATGTTTGGCCACTCAATTTGTTCTGTCTCTGTTTTAAGAGCTTCATAGTCAACTTCCACCCGAAACCTATACTTCTTACCCTTTTCAGATATAGCAGTTGTTGCACCTAACATGACAAGGCTGTGATCAGTAAGATCAAGTGGGCAAACTATTGATTCCGCCAGGGTTTTTGTTGATATAAATATATGATCTATGCATGATCGATTATGTGTCGGAGAATTTATACATGAGATTAGACCATGACTAGCCAAAAGATTAAGGTAAGTCAACGTACCTTCTTCACAAACTGATTGGCCAATAATATTGATGTTCATGTCACCCACGATAATGAGGCATGGGGTGCGCTTAAGAGAGCTCAAAGTATTCTCCAGCGATGAAATAAATTTTGCAGGATTTGTAAAAGATGGTGATCGATATATACCAAACAAAGTAAAAGCATTAGGTACTTCAATTTTCAACACATTCGCCTCATCTATATCCGGTTCCACAACGTTTACTGACCATTTGCTACTTACATACACAATAACACCTCCAGATTTATTTATAAATTTAGCTGTACTATAATGTTGATACCCCTCGATTTCCGGAATGATAGATGATTCATTTAGCCAGCATTCACTAAAAACTATGACGTCAAACGAAATATTTAATCTAATAAAAATAAGCAAAAAGCTGTCGAAATTTCGTTGCATGCTCCGTATGTTAATATGAAGGATCTTAAGATTGTATTTATTTATTATGTGACAGCACTCTTCAGGATACGGAACAGTATGGCATTCAGCGTTAAAAGATTTATCTATATCACGTAAAAGATCAAGGGTAGTCATAGTTGTAAATAATGCATAATTTGGGTATAACTTTTTTTAGAAATAAGAATGCCGCTTTTTTAATTTCGTAAAAATAGAGTGCATAGTGTTTATTAGTAACGTAATTTAAGTTAGATTGAAATTGAGCCAGGCGATCCAATCTTAGATTTAATTGAAATATTATGACGTGTAAAAGTGTGTGATGTGTAGTTTTTGATGTTTTGTATGTGATATGTTTGAGTATTTTAATATAATTTGCAATGTTAGTAAAATCTCGAAATATATCCTTGAAAAGTATATAAATCAACAACAAAAGAAATAAAATCCAAAAAAATCTTACAAGTCCATTTTCTACCTCTAAGTTACTATCGCGGCTGTTATTCCTACTTTTTTGACAGTTTCTGAAGATCTTCGATAATTCGAATGAGTATTGGTGGGCTACCTTCTCGTCCCTCTCGCTTCCTAATATATATTTTACCGTTTCGCACCCAACAGAATTTATAATCGTGCTCTCGGGTCCATTGACGTGCTTCACGAAAAAGACGACGGTTTTCGTTGCTTAGTCGTTCATTAATATACACCTTCCTCTGCGGTCCGGAGCCCACGATTTCTTTACTGTCAAGAGTACGACGAGATTTGGCTTGTTTGATAAAGTCTTCTCGTTTCATTCTTCTGGTAAAGGAAACAACTAGTGGCCGTGGTAAATTATCCAAATCCTCAGAGTTGCTTTTAGTCGGGGAGCCAACTCGAAACACGTAGTCTATGTCGTGTTCAGTTAGTTCGACTCCTATTTTGATTGCTGTTGTTAGGGCTAGGTGGCAAGGATTTTCACCTGCGGTTTCAGATAAACCTAAAATCTCTATTTCCGACTGTAATGAGTTAAGGACCTGTTTGTTTACCTGATCTTGTAGTTGTGTAATCTGTTCCTTTAAAATCTCACATTCCCTTTCCTTAGTTTCCAACGTTTTAAGGCGTGTATCGTAGTCGTTGAGTTTCGCTGACAGGTCGTCAAAACGTTTGCTGAATTCGGTCTGCATATCTGCCATGTCCTGACGTAAGGATCGAATTTCGTCAACAATCAGTTCTAAGCCACTCGTGTTTTGTGTAGAAGACTCTTTTTCAAGTCCCATTGCGGCACTATTTTTCTTTCGATTTGTCACATTTTCACTTGTACGTACGGGGGTGTTTGAGTTGTCTCCCGTCCTTTTAGCGTTTACGCGACAATCTGGGCAGATCCATATTTCCTTTTGCTGTAAAGTCAATTTATGTGCATTTGCACAGGTTGCATGCAGAACTTTGTTACAGCTTTTAGACGAGCACGACACATGATCTTCTTTAGATATAGCATGAAGACAACCGGAACATTTCATTTTGTCCTTTTAATCCGGTGTTATTTCTATTTCAAGACATTCGATATGAACTAAACGGAGTGGAAATAGACAAAATAAAAAATGCAGGAATTAGCACAACTATAAAATCTTATTTATCATTAAATGAAAATGAATCCAAAAGCGCAAGAGCTTGGGGCTGGTCGACTACAGGTACAACTAGTGTTGGTGATGGCGGATTCTCTGCTTCTATACCAATGAACAAAATATTGGGTTTTGCAGAAGACTATGAAAAAGTTATAATAAACTGCAAACATGAGTTAGTATTGTTGAGAAGCAACACAAATCTGAATGCTTTGATATTAAATAAAGGTGAAATAGTGGATGATATAATAATTACTAAAATTGCTTGGCGAGTTCCGCACATTAAAGTATCAGACCGTGAAAGAATTAACTTACTAAAACATTTAGAGAGAGATCGAGCAATCACTTTAGCTTTTCGTAATTGGGACTTATATGAATATCCATTATTACCGAAAACTCGTAAACATACTTGGTCTATCAAAACATCTTCACAAATAGAGAAACCTCGATTTGTTATAATTGCCTTACAAACTAATCGGAAACATAACGCTGAATTATCAATGGCAGAGTTCGATCATTGTCATGTACGTGACATACGAGTCTTTTTAAATTCGTCATATTATCCCTATGAAGGACTGAATGTAAATTTTTCAGATGATAAATTTACTTTATTATACGAACAGTACATTAGATTTCAACAGTCTTATCACGGACGTCGACCAGAGCCGTTGATGAGTCTAAAAGAATTCAGAGACGTCGCTCCTTTATTCATCATTGATTGTTCACGTCAGCATGAAACGTTAAAAGGATCTATTGACGTTAGAGTTGAAATTGAAACAGATCAAGAAATACCTGACCAAACAGCTGCATATTGTTTGATTCTGAACGATTGCATATTTGAATATAAACCTTTAAGCAATATTGTAAGGAAAATATCATGAACAACGATACGATAATTGTAGATTTGCAAGGATTTAAAAATAATAAAAATGAGTTTTTAGTAAAAGAATTTGTTATAGCAACTCTCGAGTTTACCCATATATTTTTAATTAAACCTCCTTATCCGTTTTCTACACTAACTGATGAAGAAAAAAAACAAGTTTGTTGGATAGAAAGAAACAGAGGTTACCAATGGAGTGAAGGATATATAGACTACAGAGAATTTAACAGAATTATTAAACCTTTCTTGAAAGACAGGAAAATAATTGTAAAAGGTGAAGAAAAAGTTAAATGGGTAGAGGATTTATGTGGTCATAATAATATCATAGACATAAGTTATACAGGTATACCAAATTTAAATACGTTAAATGATTTGTATAGTAATAATATGTTCCATTGTTTAACTCATAAAAAAAGATGTGCGTTAAGAAATTCATTGTGTATTAAAAAATGGTGTTTTCTCAATGGATACACATTATATGATTTTTGAATCTAAATTTAGAGAAACAATCTTGTTTAAAAATTAATATACAACTATATTAAGAATTTTTCAAATAAAATGTCATGTGTAATAAAAGTTGTTTTTATTATGTTTGATACCCAAAAAGAAAAAAACTTAGTACTTGAAAATATTTTTTTATTAGGAAAACGTTTTAACAAAATTAAAAAGTTATCTATAAGTTATCACCACAAAGTTTTTTGGATATTTTTCTTATAACGGTTTCCGTAAGATCCATGATTTCATCCACCGGTTCCTGCACCACATATTGAGCACTCAGCACTACGTTTTCTTCCGCATCAGCAATGTCAAAGCAGCTATTTGATGCACTTGAAGAATCGTTCACTAAGTCCAAGACCAGTATTTTAATTAATTTCACGCCTTTCTGCTCCTTAGTGATCACAAATGATTTTGTAGATTTACGAGCTCTTTTTCTTGTGATGTCCTTTCTTTGTCTTATTTTTCTCTCTCCCTGTCTTGATTCATTAGTTTGTTCTTCCCGACGTATCATGTTTTGATATTCTTGCGTGAAGCCTTCCAATGGATCTTGTGCATATTGGGAAAACAAGATATCCGACGAGTTTGACATTATCTGTAACAAGTGAATAATAATAATGAATAAGTTGATATCCATAATTACCTCAATAATCAATAATGATTAAAAAATGATATGAAAAGAGAATGATACTTACAATAATATTACAATATGGACTGCTTGTCACGAACAACGAGTTATGAATGAATATAATATCAAATAAAGTTGAGGCTTAGACTAAATTTGCTTATCTAGCATTGCATCACACTTGACCTCAATACAACACGTGGAAATATATGACATGTGTAAGTGCAGTAATTTATAGTGTAGGTATGCAATAAAAAAACACAATACTATTTTAATGCTTATTTGGCATTGCATCATATTTAGCCTTAATATAACACGCGGAAATATGTAGCATGTGTAAGTGCAGTAATTTATAGCATACTAGCTTTCCGCTCGCGACTTCGCCCGAGTTATTTTTGTTTCCTGGTCTCGAACTATCCCTATACCAACTTTTATCTAAATTGGTTCAGTAGTTTCGAATCCTATACAATACAAACAAACAAACAATCAAATCTTTCCTCTTTATAATATTAATATAGATGCAATAATAAATAAAACACATAATACTATTTTAATTGCATTTATTAACTATAAAAAATATTAACAGGTCAAAAACAATTATATTAACTAATTTAACACTATCTTAGATTAGATTTTCATGTCCCCAAGCCCAGGTTCTAATTTTATCGGATAAAATAAAACGTTTATCATCTTGATTAGATAAAGCTACTTTGTTAACACTCTGAGTAAAAATCTCATGCTTAATGCATCTAAACAAAATATTTTTTTTCCGTATTATTTTGTCGTGAAGCAGAACTGATTTATAATCATCTAATGTTAAGTCTCTTACTACATTTTTTTTCACACCTTTTGCTTTTTTAATAAATGCTGATTCCGTTTTTATACAGTACAACTTAGACCGGAGACCTACGAATTCCGTCATAATTTCACCTCCTAATTCATCTTTAAATAAGCCCGGTATCTTTTTGTTTTTTAAAGGCAGACCAAATATATTGTCACAACTATAGTTACTGGTGTCAAAGAAGCTTAAAAAGTTATCTTTCAAATCATGATAAAAATCTTTCGTTTCAATCTTATAAACAAAGCTATCAGTATCGGTATAGCAAAGTTGTATTTTATTTCCATAGTAAGGTTTTATGACAGAATAATGGAATTGATACATATGACTTTTAGATAGTTCTAAAACAGTAAAACCAATATAAATTGGCTTATCCAAGATAACCCTTTCAGGTTTCATTTGAATCGCAACTAAATTATTGGAAAAAATAGTAGCGCTGTGAAAATTAGGTCTCGCTATTAATTTGTCCGCTGAAATGAACTTTTTTGTCTTGTTAGATTTATCACACCACTTATTAACCAAGCGAACATCGACTCTTTTTTCACTGTCTTCCAATGTTTTTCCAAACACTGAATTATTCATCAACTTAAAAAGGTCTTGCTGAAAAGTAGTTACAGCTTGTTTTCTCAGTTCTGTGTTTAAATTGATATATTTAGCCAAAAAAGGGCTTTGTTTAAAAATTAAGGCGCGATGAATTTTATTTAAAACAAGACCATTATTAATGCATGTTTTCAAATAAACATAATGGATTACATACTGATATTTAGAATACAGATTAGGACAGAGTTTAGAAGTTTTACCTCCGAGTGGTACAAATTTTTCGGGACAAAAAGGATAATCGTTATGGTCATTATGTAGCTCCTCGGGATATGTTAAGTCCACTTCAAGAATATATCCGAACTCAGCATCATCTGCTACGTTCATGATATTTAACAAATCTACTTCGCATTCGCTTAAAAGTCTAAAATCTGAAACAGGTAAGTACTGACACATACTATAACCATACAAGTTATTGCAATCGATGTAAACTAGAAAAGAATCTGGTTCTGTAAAATCATATTGTGGCATATATTTATTGTTTGCACGAGCATATCGCGTTGAGCACATACAGATACCTCCCCGTATCCCTTTCTGTATAAAACGTATAATTTCTAAGTCAGTTAATAATTCTAACTGAATGCCGGTCTTAAGTAACATAGCATCGAATGAAAGACTTGGAGCTGTTAAGTAAAAAGCAGGATCTAATTGATAGTTCAATTTACAAATTTCACGGAAATTTTCAAATACATCAGTCAATAGCAATACATCGGTTTTTAGATAAAGGTCTGTGTACCCACCCATATCTTGTATTCTAAATGTAGACCAAACTTCCTGAGCATGAGTGTAATCTTTATCACTTATATCTTCATCAGTTAAAGAATTATAGAAACCTTTTTTGTGTGGAAGTTGTTTCTCGGAAAATGATTTCCAATGTGTCATATGATCATACGGATATACTCCTTTGCGTGTTAATAATTTAAATTCAGTTGCGTTTGGAAAATATTTTTTTAAATGCTTAAAATCTGTTTTATCTAACCCACTCGCTAATTTTTCCAAACTGGTTCCTAAGAATTGAAACGAATCGACAAATCGTATTTGAGCATATTTTTCATTCTTTAACTGTAAAAATTTTGTAAATGATACGTATTTTTCCTTATTTTTAGGTATGACTTTAACAGGTCCTAAACTATCGGCTAATTCTTTGATGAACAGATGACAGTCATAGCCGGATAGGTTATGGAAAAAAACGGGAACTAATTTAGGAACGCTAAACCGTAAGTTACAGTATTGATGCGCAGCACCTCGATAACTTCCAGTGAGGTGACAATGATCTCTCACTTTGTCAAAAAATAATAATTGCTTACAAATATGACAAACATCGGTACGCGCATAGGCCTCTGCGTCATATTCATCGAATTCCATCGCAATTTCTTTATCTAAGATGTCATAAATCTTTTTAACGTCAAAATACAGTTTATCAAGAAATTTTTGGACACAGTCTTTTCCTCGATACTGTACAAAAGAATTCAGACTGGTATCGTACGAGCACACTATGTGATAAGCAAAAGCTGATGGAATGTGCTGTTGACGCTGAGAAGTAAAACTTAATGAAGGGTCAGGCTCACAGCCATCGAACGGTATAAGAAGAGTTTCAAAGTCAGCATAGACCACAAAAGGAACGTCTTGCTTCCGTTCGAAATTTTTGAATTGTAGATAAGTTCCTTTCTCAGGCAGTACTGTACAAACGCCGCTGCATGTATGATTATCAAGATTAACTTCAGAAGTAAAAAATAGCAAGCAATCATCACAAAAATATAGTTTCTTATGATTTTTCGTAATTTGACTTCTTACAAGTCGAGAAAGGTTTTTTATCAAAACAAAGTGACATAGAACATTATTTTCAAGTAGAAGCAAGTTAATTTTAGTTCTGGTTTTGGATTTATATCCAGACTTATAAATGGGACCTACAACTATCTGATTATTCTTTAATGAATATACGTTTACACTTAAATGTGGATTGTTTTGTTCGAATTTCGCGATATCCGTAAACGTTACTGGGAAAGATATATCGTCGGTGTTTAGGACCTGTTCAAAGTGCGGATACGACGACGTACGGTCACCGTTCTTTTTAGCCGGGTACAAAGCGGCAACGACGCTCCACAAAAAACAATATTCATCTTTATTCCTGATGTTAATACACGCCTTTTTCTTTTTTATCGCTAGTGGTAAATCTACATAAGTTGAACCAGACCCTCTTAGAGGATAATATCTATTAATGTTAACTTCTAAGGAAACATTACTTAAAAAAGTCCAACCACTGTCACGATCCTCAAATTCTTCAACTTTGTTCTTAATAGTATTTACGAGTGTTTCAAACAACTCGTTAAAATCAAAATTGCGATGAATCGTTAAATTTTTTGTAACAAACGACTTAATGTTATTTACCTCGTTCTTAAATAAAAGAAAATCGGCAAAATATTCAAAATTTACTTTTAAACATATATGCTTATTTAGAGTGTTCACGCTCGAGGAAGAGCGAGTGGCGGCACTGCATTCTAGTCTGTGCAGTGACAGCTTTTTTGGCGGCCGGCCGCATGTGATATGTCAGTTGAGTCGAGTCGAAATGTCATAATTTGTGGTTAGGATGATGTCCGGGCATCCATAAAATATAATACACAATATTCAAGCAAATAGTGATTTGCGCGGCGCACCTAATATCGGGGTGCGAAAGCCCGCTTTGTGTTTGTGTGTCAAAATCGCGAGTGTGAGTCGTGGTGGCCTATTAGGCGTTTCTAGTGCTCCGGTCTCCACCGGTGGATCCACTGCAGATCTTCAGGAGCCGCGACTTCCTTCGAGCTAGCTCAGGAAGTCCACCGGCTACGGAGGAGACGGAAGGAGACAATTGGAGCCAAGGTAAGTAATACCAGCTTTCTATGAGTTGGTAGTCAAATAAAATTCAGCAATACAAGTCGGTGAAACGCCGACGTGGTGGAGTCTACTTGGGGCACCACCATCTCTTGGTAGCAGAGCGTGGTTCTTAGATTTGAGCATTTGATTAGTATTGTACAATTAATATTGTAATCTTGTTGGTTGTCCAAACGGGCAATACATATTAATTGGTTTTGATTGCTGATTTTAAACCGACTACCAGCTCATTTGTGGACCGATCTCCTTAACTAATTGTCATTGTATATGAAAAATTGGGGTTAAATGTCTTTTGTTGTTCTAGTTAAGTTCTAGCATTTACCTATATTTAAATTTTGGTTTGTTTTTTCATATCTTTGTTTTGCCCTTGAATATTTTGTTTGTTAAGTTGTAAACTTATATTTGAATTTAATTTGTTGAAAAGATTTTGCTGCTAAATGACTTTGCTGTTGTTGTAATACACTATATTGCTGTGTTAAGTTTTAGCATTTACATTTGATTTTGTTTTGTTTGCCTTTGAATATTATGTTTGTTAAGTTATTGACTTAATACTTGAATTTAATTTGTTTGAAAAATTCTGTTGTTAAATGCCTTGTTGTTCTAGTTAAGTTCTAGCATTTATACTTGATTTTGGTTTGTTTATATATTTTGTTCTGCCTTTGAAGTTCCTCCCGATCTGTTTTATTGTCTGCGGTTGTCGGTCTGTTTGTCCGTGTATTATTATAGTGTTTATTAATTTTGGTGCAAAATGGTCCCGCCAGTCAGCCCGCTTAGTGGTGCCCGCGCGGGTGCACAAAAGATTTTGAGATGGTTTGCTAGTGCCGTCGCTTTGGTAGACCGACCAGACCGAGAACAGGCTTTGTTAATTCGGCATGAGGGAGTACCTGCTCGCTTGAAGGAATTGGAGCAGCTTTTCGTTCTTCATCAACAATATTTGCTCGACCACCCAGCCGAGGGTGCCGCTGAGTTGCGGGCAGTCGACCAATTTAATGCCGATTATGATCAGTGTTTTGAACAGGCGGATGTGATTATAAACAAGGCTCAGGCAATCCTATCCGTCCGGAGGGGTGAGTCGTGCACGCCCGGGGAGGTCAAGCCTACCCCGGCCGGCTTGCTGCACTTTAGACATCCCAACCTTTGATGGGAACTTGGCTTCTTGGATGGGGTTCATTAACCTCTTTGATAGCCTGGTTCACTCGAGGGACGACCTGTTCCCTAGCCAGAAATTGGCCTATTTGCTCTCTGCCTTACGGGGAGAGGCTGGTGTACTTGTCCAGCATCTACCTGTCAATGATGACAGTTATGATATTGCAAGGGCGTTGTTGACCGCCCGGTATCAGAATGTTCGCTTGCTAGCGGACACACATGTGGCTGCCATTTTAGGGCTGCCACGAGTATCGCGGGTCTCCTCATTGAGGAAGGAGATTTTGAACCCGCTGCTAAGCGCTATTAACGCGCTCAAACGCCTTGATCTACCGGTGGACCAGTGGTCCTTTATTTTGCTCCACCTCATCCTCGATAAGCTTCCCATGGAGATGAAGGGACGCTTCGAACAAAGGTACGGGGGCAATAGTGCCTCGTACCTCCCCCCCTTCTCGGATCTCCTCAGATTTTTGGAGGATGAGTGTCGGATGACCGACCACTTGGATCTGGTTCCTATACCGGGACCGAGTACAGGCCGCTTTGAGGCGACCCGGGCAGCGCCACGGAGAGAGCGCCGCCCGTACAAGCAATATACTGCCGTGCGGCACAACTCTCCACAAGGGGAGAGGCCGATGCCTTGCAAGTGTTGCAAGCGGGATGGCCATCGTTTGCCGGCCTGTCCCAAATTTGTTGGCCTACGCACCGAGGGGCGTAGAAATATGGCCAAACAGCGGAATTGGTGCTACCGCTGCCTGGGGGCTCATATGGCCTCGGCTTGCCCCCACCCACGAGATTGCCACTGTTGTGGAGGGGCCCATCACCCCCTCTTGTGCTTTAACAATAGAGACACTCGTGGGGTGGTGAGAGAGAGGGACTCGCACACGGGCGGGGGCCCTCGTAGGTCACCCACATCTCCGAGGAGATGGGAGGGGCGTGCCACCCCTCCGCGGAGATTGGACAGGCGCCCCCCCTCCAGTGAGAGGATTGGGCGCCCCACCCCCCCTACGGGCGGGGGGGATCAACGCGCCGCTTATGAGGCGCCACCGCGGGATTGGGCCGCGGTTATTAGGGAGCCACGCCGGGAGCCGATACGCTTCTCTCCCCCTATGATGGAGAGACCTCGTTTGTCACGGGCTCCCCCAACTTTCGCCCATCATGGGCACCGCCCGGCCCCCCGATGCAGCTTTGGTCGGGGTGTGTACGTGCCGGATTGGGACCCGCTCGAGCGCCTTGAGCGCCCTATTCCTCCGCCGCGCACGCATTTTTCTTCGGACCCCCCTTCCCCCCCGTTGCGGGGAATGCGGGAGGATTTTCACTAAACCAACTGTCGGCTGCAACCCCCCCACAGGAGCAGGTGCTGTTACCAACAGCCTCCGTACAGGTGTGGGGCCCGAGGGGCACCTTTGTTTTAGTTCGCGCCCTTTTGGATACGGGAGCTCAGGGTTGCATTGCCTCCAGCTGGCTGGTCCGGCAGTTGAGTTTGAACACATCTCCATACCTTGAATCGGTACGAGGAATCGGAGACCTGCGGATCCCGGATCCGATCGGTCAGGTTTTGTTCTCCTTCTCCCCCCACTTCTCTTCAGCGCCCAAAATTGGCGCTACCGCGATTGTTTATGAGAAGGTTGTTGGTCAGCTTCCGCAACAGCACGTTTCGCGCGCTGTCGTTGATGCGACATCAGGATTGACTTTGGCTGACCCTTCCTTCCACCGAACCGGTCCGATTCACTTATTGCTCGGTGCCGATGTTCTAGGCCGCGTGTATTGTGGGAAGAGGAGAGAGTTACAGAAGGGTGGGCTGGTAGCCTTATCTACATCGCTTGGGTTTGTAGTGATGGGACCAGTTAGGCATAACCCACCATCTCCATCGGTGGACAGTTACATAACTGTTAGCTCCACCTTATCGGATGTCCTGCAACGGTTTTGGGAGGTGGAAGAGCCACCTACCGTGAAGCGAGTGAACCCCTTAGACGAGGAGTGTGAGTTGTTCTACCAGAACAATACAGGTCGCCTTCACTCGGGACGGCTGATCACTCGTTTGCCCTTTTTGTCAGTTCGCCCCTCACTTGGCAGCTCCCGGCCGTTGGCCGAGAAGCGGCTGCTGTCCATGGAGCGTCGTATGAGTAGGAACTCCGACCTCAAACAGAAGTATGTCGACTTCATGCGAGAATATGAGCAACTGGGGCACATGTCGGTCTCGCGACTGGACTGGCGAAACGAGGAACATAATTTTCTTCCTCACCACGCGGTTTTGAAACCTTCCACCGGGAAGATACGCGTTGTTTTTGATGGGTCAGCTCCTACGTCTACCGGAGTTTCGCTGAATCAATGTCTGCATGCTGGACCGAAGTTGCACCACGAGGTGGGCGATGTATTGACCAACTTCCGTCGCCATGCCGTCGTCTTTGTGACCGATATCCGGATGATGTTTCGGCAGACTGTGATTCACCCGGACGATAGACGATATCAGCTCATATTATGGAGGGAGGATCCCAGGGATCCCATGCTGGTCTACGAGCTGAACACCAATACATACGGTTTGCGTTCGAGCCCCTTTGTGGCAATTCGCTCACTTGTGGAACTCGCTGAACGTGAACGATTACGATACCCTCGCGCATCCTTGGTTCTCAAGGAGGATGCATTTGTTGATGATATTTGTACGGGCTCCTCTAGTGTCGAGGAAGCCTTGATTTTGCGAGATGAACTAATTGCTCTTCTCGGGGCTGGTGGTTATGAACTGAGGAAGTGGATGTCCAACTCACCTTAGCTTTTGTGTGACTTGCCAGACGACCACCAGCAGGAGCCTCATATTTTTGAGAATGCCAACACTCCAGATTTACTGTCTGTTTTGGGAGTGCAATACAGACCTGTCCAGGACACGTTCACCTATCGATTGGAGCTGCCAAGCCCCAAGGTCTGGACGAAACGGTTGGTTTTGTCTACAGTAGCTCGTACCTTTGACCCAAATGGCTGGATTAGTCCCGTAGTGTTTTGGATGAAGTGCTTCCTACAGGAACTTTGGTCAGCTGAAGTGTCGTGGGATGAGCCCCTCTCGGGCCGTTTGCTGCGAGATTGGGAGTCCTTCATGTCGTCTCTCCCCGACATTAACCGTGTTAGTATCCCTAGACATATACTGCCTAAGGGACGGTTTACGGCCAGCCTTCATGGCTTTTGTGACGCGTCTGAGAGTGGATACGCAGCCGTCGTATATATCCGGACGGTCGATGATAGAGGAGCTGTTAAGCTCCACTTGCTAATTGCTAAGAGTAAGGTTGCTCCACTTCGGACTCGATTAACGATTCCGAAGTTAGAATTGTCTGGAGCTACTCTTCTGGTTCGGTTGATGAACCACGTTGTTGACACCCTGGGACGTAGTGTGGACTTTGAGTCGCTCTTTGCTTGGTCCGACAGTCAGGTTGTCCTGTGTTGGATTAAGAACTCCGTCCACTCCCTGGAAGTATTTGTGGCCAATCGGGTAACCCAAATACAGGCCTCGAAGGCCACGTTGATTTGGCGCCACGTGCCAGGTGAAATAAACCCTGCTGACTGTGCATCACGTGGCAGCGAAGCCCCTCAGCTTATTGACCACACTCTGTGGTGGGGTCCCGACTGGTTGTTACAACCGTCTTGGCCTTCCACACCAGCTGTGGTGAAGGTACCAAATCCGGGCTTGCGTGTTCACGCTGTCGAGACTATGGCGGCTCCAGAGCGGGAATTTTTATTAGACCGCTACAGTTCTCTGGACAAGTTGCTCGGCGTGACCGCTTGGATAAGAAGATTTATACGAAATTGTCGCCGGCCTCAGGACAAAGATTTGTGTCCGGTCCTCTCACCGCAGGAGCGCCAAGATGCTCTTGTGCATTGGGTGCGTATGACCCAGTCTAGAGCGTTTGAACCGGAACTTAAGATTTTCCGTACCGGGACGTCCAAACTGAAGGGACCCTTGGTGCGTTTGACTCCCTTTCTGGATGATAAAGGATTGTTGCGTGTAGGAGGCCGATTGAGGCACGCTAACTTGCCTTATAGATCACGTCATCCCCTGTTGCTCCCCAAGGACGGACCATTGGTGCGATTGTTGATCATTGATCGCCATGTGAAGAATGCTCATGCCGGATGTAATGCATTGACCGCGCTCCTCCAACGGGAGTTTTGGATTTTGTCAGCGCGAAGAATAATCCGATCTGTTATCTTTCGATGTCTGCCCTGCTATCGTTTACGCCCCGAGACGATGCAGCCCCAAATGGGTGATTTGCCTGCTGATCGTGTGAATGAATCGATGACCTTCTTAGGAGTTGGAACTGATTTTGCGGGACCATTCACTATAAAAACGTCGCGACTCCGTAATGCTAAGACTGAAAAGGCTTACTTGTGTGTGTTTGTTTGTTTGGCCACTAAAGCCGTTCATTTGGAGGTGGTGAGTGCGCTCACCATGGACGCTTTCTTAGCAGCGTTAGGCAGATTTGTCTCCCGCCGGGGACTGCCTTCTCTAATTCGGTCCGATTGTGGGACGAACTTCAAGGGCACTGATAGACATATAAGAGAAGTTTGTGAATTTTTAGATAAAAATAATATTGAGATCGGATCCACACTCTCCCGTAGGGGGGTAACATGGCGATACTCCCCGCCGTCTTGCCCTCACTGGGGAGGGATTTTTGAATCTGTTGTAAAGGCCGCCAAGACTCACCTTCGCCGCGTTATTGGGGAGACTATTCTCACGTTTGAGGAACTCGCGACGGTGTTTCATAAGATTGAGGCGGTTCTCAACTCGCGTCCGTTATGTCCGTTGTCTACCGACGCGAACGATTTGCAGGCCCTCACGCCGGGCCATTTCTTGATAGGCAGACCACTTAACGCCCTGCCCGAGTATCCTTATAGAGATATCAATCCCGGACGCCTTTCGCGGTTTGAGTTGCTCCAGCAGCTTACCCAGAGTTTCTGGCGCCGCTGGCACCTTGAATATTTACACATTTTGCAACAGCGCGTTAAGTGGTCAGATAAGACAAACCCACCGAGGGTTGGAGACCTCGTGTTAGTGAAGGACCCAAACCTGCCACCCTTACGTTGGCGTCGCGGACGCATTGTCCAACTTACTCTAGGGTCGGATGGTGTGCCCAGGTTTGCCGAGGTCCTAGTTGGGGACTCTGTTTTGAAGCGCGCGGTCGCTACTCTTTCTCGCCTCCCCTTAGACTGATTTGGCGGACAGTCCGGGACTGTCCGGAGCGGGGGGATGTTCACGCTCGAGGAAGAGCGAGTGGCGGCACTGCATTCTAGTCTGTGCAGTGACAGCTTTTTTGGCGGCCGGCCGCATGTGATATGTCAGTTGAGTCGAGTCGAAATGTCATAATTTGTGGTTAGGATGATGTCCGGGCATCCATAAAATATAATACACAATATTCAAGCAAATAGTGATTTGCGCGGCGCACCTAATATCGGGGTGCGAAAGCCCGCTTTGTGTTTGTGTGTCAAAATCGCGAGTGTGAGTCGTGGTGGCCTATTAGGCGTTTGTAGTGCTCCGGTCTCCACCGGTGGATCCACTGCAGATCTTCAGGAGCCGCGACTTCCTTCGAGCTAGCTCAGGAAGTCCACCGGCTACGGAGGAGACGGAAGGAGACAATTGGAGCCAAGGTAAGTAATACCAGCTTTCTATGAGTTGGTAGTCAAATAAAATTCAGCAATACAAGTCGGTGAAACGCCGACGTGGTGGAGTCTACTTGGGGCACCACCATAGAGACATTTGCAAAAGATTATAAATTTTAGAAAATATACTATGCAAGAATGAATCGGGTAAAGAGCATCGGTACTCATCTGTAGGAGTAATTCTGTATGTAACGATGCGACCTCTAAACGCACTCGCGAGTTCGACAACACCGGCGTCGTCGTGCGCCCGCGACACTGCGCACCTGCGCTTGTGCGCGCTGCTGCGCAGGTGTCCTACCCATTGTCTGCTGCCTACTTGCATCGAACACTCTGAGCAAAAAGGCATCGTAGCAATTCAGAAAAATAAAGTATACAACTTGTTACCTAACGCTAATCTATAGTCTTTTTAGTTAATTACTTATCCACTTAACTAAATGAATGATTACCGTACCTCGTTAATACCTAAGTTACGACTGTAACTTTACCTGGACGTGGGCTCAAAAAAACCGGATTAAATATAAAAACCTATTGTAAAAAATATTTTACTTGCTTAGTTAATTTATTTATTTAATATTTGTTTTATTACTATAAAATACAGGCTTATCTTTAAACAACGACTTTGACCGCTTTAAAAACTGCTGCAAGTAGTCCCACTCGGGCTGGTCTGGCTCTAGCTGCACCTTGAGTGTGACAAGCGCCTTGGTGTACCGCTGGTCGGGCGCTACGGCCAACGCCTCGTCCGTGCTATATACGCGCGTCTCCACGTAGTAGCGACCGTCGAGCGGAGTACGCCGCAGGAGCGTGCCGTGCGCGGTCTTGTTGGCGAGGCTGCTGTCGAGTCGTTTGCCCTGCCTGACGCGTGACGCACGCTCGGCTGTAACTTCTTCGTCGTCCGACACCAACCCGAACAAATTCAACGACTCCTTTGAGCTCGACTTAGCCTTTTTCGATGAACCAGACCTGTAAAAGACAAAAGAGATTGTATTATATCCTATGTTAGGACAATCAGCAAGAACGTGAAACAACTCAACAATAATTGATATTACTATGTTGTTGTAGAACGCAATGTTCCTATCCTACGATTGACACCTGCAATCTTCGAATTTATCTAACCCACTATGATCGATAAAGAAAACAACACTTCAATACAAAAAAAACCCACTCTATCAGTGATGAACCTAAAACGAAATTACCATATCTTACCTGATAGTATCGCGAGAGATTGGTTTTCTCTTAGGCTTAGGCTTCTGCGCTGGCTCGAACCGTTCTTGCTCGGAGTCAGACCTGAAAAGATAAATTTAATAATATTGTTAGTCTCCTAGCTAATACTGATCAGCAACAGCATACTAACACCGTTCACTCATTCATAATCATTTTAGTGTTCAATTGTTATCCACTTCAATCTAATTCATTAATATGTGTACTGTTGGCATACCCTAATAAATAAATATTGTGGTATTATCACATAAAATCTTCACTAACGATTCGAAGATTTAATAAATACTATGACGACAGCATAAATTAAACCTTACCTGATGTTATCTCGAGATGTTGGTTTTGTCTTAGGTTTGGTCTTCTGCACTGGTTGGAAGACTTCAAACTCGGAGTCAGACCTGAAAAAGTAACGCAAAATTGAGTATCGGAAAAAGACAATGCATACTTACACTGATCCTTCATTGTAAGTGTGACGATCTTTAAAACTATCTCATTGTTATTTTCTCCGTACGAAACTTGGAGGAAATAGTAATTACAACCAACTATCAGTAAACCTTTCAAAGTACTTACATAATGAACACTCACAAATAAAGTACTGTGGCTGAAGATCTGGGTGCTGGGGAGACTCCTCGACGACGACTGACGACACTGTTGCAGCTAGTTCCTTGGCTCGAAGCACTTTGAAGAACAGAATGAACCACTACTCGAAAATTTCGCATTATATAGGAACTTATTGAAAATTCATCAATTTTTACTAGGGTTGTCACAAACAATACAATGTATAATATTTATACATTGTTATTACAGATTTTGACTATTGTAACATTAAGCAAACAATCAATACCTATATGTTTAACAGGTCAGTACACTAGGATTGTCCTAAAACTAATTGAATACTATTACTACTAAAGTAAAATCTTACAGCAAAATCTTGTTGTCGACGTCCCACTACGACTGACTCTCTCTCGTCACTCGTGACAACCCTATCGAGAGTTGCGCGCTAGACATTTTTCGCCGTGGTGCCGTGTGCAATAACCTATTTAAATGACTTTACGTATTGACCTTTAATTTGCTCGTTAAAAACTTTCCATTCATTATTGAAATAATTCAATTTCAAAGATTTATTATTTAAACACAAATTAAACAAAACATCAATTAAATTTTATACATAAAATATATTTATTAGGGTAGTTTATTGACATAATTGTGTTTTAAACGAAAGAAATTCATTATTAGATTTTAAAATTAATGTAAATAAGATACATATATACCCACGTTTTTAACTAAGACAACATTTGTTACTAAAAAGTTTTAAAAAATGCAGTAAAGACCTTGTAAATGCATTTTTATAACTTTCAATGTATTTGAATTTTTTATATATTACTAGCTGTGCCGCGCGAACTACGTTTCGCCATAATAGTTTACGACCTATTCTCAGACCTACTGAAAATATTCAAAAAATTTCATAAAGATCGGTCAAGCCGTTTCGGAGGTGTTTGATAACAAACACTGTGACACGAGAATTTTATATATTAGATTTATGTTTCAGTGTTATTAAAACAAACCAAAAAATAAGAATGAAACATTATTAAACACGAAAACTTATTGCAATTTTAATTAAAGTACAATCAACAGCACATCAACCTACGATAAATATTTAATTGGGTCTTTGTTAATTAATATAATAATAGTTTCATTGATTGAAAATCAGTTGTTATGACCTTTAAGTTTTTGGATATGTCGAACTGCCTTTACCATTTTTTTTGTCGAGGGGAACCGTACTCGCCGTTGGCTAGACGACGAGCGTGTATGGGGCTCCCAGCAGAGTGCCGGCCTAACCACTAAACCACCCCGGTATTCTCCCTGCCCTTATAGGCGCGCGTGATAGGGTCCACACTGCGACTACCACGTAGTTAAAATGTGCATACGCTCATTATGCTGCTATTTATTTATATGCTTTATTATGTTAAACCTTATACATATTTAATTCAGACAGTAAGTAGGCATGCCTCCTACCCGGTGGATAAGTGACCTGGTTAGGGTTGAAGGAGATTCATAGGGAGGCCTATGTCTTCTGAGCAGAAGACCTAATGGCTGATGATGATGTTGATATTTGATTCTAATCGCTAGTCCATATCCACTTATTTAACTTACATATATTAATATCTAGTGAATGCTAATAAATAAAACCAAATTCAGTAAGTCGTACATATATATTAACCTTGGGCGTTAATAATTGTAATAAATAAATAATTGGGTTTAACCATTATTTCTATATAGGTTTTCAAACGAATAATTTACATTTTGATATATACTTACATATAAAATTAAGTATTTTTGCTATCATTTGGGTCCGTTTCTTTACACTTATATCAAACAAAACTGACAAGGATTATAAACATAAAATAAAAATCCTACGTCATATGGAGTACATCTTTTTGTCTATTTTTAGTGCAAGCATAATATATATTTCATCATAACGCTTTCTGTTTGTACGCTAATACTAGAAAAACCGCTAGTATAACATTTTTCACATTTAGGAATGTCGCAAAATCATTTAAACAAAGTGTCCTCTGTCCAAAGGTTCTCCGGAAGATATCACTCTTAGCGATAAGACTGTCGAAATTGTACATTTTAGCTTTGTAAAACTTCTGTAACTGTACTACTTTCGTGGTGAGTAATAAAGAGTATCTTTCTATCATCACTTCGTAGCCCAGGGTCTGATTTGCTTGGAATGACAATCACTCCAAAACATAGTTTTGACTGAGGTTTTTACAGCCGATCTGTCTGACGCCAACTTTCTTTGGATATAATAATAATAATGTCCTCCTAACCGATATTCGGTCACGGCGGACAATCTCCACAGAGACTAGCCATCTGCGCAGGAGATATTATAGGGCACAAGTGACTGCGCAAACGCAAGTGCACTCTCTGTTCCTTCACTCGCCTAGTCCGATGGGACGGTTAACCGACACGATCGGGGTGAGATCAGGCGCAGGACCCACTGTTTAACGTGCCTTCCGAAGCACGGAGGAGCTTGAGATGTTTCTTATTTTGGTCACCCATCCTAGGACTGACCACAGCGAACGTTGCTGTGGTCAGTCAAACAAAACCGTATTTCTAGCTGCAATATTCAATTCAATTTAAAATAATTATTTTTGAAGACAAAACAAGTGTAATTAGGTCGCGGACGCCGCGGTCACACCGGACGCGGCGAGCCATACGACACTAAGAATTTGCTGACTGTAAATACTTAACTACTTAATGGCGCAACGAGCCATATGACGCTAAACATTTGCTGACAGAAAATACTTAACTACTGAAATGGTTAGATTTGAAGTAAATTATTTTGAATGATAATTTATCAAAACATAACCAGCAATCGCTGGTTCGAATCATTAGGTGATTTTGTACTTAAACACGGAATAATACGAGCGTAAACTTCTAAACTGAAAATTTACTTTTGTAACTGTAAAAATCTGCTACCACGTGTTTTATTGTTCCTTATAGATGGAGTGAAATCGTGTCTGCGATTGAACGAGATATAGAAGGAACAATAATACACTACTATTATCGAATCTCGGTGAATACACAGACTTGTATCTTAAGTCAGATGTTCTTTTATTAGCTGACGTTTTTGAAAGTTTTCGCCAGACATGTAAGATGAATTATAAATTAGATCCAGCCTTTTATGTTACAGCACCGAGTCTCAGTTTTGATGCCATGCTATTAAAAACAGATGTTAAATTAGAATTAATACACGACCTGGAAATAATAAGAATGATTCAAAAAGGTATTCGCGGTGGAATATGTTTATGTTCGACAAGGTATTCAAAAGCCAATAACAAGTATTTAAAAACTTACGATCCAAGAAAAAGTAATAACTTTCTAATTTATATCGATTGTAATAATCTCTATGGATATGCAATGTGTGCTTATTTGCCTCATTCCAATTTTAAGTTATTGAATGACTTGGAAATCGCTGGAATAGATTTTATAAATGTGCCAACTAACGGAGACACTGGTTATATACTAGAAGTAGATTTAGAATACCCCGAACATTTGCATAATGATCATAACGATTTTCCATTCTGTGCTCAAAAATTTACTCCGCCAGGTTCTAAAACTTCAAAATTGATTCCAAATTTATACGATAAATATTTCTATGTCATACATTTTGCTCATCTGCAAACATGTATAAAACATGGTTTGTTGTTAAAAAAAATACATAGAGTTATTCAATTTAATCAGAGTCCTTATTTAAAGCAGTATATTGACATGAATACTGAATTACGAAAAAAAGGTAAATCTACATTTGAACAAGATTTCTTCAAACTTCTTAACAACAGTATATTTGGCAAGACGTTAGAAGACACAGAAAAGAGGGTTAATGTGAAATTAGTCAATAAGTGGAATGATGATAGTAACAAAACAAAGAAAAGTTTCTGTGCAGAGCAAATGATAGCTCGACCAAATTTTCACAGTGTTACAATTTTCACTGAAAACTTGGTAGCCATTCAAATGAAGCCTGAAACAATCACTTTGGATAAACCTATATACATTGGTTTTTCCGTTTTGGAAATATCTAAGAGTCACATGTTTGATTTTCATTATTCTATTATGAAGCCTTTTTATAAGGAAAAGTTAAAACTTTGTTATACGGATACTGATAGTTTTTTGTATTCAATAGAAAGTAAAGATTTTTATGCTGATTTAAAATCAAATTTTCTTCCCTATTTCGACACTAGTAATTATTATGTAAATAACGTATACGACATTCCTAGTTGGAACAAAAAGGTGCCAGGTCTCTTTAAAGATGAGCTAGGAGGAAGTTTGATTTCGAAGTTTGTAGGATTAAGGTCCAAGTTATACTGTATTAAAACGGCAGAAGATGAATTAAAAAAAGCAAAAGGCATACAGAAGCAAGTATTAAAAGATGTACAATATAAAGATTATTACAAGGTATTAAATGAAAATACATTTTTGAAGAAAAAAAATATCATATTTAAATCTCTTAAGCACGAAATATTTACTCAAGAACAGAACAAAATAGCTTTGTCAGGTAATGACGATAAACGTATCATATTAAAAAACAAAATTTCTACTTTATCATGGGGTCACTGGGATAGTTTAGTTTAATATCATTAGTTTTTCTTTAGAAGCACCGTATTGTATAGTTTATTATTATTTTAATGGTAATCATGAATCAAATTGTAAGTTGAGAAATATGTTACCCCATCATCTATTTATTTATTTATTATATGGCTTAAGTAATGAATAAGTTAATAGAATAAAAACATACATGAAATTGTATAGTATGTACCGACACGGCACTTTATATTGTAAAGTTATTTAATTTTAATATTGTTATCCATCAGTTATTTGTTTAATAGTATTATACATTGTTTTTTAATGGTAAATAGGTAAATTAATTACCTAGTTTTAATCAAATACTTAATGTTGTATTGTAACGATGAAAATATATAACGTTATAAACCAGCTACCATGTTTTTTTTTATTTCATAATCCATAAAATATAAAACTATTAATAAAATAGCACACGCAATGAACAATTCGAAACTGGTTGGGACATGTTATTGCTGATTTAGGTATTCCAACTTATAGTTCATTAGTAATTTGTCCAATTGCGATTCCGTGCGAATGCTTTGTTGTTATGTCAGCATTATATTTACACTATAAATAGCTATTAAAGTCGAATGTTTTTAAAATTTGTTTCACACATAATTAATCAAGTGACAACTACGGTCACCCAAATACATCATGGTAAGTCGTATAAATTATTTTTCTTCAAACTCTTTTCTTGTGTAGTGGTTAGATCACTAGTTAATGTTTATTTGTATATTTGATTTAGTTGGAAGATAATGTTGTTGTTAAAACCTTATGGTTGTGATGCTGTTATCGTGATTCTCATATTCTATCGGTTCCGTATAAGATAGTCAGCCTCCTTGTGGATCCTAGATATACTCTTCTACCTCCGCCACTATATCAATCATTTCTTCGATGTGAAATTATTTTTGTTGCATAATAAATTAAATTTCAGAATACCCAAGAAATCTCGCAGTCGCTACTCATAAGCAAGGAGGCAACAGAAGATTATCCTCCTTGCTTTGAGCAAAATGCGCAAGATATGTTGGAGGGCTTCTCTGAAGAATTTCCACATTGGAATGCTAAAGATTCACCGCTGCATGCCAAGGTGGTTAAAAGTCTTTTTAATAAAAAGAAGCCCATGAAGAGGAGAAGCAAGTTACTGCAGAATACGAAGGGGAACGAACCTTCTTATTTAATTAAAACAATACCTACTAAAGGGCGGCGATTAATTAAATTAGAAATATTAGATCTGGAATCAACCAGCAATGATCCATTAATAAAAACACAATATGTGGTAACCGAGCATATTGATCCAATAATGGATCAAGCAGAAAATATTATAACTAATATCTCTAAGAAAATATGTGGTTACAGTTATAGTTTTTAAATAACTATTGCTGACCTAAAACATTTGTAGATGTATATTAAAATTCTCTAATGTGCTAGATGCGTACCTACTATCTTTAGTTACGTGTACACTCACGGAGATACATTATTTCAACAACATTATTCTTCTGAAAAATTATAGTAATGCTTATAAATTTTACTAACTAAGACTTATGTTATTTTAAATAGTTATGTTAGTTTAAGTCTTGTATTGTTTTCAATAAATATTATTTAAAAATAAAAAGACTTGTATGAAAATATTTGTTTTTATTTTAACACCTCTATAATGTAATCAAATATTTTGAAAAACATTCATTCAGAATTGCCTCTATAAATAAATCTAAGATAAAATTTATTAGAATTCAAATACATAGTTTAAAATAATGGTAATAAAATTAAAAATATAGTTTTATTTATTAAAGAACGCAGTGTATTACTTTGTTAAAGTAGGGATGCAAGTAATTAAACAATGTTTATTTTTAAGCATCGATTCCTTACTCATATCATTTTTTATTGCACGATTCGAGAGGGGTGAGAGCTCTTTCTTCTCTCTCTATTCTTCTCGATGCTTTAACATTGTGTGTTCTAGACACGTCCAATAACTTAATATAATGAGTGGTAACAGTATCCAAATTCTTCTACTCCTTGCTATTGTTACCGCCGTCGAATGCTTAGTCTATATGGTGGAGTGAGTGCACTTACAAGTAAATATACTGCTAGTTCTCTTATTATTACGAACGCAAAGTGTTATATCCATTTTGTTAAAAGCCACGAATCAAAACGGACAAGTTGCTATGAAGTTCCTCAAACAAAAGGAAACGTTAAAATTAGATTATAATATCTGTCCTGCATCATTATGTGAAGCAAAGCGACATGGCAACTTATTGCCGAGCACTATACGATGTATTGTTTGTGGACCATCAAATTGCGGCAAGACAAACTTAGTAATAGGTTTGTTATTACATGAGAATGGTGCACGTTTTCGTAACTTATATGTATATTCTAAATCATTATACCAACCAAAATATGTGTTCTTAGAAAAAGTATTAGATTTAGTTGCAGACATATCTTATAGTAAATATAACCATAATAATGATATCATAAGCCCACACGAAGCTTTGCCAAACTCCATTATAATATTCGACGACGTAGCTTGTGAAAACCAAAATAGCATTCGGGATTATTTTGCTATGGGTCGACATAAGAATATTGATTGTTTTTACATTAACCAAACATACAGTAAAGTACCTAAACAACTTATAAGGGACAATTCTAACCTCATTATTTTATTTAAACAAGACGATGTAAATTTAAAACACGTTTACGATGAGCATGTAGGTTCAGATATGTCGTGGTCTCAGTTCCGTGAAATGTGCTCAACTATTTGGAATAAACCATTTAATTATGTTGTGATCAATAAAGACTGCGAAAGAAATAAAGGATGTTATAGGATGGCATTCGATACTTTTGTAGTAGTAGATTAATATACATAAGTTATTGTTTCATCAATACACAATCACTATTACTCTGGATTTTGCATTGAACGGAATCCTTGTCAAAATGGAAAAGCAACTTAAAAAACAAATTGTAAAAGCTGCAGCTGCTGTAAAAAGAAAGGTTGAAATGATAAAGGATATGAAAAATACAAATGATGCCACTCTGGAATCCATATTCAAACCTATAACCGATCCACTGAAACAAATAGCCATTAAGAACAATGAAATTTCTCATGAAGATGAGGATGAGTTTGAACATTATACAATAAAAAAAAAATAAACATAATGACAGCGAGGCAACAAATTTTTCTGATGACGATTTTAATGAAGAAGAGGAACAACAGTTCTATAAAAAATTTAATTCCGAAAAAACCCTTGTCGTATCACCTTCTGACAACAATAATATGAGTGATGCTTCCTTTAAGTCCTTTCAATCATCACCAAATGTTTCACTTAATAGTTTATCGTGGTGTGCTTCACCCGACGCAAATATCCCTTTTGGAATAAAAAATGAACGAGGAAAACTTATGCTCGGCCAAACACGTGTTTTCGACGACGGAAAAATTATAAAAATTGGAAATCGAAGTTTAAACAAAACTCTTGGATTAAAAGAATTACTATTTGAAAAGACACCAAATTTGGATGTTATCACAGATGAAGATTTGCAAAATTATAAAGAGCTTCTAATAGAAACGAATGCACATAGGCGTAATTGTGATCCACGCAAGCCAATTAATAGTAACAAAGGGTTTAAGTACATGCATATTATTAAACCACTGTTTAAGTTCTCTAGAAATAAGTATGACAGCACAGAAAGTCTTACGGTAGGAAAAGGAATAAATCTTTTAAAAAGTGTAAAGAAAGATATAGATTACGTTTATTGGGATGATCCAAATGAATTAGTAGATCGATTGAAATTACTGTTTGCATCTCGTGATGCTGGCAATACCGGCTTAGATAATGAAATTATTGCGATTATAGAAGAGCTGTACGAAGCAGGCATCATTAAAAACACCAAATATAAGGAACCTAATTTTAAAAAACTGATCAGTAGTTATACAGCAAACACCGCATAGATACGGAAATGAATGTAGATAAATTTGGTCATCACGTTCATAAACGTTTACGATTAGAGGAATATATTGGAAATCTCAACGATACATTAGTGAAGTCAGAAACAGGTGAATATGATTTAAAATCATCAAGATTAAAAGGGCTTATATCGCCAGACAATGATGACGAAGCCGCCAATAAAGCTTACGTGGATGAAAAGACACACGAACTAAGAACTAATATTTTAAGTGATGTAAATATTCGTTTAAATGATTTTGAAAGTTCAATACTTAATAAGCTAGCCACCTTGTTTTACACAAGGACAGAAATTGATCACATGCTTCAAGAGAAACCAGATAATAATGAGCAAACAAGACATAGTGAATGAGCTTCACAAAGCAGCAAGAAGGAATTTTTCCCGGCGATGTACGATCATAAAAGGAATAGATGATTTATGGCAAGCCGACCTCATAGATTTGCAAAAATATTCACAGTTTAATAAAGGGTATAAATATATTCTTATCGTAATTGACACTTTATCAAAATATGTATGGATCAGACCTTTAAAATCAAAAGCGAAAAATTATGTTACAGATGCAATGCAAAGTATTTTAACTACATCATTACGAAAACCTAAAAATTTACAAACTGATTTAGGCACAGAATTCTACAATGATAATTTTAAACAATTAATGAAAAAGTATAATATTAATCATTATTCAACATATTCTATTAAAAAAGCATCTATAGTAGAAAGAGTTATAAGAACAATTAAATCTCACCTTTACAAACTATTTAGTTTGAACGGAAATTACCAATGGTATAAAAATATTTTAAAGGACGTTGTAGAACACTACAATAACACTTTGCATAGAATAACAAAATTTAAGCCTGTGGAAGTTAACAAAGTAAATGAGCTTATAGTCAAAGGTTATATTATGAATTCTCAAAAGAATAAAACAAGTCGGGGATATACATTTCGTGTTGGTGATTATGTTCGCATAAGTAGATATAAAGCAGATTTTTACAAAGGCTATACGCCAAACTGGTCCACCGAAATATTTCGTATAGTAAAAGTTAATCACACTAACCCAACAACTTATCAAATAGAGGACAGACGCAATCAAAGAATCCTCGGCTCATTTTATGCATACGAGTTACAAAAAACTAAGTTTCCAGACCTATACCTCATTGAAAAGGTTATAAAAAGAAAAGGAAACAAATTGTTTGTAAAATGGTTAGGATTAAGTTATAGCGAAAATAGTTGGGTTGATAAGAATAAATTGGTTTTATGATATAAAATAGCTCAAGATATCTTTATTGATTCACTTTTTGTTTATCAATGAAGAAAGGAAGTGGTATCATAAACAGCTTAATAAATAAGATTCCGTTTGAGTTACATTTACCGGGCTACCAATATTGCGGACCCGGCACAAAGCTTCAGAAACGATTACTTAAGGGTCAGCGAGGAATTAATAAATTGGATAACGCTTGTATGCACCACGATATTGCTTACATAAACAACGACGCTAACGTAAGGTACAAAGCTGATCTAGATCTATTAAATATGGCTCAAAGAAGATTGAAATCAAAAGACGCTGGAAAGAAAGAAAAAATTGCTTCATGGATAGTAAAAAATGCTATGAAGGCCAAATTAAGAGCAGGTGCAGGTGCTCGGTCGTTTATGACAGCTGTGAAAAAACTCAAATCTAAATTAAAAAAAATAAAATCTAAAGACACAAATTCTACTATTAAATATGCGGTCGCCGCTGCAAAAAAACTATTTAGAAATAAAAATAAAATGAGTTTACCTCGTTGTATTCCTATTCCAAAATGTGGAGGACTGTTACCGTTAATTCCTATTTTCGCGGGATTATCAGCTTTAGGTTCACTGGCTGGTGGAGCAGCTGGCATAGCAAAAGCGGTTAATGATTCAAAAGCAGCTCAAAAAGCTCTTCAAGAATCGGAACGACATAATAAGATGATGGAGGCGGTTGCTCTCGGAAAAGGATTATATATTAGACCTTATAAAAAGGGTGCAGGTCTATATTTGAAACCCTCAAAAAACTAATAAAGCGGCTACCTAGGCGGGCATTAACTAATTGGGATATATTAGAACATGCTAGTGATATTCCATTTTTTCGTGGTGTTTTCATGAGGGATACGTTGCCCTCAAAACCTAGGAAGATAGAATGCGGTATTATAAATTTAGATACTTCAAATAACATTGGAACACATTGGGTAGCCTACGTGAAAGAAAATAAGTATGCTGAATATTTTGATAGTTTTGGTAATCTGAAACCTCCGTTAGAACTACTTGATTACTTAAGAAATGTTTCTTTAAATTATAACTATGAGCAATATCAAACATTTGACTCTGTTAATTGCGGCCACCTTTGTATAAAATTTTTAAAGGAGTATTGGAAAACACATTTATATAAAGCTTGAAATAAAAATCTTTATCAGTAGTAAAATGTCTTTCACTGTGTCTATAACTGGAAAAGGATCCTCTCTGATAACAAACTACTCACCTACTTTGGAATTAAGTGGATACTATGAGTGTGGATTGTTGTATTTTTCAACATTTAATTCTATACCCAACATAGATAAAAGAAATAATAAATTCTACTATGACGATAACGAAGTAATCGAAATACCTGAAGGAGCTTATGAACTTCAAGATATCTGTGATTATTTAAAGACATACATTAGAAATGCAATGTTAAAATTAACTTGTAATAATAATACTTTAAAAACTACAATTTTTTGTACTAAAGATGTTCATTTCAACAAAAGTGACTCACTTGGAAGGATTTTAGGTTTTGGTGGAGAAACAATAAAGGCATTAAAAAGGACCGAATCTCTGTATCCTGTCAGTATATTGCCAACAACCATTGTGCGCATCGAATGCGACGTAGTTAGTGGGTCATTCGTGAACGGATCTGCAAGTCATATTATTCACGAGTTTGTTCCTAACGTACCACCTGGTTATCGGATCATTGAAGTGTCGAAAAATCTAATATATTTTCCTGTAAATAAAAGTTCTATAAGTGCAATAACTATACAATTATTAGACGCCGAGAATAAACAAATCAATTTACGAGACGAAGAAGTACAACTGTATCTACATTTTCGTAAAAATGATAAATTTCAATAAAAATCATGACACAGCTTGCATTCAAGTTAGTACTAGAAGATCACCTCATAAAAGCACACCGCTTCACATAAAAAAGAAGCTCACCAAAAACAATAAGGAATTTTTGAAGTTGATTGGCTTGTTAAAATGAATATTTTAAATATATCTCAATCAACATCATACGACAATAGTATTGAAAGTTTCGAATATCATTCTTATAAACCGTACGTAACAAGTTTCAACAAGAATGATGAAATAAGAATACCTATTAATCAACAAGATCTATGTCTGTTACCCTCACTCAGCACTTTGTATATTGAGGGTAAAGCCAATGTTTATAATAGTTCGACTAAAGAAAAAATATCAAATGTGTATTTTATCAACAATCCAATACTATATTTATTTCAAGATATTCGATATGAGTTAAACGGAATAGAAATAGACAAAATAAAAAATGCTGGCATAACTACAACAATAAAATCGTACCTCTCGTTAAATGATAATGAATCTAAATGCTCACGTGTATGGGGATGGTCAACTTCTGGTACAAACAATCTTAACGGAGGAATTTTTTCGGCTTCTGTGCCGTTGAAGAAAATTTTAGGTTTTGCAGAAGATTATGAAAAAGTTATAATTAACTCCAAACATGAATTGGTGCTATTAAGAAGCAATACGAATCTCAATGCTTTGAAATTAAATGTCGGAGAGGTGGTCGAAGATATAACTATTAGCAAAGTTGTTTGGCGAGTTCCGCACGTTAAAGTATCAGATCGTGAAAGAATCAATTTGTTGAAACATCTAGAAAAGGACAGGCCTATTACACTAGCATTTCGAAATTGGGATTTGTATGAATAATTATTATTACCGAAGACACGTAAACACACTTGGTCTATCAAAACTTCGTCACAGATAGAGAAACCAAGATTCGTTATTATAGCCTTGCAAACCAATCGCAAACACAATGCGGAAATGTCAATGGCAGAGTTCGATCACTGCAATGTACGAGATGTAAAAGTATATTTAAATTCATCGTATTACCCTTATGAAGGATTGAATGTCAGTTTCTCAGAGGATAAATTTAATTTATTATACGAACAATATGCAAGATTCCAACAGTCTTATCATGGACGGCGACCAGAGCCGTTGATGAGCTTGAAGGAATTCAGAGACGTTGCCCCATTATTTGTTATTGATTGTTCTCACCAACAAGAAATGATAAAGGGATCAATCGATGTCAGAGTGGAGATTGAAACAGACCAAGAAATCCCGGATCAGACAGCAGCATATTGCTTGATTTTAAATGACTGCATTTTTGAGTACAAACCTCTGAGCAATATTGTGAAGAAAATATCTTAACTAAATAAAGTGCAATCAAAAGGTATTTGAAAGAACAAACTTCAACTTTATGTTAAACAGTGGAATACAACGAAACAATGAGTGCTGATAAGAGTTCGATACTTTTTGTTGATGTTCAAGGATTCAAAGACTGCTGTACGAGTGTGCGTTTACCGCATCGTGCATAATTATTGTCTTCGCAGTAAGTCACGTTTAGCAGAGTTGCAATTTTGTTAGCGTCATTAAATCAGTGCAATTACAACACTCGAACTGAACGGTTTTATCATTCTCTTCCCGTTCACCTTATCATTCCCTAAAGTGTGAGGGCGCAACCCTTACATTTTTTTTGGTCCTTCGAGCCGGATCAGTTTGTGGTCTTGATAATATAGAACTGCCAATAAGAAAATGTCCTGGAGTCAAAATTTGTTCATCAGGATTTTCAGAAAGTGCACAGAGCGGCCTCGAGTTCAGACACGCCTCAATTTGATATAGGACTGTGGTAAGCTCTTCGTATGTTAACTTTTGATCACCAATAATTCTCTTTAGGTGGTACTTCAAACTTTTTACGGCAGCTTCCCACAGCCCCCCAGCGCTGGGATACGCCGGAGCATTGAAGTGCCATTCAATATTTATTTCAGATATGATGTCGAAGAAATCCTTATTGATAGTGTTAATTATTTCTTTATATTCTTTTTTCAGGAGCTTACTGGCACCGACGAAGTTTGTCCCGTTATCGCTGTACATATGACTGGGCGCACCTCGTCGGGAACAAAATCTACGAAATGCAGCGAGGAAGGCTGGTGTACTCAAATCTGTCACAAGCTCTAGGTGTATCGCTTTAGTTGACAGGCATACAAAAACTGTTACGTAGCCTTTAGTAGTGCGCACGCCACGTCCTTTGTTTAATTTTAAATCTATGTACCCCGTGAAATCAACACCACAGTGTGTAAAGGGTCGTGATAGAACAACTCTAGGCTTGGGCAGATCTGCCATTATTTGTTGATACTGATTATTATTAAACCGACGACATTTAACGCAGCATCTCAATTCTTTTTTAACAGCAGATAATCCATTAATGATCCAAAATTTGTTTCTTAAATATGATAATGTAAGCTTACTGCCACCGTGTAGCGTAGTTAAGTGCGCTTGATTAATGATAAGTTGGGTAAATCTGTCATTACCTCTCAAGATGATAGGGTGTTTGGCAGACCAGCTAAGGTTAGAATTGCTTAGCCGACCACCCACTCTTAATATTCCATGATCATCGATAAAGGGACTGAGACTGGTCAGCGAACTATTTTTATGTACATGTCCTTTTTCTTTAAAATATTTTAAATCATCGCCAAAAGTATATGACTGTATTGTTCTAATTATGAAATTATAAGAATCATCAATTTCACCGGTTGTCAATGACACGCTATTTGATACGTCTTGCCGGCCCCTCGCGCATTCTATGAAACGCAACACCCATGCTATTGTCTTTACAATTACCGTAATGGAGCTGTATTTATTTAATAATTCTAATATTAGTGTACTTTGATTGGAACATAAGGCTGTTTTCACACTATGTTTTTTAACTTCTAAGTTAGGATTTTCATATGGTACGGTCGGTATGTTTTCAGAGGTAGAGTGTATGAGCCACTGTGGTCCTTCCCACCAAAAACGAAGGTCTGACAATTGCGTCATTGATACACCCCTAGTTGCACAGTCTGCTGGATTCTCCTCTGAACATACGTAATTCCAAAAAGATGCTGGAATAACATCTTTGATTTTTTTAATTCTATTAGCAACAAACTGCTTCCAGCGTGACTCATCTCCATTGAGCCAACCCAAAACAATCATGGAATCGGTCCAGGCACGAACTATGACCTTTTGATTTAAAAAGCTTTTTTTAACTTTTTCCATGAGTTGTGATAAAAGAAGAGCTCCACAAAGCTCTAGTCGCGGCAGGGATACCTGTTTGTTGAGTGGGGCTAATTTTGTTTTGGCGGTCACTAGTCGCGCCTGTCGCTCGCCCTTATTATTGATAGTGACGCAATATATAGCGCATGCATAAGCCTTTTCTGACGCGTCGCTAAAACCATGCAAATAAAATTCACATTCTGTGTTACCTAAATGGCGTGGTATGTTAATTGTAGTGATATGATGAAACTCACTGAGCAACTGCACCCATTTGTCAATGATATTTGGTGGTAATATATCATCCCATGATATACCAGAGACCCATACATCTTGAAATAAGAGTTTAGCTCGGATTGAGAACGGCGATAACCATCCAATAGGATCAAATATTTTTGATAAGTCCGATAATAAATCTCTTTTAGTGATGAGATGATGATTAACATTTTCAAATTTATTATCGAAAGAAAATGAATCTGTGCCAGGGTTCCACTTTAAACCAAGCGTTTTATTTGATTCTGAACAACGAAATTCAAAGTTATTTAATTGATGACTTGATAAATCATCGACCAACTGTTCATCATTACTTGACCATTTTCTGATGTTCATACCAGCCCCATTCAGCATTTGAATTAACTGAGATTGAATTTCTTTGGCAGTTTCTTTACAATTATGGCCACCTAAATAATCATCCATATAAAAACAATTATTTAGGGCATGTGACCCTAATGGATATTTATCGCCCTCGTCCATCGCTAACTGCTTGAGTGTCCTCATTGCCAGGTAAGGGGCGGCCTTGGTGCCGTAAGTTACGGTGGTCAACTTATAATCTTGGACGGGCTCATTGGGGGTTGGTCTCCAGACAATAGTCTGTAAATTCTGATAATTCTTGCTTAATATTATTCTACGAAACATTTTTTCAATATCTGCTGTCATGACGTAATTGTACTGTCTCCAACTGATAATAAGGTTTTGAAGATCGGCCTGTAGGTTTGGTCCACGCTCCATTAGATCGTTCAGACTACAGCCTGTAGATGTTAACGATGAAGCGTTGAAGACAACTCTAAGTTTCGTAGAAGTAGAATCAAGCTTTAGTACCCCATGATGTGGTAAATAACATACTGGTCCCTCAATGATGGTACTCTTCTGCATATGACCAAGATCTCTATACTCTGATATAAACTTGATGTAGTCATCTGCGAACTGCCTGTTATTATTCATTTTTCTCTCTAGTTGATAAAATTGAGCCAAGGCCTTATGCTTGGAGGTGCCCAGCTTTTCTTCATAGTTTGGTTTCATGGGGAGACCCACTTCATACATCCCATTGTCCAAGCGCTTGGTGGTTGATACATATAAATCTTCACAGTATTGTTCACCAAATGATAAATTACTGGAAGGTGATGAAATTTCTTCTATCTCCCAATACTTAGATAAGTTTGATAATTCATTGATGACGACATTACAATTAAAAGTTCGGACATTGCCTGATAATATCCAGCCCAATCTGGTTTGCTGAGCAATGGGTGCTTGGGACGGTCCCTTGATCAGGCCATCCATTATTATATCCGAATAAACACTTGCATCTAGCAATAAATCAATAGGACGCGAGATATTATAGTCAGGGTCCGCCAAGCTAACATGTTGCAAGTGTGGCCATGATGTTTTTGTAAAGGAATTGTTCGGCAAACTGTTGATAACTTTTGATATAACTAAGGCTTTGGTTGTAAAATTAAAATCATTGTAAATTGATTCACAGGTTATTTTGACAATTCCTTTGCTATTTTTGTGTCCATTGCCTATACCAGAGACGGAAGCACTGTATCTTTGACGCTGCAAGCCAAGCATTTGGGCAGCGTTTTCTGAAATCAAGGATATTTGAGATCCTTGGTCCAGGAGAGCCCGTAATTTAATATAAGTACCATTGGCAGATAACACCTTTAATAAAACTGTCGTTAACAAAATTTCTTCATTGTCACCTGCTACATGACAAATGCTGTGTTGCTTATTGATTTGGCTAGTGCTAGGTGAAGGCCCTTCAGTATTCGGTTGCGGGCTTACCTTAGGCTTATTTTTTATGAAAGACTCATGCAATAAAGAATTGTGGTCTTCGTTACATTCTTTGCACCTTTTATTAGAAATACATTGATTATCATAATGCTTGTATAAACAATTTTTACATACTTTGTATTTCAAAACAACCTTTAACCTCGCATCGGGTGTCATGTTCAAGAACGTCTTGCATTGAAATAGGTCGTGATTAAAACTGCAGACTGGGCATTTTGATGTGCGCGTATGATATATTTTATTATGATATTTTTCACGATTAAAGGGCTCGCGCTGAAATGTTGACCTTGGATGCGAAGGTTGAGAGTTAGTAACATGCTTTGGTAAGTTCTCTCTCTCCTTTTTATGAATAGGTTCAAGGGCGGTAAATTTGGTCTCTAAAAATGACATAAATTCATGAAGATCAGATAAATCACGTGGTGAATGTCTGGCCTCTTTATATTCCTTAAGAGTTTGGAAGTCTAATTTTTTTGATAAAATATGCACTAATAATGGGTCCCATGTATTCGTATCTACGCCTAAATTATGGATAGCATAGATACATTCTGAAGATGTGTCATGTAACCGTTTTATCTCAAATGCTGACTGTCTTTGTATATTGGGTTGATTTAATAGAGTTTCAATTCGATTTGTAAAGAGTTGTTGTTTATTGTTGTATCTACGTACTAAAATATCCCATGCAGTTTCATAATTTTCTGAAGATACGTGGAGATGTTGAATGAGCCGTTCGGCCTCACCCCTAACTTTACCCTTTAGGTGCTGCATTTTTTGTGTGTTTGTGAGAGAAATATTATTGTGAATAGCCTCACTGAAGAGGTCGAAAAATGTAGGCCATGAAGAATATTTTCCGGTAAAGACAGGTATTTCGAGTTGTGGTGTAGAATGTTGTATATGAGCAGTCGATGATAGTTTTCTGTTCAGCAGCCTTTTAATGTCCTTGAACTGTTTTTCGTAAGCAGAAAATTCGTCCTCATATGAAATATCAGTACCTTGCAGTATAGCGTCTAACTCTAAGTGCAAGGTGTCTACCACATTCCAACGACTTTGCAAATTGCGAAGCTCGTCTTCGAGCTCCCACTTTTCAGAGATCTCGTCAACGTTGATGCTGGCTATCATGCGACTAAGTGCCCTAAAATTCGTACGCTGTTTTAATAACAATTCATCGGCTTTACTATCAGGTTCAGTATACTTATCTTTCTTCAAATATGATAACAAAGTTTCCTGAAAATTTAAATATAATTCCTGTGCCCTTTCAAATACATTGCTCGTATAATACTCACTGCTCTTATCATCATTTTCAGATAATTTGAAATGATTTTGCTCGAATTCCCCCCAGAGATTATTCAGTGTATTTAATCTCCGGTCAATGTATTCCGAAGTTTTTCTAGTTGCAGAATCCTTACCAAAATTATCTGAAAATGATGATAAGAGCAGTGCTCGCCAACCTGTCGAGTATCAACCAAGGAGCGCGTTCGGGTGATTCACCACTTTTATTGGTGGAACAAATTCAGTCTCCACATCAAAGTAAGATTAGTCCAATAGTTACTTAATTATTGTCATCATGGAAGGTTTACTGCTACGTCAAAGTTCTATCATAGATGCGATCAAATTAATGAAAATTAATTTTGGTGAAGGAAGACAACATGCCGCCTGGAAAATGGGCCATGGGACGTGTGATAGAGTTGCACCCGGGGAAGGATAATCGTGTTAGAATTGTATCATTGAAAACGCAAAATAATGTCATTAAAAGGCCTATTATCAAATTGACACCTTTACTCCCACCTGATCAAGAAATGCAAGAACTGTACAGCAATAGCACTAAAATAAAATCTCCGTGTCGAGAAAGGAACAAACGTTCAGGTCTAAAGGGAGGTAGTATTTTTAAAAACCTTTTTATAACTCTTTTTATGTTTATTTTATTTTTTATATCACCAAGTTTACAACTTATACAAGGATTTAATATAACTGAATTAAATAGCGATCAAAAAATATATTTTGATAAAATATCAAATTTACTTTATGTGAGAGACGAATGGAATCTCGTGATATATTATAATATGAGTACCTATTGGCAAGCTGTGCAGAATATACATAAATATATAGATAACATTCGAGAGCATAGTCGATACGATAATTCTCAATATGAGAGCGTAATGTTACAACTTGACCAGGAGCTGGATGAGATAGAGACTTATAACAATATATTATTGAAGGATCATTATAATACCCGGAGGCAGAAAAGAGGACTTATAAATGGAATTGGGAACATCGCTAACACTTTGTTTGGGGTACTAGATGACAGATTTGCGGAACAATATCAAAAAGACATACACCAAATTAAGCAGAACGAGAATCATCTACAAAACCTATTGCATAATCAAACTATCATTATGGAAGCTGAGTACAACATTTTAAAAAGACACGAAAATATGATGAAGAAGCAATTTACAGTTATAGAAAAACATATAAATAGCCTTACTGTCGAAATGAATCATATTCGCATTGATACTTCTAATGCTCTGTATCTGACGTCATCTGCTTTGACTGCTCACATTATCATGTCCAACATAAGACGCATCCAAGATACCCTCATAAATACAGTAACAGACATCTATCAAGGCCATATCAATTCTAACCTCTTACTACCGCAACAACTGGAAAAGCAAATTAATATCATATCAAGCAGATTGAAGGGAGATCTCGTCTTGCCCTTGGATTCGTCAAATATCATGCAATTATATAAGCTGTTAAAGGTTTCATCAAAAATAACTGACCAGTATCTTATCATAGAAATAAAAATACCCATCACGAGTAATGATATTTATGAGCTCGACAAGATAATTACTATACCCAAGAAGAGGGAGACACAATATTATTATATTATTCCAACTTTTCCCTACATTGCATTTAATGTAAACAAAGATTCAATTATATTTTTATCGGAGTTCGATCTTCAAAATTGCCTACATGCATCTCAAGACAAAATATTATGCTTGTTGAACAAGCCTATATATCATTCAAAAATAAAACAATCACTATGCGACATCAATTTAATTGACGGCAGCAAATTATCACCGTGCACAACAGAGGTATCGGCTTGCAAAGAGAAGTGGATCAAGTTACATGCTGATAACTCGTGGATGTTTACATGCTGTAAAGTGTGCGACGTACGCATCGTCTGCCCGGCTGGAGTGACGTCACAGGCGCTGAGCCATAACGGAATCATAAAACTAGGCCCAATGTGCACATTAAAAGGAAATGATTTTGAATTACACTCTCATAATAACTTTTTTAATACATTGCATATCAAACAGAACATCTTAGTCCCAGAGATTTCAGTGCTTAACAAAATCATTAACACCTCTTTGATTAACATCTCGCAACCGGCAGAGTCGCGAGACGACGAGTGGAGAGCAGTAAGGTCGCAAATATCAGAGTTGAAGGAGAGATCCAGTAGCGAGCTGAGCATACACGACGTTCATCACTATTCTCTCGGCTATATCATCGTTGGCCTACTAATGCTATCGGCGGGAGTGTTCGCGTGCTGGCGGCTGCGGCGCAGGCTGGTCGCCGGCGGCGCCGGCGCGGGCGCGGGTGCGCGGCCGGTACCTGGCCGCGACGCCGCCGCCGCCCGGGAGCTGGCGGTAGCGCATCAGACTGTGGCCTACAAGGGGGCCACAACCGATTGTGATAGTGTAGTGTCAGTGAAAGCGTCCCATTTAGAAAGTGCTCCTAGTGTATTAAGTGTAGATAAAGCTACATCCCCGATTGCGAATCGATCTATCAAATTTGACATTCCTTAGAAATATATTTCTTAGTGACTACTCTGTGTAGTGATATCATTGAACAATAGACCATGTAGATTAATACATATTTTTAATTTGTTTGTTATTAATATCTGAAATTGTTTATCACCTTGTATCATAAGCATCAATCATTGTTTTCTTCGCTATCCTATGTTGTATACTCTGTCTATATCATCATCATGTAGTTTAATAATAATATCTTCCTTCGTCCTCTTCTCGGAGGCGCAGGATGTACGAGTGTGCGTTTACCGCATCGTGCATAATTATTGTCTTCGCAGTAAGTCACGTTTAGCAGAGTTGCAATTTTGTTAGCGTCATTAAATCAGTGCAATTACAACACTCGAACTGAACGGTTTTATCATTCTCTTCCCGTTCACCTTATCATTCCCTAAAGTGTGAGGGCGCAACCCTTACAACTGCAAAAATAATTTTATTATTAAGGAATTTGCGTTAGCCACAAAAGAGTTTACGCAAGTCTTTTTAATAAAACCTCCATATTCGTATCTAAAATTATCTGCCGAAGAAAAAAGAGCAGTCAATTGGATTGAACGCAACAGAGGAATATACTGGAGTCAAGGCAATATAGATTTCAGAGAATTTAAGAGATTAATTATTCCAATTTTAAAGGACCAAACCATAATAATGAAAGGTGTTGAAAAGCAAAAATGGATTAAAGATTTGTGTTCTGACTGCTTTTTGATAAATGTTGAAGGCAAAGGTTGTCCTAATTTTGCAACATTGCGCAATAGTTATGCTAAAGGTGGAGCTAACTTCAATTGTATAACTCATAAAAAAGAGTGCGCTCTAAGGAATGTTTTATTCATAAAAAAGTGGTACTTAAGCACATGTAATTTATGACTTCAGTAAATTGTACTTGAATGAAAATTTGTATTTAAAGTATTGTTCTAGTTTAGCTATGATGATATTTGTTACTTGCTTTATAATAAAAAAATATTTTTAACAAAAATTTCTGCGTTTTATTAATGAAAACAAATATGGTGATTCAATATACTCGCATAACTCTTTATTTATCAAAAATTACAATTTAATGGTATGAATAATTTAATCCTGTATAATGTATATTGGGCAATCTCAAACTGTTTTCATCAAATCACCGTAAACGAACGCAGTGAGATTTGCGGAGCGTAGCGGAGCTAGAGCGCAGCGAAGCGTAGCTCAAATCTCACTCCGTTCGTTTGCGGTGTTTTGATGAAAACTGTTTTAGAATGCCCAATATACACCTACTCGTATTTCTAAAATGCCTTTGTGTCAGTAGTAAGTACTATTGACTTGTACCATTGATGGTACAAGAGATACAACTTTGTATCTTTAGTACCATTAAAGAACATTATTGATATTCCGCGTCATTATAACCAATAATGATGGGACTAGGGATAAAAAATTGTATCCTTAGTACCATTATGTTATAGCCAGTAAGTATGGAATTATTTCCCGTCATTTGATAACCATAAGTCAGGCCTAGCCTTGTGCGGATGTTATAGTGATGTCTATTTGTATTTCGGCTATATTTTGGTAAATAAATATTTATTATTATTTATTATTATAAAAAAAATTAAACACATTCTCTGTAAATTATTGTAACTAATATCGATTACAATAATTTACAGAAAATGTCTTTATGTATGTTTGTATGTAGGTATGTTCGGTTCAAATCTTGCGAGTTAAATTTGACCCACTGCCAGTGTCTGATTGAGTTTAAATTTGAAATGCTTTGCAATTGGACTCTACTTAACATCATGTTGAAAAGCCATTTGGTCGGGTAATCTTAGGATAGATGAGGTAGAATAGTCATTTGCTAGACCCACTAATAAAAAAATCCTCATTCAGGTAATCGTTGGATAGGGAAACACTAAACGGTTACTAAATAAGAAGAAGGAAGGTCGCTAGAGGGTTTGTTTGTGCAAAGGGGAAGGGTACGAAATATGAATATAGAGTTTTTGTGTAATAAGGAAGGGAATCAAATGACAGCGTAGCAGTTAAGGGTTGGATTGTATGAAGCTCTGTAATCTTAAAACTAATATATTTAATTGCCAGAATATGATAAGTGTGATGTGACATGATTGATGGTTTCCCTAAATATATTATCGAGTTATTGACGTGTAAAATAATGGTATTTATAATGTCATACTTTTTGAGCGAAATTCAGATAATTATTTATAAATGTCATATTCTTTCATTTAGATAGATATTGATTGTGTAGTACATTCAACAATATGTCTTTCATTCTCACAGGTTGGCTGAAAGAAATCTTTATGAGAGAAAAGTCCATCTTTGTGTACATTATCGGTTAAAATTTTCTAGTGTAAGTTACTATGCGCAATAAAGTGTATTATATACATTGTATATTTCAAAAAATAAATAGGTAAGTTTTAATTCAGGTAAATGAATTTAAATTTATAGTCAGAGAAATTTAGATTCATAGCCAGACGGAATGAGAAGAAGGGGACGAGTAAATATGTAATAAGTTTTAATTCGTGTTTAATAAATACACACTTTACTACAACGCCAATAAACGATGCCAACTTGTGACATAAGATGTCTAGTCACAGTTCCAGAAAATGCCACAGAGATTGTATCTAGTTAAGATCAAATTCCAAGGTTGACGCAGAAGAAGTCGAACAGAAACTAGTTGTGATAAATATTCGTATAAGGAAATAAGGCCACACACTTTCCGTATCCAGATATGAGATTGTAAATACTTTTACTAAAGTAAAGTAAATAATTATGTGTAAAGTAAATACCTACTAATAAATAACTTTTCGATTCACGGCGGTCTGATTTGTATTAATAATAATTAAATGATACTAATTCGGTACATAAAAGATACGAAATGCATTAATAAATAAAAAAAGTAACAGACTTTAGCGCGCTAATTACAAGTTGGAGATAAAAATTGGATACACTTCAAACAGCGCAGTAGCAGCCAACAATGCGACTTCTGATTCGCCGGAGCGGAGCGGAGCGGAAAAGCGAAACTTTAATTCGTCCAGGAACATCATTAAACTAGAACAATTAGATTCATGCACAGAACAAGTTGTACAGGAAACAAATATACGAAGGACTCGTTTGTAGTCTGCAAACAAAGCCCATTTGGAGTGGGTAGTTAGGCTACGGGCAGACTGGCTGTGTTTCGAGAACAGCTGAAGATAAATTTTCGTCTGCACTGGAATAGTATTGGGAAAAATTACTAAGGTTTTTTGTATTTCGTCTGCGTCCCTCTCATCATCTCTTACTCATTAAAATTAGGCTATAAAGTACCTTATGTTATTCCCAAGGGCTTAAGCTATCTCTATACCAAATATAATTGAAATTAGTTCAGTGGTTTAGGCGTGAAAGCGTAACAAACAAACAAACTCCTTTTACACAAAGTGAGTTTGTTTGTTTGTATGATTGTATTATACAACTAAATTGGCAAACAAACAGCCTGCCTACCTTATGGTAAGTGGACACAGTCGCCTATAGTACATGTTGTTAATGTAGAATTTGCAAATCTACAACTCTTTTTTCGTGGGGAAATGCGTGACGCATACCTCGCGCTTAGGGAAACACGAGAATATGTCGCATTCTCCACTGCCATTGGAAGTCTGGAGCGTCGGTGGCGCTGTGGCACTTGCCTTTCAATTGGGAGGTCCGGGTTCGAGACCGCCATGTACCAATGTGTTTTTCGTTTTCGAATTTCATATTTGTCTGACGCTCCTACGGTGGAGGAAAATATCGTGAGGCAACCTGCACACATCTGTGAAGAAAATCAATAAATATCCTAACGTAGAGTAGGCTTGATCCCTTGTCGAATCGTAAAGAGATTCCTCCGCCCAAAAAAAGGGTAGGCTGGAGCCCCTCAGTGAAGACGTATATGAAGTATTATGATGATGATGATGATGAATTTGAAACCAAGGCTGAGAACTTCTTTGTAGTTAGAAAAAAATATAATGCAATATTTCGATATTGCATGCATTATACTAACGTGGTATCTACAATATTACAATAATGTCTCTATGTGTGTTACGACCCTAACATTGTCACGGGCGGCTGCGACCTTTGGGCTAACGACGCGTCGCCAGCAGTGATTATTGTTCGTTACAAAGGACTCTACAATACTCTACGTCATAAATGCTTCAACTACTCGTAGCTCAATCTATGTTTTGCACTTCCGAATAATATTAAGCTTACGAGATGAAAATTAATTATTTGTAGTGAATTAGTTTTAAACAGTTGATCTTTTCGGAGGCGTATTACAAGTTTTACTTAAATAAAATATTTGCATTTCTTATAATGCAAAAAAAAATACAAAATTGTTTTACTTTTCTAGGTAGATTACGTTTCTTTTCGAAGGGAAAAAAATGTGACACTCAAATCTTTTATACTGTACAACTGGCAGTCGAATTTTATCTCCTGCACTACTCCCACTGCGGCCAAAATAGCTTTAACCGCCATGAGATCGGTCTTGTGAGCCTGCTTGACCGGCAGTGGGAAAATCCTCTCCTGGGCACTTTGCACGGCGTGCCCAACCCTTTACCTTCCCCTTTTCGACCGTTGCTGTAGGTCTGCTGGTAACGATCATCCCGTACATTTTATTTTTGACATTATATATTTTTATGGCTAGGTTAGGGTTATGAATTTTCAATAACGCAATACTGGCTATGTATATTCACTGAATGAAAAACGTTTACACATTTAATATATTAAAACAAAAGCAAGCTTAAAACTGTTGTAAAAGTATACTTTAGTATACTTTATTTTAAAAGAATTGTTAGTTAAAGGCTTAAGCGTGTTCCAGTATTGATTGACATAGTGAACGCACATGCAGTAGTTATGGGGTTTTGCCATTTTTCTGGTTCTAAGCAACATAACTTTTTAGGCCTCCGTACCGCAATAGGATTGAACCTGTTCAGGAAATAAATATGAAGATGAAAAACTGTAGAGAATCATTATTCTGAATTCCTTCGCTTTGCATTTTTATGATTAATTTCACTTTTTAATATTATAAATTTTACATTTTATATTATTTTATTTGAACAGCTATCAATATGTTTTTTAAATATTTAAAAAAAATTAAACACATATTGTTAAATGTATAAACAAAACGCAAACGTCACCATTGACATTACATAAATTAATTTGTTAATCACTTTTAAAAATACAGACTAAAGACACATCATAAATATCATTTTTATCCATCTATCAAGACTCCTTTTCTCAGTAACGCATGGAGATATGCAGATGACAATAATATCAATAGGCAGATCTGCAATCCCTTGATTTATTAACTTCTGAGTCAACGCGGACAATAGCTACGGCCGTTTATGCAATATATTTCAACATTCGAATGGGAATCAAAACGGGTAATTCCCGTTGACTTTAAATCGTGAAATTTGGGAAGAAAAAATATCTTATAGTAAAATTAAGGTAAAATGCAATGAATTTGTTGTAACATTGTTTTATTTTATTGTTATAATTATAATGCCCTTGATGCACAGATCTGATTCGCACTTACGAGATTTATACTGAAGAACATATCATAGCGCACCTTTTTTTTTTCTTTTTATTTACTGTGGACCTATTAAATGACTCCATCTCACCTGGTAAGTGGAGGTGCAGTCCAAATGCGAAGTTATATGTAGTATAAAAATATAAAAAATATTTGACGTTAGCCTACAGTCGTGAGTACACTATGCCCAGCAGCGGTGAGCAGGAGTGAGCCATTTCCGAGTGTACGCTACTCGCAGATTTATGGCGAATGCACACGACCGACTTTTTGTCGGTCCGATTTTTCCACCGGCTCTTATGACCGACTCAACGCACGCGTCTGTCACTTTATCGGTGACTATCGAGAGAAGTGCACGGATTTAATGGATTTGACAGGCGTTTGGTACATCCATCACCGAGCAGTGGCACGTCCTTTATTTTTAAGTAAGTTCAAGCGGCCAACTGTTCTGCCGCGCTTACGAAGAACGCATTATGTACCATTATCGCCGAACTTTCCCATAGAGACCTTTTCAGTTTTTATAAACGCATTAACTTGGATATCAATTAATTTTTATCTAACAAAAACGCATTATATCATCTACAGTTAGTGCAGACTATAAAAGGTACTTAATGAGTTTTTCGTAAGCGCGGCAGTGTTGGTCGGTGAGCAGGCAGTGTGTGTTAACGTACCCACGTACGAACGTTCAATATTTCATCGATAATCGGGTCAGCCGGGATTCCGAGTTTTTTGCCGGTTTTTTTGTACTTTGTGTGCATTGCAACGTCGAACTCCATCGGTCTTATTTCAAAACCTGGTTTAAACCTGGTCTAAAGTTAGTCTTGGTATAAAAGTAGTGCGCTTTCACTTGTCTCAATATACATAGATAGAGACAGCGTCAACTTAGTCCTGGTTTAAACCAGGACTAACTTTAGTCCATGTTTTGTAATAAGGCGGCATATGTTCAGTTTCCACCGTCAAAGAATCGATCAACGATAGTCGGTCGTGTGCGTTCGCAGTTAGTGGCCGGTGCGTTTCCACTGTCACCGCGCCATCGCCGCGCGCAATAACAATTTGATACGTCCCGACCCCATCGTTCTGTTTTATCTCCGCGCGTCGGAATAGCCGATTGGGGAGATTTAATCACTTGTCAAATAAAGGGGTAGATGTGAAACGATTAGAAGTCGTTTTAATGTAGGCGTATGCGTCGAATACGATGCTTTTTTTAATTATGTTATCATGTCATCAATTAAAATATATTGGTGTTTATTTATGAATTTTGTAGTTGCTGAATATTTTTTTTATATATATTTATTATGAAAATAACATTTAAAACCTTTTCTTTTGTGAAGTACACCTGTAGGCCAAGCACGAATATTTGTAAGATTCGTAACGTTAACGTATCGAGTTCACGATACGATGGCGCTAGTACATAGCACGAAGTACCTTCGTAATCGTAAAATTTCGTACGTTTTCGATAGCAAGCCGAATTAGACGATACTTCATCAAAAACTTGTACGTGCTCGCAATCTTCATACAAATTTACAACGTTTACGCTTACGTTGTGCTACGAAACTTTACACAATAGGTTCGTGCTTCCAAATTTAGTTCCAAGTACGCCCTGTAGGGGCGCTGTACAATTGTCATACAAATATTTCACGATGACGATACGAATGCTTTGACGCAAACGGTTTATTCCATCTAGTCCTAACAGTAGTTCGACTATCGAACTATTTGAACAAAATTATTCCAAATTGTTATACTGGCTATTCAAACTTTTTGGCCACGCTAGTTTTTGATACAAATAGTACAGTAAAGCGTAAAAGTAAAATCAAAGAAATTTGTCCAGACGAACGTGCTAGCCCTACTGATGCCTACAAATCAGGTGCGTACCTTTCAAATGAAAAGATTAGATCGTATGGAATTGATTTAGTGGTACCTAATGAAGAAAACAAATCATGGAGTGTGAATTAAATTTAGCATAGAGATTATATTTCTTGCTAACGCTAACAAGGTTGTGTTAATCAGTAAAAATTATTTCAGTACTTTTTATTACCAACAACGACAGATAAATGAAAATATACTGGCGTCATTTACTCATTTTTAAGGAAATAAAATTAAAAAAATATATTATCAAATTTAATTCAAAACAATACGAGACAGTAAGTTCGGGGTAACAAAAAAAGTATATAAATGAAATGAGCATGATCATTTTCGGAAAGCAAATTAAAAGAAAATAACCCATCTATTCAATGCACGAGATCTAAGTGCCCCAAGCTAAGCCGGTTACCGACATGTTGAAGCCTTACTTCGATTCTGGTAGGAGCTCGATCATAAATTGTTTGGATGAAAGTGCGCTGCAATATGGCTTAGCTCCTCGTGAATTTATTGTGGCTATTGTCACGAAGTTCCTCTTAATTCCAATTCCTCCGAAGTATGGGAACATTAAATAATTGCGCGATGCGGGGAGACTGTGGATTTATGCCCGGGCCCCGTTACAAATCTTCGGTAAGCCACACCGGTACAGTTCACCGTGTACAGAATTCAAGGGATTTATGTTTATTAAACGATGGAGTTGCGTGGAACTGGATGCAATATTAGCAGTATCGACAAACATTTACGATGTGGCGTTATGTAGAGAGAGATTACGTATGCAAGCTGTTGACTAACGTTAGGCAATTTTTTTATGAGTAATAATTTGAAAAAATTATGAACATGAATCAAATGTTATGTAGAACTCCATAATATGTTTCATTTTCCACCGTCAAAAAATTGGTCACCGATAGTCGGTCGTGTGCGTTCGCACTTAATAATGTTTGGAGGGACCTACCAAACATACACAAAAAATTTAAAAATTAATTTAAGTTCGATAACAAACACTGTGACACGAGATTTATTTATATATGTTAGAAGATAAATATTGTCGTAACCCACGGTGCGCGAGTTCAGCTCGCACTTGGCCGGCATTTCTCAAAATCTCTTCATTTTTGAGCGTCCTTTCAGCGGCATTTTCATTTTTGTAATAAGCTTCCACGTTATTTGTCAAAAATGCCAAATAAATTTGTATTGCATGAATTACTCTAGCCGTTGATTTGTGTCCGAGGCTCTTAATCGTTAATCCAAATACAAATTTTAATTAATTTTACTTTCAACAACAAGCTATACTTAATTAATAAAATTTCTATTCCCGGAACAGAAAATTCTTTCTGACTGAGCTCATTCATACCTTTTGTAGCTAATGATTCAATAATTTTACACAGTACGTAAAAAGAACAAATAGATAAAAAAATATTTTCATAAAAGCATAACACAAGAATTCACAAAATATATCTTCCCGAACTTTCCCCGGAGAGAATAACAAAATCGTTTAAAAACAAAGCAGCGACATTATTGCTACTAACGTCTAAAACATGACACGACGAAAATAAAAAGACGGTAACTTCAAAACAAAGAGCAAAGACAACGGAAACAGGAGAAAAAATGCGACACAAATAATTGAAGGCGCTGTTAAACTTCGCGCGCTCCGCAGAAGTGAGAAAGTTTTGACTTATTGGCCCTTCGCAATAAAGAACGCCTTTAGGTCCGCCGCAGACGTGAGACGACGCTACGGTGAGAAAATAAACAGCAATACAGTAGTGTATTAAAGAACAATAATTGACAATAAAATAATAACAACAGTCCTCTAGTCAGAGTCATGAGCAACTGTAGTTATCAGTGTCCCTATTGATGGGAGAAGACGCATTGAAAACTGGCCGACTAAAACAGTTGGTAGAGAGTCAAGAAGTAGGCGCGACATATTGCATTCGCAGGTTCCGCGTATCTTCTATGACTCGGTCATAATCCTACGCAAATCTAATCCTAACCTAACCACCCACACAGGAGACATTAAAGTGCTCCAAGTGTCTGCGAAAATATAAAATGTACTATCTGTTCCCTTAAGCAGCTTGCGCAGAATCAACAGTACGACGTGCCTACCGTAGCATGAAATAATTCCACAGGTATTACCTTGTATCACCCATCAGAGCTTACGGTGACGTACCTTAGCTGACGTAACGCCACCGAGCTCCTCAAACTAGAAAAAAGAATTCAAATAGTAAAAGCATATAAAAATGTACTTAATTTATCCAGATCACGATTCTATCTGAAATCCTGGTACGAATCATGCGTGGGGCCTTACCATGATCGCTTATAGCAACGTTAAAACAATATAGAAATAGAGACACCGCTCTTGCTGCGTATAGCGCCATCTCGCTCTCAATGCGGTTTTAATATTGTTCAGAGCGATGATGATTAGAGGGCTGAGTCCTTATGTTTTTGAGACTTGTGATTCCGAGTCTACACGCTTAGCAATTACCACAGGTTCAAACTAACACAAGCACTTGGCAAACTGTAAAGACCCATCCACACGCTTGCATCGCAAGTGCAATAGTGTGCTTTAGAGAGGCAAACGTGGCGGACATCCATCTTGTATCGACTTTAAAGTTGCGCTTTACCTATTTGGTCATCAATAAGAAAAATTTTAAGTTCCTTTACTGGCTTAAATAGCGAAGGGCAACTAAACGCATTAGCTACCTTTTTGAATCCATATGATTCCTAACCACCACAGTACATCAACAGAATCGATTGCACACAAACTCATGGAGACGTGATGCAAGCGCTGGTGGTGAATTCCCTTTCGACCTTCTTTCGACCAATACTCGTTCGGATCGGCTGCAAGCGATTGCAAACCTACGAAAATCATATCGAACACTTTACGCTCTCACAACAACACTCTACCTTTGTATTTGTGAGGGTTTGATGAGGCTTAGGAAGCATGTGAATCCGGCCGCCATCTTAAGGTAAATGAAGCATTATCTTCTTTTACCTTAAGAGGAAATCCTACAGTCTGTTTTTCCATACAGACGTAGCCCCTGTTTCCTTCCTGGATAATGGCACTAGTTGCTCTATTTTCTTTTTCCAATAAAATCAATGGCCACTATAAGCATGTTCCTATGTTTTCCTTTTTTCAATTAAGTTAATTATTAAAAGAGATTTTAATTTTCTGCTGTATTCAAACGTCCAGCAAACAAATTAAAGAAGATTATATGAACAAATCAAAACATAGAAACACAGAAAAAGCCTTGCTTTTTAAAGCAAAAAGTAATTAAATCGGTCAATTTTTCTCAAAGAAAACAGGGGACTACGAAACGTATATTTTGTATACTTTTCATAGGTATTTTCGGTCCCTATGCATCACTTCGGGCCGCTTCCCCAGTCGGTGGAAAGTAGGCAGGCTCTGCCTGATAAGGAAGGAGAGCCGCCCCGCGGATTCCCCGACTGGGTATCGGCCGGTGGTGTTGCTTGATGAAGCCGGGAAGTTTTTCGAGAAGATTCTCGCTTCCCGCATCATCGAGCACCTAGAGGACCGGGGGCCGGACTTGGCTAACAACCAGTTCGGCTTCCGCACCGGCCGGTCCACGATGGACGCAGTGGCCCTCCTCAAGGGGTGGACTGAGGGGGCCACAGCTCGTGGGGAGACTGTCGTTGCGGTGTCTCTTGACATCCGCAACGCCTTCAACAGCCTTCTCCATGAGTGCATAAAGGAGGCACTCCGTTTCCACCGGGTACCTCCGTACCTCCGCGCCCTCGTGGAGAGCTACCTTGAAGGCAGGTCAGTTCTCTACGAGGGGCCGGACGGTCGCGTCCATACGTGGGCAATGGCGGCAGGTGTACCCCAGGGATCCGTACTAGGTCCTCTACTGTGGAACCTGGGGTACAATTGGGTCCTGCGAGGCGGCCTCCTGCCACGAACGGAGGTCGTCTGCTTTGCCGACGATACGCTCGTCGCGGCAAGAGCCAAAACGGGGGAGGAGGCGGCCCACCTTGCGTCGGTCTGCACCTCTTTCGTAGTCCGACGACGTCCGTAGATCCGCCTCCTGGGCTTGGCCGTGGCCCTTGATAAAACGAGGGCCATGAGTTTCCACGCCCCCCGTCGGGGCTCCGAGTCCGAGTGGAGGGGGTCCGTATACCGGTCGAGGCGCACCTCAAGTACCTCGGCCTTGTTCTGGACCCCCGATGGAGTTTCGAGGAGCACTTCAAGCTCCTCACTCCACGGCTGTGTGCCGCCGCAGCCGCACTCGGACGGGTCCTCCCTAATGTAGGAGGGCCAGGATCGGCGTGCCGTCGACTGTATCACGGGGTGATACGATCGATGGCACTCTACGGAGCCCCGGTGTGGGCGGAGTGCCTCTCCCCCCGAACGGTGGCCCTCTTGCGACGTCCGCAGAGGGTCATAGCAACCCGGGCCGTGCGAGCTTATCGCACGGTCAGCCACGGCGCGGCCTGCGTTCTTGCGGGCCAAACGCCGTGAGATGTCGATGCACGCGTCCATGCGGAGGTGTATCGACATCGGGTTTCTGTCAGAGAACGGGGGGGACGATCCGCTCCTGAAGAAGTGGAGCGGGTTCGTACCCAGGCGCAGAGGGAGGCTCTGCGTCGATGGGGTGAGGCGCTCACCTTCCCAGCTGCCGGCCACCGGACGATAGAAGCGATACATCCGGTGTTGGAGGAGTGGGTAGGGCGCCGGCAGGGCAGTCTCTCGTTCCGCATGGTGCAGGTACTGACCGGACATGGTTGTTTTGGCCACTACCTGCACCGGGTCGCGCGTCGGGAGGAAACGCCGCAGTGTCATCACTGCGACGCTCCCGATGACACTGCCGAGCACACCCTGTTGGTGTGCCCGGCCTGGCGACGCCAGCGCAGCGAACTCATCGCTGCGCTGGGTGACGGAAACCTCTCGCTGACGAGCATGGTCGTGGCCATGCTCCGCGGCGAGGCGGAATGGGGGGCTGTCACCTCCTTCTGCGAGGACGTCATCTTGCAGAAGGAGGCCGCGGAGAGGGAGCGGGAGAATGATCCTCAAGCCGATCCCATCCGCCGCAGACGGACAGGCAGGCGAAGGCGGGCATTCGCACAAGCGATGCCCGCCTAATGACCCTGCCGTGGAGGCCTGCGTGCACGGTTGGCCCCGTGCACGTCGCCGTAAGGCCCTCCGTCTGGGGATTGCCCTAGTGTTCTCGGGCAATCCCCCCTTGGCGATAGCCCGACCAGTTAGGTCGGGCTAGCCCGGGCGCGTCGGTAGTGGTAGTCGCAGTGTGGACCCTACCACGCGCGCCCATAAGGGCAGGGAGAACACCGGGGGGTTTAGTGGGTAGGCCCGGCTCTCTGCCGGGAGAGCCCCACACACGCTCGTCGTCTAGCCAACGGCGAGTACGGTGCGGTCACGCATTCCCCTCGAAAAAAAAAAAAAAAAAGGTATTTTCGGTCCCAGCTGCAGTTGTCGCTATCGCACTCAGTTCAATTGTTCGGACACACAGCGTGACAGCAATACATTTTACAAATACCTATTTTTGAATTCTTTCGACCTTGGTGTTTCATCTTAAGATGTAAGTTCATGCCTTGCGATAATAGTTGCAGTTTGTATGAGATACGCGACTAACAACTTCGGCTAAGACGTACCATCTTAAAAAAAAATTAAATTCTTCTAGCAAGAATTATTTAGGAGTTTTAAAGGTATACTTACAATTTATAGTATCTAAACATATACGAGGACGTTTTAAAGCAACTTCAACACTTGGCTTATGTTTGTCCGCCAGTGTACGCCGGGCCGGCAGACGGCGCGCTATCTCAAAAGACTCAACACCCCATCTCGCAAGTTAAAACGACGCAATCCCCGAGTTGATCTGAATTTTAACACAACTAACCTCCGCCCGTGGAAGTTTATATTTGCATTTTTTTACTTCAAATAAACTTGGTGTGAATGCTTGCTGATTTCATTTTGAGTTGCTGCAGTTCTGCTATCATAATTACTGTTTTTTTATGAACATTTGGTGATATGAATGTCAATTGAGTGGTCAAAATGGTTAGCGGGCTAAGTGTGACGGCTTACGGTGTAATAAATCCACAAATAAGTTTTTGGGGGTGTTTTTTGTGTGTGAATAAGAACAACGAACAAGTTCACACTTAGTTACGTTTGCTATTATTTTAGTTTTATGTTAATTATTTATTCTTTGCAATACTTTTTAGGGTACCGTCATCATCACAGCTCATATACTTACGTCCCCACCGAGGGGTTCGAGCCTACCCTATGTTAGGGTGATTAGGCCTTAGTCAACCACGCTGCGCTGGCCCAGTGCGGATTGGTCGACTTCACACACACCTTTGAATTTCTTCGCAGATGTATGCAGGTTGCCTCACGATGTTTTCCTTCACCGTAGGAGCGTCAGACAAATGTACATATGAAATTCGAAACGAAAAACACAGTGGTACATGGCGGTCTCGAACCCGGATCTCCCGATTGGAAGGCAAGTGCCGAGTCCACAGCGCCACCGACGGATACCGTAGGCTCCCTTAAAGTTTCGCCATGTCCGTCTGTCTCTCTGTCCGCGGGACTCACTTAATTCAGGGACTCTTATTACTAGAAAGCTGTCATTTGGCATGGGTATATGAATATGAATGAAACACCACGATAAAGTTGTAAAATAAAATTTTGAAATAGAGTTTTAAGGGTACCTCCCCTACATATTTTAATGTTAAAGCCATAAGATAAAAAGAAAACAATAAGTTATGTAGACTAATTTATAATACATTTCAACTGGAAGAGGTAGCGAACGGTCCTAAAGTTCTCTTCAATGATTTTTAATTTTGTTTTATAGAAATCATTAAGTATGTTGAATGTAACAAAGGCTAGTAAAACTAAAAGGTATACAGAAACATAAGTCTCAGTATATGATTATGTTTTCGCATCATTTGAAGTGAATTCAAAGTGTATTCAACTCGTATTTTAGACTGCAGTCCCGAAACTGATTGATTGCAAGTAAATACTATTTAGAGCTTGTGTTGATTGTAACCTGTCTGTGTACATGTCTCTGTGTCGTATAAACAAATAAATAGATAAATCTTTTGCATATCGATCTTAAGGTAATCAAGTCACGAGGACTATAATTAGAATTGAAAGTAAACAAAGCGTTGAAATCCGAAGATGGCAAAGATTCACGGCTCAGCGATAGGAGTTCCTCAAATAGCAGCGTGCACACACTTCAAAGGCTCTCATAATAATCAGAACTGATGGAATATAAATCCAATTTGGAGTATATAAGTGCCTCAAGTGGTTAGAACATTCAATTTTCTGGGGGACCATCTATTAGAAACCACGTAACTCCAAGTTTAAACGGAAAATTAACAACTTTAGCTTCATTAACGTAGTCTTTTGTGAAGTTCAGCCTTTCTCTGAAATTTTCGGGGTAGCGGCCGTCGCTATTCAATTGTTTACCGATAAATCCTTAGGAATCTGAAGGAACTTATCCGTCCCGTACAAAGTTATTTGGCAATGATGAAGCGATTGGTATTTTGATCGGGTGTTTCAATTAAAGGGCTTATGAATAATTCTCGTCGAATACCGCAAAAGTGACAAGATAGCTTGATTTGAAACATTTCCAGCAGAAACAACAGCTCTTCACATGCAGAATTTAAAATTCGTTTTGATTTACACAACGACCACACAGTGACTTGATAATATTGACATTATTTTAGCCTCGTTAATCTAGTTCAAGTTACTGGAGCCTTTGAGGCAAAGGGTTCCACGGCCGTGGATTGACAAACATAATTATGGACTCCTACGGTTAATGGAGGGGAGGAAATTGAATTTAAGATGCTATTAAGAACATCAAAAATAGAACTGCGTTGCTAAGCTGCTAAGTGGGGTACATTAAGTTAATGATTATTGTAGAGCATAGAGCGTTTTGTTTTCAAAGACTAATCGGAAGTCTAAAGGTTTTATTTATCTCCTCAAGTTTAGAACTCTCAAAGTACCTACAAATTAAAATACCTTAAATAGAAACGGTTTCCGATTACTTTCGGGAGTGATTTATAGTTTTATTCAAATACTGGAGTGGAGTGTGAAAACAAGTCCAATATTGAATCAAAGTCGGATTGAAAGCAAAAAGGATTAGTTTTCAAATCCGGAGCGAGGGTTAGAAAAAGTTAACTTGGCGGCGCTCGGGTTCATATGGGGAAAGTTAGTGGAACAGTTTAGTGAATGCGCCGATCTCCGCGAAGTGGAAATAACAAAAAAAGTTTTGACTTATCATCGCTGTGGCGCTGCACGTCAACATGGCGGATGTTTTTGGGCCACACTCCGCTTCGACGCTCTTAAAGTTTCCGCAATTTGTGACAGTAACTGTTGAGATGTCACGCTCTATAACATTCATGATTTGCGACGAAAGCGAATGAATATATGGGGCATTTACGAATTACTTTATCCGGAACAGTTTGCGCGATTTATCATTTATCCTGGAACGCGTTTCCACTTTATTAGTACGTATGTGATATTATTTTCCTTTTTTCCCGTATCCTATTACTTGAATGTCAATAAATCAGTCACCGATGGTGCCTCTCAACAGTAATATACCCAGGAAGTTCAATTCAAACGTTCAGGGAAAATCATGTTACTCGTATTAGATAAAAAAGAACCATCAGCAAATGATACTAAACCAGGGAATTTTAATGCTAAACCCCATTCGATGCATTAAATTTTAAAGGAAAATTTTAAATTATTATAAAGTTGTTTCGCAAGCGTACAGTTGAATATCGCATTGTTTCAGAGTAGCTAATTTCTTGAAAGGAAGTTCATTGGTGAAGTTGTGTCGCCGGAACGTATCCAGTTCATTAGCAGGCGTGTGTATGTCTCAAACTTTTCCTTTGTAGATAAATACACCATTCGGCAATTATACGAGTATGTTGATTCAACTGTGTTCTAACACAAGAGCTATCGACTGTCGAGTAAATAATCTTGATGAGCACATTTCCAAATTACCTTGCTATCATACATCTAGAAGTAATAACTGAGTAATATCCTAAAAGATGGTAATTCAAATTCAATATAGTTAATTCAAATTGGATTATAACATAATTACTTTTGCACGTCAAAGAAACTACGTCAATGGTTTACAAGTATACGGCGGTAGACGTTGTACTGGAAAGAACCAACAAGAAAACCAACAAGGATTTCGATGAAACGGACAAACTGACGGACGGTTAGAAGATTGGGTATAACCTATCATCTAGTGCAGTGGTTCTTAATCATTTAGTGATCAGAGACGATTTCACAAGATATTTGTCTAGCCATGGATCACCAACTATTTGAACCAACACGCGTTAATGAAAATAGGATTGTTCTATCCCTACCACAGATGCCATTGCTATAAAAAAAATACTACCACCGTTTTATTTAAATGAATATTTTACTCTTATATTTAATAAAGGATATTATAAAAGGAGAAGTTCCCATCTATAGACGCACGCACAGCCGTAGCCGCTAATAAAATGATGAAACGTGAAATTTGGACAGTTGTTTTAATTCAAAATGGGGACGCACACAAAGAAGGAACTTTAGACCAGATTTTTTAATAGGACCGAAAGTCTTCATGTGGTCCAGAGGCTGAGATCTGGGAGAGACGAATACATAAGTATTACTCGTACCAAACAAATATTGCGCCACGCTAAAAACATTATGCAGTAAAAAGTAATAACCAGCAACACAATGGTCAAAGCATCACGCTTAATGACAGGCCGCATAGTTGATGACAGGTGCTGTCACCGCAGACCGAACGAGTCATTTGATTGGCTGAAAGTTGATCGCGCGGAACTGGTGCGAGCCAGCGGACCGCGGAACGTCATTACGCCTCGGGGAGCCATTCGAATCAGTTGCCTATGTAATTGGACCCGGGGGTCATTTTACAAGTTCTCAGAAGACGTCTGTTATCGGCTGTTGAATTGAGAATCGTCACATGGAAACACTTTGTAAAAGGTAGCCATGAAAAATTGATGAAATGGATTAAATCAAATTTAAAAAAAATAGGTAACTGTGTTTTTTGTGTGAATCGTTTTTTTCATGTTGGTTATAGGTTTCTTTGTTAGATTTGTATATGTAATTGAAAACGCGGGTTCGATTCCCACTTAATTCATTTTTAATTTATTCATCACTAGCTATGCCCGCGACTTCGTTTGCGTGTATGTCGGAAAATAACAACATGTCATACATCGTAGCGTGATGTTATATAGCCTATATATAGCCTTCCTCGATAAATGGACTATACAACACAAAAAGATTTTTTTAATTTGAATCAGCAGTTCCTGAGATTAGCGTGATCAACCAAACAAACAAACTCTTCAGCTTTATAATATTAGTACAGATGTTTAAAAAAATGTATAAATGTCGGTTGAAAATAATACAAATTTTATCAAGTATTTTGATGATTCACCTATACTATAAGTATCCTGTCCACACCACAATATTTCAATAAAATGCAACTAAGTGATACAATTTACATAAACGTGTTCGCTTTGAAATTAGTACAGAGCGCTTCTGTGATGGACGTTTCCGTGATAATATTTGTATTTTTTAAGCAAAACAAAAAAAATATGAGGGCGTGAATTTGCAAGCGGTCGTGTGAATTGTTGAAGCTATTATGGTAACAATGGTTACGTGACAGTTTTATATAGAACCGTTATTTGCTATTTCTGTGCACGTTTAACAAAATCCCATTTAATTGCATTAAATATTTTTATTATTATGATGAATGGCTTATAGATTATTTTTAAACATTCGTTAGAGTGTCGGTGGCGCTGTGGACTCGGCACTTGCCTTCAAATCGGGAGGTCCGGGGTTCCAGACCGCTATGTACCAATGTGTTTTTCGAATTTCATATGTACATTTGTCTGACGCTCCTACGGTGAAGGAAAACATCGTGAGGTAACCTGCATACATCTGCGAAGAAATTCAAAGGTGTATGTGAAGTCAATCAATCCGCACTGGGCCAGCGTGGTTTACTAAGGCCTAAACACTCCAACTTAGGATAGGCTCCAGCCCCTCGGCGGGGACGTATATGAGCTGTTATGACGATTCATACATTTAGTATAACATTGATTTAACTTACATAAAATGACAATTTAGCCACAGCATCTCGTGGCCGGGTCAGTCGTAATATTATAAAACTAGCTGTGCCCGCGACTTCGTCCGCGTGGAATAGTAACGGCAAGACCGATCTTGATAAAAAGTAGCCTCATTTATACCTTATATAATTAGCTATCTATTAGTGAAAGTCTCGTCAAAATTGGTCTATTTTTTTTTAACTAGGTTTTTGTTATTGGTATCCGATATACATTCATACCCATTTAGTAAAAACTTGTTATTGACATTACAAACAGACACTTCAATTTTATTTATTTGTATAGATTACTAGCTGTGCCCGCGAATTTTGTTTCTCTTTAATAAAGCTCAACACTCAAAAATTTCTGGAGGGCCACCATTATCACCTAGGGGTTTAAAAAATAGCCTACGACCTATTATCAGGCCCACCAAATTTACACAAAAAACGAGACGAGAACTTTTATACTATACTAGTTTTTACCCTCGACTTCGTCCACGTGGAAGTCCTTTTTTATTCCCTTTACGAATTCCTGTTGTAGTCGTAGATCCGGGACCACTAATTTATTTTTGCTCCTAGTATTCAAATACGTAACGTCACATCTCCTTTTTAAAGTTTTGTATATTTTGCGGATATACACGGTTATTTTTTTATCACCCTGGAAAATTTCAGGGATGCTTCAGGACACACCCATTATTATATAAAAAATAAAAAATATTTTTTTTTTATTCATATACAAAATACAAAAACAAACTAAACAAAAAACATTCTAATATCATGTCGTGAAGCGTCCCTTAAATTTTCCAGGGTGATAAAAAAATTACCGTGTATATAATAGTTTCATAAATATAGAGAGAATCGCTCAGATAATTTCATTACTTTGCCAATGCCTTCGACTGTTCTGACGCTTCGACACGTAGAATGATTAATGTCTCACACGTCGAATTATCGACCGCGGCCGAACTCGTGGGCAGAAGTTAGCAGAGTTATAAAGTTCCGAAGATTCATTGTGCCGGCACGAGCTAAGTTCTCATTCTGCGGCATTATCGTAAAGGCTCCGCCGTCGATGGCGAACTTGGAGCAATTAGGGAGTCGCGTCGGCTCACGTACGCACCCCGCGACACCTGGAAGTCTTAAAACCGATGCAGCCTGTAATTACTGGAGACGTGATTTCGACTCCAAGAAGCAATTAAACGCGTCAAGACGCTTTCGGGTTCAAGCCCCGCCATTTATTTAACATTCGGAGCGATGTCGGGGCGCACTGGTAAGGATCGAATGTTAGTTACATGTCTATTTTTTATTAAATACTAGCTCTGCCTGCGACTTCGTTCGCGTGGATGTCCGCATATAACAATATCGTGATGTTACAATATAGCCTAAAGCCTTCCTCGATAAATGGACTATCCAACACGAAAATAATTTTTCAATTCGAACCAGTAGTTTCTGAGATTAGCGCGTTCAAACAAACAAACAAACTCTTCAGCTTTATAATATTATAATTAATAATAATAGAATTGATTTATCTTGATTAGGAACACAGATAAATAAACAAGAAAATACAGACATAAATTCGCGTAATACAACAATATGATCACAGACAGCTTCTGGCGCTGTGGACTCGGCACTCCATCCTGCCTAGTACCAATGTGTTTTTCGAATTTCAAATGTACATTTGCCGACAGTCCCGGTGAAGGAAAACATCGTGAAGCAACCTGCATACTTCTGCGAAGAAATTCAAAGGTGTATGTTATGTCGACCAATGCGCACTGGGCCAGCGTGGTTGACTATAAGGACTAAAGACCCTAACGTAGGGTAGGCTCGAGCCCCTCGGTGGGGACGTATATGAGCTGTGATGATGGTCATAGACAGCTAGTTCGTTTGAAAGCAATTAAGAAACAAATATTATGTATCGGGTGATTTTTCCTAATAGCCTACGGGGTTAATTTGGACTTAACACTCTTATGGGGTCAACGCAAATGAAGTAAGTCCTTTCCGGACTTCCGAACGTTTGTTGGCGGTCGCCTAAGTTGATGTTTTGCAGGCTAGATGACTAAAAATTTTTTTTGCTTTAATAGAAGCTCATTCATATAATAAACTAAAAGATAAAATCGGTTTTCGAATAACTAAAAAAACAACCAAGATATAAGGTATTAAAGATTTTTCTCCATCTCTTTCTAGCAAAACGGCAATTTACATGGAGTTTATAATAATATGGCCGTACTAAACAGTGACGTCACGGTTCATGTCGGATCTCTCTGTCTAATCGCTTCCAAATTAACAACTTAAAATGCTTGTATCTAATGTATTTCTAAGCCGATTTTAATTCTAATTTCACAGGATTGTATCTTTTTCTACGGTATTTTAATATTTTATGACGAGACATTAAAATTCAGTCATCATCCCTAGCTTCGAAGATCCTTGGAAATTGCTACGTCTAGTCGTTGGCATCTCGCAGCTAATACGATGAAAGATGACCAATAAAATTAATCAAATAAACCCCCTTTACTGTATGTGAGGTTTGTTTAATTATTAATGAGTAGGTATATAGCAAAATTTCCGACAAAGATGTCAAAAATTACTCCCTCAAGCGCATGCGACAGAGGAATATCATGTGATTATTCTTTGTCGTCAGTAATTGATACATCGCCAGTATTGACTTCAGTAATTGGTACTAACTACAATTAATGTAGTTAGTACCAATGAGTAGGTGTAGCACAACTTCCGAATAAGGCGTCAGTCGGAAGTTGTGCTACACCTTCTTTTTAATAATAAGTAATTGACTTCCGAAAAATAACGCCTGACGGTTTTATTTATGAGGCTTGTTTAACAATTCTGTTCTTCGAACCTTTTGTTATATAATAGGTCGCTGGTTCAAATCCGGCTCGAAGGACCGTGTTACTTTTAGTGTGGACTTTATTTTTCTCTGGGGTCTGGTGGCATCGATTTAAAAAAAAACAAAGCACTCGCTTGAAAGCGTGTATTCAGTTCCACGAGGCACGGACGAAGAGAACCAATAAAAGTTGCCACACGGCAAAAATGGTTTGAAAATAAAAAAGCACAAAATCTAAAATTAATGTTGCTAGCTGCAACAAACTCGAAGCATCTTCTTGACAATTTAAAATAGATATAATTGAAGAATGAACATGGATCCCCAGGCTCCTATCTCGATGCGTTGCGTTCACACGAAAGCTTTTCCAGTAATTTCGTTAGCTTGTTCTGAAACCGCTAACTCGGCGGAACTGGAAAATGCAGTAATTGGAACACGTCATTGAAAACTCCTTGAAACACGTGCGCTGGAGTAACCAAGTTCCACCTAACGAACGCGCTTTTTATTGGCGCCGAGTGCAATGCTAACCGAACAATTCCCGAATGCTAGAAGAAACTTTATATACTAATTCTTAGTTTTACAACGGATTTTATGGCGATACTAACATAGATTTTTCTGTGCGGAAAAGACTAAGAATACATATCTTTGTTCTCCTTCTCCCGTGGATGTAGTAAGATACGACTAGGGGACTTTACTGTAGTCACGCTTTTGCACAGAGATGGAAATTTTGGAACCAAGAGGCTGATTCACATTGATTGGAAAAAAGTTCGAATTGGAATGTCGAGCTCCGCCATTGTTTGAAGGAACGTCGCTTGACTTGTCTCGAGTAAAAGTTGTTGTCTTTCTATGAAATAATTGTTTATTGTTCAAGTACATTTTATATAATATATATATATATACATTTCTGAGGTACAATATACTTAACGAAAGCTTGAAGGGCTTATATGCTAAGCATGAGTTCAGATCCTCAAGTTACATTTTTTCTTAATGTTTCATCACAATTTGATTTAAGTATTAAGAGTTAAACATAGAATATTATTCTAATGTGTCAAGCATGTGTTTTTTAATTGCGTCTATTGTTTTAAAATTCTTTACATATCTCATCTGTAGCTGTGTAGGCAGGCTATTAATTATCTTTGGCAATGTATATTTATAATTTCGCCTTCCACAAAAGTTATTATATTTAGGTAGTACATCAAATTGGCATCCTTATGGCAATTATTTATTTTAGATAAATAAATCTCCAACAAAATAAATTTAATTTAAGCAAAATATATTTTTCAGTTCATATTTAGACAAAAAAAACGATAAGTTATAATCTTCAATAAATATAATTTAAATAGCAAAACTTCTAATGGGATAATCAAAAAGAAATTAAAGCCACAAATAATTTCAATTGATCTCGACTACTCGAGACGATACAAGACTTCCCATAAAAAATGGCGGATAGCGACAAGTTCGTCCTGTAACTTATTCTGATTGCCTGAATTGTGATTGCCGCTTGAAAAAATAGGTGAATTCAAACTTTCACGAACTTAACAGATGTTGCTGGGGGTCAAAGAAAATCTCTTAAATTCCGCTCCCATATGGCCTTAATTACCATCACAATCATAATTCAGTCGAAGGCAGAAACACGATCTACTCCAGTTAAGGCGAGTCAAAGAAACAGCAGCTATATAGCCCTCTAGCAGCCATTGTACAACAACAATTTGTTCTACAGTTATCCCGACAAAGTTTCCGCTTCCTCTGAATTAACAAATAGACACCCGTCCTCCTTTGTACCGTTATGACTGCCGCTAGTTGTGCGGAAGTCTTCAAACTGTCGTTTTGAAGAATGTACCGTTGTCTTGTCAGCATCGAGCTGTGAGGTGAACACAAATACTTAGTTAACTTACTAAGCTCACTACCAATTTTCTTGCATTTATAATAAATCCTTTATTTTAACTGAATCAACTGCAAATCTTATTTTTAACCGACTTCGAAAAAAGGAGGTTACTCAATTCGACCGTTCGTATACACTGAAAAAAAACTAAAGTTATATGAATCAATATTCGTATTTAATCTGACAAAGATCTTGTTTCCATTTGAGCTTACTAATCTACCAGTTTGCTTCGACTCAATTATTTTGTCAGCGTCTATCATCTGCCTTATTTAATGTAAGCACTATTGTGTCTCACAATAACTATAATCATTGTTTAACCCGATTAAGTATCATGATAATATTAAGTTTCTAATCTTGATTACTGTAAATAAGTTGGTATGTCAAACTAGCCATGTGTCTTGTTTGATCCAAACAAAAAGGTATGTAGTAGTAGCTATGAGTCTTGATCAATAAAAAGAAGTAGGTACACTGCACTAGCCATGTATCTTGGTAGATCCAAACAAAAAAGTATGTCGCTATAGTTTTGCGTCTTGATTATTTGAAATAAGTAGGTATGCTGCACAAGCCATGTATTTTGGTTGATCCAAAAAAGAATGTATGTCTCAGTAACTATGCGTCTTGATTAGTTTAAACAAGTAGGTATGCTGCTCTAGCCATGCATTTTGGTTAATCGCAACAAGAAGGTAAGTCTCAGTAACGATGCGTCTTGATTAGTTTAAACAAGTAGGTTTGCTGCACTAGCCATGCATTTTGGTTGATCCAAACAAGAAGGTAAGTCTCAGTAGCTATACGTATTGATTAGTTTAAACAAGTAGGTATGCTGCACTAGCCATGCATTTTGGTTGATCCAAACAAGAAGGTAAGTCTCAGTAGCTATACGTCTTGATTAGTTTAAACATGTAGGTTTGCTGCACTAGCCATGCATTTTGGTTGATCCAAACAAGAAGGTAAGTCTCAGTAGCTATACGTCTTGATTAGTTTAAACATGTAGGTTTGCTGCACTAGCCATGCATTTTGGTTGATCCAAACAAGAAGGTAAGTCTCAGCAGCTATGCAACTTGATTAGTTAAAATAAGTAGGTATGCTGCTTTAGCTATGTATCTTGGTTGATCCAAACATGAAGGTATGTCGCCGTAGCTATGAGTCTTGATTAGTTTAAATAGGTAGGATATAGGTATGCTGCTGTGCACTAGCCATGTATCTGAGTTGATTCAAACAAGAAGGTATGTCGCCGTAGCTATGCGTCTTGATTAGTTTAAGTATAGGTATGTGCATATAAGCTATGATTCCTGATTCAAACAAGACAATTTATCCAAGTCGATTAAGATTGTTTGTTGTATGCATCAAGAGGAACCGCTTGTTGGGGGGCTATCACAACCTGTATTGAACATTCTTGGTTTAATATTTCTTTCCTCTTATCTTTTTCCTTCTACGATAGATCAAGAATGTCAAGAGTAAAGTAATATTAAAACAAGATTATTCAACACAAGTTGTGGCAGCCCCGCTGAGCAAGCTGTTCCACTTAATAAATATAACAAGAAATCCTAATTGACCTGGCTAAATTTTCTTATTTAATTCTATTAGGAATCATAGCTTATATGAACATACCTAATTGCTCGAACTAATTAAGTCAAGTTTGAATTGTTTAATCAACTTTAATATTACTTTATCACTGAATACACAAACTTAACATTTTGGTTCCGTAACCCATGGAGATATAAATACGAAAATGATTCCATAATTTAAAGAAGTCTTAGCGGATTACTACTTTTAATTTTTGAATTTTAGTATATATTAATGTATATTAAGATGAACGATTTTCCTAAGAACAAGTGCGTTTTTTACAACCACGGGCCATTGCGCCATTTATTTTTGTTTAGTCGTGCATTAAATAATGCGGTAATAATAGGATCGTAAGAAATGGAAAATAATAAAAATAAATGAAAAATTAAATTATATTTATTGCAAGAAAGTATAAGTATTTATTCCAAAAAAAGAAATCATCTTTACAAATATCATTACTATCGAAATCGGGTTCAATAGATGCCGATAGTGTAAACAAATGAGAAGACACAAATATTTACGGGCCATGGAAAAATTTGTAAAAAAAAATAAATCAAAGAAAGCACGAACAAAACAATTGGAACTAAAATTTATTACGTATTTTTTATCGTTAATATATCAAACTTACAATACACTGTAATAGCAAAATACACAATCGTCATCGTTATTACTATAATACTTAATTATAATGATGATACTTTAATCAAATTAGTATTATTATTATTGCGAGTCAAGCAAATCGTAAAACTTACTAATGAGCACACTTACAATACACTAAATGCACAATTCACAAATCTATTAAGGAATTTGCAAATTTTATGTTTTGATCCCACTTAATATTCTTTTTTAGGCATCCGTAGCCAAATGGCGAAAAACGCTTATGGGTTCGTCATATCTGTCTGTCTGCCTGCCTGTCCGTCCGTATGTCACAGACACTTTTTTCCGAAACTATAAGAACTATACTGTTAAAACTTGGTAAGTAGATGTATTCTGTGAACCGCATTAAGATTTTCACACAAAAATAGAAAAGAACAATAAATTTTGGGGGTCCCCATACTTAGAACTGAAACTCAAAAATTTTTTTCATCATACCTATACGTGTGGGGTATCTATGGATAGGTCTTCAAAAATGATATTTAGGTTTCTAATATCATTTTTTTCTAAACTGAATAGTTTGCGCGAGAGACACTTCCAAAGTGGTAAAATGTGTGCCCCCCCCCCCCCCCCTCTGTAACTTCTAAAGTAAGAGAGAATGATAAAACAAAAAAATTGATATGATGCAAACTTCTACCGAAAATTAGTTTGAATAAGATCTAGTAAGTAGTTTTTTTAAAGAACTTTTATATTATGTTACTTGCTGCTACGGAACCCTTCATGGGCGAGTCCGATTCGCACTTGGCCGGTTTTTGTTAATTGTGTGGAATAGACTTGTTATTTCCTTTATTTTTGTAACTTAGTTTGCAATTTAACAGATAGTATTTTTGAAGACTAATTATATGTGTATTCATTTTCAAATTAATAAAGTGTGTTACAAAAATTATTTATTGTGTTTTTGAACGATACCTGTGTAAAAGTACGAAAATTCATAAACTTTCATTTCGTATACATACGAAAAGCAGTAAACAGATTTAAAATCGCCCCTATTTTGGCTGGTTTCGGGAGCCACCTGAAAAGCCAAAAGGTCTGTTGGGCGTTCGTGTATTTGGAAAAGGTCTACAACAGAGTGGCGAGGAAATTGTGGTAAAAATTGTTTACGTACGTATATGGTAAAAAGAGCCGCTTGATACAAGTTCTGAAATCATTGTATAAGGATTCCAATGCCTGTGTTAGAATCAATGGGATTTACACAGACTGGTTTGATTTGGAAAAGGTGTTAGACTAAGACGTATAGCTTCACTCGGCCTATTATGATTATAGAATGTAAAGCCGGCCAAGCGCGAGTCGGACTCGCCCATGAAGGGTTCCGTAGGATTTATGACGTATTAAAAAAACTACTTATAGATCTTGTTCAAACCAATTTTCGGTGGAAGTTTGCATGGTAATGTACATCATATATTTTTTTTAGTTTTATCATTCTCTTATTTTAGAAGTTACAGGGGGGGGGACACACATTTTACCACTTTGGACGTGTCTCTCGCGCAAACCATTCAGTTTAGAAAAAATGATACTAGAAACCTCAATATCATTTTTGAAGACCTATCCATAGATACCCCACACGTATAGGTATGACGAAAAAAAATTTTTGAGTTTCAGTTCTAAGTATGGGGACCCCCAAAATTTATTGTTTTTTTTCTATTTTTGTGTGAAAATCTTAATGCGGTTCACAGAATACATCTCCTTACCAAGTTTCAACAGTGTAGTTCTTATAGTTTCGGAGAAAAGTGGCTGTGACATACGGACGGACAGACATACCGACAGACAGACATGACGAATCTATAAGGGTTCCGTTTTTTGCCATTTGGCTACGGAACCCTAAAAATGCTTGATAGATTTGAAATAATGTGAGTGTAGATTGCAAATTGGCGAAAAAGCCGTCTAATGAGATGGTTAATATTGTGACAGTGCCCTAAAAGGCAAAGGGATGAAAGTGAATGTGAGTAAATCGAAAGTAATGGTTTTTGACAGAGATAAAAATATGATAGTGTGAAATTCTGATTATAGGAGAGCAAGTGTAACAAGTGAAAAAGTTTATCTGGGCTCAAATTTGTTGACAGAATATGAAAAGTATAAATGCGATACAGAACAAAGAGGGAGTCAAGTGAATGGAGCCCTGCATAACTTTATGACTAGCCGGAATATTTCAGAAAAGGTACGTCCAGCTGTCCATAGAGGAGGGCTGGTTACTACACTTAAGTATGGTAGTGTGTGTTGGGTTTGGCAAAGGAAACATGGCAAAGTAAGATTTATGCTGTGGAGATAAGAAGTGTGTGAGAGGTATATGTGGAGGCTGCAGTACATAATAATATGACAGACGATATATTGACAAAGACTGAGAAACGAGTTGCTTAGATGGTTTGAACATGTAAAGGATTGATGAAAGAAGACTGACTACTAGAAGGACGTTTCTCCCCTTGTTACTTGTATATAATCAAAAAGGCCCGACTAAATGGAGGAAGTGGTATCCAACTTCTATCATAGGTAAATGGGTGATTATATGACGTAAGTCCGACACTAATTTGTCAAAAGAACAATAACTACAAAGAGGAACGCAATGTCACCATTTTTGTGCTATTACTTATAATATTTATATTGCATGGTATAGGTGACACTAAAGACTTATAAAACAACGCAACATTCTCTTCTGTTGTTTCTACTTCATATGCATACAAATGCCTATCAAAAAGTATGGTTTTCAATAATTTTCCCATAAATATTAACTGCGTTGCATCATACAAATATACATTATTTATTTTAAAAAACACAGGCAGTGGTTCATCTGAACTAATAGAATATACTAATATCGTTCCACTCACATACCGTATTGTAGATACATTGGCCCAGGAAACCTTTGCTAGGGTCATTGTTTTACAAAGATTTAAACTATTTTGCAAGAAATCTAATTCATCTTTCGCACATTTACGTGAGGCAAGGCCTATTCTTAGAGTATTCGGTAGAGAACCTTTCAAAAATATTGCATTTAAATGGAGCTGGTGCTTTACAGCTAATGTATACGTTATGTTTCTTCTGTTGAAAGACGCTCTCGCAGCCATCTTTGAAGATCTGTGCTTAGCCTCAAAACGCATTGCCCATAAAGATATTATCGGTCCATATTTTTCTAAAGCAGAGTGATAGTGGACCAAATTGTGGAATTTTGGTTTCAATGAGCTTTTAGTTAACGACATATATAGACAGTTTAATTCGGCTATAGTTGTTTGTAATAACTTGTCAGTTCCTATGGCAAATGCAGTTGAATGGACAATATCTAAAACCTGTCTCAATTTCAAATATAAATTCCAGGTGTCATCACCTCTAGGTACAAATTCACCAACCAGTAGACCGAAATAACGCAAGAAAGTTAACATTTCGGATGCTGAAAAACGTATATTTCCCTGATTAATATGTTCCATACTAAGAGTACATGGTTGGTTTCTGTTATCTGGACCATATTCGAATGCATGAATTCTATCGTTAAGCATTTGCAACGAAAATAACTTAAAATGTTTTAGATACCTTAAAAGAACAAAGTGCATCACATATTTTGCCACACCTTCTAATATGTCGTGCATGCAGTCTACGCCCACTTGATTAAATAAATCGAAGCCTTTGACACCGATCCATACGCACTTTTCTTTGATACCTGTTTCAGACGGAATATTGGTAAGTAAGTCCGATTCGTAATCCGTCATAGTGCGTAATAATTGTTCTTCTTCATAACATTGCGTTTTAAGAATTTCTTTACGAACTTTGCAAACTCTACAGGGATAATTAGCAGAGAAGCTTTCGAGGAATCCTGTAATGGTATGTATACCGAGATTATCACCTAAGATTAGTCCTAATTCAAAGTAAATAACACCCTTAAAAGTCGGCAAATCAAACTGTATGCCAGTGTCACGGAGATAGTTTAATTCATCAATAACGCAGCGAAAAATAACATTATTTCCGAATAATGACCTGTCCGACGAATGAAAAAGTAGTACAAGAAATATGGCATTAAGTGTTGATGAGCGCCATGGTGGCAAACAAGGAATGCTTGCGTAGACGGCACCAAGTTTATGGTGACCAGCTCTACTACCTAAGCAATTGCCAGATTCGTAGTCGTCAAAAAAAATGAATAACGGTATAATTATTTTACCCCGCCTTTTTTGCATTTTACTGCGCCAGAACGAGCCTTGTATAAAGTTTTCTATAGCAGCATCTTCTAATCCGTTGTTAAGACTCTCCATGTAACTTAGCGTCTCAGAAAGCATGCCTTCCAAGTTAAAAAATGAACGTAGAACTTTTCTTAGAGGAATAAAATGTTGCTCACAGACAACAGGTACAAGGCGGGTTACACCTTGCCTCTTGACTTTTTCTAATCTTTGGCCAATTACCAACTTTTCTGGTATATGGTAAGTTTCTCGTTTTTGGAAATATTCTAATCGTTTATGTTCAGTATTTAAAGGGATAAAAGAATTTGTTATCATAGGCGTAATAGCGTTTGAGACAGCATCTATAGTACTATGAGGTATATTAGTACTATTAAGAGTTTCTTTTATTACTGAGACAAGGGTATTTGAATAGCTCTGCAAACCATTAACTACTGTCTGAATAATGTTTCTAGGTAGTGACTGATTGCCATATAAATCAGCTATGAACATGGATATTGTCTTTAAAAGAGCATCACTATTTTGTGGCAAAATTAAGTTTCTTGTTCCTTCTATTGGAAATGACAAGTTTGAATCACTAGTAGTCTGAGGAGGAGCTATTACGTTATTTTCATTATTACGACTATGCTCATCGGTAAGTGCCTTACGAGAAACATCGTCTTCTACTGTATTTATTTGTGGCTTGCTGCAGTGTTCTTTAAAGACGTGCCTTCTAAATGAATTAAATAAGTGGAATGCACGTCCACATTTGTTTTCTGCGCATTTATACACTCGCAAGTCGTTAGAATTGTGTATAAGTTTAAAGTGTGATTTAAGAATTTTAGTATTTAAGAATTCTTTCTTACATAAAAAACAAGTTACCATTGTGAAGGTCTAATAAATGTATTATTTACATGTTGCTATCATTAACCCTATTTATAAGATGTATTGCTAAACGTTGACATAATTATGATGCACATTCTACAAATTGCAGTCTGTAAGAAGAGATTCCACCGAAGTGGACCCCTTATCCCATTTGGAAGTCATTTTGTAGAGACCCCTCTGTATGAAATACCAAATGGGGTATGACTCAATGCTATATACTGCATTTAACGCCCAAAAAATTTTATAACACGTATCAACAGCCTGCAATATATTCGAGCGTTCATACAGAACAGATTGATTTGGTACAATAAAAAAGCTTCTTATGTCTCGGAGACTTTCCCCAACAATTATAATAAACGGCTGCGGTGAAAATCCTTTCTTTTTTAGGGTTTCATACCGACTTTCGATCGCTTCTTTAATTTCGACGTCCGATTTGATGTGTTTGATAAAAGAATCACGGGCTTCACTTTTTGATGGTTTCCACCGGTTTGTTTTGTCTGATGTCTTAGCTCGTTTCTTGTCTGAAAGTGCTGTGGTTGCCGAAAAGCTTAATAGGTGGGGAATGCTGAGAAACCCCGCCAGATTTCTGTTTTCTTCATCACCTGCTGCAAAGATAAAATTGGTAAATGTAAAGCATTTATTAAGATTTGACTTGATTTGATTTGAAGGTTTCATAACAAATTAAGGCCTTTTAAAACCATTACTTATTACAAAATGCCGTCTCATTCGCCCATTTAGATATTTTTTAAATAAAATCTAAAATTGGCAACGGACTTTAGTGTTTGAAAAGGAGAATGCCCAAATTTTCCTAACTTGTCCCAGAGCTATATCCAATTTAAAACTTTATTTGAGATAATTTAATCTCTAAATTAAATAAGTAATAATTAATGAGCTTGTTTAATTAAGCATTTGTTTTGATAACTTAAGAAAGAATATTTATTCTATTAATTTATAGTAAATTTATTTAATTTAATTAAATAAAAAAATCTAGGACAAAATGTATCTAAATATATAAATATTACGAATTTAAGTGCTCCTTATAAATTGCGCATTGTTCTTTCAACTTAATGGCACCTGAGGAGAAGCGTGTTGACAAAAAACAGACAGACAGACAAAAAAGTGATCCTATAAGAGTTCAGCTATTTTCCTTTAAGGCCCCACCATCCGCGCGAGCTCGAGCTAGTTTAGGTAAATTTCTCTAGTCTCCGCTTGTGTGCGTCGCTCACGCACACAAGCTCACTCGGTCGAGCAACCGGTGCGGCCGCCTAGCAAAATACCGTAGATGTTATTTTGGAAAATGTAATAGTTGTTTATTACTGTGTTATACTATAGTAAATACAGGCATGTGTTTGATCAACTTTTATTTTTACAAGCTTTCATTTAGCTTGTACTGTGTGTATAATGCAGTATTGACCACTTCCTGGTTTCCGATTGGGCTGAAATTTTGCATGCATATGTATATCGCGTGACAATGCAATATTATGATAACATGGAGCTGATCTGATGAAGGAACTGGACGGTGGCCATAGCAACTCCGCAATAAAACGACACAACCCCATCGACTTTGGGCTCGTTTGATTCCTATTTATGAGTACTTTGATCCTATTTGGTAACCAGGGTCTGATGCTGCAGCTGGAAGGAGGTCATAGGAACTCCGCAATAGAACAACGCAACCCCATCGAGTTTGGGCTCGTTTGATTCGTATTAACGAGTACTTTGGTCCTATATGGTAACCAGGGTCTGATGCTGGAGCTGGAAGATGGCCATAGGAACTCCGCAATAAAACGACACAACCCCATCGAGTTTGGGCTCGTTTGATTCGTATTGACGAGTACTTTGGTCCTATTTGGTAACCAGGGTCTGATGCTGGAGTTGGGAGGTAGCCATAGGAACTCCGCAACAAAACGACACAGCCCTATCGAGTTTGGGCTCGTTTGATTCATATTAACGAGTACTTTGGTCCTATATGGTAACCAGGGTCTAATGCTGGACCTGGAAGATGGCCATAGGAACTCTGCAGTAAAACGACACAAGCCCATCGAGTTTGGGCTCGTTTGATTACTATTGATGAGTACTTTGATCCTATTTGGCAACCAGGGTCTGATCCTGGAGCTGGAAGATGGCCATAGGAACTCCGTAATAAAACGACACAACCCCATCGAGTTTGGACTCGTTTGTTTCGAATTGACGACTACTTTGATCCTATCTATATGGTAACCAGGGGTGAATCGTGTGATTCATTTTAATGAGTACTTTGGTAGTAGATAATATCCGTATGCAATCCCGTAAATTTTTTGTACGACCTTCCCCAATATGCATGTCAAATGAAAGAGCTTTAATTGTAGAATGAGTTGTATAACACAGAATATTATGAAAAACAATTAAATCCTAAATGGCCGACGTCACAAAATGACAGTTTATTTTTTTGTACAACCCCCACAATATGGGTAATAAATGAAAGTACTTGTTTGTAAAATACAGAACACCATGAAAAAACTAAAACCCAAGATGGCCGCTATTACAAAAGGATAAAATGTAAAATAATAGTAAAAAGATTTTTAAAAACAATATTTTATTTAATGCCCTAATAAGATGAAAATAAACTTAAATTTATTACATGATACATTTTTTATAAAATATAAAAGCTTGTCGCAAGATTTACCTATTTTATAAAAGCAAATATTTTTTCTTAGAATTGCCAATATTTATAGAAATGAATATTTTCTTGTGTTCAACGCACTTTTTACTGCATTGAAGCCATTCGCTAGATTGTAATGAAAAAATAAATTAATGATTATTTTCCCCTTTTTAGGGCATTAAAATAAAAGCTTGTTTTTAAAAATCTTTTGTGATAGCGGCCAACTTTGGTTTTGGTTTTTTTATGGTGTATTGTATTTCACAAGTATTGTATAAGTATTGTGGGGATTGTACATAAAAATAATCTGTCAATTTGTGACGGCGACCATCTTGGATTTCATTATTTTTCATAACAATACATTCTACAATTCAAGCTCCTTTATTTGACACCCAAATTGGGGAAGGTCGCACAAAAGAAATTTATTGGGTTGCATACATAATAAATAAATATATGCATAAATCAAACGAGCGCAAACTCGATGGGGTTATGTCGTTTTATTGTGGAGTTTCTATGGCCACCTTCCAGCTCCAGCATCAGACCCTGGTTACCATATAGGACCAAAGTACTCGTCAACACGAATCAAACGAGCTCAAACTCGATGGGATTGTGTCGTTTTATTGCGGAGTTCTTATGGCCTCCTTCCAGCAGCAGCATCAGACCCTCGTTACCATATAGGACCAAAGTACTCGTCAATACGAATCAAACGAGTCCAAACTCGATGGGGCTGTGTCGTTATATTGCGGAGTTCCTTTGGCTACCTTCCAGCTCCAGCATCAGACCCTGATAACCATGAAGGACCAAAGTGCTCGTCAATACGAATCAAACGAGCCCAAACTCGATGGGGTTGTGTCGTTTTATTGCGGAGTTCCTATGGCCTCCTTTCAGATGCAGCATCAGACCCTGGTTACCATATAGGACCAAAGAACTCGTCAATACAAATCAAACGAGCCCAAACTCGATGAGGTTCTGTCGTTTTATTGCTGAGTTCCTTTGGCTACCTTCCAGCTCCAGCATCAGACCCTGGTTAGCACATAGGACCAAAGTACTCGTCAATACGAATCAAACGAGCCCAAACTCGATGGGGCTGTGTCGTTTTATAGCGGAGTTCCTATGGCCTCCTTCCAGATGCAGCATCAGACCCTGGTTACCATATAGGACCAAAGAACTCGTCAATACGAATCAAACGAGCCCAAACTCGATGAGGTTCTGTCGTTTTATTGCGGAGTTCCTATGACCACCTTCCAGCTCCAGCATCAGACCCTGGTTACTATATAGGACCAAAGAACGCGTCAATACGAATCAAACGAGCCCAAACTCGACGGGGTTGTGTTGTTTCATTGCGGAGTTCCTATGGCCTCCTTCCAGATGCAACATCAGACCCTGGTTACCGTATAGGACCAAAGTACTCGTCAATACGAATCAAACGAGCCCAAACTCGATGGGGTTGTGTCGTTTTATTGCGGAGTTCCTATGACCACCTTCCAGCTCCAGCATCAGACCCTGGTTACTATATAGGACCAAAGAACTAGTCAATACGAATCAAATGAGCCCAAACTCGATGGGGTTGTGTAGTTCCATTGCCGAGTTCCTATGGCTACTTTCCAGATGCAGCATCAGACCCTGTTTACCGTATAGGACCAAAGTACTCGTCAATACGAATCAAACGAGCCCAAACTCAATGGGGTTGTGTCGTTTTATTGGGGAGTTTCTATGGCCTCCTTCCAGCTGCAGCATCAGACCCTGGTTACCATATAGGACCAAAGAACTCGTCAATACGAATCAAACGAGCCCAAACTCGATGGGGTTCTGCCGTTTTATTGCGGAGTTCCTTTGGCTACCTTCCAGCTCCAGAATCAGATCAGCTCCATGTCGTCATAATATATACATATGCATACAAAATTTCAGCTTAATCGGAAACCGTGAAGAGGGTCAAAAACTCGCAAGATTAGACGCGAACATACATACGAGTAAGCTAGATAAAAGCTTGTAAAAAGGTTTAGAAAGATTTTTCGTACAGCAGCCACAAAAAATAAAATTGTTAGTTCTCAACTTCTCCGGGGGACTTCGCGTCGTATACATACACAAATAATTACGTGACCGGGAGCGAGCTCAAAGCGACGTGCTCTCACTTCGAGTCTCGATTGCACACTGAATTTCGACGTGCCCGAGCCAAGTATTTGTAAGAAAATCGATAAATGTATGTTAAAAATTTCATATAAAAATCAATATACGATAAATAAAAAAAATTCCACGGTGTCAGTGTTTTCCTTACCCTTGTTCTCTATATTTGTTAAAGTAAAATACAATAGGGTTAATTAATGAAGCTAAAAATCACGAACGGTATATGGGTGTAACCCAAGTTTTAAGTAAAATTGATGCTATTTTTTAAAGAAATGGTATGTAAATTTGAAAAATGGTGACGGTGCTTGTGTAAAGACATAATTTAAGAACTTAAATTTATTTTTTCCCGGTTAGTTAACTCGAACGTTAACGTACAATATCAAAAACGCCAACAGCCTTTTTGCTGTTTTTCGCGCCATGGGCCCTTAAGGTATAGACCCTAAAAAATTACTTAATGACAAACCGACGGCTAGACGGAAGCTTAATAGTAGGGTACCATTTCGGCATGGAACCCTATAATCGTTATACATAGATTAAGTTAATAATACTTACAATGCGATAATGCCAATAATTCGGCACTGAGTTTGTCCTTTTCCTTTTTACGTTTACTGAGTAATGTCATTAAGGTGTTTTTAACGATCGGGAAATGTATGTATAAATTTTCTGTAAACTCGCCGTATGCTTCATCGAAGTCAGCACTCAACTGCAAAAGATACATATACATAAAGTAGAAATTAAAAATCTCATAACGTTTTTTTATATTTAGTATGGGTCTTTTATACTACAACAATTCTAACATTGAATAACCCCAAATGTATAGTAAAAAAGCACCCAAAATTGAGATTTGCATCTAGAAATCGAACCCCAAGTGAGACCCTAAACTGATGAAGGTCTGTCTAATCTATACCGGGTGGAAAAAAAAGAACGTGGTTGGAGGAAAGTAACTTTAATATTGAGGATGGCAAATTTTACTGAAAGGAAACATTCCTTATTTTCAAAAATAATCAAATGATTATTGATTTTTGAAAAATCATCTGCTTGAGCCGGGAATCGAACCGGTGAAATGTGACAAAAAAACATTCTGTATTTTATAGTACCAACCGAAAGAGTCATTCATAAGGATCAATTTCTTTTAAACAACAAAGTATCTTAAATTAAAGAAAGACCAAGAAAAATATTTTTTTTTATTGTAAAGCTTACTTAGTACCCAAAGAAAATACTTGAAAATAGTTCACTTAACTTATGAATTACTCAAAATGAGACCCATTTTCACGTATGCACAGACGTATTCTTCGACTGGATTCGCTACGTGTCGCCTTTTATATCGAGTTGATTGAATATTTAAAATATTAGTTCAACTTTTCTGTGAATCGGCTTAACAATAAAAAAATCTTGCTCTTTCTGTAATTTAGGGCGCATAGTGCTCCCAATGACCTTGTGTCGATCGTCCCGCACTGATTACATAGGAGTGAGTGAGTGAGTGAGAGTGAGGGGAATATTTGAGCAAACCTTCACGCGTAAGATGAATTATTTCAATTAAAAATTAATAAAGGCGAATAAGAAAAATCTAAAAAGACCATCCCCTAGAATATTGTTCACTTTATTTATTGAAATCGAAAGTATATGATTTAACCTAATATTTACGAAGCGATTAGGTTTAAAGTTTTAAAATCGAGGCATGTTTGGGTCACATTTTCACCAAGTTTTAATTAATAAAAAATTAAAAAGACCATCCTCTAACTAAAGAATGCGTTGAATAATAACATATCTTTTTTAAAGATTTTTTCATTCAGTATTTTGGAAGAGAACCGGTTTTTTCTGCAGTGATTTTTTATGATTGACGTTACTATGTGCCTTAAGATACTATGTTGCTTAAAAGAAATTGATCCTTATGAATGAATCTTTCGGTTGGTATCATAAAATACAGAATGCTTTTTTTTGAACATTTCACCGGTTCGATTCTCGGCTGAAGCAGATGATTTTTTTTAAATCTTTAAATGCAGTTTTAATTATTTTTGAAAATAAAGGAATGTTTCCTTTCAGTAAAATTTGCCATCATCAATATTAGAGGTACTTTTCCTCTAAACACGGTTTTTTTTCCAACCTGTATATAAAAGGAGAAGTTCCCATCTATAGTATAGACGCACGCACAACCGTAACCGCTAAATGCGGACGCCCACTAAGGGATTAAAAAAAATTAAACCCTGAAGGGATGAAATAAGGGTTGCAAGTTTGTAAGGAATTTTTTTGAAATTAGTAACGATTTTGATAAAACTTGAGATGAATCTCAAGTTTTCAGCTCTTAAAACATTTCACTGAACACGGGTTTTATGATTTATTGGAATTCACCCCCTTAGGGTGCAAAATAGGAGTTGAAAGTTTCTATGGTAAATATTTAAAATCTGCTCAAATTTCTATAAAATTAATTATCCGGGCTTAAATAGGCTACAAAATATTTTTCCTACGGGAAAATATAAAATTCCCACGGGAAAACAATAATAAAGTGGGCGAAGCCGCAAGCGGAAAGCTAGTATAGTATAATAATCAAAACGGGTGAGCAATTAGAATTAGAAATTATTTTGACGACACGGTTAGCGCAGAGGTCGAGTGATCGCCTACTGCGCAACGGGTTGCGTGTTCGATTCCCGCACGGGACAGATGTTTTGTATGGCCTACAGAAGTTTGTTCCGGTCTGGGCGTATGACCATGTGATATTCTATGTTTGTAACTGCACCCACGATACAGGAGAAAATCCTAGTGTGGGGCGACGTTTTTAAAAAAAAAAAAAAAGTGTAGTACCAAAATATATCCATGGGGTTTTTTCAAAGCTGGGAACTCTTCCAAATATGACTCAATAGTCTGAGCAAATTGATAATGTTCATCATGTAACTTGCGCATGCGCTCTTTGATGGTGTTCTTCCATTTTACGAGAACTATTGACCATGGGTCTGACGAATTACGCAGCCAGTTCAAGTCATCACAAAGAGTTTCTTTCTCATTTTCGTCTATAGTTTCAAGCAGGGAAGGTGGCGGTCTGGGAGATGCCCGAGAGGACGATGGTGATGTATCGTCACTGTGAATGTTTCGTTTTTTTGATATTAATGCTCCTAATTTTTGTAAGCGCTTTCTTTGGTTCAACACTTGGTATACAAGTTTTCCCCTAGCTGGTAATATTATACCATTTGCTGTAGTACACGCTGGTACGTAATACGTCGTAGTATTTTCCCCGGGAAATAACGCCTTGATAGCATTTGCCCACCGACAATATATTTCACCTCGTATTGTATTATTCTTGTGTACTCGTAAAATTTCTTTAGCAATCTCTGTCACTAGAAGGTTTCTTGCGCTATCGCCATCTATGGCACCAGCTTTATATATCAATAGAGTAGCTCCTTCAAGCGACTGGTTCAACAATTTTTCGAGAGCCTGAAATAGTTATAAAAATTATATTTTCACTATACAGATTACATAAGTGTTTTCCAAAACTCTAAGTTCAATTATGAGTGCAGTTGACAATAAAAAAAAATATTTTCACGAGATTTTATTTACAGTATTCATGTGGAGGACCAGAATACTTGTCAAGATGAATCAAAAAAGCCCTAAGTTACAGCTTAGCACCATTACATAATAATATTGTTTTTAAAATTTCTACTAAATCCGAAACCGGAATGTGGGTTAAATTTAACATGCAACATTTGATTGAGGACACACCCAAAAAAAAAGCTTAAATAATAACAATAGACTTAGTAGAAATAAAGAGTTTAGGCAGGTAAATCAAGAATTTTAGGCATCCTCTGCTTATAGATAAGGTGGAAAATTAAACCAATCTGTAATGTTATAGAAATCACAAAAATTTCTTTTTCAACGGGATTCGAACAATGGGGGTAGGAATCCCATGTTAGATAACCTAAGTGGAGATAGCAATTTGATCTAGTACATCTGCAAAATTCTAAGAAAGTTTAGAGGGCCTTTTTACCTTACACTCAGGGGTATCTAAAACCGGACTCGTCATTAACTTTGGTGAAGAGCTTTGACCAGGATTTTCATGTTCTGGTTTCTGTAAGTTAAAAGTCTTTAAGTAATATGAAAACACCTTTTCAACAAACAAGACACAATAACTATTTTTTTTAAACTTAAATGGTTTTATTGAAAGTGAAGATATAATAATTATACATAATTGCATTGTCATCGGAACTAAAGGTGTATAACAAATTTGAGCTCAATCGGACACTGGCAATTGGATCAAATTTAACCTACAAGATTTGACCCAAACAAACAGGGCAAGCTAAATAAAACCGTTTAAAAAGATCATAAAAGCTCACGCTCTATATCATTATTTTACTGACAAAATTTTGTAAACTATTTAAGTATGTAGATATATTTTATAGTAGTGTTTTATTTTTACCCAACTGTCGATTAAGGGTTGTTTTATCGAGTGTATGCACATATGATTATCTAACGGCTTAACAAACATTAATGCGCAAGGTGCTGTTAGATTTGTTTTTACTTCTTGAGTGATGCAGCCTTCATTTTGCAGTCATTTGCTTTGTTTTTACTTGTCAAGGAATGCATTTAAAATTCTAGACCATGGTGAATGAAACCCCTAACTTTGATGTAATAGAAAAGACTACATGTTGCATATTCACTTACATTTAATTGAACAGTGTATTCCTCGATGAATATGGGTAGGGCCTGCAATTAATTAAAATATACAAACAAATGCACACATTCTTAATAGATCCATGGGAAAAATTATTTATCTTACAAACACATTCACAGTTCACACCTATTTTATTCCTCATGGGAGTACTAAGTAGCCAACTCATTAAAGGCCATGAGGTCGTTCGATGCCACATTTAACAGTTTTTGGAGGATTTCAAGATCTAGGTGTGTTGGCTTGTAGTGACAGTAGGCTTAGTGTCAATAAAAACGCATATGCATACAACCATAATACTCCAATAAACAAACAAGTAGATTACATAGTATCTGATTGTTACACTCATTCATTATTAGATTCTCCCTAGCATTTGAACAATCAGATTATAGTTGTCTTCCAGCAAGGCTGTATGAACTGGCACTGCATCGTTTATGAGGAAGCATGATGCTTACCATCAAGATAGTTGATTTGATCATCTTATCTCACAATTATATAACAAAAGTCAAATTATACCTGGTCACCACATGCTAGTTCACTACTTCCACTTGGATTTAATTGGACAGCTGTATCATCTTCACTTAGACCCTGTTAATAAAATGGCATACATGAGTTTTCTATGGGTACCTATATCACAGCATAAAAGTAGGTAAATATAACTATACAAATACCCAATTAAAAAGACATATTTGTGAAATTGACTTATTCTTTTTTATGTTAATAATACATAAACATATAATACCCCACTTCACCCGCTTAGGGGCTGATTATCGCGAAATCCTTGCTTATTTCAAACCTACTTTAAAAACCAAAAAATTGCCCAAAGTTCATGTCTTAGGCTATAATGGCTTAGGCTATGATGTTGATTGATGACAAATTTTACTCCTATTTAGGTAGGTACTTAGGCTGGTATGGGAAATACACACCAAGCGGAATATCAGTTCAGATTTTATTGCCCTATCTGGAATAACGAAGTGGCTCATTATCGCCTCTGGGTGACAAGTGCACTGCAGTGACTCGCAGAATTTTAACTTTTAAAATTCTGTGCGGTACTATAATTCTTATGAGCAAGCATGACGATTATCATCTGACGAACATGTTCATCTTGCCATTCAATTAATGAAAAAAGTTGTTCTTATAACAAAATGTTACATTATAAACTTACTGAAAATGTTACATTTGTGGAACAAAACTCCATTTGCCACCCCTTCCAACACCGCAAGAATAGGGCCCTTGGTCCAATTTTTGGGATTAAATCTGCTATTGTATCCGGTGTCAGTGCTGATAGTGCCTGTAGATTTATTTGATGTTCTGCAGAACAAGAGTTTCCATTTAATAGATTTGGTCATTCTAAGAAGGATGTAGGTATAAGAGATGGGAAATATATAAAATGCATATTTAAAATTTGAATCTGCTACTAGGTGTTATACAGTTAGTAAACTAATCATCTTTGCTATTTTCCCCTTTTTTCTAGTGATGAAAGCAGCTGTGGTGCATCTTTCTAATTTTTTTTATGTTAATAGAAACTCAAAAGTATGCCTTTAATTATTTCATCAATCTATGAACAAGTGAATAAGGAAACCTATAAACTACAACATATGAAGGAGTGAATCTATAAACAACCACTTTTATCCTCTTGTTTTAAAGAACCTTCTTTCTTTCTCTTAAATACACATGTAATATCAAATAGGTAGGTAGGTATGTAGTGTGCATTTTACCCACAACTTTATATTCTTGCTCATGATTTGTCTCACCCATAAACATTGTGGTCTCACCTGCCATAAGCTTAGATAAATTAAGAAGAGAAGTTAATTTAAATTTCAGTATATAAGAGTCAGAATAGGTATCACTTATCCAGCCGTCACTATGGTATGACCTAGTTTCTCTACATAACACAGGCCTGGGTAAAAATCCTGTACCGACCATGCAAGGAATGGAATACCTAATCACCTATAGGTATTTCCAGTACTGACACTTTGTTTAATTCACATTATAAAAATTTTTTTAGGGCCCATTGATAAAATGCCTATTAGGTATCAATGATATACCCATATACTACACAAAAATGCCTAAACCATTGACATTTTTTGCGCGCAAAAAGATGTGTCATATAATAACACAATATCCCAAACCTCACAAACTATTATGACTTTAAAAAAGTGGACAAGAGTAAAAAGTGTTTGCCTCTGATAGATACCATGGAGTTCCATCAAGAAATTACAACAAAAACCTTTAACTATTTTAATGTGTTTATTTTTGTGTTATTCTATACGAAACACAAAAAATAAGTGTCATGCTAACAACGCAACATCGCAAATTTTTTCCAAGTCCCGCGGACCTTGCGCACACTTTCCTTCACTCCAACCGAAAAATATTTTAAGAGAATTATTGTTTGTATTTTCCAAGTTCGACTACTGTTGAAACTTTTTTTAGTCTCATTCATCTATAGGAAAAAAAATAGGTTAAAACTTCGTAAAAAACAAAGATTTTTAATGGTAGGTACCTCCTAGAATTATTTCAACTAATCCGTCGGAGGTACCTATGTCATTTATATATTAGGAAAAGGAAATACTAATTAAATTGATGGGAACAATGATATTATGATACAAATGGCGGCTCACCAGTCATCGAAAAGTCTTGCCTGCTGAGTCCGTTTACTTTACGGTGCTATTGTAGGCAGGGGGGTACACTTAAAAAAAACATGGTGCCAATGCCGATGTCCACTACCTATATATCCTAATCACGTAGGTACTACGTTTTTTACTAAGCGCTAACTAAACACAACACAACACTTATCAAAGTGTGTACCGACCGGCCATAACTTATATATTTTTTTCATTAACTGTCTTGAATCGAATGAGACAAAAAAAAGGAGTTAGTCGAGTTTTTTTGACATTTTTTTTACCCTTTTTCCTATAGAGCCCCGATACACTCCAATCCGAATATTTAGAAACATGATATATGTAGTTAGTATAAGTTATTAGGTACTTACCAAGAAATACTGGTATCAAGTCGCTTAACTCCCAGATCCTTAACAAATCTTCAACTTCGTCCATATTAAAATCACTGTTTTAACAATAAGTACATTAAGTTTCAACTCTAATTACTTACTACCTCTTACCTCACTCAATAGCACTAGCGCAAGAGGTAAGAACAAAATGGCTCAGCTTGCCGTCTCATTTTTTAAAACTTTTGCTTGGCTGACCACCTACACGCGTCGCATAGACAATTACCCACCAGTGTTGGCAGAAATTCCTTTTTGACTGCCGCATTTAGTGGGGAAAATTGCCATCATAACGACGAGCTATCTGTATCTTTGGCTACCGTAACAAATACATATTAACACATATTTATTTTTTGAGTATACAAAAGAAACGATTTTTGAGTATAAAAACATACTCGTAATTAATTTTATTTAACCAAATAAGTTTTCAATTTTTTTACAAGGGCCTTCTAAGAAGTATTATTATTTAACCAAAGCACTTATCGACGTCAAAATAAAATTATTATTAAAAAACACACTGCGTTATTTATCTTGTATGTATGTGTATACATCCCGACGGATGTATCCGTCGGGATGTATACAGTGTTTTTTTTAACTGGGACAGTATGGAGAAATCCGAAACTATAGAAGATACAGGGAAACTGTCTTAGGAACCCTTTGCCCTTTTTTTGTGAAAACAATTTTTACATAGCAATTTTTTTGGTCAAGCGAGAGTCGCCCATAAAAATGAGTCATTTTGAAAAAAAAAATGTTTAATGCGGATCGACTCAGTATCATGTAAGGAATATTTTATTGTATCGGAAGAAAAAAAATCTTAGCAGCAGAAGTTAGTCAAATTTAATGAAATGTTTTCATTGGCCTGTTGCCCGTGCAAAGTACCTATCTACTGAATCACAGTCGATACACGTACATACAAAAAGTGTTACATAATTAAAAACGAGATTTTATTTGCAATGTAAAAATTGAACAAAACCTCCATGGTCTTAAGAGTTTTATTAAATTTAATAAAAAATGTTCAAATTCAGAACGAACATTGTTCTTATTGTGACTTTCATTTGTTATTATCAGTTTGTTTGTGATTCATGATGGCGTTATCCAATGCACATAAAGTTGATTTAATCGAAGCGTATTTTCTTAATTATCGAAGCCCAGTTAATGCATTAAAGTGGTATCGGGAACGCTATCCTCATCGCTATCTACCAAATCGCAAGGTATTTGAAAAACTTGTTAAAAATTTAGGACAAGATGGTTGTTTTAAACCCAAGCGTAAGAGGCCAACGACAGTAGTGAATGAATTTATAACCATTGCCATATTTATCTTTATCGTTATTTTATCCAAAAGCATCACTACGGGAAGCTGCTGAAAATGTTGGTGTTAAAAAAACACATTGTATACTATCAAGACGATACACACAAGAAAAAAAATAGCTTTACACCTGACTGGAAAATAGGAGAGCTAAGAACAAGCACGAAACTCAGGTCAAATTTTTAGTCCTTCCGAGACTTTCGACCTTCCGACTATCCTTCTGGCTTGGCACTTACTAAAACATGACATTCGCAAATTGCCGTAGATTTTACTCGACAACAGATTTGTTGTCGTAGGCCCAAATGAACTGTTAATTATTTATTAATTTATTGATTCTTTATGTACAAAAGAAGTACAAAGGCGGACTTTAGGCATTCTCTAAATTGTAGGATTTTTTAACAACAAAGTAATTACAAAATAGATATGAAACGCAAATAGATATGATACATTTCTAATAAATCTACAACTTAACGTGATTGAATTTCTTCCGATAACCATTTACGTCACCGCTTCTTGAAGGCGAATAGACTAGTCGATATTCTAATGACAATGGGGAGCGTGTTCAAAGAGAGAATCGATTGAACGAAGAAGGAGGAATGGAAAATATCTGTATGATGGGATGGACACATGAGTAGTGATTTGACGAAGAGCGGAAGTTTTTCTCTTGAGATGTACATAAGTATTCAATATGGGATTTGAGATAAGTTATGTAGGTGAATTCGGGGAGTTGAGTAAGGAGAAAAGGGTGGTTAAAGCCCTTATCCTACGGCGTTGTAGAATGGGCATCCAACATAGACTATGAGGGTGGGTAGAAAAGTGATCATACGTCCTAAGATTGAACACAAAGCGAATAGTGGCGAGGTATAAGGGAAAATATTTAATGGTTCAAAAATAACCAAATCAAATCGAAATAAAATAATCCTTATAACTGTTCGAATATCTCAACAACAATCAAGCGACTGATTGCAAAAGAATTAAGCGAATGGTTGAACATTTTAAATCAATGTACGATCTTTGACAGTGAAAGAGCGATTCAGGAGAAGAAGCACCTGCACTACTGTACATGTTTACAAGAATTACACAAAACTAGCTCGTCTTTTCATTTTATTGAAAGCGGTGAGCTAGCAGACAAGCAACCTGGGGCCTTACCATGAGCTTTTATAAAACCATCCATAATCCGTGCAGTTCTTAAGCAGGCCTTAGACAGGATTGCTTAAAATCGTACTATGAGCCCTGTTTAGGTGAACGGCTTATAGATTGCTTGAGTCGTATGGTGAACGGTTATTTGTCTCTGGTCTGCCTTAATGTTAAAACGAGATAGCGCTATACAACTGTTGTATCTGACATCTCTTTTCTTCGGAAGCGTTGGAAAACCATTGAAAGATTAAAAACCGGTTGAACCGGTAAAAGAGAATATCTCAACATATTTATTATATTTGTTGTTCGTTTTAACGTTTTTTATTCTTAAGATATGAGTTATTATATTTTATAGTTGTCTTTATTTTATTACATATTCTCTACATTCTCCAAGAATTTTCCAAGCTATTGATAGTGGAAGGAAATGTTCATAGCTTGTTATGAACGTACTTAACTTATGTACGTAAGTAAGTACATTAATTTTTATAGGTGGCAGAAAATTTTAAAGAATTAAAGATCTTCGAAGTTTTGTATAAAATACACCTACCCATTGTTATTTCACGATCCATGTCAAGAAAGCAGTCTTACAAGGGCATTACCATCCTTCTGAAAAACGAAAACAGCAAAAATCTCGATTCTGGGGAAATCCAAAAGGGAAACACCACCAAACAAAAAAGAATTTTAGACAACGACCAATTGTATTTTCTTCTTTAAACAATCGATAGAAAAGTATTTCGGCAGTTTATTGTGTTGATTCTTCATTGTACAAAGTGTTTGCAAGTAATTTACATCGTCGTGCTTTGTACAGCGATAAGAACTAAGAATATCTACCTATTACTTCCAGAGATTTCTCTGATTACATCTGAATGAAATCAACTCGAATGGTATCTGGGTTCGTCAATGTTATAGATATTTTTTCGATGTTTGCATGACTTGGAAGACGTCTGGTAAATTACATATAACCAGTATATAGGTTTTAATAAGTCTGCACAAGCGAGAAGTGAAAAAAGATATGGAAAGCATTGCACAATTTATGTTTAGTAAATGAATAATAATTATGATGTTACTCTTCAACACCCACCAGCTTTAGTCATCTCATTACCATGAATACTGAAAAGCAATCCATATGTGGGGCTAAATTATTGAAATGTTTAAAACCAAATAGGTATATGCAAATAAATCCAAAAAGTGTAAATTAATTTGAACCTGTAGTACTCAATGCGAATAAAAGACAGTTATTGTGAAGAAATAAATGTTTTATTATAAGTTGAATCTTAAAAACCTGAATTTTGTTTGCTTTATTGAAGAAACTCACTCAGAGACAGCTAAATTAGAAGAAGTACCTATATTTGTCATAGGATATCTGGTGAACAACCCTGAAGCGAACAACAAATTTCATTCTTGACTGCTGCTTCATGTCTGCCACACTAGATGGATCTTGCACTGCAGTAGACGTTTGCTTAAATGCTTCTTGGATTAATCAAGATTAGCTTCATTGCATAGTGTGAATACAGAGGCGAAAATCTGGGCGAAGAAAGATTGGGAATAACTTGAAATGATTGTTTTAAGACTAACATTGTAGTATTTTTTGTTTCTTGTTTGATTTCATTGTTTTGAGCCTAACTTTAGAAAAATGTTATTTATTATATTTTGGAAAAATGTTATTCGTTTTATTTTTACCAGTAATAATAAAGCTTTATTATCTAGTGTATTTAAATTTTCTAAATGAGAGGATGATTCGTCCAAGTAAATGATTCGTGATTAGACCCTAGATGATTTGCATCAACACATACATTGTTGTGATGTTGCAGTTAAGCATTTTTTTGCCCGAGCATTTCTCACGAGTTTATTTCTTTCTCTCAATCGATCATCAGTTGACTCTGGTGAGGTTAACTGTTGATCGACAAGACTAAGCACACACCCTTGTAGGTAGCATAAGAAACCTAATAAGTGTTTATTATAAACGTCTTTATGGTGAAATGATATATCCACTTTCAAGAATTGAAAGCTTAATTCACTGAATGCCCTCCTTTCTGTGTCTTATTGAGTGTGAACATTATATGCTAACAACAATGTGCATATACTTAGATCTGTCTGCAATGCACATCTGAAATAATTTTTTTTATTTACTAATTATGTAAGTTTTTTTCTATTTGAAGTTGTAATTTAAAGCTGTAATTTAGAGTTGGAATTTAATATTTCTATCTATCTATAGTATATAAGAAAGGATTCCGGCATGATTGCCACACTATTAGTAATAATATAAAAAGTGCATGTTGTGCGCAGTTGTCATCGAGGTACAAATTTAAAGTTATTTTACTTGTTTCACATTTTGTTAATCGTCACTAATTTATATTTTGTTACTGTGCCATAAATAAATATGTAATACATAGAGAGCTCTCACTTCAAGTTTTATATTATTTATATCATTTCCCATAGCACAAAAATTGTCGAGAAGGTATAAATGAACCATCATATTAATTATTTTGTAAACTGAGTTTTAACCATTTATTACTATTTTTCAATTTTAGGAAGTAGTAGGTACAATTATTATTTTTTTGCCACAAAATAAAATTCACATCTGCAGAAAGAAATTTTGTTTGTGGAACAAGAAGTGCCTTTTTACCTAAAACTCACTTTCGCATTTATAATATTAGTTAGGATGGTAAGATATTATGTGTAGGTTTGGTAAAAGCTATAGAAGCATTTTGCAAAGTTAATGCTTATCCTTAATAATTTGGTGTAATGCCACCACCACTTCAACTCACCGCTGGGCACAGGTTTCTCCACAGATGAGGAGGAATGAACCTACTACACAATTATGGGAACATAGTAGGTAAGGTAGTAAGTTCACAATTTGAATCTTATTAGCCTTTATTATACACATTACATTCTTTTAGCATATTTTTGGAAACCATTATTTGCACGTTGTTAATAGCATCAATTTCTTGTGATAAAACTGGAAACCTGTCTGTTGAGCAACATTTTGGGGTTCCCCAGTTGAATTTTGGTATGATCCATGTGCATAAAGATAAACAGCTGTTAAAACCCTGTAACAGAAAAGGTTGTTTTTGCTAAGCTGTGAATTAACGGTTGCTACAAAAAATGGTCCGAAGTAACCTTTGTTTCTAAATTTTTGTCATTTGTACTTAATTTTCACTATCAGTTGAAAGTATAGTAAAAATTCCTAACCAACTCTGGAGGTAACCAAACATGGTTAGAATGAAAAATGTTACCTACATTATGCTTAACATTAGATAAAGTAGAACAAAATAAAATTAATGTAAGTAAAGGCAAGGGTTTTTAATATAATCAATAAACAACTAACATCTATCTATCTACTGGAGGGAGACTCTGTACCAGGGTCGTCTGCTTAGGTACCTCTGTCTTACCTATTTCTGCCGCAAAGCATCAGTACTTGCATTGCTGTGTTCCGGTTTGAAGGGTATGATATGGCAGTGAAATTACTGGGTACTGTGACTTTACACCTTGTGTCACAAGTTGGCAACGTACACTGTGGTTCTTGTGGGGGTTGCAGTTTTGCTGCGAATCTCACAAGAGCCACATGTATTATAGGTGACTGTTACCACTTACCATTAGGTGGGCAGTTTGCTTGTTTGCCAACTTTCTGCAATAAAAAAAATATAGTATAACACAAAGTTGCTCTCTCTGTTTGTACGCTTAAATCTTTAAACTACGCAAAGGATTTCAATGCAGTTTTCAGCAATAGATCACCCTATCTATTCAAGAGGAAGGTTTGTATGTAATATACATATAATATCACTTCAAACTGCCCCACATTAGTATCTACATTGCACCCGTGCGAAGCCGGGGCGGGCGGCGGGTGTGCTTAATAAATTCATTTTTACAGAGTAGGCACTTTTTTATACTGAAATTCGGTATTGATTGTTCTAAGGGTATCTCAGCTTCTCTCGATGTCCCACATTAGTATCTACATTGCACCCGTGCGAAGCCGGGGCGGGTCGCTAGTTGCTTAATAAATTCATTTTTACAGAGTAGGCACTTTTTTATACTGAAATTCATTTTCCTCTGAATCAAAGGTAGGTATTGATTGTTCTAAGGGTATCATTAGCTTCTCTCGATGTCCCACATTAGTATCTACATTGCACCCGTGCGAAGCCGGGGCGGGTCGCTAGTTGCTTAATAAATTCATTTTTACAGAGTAGGCACTTTTTTATACTGAAATTCATTTTCCTCTGAATCAAAGGTAGGTATTGATTGTTCTAAGGGTATCATTAGCTTCTCTCGATGTCACTTGTTTTAACTCCGTGCAGTGTTTACTCTCCAAAAATTCAAATATTTCATTATCGTCACATCACATCTCAAGCAATATCTCAACTTTCAAGAGTAATAAACACTGTGAAAACTATATAAAAATTAAAAACACTCGGCGTGACTCGGCTTTTAATTATACGAAAATTAGGGAGTTAAAATTAGAGAAAAAGTCACTACAGCCGTTTGAAAACATCTTAAATAAAGTTAGTTTTAACAATTATCTTATGAAAATTCCACCAAATTGGGCCAAATCCACTTAACAATCTTGTTACAGCCGCTGAAGAGCAACTTTTTAATGATTGCTTTATTTGACATTTAGGACGTTCAAAAGCAGTTTTCAAACTGTCAAATGGGCGGTCATGGTACGAAAGTTCATACATAAAAAAAGGTGAACGGTTTCGTGACGTCATTTTAAGCAGGCCTGCAAACGCGCTGCTTTAAGCCGGTCATGGTACGGAAATAGACAGCAATACTGTTTAAGGCCTGCGATAAGAGCTCATGGTAAGGCCCCTGATGGTAAGCGGTCATCGTCGACCATGGATATCTGCTACATCATGGGTGCCGTTTATGCGTCGTCTGCCTTGAGTTTAAGGACCCCATTTACTTTCCGCTTGAAGAATGTCATGTTGTAGCGCGTTGGAAACACCTCCGTAGGGAGCTCATTCCACATTTTGCAAGTTTGCGAAAGAAACGAACGAGACGCCCGCAAAGTATGCTGATGCCGGGCTTCCAGTATGTGGGTTGGAGTTAGTTCTACTTATCTGGTGCACGAAGCAGTGGCGAATGAGCTACGGAGGAATGAGTTTGAAAAGTTCTGCAGAACACTCCCCATTGTAAAGACGGGACGCTATTTTAATTGTGTAATTTCCGTAAACACGGTAATTGCCGTAGCAAATGGCAATGCTGACAGTTAGTTTAAGCCTTAATTAATTAGTGTAACCCTTATATTTATTTCATATTATATAATTAAAAAACATCCAATAACTTAAGCAGACTTATTCTACCGCAAATAAATATATTATTTCTTTCTTATTAGCGTTTTTGTAGAATTTAACTACAAAGTAAAAATATTGACTTTGTAGTGAAATTCAACTATTCAAATATTGGTCTAATACAAGTTTCTAACTTAAAAGATGAAACCTATTGTACTATAAAAAACTCTATGTTGTAACTGCAATAAAAATGTATTATTTATATTAAATTATATTGCGGAATCGTGTAAAATACAGAATAAAATATCATGTCGACAGAAAGAAACATAAAAAGTCTATAAGTATGCGTTTTTCGATGTTTTTTTTGTGAACCTGTCCTCACAGCTTCACAGCATGAAAATTCACATATTTTGATTGACGAAACTCTCTTGACCTCTTGAAGTTTTAATAATGGATCAAAAATAGTGATATAAAAGATTCTGCCACTAAATTTAAATCATGACGTGGATAGTGTTAATGGAAGATAGTAGAAAGAAGAATAAACCTTTACCTTCTAAACCTTTTGGCGGCAATTTTCGAATATTTGTTTAATTTATCTATTTTTCCCGGAAATATTCTCAAACTTTTTTTCAATAACTTTGAAATGCCTAAATCCTTATCTAAAGAGGGGAAACCCCCCAATCTGGCATCTTTGCTCTACAGGTCAAACGCCGCCAGTGTTGGACCTCGTACCATAATTACTAATGCTGTGTAGTACGTTGTATTTCTAATATAAGTATACTACGCGTAAAATGCATTTTTAAATGTTTAAGCGAATCATTTTTTTCATTTGGTAGTCCTTATGCTTTATATCATTTATGCTCCATAGGGAAAATCTACATAAATGGCAACATCGAATTAACAAAAGCTTTTAACTAGGTATTCCCTACCGCTCATGTTTTAAGCAGTGTGACCATTAGTGGCCAGATTTCTACCATTTTGGTAGATTTGGCTTGTTAATTTTACATCTGGCAGAATATGCAGACGATTTGAAAATGTGTTTTTTATGAATACCTAATATTTTACCGGATAAGCTTATACTCAGACAGTACAAAGACTTCTCGTTTAAACTATATTTATGCCGTTGCGATATAGGAGAATGAGCAGGAATTATTTAAAAATGAGGATTGATTTCGTATGTAAATATACGGGCATCCGGTTACTGCAAAATGTGCATGAATTCATATCGCCCAACCCCCTTTCACTAGATTACCGATCTAACGAGAGCCTGATTGCATTTGGCGAAGCATTACTGCTTCGAACTTATTAAGAATTTAATTGAAAAACATGTGCTATCCCACAAAACTTAGATTTGATTTAATTTACATAGTGTGCATATTTTATCGGTAAAATATTTATTTATTTCCTCCGATCCCGCCTCCACAGAGACAATAGAAAGACGGCATAGTTTTTGTATTTTCTTGACTCGTCTTTGGCAGGTTTTGACAGATTTCAAGCCACGGGTAGATTTGCCAGTTTTGAGATGGTCACACTGGTTTTAAAGGCCGCCTTCGTTTGGCGCCAACAACACTTGGCCAACGAAAACTGACCACGAGAAATGGCGGCAGTTTTAAAATCTGCGGTATTGACAGCTGAACACCGTCTGTTTGTAGACATTTTGAAATGAAAACAAAGAAACCGCTTATTAGCATAACTCCTACAGCCGGTGTTAATAATCCCAGATTATTTAGAATAACCGCATTTGCTTGGGGACAGTTTTCGTTGGGCAGACTATCAGTCACTGTTATCACGTTCACAAACCGTTCAGGTCCCTAGCATGACCACCGAAACCCGAAATAATAAAAAAACGATATAGCAATAAGTATAAACTGTTAAAAAACCGGCCAAGTCCGTTTATTCACCCCAGTATAAAGATATCGCCGAGCTTGAACCTCCAAAATACTGTTGATAGGTACTTAGGTATATAAATTATAAAATAAATTCACCTCGAGATTTTATTTGATTGAGGACCAAAATGTAGTTCATCCAGATGGATATTTTTTGTTCCTACTAAACATACATATGAAGTATACATTAAGTAATGTACTTGTACCTACTCCTATTTCAATAAACTCCTATTTCAATATAGCATACTTACTCTTTATAATGTTTATGCTCTCCCAAAATGTGCATTTGCGTCGACGCAATCGCAGAGACGATCTAATTAAAGCTAGCTAGCTAGTGAGGGCAAAATACCTATATATAACATTATTATAGAGTAGGTACGTCTGTGGTGGCTTGCCATACTATAATATAGTATAGCACGGCATATTAATATATGTTTTTCATCTGTAATGGATGGGTGGTTTGAAATCGAAAAGTACACCTATCTTATAAGGTGTACTTTTTCTGTGAGTGAAAAAAAAAATAAGAAAGCAATAATAATAGTCGATAATTTTAAGTAGGAACTTGTATATGATACTATGAGTGCAAGTTGTAGCGATGCAAGAAAGAGAGGTCGACGAAAATCCCGGTGTTTAAACACCGAAAAAAAAACCTATTGACAGAGGTGACGTAACAGTACTAATTATATAAAAATACAGCTTAAAAAGATGTCCAAACCAAATGCCTCAGTTTGATTTCTTATAATGTCATTATTAAATAAAAAAAATTTTGCTCACAAGCTTTTATTTTAATTAAAAACCAAATTAGCTACAAACAAATAGTATGTACAAAATAGGTAATTATGGAAATTGTAGCTATAACTAGCTATGCATTTCTTTGGCTCTCTCTAACATACCACAGCAATTATACAATTACCGAGATAATACTGATTTTGTATACAGCCTCGAGCCGCGTGTGAACGCTTGTCTCTCTCGGCATCTTCAGTTATAATATTTTGCCCGGAAAAAAATCGGTAAAAATCAAAAAGAGCCACGGTCAAGCGCCAGTCTGTCACATCATAAAAAGCTAAAAAAGTGTTCTTTGCATATAATATGTTAATGTTGTGATTATAAAAATCTAAATTTTAGTATCTTCAAAATATCAACGTTCTTTAATTTTCTACGCGGGCAAAGCCACGGGCAAAAGCTATTGTAATATATGCCTGGTTCATAATAACCAATTACTTATTTGTTTTGACTTATATTTTATGTATTTTTGATTAATATTCGTTGCTTGGAATAATTTATTGTACCTGGTTGATTCAACAATTTAAAATAATTCCGGCAATCATACATCTTGTTCGAGTTAAAAATTAATCTAAGTTAACTTGACGATGCTCATTTTGTAAAGATAAATAAATTGCTCTTGATTGGTTTTATTAGTTATCTCAATTTCGGCAATTAAGTGTCTTGTTTAGATTAAACGTGCTCCTTTGAGGAGTTAAACATTATTTTTTGTTATAATAAAATAATTGTTCTTGAGTGGTTTAAATATTTAACTTAATTACAGAAACTTAATATCTTGTTTGGATTAAACATAGCTCCTTGGCTGAGTTGAACATAATTTTTTGTTAAGATCAATGAATTGTTCTTGACTGGTTCTATTATTGAACTTAATAACGAAAACTAAGTGTCTTGTTTGGATTAAGCATGGCTCCTTGGCTGACTTGAACATTTTTGTTTGTTAGGTTCAATTCCATCTGCTTGTTAGATTCAATGTTAAAAATTAATCTCGACAACTCAGTGTAGTGATTGAATTTACAAACAATGTACCGTGTTTGAAAATGACAAGATACTTGTTCGGAGCAAACAATAAAGTTATGAAACAAGTTAAATTAGTTCCGTTAATTATGTGACCGTATATGATGCAATCCATTTCTAAGTTGTTTCAAATAATTTTTAGCCAACCAACATACATGTTTGGCCATTCTAGCACAATTTTTTTCAGTGTATATGCTTCTTTTTTCATGTTTGTTCGCGGATAGCTTCGTCGTTTATGAACCGATTTTGATGATTCGTCGTGTATTCGATAGAGGATACTCCAAGGGTGGTTCCATGGTCACCAAAGTTAGGATCTGATAACGGAATTTCCATAAAAATTGAGGAAAACCATTAAATGTTTACGTGTGTCTGGTGGTGCCCCAAGTAGACTCCACCACGTCGGCGTTTCACCGAGTAAGGAATTTTGGGTTGATTGCTGATGCCCTACTACCCGCTCATAGAAAGCATTGTGGCTTACCCCGATTCCCGTTGTCTCCGTCCGTCTCCTCCGTAGCCGGTGGACTTCCTGAGCTAGCTCGAAGGAAGTCGCGGCTCCTGAAGTTCTGCAGTGGATCCACCGGGGGAGACCGGAGCACTACAAAGGCCTATTAGGCCACCACGACTCACACACGCGATTTTGACACCTTGCACAACAGAAAGCGGGCTTTCGCACCCCGATATTAGGTGCGCCGCGCAAATCACTATTTGCTTGAATATTGTGTATTATATTTTATTCCGGCCCGCACATAACCTCTAAGCATGTCATGACATTTCGACTCGACTCAACTGACATGTCACATGCGGCCGGCCGCCAAAAAAGCTGTCACTGCACAGACTACAATGCAGTGTGCCACTCGCTCTTCCTCGAGCGTGAACATCCCCCCGCTCCGGACAGTCCCGGACTGTCCGCCAAATCAGTCTAAGGGGAGGCGAGAAAGAGTAGCGACCGCGCGCTTCAAAACAGAATCCCCAACTAGGACCTCGGCAAACCTGGGCACACCATCAGACCCTAGAGTAAGTTGGACAATGCGTCCGCGACGCCAACGTAAGGGTGGCAGGTTTGGGTCCTTCACTAACACGAGGTCTCCAACCCTCGGTGGGTTTGTCTTATCTGACCACTTAACGCGCTGTTGCAAAATGTGTAAGTATTCAAGGTGCCAGCGGCGCCAGAAGCTCTGGGTAAGCTGCTGGAGCAACTCAAACCGCGAAAGGCGTCCTGGATTGACATCTCTATAAGGATACTCGGGCAGGGCGTTAAGTGGTCTGCCTATCAAGAAATGGCCCGGCGTGAGGGCCTGCAAATCGTTCGCGTCGGTAGACAACGGACATAACGGACGCGAGTTGAGAACCGCCTCAATCTTATGAAACACCGTCGCGAGTTCCTTAAACGTGAGAATAGTCTCCCCAATAACGCGGCGAAGGTGAGTCTTGGCGGCCTTTACAACAGATTCAAAAATCCCTCCCCAGTGAGGGCAAGACGGCGGGGAGTATCGCCATGTTACCCCCCTACGGGAGAGTGTGGATCCGATCTCAATATTATTTTTATCTAAAAATTCACAAACTTCTCTTATATGTCTATCAGTGCCCTTGAAGTTCGTCCCACAATCGGACCGAATTAGAGAAGGCAGTCCCCGGCGGGAGACAAATCTGCCTAACGCTGCTAAGAAAGCGTCCATGGTGAGCGCACTCACCACCTCCAAATGAACGGCTTTAGTGGCCAAACAAACAAACACACACAAGTAAGCCTTTTCAGTCTTAGCATTACGGAGTCGCGACGTTTTTATAGTGAATGGTCCCGCGAAATCAATTCCAACTCCTAAGAAGGTCATCGATTCATTCACACGATCAGCAGGCAAATCACCCATTTGGGGCTGCATCGTCTCGGGGCGTAAACGATAGCAGGGCAGACATCGAAAGATAACAGATCGGATTATTCTTCGCGCTGACAAAATCCAAAACTCCCGTTGGAGGAGCGCGGTCAATGCATTACATCCGGCATGAGCATTCTTCACATGGCGATCAATGATCAACAATCGCACCAATGGTCCGTCCTTGGGGAGCAACAGAGGATGACGTGATCTATAAGGCAAGTTAGCGTGCCTCAATCGGCCTCCTACACGCAACAATCCTTTATCATCCAGAAAGGGAGTCAAACGCACCAAGGGTCCCTTCAATTTGGACGTCCCGGTACGGAAAATCTTAAGTTCCGGTTCAAACGCTCTAGACTGGGTCATACGCACCCAATGCAAAAGAGCATCTTGGCGCTCCTGCGGTGAGAGGACCGGACACAAATCTTTGTCCTGAGGCCGGCGACAATTTCGAATAAATCTTCTTATCCAAGCGGTCACGCCGAGCAACTTGTCCAGAGAACTGTAGCGGTCTAATAAAAATTCCCGCTCTGGAGCCGCCATAGTCTCGACGGCGTGAACACGCAAGCCCGGATTTGGTACCTTCACCACAGCTGGTGTGGAAGGCCAAGACGGTTGTAACAACCATTCGGGACCCCAACACAGAGTGTGGTCAATAAGCTGAGGGGCTTCGCTGCCACGTGATGCACAGTCAGCAGGGTTTATTTCACCTGGCACGTGGCGCCAAATCAACGTGGCCTTCGAGGCCTTTTTTTTTTTTTTTTTTTTTTTTTTTGTCGGGGGGAAATGCGTAAGCGCACCGTACCCGCCGTTGGCTAGACGGCAGGCGTGTGTGGGGCTGGCCCGGCGAAGTTCCAGGCCGACCCACTAAAACCCCCCGGTGTTCTCCCTGCCCGTGTGGGCGCGCATGGTAAGGTCCACACTGCGACTACCACTACCAGCGCGCCCGGGCAAGCCCGACCACCGGTCGGGCTATCGCCGAGGGGGGATTGCCCGAGAACACCAGAGCAATCCCCAGACGGAGGGCCTTACGGCGGCGTGCACGGGGCCAACCATGCACGCAGGCCTCCACGGCAGGGTCATTAGACGGGCATTGCTTGCGCGAATGCCCGCCTTCGCCTGGCCTTCGAGGCCTGTATTTGGGATACCCGATTGGCCACAAATACTTCCAGGGAGTGGACGGAGTTCTTAATCCAACACAGGACAACCTGACTGTCGGACCAAGCAAAGAGCGACTCAAAGTCCACACTACGTCCCAGGGTGTCAACAACGTGGTTCATCAAACGAACCAGAAGAGTAGCTCCAGACAATTCTAACTTCGGAATCGTTAATCGAGTCCGAAGTGGAGCAACCTTACTCTTAGCAATTAGCAAGTGGAGCTTAACAGCTCCTCTATCATCGACCGTCCGGATATATACGACGGCTGCGTATCCACTCTCAGACGCGTCACAAAAGCCATGAAGGCTGGCTGTAAACCGTCCCTTAGGCAGTATATGTCTAGGGATACTAACACGATTAATGTCGGGGAGAGACGACATAAAGGACTCCCAATCTCGCAGCAAACGGCCCGAGAGGGGCTCATCCCACGACACTTTGGCTGACCAAAGTTCCTGTAGGAAGCACTTCATCCAAAACACTACGGGACTAATCCAGCCATTTGGGTCAAAGGTACGAGCTACTGTAGACAAAACCAACCGTTTCGTCCAGACCTTGGGGCTTGGCAGCTCCAATCGATAGGTGAACGTGTCCTGGACAGGTCTGTATTGCACTCCCAAAACAGACAGTAAATCTGGAGTGTTGGCATTCTCAAAAATATGAGGCTCCTGCTGGTGGTCGTCTGGCAAGTCACACAAAAGCTGAGGTGAGTTGGACATCCACTTCCTCAGTTCATAACCACCAGCCCCGAGAAGAGCAATTAGTTCATCTCGCAAAATCAAGGCTTCCTCGACACTAGAGGAGCCCGTACAAATATCATCAACAAATGCATCCTCCTTGAGAACCAAGGATGCGCAAGGGTATCGTAATCGTTCACGTTCAGCGAGTTCCACAAGTGAGCGAATTGCCACAAAGGGGCTCGAACGCAAACCGTATGTATTGGTGTTCAGCTCGAAGACCAGCATGGGATCCCTGGGATCCTCCCTCCATAATATGAGCTGATATCGTCTATCGTCCGGGTGAATCACAGTCTGCCGAAACATCATCCGGATATCGGTCACAAAGACGACGGCATGGCGACGGAAGTTGGTCAATACATCACCCACCTCGTGGTGCAACTTCGGTCCAGCATGCAGACATTGATTCAGCGAAACTCCGGTAGACGTAGGAGCTGACCCATCAAAAACAACGCGTATCTTCCCGGTGGAAGGTTTCAAAACCGCGTGGTGAGAAAGAAAATTATGTTCCTCGTTTCGCCAGTCCAGTCGCGAGACCGACATGTGCCCCAGTTGCTCATATTCTCGCATGAAGTCGACATACTTCTGTTTGAGGTCGGAGTTCCTACTCATACGACGCTCCATGGACAGCAGCCGCTTCTCGGCCAACGGCCGGGAGCTGCCAAGTGAGGGGCGAACTGACAAAAAGGGCAAACGAGTGATCAGCCGTCCCGAGTGAAGGCGACCTGTATTGTTCTGGTAGAACAACTCACACTCCTCGTCCAAGGGGTTCACTCGCTTCACGGTAGGTGGCTCTTCCACCTCCTAAAACCGTTGAAGGACATCCGATAAGGTGGAGCTAACAGTTATGTAACTGTCCACCGATGGAGATGGTGGGTTATGCCTAACTGGTCCCATCACTACAAACCCAAGCGATGTAGATAAGGCTACCAGCCCACCCTTCTGTAACTCTCTCCTCTTCCCACAATACACGCGGCCTAGAACATCGGCACCGAGCAATAAGTGAATCGGACCGGTTCGGTGGAAGGAAGGGTCAGCCAAGGTCAATCCTGATGTCGCATCAACGACAGCGCGCGAAACGTGCTGTTACGGAAGCTGACCAACAACCTTCTCATAAACAATCGCGGTAGCGCCAATTTTGGGCGCTGAAGAGAAGTGGGGGGAGAAGGAGAACAAAACCTGACCGATCGGATCCGGGATCCGCAGGTCTCCGATTCCCCGTACCGATTCAAGGTATGGAGATGTGTTCAAACTCAACTGCCGGACCAGCCAGCTGGAGGCAATGCAACCCTGAGCTCCCGTATCTAAAAGGGCGTGAACTAAAACAAAGGTGCCCCTCGGGCCCCACACCTGTACGGAGGCTGTTGGTAACAGCACCTGCTCCTGTGGGGGGGTTGCAGCCGACAGTTGGTTTAATGAAAATCCCCCCGCATTCCCCGCAACGGGGGGGAAGGGGGGTTCAAGGAAAAATGCGTGCGCGGCGGAGGAATAGGGCGCTCAAGGCGCTCGAGCGGGTCCCAATCCGGCACGTACTGGCCCCGATCAAAGCGGCATCGGGGGGCCGGACGGTGCCCATGATGGGCGAAAGTTGGGGGAGCCCGTGACAAACGGGGTCTCTCCATCAGAGGGGGAGAGAAGCGTATCGGCTCCCGGCGTGGCTCCGTAATAACCGCGGCCCAATCCCGCGGTGGCGCCTCATAAGCGGCGCGTCGATCCCCCCCGCCCGTAGGGGGGGTGGGGCGCCCAATCCTCTCACTGGAGGGGGGGCGCCTGTCCAATCTCCGCGGAGGGGTGGCACGCCCCTCCGATCTCCTCGGAGATGTGGGTGACCTACGAGGGCCCCCGCCCGTGTGCGAGTCCCTCTCTCTCACCACCCCACGAGTGTCTCTATTGTTGAAGCACAAAAGGGGGTGATGGGCCCCTCCACAACAGTGGCAATCTCGTGGGTGGGGGCAAGCCGATGCCATATGGGCCCCCAGGCAGCGGTAGCACCAATTCCGCTGTTTGGCCATATTTCTACGCCCCTCGGTGCGTAGGCCAACAAATTTGGGACAGGCCGGCAAACGATGGCCATCGCGCTTGCAACACTTACAAGGCAGCGGCCTCTCCCCTTGTGGAGAGTTGTGCCGCACGGCAGTATATTGCTTGTACGGGCGGCGCTCTCTCCGTGGCGCTGCCCGGGTCGCCTCATAGCGGCCTGTACTCGGTCCCGGTATAGGAGCCAGATCCAAGTGGTCGGTCATCCGACACTCATCCTCCAAAAATCTGAGGAGATCCGAAAAGGGGGGTAAGTAGGAGGCACTATTGCCCCCATACCTCTGTTCAAAGCGCCCCTTCATCTCCATGGGAAGCTTATCGAGGATGAGGTGGAGCAAAATAAAGGACCACTGGTCCACCGGTAGATCAAGTCGTTTGAGCGCATTAATAGCGCTTAGCAGCGGGTTCAAAATCTCCTTCCTCAATGAGGAGACCCGCGATACTCGTGGCAGCCCTAAAATGGCAGCCACATGTGTGTCCGCTAGCAAGCGAACATTCTGATACCGGGCGGTCAACAACGCCCTTGCAATATCATAACTGTCATCATTGACAGGTAGATGCTGGACAAGTACACCAGCCTCTCCACGTAAGGCAGAGAGCAAATAGGCCAATTTCTGGCTAGGGAACAGGTCCTCCCTCGAGTGGACCAGGCTATCAAAGAGGTTAATGAACCCCATCCAAGCAGCCAAGTTCCCATCAAAGGTTGGGATGTCCAAAGTGGGCAGTCTGCCCAGCAAGCCGGCCGGGGTAGGCTTGACCTCCCCGGGCGTGCACGACTCACCCCTCCGGGCGAATAGGATAGCCTGAGCCTTGTTTATGATCACATCCGCCTGTTCAAAACACTGATCATAATCGGCATTAAATTGGTCGACTGCCCGCAACTCAGCGGCACCCTCGGCTGGGTGGTCGAGCAAATATTGTTGATGAACAACAAAAAGCTGCTCCAATTCCTTCAAGCGAGCAGGTACTCCCTCATGCCGAATTAACAAGGCCTGTTCTCGGTCTGGTCGGTCTACCAAAGCGACGGCACTAGCAAACCATCTCAAAATCTTTTGTGCACCCGCGCGTGCACCACTAAGCGGGCTGACTGGCGGGACCATTTTGCACCAAAATTAAGATACACTAAAATAATACACAGACAAACAGACCGACAACCGCAGACAACAAAACAGATCGGGAGGAACTTCAAAGGCAGAACAAAATATATATAAACAAACCAAAATCAAGTATAAATGCTAGAACTTAACTAGAACAACAAGGCATTTAACAACAGAATTTTTCAAACAAATTAAATTCAAGTATTAAGTCAATAACTTAACAAACATAATATTCAGAGGCAAACAAAACAAAATCAAATGGAAATGCTAAAACTTAACACAGCAATATAGTGTATTACAACAACAGCAAAGTCATTTAGCAGCAAAATTTTTTCAACAAATTAAATTCAAATATAAGTTTACAACTTAACAAAAAAATATTCAAGGGCAAAACAAAGATATGAAAAAACAAACCAAAATCAAATATAGGTAAATGCTAGAACTTAACTAGAACAACAAAGGCATTTAACCCCAATTTTTCATATACAATGACAATTAGTTAAGGAGATCGGTCCACAAATGAGCTGGTAGTCGGTTTAAAATCAGCAATCAAAACCAATTAATATGTATTGCCCATTTGGACAACCAACAAGATTACAATATTAATTGTACAATACTAATCAAATACTCAAATCTAAAAACCACGCTATGCTACCAAGAGATGGTGGTGCCCCAAGTAGACTCCACCACGTCGGCGTTTCACCGAGTAAGGAATTTTGGGTTGATTGCTGATGCCCTACTACCCGCTCATAGAAAGCATTGTGGCTTACCCCGATTCCCGTTGTCTCCGTCCGTCTCCTCCGTAGCCGGTGGACTTCCTGAGCTAGCTCGAAGGAAGTCGCGGCTCCTGAAGTTCTGCAGTGGATCCACCGGGGGAGACCGGAGCACTACAAAGGCCTATTAGGCCACCACGACTCACACACGCGATTTTGACACCTTGCACAACAGAAAGCGGGCTTTCGCACCCCGATATTAGGTGCGCCGCGCAAATCACTATTTGCTTGAATATTGTGTATTATATTTTATTCCGGCCCGCACATAACCTCTAAGCATGTCATGACATTTCGACTCGACTCAACTGACATGTCACATGCGGCCGGCCGCCAAAAAAGCTGTCACTGCACAGACTACAATGCAGTGTGCCACTCGCTCTTCCTCGAGCGTGAACAGTGTCCAACGTGTTTTGTGTATATGTTACGCGATTACTCCGCCAATTGTTGACCGATTTTCAAAATTCTTTTTGTATTCGATAGAGTATACTCCTGAGGTGGTCTCAAGATCACCAAAGTCAGGATCCGATGATGGGATCCCACGAAAACGAGGGAAACCCTAATTTTGTTTTTTTTTTATTGCAACTAACTTGGCGAACAAGCAAACTGTCCACCCGATGGTAAGTGGTAACAGTCACCTATAATACACGTGGCTCCTGTGAGATTCGCAGCAAAACTGCAACCCCCACAAGACCCACGGTGTACGTTGCCAACTTACGGCATCAAATGTGAAGTTGCAGTACCCAGTAATTACACTCTACCCTTCAAACCGGAACACAGCAATGCAAGCACTGCTGCTTTGCGGCAGAAATAGGTAAGACGAAGGTACCCAAGCAGATGAACCTGGTACCTACAGAGTCTCCCTCCTTTTAACGTACGGAACCCTAAAAATTGTTTACTTAATCTCCACATGAAAAAGCGAGTGAGTGAATCAAAAGCCAATAGGCCGGTCTTCAAAAACATTTACAGATTTGACAGACAGACATTCAGTTATTTCTTCAGTTCAGTTTAGTTTTATTCATCGGCGTATTTTTCAGTCAGTATTATTTCATTAGAGGGTCTTAAAGGGGTAACGGGGTCGTTTATTTATTTTGATTTAATGTAGTTTAATTCATTTAATATGATTTGAAAAAACACATGGGCATTTCACTTAACTCACTGGGAATTAATTTTGATGTTGGACTTTGAATATTGAATATTGGCGTTCAATTGTTTAAAACTTCATTTAATTCACCTTTTTTCGTGTAAATACACAGTAAATATAATTAATATCACGCTCTCAAAACCAAATAACATAATTTTATTTATTATTATCCTAGTTCATAATGTTAATTTTTAAAAAATTAACTCAATTATTTTAGAAGTTGAAATATTTAATTAGTAAAATTAAGTATTTATCTGTCCTTCTTTATTCTTATTTGATTGCAACACCTTATTAGGGTAATGTAAATCCATTTTCGACACACTTGGAAATATTTTGGGATTTTCTTGAAAATCGTTTTTTAATTAATGAAATGCTGCTAATCGCCGCCGGCCGCGGCAAGAGTGCTCGTGTGAACAACCCGTTTAACAATTCAAGCGACGGTCGCTTATTTCGTTTGCGAAATCACATGCGATGTCACAGCAATTCAGGGCTGGTGGCAATCAAAATTTATTCACATGCGAAATGCTATTTTAAAAGTTATTATTATTTTATTATTATATTTATTTTAAAAGTATTATATTAGAATTACTGTCATTATAGTATATCCAGGATAAGAAGGCTCCTATGACAGGTCGCAGTTTTCCGTAGTTTCCATGACTAAAAAATTATGTTTTATAGATATACCTAACTTATCCAGGTAGGCAGCAACTGAGCTTTGCCCCTGGCATTGCAGATGTCCATGAGCGGTGGTTACCACTTACCATCAGGTGGGCCACTTGCTCGTCTGCCACCTTTAGCAATAAAAAAAAAAAAAAAAAAAAAAAATCTCTAGGTTATTTTTTACCAAAAATGCAATAATTCATTCCAAATTTAATAGTAACACGAATATCAGTCCAGTCTAAAATAACCTAAGGAGATGATCAATTTCTAAACATATTTTTAATTATAGAAATCAGTATGCATGGAACAGAAAGCTTTGACCTGCCACAGAAATTTGTTATCCTAAATATACTATAGCTTTTAATAAGAATATTACTATTACGTATAAATAATCCACAGAACTAAAAACAGTAGAAGTGGCATGTGGCCGTGTCACAGGTATGCGGAGCTGTGCATAACTGAATTGTAGTTTCTTCCCCGAATAATAGTAAATTCTATCTAATTGCTTAACTATGTATGTTCTATGTAGACTCTTGTTTCACCCAGTGTTTTGTACACGGCCGGTTCGTTTGGGGGGCGGAAAACCCTTCGCCCTTAACCGTAACCAAACTCCGGGTTGTACTTACGTCCGTGATACACGGAGCCAGAATCGCACGTTAGAAGAACCGTTTGGGGATGTTCCAAAGAGAGGAATGATAATCGGTGCCGGTAATATGTAGCGTACGCGCAACAGTTGTCACACCAAAATAAATATACTTCCCCCAATTACTCCAATCAGTAGTTTATTCTTCACAGAAGGAGAAGCCAAGAGCTGGTTAACACTTGTACGTAAATAGTAGGTACACATACACATTCAGCATACAAAACAATGTCACTTTATGATGTTTACGTAATAAAAATCCTGAGCGCGAGTAACATGCAGTTGGTGTCAATACGAGGCATCGACTGGTTCGCGGTTCGCTCCGCGGCCGCGGTGTGGCGCGGGGCCTCGCGATCGAACAATAGAAACAAGTTGCCTGATAGTGCAGTGCTATGCATATTAGAGTGATGTTTTGCGCTCAACAATTTTGGACGAAAAATAACAAGTTTACGTTATTTTTATTGTGTATGTTTATTTGTAAAAATTTATTTATTTATTTAAGACAGATACACCATCGAATTTAAAATTGTAGTATATAATATTTATTTATGTATGTATGTATATGTAAATATGTTTATAAAATACTCTTGGAATTTATTTTTACTTGTTATACTCGATTGATATTTAAATGTAAATAACTTTGAAATTGTAAATAAATATTTGTATTAATTTGATGTGATAAAATATTGAAATGTTTATAAAATGTTGGGAGGATCCCACAACCGTATTCTAAGTAATAAACAAATAAACTCACTATAGCAATCTTCCCATACAGCACCTGAACAGCAGCGGAGAGAGGAGCGCTCCTCTGTGGTCAAAGCCCAGCCATGGACCCTGAATATCTTCTAGGAGCACTTGCTCACAACACAGTGGACGTGACAATAACTAATACATACACAGGGCCCTAATTAGGTTACCAAGTCACCTGATTAATTAAATAAAGTAATAACTAAACTCGCGAGTCGGGCGCATTTCACTCGTGCGCACTGTCACCGACCAACGAGTATCCATACGCGAGATAGTTTGCGACTAACTTCACGGGAGCGAATCTAGTGCATGCCCCAGATTTCCGAACACCCAGGATAGTTTTTGCTCAAACAAATACAAATGTTTCCTAGTACTGGAATATTGTCTTTGTTTTTTGTGTGAGAATTTGGCGGCAGCGGTCCCCACAGTAACATTGCTGATCGCAATTCCAGTGATTTCTGTTCCGTGAAATAATAACATCACGCCACGGCTAGCAAAACGTGCGTTTTACAAAAGTTTTCGCATCACACAAGGATAATTTAGAAACGAAATTAAAACTGCTCTTTCAATCGTTAAAGTACGATTGACTGTTTTCCAAGCAATCATTTCCAATAATTAATGGTACCTTTTAAAAAAGAATAGAGTATTATTGACGAATCGTCCAATTTTCCAACCCATCAATTATCTGCCGATCTAGGATTATCCCCTGTCTAGACAGTCTGATATCTATCTTCAAGTCTAAGGGCCGTATTAATAAATGTACCTTAGAGTTGAGTTTGAGATTAAGGCGAAGTTTCGTCATTTAATGTATGGAACATCTGTCAAAAACAGTATCTTAAGATGGACCTCATTCTTGAATTGTCATTATTAATACGAGTCTTCTGCAAACAATGTGATTATTCTACGTCTATTGAAAAATCAAAGTTCAAATTAAATTGGATGCGGCAGTATCCAGAATAGCGTTAATTTATTAACAAGCTTTTATTTCCTTTCACCTGTCCCGGTGTCTGTAATGAAATCTTGCAAGTTAAAATTGACCCACTTCCCAGTTTCCAATTGAGCGGAAATTTTGCATGTGTTTTGTGTATATCGCGTGACAATACAATATTATGATGACATAATATGACTGGAACTGGAGGGTGGCCATAGGAGCTCCGCAATAAAACAACACAATCCCATCGAGTTTGGGCTCGTTTGATTCATATTGACTACTCGTAAAAAGCTTTTTATTTAAATGGTTTTCTATTATTTATTTATTTAACTATACATTAGATTTTATGTTGCCTTCGATGCAGAGACTTTAAATTTATATATCGATTTACAATAATTTACTTCAAGAGTTGATGAGATATTTAAAGGTTATCCTAAAATATTTTTTAGACAACAAAATGAGCAAATGAGCACGCTGTCTTAGTGGTGAGTGGCTATAGTCGCCTATAGGACATGTGATTCCAGTAAGAATCGCAAATCTATAACACGTGCAACTACCCGAATGTACGTAACCAACTTGTGACATACGACATCGAGTCTCACTTGGGGTACTGTGACCAGCAATATCACTGCCAACTGACCCTTGAAACTGGATCACAGCTATATGGAAACACCGCTAAGTGGTGGTAGGAATATAGGTAAGATAGAGGAGCCCATGCAGAAGTCTCTAGTACCGACTACTGCCTCTCGCAAAGTATATATTACAAAAAATATAAAGATATAATAAACATGGTGTCAATAGAAGAACAAGATATCGTATAATCCCGTGTCCAATGTTTTTGTACCTAATTTTAGTTAATTTTATACCATTTTATAAATAGGTACCATACCGAGATTGATCAAACAATCCTGAACCGTCCTGCCTTTGGATTGTATAGCATTGAATCTTACAAATAGGTATAATCCTTAATTTAACAACTCTAAGGATTTGTATCTTTCTATATGCATAAGAGTATGTAACTAATGCCTGCCCTAATTTTGACAATATAGCAAGAAAATACATTACAAAATAACTTCCAAGTAGAATAATTCTTAATCTTAATCTTGATCCAAGTAAAAGCTTAATCAAAAAAAAATATGCTTCAATCACACTGATGTTTGCGTGTAGTTTAGTTCTTGACTAGTTCTTAGACGAATGTCTCTCATGAGTAACCATCAATCTTCAATCTTAGCAAGTCGTCGTGTGAAGTACGCTAAGGTGCCGGCAGCCGCAGCCCTGCGCCACAATGGGTGTCATGAGCAGGCCCGCCTGACACTTGTCTCCATTATTAATTCGAAAACTGTTTTGTCCCGTTTACACGGGTCCCCGCTTTGATATTAAGCCGCTAGCATATAAGAGACCTGAAATATTTAGACTCATGTTATTTGGCGTTGAAATAGTATTCGTTAGTGTGTTATAAGTATATAATAAAGTTAGATGAAGAGTTTTCATTAATTATACTTTTTAAAGAGAAACTTTTAAACATCATCTCAAATCTTTTCGTCCATCTATCGCATGTCTTAAGCGATCTTTAATTTCACAACTTCATATAGGTCAGGATTGCTCTATGCGTTTGATCTTCGACTTTAAATATACGCGGCAGAAGTCCGATCCTGCTTCTAACTTCTTTAGTCACATCTCCAAAAAATGCGAGTTTGATAGATACACTGGATGACCCAGAGTCAGTTGTAAGCAACCAATGCAGGGACTGAAAGTGATTCATATCTTTCGTTCTTACAATAATAGTAGATTTTTCTACTACAGATTATTACAAAGCCTCCTTTCGTAGAGTTAATAAGACGTTATTAACTTTGAAGAGACCAAGACATTATTGTGTGAAGACATGAGGAGCGATCCACAGCTCGTTAGGGGGCAAAGGAATTCCATTATATCCTCCTTTGTCAGACGTTTATCCTAATTAGCGGTAAAGTATTCATTTGTGTATCGTTCCGTTTGTCTCACAAAAATTGTAGTCCAATTTATGATAATTGAAGTATGATATTGCTGGACGACAGATTGTTTATTGGGTATTCTTTACGAAACTCGTTTTCAATGTCGTCTATAGTTGTATTTTATTCGTTTCTTTATTTTCTTTTATAGAATCCAATCATCAAGGTTATCCATCCAGGTCATCATCAAGTCACCATCAAGATCATCATCAAAGCACCGTGTTAACTTAAACAAATTTCATGGCACAATCTAGATTGTACTTATGAAAAAGCATATTATAGACAGCAAATTTAGCGGTGGTCCCACCGCCAAGCCCTACTGGTGGGTCCACAGTGAATTTAGCGGTGGTCCCACCGCCAAGCCCTACTGGTGGGTCCACAGTGAATTTAGCGGTGGTCCCACCGCCAAGCCCTACTGGTGGGTCCACAGTGAATTTAGCGGTGGTCCCACCGCCAAGCCCTACTGGTGGGTCCACAGTGAATTTAGCGGTGGTCCCACCGCCAAGCCCTACTGGTGGGTCCACAGTGAATTTTAATTCCCCATAGCTTCACCACAATCCAGTCGAGCTGAGGGTAATTGTAAAATATATTTATACCCACCATATCAAGGTGTCTGATTATATGACAGATATATGTAACTGCTTGGGTTTGAAAAAATTCGTCAATTTTGACGTCCGTTAGTATACCTAGCAGTTAAAATGAATATTTGATTTTACTGTTTTATGAATACCGACAATCATTTTTATATTGTAGTTTAATAAACTTAAACTTATGTATTGGATAAACTATTATTATAATGTTGGCAATTTGGATGAGGAGGCAAAAAATTGCCTCTTCTTGAGGAGGCTCTCCCAAATTCCGAACACGACGTGTTAGGCCCAGCGCACACAAATAAATATGCGCGCGGCTATCGGAGCGCCCACAAGAGCATTCGTGTAATGCTATTATTAGATGTTAAGGTTTATATTAAATTGCTGTCTTGAAATGCGCTCCGTCGCGCTTCCAGCAGCGGTGTGCGCTGGGCCTTAGAGTCAACTTTTTTCAGTTATGTTTGTCATCAATAATTACGTAAAAAAGTCTATTCTGAAAAAAGATTTTTAAATTTAATCAAATATCATTCTACTACACCTAATAAAAAAAACAATATCCATCCATCGCTTTGACGCAAAAAATGACAAAACAAATAAGCAAGCAAACTCTCGCAATTCTCTCTTTAAAGACCCTCAGAAAAATCTTCCAACAGAAAATCAAAGTTTTAAGCTCACTGATATTAAACCGATGCAGAGTAAATAGAATTTCGAATAAAGCTGTGCATATGAGCATAGTTCGGGACAAAAATAGAGTTGTTGTAATAACGTTACGCGCCTTGCATGCCCGCTAAAGGGGTCGCGAGAATTCGCGGGGAAAAACGAAAATCAATGCCGCTGTCGATTGATCCAATGTATTGATCCTAACTTCATTATTAATAGATACGATTCCGCAATTTTGAAAACGATTTCAATGCATCAATGCAATTTTATCTAATACTAGCTGTGCCCGCGAACTACGTTTCGCCATATATTTTTTCCCGTTTTTGCAACATTTTTCATTGATGCTCAGCTCCTATTAGTTGTAGCGTGATGTTATATAGCCTAAAGCCGTCCTCGATAAATGGACTATTCAACACAAAAATAATTTTTCAATTTGAATCCGTAGTTCCTGAGATTAGCGCGTCTAACCAAACAAACAAACAAACTCTTCAGCTTTATAATATTAAAAATATATATTTTATCTAATATATATATATAAACCTCGTGTCACAGTGTTTGTTTCCGAAACGGCTTGTCCGATTGTGTATATTGGGTAGGTATGAGAATAAGTCGTAGGCTATTTTTTTATATCCTTAGGTGATAATAAGGGCGGCCCTCTCCAGAAATGTTTGAGTGTTGAGCTTTAAAAAGCGAAACGTAGTTTGCGGGCACAGCTAGTAAGATCTAAAAAAATAATAAAAACTAAGTTCGGTATGCAAGGAACTAGAAATGTCTCTCATAAATAATTTTTATTTATTATTTAGTTTTAATCGTATGTTGACTTGAACTCCAATATAAAGACAAAGACAAAATTAATAAAGAGAAAAAGTAACAGATTGATCGCTTCAAGGCTTCTCCATAGTCAAGTCGCAATTTTTATTCGAAATAAATTAAAAGTATGTGTATATTTAAATTTTTTTTACCACCTGATGGTAAGTGGTAACAGACACCTATAATACATGTGACTCCTGTCAGATTCGCAGCTAAGTGCAACCCCCACAAGAACCACAGTGTACGCTGCCAACTTGTGACTTTGTTGGAGAGTTTGGTATAAACTCTGTGGTAGCTTTAGCTTGTCACTATGTTTTTGAAATTGATTACTTTCAAACTTTTTCGCCAGTTGTTCGTTATGAAACTATAAGAATGTTGTTGACTGTTGCAGCTGAATATGACATGAACATTGATGTCATGGATGTCAAAAGCTTTCTTGAACGGAGATTTGAAAGAAACTGTGTATATGGAAATTCCGGAAGGATTTGAAGTCGGAAAAGGTGAAAACAAAGTGTACCGTTTGCATAAATCTGTATATGGTCTGAAGCAAGCCCCTAAGGCATGGAATGAAAAGATTAATCATGTTCTTGTCAATAAACTAAAGTTCAAACGATTGTCTTCTGAACCATGCGTTTATACTCGTTGGAAGAATGATAATTTTTTTATTATAGCATTGTACGTAGATGATATAGTCCTTTTCTCGAATGATAAAATAGAGAAAGAAAGAACCAAGAAAATGCTGATGAAAGAATTCGTCATGAAAGACCGAGACATTAAGTTGTAGAGCTTTCGACAAGTTATAAATTTTTCGTGGAAATACATATATCACAGACGAATAGTGCTTGTATGTAGTTAAAGCCTCAAGCTTCCTATCGCATAGTATGTTGTTTGTGTGTTAATAAGTAAGAGTACAAAGATTCGAGAGTTGAAAGTAATGAAGATGTGTGTAGGTAATTTAGATTTTTCAGGGAAATTCGAGCAGTTTTTTGAAAGCCGGGTTACATTTTGTGTTGGGTCTTTGTCGAAAATTCAAACTTACTACGTACTTCTTTATTATTTTTAATAACAAAATATCTTAACACTAAGCAAAGTCTTACAATTATGTTTCCACAGTTTGTCTGTGTCTCAGTTATAGTTAATTAATCTAAGTTTTTCGTTTTACATATAGCAATGTGTTTTTCGTTTCACGAACTTCCTATGTACATTTATCTGACACTCCTACGGTGAAGGAAAACATCGTGAGGAAACCTGCATACTTCAAAGGTGTATATGAAGTCAACCAATCCACACTGGGCCAGCGTGGTGTGACTAATCGCCCTAACATAACTACTTAGGGTAGGCTCGAACCCCTCGGTGGGGACGTATAATGAGCTGTGATTATGATTATGATTACCCACAAAAATATTATAACAATCTGCTGAACAGGTTGTTCCTTTATTGACATTATACATTACTTTTTCGATTCTAATACAAAACCGCAAACAAAATTAAACAAATACTCCTTCACGATTATCAAAGTGCGACAGCCACTGGCGTCTGTAACGTAACTTCGGGAAGTATATTAAAAGTGTAATGAAAAATCTCCACTTTACGATGTCGAGAGAAGAATAAAAGCACTTCAAGTGTGTATTCGGAATTTATGACTATAAAATACCCCGTAAAGTGGCTCTTAATCGGCCCATTATGGCTGTCACCCGCGGGCGAGGCGGCAAAAAAAGGCATCAGCCGAGGTGGACATAAATCACACAGGCAATTCGTCTTTATTTACCTTTCGGGTTGTAATGGCGGTATCGACAATATTTTAGGAAAACCTAGTACTCATTTTCCCGAGCTAATAGTCGGAAGGATTGTGTGAGGTGTCCTGTAAGTTGATTTCAAATTGTAAATGTTTGTGAAATAGTATTATTTTAATGTTAGCAATTTAAAAGAGACAAAAGGTGAAAATTTATACTCTTTGGATCATCCTCGGATTAGTTACTCCGTGTTTATAATGAAACAAGACAAAACACGGAGGAACTAAACCGAGAATGATTCAAAGAGTAAAATTTTTATTAATAAGGCCGGTAGAGTTTCTCGCCCGTTCTTCTCGAGAAGGCTCATCCAATTTCTGAACAGGTGTAGAGTCAATGTTTATTGTTATTTCATTTTACTTATATTCGCATACTGAATTATGTTTGGTAATTAATTGTTATGTAACTAAATTAAATAGATTTTAATAAGATTCCCAGTTAATTAGATTTGTATTTTGTTAGACGTGCCTATATGAATAAAGATAATTAACTTTGACTTTTGTTTTTGTTGAAGACGGATAGGATATTTAACAATTTCTTTCACAATTATTGTAACCCAACACATTCCAATAGTTTCAGAATAACAAAATCCAAAGAAAAGTCTATAATAAAACTCATCTGTATTTTATAGATAATAGCTTTCCGCTCGCGGCTTCGCCTGCGTTATTATTGTTTTCCCGTGGGAATTATATATTTTCCCGTAAAATAATTTATTAGCCTATTTTATAGAAGATAAAACAATTCATAGAAATTAGAGCAGATTTTCAATATTTTCCTTAGAAATTTTCAAGGACCCTATTTGGCACCTTAAGTTAGTGAATTTCAACAAACCATAGAACACCTTTTCAAAGAAATGTTTTTAAGAGCATGAATCTCAAGTTTTATCAAAAACGTTTCTAATTAAAAAAAACCCTTCAAACTTGCAACCCCTATTTCACCCCTTCAGGGTATTTTTTTTTTTAATCCCTTAAATAAATCACACTAACTGTCCAAATTTCACGTTTCTACCATTAGCGGTTACGGCTGTGCGTGCGTCTATAGATGGGAACTTCTCCTTTTATAAATATTCATATAGATATCTTGATAGGTTATTGAAAGAATGGCGCACAGTCACCCCTGATATTTTTTTTTTTAAATGGATGGCCCGGTAAATGACCTCCTCCCGCCTGATGTTAAGCGGTGAAAGAGGCCCAAATGAGTTGACAGATAGAGTAGGGACGACATCCACTCTCCTACCTGCCCGCCCCTTGCCGGCCCAAAAGATGCTTTTTCACGCCTCTTTTGAAGGAACCCATGTTGTAGGATGAGGGAAACACGTGCGCAGGTAGAGAATTCCAAGTGTGGGATGAACGACAGAAGAAGGAATCTTGGAATTTCTTGGTACGGTGTGAAAAGGAGGACACAGTGTACGGATGACTCCGAAGGCCCTTACGCGTGTTTCTGTTAAGGAATGGAGAGGGAGGGATAAGGTTAAAGAGCTCCTCAGAGCATTCCCCATGGAACATTCGGTAAAAGGCGCTAAGAGAGGCGATGTCACGACGAAGTTGTAGAGGCTCGAGGGTGTTAGTTGCCTCTACATCGCCAATTATGCGAATAGCGCGACGCTGCAATCTGTCCAGAGCATCGAGGAGGTACTGAGCGGAGCCGTCCCAAAGGTGCGAGCAATATTCCACGCAAGACCTAACCTGAGTTTTATACAACAAGCATAGTTGGTCCGGCGCAAAATACCTACGCACCTTGTTCAGGACACCGAGTTTCCGTGAGGCAGTAGTTATGACGGATTCGATGTAGTCTCTGGGGTTCAGATCAGATAATATAATTCAGAGCATAACGTTAGACGTAATACCGGCATGCAGGAAGTGAGAACACTAATGTATTGCTATCATTATGATTGTTCCTTTTTACAAAATTATGCCAGAGTAAGAAAAAAGAGTAGGTTGAAATAATAGTACGCAGACTAATCAATTTTTAAACTTATTTTATAGACGAAAATATTATAGGTAGAGCCAAAGTAATTAAGATTTATAGAAAGATGCGATTTTAGTTGCACGATTTCCCAACTTAGTTGTATAAAAAAAACATTTGTTTTTTATACAACTAAGTTGGCACACAAGCAGGTGAGCAGTCACCTGATGGTAAGTCGTAACAGTCACCTATAACTACATGTGATTCTTGTGAGATTCACAGCAAATCTGCAACCCCTTTTTTGGGCGGGGGAATCTCCTTACGATTCAACGAGGGACTGAAAAGCTAACAAGGCTGTCCCTTGGATATGCCATTGGACTCGGGTAAGAGAACTACAATGTACGTTGCCAACTTGTAACATAAGATGTAAAGTCACGATACCCAATAATATCCCTGCCATAATTACCCTATCTTATCCTTTAAACCGGGACACAGCAAAGCAAGCACTACTGCTTTGCGGCAGAAATAGGTAAGGCGGACGTATCTTAGCAGGCCACCCTGGAACAGAGTCTCCCTCCGTACCGTAATCTCAATTCATGAAAATATGAAAACTCATGAATACTATAATATTACTTTGCATTAAAAAACGTATACCTTAAGAAGGTGTACACCTTCTTAAGGTACCTATACGTTTTTTAATGAATATACTATATAGAAAAACTGAGCCGTATTAAGAATCTGAACACATTTGTAATAAACTGCCTAAAGGACTTAAGTGAACAATCACCACTAAACAGTGTTCTTAACTAATAAATCTAAGCCATTGTACGTTTCCTTAAGCACATAACTCCACATTACCCTCAATGGCCGCAATACGCAGCAGACAGTCGCTTAAGCCCGTGATGTGTCGCTTCCTCCGCCCGATAACAAATACCGCCTCATCTATATCTCGATTCCTTCATCGATCTAAAGATTTGTGAATTTACGATTTCCGATATCGTTCCGTTTGCACGCGCCCCGTGGAACCAGGCCACGCGGAATGATTTACGTGGTGGAAACGTGCCACCTGAACTTGTATTTATACAATATTGTATATTTACTTGTATAAACCTAAATTCTTCAATGTAGCGAGATCACGGAAGTCAATGCCGTAGTTGATAAAAATGCCTTCTATTTTTAACCGACTACAAAAAAGGAGGAGGTTCTCAATTCGATGCGTATGTTTTTTTTTTTGTGTGTGTATGTTACGCGATTACTCTGCCAATTATGGACCGAGTTTTAAAATTCTTTTTTTGCATTTGATAGAGTATACTCCTGGAGTGGTTCCAAGGTCACCAAAGTCAGGATCTGATGATGAGATTAAACGAAAATCGGGGGAAACCCTTAAATTTTATAGGTACTTCCAACGTGTTCCAGTTCTTTATAGGTACGTCCAACGTGTTCCAGTTCTTTATAGGTAGGTCTAACGTGTTCCAGTTCTTTATAGGTACGTCCAACGTGTTCCAGTTCTTTATAGGTACGTCCAACGTGTTCCAGTTCTTTATAGGTACGTCCAACGTGTTCCAGTTCTTTATAGGTACGTCCAACGTGTTCCAGTTCTTTATAAGTACGTCCAACGTGTTCCAGTTCTTTATAGGTACGTCCAACGTGTTCCAGTTCTTTTCCTAAGCTATTTGCGTCGGGTAATCATGAACTGAGATGATATTGGAAAGATCCTTAACTTTTAGGAGTTACAGGTTAGTTTTTTGAAAACAATAGGCAAGTACAATCAAGTGAATTTCACCTTCGTTGAGTTGGTATTAAATTCAATAAATAGATAAAAATATTTTTTTTTACAAAAAGTAAAAACCGACTTCAAAAACATAAAAGTTAAAAAATAATATAAGTATAAATGTGATGTTATCTTTACCTATTCTTTAATTATTTTTAACTTTCTCGTCATCTAATTCATGTTGAGGATTTAAATTAGGCAGCTTTGTTAATAATCCAAATTTCAGAAATTGTAGTAATAAACCCAATTTAATTCCTGAACTTGAATTACATCCCAGGTGAAATAAATGCATTGTGTAAATAATTGTCTGTAAATTATTAGTCTGAACTTGGCACCGAAATAGATATCAATTCTTTTGTCGGCGAAGTCAACAACAACGCATATTCTATATATTGAGCTTGGCTTTCATTTTACATTTATGTTTTTGTACTTTTTGTACAGAAATGATTAGTATTCATCAGACACTTGCACAGAATCAGGACGCTCGCGCTTAAGAGCGCGGCTGTCTTTTTTATTATTTTGTTAATAGTCCGAGTAAGTATCAATGATTTTCAGTTTTCAGATTTTTCCTTTATATACGCCTAATAGTCCTAACCTTGTGTCAAATCTAAAGTTTCAAGGACATCTGGAAGAGGGTCAGGTTTATTATTATCAAGTTAGTAATTCAGGCATAAAAATGCCGGTGTTTAAAAGTAAATACTATCAATAACTGTTTAAGCTACATATATAAAATTTAGGATTCTAGATAAGCTAGGGGCTTTAATAAATAAACCAAATTTTATGTATTTGGGTTAAATAGGTTTCGAGTTGTGACAGGGTCAAAAATAGCGCGTAATGGTTCGTGTAATACTCGTATTACACACGGCTACGTCTACGTCTCGCCAGTTCCTTTTTCTTTGAACTTGGCTGGACGCACTGCCTCGTGTCTAGATTACACTTTGTGTCTTTACCCTTCAAACCGAAACGCAGCATAGATAGAGAGACCCACGTAGACGATTCAAATAAAAGTCTTCCTTTGATAAAATGAAATCATTTCTGTCCTCAAATGGCTTCTATGATATTGAGAAAGCCATTCATAGGTGTCACAGCCTATCGTGAGAAGAAACTGAGCAACTATCGGATTCACCATTCGGTACTGGATTAACCAACCTTACACGGAAGGCACCGCGATTAGATGATATTGGATAGGATCATATAATGTTAAAGTTTAAGATGTATTCCCAGATGTAAACCCTTTACACCCACACTGACATAGCGTCAGTGTAACTTATCATACCAATGATATTTTGAAAATGTAATTTGCAATCGGTAGTATGGTATTAGAATACTTTAGAAACCCTAAGAATGTATCAAAAGTAATTTGGATTATTAGTAACGACAGCATTTAATTTAATTAATTTAAATTACAAAAATCCTCACATCTAATGACCTTTATCAGATCAACAAATGCATAAAACTATAACGAACAAAGGTCTCCATCAATGTAATAATATTAATTCATATGGCTTATAAATATTACATGAAAATTTAAATAGTTTAAGTCATGTTTAAGTAGTAAACTTCTAATAATATGATGATATTAATACAATTTACACTTAATCTAGTATTCTGTGTATCAAAGTTTGAATATTTAATATTGAACTAATAGTATACAAATGAAGTTTAATAAATGTAAGAATATATGACACAATAACAAGCATAACAAACAATTATTTGTAGTACTCGTGAAGTATTATTACTATCTAAATAATAAAGCATGTCAGATCGGTATCATAACACAAGACACGGCTATCAAAACGGAATCACATAACGACTTCTGTAACGCGGAAAGGAAAAATATAAGCCCAATTGTCTTAATAGAAAGAGTCTTATTTCAACTGCGGCACAAGCTAAGCTTTTCATAATAAAATTACTTATTGACTACATTCCGTTGCGGGCTTCACTTATGTCACGTTGTTTTTCACGAAAATGGACTCTAATAAGCTCGTAATTTAAGTCCTTTATCCTGCAAATCCCGGGAGACTGTTATATCTTTTCCTCGAGCCAGGAGACACTATCAGCTTTAGTAATGTGTCATATTTTACGAGTCTTTAGAAAAATGGCAACTATTTATTCCATGTACATTATGATATTGTTTTCTTTTATTCGTAAAAACGTTGAACGTTAAAATAATATGACTTCTTTTTTCTATGTTACGGCCTCTAAAAATATTTTCGTAAGAATGGCTGCGTTCAAACAGAGTATGTTGAATTGTGACGAAAAAGATATTACCATTTGAATGAACGTTTTTAGCGAACGTGCTTATTGATACAAAATAAAAAACACATTTTCTTTTTTCATTGAGCTTTACTTCACTTTTCTTTACTTCTTTTCCTCTACTTCTTTCCTTTAATGAGGATGGGTCGGAAGTAGTTGTTTGAAATACATTAAGTGCGAAAAGTATATCATTACCACACTTTGTTATTTCCTTCGCTTGTGGGTGGTAATGACGAATGATGGTGGAAATAGTTGTTTATGATGAAAGTACAGAAAGAATATCAATTATAGCAAATATGGGACGTGTCAAATGACACTTCCGCTAATGTTTCAAATGAAGTTTTTAATACTGCAAAAAAAATAATTGAACAAAAGTTAAATTTATTTTTGTTATATTTAAATAGTAAAAAAAACCGGGCAAGTGCGAGTCGGACTCGCCCATGAAGGGTTCCGTACGATTTATGACGTATTAAAAAAACTACTTACTAGATCTCGTTCAAACAAATTTTCGGTGGAAGTTTACATGGTAATGTACATCATATATTATTTTTAGTTTTATTATTCGCTTATTTTAAAAGTTACAGGGGGGGGACACACATTTTACCACTTTGGAAGTGTCTCTCGCGCAAACTATTCGGTTTAGAAAAAAATGATATTAAAAACCTCAACATAATTTTTCAAGACCTATCCATAGATACCCCACACGTATGAGTTTGATGAAAAAACATTTTTTGGGTTTCAGTTCTATGTATGGAGAACCCCCGAAATTTATTGCTTTTTTTCTATTTTTGTGTAAAAATCTTAATGCGGTTCACAAAATACATCTACTTACCAAGTTTCAATAGTGTAGTTCTTATAGTTTCGGAGAAAAGTGGCTGTGACATACGGACGGACAGACAGACAGACATGACGAATCTATAACGGTTCCGTTTTTTACCATTTGGCTACGGAACCCTAAAAAGTCGTAATGATGTACATAAAAATCCATGTTTACTTTCGGTGTATGAAAGCTAATTCTTTTTAACAATACTGACTCAGACAACTTTTTGTAATCTGTTCTTATATTTTGACATTTCAATCACTTATTTAATTTTAAATTGATAGTATGCATGGATTTATCAACTAATAAGTCCATGGGTACATGTAAGTAATATCGTGACAAGATATAAGATCTTATTTCTTTTTCTTTGGTCGGTTATACAAGGACCCACAGACGTTAATGACCTATTATTTATTGCCTGTGGCCACAGGAAATTATAAAATCAAAATGACTTTTCCGCATGAGTTTCAAACGACGATTTTTAATACGCTTGTGAAAAATCTTTAATAGCTGCACAGCTTATTTTGAAAGTTACGATCGTAGAAATATTAGAAGACGAACGACTGAACGAAAGAAAAGTAACAGTTGAGAACTCAAACGTTCAAGTTTTAATTATATTTTACAGTCCTCCTAGTTAGTGTTAGCCGTTAAATTGTTAGCAACTTTTAAGGTGGAAACAATACCAGTTATCCCGCGTTTCGCGCTTAATACGCTGTAAATGGAATTGTCTCTGAGAATTAAGTAAAATTCTTATCTGTACCCGTTGAAGATGTACGGACTAAGTTGGCGTAAGAAAATTTTAGGCACTGATCGCGAGATTCACTTATAGCTACTCAGTTTCAATAGAGATTTCACTTCCCGCGATGTTAACAAAGATCTCACTGAAGAAGGTTTTAGGACTCAGTATCTGAAAGTTTTCCGTGTTTTGCTTTTTAAGGCTCTAAGACATTATAATAAAAGGTGCTAACTATTCAGGAAACAGTTTGAACATACACAATCTTAATTTTGATGAATGATTTGTTTCCCTTGATGATTTAGGTGAACATAAATACGGGACAGCAGTAGTTAAGGAGGCCAGATAAGGCTGACATTGGAGAAATAGATTTGCGTTGTGACGAGTAATCCAGACGATCCAACTGTGCGGAGTTTGGCCATGCTCGGCGTGCACCCTATTGTACTAGATTTGGCTTAATCCTCTCATTTATAACCTCAAACTACTATTTCACTGTTTGGAGCTCTTAATACAAAGCATTAACATAATTAAATGTAAGATTAACAGGAAAGCTGGCCAGGGGAATTTGTAGCTGAGTCTTCATTAAATCTGTAAATAAATTGAGGTAAATATACTTAATGAAGCTGTAATTAGTTTAAGGCTCAGCTTTGTGTTGACTAGAAATTACTGTGAATAAAAGCATTGAATTAAATTGAATATAAAAATTTACTATCTGCTGCTCCATACATTTAGGTTCAGTGAATGTTGAACATTTGTATGGAACAGCTGTTTTTTTTTTGCAATTTCGAAGTTGGTCTCGTAGTAAAGTTGTTCAGTTTGCTTGTCTGAACAAGCACACAAAATTTTTGTCATAACTAAAAATAAACTTGTATAGATGTTATTATTTTAGCGTGTATCCATAATTTTTTTTTTATTGCAGAAAGTTGGCTAACAAGCAAACTGCCCACCTGATGGTAAGTGGTAACAGTTACCTATAGTACATGTGGCTCCTGTGAGATCCGCAGCAAAACTGCAACCCCCACAAGAACCACAGTGTACGTTGCCAACTTGTGACTTAGGATGTAAAGTCACGGTACCCAGTAATTTCAGTGCCATATCTTACCCTTCAAACCGGAACACAGCAATGCAAGCGCTGCTGCTTTGCGGCAGAAATAGGTAAGACGGAGGTACCTTTAATATATAAATGCAAGTAGTTTTGGTTTCATAGACAAGATAAATGAATGAAAGCAATTTTCTTGCCTGTACCTAAAACCAAAGGCAACTTTGAAATCTGTTTTAACGAGCCTTAAAAATAACGCAAATATTAACCAAACAGAAAGTAGTACTCAATCGCTCTTATTTGCTCATGCATTCAGAACCCTTTACCTTGTATTATTTGCTCGGAATGAAAGCTAACGGTGTAAATGATTGAATGGAATCCATTACCCCTTCCAAAATCTCCCGTTACACTTTAACGTTTTGCAACTGAGGATTTTTTATCAGGCAAAGGGCTTTCAAGTGGGACTTCATAAACTCAGACAATAAAATCGTGAAGCCAAAACATTATTGAGAACGGAGTTCGACAAAATTGCAAATAAACAGACCTTGAAGAATGAATTTAAAACATTTATTTAGGACAAGAAATTTTCGATGCAAAGCGACGTGATTACAAAGTTGTAGAAGAGGATTTTAAAAAGCTTTTCGGAATTATTGATGCTACGGGAACCCTTTTCAATGCCATTTTGTGTTGCGATAAGGAATTATTAACATCTGTTTTCGGTTGAAAAGTTAAATTTGCCATCAATTGCTTTGTTCCGAAAAGGACTTCACATAGATCTTAGACTTGTTATTTTTGGAATACTATAAATCATGTAATTTAATGCTATAAAACATGCTCATGTTACTAATCATATTATTAAAGATGACGATCAGATACTCTCAAGATCAACAGGAGGATAATATAACTATACTTTATTATTTAAGATGATAATGTATTTTTGTTGTTAGATGATATTGTAGTTATATCATAAAAAATAATCAAGGCTATTTACAATAAAAGGAGATTTACGACAAAATGAAAAGGCGTAGTAGTCCGGTTAAGTTAGCCCGAAAAATAAGTTTACTATTGCATAAATTCGAAAGCAGCTGAAAATTTAGGGATACTATTATATTGAAATTGTGAAAGGTCCCCATATCGATCCCATGAGTTCAAAAAATTTTATTCAACGTCAAAGTTCGCAAACATTTTTTTTGCGAAACGGTTAGAGTTATGATAAAAATAGTTCAGACAAAAAATGTAGATCACGTAATTATTTACAAAAATTGTCCTTGCACTTTTTTCCCTAAGATATAATATTTCTGAGAAAAAGCTATTTTAAAATTTACTCAAGTTGTATTCCCCATACTACGATTATGCTCATGTTTCCACACCACCTGTGAGGTAGTAACCTTGACGTGTTGTTTTTAACGTGGTTTCGCCAGTAAGTTTGAGGAAGACAAGCTAATTGCACACGTTTTTTATTACCAGTAAGTTTTGCAAAAGTTAAGTAACGTAACTTTTTTCTTTTTTCAAAAAACGTCGCCCCACACTAGGATTTTCTCCTGTGTCGTGGGTGCAGTTACAAACATAGAATATCACATGCACATACGCCCAGACCGGAACAAATTTCTGTAGGTCATACAAAACATTTGTCCCGTACGGGAATCGAACCCGCGACCCATTGCGCAGTAGGCGATCACTCGACCTCTGCGCTAACCGTGTCGTCAATTTATGCAAGTATCTTTTTTTTTGGGCTCTAAATACTGAAAGATGAAAACGAATTCCGTGGGTGATTCTAGTTTCTGGAGCAGAATGATACCTTCAAAATCTCACCGTTTCACAAAAATATTTTTTTTGAGAACTTTGAACTTAAATAAAATTTTTTGCACACATGGGGTCGATGGTGACTTTCATAATTTCATTGTAATGGTACCCATAACTTTCCTGTAATTTTTCAGCTTCTTGGGAATTTATGCAAGGGTGAATATCTATTTTGACCGGACTTAAGCCTTATCGGTAAAATTAAAGCCGTTATTGAACGATTTTAGCAGATTTGAACAGCAGAGAAATAATGCGGATCTAAGTCACATTTGGAGTATTATTGATAATGTTTTCAGTCTTTGTTTCTTTACTACAGATCTTGTTAAAATGAATTACCTTGTCTAAATTTATAAAAGTTATTATCAACAAAAATATAAATTATTACTAACAAATTTATATATAACAAATAGTTTTTATGTACGATAAAGACTTGAAATATTGTGAATACAACAAGATATTCCAAATCAAATACTAATTTGAGCGCAATAAAATGAATATTACTTCATCGACATACTCATTTAGACTTTCTTTGATACAATGTTCTATAGCTACTTATCTCTTAGTAACGAGCTCATTATAATATGTTTGGCATGAATACAGCTTTTGTTCTCATTTATAGCGTATCGGACGCAAAGAATCGACACCACAAATAAAATAAAAATCTCTCCCCAATGATGAGATATCGGAATTTTATTACGTTCGCAGAACTATTTGCATATTACCAAAATATCATAGGAATATTGAGTACTTGTTACTCTTTGTAGTGTTGAACCGATTCTGATGAGACATTTGAATTTCTTTTCACATTGATCATTTCTGAACCTCGATCTTCACGGTCAGAACACCGCGTCAAACAGCACTCTTTGATAGTGAGTGCGAAAAACTAAGGACTGATGGCATAACACCAAAGGGGCGACTGAGTACTACAGTCGTATAGGTACCCCTATGTATGCAGGCGAAGGCGGGCATTAGCACAAGCGATGCCCGTCTAGTGACCCTGCCGTGGAGGCCTGCGTGCATGGTTGGCCCCGTGCACGCCGCCGTAAGGCCCTCCGTCTGGGGATTGCCCTGGTGTTCTAGGGCAATCCCCCCTTGGCGATAGCCCGACCAGTTGGTCGGGCTTGCCCGGGCGCGTGGGTAGTGGAGTCGCAGTGTGGACCTTACCTAGCGCGCCCAAGAGGGCAGGGAGAACACCGGGGGGTTTTAGTGGGTAGGCCTGGCACTCTGCCGGGAGACACACACGCTCGCCGTCTAGCCAACGGCGGGTACGGTGCGGATACGCATTTCCCCCTGAGAAAAAAAAAAAAAAGGTACCCCTATGTATGTATGTGTGTACAACTTTATTGCAAAAAATAGTTACTAGAATTTCTCTTGAAATCTAGTCCTTATACCTATATCTTATCTTTTAATTTCTGCCGTCAAGCAGCGGGGCTAGCATTGTTGTGTTCCGGTTTAAAGGAATAGGCAATGAATTTACTGGGTGTTGCGACTTGACATTGTCAGGTTGCTTCGCGCTGACGGAAAGTCGCGAGACTTACGAATAAAATGTTCACTTCATAAATGTAAATAAAAGACAAAACTCTCATACTCTACATTTAAGTCTACTAATTCTTTATTGTAACTAGGTAGGAAAATATAATATTATTACCTTGTCTTTTCACATGTCGATCTTGTAAATATGCACAAATTCTTGTAACACTTTTGATTCACGAATGTTTGTAAAGCACTAACTGATTATTTATTTGAACTTCACTTTGTATAACGCTATTATTCACAAGCGATAAATATTTGTAATATTTATTAGTCCTTTATTGTATTTTTCTATATTTTCTTATTATAATTGTTAGCGTCCGACATTTGATCTCAATATTGTAGCTCAATGCCTACGTGACTGACAAATATCATATAATTATTTTATTGTTCAAAAATCTTTCGCTTGACAGCTATGTAGTTGTCTATTGTTATGGCCAGTATAAAAGCGGGCCAGGGTCATTAGGAAGCCAGTCTACTACCAGCTCTGGTAGAGAATACAAACAGCTTAAGGAGTATCTAAGCTCCTGTGCTAGTTTTGGACTGGTCTACCACCAGCCATCGTAAAGAAGAGTTGCTGCTCAAGTACGTAGGGGACAACTGGCCGCCTAAAGTCGAGTGCTCTACACGCCCACTTGGACTGCGTGTCTCCGTCTGCTACGGATTCTCGAGCCTCGCCTGCATACTGCTGCCGTCGGGGTGTTCCTGAGCCCGCCTACGTGTCTGCTGAGCTGCCTACCAGTCCGCTGAGCCACCTACGTGACCGCTGAGCTGCCTACCAGTCCGCTGCTGAGCTGACTACCTGTCCGGCTGAGCTGCCATTCGCTCCCACGTCCTACCCTGGCCAGGCTAGATCTTGTTATATTTAGTTGTACATAGTTTTACCTTTTAGGCTAATTTAGTTATATAAGTCCTGTCATGCCCTCCTAATATTATTCCTCCCTACCTCTGCCTTTTCTTGTTTCCGTTTTCTCTTGTAAATATACCGTGTTAATTATCTAACTTGTTTTCTTTTAGCTTCCTCCTCTCTTTTTTTGTACGAAGCCTTCCGCTTCGCGACAGTTTGGCGCCCAACGTTAAAGAACCCTTCTCAAAATTTTAAATTAAACTTGCACAAGTTGGCTTCACTTTTGGCACTACATTTCGGCATTTACCTTTGGCATATTTCTTTTTCGGTCTCTTAATTTATCTTTTTAACTTTTCTTTCCTAGCCCTTTATTAACTTTATTTAGGATGGCACGGCCTATTAATTTTATTTTATTGAATAAGGCGGAATTGGAGTATGAGGTTTCGGTTCGTTTTGAAACACCCGCGGATAACGTTGTTTCACTAAGGCGGCAAATTCTCCCACTGCCCGAGAAATTTTCTCCCTCGGATATCTTAGACTCCGTTTTTCCGATTGATGTTGATTTAACTCAGATCTCTGACACAATCTCCTACTTATCTCGTAAAATTACAGACCTTGAATCTGGTCAATTTAAATATGTAAAAAAAATTGAAAGTTATCTTAACCATTTGCATTTTCGATTCGAAATAATCGACATAACCGATGACCATGACTTACACGACTCAAACTTGACTGAGAGATTCAACGACTTAAAAACTCAATATGGACTGCTAGAACAACGCTATTACTTTGTGATGACATCTGAGACTGACAATTCTACTAAGCCTCTTAATACTCCACAAAATATTTATCCTATTACATCTTCTTCACAAAATTTTACTTTGCCTTTGCAAATTAATAATAATTACCTTCAAGATATTAAAAAGATAACATACGACGGGAATTCTTGTCCTAGATCTTTCTTGTAAAAAATTAACGAATTCACTATTGCACGCAATATTGGTAAAGAGATTTTGTTGAATTTGGCATATGATATCTTTACGGATAACGCTCTCTATTGGTTTCGATTCCAAAAAACTCGAAATCCAAATATAACTTGGGGTCAACTCTCAGAATTGTTGATTAAAGATTTCAGTAATTTCGATTACGACTATAAACTCTTAGAAGCTATTAAGGCTCGAACTCAAGGCAAGACGGAGCCTATTATTGTCTATGTGTCAATAATGTTTGAAATGTTTTCAAGGCTTACGAAAAAATTATCAGAGGAAGAAAAACTGGAAATCCTCCTCCGTAATATTCGTCCTTGCTATTCAGTTTTTGTTGCTTTAAAAGATATAAATTCAATTGATTATCTTATTGCTGCTTGTCAAAACTATGAGCGTTATATTGACCGTAATAGGAATTTTAAAGAACCTGAACCTAATAACATTATTCCTGAGTTTTCTTATGAACCTAAAAATGCTAATTTTAATTTTTTACCGAAGCCAGAGTTTGTGCAATTGTCCAAACCTTCCGGGTTTACTCCTCAAGTAAAACCAAGTAATTTTAAATCACCAAATAATAAACCTTACTCTAGTACTCAAAATACACACTTTGGTACTAGCAAAAATTTTGCCACTCATGCCTTAACTTCTAAATTTCAACCCAATTTATTTTGTGTTCGATGTCGGTTTAACGGTCACTCTTTGAGCGCTTGTGATAAGCCTCACTATTTAATTTGTTTTAAATGTGGCCTTAAAGGTTTCAAAGCTCTGGACTGTCCCAAATGTAAACAAAATTCTACTCACTCAGCCAAAAAACTAGTAACCGACTTGGATAAAGCCTCACAATATTTTGATTTAGATGATTGGAAAAATTGGCTCAAAACACTAAAACACTTTTTCCAAAGTTATAAAACGTCTTCTGTATATTATAACAATGAAAAAGATTTTAATAGACCTTTCATTAACGTTTCGATTTCTGACGTCAGTTTTACCGCACTACTTGATAGCGGGAGTTCGATTACAATTCTTGGGAACAATTCCCACCTAAAAATTTTAGACCTTGGTTTTTCTTTATCCAAGTCGGACTTTATTTCCGTAAATACTGCAAGTAAGCAGTCTATTAAATCAATCGGTTATTTTATTTTACCTTTTAATTTTAATAACCAAACTAAACTTATAAAAGCTTATGTATTTCCTGATATTTATCCATCTATGATTCTTGGTGTCGATTTTTGGCGAGAATTCAACTTAGTTCCAAAACTTTTATCTTCTGCTTTTACTTTAGATAAAACATCTCGTAATATAAACACTATTGAAAAACAAATCTTGCCTTACGAGAACCTTACTTCTCAGCAAAAAACTATTGCTGATAATATAATTTCTCGTTTTAGAGATATCTCTTTTGAAGCTAGAGGTCAACTTGGTCACACTGACTTAATTTGCCATCGAATAGACACTGGTGATTCCTTACCAATAAAACAGAGATGCTATCGACTCTCCCCAGAGAAGCAAAAAGCTCTCGTGGAAGAGGTGGATAAAATGATAGAGCTCAATGTTATTGAAAAATGTGAAAGCCCTTGGCTATCGCCTGTCTTAATAACTCCAAAAAAGAATGGTGAATGGAGATTTTGTGTAGATAGTAGGAAACTTAACTCAGTCACCCGTAAGGATGCCTATAGTCTACCTTTTGTCAATGAAATTCTTGACTATCTCAATAACGCAAAATTTTTGACAAGTATTGACATTGCTAAGGCTTTCTGGGAAATTCCCCTACACCCTGACGATCGCGATAAGACCGCTTTCTATGTTCCTGGTAGAGGAATGTACAGATTTGTCGTCATGCCTTTTGGTCTCACTAACGCTCCTGCTACTCAGCAGAGACTCATGGACATTTTGTTCACTCCGGAGTTCGATAATAAGGTGTTTTGTTACCTAGATGACATTATAATTGTCAGTTTGACATTTGAAGAGCATATCTCATTGCTCGTTAAAGATCTTGAAAAACTAACACTAGCTAAACTTACGATTAACTTTGAAAAGAGCCAATTCTTTAAAAAAGAGCTTAAATACCTAGGCTACATTGTAGATGAAAATGGTCTACGTGCCGACCCTAGCAAAATCCAGGCTATAATAGATTTTCCAACTCCTAGTTCTCGCAAAGAACTTCGTAAATTCTTAGGAACATGCAGCTGGTTTCGCAGATTCATTCCTAACTTTAGCACAATTGCTACTCCTCTTAACAAATTAACTTCTTGTGGAAAAAACGCTCCTAAATTTTCTTGGAATTCGGAGGCAAACGCCTCATTCTTAAAACTAAAAGAACATTTAGTCACTACTCCAATTTTAGCTTGTCCTGATTTTGATAAACCATTTTCTGTATACTGTGATGCATCCAATTCTGGAATCGGTGCCATGCTTACTCAAATTCGTGATGACAAGGAAGTTGTCATAGCCTACATGAGTAAATCTCTTAATAAAAATGAGAGAAATTACTCTACTACTGAAAGAGAAACATTAGCTGTCATTACTGCTTTGGAACATTGGCGTTGCTATCTCGATAATGGAAAACCTTTTACTGTCTATACTGATCATGCCGCTTTAAAATGGTTTTTGAGCTTAACCAACCCTTCTGGTAGATTAGCACGATGGTCTCTCCGTCTTTCATGTTTTAATTTGACACTTAAACATAAGAAGGGCAAGGACAATCTGGTCCCTGACCTTTTATCCCGCTCTAAACCAGATGAGATCATGAATCATAATGTGGCTCCAATCTCCGATACACCAATCTCTTCTGATTTAGAACAGTACAATAAATTATTGTATAACTGTCGTAATGATCCTACTAGTTTTCCGAATTACGTAATTAAAAACAATAAATTATTTCGACGCACTTATACTCCACACTCCTTAACTGAAGACTTCATTTGGAAAGAAGTTCCGACTCCAGATAGACGAGAAACCTTAATTAGCAACGCTCATGGTTCCTCTACCGATCCACATATGGGAATCTTTAAAACATATAAAAAAATTTCTTTGTTTTATTATTGGTCCGGAATGTTTAAAGAAATTGCAAAATTTGTTTCTAATTGTGGAAAATGTTTGTCCTACAAACATACAAATCATTCACCGTATGGCCCAATGGGCAAACCTAAAATGTGTTCTAGACCTTTTCAATGTATTTCTTTAGACTTAATGGGTCCACTTCCTATGACTAGAAGAAGAAACCAATATATTCTTGTCATAAATTGTCTTTTCACAAAATATACCATGATTTTTCCATTGAAACGTGCAATAACGTCTAATATCATAAGCAATCTCGAAAATTATGTTTTCCTAGTCCATGGGGTACCACAAACTATAATAATGGACAACGGTCCTCAATTCCAATCGCATGAATTCAATACTTTCCTTAAACGCTATAAAATACCGCACATTTCTTTTACACCGCATTACTGTCCGCAAGTCAATACCACAGAGAGATATAATAAAACTATTATAACCACTCTCGCATCTCTTGTTGGTGATGATCATAGGTCGTGGGATATCCACTTACCTAAAGTTCAATCCGTAATGAACAGCTCCGTAAATGCTGTCACCGGTTTTACTCCAAATTTTCTTGTTTATGGCCGTGAACTTATAACTTGTGGCTCCATATACTCACAGGGCTATAATGTAGATGAAATGACTTTCCTACCTCGTGACATATACGCTAGTAATATAGGTCTCTTGTCTTCAATTTTTGATAAAGTTCAAGTTTCTCTTCATATAGCCCACACTAAAAACTTAAATCGGTATAACTTAAGACACTCATTTAAAGAATTTAATGTAGGCGATATGGTATGGCGTAAAAATTACACTTTAAGTAACGCTGGTGCATACTATAGTGCTAAACTAGCACCAAAATATCTAAAATGTAAAGTGGTGGAGAAACTTTCGCCACTAGTTTACATACTAGAGGATTCTTTTGGATGTCGTGGCAAATGGCACGTCAAGGATTTTAAAACCTAACATTTTTTTTCACCTTTTTTTTTTTATTATGTATTTCACTTTTATTATTCACTTCACTTTTATTTTTTTTATTTCACTGTATATTTTTTTCTTTCGTTTACGTTGTAAATAATTCCATATTAATTTCAACATATAGTTATGGAAGTACTTACATCGTGACAGTTTGGCACTTCCATTTTTTTTTATATCGTCCATGGTAGGTAGGGACAATTTTTTTTTCCCATGTTTTTACACCACGCTGCTTGTATGTATTTTGGTATTAGGTGGGTATTAGGTATACACTCTGACCATAACCATAAATACTTACAAACACTGTCGATACTGTTAAGCACTTTATGTTTTCTTTTTATTCACTTTTTTTTCAATTTGTTTAATAAATGTATGAAAAATATTTTTATAATATATAACTCATGTAAATATTGTTCATACACTTCATTTCGTCACATACACATTGAATCCAACTTTCGTGACTGAATTTTGGCCATATCAGTCCGATATATTTTCATTGTTTGCACATCTTTTATAACTGACGACATTGACGACTGACAATATGTTTTGTACGATGACGTTCACTTATACTGGTGCTCTTTCATGACCTCAGTCAAAAACTTTTGACTAGAGACCTTCTCTAAACATGTCTTTAAACTTGAGCTTAGAGAAAACCTCTTCTTTAGTCATGTTACCTTTTGAAGACACTAACTGGTCTTCACATTTTTGAGTCACCAAAAAGTGACTTAAATGCGTTTAGTTAAAATATTTATTCATCGGGTCTTAAGAAATGGAGCGGATGACAACTCCTCAAAAATAAGCCGTATTTGTCATATATAATTCCGGGATACTTTTTTTGGAGTTTGTGTCATAGGCGGTGAACCCTACTCCTTCTTTTGCTAGACATGTATGATTGCGAGACGTATGAATATTTCGAAAGGGAAGATCGTATCCAATTCAACCTCAAAATTTTCTCCGAGGCGAAAATTTTTCTGGGGCGGTGGGAAAATGTCAGGTTGCTTCGCGCTGACGGAAAGTCGCGAGACTTACGAATAAAATGTTCACTTCATAAATGTAAATAAAAGACAAAACTCTCATACTCTACATTTAAGTATACTAATTCTTTATTGTAACTAGGTAGGAAAATATAATATTATTACCTTGTCTTTTCACATGTCGATCTTGTAAATATGCACAAATTCTTGTAACACTTTTGATTCACGAATGTTTGTAAAGCACTAACTGATTATTTATTTGAACTTCACTTTGTATAACGCTATTATTCACAAGCAAGGTCTGCGATGAGGGCTCAGACGTAATTTTAACTTTGTAACCACTAGTCGGTGGTCCGACCAGCAGTTAGCTCCCCGCATAACTCTTGTCAGTGTGACATCTGATATATCTTGTTGACGGACGATAACATAGTCGATTAAGTGCCAATGCTTGGACCGCGGATGCATCCAGGTTGTCTTGTGCTTTGGCGGGAGTCTAAACATAGTATTGGTAACGGCCAGTTGAAATTGGGAACAGAGGCTTAGTAAAAGCTGCCCATTACTGTTCATACCTCCAACACCATGACGCCCAAGCACACGCGGCCAAGACTGATATTCTTGTCCGACACGAGCGTTAAAGTCACCTAAAAGCAATATCTTTTCGCGGGGTCGTATCTTAGAGAGGGTTTGTGATAACTCCTCATAAAACCTGTCCTTAATATCGTCACTCTTATCAAGCGTCGGAGCGTACACGCTTATGATATTTAAATGTTTGTCATTGTCAAGATGGAGCCGTAATGACATGAGCCTGTCTGAAGTTCCAACAGGGTGTTCTACCAACTTAGAGGCTATAGTATTTTTAATCGCAAAGCCTACCCCAGATCTTCTAGGTTCAGAGGCTGGTGTACCTTTAAAGTAAAATGTGTAGCCACCACCGTGCTCAACGAGTTTACCTTCCTCCGCCAGATGGGTTTCGCTTAGAGCGGCAATATCAACATCATAGCGTCCGAGCTCACGAGCAACTATAGCAGTTTTACGCTCCGGACAAAGGTTTAGCGGTCGGTCTAGAAGAGTCCGTACGTTCCACGCACCAAAGGTCATTCCACGCACCAAATTACGTCTGAGCCCTCATCGCAGACCTTGCAGGGCCAAGCCTAGGTCCTTTCAATTAAAGAAGCTAGAATCTTCCCAAGCACTGGCACATTACAGAAAGGCTATTGACAAACATACAGCAAATATAAATTTTCATGATGAAAAGCTAGATGAATGTTGGAACAACTTGTGTTTGGGTCTAATGAAGCTACTGCTACAGCTACTGAAACGCTGGGTTTGAAACCTCGAGTCTGCGAGGATTGGTTTGACGATAACGAAAAGTTGTTAAGCGTTGCATTGGAGGAACATCGTCAGCTCCTTCGAAGGGGGAACCAGGTCGTTGATTCTGATAGGCTCAGGGACAGTACATCTCGGATCAAAAGGCTTGCTCGCGCAGCTAAGGATGAGTGGTGGCAAAATAAAGTGCGCTTTATTCAGCAACTTGCAGATACCAATCGATCGGGGGAGTTTTTTGGTGAAATACGAAAATTGATTGGGTCATTTCATCGATCTGTCGTGCCTCTTAAGTCATCAGATGGTACCCTTATAACAACAAAGCCAGAGATTCTCAACAGGTGGGCGGAACACTTTAATAAGTTGCTTAATATTGATCGATCAGCCGATCTGGATTCTCTGAGGTCTCTGGCAGCTAGTCCACCATTCGAAGCTCTGGATAATCCTCTCACTCTACAGGAGGTTGTTGCAGCCATTAGGGCGCAGAAGAACAATAGAGCGGTTGGCGTCGACAATTTGCCTGGTGAGCTTTTTAAGTATGGGGGGGACGAATTGTACCAGAAACTTTGGTTGCTTTTCGAGCGCATGTGGGAGAAAGAAAGAGTGCCTTCTGCGTTTGGGATGTCAATTATTTGTATACTATATAAGAATAAGGGCGACCGCTCAGATTGCGACGCCTATAGGGGTATCTCACTCCTGTCGGTGGCGGGTAAGATTTTTGCCCGGGTTCTTCTCTATCGACTTGTGAGCTTGTCGGAATCCATCTTGCCTGAGACGCAGTTTGGGTTCAGGCCGAGCCGGGGCACTAGCGAGGCTATCTTTTCCATTAGACAACTACAAGAGAAGAGTAGGGAACAGAGCCAGGCTTTGTTTCTCTGCTTCATTGACCTCGAGAAAGCCTTCGATAGTGTACCTCGCGAGGCTTTATGGATAGTCTTATCTAAGCTCGGCTGCACTGAGAAATTTATTCGTCTCTTAAGACTTTTACACGACGACATGACTTGCTGCGTTTCTATAAACAGTGAGCAGTCAGAAAGTTTTCGTGTGACCTGTGGCGTGAAGCAGGGCTGCGTATTGGCACCCACCTTGTTCGCGTTGTATTTCGCAGTGGTCGTGAAAGAGACTCTATGCAATAATACTGAAGGGATCCATATCCGTTACCGTACAGATGGCAACATCTTTGATCTCTCCAGGTTAAAAGCTCGGACTAAAGTGTCTCATGACGTAGTTACTGAGATTATGTACGCCGACGATCTGTGCTTTGTGGCTGATTCACCGGAAGGACTCCAGGACCTCATCACTAGACTTGACTCGACCTGCCGTAGATTTGGCCTTCAGATTAGCATCAAGAAAACCGAAGTGATGGCTGTAAATGCACAAAATCAACACCCCCTGCATATACAGATAGGCGGTCAAGATCTTAAATGTGTGGACAGGTTTAAGTACCTCGGGAGTACGATAACAGCCAGGGGTGACCTTGACTCCGAAATTAACTACAGGATCGCTGCAGCAATGGCTGCTTTTGGCAAGCTCCGGTTCAAGGTATTTCGCTCCCATGATATTAAACTTTCCACAAAAATTTCGGTATACATGGCGATTATCCTTCCTAACATCCTTTATTCATCTGAGACATGGTGCCTGTACCGAAAACACATACGTGTGCTAGACAAATTCCATCTGAGATGCCTTCGTGACATAATGAACATCAAGTGGTCGGATCGAGTGCGCAATACCGATGTTCTCCGACGAGCTAACGTCTGTGGTATGGAGGCATATCTGATGCGGCGTCAACTGCGTTGGTGTGGGCATCTGTGTCGAATGTCTGACGACAGAAAGGCGAAACGAATATTCTATAGCGAACTTCAACACGGGAAGCGGAAACATGGTGGTCAATTTTTGCGTTTCAAAGATGTCCAAAAACGGCATCTGAAGAGATGTAAAATTGAGCCACGCTGTTTAGAGACCCTCGCTTCAAATCGCCTTGAATGGAAACGCCTTGTTCAAAATAGCGTATGCGATTTTGAAAACGAAAGGAGGCAGGAACTTGATATTAAGCGAGATGCTATCAAAAATAAGCCTTCTTCAAGCATCCCATATAATTTCATGAATGGCACCCTTACCTGCCCTTACTGTACAAGAACATTTAAGGCGAAAATAGGGTACATCAGCCACTTTAGAGCTCACCATCCCAGCTCATAGCTAATGAAGTCAGGTCGCCGTGGCCGAAATCGGCCAGGAGGATATATATATATATTCACAAGCGATAAATATTTGTAATATTTATTAGTCCTTTATTGTATTTTTCTATATTTTCTTATTATAATTGTTAGCGTCCGACATTTGATCTCAATATTGTAGCTCAATGCCTACGTGACTGACAAATGTCATATAATTATTTTATTGTTCAAAAATCTTTCGCTTGACAGCTATGTAGTTGTCTATTGTTATGGCCAGTATAAAAGCGGGCCAGGGTCATTAGGAAGCCAGTCTACTACCAGCTCTGGTAGAGAATACAAACAGCTTAAGGAGTATCTAAGCTCCTGTGCTAGTTTTGGACTGGTCTACCACCAGCCATCGTAAAGAAGAGTTGCTGCTCAAGTACGTAGGGGACAACTGGCCGCCTAAAGTCGAGTGCCCTACACGCCCACTTGGACTGCGTGTCTCCGTCTGCTACGGATTCTCGAGCCTCGCCTGCATACTGCTGCCGTCGGGGTGTTCCTGAGCCCGCCTACGTGTCTGCTGAGCTGCCTACCAGTCCGCTGAGCCACCTACGTGACCGCTGAGCTGCCTACCAGTCCGCTGCTGAGCTGACTACCTGTCCGGCTGAGCTGCCATTCGCTCCCACGTCCTACCCTGGCCAGGCTAGATCTTGTTATATTTAGTTGTACATAGTTTTACCTTTTAGGCTAATTTAGTTATATAAGTCCTGTCGTGCCCTCCTAATATTATTCCTCCCTACCTCTGCCTTTTCTTGTTTCCGTTTTCTCTTGTAAATATACCGTGTTAATTATCTAACTTGTTTTCTTTTAGCTTCCTCCTCTCTTTTTTTGTACGAAGCCTTCCGCTTCGCGACAACATCTTATGTGATAAGTTGACAATTGTTTGGCTATTTGCAATCTTGACGTAAACACATGTACTCGTAGGTACTATAGGCAACTGTGGCTACTTACCGGTAAGTAGCCAACCTGATTGTATGCCAAATTTGCTGTTTAACGATACCGGAAAAGTGTTATTTGGTCTCGCGCAACGTGAATTCCGTGCAAATTTGTTCTAAGTATATAAGTTCCTATCTACGTGGATATTTACGGTTTTCAGTTTTTTTCTTAATGTGTGCTTTATGACCTTGCTTCATGCCAAATAATAAAATCCCAAATAATATTAAAGCACTTAGCTTGAATAAATTTAAAGTCACAATCAAGGGCGCACTTATGAAAAAAACTATAAAGTGTCTGATTATATGACAGACAAAACTGCTTGAGATTGACAAAAAATGTGATAATTGACGATCAAAGGGTATTAACATCCTATGTTATTTACACATGTACCTTATAATAAATAAATAATAATAAATTACATTCATTTGAATAACTGTTCCAATCACTCTGACAGGCATTTCTATATTATTATTTTTTAAATGTTTGTGAAATATAATATTTGTTATGTTTAAAAGAGGAGACAAAAAAAATTCAAGACCTTCCGAGTTTCTTGCCTGTTCTTCTCCCACCTTCCGAACAGGTGTAGAGTCAACTTTTTTTTCCATTTACTTTTACTTGTATTTGCATACATCTTAATAATGGTTGGGGTGTGTGTACATACAAGGATTAAATAATTAGTTAATTAGATTCTTTTTGAAGATTTTAATTTTTTTGTTTTTGACGTCAATAAGTGCCTGTTAAGGTCTATATTGAATAAAGATTTTTGAGTTTGAGGTCTACCGAAATATTACCAGACGAATTTTTAATAAAGAATACAATGAGTATAAAAATATTATACATATAATAATAGTTTCTTAATATAGTTCTCAAATACCATTTATATTACGAATAAATTATTTATAAATAGACTGACACAAAGAGATAGGCAATTAGGTGATTCAATACTTGGAGGCAGTCAAAAGAATTTACTTTAATGATAACATTTTGTATCGTTTCATTTTAATATCTGACAAAGTACCTATTTATCAAAGACAGTATCAAATCCTGTGTTAAAATAGAAGTAATCAAAGTTAACTTAGTTACCTTAACTTAAATGTAAAGTACCATACAAGAAACACAATTTGATAAAGTCGTTCGTATGCGTATGTCCATTCGTGACTTTACAACTCTCAAATTCACATAAAGGAGTCAATGGCACAGACCTCTATGGTGGAGTGCTCTCATAATACTGAAGACTTAAATATGTGGAGCACTGCAACCATGATCACAGTGTCAAGAGAGATGCCATTCGTCCTTTTAGATCTCTTCGATAGTCACTGATCTATGTCTTTTTTCGCCTGCGAATCGGAGGAACAAAAACAAGATACGAAAATGCTTTTAAGCTCAAAGATCTAAAGCAAATAAAGAACACGTTAAATGACCAAACAACGGGTAGCGCGATCCTCTCGTTAATCCCCCTGTTCCCGCTCAGCAGTGAGCGGAGAATGATTTGATTTCCCCTATACACAGCAAAATGAATTTCCTATGGATTTCCTCAGACACGGCAACGAGGCACGGCCAATTTTCCTCCTTGCTTTCACTCGCTATAAAATGTTGGCGTTACGTGGTTATATTCCGCCACAGTATCTAACTGGATAATTCGACGTTGACCCAGGGTTTATTAGCCCGGTGTGAATGAACAAGGACTTTTAACACCCACCATTGTATAAAGTTGTATTGTAGAAGTCTTCAATTCGTGCGTGTTGCTAGTGATGACGTACGGAACTGAGACGTGGCCGTTTACAATGGGTCTCATCAGAAGGCTCAATGTCACTCAAAGGGCAATGGGGAGGGCTATGCTCGGGGTTTCTCTACGCGATCGCATCAGACATGAAGAAATTCGTAGAAGAACTAGAGTCACCGACATAGCCCAAAGAATTGCAAACCTTAAGTGGCAGTGGGCAAGACACATAGGTCGTAGAACTGACTGCCCTTGGGGCGGAAAGGTCCTCGAGTGGCGGCCGCGTACCGGAAGACGCAGCGTTGGTAGGCCCCCCACAAGGTGGACCGACGATCTGGTGAAAGTCGCGGGAAGCCGCTGGATGCGGGAGGCGCAGGACCGGTCGGGAGGCCTATGTCCAACAGTAGGCGTCTCTTGACTGAAATGATGATGATGATTGATAAAAACGAATAGACTTGTCACAGTTGAAATGCGTATATTTACCCAAACGAATTCGAAGACGACATGACTGGTGAACGTTGAGTTCAAAGTGGGTGGGGGTTATTATAGCCGAGTTCATAGCTTACTTGGCCTTATTTTTAGCACATGATATTGACATTGTCCCGCTATAGGTTAGTCCACATGAACGCTTTCTTCTTGACTTTTTTTTGGGTTCACTTGGGTTCCGTAGTAAACAAGGAACTCTTACAGTCTTACAAATAAAAATGAGTTATACCACATTTATTCCACCCTTATACTAGGTATAGTTATACTTAGTATAAAACGAGAATAACGCTAGAATATTTTTTGACAAATAAACGAGGTTTATCTTCGGTATAGCTATTCTTCCGATGTATCAAAATGCACAATATGGCAACAGCGCAATCAAAGAGAAATGTACAAAAAAGTAACATCTTATCTGTGATAGCTGTCAGTTTTTCGACCGGGCGACCGTTTTGTTGATTGGTTTTATTTCTATATTAGTATATTTGGTGATACTTTCGTGTAAATAATGATATTAATTTGAATATATGTAGTTAAATTTCGATAAAGAACTTTGATTTTTTTTTCAAAAATGCTGAATAAATCAATAAATAAATTTCGTCTCGGGCGGGGATCGAACCCGTGTCTCCAACGTACCGTATTGACACTTTGACCACTTCGACCACCGAGCTCTTATCAGCTCCGACGAAATCCTTAACTGTATTGATCTCATTAATTTGGGGGAGGAGGGGTGGGGGGTGGAGATAGCTATGCTCGGAGTTTCTTTACGTGAACGATAAGTAATGATGAGATCCGTAAGAGACGCCGCGTTGGTAAGCCCCCCAAAAGGTGGACCGACCACCTGATGAAGGTCGCGGGAAGCCGCTGGATGCGGGAGGCGCAGGACCGATCGGTGTGGAGATCCTTGGGGGAAGCCTACTCGTATGTCCAACAGTGGGTGTCTGTTGGCTGAAATGATGATGATGATTGATCTCATTTGAACTTTTTTAATTTTTAACAGTGAATAAAGACTACTTTAGTGTATCCATTAGCTATATTTAAATATTATAACCTCAAATGACCACAGCAAACAAGCACAAATCGAGTTATACTAGGTTTATACAAGGGTGCGGGCTGGTATAACTTCGGAATAACGTTTGTATCAATAGAAATGTCAATGTTATACTCAGTATAAGTTATTCTTGGTTTATTTGTAGACATTTTGCTTATTCTTAATTTATTCTCGAGTTTAACTTTATGCCACGTTTATTTGTAAGGCTGTTATAGTTTCGCCATGTCTGTCTGTCTGTCCGCGGTTTTACTCAGAGACTATTAGTACTCGAAAGCTGTAATTTGGTATGGGTATACATATTAATCATGCCAAAAAAGTGGTAGAAAATTTTTTTTTATTAGAGGTAAGTGTCCCCCCCGCTCTATCTGCTAAGCGGTTATATATGGACACATGAAAAAAATACAACAGTAGTATATATAATGAAGTTTAAAGAAAAACTATCAGAGTTGAGTCAAACTTATCAAATATACTCGGAAAAGTAAAATTTCATTAAAAATTTGTGCTTTACTAATTTCTCTTGTGAAGGAGGATTTTATAACTCTTTCTTCAGTTACCATCGTCCTATATGGGCTCGGTTTTAGATGTTTTCAGTCCTTAAACTGTGAGATGTGAGTGTGAACTCAAAGTTGGCATTTGCAGCTACGGAATCCTACACCTACACTGCGCGTGGCCCGACACGCACTTGGCCGGTTTTTTTGTAAAAAAAATACCCATGTACGTATCTGCACACAAATAAGAAAATCACAAACCTATTCTGGCTGTGAGAAGCGCAGGATGGATTTGGAGATCATTGGGGTAGACTTATGTCCAACCAGTCTCTTGGCTGAAATGATGACGATGAAAACCTATTCGAGTCGTAGAAATTATGTGCGTGCGAAAAAGTGTATGTGCGAACAAAGCCTCGCGACTTTATACCTGCCTAGAAACAAAACTTATAATTCTTACTGATGGCTAGTTGCATCGATATACCTTTTTGGTAACTCATCGATTGATCGATAAACGTTATCGAACTGGATGACTTAATGAAGAAAATCGGAATTATGTTCAGTATTGCTTGATTTACTCAACAAAAATACCAAGGTCAATCGGATGACGACGTTACATAATGTTTGAAAAATTTGAAAAACAGTTTTAATTAAGAGGACTGTGAAGTGTCAATTCATGGCTCGAGTATGCACTTTCAAAAATGCAGTTTGTTGCACACCGCTTAGAGTTGAAAGTCCGAGGCGAGTGCCTACATTTCTTATTGAAATATTGTTTCGGGCGAAAACTGTTTTACCCCCCAAAACCTTTACGAAATTAGACACTTTTGATCTTATTACATTCAGTATACCTTAATCTATGTTTGTACGTTTTGCTTTTTTGTAACTTAGTATAATTTAGTCAAAAAAAAAATATTCGAGGAATTTTAAGTTTAAAATATAGATATTTAGATGATAATAATTTATATTCTGAGCAATATTACTGCAATATCAAAACGTACAAACCTAGATCTTCATTATATCTACAACATTTCCAAAAATTATGGAAATTGGACTATGTTAAGAGGGAGTAAAGCGTTATCGCTTTTTGTATGAAAATTTACAGCTTCACAATCCTCTTAAACAGAATTATCAAATCTACTATACGATGGCCGATTGCTGATGAGTTACAAAATCACTCGTGTGTCGCGCGGTACTAAGCAAACTGACATAGCTAGACGCGGCCTAATAAAAAGTAGTTTAATTTTATTCATAAAAAAATAAAGTAGCGATTTATAAACATAAAAATAATACAACAGTCAAAGTAAAGTTGTAAAAACATTTCAGCATAAAAATTACGTTTAGACGATGAAAAAAGTCGTACATAATCTGACTTGTTTTGACGCCTTTTCGTTAGAAAATTTGATTAGATTAAAAATTTATTTCTTTACTTAGGAGCCACATAACGAATATATTATTTTACTAGCTTTCAGCTCGCGACTTCGCCCGCGTTATTTTTGTTATCCCGTGAGATTTTTTTCCCCATAGTAAAATTACTCTATGTCCTTCTCCTGGTCTCGAACTATCCCTATACCAACTTTCATCAAAATCGGTTCAGTAGTTTCAAAGCCTATTCAATACAAACACACAATCAAATCTTTCCTCTTTATAGTATTAGTATAGATTTATTATTGAAGTGAAAGATATTGTGTCACATAAAAGAAAATATATTGGTTGGTATTTAACACAATCTGTAAATCAGAGCTCTCAAATGAGGTCCGCGTGCGTTTTAGTTCAAATATGCTTCGGGAAAATAACCATTACTAACTTAAGAAAAAAATAATCTAAAAGCCACTTTATTATTATTGTAGACCACTTTGTTATAAACTAATTTTATCAAGTAATTGCGACTAGTGAAAGGTGTACAACTTTAACGAAGAAAACCCTAATCTGCCTGTTCTTTTGTAATAGGCCTCTTAAGGCTTTTACAATACCAAGAGGCTAAGTTGACTAGAGCGGTAACTTGCGTATTCGGTCGGACTTCGGTTCACAAGAGGCTATTCACTTGTACCCTTACCTTCCCTATTCCTGGCTAAAGCCCCCTGGAATAACTCCGCTCCTTAGGCCTGTTCGGGATCAGAAAGACACAACTGCATGGACACATACTCGTAGCACAAAGACGCTTACACAGGGAGGTAGGAATCCTGAAAACAAGCACTCGCAATGTTCTACGAAATAAAAATAAGGTTTAGCCATCCCATTACATCAGGGCACTAGTGTTCGTCCTTACAAGCTTACGGCAATAACCTTGTGGCGGCGACGTGGGGCCGTAAGCCGCAACCAAAGCACGGCCCGAATTACGCAATAATCCACTCTTAGGATTGTCCTTCAGCGTAAAGACGTTATTAAGGCGTACTCAGCCTCCAACTTAGTGTAGGTCGTGTTAAGTTACTCTTTACAATGTTTATGGCTAGTGTGCGCTTGGTGATGTAAATTGTGAGCTGAGCAATTGCAGTACTGGATTCGCAATGGAGTTTAGGAATATACGAGTTTAATTTATAATGGATTGTGGTTAAGATCAAATGTACAAAGCGACAGTTTCATAACTGAGTATCTATTTCTACTATAAGATTGAAGTTACTGGTCATGGCGACTGCACATATGTCACAAGTCTCGGCTTCGCATACAACAAATTGCTCGCTTTATACAACAAATTGGCAAACAAGTATACTGCCCACTTGATGGTAAGTGATCACAGTCACTCAATACATAATTATGACACTTTTGACGTTCACAGCAAATCTGCAACCCCCACAAAAACCACGGTGTACGTTGCAATCTTGTGACATACTATGTAAAGTCACGGTAATTTCACTGCCATATCTTACCCTGTAAATAGGAACATAGCAATGCAAATACTGCTGCTCGCAATTCGCAAAGCAAAAATCTGCCACTGATATTTGCGAATAACACACTAAAATGATCATAATTGAGCGAAACTGCGCGCAGAGTGCTAGTAAGATACAAGGTTAGAGATCTACTCCGGGAGCATTTGACATCAGTCCGCTTTTCTTCTTAAGTTTTTTTTTTCTCCCCACTAACATTACGAGTATATCTCCAATTGTGAACACCTGTTGTCATTAGCTAAGCGACTGTTAGTTTCGCTCTGGTTCAGTGTGAGCACGCCCTACGCTAGGGCCTCGCCCTGCACCAGCGGCCAGTAACAGACGATGATGGATGCGTATCTGTATTTAACGCTCTCAATACGTTCTGGCCGATACTATCCTAATTTAAGTAGGGATTAAATTCCTCGCTTGTGGATTTTTAAGAAGGAGTCAAATTTTATGTGCACTTTTACTAGGGACCAATTTTGAAATCGGGAAAAAAAATCAGCTGTTCAATACATTTATGTTCAGTGGATGTTGAACATTTGTATGGAACAGCTGATTTTTTCGCGATCTTTGATTTAAATCTGATTTGATTTTTAATGGATTTAGAAAAATCCTTTCTTCGTGGGCGCCTACATAAGCCGAGGAACGTCTTTACCATATTAAAATTTCATGCTTCTAGCTCTAGTAGTCTGGGCTCTACGTCAATACCTTAAGGAGTCACTAACCAATCTAATAAAATATGATTAAAAGCTTCTTATTGCGGATAAAAATCACCTTCAGTATTTTCATTCAATCGTAGAGTCAATATTTTGTACTGTACAAAACCTTAGCTAATTATCCAAGTACCATTACATTTGCATGCAGACAGACGTTGGTGTTGGCGCAAAAACGTATCACACCTTTTCCTTTTACCTCCGAAGCCCGAAAAACGATAAATTACATCAAGAATAGCTGCGGAACAAACCCCAAGGCACCTGAGCTAATGAATACCGAATCCCGAAAAATGGTAAGAGAAAATGGGTCTCCCCGGAATTATAATTGGGCTCCCGAGGGAAAACAATGATTAAGTGAAGACTTATTGTGTGTTCAGCGTTTAGTTCGCGGTCTAAATGTTTTAAACATTGCGGGCTTGGAAATAAATTTGAAATCTGTCGAGTTGCGGCAGAATAAGATTTGGCCGATACAACACGTTCGTTATCTAATCTCCTATGAACTGTGATTTTGTTTTGAGGGAAAAAGGTAAACGATGATAATAGTCACGATCGCCAAAATCTCAGCTGGCTGCAAATAACGAGAGACAGAGCTTTTTCTTTGCTAGTTTGCTGGCTTATAAAAATTGATAAATATTTTCATTAGTCTTTACTAGTGTTGGCAGTGTTTCCAGCCACCATTCATCGCTATTTACTACATTGCCTGGTGTCAGGTCTTCGGTCTTCCAGAGTCGTGTTGAACGGAGGCTCATCCCGAGGAGTAGTGCGTCACAGCTAATCACAGCAGGACTTAAAGTAAAGTAGTTGCTGCTCTGCCAGCTCCCAGGCATCATCCTTGGAGCACGTTAGGAGGTGACAATATCAATAGGGTCGAAATAAGGGCTACTATTAACTACAGATGGAGACCGCAAGAAGACTCAATACCAGAGTCGTCTACCTGGGTCCCTTTATCTTACTTATTACTGTCGCTATGTAGCAGTGCAGTGCAGCAGTTCTGGTTTGAAGGGTAAGACGTGCAGAGAAATTGGGTACTGTGATTTGACATGTTATATCACAAGTTTGAAATGTAATTGAGGTCCTTGCAAAGGTTGTACTTTTGTAAATATTACGAGAATGACATGTACTATAGGCGACTGTGGCGCTGTGGACTCGGCACTGGCCTTCTAATCGGGAGGTTCAGGGTTCGATCCGGCCATGTACCAGTGTGTTTTTTGTTTTTCGAAATTCATATGTTCCTTTGTCCGCCGCTCCTACGGTAAAGGAAAATATCGTAAAATAACCTGCATACATCTGCGGAGGAGTTCAAAGGTGTATGTAAAGTCAACCAATCCGCACTGGGCCAGCGTGGTTGACTAAGGTCTAAACACCCAACTTAGGCTCGAAGCCCTCGATGGGGGCATATGATCTGTTGGTCCACAAGGAAAACGTGTTGGTGATGATGATAGGCGACTGTAGCCACTTACCATCGGGTCAGTAGCCTGTTTGTTTGTATAAAAAAACCCACACCAATGCTCTTATTTAGTCGACTATGCTCTAATTTAGTTGCTAAAACAAAACCGACTTCTTTTATAGATTCTTGACCCTCGAGGTAACCAAATAACGTGAAGGAGCCTAGAGACATGTCGCCAATAAATAAAGAGACGAAGTTTCACTGATGAGGTCGGAATTGCTCCAAGGTCCTATAACAAACTATTTCGCTGATGCCACCTTTCGTGACGCCAACTTTAGGATGACATTCTCTAAGACTTTTATATCATTAGCGTACTCTCTAACGTTACCGAAGTTTCGAGTCCATCGCTTGTCGTAAACGAAGGTAGTCGATGATGACTTAAGTATATTATATGCCTACAAATGTCGGATGCATATAACTTTTATTATATTAGTGCGAGAAGATAGAGGAATATTCATATTTACATATAGCAGCGGCATGCGTTGGACCTCAGATCTAGAGAGCTATACCAAATCTAGTAGATCATGTCACAGTGAACTTGATTGGAAATAAAAATCTGGATATTCAGATTTACCTTATTCATCATCATCATCATCTTATTCATCACAGCTCATACATGTCCTCACCGAGGGGCTTATGCCTACCCTAAGTTAGGGTGTTTAGGCCTTAGTCAACCACGCTGGCCCAGTGCGGATTGGTCGACTTCACATACACCTTTGAATTTCTTCGCAGATGTATGCAGGTTGCCTCACGATGTTTTCCTTCACCGTAGGAGCGTCGGACAAATGTACATAATATTATGAAATTCGAAAATTACATTGATACATGGCAGGATCGAACCCCAGACCTCTGCACTGACCGATTAGAAGGTCAGTGCAGAGTTCACAGCGCCACCGGCACTCCAATTGCCTGCCTCATTTTTCAAAGTACTTGTAACATACTATTTAGACTATATTATGACAGTCTGCAAATACCTGTTTCGCTGCTTTTTCTCGTAATACTTACATTATATTTATTTATTTGTATTTAAAGTTAGGATACTGTCGATATTTTATTTCTTAATGATAAATATTTTTTCACCTTTATCAAGATATTTTGTATCTTTAATAGAAATATAAAAATTTAGAGTTATCCACACCCTCCTATTTATACACACCCTTATTACTTGTAACTCCCGTATTTTTACACCCTAACATCTATCACCAGTTAATCACGCAACCACAAATATGCACAGTGGGAAGCTTGGACCTACTGCCACATTTATACTATTCACCTGTCATATGTACTTTTGCTGCAGAGTGGAATATAGGGACAAATTCGTCCATCGAGAACACGCTGGCATTGGTCGGCGAGCAATGGGTCGGAAATTTCGTTTATGTATAGAGGGTAGCCCTACAGAAACTACTTCACAAGTGCCATTCCGGTACGACTATTGCTATCTGTCGTCCATACGTTGCCGGGATAGTTCGTAGATGTCCCTGCTCGGGCCTAATGTACTTTGTTGTGGATAACTTTATTAGCGGACTCAGTTGCTGTGAGAGCTGCGCGATAAATATTACGTAGGTATGTATGTACACCGTGTACAGTCACCGACATGTTAAGAGGGAACACTAAGGGCGAGAGTATTCAGAAATAGGTATTTGTAAAATGTATTGCTGTCGCGCTGTACTGCAGCTCTACACAGTGAAAAAGGTGTTTCATTGTCACTGTTTTCTATGCACGTTTTTTATTGAAAATTAAAATAAGGAATTCGCTGTGTTCCTATGTTTTGGTTTTTTTCATATAATCTCGTCAAAGTTTTCTGGATGCTTAAATACAGCGGATAACCTGGGAAACTTTTAGAGTTTTTGACGGTTTAAAACTCTTTTCATATTTAACTTAGAGAGAAGGAAAACAGAAACTTGTCAATTAATAGTGGCCATAGATTTTTTGTGGGGAAACAATGGTCAGGAAACTGGGTGCTAAGTTTGCATGGAAAGAGACTATTAGCCGATTTCACCAACCAGTACTTAGCTTAGGAAGCCCCTAAGATGCATGCTGTCACTTTTTGTCTATAATGAAAAGAATGTGACAGTATGTTACCTAAGAAGAGGTTGGTTAAAAAGTGCCATAAACGTACTAGATTTGCATAGAAAAACGCCTTATATGTCAGTAGTACCATTGACTAGTACCATTGATGGTACAACTGATATCCTTAGTACCATCAATGGTACTAATGACTCCTCTTAACCAGGGACCGGAAAACCCCTTTATTTGCTTAAGCCGTTCGAAAGGGTAACCCATTCGTATGGTAACCCAGTGGGCTCGGTAAGCCGTTCAACAGGTTTCCCAACGATAACGATAACCCGTAAAATAGGGGTTACCGCCCACAACAATAATTTACCGCTTACCTAATCTTAAAGGTTTTCAGTGTTTATGTGCTTAACCGCTTACTGTTCGGGTTAGGGTAACCCTTTCCCTCACGCACACCGAGCGATTGAAATAGCACTGCGGGCGCAATAACGCCGGTGTTCGGTGGCGACCTAGGGCATATATGCGGTGCAAAAGCCATCTACACGCGATATACGTAAGGTTTAAAATAACTTGCACAAATTAATCAGCGCTTAGAACGGTAACCCATTTGGGGTTTTTGATATCGGTAAGCGGTAACCCGAATTAATTCAATCGAAGCGATTAATGTGTATACCGGTAAGCTGTTTGAAAGCTTACCGTAAGACAAAGGGTTAAAAAACCCAGCGTTATAAAATACCCGATCAAAACCCTAAGGTTACCGGCTATAACGGTAACCGGGTCCGGTCCCTGCTCTTAACCCCCTTATTACGAGCAACTTAAGAACGTTCCAAAGGTCGAACTGTAAGGTGTAGCTTGTCGCTGTATGTACTGCGGAGGTAAGTTGACTCTCAATATTGATATGTTGCTGACTCTGACTGGAATATTAATATCAGTTTGTGATAGATTTAGATTGTACAATATTCCAGGCCAGTGACATGGGGCGGCTCCGTTAAAATTAGTTTGTGACAATATATTATAAAACCTGAGCTTACACTGACTTCTAAAACTATATACCTTCCTAGAAATAAATTTATTGTCAGGACAGCAGTTCGCTTTGAACTCTTAAAATCATCATTCATTTTTATTTATTTTTATTTATTGAATATAATTTTAATTTGTTTCTTTGTAATCATAATATAGATATTACCTGATTACGGGAAGTACCACCACTTATTCTCTGTTGAACCTATTAAATAAATAAATATATTAATGCAAGAGGAGACAAAAGTACACTATCGGCATTATTAACCCTTAACTGGTATCGGGGGTCAAAATTCACCCCAGTGCAACATATTTTTTAACATAAATTTGCAGTTTTATAACCTACACTCCGGCGCATCGAGCTAATCTCATTACTTCGCGGGGTGCGGCGGGCGACGGACATTGGTCGTTCTAATATTACTGTGAACAGAGGTACGTACACTGCTGGGGTCAAAAATCACCCCCAACACTAAGACATTTTGGTTGTATTTTTTTTATTATTTCATTTATCTCATATAATGTTCCTATATTTGTTATAATGATTATATAAGAAATAGCACCAAGAGTTATTTATCCATAATTGTTAGATTTTTATAGAATTTAAGTCTACTAAACTTGACTCTTAAAAATGTTGTTAAAAATGAGAGGTTATGAAAGGTTTAAAAATAAGTTCCTTTTTGTGTTTAAAAGTGTAATAAAAGTTGTTGGATACTTAGATTAAAAGATGTTTAATTAAATAAAATAATAATTAAAAGAAAAAAATTAAATATTCATATTTTAATAAATTAATTCATCGCAGGGGTCACATTTCACCCCCGATACCAAATATGTTGCCCTTTTTTGCGAATCCAGTTAAGGGTTAATAAAAATTTTACTACTTAGATCATCCTTGGATTTTGCTCTGTGTTTTGTCTTGTTTACGCAATGTCAGCTGTCATATGCCAAAATAAGACAAAACACGAAGTAGCTAATCCGAGGATGATCCAAGGAGTAAAATGTTATTAATAAGGCCGTATAGGTTTTGATTCCCATGTAAAATCGCAAATATGCAAAAATGTGCGTCATAAATGGGCATATCTTTCGATCGCGTTGACTCAGAAGTTTGATATTTATTTATTTTATTTATTTATTTATTTTGGCACATCAACATTATATACACAGTACATTAAAATATATATATCATTCCACATTACATACCTAGTATAACTATATAACTATAATAGATATGCACAGCATTACAACAAAAGGTTAATTTACAACAGTTTTCAAATCTTAATCTTACGTTATAAAAATACAAATAAAAATGGATAAACAAAAAGAAAACAGAAAGGACAAGTTATATAACATTATGTATTAATACGATTGAAAATTACAATTATAATTAATAGCTATTTTCATTTATGGGTCTGCAATATTTTAAATTTAAATTTACGCAAGCTGTCGTGAAAAATGTCAATATCAAAAATTTTATGCCAGCTATTGTACGTATTTACCATTCTTGACACAGGTGCATTCCTACCTACATTGGTTCTGCTTTTTGGGACATTAAAGAAACATCTCGGAAAACAGCGACGGGAAAACAAGCGTGGCACGCTAATGCTTACACGATCAAGAACCTCCTGACACACAGATTCACCATTTAAGACCTTGTGCAAGAAAGTGAGATCCAACATTCTCCGGCGGTGTGCCAACGTAGTCATTGAGAACAACCGAAGTCTGTCCTCGTAGGCACACCTACTGCTGAGCCCAGGGGTCCTGCATGCCAAGTGCCTAGTAAAGGAGCGTTGGATAGACTCTAAACGGGTCGAGTGAACTTCATATAACGGATTCCATATTACGCTACCATACTCTAACGTACTTCGAACTAGTGAGTTAAATAGTATGATTCTGCTGTCATTCTGCTTAAAGTCCTTTGTAGTCCGCTTTATAAATCCTAATGTTTTAGCTGCCCTAGATACAATAGCATCATAGTGAGGAATAAAACATAAGCGAGAATCAATTATAACGCCTAAATCACGTATTTGAGAAACTGTTTGAATTATCTCGTTATTTATTCTGTAATTCGATTTGATGGGATTTTGTTTCTTTGTGAATGTAATATGTTGACATTTTGAAGCGTTCAATTTTCACAGCTGAAGGGGACCGTAGCCCCAAGTATTTGATAGAAATTTCAATTTGATAACTTTACGCGTTCCCGAGAAAAAGGAACGTGACTGTTAGTCTGTCATTATCATTTTTCTCCAAGTACAACTATGTAACGGTTCCATTTTTTCCCTTTAAGGCAAGAAGGGGAGAAGTCAATGGAATAACCCAGAAAACACACTTCAGCTACTTGCGAAATCGACTCAAGGTAAGTCAAATTTAAAAGTTTTGAGTGGCGGAATCGCCGCTCAGTTCGTTGTCGATGCGTGGCATCCACGACGTCACCAAAACTGATGCCGCATTGTACAGCTACCTTCTAGATCAAAACTTTATTACTCACTTGGAAGCCTATCTGGAATGATAAAAGTTCCCATATAATTTTTTTATTAGAAAGCAGAATAATGATCAGACACAAGCTAACGTGAGCTCGAACTGAAAATAAGTTCTGAATTGGTTCAGGCGTTGCTCCAGAAAGCCATTACCGGGAGAATTCCCGCGCAGCGTCCGGCACGGCGCTCCCCGGAGGCGGCCGTGATGACACGAACACGTGTAGAATGCTTTTCGCATTTTTATTTTGCTCTGCCAGCTTTTTTCAGCTCCTCGACAGTACAGGTGCTTTCGTATAAAAAGACAATAGGATTACGGTTAGCGCAGAGGTCGAGTGATCGCCTACCGCGCAACGGATCGCGGGTTCGATTCCCGTACGGGACGAAAATTTTGTATGGCCTACAGAAATTTGTTCCGGTCTGGGCGTATGTGCATGTGATATTTTATGTTTGTAGCTGCACCTACGTCACAGGAGAAAATAGTGTGCCCTAGATTGGGAAGATGTTTTATTGAAAAAGAAATTTTTAACCGCCTCCGTGGTCTAGTGGCTGAGACCACCGGGTGCTGATCGGGAGGTTCGGGGTTCGATTCCCCGTAGGGGCAGATATTTTTCTGTTCGGTTTGGTTGGTGTTGGGGTTTCTGAGCCCGCCTGGCTAGCTACCACCGTCTGACCTGTTTGTTGCCGTTAACAATGTTGATAGCATGTTGTGTTCCGACAATTAGAGGTAATATAGCCAGTTCCTCAGTTTTTGCTTCCACCTTCGGCCTTATCATCACTTACCATCTGGTGAGATTAAGGTCAAGAGCTTAGGCTTAGAGGGTAGGCACGAGCCCCTCGGTGGGGACATATATGAGCTGTGATGATGACGATGATTAACTTTATTAACCAAAGTACTTTACTTAACGTTACTCACTGATAATAACTACAATTTTCACTAAACATTTCTAAATTGAATGTTGACTTGACAGTATTTGCCTTCATACCCAGCTGAACATTATCATCATCGTCATCATTTCAATTGGCGTACGTGTATTTGCTGATCATTGAACGTGAAGAGGCAATTACTGTGCGGCTAGGCATTGGGGCTGATTTGATAAAGCGCGCAGTCTCGGGCCCATTGAGACCGAGACTATAGAGTTATTAATAGATTTATGCATACAATTACCGTCTCAGCGGCTTCCACGACCAATCTTAGCCGTTATGCAAATCGAGCCAGCTATCAGCGCCGATCACTGTCCGTGAATCTTAAATTAATTGATTGGAAGATACTCGTATTACGGCAAAAACTGACAACGGTAACTGAAATAATTTATTAGTAGAAGGGAGAGCCACTGATACAGTACACTTGTATAAAACAGCATATATCAGTGCCTCAAGCTTTAAGAATTTATACGTTTTTCATTTTGAAAATATTTATATACGCCCTTTAAACCTACCTGACTATGGACCTATGTCGGTACACGTATTGTGCTGACGAATTACTGAGAGAAGTTGCCCTGAAACCTACAGGCCTATTATGGATCTTTACGGTATGGCATGGTATAAATTTTGAAATAAAGAAGTCATGAAATGCTTCATTTAGTATTAATGATCTCCAATGATATCATCCCTGTGGCATAATTTTAATGATGTCAACATGATATATTATAATGAATGAATGATCACAAATCTGACCGAAAATCTTATTTTGCGTTTAGCACTATGATTTCATCATGATATCATTTGAAACCATGAGATCGGTAACAGGCCTGCTGAACCTATAACATATTTAAACTATATAAATAATTTATACAAAATGTCACGACGTCACTGAAATTTATTTTTCTTTTGAGTTTACATGTGTTTCTCTTTTAAAGTGAGATTTTTATTTTATCTAATTTAACTTGCTTTTTAAGAGAATTTATATTTTTATATTTATAATATGCCATTTCTTTACCTATTTGTGACAAGGATAAGTGTAAAGTGGGTCTGTTACGAAATTATAGCTAATATCTTCCGGTTTATATCTCACACAACATATATCAATTATTGCACACGATACTCATTATTAAGCTCAGATACTCTGTCTTCTACCGAAACAACAGACTTGAGCAAACAATATTCGTAATATGCAGGATAAGTTGTCTTCATCACCTAGTTTTGTTAAACTTGTACACGAAGTTAAATAAAAGCTGTGATGACTTAAGAGTCTCGCGTTCGTTTGTCTTTCCGAGAACATCGGTGTATCCTCGCTAATTATCACATTCCGAGGAAAGACTCTGAAACTCTTTTAATACCATATGTATTTTTTTCACTAAATAATCTGCATATCATTAAATATGAAATAACTTTATCTAATTTCGTTGATGGCGTAGTGCGTAAGGTCGCCTTCCAATCGGGAGGTAATGGTTCGAACCCCGCCACGTACCAATGTGTTTTCAAATTTTGAATTCATACGTACGTTTATTCGACGCTTTTACATCGTGAGGAAACCTGGACACACTTGTAGATAAAGAATTTCTTTACAGGCTGTGTGTGAAGCCGACCAACCCGCACTTGTCCAGCATGGTCGACTAAGGCCTAATCGTCCTAGTTTAGGGTAGGCTCGAGCCCCTCGGTGGGGACGTATATGAGTTGTTGATCATGAATTTTAGCTCCTGTTTACATAAGTAATAGTTTTATATACAATTAAGTTGGCAAACAAGCTAACTGCCCACCTGATGGTAACTAGTAACAGCTGTTGCCTATAGTACGTGTGGTTGTTGTGAGATTCGCAGCAAATATGCAACCCCCACAAGAACCACAGTGTACGTTGCGAACTTGTGACATCAGATGTAAAGTCACGGTACCCAGTAATTTCACTGCCATGTTACCCTTCAAACCGGAAAACAGCAATGCAAGCACGGCTGCTTTGCGGCAGAAATAGGTAAGAAGGAGGTACCCAAGCAGGCGACCCTGGTACAGACTCTCCCTTTGGTAATTGATTTCACGTCAGTTACCAGAGGTACTTTAGTCTTCTACAGGGATACCTCTATCTTACCTCTTTCTTCTACCACCAAGCAGCGGTGCTTGCATCGTTCGACACGTAAGACTGGCAGTGTCATTGCTGCGTACTGTGAGTTGAATTCCTAAGTCACAGGTTGGAAACGTACGGACGACAGCACATCAAGGTAAACACTGTGGCATCTTATGTTGTTGTAATAAGTACTTTTTGCAACAGAAACGCTTAGTCTGATATGCAGGCGTGTGTACATAGAAGTATCCACAGCGTCCTATACCATCAGGTGGGCAGTCTGCTTGTAACACAAACGAAGTGGTGTAAAAATATATGCGCAATTGTACATATTCTCACGAATACGCGTTTCTACAAGGAATCATAATAAAAAATTCTATACAAAACATAAAACCGACTTCAAAAACAGTGAAAAGTTAAATATAATATAAGAATAGGTACAGACAACATCACACTTCTATATTGAAGTTAGTGCCAAATTTTAAGACTTTCTAGAAGATCATCGTTTGGCACCGACTTCAATATAGAGTGTGATGATGTCTGTACCTATTCTTATATTATTTTTAACTTTTCAGTGTTTTTGAAGTTGTTTTTATTTTTTGTAAAATATTTTTAACTTTTTAGAGTAATCGCGTAACTTACACACAAAACACGTTGGACACACCTAAAAATTTAAGGGTTTTTATGGGATTTTTATGGGATTTTTATGGGATCCCAGCATCATATCCTAATTTTGGTGACCATTGGACCACCCTTAGAGTATACTGTATCGAATACAAAAATAATTTTTAAAATCGGTCCACAATTGGCGATTTCGTGGCGTAATCGCGTAACATACACACAAAAAAAAACATACGCATCGAATTGAGAACTTCCTCCTAGAACTAACTTTAGAAGTCGGTTAAAAAGCATGTCATTGCAAATGCTAAAACAAATACTGCTGGATCGGACATGAAGTTGGATTGAATTGGAATGTATTTCCAGAACCCTACAGAGGGATCACAAGACTTATTTCCGAGACAGGAATCCTGGTTTAAAATTAATATTCTAAGTGAAGTGTCTAGAAATAATATTCTAAGTGAAGACAGTACAAAAGGCTTATTTCTCATAGACATCTCTTCCAACTAACCAGCAATGGGAGAAGTGCACGGATTTAAGATATCCGCGTACAATATATCCGAATTCCTGTGAGCGCCTCTGATAATTTAGTTTGCAGTTATGAATCAGAATCAATATTTAGAGGGTTGTTTGCAGATGTTTCACGTGCGGCATAAATTGCATCCGCCGCAGCTCCGTGCCGATCCCGCAGGCGCCGGTCGTCGCCGCAAACGGCCGCGAGCTCAGCGCCACCGCAATAGTCTAGTCGACACTGCAGCTTAACGGGCGCGTTATGGTTGGTTAGTTAAAGTTTCGTGCTCCACACTGTGTTGAGGAGCATTTAGAAACGGAGTGGCTATTCGGACCCGGGTCCGTATAGGAGTCGATTATTATTCGGATTCGGACCCGATAGAAGCGTAATCGAAAAAAAAGTTATAGTAGGTATAAAATTGGAGACTGTAGCTTATGTTAGGTTAAACATTGTGACCACACACAGCGAAGCAAGCGGAACATGAAACTGCATTTTTTGCATATTTTTGGCGCCTGAGTCCGAATAGCAATCGTCTTCCAAAGGGACCCAGGTCCGTATTGAACGGAATCCCTACCCGATAGTGAAATGTAAGCGAAACAAAAATACTCAAAGAGGAAGCAATGAAATCTGTAGTGCGTTTGGGGTATGGCTAGCGCCGATCCCGAATGTGCCTCTATGGGGGTGGAAGTTGCTGGAGGGTAGTTTAGACAGGTATGGGATTTATACCCGAGTCCAATGACATATCCAAGGGGCGGCCTCCTCAGCTTTTTAGTCCCTTTTTGAATCGAAAAGTGATTGCACCGCCCAAAAAAAAAGTTTGGATATTGTGACCGTACACAGCGGAGCGAGCGGAGCATTAAACTGAAATGAAATGCCTATTCGGACCCAGAGCATGAAACATGCAGATGCTTCATGTTCTGGGGCCGAATAGCAATCGACTTCTGTAGGGACCCGGGTCCGAATAGACGACGCCATTTAAAAAAGATGGAAGAGGCCCGGACAGACTTCGTCTTTCAAAAGCTATTTACAAATCACGGAGATTTGTACGGGAAAAGAAAAGTGTTGTGTTTACTATTTTCCACGAAATTGTTATGTTTTTCTCTCCTTAAGAACCTTCCTTGAGCTTTAAGGAAAAAAAACCGAATCAGCTGAATCGGTCCACCCGTTTTCGAGTTCCGCACTTAGCAATACATTTGGCGATCCATATTTATTATATAAAGAAATATATAAAGAAGAAAGTTAGATTAGTTAAATTGACTACATTTTAATACCAGCCTTGGGATAAACCTGTTGGAGTATGTAATACTTAAGATATAGCGCGCCATATTTGAATAATAGTAGAGCTAAGTTCTATGATTGATATTTTATGTGGAACTTTAAGAACTCAAATTAGAGATCTTCCGAACAAACACTACGTTTCAAAAACAGCTCTTGGCCTTCATCGACGATAAGGCCGAAGGTGAAAACTAGCTTCACTTGAACTCCTGGGAATACTACAATACTATTAACATTATTATTATGACGTCAGACTTAGGTAAGGCCGTGGTAGCTAACCAGGCGGGCTCTCAAGCTCTACCCCACCAACTAAACCGAGCAGAGAAACCCCCATTACATGGAATCGAACCTCGGGCCTGCCGATCAGCATCCGCTGGTCTAAACCATTAGATCACGGAGGCGGTTGAATGTTTGTGTTATCAAACCGTCTGGCTTAGAATGTGTGTAATTGTACAATATTTAATTAGGTGTATGTTTTAATGTTGATTTTTTAACAACTATTGCTTCCGCTGTCTAATAGTAGTAATAATTCATATTCCTATTAATTCCATCATCAGTCACAGCTTATGTACGTCTCCACCGAGGGACTCAAGCCCGCCCTATGTTAGGGTGATTAGGCCTTAGTCAACCACGCTGGCCCAGTGCGGATTGATCGACTTCACACACACCTTTGAATTTCTTTGCAGATGTATGCAGGTCGCCTCACGATGTTTTCCTTCACCATGACGCATCGGCAAATATACATATGAAATTCGAAAAACGACAAACGTAAAACATTGGTACGTGGCAGGATCGAATCACGGAGCTTCCGATTAGAAGGCCAGTGCCGAGTCCACATCGCCACTGCTACTCTTATCAATAATTAATTATCAAATGAAATACTACAACCAGGCAATTGGATGAGAGTGAACCTGATCAAAAAAGGATAATTAAAAGGAAATTCCGCAAAAACAATGCAAACGAAATTTCCGGTTAATGAAAGTGAAGCTCCTGAAATTCGCAAAGCAAATGAACGTGTACCTATCGGTGTATAAAATATGAAATTTCATACTCCCGCATAACCAAAAACACAAGGAAGCAAATAAAGCAATTTTCATACAGACGGCGCTTCGCTCGACATTGCAACGGACGCGGGATGAAACATGAAAATCGCATCTCCATTGTGCAGCGGCATAATGATTTCCATTAAAAGATCGATATGACGCGCGTCGCCAGGTGCAACAGGGAATTTTTATATCTCGTCCCATTTATTCAGCGCCTCTAAAAGCACTCCTTAAGAGGGTGCAGAAGCAAGCGAGGCGAATGAAAATTTCATTTCCAGGCCATTCACTAGCCTCCCTTTACCGGATTCATCAGCTTCGCTTAAGTGTTTCTACAAATTACATACAAACAGGTTCTCTGGGTGATACTAGCTCTGGTTGCAGAGCTAAATAATTAATAAAAAACTGGTCAAGTGCGAGGTGGTTTGGCGCACTGAGGGTTTCGTTAAAAACTTATCGATATATAATATATATGTGGCTAAGTTAGCAGGTTTAGGCCAATTCCCTTGTGAAATCGCAAAATATGCGATATAAGCCATCATATCTTGTGATCGCCTTGACTTACCAGCATGATTTTTTATTTTTAGTTTAACATATTATGAAGGAATCCCTAGACCCAAGTATATAAAAATGAATCGCTGTGTGTTAGTCTCCCTAAAACTTAAAACTTTACCGGAGGGAGACTCTGTACCGGGGTCATCTGCATGGGTACCTCCATCTTACCTACTCATGTTTCTGCCGCAAAGCAGCATTGGTGTAATCCGGTTTGAAGGGTAAGATATGGTAGTGAAATTTCTGGGTACCGTGGCATTACATCTGATGCCACAAGTTGGCAACGTACACTGTGGTTCATGTGGGGAATGCAGTTTTGCTGCGAATCTCACAGGAGCCACATGTGTTATAGGTGACTGTTACCACTTATCCTCAGGTGGGCAGTTTGCTTGTTGGCCAACTTATGTAGTTGCAATAAAAAAACGGCTCAACCGATTCTTACAAAATGTTTATAAGGGTAGGTGGCGGTGGTGTTCAACTGGGTAGGTGGCGCTGTAATGGGGCAGGACATCGTCTGCCGGGCCCACTAGTCTTTACATATTATAAAACAAAGTCCCCCGCCGCGTCTGTCTGTCTGTCTGTTCGCGATAAACTAAAAAACTACTGCACCGATTTTCAAGCGGTCTTCACCACTCGATAGCGTGATTCTCGAGGAAGGTTTTAGTATATAATTTGTTAAGTTTTTGTATTTATTTCTGTGTACATTAACGATATTTGTTAAAGATGTCGGGAAAGAAATAAATTAAGGCGAAACGTAGTTCAGTTCATCCACACGATCCCGGGAAAAGTAGTCTCGACACATCGTTCCTTAATGCTTCGATTTTTCCTTACGAGATACGCAACCCTAAAGAGATGGCAACGGACTTTATAATAACCGCCTCCGTGGTCTAGTGGTTGTGACCGGGAAGTCCAGGGTTCAATTCCCCAAGGGGGCAGAAATTTTTTTGCTCGGTTTGGTTGCTAGTAGGGTTTCTGAACCCGTCTAGCTAGCTACTACCATCCTACGTAAGTTTGTCGCCATAATAACAATGTTTATAGCATTGTTGTGTTCCGACAATTAGAGGTAAGATAGCCAGTTCCTTAGTTGTTGAGGAGTCCAGGTGAAGCTCGCTTCCACCTTCGGCCTTATCGTCACTTACCATCAAATGAGGCGAAGGCCAAGAGCTCATGTCATGTGTAAAAAAAATAAACATTTTTTCTTTTTCTACTGACAATACATTCTACATTGGTGCAATTAAACTCGTATAATTGATGAGATTATCACAAATCAAGGTGTTCATATTTTTTCTAAGTTGTGGGTGAGAAATTAAATTAAGAAATTAATGACGAATGCCATAGCCATAGTAAAAAGAAATACCTAATACAAAAAAAAACTATTTAGTTAAGAAAGGCGTCTGTAGCGTTTAGATTGTCAGATAAACGCTGTACTAATTTATTCCATTTGTTAGCTTATCTCTTTAAGAGATCTCTACCAGTCAACCCTTGCATGAGTCAAAATTTAATGTATTTAGCGGGATCATTGTGTACATTTCCAGGTTTATTGAACAATTGTCTCAAGAATTAAATTTTGTGTGCCTACTAAGAAAACAAATTACACTGAAAGAAAGAGGAACACCGCACACATTGCGAACAAAATAGGAGTGTATGAGGATATGAAGTACTGAGTATTTTACTATTAGTAAAAGTTGAGCGTCCTGCATGACGACATAATGTAGAATTGGAGTGCACAACAATTACTGTAGGATAAAAAAGATAAGATAAGATAAGATGCAGTTTATTGTCATTCTGTATACAATTTAAGATGTTACAGAGTAATAATTAGTGTCAACAGATTGTCATTTTCGGGCGTACAATATTATAATGTCGATGATAAGATATTTAATGATTTTTAGGTATAACATTTGAATAAGATGATAGAGACAATTAATTAATTCAGATTACAAATTAGTCATGAGTCGCATTAAAGTATTCCTTTAAGTTATAAAAACCTTTTTGGAATAGCCATTCCTTTAGTTTCCTTTTAAACAGTAGTCCTTCCAAAGATTTGATATAAATCGGTAGATGATAAAATATTTTAAGTCCAACAATATAAGTGCTTTTCTCTTGTATAACTTGATTTCATTACAGTAAGGTTATGTTTGTATTTATCAAAAAAAATGATAACTCGGAAGCTTTGCATAAAAATCATAAAATCGGCGATAGTTAAAAAGAAACCTCTGCGTTGACCACAGTATCCGATTTGATTTTAAAAATCGATACAGTACCCCAAAAATCAAAATAAATGAGCTAAATAGTCTAGTAATGTCTTAGCGAAGAACCTAGCAAAGAATAACGTGCAATAAAGTGTGATTGCAGTAATCAACTTTTCGCAGCACCAACCAAAGAAATGCTTTCTAAGCTAAAAGTTATAAAAACAAAGTTCTTAACTGAAGGCGATGAGATGATGCACCTGTCGGTGGCACTGAAAATGTTCAATAATTTTTAATATTCCGTCTCAGGAGGAAATTTTGAAACTTGTTTTCTAAGAGAGACAATTTGAGTCTTCTGATGTTTCACTATTAAAATTGTTTTCTTATATACTTTACTTGTCGAATATATAAAAATCTCGTGTGACCGTATTTATTATCAAACTCCCCCGTAACGGCTTTACTGATTTTTATGAAGTTTTTTGCTAAGTGTGAGAATAGGTGGTAAAGTTATAAGGGCGGCCGTCTCCAAAAAATGGTGAATGTTGAGCTTTACCAAGGTGAAACGTAGTTCGCGGGCATAGCTAGTCTAATATACACGGTGTTTCATAATAACCAATAAATAATCAATGCGTTATCTAAAACTAATTATTAAATTGTGTTTCCCCTCAATGTCATTCAACCCAAGATTTTCATGTAAATCATACGACATGATGATGATACTATGATATACATGAAAATTTTGGGTTGAATGTCATTACGTGTAAGCACATTTTAATAATTAGTTTTAGATAACGCATTGATTATTTATTTGTTATTATGAAACACCGTGTATATAATTCTCGTGTCACAGCGTTTGTTACCAAACTCCTCCAAAACGGCTTGACCGATCTTTATGGAATTTCTTGTGTATATTTGGTATTCCGAAAATAGGTTGTAAACTATTTTTTATGGCGAAACGTAGTTCGCGGACACAGCTAGATGATGATAATGATGATGTTGTTTATGTTAATGACGGAACGGAACCCCGGTGCGCAAATCCAACTCGCAATTGACCGGTTTTTTATATATATAAAAGAAGATTGCACAGTGTAATAGCATCAATATTAAATCAACGTATTATTAAAATGTAAAATACGAATTATTAAATACATGGCTACATTCATTCCTTTAAATGGGTGCCTTAAGGAACGTGTAATACTCATATAACTAACTTTCACGACGAAATCTTGCACAACAGTTGTGAAATATATTTCTTAAGACAGTAAAATGTTTCTTAGGCGACGCGAAATTCTTTTCATCGCGCAACTTTTGCATGATTTACAAGTAATTCATTAAGACAAAATCTCACCAGTAATTAAATAACATTGCTTTCAGCTATGTTTTAGTTTGAGAACGTTCCTGCAAAACCACATCAAAGAGCCTCAATCTTTTCATGTTCAATGTATTCGTCCGTTCTTCTCGCAAACATGAACGAATGGAATTGTTATTCGGTCGACGGCTAAGGACGGCTAGAAAAGATTACAGCGGATTTATTTCTTTGTCTCGAATATAGAAGTCTAGTTACGTGAAATTCCGCTGTCATTGGATAATTTAGAGATCACTTTAGAGATCTAAACTTGGAGTGTGTAAAATACCTGTTCTTTTTGGGCCTTATTAATAAATATTTTACTTCTTGGGTCATCCTTGTTTTAGTGACTCCGTGTTTTGTCTTGCTTCCGCACATGTCGGCTGTCATATGTCAAAACAAGACAAAGAACGGAATAGCTGAACCGATGATGATCCAAGGAGTAAAATCTTTATTAATAGGACCGTTAGGGTGTAAGCATATAAGCCTTTGAGGTCTGGTGGAGGTCGGAGGTTCGATTCCCTATGAAGGTCGTTTTCTTGCATGGTTGGAGGTGGGGCTGCTAAGCACACCTGGCTAGCTACCACCTAAGTTTGTCACCACAATAAAAACGTTAATTGTATATGTGTAAAATTGCATTTTCTTTAAAAATGCAAAATCAATTGAGTTATTTATTGATCAATACAAAAAAAAATTCTCGGATGGAAATGGAACCCGCGTCTTCAAAATACCGTTTTGACGCCTTAACCACCGAGCTCTACCGGTCCCGACGAAATTTCAAATATATTGGATTTCTTTTGTACTTTGTTAAACCAAAGTAGATTTTATTCACTGATAAATAGCTACGTATCGAAATACAATTCAGAAATGCGAGATTTCTTGAATATTAGTTAAGAATAAAGTAAACTAAATAACCTTATATTGGTGACTTTGTGAATTCTCTTTGCAGAAGCAACTTGGATAAAAAGAACCTGCAAATTAAATTTAATTATGTCTACCTTTAATACTCGTAATTTAGTGTCAGCGATGATGAATAAGTCATCACGATATGTAATTTTTATGTATAGATTATACAAGCTTATAAATGCAGTAAACTGAAATAAATTTAACAAAACGCCGTCAATTTTACTATTCTTATAAATCGTAGCAGCAAACGTCTGCTGAATGCAAAAACGAATTAAAAAGACTTTGCTCTACACTTTTACTTGGTGAAATGGCCAAAAAAATCAACGTTTAACGAAGCACAAAGGAAATGACATTGTCTAATATATCAAGCTTTGTAATTTAAGGCAACAATCAGCCGAGGTATCATTTTGACAGAGTTAATTATGTGTACCGTTCGCGTGGGCGAACGACGCTGGCAATTAAGGACACTATTCTTGCTTTGAAAAATGACTTCGCTGTCCCACAATGAGGCGCAGTCAATAGGCTGGCAGGAGTGGTATGTGAGAAGCACAGAGTATCGAATATTTACAGATAGAGCTAAAATAAAGGTGTTGTTATATAGAACTTTGCATTTTATTTAAAAATGCTAAATACTTAACGCGCATACTAGGGTCAATCATAAAAAAATCACTGCAGAAAAAACCGGTTCTCTTCATAAATATCGAATAAAAAAATCTTTAAAAAATATTTGTTATTATTCAACGCATTCTTTAGAGGATGGTCTTTTTAATTGTTTCATAAATAAATTAAAACTTGGTTAAAATGTGACCCAAACATGCATCGATTTTAAAACTTTAAACCTAATCGCATCGTAAATACATATTAGGTTAAATCATATACTTTCGATTTCAATAAATAAAGTGAACAATATTCTAACGGATGGTCTTTTTAGATTTTCCTTATTCGCCTTTATTCATTTTTATTTGAAATAATTCATCTTACGCGTAAAGGTTTGCTTAATATTCCTCTCACTCTCACTCACTCACTCCTATGTAATCAGTGCGGGACGATCGACGCAAGGTCATTGGGAGCACTATGCGCCTTAATTTGAAAAATGAATCAAACCAATAAAGAAATATTTCCTCTCGGGCGGGATTTGACCCCGTGTCTCCACCATACCGTGTTGACGCCTTGACCGACTAGGTTACCGAGCTTTTACCAGCCCTAACGAAATTCTAAGTCATATTTATCTCCTTTATTCTTCTTTGTTAAGCTAAAGTAATTCTAATTCATTGTCAATAACTTCGTATCAACATCCAATATAGAAATCTTTACAGATTTCTTGAAAATTGGTTAAGAATAAAGCAAACTCATAAATTTTATGGAGAAATTAATTTGTTTTTTGTTATGGGGTGCTATATAACCCCAATGATTGAAGCAACTCGTTGCATTCCCGCATAATCTGTCTGGCTGCAATTTTTAATGTATATATTTGTCACTTTTCATTCTGTTCTCCCATCTCTCCATTAAATTGTGATATATCTTGTGACTTTTGAGTAAAATCGTGCACTTCCTTTTTCAAAATATAAAGTGAATGCTATTTAAAGTGCTGGTTGATTTAGATTAAGGATTTATTATTTTCACGCTTTATTGCACAGAAATAAACAAATTACAACAGGGGAATAATATGCAAAAAATAAGATTAGGTAGCTTTTGCTTAAAGCAATCTCTTCTGAACAAACTTGTCTTAGGAAACAGGAACAGGACACTCAAAGGGAAAAGGTTCAAAAATATGAACGAAGATTAATATAAAATTTTCATATTTATTTGTTTCTCACTTTTATTGTGATATTTCACCTTACGCGCGAGTGTTTTGTTACAAATACGCCTCATGCTAGGACGATTGAAGCAAGGTTGTTGGCACTTCTACTAAGGCCCTTCGCTTGGCGTACCATCCGAAGCAAGGAGGAGCTCAAGTTTTTACAATTTCGGTCACCCATCCGGGCCCCGACCATGGCGATCGTAGCTTAACCCAAGCGATCAAAGCTCCTCAAAATGAGTAACGACTCTCCACTCACCTGCGCTCCGAATGCGCCCCTAATGCGGATTCATTACGCCGCACAATCTCAATTAACCCAACCCCTGATTTTGTTACTTTTATGGTGATTGCTATGGAATTCGTTTTATGTTTATGGCGCGGGCCGCTCTATCTGGCTATAGAAATCGCAGTTTAATTTCTGCTTGGAGTTGAATCATAGAATTGATTGCTACTTTCGGTAACGACATACCGTTAAACAATAATACAATTTTAAAACGCTTGTTCGGTGATTTACAATATTCGTGATTCATTGATTGGAATTATATTTTAAACTAGTAAAAGGAATATAATAAAAATAAAAATATGAATTCACTTCACTAAATTGATAAAATAATGTTGAGATGTCAATATTTGTGAAAAATAATTACAATAGAGATAGCATTATGTACACATAGAAAAATCAAATTATTTATAAATAGAATAAATGTCAAATTAATATTTGAATTTTAATAATGTCAATTCGTTATTCAACAAAGGTCTAGCAAAAGTTTTTAGCCGGCTAGCAAAAGATATAGTCAAGGACGTAAACCAATGCATCATTGGTTTACGTCCGACGATCTTGGCTACACTACAATGTTTTTCTTAAATTCCTGTTATAATAATAGTTACTCTTTTTTAATTATTATTATTTCAATTAAAATATTTTTTGCTATATCCCATTCATGTGATAGGTATTTGGAGTCTATTTACTAATAGTCAAAGGTAAGAAGTATAAAAATATGCCTAAGTAATTGAAAATGTAAAGCTTATTTAAAAATAGCTGTAGGGGTAACTATCTTATACGTAAATTAGCATATAAACATTCAACTCAATTTAAATGAAACTACACTTTTCGAATTTCATCACCATAACAGCTCTTAAACGTCCCCACCGAGGGGTTTCAGCCTACCCTAAGTTAGGGTGTTTAGGCCTTAGTCAACCACGCTGGCCCAGTGCGGATTGGTCGACTTCACATACACCTTTGAATTTCTTCGCAGATGTATGCAGGTTGCCTCACGATGTTTTCCTTCACCGTAGGAGCGTCAGACAAATGTACATATGAAATTCGAAAGCGAAAAAGACATTGGTACATGGCGGTCTCGAACCCCGGACCTCCCGATTGGAAGGCAAGTGTACAGCGCCACTGATGCTCGGATTTACTCGCATATAATTGGTTTTAAATATTTTAATTACTCTTTTTAGCAATCGAAACATCCGTCGGACTAAAAAGTTAAAAATCAACTTAGTATACGGAAGTGAATCCAAAAAGTGTAGTTTGATTTAAATAATGAATACTCGTGCAAATAAAAGACAGCATTATCTACGTCAATATCAATTGCTTATACCGCCTGGTCGTATTTACATCTATTAGGCGCAACTGACAGTCCCTTGTGCAGAGGATGTTTGAACGCTGAAGAATCAGCTGCCCACGTAATCCTGGAATGCATGGGAGTAGCCACACAACTGGCAGAAATCTTTGGCAATCCGAGGTCACTCCTAGAAGCCTGTGAACGTCTCAGGAGACTTCTGTGCTTCTGGAAGAAACTGGGCTGGTTAGAATAACCGGCCATCCCACACGCATAATGGACCAAATAAGAGTTTAAATGCGGGCGTGCCAAAAATCTAAAGGGCGCCCACTAAAATACAATACAATATCGCCTGGGCCCTGTTCAATAAAGCTGACAATTCGACATATATGTCATGAAATGACAAATTTGTAGAATTGTCACGCTTAGGCTGTTGAATAAAAGTGACAAATATGTCAAATATCGACAGGTGAAAACTTGACATATTTGTCATTTTAAAACGCGTTTAATAAAACCGTACATATGTCAAAAACCACAGTCAATTGTCGCGACAATTATGTCAAGTTCTGACAATTATGTCGAGTTTTGACATATTTGCAAATAATTAACTTTTAGCATTTAGCAGCTAAATAAGGGTAAAATAAAAATTATAACAATGTATCTGTTACGAATGTTGTTCGTTTTGTATTGCGCGCAATCGACATGGATATGCACAAAAAAAATAACTATTTTGGGCCTTATTTATGATAATAAAAGTACACTTTTTGGGAAGTTCAGTGACGAACTGACTCATGAAACGAAAATAAGAAAGTGGAAGGATATAGCTGATCAATTATTAGGTATTTTCAATAAGGACTGGAAATACCTTCGTGACACTACATGGCAAAATTGGCGTAAAAGAACCATTGGTACTCGTAAGTTTAAGTTTATTTAAATTAGTTAATCCCGCATCAATTCGTTATTTTTTTTTAATATTTTACTTCTTTAGCCAATTTTGAATGAAGAAGGTTATCAATTTGATGTGTAGTATATTGTGTAGGTATTTATTTTCCAGAATCAGCATCAGAAATATTTATTTGTGAAACATTTGGTCTTACATTAATTACATGAGCTCTGAGATCAACCGAAGGCATACAAAAATGCAAAATATGATTCGCGACAGAGGGTAACGGCTCCTGTCAGAATTGTCTGACAATTCTACAAATATGTCAATATGTCGTGACAATTCTCTGTTTAATAAAACAGATTTGACAAGTTTTCCACGACAAATTGTCACCTGTCACTCAAAAAGTTTTATTAAACAGAAATATGTTGAATTGTCGCGACAATTTGTCGTGGAAAACTTGTCAAAACTGTTTTATTAAACAGAGAAATGTCACGACATATTGACATATTTGTAGAATTGTCAGACAATTCTGACAGGAGCCGTTACCCTCTGTCGCGAATCATATTTTGCATTTTTTAGGATTAACAAAGTGTTTAAGTGGTGATGAATACTTGGAACAAATACAACCTAGGAGGCAGCGACGATCATTTAGAAGCAGAATCAATTTCTCCTTCTGAATTTCAGATTCCTGCTTTAAAGAAAAATTTCGGGTATGTAAAACTACCGTGGAATATTTAATCGAAAAAATTGGTCATCGAATTGAACACGATACAAGCAGAAACGTTGCACTTACTCCCGATAAACAAATTTTATGCGCTTTGTATTGGATGGTTTGCGGTTCACAGTACCACGTTATTGGTGATGCGCATGGGGCTAGTAAAGCAACCGTACATCATTGCTCAAGAAGGGTATATGGAGCTTTGACTACTGAATTACTCGGAGAAAAGGTTCGCTGGCCTGATAATTGTAACCGAATACCAACACTTTTCATGAGGCATAATGAAATACCTAGAGTAGCTGGTTTTGTTGACGGTTCATTAATTCCTTTAAATGCACCTTATCAAAATGAATCTGTGTTTGTAGACCGAAATGGCAAACATTAAATTAATACTATGGTGGTATGCGGGCCAAACTTAAATATTTTCTACGCATCTGCAAGGTGGCCTGAGTATGTTCACGATTCCAGAGTGATGAGATGCTCTTCTTTCACAGTCATGGAAAAGTGGATGGAGACCATAATTGTGCAAATATGTCAAAACTTGACATAATTGTCAGAACTTGACATAATTGTCGCGACAAATATGTCGCCGACAATTGTCAGAAACTGACTGTGGTTTTTGACATATGTAAGGTTTTATTAAACGCGTTTAAAAATGACAAATATGTCAAGTTTTCACCTGTCGATATTCGACATATTTGTCACTTTTATTAAACAGCCTAAGCATGGCAATTCTACAAATTTGTCATTTCTTGACATATATGTCGAATATATACGACCAGGGCCCTGTTTAATAAAGCTGACAGCTTTATTAAACAGGGCCCTGGTCGTACACTATGCGAAGACTGACGGCCCAATAAAAGACAGTATTATCTACGTCACAGTTTAAAAACTGTGTCTACGTGAATATTGTTTATACCGCCTGGTCGTACACTATGCGAAGACTGACGGCCCATTTTTTCGGCTTCAATTTAAATATTCTGATCAAAGGCTTGAGTGTTCGTTTTTGTCAGAGCGATACGAATTTGCATCTCGTTCGCACAGTGATAACCAGCCGTCTCGCTTTTACCCGATATTTTTATAAGACACAAAGCTCTTTGAAAAATACGTATTATTAGCATATAAGCACAAATATTTAAATGTGTGAATCTATAAGCGAATTGCCTTATCATCAACATTTAATCTTTACAAACGTCTCCCAACACTATATGATGTCTTTGGTGAAGGCACATCACCCCATTAGTGGATAACGCATATAAAAGTCAAAACGGCTTTTGGCATTCCTGAATATATGTTTCTCCATATCATGTACGGAAATACAATAGAACTGTGTTTTATTTCTCAATCACACAAAAACTATTGCCAAAAAGAAGTTAGTTTTTAGGGTTCCGTCCCTCAAAAGAACGAAAACCGGAACCCTTATAGAAACACTTAGTTGTTCGTCTGTCTGTCTGTTCGTGTGTCCGTCTGTTTGTCAAGACCCCTTTTCTCAGGAACGCTCATAGATGTGATTCAAAAATTTCATCAAATTTCCGGGTATACGGTCTCTTTCAGCTGTGAAAAGATATAACCGTTTATATCGCATATTTTACCAACTTTTGCGATATCACAAGGAAATCAAAACCTTTGGGTACTTCTCGTTGACGTAGTATCATGAAATTTGGCAAGAAGCAAGGTCTCACTACACATGTAAAGAAAACAATGAAAACCGTAAATATGTATATAGTTGGGAAATTATAAACTCAGATATATTTGTACGAAACCCTCAGTGCGCGAGTCCAACTCGCACTTGCCCGGTGTTTTATTATAAAGTCCAAAATTTACAATCAGTACCCGTAAAGCATAGAGCTAGATGACAGCAGAATTTCCCTCTAGTTAGACCGATAATCCGACCGATAATCCGACTGGTCCGTGTGTATGGAACTGTCCTGCAGGACAATAATCCCCGTATCTTAAGATCTATATAAGTCCAACATACAGGCTTCAAAAAACTAGAGACTCGTTTATGGGGAAATTTATAATTTTTTATAACAAAGTTACACAAATTATTACTGACTTGCCTTTTCAAAAGCTTAAAGTGCATGTAAAAACTACTCAAATGAGTAAAAGGTAAAGTCAATGATTATCTAAATGATGCCAATGCTTGGTCTTAATTTGTAAAGGAGAATGCCAGAATTTGCCCCACTGGTCCCAGAGTTACGACAAAATGTAAATAAATACTTAAATAAAAATAATAATTTTGGAGGCATTCAATAATCAATTAAGCGTGCGAGAGCAAAACTCGAAATAAAATGCATTTCATCATTTCATCAAAAGGAAACAATGATTTCGAAGCCATTTTGAATGTTGTTTTTTCACGGCTTTGGGCATTAGCTTTTTGCGCCGGGCCCAGCCATAGACGTAAAGGTTGTGTCTATTCGGACCCGGGTCCTAATAAAAGTCGATTGCTATTCGGACCCGGAACATGAAAACATGCAGTGTTCATCCAGTTTCATGCTCCGCTCGCTTCGCTCGCTCCACTGCGTATGGTCACAATATCTACTCTAACCTACTTTTTTCAGTTTGATCTTATAAGTTATTTTCGATAACAATTCACTATCGGGTCCGAATAGTAATCGCATTCTATAGGGACCGCCTATCTCAAAACAATAACTCGCTATCGCTTTCGTGACATTAGAACAATAGTTCTAATGTCACAGGTGACATTAGAATTATTGTTCTAATGTCAAGAAAGCGATAACGAGTGATCGCTATGAGATAGGCGGTATGCGTTCCGGGCGAGGAATGATGGCGACGGGATGATGGATTTTACGTAATAATTGATTTTTGCGCGTGGAGCATGAAACATGCATTATCATGCTCCGCTCGCTTCGCTCTCTCCGCTATGTGTGGTCTGTCCAACCTACAGTTTTAGATTTTATCCTATAAGTTATTTTTGATTACGTTTCTATCGGGTCCGAATAGCCACTCCGGAGCGTAAAAGCCATTCCGCCTTATAACCATATCCATATCTAATCTTATTAACAAAAGTGAAAGATCATCAGGCTTAAATCAAAACTAAGTTTTGTAATAAGACCGAGTGTATTTAATGTCCATAAAACGAGGCTACTTTTTCAAGTTAGTGCTAATAAGTAGCAAGATAATAAACAGAACTACTAATAAACTAACTTTTTAATAGTTTACAATGGGCCTAGACAAAAGCCACACGCTTATTTTTTCGTAGTTGTTCCGAAGAGAAAATGTATGGAAATGACATTAGAATGTGATAGCCTCACGCTCTGTTTTGCGCAGCTAATGTCATCTCCGTACATTTTTTCTGCGGAACGACTGTGGAAAAATGAGCGTGAGGCTTTTGTCTAAGCCTATAGGTCTAGAATAGGAGCTAGTTCTGTGTACAATTGCTTCACGCATTTTGGTCATAAGTACTATAGTAACTTCACTATTAATAACATATCATTATTCTATTAGACTTGGATCAAGTCAAAATCAACACTGGAAATGGAGGATCATTGACTTAAAATGTAATCAGTGTATTTGTCGAATAGTTTCTTTTAACATGGCTTAAAAGTCATGATGACGGAGCTGTAAAACAGGGGATTAAAATAAAAAGCAACATAGACATTTCCGTTTTGTTGCCTTGCCTTGTTGTTGTTTGGTTTGTTTTGTGTTTTTTTCTGTGTGCGTGCGATTCTAATTCATCGTATTTTTTAAAGTAAATTACTAATGTCGCGGTGCATAAACTGTAGTTTGTGTATCACTTCAACGAAAACGTTTCGTATCAGATTTGAACAGAGATGCGCAACGTAGCTAAAGGTAAATGATTGTACTCACTCATTCCTTAAATAGCTATTCATTAGATGAAGTTTGTTTTACTTCATTCTCTCTTCACAACATGTGAACATATAAAATCATTTAATAGAAATATTATTTATTTTCAGCTCTGACCAAATGCAGTTCAATGGTTTCAGTGCTACAAGATCCTAAGACGGTTGTCAGATGATGGAAACAATAAATCTCTCGGTCATCGAGTAGGTATGCATTGGATGTGAGCTCTGACTCTCTTTTAAGAGGAAGGTACACTGTTAAGCAACACAGAACTAAGTACCGGTGAAGAGGTATTACATATAGTTTTGTCATGGGTGTGAAAAATGAGGTGTGTATTATAAAAATTATTTTGAACATACTCATTTAACTTTTTGTAAAATATATTATGTAAGTAATTATCATTAATATCATACTATTTTTTTCAGGTAATATTTCATCCACCTATTGCTTGCTATAATTGTTGGGGAAGAGCTAATCAGCATCTGGAAAGGAATGTAAGCAGAGTAGGAGGTTTTATGGAGAATGAGACTGGTGGTGATCTTACTCAAGAAGTGCCAACCCCACCTCCACTACATCAGCCACTAATTGAATACTTCTGAAATATTTGGTGTAACTGGAAGCATTATAGCCTTCCTCACTGTAAGCATGTTAATATGCCGAGGATGCAACAATGCAGTGCGTCGATTAACCTACAGCACACACAAATATGAAAATCTATTGAGAATTGTTAATTGTGTGTTGTGATCGGTACATCTTAAATGTGTCAGTACCATATAAGGCAGTAAATAGTGATGCACGGAAAATGATGAAATTGTTTAACAATCAAGTGACATATTTTTTTAGAAATGGCGATGTTTTTATTCTTGATAGGACATTTTGTGGTACCAGAAATGGAAGCACACAGCTATAAAGTCATCGAACCTGAAACTGTGAACAATGAAGAATATAAATTGACAACATTGCAAGCCAATAAAACCAGCTGCGTAACATTCCCAAGATGGGTAGTTGAAGTAGTAAATAGCATGTTTAAAAGAGGTTACAAAATACAAAATATTATTTAGACAAGACTATTTCAATTGCGCTTCATAAATAATTCAATAATAATGCATGAAGGAACAATAAATGATTATAAATATAAACATTCGAATTTTATTATACACCCTATTTAAAGACCAGAATCTAGACTGGCCAGACGCAGGCAGGCTGCAATTCGTTATAAGCTGTCTGTCAGCTACAGCAAAAAAGCCACAACTGTAATGATATTACACAATAAATCTGTTTTATTGACTCTCTAGCTTTCTTACTACATTGATTGATTAAACGCAACTTGCAAGTCAACATTTCGAGTAGTAGTAGACTCCCAGCAGTGTTGAATACACCCTGAGAGGTGCCGCTCCTTTGTATGACACCTAAGCAAACACTTCAATGTTAGCTGTGCAAAAGTTTGAGTCCTATTCTAATAATTTGTCTAAGCCTTAGCCTATAATTGTGTTGAAACTTGCATTTTCTCTAGGCTATGGGTATTTTCTACCTAGCTTTATAATTGTAGATATCCTCAAAATGGAACAATATTATTCAGTTGCATTTTTTATTGTTTCTTGCACTAACGATATTAAGAAGATTGGCGTTTTCACGGTTAAATAAAAGGTGTTAACCATAGCTGACAAATACACGAATACGGTAGAAGTATTGTAATTGTAATTAATGACTTATATCCGTCAAAAAATATTATTTTATAGAAAATAATACATATTTTTAGAATTCAATGCAAATGGTCTTTTCGCAACTTTGCTGATCAAAAATAGCAGGCGCTTATTTTTTAAGTCTAATATCTTTATATTCGCACGGTGTTTAAAACTATCTTTTATATATATAAAAAGCCATTACAATGACGCATACGTGAGTATAAGTATCAATTGTGGGCGTGCATATTTACAAGTGGGGCATAGCTCCATACATTTTCTGGCATTGTCCTTTAAATGTACTCGTATAATGTGAACTGACATATCTTATCTTGTAATGGAAGTTGAGCTCAAACTTTTGCTTTCAATTAACAACTCTGTAACAATACAGAGAGAAAAAAAATAGCTCTTGCTTGTTCTTTCCAGTACAAGGTCTCCCGCCGTAGACTTGAGAACCAATGTCATAGCTTCTATTACGCGCAAAAGTGATTATATAATCCAATTTGAATAAACGATATTGAATTTGAATTTGTATTTTGAAGATTGAGGTAGCCTCAACTCGTTAAAGCAAGTCTCCGAAACTATAAAATTGGTTTACTTCAATTACACACTCTAACCCACACATTCACCGATCCAACGCGGCTTATGTACGTACATCTAGTAAAATAGCGGGATAAATATTAAATGTGTTCAGTTCTTGGTAGGTGCTCGTGTTTTTCCCAGCGGCAACATAACCGGGAGGAAGCTGACAAGTTGAGACAATGACAAAGGCGCCGCCGTACATCACGGGAGGGCGGGCGGCGCAACTATCAATCAGGGGCACCATCAAATTCGCGCATAAATAAAACTTTGCCGCGATCTTCCCACATTTGGAGATACACTCGCGGAATACTCGATCCGAATGTCGAAAATGAAATCAAATTGAGTTATCACTTTATGGATTACCTACTACCCACGTCCCTTATGTTTGAATCGGCACAGGTTTGTCAGAATATTACTCCTCCAAGTCTTATGTTTGCCTAGTACCAAGATTTCTAAATCTGCTTGGAATGCTAAACTGAAAATTTTCAAGTTTCTATCGTACCTACTATTGGAAGTCGGTAGTCGGTCGATATTATTGGAAGCGAATGAATAATAATGAAAATTGAAAGTGAACATTTTTCAGCAATAGTAAAAATTTATTCAATGGTCATTGACATACATGACAAAAAAACCCAACCAATCATGATGTTTGTCCGGATTAAACTTTTAAACTATTTAACCGATTTTGAAGTAAATTAGATTACTGTAATTTGGTTTAACTTAAAAGATAAATTTTATCTCGATTTTCGACCTCAAATTTATAATTGCGAATTCAATTGTTTGTTTATATTGTTATTATTGTTTGTTTGTGAACATGACATACGAACAGAACTAGATATAATAAACACATAGATTTTGTCAGATCATGGCTTGATACGTAATAAATTGGACTTTTTATGAATCTCCTATAACCATACAGACTTACTACAAACTCTCGTCTTGACATGGTAATAAGACCATATCAGTGTACTGCAAACTACAAATCACAATCTGGCAGTTGTCTAAACTTAGTCATGGTTTAAACCAGTAGGTGTCTATATTATCATCCTCTATTCCATGTTTGAACCATGACTTACTTTAAATAGTTGTTACCCTACGTTTTTTAGTTATACCATAATAAGCATTCGCCTTTAGATGTATAAAAGCACATCATTATAGGAAAAATACAAAAATTAAGAAAACACGAAAGTCAAATATAATATATGAATACACACAGCATCATAATTTTATTTTGAAGTCGGTGCCCATTTTAAAGACTTTCTAGGATATAAAAAACTTGAAGATCTTTGGGGTATTTCGACCCACTTTTGATTAAGTGGGTTTGATTATCTGTAATAAAATAACTTGCTCCGCAACTAGCGTTTATTTTCAATAAATGTATTTAATAAAGGTATCTTTCCTGATCTCATGAAGTATAGCAAGTTAATATCTTTATTTAAATCCTGGAATAAAAATGATCCTGCAAATTATAGACCGACTTCATTGTACCAGCACTTAGCAAAATATTTGAAAAAAAATATTTCTAATCAACTATCAGATCATTTCACAATAAAATCCTACATATGAACCAATTTGGCTTTACTAAGGGTCGTTGTACTACAGAGGCTGGAGTTGCACTTCTTAAACACATTTTTGTTTTGCCGCCTGGGAGTGTAAACAGGACGTGATCGGTATATTTTGTGACCTGTCAAAGGCTTTTGACTGCGTTGATTATCATACTCTTCTAAATAAACTCAAGCATTATAGTGTGCCTGAAGAGGCAAACAGTCAGCCCAATAGGGTCCAAAAAGTTGTAATTAACAGAACTGATTCTTCTGGTGCACCTATTATTATGGACACACCTCAAGGATCAATACTGGGACCTCTGCTCTTCTTAATTTATATTAATGACCTCCCACACTTCACCAATAATCTGTGCGATACAGTACTATGTGCAGATGACACTTCTTTAATATTTATGGTTGCCAGAGGAAACGAAAACACTGACGTTGTAAATAGTACTCTCTCTAAAGTATTGCATTGGTTCACTGCGAATATTATTAAAATGGAGTAAAACTAACTGTATTAAGTTTTCATTGCCAAATATATATAGGAAAGTGGATAATGTTGTGGAAATGAATAATCATACTGTTGAATTCGTCGATTTTACATTTTTTTTGGGTATAACACTAGATTTGAATTTGCAGTGGGATCCACATATTGCGTCCTTGGCAAACAGACTCAGTTCTGTGACATATGCAGTAAAAAAAATAAGACAACTTACTGATGTTGGAACGGCAAGACTGATTTACTTTAGTTATTTTCACAGTGTCATGTCAATGGGGTACTACTATGGGGATCAGCCGCTAGTATAGAAAGTATTTTTGTACTTCAAAAAAGGGCCGTGCTATTTTTAATTTACGAACAAGGGATTCTCTACGTGATTTATTTAAAGAAATTAATATATTGACGTTAGCAGGACAGTATATTTATGAAAATTTGATTTATGTTAATAAAAATTATAACACATTTGATACCAATTTTAAATTTAATAATTTAAACACAAGAAATAAAAATAAACTTGCCGTTCCAACGTACAGAAATTCGAGAATTTCTTCAATTAACCTGGGATCCCATCATCAGACCTTGGCTTTGGTGACATTGGGATGCTCGTTTATATACAAAAATAATTTTGAAAATTGGTCCACATTTGGCGGGGACTAATCGCGTAACATACATACAAAAAAACATACGCGTTGAATTGAGAATCTCCTCCTTTTTGAAGTCGGTTAAAAACATACTTTAATACAATTCCTATAAATTTAACAAACTAATAATTATTTTTATTTCTTATAAATACTTTTTAAGTATACTTCGTTTTTTAAGAAATTATTGTGGACGTAAATGTACAGATAGTAAATCTTTTAAAATGAACAACATTTTTATTTTTTATCACAGTTTTTACTTTGATTCGACTCTTACCTCGAATTTCTCAATTTTCAATTTAATGGTTGTTGATAAATTAACCACATTTAACAGAAATAATATGTTTACCACGGTTATAAGTCACAGTATTAAAACAAAACGGATTTAATATTTAATAATTATCTTCATATGATTAATCAGAACTCCTAAATCATCAGAAGTCCATCTATATTCATCAGAAAAAGCTTACCGCTTGCAGCTTCGCCCGAATTATTTTTGTTTTTCCGGTGGAAATTATTTATTTTCCCTAGGAAAAACAATTCTTATGGTAATATCCGGTACTACTGGACCGATTTAAAAAAAATCACTAATAGAATGCTACATTCTATTAGTAATTTTTTTATCGGTCCAGTAGTACCGGATATTACCCCGAACACCCAAACTCACAAACTTTACCTCTTTGTAATATTAGTATAGATTTCACCCGTATTTGTGACGACGTAGAGAGACGTAGTGTTTTGAACGGGGAAGGCTTGTTATAACATGACTTTGACTCGCCTGGTTTAAAAATTACTTTAGTATGCATTGACACAATCATTGAGTCATCGATATTATTTGCAAAGTCGTATTAAAATTCTAATACTAGTTTTAGGTTCTTTATAATGCACACTTATTAGTTCTTTTAAATTTTAGCGCAATATAAATTATAAAGAAATCGCTTAATTAAAGTATCACAAATTGTTGTGCCTTTTAATTATTTCCTTTATCATTGTATTAGGTAAACCTGTTCTCAAATTTCGTTATTTTCAATGCTAAAAAACTAGTACAAATTAACCCCAATCTTGTGAAAGATGGTTAAAATTATGGTCAAAATTCTCTTCTATCTATACGTATATATATATATACTATATATATAAAAACCACGCGTCACGATGTGTGTCCGGAATAAACTTCAAAAGTACTTGGCTTAGTAAATTGGTTTTCTGTTTTGGTCCAACTAAAAATATAAGTTTTTATCTTAATTATTGACCTCATATTTATTATTGCGAATTCAATTATTTGTTTCTTAGTTTCATAAGCTTCAAACAAATGAAGCTGTGAGTTAATTTATCGTCACAACGTACTATTAGTTATTCTGTAATATAACTAAAAAGTCAATGAAACGCGTAGTCAGCTCCTTAATTGTGTAACAAAAATTTAGCGCGATCGCTTTCAATTTTGATAGTCAAAGTGCATCCATTGCAATTTTTTATCAAACATTCGACACAGAGTCTTGTATTGACGCCGCAATGATTAGTAATTGCAAGGCGATTGTGAAAATTATTTCTTAGATAATAACCCCCCAGCCCCCCAATGCTACTAATAAGTTACAGTCGAACCGAAGCCAAACCGTAGCGATAGACCAATCGGAGCGCATAGACTGACTTCAGAATGCTCGATGACGTGATAATGTAGCGTTCTGATTGGGCGAAAGCAGCGGTACGACTTCGTTCCGGCAATCAAGTGGCATAGTAGTGGAATTGGCGCTCAGCAGGCCTATTCGCTAACTACGGTTGGTAGCTAGAACTGTTATTTTTGAAAGGCACTTTATATCCATTACTGGTTTAGTGATCTTATGTGTTATGGCAGCGTTCATGAAAGCAGTAATGGATATTAAGTTCCTTTCAAAAATGACAGTTCTAGTTAGCAACCGAAGTTACCAAATAGGCCTGCTGATCAGCTAGTATAATTGTAAATTTGCTTGAATCTTTAATCATATCTGAGTGATCTAATCTCCAATGCTATGCCAAAAGCTCACACTCAATAGCTTTGTACCAGCACTGAGCTGCGAACCATTAATCGTTGTGCGAAAGAGCGCTCCGCCGCCTTATCAACCAGCGACACCGCTCCTGCATCAGGACCAATTTGCGACGTCGCGACCCGACCCGTTATTAATACAACACGAATTAAACTGTGCTCTCGCGGCACGACAAAAACAGCGGAGGTTCGCCAAATAGGTCGGCGTCAGAGATCATTTGGTATGATTGATCTGCGCACTTTTTCTCGCTTCGAAACAAAAAGAAATACTTGCGGCTCTTGGATGTTGTGTGTTTTATGTCCTCCCTCTTTGAGGGTGCAACGTCAAAGTCAATTGATGTCTTGACTATGATGATTCGAGAACTTATTTGTTTTTTTTTAAGTTCGCATTGAATTTTGACAAATTCTTGCTTATTTAAATAAGTCGATCCCACCTTTTCTATCGCATCGTCATGGCACTACAGTAATAATAACCTATAGACGCGAAATGAGTTCTTAATTTTGTAAATATATTCTCACAAAAGATTTAAATCTTTAAATGTGAACAGTTAAGAAATACAGCAGGCTGCTTACTAAGCTTTTGTTTCTTAAACGTGTCTTAGATGAAAACAAGAAAAGAAGGGCTTTGAAGCTATAATTAATTTTATCGTGATGTAATGATGTTTTATAGTTTTAATGTTGGTTTGTTTGTTATATGTTATGTCCGATTAAAACAGTTTAAGTTACTCTGAATTCAGTTATGAACTGACTTAAAACAGTTAATATTAACTTAATGAAATTATAATTATGTTGTTATATTTCTACTTGCTAGCTTATTTTGCTACTAGTTTTCTGCTACTAGTTTTCAAATTATAGTTGTTAAATACAACTATTTTATTGATAATGCTTAATGAACTCTATTAAGGTCATAAAAGTCAATAAAATTTCTGTTAAAATTAAAACCCTACTCTTAACTTTCAAATCCCTTTATCTACGAAATACTTTATAATTAATTGGAAATACGCTATGAAGCTCATCAATAACTCCTATTCTTAAGGTACTTATACGTAAACAATTTTGAGATTGAAGGAAACCCATAATGAGACAGGAAAATTCGAATTTCTTTGTTCGCCAGTAATCCTTACTTAATTAATACGGTGGGGAATAAAAACTTTGTAGGTTGGAAACCAAATAATGCCTTCCTCTCTCCAGGGATACTCTCCGCTGTCTAATTTGTTCCCAAGTTTGTCTGTTTAACAAATTTTCTCTTAAAGTGGGTACCGTCTTTTCAATTCAACACAACGCCTCGCAAATAACGTTAAAGTTCCTGAAGAAGTTGACAATTTAACAGCAGTGAATTTGCCTATCGCTACCTTCAGCTATTTTGGTAACTGTTTCGAAATGCCATTTGTAAATAATGTTACAATCATCGCGGAAAAACGGGCCTCGCGAACCGTATAAAGTTATGAGCATGCCTATGAAATATATCCTGAGATGTTACGCAAGGCGAATTTATTAAGCAAACAAGCAGAAGTTTCTTCAATAAACATTTCTCCAATCCAGTGAACAGTGAGATTTCCTTATCAATCATTCGCCAAGTGGCGGAAAGTTGGAGTTACAAACAAGAGTAAAGTACTCACGGATCCGCTGAGCTTGTCGACAGGCACAACCACACGTGTCACTTCACTTTGGACTAAAAGCGTAATTAACTGATTCACTTATCCATTCACCACTTTTTGTCACGTGTACGTACCCAGCTTAAAAGTTATTGCCTACCGAGGAATATCTCAATACTTTTATGATATTGCAAGTTTTCGTAACTTACACACACTACACAATTTTAAATCCTTCACACATTACTCACCGTCTCACAGAAGTGAACAAATCCGTCAATAACGTCAAACACGATGTAGAACACGCGGAAATCGCGAATGCGATGGTTGGCGCCCACCGTGGGACCGGGCGAACTGACGCGCGACGCAGAGGCTCCGCACGCTGCGGCGGCTTGCCCGATACTGCCGGCTGCGCACGCCTGAGCCCGGCCATCCCCTCCCCGCGACCCTCCCGTAGCCCACTGCAATTCGGCACATAAAAAAAATCACATCAGAAAGAAACCTTTCCTTGTCAGTGAGCTTCAATGGACATCCTCTCACCCCTTCAGGCTTAAGTGCTAGTCTTTCAGTTATTAGTTATCGAAGCCATTGTCGACCCTTAATGATGCTCTTTAACTGAGTTATGCTCCGATCGTGTACTTTCACAAGTTCACAAGACTGTTAATTTATATTTTTTCTGAGTTGAATGCTTATATAGATTCAGGTTCATTCAAAGTTAGGGGTTGGGTAAAGTTAGATGGAGGTACACTGATTTTTTTGCGTTCCCCGGACACTCGAACATCAAACGAGTAAGTTCAAAGCGTTTTTTGCGTACTCATACATTATTTCCCCCCTCACCGTTTACGTTACATGTACCCATATATTGTTTTATTTACCTCTCCTTGTGTAATCACTGAATATTCTTTATATTTCTTGAAAAACCGCATATTCTCACCCTTTACAGGCTTATATTTCACAGTGATCATAACCTATGTTTGCCTTGGATGATAGCTTGAATATTCACATGAAATCGTAAATTGATTCTCATAATGAAACATTTTTCATGTTTTCACTTCCGTCGTTGTTTTTTACGTATTCATTGATTGTAGCGCTGTAATGATTAAAACTAGAGGTGCCAGATCTAGAAATTTGTTGGGGCTCATACTATTTGTGACCATCCAAGGATTCAGGGCTCAATTTCAAATATAAATATAATTCATATTTAGTTTGAAATCTAGACCTGACTCCATTCCTTTACATTTTAAGTAAGTATATCTAGCTTTCTACCACAATCAATAATACTAATAAAATTCTTATGTTATAATAGTTACAGGTGCCACTGTAATCGAGAATCAGCAGGTGAAATTCATTACCAAAAGTCCTCCCATTGCAAATTTACAAAGCGAAAGTGATTTTATAATAACGCGGGAAAAAGTTTGTGGTTTCTTAAGAAAAAAACTACCGAAACCTGTCTACATTTATATTGATACATCTATTGATACTATATTATATTGATCATCTATCTATTGTTTAGGATTCCTAAAAAAGAAAAGATTTTTTATTTTCGCTAGGTAGTAATTATAATGATGTTCCACGCCTCTCGTCGCAGGATCCCACCGGGGCTTCGAGTCCGAGTGGAGGGGGTCCGCATACCAGTCGAGGCACAACTTAAGTACCTCGGCCTGGTTTTGGATCCCCGATGGAGCTTTGAGGAGCACTTCAAACTCCTCACTCCACGGCTATGTGCCGCCGCAGCCGCACTCGGACGGGTCCTCCCCAATGTAGGAGGGCCAGGATCGGCGTGCCGTCAACTGTATCACGGGGTGATACGGTCGATGGCACTCCCGTATCACCCCGTGATATGGAGCCCCGGTATGGGCGGAGTGCCTCTCCCCCCGAACGGTGGCCCTCTTGCGACGTCCGCAGAGGGTCATAGCAACCCGGGCCGTGCGAGCTTATCGCACGGTCAGCCACGGCGCGGCCTGCGTTCTTGCGGGCCAAACGCCGTGGGATGTCGATGCACGCATACATGCAGAGGTGTATCGACATCGGGTTGCCGTTAGAGAACGGGGGGGGACGATCCGCTCCCGAGGAAGTGGAGCGGGTTCGTACCCAAGCGCAGAGGGAGGCTCTGCGTCAATGGGGTGAGGCACTTGCCTTCCCAGCTGCCGGCCACCGGACGATCGAAGCGATACGTCCGGTGATGGAGGAGTGGGTAGGGTGCCGGCAGGGCGGTCTCTCGTTCCGCATGGTGCAGGTATTGACCGGACATGGTTGTTTCGGTCACTACCTGCATCGGGTCGCGCGTCGGGAGGAAACGCCGCAGTGCCATCACTGCGACGCTCCCGACGATACTGCCGAGCACACATTGTTGGTGTGCCCGGCCTGGCGACGCCAGCGCAGCGAACTTCACGCTGCGCTGGGAGGCGGAGACCTCTCGCTGCCGAGCATGGTCGTGGCCATGCTCCGCGGCGAGGCGGAATAAGAGGCTGTTGCCTCCTTCTGCGAGGACGTCATCTCGCAGAAGGAGGCCGCGGAGAGGGAGCGGGAGAATGATCCTCAAGCCGCTCCCATCCGCCGCAGACGGACAGGCAGGCGAAGGCGGGCATTCGCGCAAGCAATGCCCGTCTAATGACCCTGCCATTGAGGCCTGCGTGCACGGTTGGCCCCGTGTACACCGCCGTAAGGCCCTCCGTCTGGGGATTGCCTTGGTGTTCTCGGGCAATCCCCCCTTGGCGATAGCCCGACCAGCCAGGTCGGGCTAGCCCGGGCGCGTTGGTAGTGGTAGTCGCAGTGTGGACCCTACCACGCGCGTCCATAAGGGCAGGAAGAACACCGGGGGGTTTAGTGGGTAGGCCTGGCACTCTGCCAGGAGAGCCCCACACACGCTCGCCGTCTAGCCAACGGCGAGTATGGTGCGGTCACGCATTCCCCTCGAAAAAAAAAAAAAAAAAAAAAGTAGTAATTATAAACGGTCTTAGCGTTAAAATACAATAATCTATAAACAGCCTACAAAGATTTTTTGGAGCATATGGATTCCCTTAAGGTACTTTTCATCTACAAGGTACTTTTCTTGCCGATCCAGATTTGCTGCTCCCTTGGGCTTAAACAGAACCGTGAAATAATAAATAATAGAGAGATAAACGTGCACCGAGCGAATAAAAAATATTAGAAAACTAATCTCTTACAGCCTTAAGTTATCCAGCTTTGTTAAAAGGCTTATATTGACTCCATCCCAGATTAATAGTACGAACTTGTAAGGAAAATGAACGAGATAATTCTGTTCCATTGTCCAATTATTTTCGGCGAGATACTTTTACAACATAATTCTAAGGCCCCGAATGAAATTGAGGTCACTATAACTATAATTATACGTTTCTTTTACCCAAACGCCACGCAAACGCAGTCACGGACAAATTAACCTCGTTGGAATCCAATTAAAAGAAAGAAAATTTAATTTAGGGAGAATTGCCACCTTCAATATTGGCGCGTTTTTCCACGAAACGATCCTAAGCTTTCGAGTGGCCCTTTTCCTGTGGTACAGAAAACTTTCCTAATAAGGGCTTGAGATCATAATTTACAAGAGATCTTCAATTTTTTCCTTCATAATTTTAGTTCTAAAGTCATTTCGCTAAGTCCCACGTTGGGCGCCATTATCTTTAGGAGTTCACCGCCGTGCCCGAGTTTTTTAGTCCAGCTATATGATCGCCATTCATGCTTTATTCCTCCTCGATAAGCTTAAACGTTAAAGCTGCCACAAATTGAGCACTGTTACACGTGTGTTTTAAACTCTGAGTAGGTGTAATATTTTTATTGAAGTCGAAAAAATTCTTTGCCGTTTTTTTTATCACTAAGGTGGCAGCCTATGGACCCTTGCAACACTGCGGATTTTATATATGCATTGGAGACTCATTTCAATGGTTGGTAGATGTGACAACAAAGCGGACGAAATTCTGGAATTCTGAACTTTTTATCTTAATATCGTTAGTGTTTCGTTAGGTATTACTCTATTTAAATATTATTTTTACTCAAGTAAACGCATGTCATAAATATTTCATAGATAAAATACGTAAGCGTACTATCATAAGCCTAATCTCATTTACCATTGGATGATTCTGGTTCAAGCGTATACGTATGTTCAATAAAAAATTCCTCGTAGGTTACGCAGTAAATTTGAATTCATTTTCAGTAAATAACTATTTGAAACGCAATCAAAAGTCAATGCCGACACTTACTGGCGCTAGTAACAGCGATGGAACCTATCGAGAATCTCGAAGATGCCTTCACAACACTAATATTTCAGAACGAGAGCTGCCAAACCACGCTTATCTTCGATTCTTACTTTTTCCCTACCGCGTCTCGTAAACAAATATCAACCATGCCGCAATAAATGGTAGGCACAAATTTGTTTGTAACAACAAACACTCAGCCCGTGGTTCTGAGGAATTGTTGGAAATACATGTTTGCGCCAGCGGCCACAGAGTTGGTTTTCAAACGTATTCGGGGTGTTATCAATTCGCACCTACAGAATTCGGCATCGACTCTTTTCGCGCGCCTTTGTTCCTAATGTTCATTACGTATTCTCTCTACTGATATTGAGGTTAGATATAAATTTTATAGGTTCCACTGCGAGCTATGTTGCGCGGATTTGAGTCGATCGCCCCGCGTGTTGTGGCTCCATTGAATACTTTATACGGTGCTTACACGTTGATTTGCCCAGCAAAATATTCATGAACGCTACTCAGGCGCCCGCTCACGTTCGACGCGTGAATTATATGTTTTGTGACGTGTTTACGTTTACCAATTAAGATGTTTGTTCGAGCTCACTTACAGATTAATGATTGCCATGAAGTGGTGCCGTTCGATTGTCAATAGTCCGCTCCGCTGACAGTGATGGATATTGCCCGAGGCTGAATCGTTAATGCCGCGTACTTTATCGGCATTATTTAGCTTTGAATGTTTTATGAAATGAAGACAGCCAACAATTTATGAGTCATTCGCTACGGCGTTATTGTTGAGCCGCAATGTTGTAAAGTTTCTTTATTGTTTTACTGGATTATTAGTTGTTTTCCGTCGTAATTAGAGACGCGCGCGCTTTTCACTTGATTGATGATAGCCATATTATTATGGATGGTCAGTGGTGCTGTGGACTCGGCACTTGCCTTCCAATCGAAAGGTCCGGGTTCGAGACCGCCATGTACCAATGTGGTTTTCGAATTTCATATGTACATTTGTCCGACGCCCCCTCGGTGAAGGAAAACATCGTGAGGCAACCTGCATACATCTGCGAAGAAATTCACATGTGTATGTGAAGTCGACCGATCCGCACTGGGCCAGCGTGGTTGACTAAGGCCTAAACTAAACACCCTAAAGGTTCGGTCAGATAGCGGGCGGGGCGGGACGGCGACGGGGCGCCGGCGCGATATAAGCAGTTGTAATGTATGAGTTATTATGAACGACGTCACACAGCGCCGTCCCGCCCGGCGTGCCACGTCCCGCCGACGACCCGCCCGGCGTGAATACAACAGGAGCTCGGCGCGACGGGGCGTGAGCGCGGCGTCGGCGTGGCGGCGGCGGGGCATTACGCGTTGTGTTCTATGAGTTTTCGCTTTCGTGTTCACACTGACGGCGGGGCGTGTGCACGTCACGCCCGACGGGACGGTAGCGTTGTATTTAATTACAAAAATGGATAACGAAACGGTGGAAAAATTTATTAAAATTGTTCGTGGACACGTAATTTTGTACGACTTAAGCCACCGGCAATACAAAAACAGTGCCATAAAGTAATTTATTTGGGAATCTATAGGAAGGGAGCTTAATCAAAATGGTAAGTTATATTATGGATCATTTATTCGATTATTATTAAAGTAAGTAACAAACATTTCTCGAACTTCGAATGCAGCGTTTGGACATCGCTGATTTGTTGATCTTATTGAAGTAAGCGCTCTTGATATGTCCGACGGTGTTTCATCATTGGGTACAAAAGAATAGGAATCACCCCTAACTTTTAGGTAATTATGAAGACAACAGGCTGCTTTGACAATTTGTATGGCAGTATCAACACCGGTTTCTATCGGTCTGTGAAAGATTCGGTATTTTTGCACCAATATACCAAAACTGTTTTCAACAACTCGCCTGGCTCGACAAAGTCGGTAAAACTTTTCTTTCTATTATCCCGTATAACAGTTGCTCTAGGAAAAGGCCGCATTAAATTTTCCTTTAAAGCAAAACCTTCATCTCCAATTAATACATGAGGTGTAGGGTACTTATTCCCTGGAAGCGGTTTTGGGGGTAACAGTGATTTTCCATTTGGGTATACTTGATAAAAAGCAGAATTTTCGAAGATTCCGCTATCACTTAAACGTCCATAGTTCCCGATGTCGACAGTTATAAATTTATAAAATGGATCTACAATCGCAAGCAAAACAATAGAAAAATAATTTTTATACAGGCTTGCGATATTTTAAAGTAAGTATAAAACATATCTTCATGTGTTTCCAATTCCCGGCATAGTGATGACGCCTTTGATTCACTTCATGCACCCACTTTCGTTTACGTCGTTTTTTTTTAGCTAAAGCAAACAAGAGTAAAACAGCTTCACGTCTGAATCACTTGACATCTTGATTGTGAATGGCCGCGCGTGGTGCGCGCCTCCCGACGCCGCGCGGCGTTGGCGTGGTGTCGGCGTCACGCCCCGCCGGCTATGTGACGTCCACGCCGCGTCGCCGACCCGCTGACGTCCCGTCGCCGTCCCGCCCCGCCCGCTATCTGACCGAACCTTTAAGGTTCGGTCAGATAGCGATAGACGGCAACGGGGCGTCGGCGCGATATAAGCAGTTGTAATGTATGAGTTATTATGAAAGACGTCACACAGCGCCGTCCCGCCCGGCGTGTCACGTCCCGCCGACGCCCCGCCCGGCGTGAATACAACAGGCGGGCGTGAGCGCGGCGTCGGCGTGGCGGCGGCGGCGTATTACGCGTTGTGTTCTATGAGTTTTCGCTTTCGTGTTCACACTGACGGCGGGGCGTCGGCGTCGACGTCCCGCCGGCTATGTGACGTCCACGCCGCGTCGCCGCTCCGCCGACGCCCCGTCGCCGTCCCGCCACGCCCGCTGTCTGACTGAACCTTAACTTAGGGTAGGCTCGAGCCCCTCGGTGCGTACGGGACGTATATGAGCTGTGATGATGATGAATTTGTGACATATGATAAGCACCATTGCAGAAATAGGTGAGGCGGGTACCTCTGCCGAGGACGAAACTCAAAATATTCTTTATTCAAATATGACTAGATGGAAACCCCTTTTGATTCATCCAAAACTTTGATGTGTAAAATCTTTCCTCTCGCCTTCTTCAACATGTGTGTGATTTTGTGAAATGGGAAGGAAGTGTGTAACAGGAAACCGGGAAATCGCGCGCTATTTGATTTGACTAATGAACGCGAGCCCTGGTAGAGTTGGTCGCCTGATGGTAGTTGTATATCACATCATAAGCGACTACTTTAAGGCTCGCTAGTTTTTTTTACCTAGCATCCATTCAGAACTTTTTAGCTGATTAGAATGGGCGCAAGAAACATATCAGCCTTATCAAAGGTACCGACATAAAAATACTTGTATGTCGTTACCATACCGTTATCTTTACCGGAGCGAGACTTTATACCAGGGTCGCCTGCTTGGAAGCTCCATCTTACCTATTTCTGTCACAAAGCAGCATGCTTTGCGACCGGAACAGTAATGCACTGTTCCCGTTTGAAGAGTAAGATATATCAGTGAAATTACTGGGTACCTTTACAGCTTGGTGACTTTACAGCTTATGTCACAAGCTGGCGACATACATTGTGGTTCTTGTGGGGGTTGCAGATTTGCTGCGAATCTCACAAGAACCACAATATGTACTATAAGTGACTTTTACCACTAACCATCAAGTGGGCAGTATGGTTGTTGGCTAACTTAGTTGTATAAATGAAAAATACGCAGCAATATCTCTTCGGACTTCTGTACAGAGTCTCCCTCTGGTTAACTTTCACGCGCACCAAAATATATGAGAGCAAAATTTGTATGCGACAGCAATTGTTGATATTAAAAAAGTAAGTTGGGTACTTTACCTGGATATTAGAGTTCCTGTGGCGGGGCCGGGTCGACCACAGCAGCCAGCACGAGCGCTATCCAAGTATCCAACTCCATTTCCGAACGGCGATCTCATAGCAACGTCGTCACCATTAGTCCACGTCAGACCCTCGTCGGTTAGTAATTATATATTTATGACTATTCCTCTTCATCTTTATGTGGGCTTGCGAAAATATTATGAATTATAGCACTCTGAAATGTTTGCTACCTGATTATGTAGTGCTAAGCTCCTGTTTACGCATAGATACCGATTACGGTTAAGATTTTTGGAACAAAGTAACCTTGAGCAGCCACAAGTGATGTAAAATATCTTAAGAACTTTATCCTCTGTCATTGGTTTTGTCAGACTTTTAGCTACAAGCTCAAGATCAAAAAATCATGTAAAAAATTTATCCAGACAAACAGGATTAAAATGATATAACATCATTATTTTTCGGCGAAGCGTCATGATAAAGGTCGCTGACAGCGGAAGTTTAAACTATAATAGGATTACATCGCGCAGGCAGACGTTACAGGTGCTGTATTCCGGTCACGTTGGTACAATCCTGGGCGCTGGAAGTTATTCAATTAGACGGCTCGCCTCACGTTTTTATTAACCGATGGCCGCCGCCAGGGGGCGATAATCAAAACTATTAATCAGCTAAGTGGCCTTTTAAATGCGGAATTGTTCCGTCGGCTGCGTTAGAACAGCAGAAGGTACCTCATAAATTAAGACCATCCTTTAGTCTTTTGAATCTAATCTTCTCAACGAATGGTTTACTTTAACCTCCTCATTGATCTTGTGTTTCTTGATACCTGAATAAAATCTTTGTGTTTGTAGACTCTGTTGATTGGCAGTGTGAATGTCAAGAAGCCCAGGGATCCCTCAAGGTTCAAGGGGACACACAGTAACACGGATGTCTAGTCAAAGTCGAAGATATGCAGTACGTTGGTTGGTGGCTTCTGTGCCGGTAATCATTTACCCGCTCAACTGCTTGAATTACACTAACACCAATTGGATCACTATCGCGTAGATCTTGAGTGAATCAATATATTTTGTCCCTTCCGCCACGAGGGTAGACCCGGTTCGCCGAACAAGCTTGGGAAAGCCAATGCCTAGTGGTGGGAATATAGTGGTTCAATGATTATATTGACTTCTTTCATGCTCACCTGCCTGATACAACCATTTAATCAAAGTTTGTCACTGAAGTGGTAATAACAGAACTGTACCAGCACTTTGAGGTAACTTTGATTAATGACAGACAGACTTTCACATCTAGTATTTTAATTAACGATTGCCATCCTTGTAGTAATCAGAACCTGGGATTCTCGACCACGAAGGGTTTAAATTGTCCTTATCTTACATAATTTATTTATTTATTTTTAGACCACCAACAAGTTTACACTAAAACACAATACAGACTTACAATAATAGAGAGTTTTACCATCAAATAAAACTTACCTATTATTATTCCAACAATATCCGGAATCCATCTTGAGTCAAGCACCTGTCTTCTTACCGTCCAAACGCGCATTTCCGTTACCTCTCCGACTAAAGCGCCCTCTGTAATCACTTCACGAACCCACGTGTGCAAGTGCCGCGTGTTGGCTTGTCATTATAGAACTCATGATGCACCAGGTAGCCCTTACCTGGATTCCGGATATTGTTGGAATAATAATAGGTAAGTTTTATTTGATGGTAAAACTCTCTATTATTAGCTCCGTTACAATATCCGGAATCCATCTTGAGTGATGTGTTTGTTATCTCCTGGTGTAAGTTTAGACGCTATAATGTGTGAAAATAAGGGGGCACTTGTTTTAAATGAAAGTTCAATAATTATAAATCATGAAAAAAAAATTAACATAATTAGGAACCAAATCAGTATATTTCTAAGTAATAATTTGTATGTTTCTAAGTTAAGTAACTATAACAAAATTATAATTAATTAAAGTGAATCATATTTTATAGAACAGGTTCAAAATAATTAGACAATGAAACCGATTCAGTAACGGCTCGAGAATCAAAATCAGCAATTTCTTTTTGATAGTATTTTTGAAATGTATGAATCATTTTCCAATTTCCAGTTTCAAGAATTTTATCTATAGGAAAATTTTCGACAAAGTTCAATGAAGCTACTGCAGAACGTGTTGATCCAGGAGTGGCATCAATTCCTGCTTCAGTCAGCATGGATTTAACCCAACCACCGATTACAGTTCTAGATGCTGCCTTTGGTTCTCCTCGAGCAGTTATGAATAAATTATCTATGCCATTTCTTCTTATTTCTGACAGTTTGATTAATTGTCTTAGCCAATAGGGTATATTTAAATTTTTAACATGATGCTTTTTCAGCTTCCAACCCTTTCCAACCAGATTGTCTTCGAATGCTGTTGTCAGTTTTAGAACCAAATGCTAGCCATAATATTATTGTTGCACCTTCATCAATAAAACTATTGTTATCACAACGTAATAATATTAAATCATGAACTCTACGGCTTGACGCCAGTAATAATAAAGTTGCGGTGTGCCTAGACACTTTAAAAAGGTTATTTTCATCGAAATCATATGTGCTAAGGTATGTCAATAATATTTTAGGATTCCAAATCGGCGGTTTAACAGGTTTTTCGCGGGCAATAGATATAGCTTTCAAGGTATGCTTTACAAAGAAATTTGATGATAAATCTATGTTTGATGTTAAGTGAGTAAATGTAGAAATAACGGATTTATGAACAAGAATAGTTCTATATGAAAGACCAATATCACAGTGAAGGTGTGCTAGATATCTAGCAACCTGCTCTGCATTTGGAAATCTATAATCTACAGATTGTGTATCACACCAATTCTTCCATCTCTTCCAAGCTGGCCTATAAGTGTTTATAGTAGAACTCCGCCAACTTGACATTAAGAGCGCTTGTTCCTGTGCAGTCCACTCTGTTAACATGTCTTGCCACCCGAAATCAGCCATGCTTCCAAATGCAAATTGTGAACCTCTGGTGGGTGTATGCCCGTTTTCGTGTCTATTAGAACTGATGCTAGGTCTGGAATCCGAAATGGCGATTGAAGGGCTCGGCGTTTGACGTCCGCCCGCCAAAACACTTTCTTCCATTCTGGAGCTATTAGGATGTAGTGTCCGGTGGCTTGATTCAATTGACTCAGTACACGCGGTATCAAGTTCGGCGGTGGGAACACCCAGGCGAGGCGATAACTCCACACGTGATGAAAGGCATTGTGGAGGTGCGCTTCTTGATCTTTTGCGTCCATCGATACATACTTGAGGACTACGTGGGCAGTCTCTGATGCAAACAGATCTATCTCCGGTATGCCCCACATCTGAAAAATTTTTGAAGTTGCTGTTGATAGCAGATGCCACTCTGGGAATGACCTTTGACGAGACAGGGCATCTACTTCGATATTGTATCTGCCTGGAAAGTACTGGGCAGCTAAATGAACATTTAGTGTGTCTAGTATTAAAACAAGTTGGCAAGTCAACTTCAGAAGTTTTTCGATTTTGTTCCACCTTCCTTGTTTATATAAGAAACAACTGTCCGATTGTCTGTTTGCAGAAGTATCTGTGCATTTAACAGACGTTGTTTCTGATGTACAATTGCTGCATAGACGGCATACATTTCTTTTTGATTCGCATGCCAAGTTAACTGTTGCATTGTCCATGTTCCGGAAATATAAGTGTCGTCCAGCTGTGCACCCCAGCCTATGTCGGATGCATCTGTCGTCAATAGATGAGTTACAGGTCCTAAGTGTATTGGCATTGAGTGACCTATATTCATGCACCACCAGTTCATTTCCATCAGAGCTTGTTGAAGAATCTTTCGTCGCCGGTATGGATGGGCTTTTGAAAGATAGCGACCGTGATACTGGAGTGTCCGACAATGTAGACGACCTCTCTTTGTGACAAATGTTGCAAAATTGAGTCTTCCCATCAGTGATTGATATTGTTTGAGAGACCAACTGCCTTTTATGAGCTGATGTTGAAGTGCTTTGCGTAGCGATAGGCACTTGGGCCCCGACAGGGATTTTGCGTTGCGTTTCGTATCCCAGGTTATGCCGAGAAACTCGAGGCATTGCGTCGGGGCCAGTACAGACTTCTCGAAGTTTACTGAAAACCCGAGTGTCTGCATAGCTCTTATTGCAAATGCTAAGTCCTCGTGTAGCTGTTGTTTTGACTGATTTGCAATCATGAAGTCGTCTAAATACACTACGCACCTGATCCCGTGACTCCTTAGAAACTCTGCAATCCAATTGGTAATTGAAGCGAAAGTCCTCGGAGCTGATGAAAGGCCGAAGGGTAAGCACGTCATCTGAAGTAGTTGATGTTGGTGCGGATCCCGATGATAATTAAGTCGCAGAAATCTTCGATGTTGTCGGGATATGGGTACGTGGAAGTACGCTTGACTCAGATGGAGCTTTCCCATCCAATCCTGATCTTGAATAAAGTTTGGTACCCGAAAATGACTGAAGAGTTGAAAAGGTTTTGTCATTACAAATTGATTCAGTTGCTTCAGGTTGAAGATGGGTCGAAAACTTCCATCTGGCTTTGGCACTAGGAAGAATGTCGACAGATAACTGGGACTCAGTTCCGCCTCTTCCAACACTCCTTCGTCTAACATACCTTGTATTTGAATGGTCATGTTGTATGTGGTTTTGGTTCTGTAACATTGCATTACTGTCGGTGCCGGGAATATTAATGGCGGTTTTAAAATAAAGGGAATGCGGGCTCCATTCAAAAGATGGCATAACTTTTCTGGTGCACCTAGATTGCTCCAAACGTAACGAAATCGTTTGAGACAACCGCCTTGAAATATTCTCAAGTCATTCTCGACGTTTAGTTTTGAAGGTAGAACCGGTTTTGGGTTTTTTCCCTTTTTGTTTGTCGTGCCTATTACTTGTTCGGATTGTTCGCCGATTGGTTGGACGAGGTGCGTGCCTCCCCCTTTTTGAAGAGGTTTGTCCACGAAAAAACGAATCCTCAGATTGTTTGCTTGTGCTTGGCTTTTGATTTTGATAAAATAAGTCCCTTGCACGTGGCGTTTGAGGTTGTTTCGGTGCTGGGTGTAATTTAGTTGCACCTCCAATTTTTTGCAAGTAATTTTGCACAGATTCACCATCAAAAAGTGATTCCGTGCTAGGTGGAATTTTATACAATACATCGCGATGAAATTCCTCTGGAATTTGACGTAATAAGCTTTCCCTCCTCACATTAATAAAATCAGAACGCCTGCCACATATTATTTGGAATAAGTCATCAGTAATTTTACTGTATGGAGATTCCTTTGCAAAGACCTGTTGTATCTTATCATACAAATTATTTGGTGTAAGTTTTTCTTTTGAATTAAATGCCCAATCAAGTAATGACTGCAATGTTTTTTGCAATTCATCTTTTTGATGAAGTAAGGCATTCGTCAATCCAGCAAAGGTACGTTCTAATAAATATGAATTAGGATCTTCTTTTAACATGGCGGATTCAAATCTTTTGAATTCATCATTAACACTTAATTCTACAAATCCGGGGGTAGCTAGATATTTCTTTTGGGCATCCGCGAAACGAATAGCATACCAATCACTGCACTTGAAACGTTGTAATTCTATTAACTGTTTTAAATATATTTCATTTGCTTTACCATACAAGAGATCTTTAACTGTTGTATTTGTATGAGTTAAAATATTAAGACGATTACTCGTTTGTTCAGCATCTGGTCGATGCAAATTCAAATAATTGGGGTTAACCGTCAAATTATTGTCATTAGAATCAATAGTTTTACTCTGTTTCTCTGCAGTAATAAGGTTAGTCAAAAATGCCACTTGTTGCGACAAGAATTCAAAATGTGCATAACTTACAGTATCGTTATCTTTTCTTGCCTTTCGCCTCTCAGGACTTGGAGATCTGCTTGCAGATGAGCTGTTATCCTCACTACTGGTACTTGATCTTGCAGAACATGTACGAGACCGTTTACGCGATTGAGAATTTTCTATAACACTCACTGATTCTAAGTTTTCTACACGTTCGTCCGCCATTTTAAACGGAGAGGTTATAAATATTACTTTCTAAAAGGTTAATATAATAATAACGGATAAAAATAAAATTTTAACAGCGCAGATGTAAACGGCGTGAAAATCGACGCTATAATGACAAGCCAACACGCGGCACTTGCACACGTGGGTTCGTGAAGTGATTACAAAGGGCGCTTTAGTCGGAGAGGTAACGGAAATGCGCGTTTGGACGGTAAGAAGACAGGTGCTTGACTCAAGATGGATTCCGGATATTGTAACGGAACTAATAATAGGTTACATTACAAGTACAAACTTAATTATAGGTAGCAACCACATGTATTGTTTAAATAATCTATTCAGTGGTGAATATAAACCTAAGTTTGTTCTGGAGCATTTCCTTGCGAACAAATTAAAACTAGATTTTCTAGGAATTTTTATTGGTACACACAATTTAACTCTAGCAAGTAAGTCAGGTGAGTCCAGTAATTCATTAACTAATTTATATAAAAAAAGTGTTATTAAAAAAGCGCGACGATCCCTGAGGGATTTAATTTTAAAATGAGATAATTTATCTTGTTATTAAAACACTAGAGACAATTTATCGTTATAATGCGGAAGATTTTTGCAACATTATATTGAAATGAAATGAAATGAGAGATGCCACAGAAATCTTTTTTGCACACGTTCTAACTTCTTGATGTAAACATCATAGTGTGGATTCCACACCACACTGCAGTACTCCAAGCCAAAACGAACTAGTGCATTGTACAAAATTATTTTAGTTTTAGCGTTTTTGAAGTCTCTGCAGTTTTTCAAAACAAACCCAAGCATCCTGAAGCCTTTCTGAACGATATCATCGATATGCTTATTAAAGCGCAGTTTCTAGAATCACCAATAGATCACGGCAATAATTTGATCTTGAAAGTATATCTTGGTCAATAGTGTATTTACTGGTTAAAGTTGAGTTATTGCGAGTGTAATGGACCACGAAACATTTTTTTGGATTAAGAGACATGCCGTTATACTTATTTAGGGTTTATGTCCCTATATCTGACTATCAGAAGGTTAGACTGAAATGAAAGTTTTATTTTTATTTATTTATTTATATTCATCTTAGCATAATTCTATCCTTACAGTTAAACACCAATACGATAGAAAATAAAAAAAAGAATATAAAAATAAAAATAAGTCATTAATACTGATAAATAAAATATATATTATTATACAGGGTGACTTTAAATAGGTATAATTGTTTTAAGGGGGTAAGAGTACAGCCCATGGGATGTTCAAAAATGTGTGGAACACCTGGTCGAAATCTACTGGTTTCGGAAATACACAATACTTTAACTTTTTTAGGAAAATTACCAAAATTCAGGAGAAATCCTTAAAAATAAAAATAAATACTGGATGCATGGATTTTATTTTTATTTTATCTGATTGCTGGATAAATTATCCATAAAATAAAAACATCAAATGTTATGAATCAGTTAAAATTTTAGAGTTATGAGAGCTAAAACTTGTAACAATAAAAAAAAAATTGCTTTATCGAAATTTCAATTGATTTTAGTGAAAAATATCCACTCCGAACTGGTCGTACAAACGATGTCATTAAATTTCTTGTTTCCTTAGCTTTCTAAAAAGGTATAATAAGTGTACAAAATTCTAAGATACCGCCCAACAAACTCACTTATTGCCGAGTAGGTAATACGTAAACTGCACATTAATAACATTATTAGCACTTTACCATACTACCCTGCTAAGGTTTTTTCTTTAAGTGTCATTAATTTACCTCGTAAGACGTCTCATTGATTTGCTTTAGTGGACTTTATGAATGCATTGTGTATTGTTGCCCATTTGGTTCTCCAAGCAAGTAAGGATGACTATGGTTAATTTTACTAAGAGTAGTATGAAAAAAATATCTAATGTAGATGAAATAATACTCATACTGATACAAAATAATAAGATTTAATAAGAAAAAACGCAAGTTATCTTTACAATTAAAATACTCAAGTTATTTACATAAAGAAATAACAAAAACACAGTAGGAAAAACACGTTTTATAACACTTGATTTAATTAAAACACCTTATTATTTTAAATCTTGCTCAAATTGACCTCCTTGTTTCCTAATACACGCCCGTAGTCGTTTTCTAAAATTGGACCTAGTAACAACTCCCGTAAGGCTGAGCGCAGATTATAGTCAAGACAGTCTTAAGACGGACTATCGCTTTACAAAAATAATGAAGACGCGCATACTTCAAACAAAACGTCTCGTAGACTAAATTGTTTCATACCTACAAGATCTGCATGGCGACAAGTCTGACTAACGTTTGTCGGCTTCCCTTTTGAATGTATGCGGGCGCGCACATCAACGACAAAACAGTCTAACGATGTACCCCATGAAGGGTTCTGTACGATTTATGACGTATTAAAAAAACTACTTACTAGATCTCGTTCAAACCAATTTTCAGTGGAAGTTTGCATGGTAATGTACTCGTACATCATATATGTTTTTTAGTTTTATCATTCTCTTAATTTAGAGGGACACACACATTTTACCATTTTGGAAGTGTCTCTCGAGCAAACTAGGTATTCAGTTTAGAAAAAATTATATTAGAAACCTCAATATCATTTTTGAAGACCTATCTATAGATACCCCACACATATGGGTTTGATGAAAAAAAAATTGAGTTTCAGTTCTAAGTATGGGGAACCCCCAAAATTTATTGCTTTTTTTCTATTTTTGTGTGAAAATCTTAATGATCACAGAATACATATACTTACCAAGTTTCAACAGTATAGTTCTTATAGTTTCGGAAAAAGTGGCTGTGACATACGGACGGATAGACAGAGACGACGAATCTACAAGGGTTCCGTTTTTTGCCATTTGGCTACGGAACCCTAAAAAGATTGTCGCAGACTATGGTGTGCGGCGCCTCGTAGACAAAACAGTTTCGTCTTGGTTTTAAAACAGACTTGTCTGTTTGATGCAAGTCTGTCTTAAAACTGTCGTGACTACAATGTGCGCTCGCTCTAAGATCTTGCTGTATTTGATTAGCAGCTGCTATGATTCTAGCTTTCAATTCTTCAACATTATTGATGGGAGTTGTATACACTAATGTCTTCATGTGACCCCATAGGTAATAATCACAGGGGGTCAAATCTGGACACCTCGCTGGCCACGGCGTCGGGCCTCCTCTGCCAATCCAACGAAGTGGAAACGTTTCATCCAGCCATTGTCTAACACTAGCCCGGTAATGGGCTGGGCAGCCATCGTGCTGGAAGATCATTTCTTCCCGGTTAGTTAGTGGAAAATCTTCCCGAACAGGAACATCTTCGAGAAGGTTGAATAAATGGTTTCGAAGAAAATCCTCGTAAGCTTCGCCATTTAAGTTGTTTGGTAAGAAATATGGCCCCACCAAGTATCTGTCAATAACGCCCATCCATACATTTACAGAGAATCTTCTTTGATGAGCTCCTTCCTTGGACTTTCTTGGATTTTCTCCCCGTGTAGTCCAGTAGTGGAGATTATGATAATTCGTTATGCCGTCTCGGTCAAACTTGGACTCATCCGTCCATAAGATTTTACTTAAAAACATTGCGTCTTCAGCGTCCATATGCTGCATGAAGCGACAGAAATCTACTCGTCTTGCAGGGTCTCCCTCCTCTAGCGCTTGAACAGGTGTGTAGTGGTATGGGTACTGTCGCGCTGCATGTAAAGTAAACCATACATTGCATTGAGATAATCCCATTTGCCTGGCTACTATGCGTGTAGATGTAGTGGGATCTCTCGTAAAACGATCCAGTATTTCTTCTTCGTGCTCTGCATCCACTTGACGAGGTCTACCAGCATCGTGACGCCGCTCATGAACACTTCCACTTTCTCTAAGCCGTTGAAACGCCGCAGAAAAGACACGTACACTAGGTGCGCGACGATTTGGGAATCGGTGTATGTACTCCCTTCTGGCCGCTGCAGCATTACCGTCACAGAATCCGTACACAAACACAATGTCTGCGTACTCTTCGCTACTGTAGCTTGCCATTGAAATAAAGCAAAGAAACAGATGGATGAAATAACTAGTACGAATAATAGGTACGTCCGGCACGCGTAAGTATCTAAGTAGTACTAGACAGAGGTCGCGCTACTTGGGGCCCAAGCGCAAGGCAACGGCCAACCGTCAACAATTGCTATCTCACTCACACACGTTGTGCTATTTATCGATTCTCTCACTCTCGCATAGTGAAACCGTGAGAAAGGTTTTAAGAATTCCAGGTATCGGCTCGGCTTGCAATACATTAACAATAGGGATCATAACTACCTGCTCGGGACTAACTGAGTATGTTGGGCGCTATCTGAGAATTTTGTACACTTATTATACCTTTTTAGAAAGCTAAGGAATTTAATGACATCGTTTGTACGACCAGTTCGGAGTGGATATTTTTCACTAAAATCAATTGAAATTTCGATAAAGCAAATTTTTTTTTATTGTTACAAGTTTTAGCTCTCATAACTCTAAAATTTTAACTGATTCATAACATTTGATGTTTTTATTTTATGGATAATTTATCCAGCAATCAGATAAAATAAAAATAAAATCCATGCATCCAGTATTTATTTTTATTTTTAAGGGTTTCTCTTGAATTTTGGTAATTTTCCTAAAAAAGTTAAAGTATCGTGTATTTCCGAAACCAGTCGATTTCGACCAGGTGTTCCACACATTTTTGAACATCCCATGGGCTGTACTCTTACCCCCTTAAAACAATTACACCTATTTAAAGTCACCCTGTATAATATCAAGAACCTAACCTAACGTTCGCTACAATATACGGAGGACGACTGCGTATGTCAGTCGATTCGATGCACACGTCAACTCTACGTACTGTGCCACAGATTATATAATTATTGTACCATAGTGTCTCTACACAGGTTCCCCCTTTTGAAAAGAAAAAAAAAATAATTTAGTTTGATTTAGTACAGAATTACAAAATAAGTGATTTTCGTAAAAACAATTTTACGTTGCATAAATAAATGTTACATTGAAGAATTGCAAATTACATAATAATATTAATGTTATTAAATTCACAAAAAAAATAACAATAATAATTATTTTAAGTCCAATTGAATTATACATATCACAATTATACATATTTGTTTTATTAAATTAAACATATTTTATTATACATGTTTTATAATGTATACAATAAAATGTTTTAGGTTAAGGGTTAGCAAATACAACTTGCGTGGGTGCTTGTGCGGGTTGCATAGGCACATTCGACGATACACTTGTTACGGGTACACTTGAAACAGGATAACGTACTATGATCCGTTTATCGACCCAATTCTTTGCTCGAGCGTTACATCTCTTCCACAGCATGTAGGATACGATAAAAATCATTAAAGCTACCATAATGAAGGTAACTATTTGCAACTGTTGAATGTTGGTCTTTAGCCATCCTTGGCTTCCAGTGGTTGCTGTTTGGACGATAACTACCTCTTTACTTTGAGTTTTGCCCATTGTTGTAATCAAATAATAACAACAAAAATAATTTGTTTGTTCGAAAAGTGATAACAAAGTAATGTAATTGTTTAGAAAATAACATGTTTATATACTAAAGTTATTGACCTAGTTAGGAATAATGTCGCGTTAGCGTAAAATTTTAAGTACATAAAACGAACGGGTTTCCTTACTACACGACCTGAAGAAGTTTTGTAAGGCTCGTTATTTACATAAGATTTATTTTTTAAAATAGGCTTAATATTAGGGTTATTTAGACTAACATTTTTATTTATTGCTACATTAGGTGTGGAGAAACGAGTTGACGTATCTTCAGATACAACATTTTCACTTAATATATACGCAGGTTTTATTCTATCAATTGAAATTGAGGTTTTTCTATTAGGATATTGTACTATAAAATATTTGCTATGACGTTCTACGACGTCGTACGGGCCTTCGTAGGGCGGTTGTAATGATTTTCGTAAAGCATCTACTCTGATGAAAACTTTACTACATGTGTGTAAGTCGCGAGGAACGAATAAATTTCGAGAATCTCTGTGTTCACACGATTTAGTTTTGAGTTTATTAATAATATTACGCAAATTTTTGACATATTCTTCGCCTTCATAAAATTTTTGGTTAGAGTTTTCAAAAAATTCTCCGGGCAACCGTAAGTTTATGCCAAATGTCAGCTCTGCCGCGGCGACGCACTATGTGGAGATCGAGTCGGTTTCGGGTCATAAATCTATAACTTCCATGTTTTTATAGATATACAGCTGATTTTTTTTTAGGTAATCTGAGATAAACGTACTTTAAAATAATATACAGTCTATGCATATAAAAATATATTTAATAATTGTAAAAAAATACAAAACATGAAATATTGAAAAATTATCATAAATTTACGACTAATTTTAAACAATGTGACCTAAATGTTATAATTAATACAAAATAAACACATAAAATTACTCTTATTAATTAAATATAATAAGAAAAAGAAAATAACATAGAATTATATTATTCTACTAGCTCTACAGCTTCATCTATAAGTTCCACAGACTTTTTATTGGAAGGTTTTCTTAAACTTGTTATGTAAGGGTCTGAAGTGTACAAAAGTGTATGTAAAACGTCTTCATTTGTAGCTACTCTAGAGCATTTTCTAGCATGATGAAGTCTGAATCGTTTATAGTCTTTGTTCCTTGATTCCTGGGCATCTTCGGAGAGCTGTCCAAGAGGTAACACTGAATAATGCCGAATTACACTTTCCCCATGAATTAGGACTTTATGGACAGATGATGGCATATAATACCACATATATTTACTAACATATCGTTGTGCTGTATCGAAAGCATACTGTCCAAATTTCGTAGCATTAATTACTTTTCCGCTAGACATAACTTGAAGTAAAACATAAAATCGTTTTATCAAGTCCTCATCCACACCGGTAATTTCTGCAGTGCACTGATAATTTTGAAAAAATCGTCTAGCTGTATTACCGTCATTACTGTTACCAGAACCTTGCTTAGGTTTATCTATATTTAAACCAAGTTCTTCTCTGAACCTTCTTTGTACATATGTCTTCTTTTGTTTTTTCAAATCTTTATTTTCTGTCGTTGTAGCAGACCATTTTTCAAAGCCTACATTATAAGATATATGTAAAATTAGTTCCATAAATCTAATCCAGCAATGTAAAGTAGAAAGCCCATATTGATAAGAATTTTCGTCAACAGGTTTATTTTGTACTTTTTCTAAATTGTTCATCTCTGTAGGTTTTGCACCACAAATAGTACATACAGCACCTGATGAAGTTTCTGACAAAACTTGAGCCACTTTCCCGTCAACCATTGTCAAAAATAATGTGTGTTTGATTTCAATACTTTCACCATTTTTATTGATTAAGCTTGTTGTGAGAGCGTTTCTTTGAGCTATAATTTCATTAACTACACTTGTAGTTTTCTCTGGTGTCTCTTTTGAAAATTCTATTAAAATGGGCCTACAAAATCTTACTGATGATGGAACAGGGTTTTCCCACAAAGTATCATTTGTATTAATATCAACAAGTTTCAGAGGTACTAATGAAGATATAAATAAATTTGTAAATTTGTGTCAGAAATTAACTCATCCTCTTCAGTTAAGACTTGCTTGTATTCACTTTGTCCGCTTGAGCCATCACAGCCCCATTTCGAATACAGCATTAAATGTTTTTTGCCAGCTTTGTATACACCATTGATTTTCAAAATTCTTGCAATAGTGTGATCCAGCAGATCTTGCAGTTTTATTTTTGCTGTAATATTATTAATTTCTATGCTTGATCTTGGTGGGTAGCACATTCCTTTAGCTTCCTGAATTGATTTATATGACGGAAATAATACGCAGTTCTTCACAATTAAGAAATTTCTCATGTTTTCATACTGTGCCATGTTAAGGTCCAACTCTATAAAAATATTGAGAGCTTCATCTTTAGCTGTTAAATGTGCCGGTTCATTTAAAAGATTTTGACGTATTTCACTTTTTTTATCTATGGGTAATACTCGTAAAATTTCGACAATGAATGCTTCTTCCGTTTCCCCTTGAGATCTCAATCCTTGAAGATATGAATTCAGTATAAAATCAAGGCCACATGTTTCAAGCAACTCCTTGTTTTTTCGTCTTTGTGTTCTATCGGAACTGTCTTCGTAGGTTTAAGAAGGGCGTCCTCGCTTCCCCGTCGATGTCGAAGGTTCAGATTCACAAGTAGGATCTTCCAGATTTACTGTGAATGTGGCATTCAACCACAGGCTATTCTGATTTAAAAATTTTTCTTTATTTCTGCCAGATTTAGTGTAGCGTTGACGAAAGTTCGTAATAAGATTTTTTTGTACACTCGCGACAATTTTAGCGATATTTGCCTCAGAAAAGTTGATAAAATTATTCCGTATATAACTTGTTAAAGCAACAACATAATTCCCGTCACTTTTAATCAAAACAAGACATAGGTCGCGTCTGGTACATTGGAATTCACTCATTGCGAGAGAGTAGGTGTTTAGATACACTTTTAATAACGACAATAACGAACGAAAAACAGTATGTAATTATTCAGTATGCAGATGCTCTATTTTATATTAAATAACTGATTTGAAACGTGTGCAAAGTATGGGAATAAAAACTATTTATCATTATGTGGTTACTCGGTTTCCTATGTGTTTTATTGATAATTTATTTTGTAGGCGAACTAAAAATGGTGAGAAATACTCGATACATTATCAAAACATAAACCGCAATTAATAATATATCACAAGTGTAACCTATATCAACTAATAAAACAAATAGATTCGCCCACGTATTTTTAAGAAATTATTACTATTTCATGTTATGATAGATAGCATTATGTTGTGCAATGAAGTTGCATTTTTTTTTTCTTCCTGTATAAAAATATTAAATTTCCTATCAAATAACATCATTTACAGACCTTCGGCAAATTTCGGCAACTGTCAAAACTCTAATTGAAAGTTTCAGATACGCAAAAATGATATGTCATGAGATAAATATTTCTAGTAAATATATTTATAAATATATAGCATATTTGTGTATACCAAAAAAAGTATATATTATAAGCTTTCTAAAATGGTATAATACTTGTATAATTTTCATTGCTAGCTTACTAGAAAATCATCCTGAAAAAAATACAAATTATGATGTTTTCGTGATAATTTTTCAATCATCGTATTTAGATGCTCTTTACTATAAAAAAGTACTAGTTACATACATAATTTATACATAATATAGTAGATCAACTTCTTAGCTATAGTTTGAGGTATAATACAAGTACCTGCGCCGATTTTTACAAAATGTATTTATGGCCAAGCTCTCTTAGGCACCTCCACATAGTGCGACGCCTGTGTCAGCTCGTGGCGCGGCTCGCAATCCTAACAATACAGTTGGTAATTCGTCAACCCAAGAACTATTAGATAAACGTGCCATCAAAGCAGCTTTCAAGGTTCTGTGCCATCTTTCAATTAAACCATTGCACAGAGGATGGTAAGAAGTGGTGCGATTTTTGTTTACACCTAAAAAATGACCACCCATGAAATAGTAATCCAATTTTCATAAATTAATTTAGCTACTGTCAATGAGCAAATATCTTTCATAGGAAAAGCTTCAACCCAACCGGTTTTTCTATCTATTAAGGTTAGACAATATTTGTAACCATCTTGTGAGATAGGTAAAGGGCCAATAATATCTATATTTATATGTTCGAACCGTTCGGTTGGTGTGTAATGTTCTAATTCAGACGTTGTGTGTCTGTGTATTTTTGATTTTTGGCATTGAATGCACGTTTTCGACCATATACCTACATCCTTATTCATACTTGGCCAAAAGAATTTTTGACTGATCATTTTACGTGTGGTACGAATACCTGGGTGACTCAAATTATGTAATGTTTTGAAAGCTAAAAATCGAAATGCTTTTGGTAAGTAAACTCTAGCCTGACGTGTCGATGTTTCGCAATAAACTGGCTTATTACCGTTACTTAAGTGTGTAATTTGCTTGAATATAAGTTTGTTATTGCTACAAGATATCAGTTGTTTTAATTCTGAGTCTTCATCCTGTGCGCGTGCGATTTCTTCGAAATCGAGTGCACCTGGGCAGTGTATGGTTTCAACACGTGATAACGCATCCGCAACTATGTTATTCTGGCCGGTTAGATGACGAATGTCTGTAGTGAATTCACTTATATATAATAGTTGTCTTGTACGTCTAGGTGTCTCTTTATCGGTACTAAGTTTTGAGAAAGCAAAAGTTAACGGTTTGTGATCGGTAAAAATGATCAACTCTCTGCCTTCAAACATATTACGAAAATATTGTACAGAAAGGTATAAATCGCTAATAATTCCTTATCATAAGTGCTATATTTTTGTTGTGACTCTGACATTCGTTTAGAAAAATAGCCTAAAGGTATAAATTTATTATTCACGTACTGTTGTAATACAGCTCCGATGCAATTGTTTGAAGCGTCACACATTATCGCTAATGGAATGTTAGGTAACGGATATGCAAGCGTGGCGGCGTTGCTAAGGCTCAGCTTACATTTCTCGAACGCACGAATTGCACTTTCGGTCCACTGAATAACAGTTTTATCGTTCCTTTTTAAATTATGAAGTAAACAAGTTAATTCTGATTGAATGTTAGCGGCAATAGGTAAATGTGGACGGTAAAAATTTATCATTCCGACAAATCTACGTAGCTGTGCAATTGTAGTTGGTTGGGGAAAATCCAACATACTTTGAATTTTATCTGGCAAGGGTTTTAAACCTTCGGTTGAAATTTCGTGGCCTAAGAATTCTAATTTTTCTTGACCGAAAACACTTTTAGATATATTAATAGTTATGCCAAATTTATTTAGTCTTTCAAAAAGAGCATGCAAGTGCATTTTATGTGTACTTTTGGTACTAGCTACTAAAATATCATCTAAATATGCGAATATGAAATTTGAACCGTCAGATACTTCCGGGTTCTGGTTGTTATCTGATCGGAGTACAAAATCTTTTAAAACGGTATTGTCCATGAAACGTTGAAATGTTTGGGCTGCATTTCTCAACCCGAACGACATACATGGAAATTCATACAACCCAAATGGTGTAGTAATTGCGGTTTTCTCTACACCCTGGGGAGCAACCCTAATGTAGTGGTAAGCTCTGTTTATATCTATACGAGAAAATATACATTTATTAGCTAATATATAAGTAAAATTACGTAAATGTGGTATGGGATACCTATCCGGCTTAGTGATAGCGTTTAAAGCGCGATAATCACCACAAGGACGGATTTTACCATCTTTTTTGGGTACCACATGTAATGGGCTTGACCAAGCACTATTAGATGGGCGATAAATTCCTACTTCCTGCATTAATTTAAATTCGTCACGTACCTGTTTGTAACGGTCAGGAGGTAGAGGTCTCGGCCTGGCGTGAACTGGAGGTCCAGTTGTCTCTATGTAGTGATATACAGAGTGATTGGGAGGTTCCTTAAATGAAATTGGTTTGGTTAGATCTGGATATTGACATAAAATTTCAAAATAAGGGTCTGATTCATCAATAGTCTTTACAGTTAATTGTTTACTATTTGTTATACTAGTAGGAACTGAGAGGTATGTACATTGATCAATTATTTTTTTAGAATGTAAGTCGACTAATAGTTTAAAATTATACAAAAAATCTGCACCCAAAATAGGCTGTGACACGTCTGCCACTATAAATGTCCAAGTGAAGTCTCTTCTTAAATTAAGGTTAAGCGTTAAAGTTTTAAAACGATATGTTTTTATAGATGTGCTATTAGCAGCAAATAAGGTATAATCACTAGGCTTATAATTACTCTTACCAATTAATTTACATTTATACGGGAGTACTGATACGTTAGCACCTGTGTCTATTAAAAAACGTAGTCCACTTTTAATATCTGTAATGCATAAGCGGCGATTGAAGCTGGGGTTGCAGTTTTCCGCCGAATAAGACTGCAACTGTTTTAGTTTTCCTCCTGTGTTTGTACTGGATCTGGTCGATTTTTCCAAGCGCACGACTGTACGCACTTGTTTGCTTTTCTCTTCTCTTTGAACTGGTAATGATAGTAACAAAGATGTTTGGAGTTTCGATGTTGACCTCTAGAACGAGAGCGTGATGTGCTACGAAATGGTCTTCGGCGATGAAAAGAAGAGCGACCTCTCTCCAAATTAGCTATGCGTTGTGTCAATTTAATTATCTCCGCTTCGAGGTTGCAGGATGATGTTGAAGGACTTGGAGAAACTTGCATTATCTGTCCGCTTCTTGGCGAAAAGGCAGCCAAACCAGCATTTTCCATTTTTACTGCTGCAGTTGGTATGAGAGATGGTTCCATTTTGCGTCAGTTCACACACTAGGCACTACTGTACTGTCTTTTTGTATATTATTATTTATTTATTTAGTTAGGTTCACGGCACGTGCACGGTAACGTTATGTGTAGGGAACGTAGGTTATAAACGAGCCGTCCTCTAATAATTTTGAAGGTCCAATTTGTAGTTCAACACGGGGTCACCAATTTAGGGTTTATGTCCCTATATCTGACTATCAGAAGGTTAGACTGAAATGAAAGTCATTAATACTGATAAATAAAATATATATTATTATATAATATCAATAACCTAACCTAACGTTCGCTACAATATACGGAGGACGACTGCGTATGTCAGTCGATTCGATGCACACGTCAACTCTACGTACTGTGCCACAGATTATATAATTATTGTACCATAGTGTCTCTACACTTACATTATAATACTGCACCATCTTACTACATTGTCTAAATCTTTCTGAAGGAGATCTACATCGCCAGGTTTATTGATTTGCCTTGACATTTTAAGATCATCGGCAAGCAAATAGCATTTTGAGTTCCTAAAGCACAAATGTATGTCATTATTAAAAATATTGAAAAAAGTGGTCCAAGAATTGAGCCCTGGGGGACTCCAGACACCACGTCGACATATTCCGAAGAGTACCCGTCCACTACTACCAATGACTTTCGATTTTTTAGATAGGATCCACACCATTCCAATATCTAGTAATATCTTAAGATGGAGGTGTAAAGAGAAAGGATAGATCTTTCGTGAGTCTCCAGGTTTCAGTCAGTAAATCCATGGTTACCTGTTGTTCACGCGCAAGCGGAACCGCAGGCTGTTCTGGCAGCGGGCGGGGGTGCGAGTGAGAGCGGGCGCGAGCTGAGCAAGACGGCGTGCGCCGGCGCCGAGACGTCTACTACGATCACTTGGGCTTCGCATCGTCAAGGCACCGGGCGCTTCCTATTGTTCAACGGTCTTGCGAATAGATAGTTTTATAATACCAGCCTCAGTAAATATTATAATACAGTCCACTCTTTCATTTAAAGTCCAGTAGGACCCTAACAATGGTCCTTTAAGCTTCGCCGAGAAGATTTAGAAACTACCTATTCGTCTTACGCACCACGAACTACGCAGTTGCAAGTGGACTTTGACCGCGGACTACAAGGAATCGTCACCACAGCCTGAGACATCATCTTCAAGAAGCTCAAAGTCACCTTTTATTGGGAGTATACACGGATTAACTGTGAGTTCGTTCCAATCAGATAAAATTTGCCTCTTTTTGCCGATATAAAAATCATTTTTGGGAAATTTTCTTACATTTTTTGTATTTTTCATTTGTTCAGATTTTCTTTAATTGTTTGTTCCTATTAAAACATTATAAATATAATTCTTTGATTAGCTAAATATTAGCCGTTTAGTTATCCTACATTTAATAATCGCTGCGCAAACGCAGGTACTTTGTTTACGATAAGCGTCTTTTGTTCATCGATCGAACAATAGATCGTGCGAGCTCTTATCTATTCAGCCACTTTTTTTGCATACGCTTAGTTAATTGTAGTCTTTTTCTCGAATTTGTTGCGCCTATATTGTTATTTTAGATTTAGCTTGCATAATGGCCGATCAATTAAAAACATTAATTAAAAAGCGCAGTTCCATGAAGTCAAAATTAACAATATTTAATAATTACTTAAATTTAATTAAAGACAATTCTAGCCTTTCTCAGTTGCAACGTTTTGATTTAGAGGAACGTTTTGGTAAATTCGAATGTTTATATGCTGAATTCGATGCATTACAGATCGAGATCGAGGTACAGGTGGAGGATCCGAGCGCGGTTCTCGCTGAGCGCGAGGAGTTCGAGTCCCAGTATTTCCAGCTGGTGGCACTCGCGCGCAGCTTGCTCGGGTCTATCTCCAAGCGTGCAGGTTCCGTGTCGAGCTCAGAAAATAATAATTCAGGTGCACAAAACAAAAATAATTTCGTTCGATTACCGAAAATTAATTTACCTGTTTTCGATGGCAGCTATCAGTATTGGCTCGAATTTCGAGACACCTTTACTTCATTAATTCATAATAATTCTAGTATTGAGGATATAAATAAGTTCCACTATTTACGAGCTTCACTCAAGGGAACTGCAGCCTCAATCATAAAAAATATTGATTTCAAGGGGGATCATTACAAAATTGCATGGGATTTGTTGTGTGAGCGCTTTAATAATAATCGACTATTAATAAACAATCATCTTCAAGCTCTTTTTGACATAGAAACCATAACTTTAGAATCCAGCATTTCACTTCGTAATCTAGTCGATACAACTAACAAAAATATAAGGACACTCACCACCTTAAACCAGCCAACCAGTTATTATATTAACCAGGACACCTTATTAATCTTCATTCTAGTCAAAAAATTAGATATTACGACAAGCCGTCACTGGGAGGAGCACCGTAATAGCTCAACAGAAGATCCCACCTTATCGCAATTTTGTAATTTTATTAGCAGGAAAGCGGACTTACTAGAATCTATTGAAACAAATCACAATTTTACAAATAATACAATAGTAGCCTTAAATAACAGTCATAATTTTAATAATTTAAATAATAAAAATAAACAAAGTAACATAAAAAATTCAAATAATATTACAAAAAATAAATCGTACACATGTCCGCTTTGCTCACAAACTCATAGTTTATTTACATGTGAAAATTTCAGAGCACTTCCTATCGAAAATAGAATTCAAAAGGCAAAGGATCTAAATGTTTGCTTAAATTGTTTACGTTTAGGTCATAAACGCAAAAATTGTAGTTTAACTCACTGTAAATATTGCAAATACAAGCACAATACATTGCTTCATTTAGAGTCAAACAAGTCTGAGCCTATAAATCCATTGCCTTCTACTTCTGACAATGTCGCTTTGTCAGCCAATTCAATGCAGGTTGCTACTTCTGCCCAAATTTTACTGTCCACAGCTATCGTGAACGTCGTCAGCGCTGCGGGTGTCAAGTATCCGGCGCGACTACTGCTGGACAACGGTAGTACAGCCAACTTCGTAACTCAGAGCTTGTGCGATAAACTGGGTTTATCCCGACACGGTACGAGCACCAATGTCACAGGTATCAATAATCACTTATCTACTAGTACACAGTCTTGCAATCTCACAATCGAGTCTTTATGCTGTGCGTACAAAACCGAAATTGTGTGTCATGTTTTACCTGAGATAACAAAGCTTTTACCGAATTCTTTCATTCATATCAAACATGTACCAATACCTTCAGGTCTTAAGTTAGCCGATCCTAATTTCAACAAACCATCAGTCATAGATATTCTGGTGGGTGCTGAAATCTTTTGGGACGTCGTTAGTTCAGCTTCTATTCGTTTAGGTAAAAATTTACCTACATTATGTGAGACAAAGTTTGGTTGGTTAGTGTCAGGCTGCGTTTCACAAAATCAAAATAGGTCTTCACATGTTTGTAACTTTTCAAATCACTCTCCCGATTTGTCACAATTTTGGGAGCTTGATCGAGTATCAGAACATCATTCTTTATCACTTGAAGAAAGGGCTTGCGAAGAGCACTTTCAGCAAAATACCTATCGCAAAGATGATGGTCATTTTGTGGTCACAATGCCTCTTAAAAACGACCCCAGTGTCTTAGGGCATTCTTACAGTACCGCAAAAAATCGTTTTTTGTCGCTAGAACGTAGATTTCAGCGCGATCATATTTTTAGACATAGATATTTAGAATTTATGCGTGAATATAAGGCATTAGGACATATGTCAGAAGATCCTGAACCATTTCAGCCAGCAGACGACTCCAACCCCTGTTATTTTATTCCGCATCACGGAGTCGTTCGGGAGTCTAGCTCAACTACCAAACTAAGGGTAGTCTTTGACGCTTCTGCCTCTACAACGTCTGGCTTGTCCCTAAATGACATACAAAAAATCGGATCTGTTGTTCAAGACGACTTGTTTTCAATTTTGTTTCGGTTTCGTCAACACAGGTACGTGGTTACGGGAGATATTGAAAAAATGTACCGAGCCATTGAATTACATAATGATCAACAGAACTTACAAAAAATAATTTTTCGTTTTGATCCTAAAGACCCACTTAAAGTGTACACCCTTAAAACCGTTACATACGGCACCGCCTCCGCTCCCTATTTAGCGACAAAATGTTTAACTTCGTTAGCAGAAGAAACTCAAGACGAGCGGGTTAGATATGCTATATTACATAACTTCTATGTTGATGATTATTTACAGAGTGGCAGCACTATCAAAGAGACCGTCGAAATAGCTAAGCAGGTTAATTCCATACTTTCATCTGCCAACTTTCATTTGCGTAAATGGCGCTCTAATAGTACTGAGATATTATCACAGATTGATAATTCTCATAATTGTAACAATAACTTAGATTTTTCAGAAATTCATAACGAAAATCAATCTAAAACTTTGGGGTTACACTGGATCTGTGATACTGACATATTAACATTTACCATTTCTATAAAAAATATCAAGCATATAACAAAACGACATATTTTGTCTGTCATAAGTCAAATTTTTGATCCCCTGGATCTCGTTGGTCCCTGTATCGTAGAAGCCAAAATAATAATGCAACAGTTGTGGGTTGAAAAATATGATTGGGATCAAACAGTTTCTCCTGAAATTCAGCGTCTTTGGCAAGCATTCGAAAATAAATTATCTCTAATTAATCAACTTTATATTCCTCGTTGGATATCTTGTGAATCATCAATTGCTCATGAAATTCACGTGTTTACAGACGCATCAGAGAAGGCGTACGGGGCGTGCGTGTATGTTCGCTCGCGTGACGCTTCAGGATCGATTCACGTTCGATTATTGGCGTCAAAAAAGCTTTGCGGTGGCTTAGTGGGTGCAAGACTGTGTGCTAAGGTTTTGAAATCACTTACATTGAAAATTGATGCCTGTAGATTCTGGTGTGACTCGACTATAGTACTAGGTTGGTTGTCAAGTCCAGCCACCCAGTTAAAACCTTTCATTCGCAATAGAGTACACTGTATACAAGAAAGTACTCAAGGTCATACCTGGAGCTACGTACCGTCTAGGGAAAACCCAGCAGATCTCGTTTCACGTGGGCTTAGCGCTGATGTCCTTAGCAACACCTCGCTATGGTGGTCTGGACCTTCTTTTTTATCACTTCATCAAAGTGAATGGCCAAAAATGCCCAATGACGTGAAACATGACCTAGCTGAAGCAGTTACTAATTTCAGTAGTGGTTGTGGTAGTAATAATAGTATTGGCTTAAGTAGTTGCTTTATTTCGCTTTCTAACCATCAGGTTGTGCAAAGCTTAACAGAAAAATTCTCTAGTCTTACAAAATTGCAAAGAGTAGTAGCCTATATAAAAAGATTCATAAACAATGTAAAAAATAAAAATAATAAATTATGTGGTCATTTATCTACTAGTGAATTACAAAGTTCTATGAATTATATTTTAAAATGTTCCCAGTTTGAAATGTTTCCAGATGAATACAATTTATTAAAGTCAAATAAAAATCTTCACCGTAAAAATAGGCTCATACATTTGACGCCTTTTCTTGATAGCAATGACCTCATTCGCGTGGGCGGGAGGCTTAATAATTCCCCCTTTGATTTTAACACTAAACACCCTATCTTGCTTTGCAGTAAACACCCCTTAACTAAACTTTTATTTCAAACTCAACACATAAAATTGTTACATGCTGGCCCTCAATTACTTTTGAGTAGTATTCGTCAAACTTATTGGCAGAAACTTATCTAAGGCAATAGTTAAAAAATGTATCACATGTTTTAGACATAATGCTCAGAGCATACAACCTATTATAGGACAGCTTACAACCTATTATAGGGGATTGGAGTCGCTCACGTCCGTAGGTTTTACCCTCGAGACCCTACACGTGATCCCCGGGTGGTGCTAATCGAGTGACCAACTCCTGGTGGTAGGGCTTGAAAAACCCGACTGGCTAGCGACCACCGTGCGCATGACGTAAAATCCGTCAAGTGGGCATTTTGTGTCCGCGTTTCGGGATCAGTCATCGCACAGCCAGAGCTTGAGGGGTCGTTGCTGCGATTCGTGTGGTTTGTGTGGGCTTTCGTCGACCCAGTGCCAGGTTGACTGCGTTGACCCTCCGCCCAGGAAGACCCGAAGAAACGGCTGTTCCGCTGGCCGCCCGTGGTACAGTACAGGGGCCCAAGCGGACCTAACCAGTCCGTGAGGCTGCCTCACCATGCCACGCATAATCTCGAGGTGGTCCGTCGTGCCGGTTGGTGACCGGACGGTGGGTCCCGGCGACCACTTCCGGGGGGGTTCGGGGGCCCTTTCGTGCGGAGGGTCAGCGCAAATCAGCTGTCGGCTGTTCCCTGGCGAAACAGGCCTACACACGTTAACTATGCTAATCGCTGCAACGACACCTCAATTTCACACCTCTCACTCCAACAAACATGTCAGCGCACAATATTAGGACTGGTCGTACAGCGGTGCACTATCCCACCAAAACACCACTATTCGAGGTGGGGCTCGCTAACATCCGCGGGCTCCATTCTAACCTCTTGGCTGTCCACCACCATCTCGAGACAGCCCGTCCAGCAATGCTGTTTTTGACAGAGACGCAAATTATCTGCCCGGCCGATACAAGCTACCTTAATTACCCCGGCTACGCTCTTGAGGAGTCCTTCAAGGCAAAGGCAGGTGTTTGCTTGTTCGTCCGGGCGGACGTTTGTTGTCGTCGCCTGCGCTGTTTGGAGAAACCTTCCTTTTCCCTCCTTGTGGTACACGTCGATTTTGGCACTCATTGCAGTGTCTACGTGTGCGTCTATCGTTCCCACCGTGGTGACTTGGAGACAACTCGACTTTTTGAACACCTAAGTCGGGTGGCAGATGACGCGCAGGAGCAATTTCCTTCCGCCGAGCTGGTGTTTTTAGGGGACTTCAATGCTCACCACGAGTTGTGGTTAAGTTCCTCTAAAACTGACCATGCGGGTAGGACTGCCCACGCATTCGCTCTCACGCACGACCTGACACAATTGGTTACCCAGCACACCAGGGTACCAGATATTATCGGTCAAGCGCCCTCTTTGTTGGACCTTCTGCTGACAAATCGCCCCGACGGATATCAGGTGGTGATTCGAGCTCCACTTGGATCTTCAGATCACTGCCTGGTATCCGTCTCAGTGCCTCAGGCGTCGCGACCGTCGCCTGTGGTTGCAGCACGCCGTTTGTGGCACTATGCGTCAGCAGATTGGGACGGTATGCGGGATTATTACGCGTCTGTCCCTTGGTGGCAGCGCTGTTTCAGTGGGATGGATCCGAACTCCTGCGCTACCTCTGTTGCTGACGAGATCAGATTAGGAATGGAATATTATATTCCACATTCCAATCTCGTCAGTAGAGGGAGACGTAACCTCTGGTTCAATCGCGAGTGTGCCTCTGCTGTTGAAAACAAACAGCTAGCTTACCGCGCTTGGATCAGAGGTCGAGCTTCTAGGGATCCCAATACTAACCTACTGAAAACAGCCTATAATAATGCCACCAAGTTGTGTAAGAGGGCTTACATTAGAGCGGATGCTCAGCGCATTGCACAAGTGGGTCAGGAACTGCTAGCGCACCCTACGGGTAGCCGTTCTTTCTGGCGCCTGGCCAAAGCTGTGCAATCAAACTTCTGCCAACCCTCGCTGCCACCGCTGAGACATGCCGATGGCTCACTTGCTCATCAGCCGCAGGAGAAAGCCGACCTCCTGGCAAAACTCTTCGCGGCCCATTCCCGTATCGATGACTGTGGTGCACAACCTCCGACACTGTCCCATTGTGGCAGCACTATGCCCGATATCCGCATCAGACAGCGAGATGTGCGGGCGGAGCTACAGTCGATTGATATTCGAAAAGCAAGTGGACCAGACGGCATTCCTGCGATTGTACTTAAGAAGTGTGCAGCGGAGTTGACTCCGGTCCTGACGCGTCTATACCGTCTGTCGTTCTCTGCTGGTTGTGTGCCGAAATCTTGGAAAGAGGCCAATGTCCAGCCGGTTCCCAAAAAGGGAGATCGTTCTGATCCGGCTAACTATCGCCCTATAGCCGTCACTTCCATTTTGTGTAAAATCATGGAGAGGATCCTTAACACCCAGCTGATCCGTTACCTGGAAGGTCACTCGTTGCTTAATGACCGTCAGTATGGGTTTCGTCCTAAACGGTCAACAGGTGACCTTCTAGCGTTCCTTTTGCACAAATGGGGTGAATCTATCGATAAGCGCGGCGAGTCTGTGGCTATTAGTCTCGACATCGCCAAAGCTTTTGATAGAGTCTGGCACAAGGCTCTCCTTTCCAAGCTTCCGGCATACGGATTGCCCGCTCAGTTCTGTACGTGGATTGCCAGCTTCCTCCACGAGCGTAGAATTCGCGTTGTCGTTGACGGCTGCGCTTCGCGGTTCGTGGCAGTGAATGCTGGTGTTCCACAAGGCTCCGTTCTATCCCCAACATTGTTTCTTCTGCATATCAATGACATGCTTTCCTTGGGAAGTATACATTGCTATGCAGACGACAGTACAGTGCATGGGGGATATCACGGAAGCTCAGGGGCTGCTCGTGGCAATATTGATAGGGAGAGGCAGAATCTTATCATTGAGCTCAACAGGACGCTGGACCTCATCTCCGAATGGGGTTCCAACAATCTTGTCGAGTTCAATGCTAAGAAAACACAGGTGTGCGCGTTCTCGGCGAAAAGGTCACCTTTCCTCCCCCTCCTTCTCTTCAGGGCACAACCCTTCACACACAGAGTAACATCACCTTGCTCGGAATGAACATTCGCTGCGATCTGAACCCCAGAGACTACATCGAATCCGTTATAACTGCTGCCTCACGGAAACTCGGTGTCCTAAACAAGGTGCGTAGGTATTTTGCGCCGGACCAACTATGCCTGTTGTATAAAACTCAGGTTAGGTCTTGCGTGGAATATTGCTCGCACCTTTGGGACGGCTCCGCTCAGTACCTCCTCGATGCTCTGGACAGATTGCAGCGTCGCGCTATTTGAATAATTGGTGATGTAGAGGCAACTAACACCCTCGAGCCTCTACAACTTCGTCGTGACATCGCCTCTCTTAGCGCCTTTTACCGAATGTTCCATGGGGAATGCTCTGAGGAGCTCTTTAACCTTATCCCTCCCTCTCCATTCCTTAACAGAAACACGCGTAAGGGCCTTCGGAGTCATCCGTACACTGTGTCCTCTGTAGCGGCTACATAAGTGCACGTATGTAGATAAAGCACACCTTTAGATAAATTAAGATGATAAGTTAAGGCAGCAATCTGCACGCGCCATATTAGTATATAAGCGCTAGTTTTACTTAAATAAATCAGACTATAACAACACCTGAGTCTCATTATATCCGTTGCCAAATATATTGGCAAAGTGGTGACCCACGACGACTACGCTACGACGCTCGCGCCACAGTTGACTTCGCAACAAGAAAATAAACAACATGAACCAACCAACTTGCAAATCGAGCTGCGGCCAACAAGAAAGACTGGAAGTAGCGGCTGGCACCACAATTTTATCCCGCATTCCGGAATTTTGGAGGGATCAACCTAGATTATGGTTTACACAACTGGAAGCCATATTAGCACCACAAAAACAAGGTGACGATTATAAGTATTTTGCGGTTATAGCGAAGCTATCTAAGGAAGAAATACTACAGGTGAGTGACCTTATTAGCTCCCCACCATCCACAGAAAAGTATAAGGCCATCAGGGAACGCTTGATAAATTGCTATGAGGAATCAGAACAGCGTCAATTTCAAAAATTATTGTCTGAAATGGACCTCGGCGATCAAAAGCCATCTCAACTTCTACGCAAGATGCAAGTTCTCGGAAAAGGAAAAATTGGTGACGAAACTATCAAACTTCTATGGTTGAGACTTTTACCACCATCAGTTACCACAGTCCTAGCTGTCACAGAAGACATAGATATCGACAAGATGAGCCAGATCGCCGACAAAATTATAACAAATTCAAAACTTACCGAGGTATCAGTTGTAAACGAAAATATAAACAAAACCGACGAAGGCGCAATGACATGCGTATTAGCACAGTTAGCAAAAATACAATTGGAACTAAGTGCAATTCAGCGCGATCGCAGAGACTATCAACGCAGCACTCAGAGTTATTATAATCGTCAGCATTTCCCATCGAGGTCAAATTCAAGAGCAAGCAGTCGGGAAAGAAAATACTATTGTTTCTATCACGATAAATTCGGAAACTATGCAAGAAAATGTATCAAACCATGTGATTTTAAACAAAAATTTAAATCAAGGGACCAGGGAAACTAATTAAAGCACAGACTACGGCGGGTCTCTGTGCTATTCACCCGTCCAACCGCCTCACTCTTACCGACCGAAAAAGTGGTATGAGATTTTTGATTGACACGGGCGCAAACGTCTCAGTCATTGGCAAACCACAGAGACATTCTCTTATACAAAATGAACAATACACGCTCTATGCCGCTAATGGCACAAAAATCAAGACTTATGGTGAAAAAACACTTACCTTAAACTTGGGACTACGGAGACGTTTTTCATGGAATTTCATTATTGCCGATGTGACGCAACCAATTATTGGAGCAGATTTTTTAGAGCATTATAAGCTATTAGTCGACATAGCGGGTCGGAAACTTATTGACAGGGTAACTGAGCTGACAACGCCGGCAACCCTAATCAAATCGACGCAGCAAACAATTCGTACTATTGACGTCAGTATGAACCCACGCATTACTCAACTCTTAAAAAAATATGAGGATATTACGAAACTTTCCTCCATGCGCACTCCTCCAAAACACAAGATTGAGCATCATATTATTACTAAAGGACCGCCTGTATCAGCACGTGCAAGACCATTGCCTCCGGATAAATATCATATTGCTAAAAGAGAATTTCAAAATATGATGGAACTGGGCATTTGTCGCCCATCAGATAGCCCGTGGGCTAGCCCTTTACACATGGTTAAGAAAAAGAATGGTGAATGGAGACCATGTGGAGACTATCGGATGCTCAACAACGCGACTATACCCGATAAATATCCACTTCCACGATTAACCGATTTTACTTATATATTAGAGAAAAAATATATACTCAGCAAAATTGATATCCGGAAGGCCTATCATTGTATTCCAGTCAAGGATGTGGAAAAAACTGCTATTATTACTCCTTTTGGACTTTTTGAATATTTAAGAATGCCCTTTGGTCTACGCAATGCAGCGCAAACGTTCCAACGATTCATGGACTCTCTATTCAGAGACTTAGACTTCGTTTTCGTGTTTGTCGACGATTGCCTGATTGCTTCGGAAAACGAGATTTTGCATTATCAGCACTTGGATACAGTTTTCAAACGATTACAGGAGAATGGAATAACTATTAACCTCGAAAAATGCGACTTTCTCAAAAGCGAAATAGATTTCTTAGGTTATCATATAACGAGCCAAGGAATACGCCCGACTGAGGAAAATTACAAAGCAATTATAGAATTTCCTAAACCAAAGACAATTAAAGAATTAAGGAGATTCTTAGGCATGATTAATTTTTATAGAAATAACCTGCCGCACGCCGCCAACTATCAAATTATTTTAAACGATTATCTGCGCGACTCGAAAAAGAACGATAACTCTCCTATTCCTTGGTCAACAGAGGCTGAAAAAGCTTTCGATAAATGCAAGGAAAGCATAATAAATACAGTATTAACAGTGCATCCCGCACGCACCGCCCCGCTAGCACTTATGACAGATGCCAGTTCTACCTGTGTTGGCGCGGTTCTACAACAAAAATCCGGACCTAACTGGGAACCATTAGGGTTTTTCTCAAAAAAATTAAGTGAAACTCAACAAAAATACTCAACATTCGATAGAGAATTGCTTGGAGTATATATGGCAGTCAAGCATTTTCAAAGGTTAATTGAAGGAAGAGAATTCACAATTTTCACAGATCATCGACCTTTGACTTACGCATTTTCCCAAAAACCATCATCAAACGATACGCCACGGCGAATACGTCAATTGGATTTTATTTCACAATATTGCACTAATATTCAACATATAAGTGGACGTGATAATATTGCTGCAGATACACTATCACGTATTGAACAAATTGATATGCCATCGCCGATTAACTATGCTGATTTAGCAAGATGCCAATCTAATGACCAAGAATTGATACGACTCCGTGACAATAAAAGTTTAAAATTTAAAAACACAATGCTTCCGGGTTCTACAAAAAGCATCAGCTGCGACACCTCAACTGGGAAGAATCGTCCTTATTTGCCAGAGAAATTTCGAAGACAAGTTTTTGACGTAATTCATGGACTGAGTCACCCTGGGAAGAAAACTACCAGAAAAATGATAACTCAAAGATATTTATGGTCTTGTATGAACAAAGATATTAATAACTGGTGTAAAACATGCATAGCTTGCCAAAAATCAAAAGTACAACGCCACACAATATCACCTGTCGGCAATTTCATGCCATCGCAACGTTTTGAACATTTACACATCGATATAGTTGGTCCATTACCAGTCTCTCAAGGAAAGCGATATTTAATTACGATCATAGATCGTTGTACTTCATGGCCAGAAGTTTATCCTGTGGAAGATATCACTGCCGAAACGGTAGCTAGAACACTATATGAAGGATGGATATCACGATTCGGATGCCCGTTACGCATTACTACGGATCAAGGTCGACAATTCGAATCAAGAATTTTTGAATCACTTTCACAATTTTTAGGAATACACAAAATTAGAACAACGCCCTATCATCCACAATCAAATGGAATGATAGAGCGATTTCATAGAACCTTAAAAGCAGCTCTAATGACAAGGGAATCTAACGCTAATTGGATGAAAGAAATTCCTTCAGTTCTACTTGGTTTGCGAAGTTGTTTGCGCGAGGACACGGGATTTAGCGCAGCAGAAATGACATATGGCGCATCTATACGTCTCCCTGGAGAATTTTTCGAACCATCACATCAACTTTCTACATACGAGGAATTTGTTAAGAAGATTCAAAAGGAAATCACTCAGATGACATCAATACCAAAACGCCAGAAGCATAACAAAGCAGTTTTCTTACACCCCGAACTAAAGGAATGCTCACACGTATTTGTGCGATGCGACAGAATCAGAAAAAGTCTTACACCACCCTACGAAGGACCATTCCCAGTAATAAAAAGAAGGGACAAGGCATATATTATTAGGATCAAAGATAAGGAAACATTGATATCAATAGATAGATTAAAGCCAGCATTTGTCATCCACAATGAAGCTATGAACGTGCCAAATTCGAAAAACAGCCACAGCTATTCAAACACGTACACCACAAGGTCAGGACGGACAGTTAAGCCCATAGTACGGTTCTGTATTCGCTGACGCAAGAAATAGTCAGCACCAATGCAGTGGATAACATAGCGCATTAACCTACACTATAACCCAAGCAGCGTACCGTCACAACAACCGTCAGCAACATTTATATTCTACTGAATTAGCAAGGTTAAGGTTACTAATGTTTATTGTATTATTGTGTCTTACGATTGAGTATAGGTTTACTTTTTGTAATTTTTTGTAAAGGGGGGTGTATATGTAGCGGCTACATAAGTGCACGTATGTAGATAAAGCACACCTTTAGATAAATTAAGATGATAAGTTAAGGCAGCAATCTGCACGCGCCATATTAGTATATAAGCGCTAGTTTTACTTAAATAAATCAGACTATAACAACACCTGAGTCTCATTATATCCGTTGCCAAATATATTGGCAAATCCTCCTTTTCACACCGTACCAAGAAATTCCAAGATTCCTTCTTCTGTCGTTCATCCCACACTTGGAATTCTCTACCTGCACACGTGTTTCCTCCATCCTACAACATGGGTTCCTTCAAAAGAGGTGTGAAAAAGCATCTTTTAGGCCGGCAAGGGGCGGGCAGGTAGGATAGTGGATGTCGTCCCTACTCTATCTGTCAACTCATTTGGGCCTCTTTCACCGCTTAACATCAGGCGGGAGGAGGTCATTTGCCGGGCCTTACATAAAAAAAAAAAAAAAAAAAAAAAAAAGCTTCCCTCTTCCAGGACCCATCTCGATTTTCCATTTGAACATTGTTATGTTGACTATGCCGGGCCGGTAATCTTAGCTGACCGAAAAGGGCGTGGATGTAGACTGGTAAAATCTTACTTGTGCATTTTTGTTTGTGCAGCTGTTAAAGCTCTACACCTGGAGCTCGTCACGGACCTCACATCCGAGGCTTACATTGCCGCTCTTAACCGGTTCGTGGCGCGTCGTGGCAAGCCGCGAAGCATTACGTCCGATAACGGGACTAACTTTGTCGGAGCTGCCAATGATATCCAAAGGTTCCTTTCACAGTCATTTGTTGCATCTGATATAGCACAACTGGGCATTGAATTTAATTTCACTCCTGCTTATTCACCTCATTTTAATTCTTTGGCCGAGGCAGCTGTTAAATCTTGTAAGCATCTTTTAAAGCGTATTTTGCAAGGCGCCCATCTCACATATGAAGAGATGGTAACATCACTCTACCAAATAAAGGCAGTTCTCAATTCTCGTCCTCTCACTCCTCTTAGTTCAGACCCAAATGATTTTTCGGCTCTTACTCCCGCACATTTCCTGATTGGACGATCACTGTTGACTGTGCCATCCCAACAGGTGACTGACTGCAATATCTCCCGATTGGACCGATGGAGAAGAACACAGTACATCAAGAAGCATTTCTGGAGACGATTCCATAATGAATATGTTTCTCTTCTTCAGGCTAAAACAAAATGGATGCATTCAACAGGCGAACTTAAGAGTGAATCATTAGTCCTCGTCAAAGATCGGACTACGCCACCCTTGTTATGGTGCCTTGGGCGAGTCGTCAAGACCTATCCCGGCAAAGATGGCATCACACGGGTAGCTGAAATAAAAACAAAGAAAGGCACTATTCGGCGTGCTTTTAATTGCATTTGTCCTCTGCCCTTAGAATAACTTGAAGACTTCGTCATTCAACCCGGGGAGCATGTTCGCGCGCAAGCGGAACCTCAGGCTGTTCTGGCAGCGGGCGGGGGTGCGAGTGAGAGCGGGCGCGAGCTGAGCAAGACGGCGTGCGCCGGCGCCGAGACGTCTACTACGATCACTTGGGCTTCGCATCGTCAAGGCACCGGGCGCTTCCTATTGTTCAACGGTCTTGCGAATAGATAGTTTTATAATACCAGCCTCAGTAAATATTATAATACAGTCCACTCTTTCATTTAAAGTCCCGTAGGATCCTAACACCTGTAGTCCAGTCAATCATGCCTATGATATAGTTTTTTATGTTTATCGGTGACATGCCCCCTGTAGTCTCAAGTAAACCCTTCCCGTGACTCACAGATGGTGGTTCCTTTTTGATTTCGCTTTTAAGCCTATTCCCATTCCCCTGATGCGCGCGGTTATAAGCCCCTCGTCTGGGGATTACTCCCATGTATAGGGTAATATCTCACAGGCGTAAAAACCCGGCACGTAGCTGACCGGGTTGTCCCGGGGTGGTCCGGAGAATTGGGGTTACCTAGACCCCGGATCAGTCTAATAGTGGATGAAATGGACATAGAAATTGGTTTAGTGGGTATGCTTCGCACATTGTAAGGGGAGTCCCACATACGCCTGTCGCATCGGCAAGTACGGTACGCAACAGCATTCCACCTCGTTAAAAAAGGTCTATTCCTACTGTTTTTGACGTGATCCTAAATGGTCCGCTCCCAACACTTGAGTTTCTGATTCAAGACGGATAGTCAGCCATTGCGTGTCCAGTGAAATCCTTGTAACCTGATATCCAGACTAGACTTACAACTTGTAACCTGATATCCAGACTAGACTTACAACTTGCTGATCACTTCAATCGCACTGTACAGTTACTGTCCACACATTTAGAGAGAATTGGTAAAATTAAAATGACTTCATCAACGGGCTACTAAACTAAGACGGTATGAATTAGCATACGCGAAAGCATGGTAATATGGTAATGGTATGGTAAGAACACGCGCGAATGGTGTGATGGTTGGTGGTGTACTACAGAAAAATGCGTGCTTACAAAAGATTCATCTAATGTCGATGTGCATGAAATGCTCACAGGACGCATGACTGCGGTCGCGCTATTGAATTGCACAATGTAAGTACATGCGTTGAAGTGTCCTTATAAAAATGACTATAATTTTATTACGTCATTTGATCTGATAAGATGCACATTTTAAGCTTTAGCATTTATCATCCGAATTTGCTTTTAGGCAAAAATTTATTTTCCAATATAACATTGCCGTCAATTCTCATCCAAGCCGCGGCTTGTCACGCCATCCCTCCCTAAGCCATCGCAACCCCATTTTAAACAAATGTATATGTGCCCACCCTTTATGGAGTTGTCATACGTTTTTCAAACTTATTTAATATCATGAGCTTTGCACATCAACATTGACAGCTCCGAAAATCGTCATCGATTTCCGTATTTTAGAACGGCGTACAGTGATTCTCAATCTGTCACAAAGGTTTCCATGACGTTCTGATCATAGATTTACGTCTTAACTTACGGGAAAGATTTCGTCAGAATCAAGTCAAAATAAATTTTTATTAATTTTATTTTTATTTGGAAAAGAAACAGTTAACAGTATCATAGCTAATTAAATTAAGACTATCATACATCAGTGGATTTTGCACTTAATTATTCAAACACGATAATTAATGAAAAATTAAAAACCCACATCAAAAACACAAAAAAGTAAAAAATAATATATAATACCAACTCCATTTTTTTATTATTTTGAAGTCGGTGCGGATGTTTGATGATCATAAGTTAAAATTTAGCACCGACCTCAAAATAAAAAAAATCTGATGTTGGTTTGTATTATTAGGTATTATGACCTATATTATTAGGTCCTTACATATGAAATTGGCGTTTTGCCGTACTGAAGACCACTTTGATCTCAAATATGTCCTCTATGGTTAGGAATTCCAAATTCAAATTTATACAGCTATTAACTCATGTATTTGTGTTCCGAAAATTATAATTCACTTGTTTTTTCCTCAATTGTTTTCTTTTCTTTGCGTCACTCAGTTTACAAAATGGAAAACTTGAAATATCGCGTTATTTACGAGTACGAGTTCCACCGTGGCACCAGTGCTGCAGAAACGACTCGAAGGATTAATGATGTGTATGGCGACGGTGCCGCAAAAGAAAACACTGTGGGTTTTTGGTTCCAACGTTTTCGTTCTGGAAATTTCAACCTGCAGAACAAGCCCCGTGGACGGCCGGAGACCAAAGTTGATAATGAAGAATTGAAGGCTATTGTGGAAGCGAATCCATCGCAAACCACGTCCAGCGTTAGCTGCAGGCTGCGGTGTTAGTGATAAAACTATTTTAATCCACTTGAAGTAAATTGGGAAGGTGAAAAAGCTTGAAAGGTGGGTACCTCACGAATTGAATGAAGCAAATCAACAAACGCGCGTTGACTGCTGCGTTGCATTACTCAACCGGCACAATAATGAAGGGATTATAAATCGAATCATTACTTGTGATGAAAAGTGGGTCCTGTACGATAATCGGAAGTGCTCATCGCAATGGCTGAACCCTGCCGAATCAGCCAAACCATGCCTCAAGCGAAAATTGACTCCAAAAAAGCTGAAAACAAAACAATTGATTGAAAGTTCAAAACAATTGAGGAAAAAACAAGTGAATTATAATTTTCGAAACACAAATACAGCTGTATAAATTTGAATTTGGAATTCCTAATCATAGAGAAGATATTTGAGATCAAAGTGGCCAGTACGGCAAAACGCCAATTTCATATGTAAGGACCTAATATTTTAAGACTTTTTTGTTTTTTAAGTGAGTATTTATTAATGTATGCATTTGCATTTTCTTTGAAAATGCTAAATAAAAAAAAATGATGAATAAATCAATAAAGAAAAAAATCTCGTCTCGGGTGGGGTTTTTCTTTATTGATTTATTCATCATTTTTCGGTATTTTTTGAATATTTTTATTTTTAATGAATACCAGATTACCAAAGTAACTTGAAAGAATACAACTGAGGGTTAATACGTGCCAATTGTATTAAAAAAAAAACTAACCTTTAACTCCTAAAAGTCAAGGATCGTTCCATCATTAGCAGACTACCAGACGCAAATACCTAAACAGCTCCAGAAAACATGAAACACGTTGAACGTTTTCCTGGGACCCGGAAAGTGCCAGAAATATACACAAAATGTTCGTTATTCATCCAAATTTATTTTATCGCCTTCAAAGTTTGCTCCTCAGAACAATACACACGCCAAATGAATAATCCAATCATTAAAACATTTTTAAATGCTATTTCCGGAATTGAGTTCAGTTCTCGCCGCGAATTCTCCTTTATGTTTTTCGCCGAATAAAAACGGGTGCTACGAAGTGGTAATTTTAATTTAGGAGAAGAAAGAAGTCCGCTGGGGTTGTATTTGGCGAATAAGGTCAAACAATATTATTTATTTACCGTTTGACCTATAGGACACCCCGGACACTCCATCCAACCAACTTCCACTCCAACGTTCGCAAATCAATTACCTATTACTACTACTTAAGCAAATGACGTTTGTACACGCGCAAATGTGTGCGTGGAATCAAGTAGGGCTGAGTGCGTGGTTATCAATCGAAATGACGCGAGATATGCAGCGACTGCCTTCTCTTTTACCCGCATAACGCTATCTCTGTTATCGGTCGGCCCCGATGAAGTGAATGCGCTCGCCCTTGTTTAAGTGTCAGTGATGTCTACAACGAAGTGCAGGGTGGGGTGAGGTATTTGAAATGAGTGCGGGGAGGTGAGTGGCCATTCTGTACGTAGTACTATTATCTATTCTGTGCTATAGGCAAGAATTTCAAGTGCACAACACAGCGATAGTCAAAGAAAACAGTCAACTTTGACTTTGATTTTTGATCGACTTTGGCTTGGTTTTTCCGGTTTCGGTTCAGTTAGGAGGCGCCACTCCAAAGCTTTTTGACTATAACAATTTACACATCAAACTCATAAACCCACGTCTTGTCGTTGATGGCCTACCAGATCGAGGCATGTCTTCCATTACATCTCGACACTTCGTACCACTCATAAACACGTTTTTCTGATAAAGTCGATTCACCATAAGCCTTCTGTAACATTGTCAGTGACTCCGAGCTCGAAATTCCATTGGCGATCCAAAATTTAAGACAAACACTTTGTTCGATGATCTAACCAAAAGATGATCCAAACGATGATCTCCTAGAAAGTCTTAAAATTTGTCAACGACTTCAATATAGAAGTGTGATGTTGTCTGTACCTATTCTTATATTATTTTTAACTTTTCAGTGTTTTTGATGTCGGTTTTTATTTTTTGTAAAATATTTTCTATTTTTACCTTTTTGGTGAATGAAATCTTTTTAGTGAAATAAACCCTAATTTAGGGTTTTCCTCGATTTTCATGGAATCCCATCAGCAGATCCTGACTTTGGTAACCTTGGGACTACCCCAGGAGTATACTCTATCGAATAAAAAAAGAATTTTGAAAATCGGTTCTCAATTGGTGAAGTAATCGCGTAACATACACACAAAATAAAAATACGCATCGAATTGAGAACCTCCTCTTTTTTTGAAATCGGTTAAAACAGCACTGTACCATAACTATTATCTAATCTGTGACTGTACTTAATCTAAATAGCAAATACAACTCAAACTCTCCACCAAGACTCTGTATCAGGGTCGTCTGCTTGAGTACCTCCGTCTTACCTATTTCTGCCGCAAAGCAGCAGGGCTTGCATTGCTGTGTTCCGGTCTGAAGGGTAAGATATGGCAGTGAAACTACTGGGTTCCGTGACTTTACATATGATTTCACAAGTTGGCAACGTACACTGTGGTTCCCGTGGGTTGCAGTTTTGCTGTGAATCTCGCAAAAGCTACATGTATTATAGGTGACTATTACCACTTACCCTCAGTACAGAAGATAAATAATAGTATGCCATCAGGTGGGCAGTTAGCTTGTTTGCCAACTTAGTTGTATAAAAAAACTCCGCGCCAAAACAGTGGTGCGAATCTAACAACTAAAAAATAATAAAAAATTTAATTTAGAACTATAAACAAATCATTCATTCCCGATACTTTTTTGACAGAATGTATATCGAGTAATCAGAGATATTTAGCATTCTGAAACTGTTACTAAAGTTTTCTCGCAAATCCAAGATTGTATGGTTCATTCCAATAATATCAGTGTTTCAGGACGGATGACGCAGCTCATTTTGGTTTCAGCGACAATTCAGCCGCCGGTCGAAGTTGGTCTATCTGCATATTGCAGCACTAATCGAGTGCATTTCATTAGACTCTGCTCTGAGCAGCTGCCACGGACAACCGCTGAACTTTCTGGGAATTGTGCATACCAAACTAAATGTGATTTGCTTGTAAATGCATGTTATGATTACAAATTTAAGTATAACTGATTTAACCAATTTGTACATCATCACAGCTCATATACGTCCCCACCGAGGGGCTCGAGCCTACCCTATGTTAGGGTGATTAGGCCTTAGTCAACCACGCTGGCCCAATGCGGATTGGTCGACTTCACATACACCTTTGAATTTCTTCGCAGATGTATGCAGGTTGCCTCACGATGTTTTCCTTCACTGTAGGAGCGTCAGACAAATGTACATATGAAATTCGAAACGAAAAACACAGTGGTACATGGCGGTATCGAATCCGGACCTCCCGATTGGAAGACAACAGATAGATAGATAAAGTATTAGATAGATAAGTATATACACCCATCTTCATCACACACAAACATAATTTCCCAAAAAATAAATATACTAAACATAAACTTAAGAATATAGTAGGTAGGTGCCTAATCCAAAATTACGTTTTGTGCGCTGCAGAAGTGTAAAAGGGTTGCAACTCAGTGACTGGTTTTACTCACATCAGGATGTCAGCAAAGCACTGATATTCTGCTACAACCCGCGGGCTTCTTGTTAATTAAAATAGTAAGAAAATTTTGCAGTAAATGGCAAAGTTATGTGTATCTATATGTTATTATATATTATTATGTGTATACAGTGTGTATAAATATATGCATATGAGTCAGTATTGCAAAAATCTGGAAACTGTAAAAGGAGAAGCAGAAAAATAAATTCTAAATTATTGTTTTATATTATTATGTGAGTAAATATGGAATATGATGTGCATTTGTAAATCATTACCTATCCAGCAGAATTTAAAAAAAAACATCCTGCCCATTCAAATGGCAAAATCCGCTACCGAGTACCCGTTTGGAACACCCAGAAGTTGTTTTTGTAAAAGAAATAGTTTAATATGTTTTTTGAAAGAAAATTTAGAAGATAATTGTCTCAAAGGTGGAGGTATGTTGTTCCAACATTTGGTAGCATACCTATCATGAAATGGTGATTTTTTCAGTTTCGAAAAGAGATATGTCGGCTTCCCAGATTTTAAGAAATCAAACACCAAACAAGCAAGGTGCAGATGTCTCCGCGAGCTCATATTCAGCATGGATGCCTCATTTAAGTATGGTGAGATGTGACTCGGGAGGTATTTTGAAGCAGAAGCGACAACATGCATTCTGCACCCGCTGTACAAGGCGACGACGTAGACGTAGTCTCTACAAGAAATTTCTAATCAGGTTCCTACTGTCATCTAGTGACATCTCCATGTATTAGTCACCTTTTTTTTATCTAAATTCAGAAAACATTGAACGCGCCTTGGGTTATAATAGTTTTATTTATATCGTGTCTTTGATTATTTTCAAATTTAGTTCAGGAACTTTTAATGCAATAAATATCGATAGTTTACTTCGTTTTTTATCTATGTTTATTAGTCTATGTTATCTCGGAATAGTTAGTCTGTGGACTGGCCGAGCCGAGACAGCCATATTTTCTGTTTTGACGTTGACGGTCGAACGCTTGTGCCTGTTGGCTATCTACAAATTATTTTATTAAAACAAATCTGTAGGTATCACACCGTGAAATGGTTAATTCTTCATTTTGATTCTTTTAATTGATTGTCTCGTATTCAGCGCAGTGTTTTAACCAGGTATTCCTTTTCAGCAAACATCGATAAGCGAACGCCTAATCTTCCACACCGTTGGATTTACTCAATTTAATATAAGGGCCTCTAACCCATTTTACGTAAGTTATGTTCATGATTATATTATTCCTATGACGCCTTTTCGATATTTCAATCCTTGCCTTCTAAATTTTCAGCCGTTCGTTCGCATGATTTTGGAGCACGCACGACATAAGTAGTGTAGCGTCATTAGAATAGACACCAGCCAGCAATCTACCAGCACAGCTAGACAGACCCACTTTCCTCCGACAGGTACGTTACCGTTTTCTGAGATCGATTCCTGTGGTAGTGTTTTAAATTTGTTCTTAGATTTCATAATTTTAATTGTAAGGTTATCCTACATGATTGCCAGCCATTCGGTGAACTTTGACTTTTCGAATTAACTTGAACCACATTACCATAATATTCCTAATATTCTAATCGGCTACCCCTACTTACTTGTATTGCATTTTTTTATAGTGATTGCTCATACATATTCGTGTAATATTTCAGGAGGAATTCCCTTACCCCATGATTATCGCATACCCCGGAGTCAGACTAAACTACTGAACCCGGTTGCCCCGACTTCTCTTCTACCATCAGTGTCCGGTGGCCCGGAGCCTGTGGTGTCTCTGGAGCGGGATCTCCTCGAATATAACAGCTGAGTCCACTCCATACAAAAAAGTTAATTATAAAACAAACCGTCCTTAGGTAAAGGCTTTTAGCGAGTAAATTACAGAGTGCGTTATCGATCAAATCGTGCAAAGAACCTGTACCATATAGTTAAATAATATTAGTGATACAAAGCGGAACTTCATATCCCCACCACTGATTGGCAGCCGTAGGCTACAATCAGTGTGCCCACTAATATTGTGTTCCCTTGGATAAGATAAAGAAAATTATTCTGTCGGCATTGCCGGATTAAACCACATATTTTTTTACACTTTACTCGTTTTATTAATCTCTTTAATATTATACAACCTTAATTAAAGCTAACTCAAAAAATAAGTATTACAGTTTGTAGACGTAGACAGGCTTAATTATGGAGACTTGGTGTATGGTCCATACACAAGTCTCCATAATTAAGCCTGGACAATATCAATGATTCACATAAAGTTATACGTACCTTATCACTAAGAAGGTTTCTAATATTGTACAAAACCTTTAAGCGATAAAAACAGGATCTGACAAGTGCCGGGTCCACAGCGCCACCGACGCTCTTTTTAATTTTAATATTTTTTTCACTTTCCCTTCAATCGGGAGGTCCGGGGTTCGAGACTGCCATGTAACAATGTGTTTTTCGTTTTTAGAATTTCACATGTGTACATTTGTCTGACGCTCCTACAATGAAGGAAAATATCGTGACGCAACCTGCATACATCTGCGAAGAAATTCAAATGTGTATGTGAAGTCTACTAATCCGCACTGGGCCACGTGGTTGACTAAGGCCTAAACACCCTAAGTTAGGGTAGACTCGAGCCCCTCGGTGGGGACGTATATTATGAGCTGTTATGATTATAGAGTCATAAAATATTTATCTATTTTTATTTCATTTTAGTGCCGTGCTAAACTTACCAAGTCAGCAAGCGAAGCGCATTTTGAATTGGGACATTTAAAATTTCACCCATAATATACTTTTTTGTTGAATTTGAATTTATTGCATCGATTTAATTTACAAAATAGCATTTTAATGTGATTTCATATGATTTTAATGCTAATAAAATTATACATTCAGATTTAAAACATGTTTATTCTATTATTTTCTATCAGTTATTTACCTACTTATCTAAAATTTACGAGATTAGAGATTAAGAATTTGTTTCCTTTACTCATCTTCAATTTATTAAAATCTTTTCTTATTTTAACGAAGGCGTCAATTTCTGTTTTGGAAAGCGATGACTTTGCTTTCAAAAACTGAAACTTATCTAATAATGTCTCCTTTTGTTTCTCGTGTCCTAAAGTGTATGGGTACGTACGCTACATAAAACCCAAACCGCTCTTTTATGCTATAATATGAAAAAAGTTACATAACCGTCAATTCACTTACCATCAAGCTCAAAGCAAACCACATGTAAATACTTTTTCGCTTGTCTCAAGCTAACAAAGCCAAAGTCTTCGCTTCTATCGACTCACTCTGAATACTGAAGTTATAAAGCGTGGATCAATCTGTGATCGCCCGTTTTCAGCAATACCACGCCCGGGATACTCTGTACGCACATAACCGCAGTTTTGAATTCCACGTTTGCTCTATAATGCTGAATAAGAACACAGTGTTGAGTAATGAGTGAACAATGCACGCAGCAATGTACCTGAAGAGTTCCTTTTGCTACTATAGAGAGTATCCCTTCCATCCTCGAACTCCATAATCCCGATCCAAACAGCCGAAGCACGTCAAAGCGAAATTTAATATTGTTACTTACAGAGGGAGAATAAAACTGCTATAAATAAATGAAAAGTTGCAAAGTCCCGGGAACTCGCGGCAACTTGGGCAACTTATTTAATAACTGACCATCGGACGTATGGAGCTATGGGAATTTAGCGCACGTTCTTTGTCCGATTCCCGGCTGAATCGATGGTTGGACGACTTGGACGCTAGGCCAGGTGCCTTTTGCACTTAAGTTTAATTTTCGATGCATTGCTTACAAAGTGACTTCTTTTAAAAATTTGTCTTCAAACGAGTCACTTTCTTTGTGGGGATTTTTAACCCACTAAAAAACTTGATTTTTCTTAATTCGTGGCGATATAAGGACTGGGAAACTAATTCCAAACCACCTGGGCCGGCCAGCTATGAGCCTTACTATGTGTTGAGCATAATCCTAATCGTAAATAATCCCTAGACGGGTGGCCTACGAGTTGATAAGAAGAACTAGGTATGAGATCCCCGAACAGCTCTGATACTAGGATGAGCTGATATTTGCAGATAAAGCCATAGTATCAAAATTTATGGAGCCTGATGTTTTTGGAATGTTCAAGAGTTAGCGATTCCCCTTCGCGTTTTTATCGCAAAGAGGAAACACACACAGAGTATGTTGTCCCTGAGAATTCAATCATCGCCTTGTGAAGGGTCGCCAACGGCGCTCTAATGCGATTTTTCACCTGATTTCATTGAATTCCTTGTGTTTTTTCTTAAAAGATTTCTTATTGGTTCGAGGTAGCGGTTCGAACCCCGCCACATACCAATGTGTTTTCAAATTTTGAATTCATACGTACGTTTGTTAGACGCTTTTACGGTGAAGGAAAACATCGTGAGGAAACCTGCACACACCTGTGAAGAACGAATTTCTTTACGATTGTGTGAAGTCGACCAACCCGCACTTGGCCAGCGTGGTTGACTAAGGCCTAATTGTTCTACATAGTTTAGGTTAGGCCACACCCCGGACACTCCATACAACGTTCGCAAATCAATTACCTATTACTACTACATAAGCAAATGACGTTTCTACACGCGCAAATGTGTGCGTGGAATCTAGTAGGGCTGAGTGCGCGGTTATCAATCGAAATGACGCGAGGAGTGCAGCGATTGCCTTCTTTTTATCCGCATAGCGCTGTCTCTGTTATCGGCCGGCGCTCGCGTCTACTCGTTCGAGCGATCGCGCGCGCACTTGTTTACGTGTCAGTGATGTCTACAACGAAGTGCGGCGTGGGATGAGGTATTTGAAATGAGTGCGGGGAGGTGAGTGGCCGTTCTGTACGTAGTACTATTATCTATTCTGTGGTTAGGCTCGAGCGCTTCGGTGGGGACGTATATAAGCTGTTCATGAATTCAGGTCACTAGCAAAATAAGGCAGCAGCGGAATAAAAATAAGTTTTTTTTTATCCAAAGCAATTTAATTCGATTAACACCCCAGATGCGTTGGGATGATGACATCAAAAGGACAGCTGGGAAAAAGTGACTTCAGGTCCATCCCACACTTGGAATTCTCTACCTGCGCACGTGTTTCCTCCATCCTACAACATGGGTTCCTTCAAAAGAGGTGTAAAAAGGTATCTTTTAGGCCGGCAAGGGGTGGGCAGGTAGGATAGTGGATGTCGTCCCTCCTCTATCTGTCAAGTCATTTGGGCCTCTTTCACCGCTTAACATCAGGCGGGAGGAGGTCATTTGCCGAGCCCTCCATAAAAAAAAAGTCGCACAAGATCGCGACGAGTGGCGTAGTTTGAAGGAGGCCTAACACCTGAAGGGTAGAAACAGGCTAAGGAGAGAGAGAGAGAACACCCGAGGGAGACTCTGTACCAGGATCGTCTCTATCTCGAATTAACTTATCGTCTGCCTTTAACTAATCTATTTCTGCCGCCAAGCAGCGATGCTTGTATTACTGTGTTCCAGCATGGTAATAGTATACTATTACCGTGGTGCCAGTTACAGGCAGGAAAATTACTGAGTACTGTGACCTGACATCTTATGTCACAAGTTGGCAACGTACATTGTCGTCCTTTCAAGTATTAGATTTGCAAGTCTTGGGCGAACTACATCCTTACTAATATGATAAACGCGAAAATTTGTGAGTATGGATGGACGTATGGATGTTTGTTACTCTTTCAAGCAAAAGAAACGCAAAAAATGGTTGACATTTTTTTTATGGAGGGCCCGGCAAATGACCTCCTCTCACCTGATGTTAAGCGGTAAAGAGGCCCAAATGAGTTGACAGATAGGAGAGGGACGACATCCACTATCCTACCTGCCCGCCCCTTGCCGACCTAAAAGATGCTTTTTCACACCCCTTTTGAAGGAACCCATGTTGTAGGATGGAGGAAACACGTGTGCAGGTAGAGAATTCCAAGTGTGGGATGAACGACAGAAGAAGGAATCTTGGAATTTCTTGGTACGGTTTATTTGATGTTAGCATGAAAAAATGGTGACGCTTAAATCTGTGAAAACCGGGAAAGTTAATATGCTCATCGATCGGCCGTATGGAAACATCTATCTTTCGTCTGTGATAACCATTATTTGTTGTTGATATTGTCGGTGTGAAATAAATGAATAATTGACGAGAGAAATTAATAATATTGATTAACTAAGTATTTATCATGTTTTCCGCGTGCATTTAACTTAAAAAGTTAGCTATAGTAAAATTTCAAAAGTTAGCTATTTTGTTTTCAGCTCGAAAGCGGAGCTCAGGATGAACAATACATAATTATTTTAGAGCTATAAATGAGCGATAATTCGCCGACCAATTTGTTAATTGGATAATAAGTAGTAATCTACTCAGCCCGAATAAAGGGCAGTTACAGAGGCCGTAGGGCTCAGCTGCTTGGCTTTTCAGCTAAACGAACTAAGACAAAATTACTGAATTACGAGGAAGAATTCTGTGGAGTTAATTAATTCAATAAAAACATATTATATACAAACTAAGAAACTGGAATACTGTATCACTGACCCGTGAATACAACAACTCCTAAGTCGAAGGTCTCTCTCTCTTCGCGTCGTGCTCCTCATTACTGAGGGTCGTGAATCCCCCGCGGAAACAATTTGCACTGGACTATAGCGCCATTTGTTCCTGTCCTTAGCGGCATGCAGTGCATCGTGGAGTTTTGTGTCCAGTGATGAGCGGATCTGTTCAGATCATCTCATTTTGCTGCGACCTCTAGACCGTCTGCCGTCTACTTTCCCAGTAACCAAAAGTTGTTCTAATCTAAGTCGTACGACCTACTAACCACCGCTGCAGGGAAAGTTACTAATAATTTAAAAAAAGGAAAAAGAAACCTAGACCTATTCGTTTGTGTACTTCATTACCCCTTTTTATCTTGTACTCAATTTGTATACCTGATTTTTACCTGATCAAACGAGCCTGAACCATCCTGCCCTTGGTTTATATAAATATATCTTACAGATCCTGATTAATGGTGATGTAAGTCAATTTATCTTGCTAACTTTTAAGAAAAAATATGTGAAAACTAGACATATGTAAAAGAATAAAGTTAAATCTTGTAATAATCTAAGGGACAATTTTTGTTTTCTTCCCCACCATTTATTTTGTCATATTTATACAATTTAGCGAGAAAATACACTAAACTTATTATCCCAGAAAAATAACTAGTTCCCGCGTGAAAGTATATTTACAGTTTTTTCTTTCAACTTTTAAGGCGACTATAGATGACTGTAGCCATTTATCATCGGGAAGGCCGCTTGTTTACCAACTTTTTTGTAAAGGAAAAACACTTCTAAACGATCGCTATTTCTGTCATCATCACAGCTCATATACGTCCCCACCGAGGGGTTCGAGCCTACCCTATGTTGTGGAGTCGCAGTGTGGACCTTACCTAGCGCGCCCAAGAGGGCAGGGAGAACACCGGGGGGTTTTAGTGGGTAGGCCTGGCACTCTGCCGGGAGAGCCCCACACACGCTCGCCGTCTAGCCAACGGCGGGTACGGTGCGGTTACGCATTTCCCCCCGAGAAAAAAAAAAAAAGGGTGATTAGGCCTTAGTCAACCACACTGGTCCAGAGCGGATTGGTCGACTTCACATACACCATTGAATTTCTTCGCAGATGTATGCAGGTTGCCTCACGCCTTTCAGTCCAGAATGTCGAAAACCCAAAATGTCAAGCGGTTTCAAAATGTCAAGTTCCCAGAATGTTAAGTTCCCTAAATGTCCAGTTCCCGAAATTTCAAATTCCCGAAATGTCAAGTTCCTAAAATGTCAGTCCTACGAGCGATGTGTCCTGCCCACTGCCAGTTAAGGTTTGCTATTCTTTGGGCTATGTCGGTAACTCTAGTTCTTTTACGGATCTCATTATTTATGATGTGATCCCATAGAGAAACCCATATCTTGCTAACTTTTAAGAAAAGATATGTGAAAACTAGACATAAGTATGTAAAAGAATAAAGTTGTATCTTGTAATAATCTATCATTTAAATTTGTTTTCTTCCCCACCATTTAATTTTGTAATATTTATACAATTTAGCGAGAAAATACACTACACTTATTATACCAGAAAAATAACTAGTTCTCGCTTGAAAGTATATTTACAGTTTTTCTTTCAACTTTCAAGGCGACTATAGATGACTGTAGGCACTTACCATCGGGAAGGCCGCTTGTTTGCCAACTGTTTTGTAAAGGAAAAACACTTCTAAACGATCGCTATTTCTGTAACTGACGTAAATACCTGGAGCCATTTTTTACGAGGTGAAATACTTTTGTGCATTGTACCTGTCAATGGCTAGTGGACGACGTGTTCGGGACTCGTCCCGCAGTGTGGACCTCCTCGATGTCCAACTTGTCCATAGTCGATGTGAGACGGGGACTGGGTAAAATACTAGCCCGTTCTTGTACAGGTCATATACGGCTCATATACAGCTCATATCGCCCTCAGCCAAGGGGCTCAAGCCTACCCTAAGCTAGGATGTTTATAGTATCTTAGTCAGTTAGTCAATTACGCTGGCCCAGTGCGGATTGATCGCCTTCACTTACACATTTGAATTTCTTCGCAGATGTATACAGGTTGTCTCACGATGTTTTCATTCGCCATAGGAGCGTCGGACAAATGAACATATAATATTATTATGGATCTCGAAAAACAGAAAGCACATTGGCAAATGGCAAGATGGAACCCCGGACCTATGGAAGGCCAGTCCATAGCGCCACCGACGCTCGCTTTGCTTGATTTACATCTTGAATTATACAATTTTCACAACTTGAATTTGCATGTAATTGTATAGAATACGTGGTAACACATTCTAGCAATTTTCCATCGAACATTTTGTTGTTGCGCTGCGCTACTGCTCACCTTACTGAAATTTGTTCACTTCGTCTAAAAAGTATACTATAGATGTGTGACCGGCTCACCGCGTCACAGCCGGGCGCGGATGGGGCCCGGCCCAGTAGCGACACGGTGAAGCGTGAACCATCCTTTATCAGTTATCAATAATTTTACTAGGTGAGTTGAAATCTTTATAACTAGCTCCGTTGTCTAGTCGTTGATTTGTTTGTTTGTCCTCAGTAATGATTTGATAGTTCAGGATTCGTTTTCCCATGGGATATTCTTATTGATTTGGTTAATGGTAGAGCTTCTGAGCTTGCCTGGCTAGCTAGCATCGTCTTAACTAAGTTTGTTGGTATAACTACATTGTTGTGTTCCGACAATTAGAGGTAAGATGCCTCAGTTGTTAAGGAGTCCAAGTGAAGCTCGTCTTACTCTCACTCACTCACTTATAGTCACTTAGGTGAGGTGAAGGCCAGCAAAAAACTCTGCATATTGTATTATCTCTATTATCTCACTCATTAAATCAAATTGCGAGTTATATCTTCTCCTGGTATAAAATGATAACTGGGTCGCAGTATGATCACGTCCTTAAATCCTAAATACAGAAAGTAGTTTTTTTATGCTAATGTTAGTAAAATAGCAAGTAACTTTAGCATTATCATTTTATCCAAGAGACGCCCACTGTTATAGACCTTCCCCAAGCAAAGGCCTACCCTAAGCTTCTTGTATACAACAATATCATTCTTTTTGGAGTGATTCACTAGCTAGTGAAAGAATCTACCGTACACATGAAGCTAGAGTAACTAACACTAATCTTAGCTTGAAATATAAGGCTAATGTATTCCGGGCATCATAATAGGAAGGGCGAGGGATACTTTAAATAGCAAAAGCTATCAAAAATAATGTAAAACAGAATAAAGTAGGGTTAAAACCCGTCACTGTGTCACCGAGTATTATCCGCCCTGTCTGATGCGCCCTCCCAGCTTCGCCGAATACACCATAATTGGATTTATCTCTCACAAGGAAGCTCAGATAAGTTCTTCGCATGCCATGATACTAAGCTAATGCACTTTAGCAAAATAGAATTTATATTCATGATAAAACAAACAGTGTTTTTCTACCGAGACCTTCCGTGATCCTTACAAGTTTTTTTTAGGTCAAATGCTGTCTCAGATTCTAAACAAATGCAGATATTTCTTGTCCTTTCTTCAGTGTGTTAATTTGAGGCTTTTTTGTAATTAAGTTATTGTATAAAAAAATACTACTGAGTTTCTTGCGTATTCTTTTCGTGAAAGACTCTCCCAATTTCCGAAAAGGTGTAGAGTCAACTTTTTTCCCTCTTTCTTAGGCTTCTTGATTATAGCCACCGCCTCCGATGTTTAGTGGTTAAGACCACCCGGTATTGATCTGGAAGTCCGGGGTTCGATTCCTTATGGGGGCAGCAATTTTTCCGCTTGGTTTGGTTGGTATTGTAGAGTTTCTGAGCCCGTTAACACTCTCTTACCTAACTTTGTCGCCAATCGCCATAATAACAATGTTAATAGCATTGTTGTGTTCCGACAATTAGAGGTAAGATAGCCAGTTCCTCAGCTGCTGAGGAGTCCACGTGAAGCTAGCTTCCATCTTCGGACTTACATCACATATCATCAGATGAGATGAAGGCTAGGAGCGTTTCCCTGTTGTGTTAAAAAAACTAGTCTCTCTCAAGGCGAGTAGGAATATATATCCCGCTGGCAAGATAGTTTGTTGTAGGGCTTTGTTCCCGACTTCCGCGGGAAGAAGGCGACATGTTTATTCTTGTTATAGTATTTGTATTTTGGATAGGTATGTTACCGTGATAATAAGACTTTTTTTATCTTTATTTATATAGGGTTTTTTATCTCAAAGATATGACAATCCCATCGTATCTTATTCTGATCAATTAACACAACAAGTTAATTGTTGTCAGTAATATTTTTGTGATTTGGCATTACAACGAAGACATCCCGAACGTCAGCCTGTATGAAATTAGTGTGGCTCTCAAACAGCTCAAGAACAACAAGGCGCCGGGTGATGACGGAGTCACAGCAGAGCTTCTAAAAGCAGGTGGACTACCAGTCCCGAAAGCGCTGCAGAGGCTATTTAATTCCTTTATACTCGAAGGTAAAACGCTCAAAGCCAGACACAGGGACTTTTCATTGGTGGTGGCGGTAGCACTTTTTTTCAAAAAGGGTGACATGACATGGCCCAGTTGAATAATAACCGACCCACCACGCTCCTGAGTCATGTTTACAAGCAGTTCTCGAGAGTTCACATACATGGGGCAGTACAGAAGACGGAGAAGTGTAACTGGCCACTATACTAGGTGTTTGTAGACTATGAGAGAGCCCTCAATTCTGTCGAGACCTGAACTTTACTTTCGCCAGAGGTACCAATTAGACTATCGGTACATCCAAGTGTTACAGTCACTGTATGAAAACGCTACCATGTCTGTCCGCCTTCAGGCCCAAAACTCGAAATCAATACGACTTCAGCGAAGTGTGAGACAGAGCCACGTTATGTCGCCGAAACTATTCACAGCTACGTTGCATGTGTTTAAGTTTCATCATTGCATTGCCAATAATTGCTTTTATTATTTAAATAAGCTCATGGTTTCTTCAACTACTCAAAAAATTAATGAAATCAATAAAGAAAAAAGTTCGCCACGGGGCTCTCTCTCTCAATTTTTAATTCATCAACTGGTGGACTATTCAAGCTTGCATTTAGTCTATTACGTAACAGTTGGCTAAAGTAGTAGACAATAATGTATAGTTGTCACGTGGAACTGGTTGTGTATGGAAACAAATCGTCGGGAATAACGCGACACAAAACTTTTAATGAGACGCGCAAACGAACAGTGTACAATTAGTCCCCGAAGCGGCGCTCGGAGGCTATATCTGAAGCGCTCGAGTTAAATAAATAAAAAATAAATAGGTAAATCATTTATCACAGTAGGTTGAGTTACATATTTTTACAAAATTTAGGATTAAAAAAGTGTGTAAATTAAAATGCTTAAAATATGTGCATTTAAATATTTTATTTGTCTAGATCTTTTTATTACTTTCTTTAGCTGATCTCAAATTTTGGTGGGAGATCCAAAAATAAACCTGTAATACAACCCCCCCCCCCATCAAAAAGTCAGCAAATTGGTACTAACTACGCAGGCCAATGGTGCAACCGCCCGCCAATCGCATGCGACAAAGGAATATCACTCATTCACCAACATGGAGTGGCGAAACGCGTCTTATCTAAGTAAATGCATGTAATTTAAAGTTTTGCTATAAATCCACTTATTAACAAATTAGTAATGGATTTCCGATAAAATAGCGCCTGACACCATTAATGATATTTTGTAGTTCCAATTACAAAGGTTTCAATGAGCATTTGTATATTTACGCAATTGACCAAGCGTTTTGTAAGATTACAAACAACCTCTGTCTCTTATAAAACATAACTCTTTGTTAGATAAACTGCATTTATCAAAAGGTTTTGATCCTCTGAGTTTTGTCAGTCAGATCAGAGGCACATGTTGTTATTTTTTTCAAAGTTCGTCACAATATTTGCACAATGTGAAAAAACATCAATTTTAAAATGCTCGCGATTTTTAATAGCGAAGCGCGAGCAACTCGAGTGCGAGCGCTTCAACAATAAGCCCCGTCTCATTAAGCTGCATTTGTACCAATTCCCATGCAGCTTAGCGGCGCCGTGTGACGATACCGGATTTATTCGGCGTATGTTGCCTAGTTTCAATTTAACTTTTTCCACTGAGCACTTGCTCCTGCTCGTTTGTTTAAATAGGTGCAACTTTAGTTGCTATTAATAGAGTTTTTGAAGGACACACGTAAGGCCATTCAGATTTTAGTGATCGCGGATTAAAACTTTCGTTTGTAACATAGGACCAAGCTATGGACGGATACTCACTTAGAAGTGTAGGGCGTAATGTATCTGATACTTGATACAGTATCAGATACATTACGTGCTACACTTCTTAATGAGTACCCGTCTTTAGGCTATACGAATTGATTGTAGCAAATTTACTATCAGACTTTTGTTTATAATAATGTAGGACAAAGTAACTTTACGAATTATCAAAGTTCATGTCAATGCTGTTTTTTAATCTAATAGTACCTATCTAATGGTTTCTAAATTAGAAAATAGAGTCTCCCTACTATGACGCTTGTAAAAATACCTAAAACGATTTGGAAAACATAAAAATATTTTTGAAATGTTTAAAATAAAGAGAGGGGGGTCCTTTTTTTACTGATAAGTCACTCTCCACAGACTTGTGATCCGAGCTTTTTCCATACTTTTTGGTCTATTCCAATAGGTTACTTCACGTAATATATGTCCCCATCCCTGGTAGAAGTATCCCATCACATCAATTTAATTCAAGCAATACAACACTATAAAACTATCAATATCCATACAGACAGTTGATTTTCTTACATTTTTAGCACCAACTTCCACTTCACACACCCACCCACCTCTTTCACTTTCCACGTACTTTCACCCAGCGTAACCAAATTTCCTTACTTGTAAGTGCATCTAAGACAAACAAATAAAAACCTTCACGCGGCAGCAAGAATACGGGCAAAGGAGATTGGCTTCAAGTTTGTATGGATTAGGAATGGCAGAATCTTTATGAGAAAATCGGAGGACACTGACTATATTCTTGTTAAAAATATAGATATGCTCAAAAAAATTAAATAAGATTAGTTATATTTATTGTTGTTAAGTTCAAATGTGCTTTTTTATTATATTTAATCATCAAAATTCGATTCATTAAAATGTTATTACCAGAACACACGAGGTCTCAGGACAAAAACACACAATTTTTATCAACAAATTGTTTGTAATGATTACGACCTCATTGCGCTCACAGAGACATGGCTAAATGATTCTGTTTGTAATAGTGAATTGTTCGATCAACGTTATATAGTATATAGGAGAGATAGATGTGATTCAGGATTATCTTGTAAAAAGGATGGCGGCGGAGTTTTGATTGCAGTATCAAAGCACCTGAATTCTAAGCGTATGATGAGTTGGGAAACTAAAGTAGAAGATCTTTGGATCTCTATTGAACTTCCTATTTCACATACGAAACGTCAAGTTGCATTTTGTGTAGTCTATTTGCCGCCACCGGTACAACGATCAGTGATGGAAACCTTCTTGGAGAGCTGTAATGTAGTTTTTGAACAGTCTTGTTGTCATTGCATCATGGGAGACTTCAATATGAGAAATATTGAATGGAGCCTGCTAGGTGATTATTCTAGTGGGTATTCAATTCCAACAACGTACCAGCCATTGATAGACCTGTTGCATACAAATAATTTAAAACAACATAATAATATCCTCAACAAGCAAGGTCGTATTCTTGATTTGGTTATGTCTAATTTACCAATTTGCGATGTAAGTCCTTCTCAAAACGAACTAAGTATAGTTGATAAGTTTCACCCTCCTCTTGACATTAATATTTCGATTATTAGTGAACCAAAATTGTCATTTAACAATGACACGTTCAAACAAAACTTTTTCAAAGCAGACTACAAAAATATACTCAAGGAACTTAAAGATTGTGATTGGAATGAATTATTTCATAATAAAAAGGATGTAAATGAAATGCTTCGAATATTTTATGATGTAATCCGCAGTATTATTCAAAAGTTCGTACCTCAGAAGAAAATTAGAAAAAAAAATTATCCACCATGGTTTAATACAAATTTAATTAAAATTTTAAACGAAAAGAACAAGATAAGATGTCGTTTCAAACAATATGGAAATCCAAGAGATAAGTTAGAGTTTAAGTTATTAGGATCGCGCTGTAAGCATTTAGCTAAAAACTGCTATAATCAATATATTTCTCGTTTGGATAGTGAAATATCGAAAAATTCAAAACATTTTTGGTCCTATGTTAAAGCAAAACGTGGAGGTACGAGCTCTTTTCCGGCCTCAATGACAGATGAATCACTAACAACTTCTGATGGCGAACAGATATGTGAGATGTTCTCCTCTTATTTTGCATCTGTGTACACCAGAACTAGTAACTCACAAGAATATACCCCTACAGACTATTTGCAACATATGACGAACTACTGTCAAAATCTATTACTGCCTGTTATTGAGTCTGAGTCCCTTGAGAAAAAAATCAAAAGCCTAGACGTTAATAAAGGGTCTGGGCCAGATGGGGTACCACCTATATTTATCGTCAGGTGCGCTGAGCATTTAGTAACACCTCTTTTACTTATTTACAATACCTCGCTTCGTACAGGAGTATTCCCTGCGGAGTGGAAGATATCTAAGATTGTACCTATTCATAAATCCCAAAGTAAGAATTTAATAAAAAATTATAGACCTGTATCTATTTTATCGACCTTTGCAAAATTATTTGAAGCTCTAATCTGTCCCCATATCAAAAATCACTTTAAGCAAATTATAAGTAATGACCAGCATGGATTTACTCTTGGTAGATCTACAAGCACTAATCTAGTGAGCATTGCTGAAAGACTGTTCGATGAGCTAGATGCTCACAAGCAAGTGGACGTAGTGTACACGGACTTCAGCAAGGCATTTGATCGGCTGTCTCACGATATACTAATGCAAAAGTTGTCTGCATATGGTTTTTCAAGCGATCTGTTGAAATGGATAAAGTCGTACTTGCAAGAAAGATCTTTTTTCGTAGTCGTAAACGGCTTTCAGTCTAAACCACAATGTGTAACCTCTGGTGTACCACAAGGGTCACACTTGGCTCCGATCTTTTTTAACATCTTTTGTAATGACATACCAAGCATAATTAAATATTCTAAACCATATTTATATGCTGATGACTTAAAAATGTGTAAATCTAATAACAATATACAGGATTCACTGCTGTTGCAAAAGGATATCAATAATCTAATTGAGTGGTGCCAACTAAATAGCATGAGCCTGAACCCAGAGAAATGTTATATAGTACAGTATGGGAGGAAAAATAATTACATTAATTATCAATATCGAATTGGTGAATCAATTATCACAAAATTAGATCAAATCCGTGACTTAGGGGTAATTTTTGATAAAAAGTTAACTTTTGTACCACATATTGAATATATTATGAAGAGTGCCTCTAAAATGTTGGGTTTTGTACAGAGAAACTCTAAAGGATTCCGCAGCAAAACCAAAATACTTTTGTATGATGCCCTAGTCCGAAATACTTTGGAGTATGGTGTAGTGGTGTGGAGGCCACATTACGCTACTCATACTATTAGACTGGAACGTATTCAAAAAAGGTTTCTGCGTCATCTAGTGTTCTCAAGCGGCATATCAAGAAAGCAACTACCATCTTACAGCAAACAGTTACACCATTTTAAAATGTGTACACTGGATAAACGCAGAAATCTTATCGACCTTATTTTTGCTTCAAAAATATTTAATTATATAATTGACTGCCCACAACTTTTGAGCAAATTTAAATTACGAGTTCCAGCAAGGCTTCCGCGTTATAAGATCAGCCCTCTACACGCACCCTTAAGGAATACTAAGTTTGGACGCAATTCTCCTATCTCAAGGCTTTGCAAATTGGTAAATGAACATTGTAATATCTTAGACATTTTTGCTGACTCACCTGGCAGGCTTCGTGCGATTATGTTAAGGGATATGTAAATACAAATGAAATTAATAATTTCACTATTTTCCTTTTTTCTTAAACTTTTTTTTTTTTTTGCATATTATTAATAATATTATTGTACATTTTAAATGTATTATAATGTATAAATAAGATGTCTAGCATGTAGAATTTACCTATAATTGTTTGTTACACTTAGATATAAACGTATTTATAAATGTTTACATTACCTATGATGTAACAGTGTATACAAATGTTGGTAAATCATAAATAAATAAATAAATAAATAAATAAGACTCTTTACCATTACAACCTTGAGTGGGTGGCAGTGGGTGGGTAACGCATAGGTACACACATTAATGATTGATGTTTTTTGCTATTTGAAACTAAATTAAACAAAACATTATATAGACTAGCATCACTCATCCGCTCTTCAGGACTACATAAAAATTGGGTCGAATTCGCCAGATCTAGGAGTAGGTATGCCAGTCAACTAATAAAGCATTCAAGCCTTTGTACAGCAAAGTTCCAGGCTTAGCGAAAACTTTGCAGCCAAACTAAATTAGGGTTTAACGCCCAGCGCTGGCTTTACTGGCCGGTGCTCTTGGCTGCAACTTATTTAATATCTGGGTCTTAATTCCCGGGTTTAATCCTGGGACTTTGGATTCGGACTGTGTGCCGCCGCGCCGCACTGTACCGCGGACGCGCGATGACGACAGTATGTTCTCTTGATTATTTTATAAGTTCGATGTGAAAAAAGTGTTAAAAGCTACGATTTTCAAACAATTGTTTAGTTGTATCTATTTTGACATTTCAAATAGTACTTATGTACCAAAGGTATTAAACATATAGATACGAGTATCTAAATGTTTTAAGAATAAAGGCCTATATTTTTTTGAATTTCATCAACAATTATACAACTACCTTGTACATAGTAAATGCCCTGGATTATGACATAGAATCTCTCTTTATCTCGCTGCCAATCATATTCTGAAAGTTGTTAGCGTATAACCATTTAATAAAATTGTGCAACATTTGAAATTGCGAGTAGTTTGATCAGAACATAGAAAACAATCCATTTTACCAATATAAAAAAATTAAAAACATGGGTCAGATTTGCGGAGAAATAGTACGTTTATTGCGCCGCTTTGAAAATTTTTTGTGATTCTATTTGTAAAAAATGCAAGAAAGCCCACATAATAATTTACGAAAATTTAGTTTCATTATTAATATGCGAAATTGAGTTTGTTTGTTTGTTACGCTTTCACACCTAAACCACTGAACTAATTTTAATAGTATTTGGTATAGGGATAGCTTAAGCCGTTGGAAATATCAAAATTAAGAGTTCCCTGGGGATGCAGACAAAGTAGCGAGCAGCAGCTAGCTATTTTTATAATTCTTTAGGTGTTTTATGTTTTTCGATGTTTCATTAACACTGTCTAATCGTGGTCGGTGTATTAAAGTGAAAGCTATCATACCTATAAAGCTTATACAACAAAAATACTGTTAACGCTTAAGCTTAGCTTTGGTGTCAGCTTTGGGTAGGGCAGTGAAAGAATCTAGAAAAAGAAATCAAAATTCTTGCTAAGTATGATGAAAGGCCTAAAACTGTGTTTTTACAACCTTAAGGTAAAAAAGAGCCTAAAAAGAGATGTACAAAACATCTGTATTTTCATAACATCGAAATCCTCTCGCACCACATTGTAATATCTGGCGCGAAATACATTATTTGCTCGTCTAATGTCCCCGATAGACACGTCCTGCTGCGCCCGGAAATGACTGCGAAATATCAGACTTGTGACGTCACTTCCTTTGACCGAACGCCTTCCAATGAATATTTTATGCGCGAGGGGTGCGTGCGAACTGCGATGCTTATTTTGATCGGCTCTTAACGGAATATGATATTATTCCGTAATTCAATCTAGCACGCTTTTAATGCCAGTATTATCCCCTACTGCGACTGGCCTTCGGGGCTCGCGATCCATATAAATATGGGTTTTTTATGACATTGTACAACTTTGAATAAACGCATATTGTGTAATTATGTGTTAACGCATATAATATGTATTATATTAAACTTTGCCAAGCAAATAATTAACTTTAACAATTTTATTTTTATTTTAAAGAAAAAAAAATTTACAAGTTTCCAATACACGCTCTCATTTGACGTGCATATTAAGTCTGAATATAAGAGCTGTAAAATCTTGTAATAATGCTCTTAGTAGAAATTAACATTGGCTTTTCAGAGCATACTTGTACACTCTCTTTCAAACGAAGCTTGTTGACCAACAAATTCGTAGTCGAAAGCTTGAAAGTTTCACAGTAATATTATAACCTACATACTGTCATGATTATAATAAACTATAGATAAAAATTGTGCCTAAGTCATAGCCTAAGCCTAAGAGCCAAACTTTTTTATTCTATTGAATAAGCAAGCTAGCGATTTCTTATGGTTTTTTACCTTGTAATGATTGTTTTCTATTTATTCTGTGATTTAAAACTACACATTATATTGTCTGTGATTAAGATTAAGAAAATCGAAAACATTTATTATTCATTTGTCAATTCAAATGCGTTACCTATCAATTCTCTTCCATTTTGTTTAGCGGAAATGGGTCAAAGCTATAAGTTTACCCCGATTGACACACTTTAAGGGCCTTCAGTTAACCTTGGTAGACAGGGGGTGGTCCTGTAGTGCTGGTGTCAGTGCCTATGCCTGACCCCGGGGGTTACTTGACAACGTAACTGATCGACTTACGTTGAGCCAGGACATTCGACGCTGGTCCATCTCATAGAGTGACCAGTTGCGTTATTAATAATAACGATATTTGACTAATCTGTTGTGTCTTCAAATTTATCAAAGGAGGTTTTTCGTAACCCTCTAGTTAAATTAGGGGACATTTTTATTTGTTTATTATTGACCACATTATAACTAGAATGTCATATTAGGCATGTCACATTTTACAAAGTTCCATAATTAATAAGCATATAAAATTATGTTTACATCAATAAACAAAGTCAGTAGTATCTCGCATGTTCAAAATTACCATAGGTTACTTACATTTTCACTAACAACAATAAAAAAAAATATTTTTATTTTTTATTTATTTATTTACAAACAAAATCCACAGATCTTAGTGTATAATAATTACTTAAGTATATTAGGCCTTAAATCTAATAACGGATTTACTTTTTATAAAATAACTATTAATACAGAGGGCAGAGCGTACAGATTACTGCTCTTAATAATAATTAAAATATATCACTGTCATTATCCGATTAAACCTAAAATACTCCCTAACTGAATGATTTTTTTTGACGGCATTGATAATTCTAAGAGATCTCTTTTGACATATCATAACACGATTAATATGAGATGCATTACCCCATGCAGTAATTGCGTATATTAGATTTGAATGACAGAAGGCATAGTAGTGTTTTTTTACTAACTAGACTTTTTTACTTCATGACTAAGCGTATAATCTATATTGTAACCAAGAAATGTGTTTGTAGAAGTTCCTTTAAAGTGTTTTTTTTTAATCAGTATTCAGCAAAATTCCATTACTGTCAAACCACGTTTGTAGACAATTTAGTACTAATAGTATTTTTTCATTCATACCATTTTCTGTCCTATCTTTAACTCCTACGTGTGTATCATCTGCAAACAATGTGAGTTCGCTTCCTACCGGTAAACGTTTCTCGAGATCGTTAACGTAAATAAGGAACAATAGCGGCCCCAAAATAGATCCCTGTGGAACGCCAATGCCGCAATCCTGTTCATTGGAGTAAATATTATTTATAATAGTGTATTGTTTACTATTTGCTAAGTAACTTCTAATTATTTCAAACTCTTTCTCTCTAAATCCATAATATTTTAGCTTAATTAACAAGATATCGTGTCATAAACAATCAAACGCTTTAGATAAATCGCAAAAGATGCTTGAGCAATTCTGCGATTCATCCATTGAGTTTAAAATGAAGTTAAGTACTTTGACAATCGCCATTTCTGTGGAGCGCCCCTTACGAAATCCAAATTGTACCTCTGTTAAAAGCTCATTTAAGTCTAAGAATTTAATGATTCTGTCCTTTATAGCAACCTCTAAAATTTTTGAAAGTACTGGTAATATACTCACTGGCCTGTAGTTACTTAGTTCTTTAGTATCCCCTTTCTTATGAAGAGGTACAATTTTAGCGATTTTCAAAGATTCAGGGAAAACACCATGTGCAATACATTCATTAAAAACTATCAAAATAATACTTATTAAATTGGCATTATCTAAAATTAATTGCTTCATAATTTTGCAATTCATATCGTTAATATCTTTAGCTTCTGAGTTTTTTAGACCTTTTACAATTTTTTTAATTTCGTTATAGGTCAATTTTGAAAAGTTTACACTTCTACAAGGCTTTTTTACTTTACAAAGAAATTGCTCGCATTCATTCCTACAGATTTTTAAACCCCTGGTAAGCTTTTCCGCAATAGAATTAAAGTATACATTAAAGGCATTTGCTATTTCTTTGTCATCCTTTACCAAATTGCCCTTTACATCAGTGATGGCTTCAAAATCAACCTTATGTCTGGTTTTTCTATTAATAATTTTCCAGGATTCTTTTATTTTATTTTTAGTCGTTTCTATTCTGTTGACAAATGTTAATCTTTTCGCCGTTACCAACACTTTCCTAAATACTCTTTTATACATTATCAAATGCTTTTTACTCTCATTTGTTGGTTTACAATCATGTAGTAACTGTAAATTACATAATTTTCGTCTGGAAACTTCTATGCCTTTAGTTAATAAGACAGGTTTTCTTTTATAAACAATAATTTTTTTATTTATTGGAAACGCGATATTAAAACAATGTTTAAGATAGTCCATTAGGATATTCATTTTAACATTAGCCATTGCTGTAGTATTAATAAGGTCTCGGATATTTTTGTAATCTTTTGAGAATAGATAATGAAAGTAGCCAATATTACTTTTTGAAAATTGTCTTTGCATGCTGTATTCTTTCCCATTATTACAATTACTTTTTTGTGATTTTTTATGAGAACAAAGACTTAACATGTGCTTTGTGACCCGACCAAAATAATTATTTCATAAGAAGAGTTGCCAGCTCTTCAATGGGGTAACACGATTTGCTTGTTAACGTGGTCCTACAACATCAAATTCTAAATATAGACATTTCACTAGAAAATAAATCAATTCTGTTAAAAAACCAAGCGGAGTTCGAGGCTTCGCTCCCCTAAACGCTAACGAATAGCTCCTTAAATTTGAATAATGCCTGGTTATTCGCTGGTGGGGGAGTGCATTAATCCACAAATAGCCGGCGGCCGAATAAAATTAATTTTATGGACATTTAACCGAGGCTCAAAGCGCCCTGCGCTAGAATGCACACGATCCAAATTTACAATTTACAGCGTAGAATTTTTCCTCCTCCGCGACATAGCGCGACCTCGCAGATTGTTTATTCTGTGATTTTATCAGATAAAAAGATTACAGATTTGTTATCTGATTGGATTATATTGAAAAGAAGGGTGAAATGATTTTTTTAAATAGGTGATTTTCACCCAGCATCTAACGCCTTAAATGTAAATAACTTTGTAGTTAACTCCGCAGACTTTATCCGTCTTATTACAAAACATGGTCTATATTTAGTCCTGGTTTAAACCAGGACTAAGATGACGCTGTCTCTATCTGTGTGTATGCTTAAATCAAGACTAACTTTAGACCAGGTTTAGTCCAGACTTAGTCCAGACAGGCTTGTAATAAGACTGAATAACTAACTTTAAGGTGTTTTTTTAATGCGTTCCACCCACATAATATTCGACATCGTCACATATTCGATTATTACATATCAATTATCATGTCAATCTGGTGGCCACATATGTTCTATATCAGAATGATATAACTGTCGGAGATCTGAGGGGTAAGGCAGGGCAAAGACGAAGAAGGCACCGCGCGGGGAAATCACCAATGAGCAGCGGCGAGCGACCACTGTCAACAGAATATACACTTGCGAAAAGCCACTCAGCAAGAACGCAACGTCTATTCATTTCCGCTTGAGAAGCTTGGTGGCGCATTGGCGCACGCCCTCAGCGAACGATCACTTAGGTTAAGCAACGTTGCCTGTGGTCAGTCCTGTGATGGGTGACCAAAATACGAATCATCTCCGTGTTTCGGAAGGTACTTTAAACAGTGGATCCTGCGCCTGATCTCGCCCCGGTATTGTCGATGGTCGGCTAATCGTCCCATCGGACTATGCGAGTGAAGGAACAGTGAGTGCACTTGCGTCTGCGCAGACACTTGTGCTCAATAATATCTTCCGCGCAGATGGCTAGTCAGTGTTGAGTTGGGCCGCCGTTACCAAATATCGGTTAGGCCTTAGATATAGTATTCATTTCCGCAATTCTAGCATCACGTGTCTCGACTATCTTTATTGTTTTATTAAATGTATAAATTTGTAATCTACTGGAAACAGACAATTAATTTAATAGTACACCCTTGCGCCTTACCAATGCAAGCACAGAAAATCGCTACCGATCATTATCGGACACGATGTCAAGGCGATTGGTGTAATTTTCATAAAAACTTATTTTAGCTTCGCTTTTTGGGTTCAATCATGCATTTTCTTTTTCAGTAAAAAACTGATGAATACTTAAGGCTGTTTAAGATTTTTCATACTTACTTTTATCCTTTTTTATTTAAATATTCCAAATAACGCTCAAGTACAGTTTCTTACAAATTCCCCCATGCGCTCTCTCACATTCAACTTGTTAGTGTGGGACAATCGATCCAAGGTCGGTGGTAAATCAGTCATTATTATAAGCGTATGGCAATAAACTGACAAACATTAAACATACTATGAAATTAAACAATCCAATAAGCGTCACTCAATCCTTTATCCAATACCGATATTATCTCGTTCGTAATTAATTCAATTATACCTACGTGAAACGCAAATTATTAAAATAACCACAAAACCACATACGATAGAATCGCGTCAAATCCCGGCTCTGATGTCGACATTAAATCAAATATGAAAATGATTTACCTCGCTCACTAATTATAAAGTGTCACTGAGCCGCAATTGAACTGTCAGTTAAAACTATGAATTCATGAAAAACATTTGCGGGCATATTTCACGCTAAGTGGATTAAGGTGCGATTCCACTAGAGGTGCGAACCACAGAACACAGAAAAAGGTGGGAACCATCAAAATCAAAACATTCTTTATTCAAATAAAACTTGATAGAAAGCTCTTTTGACTACTCCAAATTTTTCGAGATTATGGCACTTAGTACGATTACGACTTAAGTAAGATTTATGAGACTTAAGTGCGAAACTACGTGAACTTCCACTAGAGCTTGTAGTGTCTTTTCTTGCTAATCTGTCAAAAATAGAATCATCATCATCATCATCATCATCACAGCTCATAAAAAGAATAAAATTTAAAATTTGGTATAGATACCCAAATTACTTTATAAATACATTAATAAAATTATCAACTTTATTCTATTAATATTATTGATATATAGTATACTATTAATATTATTAATAGTATTAACTAAATATAATCTTATGTAAAATTTAAGCTATTATACGTAAGTATGTATAACCAAGGATGATATAAAGAAAGGATTGTCAATGTCTAACATTTCTAAAATTAGTTATAACCACGAGCAATAGATGGAGCGAGCTGTATCAAATCCAAAATTTGTCGATATTTCTAAAAGCAACAAAGCACACACGCTCCTAGGGTGCACAGCAGTGATTACATAGATTTATGTAGTTATACAAGAGCACGATAGATGGCGCTATAAATACATTTTTGACAGTTTCTGCCAGACATTCCCTCTCATTCGAGAACAAGGTAATTGATAACGTTCGAGAAGCAAAGTGGAGTAGGGTAGAGGTACCCCTTTTCGGCCAGTTAGCAGGACTCTGCAGTTTAGGCACGATTCTTATTATCAAAAAGTGCATCTACGTTTTTAATTAGAGCTAGAATGGTTACATAATCTAACTCGCTTTCAAATTAGATGAAAAAAATAATGCAATAACTTAAGAATAATTTAATAATTAAAAATATATCAAACAAGGGCGATTTCACCGGTTGTCGGCCATTTTAACGTGTTTTCGGCCATTCATCTTCTAGTTTTTGGCCACTAAAATAATAATTGGAATTTCAGTCTTATTGAATTATGTTTAAGGTCTAATTTAAGGTCCAATACAAGTTTTTAATCAAACGAAACTTATTAATGTTACATTTTTGTTTTAAAGCCACGTCATTATAAAATCAACGTCTACTAACGTAACCATAAACATTATTTTTGAATATTTACTTATTTAAAGAAACATACGTTTTATGAAATTAATAATCATCAACTCTGAATACGGAAGTAAGTTTCAAAATATCTTCCTTAGCAAGTTCTTCACCTTGGAAATGGGTCACATTCTTCGTCATCATCATCATCATTTCAGCCAAGAAACGCCCACTGTTGGACATAAGCCTCCCCTAGGAATCTCCAAACTGATCGGTCCTGCGACTCCCACATCCAGCGGCGTCCCTCGCCCTTCACCAGATCGTCGGTCCACCTCGTGGGGGGCCTACCAACGCTGCGTCTCCCGGTACGCGGCCGCTACTCGAGGACCTTTCCGCCCCAACGGCCGTCAGTCCTGCGAGCTACGTGTCCTGCCCACTGCCACTTAAGGTTTACAATTATTTGGGCTATGTCGGTGACATCAGTTCTTCTACGGATCTCTTAATTTCTGATGCGATCGCTTAGAGAAATCCCGAGCATAGCCCACTCCATTGCCCTTTGAGTGACATTAGGCCTTCTGATGAGACCCATTGTAAAACATTCTTCGTATCTCTTTTTATTTTATTTTTTTGCTTTCCTGTTCTGCTTCTTCGTGTTTTATTTTCATAGTAATTCCGCCAAGCTTCAGATGGCACTGGGATAAGAAACCTTGGGAGTTCTCTGTTTTTTTTATGTATGGATTATTATATTTTCGAAAAGGGTTGAAGCTGAGAATTTTTACAGTTTCAAGAACCTCTTCTTCTAAGCCTACACAAATATTTGACTTACTTTCTCTAGATTCGTTAGGTTCAAATTGATCCGGCATTTCACCGAAGACATCCCGGACGTCAGTCTGTACGAGATTACTGTGGCTCTCAAACAGCTCAAGAAAGACAAAGCGCCGAGTGGTGATGGAGTTATGGCTGAGCTTTTAAAAGCGGGTGGACTACCAGTCCGGAAAGTGCTGCAGAGGCTATTAAACTCCGTCATACTCGAAGGCAAAACGCCTAAAGCATGACACAGGGCCGTGGTGGCACTTTTCTTCGAAAAGGGCGATAGGGCCCAGTTGGAGAACTACAGACCCATCACGCTTCTAAGTCATGTCTACAAGCTGTTCTCTAGGGTCATCACGAATCGTCTCCCGCGCAGGTTTGACGACTTCCAGCCTCGCGAAAAAGCCGGATTCCGTAAAGGCTATAGTACCTTACCATAGGCTACATTTATACGCTGCGGCAGGTTATACAGTACACCGAGGAGTATAATCTGCCATAGTGGCAGCGTTGCTTTTGTAGACTATGAGAAAGCCTTTAATTCTGTCGAGACCCGGGATGTGCTTAGGTCACTCCGGAAGTACATCCAACTGTTGCAGTCATTGTACGAAAACGTCACTATGTCAGTCTGCCTTTAGGAGGAAAACTCGAAACCAAAACGACTTCAACGAGGTGTGAGAGAAGGTAACGTTATATCACCGAAACTGTTCACAGCTGCGTTGGAGGATGTATTTACACTTTTGGACTGGAGAAGACTCGGCATCAACATAAATGTCGAGTACATGACTCACCTCCGTTTTGCCGATGATATCGTAGTCATGGCTGAGACCGTGGAAGATCATAAAATGAGCATGGACAAGACCAAAATCACGTCGAATTCCCATGTAGTATCCACTGCTGTGAAAGTTGGAGGCTCTACACTGTAAGTTGTTGACAAATGTGTTAATTAACCTGGGGTAAATAATTCAGCTCAGTAAGTCCAACTTCCAGAATGAGATAAATCGATAAATCCAACTAGGCAGCAACGCAACGCAGCATATTCACGGCCAATCTGCCGCAGTGTCTTAAGACGAAAGTCTTCAATACTTGCGTATTGCCAGTGATCGGTAGAAGAACTAGAGTCAACGACATAGCCCAAAGAATTTGTAAACTTTAAGTGGCAGTGGGCAGGACTGACGGCCGTTGGGGCGGAGAAGTTGTGGCGGACGCATACCGCGTACCGCTCAGAGTTGGTATGCCCCCCTACAAGGTGGACCGACGATCTGGTAAAGGTCGCGGAAAGCCGCTGGATACGGGAGGCGCAGGACCGATCGGTTTGGAAATCTCTGGGGGAGGCTAATGTCCAACAGTGGGCGTCTCTTGGCTGAACTGATAATGATGATAACAATAATTATTTCTGGTTGTCGGCCGTCTCATTATCTATGGCCGAATACCGGTTTTAATTTTACTAGTAATCGGCCGTCTTTTATTCTCTATGGCCGCATTCTGGTAAAAATTTTACTAGTAGTCGGCCGTGTTTCGTTACCTATGGCCGAAAACCGGTAAAACTTGTATTAGTTTTCGGCCGCTTATAAATAGATACTTTGAAAGATCATATCTTTGAAAATTGAAAACATAATGGCGGCCGGAAACTAGTTTATAATTCGTATAAACGTAGGTCTACTGAATTAAAATGAATTCAATTTCGGCAAGTTGAAAGATTCCGGAATTTTCACTAATAAATAAGGCCATTAATAATCGTATTTTCGGCCACCATGCCGAAAACCAGACAGAATGCATTTCTAGATACCTATTTCTCGGCCATTAAATATATTAAAAACTATTATTAAATTAGTAATTATTATTATGATTAAAGCTCCAATGATTTTATCCGTGCACAGTGTCCTCCTTTTCACACCGTACCAAGAAATTCCAAGATTCCTTCTTCTGTCGTTCATCCCACACTTGGAATTCTCTACCTGCGCACGTGTTTCCTCCATCCTACAACATGGGTTCCTTCAAAAGAGGTGTGAAAAAGCATCTTTTAGGCCGGCAAGGGGCGGGCAGGTAGGATAGTGGATGTCGTCCCTACTCTATCTGTCAACTCATTTGGGCCTCTTTCACCGCTTAACATCAGGCGGGAGGAGGTCATTTGCCGGGCCTTTCATAAAAAAAAAAATATATATTTACTTAACTTCACCTGGTTCGTAAATTTATATTCAGTACTAATTTTTCGTCTATAACTTTTTAGTTTGTACTTAATACTCAACTCTGATAGTTTACCTTTAAACTTCGTTATACAAGTTGATTTTTTAGTTATGACAAAAATTTGGTGTGCTTGTTCAGACAAGCAAACTGAAACACTTTCACTATGGGACCAACTTAAAAATCGCAAAAAAAAACAGCTGTTTCATACAAATGTTCAACATTCACTGAACCTAAATGTATGAAACATCAGATTTTTTTTGCGATTTCGAAGTTGGTCCCATAGTGAAAGTTGTTCAGTTTGCTTGTCTGAACAAGCACACATTTTTGTCATAACTAAAAAATAACCTTGTATACATATACTACTGTTGTAATTTTTTTCACGTGTCCATATAAACGGTTATTTTTTTATCACCCTGGAAAATTTAAGGGACGCTTCACGACATGGTATTAGAATGATTTAAATTACCTATGAATAAAAAAATAACTCCCATACTTAATTTTATATTATTTCCCAAAAAAATTCAAAAAATGCTGCACTAGTTAAGAGCAGCATTTTAGAGATTTATCTAATTTTTTTTTCAATTTTTTTAAATTTTTATTTCATTTTTTTTATTTTTTATATAATAATGGATGTGTCCTGAAGCGTCCCTAAAATTTTCCAGGGTGATAAAAAAATAACCGTGTATAACCGTTTAGCAGTTAGAGGGGAGGGGACACTTACCTCTAAGAAAAATTTGAACTTTAAAACCAAATATTTCAGAAACGAATCCCTAAATCGAAAAATGGTATTCTGAACCGTACATTGTTTTTTAAAGACCTATTCAGCAATACCCCACACGATGGGTTAGTCGAGAAAAAAATGTTACTCCCACTATACTATGTATGGTAGCCACCCCAAAAAAAATTTTTTTTTTCAATATTTTTTGCTACCACTTTTTTGGCATGATTAATATACATTACCCATACAAAATTACAGCTTTCTAGTACTAATAGTTTCTGAGTAAAAGCGCGGACAGACAGACAGACATGACGAATCTATAAGGGTTCCTTGTTTACTACGGAACCCTAAAAAGGAGGAGGTTTCTCAATTCGACCGTATATATGCTTTTGTTATGTTTGTTCGCGGATAACTTCGTCGTTTATGAACCGATTTTGATGATTCTTTTTGTATTCGATAGAGGATACTCCAAGGGTGGTCCCATGGTTAGGATCTGATGATTGAATTTAGTATAATTTATAATTTCCTGTACACTTGCATTTAATATTAATATAATAAGTATCTTTTAATTATGTATTTTATTTATAGTAGGTAGATACAATCTTTACAAATACAAACATTCACACTTATAACACTGTATCATTCATCCCATCGCTTTACTTTTGTATATTTTGCATTTTACATTTTCTCACTGTGCGTTCAGCTGCGTAAGTACACGCTTTTTCTTGTTAAGGTTTCAGCTGAAAACCAGCGCTGTGGCTCTGTAGGTCACAGCATATGCTGAGCTGCGTCCTATTTTCGCATCACACTACAGCGTAATAATAAATTATAATTATTATTTTCTACAAAATTATCTCTTTGTGTTTTACGCTTTTTATTGTATTCTTTACTTTTTTTTATTATTTTATTCCACCTTTATGTTATGTTGTAGTGTTTGTTAAAATAAATGTCTTGAGTCTGAGTCTGAGTCTGAATTCCATAAAGATCGAGGGAAACCCTTAAAGTTTTAGGTGTGTCCAACGTGTTTTGACCGATTTTCAAAATTCCTTTTGTATTCGATAGAGTAGGTATACTCCTGGGGTGGCCCCAAGATCACTAAAGTCGGGATCTGATGATGGGATCTCATGAATATTATTTTAGGGTTCTTTTCACTAAAAAGATTTCATTCACTAAAAAGTTAAAAATAAAAACCGACTTCACAAACACTGAAAAGTTTAATAAAATAATATAAGAATAGTTACAGACAACATCACATTTCTATATTGAAGTCGGTGACAAATTTTAAGACTTTCTGGATCATCGTTTGACACCGACTTCAATATAGAAGTGTGATGTTGTCTGTACCTATTTGTAGACTTTTCAGTGTTTTTGAAGTCGGTTTTTATTTTTTGTAAAATATTTTTCTATAGTGAAGAACGCAAATTTGTTTCAATTTTTGATGTGCCTCATTTAATAAAAAATATAAGAAATAATGTTTTAACTCATAATATCATTAACAACAAAAATGAAGTCTTTTAAAGATATCATCAACTTATCATTTGGACAAAAATAATAAAAGTAGGTCGCTTCTAAAAATAACCGATCGGCACATAAATCCGAACGCATTCCAAAAAAAGACTAGAAGCCTTGCAACTCAGCACCTAAAAGTTTAGGTACCTGCCGTGCATAGAATCAAGATAGAATTAAAATGTATCGGAGCATCGGGTATAACGAAGTTAATTTCTCCGCGTGTATTTTTTCTTTTTTTTACAGCTTAAAATACACTTTTTGTTACTTCTTTTAATATTTGTGTACATGAGATATCATTTACAATTCCTATAATATACACAGAAAGAATTTAAAAAAAAATATTATTGAATGTAACATTATCCATTAAATTAAGCGCCATCTAGGAAAAAAGTATTATAACAATCTAAGCACCGCACTGACCGCACCGTGCTTAATTGTATTCGCCATCTAGCGCGAAACCGTAGAAACCGTGTAATAGGATTAAACTTTTCGATAAAGATTAAAATTGTTCTGGCGGAATATTGTAGAATTATTTGTAATTTACTATTATTAAAACAACTTTTTATTAATTTTCAGGCATGATTCAGTATAAATTATCAACAAAATTTAAGTTAGCAACCTTATAGGTCAGCGCCATCTAGATATAAGGCGGGAATAGGACCTTTCTTATAGTTGTATGACATTGGCAGTCTATATTATTCTTCGTCTATGGTATAACATAAAAAGTTTTACATATAAAAGATCAGAATCGTTCAGGTTCGTTTGATCGATCTCGGTAACGTATGATAGAAATTCATCATCATCACCACAGCTTATATACGTCCCCACCGAGGGCACGAGCCTACCCTAACATATTAGGGCGATTAGGCCTTTAGTCAAACCACGCTGGCGCAGTGCGGATTGGTTGACTTCACATACACCTTTGAATTACTTCGCAGGTGTATGCAGGTTTCCTCACGATATTTTCCTTCATCGTAGGAGTGTCAGATAAATGTACGGTATGAAATTCGTCAGACGAAAAACACGTAAAATGTGTAATAAAATCACCCAAAAATTATCCAAAATGTCATTCTTTCTTCCTCCAAAATTAGTAACTTGGGATCACGGATCAGTGATACTTTATTCCAGTTTCAATGACTTTATTTATTTCATATCCAATTCCGCTGAATTCTTCCTTATGTTAGAATTGTTAGATGATTCTTTTAATTAATTGTTTAGATACAATTGCACTGAATCTAAACAGCTTATCTTTATCCTATAGTATGTTCAAGAAACGATAGTGTGTCCTCCAAGGGACATGTTTATACAAGTGTCTGGTAATTTATAGGACCAGCGGGCCTGTTACGGCTTGTCGGAGCGAGCTTAGGGCACTCCTGGGCCGGCTATAACAGCGTAACCAGGTGTCTACGCTAGTATAGTGGATATAACTTTAGGCGATTTCATGGAACTATAGAACTAAAAAGGATTTAAATGCTATAATGTAATGTTTTATTTTATCACGTTGGAAAATACTAGCTTTTGTAACTCTACAGATGACACTTATGACTTTTTTATACATAAGCATTTTACAGTTTCCACTATAAGAAAAAATTGTTGCGGATGCACAAAGCTGTTAATATGGTATGTTGCGATTCTTTGTGCTGAAAGGTCATATTTACGTGCGAGAATGTGTACTACACTGACCTTCAAAAGTAAGTACCACACTTTTAAAATTGCAATAACTTTTAAAGTAGGCAAAATATATTTTCAAAATAAAAAGTATTAAAAAGACTAATGTATAAAAAACTATAACTTCCGAGAAACCTGACGAAATGAGTTGAAAATGTTTTTTGTTTGAATCCTTTATCTTTTGTAGTTTAAGGAAAAATTTAATTTCAAAAGTGTAGTACTTACTTTTGAAGGTCAGTGTATATGTTATTAAAATAAAAATATACATTTGTTTTGTTAAAACAGTGATATTTATTCATTAAATACCAGGCGAAAGAATATCTTGGTATTAGCAAATAATAGACTGTGTAGAAACGAAAAAAGTTTACAAGTTGGGTATTCATAAAAATGGGTATGAATTGGTGCAATCTCATAAGTTTCATGTCGGTACTCAAAATGTTATAGAAAACTGGCAAGTGATAAAGTAAAGCGAATAACTTCGGAACCAAAACAAACGTTTAAGCTTTTTAGCTTTTTAATCCTAGCCACTCTAATACGCAAACCTAAACGCAACAAAATTTGTTTGTACCCACAAGAGTTGTTTCATGAATACGACGGGAGGGATTGTGCATGAGGGGGTCTTCATGGCGTGGCTCGTAATAGTCGTAACTTGCCTCCAGTTCCACATATACAGTCTTGGTGAACGGTCCACTCTACTTGACGCCCGATGGTAATAACTAATTTGATTTGATTTGATACTTATACTAGTTCCTAACGAGAGCAACAAGCACTCGTAATATTTCAGTAGGACTTAGTTTAGTTTTTAAGTTTTTTAAAAATAAATCGATTTCTAATACCTTAAAAAATATTTTTATTGAATTAACTAAAGCTCGTTAGTGAGGCGCTCGTTACGTCGAGGCCGTGCACCGGACAAAGAATTATACAAAAACAATGAGCAAAGAAATCCCTCAGGAGGAAATGGGACACTGCTTCCCACGGGCTCCGGCAGCCATTACGACGCACTCCGCGACGAAATGCAGTAATGTGGTGCGTCAAAGACAGAAGTGGCGAATGACGCCGCTCTCTTTGTCGGCGAAGCTGCGAAGCCTTTGCGCGCTCACTAGCACCTTATACACATTGCTTGTACAATAAGGCTCCAACAAAAGTAGGGTTATACTGATATGAAAACAAAAAAGCACTATGGTTTTAATATCCTTCCTAAATTTGTTTACTGGAGATTGAATTTTTACGTATTTTAAACCGACTTTAAAAACGGAGGAGGTTTTCAATTCAATGCGCATGTTTTTTGTGATTGTATTACGCGATTTCTCTGCGAATTGTGAACAAATTTTCAAAATCCTTTTTCGATAGATTATAAGTACACCTGCGATGGTCCGATAATAACCAAAGGCAGGATCTGACGATGGGATCCCAGAAAAATTGAGGGGGAACCCTTAAATATTTAAGATACGTCTAATGTGTGTCTTTTAACCGACTTCAAAAACGGAGAAGGTTCTCAATTCGATGATTTTTGTGTGTATGTTAAGCGATTATTGCGATTATAGCTATTGACGTCTCGTGGGTCACTTATTCAGGGCTTCTCATAATACCAGCGCTTCTGTGGCATACACCACAGAAGCAATAGCTGAGAGAAGGTCCTATTTGACCAGTACCTATAGACAAATGTAACTTGTTCTGAGTATTTTTTGTATTTCTTTTTCGTTTTTTTTCTTGTGGTTTTATTTATGGTCAAATAAAGTATTATTATTATTATTACTCAGCCTATTGTGGATAGATTTTCAATTTTTTTTTTGTAGTCGAAGAGTATTCTCTACTCTTACGATGGTTCCACAATTACCCAAGTCAGGATCTGATCATGGGATTCCAGGAAACTCGGGGGAACCCTTAAATTTTATAGTTTTTCCCAAGTTATTCAGGTATTTGCGTCATTAACCGAGCTGACGATGGAAGGATAACTTTCTAGAAGATCATCGTTGGGCACCGACTTCAAAATAGTAATATGATGTTGTCTGTACCTATTCTTATATTATTTTTACTAGGTAAGTATATTATTATTAATTGTATTATATTTTATTGCCGCCTATGTGTGTGGAGCGCTTTTAATGCAAATATAGTTCTTTACGTGAATTGTATTCTGATTCAATAGCAGTCATTCGACAATCGAAGTCGAACTGAATATGGTAGATCTTAAAAAATAGTGTTAGTTTTAGTTTTGATGTATGCACTATCGACGCTCGCTGTATTATAAAGAATCATTGTGAGACTGTACGAGTAATACTCTTATTCACACAAGATCTTACAACACATCCGTCATTACAACGGCTCGTCATGCCGACGGCAAAATGACATTGAATTTTATGTCGCACCCTCTGAATGTTTTCCTAAACGATCACAGCAAACGTACAGTTTGCCCAGCGCTCCGAAACAATAATGCGTAAGCTAGTGTGCCTCATAACTTTGGGTTGTAAAACCCAAATGCAACTTTGTAGGCGCGACCTTCGCAACCCGTGGCCCCTTACATCCCCTATCGCTTCAAGGGGGCTTGAAGTTGACGAAAGTCCAACTTATTATGGACAAGCCGATACGAACGCGCCCTGGTCAAATAGCGTAACAGAAAAGCGTTCATCGAGTTGATGGAGTCCGCGTTTTTATGAGCACAATATATTCTAGAAACCAATAGATTATACGAAAGCACATGATGTAGTAAGTCCAACTTTTCACAGTTGATTTAGTGAATATTTAAATGTACGCGTGTAGTTTGTACGACTTCGTTTTAACTACAGCCAAATCTTTACCGATCCCTGTGTAAAATTTGATATCGGAGAATAGGCTAGATGAATTAAAAAAATATTGCTTTAATAGAAGCTCATACATATAATAAACAGAAAGAAAAAATCAGTTTTCGAATAACTATAAAAACTACCAAGATATAAGGAATTAAAGATTTTTCTCCATCTCTTTCTAGCAAAACGGCAATTGACATGGAGTTTATATGGCCGTACTAAACAATGACGTCACGGTTCATGTCGGACCTCTCTGTCTAATCGCTTCCAAATCAACAGCTTAAAATGCTTGTATCTAATGTATTTCTAAGCCGATTTTAATTCTAATTTCACAGGACTGCATCTTTTTCCACGGTATTTTAACATTTTATGACGAGACGTGAAAATTAGAATTCAGTCATCATAACAATTGTCAAAATGTATGGGAATGGGACGGATGGTCTAGTTAAATTAAAAAAAAAGCTAGCATATACATATTGCCCTTTGAAAGTAGGAAAAATTCTTAGTTTTATTTTATTTATTGAGTCGGAAAACCGCTATGTAAGCAAACCCATGGAAATTTTCGAAAATCGGATTGATTGGAAAACTTACATTTAAAAAAAATTAAACAGTCGAACATAGAATCTCCTCCTTTTTTGAAGTCGGTTAAAAGGGTTAGGGGCGTTTGGTCATAGTTTCGTTTCGTCATTAAGAAAAACAGGTGGCGTTTCGTCATTGCTATTTAAAATTAATTTTTTAGGGGCGTTTGGTCATTCGCTTTAAGTACATTCCGCATTGCAGTTTTATTATCAAAAATGCATTAATTTAGTTACACACCATAGAAATATATTAAATGACTCGATTGACTCTCTATCGTTGTTATACAGGTCGCGATATGTTTGCGCATACGAAGGTAACTTAGACACAGCGCGGAAAGCAAAGTTCGTTATTGAACATTAGATAGATATATCTGTGATTGATTCTGTGATTTTGAATTATTAACTTTAAAGGGTGTTAAAAATTTTTGTATTTTGAATTTTAGCCCTGTATTAGATAGATCTAAGATCTGTGATTGATTCTGTGATTTTTAATTGTAAATATTAAGGAGTAGTGTTAAATATTGTTATATTATTAAATTTTGCTTATTTGAAGTATTGTTGTAAAAAATACATATGATTTTCAGACCTTGAACAGGCCTGAAAATCATATGTATTTTGTATTGGTTTCATTTATTTACATAGTTTGTTGACTGTGCAATATTTTAAGAGCAAATGTACAAATGACGAAAGACCACCAAATATTTTTAAATTAAATCATTAATGACGAAATGATACTACATCTATGAAAGTTAAAAAATATGACGAAACGAAACAATGACCAAACGCCCCTAACCCGGTAAATGGACGCCACAATGTGTTTATAAGCGTGAAACTCGGGAACAGGCGGACCGATTCGATTAATTCTTTTTCTCAAAATATTTGTTGGATTACGGAACTTATTTCCGTAATCCTACTTTAAATCCACAGATAGAAATAGGTACAAATTGCGACAGAACCAGGTACCTGCGGCTGCGGTCTCTACTGTCTCTGAGGCGTCATTTTGTAGCCACTCCAGCTTCAAACAAAAATTTCGCCGTGACAAAATTTTACGCAACGTAGTGAGCCGAACTTTTTGTCTGCGCTAACGCTAAGGCGTTTTTAAACGACTTGTGTTTGGTGCAAGCGATGAGTGCAGGGCGGTAAAGATCAACTAATAAAATAGGTGTCGATTAATCAAAGCTTTTTCGTAATTACTACGAAACTGTCACAATATTATGCAATTTCTGCATATATTCAAATATATTCCTGAGCTATAAATGGTTGCTTAAAACATTGGACCTTAAAGGAGGTCTTCAGTATTTGCCCAAATCATGTATCGAGGTACAAATTATATGAAATGAAAGATAATAATGTGTTGAAAATAACCCAAGGGCTAAAATCTTTTCAAACTCAATAGATTTTGCAAAAAATAAAATAAAAATGATAAGTGAATGCGAAACTTCGTGAAACGAAACGTGATTAGTTATGGACGTCAAGGTTTGACATTGATAATCAGTCATTGTTATGGTCGCTTGATAATATTTTCACTTAGAATCTTCTTCTTAGTATAGGTATTTAAAGAAGTTGAAGTTCTTCTAATTAAAAATCTGGAGTTTGTTATGTGTGTTTGTACCAAAATCTATTGCGATCGCCTACAAACAAATCACCAGTAATTGTGAATTTGATATGTCAATACAATACATATCCTAATGACTTTTCACTTTTTTCTTCTTTTTTTATTGGGTGTTGTTTGCCAAAATAAACACCATACCACATACTATCTGACACTTATTAACAAGATTTATAACGCTTTGGAATATGGACTTGTTACGAGTTTTATTGTAATATTTGTTTATTATTAAAAAGTAAAAATCCTATTTTTATTATTTTAATAGTTGGAAAACCTTTACTAAACGGGTTTGGAGAATACACTACGCTAATACGCTTTATTTAATATTGATGCTATGTTGCCAGTAATCAAAATGTTTAAGATATAATTTCAGGTGGTACAAATGGTTTAAAGAAATTATTTTTATTATTTTATGAATTTCAGATTTTTTTTACATAGAAAAATATAATAAAACCCGAGGTACATGTTTTGGGCCTAGTTATATGGAAGAAAAAATGGATCCTTTATGTAAAAATCCAGATCAGACTTTAAAATCATAATGCTCTATGTATGTATTACTTCCTGAATGTTATATAATGAACATATCATTTAGAAAAAAAACAAAAGCAAGAAAATAAAAACAAAACCTAAAAAAATCGACGCAATAAAGTTCAGATATTACACACTCACGCACCTTCCAGCAACAAATTATGTTAAATTACATTAGTTAACTTGTCTCAGACGTTGTCTTGGTATTGACCAATTTCGTACTGAATTGGTCCAATTCAGTACGAAAGTGGTGTTAGATTATCCTCTACAGACGACGCTCTCCTCTTATAACTTGACCCACGCAGCATCCGTCGTCCAGGTGAGAGTTGGCCAGTTGTTTGACACTTTGTTGAATTTATTCCGGGAGGCGGCAGTGGAGGTCCAAATTGCCCGAGAACCGCCCGCCCTAACCTTCGCTTAATTGCTGGGACACGCTTCGAGCAATGTATTAATTATGTCATGCGGAAATTAGACACATCTGCATTATGAATTTAGTATGTTCAAAGAATGCGCGTTATATATTTTATTTATATTAAATCTGTAAATCCATGGTTGCAACCATCATTTCATACATCTTACTTTCCTGTATTTTTCTATACCGGATGGCACATTTAGATCGGTCAGTATGGACAAGTCTGTAACTATAAGACATACAAATATCTGTTCTTAGGAACCTTGTCATCGATTTTATAGACAAGAAAAACTGCATACATAGATTTAAAAAAAAACTAGGAAGTACTCAGTTCGGGAATCGAACCCGGTCGTATTGAAAAATAAAATTTACATTGTTTCTATTTGGATATCGATTGTGTAGATCATAAGCAGTAAATGTTACTATGAAACATGTTCAGTACTCGGCCGTGATGATGTTAAGCAGAAACTCTTTTCTCAAACATACAAGCTACCACCACGGGGAGTACTTACGACCGCGCTTCGCGGCTGTGTTAGGAGGTACTTGAGAGTTGCCTAACAACTTGTTAATTAAGACCTACGTACTCACAGTCCTGCTTCTTCTTCCCTCCTGGCACCGTGGCGTACAAAACAAGGGCCCCTGATCGTCTCCAGGCGAGCCACTGACGATCCACGAGTTGGACGTGGCTAGACTGCTCTCTGGAGTAGTTACAACTCATGCACACACTTGCGAAACTCAACTAAACAAGGGGTCCTAGATACACAATAAATAATTACAGATACCGGGTCGCTTATCAGCGACTAAAACCACGGTCAATACCACGAGTGCTGAATGATGACCCCGATTGGTCGCCCAAGTCATGTCGCAATCCAGCGCCGCCTCGCGACTCGAGCGTAATCTATACTAATATTATCAAGAGGAAAGATTTGATTGTTTGTTTGTTTGTATTGAATAGCCTCCGAAACTACTGAACCGATTTGAAAAATTCTTCACATTGAGAATCCTACATTATCCCTGATGAATATAGGCTGTAAAATTATTTTTCCTACGGGAAAATATAAAATTCCCACGGGAAAACAAAAATAACGCTGGCGAAGCTGCGAGCGGAAAGCTAGTAACTAACTAAACATGATACTCGTATCTAAAATGAATAAAATGCATTATATTTCATATCCTTTCATTTAATTAAATTAGATGTTCGAAATGTCGACTATTATTTCAATGTAATATTCAATTCGATTAGCTAACAATGCATTTACTATTGCGTTTTGTATCTTTAGGATGTGAATTTGCATTAAAATTTTATATATCTAAAATCATTTTAGATACCATGTTTTATAGTAACATTTACTGCTTATGACCTACACAATCGATATCCCAATAGAAATAATATAAGTTTTATTTCTCAATACGACCGTGTTCGATTCCCGAACTGAGTACAAGTTTTTTTTATTATTTATGTATGCAGTTTTTCTTGTCCCTAAAATCGATGACATGTTTCCTAAGAACAGATCATTGTATGTCTTATATTTACAGACTTGCCCATACTGACCGATCTAAATGTGCCACTCTGTATACTAGAACACTTTTAATGGTTCGTTATCTCGGGAACGCGTGGAAGTATCGAGTTGCGATTAAAACCATATACTTACGCAGGTCCTTTGAACTGTAAAAAAAGATAAAAATATATTAATAATAAGGTATGTTTACGCTCGAGGAAGAGCGAGTGGCAACACTGCATTATAGTCTGTGCAGTGAGAGCCTGTGGCGGCCGGCCGCATGTGACATGTCAGTCGAGTCGAATGGAATGACATTGAAATAGGTTAGGTTACCGGGCGGCGCGTTTTCGTTTCGAGAAATATATAATTGTGTTTAGCGCGGCGCACCAAATAATGTGCGAAAGTCCGCTTGAGAAAGTGTAAATGTGCCGGTTTTAGTGTCGGTGAAGTGAGTGATGGTGGCCTAATAGGCCTATGTAGTTATCCGTGGTCTCCATCGGTGGATTGACAGCAGCCCTTCAGGAGCCGCGACTTCCTTCGAGCTAGCTCAGGAAGTCCACCGGCTACATACGGATACCAAATGGAATAGGGGTAAGCCACAGTGTTTTCTAGAAGCTGGTATTCGGTTTCAAATCATTATTCGGCGAAACGCCGACGTGGTGGAGTCTACTTTGGGCACCACCAAGGTACCCTTGAACTGTGAAAAAATCAAACTTCTAAATTAACGTAAAAAAACGGCCACTTGTGCCGCGAAATACGTATATTTCGACACTCTTAAGGGAATCTCATTAATTGGGTACTTCCTGTTGACCTTTTTTTCACCCAGTATAAAAGATTTTAAATCTACCACAGACGGAGTGGGGTTCGCCTACAGTTATGTGAACTTCCTGTTGACCTGAAATTTAGCAAGAAGCAAGCACTTGTCAAAATTATGTTAAGGAAAAAATTCTGAAAACTGGAAATATATACGAGTAGGTACATAGTTAAGAAGTTACCTATTGAAGTTTGTACTGAACCCTCGCTGCGCTAGTCCAACTCGTGCTGGGCGGGATTATACATACGACAAGGAAGCTTTATCTCACCAGCAGCCGGAGCACGGGCTGCCGAGACTGGACTTGAGTCACACATTATCTCACAATTTCAGTGACACAATCTCTATGTCGAACATCGGTGGCGTTGTGGCCTCGGCACTGGACTGTACCCCGAGTAGAACAGGGAGGCCCGCGATCGAACCTGCCATGTACCAATGTGTTTTCCGTTTCACGAATTTCATATGTACATTTATCTGAAGCTCCTACGGTAAGGAAAACATCGTGAGGAAACCTGCACACACCGGCGAAGTAATTCAAAGGTGTATGTGAAGTCAACCAATCCGCACTGGGCCAACGTGGTTTCACTAAGGCCTAATCGCCCTAACATTACTAGTTAGGGTAGGCTCGTGCCCCTCGGTGGGGACGTATATGAGCTGTGATGATGATGATGAAGATCTATGTCTTAAATTGATCTCATCATTTCTGATGTGATCGTGTAGAGAAGCCCCGAGCTTAGCCCTGTCATTGCCCTTTGAATGGCTTTGAACCTTCTTATAAGACCCATTGCAAGTGGCCATGTCTCAGTTCCGTACATCATCACTGGCAATATGCACGAATTGAAGACTGTTGAAGAATATGGGGTGTAGCTTTTTTTTGTGGGAAGGGGGAAAATGCATTTACGCATTCCTCGTGGTCGAGCCAAACCACGAGGATATGTGGGACTCCCCAGACCATTCTCGGCCCGGGCCTACCCACTACAAACCCCCCAGCAGCTCCTCCGTCCGTCAGAAGACAAGGGAAAGGGGACAACAGCCAGGCCTTATTCCCGCTGACCCCCTGTGACATGTCCGTAGCCGGTCTCTCCTCCTGGCTCTGCTACTTTGTGGAGCGGTTCTGTGCCGCTCTACACCCCGGGACTGGTTTTTTATTGTGGTTGTCTTCCACGCGGCCCGACGCTCAGTGCGCCGGGCCCCCGGCCCGCTCAGTGCGGGTAACGGGTTGCCCGACGGCAGATCCCACTGGATCCACCGCCGCGCGGGTGAGCCGAAGCTCGGGGAAACCCCCGGCAGGCGCGAAGCACTGTGCGAGAAGTCGCCTTCACTCTGCTACCTTCAAGGTAGCCGCCCAAATCAGGCTTCCGGCGGAAGCCACACCTCTTCTTAAAATAAGAAGAGGGGACTTCGACCTTCCCCGCATGAGGCGGGTGGCCACACGAAGTTAAACCTGGCCATCCCACACCTCCCTCTATGGAGGGTCCTCTCGTCAGACTATTAGCCAGCGGCAGAGAATCTGCCGGGTTGCCCAGGGTGCACCACAAGGAGGTTGTCTGACATCGCACCCCATACGGTGTGTAGCTTCCCGAACACTGCCTAGCCGAGTTGTAATAAAACTAAATCTAATTTCATTGCAACCGACTTAATTATAATGTAACAAAATTATTATTATATTTTTACTTTTTTTATGTGTAAATTCCTAATTATGAATTTTCGGAAATTTGTAATTCGGAATATCGTGTTCTAGGTCAATAACACTTTTTCTTCTTAGTAATGAAATTCGGAAAATTAATATTTCGCTTTTATTACTTTCGGCAAAATAAACATCGTGTTTTTGAATAGTCGGATTGCTTTTCTTAGGAATCGTAATATTCAGAGTTTTTAAAATAGTAATATTTTAATTCGCTAGCCTCTTGGAATTATAGTAAACTAGCTTTTGCCCGCGACCAACTCAAACTATCTCCATACCAAATTTCATCTAAATCGGTTCAGCGGTTATTGATTCCCCTACAAAATTCCACGCCCCTTTTCTCTCCCTTAAGCGGTGATTTCTGCGATAAAAGCTATTCTATGTCCTTTCCTGGGACTCAAACTATATCTATATCAAATTTCATCTAAATCGGTTTAGTAGTTTTGGCGTGAAAGCTAGACAGACTGACATACAGAGTTACTTTCGAATTTATAATATTAGTATAGTATGGATTATTCTGCCTCAAAAAAGGCCACTTCCTTCCGGTCTAAGGACATACGCGTAAATTGGTTGAAGTAGTGATTCATTGGGTTGGCTTCGACATAGAAGACAAAATTAAATAAACAATCTTCATTATATTAGTATAGTATAGGTACGTTGAGTAAGATACCAACGATGTTACTGAGGGGCTACTCTCTAACTCCTTAACCAAAGTTTTGATCTCAAAGACAGCTCTACAACGAAGCAAGAATTTGCATGCTTGGCTGACGTCGATGACAACATGCAGAATTGGATAGCGATTTTGACACACAAAACATTGATGGCGGACTTACAGAATAACTCTTCACTGCTCTCTACCATAGTACTAATGGTAAATAGAAAGTTTGGGAGAATCACTGTCCTGGGATCGTCGCGCTATACATTGGGCATGGGTTTGACTCGTGTAAAACTATTACTCAGCGTCTTTCGTAAGAACTAATTGAAATTTTAGACAATGGACCCTTCTAATTATGAATTAGTAAAGATATATTTATATTATGATAAATAAACATGAATAAAAAATATGAATGGAAACCTTTGTGCGTTTACATTTTGATAGTTTTAAAGGAGTTTACAAGGTTTAATCGGAGCCTGCGCTTCATCAAAACGGTGTTAGCATATAACATTATTTTGTTTCAGCGGGGAAACTTAACCCTCATCTCACCCGATGGTAACTGACAAAAACACCAGACAGAAGCGAGCTTCACCTGGACTCCCCATTAACTGAGGAGCTGACTATTTGAATATTTGACCTCTGATTGTCGGAACTCAACAATGTAAGCATAGGCGTATATATGGGGGGGGGGGGGGCAATCTTTAACCTTAAAATGAGAGATTGTTGGGAGAAAAGTTTAAAGAAGTTGGTATTACGACAGAAGCGTCGCAATATATTTTGAGAATCTAATATATTATCAGATATATTATCATCAGGCTCCGAAAAAACAATAATTCTTTTAGAGGCCCCAAGTCGTATACAAGAACTTAGCTTAAACAAAAAAGTTGCAATCAGAGATGTAGGTTATGAAAAAAACTGGAGTCACCGACATAGCTCGCAGGATAAGCAAACTGAAGTGGCAGTGGGCTGACCACATCTGTCGAAGAACCGATGGCCGTAGAAGCAGACGTGTCCTAGAGTGGAGACCGCGAATCGGAAAACGTAGTGTAGGACGTCCTGCAGCTAGGTGGACCAATGACCTGAGAAAGGTAGCAGGGATGGACTGGTTGCGGAAGACGGAGGACAGAGTGTTGTGGCGCAGGTTGGGAGAGGCCTATGTCCAGCAGTGGACTGCAATAGGCTGATTGATTGATTGATTATGAAAAATGCATATGTGACGAACTTACATGACGAACAAAAAATAATGGGTTTGAACTCCCAATTGTAATATTTAACAATGTAATGCGTTTTTTTTTAAAGAAACGTGCAGTGAGAGCAATGTATAAGCACGCACTTCTCTCTGAGACAGGATTGAAAAGATTGGTATTATTAAAGATTATTTGGATGATAAAACTATTTTTGACAAAAGATCAATTCTACACTTTCTTTTGATTGATCCAATTAAAAGTCAGCTTCAATTGACGACTCTGTAACAATACAGCGAGAAAAAATAGCCCTTGCTGGTTTTCTTGCTGGTTCTTTCCAGTACAAGGTCTCCCGCCGTAGACTTGTGAACCAATGGCGTAGCTTCTTTGATGTGCTTGCAAACGTGATTATGTAATAATCCAATTTGAATAAACGATATTGAATCTAAATTTAAATAGACTCTGGACCAACTTTAGTATTAAAAAGACACTAGTCTCGCCGAGTACGCAGCGGAATGCTTAGAAAATCTGAGAAAATATCGTAGCATGGAGCCGGCGCCAGTTGCAATCTGTCCGGTTTGCATGAAGGCGCATTTTTGTTGCGGGCGTAATAGTTGTTTGATAGCGGCGGCGGCGGGCAGGTGCGCGGCTCTGGCGCGACTCATGAGAGCGCGGCGATTGCGGAGCTCTGGCATGACCCATGCGAGCGCAGCGATTGTGCGTGACTTATGCGAGTGCGAGGATTGTTGCGATCTGCGCTTCAATACGATTGTGCGTGACTTATGCGAGTGCGAGGATTGTTGCGATCTGCACTTCAATACGACTTGACAATTTTCTTATAGAGCTCAGTTTACAAACAAGCAGGCAACATGGTACATTACTATAGTCGCCTATAGTATATATGGTTCTTGTGAGATTTGAAAATCTATGTACATTGCCAATTTGTGACGTAGGTTATGAAGTCTCAGTACCCAATATTTTCACTGTCGTCTTTACCCTTCAAACCAAAACAGCGTTGCTTGGTGGTAGAATTCAGTAGGGTAGACGGTATTATCAATTAAACATTTATTTCCATCGATGAAATAATTATGAATGGTTATAACAATGTCGAAATTACAATACCACAAAAATTTTCTAATTTATCTGTAACCAATACAACTACATTTTTTATCAAAATTATAATCAGTTATTTCGTTAACATTTAAGTAAGTAGTAAATCGGTGGCGCTGTGGACTCAGCACTTGCCTTCCAATCAGGAGGTCCGGGGTTTGAGATTGCCATGTACTACCAATGTTTTTTTTGTTTCAAAGGGAATTGTTCAGTTTGTATGGGTGCTTTGGCTTAACATGAACAGCAATCAAACTTATTAATTCATACATTCGTACATATGAATTCAAAATTTGAAAACACATTGGTACGTGGCGGGGTTCGAACCACTACCTCCCGATTGGAAGGCGACAGCCTTACGCACTACGCCATCGACGCTCAAGAGAGCAGTAATAAAACAATATTATGTAATGGTGGTCACCGGTAGTATTCAGTTGCAGTGCACGGCCAGATTAATATGCGTCCCGTCAGCAGCTAGTCTGGACTACTACTGTAGGACTTGAAACGCTTATGCGCTCAATAAAGGATGAAATATTCATTGTTATGAAGTTTTGAACGAATAACGAACATATAAAAATCTCGAATTCTCATGTATTACCAATTCGAGACAACGGTTAATGTTTGAAGTTAAAGTAACGAAAGACGTTGCGTACTCGACCGAAAACAGTCGGTGCAAGACGATTTTATGCGTGTGTATGTAGACTACTGCCAGGGCACATGCACCTCGTAAACATACTCTCGCCCCAGAAACAAAGATCAGGATGTCACCAGTAGCAGACAGATCCGCTTGAAAGCACTTCGCTGAGTTCAAGAAGAAATGAGAGTATTCGCAACTCTAGATAGATAGACACTTTAGACGCGTTATCATCTTTAACCATAACTATCTCTCCAATCTTGAGTTGCTCTCCCGTCTTGCACCATTTATGTCTATTATGAAGTTCTATAATGTATATTCTGTATAAAAACGTCTCTAGAAGTAAGCTTTCGGTTGCTATCTCATATACCGTGAAAGATACCCTTTTAAGTTATATCACAATCATATTTATATATTATTAATTTATTCGGTAAAACCTAAAAAGGTTTATGTAGCACTGTGTTATGTAAAAAAAAAGTGAAAGGGTTATCTTTAACGTTATATCAGAATCGTATCGCTGCATTTTCCTCTATCTGAGCTGCAAGTATCTTCATCAGATTGAGGCAATTTTAAATAGTAGGCCTTAACAACTTAATCGTCAGTTCCAAGGGACTTCATAGCTTTATTCCATCTCACTCTCACTGGACGAACTTTGACGCTACTCTCATGCTAGCACACATGCACATCGTAAACAGCTACAAACTCTTGGCAGTTTTCAGAAATTTAATCGAAAAAGAAATAAACAAAAATATGAAATACGTTTAAATAAAAATAAATTATCCCCTCGTTAAGTTCGTTCACTAATTGTCACAAGCAATAGTTTCCGCTGTCCGCTCACCGCTAGGGCCCAGGACAGCCAGTCCCAAGGCGGTTCAACTTAGTTAAGATTGCTTAGATTACTCTAGTCGCCGGACGCGGTGACACCCAGACACCCAGTCGCAACTTGTCCATGGAGGTATTAAACTTTATGGAGTGTTTTCTTTAGTATAGAGATTTTTTTAAACAGGTAATACTCATAGCTTCAACGGAATACCATTGAACGATGTGAGAAAAGACAAAAGAATCCACCATTAATCGTTATAAGCAAAATTAAGTACTAATACCTTAAGAAATCGACTCAGAATAAAATTATATTAAAATTATAGCTTATAAATAGATGTAACAGATAATTAACAAACTTTTAGTGCAGCTCTACATATATTATAAGGTAAGGTAAAATTATTGTTCCGTGCTACCAAATCTTTATATTTACGGTATCAAGAAATATGTAAAATTATTTCCTTCAAATCCATTTAACGCAGTCTCTAATAAGTAGATGTTTCCTTTCGATAGATTTTACTAAGAAGTTCTTTTTATTTACAAAAACTGGTTAGCAAGGTATTTTAGGATCGCACTCGAATATTTACTTATTACCGTGAGTTTGCACTAACGAAACATCTACATAAACACATGTTTTTTAAACATGTTTCTGTCAATGTTTATGAATGCGCTTCCATTGTCAACACCCCAACAAGTTGCAAAACATGTATTAAGATTTTAACAGCCTAAAGTGCGAACGTTGACAAATCCATAAAAACGTTACAGACAACAAGTTTTGAGGCAATCTGCAACAAATCTTAGGATTTGTTCCGACTCCAACACGATTTTCGGTAGTGCGAACGCAAAAGCATACACAACAAGTTATGAGATTTGTATCATACAACAAGTTGTAAAACATTACATGTTGTATGTTTCTCAGTGCAAACGCACGGTTAAATCGTTGGCGTGAACGTGAAAACAAAAATTAAAAATATATAACTTTATCTGACGTTGATAACATCTCAATGAACGATTATAACAATTTAATATAACATCTCTTTTATTTTATAGCATCATGGGTACACTCCCCAGCAAACTGTCTTGCGAAAACGTACTTTTAATTCCTACTATACACTATTTTATGTGACTTTAATTATATCGATAATTAAGGCATATTCAATGGTTATTTCATAGAAATACCCTAAGGTCCTATAGTTTCAGACGGAAGCCAAATGTGAAAATAAAATATAAGATGTATTATAAACGTACTTCAATATATGCTTTGCACGTATTATATATTTCCTTGCATCTATAAGGATGTCAACCTCTTTACGGTGAGGATGTCGATGTACAACAGCGTCACTTTTTAGTTGTATAAGCATGCGTATATATAAATCTGCCTGCCGAACAGAAAAATATTACGACGACATATGCCAAACTTGTAGGTATTGACCTACATATCTTAATAGCAATATCTATGTTTGCTACACACTCTTATTGGCGAAATATAAAATACAGACGCCATTACGGAATAATGTTACGAGCAAACTGGCCACATCAATGAAGAATTCATAGAATATTCGGCGAGAAGAGGGATTTCTCAAAGGCTTTGCGTTGTTACTTGTCGATAGCGTACCGATACCTTTTCCGATATACGCGCCGCGCAATCCAACTGTGTTTCTCGACTTGTTTTATATTAGGTTCAATAAACCATCAAGTAATACTTATTTTCTTCTATATATATAAGTCGTGTGTGTTAGTGTCCGATGTCCGGTCACAGCTTCGTAGCCTCTAGTCCGATGATCACACAGGTAGGTGCACTTCTTACATGCGTAGAATCATAATGTAAAGTGTTATTTTTGTAACGGTTTCCTCAGTGTACTTTCGAGTGCTTTGTTTGTTTATTTATTTAGAATAGAATAGAATGATTTTATTTGTCTTATAATTACATTTTGATACATTTAGTTATAATGCAATATAGATTTAATTAAACAAAACCAAATGGCCCATGGCTCAGTGGCTGCCGGAGATCCACAACCCCTGCTATTCCGCCATGGGCTCCTTATCTTATAATGGGGGGCCCCCAGGGGGCCCTGCACTTCGACCCTTAAGGATCCTTTGTACTTCCCCAATTTCTGCATTTATAGATTGCTATCACCATTTATGGACCAATTGAGTTCACTCATGAGTCTCACAATTGGTCCAGGGGGGATAGCCTTGAAGTCTTCGGGTTTGGGATATCCGATCCCGAAGAGACTCATTCTCCTACGAGAAAGGGAATCGCAGTGGCACAACATGTGTTCCATGCTTTCCTCTCCCTCATTGCTGGTCCTACAGGTCTCTGTGTTGCTCAGACCCATTTTCATCATGCCATCGGCTTACCGACATAAGTTATATTAATTAAAGACGACATCAATGCGACGAAAAAATATCTTAATGAATATTTTTAACAGAATATTTTTTTTTACATCATCATTACAAACCAACAACAGGGACTGCTCATCAAGTAACCATTTGCGATACTTTGTGCGGAAAGTAGGCAGTGATAAATTTACCGCAGGGAGACTCTGTACCAGGGTCGTGTGCTTGGGTACCTCCGTCTTACCTATTTCTGCCGCAAAGCAGCAGTGCTTGCATTGCTGTGTTCAGGTTTGAAGGGTAAGTAATTGGTATTATGACTGTTGCGTCGCAATATATTTACGAGAATATATTATATGTCCATAAAAATATACATTTGTTTTGTAAAAACAGTGATATTCATTCAGTAAATACTAGACAAAAGAATATGTTAGCATTACCTAATACTAGACTTAAAAAAATTAATAACTCTTTTAGAGGCTTTTGTGTACGTTTCTACAACAAACTCCCAACCAATATTAAAAAACTTAGCTTAAATAAATTTAAGACTACAGTCAGGAAAGTACTTATGAAAAAAGCATATTATAAAGTGTCTGACTATCTGACAGATAAAACTGCTTGGGATTGACAAAAAATGTATCAATTTGACGTTCATTAAGTACACTTTGTGATTGTTGGATGTATGTATTTGAGTAACTGTTCCAATCACTCCGACAGGCATTTCTATATATATTTTAATAAACCAAAGTTATGTTTGTGAAATAATATATTATTGTAATGTTGGCAATTTAAAAGAGGAGACAAAAAAAATAGACCTTCCGAGTTTCTTGCCTGTTCTTCTCGAGAAGGCTCTCCCAATTTCCGAACAATTTTTTAAATTAATTTATTGATTAAATAGAGTTTTGTAATTTGTTGACGTCAATAAGTGCCTGTAAAGGTCTATGTTGAATAAAGATTTTTGAGTTTGAGTTTGAGTTTGAAGACATGGCACTGAAATTACTGGGTACCGTGACCGTGGGTCTGATGTCACAAGTTGGTGTGGTTCTTGTGGGGGTTGCAGTTTTACTGCGAATCTCACAGCAGCCACATGTATGCAAGCACTACTGTGACTGTTACCACTTACCATCAGGCGGACAGTTTGCTTGTTTGCCAACTTAGTAGCAATAAAAAAAATCTAAAGCCGACCGTACAGGAGGCGGCAAGTTATTCCAAATTTATTAATTCTACATGTAGGTACAATGTACATTTTTTGAACATCAGTGGCGCTGTGGACTCGGCACATGCCTTCCAATCCGGTCCGGTGTTCGAGACCGCCATATACCAATATGTGTTTCGTTTTTCGAATTTCATATGTACATTTGTCTGATGCTCCTACGGTGAAGAAAAACATCGTGAGGCAAACTGCATACATCTGCGAAGAAATCAAAGGTGTATGTGAAGTCGACCAATCCGCACTGGGCCAGCGTGGTTTACTAATACCTAAACACCCTAACTTAGGGTAGGCTCGAGCCCAACCAAGCAACTGTTAAAATTGAAGATAAATTTATTTTTCATTACTCATACTCTGAAAGTAGGTCTAAAGTTGCCTGAGGAGCGGGTTGAAAGTAATACTTTTCAGCCCTAGGGAGAATCACTTTCAACTGACGGCTGCTGTCAAATTTAAAAAAGAAAGTAGTTCTTTTTTCACATTTTTATTCAACCATGATCCGACTTTCTTTACAGCCACTCAATTACAGCGCGGTGTATTTACTTTCTTTACAGCCACTCAATTACAGCGCGGTGTATTTAAATAACATAAGTAATGTTAAGTATTTAAATAATATATTTTTTTAAATGACTTTATTATAATTTATTTTTAACTATTTCTTTAAAAACATAGATTTGGGCAAAATATTTACCATTTTTTAAATTATGAAAATGAAAAATAATCGCTGAATAGCTGGCCGGCTACAGAAAAAAAAACAAAAAAAAATAAAACAGACTTCAAAAACACTGAAAACTTAAAAATAATCTTCTATATTGAAGTCGGCGCCAAACGATGATCTCCTAGAAAGTGTTAAAATTTGTCACCAACTTCTAAAGAAGAAGATTATTTTTAAGTTTTCAGTGTTTTTAAATTCTGTTTTATTTTTTTTTTTTTTTTTTTTCCTGTAGCCGGCCAGCTATTCAGCGATTATTTTTCATTTTCATAATTTAAAAAATGGTAAATATTTTGCCCAAATCTATGTTTTTAAAGAAATAGTTAAAAATAAATTATAATAAAGTCATTTAAATGTTTTTTTTAAGTGTTTTTGAAGTCGGTTCTATTTTTTGTAAAAAAAAATATTTTATATTATTAGTGAATGAAATCTTTTTAGGAATTTTCTGTGGGATCCCATCATCCGATCCTGACTTTGGTGACCATGGGACCACCCTTGCAGTATACTCTATCAAATACAAAAAGAATTTTGGAAATCGGTTTAAAAATGACGGAGTTATGAGGTAACAAACATAAAAAAAATACAACCGAATTGATAACCTCCTCCTTTTTTGAAGTCGGTTAATAAGCGGGAAAGCGGCATTGCGATTTTCATTTGTTTTTTCCATTTGTAGAATTTTGTTAATATTCCGTATAGCAGAGATTTGTTAATTACTCGTATATTTCTATACTTAACCTTGTGTTAATAATTAACACAATGAGTTCTGATTCAGATATGGATTTAACGTCTGATTTTATAAGAGAAAGCGGGCGAAAGCAGAAGTTGTTGATTTATGTAAAATAAAATTTACATTTTTTCTTTAGCCAATTCATTGTTTTATTTTTACTTGCCTTGTATTCGTAATGAAAAGCACAGTGTTTACCTCGGGTTAAAGACTTATTTAGTCCCTCGTTCACCCCTGGGGTAACAATGTACTATACTAGCTTGGTTTTTGAAGCTCAGCCTGCAAGTAGAATTGTTAATTTTGTCCGCACTGGAAAAACCAGTATAAACTGCAATGAGCCACTGAAGCTGCTCCAGTGCACAAATGGCCCATGAATGAACGTGCTAATGTATCGTCGCGCGACTGTGACAGCCGTCACGTCTTGGTGACGCCAAGTTGGACCAAGTTGCAGACTCACCTCGCTCTGTTCGGTATGACTTAGCTCCTGTTTCGCTCGTTACGTAAACAGCTTTGGTGTGTTCGTAGAGTCCTGCGAGCTCTCGGTTAATTCACTACTGCGTCAAACTTATTATTTATGAATGTACACAAAAATGAACAGGACCAAACTAACACATAAAGAAAGACGAGTACAGAGCTTCTTTCTAAAAACGTCTACATTATTTTATAGCTACGCTACGTATCCTCAGAAAAGTCGTCTGCGCGTGTACCTCATCACCCATCGACGAGTATTTCTGCCGCGAATTAGCGGTGCTTGCGTTGCTGTGTTCCGGTTGGAGGGGTAAGGCGGGCAGCAAAATTACTGAATACTGTGACTTGACATCTTATACTACAAGGTAGCAAAATCCTATGGGAAACTTGCAGGGTTTGCATAATAATATTTGCAAATTAAACAGAAATGCTGGCTTGCTAATATTCAAATCATACAGAAGAAGCATCGGTAGTGCTGTGGACTTGGCTCTGGTCTTCCAATCAGGAGGCCCGGGATTTGATCCTGCCATATACCAATGTAGAAGCAGACACGTTCAGTTTGGATGTTTTTAATGCACTCCTACAATATGGGTATCAAATGAAAGGTCTTGCTAAGAGTAACTCGAAAAATAATGTGACGTCACCAATAATCCAATATGGCGGACTTCTAAAGCTTGAAAATCAATTTTGAAGTAGACATCTTTAACCGATTGAGCTGATATTTTTTGTATACACATACAGTTTGGATGAAAATGTATGGTTAACTGTGTGACGTCATTCTAAATCCAAGATGGCGGCATACCCAAGATGGCGGACCAATTATTTTAATGCACTCATACAACATGGGTATCATATAAAGGTTTTGCTAAGAATAACTTGAAATAGGCTCAAAGCTCTTCGCTGCTGGTCAAGCATACATGGCCTTAAGTAGGGTAAAATCATTAGAAGGCCTTCTTATTGAAGAGCTAGACTGTTCCAAGTTAACCGGCAAACGACCTTGCAACAATGATGCGTTGAATGAGATGAGCAGACTGAGAAACGTGTCCAGTGATAACTAAAAAGTAAAAATTAAATTAAATATAAAAAACCTTTTTAAAAACAAGCTTTTATTTAAATGCGCTAAAAAGAAAAAATAAACTTTTACACTAAAACTTTTACTTATAACGTCATTTCACATTTGACACAATTTATATGACATAAAAGCTTGTCGTGAGGTTTTTTTTTTCATTTCCAAAAATATTTTAGACGGGGTCCGTGGAATTGTTTAAATTGTGAGTGTCCGTGACTGCTAAAAGTTTAAAAACTCTGGTGTAAAGAAACAGTGTAGCAAACATCATTTAACTTAGCATAGTATAGAACTCAGAACGAACAGATTTGATCTAAGCCTGGTTACCGATGAAGTTAAATTCCCCGACAACAGACACCCCGGACAATAAATATCATAACAATTGTACCGAGTTAACGCGTTGCCGTTTAGTTAGCGAAATATGTTTATTTCTGTTTAGCCAACTCGTGTTGAGGCGCGAATCAAGAACTTAGCGGGACTGTGCGAAGCTCGCGGCGAGGATGTTCAAGCGATTGTCGAGCTTACGCTGAAGCAATAAGGGGGAGGAGCTCGCATCTAATGTGGGGTAGGTAAGCCCGGCGTAATAAATAAATAGGTGGAGGTTGAAAGTTCGCCCGTCAGAGGAAGTTCGCAACGTCTTTGCTTTAGTTCGGATTTTCTCTCGCCACCTGTATTATTTCGGATTTCGCGATCGGCGGGAGTGTTTGGAAAACGGTTCTGCCTCAAGATGTGGCATAATGATGTAAGTAATTTTGTGTAGCTAATTTGGTAAACAAGCAGGCTTACCTGATGCTAAGTGGTGTAGCTTCTTACCGTCAGGTAAGCCTGCTTACATCACCTATAGGACATGTGGTTCATGTAGCACTTGCAAATCTATCCCCACGGGGATGTACGTTGTGAACTTAAGGCCGGATTTCTATTTGTCTGATGTGTCGTGTTGTGATGCGTCTGAACGGTATGGGCATGGTATTGGCAGGGATCTATTGTGATTGTATATAATATATATATATATATATATATATATATATATATATATATAATATATATACAAATACATATATATATATACACATATTAAACATGTTTACAATTTATTGTTATCACTTGTACATCTACCTCTTTATTCTCCGCATCACCTGAAGGTTGACTGGCAGACAATGCCTCAGGCATTAAGTCCGCCTTTGTATAATAGATTATACATAAGAGTTTTAAATAAAATTAAAAAAATATGGGATTCATACATCTAGTATGGTGAGATTTATATTAGCGTTGTGATGGCTTAATTGTGTCCCAATCAGAAGCGATCCCGATTTCGTCAGAGTACCGGGGGTGGGGGAGGCAAGGAAGGCGGGGAAGCGGTGGTTTCAGAGCATTGTGCACGCGCCTGTGTCGTGACGTGTTGGCACCTGTATTTTTTCTAAATATTTATTAAAATTAAATTTGAAAATATGGACGACCTGATCGAAATAGATAAATAGACAATAAAAAGATCTATTTTCTATTTCTTAAAGAATACAAAGATCAGTCCATTACATCAGCTGTTTGGGAAAAGACAGGAGAAATGAGATAGAGAGATTCGTGGAAAAACATTGTGAACGTGTGAACTCTCCGCGAGCTACAATTGTATTGATTTAAAAAAATCGTCATAAGATATCAGAACGTGACACATAGATGTGAACGCTAGCCGTCACGTCAGAGAGTATTACAACACGATACGTCAGACAAATATAAGTCCGACTTAAGGCGCTCCTTTCCCGTTTTCAATCAAATTTCGATTAACTGTACCGCCACAAATATAAAACATACAGTCTTCAAATTCATATATGATGTTGTTGAACATATTATCTAAACAGTTTTAAAGACAGAAACATGATTAATAATATTTCTATAAAAAAAATAGAAACATCACTCTGTTCAATATTTTAAAACAGCTGTGAATAAGGAAATACAATAATTAGTGACACAAAAGTTTTACCTATAGATGTGCATTTTTATTGTCTAGAAAATTGCAAAAATACATTTTTTATTATGTTCTCCAGTTTTCCAAAAATTAATTAAAACGTGTAAAATGTAACGATTACGTTCGATCACAGCGCGTAAGCGAAATCAGAAGCTATGCAATTATCAACCATATTTCCTTGCAATAAAACAGTCACCGTACACGCGTAGATTTCCTGGGAATCCTCTCCTTAAGAAATAAGATGTCTAGTCCACAGTCATTTCACTGCCTGGCTTACCCTTCAACCCAGAACACAGCATTGTATGCACCGCTGTTTGGCGGCAGAAATAGGTCAGATAGAGGAACTCGTGCAGACGACTCTAGTACTGATCAATATTATACGAAAGTGTGTCTCTCTGTATGTTACCTTTTCACGCTTAAACCTCTATATAGATTTAGATAAAATTTGATATAATATATATTAGATTCGTGTCACAGTATTTGTTATCGAACGCCTTCGAAACGACTTTACTGATTTTTATGAATTTTTGTGTATATTTGGCAAATCTGACTTATTTTTTGTGTATATGTGATAAAAGGTGGCCCTCTCCAGTAATTTTTGAGTGTTGAGCTTTATTAAAGCGAAACGGAACAGAAGCGGTACGGAACACCGGAAGCGGTACGGAACACCGGAAGCGATCCGCACTCTCTCTTGGCGCAAGTTCCTTAAACTCCCCCCACGTGCCGCTAGTTGTGCTGCGCCTCGAAAATAACACACCATTCCTTTTGCATCTGAATATTCCCGTTTCGATTGGGCGCTCGTCTGGTTACTCGTTTAATTAATGAACTTTGTGCTAAGCTTTGCGAGATAGAAATTCTATTTGTACTAAAAATGAAAAAGTTTCATTGTTCTCGCAAAAATCTGTTTCGTAGCAGGGTTAGTAGCAGGGGGCTACGTACAAAAAGAAGGGGCAGAAGCTGAAAGAGAAAAATGTTATTAATTCAACGATTTCCAAAAAAAATATGATAACTAACTTATTACTACTATAATTGAACTAACTAAAATATTGATTATTAATTTCTAGCCGAAGCGCACGTATATTAACGTATAAAAATAGCCCTTGCTGGTTTTCTTGCTGGTTCTAGGTTCATGGTCTCCCGCCGTAGACTTGTGAACCAATGGCGTAGCTTCTCTGACGTTCAAAAGTGATTGTAAAATCCCAATTGAATAAAGGATATTGAAATTGAATTTGTCATGACCAGTATAAATGCGTACCAGGTTCATTAGGCGAGTCAGTCTACTACCAGTTCTGGTATTGAACATAAAAGATCAAGGAGTAGGTAAACTCCTCTTCCTTTATGGGTTTTCCCAATGTAAAAAAGCCACTGAGTACTTTCCTAGCGAATCAACCGTATAGGTATTTTTTTATCTACCCAAGTCAACAGACTTTTTTAAGAACTACCTATTGAGTAGTCTGTATTTATAACAGACTAGCAATTATATTTTCTATGGCTTTGTTTGGTGAGTGACTGACTGGGATATTAAGGGCCCGGTCTTGTAATAATCGGTGTTCTAGCAGAATTTTAAGAGAAGTAAAGTTTTTTTTAGTTATTAAAAATGCAATAAAGGAAATACATTTTACGTTAATTTAGCGTGTAGGACTTGAAGTTTCCATAACACATTTACTATTTACTTAAATGCTATTTTAATGTCTTTTTAAGGCTTTAAACGTACCCATATTTATATTCCACGCGTTTAAGGACATATCCATGCATTCCTTACATAAAAAATATTACCAAAACATGAAATATATTCAGTAATCTTCAACAATGATCTTTACTTGTTACTTTTTTTCGAAATGTTTTATTTTCCTTATTTAAGGTGGTTTAAATAGATCAAATTTGAATTTTATCATTTTTAAAATATATCACTTTTACTATAAGAAATCATCCTTTAGCGTAATCAAACTTTAACCACTCTGCTGCTGAAGATTTGAGAATAAATTTTTACTGAATATATTTCTTGTTTTGGTCATATTTTTTACGTGACGAGTGCATGAATATGTCCTTAAACGCGTGGAATGTAAATATGGGTATGTAATAGTAGATTATGCACCAAGGGATTAAAGCAGTGTCTAACGTCACGGGCGCCATATTGAACCCCGAGCGCAACGAGGGACTCTAGAGTTAACTCCCGAACGTAGCGAGGGAGTTAAAATTTAACTCCTGAGCGAAGCGAGGGAGTTATGTAGAGTCCTAAGTGAAGCGAGGGGTTCAAGTCGCCTAAGACGAAGACACTGCTTTATTCCAGAGGTGAATACTCTACTTTTCATACCATCTGCGAGACAATAAAAACTCAGGGCTCTATAACCAATTACTTACGAGTAGGTGGTAATTTTCATCATAAACACTGTCACATTATCATTATCACTATAGTTAAAATTATGATATTATCATGAAAACCATAAAATACAAAAAAAAAAGATTTATTTTTCTCAAGCACGAACACGTCACGCAATAATTACATCTTAAGTAAAGCTTAAAACCTTACAAAAACTTAAAGCATATTTAATAATAATATAACAAGTATGAACTTAGCCTACATATCGATTTACAATACGATACGATCAGCTGCTGGACCCTGTCAATGACCTTTAGTAGCACGCAGGACGAATATCAATTTGTTAACAATAAAATGGTATCAAATAAAATTCTTTTATTTTTCAACTTTGTTGTATATTTACTTTTGAAACAGCAATTAATTACTACACACAACTGTCGAAATAAATCTCAAATAGTCGACAACCTATTGACCCCAAATAAAAAAAAGCTGAAGCACCTGGACATTTACCTACTTACGTTTTTTAACTTTATCAATAAAACACTGAATAAACTTCTAAAAAGACTGTATTATTGATGCCACAAAACACATTCCACTAAGCACTTTATTAACGTAAGCAACAAGATATTACAATTTTGAAATACGTAATGGCGTTGGCGGCAAAGTTTTAGCTATGAAAACAATACAACGGAATACTGTTGGTGCAAATTATGGAACAAATTGTAGAAACATTCTTTATTTTTAAATATGCCGCGTAATTTTTCCGCTGGCAGCGAGTGTTCTTGCTTTACTCTGCTTTTATTCGTTTTTATCGATAGTTAATGGTGGCCGTCAAAAGATGGCGCTTTTTGCATAAAACGTATTTTATCAATGAAAAATAAAGTGAAATGTAATTGTTTATTTTAGCTTGCAGTGCTATGTAGATAAATATTTTATAATGTTGGTAAAGAAATTATTTATTTAGAGTTTATAAAAACATTATTTACACAGGTAGAATGTCTTTGTCTCTAGTGGATGCACGCTACTCCTGTATGGTCGTAGAACCTTTGCCTTCCGAAGCTAGCATCTATGATAAATTTTCATACAAATTTTATGTTCCATATTTAAAACACTTTAATCCCTTGGGAGTTTCATACAAAATTATATCCCTTGGGATATAATGTCTTGCTTTACGTTGAAGTTAAGGGGGATCTAATTGAACATTGTCGAGCAGGTGGTATGAAAAAAGCCTTAAAATGACATTAAAAATAGCATTTAAGTAAATAGTAAAATATGCTATGGAATCGTCAAGCCCTACACTCTAAATTAAAGTAAAATGTAATTCCTTCATTCCATTTTTAATAACTAAAAAAAACTTTACTTCTCTAATAATTCTGCTAGAACACCGAAAGTATTGAAGCTTAATTCGGCATTAAATTCGGTACAGGAGTTCTTGTCTTATGTAGGCACCCACTAAGAAACGATTAAATTCCTATCCAAAAATTAAGGACGAAGCCTATGAAGTATAAACAATTATGGCGGGCGTAAAATTCTTCTGTTCAATCTGTCGCATACTTTATTGTTATCAGTGGAAATGGAACATTCTAGTGAAAAAATTTTTTTTTTATCTTTACCGTGGTAAGGCAAAAGAATCGAGTCCGTACAACCATTTTTTACCTATTTGTTGAAAGTTCTCATTTATTGCTCAATATAATACGTTTACATACGAGTATAACAAGAGTATAACACGTAACCTTTATTAATTTCCAATTGGTATTTTACGAAATCTTTGAATCTTCTAAATTTGGATGTTGATACGTAGCTATTATTAAGAGCTAGTTAAGTCTACTTTGGAGAAATCAATAAGATTGTAATTTCGCTCAGGTTGCTAAACTCCTCGCGGACGGTCATGACGTCAACAAGGTATGTTGAAAGTTGTTTTATTGTTTTGTTTTTTCAGCTAAGGAATCAATTTCTTTGTGGTACTGTTGCTTTCGAGTCGATGGATCGATTTTAATGCGACTTCATTTGATCGAACGCAGAGTGAATAAGTTGGCTCTTATATAACTAGGTTTGACAAAGTTCTGCCCAGCTGTTCAAAAGTTCCATTTCTTCTTTTTCATTTGTAGTGTTGTGGCTTCTAAATGGATCGACCGATTTTCATGGGATTTCTTTTAATCAAAATTAAGAAATGTCAAGATGGCTTTATTATGTTTACTAACATTAAGTTCTTAAGCAACTGCACTAATATACTATGAGCCTTTCTGATGTTTGAGCATAAAAGATTTTTATTTTATTAGTAGCTCTTTTTATGAAAATCTGTTCAGCTGTTCAAAAGGTAGTGGCCAGCAGTATTTCTTGGCCAGCGGGGCGCACTGCATCCAGGAAAGGTTGACGTGAGTTTGTTTACATAGCGGCTCGCCGACCCAACGGATGAAATAAAACTACCATTTCCTACTTTTCGAAGGGCAGTAGGTATAAATGTCGAAGATTTATTTTGTTTTTAAATTTTGCAATACTATCCGATTTTCTCGCGCGTCTAGGGTTATTTTCAACTCTCTCTTTTGGTGATTGGTAATCGTACAAACTACACGTGTACGAAGTCGAAAGCTAGTCCCATACAAGGCACTGAAATGGTCAAATGAATCTGCCTCTCCTGAAAATCTACTTCTAGACTTTCTACCCACGGGTGATTAAGGATTGCTTAAACAAAATATGCTACACTTATTTCGATCGTTTCAATTTAACGCTACGCTCAAAAATTAAATTTTTAATTTGCCCTGAAAAAGCCTCGGGACATAAAAACGCCCCCGTAAATAAAATTTACACGACTCTTTTAATGAAATATCAGTAACGTTGTACTTAATTGGCTTTGGTATTAAACGTGTCTTATCTGTATGCGGTATCGGAGTGGAACGAATTGCACTGACGAGAGAAAATAAGTGGTCACTACACTAGAAACACCAGGTAATTGGCTCGATGTACTGGACGATAAAAGCCTGGGGAAGCACAAAAACTTATTTCCAAAGTACATTGTTTTAGCCACTCTCACTGCAAGATAAAAAAACCGGGTGCAATCTTTGAGACAACCGATACAAAATAGTTCATCAGTTTTTCTGTAATTTCAAATCTGTCTACTGGCTAACTGAATGAGAGCCTTAAATTACATGACTCAGTAATGATAATTTTTAAACTAATCTCTTATAAAGTGATTGGTAAAAAATGAATCATTTTTCATCATCTTAGATTCAAACATCACTTCAACGTTCAGAAAATTGAAAAAATTATAACTCCAAAAACTTTTGAATTATAATGACACTTTAAGAGTGACTTATTATTTAACCCGCTATTGCACGAGTATTTTAATAAACTTAAAACAATTAACATATTTTTCATTACAAACAAACTATACTATGACAAAAAAAGCATGTAAAAATTATTAGAATAAGTCTCTAGATATATAAAATATTTATACAATTTGTGTTTTGAATTGTTTGTTTCTAGTTTGAATGTTTGGTTTATTACGCAAATCTTGAGTTCCAAATTGATGCACACCAGTGAATATAGACAAAACTTAGTAAAATAAGAAATTGAGAAATGGATAAATTAATGTTAAGCCAATATAGACTTTATTCACTGTTAACGAAAATTGATTAAAAATAAAGCAAACTTACAAATTTTATATTTGTTACTTTAAGAAAAAAACGCCCGTCTAGGCGGTTTTTTATTTATTTTTTGGGTGCGTGCGTCGGTGGCGTTGTGGACTTAGCACTGACCTTTTAATCCGGAGGTCCTGGGTTCGATCTTGCCATGAACTAATGTTTTTCATTATTCGTATTTTCGTATTTTCCAATAAATTTTCAATATTAGTATTTTCCAAAGCTCCTACGGTGAAGGAAAACATCGTGAGGCAACCTGCATACATCTGCAAAGAGATTCAAAGGTGTAGGTGAAGTCAACCAATCCGCACTGGGCAGCGTGGTTGACTAAGGCCTAACGTAGAGTAGGCTCGAGACCCTCGGTGGGGACGCGTATGAGCTGTGATGTTGATGATGGCAAGATCTTTCGTCACAGACAAGTTGTACTTTCGACTCATACCCAATAGTGAATTATTGTGTTATTTCTGGATCTGTATTTGAAAATCTTAAGAGTTTGATGAAAACGTGACAAACTTCACGTTTCCATCAAACACGACGTCAATCCAGATACTTTTCAAACACATCAAACACGTAGTTCGTTTGTCAAACGCGTCAAACCCAGCCCTACAGGAACAAACAAGTTTGTCGAATAGGTAAATTTGACAAACATGTTTGATCGTTTACAGGGTCCTTTAGTGAAACATGAAGCGTCGATGGCGTAGTGCGTAAGGCTGTCGCCTTCCAATCGGGAGGTAGCGGCTCGAACCCCGCCACGTACCAATGTGTTTTCAAATTTTGAATTCATATGTACGTTTATTCGACGCTTTTACGGTGAAGGAAAACATCGTGAGGAAACCTGCACACACCTGTGAAGAAAGAATTTCTTTACAGGTTGTGTGTGAAGTCGACCAACCCGCACTTGGCTAGCGTGATCGACTAAGGCCTATTCGCATAGTTTAGGGTAGACTCGAGCCCCTCGGTGGGGAGGTATATGAGCCTGTTGATGATAGTGAAACATGATATCTGTAAAATGACTCAGAATGGAAAGAGAATAACAATACAGTCTTGCGTGTACGCAATAAGGATTAATTGAGCATTCCGACAAACAATAAGAGCATTTATCTCGACAGCAGCATAGATTAGTGTCTTGTTTCCAATCAAGTCTGGACACACTGAGGCGTTAATTTCGTTTCCAATCATTCCATTATCATCCCCCGAGCATAATCTCATCTAAGGAAACACATTCGCCCGCTCGCCCGGCCATCGCCGCGAGTTATCTGATAGCAATAATCAGACAAAATACTAATTTCTCACATAATCAAATCCACTTCTTCCGATCAAATAGGAAATCTGCCCCGGGGGCGGGCGGAATAACCAAAAAACATATTTACACAGGGTGGCGATGTTCAAAATGTAATTTTCCACAGCGATCTGCTGGGGGATATTACTGGCGGTATTTATCGGGGATGATTACAGGCGGATCCGAGCGGGGCCCGAAGCTGGCGATCGCATTGGCTGCGCTAACTCCCCTGAGGTTGAGGCTGGAGGGTCCAGCGTAAGGTGGTCCCTCCTTCTAAAAGACAGTTGGCCCTGCGTTCGGGTCTACCGCGCTGGCCGCGGGAACCACGATTCGATATTGGTTTTATTGGGGGCGTCGAAGGTTCCGTGATAATCGAGGTGTCACAAAATAGTTTTTCCGCTTCATTTCGTCTGTCGGCGTTCAGAGCCGAGCCCTTCGGTGCCAAGCTGTCTGCCGCTTTTATTGCTTTGTTAGAGCACGCGTGGCTTGTGTTGCTTATTTCTGCGTTTTGAATTGTGTCTTGTGATTTTTTCACTGTGTTTTTATAGCGCAACGCATTTACAGCGTTTCTCGTAACTGCTCGTCTTTATTACAGCATTGAATGCTCACGCTTCATTATTACGACGAAAGAGATAGACGTACATAGTCTTCTGTTTAAGAATCATTGATAAATGTAAATATGTAGCTCTTCTGCTTATACTACATAGCTATCTTCTCCATCTTTTTTCCCTACGACATTTATATAAAGCTGGATTACCACTCACTGACTGACTCACTGATCAGGGTTATTTTTGGGTCATTTGTAGTCTCTTTTGGGTGTTGGGATGTTAGAGAGAGAGGATATTCAAATTTTAAAAATCCAAGATGGCCGCCTGCGGGAAATGTCAAAATTTTGAAATCGGCTCTGATCGCGCTGGTTTTTGGGACGCGTGATCGTGTCGCTTGACGTTAATATATGAATCCCTACGCTGTCTGTTCGTCTATCTGATTGTCTGTCTAATACGTTTTCACGTTAAAGCCTCTGAACCGATTTTAATGAAATTTGCTTAAGCAGGACATATGCCACTTTTTAACCCAAATTTAAAGGAGTTCCTTAGTGAACGTAATATGTTAGTTGTTCATCCAATTTTTTTTATCGCCTTCAAAGTATGCTCCTTCAGAAACTATACACTTATTTAAACGATTTTTCCGGAATTGAGTTTAGTTCTCGCCGCGAATTATCCTTTATGTCTTTTACCGAATTAAAACGGGTGCCATGGAGTGGTAAGTTGAGTTTATGAAAAAGATAGAAGTCCGCTGAAGCCATATCTGGCGAATAAGGTGGTTGCTTGATGGTATTTGTTAAGTTTTTGGTCAAAAATACGTTCACAATGATGGCCTCGATGGCGCGTTATCGTGGTGCAAATTCCATTAATTTTCTTTCCAATAATCTGGCCTTTTTCTCGAATTTGCTCTCGGCATAACGCTCAAATAATATTATTTATTTACCGTTTGAACTTCTGTCAAGAATTCCGAGTGTACAACACCGCAATAGTCAAAGAACAGTCAATATAACTTTGAATTTTGATTGACTTTGGTGTGGTTTTTTTACAAGCTTTTATTTTAATTATTGTTATATAAGCTTTTATTACTTTCACCTAACCGGTGTCTGTAATGAAACCTTGCAAGTTGAATTTGACCCATTTCCCGGTTTCCGATTGAGGTAAAATTTTGCATGCAATGTAATATTATGATTATATGGAGCTGATCTAATGCTGGAGCTGGAAGGAGACCATAGGAACTCCGTAATAAAATGACACAACCTCGTCGAGTTTGGGCTCGTTTGATTCGTATCGACGAGTACTAAAAGCGTGTTTTTAAAAAGCTTTTTTTAGAATTTTACTTGTTTCGGTTTCGGTTCAGTTGGGAGGCGCCACTCCAAAGCTTGTTGACTAGTTTACATGTCACACTCGTAAACCCACGTTTCGTCCTTAGTAACAATGCGTTTCATGAATTCGCCATGCGAAATTTGCATTCGCATTCGCAAAAATGGCATTGGTCCCTGGATGGGTGACCAAAACTTCGTGATATCGATTCCTCCGTGCCTTAGAACGTACATTAAGCCGTTTGTCTTTATTTGCTGTTGCAACCATTTCTACCCACCAATCGGCATTGGGTAAGCGTGATGGTGATGTGATCGTTATAGCCCATGCTCCTCGCGTGTTTTCTCCATGTAGGAAGGCCTGTGCCCAATAGTGAGGTGTATGTAGGCTAACTTTAATAATTTTGCGTGACAATATTTTTGGAATCGGTAAAGTGTGATACTGTCTTATTTTGAGTGCTTCGTATTAAGAATTAAAATGGAATCATCTAGCGACTCATTAACTCCGGAAAACATTTTAAATGAAGCCGACAGTGTTATAGAAAACCTTTTATCCTTAAAATCACGAGTACAATACGTAAAATCTTAAACTTCTATTTTCATTTTTTGACGTGAGTTTTTTTTTATCTACTATTCCTATAGTTAATAGTCGAAAGAAAAGCAGATTATGCACCTCGCCTTAAGTAATTTATTACTGCACCGAGTGCCTGATTTGGAGCCCGAGCGTCAGCGAAGGCTCTAACAGGCACGAGGGCAATAATCGTGTGCTCGGTGCAATAATCTACTATTAATATTTAACACAGATAATATTATAGTGATGGTTATCTGAAGTTAATATGCTAGCAAACTGCTAAGTATTATAATTTTGTGTAAAAAGCATCGACGTTCAGGTCACGACCCGCGCTAAGGAAGTTTCCAGACTGAGTTTATTCCAGAGCCAACGAGGTGCGACAACTTAAACATCTAAAGCGGGACACTCGGCGGACGCAACTTTGACGGCAAAACCCGCGAAGTACTCCGCCGCGGGAGCTGGGACACACGATAATCATCTAGGAACATTATCATCTATTATAATATAAATCTCGCGTCACGATGCTTGTCCGGGATAAACTCCGAAACAACAGGACCGATTTTGCGAAAATTACGTTTATAGTGTGTAATATGGTTGGTTTTCTATTAAAATAATTTGTAATTATTGCCTAAGTTTCAAACAGATGGCGCTGTGAGTTAGTTTATAACTGCCTCAAACTTTGAGGTTGGCTCGTAGTAAGGCATCATTTAAACGTCTAGTACGGACACATTTTCCTGGAATCTGTCTAAATAGGTATGACAACAAGATTAAATGTTTATTAGTATGTTATATATTTATATATCTATATTTATGTATATAATATTTATATATTTGTGTACTTAGTATTTATCTTTATTTAGTATGTTGTTACTTGTTGTGTCAAGTTTTGTTTAGTTATTATTTTTTTTCCAATTCGTACACCGTCAACAAAGATTTTCTCACATTTTACGGGTTGACTGGTAGAGAATGCCTCAGGCATTAAGTCCGCCCCTGTACACTTTATTTATGCTGTACGAAAATTTAAATAAATAGGTTTAAGTAGGTAACCATCTAGTAGATGGCGCTGTGTTTCGTTTTCTACACTTACTGTAAGATAATTGTTGTGTATAACTTTATATGGAAATGTTTTTATTTTTATTCTTTTACTATGACTACGTTATTAAGTTTTGTAAGAAATTGGTCCAACGTAGCCATAGCATCGCGTGGCCGGGTCAGCTAGTCTAATCTCGGGTCACAATCATTATCACAGCTCATACACGTCACCACCGAAGGGCTCCAGCCTACCATAATTTAGGTGTTTAGGCCTTAGTCCCATGACCCACGACCCACTGTATCCCACGCCCCCCTAATTCCTGTCATCATCATCACCACAGCTCATATAAGTCCCAGCTCAGGGGCTCCAACCTACCCTAACTAAGTTCGGGTGTTTAGGCCTTAGTCAACCACGCTAGCCCAGGGGCCTAATTCAGCTAATAAGCTACAGCCGAATCGAAACTGAACCGTTGCGACCGACCAATCAGAACGCCACATTATCACGTCATCGAGCAGGTGAAAGGCAATATAGGCGCTCCGATTGGTCGACCCCAACGGTTCAGTTTCGATTCGGCTGTAGCTTATTAGCTGAATTGGGCCTCAGTGCGGATTGGTCGACTTCACATACACCTTTGAATTTCTTCTCAGATGTATGCAGGTTGCCTCACGATATTTTCCTTCACTGTAGGAGCGTCGGACAAATGTACTTAAATGAAATTCGAAAACGAAAAACACATTGGTACATGGCGGTCTCGAACCCCGGACCTCCCGATTGGGAGGTAAGTGCCGAGTCCACAGCGCCACCGACGACGCCGCTGTCACAGTGAATCAATCAATCATCATTTATTTGCCAGAATATGGTACAATAGGTGGTAAATACATTGTTATGTCCAACATACTCTGTCGTTGAACGACGTGCAAATATTTTACATATACATTTTAATGACAGTTATCAAATATTCAATAAAATTACAATAATACATTTTATAAAGTCAACATCTTACTGTTTAATGTCTGAAATATACAATTAAATGTCAAATTAAATTCTATTTTAGTATATATGTATTCTATCTAATATATAAAATTCTCGTGTCACAGTGTTTGTTACCAAACTCCTCCGAAACGGCTTGACCGATCTTTATGAAATTTTTTGTGTATGTTCAGTAGGTCTGAGAATAGGTCGTAAACTATTTTTTGTTATAGCGAAACGTAAGTTCGCCGTTATTATAGCGAAACGTAGTTCGCCGGCACAGCTAGTCTAATATATAAATTTCTCGTGTCACAGTGTTTGTTACCGAACTCCTCCGAAATGGCTTGACCGATCTTTATGAAATTTTTGTGTTTGTTCGGTAGGTCTGAGAATAGGTCGTAAACTATTTTTTATTATGGCGAAACGTAGTTCGCCAGCACAGCTTGTTTTATATAAAATCTTTAACGTCATAATATCATTAATTTCCAAATATGTCAAATTTTGTTCAAGAAGCAAGTGTTACACAAATTTATCATTCAAGAATTCGTCCACAGAATAATATAATTTGTCCATAAGAAATGTATGCAATTGCTTGTAGAATTTTGTAAATGTCAAGTTTGTAAGTGAAAGAGGTAATTTATTGTAAATCCGTATGGCCATGCAAAATGAGTTTTTAGAGAATAATCTTAATGTTTGGTTAGGAATACACAATTGATTACATTTACGACCCCTATAGTTACTAATCAAAATCAAAATCAATTTATTTCAGACTTAGAATAATAACGCTATTATTCTAAGATTTCAGACATGATCCATATTAATAATTACCTAACTGACAGTTCATTTTACATTTCATCTTTATATATAAAAAAATCAATGTATTACTATGTTTGTTTGTCCTCTATGCGTTCCGAAACTATTCATCAGATTGTAATGAAACTTTGGTGGGGTGTTCTAGGGAGGACCGTGAGGGTTCCTAGTAAAAAAAAATACAAAAAATTAAAAAAAAATGGCATTGCAACGAATGCCGGGTGCAGCTAGTTATCTATATAAATAAAAATCAATGTATTACTATGTTTGTTTGTCCTCTATGCGTTCCGAAACTATTCATCAGATTGTAATGAAACTTTGGTAGGGTGTTATGGGGACACCCGTGAGGGTTCCTATAAAAAAAGGGACTTACGTGGCATTGCAACGCATGCCGGGTACAGCTAGTAAATAATAAATTTACAAGTTTAAATTAATCAGTCTTCCAATCCCAATCATCAAAATTAAAATTTATCCCAAATTAATCCAATTAAATAAAATAGCAGTAAAATACTACATAAAATAAATTAAAAATTAATAAAATAATGTCAACTTCCTAAATCAAATATAATAAAAAAAATTACGGGGTGCACTCCGGGAGTGCCGGCAGAAGTGAAATGAAGTATTAACGTTGTGCGTTTTGGATATTTTGGAATGGTTATGGAATAATTTTGCACTAATAAAAGTACTATCTTTTATGTGGTAGAATACAATATTTATTTATTGCGCTATCGTACACAAACATGACAATTTATATTACATTAAAAAGTTTATCCCTCAGAAAAATCAACTTCCTGTTGTAACGTTGTGCGTACATAATTATATAACTAGTAATAATGAATCAAATACTTACAATTAAATTAAAAATATGATCGAAACAGACATTAATACTACTTAAAAACGTTATTTTATAACAAATAAATTATATTTAATTTATACTAACTTACCTAATTAATATTTACAACAAAATCAAATAAAAGCACAATTTAGATTTTTCCTAACAAAGTAAATAAATTGATGAAAACTGTCTCAAGTGACGTGTGACTTCCAGTACTTTGGCCAGCCGCTATTGTTCTCGGCCGGCTTACGTGGACCCCTCACCGCACCTCGACAGTTCCCGCGGCCATTTCAATTTTAATTGGCTACTCTCCATCCGTCTTACGAATTTTCGATCAGGGTCACGTGTCCTGACGGTCACGTGTCCTGACGCGAGCTTAACATTTATTACCCATTACAAAAAAAGTGTACAACGCCGCTAAAGAAGTTCTCACTTCAATAAAATATAATTTTAATCAATTTAAATATCGGCCACCTGCGGGCACACCGGCCACCTGCATGTGTGCTAGTGTCCAGTGTCTCCGCAGCGGGCAGTCCGGCTCGTCACTGAGCGCACTGGGTCGCCGCCGCTCGAGGGAGGCGACGCGCAGCCGCACCACTGCGTGAAGCCCGTTCGTGTGCGCGTGCGCAAACATCGCTGATGCGCTACAGTAGCGCGGGAGCCCCAACATCATCCTGAAGGCGTTATTGTACTGAACTCTGTATGTCATTATTTGTTTGGAATAAACAGTGATGCTTTTTCACAAAAATGGCAAGTGTTTGTTATCAAACTTCTCCGAAGCGGCTTGACCGATTTTTGTGATTTTTTTGTATATATTTGGTAGGTCTGAGAATAGGTCTTAAACTATTTTTTATACCTCTAGGTGATAAGGGTGGTCCTCCCCAGAAATTTTTGAGTGTTGAGTCTTATTGAAGCGAAACGTAGTTGTAGGCTTCAGACAAGTTTAACATAATGATTATGGCGGACTTAGCAATAAGCATCTCTCTATCAACTATTGTGCCATGCTAAGAAACAAAATGGCAGCATACAAAAAACCGGCCAAGTGTGAAATGGATTCGCGCACTAAGGGTTCCGTACAAACTTATCGAATTAAACAAGTTCCCAACTATATACGGCTTCAAAAGTTGTATCATATCACACCAACTATTAACATTGCAATATAGGTGTTGAATTCGCTTCTGTGGACTGTATGTTGAGTTGAGGTGTTGGTGAAGTGAGGGCGATTAATTAAATAGCACTTCGATATCAATTTAATAAAGATCACAATATGACCGAACTACTTGGGTGGCGGAAACACAATAATAAAGTACAAGAGCAATGAATAATGTTACCACTATAACAAAATAATATTTTGTTGGTGTTGCCAACATGCTCCACAACCACTAAAACGACATTATGGAACTTAACTTAGTTAAATTGCTGTTAAACAATTACTTAAAGGGAAACCTATTTTAATTAACCTATTTATGATTTACATCACTGAAATCTTTCTTATTTTTTACTTATACATTATTTTTTACTATTATTTTTTTTTTACATCATTACACCTTGTTCTATATGAAATAAAATATGATACATATTTGCTTCGTTTTATTTTTATGCCTTTTCAAAATATACATTTCGTTTTTTTTTTAATTTTTTATCTCTAGCAATCAATTGTAACTAATGTTTTAATGTACTAACATAACCATGTTTAATTTCTGAGAGCTAATTATGTTGCTAAATGTTGTTAATTACTCATAGCTTATGTTTTAAATTTTTTATATAACATAATACTTATAACTACTAACAAATCATGAAATGCTTCTTATACTAAATTAAGTGCAAAAAAATACTAGTCATTTAAGAAAGGTATTTTAATTAAGGTTTTCATCTATGGGCAGTATACATATGCTTGACAAGGAACGATTGTAAATTTTTCCATTGGGAATCATTACATCTACTGCTCTGACTATGTTATCCTTTCCAGGATATGTTTTTACTATTCTTGCCATTGGCCAAAAGAGTGGAGGCGCGTTAGGTGTTCTTAAAATAATTAACATGCCTTCCTTTAGATTAGGAAGGTTGTCACGCCATTTTGGTCTAAATTGCAAAGCGTTCAAGTAATATTTATGCCACACTTTCCAAAACTGCTGAGTTAACTGGTTACACAGCTGCCAATATTTAAGCCTATTTGTAGGTATATCTGTAACATTAGGTTCTGGATAAGTAACAAGAGCTGTTTTTATTAAAAAATGACCTGGGGTGAGATAACTAAAGTCAGAACTGTCTGATGACATAGGTAACAAGGGTCTAGAGTTTAATACTGCTTCGACTTCAGTAAGAACAGTGTTTAGTTGTTCATAAGTCAATATTGATTTCAATACTATTCTCTTGAGGTGAAATTTCATGCTTTTAACCGCTGCTTCAGCAAGTCCAGCAAATACTGGCGAGTAACTTGGCACAAAGTGAAATTGAATGCGTTGTTGGGTAGCATACTCTTGTACTAATGTTTGATGACTTGCTGAAGCATGCAGTTTGTACAACTCAGCCAACTGATTGCTTGCCCCTTTGAAATTTGTACCATTGTCACAAAAGACTTCGCTGGGTATGCCACGACGAGCAATAAATCTCTTAAAACATGCTAAAAAATTATCAGTTGATAAATCTGATGCCAGTTCAAAATGAACTGCTTTGGTAACAAAACACACTAACACACAGACATAGCCTTTTGAGGTTAATGCTCGCCTCACTCGCGAGTTCTTTACGTCTACAGGACCAGCGAAGTCTATGCCGACTCTTTCAAATGGTCTCGCGGCCGTGACGCGTTGGTGAGGCAAGGAACCCATCAACTGTTTTGCACTGCTGGCTTTTAACCTGAAACACGTTATACATTTGTGTGTAATTTTTTTAATTTCTCTTAAGGCACTAATGATCCAATATTTTTGATTGAGATGTGCTAACATTAACTTAGGCGCTGCATGTAATAATCGCAGATGTTCATGTGCTATTATTAATTTAGTTATATAAGATTGCTTTGGCAATATAATAGGGTGTTTTTGTGTATACATAAAATCTGAATTTTGAAGTCTTCCACCCACTCTAACTAAGCCCTGCTTATCTAAAAAGGGATACAGCGGCTTCAAGGGACCACTGACATTTTTGCAATTTTTTATACATTTTATCTCATCTTCAAAATATGTGTATTGCTCGTGTTTTATAAGAAGAGACAATGCTTGTTCCAGTTCACTACAATGTAAGAAATTATCCAGTTGTTTTTTGCTACTTGGTTTGACATTGTTAATGTATCTTAAAACGTAGGCCATTATTCGAGTAATTTTATTGATATCAGAAAACTTTGAGAAATATTGAATTATATTCTCCTTTTTCTGAACAATGAGAGATACTGCATTCGATGAAATTGTTTCTGTTTTCAACTCTGGTAAGCTCATCGGTAAATCAATATTTTCCTTACCTTTAATTGTGTACTTACAGTCATGCAAAAACGACGGACCCTGCCACCATAAAGAACAATCAGACAGCTCGTGAGCATCGACTCCTCTACTTATAAGATCAGCAGGGTTATCTTGACTGCTTACATAGCACCAAGTGTAATTTGTGGAATTTTGATTAATTATTTTTACTCTGTTGGCTGCATACGGTAGTAATCTTGTGATGTCTGTTTTTAACCAGGCTAATACAATTTTTGAATCACAGTAAAGAATTATATCATCAACTTTAATTTTAATTATTAATGTATTATAAACTCTAGTCATTAACATGGAAAGCAAAAGTGCTGCATTTAGCTCTAAACGCGGCACAGTTAATGGTTTATTTGTAGGATTGATTCGCGATTTGGAACAGAGTAGCGCTACTGTAACCTTGTTTGTCCTATCCACTATACGTAGGTATATGCAGCACCCATATCCGACGCTGCTTGAAGCATCAGCGAACCCAATCAGTTGTATTAATGTGGCTGACTCAGGAACTGCAATATTTCTAGTTAAATGTATGGAATGCATTTTAGACAAACCGTTTATAAAATTAAGCCATTCAGTCTTTATGCTTTCAGGTACAGTATCATTCCAGCCTAACTTTTGTAACCATAGCTGTTGCATAATTGCTTTAGCTTTAATAATTATTGGACTAATGAAACCTAATGGATCATAAAAGCGTGCAATGTAACTTAAAATATCTTTTTTTGTGATTGAATTCATATTATATGCCTCGGGACAATCAATTATGAAACAATCCTTTTTTATGTCAATAATTAAGCCTAAAGCTTTCATTTTATATTCTTGCCTTTGCGAATCAGGCTCATTGAAATGCAATTGTGAGTTTGAAATGTCCTTCAAAACCAAAGGTGAATTAGAGGCCCATTTGTGCGTACTGAAACCATACTAAATAAAAGGAATAGTCGAATAAAAGGAATGGTACTAAATCTGCTTAAAAATGCTTATCTACTTTTGAAGCCTGTAAATAGTAACGGTTTTCGGAATTTTTCTTAATGAGTGTTATAAGACCTCGTTTCTTGCCAAATTTCATGATTCTAGGTCAACGGAAGTACCCTAGAGGTTTCGATTCCCTTGTAAAATCGCAAAATATGCGACATTATACAGTCATATTTTTTAATCGAATTGACGTGTGCATGGGTACCTCCATCTTACCTATGTCTGCCGCAAAGCAGCAGTGCTTGTATTGCTGTGTTCCGGTTTGAAGGGTAAGATATGGAATTGAAATTACTGGGTACCGTGACTTTACATTACGTCACAAGTTGGCAACGTAGGTACACTGTGGTTCTTGTGGGGGTTGCAGTTTTGCTGCGAATCTCACAGGAGCCACATGTAGGTGACTGTTACCCTTACCATCAGGTAGGCAGTATGTTTGTTTGCTAACTGATTGCAATAAAAAAAACTTACAAGTTTGATTTTTTTACAGCTGAAAGAGAACGTTCGATGCACCTTAAATAAATACTAGTAAGTACTTGATTTTAATAATATAAAAAAAAATAGTTTCTAGGTTGACAGTATGTTGATTTTAGAATTGTTGTTTATGTAGTTTAATATTTATGAAGGGTTTTCATTTTTTGGTTATTCAACTAGACAAAGTAAACGTATAAAAGTAGGTAGGTACTTTTACGATTTGAAGTAGTAGTACTTAATTTTTAGGAATTATTATTAAAATGTGTACCTAAGGAGGCAGGTTATTCGAGTAAATTGTAATGGAAATAAAGCTTGTTTTTTTTTAAATTATTTGTTTAATTTTCTTAATAAAAGGAATTTTTTTCAAATCCAAATAAAATTCGGATTATTTGGATTGCACAAAGCAATCCGTCCATTAGATCCGGATTTTAAATTTGACCCGGATTTTAATAGTAGCCGTATGTAACTGAATCTCATGCAGACGACATCGCGAGCAACGGATAGTATAAAACAAATTCTTGCAACTAACAACATTAACATCAAAGCGTAATAATTAAGCGACACTCACACGGGAGCGTCACGTTTCCATCCCCTGGATCCGTCAATTAATAAATATATTAAAAAAGGTGATCCGCTGAATACAAATGGCGGAATTTAATTATTGTGTTGTAAGTTGAAATTTGTTCATTTATCAAGGCACGTCAGGTGCTTCAAAGCTGCCATTTGACGACGGATTAGACCGTCAATTATGAAGGCTGTTTGGAAAATTACACGACATCCATGTTTATTTTGTTAGAGATGTGAATGAAAATGTTTCAAAAATCATAATATGGGTGTTGCCGCCTGACCCATGCAATACAGAAAGATGGGGCGAAATGATCTTATTCGTTCTTATTGTGCTAGTATCAGTATTTCCATATTCAGCATTGAATAAACAGTTCAACGAGTTGCTGGAAACCATATACAACCACGGACATGAAAAAGAGACGGACGGAGGGTTGTTGAATCAAGAGTGAAGCATGCAAATAACAGCATATATTTTCTATGTGTGCGTGTCTTGCTCGTCGAGAAATGACGGTGGTTTGTCTTACCTGCAGGCGTAGCACGGACCGTGGACGAAACGGGACAAGAGACAAATAGCATGTTTCTTTCTTCACATTTGTTTAATGCAACACTATGTCCGTAATTTTTGTAGGTCCATGAGTATACAACATGTTTCTGAATATATTTGTTCAGAATCGAGAGTAGAATCGATTCCACTAATAAAAAAACAAGCCAAGTGCGAGACGGACTCATGTACGAAGGGTTCCGTATCATTATCTATACACCATTAGACAAAACGGCAAAAAAATCACGTCATTGTATAGGAGCCCCCTTAAATATTTTTTTATTCTGTTTTTAGTATTTTTTGTTATAGCGGCAACAGAAATACATCATCTGTGAAAATTTCAACTGTCTAGTTATAACGGTTTTTGAGATACAGATTGGTGACAGACAGACGGACAGACAGACGGACGGACAGCGGAGTCTTATGAATAGGGTTTCCGTTTTCACCCTTTGGGTACTGTTAGTTATTACGCTTGAGTCGCGAGGCGGCGCTGGATTGCGACATGACTTGTGCGGCCGCGGTGTGTGCGGTGAAGGTAGAAGTGCAGTCGCCGATTAGGGTCGACATTGAGGCCCTGTGCTATTGACCGCGGTTTTGTTCGCTGATTAGCGACCCGGTATCTAATTATTTATTGTGTGTCTTGGAGGTCTACCTAGGACCCCTTGTTTAGTTGAGATTCACAAGTGTGTTGTACCTTCTACACCCAAGAACAGTCCACCCACTAGTGGATCGTCAGTGGCTCACCTTGTGGCGATCAGGGGCACCTGTTTTGTACGTCACGGTGCCTAAGGAGGGACGAAGAAGCTGGACTGTGAGTACGTAGGTCTTAATAACAAGTTAGGTGTTGTTAGGCAACTCTCACGTGCCTCCTTACACAGTCGCGAAACGCGGTCGTAAGTACTCCCCGTGGTGGTAGCTAGTAGGTTTAAGCAAAGTGTTTCTGCTTAACACCATCACGGCCGCGTACTGAACCGGTACGGAACCCTAAAAATGTAGGTCGGATCTAGAATCATCATCACAGCTCATATACGTCCCCACCGAGGGGCACGAGCCTACCCTAACTAGTTATGTTCGTTGTTTTCCTTTACCGTTGGAGAATGATCTAGAATAATGACAATAAATACCCACATGGAAAGAGAGAAAAAAGGCACAATATAATTTCATATAATTACTAAAAAACATTTTTACTTTATTCAGAGATTTTATCAAGTATATTGTAAATCCCTTAATTTAGCAAGTACTTCATCATCACAACTCATTTATGTCCCCACCGAGGGGCCTACACTAAGTTAGGGTGTTTAGGCTTTAGTCAACCACAGCCGGCACGGTGCGGATTGGTCGACTCTTCACATATACCTTTAAATTTCCTCGTTTATGCATGTTGCCTCACGATGTTTTTCTTCACCGTTGGAACGTCGGACAAATATACACGTGAAATTCGAAACACGAAAAACACATTGGTACATTGGAGGCTGGAATCCCGGACCTCCCGATTAGAAGACCGGTGCCGAGTCCACAGCGCCAGCGATGCTCCTTTATAATAGGCAACAATACAACGTACGCAAGTGCCTCGGATCCTTGACGCCCGCTCATTTTCCATTTGACTTTAGATTCAGACACTAGCTAATGATAATATGGAAATTTCGAGAAGAAAGTAGTGGGTACTAGACAGTGGGTCACACGGGAGTGAGTGTCTCAAGTGTCTCACGATTGCGTGGCGAGGCACCTAGCGAGTGTCTTAGGGCCCAATTACCGAAGCTTTGTTTCATAGCGACCTAATTCACGTCCTATTTACGGGCCCCGGAGCCCTTCGTGTTGGCTCGGGGCAGGGCTAATGGAATTACACGATAAACAAACGAAATTACCGGAACGATTTTTTTACTTACAACGGGATGCTGTTGGCCTTAAATTAATCTGATAAGGTTGCAGGGGTGTAGGATGAAGCCTCAAGGGACTCAAGCCAACCTCAACTGCATGCGGTGCACTGCTGATAGATGGACAAAGCCCGGTCGGACTATAAATCCGTACTATATACCGTACCGTTTTAAAGGGAGTATTAATACACTGCGACATAATCATCATCATCACAGCTCATATACGTCCCCATCGAGGGGCACGAGCCTACCATAAGTAGTTATGTTAGGGCGATTAGACCTTAGTCAAACCACGCTGGCCCAGTGCGGATTGGTTGACTTCACATACACATTTGAATTACTTCGCAGGTGTATGCAGGTTTCTTCACGATATATTCCTTCACCGTAGGAGTATCAGATAAATTTACACACGCCAGCACATCGGACTAAACATTTCGGTTGCAAAATAGTACCTATTACAACTACATAAGATGCCACAGGGTTTACTTTGATGTGCTGTCGTCCGTAGGTACATATGAAATTCGTGAAACGAAAAACACATTGGTACGAGTACACAGGATCGATCGCGGGCCCCCCGATTCTACTCGGGGCACAGTCCAATAGCGAAACTTACAGGAACAATGTGTATTATCATCAGCTCAACTACAATTGTAGCTGAGCTGATGATAGTAAGTGACAGTCAGGTGGAATGAAAACCAAAAGCTTGCATGTCGCAGATAAAAACACTCCCTTGATATCTGGAGCTCGAAACTCTTTCCAAAAAGCGGCGTTTAACGAGAAACAGTTCCAAACTGTAGTTAGTGTTTGTGTTGAGGCCAGCTCAGTCAGCCTTTGTTAGCTGCCTCCAGCCTGCGACCTGCGGGCGAGCGTCCGACTTTACATTATTTGCCCAACTTTCAACCAACTTCGTGCCTTCAGCGTTCGTTGCCAAGAAGTGGCGGTTACGAGCCTGTAAGTCACTTGTCGTCGCTCGCGAAATTAACCGGGACGATAAACTTAAAGTAATTCTATGATTATTATTAAAACGTGGCTCTTAGATTTACTCTTAATAAAACTTAAGCTTAGTTGGAAAATTGTCAAATCACCCAATTGGTATCAAGCAGCTACAGCCACCTAGTACACATTGTTCCTGTAAGTTTCGCTATTGGCTACTCCTTCTTAATAGGAGTTTTTGCGAATTCCAATGTACGTTTCCAACTTGTGATATAAGATGTCCACTTACAGTAATTTGACTTCCTGCCTCACTCTTTGAGGGGTTTTGTAAAGTATCTCGCCTGTTATAGATCATAAAAGAATTTGAGTTACAATAATTAAAACCGCAAGGTACAATAATTAAAACATATTTTTTGCTTCAGATGAAAGCCGAAAGATAGCGAAATGAAAGTGCACGGACTGACCGGAGCTGACAGAATCGAGAAGAGTGGAAGGACACTGAAGAGGCATTTGCGCAGCAGCAGGACAATATGGGCTAAGTGTGATAATTTTGCCTCAGTGAAGATTCTTCATGAGAACGTAAATATATAATGGATAATATAAATAAAACAACTTGAATCCATACCCTATCGTCAAGTGAAAATCATCTAGTCTCTAGGTGGACGAGGGGCCGAGATCTCGATAAAACGGGCAGACAGACAAACTGACGGAAAATGAGCGCATAATCATTTCCAAACTAAGTTTGAGTCTCATTGCAAACCATCCCATTGAATTTAGGGCTACATTTTTTTGGTCATAAAATAGGCGTACCTTTCCTAGCTTGAATTGAAGCAATGAAATCAATAAATACATGAGTGCCTAACTCTCCATAATGGAATAACGTCTTGATCTTACACATTCGCCGTCTAGAATCAATTACTTCGCAGAATTAATTACAATGAATACGAATCAAGTGGGAGCGACGGGTAATTGGTCCGGTCCGGGGAGGTGGGTCTTTGTCACCGGCACACCGGCTATTGGCAGCTGAGGCGGGTCGACAGTCCAGGAGTGGCCTCTCAATTCAAAACTCCACTTTGCCTGTCCGGCCGAATGAAAAAGTCATTGAGGTTGTGCTGATTTCAAGTTCATTGTGGGCTAATTTGGCATGTACAATGCCGTGTATGAATATTGTTGAGTTAAGGTTGAAAAAGTCAAGTGTGAGTTTAAATCGCGCACCGAGGGAACTGTACAAATGTATCTGTTTTTATAAGGGTTTGGTGGGTGTCTTACTGAAGTATCAACATAGAGACTAAACTACTGGAGCTAGAATCATCATCATCATCATCATCACAGCTCATATACGTCCCCACAGAGGGCCTACCTTAACTAGTTATGTTAGGGCGATTAGGCCTTAGTCACACCACGCTGGCCCAGTACGAATTGGTTGACTTCACATACACCTTTGAAATACTTTGCAGATGTATGCAGGTTTCCTCACGATGTTTTCCTTCGCCGTAGGAGCGTCAGATAAATGTACATATGAAATTCGTGAAACGAAAAACACAATGGTACATAGCGGGATCGATCGCGGGCCTCCCGATTCTACTCGGGGCACAGTCCAGTGCCGAGGCCACAGCGCCACCGACGCTCACAGAATCATGAAATTAAATTAATCATGTAGAATCACAGAATCACGGTGTCACGGAATCATGGTGAGGGTCACGGGAAACCGCTGGATGCGGGAGGCGCAAGACTGATCGGTGTGGAGATCCCTGGGGGAGGCCTATGTCCAACAGTGGGCGTCTCTTGGCTGAAATGATGATGACGATGATGAGCTAGAATCATGAAATTAAATTAAATTAATCATTTAATTAAATACTGTCATCATCGTCATCATCACAGCCCATATACGTCCCCACCGAGGGGCTCGAGCCTACCCTATATTAGGGTGATTAGGCCTTAATCAACCACGCTGGCCCAGTGCGGATTGGTCGACTTCACATACATCATTGAATTTCTTCGCAGATGTATGCAGGTTGCCTCACGATGTTTTCCTTCACCGTAGGAGCGTCAGACAAATGTACATATGAAATTCGAAACGAAAAACACATTGGTACATGGCGGGTCTCGAACCCCGACCCCCCGATTGGAAGGCAAGTGCCGAGTCCACTGCGCCACCGACGCTGTCATACCTTATTGTAATTGGCTAGTTATTTGTATTAATGGATTGATGATTGCGTTGTTAAATTTTTATTTCATTATTGAATTTTTATTTCCTTTGAATATTTAACCATTTTTAATTTATTTGTAAAACAGTAATAATATTTTAATAAATAAGACATTAAACATTTAATGACATAGTAATAATTATTTGTTGTAACTTCGTTCGCGATCTGCGATATATGTTGCAGTGCCCTTGCTGGGTGCATGTACTGGTCTTATTTAATGTAACTCACATCTTTACACGTACATGTAAGCAATAAATAAATACAGTGCAGGGGTTCGTTGGCTGATCTTGGACCTTACCTAGCGCGCCCATAAGGGCAGGGAGAACACCGGGGGGTTTTAGTGGGTAGGCCTGGCACCTGCCGGGAGAGCCCCACACACACTCGCTGCTTAGCCAACGGCGAGTACGGTGCGGTTACGCATTTCCCCCCGAGAGAAAAAAAAGGCGCTCACTGAGGAAGGATTTACAATTAGTAAATTTCCATTTTATATCTCTACGGGTTTCTGAGCAAAGGGTCTTGACAGATAAATGGACGGATGGATAACGAAGTAATCCTATAACAGTTTCGTTTTTCCTTCTAATGAACGGAACCACCCTATAAGCAGACTGCCTACTTGCAAAACGTAGTATTAATGTCTCTTCTTTTTCTTTTCTGTTATACAAAGTGGCTTAGGTATAATATTCAAAAGAGTTTTCTGTTTCAAGTTATTACATTGTAACAAATCACGTATGAATCTCAATTTTTTTCCATCAATAAAATTATTTGCTTAGTTTCCAATCTGCAACGTCTCAGTAAAAATCGAAGCAACGTGCAATATATAAATAAAATTTCACCTCGTCCAGTAATCGCAGATACGTGATTATCCAAGCTCTGTGGGCAGGAAGCTCACACAGGATTTATGAACTATCCGCAATCTTTCTCGCTGTGGTGTGAAACACGTTACCTCTATGTTGCATAGTTTGTCCGTTCTGATCAATTTCAACTTATACCCACAACATTTAAGGATGAAAACTTCATAACTATTGGGTGTTATTTTCCAAAGAGAATATTAAAACTATAATTAAATACATCACTTCTGTCTAATATCAAATAGTTTAACTGTGTACCCGCGCTTCAATGTATATCACATCATGGAGAGGAAGAGCATGAACCTATTTGGTTACGAAACATATTCCACCCACTTTTTTACCTGCGTTATTTTTATGTTTCCTGTAGGAATTCTATATTTTCCCGTAGTAAAAGCGATTTAAATTATTAAGCAAAATCTTTTACAAAAAGTCGTCCCGTTGAAAATATACGAGTAGGTATGTTAAGCAGTTGTTACTCAAAAAAATATTCAACCCCTATTTCACATTTATAAGGGAAATTTTCAGAAAAGCTTAAGCATGTGTTCATCATTTATTTCTAAATCAGCTGAAATACAAAAATTATAAACTTTCAAACCATTTTTACCCCTTTCTTTTATTGTTTTATTGTAGGTGTGTGTCTTAAGTGAATCCTATATAAAAAGTAAAAATTAAAAATAAATTTAAAAAGTATAAAATCAATAATCTCTCAAATTTCTAACATCTGTCATAAGTGATTTAGTCTGGGCGTTGATAATGTCAGTCAGGATATTTATCATCATCACAGCTTATATATACGCCCTCACCGAGGGGCTCGAACCTACCCTAAGTTAGGGTGTTTAGTCCTTAGTCAATCACGTTAGCCCACTGCGGATTGGTTGATTTCACATACACCTTTGAATTTCTGAACAGATGTACTCGTAATGTAGGTTGCCTTACGATATTTTCCTTCACTGTAGGAGCTTCAGACAAAATAAATATGAAATTCGAAAATCGAAAAACATATTGGTACAACATGGCATACATTATTCACCTGAAACTTTTAATCAACTTGCGACTAAACATCGTAACACTTCTTCGCCTGTCGTTAACAGATCAACGCACGCACGAAGTGTCCCTCAAACGAGCGGCCGCCGTCGCCTATTGAAAATTGATTGCTCCAATTATTTTATCACACTTTGCTAATTGCCTCCAGGCGCCTGCGAACCAGTCAACCAGCTGGCGAAGTTTTTAGGTTTCGGTGGGCAGGTAATTTGGAAAGTTGGCGTAAATTCGCCACGGTCATGCGACGATAATGGCGGAATGGAGTCGTACAGCCAACGCACGTGATCTACGCGTTTTCGATAGTTTCCAATCTATATTATACATTACATACTTTGTCTAGTGGCTTAGACTGTCCAAACTGAAGGTTTGGTGTTTAATCCGGTTCTGTTGGTGATGCGCCTAGGCCCACCTGGGTAGCTACCACCATCTTATCTTAGTTTATCGCCATAATAGCAATGATACTAACATTATGTTCCGACAAATTTCTTAATCGTTGAGGAGTTTACTTGAAACTCTATTCCATCTTCGGCCATATTGCTACTAATCTTAACCCGGCGTGAATGAGGTGAGAAATTGTTACACCAGCTATGAGGTGGGTACGATATACCCAAAATTTTGATGTTAAATTTTTGATACTATGATTGTGTAATTAGCATTTATGCTTAAGATATATTAATAATACGATCCATTTAAGAAGGTGAGTACATTAAATATCAGCATTTTGTACAAAACGCGTTATTTTTTATTGAAATAACAAAGTATCAAAATTTTCCCCTTTCTTTCGCATAAAAATCAAGCGAAATCGCAATTTTTAGGTTAAACCAGCATATGAATAGTATATTTTAATTATTGTGACTAAAAAGGAACTATAAAGTCTTATCAAGTCATGTCATAAACACTGAGAAAGTTACACCTACAAATCATCACAATTTCCGCACATAAAAATTGCTTGTTTACTGGCATATATACTGGCTTCTCCCATTTAAAAAAAACATGCACATGCACAACATAACAAACAAACACTAACAAAACACATTTGTATTTTCATCATGGCGTAAAATTCACATAACCAGCACAAGTTTTTTTTTGAAGGCTATTTGCCTTCGGACACCAAAGTATATAAAATTATTCTGGAACCCAAATTAAGAGCCATTTCCTTCTAGTTTTTTTTTAAAGATCTTATGTACATAAGACATCTTGAGAAATTAAAAAAAAATCAAAATCCTCTATATAACTAATAAATCATAAACTTACAGTCTGCAAAAAAATGTAACACCGACTACGAGGTCGGGTGTAACATACCCAAGCCACGTTTGTGCACCTGTATCTGCCATCGTCGCCAGCGCAATACTAAACTTGACACTGTATCTTACCCCTGGCGCCCTCACCTCCAGCTATTGCAACAACAGGACTCACATGGCAACAGTAACATTAAATAATGTCCGTTCAAAAACTTCACGGGTATGACATACCCGACCTCACTCACGCCGGGTTAACTGTTGTGTGAAAAACAAAATTACTAGTTATAAATTATGTTTACAGTGTAGCTAAAGACATACATGTTTACCAGATTCAACTCTGATAGTGGTTGAGACTTTCAACAATATTTCATAAGCTTTCACCCTTTCCCATATTCGAAATGCGAAGGATAACCAACGTGAGATCCAAAAGGTCCCTTAATAGGGTCTTTTGGATGCCCCCTATTAGGGGGCCTTTTGGATGTATGCTTTTGGGTAGCGTTGGTGGCTTCCAACAAGGTGTGCTGGTGACCTTGTTAAAGTAGTATGAAACCAGTGAAAGCGGGCAGCGCAGCTATAGCTGAAGGCCAACTGGAAGAATATTTACATACTAATCTGCTAGTAATTCTTCTGAGAATCAGCGTACACTTAATTGTAATTCAATAGGTTGTTAATACATCTACGAGTATTACTACTTACGTCATTGGTTTACTTAATAGCTATTGTTCCACAGAAGCGGACACAATTAGATGATTTCCTAGCGGTTTCCAAAACTAAGAGTGTTCGGATAACGATTACGTAGAAACGGCGTTTGATATCGCGACACACGCCTCGCGGCATCACGCAGGGCGGCGTCATTGTTGCCAACTCGGTCCTTGGCGGTCCTTTCTCTTGCCTTTGAAACTGATTGATGATTAACGTAATTATACAGAGTGCTTATTAAGTAGCGCTAAAGCTCAGACACCTCCACTTTGTTTTGTTATAAAAGAGTGGATTATTTACTCAGATATTTCCTTTTTAGAGTTCCGTGCCTCAAAGAGTCAAAAACTGAACCCATATCACTGTATCCTTATCCGCGTCAAGACCTTTTTCTCGGGAACGGGTAGAAATATCAAACTCAAAATTATATCAAATACTCGGGTTTACGGTCTTTTTTAGCTGTGAAAACATCATACTTGTAAGTCAATACGAACAAAAGACAGGGAAGCTCTGGCCTTTATTTCACGTGATGGTCACGACAAGGCCAAAGGTGGAAGCGAGCTTCACCTGGACTCCGTAACAACTGAAGAACTGGCTATCTTACCTCTAATTGTGGGAACACAATGCTATAAATATTGTTGTTATGGCGACAAACTTAGGTATGACGCTGGTAGCTAGCTGGGCTTAGAAGCCCTTTTTTTTTTTTTTTCTCGGGGGGAACTGCGTAACCGTACTGTACCCGCCGTTGGCTAGGCGGCGGTATTAACACCTGGTGGTCTCAACCACTAGACCACGGTGGCGGTTAAAAACTTTGTTGTATAAAAAAAAGAAAAGTAAGAAAAGTTTGATATTCACTCTAATGCTGTTGCCGGCGTCAACTAAAGGACAAAATATAGGGCAGCGAACCATGATGTCATATGCTTGGATCGGTGATTTATAAGAACAGCTCTCAAAATAGCAAAGGCTCTAGTTTCATAGATAACACCTCAATATTACCAAGTTGGTAACAAAACGGAATCGCTGCGTGCTTTTTTCGCTTAGCGTAAGTACCCGGGCCGCAATTATTGGAGAACACGTTTCGATTTAATAAAGCAATTTAGAGAAGGGGCAATTTGCATCCGAATAAGGGAAGGGTTGTCTGCCGGCTGGGAAAAAACGAACCGCGTCCTGTCCTCGGTACGCGCCATCAGTATGACAACTTCTTCCAACTATCCAGAAGTAAAGTAACTAAAATAACACCACTTCATATTAATATTGTCGCCTTACTCCAAAAGATGTTTTGTAATTTTAACAATAGGACAATGTTACTTTACTGCACTGCAAATTTCACTTAAGCATATACAGGCCGTCCCAAGACTATGGGTCATGAAGGGAAAGTACCTTAGATATCGTTGTTGGGATATTTTGCTGAAAGAAGACTTAATGTTATTTTTAAAAGTTATTAATACTGCATTCAAAGATTTTCTAAAAATAACTTGCTTCATCTGGGAATCGAACCGACTTAAATGTGAAAAAAAAATCACCAGTATTTTTATGATGCCAATCGAAAGAATAGAATTGAGCCATATCATGTCGAGTATTCACCTTAATATGATAAGAAAATCAACAGGCAGTGAACTTGTTAAAAGATTAACGATTTGCATAAGACAAGAAGGATCACATTTTGAGCATTTAATTAATTAATTGACAAAAATAGGTACTCAATTGACTTCGGCGGTTTCAAGTATGTTTATAATTTGATTAAAATGATTAATAAAACGTTATTCCTTTCTTTTAAGATACTATGTTACTTAAGAGGACTTATTGGTTTTTGTCCATTCTTTCGATTGGCATCATAAAAATACGACTGATTTTTTTTTACACTTTTAAGCCGGTTCGATTCCCAGACGAAACAAGTAATTTTTAGAAAATCTTTGAATGCAGTATTAATAATTTTTAAAAATAACATAAAGACTTCTTTCAGCAAAATATGCTATCTACGATATTTAAGGTACTTTCCCTTCATGTCCTATAGTCTTGGGACGCCCTGTATATTACGGCTTAGAAAAAGCAAAGGGGCCTTATACAGTTATCGTCTGTGTTAAGTTATTCATATTCAAATTAACAAATTGATATGAGATAGATAGATAAAATATTTATTTACTTCCATCTTCATCACACACAAACATAGTTTAACAAAAATTAAAATAATATAAGCTTAACAAAAAAGTAGGTAGGTACCTAATTCAAAACTACAATGTGTTCGCTGCAGAAGTGTAAAAGTGTTGCAAGTCAGAGACTGGATTTTACTCACATCAGGATGTGAACAAAGCACTGGTATTCTGCTACAACCCGAGGCCTTCTTATTAACTAAATTAAAATACAAAAAAAATACAGTAATAGAAAAGTTAATAGAGAAATTACAGTAAAGTATTTATCTAATTATACGTATCTATTATATGCAATTGTATATGTGTATATAAATATATCTACTTATATGAGTAAATATTGCAAAATTATGGAAGTTGTAAAAAGGAGAAACAAAATAAATAACATTCAAATTTGTGTATTGTACATGATGTGATATATTATATACGTGATATAAATATAATATGTTGTCCATTTGTAAATCATTTTTAGTCAGCTGAATTAAAAAAAACATCCGTTCATTCAAATGGCAAAAACCGCTACCGAGTACCCATTTGGAATATCCAGAAGCTGTTTTTATAGAAGAAATAATGTAATATGTTTTTTAAAAGAAAATTTAGATGACAAAAGTATGTTGTTCCATTATTTTTGGTAGCTAGGTAGCGAAAACTACCAGTGAAGGCCACAGTCTTATGAGGATGACATTCCAAGAGCCATCTCCAGGTTCTAGTACCATACCTATCATGAAAAGGAGATGTTTTAAGTTTCAAAAGAGATATGGTCAGCTTGTTGTTTTATTTTTATTTCACAAAAAAAATACATATAATCAAAATTTATTTAAGCATCATTTAACAATTTTGGGGTTTTCTACTCACTGCATTCAGCTCACACTTTGTTGAGATAAAAGGCGCACCATAGCCATTAAAATCCAGTTTTGAGGTATTCGGCCATTTATTGTCAAGTTTTATACGTATGGTTGGCTTACATGACGGCCGTATAAACTTTGACTTTGAAGCTACTAGACGCGAAATAATTAAACAATTTTATTAATATTTTTATCTTAAAATAATACTACACTAATTTCATTTCTAATTATCTGATTTCCTTACAGTAGTTCACAAGAGCGTCAGTGGCACCGTGGACTCGGTACTGGCCTTCTAATCGAGAGGTCCGGGATTTGAACCTGCCATGTACCAATGTGTTTTTTGTTTTTTCAATTTCTTAAGTACATTTGTCCGAAGCTTCTATGATAAAGTAAAAAACATTACAACAAACAGGCGACCTACATACATTTGCAAAGAAATTCAAAGGTGTATGTGAAGTCGACCAATCCGCACTCGGCCAGCGTGGTTGACTAAGGCCTAAACACCCTAACTTAGGGTAGGCTCGCGCCCCTCGGTGAGAACCTATATGAGCTTTGATGATGATGATGATGATGAATGCCATCCAAGTTCATAAAATTTTCATATACTTCAGCTTTCATTTTATTTAGACTTTATAGGCTAAACTTGATTTTATCTTTCGGAAAAAGGAAATCATCTTGTCTACTCTGAACCTCAGCTTCCAAGTGAACCTTACGTCAAAGAACCGTCTCGGTGCACCAATCATCATTGTACCAGTGAGCTGGAAAATAGTCGTTATCTCCCGTTTCCGAAGAAGGCTTTGCCAAGCAGTTGGCGTTGTGACTGAGATGATGACGAGGATCTATTGTACAGCAAAAGGAATTGTAACACACGCCGACGAATTCAATCAAAGTCCTAAAGAGATATATTCTACCTACCACTAACAAGTCACTAGTCTAAATCACAGGAAGGATAATATAGAATGTTTTAAATAGGTTATAATATTATCGTTTATATTTTGTCGTGTACTATATTTAAAAGAGTTTATTCTGACCTCACTCCTGTACGATACTGGCTCCACTTGGCTGGCGAGCGATTGAGCGGTAACAATTTTAAAGGTGCGCGTTGGAACGAAGGGTCCAATTGAATGATAACCGGGCGTGCGAGCTTTTATTGGGCGCAGTTTGACGACGATAAAATGTTGACTTTTACAGGTGTCTCCGTGAAAATACAAATCACTCTTTGGGTTGGCAATCCGACAAATTCGGAAACCTTTTTTATGGCATGTATTGGTTTGCAAATCTTTGCTCTTAGTCCTGCAGACCCGCCGGCGTCCTGAAAAATTGGTTTCGTGGAATTTTGCAGTGAAACGTTTTCTCGGAGACGTTCTAATCATTCACGTATACTATGCCTTGCTATTTCATATCTATTCCTTTAGAAAATATATTTTTCTTGTACTGAACTAATGACACAGCTCGCAATGAAATTGCTCATAAGTTTCTATATCGTTATTGCTTAATATCGAATGCTTTGATAACTTTCATTTATAGAATTTATTGTGTATTGGGGTTTGAAGAATTCGAAAGATGGCAATATCGAGATATCCGATAAATATCATATTTAACATTTTATGGTAATCTCTATTATAGTAGATAAGTAGTAAACAATGATTACTTAGTAGTTTCTTATCCTTATCTCTCCACTCTTTACTTATCCAATCGAAATATTCACAGTGGATATTTTTTTATGGCTTGCACCTTATTGAAAAAACTTCTTTTTCAATCGTGACATTTTTGTAGCAAGCAATTAAATAAATAAAAGGGTGGGTGTCGCCCCAGTTGTGTGCAGACGTTCAAATTCAAACTTAAAATCTTTATTCGACATAGGTAGGTCTTTAAATGTATTACTGACGTCAAAAACAAAATGAAAATACAATTAGAAGGAAATATTTAACCTTGTATATCGACTGCTTTGTTATTTCTCAAATCAAAAAGTAAGGATACTTATCCTCGTCTATAAATTTGTAATAACTACACGATAATGCACATAATATTTCTACTAAAATAAAAAAAAAATAACTCCAAACTTAATTTACTCGAACCTCTGCCTTTTAGCGTTACGAGGGCAGTCTAAATAATAGGAGCATGTGGGTTTGATTTTTAGAAGAAACACCGCACTTGCGACCCCTTTGCATTTAAATCTGAAAGGCCGGGTGGATAGGTGGCTCCAGACGATTTCAGTCGAATCCAAATTGATAGTCACGTGACACCTGGCTTAGCGCCGCGCGCCCGCCGCGTCGCCGCCGCCCATTAGCAAACCAGTAGCTCCGTTTCATTATTAGCTCTTAGGAAGCTGGATGGCGCAGTGGCGTGTGTGCACGACGTTACGTGTATAGCTTTTTTACGTACAGTAAGCTCCTTATCAAGCTATACTGTTTGACCTTTGGACCGTTCTTATGTCGCTCATAATAGTGGCAGTTTTCGTAGTATAAATGTATAGCTTGAATGAGAGCTTACTGTACATCAGTGTTGAAATAAAAACAATCCAACAATAGCAGATTTTACAAAAAGTGCACAAAACGAACCATTTTTACCCGAGACTTTTAGATAGTAATGTCGAGGATAAAATGGTTTTGTGGACGAGTTATACACTCTGCTTTTCACTTCTATTGCGAGGAAATAAAACAGTAGTATAACATAACATTTCTTTATGTCTTAAAAAACACATATTAAGGCAAATAAATTAAAGTAAATATAATAAAATAACAAATTCTATCTATGAACTTCTTATTGTATGTGGCTGTATGGCTCATTTTCTTTGCTTTAATATAGATACATTTATGTATGAGTAGATACGTTAATGCACTTGTGCACAAAATTCGATTTTGTGCATCCTATATCCTGCACAAATAAGCACTTTCAGAGCATGTGAAAAGTAACTTTTTATCAAATCTATTCGAAAAGAGCTAGTTGGTTCCTCGTAAAAAGGGAGCAAAATAGCCTTTTTTTCCCTCAGGGACAAAAACTGAATTGAATTTAGATTGTAGATATTGTCAGTAAAAGATAGTTGTCTCTATATATAATAAAATCGTAGGGGTACAAAAATCTGTAATTGCGAAATATTAAGAAAAAAAATACACAAGTCAAATCATTAGCAGAACACGATAGAATAGTTTTTAAAAAAATTGTTTGTTTGTTGGATTGTTTGTTTGTTTGTTTGTCTGTTTGTCCGGAAAGATCTCCGAAACTACTGGACAGAATTTGATATGGCTTACACCACAATGATTAGAATTTTCCGGAAGAACATTTAGGCATAATTTCGTTTGTTTAAATTCACTTTTTATTTTTAGTGAAAAAATACCATATGAAATTTTCGAATTGGCTTTAGGTAGAAAAACAACATGGCGCACATGAAATTATTTTGACAAGTCTGTCACATAGTACAGAGAGAAGGTATTTTCTTCCACGAAGGAAAGGCAATGGAACTACGCCATACAGCCTGATCTTAAGTAATTGTATTTCGAAAATTGAAAGGCAGGAATGAAGTGTTTCACATAGTAGAAATAAAATTTAATATTTTCTGTTAATGGCTGTACCCAACTGGATTTCGCCAAACAAATTGTCAATTGTTAAGGAGTAGGTATATAGCAAAACTTCCGATAAAAATGTCGGTAGTTGGTACTAACTACGCAGGCCAATGGTGCACCGCCCGCCCTCCCTCAATCGCATGCGACAAAGGAATATCAATAATTAGTACCACACCAACATGCAAATACTTAGATTCGACGCGTTTCGCCACTCCACGTGGCATCATCAGGATGTTGTCACCTTCGCTGCGCTCGGACGACTCGTCCGAGCGCAGCGAAGGTGAAACGCGTCGAATCTAAGTATTTGCATGTTGGTGTGGTACTAATTATTGATATTCCTTTGTCGCATGCGATTGAGGGAGGGCGGGCGGTGCACCATTGGCCCGCGTAGTTAGTACCAACTACCGACATTTTTATCGGAAGTTTTGCTATATACCTACTCCTTAACAATTAGTAATGGACTTCCAAAAAATAACGCCTGACACCATCAATTAAACAAATTGTCTTTTTCTTATGTCGTACCGTGGTGGTAAGTCAAAAAGATCAAGCCATACAATCAATGTATAAAGCATTTTTTATGATAATACTTATCGAGTGACCATAAAATTTGTAGATTGGTTTAATTCTTGACTAATTTTCACAAAATCGGTACAATTTTTGAATTATTTAAAATGTTGAAAAATGAAGATACTCTTTTCAAGGTATTTTGAAAGGTGTTATATGTTTTTACATTAGGACTAAGGAATCAAACTCTTTCATCCATTTAAAACTATTAAAAGTAATAGATTAATATTGATAATTAAAAAAAATATCTGACTGCAATGTTCTGGGTTACGCGTAGAGGGACGGGACGGGACTCTTAATCCTAATGTCTAAAATGACGGATCACATTTTTTTGGATCCACCCAAGGAACATGGATATCGAACGAAGAACCTTAAGAGTAGAACACATTGAACCTAGCCACGTTGACTTAATTTGACATGACTGCCGATAAAGTTCGTTTCCAAACCCAGCGATATGCATATCAAATGAAAGGCCTTGATGAGTAGAGCACTATGAACATAGGAAATTCGCACTAAATTCAACATGGCCGCCGCTCAAATAAAACGGATAAAAGTTTGTTTCCAAACCCAGCAATATGGGTATCAAATGAAAGGCATTGATGAGTAGAGCACTATGAACCTAGCAACATTGACATAAATTCAACATGGCCGCCGCTCAAAAAAGGTAGATAAAAGTTAGTTTCCAAACCTAGCAATATGGGTATCAAATGAAAGGCCTTGAAGAGTAGAGCATTAGGTACCTACGAAAATCTACCTAAATTCAACATGGCCGCCGCTCAAAAAAAGGATAAATGTTCGTTTACAAACCGAGCAATGTGGATACCAAATGACAGGCCTTGATGAGTAGAGCACTATGAACCTAGCAACACATAAATAAATTCATCATGGCCGCCGCTCAATAAAGGTGGATAAAAGATCGTTTTCTAATCTAGCAATATAGGTATCAAATGAAAGGTCTTCAAGAGTAGAGCACTATGGACCTAGCAATATTGACGTAAATTCGACATGGCCACCGCTCAAAAAAGGTGGCTAAAATTTCGTTTCCAAACCTAGCAATGTAGGTATCAAATGAAAGGCCTTGAAGAGTAGAGCACTATGAATCTAGGAAAATAGCACAACATTCAATATGGCCGCTGCTTAAAAAAACTGATAAAAGTTCGTTTCTAAGCCCAGCAATATGGGTATCAAATGAAAGGCCTTGATCAGTAGAGCACTATGAACGTAGCAACATTGACGTAAATTCAACATGGCCGCCGCTCAAAAAAGACGGATAACAGTTGCTTTTCAAACCAAGCAATAGGGGTATTAAATGCAAGTAGGCCCTGAAGGGTACCTAGAGCAGCCATGCTCGAAGTGTGTTCCGCGGAACCCTAGGGCTCCACAATACCCCTATAAGGGTTCCGCAATAATTTATAAAAATCAAAACACCCTCTCTGGTCGTACTTTTATTATGCTTATTAATAAAGAATACACTTTTAAAAACTATTGTGTTATTTTAGGGTTCCGTCAAGTATTTCGCTTTCCAAAAGGGTTCCGTCACCAAAAAAGTTTGAGAACCGCTTCGGGGCCTATTGGATGTTCGATTTTAGATGTTACCTGTGTTTAGTTAGTGTCCTTCGAGACCGTGATAATGCAACGATCGTGAACTAACTAACGATAACTCCAAGTTTGTGTGTTGGATGTTAGTCATCACGGCGAGTTTGCTAACGGAACTATGCCAGCAACACTATATCGCACCGTACACGTTACAAAAACGGAAGTCTCAATACATTTTAAGGCTAACCGCATAAATACGTTTTTTCGCATTCGTTTTCTGAATGCGGGCATCCGAATGCATCAAATCTATACAAAATACTCATTGACTGCCGCACACGTTCGTTTTTATTACAAACGGAACACGTTCTGTACGTACGTTTAGGTAGAATGGTAGAAATCCCGAATGAGAAGAAACGAACGTCTGCGCTACGTTCACGAAACTCCGTGTCTGTATTCCGTGATCGGATATCGAATACGGAAAACGTATTTGTACAGTAACCCCCCCATTCATGCTATACATTAACTCTACGAAAACCGCCAGTATTACGAGCGACATAAGATCGGTTCAAAGGTCAAACAGTATAGCTTGACAAGGAGCTTACTGTACGACCAATCAAAATTGGCCAAGTTGTCATATCCAAAAAATATATTTTGTTGGTGTTACCAACACCCATTATAAAATCTAAACTTTATTCGTATACAGTTCTAATTTATTAACAGTTGTTTATTTTAATTCGAAATATTAATACGATAAAGATTATTCTTGCAACTGTGTAGTTCTTTCTACTGAAGAAGAATTTATTAATATCAATAATGTCTCTAAAACAATAATAATACTTAGTGTTTATAGTAATATGTAATGTATTTAATTTTGTGGACTGTTAGAAAAAAAACATTACGAACCTACGAAAATAAAATTGTCCTAATTTCGAAATGGCCGATGCTCAAGAAAGGCAGAATAAAGTTGAATCATTATGGAATAAAATGGAGGAAAAAACTAAACACTGTGTTAAGTATTTTGATGGCGAAACGTAGTTCGCGGGCACAGCTAGTTTATAATAAAATAACAACAACATGGAAATGTTTTAATAGCACTGCAGTAAAGCGAGATCTCATCTGCCTTCTTATATTTTGTTATACCTTATGCAATTAATAAAGTTTTTTCTATCGTCATTCATCGTTAATTTTGAGTTAAGTTTTTCAACATCATCATCATCATCACAGCTCATATACGTCCCCACCGAGGGGTTCGAGCCTACCCTATGTATGTATGTACAACTTTTGCCTTTTGCCTCACGATGTATTCCTTCACCGTAGGAGCGGCAGACAAATGTACATATGAAATTCGAAATGAAAAACACAATGGTACATGGCGGGTCTCGAACCCCGACCCCTCGATTGGAAGACAAGTGCCGAGTCCACAGTGCCACCGACGCTCAAGTTTTTTATTAACACCTAAATATTTTTTCTTTACGGCCCGCGACACTATGATTGAAACATGTCTGTGGACCCTATAAAAAGGTTGAGTATGGCTGTTCTAGAGCAACTAAACCGAAGATACTGATTGCGCATTTTCTCCTAGCGTCGTCGTCAAGCCGAGATATGGGAGATTTCGCCGGCGCCCTGCATTGCATAAGTTTCACATATAATTCCCAAAGCCCCGAACTATAGAAGTCAGCCAGCCGCCGGCTAAGCGACTGGATTCAAACTCGCAACTATAATCCATTAGGCTTCAATCGCGCCAACTTAATAATTAGGTTTGTCCTTCAAGTTCAGTTGTATGGCTTGGCTTTATTCTGATTTAATCGATTTTGAATTTATACGTGCGTTTATTCGACGCTTTTACGGTGAAGGAAAACATCGTGAGGAAACCTGCATACACCTATGAATAAAAATATTTCTTTGCAGGCTGTGTGTAAAGTCAACCAACCCGCACTTGGCCAGCGTGGTTGACTAAGGCCTAATTACCCTAGTATACATATATAGAGTAGGCTTGAGCCTCTCGGTGGAGACGTATATCAGCTGTTGATGATGATGACAGGTAAATTTACATAGCACCAGATTTTAATACATTTGCTCAAAAAGTAGATTCAACTTACCCAATTCTTCGTTTCCTCAAAGAGATCGCTCACTGCAATAAGGCCGCACATTGTACCATAATAAATTATAATGTATTTCGTTAAACCTAATTTTGTCATATACAATAAAAAAATATCTATCTACCCATGCGACTAATCTTAAAATAATATGTTCTGATATGGACCAAAAAAGGTTAATTTTTTCTAACTTATGTCACAGTTTCAGAACTTGGCCTAAGAAAATTCCAAACACAAATCATTGTCTCATGTAATAAAAGTTGTAGAGGGTCTGTATCATTTTTATAAATAGGTCGCGGAGCCCCGGCTAACATTTCCAGAGTGCCATTCCCGCCGCTTCACTTCAAGCATCGACTACATGCCGCTGTAATTTAAATTTATCTTACAACTTGTTTCCATAATATCCAGGGAGGAAATATAAATGAGAATGAAAATTCCCTCTTTTTAGTTTTCTTTGATGCCCTTGAGTCCCTGTGGAGTTGCCCGAGTGCCCTCGCGTTTTTGTAACGATTTTCGCAGATAGCGTCGGCACATTTCTCCTTGAATTGACATGCTTCTTTGAGAGAGTATCAGAAGAAATAATAAAGATAAAGTTGGCCCTTTCGATGTTTAAGTAATCAGTTCCTCAGAAGAAATCATAACACTTACCCTCATATAGGCATCAGGGGCAATGGAGACCTTTAGCTAAATTGGTAGTTACCGAAGGTACTGTTTTAGATATAACACCTCAGAGGTTTTTATTAAAGATAAGAAAATCATACAAAGCCCGTGGAAAGAACATTTTGATAAAAGGTCATATGAAAAAGGGATATTATGGTATAAAACATTGCAATCTGAACCTCCTATATTCTACATATATACTTGTCTCAATAAGCGACATAAACGGTTATTCCTTTTGCTGCATGTCTATTCTATTTTTCACAACTGAAAAGTACCGTAAGCCCGAGTATTTGATATATTTTCATTTTGATATCTACGCGTTCCTGAGAAACAGTGTTGACAGAGACAGACAGAGACATCGAAGCGATCCCTTAAGGGTTTCATTCATTGTTTTCCTTCACAGAACCTTATTAACATTAGAATCTTAGGCACTGAAAACAGAAAAATCACATTTTAACTGAAGTCAAAAATTACAAGTCAGACTGCTAATTCGAGATCCCAGGCTCAGTCATCGGGTCAGCTAAAACTTTTTTTTTCTATGAAGGAAAATGCCCGAAAAGCGAGAATAGAAAAATTGGCGAATTGTGTGATATATCTGCCTAACCTGTTGTACAATAGGCGTAATCATACGTCATCATCATAACTGCTCATATAAGTCCCCACCGAAGGGCTCGAGCCTCGAGTCTACCCTAAGTTAAGGTGTTAGGTCTTACTCAACCACGCTGACCCAGTGCGGATTGATCGACTTCACATTACACCTTTGAATTTCTTCGCAAATGTACATGCAGGTTGCCTCACAATGTTTTCCTTCACCATAGGAGCGTCAGATAAATATACATATGAAATTCGAAAAACGAAAATTAATTATAAGTACGTAATTATATTATGTAATTAAGGATAAAAATAAACTTTTACAGAAATTATTATTTCTATAAAAGCATCGACTATTAATAAACAATAAATTTTTTTGCAACAATCCAAAGATAGGAGTTTAAAAGCCGCTGTTACCTCGCCAAGCCGATTAAGCCGATTTTAAACTTACCGTAATCTACTTCGACGGCATGAAGCTGTTTTAACTGAACGTACAGAAAAAATTCTCACGGTCTCGCCGGAGCCAATTAAAACTTGCAATGTTCGCGATTAATAGAGAAAATTAAGGACTGAACACGGTGAATGTACAGCGTAAATTAATTTGTGTAGTTACTAGTTAAATTTTAAAAGAGACCCAATGAGTCCCAACCTCTGGATATTCACTATAATAATCGCATTAGGCTACATCTGTAACGCGAAGATGATACCTAAAGTTTAAAATGAATTTCCGTACAAATTTAGAACAATAATTTAATGAATATAATTATATTATGAGGACCCTTTGTGGGCTCGTGTGTACATGTGTGTGTGTGTGTGTGGTGCTGCCTTTGCCGATCAATGCTATGACTTGGAAAATATTCTGAACAATGCATTAGATGTTATTTGTGAAAAAAGGTCTACTTTTAAAAAGGCTATTTGGAAGTGTTGTGTCGATCATTTTAATTTTTTTTATATTTAATTTTTTTTTCTGAATTGTTTTTTTTATGTCTAGTTATATACACGGTTATTTTTTATCACCCTGGAAAATTTAAGGGACGCTTTACGACGTGGTATTAGTATGATTTAAATATAAATAAAAAAAATAACTCAGTTACTTAATTTTATATAATTTTTTTAAAAAATACAAAAAAATGCTGCACTAGTTGAGAGCAGCATTTTTAGAGATGTTTTATTATTTTTTTTATTTTTTTAAATTTTTTATTTCTTTTTTTTTATATATATATAATATTGGATGTGTCCTGAAGCGTCACTAAAATTTTCCAGGGTGATAAAAAAATAACCGTGTATATACACGGTGTTTCATAATAACCAATAAATAATCAATGCATTAGATAAAACTAATTATTACATTGTGTTAACCCAAAATTTTCATGTATGTCATAGTATCATCATCATGTCTATGATTTACATGAAAATTTTGGGTTGAATGACACAAAACAAAATATATATACCGGATATATTTTGTTTTGTGACAGATAGCATATTGTGTGTATAACAATGCTGTGCATATATACCTATAATTTAAATGCATATAAGATACCTTTTTTAAAATACTGTTTAAGTAACTTGCCTGTATGTATTTAGTTGGTAAGCCTTAGCTAATAAAGAAATAAATAAATTATTTGCACTGAGACCCATACTTGCAATTAAGTAATAATTTTGTGTTTTTAATAATAATAATAAATAACTCTTCGTTGCACGTAACACATAACAGAGAAAGAAAACATATGTATAAGCAAGCAGTACATGTTGAGACAGGGAAATGAGAAAAAGGTTAACTAAGAGGAAGGTATAGGTAATTTGGCAGCAGGGAAAATTGTTACACAATTTTACAGCAACCACTATAGGTGACTGAAGCCACTTACCAAAAGAAAAATTGCTGAGTACCCTAAGATGCCCAGGGTCACGCCACTAGGGTCTTGACCATAATTGCCGAAATTTTTACAAGGTTTTATCATCACATCTCTCTTTCTCAAATTGATTCAAATATTGTTGTTGCAAATGTTTATTTCTATTTCGATTTTCAAATGTTTACAATAGTTGATTGATTATGCGATGAGGAAATAGTTTTCGTCTCTGTTCAGATAACTTCAAGCGTAACATTTGAAGCGTGAGAAATGAAAAATATTTGTTGAAAAGTTTCGGTAGCCTTACATCCTATTGGTACGAGTATATTGTATGTAGCGTTACCAAAACTTTGTTTGGTAGCGCATTTGTGCTCGTGACTCGATCCGTCCTTCCCTCGTCTGCCTGTCTGTCTGTTTCATCGAGATATTGGCCCCTGGCCATCTATAGTTACTTCCGGCTTTCACTGGATGATAAATGAACTCTAGTTTTGTTCCACTCTAAGTTCATATACCACCAAAGGTCAAAAACCCTATTTTTTTCATGTCACAAGTTGGCAACGTAGGTACATCGGCATCCTTGTAGGGATTGAGGATTTGCAAATTTTACAGCAAACACATGTGATTGAAGCCACTTACCAAAAGTAGAATTGCTGATGGTACCCTAAGATCCCCAAGGTCATGCCACTAGGGTCTTGATCATAATTTTGCCCAAATTTTTTAGAAGGTTTCATATTCACATCTCTCTCTCATTCAAATTCAAATATTGTTGTTAAAATGTTTATTTCTATTTCGATTCTCAAATGATTACTTGAATGGTAATTGATTATGCGATGAGCGAATAATAAATAGATTTGAAAAACATAATTGAAGTTTCGCAATGTTAGATGAATTTAATTCTAAACACTGTAACTAAGTTTACTAGTACTGGGAATTTCGTCTGGCTCCAACATTTCGGTACACGTCAAAGATGTCTGGACTTTCACTATCACAAAGGGCCGTGAAGGGTTATAGGCTACCTTCAAGTTTTTTCTCTTGGCATTTACCCACAATAATTGAATTTATGATAAAGAATTCAGTTGGGCTTATTTCCTTCTCGGAAACTAACCGAGCAACAAAAAGAAATTGTTAAAAAAAGAACAACTAATCATTGTGTAATTTTCTTTTTATTTTTTCTTTTGACTTTACTGATTTTCTGTTGTGAGCTCTTCCAGAAACTTCGCGCTTTTAAGTTAACGAGAAGGTAAAGACAATCTTGTTTTGATTGTCTGAAATATCCCGATTGTTCGTGCAACCTTTTCAGAAAATAATCTTTTCAATGATATTTTAACTGAATAATTAAAATTAATGAACATACATTTTACTCAGGAATTGAATTGATCCTCTTGATTACCTACTGCTTGGAATTATATATAGATTACTTAAAGATGAAGCAACGATATGCCTGTAGGCTAAATGATTTTTTAAAAATGTTCCTTTTAAATTAACAATATTTAATTTAATTTCACTATAGGGAGCGTCGGTGGCGCTGTGGACTCGACACTTGCCCTCCAATCAGGATGTCCGGGTTTCGAAACCGCCATGTACCAATGTGTTTTTCGTTTTTCGAATTTTATATGTACATTTGTCTGACGCTCCTACGATGAAGTAAAACATCATGAGGCAACCTGCATACATCTGCGAAGAAATTCAAAGGTATATGTGAAGTCGACCAATGTCCACTGAACCAGCATGGTTGACTAAGGCCTAAATACCCTAACTTAGGGTAGGCTCGAGCCCCGCGGTGGGGATGTATATGAGCTGTCATGATGAAATTCATAATAATAAAATTACTTAAAAGTGTACCTAAGTAATTAGTTACATTAATAACAGACCTAATTATATTATACCGGATATAAGTGACGGTGTCCCATTTCTTTTAACAGTGAGTTCAGACGTTCGAGCATATCTTGTTCCGCTCTCAGCTCCATCTCTGCGCGTTGCGCCTTGACGAAGTCAGCCTTAGCCTGAGCTAGGCCGACATAATGCCCAGTAGTGGGCGGGCATCCGCGACCTCTCTTATTGGGCGTCCCGGATTGAGAGTTCCGGTCGGGATGTGAGAGCTCGCTCCCCGATGATTCCGATCCGGAACAGCCACTCTCTCTAGCTCGTTTACGCTAGAACCTGCCTTCGTTCGGTTCCTGTCCATCTGAGGCAGATTTGACTGTCCGCATACTGCCCGCAAAAGAGTTGGACAGCATGAAGTCCTCCAACACCACGATTGGCTCTCTTATTTTGCCAGTCGATCCAACACGTCCGGTCACATTGCCGCCCTCTGACAGCCCGGGAACCGCTGCCGAGGGTCCACCCTCTCCTCTCTTGGCGTCACACCAAACACATGCACAGTTTTCTCCACACGCCTCGGTAACAGATTTGTCACCAGACAGCCCGGATACTGCCTGGCGCCGTTGGCAAGACGGAGCACATGAGCCGCTCAGCGCATATTTGCCACCCGGGTAATGAGCTTCCCCCGAGCGCCCGTGGTCAGCGGGGGCGTCCGACAAAACCACATTATTCGCATTCGACATTTCCATAATTACGATAAATGGGTGGATACCTACGGCCCTTCCCCAAGGAGCCGCAGGCGCTCTTTCGACAGGGTATTTAGTCCTGCCGGGCTCGCGCTAGCCCTGTGTCGGGATATCCCGCCCGTTGTTTGGCACCGCCCTCTCACGACTGAGCACGAATGCGCTCGGCGCCACAGCGCCCCAACTCGTACCGGACAAAACCGGTACGTCGGGTTCCACCCGGCCAACCCACGACCCGCGAACGGATCCACTGGCGACAGTCTTGCCCCTTCTTGACCAAGAAGGGGGGACTTCGCCCACCAGAGGGTAATTTTTTATAGAGGTTTTCTTCCTCGCAGCCCGAAGGCCCCCGACCCCACTCAATGTGGGGCTACGGGTGTGTGACCGTGCAATGCCCGCCCTGAAAAGGGCAGGCAGCCACACACCAGTTTTTGTCCGCGCCGGCAAGCCTGTACCCCCCATGTCTGGGGGGCGTTCCCCTATCCGCAACCCGGGGACGCGTCCGATGGCAGACGGGAAACAGCACACGGAGGATCAGTAGTTCCTGAGATTAGCGCGTTCAACCAAACAAACAATTAAAAAACTCTTCGGCTTTATAATATTAGTAAGTATAGATTTGCAATTTAATGCTTATATCTAGGTTCAGTGGATATTGAACATTTGTATTTAATAACTGATTTTTTTGGCAAATTTGGCTTCTGCTTCAAAAGAACCTTGTATATTCTATACTAGCTTTCCGCTCGTAACTTCGCCCGCGTTATTTTCTTTTTTCCCGTGGCAATTCTTTATTTTTAATGCAATTTTTTTAAACTATGCTATTCATTGATAATGTAGAGTTCTATTAATTAAAGAAATTATAAAATCGATCAGTTAGTTTTTGAGTTATAAACAAACAAAAATACAAATATACAAATCTGTTATTTTTAAAATATTAGTATAGATTGCATATAAAAGCGCCTTTTAATTCTTTTATATGTTACAATAATTCTTTACAATTCGGGAGATATTTTTTTTTATGCTTCATAATTCTTACGAGATAGAATTATTTTGTAAAAGGCCCAATTATCAAGTTAGCATAATTTCACCTGAAGTGCCCACTGTTGGACATAAATTTTCCTCTAGGATCTCCATACCGATCTACACTGCTCCGATCCGATCGAACCGATCTATAGAGGCCTACAGCGGTCTTCAATAGTTCTTTATTCCACCAACTCTGTATCTCCCAGTATAGCCCACTCGAGGACCTGGAAACCTTCACGAAGTTTGCACTGTCGTAAGATGCCAAGCGAAAGTACACCTTAAATCATTAGTTTTATAATTATGACCCAAGACAAAGAGCTTCCTGGGCGATACAGCCTACATCCTTCACCGGCAATCTGGCTCATTAAGCAAGCAATTGATTGGACGCACCTTGTGACCTTGCCACCTTATTGTAGGGCTCCAAATCCATCACGGTCTCTTGGAATATTGCCCTACATCACCGCTTTTTAAAAAGGCAGTCTTCTCAGTCTTATGTAGACACCGCATTGGACCTCTACATAACCGGCAAGTTGAATGCTATCGATACAGAAACGTGATGCTAAGTTAAACAGTGATTGGGCTGATTGGATAATGCCCGCCCTATGCCCCGCTAACAATAAAACATTATTCTCTGCGAAACCCCCTAACAAAGTTTCGAGTTCGATTATAATTGTTTTTGTTTCTACGTGGTGCTTAGTGTTTTCTATAATTTGCTAGTCATTTCTTACGTTAGATTTCTTGTGCGTGATTTCTTTCGTTGCTAGGAATGAAGTTATGTTAAACTTTACTAATCGTTGTACTGAGGCGTTCGCCGAACTATCACGATATGTTCTTGCTTGTATAAAAAACGTATAAATAAATAAAGATAAATTATGACTCGGGCAGAAATCGAATCCGCATTTTCTACATACCGTGTTGAAATTATAACCACTGGGTCACCAAGCTCTTACCAGCCCCGACGAAATTTTAGCTGCATTGGCCTCTGTTGTAGGTACTTTGTTATGGGGGAGTAGACATTCACTGTTAATAACTACGTATCAACACCCAATTTGCAAATCTACAGATTTCTTGAAAATTGGTTAAGAATGAAGCAAACTTACAAATTTTATATTTGTGACTTTGCTTTTTCTCTAGAAATGCTTAATAAGTTTAATAATCAATAAATTATTACAAGAAAAAAAATGTAGCTCGAGCGGGAGTCGAAATCGCGTCTTCGTGTTGACGTCTAACCACTGGGCCACCGAGCTCTTGCTGAATTGATTTATTAATTTTTAAATTTATTTAGCATTTGTAAATACAATGTCACAAAAGTAAAAAAGTCCTTACTGTTATATTCAGTCACGACGGCCAATCTCAACAGATACGTGCAATCTGCGCGGGAGATATTTAAGCACTAGTGTCTGCAGCTCTGCGCAAACAACTGTGTACTCTCTGTTCCTTCATTCGCAAGTCCGATCCGATGGTAGTGAACACGATCGGAACGAAGTCATTGACCTCCTCAGATAGACAGAATGCGGAGGAGGTATCATTTTTCCTCTTCACCTACAAGGTCCAGGAACTTCATCATCATTTCAGCCAAAAGACACCCACTTTTGGACATAGGCCTCCCCCAAAGATCACCAAGCCGATCAGTACTGCGCCTCCCGCATCCGTCGGTTTCATGAGACCGTCGGTCCTCCTTGTGGGAGGCCTTCGAACGCTGCTTCTCCCGGTACGCGGCCGCCACTCGAGGACCGCCCCGCCCCAACGGCCATCAGTCCTGTGAGCTGTTTCCTGCCCATTGCCATTTATGCCAGTGACTCTAGTTCTCCTACGGATGTTATGCTCGCTGCTTGCTATTAGGGATGCTGTGCTCTTGGGAACCTCTTATTCACAAAAGAAACCGACAACTGGGGAGACACATTCTCGACCCAAATGATATAAAAACAATCCAAGCTGGGAATATCTTATCATTCTTAGACAGTGCCCAGCTAAAGGAGCACATGTAAGGCCTAATAAGTCTTAATTGGAAGCTAGTCACAATAGATCTTTGTAGGTTGCAGTGATGTAAATAACCCCGAAATAACGAATAATAATAAAATACGGATGTTATCATTTCAGATGCGATCGCGTAGAGAAACCCCGAGCATAGTCCTCTCCATTGCCATTTAAATGACCTTGAGCCTTTTTATGAGACCCATTGTAAGCAGTCACGTCTCAGTTCCGTATGTTATCTATCATAGACAAAACGTACGAACAGAAGACTTTCGTCTTGAGACGAAGAATTTCATCGTTTGATAATGGCCGAATAAACACGTCAGCGCAGCGGCCCGGGTGCTGCATTACGCTGCGAGCTGCGCTAATAAATCGCGAGCTGTTTCGGGCATTTATCATTCTCATTAATTAAGAACAATTCCGGCCGAGCATGTGAAAGGGCTGTAGCTGCGTTGGTTCCGTATAAATTATTCGCTAGAGCAACGATACGCCCGCTGTAAATATTAAGAACGAAGTTTAATTTCCAATGAATGTTGTAAGAAATATAGTATTGAGTTGCTAATATAGTTTGATAAGAATCGGGATGATGACTGAATTCAAATTTTTACGTCTCGTCATTGAAAATTAAAATACCGTAGAAAAAGACGCAGTTCTGTGAAATTAGAATTAAAATCGGCTTAGAAATGCCTTAGATACAAGCATTTTAAGTTGTTAATTTGAAGGCGATTAGACAGAGAGATCCGACATCAACTGTGACGTCATTGTTGAGTACGGCCATATTGACTCCTTGTAAATTGCCGTTTTGCAAGAAAGAGATGGAGAAAAATCTTTAATACTTTATATCTCGGTTGTTTTTATAGTTATTCGAAAACCGATTTTTCTTTCTGTTTATTATATGAATGAGCTTCTATTAAAGCAAAAAAAATTTCTTAGTCATCTAGCCAATTACCTGATAGGCTGATATAAAAGGATTTTTATTTAAGGACGTTTATTTCTATCGAATTTAAGGTCAATTATTATTATAATTATTAAAGTAGAGGCATTGATCATAAAACTTAACACATTCAATAAAAATAAACTTCCAACGTACAGGCTCCATAAAAATAAAGGCTCATTTATGGGGAAATGTATAATTTTTTACAATAAAGTTCCACAGAATGTTACTGACTTCAAGTCACAGAAAAGACAAGCCAGTGACTTGCAGTTTCATTAATTTAAAGCGCATGTAAAAAAGACTCTAATGAGTAAAGGATATTATAAAGTCAATGATTATCTGAATGATGTCAATGCTTGGTCTTAATTGTAGACTTAATTTGTAGATTGAAATGTATAATATGCACTGACACATCTAATCTTGTAATGGAAGCTGAGCTCAAACTTTTACTTTGAAATCTGCTTCCAATTGACGACTCTGTAAACAATACAGGGTGAAAAAAATAGCCCTTGCTGGTTCTTTCCAGTACAAGGTCTCCTGCCGTAGACTTGTGAATCAATGGCGTGTTTCTCTGACGTTCAAAAGCGATTGTAAAATCCTACTTGTATAAAGGATATTGAATTTGAATTTGAATTCATTGCCAAGGGCTTAATATAAAAATCCCACCAAGTGCAATACTACTATTTTTTGATAATGTTGATGATATATATGTGTATTCATGAAATATATATTTGTTTTAAGTTTTCACAAGTTCAATTACATGTCTATGTGTGCGTATGAAACGACGCGCGTTTGCCAGAGGTACCAACAAGTAATAAACCAAACAAAATATTGGGACGGTCCTCGGATCCGAGTGTGCGGCACAAGTAGTACGGCATGCCTCCACTCGGATCCGAGTATTCGGCAATAAAAGGGTTAAAAACCTGGAAGACCATTGAATAGTGATCACAATGCTTTAAACTACGAGGCAGAAATAAAATAGCTTCTTAATCTACAAGCCCCAACAGAGTAGGGAACTTGTTTAAGATATTTAGGTGTTCGCTTGTACAACAAAATCTCTGTCGATTATCACAACTGGAGGAGCTCGGTGTCGTAGTGGTTCGAACGCTTAGGTTTCGATATTGAAAACAAAGCAACCTTTGCCATGTTTGGACCCTGGATGGGTGACGAAAACTTTGTAATCTCGAGTTTCCCCGTGCTTTGTTGGTTGCTATATTTGCAACTGTGTCTACCCACTGATCCGCATTAGGTCACAACGTGGTGGTGCTATGGCCCATACTTCGCATGTGTTATTTGACATTATATCCACAGAACACTAATTCCTTAAGCAATAATTCTACGCTGTTGATGCTATAGTTGCCTGATTTCAAGTTGTAAACATTGATCCGAAACGTGATGTCATCGAGATGGATTTTTATTTAGACGGAGAGACGTACGATATGTACATGATTTTTTTATTGCATGAAAATTATGTTGGTCCCTTGTGTTCTATATCGATAATCAACAGTTGATCTCTATCGTAGTGTAACCACGAGGAATAGGGTCTTCCCCGTGGTTACACCAGTGTAACGTGTAGTGTTACCACGAGGAATAGGGTCTTCCCCGTGGTTACACCAGTGTAACATGTAGTGTTACCACCAGGAATAGGGTCTTCCCCGTGGTTACACCAGTGTAACGTGTAGTGTTACCACGAGCAATAGGGTCTGCCCCGTGGTTACACCAGTGTAACGTGTAGTGTTACCACGAGGAATAGGGTCTTCCCCGTGGTTACACCAGTGTAACGTGTAGTTTTACCACGAGGTACACACCATCCTTGCATATTATAAAACAAAGTCCCCCACCGCGTCTGCCTGTCTGTCTTTTCGCGATAAACTCAAAAACTACTGTACTGATTTTCAAGCGGTTTCCAGCAATCGATAGCGTGATTCTCGAGGAAGGTTTTAGTATATAATTTGTTAAGTTTTTGTATTTATTTCTGTGTACATTAACGATGATGATTACATAAAGATGTCGGGAAAAATTAAATTAAGGCGAAACGTAGTTCGCGGGCGCAGCTAGTTTCTTCCATAAAGGAAGGCCAATGGCTCTATTTTTTAATCATTCGTCAGGCGTCGAGTGCTCGTCGAGCGTAAACTGCGTTAGCTTTCTGCTGATTTTTGTTTTTTTTTTCGATGAAAATCAAAATAATATTGATTATTGACATAGTACTCTTTTGATTTTCATCGCTTACGAAACGAAAATCAAAAGAAATCGAGGCCACAGCCGACGCTCGACGAACGTTCGATGCCAACGAATGATTCGAAAATAGGGCCCCAGTGGTGTCCAGTAGTGGGACGTATGTAGCCTGTGATGATTAAAAGTAACTAAATTAAAAAATAGTAATTTGACAAAATTTGTGTGCTAAAGCTTACTACAATTAAGTGACGGATTATCATAACAATAATAATTCATGGATGTAATCTGCTTAATTCTATGACTGTTTAATTTTTTTCATTACATCAACACTTGAAATATATTCTTTTGTATTTCAAGTATTTAATGTGCAACGCTTAAATTTCTCGAATTTCTGACTCTTCTCGGGGAGGACAGCATTCCGTGGGAATGGTCGATTCAAGTATAAAGACGATTTATTTCAAGGTTTTCGAGTGTAGTGCTTTATAACTATAATAAATATTTTAAAAAAATAAAATAAGTATTAATCTATACTTACTTACTAATATATAAAGGGGAAAGATTTGTTTGTTTGTTTGTTTGAATTGAATAGGCTTCGAAACTACTGAACCGATTTTGATGAAAGTTGGTATAGGGATAGTTCGAGACCAGGTGAAGTACATAGTGTAATTTCCCTAGGGGAAAAAATCCCACAGGAAAACAAAAATAACGCGGGCGAAGTCGCGAGCGGAAAGCTAGTAACATATATTTTATGCTCGACTAGGTGCCCGGTGATCTTCGTATCACCTTAATATACATAATATATAAATAAATAAGTTAGAAATACACCGTCATTTTCCATAAAAAATACCATTATTGCTTTATTTTTTGTTTTTGCTTTTATGTAGGATTTACCCTATTAAATTTCTTTGTAAACCACCCCTGCCCCGTAGCATGACCACAAAACACGATATGGTAAAGTGGTATATCGCGGTGAACTGACAAATTACAATACATACGATTTTATTATATTTTCACAGTCCATGCGATAAATCGTTTTATCGTTATCGTGTTTTGGTGGTCATTCTACTGTGATGAGTGATGTGTTCTGCCCACTGTCACTTAAGTTTCGCAATGTTTGGGATGTACCTATGAGTTCAATGGATCTCATCTTAGAGAAACCCCAAGCATTACCCTCTCCATTGCCCTTTAAATGACCTCGCGCCTTCTTATGAAACTCATGTCCTGTGTTGCTGAGCCTTGACCCTTTGCTTGCTGCAGCACGCAAACATAATGATGTTATGTGTACTGTATCTCTGTTTGTGTGTTTTATCAATGTCTGTGTGTTGTTTGTAAGTATAGTTACGAGACGAAAGTAGACGACACGGTTAGCGCAGAGGTGGAGGGATCGCTTACTGCGCAACGGGTCGCGGGTTCGATTCCCGTACGGGACAAATATTTTGTATGGCCTACAGAAATTTGTTCCGGTCTGGGCGTATGTGCATGTGATATTCTATGTTTGTAACTGCACTCACGACACAGGAGAAAATCCGACGTTTTTAAAAAAAAAGAAAAAAAAATAGTAAACGTCCACTACTACTACTCATTGTAAGGGTCCACCACCACGTCTCAGTTCCGTACGCAATGGTAACACCACAGACGTATAAAGGGAAGCAGACTAAACGTATCGTTTAAAAAGCGTTGCAACTTTACCACGTGTAAACATTACTCACACACAAACAATATTAATTTAATTTTATTGTAATTTCTGGAGTTTTATTATATGACTAGATGTCGCGTGTGTGCCGCGGGGTGCGAGCACCCCGCGGAGGTGTTGTTCCACTTTTAGCTTTTGTAATCAAAAGGTAATCGGTTGCGAGTAGGTGCAAAAATGTATTTTTTTTTGTCGAAGTTGTAAAAATTTGCCTAAAAAGGGTGTTCGAATATTCAAAAAACTGGAAAGGATACGTTTTTCTCTGAATGCTCTTTCATTTGATACCCATATTACGTGGGTGGCAAAAGAAAATCGATCGGCCAATTCGGAGCGGCGGCCATATTGAATTTGGAGTAATGTCATTGACTGTGTCGTTTATTACACTCAAAGTCCATTTTTTCAATATCTATATTGCGTGGGTGGCAAAAGAAAATCGATCTGTCATTTCGGAGCGGTGGCAACACTGAATCATCATGTGGACGCGTGTGTGCCGCGAGGTGCACGCACCTCGCGGTGGTGTGGTCCTCACATCGCTTCTGTAATAAAAAAAAGTTTTCAGTTGTGATTTGGTGCAAAAATGTATCTTTTTTGAGGTTGATTTAAAATTTGCCAAAGAAAGGTGTTCGATTAACCAAAAAGCTGGAAAGGTTATGTTCTACTCTATAAACATTTTTATTTGGAAGCCATGTCCATGTCGCGTGTGTGCCGCGGGGAGCAAGCACCCCGCGGTGGAGTGGTCCACTTAATGAGTTTCTAAGCGAAAGGTTTTCAGTTGCGAGTCGGTGCAAAAAAATTTTCGTTTTTTGAAGTTACATAAAATTTGCCTAAAAATGTGTTCGATTATTCAAAAAATCGGAAAAATTACATTCTACTTTGAAAATTCTTTCATTTGATACCCATATTACATAGGTGGCAAAAGAAAAGCGATCCGCCATTTTGGAGCGGCGGCCATATTGAATTTGGAACAACGTCACTTACTGAATCGTATTCTACACTTAAAATCCTTACATTTGATACCCATATTGCATAGGTGGTAAAAGGAAAGCGGTCGGCCATTTTGAAGCGGCGGCCATATTGAGTTTGAAACAATGTCACTCACTGTATCGTGTTCTACTATTAAAACCCTTTTATTTGATACCCATATTGCATAGGTGGCAAAAGAAAATCGATTTGACATTTTGGAGCGGCGGCCATATTCAATTTGGAGCAACGTCACTTACTGTGTCGTATTCTACACTTAAAATCCTTATATTTGATACCCATTTTGCATAGGTGGTAAAAGGAAAGCGGTCGGCCATTTTGAAGCGGCGGCCATATTGAGTTTGAAACAATATTACTCACTGTATCGTGTTCTACTAATAAAATCCTTACATTTGATACCCATATTACATAGGTGGCAAAAGAAAAGCGATCCGCAATTTTGGAGCGGCGGCCATATTGAATTTGGAGAAACATCACTTACTGAATCGTATTCTACGCTTAAAATCATTACATTTGATACCCATATTACATAGGTGGAGAAGGAAAATCGGTCTGTCATTTCGGAGCGGCGGCCATATTGAATTTGGAGAAACGTCACTTACTGAATCGTTTTCTACACTTAAAATCCTTACATTTGATACCCATATTGCATAGGTGGTAAAAGGAAAGCGGTTGGCCATTTTGAAGCGGCGGCCATATTGAATTTGAAACAATGTCATTGACTGTATCGTATTTTACTCTCAAAGTCCATTCATTTGATACCCATATTCGGTGGGTGGCAAAAAAAAGCGATCTGTCATTTCCATGCGCCGGCATCATTGAATTGTCATGTGGACGCGTGTGTGCCGCGGGGTGCGCGCACCCCGCGGTGGTGTGGTCCTCACATCGCTTTTGTAATAAAAAAAAGTTTTCAGTTGCGATTTGGTGCAAAAATTTATCTTTTTTGAGGTTGATTTAAAATTTGACAAAGAAAGGTGTTCGATTAACCAAAAAGCTCAAAAGGTTATGTTCTACTCTATAAACATTTTTATTTGGAAGCCATGTCCATGTCGCGTGTGTGCCGCGGGGAGCAAGCACCCCGCGGTGGAGTGGTCCACTTAATGTGTTTCTAAGCGAAAGGTTTTCAGTTGCGAGTCGGTGCAAAAAATTTTTCGTTTTTTGAAGTTACATAAAATTTGCCTAAAAATGTGTTCGATTATTCAAAAAATTGGAAAGGTTACGTTCTACTTTGAAAATTCTTTCATTTGATACCCATATTACATAGGTGGCAAAAGAAAAGCGATCTGCCATTTTGGAGCGGCGGCCATATCGAATTTGGAGCAACGGCACTTACTGAATCGTATTCTACACTTAAAATCCTTACATTTGATACCCATATTACATAGGTGGAGAAAGAAAAGCGATTTGACAATTCGGAGCGGCGGCCATATTGAGTTTGAAACAATGTCACTCACTGTATCGTGTTCTACTAATAAAATCCTTACATTTGATACCCATATTACATAGGTGGAGAAGGAAAATCGGTCTGTCATTTCGGAGCGGCGGCCATATTGAATTTGGAGAAACGTCACTTACTGAATCGTATTCTGCACTTAAAATCCTTACATTTGATACCCATATTACATAGGTGGAGAAGGAAAATCGGTCTGTCATTTCGGAGCGGCGGCCATATTGAATTTGGAGAAACGTCACTTACTGAATCGTTTTCTACACTTAAAATCCTTACATTTGATACCCATATTGCATAGGTGGTAAAAGGAAAGCGGTCGGCCATTTTGAAGCGGCGGCCATATTGAGTTTGAAGCAATGTCACTCACTGTATCGTGTTCTACTATTAAAGCCCTATCATTTGACACCCATATTGCATAGGTGGCAAAAGAAAATCGATTTGACATTTCGGAGCGGCGGCCATATTGAATTTGGAACAGCGTCACTTACTGAATCGTATTCTACAATTAAAATCCATACATTTGATACCCATATTAAATAGGTGGCGAAAGAAAAGCGATTTGACATTTCGGAGCGGCGGCCATATTGAGTTTGAAACAATGTCACTCACTGTATCGTGTTCTACTATTAAAGCCCTTTCATTTGATACCCATATTACATAGGTGGCAAAAGAAAAGCCATCCGCAATTTCGGAGCGGCGGCCATTTTGATTTTGGAGCAATGTCACTCACTTTGTCGTCTTCTACTCCCAAATCCCTTTCATTTGATACCCATATTGCATAGGTGGCAAAAGAAATGCAATCCGCTATTTTGGAAGCGGCAGCCATATTGGATTTAGACAAAAATCATTTAATTGGTTTTGTTTCACTCTTAAAGCCCTTTCATTTGATACCCATATCGCTATGGTGGCAAAAGAAATGTGATCCGACATTTTTTTAATGGCGGCCATTTTGAATTCATAGAGGTGACGTTACTTGTATCGTGTAGTACTCGCATAACCCTTTCATTTGATACCCATATCACCACTCTGCGGCTGAAAACCGCACCGAAATAGCAAAAAGCGCAAATTTTTTAAAAAAGGCCGCCAGCACCGCCGCCATCTTGAAAAGTTGAAATGTCAAATTTTTTAAAAATACTCGACTATATTTCCTATCGATTGGTATCACCAGCTTGCTCGTAGCTCTAACCAAACCCCGTCAAAAAATCGTCAAATTTGGGTCGTCGCTGACAATAAATACCGCCCCAGCTGCCAGTGTTGCCATATCACCGGCCCCAAATGGTGGTAGAAATGATCATCGACGTCTGTTCCACCCCGCTATATGAAAAAAAATCGAAAAAGTCGAAATTTACGTTCTCCCTCAAAACGGGGAAATTACCCCAAAATCGGGGAAAATTACCCCACGGTTTGATTCCCCTTAGCCAGCCCTACAAAAAGCCACCCGGTGTTGTCAGTCGAAAAACGCCGGCAACCGCGTCAAAATCGGGATTTTATTTTTTCAAAATTGCAACACTTTACAAAATGGCCGCCAGCGGAGCCGCCATGTTGAAATGTCAAAGTTTCGGATTTTTCCCGGTAACTACGTCATATACGAAGCAGGATGACGTTTACCCCACGTTGCCAGCACATCTGGAACGGGGAGATCAATTCGGGTCAAATCGGGTCGACGAAAAAATTCAAACCCCCTTGGCGGCCAGTGTTGCCAGTTGCGGAAAATAAAAATACCAGAAAGTCATAGAGGCTTCGACGCTCTATAGGCGCATGGGGTTGAAAATTGCGAAAAGTCGTTATTTCGATTTTCGACTTTTCGGGCCTCCAGAGGAAAAACTACCAAAAATGGTAGAAAATTTTTCCAACCTGGCAACACTTTGCACCGAGCACTAACCTCGCCTAAAACATTTCTCCCCACTCCGAGGCCGCCATCTTTGCGAAAATGCGGTTCAAAAAACTAAAAAATTTGAGCGTTCCAAGATGGCCGCCTGCGCCGCCGCCATTTTGTTTTTCGCCAATCGGCTACCATAATCGGAAACTCGAGGACGCGTTCGACCGGAGCCATCAAAAAAATCAGGCGAAATCCCGAAAATCACGCGCGTGTTCGGTCGCAAACACGGGGCGAAACGGGTTTTTCGATCCAAGATGGCGGCGCGGCCATTTTGTTTTTTTGCATTTTGACAGTTGCACCTCATCCCCGGGAGCGACACGATCAAGAACCGTTAAAAAAAACAGCACGCTTGGAGCCATTTTGAAAAAGTTGACATTTCGCGGTGGCGGCCATCTTGGATTTTTCAAATTTCGAATATCGAATCCTGTGTCTTTTAATCAGTAGTCCATCTCTTTCTAACATCCCAACACCCAAAAGTAATCGCAAATGTCCCAAAAATACCCCTAATCAGTCAGTCAGTCAGTCAGTGAGTGGTAATCCAGCTTTATATAATATAGATAGACTAGATGTCGCGTGTGTGCCGCGGGGTGCGAGCACCCCGCGGAGGTGTTGTTCCACTTTTAGCTTTTGTAATCAAAAGGTTATCGGTTGCGAGTAGGTGCAAAAATGTTTTTTTTTTGTCGAAGTTTTAAAAATTTGCCTAAAAAAGGTGTTCGATTATTAAAAAAACTGGAAAGGATACGATCTACTCGGAATGCGCTTTCATTTGATACCCATATAACGTGGGTGGCAAAAGAAAAGCGATCGGCTAATTAGGGGCGGCGGCCATATTGAATTTGAAGCAATGTCAGTGACTGTATCGTATTTTACACTCAAAGTCCATTCATTTGATACCCATATTCGGTGGGTGGCAAAAAAAAGCGATCTGTCATTTCGGAGCGGTGGCAACACTGAATCATCATGTGGACGCGTGTGTGCCGCGAGCTGCAAGCACCTCGCGGTGGTGTAGTCCTCACATCGCTTTTGTAATAAAAAAAAAGTTTTCAGTTGCGATTTGGTGCAAAAATGTATCTTTTTTCAGGTCAAATTAAAATTTGCCTAAAAAAGGTGTTCGATTGATCAAAAAACTGGAAAGGTTATGTTGTACTTTATACGCTATTTTATGTCGAAGCGATGTCGATGTCGCGTGTGTGCCGCGGGGAGCAAGCACCCCGCGGTGGAGTGGTCCACTTAATGTTTTTCTAAGCAAAAGGTTTTCAGTTGCGAGTCGGTGCAAAAAAAATTTCGTTTTTTTAAGTTACATAAAAAATGGTGTTCGATTATTAAAAAAAACTGAAAAGGTTACGTTCTACTCTAAAAATCCTTACATTTGATACCCATATTACATAGGTGGAGAAGGAAAAGCGATTTGACATTTTGGAGCGGCGGCCATATTGAGTTTGAAGCAATATCACTCACTGTATCGTGTTCTACTAATAAAATCCTTACATTTGATACCCATATTACATAGGTGGCAAAACAAAAGCGATCCGCCATTTTGGAGCGGCGGCCATATTGAATTTGGAGAAACGTCACTTACTGAATCGTATTCTGCACCTAAAATCCTTACATTTGATACCCATAATACATAGGTGTAGAAGTAAAATCGGTCTGTCATTTCGGAGCGGCGGCCATATTGAATTTGGAGAAACGTCACTTACTGAATCGTATTCTACACTTAAAATCCTTACATTTGATACCCATATTACATAGGTGGAGAAGGAAAAGCGATTTGAAATTTCGGAGCGGCGGCCATATTGAGTTTGAAGCAATATCACTCACTGTATCGTATTCTACACTTAAAATCCTTACATTTGATACCCATATTACATAGGTGGAGAAGGAAAAGCGATTTGACATTTCGGAGCGGCGGCCATATTGAGTTTGAAGCAATATCACTCACTGTGTCGCGTTCTACTAATAAAATCCTTACATTTGATACCCATATTGCATAGGCGGTAAAAGGAAAGCGGTCGGCCATTTTGGAGCGGCGGCCATATTGAATTTGAAACAATGTCACTCACTGTATCGTGTTCTACTATTAAAGCCCTTTCATTTGATACCCATATTACATAGGTGGCAAAAGAAAAGCCATCCGCAATTTCGGAGCGGCGGCCATTTTGATTTTGGAGCAATGTCACTCACTTTGTCGTCTTCTACTCCCAAATCCCTTTCATTTGATACCCATATTGCATAGGTGGCAAAAGAAATGCAATCCGCTATTTTGGAAGCGGCGGCCATATTGGATTTAGACAAAAATCATTTACTTGGTTTTGTTTCACTCTTAAAGCCCTTTCATTTGATACCCATATCGCTATGGTTACAAAAGAAATGTGATCCGACATTTTTTTAATGGCGGCCATTTTTAATCTATATCGGTGACACTACGTGTACCGTGTAGTACTCGCTAAACCCTTTCATTTAATACCCATATCACCATGCCGCGGCTGAAAACCGCACCGAAATAGCAAAAAGCGCAAATTTTTAAAAAAAGGCCGCCAGCGCCGCCGCCATCTTGAAAAGTTGAAATGTCAAATTTTTTAAAAATACTTGACTATATTTCCTATCGATTGGTATCACCAGCTGGCCCCTAACCCTAACCAAACCCCGTCAAAAAATCGTCAAATTTGGGTCGTCGCTGACAACAAAAACCGCCCCAGCTGCCAGTGTTGCCATATCACCGGCCCTAAATGGTGGTAGAAATGATCAGCGACGTCTGTTCCACCCTGCTATATGAAAAAAAATCGAAAAAGTCGAAATTTACGTTCTCCCTCAAAACGGGGAAATTACCCCAAAATCGGGGAAAATTACCCCACGGTTTGATTCCCCTTAGCCAGCCCTACAAAAGGCCACCCGGTGTTGTCAGTCGAAAAACGCCGGCAACCGCGTCAAAATCGGGATTTTATTTTTTCGAAATTGCAATACTTTACAAAATGGCCGCCAGCGAAGCCGCCATGTTTAAATGTCAAAGTTTCGGATTTTTCCCGGTAACTACACCATATACGAAGCAAGATGACATTTACCCCACGTTACCAGCACGTCTGCAACGGGGAGATCAATTCGGGTCAAATCGGGTCTACGAAAAAATTCAAATCCCCATGGCGGCCAGTGTTGCCAGTTGCGGAAAATAAAAATACCAGAAAGTCATAGAGGCCCCGACGCTCTATAGGCGCATCGGGTTGAAAATTGCAAAAAGTCGTTATTTCGATTTTCGACTATTCGGGCCTCCAGAGGAAAAACTACCAAAAACGGTAGAAAATTTTTCGCATCTGGCAACACTTTGCGCCGAGTTTTAACCCCGCCCAGAACATTCGACCCCACTCCGAGGCCGCCATCTTGGCGAAAATGCGGTTCAAAAAAGTCAAAAATTTGAGCGTTCCAAGATGGCCGCCGGCGTCGACGCCATTTTGTTTTTCGCCAACCGGCTACTATAATCGGAAACTCGAGGACGCGTTCGACCGGAGCCATCAAAAAAATCAGCCGATATCCCGAAAGTCACGCGCGTGTTCGGTCGCAAACACGGGGCGAAACGGGTTTTTCGATCCAAGATGGCGGCGCGGCCATTTTGTTTTTTCACATTTCGATAGAAGCACCCGATCCCCGGGGGCGAAACGATCACGCGTCCCAAAAACCAGCGCGATCGGAGTCGTTTTGGGAATTTTGACATTTCGCGGCGGCGGCCATCTTGGATTTTTCAAATTTCGAATATCGCTTTCTACTCGACCGAATCGATCGTGCATCTCGCTCTAACATCCCAAAACCCAAAAGTAACTGCAAATGTCCCAAAAATACCCCTGATCAGTGAGTGAGTCAGTCAGTCAGTCAGTCAGTGGTAATCCAGCTTTATATAGTATAGATAGACTAGATGTCGCGTGTGTGCCGCGGGGTGCGCGCACCCCGCGGTGGTGGACCCCCCACTTTAGCTTTTGTAATCAAAAGGTAATCGGTTGCGAGTCGGTGCAAAAATGTGTCTTTTTTTGCTGAAGTTTAAAAATTTGCCTAAAAAAGGTGTTCGAATATTCAAAAAACTGGAAAGGATACGATCTACTCTGAATGCTCTTTCATTTGATACCCATATAACGTGGGTGGCAAAAGAAAAGGGATCGGCCAATTAGGGGCGGCGGCCGTATTGAATTTGAAGCAATGTCAGTGACTGTATCGTATTTTACACTCAAAGTCCATTAATTTGATACCCATGTTCGGTGGGTGGCAAAAAAAAGCGATCTGTCATTTCCATGCGCCGGCAACATTGAATTGTCATGTGGACGCGCGTATGCCGCGAGGTGCACGCACCTCGCGGTGGTGTAGTGCTCACATCGCTTTTGTAATAAAAAAAAGTTTTCAGTTGCGATTTGGTGCAAAAATGTATCTTTTTTGAGGTCAATTTAAAATTTGCCTAAAAAAGGTGTTCGATTGATCAAAAAGCTGGAAAGGTTATGTTGTACTTTATACGCTCTTTTATTTCGAAGCGATGTCGATGTCGCGTGTGTGCCGCGGGGAGCAAGCACCCCGCGGTGGAATGGTCCACTTAATGTTTTTCTAAGCAAAAGGTTTTCAATTGCGAGTCGGTGCAAAAAAAATTTCGTTTTTTTAAGTTACATAAAAAATGGTGTTCGATTATTAAAAAACTGAAAAGGTTACGTTCTACTCTGAAAATCCTTACATTTGATACCCATATTACATAGGTGGAGAAGGAAAAGCGATTTGACATTTCGGAGCGGTGGCCATATTGAGTTTGAAGCAATATCACTTACTGTATCGTGTTCTACTAATAAAATCCTTACATTTGATACCCATATTACATAGGTGGCAAAAGAAAAGCGATCCGCCATTTTGGAGCGGCGGCCATATTGAATTTGGAGAAAATTCACTTACTGAATCGTATTTTACACTTAAAATCCTTACATTTGATACCCATATTACATAGGTGGAGAAGGAAAAGCGATTTGACATTTCGGAGCGGCGGCCATATTGAGTTTGAAGCAATATCACTCACTGTATCGTGTTCTACTAATAAAATCCTTACATTTGATACCCATATTACACAGGTGGAGAAGGAAAATCGGTCTGTCATTTCGGAGCGGCGGCCATATTGAATTTGGAGAAACGTCACTTACTGAATCGTATTCTACACTTAAAATCCTTACATTTGATACCCATATTACATAGGTGGAGAAGGAAAAGCGATTTGACATTTTGGAGCGGCGGCCATATTGAGTTTGAAGCAATGTCACTCACTGTATCGTGTTCTACCAATAAAACCCTTACATTTGATACCCATATTACATAGGTGGAGAAGGAAAAGCGATTTGACATTTCGGAGCGGCGGCCATATTGAGTTTGAAGCAGTATCATTCACTGTATCGTGTTCTACTAATAAAATCCTTACATTTGATACCCATATTGCATAGGTGGCAAAAGAAAATCGATTTGACATTTCGGAGCGGCGGCCATATTGAATTTGGAACAGAGTCACTTACTGAATCGTATTCTACAATTAAAATCCATACATTTGATACCCATATTACATAGGTGGCGAAAGAAAAGCGATTTAACATTTCGGAGCGGCGGCCATATTGAGTTTGAAGCAATATCACTCACTGTATCGTGTTCTACTAATAAAACCCTTTCATTTGATACCCATATTGCATAGGTGGCAAAAGAAAATCGATTTGACATTTCGGAGCGGCGGCCATATTGAATTTGGAACAGCGTCACTTACTGAATCGTATTCTACAATTAAAATCCATACATTTGATACCCATATTACATAGGTGGCGAAAGAAAAGCGATTTGACATTTCGGAGCGGCGGCCATATTGAGTTTGAAGCAATATCACTAACTGTATCGTATTCTACAATTAAAATCCTTAAATTTGATACCCATATTACCGTGCCGCTACCGAAAACCGCACTGAAATAGCAAAAAGCGCAAATTTTGAAACAATGGCCGCCTGCGCCGCCGCCATCTTGAAAAATTTAAATGTCATATTTTTCATGTCAAGCCGACTATATGTGCTATCAAGTGACATTATGAGCTACCCGCTAGCCCTCACACAACCCCGCCAATAAATCGTCAAATTTGGGTTGTTGCTAACAATAAAAACCGTCCCACCTGCCAGTGTTGCCATAACACCAGCTCCAAATGTTGGTAGAAATGATCAGCGACGACTGTTCCACCCCACTATATCAAAAAAATTTGAAAAAGTCAAAATTTACGTTTTCCCCTAAAACGGAGAAATTACCCCAAAATCGGGGAAAATTACCCCACTATTAGATTTCCCTCGTCGTGCACTACGACAGACCACCCGGTGTTGTCAGTCGAGAAACGCCGGCAACCACGTCAAAATCGCGAATTAATGCCTTCGAAATTGCAACCCTTAACAAAATGGCCGCCAGCGGAGCCGCCATGTTAAAATGTCAAAGTTTCGGATTTTTCCCGGTAACTACGTCATATACGGAGCAGGATGACGTTTACCCCACGTTGCCAGCACATCTGGAACGGGGAGATCAATTCGGGTCAAATCGGGTCGACGAAAAAATTCAAACCTCCTTGGCGGCCAGTGTTGCCAGTTGCCGAAAATAAAAATACCAGAAAGTCATAGAGGTCCCAACGCTCTATGGGCGCATGGGGTTAAAAATTGCGAAAAGTCGTTATTTCGATTTTCGAATATTTGGCTCTCCAGAGAGAAAACTACCAAAAACGGTAGAAAATTTTTCACACCTGGCAACACTTCGCGCTGAGCTCTAACCCCGCCTAGAACATTTTACTCCACTCCGAGGCCGCCATCTTGGCGAAAATGCGGTTCAAAAAAGTCAAAAATTTGAGCGTTCCAAGATGGCCGCCGGCGTCGCCGCCATTTTGTTTTTCGCCAATCAGCTACCATATTCGGGAACTCGAGGACGCATTTAAGGGAAATCATCCAAAAAATCAGCCGAAATCCCGGAAATCACGCGCGTCTTCGGTCGCAAACACGGGGCGAAACGGGTTTTTCGATCCAAGATGGCGGCGCGGCCATTTTGTTTTTTCACATTTTAACAAAAGCACCCCATCCCCGGGGGCGAGACGATCACGCGTACCAAAAACCAGCGCGATCGGAGTCGTTTTGGAAATTTTGACATTTCGCGCCGTCGGCCATCTTGGATTTTTCAAATTTCGAATATCGAATCCTGTGTCTCTTAATCAGTAGTCTATCTCTTTCTAACATCCCAACACCCAAAAGTAATCGCAAATGTCCCAAAAATACCCCTAATCAGTCAGTGAGTGAGTGGTAATCCAGCTTTATATAATATAGACTAGATGTCGCGTGTGTGCCGCGGGGTGCGAGCACCCCGCGGAGGTGTTGTTCCACTTTTAGCTTTTGTAATCAAAAGGTTATCGGTTGCGAGTAGGTGCAAATATGTGTCTTTTTTTGCTGAAGTTTAAAAATTTGCCTAAAAAAGGTGTTCGATTATTAAAAAAACTGGAAAGGATACGATCTACTCGGAATGCGCTTTCATTTGATACCCATATAACGTGGGTGGCAAAAGAAAAGCGATCGACTAATTAGGGGCGGCGGCCATATTGAATTTGAAGTAATGTCATTGACTGTATCGTATTTTACACTAAAATTCCATTCATTTGATACCCATATTCCGTGGGTGACAAAACAAAAGCGATCTGTCATTTCGGAGCGGTGGCAACACTGAATCATCATGTGGACGCGTGTGTGCCGCGAGGTGCAAGCACCTCGCGGTGGTGTAGTCCTCACATCGCTTTTGTAATAATAAAAAAAGTTTTCAGTTGCGATTTGGTGCAAAAATGTATCTTTTTTCAGGTCAAATTAAAATTTGCCTAAAAAAGGTGTTCGATTGATCAAAAAACTGGAAAGGTTATGTTGTACTTTATACGCTATTTTATGTCGAAGCGATGTCGATGTCGCGTGTGTGCCGCGGGGAGCAAGCACCCCGCGGTGGAGTGGTCCACTTAATGTTTTTCTAAGCAAAAGGTTTTCAGTTGCGAGTCGGTGCAAAAAAAATTTCGTTTTTTTAAGTTACATAAAAATGGTGTTCGATTATTAAAAAAAACTGAAAAGGTTACGTTCTACTCTAAAAATCCTTACATTTGATACCCATATTACATAGGTGGAGAAGGAAAAGCGATTTGACATTTTGGAGCGGCGGCCATATTGAGTTTGAAGCAATATCACTCACTGTATCGTGTTCTACTAATAAAATCCTTACATTTGATACCCATATTACATAGGTGGCAAAACAAAAGCGATCCGCCATTTTGGAGCGGCGGCCATATTGAATTTGGAGAAACGTCACTTACTGAATCGTATTCTACACCTAAAATCCTTACATTTGATACCCATAATACATAGGTGGAGAAGGAAAAGCGATTTGACATTTCGGAGCGGCGGCCATATTTAGTTGGAAACAATGTCACTCACTGTATCGTGTTCTACTAATAAAACCCTTACATTTGATACCCATATTGCATAGGTGGCAAAAGAAAATCGATTTGACATTTCGGAGCGGCGGCCATATTGAGTTTGAAGCAACGTCACTCACTGTATCGTGTTCTACTCATAAAACCCTTACATTTGATACCCATATTACATAGGTGAAGAAGGAAAAGCGATTTGGCATTTCGGAGCGGCGGCCATATTGAGTTTGAAGCAATGTCACTTACTGTATCGTATTCTACACTTAAAATCCTTACATTTGATACCCATATTACATAGGTGGAAAAGGAAAAGCGATTTGACATTTCGGAGCGGCGGCCATATTGAGTTGGAAGCAATGTCACTCACTGTATCGTGTTCTACTAATAAAATCCTTACATTTGATACCCATATTACATAGGTGGAGAAGGAAAATCAGTCTGTCATTTCGTAGCGGCAGCCATATTGAATTTGGAGAAACGTCACTTACTGAATCGTATTCTACACTTAAAATCCTTACATTTGATACCCATATTACATAGGTGGAGAAGGAAAAGCGATTTGACATTTCGGAGCGGCGGCCATATTGAGTTTGAAGCAATGTCACTCACTGTATCGTGTTCTACTAATAAAACCCTTTCATTTGATACCCATATTACATAGGTGGCAAAAGAAAAGCGATCCGCCATTTTCGAGCGGCGGCCATATTGAATTTGGAGAAACGTCACTTACTGAATCGTATTCTACACTTAAAATCCTTACATTTGATACCCATATTACATAGGTGGAGAAGGAAAAGCGATTTGACATTTCGGAGCGGCGGCCATATTGAGTTTGAAGCAATATCACTCACTGTATCGTGCTCTACTAATAAAATCCTTACATTTGATACCCATATTGCATAGGCGGTAAAAGGAAAGCGGTCGGCCATTTTGAAGCGGCGGCCATATTGAGTTTGAAACAATGTCACTCATTTTATCTTGTTCTACTATTAAAGGCCTTTCATTTGATACCCATATTGCATAGGTGGCAAATAAAAAGCGATCCGCCATTTTGGAGCGGCGGCCATATTGAATTTGAAACAATGTCACTCACTGTATCGTGTTCTACTATTAAAGCCCTTTCATTTGATACCCATATTGCATAGGTGGCAAAAGTAAAGCAATTTCACATTTCGGAGCGGCGGCCATTTTAATTTTGGAGTATTGTCACTCACCTTATCGTGCTCTACTCTGAAATCCCTTTCATTTGATACCCATATTGCATGGGTGGCAAAAGAAATGCAATCCGCCATTTTTGGAGCGGTGGCCATATTGGATTTAGACAAAAATCATTGACTTGGTTTTGTTTCACTCATAAAGCCCTTTCATTTGATACCCATATCGCTATGGTTGCAAAAGAAATGTGAACCGACATTTTTTTAATGGCGGCCATTTTGAATTCATAGAGGTGACGTTACTCGCATCGTGTAGTACTCGCAAAACCCTTTCATTTGATACCCATATCACCATGCCGCGGCTGAAAACCGCACCGGAATAGCAAAAAGCACAAATTTTTTAAAAAAGGCCGCCAGCGCCGCCGCCATCTTGAAAAGTTAAAATGTCAAATTTTTTGAGAATACTTGACTATATTTCCTATCGATTGGTATCACCAGCTTGCTCGTAGCCCTAACCAAACCCCGTCAAAAAATCGTCAAATTTGGGTCGTCGCTAACAACAAAAACCGCCCCAGCTGCCAGTGTTGCCATATCACCCTCCCCAAATGGTGGTAGAAATGATCAGCGACGTCTGTTCCACCCCGTTATATGATAAAAACTCGAAAAAGTCGAAATTTACGTTCTCCCTCAAAACGGAGAAATTACCCCAAAATCGGGGAAAATTACCCCACGGTTTGATTCCCCTTAGCCAGCCCTACAAAAGGCCACCTGGTGTTGTCAGTCGAAAAACGCCGGCAACCGCGTCAAAATCGGGATTTATTTTTTTTCAAAATTGCAACACTTTACAAAATGGCCGCCAGCGGAGCCGCCATGTTGAAATGTCAAAGTTTCGGATTTTTCCCGGTAACTACGTCATATACGGAGCAGGATGACGTTTACCCCACATGTCCAGCACATCTGGAACGGGGAGATCAATTCGGGTCAAATCGGGTCGACGAAAAAATTCAAACCTCCTTGGCGGCCAGTGTTGCCAGTTGCGGAAAATAAAAATACCAGAAAGTCATAGAGGCCCCGACGCTCTATAGGCGCATGGGGTTGAAAATTGCGAAAAATCGTTATTTCGATTTTCGACTTTTCGGGCCTCCAGAGGAAAAACTACCAAAAATGGTAGAAAAAATTTCTCACCTGGCAACACTACGCTCCGAGTTCTAACCCCGCCCGGAACATTTGACCCCACTCCGAGGCCGCCATCGTGGCGAAAATTCGGTTCAAAAATGTCAAAAATTTGAGCGTTCCAAGATGGCCGCCGGCGCCGCCGCCATTTTGTTTTTTGCCCAACCGCGGGCATCACAGTAAACTCCAGGACGCACCCGAGCGGAACCATCAAAAAAATCAGCCGAAATCCCGAAAATCACGCGCGTGTTCGGTCGCAAACACGGGGCGAAACGGGTTTTTCGATCCAAGATGGCGGCGCGGCCATTTTGTTTTTTCGCATTTTGACAGTTGCACCTCATCCCCGGGAGCGACGCGATCAAGAACCATTAAAAAAACCAGCACGCTCGGAGCCATTTTGAAAAAGTTGACATTTCGCGGCGGCGGCCATCTTGGATTTTTCAAATTTCGAACACGTCGATCTACTCGAATGAATCAGTAGTCCATCTCTTTCTAACATCCCAAAACCCAAAAGTAACTGCAAATGTCCCAAAAATACCCCTGATCAGTGAGTCAGTCAGTCAGTGAGTCAGTGGTAATCCAGCTTTATATAGTATAGACTAGATGTCGCGTGTGTGCCGCGGGGTGCGAGCACCCCGCGGAGGTGTTGTTCCACTTTTAGCTTTTGTAATCAAAAGGTTATCGGTTGCGAGTAGGTGCAAAAATGTATTTTTTTTTTGTCGAAGTTGTAAAAATTTGCCTAAAAAAGGTGTTCGATTATTAAAAAAACTGGAAAGGATACGATCTACTCGGAATGCGCTTTCATTTGATACCCATATAACGTGGGTGGCAAAAGAAAAGCGATCGGCTAATTAGGGGCGGCGGCCATATTGAATTTGAAGTAATGTCATTGACTGTATCGTATTTTACACTCAAAGTCCATTCATTTGATACCCATATTCGGTGGGTGGCAAAAAAAAGCGATCTGTAATTTCCATGCGCCGGCAACATTGAATTGTCATGTGGACGCGCGTATGCCGCGAGGTGCACGCACCTCGCGGTGGTGTGGTCCTCACATCGCTTTTGTAATAAAAAAAAGTTTTCAGTTGCGATTTGGTGAAAAAATGTATCTTTTTTTAAAGTCGATTTAAAATTTAACTAAAAAAGGTGTTCGATTGATCAAAAAGCTGGAAAGGTTATGTTGTACTTTATACGCTCTTTTATTTCGAAGCGATGTCGATGTCGCGTGTGTGCCGCGGGGAGCAAGCACCCCGCGGTGGAGTGGTCCACTTAATGTTTTTCTAAGCAAAAGATTTTCAGTTGCGAGTCGGTGCAAAAAAATTTTCGTTTTTTTAAGTTACATAAAAAATGGTGTTCGATTATTAAAAAAACTGAAAAGGTTACGTTCTACTCTGAAAATCCTTACATTTGATACCCATATTACATAGGTGGAGAAAGAAAAGCGATTTGACATTTCGGAGCGGCGGCCATATTGAGTTTGAAGCAATATCACTCACTGTATCGTGTTCTACTAATAAAATCCTTACATTTCATACCCATATTACATAGGTTGAGAAGGAAAATCGGTCTGTCATTTCGGAGCGGCGGCCATATTGAATTTGGAGAAACGTCACTCACTGTATCGTGTTTTACTCTTAAATCCCTTTCATTTGATACCCATATTACATAGGTGGAGAAGGAAAATCGGTCTTTCATTTCGGAGCGGCGGCCATATTAAATTTGGAGAAACGTCACTTACTGAATCGTAGTCTACACTTAAAATCCTTACATTTGATACCCATATTACATAGGTGGCAAAACAAAAGCTATCCGCCATTTTGGAGCGGCGTCCATATTGAATTTGGAGAAACGTCACTTACTGAATCGTATTCTACACCTAAAATCCTTACATTTGATACCCATAATACATAGGTGGAGAAGTAAAATCGGTCTGTCATTTCGGAGCGGCGGCCATATTGAATTTGGAGAAACGTCACTTACTGAATCGTATTCTACACCTAAAATCCTTACATTTGATACCCATAATACATAGGTGGAGAAGTAAAATCGGTCTGTCATTTCGGAGCGGCAGCCATATTGAATTTGGAGAAACGTCACTTACTGAATCGTATTCTACACCTAAAATCCTTACATTTGATACCCATTATACATAGGTGGAGACGTAAAATCGGTCTGTCATTTCGGAGCGGCGGCCATATTGAATTTGGAGAAACGTCACTTACTGAATCGTATTCTGCACTTAAAATCCTTACATTTGATACCCATATTACATAGGTGGAGAAGGAAAAGCGATTTGACATTTCGGAGCGGCGGCCATATTGAGTTTGAAGCAATATCACTCACTGTATAGCGTTCTACTAATAAAATCCTTATATTTGATACCCATATTGCATAGGCGGTAAAAGGAAAGCGGTCGGCCATTTTGAAGCGGCGGCCATATTGAGTTTGAAACAATGTCACTCATTTTATCGTGTTCTACTATTAAAGGCCTTTCATTTGATACCCATATTGCATAGGTGGCAAATGAAAAGCGATCCGCCATTTTGGAGCGGCGGCCATATTGAATTTGAAACAATGTCACTCACTGTATCGTGTTCTACTAATAAAACCCTTTCATTTGATACCCATATTGCATAGGTGGCAAAAGAAAAGCGATCCGCAATTTCGGAGCGGCGGCCATTTTGATTTTGGAGCAATGTCACTCACTTTATCGTGTTCTACTCGCAAATGCCTTTCATTTGATACCCATATTGCATGGGCGGCAAAAGAAATGCAATCCGCCATTTTGGAAGCGGCGGCCATATTGGATTTAGACAAAAATCATTTACTTGGTTTTGTTTCACTCATAAAGCCCTTTCATTTGATACCCATATCGCTATGGTTGCAAAAGAAATGTGATCCGACATTTTTTTATGGCGGCCATTTTGAATTCATAGAGGTGACGTTACTTGCATCGTGTAGTACTCGCAAAACCCTTTCATTTCATACCCATATCATCATGCCGCGGCTGAAAACCGCACCGGAATAGCAAAAAGCGCAAATTTTTTAAAAAAGGCCGCCAGCGCAGCCGCCATCTTGAAAAGTTGAAATGTCAAATTTTTTAAAAATACTTCACTATATTTCCTATCGATTGGTATCACCAGCTTGCTCGTAGCCCTAACCAAACCCCGTCAAAAAATCGTCAAATTTGGGTCGTCGCTGACAATAAAAACCGCCCCAGCTGCCAGTGTTGCCATATCACCGGCCCCAAATGGTGGTAGAAATGATCAGCGACGTCTGTTCTACCCCGCTATATGATAAAAACTCGAAACAATCAAAATTTACGTTTTCCCCCAAAACGGGGAATTTACCCCAAAATCGGGGAAAATTACCCCACGGTTGGACTTCCCTTGGCGAGCACTACCAAAAGTCACCCGGTGTTGTCAGTCGAAAAACGCCGGCAACCGCGTAAAAATCGGGATTTTATTTTTTCAAAATTGCAACACTTTTCAAAATGGCCGCCAGCGGAGCCGCCATGTTGAAATATCAAAGTTTCGGATTTTTTCCGGTAACTACATCGTATACAGAGCAGGATGACGTTTACCCCACGTTGCCAGCACATCTGGAACGGGGAGATCAATTCGGGTCAAATCGGGTCTACGAAAAAATTCAAACCCCCTTGGCGGCCAGTGTTGCCAGTTGCGGAAAATAAAAATACCAGAAAGTCATAGAGGCCCCGACGCTCTATATGAGCATGGGATTGAAAATTGCGAAAAGTCGTTATTTCGATTTTCGACTTTTCGGGCCTCCAGAGGAAAAACTACCAAAAACGGTAGAAAATTTTACCCACCTGGCAATACTCCGAGCCGAGCTCTTACCCCGCCCAGAACATTTGACCCCACTCCGAGGCCGCCATCTTGGCGAAAATTCGGTTCAAAAATGTCAAAAATTTGAGCGTTCCAAGATGGCCGCCGGCGCCGCCGCCATTTTGTTTTTCGCCAGGCGGGGGCCATATTCGGAAACTCGAGGACGCTCTCGGGCGGAGCCATCAAAAAAATCAGCCGAAATCCCGAAAATCACGCGCGTGTTCGGTCGTAAACACGGGGCGAAACGGGTTTTTCGATCCAAGATGGCGGCGCGGCCATTTTGTTTTTTCACATTTCGACAGAAGCACCCGATCCCCGGGGGCGAAACGATCACGCGTCCCAAAAACCAGCGCGATCGGAGCCGTTTTGAAAATTTTGACATTTCGCGGCGGCGGCCATCTTGGATTTTTCAAATTTCGAATATCGCTTTCTACTCGACCGAATCGATCGTGCATCTCTTTCTAACATTCCAAAACCCAAAAGTAACTGCAAATGTCCCAAAAATACCCCTGATCAGTGAGTCAGTGAGTCAGTCAGTGGTAATCCAGCTATATATAGTATAGACTAGATGTCGCGTGTGTGCCGCGGGGTGCGAGCACCCCGCGGAGGTGTTGTTCCACTTTTAGCTTTTGTAATCAAAAGGTTATCGGTTGCGAGTAGGTGCAAATATGTGTCTTTTTTTGCTGAAGTTTAAAAATTTGCCTAAAAAAGGTGTTCGAATATTCAAAAAACTGGAAAGGATACGATCTACTCGGAATGCGCTTTCATTTGATACCCATATAACGTGGGTGGCAAAAGAAAAGGGATCGGCCAATTAGGGGCGGCGGCCATATTGAATTTGAAGCAATGTCAGTGACTGTATCGTATTTTACACTCAAAGTCCATTCATTTGATACCCATATTCGGTGGGTGGCAAAAAAAAGCGATCTGTCATTTCCATGCGCCGGCAACATTGAATTGTCATGTGGACGCGCGTATGCCGCGAGGTGCACGCACCTCGCGGTGGTGTGGTCCTCACATCGCTTTTGTAATAAAAAAAAGTTTTCAGTTGCGATTTGGTGCATAAATGTATCTTTTTTGGATTCAATTTAAAATTTGCCTAAAAAAGGTGTTCGATTGATGAAAAAGCTGGAAAGGTTATAGTGTACATTATACGCTCTTTTATTTCGAAGCGATGTCGATGTTGCGTGTGTGCCGCGGGGAGCAAGCACCCCGCGGTGAAGTGGTCCACTTAATGTTTTTCTAAGCAAAAGGTTTTCAGTTGCGAGTCGGTGCAAAAAAAATTTCGTTTTTTTGAGTTACATAAAAACTGGTGTTCGATTATTTAAAAAACTGAAAAGGTTACGTTCTACTCTGAAAATCCTTACATTTGATACCCATATTACATAGGTGGAGAAGGAAAAGCGATTTGACATTTCGGAGCGGCGGCCATATTGAATTTGGAGAAACGTCACTTACTGAATCGTATTCTACACTTAAAATCCTTACATTTGATACCCATATTACATAGGTGGTGAAGGAAAATCGGTCTGTCATTTCGGAGCGGCGGCCATATTGAATTTGGAGAAACGTCACTTACTGAATCGTATTCTACACTTAAAATCCTTACATTTGATACCCATATTACATAGGTGGGGAAGAAAAATCGGTCTGTCATTTCGGAGCGGCGGCCATATTGAATTTGAAGCAATGTCAGTGACTGTATCGTATTTTACACTCAAAGTCCATTCATTTGATACCCATATTCGGTGGGTGGCAAAAAAAAGCGATCTGTCATTTCGGAGCGGTGGCAACACTGAATCATCATGTGGACGCGTGTGTGCCGCGAGGTGCAAGCACCTCGCGGTGGTGTAGTCCTCACATCGCTTTTGTAATAAAAAAATAAAGTTTTCAGTTGCGATTTGGTGCAAAAATGTATCTTTTTTCAGGTCAAATTAAAATTTGCCTAAAAAAGGTGTTCGATTGATCAAAAAACTGGAAAGGTTATGTTGTACTTTATACGCTATTTTATGTCGAAGCGATGTCGATGTCGCGTGTGTGCCGCGGGGAGCAAGCACCCCGCGGTGGAGTGGTCCACTTAATGTTTTTCTAAGCAAAAGGTTTTCAGTTGCGAGTCGGTGCAAAAAAAAATCGTTTTTTTAAGTTACATAAAAAATGGTGTTCGATTATTAAAAAAACTGAAAAGGTTAGGTTCTTCTCTGAAAACTCTTTCATTTGATACCCATATTACATAGGTGGCAAAAGAAAAGCGATCCGCCATTTTGGAGCGGCGGCCATATTGAATTTGGAGAAACGTCACTTACTGAATCGTATTCTACACTTAAAATCCTTACATTTGATACCCATATTACATAGGTGGAGAAGGAAAAGCGATTTGACATTTCGGAGCGGCGGCCATATTGAATTTGAAGCAATATCACTCACTGTATCGTGTTCGACTAATAAACCCTTACATTTGATACCCATATTACATAGGTCGAGACGGAAAAGGGATTTGACATTTCGGAGCGGCGGCCATTTTGAGTTTGAAGCAATGTCACTCACTGTATCGTGTTCTACTAATAAAACCCTTTTATTTGATACCCATATTACATAGGTGGAGAAGGAAAAGCGATTTGACATTTCGGAGCGGCGGTCATATTGAGTTTGAAGCAATATCACTCACTGTATCGTGTTCTGCTAATAAAACCCTTTCATTTGATACCTATATTGCATAGGTGGCAAAAGAAAATCCATTTGACATTTTGGAGCGGCGGCCATATTGAGTTTGAAGCAATATCACTCACTGTATCGTGTTCTACTAATAAAATCCTTACATTTGATACCCATATTATATAGGTGGCAAGACAAAAGCGATCCGCCATTTTGGAGCGGCGGCCATATTGAATTTGGAGAAACGTCACTTACTGAATCGTATTCTACACCTAAAATCCTTACATTTGATACCCATAATACATAGGTGGAGAAGTAAAATCGGTCTGTCATTTCGGAGCGGCGGCCATATTGAATTTGGAGAAACGTCACTTACTGAATCGTATTCTACACTTAAAATCCTTACATTTGATACCCATATTATATAGGTGGCAAGACAAAAGCGATCCGCCATTTTGGAGCGGCGGCCATATTGAATTTGGAGAAACGTCACTTACTGAATCGTATTCTACACCTAAAATCCTTACATTTGATACCCATAATACATAGGTGGAGAAGTAAAATCGGTCTGTCATTTCGGAGCGGCGGCCATATTGAATTTGGAGAAACGTCACTTACTGAATCGTATTCTACACTTAAAATCCTTACATTTGATACCCATATTACATAGGTGGAGAAGGAAAAGCGATTTGACATTTCGGAGCGGCGGCCATATTGAGTTTGAAGCAATGTCACTCACTGTATCGTGTTCTAATAATAAAACCCTTTCATTTGATACCCATGTTGCATAGGTGGCAAAATAAAATCGATTTGACATTTCGGAGCGGCGGCCATATTCAATTTGGAGCAACGTCACTTACTGTGTCGTATTCTACACTTAAAATCCTTACATTTGATACCCATATTGCATAGGTGGAGAAGGAAAAGCGATTTGACATTTCGGAGCGGCGGCCATATTGAGTTTGAAGCAATGTCACTCACTGTATCGTGTTCTAATAATAAAACCCTTTCATTTGATACCCATGTTGCATAGGTGGCAAAATAAAATCGATTTGACATTTCGGAGCGGCGGCCATATTCAATTTGGAGCAACGTCACTTACTGTGTCGTATTCTACACTTAAAATCCTTACATTTGATACCCATATTGCATAGGTGGAGAAGGAAAAGCGATTTGACATTTCGGAGCGGCGGCCATATTGAGTTTGAAGCAATATTACTCACTGTGTCGTGTTCTACTAATAAAATCCTTTCATTTGATACCCATATTGCATAGGTGACAAAAGAAAAGCGAACCGCCATTTTGGAGCGGCGGCCATATTGAATTTGGAGAAACGTCACTCACCTTATCGTGTTCTACTCCCAAATCCCATTCATTTGATACCCATATTGCATGGGTGGCAAAAGAAATGCAATCCGCTATTTTGGAAGCGGCGGCCATATTGGATTTAGACAAAAATCATTTACTTACTTTTGTTTGACTCTTAAAGCCCTTTCATTTGATACCCATATCGCTATGGTTACAAAAGAAATGTGATCCGACCTTTTTTTATTGGCGGCCATTTTGAATTCGTAGAGGTGACGTTACTTGCATCGTGTAGTACTCGCAAAACCCTTTCATTTGATACCCATATCACCATGCCGCGGCTGAAAACTGCACCGAAATAGCAAAAAGCGCAAATTTTTGAAAAAAGGCCGCCAGCGCCGCCGCCATCTTGAAAAATTGAAATGTCAAATTTTTTAAAAATACTTGACTATATTTCCTATCGATTGGTATTACCAGCTGGCCCCTAACCTTAACCAAACCCCGTCAAAAAATTGTCAAATTTGGGTCGTCGCTGACAACAAAAACCGCCCCAGCTGCCAGTGTTGCCATATCACCGGCCCCAAATGGAGGTAGAAATGATCAGCGACGTCTGTTCCACCCCGCTATATGGGGAAAATTTTAAAAAGTCGAAATTTACGTTTTCCCCTTAAACGGAGAAATTACCCCAAAATCGGGGAAAATTACCCCACTATTAGATTTCACTCGGCGAGCACTACGAAAGGCCACCTGGTGTTGTTAGTCGAAAAACGCCGGCAACCGCGTCAAAATCGCGAATTAATGCCTTCGAAATTGCAACCCTTAACAAAATGGCCGCCAGCGGGGCCGCCATCTTGAAATGTCAAAGTTTCGGATTTTTCCCGGTAACTACATCATATACGGAGCAGGATGACGTTTACCCCACATGTCCAGCACATCTAAAACGGGGAGATCAATTCGGGTCAATTCGGGTCTACGAAAAAATTCAAACCTCCTTGGCGGCCAGTGTTGCCAGTTGCGGAAAATAAAAATACCAGAAAGTCATAGAAGCCCCGACCCTCTATAGGCGCATGGGGTTGAAAATTGCGAAAAGTCGTTATTTCGATTTTCGACTTTTCGGGCCCCCGGAGGAAAAACTACCAAAAATGGTAGAAAATTTTTCCAACCTGGCAACACTTTGCGCCAAGCTCTAACCCCGCCCAGAACATTCGACCCCACTCCGAGGCCGCCATCTTGGCGAAAATGCGGTTCAAAAATGTCAAAAATTTCAGCGTTCCAAGATGGCCGCCGGCGCCGCCGCCATTTTGTTTTTCGCCAACCGGCTACCATAATCGGAAACTCGAGGACGCGTTCGACCGGAGCCATCAAAAAAATCAGGCGAAATCCCGGAAATCACGCGCGTGTTCGGTCGCAAACACGGGGCGAAACGGGTTTTTCGATCCAAGATGGCGGCGCGGCCATTTTGTTTTTTCACATTTCGACAGAAGCACCCCATCCCCGGGGGCGAAACGATCACGCGTCCCAAAAACCAGCGCGATCGGAGTCGTTTTGGGAATTTTGACATTTCGCGGCGGCGGCCATCTTGGATTTTTCAAATTTCGAATATCGCTTTCTACTCGACTGAAACGATCGTGCATCTCGCTCTAACATCCCAAAACCCAAAAGTAACTGCAAATGTCCCAAAAATACCCCTGATCAGTGAGTCAGTGAGTCAGTGGTAATCCAGCTTTATATAGTATAGACTAGATGTCGCGTGTGTGCCGCGGGGTGCGCGCACCCCGCGGTGGTGGACCCCCCACTTTAGCTTTTGTAATCAAAAGGTTATCGGTTGCGAGTAGGTGCAAAAATGTATTTTTTTTTGTCGAAGTTGTAAAAATTTGCCTAAAAAAGGTGTTCGATTATTTAAAAAACTGGAAAGGATACGATATACTCGGAATGCGCTTTCATTTGATACCCATATAACGTGGGTGGCAAAAGAAAAGCGATCGGCTAATTAGGGGCGGCGGCCATATTGAATTTGAAGTAATGTCATTGACTGTATCGTATTTTACACTAAAATTCCATTCATTTGATACCCATATTCCGTGGGTGACAAAACAAAAGCGATCTGTCATTTCGGAGCGGTGGCAACACTGAATCATCATGTGGACGCGTGTGTGCCGCGAGGTGCAAGCACCTCGCGGTGGTGTAGTCCTCACATCGCTTTTGTAATAAAAAAAAAGTTTTCAGTTGCGATTTGGTGCAAAAATGTATCTTTTTTGAGGTCAATTTAAAATTTGCCTAAAAAAGGTGTTCGATTGAACAAAAAGCTGCAAAGGTTATGTTGTACTTTATACGCTCTTTTATTTCGAAGCGATGTCGATGTCGCGTGTGTGCCGCGGGGAGCAAGCACCCCGCGGTGGAGTGGTCCACTTAATGTTTTTCTAAGCAAAAGGTTTTCAGTTGCGAGTCGGTGCAAAAAAAAAATTCGTTTTTTAAGTTACATAAAAAATGGTGTTCCATTATTAAAAAAACTGAAAATGTTACGTTCTACTCTGAAAATCCTTACATTTGATACCCATATTACATAGGTGGAGAAGGAAAAGCGATTTGACATTTCGGAGAGGCGGCCATATTGAGTTTGAAGCAATATCACTCACTGTATCGTGTTCTACTAATAAAATCCTTACATTTGATACCCATATTACATAGGTGGAGAAGGAAAATTAGTCTGTCATTTCGGAGCGGCGGCCATATTGAATTTGGAGAAACGTCACTTACTGAATCGTATTCTACACCTAAAATCCTTACATTTGATACCCATAATACATAGGTGGAGAAGTAAATTCGGTCTGTCATTTCGGAGCGGCGGCCATATTGAATTTGGAGAAACGTCACTTACTGAATCGTATTCTACACTTAAAATCCTTACATTTGATACCCATATTACATAGGTGGAGAAGGAAAAGCGATTTGACATTTCGGAGCGGCGGCCATATTGAGTTTGAAGCAATATCACTCACTGTATCGTGTTCTACTAATAAAATCCTTACATTTGATACCCATATTGCATAGGTGGAGAAGGAAAAGCGATTTGACATTTCGGAGCGGCGGCCACATTGAGTTTGAAGCAATATCACTCACTGCATCGTGTTCTACTAATAAAATCCTCACATTTGATACCCATATTACATAGGTGGCAAAAGAAAAGCGATCCGCCATTTTGGAGCGGCGGCCATATTGAATTTGGAGAAACGTCACTTACTGAATCGTATTCTACACTTAAAATCCTTACATTTGATACCCATATTGCATAGGTGGCAAAAGAAAATCGATTTGACATTTCGGAGCGGCGGCCATATTGAATTTGGAGAAACGTCACTCACTGTATTGTGTTCTACTCATAAAACCCTTACATTTGATACCCATATTACATAGGTGGCGAAGGAAAAGCGATTTGACATTTCGGAGCGGCGGCCATATTGAGTTTGAAGAAATGTCGCTCACTGTATCGTGTTCTACTAATAAAATCCTTTCATTTGATACCCATATTACATAGGTGGCAAAAGAAAAGCGATCCGCCATTTTGGAGCGGCGGCCATATTGAATTTGGAGAAATGTCACTTACTGAATCGTATTCTACACTTAAAATCCTTACATTTGATACCCATATTACATAGGTGGAGAAGGAAAAGCGATTTGACATTTTGGAGCGGCGGCCATATTGAGTTTGAAGCAATATCACTCACTGTATCGTGTTCTACTAATAAAATCCTTACATTTGATACCCATATTACATAGGTGGCAAAACAAAAGCGATCCGCCATTTTGGAGCGGCGGCCATATTGAATTTGGAGAAACGTCACTTACTGAATCGTATTCTACACTTAAAATCCTTACATTTGATACCCATATTGCATAGGTGGCAAAAGAAAATCGATTTGACATTTCGGAGCGGCGGCCATATTGAATTTGGAGAAACGTCACTTACTGAATCGTATTCTACACTTAAAATCCTTACATTTGATACCCATATTACATAGGTGGAGACGGAAAAGCGATTTGACATTTCGGAGCAGCGGCCATTTTGAGTTTGAAGCAATGTCACTCACTGTATCGTGTTCTACTAATAAAACCCTTTCATTTGATACCCATATTGCATAGGTGGCAAAAGAAAAGCGATCCGCAATTTCGGAGCGGCGGCCATTTTGATTTTGGAGCAATGTCACTCACTTTATCGTGTTCTACTCGCAAATGCCTTTCATTTGATACCCATATTGCATGGGTGGCAAAAGAAATGCAATTCGCTATTTTGGAAGCGGCGGCCATATTGGATTTAGACAAAAATCATTGACTTAGTTTTGTTTCACTCATAAAGCCCTTTCATTTGATACCCATATCGCTATGGTTGCAAAAGAAATGTGACCCGACATTTTTTTAATGGCGGCCATTTTGAATTCATAGAGGTGACGTTACTCGCGTCGTGTAGTACTCGCAAAACTCTTTCATTTGATACCCATATCACCATGCCGCGGCTGAAAACCGCACCGGAATAGCAAAAAGCGCATTTTTTTAAAAAAAGGCCGCCAGCGCAGCCGCCATCTTGAAAAACTGAAATGTCAAATTTTTTAAAAATACTCGACTATATTTCCTATCGATTGGTATCACCAGCTTGCTCGTAGCTCTAACCAAACCCCGTCAAAAAATCGTCAAATTTGGGTCGTCGCTGACAATAAAAACTGCCCCAGCTGCCAGTGTTGCCATATCACCGGCCCCAAATGGTGGTAGAAATGATCAGCGACGTCTGTTCCACCCCGCTATATGAAAAAAAATCGAAAAAGTCGAAATTTACGTTCTCCCTCAAAACGGGGAAATTACCCCAAAATCGGGGAAAATTACCCCACTGTTTGATTCCCCTTAGCCAGCCCTACAAAAGGCCACCCGGTGTTGTCAGTCGAAAAACGCCAGCAACCGCGTCAAAATCGCGAATTAATGTTTTCGAAATTGCCACACTTTACAAAATGGCCGCCAGCGAAGCCGCCATGTTGAAATGTCAAAGTTTCGGATTTTTCCCGGTAACTGCATCGTATTCGGAGCAGGATGACGTTTACCCCACGTTGCCAGCACGTCTGGAACGGGGAGATCAATTCGGGTCAAATCGGGTCGACGAAAAAATTCAAACTCCCTTGGCGGCCAGTGTTGCCAGTTGCAGAAAATAAAAATACCAGAAAGTCATAGAGGCTCCGACCCTCTATAGGCTCATGGGGTTGAAAATTGCGAAAAGTCGTTATTTCGATTTTCGACTTTTCGGGCCCCCAGAGGAAAAACTACCAAAAATGGTAGAAAATTTTTCCAGCCTGGCAACACTTTGCGCCGAGCTCTAACCCCGCCCAGAACATTCGACCCCACTCCGAGGCCGCCATCTTGGCGAAAATGCGGTTCGAAAATGTCAAAAATTTCAGCGTTCGAAGATGGCCGCCGGCGCAGCCGCCATTTTGTTTTTCGCCAACCGGCTACCATAATCGAAAACTCGAGGACGCGTTCGAACGGAGCCATCAAGAAAATCAGCCGAAATCCCGAAAATCACGCGCGTGTTCGGTCGCAAACACGGGGCGAAACGGGTTTTTCGATTCAAGATGGCGGCGCGGCCATTTTGTTTTTTCACATTTCGACAGAAGCACCCGATCCCCGGGGGCGAAGCGATCACGCGTCCCAAAAACCAGCGCGAAAATTTGCCTAAAAAAGGTGTTCGATTATTTAAAAAACTGGAAAGGATACGATCTACTCGGAATGCGCTTTCATTTGATACCTATATAACGTGGGTGGCAAAAGAAAAGCGATCGGCCAATTAGGGGCGGCGGCCATATTGAATTTGAAGTAATGTCATTGAATGTATCGTATTTTACACTCAAAGTCCATTCATTTGATACCCATATTCCGTGGGTGACAAAACAAAAGCGATCTGTCATTTCGGAGCGGTGGCAACACTGAATCATCATGTGGACGCGTGTGTGCCGCGAGGTGCAAGCACCTCGCGGTGGTGTAGTCCTCACATCGCTTTTGTAATAAAAAAAAGTTTTCAGTTGCGATTTGGTGCAAAAATGTATCTTTTATGAGGTCAATTTAAAATTTGCCTAAAAAAGGTGTTCGATTGATCAAAAAACTGGAAAGGTTATGTTGTACTTTATACGCTATTTTATTTCGAAGGGATGTCGATGTCGCGTGTGTTCCGCGGGGAGCAAGCACCCCGCGGTGGAGTGGTCCAAACTTAATGTTTTTCTAAGCAAAAGGTTTTCAGTTGCGAGTCGGTGCAAAAAAAAACTTCGTTTTTTTAAGTTACATAAAAAATGGTGTTCGATTATTTTAAAAAACTGAAAAGGTTACGTTCTACTCTAAAAATCCTTACATTTGATACCCATATTACATAGGTGGAGAAGGAAAAGCGATTTGACATTTCGGAGCGGCGGCCATATTGAGTTTGAAGCAATATCACTCACTGTATCGTGTTCTACTAATAAAATCCTTACATTTGATACCCATATTACATAGGTGGCAAAACAAAAGCGATCCGCCATTTTGGAGCGGCGGCCATATTGAATTTGGAGAAACGTCACTTACTGAATCGTATTCTACACTTAAAATCCTTACATTTGATACCCATATTACATAGGTGGAGAAGGAAAAGCGATTTGACATTTCGGAGCGGCGGCCATATTGAGTTTGAAGCAATATCACTCACTGTATCGTGTTCTACTAATAAAATCCTTACATTTGATACCCATATTACATAGGTGGCAAAACAAAAGCGATCCGCCATTTTGGAGCGGCGGCCATATTGAATTTGGAGAAACGTCACTTACTGAATCGTAATCTACACTTAAAATCCTTACATTTGATACCCATATTACATAGGTGGAGAAGGAAAAGCGATTTGACATTTCGGAGCGGCGGCCATATTGAGTTTGAAGCAATATCACTCACTGTATCGTGTTCTACTAATAAAATCCTTACATTTGATACCCATATTGCATAGGTGGCAAAAGAAAAGCGATCCGCCATTTTGGAGTGGCAGCCATATTGAATTAGGAGCAACGTCACTTACTTTATCGTATTCTACACTTAAAATCCTTGCATTTGATACCCATATTACGTAGGTGGAGAAGGAAAAGCGATTTGCCATTTCGGAGCGGCGGCCATATTGAGTTTGAAGCAATGTCACTCACTGTATCGTGTTCTACTAATAAAGCCCTTTCATTTGATACCCATCTTGCATAGGTGGCAAAAGAAAAGCGAACCGCCATTTTGAAGCGGCGGCCATATTGAATTTGGAGAAACGTCACTCACCTTATCGTGTTCTACTCCCAATTCCCTTTCATTTGATACCCATATTGCATGGTTGGCAAAAGAAATAAAGAAATGCAATCCGCCATTTTGGAAGCGGCGGCCATATTGGATTTAGACAAAAATCATTTACTCGGTTTTGTTTCACTCTTAAAGCCCTTTCATTTGATACCCATATCGCTATGGTTGCAAAAGAAATGTGATCCGACATTTTTTTAATGGCGGCCATTTTGAATCTATATCGGTGATACTACGTCCATCGTGTAGTACTCGCAAAACCCTTTCATTTGATACCCATATCACCATGCCGCGGCCGTAAACCGCACCGGAATAGCAAAAAGCGCAAATTTTTTAAAAAAGGCCGCCAGCGCCGCCGCCATCTTGAAAAATTAAAATGTCAAATTTTTTAAGAATTATTGACTATATTTCCTATCGATTGGTATCACCAGCTGGCCCCTAACCTTAACCAAACCCCGTCAAAAAATCGTCAAATTTGGGTCGTCGCTGACAACAAAAACCGCCCCAGCTGCCAGTGTTGCCATATCACCGGACCCAAATGGTGGTAGAAATGATCAGCGACGTCTGTTCCACCAAGCTATATGAAAAAAATTTGAAAAAGTCGTAATTTACGTTTTCCCCCAAAACGGGGAAATTACCCCAAAATCGGGGTAAATTACCCCACGGTTTGATTCCCCTTAGCCAGCCCTACAAAAGGCCACCCGGTGTTGTCAGTCGAAAAACGCCGGCAACCGCGTCAAAATCGCGATTTATTTTTTTCGAAAGTGCAACACCTTACAAAATGGCCGCCAGCGGAGCCGCCATGTTGAAATGTCAAAGTTTCGGATTTTTCCCGGTAACTACGTCATATACGGAGCAGGATGACGTTTACCCCTCGTTGCCAGCACATCTGGAACGGGGAGATCAATTCGGGTCAAATCGGGTTTACGAAAAAATTCAAACGTCCATAGCGGCCAGTGTTGCCAGTTGCAGAAAATAAAAATACCAGAAAGTCATAGAGGCCCCGACGCTCTATGGGCGCATGGGGTTGAAAATTGCAAAAAGTCGTTATTTCGATTTTCGAAATTTCGGGCCTCCAGAGGAAAAACTACCAAAAACGGTAGAAAATTTAACTCACCTGGCAACACTCCGAGCCGAGCTCTAACTCCGCCCAGAACATTTGACCCCACTTCGAGGCCGCCATCTTGGCGAAAATTCAGTTCAAAAATGTCAAAAATTTGAGCGTTCCAAGATGGCCGCCGGCGCCGCCACCATTTTGTTTTTCGCCAAGCGGCGGCCATATTCGGAAACTCGAGGATGCTTTCGGGCGGATAAATCAAAAAAATCAGCCGAAATCCCGAAAATCACGCGCGTGTTCGGTCGCAAACACGGGGCGAAACGGGTTTTTCGATCCAAGATGGCGGCGCGGCCATTTTGTTTTTTGACATTTCGACAGAAGCACCCGATCCCCGGGGGCGAAACGATCACGCGTCCCAAAAACCAGCGCGATCGGAGTCGTTTTGGGAATTTTGACATTTCGCGGCGGCGGCCATCTTGGATTTTTCAAATTTCGAATATCGCTTTCTACTCGACTGAATCGATCGTGCATCTCCCTCTAACATCCCAAAACCCAAAAGTAACTGCAAATGTCCCAAAAATACCCCTGATCAGTGAGTCAGTCAGTCAGTGGTAATCCAGCTTTATATAGTATAGATAGATAGATAGATAGATAGATAGATGCGTTAGAACACTTCGGGGCACAGCACTTTACAATTATTCTTGTCCGATTAGCAGCTATTTTCATTTATAATCACAAAACAAAACATTATAACTCAATGTCACGACGCCATTTGTCTCTTATTTTGACAAAGCTAAACATGGCGTTCACGTGGCGTCTGCCACGGCTTCGGAAATGATTCTTCTTCTTCTTTTGTTAATGGCAATGTGTTATCTTGTGACAACAATTCTGCCAGCGCTGTATCTCAGGCTTAGTATATGGACTGTCTACTGTGTATTAACCGAGCATGTGTTTGGATAATATAGGTAGTAAATTTTGGACTGTGCTTTGACTTTTGTGATACTACTGTAGCTTTATTTAGTTATATCCGACCACCTGGAACAAACACATTATAATAAAACATAAGCATATAAGCATAAGCTTGTATATTTATAAAAAGTTAGTAATTTGGTTAAAAAAGATTTAAGATTATGGGGTCAATAACTGAATATTGTAATATTGGATAAATTTAGAAAGTAAATATATACAAGTCTTAGGGTTAATGGTTAGGAGGCAATCCAAATTAATAGGTAGGGGAATGTCATACTTATATAGGGAATTATATAGATTAAAATTCTGATTAAATTTAACACATTCAAAAAATATATGGCCTAATGTGCCTTCCGCCATTCCACATTCACAGAGAGAGTTGTCTCTTACTTTAATTTTATGTAAGAAAACTGGTGTACAGCAGTGACCTATGCGTAGACGACACAGTGGTTTTATTAATTTTTTTATATTTGTAGAACCAAGGCCGGGGAATTATGTCTGGTTGAATATTATAGTAATGACTTCCTTTAATTTTACTTGATGTATTCCATTCTCTTTGCCAGTCAGCTTCTAAGTATGTTTTGGGAATATTTAAGAGGTCATACACTTGTAAAGAATTGTGTTTTTGACTAGCGACAGAGGTCTCTGAAGTTGCTATCTTGGCCGAATTGTCAGCACATTCATTGCCTACAATCAATGCCACAGTGACTGGGAATCCAGGCGAGTTCAATCGACAGCCCCTTGTTGTTGCAATTGAAGAGACATGTCCTGATATCCAACAATATTTTACTGTTGAGCTTGCATTTAAATATATTTTTTGCATAGCTTTAAGAGCACTTAATGAATCTGAAAATTCGGAAATGATTATGTGTGCGTTAGTATCGCCATAGACGAAAAACAGAAATAGCGATATATCATGTCACTTTGGAGTGAAAGTAAAAACGATATACTCGTACATTACTTATGACAAATGTGTGAGTAAAATTATGTTAAGTCTGCTTCCCGTTAAACGTCTGTGGGTCACACGCACGAACCGACGACTCTCGTCTTGACACTGCGGAATTCCAATTTACCACGAATGTATTTTTCACTTTTTGAGTTTCAACTATCGTTTCGCCAGGTTCACGAACGAAAACATTACTATTTGGTACATTTTAATTGATTTTCGGTTTTCGGCATTATAGCTACCGAAAAAACGATATTTTTCTTATTGTAAAAAACATCATATCCTTGTCGTTGAAAACTCCGATTCAGGAATTTCTTAGGTATAGCGTTCTTTCTCAAGTTATTTTTGAATGTTGTTTTCGGTTATTATATTTCATTGTTTCTTTTACAATCTACAGAAATATTTGTTTAGATCTCTTCAACAGAATATGAACTACCTTAACCTTAATGAATCGTAATCAAATTCGAATCGTATTCACAGATCAATGTATGAGCAACCCGTTAAAAATAGATTGGAATAAACGGAATTAACTAACTAGTTAAACAATAACTAAATTTTGATGAAATAAAAACACATTCTGAAAATAAAAGTACCTAAGTGTTCACGCTCGAGGAAGAGCGAGTGGCAACACTGCATTTGTGGTCTGTGCAGTGAGAGCTTTTTTTGGCGGCCGGCCGCATGTGACATGTCAGTTGAGTTGAGTCGAAATGTCACGACATTGTTAGAGGTTATATGCGGGCCGGAATATATAACTAGCAAATTGTATTTTGCGCGGCGCACCTAATATCGGGGTGCGAAAGCCCGCTTTGTGTTGTGCAACGGTGTCAAAATCGCGTGTGTGAGCCGTGGTGGCCTAATAGGCATTTGTAGTGCTCCGGTCTCCACCGGTGGATCCACTGCAGAACTTCAGGAGCCGCGACTTCCTTCGAGCTAGCTCAGGAAGTCCACCGGCTACGGAGGAGACGGACGGAGACAATTGGAATCGGGGTATTATTATTATTATTGTTGTTATTGTACGGGCTTTCGCCTTGTAGGCCTTTTCACCTCGACCTAAAAGATCTATTGTGAATTATAGCACCGTTAGAGTATCTCCTTCAAGCCCAAACCCTCTATGAAATTGAGGATTTTTTGGGTTGGGAGAGTTTGTATTTCATCTGGTCTCATGATGTGTCTTCCCAGATGAAGGCTACGCCGATGAATCAGTGGGCTGCAGTCACACAGAAGGTGTTTAGGAGTTTCACGCTCCTGATTGCAGAATCTGCAGATGTCGTTGTCCCTAATCTTGAGGTTGAACATGTGTCTATTCAGGCCGCAATGTCCAGTTAAGGTTCTTACGACTGCACTGATGTTTTTCCTGTTAAGCTGCAGAAGCTCGTCAGTTAGTTTACGCGAGTAGCCTTGTATTAGTGCCTTCGCGTGTTCTTGCCCTGGAGTAGATTTCCAGAGTTCGAATGAGTTTCTAAGAAGTTGTTCATTTAGAAAGTTGTGTACCTGGTTCTTTGAAATCCCACAAAAAGGTTCCGGTCCTATTTGTGGTTTTATAGTTCCAGTTTTAGCGAGTTCATCGGCCTTCTCGTTGCCAATGACACCAGAATGCCCAGGAACCCATCTTAAAACAATTTTGTTTTTTTGTCCTATAGCATTCAGGCGGGTGAGGCAGTCCTCTACCAGCTTCGAATTTATTTGGCTCGAGCTAATGGCTTTTAGAGCTGCTTGACTATCTGAATAAATATAGATATGTTGGTTTGAGTAGTTTCTTTGGTTTATGATATCTGCACATTCAATGATGGCATATATCTCCGCCTGGAAGACGGATGCGTACCGGCCCAAGTTGGTACTTTTGCTCACCCTGGGCCTTAGACCGTACACTCCGCACCCTACATCAAATGATTTTCTGGAGCCATCCGTATACCATACGAGGCTTCCATCCTCACAGGAGTTGAGATTCTCTTCCCATTCATCTCTGTGAGGGGTTTCCACTTTAAAATTTCTAACGAAGTTTACTCGTGGAAGCATGACATCGCTGGTCATAGCTAACATTGGATGTTTCAGCACAGAGTCCTGAAGGGTCCTCAGTGTTTGAGAGAGCCAGTTAATGCGACAGCCTATGCCGACCCTATGTAGGCAAGCCTTCGCCTCCTTTTCTATTACTAGATTAAGGGGCGGCAGGTTTAGAAGGGCGTTTAATGCAGCTGCCGATGTTGTGGACATGGCTCCCGTTGCCATTCGACATGCGGTTCTTTGAAGGCTATTTAGAGTGTCAATGATTGTCCTCTGTTTAGCCTTTTTGTGCCAAACCACAGCGCCATAGGTTACTATGGGCCTTACTATGGCGGTGTATATCCAGAGGGCGATCTTTGGGTTGAGTCCCCATTTCGTCCCTACCATGCGATTACACACACCAAGTGCGATTTTTGCTTTTTGAACCACATTATTAATGTGTGTGTTCCAGGTGAGCCTTTGGTCGAAAGTGACGCCCAAGTACTTCACCTCAGTGGAAAATGTAATAGTCGATCCGTTTAACACAGGTTTAATAAGTTTATTCAGCTTATGTTTCCTAGTGAACGGTACTATTGTAGTTTTGTTCGGGTTTACCGATAAGTGTTTTTCAGTACACCATTTTTGTATGGTGTTTAGAGCCCCTTGTATTAGGGATGATAAAGTGCTTTGGCACGGTCCGAGGGCTAAAACAACCACGTCGTCCGCATAGCCCTGTACATCAAATCCCTTACCTGAGGCTAATACAATGAGTTCATCCACAGCTATTGACCATAGTAGAGGTGATAAGACTCCTCCCTGAGGGCAACCTTTGGTCAGCTTATAGCTTGCGGAAGAGTCGTGTAGAGTGATGTTCACAACCCTGTTGAGGAGCATTGTTTTAATCCATCGGGTCGTTGTTGGGTCGATCCCTTTGTCCTCCAATCCTTCAATTAGAGTTTCAATATGGATATTATCGAATGCTCCTTCGATATCTAGAAAGGCACAAAGGGCGATTTGTTTGTCATCCATAGCTCTTTCTATTTTGTCTACTAGACCTAAGAGGGCAGTTTCAGTTGATTTGCCCTTTTGGTAAGCATGTTGGTTAGGGTGAAGAGGGTGTTCCATCAAGGGTCCATCCCTAATATGTCTGTCTATAACCTTTTCCATTGTTTTGAGTAGGAAAGAGGTGAGGCTGATTGGTCTAAAGGACTTTGGCTGTGAGTAGTCCTTTTTGCCGGTTTTCGGTATGAAGGATACCTTAACATCAGCCCATGTTTCTGGTATGTGTCTCCAGGCAAGGCTTGCCCTGAAGATTTTCACCAGATACGGGATTAGTATATCTTGGCCCTTTTGTAAAAGGGCTGGGAATATACCATCGCTCCCAGGCGATTTAAATGGCTTAAATGAGTCTATGGCCCATTGGACTTGTTTCGGTCTAAATATAGATGTCGCCATTCTCCAGTCCTCATTCTTAGGTCCTAGAGTTGTCGTTTCATCTTTGCCCGATTTGGTACTGGTTACCCTTGCTGATCCAGGAAAGAGGGTTGTTGCCAAGAGGTTGATCGTCTCCTCAGTTGAATCAGTAAAGGTTCCATCAGGCTTTTTTAGCAGACCGATTGGATTAGTAGGCGTCTTTGACATGACCTTATGAATGCGAGCTCCTTGAGGCGTTTTCGTAATCTCCTCGCAGAACCGCCTCCAAGACCGTCTTTTCGCCCTTCTAAGTTCTGTGCTATATTTCGTTAGGGCCTTAAGGAAATCCCTTTTGGAATCGGGAGTTTTGGCCCTGTTGAAGAGTTGTCGCGTTTGCGCTCTTAACTTGTCTAGCTTGGGTGTCCACCAGGGTATCGTGTTTCCCCTACGGGTCTTGAGGGGACAGTTATCTTCAAAGGCTTCTATGATAGCCTGGTTAAGCTGGTTCACCGCAAGCTCGAGGGCACCGCGAGTTTTTATCGCTTTAGGAAAGTTTGCTAGGCTGTTGCGCAGATGGTCCTTATATGATTCCCAATCTGTAGCCCTGCGGTCTCTGAAAGATTCTACTTGATCTTGAGTGTCCTTTCCTATAACGAATCTTATCTGTCTATGATCAGACATGGATACCTCGTTGCTGACATGCCAGTCGTTTATCGCCCTGTACAGATTGTTAGTTGCAAGAGTAATGTCGAGTACTTCCCGTCTAACTTTAGTTATAAAGGTCGGGTAATTCCCTCTATTCACTATTTGTAGACGGTTAGTAAGGATAAAGTCATGAAGGGACTCACCTCTGTTGTTGATGTCCGTACTCCCCCAGTTAGTGTGGTGTGCGTTGGCATCACAAGAGATCAGAAGCTCGGCGTTGTGGCTGCGGGCATATTCCACAACCGTCGCCAAGTCTTCTGAAGGGTCTTTGCTATCCCCTGGGAGGTACGCGGAGCAGATTAGTGTTCTTTGTGCTTCTCGCCCCCTGAGGTTAACAAAAGCTGCCACCAGGTCGTCACTGCAAAGCTTGGAATCGGGGTAAGCCACAATGCTTTCTATGAGCTGGTAGTAGGGTACAAAATTCAGCAATACAAGTCGGCGAAACGCCGACGTGGTGGTGTCTACCTTGGGCACCACCATCTCTTGGTAGCAGAGCGTGGTTTTTAGATTTGAGTGGTTCTTAGATTTGAGTGGTTGATTAGTATTGTACAATTAATATTGTAATCTTGTTGGTTGTCCAAATGGGCAATACATATTAATTGGTTTTTGATTGCTGATTTTAAACCGACTACCATCTCATTTGTGGACCGATCTCCCTAACTAGTTGTCATTGTCATTGTATATGAAAAATTGTGGTTAAATGCCTTTGTTGTTCTAGTTAAGTTCTAGCATTTACCTATATTTGATTTTGGTTTTTTCATATCTTTGTTTTGCCCTTGAATATTTTGTTTGTTAAGTTGTAAACTTATACTTGAATTTAATTTGTTGAAAAAATTTTGCTGTTGTTGTAAACTTGTAATACACTATTTTGCTGTGTTAAGTTTTAGCATTTACATTTGATTTTGTTTTGTTTGCCTTTGAATATTATGTTTGTTAAGTTATTGACTTAATAGTTGAATTTAATTTGTTTGAAAAATTTTATTGTTAAATGCCTTTGTTGTTCTAGTTAAGTTCTAGCATTTACACTTGATTTTGGTTTGTTTATATATTTTGTTCTGCCTTTGAAGTTCCTCCCGATCTGTTTTATTGTCTGCGGTTGTCGGTCTGTTTGTCCATGTATTATTATAGTTTATATTAGTTTTGGTGCAAAATGGTCCCGCCAGTCAGCCCGCTTAGTGGTGCCCGCGCGGGTGCACAAAAGATTTTGAGATGGTTTGCTAGTGCCGTCGCTTTGGTAGACCCACCAGACCGAGAACAGGCCTTGTTAATTCGGCATGAGGGAGTACCTGCTCGCTTGAAGGAATTGGAGCAGCTTTTTGTTGTTCATCAACAATATTTGCCCGACCACCCAGCCGAGGGTGCCGCTGAGTTGCGAGCAGTCGAGCAATTTAATGCTGATTATGATCAATGTTTGAACAGGCGGATGTGATCATAAACAAGGCTCAGGCTATCCTATTCGCCCAGAGGGGTGAGTCGTGCACGCCCGGGGAGGTCAAGCCTACCCCGGCCGGCTTGCTGGGCAGACTGCCCACTTTAGACATCCCAACCTTTGATGGGAACCTGGCTTCTTGGATGGTGTTCATTAACCTCTTTGATAGCCTGGTTCACTCGAGGGACGACCTGTTCCCTAGCCAGAAATTGGCCTATTTGCTCTCTGCCTTACGTGGAGAGGCTGGTGTACTTGTCCAGCATCTACCTGTCAATGATGACAGTTATGATATTGCAAGGGCGTTGTTGACCGCCCGGTATCAGAATGTCGCTTGCTAGCGGACACACATGTGGCTGCCATTTTAGGGCTGCCACGAGTATCGCGGGTCTCCTCATTGAGGAAGGAGATTTTGAACCCGCTGCTAAGCGCTATTAACGCGCTCAAACGACTTGATCTACCGGTGGACCAGTGGTCCTTTATTTTGCTCCACCTCATCCTCAATAAGCTTCCCATGGAGATGAAAGGGCGCTTTGAACAAAGATACGGGGGCAATAGTGCCTCGTACCTCCCCCCTTTCTCGGATCTCCTCAGATTTTTGGAGGATGAGTGTCGGATGACCGACCACTTGGATCTGGTTCCTATACCGGGACCGAGTACAGGCCGCTTTGAGGCGACCCGGGCAGCGCCACGGAGAGAGCGCCGCCCGTACAAGCAATATACTGCCGTGCGGCACAACTCTCCACAAGGGGAGAGGCCGCTGCCTTATAAGTGTTGCAAGCGCGATGGCCATCGTTTGCCGGCCTGTCCCAAATTTGTTGGCCTACGCACCGAGGGGCGTAGAAATATGGCCAAGCAGCGGAATTGGTGCTACCGCTGCCTGGGGGCCCATATGGCATCGGCTTGCCCCCACCCACGAGATTGCCACTGTTGTGGAGGGGCCCATCACCCCCTTTTGTGCTTCAACAATAGAGACACTCGTGGGGTGGTGAGAGAGAGGGACTCGCACACGGGCGGGGGCCCTCGTAGGTCACCCACATCTCCGAGGAGATCGGAGGGGCGTGCCACCCCTCCGCGGAGATTGGACAGGCGCCTCCCCTCCAGTGAGAGGATTAGGCGCCCCACCCCCCCTACGGGCGGGGGGGATCGACGCGCCGCTTATGAGGCGCCACCGCGGGATTGGGCCGCGGTTATTACGGAGCCACGCCGGGAGCCGATACGCTTCTCTCCCCCTCTGATGGAGAGACCCCGTTTGTCACGGGCTCCCCCAACTTTCGCCCATCATGGGCACCGTCCGGCCCCCCGATGCCGCTTTGATCGGGGCCAGTACGTGCCGGATTGGGACGCGCTCGAGCGCCTTGAGCGCCCTATTCCTCCGCCGCGCACGCATTTTTCTTCGGACCCCCCTTCCCCGCCGTTGCGGGGAATGCGGGAGGATTTTCACTAAACCAACTGTCGGCTGCAACCCCCCCACAGGAGCAGGTGCTGTTACCAACAGCCTCCGTACAGGTGTGGGGCCCGAGGGGCACCTTTGTTTTAGTTCGCGCCCTTTTGGATACGGGAGCTCAGGGTTGCATTGCCTCCAGCTGGCTGGTCCGGCAGTTGAGTTTGAACACATCTCCATACCTTGAATCGGTACGAGGAATCGGAGACCTGCGGATCCCGGATCCGATCGGTCAGGTTTTGTTCTCCTTCTCCCCCCACTTCTCTTCAGCGCCCAAAATTGGCGCTACCGCGATTGTTTATGAGAAGGTTGTTGGTCAGCTTCCGCAACAGCACGTTTCGCGCGCTGTCGTTGATGCGACATCAGGATTGACCTTGGCTGACCCTTCCTTCCACCGAACCGGTCCGATTCACTTATTGCTCGGTGCCGATGTTCTAGGCCGCGTGTATTGTGGGAAGAGGAGAGAGTTACAGAAGGGTGGGCTGGTAGCCTTATCTACATCGCTTGGGTTTGTAGTGATGGGACCAGTTAGGCATAACCCACCATCTCCATTAGTGGACAGTTACATAACTGTTAGCTCCACCTTATCGGATGTCCTTCAACGGTTTTGGGAGGTGGAAGAACCACCTACCGTGAAGTGAGTGAACCCCTTGGACGAGGAGTGTGAGTTGTTCTACCAGAACAATACAGGTCGCCTTCACTCGGGACGGCTGATCACTCGTTTGCCCTTTTTGTCAGTTCGCCCCTCACTTGGCAGCTCCCGGCCGTTGGCCGAGAAGCGGCTGCTGTCCATGGAGCGTCGTATGAGTAGGAACTCCGACCTCAAACAGAAGTATGTCGACTTCATGCGAGAATATGAGCAACTGGGGCACATGTCGGTCTCGCGACTGGACTGGCGAAACGAGGAACATAATTTTCTTCCTCACCACGCGGTTTTGAAACCTTCCACCGGGAAGATACGCGTTGTTTTTGATGGGTCAGCTCCTACGTCTACCGGAGTTTCGCTGAATCAATGTTTGCATACTGGACCGAAGTTGCACCACGAGGTGGGTGATGTATTGACCAACTTCCGTCGCCATGCCGTCGTCTTTGTGACCGATATCCGGATGATGTTTCGGCAGACTGTGATTCACCCGGACGATAGACGATATCAGCTCATATTATGGAGGGAGGATCCCAGAGATCCCATGCTGGTCTACGAGCTGAACACAAATACATACGGTTTGCGTTCGAGCCCCTTTGTGGCAATTCGCTCACTTGTGGAACTCGCTGAACGTGAGCGGTTACGATACCCTCGCGCATCCTTGGTTCTCAAGGAGGATGCATTTGTTGATGATATTTGTACGGGCTCCTCTAGTGTCGAGGAAGCCTTGATTTTGCGAGATGAACTAATTGCTCTTCTCGGGGCTGGTGGTTATGAACTGAGGAAGTGGATGTCCAACTCACCTCAGCTTTTGTGTGACTTGCCAGACGACCACCAGCAGGAGCCTCATATTTTTGAGAATGCCAACACTCCAGATTTACTGTCTGTTTTGGGAGTGCAATACAGACCTGTCCAGGACACGTTCACCTATCGATTGGAGCTGCCAAGCCCCAAGGTCTGGACGAAACGGTTAGTTTTGTCTACAGTAGCTCGTACCTTTGACCCAAATGGCTGGATTAGTCCCGTAGTGTTTTGGATGAAGTGCTTCCTACAGGAACTTTGGTCAGCCGAAGTGTCGTGGGATGAGCCCCTCTCGGGCCGTTTGCTGCGAGATTGGGAGTCCTTCATGTCGTCTCTCCCCGACATTAACGGTGTTAGTATCCCTAGACATATACTGCCTAAGGGACGGTTTACGGCCAGCCTTCATGGCTTTTGTGACGCGTCTGAGAGTGGATACGCAGCCGTCGTATATATCCGGACGGTCGATGATAGAGGAGCTGTTCAGCTCCACTTGCTAATTGCTAAGAGTAAGGTTGCTCCACTTCGGACTCGATTAACGATTCCGAAGTTAGAATTGTCTGGAGCTACTCTTCTGGTTCGGTTGATGAACCACGTTGTTGACACCCTGGGACGTAGTGTGGACTTTGAGTCGCTCTTTGCTTGGTCCGACAGTCAGGTTGTCCTGTGTTGGATTAAGAACTCCGTCCACTCCCTGGAAGTATTTGTGGCCAATCGGGTATCCCAAATACAGGCCTCGAAGGCCACGTTGATTTGGCGCCACGTGCCAGGTGAAATAAACCCTGCTGACTGTGCATCACGTGGCAGCGAAGCCCCTCAGCTTATTGACCACACTCTGTGGTGGGGTCCCGAATGGTTGTTACAGCCGTCCTGGCCTTCCACACCAGCTGTGGTGAAGGTACCAAATCCGGGCTTGCGTGTTCACGCTGTCGAGACTATGGCGGCTCCAGAGCGGGAATTTTTATTAGACCGCTACAGTTCGCTGGACAAGTTGCTCGGCGTGACCGCTTGGATAAGAAGATTTATACGAAATTGTCGCCGGCCTCAGGACAAAGATTTGTGTCCGGTCCTCTCTCCGCAGGAGCGCCAAGATGCTCTTTTGCATTGGGTGCATATGACCCAGTCTAGAGCGTTTGAACCGGAACTTAAGATTTTCCGTACCGGGAAATCCAAATTAAAGGGACCCTTGTTGCGTTTGACTCCCTTTCTGGATGATAAGGGATTGTTGCGTGTAGGAGGCCGATTGAGGCACGCTAACTTGCCTTATAGATCACGTCATCCCCTGTTGCTCCCCAAGGACGGACCATTGGTGCGATTGTTGATCATTGATCGCCATGTGAAGAATGCTCATGCCGGATGTAATGCATTGACCGCGCTCCTCCAACGGGAGTTTTGGATTTTGTCAGCGCGAAGAATAATCCGATCTGTTATATTTCGATGTCTGCCCTGCTATCGTTTACGCCCCGAGACGATGCAGCCCCAAATGGGTGATTTGCCTGCTGATCGTGTGAATGAATCGATGACCTTCTTAGGAGTTGGAACTGATTTTGCGGGACCATTCACTATAAAAACGTCGCGACTCCGTAATGCTAAGACTGAAAAGGCTTACTTGTGTGTGTTTGTTTGTTTGGCCACTAAAGCCGTTCATTTGGAGGTGGTGAGGTGGAGGGTAACATGGCGATACTCCCCGCCGTCTTGCCCTCACTGGGGAGGGATTTTTGAATCTGTTGTAAAGGCCGCCAAGACTCACCTTCGCCGCGTTATTGGGGAGACTATTCTCACGTTCGAGGAACTCGCGACGGTGTTTCATAAGATTGAGGCGGTTCTCAACTCGCGTCCGTTATGTCCGTTGTCTACCGACGCGAACGATTTGCAGGCCCTCACGCCGGGCCATTTCTTGATAGGCAGACCACTTAACGCCCTGCCCGAGTATCCTTATAGAAATGTCAATCCAGGACGCCTTTCGCGGTTTGAGTTGCTCCAGCAGCTTACCCAGAGCTTCTGGCGCCGCTGGCACCTTGAATATTTACACATTTTGCAACAGCGCGTTAAGTGGTCAGATAAGACAAACCCACCGAGGGTTGGAGACCTCGTGTTAGTGAAGGACCCAAACCTGCCACCCTTACGTTGGCGTCGCGGACGCATTGTCCAACTTACTCTAGGGTCTGATGGTGTGCCCAGGTTTGCCGAGGTCCTAGTTGGGGATTCTGTTTTGAAGCGCGCGGTCGCTACTCTTTCTCGCCTCCCCTTAGACTGATTTGGCGGACAGTCCGGGACTGTCCGGAGCGGGGGGATGTTCACGCTCGAGGAAGAGCGAGTGGCAACACTGCATTTGTGGTCTGTGCAGTGAGAGCTTTTTTTGGCGGCCGGCCGCATGTGACATGTCAGTTGAGTTGAGTCGAAATGTCACGACATTGTTAGAGGTTATATGTGGGCCGGAATATATAACTAGCAAATTGTATTTTGCGCGGCGCACCTAATATCGGGGTGCGAAAGCCCGCTTTGTGTTGTGCAACGGTGTCAAAATCGCGTGTGTGAGCCGTGGTGGCCTAATAGGCATTTGTAGTGCTCCGGTCTCCACCGGTGGATCCACTGCGGAACTTCAGGAGCCGCGACTTCCTTCGAGCTAGCTCAGGAAGTCCACCGGCTACGGAGGAGACGGACGGAGACAATTGGAATCGGAGTAAGCCACAATGCTTTCTATGAGCTGGTAGTAGGGTACAAAATTCAGCAATACAAGTCGGCGAAACGCCGACGTGGTGGTGTCTACCTTGGGCACCACCACTAAGTAATTGTGTATTCCCAAAAAGTGAGTAGAACAAAGTGAACAATTGAGAGATAATCTCGTCACGGAACTAAACAAAGAACCTCCCGGGCTGGCTACAGGACTGAAATGAGTACGAAACTGGAATTAAGCCGTCAAGGTGAACAAATTGCAGGCCGACGACAAACGAAATGAGTTATTTGTCGACGGCGGAGGCGGAGCCCGCTCGCAACCCGCACAGCGCATGTACGAGCAGTACCTTGGATTCTCGGTCGTTTAGAGCAAATTCTGAACTTTTGAGTCCGACTGGCTAGGTATTTACTCTTACCTAAGTTTATCGCCATAAAACGATATTAATACCTTTGTGTTGTTCCGACAATTAGAGATGAGATAACCGATTCCTGGGTTATTGAAGAGTCCAGGTGAAGCTGGTTGCTTACTATCAGGTAAGATGAAGTCCAAGAACTTCCCTTCCCTGATTTACGTAGGAAAAGTTCATCCCATTTCATAATGATCACTCATCAATGGACGAATCACAGAGTCACCACCCGGTAGCCATTAGTATCGATATGATGACCGCGGCTAACCAAACGCATTCATACGGCCAATCGGTACTTTGTTTTGTTATTAAAAAAACTATTGAGCTCACACTATTTTGTGTCATATCATTACATATCGAACTATAAAACAGAAAGCTTGAGAACTTAAAAATATAAGCAGTTGAGAATTGATTGCCGTTTCGTGTGATGTTCTTGCGCCACCAAAGAGCATGTTTTAGAAAACATATTACCTTTGGACACGTAAAATCTTTAGTTTTAAAAAGCGGACCTTCTGAGTCTGTGTTGAGAGGGCATCGTTGAAGGGCTGTGTCCGCGGGCGGAGGACATGTACCTACCCTAGATAGATCGCTCGCCCCGAGCACGCCAGCCCACTTCGCCTCGCACTATTGAGATGCGTACGACATCGAAGCTGTTTTGCAAGACATTATAACAAAGCACATTGGCAATCTGGAAATGCGTACGCTCGAGAGCCAATTTGATTTTTTGTTCGCAAACTTCGCGAGAGTAACCCGCCATGATACTCAGCTTTTGGCTGTTGCACAAGCGCAAGTATTTCTTCGACGAAAAGTGTTGTTTAACACTGTGATTGCGCATGGTCATCTTGATAAAGATGTTTCACGTTAATGTGCTTTCTTCACTTTATTAATCGCAAAAACTGTAAATATCCAACTCTAATTATAAATATAAGAATAACTTTTTTTAACCCTGTGATTGTGACCTTTATTATACGTCACTGAAACTTTCTATTACAGACACGACGAGTATATGTTTCACGAGACCCATGACCAATAGGCCTCCTTGTTATATAACTTGTTATACCAAAATAGTATATGTATATTCAAATTCAAATTCAAAATTCAAATTCAAAAATCTTTATTCAACTTAGGCCTTTACAGGCACTTATTGACGTCAAAACAAAGCAAAACATTCTAATTTAAAGGAAACATAAATTTAACCTTGTATGTGCATACATCCTGAATATACCTACTCAAGATGTCTGCAAATACAAGTAGTAATGAAAAAAAAAAAAGTTGAATCTACACCATATTAAGGAGCTGTTTGGTTTTCGAACAGCGCAGTAATGGTAGAAAATAAAATCACTACATGATTTTTTTATTGCAGCTAAGTTGGCAAACAAGTAAACTGCCTACCTGATGGTAAGTGGGTTAGTCGCCTATAATACATGTGGCTCCTGTGAAATTCGCAGCAATACTGCAACCCCCACAAAAACCACAGTGTACGTTGCCAACTTGTGACATCAGATGTAAAGTCACAGTATCCAGTAATTTCACTGTCATATACTGCCCTTCAAACCTGAACACAGCAATGCAAGCACTGCTGCTTTGCGGTAGAAATAGGTATGACGGAGGTACCTAAGCAGGCGACCCTGATACAGAGTCTCCCTCCAGTGAAGTGAATGAATCATTATGATAAATGAAACTCAGTAACGTAAATTGCGTACAAGTGTTTGTGTGTTACTCAGATAATAATAGTGTGGAATGCAATCAAAACAGCGCGTGTTTGCGTTATGTAGTGGACAGTGCCGCTATGTTTAGCATTGATTACGTTCGTGGAGCGAAGCCGTAATGTGCGGCTAAATTGGTCAGGCTTACCACGTGCGCTTTAGCAGGGTTAACGCAAAGTGCAGACAGAGACATCGCCATCGCTGCGTATATCTCTGTCTCTTTATAACGAAAGCTCAGCGTTGGTTTTAGCGATCACGATAGGTCGCCAGCTCTCGTGGACACGGGATTTATAGTCCAGAGGAGCGCTAATTGCTTCCCGATGTTTGAATGCGAGCGAGCCGCGCGTCCAGGCGCGACGGTGACACTTCGGCTCAACCCCTTTAGATAAAGGCCACGCTTATTTTCCCACAATCCTTCTCGATCAAAATGTATAGAAATAATGTTTTCAAAGCTTGACGACACGGTTAGCGCAGAGGTCGAGTGATAGCCTACTGTGCAACGGGTTGCGAGTTCGATTCCCGTACGGAACAAATATTTTGTATGGCCTACAGAAGTTTGTTCCGGTCTGGGCGTATGTGCATGTGATATTGTATGTTTGTAACTGCATCCACGACACAGGAGAAAATCCTAGTGTGGGGCGACGTTTTTTTAAATAAAAAAAGGACTTCCGCACATTTACCAGAGAGACTCGGTACCAGAGTATAATTTGTGCGGATAACTCTTTCCATGCGCGGCTCAATCATTGTGTGGTTTTATGAAACCATACGAAGCAAGTGAAAATTATTTTTGGATCGCAGGCATTTAACTAACAATTTTCGGAAAGTTTAGGGTAATAAAATCACGTTTTTATCTTAATTTAAAATCTTTTTCTTCTGAAAAGAAAATTGTAAATAAAAAATACAAAAATCTCCAAAAAGTAAAAAATAGAATGTGTTGGTTGACCCTTTAACTAACTTTTTAATACTTTGATTTCAGTGTCGAGATTAGCACAGCGATTGGAGCGTTTCTATGGGAGCGTGTATCTGTTACGTATTAACTATTATACATACTCCTAATCCGTGGTATGGCTTTTTTTAAATATTTATTTTCAACATGTAGGTTTACAATTTACCATTACATAATTAAATATACCATGTAATACTTAGCATACTACATTGTTGCCTTCTGACCTTCTCCATTCCTTTGCTAAATTCTCCTTCTTTCACATACTAGATAGGTCAATAGAAGACATGTAGCCGTGATCAATGCGCCATTCCTTGCATAGATCCAAACGACCATGTCCAATTCATTCACAACTTCATCACTGGCATAGAATTAATTAAGCGCTGTCTAGACGAGCATCGCCGATCAAAGCGGTGTTACAGGCGCAGGCACCCGCGACCGACGCGGAGCTGCGATGCAGCAAAATCAACCGTTTCGCCGCATTTCGAAAAGCTAGTTTGTATCTAAAAGACTCCCTCGTATGTGTTGTCACTTGTACTAGTTTTATGTGTTTCTCGTGCCAACTTAAAAGTACTTAATACAAGTTTTCATCTGCTCCATCAATAGGGGTATGTTTTATGGTATTGGTGATAAAGAACGTATATTCGCTTGGGATCTAGATGAAATTGAGCTTGTGTCCACGTCGAGGGAGAGTAACTGTTCATATTTCAATTAATTAATTTGTCAAATTCAATACTTTTTTAATATAATTGATTAGCGCGCTTCCAATTTATCTGTTTTTAACTATTTTACACAAAGACTTAAGATAAATCGCGTCTCTAAACTTTAAAATTTATTTATATAAAAGAAGAAACTTTTTTTTTTATTTTTATGGGATAGGGGGCAAGCGAGCAGACGTATCACCTGATGGTAAGTAATTACCGTCGCCCATGGACACCCGCAACACCAGAGGAGTTACAAGTGCGTTGCCGGCCTTTGAGGTGGGAATACGCTCTTTTTTTGAAAGTTTGAAGGTTGTATCGGTCCGGAAATACCGCAGGCGACAATTCGTTCCAAAGTTTGACTGTGCGAGGCAGGAAACTTCGAGAGAAACGCACAGTTGTGGACTGCCAACCATCTAAGTGATGGGCATGGATTTTTTGCCGCGTGGAACGATGGCGGAAAGAGGCGGCAGGTATAAGTCCGAACAATTCCTCGGAGCATTCCCCGTAATAAATACGATAGAAGATGCATAGCTGACTGACTGACTGACTGACTGACATATCAACGCACAGCCCAAACCACCAGGCCTAGAGATTCCAAATTTGGTTCCGTAGGTTCCTTATGAGGTGAAGGGGTGCACTAAGGAAGGATTTTTTAAAATTCACCCTCTAAAGGGTCGAAAAAGGACTCCAACGTTTGTATGGGGAAACCAGATTACTTGCTCTATTTTAATCGAAACTTCACATGAGTACTCCAATCGATAAACAAGTTAACACCTGTTTCAGGATTTTCCCAATTTCAACCCCTAAAAGAAGGATATGGGGTGTCAAAGTGTGAAAATTGATAATAATATCAACGCACAGCCCAAACCACTGGGCCTAGAGATTCCAAATTTGGCGCGGCACGTAGGTTCCTCGTCAGGTGTAGGGGTGCATTAAGAAAGAATTTTTAGAAATTCCACCCCTGAGTGGTAAAATGGGGATTAAAGTTTGTATGAAAGTCCGTCAGTTTTGAAGTTAGGATTTCCAAATTTTGGATTTAGGCTGGAGATTTATGCAAGTGCAGAAAGAATGGATTTTTCAAAAACCACCCTCTACGGGGTTGAAACGGAGGTCTAAATTTGGACAAAATTAGACTATCTATATAAACGACACACCAAAAAGCCAAGGCAAACACCCTTACTTCTGTTCCAGTCGATTCTTTCAAAAAGCACCGGACCGCCAGTATCTAAATGGGGCTATCCCCACGATATCACAGAAATCGGCTCTCAATCAACGCAGTTCCATAGTAGCGAACATAACTGAATTGACAGCCCCCTCCTTTCTGAAGTCGGTTAAAAATGCAATGCAGCCAGTGCCAGAAGGAAAAATATATGATGTTTTAAATCAAACTCACACTTCACCGTTTTTCATAAGTACATCCAACCTGGCGGTCGTGAACTACCATCATCGTTTTCTATCTTCTACTTCATATGGAAAAAAAGAAACTGACTCACATATCAACGTACAGCCCAAACCTTCGGGTCTAAAGATGCAAAATTTAACAAGTAGGTTTCTTATGAGGTCTAAGGGCTATGAGCACTAAGAATTGATTTTTCAAAAACCACCCTCTAAGGATTTGAAACGGAGGTTCAACATTTGTATGAGGAAACAAAATCAGACTATTTTATTTGAAACTTCACAGGAGTACTGTTATCAATGAGTAAACACGTGTTTTAAGTTTTTACAGAATGCAACCCCTAAAAAAGGGAAATGGGATGAAAAAGTCTGAAAATCAACATGGGTATTCTTTTTGTGGTTTATCGAGTCGCTGATTACGAAAACAGCAATAATTTTAAAATCTAACGTGGCAGACGTGAAATATCATCACCCATATAAGGGTTCTATTATATATTTTTTCATTTTAGGTATGCCATCTCGATCATCGTCAATCGGGTACCTAGGCGAGCGCGGGCGGCGCGGCGAGACGAGCGGAGTAGTTATCAGGAATAATTCTGCATCTATAATTAGTACAGTTCAAGTTGCTGCTGGAAGGTGGTTGCCTTACCCCGAATTTGACGCGAGCGAAGCCGCGGGCAAAAGCTAGTTATACCATATAATGAGATGAAGCCATGAACAAATTACTTATAATAAAGTGTCATGCATAGTGAGAAAATGCGAGACTCGAGTCCAGCCTTGGCAGCCCGTGCTACGCCTGCTGCTTGCTAGAAATACGTCGTCTAGCCGATAGCACAGAATATATAATAGTACTCGATAGATTCCCACTGCAAGACATGGCATCCCGCAAAGAGGTGATTCGCAATCAAAAGTGATATAACCCACCGGAACGATTTTTTAAACGCAAATTATTTTTCACGTCATAATTTCCGCAATATTCTCTTTATCATTCTAAGTCTGAGTACAAAAGTGCATTATATTCACTAGCATGGAAAGAGCTTTTACAATTAGGTTCTAATTTTCTATTCAACAGTGTTCTGTACCGTCCGTCCACTGAAATTGCATTAATGTTTGTGCTCCAGCCTCATTTTTTTAAATTATTGCACCGCCAGCATGACGACTGCATGAAAAACAATAAAAAATATTTTACTAAACGAAAGTACAACAAATGTAAGCATATACTTACAGTTCCAAAAAAATATTTAATATTACGAATTGCAGTAAATTAATTTTTAAATTTTTAAATAAATGAACACTAATTTTGTTTAAGATGTTATTTAAGATGCTTTATGCACCGAACATTTTCCTCGCTGCAGTGAGGTGAAAAGTTGTGTGTTTCGCTCGGCAGCAAAGTTATTCTGCTTCTTGTACCTTTGTAACCCTGCCATGCTCAGGATTCAATACAAGTACTTGGGTCAAAGAACAACTTTGCAACCTTGCATAGCAAACAACTATTCTCTTTCTTCAATATTTTTTCGTAAAATGCACACAAAATAAGCTCTACCCAGAGGACTTAAATTCTAACTCCAAATCACGCTTTCGCCGCCACGCAGAATGTAAATCCGCTACCATGAAACAATTTCCCAACGTGGCCAATACAAGTCTAATCGTCGAGATAACAGGCCCATCCGAAGACCGCTTATGTGCGGAGAAAAAATAACGTTTCCCCCTCCTGTCAGAAAGGATTGGAATGACGCCGCCGACATACGATACGGCCGATAATGCTGCATGAAAATGATGAAAACGACACTCCGCCGAATCGGCAGCGGCTCGCCAACTTGCGACTTAGCCGTTCGCAATAGGGCCTATAATAGCTCGTTCGCGCGTCATAAAAGTATGCGAAGCAAATGTACCGTGTGCGGTTTTGGTGAAGTCTGCGATCATATTACGATACGGAGGCGATCCGACACGAGAGGTTATTTGGGAGACAATGGCGGCCTGATGTACGGCGCGGTTGATCGCCGCGGACGGTGCTCCTCGCTATCGGGCGGGACATCTATGATTTCTAGTTTTGCCGATGTACTCATTTTGCATCAAGATTCGCAGAAGACAGACACTTTTTATGCTTCTTTAGGGTCCGTTCCACAAAAGGAAAACTATTATAGGATCCTTTTCTTTGTCCACCTGTCTGTCTGTCAAGACTCTCTTTACCGGGAACGTGTAGATATACCACTCTGAAATCTATATACAGGCTGTAAAAAGCCGTATACCCGTGTCCGTGTCTACGCATTTAGACCATTAAATAAAGCAATATAATGAAAAATCAATGATATAAAACGAAATTAATTTTTAGGCTTAAAAAAACAATGACAATAAATACAACGCAATGTAACGCGTGCCCGCGCCTGGCTTGCGCGTCCGGGTATCGCATCGGTGTTAGTGAGTCAGTGTGAGTGCGTGTAAAGCAAGACGAGTTTCCCGCGCAAGAGATTCCTTTTCAGTTATTTTTTTAAATACTGATTTTTTTGCAGATGTTTCTTTGGACGAAAATTATGAAAATACATTTTGAACAGTTTTTTATAAAAATGTCGAAAAAAAATTGTAACTTTAACCTTGAATATCTCGGCAACTATTAGTTTCACGACCATGGCCTAGAAGACAATAGTTATTTGTTATACATGAGTGCAAAGTTGCTTTTTAACTTAGAATCCTGAGCGTTAGCGAGGGAATCAAAAGAGCACTGGTGAAAAATCTTTGCACTGGAGTGCAACACGTAACTTTTCATCCCCCCTCAGCGAGGAAATAAACAAAAGTACACCAAGGAGGTTCAGAGTATGAGTTTTTAACAAATTTAAAAAAAAGTTGTATAATAAATTTGGCACCATGGAGATGGAAGTAAATAGGTTTAATGATGTTTTGAAATCACATACCTAGTGCACGCGATGTTCTAAATTCAAATTTACTTTAACCTCAAGCGGATAAAAACGGCTTTGGCTGGTAGATATCGAATAGCAAAATATACTTATTCCGAGATGGGGGGATGAAAAACTATTGTGATGATGGGAGCAATACGTGGGTTTCGGCTTCGGTACCGGTCTTTTTACACTATTTAAAACTCAAGAACAGCTGAACCGATTTGACTGAAAATTGGTAAGGAGGTAGCTTAGAACCAGGAGACGGACATAGGATAGCTTTTCTTGCAGAAATCACCCCTTAAGGGGGAGAAAATGGGGGTGGAAGTTTGTATAGGGAATCAATAACCGGTGAACCGATTTAGATGAAATTTGGTATGGAGATAGTTTGAGTTGTGGGGAAGGATAAAGAATAGTTTTTATCCCCGAAATCATTCCTTAAGGATGTAAAAAGGGTGGGAGGGGGGGGGGGGGGATTTGTAAAAGGAATCAATGAAAAAGGATTTCCACGCGGACGAAGTCGCGGGCAAACATTTTCAAACTTTTTTTTGATGATATGATATAGATAAGCACAGCCCGCACTGCTGCACATTCCATTTCCTTTCAAGAATAATTCTTTAAGTTGAGTCAACTTGCTAATCAACCGGCCGCAGCGAGCGCTAGGGCGCTTATCGGGAACTTCCCTCGACGGCGGCGCTTCGGCGGGGTCTTCCCGCGAATCTGCGGCTCGACAAAGTAGCAACTTCGCGAATCAATCCTCTACCCCGAATCGACGACCGAATCAACTAACGGACTGAATTCAGGCGGAATGAAATTACGGAAGTAATTGACTGTGTATTACAGATATAGGTATTTGGGTACTGCCCCATCTCGTTGTTAAGTTGACTTAAGAAATATTGTATCAGTAGTTTATTAAACTATTGTAAATATAAAAAATGAGTAAACACGAGTGTGAGTTTAACACGAAGTTATGTGAAATTTATACTCTATATTAAGTGTTATAAAGTCGTGGATGTGATGGTCAGAGTTCCCATGACTTTTTTTATACATCAAGGTTGGCAATCAAGCAGGCTGCCCACCTGATAGTAAGTCGCTAGAGCCACCTAGAGTACATTAATTGCCTCCTGTAAAACAAAACAACCCCTACAAGGAATCCAATGTACGTTGCCAACTTGTGACATATGATGTCAAGTCACAGTACCCGATAATTTTACAGCCTGTCTTAAGAGCCCTGTAAACGAACAAACATGTTTGTCAAACTTGCTTGACAAACTTCACGATTTCATCAAACACGACGTCAATCTAGATACTTTTCAAACACATCAAACACGTAGTTCGTTTGTCAAACGCGTCAAACACAGCCCTACAGGAACAAACAAGTTTGTCGAACAGGTAAATTTGACAAACATGTTTGATCGTTTACAGGGTCCTTGACCCTTCATACCGGAACACAGTAATGCAAGCACCGCTCTTTGGCAGCAGAAATAGGTTTAATAGAGATATGAAATGGGTATAATAGAGGTATGCAAATACAGGCCTACTTTTTTATCACCCCGGATATTTTTAATTTAGGTTTTTTTTATAAAATAATGGATATGTCCCTAAAGTGTCACTTAAATTATCCGCGGTGATAAAAAAATAATCGTGTCTAGTTAGACCCATGCAGACTCTGGTCCAGAGTCTCCATCTGGTGAGCTTTGTCCGAAATTGACGCGTCATCCCCGGAGTGTCCTCTCATCTGAGGAGGAAGATGTGGCAGACATGGAAGTGTTCGCGCCAAGGTGCATGTGAAGGGCATCATTGAGTTATAGTCAGAAGGCCGCAGTCTCTGGACGGAACTCTGCCTCAACTCACCGCGAAAATTCCGACAATACTTTGCATTTTTCCAAACGCGAGGTATATGAGTAAGGCATTCATTTCCCAACATTAAAAAGCAGTAATATAAAGGGAATTTTATGTAAAAGAGCTAAGTTATTTGGTAAAATACCTCAATATTCTCAGATTTAGTCTATTTCGTGAGTAATCGTGGTTAAAGCAGGAGTGATTATGCTAAAGAGGCTGTGACACGTTCAAACTTGTTTGTCAAACACGCCGTCAATTCAAGTCACCGACAGTGGGTTGTAAAAGGAAGTACTATTTTTAAATACTCTGCACCGAAAAAAAGTTGGCGAGACTGCTTAATGCACACACAGCAACACCAGACTTTTGAGCATGCTCATACGTTGCTCGTAATAACGACGACTCTCGTAATGTAAATGTAAGGCTTGACGTGTTGCTGACTGTCCTTGTATTTGAAACTGGGATAAAGAGGGTGCCAATCAAAGAATGAACAATTTTCATTCCTTGATTGGCTCCCTCAAATCAGTAAATATGCGTACACGTCGAGTTTTGAAAGCCCAATGGGAAACTTCGCCCTAAGCATTTAAACTCGGACCTTGGACCCAAATAATGGTCAATGGAAGGACGAATACAAACCCACTTGCGTGAAATTGTCGAGATTCTTAGTGCCGGTGTGGCAGGTATTCGATTAGAGGCGCGCGTGGGTGCACGAGACCTGCGGGTGCCGGAGCCGGTACTGAGTAACAAAAAGCGCCCGCGTAAATCAGCCGCCGAGCCGCCCGGTAATTTATTTTTTGTCCACACATACCCACGGAGCGACGAAGCGCGTGGATACGTGATACCAGAGGTAAACTCAATGCTAGCACAACAAATTGTGGTACTTTTCTACACGGGCTTTTCTTGGCGGCAGAAGTAGGTAAGATAGAGGTACTATGGGGACCTTTCATTAGGCATAATGTTGTTTGTCATAAAGACGCTTGGCATAAATCACTAAGCATAATAATCGAAAAGCATAACATTAACGTCACATAATTATTTCATTGCATAATTTGTATAAGGCACAATTATCCAAAGGCATAATTTTATGAAGCATAATTAATGAAATTCCTAATTTCTTATGACATAATATTGGTAGTCCTAAAATGTTTTGCCATAATTTTAAGTGTCATAATTAATGATATCTCTAATATTTTGGGGCATTTATTTATAATTAGAAATGATGTTATTTTAAAGGATATAATGTTTACTCTGTTTTACTTAACTTTTTATAATAACATTTCATATATTATTTTATTCAAATATGATACTCGAATCTTCTATATTTTCATTTGATATAATTTTTGCATAGTATATATATTGATTTTTTTATTTGAAAAGTATTTCATTCATGCTACTAGTGACAGAAACGAATCGCTGCAAAACCGACTCCACGTAGTCTTGTTTGTCCTACCCCTAGAGTGTTATTCAAACCGTGACAGAAACCATGCATGTGCATGCTTGCTTGCGTGGTACATGCTTGCTTGCATTGTGCATACTTGCTTGCATGTTGCATGTTTGCTTGCATGTTGCTTGCTTGCTTGCAAGTTTATGCCTAGAGAAATTCTGCGTAATCGTATTGTTCGTTGTGATTAATATGCTAAACATTATTTATGCTTTGAAAAATTATGCGTCAAGTTGTTCTGTGTTTCGAGTTTATGGGTTTTAATACTTATGACAAATGATTTTCTGCCACACAGTATTATGCTTATTACCATTCTGCTTCCTGATTATTATGCGTCTTGACGATTATTTCAATCGAAATTATGGAATATGATTTTATGACAATAATTTTTATGCCTAGAAATAGAGAGCCAGGTACTATATCAGTATCTTACCTATTTCTGCCACCAAGAAGCGGTGTTTGCATTTCCGTGTTCTAGTTTAAATGGCAAGATTGGTAGTGCTATTACTGGATACTGTGACTTGACATCTTATGACAGAAGTTGGTAACGTATATTGGGGTCCTTGTAGGGACTGTAGAATTATAAATCTTAAAGGAACCACCTGTACTATAAGCGATTGTAGTCACTTACTATCAGGTGAGCTAGCCTGCTTGTATTAAGAAATCGACACCGCTCGGTATATTAAGGTAGAGTATAATCGGTATATTCGGTAGATACAGTATACTCGTACATACACTGATAGATAGATAAGTAACTCGATGAAATATGTGTTTATTTATGAGCCGTCAAATGAATTTACTGTAATTTTAAACACATTTTTGCTATTCATCAATTAAAAAAAACAAAAGGTTTAATAATACTCCCTACTAATACTCATATTACAAGTAATTGTCGCTGTTATCTTATTGTAGACATCACCTGGTTTAGGAAATATCTTCCCTTGACGATCGTACGAGTATGTATGTAGTTGATGGTTTCGCTCTTGAAAATATTTTTTTAAGTTAATTATAAAGACCTAGGTCAATAATAGGTAAATAAATCATTATCAAATTGTATACGCGTTGGGCACACCGAATTCAATAACTTGATTAGTTACGGAGTTTGCATCGAATTCGGATAAAAATAAAGTATGTCAAAAAAACAATAAGTACCTTATAAATAATATTTAATATGAATTCGTATAAGCCAAGAGAACGGAATTCAAACAGCCAATAAAAAAGCAATCGCTCATCCATTCTTTTAAGCTACGTAGCTACGTACCGCATCCATCCATGGCTCCAATTTCTTGGCGCGGAGGCATCGAAGTATATTTCCTTTGTGCTCCGCGGGTGTCGAGGCGGACGAGACGCGGGTTCGGCTCCCGGGCTAATTTATAGTTTCTCCTCATTGTCACTATTCGTTTGCAGGCGCTTCTAGAATGTTCCCGACTTACGTACTGTGTACCGTATACTTACTCGCTCGTCGTCGAATTTTATACAACTGCTGAAGCTTTTTACGTTACAGTAGTTTTGAAGCGATTGCCTAGGTAAGTTGCTTGTGATGCTGTCCAGAAAACCAGAGGTTCGAATCCCAACCCAGGTCAGAGCAAATGTTTGTTGAACTAAATTACAATTTTAGTAAAAACACAAAAACTGGTTTGTGTTTAATTTCAGATAACATTCAACACAATCTTGTAAAGGACATTTCTCTGCGTCCATACATTGTTCACCCCAATACCGCAACAGCAGTGAAAAAATACGTTTTTAAGACTGTGCGTCCATATCATTATTAAGGACAAGCTTTGAAAACAAATAATAAATCAAAAATAATCTGATTTTGAGGTTAGTTGAACCAACATTGCTTCGATAGAGCAATACGCATAGTCTTTAACTATTTATCAGAAATAATAATAATTTCAATCAGTCAGTGTACTTTAAGATCGTCATCATCATCATCATCATCATAACAGCTCATATACGTCCCCACCGAGGGGCTCGAGCCTACTCTAAGTTAGGGTGTTTAGGCCTTAGTCAACCACGCTGGCCCAGTGCGGATTGATCGACTTCACATAGGTTGAATTTATTTGCAGACGAGACGTGTGCAGGTTGGTGTATGTTTTCCTTCGCCGTAGGAGCATTAGACAACTGTACATATGAAATTCGAACACGAAAAACATATAGGTACACGTCAATTGGAAGCTGACCTCAAAGCAAAAGTTTGAGCTCAACTTCCATTACAAGATTAGATGTGGCAGTTGACGTTATATAAGATGAAGATTATAATACTACTTTTTATAATAATACTATTTTTTATACTATTATAATACTACTAGCGGATTTCACAATAATTGAAAAATTACATACACAAAATGTAACCATCACCGTTGAGTTTACAATAAACAATTGTACTTTAATTCTAATGTATTTAAGTAAAACAGAATTGTAAGCTTGTTTATGGTTCAACAATAAATGAAAAAAAAAAGACTTTATTAATATATCAATTAAAGGAAAGTGTACAGTTGACCTCATGTCCAAATAGTTTTACTATCCAAATAATCATAAATAATATAATACCAATCTCTTTTAAATCTATATCTGAAAGAAGTGTGTGAACTTAGCTTATAAATTGTTATCGCTGAACGTTTCTTTGAAACACAACGCAGTACATTGTTAATTATTAGAAATGGGACTTTAAACCCAAGCTTCTTTAATAAGTACATCGTTGATTGCATCTTTAAATTTGTTTGAGCTAAGTTCTTGTATACAACTTGGGATTTTATTGTAGTTAAACGTATACACAGGCCTCTAAAAGAATTATTGATTTTTTGGAGCCTGGTATTTGGTAAAGCTAACATATTCTTTTGTCTAGTAGTCGTTGTGTGTAGATAGTCTTATTGTGCTTGTTGTTGTAATGTCAACAAACGCAAAGAGGCAGATTTAAATATTGTTTACAGCGCCAAAATGCCGAACCAGGACGAAATAGTGTGACGCGTCTCAATTACGTGCGATATGAATTACCATGTATATGTATATTTCCCGTTAATTTCTTCCCGCCCCCTCCGCGGCGATGTTTGCGTAGGCCCGGATCAGCCCGGGATGTAATCGCCGGAGATGGAAATCGCTATTTATTTTTGGCTGAAAGAAAACAACGTTTTGTTTATCGCACAATATTCGGCGTCGAAGCACTTAATTTCGGGGAAAAACAAAATCGGCAAACGCCGTTTGCCGTTCGGCAGGTATTTGACGCGAGGCGCTCCGGTGTCGGCGGGTAATCTCTTTATGCGGGAGACGGAGGTTTTGCGTTTTAATCCGCAAGCGGGGTGTGATGAGTACCCGCCGCTCTCGCACCCCGTACAAATCGAGCTAACGACAACCTACCCATTACTTATAAAATATTAGCTTCGCCCGCGACTTCTGACGCGAGCAGTTTGTACGACTACGAATCACTAAAAAAAGTATTCAAGGGGGGGATTTGTCGTAATAAAGGTTTTCTACGCGAACAAAGTCGCAGGCTAAAGCTAGTAATATTATAAATGCGAAAGTAACTCTGTCTGGCGCGCTTTCACGCCAAAACTATTGATTTAGATTAAATTTTGTATGGAGATAGTTTGAGTTGTGGGGAAGGATAAATAATGTTTTTATTCCCGAAATCATTCCTTAAGGGTGTAAAAGAGGGAGGGGGGGGGGGGAAAACCGAGCGGACGAAGTCGCGGGCAAAAGCTACTAGTAGTATTTTTTTACTTTCGCAATATCTAAAAGAATACATATTCTTCAAGATGAGGACATGACGAGTCCTCGATGTAATATTGAAGTTACGCGCGTAGATGATGCGGCGTCGCTACATACAGTGAAGTGCTACAGGTGCTACGTGGGCGCTACATCTCCGTCGACTGCTCTGCTACGAAGTAGCTGGTCTATTCACGTAGCAACAGCCGCCTAAGCTAAACAAAAGACTGGCCTTGTAACCGAGCGGCCTTGGTCGTTAATGGATATTCTTCATTCCGCCGTCCCATAGTAAAAGTATTTTCACCACAACTATCAGTGTCGATTGATGGCAGACGGTTCCCAGTTACTTTGGTCTATTATTATCAAAGTCGACTCGTATTATCATGAACGTTAAAAGACAAATTTATTAGTGATTCACATGATCTGTGTAGTATTTAATAAACATACTGAATATTAATACAAAACAAGTCGAAAAGTACATTATAGTGGGATAGCCCTATCCCACTATAATCTAAATCTAAATCTAAATTTGATCTAAATTGGCATCGCAAACTGGAAATGATAATTGGTAAAGGGCTAACTTAAAATTTTAAAATTCAAGTATTTAGAATGTTTTAATTGGGAACACCCAAATACTCCGAAATATTTTATTCCGAATTTTGATGTTCCGATTTACAAAAGTTCGAATTTAATAATACCTAATATTTATAATGTCTATTATTAAAATTCACGAAATTTATTTTACCGAAAGTCGTAACAGCGATTTGTTTGTTGTCCGATTTTTATATATTCGAAGAATGAAATGCTCGATGGTTTCTCTGTCGAAAAACGACATTCCGATTTTCAATACTTCGAATATATAAATTGCTAAAATTAGCATTCTTTTTCAGTTAGTATAATATTCAATTACGCATATACGTTCAAAATCCATAAGTAACGTTTGATGTAAAAAATTATGAAATTGGTAATTTTGAAGATCGTGATTGTGACTTCGGAGTTAAGTTTTTCGTATTTTATTAGTGTACCCGTTTTAATCTGCCGTTTATGTAAAGTGGCCAACATGTCAAGCTTTACACTTGCATAACAAAGGCCACCGATTTTACTGTGGCTTTTGATGGTGTTACGAACGAATAGCTGGTTTTTTCGCGATTTCAAGATCGGTCCCATAGTAGAAGCTGTTCAGATTGCTTGTCTGACCAAGCACAATAAATTTGTTTGCTGCTTTTAAATTAACCATTATACAGGAGTACTTTTTATCAACCCGGAAAATTTAAGGGACGCTCCAGGACACATCCATTATTGTATAAAAAATTAAATAAAAAAATTAAAAATATATATAAAAAAACCCTAAAAATGTATTTTTGGATATTTAGAAATTTATGTGAGTTATTTTTTTATTCATTCAAATATTCTTGGGTGTTAAAAAGGTCAACCAGCTTAGACTGCTTTCTTGGTAATTCCCAATTAATGGTTATTATTTTTTATTGCGTTGTTATATTATAAAGAAGCCTAATTAAACAAAAGGTTAATTAATAAAATTCCCAAAGGCGAGAGCAGGCGTTCTTACCCAGCACCAGTACTCGGAACGTCTGCGCCAATCGTCGGCAAACTTCACTTGTCTGACATTTGTTACGCTCCCAGCAAATTTAATTATTTTGGCAATTTCTTCGAGAATTTTAATCAAAATTTATTTCAACAACAAACTGTTGTTATGGCTCACTTGTACATTTTCAGCGTTTTTTAGAACTTATATCATTTTATGTAATAAGAATATTTATGTGACTATTCAAAAATTCCTAAAAAAATCTATAATCAAATTATGCAGTGAAAATATTTTTTTTAGAAAAATGATATCGTAGTCGTATAGAGAAACTCAGTGAGATATTGAACTTGGGTTAGATATTGCCTAAACATCTTATTTGCCAAAAAAAGGGTCGAAAAACACGTGACGAAAAATCAATACTGCGATGTCGTCTGTGTCATTGAAAATATTCCCGTAAATACAACCCAACCCCAAGTTCAGCGACATGACAGGCGTCTCCAGCAACGTCCGGCTGTCAGCTGTCAAGCCCCGCTACTGTCAATAACAAATCCTAAATATCCTAATGCCCCTTCACTAACACCTGCTGCTCACCTCGCCTCTATCACCAAGGCACAGGGTTGAAACTCCGATATTCTGGTGACTAAATATTGTTGTGTCAGCGCAGAGAATTAAATCACTAAGATATTACTTTGAAACAAGCCGTGCTCCGGCATAATTCGGCCGTTCCCGCGCAAGGCTTACACTTGATGTGTTATTTGGGCCCAGCAGCGCTTCGACGGGCCTGCAGAAAAAGCCCTTAATATCTTTGTTTAACGCTTTAAACGGTGCAAAAGGTGTTGGGGCCAGTGATATTTACAGAAATGTTTGCGATGTAGAATCGTTTTGAGCGTTATCGCGATTTCTTGGGTTAATGCTTTTAAAATGTTATGCGTCGTATTAAAGTCGACTTTTCGTATTGAGTAATTTAATACAAACATACATTCTATGGGTTATCTCTGTTGATTGCTTTGACATATAAGTTTAGTTTTTTAAACTAAAAGAGGCCTTAAACCCGAGTATTTGATATTTTCAGTTTGATATCTTCACAAGCTCCTGAGAAAAAGGGTCTTTACAGACAGACAATTCCATACAAACTCAAGAAACTATTTATTGGTCTCAAGTGTCGACAGCCCTACGTCAGAGTACTTTGTTTTGTGTAAATTCCATAGTCAGCCAGACTAAGTTTGTAACTTGAAACTTTCAGTTTAAGTCGATTATCTCTTAGATTTCCAGGTCTAAGACAAGCAGCTAGTATCCATCTAATATCTAACCTATATGCCTCTAAAATATTACTTCGGCGTTCGATTACACCGGGTATATCACTTCTTGTATTTACAAAACTACCAACATTGTTTTTTTCTATGCAGTCCATTCGCTTTCGACACCGTTGTATTCATCACACATCGTTGTTTCATGTTGTCAAGAAAATACATAATATCCGTGGACCCGACGAAACGAAAGAAACACAGCCGGGGCTTTTGGGATTAATTGTTATAATCCCAGCGGACTCGCATCGGGACTCTGGGATATAAATATTTGCGCTGATTTCAACAGACGACGCTTTAATTAAACGTTTGTTTTTAGTTGCGCGACTTGCCGTAATAAGCGCTTGATCAAACAGCATTGTTGTTGCAGCCTTCATTAATTATTTGATCATTTTTTTTTCAAAAATAGAATAAAAAAAGTTGCTCAGCTCTGGAATGGTTTTCTTGCCTCAATTTTGGAAGGCACCTCCGTCATATCTTTCAAGCGCAAACTGGAACCTTTTTCGGTGAGCATGAGAGAAAATTGTAAGTACCATCAGGTCGTGGGTTGATATTTCATATTGACAAGAGCCTACCTGGAGAAGTGTATGGATATATTTTTAAGGGGCGCCTCCATACAGATGCAAGCAGACTTCAGATGTGGGAAGGATCCAATAAAGTATACACAATTTAATTAGTTCATGCAATTTATTATTATTGTTCTTTTTTTTCTTTTTTTTTTACATCCTCATAAGTAGGTACTTAAGTGTAAGAAAAATATCTTAAGGCTTATTTAAATATGAGTAGGATACAATTAGGTGGGGGCTTTACTCCTCACGACACACTATCATAAACTAAATATAGGTAAAGATAGAAGCGGGTTGATATAACATTACAAGCGAACCATCTTCCTTCCTCACGCTGGGTAGAAATTAGAGAGCTGGTGACTGCTCCTTCCCTCGGGGATTATGTAAATGGTAAGAAAAATCAGGGCACGTTACCTAGACACGTCAGTGAGTAAGTTCTTCGCGATAGTGGGGTTCACTCCAACCCAAGTTCTGGATAAGTACAAGCAGGTTCCTTGAATTGCATCAGTCCCCCGTTTGTTTATTATTAGAGTAAAATATCAAATGGTACGAAAAAGAATGTCTAAGGCAAAAACCTAAAACCCTAAAACAAAATAACACAATGGTTAGAACATGGTCATCAAAATGGCGGACCTACGCCATGGCAAAATTACATTGAAAACCACAACTTACCATGTTCTCCATGGGTTTTATAAAAGGAAATTAAGAGTTAAAGTAGTCCATCCCATGATGGGTTTGGATAAAAATATTAAGGTCAGCTCATATCGAGCGACTGCTCTTCCACGCTTCCAAACGGGAAAGGGCCGGATTTAATCGACCTCATCCTGACATTGACAAGTGACAACGTCAAAGCGAATCAACCAAGGAATCGGGCCGCAATTCATGCACCGTTAATACTATCGATACACAGAACAAAAATACTACTACCTCATCCGATCCGAATAACAGATATCAAATCAGTATGATCTCCTGCTTCTGAGGAGAATTTTGAAGGTACTAAAATAATTTGAAATTTAAACCATTCCAAAACAAGCATAGGTAACTCGAGTTAATTAAGTAAAATGAAAGAGATTAATAAATTAACATTATTAAGTATAAGAATGCGGTATCGATATACACCTACTCGATAAGACGATATTTCTTCCAAATCAATACCGCTATCTAACTCCACAGACGAACAGAACACAACAATATCCTATCCATAGACTCAACATTAGCCAAAGCAGATGTTCACTCAAAGAAATCAAATTAGATGTTTTGTCCGTTTGAGAATATACTTATTATTAACTAAGTAAGTAAGTAAATATTAACATAAAATCGGATATAATTCAGTTGCAATTATCTTAGTTCCTAAAATGTTCATATCAAGACGAAACAAGGGGAAGGCTGAATGGAGCTCCCTTTGCACGCTCATAGAATTAAAAGTTTCTAGAAAAAGATACATCAGATGTTAGATCTGTCTTAACGATGATGAATGCTATTTGAGTAATTAAATGTTTTTATTTCAGAATTATAGAAAATTATTAAAGTGAAATTAAGAATTTGTGCTTTCTAGCTAGTATTAAAAAAAAGTGTTACAGTATCGCTTTAGTTGGGAAAGAATTATTTTATTTCAAAATCTTCAATTTTGAAATAAAATAATTCGTAAAGAAAAATCGAACTATGTTGAATGTAATAGATTATCACAATAAGTGGGGATGCATCCATTCGTCAATCTTGTTAAGACAAGATGAACAAGAAAACAAACCCCTTGAGTTCACAAAAGTCAAGGTCAAGAAACTTAAAGAATGCATTAGGTTATCTAATGAGTAACTGACTGGTTAAAACATTTTCTTGTCTAACAATATTTTACAGCTTGAAATAAGTGATTCAACAGGTCATTGAATTCAACAAAGTAAATGACAGAACATCAACACAAGAACCAATGAATAATTGAGTGAGATACACAAGTTATTATCTATATTTTAAATTCCATTATTGGTTATTCAAGTGAAAACTTATATAAAGTAATGCTGAGTATGTACCCAGGTTAAGTCTACTACAAGTACTGTGATGATGAGTTTATCAAGATATGAAATTGAACTAGAGATTAAAGTGAATGTCAACTCAAGAAATATTAGCTAACAGAGATAAACATTATGTCAACTGTTTAGTGAAATAAATAAGTATTAGTTATGCGTTTAGTTTTATTTTATTTGTACATCTAGTGAAAAACTCCTCGCAGACAGCGACAAGCATTTATGTAAGTATGTGAAGTTTCCACTGACAGTGAGACAATTACTTGTTATGCAAAATGTGCCCAACCATTAAAGAAATGTTATAGTTAACTAAGGGTATAACATTCTTGACCAAGGTGTGTAGTTATGCAATATGAAATTTATGCAAAGACAAACTGTTAGCACATTCGACACTCCTGGCATAACAAAGTGTATTTTAATTTCACTAATTATTTATTAAGAGAATCACCTGGTCTGACTATATCTTTTATATGCCAGCGACCTAGGGGTTTACCATCTAAAGATTTCAAGGAAAACAGTAAAGGTGAATGTTTTTCAGAAATGACATACTTTTCAAGTTTGCGGTCTAACTTATTAGATAATGAAAAACATCTTTTAAAGACAAATTGCCCTACTTTAAGTTCAACATGACGCTTACACTTATTGTAATGATAAGCTTTCTTGTCATGTGAGTTTTTAAGGTTAAGTTTTACTTTTTCAAAGGTCAATTTTAAATCTTTTGATAATTTAAAAGAGGAGTGAGTAACATTTGCAGGAGAAGGTTTTATTTTAAGAGGCTTACTCCTGTTACATTTGTCACACTCATTGATGTACTTTTTGACATCAGAATAAATTCCTGGCCAATAATAAGAATTACAAATATTTTGGTGAGTTTTTGCTACACCAAAGTGACCAGCATGACAATTAATTAAGATTTCAGAACGCAGTTCAAAAGGAAGTACTAGTTTCCAATTAAATTGAGAAACTGATTTGTATTTATTTTTAGTTAAGCGAAGGAGTTTGTTATTTTCTATTTTATAATTTTGGTATAAGGTGGGTTTCTTAAGACAATTTTGAAAAAGATTTTTATACCATTTATCATGTGTAAAGCATAAATTGTTAAGCAAATTAAGTTTCTTTTGAGATGAAATTAAGGGATTTTTAAATGAATTAGTATTACTAGGTGAAATGTTTATACTACTAATGTTTTCTAATTTAGATTTATTATTAAATATTTCGGGTAACAAATTGAAAGATTTCCAAAAATTTATGCCAAAATGCAGTGGTACTTGAATATTAGGTTGTATGAAAAATTGCAAAAATTTTAATTTATTTTTGTAAGTGATGGGCAACATCATATATTCTGTGCAAAGAAACTCATGACCACTAGCTACACCTAAACATTTTGGTTTTCTGAGTCTATAAGTAGGAATGCCCAAATTTTGAAACAACATGTGACAATTATTGCCCAGTACCGAACAAGAAGCGCCACAGTCAAGTAAACCTTTCACCCTTAGTCCCTTAATGTTCACAGTTAAGTAAGGCCTAACATCTTTTGATGAAGGTTCAAAGTAAGTATTTTTAGTATTGATGAGTGATGACAAGGTAGTCTTGTCAAGTTTAAGAGAGAGTGAGTCAACCAGTTTTGGTGACTTAGTACAAGTAGAACAGTCGGATCTACGGACACCTTTATTTCCACATTTATAACAAACAATGTCCCTAGACTTACGACAGTAACGAGTATGGTGATTATTCATACCACATCTATAACAATTTTTTAAGTAAGTTGTATTAGAATTAATTTTATCATTATTAATAATTGAACATTTTGGATTAGGACTTATAGAAGCTACTTGTTGAGATTGAGAATTTACTACAGGTTTACTAAATTTCAAAGTTTTGTTCTCTTTAGGATATACAAAGTCAGGTGCATGTGAATTGTTATTTAATTTAGGTTCACAAAATTGATCTGCTTTTACTTTAGCTAATTCAATTTTCTTGCATAAAGATTTAAGTTCAGTTATTGAGGTGATATTATATAAAGCTAATTTTGTGCTATATTCAGGTCTGATATTTCTCAAAATGATGTCTAATTGCTCTTCATTAGAAACCTGTTTATTCAAGCGTGAAAACATACCTAAGATTGTTGACAAGAACACTATAATAGTTTCAGATTTCGCCTGAGTTCTTTGGCGAATCTCTTGCAATAATAAGTGGTCCAAATCAGGAATGTCAAAATCATCACTAAGAGATTTAATTACATCAGAGTAAGTTTTAAAATTGAGTTTATTGGCCCTATACCAATATAAGGCAGGTCCCTCTAAAATATCAGGAAAACCATCAAAAATAATCTCCTTCGGTATTTTCCTAGCTACACGAAGTTCTTCCAAGCGAGTGATAAAAACTCTAACACAAGAATCACCAGTAAACTTTAAATTCAAAGAGTTGAGGTTATATGTTTTTGGAATATGGAGAAGTGTGCTGATATTCTCTTTTGGTTCATCAGCAGACTCCTTAGATGCAGCCTCCTCAAACATATCCTCCTGTTCACCTTCAAGTCGCATCAACAGCGAAATCAAAGTAGACTTAAGTGCAACAATACCTGAGTTAGGGTCAGATATTCTTGAGAGACGACATAACAAATAATTACTGCGAGACACTAACCTCTTTAATAGACGTTCGTTAGAAAATATATCCTCCTGAATACCTTGTTTGATGTCGGTTACTTTCGGGGTACATATTGACAATTCCGCAGGCTGGTTACAGTCACCGAATGTATCGATGGCCTTTAGGCTGCCACGACGAGCCAATTTTATTGTGTGCCTGAGCAGTTTCCTCAGTTCGTCGGTTGAAGAAGATGGTTCGGCCGGCAAATGTCTTATGTCAAGTTCATGTAACAATTCATCTTTCAACAAGAATTCAACAGGACATCCTGCAGTAACAAAATCCATGTTAGTAACTTATACAGTACAAGTATGATATAGAACAAGTAGTAAGTCTTATTTTTTGACTTCAAAGAGTACAGTTAGGTAAGCTAGATATTGCTTAAACAAGTTATCAAAGTAGTTTAATTATGTAAACATACATTTGAGTTTTAAGTAGGTATAAATCTTTTAAATATAATATAAATTTTTTAGGTTATATTAATTTACAATTATATGCAAGATATGTATATTTTAAAACAAAATATAAATGTTTTTTATAGCAAAATTAACATTAAGTAATATAAAATACCTTTAAAGACAAAAGTGACAACAAATGTAAAGACACAAATTAACATTTGGCTTCAAGTATTATGCTAAATTAACAGATGAAATTATTAAATCATTCCCACTGAAGTCTTCCAGGCCCCACGTTGGGCGCCACTGTAACCTTTTTCGGTGAGCATGAGAGAAAATTGTAAGTACCATCAGGTCGTGGGTTGATATTTCATATTGACAAGAGCCTACCTGGAGAAGTGTATGGATATATTTTTAAGGGGCGCCTCCATACAGATGCAAGCAGACTTCAGATGTGGGAAGGATCCAATAAAGTATACACAATTTAATTAGTTCATGCAATTTATTATTATTGTTCTTTTTTTTCTTTTTTTTTTACATCCTCATAAGTAGGTACTTAAGTGTAAGAAAAATATCTTAAGGCTTATTTAAATATGAGTAGGATACAATTAGGTGGGGGCTTTACTCCTCACGACACACTATCATAAACTAAATATAGGTAAAGATAGAAGCGGGTTGATATAACATTACAAGCGAACCATCTTCCTTCCTCACGCTGGGTGGAAATTAGAGAGCTGGTGACTGCTCCTTCCCTCGGGGATTATGTAAATGGTAAGAAAAATCAGGGCACGTTACCTAGACACGTCAGTGAGTAAGTTCTTCGCGATAGTGGGGTTCACTCCAACCCAAGTTCTGGATAAGTACAAGCAGGTTCCTTGAATTGCATCAGTCCCCCGTTTGTTTATTATTAGAGTAAAATATCAAATGGTACGAAAAAGAATGTCTAAGGCAAAAACCTAAAACCCTAAAACAAAATAACACAATGGTTAGAACATGGTCATCAAAATGGCGGACCTACGCCATGGCAAAATTACATTGAAAACCACAACTTACCATGTTCTCCATGGGTTTTATAAAAGGAAATTAAGAGTTAAAGTAGTCCATCCCATGATGGGTTTGGATAAAAATATTAAGGTCAGCTCATAACGAGCGACTGCTCTTCCACGCTTCCAAACGGGAAAGGGCCGGATTTAATCGACCTCATCCTGACATTGACAAGTGACAACGTCAAAGCGAATCAACCAAGGAATCGGGCCGCAATTCATGCACCGTTAATACTATCGATACACAGAACAAAAATACTACTACCTCATCCGATCCGAATAACAGATATCAAATCAGTATGATCTCCTGCTTCTGAGGAGAATTTTGAAGGTACTAAAATAATTTGAAATTTAAACCATTCCAAAACAAGCATAGGTAACTCGAGTTAATTAAGTAAAATGAAAGAGATTAATAAATTAACATTATTAAGTATAAGAATGCGGTATCGATATACACCTACTCGATAAGACGATATTTCTTCCAAATCAATACCGCTATCTAACTCCACAGACGAACAGAACACAACAATATCCTATCCATAGACTCAACATTAGCCAAAGCAGATGTTCACTCAAAGAAATCAAATTAGATGTTTTGTCCGTTTGAGAATATACTTATTATTAACTAAGTAAGTAAGTAAATATTAACATAAAATCGGATATAATTCAGTTGCAATTATCTTAGTTCCTAAAATGTTCATATCAAGACGAAACAAGGGGAAGGCTGAATGGAGCTCCCTTTGCACGCTCATAGAATTAAAAGTTTCTAGAAAAAGATACATCAGATGTTAGATCTGTCTTAACGATGATGAATGCTATTTGAGTAATTAAATGTTTTTATTTCAGAATTATAGAAAATTATTAAAGTGAAATTAAGAATTTGTGCTTTCTAGCTAGTATTAAAAAAAAGTGTTACAAGCTCACTTACATCTCTTTCATCTTGATTTATGTTTCGATTATATATTTTAGCATGTATGTATTTATATAAATTATTTGGTTTACTTTTATGTTGGTACTGTATGTTATATTTTTATGTTATTATATGGGTATATAATACATTTAATGGTATGTGTTTTGGTGGGTACGCAAAATTAATTCCTGGGACCATCTGTTCAAATAATAAACAGATACAAACCGCTCACATATAGATGATGGACGAAAAAACCGTATTATTATAAAATTTTAAGCGACCATAAACATATCCAAAAAAACAGACCATCTTGAACAGTGGTAAATACAACTTTAACAAAATATCATATTTTCTCAAAACACATACATGTAACAGATGACTCGTATTACCTTTTTAGTTACTTTATAGTGCTGTTCACAGTTATGTTGTTAATTTATTGTAATGGAGCTGGTTCTGTCTGATATAAATATAGTCTATTGATAGATATATAATATTTATTAGGCACAAAACACAATACACAAAAATTGCAAAGAAACAACATTTTTTTTAAAATAAGCACCATTTATGACACGGTTACCAGAAGGAGACTCTGTACCAGGGTCGTGTGCTTGGCTACCTCCGTCTTACCTATTTCTACCGCAAAGCAGCAGTGCTTGCATTGCTGTGTTCCGGTTTGAAGAGCATTGAAATTACTGGGTACCGCGACTTTACATCCTAAGTCACAAGTTGGCAACGTACACTGTGGTTCTTGTTGGGGTTGCAGTTTTGCTGCGAATCTCATAGGAGCCACGTGACGTATTATAGGTGACTGTTACCAGTTACCATCAGGTAGGCAGTTTGCTTGTTTGCCAACAATAAAAAAAAGTACCTATCGATTGTCACGATTCAAGTACGCTACCATCTTTCGGATTAGTTGACATGATCAAAAACATTTATATCAAGCGGATTACCTCGCGATAATCGCCCGGCTGCGAGCTCCGAGGTGAACGCGTTAATTAACGACGAAGAAACCGCACAAGTCGCGCGTTAATTTCCATCGACAATTCGTCGATAGAATACTGCTCGTCGTGCGTTAATCAATTCTGTTTAAACTAACTGATAGGTTCATAGAGCGTGGGGTAATGAACTCTGTAGCTTTAGAGAAAAGGTTCGTATCGTGTGTTGTCCCCGTTAGCACCATAAATCTTTTATTACACTAAGGGCCGATTTTTCAATAGTCAGATAATTTTTATCTGCGGAATAAATATGACAGTTTGACAGATTTTATATAGAAAATCTGTCAAACCGCCATATTTATTCTATAGTTAAAGGTTATCTGACGATTGAAAAATCGGCCCTAAAACAATACATACAATAAAAATACATGTGAGTTGGGAAAACTTAACTATCTAGTGGTTTTGGAAGAAATATTTTCATGTTGGCTTTTGTTTAAATATCTCAGTTTACGCACGAGAATTTTCATAGGAATTCCCTTCATCTACTTTAATAATTAAATGAATAGTGTCGTGTCGGCCCCACGTGAGCCAAATGCCGCGTGAAGGGTTTATTTAATAATAAAAATAATAAATTTATTTGCCAGAATATGGATAGTAGGTTGTTACAGTTATATTTCCCGACATATTCTTTCGAATGTTCGATGTGCAAATGTTAAAATTACTGGGTCCATTATACATTTAGTTATTTTAATATAAGCAGATATCTTTTTGTTTTATATCATGTTAGAAGCTTACATATAAATGGCTTTTTCAGGGTCATAGATTTATATCATTATTTATTAAAGAGAATTGTATTGTAGTAAAAATATAATAATAGTAATGTCAAGATGATAGGCAATAATTTTAATAGAATTGTCATAATTTGTCATTGAGATATTCATTAATAGTATAATACATTTTGTCAATCAAAAGGTTATGCAGTGTTGATTTAAATTTATTATATGTCAATGTTTTTATTTTGTCTGGTATTTTATTATATATTCTAATAGCCATACAGTACGTGTTTTTTGAGTATAGTACCAATTTTTGTTGAGGAACGTATAAATCGTCAACCCTTCTACCTCTGTACGGATAATCCTTATTTTTTGGAAAAGGTGATTTTTTTTCACAAAAATAGAAATCTGCAATATGTAAAGGCAGGGTAATGGAAGTATATTAAATTTCTTGAACAGTGGTTTACAGCTGTCGAGATAATCAGCACCGCAGATTGATCTCATGCTTCTTTTTTGTGCTTTAAAGGCCCTAAGCATATCTACTGTATTGCCCCACACTATAAGACCATATCTCAATATTGATGAGACGTATCCGTGATAAGCAACGAGAGCGGCTTCTTGTGATAGAAGCTGTCTAATTCTATTGAGAGCGAATATACAGGATGGATTTTTGAGATGGGACTTAAAGGGCAGGTACATTAACCGTTATAGTTACAAGAAAACATTGTTAGGCAACCATCCATAACTTTTTAAGATAATCTGATCTGCATTCACAGATTTTGGAATAAAGTTACAGTCAACAAAAAAATGCTGAGATAGCAAAAATATTTTTTTAATGCCTATCGATCCTATTTCATGTAGGAATCAAAAGACTTTATGGGATCTTTTTATATTTTATGTCAATATCAGCGTAGTCAATAGTTTTAGCTTTAAATCGAATTAATTTAGTTTTGTCAACATTCACTTTCAGTGAGTTATTGTCAAACCATTTTATAAATTTCTGAAAATTTTCCATTACTATTTTTTTTAATTCGTGTTCACTTTTAATTTTAATGATGATGGATGTGTCGTCTGCAAACAATAGACATTTCTGGTCTGTGATACTAGGTAGGTCATTAATATAGAACAAAAATAATAATGGTGCCAGGTATTTATAAAGAGTGAACAAAAAAAAAACGATTTAGTCACGAAATTAGGTTCATTCGGTAGAAATGGTTTCAGGGTTCGGTAGGTTGATTAGTCCTGCTTTTTGTGGCGGCATGTACTCCCCTGTGGATGATACGAAGAGCTGCTCGTGCAGGTCAGTCACTAAGGCCCGGGTGTCTCCGGCAACGAGCAGGTTCGTCGGCAGTTACTCCTCGTAGCTTTAAACCCTGGGACGCGCCATGAAAGAAGGGCCTGACCCTTCCGGGTGACTACCCACGTACCACCTTCCGCGTAGAAGGGAAAGTACCAAGGGTCGTTGTGTCGTGGATAGTCACGTACGATCAGATACAGAGACAACAGATTAACAGACAACGCAAGCACAAATTAACATAAACATAAGGTTAGCACAATAATCATCATCACAGCTCATATACGTCCCCATCGAGCTCGCGAGGCTCGAGCCTACCCTATGTTAGGGTGGTTAGGCCTTAGTCAACCACGCTGGCCCAGTGCGGATTGGTCGACTTCACATACATTATTGAATTTCTACGCAGATGTATGCAGGTTGCCTCACGATGTTTGCTTCACCGTAGGAGCATCAGACAAATGTACATATGAAATTAGAAACGAAAAACACATTGGTACATGGCGGGTCTCGAACCCCGACCTCCCGATTGCAAGACAAGTGCCGAGTCCACAGCGCCACCGACGCTCTACGCAATAGCAATAATATCAACAGCATCAACATATTTAATCTAATAATAGCAATTACAATATCAACAGCAATTACAAAAACAAAGGTCAAATTTTATTTGTAACACATAACGTCATACCATAATTGGGTATAATAATACTGGCACAGAATAAGTTCCCTATAATTATACTATAATAATTTTCTAGTACAATAATATTTCCCCATAGTGATAAGCACTATTGGGCAAGAACCAACAAAATGCCTACTAACAGTTATGGAAAGAAATGAATGACCGTTACTTTTCCGAAACAAAACATGCTAATTACCAACGTATACTGCGCAATAAATAAAATGCAACCACTTGCCCAGTTTAGGGTTTCACAATTACACTTGGAAGTTTTCAATTAAGTCAATACTTTGTGTTTCAATTTTTAATTTGGATTAAACTTGAGCGACGATGCGTTACGATTACGGCGATTAAAAGCGATAGGTAGCGAGGTATAAATACACACACGCACGTTACGTAATGAGTCGTCTCGAGGTATGCGCCGGCGGCCAATCAACAGACCTTATAAGCTAATTTTGACGTCAGCGATTCTTTTTTAAAATTTCGCAACCCTTCTCATAATAAAACACCGACCAAGTACGAGTCGGACTCGCTCACGAAGGGTGCCGTATCATTATCTATCTAATATATACAATATTAAACCGTTATAAATATCGATTAAAAAAAAAATCACGTTTGTTGTATGGGAGCCCTTCTACGGCGCAAAGGTAGAAAGAGCCGTTCATCCCTTTAACGACCGGATCAAGGGCGCTCTAATGAATCCAGACTCTTTATTTAGCCGCTGGTTTAGAGCTGCGTGAGCTCCTGTTAACAATTTAATGGCCTCTATAATCGGGTTGAGAAGACAACTGCGGAGCGGTCATCGAAGATAGTGGGCGTATACTTTCACCAAAACTACGTCTTGACGTTGAATACTGAAAGGTCAAGCCGATTACGAGTTTAATGAGGCTTAGTACATAATTTATAGAGGAGCGTCGGTGGCGCTGTGGACACGGCACGGCCTTCTAATCGGCAAGTCCGGGGTTCGATCCTGCCATGTACCAATGTGTTTTTTGTTTTTTGAATTTCATAGTACATATCCGACGCTCTTATCGTAAAGGAAAACATCGACCAATCCGCACTGGGCCAGCGTGGTTGACTAAGGCCTATACACCCTAACTTAGGGTAGGCTCGAGCCCCTCGGTGGGGACGTAAATGAGCTATGATGAGATAATTTATATTGTATGTACTAACCGTGACTTCTGCGTCGATTTCATTTATATCGCGCTTTCCCCAGAGAATTTCGTGATAAAAAGAAGCATATGTCCTTCCATAGGACTTGAGCTATCGTTGTCTAAAGTTTACTAAAATTTGTGCAGTGGTTAAGGCGTGAATGCGGGCAAGTGCCGTGAAGACAGACAGACAGACGGGCGGAGCTCCTTTCGTATTTATTATACTGATAAGTATGGACATCCTACTTATCAATCGATATTATATTATTGTTTAAGGTACCGTACTAGTGATGTGTTTCGAAATTAAAATAGTTTTGATATATTCAAAAAAAAAATCTACATTTCCCCATTTCCCATTTTTCTCACAATTTACTGTTTATAAAATAAAAGTTTATATTATAGCCTAGAAGAGTCTATATGTTTAAAGAAAAGGTGACCTTATTACGAGTACCTTACTACGAGTACCATGTTACGCACAGGTTTGTCGCGAAGCGGAAGGCTTCGTACAAAAAAAGGTGGAAGAAGCAAAAGAAACAAGTTATCAGGTTAATACGGTGTATTTACAAAAGTAAAGGGAAACAAGAAAAGGCAGAGGTAGGGAGGAATAATATTAGGAGGGCACGACAGTACTTATCGCTTGTGAATAATAGCGTTACAAATATTTATCGCTTGTGAATAATAGCGTTATACAAAGTGAAGTTCAAATAAATAATCAGTTAGTGCTTTACAAACATTCGTGAATCAATAAGTGTTACAAGAATTTGTGCATATTTACAAGACCGACATGTGAAAAGACAAGGCAATAATATTATATTTTCCTACCTAGTTACAATAAAGAATTAGTAGACTTAAATGTAGTTAGTGTAGAGTATGAGAGTTTTGTCTTTTATTTACATTTATGAAGTGAACATTTTATTCGTAAGTCTCGCGACTTTCCGTCAGCGCGAAGCAACCTGACAGGTTGTCTGATAAAAATTGCCGCTTTCATTGACTCATACCTATTTGTCGGGTTAGCAATTTGTTATAAAATCAGTAACTATATTAATTAATATTAATACACAACAAGAATTAAAACGCTAAACGCTACTACTATATAAACTACAAAAAGAACTACAAAGAATACATACACTAATGGAGATTACTTTTCCAGCTGCAAAAAATGTGTTTTGATAATATGTCGTCTGAATGAGTCGTGCGAAGGTGCACGCCTCATATCCTCTGGCAAGTAATTCCAAAGCCTCACAGCTTTGACCGTAAAGGACTTGTCATAAAATATCGAGGCGTGAGGTTAGAGAGCTAGAGAGAGGTCGTTTGAGGAACTAAGGGTTCTATTTATTGTAGAGGTTGACTGGTAGAGAACACCTCAGGCATTTATTTCGCTTTTTGTACATTTCTTATGTGATAATTGTAGATGTGGCAAGAAGATTTACAGGGTCCCGGTATCAGCAATGGATAACGGGGAGAGACGAATGAATGAAGCTATGATATGCAATATATAAACATAAATATGCAAACTATATCTAGAAAGACATAGCACCGCGTTACAATTCTCATCGCAATAAATACCTTGTCACCATTGTCACCGATACAAGATCGTTGCCTGAAACATTCAGTGCGCGCCAACATCGCTAGTTCCGGAGACGCATTTATGAATCATTAGAAAAGAATCTTGAATTAATTTCTACCATTTAAAAGATTTCTGAATCACTCGAATTCGGTGTTGTCATTAAGAGGACTGTGAAGTGCCGATTCATAGCTCAACTAGGCAATTTGTTGCACACCGCATAGAGTTGAAAGTTCTATACAAGTGCGTACAATTCTTATTGAAATATTGTTTTAGGCGATAACGTTTTAACCCCCCTCAACCTATACGTAATGCGAGTAGTTTGATCTCATTAGATTCAATACACCTTAGTCTAGGTCTGTATGTCCTTCTTTTTTAGTAATTCAGTTTAGTTTATTTTAATAAAATATAATTATTGCAGGAAGTTATCACTCAAAAATATAATTATTTGGATGCTAATAACTTTTAGCCTAAGCGATAATTGTATGAAATAAAAATGTACGAACCTAGTTTTTGGTTATATTTACAACATTTACAAAAATTATTAAAATTGGACTATGTTTAGAGGGAAAAAACGTAATCGTATTTTGTATGGGAACTAACAGCTTCACAACTTCTATGTTAGTATCCGTTACACGCAGAAAAAATAAAATCCGGTAAACAATTACATGGTAATAGGTCATTAATTTAAAAAATTAGCTATTAATTGCATGTAAAACGGAAAGTATATACGTTGCGTATATTCTACTAGTAGAAATAAAAAACGAGTGGGTAGGACCACTTGTTGCAGAATTCACGAAATTAATATTCAAAAATAGTGAATTTGGAAAATGCGTATGCGAATCTTACGATTTCGAATGCGAATTTGAGTTCTATTGTTTCCAAAATGCGTCTCCCGCGCTTCTCCAAATAAAACAATGCAGCGAACTAGCGCGCAAGTTTGATGAACGTTTTCCAGTTAACTCGCGGTGGGTGCGCTGCTCCAATTTCCACTCTGAAAAATTGAAATGCAGTTAAAAGGAACAAAGGAGGTGGGAGTTTTCTTGGACTGCTTGTGTGCAGATAATGAGAAACTGCATGGGATTTTTTTTCATTGCTTTTGTGTCCACATCACTCACTCGAGGAAACGTGGTATTTCATAATAATTCATTTAGTTTTAAATATGGGAGTCGCTAATAAGGCTTCTGGCTGTTAAAAAAATTAGGAATGGTAGTATTTCTGTAACCCTTTCTCCTGCAAAATAAAACAGTGCGGAGGATGAGATAACTATAGCAGCCAGTCAGCCACAATCGTACGGTCCACGTGAGCGAACCAGCGAGCGAAAAGATAGTTTAATTTAAAGTACACTCACCATAAGCGCGAACGCACACAACCGACTATCGGTGAACGATTTTTTGAAGGTGAATAATGAAACATACCACAGTACTACTACATTGTTAAACTGTGAACATACTATGAAGTTCTATGTTGCAACGCCCACGAACTACACAACGTCGGTCAAAAAACATAGCTTTATCCCAGTCGTCCCAATTATCGGTGAAAATGGAACGTTCGTAAATGTATACATTTTTTTTATTGCAATTAAGTTGACAAACAAGCAAACTGCCCACCTAATGGTAAGTGGTAACAGTCACATATTAAACATGTGGCTCTTGTGAGATTCGCAGCAAAACTGCAACCCCCACAAGAACCACGTACGTTGCCAACTTGTGACACCAGATGTAAAGTCACGGTACCCAGTAATTTCACTGCCATATCTTAACCTTCAAACCGAAACACAGCAATGCAAGCACTGCTGCCTTGCGGCAGATATAGGTAAGGCAGAGGTACCCAAGCAGACGACCCTGGTACAGAGTCTCCCTCCGGTGAAACCAACCAACCTACGTTGCCGCACAAAAAATCGGTAAAAATTCGGTCACCATATCGGTCGTGTGTGCTCGCACTAAAGGGTAGAACGTCTGTGTGTTCTATCTATCTATCTATTGGATGCAGTTACTGACGATAGGTATTTGACATTAGCTCCATATAAAATACGTCGAAATTCTATCTCGAGTAAACAATTCTAGAGATAGATAAGGTTATTGAAACCGGTCATTAGAATAATGTATCGCCGCTTGTCCGTGTCTCAGTAATTTCATTTATTTATTTTAATAACTTTCAGAATATTTGTGTACAAAGGCAGTCTTAGTGCCACAGGCAATATCTACGAGTCAATTTTTGGGTGATGCAGTGACAAAGAAGTAGAGAGACGTTGATGTACTATAACAATTAAATAAAACTTCTTAATCGAAATATAAATTCAAAAGTAATTCAGTCTAATTCTGATCTTCATTGAATGGTGCCATCATTAAAGTTGTAAAGAAAACTTTCCTCTTCCCTTAGATTGCCTTGTAGAGATTGTTACTTTGACAAATAAAATTGGCTTTTGTTTTTAAAAAAAATGAAAACTGTATTTTAAACCATAAACATAAATTCAAATTCAAAAATATTTATTCAACATAGGCCTTTACAGGTACTTATTGACGTCAAAACAAAGCAAAACAATCTAATTTAAAGAAATCATATTAATCTTCTATGTTCATACATCCTGAATATACTCAAGATCTGCAAATACAAGTAGGACTAACCTGTTCCTTTGCTTTAACTAGTTTGTTTAATTGTTAAATATAATCATTGGACTAAGTCTGTGGAATCTGGAGCTCATGTTTTGTTCTACATGTCAAATATTACTTTCCTCTTTAATGTTGCTAGCTTGGAGTATAATTGATTTAGGCCTAAATATACTTTAGTAATCATCTGAATCTTAAATGCACATGATGGATGAGCTTTCGTGTGTTATTATTGTTGTTATTAATATTATTATTTTTTATTATTGTCAGTTTATTTTTCAATTATTTCCCTGTGGTTCTATGTAACGGATCGCCGACCGATTCCCACGGGGTGATGGCTGAAAATCAGCGCTATGTCCTGTGACATTAACGTCGCTGAGCCTTTGACCCTTTGCTTGCTGCAGCACGCAAACATAATGACGATATGTGTATTGTAAATCTGTATCTCTGTCTGTGAGTTTTTATTCAATGTTTGTGTGTTGTTTGTAAGCAATAAACGTCTACTACTACTACTACTACTACTAGGAATGAAAAAAAAAAGTTGACTCTACACCATATTCAATCATTCGTTGATTCGCTGATAATACAACTGACGACTCAACAAAAAATAAATGCCGTTGTCCATGGTTGTTCCTGATTACCCGGCAAAGGGCTCGCATTGATACAGTCACGTGTTAAACGCAAATGAATTCCGAATAGAATCACGCAACGTGATTGATAACAAAACGCACCCCCCAATATTTTGCGGAATAAATTCGCTGGTTTGCGCGCTTATCGGAAACGGCGGCTTTATGCAGCCGACAATAATTGTGTGGTGTCATGACGTCTGCCATGTTCTTACCAGTTTATTAGAATGCCCATTGTTTGGTATTAACTCGTCGAATTAAGGATTAAGAGCATAAAAATATGAAATAAATCAATAATTTTCAGTCCTAGATTAGATTACGTCACAGAAAAGTCTATATCAAATTAAAATCTAGAGACAAATGAACTTTAACAATAGTCTTAATTAAGACTTATAGCGAATTCGATTCGGAACGTCACGTCCCGTCTCGCTCTAAAGTGCCGCAACAAAAAGTGACAGCTATAGATAGGTATGCCGTGATTTGGCTTGGTCCCGAACGTTTGTGAATAAGCCTGGAGAGCTCTTGCCATGATCGCTTATGGCAAGGTTAAAACAATATTCCCGCTCTCAGTGCGGTTTTAATGTTGTTTTGAACGATCATGATTAGGGGGCAGATGAAGGACACGTGCTTCGACATCCCACGGTAAAGTGCCCTCGAGAACCCCTTACATCAAGTTATTATAAAGCCAACAGAAGTTTAAAATACTTTACTTCTAATGTTTATTTTCCAAGCGCACATCCCATATTAGAAGTCAAAAGCAATCAATGAACACTGCTCGATAAAAGATCATTCCATTATAAACATTGAATCCTGTGACCCGACCTATCATAATGATAATGAGTTCATCGTGCTTAAGTTCTAAGTGGGTCCAGTGTTTGTAAACTGTGTTCATGTGCAGTAGTGAACGTAACGTAGAAGGTAGAGTAGATGTTAAAAAAATTGCATCTCCGTAATCCCGTGACAAAGAGGAGGCGAAAATTGCATGTGAGTGAAACCGCAACCCGTGCCTCATAAAATATATAAACAAGTGGGATTCAAATGTGCATTCTTCCGGTGCCGACCAGCAGAGCCGGCTCGGGCGAATCCGTCTCAGGGCGACACCGGCATTTTTGGTGCCGGATTTGAATACATTTTATATGAACAGTATCGGTGTGCCCGATTCACCGTTGGAGGTTTTAGAGAACTTGTTTACTTTAAAAATAAAAAGAAAGTTTTTCAGTTTGACACAATAAACATTACATCGATTTTGAAAATATTGCTTTAAATTTTAATACTAATGTAGGTGGAGAATAAAACTTCATATTCGAGCGCTGGCGCTCTATTTCTGGCGCCAAGCGGTACTTGCATTGCTGTGGTCCGGTTTGAAGGTAAGGCTGGCAGTGAAATTACTGATTACTGGGTACTGTGACTTGACATCTCATGTCACAAGTTGGCAACGTACATAGAGTCCTTGCAGGGGTTATATATTTGTAATCTTACAAATATACTTTATCGACTGTAACCACCACCATCCATGGAATGGAAGAGGGGCGATACACACGGATACATTAATGAAGTTTAAAATTTAATATAAAATCAAGCTCCTCTTAATATAGATTTATCATCACCATCATTTCAACGCCCATTGTACCAAAAGACGCCCAATGTTTGACATAAGCCTCATCAAGGATGGCCAAGCCTAACGGTCCTGCGACTCCCGCATCCAGCGGCTTCCCGCGACCTTCACCAGATCGTCGGTCCACCTTGTGGGGGGCCTACCAACACTGCATCTCCCGGTACGCGGCCGCCCAAGGGCCTTTCCGCCCCAACAGCCGTACGTCCTGCAATCTATGTGTCCTGCCCACTGCCACTTAAGGCTTGCAATTCTTTAGGCTATACCGTGATTCTAGTTGTTCTACGAATCTTGTCATTACTGATGCGATCGCGTAGAGAAACCCCGAGCATAGTCCTCTCCATCGCCCTTTGAGTGACCTTCAGCCTTCTTAGGAGACCCATTGTAAGCGGTCGCGTCGCAGTTCCGTACGTTATCACTGGCAACACGCACAAATTGAAGACTTTAGTCTTGATATACTGCGGTAGATGAGCGCGAGAATATACTGCGTAGCTTCCCAAATACCACCCAGCCGAGTTGGATTCGTCGATTTACCTCTTTCTGGAAGTTGGACTTACTAAGCTGGACTATACAGGAAAATATATTCGTTAACAACTTCCATTGCACAGCCTCCAACTTTCACAGAAGTGGGTACTACATAGGAATCCGACATAATTATAGTGTTGTACAGACCCACTTGTTGGAGAACTCTGCAGAGGTCTTCGAGCATGGTGTTAGTTTGGAATACTACGTATTGCTAGGTCCAAAATTTATAATCTAATTTCAAATCTTTTTAAATTAACACGCAGGACCTTTATATTAAAATGTAGAAATATGTTTTCAAACATGTATGTATATTGCTGCAACCTGACGAGGTCATGTGTTAAGTGATACGTACTATCAACAAATCTTTGTGAAAGTAATAATTGATTTGATTAGAAAAAAATTAAAGTGACCAAAATATTCCTGATTGGTTATTGTCTAAGAAAAAATCTATCACTATCGCTTTTAGTTTAACAAACATTGCGCCGTCAACACAAGACTACCTTTTATAAAGGAGTGATGAATATACTGCATCTGTCAAATTGTAAGGGATTGCAATAATTTTTTTCTTAGACAATAACCAGGGGGGTCGCCATTAACTTTATCGGAAACGCTTGCCTTTAAACAAAAATATTCCGTTAGCCCACAAACATTGCTCACAATTTTGATTGAGGAGCGTAGTTGTATTGCTGATGATAATATAATGTTATGTGAGTAACGTTGTGCCATATCGCAGCTAATTATTTAGACATTAGTAGCGGCAGCCAGTGCTAGCAGTAATAGGTCAGTAATTATAGCAAGAATGCAGTCACGCGCTGTATTTGGATGATTAACTCACTGCTGTGTATAAAATATGGATGCAAAATGTATCGGCGATGTTTGTATATCTTTAGAGGATATATTGGTGCACGAAAAAGAACTCCCAAATAGATGCAAAAAATATTTTAATAAATGATGTTGCAACTACAGTGGTTCACGAGCAAGTAAGAATGGATCAGTACTACAATCAAAAAACCTGTTTCATTATACATGCGAATCTGCTTTAATGTTACGTTGCCGTATGGATTTTGGAGGCGTTCGCGCCTAGACATATTCCCGGCCGTTGAAAGGTGACTTTCAACCCTGAAGTTCGTCTGCCGTCGGTAACTTGCAGAGCCTGGTCAAGGCGCGACGCACGCAGCCCTTGATTGTGATGACGTCAGCTACCCTCGATACGTTCTTTGATAATAATAATTATTAAAATTGGAATTATGTCGTGTGTTTTTAGACACATTACTATCGGATTTGTTGGTATCAGATTTATTATTATCAGACCTGCTATTTCGGCTAAGGGACTCAAGTACGTTGGCACGGTCTATGAGAAACTTAAAGAATTGCTCTAATGAAGGTGTGTCCTCCTGTAAAGTATTCCGATACTCTTCCCATTTTGTTAGAGTACCGCTATCTAGCTTAGGGCCCAACATAAATATAATTAAAACATCCCACTTATCCGTTGGTTGACCTAAGCCGGCCAGAGCACGCAAGTTCTTGGTTACATTATCAACTAACATTCTCAAAGATCGCTCAGTCTCTTGTGGAAGATGTTTAATATTGAATAACGAATTTAGGTGATGATTAATCAATATTCTTTTATTATTATATCGATTGCAAAGCAAATTCCACGCTTCAGCGTAATTTTTATTTGAGACTTCGAGGTTCGCAAGAACCCTTGATGCGTCACCTTGTAAATAAGAGTTAAGATAATGAAATTTGTTTATGTCTGAAATGCGATCATTTTTATGAATAAGACTCTCGAATGTATCCCGAAATTCCAGCCAGCGGAAATATTTACCATCAAATAGAGCAATTTGAATTTGAGGTAGTGAAGACCTAATATCTCGTGATGGGTTTGAGCGTCATCTATGCAACATGAAGTATTGTGAACGGAGTTACGCCTTTGTTCACACACAAGTTTCCTGGAAAACCTTTCAACTAAATTTTTTGCAGTCGCTATTAATAATATTATATCTCGCTCAATTTTGTCGCGTTCTTCAATTTCAGTTGAAATGTTTTCAGGACTCAAGACTTCTATCTCGCTTTGCAAGTCATCAACCTTAATCGACAGCGCCTCAAATTTTGCAAGTTTTAAAGTCAACTCAGTTAATTGAATATCACTCAAATCGTTTACATTTTGAATAGAAATAACGTAATTTTTAAATTTTGTTATTTGTCCCTTGATGGACGCTCGCTTTGTTATTAGCTGTTTAATCCGGTCTTCGTTTGCCATTTTTAAACAAAATATTTATAATTAAGTAGGTAGGTACACAAAAAAAAATAAGTTAATTAAATTATTATCGAAGTGAATTCAAATTAAGTAATTAATGTTTGAATTGGCTCACGTTCCTCGTTTCGGTGTCACTTGCCGTCCAAAGTAGGCTGGGACGTAGCTGAGATGCAGGCACGGGTGCACGGCGAAATGTTCCCGGCCGGCGCACGGCGGTAATGGATGTTACGACCTGAAATGGTCGGCAGAATTCGCTAAATATTGGATAGTAATTCGATCATAAACGAGAAATTACGTGTAAACCTATAAAGATTGAGAATTAGATTACTAAAATTTGCTGCGAAATATTATTTTACCTTTAATAACTGCATGGACAAAACCTTTGAGATCGCATAAATGAAGAAAGTTTACCTATAAAACGTGATTATTAACAGTAATAAATGTATGAAGTTGTTTTAATAAGAGAATGTAATATTTTTTCTGATAGTGAGGTAGTTGCATATAAGTAAGTATCTAGACTTGCTTCTAAATGGAAGTTTTGGCGATTATGCACTAGAAATTCTTTGCTTACAAATGGATTAATATTCTGAATAGTTAAATAGGATTTATAGGTATAAGGGAGTTTGGATAAAATTTGTGGCGTGGTGTAAGGATGGCACTTATCTTTGGGCGGACGCGTTGCTGCCGATGTGACACTTTGGCTGCATCACTGCTCGTAAATTCGTTCCTCAATTGTCCCAATTTAGTGCTCCGACATGTTCTGGAACCCGTGGCTTTAGTCCGTCCACTGCAAGGCTCCAACTCTTGAACACCACACCTCGTGGCAATGACGTCGTATTTTTTCTAAATCTTCTTAATTTCGCGGATTCTTACAATTTTTGTTAGTTCCCCTCATGGGCCACCATTGTATATCTTTAGAGGATATATTGGTGCACGAAAAAGAACTCCCAAATAGATGCAAAAAATATTTTAATAAATGATGTTGCAACTACAGTGGTTCGCGAGCAAGTAAGAATGGATCAGTACTACAATCAAAAAACCTGTTTCATTATACATGCGAATCTGCTTTAATGTTACGTTGCCGTATGGATTTTGGAGGCGTTCGCGCCTAGACAATGTTATTTCTCTGTTGATGTTCTGTTGTATCGTGGTAAATGTTATCAAGTAGGTATTTAAAACCATTTGATCCCAGAAATTTAAATCTCTGATCCCATAAGGCCGGTTTCAGTGATAAGCCGGCCGTCATCAGTGCGTACCTTCAGTCCACGATACATACCGTACTGACCGACAGTCATGTCAGTTTGTAATATTCAGTGCTATCCTGTCTTGACCAAAAAAACGACCATCATTCGGTGTCCATATATTTTATCATGTTCGCTAGGAGATCGCTCGAAAAGTATTTTTGACGACTATAATAGGCACATACGTTAAGGAGCGTCGGTGGCGCTGTGGCCTCGGCACTGGACTGTGCTCCGAGTAGAATCGGGGGGCCCGCGACCGATCCTGCCATGTACCAATGTGTTTTTCGTTTCACGAATTTCATATGTACACTTATCTGACGCTCCTACGGTGAAGGAAAACTTCATGAGGAAACCTGCATACACCTGCGAAGTAATTCACATGTGTATGTGAAGTCAACCAATCCGCACTGGGTCAGTGTGGTTTGACTAAGGCCTAATCGTTGCAATCAGATGGTGAGAGCCGCTAAACGCCGCTATATTCACGAAAATGTTCTCAATGTCAATTCAGGGGATGCCTGGAAATTTTTAAAATCCCTTGGATTCAGCAAAAATACTACGTCTCTTTCCGTTAAGCCTGGGTTTCCCGTAGAAGAACTGAATCGTCATTTTTCAAGTACAGTATGTGTCCCTCTCCAAACCAAACTCGCGACTATCTCCCATATTTCTAGTTCTCATCACTCTTCCCATTCTAAGGAATTTTCTTTTGTCCCTGTCTCAGAAGGAGAGGTGTCAAAAATCTTCCATTCTATCAAGTCCAAAGCAGTTGGTTGTGACGAAATCAGCCGTTCCATGTTAACGCTTATCTTGGAAAGCATTATTGTCCCGCTGACATCCATCATCAACCATTCCCTGTTTTCCTGTACATTCCCTGCTCTTTGGCGTAAAGCATACACTATTCCGCTTCCTAAAATTTCCAACCCATCTTCCCTAAGCCATTACAGACCCATTTCTATCCTACCGTTTATGTCTAAAATATTGGAGGCCGCGGTACATAAGCAGCTTTCATCTTTCATATACTCCAATAGCCTCCTCAGTCCTTTCCAGTCGGGATTCCGGCCGGGACACAGTACCACCACTGCTTTGCTCAAAGTCACTGAAGACATCCGGGATGGCATGGAGAACTCGATGGTCACAGTACTGGTACTAATAGACTTCTCTAATGCTTTTAATACTGTCGACCATGATATCCTTCTTGCCATCATGTCCAGTCTTGGTATCTCCACTTCGACTTGTTCCTGGTTCTCCTCTTATCTTCTAGGTCGCCAGCAGGCAGTACGTGTCGATCAAACCATTTCTGACTGGAACGAGCTTACTGCTGGCGTACCTCAAGGCGGTATTCTTTCACCTCTTCTCTTTTCTATTTTTATAAATTCTCTTATTAAATACTTCAGTTGCTCTTACCATCTATATGCTGACGATCTTCAGCTTTATTACAGCACCAAAGCGACGGAAGTTAATAATGCCATTTCAGTTATTAACCACAACTTGGCCAAAATTTTGGATTGGTCTAATAATTATGGAGTCGCTGTCAACCCTAGCAAATGCCAGGCGATCATTATTGGTAGTTCGCGGCAACTTGCGAAGATCGACTTGACTTCATGCGGTCCTGTCCAATTTAATGGTGTAGCAATTCCTTTTGAACCGGTTGTTAAAAACCTTGGTTTGTTAATGGACAGTTCATTATCTTGGAATGCTTACATCAACAGCATTTGTAATAAAGTTAGAGGATCTCTGCGCTCATTGTACAGGCTTAAGAATTTCCTCCCTCCTAGCACCAAAGTTCTTCTCGTCCAATCCCTAGTCCTCCCTTTAATCGATTATGCTGATGTGTGTTGCACCAACGTTAACCAAGAACTTCTAGACAAGCTGGATCGAATGCTCAACAACTGTATTCGTTTTATTTTCGGTCTGCGGAAATATGACCACATTTCCTTCTTTCGAGATAAACTCAAATGGTTGCCTATCCGTTTGCGAAGGAACCTGAGAGTCGCTTCCCAGCTTTTCAGCATTATTTACGATCCAAATACTCCTGATTACTTAAAGAGTAAATTTCAAGCGCTTGGTAGTACTCATACACTCAACTTACGTTCTGCTGCAAAACTCACACTTGAGTTTCCAAGTCATAGATCCGGGTTCGCTTCGGACTCTTTCACACTTTCAGCTATACGCTTGTGGAATAGCTTACCCCCTAACTATAGATCAGCCTGTAGTAAGGCTTCATTCAAACGTCAGATACGAAGACTCTTTTTGGAATCTGTTTAGTTTTATTTGACAGTATTTCATCATAATATTAGCATTATTTATATATATTTATTATATATCATATATGTAGTTTTATATATTTTTAATATTTATATTCTATTATATCTATGTTTACTTATTTCATCCTAATTTAAATATACCTACTTATGTCGTTTGCGACTTTAATTCGTACACCGTCTACAATTTCTCCCACATTTTTACTGGTTGACTGGTAGAGAATGCCTCAGGCATTAAGTCCGCCTTTTGTACATCTTTTGTTTTATGTACGATAAAGATTAAATAAATAAATAATCGCCCTACCATAAACGGTTAGGGTAAGCTCGTGCCCCTCGGTAGAGACGTGATATGGGATATGAGCTGTGATGATGATGATGACGTCCAGTAGGTGCAGTACTGTTTTTATAGCACGTCGGTCAACCGACGACGTACGCGCTCGACTAACGGTCCACGTACACAGCGCGTAGCGCCGTGCGCATCCATATGATCAGTGTAGCACTGTAACGCCGGCTCCACACGTTGGCCCCGACGTTGGCGCCAACGTTTTGGGGCCAACGTCGGATCAGGCGTACACACGTTGGCTATTATACTAGTTCTGTCCCGGCACCGCCAACGTGAAGATGTCCGATACAGAAATCGAAATTGCTCTATGCGCTTTTACAAATTATTCAATATGTTACTGAAAAAAAAGATATTAGCATTTTATTTAAAATATCATTTAACCAGTTGATATATCTCTAGTCCTAGTTACAATAAATGAACATATGAAAAATATTCAGATATTGTATTTGAATAAAAATATTAGGTGATATTTTCAACCATTAAAATTATCTGATATTTTTATTCGACTAATAACTTTTCAACCACTAGACCACAGAGGTGGTTGGAACCTACAAATATTAGCATGTTGTTTAGGTACCTACATACGTGAATACACAACTACATATTAAATTATGTAATTTATCATAGTTAATATTAACTTTTTATATAGTGTAAAACTATTAGTGGACGATAAGGCAAAGATATAACAACTTGATTAAAGCAAAAAATATGTAATTTTCATGAACCTACAAAAAATACGGACGTAGTATGACATTAAATAAATGTGAAGCATGCAAGGTAAGACAATTTCATGTGTTTGTACACGACCTACACGTACACAGATGTACAGGTAAGACAAAAAGCTGTCATTTTTCAAAGAACAAAACACGCACACATACAAATGTGCTGTCATTTGCATGCTTCACCCTTGATTAAACAACGCTTCGTCCGTCTTTTTTTCAGGTCCGTGGTAATTTTATAATATTCAAAATATACAATAATAAAGTACGTGAAATTAATTATAAGAAAATTGTCAGAATGACACACTGCTAAAAGTCACTCTAACAAGCATTCAATTAATAAGTAGGCAAAGAGGTTAATATACATTTTTTCATTTGTCCATGCCGATAGCGATTTCGTTGATGCTGAAGCCAGACTCGCTCGACGCATGCACTCGATGGGTGTTGCAATACGACTGAGCAAATCGCCAAAGTGTGGATGGATCACCAACGTTGGCGCAGATTCCTTTGATGAAACCGTCACGAGTGAGCCAAATACGAACGTTGGCCCCAACGTTGGTGCCAATGCCATTTTCTGCATCCACAACTTGGACGAGTGGTGTTGGCGCCAACGTTGGGGCCAACGTGTGGAGCCGGCGTAAGGTTATATGAATTTTAATATAAATGACAATCGCGACCGACGTACGTACCGACGAACGGTCCAGCACTGTAACCGGCCTAAGTATGTTCCACTGTTGTTGAACTAGGAGAAACTGGAGGAACTAGCTTACTTTAACACTCTGGTTACATGGTTTGGGGTGATCTTTATTTCGATATTTTCGAAGCGGTAAGTGTGCGGTTAATTCCCTTTGGCGGCTTTTACGATATCCATGAGAAGAAAGGTAGCAGCGAAACGAGTATTTTACATTAGCTATAACTATGTATAGTGCATAGAAAAAGCGGTCGGTCACAGTAGTACAACTGGTTGTGCGAATGTTACACCTTACACCACTGTATCATTTGTTCAACCAGTTGAACTAGTCATTCTAGGGTACTTACAAGTTGCAGGTACAAGTATTTGATAATTATTTTGAAATTGATGAGTGACTTAACTGCTGATGATGTAGCTTTAAAAATAATATTTTCCTACATAGTTTCAACACCAATATTGAGGAGATGAAGTCAACGGACATTTGTTAAGATTAAACTGCAACACCTCAGAAGAGCGTCGGTGGCGCTGTGGACTCGGCACTTGCCTTCCAGTCGGGAGGTCCGAGGTTCGAGACCGCCATGTACTAATATGTTTTTCGTTTCAATGTCCAGCAGGTGATATGTCGAAAGTATCTAAAAAAAAATTCGTTGTTATATTAACAACACTGTACCAGGGTCGTCTGGGGGGGGAGGGGCACAATTTTTTTGCATGGTTTGGTTAGTGATAGGGTTCCGTAGCATACCAGACCTTCTTACCAGATATGCCGTCTTACCAGAGTTTGTCGCTATAAGAACTATGTTAAAAATATTGTTGTGTTCCGACATTTAGAGGAGATGAACTAGCTATTCATCAGTTGCTGAGGAAACCAGGTGAAGCTCCATTAGTGCCACTAGGTGAAGTGAAGGCCAAGAACTAATGTTTTGTGTTTAATAAAATAAATAAGACAAAATGACAAGATACGACAAGGCAACCCTAGAAGGAGATGGATGACCATTTACTTATATCGACCCGCACTGATCATACAGGTTTCCTCCGACTCCATACAACGTGCAAAACATGTCTTTCTGCCGACTGGTCACTGATTTCAAAAAATAATAGCATAACAGTTGATACGTAAACAAATATTTTTATCTTTTAGTGAATTCAATACTAGCTCATCGCAATAACATGCCTATTATGTTTAATAAACTAACATCTAACTGCTCAAAGTTAAGTATCCTTCCATCATCAGCTCGGTTCATGATTACCAGACGCAAATACCTAAAAAGCTTAGGATAAAACACGATTCCCCTCGATTCCCCTCGATTTTCATGAGAACCCATCATGAGATCCGGACTTGGTTACAAAGGAACTACCTCTGGAGTATAATCTTTGTAATACCCAAAGAATTTTGAAAATCGTTCTACAATTGACGAAGTACGTACGTACGTAACATAAAAAAAAACATAAAGTCGGATTAAGAACCTCTTCCTTTTTTAAAGCTGATTACAAATTGCCAGTAACATTGTAGAATCTTAAGTCACTAGTTATAATTATGTGTACAATTAACTGCACGATCACCAACAATATGGAAATTGCTGCAAAAAACGCATGTAAGCATGACGCGACGCAGCATTTTATCGAATCAGAACGCAATCTCAAGTGTGGGTGACCCAATGCGGCGTGCGCCCGCGCCTCTAGCCAACGACCTACTCTCTGTGTAGATGTAGAGTTGTAATTTTATTTAATAATTTGTAGGTAAAAATGGAAAATAGTTTTCAGGACTTATTTCTCTCATGTTAATATTATCAAACGATGCTCTTTTCGACTATTGTAATCCTCAAATATGAAAATATCGTGGAATATAACTCGTGACAAAACATGTATTGCGTTAGAGAGTAGGCCCGCCGCCGCGTATCGCTTGACTGCCTTGAAAACCAGTTATCAGCACCAAAACAATCAAACCAGTCTATTATCACATAACGGCATTGTCAATAACAACTAGACTGGATTTTTTATTTTTTGTTGACATTTCCTATTACGTCTTTATCATGGTAGGGAAAAACTTTTCAACGTTTATTTATTAACGATAATTTTCATTAAAATTTTAAGGCAATTTAAAACTATTAAACTAAAAATCTTACAATCACTTCTTTTTTATTGCAGTATAGACTATAGACCCAACGTAGGTAGACAAAATTCTATGAATAAATCATTAAAATTTGGGAAAAAAAGAAGCCTATGTCTTTTCCCGGAACTCAAACTATCTTTACTTTATACCAAATTTCATCTAAATCGGTTCAGCGGTTTAGGCGTGAAGAGGTAACAGAGGAACAGACAGACACACTTTCACATTTGTAATATGTATTAGTATGGATAAATGTTTCCCGTGACTTCGTCTTCTTGGGATTCTGTTTTTCACGTGTTCTGTAATATTACGTGATCCCCAAGGATAAAATGTAGCCTATGTCCTGCCTTAGGACTTAAGCTATCTGTGTACCACATACATTATGTAACCGTGTACCTAATATTATTCAGACACAGATTGACAAAGACACCCTGTCTGTTATAAATACTTCCGCATTTATAATATTAGTACGGTTTTAAAAACGATATATTATCGTAACCCCCAAATTAACATACACATTTACAGCTATGAGCAAATGTTATTACGTTACCCCAACCTTGGCCAAGCTCGCAACCTCTCACACAACGCGAGGGCAATGACCATTGGATTGGCTGATAGTAGGTGTCAATCGGGCTCGCCACTCGGCTCCCGAGCTTCGAGGCATCGCCTACACAGTCACGCTCTTCAATTAACTTGCAGACTGACGTGCACTACCTCAGTTTACGCTGCTCATTGGTGCCATCAATACTTAGCCGGTTGGAATTGCTTCAAAACAAGAACATACCTAATTAAAATGTTTAATTTCATCATCACATCTTCAGTCGGTATTCAATTCATCCTGTGATACATGTTCGTCACCTTTTTAAGCAGTGTTTGTTCCGATACAATTTATTCTGTCCTTTATCAATCAAACGTTTCAAGTTAATATCAATTGCGTGCTTGAAGGTAGTTGACATGAATGATTCTCATAGCCTGAATCCATGGATTGATTGATAAGTCCATGGCCTAAATCAGACTGGCGCCGCTGACTTTCATATCACAGTGAACTTATGCAAAGATTCATAACGCAGATTGGAAATCAGAATTAAAAATAAAGTAAGTAAAAAGAATGAAGTGAAACCGTGATCAACAGGAAAACCTCAATATACAAATCCAGAAATTTATTGTCTTTTTTATTTATTGCAATAAGCAGTTACTTACTAAAGAGGCATATCGTATCTTTTCTATCATCAGAGAAGGAATTTGTAATATAAAAAATATAACATTAGAAGTTACACTTTATTTCGGATGTAGAGTTCTAGTCTGTGAAGTTATTCGTTTAATGACTGAGAGATGTTTGTTGATGTCGTACATATAAGGCAGAGCATGCGCACGCCCGCCAGTGAGACGCCGAGGTAAGACCGGCGCGGTTGCTTTACGGTGAAACTGAATCGCGCGCAATATGATTTTCATAGCGCTTCTCGTGGTGGTAATAGCCGCCATCTACTACTATAATATGAGGAATTTCGACTACTGGAAAGTCAGAGGAATCAAACACGACAAACCGGTGATATTCTTCGGCACAAACATGAGGAACTATCTTCTGCGACAAAGTTTGACGGAGCTACTCGACGAGACGTACTGGAAATACCCCGACGAAAGAGTCGTCGGGATGTTCAGGTCGACCCAAATATCGCTGCTGATCAGGGACCCGGCCGTCATCAAGCGCATCATGACCACCGATTTCGCGTACTTCTACCGGCGGGGCGTGTTGCAGCACAAGGAGGTGGTGGAGCCGCTGATGCGCAACCTGTTCTTCGCGGACGGCGACCTGTGGCGGCTGCTGCGGCAGCGCATGACGCCGGCCTTCAGCAGCGGCAAGCTGCGCGCCATGTTCCCGCTGGTGGTGGAGCGCGCGGAGCGGCTGCAGGCGCGCATGCTAGCTGCCGCTTCGCGAGGTCGCGCGTCGCTGGATGCTCGCGAGCTCATGGCGCGATACACCACCGACTTCATCGGCGCCTGCGGCTTCGGGCTCGAGGCCGACTCGCTCGGCGACGACGACTCCGCCTTCCGGAAGCTCGGCTTCAAGATCTTCGAGATTCGCGCCTATGAATTCACCGTGAACTTCTTGAAGGAGTTAGCTCCGGAACCTTTCAAACACTTAAAGCAATTAGGGAGGGTCGAGGGCGAGCTGACCGACTTGGTGAAAGCTATTTTAAAACAGAGGAACTACCGGCCCAGCGGCAGGAACGACTTCATCGATCTGCTCCTCGAGTGCAAAAGCAAGGGTTTGCTGGTCTGCGAATCGTTGGAGAAGAAGAACCCCGACGGAACGCCGGCCGAGACCTCCATTGAAATGGACGATATTTTGATGACTGCTCAAGTTTTCATATTCTTCGCCGCGGGCTTCGAGACTTCGTCGTCTGCGACCAGCTACACCCTGCACGAGCTGGCGTTCAACCCGGACGTCCAAACTAAGGTCCAAGCCGAAATCGACCGCGTGCTGGCCAAACACGACAACAAGCTGAGCTACGACGCGATCAAGGAGATGCAGTACTTGGAGTGGACGTTCAAGGAGGGCATGAGGAAATTCCCCTCGCTAGGGTTCCTGATGCGGCAGTGCACGGGGAAGTACACCATCCCGGAGCTCGATCTGACAATTGACGAAGACGTACGCGTGTTCATCCCGGTGCAGGCGCTACACAACGACCCCAAGTACTTCCCTAAGCCTGACGAGTTCCGCCCGGAGCGATTCAGCCCGGAGGAATTCACCAACGACATGAAGAACGTGTACCTGCCGTTCGGTGCGGGACCACGCGCCTGTGTCGGTGAGTATATAATTGTAGCATGTCAAGATTATCGTAAAGGCTTAATCAAAATAATATTACGAACTTGAATCTGTATAAAATGATTTTGTGCAATGTATTTCCTGCCATATCGGTGGCGCTCTAGCCTCGGCACTGGACTCTGCCCCGAGTAGAATCGGGAGGCCCGCGATCGATCCTGCCATACTAATGTGTTTTTCGTTTCACGAATTTCATATGTTTTGTTATCTGACGCTCCGACGGTTAAGGAAAACATCGTGAGGAAACCTGCATACACCTGCGAAGTAATTCAAAGGTGTATGTGAAGTCAACCAATCCGCACTGGGCCAGCGTGGTTTGACTAAGGCCTAATCACCCTAACACAACTAGTTAGGGTAGGCCATGTCCGTGTTGATAATAATTACTGATTGGCGTTGTCGGCAGGCGAGCGGCTGGGGCTGATGCAGTCGCTGGCGGGTCTGGCGGCGGTGCTGGCGCGGTTCACGGTGTCGCCGGCGCCCGAGACGGTGCGCAAGCCACCCGTCAAGCCCTCCTCCACCATCGTGCAGTCCGTCCTCAATGGCATCCCCCTCATATTCACAGACAGGAAACCGTGATTCCATTCTTCACGAACAAGGACTAGTGTAATGTTAATAAGTAGTGAAGTGTAACTTGTCCGAGAAAACTTTTTTTTTTCAAAAAAGTAAAAATAAGAAGAGCTGGTTAGAGCGTGATTTAGTGCGCCAATTCCTCCTCAGGACAGACTCGTACCCAACAGTGGGCAGTGTAGGAGATGAACTGATGAAGAACCATTGCTTGCCGTATTCGCAACAGATCTATACGGCGGTTACTGGCATTGCAATGCAATGACTATTATGAAGAACCGGATTATCGTCGTGATGATGTCTCAATCGAAATTAGCCCTTATGTGGCATAACAATGAAACTGCAAATACTATGAGTATCACAAAAATTTAATAAAATGCATAAAACCATTTGTATTGTTGTAAAATTTGATGACATTGTATATTGTTTACTTCATTTAACGAAATCATAATTTGGTCAATTTTAAACCTAATTTGTAATTAATTAATGACTTGTCTTAACAAAATAATGTTCTTCTGCAAATTAGTCATAATTTAGTATTTATCTTTTTATGTTGTTATAGTATAGCAAGTTCAGCATGAGTCTTTTGTTATAGATAAGATGCTGCTTATGTGATATTAGCTATTATGTTGTAGAGATAAGATATTAAACGACTTATAATAAATAAATATTGGAATAATCCGACGAATTGTATTATTTCTGGTGTTCGGCGCGAAATATCTTATATCAAATTTAGTTATTTTTATTGCATATTTAATAACAAACCCTCTTTTTTTTATTTTCACTAAATTGTGTTTCTCTCAGTTGTTCTTGTACCTCTTTCGTATCGGATTTTATTTGTGAACTTGCATAAAATCGTCCAAACAATAAGCAAACTATTTAACAGTGGGACTTCGGAGATATTGCATTTCTAAGTTTCCGTAGAATTTCTATGGAAATAGGGGTGTCAAATTTATATGGTGCAGGTATTGACCGGACATGGGTGCTTCGGTCATTATCTGCACAAAGTCACTCGTCGGGAGGAAACGCCGCAGTGTCACCACTGCGACTAAAGGGGTCTGGGTATTACCCCCATGATCAGGGTAATAACCCCAAAGGCGTTGAGACCCGGCCCGGAGCTGGCCGGGCTGTCCAGGGGTGGTTCGGAGAACTGGGGTTACCCAGACCCAGACCCATCACCCTGACTATGGACAAGATGGATATCGAGGTTGGTTTAGTGAGTATGTCCCGCAATCAGCTGGGCGATTCCCACAGACGCCTGTCGATTAGCCATCGGTAGGTAAGGAAAAAAAGGGGTGTCAAATTTGTTATAGTTTATTTTATTCAAAGATAAAGATAAATTCTTTACTATACAAAAACACATAATGCAAAATAGTTTTAGAAAACAAATAGTCCTTATCGCTGTATGCGATATCTTCCAGATAACTTTAGGTTAAAGACAGTTGATAGAAAGAAATAAAAATTAATTCAGAAATAATAAACCCTTTACTAACTTATGAGAACACTTACTCGTATGAGAAGAAAACTTATAGGAAAACTTATCCTCATAAGTCTTTGGTCTTCGTTCTGATTGTAAAGCCGGGTCCGCAGCGCCAATTTTTTAACAAAACACGTTAACAAAACATGTTAGCAAAACATGTTAAGAAAAACAGCCAGTCCGCTGCGCCAATTTTCTAACAAAACATGTTAACAAAACATGACGCCTGTTTTTAAAATGTTTTTGTCATTATTTATATAAGAACTAAAAATTTATTATAGGTTCGGTATAATCTATTAATGTAACTCACATTACATTCTCCGGTCTCTCTCTTATTAGTTGTATTAAAAACAAAATATTGTCTTTATTTCACTCAAAAATAAACCAAAGAGAATTGTTATAAACTTCAAGCGATACGTGTTCATCTAGTGAGCGCTAACAAAAAATGCTTAGCTTCCCCTCCCCGCAGGCGAACGCGGGGGATGTTATCCATTCGTCGCGGGAAACATGTTATCGTATTTTTCTAACAAAACTGTTAAAACACGCCCCTAATCGGTTAACTAAACAATGTTTTCGTGTTTACAAACATGAAAACATGGCGCAGCGGACCCGGCTTAATACGCGCCACGCTAGTTAGACACTCACTTGCCTGTTAATTTCGTAAAATTTTCCCCACTCGTCTAATTAAAGTTCTTCAGTAGATAGAATAAGATTCTTATTATCATCGAATTCATCTAATGGTAAGTGTAATAAGTCTCCGTGAGTAAGAACATTTTCTTTTGATGAATTTAAAAGTCCAAAAACTGTTTCGGGAAGACCTAAGTGCTCGTTGTATTTTTATTTTTAATTCATGTAACAGAGCATTTATTTTGTTGTGCCAGTTCAAAAATTTAAATAAAACTTACGAGTAGGTGGTTTTAGCGTGTTACCTCTTCTGTAATCATAGCCGGGCTTTTAAGAAGTTCGGTCCATTTTCAAATTACATTGCTGGCCGCTCAAACACGCCCAAAAAGTACTTCAATTACAATTTATCCCAAAGAAGGTTGTGTATGATATGGTCGTATATCGCATGTTTGACAAAAATATTATACTACACCTGATCAGAACAGCAGACATTATTCCCTCATAAATGAAAGAGAAAGTTATTCTTTTCTACTACCTAAATAAGCGGGAGAAAAGTTATACGAAAATCCATTTATATCGTGTTTTAGCGGGAAGAAAAGTTTTACTAAATGCCATTTCTAGCCTGTTGGAGCTCCCACGGGGTTGAGGTGGGGGAACGCGCTTCTCCACTCACCACGACCTTTTTCGTCGCGGGCGGGATTTAAACCCGCGTCTTCAATATTCAGCTCCCTTGCCAGCCCCGATGAATTCTTGAACATATTGTTATTAAATTTATTTAGCATTTTTAAAGAAAATTCAAAGTTCTATATAAAAATATTTTTACTTAAATACTTATTTTTTTAAAGGTGGATTCTTACAATATGTAATATTTATATACATAATATCATTTTACATTTATACATAATATTATTATTTTACATAATATCAAGAGAGTAAATCAGCAGTCTAAACCATCTGATAATTTGAAACGGTACAAGGAGATGGCAGCCCTAACCTAAATAAGGAAAATTAAATAACTCCGAAGACCCATATCAATCCCATTTGATTTTTTTATACTGTAGGAGATAATAATATAAAACGTTTCATGTTGAAAAATTCGATATTTTGTTTTATTTGCGACTTTTTTACCCTTATGCAATAAATTAGTAGGTGTAACAGCCCTCTTCGAGACCCTATTCAAACATATAACAAAATCGCAACATTTAAAGGAAATATTGCATTTTTATGGTTTTTATGTTATTTTCCCTAGTTTGAAAATAACTTCCAAACTAAACATAAAAATATATGGTTCCTTCGGAAAAGTTGTAGTACTCCGCTGGATCTCTAAGGTGAAGCGATAAAATAAAGATTGTGCTCTATGTATGGTAGGTAAAAAAACCGGCCAAGTGGGTGTTGGGCCACGCGCAATGTAGGGTTCTGAACTATCACTATTATTGAGGCTGTTATAATTTTATTTTTCCATAATTTCACATGATTCGTTAATCTATATTTTCATACCACCTGCTCGACAATGTTCAATTAGATCCCCCTTAACTTCAACGTAAAGCAAGACATTATATCCCAAGGGATATAATTTTGTATGAAACTCCCAAGGGATTAAAGTGTTTTTAATATGGAACATGAAATTCGTATGAAAATTTAGCATAGATGCTAGCTTAGGAAGGCAAAGGTTCTACGCACATACAGCAGTAGCGTGCATCCACTAGAGACAAAGACATTCTACCTGTGCAAATAATGTTTTTATAAAATCTAAATACATAATTTCTTTACCAAAATTATAAAATATTTATCTACATAATACTGCAAGCTAAAATAAACAATTACATTTCACTTTATTTTATATTGATGAAATACTTTTTATGCAAAAAGCGCCATCTTTTCACGGCCGCTTTTGACATTACGTATTTCAAAATTGTAATATCTTGTTGCTTACGTTAATAAAGTAAGTGCTTAGTGGAATGTGTTTTGTGGCATCAATAGTACAGTATTTTTAGAAGTTTATTCAGTGTTTTTTATTGATAAAGTTAAAAAACGTAAGTAAATGTCCAAGTGCTTCAGATTTTTGTTTTATTTGGGGTCAATAGGCTGTCGACTATTTGAGATTTATTTCGACAGTTGTGTGTAGTAATTAATTGCTGTTTTAAAATTAAATATACAACGAAGTTGAAAAATAAAAGAAATTTATTTGATACCATTTTATTGTTAACAAATTAACATTCGTCCTGCGTGCTACTAAAGGTCATTGACAGGGTCCAGCAGCTGATCGTGCTGATCGTACGTAAATCGATGGGTAGACTAAGTTCATACTTGTTATATTATTAAATATGTTTTAAGTTTTTGTAATGTTTTAAGCTTTACTACATATAATATAATACTACAGTAACTTTACTTAAGATAAAATTATTGCGTGATGTGTTCGTGCTTGAGAAAAATATTTTTTACAATAAAATACAATAAAATACAATTTTAACCATAGTTATAGTGATAGTGATAATGATAATGTGACAGTGTTTATGATGAAAATTACCACCTAAGTAATTGGTTATAGAGCCCTGAGTTTTTATTGTCTCGCAGATAGTATGAAAAGTAGAGTATTCACCTCTGGAATAAGCAGTGTCTTCGTCTTAAGCGACTTGAACCCCTCGCTTCACTTAGGACTCTACATACTCCCTCGCTTCGCTCAGGAGTTAAATTTTTATATTTTAACTCTAGAGTCCCTCTTTGCGCTCGGGGTTCAATATAGCGCCCGTGACGTTAGACACTGCTTTAATCCCTTGGTGCATAATCTACTATTACTACCTGTAAGTATAGATATATAACTGACATATACATTCTCATTTATTATATTAGTAGGGAATGTAGGGATATCAATTAGTGTGGTCGGATCACCCATCATACTTATTTTGACATCCATTTTATAATATCTACTTAATTTAATGTCTTACCATTTAAACAAATTAAATTATGTCTAATTAATATTTTCATTTATTGGAATTATTTATTTTTAACCTGTGTTCCTTTTCACACAGTTACTCGTACTTATAATTAATTAATTAAGTTATATAATTGGCTGAATACGAATTTAAACACTTTAAACTAAAATATATAATTCTAAACGAACAGGTACATTATGAAGGGACACCTTATAAACGTTAAGTTGACTTTATTAATTTGAGTGAACATTTTATTAATTGCCTATTTTATTAATATTTTGTCATTAACAATTTCATAATAATTGATTTGACAATTTACTAATCAATTACTCATTTCATTTCTATTTTGATATTGAAACTGTAATAATAAGTATTTTAAATAAATAGTGATTAATTATGTTGTGTAAATATAAATGTTGAATGCCGACGGCGTGATATCGTGTGTAGCCTTCATAGATGAGTAACATCTAATTATCTGAATTAATATGATAATTGTATCCATGATTTGAGCAAATAAATATTATGATTATGACTATTATGATTAAGGGATCAAGCGACCTTTGATTAAAAGCAATTTAAATGGGAGTACCTACTCTGAGATACTTCACGTCGTCTCGTCTGAAATTGCCTCACACGATATCAACAACGACACGTTTAGCGCAGAGGTCGAGTGATCACTTACTGCGCAACGGGTCGCGGGTTCGATTCCCGTACGGGACAAATGTTTTGTATGGGCTACAGAAATTTGTTCCGGTCTGGGCGTATGTGCATGTGATATTCTATGTTTGTAACTGCACCCACGACACAGGAGAAAATCCTAGTGTGGGGCAACGTTTTTTTTAAAAAAAAAAGAAAAAAAAAAGATTAAAAACTGCTTAATGTTTAGATTTGTATAAACGATGATTAGATATTAGTAGGTAAGTAGTTTTCAATATTTTTTCTTAAGTATCCTATTAAAAATTTCGCATGTCACGATACCGCAACTATATTTTGATTGAGCAACTTTTAGTGTAAGCATCTTGCCGTTTGACGTTCAGATTTGCGTTATAACTGTGTGGAACATCTTTTGGGATTCTATCAAGATTGCTCAAAACTCATTGAGATTCCAAAAATACTAGTACAAGATCATTGATTGATTGATTGATTGAGACAAATGCGATAAACCATAATAGGCTAGATGACTAAAAAATTTTTTGTTGCTTTAATAGAAGCTCGTTCATATAATAAACAGAAAGAAAAAATCGGTTTTCGAATAACTATAAAAACAACCAAGATATAAGGTATTAAAGATTGTTCTCCATCTCTTTCTAGCAAAACGGCAATTTACAAGGAGTTTATACGGCCGTACTCAACGATGACGTTACAGTTGATGTCGGATCTCTCTGTCTAATCGTCATCAAATTAACAACTTAAAATGCTTGTATCTTATGTATTTCTAAGCCGATTTTAATTCTGATTTCACAGGACTGCATCTTTTTCCACGGTATTTTAATATTTAATGACGAGACGTAAAAATTAGAATTCAGTCATCATCCCAATTGTAAATTTATAAAATGAATTATAAAAAAATTAAGTAGACCACGGCAAGGTTATGTTGGAGTAGTTCTAGATAGGGATCACAGTGGTAAAAACAAAACCAGAGGCTAGAACAGCTGAATTAACGGCAGTCAAAAAGTTAAATAAACCGTAAGTCTTGGGATCACAAGTCAACTAATGGGCCTGGATTGATGCGATATTATTAAAACTGTTTATAGCATCCATCACAATTGTTTGACAATATAAATGCTTAAACAACTGTTAAAATCAAAATTCTCCAAAACACCATGAGACGACTAATTAAAATATTTATAATGAAGTAAGTAATTATTAATAAGGTCGCGGGAAGCCGCTGCGCTGGATGCGGGAGGCGTAGGACCATCGGTATGGAGATCCTTGGGGGAGGCCTATGTCCAACAGTGGGCGTCTCTTGGCTGAAATGATGAAGTTGTCACCGTCCTACTGGGACCACTATTCCAACGCGTACTAAATTTGACAACTCGTTTCTTTGTCGCACTCGAGGATGTAGAGCTTCGCAACTTTTGAATCACCGTCTGTGGTGGAATTCGGAGTGGCTGACACGACAAGAGTCAAAAGTCGGCCGCCGGGCCAACTTTTGAATCACCGTCTGTGGTGGAATTCGGAGTGGCTGACACGACAAGAGTCAAAAGTCGGCCGCCGGGCCAACTTTTGAATCACCGTCTGTGGTGGAATTCGGAGTGGCTGACACGACAAGAGTCAAAAGTCGGCCGCCGGGCCAACTTTTGAATCACCGTCTGTGGTGGAATTCGGAGTGGCTGACACGACAAGAGTAAAAAGTCGGCCGCCGGGCCAACTTTTGAATCACCGTCTGTGGTGGAATTCGGAGTGGCTGACACGACAAGAGTCAAAAGTCGGCCGCCGGGCCAACTTTTGAATCACCGTCTGTGGTGGAATTCGGAGTGGCTGACACGACAAGAGTCAAAAGTCGGCCGCCAGGCCAACTTTTGGCAGCTAAGTTGCTTCCAGAATTACAATGTTAAGCTATGGAGAAGCCAGTCATTGATTTGGGGTTTTCGTTAAATAGGTTCAGCTCATTTCATAAGCTATTGGGAGTTACCGCTTGGATTCGACGCTTCTATGACAATTGCAAGCGACCTCAACAAAAATCAGTAACGCCGTACCTAACCCCAGAGGAACGCCAGAAGGCTTTTTTATATTGGGTTCGAGTAGTACAGTATGATGCCTTCAAGTCAGCCTCTTTGTAAAATATTATAAGAATATTATAATTATAATATTTGCCTATTTGTAAAATGTAATACAACATGTTTTTTCAACTTTAAAGCAGACACAAAATTAGATATTCGGAGTCAGTATAAATATAATATTGATCTGCCCAATATTAATAACATTATTTATTTTAAAAGTGCTTATATTTATGCAATACGTGTGTATAATCATATCCCTGTCTACTTAAAAGAATTAAATGGCAATATGTTTAAAAATGCCTTAAAAAATGGCTTATTAATAATACTTTCTATAGTTTTACCCGTTTTAAGGAGATTTTTGATAAAAATGTGTATTGTTTTTATTAAGTCTTATCCGAATGTTAAAATTTAAATAATGTAAATTTGTAACTCCCGATATGGGTAACTGTTGATACTGATTCTATGTAACATCAATGTACACACAGTTTTTGGCAATAAATATATGTCTATGTTTATGTCAGAGATAGCCGAATTGAAGAAAAATGGTTGTAAAAAAATAAAGGGCGCTATCTCACGATTAAATCCATTTCTCGATGAAGATGGCCGCGTATAAGAGTGGGGCGGAGGCTTAAAAATGCTAGCCTATCTTTCGGAGCTCGCCATCCCCTATTTTTGCCACCTTTCGTGCATTTATTTGTGATGGATCGCCATGTTAGGAACTCACATGCCGGGTGTGACGTATCACTGTAAGACACCTGTATCGTGTTGTAGGCCAAACCATCCTTAACTTTGAAGAGCTTGATACGTTGTTTTGTAAAATTGAGGCCGTCCTCAATTCACGACCCTTATGCCCACTGTTTTCCGATCCCAATGATCTGGAGGCCTTAAGGTGCTGCTTCCCGTTTTCGAACAATTTCGATTGACTGTACCTTCACAAATATTAAACATATAGTACTAAAATTCATATGTGACATTTTTGAGCATTTCATCTAAACATTCTTGAAGACAGAAACATGATAATTAATAATATTTCACTCGATAGAAATAAAATCCAAAGAAGTTTTAAAGTTCAATATTTTAAAACTGCTGTGAATCAGAAAATACAATAATAAATGACATAAAAGTTTTACTAATAGACGTGCATTTTTATTATCTAGAAAACTGCAAGAGTACAATTTTTATTTTGTACCCCAGTTTTCCAAAAATCAATTAAAACTTGTAAAAAGTAACGTTTTAGTTCGGTCACCGCGCGTAAGCGACATTAGAAGCTATGCTTAAAGCAACTTTATTACTTTGCAATAAAGCTGTCGCCGTGCATGAGTAGATTTTCTGGGAAATCTCGTCTTAACTCCAGGACATCTATTGATTGGGCGGCCCTTCCGGAATATCCTTTGAAAGACGTAAAATGCAATCGATTGTCGTGATTCCAGCTTTTACAACAGTTGTCTCAAAGTTTTTGGGCACGCTGGTCGCTCGAGTACTTACATATCTTGCAGCAGCGCGTTAAATGAACCGATAAAACCTCTCCACCCAAGAACGGGGACCTCGTTTTGGTGAAGGAAACTAGCCTTCCGCCCTTGTCTGGCGTCGAAGTCCAATTGTTAAACTCATTTGTGGTACAGATAGTGTTCCCCGCTTTGCTGAGGTCTTGGTCAGGTATTCAGTTTTAAAGAGAGCGGTCACCAGCCTTTCCCGCTTACCCATAGAATAAATAGCGTATCGTTCGTAACGGTCCGGGACGGGGGGATGTTCGAAAATCTAAGCGCACGCGCTAGATTCACTTCCGCATACTATCTCGCATATTGATAGGTCGGTGACAGTCTTAGGTTAAGTGTTAAATAGATCTACATATATAGACTGATTTTAGTTATAAAGTTATTTAATTTTGTAAAACACAATAACCAACTATTGGGGATATATTATCTCAATAAGTTGAAAATATCTGAAAAATCTTCGCTATTATGTTTTTATCGACTCACATTTGTTATCGTTAGATAATAAATATCGACTCCTGAAAGTAAAACCTACAATAAACACATTTTATTAAACCATGTCATATTAAATAGAAATATTTTATATAAAGAGTAAATAAAATGCTAATATTAATTTAAATTGCAGTGATCTTATTTTCATTATCAAACTAATTCCTTTTCGTATTTTTGGACTAACTTTTGCATTATCTATACTTACTTTTATATGGAGAACAGAATACGAAATTCGAACAGGGGAACAGACAAAGGAACCTCCTATTATTGTCTGGACAAGTAATAAGAAATGTTTTTCCCAAATTCCCGTGGGAACTTAAGGGAGATCAATTTATTCGTAGAGCATTAGAGCATCGTCATTTGTGGACAGTTTTTCGGGTTCTGTAAGATTTGCAAATTTGAAGACCCAACAACCTGATTATACAGTACACAGTTATTTCACTGGACGCTTTACTGCCGCACGTGGGCTGAACCCGGCCTCCTGGCACTAATGGAACGCAAACAAGCAAACGTGTTTTCATATGCAAGGCGGCTGTGATTACATCCCTGCCGACGATAGTACTCAACACAACTACATGAAGCATAGTCATGAAGCCAAAATCATGTTGAGTGAGGATACTCGGAAGTTGATAACACCGCTTCATTTCTTCGCTTGGACATTATAATACCGTGACTTGGATGAACATATTATTATAGGTTTTAGATATATTTAGGGGATAGTCCTGCCTTGCCTTGTCAACTCTACAATGTATTCTAAAGTCTACATGATAATTTATTTTAACCGACTTACAAAATGTAGGTTCTCAATTCGATGCGTATGTTTTTTGTGTGTATGTTATGTCATAACTCCATCATTTATTAACATTTTCAGAATTGTTTTTATATTCGAAAGAGTAACTCCCGAGGTGGTCCTATTGTCACCAAGTCAGAATTTTGTGATTTTGTCTCAGGAAAATCGAGGGAAACCCTAAAATTTCATTACCACGTCCAACCTGTTACATGATTTTTTTTGCACGAAGCAAAATGCAAAAGTCGCTAAGGTAGTACGATCTCCGATTTAGAAAACACTAGTTGCCGCCTTTCTCCTCGTGGAAGTCGGGTAAGTCGACTAAGAGAGTACTCTCTTAGTGGACTCACCCCTCTCCAGCTCCAGCCGCTCTGCGAACAAATGAAAACAAAACAGACTCCTGCACCAACCCATTTATGCTATGATACTGTAGGCCAATTCGTTCTCATCTTAAAAGAGATGTATGCCCACCAGTGGGATATATGTGAGTTAAATAAAAGACTGGCGCAGACCAAGTATGCAGATGACGTCATAGTTCAGGCGGACTGTACCAGGGATACAGACGATGGCCGCGTACAATCCAGCAGGCAGTTACGCGATCGCTGGACAGGTTGAAAAATTGTATTGCCTCCGGAGACATAGCAGTCCACGCCGCCCGTCCTCCACGCCAATCAACGAAATCTGTACTCTAAGCTAAGGCACTAAAGGTGCCGGTGAGTGCAAAAATAGCGTGGCCATTTCTTAATCCGCGCGCAGACTAACTGCTTAATTATGCGTCCGCGGGTCAGGGATTATGTTTTTATTTTCGGGCGCGAGCATTATAAATTCCTGAGAACATTCTCTTAACGCGGCGGCGCGGCGCTTAGACGAGCGCCGTTTCCTAAAGCGCTTCACAGTTATCACGCGCTGCAAACACTATGTACCTACCCACATTTAAGGGTTTCATACGTCAAAAAAACAGAGCCCTTGTAGGATCACTTCGTTGTCCTTCTGTCTACCAACACCTTTAGAGATATCAAAGTAATATCAAATATTCTGTGAAAAAATCAAACTTGTAAGTAAAGAATATAACATACGACATTAAAAGATATAACCATTTCCGATTTAACAGGGAATTAGGTCCGGGTAAAAACCTGAAAAAAAAATCTGAAATCCGTAAATATGTAGTTATATAGGAACTAATTATTTACTTAGATAAATTTTTGCGGAACTCTCGGTACATAAGTCCAGCTCGCACTTGACCGATTTTATAATATTAAGCATATCTGTGGAGCTAATATCATTGTCTCGTCCACATGCATTCAGTCATGAACCATCGTATTGATATTTGACGTCTATGCATTCAATCGCAAAAAAACCATTCACTGTAGATCCAGAGTTCCTCGAAACATCCTTTACCATCACGAAGTGTATAGAAATCCTTGGTTTTCACATCTCATGTCGCGTCCAGTTCCGCAGTTATTCGGAAGACAAGGTAAATTGACAATTTGGTGTTTAAAAAAGACTTGCGACATTATTAACCAATTTCTCTAAACTTATCTCAGCTTTGGACAATCATACGAGTAGGTGGCATGCAGTCACATTCTTTTCATTAAAGACAAGAACTCCGCATACAACTTAGGATTGTCCTAAGCTAAGATAAGGTTAGTGAAATTGTCCGTACAAATCAGGGCCCTTATAGAGTAACCTGTTTCCTATGAACGTGGGCAACTGTTTACCAACTCTCACTTTTCGACGCGGTACAAAAACGAACTATGGTTATGAAATTCGTTAACGAACGCCTCAGTCTCAGAAGAGATTTCGCCTTTTTTGGTTTGCTACTGCTTGTGCATTGGGTATGTTCTAAGCTGCAATCACAACGCTCGACGGTAGTTTACCCTCACCCCCTAGAAGCATAATGGCTGCGCGCTGGACTAAAAACGACGCTGAGCTCTTGTAGGAATTTTCTTCCGCGCACGCTCGACATGTGGAATAAACTACGTGTACCTGTCGTTAGTGCTTACCATGAGGTGGACTATAAGCTTGTTTGAGAAGGAATCAAAACTTGGTGTAAGACTATCGCTGTGCCCAAGTACGAACCACCATAGTTATGGTTGTCTTTGATTGAGTTGATTTGTATGAAAACCATAGCAGCGCCGCTACGATCGTTTATGGAACTAAATGTTATCGTAATGGTATAGTTAACAAGAGCTGAAGTATGAGAATCGTCACAAGAGCTCACTTTTGACATGTCGTATCGTTTTATTCGACAGCTAGGTATCGTAATCTATCCCTCACTGAGTGATACACTGATACAGTGAGAGAACTATCGTTAAGTTACGAACGCACGATAGACTTACGATAGTGTTTCTAGCTGTCCATTTAATATCTCATAGTAAGTAAATACGATTGCTATACTATAATGAGAGTGGTTCGTGCTGGGGGTACAGGTTATCAGTGGTGTAAAAAAATGATCAAATCGTCACCGATGACAAGCACTGCAATCCTTACATATTATAAAACAAAGTCCCCCGCCGCATCTATCTGTCTGTCTGTTCGCGATAAACTCAACAACTACTGCACCGATTTTCAAGCGGTTTTCATCACTCGATAGCGTGATTCTCGAGGAAGGTTTTAGTATATAATTTGTCAAGTTTTTGTATTTATTTCTGTGTACATTAACGATATTTGTTGAAGATGTCGGGAAAAAATAAAATAAGGCGAAACGTAGTTCGCGGGCACAGCTAGTAGCCTACAAGAGTGAGTGATTCTGTCTGAGGTGTACAGTTGACTGAATCTGTTGTAAAATTAGGTGGGCTCTCAACTGGGATTGCATTTGTTGTCTCTTCTCAATAACTCGAATATATCATTTGTTTGTATAAAAATGTAAAGGACAAGTAAGCTTCCATAAGTCTTGCTTGTAGTTGATTCGGTACGGGTCTTGCATACTAGGTATATCAAACTTAAAGATAAGCAGTGAAGTTACAGGTGTATCTTTTGTTAAAAGTTGATAGCGTGCACAGTGAATGGCGAATCCTTGCAAGAGTTGCATAATACTCGTATAATGTGTTTATTTCCACAGACGCGTGTCTTCAAACGCGCACTTTGTACACGCGTCAACTATGTTAGTTAAATAAAAAAATATTGGTTAATATTTATTTATGGAACTTTATCGCAGAAAGTTTGATTTGAAAAATATTGATTTAATGTTAATTTATACAAACACTTTTTATTCTATAAGCACATATTTTAAACGTAAAAAACGCCTATAACTGACATACCAATAGCTAAATATTTGTACACTTTAGCACATTTTATCACTGTTGTTGTCACACAGTCATTAGCAAAACTAAGACGTAATTGGCTAAACTACACTAAAGGTGTTTACACTAAAGGATTACAGATTACACTAAAGGCAATTTTCAGATCCTCAAGCCTATAATATTATTCCTAAATTGGACGGAGCAATTACGGCCGTATTTAAATAAAGAAGCCTCAGCTGTCTCCCAATTTATTTTCTGTGGCCCATCAAAGATTTTATTGGATGATCAAATTTTAAATGAAACTTTCCGTATATATTGCCTAAGCGCTAGAATAACGATTGTGTCTGGAAAATTGCTCGTTGACTTGTAAACAATATTTATTTATGGAAATGCTGATCGCCCTCGCAGAGGTAGATAGGCGTTAAAATAATAGTTTAAAAAAATGTTACAGCAGCATTTTTTAACACTGAGAAAAATGTTACAGATCTGAACGATATAAAAGCGAAGAAGATCACTGACTAATCATGAAGTCCCTAACTACACCACCTAATAAAGATCACTACCACCTGAAACTTTGTTTGGAGGCAGATTTTGAAAAGGTGTCGTTAGCTAAGAAAGAATTCTTCTCGTTGCCCTTCCCTAAGAGGGTTAAATGGGGGTGGAAGTTTGTATAGAACTTCGCCATTTTTGTACTTAGACATATCGGACTTTGAAATGAAATAACTTTATTATTATTGAAGCGTCGAGAGCGTCAAAGTTAAATCGTTGATAAACAGACATTAACAAATAAAATTTAATCTATTACTCGCTCGGAATGTTACCCTTCCTGACAAGAGAGAACTTAAATAACTTACATATTTTAAAACTTACTATCACAGCCTTTTAACGTCCCACTATTGGACACAGACCTTCCTACATGGTGACTCAATAGACTAGACTTTCCCACGCTGACCTAATGCGGCTTGGTGAATAGAAACGGTTGCAATAGCAATTTAACCAGGACTAATGGCTTAACCTGCCTTCTGGAGCACAGACGACCTGAGATCACAAAGTTTTGGTTACCCATCCGGGGACCAGCCGTGGCGAAGACTGCTTTATTTTCTATAATGAAACCAAGCGTTCGAATCACTACGCTACTGAGCTCCTCGCGGGAGAATAAATTGACAATAAACAGCCTGTCATAGAATCAAACATTCATTAATTATTCTTTGCCCCACAATATTTATTAAGAGATTTATTTATTTCCACATTATTGGAATTATATCCCTATAGCAGGTGAAAATAGGATATGACAATTTTGAAATGAAAATACCTATTAATTTTTTTTTTAATTGTATATAAAAAATGGTAAATAGGATTTTATGTATATAAATTGGTAATATTTTTCGTATAAAGAATGTGTATGATATTATTGTCCTGCATACCTAGGACTACCAAATATACTGTGTATATGCTATGAGTATCGATGTGTCAAGAACACTTATTGTAAATAATCTTGTAGGCATACGAAAAATATCATCATCATCACAGCTCATATATGTCCCCACCGAGGGGCTCGAGCCTACCCTAAGTTAGGGTGCTTAGGCCCAGTGCGTATCGGTCGACTTCACAAAAACCTTTGATTTTCTTCGCAGACGTAGGCAGCTTGCCTCACGATGTTTTCCTTCACAGGAGGAACGTCGGAAAAATGTACACTTTTTAGGTTTATTTTTAGTTGTATTTACCACACTTCTGTATTTTAAAATTACTTTTCTTCGTCGTCTTCAACTTGTAGTACTCGCTCTTTCTTGTAATTCTGATGTATTACAATTTCATGCCTAGCCCTCGTCTCTCTCCTTATGGTGATGGCTGAAAATCAGTGTTTTGTCCTTTTAGGGCAAAAATCCCCACTGAGCCTTGACCCTTTTAGGCACTGCAGCACACATGTACGTACATTCTACTCAATTTTTGTTATTGTTCTTAATTATTGTTGATTTTTATATTGTGTGCTATGTGTGTGTTTTTGCGTCTAAATAAACGATCTATCTATCTATCTATCTACATATGAAATTGGTACATGGCAAGATCGATCCTGGACCTCCCTATAAGAAGACCAGTTCCGAGTCTACAGCGCCAGCGACGCTTCTTACACACGACATTAATTAAAAAACTATCTGTGCCCGCGATTCACCAAGGGGGCAGAACAGAAGCCTTCTGCTCGATTCGGTTGAAGGTAGGGCTTCTGAGCCCGCCTGATTAGCCACCACAGTCTTATTCAACTTTGTCTCCATAATAACAATGTCAATAGCAATGTTGTGTCTCGACGATTGGAGGTAAGATAGCCAATTCCTCAGTTCTTGAGGAGTCCAGGTGAAGCCCGCTTACACCTTCCGCCTTATCGTCACATCACGTGAGACGAAGGCTAAGAGCTGCCCTGTCATATGTCAAAAAAACCCTTCGATGAGTGACTGACCTTAATCACTCTCTCATCAAAGCCTTTAATGAATACAGAAGTTATTATCCGTACTAAACCAATATTTCTGCCTATATTTTAGGCCCTTGACGTTGATATTCTGGTGGTAGTTTAGTGAATTCCTTTGACTGATAACCATTACGATTACAAGTGTTATTTATTCGATCAAATCGTTATTATTTCTGTGGCTTTAGGGCCTCATTTGCAGGAAAAGGATTGATATTTGATTAATTTGTACATCACGCAGTGTTTGTCTCAGGCGGCGAAATAGGAAAACAGCGAGCGCCCTTAATGTACGAGCCGTGTACTGAGCCCTTATCGATCACCATTGACAGCGCGCGAAGAGCTGCCTACGTCAAACACCAGAAAAATTATGTTTTGAAGGAAAGTAGCACCAGCAGAACCATTTCAAACTTAGCTCTGATTGAACATATGAAGATATACTGAAAAATACAAGAAGAAACCGGCCGTGCGCGTAGGACTCGCACACCGAGGGTTCCGTATTACCTTTTATTTATACAACTAAGTTGGCAAACAAGGATACTGAACATCTGATGGTTAGTGGTAACAGTCACCTTAGTACAGTAAGTTCTCATTCAAGTTTTACATTTGCACTACGAAGACCGCTACTATTGCCACAAAATAAATAATAGTACTAAAGTACAGAAGGATCACTCTAGCTAGAAGAAAAGCCAAGTTTAGGTATGAAAATTTAACCACTTTTACGACCTTCATCTGACTGCACGGGAAGTTGAAATTTATTGCATGACACGAGCGTTCCAATTCCGTCACGCGTCGCTGACCCGATACCGGTTTGGCGATAAGAGCGCAGGGTTCCCACTCACCGATATGCAGTTATCGTCAAAAAATGACCTCAATTATTAAGTGCGACGCGGCCAGCGTGCGAGCCGAGCGGCAAGCTTTTGCCACATACCGCCCGGCCAAACGTACCTAAACTGCGGAGTGAAACCCCCCCTGCTATTACGAGCAACATAAGGACGGTCCAGAGGTCAATCAGTATAGCTTGACAAGGAGCTTACTGTACATGTGGTTCTTGTAAGATTCGCAGCAAATCTGCAACCCCCACATGAACCACAGTGTACGTTGCCAACTTGTGACATCAGTAGCGCTAGCGCGAACATTTGCGTCAACGTATTAGTATTGTCATCGTGAAATATTTGTATTGGAATTGTACAGCGCCCCTACAGACTTATTTCTGCTTGGAACCAGAATTCTCATACAAATATTTCATGATGACGTCATTGACGATACGAACAAAGCCCTACTGATGTACAGCCACAGTACCCAGTAATTTCACTGCCATTATCTTAACCTATCAAACCGGAACACAGCAAGGCAAGCACTGCTGCTTTGCGGCAGAAATAAGTAAGTAACAAAAAACTTATCTAAGTATAAATTCCTAAGTACATATTTACGGTTTTCAGATTCTTGTACTGGTAGACATTGCTTCTTGCCAAATTTCATGTTTCTCGATCAACGAGAAATAAGTACCCTATTTTTTCCCCTGGGTTTTGATTCAATTGTGAAATCGCAAAATCTATACTTAATATTATAAAGCTGAAGAGTTTGTTTGTTTGTTTGAACGTGCTAATCTCAGGAGCTACTGATTCGAATTAAAAAAATCTTGTTGCGTTGGATAGTCCATTTATCGAGGAAGGCTATAGGCTATATAACATCACGCTACGACTAAAAGGAGCTGAGCATCAATGAAAAATGTTGCAAAAACGGGGAAAAATATATTATGGCGAAACGTAGTTTGCGGGCACAGCTAGTATGAAAAACTAGCTGTGCCCGCGACTTCGTTCGCGTGGATGTCCGAAAATAACAATATCGTGATATTATATAGCATAAAGCCTTTCTAGATAAATGGACTATCCAACACAAAAATATTTTTTCAATCCGAACCAGTAGTTCCTGAGATTAGCACGTTCAAACAAACAAACACACTCTTCAGCTTTATAATATTAGTTTAGATATTATGCGCCATAAACGGTCATATCTTTTGATAACGTCATAACGTTGACTTTCAAGTTTGATTTTGTTCCTGAAAGAGACCGTAGGTGTATCATGTAAATTATGTAAATATATTTGATGTAAATATCAGTCTGATATCTCTACGTATTTCTGAGAAAACGGGTCTTGATGGACAGACACACAGACAACGAAGTCATTCTATAAGGATTTCGTTTTTGCTTTAAGGTACGGAACCCTAAAAATAGCACGTCGGGCAGGATTCCAACCTGCGTCCTCAACATACCGTATCAATGATATGACCATTACACCATCAATGATTTATCCAAATCGAACGAAATCCCAACTGTTCTCATCTCTGTTTACTTTGCTGGGCCAAAGTAGGCATTACTCAGTGTTAACAGCTACGTATCAGCAGGATCCAGGCAAGTTCGCCTATATCGTTACTCGTCGATTTGCCCAATCGAACTTAGAGAGAGTACAAGAGAGCCTTAATTGTTGTTAATATTTTTTCCAAGTAAAAATAGGAGGATACTTTTTATTTAAGACAAAATATGATTTTTTTAAAGTAGGCATTACTCAGTGTCAATAACTTTGTAACAACAGGATCCAGACAAGTTCGCCTATATCGTCACTTGTCGATTTGCCCAATTTACCTAACTGAGGGAGAGTACCAGAGAACCTTCATTGTTGTAAATCTTTTTCCATGTAAAAATAGGAGGACAATTTTTTATTTAAGAGAAAATATGATTTTTGTAATAAGTGTAAAAAAATATTTTATTCCATATTGAAAATCTTATAAACGACTTCTGTGTAAGCAAATATAACATTTGTTTCACGCTTCGCTACTATTTTCAAAGAATAAAAGTTTAGTCAAAGCTAATTTCTTTCAATCGACACTTTCAGGCTGAAAAATATCGATAAATTTGAGCAATAAAGCTCGGCGCGGGCGTGGGAGGCGCCAAAAGAATTTCTATCGCTCCAATTAACCGTCCCGGGTGATTGAATAGACCTTTCAGTCAGGAATGAATTGAATTAAGCCTGTATAAATGTCAGCTAACATTACGATTCGTAAACTTTTCTATCAACACTTAAGGCGGTCGTTCAACGTACATTATGAAATGATACGAACATTACAGGCTGTGAGAGAGCACTTTTAATACAGCGCGAGACCAAATGATGGTCACGTATTAAAATGAAGCAAACAAGCTTAATTTTATTGACGAAAAACGTATTAAAAATTAAAGTTCAAGTTTTCTACTGTGTAAGCCCCGTGTAAAAAAACGTGTTACTTTTAATGTACACTATATCACGAAAAAACAAACTCAACAATAATTGACGAAACCCGAGCATTTGCATTTTATGAAAGTTGAGGCATTTTAAATAAAAATCTGTTTTTTATTTCGTCAATTATTACACAAATTGAAAAATTTATTATAGGAACAGGGGTTCAAAAGAAATATGCAGCGAGCATCATATTCAAGGTAAGCAACGACTTAACTACTCGTAGATATGTCCCTGATATTGGCTAAGTGTATTACACTGACCTTCAAAAGTAAGTACTAGGTACACTTTTAAAATTAAAATTTTCCCTAAACTACAAAAGATAAAGGATTCAAACAAAAAAACAGTTTCAGCTCATTTCGTCAGGTTTCTCGGAAGTTATAGTTTTTTATACATTAGTCTTTTTAATACTATTTATTTTGAAAATATATTTTGCCTACCTACTTTAAAAGTTATTGCAGTTTTAAAAGTGTGATACTTACTTTTGCAGGCCAGTGTAGTTTGCAGTAATACGGCATGTTGCATGGTGTTTTCTAATGGTTAAAAAGTAAAATACGCCTTTATGTTATAGCAGCAGAGTAGCCAGAAGCCAAAAAAATGTCTGTCTGCCACATATGTCAGCTTACATAAAACCCCCACATTCCGTGATATCCCCCATGCACAGTACAGTGCATGGGGGATATCACGGAAGCTCAGGGGCTGCTCGTGGCAATATTGATAGGGAGAGGCAGAATCTTATCATTGAGCTCAACAGGACGCTGGACCTCATCTCCGAATGGGGTTCCAACAATCTTGTCGAGTTCAATGCTAAGAAAACACAGGTGTGCGCGTTCTCGGCGAAAAGGTCACCTTTCCTCCCCCCTCCTTCTCTTCAGGGCACAACCCTTCACACACAGAGTAACATCACCTTGCTCGGAATGAACATTCGCTACGATCTGAACCCCAGAGACTACATCGAATCCGTTATAACTGCTGCCTCACGGAAACTCGGTGTCCTAAACAAGGTGCGTAGGTATTTTGCGCCGGACCAACTATGCCTGTTGTATAAAACTCAGGTTAGGTCTTGCGTGGAATATTGCTCGCACCTTTGGGACGGCTCCGCTCAGTACCTCCTCGATGCTCTGGACAGATTGCAGCGTCGCGCTATTCGAATAATTGGCGATGTAGAGGCAACTAACACCCTCGAGCCTCTACAACTTCGTCGTGACATCGCCTCTCTTAGCGCCTTTTACCGAATGTTCCATGGGGAATGCTCTGAGGAACTCTTTAACCTTATCCCTCCCTCTCCATTCCTTAACAGAAACACGCGTAAGGGCCTTCGGAGTCATCCGTACACTGTGTCCTCCTTTTCACACCGTACCAAGAAATTCCAAGATTCCTTCTTCTGTCGTTCATCCCACACTTAGAATTCTCTACCTGTACACGTGTTTCCTCCATCCTACAACATGGGTTCCTTCAAAAGAGGTGTGAAAAAGCATCTTTTAGGCCGGCAAGGGGCGGGCAGGTAGGACAGTGGATGTCGTCCCTACTCTATCTGTCAACTCATTTGGGCCTCTTTCACCGCTTAACATCAGGCGGGAGGAGGTCATTTGCCGGGCCTTACATAAAAAAAAAAAAAACACCTATTTTCTAAAATTTGGCCGTTGCCTCATGCTTACATTGATAAATACTTGTAAGTAAGAAAACGAGATATAGCTTATTTCATACAAACCATTGTAATTTATGCCAAGTGTTAACTCGATGTGTATTTATGATTATGTTAATAGGGCAATAACAAGGCCACAGATAATATATTACTACAGACAAGGCGCATGTCGTGAATATATGAAAATAATTGTTCAATCACATTATCTTTACAATGCATGATAAAATAGATTGTGTCTCCTCTCAAGGCTCTGAAGGATGTCTTGATTAAAAGATGTTTTGTAGACTGATACTTATTCTGTTGTTGATAGTTTTTCACAATATGGTAAACTAGCTTTCGCCCGCGGCTTCGCGCGCGTTAAATTCGGGATAACACGGTTCCCCTTTCCTGATTTAGAACACAGAAGAGAACTTGGAACAGAATATTATTTCAATACACTACTATAGACGATATTATAGAAGAGTCTCACACAAATATCCATACCCTATTTTAGGGGCTGGGGGAAGATTTCCAAAAAGAAATAAGGCAGGTATTTTTCTTTGGTAACAAAGAGTCTGTGTACCGATTTTTAGCTTCCTACCTTGAAAACTGCGAAAAGTCCCATATAAAATTTCACCCCCTCTTTTAAGGGGTTGGGGGCAGATTTCCAAAAAAAATTATGCACGATTTTTTTGTTAGTCACAAATAGTCCGCATCCCATTTTTTAGCTTTCTATCTTGAAAATTGCGGAATGCTCCATACAAACTTCCACCCCTCATTTTAGGAAAGTGGGTAAAAAGTCACGTCAATTCGATGCTCCGTTTTGCCGTGAAAGACGGACAAATAACCACACACACACACACCTTCCCATTTATTATATTAGTATGGATATGAAATCTAGTTCATTGTGGCTCGATGGAGAGAGCCATAACCATAAGAATAACTAATAATACGAGTGTTGCGGACACCTCTGCGTCCTTGCAGCCTTTTTATAAGTATTTATCGTTTTTATATATATATTTTTTAAACTGACAATGTTTTTGACATTTTTTGTTTTTTGATTGATTATTATCTGACAGTAAAAAATGGCACTATTGCAGCAGCCCTCTTAAGTTTTATTTCAATTGTAGTCATAGAACTTCTAGTAATTACCCCAAGCTAGCGCACAGTCGCCCGTAACAGTGGTCCTTCGAAGGAGAAAATTCGCAGGTAAGATGCTTACTAGAAGCAAGGTTAAGAATTTAACTATCACGTGCACATCGGCTGCAAATGTTGCATCCACAACACAACCGAGCTTGGTTCCAGAAAGGTTACCCTCTCTTTCGGGTTCTGGAATCAATAACTCTCCAGTGGATTCAGTTCATTCTCCTCGCGTTTTGGAGTCTGAACCAACGTGTAGTGTAGCACAACAACCATTGCCATCAATATCCTGCCCTGTCACGTCTGTTAATATCACATCGAGTCCGTGCTCTACATCTCGTGGCTCCATGTCATCTACTCACACTGTGAAAGCAAAACGTATAGCAGCTGAGGCACGCCATGCGATGGCCATGCTTAAGATCTTAGAAGCTGAAAAAGCAGCTCATAACAGCATCTTAGCGGCGGAACTTGCCGCAATAGAAAGTAGTAAGTCTTCACATGCTAACTCTGTTTCTTCCTGGGTTCACAGCCTTCCAGATAACTTAGATCTTCCAGGGAAAAGCTCACCCTTTTTAGATCAACCGAATGTTCCCGATGCGGTGGGTCCAGTTGCTATGATTCAAAACCATCAAGAAGTGACCAACTTGGGACGTAACGAACAAAAGAACCATGTGAATCAACAAAGTGTTCCTGTATGTACCATCGAGGATAATCGAAACGCACCTGATATTGCTACATCAAAAGGGTACATATCAAATTTTAATAAAACCTCATTACCCCATACATCTACCAAAGTAGTTAATTGTTTATCACCTCATAGCTGTACCGGAATGAGTGACTTGGCCCAAGCCATTGCTGCACTCAGTCACAAGCCTAAACCATGTCCATTACCTATATTTGGTGGTAAAGCAGGAGACTGGATCACTTTTAAGCAAATATACAATCAATCGTGTCAATCATTTTCACCTAATGAAAATTTGGTTCGAATTCGGTCATCTCTTCGTGGAGAGGCGGTCACAGCTGTCTCTGCTCTGGCGTTGACTGCTAACTCTCCAGAGGAGTTAATGCAAGCTTTGGAAGAACGGTTTGGTCGACCTGAACTCATAGTTTTGGAGGAATTAGCAGCAGTTAGAGCGTTGCCTAGGTTACAAACAGATTTGAAAGATTTAAACACTATTTCCTGCAAAATACACAATTTAGTATCTTTATTGAAATACTTGGGTCAACGAGAACATCTTTATTCACCAGAATTATACAATAACATTTTAATAAAATTAACTCCGTTATTACGAGCACTATGGACACGTTATGCCGCAGAACATTATTCCACAGTGGAAAATACTTCCAAAATTGAGCAATTATCTGATTTCCTTCGCAGTGAATCATCAAATTATATGCGTTTTGGTTTAATTACACAACATTTTCCTGTAAGTATAAAAAATAATAACAATGTTTACATTAATGACAAACGTTGTCAAGTCTTAGTTACTGATGTTACTGACACGAACTGTCCAGTTTGTCATAGTCAAAGTCATGAAATAAAAAATTGTAAAGGTTTTATCTCCATGCCAGCTGACCAAAAAGCTTCGTTTATAAAAAGTAATAAGATTTGCTACAAATGTTTGTCATCCAAAGCACATCAATGGAGATCTTGTTCAAACAGTAAAGTGTGTGGTATTAACAATTGCAAACGTCGTCATCATCGACTTTTACAGGGCTTAGATATTTTTCCAGTGAAATCCCTTATCGAATCAAACCAAAATGTACCGCAAGTTTCTACTAGTGTTTGCGTTGAACAGACGGCCAATAAAGGAATCGAACCTATGACGTTGCCTACGGCTAATTACCGCGTAGAGCACCCGGTTGATAATAATAGTGCTTACGCGTGTTCACTGGCCACCTCCGGTATCCCACGAAAGGTTCTTCTAAAAATTATTCCCGTAGTTGTCAGGGGACCTCTGGGGGACGTAGACACTTTTGCCTTGCTTGATGATGGGTCAACTACTACGCTTATAGACTCTGACGTAGCCAGTCAGACCGGTTTACGTGGGCGTGATGATAGCATACGTATTCATGGTATTAGTGGCATGTCATGTGAACAAAAGGTACAATACGTTTCCTTTGAGATTCGTGGCAAATACAGAGATATATTCTATCCTATTGAAAATGCTCGATCTATCAAAAATCTTGATTTGTGTAGGCAAACTGTAGATAGTCATGATGTTAGTTACCCCTATCTACACGATATTAACGGGGAACTCACCTATGATGATGCTAAGCCTACGGTATTAATAGGTTCTGGCGATTGGCCCCTCACAATATCTCGACAGATTAAATCTGGTACCCGGTCTCAACCAGTGGCTTGACTCACTGCTTTAGGCTGGGTTCTCCATGGTGTGTCTAGCAGTAAGACAAATCCAATACACTTTGTTAATAATAGTGTCGTTGAACCTACTCCGGAATCTATACAAAAGCTGATGAAAGAACAGTTTCACTTAGATGCAATCGGCATAACACAACATCATACGTCATGTGGTCCTCAACATGAACGTGCTTTACACATCTTGAACTCCACAACGCAACGTTTACCTAGCGGTAGGTTCGAGACCGGGCTGCTTTGGCGTGAGAATAATCCATACGTACCGGATAGTTACGATCAAGCACTTTCTCGTTTTATTGGTTTAGAGCGCAAATTTAAAAAGGATAAGGATCTGTTTAATGCGTACAGTCAATTTATTAAGGAAATGATCAAAAAAGGATACGCTGTCGAATGTAATAATTGTCACGAGTCACTTGTAAAATCGTCAAAAAAGTTTTGGTATTTACCGCATTTTGCAGTGTTTCACCCACAAAAGAAAAAAATTAGGGTTGTTCATGACGCAGCGGCTAAACAAATGGTGTAAGCTTAAACTCCTTGCTATTACCTGGTCCAGACCTTTTGCCTTCACTTTTGGGAATTTTATTTCGCTGGCGCATGGGTCGCATTGCCATGATTGGTGACATCAAAGAGATGCTGGCGCATGGGTCGCATTGCCATGATTGGTGACATCAAAGAGATGTTTCCTCAAGTAAAGGTAAGAGAGCAGGATCAGGACATGCAAAGGTTTCTTTGGAGGGACAATGCTAATGATCCAATCAAAGAATTTAAAATGACTTCCATGATCTTTGGTGCCACTTCTAGCCCTTGCACAGCTTTATATGTTTTACAAAAAAATGCCAAAGATCATGAATGGCAATATCCGGATGCTGCTGCTACGATAAAAAACACATACATGGACGATTGCGTGATAAGCGTAAATGAGTTGGATCAAGCGGCTCGCCTTGTCTCTGATGTTGTGAACATGCACAAATTAGGGAATTTTGAAATGCGTGGTTGGGTCTCAAATAATAGCAATGCTTTAAATTTAATACCTGAAGAGCTTCGAGCTAATAGGGCTGAAACTGTGGTTCCAGTCGCAGCGGCGGCACCATCTTCACCACCATGCCGGGTGTTAGGTTTAACTTGGGGTCTAGATTGTGATTGCCTAATGTTCCATTACCCCAATATTTTACAGTCAGATACCGTATTTTCAAAAAGAACTGTACTGTCATACACTATGTCCTTGTATGACCCATTAGGCGTTCTCGTACCTCTAACCATTTATGGTCGAATCCTGCTTCAAAAGGCTTGGCGAGCTGGCGTGGACTGGGATGAGCCTTTGCCCGCAGACCAGCAAACTGAGTGGCGTAATTGGATGGAAAGCATTTCACAAGTCAGTAACATAACAATTCCACGATGTTATGTGTCTAATTTGTCAACAAACTTTGACAAGTGCAAGTTGGAGTTGCACGTTTTTGCCGATGCAAGCGAGTCTGCCTATTCGTGCGTTGCATATTGGAGAATAATAAGCAACTCTGAAATCAAACTCTCGTTTATAGCCGCAAAAGCACGTGTAACTCCACTTAAGCCCACATCGATACCACGTCTCGAGTTGCAAAGTGCTTTGCTGGGTTCACGTCTCGCAGCCACCATTCAGCGTGAACATGATATAGTTCCATCTAAAAGATTCTTTTGGATAGATTCAATGAACGTACTCGGTTGGCTACGAGCTGAAGCTCGTTCTCTTAAGCCGTTCGTAGCGAATCGAGTAGGTGAGATATCGGAAACCACCGAAGTCTCTGAATGGAGATGGGTTCCGAGTTCTCTTAATGTGGCAGATGAAGCCACACGCAAGAGTCGCGATCTATCGTCTCGTTGGATAGACGGTCCCAGTTTTCTCCTCCAAAATTCAGAGACATGGCCTTTGGAACCTTCAGCAAAACAGTTTGCTGAAGATTTCAAAACCGAATTCAAGGCCCAGTGTTCTTATATACATGCACTTAACGATAAGCCACAATCGCTTCACAATATTATTTCGCTTGCACCAGATTCATCGCGATTTAGCAGTTGGTTAAAAATGATGCGTGCGACCGCCCGTGCGCATCAATATATTCGTATTCTTCGCGAGCGTGTTAGTTACAGATTACAATCAGCTAATAGTTCTATTAATCGTCATGTTCTTTGTAACCCATCAGCTCATTCCACTTCACCCATTTTATCCTGCGACGACATGTTAAGAGCTGAGTTGAATATTATTAGACGAAGCCAGCAAGATTCTTTCCCGGAGGAGTTACGTTCACTTCATGACAGGAAACCGGTTCCTCGACGCAGTCGAATCGCACGATTATCACCGATTCTGGATCCCAGTGGTATTCTTAGAATTTCTGGACGAATTTCTGCAGCTCCTGACGTTCCTGCATCGGCGAAGAATCTTATTATCCTAGATTGCCGACACCAATCTACTCGTCTCTTGATTTCCCATTTTCATAAAATTGCTGCACATGGGTTAAATAATTTCATAATAAACGAACTCCGACAAAAATATTGGATACTGCATCTCCGCTGTGTTGTTCGTTCTGTTACCCTTAAATGTGTACAATGCGTCATCCGCAAATCTAAACCCATTCCACCACCTATGGGAGACTTGCCCCCCGAACGCTTGGCTCACCACCGCCGCCCCTTCACATTCACGGGCTTGGACTACATGGGACCGATTACTGTAGCTGTCGGCAGAAGGCACGAAAAAGATATATTGCACTTTTCACCTGCATGACTACGCGAGGCATCCACCTGGAGATTGTGCACAGTCTTTCGGCAGATGCAGCTGTGATGTGCTTACGCCCCGGTTCATCGCCCGTCGAGGTACACCTTGCAGAGTCTTGTCCGATAATGGAACTGCATTTGTCGGTGCCAACAACATTCTGCGAAAAGCTTATCAGGAGACTTTTGGTGATGAGTGCGCCAACAAGAACATCTCATGGAAATTCTCATCTCATGGAAACATGGGAGGAGCATGGGAACGTTTAGTGCGCACAGTAAAGGTTGCATTATATGCACTTTTAAAGGAACGAACACCCAGGGAGGAACTTTTGTTCACCGTTTTGATGGAAATCGAAGCACTTGTCAACAGTCGCCCCTTGACCGACGTATCATCGGAACCAGACGCCGCAGAAGCACTTACTCCATTTCATTTCCTCATTGGTTCATCTTCACCCTATCAGCCCGTCAAAACCGATGCTGGAGACCTTATCGGGAGAAGCGATTGGAGAAAGTCACAGCGCTTAGCTGACATGTTTTGGAATCGTTGGATTAAGGAATATCTCCCGTTAATCGCCCCTCGAAGGTCTCCTAACAACGCCGTTTCCCAAAATTTTAACGTTGGTGATCTCGTCCTTATCGCTGACGGTAATCTACCTAGGGGAATGTGGCCCCGTGGCCGAATTACGGCACTTCGGCCCGGTAAGGACGACATCATCCGCGTTGTTGAAGTGACCACAGCTGGCGGTACCCTAGTAAGGCCAGTCACCAAAGTGGTTAAGCTGCCAGCTGAGGCCAATTAATTATTAATGTGGCTCTGCCAGGGGGGTGGAGGATGTTGCGGACACCTCTGCGTCCTTGCAGCCTTTTTATAAGTATTTATCGTTTTTATATATATATTTTTTAAACTGACAATGTTTTTGACATTTTTTGTTTTTTGATTGATTATTATCTGACAGTAAAAAATGGCACTATTGCAGCAGCCCTCTTAAGTTTTATTTCAATTGTAGTCATAGAACTTCTAGTAATAGGCTAGTTGACCCTTTTTTAAAGTAGGGCTTAAAATGTTCATAATTGTTGTATTAGACCAAATCACATGAATATTATTTTTTTCGATGGCTAAAAAGTGCAAAAAATCTATTTTAAATTAAGATTTTCAATTTTGGACCGAAAACACGGTCAGCCATGATAGTCTGTTCATTATCTGTGGCAATGACGTCAGTCTTATAGTAAACAAAGCACGGGGGCGAAATAACCTCACAAAAACAATGCTTTCTATTAAATATCACAAAATATAGTAAAACTGTATATGGAAGAACAGTAATATAGAAATACCTCTTCAAAGACTCCAGGAAATCTGTGGATTAGACGTACCCAGTGATATAGACATGCGAAATATTTGGTTAACACTCGCTTAAAGAAATCCTGTAACTATCTACTGAAACTCAAATGTATTTTTGCGAAAATCACATTAATGTAAGTACTATAACTGAATAACTCAATCTGTGTAGGTACTTCAGTTTCAACTTAAACAAAATAGAAGTTTTTAGGTTGTATGTAAAATCAAATCTGTATGTAAATTAATTAAATTTTTATCTTTCAGTTAGAATGAAAACTGACTGCAGCCGACCAACCAAATTTTAACTTGACCAGAAAACTGAGAGAAAACTTGACCATTTACGCCTTTTTGATTTAATCTAAGTTATACACTGACACTAGATGATGTTTCAAGGAAAAGAATATGTACTTATGTCCAATTGAATAATGATGTAATTGAATATTAATTAAAAAGTATGTAATACAAACAAAAATATCAAAGTTTCATAATGAATATATTTATCTAAACAACTTTTACTTTAATTTACTGAGTACCTAATTAAAATTTGTTGCTTTCAGTGGTTACTTAATGAGAACTATTGTGTACTAACCTGTTCTCCTCTTGACAACGAGATTGATAAGGCAGTAAAAGTTGTGCAACATAATACAAAGCAGTGCATGTTTAGCCACAACATCAAAATGTGACCCGTCAACTAGAACAACATTATGTCAACAAAATAACTCAAGTATTCATATACCAAAGCACCATAGAAGTAAATAGGTCCAGTTTGGTAAAACTGAAAGATGTTATATCTTCACTGATTAAACCTGCTGGCCACCATGGCTGGTAAATTTCAGAACAGCTTACGCAAGAATATGCAAGTTATCCATTTTAAAGCCGTATACAAATATATTAAATGTGATTGCTGTGTTGTCAGCCTGTGCTCTTCTTAATTTACAAGACCCTTCTTATTAAATAAATAATATAAAGAATTTTTTTTTCTTTACTTTATACATAACTAACATCTAAAGATGATGTAGGCGTATTCCTAACACAAAGTTATATAAACAAAATATTATTTAAAAGTATATCTACATAACATAACATATTGTTCTGTATTTATTAATAGTTATTAGACATATAAATAATACTTAAACATATAAAATAGAAATAAAATATTTATTTTACATAAATAAACATATATATAAATATATCGTTACAATTACATTCTTACATATCATTCACATAAGTACGAGTACATATACAGCAAACAAATATCATAAATAACTTTTACACAATAAATAATATGGATCGATGCGATGCGCAAAGGTACCTTAACATCAATCTATTGTCGTACGTGTTCCTCGGCGCGGGCGCCCGCTTTAAGTACGTTAGTGCCCGCGCCTAGGAACCAGTCGAAAATCATGCACTCAACGCGGTGCCCGTGTCGCTCCTGATAAGCTCTCGTGAACACGTGTATTTATTTCGCGATCTATTTAATTGTACGGTGTTGTTCCTTTTGGTCATAATTCATTGTTCGTCACTCTAGTGATATCGAATAAACATTATTGTGAAGTATATTTGTTTCGTTCGCTTTCTGCGCGTCTCAAGTAACAACTTACAACTGGTGACCCCCGACTGAAATAATACGAGATTATGTCGAACGATAGTTCTGACGATGTAAAAACCGCTACGTCTAGGGATGATCCGAATGTTACAAAACGAAGAAGACCGAAAGCACGCATGTCCATTACGCCCAGTGCAGAATTAACCGATTTTCGCAAAATGAACTTGAAGGTTCCACCGTTCTCACCCGAAGAACCGGAGATATGGTTTGCCCTATTAGAAGGTCAGTTTGAAACATTTAACATTAAAGAAGATTACATAAAATTTAACAATGTGATCACAAACTTAGACATGCATCACGCAAAAGCCGTAAAAGACATTGTTGTCAATCCACCTAGCAAAAATCGTTACGAGAAAATTAAAACCGAGTTAATTCGAAGGCTAACCGCTTCTCATGAAAAAAAAGTAAAACAGTTACTCACTCATGAGGAATTAGGTGACCGTAAACCCTCCGAATTCTTGAGGCACTTATCAGATCTAGCTGGACCTTCGGTACCTGAAGAGTTTGTACGCACGATTTGGAGCAACAGGCTACCGAATAGTATCCAGACAGTATTGGCGTCTCAACCCACACACTCACTTGAACAGCTTTCTGACCTGGCCGACCGCATCCACGAAATAACATCACCATGTACTGTGGCAGCAGCTTCATCCAGTACGTCAAGCAGCAGCCCGCTTAACGAGATCGCCGAGCTGAAACAAATGGTGGAGAGACTAGCACTAAAGTTAGATGAACACACTCAGCAACGTAGTCGTAAAAACAACCGCTCCAGGCCACAACAGCGCCGTCGTTCAGCATCAACTAGTCGAAACAGATCTTCATCAAGCTACAAAAAGTATCCCATCTGCTGGTATCATACGAAATTTGGAACTCAGGCTCACAAGTGCCTCAAGCCCTGTGATTTTTATAAGGCGGGAAACTCCACGGGCGGTCGCTAATGGCGGCTGACGATTGCCCGAAGTCACAGGGTCGCCTCTTCGTCAGTGACTGCAGCTCAGGTACCCAATTTCTGGTGGACACTGGCAGTGACCTCTGCGTCTACCCTCGAACAGCGCTTCAGGACCGGCGTGTGAAAACTGGTTTTCAATTATGTGCAGCAAATGGAACTAATATAGACACTTTTGGTTACATTGAATTAAATTTAAATTTAGGTTTAAGACGTAATTTTCCTTGGCGTTTTGTTGTTGCAAATGTAACGAAAGCAATTATTGGTGTAGATTTTCTTAGTTTTTATAATTTAGTAGTGGATTGCAGAAATCAGCGTCTTATTGATAACACCACAACATTGTCTTCAATAGCTCAATTAGCAAATAGTCATATATCTTCCATTAAGCTAATGAGAGGTGACACTGTGTACGATAAAATTTTAGACGAATTTCCTGAAATTACCCGCCCTTCAGGCACACCTTGTATTCCTAAACATGACACAGTCCACTACATTCAAACTACACCAGGTCCGCCTATACACTGCAATCCCCGGAGACTGGCGCCTGATAAATTGAAAATAGCAAAAAGTGAATTTGAGGCTATGTTAGCTAACGGTACGGCGCGACCTTCGCAAAGTTGTTGGGCATCACCTTTACATCTCGCGCCCAAAAAAGATAATGGTTGGAGGCCTTGCGGCGATTATCGCCTTCTTAATTCTCGAACTATTCCAGACCGTTATCCCATCAAACACTTGCATGACTTTGCGCACAGCATTGCAGGCTGCAAGTACTTCTCCACCGTGGATCTGGTAAGGGCGTACAACCAAATACCAGTCCACGGGGAGGATATTTCGAAAACGGCCATAACCACGCCTTTCGGACTATACGAATTTCCTATGATGACCTTTGGCCTTAGAAATGCAGGCCAAACATTTCAAAGATTCGTCGATGAAATGACCAGAGGGCTTGATTTTGTTTATACTTATTTGGACGATTATTTGATTTTTTCGAAAACAGAGCTGGCTCACCAGCGCCATCTACGTGAACTTTTTAGGCGTATGAAAAAATACGGTATTCTCATAAACACCTCGAAATGCGTTTTTGGAGCTAGAGAAGTCACATTTCTAGGATACCGTATTTCAGAATCCGGCACCATACCGTTAAAATCCAAAGTTCAAGCCATTACTGATTTTCCCCCACCCAGAACTGTTAAAGAACTGAGGCGTTTTCTGGGCATGATCAATTTTTATAGGCGATTTTTGCCCAACGCCGCCCTAATCCAAGCGCCATTAAACGCCTTGCTCGCTGGGTCGGTCAAGGCGTCCCACCCTGTAAACATTACAGGAGATGCACTCACAGCATTTAATCAATGCAAAGAGAGTATCTCAAACGCAGCCCTGCTAGCTCATCCAAATTGTGACGCAAATCTGTCTCTTGTTACAGACGCATCAGATTTGGCAATGGGGGCTGTGCTACAACAGTTAGAAGACGGAGCGTGGAGACCTCTTGCATTTTTCTCACGCAAATTAACACCGTCTCAACAAAAATACTCTCCATACGACAGAGAACTCCTGTCCATTTACGAAAGTATAAAGTACTTTCGACATATGTTGGAAGCGAGACATTTTGTAGTTTATACTGATCACAAACCACTCAGTTACGCTTTTCATCAAAGAAAAGCCAACTGTACACCTCGCCAGTACCGACACCTGGACTACATCTCACAGTTCACGACAGACATTAGACACATTTCTGGCAAAGACAATGTGGTTGCCGATACATTGTCACGCATTGAAGAACTGCAGATGTCTGTAGATTTTGATCAGTTAGCTCATTCACAGTCCTCTGACCAAGAACTCTTAGATCTTCTGTCTGGCGAATCATCACTTCGCTTGCAAAAACTAAAAGTCCCTCATTCCAACTTAGACCTATACTGTGACACAAGCACTCCGTCACCAAGGCCATTCGTGACGAAACCGTTTCGAAAACCTTTCTTTGACAGAATTCACAGCCTAAGTCATCCTAGCGCAAACGCAACCACTAAGCTGGTAGCGGAACGTTTCGTTTGGCCTGGCATGCGCAAAGACTGTCGAGAGTGGTCACGAACATGCTTGGCTTGTCAACGAGCTAAGGTTACTCGTCACGTCTCAGCTCCACTTGGAACTTTCGACTTACCACGAGCTCGATTCGCGTTCATACACATTGACATCATAGGTCCCCTTCCACCATCACAAGGCTATCGGTATTGCCTCACGGTAGTAGACCGATTCACACGATGGCCTGAAGCAACACCTATGACTGACATAACGGCTGAGACAGTTGGAAAGACACTAATATCGTGGATATCCAGATATGGATGTCCCACGGATATTGTCACTGATCGCGGTCGACAATTTGAATCTTCACTCTTCCGATATCTTGGAAAAGTGATTGGATTCAAACACCGCACAACAACCGCTTATCATCCAGCTTGTAATGGTTTAGTTGAGCGATTTCATCGCCAACTTAAAGCCGCCATCATGTGCCACGCTAATCCCGACTGGGTAGATTCGTTACCACTGGTACTTTTAGGCATCAGATCCGCCTTCAAGGAAAATCTACAGGCATCATCTGCAGAACTTGTTTACGGGGAGCCGCTTCGTTTACCGGGGGATTTTTTTCAATCTGTCCCCCATAGTTGCGAAAGTTCGGATATATCCAACTTTACGACACGTCTACGGAGTATAATAAAAAAATTAAAACCCTCACCTGCAACGCGTCACAATAAAGACAAAGTATTTGTTTACAAAGACCTGTCTTCATCGAGCCATATATTTCTAAGGGACGATAAGGTACGAGCATCCTTACAACCACCGTATCTTGGCCCATATAAAGTACTTGAACGTGGTGATAAAACTTATAAGATACTTATCAGGGATAAAAGCGTTACTGTGTCTATAGATCGGCTTAAACCAGCCTACATTCTTAATAACACTGAGAATTTTAATCCCAGTTTTCATCTTTCATCACATACTCACCCTACAGCTTGTCCGCCTTCTGCTGCAACACAGCCTCCGGAAGAAAAACTGATAACAACCAGGTCTGGGCGTAGAGTTCGTTTCCCGGACTATTACCGCCCGTAGTGACGGTCTCTGGGGGGGAGTGATGTAGGCGTATTCCTAACACAAAGTTATATAAACAAAATATTATTTAAAAGTATATCTACATAACATAACATATTGTTCTGTATTTATTAATAGTTATTAGACATATAAATAATACTTAAACATATAAAATAGAAATAAAATATTTATTTTACATAAATAAACATATATATAAATATATCGTTACAATTACATTCTTACATATCATTCACATAAGTACGAGTACATATACAGCAAACAAATATCATAAATAACTTTTACACAATAAATAATATGGATCGATGCGATGCGCAAAGGTACCTTAACATCAATCTATTGTCGTACGTGTTCCTCGGCGCGGGCGCCCGCTTTAAGTACGTTAGTGCCCGCGCCTAGGAACCAGTCGAAAATCATGCACTCAACGCGGTGCCCGTGTCGCTCCTGATAAGCTCTCGTGAACACGTGTATTTATTTCGCGATCTATTTAATTGTACGGTGTTGTTCCTTTTGGTCATAATTCATTGTTCGTCACTCTAGTGATATCGAATAAACATTATTGTGAAGTATATTTGTTTCGTTCGCTTTCTGCGCGTCTCAAGTAACAACTTACAATGACATAATAAATTTTTGTACTACATTAGTCATTATGTTCTTCACAAAAAAAAATGTTCTATGTTTATTTGACAATAATGACTTGTAAAGGTTTAAGTTGAATCAAAATATTTTAATTTGAAATGCATGTGTTTCATTTTTCTGTTACACCTTAAAAGATTTATAATATTTTATAGGTTTGTTGCTCATTTTTATCATTGTTACTCAAATATAGTATATGTTCCAAAAGTACAAATAGGTTGAATAGAGTTAGATCAAATTTATTAATTTGTATATATTGCCTTAAGGTCGCAGGTAATAAAAGTCAAAATAATAGTAAAGTGATTTATTATGAAGTAATACTTTCATATAATTTAGGAAAAATGTAGTATAGTTTCCAAAATGACACTATTTGATCAATAAGTTCAGATTTCAGATTGTTAGAACAAATACCTATTATAGCTAATATTGTCAAAATGACATACTGTGTCGCGGAGTACCGCGAATACTCTGTCTACTTCCGGTAAGAAACGAAATGAATAAATTGATACAATGATTATGTTTCTAATATTGTTATGGGTAATAAATAAATTATGAATCTAATTATGTGAATTATTAATGTTACCGATACTACCAGCAGCATTCCCAATTCCTTTGTCAGTATAAATAGCGTTTGTGTCGACTCAGTGGTAATAATGGTATTGTACTGTGTCGGTATTTTAAGAATGCTATTCTGCTTTGCCTATAAGGCAGACATGTGGCTTGCTCTTGTGACTTGTTCACTTCGGTTCTGAACATCATAGTGATCAGGTGAGAAAGGCGAGACCTGGGAGCGAAGGAAGGTGCAGCAAGTGAGAGTGTGAACTGGCCAAGTGGCGGGGTTATAAATAATATAAGGATATATTATGGTAAGTGCCTGATGGCTTAGTTAAGAATTGTGCGAGTTCATGAAGTATGGTCCATCTGATATGTTCAACCACAGAACACTGGAAGAGGTTTCTATGTTCTATGTTCTGTGTGTCCAACAGTGACCGGAGGTGTAAGCTCGGCCTCTCCTGATCTCTGCCTGGGGGCGTACACTGTTGCGTCAAGGGCAGCCTGGGGGCGTGCATTGTTGCGTCAAGGGCACTTGGTCTGGACCACGTGAGGCATCTGGTGATGCAGGCGATGAAACCGCCTAGTTGTGTGAGAGAGATCAGGAGTGTCAGTTGCGAGGCATGGGCAGACTATAGGGGAGGTTGGAGGTCTGTGATGGGGGTGAGCCCCCCGTGGTTGTGTTGTTGAAGGCAGCTCTCGCGGTCCCCCTAACGGAAGGGACAGGTGTAATACGTCCTAGATGCGTCTAGGTTTCCTGTCGTTACTGAGAATTTCTCGGCTTCCGTGCAGAGAGTAAAGCGGGCCGTATGACCCGCTCCATCGAGTATGGCTCTCAATACGTATAGATAAGACGATACTTCGTGAACAACCTATGTTACTCCTTAAAGTTATTAATCCGTTTTGTTCTTATGTCGTGTAACCTATTGTATGCATAACGCTTCATATAAACCGCCACGACATAAAATGGTGGAGGTGCTGGGATATATATTCGAGTATAAAAGGGCTTGAATTACGAGAATCCCGACAGGTTATGTTGGATTACTATTTTCCCGGTGATTGGAGTAACATTCGCCCACGTGTTATTTGTGAGGTTGGAGTAATATTACAAGAATTATTTTGTTAGGGAATTGAGTTTTGAAAACCAGTGAACTGCTATGAGTGCTGTGACCATTTGTTTACGTTTAAGTTTCTTCACTTACGGAATCGTATTAAATAATTATTAATTATGGTTAGGCAGAGAGAGGAGCCGGGGTGGTGAAGGTGAATGTTAATGCATTATAAAGTGGCCACTTAAACCTGCACCTGGGTCATAAGCCCCAGGCACCGCTCTTGGCTCTCTTCTCTGCAACGCGATAGACCGAGCACCCGCGTGGAATGCTAAGTTATCGTCTCTCCTTGGGATTAACCTAACAATTTCGTTAAGTTAACGTTTACTTACGAGGTTCTTTATAATTTACCTACCTATTATTTGAATATGCAAATTTTGTAATGAGTCCAGTAATCATTGATTACTATGGTTCGGATATTAAACGGGCTACCCGAAGCAATTAAATAAAATTAATTATCAGTCTGCCTTACTCCTATGTGTATCTACCTTCCTTTATTTGTGTTAAATGTTAAATGTGTCTTTGTTTATTACAGTTACGGAATTACGTTCTTGTCTTTATTCAAAGGTGTTCTTTGAATGCCTACGTTTAAAAAAAAAAAAATATGCTGTGTGTTCTAAAACGCGTTTCAATATTTTGTGGATAAAGTTGGTGCCGATGTGTTTTTAATATTTCGGTAAATTTTATTAATGTTTTATAACCTTTACACAAGTTTATTACCACCTTTTCAACGGGAACTTGTGTAGTAATAATTGTTTTTTATTTCGTTTGTATACATCCGCAATACACAAAGGTCTTGCTTAATAATGATCAAATCGCTTGTGCGTACCAGTCAGTGGTATCGACAAATTTTTATAATAGTGAATTTTTGGGATAATATATAGTGCGGTGTGTTGGTTGTAACTCACAGGGCGTAATAGCGCCCAGTGTGGGTAACCAGTGTACGCGCGTGTGTTGTGCGACGCTTTTCAGCACATTTGTGAGGAAAAATAAATAAAGACTGAGTTTCTTTATTAAATAACGCAAATCATTGTTGATTTGTGGACGAGCTAAATAATGGTCGTTTGGAAAATTATGTGGTTCGTTGATACCCTTTATATTATCTCTGGCCTTTAAAAAAAAAAAAAAAAAAAAAACTTAAATTCGTGGGTTTTTACTTACTTAATGTATTATTATGCATTTTGTGTTCTTTACTAAAATGCGAAGCGACTGTTAATTGACCTATCCATAGTGTATTTAGTCCAATGGTGATTAATTTATAGTGCTTAGAAGTTAGTGGAACTAGGTATTGGCTGACCAATAATAACATATTATTGAATTGAAAGAAAGAAAGAAAAGTTTATTATTGGTTGCTATAATTGGAATGGAAAAATTGCTTGCATCGGTTTCATAAAGTATATGAGTATATTAAGATATATAAACTCATATTAGTTTGTAGAAATTGTAGGTAAGTGATAACCTGCTTTATTTTACGAAATACTTGTGAAAATTATTACATACCTACAGTTTGTGAATGAGAAAATTCAAAACCACAATGATTGAGAAAAAAAAATATATATGGGATGATTGGAAAGGGGGAAATGAAATACCATTTTCAAGTCATTTCAGTACATTGTAACTAGTGAATTCACTCATACATAGGTAAGTAACTGTTGTATTACCTACATGTTACAAGTTATTCCAAAGAATTTCTTCTTCCTTGTGTTATTTCGATACTAAGTGCCACTTACGGATTAAGTCTTGAAAATATTTCGACCTTGTGTGGTCATGTTACATTATTTTACTTACATTTTGAAACATCACCAAGTGGCTAAGTAAATGGACACTGTTCAGTGATGGTATAAATTTGCTTAACATTTGCAAGTTAATATCATGTTTTTGTGAAGATAAACTTTGAGCCTTTTATTTTAAACTACCATAATTAGTTGAGTTTCACAGGTAGGTAACACCATGGAAATAATGCTAGCACCAAAACATGCCAACCATTGTAACCTGTAATAACGAATTAATAAACTGATTTGATTTTGATTTAATTTGACCTTTCTTGCTTTTTCTTAGTGCTTAAAGACATAGCTTACCTCTAAATATCTGATGGTTTCTATAGTATATTTTTAGATAAATGATGAGGTGTACATATAAAATGTATACAAAATATTAACAATATAATTAGGTACACTACTGATATTTTAGATACCCATGGGACACCAACTGGTAAGAATACTTCATAAGTGAAATACTTTCGAATGGAGTAAAAAAGCTCTGTTTGTATTGTAACTCGCTTGTCATGGAATTAAGTACCAGACCACTTTGGTGCAAAAGTTTTTTACAACGTGCATAGAAAGTATGCTTGATTCTAAATTAATAAAGCCAAAATTAAAGATAAAGAAGAAAGGAAGAGTGCTAATTTACAATAAATTAAAATTAACTGGTATATAAAGGATCAAACTTTGCAAATTTAATGGTAAGTAACTAATCGTAGCAGTGACAATAGAGTCAAACGCTAGTCTTTTTTCTTAAAATGTGAATTGTGTATTCTGTAACAATTAATTGGCAAAGAAATGAATTGTGAATTCAAAGGCTTTATAAATGATTTGTTACATATGCAGTCAAATATTATTTCTTTATACCAATGGTTTTCAGCCCAGCCAGTGGAGAAAAGTGGTCCGCAAATGCAAACTTACCTACTCCTCGGAGTAGATCTTTGTGGGTCTCTCTGGAATCTCAGAACAAGGTTCGAATCGACTGAGAACATAATGATAATTTGCTGGTTGCTTCGAGCAATAATATTAGTCCTACAATACGTGTAAAAGATGAATGGCACGACACTATTAAGTTATTTACAATAATATTCTTTAAAATTTATTGAGGTTTTTTTGTAGATACATAAAGGTCCCTGGAAATGAAAGGATGGGAACCACTGCTATACAAAAAATCAAATCCACATGCCCCTAATGTATGAATAAGCAATTGGCTTCACCATTCATCATTTCTTCATACATTCTTATTGGAAATTCAAATTTAGAATAACCATCGGAACATAGCATCTTTCGCAGTGTACGAATGATGCTACAAGTAGGCATGTTTGATGGATTAAAAATAGTGTTATAGTTTGAATTTAAAATGATTTGAATGTTTGCTTCTAGTATTTGTTGTTAATTTTCCTAGGTGTAGTTGCTGCCTATGATTAAGGTTACACTCACAATGTTACCATTAATGTACGAGTATGTTAATTGGTAATATTTTTGCTTCATGTAAACCTAATGGTCTAAATATGAAGTAATGAACTGAGAAGTAGACTTTTAAGCTGATTATGATCCAGCAGAAATGTTAATTGATAAGTTGATTAGTAGTAATGATAACTTATATTGCATAATCATATAATAAAAGATAAACGCGAAATTCCATATTTATTGATAATAATTATAATGCTGAAGATACTTGACATTGTTTTAAATATATTAGCAATGTCATAACTATATAATTAGTTCCCATTGTCATGGAACTTAATCCCCTTAATCAAAAACACGTAGTTCATGAGCTGCGTCTCTGTTTTAGTTTGTTTTAGCGTAGCTATGAGCGATCACGGTAAGGCCTAGGTGCCTACCGTTCCGCGCACACCGAGAGTGCAAAGGCGGCGGTGCTGCCGCGCTCTTGGTATTGGCACAGAATAAATAATAGTTCGGTGCATACTTACAGTGATTGGTGGCGTTTCGCGCGCTTAATTGTTAACCATCAGCAACAAGCCTATCGCTCGAAGCTGGAAAGCGAGGTGAGGCTGTAAGAGTACGAATGACTGGGGTGTGATTCGGCTTGATGCTCAAAGATAGTTATTTAAAGTGAATCTGATCTTTGATCTCCGACCTTTTCGGAGATCAAAGGAGTGAAACTTCTGTATGTACTGTTATCTATTCTGGCATATACATGGTATACCGCCCGACGCAGGTCGGATTGATTCTTCTGTACCCAAAGATTTGGTAACACTAAGACATAATAAATTGGCATCATAATGGATGTGGGTATGAAGGAGGAGGGGTCACAGATGTTACTATATTTGTGACCATAGTAAGTATCCCACTAAAATGTGCAACAGTTTAACAATATACATTGTTAAACTGTGAATGTGCTGAGGATGACTTGTTGATTTTATGGACTGCCATTTCAATAATTTTAAGCGTTTTCTTACTGATACAATATGTGTTTTGTGTAAATCTTATGACAATAATTTCCACAAATGCCACGTTCATAATTTATAGTGATTTAATTGATGTGTTGGGCATTGGTGGCTCTGTGGACTCGGCGCTGGCCTTCTGGTCGGGGGATCCGGGGTTCGATCCTGCCATGTGACATTGTTTTATTTTTCCTCGCCTTCTTGATTTTCGTATGTGCATCCGATGCTCCTGCGGTAGGGAGCCTGCGTGCTTCTGCGAGGAGCTTCGGGGTTGTATGTGAGGTCGACCGACCCGCGCTGGCCCGGCGTGGTTTGAGTGAGACCTGGACGCCCTGTATTGGGATGGACTCGAGCCCCTCGGTGGGGGCTTGTGTGGACTGTGCGAATTTGTAGCATACAATTCGTGGTTAGCAATAAATAAAGTCTGTTTGGGCTTGACAAAGTTAAGTGTCTGGGTTTACAAAGTTAAAATGGCAAAGGTCGAGATTTCGCCCGGACTAGTGAGTCTTCGGTGACCACATTGATCAGGGTTTTGACACGGTATGCTGAGGACGCGAGTTCCGAACCGTTTGGGTCAGGATTTCTTCTTGTTTTGATTTGCTCGTTTCTCGACGTATTTAGATTTTTAAGGAAAGTGCAAACTCACAAAAAAGGTCTTATAGTTCTTTGGAATGAATATCTTTTTTAGGTTACATAAAATAATATGTGTTAAAATGATTTCTACACATGGTCCCTATAAGGAACTCCTAGAAAGATAGGATGTTTAACAGTGGTTAGATGTACCTATCCATGGTTATTATAAACAAGATGTACCTATACCTCAGCCTCAGATTATTGTTCTGAGACCAGCAATCTATACAGTGCACATTATGTCAAATATATTTAGAAAAAAAAAAAATCAAGATAAATATTAGTATAGATTATAGATAGATAGTTGGTTCTGTTAAATTAGCAGTGGTGGCTATTACACTATTACCATTGAGACAAGTGAAAGATATTAAATTACATAACTAAAAGTTATGTTAATTATAGTTTTTTTTTAAAAAAATAATGTTTTCTGAATTAAATTTGAAACGAACCTCTTATATTGGGACAGAGATTTTGACTACATCAACTTTCTTTTGTTTGGGGAGGTCCTACTGGAGGAGATCTGGTTATCTAGTGAAGAATATAAAGTTGGTGAATTGCCCACAATGCATAGAGTACAAGAATGAGTTAGTAAGATAAGTATATAGTAGGAGGAGTTAAAGATGTTTCCAATTTAATTTTTCCTGGTGCAGGCCATGGAAAAGAAACTTGAAATGAATGTATAGGACTAATGTATAGGGATGTAACTTGTCTTCATCTGACCAATTGGTGATATGTTGAAGGAAATACTTCCCATTCCGAGCTTGATTTCGTTAAAAAAAAAAATGAATGGGTATAAACGGGATACTGAGCTGGTGTCGCCTACACGTTTAAGCATTAAAACAATTTTTGATCTCTTTAGTTATGTATCAAGCATGGCGGAGGCTGTTTGAAGAGACCAGCAGAAGTTTGTCTACTACTATAACACGGGTGGATGACTCATCAGATATAGCAGAAGTTAATGATTAGGAAGACCCATATTGTGAGGGCCAGAAGGAAGGCAGCCTCGAGCATAAAAAAAATGCTCAATGGGCTCGTCATTTACTGTACTACAAACTTCTTCTTTTTTGCCGTCGGGAGTGTCGCGGAGTACCGCGAATACTCTGTCTACTTCCGGTAAGAAACGAAATGAATAAATTGATACAATGATTATGTTTCTAATATTGTTATGGGTAATAAATAAATTATGAATCTAATTATGTGAATTATTAATGTTACCGATACTACCAGCAGCATTCCCAATTCCTTTGTCAGTATAAATAGCGTTTGTGTCGACTCAGTGGTAATAATGGTATTGTACTGTGTCGGTATTTTAAGAATGCTATTCTGCTTTGCCTATAAGGCAGACATGTGGCTTGCTCTTGTGACTTGTTCACTTCGGTTCTGAACATCATAGTGATCAGGTGAGAAAGGCGAGACCTGGGAGCGAAGGAAGGTGCAGCAAGTGAGAGTGTGAACTGGCCAAGTGGCGGGGTTATAAATAATATAAGGATATATTATGGTAAGTGCCTGATGGCTTAGTTAAGAATTGTGCGAGTTCATGAAGTATGGTCCATCTGATATGTTCAACCACAGAACACTGGAAGAGGTTTCTATGTTCTATGTTCTGTGTGTCCAACAGTGACCGGAGGTGTAAGCTCGGCCTCTCCTGATCTCTGCCTGGGGGCGTACACTGTTGCGTCAAGGGCAGCCTGGGGGCGTGCATTGTTGCGTCAAGGGCACTTGGTCTGGACCACGTGAGGCATCTGGTGATGCAGGCGATGAAACCGCCTAGTTGTGTGAGAGAGATCAGGAGTGTCAGTTGCGAGGCATGGGCAGACTATAGGGGAGGTTGGAGGTCTGTGATGGGGGTGAGCCCCCCGTGGTTGTGTTGTTGAAGGCAGCTCTCGCGGTCCCCCTAACGGAAGGGACAGGTGTAATACGTCCTAGATGCGTCTAGGTTTCCTGTCGTTACTGAGAATTTCTCGGCTTCCGTGCAGAGAGTAAAGCGGGCCGTATGACCCGCTCCATCGAGTATGGCTCTCAATACGTATAGATAAGACGATACTTCGTGAACAACCTATGTTACTCCTTAAAGTTATTAATCCGTTTTGTTCTTATGTCGTGTAACCTATTGTATGCATAACGCTTCATATAAACCGCCACGACATACTGCTAGCAACACAAAAGTATATAAGTTTTGTTTGCTTTAGCACAAAACATCTGCATCTATACTTGAGTTAAGCATACTGTTCACAGTTTTCCGTCTTTGATAATTAACATTATCTTCAGTAAAAGAGCATGACAATTTTGTATTAATCTAATTTTATGGATACCGTTTGTTGAATAGACTATTACAGGGTATTAATCAGAAATGAGGTCACATTTTGCAAATTTCAACCCAAATCTTCATCTTTCAACTTTTATCCACATTTCATTATACTCGTAGGTGTCTGCAAGATTTCCCACCAAAAATCTTCCCAACAAAAGAACCATCATGTGTTATGCACTGGCTGACTTTATAGCACATGGAAGCTGTTATTGTTTATAACGAAGCTCGAACTAAAGAGCACTTCTGTATTGATGATTCGTGGTTTAGTTTTCTATGCACTTTATTCTTTCTTCATTGAAGAGGTCTTATATTTTTTAAGAAATATGTCACAATCTGTGTCTGTGAATGTATATATATTTTTCCTCCCAGTAATTTTCTTCATGCTTGACAAATGAACAACTGCCAATCTTTCTCTTTTTATGTTCATTTACAAATTCTTGCAGTACTACACTGGTATTTGACACATGATCCTGATGTTTTCTTTTCAACATTTCTCTTGAAGTAAATATTTTTAGTGTTTATTTGACTTTTGAGAGATAGAATTCTATCCAATAGCATTCAACTGCTGTACAAAATAGCTCCTCACTGTGATGGTGCAACCACACCAAAAATGCATGTCTGCAACTCTCTTCTGCCGCGTGACAATCTTGACAAGTACACTTGTAACCGTTCTTCATTATAACAGTATTGAAACTGTACTTATATTGTTTAGAGCGATACACAAAGAATCTCCTGACCATCAATCTGTCTATTTTCGGAAGATTTGTACTATCTGCTCTCACAAATCCAACATCAATGGTTGATTTTGCTATTAATACAAATAATTTACGATATTTACAAATATAATAACGGAGACTTGGACGATTTTTTGCCAGTTTTAGGAAAGAATAGTGCAAATCGACGAGTTGTTGAATCAAATTTGACATTTCTTTGTTTACTATATGATTGACGTCACGGCCCTGACCACAGGATATCAAAGCGTTTACGGCGTGAGATAAAAAAAGATTATTTCTAGCATTTTCAAATTAAAATTTTACAGCAATCATTCATTGTTATTTATTAAAATCGGTATATTGTGGAACCTTATGCCAAATACTGTTAGAAATAAACAATATTTTAATAAATTTTGATATGAGTCAACTACCCTATTACCCCAAGCCAGCGCACAGTCGCCCGTAACAACGAGTACTTGTATTATTAGTTATTCTTATGCCATAACCTCTTCCGTTGGCTAGCAGAGTGCACTTCAAGCAAATGACGTTGACTTGCGTCCTGTAAAGATCCTAAGTTATATAATATATATATATCGTAGGGACCAATCTTGAAATCGCAAAAATCCATACAAATATTCAACATCCACTGAACCTATATGTGTGTAACAGCTGATTTTTTAATCGACTTCAAAAAAGGAGGAGGTTCTCAATTCAATGCGTGTTTTTTTTGTAGTATGTATGTTACGCGATTACTCCGCCAATTGTGGACCGATTTTCAAAATTCTTTTTGTATTCGATTGAGTATACTCCTGGGGTGGTCCCAATTTTACAAAAGTTAGGATTTGATGATGGAATCCCATGAAAATCGAGGGAAACGCTAATTTAATAACTAATTAAAATTAAATTAGGGTTTCTTTCACTAAAAAAGATTTCATTCACTAAAAAGTTAAAAATAAAAAATATTTTACATAAAATAAAAACCGACTTTAAAAACACTGAAAAGTTAAAAATAATATAAGAATAGGTACAGACAACATCACACTTCTATATTGAAGTCGGTGACAAATTTTAAGACTTTCTAGGAGATCATCGTTGGCACCGACTTTAATATAGAAGTGTGATGTTGTCTGTCAAAATCAAAATCAAAATCAAAAGTACTTTATTTCATAAGCCCTTGCGGGCACTTAAAATCGTCAATTTTACACATTTTACAAAATTATTAAAACATAAAAAATATTCGACTAAAATCAAGCTAACCCGTGCGCTAGTGGAAAGTACATCCGCGGAGTTGTTGCCGCGCATGTAATCGCCAAGAGCGACCCGATTCCGAATGTAGGGGCTAACATGAGAAGAATCGGGCAAGAAACTCATGTGCCAAAACTCTTTTAAAATCGCCAAATGTCTTACAAATTGTGAATATTACAAAACTATTCAGAGAACGAGCAATTCATTTCTTTTACCGCCACGCTGCCTTATCATTCAAAAAATCTTTAACACTGTAATAAGCCTTTTTGCTTAACTGAGCTTTAATTAAAATTTTAAATTTATTTACTGACAATATATAGACAATTATGACTGTACCGTTTCTTATATTATTTTTAACTTTTCAGTGTTTTTGAAGTCGGTTTTTATTTTCTGTATTTTTTTTAATGAACACTGACAGATGGGTGGACACTTTCAAGGTGGTTACAATGGTATGGAATCTAAGAAATGATTACAAGCTCATATCTAAATCCCCATTATATAGTGGGGGTTTAGATGCGGGCTTGTAGGTAATAGTAAAAATTGTTCAGATTGCTTGTCTGAACAGGCACTCGACATTTGGCTCCTGCTTCTAAAGTAACGTTATTGTATAAAGGAAAAATATTAGGGTATCCTGACGCCCTGTCAGCCGTACAAAGACACTGTATGCAAATTCGCTGAACACACAGATATATCAAAATGGCTTGATCTCCGTTTGTGAATACGAAACTAAATTCTCGATCTCGTGGTGGAGGTGTGAGGCCCATAAATAATGCAGGCCGCCTGGCGCGGCTCCAGCGGCAGCGCCCGGCCACGTCGGGATTGAGGACTTCCCAATTTAAAGATATCCGGCATCCTCGCCGCCATCGCCACTGGAAGGAAGGATGATCGGGAGTATTTTTGAGACATTCGAATAACTTTCAAATCTGCAATCATTTTTTTTTAAATCAATTACTTTCAAAAAAGTTTACAACAACTTAGATTTCGATAGTCCATAGAGTACTTCCCGTTGACCTGGAAGCTGTGTTTTACACGACACGTAAAGAATAAAAATTTGAAAATACTAAATACGAGTATGTTGCTAGCTACTTAGATAAATTAGTGCATTTGGACGGTTTTTTTAATTTATTTATTGCGCTCCATAAATTTTTAATAAGTATAAGATGCTTACATGTTGCCAATAAACCTTCATATGTTTGTCCTGACAACCAAGCTTACATTCGACACTCGGTTTTCAGTTGAGATAAAACACCATTAACGTAAAGTTTACGGAGCTATATCGCGTATACGTCAATATAAAACACTAATCAAATTACGATACAAGTGTGTTTTGGAAATTAAGTATAACTACAAGGCGGAATTTCAGCCAGAGTCGAAAGAGAGGATGTTATAGAACCGATTGTGTATAACCAATATACGCACACATATCGTACGACATTTTTCAACACACCTGTGAGGAAAATTACTTAATCAACTGAATTTATGAATTAAATCACAAATCATTGTTAATTTGTAGAAAAAACTAAATAATGGCATGATGGCATAAAGGCAATAATGACAAAAAATAGAACCGACTTCAAAAACACTGAAAACTTAAAAATAATCTTCTTCTATATTGAAGTCGACGCCAAACGATGATCTCCTAGAAAGTGTTAAAATTTGTCACCGACTTCAATATAGAAGAAGATTATTTTTAAGTTTTCAGTGTTTTTGAAGTCGGTTCTATTTTTTGTAAAAAAAAAATATTTTTAACTTTTTAGTGAATGAAATCTTTTCAGTTAAAGAAACCCTAATTTAGTGTGTATTAAATTAGTGTTTTCCTCGATTTTCTATGGGATCCCATCATCCGATCCTGACTTTGGTGACCATCCTTGCAGTATACTCTATCAAATACAAAAAGAATTTTGGAAATCGGTTTAAAAATGACGGAGTTATGAGATAACAAACATAAAAAAAAACAACCGAATTGATAACCTCCTCCTTTTTTGAAGTCGGGAAAAAAGTAAATCGTTTTAAAATCAATGCAGTTCGTTGCTGTCTTTTAAATTACCTCTAACTTTAAAAAAAATACACTATAACGCAAATAGTGCGGTTATAGAGCTATAGACGCACTATTTGCGTTATAACATACGCGTGTTTTATAAGCTGTCTTTTGTATTTAAGTAATTCTTTGTCGTATCATTACTTCGGCTTCCGCAATCAGAATGAGAGAGCGTCCCCACTAGCTCCTGTCAGTTGCTTCGATTATAAGCTAGCCACTTCTAACATTTTTTTCTATTACCTACCTCAATGCCTTAGCGTGTTCTGTGTTGCCATTTCAATTATTTCCTATTTATGTAACATGAATAGTTAATTTATTGGAATACCTCAGATTAAGTAGATTAAGTATTATGTAATCAAATTCGTGTATATTTAATTAAGCTGCAGTGATGAGCAGTCTAGTAGATTTAATATTATACAATTACTTTCAATTTTAGTAAATCATAACACTCATAAGCAGCCCACAACTTTAAAAACCAACTTACCACACTAGTATCTAACAAATTTAGATAACTAAGTATTTATGTAATAAGTAACAATATAACATAAAACTCCGATTTCAGAAGGTTTGAAATCCGATCGATTTTACACCTCCGATTCCGTTTTCGTCTGCACAATTTCGGTGCGGAGGCTTGTAATGAAGATTGAGGAGCTGATATCGAGTTACATCTACTTCGCTTCCTAATCCCATTCCGCTCCTTAACTGTGTAACTTGAAATCTATCATAATTGCTGTCGTTTTGTCAGTCGATATGCATCTATCGCTTTGACTGTCTTGACATTATTTCGAATTTAATAACTGTTTATAGAACACGATCGGATATAAGGGATCTCGCGCACTATGCGGCCACGTCCACAACCAGTGGCCGCATGCGACCGACGGGTTAACTCACAGACGTATAAAGAGAAGCAGACTAAACGTATCGTTCAAAAAGCGTGGCAACTTCACCACATGTAAACATTACTCACACACAAACAATATTAATTTAATTTTATTGTAATTTCTGAAGTTTCATTATATGATACGTTAGAACACTTCGCGGCACAGCACTTTACCATTGTTCTTAACCGATTATAATAATAATAATAATAATAATAAATCATTTTATTTGCAAAAATATGGTTACAGAGATGATATAAGAAGCTAATAATCCAACATATTTTGTCATTTTTCGACGTGCAAATACTTATTCTAATGTGAAACATTATGATTAGTCCCATTAAATGCAAAACTTTTATAATTTATCATTTGAGTACAATAATTAATCCAAGTCAAAATTGTGATTACATATTAACAAAAATGTCAAATAAACAAAGTTATAAATGTCAATTTTAAAAGTGTTCGCTATAAATGTCAACTCAGTTTAAATTTTCAATAAATGTCATTGCTTAATTTACTTTATTAATATGTCAATTAATTTACGTACAATTTACACAGTTATACACAGCTCAGAGTAGATAAAGAAAATAATAATTACAAAAATATTAAATTGATATAGGTAAGTAACATTTATATTTTTGAATCATTTAAGTATTCGTTAATTGAGTAATACATTTTGTTTAAAAGATGATTGAAGAATTTATTCTTAAATTTACTTAATGTCAATTGCTTAATATGTTCTGGTATTTTATTATAAATTCTTATTGCCATACAGTATACATTTTTTGAAAATAATTTTAATGGTTGTACCGGAACATATAATAAATTGTTATTTCTAGTCTTTTTACTGTTAAATATACTATTCTTTTGAAATAGAGCTCCATTCTTTTTTACGAATACTGCCATTTCAAATATATATAGGCAAGGAAGTGGAAGAATATTAAGTGCCTCAAATAGTGGTTTGCAGCTATCTAAATAATTAGCGCCACATATTGATCTTATACATTTTTTTGAATTCGAAATGCTCTTATTAGATCAACTGAGTTGCCCCACAAAATAACACCATACCTTAGAACAGACGAAACGTATCCATGATATGCCGTTAATGCTGCTTCTTTTGACGTGGTTAGTCTAATTCTATTTAGAGCGTACACAAATCTATCTAATTTTGTAACAATAGTATCTATATGATTTTTCCAGTTTAGGTATTCATCAACATTTACACCTAAAAATTTTGTCCTTTTTACCTCTTCAATCGTATCTTCCTTGTGACTTACAGTGATGTTTTCAATTCTACTATTATAGTTTTTAAATTGTATGTACTTCGTTTTATTTAAATTTATATTTAAGTTGTTTGTTTCTAACCATTTTATTATTTTATCAAGAGATTTATTTGCAATTGTTTCTATATTTGTGTAATTTTTACCATGTATCAATAGTGTAATGTCATCTGCAAACATAATGCATTTTTGATTAATAGAATTAGGCAAATCATTTATATATAATGAAAATAATAAAGGGGCCATTACACTCCCTTGCGGTACACCGACCTTGTTTGTCATATATTTGCTTCTGTATATGTTTTTATTATTACCATCACATTTTGTAATCTCTACACATTGTTCTCTATTTTTTAAATAACTTTCTAACCATTTTAGAGCATTTCCACGTATACCATACCTTTCTAATTTAGCGAGTAATAACGAATGCGAAACAAAGTCAAATGCTTTGCTCATATCTAAAAAAATAGCTAACGTATAATTCCTATCGTTTAAATATTGGGAAATATTTTTAATCAAGTGATAGACGGCAAGTGTAGTAGAACTATTTTTTCTAAAGCCAAATTGTTCGTCTTTAAGTAGGTTTTCAGAAGTTACAAAGTTATATATTTTATTGTTCATTATTTTCTCCAATATTTTTGAAAGAATTGGTAGTATTGCTAAAGGTCTGTAGTTTTCAATTGAGTCAGTTGAACCACTTTTGTGTAGTGGTTTTATAACAGATAATTTTAATTTTGATGGGAAATGCCCTTGAGTCATTGATAAGTTTACTATATGAGCTATCGGTGTTGTTATAAAGTTTTTAATTTTCTTAATGAGTTTCGTACTTAAGTTGTCGTATCCTGTTGTATTTGTATTTTTTAGACCCATTATTATTTTGTTGATGTCATTCTCGTCCACCGGTAGTAAAAAGATGCTCCTATCATGGAAAGGTATATCATTTAAAGCATTTTTATGGTCAATATTTTTGTCAGAACTGCATGTATTTGTCAAATTAATAAAATATTTATTGAATTCAGAGCAAATTTCATTAGGATTATTTATGTAAATGTCATCTAATTTTATTTTATTTATTTCAACTTTTTCAATATTAGTTTGTGTACATTCCTTAATTATTTCCCACGATGCCTTACAGGTATTTCTAGAGTTGGAAATATATCGTGTATTCATGTTTTTTTGTGCTTGTAATAAACATTTCTTAAGTATTCTTGCATACTTAATATAGTTTAGTTTATGCTTGTTTTTATTTGATGACGCAAGTCGCATTTTTAAATATAATTGTCTTTTACGAATACAACATCGTTTGATACCTTTTGATAACCATCTATTTTTAACTATTTTGTAACGCTTTTTTACTTTAATCAGTGGAAAGCATAAATTGAAAAAAAGTACAACACTATCATGGAATTTATTAAAGGCTGTTTCAGCGTCTGACTCTTCTAATACCTCTCGAAACGATAGTGATTTTATACAATTTATATTTTTTTTTACATTGTCTATGCAAAGGTCTCTCTTATATTCAAACCAGTATGTGTTATTCTGTATTTTTGAGTGCTGCGCTAGATTAAATGTGACTGTTTGCGCTGTTTCGTGATCTGACAAACACAAGTTATGCAGTATTGCCCGAGGTTCTTCCTGATTAGCAGTTATACTTATTTATAATCACAAAACAAAACGTTATGACACAATGTCACGACGCCATTGGTTTCTTATTTTGACATAGCTAAACATGGCGTCCACGTGGCGTCTGCCACGACTTCGGAAATGTTTATGTGTGCGTTAGTATCGCCATAGACGAAAAATAGAAATAGCGATATATCAAGTCACTTTGGTGTGAAAGTAATGACGATATACCTACATTTAACAAAGAAGTGAAGTGAAGTACTTATGACAAATGTGTGAGTAAAATTATGTTAAGTCTGCTTCCCTTTATACGTCTGCGGGTTAACTATAGCACCGTATGAACGGTCGCGCACGTGGTCGCAGTGACCAACAAGCGGCCATAAACAATGAGCCGTCACGACTGGTCGTGGTCGTGGCAGTCTAGTGCGCCAGGTCCCGAACGGTTCAGTCCTTTGCGATAGGTTTTATCTGATAGAATAGGGATATAATATACATAGTCCAGTAGTGGGACGGTGTTTTTAACGCAAAAGTTATGATAATTCTAAAGTTGTTTATTTTGACATATATCGTCAGGGACATGTTTATAGACACTTTTGCAACTTTTTAGAACTTTTCTACATCGGCGTTAGGTATTATTTAGGTATTTGCAACATCTCTTAATAAAATCAGCAATATAAAATTTAAGTGCAATATTTTGATTTCATCTGCCATTATACGTTAGCAGCTGTATATTTTAGAGTTTTTTAGAAATGTTAGATACTTGCTATACTGTTAGGTAAAAAATTGTTACTTATTTTAGCGATATTGAATTTAAGTTTCTAAAATTCATTGAATACGCTGTAAGACTATATAAAAATGTTGTAATAAAAATATTATAAAAATGAAGGTTCAGCTTTCTTTGTAAATTACATTTTATGTCGCAGTGAGCCTAATACTGTATTAAAGTTATTAAAGATGAGTTGACTATTCTATGCCAACGCGTAAAGCTTTAATCCAAAAAATTTGAAAATTTTGTTATAGGCTTTAGAAGAAAACAAAGAATTTATAAAAGCGCGCAATTTTCTAATAATTGCGGACAGGCGGCTAGGTTAACCCAGCGCGAGCCTCGCGCTCGTCGCGTACCTACTCGTGTGTCCGTTCTCGATTACTTCCAGGTTTGCAGAAAATCTACTCACGCCCGAGACGGTTACTTTATTGCAGGGTAGTACAGTTGATAATTGCATAGCTTCTAATGTCGCTTACGCGTTGTGATCGAAAGAAAACGTTACTTTTTAATACGTTTTATCAATTTTTGGAAAACTGGATTTCAAAATTATAAAATGTGTTTTTACATTTTCAGTCATATATTATTATGTATATACACATATTTTCTGATTCACAGCTGTTTTAAAATAATGGACAGAGTGATTTTTGTATCGAGTGAAATATTATTAATCATGTTTATGTCTTTAAAAATGTTTAGATAATACGTTCAAAAATATTCTATACTAATGTTTGTTTGCTTGAACGCGCTAATCTCAGGAACTACTGGTCTGATTTGAGAAATTCTTTCAGTGTTAGATAGCCCATTTATCGAGGAAGACTATAGGCTATATATCATCACGCTAAGACCAATAGGAGCGGAGCACCAATGAAGAATGTTTAAAAATCGGGGGGATTTTTTTCCTATTGAGAGCTTCCGCTGCGTGCGCTGCGTAAACAGTTAAGGCGCATAGTAAGGTCAAACATAAAAAATCACTGCAGAAAAAACCGGTTCTCTTCATAAATATTGAATAAAAAAATCTTTAAAAAAGATATGTTATTATTCAACGCATTCTTTAGAGGATGGTCTTTTTAATTTTTTGATAAATTAATTAAAACTTGTTTAAAATGTGACCCAAACATGCCTCGATTTTAAAACCTTAAACCTAATCGCGTCGTAAATATTAGGTTAAATCGTATACTTTCGATTTCAATAAATAAAGTGAACAATATTCTAGGGGATGGTCTTTTTAGATTTTTCTTATTCGCCTTAATTAATGTTTTATTGAAATAATTCATCTTACGCGTAAAGGTTTGCTTAAATATTCCCCTCACCCTCACTCACTCACTCCTATGTAATCAGTGCGGGACGATCGACGCAAGGTCATTGGGACCACTATGCGCCTTAAAGTTTCGCAAAAATCATGTATGACAGAATTGTTCCCCTTAAAAAGTTCTAAAAAAAGTCCGCGACAGCATATCTTTTAAGGTTAGCTCACTATAACCTTTTTTATGCTAAACAAATTTGTTCTAAAATAATGCATTATTTGCGAAGGTATTTTTATAAACGTGATATTAATCCTTATCCAAATAAATACGTTATTCATCACAAGTATTTAATTTAAAACAAAATTGCCCTTTACATCATTCGATTTAAATGAATATCTTAGGAGATATCGCAGTTTTAAAATAACATCACAGCAAAATAATGATCGAGTACTGCGCGCACAATGTGCAATGCAAAGCCGGCGGACAGTCATGAGGGGGAAGGGAGGCCCCAGTTAGCTATCTACTTCTGCCGGAAGAAAACAAAACTAAAAATATAGTGTACGCAGAAGTACTTTAAAATAACATGTTTGTTTTTTTTTGAGAATAACCTTTTTTTTCTCGGGGGGAAATGCGTAACCGCACCGTACCCGCCGTTGGCTAGACGGTATTTTTGAGAATAACCTACAATCTACATGATATAAGATTATAAGACCCAGTACTTACTCACTCACCTATACAGGATGTCCCAGAAGCCTACGTCAAGCCGAAAGCAGGCGGTAGACTAACTCATATATGTTATCAACTATTTAAAAAAAAATCTAACATTTAAAAAAATCGATATAATTTACACCCTGTGACGGTTTTTTCACTCTTGTTGCTACAAATCTTGACTTTTCTAAACATTTTCTTTTGTTTTGTAATCCTGAATAATGTTTCTGTATACTCTAATCTAAAATTTAAAGCCAGCTGCTCCAAATTAGAAGAATATGCCATTTTTATCTAAATTAAATATTCAAAATTAATTTTTCACATAGCTTTAACAAGCTGTACTGAAAAAAAAATGTACTATGCGAGTTTGGCAAGTAACTGCAAAAGTTGGCGCATTCAATAAGGATTCCAAAATGATATGATACTTGGTAGATAATTTCTACGATTGCAGACAATATTTTTTTTTCAAAAACAGGCAGTTTTGAACAAATTTTTCTTACGTACTTAAAATTTATTCTAATGTACCCATGGTTTGCTTTAAGGCCTTAACTTTAACATTCTAGTTTGAGTGAGACCGGGAGAGTCATTTTACGAAGTGTGAGAGAGACAGATAGTGAAATAAATTAAATACACAAAAAATGTTTAACATAATTTATTTAAATGTCAAGATTTACAACAGGTGTTCAAACTGTCTTCCTTCAGCTCTAATGCAGGCTCGACACCTTCTTAAAAAAGATCAGGCTATCAAGCGGGCGAATCTTCCATTATTAACAAAATCATTTGCTTCTATTATTCTTTGCCGTAGGTCAGTCACAGTTTCGATTGGCTTTGCGTAAACTTTTTCTTTCACCGCTCCCCAGTAAAAGAAATCTAATGGATTTAAATCTGTGGAACGGGCTGGCCACGAGATAGTACCAGATCGTCCTATCCATCTGCCTGGGTATTCCTCATCGAGATATTCTCTTCTTTCACTATGTACTTGGTTCGGCAGTCGGCCCTCTGAGAAGAGTAATCGGTGCACATTTGTAAAGACTCGATGATCCGGAAAACGAGCTGCATTTGGGTACCTCTCACGATAAAGTCTAGCTGCAGCGTTGGCATTGCATCTACATTCCCCATAAATTAATAGCATGTTGGCGTATTCTTGTGTCGTGTACGCAGATATGGTGGCACTACACAATTACACAATCAACAATATGTAATAGTCCGGAGCAAAGCAAAGGTCGTCGGTAGAGAAACTAAACAGTCCGAATCCAAATCACAAGCAATCAAGTCCAATAAACGAAGCAGAAAGTGGTAAGCACGAAATCAACACGAACGAATACAAAAAGATGCGCAGTAAGCGAAGGAGCGAAACGTACTGATGTGTATTGTTTGTGCGTTAGCGAATAATTGGCGTCACTATCTGTCTCACTTCCACTTCGTAAAATAGTCATTTTACGAAGTGGATGTGAGACTCGCCGTCTCTGTCACGTTAGCGTCACTATCTGTCTCGCTCATACTTCGAATCTCTCCGTCTCTGTCACGCTAGCGTCACTATCTGTCTCTCTCACACTTCGTAAAATGACTCTCCAGGTCTCACTCAAACTAGAATGTTAAAGTTACGGCCTTAAAGCAAACCATGGGTACATAAGAATAAATTTTAAGTACGTAAGAAAAACTTGTTCAAAACTGCCTGTTTTTGGAAAAAAAATATTGTCTGCAATCGTAGAAATTATCTACCAAGTATCATACCATTTTGGAATCCTTATTGAATGCGCCAACTTTTGCAGTTACTTGCCAAACTCGCATAGTACATTTTTTTTTCAGTACAGCTTGTTAAGGCTATGCGAAAAATTTATTTTGAATATTTAATTTAGATAAAAATGGCATATTCTTCTAATTTGGAGCAGCTGGCTTTAAATTTTAGATTAGAGTATACAGAAACATTATTCAGGATTACAAAACAAAAGAAAATGTTTAGAAAAGTCAAGAATTGTAGCAACAACAGTGAAAAAACCGTCACAGGGTGTAAATTTTATCCATTTTTTTTAATGCTACATTTTTTTTAAAATAGGTGACTTAGATTTTTTTTATATTTTTCTGATAACATATATGAGTTAGTCTATCACCTGCTTTCGGCTTGACGTCGGCTTCTGGGACACCCTGTATAAACGAAGTCGCGGGTTAAAGTTAGCGTTAGCCCAAAGTAACTATTCCACGCGGACGAAGTCGCGGGCGGAAGCTAGTCATATATATGAATTTCAGAACTCTATGTTTTATATTTGTGCCGGTAATCAAATCAAAAACGAAATTGTTCGAAAACGGGAAAGTAGCTACGCGCTGCAGTCGCTGCACTGATATTAGTCTTAATCAGTAATAAAGCATACGATTTTTATATGGGGTAAAAAAGAGATGTCTTATTTATGGACTTCATCTTGGAAAAGTAAGTAAAAAGGCGTGCAATTTCGAGCGCTTGGTATCCCCCAGTCAGTTAGGTGAGAGAAATGACAGGGCGAAGAATCTCTTGCATGAAAGACTAAAAATTTATTTGCACCAAAACTTGTAGACCGTAAAATTTAATCTGGAGCCATATTAGTAATATAAATTATTTCTTGACCCTGCCGAGATTAGCCGCCGTGATGAGAAGTCAGTTATCGAATCTTATAACTAACTTGTGCTTTTCGTGTAATGAAACAGCCAATGGAATATTCAAGAAGGAGCAAATTAAATTCTCTATTCTGTCTAGAGACAGAATGACAATATGCACAAAATACAATTATATGATGTAGTAAGTCATCATACAAGATTCAAAAACAAAACAAACTGTGAAGAAACTTCTTATAACAATAAAATATAAATGAAAATTCCACATTTGACGTCACGCAGCATGTCGGATCTCTCTGTCCTACCGGTAATTTAAAACCTTAATAACTTTCTTGCTTTTAATGTTATAAATCAACTGAACTAAGTTATTTTTAATAGAATTAAAAATTCAATATGCATCTTCCTATTGTGGTAGCATGGAGCCATCGCGGGCCAGCCGTATCGCTATACCCTTTGTACCTAAGAGGGGAAACGGTGGATACTTATTATGCCCTAACCACCCGGGCGGAAAGAGTCGTGCTCCAAAGTCAATTAGCTCAAGAGGGAGAGGCCAGTTCAATTCATCAATATTTATATCTCGAATAAGGCCCTATCTCTTTCTCCATTCTATGATGTAAAGGCCCACAGGTATTCACAAGCGAGCGCTTCTAACTCAAGTTCCAAAATCGTTTAGATTGCTTAGACTACTATAGCAGTTCGCCTTCAGGACCAAAACTGGAAACCAATACGACTTCAGCGAGTTTTGAGACATGGCGACGTAATATCGCCGAAACTGTTCACAGCTGCGTTAGAGGATGTATTTCAGCTTTTGTAGGTACTAGAGAGGGCTCGGCTTCTACATGACTCACCTTTGTTTCACTAATGGTATTGTAGTTATAACTGAGACCATGGAAGATCTAGGCACAATTCCTGAAGACCTCTGTAGAGTTACCGAAAAAGTCGATCTTAAAGTGAACTTGGACAAGACTAGAATCATGTCGAATTCCCACGTACTCGTAGTTCCCACTCCTGTAAATATTGGAGGTTCTACTGTGAAAGTTGTTGACGAATATGTTTACCTGGAGCAATAGTCTAGCTCGGTAAGTTAAACTTCCAGAAAGAGATTAATCGACGAATCCAATTTGGCTGGGCAGCGTTCGAAAAGCTACAGCTACGCAGCATATTTTCGAACAATCTACTTAGATTATTCCTCTCAATACTTGCGTGTTGCCATCTGCCAGTGATGATGTACGGACCTGAGACGTGGTCTCTTACAAAGGACCTCAAAAGAAGACTTATGGTCACTCAAAGAGGAATGGAGTGAGCTGTGCTCGGGTTTTCTTTACTTTGTCAAAACAGAATGATTGGAACCGCAGGAAAATGAAAGCCAAATGCCTTAAGTAGCAGTGGTCAGTGGCCGTTGGGGTGGAAAGGTCCTCTAGTGGCGGCCGCGTGCCAGGAGACAGCGTTGGTGGGCACTTCACAAGGTGGGACTGAACATCTGGTAAAGTTTGCGAGAAACCGCTGGATACGAGAAACGCAGTACCGATTCGATTTGGAGATCTTCGGGGAGGCAATCGTATGTCCAACAGAGAGCGTCTCTTATCTTAAATGATGATGATGAAGTATTCACAAGGTCCCTAACCACGCGTTTCTTCCCCATATTAGGTTTTAATTAAGCCAGATGAAACGTTCATTTATAACAAATGCAGTGCAAGTCTCCTAGGGGGTACTCTTCTAGACACTTGTTCAGCAATATACTGGTGAAATCTATCTCATTTTTTCCTTCCTTCCTTCTTCCTTAACCACTTCGATGGCCACTTCGTCTTCGCCAGAAGCTTTAACATTCTTCATTTACTAAGAGCTGTTCTGATTTCAGAGTTCTTTGGTATACTTTAGAACTTAAGTATACTTGAAGCTTTGGAGTTCAAGAAGAACTACAAAGTTTAGATTCCTAACAGAGATGAATTAGATAAGGAAATCCCTGATCCCTTTAGGAAAACTAACTAGGTATGGTACACTGACGGCTCCAGAAGAGAAGGCAGAATAGGTGCAGGTGTTTTCGGAGTTATTGCGAAATACAGGAGAACTATGAGCTTGGGCGCACATGTCACCATATTTCAAGTAGAAATTTATGCCATCATCGACTGTGTTCACGCCAACAGTTCGAGTGAGAGTAAAACATTCTCATTCTGTTGGAGAGCCAGGCTGCTTTAAAGGCACTTGCTGCTGTAGAATTCAAGTCCAAAATCAACTTGAAGTGCACAAAGGCCTAGAATGAATTCGGGACCTCTGTAACGATTGCGTTCCAGGTCACTCCAATATCCGAGGCAATGAAATTGTCGACGAACTAACGAGGGCTGGCTCTGAGAATGCTCTCATCCGACTAAAACCAGCTTGTGGCGTTTCGAGGGGGATCAAAAACAGGGTCTTCAGGAAGTGGGTACAAACACAGGCCTGTCTCCAGTGGGGTCAGTGCCTATATAGGATTGCAATGCAAAACCTCCAACTAAGCAGATGCCAACTAAGGGCACTCACTAAAACCTTAACTGGTCATTATAAACTCAACAAACATCTGCACAGAATGGGCTTGACTAATTGTAGATTCTGAGGCGAGGATGATGAGCCACCAATTCACATACTTTGTGAGTACCATGCTTTTTTTATTTATTTATATATATTTATATAAATAAGCGGATCGGCGGAGCGGCTTGAGGATCATCCTCCCGCTTCCTCTCCGCGGCCTCCTTCTGCGAGATGACGTCCTCACAGCCCCCCATTCCGCCTCGCTACCGAGCATGGTGGTGGCCATGCTCCGCGGCGAGGCGAAATGGGGGGCTGTCGCCTCCTTCTGCGAGGACGTCATCTTACAGAAGGAGAGGTCTCCGCCTCCCAGCGCAGCGTTGAGTTCGCTGCGCTGGCAGCTCTGGGTGGATTCAATACGAATGCTCTGTCTCCAAAGAGGGTTATTGATTACTTTACCGCTGTGAGCCTATTAAGAAACCATAGGCCTTAAAAAAGAGGATCTGTACAGATCGCTGTGGCTCGCTGGGGGACGCTCTTCGGCCGGCCAAGTCCTCCCTCGGAATGCAGATTATCTATCTACTGTATACTGTAACATTATTACTAATTCAGATGAAAACATTGCGATTCGCGACGAAATGATGAAAGTTCTTAAAAAAGAAATTCAGAAACTGTCAAATAGTACATCTAGGTTCAGTGGATGTCGAACATTTGTATGGAACAGCTGATATTTTTCACGATTTCAAGATTAGTCCCATAGTAAGGGCGCTTGCGCACTTATACGTATTCGGTTCGTGTTCGATACGTGAAAAAACCGAACAGGAAATTTACGTCCTAACGTTTGCGTACTTATTCGTATTCGATTCGTGTTTGAGACGGTTGTGCGATAAACGTCAAGAAGGCGGGATCACTTCCTGTAGTTCCTGTTTTTAAAAAACTCACTGCAATTTAGTACTCATTTGGTACTATTTGATACCAAACATTATAATTTTGGTAGGTACCTGCTTAGCTTAGAAAAAATCCGGCTTTCATTATCAAAATGGTGGAATCATGCTCTAACATTAAAGTTACTAAGAATTTAATGTAACAGATTAAACCATAATTTAATACCTACCTCCAAAATTAATAGTAGTTTCTTTTAAAATCTAATATTTAAATTCTAATGGCACAAAAAAATGAATGGAAAAGGAACAAAAACAGTATGGAATATTATACAAAAAAACAGACCAGTACAAATAGGTCTTATTGCTAAAAAGCAATTTCTTCCAGGCAACCTTGGGCCGATAGAATGAGACAGCATATTCAATAGGGGAAAGGGTACAGAACTAGGACTAAGGAAAGATTGTTATAATATGGGAATGGAATTACGAGCAAAAGTTCCAGCTTAATTAATTGATATTTGAATAAGCTGTAGGTGTTTTAACATTCCACTTCTAACATATGCTTTCCAGTATAAATTGCCATTTTATATTTAAAAAACCGGCCAAGCGCGAGTCGGACTCGCCCATGAAGGGTTCCGGGTTTTTGAATTTGGATTGAATTGAATCTTATTTTAGAAGTTACGGGGGGGGGGGCACACATTTTACCACATTGGACGTGTCTCTCGCGCAAACTATTCAGTTTAGAAAAAAAATAATATTAGAATCCTCAATATGATTTTTGAAGACCTCTCCATAGATACCCCACACGATTACTCGAAGTGAGAACTTACGGATCGAACACGAACCGAATACGTATGAGTGTTCAAGCGTCCATACAATCACTAGGACCGGCCAAACCGGATCAAAACCGAACACGAATCGAATACGAACCGAATACGTATGAGTGCGCAAGCGTCCTAAAAGTTGTGTTTGTGTTCCTTGTCGTAACATCTTATGCTTTCAATTTGTGTATGGTTGAAATTAATAGTACCTAATGAAAATAATAATTATATCTGCCAGTTCTGGGGTGTATTCTGTTTTCAAAAAACTGGAACCGGGACCGGTTTTGTATGCTCTAGATACAATGCAGATGTAAATTTTTATCTAAATGATATCAATATTATTGATTACATTAGCCGATGTTATTTGTTACAGTTACTATCAAGCTTCCAATTCTGGAGACGCATTTTTGAATAATAATTCAGAAGTGAACCTGGAATTCAAACACGAATATGCGAATTATTTTCTACTGTTGCCAATTTAAAATATTTTTAAATCACTCGCATTCAGTGTTGTCATTAAAAACAAATTCCCGCGAACCACGTTTCGCCATAATAAGGTTTAACGCAATAATAAAAATTGACGTCAATAATCAAGATAAAAATTAATCTTCTATAAGAGGTTGGACCAAATTACCTACATGCAGTCAGCTAAATTTCTTCAAAATCGGTTAAGTAGTTTCGAAGTTTCCCACATTCCGTGTATTCTGTGACGAGTGAGTAGTACCCACGCGATACAGAATGCACGTAATGAATATTCAAAAATAGTGAATTTGTATTCCAATATTACGATTTCGAATTTGAATTCTATTATTTCAAAAATGCGTCTCCGACAATGCAATGTGAGGCTAGCCTATGCATTTGTGCACGCTAAAACGTAGCTTACGCGGACATCCGATAGTTTTTTGTTGCGCGGAGCGGTGCGTGCGCTATTTGTGCCTGCGCGCGGTGCCGCGCTCGCTTGTAGGTCACTTTATTCGTATAACTTAATATCAGTTATAATTTATTTTGCAAAGATGCTACACTTCAAATTTTTTGCGTAGTTATAAATAGCATTATTGTGATGAAGTGGTATTATCTTTAAAAACTTAAATACAATATTAGACCAAATATGACAATAAAACTGAATTACTAAGAATGCATAAATTCTACATTTCTAATCTTTTATAAGGAAATTCGGTAGTAAGTTTTATTACTGTTTTCCCAATATCAGAAACTTAAATTTTATATTGACAAAGTTATAAGCATTTTTAAGTTTCGGTATGAAGCAGGTACATAAAATTTCTAAAAACTTAATACTATTATAATATCATTTTCATACTAGATCCTGTATATTTAAATTTTATAATCACAGATTTTTTTACGAATTATATAAATACATAAATTTTACCTAAAGCAGCCATTAAAATTTTCTAACTTTTTGCAAAATAACTCTTAAATATGTATTACATAAAATATCAAAAATTTGGAAACTAAGAATTTCATAACTGAAACTTCTTCCACTACTGGACTATACAAGGTAATTTTTAGTAAGTACAAAACTTTTTATAAGTCATTTTTAGTAAGTACAAACTTTCACTATGGGAACAACTTTCAAATCGCAAAAAAAATCATAATACATCTAGGTTCAGTGAATGTTGAACAATTGTACGGAATAGCTGATTTTTTCTTCGTACTTTCAAGGTTCATCCCATAGTAAAAGGTTCGGTTTGCTTGTCTAAACAAGCACACAAAATTTTTGTAATTACTAAAAAATGAGCTTGTATAATCCCTTAGGGATCTCGCGCACTAAACGGCCACAACCACGACCAGGGGGCTGTTTCTCGCGGATTCCAAAAATGACCGAATTCTTTTTTTTTCTCGAGCGGTAGTCATAGCTCAGCCAATCAGAACACTGGACGTCTCGAAAATAGCCGAAAAGTTTTCTGTTAAATGAAATTCGGTCAAAAAGTTTTCGATCTTATGATAGGTAACCATAAGCAATAAAGGTTTCATTCATTCATTAATTTGAACGCATTCAATACCGCGTAATAACAGTGATGCTAGGGCTCCACCTGCTTAATGTAAGTGTTGACGCCGACATCGCAAAACGCGTTATATTTGCGATGTTGGTTACAAAAATTATTAACGTTTAACGCCATTAACAACGACACACACCAATCAACACGTTTCGCCATAGAACAACAATAGCATAACAGCAACCCAGGTGTCGATCTAGCATTAGAGGTAACCCATAAAGGGTATGATTGTCCTTTTATTTAATTTTTTTTCGGGGGGAAATGCGTAACCGCACCGTACCCGCCGTTGGCTAGACGGCGAGCGTGTATGGGGCTTTCCCGGCAACTGCCAGGCCTACCCATTAAAACCCCCGGGTGTTCCCCCTCGCCCTTATGGTCGCGTATGGTAAGGTCCACACTGCGGCGCCACCAACTGGTCGGGCTATCGCCAAGGGAGGATTGAGGGTCTTTAGAAGGGCATCGCTTGTGCGAATGCCCGCCTTCGCCTGCCTATCCGTCTGCGATGGATGAGAGTGGCTTGAGGATCTTCCTCCCGCTCCCTTTTCACGACCTCCATCTGCGAGATGATGTCCTCGCAGAAGGAGGCGACAGCCCCTCATTCCGCCTCCTCGCGGAGCATGACCACGACATTGCTCCGCAGCGAGAGGTTTCCGTCTCCCAGCGCAGCGTTAAGCTCGCTACGTTGGCGTCGCCAGGCCGGGCACATCAATAGTGTGTGCTCGGCAGTGTCGTCGGAAGCATCGCAGTGATGATACCGAAGCGTTTTCTTTCGATGCGACGGAAGGGGATGATTGTCCTACCTAAAATTACCGGGAGCAAATTTAGTACTGTCCAGTGTTGTTGTTCGATTGTTGTTTAATTTGCTCTGAGGTGTTGAACGTATTGCAGCAATAATATCTTTGAACTACCTCTTTTCACGTTTTTAATTTCTCTCTCATTCTAACAGATGACATAATAGATAAAATATGGCTCCAAAATCATCCAGTCATCTAAGAGCTTGATAGTAATAAACGTCAGAGCATTTTTCAACAATCAAATTCGATGGTTGTTCGGTTGTAACTCGCTCTGACACTAAGGTCTTCAACGGGCCCGTTGTTTCACCAACGTCACACTCTAAGGTATTGAGGGATGAGAGCGCATATTTGTATCTAGCGCGACGGCTCTGAACGCGTCCCAGCGCATGCATGCTCAGGCCCCTTACCATGATATAAAAACAATCCACAGTATGAACGAGATGGCGCTATACGCGGAAAGAGCGGTGTCTTTTTTAAATATTATTGTAATCTTCTAAGCGATCGTGGTAAGGCCCCAGGGGGTCAGTTGTTCGCTAGCTCGTGAATAACGGATTGGTCAGTGGCCGACGGCGGCGGCGGCCAACAACGCGCTGCCGATCGCTAACATCGCCCGATAACTGATTAGCTAAAGCCACAAACACACCGGGAGCGATGCGGGGAGCTTATTGCGTGTTAATTTTCTAATTCCACTAATGAAACCTTTGTTATTTACTTATTTTTTATTATGTTTAAACCGCTTATCTGTGGTCTAGTGTTTGAGACCACCAGTTGACCGGGAGTTCCGCGCCTCGAATCCCCATGGGGGTAGAAACTTTTCTGCTCGGTTTGGTTAGTGGTAAGGCTTCTGAGCCCGCCTGGCTAGCTAGCACCGTCTTAAGTCTGTCGCTATAATAAAAAATTTTATAGCATTGTTAGGTTCGGACAATTAGAGGTAAGATAGCCAGCCCCTCAGTTGTTGAGGAGTCCAGGTGAAGCTCACTTCCACCTTCGGCCTTATCGTCACTTACCATCAGGTAAGATGAAGGCCAAGAGCTTATTTGTCGTATGTAAAAAAAATTATAAAATTGCCGTTAACCTTATTTCGCTCGTATCAGTCTCGATTTTCATAGCGCAAATGTAAAGCTTGAAGTGTTGATAAAGTTAACATTCGAAGGCACAGCACATGGATAAAGACGAAGTTTTACTAATGGCTGATCAACTGACAAACAATATTCATTTTAGGTGCGTTGTGTTGTAGTTTTAACTTTTAATTCGTTAATTCATGTCATTTATTGTTAATCTATGCAATATATAAATCTACCTGAGTGCCTAACATTATAGATTTCTCTTGTAAGACCTCAGTCTCTCTTATCTAACTAGATAACCCTTCATCTGAAGTACAGCGCGAATAAAAAATTTCCGAATTTCGTTTCGAAATGATGCATTAAATATTGGTTGCATTTCAGTGGTTCAGACACTTTTGGTTTAACTAGGAGTGGAAATAACTCTAAAAGGGACTCCTCGCACCAAGGGCAGAAATCCGCCATGGGAATCAAGGACATTGTGCTCCTGTTCCTGATTATCCTTTTCTAAGCAGGTGAAGTAAGAAACAATAGATAGGGAGAATTTTTTAGACGTGACAATTTGCTTTAGTTTCTCATTGCTTAATGGGAACCATGACTTACTTGATTTGTATGTAATGATATTATCATAAAAAGCGTAGTCACAGCAAACTAAGCCAATTGAGCCACCTTGACCACAATCTCGTGTTAATTCTGTTGTTGTTGTCTCTTTCTCGCTCCAACAGTATGCGTGTACCATTTTTTAATTTTTAATGCCATAGATATGACCTATCCTGTATGACCTTTACACATCTGGTTGATTTCGATGCCAAGAAAACGCAGGAGTGTGCAGTCTCGGCAAAAACGTCACCGTTCCTCCCTCTTTCCTCTCTTCAGGACACTAGACTGAACCTGCAGAGTAGTATTACCATGCTCGGTATGGACGTACGCTGCGACCTAAACCCAAAGGATTACATCGAAAGCCTTCTAAAAACAGCTTCACGAAAACTCGGTGTCTATACCACGGTACCACCTTCTCCTTTCCATTTAAGAACAACACGTGCTGGCCTGCGTTGTCACCGTCTAACTGTGACTACCATTCAAACGCGTACCAAGAAATTCGGTAACTCATTTCTATGTCGCACGATTAAGAAATGGAACTCTCTGCCAGCGCATGTGTTTCCTCCTTCCTATAATCCCGGGTCCTTTAAAAGAGGCGTGAAGAAGCACCTTGCAGGTCGGCAAGGTGAGGGTGGCTAGTGCGGCGTTTAACCTCTCTCCCGCACTAACTACCTTCGCATTTGGACTCTACTTCCACTTAGCACCAGGTGGAATGGGGTCACTTGCTTGGCCTTCTATATAAAAAAAATCTGTTGGAAGCGCTTTTAGTAAAACTTTATGGTAAGCGACGCAGACGCATCACAGACGCTTGCAACACCAGAGGCATCACTCACACGTTGCTGATTGACTTATTACACAAATACCCCATAAGACTTGACAGACATTTGAGAACATTATAAACACAAGTGCAGTGATATACACCCATCAGCTCCTAGAGCTGCTAGTGTATCAAATAATAATAATAATAATGTAATTCTTATGAAGTCCTGAAAACCGACCGTAGGTACGTGATTATTTTGGTTCTTAGGTAAGTGTATGAGCTCCTTTCCGTTTGCTCCCGCGCTGCCCCGGCCCTAACCCCGGCCGTGTGTGCCCACGTCTGTTTGCGAGATGATTGTTTACGATGCAGATGCAGTGTGCGCACGCCTTTATCTCGTAATTAGACACGCCATCGGACCACCGGATCACGCTCACCATCTATCTATAAGTATATACAAAAGGAGAAGTTCCCATCTACATATAGACGCACGCACAGCCGTAACCGCTAATGGTGGACGCACACTAAGGGATTTTAAAAAATTTTACCCCTGAAGGGATGAAATAGCGGTTGCAAGTTTGTATGGATTTTTTTAAAATTAGCAACGATTTTGATAAAACTTGAGATTCATGCTCTTTAGAACATTTTATTGAACACGTGTTTCATGGTATATTGGAATTCACCCCCTTAGGGTGCAAAATAAGGGTTGAAAGTTTCTATGGAAAATATTTAAAATCTGCTCCAATTTCTATGAAATTTATTATTCCCTAAATATAAAAAAAACAGTCTTCTATACATATAATAGGCTACAAAATGATTTTACGGGAAAATATAAGAATCCCACGGGAAAACAATAATAGCGCGGGCGAAGCCGCGAGCGGAAAACATATATGCATGTAATCAGGGACCTAATACTGCTAGTGTTAATGCATTTGTAGCGTGTCAATAACGCTTCAATAGCATTGCTTTTTGAGACAGTTATCGTTGGTAAACCGATAACAAACTTTCGGCCTTATTCAAAGTAGACCCCACCAGAGGGTTTGGGCAATCCAGTTCAGTCTAGTCCAGTACAAGGTACCAAATTCACAAATAAGATAAGGCATACGTGTTTACAACATGTCTTGCGTACGGGAAACCTATTTTGAAGTGTACAAATAAATTATGTCTTTTGAACTAGATTCGCCGACGCGTTCTACCTTAATTTGGATTCTTTTCATTAGATTTGTACAAATAAGTGTAATAGGTAAACAGAGAGTCCCTTTGAAATCGTCAGTAGACGCGATAAATTAACTCTTTGATGGCGGCTAACAAGGGCGGTAATGAGAGCGAACGCCGTAATTGAGGACTTGACGGCGTCGCTCCAGATAATATAACATTGGAAGTACAGTTTTTAACAGCTGAATTCGACACACGACACGTTATAATCTCAATTTATTATTCGGACAAATAAAATTACACTTATTATTTAGGATTACCGCTTCTTTGACAAAGTCAAACTCAAAAATCTTTATTCAATATGGAACTTTACAGGCATTTATTGACGTCAAACAAAATTCAAAAATCTAATTAACCAAGAAACTTATTAACTAAGATATACAATGTATTATTTTAACCTTGTACATGCAACCCAACCATAAATAAGTTGTATGCAAATACATGTAAAATCTATAATTGACCCAGAAGTATATTATGCTGAGGCACGGCCCTTTAAACACACACACTAAAATAATTATATTTCTATGTTCTGTTACTGTTTTGTCTATTTCCGTTATTGTTTTATTTTTTTTTTCAAATTATTGTTTTTATTTGTATGAGTTTCTACTGTGTTCTTCTTTCAAAATGAAAATAAACGACACGCGATCTCCTTGGAGTACATCTCCCAGCCTAACTTAGAAGAGGTCCGGGTTCAATTTACTGAAAATGCGGCCGTTACCAGATCGAATCCTTGGAGTTATAGTGTTAGCGTGGTCACAAATAATAAAATTATAATTCTCTACAAAAATACACTAGCTTATATTCGCGGCTTCGTCTACGTAGCGTTCAGCTATATCGCGGGTCGACTACATCAAGCGTTCCCTAGGAAATTCATTAAAATTCAGAATTAAATGTAGCCTAGATGTCCTTTTTTAGGCCTTAACTATGTCTAGGTATATTTTTTTATAAAAATTGGTTCAACCGTGAAAGTGTAATAGACAGACTCGAGGTAGCAAATTTTTATGCGGTTCTGAGGAATGGGTGAGGCTCGTCATCATTATCGTTCACCAGCGCTGCTGCACACTGAGCCACTAGTGCGGCCACTAGACGCAACCACTAGACACTCAGTCGAGCCACTGATGCTGCTCTAAATCAGAGCCAATAGTGGCTAGTTGGCTGCCACCAGTCACCGCCACTGTGGTGAGAAGCTGACGACTGTGGCCGAGTGTACGAAGCAGGCGAGTGACTAAACGCTATCACTAATAGAAAACGCAGGTGAATCACACAGCTTGTGACTCGAAGGCGGCCGCTAGTAACGAGCACAGGCAACTCCCACAGCTTGTAACTCGAACGCAGCCGCTAGTAGCAAGCGCAGGCGACTCCCACAGGCGTTTGTCTCGAACGCGCGACTCTCACAGGCGTGTGGCTCGAACGCAGCCACTAGGTAGCGAGTGCAGGCGACTCCCACAGCTTTTGGCTCGAACGCGGCTACTAGTAGCGAGCACGAGCGACTCCCACTGGCGGGCGTGTCGCTCGAACGCAGCCACTAGTAGCGAGCGCAGGCGACTCCCACAGCTTGTGGCTCGAACGCTCGGTTTGTGCCGATGCTATACAAAATGTATGAAAAATGTCGTTCTCAATTTGTGGTGGCTTTTATTAGTGGCATGTAGATGCTACTACTAGTGGTCCTGTGTGCGACAGCGCTAAGGTTACGGAGAAGCTGCTGGGGGGTTTTTAGTGGGTAGGTCCGGGCCGTGTAAGGTCTGGGGAGTCCCACATATCCTCGTGGTTTGGCTCGACCACGAGGAATGCGTCAATGCATTTCCCCCTCCCAAAAAAAAAGGGCTCAAAGCTTACCAGTGTATCAAAAACATTATATTTGCAGCGTTCACAATATAATCAACAATGGAGCCAATCTCTGGACAGGTTGTCTCTATTATCTGAAGTGTAGGCAGCGAACAATTCCCAAATAAAACAAATGTTTGCTGAGTGAAGGCCATTGAGGCAGGCAACAGTCACCCTTTGAGCGCGACCTTGATCGAGGCGCTCGATTATGTATGCGCATTATGTAACACATCATACGACGGGCCTATTGTCAGAAATACTCTGTTATCTGGAAATTTTCCGCTGCCTTAAACATTCCTCTTACATCGTCATGAAAATTTCACTATACAGTTTGGACGGTGTCTTGTGTATTCAAAAAATTACTTAAAATCTTTACAGTTTTTATCCTGATACGTGCTGATATCATTTGAGATTGACGCACATTTCAAAGATCAAGTTTCCTTTTCCCATAGGTTGACCTGATACAGGATGGCGCTTGGCAATAAGGCCGCCTTTTGTTAACTTTTTTCATGTTTTTTTTATACAACAAAGTTGTCGAACAAGCAGGCTGCCTACCTGACGGTAAGTTGCTACAGTCCCCTATAGTTCCTGTAAGATTTGCAAATATACAACCTCTACAAGGACACATTGCCAGCAAGTGGCATGAGATGTCAAGTCGTAGTTCACAATCATTTATAGGGTCCCGTACCCAAAGGGTAAAAACGGGACCCTGTTATTAAGACTCCGCTCTCCGTCCGTTTGTCTGTCACCAGCATGTATCTCATGAGCCGTGATAGCTAGACAGTTGAAATATTCACAGATGATGTATTTCTGTTGCCACAATAACAACAAATACTAAAACAGAATGAAATAAATATTAAGGGCGGCTCCCATACAACAAACGTGATTTTTTTGCCGGTTTTTGCTCGATATTAATAACGGCAACATGTAAGCGTTTGAAATATTTACAGAATATTTAGATTTATATTCTATTTAAAAATAAATAGGTAGTGTCTAATGTTGTATAGATAATGGTACGGAACCCTTCCTGCGCGAGTCCGACTCGCACTTGGCCGGTTTTTATTAGAATACAACGCATATTTGTTTCTGGTCAAAATATGTCACTAAAAAATAAATCGATAGCAAAATTAATGGATGAATGTGTTTAATTTCAAATCGATTTTAACAATTTTAATATTTAATTGTAAGTCTCATTGTGTTGAATTAAGCATTCGTTCATTGATAGATCCAAACCCGGCCCAACCCCATTTAAGTAATCTGGTGTCTTGGTAACCTATTTAGGGCCCCTGTGTATGTGTAGTTGTTTATCACGTCCACTGTGTTGTGAGCAAGTGTTCCTAGAAGATATTCAAGGTCCATGGCTGGGCTTTGACCACAGAGGAGCGCTCCTCTCTCCGCTGCTGTATGAGACGCTTGTTATAGTGAGTTTATTTGTTTAGGTTAAGGTTTTTCTAACGTGCGATTCTGGCTCCGTGTATCACGGCCGTAAGTACAACCCGGAGTTTGGTTATAGTTAAGCGCGAAGGGTTTTCGGCCCCCCAAACGAACCGGCCATGTACAAAACACATGAAGCTACGAGGAAGACCAGCCACGCTGGTAAATATCGACAAATTGAAGGTGATGGTGTAAGCCGATCCTTGTCAAACTACCAAAGATTTGCGGCATGGCATGTTATGTTTGTTACCATATTCACGAAATTGGCCCATTTGCATCAAATCAGTAAAATAAAAAAGCTTAAACAATGGGTGCCCCATGGTTTGACCGATCTACAGAGAGAACCGCGTACACTACCACGATAATTATTGAAGGAAATGAAAGGGTTTTAGGTTGAATTTTGATATGTGATGAAAAGTGGATTCTTTGAAAATTGGAATTCAGGTCAAGCACCGCAACAATGCCTTAAGTCATAACATATCAATAGAGAAGTGATAGTAACTATTTAGTTGTAACTTCATGGTGTTATTCTCTACCGCTTCCTCGGATGCAGTCAAGCAATAACAGCAGATGTCTGCTGTACAGAAACGAAAAACACATTGGTACATAGCGGTCTCGAACCCCGGATCTCACGATGGGAAGGCAAGTGCCTTTAGTGGTTCCATCATTATCACAACTCATATACGTCCCCACCGAGGGGCATGAGCCTATCCTAACTAGTTTGGGCGATTAAGGCCTTAGTCAAACCACGCTGGCCCAGTGCGGATTAGTTGACTTCACATACACCTTTGAATTACTTCGCAGATGTATGCAGGTTTCCTCACGATGTTTTCCTTCACCGTAGGAGCGTCAGATAAATGCACATATGAAATTCTTGAAAGGGAAAAAAAACATTGGTACATGGCAGGATCGATCGCGGGCCTCCCGATTCTACTCGGGGCACAGTCCAGTGCCGAGGCCACAGCGCCACCGACGCTGTGAGCGAGTGGCTCTAACCGACCATTTTTTGCGATTTGGTGAATTTTTATGTGGTTAAAAATTGTCTTCCCAGAAAGTAATACAAAATACCTTCACAGTTTGTTGAGTTCAAGCCAAGGCATAAATAAATGATCTTAAGTAGATGGCAGAAATATAGAGACAATTAGGTTAAATTTGGCTTAGAAAAAAATCGTTTCAATTTTTCAGTACAAAAGAACAATTTCATACTTCAACTGCTCATATAAGGTATATGGAATTATGTGTTATAACATAAATTGTTATCTTGTTACGGAGTATGATCGCCGCGCCGCCGCCGTCGCGAACACAGGAGAGCATTTAAACTTGCACAGCTCGTGATGTTCCGCGAACTTCGCTGCAACTTGGAACGCCGAGTTAGCCCGCTACGTGTTTACACAAGAAATTATTTTTCTTGCAAAAAGATTCATTTGCCGGGTCCATTCACTTTAATTTATTCTGCTACGTCGAATAACTTCGTCGAGATGTTTGAATTCCTAAATGTGTCTGTTACAAGGGATTTGACAGAGCGGCTCTCGCCCGCATGACGGAGATACTGCTGGCTCCAGTGTTTTACATAATTAAAGTTCGCCCGAGCCAAATAAGTTACGATCAGCGGCAAAAGGAAAATGTCCGTGGAATATTAAAAAGGAAAGTTTGGATGGAAAAAATTGTCGGTGACAAGTGCGCGGCAGCTCGGCTGCCCTGGGCAGCGCGCGGCAGATTGAACTCGCACTTCGGCTGAAGTTACAACGCCAGCTATAAATAAATTCTAACTTCCGAACTTCCAAAACGTCTAGTTATTGTTATGTTTGTGACTTTGAATTTTCTTTAAGATTGCTAAGTAAATGGAAAAATTATTAAATCAACGCAGGAAAAAATTTCGCCTCGGACGGGAATCGAACCCGCGTCTCCAACATACCGTGTCGACACTGGGCTACTGACTTCTTTTAACAGTTCATATCGATATGTCGTTTTACCATATCGTGTTTCGGTGGTCATGGTAGGGGGGCTGGGAAACCCCGCCTTAATGATCAACGATATAGTCCATTTGGATTACAATTACATTGGCTGGAGTACGATGTCTGTAAGTCCGCGGACTGCGGACGTCTTCAAAGTTCAGCGCGTCGCGACACCTAGCGTTCAGGAGTTTATGAGCTCAGCCGACTAGTAAGTTTTAATCAAGAACATTAATTTCGCGGGCGGACAACTTCGCGCCTTAATTGAAACCGGGATCAGCCGCGGCCTGACCCTCCCCCGAGGGTTATGAGCAATCAGTTTCCGAACTATTCTGCTAATAAACAAACCCCGTGATCCCTTACCGGGGCCGAATTCCTAGTGATATTTTGTCCAAGTGCCAGAAGGCATCTTATTCGTGACGAAAACATGGATAGATTCGATCAGTCTTTAAATGTATTTAATATACTGATAAAATGTGGAAAAATAGTTAAAATACTAGATCTTAGGATAGAATAGCCAACACATTCCCACTTTCTGAGTACAATTTTTTTATGGACTTACGCCGTGGCCCGCAGATGGCCTCAACAGACAAATATAAACATTCTAAATTGCAGCCAGGTAAGCGGGAATGCAGCGAGTTGCTATATCATTAAGGGTGATATAGCACCTCGTTCCAGTATCCGGCCTCCCCTGGAAACCTCGTTACAAAATCATCCTCAAAAATGAAACCTGCCAGTTCCTATTGGAGCCGCCGATAGACTGGGGATTACCATTATGATCGTAATGATCTGCGCCTGACGATGCGTAACACGCACCTTTGCGACGCTCTGATAACCGCTTAACTGACAGATTTAGTTGCGAATAAAATATCCTAATGCCTGAGTATAAGCCTTGCGGCGCTGTTCGCGTGATTTTTTAATAAGCAGTATTTCAGTTCCTGAACGTGCAGCGTCAGGGCGCATGTCAGTACCTTCTATAAAAGTCGTATCTACTCGAATTGGTTAAGTAGTGATGCCATTTTCAACCGATTTGACTCGCTGCTTTCGGCTTGCCTATCAACTAACTACATCAGTTAGTTCTTGCATTGTTAAAGACTTTCTAGGAGATCACCGCTCAATTATTCCTATATTATTTTCACTTTTAGTGTATTTCCTGAACTTCCTCTTTTTGTGAACTTGGTTAAAAAAGTTTATATGTTCGACTATTATTGATCTTTTTAGTAGGTCATCATGCTTAAGTATAACAGTTAAAAAATCCTATATTACATGCTACTCCTGAGAATATTCCAAAAAAATCATTCGTGTTTAAAAATTCTTCGGCATAACACTTCGCTTAGAAATCATGGCAGATACTTAAGATTACCAGATAGGCTTACCTAAATATCTGAACTGTCAAAACAAAATAACAAAAAGACCAAATGAAAGAAAATTTGTTTTTTTTAAATAATTAATATAATAAAGAGGATGATTGATTGTCACATAGACACATAAGATTCGTTGAATCAACAAAATTATTATAATTTTGCTATACCTAAAGTTATTTTATAGTGAAACTTTTTACATGCATCGCCTCAAAATTTTTCGTCCATCTATCGCATGTCGCATTATACAGTAACATGAGATCTTTAATTTCACTACTCCATGTAGGGCAGGTTTTTTCTATGCGTCAGATTTTCGACTCCAAATCTGAGTGGCAGTGGTTCGATCCTGGTGCAGAGCGTTATTTTTTTCATAAATTAGTTTTTTTTTCATTAGGTAGGTACTTTATTTTGTTTATTTTATTAACTTGTTTTTTGATAACTTTTTGTTTTTCAATAATTAGTTGTTTTATTTATAATTTCATTTCAGAAGAAAAAGATTTAAGTTTAGATTAAAAACGCGATTTTAATACCCTAAATTTTCAATTAAATGGAATCCGAAAAAAGTTTCACTTGCATCGTGGTTTCATAACACCACACAATGAGGTTTTTTTACACTAATTCTCTCACTTTTTGTGCGCCTACAAACAATTTAATGCCATTATTAAAACTTGAGGAAAAGTTGTTAGACGGGATTAAGTATTTTATCGGGATAATCCACGCGAATTCGGACCACCTGGTATCACCATGGGTACTTAAAAATGACCAATCGGTTAGTTATCGTCTGACAACATGTTGTTAGAGGGTTCGTGCAAAAGCGACTACGGCCCCAAGAGAATGTGTCAGCGAAGCACCCTAATGATCGCAAGTAGTTATCGCCATTACCCTGATTACGCCCGCTTGATTCGATTACTTTGCCCCAACAGCGCGAGCTAAGCAGCTGCGGGCAGATTTTACACCGAAAACGTTTCATTCATTCAAGGACTCGCGGATTTCTAGGTATTGTGTATATGGACGCTTTCAAATCTTTAGCTTTTTTACAATTTACTTTCACCTGTCCCGGCGTCTGTAAAGAAATCTCGCAAGTTAAATTTGACACACTTCTCGGTTTCCGATTGAGCTGAAATTTTGCATGCATATGTGTATCGCGTGACAATGCAATATTATGATGACATGGAGCTGATCTAATGCTGGAGCTGGAAGGTGGCCATAGGAACTCCGCAATAAAACGACGCAACCACATCGAGTTTGAGCTCGTTTGGTTCGTATTGACAAGTACTTAAAGCTTGTATTTAAAAAAGGTTTTTATTTATTTATTTATCTATTTAGGTACATACACAGCTTACATCCGAAATAAAACTAAATATTATTGAAAGGGTGCTGGTCTAGGATGCAACCCGAACAATGTACACATAATGTTCCTTAAAAACGACTTAAATTACACACAAAAAAAAAGATTTTGCAATGGAAATAAAACTAAACAATTAAATGACATACCCGGTTGAAACATACACAATAAAAAAAACTATTAAAAAAAGAAACTATTAAGCCAACAAATAAAAAAAAATGTATTCACAAATGGAGACTTTAAAAAAATAATAATATAATAATAGCAATATTAGACACAACATATAATTCTAATAATAATAATTGCGAGGTTTAATTGATATGCTTTTTGACAAAATGCTTGAATGATATGTACCCACGCCCAAAAATATCGAGATCAGGGTGCCTAGCCACCATTTCATTAAAAACTCTTTTAAATTTTTATAGGGTTCCGTACCTCAAAAGTAAACGCGGTACCCTTGTAGGATCACTCCACACGGAAAAAAAAGAGTCCCGGGATTTCTTTCATTCAAAACATTATATTGTCTTGAACATATTTTGTTGAGACAAAATAATTTACTTTGAAACAGTATGCCACGGAATTGACTTAAGAATGTTCATTTTCTTAATTCAATTCGAACATATTATTTTAACCTGAAGTTAATTTCGTTGCTTCAATAACATGAAACTTACTTGACCGAAGATATCTCAAATAATTGTTTCAATACCTTCATGTTCTTGTTTTACAAAATATGCCTTTAGATCAAGTATTTATAAATATGCAACGAAACTCAGTTATAATATTAAACGAAACCAATAGAATATTAATATAATTTAATATTTCTTTAACACAAGAAAACCGATGTCTTGGTTCTAAGAGTGATGTTTTTCATCAGAATTCTCTCTGTTTTCGTTGAAGGGTGTGTGTGCTTCATTTCAATACAAAATCTTCTTGGACTGAAATACTTATTCCAAAATTTTGTTTTAATATCACAGCCAATTGATCAAAGTAAATTTTGTTTCCCGATGAAACTTTTATTTTTTTGATGAAATTTAAAGACATTATTGAATGGAGTCAACAGATTGTTAATAGAATGCAACATTACTTTAACACAAGAAAATCATTGTCTTGGTTCGAATACACTGAGGTTTTTTATCACAACTCTCTTTGTTTTCGTTCAAGAGTGTGTATTATTTTAATGTAAAAAGTTCTTCAATTAAAATATTTGAAAATTTTGCTTTAATACCGTAATTTTCTTTGTTTCAAGTACATCTTTTGTCCGTCCAACCTTTTATTTTTCTTGGACGAAAATTTATGACTGTTTTAATGTAAATAAATTGTGAATTTTGAATAGAGTCAATAGAATTTTAATCTAATGCGATATTGCTTTAGCACAAGAATTCTGTTATCTTACTTTGAAAACAAATGTTCTTTTCAACTAAGGCAATATTACTTTCGGTTTACAACTTTTACTTTCAAACAAGATGTCAGATTTTCATATGTAATACATAATGCTTGGATGAAAAACACAATTTCCACAGAGAACTTGTACAAGTATTCTTCCACAATGCGTCAACCATACCACACTACGCGTTCCTGATTGACTGATTCAGTGAAGAAGCCTTCGTCTGATGAATTCTTTCTCTGTTTGCGACTGGTTTGGAGTATGAAAACCAACGAATACTGTGCCAACGAATAATGTAAATGTATAAGTTTAGTGATAATTTTAATAGTTCTCAGATCAAATTTAGTGAAACATGCAAGCAGCGCGCTATTACAATGACCGTACCAAAAAATATTATTGCTGTTCTTTTGGAGTCCTGGAAAATTCCGAAAGATTTAATTCAACGTTTTGCAGTGAGTATACCAATATACCTAATCTAAATTTGTTTTGTACTCAAAATTTTTCATATTTCGATAGATGTTACTTTGGAAATTTTTAACATTCATTCACTTCCTTGAGTGTTAGTGTAAGGTACTTTGTTACACCTCGTATATGACGTTTCCAAATAACATTGAAAATATAAATTTTCAGATACAAAATTACCAACGGAGTTGACATGGGTTCGACGCAAGCCTACATTATCCCACCCGTCCCAGGATCCATGGAAAGACATCCTGGGAGTCATCCAAGACTGGGAAGCTTTCACTCAAGTATGTCAGAGAGTATCATGACATTAGTTGAGGTGAGTCAACACTTATGCCACGTAGAATACAACTTCTTTGAATTCTTTTACTTTGCTTTTGGAAATCATAAAAAATCCTTCAAAACTTTTTAAAAACCTCTAAGCTTACAATAATATGCGGTTGCATCTCTATAATGTTACTGGAACCCTCGGTGGGCGAGTCCGATGGCTCATGGTCGTTTATACACTCCGGAACACCTAAATCGAGTCACCTTGCACCTTTGGATTATATTGTCCATAACATAACTTTAAAAAAATGTTTGGTCGACCAAAAAGTGTTATACAATTTTATAGCTGGCACATACATAATCAGCAGATCGGACTGAACATGAATATGTCAGCTACAAAATTGCATAAAAACTTAGTAATTTGGACAAAAATAACTTCGCTGTGGACTCGGCACTTGCCTTCCAATCGGGAGGTTCAAGGTTCGAGACCGCTATGTACCCATGTGTTTTTTTTTTCGAATTTCATATGTACATTTGTCTGGCGCTCCTACGGTAAAGGAAAACATTGCATACATCCGTGAAGAAATTCAAAGGTGTATGTGAAGTCGACCAATCCGCACTGGGCCAGCGTGGTTGACTAAGGCCTAACCACCGTAACTTAAGGAAGGCTCGAGTCCTTCGATGGGGACATAATGACGTAATGTAGATGAGCTGTTATGATGATGGCAAAAATATTGTATTTTACTTTCATTTTTCTTTCAGAATCCTGGTGATAATAACGCCTCTATATAAAAGCAGATGATGAAAAAGGCGAGAAACGAAAAAAATATGTTATTGTGTATATTGTGTTAGTTAAGGGAAACTTGAGTCTAGATTTAAAGTTTAGTCTGCCAATATAGGCTTATTCTGTCAAATGTAAGGTTTGTAGATTAAGACCACAAAAAAATGCAAAAATGTAGATAAGTGATCTACCGCATAGGGTATTGCACGTAGGGATCATCGAGATGGCTGAGGTCATTAGATCTTTTGATGTATGTGGCACAGTAATACTTTATTGCATCTGTAAAAAAAATATAAAGTATATTGACTATATAGTTAAGCAATAAAATTGTATAAAAATGGGAATTAATTTATTGTGTATCTTAAGGAAATTGCTTACTGTAAAGTTAATTTTTAATAAATAAATAATATTTTATACTTTATTAAGAATGTTTTCATTTTTAAAACTCTTTCTCAGAATGAATTAAATAAGAAACTGACGATACTAAAGTAAAAGAATGTGTTTTTGATGATCGAAGTACTTTGTAGTGATAATTATTTTTGTTGTTTCAGATCCAGTTGTACCTCTACTTGGCTCTATGGAATGAATTTATCAGAGCAAAACCCCACTAAGCATTACCGTTTAACATTCTTCTCCTCATACTTATTATTTTTTGTGGCATATTGTTGCTATCCACACATCAGTTACACGACGTAACCAGAAATAATGCAGGAGCTCCGAAGATGTTATAGTACTGCTCAGATGCAACAACTTTATTTATCGCATCTCCGAATCGTCGTGTAGAAATCTAAGCAGTGGTGTAGCACCCTTGGAGTTCTTGCATTATTTATAAATACGCCGTGTAACTAAAGTGTACGTAACAATAGCAATAATGCCACAAAAACATTTAATATACCTATGAGGAGAAGGAATCTAAACGGTGCTGTTTAGTGGGGTTTTGCCCTGATAAATGTATTCCATTAAGTCAAGCGTTTGTCAGTTTCTTTGAAGATCATTTATACTTTAAACCGAGAGAATATTTTCTTCTAAATAGAAATTATTCTTTTAAGACAATAAAAAATTATATTGACTCGAATACCTAGATTCAGATAAGTCGATATGCTTGGTTCAAAATGTTAAATCTTACGAAAACAAAATATTGTATTGAGCTAATATGCTGATGTTATAATGCAAAATAAATAATTGTTCAGAACAATAATATATCTACTTAGTTTAAAGTAGATGGTATTTAGAACCAAGATTTCAGTTATATTGGCTGAAAGAAGTAATGACTTGAATCAATCATATCGATCATGTTGAACCAAGGCAGACAGAATCTCCATTTAATACTTTATATTTAATTCATTTAATTGTGTAGAGATGAGCACAAGATAATATTATCTTGACTGAAAGAAATGATCGTCTAAATAAAGTAGTTTAGAAAACTGATATCATTGAATCAAAAAATTATTTCATTCAATTTAAGGCAGAAGAGTTCAGGACAGAATGTCTGTTGTCTTGACTGAATGGCGTCATCGTGTTATACTAAAGTATTATTGAAAACCAATTCATTGGAATAAGACAATCATTATTTAATTCAAGATTCTGTTATGTTTAGTGAATCGACAGTGTTATTTTGATTGAATGCAGTTTACACTCGTTCAATATCATATCATTTTTGAATTCAAAAAAATACATCGTCTTAATTCAAGACATTTAACTGCATAGTGCATATATAACCGCATATTTTCTTGAATCAAGATATCTTTTTTTTCCGTGCATTGTCTGTCTGTACATCTGTACGTCTGTCCGTTTATCGGTCAAGCCATATTTTCTCGGGAACACGTAGAGATATCAAATTATTTTTTTATCAAATTCTCGGGTCTACGATCTATTTCAGCTGTGAACAAATTATATTTGTAAGTCAACGCGATCAAAATATATGATCGTTTATCAAAATGTCAAATTTTGCGATTTCACAAGGGAATCAAACGTTAAGAGGGTACTTACTTCCCGTTGACCTAGAATTATGAAATTTGGTAAGAAGCAAGTTCCTATAGCACATGCTAAGGAAAAAATCTGAAAACTGTAAATATCAACATAGTTAGGACATTATACCGGGTAATCAATCCGAGTGGGTCACTAGGGAGAAGACTGATTTCGAATACACATGTGACCGGGCGGTGACAAATTAGAATACGTATTTTATTATTGTGCCTGTGCAATTTTAATGAAACCAAACTTACATAGCTCTATAGACGAAAATCATTTATCCGCTATGAATTCGTCGGGTCAACTGTTTGATCAAAAAAGGATTGTTGTAAAACCAGGGCAATTAAAATCATAATTCTAAAGCGGAAATGTTTTGGATTTGATGGAAATGTCAGAAACATTTTTAGGGAAAACTCGCTTCCTCGTCGCGGTTCGTGATTTTGTATATTTAATTCCATCTGTGTTTCAAATATTTCTAAAAATGTCGTGTTTCAAATTTTTCAAACGGATATTAGATGAAGTTTAGTTTTGAGTTATGTTTGGTTTCATTACACAGCGATGGAATTAGAAATACATTTTTTTGCAACTAAGTTGGCAAACAAGCATTAGTTGATGGTAAGTGGTAATAGTCACCTATAGTACATACTGTGGTTTGTGTGAGATTCGCAGCATATCTGCAACTCCGCCAAGAACCACAGTGTGCGTTGCGAACTTGTGACGTAAGATGTAAAGTCACGGTACCCAGTAATTTCACTGCCATATCCTACCCTTCAAATCGGAATACAGCAATGCAATCACTGCTGCTTTGCGGCAGAAATAGGCAAGACGGAGGTACTCAAGCAGGCGACCCTAGTCTCCCTCCGCCGTCCATGCGGTGACGTATTTAGTCTAAAATCGTATTTTTGACTGATTGATAATACTCGTATATATTATATATATAATGTTTTTGAAGTCGATTTTTATTATTTTATTTTACGCTTTTAAGTGAATTGAATACCGGTCACCGAAATAATTTGAAAGAATACTAAAGGTAAAAGTACTAAAGGTCAAAAAAAGGTCAAAATTTAAGATTTTCCCTCCATTTTCCTAGGATTCCAACACCAGAACTTAGTAACAAGGGCACCAACTGGGCAGTATATACCCTCTCAAACAAAAAATAGTACATTGTTACCCCAGGGGTGAAAGTAACTTATATAGACCCGAGACGGTGTTTGGCGCCCGAGCGTAGCGAGGGCACTAATAGTTCGAGGGACTAAATAAGTCTTTAACCCGAGGTAAACACTGTGCTTTTCATTACGAATACAAGGAAAGTAAAAATTAAACAATGAATTAGCTAAAGAAAAAACAGGTAAATTTTATTTTACATAAATCAACAACTTCTGCTTTAGCCCGCTTTCTCTTCCTGAATTAGATGAACTCATTGTGTTAATTATTAACACCATGTTATACAAATATAATTAACAGTTAATACAATTCTCTGCTATACGGAAGTAGTAACAAAACTCTACAAATGGAAAAAACTAATGAGGATCGCATTGCCGCTTTCCCGCTTATTTTGTTTTTTTTTCTGTGGCCGGCCATTTCAGCCATTATTTTTCAATTTCATAATTTAAAAATGGTAAATATTTGGTCTTGTACCCACTGGACCTTCAAGATTCGACCCAAAAGCAAAAAGTGCTTATTGGACCTCATTTACAGGGCCCATTCGACCTTCCTAAAAATATTATATTCAATGCGGCCATTGGACCTCTTTTTTGAATTCGACTGGTACCTACTGGACCTTCAAGATTAGACCCTATTGCAACTGTACCCATTGGACCTTATTTATATGCCCCATTCGACCTTCCTAAAATATTATATTGAATGTGCCCATAGGACCTTTTTTATGGGAACCATTGGACCTTATTGACAGTTTTATTCAAAAAAGTACAGTCATATAGAAAATTGAAGACTAAAATGAAATTAATAGGAGCTGTAATAGAGCCAATACCATTGAAAAGTAAGTAAATACCATTGAGCTGTTCTAGCCTATGTATGTACCTACTTATATCTCAATCGGCACAGCCACTAATTCCAAGCAGAAAAAAATATGGAGAAAACCGGACGTCCTTTTTTTTCTTACAATTAGAGTTGTATTGATATTCACTCTCACGACATTCGTCCTGCTCTCACCTCTTGTATTGTAGCGCAACGTTCAGTGGCAATATTTCTTTCTCGTTCTTGTCTATTGCTTATTTTCCAAAAAACTACCTGAAGGGTTGAAAAAAGGCTACTTTAAAGGAGTAACAAAAAACTGAGTTATTGTCAACTATTGATTTTAAGTAATATGTAGGTAGGATTAGAAGTTACATTCCTCCTATATTGGTTCTGTCGACATCGCACTTTAACATAATATTAAATCAAGGACAAAAATCTTTATACAATGTAAACCTTCACAAGTATACTGTTGATAGTCAATGTACATATGATTAAATAAAATAGTTAAAACTAAACTAAAAAAACGCCCATATTATAGTTTTAAAAAATGGGAGATCAACTCAGAACTGAATATTAATTAACATAATTAATGACATGTAATTATGTTGCAGGGTTGATAAAAATCATGATTTTTTTTTGTTTTTGACAGATTTTTTTGATGTTTTTCAAATAAATCAAAAAATCATGATTTTTGATTTATTTAGAAACTTCAGGGAAAAGTCATGATTTTTTTTTTAATGTCATTTGGTAAGCTTTTATTAATTTCTGGCAAATTTAATAGAACTCAGTCCAAAAAAAAAATGTAAACTAACAACACTCCCACGTCACGTGAATCAAGTACTTAAATAGAAAACACAGCGAATTCCCCAAATCGTGCATGTTTCAAGATAAAAATCGTTTCGTGTTGATATTGAATTCGAGTTATGATGTATAAAATAAATATCATTACAGTTTTTTAAAAATCTACTTAATACTAAAAAAATAATTTTTGATTTAAATCATTGATTTTTTAAAATAAATCACTTGATTTAAATCAGTGATTTAAATCATGATATAAATCATTTGATTTAAATCAATCAACCCTGTTATGTTGATTATTCCCCCAAGATCCAATCTGGTCGTCGTCATTTTTTTCTATTAATTTTTAATTGTATGCATGCTTAATCTGTTTTTATATAAATCATTTTTTTTCTATCTTAAGGTACCACTCGTCAAAGCTATTAAAATCGATAGAATAGTATACTAACTAAACTGGTCTTTTTTTTACCAAAAAGTAAATAATGTAATATTTTAATATAGGTTATAAATCACAGATCGATTAAATTTATGTGATAATATGTGATTCATTTAAAATATTTTTATAATTTATGTTTGGCAATTTAGGCTAACTTATAGTTATAAAACATATTCTCTATTGTCGTTAAAAGTAAGGTAAAAAAGGATCTGTGGTTATGTGGTTATGGTAGGTTATCTATATTTTATTTCTTTTTGATTTGTTGCTGATGATTAATATGTTGAATGTTATAAATATGTTGATTAAATATTTTGATTTATATATTTTGTTTTTATTTCTTTAACAATTTTACTTTTCTGCATGACTGTATGTAACATTCCAAAAGAAAAGAGCCAAATATTCCAATGGCACACGTCTTTTTGAAAAAAGGTCTGATGGATCCAATGGTGTAGGTAATGTGTGATTTTGAAGGTCCAGTGGGTACCATGTTTTTGATAGGAGGTCGAATAAGACGTATCGTTAATTTTGAAGGTCCAATGGGCACCAGATTTTTGATAGGAGGTCGAATAGGTCCCATCGTGTAGGTAAGGTCCAATTATGAAGGTCCAGTGGGTACAAGACCAAATATTTTACCCAAATCTATGTTATTTTAAAGAAATAGTTGAAAATAAATTATAATAAAGTCATTTAAAAAATATATTCTTTAAATACTTAACATTATGTTAATTATGTTAAATTTTACACCGCGCTGTAATTGAGTGGCTGTATAGAAAGTCGAAAAATGGTTCAATAAAAATGTGAAAAAAGAACTAGTTTCTTTTTTAAAATTTGACTTTCAACCCGCTCCTCAGGCATATTCAGACCTACTTTCAGAGTATGAGTAATGAAAAAGAATTTTCTAAATCACTGTTAAGAGGATTGTGATGTGAAGCTGTAAATTTTCATACAAAAAGCGATAACGATTTTCTCCCTCTTTACATTGTCCAATTTTCATTATATTTTTGGAAATGTTGGATATATAATGAATATCTAGGTTGGTACGTTTTGATTTTGATGTAATATTGCTCAGAATATAAATTATTAGCATCTAAATATCTATATTTTAGACTTAAAAACTACCTCGAGCATTTTTATCAACGTACAAACATAGATTAAGGCATACTGAATCTAATGAAACCAAGAGTATCTAATTTCGTAAAGGTTTAGGGGGGGTAAAACCGTTATCGCCCAAAACAATATTTCAATAAGAAATGAAGGCCCCGGACTTTCAACTCTCAGCGGTGTGCAACAAACTCCATTTTTGAAAGTGCATACTTGAGCCACGAATTGGCACTTCACAGTCCTCTTAATAAATGACGGAGTCATGAGGTAACAAATATAAAAATAAACACAATCGAATTGAGAATCCTCCTTCTTATGAAGTCGGTAAAAAACATAATTGGGAGCCAAGTTCATTGAACTCAATTCTTTTGTCAACTCGCCGACAAAAGAATTGAGATCAAATAGGTGTCAAGTTCGGTAGACAGTCCTGAAATAAAATTTGTTTATTAGAATTATTCGCACAAAGTAAATACCTTTTGACCTATTGAACCTTAGCTAAGAGGCCGTACAGTGCTTGATGTAAATTCCAGTTTGATATTGCTAAGCGTCCCTCAGAAAATGGGCATTGACAGATAAGTAGTCGTAAAGGTTCCGTTGTTTTCCTTTAGCTGCACAGAACTCTAACTACGTACCTAAATGTTTTCAATAAAATAAAGTTTTTTGAAGTGAGAACTTCTTTAGCGGCGTTGTACACTTTTTTTTGTAATGGGTAAAAAATTATAAACTCGCGTCAGGAGACGTGACACTGATCGAAAATGCGTAAGACCAATTAAAATTGTTATGGCCGCAGGAACTGTCGAGGTACGGTGAGGGGTCCACGTAAGCCGGCCGAGAACAATAGCGGCTGGCAAAAGTACTGGAAGTCACACGTCACTTGAGACAGTTTTAATCAATTTATTTACTTTGTTAGGAAAAATCTAAATTGTGCTTTTATTTGATTTTGTTGTAAATAATATTATTTATTTGTTATAATATTACGTTTTTAAGTAGTATATTAATGTCTGTTTTACTCATATTTTTAATTTAATTGTAAATATTTTGATTCATTATTACTAGTTATATAATTATGTACGCATAACGTTACAACAGGAAGTTGATTTTTCTGAGGGATAAACTTTTTAATGTAATATAAATTGTCATGTTTGTGTACGATAGCGCAATAAATAAATATTGTATTCTACCACATAAAAGATAGTACTTTTATTCTGATAATTAAAGCAATTCGTGCAAAATTATTCCATAATCATTCCAAAATATCCAAAACGCACAACGTTAATACTTAAGTTTTCACTTCTGCCGGCACTCCCGGAGTGCAACCCGTAATTTTTTTATTTATGTAGGTACCTACATTAGCATCATATGCATATATAAACACAATTTTAGGGCAATTTATCTAATACGCATGAGAATTATAAATGCACACAGCATTGAACGTTTACATGAAGATTTACAGAACGAAACAGTATTATAAAAATCAATTAAGCCTGAAGGAAGCCACAAATTTTAAATTCAATTCTTATATTTTATTTTAATTTTATTTGTTTCTAATTTGTCAAAAAATATGTCTACATCACAATTAAATTGCAGCTCGTTATAACTTCTACACATGCGGATAATTGGGGAACTCTAAGCTAATGCTGGTTCTGCTGTGTGGCGTGTATAGGATCTTGGTAATAGGATATCCCGGATATCGACACGGCACTGTTAAGGATGTTGTACCTATATCAAACACTAAGTACTTTTCACTACGCGAACTTTGTACCATTATTACCGTGTTTTTTATTTATTACTAGCTTCTGCCCGCGACATCTAAACATCCACACTTTCGCATTTGTAATATTAGTAGGATTAGTTCTTTTATTATTGTGTTTAGCTTTACTAACATAGTCTATAAGTAAAAATTACAACTAACAACGTATGGGCTTGTTTGTCTGAAAATAAAAACATTTTATTTTATTTTATTTTATATTTTTATTATAAACGCAATTGCTTGAGTTATGTTCACGGGACGACTGGTGTTGTGCCGCAAAATTAGTTTCGAGTAGACTGTAAGCTAACTAGACAGCTTTATTAATCCGCCGCTACTACTGGAACACGAACTCACTGCAATAAAACCTGAACACACTACAAGTCATTTTGCACAATCTATGGGCGGGAGCACCTTTTTATCAACTTGAATCTTTTAACGCGGTATAAAAACGAGCTAAGAGACTCGTTGACGATCCCATACTCACAAACGTTATTGAACCCCTTAGTCAGAGGAGATTTTGTCTCTCTGTGTATGTTCTACAGCTTGTATAATGGATAATATGTTCCAAGGAGCTATTTGACATGATGCCTACGGCCACTTTCTATCATCGCGCAGCTCGCCATCAGCAGGAAACTCGCTCTCACACCCTAGAACCAAAATGGTCCCGTACTGTACGCTATCAGAGGAACTTCCTTCAGCATACGCTCAGGATGCAGAATGAACGACGACACGGTTAGCGCAGAGGTAGAGTGATCACCTACTGCGCAACGGGTCACGGTTTCGATTCCCGTACGGGACAAATATTTTGTATGACCTACAGAAATTTGTTTCGGTCTGGACGTATGTGCATGTGATATTCTATGTTTGTAACTGCACCCACGACACAGGAGAAAATCCTAGGATGGGGCGACGTTTTTTTTAAAAAAAAAACTCTTTTTGATGTTTTCTCGAGAGACACAGCATGGGGATTTTCAAAAAGGGTATTAAGAAGTTTTTAAAGTGTCGGCAACCCAGCGTTGCAAGCGTCCATAGGATGTGGTAATGGTAACCGCTTGCCATTAGATGGGCCATATGCTTTTTGGCACCTTAGTGGTATAAAAAAAACTACACTCATAACAATATTCACTTTCGTGTTTGTGTTTGGGCGAAATTTTATTAACAGCTACATACATAACAACATAGAACTGGCTTCTCGATTTAACCAAATTTAAATCGAGAAGACAGTTCTATGTTGTCATTTTATGTTCTGTTAGCATAACACGGGTCCTATGTACTCGTAGTTTCGTCGAGTGGCTAGTTCCGGAGTTTAATTACGTTTTCTATATTCAAGAACGATTCGTTTTCCCTACGGACATATATATTTTGACGTATTTTTAACCGACTTTGAAAAAGGAGGAGGTTCTATGTTCGGCTGTATCTATTTTTGTATGTATGTTCACCAATTACTCCGACATTTGTGGACCGATTTTCAAAATGCTTTTTGAAATCGAAAGAGTATACATCACAGGTGGTCCCATTGTCACTATGTCATGATCTGATGATGATGGATCCCATGAAAATCGAGGGAAACCCTTGAATTTAATAGGCGCGTCCAACGTGTTTGCATCTGGTAGTCATCATATCATATTACTGAGCTAATGATGAAATGTTTCTGGTAGGTTAGTTCTTTCAGTACTGTTTAGAGCGAAAGACGTTTTAAGTAATTCTGGTGTTTGTCTTGACTCAAATTCTGAAAAGCAACGTATTATAAACTAAAAAGATTGAAAAAAATATTACAAAAAAATTAAACCAACTTTATCCATAGAATAAATGTCAAAATTTAATTATCCGTAGCAAAAACAAACGTTTTTGAATATAGAAACCGGGCATAAAAGGCTAGGTGTAAGGCAATCAGAGACTTGTTGATTTTTAACTTTTCCGTTCTTTCGTATAATGTTCTTTCAGCCTACATTTTATAATTCTCTTAGTTTGGATAATTGATTATCTATAACTGTAACCGATCTTATACACTCCTAATGTTGTATACTGCCTAATGTTAACAAATAAATAAAAAGTTCAGTCTTAGTGGTTAATGCACCGCTCACCGACTGCACCGACACATACTATTATATTTCGTCGCTTCATTCTTCAGATATATTTATACACATGTAGTCTTCGTATTCTGCAGGTAACTTCGCACTTTTAGATTTAAAAATTAAAAGTAGGTAAAATGATATTTCCTTACTTGTGTCATGCGCTGTGGCAGTCGTTCATTCTTTTATTTTGCGAGGTAACGCGCACATGTTCTCAAACTAAAGTGTTCGAAATTCAAATTTGTATTGCATTTTCATAGTTTCTAACAATGCCTAAACGTAGTTGTGATGAAAGAATTGAATACTATAATGCTAAGATTAGAAAGTTACAAAATCGAAAAATAGATAGAAAACATCGTCGTCTAATTGTATACTCGTCGGATTCCGAAGAAAACGTTGGTGAGTTTTATTGCAATCTTTATTTTGTGAGTGATTATCAGTGAAAACAGAATATCGGTACATATACGCCATTAGCGTTGTAAGCTATCCTAGGGGTTAACTGTAGGTTAACACGTGGATAAGCATAACGCAAAATATAATAGGGGTTGACTGCGGGTCAACACAAAGGTGAATAAATGATTACATACTTAAGATAATGTATTTCTTATCATGAGTTGTTTCTCTTGAAAACTACATAACTACTAAAAGTACCTAATTTTCTTTTCTTTATACTCAGAACGGAACCAAACACCGAAACCTGTACCCGATGCGCATTCCGCGTCCCCGTCGCCGCCGCCTACAGCCGAGCCACCGCTACCGCCGCCTGTTCATGAACTTGACCCCGAGCTATTGCAAGCCTTAGGAGAGGCTTCTACAGAAATACCGGTATATGGTCCGCCTATTCATGATACTTTAGCACAACGTTGGCTACCAATTTTACAAAAAGGCTTAAAACTGAACATTAAGGAAGGTCTTTTAAAAGCCTATGCAATACCTGATAATTGTAAATTGTTAAAGTCGCCAATATTGAATCCCGAGATATCTGCAGCAGTTACTGATGCAGTGCGATCTCGTGACAAGAAAATACTAGAAAGACAGAATCAACTAGGCTTTGCTATTACTGCCATTAATAGGGCGATGACATTGCTATTAACGGGTGAAGATAAGGTGCAATCCGTGAAAATCTTGTCAGATAGCTGTCGAATGCTCACCGACCTGCATTTTATTAATACCCAAATGAGGATTAAACTTATAACCCCAGGGTTAGAAAAATCTTTTTCAACTCTCATACAAGATCAAGAAAGAGATGAAACTCTTTTTGGTACAACGTTAGCTGAAAAAATAAAAGCATCCAAAGCTATAGAACGGCAAGGTCTACAAATTAAAAAATCTATCCCGAAAGCTTCCTCAGCCGACACTTCTTCTTCTTTACCACGTGGTCGACCTCAGGGAAACTGGTCAGCCCCCCCTCGCCATCAACCATCGAGCAGGGGGGGGCGGACGTTGCCTTACCGCAGCCAGTACCGGCGAGCCTCCGCTGCGCCAGCATCGACATTGCGTCCGGCAGCGAGGACCTACACATCAGCGCCGCCACCGGGTCAACGACGTGCCCCATTTCGCCCATAATACACAAGGTACATGCCGGAAGGCTACAGCATTTTTATCAATGTTGGCAACGCATTACAAATAACCAAGTTATTTTAAAATGGATCCGTCAGGGGTACAGCATTCCTTTTATGCAAAATGTTGTACAAAACAATATACCTCACAATTCTTTTTCGAGAAAAGAAACAAAAGTCATGTCTTTAGCCATAGATAAATTACTAGAACTTGGGGCTATTAATGAGTGCGAACCACAACAGGACCAGTTTCTTTCTAGCATTTTTTTAGCGCCTAAAGGGAATGGTCATCATAGATTTATATTAAATTTAAAACAATTAAATAAATATATTTCTTACTCTCACTTTAAGATGGAGGATTTTAGAACTGCTTCTAAAATGATTTCAAAAAATTGTTATATGGCTACTATAGATTTGAAGGAATCATATCTATTAGTACCAGTTTCGAAAGCACATAAGAAATACTTGAGATTTCAATTCGAAAATTCAAATCAACAAAAATTTTTTTACCAATTTAATGCCATACCTTACGGATTATCATCGGCACCATTCGCGTTCACTAAAATAATGAAACAAGTTGTGAGTAATTTAAGAGGTCGGGGGTTTAAGTTCGTAATTTATTTGGATGACATTTTATGCATAGGGGAAACCTTATTGGAATGTTTATCTAACGTTAACGAAACCCTTAATCTACTTAGTTGCTTAGGTTTTGTAGTTAATTATGATAAGAGTTCGGTTATGCCCCTCACAGTGCTGTAAGTTTTTAGGATTTACATATAACTCGGTAGACATGACTATCTCTCTTCCCTTAGACAAACGCGATAAGATTTTAAAATTTGTTAATAAATTCTCTTACCTTAACACTTGTACAATCAGAGATTTTGCACAGCTGGTAGGTGTCTTAATTTCAGCGTGTCCAGCCGTTAAATATGGCTGGTTATATACAAAATTGTTAGAAAGAGAGAAGTATCTAGCTCTCGATAAATACCAAAATTATGATGCAAAATTCAAACCTAATTTTAATATATTAGCAGATCTAAATTGGTGGTCGAATAATATTCTATCGTCTTCAAATTCACTTGTTTCTCTAAATTTTAAATTAGAAATTTTCACTGACGCATCAAAAACAGGTTGGGGTGCTTGCTGTCAAGATAAGCGCGTCCACGGTAGTTGGACAGACGCTGAGAAAGATTTTCATATTAATCATTTAGAGCTATTAGCTGTATTTTTAGGCCTTAAGTGTTTTGCTCGCGAGTATGTGAATTGCAATATATTATTGCGTATAGATAACACAACAGCTGTAAGTTATGTTAACAGAATGGGAGGGATTCAGTTTCCTCATCTGAACGATTTAACCAGAACCATTTGGCAATGGTGTGAGAAGCTTAATATTTGGATATTTGCATCTTATATAAGCACTAAAGATAACTTTGAGGCAGACAGAGAATCTCGAAGAATAAATCCAGACATTGAATTAAGATTATCTTATAATGAATTTCAAAAAGTGGTATCAGCTTTTGGCGAACCTGAAATCGATTTATTTGCTTCTCGCACCAATACTCAATGTGAAACATTTGTTTCGTGGAAACAAGATCCAGACGCCATAGCAACAGATGCATTCACATTATCTTGGAGTACCACATTTTTCTATGCCTTCCCGCCTTTCAGTGTAATTTTAAAGTGTGTTCAAAAAATTATTAACGAAAAAGCCGAAGGTATCTTAATTTTCCCATATTGGCCATCTCAACCCTGGTTCCCCGTGTTACGTACTCTAATTCGATCTGAAATTTTGTTTCTCAAACATGATCCAATCTTATCGTCCTTTTCTAGGACTCAACATCTCAAGAAGCAGTTTACCCTGGCAGCAGCAGTGCTCTCAGGACGGCATTTACACGGCGTGGCGCCCCAAATGAAGCATTAGATTTGATGATGGCATCTCTTTCCAAGAATACAATTCTTCAATACAGCGGAATCTATAAAATGTGGTGGAAATTTTGTTATGCAAATAATTTGGATCCTTATCTTGGTAATATAAAATCAGTAACAAGTTTTTTGACCGAACAATTTAACAATGGTGCCGCTTACGGCTCATTAAATAGCCATCGGTCCGCATTGTCTCTATTATTGGGTAGCGATTTAACCAACAACGAACAGTTAAAACGATTACTTAAGGGAGCATACAAGCTGAGACCCGCTACCCCAAAATATTCACATACTTGGGACCCACAAATCGTGCTAGATTTTGTTGGAAATTGGATTCCAAACAGAAAACTGTCATTAGAAAAAATTACTAAAAAGATGGTTATTTTATTAGCAATATGTACAGCTCACCGCGTTCAAACGTTTTCAGTTATTAAAGTTGAAAACATTAAAATAACTGATTCTGGTGTAACGATTGGTATTTTAGACATAATAAAAACTTCAGGAGTCGGTCGCGAACAGCCAGTATTGTTGCTCCCTTATTTTGAAGAAAATTAGGCAATTTGTCCAGCTACGGCTATAAAGGACTATATACAGATGACAGAACACTTAAGGCCTAATTTCGGTAATCTTATACTAACATTTAAAAAACCGCATAAGCCAGCAACTGCTCAAACCATCAGCCGATGGATTAAGCAGGTGTTGGAAGCAAGCGGCGTAGACGTGACAACGTTTAGCGCGCACAGCACGAGACACGCTGCCACGTCCGCGGCGCGCGCCTCTGGTCTGTCTCTAGATACGATCAGGAAAACAGCAGGCTGGACTAGCAAATCTCAAGTGTTTGCAAAGTTCTATCACCGTCAAGTATTAGATAGCAATAGTTTCGCCCGATCTATTTTATCTGTCAATAATAATATGACATAAAAATCTTTATTTGAAGTTAATCTGATTGTAAAAGTTGTGTAATTTAGTTAAAAAAATGATTAGAAATATGTGTAATAAAGAAAAAAATAAAGAAAACCATGTTATTAACAGTTAAGTTTTTAATCAATACGAAGTTGTAACTTTTATCTACATAGTCTTTTGTTTACTATTTCAAAAAATACATGTCAACAAAATAATAACTAACCTTTTTATTTACTTTCACAAAAATTTACATCTCTGAACATCTACATGTGTATAAATATATCTGAAGAATGAAGCGACGAAATATAATATATGATCAAACGAACTTGCAAAGTGAAGTTCGATCGATATTATATGAGTACGCTTCATTCGAAGATATAGGTCCCCCCCACCCATTACTACCCTGAAAAAATTTTTGTGACTATCTCTGAAGAATGAACGACTGCCACAGCGCATGACACAAGTAAGGAAATATCATTTTACCTACTTTTAATTTTTAAATCTAAAAGTGCGAAGTTACCTGCAGAATACGAGGACTACATGTGTATAAATATATCTTCGAATGAAGCGTACTCATATAATATCGATCGAACTTCACTTTGCAAGTTCGTTTGATCATATATTATGACCTGTTCGACACGCGACTTAACATTCGTTTTCCTACAACGCGCAAGCCGTTGCACTGTTGGTCAGTCGCACGAGTGGTATCTGTTCGGTGTTGACGGTAGCAAGCAAACTTCGCTTAAAACAATAACACAGTCTAAGTTCTAACCCAATTACTTTGTTCTTTATTGTGACAAATATGTATATATCGCGTCTCACTTTACTTTAAGATGTGAAAGTAGGTATGTATACTAGTTGTAATTCATGTTATTATCAATAAAGTATTTGTATTTTGTATTAATGTTTTCGACTGAAGAGGGCACTTGGGTGTCTTGATGACGTTTCATTTGTTTATGTTGAGAATTTGTTTCCCGAAGATTAAGAAATTTATGTGGTTATTTCAGTAAAAATCAACCTTAAATAATAATAATAATCATCTTTATTTTCTCATCACAAACACAAAATCAATACCAACAACACAGGAAGCTTACAAATGTATAATTATCTATTTCTTTTTATTTTTGTGCGAGACTGATGCCTATGCTAAGCATATTGATAGATTTGTATTAAGTCATCAGGCTCTCACCACCTCGGTACACAAATTAAGTTTTATTTACCATGTAACAAGAACAGATGAGTTAAATAAACTTATAAATATATAGAACTTAATTAATAATACTTCTAATGTTATATACTCATTCATTTAATTACTGTACATATTTTTTCCGTTTCAACATAATTCAAACCCAGCAGCCACTCTAATACTTTCTTCTTACAGCTGCGCCTTGTGAGGGGATAAATACTGAGTACAGCATTAATAGTGTTGTAAAGTCGGTAGCCTAAGAAGCAGAAGAATTTTTAAACAATTAAGTGTGCTAAAACACTAACAGTAATACAATTAAGCAGAATTTATTTAAATTCGCATACCGATGGTACGTGCCACTTTCACTGTTTTTCGATGTTCGATGGGGAGACCTGTATTTCGTTGCCACGTTTACATACGGCTGTATTCGTTAATAGAGTATTCGCCGTGTATCTTCTGAAGCCCTCTGAGCTGCTTCGGCGGGTGCAATAAATCCCAAGTGTTATTGATATAGCGCAAGTTCGCGCGCGCCCCTAATTTGGGCGCTTCAATAAACCTTTACTGCGTCGAGCAGGCAGCAGACGTCATCGTGATGGCCGATAAAACGCCGAATTAGCCGCCTCCGGTTTTTATTCAGGCCCATTACGGCCCGCGGCCATCGCAACTTGCCTCGTTCGGAAAAAACAATTGGCTGTATTGGAAAGAATTAGTCATTTCACTTACTTGTTGCATTAATTCTTATGGCTCTGCCGTGTAATGTCTTCCTGTTTTGCTAACTGTTTGAAAGTAGTCATCAGGAGGTATGAAGTTTTGCTCGATGCAGCTTATATTTTATCATCTCAGCCCCAACGTGTACTGCCACGTTCAGAGCCTTCACGCTAGACAGATAATTCTCATCGACACGATGCTCATCGTCACCTTCGTGGACAATTTTTTTTTTGGTTATTGAAACTATTTTAGTAAATTAAATTATAATTAATTATTGTTTTATTATAAAATTGTATACATATAATTTATTAAAATAGTTTCAATAATCTAAAAAAAAATGTCCACGAAGGTGACGATGAGAATTGTGTCGATGAGAAATACCCAGACACAACTTTTCTCTTTGATCCCATTCCAATACCTTATATCCCTAATACCTATACGTGACGCTTTGGTGAAACAACTAACCCGTTCAAGACCTTTGACTGTCAGACCAGACGACTGAACAACTTTCAACAGTGCAAGTTGCTGGGCGGATCACAGCCTAGTGTGTTGGTCAGAAGGGAGTTGAACTGCAGACAGGTAAGAATGGCTTGAGTCCTGCAGAAGTACCTGCAGAGATTTTTTTCTGAACATTTTATTTCATGCTAATTTTCTTAGTACAAATAATGTTTAAGACTTGTTTTTCTTATCAACTTTTTTTGGAAGCCAGAACCATGCAATTACATTGACTATAGAAAGTAGACTTTATTATCAATCAATAAACAAAAAAATATTATAAGCTTATATCCCAAAATTTATTTGAAAGAACAAAATAAAATGACAATAAAACCACACAAAGAAAATAATATAAGAAATTTTTTACAAAAAAAAAATAAAAACCAGGCTTCAAAAACACTGAAATTTAAAAAAATATAAGAATAGGTACAGACAACATTACATTTCTATTTTGAAATCGGTGCCAAATTATATGACTTTCTAGGAGAGCATCGTTCAAAAGGAAATAATAATATAGGTTTTAGAAGTTTACACTTATGAATCTAATCTTATGAAAACTCAACATAACGCTATTAGTTGGGACATTACAGTATTTTAGTCGGCAAACTAAAGTCGATAAAACGTCGGGACAACACAGACGAAATCCGATCCACTGCGTTAAAGATATTTTAAAGTTTAAACGTGTAATATAAACACATCCAATGATATAAAGTGTAACTATTATGTAAACACACCGAATATACACAAAAACATTCATAAAAATTGGTCAAACCGTTTTGGGAAAGTTTGATAACAAACACTGACACGAGATTTTTATACATTAGATTAAATAAATACCCATATCTTATTTTATGAAGAAACCTTACTCAGTTTTATTAAAATACTTACTGCCTAAACCTAATAATCTGGCAACCCTTGTTAGCAACCGCTTATTACAGGCTAATCATAACAACACGTTTCGACTTGTTCACGCTGGTGTTTGGCGAAACTTCGCGGAATAACAGATCTGCCGCTTCGGGTAACGTTGCTGAGCTTATAAAAACACTGAAATACTTTTGTTTTCTTGATGAACTCTCTAAGAACCATTTCCATATTATACTTCAAAGTCAGCTTTGAGTCTATTGTTGTACGGGGTTGTTCGAGATGTGATAGAAGCTTGCCGCCCATCCCTTAATTTTGAGGTACAGTTTGTCAAAAAAGAGTTTGAAGCGGTGACTGCTGGAACTAAAAAGCAATATCCGTGATAAAAATATATTTACAGGAGGGTAGATGATGTACTAATTAGACTGTTATTACTTAATTTTATATTTGTTCTCTTTAAAAATACTATTTTTTAAATATGTGCTTGTACCTTTATTTTTGTGCTTTTAGGGTTCCGTACCTCGAAAGGAAAAAACGGAACCCTTATAGGATCACTTTGTTGTCCGTCCCTCCGTCCGTCTGTCTGTGTGTCAAGACCCTTTTTCTCAGGAACGCGTAGAGGTATCAAGCTGAAATTTATATCAAATACTCAGGTCTACTGTCCCTTGAAGCTGTGAAAAAATCAAACCTTTTAGCCAACGCAATCAAAAGATACAGCCATTTATGACGCAAATTTCCGCAAATTTTCGACACTCGCAAGGGAATGAGGATCAGTACATCTATTACAAACTTGTTAAAATTAGTATTCACATTATTCTCTATGACAAACTAATGGTATATGTTTTTGAATTATCGAAATCGGCCCATTAGTCACCGAGATATTGAGTCTTAAACCTAGACCCGTGCGGGCGGTTAAAGCCGTGTGCCGAGAATACGCGTGACGTCACAGGCTCCATGCCGTGCGTGCTCCTTGTACGCTCACGCCTCAGTCCTCCAGGCAACGGTGTGAGTTAAGATGTTTCATTTGTGTATTAAGGTGTAATGTGTTTAAATATATGACATTATGATATTGTATATCGAACTAGTTCTAATCATGCCAATAAATAACTTAAATCTTTTTGTTTTGTGATGTGAAAATCGCGGCGCGCGGAACTAAACAAACAAACTTTTCGGCATCGCCGACGAAACAATATAAATTCTAGTTCTATTTCATTCATAAAAAATATATCGCTTTATAAACATAAATAACACAACAGTTTAAGCAAGGCTTAAAACATATTTTGGTATAAAAATTACGTTTAAGCAAAGAGAAGTACGTACATAATCTGACTTGTTTCGACGGCTTTTCGTTAGAAAAGTTAATTAGATTAAGAATTTCTTTCTTTTCTTAGGAGCCATTAAACGAAATATATTTCATTTTTGTTGAAGTGAAGGATATTGTGTCACGTAAAATTAATATTTTGATAGTTAATATTAAAGAGAATCTATAAAGATTCCCAAATCAGGTCCGCGTGAGTTTTTGCCTTAAACGTGCTTCTGGTAAATAACTATGACTAAGTTATAAGCCGCTTTATTGTTACTGTAGATAACAATATTATCAAGTAAATGCTTTTTATTGCAACCAACGAAAGTTATACTATTTTAACCATTAAAAACCTTAATCTGCGCGTTCTTTTGTAATAGGCCTCTTAAAAAATGTAAGCTCATACCATTTATGTTGTGTGGAAAGTATGGGTAAACTTATAGTATATCAAAATATGATATTATATAATACATTAGCAATGTATCTATAACCATTTATACCTTGTGTACCTTTTCCATAAATAAATAAACTAACTTATTTAGATCATCAGTTCCGGAATTGTCTGCTGGTCCCAGGTTTCTTCAATACCTATAGTAGATGTGAATGAATGTAATTTACAAAGACTTTCCAGCGTTTTTTTTTTTAGTTGGGGTCTATTTCTTCATACTTCTTATTTTACAAGTAAAGTAGGTATAAATAAAATATAGATTTATTTAAAATGGTTTCTATTTTTTACATAAAGGATAAAATAAGAAATCAAAATCATAAGAACACATTTTGGTACAACCAGCTATTGGTATCTTGAGTTTTGCGTGCTCCATAAATACCTATTTGAAATTCACAGCCCTCTGTATATATTTATTTTGTGTACGTAATAAAGAGGACAGGCTGTCTACATCGGGCGGAAACAGGCTTACTCGTACATAGACGCGGGCATAAAATAAGAAATCAAAATCATAAGAACACATTTTGGTACAACCAGCTATTGGTATCTTGAGTTCATCTTCACCCTCCAAGACCAGCTCCAGGAGGGGCAGCACGACTTATTGTTAGCCCTGCCTGTGTCATCCAGCGCCCGTTACTGACATCCTGGCTGCCGCTGCGTATGAAACTGTCATGTTCGTTTGCGAACGGTGAACCCGCTTGGATAACGTCACGATGAGTAAGCCTCGGGTGTTACGAAAATCTTAGCACTACTTCGAAGTACTCGTCGATATCAACAACTAAGGTCGGCCTTCTGCATCTACTTCTGGTTGCGCCGTGGATCGATTCGCCCCTCTATTGTGTATATGCAGTTGATGGATTAATCTGTCGTTTATACATCCATTTTACATCCAAAGCTGCTGCTCAAGTGCTCATATAATCAATGTCGCCAAAATAATATACTAAAATAATAATATACCTACCCACCACAGAACACATAAGTTAGAAAAGCCTTGTTGTTAAACCTTTAACTACAACTACCAATGTAGTTATTTGGTGTTATTATTATTACATTTTTTTCAAAAAGTATCTTAAATTTAAGTTTTTACAATTCATACATGTAGAAACACAAATATTGTAAAAAAAACATAAATCTACTGTTCCACTGACAGCGGAGCACGGCCTAAGCTACCGGTGCTTATTATTTTATATTAATATTATTATTATATTAATACTTTTCGCAAAAATAGTAATAATATTTTAATAGAACTGTTAAAGTTATTCAAAACGATAAAAATATAACTGCGGAATATTTAGTGATAAAGAGCTGAATGAAAAACTCGTGTATTTTTAATCATCATGTTACACATATAATTTTTTTCCGGACGTTTACATTTACATGTTGTATATGTATATTTTCTTTTTAGCCTTTTCTGTGTTCTGTGATAGTTAAGATCTAGTTTAGTACGTACGTTGACACATGACAACCCACTAGATTTTACAAGTTGCTTAACTTCTCTCTTCTCTTTGTCACGGAACATCACTTTTTACAAAGGTTCTCTGGCTTTTTCATGGACATATTGCTATATTTAGGTACTATGCAATATTAAGACAGTTGATTGTCATAATAACAAACATCAATCGGACGCCAAATAAGTAAAAAACAACAATTACCAAGCGTAGGCACGGGCGCACGGTATCGCGACAACGGCCCGCTGGCGGTCACGGGGCCTGTGACGTCACGCTTTCTTGCCGCGACTTTTAACCGAGTGGCGCATTCATTTACATAATCGCTACTCACTCATTTTTGGTCGTATAAAAAAACTAATTATACCAATGTTCAGGATTTTTAACGGACTATAATTCTACATTCAAAACTAAAAACCGCGTTGATCCTCATTAAAACCTACAGGGTACTTCCCCTGAAGTCAGTTCAAGTTACGAGTACTGAGTTCGAGTTAAGAAGACGTTACTTCGTGAAGTAACGTCTTATAGCACAGATAAGGGAATAATTGCGAACACCGTAAATTTTTACTATTCTATCTGTTTGTACGGAACCCTCGGTGCGCGAGTCCGACTCGCACTTGGCCGGTTTTTTTTACATACGACAGGAAAGCTCTTGATCTTCATCTCACCTGAAGATACGTGGCGATAAGACCGAAGGTGGAAGTGAGCTTCACCTGGACTCCTCAACAACTGAGGACCTGGCTACGAGTATATTACCTCTAATTGACGAAACACAACAACGCTATTAACCTTGTTACTATGACGACAAAATTTGATTAAAAAATTTACAAAAAAATAAAACCGACTTCAAAAACACCAAAAAGTCATAAATACGAGTAGTATAAGATACATACAATACATACAAAATCACAGTTTAATATTGAAGTTGGTGCCAAATTTTAAGTAACTATATTAATTAATTGTTCTTTTAATTTTTTAAGTCTTTCCAGGTAATCATTGCTTGGCACCGACTGCAATATAAAACTGTGATTCTGTATGTATTCTTATATTATTTATGACTTTTTGGTGTTTTTGAAGTCGGTTTTATTTTTTTATAAAAAAATTTTTTTCAGTCTTTTTAGTTTATAATACATGCGTTTCAGAAATTTGAGCCAAGGCAAACACCAGAATAACTTAAAATAAAACGTCTTTCGCTCTAAACAGTACTGAAAGAATTAATCCCGAACTCCTCACCTACCAGAAACCTTCCATCATCAGCTCAGTAACATGATATGATGACTACCAGATGTAAATACCTGAATATCTGTTTAACTTTTAGTCTGTTTCAATCTAGAACTAACTTAGGTTTGCATCATCCCCTTTCCAGAATTTGTTCTACCTACAATGAAATAAATGCTAAATTACCGGATATTGATATCTTCAATGATTCTTATATACAGTTCAGACGTAAATTGCAGAAATCTATCCCTTAAGGTCGAGTTTTTATTATAGTTAGTTTTACTTAGTTTAGTTTACTTAGTTTTACTTAGATTTAAGAGATCTTTTGTTCATTTACTGATTGTAAAATTCTGCAGCAATTGTTGTGTACACTTTTAAGTGGCAAGCATATAATGACTGATGTATTTTTTGAGTTAATTGTATGTGTTTTCATATGTATTGCTGTAAGTGTGCCTATTGGATAAATAAATAAATATCTTCAGCAAAAACATGAAACACGTTGGACGTGCCTATGAAATTCAAGGATTTCCCTCGATTTTTATGGGATCCCATCATCAGATCATGACATGGTGAAATTGGGACCACTTGTGAAGTATGTATACCCTTTCAGACAAAAAAAGAATTTTGCGAATCGGTTCAGGTGTCTTCGAGTTATCGGGGAACATACATAAAAAAAGATTCCGATGAATTGAGAACCGCTTCCTTTTTAGGGTTCCGTAGTAAACAAGAAACCCTTATAGTTTCGCCATGTTTGTCTGTCTGTCCGCGGTTTTACTCAGAGACTATTAGTACTAGAAAGCTGTAATTTGGTATGGGTATGTATATTAATCATGCCATAAAGTGGTAAAAAAAATAATGAAAAAAAAAATTTTTAGGGTAGATCCCATACAAGTAAAGTTGGAGTATTTTTTTTTTCGAGTAACCCATCGTGTGGGTATTGTTGAATAGGTCTTTAAAAAATTATGTAAGGTTCAGAACACCATTTTTCGATTTAGGGATCCGTTTCTGAAATATTTGGTTTTAATGTGCAAATTTTTGTTAGAGGTAAGTGTCCCCCGCTCTATCTGCTAAATGGTTATATATGGACACGTGAAAAAAATTACATCAGTAGTATATATAACGAAGTTTAAAGGAAAACTATCAGAGTTGAGTACTAAGTACAAACTAATAAATTGGGTTTTAAGAATAAATTAAGGAAACTGTATCAGGAAAAAATTCCGGAAACATAGTGAGGCTGAGGTTATACTTATATTAAAGGTTGGATTTAGGTATCTCTATTCAGTTGTTATATTTAGTATTTATATTGTAATTGCATTTTATTTATACAGAGATATATATTGATTATTTAATTATACATATATACACGGTTATTTTTTTATCACCCTGGAAAATTTAAGGGACGCTTCACGGCATGGTATTAGAATAATTTAAATATAAATAAAAAAAATAACCCCCCTCCTTAATTTTATATTAATTTTTAAAAAAATACAAAAAATGCTGCACTAGTTGAGAGCAGCATTTTTACAGATTTTTTTATTTTTTTTTAATTTTTAATTTCATTTTTTTTTATATAATATTGGATGTGTCCTGAGGCGTCCCTAAAATTTTCCAGGGTGATAAAAAAATAACCGTGTATATTAAACAAGGTTTTTATTATCACTTGTACATCTACCTCTTTATTTTTTTCTCTGCATCACCTGAAGGTTGATTGGCAGATAATGCCCCAGGCATTAAGTCCTCCTTTGTATACAAAACTGTACATAAAGAGTTATAAATAAAATAAAATAAATAAATAAAAAGTAATAGACGACCAACTTATAAAATGTACTCGGAAAAATAAAATTTCATAGAAAATTAGTACTTTGCTAATTTCTCTTGTGAAGTAGGATTTTATAACTCTTTCTTCAGTTACCATCGTCCTATATGGGCTCGTTTTAGATGGTTTTAATCCTTAAACTGTGAGGTGTGAGTGTGAACTCAAAGTTGGCATTTGCAGCTACGGAACCCTACACTGCGCGTAGCTCGACCGACACGCATTTGGCCGGTTTTTTTGAAGTCGGTTAAAATTGGTGGTAGTTAGCCAGGCGGACTCAGAAGCCCTTCCAACCAAACCGAGCAAAAAAACTTCTGCCCCCATGGGTTTGATATCTTGGACCACCCGATTAACACCAAATTGTCATACATCATCCTACCCTGGTCACAAGAAAACCTAGACACATGTTATAAAAGCTTGAACAATTTGAACATCGACATTCTCAATGATAGTCGAGCGATGCTTAAAGCGCTCCTGTCATATAAGGTGGAACTAACTAGTGATGAATACGATTAAGGTATTAAACAATTAGGGTAAAGTCAACACGGTTCGTTTAATTTGTATACCAGGCAAGAATGGGATCGGAAACACCAGTTGAGACAGACCTGAGAGCTCAATCACAGAGGTCGCCAAGAAGAATGGGCCAACCATAAAGGAATGACACACACCCTTTGTGGGCTCGGACGACTGATAGTTCAAATTTATATTGTACTCGAGCAGATCACATATTCGTTTAATGGCAGGTGCCTTAACCAACCAGTTCCAAAACTTGTAGGACCTGCAAGGAAGAGGAAGAGAGCATGGAGCATGTTCTGTGCCATTGCGATGCTCTAGCTTGCAGGAGGTTAAAGCTGACGGGAATGGCATACCCAAAACCGGAAGACTACAGGGCCACACCACCGAATGACATCATGAAGCTCATGCGCCCGATTGACTGGTCCGGAGGTAGCGATGGTTTTAAGAACTAAATATGGGGAAGAAGAAAAGAAGTTCGAAGTGCGAAGGCTCTTATGCTGATCACAAGGTCTCCCGCCATAGATTTGTGAAATGGCGTAGCTTCTTTGACGTTCAAAAAAGATTATATAATCCAATTTATAACGCGATCGCATCAGAAATGAAGAGATCCGTAGAAGAACTAGAGTCGCCGACATAGCCCAAAGAATTGCAAACCTTAAGTGGCAGTGGGCAGGACACATAGCTCGCAGGTCTGACGGCTGTTGGGGCGTAAAGGTCCTTGAGTGGCGGCCACGTACCGGGAGACGCAGCGTTGGTAGGCCCCCCACAAGGTGGACCGACGATCTGGTGAAGGTCGCGGGAAGCCGCTAGTTGCGAGAGGTGCAGGACCGATCGCTTTGGAGATCCCTGGGGGAGGCCTATGTCCAGCAGTGGGCGTCTCTTGGCTGAAATGATGATGATGATGATGATGATGAATCCAATTTGAATAAACGATATTGAATTTGAATTTGAACCGCCCATACAATAAGGTAAGATAATACAACCACGAAGGCGGTTAAATATTTGTAGGTTTGGGCCTTCAGTACTAGGCCGGTGGACGCGGAGGCCCGGCTGGGACAGACATTAAACATTCATGGCCACGAGCTGCGCCACCCGACAAAGGGTTGAACTCCGTAAAAAAGCAATTAATGTAATGGCAGAAAAGATATCTGTTTAATCGGTATCTGGGCCGGAAAAATGTCAATTATGCAAATGACTGGTATTAATTACGATCGGCGTGCAGCCGCCGCGCCATAAATATGTCCGACGACTCCCGAATGGCGGCGGAAAGTTTTAATTATCGTAAACGGGAGTAACAGATTCAAGAGGCTGTTGAGATCTCGCCGTGCATTTGTCGTCATCATAGAAAATTATAGTAAAAACCGGCCAAGTGCAAGTTGGACCGAGGGTTCAGTATAAACTTATCTAAGTTTATAAGTTTCCTTATTATGTACATATTTACAGTTTTCAGATTTTGTCCTTAACATGTGCTGTAAGACCTTGCTTCTTGCCAAATTGCATAATTCTAGGTCAACGGGAAGTATTATTCCCCAAGTATATTTCCCAAGGGAATCAAAAACTACAGGGTTTTTGATTCCCTTGGGAAATGAGACATAAACAAACACTTTTTTTATATAACTTACAGCTTAATATCTGTACGCATTCCCGAGAAAAAGGGTCTTGACAGGCAGACGGTCAGGTGAAAATTTTCGGAATCATAAAAATGATCAGTGATCAACAGCTATACTTGCGTGCTTGTCCGGGGTTTTTAAAATGATTATAAGATTAGCATATAATGGTGTTAAATTCTAGAATAAATCACCCATTAAATTATAGTTACTGGTAAATTATCTCATCAACTCAAGGTAACGAGTTAAATTGTTATGGAATGGAAGGGAATTAGAGGCTTTAATTCAGACGTTTTCAAAAATAAGTCTGAATAAAGGCCTATCGTTCCTTGGTAGCTATTAGCACACCCAGGAGCTATTAATACCATCTTAATAAGCCTCCCACTCATTGTACTACAGTTCCGCTCTAATTACAGCAATCGATCGGGCTCGGGTGTAATTGTAGAAGTTTAGGCTTAGTACGCTTTCTCTGTCTGTGTCTGTGTGTGCACATCCGTGTATGTATGTGCGTAATCCAAATGAGGACGATAATACAGGGAGCGAATTTTCCTTTTTCCTTTAGCTTGCAATGTCATTATTTTTCAGAATTTGGTCCTTATAACTGGCAATTGGTTGGTATCTATAATAATAAAGATTTTTTTTCCAATGTCGTGCTTGGAATATGAAATTTAAAAATCGAATGATACAGTTTAAGTGTTATCAAAGTCGGTTCCGAGACCTCTTTGAGTATATTTCTCTCTGTCCGCAATAGTTTCGAGTTTTTCCATCCAAGCACACTTGAATTCAAATTCAAATCTTTATTCAAGCCTTTACAGGCATTTATTGACGTGAAAACAAAGCAAAACATTCTAATTTAAAATATATTAACCTTGTATCTGCATACATCCTGAATATAATCAAGATGTCTGCAAATACAAGTAGAAATGGAAAAAAAAAGAAGACTCTACACCTGTTCGGAAATTGGGAGGGCCTTCACGAGAAGAACAGGCAAGAAACTCAGAAGGTCTAATATTTTTTTATCTCCTCTTTTAAATTGCCATTTACAATATTGGTTTTGTTACATAGTCATTATAATTAATGCAGGATAAAATACTTACATACACTTAAATTGTCGATAAAAATGTTATAAATAAATAAACTAAGCATTTACAATAAATTATGTTGTTACCAAACATGACGTATTATTATGATAACTTAATCTAGCTAGTTCCATATCGTGTGGTCACTTAAATAATCACTTACTTTATAATAACCTTTGCTCATGACTGAGAGTCTTTTTGACAATGAATTGGTAAGTTAATAACACTTTGTGGAAGCTTATTATAAAAAGCTACACACTTCCGCAGAAACGATCCACTAGTTTTCTGAAGCCTGTAAGTTGGAACGGCAAGCTTATTTTTATTTCTTGTGTTTATATTATGGAAATTGTTAATTTTATTGAATGTGTCATAATGCTTGTAAACATAAACTAAACAAATATACTGACCTGCTAAAGTTAATATAGTAATTTCTTTAAATAATTCTCTAAGTGAGTCTCTAGCCCGTAAATTATAAATAGCGCGAATTGCTCTCTTCTGTAACAGGAAATACTCTCAATATGAGCTGCCAAACCCCATAACAATAATCCATATATGACATAATACTGTGAAAATAACTAAAATACTTGCGAAATTCACTCTGCATACGGTAACATGACATATTAAGATCACCAGTGATTTCTCAGTTACTTAATTTCGAGACTGGTAACCTCATAAGCTTGATCGCTACGAGTATGTGGGCGGACTGAACAGACTCATAATGATACTTTAAGATGAGTTTTGTTTTTACATACAAACGTATGGATTCCTAAAACGAGGTGTGCAATAAAGATGTGTAAACGATTAGGGTCTAGTGACGTCTCGAGCTGAGCAAGGGAGGGCCGGTGAAGGGTTGCCTTTGACCGGCCAACCATGCCGCGAGACGCGTCGCTTGCACGCCGCCCGCGAAAATTACACTCTTTTTTTTTATTATGCAGTCAGCAGAGGTGATGAACTACAAGTGTGGTTTAAAAAGCAGTTGTATTTTTTTGGGTTCCGCATCTCAAAAGGAAACACGGAACCCTTATAGGATCACTCTGTTGTCCGTCTGTCTGTCAAGACCCTTTTCCCGGAAATGCGTATAGATATCAAATTAAAATTTATAAGAAATTCTCGGCTCAACGGTCTCTTTAAAAACTCCTAAACATCGACTTATAGGTGCATTTTGCAACATTTTTTTCAACACACTTGCTCATAAGCGTGATTTAATTTTACCGGTTTTAGATACATAAAGCAGCTCATAATACACGCGTGTATTATAGCCGAGGCACGTATCACAGAGTCCGGCAATGCTGAACTTGCCGGCCTCCGCCAGTAATGTACTATATTTTTTAAAAGTGAGATGTAATATAAAAGACATCAACGAACTACTTACATGATTTTTCAAACGATTATTTTCATACCTTTATTTAGTTTTATCTACAAATTGGCAATGATTTGTGTTATTTATTCCAACAGTTAAGTTTATTAAGTATTTTCCCTCACAAGTGTGTTGAAAAAGGTCGTACGATACGTGCGTATATTGGTTATACAAACTCGGCTCTATTACGCTCTCACCTTCGGCTCGGGCTGAAATTCCGCCTCGTGAGTTATAACCAACATACCGCACTTAAAACGTAATGTACTACTACAAAATCAACCCCCGATATACCGACATACTGCTCTTTGAAAGTAGGAAATAATTCTTAGTTTTATCTTGTCCATTACGTCGGGAACCGCTATGTAAACAAACACACAGCAACTTTTCTGGACGCAGTGCGCCTTGCTGACCAAGAAATACTACTGGTCAGTAACTTTTGGGCAGCTGAATAGATTTTCATCAAATAAAGCTAATAAGCCCGCCGAGGACTTATGCTACCCGAACGAAATGTCAACTTTTTTCATTTCTCTTTACTTTATTAAACCAAAGTAGATTTACTGGCTGCTAATAATAGCTACATCAAATTTAGACATTTTACTTAGTTAGACTATTTATTTATTATTTATTAAATAGCAATTTTTTTGTTTATTTGTTGAACGTTCTCATTTTCTCATCGGGGCAATTTTACTTTAGTTCATTGGCTGCATTCATCGGTTTTCCTTATATTTTGGATGAGAATTTATCAGCTTCCTGTGGAATTTTTGAAAAATCCTTCCTTAGCGGGCGCCTACATAAGCCACCGAGCCTCTGTACCGAATTTCATGCTTCTAACTCCAGTAGTTTGGGCTCCTCGTTGATACCCCAGTCAGTCAGTCGGTCACTCAAATCTATACTAATATTATAAAGCTGAAGAGTTTGTTTGATTGTTTGTTTGTTTGGTTGAATGCGCTAATATCTGGAACTACTGGTCCGAATTGATAAATTATTTTTGTGTTGGATAGTCCATTTATCGAGGAAGGCTTTAAGCTATGTATTATTACGCTACGACCAATAGGAGAGGAGAATCAATGAAAAATGTTGGTAAAACGGAAAAAATATAGAAGATATAACTGCAAACGCGTTGAAGTCTTTTATTAGGCGAAACGTAGTTCGCGAGCGCTGCTAGTCTTTTCTAAATACAGGAGTCAATAGCATCAATTACACGGGGCTGACAGTTTCCATCCATCCATCCACATCAACCCATAAACGAGCTGGGTGCGGAGTAGAATTGCGTGTTTCACATCTCCTCCTTTATTTAATACGACAGCGAAGCTCTTGGCCTGCATCTCAATACTAGGTAAGTGACGAAAAGGCCGAAGGTGGAAGCGAGCCTCACCTGGACTCCTCAACTACTGAGGAACTGGTTATCCTATCTAATTGTCGCAACGATGCTATCAACATTGTTTTATGACGACAAACTTAGGTTAGACGGAGGTAGCTAGCCAGGCGGGCTCAGAAGCCCGACCGCCAATCAAAATGAGTAGAAATCAAAACCCAGTGCTCAATAAACCACGGAGGCTGTTATAAGCATATTAGGTACAAGTATAGTTTAGGCTTTAAGCTTTAAACTCCCTTAGGCTTTAAACTCCCTTAGTCGGCTTTGATATGACATCCAAAGGAAGAAAGGGAGAGGTGATACGTATTTTAACTATCGGTTTCAGTATAGATCTATCTCTAGATTTCTTTACTGAAGATAGAATTTTGTCAATTTTTTATGGAGCTAATATCAAATAACTATCGCTTGTTACTAAATCCACAGAGAGATAGAATATTGCTGATTTCGATTGTATCATAAGTAACAAACTTTTAACTTTGAATGTAAATGATGGTCTCATTTTTCTATTTTTGTAAATTCGGTCCCGGCAGACGCAACAAGACATTTTATTCCTGCGTTTTGTCCTGACGATGTCGTAAAAATGGAATTAGGGATTCCAATTCTATTACGCCGTTGCAACGCGGAACAAGGAAATGAAATATACAAGGAAAGAGCTAAGGCTAGCTATAAACTACTGCAAAAAAAAGTAGAAAATTCATGTGGAAAAGTTTATGATAATTTTATTAAATTGCTACCAAGTTCTTCATTCAATTTAAGGGGACATTCTTATTACAGTAAGTTTAAGTGCGTTTTCATTTGAAGTGGATAAAATTATATGAAGTGATAAAACAATACTTCCGAATTAAATATTATGAGATCTACACTGACTATCAAAAGAAAGTATACCACAGCACGATTTTCATACAAACATGTTTACTTTAAGAAGTCACTAATATTAAAGTAAATATACCATTGCAATAATACATATGTCATTGGATAGTATACATAGTCAATTTGTCAACAAGCATCTCAAATTATTACAAAAATATTTCTATTTTGTCAAAAAAACGAAAAAATGAACCAGTGTTTTCCGTAGGAGTCTATAGTCAATGTCTATTGGGGGTTTGAAATGTCCCACGTTATCGTATTTTTATAGAAATGGAGATGTTTCTGTAACTTTCTAACATACTTTAATAGACGCATGTGTATACTATCAAATGACATTATGTATGTATTATTGCAGTGTAGTGGTACATTGCTTTTACTTTACAGAGTCAGAAACTTTGTGACTCTGTAAGGTCAACATGTTTGTATGAAAATTGTGCTGTGTTATACTTTCATTATTTGGTGGACAGTGTAGTTTAAAAATGCTTAGGAGATCACAGCATACCTTACTTATGCGAAATTTACACACCCAAAGGATGAGCAACTTCAAAGATTTTCTGGGAAAATTAACTGGACACTTGTTCAAAATTACATTTCCATAGAAAATGTCGTTTTAAAAACAAGTGTTCAAATGAAGTGTAACTTCCATTAGTAAAGGGGTTTTAGTTGGTATTTTTAAAATGTTCAATTTTGATATTTGCAATAGAATGTGCCAGATATTCCGGCTTACCTTGTGGCGGCGGTGCTTCGTCGCTAATCGGCGACGGCCATTATCGCCGTCGATTAGAGATCGCGGCGCACGTGCGCCATCATCGCCTCGTTAGTGTCATCAGTTCACGCACCGCCCGCCCGCGCCCGCGTCGCTCAACTATCGCTACACGGCATTTGCTACCCCTCTTCACAAACTACACGATAATTTGATACATCTACGTGCTTCAGAATCAGTTAGGTCTACACTAGCCTTCAAATTGTATTGCGTTAAGGTATTAACTAACTTTTGGTCCGGAAAAATGGAACTTCCGAGATCCTGGATGGCCCCGACCAAGAGTAAGATGGACATCGGTTGGTTTAGTGGGTATGCCCCGCACTCAGCGGAGAAAGTCCAATATTCGCCTGCCAACTAGTAGGTACGATACCCAACAGCATGGAAGTTTTAACCAGAACTTTCTAGGTCAAAAAGTACTGGGTGAAACCCCAAACGCCACCTGCAGCACTCTTACAGCAAGATCTCGGCCTTTCACTCACCTGATGGTAAGTAAATAATGATATTATAAGGGTTTGTCTAAACATTAAATATATTAACTGAAAGCTTCTTTTTGCAAAACAAACTTTAAAGAACAGCAACCTCAAACTTCAGTGAGATATTTTGTTATTGAATCAAAGATATTTTTTTCGATTTTGACATCAAATATCTATAGGCGCGCCTTGGCAGTAAAACCGACTCATATACCATGATGGCAAACGGCATGACGCTGCCGTGCCGTGATGTCCCTTCTATCCATGCCACCGTATTCCTGTATTTTTGAATTTTTGTATGTTTGTATTAAAAAGGCTCCGAAACTACTGGACCGATTTGAAAAATTCTTACACTAATAGAATGCTATTGTTGCATTGAGTAACATAGCCTATAGAATATTTTCCTGCGGGAAAATATGGAATTCCCACGGGGAAACGAAGATAACGCAGGCGAAGCTGCGAGCGAAAAGCTAGTTAAAAAATAATAAAAAAAAACTTTTTGTTGTCCCAGTTGTTTGATAAAAAGAAATGATCAATTCAGGATTCAATGATGACTGTTATACACAGCACTGGTGGAAATTGACTACAAAATTAATTGTCGCAGTATCCAATCAGTCGCGCACCGTCGTCGCCAACAACATGTAACATGTAATGGTGTGTTCGCTCCCACGGCCCGCCTCCCCGCGTCGTCGCCTAATGGCCGGGATCGTTCCGAATCGTTCTGACGGCTGTAACAGGTTGTAAGGACATCTCATTCCCTTTATCTCACGCTCTAATACATACATATGAGTGGTAATATTCGGCGTTGTAATCTGACGCACCTTGTATTCTCAGTGTATATTTCCAAAGTGAGAGTATATACTTTTCGTTTTACATGCTTAATCAATTTGTTAGTTTCGTATCCGGCTCGAAGGACCAATGTTTCAGCAGCAAACTGTAATTATTCTTTATTGTAGACAACCAATACAAAGAAATAGTGACAACCATAATATTATGTACAAGGGCGAGTTTATCTCTTTAAGATATCTCTTCCAGCCAACCTTAGATTCCAATGTACGGCAGTATTAAGGTAAAAAAATGATATGTTAATCATTTCAGCCAAGAAACGCCTACTGTTGGACATAGGCCTACCCCAAGGATCAGTCCTGCGCCTCCCGCATCCAGCGGCTTCCCGCGACCTTCACCAGATCGTCGGTCCACCTTGTACGGGGCCTACCAACACTGCGTCTCCCGGTACGCGGCCGCCACTCAAGGACCGCCCCGCCCCAATGGCCGTCAGTCCTACGAGCGATGTGTCCTCACCATCACTGCCACTTAAGGTTTGCAATTCTTTGGGCTATGTCGGTGACTCTAGTTCTTCTACGTATCTCATCATTTCTGATGTGATCACGTAAAGAAACCCCAAGCATAGCTCTCTCCGTTGCCCTTTAAGTGACTTTGAACCTTCTTATGAGACCCATTGTAAGCGGCCACGTCTTAGTTCCGTACGTCGTCACTGGCAACACGCACGAATTGAAGACTTTCGTCTTGAGACACTGCGGCAGATGGGACGGGAATATGCTGCGTAGCTTCCCGAACGCTGCCCAGCCGAGTTAGATTCGTCGATTTACCTCTTTTTGGAAGTTGGACTTACCGGGCTGGACTAATATAAGTTAATATTCGTAGTTTATTTAACTCCACAGACATTTTCATAGATAGACCCAACTATTTGTATGGGGAATTTCAAAACTAATTTTGCAATTTCGAATTTTCAATAACATCATATCTTTTAAATGACTCTGTTAACATGAGTACTATGGGTAGGTGCCTCTAAAAGTTATTGTTGAATTTGAATTTTAGTTTCATTAAAGCCTGTCGTGGAATTAATTGCCGTCGTCTTCTCCAGTTGAGATGCGGGGTCCGGGCCGCTAGTGCCGCGACCGCGAAACGCTAAACGCCAAAGCCCTCAAAAGACTGTAAGCAATTACGTCTCGGAGCCGCGCGTTATCGCGGCGAATAAAAGCCGCATTACGCCGAGGGCTCCCCACTTTATTTATTCCCCTAACGAGCGGCGCTCAGGCCGGCGATTGTTGCTCCGCCATTGTCATGGTAATAACATGAATTATTGCCGGCTCCGCGTGCAGACACCTAGAGGTCGGTCTTCACGGGCGTTGACGGAGCGCCGCCGCCGTCTGAGAGACCTTTCCGCGGCTATTGTCAAATGTACAGCCTCGGTGCAGGATGCTGAACTGATTGCAGCTTTAGCAATACCTGTGTGTGGTTTTCTGGCTTGATACAAAAAAAAAATTGTGAGCCTGTTATGAAGTTGGTTTGGATTTACCTAAAAGAGCATGATCAATAGTTACTACAGATTTCTGTAAAGCTAAAAACCGGCTGGAGCTCTGTCGTGCATATTTGTGAAACATCATGTCAGCGAGTTGCTTTGAATGTTAAAGATTGAAAACAAGACAGACTTCCTTCTAAATATTTAAGAAGATATAGGTTAATACAATACTGACTAAATAGTCTATAACTTATTTCGATTAATATTGAATGACTTTGCTTAACAAAAACCCCACGATGTCCTCGCAGAGGCCACATAGCTGGCGTCGTTTAATAAGCGTGTCTTGGCTTGGCAGCTTAAACGCTCCTGAAACCATTTCGTCAACTCGACGCCGGACATTGGCATACCTGTGCGTGGTTCACAATCCCCTCTTTCCGAGGATAGCCGAGGACCGAAGATAACCGAACGGAACTAATACACACTAAAGTTGTTCGATGAATTTTCATTTGCCTCTATTATGCTACTTTAGCCGAGAGTTAAACCCAGTTTTATACAAGAGATTGCGACGGCAATGAAGCTGTAAACCGCAGCCGGCTCCATTCCAAGAGCTCCTCACTTGAAGACCTGATCATAGAGCCGAATGATGAGCGTAAATCAAAACTTGAACTCAAAAGTTGGTCGGGTCCCGGCCCGTTTACGGCCCGTCGCCGCCGCCAGCGGTGGAGCCGAGTTTATGCGTCTATTTGGCGAAGTGACCCGTGGAGGCCGACTTTTAAATTTACGGCAGCGGCGCCGGCGAATTGGCCCTCCATCAACGGCGCGCGCTCCGGCACCCGATTAAGAAGTTGCCGAATCGCTGTGACACAGTATTATGACGTAGTGGATGCCAGCCAAATTCTGTCCGATTTTAATGCGATGTCTCCATCCTAATTCTAATTATGGGATTCTTCTTTCACGGCAACGGCTACAACTATATAATGTGTCATCATCATCCATCACCAGAAGAAAACTCGCTACTAGAATAATCTGCGGGGGTAGTTGGATAGAAACTTTATTTGATCTACAGACACACAAACCAAAAATTGAATTGAAACAAACAATTAACAAAGAAATGAAAAAAAAATGAAAAAATATGACATTGATATCAATAATATCACAAATCCTTGTCTGCGACTCCATTATGTATAGGTGGTGTGGTACTACTCTTCTTACTTCTCTATCTCTATCTTACCCTTCAAACTGGAATACAGCGATGCAAGCACCGTAAGATATTTGTACTCTGGAGACGACTCTAGTACTAAACTGATTCACCTTCTGGTACAACATTTACAATATGTTTTTGTACAACTAAATTGGCTAACGTCGGCGCGGTACTGGGACCTGGGGTGCAAAGAATCCCCGGGCGGCGGAGATCCTCCGTCAGACGACCTTGGCCCTGGCCACATATAACGCGCGCACACTGCGGACCGAGGAGAAGCTGCTAGAACTCGAAAAGGAATTGAGCAGGATTCGCTGGAGTATAGTGGGACTATTCGAAGTTCGAAGAGGGTGAGGACACGATGGTTCTCAAATCCGGCAACCTGCTCTATTTCCGGGAGGGCGAAGACCTGTCCCAAGATGGTGTCGGATTTATCGTCCACAAGTCTCTTGTGAATAACATTGTACAGATCGGAAGTGTGTCGAATAGGGTGGCGTACCTTATACTCAGAATTACCAAACTGTATTCGCTGAAGGTCATACAGGTATACGCCCCGACCTCGAAACACTCCGACGAGGAAGTGGAAGCTATGTATGAGGACATTTCTCGGGCAATACATGCTTCCAAGACTCATTACACCGTTGTCATGGGAGACTTCAACGCAAAGCTAGGCAAGCGCGGCGATAGTGAGTTGAAAGTGGGGCAATTTGGAGCTGGAATCCGGAATTACCGTGGTCAAATGCTAGACAATTACATGGAGAGAGAGGGACTCTATATGATGAACTCTTTCTTCAAAAAACGGCTGCATCGAAAATGGACCTGGAAAAGTCCGGATGGCGTGACAAAAAATGAGATTGACTTCATCATGTCGACTAAGACTCGCTTATTCAATGACGTCTCAGTGATCAATGCGTTCAACACGGGAAGCGATCACCGAATGGTGAGAGGCGCATTGAATCTTAATGTAAAAGCTGAGATGAAGTCAACGCTCCGTCCTGGAGCCATCCAGATCCAAAACCCCGAGCGCTTTCAACTCGAATTGCAGACTCGGTTCGCTTGCCTGGAGGATTGCACGGATGTGGACACATATAATGACAGGTTTGTGGAAACTCTCCTTATCTTATCTTATCTTCGGGTGGGGGCGGCCCAATTAAATTTGAGCCTTCGCACTTCGACCCACCATGGATCTTTTGTGCTTCCCCAAGTTTTAGTCCGTACAGCCATCGCCACCTACGGTCCAGTCTATTGTGCCCATGAGCTCAACGATGTCCTTCGGTGGTATGGCCCTGTAGTCTTCCGGTTTTGGGTATCCAATTCCCGTCAGCCTTAAGAGGATTGTGAAGCTGTAAATTTTCATACAAAAAGCGATAACGCTTTTCTCCCTCTAAACATAGTCCAATTTTAAAAATTTTTGGAAATCTTGTAGATATAATGAAAAACTAGGTTTGTACGTTTTGATTTTGAAGAAATATTGCTCAGAATATAAGTTATTAGCATCTAAATATCTATATTTTCGACTTAAAAACTACCTTGAGCATTTTTGTCTTTTTTTGACTAAATTATACTGAATTACAAAAAAAGCAAAACGTACAAACATAGATTAAGGTATACTGAATCTAATGACACCAAAAGCGTCTAATTTCATAAAGGTTTAGGGGGGTAAAACAGGAATTGTAGGCAATTTCGACCATTTCTTGCAACTCTCTCTATCGCACGATACGGGTCGGGGGCAGGGGTACAATTCAGTGATAGTGATGTGACATAATGTTATCGTAGTTATTGTCGCCTAGGGAGGAGAAAGTAATATCGATATATCGATCAATAGTGAAAGTTATTACTTAAGTCGGAACTATTAATCTTCACAAATACCTTATACATGAAAAAGTAAATATCTTTTTGAATACGTTTATTGATTTTAGTGTTTTATTTTAAAGATTTTATTTCAATACAAATTTCCTTATTTAAGGGTTAGCAGCCTGTAGCCTGTTAACTTTACTGTAAATTCCCAAAACCAAAAAAGGAAAAAAATGTAAGTATGTAAGTAGTTGTTTGTTATAATAAATATGTGCCATAAAGAAACCAACTCAAAATAAATTCGTATTTTGTTTCTTGTGATAGGTATTTGTTATGCAATGTATGAAGTTGGAGCAGCTAAAAACGTGTAATAGACTATGCAAGTAGCGTTATTTTTAATATTATTTTATTCCTCTAAAGCTGGGCTCTAAGGTTTTACTCGCATTATGGAATCTACGATTGTATAAAAAATACAAACGACAAAGTACCTAAATAATATACTAGTATGTAAGGTAGGCAGGGTAGGCATATATGGGAAGAAGGCACCCTTCGTACGGTTCTGAAGTTTTTTTTTCCATTTTAACTATAAAATTTAAAGCAGCTGATTACATATATCTACTAATAGGTATTTTTTAACCGACATCAAAAAAGGAGCTTCTCAATTCGATGCGTATGTTTTTATTTGTGTATGTTACGCGATTACGCCGCCAATTGCAGACCGATTTTCAAAATTATTTTTGTATTCTCAAGATTATACTCCAATGATGGTCCCACGGTTACCAAAGTTAGGATCTGATGATGGGATCCCATAAAAATGGAGGGAAATCCTTAAATTTTTAGGTGCGTCCAACGTGTTTTTTTTTATAAAAACGTCGCCCCACTCTAGGATTTTCTCCTGTGTCGTGGGTGCAGTTACAAACATAGAGTATCACATGCACATACGCCTAGACCGGAACAAATTTCTGTAGGTCATACAAAACATCTGTCCCGTGCGGGAATCGAACCCGCGACCTGTTGCGCAATAGGCGATCGCTCGACCTCTGCGCTAACCATGTCAACCGTTTTGTGTGTATGTTACGCGATTACTCCGCCAATTGTGGACCGATTTTCAAAATTATTTTTGTATTCGGTAGAGTATACTCCTAGGGTGGCCCCTAGGTCACCAAACTCAGGTTCTGAGGATGGGATACCCTAATTTAATCAGGGTATCTTTCACTAAAAAGTTAAACAAAAAATTTTTTTACAAAAAATAAAAACTGACTTCCAAAACACTGAAAAGTTAAAAATAGTGTAAGAATAGGTACAGACAACATTACATTTCTATATTGAAGTCGGTGCCAAAGGATGATCTCCTAGAAAGTCTTAAAATTTGGCACCGTCTTCAATAATGATGTGTGATATTGTCTGTACCTATTCTTATATTATTTCTAACTTTTCAGTGTTTTTGTAGTCCGGACGAACCCGACGAATCGAACCCCGCCGGACGGACCTCCCGATCAACTTCCGGTGGCCTCAACCATTAGACCACGGAGGTGGTAAAAATGAGAATTCTAAGACTATTAGTATAACTACCCAAGATTAGTGTATAAAAATGAGAGGTATTTTTTATTTGATGCATAATTATTACTTTAGATTTTTTTAATCCCTGCTCCTATTTAGTTTGTATGTAAAAGCATGTAAAAGTATTAATTTATCTATCTAAAATAATAGATTTTTTGTTATTTATTTTTAAGTTAACAAGAGGTCTGATCTTGTTTAAACAATTGTAAATGTCATTTTATGTTTAGTGTTTATTTTTTTCATTAAAAGGATCCATTATTGATTCACATCTCAAATGAAAATCATTTTAATTCAGTATAACACTCATCTTACAAAAAGTCATTTTCTTTAGACAGGTAAATGTACGATAGATAGGTACTTTCATAACAAATAACAGCTCAGTCCTATAAAGTAGGACTTGGTAGGGATGCCAAGTAAGTGCCTACACTATAAATTTCAAAGGAATACTGAAATAATTTACGAAACTTATCTACTAAAATATTATAAAGAAAGAAGATTTGTATTTTTGTTTGTAATGAATAAACTCAAAAACTAGCTCACTGGGAAGTCTCGGCGTAATTATTGTTAAAATGATTTTTAGAAATAAAGCTATTTTTATTATTATATTTTTTATTTTTAAAAACTACTAGGCTGATTTAAAAAAAAATTTTGACTAATAGAATGCTACATTATCACTGAGTAATATAAGGTTATAAAATAATTTTTCATACGGGAAAACAAAATTCCCTCACGAAAAACGAAAATAACGAAGGCAAAGTTGCGAGCGGAAAGGCAGTCAGGAATACCTAAGCAACGCAAAACATTACAAACGGTAAAATAATGATCTCGAGTTCTCGCGCCGAGGAGTCGCGCGCTGCTGTCGTTGTGTGCGTGAGAATTTGCGCGTGTTGTATTTGTGGTGTAAACGCCAGACGGGAGGCCGAGCGGTGTGAAACAGATAGCATTTTAGAAAATACCTACTCGCGCCGCGCACGATTACTTCACAATCCTCTTAATCTCCTGCAGGTTGGGGCATCGCAGTGGCACAGCAGGTGTTCCATGCTTTCCTCTACCTCCTTGCAGGCCCTACAGATTTTGGAACTGGTGTGTCCCATCCTGTTTAGCATGATCCTAGTGCCGAAGTGTCCGGTTAGAGCACCTAACAGTAGGCGAGTCTGGGATCTGCTTGAGCTCAGTGTAAACTTGAGCCAATTATCCATACCCATGAAGAGCTTGGCGTGAATCATTCCTTTCTGGTTGGCCCATTCTTTTTGATGCCTCATTTGCAGTTGAGTTCTTAGACCTGTACTGACTGTTTTTGGAGTGATCCCGACAAATGGTTCCGGTCCTATCAATTGTGTTTCCGATCCCTTTCTTGCCAGGTAGTCAGCCTTCTCGTTTCCGGCGAAACCCTTGTGACCTGGTATCCAAACTAGACGTACCGTATTGGTTTTACCCAATTTATTCAGTATTTCAATTGTATTAAACACTAGTTTGGATTCCACTTTGTATGACAGGAGCGCTTTGAGAGTCGCTTGACTATCACTGAGAATGTAGATGTTTAGGCCTTTGCGACCTTTGTCTAGATTCTCCTGTGCACAAGCTAGGATAGCATATGTTTCAGCTTGAAACACAGTTGCTAGCTCACCCATGCTGATCGATATATCAGTATTGTTGCAGTGTATTCCTGCCCCTGTACCAGATTTCATTTTCGATCCATCTGTGTACCAGATCATGCTGTTTCCCCGAGGGGATGCCAGCCCCTTATCCCATTCCTCCCTTGTTGGAATGTGTACCTCAAAGAGTCGTCTAAATACATATTTGGGTAACATTCTGTCGCTGGTCATGCTCAGCAGCGGATTGTCCCCTTCAGACGCGAATGCCGTGTGTTTTGTGAGTGGCCGGTTTGCATTCCACATTCCCAAAGTTCTGAGCCTGTAGAGTGTTCTCATGGCTTCTCTTTGTACAGCACTGTGGAGTGGTTCGAGATTCAAAAATCTCTCCAAGGCCGCTGTAGGAGTAGTTTTGAAAGCCCCCGTTATAGCCATACAGGCCAGCCTTTGAAATCTACCTAGTAGTTCCCTGCATGTGACTAGTTTCGTTCTTGGCCACCAGGCAATACTGCCATATGTTATGACCGGCAGTATCATTATTTTGTAAATCCAGTAGAGTATCTTAGGTTTGAGACCCCAGGTTTTACCGAAAGTAGACCGGCACATATTGAGTATCCTTCCGGATTTTTCAACAGTGAGGTCTACATGTTCCTTCCACGTTAGTTCTTTGTCTAGGGTAACTCCTAGATATTTCACCTTTGTGGACCATGGTATCTCAGAGCCGTATAGCTTTAGATTCCTCATGTTGTTGAGCTTCCTCTTTTTTGTGAACGGTATGATCACTGTCTTTTTGGGATTGATGCTGAGACGTGTCTCTTTGCACCAGTGCTCAACCCTTTGTAGTGCCCCTTGCATCAGGCTGGCTACCACATTTGGCACCTTGCCGTTAGCTAAGATGACTATGTCATCAGCATAACCTACTGTGGTCAGTGGTCCTTTGTTCAGTTCTTCGATCAATGGATCAATCACAAGACACCAAAGTGTAGGAGACAGGACTCCTCCCTGTGGGCATCCCTTGGTGGTTGTGACGCTCATTGTATCGCCTAATACGCTCGCAGATATGACTCTGCTCTCTAGCATACAATTAATCCATCTTATTATGGTGTCATTGATGCCATGTAGTTTCGCCGCTCTGCTAATGGAATCAAATGTAGTCTTGTCAAAGGCGCCCTCCACATCCAGAAAGGCGCCCATGCACACCTCTCTTGAATCCAGTGCCTTTTCAATCCCGCTGATCACATAGTGTAGAGCAGTCTCAGTTGATTTTCCTGCTTGGTAAGCACACTGCATACCCTGTAATGGCCGCTTCCTAAGCGGTCCGTCCCGAATGTACCTGTCGATGAGTTTCTCCATCGATTTCAGTAAAAAGAATGAGAGACTTATCGGTCTAAACGCCTTTGCATGTTCGTAGTCAGCTTTGCCCGGTTTCGGTATAAAGCTTACCTTTATGTGTGTCCTGTCCTTACGATGGGTTCGAAGAAAGGCGTGGGATGGGTCTGCAGTCCTCTGAAGATGCTCGTCGGCGACTCAACAAACAGATCTCGAAGTCTCTGACTCGCGACATACGCCGATTTAATGCAGAACGTATTAAGGAAGCCATCGAGCGGAACAAGGGCTCCAAAGTGTTCGCAAGAGATCTGTCACTCGGTCAGAGTCTGCTGACGAAGCTGAAGACAGAGGACGGCAGAGTCGTCACGTCTCGACCTGAGCTTATGGCTGAGATTGAACGCTTTTATGGACAGCTTTACACACCATCGCAGGCACCTGTCATTCAGGCTACAGACCCTAGAGTCAAATTGATCCGGCATTACACCGAAGACATCCCGGACGTCAGCCTGTACGAGATTAGTGTGGCTCTCAAACAGCTAAAAAACAACAAGGCACCGGGTGATGATGGAGTCACAGCTGAGCTTTTGAAAGCGGGTGGACTACCAGTCCGGAAAGCGCTGCAGAGGCTATTTAACTCCATCATACTCGAGGGCATTACGCCTAAAGCATGGCACAGGGGTGTGGTGGCACTTTTCTTCAAAAAGGGCGACAGGGCCCAGTTGAAGAACTACAGACCCATCACGCTCCTGAGTCATGTATACAAGCTGTTCTCGAGAGTCATCACGAATCGTCTCGCGCGCAGGTTTCACGACTTCCAGCCTCCCGAACAAGCCGGATTCCGTAAAAGCTATAGTACCATAGACCACATTCATACGCTGCGGCAGGTTATACAGAAGACCGAGGAGTATAATCTGCCACTATGCTTGGCGTTTGTGGACTATGAGAAAGCCTTCGATTCTGTCGAGACCTGGGCCGTGCTTGTACCGGTAGTCTATTTGGCACCTCTGGAGTGACCTAATCACTCCAGAGGTGCCAAATAGACTACCGGTACATCCAAGTGTTGAAGTCATTGTACGGAAACGCCACTATGTCAGTCCGCCTTCAGGACCAGAACTCGAAACCAATACGACTTCAGCGAGGTGTGAGACAAGGTGACGTTATATCGCCGAAGCTGTTCACAGCTGCGCTGGAGGATGTATTTAAGCTTTTGGACTGGAGAGGACTCGGCATCAACATAAACGGCGAGTACATGACTCGCCTTCGTTTTTCCGATGATATCGTGGTCATGGCTGAGACCGTGGAAGATCTAGGCACAATGCTCGAAGACCTCTGTAGAGTTTCCCAACAAGTGGGTCTTAAAATGAACATGGACAAGACCAAAATTATGGTGAATTCCCATGTAGTACCCACTCCTGTGAAGGTTGGCGGCTCTACACTGGAAGTTGTTGACGAATATGTTTACCTGGGACAAATAGTCCAGCTCGGTAAGTCCTACTTCCAGAAAGAGGTAAATCGACGAATCCAACTCGGCTGGGCAGCGTTCGGGAAGCTACGCAGCATATTCTCGGCCAATCTACCGCAGTGTCTTAAGACGAAAGTCTTCAATTCGTGCGTGTTGCCAGTGATGACGTACGGAACTGAGACGTGGCCGTTTACAATGGGTCTCATCAGAAGGCTCAATGTCACTCAAAGGGCAATGGAGAGGGCTATGCTCGGGGTTTCTCTACGCAATCGCATCAGAAATGAAGAGATCCGTAGAAGAACTAGAGTCGCCGACATAGCCCAAAGAATTGCAAACCTTAAGTGGCAGTGGGCAGGACACATAGCTCGCAGGACTGACGGCCGTTGGGGCGGAAAGGTCCTTGAGTGGCGGCCGCGTACCGAGAGACGCAGCATTGGTAGGCCCCCTACAAAGTGGACCGACGATCTGGTGAAGGTCGCGGGAAGCCGCTGGATGCGGGAGGCGCAGGACCGATCGGTTTGGAGATCCCTGGGGGAGGCCTATGTCCAGCAGTGGGCGTCTCTTGGCTGAAATGATGATGGTGATGATGAAATTGGCAAACAAGCTAACTGCCCACCTGATGGTAAGTACCTAAGTGGTTTTTGTAAGATTTGCAGGAAATCTGCAACCCGCACAAAAGCCACAGTGCATGTTGCCAACTTGTGACATAAGATGTACCCAGTAATTTCACTGCCATATCTTACCCTTCGAACCGGAACACAGTAATGCAAGCATTGCTGCTTTGCGGCAGAAATAGGTAAAATAGGGGTACCCAAGCAGTCGACCCTGGTACAGAGTCTTCCTTCGGTAAAAGTAAAAAGTGACAATAGATTGTTCCATATGTTGTTAAAATCCTAAAGGATGAAGCTTTGATAAAGAAGGTAAACCTGTAATAAAGGCGTTTTAGAACGCCTACAATACTATGAAAACTCGCTGAAAGCAAATCATGTGACCATTATGTCATGGTGCTCGTTTGTTTCGGTCTCCCGAAGATGCAGTGTTACGATGGGATCGGCTCTGCCTGATATTTGATTAAATTGTAAATCGAACGCTATAATACTTGTGGATATGATAAAAATAAAACCAATGCCAAGTGCCAGTTGGCGCTGGCTACGGGGATGCCTCTATCGACTGCTTGAAAGCTCACATCAAAACTAAATCTAGTGAAGTCTTTTTTGGAACTATGTATGGTGCTCTTTAGACTAGTGGTTTTATTATTAGTTATACTTACTGATGGAACCTCTATAAGTACTCGTAAAATGAACATTCTCGGATCAGTTAGTTTCATCACAGTCAAGCTGAAATTACTTAGAGGTTTGAAGTCACGCCTAATGATATCTTTTCAGTTCATATGTACCGATGGAGTCTTAAAAGAAGAGGTTCAATTTTGGTTGGGAAGAAATTACTAAATTTATCCGAGTTTTCCATCCTAGTCTAATCATCGAGGACGGACAATAAATTGTGCGGTCCGAGAGTCGGCCCCCAAATTTGAAAGGCGCTAGAATTACCGGGAATAAGAAAAATTCCCCCCGCCTTCACGTTTATCTTTCTAATGCAAATCGCGCTGATTGCTAGTATCAGTGATCAGAATCCACCAATTTGCATGCCAACAGTATTCCGCCCGAGATGAGATCTCACTAGTCCAAGATTTTTGGGATTTTTAAATTCTCCCAAATTATTTAGTCTTCGAACAGGCAGGCACAATGCTATACAATGTATGGTGATTCCGAAGAGTTGACATCTACCGATTACATATATTTTTAAAATTGCCAAAGGATGATAGTTGGCAATGTGCGACGAAATGTAGAAATGATGTACTAGATATTGTAAAACTAAAAGCAAAACTAAAATAAGTTGGGAAACTCATTGTAAGTGTAATTTGTAATTTGTAAACAATTGTGCAAAGTGTTTCAATAAGTGAAAATTATTATGTCAAATATAAAAGCTAGTAATGTGTCTTATGTGTCTTCGAAAATTGTTAAATAGGGTAAGAACATGTTTAAATTAGGACTATTGTAATGTGTATTTATTTAACAATAAAGCACCAATCCCCTTTCCTAATATATAGTAGAAAAGTAAATGGTAAGCAAGATGATGGAAGCCAGCAAGATAAAGTATGAGGAATGAAAGTGCGAGAATAGCATGAAAGAAAAGGTTTCTAATTATATTATATGTGTAGTAATAATAATAAGATATTTTTCGTTACTGTAATGTTATCAATGTATTTGAAAAGACAAAATTTGCCATTTTAACTGAATTCAATGATAAAAACAAATTAATAGAATATAAGCGACAAGAAAATTTAAGGCAAACCTGTGTTCAAAAAAGATTTATTTTACCTAAATATAATAACGTTCATGGAAGTAGAAAAATAGATTATCTCATTCCTAATTACTTAAACGAATTGCCGGAAGTCTTGCAAAACATGTACTTAAATGCTGCTATATCTAAATATAAATATAAGTTAAAAAAGTATTATATACAGAGTCAACTAATACTGTAATTTTAATGCCTTACTAACCAAACTGTTGCAAATGCGCGACCTACACAGATAAACCTTATAAGGTTTTCGTCGTAGGAATTGTAATTTAAATTTTATGTTAATGTATGTCAATAAATGAAATAAAAAAAATGTGCGACGAAATTCAATAGTTTCTTTATTTTAAGCAATTAAAAGTATCAAAAAAGTTGTGCTCCTTAGCGTAATTCCATGTCTTAATATCATAAGCGACGTCGCTTATACGTCGCGCATAAAAGTTTCCAATTTGATTCAGCGCGAGTTCGCCGTTTTATTGGCCAATATTTGCCGAAGGTAGCTTGTCAATACTCCCTACCCCGTGCCTCTAAACCTGCAAATATAAAGTTTCAATATCAAAAATCGAGTGGCCCGAGTTGCGGCTGCTTCGACAAATTGCCTTCATAAAATTGAGCAGAGTCGCGATACGACTCGCGGCGAGTGAGTCATTCGCAGCCTTAACGCCGGGGCTTAAGGTCCACGAAGAAAACATCCGACACAAAATACCGGAGTCACACGCTTGTACCGTTCACAGTTTATTTTATCCAAGAATTGAATCAAACAAAATAAACTGGGAAAATTACAGATTTGTTGCTTAGCGCGCGACGAGCGGAGCCGCTGCGTCGTTTAATGAATTGAACACATCTTGGCACAAACACCGAACACATTCAAAGGCTGTTTCCACTTCCGGTGAGAGGAGTGACGTCTACTTTGGATACAATACCACACGTCTTTTTTGGCAAAAAAGAACCTTTTCAGACACAGCAGGCATGCTTGTGTATTTAAGCGTTTTCTAATTTAGTATTATTATTAACACAAGTACACACTTATGTGATTTAAACAAGTTATCATGGTATTCCAGCACGACTACCGCCAGCGACTCTTCCTAAGGGCTTGCCGTGACATCGGCAGGTTAGCGCGGCTGAGCAAGTTGAGCAATCCTTAATAATACCTCACAGAGGACCAACCTTCAAATAATACCTTTTTCGACTCCCGGACAGACGAGACCTTCCTCCGCCTGGCCTACCTAGCGGGTAGGCCCGAATCAAGCTCAGTGTCATTTTGGTCCCTTATGGGACGTGTCATTTCTTTTCAAGACTGTGTCTGTGGAGTTCGCTAACTATGGTAATGTGGAGAGCGTAAGTGGTTGGTGCGAGTAACCCATACTCATCACGGATCAGTATAAAGGGGAACATTTCAGAAAGTTGAATACGTATGTTTGAATTAAATAAAACATATTAAAGTAGAAAGAGTTAAATCAAAACCCTAGTATGTATGAAAAAGTTAAATCGAAACCCTAGGGTTACCAGCTATAGCGGTAACCGGGTCCGTTCCCTGGTCACAAAAGTCACCAGTGCGCGTTAGCTCCAGCTCGCAGCAGCGGCGGCGGACGGGGCTGAGCGGGGCTGAGCTTCCACCGCATGGATTATAACTTTAATATTAAGTTCCAGAGATCCAGAGCGCCCGATACGTGCGGCGCACATCTACAGAGGTGAAACGTCGTACAACATACTTATAAACTAACAAAAACTGTTGATGCAAAATCAAATACTTAATTATTGTTAGTATTTTATTAGTTTTGAAATTGAAATTTTAATGAGGATATTGTAACGATCCCACCTAACGTCAAACGGAACCCTAAATAGAAAACCCCCTTCCACAGTTTTATTCGTAGTTTTACTAACAATTTACGCCTTTAAAAGAAACGCACAAAATTGCTTTGATTTGTATGAAATTTGGCCAATGATCGACTAGTGATTTTATTAGGATCTACGTTGCAACCGCTTATGTAACCCAAGATCTTTTCCAAGTGGATAGATATAGAACTCCTAATGACGAAACTATCCCTATTTATTCCATCAATCATGATCAAATGCTTATTAAACTCGCTACCATAGGAACGAAATCACAATCTGTTCTTTTGAGTGAATTTTACGATTTCAGTAATGAGAAAACAAATGTTTTGATTTTTAAGTATGTTACCGCCGCTGTCTTTATTTTCTGAAGCTAACATTGGGATTATGATACCTTCAGGAAGGTATTCCCTTAACCCTTGGGCTCCATAAGATTCCAAATGAACCTTACTTCGCCCTACCAACATACTTTATACACTACTAAAATTCTCTACGCTTGAGAATTACATCCTTTCAGAACTTTAGTTTTGTAGAGAAGTAAGGTGCGAAAGAAACTCTACCAGTTCATAGGTTTAGGTTTAGGTTTATTTATTTCATTTTTACAAATATTTTTATAACATTGAAGAAAATTTACAAAAAGTATGTAAAAATGATCGTCACAATATTAATAATAAAATAAAATAATATATGTATATAAAAAAAGATAATTACAAAAAAAAAATCAGTATGTATGTTCAATGAAGAAATTCAATTCACAAATAATTATGTCAAATATTTACAAATGTCTAATACAATAATAGTACGAGAATAAAATAAAATGTCAAGTAAAATTATCAATACATTTGACATATTCTCAATACATTTGAGATTAATCTCTAAGACATTTAAAGTCGACTAAGGTGCCTAACCTTCTGACACCTTGCCGTTGCAGAACGTTCCCAATATAATATTATCCCTTCACATCTCTTCATTTTCTTTTTTTAAAGGTAAACACAAACCATTTCACAGAGCCAAAATAATTCACTCACGAGACAAATAATGCATCAAGCACAAGCTCTTATTAGAGCGGATTTCATAGTCGAGCTCAATGGAAAATATGATCCAAAATTCACTCAATATTTTCATATATATGGAATAAGCCACTAGAATCTCTCCGAGAAACTAGGAATAAATATAGTCGTTGCAGGTTTCCTTCGGAGTGACCTGAATAATCAGTGCAGGTTTCTTATAGAGGGACCTGAATCTAGCGTAGCAAGTTCCCTTCGGAGTGACCTGAATAATCGGTGCAGATTTCTTAAACAGAGGGACCTGAATATAGGCCTTTGTGTCAGTAGTACCATTGACTTATACCATTGATGGTACAAGTGATACAACTTTGTATCTTTAGTACCATTAAGAGGATTGTGAAGTAATCGTGCGCGGCGCGAGTAGGTATTTTCTAAAATGCTATCTGTTTCACATCGCTCGGCCTCCGGTCTGGCGTTTACACCACAAATACAACATGCGCAAATTTTCACGCACACTACGACACAGCAGCGCGCGACTCGGCCACGATACTCGGCGGCTGCGGCCGGCGCGAGAGCTCGAAATTATTATTCTATCGTTCGTAATGTTTTGCGTTGCTTATATTTCTGACTCCCTTTCCGCTCGCAACTTCGCCATCGTTACTTTCATTTTTCGTGTGGGAATTTTATGTTTTCACACAGAAAAATAATTTTATAGCCTATATTACTCAGTGATAATGTAGCATTCTATTAGCCAAAGAATTTTTAAAATCAGTCTGGTAGTGTTTGAGTTTATTCATTACAAACAAAAATACAAACGTACTTAATCTTCTTTCTTCATAATATTTTAGTAGATGAGGTTCGGAATACAGAATTTATTTACATTTCGTAAATTATCTCTGTATTGAAATTTATTGTGAAGGCACTTATTTGGTATCCCTATAGGTAACTTATAGGATTGAGGGTGAGGACTTTTTGTTAGGAAAGTATGTATCCTATATTTACCTGTCTAAGGAAAATGCCATTTTTTAAGATGATTGTTATACTGAATTAAAATAACTTGCATTTGAGATGTGAATCTTTTCTGAAAATAAAACATGAAACATATAATAATACTTTTACATACAAACTAAATGTATCCCTGATACAAAAATAAAAAGTAATAATAAATAATAATAATATTTTTTTGATTGGGCTGGGCAGCTTTTGCAGAACTTGGCTTTGCTTTTAATATGAGCATTAGCATAAAACAGAAAGCGCGGATCTTCCACTAGTGTGTCCTACCAGTGCAGTGCTTACTTATGGAGCCGAGATATGGATAACAACTAAGGCCATCGTCCACAAACTAGAGGTGGCACAAAGAGCAATGGTAAGAAAATTGGTAGGAGTAACACTCCGGGACACGAAAACGAATAGTTGGTTCCGAAAACGGCGTCAGGTCTCGGACATTACACACCACGTAGCAAAGCTCAAGTTGCAATGGGCTGGACATATAGCCAGAAAGCTGGACTCATGGTGCAGAACTATCTTAGAGTGGAGGCCATGGAACCGTAAAAGACCCAACGGGAGACCACAGATGCGGTAGAAAGACGACATCGTCAAGATGGTGGGCACAAACTGGATTAGAGTAGCTCAAAATAGAACGGAATGGAGAAAGTTGAAGGAGGCCTATACCGCCATGGTAGAAGAAAAGGCTTAGATGATGAATAATATTTTTTAATAATTATATGATTATTTTTGTTGGTGATGTTCACCTCAATTTCTTTATTAATAAGCCAAACGTAACATCATCTGCAACTAGCTCCATCTCCATCCATCTTTGAAATTAGTCAGCAGCAAAACAAAAATAATGTGCGTCGGTGGAATCAGGGTTAACAACAGGGCTCTGTGACTGATCCCTCTATGAGTTTCCATAATTGATCCTCAAACCCAAGATTCCTCGAAAAGCACGGAATACCCAAGGAAAAGGTGGCTAGATGACATTAAAAAAGTAGACTGGACTGACATCCACAATTAAAAAACGCAGGCGTTTTATTAAGTAAATAACTAGTTATACTAATAGTTTTAGAATTTATTTTTTCCACCTCCGTGGTCTAGTGGTTGAGGCCACCGGGTATTGATCGGGAGGTCCGGGTTCGATTCCCATTGGGGACAGAAGCTTTTCTGATCAGTTTGGTTGGTGGTAGGGCTTCTAAGCCCACCTGGCTAGCTACCACCGTCTTACCTAAGTTTGTCGCCATAATAACATGTTAATAGCATTGCTGTGTTCCGATATAAGGCCAAGAGCTTCCCTGTCGTATGAAAAAATAACCTATTAGTAGGATTATATGTAATCAGGTGCTTTAAATTATATTGTTAAAATGAAAAAAAAAACGTCAAAACCGTACGAAGGGTGCCTTCTCCAAATATATGCCTACCCTGCCTAACCTACATATATTATTTACTTTGTCGTTTGTATTTGTTATACATTCGTAGATTGCATAACGCGAGTACAAATAAAATAATATTGAAAATAACGCTACTTGCATATAGTTTGTTACACGTTTTTTAGCTGCTCCAACTTGGTTATACGAAAAATAGTTTGTGAGCAACTTAGAATACGATAACGAACATACAATGCATAACAAATACCTATCACAAGAAACAAAAAACGACTTCAAAAACACTGAAAAGTTAAAAATAATTATAAGAATAGGTACAGACAACATCACACTTTTATATTGAAGTCGGTGCCGGTAACTTTTCAGTGTTTTTGAAGTTGGTTTTTATTTTTTGGAAAATATTTTTTATTTTTAACTTTTTAGTGAATGAAGTCTTTTTAGTGAAAGAAACCCTAATAAACCCTCGATTTTCATGAGATCCCATCATCACCATACTCTATCGAATACAAAAATAATTTTGATAATCGGTCAACAATTGGCGGAGTAATCGCGTAACATATACACAAAACACGTTGGACACACGTAAATATTTCATGGTTTTTCTCGATTTTTATGGGATCCCATTATCAGATCCTAACTTTGATGACCATGGGACCAGCCTTGGAGTATCCTATCGAAAAAAAAAGAATCATCAAAATCGGTTCATAAACGACGAAGGTATCCGCGAACAAACATAAAAAAAGCATATAGGTATACGGTCGAATTGAGTAACCTCCTTTTTTCGAAGTCGGTTATCAAACAACTACATACTTACCTACAATTTATTTTCTTATTTGATTTTGGGAATTTACAGTTAGTTTACCCTTAAATAAGGTTTGTATTGAAATAAGATCCTTAAAATAAAACACTAAAATCAATAAACGTATTCTAAAAGACATTTACTTTTTGATGTAGAAGGTATTTGTGTAGACTTGAGTAATACCTTTCAGTATTACTCAAGAATTTGTAGTAAAGAAATAATGTTGGAGGACTAAGTGAAATTAAAAATATAAAGCAATATAGGTGGCTCCTCAATCCAGACGTTTTGCATATAAATGATTGACTGTATCTTCGCGAAATCACAATGGAATCAAAAGCTTGGGGCGCCAACATTTAGTAGAAATTTATACTAAATAACTACGTACAATTTATCAGTGTACATATTAAGGATCTGAAGAAAAACACACTTTCCGATATTCCATAGGAAATTGCTGTTAAGGGTGACCATAATATTAATGAAATCAGGATAACTGTTTCATGTTTATTTCTTTTAACATCAGTCATATAAAAATAACATTGATTTCGCTATAATTAATTAGTGACATTATAGCACTTTTCTTAATATTCTGAAATGAAAGTATTCAACATTGAGCTCATCAAAAACTCAGAATTTTATTTATCATTGTTATGACAGCGCTGACATCTGTTGTAGTTTTTTTTTGCAACTTTCTCATTCTTTGTGAGCAAAGGTTCACCGCCATACAGCCTACCCTTTGCTCCGAGTTGATATAATCATGTAAATATTTTATGTGAACTAAAGTAGATTGTATCCGGTTTTTATGTATAGAATAGAACAGAATATTTACTTAGTTATTAATAATTTTATTCTTAAATGAACAAAACCTTCAATTTGGTTTCTTTCTGTGAACAATCTTGTTGGCTAATGTTGAGTCCGTGGATAGGATGTTATTGTCTTGATCATCTATGGAATTAGTGCCGCGGTATAGATTTACAAGAAATAGCGTCTTATCGAGTAGGCGGTTATCAAAAGTGCATTCATGTGCTTTAAAAACTTCTCATTAAATTATTTATTTTATATTCCTTTTCTCGTCAAGGTGGCAAATCGGCCCAGAGGTTCTAGACAAATGCCACACGCTAACTTTTCCGCAGTCGTTCCACAGAAAAAATGTATGAAAATGACATTAGCTTACGACAACCTCACGCTATTTTTTCCGCAGCTAATGTCATCTTCATACATTTTTTCTGAGGAACGACTGCGGAAAAGTTAGCATGTGGCATTTGTCTAGGGGGTCTGATACTTAATTAATTCCAGCTACATATACTATGCTTGGAGTATTTTACTACTTTAATATTTTAATCGGATCGGCAGGATCGATCGCAGATCTCCCGATTCTCCTCGGAGCACAGTTCAGTGCCAAGGCCAAAAGAATCAGAAGTATCAGAGCGTCGATGGCTCTGAGCCACCGACGCTCTGATACTTTGATATTTCTTAAAATATAAAACCTATGGAGAACATGGTAAGTCGTAATTTTTATCGCAATTGTACTGTGTCGTAGGTCCGCTATTACGTGACCACGTTCTAACAATAGTTATGTTGTGTTAGAGTTTTTCTCCTTTGTTTCATTTGCCACATTATAACCGCTGCTTGGGAGGATTCGGACACCTATTTATGACGTTTCCGTTGGATTTGGACGGCGTATTATGAAATGTCTACAGCTTTCACACTAAGTATTGATATAAATAAACATTTTCGTTTAATAAATAAAATGCGTTTTATTTTATAGTCATTGACATGTATGCCAGTGAACAACGTTTCGCCATAATAATTAAAAACACCTTTATTACATAGGGTTCTAAAAAATTGTTTACGACCTATTCTCAGGCTTTACCGAATATACACAAAGAAAATCATAAAAATCATAATTATACGAAGGCTTCGTCCGAAGGGATTAGCAACCCTCCCTCCCAACTACAAGTCCCCTTTTTTGTGTGAAATATTCCGGATGCGGCTACTCTAAACTAAATGAAGCGAGCGGATAGGTCGCCCACCTTGTTGACGTGAGACTCATTTTAAATTTTATTTATACCCTCAAATAAAGTGCGTGACTGGCGTATCACTAGGCGTTACTACAAGTATTATTTGCTAATCCCTTCGGACGAAGCCTTCGTATAATTATGATTGAACTTCACGTACAGGTAAGTTCGTTTAATCATTAATTATGCTATGTGGATAGATATAATATAATAGCATGTATTAATACACATTATAATTCCTCAGTTGCTGTGGAGTCCAGATAAAGCTCGCTCCCACCTTCGGTTTTATCATTACTTACCATCAGGTGAGATGGAGGCCGAGAACTTGCCTGTTGTATGTAAACAAAAATAAACATTTGTTTTTTTGTTTGTCCTAGATTTTAGTCTCGTTATGGTCACCCTTAACAGCAATTTCCTATGGAATATCGGAAAGTGTGTTTTTCTTCAGATCCTTAATATGTACACTGATAAATTGTACGTAGTTATTTAGTAGAAATTTCTACTAAATGTTGGCGCCCCAAGCATTTGATTCCATTGTGATTTCGCGAAGATACAGTCAATCATTTATATGCAAAACGTCTGGATTGAGGAGCCACCTATATTGCTTTATATTTTTAATTTCACTTAGTCCTCCAACATTATTTCTTTACTACAAATTCTAGCAAAATTACTACTAAATGATCATGCACTCCAAAATAAAATTGCTCAATTAGTTTCGTGGAAATTCACGTTGACAAGTTTTGTACGTGTATGGACTGAGGAGCCACACATTTTGTATTGTATCTTCTTGAGTTTCAGCAGTATCCGAACCAAATTTTTTGTAGGTTCCAGACAAAATTACTACTAAATGATACTAAATTTTCAAAAATGTACATATAATAGTTTCCGAGTTCTAGGTGGCTCCTCAATCCAGATGTTTGAATTGAGGAGCCACCTTTAAATTAATGTAACTCTTGATGTGTGTTGCTACAAATTCCAGGATTTCGCCTACATAATTATCTAATTTGCTACTAAATCTGGGCGGGATTTCGATTGATTTCGTGATGTGCCTCCTCAATCCATACGCACACGATTTATCGTGTCTAACCGAACCTATAAGCTTCTATTTGTGTAGTTCAATAAGAACAAACTAACTCCATTTCAATTATTTAAACGTGTGGTGTGTTGTGTTGTCTTACGAAGTGCAATGTAAAACACCTAACTAACATTAAAAAAATAAGAAAGCGAGGTGAGAAGGGCCTCTGTGTGCCTATTTCCCTATACTCGTGTATGCGCGAGCACGGGCAGGTCAGCTGGGATCGCCTTGTGGTCACGAGCCCTATATACGTGGTGTATACATACATATATAAATAGAGGACCGACTTCTTTAGTCCATGCGTAGCTAAACGGGCGCAAACGAGCACGGGTATACTTCGACAGTCCCGCCGCCGCTAAACACTTCCCAAAGAAACCAGGGAACTTGGGCCACTATGTTGATAAAGAGTGACTGCGCTGATATGTTCCAAACAACGCCCTCCCCGAAGGGTCGTAAACCACAGTCTGTCGTCGTCTCCGTTAGGTGACCCGACCGCGGCCCACCGAACCATGTCGATGTTTATAGGTCTTCACAATTCGATATTCGGACTCGTAACACTAATATCTTGAAATTCCTAAATCTTTGCAAACACAAATAAATTCAAAATAAATATGCAAAATCAAAGAGCGCGTCGAAGACCAACCGGCTTGCACGTAATTCCGTAATCTTCCCCCGCACTAAATGCCTGTGACATTCCTGTCAAAATCAAATCCTTCCCAGTTTAAAATATTATTTTTAATTGTCATATTTCTACAACAATACTTCTTTGCACAAATAAATGACCCGACGAAAACATGGAGATAAAATCAATGGAGACACTTCGACCATTGAGCTAGGTTTGGTTTCGTTACAATATATTTAGAGCGTTTGTATACGTCAGAATTTCTTGCATCGTTTTATATTGAAATTAGATACTTAATTACCGAATTAGCACTAGTCTTAATTTCAGTACAATACAACAACCCATAGAAACAAGTTTCTCCGATTCTAATACTAAGGTCATTCAAGGTGTTTTTAATCTTCATTATTGTGGGAAAAGTCCGTTCAGTAACTTTGTCAATGTTTTCGCATTTTCGATAGATAATCTGGTTATTTTTCGGCTACCATAGCTTTTGATGCAGTTTTAGCATAAATGATTACGAAAATGCAATTTTTTTACATACCACAAGAAATGTCCAAAGCTCTACGTTTGATTCTGTTGGTCCCATCCTAGACATGGAGCGGAGTCAAATGCCTGCACGTGTTCTTCTTACAACTGTGTTCTTTTTACAACTGTCACTTCTCATGACAGTTACCTACTCTGTATGTCGAAATTCCGTGGTGCGGTGGATGTGACGTCACGGGCTCTGAGCGAGTCGGCAGGAAATTGCGATGAAGCCGCGCTAACGGCCGCGCAATCATAGTAATGTGCGATCCCCACGCAAATTGTTTTTCGGCGAGTCGCGCGCGGCCGCCCGCCGCTACTAATTATATCACTGCACTGCACACTGCGAGCTGCTCTATTCCGGAATATGTATGTAAATAATTGTGAATGCTGTGAACCATTAGTGATACTCAGCACTGCCAGTAGTCGGGTTATAGTAGTAATATTACAGTGGTCTTTGTCATTTGCCGTTGATGGTTACTGTCGTTTAATTCTGTCCACTCTCTAAATAGGTTTGTTCAACATTTACAAGAGCTGAATAGCAAATTCAAAAATATTTTCCAAAAAATAAAAACCGTCTTCAAAAACACTGAAAAGTTAAAAATAATATAAGAATAGGTACAGACAACATCACACTTCTACATTGAAGTCGGTGCCAAACGATGAACTCCTAGAAAGTCTTAAAATTTGGCACCGACTTCAATATAGAAGTGTGATGTTGTCTGTACCTATTCTTATATAATTTTTTTTACTTTTCAGTGTTTTTGAAGTCGGTTTTTATTTTTTGTAAAATATTTTATATTTTTAACTTTTTATTGAATAAACTCTTTTTAGTGAAAGAAATCCTAATTACGAGTAATTTATTTATTTAATAATTTAAGTATTTAATTAGTGTTTCATTTCAGAGTTATTTAAGTATTTAATTAGTGTTTCCCTCAATTTTCATGGGATCCCATCATCAGATCCTGACTTCGGTGACCTCGTGACCGCCCTAGGAGTATACTCTATCGAATACAAAAAGAATTTTGAAAATCGGTCCACAATTGGCGGAGTAATCGCGTAACATACACACAAAACACGTTGGAAACACCTTAAAATTTAAGGGTTTTCCTCGATTTTCATGAGATCCCATCTTTAGATCCTGACTTTGGTGACAATGGGACCACCCTTGGAGTATACTCTATCGAATACAAAAAGAACTTTGAAAATCGGTCCACAACTGGCGACGTAATCGCGTAACATACACACAAAAAAAACATACGCATCGAATTGAGAACCTCCTCCTTTTTTGAAGTCGGTTAAAAATGAATCAAATCAGATGTATGCAGGTTGCCTCACGATTTTTTCCTTTACCTTAGGAACATCGGCAAATGTACATATGAAATTCGAAAAACACATTGGTCAAGGCCAGTGCCGAGTCCGCAGCGCCACCGACGCTCTATCCATCCATCCATCCATCCATTTCATGTGTAATTTTTTGCAATTGTTTTATTTTTTTTCTAAACAACACGTGTTTTTAACCTGAAATACCTGGAAAACTACTTACAATAGTCTGCAGTAAATGCAATCTTCAAGAAAAATATAAAAAACGAACTATCTGCTAAAGAAAGAAAGTGCAAAATGTTCCGATGCAATCTAGAATCTTAATTCAGCCGGTTTCTTAATTTGATATTAAGACTTCTTTAGCTTTTTAATATTTACAACTGAGAGAAGCACCACTGACTGCAGATTACGATATGTGGCATTCTGTGATGATTGGCCAGCCGGGACAATAGTCGCCATAACGCCAACGACTTCACACTGTATCTTAAACAATTCATTACGCGGTGTCTTAGAGGAGCTTTACATTATCGCCTGAGCCATTGTGCGGTCTACGGGAGATACTGCAGACAAATTTGGACGCCTTTGTTTGGACAAACAATCATAAAAAGATGATAGCGGCTGATTTATGAAGGACTTCACCCTCAGCCGACCCTGCGAAACTCACAACAACCAGCCCGCAGACTCGGAGCCACTCGTTACTGAATATGTTTCAGAATTTCAGTTAATGTCTTCATTTAGCTAACAACTAAATTTTATTTTCCTGATTTATCAAACTGAATAAATTAAAAGACTAAACTTCTGGTTGGACAGTCTACTGGTGTTAATATTGTTAATGAATTTAGAACTTACTGTAAAAGTTTCGTGTTATATTTTTTCTAGGCAGTTATGATTAATTATGTGACAAGACTCCCGGTCTAAGCGTCAGTGGCTCCCTCTCCCTCAACGCAAGGGCACATCCTCTGTATCACGTACAAAATCCTTCACTATCCTCAGATCCTTGATTATTTGCTATCCTGATTCTACTCCCACCCGGTCCTCGTCCAGCAGGCGTAGCACGGACCGTGGACAAAACGGGACAAGAGACAAATAACGTGTTTTTTCGCGCCCTCTCATATAACAATGAAGCGAGATGGGACGAGGGTTAGTCTGTTTCTCTTCCACAGTCCACGCGCCGTGCTAGGCCTGCAGCAGGCGGAGCGCGGACTGCCAAGGCTGGACTTCAGTCACGCATTATCTCACAATTTCAATGACATAATCTCTACATCTTACAGAGTAGCACGGCGGCGCGTATTTAGTGTGACTGACATGATAAAAATTTCTTGATGCTCGTCAAGGGACAGGTCTGACTGAGTTTTATCACTTTCTTGGCGTGCCTGGGCTCCGACTCAAAACTCTGTAATATTAAAATGTCTTCCAGTGTTGAGTAGATAAAATTGTGCGCCTATTAATAATACCTTTTCGGGGAAAGAAAAGCGTAAACAAGTTTATTATAAGCGTAAGTGGCACAGAGCCGTTCGGGCACAATGACGATTGTTAATTCAGTTAGCGGCGCACAACAGGCCCGAGACGAGAGCGTTTCCGGTTCCGGCCGCAGGCGGACCGCCGCCGCCGCCGCCGCCGCCGCCGCCGCGCCGCCGCGCCGCCCCCGAGTCTGAAGACGCCGACGGCTACGGAATGCTACGAAACGCTACGGTGCTCACCTACAAACTGCGGCTTGTAGCAACCGAGTAATGGAATTTCGCTGGGAATTGACTGAATTGAAACGTATTGTTATCGGAAATATTATATTCCTTGAGAGCCAGCCAGGTTTTGATTATACTCGTAATATACCTGAACATAGTAGCTATTACTATAGCTATCTATACCATTTTTCATGTGAAAGAAGCGAAAATATGTAAACGTATTATTATTTGACGTGAAACTTTTTGTCTCAGGACAATTAAAATATCATTTGTCAAAAATTGATGTATTAAATAAAGTTTTTTAAAGTGAAACTTTTTTTACATCGTCCCAAATTTTTTCGACCATCTATCACATGTCGCATCACAAAAACATGAGATCTGAATTTCACTACTTCATATAGAGCAGGATTGGTCTATGACTATGCGTTAGATCTATCGTGGATCTATCTATCTGTGTGGTAGTAGTTCGATCCTAGTGTAATGCGTTATTTTCATATTTTTTTATTAATATATTTTGTTTATTTCATTAAATAATTTGTTTTTTTATACGTTTTATTAATTATATTTTTTAATTATAATTTTCTTTTCAGAAGAAAAAGATTTAATTTTAGATTAAAAACGCGATTTTAATAGCCTCAATTGAATAATTTTCAAAAAATGTTCAGTTTAATGACTACAACCCGAAAAAAGTTTCACTTGCATCGTGGTTTCATAAAACCACACAATGATTTTTTAATTTTGAATTAAATAATGTCGGAAGAAGTTGGTTAGTTTAGTTGCAGCTGAGCGCAAAATGCTGCTGAAAATTAGGCTATTTCTGAGGGGCAATGAGTCACAAAATCACCAATCGATGAGTTACAAAATCACCACCCTGGTTGGAGTTGTGGATGAAAAAATGTGTGTTTAGGTGAACTTGCGAGTAATTGAAGTGTGTTCTCTAAATATAAAAATCGAAGAAAGGCGGGTTAGGAAAAAATGATGAACCAAGGAGTTTAAATATTAAAGATTAATACGAGTACCTCAATAACGGTAGCGTTTGAAGACCGCTAACTGGTGCGATGCAAATGTGTCGCTGTTTGACGTTGCATGAAGAATGACGTCTCTGTGACGTCGCGGCGACTCATGCAGTTTCGTAGCTATAAATCGTTCACTTCTTGCTAGTAGATGTCTCCACTAGTATTCTGAATTGACGCGCGAACAATCTCATTAAAAATAATGACTTTATTGTTTAGTTTTGTTCAAATGTGCAACTACGCAAATCTAGTGATCCGCGAAAGCCCATGTAGGGAAATTGTGGTACATATAAGGTTCTGAAAAGATGTCGTAAAACCTAAAACTATGTAATCACTCATCATACCCGATTACGTTAATTCAAAAAGCAAGTACTGTATGTATGTGGGTACACATGCCCACATACATACAACTTAACTACTTACTTATCATATTTTAACATTATCATTAAAAGCGTCTTATTGGCTCGCTATGTGATGAATTGCTTATGTTGCCGTCTAAAGGACGTTATAAAATTTTATGCATCATAAAGATTGCTTTCAAATTGTACACAAAATGTTGAGAGTTTTAGAAAATATCCTATCTACCTGTTAGATCGAGTGATAATTTGCCACGTCTACGTGATTGCTATGGCAAAACGACAGGCGTTGAAACAACTACAAGGAATTGATATTAAACAATGTTGGCTATGTTTTGCATATATTTTTAGCAATTTTAGCTATTCTGAAACAATTCAAACTACACATATTTATATCAAGGAATATCCTAAAGGCATATTTCCATTCATTAAATGAGGCATCTCCTTATAGCAATAATGAATGACGCCCCACTAAAAGTGGTCAAAACACAATTTGGGAACAATCATAAAGAGGTTAGATGTCAAAACAAAATAAACTCCGGGCCGAGCCGCCTCATCATAAAAATATTACGTTTTCTTCGTTTACGGCCTCCCCTGGCAATTTAAACAAGCTTTATTAAAACAATACAAAGCATATTATCCGCGAGGCCATTTTTAATTGGAATAATCCCATGAATTGCGAGTACAAATTAGGTGTATCCTCGGCATTCGGGGACCAGCTCAGAGTCGTATAAATGGTTTTCAAATATTACTTTATACAAATTTGTTTCTCATCTCATAATTTTCATTTAAATAAAACTACACTTTTCGGATTTTCTTGCGTATACTATTTGAAATATTTAGCCCGACATTTCGTCATCCCGTGACCACGAACGAATGCTGAAATGCGTTCGAAACGTCGTCGGGCTAAATAATTATAATGCTGGCAACAAAATATAAGCGAGTAAATCGAAAATGTGTACATTTATTTAAATACTAGCTTTTGCTCGCGGCTTCGCTCGCGTTAAATTCGGAGTGACACGGAAGATTTCCAAAAAAATAAGGCAGGTATTTTTCGTTGGTAACAAAGAGTCTGTGTACCGATTTTTAGCTTCCTACCTTGAAAACTGCGAAAAGAAAACCATATAAAATTTCACCCCCTCTTTTAAGGGGTTGGGGGCAGATTTCCAAAAAAAATGATGTACGATTTTTTTGTTAGTCACAAATAGTCCGCAAACCAATTTTTAGCTTTCTACCTTGTAAATTGTGGAATGCTCAATACAAACTTCCACCCCCCATTTTAAGACAAAAAGTAGCCTATGTCACTCTCCATCTCTTCAACTATCTCCGCTATCTACTAAAAAATCACGTCAATTCGTCGCTCCGTTTTGCCCTGAAAGACAGGCAAACAAACACACATATACATTTTTCCCATTTATAATATTAGTATGGATGTAATACTCGTGCAAATAAAATACAATTTTCATTTACTTTCTCGTTTCCTTCTTTGGGTTGTCCCTTTCTCTATATGGTATTCTGAGATGCCTGTGCCCTAAAATCAGTTCATTTGATTAAGGTCATCTGCAGCCAACCAAAAGGATTAAGTAGGTAGTATTTACAAATTTCGTTTTTTTTACAAAAGCAACCTAGTCATAGGTAGGTACTTGTACTTTCAAATTGTAATAACGACTACTTACTCATAAATGCCTATTTGTATGTAAAATAATGACAATAGAATACTATCGTCTCAGATCTTGTCTTACTATCTTACCTCATATTCTGTGCTAGTGTCTCAGGAAAGAATAAATCTTAATTTTCTCCTAATCCCATCCATAAATTCGTTCCGAAGTTTCTGTAAACTTTGTATAAAACGCCAGCCAAGAGATTGAAGAAAAGATAAAGTATTACGCAGCTATGTATCAGAAAAAACGTCTAATTTCTGTGCGCTTACTCCCCGTTCCCTGACGGGAGGCCCTCCCGGTCGCCGCGCTAATTAAATTAGAAAAATGAGTGAAACTGAAACGCCGCCGCCTCCGCCACCGCGACCGCGCCGCTCGTCGCTCCGCTCGACTCGATCAACCGACTCATAGCTTTGACAAAAAATCCACTGCTTAACATTATTACATTAGCTTATTTAAAAGCTTCCTCAAGTCTTTTTTTACAGGAAATACCGACTCTGGTTTACAGTTAAGGTTTCTTAAAGATAAAAGAGCTTTGACAGAGAGACACACGGACAATGAAGTGATTCTATAAGAGTTCCGTTTTTCCATTTGAGGTAAAATCATAGAGCATTCAGACTAAATGATCTAAGGGTAAAATACGTAGAACAAAAAAAATCAATACAAAAAATAAGACCGACTTCAAAAACACCAAAAAGTCTTATTTAATATATTTTTTATATTGAAACATCATTTGTTATATTGAAGTTAGTGCCGAATTTTAATTAACTTCATTAATTGTTCTTATAAGACTTTCCAGGTGATCATTGCTTGGCACCGACGCTGTAATAAGTTTCCAAGTTTTCATTATATTGAAAGAACTACCCCCTACTCCTAACCTTCCAAAAACCTTCCATCATCAGCCCAGTGTAATGATGGTGAGTACCAGATGCTATTCACATCTGGTAGTCCTTAATATCTTCAGAAACACGTTGGACGTGCATATGACGTTAAGGATTTAGGATTCCATCATCAGATATGTAATTGGTGGATTACACAGGATTTTTCTAGTAAGCAGTAGATCTTAGGTTTAATGAAGTTGACCATCCCTGGTCTATGCGTTTGTGTTTATGAATAATAATAATGATGACTTATTTATCCAAATACATAGAAAAATAACAAAACGAGTATCTTGTCTAATATTACAGCATCTTGGAACAAAAATTAAATGTTAAAAAAACCTTTTTAAAAACAAGCTTTTATTTAAATGCGCTAAAAAGAAAAAATAAACCTTTTACACTAAATCTTTTACTTATAAGTTCATTTCACATTTGAGACAATTTATATGACATAAAAGCTTGTCGCTAGATTTACTTGTGTGTTGTAACTTAAAAGTACTTAAAAGAGTACTTTTAAGTACCTAAGTACTCGTATTTACTTAGTTTGAAAATTGTAATGTATAAAATTATTCACATCAAATTATTTAATTTACTTGTTTATCTACAAAAGTAAATCTCGCGACAAGCTTTTATGTCATATAAATTGTGTCAAATGTGAAATGACGTTATAAGTAAAAGTTTTAGTGTTAAAAGTTTATTTTTATTTTTATCGCATTTAAATAAAAGCTTGTTTTTAAAAAGTTTCAGTCTGTTCATCTCATTCAACGCATCATTGTTGCAAGGTCGTTTGCCGGAACGTCTATACAGAATTTCAGCTCAATCGGTTAAAGATATCTATTTCAAAATAGAGTTTTTAGGATCTTTAATAAAAAAATTCTCCTACCATTGATCTTTTTAATATAGGGCATAACTATTTTAAAAAACAAATAAATCTTGGATTTTTCGAGTAACGGATTTTTTATACTTACATTGTTTGCTGTTTCTCAGACGAATTGACATGGTTTCGAGTTTTATTTACATAATGTTTGTTATAGCTTATGGTTGGTTATATTTGTATAGGTACAGTATTGTTACTATTTTGTTATGTTTATTATGCATGTAAACATAAAAACATTATTAACCAAACATTTTCTATTAGCGAAAACTGTTTATGGCATTTGTGTTCTATATCTTTAATATTCTATTTGTTGTTATTTATATGCTGTTTGTTTTCCCAATAAATAAATAAAAATTGATTATTTAGCTTTAGAAGTCCGCCATGTTGGAATAATAGTGACGTCACATTATTTTTCGAGTTACTATTAGCAAGACCTTTTATTTGATACCCATGTTGTAGGGGTGCATTAAAAATAATTGGTCCACCATCTTGGGTATGCCGCCATCTTGGATTTAGAATGACGTCACACAGTGAACCATGCATTGTCATCCAAACTGAACGTGTATACAAAATTTCAGCTCAATCGGTTAACGATATCTGCTTCAAAAGTGAGTTGCAAGATTTCACCCGAATATACATACTTACAAACTTACGTTGCAAGTTAAATAAAAGCCTGTAAAAAGGAGCTGTAGCTCAGCATAAGACAGACCGGCCGGCTTATAACAGATCTTTAGAGACAGTCGCAATTGCTGCGATTGTACAATTATTGCCTATAAATCGGAAATTCGTATTATGGAACGTTGGATTGCGCTACGACAGCGCCACATGCGAGCGACTGGCGAACTAAAAATTCACGTCAACGTTTGGGCACAGCGTCTGATTGTATAGTTTGGCTGTTGATCAAATGATCACAGATCACTGAGAGATACTTTGTTGATCGCGTTTTCCATTGTACAATTAGTAACAGGTTGCTTTTTCTGTAATAAACCTGCCGTACGGACTGTCGCTGATATTCTGCCATAACCTACGAGTATGTACAAGAGACATTCACGAAAATTCACATCACATAACAATAATTATGTACAATGGAATCCACAATGCTTGGCTAGTCTTTGGTTCCTTAATATATAAATAAGAAAGAGGTACCGTTTGTGACGCTATGTCCAAAGCACAAGTTAATTCGTGTCGATCCCAACAATAAGCATTCTTAATTCCTCCAACGCGCCACACCGCACCGCCCGCGCGCGCACTATACACAAACAAGGAAACGAACTTTCATCCCTTCCGAAAGAAGTTCAAACGCTATTTCCCTGATCCAGTTGTCAGACATTTATTGTGTTTGTTCATTCTGTGTTAACCATTACACTGAACTGTCTTGAGCGCCAGCTAAACGCTTCGCTAAACTTTATTTAACTGGTGAAAGTTTTAAAACTGTCGATTGACTCAGAGGGAAGACTTTTTGAAATGAAATTCGTACTAAAGAAAAGTGTACAGGTGTTGCAGGTGCAGCCAACCTCGAGCAAATGAGACATCGAAAACGCAATTACGGGGGAGGTTTTTCATTTCAGTTGTTAAAAGGCACAACTCATCAGAATATTTGGAATCGAAATGTTCGATTACGTCTGCGCCGCCGCCCTCTCGCCGCCTGCAGCGTGCACTGCTCCAGCTCGGAGCGGTCTTCACACCTATTCTGTCTCTGTTGATATTTGTAGATGTTTGTATATTGTTTGAAAGTTTAAAACTTACACAATTCACATACTAGATAAAATAGATAAACACTTTATGTACTTATTCAATATTACACACATACACACCTGTTTAAACAAAACATAATTATAACAACACAATCCCCTCGTGCCAAACACCAAAAAGGCCGTAACTCCTTTGTTGATCGCGTAGCCATTGTATGTACAATTAGCAAGCGATTGCTTTTTTCCGTATTAAGCCTGCGGGCCTCTATGCTATATCGAATTTTAAAACATCGATTGTCATTTGATCGCCAACGAAATATCGAACACCCAAATGATCGAACGCTCATCACATCGAAAACTTAATAAACAGAACGCTTTATAGATCGCAGATTTGCTGATCGAACGTTTAAAAACTCGGATACTATGTACAACCATATCGTCCACACCACAGGACATGGACAAAACCACGGTAATAGTATACTATTACCGTGACAAAACGCTGATATTTCGCTTCAGCCCGTGGGCTTTGTGCTCGTAATATTGAAGGAATGTCTTATAATAATTTTACTCTTAAAAAAATAGCTGTAACATACTAATACAAAATAAATATATATGCAATAAAGCATAATGCATAGAAAATTAAGAGTCGGTACATTGGCCAATTACAGTTTCCACTAAAAATTAAAACAAAACATCAACTGTTTTACAAACACAAAATTACAACTAATTCTTGCTAAATACAAATCATAGAAATCGACGTACAACATAATATGTATGAAACAAGCACACTATACGCTAGTTTAACAGCATAATAGTAGGCTCGTTCCAGTTAAGCACGGATTTGCAACATTTTCAACATATTTAGCATCAACGCGTTTCATTTGGCTTTGGTGTTAACATTTCGTGCTGGTTTCGTATGTTCCACATAAACATTTTTGCCACGAAAAGTTAATATCAAATACTCATGCTAATAGATGGGTTCTGCGATACCATTTTTTTACAGCTTTGACATTTAGATACTTTTTTTCATGAATCAAAAAGATTTTTTAGTGGATTTCATTATTAAATTGAATGATATTTATAGTTTTAGCCGATTTTTTTGATTTATATTATTCGAAATATTAAGTTACTGGACTAAGTAGGTGAGACGTCAAAATTCAGCACGAAAAATCAGTTCATACCGTTTCATTCGTAACAATTAGCGCGGCTAAAAACGTCAACATTTCTTAAAAGAAACGCATAACGAGGCTAACATCAGATGTCAGCACCAGCAAAGTGGTGATGTTTAAATGGAACACAGCAGTATATGTCATGTAACATTGATAGCTGGAGAACAATAGTTTCAAACACTTTTTGAACTTATATGGGACTTCTTATTTACGAGTATATGGGATGTAAAATATAGCTCGAATAACCTCTAGGTCACGTATCTCGGTCACTCTGTGAAAATAATTATTTAAAGAATTAAGATGTATGCACATACAAGGTTAAATAATAATATGTTTCCTTCCTTCTTAGTAAAGTTTTCTTTTATTTTGTTTTGACGTCAATAAGTACTTCTAAAATCCTTTGTTTAATAAAGATTTTTGAATTTGAATTTTGAATAAAATTGTAGGTGACACTAACACCCTTCACTTACTCGAGGGTTATGCCCAGCATAAGAGTAATTATGGCTAGGTTGATGATGATGATTGCTGTTTTAGAGAGCTACTTTCTATATTCGTAACTAGCTGTGCCCGCGACTTCGTTCGCATGGAATAGTAACTTTTGGCAGCATATAGCCTATATTATACCTTATATAATTAGCTATCTATTAGTGAAAATCCCGTCAAAATCGGTCCAGCCGTTCCGGAGATTAGCGGGAACAAACAGACAGACAGACAAAATTTTGTTAAATTGTGTTTTTGTTATTGGTACCCGATATACATTCATACCCATTTAGTAAAAACTTGTTATTTTGACATTACAAACAGACACTTCAATATTATTTATTTGTATAGATTAAAATGTCTAGTTCGCTGTGCAGCACTGTTCCGCGTTGCTAAATCAAGCGCGTTTACTCCCATAGTACATACCGATTTCACAGTGAACTGTGTATTGGAAACTTTGATAACGCACCTAGAGAGCATCCCTCTTTTATTTCGTGTATCAATTGACAGTGTAATTCCACATATAATTAAACTTTTAGCATGTTCGTAACTGGATGAAAATTATGTGTAAAAAACCTTTTTAAAAACAAGCTTTTATCACAGAATATATAATAGTATTCCATCTTATATATATTTTTTATAATAGTAAAAAAAAATGTAATGTATAAAATTATTCACATCAAATTATTTAATTTACTTGTTTATCTACAAAAGTAAATCTCGCGACAAGCCTTTATATAAAAGTTCTTGAGCACATTGTTCATAAGCAATTTTCGTCCTTTTTGTACTCTAATAATCTTATCAGCTCCTTTCAGTCCGGTTTCAGGCCAGGGCATAGCAGTGTCACTGCGCTTGTAAATGTTACTGATGATATACGCAGGGCTATGGATAACAAGCTTCTTACTGTCCTTGTCTTGCTTGATTTTAGCAGCGCTTTTAATTCAGTGGACTTTGATATTCTTCTAGCTATTCTCAAATCTTTAAATGTTTCTCTCCCTTCTATTAACTGGTTTACTTCTTATCTTCGAGGCCGCTCACAGTGTGTTCGACTTGAAGAGTCCGATTCTGACTGGTGCGAGCTTGCTGCGGGCGTGCCTCAGGGTGGCGTCCTGTCTCCGTTGCTCTTCTCGGTATTTATTAATACAGTTACTCCTATTATTTCCGCCCATTTCCATCTCTATGCAGACGATTTGCAGTTATACAGACATTTTACGGCGGCAGATGCAAATGCTGCAATTGATGCTATCAATGAGGATCTAACTCGTATTAATGAGTGGGCTACACAATTTGGCTTGCTCATTAATCCTAATAAATCACAAGCCTTGCTAGTCGGAAGTCGCCCTATACTTAACTCGCTGGACTTTGCCTTACTTCACTCAATTTCTCTCGACGGTGCACTTATTCCCTTCGTTGACACTGCCAAAAACTTAGGTGTAATACTCAATTCTAATCTGACCTGGCTCCCACATGTCAATGAGGTGAGTAAGAAGGTACACTTTAATTTTCATTCTCTGAAGTGTCTCCAAGGTTTTCTTCCTTTACACACGAAAATTTCTTTAGCCCAATCCCTTATTCAGTCTATTTTTGACTACGCTGATGCCTGTTTCCTTGATGCCACTGAGGAAGTTTTGAACAAACTGGAGCGCATGCAGAACACCTGTATAAGGTTCATATTTAACCTAAGGAAATACGATCATGTTTCTGAGTACCGGAAAAAACTGAATTGGCTTCCTATCAGACTCCGTCGAAATGCTCGTATTCTTAGTCTCCTACACAATATTCTTCACAATCCGTCCTATCCTGTTTATCTACGCGAACGATTCTCCTCTGCACGTCCTCCTAATGCTGATTGTCGATCCCATATTCGCTCCCTGCTTTCTTTCCCGTCCCATAATAGCGGCTTTTTCTCCCACTCCTTCACTGTGCATGCAGTTAGACTGTGGAATTCCCTACCAGCCAACATTCGCGACTGTCAAACTTTACAGCTATTTAAGAAACGAGTAAAAGCTTATTATATTTTAACAATGTAGTTTATTAGTTTTTTTTTTTTTTATATATCCCTATTTTTTAGTATATTGTATTTAATTTAATTAATTAAAGTAGGTCTTTTATTATTAATATTATTTTTACCTTTGTTTGTGTTTACACACACAACTACCATATTAAATATTTTTTTATTAGTAACGGGGCTGCTGGAAGACATTTCGCTAAGAAATAAGCAGTGCCTTTGTACAGTGTTTCCATGTGTATATGTTTTTGATGCTGTTTTTTGTGTGTACATAAATTGTAAAATAAATAAAATAAATATATCATATAAATTGTGTCAAATGTGAAATGACGTTATAAGTAAAACTTAGTGTAAAAGTTTTTTTCTTTTTAGCGCATTTAAATAAAAGCTATAGGGTTGGCGTATGAAATAATACTCCGATGTAGGTATCAATGAGTAGGTTTATTGTTTACTAGCATCGATTTACAATTACTTAGTGATATACAAATATTTCATACGGTGACCTATTTAAGGATCGTGGGAAGGACGCGGAGCATCGCAACCCTATCCTCCTAGCTAGCTATAACTTGATGGCGCGGGGCACCGATCAAGTCAAGCACTGGACTCAGAGCAGACTATGGGAGCAATCGTACTCGGAGCCGTCTAGCGAGAGACTGACTTCCAGTTAGCCGCGAGGCTGGTTATATAGTCACGCGGGGTGAGGTGACGAGGCGGAGGGGGTTGAGCGCGGTGCATTGTGTGCACCAGTTTGTAGACCCGATGTGGTGACGTCACGTTAGATATGTAGAAGCGCTATTGGTATGCTATATCCTCCCCCTCTGGTACTCTAAAGTCGCCTCGACAGGAGTACCAGCATCAAGATTTACGAGGTCTTCCTCTGCGACGAATAGGATTAACCGGCAGGGGTAAAGATTCATCTCTTCTTGTTTTTAAAAAGGTTTTTTACATTTAAGTTGTTTTTTACTTTTTAGTTATCACTGGACACGTTTCTCAGTCTGTTCATCTCATTCAACGCATCATTGTTGCAAGGTCGTTTGCCGGAACGTCTATACAGATTTCAGCTCAATTGGTTAAAGATATCTACTTCAAAATTGATTTTTAGCTTTATACGCCTATATATTGGATTGCAATTATATTGGATTAATAGTGACATCACTTTATTTTTCAAATTATTCTTAGCAAGACCTTTTATTTGATACCCATAATGTAAGAGTGCATAAAAAATAATTGGTCCGCCATCTTGGGTATGCCGCCATCATGAATTTAGAATGACGTCACACAGTTAACCGTGCATCTTCATCCAAACTGTGTGTGCATACAAAATTTCAGCTCAACCGGTTAAAGATATCTTTTTTTTTATAGAAGGCCAAGCAAATGACTCCATTCCACCGGGTGGTAAGTGGAAGTAGAGTCCAAATGCGAAGATAGCTAGTGCGGGAGAGAGGTTAAACGCCGCACTAGCCACCCTCACCTTGCCGACCTGCAAGGTGCTTCTTCACGCCTCTTTTAAAGGACCCGGGATTATAGGAAGGAGGAAACACATGCGCTGGCAGAGAGTTCCATTTCTTAATCGTGCGACATAGAAATGAGTTACCGAATTTCTTGGTACGCGTTTGAATGGTAGTCACAGTTAGACGGTGACAACGCAGGCCAGCACGTGTTGATCTTAAATGGAAAGGAGAAGGTGGGATTAGTGAAAAAAGCTCTTCAGAGCACTCACCGTGGTATAGACGATAAAACGCGCTAAGTGAGGCTATATCGCGACGCAGCTGCAGAGGTTCAAGGTTGTTAGTCACTTCTACATCGCCAATGATGCGTGTTGCGCGCCGCTGCAACCTATCCAAAGCATCGAGTAAGTACTTGGCGAAGCCATCCCAGAGGTGCGAACAATATTCTACACAGGACCGTACTTGCGTTTTGTATAGCAAGCACAGTTGATCAGCTGTAAAGAATCGCCGCACCTTGTTCAAAACACCGAGTTTTCGTGAAGCTGTTTTTAGAAGGCTTTCGATGTAATCCTTTGGGTTTAGGTCGCAGCGTACGTCCATACCGAGCATGGTAATACTACTCTGCAGGTTCAGTCTAGTACCCTGAAGAGAGGGAAGGTGACGTTTTTGCCGAGAATGGACACACCTGCGTTTTCTTGGCATTGAAATCAACCAGGCTCTCTGTGCCCCATTTGGATATGCGGTCCAAGACCTGGTCAAGTTCAATGACAAGGTTATCCCGTCTCTCCGCATTGTCATCTAAACTGAATGCGTATACAAAATTTCAGCTCAATCGGTTAAAGATATCTGCTTCAAAATTGAGTTGCAAGATTTCACCCGAACATACATACTTATATACGAGTACTTACATACTTACATTGCAAGTTAATTAAAAGCTTATAAAATTGTGTCCATTTTTTTTCTAAATCAAATCCATGAAACGAATGCTTCGTAACACGCGGTGGTCTAATTCCAGTATTGTCAGCGATCGTCCCACGGCATCAAAACCACAAATTCAATATAGAGTGAATTATTTGTCATAGCGCGCGTCCGGCGCCATCTGGATGATTGGGCGGCGCCCGCGCACATGTGGCCGCCGTATTCCGCCGAAACAAAGACTTTCCTCGAAAAGATTGACGGGCAATCGTTATATTTTTATGCGTTTTATTCTTTATGTCTCTATGGGGCATATTTAAACACATTAAAGTACTATACGCTTTTAAATCTCTTTGGACGTATTAAGTGCCGCTGTGTTTCAGTGCTGTGCCTTGCAATAAGTATCGATTGCACAACTGGGAATTTAAAACATTACAAGTACTAGCTACAATTTGCTCTGATTGTTGTTTTATATTAAAATAGAATACACTAAGAGGTATTCAATTTGAAACAAACCCAACCAAAGCGTATGAATAGGCCTAATTTATGAATAAAAACTCAAAAAGCGTCAGTTGAGCTGTGGTCTCGGTACTTGCCTTCCAATCGGGAGGTTCGGGGTTCAAGACCGCCATGTACCAATGTGTTTTTCGTTTCTGACGCTCCTACGGTGAAGGAAAATATTGTGAGGTAACCTACATACGTCTGCGAAGAAATTCAAAGGTGTATGTAAAGTCGACCAATCCGCACTGGACTAAGAAATAGAAAGAAAGAAAGAAATATTTTATTTGGCCACAAAAAATACAGATAGAATTACATATAACACACAAAAAACATTACTAGATTACAAAATAATAAAATGACGACTGTTCGAGGCCAAAAAGGTCCATGCCTCAGCTAATGCTATTGACGACGGAGCCGCAATAGCGCTGGTTTTCAGGCAGAACCTCTGTTTGTAATATATAGAAATAAACACCCTAACAACTTGGGGAAGGCTCGAGCCCCTCGGTGGGGACGTATAGGAGCCGTTATGACGATGAAGATAAATCATATATGTCCCTACCAAGGGGATCGATGATGATGATGAAAGAACATATATGGCCAATTTCACCAAACTTAAGTTACATTATTGTATTATAGTAGCTGTGCCCGCGAACTATACGTTTCGCCTTAATTTTTTTTTTCCCGACATCATCAACAAATATCGTTAATACAAAAACTTAACAAATTATAGGTATACTAAATCCTCGAGAATCACGCTATCGAGTGGTGAAAACCGCTTGAAAATCGGTGCAGTAGTTTTTGAGTTTATCGCGAACAGACAGACAGACAGACGCGGGGGGGGACTTTGTTTTATAATATGTAAGGATTATCTGTGGCTTAGGAAATTCCTCAGACTTATGCAGCTACTTTTTTATTAAAAAAATGTGATAGCATGCCACCTAAGAGTATGCTTAGCTAAGACAAGGTTGGTGAAATTAGCCAGAAGGTACCTATCAACTCGTAAGTGCCCCTGCCCCCGTAGCACGTCCACCAAAACACGATATGATAAAGCGATTTATCGCGGTGAACTGTTAAAATACGACGAAACCCTATTGTATTGGTGGACGTGCTAGGGGGGCTGGATTATTAATATCTTGACTGCTAGGTGAGTAGGTACATACAACTATTCATTTTCTGTACATTTTTTTTTTGTGACTGCATTTTCTTAATGCTTAATGCGTTGAGAATGAATTAAACAAGACAAGAAAAAGTTTCGACTCGGGCAGGATTTGAACCCGCATCTTCAAGAACTTTACCAATTGGGCCTATTTTAAGGCTCATATAAACCTAGAAAATTGGTAGGTATGAATACTTAAAGTAATTTGGCATTTTTAAAAGAGCTTACTTACTCACCATAATTATTATTATTATGTTGACAATATCGCCGTGATCTCTCTAGGAAAGGTAGGATCCGCACTTACTACTCTTTTCTTGAATGAGGATGAAACTTTCACGTTCACCTTTTACCATTAAGTGAGATTAACACTCAAATTCTTCCACCTAGTGAATATAGTGTGAGCGTCGGTGGCGCTGCGAACTCGGTACTGGCCTTCTTATTGGGAGGTCCAGAGTTCGATCCTGGCATACGTACTAAAGTGTATTTCAAATTTCATATGTACATTAATGATCCGATGCTCCTACGTTGAAGGAAAACATCGTGAGGAACCTGCATAAATCCTGCGAAGAAATTCAATGGTGTATGTGAAGTCGACCAATCCATACTGTGCCAGCGTGGTTGACTAAAGCCTAAACATCCTAACTTAGGGTAGGCTCGAGTCCCTCGGTGGGGACATAATTTAGTTGTGGCGATGATGAGTGAATAAATGATATTTTGTGAAAGCATAGTACAATATTCCATACGGGACGAAAATACTAACAATGCCAAACCAGCCTCGTGCCCTGCCGGTTACCTAACGTCCGTACGCTCGCTGTCAGTCGCCGCACGCGCCGACTTATTAACGCCGCATCAAAACAACGTACACGATATAGGGCGCGGCGAGTGGCACATTATTTTTAGTGACAAATAAAATGTTTTTACAGATCTATTTATAAGATGAACGGCGATCGCGGCTGCCTAATCCCGTCTTATTTAATGCTGGTTCGGAGATTTGTCGTTCTCTGACTGATACCATCTATTTCAGTGAGCGCGCGTGCGAGCGATCCAATTCTGAGAGCAAACAATCACATTAATAGAGCTAATAGTTGTTGCTCGATGGCGGCCTGCGCGTGGCTCGCACTCTGACATCAATCGCACCGATATTCTCGAAATAAAAACATGTGTATATCATCATCTTAATTTCAAAACTTCTGAACCGGATTTCGCTGGTGTTTATTTAGATGTTTCTATCGATACCCATAATTTTCACTTTTTTATGAGGTTTTAGACACTTGCGGCTTAAAACGTGCGAGAATGAAACGCTTCATAAGTCGCGAAGAATATTAAGGTATTAATATTCTGTAATAATATATACTGTAATGTATATTTTTTTTTTGCTTTAACAAATAAAAGGCATCGTGTATCATCTTATCATTTAATAAATTCACTGCGGAACTTCTCTCTTCTAAAATTAAGTATGTACAGTATTTACAGCGTTACAAAATATACAGAAATAATTTTTACAGTCTACCCTGTTTTTCACACGCACATCCCTATCTCTACATCGGCAGCACTCACAAGGAGGGCTAACGTCAGCCAGACGACCGACCATAAAAATCCTTTTACTGCTTGATAGCGACTCCATTAATTCGCTAAAGCCGTCCTCAGTGACACTCGTCAATTAAGGATAGTGGTAATCGTTTGAGAATACTTCCGAATCTTATACTCAGGTTTCTGCCTATGACTTGGCAATATGGCGGGAGGTAACAGTGTTCGAGTCACACATATGGTATGATGCAGGGGCGAGCAGGTGGTGTGAGGTTTGCTGACGTTGTGGTGCGTGATGTGATGCGGCTATAAGAAGTATGGCGCTGCCACCGTCAGCGCCAAGGCCAGCGCGGCGAGGCGGCGAGAGCGCGGCGCGGCGTCCGTCGACTGGTCTCGCTGCATCGCCTCCATCGGCGATTCTGGGCACCACATAGAAATAATTATTATCTAAATTGCTTAAGCTAAATAAATTAATAAATTAAGGAGGGAATCTCCGTAATAGGATTGTTTACTCGGGTGCTACCGTTTTACCTATTTCTGTGCAAAGCAGCAGTGCTCGCCTTGCCGTATTCCGGTTTGAAGGGAAAGATATGGCAGTGAAATTACTGGGTATCATATGTCACAAGTTGGCAAGGTACACTGTGGTTCTCGTGAGGGTTGCAGTTCTGCTGCAAATCTCACAAGAGCCACACGTATCATAGGTTACCGTTACCACTTACCATCAGATGGACAGTTCGCTAACTTAGTTGTATATAAAAAAACAATACGAGAATGCAAGGTAGGCGATATCATAATTTTTTTTCTTCTATTTAAGCCTTTTAAGGAAAATGCAAAACCGCAAATATGAAAAATACTTCCACCGAGTTCAGTAAAAATTGATATGCAGAGTTTTCAGTAGTCAAATTATTACATTTTCTAATTAACCTTATAATTAAACTACCGAATAATCTTAAAATTTAATTTCTCTTCAATCGACATTTTGGAATACTTGAACTAAGAAGTGATCGTTAGTTGTAACTGAATGCATTGTAAGGTACCGTTGTCGAGCAGCAGCATCACGTCGGCGGCGGCCCCGGCGGTCCCGCCGGCGCTGCAGGTGTACCGGCCGGCGTCGGCGGGCCGCAGCGCCGCCAGCGTGAGCGCCGAGCGCGCGCGCGCCGCCCAGCGCTCCGCCTGCACCCACACGCCGCGCTCCACGCCCTCCTGGACACCCCGTACATTGATTGGACTACTCATAAAACCCTCTTTCAACCCAGTAAAAAAGATTTTTGATCTACTGCAGTGGGAGTGGGATCCGGCTGCGGTTACGTGGGACTAACCTTTTATTTTTTTTTTCTCAGGGGGAAATGCGTAACCGCACCGTACCCGCCGTTGGCTAGACGGCGAGCATGTGTGGGGCTCTCCCGGCGGAGTGCCAGGCCTACCCACTAAAACCCCCCGGTGTTCTCCCTGCCCTTATGAGCGCGCTAGGCAAATCGAGGTATACCGACTAAAAATAAGGGAGGCTCCGTTAAATCGCATTCTCGACACACAAAGCGTACTCCTCGCAATCGCTTTGTGAACTATTACAACTATACATACTCTGCACTAGCGAAACTACAGTAAATCGCCATTATTCGCCTCCGATTGGGCGCCAAAAACGTTCACTTTGTCCCACGTTGGGCGCCAACTTTTATTTGGTTCGATCGGTTGGTGCTTCGGAAGGCACGGTTAACATCCAGTCCCATCCGGTCCCATCGAAGTAGGCGAGTGAAGGAACACCGAGTGCACCTGCGTTTGCGCAGTCACTTGTGCACTATGATATCTCCTGCGCGAATGGCCAGTTTCCGTTGAGATCGGTCGCCGTGACGGAATATCGGTTAGGAGAATATGATAATTAAAAAAATATATACAAATTCTTTTCGGTACTACGCACTGAGCTGCAATTTTGAAGTTCACTGTCACATATGAAGTGGAAGAACGAGAAGAAGCACGAGAGATATCGGAGCGAACGAACCTGCGCGGTGAGCGGGCGGCCGTCCTTGGCCCAGCGGATGTCGAGCGGCGGCAGCGGCAGCGCGCGCGGCGGCGGCTGGTAGCGCGCGGCGCAGCGCAGCACGGCCGCGCCGCCCGCCGCGCCGCGCACCGCCGCCGCCTCCGCCTCCACCACCACCACCGGCACCGGCTCGTCTGCCAACGCGCGGGTCACCTTAGGTTAGGGCTGATGTATGTCTGACGGGTGGAAGGCGCGTAAACCTTTCCTGCTTCTTGTTGACTTTGAAAGTTGACTTTACGTTAGGTTTTGAAGAATCATATGCTATCTAAATTTAATTGTGATGTAGTAAGCCAACAGTGTCGATTCAGACGCACAACTTGATTAAACTAAACTAATTTGACAGGATTAAAACTATTGCCATCTCTGTTTTTCTATAAAGAATTAAAAGTGACGGCTTTATTTTTAGACCTGTCGAATTAGTTTAGTTTATGTTAGTTGTGTGTCTGAATCGACACCAATATCAGCCCTGTTTTTTGAGAAATCCCAGCCCAACAGCGTGACGTGTGTGGGTCGATATAGTGGCCCGACTTATTTTTTTATTTTATTTATAACTAGCTTCTGCCCGCGACTTCAGAATTGGGTCTAAAGCTTCGCTCGTTAAAAATTTCTAATCTCACCACGGAAACTATTTGAGAGATCATTCAGGAATATAAAGTACATGTACTTTTCCATAGCATAGGTGACATGCATACCAAATTTCAAAGCTGTCTGCCCACGGCTCAGCTCGTAAACAATTTTCAATTTTCCCTCAAGAACTACTTAAGGAATAGGGACAAAAGATAGCCTATGTTCCAAATGCATGCCAAATTTCATCCAAATCCGTTCAGCCGTTTTTGTGTGATTGAGTAACAAACATCCACACTTTCACATTTATAATATTAGTAGGATTATAACTGACGTCATTATTTACGTAAGCTGCATATAGCACAGATTACTATTGCACAATACGAATGAATAATAAAAAACATTGAGTACCTAGCACGTACCTACGACAGTCAAGTTGAAGAAGAGGCTCATCTTGGGCTCGGTGTTGAGCTGGCACTCGTAGCGGCCGCCGTCCGCCAGCCGCAGCCGCCGGATGCGCAGCGCGTGCCGCGTCACGCCCGCCTCCCCCGCCCTGGCCGCCTCTCTCCCCCGCTCCCTCTCCCTGTCCCTCTCCCTCTCCCTCTCCCTGTCCCTCTCCCTGTCCCTCTCCCCGTCGACACGCACGGACACGCGCGCGTCGGCGGTGAACACGGCGCCCGCGTGCGACAGGATCTGCAGGTCGCGGGACCGCACCCACGACACCTGCGCGCCGACACCACTTGTTATACTTCTACTTTGACGGAAGCATTTATATTTAATTTAATAATATTTTTATTAATTATTTTTTGTAAATTAAGTGAATTTACAAAAAATATTAAATTACGTGCTCCAAAGCCACCATGTTCGTTGCGATAAACTAGAAACCTAAAACTGACGAATATTGAAACGATGATACGAAATCACATACCTAACTTGTGACTTAGGATGTAAAGTCACGGTACTAGGGTTTTTTCAGTGCCGTATCTTACCCTTCAAACCGGAACACAGCCATGCAAGCACTGCTGCTTTGCGGTAGAAATAGGTAAGACATAGGTGCCCAAGCACACGACCCTGGTACAAAGTCTCCCTCCGGTATATCATAATCACACCAAATTGTATCGTATTCAATTAAGAAGGTTTTATATCTGCCGATACCGCGTCCTCCCAATACTGGTGCTGTGATGCTTTCAGTCCTATGTTATTCGGTTTAATACTATTGACTTAATGCGCAATATCAACAAATAGCGGATGTTTTAACAGTATCCACATTGCTATGTTCGACTTCTAAACAACGTACAATTTATTATGATGTATCGTCGTAACGATTTAATCTGTTCCAAGATAAAACCGTAGCGCGTGAGTAACCTCGATGGAACGGTGTAAAAATTAAATATAGTATGTGGAGCGCCCACATGGTTTCAAAAGACATATATTTTTCACGGGACACATCGCAAATATATAGTATTTGGCAATCACAACATCCGGGAAGCGCGGCCGGGCGCGTGCCGCTCTATATCGGGCCGAGTCACTGACCGCCGCCCGCCCCCGCCCCCGCCTCGCCGCCGCCCCGCGACCTGCCCACCGCGTACTGCGCGTACGCTGCCCCTGCACCGCCACGTACAGTAAGCCATACTGTTTGACCTTTGGACCGTTCTTATGTCGCTCGTAATTGCGGTCGTTTTCGTAGTGTAAATTTAAAGCTTAAATAGGAACTGCACACTGCACTCTGCGCAGTTGAACGCTTGCTGTGTGCTCGATCCCACACTGGCTGTGGTGGCGCGCCTTCCCATCGACCGACCTTATTATTAGCCTCCACTGAGATGGTCGCAATGACTGAATCTTTTTTCAAAACCTCTTCCCTTAGTCAATTTAAACACTATTAAGCAAAAATACTGGTAGGCGGTCAAATGGAGAAAACACAGCACTCCGTGATAGCCATGTTTTATTTCACCGATACTGAAGCTAAAAATTCATCATGATCTACAATATTTCCTTATCTTTTATACGATTATGGATGTGTCGCTTTTCTAAAATGGCGGTAAAAATTTTCCTACGTGTTTTTAGACATTTGCATTCCAAGGAGGCCAAAAATATCAAATGAAACGTGTAAACCAAAAATCAATCAAACACGTCAATAAATAACACAAACGATTTTTTATACAGAGCTTACAAATGATACTCGATGGTAAGCGGCAATGGAGTCCAAATGCGAAGATAACTTAGCGCACAAGAGAGAGATACACGCTGCACTACCCCACCTCACCTTGCTAACTTGCAAGGTACTCCTACAAGCCACTTTTAAAGGACCCGAGGATCTAAAAAGGGAACACGTATGCTGGCAGACAACTCTGTCCTCTAATTATGAGACACAGAAATGAGTCCGACCTCTAATTATTATGCGACATAGAAATTAGTTGCCAAATTTTTTTCGCGTTGTAATGGTACCTAGCTACAGTAACTCAATGACAACGCAAGTCCACACGCGGTCCTAAAAAGGAAAGGAAACGATTTTGACAGAACGATGTTGGTCGGCTCAGCTAGTTTCTTATCCTTTCCAGGTAGGCAGAAACTGAGGTTTGCCTCTGGCATTGCAGATGTCCATGAGCGATGGTCACCACTTACCATCGGGTGGGCCACTTGCTCGTCTGCAACCGTTAGCAATAAAAAAGTGGACTTAGTCAGTGCTGCACAGGTCGATCGAGGCTGCGTAACAATTGTATACTAGCCTAGCAAATAGAACTGTAGCAAAATATTTAGCAGCGCTACGCACGGCGACATTCCCGCGGCGCCCCGCTGCTCCCCGCGCCTCCCGCGCCTGTCATCGAATCACCTTCCTGACATTTGGGACGCTCGATGTGTCTTAATGTTTACGGTTTCACTGCTGAACTCATCTTTTCAAACGATGGCTATGACTAACCGTTTTATTTAGGCGTCCAGTCAACATCGAAGAATTCGAAAATTTTCCGGGTGATGCGTGTTATCTTTTACAAGCAGTTAATTTTTTAAGGAATGCTCTTAACGCGACGCGTTCATTTGTTTAAGTGTATCTGTACGTTAATAATACTGAGCCATTTACATTTTAATCAATCTTAAATATAAGTTCGTTTCCTATTGAACATTAGCGATGGGCGGTTCTAAACGTAAATAGCAGAGCGGTGGGCAGTAGCTAGTTTATTTTTTCAAAAACAAAACGATAGCAACTTCGAAAACCAATAAAGCTCTCTAAAACGATTTATTCTCAGTCACAGCTTTTTTCGACTACCTTGGGTTTGACCACGTAGCTCAATAATAGTGGCGTGTAGCTTAAAAATAAAGTTATATATATGCCATTAACACAGTTTAAAACATGTGCGTGCTATTTACGTTCATATTTATTAATTACAATGACATGATGAATAATGTTTTATTTTGAACTAGTTTAAAACTTATTCTGTTGTTTATAATTCTGTAGTCTGCAAATTATTACATATCAAAATACTTTTAATCTCTTTGCCCTTCATAAATGGAATAGTTCACAGGCATATTTAAAAATTGGTAAAACAAAAAATATCTGCTCTGCTATTCCAAATATCAGCTCGGTCCTTTTAACTCCGTGCAAAGGCGTGCATTCCTTATCGTCGGTGATCCCGATATCACGGCCTAAATGGAAACGCTGCCCCTGGAGCAAAGGACGGACTTTGGTTCTTTGCCTGCTTTATCAGCTCCTTAACGGAGAGTGCTCTGAGAAACTGTTTGCAATAGTGCCTTCGTCACCCTTGTACCATCGCATGATCCTCCACCGCAGTAGAGTTTATCCGTATCACCTAGGTCCGATCTGCGTTTCGCCATAATAAAAAATAGTTTAATAATAATAATAAATAAATTTATTTGCCAGAATATGGTTAGTAGGTTGTTACAGTTATATTTCCCGACATATTCTATCGAATGTTCGATGTGCAAATGTTAAAATTATTGGTTAAATTATACATTTAATATATGCAGATATTTTGTTTTTCATGAGCATGGATATCTTATTATTTTGATAGAAGCTTAAATATAAATGGCTTTTACAGGGTCATAGATTTATATCATTATTTATTAGAGAGAATTGTATTGTAGTAAAAATAAAATAATAGTAATGTCAAGATGATAGTCAATAATTTTAATAGAATTGTCATAATTTCTCATTGAGATATTCATTAATAGTATAATACATTTACTAATTAAAAAGTTATGCAGTGTTGATTTAAATTTATTATATGTCAATGTTTTTATTTTGTCTGGTATTTTATTATATATTCTAATAGCCATACAGTACGTGTTTCTTGAGTATAGTACCAATTTTTGTTGAGGAACGTATAGATCGTCAACCCTTCTACCTCTGTATGGATAATCCTTATTTTTTGAAAAGAAATCTCCAATATGTAAAGGCAGGGTAATGGAAGTATATTAAATTTCTTAAACAGTGGTTTACAACTGTCCAAATAATCAGCACCGCAGATTGATCTCATGCTTCTTTTTTGTGCTTTAAAGGCCCTAAGCATATCTACTGAATTGCCCCACACTATAAGACCATATCTCAATATTGATGAGACGTATCCGTGATAAGCAACGAGAGCGGCTTCTTGTGATACAAGCTGTCTAATTCTATTAAGAGCGAATATATATCTGTCAATTTTGTTTACTACTAGGTCAATATGAAGTTTCCAATTACATAATTCATCTATTTTAATTCCCAAGAACATTGTGTCCTTTACCATGTCCAGTTTATTATTTTTATAATTTATGTCAATATCAGCGTAGTCAATACTTTTAGCTTTAAATCGAATTAATTTAGTTTTGTCAATATTAACTTTCAGTGAATTATTGTCAAACCATTCTATAAATTTCTGGAAATTTTCGATTACTATTTTTTTTAATTCGTGTTCACTTTTACTTTTAATGATACTTTACTAAACATTTTTTTATTTTACTTTTAATAATGTGTCGTCTGCAAACAATAGACATTTCTGGTCCGTGATACTAGGTAGGTCATTAATATATAACAAAAATAATAATGGTGCCAGAACCCCTCCTTGTGGAACTCCACATCTATTAAACATATAGTCGTATAGAGTAGTATGAGTTTTTTGTATTTCCGGTTATTTTGGTTATTTCTACACATTGTTCTCTGTCGGATAAATAGTTTAGTAACCATAACAATGCACTACCTCTTATACCATATCTCTCCAGTTTCTGTAGTAAGAGTTGGTGAGAGACAAAGTCAAAGGCCTTGCTCATATCCAAGAAAATTGCTAATGTCTTAAATCCATAATTTAAATTCTGTGTCAGTTCTGTGTACTAGGTGAAAACATGCTAGAGTCGTTGAGCTGTTTTTTCTAAAACCAAACTGGGCATCTGAGAATAACTTTTGTGATGTAATAAACGAATAGATTTTGTTGTACATAACCTTCTCAAAAATTTTTGCTATGATTGGTATTAATGTAATTGGTCTATAGTTGTTCAAGTCTTCTTTCGACCCTTTTTTAAATATAGGTTTTACTATCGATTTTTTTAATTCAGACGGAAAGTGACCCTGAACCAGGGACAGATTTATCACATGAGCTAAAGGTCTGGAAATATTTTTAGACGATTTTTTAATAATATCTGTTGTAATGCTGTCATATCCTTTAGAATGTGTATTTTTTAATCCTTTTATCACCTTATTGATATCTATGTCATTTATTGGTGTCAAATATATACTATTACAGTGATATGGAACATTACTCAATGCCTGTCTTGATACATTGATATGTATTAGGTTACTTTTATTCGTCAGATTAATAAAATGTTTATTGAATTCATTTGATATTCTTAATGGTTCATTGATTTTAATATTATTCACTTTTATTTCCGTAATGCTATCGTTTTTATTACTATTTTGGGTATAGTTCTTTACTATATCCCATGACGTTTTACACTTATTTTTTGAATCTAGAATACGGTGTGCATTTGCGTTTTTTTGTGATTGGAGCATACATTTCTTTAGTATTCTAGAATATTTTTTATATTTTATTTTAGCATACATTTTATTTGTCGGATGTAAACGATATTTTAGATAAAGCCTTCTTTTATTAATACAACATCTTTTTATACCCTTTGTATCCAGGTATTTTTTAGTGGCTTTTATACAACTTTAACTTTTATAATTGGAAAACACAAATTAAATATCAAGGTAATTAATTCATGGAAGCATGTAAAGGCTTTCTGAGTGTCAGATTCATCTAGTACCTCACTAAATGATAGTAAAGACATACATTCTAAGAATTTATTAATAATAATAATAATAATGTTTATTGCAACCAAATACATGTCAACACAATGCTACAATAGATCTACAGCTATTAACATGAGTTGGCTAAAATAGGGTGAGGGTCCCTGATTCCCAAACTAGGATAATAAATCCTGTATCTTGGAAACCATAATTCCTCAATACAATGTGACTATTTTTTATTAATACAAAGGTCCTTACATTCTAGCAAACGAATACAAATTACTAATGGAAAAGGTGATTGAGAAGTGTATTTATAAGGTGGTCCGAGGATTGAATTGAGTGTGCAGTGAATACATAATATAATATGGTATACGAGTAAATAATTATATAATATCTAATGGTGTTAAGATACACATAATATAACATTAAGAAATTAGAGCCTCTGTGTCACAGTAATTAAAGGTTAACAGTTTGTCCTCGACTTTTTGTTTAACATTAAATTTATTAAGTGGGTAGATATATTCAATTCTATTAAAACTATTGTATATTTTACAGCTGAGGGCACTATATTGACGTTTCGCCCACTTCGTCCGCCAATTTGCGACAGTAAAGACCGGAACAGCACGCCTCCTAGAAGCTATTTGAGGCTCGAATGGAAATGATGAGTGCCTCCTTAGTATCATACGAAGTATGCAGAGCTGCCTGACTGACCTATTGGTGTTAGATATGCTCATATCTTTTCTTTTTTCAAACCAATAAACCGGTTTCTTGTTATATTTGGTATTAACTGCAACTTCAAATGTGATACTCTGCCCTGTCTCATGGTCTGACAAGCCCAAAAAGTGAAGTGTTGATGTAACATTGGTTTCTAAGTTGCTAATTATCATATCTAAGTACGAGTTCTGTCTGGTGGGTTCGTCTATATGGCAATTCAAATTATAATTATTTAGTATGCTTATCAAGTCATTCGTTTTTTTATTTTTTTGTAAAATATTTATATTCCAGTCACCACAAAGAATTATTTTTTTATTTCGCCTTCGCATCAAGGATTGTAAAAGAGATGTCAATTGCTCAAAAATAAATTAATGTCAGATGAGGGAGTCCTATATATACATATTATTATAAGATTACATTGCAATAATTCCACAGCACAACACTCAAGAGCTTCGATTGAATAATGTCCAATACTATGTAATCAATATGATTTTTCAGTAATATGCACTTTACGACCTATTCTCAGACTTACCGAATATACACAAAAAAATACTTATAAGCCGCTTCGAAGGAGTTTAGTTACAAACACTGTGACACGAGAAATAGTCGGTCAAGCCGTTTCGGAGGAGATTGGTAACAAACACTGTGACACAAGAATTGGTCTAGTACAGTTCGGATCCAGCGTTCATTCCTTCCACATACATGCAGACTCTGGAACGAACTCCCATCTGCGGTGATTCCTCGGCGCTACGATATGTCCGACTTTAAACACTTCTCCCCAGTTAGGCAGTGACTGAGCAGTCTGAGCTATGCCCCCAACATTGCAGATATCCATGTGCGGTGGTTATTCACTTACCTACCATCAAGTAGGGCACTGACTCGTCTACCACCGATGGCAATAAAAATGCTTTCATGTCCTGCCGCGACTTCGAACACGGACATGAACCGAACGTTTACGACATCGAAAACAGCTTTATTATGCTGCCAAATAAAAACGTAGTCAAACTAGAGACGCTTTGTACACCCAAAATATGTTGTTTATATTCGTCTAATATTAACTACGCAGAATAAATAGTTTTTCTTATAACCAGAAACGTTATTGCTGCTACGGAACCGATAACAAGTTTCTCAAACTATTTGGACATATTCCTCACCGTAGGCTACGCTGCTAATATTTGCCAGCAGCCACCTTGAGCATCCGCACATACCAAAAACATAATAAGGCAGAATAGTCAATATTGCAATTTCTGAACTGTGTGTCCTTATCAAAACAAAAGACTACATTTGATATTGGTAGAAAAAATGGGCTATAAGAAATAGCTTATATCATGTTTGATTGAATCAGGATTACATTTTATTATTTTGATAACGTAGACATTTTTAACAATGAGATGACATCCCGCCTTATATAGGAGCATCCTGGCAGAAAATAATAGCCAAATTATACTAACCACCTAAATGGATGTCTAGCAAGATAATTATGCTTCTTTGCAAGATAATTAGTGGGATATATCGTAAAGAATCGAATTAAAACTAGAGATTTTGGGTCCGGCATAAAATTATCCCAATTGTCATCCTGAAGGACAGTATCAGAGGGCCCAAAAGGGAATAAACTATACCAGCAACTATAATAGTGTAATAAATATAATACGATATTAGGAACAAGAGAAGGGAAACGCCAATGACAGTAAATAATCAAACCACAAATAGAGTCGGGGAAAATTTGTCATTGAACTTTTATTCTGCCACGGCAACAACAAAACAAAACTATTACGTGCCTGTTATTTTGCCTTTGAACCCTCCGGGAGGAGTTAAAAATACTCGTTATATGTCGGAATGGCGCTATCCACTGCGGATTAATTGCCGTCACATTCCTTGACCGCAAGTCAACTGGGGTATTAGTCACGCTAAATGCTATTTTGTTTCTCTATTTTAATCGTCCCACTGTGTTTATATTTGAATTCATATTTTTAAGTGCCATAGATGAATTATTGCCCTTTAATATAAGAAATGTGTCTTTACAAAGACTAAATGTATATCGTACGTTATAAACAATTTTTAAAATTTAATTATCATCATCATTCAGGAGGAGATGTCCACTATTAAATATATACCTCCCCAAGGATCTCCACAGCCATTAGTCCTACGCTCCCCGCACCCAAGCGGTGTCCCGCTACCTTCACTACTGTTTTAAATTTATCTAAGCTTAAATAAAAAAATACACTATGTCACTAATGCCCAGGTTAGGGTATACGATTGAACACCAAATAAGGCTTTACTATTTCTAAAAATGAGATTTTATTACTATTCCAGACCAGGTTAGGGTATATGGGTAAATATCTAATAAAGCTTTACTATTTTTAAGGTGAGATTGTATTATAATTCCAAGGAGATTACTAGACCACCCACATGGATATGCCGTTGAACTTTAGTTCACCATCGGTTATTCTTCTGGCTTTCCATGCCCGATAAAACACCTTCTGGTCACTCTCCGTCGCTGTGGGTGGTGGTGGTGGGAGATGGTAAATTTGGGATCAGGATGGCCCAAACCATCAAACGAACACCTCACGGCATCCAGGGCAATCTCAGCTGCTTGTGCTGCATCCTGCTGATCAGCAGACAAGGTTCTGGCGTACCTCGCTTATCTGTATTGGGCCTGGGAGGTGCGATTGAGATCACATCGTTCTCGGGAAGACGTATGTCCAGCTAAGGATGGATTATAACTGACATTGGGATGATGACAAAAGTCCGTTAAGTGTCTCGTGAATATGGCCGGAATAGCTGTCTTGTCTTCTATAAGCAAACCCCTGTAAACTTTTAACCGCTTCCGTGGTCTAGTGGTCGAGACCACTTGGTGTTTTTCTGCTCGGTTTGGTTGGTAAGAGACCTTTTGAGCGAGCTTGGCTAGCTACCACCATCTTCCTTGAGTTTGTTGCTATAAGAACAATGTAGATAGCATTGCTGTGTTTCGATAATTAGAGGAAAGATAGGCAGTTCCTCAACTGATGAGAATTCCATGTGCTCACTTTCACACTTCACTTACCATCAGGTTAGCTGAAGGCTAAGAGCCTTCCTGCCGTATAGAAAAAATTGAGGTGGTTTGCACGTGAGCGTGGTCCAGAGCCAAGCCAGAGGTCAGTCCCGGGGTGAACGCCGTACGGTGTACGGCGGATATACGCACCGCTCTGTCTCCGAGACGCAGTACAGCGCACTGCAGCTCGACGTCCTGGCCGCGCGCCGCCACCACGCTGCTCGGTACTGCCCCCGCCCCTGCCTCCGTCCCCACGAAGGCCGGCCCCGCCCCCGACACCAGCACCTCGCCGCCCGCCCGCCCTGTAACAACATACCACTCATTGTCATTGCAATTCTATCAACCGCACCAGTGTACGCCACGTATACAATCCTTATATTTGCTAAATGCTCATGGAAATCTTTCGTTTCTGTACATGTTTTGACAAAACAAAATCATAATAATAGTAATGGGGAATTCAAGTGTTGGAATCCTGAGCGACACGAGTCATTCATGCCCCAAAAAATCCGTTTTATTCAAGAGTTGCATACTATACTTTATACCATGACTACGGGAAAAAGAAACATTTAAGCAAAAAAAATATTTTACAAAAAATAAAAAATATTTTACAAAAAATAAAAAATATTTTACAAAAAATAAAAAATATTTTACAAAAAATAAAAAATATTTTACAAAAAATAAAACCGACTTCAAAAACACGCATCATCATCATCATATCAGCCAAGAGACACCCACTGTTGGAGATAGCAGGCCTCCCCCAAGGATCTCCATACCGATCGGTCCTGCGCCTCCCGCATCCAGCGGCTTCGCGCGACCTTCCCCAGATCGTCGCTCCACCTTGCGGGGGGCCTACCAACACTGCGTCTCCCGGTACGCGGCCGCCACTCGAGGACCGCCCCGCCCCAATGGCCGTCAGTCCTACGAGCGATGTGTCCTGCCCACTGCCACTTAAGGTTTACAATTCTTTGGGCTATGTCGGTAACTCTAGTTCTTCTACGGATCTCATCATTTCTGATGTGATCACGTAGAGAAACCCCGAGCATAGCCCTATCCATTGCCCTTTGGGTGACTTTGAGCCTTCTTATGAGACCCATTGTAAGCGGCCACGTCTCAGTTCCGTATGTCATCACTGGCAACACGCACGAATTGAAGACTTTCGTCTTGAGACACTGCGGTAGATGGGCCGAGAATATGCTGCGTAGCTTCTCGAACACTGCCCAGCCGAGTTGGATTCGCCGATTTACCTTTGTTTGACATATTTTGCCGCCAAGTATCGGTGCGTATCGGTGCGTGCTCGGTGATGCTAGTATTACTGTGTTAGGGTTTGAAGGCAACAGGTAGTGAAATGACTGACTACTGTGACTTGACATCTTATGTTACAAGTTGACAATGAACATTGTCCTTGTTGAAGTTGTAGATTTACTACAACTACATAATAATAAATCCTTACCGATATTTCGTCAGAACGGCCCAATCTCAACAGAGACTAGCCATCTGCGCGGGAGATGTTGCAGTGCGTATGCGTAAGCGTCTGTGTCAGCTCTCTCTGTTCCTTCACCCGCATACTCCGAAGATAAGATAAGATAACGTGTCTTCCAAAGCACGAAAGAGCTCGAAATGTTTCGTATTTTAGTCACCCATCATAATAGGATCGACAATGGCCAACGTTGCTAAACCTTAGCAATCATTAGCTCGGCAAATACATATTGTGTTTTAGGCGACTGTCACCACTTCTAACCACTAGGTGGGTAGGCTGCGTGCTAACTCAGTTGTATGAAAAAAACTGCCCTTAAAAACAAGAGACGATTCACGATATAGGTATAACATGTTGTATATATTTATTTTTTTGGATAACCTGTTAAATTAAAAAATTAAAGGAAAAAGACTTCTTATCATTTTCTTCCTCCCATCATAACATTAAACTATCATAATTAATAACTCCTTCGTTTATCAAGTGACTCGTTGCACAACTGTTGGCCCAGTTAGGTTTGGCTAATGCAATAAATCTGCCAGTATAACGCTAAACCACTTTGATAACAGCTCGGAGTAGCGCCACGCTGCGAGATCAAAGAGCGGGATGGAGTGGCGGAAACTGAATGAAATCCGCGATGATTAAGGCAAAATGAAATCCCAAAGCGAGCATGACGACACGGATTTATTTATATTGTACGAGCGGTCGCGGTGGCGCCCGCGCAAGGCCGCTGTCAATGGGTGACGTCACGCCGCCCGGCGACCGCCGCCGCCGCCGCCGCGGGCGCACGCTGTTACGTTAACGTACCTCAGTGCATCGCCAGCCGCCTCACCACTACGTAACACCGTAGCTTCTTTGACTTATACTCCTTTGAACCGTGACGTTTATCGTTCATGTAAATGAAATCGAATTTGTACAACCGCCAAACCTTTTAAAAACCGCCAAAATGACACTTGCCTCACGAAAACAGCCGCAATTACGAGTGATATGAGGACAGTCCAAGGTTCAAACTGTACAGTTTGGCCCGTGGTCGTGTGTAATTTTCGCATGAAATCTTTGGGTTCGTTGGATAAACCACAATGTTATATATAAATCCTTATTATACATAAGTGAGTGATGTACAAAGGTGAATTGATTTCCTTGAGAGATCTCCAAACCGACCTTAGCAGGTGTTAAGTTTGAGCTCCACTGCGAAACTAAGCGTCTGAGCCTTTAAAGGCGCATTTATGTTGCGTCAACCCCTATTCGGCTTGAACGGCCTGATGATTATTCGGACACTGGTACAACCTTAAGCTGATGCCAGTAGTTGGAAATTCACCAGGATCGGTTAGACAGTTAGGGGAAACTTCGGCGAAATTTGGGTCCTAGAACCCTCAGTTCTCGCAATCTTTTAACTAAATCAAGGTGACGCTAAAGGCCATCCACAGTCAACACCATAGGTAATTAAAAAAATTGGGTATATCATGAGAGGCCAAGATCTACACAAGACATACACGTTAGGTAACATAACAACGGCAAGGTAAGGTAATGCTCGGGTTACACCTGTGTAACGCGTTAATAAACGCAATAATTTGATATATGGCCGATAGCTTAGTGCGATAATTGCTACTAAAGCTATTGGTATTGTTAGTGCCGTTAGACCCACAACTGTTGTGGCAAACTGGAGCAGGTGTAGCTATTGTTTAAAGGCATTACTTGTAACACTTTGAATTACACAGGCGTTAACACTAAGGCAAATGGAGCCCTAATATAAAAATTTAATACTGTTTTTTACCCGTTGCATCAATTTCTTGGCAAGGGGCGTTGGAATAGGTCGAAGCATACGACCCCGCGGGCCACTGCGGCTCAAAACACAAGTGTTCAGCCAACAATAGCAACAATGCGCGCGTCGAGGGTGATTCCAAGGAACGCGGCGTGTCAGGGCGACAATAAGTAGCGCCGGTTATAATAAGTTGGTGAATCAAGCGGACGCGGCATGCGGGGACTTCCGTGCGCTTCCCGTGCGCGTGCGCACGTGCAGCCACTCGCTTGTCACGATCTCGCCATTTTTCATCTCGTAACTGTAAAACTTATTTTGAGTATTGGCGACTGACTCACTTTTATATTATTTCTTCTCATTATTGTAAAATAGTTTTCATATGGTTCGTAGTTTGATTTGGTTCATAGTTTATGTTTCATAAAAACGTCTTGATTTTGAGTTGTCATGCTTATGCTTTTATCGGTTCTTTTATATAAATTTCAGTTAAGTACGAGTACATATTATATTAGGTATGTACTTAACTGAAGTTTATTATAATTTTACCAAATTGTAATTGATTTCTGCAATATTACCTACTATTATGTATTTTATGGATAAAATCGAATAGGTATTGTTTATCTCTTTTTCTTTCCTTTCTTTTTATTGAGTCTCTAAGTATTCCTTATTCTTGGCAGCCTTAAGGCGACAGGCCTAACAAAAGCCCATAAAAGTAGTAAAATTTTTTCGTACAGTGAGATCTAAAAATAATTACGGTGCTTTGGGGTAAATTTGTTATTTTATGATCGAATTTACCCCAAAGCACCTTAGGTCAATCAGCAGACTTTTTATAATTTATTGTAATTGAATTACATCCATACTAATGTTATAAATGCGAAAGTTTGTCTGACTGTCTGTTACCTCTTCAGGCATAAACGACTGAACCGATTTAGATACAATTTGGTACTGAGATAGTTTAAGTTGTGAGGAAGTATTTTTCGCATTATAGTATGTATAAACTTGTAATAAAATCTCTTTGGCTATACTATTTGTATCTGGCTGGTTTTGGTATCATTGAAAGTTTATATTTTAAAGAACATAATTCCAAATTCAAATTAGGAAAATGTGTGATTTTCATTTGTTTTTCGTACCGCCAAGATGAGTGAATCTAATGAAGAAATTCGATACATTTTAAAATTTTACTACAAAAAAGGTAAAAATGCAACGCAAGCCGCGAAAAAAAATTGCGATGTTTATGGACCTAGTGCAGTGTCTGTGAGAGTAGCACAAATTTGGTTTAAGCGTTTTCAATCCGGAAATTTTGATGTCAAAGATGCACGTCACTCTGGTCGCCCTATTACAGATAAAATGGATGCCATTTTTGAAAAAGTGGAGCAAGATCGGCATGTCAGTAGTTACGACGTAGCTGAAGAACTGGGAATTGACCACAAAACAGTTTTGGCGCATTTGAAAAAAACTGGGTACACAAAAAAGCTCGACATTTGGGTACCTCACGAGCTCACTGAAAGAAACCTAATGAACCGTGTACTCATTTGTGATTCTTTATTACGACGTAATGAAATCGAACCATTTTTGAAGAAGCTGATAACTGGTGATGAAAAGTGGATCACGTACGACAAGAACGTGCGAAAAAGGTCGTGGTCAAAGGCCGGTCAGGCTTCACAGACTGTGGCGAAACCCGGGTTAACTCGCAACAAGGTGATGCTGTGTGTGTGGTGGGATTGGAAGGGCATTGTAAATGATGCAGGCGCTTCTTGATGGTGGGCAGTGACTTGGAGTATACAATAAGTACGCGACAACACCGTGAAAATTGTATATTTTACACACTGATACAATATATGGAATAAATGCAGTTACTTTGCGAACAGATGCGTAAACAGACAGACACTATTAGATGAACTAACATCGCGGTAACAATTTAGCGGCTTTTTATGCAATTACAACAATTAATAAACAATTTACCCTCTTTTATCATAATAAAAATATAAGACCATACAGTGACGCTAAATTAATAATAAAAATACCTTTAGTTTACAAAAATATCAATTTCAAATAACCTTCAACATATAAAATAAAAAATAAAAAATGCCGTCGCCAACACTCCCCACCCCAGTGCTAGAACTAGCACTCTTTAACCATAGGCACGGGGGCGACGCGCGCCGCGGACCGCCTCAGCGTCCCGCTGGCAGTCCTTACTTCCACCACTCGGACACGACCATCTCGCCCAGGAAAAACTTCAGTGATGACCCCTTTAGGCCATATATTGCGGGATGAGCTAGGGTCCACAATATAAACAAAGTCCCCAACTTTCAATGGCGTGGACTCACCTTGCCATTTAGGCCGTTGTATGAGTTCAGGGAGGTACTCCCTCAACCAGCGTTTCCAATACATGTCAGCCATCCTCTGCGCAATACGCCACTGCTTCCTTAGGTACAGGTCACTGTCATCAAACACTCCAGCCACCGGCATGTTTGATGATGAGCCTAAGAGAAAGTGGTTCGGCGTGAGAGACTCTAAGCTACCTGGCTCCACAGAGACATGCGTCAAAGGTCGCCCATTGACAATGGCCTGCACTTCGGCGAGGAGGGTGTTCAAGGTCTCATCCTTAGGAGCGCGCTCTTTAAGTACTACCTGAAGAGATGACTTGACGCTCCGTATGAGCCTTTCCCACGCCCCACCCCAATGAGGGCTAGCCGGCGGAATAAATCTCCACAGTGTACCATGGTTGGCTGCAGCAGTCTTCAGAAGCTGTTGGTCTACCGCTTGGAGAGACTTACGCAACTCCGCTTCAGCACCCCGCAGGTTAGTGCCGTTGTCGGAATACAAATACCGTGGCCAACCACGACACGCAGCCATGCGACGCAATGCCATAATGAGAGCATCGGCAGTCAGTGAATGGACAACCTCGATGTGAATGGCGCGCACTGTGAGGCAAGTGAAAAGGACACCATACCTTTTTTCTCGGCGTCGACCAACTTGAACCTCCATGGGACCGAAAAGGTCCAATCCACAGTGCGTGAATGGTCGGTGATGGTGTGCCATTCGAGCTTTAGGTAGGTCACCCATCCGAGGCACTGACACTTGCGCCTTCCTCAACCTGCAAAGCATACACTGTGACGTCACAGCCTTCACTGAAGGCCGCAGTCTCACAACCCAATATTTTTGTTTCATGTCGTTAACAACTTTCTCCTGGTTGCTATGTGCAGCATTGACATGATAATGCATTATCAAGAGCTTCACAGTCGGATGGCTTCCGTCTAATATAATTGGCCTCTTGACTTCGGAAGACACATCAGGTGCCGCGTCGATGCGGCCGCCCACCCGAAGCAAGCCGTTACTGTCCACATAGGGACACAAGCCCCTCAGACGACTATCATTTCGCAGACTCTTACCTTGTAGTAAAAGTGAAACGTCACTCGCAAATGTGTCAGCCTGAGCCTGTTGAAGTAGAAGGAGTTCAGCCCGCTCCATGATCGCGCAGCTATCGTCACAGGTAAGTCTTCTACACTTGTTTATGAACAGAATTACCATTGCAGTAGACCTTAACAAGCGAAGCCACGATGAGAACCTGTGAGGGTTAGGTATAGGTAAGTCTACAGATAATTGCTGAACAACTCCCACTAGCTCCAAGTGATCATCATCACTAACCGGCTGCAGCACATCTTGCGGCCAGGATGTTTCATTCAGATATAAAAAATCGGGCCCACTAAACCATTTATTTAAAAATAAATTATAATTAAAAACATCCCTAGTGGCTATATCTGCGACATTAAGGTTAGTGGATACATACCGCCACTCCGAAACGTCCGTGAGCTCGTCTATTTCCCCTAACCGGTTTGCTTCAAACGTTTTATATGTGCGGGTCTTATTGCGCAACCAATGTAGCACTGTTGTCGAGTCGCACCAAAATACTCGCCTTACCACTTTTACTTTGTGTTCGCTCATAATTGTGTTCGCGAGCCTCGCAGCCAATAATGCACCCTGTAGTTCCAACCGGGGAACAGTGACAGACTTAACTGGTGCAACCCTACACTTACTTGTCACAAAGGAAACGCATATTTGGTTATTTTCTAACCATCTGTAGTATGCGACCGCGCACATCGCCTTCTGTGAAGCATCACAAAATATATGTAATTCTAGGTTGCTATAGCTCACCGTCGCAGCAGTCGTGTATTTATTGTCCGCGCCACCGCTAGTCGTAGCATCTGCTACAGCAGTAGTGCTACGCGGCGCTACGGCTTCGGAACGTTGGTTGTCCATCTCGCTCACACTTATCGTGGCGCGCTTATACCATCTCGGCACTCGTATTGAATGTATGTTTTTAAGCAAATCTAACCACTCGGTCCATTTCAATAAAATAGGTTGCGGAATAAAATCATCCCAGCTGATATTTGCGCGCCACGTATCTTGCAACATTATTTTCCCTTGAATTGTGAAAGGGGAAAGAAAACCAAAAACATCAAAAATTGACATAATCACACGAAGCATTATCCTTTTAGTCGGTATTTGCTTACCGTTCAAAATGCATTCAGGGATGCGCTTAAACGATACGTCGAACGCTAACTCATCAGTACTCGGATACCAGATTAGGCCGAGTGTGCGTTCGCCGTCACACTGTTGTTCGACCTTGAACTTCACTGCGCTACTCCCCAAAGAATCTTTTGAGACTGCGTCGAGTACAGCTAAGCTGTTACTCGCCCAATTTCTAATGTCAAACCCTCCTTCACTATGAATATAAGAAATGTTTCTTACCATTTCAACGGCCGTCGTTTCATCAGGTAAGCTTTGAATGTAGTCATCCATGTAATGCGAGTTTAAAATCGCATCGACAGCTGCCGGCATTGACCCTTCAAACCGCGCAGCATTTTTATTTTTAATAAATTGCGCGATAAAAGGGGAGCATCGAGCACCAAATAAGCGAACTCATTACGTACGTTTTTATCGGTTCCGTAGACTTTTTCCTCCAGAGAAACCTTAAAGCGTGCTGGTCACTCAGCAACACTTTTATTCTAAGGAACATATCTTTTATGTCGCCGATAACTGCAATCTCGTTCTCACGAAATCGCAACATAATCCCGAACAGCGAGTTCAGCAGGTCCGGTCCTTTTAATAAATAATCATTAAGTGACAAACCTCTTGTTTTAGCTGCAGCATCGAACACCAGCCGGAGTTTATTTTTATTCGGGTTGTCAACGCCAAAGTGTGGTAGGTACCAAGTTTTCTGCGTGGGTTGAGTGTCAATTAATTCCCTAGCGTAATCATTATCAAATAAATGATTTACTCTCTCCACGTACCTGTCGGCGTATCCCTTATCCCTTCCTAATTTCCTTTCTACTCCCGTCAGTCTGCTCACAGCCCCCAAGTAGGAATCAGGCATGGTGCACTTCGGATTCTTCCAGGGAAGGCCGACGTGCCACCTGCCGTCAATCAGTTGAGCAGTTTGTTGCAAACAGTCGACGGCTCGTACATCTTCTTCATTAAGCCTAGGCTTACCTGCTACTCCCATTGACTCGAGCGCGAAGTACTGGTGAACCTCCTCGTGCAGGTCGCGCAGATCTTGCTCCTCCGCAGCGTCCTGCTCTGCTACGAGCAGAATGGCGTCACCACCCTGCTCAAGGCTGCCGGCCTTGACCGCCGCGCGCGTCCCTCCCGGCACGCTAACAAAACCATGAAGTGACCAGCCTAAAGGAGTAAGTGTGGCGGACGGCTCATTCTTTTGACCCAACAATATTTTTAAAGGCAATAACAAATGATAATTATCTTGGCCAATTAATATTTCTGGTTTACAGTCAATGTTACACAAAATATGTTTCGCAGAATCTAAATGTACATAAGAATTCAAATCTACAATAGAACATGATTGTATAGGTAACATTAAATTGTTAACACTTCGTGCTTTAATACAATGAACCTTATTATCTAAGCCAGAAAGTCTCAAATTCAGTACCGTTACATCGCACTTGACCTCGTTGTCCGCCCAGGGGCCGCGGACGCACATCGTCTCGCGGCGCCCGCTCAAGCCAGCCCGCTCGGCCAGCTCGCTGCTGATCATCGTCACTGTCGACCCGTCATCAAGTAACGCACTTGTATCGATATAGCCGCCACTGTCAGTACACACGCGTATAGGTACAACTTTTAAGAGCACTTTGCCGGCACTCGCGGTAACGTGAGTCACAGTTTCACTCGCAGAAGGCACTATTTGTTGTTCGCGTGCTCCCGTTGCGCTGCCCGGCCGGCCGTCGCTGTCGTCCCTCGGATAGTGAAGCAAGTTATGATGCGCTTGCTTACATATATCGCACGGTGGCGCGGGGCAAGTTTCTCGACTGTGGTTCGATTCCAGACATTGAAAACAAATCCCATGTCGCTTCACGTGCGCCCATCTCGTTTTCCGTAGTGACTTCTTGAATCGGTTACAATCAATTAGTTTATGAACAAACTTACGGCAGAACAGGCACCTCTTGCTGCGGTCTTCCGATTGTAACAACACAGCCTGCGATCTTATGTTGCTGCCGTGTTGTCTACTATAATGACTATCGCGTGCTGATACATCATGCATATTTGGCATAGTGGATGATACTTTAATAGCTTCCATTCTTAAAAACTCAGATAAAAATTCTAATCTCGGCCTTTTGTGTTCTTTCAGCAAGGGAAAGCTATAGTCGGACCACTTAGAGAGTAACACTGGTGGCAATTTAGATAAAATAAGTGAAACCATGCTCATACCTTGTAAGTATTCTTCTCGTTCCACGGCACGCACGGCTTCGACAAAATTCTGCACCTTTATGGAAAATGGCACCAAATCCTTCTGGTACTCAGTAGACACGGGTTGTATCCTCTTAATGTCTTGTGTAAGGCGTTGTACAATACTGTCCGGGTTTCCATACTGTAGCTCCAACGTTTCCATTATTCGGTCCGGTGATGTGGCACTTATGAGCAGTGCTGAGACAGATTCTTTCGCCTTGCCATGTAGACATTTTCTTAGTCTCCATAAATTTTCCTTCGAAGTGAATTTGCATACCTCGGTAGACTCTTCAAAAGCCCGTTTAAACTGCAGCCATTCCATCGGGTCACCAGAGAAACTAGGGAGGTCCTTTGGTGTGCAAATACGGCTCAGCAAGTGGGCGTCGGGGTTAGTGTGGCTGGAGGCCGCTGTCAGGTTCTGAAGTGCGGCGGCAAGCATTTGGATGGTTCCATCAGTGCCGGCGGCCTCGCGGCCCGTCGACGGGTGCAGATCGACGCCCTGAGTTTTACCATAATCGTGGGCGCTCTGCTGTTGATCCACCTCGTGCATGCTTCTCTCCATCCAAGTTTCAACATTTTGGCGTATGCAGTCGTTGTTAATTTGTGAACTGTATTCTTCCTCTTCATCCAATTTCGCTAGGTCTGCCTCCAATTGTGCATCTATCAACTGCACCTTCAGTTTTGCCTTTTCTTGTTCCGCCGCCAAAATCAACTGCTTTCTTCGCGCCTCGACAGAAACCGTTGACATTTTTGAATTTCTTGACGACGCAACAGAGGGTACTTTAGCGGGCGGTCGGGATTCCGTTTTCACGCTGGAAATCTTGATTCCCGATGACTCCTTTGGCAATTCTTCTTTATGCTCGCTGCCATGAGGTTTATTCTCCACTTCCCCTTGGTCGCGGTCGCGTCGCGTTGTACTCCGTGTGCCCACCATTTTGCTTGTCGGTGTACGGAACATGAGATTCGGCTCGAAGACCACTTTGTAAATGATGCAGGCGCTTCTTGATGGTGGGCAGTGACTTGGAGTATACAATAAGTACGCGACAACACCGTGAAAATTGTATATTTTACACACTGATACAATATATGGAATAAATGCAGTTACTTTGCGAACAGATGCGTAAACAGACAGACACTATTAGATGAACTAACACCGCGGTAACAATTTAGCGGCTTTTTATGCAATTACAACAATTAATAAACAATTTACCCTCTTTTATCATAATAAAAATATAAGACCATACAGTGACGCTAAATTAATAATAAAAATACCTTTAGTTTACAAAAATATCAATTTCAAATAACCTTCAACATATAAAATAAAAAATAAAAAATGCCGTCGCCAACAGGCATTATTCATTATGAGCTGTTACCACCAGGCAGGACCATCGATTCTGAACTCTACTGCGAACAACTGATGAGATTAAAGCAAGAAGTTGAGAGAAAGCGGCCGGAATTAATCAACAGAAGGGGTGTGGTTTTTCATCATGATAACGCTAGACCTCACACATCTTTAGCCACTCAGCAAAAATTAAGAGAGTTTGGCTGGGAGGTGTTAATGCATCTGCCGTATAGTCCTGACCTTGCACCTTCAGATTTCCACCTGTTTCGGTCTCTTCAGAATTCTTTAGGCAGTGTCAGGTTAACATCACGAGAGGACTGCCAAAACCACTTGTCGCGGTATTTTGACCAGAAGTCCCAAAATTTCTATAGCAATGGGATCATGTCCCTACCTACAAGATGGCAAAAAGTTATCGAACAAAATGGTACCTACATACTTTAGTTAAATGTAAATAAACTATATTAAAAAATGTTTTGAATTTTCTTAAAAAATGCGAAGAAACTTTTTCCCCAACCTATTATATAAGCAGATTAGATAAAAAATAAGCTACCTAAATTGCTAATTCCACGCGAATGAAGTCGCAGGCAAGAGCCATAATTTATAAACAATTAAAACAAAACATATTTATATTAAAAGTATAATTTATTTAAGTACGGGTAAAGAGACACCAATAGAAAATTAATACATATTTCAAAATGTATAACAATCCTATTTCCTTCAGAGTAGCACCGGACGAACCTTTGCGAACGGTTATCAACTTTGCCACTCATCCCTAAACAAGTAATGTCCTTTATTCCCACTAGTAACATATTTGAATTAAACACCAAGATTGCCTTAGGATATCTGTGTAACCGCCAGACAAAGGTAATCCCAGCCGAAACAGTAAGTTGCAGTAGTAAATACTAGCGGCAGCTGTACTACAGCGAGAGTTGGCAATGCTTGCGCCGGCTCCTCGGCGGTTGTATAGCGCGTGCGCCGCCCAGTAGGGTTACTCTTGAACCGAATCCTATCGATCGGCATTGAGAGTGTGATTTTTCGTACGCTTATTTTTGCCCATTGGCTCCAAATTGAGCCCGTATTGTGCGGACTTTGGGTGAACCAAACTCAGTATTATTAAATTTTCCCAAACTACGGATCCAATTTGGCGCTAGTGTTGTTACTCAAGCGTATGAAATATCACAATCCCAATGACGATCCATCGGAAATGGTTCAAAGTAACCCTACTGCTCGTTGACGGAGCGCTCCCATGCCAATATTGGCTGACTGTTTGAGTACTACACTTGGCACCGACACCTACGTTTGGTCGAGAAATACTTATTTTTACCATCTCCATCACTCCATCTATCGACATTGTAATGTGAATATCGTGCTTAAACTGAAGTTTCCAGAGATTCGCTTTAACCTAACCTATCATCTCTTTCCTTGTATTCACCTCCGAGGGCCCCGATTTTCTGGCTCGCTCTTCTTCAAATTCAGGTCGGCACCCGAGAATGGTGGACTCAATTTAAAAACAGCCGAGGTGTATGTCACCTTGACTGTTTTTAAATGTATTCCAGTATATTGATAAAATGTGTATCCTATGTGTGTCCTTTTAAAATGTGTATTTTTTAACCGACTTCATTTTATTTATTTATCAAATTCAAATTCAAAAATCTTTATTCGATGCGTATGTTTTTTTTGTTACGCGATTACGCCGCCAATTGTGGACCGATTTTCTAAATTCTGTTTGTATTCGATAGAGTGAACTCCAAGAGTAGTCCCATGGTCACCAAAGTTAGGGTCTGATGGTGGGATCCCATGAAAATCGAGGAAAACCCTTAAATTTTAAGGTGTGACCAACGTGTTTTGTATGTATGTTACGCGATTACTTCGCCAATTGTGGATCGATTTTTGAAATTATTTTTGTATTCGATAGAGTATACTCCTGAGGTGGTACCAAAGTCAGGATCTGATCATGGGATGCCATGAAAATCGAGGGAAACGCTCACCTTCGGTGAGCTGGTATTAAATTAGGGTTTCTTTCACTAAAAATATTGCATTCACTAAAAAGCTAAAAATAATAAATATTATACAAAAAATAAAAACCGACTTCAAAAACACTGAAAAGTTAAAAATAATATAAGAATAGGTACAGTCAACATTACACTTCTTTATTGAAGTCGGTGCCAAATTTTAAGACTTTCTTGATCATCGTTTGGCACCGACTTTAATATAGAAGTGTGATGTTGTCTGTACCTATTCTTATATTATTTTTAACTTTTCAGTGTTTTTGAAGTCGGTTTATATTTTTTGTAAAATATTTTATTTATTTATCAAATTCAAATTCAAAAATCTTTATTCAACATAGGCCTTTACAGGCACTTATTGACGTCAAAACAAAGCAAAACAATCTAATAAAAAAGAAATTATATTAACCTTGTATGTGCATACATCCTAAATATACTCAAGATGTCTGCAAATACAAGTAGGAATGAAAAAAAAAAGTTGATTCTACACCTGTTCGGAAATTGGAAGAGCCTTCTCGAGAAGAACAGGCAAGAAACTCGAAAGGTCTAAATTTTTTATCTCCTTTTTTAAATCGCCATTTACAATTTTGGTTTGTTACAGAGTCGTCAATTGGAAGCTGACCTCAAAGCAAAAGTTTGAGCTCAACTTCCATTACAAGAATAGATGTATTAATTCACATTATATAAGCTATCTCTGAGAGAAGTGCGTGAACTTAGATTATAAATAAATTGCTCTCACTGAACGTTTCTTTGAAACAAAACGCAATACATTGTTAAACATTAGAATTGAGAGTTCAAACCCAAGCTTTTTTGTCCGTCATGTAATCAGACACTTTATAATATGCTTTTTTAATAAGTACATCTTTGATTGCAACTTTAAATTTGTTTAAGCTAAGTTCTTGTATACAACTTGGGATTTTATTGTAGAAACGTGAACACAGGCCTCTAAAAGAATTATTAATTTTTTGGAGCCTGGTATTTGGTAAAGCTAACATATTCTTTTGTCTAGTATTAACTGAATGAATATCACTATTTTTACAAAACACATGAATATTCTTACGAACATATATTAGATTCTCATAAATATATTGCGACGCTACTGTCATAATACCAATTTCTTTGAACTTTTCTCGCAAAGAATCTCTCATTTTAAGGTTATAGATTGCTCGAATAGCCCTTTTCTGCAGTACAAAAACAATCTGAATGTCGGCAGCATTTCCCCACAACAAAATACCAAACGACATCACACTATGAAAGTAAGAAAAGTATACAAGTCTTGCTGTATCAACATCAGTCAGTTGACGTATTTTCCATACAGCGTGAGCTGCAGAACTAAGTCTCTTTGACAATTTATCGATATGTGGGCCCCATTGCAGCTTAGAATCAAGTGTGATCCCAAGAAATACTGTGGTGTCCACAGGGTCAACACCTATATCCTTTACTTTGTGATTGAGACTGGAATATCAGTAAAGAACTTTTCAAATTCTGCAGCTACTTCTGTGTCAACTGTTACCTTCTTACCATCAACATTCAAACAATAATGATTATTAGTAGTTTTAGCTTTTCCAGTTTCATTATTTATAATATTCCATGTCATTTTAATTTTATTATTACTGTTTTTTTTATTTTTGAACTTAAATAATTAGATTTAGCAAGCTTGCAAACTTTTTTGAACACTTTGGAATAAGTTTTTACATAAAGTTTAAATTCATCACTAGTATTAAATAGTATCAAACGAATAAATTATCAAACGAAGACCAAAAATGCATTGAATATTACCATTCAACAACCACTAGACGGGATGATGGGAGATATGAAGTTAGGTTGCCTTTAAGACCTAATTACCAAACAGAATTAGGTCAGTCCAAACAGAAAGCCATGGCGCAATTTTATAAGTTAGAGAAAACATTTGAAAAGCAAAATAATATTGCAAGTGAATACAAGCTATTTATAAACGAGTATTCATTACTCGGTCACATGACATCAGTGACACCGATTCACGGAAAGAAATCACCTGAGTATTACCTACCTCATCATTGCGTCATTCGCCAAGACTCAACTACGACAAAATTGCGAGTAGTATTTAATGCCTCCGCAAAAACATCAAGCGGTAATAGTTTGAATGACGTAATGTACAGAGGGCCAAACCTTCAACAAGATCTTCAATGCCTAATCATCAAGTGGATGCAATACAAGTTTGCTTTCACAGCAGACATTGAGAAGATGTTTAGACAAATTTGGCTGAACATCGAAGATCAGGCTTTGCAGAAAATAGTATGGCGTAATAGCATTTCAGAAAAGCTTGAATCATATCAGTTAGCAACAGTCACATACGGGACAAAGGCAGCTCCTTTTCTCGCTATGATGACTCTTAAACAGTTGGCACAAGATGAGAAAGAGAATTATCAAGACAGTTCAGCACCAAGCACTTCAAGACTCTTTCTATATGGCTGATCTCATTTATGGAGCCATAATGAAAGTTCAGCGAAGAAAATTCAATCAGAACTAATTCTTCTTTTAAAGTCTGGTGGATTCAACCTAAGGAAATGGAAATCAAACTTGCCAGCACTACTGCAGCAGGATCAAGATAGCAGTAAACAGACAGATTTTGATTTTAAAGTTTTAGAATCAACCAAAACCTAAGGACTTGGATGGAACCCTATTACAGACTGTTTTACATTTCAATCTAAGATAGAATCATCACATATAAAATGCACCAAACGAACACTTCTTTCCGACATCTCCAAGTTGTTTGATCCCCTGGGCTGGCTTTCGCCTGTAACAATCAAATTAAAAATTCTATTTCAAAACACCTGGAAAACAAATATTCAATGGGATGAAGACGTACCGGAAGATATATTTAAAGAATGGGTTACGATCTGTAAAGATATAGCAATGATAATAAAAGATTATAACATTCCCAGGTGGTTGAAAATAGAGGAAAACGTTGCATGGGTTCTGCGATGCAAGCAACCAAGCTTACGCGTGTGTCGTTTACTGTAAGAAAGAATCTGTGGTTCGATTAATCGCTGGGAAAACAAAGTTAGTACCGCTAAACAAAAATATATCTTTGCCTCGCTTAGAACTAAGTGGAGCATTACTTTTATCAAAATTAATGGAAAAAATAAAATTATCGTTAAATAACTTTAATATTACAATTTATGGCTGGTGTGACTCAACCGCAGTTTTGGGTTGCTGCACGGTGATGCCGACCGATGGAAGCCCTTTGTCGCTAACAGGGTAAAACAGATCACTACGTCGATGCCAGGAATCTGTTGGCGCTATGTTAAAACAAATGAAAACCCTGCTGACTGCGCCAGTCGAGGTCTTACAGCTCCTCAGTTGAAAACACACAATCTTTGGTGGGATGGTCCCACATGGCTTCCTACTTACCAACCAAACGGTGATGACACCAAACTATTTTCGACAGATCAAGAGTTAAACTAGTTCATACCACGCAGCATATTACGGAAAATAGTATCATTAATAAGCTGTTAACAAAAAATAGTTATTTATCAAAAACAACACGGATCTTAGGATGGATAAGAAGATTTATTTATAGGAAAAGCAAATTAGATTATTTATCATTAGAAGAATTAAGACAAGCGAAATTAGTCATAATAAAACATGTACAAGCGGAAGAATTTAGCACAGAAATAAGTCAAATAAAACAAAGCAAGAGTGTTAGCATAAGCAATAAATTAAGTAGTTTAAGCCCTATGTTAGATAACAAAGGCGTGTTAAGACTATCAGGAAGGTTGAGACATGCAAATATGAACTATGAAACAAGACACCCAATAATCATCCCAAACAACACGCGCTTGGCCGACCTTATCATTGATGAATCACATGAACTTACCTTTCATGGCGGTCCGCGCTTGACGACAGCACTGATGCGACAAAAATATTGGTTGATTGGTGGTATCCGGGCTACCAAAAAGCGCTTGCGTTTGTGTGTTGTTTGTAGAAAGCACCAACCTGATGAACAAAACCAGCTCATGGGCGACTTACCTTCATGCAGGGCTAACAAGTCTCGCCCCTTCTATCATGTAGGAGTTGATTACACCGGTCATGTCCTAGTCAAGGCCAGCAAGGGCCGTGGAATCAAGTCGACTAAAGGATATGTGGCCGTATTCGTCTGTATGGTCACAAAGGCCGTACACCTCGAGCTGGTATCAGACTTATCAAGCTCCGCATTCCTGGCTGCTTTAAAACGCATGGTAGCGAGAAGAGGAGTGCCGGGACACATCTACAGTGACCAGGGTACCAACTTTGTCGGTGCTAACAATGTATTGCAACAAGAATATGACCATCTAAATCACATCATTAACAAGGACTTCTTAGTTGAAGTAACCAGTATCGGCATAGAGTGGCATTTTAATGCACCTTCCTGGCCATCAGCAGGAGGCCTGTGGGAGGCAGCCGTTAAAAGCCTTCAACACCACCTGAGAAGAGTCATCGGTGAACAAAAACTCACCTTTGAAGAGTACATCACACTCCTTTCACAAATTGAAGGCTGTCTCAATTCACGACCATTGTGTCCACTCACGGAAGACCCTCAAGATATAGACGTTCTCACGCACGCCCAATTTTTGACAAATGGTCCGGCCTTAAACATCCACGACACAGAAACAGATTTGAGGACGAGATGGACATTGCTACAAAACATTCTCAGAGCACTATGGGAGCGATGGCAAAACGAGTATTTAACACAATTAAGTTCTAGAAGTAAATGGAGAAAACCACAAAGCAACATTAAGATCAACGACATCGTTACCATCAGGGATGAAAATTTGCCCCCAGGCAAATGGGCTCTTGGGCGAGTTATAGCGTTACACCCCGGAAATGACGAACTTGTAAGAGTCGTTAGTTTAAAAACTAAATCAGGCATCATAAAACGACCGATCGTCAAAATTTCACCAGTCGCCACAGGAGATGTGTTACCAGGACCGAAAAGTTCTGACCCCTCTACCTGTCAGAAAGAAACAACATCTGCTAATTGTATAATAAAACATAAACACCATTATTCTTTTACATCAATTGCATTCACATTGTTATTATTTTTTATGACGATAGTAAGCGGAACACAAACCGCATATAACATTACACCACTTCAAAATAATAGCATATATTTTGACATTACTAATATGCATCTGATAAGAGATGAGTGGCGCCTCATCGTCTACCAAGACACAACGCCTTATCAACAAGGTAATAAGGCTCTAAGCAAATATATCCAGATCTTTTATGATTACTTAGATCATTTATGTTTGAACATGAAAGAGCGATCACATTGTGATGGTGTAATGTTGCAACTTCGGCACGAGTTCGCAGAACTGGAGCATTACAATAAAATGTTATCAATTAAAACGATACCTAACGACAAGCGCCGGCGTCGGCGCGGTTTGATCGACGGCGTGGGCAATATTGCTAACAGCTTGTTTGGTGTACTTGATTCCAGATTTGCCGAAAAATATACACAAGACATAAAATCTATAAAGGAGAATCAAAAGCACCTAGCGTTATTATGGCGAAACCAAACCTCTGTCGTAGAGTCAGAACTCAATCTTCTTAAACGCACAGAATTAGTAATAAATAAACACCATACAATGGTTAATTCCAAATTTAATTTATTAGAAAATAGCATGATTGGGTCATGCTATTTTCTAGACTAGACTATTTTCAAGACTGCATTACATAATATTTCACTATTTAATGAATTTATTAGTACCGCAATGATGACTAACAATTTGTTGTCGAGTCTAAAGAGTATTCAAGAAACGTTTTTAGACACTATTACCAATTTATACAATGGCAAGTTTCAATTCCATTTGTTAACACCAAATCAATTGAAAGAAGAGCTCAGTACCATAGCAAGACAGCACCCGAAAGATCTATCTCTACCAGTCGACACTTATGAATTTTATGAAATTTACAATTTGTTAAAAGTTAGAGGAAGCCTTTCTGAACCATATTTAATTTTTGAGATAAAAATCCCCTTGATCGGCAGAGACATGTACGAGATATTAAAACTTATTCCAATCCCGTATAACATAGGCAACAACACACAAGCAGCTGTTGTTCCTGTATCAGAGTATGTTGCGGTCAATATAAAGAAGGACGCTTATATACCGCTAACAGAGAAGAATTTAGATTTATGCATCAAGAAAGATACGACACTATCATTATGTCGCTCTAAATCCCCAATTTTCAACCTTAAAAACGATCAAAGTTTATGTGAGATACAAACAAATACAAAAAATTGCAAAACAATAACGAGTCTTTGCCAAAATGAATTTATAGAATTACACACATCAGATAGTTATTTTTATTATTGTTGCACTCAGTGCACTCTTAAATTGTTATGTGAAGATTCTGTAACAGTGGTACCAATCACACAAGCTGGTTTATTTGATGTAAATCAAGAGTGCATTATTAAAACAGCTGATTTCATGGTGTACTCGCAAAGACAATCATCCAATAAATTGACAATCAGTTCAGACATACCGGAAATACGAATTTCGCCTATTAATCATATTGTGAATATCTCCCTACCTGACCTATCTATTCTTGAAAGAAATTACTCTGGCAACCTTAAGTTTAATGACCAAATAGAAAAAATCCAAAACCAAATAAACGACATGAAGAACAGTGACCCTCTTGTTGAGGTTTCCTATCATGACATCCACCATTACGTTGCTATTTACGTAATCTTCGCGGTGGTAGCAATAAGGGTGGCGGCAGCCGCTTATCGACGTTGCCGCAGGGCGGCCGCGCGGACGGCAGCAGCGACGAGGGCGTCGACGCCGGACCGGTCGGTGCCACAGCTCGCACCCGCCGGTAGCTCCAGAAGTGTACAGTGTAGTGATAGTGTTATGGGCAATCAGTGTAGTGTTAGTGAAACTAATAAGATCTCAAGTGTGCGGTTTTCAAAACAAAATAAAAGCACGTCGCCCGTGCTTCGTAGCTATTTCCATAATAAAAACGAAAATTTTAAACATGTAAATTAGTATATTACTAACAACTTACCTCTCTAGCATAGTTCTAAGTAAAATTGTACTTTCACCTTGTACTTATTAGATATAATATCATGCACATTATCATTTTACTAACACTAATCTCCTTTTCTCCCACCCGGGAATATGTACGAGCAATGCATGCATCGTACAATTGGGATGATGACTGAATTCAAATTCTTACGTCTCGTCATTAAATATTAAAATACCGTAGAAAAAGACGCAGTCCTGTGAAATTCGAATTAAAATCGGCTTAGAAATACCTTAGATACAAGCATTTTAAATTGTTAATTTGAAGGCGATTAGACAGAGAGATCCGACATCAACTGTGACGTCATTGTTGAGTACGGCCATATTGACTCCTTGTAAATTGCCGTTTTGCTAGAAAGAGAAGGAGAAAAATCTTTAATACCTTATATCTCGGTTGTTTTTATAGTTATTCGAAAACCGATTTTTTTCTTTCTGTTTATTATATGAATGAGCTTCTATTAAAGCAAAAAAAAATTCTTAGTCATCTAGCCAATTCGCGCGGTATCAGCAGTTTTGTACTCAGTTGACGTCATTCACGCTATTGCATTGTTTTAAGCATATTATTCATTAGTGGTTAGCGATCAGCCAACAAGAGCGCCGCGCCTACTCATTATTTTCCATTTATAACATAGGATAGTCTCAGTTAAATATATCAGTTTAATCAAGTTAACAAGTTTATCATTTAATCAATATTGTTTCGGCGTAACCCGAACAATAATTATGCGAAAAATGCTTGTGATAGCCTGTTTGCTACGAAAACTACAGAAAAACTGAGTTAAAAATCCTGCTTTTTATTGTTTTAGGTGTCAAGTTTTGTAATTTAGAATAACACTGGCACTGGCCTTTTAATCGCGAGGTCCAGGGCTCCATCCTGCCAAGTACCAATATCTTTTTCGTTTTTCAAAATTCATATGTACTTGTCTGACGCTCCTACGGTGAAGGAAAACATCGTGAGGCAACCTGCATACATCTGCGAAGAAATTCAGGGGTGTATGTGGACCGACCAATCCGCACTGGGCCAGCGTGGTTGACTAAGGCTTGAGCCCCTCGGTGGGAACAAAAATGAGCTGAGGAGATGAATCTTTTTTGACCGATTTCTCCTTGGTCGAGAATTTCGGCTACGCAACTCTTCCTTAATCATCATTATTCATCGACAATAATATAACACCAGTGACACCCACGGAAAGATTCCCGCAAATTTAAAAACGCCACAGTAACATATCTAGTTGAACATTCGCAGAACGTTTCAAATAGAAAACGTGGTTTATTTTAGTTGTATTCGAACGATTCCAAATATTCGCCCGCTAAGCATTCTGATCGCTTGCCAACTATTTAAATGTACTCTGAAACTTACGACCAACATGCGTTGGGATCGAACGTTATAACGGCTTTACTTAGGAGCTTAGGACAATAAGTGAGATACGAGGGGATTCTCCAGCGACAGCAATGTAAGGATATGATTGCACAAAGGTGATTTTTACAAAGATTGAAACTGAATGATATTGATGAACACATAATCTTAATTTGACATATATTAATACCTTTGTATTATTTATTACACAAAATATACGACTAAATGTACGACTTCATTTAAAGGCAGACTCATCTAGATTTCTCCAAACTCTAGCTGATGTGTTCGCTGAACTCTTCATACGGAGAGTTCGGATAATTATGATAGAACTTCACACACAGATAAATCCGTTTACTCATAATTTTTCTATACACGACTTTTCTTTAAAAAAAACTATGTGAAAATACGGCGCTGAACTTAATATTACTTTACAGACGTAACTCTACAATTTCTCCAGTAGTTCTCAATTTTTTTTTTATTATTAATTTTATTATTGTTTTACACTGCTCTAGGTTACTTTTAGTTGTATTTATACCTTTTAAATTTTAAAATCACTTTTTTTCTTCGTCTCAAACTTGTAGTTTCTTGTAATTCGTTTCTCTCTTTCTTGTAATTCGACTTTACTCGTATATCATTTTCATGCCTAGCCCTCGTCTCCCTTCTTATGGTGATGGCTGAAAATCAGTGGTTTGTCATTTTAGGGCAAATATCCCCACTGAGCCTTGACCTTTTTAGATACTGCAGCATACAAATGTACTTTCTACTCAATTTTGTTGTTGGTTTGGTCTTTTTACAATTGTTAATTTATATATTATGTGCTGTGTGTGTTTTCGCGTCTAAATGAACGATCTGTCTACATTATGGACTCTAGACTACTTTCTACATCTGACGGCAAAGCTGAGGTGGCTGGGTGACACTCATTAGTTGCAGTTTTTCAAAGCATAAATATGGGTGCGTGGTGCGAGCGAGAGCGAGGCCCGCGGCCGATATAGGCGGCTATAATTAGGGGATAGGATCAGAAATAGCGCGACAAGTGGCCGAAGCTGCCTGGAGCTGGCCGCTGCCGCCGCGAGCACGTGCAATAAATAAACAATCGACCAAATGCTCAGATCAGCTCAACGCACGACGGATTACATTCCGAGCAAGGTATTCCTCTTTGACCGTCCGCTGCCCCCAACGCGATACTCTCGCTTGTCACAAAAAACTGAGGTCAAAACGATAACAGAGCAGCGACTTAGTATTATTTTAAATTCAGTAGTGACTGTAGGTAATGGAACGCACCATTTCCAAAGCAATTACGGGTAGGATGAAAGTAGTCTCTTCAAGAGCCAACTTTATGCCCATTTTTTGGTCTTTCCATCGGTTGATAAATAAAGTTTACTTAATAAATGTATATCTTTTTATTATAGTCGATCAGCCATTTACTACAATATATTATAACCAATGATAAACTTATATAAACCTATTCGAAAAACTCATCCACCTTATAGTATAATTATTTGTTTGTATTAAATAGTGAAGGAAGTAAAGCAAAGAAGTTTTCGTTAAATTTTCCATCACTTGAAAAACTAGCAAACATTACCTATATGTTATTTAAAAAAAAACGTCGCCCCACACTAGGATTTTTTCCTGTGTCGTGGGTGCAGTTACAAACATAGAATATCACATGCACATACGCCCAGACCGAAACAAATTTCTGTATGCCATACAAAATATCTGTCCCGTGCGGGAATCGAACCCGGGACCCGTTGCGTAGTAGGCGATCACTCGACCTCTGCGCTAACCGTGTCATCAAAAAAAAGCATTAAAATCGATACAATGTTTTATTTTACCACTAACCTACATGGACAAGTTACTCAACAGTAATGTTCAACAAGGAATCATCTTTTTTAGATTTTACAAAATCAAATGATTAAATATATACTTCAAAATCTTAAAACAGCAAATCAATCACAAAAGTCAAATGACTTTTTTAACGAGCTTATTCAAGCTTTTCATTTCCAATTATCTGAATGTCGACCTGACTTTCGGGCCTGCTATAAATAAAAACTGGTTCAACGCGTCAGCAGTCGTTAACAGCCCTAAACAAATTGTGTGAATATTACATGCATAAATTATGTTTCTATAAATATTAATCGGTTGCAACAAAAGACCGACCATTCCTTGTCAGCGGGCGCTCGGCGAGGATGTCGATCACCGCGGGTGGGTTTTGTTTTTGAGCCGCAGCTTTTTTTAGGGTTCCTTGCCGAAAATACTAGCACAAAGAGCTGTGCGGTAGGTACTGATGTGCCGTGATCCCACCAAAAATATTGTCAAGCCGAGACCATATGACTCGCACTGCCAAATAGTTATCAGATCTCATGTAGAGCCAAGCTGCTTACTCTCACACGCCCTTACTCTACAACCCCAACTTCACAAACTCTACACCTTAGTAAAAATATATGTGGCTTGGCCGTGGAATACAAACTGCCATTACCTACTCGTACCTAGTTTAAGTTCCAAGTTTAACATTTTTTTTTGTTGTTTGTGTTCTAACTAGCTTTCATAACAAATTTCAGCTTTCTGGGAGTTCAGGAATTACCCTATGAATTTTGATAATCATAAGTCAGTAAGTCAGTAACGAAATCGGATTTTTTAGATATCAATAAATTTATAAGTATTAATTAGACCTATGCAATTGAAACTTTATCGGTCTTATTACAAAAACCTGGGATAAACCCGGTCTTAAGATAGTGAGTCTTGCTTTAAACCTTGTGCGTTTTCACTTCTGTTAATATACATAGATAGAGACAATGTCAACTTAGTCCTGGGTTAAACCAGGACGTCGGTAGCGCTGTGGCCTCGGCACTGGACTGTGCTCCGAGTAGAAGTCGGGAGGCCCGCGATCGATCCTGCCATGTACCAATGTGTTTTGAATTTCATATGTACCTACCGTACCTACATTTATATGACTCTCCTACGGTGAAGGAAAACATCGTGAGGAAACCTGCATACACCTGCGAAGTAATTCAAAGGTGTATGCGAAGTCAACCAATTCGCACTGGGCCAGCGTGGTTTGACTAAGGCCTAGTCGCCCTACCATAACTGGTCAGGGTAGGCTCGTGCTCCTTGGTGGGGACGTGATGATGAATCCAAAGCCAACTTACGAAGTTTCGAGAAAAGGAAGGTAGTGCCCTTACTGCGCTTGCCTCGTCTTGGCACCCGCACTTGTGCCCCCAAATAATGTCTACCTAGCCAATATTCGGTCACGGTCAATCTTAACAGAGTTTAGCCATCTTCGATGGAAATATGAATCAGGTATGTTCAACACTTATTACCGGAGTGCGAACGGAACGAAAATTAACGTCAGCAATTGATAAATTCTCTAAAATTAAATAGTTTAAATTTAGGTGTTTTTTCAAAGTATTCTGTCTGAACCTCTATCCGATAATGTTAAGTTAATTTGTAATTTGGTTAGATTTTGATTATACCTATAATAAGTTTAATTTAGTAACTTTATAGTCTACAATAGGACTGACATGTCTTTCCCAGACCAAAATCCTGTAAATAAATAGATAAAATAAAACATTTTAAGTTATCTTGGTGTTTGCCTTGGCTCAAATTCTAATACGTCTAACATTACAATAAGATTGAAAAAAAATTTTTTTTTAAATAAAACCAACTTCAAAAAGTCATAAATAATATAAGAATACATACAATATCACAATTTTATATTGAAGTCGGTGCCATCCAAGGATCACCTGGAAAGTCTTACCAACAATATATTAAAATTTGGCACCAACTTCAATATAAAATTGTGATGTTGTATGTATTCTAATATTTTTTATGACTTTTTGGTGTTTTGTAGTCGGTTTTATTTTTTGTAACATTTTTTTATAAAGTAGTGATAGATGTTTTGTGATTGTCAAAATTGAATGCGATCGCGATGGATTTGAGTTAGAGAATCAAGGGACAGAACCCTGATGGATGTTGCAATATAAATTCAATATACATAGTTAATTCAAATTGGATTATGACATAATCACTTTTGCACGTTAAAGAAGCTACGCCAATGGTTCACAGGTCTAGGGAGTCCTTCTACTGGAAAGAACCAGCAACGACTACTTTTTTACAGTCGTCAATGGGACGCTGACCTCAAAGTAAATAGTTTGAGCTCAATTACCTCTACAAGATAAATACCTGAAACATAGAATTCATCCATATTTCAAAAAATAGGCAAGGCGTCACCAACCCACAAGTTCTAATTAATGAGTCAGTTGACCAGAGATATATCTTACCTTTTACGACTAAATATTATTGCCTTTTAAAATCTTAACGTTTATATTCAGGAATTTCCTAGATAATGAGCTTCAAAATTTTTTTTCAGTCCACTCTCCGCCATTAACCGCCTGCCAAAGCTCTGACATTATTGGCCATCAAAACACGGGACCGTGCGCTGCGTTACCCTACACACACATGACCGATTTTTTCACAGATTTGCTCAATGAAAAAGGCCCCGAATGTTTACCAACACTTGTTTTATCCGCCATAAGCGAGTTAAAACGAAACTCGTGTATCTTTCGAGCGGTTAAGTGGCCTGCTGCTGGCACTAGATCAAACGTTTCGGCGATTGTTTTCCTCGTAAAGATGATGGCCGCCGACGCAATTGGTGCACTGTGTTTGGACCTCGCTACGGCGAGTGGAGGCTGTACAGGTGGGACGGTGCTCTTGTGGTAATATAAAATATTGCTGAAATATGACAAGACAGATAATACTGTGTTTTATTTGCACGAGTACTAAACATTTAAATGAAACAACACCTCGGATTTACTCGCGTATATTTGGTTTTAAACATTTTAATTATTCAGCTCGAAAGTTTCGAACGCTTTTCAGTATTCGTGGTCACAAAGAGAAGAATTGTGACACGGATTAAAAGACGTCATGTAGCTTAGCTCGTGTAAAATATAGACGCGAAACAAAATCTACAGTTAGTTAACACGCTCTTGGTGGACCCAGCCATAATTTTACATTTAATAAACCACAAATTGATTAATTAAGAACATCCGATTCAATCCAATGATGCTACGCCAGGCTACTGAAATTCAGAAAAAATAAAAGGAATAATGGTTGGTGTATTCCAATAGCTTGGGAACCTTAGCATGAGAAAATCGAATAAGTCCATCCACAGATTGTCAAAACCATAGATACTTTAAACTCCGTTTGCGTTAAGTCCCATGACCACGAATGCTGAAAAGTATTCCAAACGTGTCGGGCTAAATAATTAAAATACTACAAACCACATAAACGCGAGTAAATCCGAAAGTGTTGTTTCGTTTAAAACCGCAGATAATAAGCCATGTGCAGTACACGTGCAGTATTATGTCTTTAACTGGGTATTGCGCAAGTCACACTCAGTCATAACATTACTGTGTCATATCCATGTTCCACTTGATAGCCGGTAACTTAATCTGGGGGCGTTTTTACCAAATCAACATTGAACGCTGCAAATTGATACAACACTGAACATTTTAAAAATCAACCCCTTATCTAAAAGGGGTTAATTAAAAAATTAAAGAATCCGCAACTAGTCATAGGTTCTTATACATACAGGACGCGTCTCCACGCTTATTGTGGAGTAATGTTTTCAGAAGCACTAAATGAAGCATCTAACGGAACAAGTACCGAGCCCGCCATGCGCCAGGTTCGCCGAGCAGCCCGCATCGGTTCTGCGACCACCGACGGCGCCGCGCACTGCACTCCACTTAACGCATCAAACATATCGATTTTCAACATCTCAAGTAGTCACTTAATATCTTTAGTTGTGATATTGAAAAAACTAACGACGACGGATGTAATCGTTGCAATCCAAATAGGATAAATAAATTTTAAGCCCCCGATTTTAAATGTTCTCTTTCAAGAGATTAAAATTAAATGCAGTATAATATTGCAAAACGCAAGTAGTTATACACATGTTTACATACTACTCATTAATATAGCTTAATACAAGATAAGAAATCCGTCGTTGGGGCTGCCTATCATTTTCTACCAAGAAATGAACTAAATGCAGATTTCTGAGTTTGTAATTTGTGAATGACTATATTTAAATTTTTACGTTCTTAATTTACTGCTAGTCACATGTAATATGAACATACAATAATTTAAATAAACTTTAGTTCTAGAATTAAAAATAAATGGGTGTAAAGGGTCCAGGAAGGTGGTCGAAGAGGCCACAACCGGGGGTCATGATGGCAAGAATACTGGCTGCATTGCCTCGCTGAATCGCGATGCTGATTTTTTGGGCGAGGAAAGAGCCAGCCCTACTTCGGTACGTGAAATAATTACCGCATCTTGAAACACAAAATACCTTGACTTCACTATGAAGTATAGATAATTCAAATTTGATATCGATGGAAATGGCAGCCTCCGAAGACGGAATTTTTCTTTTTTAAAGCAATAATGGGTTTAAAAATAGGTATTACAAAGAACAATTAAAGACATAATGTACCTTATCCAACCGAGCCAAATGTGCTGGCTGATTGTTATCAAAACACGAGAAGATAAAGGAATTCTCGACTAATATGGTTGTTGTTATGGCGGAGTGATCGTGTGATGTGGCCTGGCTTAGGAGCAGATCAAAGAGGCGCTGGCGCGGGCGCCGCTACGCCGACCACGCTCACTCTCTATCGCTATAGGGCTCTCGGAGGCTACAACAACTGCATTCCAATTTTTCAGTAGCATTCTATTCTATGGGGAATCGTGAGAAATGTATTTCGCTGACACTTGCAATGGATTTCAAATATTTGTCGCAGGTTATAAATGAATTCATTTTCAAGATGTGTATATTAACAGATCTTAATAGAAAGACATCTTGTCTAGATGGGCTGAGCCCGTCGATGCTACGACAATCACGGACGTTTTAGTAATTATTCGTAGTATGGTAGTCGGTTTGGAGGTAGCCGCGTGCGAGTTATTTTTTCTGAAATTTCTTCTCGTTTGGTCATCAGGGCATGTACTGCCACTCATACTTTTCCTTGCTTATTGTACACACAGCAAGAGTGTCCCTATAATGAGGGGCTTTCCTAATTCAAATGTAAAGCTTGGGTGTTGCAGTCTGTAAAATGGTGTACAATTTCAGGCCGCGATTGAAAATGCCATATTTTTACTAGTCTGCTCCACTGTACTACTTCGTAGGAAATTGAAGTCAATGTTTAACTTATTGTATGAAAATCCGGAGTGCGTTAGAGAGTGCCCCCGGCACGCTGTCAGTCACGTAACACGCGGCTGCCGCTCGCGCCGTGATTGACGCCAGCACTGACTAATCACATTATCCCATCTATTATTGCCGCAACACATTTATATTTTTAGACAATCGTGCCATCACAATATCAGTTATAATAACAAAAAATGTACTTACGCTTAATGAAGAAGAACATGTAACACATTGTATGTCCGTCCACAGTCAAACTCAATGAATAATAATAATAATAATAACCGGCCCCCGCTACCGGTGGTGTAGTGCGACGCATGCGATGGACTCAAACCATGAATGAGAACTGCATGCGCGCCTATTACGGGGTTACAGAGGGAGGAACCTTCCTGACTGCGTATCGTGATCGAATGCTGCTTATGTTTCAGACCCTTGAACCGACCGTTGCCGTGTCCGCCCAACGATCCGACAATAGAGGTAGCCTCTGGCCAGGTATTGACCAAAGATAAGCCTCGATATTTACGGCTTGTCCATCAAAATATTCAAGGCTTTTCTGGTAAAGACTTAGAAATAAATTTATTTTTAGATTTTGAAAACATAGATGTACTCTGTATCACAGAGCATTGGCTAAAAAATCATGAATTGTTAATAAGTTTAGATAATTACAAGATTGTAAGTTCGTTCACTAGAAAATCTGCAATCAGAGGCGGATCCTTAATAATTTTGCATAATGACATCCAATTTAAGGAAAGACAGGACATAGTTTCACTCTCTGTTGAACGAACCATTGAGTTGTCTTGTGTGGAACTTGACAATTTCATTATAATTTGTGTATACAGACCCCCCTCTGGAAATTTTTCAGAATTCGAGTCTGCTATGGAAGATGCCTTAAGAATAGTATGCAGAAAAAGTAAAAAAATTGTTGTCTGTGGGGATTTTAATGTAAATCTTTTAGAACAATCCCAAATATCTAGTAGATTTATTAACTTATTCAAATCATTTAACATGAATAATGTATTTAAAGAACCAACCCGAATAACAGCAACATCTGCTACTTGCATAGATAACATCTTCTGTAATTGTAATGTACAAGATAAGTTGATTATAAATTGTATTAACTCTGACCATAGCGGACAATTAGCCTCGTTTGAGCACCATCATGTTTGTTCTATACGTGAGACTACTTGTAGACCTATAACAAAACGTGGTCTAGAGAAATTTACAAGAAATGTTACTAGTCAAACTGCAAATTTACCGATCGAGGGGACTAACGCCAGTAATTTGTATAATAACTTATTTCATGTAGTTAAAAATGAGTGCAATGATATATTCAAAGAAAAAGTAATTAAAATCAAAAATGGGAGAAAGAAATTTAGTGATTGGGCTACGCCTGGTATATATAAAAGTCGCAGAAAACTATATGAACTATATGCTTTAAAAGGAACATCCAATGACCCCGCTTTCATAAATTATGTCAGAAATTACTCTAAAACATTCAAGAAAGTGTGCATGTGCGCAAAAGCTATGTACATAAGTAACAAAATCTGTTCATCTAAAAATAAAATAAAAACCACCTGGAATATCATTAACCAGGAAACAGGTAAACCCAAAAGTACTGTGAATTCTTTCTCTTTAGAAATCAATAACCAAACTATTAAATCAGACAATGCGGTTGCTAAAGCATTTGAAGACTTCTTCTCTCATATACCCATAGAAACTACAAGTAGTCTCAACTCATGTCCCAATGAGGCTGTAGCTCTTTTGGGGCGGAGTGTGGAGAGGTGCAACAAGGTGTTCAACTTTTGTCACATTGATGCTAACACTGTTTTGAAAACATTTCGTATGATCAGTACCAAAAAAACCGAAGATCTTTGGGGTATTTCGACCCATATAATTAAATCTGTAATTAAAGAACTTGCACCGCAACTTGCGTTGATATTCAATAAATGTGTCGATGAAGGTGTCTTCCCCGACCTCATGAAAAATAGCAAGTTGATACCTCTATTTAAGTCTGGGAATAAAAATGACCCTTCAAATTATCGACCAATTTCGATTCTACCAGCTCTTAGTAAAATATTTGAAAAAATTATATCTAATCAGTTAACTGATCATTTCTCAAGTAACAACATTTTACATATGAACCAATTTGGTTTTACCAAAGGTCGTTGCACTACTGATGCCGGTGTTGCACTTCTGAAACACATTTTTGCTGCTTGGGAGTGTAAACAAGATGTAATTGGTATATTTTGTGACCTATCAAAAGCTTTTGATTGCGTTGGTCACCAAACTCTTTTAAATAAACTCAAACATTATGGTGTCTCTGAAGAAGCAATGAGACTTATTGAGTCTTATTTATCCAATAGGGTTCAGAAAGTGGTTATTAACAAAACTGAGTCTGTTGGTGCACCTATAGTTATGGGCGTGCCACAAGGACCGATATTGGGACCCTTGCTTTTCTTAATTTATATTAATGACTTCCCACACTTCACTAAGAATCTGTGCGATACAGTACTATTTGCAGATGATACTTCTTTAATATTTAAGGTTGACAGAGGAAATGGCAATACTGACGTTGTAAATAGTACTCTCTCTAAAGTATTGCATTGGTTCACTATAAATAATTTATCTTTAAATTCACGTAAAACTAAATGTATTAAATTCTCATTGCCAAATGTAAGAAAAGTGGATACCATAGTGGAAATGAATAATGAAATTGTTGAATTCATCGACTTTACTAAATTTTTGGGTATAACACTAGATTCTAGATTGCAGTGGGATCCACATATTGAGTCCTTGGCTAACAGACTTAGTTCTGCAGCATATGCAGTTAAAAAAATAAGACAACTTACTGATGTTGAAACGGCAAGATTGATTTACTTTAGTTATTTTCATAGTGTCATGTCATATGGAATACTACTGTGGAATACTACTATTGAAAGTATTTTTGTACTTCAAAAAAGAGCGGTTCGCGCTATTTATAATTTACGAGCAAGAGATTCTTTAAGGGACTTATTTAGAGAAATTAATATATTGACTTTAGCAGGACAGTACATTTATGAAAATTTGATTTATGTCTATAAGAATTATAATACATTTGAAACCAATTTCCAAATTCATCATCTAAACACAAGATACAAAAATAAACTTGCCGTTCCAACATTCAGGCTTCAAAAAACTAGAGGCTCGTTTATGGGGAAATGTATAACCTTTTATAATAAGCTTCCACAAAGTGTTACCGACTTGCCTTTTCATAAGTATAAAGCGCATGTAAAAAAGACTCTTATGAGTAAAGGATATTATAAAGTCAACGATTATTTGAATGATGCCAATGCCTGGTGTTAATTTTTCAGATATTGAATCGTCTTGTTATGTATAACCATTTGTTTAAACAAATATTATTTTTGGTAATAAGTAGTAAGAAGAGAACTGACACATCTAATCTTGTAATGGAAGTTGAGCTCAAACTTCTGCTGTGAGGTCAGCTTCCAATTGACGACTCTGTAACAATACAGGGAGAAAAAAAATAGCCCTTGCTGGTTTTCTTGCTGGTTCTTTCCAGTACAAGGTCTCCCGCCGTAGACTTGTGAACCAATGGCGTAGCTGCTTTGACGTTCAAAAGAGATTGTAACAATCCAATTTGAATAAAAGATATTGAATTTGAATTTGAATTTGAATTTGATTATCGGATCAAGTGCGGGCGATCCACCGGTGTAAGCTGCTGGATCAATCTGCACTTGATCGGCTCCGCTTGGAGACGGTTCCTACTGCCGCCGTCCCTTCTTCGGCGCGAGGCCCGTCTGCCGCGCCCGTTGCCCCGAATGCAGATGCAATGCTGTACTCGGAGGCGACAATAGCGACGCAGGCGGACCCCGAAGTTGATGAAGGGGATGGCGCCAGTATGAACGTAAGTATACAAGTGAGAGAGCAACTGGAGACCACTTTGGAAGACGTGATTCGTGAATATCGATACGCACCAAACTCTAGGCCGCGAATACCACGTTTGCAGACACATAAACGCAATCTAGCGCTGTTGGGAACACTGAATGCTTTGCTAGCTCCGTACCTACGGACTAGCGAAGATTTGGTTGATACGCATTCTATTCTGTACTGCGGTGCCCTTACCGCATGCCGTGTTGCCCGAGTCAAGTTCTTGGACGCTGATCGAGCACCGCGGCCTGCGGTACCAGCATGGCAAGTTAGAATAGAAAAGCGTATCAACTCGTTCAGGGTTCTCATTGGCAAGCTTATCTGCTTCAGACGGGGTAACACCCGACCTCGAGTTATGCGTTTCGTGACACAGGCCTATGCCGGAACCGGAATCCGGCCTATAGATTATATGGTGAATGTCACGGAACGCATAGATTATCTGAAGCAGAAAGTTTATGCGTGGGCGAACCGTATTCGTCGCTACAGAGTACGTGTGGACAGATATTTTCAGAATCGCCTCTTTCAATGTGACCAGAAGAAGGTGTATCGTAGGTGGGAGGCAACCGATCACCGCGTGGTCGACGGGCGGCTGCCTGATGCTAATGCCATGGTCAGTTTCTGGCGTGACATCTGGTCGCTGCCTGTCGATCATGCGGAGGGTGATTGGATACGTGTGGTCGAACGGGAATGCGAATCCATCGAGCCCATGGGGTCTATTACCATAGACCCCTTAGACGTAAGTTATGCTATCCGTTCGGCTCACAATTGGAAATGCCCAGGGCCTGACGGATTGCACAACTTCTGGATAAAGTGGTTCCGATGTTCCCATGCCCGTTTGGCTACACAATTCCAAGAAGCCCTAGAACACGGTTCCCTTCCCACTTTTATGACCACTGGGACAAACTTCTTGCTCCACAAGTCCGGAAGTACCATGGACCCCAAGAACTATAGACCTATCACATGCTTACCCACCATCTACAAGCTCCTTACATCCATTCTGACCACAAAAATTAACACACACGTTGTTTCAAATAACATTTTGGCCTCTACTCAGAATGGATGTAAGGCTGGGTCCCGTGGTACCAAGGAGCTCCTCCTTATAGACATGACCATTAGCCAACAAGTCCGGCGGAATAGGGGATCCCTCTCTGCTGCATGGATTGACTACAAGAAGGCCTATGATTCGGTGCCGCACTCATGGCTGGAGAGGATTTTAGAGTTGTATAAAATAAATACAACTCTGAAATACTTTCTTAGTAACTGTATGCGGCAGTGGACCACAGCTCTTCGTCAACCATGTGGCGGCGACAGCCCTCCTGGTCCGCAAGACTTGATCAAAATAGAGAGAGGCATTTTCCAGGGTGACAGTTTGAGCCCCTTATGGTTTTGCCTGGCACTGAATCCTCTCAGTACTTTGCTGAAGGATTCAGGGCTGGGCTGTCGATTTCGGAGACAGGGTGAAGTTATTAGTCATCTGCTGTACATGGACGATCTCAAGTTGTTTGCATCGAAACACCAAGACCTAGTAGAGTTGCTGAAAATCACACAGATTTTTAGCAGCGCTATAAGGATGGAGTTCGGTGTAGACAAGTGTGCGATCTTGCATGTGCAGCGGGGGAAAGTTGTAAACTCACCGAATGTACAACTTTCCGAGACAATGACACTCAGATCTCTCTCCGAAGCCGACACATATAAATATCTCGGTATGTCAGAGTCTTTGGGAATATCTGTGGAGGACGTCAGGCAGTCGGTGAAGGCACGTTTCTTCTGTCGCCTAGCAAAGGTACTTAACAGCCTTTTGTCTGGCGGCAATAAGGTGCGTGCCTTCAATGGCTGGGTGATGCCTCTATTGGTGTACTCCTTTGGCATACTGAGATGGACTCAAACTGAGCTGGATGCCTTGGATAGGAGAGTCCGTCAACTGCTCACAACACATCGCATGCTCCACCCTCGCTCGTCTGTTATGAGACTGTACATTCCACGGAAGTGTGGGGGACGGGGCTTTCTAAATGCCAAGAATCTCCACAACCGTGAAGTGTACAGCCTTAGGAATTACTTCCTTAACAACGAGTGTGGGATGCATCGTGATGTTGTGGCAGTTGACAAAGGATTTACCCCTCTCTCCATGGCAATCGAGAACTGGCGCAAACCACCGGTGCTTAGCGTCGAAGATCGCAAAGAGGTATGGAAGGGCAAGGAGCTACATGGGAGGTTTTATCGGGCCTTGACTGGGCCTGATGTAGACCTACCCGCTTCGGTGAACTGGCTACGCTTTGGTGACCTATTTGGGGAAACTGAGGGCTTTGCCTGTGCAATTGCAGACGAAGTAATGATGACGAACAACTATAGAAAATATATCCTGAAGGACGGTACGGTTGACATCTGTCGGGCATGCCGCCGTCCCGGAGAGTCACTCAGGCATATTATCTCTGGTTGTTCTCATCTTGCTAACGGCGAGTATTTGCACAGGCACAACCTAGTGGCCAGGATCATCCACCAGCAACTTGCCATTCGATACGGCCTTGTCGAATCTGAGACGCCGTACTATAAGTACGCGCCAGTGCCAGTTCTTGAAAATGGTCGTGCGTTGCTCTATTGGGACCGCTCTATCATCACGGACAGGACTATTGTTTGCAATAAGCCTGATATCGTGGTGATCGACCGGTCCCAACGCCGAGCAGTGCTCGTCGATATCACTATGCCTCATGATGAGAATCTCGTGAAAGCTGAGAAGGACAAAGTCAGCAAGTACCTTGACTTAGCTCACGAGGTAACCGCCATGTGGAATGTTGATTCGACGATCATTGTTCCGATAGTTGTTTCGGCGAATGGCTTGATAGCGAAGAGTCTCGACCGACATCTTAAGAGGCTCTCGCTTGAGGAATGGATCAAGGGTCGGATACAGAAAGCAGTGATTCTCGACACGGCACGTATTGTCCGGAGATTCCTCTCTCTGCAGCCCTAACCACCGGCAGCTTGGGCCTTGCCTCGCTGTTGGCGGCATACTAGGTTTAAGTTTTTTATAGTATTTTGTTTTATATATATTGTAGTGCTTTTTCTTGCTGAATTGTAGAAATATAGGGAAATCTTAAAGTTAAAGAAAAAAAACAAACTTATTCCTTTAGTCCGATACAAAATGAAAAGCTTTATTCTTGTAGGTACACAATTATAATTCACTTATGCATAATGTTACTGAAGTTAACAAAATCCCTCAATGCAAAGCACTTAACTAAATGTTTAATTAATACAAGCCAAGGGCAGGATGGTTCAGGTTTGTTTGATCAATCTCGGCAGGTAAAAATCAGGTACAAATTGGGTACAAAACTACAAAATGAGGGGCAATAAAGTACACGAACAAATAGTTATAGGTTTCTTTTTTTTTAAATTAGTGGCCTTCCCCGGAGCGGTTGTTAGTGGATCATACCTTCAATGCTAAGTTTCTGCGATCACGGGTCAGAGATATAATATTCCTGTTTTATATTAATATATTTAGCTCCACAGAATTCCTCCTTGATAATAGGTTAGTTCATCTGGCTCTAAAGTCAAGCAGCGGAGCCCTACGGCCTCCGGGAACTGCCCTGGAGATTCATAGCACAGTGTTAGGTTAAAAATATAATTAAATATGCCTATGATCTTGAGGTCAGTGGGTCGAACACTGAGTTCTGAAGGAATCCCAGTCAATACATCTGAATTTCATGTAATAAACATTGCAAGTTAATTCCAAACATAATTTTCAATGAATTGTCAAAGTTTCTTATTGGGTAGTTAATAAAAAGGACATATGGAGGGGAGAGCACCTATTTTGTGTATAATTACTGCTATTAATAAAAAGAAAACAGCTTAATTTGTGAGTTATTTGCCAAAGAAGGATGTGAAACTTAATATTGTGAAAATTTAGAATTTAACAGGAAATTCGCAAGTGTTACTCAATATATGCCTTAATCCCACTAAGATGCCGCTTACTATCAGGTTTTTTTAATGAAATAGGGGATGAAAAAGGCGAATTTTGGAAATGTAATATGTTTGATTTAATAATCAATTTACCCACAAATCAAAATAAAATTAACAAAATCTGTTTTAAATCATGAAATATAATAAGTTAATTAGATACCTTATTGATTTTTTGCACTTATTGATACAATAAATCCATTTAATTTAATTAATCGCGTGCCGGCGAGTAGATATAGTATTTTATCCTTAGCTTTACTCTTCAAGCTGAAAACAAAAAGAACTGACTTTGGAAATAGCTTTTCAAATTAAATTCACACGGAAAACGAGAGAAAAACCTATGGATTTTCTTCGCAGAAATTAAGCCAATGTAGAAATTTAGATTTCGCCAGAAATCAATTTAAATTACTTCGGTCGATGTCTCACAGACTAATCATAACATAGACGATAGACGCGTACTAAACGAACACTCCACTTGCGCACAGATTTGCGTTTATGTGGAAGCGACGGAGCCGAGGTCCGTTTGCTGAATGTTAAGCGCCGTATTGGCGACGGAACCTCTCCTAAAACCAAATTCATTTCATAACACTCGCAAGACTCTTAACTTGCTTCAAAATGTGTCAAGTCAACATACGGATCTTTCGAAATTCTACAATATGCAATAAGTATTTCCAGCTAAAGTTATAAGTTTGGTTGAAAAACAAAACGTAATGAAAAATTAACCATAAACAAATTGTGAATGCTTTCCAAATTCTATTCGACGAAACCATAATTATATGATCTGTAGCTTTAAGTGTATTTTATTATGATATGTCTCTAAAAATGATCAAAACAAACGGTCTAAATGTCAAATTCCGAATTTTGAGAAAATCAACCCACCTAAAGGGAAGCACGGGATTTTGGGCGAAAAAAAACTATCTTTGTAAATAAGGCCAGGATAAACGCGAGATTTCTTTTGTTTATGCAAAAATTGAATAATGACCAAAGATAATTGCAAATGTCACTGACGTGACGTGAAACGACGTTGACGTTGACACTTGACATTGATATTGTGAAATTAATTGACAAAGCTGTTGTAATTATGATTTTAGTTGTGCAATTTGTGTTAAAACTACAGTGAAACCAAAGTGTTTTTGCAAAATTAGTGTTTTATGAAATTTTAAGAAAAAACGGTGTTACAGTATCCCCCCAACCACGATAGAATTCACGTAGGGAATTCGTCTGACGCCCCGTCAGCCTCAAAACCTCCTAACCAACCAAACAGAATTATCATAAATAGAATCAATTAGGTACTTAAAAACTATTCATTCGTGATAAACTCTGTACCCAATTACGCCTAACGTTATTTTTTTTTTATAAGTTTATTTATTTGTATAAGATAAAAAATAAAGCTTTAAATATAAACGTGTGTAAATAAAGAATATTTAACATACATGCACCTTAAATCTACGTAAATCCATTAATATGGTATGTTAAAGATTGTAATAAAAAACAACATTCACCAATAAGGTGACAAAATCTAGCGCGCAACTACTGCTGCTAGCACCTACAGGGTTGTAAAAAAAATATTCACCCATAAGGTGGCAAAATCTAGCGAAACCACTTCTGCTAGCACCTATATGGCTGTGATAAATAGGTAAAAGGCATTATATCCTATGCCCATCAAATATAAGTAAGTAATAAAGAAAAAACTGTAGTGTCAGGACTGACGCCGAGATGGCGTTGTTAAATAAGTATATCTTGACACTAACAGAGTATAGCATGTAATGTCAACAACCACCGGTAGATGTCGTTATTACAGACATTTTGACTCTAATCGTCAAATAATAAGTAAAAAAAACAATAAAAAGGGAATAATAAAAAAATGAGTTGCATGTGTCGTTGCCCCTGACCGTCGATATTGATTTTCCTACGTTTCCAGCTAGATGTAACTTCCTCCATTTTAAGAATATAGCACAGGCTTATTTCTAGAGTTGCAAACCGCTCCTGTGAGGAATTCAAAATTAATTTTGTTGATTAGAGTAGAATACATATAAAAAATAATGAACAAAACACGTTTATATTTGTGATCTTGTGCTAAATGCATCTATCTAACCACATAACAGTTATAATAAGTACATACTTGTTCTTTAATTCTGGTATCAGATACTAAAGAAGTAATATCCATTTTATATAAAGGTAGTAATAATATATTTATCTATTTCTCATCATGAACTAAGACACGTATAATATTTGTGTTTTAGATCTTAATGTACTTATGTCATGGTAATATCAATTTTGAAGATGTTAGGTATATGGAAACTTAAATATCAAGGCAAATCAATAAAAAACGACAGGAACAGACACATGCAAAAACGCCGCCAGATGTTATATGGCGCGTTATCCTACACTCGGGTTCTACGAGACGCCAGGAAGAATGGCGGGGTGGGTATTCTGTGACCGCCGCACCCGCGGTGCTTAAATGTTAAATGCTTATAAAAATATGGCTATTTTCATAAGAGTATAAAAATGAAAATTAAGTAGGTATTATGTTACTAGGTATGTAATTTAGTCACTCGAAGTATCTAAATTTTTAAAATCTTTTATGTGCCACTTTCCTATGTATTTTCCGTTCTCGTCTTCGAGCTCATAGACGAGGCGAGAAAGCTTACGTATAATTTTACAACGTTCATATTTAGGGGCAAGTTTAGCAGTAAAATATTTATTAGCAGAACTCTGCTTGTACGTACGCTTCCACACAAAATCACCAACATTAAAAGAGATATCTCTGCGTTTGTTGTTAGAGTATTTTATATTCCTTTCATGGGCCTTACGCAACGACTCTCGGACTTTGATGAAAATGTCACCGAGGTGGCCAATATTAGACGCATGAGTATCGCGTGGTACCACAACCAACTCTTGGAGATCTACAAAATCACGGTAAATACTGCCATCAGTGACAGCTTCCCTACCGTGTACTAGCATGAAAGGAGTATAAGAAGTAGACTCATTTACTGAGGTGTTCATGGCAAATTGTATTTTATGTATGTTAATATCCCACGTTCTATGATCGTTCTCAACAAACGAGGAAACTGCAGTGATTATTGTGCGGTTATAACGTTCCACCGTATTAACTTGTGGACAATATACTGGACCCAAATGTACTTGCGGAATATTGTATTTTTCATATAATGCCTGAACCTCATGACTTATAAATTGCGAGCCATTATCAGACATCACAGTCTGTGGTATTCCGTGAACCAGAAATACATGGTCTTCTAACCTTTTGCTGTCGAGACATCGGCAGTGGACCAACTAGATCAATGCTGATGCACTGGAATGGTCGACAGCAGACCTTGGGTTCCCCCATAAAGCCAGCTGGCGCTAGTGAGCTATGTTTATATGAGTTGCAAGTGGCACAATTTTTAATAAATTCCTCGGTATCTTTATGCATACCGGGCCAAAAATACCGTAATTTTAATCTTTTATATGTTTTTGCAACGCCTAAGTGCGCAGCAATTGGTTCAGAATGGTTACTTTTAATAATATCCTCCCTAAGCTCCTTTGGTACAACCTCTTTCCACTGGTAGTCACCACAGAGTTTGTTAGTGCTTTTTGTAAATCTAAAAAGCCTACCATCAATAATTTGAAAATTGGGACACGCGCGCGGCCTATCCGTGCAATGTTTTAATATATTGTTATACCAAGCATCGCTGGAAGTAAATGCGTCTACGGCTGCCACTGGTACAGAACGTGATAGTGCATCCGGTACGACGTTTTGAGATCCACTACGATGCTCAATAATGAAATTATAAGGCGATAGCCTACACCCCCAACGCGCTAGTCGTCCTGTCGGATTCTTAAGGTTTAAAAACCACTTTAGACTAGCATGATCGGTGTGTAGGCTCGGCTATATATTGTAAAAAACTTAAATTTAAGGATATTTTTGAATAAATGGATAATAATAAATTTATTTGCCAGAATATGGTTAGTACAGTTATATTTCCCGACATATTCTATCGAATGTTCGATGTGCAAATGTTAAAATTATTGGTTAAATTATACATTTAATATATGCAGATATTTTGTTTTTCATGAGCATGGATATCTTATTATTTTGATAGAAGCTTACATATAAATGGCTTTTACAGGGTCATAGATTTATATCATTATTTATTAGAGAGAATTGTATTGTATTGAAATAAAATAATAGTAATGTCAAGATGATAGTCAATAATTTTAATAGAATTGTCATAATTTGTCATTGAGATATTCATTAATAGTATAATACATTTTACTAATTAAAAGGTTATGCAGTGTTGATTTAAATTTATTATATGTCAATGTTTTTATTTTGTCTGGTATTTTATTATATATTCTAATAGCCATACAGTACGTGTTTCTTGAGTATAGTACCAATTTTTGTTGAGGAACGTATAGATCGTCAACCCTTCTACCTCTGTATGGATAATCCTTATTTTTTGGAAAGAGGTCAAAATTTTTTTTCACGAAAATAGAAATCTCCAATATGTAAAGGCAGGGTAATGGAAGTATATTAAATTTCTTAAACAGTGGTTTACAACTGTCCAAATAATCAGCACCGCAGATTGATCTCATGCTTCTTTTTTGTGCTTTAAAGGCCCTAAGCATATCTACTGAACTGCCCCACACTATAAAACCATATCTCAATATTGATGAGACGTATCCGTGATAAGCAACGAGAGCGGCTTCTTGTGATACAAGCTATCTAATTCTATTAAGAGCGAATATATATCTGTCAATTTTGTTTACTACTAGGTCAATATGAAGTTTCCAATTACATAATTCATCTATTTTAATTCCCAAGAACATTGTGTCCTTTACCATGTCCAGTTTATTATTTTTATAATTTATGTCAATATCAGCGTAGTCAATACTTTTAGCTTTAAATCGAATTAATTTAAAGCTAAAAGTAGTTTATTGTCAAACCATTCTATAAATTTCTGGAAATTGATGATTGAGAAATTGATGATTAATGAGAACGTACAGCTCTCATTATGAATAATATTGTTTGACAAGTCTTCTAATGCATAAAGTACGTTAACGTTTTTATCAATGAGTAATACCTTCGAAAAAATATTGTAATTGACAACATTACATTTAGAAAGAAAAAAAATTGTACTGTCACTATTTTTGTACTATTTTTTCGGGGCTTAATCTTTTATTTAATTTGTATTGCATTCGTCTTAATCGTGATTGGAGTGTAATGGTGTATGCATGCATATAATTGGGATGATGACTGAATTCTAATTTTTACGTCTCGTCATTAAATATTAAAATACCGTAGAAAAAGATGAAGTTCTGTGAAATTACAATTAAAATCGGCTTAGAAATACATTAGATACAAGCATTTTAAGTTGTTAATTTGAAGGAGATTAGACAGAGAGATCCGACATCAACCGTGACGTCATCGTTGAGTACGGCCATATAAACTCCTTGTAAATTGCCGTTTTGCTAGAAAGAGATGGAGAAAAATCTTTAATACCTTATATCTTGGTTGTTTTTATAGTTATTCGAAAACCGTTTTTTTCTTTCTGTTTATTATATGAATGAGCTTCTATTAAAGCAAAAAAAAAATTTTTGTCATCTAGCCCATTATATACTAATAAGGAAGCGGACATTTTTTTTATATCCGTCATAAATTACAAAAAAATATTGCACTCGCATTTTTTGTTACTTGTTACATTGTACGTTTTTGTTTAATTACAATGTCATATTTGAGTGCTGCCACGTTAGTGGATTTTCCACTAGTTCTGGTGGTTTGAAACCCCTTGTTAGTGGACAAAATTCGTTTCTGATGGCTGGTGGTATTTTTAGTGGGCATTAAAAGTCATAAGCATGAGTGTCTGTGTGAACTGTCATACTGAAATGTCACACCCGATATTCCGCCTAATACGAGTTGTAATACGAGGTACTAACCATTATTTTTTCAAATTTATTATATTTAAAATAAAATAAAAATTAATATATTATGTATGTTTGTCCTCTATGCGTTCCAAAACCATTCATCACATTGTAATGAAACTTTGGTAGGATTTTCTGGGGTCGCCCGTGAGGGTTCCTAGCAAAAAATTGCCATTTACGTGGCATTGCAACGCATGCCGGGTACAGCTAGTTTCAAATAAAAAAAATATTTAACAAAAAATAAAAACCGACTTCAAAAAAGTTAAAAATAATATAAGAATAGGCACAGACAACATCACACTTATACCGGGTGTAACGGAATACCGCAATAATATTTCAGGTTGTTAATTAACAAAAAAATGTTTTATGACTATTCTTTGTATTTTTATTGTATGCCTACTTTGGATTTAATACGCTTAACTGTTAAGCTTATTAAATCGAAAGTAGGCATGTAATAAAAATACGAAGAATAGTCATAAAACATTTTTTTTGTTAATCAACAACCTTAAATATTATTGCGGTATTCCGTTACACCCGGTATATCGAAGTCGATGCCAAACGATGATCCCCTAGAAAATCTTAAAATTTGTCACTGACTTCAATATACAAGTTTGATATTGTCTGTGCCTATTCTTATATTATTTTTAACTTTTTTGAAGTCGGTTTTTATTTTTTGTAAAATAATTATTTATTTATAACTTTTTTTTTTGAAGTCGTTTAAAAAGTCGGTTAAAATTCTCTATCTCAAAAACTACTGAACCGATTTTGATGGAACTTGCAACATTTCCTAGGTTGAACAATACCTAGAACAATACAACAAAAAAGAATTACCTAAATCGGACTTGTAGTTCCGGAGACATGTGAACACAAACATAAAGTCGATTAAAATCCCTATCTCAAAAACTACTAAACTGATTTTGATGAAACTTGTAGTATTCCCTAAGTTGAACAATACCTAGTACAACAAAAAAAGAATGTCTTAAATCGGACTTGTAGTTCCGGAGATATGCGAACACAAACATAAAAACATACATACATACTTTTGAAATTTGGCACATTTGTTCAGACGCTGATATAAACTAACATATACGAAAACTGGGCAGTTCTGGAAATATAACCTACATATGGGTCGAATTGATAACCTCCTTTTTTTTGAAGTTGGTTAACAACTTTCTAACAATACTGTTGCAACTAGCAACATTAATTTTAGTTGCACTTTTTTATTTTAAACCATTTTTACCGTGTGGCAACTTTGTTGGTTTCTCTTCGTCCGTGTCTCGTTGAGCTGAATACACGCTTTCAAATGAGTGCTAATTGTTTTATTTAAAATCGACGCCACCAGACACCGTAGAATAATGCAGTCCACGCTAGAAGTAACAAATACATACTTACCAATCCTATCTTTGTCCACACATTTTTAAGGTTTTATTCATTCCCGCTATCAGAACGCATAGATCTTTTAAACTACGCACGGATTTTAATGCAGTTTTCAGCAATAGATAGAGTGATTCAAGTTTAGATCATTAAGTCTGAATGCTCTACGGACACAGATTAACTACGGATTCAAGAGGAAGATTGATATGTATAACTAGCCACCTGCCCCGGCTACGCACGGGTAATAGTTTAAATTATCCACGCTGGCAAAGCTACAGGCAGGTCGCTACTCGCTAGCTTAACTTTAAAATGTGCATTTCTACACTCTACGTTATTTTATGACAAGTTAAGTAATAAAAAAATGGTTTTGTACACAATCATTGTTTAGTGGTCATTCTAGTGGTTTTATATTACCTACATTTAAAAAAAGCTGGTGGTTTTCTGGTGGTTTTGAGTAGTTCGTTTAGTGGGTGTGCAAATATGTTGGCAACACTATAATTTAACGTCGATAAGCGCATGTAAAGTCCATATTGAATGACCTTTACTCTAGCTAGATTTAATGACATTAACAGATAGTCGTTTGTTTAATCATCGGCAAGAATTTTGACCATTTTTAGCCGTACCTACTAATTGCTAAGGCATTCTAATGATGAAATCCTACCAATTTTAGAATACTTACAGAACAATGCAACACACAATGACCGTGTCGAGAGATAACTATAAAGCAAAACAAGACAACTGCATTTTGAAATGTACCAGCATAATATTACTCGTATGTCAACATCAAAGAGAACTACTTACATAAAACATTCGGAGAACTGATAGTCCTCGGGGAAAGACTCACACATCATAATAATTGAGACTATTAGTTAATGACAAACGTCCCATGAGAGATCAAACAATGCTTGCCAGTCTACGGGAACCTTAAAATTTGAATGAAAATGGATTAAAATTGATGAACCTCAATTAAGGTGAAAGAATATAGATTTTTGTCCAAAGCAGAAAATAAATCAAATAAGCTTTCATATGTGTATGTGATATAATGACGAATGATACGAAAACTTATTGCTGTTGTATACAGTACCCCCTTCATGATAAATGGGCATGGGCTAACTTCGTGTTTCTGAAGAATACCGACACATCTAAGCAGTATAATTATATCCCACCAAAAACATTCTGTAAAAAACTAGCCAAGTCTCGATGGAGCTGCTTGTTTATCTCTAAAAAGTAATGAAATCTAGACAAAGTCATGCCAAGTCTAAGGTTCCTTACTGCGATTTCTTTATTATTATAGTTAATGTTGTGTGACTTGGCCGTTGACTTGTACCCACTAACGTATAAAGAATGTTCAACGACCAAGTCACACAACATTAACTAGCTTTTTGTGTAAAGGTCTCATCGGCATCGGGAGTATTCACTTATGAATAAACAGCAATTTGTTTTTCTGCATTTAAGCATCAAACCCCGCGTGCTTTCTATATATAGGTACCTATTGCAATTACTATTGAAAGCACGATAGTTAGAGGAAAAATATTGTTCTTCATTAAAAAACTACAGTATTAACCGATTATAAGCGTGCCTACAAATCGTTATTGACTGGGCGCTACAGAAAAAATGTTCGTACTAGCCCCTAATGTCACCTGCAAACAATTACATTCCGCTGCCGATTGGTTCGTCCCGATCTAAATAAGTCCCGGCAGCGGCCGCGGCGCGCATCTGCCGCGAAATGATTTACGTGTTTTTTTATTTTGATTCAATCAACGACCGTCCTCCCCCCGCCCCCGACCCCGCGCCGCCCGCCCCGAGGGACTGCACGCAACATAAGGCAACTCATCGCACTCTTCAAATTAGCTACCAATTACCAAGGGTTGTTACTCAAAATGTGTGGTAGGTCATTACCTTTTAGTCAATGATTAGCTATCATTATTACAATCGCACTGGGCCAGCGTGGTTGATTAAGGCCTAAACACCCTAACTTAGGGTAGGCTCGAGCCTCTCGGCGGGGAGGTATATGAGCTGTTGTAATGATTAAAATCGGAACTCATTGCAGGGGGCCTAGACAAAGTGACAATTTAAATACGATACGATATTAAAAAATCATATTATAAAGTGTCTGATTACATGACGGACAAAAAAGCTTGGGTTTGAACTCTCATATCTAATATTTAATAATGTACTGCGTTTTGTTTCAAAGAAACATTCAGTGAGAGCAATTTATAAGTTCACGCACTTCTCTCAGAAATAGCTTATAATAGGTTGGGGAAAAAGTTTCTTCGCATTTTTTAAGAAAATTCAAAACATTTTTTAATATAGTTTATTTACATTTAACTAAAGTATGTAGGTACCATTTTGTTCGATAACTTTTTGCCATCTTGTAGGTAGGGACATGATCCCATTGCTATAGAAATTTTGGGACTTCTGGTCAAAATACCGCGACAAGTGGTTTTGGCAGTCCTCTCGTGATGTTAACCTGACACTGCCTAAAGAATTCTGAAGAGACCGAAACAGGTGGAAATCTGAAGGTGCAAGGTCAGGACTATACGGCGGATGCATTAACACCTCCCAGCCAAACTCTCTTAATTTTTGCTGAGTGGCTAAAGATGTGTGAGGTCTAGCGTTATCATGATGAAAAACCACACCCCTTCTGTTGATTAATTCCGGCCGCTTTCTCTCAACTTCTTGCTTTAATCTCATCAGTTGTTCGCAGTAGAGTTCAGAATCGATGGTCCTGCCTGGTGGTAACAGCTCATAATGAATAATGCCCTTCCAATCCCACCACACACACAGCATCACCTTGTTGCGAGTTAACCCGGGTTTCGCCACAGTCTGTGAAGCCTGACCGGCCTTTGACCACGACCTTTTTCGCACGTTCTTGTCGTACGTGATCCACTTTTCATCACCAGTTATCAGCTTCTTCAAAAATGGTTCGGTTTCATTACGTCGTAATAAAGAATCACAAATGAGTACACGGTTCATTAGGTTTCTTTCAGTGAGCTCGTGAGGTACCCAAATGTCGAGCTTTTTTGTGTACCCAGTTTTTTTCAAATGCGCCAAAACTGTTTTGTGGTCAATTCCCAGTTCTTCAGCTACGTCGTAACTACTGACATGCCGATCTTGCTCCACTTTTTCAAAAATGGTATCCATTTTATCTGTAATAGGGCGACCAGAGCGACGTGCATCTTTGACATCAAAATTTCCGGATTGAAAACGCTTAAACCAAATTTGTGCTACTCTCACAGACACTGCACTAGGTCCATAAACATCGCAAATTTTTTTCGCGGCTTGCGTTGCATTTTTACCTTTTTTGTAGTAAAATTTTAAAATGTATCGAATTTCTTCATTAGATTCACTCATCTTGGCGGTACGAAAAACAAATGAAAATCACACATTTTCCTAATTTGAATTTGGAATTATGTTCTTTAAAATTTAAACTTTCAATGATACCAAAACCAGCCAGATACAAATAGTATAGCCAAAGAGATTTTATTACAAGTTTATACATACTATAATGCGAAAAGACTTTTTCCCCAACCTAATATAATGTGAATTAACACATCTCTTCTTGTAATGGAAGTTGAGCTCAAACTTTTGCTTTGAGGTCAGCTTCCAATTGACGACCCTGTAACAAAATCAAAATTGTAAATGGCGATTTAAAAGAGGAGATAAAAAATTTTGACCTTTCGAGTTTCTTGCCTGTTCTTCTCGAGAAGGCTCTCCCAATTTCCGAACAGGTGTAGAGTCAACTTTTTTTTTTTCATTCCTACTTGTATTTGCAGACATCTTGAGTATATTCAGGATGTATGCACATACAAGGTTAATATGATTTCATTAAATTAGATTGTTTTGCTTTGTTTTGACGTCAATAAGTGTCTGTAAAGGCCTATGTTGAATAAAGATTTTTGAATTTGAATTTTGAATTTGAATTGATAACGAAGTTCGATAAGATAACGAATCGATCAAAGTCATCGATGTGTAAGCTGGTAGTAGACAAATTGATTCGCAACAAATCGATGAAGTAGCGAATTGCTATTTCGGAACTTTCATATACTACTAAACATAAACTAAACATAACAACTACTACACATCTCATTTTTCATTAAAATTAAATGAAAATATTGTATGCAGGTTGCCTCACGATGTTTTCCTTCACAGCCTTCACAGTAGGAGCGTCGGACAAATGTACATAATGAAATTCGAAAACAAAAAACACATTGGTACACGGCGATCTCGAATCCGGACCTCCTGATTGGAAGGCAAGTGCCGAGTCCGCGGCGCCACCGACGCTTTATTTAGCATTAACCAACTAAATATTGTTATCATTTTACTTTCAAATAGATATTGTAAAGAACGCAAACACAAAGTAAGAGCAGTGACATACCAGCGAGGGCGGGCAGCGCAGCCAGCAGTAGCAACCGCGTCACTGCGCGCATGGCGCCACGCACTGCACCACAGCGTAGCACAGCACAGCACAGCACAGCACAGCACAGCACAGGTACCACTAACTGCACACGACGCCTGTACCGCTTAGCGTCTATCACTGTCTCAGTTCACAACACTAGCCGTAGCGTACGCCTCGCAGGCTGCGTAGCAACACGCCTGGTCTACTGCGTGTACAGAACTAGCACTCGAAAACAGTCACGGTCCGAAAGTCCGTATCACTGACAATCGACTAGTACTTTCACTCCCGCACATCGACACATTCCAGGGGCACCGTATCTGCAACAAAATAAGTCAAAAATTAATTCCCTTCTATTAATTGTGTAACATTAAATTTGTATAGTCATTGAACCTATTTTTAAATACACATTTTTGGTTATGGACTTATAAATAAACTGTATTATATACCTACATTCTCAAATTCGGTGTATATTGTATGTTATAAATCCGTTATCAAAAGAATCAGAAACTCGTCTGCTAGTTTTAGGTCCGGCGATTTGAAAAAAAAATTACAATCGACAGTATTCAAATGAAATGCACATTATTTATTGAAAATTCAATAAAGACAAAACCCCGCCCTAGACGAGTTTTTTCTTTATTGATTTTATTCATTTTTCAAGATATTTAGTATTTTTAAAGAAAATGCAAAGTTCAATATTAAAACGCATTAATTATGGTACCTATACGTTTTGTAGTTTTAATTAACGGTGTTTAAACGTCGTTGATGTCTTTTACTCGGCAGAAACTGAAAGGTGCTATTCGATTATTTTTTTGGTTTCTGTAGCGCAGCGCTTTGAACACTGACCTAAACTAACACAGGAATAAATCAAACTGCAGTTTAGTTGGTCGCACGCGGCGGGCGGCCGGCCGGGGCGCGGGCCTAATTTTGAAACTAATTCTCGCATAGCGGCGACAACGTCGGTCGTAAATAATTAAATTAACATCGGTCAGGGCTCGTGTCGGAGATGGCTATCGGCTGCGCACATTCCGTGAAATGAACAATATTTCCATGTTTATTTTCGAAGCGATGCAAGTGGCTAACTCTCTAAAGTGTGCGTAACGAGCCAACTTCACTTCACTTTCACGTTCTTATTTGTTCGATGGCTCCACATAATGGCAAGCATCCCGCATTTCTATTTATTTGCAATAGCTCAAGTTTAATTTAATATAATCTTTAACATAGAAAGAAACTGAAAAAGCCAGTAAAATATAGACAACTAGCTGTGCTCGAGAACTATATTTTGCCTTAAAAGTTCAAAGAAAAAACTGTAAATCTACTTTCCCGCGGGAACTACTTCTTTTCCGGGATAAAAAGTATCCTATATGTTTATCCATGTTGTAATCCGTCTACCTACAAAATTTCGGCTGTTTCATCCAAATTCATTCAGTAGATTTTACGTGAAAAGGTAACAAACATCCATACATCCATCCATACTCACAAACACAGGACAGGTTGCGTTAGATAGTAATTGGCGTCCGTGGGAGCGCCGCCGCCCAGTCCCGAACATACGGACCGTTTGAAAGGCGCCATATGCTCCCTGATAGGCTAGCCCGTAAGTCCCGTAACTGATCAACATCGGAGTGGTTGCTGATAAACAATCCAACCCGTGGCGTTAATGAACGTGTTAATTTCGTTAACTTTGGAGAAAATTAATTACTACGTGATTTTTTTGTTTAATTATTATAGAAGCAAGTACTTTAAGAGAGTAAACGGTATTAAAAACAACGGCCAAGTTTTTCGTTTATAATTTAAAGAATTGCCCTTAAAACTAGAGTTTCTTGTACATGGTGACGTTTTTTTCAACTGAGACTACTAAGTAGAAATCCTTTACAAACAAAAGTACTTTTAAGTTTTTAGTCGCCGAAGTCCATAGAATCTACAGTTGGGAATCAAAGGAATCAAACTCGGTGATACACAACGGCAATCGTTGTGTGTCATTAGCATTACGGAAATAATGAAACCTGTATTATGATTTCAAGTAACACAGCATTGCCGCAATTAAACTAAAGCAAAACTAAAAACATTTTGTCGAAAAAATGCTTTTATTCTGTTGACGAATTTTGTAAATCTAATGAATGAATGATTCTTTATTGTATACAATCAAAACAAAAACAAAATAGTTACAATCAAATGATGTACAAGGGTGAGCTTATCTCTTTAAGAAATCTCTTCCAGCCAACCCTAGATGTTGTATGATATTATATTAGCGGGAAGATGGTGTACATTTACATAAAAAGACAATATAATTTGTACATAGATACATATGAACAATATATAAATCATATAACGATAAATTCGAGAGTAAGTGAACTCTCAATCTACCTACTCTTAAACGTAGTTTTCACGGATGTTAGTTGGGAGAGCATTCCACGTTATTGCAGTGCGTACAGTAAAATAGTTGTGAAAGAACTTCGAATTACACTGAGGGTCATCAAGGGGTTTAGGAGTAACACAGGAACGCTCAGAGGCCCAATTCAGCTAATAAGCTACAGCCGAATCGAAACTGAACCGTTGCGATCGACCAATCAGAACGCCACATTATCACGTCATCGAGCAGTTGAAAGGCAATATAAGCGCTCCGATTGGTCGACCGCAACGGTTCAGTTTCGATTCGGCTGTAGTTTATTAGCTGAATTGGGCCTCAGGACGAGGACCAGCAGTGCGATTCACTAACAGAAACAGTCGTCATCGAGATCGTTGTCGAGCTCGATGACGAGCTGGCTTTCATTTCGACGAAGAGCGCAGCGCTGACGATAAACGTATTCACTAACGCCATTTAACTCGACGTCGATCTCTTGGCTGTTTAAGCTCGTCGCTGTAATAGAGTTGCGACACACGTGCATATATACAGTTCATTGTATATTGATTTGAATCAGGTTTTAATGTGTTAAAAATATCGGAGCGACATAAAAAACATTATTTGAACAAGAAACAAGTTCGTAAATATGGTTTAAAAATGACTTTGGTCAAATTGTGTAAAATTTATTTCGATGTTAAAATAAAATTTAAACCCTTTGCCTTTTTGACAGTTAGATATAATCTCTAATCTGTGATCTCTCTCTGGGTATTATTAATGGCTATTAACAATAGTTTATTGCATACAGACTAGGCTGTATGGTTGACGCCTTTGCCTTTCCCAAATGGGATAAACAAAATTAAAAAAAAAAAATTAATGGCTATTTTTTAATTAATTTTGTGTAAAATTATATGAAATGTAAGCATTGCAATGCTTATTGTCATCGTGTGTTCATTTTGTAGCATGTAAAAATACGTATTTCCTTCGGATGTCGTAATAGCCGACTGAGGGAGCATACGGCAATGATGTCTGCGCGAAGAAATTGACTCGAAAGAACCCTGCACGGACCCATCTCACCACCAAATTTCTGTTGTGTTTAGCTCCTCGTCGGCGTCGCTTGGTCGGTTGTTCTCTGCCATCCCAGCGACATCATAATTGAAATAGCAAGCCTGACTCAAAGAGTGGAGAAACGCTACCGAGCAGATACTGGCACAGAACCCGACACTTCTAGTTACTGCATTAACCATGAGTGACGCTTCAACGCTTGGCTAAGACTAAGTCACCAAGCCATGCAGATTTGTCCAAGGGCAGGCCCATGTTGCTAGCAAATTCATCTGTTTTAAAAAAGTTTTTGGAAGAGGGACGCGAGAACAAAATTGATAAGCGTCAACTTTTAAAATATCAACCTACTTATTGTCAAGGTGATACACAGGCTGTCTCTATACATCAACTTATATGTAATTTAAAGAGAAATATGTTAATGTGTTTTTGAAAAAAGTGCATGATTATCATCTTCATTAATACAGACAGAGAGTTGAAGAAGAAACAAGGGACAATCCACGATCAGCCTATGGTTTGAACTGAGGTATAATCGAATAACTGCTTCAAGAGCCTTTGAAGTTGGCTGAAGAAAAGTAAAAAATGACACACTCTTATCGCTCATACTATGGTAAAATTCCAGATACTACATTAATGAAACATGGCCATCTTCTGGAAATGGAAAAGCTGGTAAAAAAAAGGAAGATAAATAATTTACACCCAATATTATATTCCAAATAGCGAGCGTCGGTGGCGCTGTGACTCGGCACTTGCCTTCCAATCGGGAGGTCGGGGTTCGAGACCCGCCATGTACCAATGTGTTTTTCGTTTCGAATTTCATATGTACATTTGTCTGATGCTCCTATGGTAAAGGAAAACATAGTGAGGCAACCTGCATACATCTGCTAAGAAATTCAACTGATTTTGTGTAGCTGACCCAGTTTATAGTGAAATATAGTGTAGATTTTAACTGTACCATTCAGTCTTGAATATGTTGAGTTGAGAATAATTAAATTCTATAAACCCTTTATCTTTTGGAATATAAATGTATAGGTACCCATTGTTCTAACAAAGTTTGGAACTATTTATTTTAAATAAAAAACAATCTTAAAAGTTTTCCTTAGTTTTATTTGTATTAAAGAATCATACACATTATTGAGTGCATATGCCATGATTGAGAATGTTTAGAAATTTGAAATTAATATATGCATGTGGTCTAAGCATATACAAACAAAAGGTAAGCTTCACTTCACTTTTACTTGTTTGGGAATATTTATATGACCTTTTATTATATAAATCAAGTAGTAACAACTAATTGAAAGACTACAGTACTATGTATACACTTGTGGCTTTATTCAATTTTTTATAAATGTATTCAATAATACGGTCTTTTTGCTTCTACTTTTGTCTTCTTCAATTAATTCACTACAGTCAGAAGATGACTTAAGTTATAATAAATGAACTGATTGTGAGCAACTGGTGACATTTATTAAATAAATACCACTGTCCAAGTGTTGTTCCATATAAATATTTTTGCTTAAGACTGCTTAAATTATAATAATGCCTGGTCTATCATTTTCACATTGGTCATACTTCTGAATTTGTAAGTTAAAATGCTTGAACAGATTTAAATCCATTGTGTGCTTAAAAAAACATTCCTGGCACATTTCCTCCAACTGTTTCAATATCTGAAATAAGCAAAAGAAAAAACTTTATAATGGTAATAACTGAATATTTGCCATTTAATACTTCAACTTTTATCAGAAGCATCTATGAGAGTTAAGCTTGGTGTAGAACTTTCTTTTGATTCATTCAGACTATGATTGATCATCTTTCTATGTTTTTTATAAATATGACAATGACTTGAAATAATGCTGCATGTAGGTAAGTATGTTTTCTTGTGTCTTGTGGAGTACAACCTGGTTTCATGAGCAGTTAAGTATGTTCTTTTATGATACTCCATATATTATTATTAGTCATCTGACAATTAGAATAATAAAAATAGTGTGTTTGTTAAGTATAAAATTTACTTATATAAAACGTTAACTCATAAAACTGAAACAACCCATCATCAACTTATGCATTTATTAATTTATCAATTACCAACTCCTACTTAGAATAGGGATTCTACAAAATTATTCTGTTTTACAAAAATGAAATACCTAATAGACTACTTATGTTGTGAGAAATAAGTACTTACTTATCTACATTAAAATGATCTTTACAAAAATACATTCTTGAATCTGTTCATAAACTGTGATCAGACTTGAGCAGAGCATCATCTCTTCTTGCGAGTTTTAGCCATTATTTCCGTATTTATTAAGTTATTTGGCATTTGTATAATAATTGTGCTTTGACACTGGGGCATTAATTTAAAATGGAAGCACAAAATTAAATTATATGACTGACACTCTGATGTTGCAAACATTCATGGGTTATGGTCGCTGCTTGTCGTCATAAATCATATCTTTACTTCGCTTCTTCGAGCAAGAATAACATGATTGATAATCCAGCACACATGGTTTTTTTATTCTTGAAGTATTTCCTATGAAAACTCAAAATAATCTTGCAAAACACACAACTCACAACTCGACTTAAAATTTGTAGCTTTTAATTTGACACTAGAAATCGTGGCTGTGAGCCAGGCTGTGCGTCGAGCTCGACGCTGTTTTCTTTTGCTGAATACCAAAACACAAACAAAAACGTCAAACTTTTAGTACCGGTTCACGCCGTGCTCGTCTTCGAAGCGCTAGTATCGCCAACGATTGTCAAGCAATATTAGTGAATACAAAATCATATTACAGCGCTGCCACAGCGTCGAACTCTAGGCTGTTAACTTTAGTGAATCGCATAGCAGGTCGTGAACGGGAACGGAAACGGGACCGCAAATAATCAGGGATTTGGGAACAGTGAAGAATTTTGTAAGTAAGACAAAGGATGTGCATGGCCCTGCGTTGACGTCTAGGGATTAGATTGACTTAGAAAAATATATTCAATATTATTTTGGACATTGTGATTTTAGTAAATTAGGTATTATCAATTTAAATATATAAGCAAATTATTTTTTAGCTTATTAATAATTATTATTATTCAAACACAATGTATATTGTTATGAATAAATGAAATTACAAAGCTAAGCAAAACTAAGCAAAGTTCGAAAATATTGCCCGGTTAATAAAGCATTTACGCAAGAACGTCTAACAGATTGCGTAGGTTGCAAATATTGAAGTGGTTCGATATTTTAGTATCCAGGGCACAAATTGGAAAACAACATGCAGACAGAAACACTGCTATTGCAACGTATAGTGCTATCTCACTCTCGATTTATAGTCTTCTTCAAGAACAGCTTGCCAAAGAATTGACGCCTTTGTTAATATCGAGTGTAACTGAACGCCGAAAATAACATTTGAGATGCATAGCATTTAAGTTAGATGTTAGTGCACCCTACTTGTCTTAGATTTGGAAACCTTATACTTACCGAGTTAGTCCACTTTAAACTGAAAGTAAAAACTTTCAAGTGACAACCATAGTTCAGCTGATTATGGAATTAGCACAAACAATGTAAAAACTGAATGATGAAACAATTCATCGCTGCAGTAGGGCTGTTGATGCTTAAGATCAAAAAATAAATAATTTAGTTTGTATGAAAAAAAGTAGCTTGCTTGATTAGCCTCAATTTTTTTCCTACGGATCTCCACTTCTGATAGATACAAACCTACCCTTAAGTATTACTGGGGTGTTGTGTTACAGCCTGTATAATATTCTACCGTGAGACGCATCACTCAAGAGATTCCAAAACTAAATATCACGATCGATACACTGGCTGAAGCTCTTGCACTAGAGGAACACACGGGCGTACGTGCGACGACGGATGGGCATTCCCGCTTGATCTGCGCTCTACGGGTTATGTGATCATAAATGTGTGTGACTCTATCAATAGCGCCCGCGCGCATGCATCACGCATTTGAACTGCAACGGGCCGCCAAGATATTGAGTTTGTAAACATAGCATATATACAGGGTGGCCCAAAATAACGTTGACAAGTAATTTTTGAAATAATTTTGTTACCTTTAAACTTAAGTTAAATTAAATTATATATTTTAAAAACACAACTTATTTCTTACAAGAATCCCTATATTTCTTTAAAATAATCTCCTTTTGCACGAATACAGATAGTCAAACGTTTGGTAAAATTTGCCACAATTTTCCGTACCTCCTTAACATATATTTTGAACCACTCGCGTGTAAGACCAGCCTTCAGGTCATCAACAGATCTATGAGGCGTAATACAGGTCCTTACCTCTAAGATGGACCATACACTGTAATCTATTGGATTTAAATCAGGCGAGTAGAGTGGCCATTCTTTTTAAGCTTATGAAATCAGGGAAATTGCTTTTGCACCACTGTTGAACACTTATGGCTCTGTGAGCTGGAGCAGTCTTGTTGGAATATCCATGGATAGTTACCAAAGTGCTGTTGTGTCCAAGGAAGAACCACAGATTCAAGATTCAGAGATGTCTCGTCGATAAGTTTCGTGGTCAATTTTGATACCATTTTCAACAAAAACGAGGGGAATTTTGCCAGTGGTGCAAATTGCACCCCAAAACATTACTGTTTTCGCTTTTCGGCAACTTGGAATAACTGCAGTAGCTTCAGGACGAGTGCAAGACCAGATCCTGCCATTTTGGTGATTATTGGCTTGTTCTATCAAAAACAAATTTTCATTGAATAATACGATATTTTTCCAATTCGAACCAGCGGAGCGTTGTTTGAGCAAACGACATCTTTCATTCAAGGCGAACTTTTTTGTCTTTCTCTGTAGGCAATTGGGCTCATCTGAGTTTGTAGGGTATCAATTGAAGATCATATTTCTCTATACAATGCATGGTAGACCGACTTATCCCCAAGTCTCGCGACATTTTTCTCACCATGGTGGGTTTCGGGCTAATCTTTGTTTAATAATGTGTTTATTCTTACAAGTTCGAACAGTCCGTTTACGTCCTCTCCTATTTTTATTATTCCATTAATTCGGGGCTATTTGCGTCACTGCGACCTGCAAAGATCTATTGTGACTAGCCCCAAGTAAGACTTATTAGGCCTTACATGTGCTCCTTTAGCTGGGCACTGTCCAGGAATGATAAGATATTCCCAGCTTGGATTGTTTTTATATCGTCTGGGTCGAGAATGTGTCTCCCCAGTTGTCGGTTTCTCTTGTGAATAAGGGGTTCACAAAAGCACAGGAGGTGCATTGGTGTTTCACGCTCCTGTTCACAGAATCTGCAAGCATCAGTATCTTTTAGTCTCATATTGAACAGATGCCTGTTCAGCTTGCAGTGTCCAGTCAGAGCCCTAATCATCACGCTCAGGTTGCCCCTGTTGAGCTTCAGCAGCTCGTCAGTGCGCTTACGAGAGTATGGTTCGATTAGTGCTTTTGAATGTGTTAACCCAGGCGTTCTTTGCCAGTCCGCTTTTGCCTCTTGCAGGAGGTGGGTTTTTAAGTATTGCATAGCCTGGTTCTTTGAGATACCACAGAAAGGCTCTAGGCCAAATTGTAGTCCTTGGGCCCCAGACCTTGCTAGCTCATCGGCTTTTTCATTACCAATGATTCCAGAATGACCCGGTACCCATTTGAGGGTGATCTTGTTTCGTTGTCCCAGGTCATTTAGTTTTTCCACACAGTCTTTTACTAGCTTCGATTTTATAACGTTGCCGTTTAGTGCTAGTAAAGCTGCCTGACTGTCCGAGTAAATTACTATATTTTGGTTAACGTAGTTTCGCTGGCGGTTGGCTTGTACACATTCAATTATGGCATAAACTTCCGCCTGGAAAATAGTGGCATATTTGCCAAGGTTTACGCTTTTGCTAACCTTGGGCTTGGCAGCATATATGCCACATCCTACGTTAGGGCCCATTTTGGAGCCATCGGTGAACCACACCAGGCTTCCAACATCTGAGGGATCACTATTAGAGCGTTGAGCCCAGTCCTCCCTTTTAGTCAGTTCTACAGAAAAATTCTTGTGGAAGCTGAATTCTGGAAGCAAGACATCTGATGTCATTGCGAGTAGTGGACATTCAAACACTTTTTGGTGCAAAGACCTCATTGTTTGAGATTTCCAGTGTTTTATGCCAGCGTTAGTCCTGTAGATGCCAGCCTTCATCTCTTTCTCAATAAAGAGGTGGAGAGGTGGGAGGCTGAGAAGTGCATTTAGGGCTATAGCTGGAGTTGATCGAGTAGCACCCGTTGCCTTATGGCACGCAGTGCGCTGCAAGCCTGTCAATTTCCTTATGGCAGTTACTTGCAGTGCTTTTGAACCCCATACCGTGCAGGCGTATGTTATTGAGGGCCTGACTATGGTGGTGTAGAGCCATAGGGCGATTTTAGGGTTTAACCCCCATCTCGTCCCCGTTAGACGTTGGCATATTCCTAAGGCGGTTTTAGCCTTTTGGATGATGTTTTTGAGATGTGATTCCCAGGTCAGTCTCTTGTCGATAGTTACGCCCAAGTATTTGACTTCTAAGGAGAATGGTATAGTTGTTCCATTAATAGTCAGTTCTAGGAGCTTATCCAGCTTCCTCTTCCTAGTAAATGGAACAACTATTGTTTTGGAAGGATTTACAGTCAGATGATTATCCGAACACCACTTAACAATCATGTTAAGGGTTTTCTGTAAAATTGAAGATACAGTACTTTGACAAGGGCCCATGACACAGGCCACTACGTCGTCAGCATAGCTTTGTACGTTAAGATCCATATCCGAGGATTTAACTAAAAGTTCATCTATGACAAGGGACCATAGCAGTGGCGATAATACGCCTCCTTGCGGGCAGCCCCTTGTCACTTTGAAGCTTCTAGTTATCCCATGGAGGTTTATTTTAACAATTCTGTTTTGTAGCATTGCAATTATCCACCGGGTCGTTGTGTCATCGATCCCTTTGATCCTCAAAGCTTTGGTTAAAGAGGTAGTGGTGACGTTATCAAATGCTCCTTCTATATCCAGAAAGGCACAGATTGCTATTTGCCTGTCCTCAAGTGCTCTTTGGATGTTGTCCGTAAGCTCCAGTAAGGCAGTCTCTGTGGATTTCCCTTTCTGATATGCGTGTTGTTTCGGATGCAAGGGTAGTTCCTTGAGGGGACCTTCCCTAATGCATCCGTCAATTAGCTTCTCCATATTTTAAGAAGGAAGGAGGTAAGACTTATTGGTCTGAAGGACTTTGGTTGGGAGTAGTCCTTTTTTCCTGCTTTTGGTATAAACCGGACTTTGACCAATGACCATGATTCTGGTATATATCCCCATGCATAACTTGCCCGAAAGATTTTTACCAGAATTGGAGTGAGGATGTCTTTGGCTTGTTGTAATAAAGCCGGGAAAATGTCATCCTCTCCTAAGAAAGTCATCGATATTGCCGAGCTCAACATAGCATTTAATTGTCGAAGAAACTAGCTGATGACTAACACCAAGAATGTTTCCTATCTCAAACTGCCGTTTTCCACGCTTATACAATACATTTATCGCTCCATGCTGCTCTGACATGACGTGATAAATATATTTTAACCACTTTTAGCTAACAAATACTATTAAAATGGCGCCACTAAATGTGAAAACAAGAAACTTAAACAAAAGAGAACGCAATGCATTCCATTTTTGAGATAATATTTTTTTAATTTTGTCAACGTTATTTTGGGCCACGGTGTATTAAGATAATTGAGCATTGTTTGAATGTATTGTAATATGTGTGTGTGTTTTAGAGCAAATAAACTTTTATCTATCTACCATATGTACACTTTGATAGTGTAAATGATGTTCATGTAGTTTGAATATATGTCATGGACATGTACGAGTATCATAGGCATTGATTCAGACCCGCTTTAGTTCGCCCAATTTAACAGAAGATACCGCTTTCTTTCCCACAGCTTTGTCTAAAAATGACAAAAATTTTCGCACTATACATAAAAAATAATATTCTAACTAATTGTTATGGAACGTCTAAATTTTTTGGGGAAAGTTGTTCAGTTTCACAAGTAGAACTGTGATCTTTTCCGAAAGCGATTCAATTATAATACCTTTTTTTCATAAAATGTCATAAACTCTTTGTGAAATATGTCAGTCATGCCTTACAAAAACACAAAAACAAAGAAAATCAAATGTGTGTGTGTACTTCAGCGGTCTTTAATAATTAGGATAAAAAAATTGATGCATTTTGAATAATACCCGCATTTAGCCAAATTGTTCCAATTCGTTACAATCCAAACATTCGTGTGAAAAAAAAATTGAGTATCAAGCTCGCTCTATGTTACACGTATGAACTTTGCGCAAAGCTTTGTGCCGATAAGTAACATGACATATTATTATTTATTATATAATAGGATGAAAGTAATGTTTACAGTGTAGGGACCTACCACATTACATCGTTGCAATTTTGCAAATCAGCAGAATAGCCCAACATGCGCCTACGCTCGAACTGAGAGGCTATATAGTCGTTCTCCTACACTACTATCGCTGTACGCCTTGTACGCGGAACTAATATTTATATCGTAATTTTGGTTGATATTTTTGTTACTTAGTTAAAGTATGATAAATATTGTAATGTATGTATAGTAAATTTAACCTTATTACCTACAAGTGCTTACGGGCGTATTTAGCTCGATCGATATTGTGGTTTTCGATATGTGGCATATTGAAGGTACACTTATATTCACGCAAGATTTTATATGTAACCTCCCTTCTGCAATAAACAGCTGTTGAAGAAAGACGTGGGTTTATTGTGTTCCATTAATCTATGAGATATTATAAATATAAGCGAACTTTCGTGAACTGTCATAACTCTTTCACTGTGCATAATATGATCTTGCATAAGCACATGCCAACAACCTCAGTACTCAACATACAAACAACTTCATAACACAACAGTGTTATCAAGCAGTCGCGCGGCACGGGGCGCCTGCGACGCAAATAGCAGAGTTGTCGCGGCAAAGGTTACGCGCCGCGTGGACTGCAACTCTCACTGACGTAATTCAACCAGGTACGGTCAAGGAACTGAATTCCCGACCCAGTTAGACACTGACAATGCATTAAGGTCAAACATTTCAATAGATATATCAATTGATGCCTAGTTACTTGTAAACAGTGTGTGTACAGTCGCCGTGGTGTCATTTGCTTTACGATATTCAATCTTACAACCTACAAGAGTTAAGTCTAGACTTGGCTCGTATGACGCCAACGCTATCCCACTGCAAAAAAGTCACTTGATATAATTACTTTTGGTTGGTTAAAGAACATACATGTATAGATGTTAAGTAAATAGAATAGATAAATTAGGGTCTCAAGTTAACTTTTGCGGTTTGTAGATGGTTCGCACATCAATTAATTAAATTGATTGACTGTGCATACACGCGATCTAGCAATAAAATCCTTGGCAACGAAATCAGAGAGTAACGTAATATAACTCTAACTTCACTCAAAAAGAGTTACCATCAACATCTCAGCCAAAACGCCCACTCCCGGGCAAACTGTCCTCAATCTGTGGGATTTGGGCCGTATCCCATAACTCTGGGCCAACGGGTTGGTGGAAATGCCAAGCTCCGCCCGCAAATCGACAGGGTGAACCGAGCACCGTAAGTAGGAGTGAATGGCTTGAAACCCGTAAGGTGTGATTATCCTTACACCCCCTGATGGAAAAGAGAAGCATCAAATATAATATATGGCGTAACACATAACTGATTAATTTTTTGACTCTAACGTAAACTGACATTTTAATGCTATTTTAATCGTGACAATTTCCATAAGAATGCTGTACATGCCTGTTATAGGCTTACACATCAGTATTGTGTCCAATTCTATATCTACCTATGTAATGTTTAATGTGTATACTGTTGGTGTGTCTCTAAATAAATAAATAACTGACCACAATCGCGGCACTAGCTTGGGGACGGCCAATGCTACTTCTGTGTCAATAAAACCACTTGAAAATTCTCCATCGTCAAGATCTGTTTAATTTAAAGTACTGGTAGACTGGTGGTGGTAGTACGTCATTGTCTCTCAGTCAAGATTATGATGTTGTGGAATCCCAAATTTTAATCGTCTAATAAAATTAGAGATCTCTTCTTCAAATCTTACATGCACGTAGGTACAAGATACAACGTGTTTGATTAATTTTTTTTCGAAAGCTATTCCAGTATTTGCACCTGGTGGTCATCATCTCATGTTGTTGAGCTAATAATGGAAGATTCCGTGTGGGTTAGGAGCTTAGGAGTAAGGAGACAGATCTTTAAATATAATAGTCACCTGTTGATCCATATTTGTGCTCTTTCAAATGATTCAGATAAGCTGATAGTAGCAAGAAAAACTTCTTGACAATGAGGATTAGATAATGATTATTTTAGTATAATTTAGAGCGAAAGACTTATGATTTCTTATTATTTTTATGTTTGCATCGGGCCAAATTTTAATCCGCGTGTACTAAATTCATTAAAAAGATTGAAACAAATAGGCATTTTGTATTTTATAGTATTAGAGGAAACATTTGATTATAATTTAATCTAGTCCAAATGTGAACTTAGATATACATAGTTAAAGACGGTAGATGCTGTCTCATTAGGAACCCGTTCACCCTCGCTCGCCTTGAGAAGCCCAAGTAGTACTGTGCGGGGAACACGTTGGCTGAATGCTCATTCCACCCCTTCGCCTTATAGATCAAAAAGGATCCCTTTATGCTGAAGTGTAACGCCAGTAATTTGTCAGAAATCACCTTGAGTATAAGCTAAGTATAGAATTCAAGTTATTTGGTACATTTATCAACAGTTGAGAGCATTCAGCGAAAATTTGTTATCGTTTATAATTAACATTTCTTTGTTATCACTGTAGGTACCTACCCGATTTCATCTTTTCCCGTGAGAAACTCGTAGAAGAATTATTATTTTTTATGTTACTGATATGCGTTTCTTAGTAAAAATATTCCAAGCAAAGATTGACTATCCCGCCATTGTCGCCCTAGATGTCTACTACATCACAGATAATATAATACTACAGTACTTCATGTTCCACAGGACCTATTTTGTATTAGACTAGCGAGCATGATAAAATTGATAATCGACAACCTAGCAAATTTAATTTAGAATTATTAAGAATTACTTAGTAAACATTACTAAATAGTTTTTTTAATAGGTAAGTAGTCGAAACATCTTCTTTCATTTAGTTTAACTGTATTTAATTATTGGAAAATGTTTACACCTTATTATTTTATTTTATTTGGGTGGCTTACAGTATGAAAAAGTCTATAGATAACAAAAAACTAAAGTAAAATAAAATAATAAGGTGTAAACATATCATAATCACCTCATTACGTAATAAAATACCTAAAAGGATGTAAACGTAATAAAATAATAAGGTGTAAACGTAGAAATAAAATAATAAGGTGTAAACTTATTTAATAAAATAAAATAATAAGGTGTAAAATTTTCCAATAATTAAAAAACGACTTCAAAAAACAAAAGCTAAAAACAAAAAATCAATACATTTTAATATAACTTAATTTTTTTTTGAGCTAGGTAGGCTTCCCTTTCTCTATCAATTATTCATATCGTTTATTGTATAAAATAAAACAGCACAGTAGGTATGCGTTCGCTTTTACAAGTTGAGGTTGAATTTCCAAGCCTTTTCTTACTTATTGGAAATTATTTCGAGCTTCTAAATTTATTTCAAATGTTACACTCGTAATATTGAAAGCTTACCGCGCTAATTGATCTATCATTCCTCGGCGCACGTAACATTAGTCACTTCATCACAAATGTTTCATACTAATATTTTGTAATAGGTTCCGTAAAGATCGCGCGATCGATCTCCGCGAATGCCGGAGCCGCCGATTTCTTATGCGCGGGCGCACGGCCGCTTGTCACGCTGCGAGCTCGTCACTGCGGGACGAATCGACTCCCGAGATTCCCTATGGGAACGGACTACCTCCTCCCGCAGCGGCTTCGCTCCCGGAGCCGCCCGCCCGCCATGCCGTACAGCTAGACGCCCGCCCTCGTCTCTCGTCATTATAGACACCAACCAAGCCCTAACTAACTAACCTACCTATCTAAAAATTGACAAAATGAGTCTGCCCCCGTAGCATGACCACGGAAACATCGCGAGGAACTGTAAAAATACAATACGTTTTTATCGTATTTTGACAGTTCACCGCGATATACCGCTTTATCATATCATGTTTTGGTGTTCATGCTAGGGGGGCTGACATGAATATGAATTATTAGATATAATTGTCGTTTCAAAAAATGTGGTATAAAAAATAAAACGTTTTTCGCTCTTAATAACAGTTTCGAAAGAATTATTCACGAACTCCTAATCTACCAGGAACCTTCCATCATCAGCTCAGTAACATGACATGAGGACTACCAGACGCAAATACCTAAATATCTTTTACTCAAAAATGCATGTAATGTGGTCATTATTTTGACAACCTTGTTTGAGCAAAGTCGACCTTGCCGTTAACATTTCATAAATTGTCATTTTAATTAAATTTCTAGTTAATTAATATATTTTTTATTTAAATTACTTGCTGGTTTTATTTAGATTAGGTAGGGTAGATGCGCCTGTTTCCCGACCACTGCCTATTTTCGACCATTTAACGGTCCTCCCTTGTTAAATGATCAAAAATAGTAATATTGGTAGACTTGCATCACCAAAACATAAACAAGCAGCAACCTGAATACATTGTTCCCCCCCACACACACAAACTAGAACAATTGAACGAAAGCTGCGAAAACTAACCAATTATTTGTCTGAGGTTAGCAGCGGAGAGCGTCACATGCGTTGAATATTAAGAAAAAAATAGTAAGGTGCCACTACTTGTACGGTAAGTTTTTAATTAATCTTAAGTAATATTGGATTATTTATTGTTTGTGCGGCTAGTTTATGACCTTTATTGTGTGGATTAGGGTAACCGCTATAGTCATTGCCCAGCATACGGTGATTGCCAACGCTAACTAAAAACACATTTTTTGGTAACTTCTAAAGGAATTAGATCAAATAAATTATTAAAATATGGCAATATTATGCTTATAGTAGCTCTTTAATTCATAAACTGGCAACAATTTTTGTTGTTTATGGTGTCATGGCCGGTTTTAGTTTAGCAAGTGTGCAGCTCTTCAGGAAAAGTAAGTTTCTTAAGATTTTTTTTAAGAACAGCGTTCAGTATCTGCAATGTTTGCTTGTATTTCTTGGGTTTTTGTATTTTGAAATTAAATTATATGTTAAAAGAGTTGTTTTAGTATATGTGTGACATGTCGTTAAAACCGTTACTTCTTTCATATAGGTTTTAAAGAGGGTGGGTAATCACTGCATTAAAATTTTAACAATTATAGTCATTGCCATATCATTTCATAGTTATTGTCCATGGCAATTGATACAGTTATGGCCCGGGCAATGTATGTATATTTTTGAATTTATCTTTTTAACTGAAAATTAATGCTACCTTTCAGAATGCCAAAAACACCTAAATTGAAATACACAAAAGAAAACCTCGAAAAAGCTATCGCTGAGGTTCAAAATAATACACAGCAGCTATCGGATCGACAAATAGCACAAAAATATGGTATACCGAGGTCCACACTTAGGTTTTACAAACGGAATCCGGGTCATAAGACTAGTCTGGGGCCGTCGCCTATTTTGACTCCTAATGATGAAGCTCTTCTAGAAGATTGGATCTTATCTTCTGCTCGTAAGGGCTTTCCAAAAAATAAGAATAATATTTTAGACAGTGTACAAAAGTTTCTTGTGGACAATCCAAGACCTAATCCGTTTTTAAATAATAGGCCTGGTATTGGATGGTGGAAAGCTTTTTTAAAAAGACACCCAAAATTAAGTGTAAGGACATCTGAAGGAGTAACTAAAGCCAGCTCAAACGTTTCTGAAAAAGATATAAGAGGCTGGTTTGATGAAATTCGTGCTTACGCAGAGGAAAAAGGATTGGTCGACATTCTCAATCAACCTAATCGCATTTTTAATGCGGATGAAACCAATTTTCAAATTTGCGTAAGTTCCGGTCTCGTTATAGCTGAAAAGGGAAGCAAAAATGTTTACAATATTGATCACTCTAACGCAAAAGAATCTTTAACAGCTTTATTCACATTTTCAGCTGCTGGTGACATTTGTTGCCCATTTATTGTATATCCCTATCAAAGACTACCTGAAAAGGTATGCGAGTCCTTACCAGAAGGGTGGGGTATTGGGAAATCGGATAATGGTTGGATGACTACCGAAATATTTTACGAATTTATAGCAAATGTTTTTCATCCATACTTAGTAAGCAAATCCGTTGAATTCCCAGTCATTCTATATGTTGATGGTCACAAAACCCATTTAAACTACCATTTGAGTCAGTTATGCACGCATCTTCAAATTGAGTTGATAGCTTTGTACCCCAACGCAACGAGAATAATTCAGCCAGCCGACGTATCTGCGTTTAGACCGCTGAAAGTAGGTTGGAGAAAATATTTAAAGAAATGGCAACTATCGAATGAAAATAAGTCGATAACAAAACTAAATTTTGCATCAGTACTCAATGAAGTTCTTGAGGCAAGTCTTAGGCCTGACATATTGATCAATGGTTTTAAAGCTTGTGGACTTTGCCCATTTAATCCGGATTCCATAGATTATTCTAAGTGCTTAGGTAAAAGTACCAATGTAAAAGAAGATATTTCACACGAGATTTCAGAAACCGAAACGATAACGTTCAAGACATTCAAAAATATAATAGGAGTTTCTTTATGCAAGAGATTTCAAGAGAAATCATTTAACACAACAGACCCTCACTTGGGTATACTGTATAATCTTTGGAAAGAATTCCAATCAAAAACTCAAAATAATGCGGACATTGTTGAATCATTTAATAGACCACTAGCAGATCAAACTGAAAATATAACTTCACACTTTCCTAATTTACCTGACAATACACCAATGCCAAGGACTAATTCGAGAACAGATAGATGCAATTCGCTTGAAGTATTAGATGAAGTTGAAACTAAGCACCAAACAGAAGTTCAGCCAACAGAAATAACCGATCTCCCTAGTACATCTCAAAGAGACCAAATACCCTATTATCTTAATAGTCTACCTGGAACATCTAAATCTGATCCAAACATCTTGTATTATAACTCCCAAAATAAATCTAGCTTATCTAAATTAGTAACCTCAACTGCTGCTACTATTGTGGAAAGCCCAAAGTTGCTTAAAATAAAATCATCTTTTGGAGAATATTTGGCATATCCAAAAACACCTATAAGAAATGGAAGACGCCAAATAGAGAGACAACCATTTGCAATTACCTCAGACAGGTTTAAATTAGCATTACAAAAAAAGCAATTTGAGAAGGAAAATCTCTTAAAAGAAAAGGAGAAAAAGAAAATGGAGAGAGAGGTGAAAAAGACTGAGAAGAGTAAGAAAGAATTCAAAGCTAAGAATAAATTAACTAAAATGCAAATAACTGAAAGGAAACCAGAAGGTAGTCAGAATGTTGTTAAAGACAGTGGTTATGTCATTCCAGAATCTAAAAGAATAAGTGTTTTAGAGGAAGTTTATATAATACCGCTCCACTAGGATCTTCAGATCACTGCCTGGTATCCGTCTCAGTGCCTCAGGCGTCGCGACCGTCGCTTGTGGTTGCAGCACGCCGTCTGTGGCACTATGCGTCAGCAGATTGGGACGGTATGCGGGATTATTACGCGTCTGTCCCTTGGTGGCAGCGCTGTTTCAGTGGGATGGATCCGAACTCCTGCGCTGCGTCTGTTGCTGACGAGATCAGATTAGGAATGGAATATTATATTCCACATTCCAATCTCGTCAGTAGAGGGAGACGTAACCTCTGGTTCAATCGCGAGTGTGCCTCTGCTGTTGAAAACAAACAGCTAGCTTACCGCGCTTGGATCAGAGGTCGAGCTTCTAGGGATCCCAATACTAACCTACTGAAAACAGCCTATAATAATGCCACCAAGTTGTGTAAGAGGGCTTACATTAGAGCGGACGCTCAGCGCATTGCACAAGTGGGTCAGGAACTGCTAGCGCACCCTACGGGTAGCCGTTCTTTCTGGCGCCTGGCCAAAGCTGTGCAATCAAACTTCTGCCAACCCTCGCTGCCACCGCTGAGACATGCCGATGGCTCACTTGCTCATCAGCCGCAGGAGAAAGCCGACCTCCTGGCAAAACTCTTCGCGGCCCATTCCCGTATCGATGACTGTGGTGCACAACCTCCGACACTGTCCCATTGTGGCAGCACTATGCCCGATATCCGCATCAGACAGCGAGATGTGCGGGCGGAGCTACAGTCGATTGATATTCGAAAAGCAAGTGGACCAGACGGCATTCCTGCGATTGTACTTAAGAAGTGTGCAGCGGAGTTGACTCCGGTCCTGACGCGTCTATACCGTCTGTCGTTCTCTGCTGGTTGTGTGCCGAAATCTTGGAAAGAGGCCAATGTCCAGCCGGTTCCCAAAAAGGGAGATCGTTCTGATCCGGCTAACTATCGCCCTATAGCCGTCACTTCCTTTTTGTGTAAAATCATGGAGAGGATCCTTAACACCCAGCTGATCCGTTACCTGGAAGGTCACTCGTTGCTTAATGACCGTCAGTATGGGTTTCGTCCTAAACGGTCAACAGGTGACCTTCTAGCGTTCCTTTTGCACAAATGGGGTGAATCTATCGATAAGCGCGGCGAGTCTGTGGCTATTAGTCTCGACATCGCCAAAGCTTTTGATAGAGTCTGGCACAAGGCTCTCCTTTCCAAGCTTCCGGCATACGGATTGCCCGCTCAGTTCTGTACGTGGATTGCCAGCTTCCTCCACGAGCGTAGAATTCGCGTTGTCGTTGACGGCTGCGCTTCGCGGTTCGTGGCAGTGAATGCTGGTGTTCCACAAGGCTCCGTTCTATCCCCAACATTGTTTCTTCTGCATATCAATGACATGCTTTCCTTGGGAAGTATACATTGCTATGCAGACGACAGTACAGTGCATGGGGGATATCACGGAAGCTCAGGGGCTGCTCGTGGCAATATTGATAGGGAGAGGCAGAATCTTATCATTGAGCTCAACAGGACGCTGGACCTCATCTCCGAATGGGGTTCCAACAATCTTGTCGAGTTCAATGCTAAGAAAACACAGGTGTGCGCGTTCTCGGCGAAAAGGTCACCTTTCCTCCCCCCTCCTTCTCTTCAGGGCACAACCCTTCACACACAGAGTAACATCACCTTGCTGGGAATGAACATTCGCTGCGATCTGAACCCCAGAGACTACATCGAATCCGTTATAACTGCTGCCTCACGGAAACTCGGTGTCCTAAACAAGGTGCGTAGGTATTTTGCGCCGGACCAACTATGCCTGTTGTATAAAACTCAGGTTAGGTCTTGCGTGGAATATTGCTCGCACCTTTGGGACGGCTCCGCTCAGTACCTCCTCGATGCTCTGGACAGATTGCAGCGTCGCGCTATTCGAATAATTGGCGATGTAGAGGCAACTAACACCCTCGAGCCTCTACAACTTCGTCGTGACATCGCCTCTCTTAGCGCCTTTTACCGAATGTTCCATGGGGAATGCTCTGAGGAGCTCTTTAACCTTATCCCTCCCTCTCCATTCCTTAACAGAAACACGCGTAAGGGCCTTCGGAGTCATCCGTACACTGTGTCCTCCTTTTCACACCGTACCAAGAAATTCCAAGATTCCTTCTTCTGTCGTTCATCCCATACTTGGAATTCTCTACCTGCGCACGTGTTTCCTCCATCCTACAACATGGGTTCCTTCAAAAGAGGTGTGAAAAAGCATCTTTTAGGCCGGCAAGGGGCGGGCAGGTAGGATAATGGATGTCGTCCCTACTCTATCTGTCAACTCATTTGGGCCTCTTTCACCGCTTAACATCAGGCGGGAGGAGGTCATTTGCCGGGCCTTACATAAAAAAAAAAAAAAAAAAAAAATACCCAAAGATGCTTGTGCAGTGTGCAAGCACACAATTATTAAACATAAAATCGACTGCAGTAGTTGTCATCTATCATTTCATTTACATTGTATTCCAAATAGCCATAAAAATAACATTCCTGATGATGATGATATGATGTTGTTTTTATATCACTTTTGTTACCAGGTCAATGATACAGATGATGATACTAATTCTGATTGTGAAGAACTGTATTTGAATTTAATGAAAGCAAGACGAGATCTCAAATTTTAATTATCCAAAGGTAAAACTGTAAGGAGGCAATAACTGTCTTTGACAGTTGGCAATTACTATGTCTACTGGGCAATTACTGTGATTTTAGAGGTTTATTTTTGTTATGTTTTTTATTTTTATATGTCCAAAAATATTGAGACTAGTGACTGATGTTCCTTTAGAAAATATATTTAAGTTACATAAATAATAGTTTTTAGTCGACTTATGTCTATATTAAAGTACAAATAAGAAAAATTGGAATTGTGCACTCCCTTAACTGGGCAATAACTATAGCGGTTACCCTAATTAGATTTTAACGTAAATTTCATGACCAAATTAATAAAATGAGGTGGTCAAGAAAGGGTACACGCTTTACTCAAAAAATTCAGTTTTCGACCGGGTGGTCGAAAAATAGGTAAGGCACCTACAAATAAGATTTCTATGTCGTTTTAAAATGTATGGAAAGATATTAAATCTAATTTGATAATGTGAGCTTTATTTACATATATTATCTAATGGCCAATTTTCGTCCATTATTTTACTTTGTTAATATAAACTAAACAATATAAACAATGTTGTTGGTCGAAAATTAGAAATATGGTATAATCATCCCAGTTTCCGACTGCCTTTTTTCGATTAGCTAAAATCAAAAGAATTGAATTAATTATTCAAAACTATTTTAATTAATTCTAATTAACTCCCATTTCTTAATCAAAATAAATTTTAGATTGTGTTTACTTTTTAAATTATTACTTCGAAAATTCGTTAAGTCATGTTGGTCAAAAATTGGGTACCTACCTACCTATAGTGTAAAATCGTTCCAATTATCGACCGTTTTTTGTTTAGTTAAAGTTTAAAGTTAATTAAAGCTATTTTTCATAAATATTATTATACATTCTAATTAGAAATTAATTGTAAAAATATTAAAATTTAATTAGTAATATTCAAGCAAGCTGGGGATGAAATGGCCCGGCCGGCCGACAACTGGTTGGGAGACATTACTTTTCTACCCCTGGCCTGCCCGTCTGGGGCATTATTGCACTTGGCGACCCCTCCGTAGAGTAAGGCCCTGCGCTTGGGTCAGTGATGCTGGCTCACCGTCGTGCCAGTCTGCAGTGGGCGCACTCGGGGAATGGCTAACGCCGATCCTGATTGTGCCTCTATGGAGTTAAAAGTTGCTGGAGGGTGGTTTAGCCAGGTATGGGGTTAATACCCGAGTCCAATGGCATATCCTTGGGGCGGCCTTGTCAGCTTTTCAGTCCCTTGTCGAATCGTAAAGAGATTACCCCTCCTTTAAAAAAAGGTTAGATATTATGACCACATGAATCTGAATTAAAACTGCATGTTTTCATACTCCGGATTTGAATAGAAATAAATAGACGTCCGATTAGGACCCGTTGACGAAGTTGACCAAAGCAAACGCGTCGCACTCACCCCGTCCCACGCCGGATGAGAGGGATCCAAGAGCCACCTTAACCCGCCATGCAACGAAGGATCTCCCAGATATCAGCCTAGACGAAATCGAGAAGGCTCTTGGGCAACTTAAAAATGGAAAAGCCCCGGGGGAGGATGGAGTCACAACGGAGCTTCTGAAAGCTGCTGGCAAGCCGATACTGAAGGAGCTCCAGCGTATATTTAACTCTATTCTTTTCTCCGGGAGAACTCCTAAGGCATGGCACATGGAGTTTAGTCGTATTGTTCTTCAAGAAGGGCGACAAGACTTTGTTGAAGAACTATCGACTAATTTCACTCCTGAGCCATGTCTATAAGTTGTTTTCAAGAGTCATCTCGAACCGTCTTACACGAAGACTTGACGAAGCTTAACCTCCGGAGAAGGCCGGGTTCCGACGGAGTTATAGCACCATAGACCAAATTCACACAGTAAGGCAGGTTATACAGAAGACCAATGAGTATAACCAACCCCTGTGCATGGCGTTTGTGGGCTATGAGAAAGCTTTTGAGTCCGTCGAGACCTGGTCTGTTCTAGAGTCTTTGCAGAGGTGCCAAGTTGATTGGCGATATATCGAAGTGCTGAGATGTTTGTATGACGCTGCTTATATGTCCGTCGTTGTCCAGAATGGTCAAACTGAGCCTATCCTCCTGTGACGTGGTGTGAGGCCGGGGGATGTAATATCACCGAAACTCTTTTCTCCGCTGCGCTGGAGGATGTATTCGGAACGCTCAACTGGACAGGACGTGGCATTAATATAAATGGCGAGTGCATCTCACACTTACGATTCGCGGACGATATCGTCATTATGGCTGAAACTCTGCAAGACTTACAAGAGATGGTGAACAGCCTGGTTAAGTCTTCCGAACGCATCGGTCTCCGGATAAACTTGGATAAAACCAAGGTCATGTTCAACGAGCTCGTTGATCTGGGACAGGTTGTAGTAAATGGAGTATCTCTCGAAGTTGTACAGGAATATGTGTACCTAGGGCAAACTCTTCAACTAGGCAGAAACAACTTCGAGAGGGAAGCCAACAGAAGAATTCGGCTGGGCTGGGCAGCATTTCGTAAGCTTCGACATGTCTTCTCGTCACCCATTTCTCAGTGTCTTAAGTCGAAAGTCTCAGTGGAACTGGGAGGACCAGTGCATCCTCCCAGTCATGACATACGGTGCCGAGACGTGGACACTCACGGCTCGACTAGTCCACCAATTTAAAGTCACTAAGCGTGCTATGGAAAGGGCTATACTCGGAGTATCTCTAAAAGACCGTATCAGAAATGATGTGATCCATCAGAAAACCAAAGTCATCGACATAGCCCACCGAATTAGTAAACTGAAATGACGGTGGGCTGGCCTAATGAGCCGCAGAACTGACGGCCGTTGAAGTCGTAAGGTGCTTGAGTGGAGACCGCGACTCGGAAAACGTAGTGTGGGACGCCCTGCAACAAGATGGGATGGCGATATACGTAGGCTGGCTGGAGTGGGCTGGATGAGAGTAGCTGAAGATCGGGAGCGGTGGCGTGCATTAGGGGAGACATATGTCCAGCAGTGGACGAGTGTAGGTCGATGATGATGATTAGGACCCGGGTTCAAATAGACACAGCCTTAATAAATATTAAAAGCTGATTATTTTAGTATTTTTATTTAAAAAATATATATTCTATCATACTTTTATTCATAAAAATCTTTCTTAATTAATTGGTCGAAAACTGGTCAATAGATGGACGAAAACTAGAATTTTTGGTCGAAAACTGGTAAAATTGGCAATTTGACGCTTGGATTTAATAATAAAAAAAAACTGTTAATTTGACTATTATAAAATATATAATTATTAAAAATAGACTATATGAGGAGTTACCACAATTTATTTTGATACAAAATACATGTCAGAACACACATATTTTTATTCCCAAAGTTGGCAACTCCACTAATTGGTCGAAAACAGGCTAATCTACCCTACTTGCATTTTTGAGTAAAGCACTACAAAAGTCTTGGCCCACAATGACTGCTTCGCTGGTCACGCTATGATTGCCTCGAGCAAGCCTAGCTACGCTCTAGGCCTTCCAGCTTGGCCATCATTGCAGCCCTTGCTGTCCTCACTGTAAAGGTCATAATCTCAGCTCGTCCATCAAGTGCTGCACGCTAACCGCGCTGTATCGGCCTGGAGCTGCGCTGTCGGCCATCATCAGCGCGACCAGCAAAGTAGTCACTATAGACCGCGGCAGTAATGTACTAAAGAAGAAAAAGAAACACGATGGACGTACCTATGAAATTCAAGGGTTTCTCTCGATTTTCATGGGATCCCATCATCAGATCATGACATAGTGACAATGGAACCACCTCGAGAGTATACTCGGGAGTATTTTGATTACAAAAATAATTTTGAAAATTGGTCCACAAATGGCGAAGTAATCGGTGAACCTTAGAATAGGTGAACATACATTAAAAATAAAAAATATATTTTACAAAAAATAAAAACCAAAATAATATAAGAATAGGTACAGACAGCACACTTCTATATTGAAGTTGGTGCCAAACGATGATCTCCTATAAAGTCTTTTTGTCACCGACTTCAATAGAAGTGTTTTGAAGTCGGTTCTTATTTTTTGTAAAATATTTTTTATTTAAACAAAAATGTCAAACGAAATTGATTTGCCTATATTTACCAGTCGACATTATCACTAAATAAACGTTTAATTAGCAATAAATATACATTATATTGAAGTCAAAAATCGAGGTAAAAACTACTAACCTTTTAAATTGGGTCAGAAGTTTAACTTCTATCAATTTAACTATTAGATACATTCACAAAATATTAAATTATTTAACACCACGTTTCTCCCATTCGTCTACTTAGAAAATGATCTAAGTACATCTATCATTTAAACGTCTAACTTGTTCAGATAGGAAGTCGTCAGTCGATAAATAAAATAATGAAATTTCTGCTCGAAATGTAATATGTTTCGGACTGCGCGCTGTTGTAGCAAATTACGAGAGACTATTATTTTTTGCCGCGGACCCCTTCCTTGATAAGCGATTAAAATTCAGGCCGCCCCAACAATGCAACAGTTACAATGGCGCGCCTCCTGCAGCTCATCTAATTTGATTTATTTGTTTGCTTAAGCGAGCGAGGCCGGCCGCTCTTCTCTTCTCGTAGTTTAGCTCTATGCAAATTAGTAGTTCGCCATTGAAACGGGGTAATTTACCTATATTTATTTGTGACTTTGTCCACGTGAAAATAGGAACTAATATAATTTGAACGGGAATGTGAGTGTCTTTAAACAGGGCGAAAAGAGAAAGTGAAACAAAACTCCACTGTGCGGCATAATTCTAGAACGACAAATGCCACGCGCTAAGTTTTCCGCAGGCGTTCCGCAGAAAATTTTTATGGAAATGACATTAGCTTGACCTTGTCTTGACCCTAGTTTCAAAAATGTATGTAATAATAATAATAATAGTGTTTTTATATCTATATATTGTAAAAAACTTAAATTTAAGATGCTTTTTTGAATAAATGTATAATAATAATAATTTTATTTGTCAGAAACATGGTATACATTAATATATACAAAAAATCTATATATATAATGCAGGTCTTAAAATCATATTGCTCAACATGTTTTTACCGTGGTGGCATACAAATGTTATAGGTATTAATTAAAAATATGTAGCATGCACATTACTGTCAATTATATTTCATTTGTATTAAATTAAATTATTTTAGTTCATATTAATTTGCTGTGGTTTCGGCACTTGCCTTCCAATCGGGGGGTCGGGGTTCGAGACCCGCCATGTACCAATGTGTTTTTCGATTCGAATTTCATATGTACATTTGTCTGACGCTCCTACGGTGAAGGAAAACATCGTGAGGCAACCTGCATACATCTGCGAAGAAATTTAATGATGTATGTGAAGTCGACCAATCCGCACTGGGCCAGCGTGGTTGACTAAGGCCTAATCACCCTAACATAGGGTAGGCTCGAACCCCTCGGTGGGGACGTATATGAGGACGTATTCATTATATTATACAATTCTCTTTTTCATTTTTCAAAAAAAATAATTAACAATTCCTACATTATCAGGTACTTAGTTACTATAAAATATTTTATCTTTCATAATAATAAGCCTTAGCTTACAATTTTTGTCACAAATATCAAACCCATTGTTGCCAAATTATAATTCATTATTATTATGTTCACTAATTTAATATTTACTTTAACAATAACAATAAAATAAAATAATAATAATTCAGAAAATTAATACATTACGTATCGATTTTTCCGTCATTTGTGACCCGTCAACAGTACATTGTTACCCTAGGGGTGAAAGTAACTAAGTAATTAATAAGTCTTGAACCCGAGGTAAACACTTATGCTTTTCATTACGAATAAGTACAAGGAAAGTAAAAATTAAAACATGAATTAGCTAAAAAAAATTAGTGAATTATATTTTACACTAGCTGTGCCCGCGACTTCGACCGCGTGGAATAGTAACTTTTGGCAGCATTATGATTTTTGTAGGCATTTTTTTAAAGATCTTGATAAAAAGTAGTCAAAGTCAAAGTCAATATACTTTATTCAATTAGGATTACATAATCGCTTTTGAACGTCAATGCAGCTACGCCAATGGTTCACAAGTCTACGGCGGGAGACCTTGTACTGGAAAGAACCAGCAATTAAACCAGCAAGGGCTATTTTTTTCTACCTGTATTATTACAGAGTCGTCAATTGAAAGCTTACCAACCCGCACTTGGCCAGCGTGGTTGACTAAGGCCTAATCACCCTAGTTTATGGTAGGCTAGAGCCCCTCGGTGGGGATGTATACGAGCTGTTGATGATGATGACAATTGAAAGCTGACCTCAAAGCAAAAGTTTGAGCTCAACTTCCATTACAAGATTAGATGTGTCAGTTTTCTTCCTAATGTGTCATTACCAAATATAATATTTGTTTACATAAATAGTTATACAATACAACATGATTCTTTATCTTCAGGTTAACACCAGACATTAGCATCATTCAAATAATCTTTGACTTTATAATATTCTTTACTCATTAGAGTCTTTTTACATGCGCTTTAAAGTTATGAAAAGGCAAATCAGTAACATTTTGTGGGACTTTGTTGTAAAAAGTTATACATTTCCCCATAAACAAGCCTCTAGTTTTTTGAAGCCTGTTTGTTGGAACGCCAAGTTTATTTTTATTTCTTGTGTTTAAATGGTGAATTTGGATATTGGTTTGAAATGTATTATAATTTTTATGGGCATAAATTAAATTTTCATAAATATACTGTCCTGCTAAAGTCAATAATAATAATAATAAAGGGATTAATCAATTTCCAAATCCTCCAATTATAATAGGTATAACCATAAAAAAAATTATAATAAAAGCATGGGCTGTTACAATTGTATTATAACTTTGGTCATCTCCAATTAAAGATACGAAAAGTGTCGGAACGCATCGATGACCTGAAGCAGAAAATCGCTGCTTGGGGAAGTCGAATTCGGCGATACTCGGAGAGAGTGGCAAGATATCACCAGAAACGTCTCTTCGGGAGTGACCAGAAGAAGTTCTACCGTAAATGGGAGACACAAGCTGAACCCTCCACAGACCAAAGATCTAGCGACGCAGACACTGTTGCCTTTTGGCGAAACATATGGTCGCAGCCTGTGGAGCATTCAGAGGGCGAATGGATGGCGTCTATTGAGGAAGCGTGTGCAACGATCGAACCGATGGAACCTATCACCATTACGGCAGAAGACGTGCGTCTTGCAGTCCAGAAAGCTCCGCACTGGAAAACTCCAGGAAGTGATGGACTGCACCACTATTGGCTGAAAGGGTTCCGCTCGTGCCACGCAATCCTGGCCCGCCAATTTCAGGATGCACTTGAACAGCGAAGTCTCCCAAACTTCTTAACTACGGGGGTCACTCATTTAGCTCCAAAAACAGCAAATGCCGCGGATCCGTCTCAATACCGCCCCATTACGTGTTTATGTACAACATACAAGACGTTGACATCCATTCTGAAGGCTAAAATCGACGCACACATCGAGCATAACCACATAATGGCGGAAACCCAGAATGGATGTAGGGGCGGTAGCCGCGGTGCAAAGGAGCTCCTGATCGATTCGGTTGTTGGCCACCTGGTTAAACGTAATCGGCGTAATTTCTCCGCAGCCTGGATAGATTATAGAAAAGCTTTTGACTCGATCCCCCATACATGGTTGAAGAGAGTCCTCGGACTGTACAAGATTCATGATACAGTCCGACACTTTCTCGAGACCTGCATGGAGCAGTGGAGTACACAGCTAATTCTATCCGGGATGCGGTTGTCGGCTACGGAAGACCGAATAAGGATCGAGAGGGGTATATTCCAGGGTGATTGTCTGAGTCCACTATGGTTCTGCCTGTCCCTTAATCCACTGAGTACTTTGTTGGAGAAGACAGGGGCAGGCTTTCAATTTCGGAGGGGAGGACAAAAAGTTTCTCACCTATTCTATATGGACGACCTCAAGTTGTTTGCCCCTAATGACCAGAGACTGACGGAGCTGCTGAAAATCACTGAAAATTTCAGCAGCTCCGTCGGTATGGAGTTTGGCTTGGACAAGTGTGCGGTCGTCCATGTGGATAGAGGGCGAGTGCGGCCGACAGCTGTCGGCTCTTTAGGGGTTGGCATGCGAACCCTCTCCGAGACTGAAACGTACCGGTATCTGGGCATGTCACAGAACATAGGTGTGAATGTGGCGGTCGTGAAACAGTCTGTAACAGAAGCTTTCCTTGGACGTCTGACTAAGGTGCTGAAAAGCTATTTGTCAGGCGCTAACAAAATCAAGGCATTTAACGGCTGGGTCATGCCTGTCCTAATCTACACCTTTGGTGTGCTCAGATGGTCTCAGACCGAATTAGATGCCCTGGATAGGAAAGTCCGCACAACTTTGACACTCCATAGAATGCACCACCCGAGATCGTCAGTGATGAGATTGTATATACCACGGAAGAATGGTGGCCGCGGATTGCTCAGTGCGAAAACCATGCACAACCGTCAGATATACAATCTCCGTAATTACTTCCTGACGAAATCTGAGAGCAGTGGATTGCATGAAGCTGTCAAAGAGTGTGACAAAGGACTAACCCCTCTCTCCTTGGCTACCGAGCAATGGCGAGAACCGGCAGTACTTTGTACCGTTAATCGGGAGGCCGTTTGGAAGGAGAGGGAGTTGCACGGTAGGTTCTTCAAGGCGCTACATGAACGCCACGTGGACCCAAAGGCCTCCGTGCATTGGCTGTGTTTTGGAGACATCTTTGGGGAAACCGAAGGTTTTGCCTGTGCAATACAGGACCAGGTCGTTATGACCCGTAATTACCGGAAGTATATCCTTAAGGATGAGACAGAGGACATATGTAGAGCCTGTCTCCAACCGGGAGAGTCACTCAGGCATATAACTTCCGGTTGTCCTGTACTGGCTAACACTGAATATTTGCACAGACATAACCAAGCAGCCAAAATACTCCATCTTGAGTTAGCTTCCAAATATGGACTCATAGGTGAGAAGGTACCGTACTACAAGTACTCGCCGGAGCCAGTGCTCGAAAACGACCGCGCTCGATTATACTGGGACCGGTCCATCATTACGGATAGGACAGTTCCCGCCAACAAGCCTGATATCGTGTTGATGAACCGGGCGGAATCGCGTGTGTTCTTAGTGGACGTCACCATTCCTTTTGACAAGAACCTCGTGAAGGCTGAATCAGATAAGAAGATTAAGTACCTGAACCTGGCACACGAGGTGACCGACATGTGGCGGGTGGCGTCCACTGAGATCATACCAATCGTAGTCTCAACTAACGGCCTCGTCCCAAATTCTCTTCATGACCATCTAAAGAGATTGGGACTGTGTGACGGACCCTTGATAGCGAGACTTCAACGTGCGGTATTGCTCGATAATGCTAGGATTGTCCGCCAATTCCTCTCTTTGTCGCCCTGACCCTCGGCCGTCTGGCCTCCTCTGCCGAGGGGTGATCTCCCCTCCTTCGATTTGTCGAGGGACCGGGAAGAAAAAAAAAATTAATTGCGCAATAATAATAATAAATTATTAATATAATAATATTAATAATATATTAATTTCTCTAAATAAATCTTTTAGAGAATCTCTTGCTCGTAAATTATAAATAGCGCGAACAGCTCTTTTTTGAAGTACAAAAATAATCAACATCGATATGTAATACCACATTTAATGACAAATAAATTATTATTATAAATTATTATTATTAATACTTTCTATACTAGCTGCCGATCGCCACAGTAGTATTCCATAAGACATGACACTGTGAAAATAACTAAAGTAAATCAATCTTGCCGTTTCAACATCAGTAAGTTGTCTTATCTTTTTTACTGCATATGCAGCAGAACTAAGTCTGTTTGCCAAGGACTCAATATGTGGATCCCATTGCAAACTTGAATCTAGTGTAATACCCAAAAATTTTGTAAAGTCGATGAATTCAACAACATTATTATTCATTTCTACAATAGTATCCACTTTCCTTACATTTGGCAATGAGAACTTAATACATTTAGTTTTATTTGAATTTAATGATAAGTTGTTCATTGTGACCCAATGCAATACTCTAGAGAGAGTACTATTCACAACGTCAATGTTTTCGTTTCCTCTGTCAATCTTAAATATTAAAGAAGTATCATCTGCAAATAGTACTGTATCGCAAAGATTATAAGTGAAATGTGGGAGGTCATTAATGTAAATTAGGAAAAGCAATAGTCCCAATATCGATCTCTGAGGCACGCCCATGACTATAGGTGCACCAGCAGACTCCGTTTTGTTAATAACAACTTTCTGGATCCTATTAGACAAATAAGACTCAATAACTCTAATTGCCTCTTCGGAGACACCAGTCTGTGTTATACCTTATATAATTGACTATCTATTAGTGAAAGTCCCGTCAAAATCGGTCCAGCCGTTCCAGAGATTAGCGGGAACAGACAGACAAAAAAAAATTAAATTATGTTTTTGTTATTGGTACCCAATATACATTCATACCCATTTAGTAAAAACTTGTTATTTTGACATTACAAACAGACACTTCAATTTTATTTATTTGTATACATAGAGTACAGATGTATAGATAAATCAACAACTTCTACCATATCTGATCATTCATTATCTGAATCAGATGAACCCATTGTGTTAATACAAATCTCTGCTATACGGAAGTATAAACAAAACTCTACAACTCGAAAAAGCTAATAAAGATCAGCACGATCAACACGATTCTCATACATTCGAAAAAAGTACACATTCGTAAAAATGTTCGAAATTCGAATTTTTTTCGAAGGAAACACAGGTTGTGCATTCTCAGAATTACATAATCGAAATAATTCGAACGAACGTCACTCGAACGCATCGAATGGAACAGACCAGTCGAAGTTGAAGTTCGTGTACGATTTAGCTGTCAAAAGTGTGTCAAAATCTGTCAAAATTATAAAATCAGAATCTGTGAATCAATGAGTTCAAACTGTATTTTCTCTCTTGACTCTTTCAGTTGAAAATGAACGATAAAGAGTTTTTTGTGTACTTCTTCGCCAATTTGGTGGAATTTGGTGGTGTGGTAGGCAGGAGTAAGATTCATAAAAATCGTAAACTTATCTAAGCATGTAATTAGAGTTGTCTCATCTACATTGAATGTTTTTTAAAATTTTCGTATAAGTATTCTTTTCAGAGAATTCTTTCAAAAGAACATACACTAACGTCGAGTATTACTTAAAATACTCATCTTGCGTCACTCCTTCCAAGGTTTTTTTAGTCCCTGTTATAGAATTAATCTTTTCATTTCCATTCTTCCACCCATAGAATAGAATTAACCCATTATAATACCCAATATTCCATAGAATTAACCCATTCTTAGAATGAGCTTGAAAATTTACTACTTTTCAGTTGTCCGTATTTACGCAAAAAGGAACCACCCAGCAAATACACACTTCTGAGATATCGAAGAATTTACAAAAACATGTGCAGCTCTGTTATATGAAGTAAAATTACTATTTACTTTATTTGAATGTATTGATAGATTACTTATTTAAATATATGTATATAAATATGCTCCGAATACTCTTAAAACTTTCTAGATAATTAAAAAAATGTGAATGTGGTTCATTTTAACGTTTACTAATTAATGGGTTTCTCTTATACAAAAAAGAACCACAATTGAAGCTTAAAATGAAACTATATATTTATTGTATGGTAATAAAACTTTAATTCTCAAAAAAATAATACACATAGAGAGCTATTACTATACTAGTTTTCCTAAGTAACTTGTGCTAACATTTTCCTGTTTATGCATTTATATAGGTACATGTAGGTAACGTGTTCGCTTCGGGTTCCAGGGTTATTGTTTATTTTTAAAACTTGATGGGACTCTTTTTTTACTTACACCAAGGTCGCTGCGCTTGATAGTGCTCTTAGCACTATTTTATCATTGTAGATACTCTATGACCACTTCATCTGTTGTTGTGCTGGGAAGGGCTCTTTCAGCTCCCCGTAGAAGTAGGATACCGTGTTTCTGGTTATGGCAACCACTGCGTGTGAGACACTATCGTGGACAGGGTTCTACGTTTATGCTCCTCTGAAGACAACCATGTGATCACACGTTAGCCCCTATGCTTCATGGATCGTCAGTAGTCTGCATTGTTCTCCGGTGCCGAACCCATCCCTCCCATACGCTTTTTTCTTATCTTAAGGTAAGGAAGATAATATTTTGGTCGCCCCTTCATAGTACCGCCTCCGATGCCATGCTGCATATCATGGACCTCAGTACTGTAGCGCCTTACGCGCGCTCCGGGATCGTTGGGAACTTAGTACGTTAATTTAAACCATATAGGCATAATATCAATATGTTATACTACTCAACCCTCATTACAATGTGTCACGTTTTATTCTTGGTGATCATCTGTATAAAAGCTATTGATGCTCGTCCCTTAATCTTCCAGAATATTCTATATTTATAAGGGTGACATTCCTTGCCATCGACCATATCTACGCAATGAGGTGGATTGCGGTGACATAGACGCAAGGAGGTCACCACAGTACTTACCGTGATGTGTAAATGTTTGTACGTAGATGTTTCAGAGGGCATACACTACATCCATCGGACTTCTGTGTGTGCAGAAGAGCTTTTCTATATCAGACGTAATGGCAGCAGAACTTCCGTAACGCATCTCGAACAGGCTGTCTCTGTATATGGAGGGTATCTGATTCGTATCAGTCAGTCTGAGTAGTACCTACCAATTCTAGCTTAATTCACCAAAAGGCACTTTGATGCTCCCACCTCATTGATGAGGACCGAGACAATGATTCTAATTTATCCTGTCTCGACCGCCTCAAGTTTGCTAGTGATGATCATGTCTTCCTTGAAGTTGGAAGTTGTTGAGGAGCCACGTGGTCTTCCCGCAACTCGGCACACCGGCACTTTAGTGGAAAATATCCTTAGGTATAAAAATGTATTAATATTAGATACAGATTTAATATTTCAAGTAAGAATAGATGACTAAATGTATTCAGTTGCATACTCACCTTAGAATAGGAGTGAAAAGTACCTAGTCGTAAGTCTTAATATAATAATAATATATAAAATTGATCAAAAAGAAAAGATATAAATAAAAAGAGTTTGTGAAGAGTTAATTTAGTAAAAAATACCTTAAAGTTTTTTCTACACTGAGCTATATACGCAATGAAATTAACTGTAACTAGTCATATCATTTTGGTACCTTTGAACGATGATAGGTTTCAAAACGTTATATGCATAATGGAGTCACAGACGCGTGGTTCCATTTTTTTAAAAAAATCTGTATTTAAATTATGAATTATTATACGCGCAACGGATCCAGAGAAACTTGGTTCCATTTAGCGTTTTAAAAGTAATTGTTAATCATAGAAATATGTGTAATGTATAATGGTTCCAAGTAGGTGTGGATCTGTTTTGCATAAAATGCCCTGGTAGTAATATCGTTTATTTGTTTGAATAATCGAGTCCTATTGTGTTGTGGATCGGTTTTGCTTTATATGTAGAGTTTATTGTCGCTGTTGGTTCTGTTCTGCTTTTAGTATACCAAGTTTCCAAGGCAAAAATCATGTGGTTCATTTTTGTATAACAAATTTTGAGCGCGTTGATTCAGTATTCTTCAAAAAAAGTAAAAATCGAAATTTGTGGTGTGGTTCCATTTTGCATAAATACGGACAGTTGTGGGTCGACTTGCACTAAATGAACTAGACGAAGTTCTTGCTCCGCACTTGCTTTACCTAAAAGATTGAAATTTTTTTTTTCCAAAAATGGGGGGGGGGGACTCACATTTTACCACTTTGGAAGTGTCTCTCGCGCAAACTATTCAGTTTAGGAAAAAAATATATTAAAAACCTGAAACCTATCCATAGATACCCCACACGTAGTACCTATGGGTTTGATGAAAAAAAAAATTGAGTTTCAGTTCTTTTTTTTTCTATTTTTGTGTGAAAATCTTAATGCGGTCCATTTGGCTACGGAGCCCTAAAAATGAGGGCGCCACTAGTACAGTTTCGCATAAGAAACACGAAAATAAAGACACAATTTCAAATAAGCTAAGTAATTTTTACATAACATTTGGAAAATTAAGTAACGACAGTCTCTAGTAATACACTATCTAGTTGTGAAACTAGTTTTACTACGGAAATTGCATTTTAGGTCCAGCTATCACCACTCCAAACTCTTTTTTGCCAAGCTTTAAACGTGCTCTGTGTAATAATCAAAAAGTCAACTCAAGACTATATATGTATGGTTTTTTATCCGTTTGCTTTTCGAGTACGGTAAAAATTAAAAAATCATCAAGATATAGGTAACTTTCCCTACGGTCCGAAACAGATAAGAGCATAATAATGTTAACAGCGATTTTATTTTAGACTAAGGTTTCAGCGTATTGTCAACATGGCAAGGAAATGTTGAATTATTAGTACTTTTGCTTTGTGGATTTATAATTACAACTTTGCTTCCTTGTTAGGTACCTACCTACTCAACTAGAATCGAAAACACTATTATCAAAATATGCCAGTTTGGCAATTCGCTTACAAACCAGTGTAAGTCCCCTAAGACGTAAACGATGATGTCACGCGGCTCATCATGCCTTATTCACAAACCTTCGCTACCGAGTCGAACGATTCGTCTCGGTTTCATATCCTTTCCATTCGATTCGACAAATGCTATTCAGAACAGGTTCTATTTTAATTGCTTTTTAAATGATGCAGCCTAAGAATTATTAAAACATCGGATATAGATATCTCTCTCTAAATATTCTTATTATACCTACGGAGCAAAAACCTGGGTCCAGACACGGGAATATATCTCTAAGATACAAGTCGCCCAGAGGAAACTTGAAAGGAAGCTCGTGGGAGTTACGTTGAGAGATCGTAAGACAAATACCTGGCTTAGAAAACAAACTAAAGTCACAACCGCCATTAAACGAGTCGCGAGTTTGAAATGGCAATGGGCAGGTCACATAGCCCGTAAACATGGCTCTAGGGGCAGGGCGGTTCTGGAATGGCGACCTTGGGAGGAAAAACGTCCCAGAGGCAGACCACATTTGCGGTGGAAAGACGACATTAAGAAAGTTGCAGGGAGCAATTGGATGGAAGTAGCGCAGGACCGGGATAGATGGCGTATTATGAAGGAGGCCTACACCAAATTGGTCGAGAATGGCTAAGAAGAAGAATCCGTTTCCGTATAATCGCCCTAACATATTAGGGTAGGCTCGTGACCCTCGGTAGGGACGTATATGAGCGCTGTGGTGATGATGATGATGAATCCGTTTGAGCTAATCATAGATGTGATGATTAAGTAATATTAACATTAAATACCTCATAAATATACGAATATTAAAAATCATTGCTAAACACCGATCACACGCTCTATGTATATAGAAAAAAACACTAGATTATGTTGGCTAATGTGAGATTAAGTTTGATTTTTTTTGTGTTTATCACTTTCGATAAAGTTTCCGACAGTTCTTTGTGAGTAGATCGTCAACGAAAACTTGTCGATCTAGACGGAAAGTTCATTTTCGACGTTTGTGAATAAGGGTGCTGAATAGCATTTCTCAAATCGAACGGAAAGGATATTCGATTCGGCTCGGTTCGTGAATAAGGCTGCGTTTGGAGCAGGTTTGAGCGCGCTATTATAACCTAACAGTGACTTTTAGCGATTTTCGGACCGCAGTATTTTTTGGCAATTTTGACATTGACACTTGCGTGGCATGGCATTTTTTTTTTCCACTGAGTCCGCCAGAAAAGGGCGGGAACCTTTGAACTGTGAAGGCGCGTTTTTTTTGAATATTTTTCTTCTTTGTTTAATTTGTAAAATCTTTGTATATAAGACATCTAGTCTTTGTATATAATTGTACACATACCGACAAAAAAAACATTGTAAATAAGAGAGAAGTCATGGGGAAAAGGAAAAAACCTAAATTAGATGGGGATCCTATCTCCACAGAATCTGACTCCGAAGACTCTTCAAACTTTGACAAATACAAACCATATAAAACTGAGAATTATATTCGTCAGTACCCTGAAGATGGTGGAAATTTTGAATATCTCGTCATTTATGAAAGTCTTAAAGATTCTGCACCTATTGGCGATCGTGATCTAATGTCGTTAGGTTCTCTATTAAAACGCCACAACAAAGGAATTAAGCGTTTTAAGCGCATTAATAGATATAAAGTAGCGGCAATTTTTGAACGTCCTGGATTGGCTAATATGGCTCTTAATAATATTAAATCTTTAAAAGATCTAGAATTAAAGGCTACGATACCCGCAACATTAACTGAAGTCACAGGCGTTATTCGTGGTGTACCCACATATATGTCAAATTTTAAAATATATTCTGGCATTTCCAGCTCCAAAGATGTAGTGTCGGTGCGTCGATTGATGCGCCGTGCTCGTGATGATGATGATACTCCTGTCCTCCTGCCAACCCAAACAGTAGCAATTACCTTTTCCTGTCCTACACTTCCTAATAGCGTTGACATAAACAGTTGGTTCTTCGAGGTAAGCCCATATATTCCACCTGTCAGTCAGTGCCTCAGATGTCTACGATATGGTCATATAGGTAAATACTGCAAGAATGCTCAAAAATGTTCTATATGTACTGAAAATCACCACTACAAACAGTGTCCTAAGACTGTGAAAGATGCCATATGTATGCATTGTAATGGTAATCACATATCCATTTCTGCTGAATGCCCAAAAAGAAAAGAAGAGATAGAAAAAAATAATAACAAATACAAAAAGAAAACTTCTTATGCTGATGTATTCAATAATAAAGATTTCCCTGCATTGTCCAAAAATAAATCCGATAATACTATTCAACAGCTTTTGCAATCCGATCATATTCTAAATCTTATCATCTCAACAATTGTCAAAATAAACTCTCAGAGAATCAACACAGATGAGCCAGTTACTTCTGAATCAATTAAAACAATCTTACTAGATACGTTACATACCAGCAAAACTAAAACAATGAGTAAAAATGGATAAGCTCAACATTGTCCAATGGAATGCTCAGAGTTTGCTGAGCCACAAATATCTTTTTTCACAATTTCTATACGATAATGATATACACATCGCTATTATATCCGAAACCTGGTTACAAAGTTCTATAACAATTCATATTAAAGGTTATGAAATAGAAAGATTAGATATTGGTTCAAGGCACAATGGTGTTGCAATTTTAATTAGAAATAATATTGTTTATAACAAATTACAAACTATATTTGACAATTCCTTGCAAAATATTGCCATAAGAGTGAATTTTAACGATGAGTCCTTATCTATAGTCAGTTTTTACAGTCCCACATCTGCTTCTCCTTGTAATTTCAATTATACACATCTTGATCATTTAATAAAATCTATACCTGGACCTATATTTTTAGCTGGAGATTTCAATGCTCACCACACTATGTGGGGATGCACATCTACAAATACACGTGGTAAAGTAATTTTAGATGTTATAAATGACAACAATTTGTGCTTATTGAATGATGGTTCTGTTACTACAGTTGGTTCTCATATTTGGCAGCCAAATGCTTTGGATCTAACAATGGTTTCTCCGTCTCTGGCATTAAGATGCAATTGGTATGTACACGATGATCCTTTATGCAGTTATCACTTTCCTGTTGTTACAACTATTTTATGTAATCCTGTAAATATTAATAATAGTAACATTAATACAAATTATTCATATCCTAATTATAAATATGTAGATTGGGAAAAATATCAAGAAATTGTTTCGACAAAACTACAGGAATTCAGTCTCAATTCTTGTAATGTGGAGGCATGTTATGAACTTTTGTGTAATATTTTACTTCAGGGAGTTTCTGAAGCAAATAGTTTCAAAGAAAGACATTCATTTACAACATCATCTCATCATAGATACAAAAAAAAATTAAGTTTGCCATGGTGGAATGAAGTTTGTGCTCAGGCTGTTGCTAAATGCAAATTAGCTTATATAAAGTTTAAGGGTGATCCAACATTAGAAAATTATTTAGAGTTCAAAAAGCAGCAAGCATCAAAAAAGCTTACCATCAACAAAGTAAGACATGAATCATTGTCGGGGATTTTAACCCATCAGGTATAATTATAATTTGAAATTTAATAAAACTTCAATGTGCTTAGACACGTTAGCCTTTAATCAGGGTAGAATCAAGAATTAGCGATCACAGTCGCGAGTTAGGTGTATAAAAAATCCTGACAGTGCGGTACTAATTAAATGTTGCGTAGACGCGTTGCTGTTATAAAATCTCAGGAACTTTATGCAAATAACGAGTGCTTTTTCGTCTTCAACATACCCCCGGCCGTTGAAAGCTTGCCTTTCAACAAATATCTGCATCGTCCAAAAGGGGACATATTTTTGAGAAGGCACGCCGAATAACACCGGATGCGGTCTTAATGTCAGCAACTCTACTAATGCCGTCCAGTCCAGGATGCAGTGCAATAACACGCCCCAATCTCCACTTTAATGGGGGAAGGCCGTCCTCCTTGATGACAACAAGACTATTTAGGTGCAGTGAATCCGTTTTAGTCTTCCACTTTACGCGCTGTTGTAGTTCGGAGACATACTCCTTGCTCCATCTGGACCAAAAATGCTGACGGGCCTGCTCGATCCTTTGGTGCCGGGTTAAGCGACTGGTAGAAAAGTCACGCAGATCTTTAACTGGCAATGACGTAAAGGGTCTTCCAATCAGGATATGACCTGGAGTAAGCGCTGTGAGATCTTCGGGGTTTGATGACAACGGTGTAAGCGGGCGGGAGTTCAAAAGACCTTCTATTTCTATCAAAACAGTGTTAAGCTCTTCGTAGGTAAAGTTACAATTTCCCAACACTCTTACAAGATGGTATTTTGTAGATTTTACACCTGCCTCCCAAAGGCCACCGAAATGCGGAGCATATGCAGGAATAAAATGGAACTCTAAGCCATCGTTAGCCGCAAGCTCAGAAATGGAATTGCAATTATTTTTTAAAAATTTGGATAATTCATTGTAGGCCCCCACAAATGATGTCCCGTTGTCAGAATAAATATTTTGGGGTTTTCCCCTACGTGACATGAACCTACGCAGTGCCTGTAAATAATTGCTGCTGGTCAAGTCACTCACTAATTCCAAATGTACTGATTTGGTAGTAAAACACACAAAAATGACGATATATACCTTCACCACTCCAGATCCACGACCTTGACGAGAAACGGACGATATTGGTCCGGCATAATCCACGCCTACGTTATGAAAGGGGAATAAGGCGGGAGAAAGGCGATCAGAAGGGAGATTTCCCATCTGTGGGGAGACTGTGCTCCCTTTCATTCGTTTACATAGGACACACTGCCGGTAACATACCTTGGCCAAATTGCGACCACCAATCGGCCAATAGGTCTCTCGTATTGTAGAAAGTAATAGCTGTGGCCCAGCGTGTAACAACCTTTTGTGTTCGTGACGGAATAATAATTTTGTAAATGGATGAGTGGACTGTAATATTATAGGATGTTTTTTGTCAAAACCATAAAATGAATTTATTAAACGACCACCAACACGCATTATTTTCTCATCGTCCAAAAAAGCATCTAATTTTAAAAGAGGACTCTTACGGGGTAAAGGTTTATTAAAATAAAGCAAATCGTACTCCGGAAAGGATTCCCTTTGCGATTCAATTGTAATATAGTTTAGAGACGATTGCAATTCCTCAGTAGTTAAATATTTATAATTGCTAGGAAGCTTTTTGATAGAATGGATAAAACGAAACATGTAAGCTACAGCTCGCTGTAGGCGCTTAATATTTGAAAATCTATTAAAATCTATTAATTTCTCGCTACAAAACGAATCTCTTGTACATGTCAAAAGTGATACTTCATTTTTCACTTCAGGTAAAATTTGTACAGAACCTGGAGAGGTTGGCCACATATCACTATTTTTCTGTAAAAAGGCTGGGCCAGACCACCACAAGTCCAAAGACTGCATTACCTCGCAGTCAACGCCACGTGACAATAAATCAGCTGGGTTGACAGGAGTCGGAACATGTCTCCAAGTACATTCATTGGAGTTATCTAAAATATCAACGACACGATTGCGAACAAAAGTTGATAATTTGTGTGGTTGAATCTTCAACCAACCAAGCACAATCATTGAATCACTCCAAAAGTTCACATTATTAAACTGGCAACGAACTGATGATATGATTTTCTTGTATAAACGTGCTGCTGTTAAAGCGGCACACAGTTCTAGCCTCGGTATGGTTAGTGGTTTTAAAGGTGCAACTCGGCTTTTCGCCATTAATAAATGTACGGAGACGTTTTTTTGTTTATCTACGCTGCGGATGTATGCACAGGCTCCGTAGGCCTTTTCAGAAGCGTCACAAAATATGTGCAGTTCAATTGATGTGTATAAATTACAAACAACATGACGAGGAATTTGTAGATTATTGATACTAGGCAGTTTGTTCAAAATATTTAGCCAAGCGCTATATATATCAAGGGGTAACTGTTCATCCCAAGTCAATTTCAGCAGCCACAACTGTTGCAACATTATTTTCATTAAAATAACACAAGGTGTCAACAATCCTAAAGGGTCAAATATGCGGGCTATAACTGCTAGCATATCACGCTTCGTATTACCAAGCTTAGCTGGTACGGTAATATGAAATAATAAAACATCGGAATACGTATTCCAATTGAGTCCGAGTGTCTTATTTGTGTCATTTGTACCGATATCCAAATCGATATGGGATTGAGTAGAAGTGTCGGTCACCAAGGAAGATTCATTAGACTTCCATTTCCTCAATGGCATACCGGCTGAAGCTAGGGCTTTTGTGACTTCCTCGCGTAAGAAACACGCATCCGAGTACGAATCGATTCCGGTCAGCAGATCATCAACATAAAAGTCATGTAAAATGACATCTGCGACTAAAGTATTGCTACATTCAAGTCCGATTTGCTTTAGGCAGCGAGTGGCAAGAAAAGGTGCACTAGCCGTACCATAGGTGACGGTATTTAATTGATATGTCTTCACCTCACTAGACATATTATCGCGCCAAAGTATTTGTTGCAAATATCGGTCTGATTCATGCATTGACACCTGCCTATACATTTTCTCCACATCTGCAGAGAGAACATATCTGTGTAATCTAAATCTAACAAGAATGGACAGCAAATCGTCCTGAACCGTAGGCCCTACCATCTGTATATTATTTAAAGACAACCCGGAAGTAGTAGTGGCGCTTGCATTAAAAACAACCCGTAGTTTAGTAGTTGAACTACTTTCACGTAAAATACCGTGATGTGGTATAAAATAACACTTATTAACATCATCGACACTTTTACATTCAGACATATGACTCAAGGTGATATACTCACGCATGAAGTCATTATACATTTTACTAAATGAAGGGTGATTCTTATTTCTGCGCTCAAGAGCCAGAAGACAGCGCCTAGCTCGCTGTAATGAATCACCTAACACCTCAGGCGACTCCTTGAGTGGTATACGTACACAAAAACGTCCATCAGGCAGTCGAGTGGTGTTTGCAACAAAATGTTTTTCACATAATATTTCTTCTTCTGAATAATTGGATGACTGATGGCCAATTTCTTCTAATTGCCAAAACCGCGCTAATTGGGTTTGAGTGTCATCACAATTATGGCATTGTGTCGAATGCTGAAGATTTGAATTAATGTAATTACACTTTATAGGAATGGATGGGTTTGATATAAATCCACTTATTATCGGGCCACAGACCAACCACCCAAGTTTAGTTGAGCATAGTGTGGGGTTCCCATCCCCTAATTTTATTTTGTCCGATACTAACAAATCCCAGAAAAGGTCAGCTCCAATAATAACATCAATATCTGCGGGCATATAAAAATAAGGATCTGCCAGTGATATGTCGGTGGGAATTTGTAGCTTGCATAAATCTATTTGCTTAGCGGGAACATTATTAGTTAAAATTGGTAAAACGAAACATTGCACATTATTTGTGTAGCTATTACTTAGCGACTTGACGTTAATACGACACATTTTATTTATTGTTGATGTATAGTTATTTATGCCTTGTACAGTTTTATTTATATTTATGCTGGCTAAATTGAGCTTTTTAAATAATTTTTCAGACATAAAACTCGATGAACTCCCAGAATCTAACAGTGCGCGTGCTACGTATTCGTTATTGAATGCATCGCAAACTTTTATTAAGGCAGTCGAAAGAAGAACGTCACCTGCGTTAGACGCATGCGCGTGCGCAAATACATTCGCCGACAGCACTACGTGGCTGTCTCTGTTACTCTCGACCTTGACCGTGGTGTCGGTAGTGCGATCAGCTGATTCAATTCCAACGTTAGGTGCATTCGACTTATGAATAAGCGTGTGGTGTTTACGTCTGCATATTTTGCAGCCTGCTTTCTTACAATGATTGGAATAATGTCCAGTATGAAAACAATTATAACAAACTTTGTAACTGGGAAGCAACAATAGTCGTTCGTCTACGCTTATTGCTAAGAATTGTGGACAAGTATTAAGGTAATGCTCACCTTTGCATTTAGGGCAGGAAATTAAAGTTGAATTATTTTTTTGCAAGGATACCATAGCCTTAATTTTAGTTTTAACTTTTGAATCCGTGTGGTGTGAATGACTACTACTAGGATTACTGTTGTTGTGTGACAGCTCTAAGGTCTCCAATAAATCGGCGCGATTTCGTAAGAACTCGATAAATTGATCGAATGAAATCGACTTTGACTTATCAAAGCGACCTTTGCACTCTTCCCACTCTCTGTAAGTCTTACTGTCCAACCTCTGACTAATGATGTATATTAGCAGTGTGTCCCATGAAGCAACCGGTTCGCCTAGTGAATTTAGTGCTCGAAGATTTTTATTAACCTCGTCAATCATACGCTTCAAGGAATTGGATGACTCCCTTGTGAGTGGCTCGAGGTTGAACAGTGATGAAACGTGATTTTGAATTAATAAACGTTTGTTATCAAACCTCTCACAAAGTAGTTGCCATGCCAAGTTATAATTTCGAGCAGAAAATTCAAGAGATTGAATTACGAGTGCGGCAGACCCTTCCAAAGACGAGCGTAGATAGTGAAATTTATTTATTTCATCAATGTCGTCATTGTCGTGAATAAGACTGGAAAAGGTGTCACGGAACTCCAGCCACATGTGATAAGAGCCACAGAATTTTGGCAATTGAATAGTGGGCAACTTGACCAGCTGACGGTGTGATCCAGCGCGGCTGGATTTAAGATCTTCACCATCATCATCAGAATGTGATAACAATTGTCGTGCTTCGGTGATTAAATTGTAATATTTTAATTCCATTGATTCGCGCTCAATTAATTCTGATTGATCATCTTCCGTAGTGCATTCTATGTCTAACTGAACCAAGTCGAACTCTTTAATAATAGATTCTAATTTATTAACGCGTAATTGCAATTCCATTACCTGACGTGTACTTAACTTTGCATCCTGTAAGGTGAGCAAGTAGTTTTCAAACAGAGTTATTTGACCTTTGAAACTGCTGCGCTTCTTTTTCAACTTTTTTAATTGTTCGCTGTCCATTTTAGGAGGCAAGTGTACTTTGTAACCTGGAATTTTATAAAATTACACCGTTTAAAAGTGTTTACAAAAGTAATTACTAATGAATCTAGTCTTTGTAAAACTAAACAATTATAATAAAGGCTTATTGTTAACAAAATTATGGTATTCTCTTACTTACTTAAATTTATTTATTTATTTTGATTTTGTTATTAGATTTAAGGCTAGGTATACAAATTTAAATGAGTGTATCAAAATCAATTTTTAAAGGCAAATCAATTACACAAATAAAATAGGCTAATATAATGTATAAAATGACGATCACAATTTATATATAGCGTATTATTTAATTAATTCATGTAATAAATTACTGTACTGTATCCGTTAAGCACTAATTAATTAAAATGACACTACAAAGACAAAATTTATGTAAATGTGATACTATCAATATTACCTACATGTGAATTATACAAATTATGATGCAATAATAAATCACTGTACGTATTGTATTTAAGTACGATTTGAATAAAGCACAATGTAAATTAATATTGGTCTAAAATTAATATGAATTTGTATAATTGCAATTAACTATAAATTGATACAAATAGATGTACTAACCTTTCTACGTAGTCTAATACACTTATACCTGAATTGAAGAGTGCTGGATTTAAGATTTTAATGCTTAAACACTGATTACCGAATGAATTATATTGAACTCCACTATAATTCTTATATGTCCGCCGTAGCACGTAGCAATCGTAGCATCCAATGTTAATCGAATAAAATCTCAGCAATCACTATATGTTTCTTCTTTATTTCTCCAATATATTGAAATCCGGTTCGAAATGGACCATGTCGGGGATTTTAACCCATCAGGTATAATTATAATTTGAAATTTAATAAAACTTCAATGTGCTTAGACACGTTAGCCTTTAATCAGGGTAGAATCAAGAATTAGCGATCACAGTCGCGAGTTAGGTGTATAAAAAATCCTGACAGTGCGGTACTAATTAAATGTTGCGTAGACGCGTTGCTGTTATAAAATCTCAGGAACTTTATGCAAATAACGAGTGCTTTTTCGTCTTCAACAATCATGGTCAGCATTGTGCAATTCTTTCAATCGCCAAACCCCACTCTCTATCATATGGACTAATATTCGAAAGTTTAATAAAACTTTTAGCATCTCTGGTAATGTTAGCGACAACAGTTGGATACAATCATTCTTAGATAAGTACACCTCAACCACAAACAATCAGTCAGTATTTGATCTCAAATATGACAACAATAATTCAAATGTAGATATTTTTTTTATGAAGCCCTTCACTATGACAGAGTTGTTAGGTGCTATATATTCACGGAAGGATACTGCTTTTGGTTTAGACAATATTTCATATAAGATGTTTAAAAATCTAAATTCATTTAGCCAAGGTATTGTTTTAAAAGTGTTTAACTTATTATGGAGTAGTATGACAATACCTAAAAGTTGGAAAACTGATTGTCTTGTGCCAATTCTTAAGCCAGGTAATGTTAGTACTCATCACGATTCATACAGACCAATAGCACTAACTTCTTGTGCAGCTAAATTATTTGAGCAATTAATAAAACAAAGACTAGAATATTTTATAGAGTCTAATAAACTTTTACCTTACAATCAATTTGGTTTTAGAAGAAATCGTTCTGCTGTTGAAAGTTTAAACCATTTACACATAGATGTATATAATGCTTTAGTAAATAAGAAATTTGTTGTTGGTATCTTCTTTGATATTACTGGTGCCTTTAATAATGTAGATCATAACATCCTTGTGAACGAACTGTCCTCCCTTCAGCTACCTGCAAAATTATTAAAATGGATTTTTAATTTTCTAAGTAATAGACAAGTGTACATTAAACACAGAAATAGCTTATATGGACCCCAATCATCATGCAAAGGTGTGTGTCAAGGTGGAATTTTAAGTCCTTTGTTGTTTATTTTGTATATAAATAGGTTAAATAGTATATTGGGAAATGATGTATGTAATCTACAATATGCTGACGATTTAGCAGTGTATTGTTCAGGAAACAACATGCAATCAGTAGAGCAAAAACTAAACAATGCTTTAGAAAGGTTAAGGAATTATTTTAATTCTCTAAAACTAACTGTTAATTCACAAAAAACAAAAGTAATTGTGTTTAGTAGATCAAGGTGTTTACTTACCAATATTTATTTTGATGGAAATCTACTACCAATCAACGACGAGGTTAAGTTTTTAGGTGTTACTTTCACAAGGAATTTATCTTGGAAAAGACATGTTTGTGGCTTAGTAGATAAAGCTTTACGAGCTTTCAATATAATAGGTTGGGGAAAAAGTTTCTTCGCATTTTTTAAGAAAATTCAAAACATTTTTTAATATAGTTTATTTACATTTAACTAAAGTATGTAGGTACTATTTTGTTCGATAACTTTTTGCCATCTTGTAGGTAGGGACATGATTCCATTGCTATAGAAATTTTGGGACTTCTGGTCAAAATACCGCGACAAGTGGTTTTGGCAGTCCTCTCGTGATGTTAATCTGAAACTGCCTAAAGAATTCTGAAGAGACCGAAACAGGTGGAAATCTGAAGGTGCAAGGTCAGGACTATACGGCGGATGCATTAACACCTCCCAGCCAAACTCTCTTAATTTTTGCTGAGTGGCTAAAGATGTGTGAGGTCTAGCGTTATCATGATGAAAAACCACACCCCTTCTGTTGATTAATTCCGGCCGCTTTCTCTCAACTTCTTGCTTTAATCTCATCAGTTGTTCGCAGTAGAGTTCAGAATCGATGGTCCTGCCTGGTGGTAACAGCTCATAATGAATAATGCCCTTCCAATCCCACCACACACACAGCATCACCTTGTTGCGAGTTAACCCGGGTTTCGCCACAGTCTGTGAAGCCTGACCGGCCTTTGACCACGACCTTTTTCGCACGTTCTTGTCGTACGTGATCCACTTTTCATCACGAGTTATCAGCTTCTTCAAAAATGGTTCGGTTTCATTACGTGGTAATAAAGAATCACAAATGAGTACACGGTTCATTAGGTTTCTTTCAGTGAGCTCGTGAGGTACCCAAATGTCGAGCTTTTTTGTGTACCCAGTTTTTTTCAAATGCGCCAAAACTGTTTTGTGGTCAATTCCCAGTTCTTCAGCTACGTCGTAACTACTGACATGCCGATCTTGCTCCACTTTTTCAAAAATGGCATCCATTTTATCTGTAATAGGGCGACCAGAGCGACGTGCATCTTTGACATCAAAATTTCCGGATTGAAAACGCTTAAACCAAATTTGTGCTACTCTCACAGACACTGCACTAGGTCCATAAACATCGCAAATTTTTTTCGCGGCTTGCGTTGCATTTTTACCTTTTTTGTAGTAAAATTTTAAAATGTATCGAATTTCTTCATTAGATTCACTCATCTTGGCGGTACGAAAAACAAATGAAAATCACACATTTTCCTAATTTGAATTTGGAATTATGTTCTTTAAAATTTAAACTTTCAATGATACCAAAACCAGCCAGATACAAATAGTATAGCCAAAGAGATTTTATTACAAGTTTATACATACTATAATGCGAAAAGACTTTTTCCCCAACCTAATATTAAAAGCACTTGCAAAAACATATTGGGGAGCTGATCCAAAAATTTTACTCATGCTGTACAAATCCATTGTTAGATCTCATTTTGAATACAGTTTTTACTGTTATGCTTCTGACGTTTCTTTAGTTGATAAGCTGGATAAAATTCAAAATAAAAATCTTCGATTAATTACAGGTGCAATGAATAGCACTCCTATTATCTCTATGCAAGTTGAGTGTAATATTCAACCATTACGAATTAGATTTAAATACTTGAAATTTAAATTCATTCTAAAACTTCATTCAATTCTTAATCATCCACTTCTGATCAAGTTAAATGATCATATAAATCCAAATTATAACACTGCTTTCAAACTGCCATTTATTCTACTTGACTTCAATAATTTCTCAGCATACATTAGAAGTAATAATATTTTCAGCAAAGATAATTGGGCATGTTATAGTAGTTCTTTTGAAGCTCATTTTCTCTCAATGGACATTATACTAGACAGTAACCTGAAAACAAAACAAGATGTTTATGAAAAGCTATCTATTTGGCCAGAACATCAAATTATTTATACCGATGCATCAAAATCGGAAATAGGTGTGGCAGCTGCCTATTATCACCTGAATATTAAATATGGCAGAGGTTTTCGTTTGCCTAAAAATATGAGCATCTTCACTGCAGAATCTACAGCACTCGTAATGGCATTGAATTATATACAAACTGATATAAAGTGCTTCAACAAGAAAGACTTTATTTTAGTGACTGATAGTATGTCTGTGCTAAAAGCTTTAATACAGCCCAGATTTTGTGAACAAAATTATCTTCTTTTTGAAATCAAAGAAACGCTTGCAAAACTAATCTCATTTGGAAAAAAAGTTAAGCTATTTTGGACGCCAGCACATGCAGGAGTGACAGGCAATGAAAATGCAGATTATCTTGCAAAAATGACAAATAAGTTTGGTGGGAATACCACAGAGATATTATGTCCTTGGCAGGATGTTTTGTCAGATTACCGTCCGACTTTTAATAAAGAATGGATAGAAGAAAGGAATCAGATTATTCAAAATAAAGGAGCATGGTATGCCAGTATAAATAAGGAAGTGGGTAAAAAGCCTTGGTTCACACAAGGAACAATATATTTAACAAGAAAGTTTTATACTGTAATTATGCGGTTGCGATTTGGACATGGCAGATTCAAAGCTCATCTTTATCGCCTGAATATTATCCAATCCCCCATATGTACAGACTGTAATTTGGAAGAGCAAACTTTAGACCATATTTTTTTCAAATGCCCTGCTTTTAATGTACAGCGCCTTATACTAATTGACAAGCTACTGGAAAGATATCAAAATATCCCGCCCACACTACAGGAATTATTGGCTTGCTTTGACAATTTTATTCCAATAGGCTAGTTGACCCTTTTTTAAAGTAGGGCTTAAAATATTCATAATTGTTGTATTAGACAATAGCACATGAATATTATTTTTTTCGATGGCTAAAAAGTGCAAAAAATCTATTTTAAATTAAGATTTTAAATTTTGGACCGAAAACACGGTCAGCCATGATAGTCTGTTCATTATCTGTGGCAATGACGTCAGTCTTATAGTAAACAAAGCACGTGGGCGAAATAACCTCACAAAAACAATGCTTTCTATTAAATATCACAAAATATAGTAAAACTGTATATGGAACGGGACAATAGAACAGTAATATAGAAATACCTCTTCAAAGACTCCAGGAAATCTGTGGATTAGACGTACCCAGTGATATAGACATGCGAAATATTTGGTTAACACTCGCTTAAAGAAATCCTGTAACTATCTACTGAAACTCAAATGTATTTTTGCGAAAATCACATTAATGTAAGTACTATAACTGAATAACTCAATCTGTGTAGGTACTTCAGTTTCAACTTAAACAAAATAGAAGTTTTTAGGTTGTATGTAAAATCAAATCTGTATGTAAATTAATTAAGTAAATTTTTATCTTTCAGTTAGAATGAAAACTGACTGCAGCCGACCAACCAAATTTTAACTTGACCAGAAAACTGAGAGAAAACTTGACCATTTACGCCTTTTTGATTTAATCTAAGTTATACACTGACACTAGATGATGTTTCAAGGAAAAGAATATGTACTTATGTCCAATTGAATAATGATGTAATTAAATATTAATTAAAAAGTATGTAATACAAACAAAAATATCAAAGTTTCAAAATGAATATATTTATCTAAACAAATTTACTTGAATTTACTGAGTACCTAATTAAAATTTGTTGCTTTCAGTGGTTACTTAATGAGAACTATTGTGTACTAACCTGTTCTCCTCTTGACAACGAGATTGATAAGGCAGTAAAAGTTGTGCAACATAATACAAAGCAGTGCATGCTCAGCCACAACATCAAAATGTGACCCGTCAATTAGAACAACATTATGTAAACAAAATAACTCAAGTATTCATATACCAAAGCACGATAGAAGTAAATAGGTCCAGTTTGGTAAAACTGAAAGATGTTATATCTTCACTGATTAAACCTGCTAGCCACCATGGCTGGTAAATTTCAGAACAGCTTACGCAAGAATATGCAAGTTATCCAATTTAAAGCCGTAAACAAATATATTAAATGTGTTTGCTGTGTTGTCAGCCTGTGCTATTCTTAATTTAGAAGACCCTTCTTATTAAATAAATAATATAAAGAAATTTTTTTTCTTTACTTTATACATAACTAACATCTAAAAATGACATAATAAATTTTTGTACTACATTAGTCATTATGTTCTTCACAAAAAAAAATGTTCTATGTTTATTTGACAATGATGACTTGTAAAGGTTTAAGTTGAATCAAAATATTTTAATTTGAAATGCATGTGTTTTATTTTTCTGTTACACCTTAAAAGATTTATAATATTTTATAGGTTTGTTGCTCATTTTTATCATTGTTACTCAAATATAGTATATGTTCCAAAAGTACAAATAGGTTGAATAGAGTTAGATCAAATTTATTAATTTGTATATATTGCCTTAAGGTCACAGGTAATAAAAGTCAAAATAATAGTAAAGTGATTTATTATGAAGTAATACTTTCATATAATTTAGGAAAAATGTAGTATAGTTTCCAAAATGACACTATTTGATCAATAAGTTTTTTGACATTCAGATTGTTAGAACAAATACCTATTATAGCTAATATTGTCACCTTTTGAGTGTTTTCAAAATGACATACTGCTAGCAACACAAAAGTATATAAGTTTTGTTTGCTTTAGCACAAAACATCTGCATCTATACTTGAGTTAAGCATACTGTTCACAGTTTTCCGTCTTTGATAATTAACATTATCTTCAGTAAAAGAGCATGACAATTTTGTATTAATCTAATTTTATGGATACCGTTTGTTGAATAGACTATTACAGGGTATAATCAGAAATGAGGTCACATTTTGCAAATTTCAACCCAAATCTTCATCTTTCAACTTTTATCCACATTTCATTATACTCGTAGGTGTCTGCAAGATTTCCTACCAAAAATCTTCCCAACAAAAGAACCATCATGTGTTATGCACTGGCTGACTTTATAGCACATGGAAGCTGTTATTGTTTATAACGAAGCTCGAACTAAAGAGCACTTCTGTATTGATGATTCGTGGTTTAGTTTTCTATGCACTTTATTCTTTCTTCATTGAAGAGGTCTTTTATTTTTTAAGAAATATGTCACAATCTGTGTCTGTGAATGTATATATATTTTTCCTCCCAGTAATTTTTTTCATGCTTGACAAATGAACAACTGCCAATCTTTCTCTTTTTATGTTCATTTACAAATTCTTGCAGTACTACACTGGTATTTGACACATGATCCTGATGTTTTCTTTTCAACATTTCTCTTGAAGTAAATATTTTTAGTGTTTATTTGACTTTTGAGAGATAGAATTCTATCCAATAGCATTCAACTGCTGTACAAAATAGCTCCTCACTGTGATGGTGCAACCACACCAAAAATGCATGTTTGCAATTCTCTTCTGCCGCGTGACAATCTTGACAAGTACACTTGTAACCGTTCTTCATTATAACAGTATTGAAACTGTACTTATATTGTTTAGAGCGATACACAAAGAATCTCCTGACCATCAATCTGTCTATTTTCGGAAGATTTGTACTATCTGCTCTCACAAATCCAACATCAATGGTTGATTTTGCTATTAATACAAATAATTTACGATATTTACAAAAATAATAACGGAGACTTGGACGATTTTTTGCCAGTTTTAGGAAAGAATAGTGCAAATCGACGAGTTGTTGAATCAAATTTGACATTTCTTTGTTTACTATATGATTGACGTCACGGCCCTGACCACAGGATATCAAAGCGTTTACGGCGTGAGATAAAAAAAGATTATTTCTAGCATTTTCAAATTAAAATTTTACAGCAATCATTCATTGTTATTTATTAAAATCGGTATATTGTGGAACCTTATGCCAAATACTGTTAGAAATAAACAATATTTTAATAAATTTTGATATGAGTCAACTACCCTATTTATGACTTTCTTATCTCCTCAATTGGGGAAATATAAAAACAAAATATTACGAAGAATGAAGATTGGACTTGAACAAATTACTTTAAGACTGAAGAATTGGCAATCGTTGCCTTTTATGATATAGTTCAAAAGAAAATAATATACAAGATCTGGCTGTATGGTCTAACCTTTGCCTGTCCAATTTGGACGAATATTACTTCTCTCTCTGAGTCCGCCATCGAACGCGTTGCTCCTTTTTTGAAAGTGAATTTATTCAAACTACACATTACCGATTGAAATAAATACTAATACCTGTGTGAAAACCTAATGTAAACAATAACTACCTATTTTATTTACTGTTGTTATTAGTGTTGCAAAACAAGTCACTTTTACTAATATGGAATTGGTAAGTTTTTCTTCATTTAGTAATTTCCAGTATAGGCAGGTATTTTCTTCAACATAACCTTAGTCAAACTGTCGCCTCACATTTGAAATAAATAATAATAATTTGTTAATTATTAACTGTAGTTATGTCATTCACTGTAATTGAAAATAAGTGGTATGTTTGCGGATATGTATTTAGATTTAAGTTAGTGCAAGTAACCATTTATAAAATAAAAACACCACTAAAGATCTTATCAACTGCGTCAAGCAACAAGATTTGCATTAATAATCTTTGTTTAGCTAGTTGTAAATACTAGCTTAATCAGTAACACATAACACCTTAGTAATTGAACAAGAATGCATGCCAAATTATTAATACCTTGCCTTCTGCCAACAGTCATTAGCTTTGATTAAGAGCAGCATCTCTTCTGATATATTGATATACTATCAGTACTATTTTATATCATAGTTTTAATATGCCTTGAAATGGTATCTATATCTATACCCATCTTGTACAGTGGAGACACTATACAGACCTCACACCTAGGGTTGCCAACTCTCCTGGAATTCCAGGATTCTCTAGTAAAAAGGCAGTTATTTTTTAAAATCTACTGGCTCCAGGAAAGCACCTAAAACCTCCCAGATTTGTGCACAAACTTCAAATACAGCTAAAAGAATTTTACGATTTCATTATGTCTAATCAAAAAGCTTAACAAACTGCTCGCAGTGTAAAAAAATATAACTTGAAATAAAAACATTTAATATTCATTTATATTTCATTTCACCTCCCGGATTTCTGATCGAGACAGTTGGCAACTCTACTTACACCTCTGTACAGATTTACAACCAAATGTATAGTCTGTTGCAATCAAGTAACAGAATAAATATAGATTTTTTAAAAAGTTAATCTGTTTTTACCTAGTTTGTAGGATAGAGCCAAAATGTGGTTATTTGACACTTTGCTAATCAAGGTGTACCCACTAAAAATACTGGGCGCTTCATCAGCTTGCATTCTTCACACACATAGGGAACTTTTTGAAATTACTTTGTTTTTGATAAGTTAAACTAATAAATTTTGATTTTATTTGTTTTTGTTGTATATCTTTGTGTAAAATAAAATCCCACCAAAAACATTCTGTAAAGAACTAGCCAAGTCTCGATGGAGCTGCTTGTTTATCTCTAAAAAGTTATGAAATCTAGACAAAGTCGTGCCAAGTCTAAGGTTCCTTACTGCGATTTCTTTATTATTATAATTAATGTTGTGTGACTTGGCCGTTGGATTGTACCCACAAACGTATAAAGAATGTTCAACGACCAAGTCACACAACATTTACTATAATAAAGAAATCGCAGTAAGGAACCTTAGACTTGGCACAACTAGGTTACTTTGTTACTTTGTCTAGGTTTCATTACTTTTTAGAGATAAACAAGCAGCTCCATCGAGACTTGGCTAGTTTTTTACAGAATGTTTTTGGTGGGATTTCACTTCTTTTTGTAGAAACGTGAGCTTATTGATTTATTTTATTAGATTTTCTTATTTGACACAGTTTTTTTCATTTTAGGGATAGTTTTTTTATTATTACAAATCTATCTTTTCTTTTCTTTATTGGAAGCGGCCCACCAAGTTGAATATTTTTTGTAGGCGGTATGTCGATATCTCTAATAGTTTGGTTGGGCTCTTGTGTTTTCTAATCAGGGTCACCAGGTACTCCAGATCTTCGATTATCCTAGTTTTTATAGTTTTCCCTTTATGTGGCCATTAAACCCTAACTCTGTACCAAATTTCAGCTCTCTGAGTTTATGGGAAATACTAGTTCTATTTTGATGATCATGAGTGAGTGAGTCTCTGTCATAAATGCGAAACTTTGCTTTCGCTTAACTTCGGAACTAAATGACCTACAGACTTGAAATTTTGGATTTTAAGTATGTGATTATAGCTTACTGGATGACGAAAATTTCTTCATTCTGGTCTTATCCAGAGGTTCTCAAATAGGGGCCTGAAAATGCGGCGAAATGGTTCCAGTAAATTATGGTACGGTAGTGTTTGCTTCGCGCTCGACTTGGCGGTGGCACTGCCGTGCCCCCAGATACTTTTGCTTGCTTCATTAAGTTTACTGTGTTTAAGCAGTGTATCAGAATGTTAATGTTCTGTACCACTTTTAGTTATCACTGAAAATTAATCTCCATTATTAAGTCCCTAGCAAAAGACGGCAAGAAATAGTTTTATTTTTATGCATTATGGATTAAATTTGCCTGCTCTTGTTTCTGACATTCCAATCAAGGCAGCTGAGTGATAAACTTTAAATTGGTAACTCAGCTACCTTGATAATATAATGTCCAATCAAATTGCACTGCTGTGGAGTCATAGCTACCTAGCAGTGACCACCAGAATCAGAATCACAGCTTTATTGTAACATACCATTTATTTAGAGTTAATTCAAAAGGATTTGTCGAGAATCTGATCAGGCTTACTGTGTACTAACCATGGAAATGTTCATATTAAATATACTGCATAATGAAAAAAATACTCTGATTAGTTTTAATTTCCACTAGGCATCAGTGTTAACATCTGAGTCAATTTTACACATTTTAGCAATGCTCAATTGTTGCCAAGGCTTGTATAGTGCTTTATTAAACATACAGCTAAATTATAATTTAATACAATATTGTTTCATTATTACCGTTTTAACATTGAATAGAGAGAATTTGGTTTTACTTTTGTAGCCATTTCACCAAAATAAGCTAGGAAAGCTTTTTCAAACAGCAATTTAGATTTCTTTTTATTTTTCCATTGAATATTTTTTTACATTTTCAAGTATGTTTTGATGAATTTTGAACTTCTTGCACCTTAAGTTAGTGTAAATGCTGATTTCTTTTGCATTTCTTGAACTTCTTGCACCTTAAGTTAGTGAAAATGCTGAGTTTTTTTTACTTTTCTTTTGAAACTGAGTCCTTTTTTGTTGTGCCAATTTTTACTTTTCTTTTTAATTCATATAACAGAGCCCTTTTTTGTTGTGCCAATTTGAAATTAAATATAAAACTTAAGTGACTGACCTCTTTAGTAATCATTAGGGGCTCTAAAGGAGTTGATTCCATTTTCAAATAAAATTGCCGGCTACTCAAGTGAAAGGTCACTTCAAGCCAGCTGAGAAATGGCTGGCTGCTGTCTGGCCCAGCAAGGATTTCATTTATCCTAAGAAAATTGTATAAAATATGGTTGTATATTGTATCATGTTTGAGAAAAAACTTCTTGTTATGTGGGTACGTTCGGACAGGTTACCTTGTATATAATATATAATGAATATAAGGCTAATGCATGTAGGTTTACTGGAGGGAGACTCTGTACTAGGGTCGTCTGCTTAGGTACCTCCGTCTTGCCTATTTCTGCCGCAAAGCAGCAGTGCTTGTATTGCTGTGTTCCGGTTTGAAGGGTAAGATATGGCAGTGAAATTACTGGGTACTGTGACTTTACATCTTGTGTCACAAGTTGGCAACGTACACTGTGGTTTTTGTGGGGGTTGCTGTTTTGCTGCGAATCTCACAGGAGCTACATGTATTATAGGCGACTGTTACCACTTACCATCAGGTGGGCAGTTTGCTTGTTTGCCAACTTTCTGCAATAAAAATGTAGGTACTTTCATAAAACTACACTTCCATTTTGTGCTTGGTTTGCTACAGAGCACATTAAAGGTATTCAATAAAACTAGTGTTTTAATGTACATAAAACTTCTTAAGGCGGATGAGCACAGAACACTGAAGTCACAGGTCCTGCACAGTATCACGACCGTGATAATTTTAATGAATTATTTTTTTTATACATTCTCTATGAATTCTCAAACACATTTTTGCCGCCTGGGAGTGTAAACAGGATATGATCGGTATATTTTGTGACCTGTCAAAGGCTTTTGACTGTGTTGATCATCAGACTCTTCTAAATAAGCTCAAGCATTATGGTTTGTCTGAAGAGGCAATTAAGCTTATTGAGTCTTATTTGTCCAATAGGGTCCAAAAAGTTGTAATTAACAGAACTGAGTCTTCTGGTGCACCTATCATTATGGGCGTGCCTCAAGGATCAATACTGGGACCTCTGCTCTTCTTAATTTATATTAATGACCTCCCACACTTCACCAATAATCTGTGCGATACAGTACTATTTGCAGATGACACTTCTTTAATATTTAAGATTGACAGAGGAAACTCTTTCTAAAGTATTGCATTGGTTCACTGTGAATAATTTATCATTAAACTCGAGTAAAACTAAATGTATTAAGTTTTCATTGCCAAATGTTAGGAAAGTGGATAATATTGTGGAAATGAATAATCATACTGTTGAATTCGTCGATTTTACAAAATTTTTGGGTATAACACTAGATTCGAATTTGCAGTGGGATCCACATATTGCGTCCTTAGCAAACAGACTCAGTTCTGCGGCATATGCTGTAAAAAAAATGAGACAACTTACTGATGTTGAAACCGCAAGACTGATTTACTTTAGTTATTTTCACAGTGTCATGTCATATGGGCTATTACTGTGGGGATCAGCCGCTAGTATAGAAAGTATTTTTGTACTTCAAAAAAGAGCCGTGCGGGCTATTTATAATTTACGAACAAGGGATTCTCTACGTGATTTATTTAAAGAAATTAATATATTGACTTTAGCAGGACAGTATATTTATGAAAATTTGATTTACGTTTATAAAAATTATAACACATTCAATACCAATTTTAAATTTCATAACTTAAATAAAAGAGAGCGTCGGTGGCACTGTGGACTCGGCACTTGCCTTCCAATCGGGAGGTCCGGGTTCGAGACCGCCATGTACCACTGTGTTTTTCGTTTTCGAATTTCATATGTACATTTGTCTGACGCTCCTACGGTGAAGGAACATCGTGAGGAAACCTGCATACATCTGTGAAGAAATTCAATGGTGTATGTGAAGTCGACCAATCCGCATTGGGCCAGCGTGGTTGACTAAGGCCTAATCACCCTAACATAGGGTAGGCTCGAGCCCCTCGGTGGGGACGTATATGAGCTGTGATGATGATGATGAATACAAGAAATAAAAATAAACTTGCCGTTCCAACGTACAGGCTCCAAAAAACTAGAGGCTCATTTATGGGGAAATGTATATCTTTTTACAACAAAGTTCCACAGAGTGTTACTGACTTACCTTTTCATAAGTTTAAAGCGCATGTAAAAAAGACTAATGAGTAAAGGATATTATAAAGTCAATGATTATCTGAATGATGTCAATGCTTGATCTTAATTGGGATGATGACTGAATTCAAATTTTTACGTCTCGTCATTAAATATTAAAATACCGTAGAAAAAGACGCAGTCCTGTGAAATCAGAATTAAAATCGGCTTAGAAATACCTTAGATACAAGCATTTTAAGTTGTTAATTTGAAAGCGATTAGACAGAGAGATCCGACATCAACTGTGACGTCATTGTTGAGTACGGCCATATTGACTCCTTGTAAATTGCCGTTTTGCTAGAAAGAGATGGAGAAAAATCTTTAATGCCTTATATTTTGGTTGTTTTTATAGTTATTCGAAAACCGATTTTTTCTTTATGTTTATTATATGAATGAGCTTCTATTAAAGCAAAAAATTTTTTTTAGTCATCTAGCCAATTGTAGACTTAATTTATAGATTTAAATGTATAATGTACACTGACACATCTAATCTTGTAATGGAAGTTGAACACAATCTTTACTTTTGAGTTCTGCTTCCAATTGACGACTCTGTAATAATACAGGGAGAAAAAAATAGCCCTTGCTGGTTTTCTTGCTGGTTCTTTCCAGTACAAGGTCTCCCGCCGTAGACTTGTGAACCAATGGCGTAGCTTCTTTGACGTTCAAAAGTGATTGTAAAATCCCAATTGAATAAAGGATATTGAATTTGAATGTTATTCAGAGCCTTGCCCTGTCTTTTCACGGACACTAATAGGTGTGGTTACGTTTATAGAGAAGGTGGCGGTACTGTCGAAACTGCGCTTTCGCTGATCTGTGTCAATCTGGCTTAATGCTTTTGATGATGGCATATGGCCATAGGCATCGTCAGAAGCTTCGGTGGCGCCGTGGCCTCGGCACCGAACTGTGCCCCGAGTAGAATCGGGAGGCCCGCAATAGATCCTGCCATGTACCAATGTGTTTTTTGTTTCACGAATTTCATATGTACATTTTAGCCGACGCTCCCACGATGAAGGAAAACATCGTGAGGAAACCTGCATACACCTGCAAAGTAATTCAAAGGTGTATGTGAAGTCAACCAATCTGCACCGGGCTGAAATGTGGGGACTATTGGGTTATGGTAATGAGACAACCATCTCGTACAATATCGCCTTTAATACTAATTAAAATAAAGACACAATAAAGTAAAATGATTACATATGCATTCTTATACTACGGTCCCATACTAAAGTAATACATATCCCCTACTAAGACTTATAATAACACTTCACCTCCGGGGGTGAGGGAAAAAAAAAATATTGAAAAAGATTTTTTTTTTTTTTTTACTTATACAAAAAGAAATGTAACAAAAGCATTTATAATATTTATTGATAATATGGCCTAGTTCTATTTTTATGTACAATTTTTTCCTTATTATCCTTACATATTTTAACATTACAACCCAAGTCTTCTAAAACTATATATGGACCTTTATACAATGCATTTTGGGGATTGGAGTCGCTCACGTCCGTAGGTTTTACCCTCGAGACCCTACACGTGATCCCCGGGTGGTGCTAATCGAGTGACCAACTTCTGGTGGTAGGGCTTGAAAAACCCGACTGGCTAGCGACCACCGTGCGCATGACGTAAAACCCGTCAAGTGGCCATTTTTGTCCGCGTTTCGGGATCAGTCTGCGCACAGCCAGAGCTTGAAGGGTCGTTGCTGCGATTCGTATGGTTTGTGCGGGCTTCCGTCGACCCAGTGCCAGGTTGACTGCGTTGACCCTCCGCCCAGGAAGACCCGAAGAAACGGCTGTTCCGCTGGCCGCCCGTGGTATAGTACAGGGGCCCAAGCGGAGCTAACCAGTCCGTGAGGCTGCCCCACCATGCCACGCATAATCTCGGGGTGGTCCGTCGTGCCGGTTGGTGACCGGACGGTGGGTCCCGGCGGCCACTTCCGGGGGGGTTCGGGGGCCCTTCCGTGCGGAGGGTCAGCGCAAATCAGCTGTCGGCTGTTCCCTGGCGAAACAGGCCTACACACATTAACTATGCGAAGCGCAGCAAGGACACCTCAGTTTCACGCCTCTCACTCCAATAATTATGGCAGCGCAAAATATTAAGACTGGTCGTACAGCGGTGCATTATCCCACCAAAACACCATTATTCGAGGTGGGGCTCGCTAACATCCGCGGGCTCCATTCTAACCTCCTAGCTGTCCACCACCATCTCGAGACAGCCCGTCCAGCAATGCTGTTTTTGACGGAGACGCAAATTATCTGCCCGGCCGATACAGGCTACCTTAATTACCCCGGCTACGCTCTTGAGGAGTCCTTCAAGGCGAAGGCTGGTGTTTGCTTGTTCGTCCGGGCGGACGTTTGCTGTCGTCGCCTGCGCTGTTTGGAGGAACCTTCCTTTTCCATCCTTGCGGTACACGTCGATTTTGGCACTCATTGCCGTGTCTACGTCTGCGTCTACCGTTCCCATCGTGGTGACTTGGAGACAACTCGACTTTTTGAACATCTAAGTCGGGTGGCAGATAACGCGCAGGAGCGATTTCCTTCCGCCGAGCTGGTGTTTTTAGGGGACTTCAATGCTCACCACGAGTTGTGGTTAAGTTCCTCTAAAACTGACCATGCGGGTAGGACTGCCCACGCATTCGCTCTCACGCACGACCTGACACAATTGGTCACCCAGAACACCAGGGTACCAGATATTATCGGTCAAGCGCCCTCTTTATTGGACCTTCTGTTGACAAATCGCCCTGATGGATATCAGGTGGTGGTTCGAGCTCCACTAGGATCTTCGGATCACTGCCTGGTATCCGTCTCAGTGCCTCAGGCGTCACGACCGTCGCCTGTGGTTGCAGCACGCCGTCTGTGGCACTATGCGTCAGCAGATTGGGACGGTATGCGGGATTATTACGCATCTGTTCCTTGGTGGCAGCGCTGTTTCAATAGGATGGATCCGGACTCCTGCGCTACCTCTGTTGCTGACGAGATCATACTAGGAATGGAATATTATATTCCGCATTCCAATCTCGTCAGTAGAGGCAGACGTAACCTCTGGTTCAAACGCGAGTGCGCCTCTGCTGTTGAAAACAAACAGCTGGCTTACCGCGCTTGGATCAGAGGCCGAGCATCTAAGGATCCCAATACAAGCCTACTGAAAACAGCCTACAATAATGCCACCAAGTTATGTAAGAGGGCTTACATTAGAGCGGATGCTCAGCGCATTGCACAAGTGGGCCAGGAACTGCTATCGCACCCTACGGGTAGCCGTTCTTTTTGGCGCCTGGCCAAAGCTGTGCAATCAAACTTCTGCCAACCCTCGCTGCCACCGCTGAGACTTGCCGATGGCTCACTTGCTCATCAGCCGCAGGAGAAAGCCGACCTCCTGGCAAAACTCTTTGCGGCTCATTCCCGTGTCGATGACTGTGGTACACAACCTCCGAAACTGTCCCATTGTGGCAGCACCATGCCCGATATCCGTATCAGACAGCGTGATGTGCGGGCGGAGCTCCAGTCGATCGATACTCGAAAGGCAAGTGGACCAGACGGCATTCCTGCGATTGTTCTTAAGAAGTGTGCAGCGGAGTTGACTCCGGTCCTTACGCGTCTATACCGTCTGTCGTTCTCTGCTGGTTGTGTGCCGAAATCTTGGAAAGAAGCCAATGTCCAGCCGGTTCCCAAAAAGGGAGATCGTTCTGATCCGGCTAACTATCGTCCTATAGCCGTCACTTCCATTTTGTGTAAAATCATGGAGAGGATCCTTAATACACAGCTGATCCGTTACCTGGAAGGTCACTCGTTACTTAATGACCGACAGTATGGGTTTCGTCCTAAACGGTCAACAGGTGACCTTCTAGCGTTCCTTTTGCACAAATGGGGTGAATCTATCGATAAGCGCGGCGAATCGGTGGCTATTAGTCTCGACATCGCCAAAGCTTTTGATAGAGTCTGGCACAAGGCTCTTCTTTCCAAGCTTCCGGCATACGGATTACCCGCGCAGTTCTGTACGTGGATTGCCAGCTTCCTCCACGAGCGTAGAATTCGCGTTGTCGTTGACGGCTGCGCTTCGCGGTTCATGGCAGTGAACGCTGGTGTTCCGCAAGGCTCCGTTCTATCCCCCACATTGTTTCTTCTGCATATCAATGATATGCTTTCCTTGGGAGCTATACATTGCTATGCGGACGACAGTTCAGTGCATGGGGGATATCACGGAACCTCGGGGGCTGCTCGTGGTGATATTGGTAGGGAAAGGCAGAATCTTATCATTGAGCTCAACAGGACGCTGGACCTCGTCTCCGAATGGGGCTCCAACAATCTTGTTGAGTTCAATGCTAAGAAAACACAGGTGTGCGTGTTCTCGGCGAAAAGGTCACCTTTCCTCCCCCTTCCTTCTCTTCAGGGCACAACCCTTCACACACAGAGCAACATCACCTTGCTCGGAATGAACATTCGCTGCGATCTGAACCCCAGAGACTACATCGAATCCGTCATAACTACTGCCTCACGGAAACTCGGTGTCCTGAACAAGGTGCGTAGGTATTTTGCGCCGGACCAACTATGCTTGTTGTATAAAACTCAGGTTAGGTCTTGCGTGGAATATTGCTCGCACCTTTGGGACGGCTCCGCTCAGTACCTCCTCGATGCTCTGGACAGATTGCAGCGTCGCGCTATTCGCATAATTGGCGATGTAGAGGCAACTAACACCCTCGAGCCTCTACAACTTCGTCGTGACATCGCCTCTCTTAGCGCCTTTTACCGAATGTTCCATGGGGAATGCTCTGAGGAGCTCTTTAACCTTATCCCTCCCTCTCCATTCCTTAACAGAAACACGCGTAAGGGCCTTCGGAGTCATCCGTACACTGTGTCCTCCTTTTCACACCGTACCAAGAAATTCCAAGATTCCTTCTTCTGTCGTTCATCCCACACTTGGAATTCTCTACCTGCGCACGTGTTTCCCCCATCCTACAACATGGGTTCCTTCAAAAGAGGCGTGAAAAAGCATCTTTTGGGCCGGCAAGGGGCGGGCAGGTAGGAGAGTGGATGTCGTCCCTACTCTATCTGTCAACTCATTTGGGCCTCTTTCACCGCTTAACATCAGGCGGGAGGAGGTCATTTGCCGGGCCATCCATAAAAAAAAAAAAAAAAAAAAAAAAATCTAATTTCTTTCCCGTTTCGTTTTTTAATAGAATTAGATCATCTTTATCATATTTAATTGAATTAACTGTATTATCATAATGTTTTTTTCGTTTTTCTTTACTAACAACTAAATTTTTCTTTGCATCAGCATTAGCTATTTGCAATCGATATTTTAATTGAGATGGGTAATCATCTACGTTATACAATGGGTCAACATTTTCAGAAAGCCGAGAAGGTATGCGACATAATTTACCAAATACGAGTTCGTATGGCGTGTATTTTGTTTCAGAATGAACTGTGTTATTGAAGCAAAAGCACCAAAATGGTAACCAATAACTCCAATTGTCAGAATAGCTTTCACATTGGATTCTTAAAAATGCACCTAAGTTTTTGTGAGCATTTTCAAGAGCACCAATCGTTTGATGATGGTATGCCGTAGAAGACAATTTTTCAATATTAAAAATTTTACACACCTGCTCCATGGTTGCGGAAATAAATTCCGTCCCTCGATCGGTTGCTATTGCTCTCGGAACACCAAATCTTAATATAAAATATCTCGCAAATGCATCTGCAACAGTTGTGGTATCTTTATTTTTCAAAGGAAATGCCTGAACAAATTTTGATAATTCACACTGTATGGTCAATATGTATCGGTTATCATCTAAATCTCTATCTAATGGACCTACTAAATCTAAATATACTTTATCGAAAGCCGAGGAGGCCGTTGTGGTTATCTCCATCGGTTCTTTAATGTACTTAAAATACTTCATTTTTTGACATTTGTCACATTTTTTGACATATTCTTGGACGTCCTTTTCAATGTCTGGCCAGTAATAGCGTCGTTTTATTGTATTTACCATTCTCCGTACACCAGCATGTCCACTGGATGGTAGTAAATGGAAGTCATTCAAAATAATAGTTTTTTCTTTATCATCGTATATTCTTTTAACTCCTCTTAGTACACATATTTTTGGTCCGGACCATTTTACCATTGACTTTATTTCGTCACAAATATTTTTAATGAACTCTATATTATATGTCTCTTTAATAATACACATCTCTTCAATACGTGTCTCGCTACAAAATACACTTAATTTTTGCACAAATTCGGCTCGCGAGAAATGCGCCTTAAAATTAAGGTTAATACACAGCAACTTTTTACTAGGTATAAGAGCAAAGCATTCAAATTCTTTGCTTACTAAGTTATTTTTTCTAAGGTGGTTTAACTTTGAATTTTCTACAAAAATCATTTCAACTGATTCTCGGGGTTTCCTCAATATATCTACAACTCTTGGTTGATCAGGCCAATTGTCGGTAGATCTATTTGGATCCACGGCATCAATCTTATTTTTACCTAATTCACTTAGTTTTTTCATTTGACCTCTAGTCATTACGCACACTACTTCATTATTCATAGCCTTTAATTCATTTGATGTAATACATATTCTTGACAATGCGTCAGCTACAGCGTTCTCTTTACCTGTGAGATATAAGATTTCAAAGTCGTATTCCTCTAATAACAACCTAAATTTTAAAAGTCTACTAGATGGATCTCGCATACCGAATAAATAAATCAGAGGCTTATGATCTGTCATGATTGTAAAACTTCTGCCGTAAACGTACGGTCTAAAATATTTAACAGCCCAGACTACTGCGAGAAGCTCTTTTTGTATAGTTGGATAGTTCTTTTCGGCTTTATTTAAAGGTCTGCTTGCATAAGCGACAGGTCTTAAATCTTTATTACACAGAACTGCGCCTATTGCGGTACCGGAAGCATCAGTTTGTATAATGAATTTATTTTGCTCAGAAAAATCGGGATACTGTAAAATTGGCGGTGAAATTAATGAGTTTTTCAAAGATAGGAAAGCTTTTTGGCATTCGCCAGACCAGATAAATGGAACGTTTTTCTTACATAATTTGTTTAAAGGTGCTGTAATATTTGCAAATGACCTTATAAATTTACGATAATAATTACAAAAAGCAACAAAACGCTTAACTTCGACAGCGTTGTTGGGACAAGGGTAATCTTGTAATACTTTTATCTTTTCGGGATCAGGTAAGATACCTTTGTCAGAAACTATATGGCCTAAATATAAAATTTCTTTCTTTAAAAATTCACACTTTCTGGGATTTAACTTCAAATTGACTTTTCTTAATCTCTCTAGGACTGATATTAGATTTTCATTATGGCATTCTAAATTTCTCCCAAAAACTACAAGGTCATCTTGATAAATGAAACATTTTTCGAATGCTAAGCCTGACATTGCTATAGACATCATACGACTAAAAGCATTTGCACTGATCTTAAGTCCCATTGGTAGGCGTTTCATTTGATATTGTCCTGTACTAGTAGTGAATGCTGTTAGTTTACGACTTTCAGGATGCAAGGATACTTGATAATATCCTTGATAGAGGTCAAGGTGAGTAAAGTAGATAGCACCTGAAAGAGAGTCTAAAATTTCATTAATATTTGGCAGAGGAAATTTATCATTGCAAACAGTTTCATTCAATTTTCTATAATCTATCACCAATCGCCATTTCTTTTCTTTGCTATCTGAACATTTCTTCGGTACTAATAATATAGGACTTGACCATTCACTATTGCTTTTTTCAATAATATCATTTTTTATCATTTCGTTAATCTGCCTATCTATTTCTGGCTTTAGAGCTTGTGGTAATCTATACGGCTTAACATAAACAGGCGATGAATTTTTACAAGTTGGTATAGATTGTTCATAAATATTTGTAGTTGTTAAGCGGTCGCCATTAATATAAAAAACATCAGAATATTTGGCACATATCGATTCTATGGACTTGCGTTCATTACTGTTAAGGTAATTAAGATTTAATTCGGATAATAATTTTGTAATTCTGTCAACATTAATGTCAGGTTTTTTAAATTCGCAAAGATCGTAATTGTTTAAAAGTTGTAATTCTGGTATAAAACTAGGTATACATATGTCGTTTTCGGTTACATTTAAAATTTTTACAGGGATTCTATTATTTTTTACTGTAACTATTGAATTAGCAAGGAATACATTTTTCTTAAGTTCCGTTCCACAAACTAAAACATCTTTATTTGAAAAATTTTCAACATATAAGTGGTGTATAGATTCACATCTTGCTGGAATTTTCAATAAATAATTCGACTTTGCGTATTCTTCTACAAGGTCAAAATAGTAAGATATACCATTATCGTGTAGTGTCAACTTGTTTGTTGAAATATTTATGTTTGCGTTATATTTAGTTAGAAAATCTAAGCCTAAAATTCCATCAGCCTTTAGAGGTAATGTCTCAAATATAAGAAATTTATGATGAAAAACAGTGTTATCTTCAGTTTTCAGATTTAAATAAGCATAGCCTTGGGAGCATTTTTGCCCTCCTATTCCATTAATTATGGTATTTTCTCTATGTATTGCAATGTTACTAGGAATTGCTTCGCCTTTTATTACAGATAATGTAGCGCCTGTATCTATGAGCCAATTATATCTGACATTATTTAAATAAAGTTGTACATATTTAGCATTACCAGTAGATGACAGAACAAAATGCTTAAGACCGAAAAAACTGACTCAAATCGGTCTCAACTGTATTATTATTCTGAGAGTTTTCGGTGTTGTTAGTGCTCTCAGCCGAAAATAAATTGCGAGGTGCGCTTACATTTCGATAAGGTTTCGCATATCTAGCCATTCTACCTCTTTGGAAGTTGTTGTGATATGGAGTGCTATAATAGCCCCTACGATTATAGTAATAAGATCGTCCTCTATTACCACGATAACTGTTGTTATATTGACCATACCTTTGAGAGTTATTAAAATTATTTCTTTGATATTGGTAACCTTGCGGACTTTTTGTGTTAAAAAATGTACCACGCTGTTTAGATACATGCATAATGTTACCTGATGGTTGAGGGAAGGATGACATATCTTCATCCTTAGCTGCCTGTATCGCGTCCTTCAAGCTCGTGTAGTCGCGCGCATTGATGATGGTTGACAATCTGGAACTTCGCAGGCCACCTTTATCGTCTATCATGTTCGCGTACATCTCCACGGAGTCGATGAGTCGCTTTGTTGTCTCCTCTACGCCATCCATTGCTGGAATCAAACTACACGCCACCTTAAGGTCGAATTCCATTTTGTCAGATTCCGAAATCATTTCACGCAAAATACACAAATTCGTAATTTCCTCGTATACCTTCTGGACTTTTTCAAATATATCTATAGCCGTTGCTACAATTTTTGTATCTTTGTTTGTTTTTAAAGTTAAAAAAAAATTCTTTACATTTATAGTATATATCGCTAGCTTCGCTTAATTTTATATCAGTGGTTTTACATGTGTACCTTCTTTTACCTTTTTTTTATAAAATATTTTCTTATTTTTATCAAATTTTCATAGTATATTAATAGAATATCAGTCATGCCTAATTAAACATTTTTACGAGTAGGTATATAATTCTAATAAAAAAAATCTCCTTAAATAATATCTTTGAAAATAAACGCTTAATGCATAACATAATAATCTATTTATAGATATTTCATAACGAAGTAAGTAAAGGCACACTACAATAGCGCGATGGAATGCCCTGCGTTAGCAGTTTACGCCCGCGGTATCAAATTCGTTGAGTGTCTGTGCACAGTTTAAGCTACTTTAAAATTTCACGTAATAAAATGTTATGACCCAAATTCACTTCACATGTGATATATGTGATTTTGATATGAAAAAAAATGATTTTGAAAATTGTTCGAATTACGAGAGAGACACAATACTGCACTTGATATGATGACCTTCTTAGGCTGCTCCTTCATTGTGACCACGACGTAAAGAGGCTCGGATGCGTTGTATAGTATGTAGGCCGATTTCTTCTTGCATCCAACGACGATGACATTTTTTGTAGAACCGAACTTCAACGTAAAGTAAGAGAATACTAGTTATAGCTACCACCACGAATACTGCGATGTTGAGGCGCTCCACGTGTCCACCGATGTCCTTCAAAACCGCGTCGTTGTTCCCGCCAGCGGCATTTTGACTGACAAATACGTCTTCTTTTTCCACGGTCGAACGGCACATCTTGCAATCAAATTACTTGTGGCATCTTCATATTATCTTCAAGTTACGAGGTCTTGTAGGCAGGGTCGCCATGAAATGTGGGGACTATTGGGTTATGGTAATGAGACAACCATCTCGTACAATATCGCCTTTAATACTAATTAAAATAAAGACACAATAAAGTAAAATGATTACATATGCATTCTTATACTACGGTCCCGTACTAAAGTAATACATATCCCCTACTAAGACTTATAATAACACTTCAGGGCCAACGTGGTTTGAATGAGGCCCAATCGTCCTAATTAGCTAGGGTAGGCTCGTGCCTCTCGGTGGGGACGTATATGAGCTGTGATGATGATGACGACGATCGTCGGAAGCGAGCAGGCGAGGTAGCGACGTGACGTGTGGCGGGTTGCAGTTGCAGGTGGGGGACAGCAGCGCGCTGCCGGGGCCGGGTCTCGCCGCCGCCGCGCTGCCGCCGCCGCCGCCGCCGCCGGGTGAGTGTCCCCCGGTGTCCCCGCGCGTCCCCCCGCGTCCCCCCGTGTCCCCCGTACTCTCCCCCTCCCCCCGTTGGCGCAGGCTCACTAACGCCGCGGCTGTGCTCGCTGTTGCAGGACCGCCGCCGGACGCAGCCGCCGCCGCCGCCGCGCGCCGCGTCGCTCGCTCGATGAGACCGTCCTCAGTGATCTGTTTCTGCTTTCTGTTTCAGGCTAGATTTGTAAGTTAGGTTTAGCCGCGAGCCGCCGCCCGCCGCGCCGCCGCCGCAATGTACCTATCTCTCATTGTCTACACTCTGCCGTCCCGAGCGAGAGATCCGCCGCCGTCCGCGCCCGCCTGGACTGACTCTCGGACTGACCGCCTGACTGGCTGGCTGCGGGGCTGCGCGTTGCGGGCTGTGTCGCGATCTCGAATGGCGGTTGTGACGAAACACACGCAGTGTTTTCTTACAACGTTATTCGATTCGAACAGTTTGTCAGCTTTTTGCGTACGATTCGCAGCCTGCAACGGAGCAGCTAGTGTGAATGAGATTGTGAATGTAAAATTGATAGCACGGAATGATTGCCTCCCCGGCTTAGAGCATTGCTCTAAGCCTCCCGGTGACGCACCGGCTCCGTAACTAAATAACATGCTTTAATATATCGTATCGTTAATCATCTCCCTAAATAAGTAATTATTGAATAAAAGTTTCAGTTAGCATTGTGTCATTCTGCACAAGTATCTTTCGTCGGATCCGTTCCCATTTTGATAGTTGTAACTGACAGGGGTAACAATTGGTTCCCATATTTTCTTGCCATACATTCATGATCTGTCTATGATTGTGCCTCTGATTTAGTAATGTGACTTAAGTAGTACTTACTAAAAGTTTTCGATTATCAAATAAACAGATTTTAAATGATTCTTCAGAAATTTTAAGTATCGTCAAAGACTTCCTAAAATACCAAAGAGCAAAAAAAAATTGCTTCATGTAAATATTAAAATTAGATAGATAATTTCATTGGCTTTATCTCCGCTTAATATCAGTAGGGGTGAAAGTTAAGGTTACCCAGTAGTGGGTATAATGATTGCAACCTATTTGAAGCCCTGATCGACGGAAAGCTATGGTAGCCAGGAACGTTTCAAATATAGCTCGTTTGCTTCGTGCCAACTAAAGCACGCTCAAAATTAACTAACTACGAATTGGTAATTAACTCCATAGAGAGATACGCGTACCTGAAACGCTCGCTAAAAGCGTGCGTACAGTGCTAATGGTATATTTATATGTAATCGTGGAAATCACAAATGTCTCATTTTTAAACTTAAAATTAATCTAATTGCAAATTTCGATGTTACGTTTTTCGTAAAGTACTCTGTATCTATACCTGTCCACTGCACGGTAAACTTGTGACAGTAAAACCTCATGACGCGGGAAATTTGCACTATACGCGGAGTGTCGTCACGGGCGTCGATCAGGGCTCCGGCGGCCGGGCGCCGGGCGGCGGCCGACAGCGCGACGTATGTGCGCCGAGTGAGAGGCCCCGCCAGCCCTCGCGCCGCACCATCTGATCGCTTCCTCTGTTTCGCAGGGGGCTTTCTGGCCGCACCCATCTACGACTTGCACCAGGTCGGAGACGTGTTCACAGGTTAGTGCCGCTCGTCGTTCAGTATCGTCGTCGTTTCGACCGAAAGACGCTCGCCGCGGGACGAGAGCCTCCCCCGAGGATCTGCAGACCGATCGCCAGATCGTCGGTCCGTCTCGTGTGCGCCACCGCCGCGCCTCCCGGTACGCGGTCGCCGCTCGAGGACCTCTCCACCCCGACGCGACGGCCGTCGGTCGTGCGAGCGACGTACCTTGAAACCCAATTCTAGTAACCGAACCGAAACTAAACCATTGCGATCGACCAATCGAAGCGCGTAGATTGCCTTCCAAATAATGTTCGATAACGTGATAATGTCGCATTCTAATTGGTCGAGCGGTTCAGTTTCGATTCAGCGTGGGTTTATTTTATTTATTTATTATTAATAACATTAACAACATTAGTATAATCGTTCAGTTTAAACCACTGAACTGATTTAGATCACATTTCATTTAGAGATAGTTTGACCCCCGAGAAAGGATATAGGATAGTTTTATTGCAGAAATCATACTTTAAGGAGGTGAAAAGGAGGTTGTATAGGGAATCAATAACCGTTGAACCGATTTAGATGAAATTTGGTGTGGAGATAGTTCGAATTGTGGGGAAAAGATATAAGCAGATTGGATAAAAAATAGTAGCTTATTTTTTTATAAATTACTAATTCCACGCGTTCAAATTCATAATTCTTTCGGCTATGTCGGTGACTTAAACAGTTTTCTATGGATCTCGTCTTTACTGAAACGAATACGAGCATAGCCTGAGCATCACCTAATCGTTAAAGGGCAATGGAGAGCCATTGTCTTTTAAGTAACCTTGAATCGTCATATAAGGCCTATTGTAAGTAGCCATTTTATCGCGTGGAAGACTTTCGCTTTGACACACCGTGGTAGATTCCCGCGCGCTGCCCAGCCGGGATTCGTCGATTGTCATCTCTCTGGAAGTTGAACTTACGGAGATGGACTATTCGCACAGGTAAACATACTCGTTTATAACTTTCGGTAAACCTTCAACTCTGTCGACGCCGTATGTATGTTGTCACGCGCACGTTCCCCGTGTGTGTGTCAGTACGAAATGTCTTGTCACGAATTAGAATAAACTTTTCTGTTTCGACTGTGCTGCCGACCATTTTGGGTATTGTTGCCCCACGTTGCGGGCCACCCGGGCCCCGTGTGATGTGTGACGTGTGGTGGGTGACGTGTGACATGTGTGACGTGTATGGCGCGTGGTGGGTACAGGTCCCGGCGCCAAGTGCCCCACGCTGCCGGCCGGCCGGGCCTCGTGTGACGTGTGACGTGTGGTGGGTGACGTGTGACATGTGTGACGTGTATGGCGCGTGGTGGGTACAGGTCCCGGCGCCAAGTGCCCCACGCTGCCGGCCGGCCGGGCCTCGTGTGACGTGTGACGTGTGGTGGGTGACGTGTGACATGTGTGACGTGTATGGCGCGTGGTGGGTACAGGTCCCGGCGCCAAGTGCCCCACGCTGCCGGCCGGCCGGGCCTCGTGTGACGTGTGACGTGTGGTGGGTGACGTGTGACATGTGTGACGTGTATGGCGCGTGGTGGGTACAGGTCCCGGCGCCAAGTGCCCCACGCTGCCGGCCGGCCGGGCCTCGTGTGACGTGTGACGTGTGGTGGGTGACGTGTGACATGTGTGACGTGTATGGCGCGTGGTGGGTACAGGTCCCGGCGCCAAGTGCCCCACGCTGCCGGCCGGCCGGGCCTCGTGTGACGTGTGACGTGTGGTGGGTGACGTGTGACATGTGTGACGTGTATGGCGCGTGGTGGGTACAGGTCCCGGCGCCAAGTGCCCCACGCTGCCGGCCATCCTGGGCGGGTCGCTGCCGCGGCTGGGCGCGGAGCAGGCGGAGGCGGTGGCGCGCGCCAAGAAGTACGCCATGGAGCAGTCCGTGCGCATGGTGCTGATGCGGCAGACGCTGGCGCACCAGCAGCAGCAGATGGCGTCGCAGCGCACGCAGGTGCAGCGGCAGCAGGCCGTGGCGCTCATGTGCAGGTCCGACGCGTCTTTCTCGTATTAGAATCTTAAACTGTCATCTCTGTCGTATCGTATAATCAAACACATGATAAAATGATCTCTTCACAGGTCCATCTTTGATCGGCATTATGACAGTTCATAAAAATATACATTTGTAAAAACAGTGACATTCATTCAGTGAATACGGCTATAGAATATAAATTTGCATAACCGAAGACTAGATTCCAAAAACTAGTAATTTTTTTAGAAACCTTTGTGTACGTTTTTCTTACAATTACAATAGAATCCAAGTAAGACTAAAGAATTTGATTAGCGAGTTTCACAGCGACCACATATAATATAGGCGACTGCTGTAGCCACTTATCATCAGTGAGCATAGACAAAAGTCACACGCTTATTTTTTCGCAATCGTTCCGCAGAAAAAGTATAGAAATAACATTAGCTGCGGAAAAAGGAGCGTGAGGTTGTCACGAGCTAATGTCATTTGCATAATTTTATTTTCTGAGAAACGACTACGGAAAAATAAACATGGGGCTTTTGTCTAGGCCCTCAGTTGGACAATCACGCTTGTTTGCCGATTTAGTTGTATCAAAGACCAACAACTATGGCAACCACACACCGTGCGGGTATGCTTGTACGCTGGCTGTGTGGTACAAATAAGAGCTGCGGCGAAATGATGAGAGCGATACGGGAGGCTCCCGCCTTGTGCCGGTCGAGCCCGTGACGTGCTGAAGCTGAAAAGATCTGACGCTGCAGCCGCGTACAGACAATGAGCAGTAGTTGTGGTTGTCTGTACTGGGACTGACGCAACACTGGCGGGCTTGCTTGCAGGGTGTACGTGGGCTCCATCTCGTTCGAGCTGAAGGAGGATACCATCCGGCAGGCCTTCCTGCCGTTTGGACCCATCAAGTCCATTAACATGTCCTGGGACCCCGTCACGCAGAAGCACAAGGTATTGTCGCTTGTAATTATTATACTCGTAGTCGTACCAAGGGGAGACTCGGTACCGAGTCGACTATGCGAATATACCTCGGCGAGTGTGCTGAGGATTTGCATAGTTCGATACCACCAGCACCATTCCACTATAGGACGACAAGACGTGGTGGATGATTCCATCCATCCGTATGTAGTCGACATTCCACCCACTAGTACCAAACGATTTGCTTGCTCGTTTATCATACGAACTGCGAAGCTGTGGAATGATCTTTCTGCGTCTGTATTTCCAATTAATTATAACTTGGGAGTTTTCAAGGCAAGAGTGAACAGGCATTTGAGTTTGCGTGCTCCACCTTTGTTTATTTATTTTTTATTTATTTATTTAGGTAACAAACAGTCGTAATACAAACAATTTCAAGAGTATGTTTACAATAAGACCTATAGTACCATTAATTTGTAACTCCATTACTTTTACTATGTTTACGCTCGAGGAAGAGCGAGTGGCAACACTGCCAGTAGTCTGTGCATGTGTTGGTCTGTGGCGGCCGGCCGCTGTAACATGACAGTCGAGTCGAATTTGTATTGTCATTGAACTAGTTACCACGCGCCGCGCTATCTCGAGTAAAATTGTCATTGAATTGTGTTTTGCGCGGCGCACCTAATTATTATGGTTGCGAAAGTCCGCTTATGATTGTTTTCCGAAAATCATTATTGTCGCGAATGTCCGCTGATTATGAGTGCTGGTGACCTAATAGGCAAATGTAGTGGTCCGGTTTTGGTCGGTGGATTGACAGCAGCCCTTCAGGAGCCGCGACTTCCTTCGACCTAGCTCAGGAAGTCCACCGGCTACATACGGAGACCGGACCAGTTTTGGAGTAAGAGATCATAAATTTCATTAGATTGTAGTCGGTCACAAAATCGGCAACGGATTAATCGGCGAAACGCCGAATTGGTTGCGTCGACTTTAGGCGCCATCAACCTTAGACCACATCCTCGCTTTCCATCAGGCAAGATTGTGGTCAAACGCGCTCGAATTTACCTTGAAAAAAACCTTATAATTCAAGCTTTGTTTTATCTAATGTTTGATAAAGATTGGCAATAATCACCGTATGTTTTTTGTATATTTTAGATTTTGACACTTTTTTATATGCATATTTTATTCTACCTCGTTGATCTTGTAAGGCACAAGTTCAAACACTTATTCCCGGGTTCGATCCCTGGGTCGGTTAAAAGTTTATTAACTATTTCTGATTAACAAAATCTCAGAAGTAGCCCGCAGTCTAAAATTAGTGGCCAAAAAGTGGCAATGGGCTCATCAAAATTTGGGGAGAATAGACTTGATGGTGTGTGTACAGTCACGGAATTTGAATGTTTAACAGATTGAAGATTTTTTTGATTTTGTCATAAAAACATACTCTCAAATCAAAATATCGGTAGTTCGTGTAATGGTATTATACGACTAAATATAAATAATCTTCAACTTTCTGAACTGTATGGTCACAGATTAAATAATAGTTAAATGATGGTTCGCATTTTAAGCAGTACCAACCAAGGTAATAAATTTTGATTGGTTGCGCAGGGGTTCGCGTTCGTGGAGTACGAAATCCCGGAGGCGGCGCAGCTCAGCCTGGAGCAGATGAACGGCGTCATGCTGGGCGGCCGGTGAGTGATCGTCACAGGGCGCCACTGCGCGACACTCGGCGACACACGGTGACACTACTCGACGCAGGACGACACCTCTCGACACACGGCGACACTGCACGACACTCGGCGACACAGGACAACACTGGGCGACACTACCCGACGCAGGACGACACCTCTCGACACACGGCGTCACTGCACGACACTCGGCGACACAGGACGACACTGGGCGACACTACCCGAAGCAGGACGACACCTCTCGACACACGGCGACACTGCACGACACTCGGTGACACTGCACGACACACAACGACAGTGCTTGACACACAACGACACTCCTCGACACACGGCGACACTACCCGATGCAGGACGACACTGCTCGACACACGGCGACCCTACTCGACACACGGCGACACTACCCGACGCAGGACGACACCTCTCGACACACGGCGACACTGCACGACACTCGGCGACACTGCACGGCACACGACGACTCTCCTTGACACACAGCGACACTACCCGATGCAGGACGACACTGCTCGACACACGGCGACCCTGCTCGATACACGGCGACACTACCCGACGCAGGACGACACCTCTCGACACACGGCGACACTGCACGACACACAATGACAGAGCTTGACACACAACGACACACGGCGACACTGCTCGACACAGGATGTCGGGCAGTGTCGTGTCACTGGACGACATTACACAAGACGTCATTGCTGGACACTGGGCGGGGTGACACTGCCCGACACACTGGTGCTTGATTGCTGTGTTCCAGCTTAAAGAGTAAGATAGATAGTAAAATTAATGGGTACTGTGACTTGACATGTTACAAGTTAACATTATATTTGCGGTTCATGTAGAGGTGGTGGTTTACTTGTTTGCGGCGAATTGAGGGGTGTTTGTTTGTTGCGTCAGGAACATCAAGGTGGTGGGGCGGCCGTCCAACATGCCGCAGGCGCAGGCCGTCATCGACGAGATCCAGGAGGAGGCCAAGCAGTACAACCGCATCTTCGTCGCCTCCATCCACCCCGAGCTCACCGAGGACGACATCAAGAAGTAACTCGCCGCCCGATTGCCTACCTCTCATTATACTACACAGTGTAAAAAGACCCATGACTAAATTCGCGTTTACGCATTCAAACCATTAAAATTAACTTAAATATTCATGGGAAACGAAATTTATTTTAAGGTTTAAAAGACAACTGCTAAAAGTACTACGCAATGTAACGCGCGCTACGGACGGATATTGTCTCTGCGTGAATCAGTGGCTAGTGACGACAAAAAACTGCGTCCGTTGTAAATACATTACGCGTTGTAAATTAAAAATATTTATTTGTTAATAAGTACTTTCTTTAGACGAAAACTTATAAATCACTTTCCAAACAATGTGCTATAAAAACTTTGGAAAAATAATTGCCACTTTAAACTTAAATATCTCGGTAACTATTAATTTCCCAGGTATGGTCTAGAAGACAAAAATTATATTGATGATGGGTTCAATGCGTGAGTTTCGGCTTCGCGTTCGGTCTTTTTACATCCTGTATATCTTACAGGAAATCTATAGAATGGCTTAATTGGCTTGAAAACTTTATGAAGTAAATTTTGTTATCATTTTCCAGATATTTTATACAATTCCTTAATGTTAAAGGGAAATCTATTAATAAATATTAATCAATTACGGATGGAATGGGTGAGAGCGCGATGGCTATAGAATATTGTATCATTCGCTCGCGTGATCTCCGGCCTACTGGGTTTACTCTCAGGCGGGTTGGGTTAGACTTGTGTAGTCACGAGAAGGTGTACCATCTTGCGTGGGTCGGCATGATGATAGTCGTCCGACGCATCCACCTCCTCGGGCTGGACGATCTGGCACGTCCCCAGTAGGACTTCGGGTCCGAATGAAGGGGGTACGTTCCAGAGGTTGGGTTTGTTTCTTTTACGGCTGTGTTTATTCGGACCTGGATCCCAAGAAAATTCAATTGCTATTGCACCCGCAGCATGAAAACATGCAGTTTTATTTCAGTTTCACAATGGTGGTGGTCACAATATCTAATCTAACTTTCAGTTTTCAGTTTAATCCTATAATTTATTTTTGATTACGTTTCTATCGGGTCCGAATAATCACTCTGTTCTTTTTTGCATTTCCTGGAATGTGCTCCGAGAAGAATTTTTACTTCATTTCATTTGGTATATCACAAAAATGTAACGATAGAAGTCTTTTTTGCATTTCCTGGAATGTGCTCCGAGAAGAATTTTTACTTCATTTCATTTGGTATATCACAAAAATGTAACGATAGAAGTTAGTTTATTTGTCTTGAGCAGTGTATGAGTTCCCTTAAAATTATGTATTGTTTTTTTACGAGTCGTATTGGTAAATAAACTGAGCGTTACACATACGAGTTTTGTTCAAAAAATAACCAAATATTTTCAAATGGGCGTGTGGACTGTGTATGAAGTCAGTTGTACAATTCGACACGGTTAGCGCAGAGGTCGAGCGATCGCCTACTGCGCAACAAGTCGCGGGTTCGATTCCCGCACGGAACAGATGATTTGTATGGCCTACAGAAATTTGTTCCGGTCTGGGCGTATGTGCATGTGATATTCTATGTTTGTAACTGCACCCACGACACAGGAGAAAATCCTAGTGTGGGGCGACGTTTTTTAAAAAAAAAAAAAAAAAAATTCAGAACGACGTTTTTGCTCAATTGAAATAAAAGCTGTTGAGATAGAGCAACTTAAAATTAAAAAGTGACGAGAACCTGTCAATTTATCAGTTGAAGGGACGCCGTTTTTTAAATAGTCGATGACACGGATTTCAAAGTGAAAGTGAAGCTTTCCGGGGTAGCTCAACAAAGTGGAAACATTGTCGGGAGAGGTGTGAGAATAACGGAGAGGAGTACTTTGAAGAAAAAATTGGTTTATTTTTGAACGGAGCTCGTCGTGACATTAGACCTATCGTTCTAATGTCACGAAAGCGTGCGATCGTCACGAGGAGGAGGTTAACCGGTGCGGCGTTGTCGTGTCGCAGCGTGTTCGAGGCGTTCGGCCCCATCACGTACTGCAAGCTGGCGTACGGCGCGTCCGCGCACAAGCACAAGGGCTACGGGTTCATCGAGTACGCCACGCTGGCCGCCGCGCTCGAGGCCATCGCCTCCATGAACCTGTTCGACCTCGGCGGGCAGTACCTGCGCGTGGGCCGCGCCATCACGCCGCCCAACGCGCTGCACGGGCCGCCGCAGCCGCAGGCCATGCCCGCCGCCGCCGCCGTGGCCGCCGCCGCCGCCACCGCCAAGATACAGGTCAGGGGCAGGTCACTGGGCAGGTCACTGACGCGCTGCACGGGCCGCCGCAGCCGCAGGCCATGCCCGCCGCCGCCGCCGTCGCCGCCGCCGCCGCCACCGCCAAGATACAGGTCAGGGGCAGGTCACTGGGCAGGTCACTGACGCGCTGCACGGGCCGCCGCAGCCGCAGGCCATGCCCGCCGCCGCCGCCGTCGCCGCCGCCGCCGCCACCGCCAAGATACAGGTCAGGGGCAGGTCACTGGGCAGGTCACTGACGCGCTGCACGGGCCGCCGCAGCCGCAGGCCATGCCCGCCGCCGCCGCCGTGGCCGCCGCCGCCGCCACCGCCAAGATACAGGTCAGGGGCAGGTCACTGGGCAGGTCACTGACGCGCTGCACGGGCCGCCGCAGCCGCAGGCCATGCCCGCCGCCGCCGCCGTCGCCGCCGCCGCCGCCACCGCCAAGATACAGGTCAGGGGCAGGTCACTGGGCAGGTCACTGACGCGCTGCACGGGCCGCCGCAGCCGCAGGCCATGCCCGCCGCCGCCGCCGTGGCCGCCGCCGCCGCCACCGCCAAGATACAGGTCGGTGGGTCACAGCGCAGGTCACCGACCCGGCGGCCGGACGTCGCGCTGCACGGGCCGCCGCCCCGCCGCCATGATACAGCTCGGTGGGTCGCAGGGTGGATCACTGACGCGCTCCACGGACCGCCGCAGCCGCCATGATACAGGTCAGTGAGCCCTCCGAGGTCACGGCGCAGGTCACCGACCTGACCACGGCCGTCACGCCGCTCGACGCGCTCCACGACGCGCCCCATCCACCACCGCCGAGATACAGGTGAACGGGGCCCAGGTCACGGTGCAGGTCGGTGACCCGGGCGGTCGACACCTGCGCGTGAGCCACCGCGGCCAACGTGCAGATCAGTGACCCCGCTCCGCACGCCCCTGTGGCGTGCTATATAGCTGCGTCGACAACGACACAAAGGTGCCGCAACTGATCGGGTGAACGACGCACGGTATGTCGCGCTCGGGCTCCGCCTGCAAATGCGGTAATTTATAACCGTGTTAGACATTAATCGCTTTTGTAGCAAATTGCGTAGAAGTAGTCACTGGTTAAGAGGCTGACATCTCTGAGCTAAGCTTATTGAGCCCCACTTAAACTTAATATACCGTTGTAAAAAAAATATATGTTACTCTTGAAAATATTTCTGGAAATATCCGTGTCCCCAAAATAAATTTTAATCAAAATTTTTCGTTAAAAAAATGCTAAAGATATCCATCAAAACCAGCTTCCAGAAGCAAATCAGAGTTATTTAACAAAAGTTGTTTAATGATTTTCAGGGAATTAATTCATTACACTTAATTTGACAATACTGATGATTCATATCTTAAAATAAGTCACTACATAGTTTTATTATAAAAAAAATACGGTTATGGATGATGAAGTTACCGTACGTTGACACTGAGAAACATGAAATATGTAATGTTTTACAACTTGTTTTTTTTTTGTGATATAAATCTCAAAACTTGTTCGCATACACAACAAGTTTTCAACAACTTGAAAACTTGTTGTCTCACTCACAACAACTCACAACAAATCTTAGGATTTGTTGCAGATTGCTTTCGGACTGCCTCAAAATTTGTCTGTCAATATTTTTAATGAATTGTCCACGATTGCGTTCGCACTTTCGGTAAGGTTACAATGTATTCGCCGCCAAGTTGGCGACCTTCATAAGTTGTCGGCGTTGCCAGTGAAATAAGTGAGTCTAATTGCGGCAGGCGATGGACGCGGTGGCCAGTAACGCGGTGGCGCTGCACCTCACCAAGCTGAACGCGCTGGGCGTGCCGACGGCCGCGGCGCTGCCCTCGCTGGCGGCCGCGCTGCCCAGCCTGCCCGGCGCGCTGCCCGGCCTGCCCGGCGCGGTGCTGCCCGCGCTGCCCGCCATGCCCGCCATGCCCACCCTGCCCAGCCTGCCCGGCGCCCTGCCCGCGGTGGGCGCGGCCGCGGCCATCCCGCCGCCGGGCGTCGTCATCCCGCCGCCGCCGCGCGCCTCGCGAATGGTGAGTGACAATATTTTACATCGTCGTTAATAAACTTTGAAGCTTTTTAAATCTAGTAGAGAGGTAGAGTAACTGAGGTGTCAACGGGGAGTCTAAAGGTCTCGAGTGGCCGGCCACTGCCGCGCCACCGAAGCCGGCCACTCGAGACCTTTCGGCCCTAGTGGGTGGTCGTCGCTTGGAACTCGTAATTTTAGGGCTACGTTGGTGATTTTAATTCTATGGATCTCATGATTTGCGATTCGATCGTGTCGAAAAAGCTCGAGCATAACTCTTTCCATTGTTTTCTGAGTGACTTTAAGCTTTGTTATGAGGTCCTTTGTAAGCGACTTCGTCTCAGTTCTGTACGTCGTCGTCGTTGAGTAACCATAGTAGCAGCGGGTAGGATATCACAGGGCTCACGGCCGCTGGGGCGATGAGGTCTTCGAGTGGTGACCGCGTACCGGAAGACGCAGCGTTGATAGTAGCCTTAGTATAGAGTGGATGAAATCGCGGGCGGTTGGGAATATGTTTGGTGTTTTTTTTATATTCGGTGTCTTGTGTCCGGATAAGCCTTATTTATAGTAATTTTAGGTGGGATAGACCGAATATTGGATAGTTTCTAAGTAACTGTTGCATCTTTTGTTTTGTTTGTCTGTACTAACGTATATGTATATGGAACTCTAGCACTCGTATTTATAGTCAAGTAAAAGTAATTACTTGAGTAAAAGTCGTTACTTAAGTTGTGATTTTTATATAATAAGTACTGTGACAATAAAAAAATGACTTATTATTGTGTTGTTTCCAGGTGTATTTGCAATTTTTAAAATGCACCAATCTGTACTAAATGATAAGTAGAGCTTTCTTTACTTCATTCAAATTTTCGTTAATTGTATAAAAATTACAAAGTCGTTTATTGTATAAGTAATGACTTTTACTCAAGTAATTAATTTGATTTGATAAATACGACTGTAGGTGTTTTTGTAACTTATAGCCGTAACCATTATAGCATAATACTGTATGTTTCCTTTTTAATACAGTTGCTCAAAAAGTGGTATATTGCAGGGTTGTTTAGCGTGCGGAAAGGTTACCATTACGTACGAGTGCTTTTTCTTTACTAAATGTTCTGAGACACATTTTGCTTTTTTCTTGCTTTTTTTCTAGCATGCTAAGTTAAGATTGCGCTAAATAATTTGACTGCTGTACCAGATTTTGTATTGTAAAAGCATGCCTAAAAGCATAATATAACAAAGAGCGCGGCCGAACCTCGCTTTTAAAAACGCGGCAAGCGAAGCGTAGAATGCATTCGCTTCGTATCTGCTGTGTGCGTACGACGACATATTTGGCGCCATTTTTTCTAAAGTTTATAAGAAATAAATTACACAACGGTCGTATTTATCGTTTCATTTTTTCGCAACTGTATTAAAAAAAGTCGTTCAATACACGTGCGGGACCGTCGTTTCAACTCGTTCCGACTGTCGACCCTCGCTTTCGGCTCGGGGTACTCGTCGTGATGACTCGTCGCCTCTCGCACTCGTGGCGAAAATAACTACTAATGAATAAATTCCGCAGCCGGGCTCGGAGGCGAGCAACGGCGTCGGTATGGGCGGTACGGGCGGTACGGGCGGTACGGGCGGTACGGTCGGTACGGGCGGTACGGTCGGCGCGGTCGGCGCGGACGAGGCGGCGGCGGCGGCGGCGGCGGCGGAGGGCGTGCAGCAGGCGGCGCTGCAGCGCAAGCTGCTGGAGTCGTCGCCGGACACGCTGCAGCAGCAGGAGTCGCTGTCCATCTCGGGCCAGTCGGCGCGCCGGCTGGTCATGCAGCGGCTGCTGCGGCGCCGCCCCGCCTCCGCCGTGCTGCTGCTGCGCGACATGGTCTCCGCCGGGGACGTGGACGACGCGCTGCACCTCGAGATACAGGTACCGCCCGCCGCGCCCGCCGCGCCGCCGCATCTGGAGATAGGACCGCCGCGGAGTGACCGGAGGGAGACTCCGTCCCAGGGTCGCGTGCGAGGGTACCTCCGTCTTATCTGTTTCTACCGCAAAGCAGCGGTGCTCGCATCGCCGTGCACCGGTTTGAAGGGTGAGATAAGGCAGCGAAATTACTGGATGCCGTGACTTTATACCTGTAGGACTAGCACGAACATTTGCGTCTAAATATTCGTATCGTCATCGTGAAATATAACCAATAAAAAAATATATAAAGAATTGTACCGGCACGAACGAGGTTTTAACATATTGTATCGTCAAGTTCGCAAGCTAACCATCGAAAACGTGCGAATATTTTACGATTGCGAAGGTGCTTCGTCAGGGTGTCCACATTCTGGAAAGTCAGGGAAAGTCAGGGAAAAGTCAGGGAAGCTCAAGGCAGTCAGGGAAAGTCAGTGAAATCGAGAGGCTACCTGGAAAGTCAGGGAAAAATTAGGATTTTACACTGTTTGGTCCCAAATTTCCCAGTGATTGTCAAATGAGGAATATGTTTACTTCATGCTTTTTGTAGAATGATTCCTAATCTTGACTATCAAATTATTTATGTCCAGGTTTGCACATTATAGCATAATTTTGGCAGACAAATCAAACGAGCAACCCATAACCCTTGAGTTCAAATGCAATTTCCTTCAAATGTATGAACATAATTTTGATAAAAGTGGCATAGTTAAGGTGCGTATAAACTACGCGCGGTAGACGTTAATTTGTCGCACGAGCCAATTTTTATGAAGTAATGCGACAGCTTGAGTATAGCTTCCTGGAGCGGATTATCTATTTTTAAGAACAAAAATAACCGTAATCTGAAGACTTTAAAGACAAAGTAAGCAACTACGCAGAAAAGTCATTAAAGTCAAGTGAAACTCCTCCTTTCCGATCGTGTTCCTATTAAAAGAGGTGTGCTACAATGCGACACAATCTCCCCTAAGTTGTACATGGCGTGCTTGGAAGATACATTTAAGCTCCTCGACTGGTCTGGTAGGAGTATCAACATAAATGGAGAGCAATTAACTCATCTGCGATTTGCAGATGACATTATCATTTCTGCTAAGACGGCTGCAGATCTTTAGCTGTCGGTGGGCTTCGCATGAATACCTCAAAAACGAAGATCATGGTCAGGGATCCGAACATAGGACCCATAATGATTGCAGGAAACGTGGTTGAGCAGGTTGACTACTACATAATTATATCTGCGGCAGCTACTTACTCTTGAAAAAAGTGGGCAAACACAAGAAAGAGAACGCCGAATAAAACTAGGTTGGGGCGCGTTTAGCAAAATGTCCCACATTTTCTGGAGTGAAATGCCTGTATCTCTTAAGCGCCGAGCTTTCGAGCAATGCTCGTGTTAGGGGCTGAGACCTGGACCCTGACTAGACAGGATAAACACGCCCTACAGGTAGCACAAAGAAAAATGGCTTAGGGTTTCTCTGGGGGAACGGATGTGGAATACGGAGATACGCAAGCACACCTAACTGATTGACGTGGCTCGTGTCGTTGCGTGTAGAAAGTGGCGATGGGCAGGGCACGTGGCCCGCAGGACCGACAACCGGTGGAGCAATAAGATCATCGGGACGAAGGAACGATGGTCGACAGCCGGCTCGTTGGTCAGACGACATAACAAAGACAGCAGACAAGAACTGGACAAGAAAAGCCCAACCCCGTAGTGAATGGCGCAGAATGGAGGAGACCTATATCCACCAGTGGGTGGATATAGGTTGAAAAAGAAGTCAACCCTCAAAATGAAAAGCGATTGTGTTTATTACGAGTATCTTAGTATTCAATAAGAGCCTTTTTGCATTTTTTATTTAACAAAGGTACAAACTTGAAGGAAATTGCATTTGAACTCAAGGGTGAAGGGTGCCTCGGTTTATTTTTTCGCCAGTGTACTTTCTACAGTGTAAAAATACTGTGCCTAAAAATATAAATTATGTAAGTAGGTACTTAAAAAAAATGAAATCTATACTAATATTATAAAGAGGAAAGATTTGATTGTTTGTTTGTTTGTATTGAATAGGCTTGGAAACTACTGAACCGATTTTGATGAAAGTTGGTTTAGGGATAGTCCGAGACCAGGGGAGGGACATAGGGTAATTTTCCTACGGAAAATTACCCTATGTCCCTCCACGTCCCTCCCTATGTTCTTCCACGGGAAAACAAAAATAACGCGGGCGAATTTGGGAGCGGAAAGCTAGTTTTAGATACAATTTTGTCTGAAAATTGCAACAACGTTTGTTTGTATTGAATAGGCTTGGAAACTACTGAACCGATTTTGATGAAAGTTGGTTTAGGGATAGTCCGAGACCAGGGGAGGGACATAGGGTAATTTTTCTACGGAAAATTACCCTATGTCCCTCCACGTCCCTCCCTATGTCCTTCCACGGGCAAAACAAAAATAACGCGGGCGAATTTGGGAGCGGAAAGCTAGTTTTAGATACAATTTTGTCTGAAAATTGCAACAAACAATACTAAATATTTTCGAAAAGAAGTATTCTATTTTATTTTTCTGTAAAATGAATATATTTGGTCAGGGAATATTGAAAAATGGTCAGGGAAAGTCAGGGAAAAGTCAGGGAATTTTTTTGAACATTAGCAGTGGACACCCTGTTCGTGCTACGTACTAGCGCCATCGTATCGTGAACTAGATACGATACAACGTTACAAATCTTACAAATATTCGTAAGCACGAATACTGATGTCACAAGTTAGCAACGCACACTATAATTCTTTATGAGGTTTGAAATTTTGCTGTGAATCTCATAGGAGCCACATGTATTATGGGTGACTGTTACTATTACCATCAGATGGGCAGTTTACTTGTTTACCAACTTTATTCTAATAAAAAATGAGCTGCGTTTCGAGGTACCTTATTTACACAGATACAGGTACTCATCAATTGCCCAGCAGCAGTACAATAAACTTCCAACCGACACTAAATTACAATATTTTTGTACCCATAAAGTAACTAGCTCACGCAGCCATTACAATGATAATATAATCTAAAAAATTCAGTATTTAAAAAATACGTCCTATTCCTTTCCAATTCACACTGAAACATAAGATAATAAGCGTCGTGCCAAAGTTGTATTGTCGATACAACAATGTATTGTTGCTTCGCAGGAGGAATGCTCCAAGTGGGGCAAGGTGGAGCGGCTGGTGATCTACAACGAGCGGCAGAGCGAGGACGACGACCCCGCGCACGCCAACGTCAAGATCTTCGTGCAGTTCCACGAACCCGACGGTGAGCGAGCTCCCTCTCCGCTCTCTGTAGGAGGAGCGCTCCGAGCGGCCGAGGTGATCCACGACGAGCGGCGGAGCGAGGACGACGACCCCGCGCACGCCGACGTCAAGATCTTCGTGCAGTTCCACGAGCCCGACGGTGAGCGAGCTCCCTCTCCGCTCTCTGTAGGAGGAGCGCTCCGAGCGGCCGAGGTGATCCACGACGAGCGGCGGAGCGAGGACGACGACCCCGCGCACGCCGACGTCAAGATCTTCGTGCAGTTCCACGAACCCGACGGTGAGCGAGCTCCCTCTCCGCTCTCTGTAGGAGGAGCGCTCCGAGCGGCCGAGGTGATCCACGACGAGCGGCGGAGCGAGGACGACGACCCCGCGCACGCCGACGTCAAGATCTTCGTGCAGTTCCACGAACCCGACGGTGAGCGAGCTCCCTCTCCGCTCTCTGTAGGAGGAGCGCTCCGAGCGGCCGAGGTGATCCACGACGAGCGGCGGAGCGAGGACGACGACCCCGCGCACGCCGACGTCAAGATCTTCGTGCAGTTCCACGAACCCGACGGTGAGCGAGCTCCCTCTCCGCTCTCTGTAGGAGGAGCGCTCCGAGCGGCCGAGGTGATCCACGACGAGCGGCGGAGCGAGGACGACGACCCCGCGCACGCCGACGTCAAGATCTTCGTGCAGTTCCACGAACCCGACGGTGAGCGAGCTCCCTCTCCGCTCTCTGTAGGAGGAGCGCTCCGAGCGGCCGAGGTGATCCACGACGAGCGGCGGAGCGAGGACGACGACCCCGCGCACGCCGACGTCAAGATCTTCGTGCAGTTCCACGAACCCGACGGTGAGCGAGCTCCCTCTCCGCTCTCTGTAGGAGGAGCGCTCCGAGCGGCCGAGGTGATCCACGACGAGCGGCGGAGCGAGGACGACGACCCCGCGCACGCCGACGTCAAGATCTTCGTGCAGTTCCACGAACCCGACGGTGAGCGAGCTCCCTCTCCGCTCTCTGTAGGAGGAGCGCTCCGAGCGGCCGAGGTGATCCACGACGAGCGGCGGAGCGAGGACGACGACCCCGCGCACGCCGACGTCAAGATCTTCGTGCAGTTCCACGAACCCGACGGTGAGCGAGCTCCCTCTCCGCTCTCTGTAGGAGGAGCGCTCCGAGCGGCCGAGGTGATCCACAACGAGCGGCAGAGCGAGAACGACGACCCCGCGCACGCCGACGTCAATGCAGCACTTCTCTGTGATGTCTATGGCGATGACGTCACGGCCTCGCCCCTGTGATTGTGAAGTTCGCTGCCGTGACTTCAAAACCTTTTCTTCGGGTGTGACGTCATAACCTCGCCCCTGTGAATATGGAGTCGCTGCTGTGACATCAAAACTGTGTCTCTGGCAGTGAGGTCCGCAGTTGTGATGCTACAACCTCACTCCTGGCTAAGGCCCGTGGCTGTGACGTCACTAACTCGTGCCTGAGGCTGTAGGGTCCGCGGCGGTTACGTCCCAGCCCCGCCTTCTGTAGGGCTAGCACGAACATTAATTTGCGTCAAAGTATTCGTATCGTCATCGTGGAATATTAGTATGAGAATTGTAGCGCCCCTATTGGGGCGCACTTGGAACTTAATTCTCATACAAAAATTTACGATGACGATAAGAATACTTTGACGCAAATGTTCGTGCTAGCCCTACTGATTGCGGCGTCCGGGCGGTGACGTCACAGCCTCGCCTTCCGACTGGGGCGTCCGGGCGGTGACGTCACGACCTCACCCCTGTGGCCGTAGGGTCCGCAGCGGTGACGCTACGGCCTCGCTTCCGCAGCCGCGGCGTCCGGGCGGTGACGTCACAGCCTCGTCTTTCGACTGGGGCGTCCGGGCGGTGACGTCACGGGTCGTGTGTTAGGGGATTAATTAATGTTTTTCCAACTATGCTTTAATTTCATCATAATCACACTGAAAACTGAGCACAAAGCGAGTCTTTAGTGCTCTAGAGCAATAAAAATGTACGAAATTTAATTATTGCACAGTTTTGTTTTTTTTAAACCGCACAAAAAAGTTACCAATCTCAATGGAATAAGTTATCTACTCAGCCAGCGGTTAGTTTATATACGTATTATTTGTTTCTATCCTACTTGTTCCACATTTAAAAAATGATTGCTGCCAACTCTGATTTAAAAATGTAAATTAGTGGGAACTTTAATAATTTTGCGTGACAATATTTTTGGAATCGGTAAAGTGTGATACTGTCTTATTTTGAGTGCTTCGTATTAAGAATTAAAATGGAATCATCTAGCTACTCATTAACTTCGGAAAACATTTTAAATGAAGCCGACAGTGTTATAGAAAACCTTTTACTCTTAAAATCACGAGTACAATACGTAAAATCTTAAACTTCTATTTTCATTTTTTGACGTGAGTTTTTTTTATCTTCTATTCCAATAGGCACAGATAATATAATACTACAGCTATAGGTAATAGTTGAAAGAAAAGCAGATTATACACCTCGCCTTAAGTAATTTATTATTGCCCTCGTGCCTTAAATTACCTTGTGCTCGGTGCAATAATCTACTAATTATAAATCATTAATTAGGGGATTAATTAATGTATAAATGACGCGTGCCACAGAGGCGAGCGCCGCGGCGGGCGCGCTGAACGGGCGGTACTTCGGCGGGCGCACGGTGCGCGCGCAGCTCTACGACCAGGACCTGTTCGACCACGGCGACCTCTCCGGGTAGCCGCGACCTCTCCGTCCCCACGTCCCCACGTCGCCACACACACACACACACACACTGTGACGTGTGACCTCAACACGTCCCGCTTCCACGGAAGCGGCACGACCGGCGCAGCTCCGCACGGCTGAACGTGCACCTCGCTCGCCGGATCAAAGTGGATTCGACTCGGTGTCCGGCGAACGCTCCGCGTTCAATGTTTATCACGATATTATTTGGATAACGATCCGGGCGGCTGATTCTCGCGGATTCGAAAAAAGTTCGAATTCGAAATTTTTCTCGAGCCGATCGGATCACTGGACGCCTCGAGCTTCGCCATTTTTTTGAAGGAACAAGACAGGATCTCGAGTAGAAGGATCGATTTTTTATTTCTTCATTTTTCTGAGAGTTTATTATTTATTTTAGATAAATAATCCTTAAAATAATATAATTTAAGAATTGAATTTCTGAGTATTTAGACGAAAAAAATGCTAAGTTAGATTTTACAGTTACTATCTTATGTAATTGACAATAAATTACAAAATATTTATTTATTTATTTACATCTATATGCTTACAACTATTATTACAGGATTCACCCAATGCAATAGTGAAGCTATACTATTTTGTTTATGACATAAAAATCAAATATATATATTTATAATAGGATAATATATAATAGGATAATCAAGAAAAATAAATAAAACCATATATCATACACGAAATTGAAGTCTCGAGTACTCCCGAGTAGTTGAGACAATACTAGCGACTTTCTATTAAGAAATGGCGCAACTCGACATTTCCTGTGTTCCGATTGGCTGAACTGTAATGACCGCTCGAGAAAATACTCGAATTTGTTTTTTTGCGAAAATCAGCCCCCAGGGTCGTGATATTTATCGATCGTGTAGTATATAATATTATGGATCGCGATCCGTCGACATCGTGTAATCGATTGCGGGTCGTGATATTTATTGATGGACTGACGTGGTATTTATTGAAAGTGTAGCATTCGCCTCCCACTATATAAGTTCGATGTATATACCTAGTCGACCAAAAAAGTGGTTTCAAATTGAAATTCAGTCTTGCGTTATAAAATAACACTTCCTTTGTAATAACGTACTGAGAGCTACTATTGTGTTGCCTTAACGATGTTCTTTACGCGAAGTATGGTCGAAAGTGGTAAACCACTTTCTTGGTCAACTATACACTCGCGTTACATTAAGGCTAGTTTTCGTTAAGATAAACACGTGAAAATATACGAGAAATCGGACGAATTATCTCTTAGCGGTAGAATATATTACTTTTTATGTGGAAAATTGTCGATAGCGCTCCCCGTATTGGCATTGCCGTATCGCACGTCCACCGCCTTTTCTGCTGCGTGCTCGTATCTTTGTAATTTGACGTTCGTTCGTTATCTCGAAATGAAATACCTCCTTGAAATATTCGACAGTGAAATATTGTACTGTCTCAAAGGAAGTTTAATAATATTTCGTTCATATCAAATTTGCTCTGTAATTAAAATAGTAATCCAAACTTATATCGATTATTTATGAAATCAGTGCTGAACTTAATAATATCAGAATATTAAATTGCACAAAGAGGATAACTCGAATCTCCAGATCCTGAATGCCACAAATAAAATTCTGTTGTCGCTTTAAATTGTTTATTCCCAGCTTAATTTCACAAATAGAAAATTTCAATGTATTTCCACAAATGTTAAGGAGTCGATGATGAATAAGATTTAAGTACCGTCTGTGATCTCCCAAGTTGTTTATATACAGGGTTATTTTTTTAACCAGAACATAATATTGTTAAATAAAATGCATACCTAATATTTAAAAAAGACAGTTACATCTTATTGGCTGACCGCCCATTGGCTAGATGGATGACGATTCTGACTAAGAACCATTTTGACTCTTGTTGAGAAATAATCCTATGTAAATAACTGCAAGTGATAATAATAAAAACAAATTTCCTTCAATAAGCTTTAACTATTTGCAGTCGCTTAATAATTCTCTACTTTGAAGCTCAGCATAATTTGTAAAGTGAACGAGACATCGAACTTTTATTTTCCCTTCTTGTGTGTGACAGAATGTGTTGTAAATTTTCTTGCAATCTTTTGCGGTGAATGAAAAAAATTTTTTCTACCTCTGACATTAGTTTAGGAAAACTATTATGCAATAATAATTCAACGATGTATATATTTGTACACTAAGCTAAAATATGTTAAATAAATCTATTAATGTACTTAGAAATCCCCATTATTTAATGTTCTGCAAATATAAAAATTAAAAAATATAATACAAACAATCCGTATTCAAAGAGATTCATACTTTAGCATAAGTTGTCTTTCCATGTTTTTTATGAAAGTAATGTTGGAAGTGTCGTCATTGATACATCGACTGAAAGCTCTCAAGTCTCGTTTCCCGTTGTACAACTTATTAGTTTTAGTGTTATGATAATGTACCAATAAATTTATCTTTATACAAATGTGTGTACTTTCATTTATCATAGCATAGCTATTGTCCGTAGCGTCAGTGGCGCTGTGGACTCAGCATTGGCCTTCTTATGAGGGGATTACTGATTACTGATTCTTGATTCTGTTTATTTCTGATTCGTCGATTACTGATTCTGTCACACCATTTTGTCACACCAGTGTGACACAGAAGAATTGTTTCCCTCACAGTCACACCAGTATGACACGGAAGAATTTTTTTCCTCACAGTCACACCAGAATCGAGAAGTCCGTGGTTCGATACCCCATTTACCAGTGTTTTTCGTTTTTCGACTTTCATTATCTGCATTCGTGCGATGCTCCTACGACGAAGGAAAATATCGTGAGGCAACCTGCACACATCTGCTATGAGATTCAATGGTGTGTGTGAAGTCGACCAATCGGCACTAGGCCGGCGTGGTTGACTAAAGCCTAAACACCCTAACTTAGGTTGGGCCTTTGATAATGATTGCCCTTTTTTTCCGGGGGGAAATGCCTAACCGCACCGTACCCGCCGTTGGCTAGACGGCAGGCGTGTGTGGGGCTGGCCCGGCAGAGTTCCAGGCCGACCCACTAAAGCCCCCCGGTGTTCTCCCTGCCCTTGTTGGCGCGCATAGTAAGGTCCACACTAACTGGCTCAAATTTACACTGAGCTCAAGCAGATCCCAGACCCGTCTGATGGCACACTGAGAAAAATCTAAAGCGGAAAGTGCTGGAATAACGGCAGATTGTATCGGTATGAAGGCAAAAAACCGACCAATCGTAATGCGAACGAAAACGCCTTCCTACCTAGCACACTTTAATAAACTTAAATTAAGACAAATCCAACAAGCATGAATACCACGCATATGTCTCTACTACCGCGTTTCTAGCCTTACTATTGGACAGATGAGCCTTCACGAAATAGCGATAAACGTAGTAAGTCAGATAAGTATCTAAGTATTGACGAAAAAATTTAACATTCGTAAGGCGATTTAAACGGTAAGTAGGGTTGCTTAGTAAGCTAAAAGTAACGTACCTAAGGCGTTTTATGATTTTTTTACTGTTATATTGTTTGTTAAGTAGGCATTTTCTGCCTAGCCGTGAAGCATTTTTTAAGTTCTTACTAAATTAAAGTCCTGTCTAGTAAGATGTTTTTTACCTTCTCTAAGGCTACTCTAGAATAACTGCCTTCTTTTGAGTCATATTATGCCTTTTTTACTGTTGTATAAACTGTCCGTTTCGTATTTTCTCCCTGCTTGTAAGGCGTTTTCTATCGTAATAGGTTGGGGAAAAAGTTTCTTCGCATTTTTTAAGAAAATTCAAAACATTTTTTAATATAGTTTATTTACATTTAACTAAAGTATGTAGGTACCATTTTGTTCGATAACTTTTTGCCATCTTGTAGGTAGGGACATGATCCCATTGCTATAGAAATTTTGGGACTTCTGGTCAAAATACCGCGACAAGTGGTTTTGGCAGTCCTCTCGTGATGTTGACCTGACACTGCCTAAAGAATTCTGAAGAGACCGAAACAGGTGGAAATCTGAAGGTGCAAGGTCAGGACTATACGGCGGATGCATTAACACCTCCCAGCCAAACTCTCTTAATTTTTGCTGAGTGGCTAAAGATGTGTGAGGTCTAGCGTTATCATGATGAAAAACCACACCCCTTCTGTTGATTAATTCCGGCCGCTTTCTCTCAACTTCTTGCTTTAATCTCATCAGTTGTTCGCAGTAGAGTTCAGAATCGATGGTCCTGCCTGGTGGTAACAGCTCATAATGAATAATGCCCTTCCAATCCCACCACACACACAGCATCACCTTGTTGCGAGTTAACCCGGGTTTCGCCACAGTCTGTGAAGCCTGACCGGCCTTTGACCACGACCTTTTTCGCACGTTCTTGTCGTACGTGATCCACTTTTCATCACCAGTTATCAGCTTCTTCAAAAATGGTTCGGTTTCATTACGTCGTAATAAAGAATCACAAATGAGTACACGGTTATTAAGTTTCTTTCAGTGAGCTCGTGAGGTACCCAAATGTCGAGCTTTTTTGTGTACCCAGTTTTTTTCAAATGCGCCAAAACTGTTTTGTGGTCAATTCCCAGTTCTTCAGCTACGTCGTAACTACTGACATGCCGATCTTGCTCCACTTTCTCAAAAATGCCATCCATTTTATCTGTAATAGGGCGACCAGAGCGACGTGCATCTTTGACATCAAAATTTCCGGATTGAAAACGCTTAAACCAAATTTGTGCTACTCTCACAGACACTGCACTAGGTCCATAAACATCCACAACACAGTTCGTTACAGGTTTAATTAACTTGCTTTACTATTAAAGTTCTGTTTGCAGAGCACACCGCAGCCGGCCACTTGATATCGGAATGAAGGATGCGAAATAAACATCAAAATGTCTTGTTATGTTTTTGTATTTAACCATTAAATACAATTGAACATAATGGCGTCAAAGATTGCTTAAATATAATACGATTAATAAGTATTTCACAATTATTTAAATGGATGACAATCACAAAAGACAAGGGACGAGCTTAGAAGAAGCGATAAAAAGTCAAGTGTCAAAATCACAATGACAGGTCCATAGATAACGTTAATATTACATATCCGTGAAGAGCATAGATAAACAATTTTTACATTCTAACACTCCTCCTTATGCTCTACATCGGAGTGAGGCAAAAAGAAAGCAAAAGAAACACTCATTTACAAATGTTTACAAAAATACAAGTTAACTTTTGTGACTGATACAATTAACTTAAGTAAACATTGTACATAACAACTGTCTTAACACTATATAATAATAACATACCATGAATAACATTTACTATTATTTAATTACAATTAGATTTATATTATTACATATTATAGCAAAACCCTGACATTTAACTTTTAAGATTTAATTCAGATATACAACTATAATGTTTAGCTTTACATAGTGGCTTTGTTAACACATCTGCTATCATTTTCTCAGTTGGTAAATATTTAACATTAATTAAATTTTTCTGTATTAAATCTTTAACAAAATGATATCGTAAATCTATGTGTTTTGTTCGTTTATGTGAGTATTCTTTAACTAGTAACAATTTTTGAGCACTTTGGTTATCATTGTATACTACTACATCTATAGTTTTATCAGATATTTCAGACAAGAAATTCTTAATAAAACAGATATCTTTGCACACATCACTTATTGCCAAGTACTCTGCTTCCGTACTAGATAATGCTATGCAACGCTGTTTTCTAGCTTCCCAATTAACAACGTTGCTACCCATCTTAATAACAAAGCCAGTGTAAGATTTGCGATCACACAGATCATTTGCCCAGTCTGCATCCGCAAAAGCAGTAATATTTAAACTATTTCCTTTACTAAAACAAAGTCCATAATTCAAAGTTCCTGCTAAATATCTTAAAATCCTTTTGGCAGCATGCCAATGATCTAGGCCAAAGCATGTGCTATATTGACTAAGTTGGCTACACGCATAAGCTATGTCGGGACGTGTACAAACTGATAGATACATTAATGAACCTAAAAGTTGTCTATATTTATATACATCATCTTCAAGACAATTTTTATCAGATTTTGTAAGTTTACAATTTACAGGTAGTGGTGTAGCTACAGGCTTACATTCAGTCATACCAAACTTAGCCAATAAACGTTTTACATAGTCAGATTGATTTAAGATTAATGAATCACTCTGTCTAGTTATATTCATTCCTAAACAATTTTTAAGCTGTCCTAAGTGTCGAATTTCAAAATGTTTCTGCAATAATGTCACAATTCTATCTATATTATTATTGTGAAAGACATAGAAGTCATCGACATACAGAGCTATTATAATATATTCATTTTTAGATCTTTTTACATAAATACAGGGCTCGCATTTGCTTTGCTCATACCCATTTGAACATAAAACATTATGAACTTTAATATTCCACATACGGCTCGATTGTTTCAGGCCATATATGCTCTTTTTGAGCAAACAAACTTTATTAGTGTTAATAAAATTAAAACCTTTTGGCTGTTCCATATAAATGGTTTCGTCTAATTCACCATTTAAAAATGCAGTGGTAACATCAATATGATTACATTGCAAATCGAGTTCTGTAGCAACAGAAAATAAAATTCTTAATGTGGATTGTCTCACTACAGGGGAGAAAGTATCTGAATAATCTATTCCCTCTTTCTGGCTAAAACCACGAGCAACCAATCTTGCTTTAAATTTATTAAATTCACCAGCAAAACCATATTTTCGTTTAAAAACCCATTTGCATTTAATTACATTACCTTGCTTTGGTCGATCAACTAACTCCCACACATGATTGCGAATAAGAGCATTATACTCACTTCGCATGGCCTCGCACCATTCGTCTTTGTCTGGTGAACTCATGGCCTCCTCATAGGAAGAAGGATCGTCCAGTGAACCAGCCTCAGCCATCATAGAAGATAAGTCATAATCAGAAAATTTACTAGGCATTTTACCTCTGGTAGTACGTACAGGGCGTTGAGGACCTGATGCATCGGTGGTACCCTCCGACGCATGCAGCTCTCCTCCTTGAGATGCAGGTTCTAGCTTTTCCATGTAAGAATTGTAATTGCCTTCATCATTAGAACTCTCTTCGCCAGTACAATACAGATCAGACAGCGGAGACCTTAGTTGTGGTGATTCTCCAGCATCTGAAACATCAAATGAGCGATTAGGACTAACATCACAGCTATTATCTTTTGGAATTTCATTACAATTTAATTCATTATTAATATTTAAAATTTCATCATAATTAATATTTAAAATTTCATTATTATTAATATTAGAAATTCCATTATCTAAGCTCATGTCATTACTATCTTCATAAAATGAAAAATTATTATTAATATTCCCTATTTCAGTCTTTTGTGTGCCTTTTCCATAAAACTCACTTTCTATAAAGGAAACATTCCTAGAATAAATAGTAAGGTGAGGATTAGATGGGTCACATAGTCTATATCCCTTACAAGTTTCACCATATCCTAAAAATATATATGGCTTTGCCTTGGCATCGAGCTTGCGTCGCTTCTGAGTAGGTATAAGTGAGAATGCTGTGCAACCAAAAACGCGCAGATGACTCAGATCCACAACAGATCCTGTCCATACACATTCAGGTATCTTATTTGATAACGCAGAGGTGGGGCTTCTATTTTTTAAATATATGGCTGTCATAATTGCTTCCCCCCAAAAGCGTTTTGATAAACCGGATTCCTGCAACATAGCACGAGCTTTCTCAAACAATGTCCTATTGACGCGCTCCGCCACCCCATTCTGCTGAGGGCAATAAGGCACTGAGGTCTGGTGTACTATACCTGCCTCTCTAAGAAAACTAGTAAGGTTATCATTACAAAATTCAGTGCCATTGTCGGTACGAAGCACTTTAATGAACAACCCAGTTTGCTTCTCAACCAAATTTTTAAAATGAATAAAATGGGAACTTACCTCATTCTTTGATTTCATGAGATATCCGAAGGTCTTTCTCGTATAGTCATCGGTAAATGTCAGCAAGAAGCGGGCTCCGCCCCATGAGCTGACTTGCATTGGGCCTGCTACGTCGGAATGGATCAGTTCCAGCTGTGTGGTAGCGCGCTTCGCACCTGCCTGAGGAAAGGATGATGCATGCATCTTTCCCGACAAACATGAAACACACTTGTTCAGGCAGTCATCTTCCTTCTGAAAAACAACACCCGAACACTGATCCCCAACACCAAGCACACGCATACTTACAAGATTAAGGTGGCCAAGGCGCTTGTGCCACAAGCTTAATGGCACACCAACAGCCTGATGAGCACTCACTGCCCCCTTACTATTATTAAGGGGTATGGAATCCTGCTGGGGTAAGGATCTACCTTGCTGAATTTTAAATTTATAAAGCCCATTTATTTTCTTAGCTGAGAGTATATGGTTGCCAGTAATTTTAGAACTATGATTATAAATATTACACCCATCTTTAGTGAAAACTACTATATAGCCTTTTTCTGTAATTTTACCAACAGATATTAAATTATTTGACAATTGAGGAACCACTAAAACATTGCTTAAACTTACATTAGGAGAGAGATTAACATCTCCAACAGCTACGCTAGAAATACTATGACCATTCGCAACAGAGACACTGATCTTCTTCTCTTTAGTGGTAGTAGATGTCAGCGATCCATCTTTCACCATGTGACAGGAAGCACCAGAGTCAATAATGAATTCTTCAGATGATTTTGCAGTTGTAAAAGCAAACATTGTGTGTTCTTCTTTGTGCTCCTTCTGATCACGCTTTCTTTTAAAACATCTCTTAGCAAAATGGCCAGGCTTCTTGCAATAAGAGCATGTAGCCTTCTTCTTTCCTTTAGTAGACATATAAGCTGTGGAACTGGAATCTGTGTGTCGCCTGTGATCTTCTTGTAACAGTCTGGTTCTTACAATTTCACTTGACAGAGTGCTAGTAATGTTCGCTGTTTCCAAACTTGAAACAATTATGTCATATTCTTGCGGTAATCCAGATAAAAGAATTTCAGCAACTTCAGCATCATCAATTTTCTTACCAATATCAGCAAGCTGCTGAACCAATTTCATTACTCCTTCTATGTAATCTGACATTGAAGCGAACTGACTGTATTCAACTCTGTGCAATTGTCTTAGTAAAAGTACACGGCGATACAGGCCTTTATCTTCGAAACAGTCGGCTAATTTATCCCAAGCCTGCTTGGCTGTGGTACAGCTCCGCACATATTGATAGAGAGCGGGTTGTATGCTTAGACATATTTTTGCCAAAGCCCTTTGGTCAGCACGATTGTCGGTGTTTGTACCTTCCACACAACTCCATAAATCCTCCAATGTTAGCAACATTTTTATTGAAAATTTCCAATTTATGTAATTAGTGATCCCCTCTAATTTTTCTACAGAGGCTATCGTATTTGATGATTGAGCAATCGGATTCGACATTCTGATTTGTACTCACAATGTATTCCTTCTTAAATTGCCTGGGCCCATAACCTGTTTGCAGAGCACACCGCAGCCGGCCACTTGATATCGGAATGAAGGATGCGAAATAAACATCAAAATGTCTTGTTATGTTTTTGTATTTAACCATTAAATACAATTGAACATAATGGCGTCAAAGATTGCTTAAACAATTATTTAAATGGATGACAATCACAAAAGACAAGGGACGAGCTTAGAAGAAGCGATAAAAAGTCAAGTGTCAAAATCACAATGACAGGTCCATAGATAACGTTAATATTACATATCCGTGAAGAGCATAGATAAACAATTTTCACATTCTAACAAGTTCATACTAAAGGCATATGTTCATACTAATCAACATGCATAAGCAAATCCGTGTCACTCTAAAAGTAGAACGACACGAATTTGCTTATGCATGTCCATCACCTGCAAACATTTGTTTTCGTAAAATCGTACATGTCGCAATGGATTTAAAGCAAAAAAAGCTCGACTAGAGAGAAATGTTAGCGGGACACGCATGCGCATGTAGAGCAACAAACTTTCCCGGTTCCAAAAGTGCCCTTAGTATGAACTTTGATAGTAAAGCAAGTTAATCAAACCTTTAATGAGTGTGTTACCAACCGTCCGCAGGCTTATATCAGGCCTTCAGAGAACAGCATTGCTTTGCTTTCCCTAAAGGTTATCATTTTCCGGTCTTCATAAGTTTCTGCAACAAATAGATATAACATTTAATGATATAGGTAATGATAGTAATAAATAAAATTCTGATTAAAAAATTGAGAAACTTTATTAAATTCAAATATGTAATAATATCTGACATTAAAGACTTTTTAATTATTGAAATAAAACAACTTTTCCGAATTAGCTCGCGAGTATATAAGTATTTGCATGACGAATCAGTCATCCCATGACCACAAATGCTGTAAAGCATTCGAAACGTCAGAAAAGCAAAACTAACTTGCAAATACTTAAATGCACCCGAGTTAATTCCGAAAAGTTGTTTTATTTCAAGGATTAGTCCGCATGCATATAAAAGACAACTTTTTAATAATACAAAAAAAAATTATGAAATAATTAACATAGATTTTTGTACATTATATTAATTATGTGAATTTACACATAGTGAATACAATCATTGTTGGACAGCAGATTCTATAATAGATTACATGTTATAAAGTAGAAGTTCAAAAGGTCAATATAAGGCCCGTGCCATGTCCGCGTCCGCGCCTGATCCACGTCGTTTCTGTATAATTTGCGCCTAAGACTGACTCTAAATTTGAAACAGCAGCTACTCGCGAAATGAAATTATCCCGTACGGATGCCCTAGATGTCTTTTTCACACTTTTTCCTTCAGTGGTGTAATATTCATCAGCAGAGGTAGCAGAAGTAATGACACGTTCAATTGATTTGCCAAATTATCTGAAACAATGTAAAAAATATATCAAATTGTGTCAAATCCTTATCCTTTCTTTACTAATATTATGAAAGTGAAACTGTATTTGTTAATTTTTACCTACTGACATTGTTTTGAAATTTTCACTAGAAAACGCGCTATCATCAAAATCCACGTGGACGGAGCCACCGGTAAAAATCTATTATAATAAGTATACGCATGTATATAAAAATGTTCGTATTTGTAGCGAAAGAAAGCTATTACTTTGCTGAGAATTAATAAAATGGAGACGCACGGCCTCGCGTAAGTGCCTTATGAGTGTGTTGGACTATAGGTGTTTAAGGACAATAACATTTTAAACTTACCATCAACAGAGCCGATTATTTTGGAAAGGGCTAATCTAAGAAATTGGTCTTTAGTCGAAGTCAGCAATGCCTTGGCTTTGCCGATAATCTTGCCGTTGATGTTTTGTAGCGACGAACGCAATATATCTGCACCCGTGGAGGGATAAAGACGATCGAAGTCTGCTATAAGAAGCTTGTAACCACTAGGACCTCAGAGTATTGGATACTCATTTAAATAATCTAGAAGAATGCCCTTTTGATTATATAATTTCTGAAGGCGCACTTTTGTCGTAGTTGCTCATAGCTTATCGAGATCCTGCCATGGCGTAGCTCCTGCCACAGCAATTGTGATAGCAAATAATGCCTCTTCAACAAGATCACATTCTGCTGAAACAGTAAAAAAAATATTTTACAAAAAATAAAAACCGACTTCAAAAACACTGAAAAGTTAAAAATAATATAAGAATAGGTACAGACAACATCACACTTCTATATTGAAGTCAGTGCCAAACGAAAATCTCCTAGAAAGTCTTAAAATTTGTCACCGACTTCACTTAAATACTATTTTTAAAAAGAAGACATGAGAAAGTGTTACAAATATTTTTTCATACTATTATAAATATACTGTAAATAAATTTACTTTCATCAATAGTAGATAAATAAAAAAAATGGGTTAGTCGAAAAAAAAAATTACTCCCACTTAACTTGTATGAGAGCTACCCTAAAACAATTTTTTTCAATATTTTTTTCTACCACTTTTTTGGCATGATTAATATACATACCCATACCAAATCACAGCTTTCTAGTACTAATAGTCTCTGAGTAAAACCGCGGACAGACAGACAGACATGGCAAAACTATAAGAGTTCCTTGTTTACTACGGAACCCTAAAAATGCACTCTTAATACTCGTAATTAAAATTATGTTCCAATTTTGAGTCTACCTAGTTTTTGAGTTGAAAATTTGTATAATGCGATGACTTTCTTTTTTCATTGTCGAAAATAATAGGCATACTTGTGATCTGCCTACATACAGGTTGGAAAAAATTATAGGCTATGTTGGGAAACTACCTTAAACAGTTCATATTACATAAAGGAAACATTCTCTAATTTTCTTAAATAAACAAATCATACATTTTTACATCAAAAACATATAATAAACATAACCAATACATTAAAAAGATAAAAATATGTGTATTGAGTCTATCCTTGAACGTCAAAGTATCATCATTTAAATCAGTCCATCCAATTGTGATTACACATTAGTGATTTGTTCGAATATCATTGATTGTTTGTTAGGTCTCCTTCGAGGTGCATCCAAACAAGGTAATGCAATGCAAGGCTTGCCGGTTACAGTTAGTTTTAAAGATATTTATGTTAATGCTTATTTTAAATTCAAAATCAGTTAATTGAAACCCTGTAGGCAACCTACGATCAGTCACAAAATATTATAGGTAATTCATATTTACAGACATGGGTGACAAATCGTTTAAATTAAAACTTTAAATGAATGCTATAAGTCATGAAGGGACTATAAAGGCTGACAGGTCGAAACTTGTACTGCGGAAGCTTGAAGCTTACTTGTGAATGCAACAACTTAAAAAAAAAACGTAGTAATAGGTACTAAAACTGTATAATTAAATATTTATGAGCACTTACTTTGAAGGTATCAATCAGATGGACTAAATCCCATTTCGTAAGAAGATCTATAGTATATTGATCAGCCATGATGATCTATGTATCTGTCGCCCGCGTTTGTATTTGAACCTGGGCGACCTCCTGTCCGCCAGGACACTCCTGAGACCTACAAATGTAAATTTTCTTAACACTAGTCAGGTTACCATCTGTGAAATATAGAGAAATATAACTCAATACAATATAGGTAACAAGAGAACATTTTTTATTGAAATAATAAACTATAACTTGTTTTATTTTATAATTTACCTCTGAGAACGGATATGAACACCAATTAGAGTTAAGATGCACTTTTTTGGCACAGCTGAAAAGACACTGAAAAGTTTTATAGAAACCACAAAAACGATAATCGCGGAGTCAGTGTCACCTTTGAGAAAGTGCTGAGAGCTGTAAAGCCGTGTAAGCGGGACGGGAAGCGGGAAAGAAAAAGAACCAGTCGAAACTTGAAATGACAAAATCAGTATTGCCAGAATGATACAAATTTACCCATCACTTTACACTTGTAGAGGCATATTAGCACATTAGGACTACACGGAAATTTTAATGTGAGGCAGCTGGATTTTTTTACGACCCAATGTGGCAGGTTACATATTTATCACGTATTTTATGCATTAAAAATATTCTTTTCACAACTTCAATAGGCACGGGATTTAGGATTTATAGTCTATTCAAGATAAGAAAAGAAGGTTTCCGTGACAGGTCGAATTTTTCCGTTTCATGCATACTAGAAACTAGTTTCCGTGATTAAAATAATTATGTTTTAAAAATATAACTTATCTCTTTAGGTTACCTACTTTTATCAAAAATGCAATAATTAATTCCACATTAAATAAAAAGAAGAGTATCAGTCCAGTTAAATAAAATTATAATTCTGAAAATTTTTTTGTTTAAAGTTCACAAATAAAATATTTGTGTTAGGTATAAATTCCGATTCACGAATCAAATACATACTTAATTATACAAATATTTTTTCAGAACTATAAATATAAAAATATATATATAAATTCATGTTTATATTTAATGTGGAATTAATTGTTGCGTTGTTGATAAAAATAATCGCAGGAAATGTTATATTTTTAAAACATAATATTTTTAATCATGGAAACTAGTATGCATTAAACGGAAAACATCGACCTGTCACCGAAACTTTCTTATCTTTTAGAGTTACAAGATAAGAAAGTTTAGGTGTTTTCGGTTAATCGACTGTAGTTTAACGTTAATCGATGCAATATTTAATATCACTAATTTGCTTTAACGAACGACTAATTTGACTAATTTGGTCAAACAAAAACATAATGTATACTGAATCGGTGACGACATTTAGGGAGTAGTCTTGTATAGTACATGTACGATGTACGAATAGGTAACGTTACCTGGCACTGCACTAAGAGAAACGTTACCAAGTGCGAACTGTTAATCGTACCTAATCGTACTATTCGTACATCATATACTACACTGCCAAAGCGTTAACCGTTAACGGTTGATAAGGTACGAGTAGGCGAGGTAACGTGCGCTGCAGTGTGTTCAACGCTGGTAGATGACGCATGACATGACTCTTAATCGTACTATTCATACTAAACTGCCAAACCGTTAAGTGTTAACGGTTGATGAGGTTCAACGCTGGTAGATGACGCATGACATCTAGCAAAAAACACGGAAAACTTTAGCAACATTTACAAGAATTTCACCATATTTAGTATGGAGCCGGCACTTAGAATATTTTCGATTATTTTTCAATAATTTCAATCCTGCATAATTTCAAGAAAAATATTTACAGAAGTGCTTATATCTCGAAAACGGTGCATCAGAGCTAAAAATAACGAATTTTTTTATCCCCTCATCTCCCAGCCAATTAGGACACACATAATGGACTTATTAAAAAATGGTCAAGTGTTTGATTTTTTTTCATACTAAATTTTGATTTTTATATGAAGTTTAGTCCAGATTCCACCTTGTGTAGCAAAGGGGGTGCGAATTTTATTTGAACTCATCCATACTAAATACTTTAACATTTTTTAAAGTGCTGGCTCCATACAAAAATCAGCAAAAAAAACTTAGTTGTTTTTACTTTTTCGGAAAATTTATCTGTCTTTCTTTGATAACTATGATTTTTGCCAAGTTGGGAGAAAAATGCGTGTATTTAGTCTATATCTACATTGCTTTGAAATTGCAATCTCCTAATTATGTTCCTATCCCCATTTTAATAAGCTGAATGATTCAATCAATATTCGTACCTATTAGTACGGTACTATTCATTGTGTCAAAAGTGGTATAAGTCTACGGTACTAATAGTACTAATAGCACGAATAAACGGTACTAGTACCTTACTCGTACTGTACGATTACGCTTCGAACTCAATAATGTACGAATTAGGACAAGACTATTAGGGAGGTGATGTGTATAGTGCGGAAAGACTGTTACAGCCTCTGTGTGACAGTTGTTCGAGAAACAGTCATACAAAACCACGAATAAGCAAAAAGGAACGTTTTACAAGATAAACGGAGTTAGGGTCGTTAGTTGTTACTAAGAAGGCATAAAAATATTTAGAAAAATTTAGAATTTTTTTTTCGTTAACACCATATTTTTATTCCCTCAACAGAAGGGCTCGTAGAATGTATACATAGCACTTATTTATAAATTGTTTCATCAACATGAATTCAGAGTGCAGGTAACTCGATAGTTATTTTGAGAAGTATGGTCGTAGCACACATATCCACTCGTAAACGGAACGTAAACGTATCAACTCTAGCCGTTCAGTATTCTTTGTATGAAACTCCCTACTGCAACGCACACTAATCGGATCGTAAAGTAATCGCCTCGCCTCGGGACAAGCTCACGAACCGCAGTACGCTGAGTGGTCGACTTGCCGTACCCGCGCTTACTTCTCACCGTACGCTGTCTTACGACTCTTCGTACCCTAGCTTACGTTTCTTCGTCCACGCCCCGCTCCGCGGCCTGGGGCCCTATTTTTTAATAATTCATCCGGCATCGAGCGCTTTTCCAGTGTAATTTGTGCTCGATTCCTATTGATTTCCGTTTCTCTGGCGATAAAAATCAATAGAACATTACCTACCGCCGTCAACCAGCGGCTGGCGAGCCGTAAGCGCGGCGTCGCCTTGCCGTAGCCGAGTCGACTCGGAGCTGCTAACGCGCTTACGTTAGGTTGACGCCTGGTTGACGGCGAGGCGATACGGTGACGATCCCTTTCCGAGTTGATATGTGTGCTACGACCATTACCGAACACAGGATAAGAAAAGTATCAAATACACTACAGGATCTATTGTCCAAGAAAAAAGAGGCGGAGATCTTACATCGGCTAAAAATACCCTTAAACTGAGAGAAGTTAAAAGATTTATTGAATCTCTTAAGTGTTTAGTCACACATCCACTGTAATGAGAATATATTTTCTGTCGATTTTAAGTATCATGAAAATATGGAAAATGTTCACATACTTGAAGAGGAGTATGAAGACGATAAGTGTGGTGTGAAGTGTCGGTACCTAATTCGGAATCAAGAATTTAACTGCAAAATTAAATTAAGTTTCATTTGTTACTCTATTTTATTTTAGTAAAATTAAATGATTAAGGCATTAAAATAATTCGTTTAACTGAAAATCTGTTTATTTTTTTAAGACTATGTTACCTATTACTTTTACTTTTGGATGCAAATGCGCTACTCTCCTTAAGCTTGGACGAGTTTACCACTGTCCAATGTCAGTTGCAAACTCACTACTGTCATGCCTGTTACGTGTTTTCTTTTTATTGCTACATATTGACAAACGAGCAGACTGCCCACCTGATGGTAAGTGGTTACAGTCACTGTGAGATTCGCAGCAATTCTGCAATCCCCACAAAAACCAGTGTAGTTGCCAACAAATCAATCCAATGTCAGGCTTATAGCGTAATTATATTAGTTGTTGATCAAGTGCATATTAAATTCATATTAAAATAACTTCATTAATAATAAAAACAAACATTGCTTTAAACAATTACCTTTTTTTTTAACCCAGTTAAAAAAGATTTTATATCTACCGCAGTGGGAGTGGGGCGCAGCTGCGGTTATGTGGGACTCACCCCGCTAATCGAGGCATACCCACTAAAAATACTGGGGGGCTTCGTCAAATCGCATTCTCGACACACAAAGGGTACTTCTCGCAATCGTACCTAAAACCTTACCCTGCCAAAATTTCTAAGTTTGACTTTGATACAATCTATGGATTGTGGCAAGTTTGTTTTCTTACCCCTTAATTATGCAAACCAACGCTTACGTTGGCAACACTCACTACTATGATTTCTATGGTCTTTGGTATTGTCTATATCACGGATCTTCCCGTAGAAAACTAGAATATACCATCATTTGCAACTTATCGTTAATAGCCGTAACAGACGATCCGATTTGGTTGGAGCCAACCGTCCGACCCCAACCAAATTGGAACGTGTGTACGGCTGTCGGCCCGACATAATTATTATTAGCTTGTTGGATGCTCGACGGCCCGATCGCTCATCCGACAAGTAGGGACACGACAAAAGACAAAAGTACCTATCGATACTTTATGGTTTAATTTAATTATGTGTGCTTAAAGTAATAAATTAATAATTTAGTAAACTAAATTGACTCGACTGCAAACCACAAAGTAGAGAAAAAATATGTTGCAAAAATGTTGTTTTACTTTTTGTTTGTGTTTTAACAGGGCAGCCGTGTTTCATTATTTATTTATTTTCGCACGTTTAGTTACGCATTGTACAGTAAGCTCTTTGCAAGCTATTTGACCTTTGGATCGTTCTTATGTCCCTTGTAATAGTGGCGGTATTCGTAGTGTCAATGTAAAGATTGAATAGGAGCTTACTGTACATCCTGCTAGTTGATTATTTATATAATCAATAACAGATATTACCCTATTTATGAGTACCTACCTAATATAATAAACTTTAATTTGTGAATTTACAGATGCTTTTTTATTATTGTTTATACACACCTAATTAATTTGTTGCTATTTTCAAGTCACTGACTGACGTTGAAGTAGGTACTCTACACTTTGAATTTGAAGTATTGATACTTTTCTCTCTATATTTTTACGAGTACGATAATTTTTTAATCTATAGGTATAGGTCTTATTTTAGGTATCTGTGTGTCTGTGTATCTGGCTGGATGTCTGGCTGTGGCTTCATAGTTCCCAAACGAGTGGAACGAATGGACCTATTCAGTGATACAATACAAGGCATCCGACGGCGATGCCACATAGAGGAAAAGTACATTAAATACCGTAGATATAACTTTGCGGAAAGAATTCATAATTTTAAATTCAAAAACAAATCCAACCGCATTCAAAGACTGCTAAATAATTACCTGTCTGGATCGGGATTTTTATGATACCGATCGATAGAGTCGGATCACAGGAAGTAAATATTTCTAACAAACATTACCGCAAAAAATTAAGGACAACCATGAAATCTATCTGTACCTATTTATTTATTCTTTATAAACTTTATAAAATATAAACAAAAGGTGTTAATTTATTTGAGTTTCGCAAAGACAAATTAGTATTTTGTATCGATATCGATATAGGTACATAATACTTTTTAGGGCATCCCTAATGTTGAATTGCCAACCGCGTCGGACCGTCTGTAGGCGCGTCGGCTCCTCATTTGGTTGGATCACGTTGGATCCAACCAAATCGGATCGTCTGTTAGCACTTTAATTAATAATAACAGTTTTACGGCTCTAAACGCCTTACGGATGGTAGTTTTGTTAGTAAAATAGAAGCGAATTTCATCTTACTTAAGACGAAATAAGCTTTACGGCTTTTTAATTATAACAGTTTGACGGCTCTAAACGCCTTACAGACGTTAGTTTTGTTAGTAGTATAGAAGCGAATTTCATCTTACTTATCTAACCACTCGGCTACGGAGGTCGTCAACCTGTAGACCTTTACCAAGTTTCATCTTAGCATATAAGGCTTTATCAGTGTTCTAGTATGTATTGATAATAATAATAATCTGTGCTCCGTCGCAAACTATCGTGTGATAACTTAAAAACTACTTGCTATAACGTCATTTTTCGTCATAGAGTAACTCGTAATCGATTGTATGGCAGAGTATAATCGCCTTGCCGTGGTATTATCATACCTGTCATTAACGTGTAAATAACTGTGTGAAGTTAATATTAGCCGTATTGGTGAAGCATTTTACAACTTACGTTTGCGTTTATTTAGTTTAAGTGTTAAATACATTTAGTGTTACTAAATTGTAATTAACCTTTTCGAAAGACGAATAGCACCGTTATTTACGATTAAATTCGCCGGTTGTTCATCGTCGTAAGAATAAGGCGTTATTAAAGGGAAAAAGGCCGATTACAAAAGTGCCTTACGATATGTGTTATTTCGACGTTGTTATCTAGTGTAAATGACGATACTATTTTAACAATATCGCTTAGCTAAGCGAAAATAAACGTAAGCGTAACAAATTCACTCGAAGGACTTACAATTTAACCGTGTAAGGCGTATTTCGTCTTAGGCCCAAAATCCTTTTTTCTCAGTGCAGGTGCCTTAACCGGCCATTTTGGTACTAGGATCATGCTTACCCGGACGGGTGGGACATACCAGTTCCAAAATTTGTAGGGCCTGCAAGGAAGAAGAGGAGAGCATGGTGCACCTCCTGTGCCATTGCGACGCTCTTGCCTGCAGGAGACTAAAGCTGATGGGAACGGGATACCCAAAACCGGAGGACTACAGGGCCATGCCACCGAAGGACATCGTCAGGCTCATGAGCACGATTGACTGGACCGAAGGTGGTGATGGCTTTAAGGACTAAACACGGGGAAGCACAAAAGATACACGATGGGTCGAAGTGCGAAGGCTCATGCTGAGCCACCCCTGTATTAAGATAAGATAAGGTCCACACTGCGACTACCACTACCGGCGCGCCAGGGCAAGCCCGACCGAATCGGTCGGGCTATCGCCGAGGGGGGATTGCCCGAGAACACCAGAGCAATCCCCAGACGGAGGGCCTTAAGGCCTCCACGGCAGGGTCAGCACGGGCATCGCTCGCGCGAATGCCCGCCTTCGCCTGCCTATCCGTCTGCGGCGGAGGGGAGCGACTTGGGGATCTTCCTCCCGCTCCCTCTCCGCAGTCTCCCATTCCGCCTCGCCGCGGAGCACGGCCACGACCATGGTCGGCAGCGAGAGGTCTCCGCCTCCCAGCGCAGCGTTAGGGTCGCCAGGCCGGGCACCCCAACGAGGTGTGCTCGGCAGAGTCGGCAGTGTCGTCGGGAGCGTCGCAGTGGTGACACCGCGGCGTTTCCTCCCGACGCGCGACCCGGTGCAGGTAGCGACCGAAGCGGCCGCGCCCGGTCAGCACCTGCACCGTGCGGAACGTAAGGCCGCCCCGCCCCGCCGGCGCCCAACCCACTCCTCGGACACCGGTGATGATGATCGCCCTCGGCCGCCGTGAATCACTTTACGTTCAGACAGCGACCGTTACTGTTAAATCAAAACAACCGCAATCTTTATTTGGATGACTTTATAAAAGTGGTACAAACTCGGTCTATGAAAAGTTTGATATTTGAAATTTGAAGTTCCGATGTGAAGAAATAAAATAAAAAATTTTATAGAAGCGTATAATAAAAGAGTGGACTGTATAAAAATGCTGTTATAATTAAATGACCAGAGAAAATTGTACGTATGGCAAGAAAGACAATGACGCGTGCGTAGCTACGACCGAGCGATGATGGAGTGCGGGGCCCCGTGGAGCTTCCACTCGCCGCCGCCGCCGATGCTAGTGGGGCGTTGTTGCGGCCGCGTCTTGCGCGCGAACAATATAATGAGATGCTTATTGAAATAATTTCCAAAATAACACCATTTAAAACTTGATTTCTGATAATTTCACCTTCTAATTTTTCGAGTGTACGTTTAAAATATCGTTTGTTACCCGTGGTCCTACTGGTAGTACCACGGGCAATTTATTTTGTCCGTGGCTCTATCAGTAAGACCATGGGCAAGTAGCATTACCTGTAGTTCAACTGGTAGTACCACGGGCATTTTTTCTTACCCGTGGTTCTATCTCTAGGACTAGGGACAAGTATCATTGCCCATAGTTCTACTAGGAGAAATCAGAGTAAGTACTTTTATCCTGGTTCTACTGTACAAAATTAAAGAGTTCATAAGTCATACAGTTCATCCTTACTACCTGGAAGCAATATCGTCTAGCACGGTTCGCTTTCAGCGCTTTTTTTCCCGGCTCTGGAATGAACTTCCTGCTGTTGTTTCCCGAACGCTATAACATGTCTATTTTCAAGCGAGGTTTAAGAAGAGTATTGCATTCAAAGTAGGCAGCGGCTTGGCTATGTCCCTGATATTGGCAAAGTCCATGGACGGCGGTTGCCACTTACCATCAGGTGGACCGTTTGCTCGTCTCTAAAGCAATAAAAAAAACCAAAGTACTCATCAAGACGAATCAAACGAGCCCAAACTCGATGGGTTTTTGTCGTTTTATTGCGGAATTCCTATGGTCACTTTCTAGCTTCAGCATCAGACCCTGGTTATCATACTACTATTAATAAGGCTAGTATGTATGTTTTAAGAAATGGGGCTCTGGTATGGTAGCTCAGAACCAATAAAATCAAATGATATTGGCGATGACTGTACTACCCGATGTAACACTTAGGGCTACAAGTAGGTGTAGGAAAATAATAATATTGCTAAAGGAAAAAGCAGAAAGCAGATTACGAAACCGAAACCTGTCAAATGTTTTAAATGCGAAGAGAAAGGACATAAGAAACCTGAGTGCCCACTCCTCACAGGACCGAAGAATGGTGAAACAGGATTAATCACCTCGTTGAGCGTACATGACACTTTTGACTCAGGATCCTGGTATATTGACAGTGGAGCTTCGAATCATATGTCATTTCAGAAGCATTGGTTTAGAGACATTAAGGTTTGTGGCGATGGAAAGAATGACGTGACATGTGCAAACAATGATAAGATTTCTAGCGAGGGAACAGGTAACATTATGGTCAAATTGAAAGGTGTTCTGCTGCCCATAAGGGACGTTACGTTTGTACCAGGCTTGAAGGTAAATCTTTTGTCTGTATCAAAATTAGTAGAGAGATAATGAAAAGTAGTGTTTAATGCAGATGGATGCAATCTGTTTCACAAAACGATAGGTCACATTTCGAGTAAGCTTGTAGCGACTGCAAGTAAGGTCTCAGGCATCTACAAACTTGATAATTGTTTTCCTGTTGTAGATGGGGTGTTTACGCTCGAGGAAGAGCGAGTGGCATGGCAACACTGCTAATAGTCTGTGCACACCTTAGACAATAGAAACCAATAGACATGAAATACCTACGAAAAAAGCGTGCCAGCATTTGGGTTGGTGCTCTAAGATGGCGGAAAAAAACTAGTGACGCCGCATTCAAGATTCCACACTTTTTATGTTTTTCTTTATAGAATTCATTTAAAAAATCAATAAAAAACGTATAACTGTAAAATGCACTCACAAATAATGCTCACCGACTGATATTTTAGCACAACAACAAACACGGTGCTTTGTAATGGCGGACTGAACTGGACGCAAATTTATTTAAGACATAGAATAGCATTGCGAATCCATTGGTTTAGTTAATCTGAGGTGCACACGCGGTGTGGCGGCCGGCCGCTGTGACGTGACAGTCGAGTCGAATTTATAATGTCATTGAACTAGTTACGCGGCGCATTATCTCGAGAAAAATTGTAATTGTTTGTGTTTGCGCGACGCACCTAATTATTGTGGTGGCGAAAGTCCGCTTATCATTGTTTTCCAAAACTCTACCACGAAGGTTAAGGCCCAAAAGAAGAAGTCCAGAAGAAAGAAGCCACTGAAAGCACCCCGCAATCCAGCGGTGGTGCTTACTATCAAGCCAGATGCGGCTGATAGTCTCGTACTCTGACGTGATAAAAATGGCGCGAGGGAAAGTTAGTTGGAGCGAGCTGGGGGTAGATGATATTAAATTCCGTGACAGCGACTGGTGCCCGGCTAATAGAGTTTCCCAAGGAAACCTCCCCCGAGGTCGCTGACCAACTGACTCAAAAACTTAAGGAGGTACTCCCTGAGGAAGTTGCGATCTCCAGGCCCGTTAAATGTGCTGAGGTTCGTATATCGGGTCTGGATGATTCGGTGACAGTGGAGGATGTTCGGGATGCCATTGCCCGTGTTGTCGGCTGTCCTATGGAATCAATTCGAGTGGGGGGGGGGGGGGGTTTGGTTCAATCCCTACACTCTAGGGTCGGTCTGGGCCAAGTGCCCCATTCCAGCCGTCAAGGCCATCACCACTGGCAAACTGCTGATTGGGTGGTCGTCGCCAAGAGTCAAACTAATCGAGCCCCAGCCAATGAAGTACTATCGCTGCATGGAGCCCGGCCATACCAGGGCCAGGTGCACTGCATGTGAGAGAAGTGACCTGTGCTTCCGCTGTGGGAAGACCAATGCCTTTAATTCTATCCCGACTGAGTATATTCTTGAGGCGCTAAAGTTCCATGAAGTGCCTCGATACATTCAGCGGGTTATAGAGGATTACTTTAGGGAGATAGTTTTAGTTTTGATGGACTGTCATGGTCAAATTGTAAGACGACAAATGGTCAGGGGTGTTCCACAGGGCTCAGTTTTGGGCCCAGTCTTGTGGAACATCGCCTACAATTATGTTTTGCGGGGTAGTCTTCTTCGCGGGCTGCAGCTGGTATGTTATGCTGATGACACTCTAGTGACAGCCCGCGGAAGAAATTACAGGGAGGCCTCTCTAATTGCCACAGAGGGAGTGGCACAAGTGGTGTCTCGAATAGAAAGTCTGGGGCTGGTAGTGGCATTGGAGAAGACTGAGGCTCTGGTCTTCCATGGGCCTCGGAATCGTCCTCCACCGAACTCCTACCTGTTGATTAATGGGACAAGAGTTGAATTTCGACCCCACATAAAATACTTGGGATTGGTGCTCGATGGGAAGTGGAGCTTTGGAGAGCATTTTGCGCGTCTGGCCCCTATGTTGGTTGCCGCTGCCTCTGCGTTGGGAAGGCTCCTGCCGAATATTGGAGGTCCGAGTGCCCTCTGCCGCCGCCTCTATGCGGGCGTGGTGGCATCCATGGCGCTCTACGGTGCTCCGGTGTGGTCGGTCGGCTGCACACTCTCACGCACTGTCCTGCGTGGACAACTCAGCGCAGTGCCCTCATTGCCGTCATCGGACGCCGTCACGCTGCCCGCGGTAATCCGAGCTATGCAATATCAAATCTAATGTAATGTGACCTCAGCGAAGTCAGACGATATTTTGTTACTGTCCGTTTTAAAAATCCTAAAGTACTAAAAAAGTATTCTTTGTGGCTCAAAAGTTGTGTCAGTATAAAGTGAAAGAGAATTAGTTTGTGTTGGTGCAATTATTGTATTAAAATTGTGCGGCTTTATCAATAAAAAGCAAATAAAGTGTCGTGAAATCGGTTGCATAAATTTTGGATGTGGGCAGATTTACAACTTTTTACAACGCCTAAATCAACAAAATCATAAGAATATTGCTCCGAAAAATAGATATCAATAAATTTGCATCAGTTGCCCAAGCATCGACAGCGCCGCGAGGACTGCTGGGACTGCAATAGTTACTGAATGTGTTTCTTCAGTGGGTGACTCTAGTCTACTTCGATTCTAGTTTGTGACACGTAGTTGTTTTTCCTTTTTTTTTTTTTGCTATATTTTTTGGAACTTTTTTTTTATTTTAGTTTTTCCTTTTTACTCTATATTTTTTGGAACTTTCTTTTTGATTAAAAGAAAAGCGAAATTTGAGGTCGAAGTTATGGCTGACAAGAAGAAAAATTTAAAATGTTATCTATGTAAACAAACATACGATTTGGAATGCGCCAATGTCTCCGAAAAAAGGTTCCACCTCATGACAATTGAAAATAAAAATACTTGGTGCTGCGATTTGTGCCGATCTCGTCGTCCAAAAGGTGACAATACGAACACACCGATTCGAGAGACTGTACGAGAGGAACAAGTGAAAGATGCTATTGCTCACGTCTCAAGCGAAGAAGTAAGCAACGTAACTCTTCGCAATAAGCCTAAGACGTCGTGCTCCTGTATAACTAGAGACGACATAAGAGAAATTATAAGAATTTGTAGCTCACAAATTACTAATGATCGCCTTTATGAAGCTAACAAGGTACAGCTACAGGAAATGAGGGGGCTGATTCGAGAATTTCAGGAGTCAATGGATTATTTTAATAAGGAATTTCAGGATTTTAAGAACGAATATACCGCACAAAAAGAATTGATTGAAAGTGTTGAGAAGGAGAATGAACAATTAAAGTTATCCACGGCTGAAATACAAATTAAGTTGACGATGTTGGACCAACAGATGCGCGCCGCAAACCTCGAAATACACTGCGTTCCAGAGAACAAACATGAAAATCTTACTGCAGTCATACATCAACTGGGTAAAATCATAAATTGCCCGACGGATGCGTCCGACATTCAGTACTGTTCGCGGATAGCTAAAATTGACTCTAAGAATACTCGCCCTAGAAACATACTAGTGAAATTCAGCAACCAGAAACGGAAAGACGATTTTCTAAAATCGGTAATCGAATTTAATAAGAAGAAAAAGGCTGAAGAACGTTTGAATATATCACATCTGGGTATGGCTGGCGACAGAACAAGTATCTTTGTATCCGAACATCTTTCATTGGAAAATAAACAGCTGCATGCGTCTACACGTATCCGAGCGAAGGAACTGGGCTACAAATATGTTTGGGTCCGTAACGGAAGGATATTTGTCAGGAAGTCGGAAGAGGCCAGTCATATTTATGTGCGTAATATGGATACGCTTAAAAGCTTGTCATAACTTTGGGCCGGACGATTGAATTGTTTTATAATTTGACCTAATGATTTGGTTCTTTCATCTCTAAAAATGGCTAAAAAAATAACTAAACATCATCATCAGCGATCAGCTAATTTTAAGATAGGTTTGTTGAATGTTCGCTCTATAAGTACTGGCTGGGATGAGTTGAAAGAGTCAATTACATCTAATGATTTGGATATCCTTTGTCTGACTGAGACCTGGCTCAAACATGATTCAAACACCAGACCTTTTACTATTTCCGGGTACAAATTTGTGCATGCGCCTCGTGGTTCTAGGGGTGGTGGTGTCGGTGCGTATATTAAAAGTAGGTTGCGTGTTAAAGTTCTACAGCATCCTGTAGGAGAATTGGAGCAACAGTGGCTGCAATCAAGAGTTAGAAGTCATAGTATTATAGTAGGTATAGCTTATCGTCCAGAAAAGATCAGTCGTGGAACTGCCATTGAATGTTTAGCTAATTCGCTGTCCATATTTGCCCCACAATGTGAATTCCTGTTTTTGGTAGGTGATTTAAACATTAACTGCCTTAACACTAATCGAGATGTCATACTGCCACCTTGCCTCGTCGATCTTGTGGACGCATATAAACTCACCCAGATAGTTGCATCACCAACACGAATAGCGGATAATTCTGAATCACTTATTGATGTAATGTTTACTCGTCACTCATTAAAACCTAGAAGTGTTTCAGTAATACATAATGATGATTTAAGTGATCATGGCTTAATTCTGGCGGAATTCCCCATAGATATGGATAAATTTAAGCCGAGGTATATTACTTTTAGACGCATCAATAATAACCAAAAGGAAATAAATGAAGCTGCTCAGTATACGCCGTGGGAATTTGTGGGTTTGTACGATGATATTAATGATATGGTATCTATGTTCAATATACTTATTTTAGATCTTTTTAACACATTTGCTCCAGAACGTACTCGAAAAATAAATTATCCACCTTGTCCTTGGATGACTGATGTACTTAAAGAGATAAAGAAGGAACGAGACCGTGCGTGTAAGAAGGCAAAAAATTTAAAATTAGAATCGGCTAAACACTATTATCGTTGTCTTCGTAATTATTACAACTTTGCAATAACACAAGAAAAACGATCATTTTTTAATCAATTTATAAATAATAGCCTAAATAAGCCCCATACTATGTGGCGACATTTGAACAATATTATAAAACCTAGTGAAGGCAATTCCATCCCCACTCATCTTAATGACGCAAATGCATTGAACAAACATTTCTTAGAAAGTGTACCTACATTGCCAGAAGATATCGACGAACTAAATAGATTAAAGTCTTGCAAGCGCACCAACAATGTATTTAAGTTTTGCGCTATAAGTGAGTCGGAAATAGAACGCATTATTTGTAAAATGTCTTCTAACTCACAGGGATGTGATGGTATATCGATGTACATGATACAGTTAACGCTACCTTACTCTATGCCTGCGATATTGTCCATCATAAATAAATCTTTACAGGACGGCGTCTTTGCGGATGATTGGAAGTGTGCATTGATAACACCTATTCCAAAGAAGTCTAAGGTTGAGAGCGCGGATGATTTAAGGCCTATTAGTATTCTTCCCGCTCTCTCCAAAATAGTTGAAAAGTGCGCTTCGGTTCAGATTAAAAAATTCATTGAGAATGAAAGCATATTGCCCAAATTTCAATCGGGGTTTCGCCCAAAGCATAGCACATCCACGGCGTTACTTAATATTACAGATGACATACTCTCTGCATCTGACCGCGGTTTAGGTACTATACTCGTATTACTGGATTTCAGCCGTGCATTCGATTCTGTAAATTTAGAGTTGCTGTTGGCTAAACTTAAGTTCTTTGGATTTGGAAGCACTGCTTGTAAATGGTTTGAGGCCTATTTCTCAGGTCGATCGCATAGGGTACGATGTGCACAAGACGATGGCAGTATGGACATTTCAAATCCATTAAGGCTCCATTCTGGGCCCTACATTATTTGCCGTATATACTTCTAGTATCACTGAAGTAATTTCTCACTGACACTACCACCTTTATGCCGACGACACACAGCTGTATATTCATACAATCCCTACTGAAACAGATGTATCATCGGCCGTGTCCAAATTGAATAAAGATCTAGGAACTATTGCTGAGTGGTCTCGTAAACATTCGTTAATGCTAAATCCGGCCAAAAGTGTCCAAATTATATTAGGCACTAGAAATCAAGTGGAATCCATCAGAAGTGTACAAGTTAATGTAAAAGTAAATGACGTACCTGTACCTCGCGAAAATTGTGTTCGTAATCTGGGGCTGTACATGGATGAAAATCTACGGTTTGAAAATCATGTTGGGCGTAAGGTCGGTCAGTGTTTTGGTGCGCTGCAGGTTTTATATAGATTGCATCGATACTTATGTGCTAATGTCAAACTACAACTGTGTAATACCTTAGTATTGTCACATCTTCAATACTGTGATGCTGTGTATGGTCCTTGTTTGTTAAAGAAGTCTGAAAATCAGATCCAGAGGGTACAGAACGCTTGCTTGCGATTTTGTTTCCCAATAAAAAGGAGGGATCATATTACTCCACACTTAGTACAGAATAGGATTCTGTGTATGGGCAGAGTCAGAGACATGAAGTATGCTTGCTTTTTATATTCCTTATTTAAAACAAATATACCGCAATATCTGCGGAGAAAATTAACATTTAGAACGCGTAGTTCAAATTTAAGGGATCTTGGTATCTTTTTGTCTCTGCCTTTACATAGAAAAAGTGCTACGAGAGGACGTTTTGTATTCGCCGCTTCAAAGATATGGAACGATCTACCCCCTCCCTTGCGGGAAGGTTTTTTAATGTCCGAGAACAATTTCAAGCGTAAGTGCAAGCAATGGTTCCTCGAAGAACAGTACAAAGCGGCTAGAATATTGTATAATTTGTAGAACAATTGTTAAGGATTTACGATGTACTTGGCTGACTAGACTCAATATATAAATACTTACATGACATGCTTGAGTCTGACTTGCTGTTGTCATTTCTTTGTAATGTCTGTATGCGTGAGGTTGTGGCAGAATATCAGCGACAGTTGATTACTCAGCTGTCAGATGCTGAGCCATAAGCCTATTTGTTCCGAATAACTTGTTTATGTGTTAATCGTCCCATTGTATTTTTAATGTAATTTGGAGCAAATAAATACTTTTATTATTATTATTATTATTACTATGCTCGATGAGCCGGCAGCGTGGGATGCGGTCTCCCACTTCTGCGAGGAGGTGGTCGAGGCGAAGGAAGCGCACGAGAGGGATCGCGAAGTCGACCCACTCGCTAGCGCGAGAAGGCGACGAAGGGGCTTCAATGCTCTAATTCCGCTGTCCTAGTGGGGGTTGGCGGGCGACGCGGATGGGTACCGTGTCGCTCGCATTGCACTCGACCTCTGCGATGGTGGAGGCAGCTAGGGGACACTAGCTGCTCCCATGCCTCCGATAGCGAGGTGTGCCCGTTGTAACGTTGTGCGTACATAATTATATAACAAGTAATAATTAATCAAAATATTTACAATTAAATTAAAAATATGAACAAAACAGACATTATATACTATTTAAAAGCGTAATTTTATAACAAATAAATAATATTTAACTTATACTAACTTACCTAATTAATATTTACAACAAAATCAAATAAAAACACAATTTGGATTTTTCCTAACAAAATAAATAAATTGATTGAAACTGTCTCAAGTGATGTGTGACTTCCAGTACTTTTGCTAGCCGCTATTGTTCGGGGCCGACTTACGTGGACCTCTCTCCGCACCTCGACAGTTCCGGCCGCCATTTCAATTTAATTTGGCTCCGAGTGAGGACGCTCGCAAATAATCCGCGACTTTATGCGTTGCTCATTCAATGTAATATATTAGTTTAAGTATTGTTTTACGTGGTAAACTCTTCGAATACTTAAATAGATAACAATAAGTGATTCCGATTCCCCGATTGGGTAAGTGTTGAACAGAATACCTAAATGCTTGCTTGTGCTTTGATTCTAGATAATTGTGTCATTACGTGATTAATGTCTGCAAATTCGTGAAAAAACCTTATTCCTATTAGTTGTTATTGAGAATTACAATAGAATATAGTAAAGTAATAAGTTATTAGATTACTTCTTTTCAATGATTTGAATGAATAACGTTTTGATTTGAAAATTACCAACCTACCTTCCATTATTGATAAATTGATTTTTTTGTAATTATTTTGTGAAATAACATTAAATTAACTGATTTAAAAGTGTAGAATCTTAAATAATTTTGTAAATTCCTTTCTGCTTCTTCAAAGCCGCAACACTACCTACTAAAATCGGCCAACCCTTCGCCTTCTGCTTGGTGGCCGCTTTACGAATTTTAGTAGGCAGAAACTGACGTTTGGAAATGGTGAATTCCAGGGACCTTGATACGGATTGAAAAGCTGACGCACACGGGCTCTTCTTGGAGACGCACACCGCTACTCACGGCTGGCCTTGAACCCGATTGAACCTGCCCCCTGTCCACCAGTCAACTGCCGGCGTCACCATCTTCCGCTGGAGGGCGGACAAATAAGGGAAGTGCCGATAGTGGTTGAACAAATTAAGCGGGCATAACTCCCACGACCCACGCTCAATTTTTTTTTTAAATAAATTGTAATTTTTTGTGGACGCTTGTTTTTTTTTTACCGCCCAAATTACTGTGGCGCGGTACTTGAAGCGTCACACTGGCGCCCTTAGACGTGGTTATGCTTAATTTGTGCTTCCGCTTAGTAGTTGTGTATGTGTGCTTTTAATTTAATTTCTTATTTTTGTGAAACGTTTATTTTTATTTTTTGGTTGCCGCAGCAGCTGGTATGTATATGCTGATTTATTGTACGATTTTTAATTTTAAAAAACTATTCCGTACTATTTGTTTAAAAAGGCGTATTTTTCCTTGTTCAGTACACATAATTTTAAATTTGTAACATTTTCATTTTTTCTTGATCATATTTCAACATATTTCATTTTCAATCATTTTATATCGCATATACATATTAGTTCGCATTAAAGCTTTTTTATTATTTTTTGTGTTGTCGTGTATTTTCTAGTTTTTTTTTAGCAACCTAAGCGTTTATATTTTTTTTTGCTTCTTGTGACAGAAGGAATTAGTTTAGTTTTAGTTTAGTGCTTAAGCATATTTGTTGTTTTTAGTTGCCATCTGTTCAACTCTTACCCAAATAGTTATGGCGTTTCCCATAAAATTTTTGTCTTTACAAAAATCGGAACTCGAGTACGAGGTTTATATTAGAGGTTCTACTCCTGCTGCCACGGTTCAAGATTTGCGTAAGCAAATCTCAAAATTGGGACCCGTATTTCCATCCGAGGACATCTTGGACAGTCCCATTGAGCCTATCGATGACTTAAAATCTGTAAGTGATGTTCTTGTGAAAGTAAGAACTTACTTAGAATCCAACCCGGATCGAAATGCGGTACTCCGCGCACAAAACATTTTACATCATGCGTACCATAGACTGAACCGCATTATTAGCAGTAGCGATACAAAAGTGCTTTACGAGTCATGCGTCACACAATTTAAAAATTTGTTGGAATTATCTAATTCTGTGAAAGAAAAAGCGACTGATGTTCTCACTTCATCAAGTACTGTTGACGTTGTTAGTCCAACATTGCCGGTGAACATTTCTGTGACTTGTGATCGTGGTACCTTAGGCGACATTAATAAACTTAAATATGACGGCAAGGGCTGTGTCAGAGCCTTCATTGAACGTGTCTCTGAGTATTGCGAATCGCGGAATATATCCGATCAAAAAATTTTGTCCTATGCTACTGAGATTTTTATCGGTGATGCCTTACACTGGTATAGGAGCATCAAAGATCAAGTTTCTGAATGGAGTGAGCTTGTATTATTATTAAAAAAGGATTTCGACCAGTCGGATTTTGATTATAGGCTGCTTACAGAAATTCGTTCTAGAACACAGGGTGAGTCAGAGAGCATAACGATCTTTCTATCTGTTATGTCTGGTTTGTTTTCAAGATTGACAAATAAGCCGTCAGAGGAAGATCAATTAGAAATAATTTTGCATAATATACGCCCTTGTTATGCTAGTACATTAGCTTCGGTTACCGAAATCAAAACTATTGAGTGCTTACGATCTTTGTGTCGTAACTATGAAAACATTCAAGCTCGTCTCACTAATTTTCAAGAACCTCCTCTTTCAACTAAAGACACACTAGCACCTGAATTTGCGTACAGAAGTAGTAATAGCACTAGTCATAAAATACCTAACAATAGTTATCAAAGTAAACAACCTTATAACTTTAATAATTTTAATAAATCAAATATATTTACAAAACTTAATTCTAATAATAAAACAAAATATCATAATTCATATAACAATTATTTAAAATCAAGCAATAATTATGTACACGCAATAGACATTCCAAAGCCTCGTTATTGTCCACGTTGTCGTGAAAATACACATAATTTAAGGCAATGCATGGCTAATAAAGATAATATTTTTTGTTTCAAATGTGGTATTGAAAATGTAAAAACACCACAATGTCCTAACTGTTTAAAAAACAAGCCATCTAGTTCAAAAAACTGAAACAGATGTTGAATTGTGGAAGTTCATCAAACAATTTCGATAAGACTGATTGGGAGAATTGGCTAAAAACAATAACTTTGTTCTTTAAAAATTATACTATAGCCACAATTGAGAGAACAATAAACAATTTTGAATTTGAATTGAATTTTGAATTCAACATAATAAATTATTTAATGATGTTAGACCTTATGTCACAGTAATTATAAATCAGATACCTATTACTGGTCTTTTAGATTCTGGTTCTGCAGTCACTATTTTAGGAAATAATGCTCATAAATTATTAGAAAAGCAAGGATTCAAAATGATTTCAAATTGTAATATAACAGTGACAGCAGCAGGTGGTCAGTCGTTGCCTAGTATCGGTTATACACGGTTATTTTTTTATCATACTGGAAAATTTTAGAGGCAGCTCGGTAGACGCTAGACGACTCATATCAATAAAAAAAACATGTGGTTATATTTTTAAAATTTTATCCGCCAATAATATTAAATTATAGACATTGTTCTTGTTTACTACAAGATAAGGTAAGATTATGAATGAATAAAGCATTTACTACTACGGGCTTAGGAAAATGCGGCAACGTCGCTATATTAATTCAAGCAAGATCAATCTACAACTAGTTTGAAATAAGAGTTATTATTGCACTAGACACTACAACAGTGAAAGACAGAGACAGTCGGCGCCGGCGCCGAGCGCCGGCGGCGGCGTTTTGTTGTTTGCTGTCGCTTGTCGGCACGAGCCGACCGGCTTTAGTTCGCCTTTGACCCCAGCGCGTGTGAACGTATCGCGATGTCGCGCCCGCGCCTGACGCGCGGCAATCGGGCGCATTCGGAATTTTAGTTTCAAGTTAACACATCTAGCGAATACACAGACCTTACTCCGGTAGACCGTAGACTTTTACTTGTGAAGTGAAATTAAGTGTTTGGTGTAAGAAAGTGAACCCACAAACGTAAGACTTGGAAGCGAAAACTGCATTTCGAGACGTTAAACACTAACCAAAGTGATATGTTGTTGTGGTCATGTATAGTTTTAAACGTGCACGACTATGTATGAGTTAGAGGACTTCCTTTAAATTTAGAACTCTTTTGTTATTAGAACTAAAGTTGATTTAAATTGTTTCCTAGGTAGGTAAGTATTTAAAGTTGATTCCGTTTTTTTAACTACGCCAAAACAACCTACCATAACCGTAATACCTACTTAGTACTGTTTGTTTTCCTTAAAAACTTTCTTTTGCCGGTCCTAAGCCCGTAAAGTAGGAAGGTGAAATTGTGATCAACTCAGTGATGACTTTGAATCGGCGACGTTGTTGCCAGTTCGCATTCATTCAATGTTTTGCCTACAACTTCACTCAGTGTCCATACCAGTGCAGTATTTTTTGGATATTTTTGAGAATAAATATCTAATTAAACAGGTGAGTAAATTTTATTATTAATGGTTAAATAATTCTTCTACCGTGTCCTGAAGCCACTCTTAAAATAACCAGGGTGATAAAAAAATAACCGTGTATAAATATACCAATTCATTTTGAAAATCAATTTCATTTAATTAAGGCTATAGTGGTACCGAGTGTAGAAACATCCCTAATACTGGGCATTGATTTTTGGCGTAAGTTTCAGATATGTCCGAAATACTTAGGCAGTATTTCACTTAGCTCAGTCTTAGCCGAAGTACCTTCTGATCTTTTTATTAGCGGCTATGACAAGCTAAGTGACTCTGAAAAATGCATAGCTAATAACGTTATATCGCAATTTATGGACATCTCTAGTGAACGTAAGGGTCTCGGAAAAACAGCGCTCATCACACATCGTATAGACACTGGCGACGCTCTTCCAATCCGGCAGCGCTATTACAGAATGTCACCTGAAAAGCAACGTATTCTTGTCGAGCAGGTTGACGAGATGCTGTCGTTGGACGTTGTCGAGTCTTGCGAAAGCGCCTGGTCTTCGCCTGTAATATTAGTCACCAAGAAAAATGGTCAGCCTCGTTTTTGTCTGGACAGCCGAAAATTGAACTCTGTCACTAAGCGTGATGCTTACAACTTGCCCTATATTTCTGAAATATTGGACAGTCTTCGTGATGCTCGTTACCTCAGTAGTATAGATCTTTCCAAATCGTTTTGGCAAATAGAGATAGCTCCTGAGGATCGAGATAAGACAGCATTTTATGTTCCGGGAAGGGGTACATTGAGATTTAAGCGTACTGCCTTTGGTCTGACCAATGCACCGGCTACACAACAACGTTTGGTGGATCTTTTGTTCGGCGGATTTGGTCTGAATGTCTTCGCATATTTGGATGACGTTATAATTGTCAGTCAGAGCTTTAATGATCACGTGACACTCTTATTACGTGTCCTGGAAAAGCTAAAGCATGCCAACCTGACTGTAAACTTCGAAAAATGTAAGTTTTTTCGAGGTCAGCTGAAATATCTTGGCTATGTTGTTGATAGTTGCGGATTACGGACTGATCCCGAGAAAGTTGAGGCAATTCTGAGTTGCCCGACACCTTCTTGTCGTAAAGACCTCAAACGCTTTCTCGGAACAGCAACATGGTACCGTCGTTTCGTCCCCAACTTCAGCACGATCGCAGGTCCTTTGAACAAGCTGACCTCTTCTAAAAAGAATGCTCCACCTTTCAAATGGACATCGGAGGCTGATGCAGCGTTCCAAAAGTTAAAAGAGTGCTTAGTTTCGTCACCAGTTCTTACTTGCCCAGACTATAACATGTCGTTTGAGGTGCATACTGATGCAAGCGACTATGGCGTGGGCGCTATGCTCACTCAAACCATAGGCAACAAGGAACATCCAGTCGCTTACATGAGTCGCTCTCTTACAGGGGCAGAGCGTAATTACAGTATCACGGAACGTGAGACCTTAGCCGTGATTACTGCTTTAGAGCACTGGAGGTGTTATTTGGAGAACGGAAAAACATTCACTGTCTATACAGACCACAGTGCCTTAAAATGGTTCCTTTCTCTGAATAACCCAACTGGCAGATTGGCACGATGGGGTGTTCGTTTGTCGGCTTTTGATTTTGTTATCAAACATCGCCGTGGTGTTGACAACGTCATTCCCGATGCATTGTCTAGAGCTGTTCCTCTTGGTATCATTTGTTCTTCCATCATTTCGGACACTAAAGACGAATGGTACAAAAATATTTATAACGGTTGTAAAGAACGACCACAAAATTTTCCAAATTATTTAATCAAAGATGATATTTTATATAAATTATGTAAAACTAAATATGTACTAAATAAAGAGTTCTCGTGGAAAACTGCTGTTCCCTTAGAATCCCGAAACGACATTTTAAAAGAAAATCATTGTGAGCCCTTGTTTCTGGTCACCTTGGCATTTTTAAAACGTACAGGCGTCTCACACTGCGTTACTTTTGGCCAGGTATGCACAAGGACGTTGTTAGATTCGTGGGCTCGTGCTTAAAATGTCTCGAGTATAAGTCGCAGAACCATCAAACGTTGGGTGTCATGGGCAGACCGAAGCAGTGTTGCCGTCCTTTTCAAATGATATCAATAGATCTCATGGGTCCTTTACCTGTAACTAGAAAACAAAATAGCTACATACTAGTCGTAACCTGCTGTTTCTCTAAATTTTGTCTCATTTATGCTATTAAGAAAGCTACTGCGGATGTAATAATTAAATTGTTAGAGGACAATGTTTTTCTCGTTCATGGTATTCCACAGACCATATTTTTAGATAATGGTTCTCAATTTATAAGTCGAGCTACTGACACATTTTTCAAAAAGTATAACGTACCTAATATTTTCTTTACTCCAAAGTATACTCCGCAGATCAATACCGTAGAGCGCTATAACAGAACCATCATAACGTGTCTGTCAACTTACGTTGATAATGACCATAGATCTTGGGATCTTTTCATCCCAAAAGTTCAGTTTGCTATTAACAACTCGGTGAACGAAGCAACTAGTTTTACGCCGTCTTTCTTAGTTTACGGTAGAGAGCTGGTTCCATGTGGTTCACATTACATTGATACCGAATTGGGCAATGAAGTTGTATTCTTTCCGCGCGATGAATACGCCGAGAACATAGGCTGCCTATCTGAAATTTTTAACGAAGTTCAAACCAAACTTTATCATGCCCATGTGAAAAACACTGCTCACTATAATTTGCGTAGAAAGCCTGCGGAATTTCAAGTAGGAGATATTGTCATGAAACGCGCTTATGTATTAGACAAAGATAAATACTTCTCTAAAAAACTAGCACAAAAATATATCAAATGCCGTGTAAAAGTTAAAAAATCTCCACTTGTTTATGTCCTAGAAGATATGTCTGGCAAAGACCTAGGTATATGGCTTAAAATTGTTTAACTCGTATAGTTAGCATCTAGCTATAACTATCTTGCTTTAATTAGTTTTTATTCTCATAAAAAAAAATATTGTCTTTCTCAATAATAACTTGTTGTTCTCTTTATTACTTTTATTTTTTAGTTCATTTTCTTTTGCTGTTGATACGCCAGTTACTCAGTTTACCATGCGTCATATGACATATCATAAATAACATCTTTTAATAAAAATTTGTTTTGTTGGTTACTGGTTCATATTCAACTAGTACCCTTTTTAATGTTAGTGTGCGACAGTAATATTTAATTCAATGACTGCCGCCTTTTGAATGCGTGAAGTATGACAGATATGAAGTATGTTCGTTTGCAAAACAATACTACATTGTAGCATAAATGTGGGATCGATTGAAAACCAAAAGGAATTGTATTTTCACTTCGTTTATTAAAATAACTTTTACAAAATATAATTAAAACGTCTTTCACTTTTTCTTGCTCTTAACCTTAATCGTCCATCTTTCTTAATCCTCTCCCATCCCTTTTACTCTCCCATATATTCTCTCTCTGTCACTCACTCGTTCGGAAACATCATTCATACTTTCACGCGTTCGGATACACATACACCACATTCGGCCGTCCTGCTCTTGTATATGCCCTCATAAACAATTATAAAACTAAAAGTAACATGAAAAATAATTGAACCTTAACCTAAAAGTATACACTACATATGTAAACATCATGGTTTGTGCATTACCTCGAATGTATAACATCACATCATAGGAAAATCATAAACTCGTTAGTTGCTCAGATAGAACATCTTATTAATATACTTTACATGTTGAGTTCACTTAAGTTATATAATGAACACAAAATACACAGTGATATTTTCGAACTGAAAATAACATAAAACATTTTTTTTATAACATAATGTTTAATTAATACACATCCATTCCTCATCTTACATGCATCATGGGAAAGATAAAATGCTTACCAGCTCCCTTTTCCATAGTTCATCATATGCATTCATCAGGCTGATTCATCAGAGGTATAGCCTGGAAAAGACTTCATATAATCAGAGCAAGTAGATGTTTTATTAGGACCTTCATCTTGAGGGTTGACCTTTTCTACATCATACCTATTGTTTCTTTTCACTTTAGTTATTTTATAACGCCCTAGAAACTTCGGTTTTAACTTCATAGCATTACCATATTGAGTGCGTTTGATAGCTACATAATCACCTTCTTTGTATACTGTACTCTCCTTTCTCTTTTTATTATAATAATTTCTGTTTTCCTCCTGAACTTTTAAAATCTGTTGCTTGGCATTATTTCTTAGTTCTTCTCTGTATTCTATAAAACTATTTATATGTTCTTGTGATAGCAATTCTAACAACTGCAAATCTTTTTTTCTATTCATTTTTACGCCTATGAGCATTTCAAAAGGGGTAGTGTTAACACTTCGCTGGTATGTACTATTAATTGCTCTCTGTACTCTACTGATATGTTTATACCATTGACTTGGTTGCTCTATTGACAGCTTTGACAATACTGCTATTAATGTTCTATGTATTCTTTCCACCTGGCCGTTTCCTCTAGGAACCCCTGTAGTAATTTTTATATGTTCTATGTTCTCTTCTTTACAATATTGGGCAAAGTCGTTACTTGTAAATGCAGTGCCTCTGTCGGATATGATTCGTTTTGGATTTCCAAATGTTTGTTGGTGAATATTCATTTTGTTCAATACTTCTTGAGTAGATGTGCTTTTGGTTGGGAATAACCATACAAACTTTGTAAAAGAATCTACTATTGTAAGTACATGATTATATTGTTTCTTCGTCTCGGTAAATGGACCAATGTGATCAATGTGAAGTGTAACTAATGGTGTCTCACCCTTCTCAATGGGATTCAAAAATCCTTCTTGTTTCCCCTCTTTGGATGATGCTAGTAAACATGGAATACAGGTTGCAATATAATCTTCAACTTTCTTTAACAATTTAGGAATATAATAATCTTTGTTTATTAATTCTAATGTTTTCTTCCGTGAAAAGTGACCATTGCCATGGGCTCTCTTTATGATCTCTATTTCCATTTTCTGTGGAACAACAAAACATTGTTCTTCACCTTTACACAGCAAACCATTGTAAAGATAAAAGTCTTTATATGGTTTTCCTTCGCTTAAAATGTCCATTATGGCTTTTAGTCCATCATCAGTCTCTTGAGCATGTCTTAAGTCCCTATGCAAATCTAATGTAATCACTGCTACAGCTGGATTTCGACTTAAAGCATCAACATGTCTCATTTTAGAACCTTCACGGTGTTCAACAACGAAATCATAGTCTTGTAGGAACAAAACCCATCGTGCTACTCTTGTAGATAAAGCCAAATCTTTTTTATTCAGAGTCATTTTGAATGCCTTGCAATCAGTGACAAGTTTAAAGCGTACACCATACAAATAATGTCTAAATTTTTTAATAGCTTCAATAATAGCCAGTGCTTCTAATTCATAGCTGGTGTATCGGCTTGCAGCATCGGATGTACGTCTGCTCATGTAATGTACGGGGTGCAGCTGTCCATCACTCTCTTTTTGCATTAATATTGCTGCATATGCAATGCATGACGCATCAGTGTGAAGCTCAGTTTCTGCTCCTGGTTCATAAATCTTTAGTACAGGTTTGCTAGCTAATTTCTCTTTTAATAGCACAAATACGTTTCTATGTTCAGTAGTAAATATAAACTTCTTGTTTTTCTTAAGTAAATCAGTAAGAGGTTATGCAATCTCAGCATAATTTTGAACAAACTTTCGGAAGTAGGAGCAAAGACCCAAAAAACTGTGCAGTTGCTTTATATTTTGCGGCTCTGGAAATTTAAGGACAGCGTTAGTCTTCTCCGGAGATGGCATAACTGTACCATTTTCAATGATATGACCTAAGTACTCCACTCTTTTAACTAATAACTGACACTTTTTCCAATTTATTTGGAGTCCATACTCTGAAGCTGTTTTTAATACCTCTTAGTCTATCTATTGCTTCTCTTACATTTGAGGCTGGAATAATTAAATCATCAATAAAAATAATCACGATACCTCTACTTATTAAATCACGGAATATTATTGTTATAAAACGTGTAAATACTTTAGGACATGTGGCTAAACCAAATGGAGCTCTCAAAAATTCATATTGGCCTGTGGCCGTTACAAATGAAGTATATTTAATAGACTGTTCATGGACCCTTAGGTTAAAAAAACCATTTTTAAGATCAAGTGCACTAAACCACTTCGCCTTAGACAGCTTATCTATCAATTCATCGATCAATGGTAATGGAAATTCATCCTTAACTATTTTCTTATTCACTTCGCGATAATCAACACATATACGAATATTGCCATCTTTTTTTCTAACAAGAACAAGTGGGCTAGAATAGTCTGAAAAACTCACCCGGATAATACCAGATTTCAGCCACTCACTGACCTGTTGATTAACCTCCTCTTGTTCCTTTGGTGCCAGTCGTCGTGGTCGCTGAGCAACTGGGATGTCGTCTTTCATCACTATTTTTAAATCAATTGGTGCATCTTTAATTTGTTTTGGCTGGTACTCATCAACCAATTTTTTTACCTCTTAATTCAGCATCTGAAATGTGACCTATAGAATCGATGGAACATGGCAAACAATTCATCTTTCCTAACCAATCATTAGGATTCAACCATACAAATCCGTCTTTCATAATCATAACAACATTTTGTAAAAACTCATGACCTAAGATTACTTTATATGGAATACTATTACTAGGAACAACATAAAATTTAATATTTCTGTATAGATAATTATCTATCTCTAAACTTGTTGTAAACAGACCAGTTGTAAACACTTTTGCAGAGCCTAAGCCGATCAACGTAACATTGTCATTAATTTCGCACTTAGGTAAGCCGATTTCTTCATAAAAGTCACTCGTTATTAGATTTACATCACTACCAGAGTCAATTAGAGCATGTGTGTTAATTCCGCACGACATTTTTACGTTTTTGATGGGTTTCGCAACACGTTCACTTTTGTTTACATCCAAAACGTCAAACTCGCTGCCATGACCTTGACATGGGCCGTGACTTGTGTGACAGGTCTCTTGCGCCATCTTGCTGCTACTGCCAATGGGATCGCAGACTGCTTTACCGTCGTTATCGTGTGTAGCGCCATCTTGTGCCGTCGCGACGAATATTCGCTTTCGCTGCTCGTCCATCGCTATGCTTGTCGTTGGTCGACTTTCAAATGCTGGAGCGGCCATGTTTTTTTTTGTACAATAACTGGCAATATGACCATACTGATTGCAGCTAAAACACTTACGGCCTTGCGTTTTATTCGGACAATAATCACTCGTATGGCTTTTTTCACCACAATTAAAACACCTTTCATACTGCTTGTACCGGTTCATAGGTGATGATTTTGCCGGTAAAAACTGCTTCACGACTCTGTTATTTATCATTTTCTCCTTAATGGCCTCGTATATTTTAAGTTTTTCTTTAAGGTCGGAGTATGTAGTGACACCGTATAACATGATCTTATTGATTTCACTATCTTGAATGCCATCTAGTATATATTTTATGGCTACATAGTCCGGTAATTTACCGCGTTTGCCCAATTCTTTCATAGTCAACATGTAATCAATACAAGACTCACTTGGCTTTTTCCATCGGCTGCTCATCATTTCATGAATAGTTTTCATGTCTACGCTATCTGGAAATTCTTTTAGGAGCGCATTCTTGAGGTCATCCCATGACTTGTGGGTTTTCTCGGCACGTAACCATAGGGCCGCCGTACCTCCAAGTGATCGCCTCGCCACCAACAGCTGCTGTGTAGGCGTCCAACCGAAAATTTCGGCGTTGTCTTCTATATCTTGCACCCATCTTGTCACAGGGTAGGTTTTGTCCTGTCCTGAGAACGTAGGCACCAAATCCTCGGACATCGAAAGAAAACCGCGTTGCAGTTTCGTTTCAGCGTCATCTTTACTGCAATCTTGTTGTTGCTTCATCTTGTAATCTTAATTCGTTTTTGCAATGCCGTTACCACCTTGTCGCCACGTGTTCGATATGACTCGTTCTAATCTTGTTCCTTTTTGGTTTTGTTTTTAGATCCCGGACGAGCCCCCAAATGTGGGATCGATTGAAAACCAAAAGGAATTGTATTTTCACTTCGTTTATTAAAATAACTTTTACAAAATATAATTAAAACGTCTTTCACTTTTTCTTGCTCTTAACCTTAATCGTCCATCTTTCTTAATCCTCTCCCATCCCTTTTACTCTCCCATATATTCTCTCTCTGTCACTCACTCGTTCGGAAACATCATTCATACTTTCACGCGTTCGGATACACATACACCACATAAATATGCGGATTTTATACTTTTAGAGGGAATAAAATCCTTGGTGACGCGAGGGGGTAATGTAACGTTGTGCGTACATAATTATATAACAAGTAATAATTAATCAAAATATTTACAATTAAATTAAAAATATGAACAAAACAGACATTATATACTATTTAAAAGCGTAATTTTATAACAAATAAATAATATTTAACTTATACTAACTTACCTAATTAATATTTACAACAAAATCCAATAAAAACACAATTTGGATTTTTCCTAACAAAATAAATAAATTGATTGAAACTGTCTCAAGTGATGTGTGACTTCCAGTACTTTTGCTAGCCGCTATTGTTCGGGGCCGACTTACGTGGACCTCTCTCCGCACCTCGACAGTTCCGGCCGCCATTTCAATTTTATTTGGCTCCGAGTGAGGACGCTCGCAAATAATCCGCGACTTTATGCGTTGCTCATTCAATGTAATATATTAGTTTAAGTATTGTTTTACGTGGTAAACTCTTCGAATACTTAAATAGATAACAATAAGTGATTCCGATTCCCCGATTGGGTAAGTGTTGAACAGAATACCTAAATGCTTGCTTGTGCTTTGATTCTAGATAATTGTGTCATTACGTGATTAATGTCTGCAAATTCGTGAAAAAACCTTATTCCTATTAGTTGTTATTGAGAATTACAATAGAATATAGTAAAGTAATAAGTTATTAGATTACTTCTTTTCAATGATTTGAATGAATAACGTTTTGATTTGAAAATTACCAACCTACCTTCCATTATTGATAAATTGATTTTTTTTGTAATTATTTTGTGAAATAACATTAAATTAACTGATTTAAAAGTGTAGAATCTTAAATAATTTTGTAAATTCCTTTCTGCTTCTTCAAGGCCGCAACACTATCTACTAAAATCGGCCAACCCTTCGCCTTCTGCTTGGTGGCCGCTTTACGAATTTTAGTAGGCAGAAACTGACGTTTGGAAATGGTGAATTCCAGGGACCTTGATACGGATTGAAAAGCTGACGCACACGGGCTCTTCTTGGAGACGCACACCGCTACTCACGGCTGGCCTTGAACCCGATTGAACCTGCCCCCTGTCCACCAGTCAACTGCCGGCGTCACCATCTTCCGCTGGAGGGCGGACAAATAAGGGAAGTGCCGATAGTGGTTGAACAAATTAAGCGGGCATAACTCCCACGACCCACGCTCAATTTTTTTTTTAAATAAATTAATTTTTTTTGTGGACGCTTGTTTTTTTTTTTACCGCCCAAATTACTGTGGCGCGGTACTTGAAGCGTCACACCGTACCGCATGTCGGTGCGGGCCCGGCCGAGCGGCCCACGCGAACTCAGCGCTCTGCGAATGCTTGTAACCGCTCACTAACGGCCTGTGAGGTGTCCCGTGAGGTTTAGTGGGTATTCGCGGCACTCTGCCGCGGAGTCCCACACACCCTTGCCCCTACCCGGGGGCTTGGACGGTGCGTCAATGCATTCCTCACGTAAAAAAAAGGCTAGGTTACGTTAGGTTAGGTTAGGTTTCTGGGGCGCTCCCCCCCTTTCGAAATCCTGGCCGACATGTACGCGGAGATGTATAACGCGCCGCGACATGTCGACCGGGGGAGAGACGGAGGGAGCCCCCCAGAACCCGCGCACGGAATGCACAGGCGGGAGTTGCACCGGCGGGCTGAGAGGGACTGGCGTGCACAGCTAGAGTCGGGGGGCTGTGCGCGTCAACGCGCCGTCGGTGCTATACTCCCGCACTTCGAAGCCTGGCTCCACGGGAAGGAGGAAGTCACCTACCGCTTGACTCAGATACTTACCGGACATGGTTGTTTCGGTGAGTATCTGAATCGAATAGGGCGGGAGGACACGACACGATGCCACCATTGCGCATCCGACCTCGACTCGGCCCAGCACACGCTGGCGGATTGTCCCGCTTGGGACTCCGAACGCCGGGTCTTGGTCGAAGAGTTTGGGCAAGATCTGTCTCCGCCAGCGTTGATTGCGGCAATGCTGGCGGATGAGGGAGGTTGGAGGGCTGCGGCCTCCTTCTGTGAAGCTGTGATGCTCCAGAAGGAGGCGGCGTCGGGCCAGATAATGGCCTGATGCGCCGCCGCGGCTCGCTGGCGAGCACGACAAAGCTCGTGCCCACGACCCGGGAGGGATCACACCCCCGCCTGGTCGAGGGGTGTCGCCGTAGGAGGTCGGACGGGGGAGGTTGCGAACACTCCCCCGAGAAGGGCTCTCCTGGTAGAAACAGGGGAGCAAAGGCTGGGGGTCCTCAGATGCGACACTCGATCCTGAGGCCCCCCTACAATGCCTGATGGCGGCGCTGAGGTTTTAGTGGGTAGGCCTTCCCCGTCTGGGAAGGAGAGCCCCACATAACCACCGGCTCGGTGGTATGCAGTTTAATGCATTTCCTCAGCGGGACAAAAAAAAGAAAAAAAAAAGGTTTCCGTGTGTAGTTTCCAGTCTGCCATCGGACGCGTCCCCGAGTTGCGGATAGGGGAACGCCCCCCAGATATGGGGGGTACCGGCTTGCCGGCGCGGACAAAAACTGGTGTGTGGCCGCCTGCCCTTTTCAGGGCGGGCATTGCACGGTCACACAAACCCGTAGCCCCACATTCGCAGGTCGGGGGCAATCGGGGGCCCGAAGGCCCCCGACCCCACTGGTCGGGGGCCTTCGGGCTGCGAGGAAGAAAACCTCTATAAAAAATTACACTCGTGGGCGATATCCTCCCTTTCTTGTTCTAAGAAGGGGTGTGTATGTCGCCGGTGGACCCGCTTGCGGGTCGTGGTATGGCCGGATTCTATCCGGCGGCCACTTTATGTGGCAGTGCGGGGGCGTTATAACGCCAAGGCGCATTGCGCCATTGGTAGCGTCGTGTTCGATGCTCTGAGCTTCGGCTCACCCGCGCGGCGGTGGATCCAGTGGGGTCCGCCGTCGGGCAACCCGTAGGCCGCATTGAGCGGAGACGGGGGTCCGGCGCACTGAGCGTCGGGCCGCGTGGAAGACAACCACTATAAAAAATCACCCCAATCCTAAAGTCTGGTCCGTGCCGATGGGATGAATGGCTGGAGGGTATCCAGTCGCAAACGGCCACCCCAGGGAGCTCCCCCTCAAAAAGCATCACTATGGATTGCGAGGAACAAAAACAAACACACCAAGGAGTATCAGTCCCCCCTGTAGGACCACGGAAGGTGGCTGCAGGCAGCCGGGCGTATTTGGTGCCGTGCGTCCCGCAATCCACATCTTCGAATGCGACTGTTTCATGTGAACCCGTTTAGAGCGGGCCTCCACCGTTGTCCGGGGCGGTGGTTGATAATGCAACCGAGGCGAGTAGGAGTGTAAATTTTGTAAATAGTAAAATTGCTAATACTTTAAATAGATTTGTAAATATTTCATCTGTAAATAGCTCAAGAGGTGTTGTGCTCCGTTATGGGATTGTTGGGGATTTGCCTGAAGCCGCGCGATCGCGGTCTGGCTCAGCATCTTCCTCTGTATACAGTGTACATAGGTCTAATGTAAATAATGAGACGGCAGTTGCGGCTCAATCCCGTAAGAGGCAGGCGGACGAGTCAGACTCGTCTTCCAGATCGGCTCAGTCCGTTATATCGGTCACTGAGTCGGTTATTTTAACAGAAGATCCATCCGACGCAACGAGTAATACCTCGCGGCGGCGGAAAAGGAAAAAGAAGAGGAGTTCGGTCAGTTCTGGTTTAGATACCGACGTACCTCCTTCGACAGACAGGTCAAAGAAAACAGACTCCCTCAGTAAAGCCCTCAGCAGAGGGCCCAGCACGGAACCCTGGGGTACTCCCGCCGCCATCGGAGGTGAGGGACCTCCTAGGAGAGGTCTTCTCGGGTGGCGAGGAGGATGCGCGTGCGATTGCTGAGCGCACAACTCTCTGGGTCGACAGAGTTGGCACTCCGGCCAGCAGCAACAGCCGCAAAAGGCCAAATCTTGGCCGTTTTTTCAGCGCCAGCTCCGGCACAGAGTCGGAGCTGGACACGGAGGTGGAGGTGGAGGGAGCTAGAGCCCCCTTGCCGAAGGTGGCGCGAAAGGCCAATAAGGCTCGCAAGGGGAAAAAGACACCTGATGGAAGTGTTATCCTCCACTCGGTTGGGCTCTCCCAGGCCCGTAAGGAGCTCGAGGAGGGCCCAGCGGAAGTAGACGTCCCGAAGCCCCCTAAGGGCAAGGGAAAGGGGAAGGCCACGAAGAGGGAGAGGCCCCCTTCACCAGAGGGGCTGACGAATGAGGAGCTTCTGGGTAGGGCGGAAGCTAGCGCCTCGCTCATCGTGGAGGTGGCCAAGAAGTCTGGCAACCTCAAGGGTACGTGTGTGCGGGAGCTCAAAGAGGCCTCCGCATCTATCTTGGGGGTTGCCAGAACTCTGGCGGAGCGGAAGACCTCCGAGGAGGTTCGCCGTTTACAGGCCGACAACCGCCGACTGAAAAGCCAATTAGACGGCCTTCAGTCGGAGGTTGCGGCTCTGAGGCGAGACTTTTCGGAGCGGGGAAGGGGAGCGAGCCCACGCCAGAGGGCGAGCCCGCCGCCAGTGGCGGCACCAGTAGCGGCACCAGCAGTGGCCCCGAAGGGGGACATCGTGACTCGGGACGAGTTCATGACATTCATGGACTCGTTCCAATCAGACATGATGTCCCTTTTCGGGAACATGTGTGCCGCCAGGATGGATGGTTTGGAGGTGGACGGGCGCCTACTGCCGGCCAAGTCGCACCGGCCCCCACTGGCCAGCGACAAGGGCGCTAGGAAGCAGCCCGCCAAGCAGGCACCCCCTGCCGCTGTTGCGGAAGCGCCAGCTGCGCCCGCGACTAAGGGTAGGAAGAAGAGGGAGGTGACCACCCTGGCCCCTGAGGCGAACCTGCCAAAGAAGGCCAGGGAGGTCAAAGCCAAGAAGGCTCCGGCGGCTCCGGCCGCTGCGCCGGAACCGCCGGCCAAGCCCCCCGAAGCGGAGGGCTGGAGCACGGTGGTGAAGAGGGGGCGCCGCAAGCCAGCCAAGACGGCGACGGCAACGGCTGCGGCCAAGGCTGCGCCCCCACCACCCCCAGCCACCGCCGCCAAGCCCAAGATGCCTACGGCACCTAAGACTTTGGCGGTGGTGATCACCCTTACGCCGGAAGCGGTGGCAAAAGGCGCCACATACGCCGCCGCCATCGCGACGGCTAAGGGGAACATAAAGCTGGGGGATGTGGGGATAGAGGGGAGCGCAAAGTTCCGGACGGGGATGACGGGAGCTCGTATCCTCGAGCTCCCGAAAGGCACCTCGCCGGAGCAGGCGGATGCGCTCGCCACGCGCATAGCGGAGGTACTCGGCGACGCCGCCAAGGTGGCGCGCCCGACCAAGACCGCGGACATCCGAGTCACCGGATTGGATGACTCGGTGACCGCGGAGGAGGTGGGCGGGGCCTTGGCGTCGTTGGCGGAGTGCCCCCGCGTTGCGATCAGGGTGGGCACGGTCCACCCTGGACTCAGGGGCATGGGAGCCGCCAACGTGTCGGCTCCCATCGATGTAGCGAAGCGCCTCGCGAGCGCTGGCAAGGTGACGGTGGGATGGAGCAGCGCCTCCATCCGCCTGCTGGAGCAGCGCCCAATGCGCTGCTTCCGCTGCATGGGGATCGGTCACCCCGTGCAGCGGTGCCCCTCCGCCAAGGACCGCAGCGCGCTCTGCTTCCGCTGCGGTTCGGAGGGGCACGCAGCCGCCACCTGCCAAGGGCAGGTGAAGTGCGCCGTGTGCGCGGACGCCGGCAAGCCTTCCACTCACCGGATGGGGGGCCTCAGTTGCAACCCCCCACCGGTGAGGGGAAGACTGATGCCGAGGGCTGCCACAGCGGCGGCTACCGGACGGGCAGCACTGTCCGCCAGGGAGGAGATTCCCATGGACACCGCCAATGGCCAGTAGGTCCACTGGGAATCTCCTCCAAGTCAACATCAACCACTGCGCCGCGGCACAGGACCTCCTGTGCCAGTCGATGGCGCAGTGGCGGATAGACCTGGCGGTGGTCTCCGAGCCGTACGCGGTGCCCCAGTCCACGAGGTGGGCTGAGTCCACCGACGGCTCGGCGGCCGTTGTGGTGCCACCCACGAGCTTGGCCCCCCCCATCTCGGTCAGGGAGAGGGGGCCCGGGTACGTGGCCGTCAAGTGGGGAGAAGTGGTGGTGGTGTCCACCTACTTCTCCCCGAACCGCAGTCGGGCAGACTTTGAGGCCTACCTGACTGCGGTCGAGGGGGTCGTGAGGAGGGCGGCGCCCCTGCAAGTTTTGGTGGCGGGCGACCTCAACGCGAAATCGCGCGTGTGGGGCTCGCCCGCCACGGACATCAGGGGTGGTTTAGTTGAGTCCTGGGCCACGAGCCTGGGACTCGACGTCCTCAACCGAGGGTCCACCCCGACGTGCGTGCGGTGGCAGGGTTCGTCGATCGTCGACGTGACCCTGGCCACCGCACCCCTCGCCGCGAGGGTGAGGGACTGGAGAGTGGAGGCAGAGGAGGAGACCATGTCGGACCACCGGTACGTCCGATATTCGGTCTCCCCCTCGCACGCCTCCACGTCTCCAGCGGGAACGGGTGCCGCCTTCCGCCGATGGGCGGTGACGCACCTTCAGCCCGACGTGGCGCTGGAGGCGGCGATGGTGCGGGAGTGGTCCGAGCTGCCCCCGCACCTCGCCGGCGACGCTGACGGCATGGCGGCGCACTTCGCGGAGGACCTTAGCGTCGTCTGCGACGCCGCCATGCCGCGAGCGAAACCGGCCGCGCGCAAGCGGCAGGTGTACTAGTGGTCGCAGACCATAGCGGATCTGCGTGCCACCAGTTGGGGGGCGCGGCGCGCCTACCTGCGGTGCAGAAGGCGCGCCACCAGGAGGGCGCCCGACGAGGAGGAAACTCTACGACGGGCGTACGGGGAGGCGAACAAGGCCCTCAAGACGGAGATCTTGAGGGCCAAAACGGAGTCGTGGAACTCCTTCATAGAGCTCCTCGACTCCGACCCCTGGGGACGGCCGTACCGACTGGTGAGGGGGAAGTACGGAAACAGTGCTCCCCCGATACACCAGTTGGACGAGGGGCTCGTGCAGAGGGTTCTAGGGTCGCTCTTCCCCGACCCTGGACCCTTCGAGCCCCCGAGGATGGTCGCCCCCAGCGCCTCCCTCGAAGTGGAGGAAGCGGGCCCTCCCGTGTCGGACCTCGAGTTCGACGCGGTGAGGGAGCGGTTCCGGCGCAAGGGGAAGGGGAAGGCGCCGGGACCGGACGGGGTGCCAGCGAGGGTCCTGTGCCTGGCACTGGGCCCCCTGGAGGAGCGGTTCCGGGCGGTGCTCAATACGAGCATCGCCTCGGGCCGGTTCCCTCAGGGCTGGAAGGTGGGGCGACTCTGCCTTCTGCGGAAGCCGAATCGCCCCGCCGATGCCCCGTCAGGGTACAGGCCGGTGGTGCTGCTCGACGAGGCCGGGAAGTTTTTTGAGAAAGTTCTCGCTTCCCGGCTCGTCGAGCATCTGGAGGGCCCGGGACCGGACTTGGCCGAGCGCCAGTACGGTTTCCGCACCGGCCGGTCCACCGTGGACGCGGTGGCCCACCTCAAGAGGTGGACTGAGGGGGCCACGTCGGCGGGGGAGGTTGTCGTTGCGGTGTCGTTAGACATCCGCAACGCATTCAACAGCCTCCCCCACGAATGCATAGAGGAGGCACTGCGTTTCCACGGAGTGCCCCTCTACCTCCGCTCCCTCATCACCGATTACCTCCGCGGGAGGGAAATCGTATATGAGGGGGCGGACGGTCGCGTCCACAGGTGGCCGATGGCGGCGGGAGTACCCCAGGGTTCCGTGCTGGGCCCTCTGCTCTGGAACCTGGGGTACAACTGGGTTCTGCGGGGCAACCTCCTGCCGAATATGGAGGTTGTCTGCTTCGCCGACGACACCCCTGTCGCGGCGAAGGGGCGCACGTACGAGGAGGCGGTCCACCTGGCGTCGGTCGGCACGACGATGGTCGTCCGGCGCATCCGCCTCCTCGGGCTGGACGTGGCCGTCGAGAAGACGACGGCCATGACGTTCAGGCCGCCGCGTCGACGCAGACCCCAGGCGGGGCTCCGTGTCCGAGTGGAGGGGGTCCAAGTCCAGATCGAGAGCTCCATGAAGTATCTCGGTCTGGAGCTGGACCCCCGATGGGATTTCGAGGAGCATTTCAAGCTCCTCGCCCCAAGGCTGTCTGCCGCCGCGGCAGCCCTCGGACGGGTCCTCCCCAACGTGGGGGGACCGGGCGCAGCGTGCCGTCGACTTTATCAGACGGTGATATAGTCGATGGCACTGTACGGAGCCCCGATTTGGGCGGAGCGTCTCGCCCCCCGAACGATGGCCCTCCTGCGCAGGCCGCAGAGGGTCATTGCCACTCGGGCCGTGCGGGCCTACCGCACGGTCTCTCACGGGGCGGCCTGCGTTCTAGCGGGCTCGCCTCCGTGGGATGTCGAGGCACGCGTCCTTGCGGCCGTGCACCGACATCGGGTGGCAGCGAGGAGTCGGGGGGAGCGGCCCCTCCCGCAGGAGGTGGCGCGCGCGAGGCACCTGGCGCAGAGGGAGGCTCTCCGCCAGTGGGCCGAGACGCTCGCCCACCCAGCTGCCGGCCACTGGACGATCGAGGCCGTTCGTCCAGTGTTGGAGGAGTGGGTTGGGCGCCGGCGAGGCAGCCTCACCTACCGGATGGTGCAGATGATGACCGGGCACGGGTGCTTCGGACATTATCTGCATCATGTCGCACGGAGGGAGCAGACGCCGCAGTGTCACCATTGCGGCGCTCCCGACGACACGGCCGGGCACACCCTCTCGGAGTGCCCGGCCTGGCGACCCCAGCGCGATGCATTAGCCCTCGCGCTGGGCCTAGGTAGGGGTACGCCCGTCGCGCTGGCCAGCATCGCACGGGAGATGCTGACCAGCGCGGCGGCATGGGAGGCTGTCGCCTCCTTCTGCGAGGACGTTATCTCGCAGAAGGAGGCTGCGGAGCGGGCGCGAGAGGATGACCCTCTCGCCGCACCGCTCCGGCGCAGGCGGTTGGGGAGGAGGAGGCGTGCGTTCCTCAACGCGCGCCAGCTCCCCTAGCAAGCTGGCGGTTGAAATGGCTCGGCCGGATGACAACCGGCCGAGAGATACTTTTCACCCCTAGCTTGGCCGTCTGGGGGGGTCGAATTTCTCAAGATACTTGTCGACCCCCTCCGTAGAGGTAAGCCCTGGCACCAGGCAACCCTCCAGGGGGCACAATCGGGGAATGGCCAACGCCGATCCCGATTGTGTCCCCACGGAGGTATAAGTATCTAGAGAGTTTTTAGCCGGTAGTGGGTCTTCTACCCGAGTCCTGCATATCCAAGGGGTGGCCTAGTCAGCTCAATTCCCTTGTCGAATACCGTAAAGACTGTATTTTCTCTCTTGTAAAAAAAAAAAAAAAAAAAAAAACAAAAAAAAAAAAAAAAAAAGGTTAGGTTAGGTTAGGTTAGGTTAGGTTAGGTTTCCGTGTGCACCCGTCCCTGCCGCGCCCTCCCAGAAAAGGAAAGGCAAGGGCAAGGGAAGAAAGACTGCCACCCCTGAGGCGCCACCTGCACAGTGCCCGCCTGAGCCCACTGCGTCCACGTCGAAGGAGTCGGAGTGGACAACAGTGGCAAGAAAGGGGAAAAAGAAGACGGCTCCCAAACCAGCGGCTCCCCAGACCAAGCCCCAAGCCCGGTCTGCCAAAAGCAAGGGCAAAGGTCAAAATAACGCCAAGAAGCCAAAGTTGAGAGTGCCTCGTTCCGCCGCAGTCGTAGTGACCGTTGGCCCTGAGGCTGAGAAGCGCGGCATCTCCTATGCCAGCGTTCTTAAGAAGGCGCGCGCATCAATACAACTTCCGGATCTCGGAATAGATGCGCCAATGCGCATCAAGACCACGGTCACCGGGGCCAAGGTCTTTGAAGTGTCCGGTGACGAGCGAGATGCCAAAGCCAATCGCCTGGCTTTCGAGCTCATGACACTGCTCGAGGCCGAGGCAGATGTGAGGGTCCACAGACCGACTAAGTGCGCGGACTTCGTCGTCAGTGGCTTGGACGACTCCGTGGAGAGGGAGGAGGTTGTGTCGGCGGTGGCCGCAAAAGGCAACTGTCCGCACAGCCTCGTCAAGACGGGCGATATCCGTCCTGGCCCAGGTGGCCTTGGCTCCATTTGGGTGTCGGCGCCGGTCGCGGCTGTTAAGGCGATTCTTGACGCCGGCCGCCTTCTAATCGGGTGGAGTTCGGCGCGAGTCCGGGCAGTGGAGGCACGTCCCATGAAGTGCTTCCGCTGCCTGCAACGGGGTCATGTCCGACCACAGTGCTGTGGAGAAGATCGGACGGCACTGTGCTTCCGATGCGGGAAGCCCGGTCACAAGGTGGCTACATGCTCTGCAGAGCCGCACTGCGTCGCTTGTGCAGCGGCCGAAAAACCGGCAGGGCATATCTTGGGCGGCCAGAGCTGCAAAGCTCCAGACGCCCCCAAAAAGAAGAAGGCGCCGGCGGCCAGGACCCAGACCGCCACGCAGGCTGTGGAAGAGCAGCCCATGGACACGACACCTGTCGCTGATGGACCTACAACCACATAGATTCATCCAAACGAACCTGAACCACTCCTCTGGCGCTCAGGATCTCTTAATCCAAGCCATAAGGGAGTGGTCAATCCATGTGGCTGTGGCTGCCGAACCATACTATGTCCCGCCTGGCCCCGACTGGGCCGGGGACCTAGACCACACGGTGGCCGTTACTAAGTCGGTCGTTGAGTCGTCGCCGCCCCTCTCGGTCATCCAGAGGGGCAATGGATTCGTGGTCGTGTCATGGGGGAGTACCTATATCGTAGGTGTCTATTTCTCCCCCAATAGACAGTTCGCCGAGTTTGAGGTATTCCTCGGCGAACTAGGTGTCGCTGTACGAAGGCTCCCGACGTCGTCTCAAGTCTTAGTGCTGGGGGACTTCAATGCCAAGTCCTCGGTTTGGGGTTCCCCCATCACCGATCAGCGCGGGACGGCGGTTGAGGCCTGGGCAGTTATGTTCGGCCTCGTCTGCGTCAATCAGGGGTCGGAATTTACTTGTGTGCGACAGCAGGGAGGGTCAGTGGTGGACCTGACGTTCGCCACCCCTGCACTCGCTGCACGTGTCCGTAACTGGTTGGTCGCAGACGCCGAGACACTGTCGGACCATGTCTTCATTAGGTTCGACATTGTCTCGGCAACCGCAATCGACGGTCCGTCTCCCGGTCCAGCGGTCAGCCCCTTCCTTAAGTGGGCACTGACCAAACTCGACAGGGAGCTGCTAGAGGAAGCAGTCCTTGTCGAGGACTGGTGTACTCCCCCCAACATCAGGGACATTGATGAGGAGGCATATTTGTTTCGGGCGTCGCTGCAGCGAATCAGCGATGCAGCGATGCCTAGAGTCCAGCGTTGTCCGCCTAAAAAAGCCGTCTATTGGTGGACGGATGAAATAGCCCGGCTCAGACAGGAGTGTAACTCCAGGCGTAGGGAGCTCGCCAGATTCCGTCGCCGCACGCACAACGGGCAGCGAGACAAGGGGGTCGAATCCCTGCTGCACGACCGTTATACTGAAGCGCGCAGGGAAATGAGGGCCGCCATCTTCAGGGCGAAGGCAGAGGCACGAGAGGAGTTGCTCGAGAGTCTCGATCGCGATCCATGGGGCAGACCCTACCGTGCGGCACGTTGTAAGCTGCGCGGTCGGGGCCCACCGGTTGCAGAAACCCTGCGACCGGAACTGGTCGGAAGCATCATAGAGACTCTCTTCCCAGCGAGGCAGGAGCACACTCCTCCGCCGATGGCCGCACCCCGCGGGGTAGTGCCGAATGCTGAAGACCCGGAGGCGCCGCCTCCACTTGTTACGGAGGCGGAATTCGACGCTGCAGTCCTCAAGCTGCGAGCAAAGAAGACTGCCCCGGGTCCTGATGGAATTCATGGTCACGTCCTTGCCCTGTGGAGCTCGCGCCCCGCCTTATGAGGCTAATCGACGCGTGTCTGGCTTCCGGGAAGTTCCCTGCGGCCTGGAAGATAGGCCGGCTTGTCCTCCTCCGAAAGGAGGGCCGCCCAGCAGAGTCGCCGTCCGGCTACCGGCCCATTGTCCTCCTGGACGAGGCCGGTAAGCTTTTCGAGCGGATTATTGCCGCTCGTATCGCAGACCACCTATCGTCCCTTGACATCGCCAACGCGTTTAATACCCTGCCATTTAAGTGCATCGCCGAGGCGCTCCAATATAATGGAGTGCCCCCGTACCTGAGGCGGATCGTGTCCGACTATTTGTTGGACCGGACAGTGGTCTGCCAGACTAGTGACGGCGCTCTGCTGGAGCGACGAATGTCGTGCGGGGTTCCACAGGGGTCGGTACTAGGGCCGCTCTTGTGGAACATAGGGTTCGACTGGGCCCTACGAGGCACATTGCTGCCGGGTGTCGGCGTCACATGCTACGCCGACGACACCCTTATTACGGCACGAGCCGGCAATTATGCCGAGGCGGCGCGGCTCGCTAAAGTGGGTACAGTGCAGGTGGTCCATCGCATAGAAAGGCTGGGACTAAGGGTGGCTCTGACCAAAACAGAGGCCATCCTGTTCCACGGCCCCCGGCGAGGACCACCTGCGAATGCTGCCCTCGAATTCGAGGAGTGTCGAGTCCCTGTGGGCTCGACACTTAAATATTTGGGGCTCGTTTTGGACCCAGGGTGGAAGTTCACACCACACTTCCGCCACATGGGCCCCAAGCTGTCAAAGGCGACATCCGCGCTAAGTTGGCTGCTGCCAAACGTCGCAGGTCCGGGTGACCGATGCCGCCGCCTCTTCACTGGGGTCGTGCGGTCCATGGCCCTCTATGGGGCGCCCGTATGGGCCGACGCTCTGACGGCCGCAAACAAGGCCCTTCTGCGAGCTCCGCAGCGCGCCATGGCCGTCAGAGTAATACGCGGGTACCGCACGGTCTCCTTCGAGGCGGCCTGTGTTTTGGCGGGCACCCCGCCCTGGGACCTGGATGCAAAAGTCCTGGTGGAGGTGCATCGGCGGAGGGAGGCGTTTCGAGAGGCGGAGGGCTTCAGGCGTGTGCCCCCGGCGGTGGTGGAGCGGTGGCGGAAGTCCGCACAGCTCCGCACCATAGACAGGTGGCTCGACCATTTGGAAGAGCCCACCGCCGGTCTCCGGACCATAGAGGCGGTCCGGCCCGTTTTACGGGAATGGCTGGCACGGCAACACGGGGTGCTGTCCTTTCGGCTCACAGAGGTACTGTCGGGACATGGATGCTTCGGCAGGTACCTCCACCACATCGCCGGGAGGGAAGGCACCCCGAGATGCCACGAATGTGGGGCGGACGAGGACACCGCGCAGCACACGCTGGAATCCTGCCCAGCGTGGGCAACACAGCGCGCTGTCCTCGTCGCCAGTATCGGCGGAGACCTCTCGCTGCCGGCCTTCGTTAAGGCCATGGTCGGCAGTGAAGCAGGCTGGGAGGCGGCGGCCACCTTCTGCGAGGAAGTCCTTGCAGAGAAGGAGGCCGCCGAGCGGGTCCGCGAGGATGATCCCGACGCGGACCCGTCCCGCCGACGGCGGCTGGGAAGGAGGAGGCGAAACTACGCCCTCCACCAGCCGCCAGATGGGTCGCGGGCGACGGAGTGGGGCTCCCGTCGTCCGCAACAAAGACCCTAAAGCTGAGGGGGTGCCTGTAGTGTTCCGCAGGCACTCCCTACCCTAGAGAGGGGCCCGGCAAGGCCGGGCAGCACCGCCCTCGACACGCACAGCGATTGCGAAGAGTACCCTGTGCGTGTCGAGCAGGCGAAGGACGGAACGCCCCGGTGTTTTTAGTGGGTATGCCCAGTAGGGGCGAGTCCCACATAACCACAGGCAGGCCCCACCCTGCCTGTGGTAGATATAAAATCTTTTCCACCGGGTCAAAAAAAAAAAAAAAAAAAAAAAAAAAAAAAAAAAAAAAAAAAAAAAAAAAAAAGGTTTCCGTGTGCAGTTTCCAGTCTGCCATCGGACGCGTCCCCGGGTTGCGGATAGGGGAACGCCCCCCAGATATGGGGGGTACCGGCTTTGGCCGGCGCGGACAGAAACTGGTGTGTGGCCGCCTGCCCTTCTCAAGGCGGGCATTGCACGGTCACACAAACCCGTAACCCCGCATTGAGCGGGGCCGGGGGCTTTCGGGCTGCGAGGAAGAAAACCTCTCTAAAAAATTACCCCGGCCTTGTGCCCCCAATCCTAAGGTTTGGGCCGCGCCGATGGGATGCATGGCGGGAGGGAGTCCCGTCGCGAGCGGTCCACCCCAGGGCGTCACCCCTTTAAACTGTCACACTAACAATGGATTGCGAGGAACAAAAACGAACACACCACGGGGTATCAGTCCCCCCTGTAGGACCACGCCAGGTGGCTGCAGGCAGCCGGGAGTATGTGGTGCCGCGCGTCCCGCAATCCACCTTATCGAGCGAGGTTATTGAATGCGAACCCGTTAAGAGCGGGCGTTCGGGGGTTGCCGGTAATCCCCCGTTCGAAAAATCCATGCGCAACCGAGGCGTTAGTGGGCGAGAGTGTAGTGGTGGTGCATCTTGCACATGTGATTGGTGTACTGAGAAGGAGAATCCCCCGGCGGCGGATCCCGGGCCGTCGGGGAGGAGGTTGTTGACCGGACCAAAGGAGCCGAGGGACTTCTCAGGAGAGATGTCCGACTACGAGGCGCACGATGTCCCGGGCAAGTCGTACCCCTTCTCAGGGGAATCTGACTTCACGTCTGAGGCGTCTTCGGTGGCGACGGCCGTGAGTGCGACTAGCAGCATCGCTAGCAGCGTCGCAAACGAAGGAGAGATCCGGCTAAGGCTGGCGAGGAGGGGGATAGCGACGATCCTGACACAGATGTTCCGCTGTCTACCTTCCGAACGCCGAAGCCTTCCGTTCGCGGAAAGAGAGGGAGAGGCCGCCCGCCCACTACCGGCGAGTACGTTGGGCTGGCGAGGGCCAAAGCTGAATGGCTGAGGCAAGAACGCCTGGAGCTACAGCTGCAGGTGGAGAAGGAGTTGTTGTCCGTGGCTTCTGAGGCTCGAGTCACACGGAGTGCGACACCCGCGCCCGCTGCCACTGTACCAGCGGCGCCGGTCCTCGCCCCGCTGAAGGAGAAAGGAGACGACGATCCCTCGCTCGTTGTTACCGAGCGTATGGGTCGCTACCTCGATACAATCGGCTTTGTGGCTGAAAGGTCGTCCAATTTGAAGGGCACCTTTGTCAGCAAGTTGAAAGAAGCGGTGAAGCAGTTGCGGGAGGACGCTCAGATCCTGGCGGCGCGGACGGTCTCGGATGAGACGTCCCGTCTACAGGCGGCGAACTCCCGCCTCGAAAGTGAGCTCAAAGCTCAAAAAGAGCGAATTGTCGAGCTGGAGGCGAGGATGCGGGACCTCCAGAAGAGGTGCACACCGCCCCCTCCAGCTCGCACTTACCCGGACGTGACACCAGCGCAAGCTGACGTACTCGACGTGACACCAGCTCCTCCTAGTCTCGAGGAGCTGGAAACCAGGATGATGGGGCGCCTGGTCGCACGGCTCAATGCCAGGCTCGAGGGACTAGAGCTGCGCTTGAACCCCGAGCCGCGCCTGCGCCCCTCCCTGCAGCATGAACGCGACATGCAGGAGATGCCGGCCCTCTCGCTCCCGGATGAGGCGATTCCCGCCGCGTCCAAACCCCGCTCTGTTGGGAGGAAGGGTGCCCCCCCGGCACCCGCGACGTTGGCGAAGGCCGACAGGGAGCGGAGGCAACGGGCCCCCCGGAAAAAGAAGCAGAAGGCTACCGCCGTCGAGGAACCTCCGGCGAAGGAACCCCGCGCGCTTCCCCCTGCCCCTGCGGCTATGGCGGAGACCTGGACAGAGGTCGCAAAGCGCGGCAAGAAAGGAAAGGGCAAAGGCCAGGGCAAACCGGCTGCAAATCCGCCGGCGCAGCCCCAACCCCAGCCCAAGAAAAAGAAGGGGAAGACTCCGCGGCCCCCCAAACTTCGCGAACCGAAGACGGCTGCAGTGGTGTTATCACTGCAGCCGGGGGCCAAAGAGAAGGGCCACAGTTATGGCTCCATTCTCACGGATGTCCGAGCCAAAGTAAGCCTTAGGGAACTTGATATCGATGGTATCAAGTTCCGCAGGTCTTTGGCTGGGGCAGCCGTGTTGACAATCACAGGAGAGGATAAGGAGGCGGTGGCCCACGATCTGGCCCACGCCGTCCAGAAAGTAGTAGACCCCGACGTTGTTCGGGTTGGCGTCCCTACCAAAAAGGCGGAGATGTTGATCTCCGGCCTGGACGAGTCGGTTCGGCCGGAGGAGGTCAGGGATGCCCTCGCCAACGTCGGTGATTGCAATGTAGATGAGGTTCGGGTTGGCGGCATACGCCAGGGCCGTTACTCCATAGGCGTGGTATGGGCCTGCGCTCCCGTTGGAGCTGCGAAGAAAGTCGCGTCGGTTGGGCGCCTATTAGTAGGCTGGTCCTCCGCAACGGTAAAGCTCCTCCAGCCCCGCCATATGCGGTGCTTCAGGTGTCTCGAAATGGGGCACCTGAAAGCAGACTGCACAGCGGCGGAGGACCGGAGTTCGACCTGCTACCGTTGCGGAGAGGACGGACACAGGGCAACGACTTGTATGTCAAAGCCCAAGTGCCCTCTCTGTCTGAAGTCGGAGAAGCCGGCGGATCACCGCCTCGGCAGCAAGGCCTGTTCGGCCCCCAAGAAGACGATTAGCCGCTTCCGGCGCCGCGAGGCGCCGGTTCAGCCACCCGAGAGGGAAAGGACGGTGGAAATGGAGATGGACGTGACTGAGAGTGTTCGGTCGCCCATCCTCCAGGGATCGGATGCGGGACGCGGTTCCCGTACCAGTACCCGCGCTGCTGCTGACTAACGCGCGCGCGAAGGCGGAAGAGAGCCTCGGAAACGAGCTCAGGGCAGACGTGCGGGCAATTTGAGGGCGAGCTTGCCTCTGGCGAGCGGATGCTGCGGGGGGTTGCGGACGACTCTCCGGATCTCCCGGGACCCTCCCCAGGCTGCGAAGCGCCTGTCGCTCGCGCCACGGCGCACGTGATGGGCCCCCGGTGTGTTTTTAGTGGGTATGGCCGCGGCATTGCACTCCCTGGCTGGCACTCGGTCGGCCAGGGGCCCCGGCGAGTCCCACATAACCTCGTGTCCCCGCCACGAGGTATGCGTAAAAGCATTTTCAAAAAAAAAAAAAAAAAAAAAAAAAAAAAAAAGGTTAGGTTAGGTTGGGGTTAGGTTAGGTATTAGGTTAGGTTAGGTCTCAGGGCGGGCATTGCACGGCCACACAAACCCGTAACCCCGCATTGAGCGGGGCCGGGGGCCTTCGGGCTGCGAGGAAGAAAACCTCTCTAAAAAATTACCCCCTGGGTGAACTCCCCCCTTCTTGTCAAGAAGGGGTGTGAGTGGCACCGGTGGACCCGCTGGCGGGTCGTGGGATGGCTGAGTTTCCTCGGCGGGCCACACTCTTGTGGCCATCCCCAAGGCCGCTTTGCGGCGGGCATGGCGTTCTGTCGCCATGGCGCTTTGCGCCGTAGGAGCTTCGGCTCGTTGGCGCGGCGGTGGACCCAGTGGGGTCCGCCGTCGGGCAACCCGTAGGCCCATTGAGGGAGACGGGGGTCCGGCGCACTGAGCGTCGGGCCGCGTGGAAGAAAACCACTTTAAAAAATCACCCCAACCTTAAGGTCTGGTCCGCGCCGATGAGGTGAATGGCTGGAGGGAGTCCAGTCCCGAGCGGCCACCCCAGGGAGCTCACCCTTAAAAGCAAATCATGGATTTTGAGACTGAAAAACAAACACACCAGGGGGTTTCAGTCCCCCCCGTAGGACCGCGCAAGGCGGCTGCGGGCAGCCGGGGGTATCTGGTGCCGTGCCACTCAAAATCCACCTCCAATGCGACCGATGCGACTCTTTTCTGCGAACCCGTTAAGAGCGGGCTTCCACCGTTGTCCGGGGCGGTGGTCGATAATGTAACCGAGGCGAGTAGGAGTTTTGTATATAGTGACGATGGAGGAGTAAGGCTCCGCTTTGGGAGCGGTGAAACGACGCCGAAGTCTGCCCGTTCGCGGAGCGGCTCGGTGTCGTCTGTACATAGTGTATCCAATGTAAATACTGTACATAGCGTAGGGTTAAGTTTAGATTTAGGTTCTACTTCTAAGTCTTCTAATTGTAAGGTTTCCAGGACGTCTATTGCGTCCTCCAAAAGATGCCGAACGGACGACTCCGACTCGTCCACGCTATCTGGACAGTCCGTCATATCCTGTACGGACTCCGTTCGGATGACCGAGGAGTTTTCCGACGCTACTTCAAATGTCTCTCAGCGTCGGAAAAAACTAAAAAAGAAAAAGGTCCCGGGTGGCTCGGATCCTGACCTTGCCACCGAGAAAACCCCGACAGTGACAAAGCCCTCTGCGGCTACGGACACGGACACCCCCGCTAAAGGCCGTGGGGCAGGACGTGGACGTGGAAGACCCCCGACTACCGGCGAGTACGTCGGTCTAGCCAAGGCCAAGAGAGAGTTGGCGGCGGCTGAGCGGGAAGAGTTACAGGCCCGCCTCGATCGCGAGATCGCCGAGGCTGAAAAGAAGGCGTACGAGACGCGGGCGAGGTTTCTCGCAGCTCGCGCCGACGCCCCACTGGATGTGTCCGCAGATCCGACCACAAAGACTGCTGTAGATATTGAGGAAGTCGTCAGGTCGGACTGCACAATTATCCTTGACGTTGCGAAGAAGTCGTCGCACTTGAGTGGGCCTTATCAGAAGGCTCTCAAGAAAGCGGCGGCTTCAATCCGAGATTGTTTTGACGAGGTGGCCCGGATGAATATTTCGGAGGACACTCGCAGGCTTAAAGCCGAAAATGAGGCCCTTAAGAGGGAAATGGGGGATCTCAAAAAGATGATGGCAGACCTTAAGTCTGAACTCAAGGCTATGAGGAAGGGACAGAGAAAGTCCCGACAGGCGGCGACTGCCGAAGACGACGACCGTATGGAAGTGGTAATGCCGGAGGCGGATGTGGAGACTGAACCTCCTTCCCTGCCCCCTGCCCCTCTTCCCCATCGTGTCCCCGACTCCAGTCCCACTGTTTCGTCGGTCATCCCAACTGACCCGGCACTTGAGGCGTTTGAAGCCAAAATTATCCGGGCCATAGGGACTATGATTAACGCCCGTTTTGAGGGAATCCAGGACCGCCTCCTTCCTGAAAAGAGGTTGAGGCCACCTCTCGCGGCTGACGACATGTCCCGCGCTCCCTCTAAACCACCCCGTTCATCATCCCGTGGAACCAAATCGGCCAAACAACCGGTCGACCCCAAGCCTGCCAACAAAGGCAAGTCTCTGCCTAAGAAGCAGGCCAAGAAGCCGCCGACTCCACCGTCGGCGCCATCTACCTCCCAGGCGAAAGCTCCTGCCACGCAGGAAGCCCAACCACCGGTCGAGAAGGAATGGTCCACGGTGGAATCAAAAAAGAAGAGACGCAGGAGAGCCAAAAAGGCCCGCCAGGAGGAACAACCAGAGGCAAACCAGCCGAAAGGCAAATACGCCGCTGTTGCAAAGGCAAAGCCGGTGCCTCCACCTGCCCCGGCTAAGTCCAAGCCGAAGGGCAAGACCCCTGCGCGTAAATTGGCGCCTCCTAAATCGGCTGCGGTTATTGTCACCCTCGACCCTGCCTCAGTCGAGAAAGGTACCACGTATGGAGAGGTACTTAGTCAAGCCCGCAAGGCCATCAACCTAGTCGAGCTCGACATTAATAAAGTGTCGTGTCGCCACACAGCAGCCGGCGCGAGAATTATAGAGATTCCCGGTGCACAGGCCAATGAAAAGGCGGACCTTCTTGCAACGAAGTTGCAGGAGGCCCTATTAGGTGTGGCCAAAGTCGTCCGGCCCGTTAAGTGTGTCGACCTCCGGGTCTCTGGACTGGACGACTCTGTCCAAAAGGACGAAGTGGCGGCAGCCATATCACAAAAAGGTGGCTGCAACGTCGACCTCATTAAGGTAGGCGAAATTCGCTTCGGACCGGGTGGGATGGGGACCTCTTTGGTCCATTGCCCCGTCACGGCCGCGAAAAAAGTGGTAGAGGGACGGCTGCTTATTGGCTGGAGCTCTGTCCAGGTGAAAGCGCTTGAGGCCCGTCCAATGCGTTGTTACAAATGCACGGGTCATACACGCCAGCGCTGTCCCTCTGAGGTGGACAGAGGGGCACTGTGTTACAGATGTGGTCAGGCTGGTCACAGGATCTCCGTTTGCAGCGCGGAGCCTCACTGCGCCGTTTGCGCCGCAGCGAAAAGACCAGCTGGCCACATAATGGGGGGGAGGAGTTGTAACCCCCCCCAAAGAAGAGGGAAAATCTTGGCTGACAAGCCTAAGTCGGGGACCTCTAAGGAGGGTACGCTCAGCAATGCTGAGACGGAGGAAACTGCTATGGAGTCTTGATGGATTTAAGACGACCATACAGTTTCCTCCAATGTAACTTGAACCACGCCGCCAGGGCTCAGGATCTCCTGCTGCAAGTCCTGGCGGAATGGTCTGTTGATCTCGCCGTCGCCGCGGAGCCATATTTCGTCCCCGACCGACCCAACTGGGTAGGTGATCGGGATGGCTCCGTGGCAATCGTCGTTCGTCCGGCGCCTGGGTATTCGCCCCCTTTACTTGTAGAAAGGGGCTCCGGTTTTGTGGTTGCCAACTGGGAGGGTGTCACCATAATTGGTGGCTACTTCTCTCCGAATAAGCCACTGGCCGATCTCGAGGTCTTCCTTATCGCAGTCGGGAGTGCCATCAGGCGTGCCGCCCCGCGTCAGGTCCTCTTCTTAGGAGACCTGTGTGTGGGGTAACCTTTCCACCGACGCTCGCGGTCAGGCCGTAGAGCTCTGGGCCGCCGCCGCCGGCCTCTCACTGCTGAATAGGGGTACATCCCACACCTGTGTTCGTCGTCAGGGCGGGTCTATCGTGGACGTCTCGTTCGCGACCCCCGCCCTCGCAGGTAGAATCAGGGATTGGAGGGTGATGACGCGGGTGGAGAGTCTATCCGACCATCGGTACATCCGGTTTGAGATTCCCACCCAGCGCTCCCCGGCCCCACAGGCCCCTAGAGATAGTCGTGCCCTTCGTTGGGCCCTTAACCGGCTCGATAGGGAGTCGGCAGAGGAGGCGGCCATCGTGCAGGGCTGGTGCCTGCGGCCGACAGACGGTCCCGACGTACACGAGGCGGCTTCTCGATTCCGGGAGGCCCTCACGGAGGTGTGCGAGGCATCTATGCCGAGATCGCACCCTCCCAAAGACCGTCACGAGGCCTATTGGTGGTCGCAGGACATCGCAGCCCTGCGAACGACCTGCACTACCAAACGGCGGGCCTATACGCGTTACCGGCGACGACGCGTGAGGGACGACACGGAGGAAGACCGCCTGTACAATGAGTATCGGCAGTCCAAAAAGGCCCTGCAAACGGCCATCTCCTGCTCTAAGGAGGAGGCCAGGGAGGAGATGTTGCAGGGCCTCAATCAAGACCCGTGGGGGCGGCCTTATAAAACCGCGCGCAATCAACTGCGCGCGCGTGGCGCCCCCCTAACAGAGACTATGGACCCCGATCTCTTGTACACGGTGGTCCAGGAACTTTTTCCGCCGATTGCAGGCTTCACCCCTCCTCGCATGACCCCGTCACCTGGAGAGAACGTAGCCTCGTTTGAAGTTGACCCTCCGCTAATTGAAGCCGAGGAGTTCGGAGCAGCCATCTCGTGCTTGAGGAGCAAAAAGACCGCCCCGGGGCCTGACGGAGTTCCCGGAAAGGTCCTTGCACTCTGCGTCTCGCAGTTTGGGGATAGGCTCAGGGAACTGTTCGACGCTTGTTTTCGCGTCGGCCAGTTCCCTAAGCCCTGGAAAGAAGGCACGCTGTGCCTTTTGCGTAAAGACGGCCGACCGCCGGGCGATCCGAGTGCCTATCGGCCAATTGTGCTGTTGGACGAGGTCGGTAAGGTGTTTGAGAGGCTTATTGCCTCCCGCCTCGTCCAACACCTCTCTGACGTCGGGCCGAATCTGTCAGATTGTCAATTCGGCTTCCGGGTAGGGCGATCTACCATCGATGCCCTCTCCGGACTGAAAGAGTTGGTCAGCGATGCCAAAAGTAGAGGGGAACAAGTTTTGGCGGTGTCCTTAGACATCGCCAACGCTTTCAACAGCCTCCCGTTTAGCGTCATACTCGAGGCGCTACGCTTTCACGGGGTTCCCCTCTACCTTTTGCGCATAGTCGCGAATTACCTCGAGGACAGGTACGTCCTCTTCGTTGGGCAGGGTGGTCAAGCCGGCCGCCATAGCATGTCCCGCGGTGTCCCACAGGGGTCCGTTCTAGGACCCCTACTTTGGAACGTGGGATATGACTGGGTGCTCCGTTGTGCTCTACCCCCTCGTGTCAGGCTTTTCTGCTACGCGGATGACACGCTTGTCACCGCTAGGGGTAGGAGCTTGGAGGAGACCTTGCGGCTGGGCTCCGTCTATACGACTCTTATTGTTCGGCGAATTGAGTCGCTGGGCCTAAGGGTAGCTCGTCATAAGACTGAGGCCCTACTGTTCCACGGGCCCCGAAGAGGAGCCCCTCCGGGGACCGAAATAACTGTCGACGGAGTTAGAGTGCCGTTACAGCGTCACTTTAAATATCTAGGCTTGGTGATCGATGGGAGGTGGGGGTTCGACGAGCACTTTCGTCGCCTCGAACCCCGCCTCCTTGGTGCTGCTGATGCGCTCGGGCGTCTTCTCCCGAATGTCGGGGGCCCGAGCGCAACAGTCAGGCGTTTGTATGCCACAATAGTGCGCAGTATGGCACTTTACGGCGCACCTGTCTGGGCTGATGCCCTTGGCCCCGCTGCGGTTGCGTCCCTTCATAGGGCACAGCGTGCTATGGCACTCCGGGCCATAAGGGCTTATAGGACCGTGTCCCATGCGGCGGCATGTGTCCTGGCCGGAACTCCCCCATGGGAGCAGACGTCCCACGTCCTGGCGGCTGCCTACCGCGTCAGAACAGACGCTCGAGACGGCGACCGGCGCTTGGCGCCAAGAGAGAGGGCCTCCGCCTTGGAGGAGGCCACAGTGGAGGCGTTTCGCCTGTGGTTCGAGGAGCTCGAGGAGCTAAGGGGTTCGGCCTCGGTCTCTGGCACTTTGTCCAGGACCTTGGAGGCCATGTACCCCTTCCTCACCACATGGGCGAACCGGCACCACGGGTCGCTCTCGTACCACTTGGTGCAGATTCTCAGCGGCCATGGTTCCTTTGGCCGCTATCTGCACCGCATCGGACGGGAAGCGACCCCCGAGTGCCACCACTGTGGCGCCGACGAGGACACCGCGCAGCACACCTTAGCGGTGTGCCCCGCCTTCTCGTCGGAGCGCCGGGAGTTGGTCGCCGTCATAGGCGAAGACCTCTCCCTCCAGAACGTGGTCTGTGCCATGCTGGAGGGGGAGCGGACGTGGGACGCGGTGGACTCCTTCTGTGTCAACGTCATGACACAGAAGGAGGAGGCGGAGAGAGCCAGGGAGGACGACCCCCAGGCCGCTCCATGCCGCCGCAGGCGGACGGGACGAAGGAGGCGGCAGTTCGCCCGCCTACTTCCTCCTGACGGCAACCAGCGGGGTCCTGGGTTGGGAAGCCCGGACCCTGCATTGCACCGGTTGCCGCCAGTCGCTGATCCCCTGGATGCCCCGGGGGATCACCGGCCTCCCCATTTCGGGGGGGTGAGAGGGGCTCGCCCTAGGCGAGCAGACGCCGACGAGGTTGTGGAAGTATTCGTGAGAGTTCCCATGACCTTGTCCGGCAGCGACGCGGCCCTCCTCGGCGTGTCCTCTTCAGATGAGGAGGACACGGCGATGATGGACGTGCTCGCGCCAAGGCGTATGTGAGGGGCATCGATGGGTTTTAGTCGGTAGGCCGCGGCATTGCACTCCCTGGTGGACATACCATCCCGTCCGCCAGGGGCCGCGGAGAGTCCGACATAACCCCGCGCCTTCCCAAGCGCGGGGTATGCGTAATGCATTTCCCATCGTAAAAAAAAAAAAAAAGGTTAGGTTCCGTGTGCAGTTTCCAGTCTGCCATCGGACGCGTCCCCGGGTTGCGGATAGGGGAACGCCCCCCAGATATGGGGGGTACCGGCTTTGGCCGGCGCGGACAGAAACTGGTGTGTGGCCGCCTGCCCTTCTCAGGGCGGGCATTGCACGGTCACACAAACCCGTAACCCCGCATTGAGCGGGGCCGGGGGCCTTCGGGCTGCGAGGAAGAAAACCTCTCTAAAAAATTACACAAGAGGGCGGCGTCCCGCCGCCAGTGGACCCGTTTACGGGTCGTGGTATGGCCGAACTTTATTCGGCGGCCACTTCGAGTGGCAGCGTGGGGGCGATCATTCGCCATGGCGCTCAGCGCCTTTGTTGTTGTTTGGGTTGGTGTACCCGATCCGAACCTCCTCGAGCTTCGGCTCACTAGCGCGGCGGCGGATCCAGTGGGGTCTGCCGTCGGGCGAACCCGTTACCCGCACTGAGCGGGCCGGGGGTCTGACGCACTGAGCGTCGGGCCAAGTGGAAGAAAACCACACTAAAAAATTACCCTAATCCTAAGGTCTGGTCCGTGCCGATGGGATGAATGGCTGGAAGGTCTCCAGTCCCGAACGGCCACCCTAGGGAGCTCCCCCTTCAAAAGCAAACTATGGAATCAAGGGAAAACACGTACAGTCCCCAGGGGGTTTCAGTCCCTTCGGTAGGACCGCGCAAGGCGGCTGCCGAACGCCGGAGGTATATGGGGCCGGCTAAACTTGATTCCACCTTCGATGCGTCTTCTAACCAATGCGAACCCGTTAAGAGCGGGCCGTCGTCGGTATCCGGGCCGGCGGCGGAGAATGTAACCGAGGCGAGTGGGAGTAGTGATGTTGTAGGAGAAGGAGTTAGGCTCCGGTATAGGAGCGGAGAGGTGACGCCGCGGTGTACGCGTTCGCGTAGCGGTTCCGCTGCGTCTGTACAAAGTCATGTAAATAGTGGGGATAGGTCTAGATCTACGTCTAGGTCTAAATCTGTAAATAAGTCTAGTATTAAGTCTAGTTCTAAGGTTGTAAATATTGAAGGAACGGAGGCGATTGAATCGCTAATGTCCGAGAGCGGTTCGAGGGTCGACCTTGTCGAGATTGTCGACATAACCGACTCATCTGACGTACCCGATAAGGGACATAAAAGGAGTTTAGAGGATTCTGATTCCTCTACGGGCTCGGTGCAGTCAATCATCTCCTGCACTGAGTCTGTTCGCACGGACGATGTCTCGGACGCTGACGGCGCATCCACAAGGCGCCGAAAGGTCCATAAGAAGAAAAAGAAAGGATCAACCGGCTCTGGATCTGGTGGAGAGTCGGGTAACTCCGTTGTGACCAAGCATTCTGAGGCCTCAGGCTCCGGAAATGGACGTGGCCGAGGTCGGGGGCGTCCGCCCACGACTGGCGAATATGTCGGCCTAGCACAGGCAAAACGTGACTTGGCGATGGCTCAAAAAGAGGAGGAACAGGCCCGCCTAGATCGCGAGGTCGCGCTCATGGAGCGGAAAGCGTATGAGACTAGGGCCAGATATTTTGAGACCAGGTCTGCTACTGAAAATGGAGCTCCCCCCAATCCCGGGGAAAAGACGGCAATCGACATCGAAGATGTTGTCAAAACGGATTGCCAATTGATACTTGACGTGGCCCGCAAGTCTTCGCACTTAAGCGGGTCCTACCAGAAGGCTCTCAAAAAAGCCGCACAATCTATCAGGGATTGCTTCAGTGAGGTCGCACTGAAGTCAATCTCTGAAGACACGCGCACACTGAGAACCGAAAATGAGTCCCTTAAGCGTGAGCTCGCGGAGCTACGCAGGAACATTTCCGATCTGACTTCTGAGATGAGGGCTCTAAAGAATGGAAAGAGACAGAAACGTCATCAATCTCCACCGAGAACTGATGGGGATAGCCCACTCCCCGAGGCTGCTATAATGGAGACTGACGCCCCTGTGGAAGTATCACATGTGACAGAGCCTGCTGCCCAAAGCTCGCAATTCACGCCGCCCTCTGAGAAGCAGGAGTGGCTCAGAGAGGCTATGGTGCAAATAGGCGGGCTGATTAACGCCCGTTTTGAGGGGATAGAGGCTCGGCTTTTGCCAGCCCCTAAGATCCGCCCCCCATTGGCAGCGGATAAGAAAAAGGATGCGGAAAAATCTAAGGGAAAGAAGGGGACGGGCACACCGGCTCCTCCCGTTCCATCGACGTCAAAGGGAGTCTCCAATACTCCTTCCAAGGAAATGGAAACTGCTGGCAAAAAGCCGAAAGGAAAGGGCAAAGGCAAGGCGACCAAGACAGCTGCATCAACACCTGCACCTGTCGCTCAGCCTACACCAACGACCGCCCCGCCGGCAGATAATAGTCGCCCTCCTCCGACCTCAACTGAAACGTGGACAGAGGTTGTTGGGCGCAAGAAGAGGGCCAAAAAGAACAAGGAGCAAGCCCACACTCAAGCGGCAGAGGCTGCTGCTCCCACGGGTAAGGATGCCAAGGCCAAGGCAAAGAAAGCCAAGGCCAAGAAAATCAAGAGGGCCTTGAAAGCGCCACGCAATCCGGCCGTGGTAATTTCGATCAAGTCCGATGCTAGGGAGGAGGTCACCTATTCCAGTGTCCTCCAATCGGCCAGGACCAACATTGCGTGGGCTGACATTGGAGTTGACGATCTCCGCTTCAGGGGGACAGCAACTGGCGCTCGTCTCATAGAACTTCCTAAAGAGACCCCCCCTGAAAAGGCTGATCTGTTGGCCTCAAAGTTAAAAGAGATCCTCCCGGATTCTGTAAATGTCTCCATTCCTGTGAAATGCGTCGACCTGCGCATCTGCGGCCTGGACGACTCGATAACCAAGGAGGATGTGAAGGACGCAGTAGCCAAGAAGGGCGGCTGCTCCCCAGAGTCAATTAGGGTTGGCGAAATCCGCCAGAGCCCTTACTCTCTGGGCATCGTTTGGGTGAAGTGTCCAGTGACGGCCGCCAAACTGGTTACCGCTGGCAGACTTCTAATTGGCTGGTCCTCCGCCACTGTGAAGACGCTGGAGCCTAGGCCAATGAGATGTTACAGGTGCCTGGAACTTGGGCACACGAGAGCCAAGTGCCCTGTAGCGACCGACCGCAGCGAGCTCTGCTTCCGTTGCGGAAATCCGGGCCACAAAGCGCCGAACTGTAGTGCAACTCCCAACTGTGCGATATGCTCCAGCACAAAAAGGAAGGCTACCAATCACATTATGGGTGGGCGAAGCTGCAACCCACCCAGACGCAGAGGGAAGGCTGCTCATAAAGGCCATGCTGCTTCCACGAATGGTCGCCCGGACAGGGGCGAACAAGAAATGGAAACTTGATGACCAGGCTCCCCACAAACTATCTACAGGGAAACCTGAACCACTGTGCTGCGGCTCAGGATCTTTTCCTGCAGTCCATGGCACAGTGGTCAATAGATGTCGGCATCGTCTCTGAACCATATTCGGTCCCTTCTAGACCGAACTGGACGTCAGACCTAGATGGTATGGTGGCGATAATTGCTTCCTCGCAAACGTGTTTGTCTACCCTCTATACCATCGAAAGAGGGCACGGCTTCGTCATTGCCAGGCTGGGAGACATGTCCCTTGTCGGAGTTTACTTCTCCCCCAACCGGTCTTTCTCTGACTTCGAGGGCTTCATCGACGAGCTGGGGGCCGCAATCCAGCGGAACTCCACTCCATCGATGATAGTTCTCGGAGACTTTAACGCCAAATCGGAGGCATGGGGAGCTCCGGCTACGGATCAGAGGGGCGAGTTAGTGGAAGAGTGGGCCATAATTCTGGGGCTATCTCTATTAAACCGCGGGTCGACTAATACCTGCGTTCGACAGCAGGGTGGTTCTGTGGTGGACATTTCGTTTGCCACCCCTGTTGTCGAACGTAGGATCAATGACTGGAAGGTGTTGGAGGATGTTGAGACGCTGTCTGATCATTTATACATACAGTTCAGTGTCTCCACCTCACACAATAGACCAGCGATTCGGAGGAGCACCGACTCGCTTTTTCCTCGATGGGCCATCTCCAGGATGGACAAGGAGCTCGTTCAGGAGGCTGCCCTGGTGCAGGCTTGGTTAGCTGACTCTCTGCCGTTCGGGGGTGTTGATGCTGAAGCAGGCTGGCTTCGCGAGGCGCTCACAAAAATCTGTGATGCAGCCATGCCTAAAGTGAAGCGTCAACTCCCCAAGAAATATTTATATTGGTGGTCTGGCGAATTGTCGGATATGCGTAATGCCTGCATTAGGGCTAAACGCTTGCACGCCCGCCATCGCCACAGGCGAACACGAGATCCGGAGGTCGAGGCTAATCTGCTAGAGTTCTATAAAACAGCTAAAAGGGCTCTGCAGATAGCCATCAAAGAGGCCAAGAACAGGGCCTGGGAGGAGCTACTGGAGGGGCTCAACAGAGACGTGTGGGGGCGACCATACCGCATGGTTCGGAACAAGCTTCGGACCCTTGCCCCATCGTTGACGGAGTCCCTTCAGCCTGAGTTTCTGGAGAGGGTTATTGACACCCTCTTCCCTAGGAGCTCACAGGAATATACACCACCCCGCATGATTCCTGCGCGGGAGGTACCGGACTTACCCTCCGTCCCTACCATCTCTGACGGAGAATATGAAGCGGCCATCGATCGCTTAAAAGCGAAAAAGACCGCTCCCGGACTTGACGGTGTCCCTGGACGGGCTTTAGTGGAAGCTTTACAACCACTAGAGTCTCGTTTCAGGGACTTGATGAATAACTGCCTTTCTCAAGGCAGGTTCCCCACGGACTGGAAAGCCGGACGGCTCGTTCTCTTAAGAAAGGAAGGAAAGCCGGTGGATTCTCCGTCGGGGTACCGGCCCATCGTGCTTCTAAATAAGACTGCGAAGATTTTTGAGCGTATCCTCGCCACTCGCATTAATCGTCATCTCAGCACTTCTGGACCGGACCTGGCGGAGAATCAGTTTGGATTTAGGGAGGGACGCTCCACGATTGACGCGCTGCAGTGTATCAGGGCTCAATCGAGAGAGGTGGTCTCTGGCGGGGGAATGATGATAGCGGTTTCGCTCGATATTTCGAACGCTTTTAATTCTCTTCCCCCGCAGTGCGTGATGGAAGCCCTCAGATTCCATGAGGTTCCCTTGTACCTGCAGTGTGTGATCGAGGACTACTTTCGAGAACGAGTCGTTCTGTATGTAGATAGTGACGGCCGGCTAGTTAGAAAGCCGATGGTGCTCGGTGTTCCACAGGGATCGGTTCTCGGTCCGCTCCTGTGGAACATCGGCTACAATTATGTATTGAGAGGGAGTCTTCTCCGCGGGCTGGAGGTTGTCTGTTACGCTGATGACACCCTGGTCACAGCCCGCGGCAAGACCTATAGGGAGGCATCCCTTCTGGCTACTGCCGGTGTGGCTCAAGTGGTTACACGCATCGAGAGTCTAGGTCTCAAAGTGGCTCTCGACAAGACGGAGGCTCTGGCCTTTCATGGGCCCCGCAACGGCCCACCAGCTGGAGCATATCTAATTATCAATGGGACTCGTGTAAACTTTACGCCCCATTTAAAATATTTGGGATTGGTTCTGGATAAGAACTGGAACTTCGGTGAGCATTTCTCCCGGTTAGCCCCGAAGCTTGTTAACACAGCTCTGGCCTTAGGGAGGCTGCTCCCGAATATTGGAGGTCCCAGTGCCCTCTGCCGGAAACTTTATGCTGGAGTGATGGCTTCAATGGCGCTGTATGGTGCTCCGGTATGGTCGGATGCCCTAACACCACGCAATGTTGCCCTTTTGCGCCGCCCGCAACGCATCATTGCGATAAGGGGCATTCGGGGATACCGGACCATATCCACCGAGTCCGCATGCGCCCTGGCTTCCATGCCACCTTGGGACTTAGAGGCGCTCATACTCACTTCAGTGTATGAGAGGAGAACGTCAGCTCGCCAGAGAGGCGAAAGACCCGTACAGAGGGAAGTCGAAGCGTGGCGCGAAGAAGCTCGTAACACCATCCTCAGCTCTTCGTGGCCATCCAGATTGGAAAGCTCAGAATATGGTCGCTGGACCAACACAGCGTTGTTCCCGGTCCTACATGACTGGGTTACCAGGAGACATGGCACGCTCTCCTTCCACCTCGTGCAGGTTCTGTCAGGGCATGGTTGCTTCGGCAGATACCTGCACAGAGTTGCTGGTAGAGAGGAAGATGCTCGTTGCCATCATTGTGGGGCGGCTGAAGATACCGCGCTGCACACGCTGGCAGATTGCCCTGCGTGGACTGCACAGCGCGGTGATTTGGTGACCGTTGTCGGGAGTGACCTCACGCTGTCTGCCTTGGTTAGAGCCATGCTCACCGAGCGGGCAGCGTGGGATGCCGTCTCCAACTTCTGTACAGAAGTAATGGAGACGAAGGAGCGAAGCGAGCGCGAACGCGAGCTTGATCCCCTCGCTAATGCGAGGAGGCGTCGGAGGGCAGGGCGGCGACGGAGGGGCTATAATGCTCTGGTTCCGCCGTCCTAGTGGGGGTCAGCGGGCGACGCGGATGGGTACCGTGCCGCCTGCATTGCACTCGACCCCTGCGGCGGTGGGGTAGCTAGGGAACACTAGCTGCTCCCATGCCTCTGACGGAGAGGGAAGCCCGCACTGTCCCATGTTGGGGCGGTGCGGGCCAGGCCGGGCGACTTACGTGTGCTCAGCGCCCTGCGCATGCACGCAGTCGCCCAACTATGGCCGGAGAGGTGTTCCCGTGAGGTTTAGTGGGTAGTCGCGGCACTCTGCCGTGGAGTCCCACACACCCTTGCCCCTACCCGGGGGCTTGGACGGTGCGTCAATGCATTCCTCCCGTATAAAAAAAAAAAAAAAAAAAGGTTAGGTTAGGTTAGGTTAGGTTAGGTTAGGTTAGGTTAGGTTAGGTTAGGTTAGGTTAGGTTAGGTTAGGTTAGGTTAGGTTAGGTTAGGTTTCCGTGTGCAGTTTCCAGTCTGCCATCGGACGCGTCCCCGGGTTGCGGATAGGGGAACGCCCCCCAGATATGGGGGGTACCGGCTTTGGCCGGCGCGGACAGAAACTGGTGAGTGGCCGCCTGCCCTTCTTAGGGCGGGCATTGCACGGTCACACAAACCCGTAACCCCGCATTGAGCGGGGCCGGGGGCCTTCGGGCTGCGAGGAAGAAAACCTCTCTAAAAAATTACCCCCGTGGGCGATATCCTCCCCTTCTTGGTTTAAGAAGGGGTGTGATTGTCGCCGGTGGACCCGCTTGCGGGTCGTGGGATGGTCGAGTTTTACTCGGCGGGCCACAATTTTGTGGTCATCCCCAAGGCCGCTTTGCGGCGGGCATGGCGTTCTGTCGCCATGGCGCTTTGCGCCGTAGGAGCTTCGGCTCGTTGGCGCGGCGGCGGACCCAGTGGGGCCCGCCGTCGGGCAACCCGTAGGCCCATTGAGGGAGACGGGGGTCCGGCGCACTGAGCGTCGGGCCGCGTGGAAGAAAACCACTTTAAAAAATCACCCCAACCTTAAGGTCTGGTCCGCGCCGATGAGGTGAATGGCTGGAGGGAGTCCAGTCCCGAGCGGCCACCCCAGGGAGCTCACCCTTAAAAGCAAACTATGGATTTTGGGAATCAAAAACGAACACACCAGGGGGTGTCAGTCCCCCCCGTAGGACCGCGCAAGGCGGCTGCGGGCAGCCGGGTGTATCTGGTGCCGTGCGACCCGAAATCCACCTCCGATGCGATCGATGCTACAAAATGTGAACCCGTTAAGAGCGGGCTTCCACCGTTGTCCGGGGCGGTGGTCGAAAATGTAACCGAGGCGAGTGGGAGTTTTGTAAATAGTTATGAAGGAGGAGTAAGGCTCCGTTTTGGGAGCGGTGAAACGACGCCGAAGTCTGCCCGTTCGCGGAGCGGCTCGACGTCGTCTGTAAAAAGTGTGCATAGTGTAAATACTGTACATAGTGTAGGTTTAAGCTTAGAATTAGGTTCTAGTTCTAAGGTCTTAGTTCGTAAGGATTCGGGGACGGCAGTTGCGTCCTCGAAAAGATGTCGGACGGACGATTCAGACTCGTCCACTTTATCTGGGCGGTCTGTCATTTCGTGCACGGACTCCGTCCGAATGACAGAAGAGTTTTCCGACTCTGCTTCAAACACGAGCCAGCGCCGGAAGAAGTTGAAAAAGAAGAAGGTCTCGGGCGGCTCAGATCCTGAAGTCGCCCCAAAGAAAACCTCGGATGTGACTAAGCCCTCTGCGGCAACCGACACGGACACCCCCGCTAAAGGCCGTGGGGCAGGACGTGGACGTGGAAGACCCCCGACCACCGGCGAGTATGTCGGTTTAGCCAAGGCCAAGAGAGAGTTGGCGGCGGCTGAGCGGGAAGAGTTGCAGGCCCGCCTCGATCGCGAGATTGCCGAGGCGGAAAAGAAGGCGTATGAGACGCGAGCGAGGTTCCTCGCAGCCCGCGCCGACGCCCCACCGGATGTGTCAGCAGATCCGACCGCGAAAACTGCTGTAGACATTGAAGAAGTTGTCAGGTCGGACTGCACCATTATTCTGGACGTGGCGAAGAAGTCGTCGCACCTGAGTGGGCCTTATCAGAAGGCTCTCAAGAAAGCGGCGGCTTCAATCCAAGATTGTTTCGACGAGGTGGCCCGGAAGAGTATTTCGGAAGACACTCGGCGGCTTAAAGCCGAGAACGAAGCCCTAAAAAAAGAAATGGGCGAATTAAAGAAAATGATGACAGACCTTAAGTCCGAACTTAAGGCTGTCAGGAAGGGACAGAAAAAGTCCCGGCAGGCGGTGACTGTCGAAGACGACGACCGTATGGACGTGGCCATGCCGGAGGCGGATGTGGAGGTTGTACCTCCTTCCCCGGCCCCCGCTCCTCGCTCCCATCGAGTTCTCGACTCCAGTCCCTCTGTCCCATTGGCCGTCCCAACTGACCCGGCGCTCGAGGCGTTTGAGGCCAAAATTATTAGAGCAATTGGGACTATGATAAACGCCCGCTTTGAGGGCATTCAGGATCGCCTCCTTCCCGAAAAGAGGTTGAGGCCACCCCTCGCGGCTGACGGTTCGTCCCGCGTACCCTCAAAGCCGGTTCGTGAATCATCCCGCGGACCCAAATCGGCCAAACAGCCGGTCGACCCCAAGCCTGTCGGCAAAGGCAAGTCATTGCCTAAGCAGCAGGCAAAGAAGCCGCCCGCTCCACCGTCGGCGCCGTCTACCTCCCGGGCGAACGCTCCTGCCACACAGGAAGCCCAACCCCCGGTTGAGAAAGACTGGACCACGGTGGAGTCAAAGAAGAAAAGGAGAAGGAGAGCCAGGAAGGCCCGTCAGGTTGAGCAGCCAACGGCAGATGATCCGAGGATTGGGTATTCCAACGCTGTCAAGGCGAAACCGGCGCGTCCACCTGCCCAGGCCAAGCCCAAGAACATCAAAGTCCCCGCGCGTAAGTTGGCACCTCCCAAATCGGCCGCGGTCATTGTTACACTTGACCAGGCCTCGGTCGAGAAAGGCACCACTTATGGGGAAATTCTGAGTCGAGCCCGTCAGGTTATCAGTTTGGACGAGCTCGACATTAGTAAATTGTCGTGCCGCCATACAGCTGCAGGTGCTAGGATCATCGAGATCCCCGGCGCCCAGGCCAGCGATAAGGCAGACCTCCTGGCCGCCAAGCTGCAGGAGGCCCTAACAGGTGTGGCCAAAGTCGTCCGGCCCGTTAAATGTGTTGATCTTCGGATCTCCGGGCTGGACGATTCTGTCCAAAAGGATGAAGTGGCGGCCGCCATAGCCAAAAAGGGTGGCTGTAGCGTCGACGCGATTAAAGTCGGCGAAATCCGATTTGGACCGGGTGGGATGGGGACCTCTGTGGTCCACTGTCCTATTACCGCCGCAAAGAAGGTGATTGAGGGCCGACTCCTAATTGGCTGGAGCTCGGTCCAGGTGAAAGCACTGGAGACCCGCCCAATGCGTTGCTACAAATGCTTGGGTACGGGTCACACCCGCCAGCGCTGCCCCTCGCAGGTGGACCGTGGGGGACTTTGTTACCGATGTGGCCAGGCCGGTCATAAAATCTCCGTCTGCAGCGCGGAGCCTCACTGCGCCGTTTGCGCCGCAGCGAAAAAACCAGCTGGCCACATAATGGGGGGGAGGAGTTGTAATCCCCCCCAAAGAAGAGGGAAATCTGTGGCTGACAAGCCCAAGCCGGGGCCCCCTAAGGAGGGCACGCTCAGCAATGCTGAGCTGGAGGAAACTGCTATGGAGTCTTGATGGACTTAAGACGACCATACAGTTTCCTCCAAAGTAACCTGAACCACGCCGCCAGGGCTCAGGATCTCCTGCTGCAAGTCCTGGCGGAATGGTCCGTTGATGTCGCAGTCGCCGCGGAGCCATATTTCGTCCCCGACCGACCCAATTGGGCTGGTGATCGGGATGGCTCCGTGGCAATCGTTGTCCGTCCGGCGCTGGGCTATTCGCCCCCTTCAGTTGTGGAAAGGGGCTCCGGTTTTGTGGTCGCCAACTGGGAGAGTATCACCATTATTGGTGGTTACTTCTCCCCAAACAAACCACTGGCCGACCTGGAGGTCTATCTGGTAGCAGTCGGGAGTGCCATCAGGCGTGCCGCCCCGCGTCAGGTCCTCTTCTTAGGTGATCTGAACGCGAAGTCGGTGATGTGGGGCAACCCTTCCACTGACGCTCGCGGCCAAGCCGTTGAGCTCTGGGCCGCCGCCGCCGGCCTCTCGCTGCTGAACCAGGGAACATCCCACACCTGCGTGCGTCGTCAGGGCGGGTCTGTCGTCGACGTATCGTTCGCGACCCCCGCCCTCGCGTGCAGGATCAGGGATTGGAGGGTGATGACGCGGGTGGAGAGTCTCTCCGACCACCGGTACATCCGGTTCGAGATTCCCACCCAGCGCTCCCCGGCCCCACAGGCCCCCAGAGAAAGACGTGCCCCACGTTGGGCCCTTAACCGGCTCGATAGGGAGTCGGCAGAGGAGGCGGCCATAGTGCAGAGCTGGTGCCTGCGACCGACAGACGGTCCTGACGTCGACGAGGCTGCTTCTCGTTTCCGGGAGGCCCTTACGGAGGTGTGCGAGGCTTCTATGCCGAGATCGCACCCTCCCAAGGACCGTCACGAGGCCTATTGGTGGTCGCAGGATATCGCAGCTCTGCGAACGGCCTGCACTGCCAAGCGGCGGGCCTACACGCGTTACCGGCGACGACGCGTGAGGGACAACATGGAGGAAGACCGCCTTTATAATGAATACCGGCAGTCCAAAAAGGCCCTGCAAACGGCCATCTCCCGCTCCAAGGAGGCGGCCAGGGAGGAGATGTTGCAGGGCCTCAATCAGGATCCGTGGGGGCGCCCCTATAAAACTGCGCGCAACCAGTTGCGTGCACGCGGCGCCCCCCTTACCGAGACTATGGACCCGGAACTCTTGTCGACTGTCGTCCAAGAGTTGTTCCCGCCAATTGTAGGTTATTCTCCACCACGCATGGCACCGCCGCTTGCGGAGGATGTAGCCTCCCGGGAGATTAATCCTCCGCCGATTGAGGCTGAGGAAATGCGAGCAGCCACACTTTGCCTCAGAGGCAAAAAGACCGCCCCGGGTCCTGACGGGGTTCCAGGAAAAGTCCTGGCGCTCTGCCTCTCGCAGTTTGGCGATCGGCTTGGGGAACTGTTTGACGCTTGTTTTCGCACCGGACAGTTCCCTAAGCCCTGGAAGGACGGAACGCTATGTCTGCTCCGCAAAGACGGCCGGCCTGAGGACGATCCGTCCGCATATCGGCCAATTGTATTGCTGGACGAGGTCGGTAAAGTCTTTGAGAGGCTCATCGCCTCCCGCCTCGCCCAGCACTTCTCCGACGTTGGGCCGAATTTGTCGGCATGTCAATACGGCTTCCGGGTAGGGCGATCCACCATCGATGCCCTATCAGGTCTGAAGGAGCTAGTCGGCGATGCCACAGGTAGGGGGGAACAAGTTTTGGCGGTGTCTCTTGACATCGCCAACGCTTTTAACAGCCTCCCGTTTAGCGTCATCCTGGAGGCGCTACGCTACCACGGGGTTCCCCTCTACCTGTCGCGAATAGTCGCGAATTATCTCGAGAACCGAGAAGTTCTTTTCGTTGGTCAAGGTGGTCTAGTCGGCCGCCACAACATGTCCCGCGGTGTCCCACAGGGGTCCGTCTTAGGGCCCCTACTTTGGAACGTGGGATATGACTGGGTTCTCCGCTGTGGTCTTCCCCCTCGTATCAGACTTTTCTGTTACGCGGACGACACGCTCGTCACCGCTAGGGGGAATGATCTAGCGGAGACCCTGCGGCTGGCCTCCGTCTATACCACCTTGATCGTCCAGCGTATTGAATCGCTGGGCCTGAAGGTGGCCCGTCGTAAAACCGAGGCCATGCTATTCCATGGGCCTCGAAGAGGAGCTCCTCCTGGAGCGGAAATCTTGGTAGATGGTGTGAAAGTGCCGCTTCAGCGACACTTAAAATACTTGGGGCTCGTGATTGATGGGAGGTGGGGGTTCGACGAGCACTTTCGTCGCCTCGAACCCCGCCTCCTTGGTGCTGCTGATGCGCTCGGGCGTCTTCTCCCAAATGTTGGGGGCCCGAGCGCAACCGTTAGACGACTTTACGCCACAATTGTGCGTAGCATGGCGCTATATGGTGCGCCTGTTTGGGCTGATGCCCTCGGCCCTGCCGCGGTTGCGTCCCTTCACAGGGCGCAGCGCGCAATTGCACTCCGTGCAATAAGGGCATACAGGACTGTGTCCTACTCGGCGGCATGTATCCTGGCCGGAACTCCCCCTTGGGAGCTGACGTCCCACGTCCTGGCGGCCGCTTATCGCGTCAGAACAGACGCTCGAGACGGCGACCGGCGCTTGGCGCCACGTGAGAGGGCCTCCGCCTTGGAGGAGGCCACAGTGGAGGCGTTCCGCCTGTGGTTCGAGGAGCTCGAGGAGCTGAGGGGTTCGGCCTCGGTCTCTGGCACACTGTCCAGGACCTTGGAGGCCATGCACCCCTTCCTCACCACATGGTCGAACCGGCACCACGGGTCGCTCTCCTACCACTTGGTGCAGATTCTTAGCGGCCATGGTTCTTTTGGCCGCTATCTGCACCGCATCGGACGGGAAGCGACCCCCGAGTGCCACCACTGTGGCGCCGACGAGGACACCGCGCAGCACACCTTGGCGGTGTGCCCCGCCTTCTCCTCAGAGCGCCGGGAGTTGGTCGCCGTCATAGGCGAGGATCTCTCCCTCCAGAACGTGGTCTGTGCCATGCTGGAGGGGGAGCGGACGTGGGACGCGGTGGACTCCTTCTGTGTCAACGTCATGACACAGAAGGAGGAGGCGGAGAGAGCCAGGGAGGACGACCCCCAGGCCGCTCCATGTCGCCGCAGGCGGACGGGAAGAAGGAGGCGGCAGTTCGCCCGCCTACTTCCTCCTGACGGCAACCAGCGGGGTCCTGGGTTGGGAAGCCCGGACCCTGCATTGCACCGGTTGCCGCCAGTCGCTGATCCCCTGGATGCCCCGGGGGATCACCGGCCTCCCCATTTCGGGGGGGTGAGAGGGGCTCGCCCTAGGCGAGCAAACGCCGACGAGGTCGTGGAAGTATTCGTGAGAGTTCCCATGACCTTGTCAGGCAGCGACGCGTACCTTCTCGGCGTATCCTCCTCAGATGAGGAGGATGCGGCGATAATGGACGCGCTCGCGCCAAGGCGTATGTGAGGGGCATCGATGGGTTTTAGTCGGTAGGCCGCGGCATTGCACTCCCTGGTGGACATACCATCCCGTCTGCCAGGGGCCGCGGAGAGTCCGACATAACCCCGCGCCTTCCCAAGCGCGGGGTATGCGTAATGCATTTCCCATCGTAAAAAAAAAAAAAAAAAAAAAAAAAAAAAAAAAAAAGGTTAGGTTAGGTTAGGTTAGGTTAGGTTAGGTTAGGTTAGGTTAGGTTAGGTTAGGTTAGGTTAGGTTAGGTTAGGTTAGGTTTTAGCGGCCATGGTTCTTTTGGCCGCTACCTGCACCGAATTGGTCGAGAAGCGACCCCCGAGTGCCACCACTGTGGCGCAGAGGAAGACACCGCGCAGCACACCTTAGCGGTGTGCCCCGCCTTCTCTTCTCGGCGCCAGGAGTTGGTCGCCGTCATCGGCGAGGATCTCTCCCTCCAAAACGTGGTCTGCGCCATGTTGGAGGGAGAGAGGACGTGGGACGCGGTGGACTCCTTCTGTGTCGACGTCATGACACAGAAGGAGGAGGCAGAGAGAGCCAGGGAGGACGACCCCCAGGCCGCTCCGTGCCGCCGCAGACGGACGGGACGAAGGAGGCGGCAGTTCGCTCGCCTACTTCCTCCTGACGGCAACCAGCGGGATCCCGGGTCGGGAAGCCCGGATCCTGCATTGCACCGGTTGCCGCCAGTCGCTGATCCCCTGGATGCCCCGGGGGATCACCGGCCTCCCCATTTTGGGGGGGTGAGAGGGGCTCGCCCTAGGCGAGCAGACGCCGACGAGGTCGTGGAAGTGTTCGTAAGAGTTCCCATGACCTTGTCCGGCAGCGACGCGGCCCTCCTCGGCGTGTCCTCTTCGTCTGATGATGAGGAGGATGCGGCGATGATGGACGTGCTCGCGCCAAGGCGTATGTGAGGGGCATCGATGGGTTTTAGTCGGTAGGCCGCGGCATTGCACTCCCTGGTGGACATACCATCCCGTCCGCCAGGGGCCGCGGAGAGTCCGACATAACCCCGCGCCTTCCCAAGCGCGGGGTATGCGTAATGCATTTCCCATCGTAAAAAAAAAAAAAAAAAAAAAAAAAAAAAAGGTTAGGTTAGGTTAGGTTAGGTTAGGTTAGGTTTCCGTGTGCAGTTTCCAGTCTGCCATCGGACGCGTCCCCGGGTTGCGGATAGGGGAACGCCCCCCAGATATGGGGGGTACCGGCTTGCCGGCGCGGACAAAAACTGGTAACCGCTTGTTTTGCGGTTTGGCGGGAGCGTTTCGCTCGGAGTGCGTTCGCACTTTTGTTGTCAACGGCTCTTTTCAGGGCCAGCGGCCGTTCATCGGCGTGGCATGGCGGATCTTCAAGATCTGCGGAGCGTTGAGTGCTTCCACACTCTTTTGCGCCAATTTTGGCGCCTGCCTTAGCTGGCTGGCTCCGATGGGGCTGGCATTTGTTTGTCGGCCCGGTGGCCGCCCTCGGGCGGCGTGGGACGGCGGACTTCCAAAGTCCGCGGCGCGGCGGGCCCCTCGGTTGTGGTAACGCGACCGCTGGGCGCGACTTTTTATGTCACCGCCGGGCAACCTGTGTCGTAGGTGGATGTCGTGGATCACGTCTCGCGATTCACTTACGGCGTAGGGGCTCTTGCCTTTGTCGGCTGGAGTCAAGAGGATGCAACCTCGTTAAAAAACATTGAAAGGGGGTTTGTTGGGGTGTGCCTTTGCACCTTGCGCGGCAAATCTCCGCCTCCATTGGAGGTGGCAGGCCAGTATGTCTGCCCGCTAGCGGCCAACTTCACCAGAAAGCCCGACCTGGTGTCGTATTAGGGTAGCTGGGGTATTGGGTTCTCTGCCCCAGTGGTCCACTTATTTCACCCGTACTCGTGGGATCAGGATGGCATGCTTAAATTCAAATGACGTTAGTGGGAGTGTTATTTTTGATAAGGTAGGACGAAGCCTACCCGGTGATGAGGGCGAGAAGCCCAAGGACGTAGGCGATAGGGCTGCAGATGCAGCCTCGCCGAGTTGGGAGATTACTATCGAGTCGGATACAGAATCAATCTGTTCCACTCAAACGGTTACATCCGTTTCAGGAAGGAAGAGGACTCGGTCCCAGAAAAAGAAGCAGAAAGGCTCTAACGAGTCTGAGGGCGCCTCCAGCTCGGAGGAAACCAATGCGCCCAAAAAGTCGGCGCGTCGTGGACGCGGTCGCCCACCCACTACTGGTCAGTATGTGGGTTTGGCAGCGGCCAAAGAAAAATATAACGCCGAGCTCCGTAAAGAAATGGAGTTGGAGGCGGAGAGAGAGTTTGCGGCGGAGCTGGCGCAGAGGCAAACGCGCTCTAGCTCTGCTATGTCCGTGGCTTCTGGGGATTCCTCCGGAATTGAGGCCTTAATCGGCAACGAGAGCAGGGAGCAAGGTGCTGCCGAAATTTACAAGTCGGTCGAACAGGAGCTCCAAACTATCTTGAAGGTGGCTCAAAAGTCGAGCAGACTAAAGGGCACTTATCAAAAGGCCCTTAAATGCTCGGCTGCAGCCATAAAGGAGCACACCGTGGAGCTCCTAAAGAAGTCGGTGAATGAAGAGGTCGTCAGGCTGAAGCGCCAGAACCAGTGCCTGCAGAAAAATGTAGACGACCTACAGAAGCAGCTTGAGGAACTTCGCGCCCAGATCAAGGGGCGACCTAAGGCTGCCGCCGCGGTGGTAGCACAGCCTGCAGACATGGATGAAATCATCCGTGCTGTGTCCACCGTGGTGGACAGTAAAGTTCGGGAGGCCATGGTGTCGGCCCGAAATATGATAGACGCTCGCGTCGAGGGGTTAAAAACGGCGGATCGGCCACGACCACCTCTGGCTGCGGACGCTAAGAAACAGGCTCCAAAGTCGCAAGTCCCTGCGGCCAAAAAGCCTGTGTCGAAGGCTGCGCCGAAGTCTGCTCCAAAAGCCGCGCCTAAGACCTCGAAGACAGCACCTAAGTCTGCGCCCCAGGCTGCGACCAAAACTGTGTCGGAGACCACCCCAGGCCCCGCTGCGCCTTCCCAGAAGGGGAAAGGCAAAGGCAAAGGCAAGGGGAAAAAAACGGCCACTCGCGAGGCGCCACTCGAGCAGCGGCCGTCTGAACCAACCCCGTCCACGTCCAAGGAGTCAGAATGGACGGAAGTCGTGAAGAAGAAGGGGAGGAAGAAGGCTAAGTCGAAAGCTGGAGCTCCGCAGCCCAAACCCCAAGTCCAGCCTACTACGGGCAAGGGCAAAAGCCGTACTAAGGTCAAGAAGCCAGGGAAACTGCGGGTGCCACGTTCTGCAGCTGTTGTGGTCACCATTAGTCCTGAGGCTGAAAAGCGCGGTGTCTCATACGCCACCGTGTTGAAGAAGGCGCGCACATCTATACAACTCCCCGATCTGGGAATTGAGGCACCGATGCGTATAAAAACGACGGTAACCGGGGCCAAAGTGTTCGAGGTGTCAGGAGAAGAGCGAGATACCAAGGCCAACCGCTTGGCATTCGAGTTGATGACCCTATTTGAGGCCGAGGCGGACGTTCGGGTCCATAGGCCCACAAAATGTGCGGACTTTGTGGTGAGTGGCCTCGATGACTCCGTGGAGAGGGAAGAGGTTGTATCGGCGGTGGCCACGAAAGGCAACTGCCGCACAGCCTGGTCAAAACGGGTGACATCCGGAACGGGCCGGGAGGCCTCGGCTCAATCTGGGTGTCGGCCCCGGTCACCGCGGTTAAAACTATCCTCGACGCTGGCCGTCTGCTGGTTGGTTGGAGTTCGGCGAGAGTCCGGGCAGTGGAGGCACGTCCTATGAAGTGCTTCCGCTGCCTGCAGCGGGGCCATGTTCGACCGCAGTGCTGCGGCGAGGACCGGGCGTCCCTGTGCTTCCGCTGTGGGAAGCCCGGGCACAAAGTGGCCACATGTTCCGCGGAACCACACTGTGTCGCCTGCGAGGCGGCCAAAATGCCTGCGGGACATATTCTGGGGGGCAAGAGCTGCAAAGCCCCGGACGCCCCCCGGAAAAAGAAGACGAAGGCGATGGCGGCCAGGACCCAAACCGCCACGCAGGCTGTGGACGATCCACAGCCCATGGACACGTCACCGGTAGTCGATGGACCTACAACCAGCTAGGTTCATTCAGACGAACCTAAACCACTCCTCTGGCGCTCAGGATCTTCTGATCCAAGCCATGAGGGAGTGGTCAGTTCATGTGGCTGTGGCCGCCGAGCCGTACTACGTCCCGCCCAGTTCTGAATGGGCAGCGGACTTGGACCATACGGTGGCCATCACCAAGTCGGCAGTCGAATTATCGCCGCCCCTCTCTGTCGTTCGCAGAGGTAATGGGTTCATAGTCGCCTCATGGGGGAGCACCTACATTGTGGGTATATACTTCTCCCCCAATAGACCGTTCGCCGAGTTCGAACTCTTCCTCGGTGAACTGGGCGGTGCTGTGCGACGACTCCCGGCGTCGTCACAGGTCTTGGTGCTGGGGGACTTCAATGCCAAATCTTCGGCTTGGGGTTCACCCGTCACCGACCAGCGCGGCACAGCGGTTGAGGCATGGGCTGTCATGTTCGGCCTCATCTGTGTCAACCAGGGCTCGGCATTCACGTGCGTGCGACAGCAGGGAGGGTCAGTGGTGGACTTGACGTTCGCCACCCCTGCACTCGCTGCGCGCATCCGAGACTGGTTGGTCGCCGATGCCGAGACACTGTCGGACCACGTATTTATTAGGTTCGACATTGTCTCGGCAACCGCAATTGACGGTCCTACTCCCGGTCCTACGGTCAGTCCCTTCCCAAAGTGGGCGCTGACCAAACTAAGCAAGGAGCTTCTAGAGGAAGCAGTCCTTGTCGAGGATTGGTGTTCTCCCCCCAACATCGGGGATGTTGATGAGGAGGCATCGTTGTTTCGGGCCTCGCTGCAGCGAATTAGCGATGCAGCGATGCCTCGAGTAAAGCGTCGTCCGCCTAAAAAAGCCGTCTATTGGTGGACGGATGAAATAGCCCGGCTCAGACAGGACTGCAACTCCAGGCGCAGGGAGCTTGCCAGATACCGCCGCCGCACGCGCAATGGGCATCGGGACGAGGGTGTTGAATCCCTGCTGCACGACCGTTACACGGAAGCGCGCAGGGATATGAGGGCCGCCATCTTCAAGGCAAAGGCAGAGGCACGAGAGGAGTTGCTTGAGAGTCTCGATCGAGATCCATGGGGCAGGCCCTACCGCACGGCGCGTTGTAAGCTGCGTGGTCAGGGCTCCCCGGTTGCAGAAACTCTGCGACCGGATCTTGTAGAAAGCATCATCGAGACTCTCTTCCCGGCGAGGCAGGAGCATACTCCCCCGCCGATGGCCGCACCCCGCGGGGCGAGGCCTATTGTGGAAGACCCGGAGGCGCCGCCTCCACTTGTTACGGAGGCAGAACTCGACGCTGCAGTTCTTAAGCTGCGAGCAAAAAAGACTGCCCCGGGTCCTGATGGGGTACATGGTCGTGTCCTTGCCCTGTCGCTGGTGGAACTCGCGCCCCGCTTCAAGCGGCTTATCGACGCGTGTCTGGCTGTCGGGAAGTTTCCTGCGGCCTGGAAGACGGGCCGGCTTGTCCTTCTCCAAAAAGAGGGCCGCCCAGCAGAGTCGCCGTCCGGCTACCGGCCAATTGTCCTCCTGGACGAGGCCGGTAAGCTTTTCGAACGAATTATCGCCGCTCGTATCGCAGACCACTTATCGTCGGTAGGTCCGGACCTCGCCGACGTTCAGTACGGATTCCGGGAGGGTCGCTCGACGATCGATGCGATTCTGCGCGTCAAGGCCCTCTCGGAAGAGGCGGTGTCTCGTGGCGGGGTTATGCTGGCGGTGTCCCTTGACATCGCCAACGCGTTTAACACCCTGCCATTTGAGTGCATCGCCGAGGCGCTCCAATACCATGGAGTGCCTCCGTACCTCAGGCGGATCGTGTCCGACTATTTGTTGGACCGGACAGTGGTCTGCCAGACTAGTGACGGCGCTCTGCTGGAGCGACGTATGTCGTGCGGGGTTCCACAGGGGTCGGTACTAGGGCCGCTCCTGTGGAACATAGGGTTCGATTGGGCTCTACGAGGCACATTGCTGCCGGGTGTCGGCGTCACATGCTACGCCGACGACACCCTTATTACGGCGCGTGCCGGCAATTATGCCGAGGCTGCGCGGCTCGCTAAAGTAGGCACAGTGCAGGTGGTCCATCGCATAGAAAGGCTGGGACTAAGGGTGGCTCTGACCAAAACAGAGGCCATCTTGTTCCACGGCCCACGGCGAGGACCACCTGCGAATGCTGCCCTCGATTTTGAGGAATGTCGAGTCCCTGTGGGCTCGACGCTTAAGTACTTGGGGCTCGTGTTGGACCCGGGGTGGAAATTTACACCCCACTTCCGCCACATGGGTCCCAAACTGTCGAAAGCGACTCAGTCGCTCAGCCGGCTCTTGCCGAACGTAGCTGGTCCAGGGGACCGATGCCGCCGCCTCTTTATTGGGGTCGTGAGGTCCATGGCCCTCTATGGGGCGCCCGTATGGGCTGACGCCCTGACGGCCTCCAACAAGGCTCTTTTGCGAACCCCGCAGCGAGCCATGGCCGTCAGGGTGATACGCGGATACCGCACGGTCTCGTTCGAGGCAGCGTGCGTCCTGGCAGGCACTCCGCCTTGGGACCTAGACGCTGTGGTCCTGGCGGAGGTGCATCGGCGGAAGGAGGCCTTCCGAGAGGCGGAGGGCTTCCGGCGGGTTCCCCCGGCGGTGGTGGAGCGGTGGCGGAAGTCCGCGCAGCTTCACACCATTAGCAGGTGGCTCGAGAGTTTGGATGAGCCCACCGCCGGTCTCCGGACCATAGAGGCGGTCAGGCCCGTCCTTCGCCAATGGATGGCTCGGCAGCACGGGGTGCTAACCTTCCGGCTCACGGAGGTACTGTCGGGGCATGGATGCTTCGGCAAGTACCTCCACCGCATCGCCGGGAGGGAAGGCACCCCAAGATGCCATGAATGTGGGGCGGACGAGGACACCGCGCAGCACACGCTGGAATCCTGCCCAGCGTGGGCAACACAGCGCGCTGTCCTCGTCGCCAGTGTCGGCGGAGACCTTTCGCTGCCAGCCTTCGTTAAGGCTATGGTCGGCAGCGAAGCAGGCTGGGAGGCGGCGGCCACTTTCTGCGAGGAAGTCCTTGCAGAGAAGGAGGCCGCCGAGCGGGTCCGCGAGGATGATCCTGACGCGGACCCGTCCCGCCGACGGCGGCTGGGTAGGAGGAGGCGACACTACGCCCTCCACTAGCCGCCAGATGGGTCGCGGGCGACGGAGTGGGGCTCCCGTCGTCCGCAACAAGGACCCTAAAGCTGAGGGGGTGTCTGTAGTGTTCCGCAGGCACTCCCTACCCTGAAGAGGGGCCCGGCACGGCCGGGCAGCATCGCCCTCGGCACGCACAGCGCCTGCGAAAAGTTCCCTGTGTGTGTCGAGAATGGCGAAAGACGGAACGCCCCGGTGCTTTTTAGTGGGTATGCCCAGTAGGGGCGAGTCCCACATAACCGCAGGTAGGCCCCACCCTGCCTGCGGTAGATATAAAATCTTTTTACACCGGGTCAAAAAAAAAAAAAAAAAAAAAGGTTAGGTTAGGTTAGGTTAGGTTAGGTTAGGTTAGGTTAGGTTAGGTTAGGTTAGGTTAGGTTAGGTTAGGTTAGGTTTTTTTTTTTTTTTTTTTTTTTTTTTTTTTTTTAATTATTTGGTTTGTACTGTCTGTCTGTGACTGGTTATTTCGTTGGTGCTTTCGTATTTATGTGATTTGAATAAGTGGATCGGTGCTCGCGCAGGTCGACGCGATCGGTATACGTGAGTCCGACGCGAGTCGATCCGGGGAGTGTCGGTAGGGGTCAGCAGAGAGGCAAAAGTCAGGCATTGCCGAGCCCATCAGTCACTTACTATGTCTGGCAGCAGATGGCGCCGAGACTGCTGTCTTAAAAAGAACTGGTTTGGGTTAATATGAGTTACCGGGGAAGATGAGAAGAGGAACTTTCGTGCGTCAATAGAAGGCTTCGTTGGAGCAAAGGGAGCAAAAAAAACAAAAATGGCAAGATAAAGAAATGTTGTTAGATGAGTGACGTTGTCCAGTATAGATGTCGTGGATACGCAGATATATCGGCTGTGCAGTTCAAACTGATTGATGGTTTGGATCGGGCTTGCAGCGAGTGGTGGGTAATGGTAGGGTAGGATCAAGGGAGGGAGCCGGAGGTGGGGAGAGAGGCAGGGGTAGTGGGTTGGGAATTGAAGTGGCGGAGGTGCTGGTAAATGTGCGAGATTAAATTGCACAGTGATTTGAGCCCGCGGGGTTTGGAGAGGAGGTCGTGGGGGGAGAACGGGGAAGTGTCGTCGTGACTGCTGCAGCCGGAAGTGTGCTCCAAACGCTGGGAGGAGAAGATGGGGCAGTCAATGAGGAGGTGGGAAGGGGTTTGAGGGGTGGCTGCGTCACAAGGGCACGAGTTGGAGGGTGTGATGTGGAATCGGTGTAGATAGGATAGGTTGGCGCCGTGTCCAGTGGTGAATTGGGTAATGTGGAAGGAGGTGGGGATGGTGGAACGGAATTTTTGGATGGATGTGAGGGTTGGGAACAAGGAACGGGTATGTGATCCGGTTTCGGCGGACTCGTACCTCTTCTGCCAGAGGAGGTGGAGTTGGGTGCGCGCGTGTTTCCTGACATAGGACAAAGGGAAGTGGGAATAGTCAGGGGGTTTGTGGGAATTGGAGGCTTCGCCCGCGGCTGCGTCGGCGAGTTCATTGCCTTCAATTCCGTAGTGCGCCTTAACCCAGCAGAAGCGTATGTTGCCGACCGGTTTGTGGGAATGGATGGTGGTTAGGTTAGGTTAGGTTAGGTTAGGTTGGGGTGCGATGTCAGAACACCTCCTCGTGGTGCACCCTGGGCAACCCGGCAGATTTTCTGCCGCGGGCTAAGAGTCTGACAGCTGCCCCGTGGAGGGGGCGTGGTGTGGCCGGTATTAACCCGGCGGGCCACTTCACGTGGCCATGTGGGGCGTCACCTCCCCTTCTTTTTGAAGATGGGGTTGTGTGTCGCCTGGGGACCCGCTCGCGGGTCATGGCGCATTGCGCCTTGTGCCGTTGCCCCTTTGATCGGGTTGGTGCGGGTCCTTGTTGAGCTTCGGCATGTCGTTGTTCCGAGTCGGTGCAAGCTCGTTGAGCTTCGGCGTGTCGTTGTTCCAAGGACTGAGGCTGACCCGATCAACGTGTGGCTTCGGCACACTTGTGCGGCCCCCATGAGGGGGGCGTGGGATGGCCGAGTGCTACTCGGCGGGCCACCTCGTGTGGCCACCGTGGCCGCTTTTTGCGGTGGGTCGGCGCTTTGGCGCCGCTGAGCTTCGGCTCGTGTGCGCGGCGGTGGATCCAGTGGGGTCTGCCGTCGGGCAAGCCCGTTACCCCGCACTGAGCGGGGCCGGGGGCCTGGCGCACTGAGCGTCGGGCCGCGTGGAAGAAAACCACAGTAAAAAATTACCACCCGGAGTATGCCCCGGGAACTCCTCTCCATCTCCATCTTGGAGAGGGCGTGAGGGGCCCGCCATTGGTGGGCAGGTGCCGCGGACGGGGTTATGGTCGGTCTGTAAGGGTTCCCACGACCTCGTTCGGCAGCGGCGCGTCCTTTGGACGTGGCTGCGCTAGGCGCCAAAGAGGGCATATCGAGGGGTTTAGTGGGTAGTCGCTCGCTGCGGAGTCCCACACACCCTTGCCCCTGCGGGGGCTCGGACGGTGCGCAAACGCATTCCCCTCGTAAAAAAAAAAAAAAAAAAAAAGGTTAGGTTAGGTTAGGTTTCCGTGTGCAGTTTCCAGTCTGCCATCGGACGCGTCCCCGGGTTGCGGATAGGGGAACGCCCCCCAGATATGGGGGGTACCGGCTTTGGCCGGCGCGGACAGAAACTGGTGTGTGGCCGCCTGCCCTTCTCAGGGCGGGCATTGCACGGTCACACAAACCCGTAACCCCGCATTGAGCGGAGCCGGGGGCCTTCGGGTTGCGAGGAAGACAACCTCTATAAAAAATCACCCTTGAGGGCGGCATCTCGCTGCCGGCGGACCCGATTTCGGGTCGTGGTGTGGCCGGATTTTGTCCGGCGGCCACTTTTTAGTGGCGGCGTGGGGGCGATCTTTCGCCATGGCGCTTTGCGTCTCTTGTCGTTGTCCGGATTGGCGTGTCTGGTTCGGGCGGCCTCGAGCTTCGGCTCACTCGCGCGGCGGTGGACCCAGTGGGGTCTGCCGTCGGGCGAACCCGTTACCCGCATTGAGCGGGCCGGGGGTCCGGCGCACTGAGCGTCGGGCCAAGTGGAAGAAAACCACACTAAAAAATCACCCTAATCCCAAGGTCTGGTCCGTGCCGATGGGACGAATGGCTGGAGGGTCTCCAGTCCCGAACGGCCAACCAGGGAGCTCATCCCTTTAAAATGGCGCTTTTATGGAAATGAGTGAAAACAGAACGTTAAGTCCCCAGGGGGTTTCAGTCCCTTCGGTAGGACCGCGCAAGGCGGCTGCCGAACGCCGGAGGTATATGGGGCCGGCTAAACTCATTTCCGCCTCTTCTGATGCGATCGATGCGATTACTACTGCGAAATCATGCGAACCCGTTCAGAGCGGGCCTGCGTCGCTATCCGGGGCGGCCGTAGGAAAATATGTTACCGAGGCGTGCGGGAGTGTTGACGAAGGAGGAGGAGTGCGGCTCTCCTTTAGGAGTAGCAGCCAGAGTGGTGTGTCCACACCGAGAACCGAGAGGTCTCGCAGTGGATCTGTGTCTAGCACACGTAGTAGGTTAAGTTACCACGAATGTAGGTTAAGTGAGAGCTCTAGCTCTACTGTAAATAGTGATGTAAATAGCCATTTAAATATAGAGGTAAGAAATAGTGTAAATAGTAGTAATAAGGAGAAGCAGGCGGCGGTTGCGTCTGCATCCCATGGACGGACAAGTGTTGTTGGTTCTGACCCAACACAGGCCGAGAAAGGCCAGAAGAGGACGTTGGACGAATCCGACTCCTCCGCTCTTTCGGAACGTTCAGTGATCGACCTCACTGATTCTACAATGTTGACGGACCGACTATCTGATGGCACTGCTCCTGAAAAGTCGCAGCGGCGCCGCAGAAAGTCGAAGAAAAAGAAGGAGAGTCCAAACTCCGGATCTGATGAGGAGAGTAAGACGATGGATGAGAAGGACTCCAAAACCCCCGGTTCCGGGCGCGGGCGCGGTAGAGGTCGCCCCCCGACCACCGGGGAGTACGTTGGACTAGCGCAGGCTAAGCGCGAACTCTTGGCAGCTGAAAAGGCGGAGGAGCAGGCCCGCCTTGATCGCGAACTTGCCGAGATGGAGCGCAAAGCCTACGCCACAAGGGCCAAATACTATGAAGGCCTAACCGGAAGTGACACTTCGAAGGCAGTAGACCCCGCCGATAAGACGGCTATTGACCTCGAAACGGTAGTCCAAACAGACTGCCAATTGATTGTCGACGTTGCGCGCAAGTCGTCCCATCTGAGTGGCTCTTACCAAAAGGCCCTCAAAAAGGCTGCACAGTCTATCCAAGACTGCTTTAGCGAAGTCGCTAGGAAGACGATTTCGGATGACGCGCGAATTCTGAGGGCCGAAAATGAATCCCTCAAAAAGGAGTTGGCCGAGCTCAGGAAAAGTGTTTCCGAGCTGACTGGCGAGATAAAGGCCCTAAAGAAGGGCAAACGGAGGGAAGAGCGTCGGTCCATCCCGCCGACACCAATTGAAATGGAGACGGACGTAGCACCGCCGCCGGTATCACACCCGGCTCCCATATCTGAGGTTTCCGATTCCACACCGCAGCCGTTTACTCCACCCTCTGAAAAGGAGGAATGGCTGAGGGAGGCAACAATTCGCATTGGTGGAATAATCAACGCGAGACTCGAAGGTCTGGAGAGCAGGCTTTTACCTGCACCCAAAGCTCGTCCGCCGCTCGCGGCGGACAAAAAGAACGCAGCAAAGAGCGAGAATGCTGCTAAACCTGCTCCGCAGCCCGCTCCAAAAACATCCGGGAGGAAACCGGCAGCCACAACACCGGCAGCCGGCAAAGCGGCTTCCAAGCCTGCAAAGGCCCCTGAGGAGGCCAAAAAGAAGGGAAGGAGTACTGGCATAGTCCCTAAGCCTACTGCTGGGGAGTCGGTTGCCCCAGTGGCCCCAGTCGCGTCCACCAGTACTCCAAAAGAAAGTGATAAGTGGACTGAGGTCGTTGGACGCAAGGCCAGAGCCAAAAAGGCGAAAACCCAAGCCCAGAGCCAAACCCAGCCCCTGGTACAAAAGCCGGCGGCCAGCGCTAAAAGTAAGGCGAGGACCAGAAAAAGGAGGGCCAAAAAAGGCTTAGAAGCGCCCCGCAATCCAGCGGTGGTGCTGACCATTAAGCCCGAGGCACTGGAAAAGATGAGCTACTCCAGTGTCATACAGGCGGCAAGAGGGAAGATCAGCTGGAGCGATCTTGGGGTTGAGGACCTGAGGTTCCGGGGCACGGCGACTGGTGCCCGCCTGCTGGAGCTTCCCAAAGAGGCCTCCCCCGAGCTGGCTGACCAATTAGCCTCCAAACTCAAGGAGGTGCTCCCAGATGAAGTACAAGTGTCCAGGCCCATTAAGTGCGCGGAAGTGCGCATTTCTGGCCTGGATGACTCGGTGACGCCAGAGGACGTGCGTGAGGCCATAGCCCGCACAGGCAACTGCTCCGCGGACTCCGTGAGGGTCGGAGTGATCCGCGTGAGCGCATACTCACTGGGCTCAGTTTGGGCGAAGTGCCCCGTTTTGGCCGCCAAGACTATTTGCTCTGGCAGGCTGCTGGTAGGGTGGTCGTCGGCTAGGGTCAGGCTACTCGACCCGCAGCCAATGAAATGTTTCCGGTGTTTGGAACCTGGCCACACTAGGGCTACGTGTCCAACATCGGAGGACAGAAGTGGTCTGTGCTTCCGCTGCGGGAAGGCAGGCCATATTGCTCGAGATTGTGCCGCTCTCCCTAGCTGTGTCGTCTGCACAGGAAAGGGAAGAGCAGCAAATCATATCCTTGGGGGAAAGAGTTGTCATCCCCCCAAGAAAAGAGGAAAGGCGGCGCCTAGGACCCAGGCCACAGCTAGCGGAGATGATCATACCGCAAGGGATGAGCCCCAGGAAATGGAAATCTAATGGCTGCAACTCCAAAAGAATTCCTTCAGGGAAATATCAATCACTGTGCCGCTGCGCAGGACCTTCTCCTGCAATCAATGGCGCAGTGGTCGATCGATGTGTGTGTTGTTGCCGAACCCTACTCTGTCCCGGCGCGGACGAACTGGGCCTCGGACCTGGATGGAACAGTTGCCGTGGTGGCGTCAACGAGAACTGACGCCCCTTGCCTCCGTGTCAAGGAGAAGGGACATGGCTTCGTCGTTGTAGAGTGGGGCGATATGGTTTTGATTGGGGCCTATTTCTCCCCTAACAGGTCGTTCGCAGATTTCGAGACCTTCATTGATGAGCTAGGGGCCGCAATCCAGCGGAACTCGACGCTCTCAGTGCTGGTTCTCGGTGACCTTAATGCGAAGGCTGAAAGCTGGGGCTCACCTGCCACAGATCAGAGGGGAGAATTGGTGGAGGAGTGGGCAGTCATCTCCGGTTTGTGTCTCCTGAACAGAGGATCGGTCAATACCTGCGTACGACAGCAGGGTGGGTCCATAGTGGACGTAACGTTCGCTTCCCCTGCTGTCGATCATCGAGTCCGTGACTGGCGAGTGTTGGAGGAGGTTGAGACGCTGTCGGATCACTTGTATATCCGATTCAGCGTCTCCCCGCCCTCGCCCTCACAGGGTAATCGTCGGACCAGGGAAATTCAGTCCTCCTTTCCACGCTGGGCTGTTTCCCGCCTTAATGGAGAGTTGGCAAAAGAGGCTGCCCTTGTGCAGGCTTGGATCGCTGACTCGCTGCCGTACCGGGGCACTGATGCTGAAGCAGGTTGGTTTCGTAACGCACTCACCAACATTTGCAACGCGGCCATGCCACGAGTGAAGCATCAGTCCCCGAAGAAACATCTGTACTGGTGGTCAGGAGAACTGACCGACCTGAGAGCCACCTGCACAAGGGCGAAACGTCTACATGCTCGGTACAGGAGGCGCCAGACGAGGGATGCGGAAGTGGAAAGCCGTCTGTTGGAGTCCTACAAGACTGCCAAAAAGACCCTACAGATGGCCATCAAAACCGCCAAAAATCAGGCCTGGCAGGAGATGCTGTCTAGCCTCGAAGAGGATCCGTGGGGCAGGCCGTACCGCATGGTCCGGAACAAACTGCGTACGCTTGCCCCACCTCTGACTGAGACCTTACCGCCGGACTTCCTCGAGAGTGTTGTATCGACCCTCTTCCCTGGAAGACTGCCTGACTTTTCCCCGCCTCAAGTTTTGCCACCCAACGAGGTAGTTAGGGAAGTTCAAGCTCCCCCTATCACCGATGGGGAGTTCGAGTGTGTGATGGACCGCCTCAAGGCCAAGAAGAAGGCTCCTGGTCCGGATGGTGTCCCTGGGAGGGTGCTCGCGGTAGCCTTGCAACCGCTGGAGCGCCGCTTTAGGAGACTCCTGGACAGGTGCCTGGAAGAGGGACGTTTCCCGGCTAATTGGAAAACGGGAAGGTTGGTTCTCCTTAGAAAGGAGGGTAAGCCGGAGGACTCTCCGTCGGGGTACCGGCCCATAGTACTCCTCAACGAGGCAGCTAAGTTCTTCGAGCGCATAATTGCGTCTCGTATCAGCTGCCACTTGAGTGAGATCGGTCCGGACCTCGCGGAGAATCAGTTTGGTTTCAGGGAGGGTCGATCTACTATCGATGCCCTCCAGAGTGTCAAGTCCCTTTCCAGGGAAGTTGTCGACAGCGGAGGAATCCTGTTGGCGATATCACTCGATATCGCCAACGCATTCAATTCGATCCCCACCGAGTGCATCCTCGAGGCACTTAAATACCACGGGGTGCCTCGGTATTTACAAGAAGTCGTCCGGGACTATTTTGGGGGGCGTTTTATTGAATACGTCGGTGCTGATGGCCTCATTCATAGGAGGCAAATGGTGCGCGGTGTCCCGCAGGGCTCGGTCCTGGGCCCATTATTGTGGAACATCGCGTACAACTACGTGTTGCGGGGTAGTCTTCTCCGCGGGCTAAGTCTAGTGTGTTACGCTGACGACACCTTAGTAACGGCCCGCGGAAAGAATTATCGCGAGGCTGCATTGATAGCCACAGCTGGAGTGGCTCAGGTAGTGTCCCGGATAGAGAGTCTGGGACTCAAAGTGGCGCTGGACAAAACGGAGGCCCTTGCCTTTCATGGGCCCCGTAATGGTCCCCCCACCAGAGCCTACCTCATTATTAATGGGACGAGGGTGGATTTTAAGCCCCACCTGAAATACCTTGGTCTGCTTCTAGACGGGAAATGGAGCTTCAGGGAGCACTTCTCGCGCCTAGCTCCCAAGTTGGTCACTGCCGCTGCAGCACTGGGTCGGCTTCTGCCGAACCTTGGAGGTCCGAGTGCCCTTTGTCGTCGCCTCTACGCGGGCGTGGTGGCATCCATGGCGCTCTATGGTGCACCAGTGTGGTCTGATGCCCTGAGTCCGCAAAACATCGCGCTACTGCGCCGCGCGCAGCGCATCATTGCGATCAGGGCAATACGTGGTTACCGAACCATTTCGCTGGAGTCCGCCTGCGCCCTTGCTGGGATGCCACCATGGGACCTGGAGGCAGACATTCTTACCGCTGTGTACGAGCGGAGGGCAGAGGCTCGCGGCAGAGGCCTGAGACCCGTACGAGTTGAGGTTGAGCGGTGGCGCGAGGAGGCCCGAAATCACATCCTTGGCTCCTCCTGGCCCCGACGTCTAGAGCAGACCGAGTATGGCCGCTGGACCAATGCGGCGATTCACCCTGTGCTTCGGCAGTGGGTGGCGAGAGGGCATGGGACCCTCACCTTCCGCCTCGTGCAGATATTGTCGGGGCACGGCTGCTTCGGCAGATATCTGCACCGAGTTGCTGGGAGGGAGGAAGACCCACGTTGCCACGAGTGTGGCGCCGGCGAAGACACTGCGCTGCACACCCTTGCGCACTGTCCTGCGTTTACGGTGCAGCGCAGTGCCCTGATCGCGCTGATCGGAGGCGATCTATCCCTGCCCGCCGTTATCCGGGCAATGCTGGATGATCGGGCGGTGTGGGAGGTTGTCGCCACCTTTGCGGAGGACGTAATGTCCCGCAAGGAGGCGCACGAACGCGAGCGTGAGTTAGATCCGCTCGCGAGCGCCAGAAGGCGCCGGAGGGTAGGGCGGCGACGGAGGGGCTACAATGCCCTAATTCCGCCGTCCTAGTGGGGGTCGGCGGGCGACGCGGATGGGTACCGTGTCGTCCGCATTGCACTCGACCCCTGCGACGGTGGGGGCGGCTAGGGGACACTAGCTGCTCCCATGCCTCCGGTAGCGAGGTGTGCCTGTACCGTAGATCGGTGCGGGCCCGGCCGAGCGACCTTACGCGTGCCAGCGCTCTGCGCATGCGCGCAAGTCGCTCATTATGGCCAGCGAGGTGTCCCCGTGAGGTTTAGTGGGTAGTCGCGGCACTCTGCCGTGGAGTCCCACACACCCTTGCCCCTACCCGGGGGCTTGGACGGTGCGTCAATGCATTCCTCACGTTAAAAAAAAAAAAAAAAAAAAAAAAAAAAAAAAAAAAAAAAAAAAAAAAGGTTAGGTTAGGTTAGGTTAGGTTAGGTTAGGTTAGGTTAGGTTAGGTTAGGTTAGGTTAGGTTAGGTTAGGTTAGGTTCCGTGTGCAGTCCGTGTGCAGTTTCCAGTCTGCCATCGGACGCGTCCCCGGGTTGCGGATAGGGGAACGCCCCCCAGATATGGGGGGTACCGGCTTTGGCCGGCGCGGACAGAAACTGGTGTGTGGCCGCCTGCCCTTCTCAGGGCGGGCATTGCACGGTCACACAAACCCGTAACCCCGCATTGAGCGGGGCCGGGGGCCTTCGGGCTGCGAGGAAGAAAACCTCTCTAAAAAATTACACAAGAGGGCGGCGTCCCGCCGCCAGTGGACCCGTTTACGGGTCGTGGTATGGCCGAACTTTATTCGGCGGCCACTTCGAGTGGCAGCGTGGGGGCGATCATTCGCCATGGCGCTCAGCGCCTTTGTTGTTGTTTGGGTTGGTGTACCCGATCCGAACCTCCTCGAGCTTCGGCTCACTAGCGCGGCGGCGGATCCAGTGGGGTCTGCCGTCGGGCGAACCCGTTACCCGCACTGAGCGGGCCGGGGGTCTGACGCACTGAGCGTCGGGCCAAGTGGAAGAAAACCACACTAAAAAATTACCCTAATCCTAAGGTCTGGTCCGTGCCGATGGGATGAATGGCTGGAAGGTCTCCAGTCCCGAACGGCCACCCTAGGGAGCTCCCCCTTCAAAAGCAAACTATGGAATCAAGGGAAAACACGTACAGTCCCCAGGGGGTTTCAGTCCCTTCGGTAGGACCGCGCAAGGCGGCTGCCGAACGCCGGAGGTATATGGGGCCGGCTAAACTTGATTCCACCTTCGATGCGTCTTCTAACCAATGCGAACCCGTTAAGAGCGGGCCGTCGTCGGTATCCGGGCCGGCGGCGGAGAATGTAACCGAGGCGAGTGGGAGTAGTGATGTTGTAGGAGAAGGAGTTAGGCTCCGGTATAGGAGCGGAGAGGTGACGCCGCGGTGTACGCGTTCGCGTAGCGGTTCCGCTGCGTCTGTACAAAGTCATGTAAATAGTGGGGATAGGTCTAGATCTACGTCTAGGTCTAAATCTGTAAATAAGTCTAGTATTAAGTCTAGTTCTAAGGTTGTAAATATTGAAGGAACGGAGGCGATTGAATCGCTAATGTCCGAGAGCGGTTCGAGGGTCGACCTTGTCGAGATTGTCGACATAACCGACTCATCTGACGTACCCGATAAGGGACATAAAAGGAGTTTAGAGGATTCTGATTCCTCTACGGGCTCGGTGCAGTCAATCATCTCCTGCACTGAGTCTGTTCGCACGGACGATGTCTCGGACGCTGACGGCGCATCCACAAGGCGCCGAAAGGTCCATAAGAAGAAAAAGAAAGGATCAACCGGCTCTGGATCTGGTGGAGAGTCGGGTAACTCCGTTGTGACCAAGCATTCTGAGGCCTCAGGCTCCGGAAATGGACGTGGCCGAGGTCGGGGGCGTCCGCCCACGACTGGCGAATATGTCGGCCTAGCACAGGCAAAACGTGACTTGGCGATGGCTCAAAAAGAGGAGGAACAGGCCCGCCTAGATCGCGAGGTCGCGCTCATGGAGCGGAAAGCGTATGAGACTAGGGCCAGATATTTTGAGACCAGGTCTGCTACTGAAAATGGAGCTCCCCCCAATCCCGGGGAAAAGACGGCAATCGACATCGAAGATGTTGTCAAAACGGATTGCCAATTGATACTTGACGTGGCCCGCAAGTCTTCGCACTTAAGCGGGTCCTACCAGAAGGCTCTCAAAAAAGCCGCACAATCTATCAGGGATTGCTTCAGTGAGGTCGCACTGAAGTCAATCTCTGAAGACACGCGCACACTGAGAACCGAAAATGAGTCCCTTAAGCGTGAGCTCGCGGAGCTACGCAGGAACATTTCCGATCTGACTTCTGAGATGAGGGCTCTAAAGAATGGAAAGAGACAGAAACGTCATCAATCTCCACCGAGAACTGATGGGGATAGCCCACTCCCCGAGGCTGCTATAATGGAGACTGACGCCCCTGTGGAAGTATCACATGTGACAGAGCCTGCTGCCCAAAGCTCGCAATTCACGCCGCCCTCTGAGAAGCAGGAGTGGCTCAGAGAGGCTATGGTGCAAATAGGCGGGCTGATTAACGCCCGTTTTGAGGGGATAGAGGCTCGGCTTTTGCCAGCCCCTAAGATCCGCCCCCCATTGGCAGCGGATAAGAAAAAGGATGCGGAAAAATCTAAGGGAAAGAAGGGGACGGGCACACCGGCTCCTCCCGTTCCATCGACGTCAAAGGGAGTCTCCAATACTCCTTCCAAGGAAATGGAAACTGCTGGCAAAAAGCCGAAAGGAAAGGGCAAAGGCAAGGCGACCAAGACAGCTGCATCAACACCTGCACCTGTCGCTCAGCCTACACCAACGACCGCCCCGCCGGCAGATAATAGTCGCCCTCCTCCGACCTCAACTGAAACGTGGACAGAGGTTGTTGGGCGCAAGAAGAGGGCCAAAAAGAACAAGGAGCAAGCCCACACTCAAGCGGCAGAGGCTGCTGCTCCCACGGGTAAGGATGCCAAGGCCAAGGCAAAGAAAGCCAAGGCCAAGAAAATCAAGAGGGCCTTGAAAGCGCCACGCAATCCGGCCGTGGTAATTTCGATCAAGTCCGATGCTAGGGAGGAGGTCACCTATTCCAGTGTCCTCCAATCGGCCAGGACCAACATTGCGTGGGCTGACATTGGAGTTGACGATCTCCGCTTCAGGGGGACAGCAACTGGCGCTCGTCTCATAGAACTTCCTAAAGAGACCCCCCCTGAAAAGGCTGATCTGTTGGCCTCAAAGTTAAAAGAGATCCTCCCGGATTCTGTAAATGTCTCCATTCCTGTGAAATGCGTCGACCTGCGCATCTGCGGCCTGGACGACTCGATAACCAAGGAGGATGTGAAGGACGCAGTAGCCAAGAAGGGCGGCTGCTCCCCAGAGTCAATTAGGGTTGGCGAAATCCGCCAGAGCCCTTACTCTCTGGGCATCGTTTGGGTGAAGTGTCCAGTGACGGCCGCCAAACTGGTTACCGCTGGCAGACTTCTAATTGGCTGGTCCTCCGCCACTGTGAAGACGCTGGAGCCTAGGCCAATGAGATGTTACAGGTGCCTGGAACTTGGGCACACGAGAGCCAAGTGCCCTGTAGCGACCGACCGCAGCGAGCTCTGCTTCCGTTGCGGAAATCCGGGCCACAAAGCGCCGAACTGTAGTGCAACTCCCAACTGTGCGATATGCTCCAGCACAAAAAGGAAGGCTACCAATCACATTATGGGTGGGCGAAGCTGCAACCCACCCAGACGCAGAGGGAAGGCTGCTCATAAAGGCCATGCTGCTTCCACGAATGGTCGCCCGGACAGGGGCGAACAAGAAATGGAAACTTGATGACCAGGCTCCCCACAAACTATCTACAGGGAAACCTGAACCACTGTGCTGCGGCTCAGGATCTTTTCCTGCAGTCCATGGCACAGTGGTCAATAGATGTCGGCATCGTCTCTGAACCATATTCGGTCCCTTCTAGACCGAACTGGACGTCAGACCTAGATGGTATGGTGGCGATAATTGCTTCCTCGCAAACGTGTTTGTCTACCCTCTATACCATCGAAAGAGGGCACGGCTTCGTCATTGCCAGGCTGGGAGACATGTCCCTTGTCGGAGTTTACTTCTCCCCCAACCGGTCTTTCTCTGACTTCGAGGGCTTCATCGACGAGCTGGGGGCCGCAATCCAGCGGAACTCCACTCCATCGATGATAGTTCTCGGAGACTTTAACGCCAAATCGGAGGCATGGGGAGCTCCGGCTACGGATCAGAGGGGCGAGTTAGTGGAAGAGTGGGCCATAATTCTGGGGCTATCTCTATTAAACCGCGGGTCGACTAATACCTGCGTTCGACAGCAGGGTGGTTCTGTGGTGGACATTTCGTTTGCCACCCCTGTTGTCGAACGTAGGATCAATGACTGGAAGGTGTTGGAGGATGTTGAGACGCTGTCTGATCATTTATACATACAGTTCAGTGTCTCCACCTCACACAATAGACCAGCGATTCGGAGGAGCACCGACTCGCTTTTTCCTCGATGGGCCATCTCCAGGATGGACAAGGAGCTCGTTCAGGAGGCTGCCCTGGTGCAGGCTTGGTTAGCTGACTCTCTGCCGTTCGGGGGTGTTGATGCTGAAGCAGGCTGGCTTCGCGAGGCGCTCACAAAAATCTGTGATGCAGCCATGCCTAAAGTGAAGCGTCAACTCCCCAAGAAATATTTATATTGGTGGTCTGGCGAATTGTCGGATATGCGTAATGCCTGCATTAGGGCTAAACGCTTGCACGCCCGCCATCGCCACAGGCGAACACGAGATCCGGAGGTCGAGGCTAATCTGCTAGAGTTCTATAAAACAGCTAAAAGGGCTCTGCAGATAGCCATCAAAGAGGCCAAGAACAGGGCCTGGGAGGAGCTACTGGAGGGGCTCAACAGAGACGTGTGGGGGCGACCATACCGCATGGTTCGGAACAAGCTTCGGACCCTTGCCCCATCGTTGACGGAGTCCCTTCAGCCTGAGTTTCTGGAGAGGGTTATTGACACCCTCTTCCCTAGGAGCTCACAGGAATATACACCACCCCGCATGATTCCTGCGCGGGAGGTACCGGACTTACCCTCCGTCCCTACCATCTCTGACGGAGAATATGAAGCGGCCATCGATCGCTTAAAAGCGAAAAAGACCGCTCCCGGACTTGACGGTGTCCCTGGACGGGCTTTAGTGGAAGCTTTACAACCACTAGAGTCTCGTTTCAGGGACTTGATGAATAACTGCCTTTCTCAAGGCAGGTTCCCCACGGACTGGAAAGCCGGACGGCTCGTTCTCTTAAGAAAGGAAGGAAAGCCGGTGGATTCTCCGTCGGGGTACCGGCCCATCGTGCTTCTAAATAAGACTGCGAAGATTTTTGAGCGTATCCTCGCCACTCGCATTAATCGTCATCTCAGCACTTCTGGACCGGACCTGGCGGAGAATCAGTTTGGATTTAGGGAGGGACGCTCCACGATTGACGCGCTGCAGTGTATCAGGGCTCAATCGAGAGAGGTGGTCTCTGGCGGGGGAATGATGATAGCGGTTTCGCTCGATATTTCGAACGCTTTTAATTCTCTTCCCCCGCAGTGCGTGATGGAAGCCCTCAGATTCCATGAGGTTCCCTTGTACCTGCAGTGTGTGATCGAGGACTACTTTCGAGAACGAGTCGTTCTGTATGTAGATAGTGACGGCCGGCTAGTTAGAAAGCCGATGGTGCTCGGTGTTCCACAGGGATCGGTTCTCGGTCCGCTCCTGTGGAACATCGGCTACAATTATGTATTGAGAGGGAGTCTTCTCCGCGGGCTGGAGGTTGTCTGTTACGCTGATGACACCCTGGTCACAGCCCGCGGCAAGACCTATAGGGAGGCATCCCTTCTGGCTACTGCCGGTGTGGCTCAAGTGGTTACACGCATCGAGAGTCTAGGTCTCAAAGTGGCTCTCGACAAGACGGAGGCTCTGGCCTTTCATGGGCCCCGCAACGGCCCACCAGCTGGAGCATATCTAATTATCAATGGGACTCGTGTAAACTTTACGCCCCATTTAAAATATTTGGGATTGGTTCTGGATAAGAACTGGAACTTCGGTGAGCATTTCTCCCGGTTAGCCCCGAAGCTTGTTAACACAGCTCTGGCCTTAGGGAGGCTGCTCCCGAATATTGGAGGTCCCAGTGCCCTCTGCCGGAAACTTTATGCTGGAGTGATGGCTTCAATGGCGCTGTATGGTGCTCCGGTATGGTCGGATGCCCTAACACCACGCAATGTTGCCCTTTTGCGCCGCCCGCAACGCATCATTGCGATAAGGGGCATTCGGGGATACCGGACCATATCCACCGAGTCCGCATGCGCCCTGGCTTCCATGCCACCTTGGGACTTAGAGGCGCTCATACTCACTTCAGTGTATGAGAGGAGAACGTCAGCTCGCCAGAGAGGCGAAAGACCCGTACAGAGGGAAGTCGAAGCGTGGCGCGAAGAAGCTCGTAACACCATCCTCAGCTCTTCGTGGCCATCCAGATTGGAAAGCTCAGAATATGGTCGCTGGACCAACACAGCGTTGTTCCCGGTCCTACATGACTGGGTTACCAGGAGACATGGCACGCTCTCCTTCCACCTCGTGCAGGTTCTGTCAGGGCATGGTTGCTTCGGCAGATACCTGCACAGAGTTGCTGGTAGAGAGGAAGATGCTCGTTGCCATCATTGTGGGGCGGCTGAAGATACCGCGCTGCACACGCTGGCAGATTGCCCTGCGTGGACTGCACAGCGCGGTGATTTGGTGACCGTTGTCGGGAGTGACCTCACGCTGTCTGCCTTGGTTAGAGCCATGCTCACCGAGCGGGCAGCGTGGGATGCCGTCTCCAACTTCTGTACAGAAGTAATGGAGACGAAGGAGCGAAGCGAGCGCGAACGCGAGCTTGATCCCCTCGCTAATGCGAGGAGGCGTCGGAGGGCAGGGCGGCGACGGAGGGGCTATAATGCTCTGGTTCCGCCGTCCTAGTGGGGGTCAGCGGGCGACGCGGATGGGTACCGTGCCGCCTGCATTGCACTCGACCCCTGCGGCGGTGGGGTAGCTAGGGAACACTAGCTGCTCCCATGCCTCTGACGGAGAGGGAAGCCCGCACTGTCCCATGTTGGGGCGGTGCGGGCCAGGCCGGGCGACTTACGTGTGCTCAGCGCCCTGCGCATGCACGCAGTCGCCCAACTATGGCCGGAGAGGTGTTCCCGTGAGGTTTAGTGGGTAGTCGCGGCACTCTGCCGTGGAGTCCCACACACCCTTGCCCCTACCCGGGGGCTTGGACGGTGCGTCAATGCATTCCTCCCGTATAAAAAAAAAAAGGTTCCGTGTGCAGTTTCCAGTCTGCCATCGGACGCGTCCCCGGGTTGCGGATAGGGGAACGCCCCCCAGATATGGGGGGTACCGGCTTGCCGGCGCGGACAAAAACTGGTGTGTGGCCGCCTGCCCTTTTCAGGGCACGGTCACACAAACCCGTAGCCCCACACTGAGTGGGGTCGGGGGCCTTCGGGCTGCGAGGAAGAAAACCTCTATAAAAAATTACCCCCGTGGGCGACATTTTCCCCTTCTTGGTTTAAGAAGGGGTGTGTATGTCGCCGGTGGACCCGCTTGCGGGTCGTGGTATGGCCGGATTTTATCCGGCGGCCACATTTTTGTGGTAGTGTGGGGGCGTTCTTACGCCATGGCACTATGTGCCTTTGAGGTGTGTCGTTTTCGATACCCTTGGGTTTCGGCCCACCTGCGCGGCGGTGGACCCAGTGGGGTCTGCCGTCGGGCAACCCGTAGCCCGCATTGAGCGGAGACGGGGGTCCGGCGCACTGAGCGTCGGGCCGCGTGGAAGAACACCACTCTAAAAAATTACCCCAACCTTAAGGTCTGGTCCGCGCCGATGAGGTGAATGGCTGGAGGGAGTCCAGTCCCGAGCGGCCACCCCAGGGAGCTTTCCCTTAAAAAAGCACAAAATGGATTTCGGTGTTCAAAAACAAACACACCAGGGGGTATCAGTCCCCCCCGTAGGACCGCGGAAGGCGGCTGCGGGCAGCCGGGTGTATCTGGTGCCGTGCGACCCGAGATCCACCATTTCGAATGCGACTCTTCAATGTGAACCCGTTCAGAGCGGGCTTCCACCGTTGTCCGGGGCGGTGGTCGATAATGTGACCGAGGCGAGTGGCAGTGTATATTCTGTAAATAGTGACGTAAATTCTTCTATTGTTGTAAATAGTGATGTACATAATCCTAGTGTTGTAAATAGGTCAAGAGGTGTTGTGCTCCGCATTGGGAGCGTTGAAGAGGCGCCTAGAGCCGCGCGATCGCGCTCTGGCTCGGCGTCTTCATCTGTAAATAGTAGTGTACATAGTCCAATTGTACATAGTGTAGGCTTAAGATTAGATATAGGTAATCTTAAGAAGTCGAGCTCTGAGACGGCGGTTGCGTCTCAATCTCAGGCTCGGAAAAGGCAGGCGGACGAGTCAGACTCGTCCTCCAAATCTGTTCAGTCCGTGATCTCCATCACGGACTCCATATTCATGACGGAGGATCCCTCCGATGCCGCGTCGAACACCTCACGGCGTCGGAGGAAGAAAAAGAAGAGGAACTCGGCTGATTTGAGCTCAGACTCTGACACCGATATACCACCGGAGTCGACAAAGAAGTCGGATAAAACGGTTCTTCCCAGCAAAGGGCGCGGGCGCGGTCGTGGGCGTCCCCCTACCACTGGGGAGTACGTAGGGCTCGCCAAGGCCAAGCGAGAGCTGGCGGCGGCAGAGCGGGAGGAGCTTCAACTCCGCCTCGACAAAGAGATTGCCGAGGCGGAGAAGAAAGCCTACGAAACTCGCGCTCGCTTTATGGCGAGTCGAGCTGACGACCCTGACTTGACAGCAGATCCGACCGGCAAAACTGCCCTCGACATTGAGGACGTGGTCCGGTCGGACTGCACTATAATCCTTGAAGTGGCGAAGAAGTCGTCGAACCTGAAGGGGTCCTTCCAAAAGGCCCTGAAGAAGGCGGCGGCTTCTATTCAGGAGTCTTTCCAAGAGGTGTCTCGGAAATCTATTTCCGAAGACACCCGGAAACTGAGGGCAGAAAACGAGGCCCTCAAAAAAGAAATGCTTGAAATGAAGCACATGATCGCAGAGCTCAAGACGGAGCTGGAAGCCGTCAAGGCGCGCCACAGGGATCCCCAACGGGTCGATCCCCCGGCTACGGACGGCGACCATATGGAAGTGGTTGAGCCGGAGGCGGAAGTGGAGATGATATCTCCTTCCCTGCCACCCGCCAAGCCTACCAAGCCCGCCAAGCGTGCCCACCAATCCACCGGCCCAGTGACGACGTCAACCCCGATCGACCCAGCCTTGGAAGCTTTCGAGGCTAAGATCATCAGGTCGATCGGGAATATGATTAATGCCCGCTTCGAGGGCATACAGGAGCGCCTCCTTCCTGAGAAGAAGTTGAGGCCTCCCCTCGCGGGGGACAAATCATCTGCCCGCGCTCCCTCGAAGCCGGCTAAAAAACCATCTAGCGGGGACACGCCGGCCAAGAAACCGGTCGATCCTAAACCCCCTGGCAGGGACAAAGTGTCCAAAAGCCAGAAGGTCAAAACGGTGTCGACTCCACTGTCGGTTCCACCCACTTCCCGGGCGCCTGCCACAAAGGCAGCTCCACCCCCGGTTGAGGAGGAGTGGACCAACGTGGAGTCTAGAAATAAGAGGCGCAGAAGGCGCAAGGCAAAGAGTGGGAGTCAGTCGGAACAGCCAGTGGCCCAACCAAAGGGCAACTACGCTACCGCGACTACTGGGGCCAAGAAGGCACGTCCACCCGCCTCGGCCCAGCCCAAAGCCAAGCCCAAGGCTGCTACGCCCAAATTGGTACCACCAAAATCGGCCGCGGTAGTCATATCTCTCGAGACTGCCGCCGCCGAAAAGGGAACAACCTACGGCGAAATACTAAGTCGAGCTCGGCAGACTATTAATGTCGCCGAGCTCGACATCACTAGAATGAAATGCCGCCACACAGCGGCGGGCGCAAGGATAATTGAGATCCCTGGCGCCCAAGCGGGCGAAAAAGCGGACCTCCTGGCGACCAAACTTCAGGAGGCTCTGGCAGGGGTCGCCAAAGTCGTCCGGCCCACCAAAAAGGTAGATCTAAGGGTCTCGGGGCTGGACGACTCTGTCGTCAAGGAGGAGGTGGCGGCAGCGATAGCCGCCAAAGGCGGCTGCAACGCTGACCTTGTAAAGGTCAGCGAAATTCGTGTCGGACCTGGTGGCCTGGGATCTGCAATCGTGCAGTGCCCCGTCACGGCCGCCAAATTAGTTGTCGAGGGCCGGCTCCTAATAGGATGGAGCTCGGTCCAAGTCAAGGCGCTGGAAGCCCGCCCCATGCGCTGTTTCAAGTGTCTGGGTGCGGGTCACACCCGCCAGCAGTGCCCCTCCGAGGTGGACCGGAGCGGGCTCTGTTTCCGTTGTGGCGAGACCGGCCACAAGGGCTCCACATGCAGCGCAGAGCCCCGCTGCATTGTGTGCGCCACAGCCAAGAGGCCGGCCGGTCACATGTTGGGGGGCAGCAAGTGTAAAGCCCCCCGGGTAAGAGGGAAGCCCCCAGACATTCGGAGGGCTGCGCCTAATAGAGAGGCCCAGGAGGAAGCTGCTATGGAATCCTAATGGATTTAGGTCGCCCATTCAGCTTCCTCCAGGGGAATTTAAACCACTCCGCCAGGGCTCAAGACTTGCTGACGCAAGTTCTGGCGGAGTGGTCCATTGATGTGGGTATTGTCGCGGAGCCGTACTTCGTCCCCGACCGGTCCAATTGGGCTGGAGACCGGGACGGCTCCGTGGCGATTATCGCTCGTTCGGCGCCAGGGAGCAGCCCTCTCTCTGTGGTCGAGAGAGGTGCTGGCTTTGTTGTAGCCAATTGGGAGAAGGTCACCCTAATCGGGGTGTACTTTTCTCCCAATAAGCCCCTTGCCGAATTTGAGGTTTTCCTCGTGGCGGTCGGGGCCGCCGTGAGACGAGCTGCTCCGCGTCAGGTTCTCCTTCTTGGAGACCTGAACGCAAAGTCCGTCGTGTGGGGCAACCCTGCGACGGACGCCCGCGGCCAAGCAGTGGAACTCTGGGCGGCTGCATCGGGCCTCTCACTATTGAACCGAGGTGACACCCACACCTGCGTTCGTCAACAGGGCGGGTCGATCGTCGACGTATCGTTCGCGACCCCCGCCCTATCACGCAGAGTCAGGGAATGGCGGGTGATAACGCGGGTGGAGAGTCTCTCCGATCACCGATACATTCGGTTCGAGATTCCCACCCAGCGTCCCCGCCAGCCGCCGAGCAGCAGTCATGCCCGACGCTGGGCCCTAACCCGCCTCGACCGGGAGAAGGCTCAAGAGGCGGCAATTGTCCAGGGGTGGTGCTCCCAGCCCATGGACGGCGATAATGTCGACGAGGCAGCAGACCGCTTCCGCGATGCCCTGACGGAGGTGTGCGAGGCATCTATGCCCAGAGCGCACCCTCCCAAAGACCGCCATGAAGTCCACTGGTGGTCGCAGGACATCGCGGACCTGCGAGAGGCCTGCACAACAAAGAGGCGGGCGTACACACGCCATCGAAGGCGACGCGTTCGCGACGCGGAGACGGAGGGACAGCTGTACGAGGAGTACCGGCAGTCCAAAAAGGCTCTGCAGCTAGCTATCGCCCGCTCCAAGGAGGAGGCAAGGGCTGAGATGCTGCAGGGCCTCAACCGAGACCCGTGGGGGCGGCCGTATAAAGCTGCGCGGAACCAGCTGCGCGCGCGCGGAACCCCCCTAACGGAATCAATGGACTCCGGTCTCCTGGCAACTGTCGTGCAGGGACTGTTCCCGTCGATCCAGGAGGATTTTTTCCCTCCGCGCATGGCTTCTTCCATTGCGGAGTCGGCTCCATTTGAGAGCCCTCCTCTTTTGACAGATGAGGAATTTGAAGACGCGCTATCCCGATTGAGTGGGAAGAGGACTGCCCCGGGCCCTGATGGTGTCCCCGGAAAGATCTTAGGCTTGTGCGTCCATCACTTCGGCAATAGGCTCCGGGAGCTATTTGACGCATGTTTCCGTGTCCGGCGCTTCCCCAAAGCCTGGAAGGATGGCGCACTCTGTTTGTTGCAGAAAGAGGGCAGGCCACTGGACGACCCGTCTGCTTATCGTCCAATTGTGTTGCTGGATGAGGTCGGAAAGGTATTTGAGAGGGTTGTCGCCTCCCGCCTTATCCAGCACATTTCTGAGGTGGGGCCGAACCTGTCTCCATCACAGTTCGGCTTCCGCGCAGGGCGTTCGACTATCGACGCCCTCACCAGTTTGAGGGAGCTGGTGACTGACGCCACAGAAAAGGGGGAGAGGGTGTTGGCGGTGTCCTTGGATATCGCTAACGCCTTTAACACCCTCCCCTTTAAGACCATCCTGGAGGCGCTCCACTACCACGGAGTGCCGCAATATCTTGTGTGCGTCATCTCCAGCTATTTGGAAGACAGGGAGGTCGTTTTTGCCGGCCAAGGTGGTATGGTTAGCCGCCACTCCGTGTCCCGCGGCGTTCCACAGGGGTCCGTTCTGGGGCCCCTCCTTTGGAACGTCGGTTACGACTGGGTGCTTCGGGCCGCCCTCCCCCCGCGGATAAAGCTTCTCTGCTACGCAGATGACACGCTTGTTACCGCCAGGGGGAGGGATTTGGAGGAGACTTTGCGGCTGGCCTCGGTCTTTACCACCTTGGTCGTGCAACGTATTGAGGCCTTGGGCCTAAAAGTGGCACTCCATAAGACGGAGGCCCTTCTCTTTCACGGGCCACGCAGGGGAGCCCCACCAGGTTCAAACATCTTAGTGGCCGGTGTGAGAGTGCCGCTTTTGCGGCACCTCAAATATCTCGGACTTGTGATTGATGGGAGGTGGGGGTTCGATGAGCACTTTCGTCGCCTCGAACCCCGTCTCCTCGGTGCTGCAGATGCGCTCGGGCGTCTTCTTCCGAATGTCGGAGGCCCGAGCGCAACAGTCCGGCGTTTGTATGCCACGATAGTGCGCAGTATGGCGCTTTACGGCGCGCCTGTCTGGGCTGATGCCCTTGGCCCCGTTGCGGTTGCGTCCCTTCATAGGGCGCAGCGCGCTATGGCACTCCGGGCCATACGGGCTTATAGAACCGTGTCCCACACGGCGGCATGTGTCCTGGCTGGAACTCCCCCATGGGAGCTGACGTCCCACGTCCTGGCGGCTGCCTATCGCATCAGAGTTGATGCAAGAGACGGCGACCGGCGCTTGGCGCCACGTGAGAGGGCCTCCGCCTTGGAGGAGGCCACAGTGGAGGCGTTTCGCCTGTGGTTCGAGGAGCTCGAGGAGCTAAGGGGTTCGGCCTCGGTCTCTGGCACTTTGTCCAGGACCTTGGAGGCCATGCACCCCTTCCTCACCACATGGGCGAACCGGCACCACGGGTCGCTCTCCTACCACCTGGTGCAGATTCTTAGCGGCCATGGTTCTTTTGGCCGCTATCTGCACCGCATAGGACGGGAAGCGACCCCCGAGTGCCACCACTGTGGCGCCGACGAGGACACCGCGCAGCACACCTTAGCGGTGTGCCCCGCCTTCTCCTCAGAGCGCCGGGAGTTGGTCGCCGTCATAGGCGAGGATCTCTCCCTCCAGAACGTGGTCTGTGCCATGCTGGAGGGGGAGCGGACGTGGGACGCGGTGGACTCCTTCTGTGTCAACGTCATGACACAGAAGGAGGAGGCGGAGAGAGCCAGGGAGGACGACCCCCAGGCCGCTCCATGTCGCCGCAGGCGGACGGGAAGAAGGAGGCGGCAGTTCGCCCGCCTACTTCCTCCTGACGGCAACCAGCGGGGTCCTGGGTTGGGAAGCCCGGACCCTGCATTGCACCGGTTGCCGCCAGTCGCTGATCCCCTGGATGCCCCGGGGGATCACCGGCCTCCCCATTTTGGGGGGGTGAGAGGGGCTCGCCATAGGCGAGCAGACGCCGACGAGGTCGTGGAAGTGTTCGTCAGAGTTCCCATGACCTTGTCCGGCAGCGACGCGGCCCTCCTCGGCGTGTCTTCTTCAGATGAAGAGGATACGGCGATGATGGACGTGCTCGCGCCAAGGCGTATGTGAGGGGCATCGATGGGTTTTAGTCGGTAGGCCGCGGCATTGCACTCCCTGGTGGACATTCCATCCCGTCTGCCAGGGGCCGCGGAGAGTCCGACATAACCCCGCGCCTTCCCAAGCGCGGGGTATGCGTAATGCATTTCCCATCGTAAAAAAAAAAAAAAAAAAAAAAAAGGTTAGGTTAGGTTAGGTTAGGTTTCCGTGTGCGGTTTCCAGTCCCGCCATCGGACGCGTCCCCGGGTTGCGGATAGGGGAACGCCCCCCAGATATGGGGGGTACCGGCTTCGGCCGGCGCGGACAAAAACTGGTGTGGGGCCGCTTGCCCTTTTCAGGGCGGGCATTGCACGGCCTCACAAACCCGTAGTCCCACTTCGGTGGGGGCGGGGGCCTTCGGGCTGCGAGGAAGAAAACCTCTATAAAAAATTACCCCGGCCTCGTGCCCCCAATCCTAAGGTTTGGGCCGCGCCGATGGGATGCATGGCTGGAGGGAGTCCAGTCGCGAGCGGTCCGGTGTGCGAAGTCCCCCCCTTCTTGTCAAGAAGGGGCAAGACTTTCGCTGGAGGATCCCTCCTTGGGATCGAGCCACCTCAGTGGCGTGGCCGCTTCTAGTGGTGGGAGACGTTGCGTCTCATGTGGAAGAAAATCACATTAAAAAATTACCCCAACCCTAAGGTTCGGGCCGCGCCGAGAGGGTGCATGGCTGGAGGGAGTCCAGTCGCTAGCGGCCCACCCCTAGGGCGTCATCCCTTTCAACTGACAAACCAATTATGGAAAGTGGCAAAAACAAACGTAGTCACCAGGGGGTCTCAGTCCCTGAGGTAGCATCGCGTTCCGCGAGTGCCTCACGCCGGGTGTATATGGTGCCGGCTACCCCACTTTCCACCTTAGATGCAGCGTCAAAATGTGATCCCGTTAGGAGCGGGCGTCCTCCGGTATCCGGGCCGGAGGTCGAAAAATTATGCAACCGAGGCGGTGGGCGAGTAGAAAGCGAAGGAGATATCAGGCTCCGTTTAAGAAGCGGCGATTCGACGCCGAAACCTGCGCGTTCGCGTAGTGGTTCGACGTCCAGTGTAAATAGTGTAAATAGCAATCTCAGTGTAAATAGTGATAGCAAATTAGTTTTAGGAAATAAGCTAGTTCATAAGTCGAGAGAGACGGCAGGTGCGTCTCTATCAAGGAAGCGACCGGCCGACGAGTCTGACTCGTCGTCCAAATCGGGCCAGTCGGTCATATCTGTGGCTGACTCGGTCCTCACAATGGAGGGACATTCCGATACGGCTGCCACTAAATCCCGGCGCCGTAAAAAGCATCGAAGAGATTCCAACTCTTCTGGTTCCGATGATGCTTCGGACAGCTCAACGAGGACGAAGTCGTCCAAGGCCTCTGAGGCCTCTAAGGACGACACCTCGGCGAAAGGGTGCGGGCGCGGCCGTGGGCGCCCCCCTACGACCGGGGACTACGTGGGCTTGGCTAAAGCCAAGCGTGACCTGGCTGCAGCCGAGCACGAGGAGTGGCAACTCCGCCTCGATAGAGAGATCGCCGAGGCGGAGAAAAGAGCGTATGAGACCCGAGCTCGCTTCCACGCGACTCGGTCCGACGCACCCCTAGAAGAGACAGCAGAACCGAATACGAAGACCGCCCTCGACATCGAGGAGGTGGTCCGGGCGGACTGCTCGGTTATATTAGAGGTGGCGAAGAAGTCCTCGCACCTGAAGGGGACCCTTCAAAAGGCCCTTAAGAGAGCAGCGACTTCTCTGCAAGAGTGCTTTGACGAGGTGTCTAGGAAAACCATCTCCGAAGACACCCGTCGCCTCAAAAAGGAGAATGAGGACCTGAAGAAAGAAATGGCGGAGATGCGGAAGATGGTGACGGAGCTCAAGGCGGAACTCGACGCCGTCAAAGTGAGCCAGATCGTGTCCCAACGGACCAACGTCACCGTCGTGGACGACCGCATGGACGTGGTCGAGCCGCATGTCGAAGTTGAGACTGTGTCTCCTACCCCGGCTCCCGCGAAACCGGCCAAGCGTGCACGTCCGTCCACTAGGCCAGCTGCGACCAACGAGACGAATGATCCAATTGATCCTGTCTTAGAGGCTTTTGAAGCTAGAATAACCAGATCAATCGGATCGATGATCAACGCCCGCTTCGAGGGAATACAGGACCGCCTCCTTCCGGCAAGGAAGTTGAGGCCTCCTCTAGCAGCCGATAAAACATCCGCTGGCGCTCCCTCGAGGCCGACGCCCGCATCATCCAATGTCGGATCAGAGCCGGCCAAACGCTCGGCTAAGCAGCTTGCTGCCAAGGGGAAACCCACCCCTCGCCAGCCAGTACAGAAGGCTTCCGCCTCCAAAGTGACCCAGCCCACCTCCCGGGATAAGGCAGCTGCGTCGGCAGTCCAGCCCACACCCCCGGTTGAGCAAGAGTGGACCACAGTTGAAGGCGGACGAAAAAAGAGGCGAAGGAGGAAGGGCAAAACGTCTCCTCCAGAACAGCCCTCGGCTGAGAAGTCGAAGGAGAGCTACGCGGACAATGTGAGGAAAGGGTCGGTGCGACGTCCACCCGCCCCGTCCAAACCCAAATCTCTGCCAAAGGCTTCCACGCCCAAACTGGCGCCCCCCAAGACGGCCGCGGTGATCGTTACCTTGGATCCTGCCGCGATTGAGAAGGGCGCCACATATGGTGAAGTGCTGGGACGAGCTCGCCAAGCTATAAAACTTGACGAGCTTAACATAGGGAAGTTGACCTGCCGCCATACAGCATCGGGCGCCAGAATTATTGAGATCCCTGGCGCCGAGGCTAATGACAAGGCCGATCTCCTAGCCTGCAAATTGCAGGAGGTCCTTACAGGGGAAGCAAAGGTCGTCCGGCCCACGAAACGAGTAGACTTGAGGGTCTTTGGGCTGGACGACTCTGTCCAAAAGGACGAAGTGGCTGCAGCGGTGGCCAAAAAAGGCAACTGCAGTGTCGACGCGGTAAAGGTCGGGGAGATCCGCGTCGGACCAGGTGGTTTGGGATCCGCAGTGATTCAGTGCCCCATTGTCGCCGCCAAGAGTGTGGTCGAAGGCCGACTCCTTATCGGTTGGAGTTCGGTCGCGATCAAGGTGCTAGAACCCCGTCCCATGCGCTGCTTTAAGTGCATGGGCACGGGTCACACACGTCAGCGTTGCCCCTCCGCGGTGGACCGGAGCGGGCTTTGCTACCGCTGCGGGAAGTCCGGCCACAGGGTCTCCGGTTGCAGCGCGGAGCCCCATTGCGCCGTCTGCGCTTCGACAAAGAAGCCGGCTGGACATGTGATGGGAGGAGGCAAGTGCCGACCCCCACTCACAAAAGGAAAAATTTCTGCCCCACCAAAGGCAGCAACAGTCCCGAGCGCGGGTACGCTCAGCTCAACTGAGCCGGAGGAAGCTGCGATGGAATCGTAATGGATTTAGGTCCTCCATCCAGCTTCCTCCAGGGCAATTTAAACCACTCCGCGAGGGCTCAAGATCTGCTGCTGCAATCCCTTGCGGAGTGGTCGATTGATGTAGGTGTGGTCGCGGAGCCGTACTTTGTTCCCGATCGGCCCAATTGGGCCGGAGATCGGGATGGCTCCGTCGCCGTCGTAGTGCGCTCTGCACCTGGCGCCGCCTCTCTCTTAGTTGTCGAAAGGGGCTCCGGATTTGTCGTGGCGGAATGGGGGAGTATAACCCTAATTGGGGTATACTTCTCCCCGAATCGGCCACTCGCCGATTTTGAGGCCTACCTTGTTGTGGTTGGCGGAGCCGTTAGACGGGCCGCCCCGCGTCAGGTCCTTCTCTTGGGGGACCTGAACGCAAAGTCTGTCGTCTGGGGCAACTCAGCGACTGACGTCCGCGGCGAGGCCGTAGAACTTTGGGCGGCCGCTTGCGGCCTCTCAATCTTGAACCAGGGCAGCACCCACACTTGCGTACGCCGTCAGGGTGGGTCTGTGGTAGATGTGTCCCTGGCAACACCTGCCCTAGCACGCAGAGTTCGGGATTGGCGGGTGGTGACGGAAGTGGAGAGTCTCTCGGATCATAGATATATCCGATTTGAGACTCCCACCTACCGTCCCCAGGCTCTGCGTCCCCCCGACAATAGCCGTAGCCCACGTTGGGCATTAACACGGCTGGATAGGGAGATGGCGGAGGAGGCGGCCATCGTCCAGGCCTGGTGCTCCCAGCCCATGGACGGAGCAGATACAGGAGAGTCCGCTTATCGGTATCGCGATGCCCTGACCGAAGTCTGCCGGGCCTCTATGCCAAGGGCCCGCCCGCCAAAGGACCGCCGCGAGGTCTACTGGTGGTCGCGTGAAATCGCTGATCTCCGAGCCGATTGCACGGCCAAGAGACGAGCGTACACGCACCACCGTAGGCGTCGCACTAGAGATGTCGAGGAGGAGGAGCGCCGGTACACAGCGTATCGGGAGGCACAAAAGGCCCTGCAGACAGCCATCTCCCGCTCCAAAGAGGAGGCTAGGGAGGAGATGCTACAGGGCCTCAACAACGACCCGTGGGGGCGGCCCTATAAAACCGCGCGCAATCAGTTGAGAGCGCGCGGTGCCCCCCTCACCGAGTCTATGGACCCCGCACTGCTGGACACGGTCGTAGAGGAACTCTTTCCTCCGGCCCTTGACCACACTCCTCCTCGCATGGCTCCACCACCTTCCGCGGCGGCAGCTGCCCATGCCGAGAGCGCTCCCCCTCCGATTGAGGGCGAAGAATTCGCAGACGCTATTTCCCATCTTAAAGGGAAACGAACTGCTCCTGGACCGGACGGTGTCCCAGGAAAGGTGCTGGCGATCGCCACCCAACACCTTGGTGACAGGCTTCGGGAATTGTTCGACGCGTGTCTCCGCGCCGGACAATTTCCGAAGCTTTGGAAAGACGGTACCCTCTGCTTACTGAGGAAGGACGGCCGCCCCTTAGACGATCCGTCTGGATACCGTCCTATCGTGTTGCTGGATGAGGTCGGCAAAGTGTTTGAGAGGGTGTTGGCTTCCCGACTCATCCAGCACATCTCGGAGGTAGGGCCGAACCTCTCAGAGGAACAATTCGGCTTTCGGAGAGGACGCTCAACCCTCGATGCCCTCACTGGTCTGAGGAAACTCGTAGATGACGCAACAGACAAGGGTGAGAGGGTGTTGGCGGTGTCGTTAGACATCGCTAACGCCTTCAACAGCCTCCCCTTCACTACCATCTTGGAGGCACTCCGTTACCACAGGGTGCCCCACTATCTGTTGCGTCTCCTCCAGAATTACCTGGAAGAGAGAGATATCTTGTTTGTCGGTCGGGGTGGTGTAGTCGGCCAACATCGCATGTCCCGCGGCGTTCCACAGGGGTCCGTTTTAGGACCCCTTTTATGGAACATAGGGTACGATTGGGTACTCCGTGCCGCCCTTCCCCCGCGAGTGAAAATTTTCTGCTACGCAGATGATACGCTCGTTACCACCAGGGGGAAGGAACTTGAAGAGGTTTTGCGGCTGGCGTCGGTCTACACCACCCTAGTGGTTCAGCGCATTCAAATGCTGGGCCTACAAGTCGCGCTGCGAAAGACCGAGGCTATCATTTTTCATGGGCCTCGAAGAGGTGCTCCTGCCGGCACGGAAATCACCGTGGCTGGCGTGAAGGTGCCACTCAGACCGCACCTGAAATATCTGGGGCTGGTCATAGATGGCAGATGGGGGTTCGAGGAGCATTTTCGGCGACTCGAACCCCGCCTTCTTAGGGCTGCTGATGCGCTCGGGCGTCTTCTTCCGAACATCGGGGGCCCGAGCGCAAACGTCCGGCGACTATACGCCGGGATTGTTAGGAGCATGGCCCTCTATGGGGCTCCTATCTGGGCCGATGTCCTTGGCCCCCGCGCAATCGCGCGCCTGCACAGGGCGCAACGAGCGATGGCGCTGAGGGCCATCCGTGGTTACAAGACCGTCTCGCACGCGGCGGCCTGTATGTTAGCGGGCACTCCCCCTTGGGAGTTAGCATCCCATGTGTTGGCGGCATCATACCGCGTCCAAGTCGACGCGAGAAGCGGCGACCGGCGCTTGGCGCCGAGAGAGCGGGCCTCCGCGCTGGAGGAGGCCACGGTGGAGGCGTTTCGCCTGTGGTTCGGGGAGCTGGTGGAGCTGCTGAGCTCGCCTTCGGTTTCTGGCACTCTGTCCAGAACCGTCGAGGCTATGCACCCCTTCCTGACCACATGGGCGAATAGGCGCCACGGGTCGGTCTCTTACCACCTGGTGCAGATCCTTAGCGGCCATGGCTCTTTTGGCCGCTATCTGCACCGTATCGGTAGAGAGGCGACCCCCGAGTGCCACCACTGTGGCGCTCCTGAAGACACCGCGCAGCATACCTTGGAGGTGTGCCCCGCCTTCGCTTCGGAGCGCCGGGAGTTGGTCGCCGTTATCGGTGAGGATCTCTCCCTCCAGAACGTGGTCTGCGCCATGCTGGAGGGGGAGAACACGTGGGATGCGGTGGGTTCCTTCTGTGTCACTGTCATGACGCAGAAGGAGACCGCGGAAAGGGCCAGGGAGGACGATCCCGAGGCCGCTCCGTGTCGCCGCAGGCGGACGGGACGGAGGAGGCGGCAATTTGCCAACCTTCTTCCTCCTGACGGCAACCAGCGGGGTCCTGGGTTGGGAAGCCCGGACCCTGCATTGCACCGGTTGCCGCCAGTCGCTGATCCCCTGGATGCCCCGGGGGATCACCGGCCTCCCCATTTCGGGGTGGTGAGAGGGGCTCGCCCTAGGCGAGCAGACGCCGACGAGGTCGTGGATGTGTTCATCCGAGTTCCCATGACCTTGTCAGGCAGCGACGCGTCCCTTCTCGGCGTGTCCTCCTCAGATGAGGAGGATGCGGCGATAATGGACGTGCTCGCGCCAAGGCGTATGTGAGGGGCATCGATGGGTTTTAGTCGGTAGGCCGCGGCATTGCACTCCCTGGTGGACATACCATCCGTCTGCCAGGGGCCGCGGAGAGTCCGACATAACCCCGCGCCTTCCCAAGCGCGGGGTATGCGTAATGCATTTCCCATCGTAAAAAAAAAAAAAAAAAAAAAAAAAAAAGGTTAGGTTAGGTTTCCGTGCGACATGCAGGAGACGCCGGCCCTCTCGCTCCCGGATGAGGCGATTCCCGCCGCGTCCAAACCCCGCTCTGTCGGGAGGAAGGGTGCCCCCCCGGCACCCGCGACGTTGGCGAAGGCCGACAGGGAGCGGAGGCAACGGGCACCCCGGAAAAAGAAGCAGAAGGCTACCGCCGTCGAGGAACCTCCGGCGAAGGAACCCCGCGCGCTTCCCCCTGCCCCTGCGGCTATGGCGGAGGCCTGGACAGAGGTCGCAAAGCGCGGCAAGAAAGGAAAGGGCAAAGGCCAGGGCAAACCGGCTGCAAATCCGCCGTCGCAGCCCCAACCCCAGCCCAAGAAAAAGAAGGGGAAGACACCGCGGCCCCCCAAACTTCGCGAACCGAAGACGGCTGCAGTGGTGTTATCACTGCAGCCGGGGGCCAAAGAGAAGGGCCACAGTTATGGCTCCATTCTCACGGATGTCCGAGCCAAAGTAAGCCTTAGGGAACTTGATATCGATGGTATCAAGTTCCGCAGGTCTTTGGCTGGGGCAGCCGTGTTGACAATCACAGGAGAGGATAAGGAGGCGGTGGCCCACGATCTGGCCCACGCCGTCCAGAAAGTAGTAGACCCCGACGTTGTTCGGGTTGGCGTCCCTACCAAAAAGGCGGAGATGTTGATCTCCGGCCTGGACGAGTCCGTTCGGCCGGAGGAGGTCAGGGATGCCCTCGCCAACGTCGGTGAATGCAATGTAGATGAGGTTCGGGTTGGCGGCATACGCCAGGGCCGTTACTCCATGGGCGTGGTATGGGCCTGCGCTCCCGTTGGAGCTGCGAAGAAAGTCGCGTCGGTTGGGCGCCTATTAGTAGGCTGGTCCTCCGCAACGGTAAAGCTCCTCCAGCCCCGCCATATGCGGTGCTTCAGGTGTCTCGAAATGGGGCACCTGAAAGCAGACTGCACAGCGGCGGAGGACCGGAGTTCGACCTGCTACCGTTGCGGAGAGGACGGACACAGGGCAACGACTTGTATGTCGAAGCCCAAGTGCCCTCTCTGTCTTAAGTCGGAGAAGCCGGCGGATCACCGCCTCGGCAGCAAGGCCTGTTCGGCCCCCAAGAAGACAATTAGCCGCTTCCGGCGCCGCGAGGCGCCGGTTCAGCCACCCGAGAGGGAAAGGACGGTGGAAACGGAGATGGACGTGACTGAGAGTGTTCGATCGCCCATCCTCCAGGGATCGGATGCGGGACGCGGTTCCCGCACCAGTACCCGCGCTGCTGCTGACTAACGCGCGCGCGAGGGCGGAAGAGAGCCTCGGAAACGAGCTCAGGGCAGACGTGCGGGCAATTTGAGGGCGAGCTTGCCTCTGGCGAGCGGATGCTGCGGGGGGTTGCGGACGACTCTCCGGATCTCCCGGGACCCCCCCCAGGCTGCGAAGCGCCTGTCGCTCGCGCCACGGCGCACGTGATGGGCCCCCGGTGTGTTTTTAGTGGGTATGGCCGCGGCATTGCACTCCCTGGCTGGCATTCGGTCGGCCAGGGGCCTCGGCGAGTCCCACATAACCTCGTGTACCCGCCACGAGGTATGCGTAAAAGCATTTTCACATCGCAAAAAAAAAAAAAAAAAAAAAAAAAAAAAAAAAAAAAAAAAAAAAAAGGTTAGGTTTCCGTGTGCAGTTTCCAGTCTGCCATCGGACGCGTCCCCGGGTTGCGGATAGGGGAACGCCCCCCAGATATGGGGGGTACCGGCTTGCCGGCGCGGACAAAAACTGGAAACCGCTTGTTTTGCGGTTTGGCGGGAGCGTTTCGCTCGGAGTGCGTTTGCACTTTTTGTCGTCAACGGCCCTTTTCAGGGCCAGCGGCCGTTCATCGGCGTGGCATGGCGGATCTGCAAGATCTGCGGAGCGTTGAGTGTTTCCACACTCTTTTGCGCCAATCTTGGCGCCTGCCTTAATTGGCTGGCTCCGACGGGGTTGGCATTTGTTGGCCCAGTGGCCGCCTTCGGGCGGCGCGGGATGGCGGACTTTCAAAGTTCGCGGCGCGGCGGGCCCCTCGGCCGTGGTAACGCGACCGTTGGGCACGACATTTTGTGTCACCGCCGGGCAACCTGTGTCGTGGGTGGATGTCGTGGATCACGTCTCGCGATTCACTTACGGCGTAGGGGCTCTTGCCTTTGCCGGCTGGAGCCAAGAGGATGCAACCTCGTTAAAAAACACTGAAAGGGGGTTTGTTGGGGTGTGCTTTGCACCTTGCGCGGCAAATCTCCGCCTCCATTGGGGGTGGCAGGCCAGTATGTCTGCCCGCTAGCGGCCAACTTCACCAGAACGCCCGACCTGGTGTCGTATTAGGGTAGCTGGGGTACTGGGTTCTCTGCCCCAGTGGTCTTTTTATTTCACCCATACTCGTGGGATCAGGATGGCTTGCAATAATTCTTTTGACGTTTGTGGGAGTGATATTATTAATAAGGTAGGACGAAGCCTACCCGGTGATGCGGGCGTGAAGCCCAAGGACGCAGGCGATAGGGCTGCAAAAGCAGCCTCGCCGAGATGGGAGATAGAGATTGAGTCGGATACTGACTCAGTCGGTTCCACTCATACGGTGACTTCCGTTTCCGGAAGAAAGAGGACTCGGTCCCAAAAGAAGAAACAGAAAGGCTCGAATGAGTCTGAGGGCGCCTCCAGCTCGGAGGAGACCAATGCGCCTAAGAAGTCGGCGCGTCGAGGACGTGGTCGCCCCCCCACTACTGGCCAGTATGTGGGCTTGGCGGCGGCCAAAGCAAAATACAATGCTGAGCTCCAGAAAGAAATGGAGTTAGAAGCCGAGAAGGAGTTTGCCGCAGAGCTAGCGCAGAGGCAGACGCGCTCTAGCTCCGCTATGTCCATGGCCTCACAGAGCTCCTCTGGAACAGAGGCTCTACTTGGTCAGGAGGAAGCGAACCAAGGCGCGACGCAGATTTTTAAGTCTGTCGAACAGGAGCTCCAGACGATCCTTAAGGTGGCAACAAAGTCGAGCAGACTAAAGGGTACCTATCAAAAGGCCCTTAAATGCTCGGCAGCCGCCATCAAGGAGCATACAATGGAGCTCCTTAAACGTTCTGTCAATGAGGAGGTTGTAAAGCTGGAGCGTCAAAACCAACGCCTCCAGCAAAACATTGAGGATCTCCAGAAACAACTGGAGGAGCTTCGCACCCAGATTAATGGGCAACCGAGGGTGGCCGCTGCGGCAGAGTCGCAGTCTGCGGGAATTCCAGGGATGGATGAAATCATCCATGCGGTGTCCACCGTGGTGGATGGGAAGGTCCGGGAGGCTATGTTGTCGGCCCGGAACATGATTGACGCTCGTGTCGAAGGGCTCAAGACGGCGGATCGGCCACGACCACCTTTGGCCGCGGACGCCAAGAAGAAGGCTTCAAAGCCGCAGGTTTCTGCGGTCAAAAAGCCGAGGAAGAAGTCGCATGCTGCAATAAAGGCCACGTCACCGACTGCGCCTGAGAATGCATCCCAGGCCAAGCCCAAGGCCAAGCCCAAGGCTGCGCCCAAAGCTGCGCCTGAAGTAGTGCCAGAGCCTGCCCCTGCTCCCGCCGCGCTTTCCCAGAAGGGGAAAGGCAAGGGCAAGGGCAAAAAGACGGCCACCTCAGCGGTGCCACCTGCGCAGCGCCCAGCTGAGCCCACCGCGTCCACGTCCAAGGAGTCGGAGTGGACAACGGTAACAAAGAAGGGGAAGAAGAAGGCGGCCCCCAAAGTCGCGGCTCCTCAGCCAAAGCCCCAAGCCCAGATTTCTAAAGGCAAGGGCAAGGGTCAGACGAAGGCTAAAAAGCCCAAAAAATTGAGAGCACCCCGCTCTGCCGCAGTCGTGGTGACTGTTGACCCCGAGGCCGAAAAGCGCGGCGTTTCATATGCCAGCGTCATTAAGAAGGCACGCGCATCGATCCAGCTTCCTGAAATTGGAATCGATGCGCCGATGCGAATTAAGACCACGGTCACCGGGGCCAAAATCTTTGAGGTCTCGGGTGAGGAACGAGATGCCAAGGCAAACCGCCTGGCACTCGAACTCACGACCCTGCTTGAGGCTGAAGAGGGCGTGCGTGTCCATAGGCCCACAAAATGCGCGGAGTTCGTCGTCAGCGGCCTGGACGACTCCGTAGAGAGGGAGGAGGTTGTGTCGGTGGTGGCCACGAAAGGCAACTGCCCACACAGCCTTATAAAGACGGGCGATATTCGGTCCGGCCCAGGTGGATTTGGCTCCATCTGGGTTTCGGCACCGGTAACAGCCGTCAAGACAATTCTTGACGCCGGCCGTCTCCTGATTGGATGGAGTTCGGCGCGAGTCCGACCAGTGGAGGCACGGCCGCTGAAATGCTTCCGCTGCCTGCAGCGGGGCCATGCCCGGCCACAGTGCTGCGGCGAAGACCGAACAGCCCTGTGCTTCCGTTGTGGAAAGCCCGGGCATAAAGTGGCAACATGTTCCGCAGAGCCGCACTGTGTCGCCTGTGAGGCGGCCAAAAAGCCCGCGGGACATGTCCTTGGGGGCAAAAGCTGTAAAGCTCCAGATGCCCCAAGGAAGAAGAAGAAGGCGCCAACGGTCAGGACCCAGACCGCCACGCAGGCTGCAGAAGAGTCGCAGCCCATGGACACGACACCCGTCACCGATGGACCTACGCCTGTCTAGACTCATACAAACGAACTTGAACCACTCCTCTGGCGCCCAGGATCTCTTAATCCAAGCCATGAAGGAGTGGTCAGTCCATGTGGCTGTGGCTGCTGAGCCCTATTACATCCCACCCGGTCCTAACTGGGCCGCGGATCTGGACAAAACAGTGGCCATCACCCGGTCGGCTATTGATTCGTCGCCGCCCCTCTCTATCATCCAGAGGGGCAATGGGTTCGTTGTTGTCTCTTGGGGGAGCACCTACATCGTGGGTGTTTACTTCTCCCCCAACAGACAGTTCGCCGAGTTCGAGTTATTCCTCGGTGAACTCGGTGCTATGTTGCGACGACTTCCGACGTCATCGCAAGTCTTAGTGCTGGGGGACTTCAATGCCAAGTCATCGGCTTGGGGCTCCCCCGTCACCGACCAACGTGGGACAGCGGTAGAGGCTTGGGCGGTCATGTTCGGCCTCGTCTGTGTCAACCAGGGCTCGGAATTTACGTGCATACGGCAGCAGGGAGGGTCAGTGGTAGACCTGACGTTTGCCACCCCTGCACTTGCCACGCGCGTCCGAGACTGGTTGGTCACAGATGTCGAGACACTGTCGGACCACGTTTTCATTAGGTTCGACATTGTCTCGGCAACCGCAATCGATGGCCCTGCACCCGGCCCGATGGTCAGCCCCTTTCCGAAATGGGCGCTGACCAAACTCGACAAGGAGTTGCTAGAGGAAGCAGTCCTTGTCGAGGACTGGTGCACTCCCCCCAACATTGGGGATATTGATGAAGAGGCGTTCTCGTTCCGGGCTTCGCTGCAGCGGATTAGCGATGCTGCGATGCCCCGGGTCCAGCGCTGTCCACCCAAAAAATCGGTGTACTGGTGGACGGAAGATATAGCTCGGCTCAGACAGGACTGCAACTCAAAGCGCAGGGAACTAGCTAGATATCGTCGCCGCACGCGGAATGGGCAACGAGACGAGGGCATTGAATCCCTGCTGCACGACCGTTACACGGAAGTGCGCAGGGAAATGAGGGCCGCCATCTTCAGGGCAAAAGCTGAGGCACGGGAGGAGCTTCTCGAGAGTCTCGACAGAGATCCGTGGGGCAGACCCTACCGCTCGGCGCGTTGTAAGCTGCGCGGTCAGGGTCCTCCGGTTGCAGAAACACTTCTACCGGACTTGGTCGAAAACATCGTCGAGACTCTCTTTCCGGCGAGGCAGGAGCACACTCCTCCGCCGATGGTTGCACCCTGTGGAGTGATGCCGGTTGACGAATATCCGGAGGCGCCGCCTCCGCTCATCACAGAGGCGGAACTCGATGCTGCAGTCCTCAAACTGCGCGCAAAAAAGACTGCCCCGGGTCCGGATGGTGTGCACGGTCGCGTCCTTGCCCTGGCGCTGGTGGAGCTCGCGCCCCGCTTTAAGCGACTAATCGACGCGTGTCTGGCTAGTGGGAAGTTCCCTGCGGTCTGGAAGATGGGCCGGCTTGTCCTCCTCCAAAAAGAGGGCCGCCCAGTAGAGTCGCCGTCCGGCTACCGGCCCATTGTCCTCTTGGACGAGGCCGGTAAGCTCTTCGAGCGGATTATTGCCGCTCGAATTGCAGACCACTTATCGTCGGTGGGTCCGGACCTCGCTGAGGTCCAGTACGGGTTCCGGGAGGGTCGCTCGACGATCGACGCGATCCTACGCGTCAAGGCCCTCTCGGAAGAGGCGGTGTCTCGTGGTGGGGTTATGTTGGCGGTGTCTCTCGACATCGCCAACGCGTTTAACTCCCTGCCGTTTGAGTGCATCGCTGAGGCGCTCCAATATCATGGAGTGCCCCCGTACCTCAGGCGGGTCGTGTCCGACTATTTGGTGGACCGGACAGTGGTCTGCCAAACGAGTGACGGCGCTCTGCTAGAGCGACGCATGTCGTGCGGGGTTCCACAGGGGTCGGTACTGGGACCGCTCCTGTGGAACATAGGGTTCGATTGGGCCCTCCGAGGCGCTTTGTTGCCGGGTGTCGGCGTAATTTGCTACGCCGACGACACCCTGGTTACGGCACGAGCAGGCACTTATGCCGAGGCAGCTCGGCTCGGCAAAGTGGGCACAGTACAGGTGGTCCACCGCATCGAAAGGCTCGGGCTTAGGGTGGCTCTGGACAAAACAGAGGCCATCCTATTCCACGGCCCGCGGCGGGGACCACCTGCGGACGCTGCCCTAGAATTTCAGGGGTGTCGGGTCCCTGTGGGCTCGACATTAAAATACTTGGGGCTCGTTCTGGACTCGGGGTGGAAGTTCTCACCCCACTTCCGACACATGAGCCCCAAGTTGTTGAAAGCGACTCAATCGCTAAGTTGGCTGCTGCCCAATGTAGCTGGTCCTGGGGACAAATGCCGCCGCCTCTTTACCGGCGTCGTACGGTCTATGGCCCTCTATGGGGCGCCCGTGTGGGCTGACGCCCTGACGGCCACCAACAAGGCTCTTCTGCGAGCTCCGCAACGAGCCATGGCCGTCAGGGTGATACGAGGGTATCGCACGGTTTCGTTTGAGGCGGCGTGCGTTTTAGCGGGCACTCCGCCCTGGGACATGGATGCCACGGTGCTGGCGGAAGTGCACCAGCGGAAAGTGGCTTTCAGAGGCACGGAGGGCTTCCGGCGTGTGCCCCCGGCAGTGGTGGAGCGGTGGCGGAAGTCCGCGCAGCTCCGCACCCTAGATAGGTGGCTCGTCCGACTGGAAGAGCCCACCGCCGGTCTCCGAACCATAGAGGCGGTTCGCCCCGTTTTACGGGAGTGGTTGGCAAGGCAGCATGGGGTGCTGTCCTTCCGGCTCACGGAGGTACTGTCGGGGCACGGATGCTTCGGCAGGTACCTCCACCACATCGCCGGGAGGGAAGGCACCCCGAGATGCCACGAATGTGGGGCGGACGAGGACACCGCGCAGCACACGCTGGAATCTTGCCCAGCGTGGGCAACACAGCGCGCTGTCCTTGTCGCCAGTGTTGGCGGAGATCTCTCGCTGCCGGCCTTCGTTAAGGCCATGGTCGGCAGCGAAGCAGGCTGGGAGGCGGCGGCCACCTTCTGCGAGGAAGTCCTTGCAGAAAAGGAGGCCGCCGAGCGGGTCCGGGAGGATGATCCCGATGCGGACCCGCTCCGCCGACGGCGGCTGGGAAGGAGGAGGCGAGACTACGCCCTCCACCAGCCGCCAGATGGGTCGCGGGCGACGGAGTGGGGCTCCCGTCGTCCGCAACAAGGACCCTAAAGCTGAGGGGGTGCCTGTAGTGTTCCGCAGGCACTCCCTACCCTAAAGAGGGGCCCGGCAAGGCCGGGCAGCATCGCCCTCGGCACACACAGCGCCTGCGAAGAGTTCCCTGTGTGTGTCGAGAGTGGCGAAGGACGGAACGCCCCGGTGCTTTTTAGTGGGTATGCCCAATAGGGGCGAGTCCCACATAACCGCAGGCGGGCCCCACCCTGCCTGCGGTAGATATAAAATCTTTTTACACCGGGTCAAAAAAAAAAAAAAAAAAAAAGGTTAGGTTAGGTTGGGGTGCGATCCCTATACGGGGCTCCAGTATGGGCCGATGCTCTTGGCCCTCGCGCGGTCGCGTCTCTTCACAGGGCACAGCGCGCCGTGGCGCTGAGGGCCATAAGAGCATACAGGACGGTGTCCCATGCGGCGGCGTGTGTCATAGCGGGTACTCCTCCCTGGGAGTTGACGGCCCACGTCTTGGCGGCGGCCTACCGCGTCCGAGTGGACGCTAGGGATGGCGACCGGCGCTTGGCGCCTAGGGAGAGGGCCTCCGCTCTGGAGGAGGCCACAGTGGAGGTGTTCGCCGTGTGGTTCGAGGAGCTCGAGGAGCTTAGGGGTTCGGCCTCGGTCTCTGGCACGTTGTCCAGGACCTTGGAGGCCATGTACCCCTTCCTCACCACATGGGCGAACCGGCATCATGGGTCACTATCGTACCACCTGGTGCAGATCCTTAGCGGCCATGGTTCGTTTGGCCGCTATCTGCACCGCATTGGACGCGAGGTGACCCCCGAGTGCCACCACTGTGGCGCCGCTGAGGATACAGCGCAGCACACCCTAGAAGTGTGTCCGGCCTTTTCCTCACAGCGCCAAGAGCTGGCCGCCGTCATAGGCGATGACCTCTCCCTCCAAAACGTGGTGTGTGCCATGTTGGAGGGAGAGAGGACGTGGGACGCGGTGGACTCGTTCTGTGTAGAGGTGATGACACAGAAGGAGGAGGCAGAGAGGGCCAGGGAGGACGACCCCCAGGCCGCTCCGTGTCGCCGCAGACGCATGGGACGAAGGAGGCGGCAATTCGCCCGTCTACTTCCTCCTGACGGCAACCAGCGGGGTCCTGGGTTGGGAAGCCCGGACCCTGCATTGCACCGGTTGCCGCCAGTCGCTGATCCCCTGGATGCCCCGGGGGATCACCGGCCTCCCCATTTTGGGGGGGTGAGAGGGGCTCGCCCTAGGCGAGCAGACGCCGACGAGGTCGTGGAAGTGTTCGTAAGAGTTCCCATGACCTTGTCCGGCAGCGATGCGGCCCTCCTCGGCGTATCCTCCTCGTCTGATGATGAGGAGGATGCGGCGATGATGGCCGTTCTCGCGCCAAGGCGTCCTTGAGGGGCATAGTTGGGTTTTAGTCGGTAGGCCGCGGCATTGCACTCCCTGGTGGACATACCATCTCGTCTGCCAGGGGCCGCGGAGAGTCCGACATAACCTCGCGCCTTCCCAAGCGCGAGGTATGCGTAACGCATTTCCCAACTATAAAAAAAAAAAAAAAAAAAAAAAAAGGTTGGGGTGCGATGTCAGAACACCTCCTCGTGGTGCACCCTGGGCAACCCGGCAGATTTTCTGCCGCGGGCTAAGAGTCTGACAGCTGCCCCGTGGAGGGGGCGTGGTGTGGCCGGGCTTAACCCGGCGGGCCACTTCACGTGGCCATGTGGGGCGTCACCTCCCCTTCTTTTTGAAGATGGGGTTGTGTGTCGCCTGGGGACCCGCTCGCGGGTCATGGCGCATTGCGCCTTGTGCCGTTGCCCCTTTGATCGGGTTGGTGCGGGTCCTTGTTGAGCTTCGGCATGTCGTTGTTCCGAGTCGGTGCAAGCTCGTTGAGCTTCAGCGTGTCGTTGTTCCAAGGACTGAGGCTGACCCGATCAACGTGTGGCTTCGGCACACTTGTGCGGCCCCCATGAGGGGGGCGTGGGATGGCCGAGTGCTACTCGGCGGGCCACCTCGTGTGGCCACCGTGGCCGCTTTTTGCGGTGGGTCGGCGCTTTGGCGCCGCTGAGCTTCGGCTCGTGTGCGCGGCGGTGGATCCAGTGGGGTCTGCCGTCGGGCAAGCCCGTTACCCCGCACTGAGCGGGGCCGGGGGCCTGGCGCACTGAGCGTCGGGCCGCGTGGAAGAAAACCACAGTAAAAAATTACCACCCGGAGTATGCCCCGGGAACTCCTCTTCATCTCCATCTTGGAGAGGGCGTGAGGGGCCCGCCATTGGTGGGCAGGTGCCGCGGACGGGGTTATGGTCGGTCTGTAAGGGTTCCCACGACCTCGTTCGGCAGCGGCGCGTCCTTTGGACGTGGCTGCGCTAGGCGCCAAAGAGGGCATATCGAGGGGTTTAGTGGGTAGTCGCTCGCTGCGGAGTCCCACACACCCTTGCCCCTGCGGGGGCTTGGACGGTGCGCAAACGCATTCCCCTCGTAAAAAAAAAAAAAAAAAAAAAAAAAAAAAAAAGGTTAGGTTAGGTTAGGTTAGGTTAGGTTAGGTTAGGTTAGGTTAGGTTAGGTTAGGTTAGGTTAGGTTAGGTTAGGTTAGGTTAGGTTAGGTTAGGTTTCCGTGTGCGGTTTCCAGTCCCGCCATCGGACGCGTCCCCGGGTTGCGGATAGGGGAACGCCCCCCAGATATGGGGGGTACCGGCTTGCCGGCGCGGACAAAAACTGGTGTGTGGCCGCCTGCCCTTTTCAGGGCGGGCATTGCACGGCCACACAAACCCGTAGCCCCACACTGAGTGGGGTCGGGGGCCTTCGGGCTGCGAGGAAGACAACCTCTATAAAAAATTACACTCGAGGGCGGCGTCCCGCTGCTGGTGGACCCGCTTGCGGGTCGTGGTATGGCCGGATTTTATCCGGCGGCCACTTCTTAGTGGCAGCGAGGGGGCGATCTTTCGCCACGGCGCTTTGCGTCTTTGTCGTTGTCCGGGTTGTTGTGTTCAATTCGGGCGGCCTCGAGCTTCGGCTCACTCGCGCGGCGGTGGACCCAGTGGGGTCTGCCGTCGGGCGAAACCGTTACCCGCATTGAGCGGGCCGGGGGTCCGGCGCACTGAGCGTCGGACCAAGTGGAAGAAAACCACAATAAAAAATCACCCTAATCCCAAGGTCTGGTCCGTGCCGAGGGGACGAATGGCTGGAAGGTCTCCAGTCCCGAACGGCCACCCAGGGAGCTCATCCCTTTTAAAAATGGCAAAAATCATGGAATTGAGCAAAAACAGAACGTATAGTCCCCAGGGGGTTTCAGTCCCTTCAGTAGGACCGCGCAAGGCGGCTGCTGAACGCCGGGTGTATATGGGGCCGGCTAACCTCAATTCCACCTCTGTCGATGCGACGTCAGCATCACCCAAATCAAAATGCGATCCCGTTAAGAGCGGGCTACCGCCGGTGTCCGGGCCGGCGGCGGACAATATAACCGAGGCGTGTGGGAGCATGGACGAGTCAGGGGGAGTACGGCTCTGCTTCAGGAGCAGTAGTCGTAGCAGGAGCGGTGTGTCCACACCGAGGGCCGATAGGTCTCGGAGTGGATCTGTAAATAGTGTAAAAACTGTACATAGTGGTTTAGGATTAAGCTTGAGCGAGAGCTCTAGCTCTAATGTAAATAGTCGTGTAAGCAGCGTTGTAAATAGCTGTGTTAATAGTGACACTGAACAAATGGAGACGGAGACTACGTCTTCAGTTAAAGGACGAAAGAGGGTGCTGGAGAAGTCTGACTCTGCATCATCTCTCTCTGGGCAGTCGGTGATTTCATGCACCGACTCTGCCAGATTGACGGACAACCTCTCTGAAGGAGCTGCCTCTGAGAAGTCGCGGCGTAAGAAGAAGGTGAAAAAGAAGGAAGTGTCAAATCAGCCGAGTTCCAAAGGAGATAAGGAAGACTCGGTCCCGGCTGAGGAAACCTCTGGTGGCGGGCGCGGGCGTGGCAGAGGACGCCCCCCGACCACTGGAGAATATGTGGGACTCGCGAAGGCTAAGCGCGAACTTCTTGCAGTCGAGAAGGCGGAGGAGCAGGCTCGCCTGGACCGCGAGATAGCAGAGATGGAGCGTAAGGCCTATGCTACGCGAGCCAAATACTTCGAAAGTCAAACCGGCGGTGACGTTGACAAAACGGTGCACTCCACCGAAAAGTCGGCCATTGATTTGGAGGACGTTGTTAAAGCTGACTGCCAGGTCATTGTCGACGTCGCAAAGAAGTCGTCCCATCTGAGCGGCTCATATCAAAAAGCCCTCAAGAAGGCAGCGCAGTCGATTCAGGACTGTTTTGGCGAGATAGCTCGCAAGACGATCTCTGACGACGCGCGCATTCTGAGGGCCGAGAATGTGGCCCTTAAGAAGGAAATCACCGAGCTCCGCCAAAGTCTTGCGGAATTGGTTAATGAGGTCAAGACCCTTAAAAACATTGGGGGTACAAGTAAAGAGATACGCCGATCCATCTCACCGGCGAACAATATGGAAACTGAAGTGGATACTGTGGTTCCACCTTCAGAAATACTGGCTGTAGAGGAAGTTACGCCGTCGCCGCATCAATTCACCCCACCCTCAGAAAAGGAGGAGTGGATGAGAGAAATGATGTTGCGCATCGGCAACATGGTTAATGCTAGGTTCGAGGGAATCGAGAGCAGGCTGATGCCAGCTCCAAATCTCCGCCCACCTCTTGCGGCGGATAAGAAGTCTGCGGCGTCGAAGAATAATCCCTCCGGAGCCGCTAAAAAACCTGCTTCCGGCGCGAAGGAGAAGAGACCGGTTAATAAACCGGAACCGTCTAAAAAGGTGGCCCCTAAGCCTGCCCAGGCGAAGGATGCGCCATCTACGAAAGGAAAGGGAAAAGGGAAGTCCTCGGAGCCAGGTGTCACCACCAAGGCTGTCTCGATCCCGGTCGCCTCCACCAGTACCCAAAGTGTGACGGAACAATGGACGGAGGTCGTTAGACGAAAGGGGAAAGCTAGAAAAGCCAAAGCCCAAGCTCAATCCCAACCGACCAACACAGATGCTGTAGCCCAAACAAAGGCTAAGGCTAAACGGAAACGAAGGAAGAAGAAGCGGCTTAAAGCACCTCGCAATCCTGCGGTGGTGCTCACTATCAAGCCGGACGCTGCGGAGAAGATGTCATACTCCGAGGTGATCCAGGCAGCGAGGGCACATATAAGCTGGAGTGAACTCGGGGTCGAGGACCTGAAGTTCCGTGGCACCGCCACCGGTGCCCGACTAATAGAACTGTCTAAGGAAACCTCCCCCGAGAAGGCCGACCAACTGGCCCAAAAACTTAAAGAGGTTCTTCCTGCAGAGGTGTCGGTCTCCAGACCCGTTAAGTGTGCCGAAGTGCGCATCTCGGGTCTGGATGACTCTGTTACGGCTGAAGACGTTCGAGCTGCCATTGCCCGAGTTGGTAACTGCTCTGAGGACTCCATACGGGTAGGGGGGATTCGTTTTAACCCCTACACCCTGGGCTCGATTTGGGCCAAGTGCCCAATATCGGCGGTCAGCGCCATCACTAATGGAAAGCTGCTAATAGGCTGGTCATCGGCTAGAGTCAAATTGCTTGAGCCACAGCCGATGAAGTGTTTCAGGTGCCAGGAGCCCGGTCACACTAGGGCCAAGTGCTCGGTATGTGACCGAAGTGACCTCTGCTTCCGCTGTGGGCAGGCAGGTCACAAAGCCAGAGATTGCACCGCCAAACCTAATTGTGCTATATGTGTTGGCACTGGAAAAGCGGCCAATCACAACATGGGAGGAAGGAATTGCCATCCTCCCAAACGACGAGGCAAGGCGGCTCCTAGGACCGGAGCGAGCCCACCAAGCGAAGAGGGCCGAACCGAAAGGGACGGAAATGAAAATATGGATCTCTAATGGACGGCTTAACCCAAAGAGAATTTCTTCAGGGGAACATCAACCACTGTGCTGCTGCCCAGGATTTACTCCTTGAGACAATGGCACAGTGGTCTATCGATGTATGTGTAGTTGCTGAACCTTACTCCGTCCCTAATCGCTCCAACTGGATGTCAGATCGGGATGACATGGTCGCTGTAGTGGTATCCACTAGAACGGGTGCACCTCCCCTTGCCCTCAAAGAGCGGGGCAATGGTTTTGTAGTGGCGAAATGGGATGACGTCACTGTGATCGGCACATACTTTTCGCCAAATCGGTCCTTTGCGGAATTCGAGGACTTCATTGATGGGCTTGGGGCCGCAATCCAGCGGAACTCAGCGCCCAAAATGATAGTCCTCGGAGACCTGAACGCAAAATCTCAGTGGTGGGGTTCCCCATCCACGGACCAAAGAGGGGAATTAGTTGAGGAATGGGCCGCCATACTGGGGCTGTCCCTCCTCAACCGTGGATCAACCAACACCTGCGTTCGGCAGCAGGGAGGGTCCATAGTAGACGTCTCGTTTGCTACCCCTGCTGTCGAAAACAATGTTGTCAATTGGCGTGTGATGGAGAACGTGGAAACGCTCTCCGACCACCTCTATATTCGTTTTGGTGTCTCTCCGTCTCCCGTCCCTTTAACTACGAGGAATGGTCGCAATGGAAACATCCAGTCTCTCTTTCCTCGATGGGCTACGTCGCGGATGGATAGAGAAATGGCTGTGGAAGCTGCCCTGATGCAGGCCTGGCTGTCAGATTCGAGGCCACTTCAGGACATTAATGTTGAAGCGGGTTGGTTCCGCGAGGCCCTCACGAGAGTTTGTGATGCGGCTATGCCACGCGTGAGAAACGTGCCTCCGAAAAGGCATATATATTGGTGGTCAGGTGAATTATCTGACTTGAGGAATGCCTGCAACAGGGCAAAACGTCTGCATGCCCGTTACAGAAAACGACGCACCAGAGATCCGGACACCGAGGATCGCCTTCTGGAAGCCTATAAAACATCTAAAAGGACCTTCCAGATGGCCATCAAAACGGCCAAGAACAGGGCTTGGACGGAGATGCTAGAGGGCATCAACTCTGACATCTGGGGCAGACCATATCGCATGGTCCGCAACAAATTGCGGACACTAGCCCCGCCCCTTACGGAAACTCTTCAGCCTGAGTTCCTGGACAGAACTATATCTAGCCTGTTTCCAGAAAGAATACCGGACTTTGTTCCACCGCTGATGGTTGCGCAAAACGAGACGAACATCAGTCAGGCTCCATCAATCACTGACGGAGAATTTGAATCAGTGGTGGACCGACTAAAGTTAAAAAAGAAGGCTCCTGGTCCAGATGGGGTCCCTGGGCGAGCTCTGGTGGCAGCATTGCAACCACTCGGGGAACGTTTTCGGGATCTTATGGACCGATGTCTCAGTGAAGGGAAATTTCCAGTTGACTGGAAAACAGGGAGATTGGTTCTCTTACGAAAGGAGGGAAAGCCCGAGGATTCCCCGTCAGGCTACCGACCTATTGTGCTCTTAAATGAGACGGCAAAACTCTTTGAACGCATCATTGCGATACGCATTAACGACCACCTGAGCACAACGGGACCGGACCTGGCGGAGAATCAATATGGGTTTAGAGAAGGGCGCTCCACCATCGACGCGCTCCGTAAGGTGAAAGCCCTCTCTAATGAGGTGTCCGAAAGCGGAGGTACGCTGTTGGCGATATCACTGGATATCGCCAACGCCTTTAATTCGATCCCCACAGAGTGTATACTTGAGGCGCTGAAGTACCATGAAGTGCCTCGTTACATTCAACGGGTGATCGCCGATTACTTTCGGGATAGGGTAATCGTCTACATGAATGGAGACGGACAAATTGTCAGACGACCAATGGTCAGAGGTGTTCCACAGGGCTCGGTCTTGGGCCCACTCCTGTGGAACATCGCATATAATTATGTTCTGCGGGGCAGTCTCTTGCGTGGGCTGTACCTAGTCTGCTACGCTGACGACACGCTGGTCACAGCCCGCGGGAGAAACTATAGAGAAGCATCCCTGATTGCCACAGCTGGAGTGGCACAAGTGGTGTCACGTATAGAGAGCTTAGGGCTCCAAGTGGCTTTGGGAAAAACCGAAGCCCTGGCCTTCCACGGCCCCCGGAACGGTCCACCGCCTGGTGCGTACCTTATAATTAATGGAACGAGGGTAGTTTTTACTTCACATCTGAAGTACCTTGGCTTGCTCCTAGATGGAAAATGGAATTTCGGAGAGCATTTTGCGCGTCTGGCTCCCAAGTTGGTTGCAGCCGCCTCGGCTCTGGGTAGGCTCTTGCCGAATGTTGGAGGTCCGAGTGCCCTCTGCCGCCGCCTCTATGCGGGAGTGGTGGCGTCCATGGCGCTCTACGGTGCTCCGGTGTGGTCGGATGCCCTGAACCAACGTAACACTGCGCTCTTGCGCCGTCCGCAGCGCGTTGTTGCTATCAGGGCAATCCGCGGCTACCGGACCATCGCCACGGAGACAGCCTGTGCCCTAGCCGGAATGGCGCCATGGGACCTAGAGGCGGAAATACTGACGGCAGTATATGAGCAGAGGGCAGAGATCCGCGGCAGAGGTGGGAGGCCTCATCCTGTCGAAGTCGAGCGGTGGCGCGAGGAGGCAAGAGACGCCATTCTCAGCTCCTCCTGGCCCAGGAGATTGGAGCAGTCAAGGTCCGGCCACTGGACCAACACGGCGATGTACCCGGTGCTGCGGCAGTGGGTAACCAGAGGGCATGGGACCCTCAGCTTCCGCCTCGTGCAGATACTGTCGGGGCATGGTTGCTTCGGCAGATATCTGCACAGAGTCGCTGGAAGAGAGGAGGACCCACACTGCCACGAGTGTGGTGCCGCAGAAGATACCGCGCTACACACCCTCGCGCACTGTCCTGCGTGGGCGGCCCAGCGCAGTACCCTCGTTGCGGTCATTGGAGGGGACCTCACGCTGCCCGCGGTAATCCGAGCAATGCTCGATGAGCCGGCGGCGTGGGATGCCGTCTCCCACTTCTGTGAGGAAGTGGTCGAGACGAAGGAGGCGCACGAGAGGGATCGCGAGATCGATCCACTCGCTAGCGCGAGAAGGCGCCGGAGGGTAGGACGGCGACGGAGGGGCTACAATGCCCTAATTCCGCTATCCTAGTGGGGGTCGGCGGGCGACGCGGATGGGTACCGTGTCGTCTGCATTGCACTCGACCCCTGCGACGGTGGGGGCAGCTAGGGGACACTAGCAGCTCCCATGCCTCCGGTAGCGAGGTGTGCCCGTACCGCATGTCGGTGCGGGCCCGGCCGAGCGGCCCACGCGAGCTCAGCGCTCTGCGCATGCTTGTGGCCGCTCACTGATGGCCTGAGAGGTGTCCCCGTGAGGTTTAGTGGGTAGTCGCGGCACTCTGCCGCGGAGTCCCACACACCCTTGCCCCTACCCGAGGGCTTGGACGGTGCGTCAATGCATTCCTCACGTAAAAAAAAAAAAAAAAAAAAAAAAAAAAGGTTAGGTTAGGTTAGGTTAGGTTAGGTTAGGTTAGGTTAGGTTAGGTTAGGTTAGGTTAGGTTAGGTTAGGTTAGGTTAGGTTAGGTTAGGTTTCCGTGTGCTCCGTGTGCAGTTTCCAGTCTGCCATCGGACGCGTCCCCGGGTTGCGGATAGGGGAACGCCCCCCAGATATGGGGGGTACCGGCTTTGGCCGGCGCGGACAGAAACTGGTGTGTGGCCGCCTGCCCTTTTCAGGGCGGGCATTGCACGGTCACACAAACCCGTAACCCCGCATTGAGCGGGGCCGGGGGCCTTCGGGCTGCGAGGAAGAAAACCTCTCTAAAAAATTACCCCGTGGGCGACATCCCCCCCTTCTTGGTGTAAGAAGGGGTGAGATTGTCGCCGGCGGACCCGCTTGCGGGTCGTGGGACGGCCGGGTTTTACCTGGCGGGCCACACTTGTGGCCACCCCATTGGCCGCTTTGCGGTGGGAGTGGCGTTCTGTCGCCACGGCGCTTTGCGCCTGTGGAGCTTCGGCTCGTGTGCGCGGCGGTGGGCCCAGTGGGGCCTGCCGTCGGGCAAACCCGTTACCCGCACTGAGCGGGCCGGGGGTCCGGCGCACGGAGCGTCGGGCTGCGCGGAAGAAAACCGCACTAAAAAAATCACCCTAATCTTAAGGTCTGGTCCGTGCCGAGGAGATGAATGGCTGGAGGGTCTCCAGTCCCGAACGGCCACCCTAGGGAGCTCCCCCTCCAAAGCGCAATCATGGAATTCGGAGACAAAACAAAATGTCCCCAGGGGGTATCAGTCCCCCCCGCAGGACCGCGCGAGGCGGCTACGGGCAGCCGGAAGTATCTGGGGCCGGCTAACCCGAATTCCACCCTTTCAGAGTGTGTTGTTGTACTATGCGATCCCGTTAAGAGCGGGCGTCCTCCGGTATCCGGGCCGGAGGTCGAAAAATCATGTAACCGAGGCGGTGGGCGTGTAAATAGTGAAGGAGATATTAGGCTCCGTTTACGGAGTGGTGATTCGACACCGAGACCCGCGCGTTCGCGCAGTGGCTCGGCGTCTAGTGTTAATAGTGCACATAGTAGTTTAAGTGTAAATAGCGATAGTAGGTTAGTTTTAGGTAATAAGACTGTACATAAGACTAGAGGGACGGCAGATGCGTCCCTATCCCGGAAGAGACCGGTCGATGAATCTGATTCGTCGTCCAAATCGGGCCAGTCGGTGATTTCCATTGCCGACTCGGTCCTCACCACGGAAGGACTTGCTGATACGGCAGCCGCTAAATCCCGGCGCCGTAAAAAGCACAAAAGAGACTCCAGCTCCTCGGGCTCTGATGATGCGTCAATGAGCGAGACGAATTCATCTAAGGCCTCTGAGGCCTTCAAAGATAACACCCCGGTTAAAGAGCGCGGGCGCGGTCGCCCCCCTACAACCGGCGATTATGTGGGTTTGGCTAAAGCCAAACGCGACTTGGCTGCTGCCGAACAAGAGGAGTGGCAACTCCGCCTCGATCGAGAGATCGCCGAGGCGGAGAAGAAGGCGTACGAGACCCGAGCTCGCTACCACGCGACTCGGTCCGACGCACCCCCGGACTTAACAGCAGATCCGGAAACGAAGACTGCCCTCGACATCGAGGAGGTGGTCCGTGCTGACTGCGCGATTATTCTAGAGGTGGCGAAGAAGTCGTCGCACCTGAAGGGGACCCTTCAGAAGGCCCTTAAGAGGGCGGCGACTTCTTTACAAGAGTCCTTCGAGGAGGTGTCTAGGAAGACCATCTCTGAAGACACCCGTCGCTTAAAAGCCGAAAATGAGGCTTTAAAGAAAGAAATGTCAGAGATGCGGAAGATGGTGACGGAGCTCAAGGCCGAACTTGAGGCTGTCAAAATGAGCCAAGCTGTGTCCCAACGGACCAATGTCACCATCCAGGACGATCGCATGGACGTGGTCGAGCCGCAGGTTGAAGTTGAGACGGTGTCTCCTCCCTCGGCTCCCGCAAAGTCTACCAAGCGCACTCGTCCACTCGCCAGGCCAGTTGTGACCCAAACAAAGAGTGATCCGATCGATCCCGCCTTGGAGGCCTTCGAGGCAAGAATAACAAGATCGATCGGATCGATGATAAACGCCCGCTTCGAGGGAATACAGGACCGCCTCCTTCCGGCAAAGAAGTTGAGGCCTCCTCTAGCTGCCGACAAAACGTCCGCTAGCACTCCCTCGAAGCCGGCTCCTTCATCATCTGGTGCTGAAGCCACAGGTTTGACCAGCCGTCTGGCCAACAAACCTGCTGCCAGAAGGAAACCAATCTCTGGTCAGCAAACACAAGAGTCCACCGCCCCAAAAGTGGCCCAATCTACCTCCCGGGAAAAGAGAGCTGCGCCGACAGCCCAGCCCAATATCCCGGTCGAGGAATGGACCACAGTGGAGGGCGGAAGAAGGAAGAGAAGGAGAAGGAGGGGCAAAGCCCCCCCGCCAGAGCAGCCTCCGGCTGAAAAGTCCAAGACGAAGTCCAGCTATGCGGACTCTGCGAAGAACGAGACGGCGCGACGTCCACCCGCCCCGTCCAAACGCAAATCCCCGCCAAAGGCGTCCACGCCTAAGTTGGCGCCCCCGAAAACAGCCGCGGTGATCGTTACCTTGGATCCCGCCGCGGTTGAGAAGGGCGCCACATACGGCGAAGTTTTGGGTCGGGCCCGTCAGGTCATAAAACTTGACGAGCTCGACATCGGTAAATTGACCTGTCGTCATACAGCATCGGGCGCCAGAATTATCGAAATACCTGGCGCCGAAGCTAGCGACAAGGCTGACCTCCTCGCCTCTAAGCTGCAGGAGGTCCTCACAGGTGAGGCAAAAGTCGTCCGGCCCACGAAACGTGTCGACCTGAGAGTCTCTGGACTGGACGACTCGGTCCAAAAGGACGAGGTGGCTGCAGCAGTGGCCAAGAAGGGCAACTGTAGCGTTGACGCAGTCAAGGTAGGGGAGATCCGCGTGGGGCCTGGCGGCCTAGGATCCGCGGTGATCCAGTGCCCCGTTGTCGCCGCCAAGAGTGTGGTCGAGGGCCGACTCCTCATCGGATGGAGTTCGGTCACGATCAAGGTGTTAGAGGCCCGCCCCATGCGCTGCTTCAAGTGCATGGGCACGGGCCATACTCGTCAGCGTTGCCCCTCCACGGTGGATAGGAGTGGGTTGTGCTACCGCTGCGGAAAGTCTGGCCATAGGGTCTCCGGTTGCAGCTCGGAGCCCCACTGTGCCGTTTGTGCTTCTTTAAGAAAGCCGGCTGGACATGTGATGGGGGGAGGCAAGTGTCGACCTCCACTCACCAGGGGTAAGTTTACGGCCCCACCGAAGGCGGCAACTGTCCCGAGTGCGGGCGCGCTCAGTTCAACTGAGCCGGAGGGAGCTGCGATGGAAACGTAATGGATTTAGTTCCTCCATCCAGCTTCCTCCAGGGTAATTTGAACCACTCCGCGAGGGCTCAAGATCTGCTGCTGCAAGTCCTTGCGGAGTGGTCGATTGATGTGGGTGTGGTCGCGGAGCCGTATTACGTCCCCGATCGATCCAATTGGGCTGGGGACCGGGACGGCTCCGTGGCTGTTGTAGTGCGCTCTGCGCCTGGTGCCGCCCCTCTCTCGGTCATCGAGAGGGGCTCCGGTTTTGTCGTGGCGGAATGGGAAGGTATCACCCTAATCGGGGCATACTTCTCCCCAAATCGGCCATTCGTCGATTTTGAGGAATATCTTGTGTTGGTCGGGAGAGCCGTCAGGCGGGCCTCCCCGCGTCAGGTTCTCCTCTTGGGGGACCTGAATGCAAAGTCTGTGGTTTGGGGAAACCCAGCGACTGACGTTCGTGGCGAAGCCGTGGAACTTTGGGCGGCCGCTTGCGGACTCTCAATTCTCAATCAGGGCAGTACCCACACCTGCGTGCGCCGACAGGGTGGGTCTGTGGTAGACGTGTCCCTGGCGACACCTGCCCTAGCACGGCGGGTTCAGGGCTGGCGGGTGGTGACGGAGGTGGAGAGTCTCTCGGATCATAGATACATCCGATTTGAGACTCTCACCCAACGTCCCGAATCCCTGCCCTCCCGCGATAATGGCCGTGGCCCGCGTTGGGCACTGACGCGGCTGGATAGAGATCTGGCGGAGGAAGCGGCCATCGTCCAGGCCTGGTGCTCCCAGCCTATGGACGGAGCAGATACGGAGGAGTCTGCAATTCGGTTCCGGGATGCCCTGACAGAGGTATGTCGAGCCTCTATGCCCAGGGCCCGCCCGCCGAAGGACCGCCGCGAGGTCTACTGGTGGTCGCGTGATATCGCTGATCTCCGAGCCGAGTGCACGGCCAAGAGACGAGCGTTCACGCACTACCGTAGGCGTCGCACTAGAGACGCCGAGGAGGAAGAGCGTCGGTATGCAGCGTATCGAGAGGCCCAGAAGGCCCTGCAGACAGCCATCTCCCGCTCCAAAGAGGAGGCTAGGGAAGAGATGCTGCAGGGCCTCAACAACGATCCGTGGGGGCGGCCTTACAAAACCGCGCGCAATCAGCTGAGAGCGCGCGGAGCCCCCCTCACTGAGTCAATGGACCCCGACCTGCTGACCACGGTCGTTGAGGAACTCTTTCCTCCGGCCCTCGACCACTCTCCTCCTTGCATGGCTCCACCACCTTCCGCGGCGGCGGTAACCCATGCTGAGAGCGCTTCTCCTCCGGTGGAGGATGACGAATTCGCGGATGCCATCTCCCGTCTCAAGGGGAAGAGGACTGCGCCGGGCCCAGACGGGGTTCCAGGGAAAGTGCTGGCAATCGCCACCGAACATCTTGGCGATAGGCTTCGGGAACTGTTTGACACGTGTCTTCGCGCCGGACAGTTCCCGAAGATTTGGAAGGATGGAACCCTCTGTCTATTGAGAAAAGACGGTCGCCCTGCGGACGACTCGTCGGGATACCGTCCTATTGTGTTGCTGGATGAGGTCGGCAAAGTGTTTGAGAGGATTGTGGCTTCCCGACTCATCCAGCACATCTCGGAGGTAGGGCCGAATTTTTCGGAACAACAATTCGGTTTTCGGAGGGGGCGTTCTACCCTGGATGCCCTCAATGGTTTGAAGGATTTGGTGAACGACGCGACAGAGAAGGGTGAGAGGGTGTTGGCGGTGTCAATAGATATCGCCAACGCCTTTAACAGCCTCCCCTTCACCACCATCCTGGAGGCGCTCCGTTACCACGGGGTGCCCCAATATTTATTGCGTCTTCTCCAAAATTATTTAGAGGAAAGGGACATTGTCTTCAATGGCCGGGGTGGTGTGACCGGCCTTCATCGTATGTCCCGCGGTGTCCCACAAGGGTCCGTCTTAGGGCCCCTCTTATGGAACGTGGGCTTTGATTGGGTGCTCCGCGCCGCCCTTCCCCCTCGAGTGAAAGTCTTCTGCTATGCAGACGACACCCTCGTCACCATCAGGGGGAAGGAACTTGAGGAGATTCTGCGGCTGGCGTCGGTTTACACCACCCTCATTGTCCAGCGCATAGAGCTATTGGGGCTCAAAGTGGCGCTGCGGAAGACCGAGGCGATCCTATTTTATGGGCCTCGAAGAGGTGCTCCTGCCGGCACGGAAATCACCGTGGCTGGCGTGAAGGTGCCACTAAGACCGCACATAAAATACCTGGGGCTGGTCATAGATGGCAGATGGGGGTTCGAGGAGCATTTCCGGCGACTCGAACCCCGCCTTCTTAGGGCTGCTGATGCGCTCGGGCGTCTTCTTCCGAACATCGGGGGCCCGAGCGCAAACGTCCGGCGTTTATATGCCGGGATTGTCCGGAGCATGGCGCTCTACGGGGCTCCTGTCTGGGCCGATGCTCTAGGCCCCCGCGCCATCGCATGCCTGCATAGGGCGCAACGTGCGATGGCGCTGAGGGCCATCCGTGGTTATAGGACCGTCTCGCATGCGGCGGCCTGTATTTTAGCGGGAACTCCCCCTTGGGAGTTAGCATCCCACGTTTTGGCGGCATCTTACCGCGTCCAAGTTGACGCGAGAAGCGGCGACCGGCGCTTGGCGCCGAGAGAGCGGGCCTCCGCGCTGGAGGAGGCCACGGTGGAGGCGTTTCGCCTGTGGTTCGGGGAGCTGGTGGAGCTGATGAGCTCGCCTTCGGTTTCTGGCACTATGTTCAGAACCGTTGAGGCTATGCACCCCTTCCTGACCACATGGGCGAATAGGCGCCACGGGTCGCTCTCTTACCACCTGGTGCAGATCCTTAGCGGCCATGGTTCTTTTGGCCGCTATCTGCACCGTATCGGGAGAGAGGCGACCCCCGAGTGCCACCACTGTGGCGCTCCTGAAGATACCGCGCAGCATACCTTGGAGGTGTGCCCCGCCTTCGCTTCGGAGCGCCGGGAGTTGGTTGCCGTTATCGGTGAGGATCTCTCCCTCCAGAACGTGGTCTGCGCCATGCTGGAGGGGGAGAACACGTGGGATGCGGTGGGTTCCTTCTGCGTCATTGTCATGACGCAGAAGGAGACCGCGGAAAGGGCCAGGGAGGACGATCCCGAGGCCGCTCCGTGTCGCCGCAGGCGGACGGGACGGAGGAGGCGGCAATTTGCCAACCTTCTTCCTCCTGACGGCAACCAGCGGGGTCCTGGGTTGGGAAGCCCGGACCCTGCATTGCACCGGTTGCCGCCAGTCGCTGATCCCCTGGATGCCCCGGGGGATCACCGGCCTCCCCATTTCGGGGGGGTGAGAGGGGCTCGCCCTAGGCGAGCAGACGCCGACGAGGTCGTGGATGTGTTCATCCGAGTTCCCATGACCTTGTCAGGCAGCGACGCGTCCCTTCTCGGCGTGTCCTCCTCAGATGAGGAGGATGCGGCGATAATGGACGTGCTCGCGCCAAGGCGTATGTGAGGGGCATCGATGGGTTTTAGTCGGTAGGCCGCGGCATTGCACTCCCTGGTGGACATACCATCCGTCCGCCAGGGGCCGCGGAGAGTCCGACATAACCTCGCGCCTTCCCAAGCGCGGGGTATGCGTAATGCATTTCCCATCGTAAAAAAAAAAAAAAAAAAAAAAAAAAAAAAGGTTTCCGTGTGCAGTTTCCAGTCTGCCATCGGACGCGTCCCCGGGTTGCGGATAGGGGAACGCCCCCCAGATATGGGGGGTACCGGCTTTGGCCGGCGCGGACAGAAACTGGTGTGTGGCCGCCTGCCCTTCTTAGGGCGGGCATTGCACGGTCACACAAACCCGTAACCCCGCATTGAGCGGGGCCGGGGGCCTTCGGGCTGCGAGGAAGAAAACCTCTCTAAAAAATTACCCCCGTGGGCGATATCCTTCCCTTCTTGGTTTAAGAAGGGGTGTGACTGTCGCCGGTGGACCCGCTTGCGGGTCGTGGGATGGTCGAGTTTTACTCGGCGGGCCACAATTTTGTGGTCATTCCCAAGGCCGCTTTGCGGCGGGCATGGCGTTCTGTCGCCATGGCGCTTTGCGCCGTAGGAGCTTCGGCTCGTTGGCGCGGCGGTGGACCCAGTGGGGTCCGCCGTCGGGCAACCCGTAGGCCCATTGAGGGAGACGGGGGTCCGGCGCACTGAGCGTCGGGCCGCGTGGAAGAAAACCACTTTAAAAAATCACCCCAACCTTAAGGTCTGGTCCGCGCCGATGAGGTGAATGGCTGGAGGGAGTCCAGTCCCGAGCGGCCACCCCAGGGAGCTCACCCTTAAAAGCAAACTATGGATTTTGGGAATCAAAAACGAACACACCAGGGGGTGTCAGTCCCCCCCGTAGGACCGCGCAAGGCGGCTGCGGGCAGCCGGGTGTATCTGGTGCCGTGCGACCCGAAATCCACCTCCGATGCGATCGATGCTACAAAATGTGAACCCGTTAAGAGCGGGCTTCCACCGTTGTCCGGGGCGGTGGTCGAAAATGTAACCGAGGCGAGTGGGAGTTTTGTAAATAGTTATGAAGGAGGAGTAAGGCTCCGTTTTGGGAGCGGTGAAACGACGCCGAAGTCTGCCCGTTCGCGGAGCGGCTCGACGTCGTCTGTAAAAAGTGTGCATAGTGTAAATACTGTACATAGTGTAGGTTTAAGCTTAGAATTAGGTTCTAGTTCTAAGGTCTTAGTTCGTAAGGATTCGGGGATGGCAGTTGCGTCCTCGAAAAGATGTCGGACGGACGATTCAGACTCGTCCACTTTATCTGGGCGGTCTGTCATTTCGTGCACGGACTCCGTCCGAATGACAGAAGAGTTTTCCGACTCTGCTTCAAACACGAGCCAGCGCCGGAAGAAGTTGAAAAAGAAGAAGATCTCGGGCGGCTCAGATCCTGAAGTCGCCCCAAAGAAAACCTCGGATGTGACTAAGCCCTCTGCGGCAACCGACACGGACACCCCCGCTAAAGGCCGTGGGGCAGGACGTGGACGTGGAAGACCCCCGACCACCGGCGAGTATGTCGGTTTAGCCAAGGCCAAGAGAGAGTTGGCGGCGGCTGAGCGGGAAGAGTTGCAGGCCCGCCTCGATCGCGAGATTGCCGAGGCGGAAAAGAAGGCGTATGAGACGCGAGCGAGGTTCCTCGCAGCCCGCGCCGACGCCCCACTGGATGTGTCAGCAGATCCGACCGCGAAGACTGCTGTAGACATTGAAGAAGTTGTCAGGTCGGACTGCACAGTTATTCTGGACGTGGCGAAGAAGTCGTCGCACCTGAGTGGGCCTTATCAGAAGGCTCTCAAGAAAGCGGCGGCTTCAATCCAAGATTGTTTTGACGAGGTGGCCCGGAAGAGTATTTCGGAAGACACTCGGCGGCTTAAAGCCGAGAATGAAGCCCTAAAAAAAGAAATGGGCGAATTAAAGAAAATGATGACAGACCTTAAGTCCGAACTTAAGGCTGTCAGGAAGGGACAGAAAAAGTCCCGGCAGGCGGTGACTGTCGAAGACGATGACCGTATGGACGTGGCCATGCCGGAGGCGGATGTGGAGGTTGTACCTCCTTCCCCGGCCCCCGCTCCTCGCTCCCATCGAGTTCTCGACTCCAGTCCCTCTGTCCCATTGGCCGTCCCAACTGACTTGGCGCTCGAGGCGTTTGAGGCCAAAATTATTAGAGCAATTGGGACTATGATAAACGCCCGCTTTGAGGGCATTCAGGATCGCCTCCTTCCCGAAAAGAGGTTGAGGCCACCCCTCGCGGCTGACGGTTCGTCCCGCGTGCCCTCAAAGCCGGTTCGTGAATCATCCCGCGGACCCAAATCGGCCAAACAGCCGGTCGACCCCAAGCCTGTCGGCAAAGGCAAGTCATTGCCTAAGCAGCAGGCAAAGAAGCCGCCCGCTCCACCGTCGGCGCCGTCTACCTCCCGGGCGAACGCTCCTGCCACACAGGAAGCCCAACCCCCGGTTGAGAAAGACTGGACCACGGTGGAGTCAAAGAAGAAAAGGAGAAGGAGAGCCAGGAAGGCCCGTCAGGTTGAGCAGCCAACGGCAAATGATCCGGGGATTGGGTATTCCAACGCTGTCAAGGCGAAACCGGCGCGTCCACCCGCCCAGGCCAAGCCCAAGAACGTCAAAGTCCCCGCGCGCAAGTTGGCACCTCCCAAATCGGCCGCGGTCATTGTTACACTTGACCAGGCCTCGGTCGAGAAAGGCACTACTTATGGGGAAATTTTGAGTCGAGCCCGTCAGGTTATCAGTTTGGACGAGCTCGACATTAGTAAATTGTCGTGCCGCCATACAGCTGCAGGTGCTAGGATCATCGAGATCCCCGGCGCCCAGGCCAGCGATAAGGCGGACCTCCTGGCCGCCAAGCTGCAGGAGGCCCTAACAGGTGTGGCCAAAGTCGTCCGGCCCGTTAAATGTGTTGATCTTCGTATCTCCGGGCTGGACGATTCCGTCCAAAAGGATGAAGTGGCAGCCGCCATAGCCAAAAAGGGTGGCTGTAGCGTCGACGCGATTAAAGTCGGCGAAATTCGATTTGGACCGGGTGGGATGGGGACCTCTGTGGTCCACTGTCCTATTACCGCCGCAAAGAAGGTGATTGAGGGCCGACTCCTAATTGGCTGGAGCTCGGTCCAGGTTAAAGCACTGGAGACCCGCCCAATGCGTTGCTACAAATGCTTGGGTACGGGTCACACCCGTCAGCGCTGCCCCTCGCAGGTGGACCGTGGGGGACTTTGTTACCGATGTGGCCAGGCCGGTCATAAAATCTCCGTCTGCAGCGCGGAGCCTCACTGCGCCGTTTGCGCCGCAGCGAAAAAACCGGCTGGCCACATAATGGGGGGGAGGAGTTGTAATCCCCCCCAAAGAAGAGGGAAGTCTGTGGCTGACAAGCCCAAGCCGGGGCCCCCTAAGGAGGGCACGCTCAGCAATGCTGAGCCGGAGGAAACTGCTATGGAGTCTTGATGGACTTAAGACGACCATACAGTTTCCTCCAAAGTAACCTGAACCACGCCGCCAGGGCTCAGGATCTCCTGCTGCAAGTCCTGGCGGAATGGTCCGTTGATGTCGCAGTCGCCACGGAGCCATATTTCGTCCACGACCGACCCAATTGGGTTGGTGATCGGGATGGCTCCGTGGCAATCGTTGTCCGTCCGGTGCTGGGCTATTCGCCCCCTTCAGTTGTGGAAAGGGGCTCCGGTTTTGTGGTCGCCAACTGGGAGAGTATCACCATTATTGGTGGTTACTTCTCCCCAAACAAACCACTGGCCGACCTGGAGGTCTTTCTGGTAGCAGTCGGGAGTGCCATCAGGCGTGCCGCCCCGCGTCAGGTCCTATTCTTAGGTGATCTAAACGCGAAGTCGGTGATGTGGGGCAACCCTTCCACCGACGCTCGCGGCCAAGCCGTTGAGCTCTGGGCCGCCGCCGCCGGCCTCTCGCTGCTGAACCAGGGAACATCCCACACCTGCGTGCGTCGTCAGGGCGGGTCTGTCGTCGACGTATCGTTCGCGAGCCCCGCCCTCGCGTGCAGGATCAGGGATTGGAGGGTGATGACGCGGGTGGAGAGTCTCTCCGACCACCGGTACATCCGGTTCGAGATTCCCACCCAGCGCTCCCCGGCCCCACAGGCCCCCAGAGAAAGACGTGCCCCACGTTGGGCCCTTAACCGGCTCGATAGGGAGTCGGCAGAGGAGGCGGCCATAGTGCAGAGCTGGTGCCTGCGGCCGACAGACGGTCCCGACGTCGACGAGGCTGCTTCTCGTTTTCAGGAGGCCCTTACGGAGGTGTGCGAGGCTTCTATGCCGAGATCGCACCCTCCCAAGGACCGTCACGAGGCCTATTGGTGGTCGCAGGATATCGCAGCTCTGCGAACGGCCTGCACTGCCAAGCGGCGGGCCTACACGCGTTACCGGCGTCGACGCGTGAGGGATAACATGGAGGAAGACCGCCTGTACAACGAGTACCGGCAGTCCAAAAAGGCCCTGCAAACGGCCATCTCCCGCTCTAAGGAGGCGGCCAGGGAGGAGATGTTGCAGGGCCTCAATCAGGATCCGTGGGGGCGCCCCTATAAAACTGCGCGCAACCAATTGCGTGCACGCGGCGCCCCTCTTACCGAGACTATGGACCCGGAACTCTTGTCGACTGTCGTCCAAGAGTTGTTCCCGCCAATTGTCGGATATTCTCCACCACGCATGGCACCGCCGCTTGCGGAGGATGTAGCCTCCCGGGAGATTAATCCTCCGCCGATTGAGGCTGAGGAAATGCGAGCAGCCACACTTTGCCTCAGAGGCAAAAAGACCGCCCCGGGTCCTGACGGGGTTCCAGGAAAAGTCCTGGCGCTCTGCCTCTCGCAGTTTGGCGACCGGCTTGTGGAACTGTTCGATGCTTGCTTCCGCACCGGACAGTTCCCTAAGCCCTGGAAGGACGGAACGCTATGTCTGCTCCGCAAAGACGGCCGGCCTGAGAACGATCCGTCCGCTTATCGGCCAATTGTATTGCTGGACGAGGTCGGTAAAGTCTTTGAGAGGCTCATCGCCTCCCGCCTCGCCCAGCACTTCTCCGACGTTGGGCCGAATCTGTCGGAATGTCAATACGGCTTCCGGGTAGGGCGATCCACCATCGACGCCCTATCAGGTCTGAAGGAGCTAGTCAGCGATGCCACAGGTAGGGGGGAACAAGTCTTGGCGGTGTCTCTTGACATCGCCAACGCTTTTAACAGCCTCCCGTTTAGCGTCATTCTGGAGGCGCTACGCTACCACGGGGTTCCCCTCTACCTGTCGCGAATAGTCGCGAACTATCTCGAGAACCGAGAAGTTCTTTTCGTTGGTCAAGGTGGTCTAGTCGGCCGCCACAACATGTCCCGCGGTGTCCCACAGGGGTCCGTTCTAGGGCCCCTACTTTGGAACGTGGGATATGACTGGGTTCTCCGCTGTGGTCTTCCCCCTCGTATCAGACTTCTCTGTTACGCGGACGACACGCTCGTCACCGCTAGGGGGAATGATCTAGCGGAGGCCCTGCGGCTGGCCTCCGTCTATACCACCTTGATCGTCCAGCGTATTGAGTCGCTGGGCCTGAAGGTGGCCCGTCGTAAAACCGAGGCCATGTTATTCCATGGGCCTCGAAGAGGAGCTCCTCCTGGAGCGGAAATCTTGGTGGATGGTGTGAAAGTGCCGCTTCAGCGACACTTGAAGTACTTGGGTCTCGTTATTGATGGGAGGTGGGGGTTCGACGAGCACTTTCGTCGCCTCGAACCCCGCCTCCTTGGTGCCGCTGATGCGCTCGGGCGTCTTCTCCCAAATGTTGGGGGCCCGAGCGCAACCGTTAGACGACTATACGCCACAATTGTGCGTAGCATGGCGCTATATGGTGCGCCTGTTTGGGCTGATGCCCTCGGCCCTGCCGCGGTTGCGTCCCTTCACAGGGCGCAGCGCGCAATGGCACTCCGTGCAATAAGGGCATACAGGACTGTGTCCCACTCGGCGGCATGTATCCTGGCCGGAACTCCCCCATGGGAGCTGACGTCCCACGTCCTGGCGGCCGCTTATCGCGTCAGAACAGACGCTCGAGACGGCGACCGGCGCTTGGCGCCAAGAGAGAGGGCCTCCGCCTTGGAGGAGGCCACAGTGGAGGCGTTTCGCCTGTGGTTCGAGGAGCTCGAGGAGCTAAGGGGTTCGGCCTCGGTCTCTGGCACATTGTCCAGGACCTTGGAGGCCATGCACCCCTTCCTCACCACATGGGCGAACCGGCACCACGGGTCGCTCTCCTACCACCTGGTGCAGATACTTAGCGGCCATGGCTCCTTTGGCCGCTATCTGTACCGCATCGGACGGGAAGCGACCCCCAAGTGCCACCACTGTGGCGCCGACGAGGACACCGCGCAGCACACCTTAGCGGTGTGCCCCGCCTTCTCGTCGGAGCGCCGGGAGTTGGTCGCCGTCATAGGCGAAGATCTCTCCCTCCAGAACGTGGTCTGTGCCATGCTGGAGGGGGAGCGGACGTGGGACGCGGTGGACTCCTTCTGTGTCAACGTCATGACACAGAAGGAGGAGGCGGAGAGAGCCAGGGAGGACGACCCCCAGGCCGCTCCATGCCGCCGCAGGCGGACGGGACGAAGAAGGCGGCAGTTCGCCCGCCTACTTCCTCCTGACGGCAACCAGCGGGGTCCTGGGTTGGGAAGCCCGGACCCTGCATTGCACCGGTTGCCGCCAGTCGCTGATCCCCTGGATGCCCCGGGGGATCACCGGCCTCCCCATTTTGGGGAGGTGAGAGGGGCTCGCCCTAGGCGAGCAGACGCCGACGAGGTCGTGGAAGTATTCGTGAGAGTTCCCATGACCTTGTCCGGCAGCGACGCGGCCCTCCTCGGCGTGTCCTCTTCAGATGAGGAGGACACGGCGATGATGGACGTGCTCGCGCCAAGGCGTATGTGAGGGGCATCGATGGGTTTTAGTCGGTAGGCCGCGGCATTGCACTCCCTGGTGGACATACCATCCCGTCCGCCAGGGGCCGCGGAGAGTCCGACATAACCCCGCGCCTTCCCAAGCGCGGGGTATGCGTAATGCATTTCCCATCGTAAAAAAAAAAAAAAAAAAAAAAAAAAGGTTAGGTTAGGTTAGGTTAGGTTAGGTTAGGTTAGGTTAGGTTAGGTTAGGTTAGGTTAGGTTAGGTTAGGTTAGGTTAGGTTAGGTTAGGTTAGGTTTCCGTCGGGTGCCCGTATAATTGAGGTCCACGGCACCCAGTCTGCAGAGAAGGCGGACCTCCTAGCGGGCAAACTCAGGGAGAGCTTGTCCGAGGTAGCTAAGATCGTCCAGCCCGTCAAATGTGTAGGTCTAAGGATCGCAGGACTGGACGACTCTATAGATAAGGAAGAGCTGACCTCGGTCATCGCCAAAAAAGGCGACTGCCGGGAGGAGCAGCTAAGAGTGGGAGAGATCCGGGTCGGCCCCGGAGGCTCTGGCTCAGCCCTGGTGCAATGCCCAGTGGCTGCAGCCAAAAAAATAATTGACGCCGGTCGCCTTCTCATAGGCTGGAGCTCGGCGAGCGTGACACTTTTGGATGCCCGCCCCTTACGCTGCTTTAAGTGTATGGGGACGGGTCATGCCCGACAGTGCTGCCCCTCCTCGATTGATAGGAGCGGGCTCTGCCATCGGTGTAGCAAGCCTGGGCACCTGGCCTCCTCTTGCAGCGAGGAGCCCCACTGTGCTGCGTGTGCCGCCGCAAAGAAGCCGGCTGGCCATATGATGGGGGGGAGGAAGTGCAATCCTCCCAACACCAGGGGAAAAATCTTGGCCGATAAGCCGAAAACCCCTGGCAAGAGCTTGCCCAGCGTCGCTGAGCAGGAGGGAGCTGCTATGGAGTCCTGATGGATTTAGGACGACCATACAGCTTCCTCCAGGGAAATTTGAACCATTCCGCCAGGGCTCAAGATTTGCTGCTGCAAGTCCTGGCGGAGTGGTCAATCGACGTCGCCATAACCGCAGAGCCGTATTTCGTCCCCGACGATCGGCCCAATTGGGTCGGTGACCGGGACGGCTCTGTGGCCATTGTCGTGCGGCCGGCGCCGGGCTTCACGCCCCCGTCGGTGGTTCAGAGGGGCTCCGGCTTTGTGGTGGCCAGTTGGGAGGGCATCACCCTAATAGGGGTGTACTTCTCCCCGAATAGGCCACTCGCAGAGCTGGAGACCTTCCTCGTGGCGGTCGGTAGTGCAGTCAGGCGCGCTGCTCCTCAACAGGTCCTCCTCCTCGGGGACTTAAATGCCAAGTCCGTTGTCTGGGGCAACCCGTCAACGGACGTGCGCGGCCAGACCGTGGAGCTCTGGGCCGCAGCCTCTGGTCTGTCACTCTTGAACAGGGGCGCTGTTCAAACCTGCGTGCGCCGGCAGGGCGGGTCTGTGGTCGACTTGTCGTTCGCGACCCCCGCCCTCGCACGCAGGATTCGCGACTGGCGGGTCATGACGCGGGTGGAGAGCCTCTCTGATCACCGGTACATCCGGTTCGAGGCTCCCACCCAGCGCTCCCAGCCGTCCCGACCCCCGAATGGCGACCGCGCCCCCCGTTGGGCACTGTCTCGCCTTGATAAGGAGAAGGCAGAGGAGGCGGCCATCGTTCAGGCCTGGTGCTCCGGATCAATGGATGGCCCCAATATTGAAGAGTCAGCCTCCCGGCTCCAAGACGCACTTACCGAGGTCTGTCAGGCCTCCATGCCCATGGCTCGTCCGCCTAAAGACAAGCGCGAAGCCTACTGGTGGTCGCGTGAAATTGCCGACCTCAGGACAGCCTGTACGTCCAGCAGACGGGCATTCACGCGATACCGTAGGCGACGCAATAGAGAGGCTGAGGAGGAAGAGCGCCTTTATGAAGAATATCGGCAGTGCCAAAAGACCCTGCAGACAGCCATTTCCCGTGCCAAGGAGGCGGCCAGGGAGGAAATGCTGCAGGGTCTCGATCAGGATCCGTGGGGGCGGCCGTACAAAACCGCGCGCAATCAGCTGAGAGCGCGCGGCGCCCCCCTCACCGAATCTATGGAGCCTGATCTTCTTCGGACGGTCGTGCAGGAGCTCTTTCCTCCCAATACCGACCACTCTCCTCCACCCATGGCTCCACCGCCCTCTGCGGACGTGACCCATGGCGATCGATCTCCGTCCTTAATATCGGACGAGGAGTTTGAGGGCGCGATATCCTGCCTAAAGGGCAAAAAGACTGCTCCAGGACCTGACGGGGTTCCGGCAAAGGTGTTGGCTCTAGCCATTAATTACTTTGGCGACCGGTTTCGGGAATTGTTCGACGCTTGTTTCCGCGTCGGCCAATTCCCGAAACCTTGGAAGGATGGCACGCTGTGCCTTTTGCGGAAAGACAGCCGGCCTCCGGATGACCCCTCCGCGTACCGCCCTATAGTGTTGCTGGATGAGGCTGGCAAAGTCTTCGAGAGGATTATAGCCTCACGCCTCATTCAGCACATGTCCGATGTCGGACCGAATTTGTCCGACGTCCAATATGGTTTCCGGACTGGGCGCTCGACATTGGACGCTCTCTCCGCCTTAAGAGAGATGGTTGAAGACGCAACAGGTAGGGATGAGAGGGTTCTGGCGGTGTCTCTAGACATCGCCAATGCTTTTAATAGCCTCCCATTCAACACCATTCGGGAGGCGCTCCGTTTCCACGGAGTCCCCCCCTATCTGTTGCGCATCCTTCAAAACTATTTGGAGGATCGTGAGGTGCGATTCGTCGGCCGAGGTGGTGTAGTTGACTGCCACCCCATGTCCCGCGGTGTCCCACAGGGGTCCGTTCTAGGGCCCCTACTTTGGAACGTGGGGTATGACTGGGTGCTTCGCGTAGCCCTCCCCCCACGAGTGCGGTTACTCTGTTACGCAGATGACACGCTCGTCACCGCCAGGGGGAGGGACTTAGAAGAGGCCTTACATCTTGCCTCTGCCTACGCCACGTTGGTCGTCAGAAGAATAGAGAGCCTGGGGCTAAAAGTGGCCCTACACAAGACCGAGGCCCTCCTTTTCCACGGGCCTCGACGAGGCGCTCCATCCGGAACAACTGTTGTTGTCGCAGGTGTCACGGTGCCCCTGAAGCCGCACCTGAAGTACCTGGGCCTAGTGATCGACGGGCGCTGGGGGTTCGACGAGCACTTTCGCCGTCTAGAGCCCCGCTTACTCAGCGCCGCCGATTCACTCGGGCGTCTGCTACCCAACGTGGGGGGACCGAGTGCAAGCTGCCGCCGTCTCTATGCGAATATCGTGCGCAGCATGGCCCTATATGGGGCACCAGTCTGGGCGGATGCCCTCAGTTCCCGCGCAATTGCTTCCCTTCACAGGGCGCAGCGCGCAATGGCACTGAGGGCGATCAGAGGGTATCGCACGGTTTCGCACACGGCGGCGTGCATTCTGGCCGGGACACCACCTTGGGAGCTGGTTGCCCACGTGCTTGCAGCGGCTTACAGGCTGCGCTGTGACGCCGACAACCGACGCCTACACGCTCGGGAGAGGGCCGCCTTGGTAGAAGAGGCGAATTATGAGGCGTACCGCACGTGGTACGCTGAGTTGGAAGAGCTCCTTCGCAGCGGCTCGGCCTCCAGTACCTTGTATAGGACTGTCGAAGCCTTGAGCCCCTGCTTGACAATGTGGGCTAATCGAGGGCACGGGTCCCTCTCCTACCACTTGGTCCAGATCCTCAGCGGTCACGGTTCGTTCGGCCGCTACCTGAACCGGATCGGTAGAGAGGTGACCCCTAAGTGCCACCATTGCGACGCGGCGGAGGACAGCGCACAACACACTCTCCAGGTGTGTCCGGCGTTTGCTGAAGAACGCGCTAGTCTCATCGCCGAAATGGGCGACGACCTCTCGCTCCACACCGTGGTGTGTTTTATGTTAGAGAGCGAGAGGTCTTGGAATACGGTGGACTCCTTCTGCGTCGAAGTCATGACGCAGAAGGAGGAGGCGGAAAGAGCCAGGGAGGATGATCCTCTGGCCGATCCCTGCCGCCGCAGAAGGCTTGGGCGGAGGAGGCGGATGTACGCCCGCCTTCTTCCTCCTGACGGCAACCAGCGGGGCCCTGGGTTGGGAAGCCCGGGCCCTGCATTGCACCGGTTGCCGCCAGTCGCTGATCCCCTGGATGCCCCGGGGGATCACCGACCTCCCCATTTTGGGGGGGTGAGAGGGGCTCGCCATAGGCGAGCAGACGCCGACGAGGTCGTGGAAGTGTTCGTTAGAGTTCCCATGACCTTGTCCGGCAGCGACGCGGCCCTCCTCGGCGTGTCCTCCTCGTCCGATGATGAGGAGGATGCGGCGATGATGGCCATGCTCGCGCCAAGGCGTCTCTGAGGGGCATCGATGGGTTTTAGTCGGTAGGCCGCGGCATTGCACTCCCTGGTGGACATACCATCCCGTCTGCCAGGGGCCGCGGAGAGTCCGACATAACCCCGCGCCTTCCCAAGCGCGGGGTATGCGTAATGCATTTCCCATCGTAAAAAAAAAAAAAAAAAAAAAAGGTTAGGTTTCCGTGTGCAGTTTCCAGTCTGCCATCGGACGCGTCCCCGGGTTGCGGATAGGGGAACGCCCCCCAGATATGGGGGGTACCGGCTTTGGCCGGCGCGGACAGAAACTGGTGTGTGGCCGCCTGCCCTTCTCAGGGCGGGCATTGCACGGTCACACAATCCCGTAACCCCGCATTGAGCGGGGCCGGGGGCCTTCGGGCTGCGAGGAAGACAACCTCTCTAAAAAATTACACACGAGGGCGGCGTCCCGCCGCCGGTGGACCCGATTTCGGGTCGTGGTGTGGCCGGATTCTATCCGGCGGCCACTTCTAGTGGCAGCGTGGGGGCGATCACTCGCCATGGCGCTCTGCGCCTTTGTTGTTGTTCGGGTTGGTTCATCCAATCTGAACTTCTTCGAGCTTAGGCTCACCAGCGCGGCGGTGAGTCCAGTGGGGCTTGCCGTCGGGCGAACCCGTTACCCGCATTGAGCGGGCCGGGGGTCCGACGCACTGAGCGTCGGGCTAAGTGGAAGAAAACCACAATAAAAAATCACCCTAATCCCAAGGTCTGGTCCGTGCCGATGGGACGAATGGCTGGAGGGTCTCCAGTCCCGAACGGCCACCCTAGGGAGCTCCCCCTTCAAAAGCACATCATGGAAAATAGTGAGAAAACGTATTGTCCCCAGGGGGTTTCAGTCCCTTCAGTAGGACCGCGCAAGGCGGCTGCTGAACGCCGGGTGTATATGGGGCCGGCCAAGCTATTTTCCACCTCTTCTAGCGATCTTACATGCGATCCCGTTCAGAGCGGGTTACCGTTGGTATCCGGGCCAACGGTGGACGATGTGACCGAGGCGAGTGGGAGTTTGGATGAGTTGGGAGGAGTGAGGCTCCGCTTCAGGAGCAGGAGTAGGAGTGGTGTGTCCACCCCGAGGACCGATAGGTCCCGGAGCGGATCTGTGTATAGTGTAAATAGTAGGTTAGGTTTAGATTTAAGTGAGAGCTCAGACTCCATTGTAAATAGCGATGTAAATAGCACTTTAAATAGTGATGTTGAAAGGATGGAGACGGCGGTTGCGTCAACATCCAAAGAGGGATCCTCTGTTGACTCTGTCAACAAGGGGAGAAAAAAGAAAAAGGGACAAAAGAGAACGCTGGAGGATTCCGACTCCTCTAGCCGTTCCTTACAATCGGTGATTTCTTGCACCGACTCGATTGTGACAGATTTACCTGCGGAGAGTGCTGCTTCTGGAAAACAGCAGAAGCGCCGCAAGAAGGTTAAAAAGAGAGGCTCCGACAGTCCCGGATCAGACGGACATGACGGACATGTCATAGAGAAGGAAAACTCTGAGAAACCATCGGATAAGACAGCACCTGGTGGCGGGCGTGGGCGCGGCAGAGGGCGTCCCCCGACTACCGGGGAGTACGTGGGGCTGGCGCAGGCTAAGCGTGAACTCTTGGCGGCTGAAAAGGCGGAGGAGCAGGCCCGCCTTGATCGCGAACTTGCCGAAATGGAGCGCAAAGCCTATGCCACAAGGGCCAAATATTACGAAGGCCTAACCGGAGATGACACTTCGAAGTCAGTGGACCCGGCCGAGAAGACGGCCATTGACCTAGAAGAGGTGGTCAAGACTGACTGCCAATTGATCGTGGAGGTTGCGCGCAAATCGTCCCACTTGAGTGGCCCATACCAAAAAGCCCTCAAAAAAGCTGCGCAGTCCATTCAGGACTGCTTCAGCGAAGTTGCTCGCAAGACGATTTCAGACGATGCGCGCATCCTCAGGGCGGAAAATGAAGCCCTAAAGAAGGAGTTGGCCGAGCTTCGGAAAAGTGTTTCGGAGCTGACTGGCGAAATGAGGGCCCTGAAAAAGGGTCAAAGCAGGGAAACTCGTCGGTCAAATTCGCCGACACCAGCAGCCATGGAGACCGATGTGGCGCCATTTCTGGTGCCTTCCCCGGCTCCTACTGTAGAGATCATAGAGATTCATGAGCCAACACACCAGCAGTTCCCCCCGCCCTCTGAAAAGGAGGAATGGCTGAAGGAGGCGATGACTCGCATTGGAGGCATTATTAATGCTCGTTTCGAGGGACTGGAGAGCAGACTCCTACCTGCTCCCAAAATCCGCCCACCACTAGCGGCGGACAAGAAGAACGCGGCAAAGAGCACTAAAACTGCAAAACCTGCTCCGCAGTCTGCTTCTAAGCCGCCTGTTACGAAAACGGCCGCAAAGGCGAATAAGGGGACCCCCGATCCTGTGACGGCGAGAGAGGAACCTAAGAAGAAAGGCAAGGGTACTGGCAAAGCCACCAAGCCCACTGCTAAGGCAGCTGCGGCCCCAGTGGAACCAGTTGCATCCACCAGCACCCCTAAAGAATCGGGAAAATGGACCGAAGTCCTAGGTCGGAAGGCTAAAGCCAAAAAGGCCAAAGCCCAAGCGCAGTCTGAGAGTCAAACTCAGGCTCCAAAGCCGGTGGCCAACGCCAAAAACAAAGCAAAGGCCAAAAAGCGACGGGCAAAAAAGCGCTTAGAAGTGCCCCGCAATCCAGCGGTGGTGCTTACCATTAAGCCGGAAGCGCTGGATAAAATGACTTACGCTGGAGTCATTCAAGCAGCCAGAGAAAAGATCAGCTGGAGCGATCTTGGGGTTGAGGACCTTAGGTTCCGGGGCACAGCAACTGGTGCCCGTCTATTGGAGCTCCCAAAACAGGCCTCCCCTGAGTTAGCTGACCAACTGGCCTCCAAACTAAAGGAGGTGCTCCCTGACGAGATACAAGTGTCCAGACCAATTAAGTGTGCAGAAGTGCGCATCTCTGATCTGGACGATTCTGTGACGCCGGAAGATGTACGCAACGCCATCGCCCGTACAGGAAACTGCTCCGCGGACTCCGTGAGGGTCGGAGAGATACGCGTGAGCACGTACTCATTGGGTTCGGTTTGGGCGAAGTGTCCCGTTCCAGCCGCCAAAGCAATTTGCGCCGGCCGGCTGTTAGTTGGATGGTCTTCGGCCAGGGTCAAGCTGCTTGATCCACGGCCAATGAAATGTTTCCGGTGTCTGGAACCTGGCCACACGAGGGCTACATGCCCTACACCGGAGGACAGAAGTGACCTATGTTTCCGCTGCGGGAAAACAGGCCACGTTGCCCGGGATTGTTCCGCTACTCCCAACTGTGTCGTCTGCACCGGAAAGGAGAAATCGGCGAACCATATCTTAGGAGGGAGGAATTGTCATCCCCCCAAGAAGAGAGGAAAGACGGCCTCTAGGACCCAGGCCCAAGTCAGCAGAGTCAGTCGGACCGCAAGGGACGAACCCGAACAAATGGAGTCCTAATGGATAATACGACCCATAAGGAAATTATACAGGGGAATATCAACCACTGTGCTGCCGCGCAGGATCTTTTCATGCAATCGATGGCACAGTGGTCGATCGACGTGGGAGTCGTGGCCGAACCCTATTCCGTTCCGGCGAGAACAAACTGGGCCTCGGATCTTGACAACACAGTCGCTGTTGTCGCGTCAACAACATCTGACGCCTCCTCTCTCCGTGTCAGGGAGAGAGGACACGGCTTCGTAGTGGTGCAATGGGGGAACATGGTTCTGGTTGGAGCCTACTTCTCCCCAAACAGGTCGTTCGCGGAGTTCGAGACCTTCATTGATGAGCTAGGGGCCGCAATCCAGCGGAACTCGACACTCTCAATGTTGGTTCTCGGCGACCTGAACGCGAAGGCCGAAAGCTGGGGCTCTTCAGCCACAGATCAGCGGGGCGAGTTGGTGGAGGAGTGGGCGATTATCTCTGGCCTGTGCCTCTTAAACCGTGGGTCGGTCAATACTTGTGTACGACAGCAGGGTGGGTCCATAGTGGACGTTTCGTTCGCTTCCCCTGCTGTCGAGAACCAAGTTCAGAACTGGCGTGTGTTGGAAGGGGTTGAGACGCTGTCGGATCACTTGTATATCCGGTTCAGCGTCTCCCCGTCCTCCCCCTCACAGGGAAATAGTAGGCCCAGGGATAGCCAGTCCCTCTTCCCACGTTGGGCGGTGTCCAGAATGGATAAAGAGATGGCGAAAGAAGCTGCCCTCGTGCAAGCCTGGGTTGCCGACTCGCTACCTTATCGGGGTGCTGACGCCGAAGCAGGCTGGTTATGTGACGCACTAACTAAAGTCTGCGACGCGGCTATGCCACGAGTCAAGCGCCAGCCCCCGAAAAAGTACTTGTACTGGTGGTCAGGACAACTAACTGACCTAAGAAACTCCTGCACTAGAGCGAAACGCCTATACGCACGGTACAGAAGGAGACGCACGAGGGTTGCGGAAGTAGAAAGCCGTCTGCTGGAGGACTATAAATCGGCCAAAAGGTCCTTGCAAATGGCAATTAAAACTGCCAAGAACGAGGCCTGGCAAGAATTCTTGTTAGGGCTCAATGCGGATCCGTGGGGCAGGCCGTATCGCACGGTCCGGAATAAACTGCGTACGCTTGCCCCACCACTAACAGAGACGATGGCCCCAGAGTTCCTCGACCAGGTCATTACTACCCTGTTCCCAGAGAGGTTGGCTAATTTCTCCCCGCCACAAATGTCGGCGCCAAATGTGGTCGTCAGGGAGACCCAGGTTCCCCCGGTTACCAACGGGGAATACGAATGGGCGATGGAGCGCCTTAAGGCGAAGAAAAAGGCCCCTGGTCCGGATGGCGTTCCTGGACAGGCTTTTGCGGAGGCTCTGCAACCGCTTGAGTCTCGCTTCAGGAGTCTCTTGGATAGGTGTCTGGTAGAGGGGAGATTCCCATCTGGATGGAAGACTGGTAGGCTTGTGCTCCTCAGGAAGGAGGGAAAGCCGGAGGACTCTCCGTCGGGCTACCGGCCCATAGTACTCCTCAATGAGACAGCAAAGTTTTTCGAACGCATAATTGCGTCTCGAATCAGCTGTCACTTGAGTGAGATAGGTCCGGACCTGGCGGAGAACCAGTTTGGTTTTCGGGAGGGTCGTTCTACGATAGACGCCCTTCAGAACGTCAAGTCCCTCTCCAGGGAAGTTGTTGAAGGTGGAGGAATTCTGTTGGCGATATCACTCGATATCGCCAACGCTTTCAACTCAATCCCTATCGAATGTATCCTCGAGGCACTGAAGTACCATGAAGTGCCTCGGTACTTGCAGGATGTCGTTAGGGATTATTTTCATGATCGCGTTGTCGTGTTTGTTGGTAGTGACGGACAAATAAAGAAAAAACAGATGGTTCGCGGTGTTCCACAGGGCTCAGTCCTGGGCCCACTTCTGTGGAACATCGCATACAATTATGTGCTGAGGGGTAGTCTTCTCCGCGGGCTGAGTTTGGTATGTTACGCTGATGATACCCTGATCACGGCCCGCGGAAGAAACTATAGGGAAGCTGCCTTGATTGCCACAGCCGGAGCGGCTCAGGTAGTTTCTCGAATCGAGAGTCTGGGGCTTAAGGTGGCACTAGACAAAACGGAGGCCCTTGTCTTCCATGGACCCCGTAATGCCCCCCCACCTAGAGCCTATCTTCTCATTAACGGGATGAGGGTGGATTTTACTCCACACCTTAAATATCTCGGTCTCGTTCTAGACAGGAAGTGGAGTTTCTCAGAGCACTTCTCGCGCCTGGTTCCCAAATTGGTCGCTGCTGCTGCAGCTTTAGGTCGGCTCCTGCCGAACTTAGGAGGTCCGAGTGCCCTTTGCCGCCGCCTCTACGCGGGCGTGGTTGCATCCATGGCACTCTATGGTGCACCGGTGTGGTCGGATGCCCTGAGCCCGCAAAATACTGCGCTACTGCGCCGAGCTCAGCGCATTATTGCAATCAGGGCAATCCGAGGCTACCGCACCATATCGACGGAGTCCGCCTGCGCCCTTGCCGGGATGCCGCCATGGGACCTGGAGGCGGACATACTCACTGCAGTGTACGAGCGAAGGGCAGAGGCTCGCGGCAGAGGCCTGAGACCTATGCAAGTGGAGGTAGAACAGTGGCGCGAGGAGGCTAGGAATCGCATCCTTCGTTCCTCCTGGCCCCAACGTCTGGAACGGACCGAGTACGGCCACTGGACCAACGCGGCAATACACCCAGTGCTTCGGCAATGGGCAACGAGAGGGCATGGGACCCTCACCTTCCGCCTCGTGCAGATTCTGTCGGGGCACGGCTGCTTCGGCAGATATCTGCACCGAGTTGCCGGGAGGGAGGAGAACCCACATTGCCACGAGTGTGGCGCCGGTGAAGACACTGCGCTGCACACCCTTGCGCACTGTCCTGCGTTTACGGTGCAGCGCAGTGCCCTGATCGCACTGATCGGAGGCGATCTATCTCTGCCCGCCGTTATCCGGGCAATGCTGGATGATCGGGCGGTGTGGGAGGCTGTCGCCACCTTTGCGGAGGACGTAATGTCCCGCAAGGAGGCGCACGAACGTGAACGTGAGCTAGATCCGCTCGCGAGCGCCAGAAGGCGCCGGAGGGTAGGACGGCGACGGAGGGGCTACAATGCCCTAATTCCGCCGTCCTAGTGGGGGTCGGCGGGCGACGCGGATGGGTACCGTGTCGTCCGCATTGCACTCGACCCCTGCGACGGTGGGGGCGGCTAGGGGACACTAGCTGCTCCCATGCCTCCGGTAGCGAGGTGTGCCTGTACCGTAGATCGGTGCGGGCCCGGCCGAGCGACCTTACGCGTGCCAGCGCTCTGCGCATGCGCGCAAGTCGCTCACTATGGCCAGCGAGGTGTCCCCGTGAGGTTTAGTGGGTAGTCGCGGCACTCTGCCGTGGAGCCCCACACACCCTTGCCCCTACCCGGGGGCTTGGACGGTGCGTCAATGCATTCCTCACGTTAAAAAAAAAAAAAAAAAAAAAAAAAGGTTAGGTTAGGTTAGGTTAGGTTAGGTTAGGTTAGGTTAGGTTAGGTTAGGTTAGGTTAGGTTAGGTTAGGTTAGGTTAGGTTAGGTTAGGTTAGGTTTCCGTGTGCAGTTTCCAGTCTGCCATCGGACGCGTCCCCGGGTTGCGGATAGGGGAACGCCCCCCAGATATGGGGGGTACCGGCTTGCCGGCGCGGACAAAAACTGGTGTGTGGCCGCCTGCCCTTTTCAGGGCACGGTCACACAAACCCGTAGCCCCACACTGAGTGGGGTCGGGGGCCTTCGGGCTGCGAGGAAGAAAACCTCTATAAAAAATTACCCCGTGGGTGACATCCTCCCCTTCTTGGTTAAGAAGGGGTGTGTATGTCGCCGGTGGACCCGCTTGCGGGTCGTGGTATGGCCGGATTTATCCGGCGGCCACTTCATGTGGCAGTGCGGGGGCGTTTGTACGCCATGGCACTCTGTGCCTCTCGAGGTGTATCGTGCTCGATACCCTTGGGCTTCGGCCCACCCGCGCGGTGGTGGACCCAGTGGGGTCTGCCGTCGGGCAACCCGTAGGCCGCATTGAGCGGAGACGGGGGTCCGGCGCACTGAGCGTCGGGCCGCGTGGAAGAAAACCACTATAAAAAATCACCCCAATCCTAAGGTCTGGTCCGCGCCGATGGGATGAATGGCTGGAGGGTATCCAGTCACGAGCGGCCACCCCAGGGAGCTTCCCCTTAAAAAGCGCAATATGGATTTCGGGAATCAAAAACTAACACACCAGGGGGTGTCAGTCCCCCCCGTAGGACCGCGGAAGGCGGCTGCGGGCAGCCGGGTGTATCTGGTGCCGTGCGACCCGAGATCCACCTTATCGAGTACTTCAAAATGCGAACCCGTTCAGAGCGGGCTTCCACCGTTGTCCGGGGCGGTGGTCGACAATGTGACCGAGGCGAGTAGGAGTGTACAAAATGTATATAGTTCGTCTAATTTTGTAAATAGTGGAGTCGTGCTCCGATATGGGAGCGTTGAGAGGACGCCTGGAGCCGCGCTTTCGCGATCTGGCTCGGCGCCTTCAATAAGTGATGTACATAGCGATGTAAATAGTGTACATAGCAATGTAAATAAGTTAGGGTTAAATCTAGGTTTAAGGTCTAGTGATAAGAAGACTGGTTTGAGTATTGACTCCCAGTCAAGGAAGAGACAGGCGGACGAGTCTGACTCGTCTTCCGTATCGGCCCAGTCCGTCATATCTGTGACGGATTCGGTCTTAGTAACTGAAGATCCTTCCGACGCCGCGTCGAACAACTCACGGCGTCGGAAGAAAAAGAAAAAGAAAGGCTCGGTTGAGTCGGATTCTGGCTCCGACACTGACCTTCCACCGGATTCGACTAAAGCTGCAAACTCCCATAGTAAAGGGCGCGGGCGTGGCCGTGGACGCCCCCCTACGACTGGGGAGTATGTAGGGCTTGCCAAAGCTAAGCGAGAGCTAGCGGCGGCTGAGCGTGAGGAAATGCAGCTCCGCCTCGACAGAGAGATTGCCGAGGCAGAGAGGAAGGCTTATGAAACGCGCGCTCGCTTCCACGCGAGCCGCGTCGATGCTTCCGACACGACGGACACGACAGCAGTTCCGGCCGGCAATACCGCCCTCGACATCGAGGACGTGGTCCGGTCGGACTGCTCAATAATCCTGGATGTGGCAAAGAAGTCGTCGCAGTTGAAGGGGACTTTCCAAAAGTCCCTAAAAAAGGCGGCGGCTTCCATTCAGGAATGCTTTGAAGAGATTTCCCGGAAGTCCATCTCGGAGGACACCCGGAAGTTGAGGGCCGAGAACGAGGCCCTCAAAAAGGAGATGACGGAGATGCGGCGCATGATGGCGGAGCTCAAGGCGGAGCTGGACGCCGTCAAGGCATGTCGTAGGGAACCCCAACGGGTTGACCCCACGGCTAATGATGGCGACCGTATGGATGTGGCTGAGCCAGAGGCGGAAGTGGAGACTGTGTCTCCTTCCCCGCTTCCAGCCATGCCCACCAAGCCCACGAAGCCCGCCAAGCCTGCTAAAAGAGCGCGCCCATCATCTGGCGCCATAGAGACGGCAATCCCGATCGACCCAGCCTTGGAGGCATTCGAGGCCAAGATCACCAGGTCGATCGGGACAATGATCAATGCCCGCTTCGAGGGCATAGAGGAGCGCCTCCTTCCAGAGAAGAGGTTGAGGCCCCCTCTCGCAGCAGATAAGTCTTCTGGCCTCGCGCCCTCGAAGCCGGCAAAGGCTAAGAAGTCATCCCGAGTGGATGGACTGGCCCAAGAGCCGGTCGCGCGGAATCCTGCTGGTAAGGGCAAAGCCACGAAGGGCCAGCAGGTCAAAAAGTCATCGACTCAATCGTCGGCTCCATCTACCTCCCGGGCGTCTGCCACAAAGGCAACTCAACCTCCGGTCGAGGAATGGACTACGATTGAGTCAAAAAACAAGAGGCGCAGAAGGCGCAGAAAAGAAAAGCGGAGTGAACAGCCGGAGCAGCAAAAAGACGGCTATTCTGCTGCTGCTAAGGCGAAGTCGGCACGCCCACCTGCCGCCGCCACCGCCGCCGCCGCTAAACCTAAGCCGCAGTCAAAACCTGCGAAACCTAAGCTGGTGCCCCCAAAATCTGCCGCGGTGATTGTCACCCTAGACCCTGCCGCCGTGGAGAAGGGCACCAGCTATGGCGAGGTGCTAAGTCGAGCTCGTCAGACTATTAATGTCTCCGAGCTCGACATAACAAAAATGTCGTGCAGACACACAGCCGCGGGCGCCAGAATCATTGAAATTCCTGGCGCCCAGGCCGCAGAAAAGGCAGACCTCCTGGCAACCAAGCTCCAGGAGGCTCTCGCTGGAGTTGCCAAAGTCGTCCGGCCCACAAAACGCGTAGACTTAAGGGTCTCGGGGCTGGACGACTCAGTGCAAAAAGAAGAGGTGGCAGCCGCAATCGCAAGGAAGGGCGACTGCAACGCTGACCTTGTTAAGGTCAGCGAAATTCGTGTAGGACCAGGCGGCTCGGGCACGGCGATAGTGCAGTGCCCCGTCACAGCTGCCAAACTGGTGGTACAGGGCCGGCTCCTCATCGGATGGAGTTCGGTCCAGATAAAAGTGTTAGAGGCCCGCCCCATGCGCTGCTTCAAGTGTCTGGGTGCGGGTCACACCCGCCAGCTTTGCCCCTCCGAGGTGGACCGGAGCGGGCTCTGCTTTAGGTGTGGAGAGACCGGCCATAAAGGCTCAACATGCAGCGCCGAGCCACGCTGCATCGTGTGCGCCTCTGCAAAGAGGCCGGCCGGTCACTTACTGGGGGGCAGCAAATGCAAAGCCCCCCATGTCAGAGGGAAGCCCCCCGCCGTCAGGAGGGCTACGCCTCCCAGTGAGGCCCAGGAGGGAGCTGCTATGGAATCCTAATGGATTTAGGTCGCCCATACAGCTTCCTCCAGGGGAATTTAAACCACTCCGCCAGGGCTCAAGACTTGCTCACGCAAGTTCTGGCGGAGTGGTCCATTGACGTGGGTATTGTCGCGGAGCCGTACTTCGTCCCCGACCGGTCCAATTGGGCTGGAGACCGGGACGGCTCCGTGGCGATTGTCGTTCGTTCGGCGCCTGGGAGCAGCCCTCTCTCTGTGGTCGAGAGAGGTGCTGGCTTCGTCGTTGCCAATTGGGAGAAAGTCACCCTAATCGGGGTGTACTTTTCTCCCAACAAGCCCCTCAGCGATTTTGAGGTCTTCCTCGTGTCGGTTGGGGCCGCTGTGAGACGAGCTGCTCCGCGTCAGGTCCTCCTTCTCGGAGACCTGAACGCAAAGTCTGTCGTGTGGGGCAACCCCGCGACCGACGCCCGTGGTCAAGCAGCAGAACTTTGGGCGGCTGCGTCGGGCCTCTCACTGCTGAACCGTGGTGATACCCACACCTGCGTTCGCCAACAGGGCGGGTCGATCGTCGATGTATCGTTCGCGACCCCCGCCCTAGCACGCAGAGTCAGGGAATGGCGGGTGATAACGCGGGTGGAGAGTCTCTCGGATCACCGATACATTCGGTTCGAGATTCCCACCCAGCGTCCCCGCCAGCCGCCGAGCAACAGTCATGCCCGACGCTGGGCCCTAACCCGCCTCGACCGGGAGAAGGCTGAAGAGGCCGCGATTGTCCAGGGCTGGTGCTCCCAGCCCATGGACGGCGACAATGTTGACGAGGCCGCAGACCGCTTCCGCGATGCCCTCACGGAGGTGTGCGAGGCATCTATGCCCAGAGCACACCCTCCCAAAGACCGCCATGAGGTCCATTGGTGGTCGCAGGACATCGCGGACCTACGAACGGCCTGTACAATAAAGAGGCGGGCATACACACGCCATCGAAGGCGACGCGTTCGCGACGCGGAGACAGAGGGACAGCTGTACGAGGAGTACCGGCAGTCCAAAAAGGCTCTGCAGCTAGCTATCGCCCGCTCCAAGGAGGAAGCAAGGGCTGAGATGCTGCAGGGCCTCAACCGTGACCCGTGGGGGCGGCCGTATAAAGCTGCGCGGAACCAGCTTCGCGCGCGCGGTGCCCCCCTCACAGAATCGTTGGACCCCGGTCTCTTGACAACTGTCGTGCAGGGATTGTTTCCGCCGATCCAGGAGAATTTTTCCCCTCCGCGCATGGCTCTTTCCATCGCGGAGTCAGCTCCACCTGAGAGTTCTACCCCTCCTCTCATGACCGACGAGGAATTCAAAGACGCGGTCTCTCGTTTGAGTGGGAAGAGGACTGCCCCGGGCCCCGATGGGGTCCCAGGGAAGATCCTAAGCTTGTGCGTCCATCACTTTGGGAACAGGCTCCGGGAGCTATTTGACGCATGTCTTCGCGTCCACCGCTTCCCGAAAGCCTGGAAAGATGGGGCGCTCTGCTTGTTGCAGAAGGAGGGCAGGCCTATGGATGATCCATCTGCATATCGTCCAATTGTGTTACTGGATGAGGTCGGCAAGGTATTTGAGAGGGTTGTCGCCTCCCGCCTCATCCAGCACATTTCTGAGGTGGGGCCGAACCTGTCTCCTTTACAGTTCGGCTTCCGCGTAGGGCGTTCAACGATCGACGCCCTTACCAGTTTGAGGGAGCTGGTTACTGACGCCACAGATAAGGGGGAGAGGGTGTTGGCGGTGTCCTTGGATATCGCGAACGCCTTTAACACCCTCCCCTTCAAGACCATCCTAGAGGCGCTCCACTACCACGGAGTGCCTCAATATCTAGTGCGCGTCATCTCCAACTATTTGGAGGATAGGGAGGTCGTTTTTGCCGGCCAGGGTGGTATAGTTAGCCGCCACCCAATGTCCCGCGGCGTTCCACAGGGGTCCGTTTTGGGGCCCCTACTTTGGAACGTCGGTTACGACTGGGTGCTCCGTGCTGCCCTTCCCCCGCGGATAAAGCTTCTCTGCTACGCAGATGACACGCTTGTTACCGCCAGGGGGAGGGACTTGGAGGAGACTCTGCGGCTGGCCTCGGTCTTTACCACGTTGGTCGTGCAACGTATTGAGGCCCTGGGCCTAAAGGTGGCGCTCCACAAGACGGAGGCCCTTCTTTTTCACGGGCCACGTAGAGGAGCCCCACCAGGTACGGATATTTTAGTGTCTGGTGTGAGAGTGCCGCTTTCGCGGCACCTCAAATACCTCGGACTTCTGATTGATGGGAGGTGGGGGTTCGATGAGCACTTCCGCCGTCTCGAACCCCGCCTCCTCGGTGCCGCCGATGCCCTCGGGCGCATGCTCCCCAATGTCGGGGGCCCATGCGCCACGGTACGACGCCTGTACGCAGGCGTCGTAAGAAGTATGGCCCTCTACGGGGCACCAGTCTGGGCCGACGCCCTTAGCCCACGTGCTGTCGCGTGCCTGCACAGGGCGCAGCGCGCCATGGCGCTAAGGGCTATTCGGGCTTACCGAACCGTGTCCCACACGGCGGCTTGCCTTTTGGCAGGAACTCCTCCGTGGGAGCTTGCAGCCCACGTCCTTGCGGCGGCTTACCGCGTCCGCGTGGACGCTCAGGATGGCGACCGGCGTTTGGCGCCGAGAGAGAGGGCCTCCGCGTTGGAGGAGGCCACAGTGGAGGCGTTTCGCCTGTGGTTCGAGGAGCTCGAGGAGCAGAGGGGTTCGGCCTCGGTCTCTGGCACATTGTCCAGGACCTTGGAGGCCATGTACCCCTTCCTCACCACATGGGCGAACCGGCACCACGGGTCGCTCTCGTACCACCTGGTGCAGATTCTTAGCGGCCATGGTTCTTTTGGCCGCTATCTGCACCGCATCGGACGGGAAGCGACCCCCGAGTGCCACCACTGTGGCGCCGACGAGGATACCGCGCAGCACACCCTAGCGGTGTGCACCGCCTTCTCCTCAGCGCGCCGGGAGTTAGTCGCCATCATAGGCGAGGATCTCTCCCTCCAGAACGTGGTCTGTGCCATGCTGGAGGGGGAGCGGACGTGGGAAGCGGTGGACTCCTTCTGTGTCAACGTCATGACACAGAAGGAGGAGGCGGAGAGGGCCAGGGAGGACGATCCCGAGGCCGCTCCATGCCGTCGCAGGCGGACGGGAAGAAGGAGGCGGCAGTTCGCCCGCCTACTTCCTCCTGACGGCAACCAGCGGGGTCCTGGGTTGGGAAGCCCGGACCCTGCATTGCATCGGTTGCCGCCAGTCGCTGATCCCCTGGATGCCCCGGGGGATCACCGGCCTCCCCATTTTGGGGGGGTGAGAGGGGCTCGCCCTAGGCGAGCAGACGCCGACGAGGTCGTGGAAGTGTTCGTAAGAGTTCCCATGACCTTGTCAGGCAGCGACGCGGCCCTTCTCGGCGTGTCCTCCTCAGACGAGGAGGATGCGGCGATAATGGACGCGCTCGCGCCAAGGCGTATGTGAGGGGCATCGATGGGTTTTAGTCGGTAGGCCGCGGCATTGCACTCCCTGGTGGACATACCATCCCGTCTGCCAGGGGCCGCGGAGAGTCCGACATAACCCCGCGCCTTCCCAAGCGCGGGGTATGCGTAATGCATTTCCCATCGTAAAAAAAAAAAAAAAAAAAAAAAAAAAAAAAAAAAAAAGGTTAGGTTAGGTTAGGTTAGGTTAGGTTAGGTTAGGTTAGGTTAGGTTAGGTTAGGTTAGGTTAGGTTAGGTTTCCGTGTGCAGTTTCCAGTCTGCCATCGGACGCGTCCCCGGGTTGCGGATAGGGGAACGCCCCCCAGATATGGGGGGTACCGGCTTCGGCCGGCGCGGACAGAAACTGGTGTGTGGCTGCCTGCCCTTTTCAGGGCGGGCATTGCACGGTCACACAAACCCGTAGCCCCACATTGAGTGGGGTCGGGGGCCTTCGGGCTGCGAGGAAGACAACCTCTCTAAAAAATTACACTCGAGGGCGGCGTCCCACCGCCGGTGGACCCATTTCGGGTCGTGGTATGGCCGGATTCTATCCGGCGGCCACTTCTAGTGGCAGCGTGGGGGCGATCACTCGCCATGGCGCTCTGCGCCTTTGTTGTTGTTCGGGTTGGTTCATCCAATCTGAACTTCCTCGAGCTTTGGCTCACCAGCGCGGCGGTGAGTCCAGTGGGGCTTGCCGTCGGGCGAACCCGTTACCCGCATTGAGCGGGCCGGGGGTCCGGCGCACTGAGCGTCGGGCTAAGTGGAAGAAAACCACAATAAAAAATCACCCTAATCCCAAGGTCTGGTCCGTGCCGATGGGACGAATGGCTGGAGGGTCTCCAGTCCCAAACGGCCACCCTAGGGAGCTCCCCCTTCAAAGCCAATCATGGAAAATAGCGAGAAAACAAATTGTCCCCAGGGGGTTTCAGTCCCTTCAGTAGGACCGCGCAAGGCGGCTGCTGAACGCCGGGTGTATATGGGGCCGGCCAAGCTATTTTCCACCTCCGTCGATGCGACCACTTTATTATGCGAACCCGTTAAGAGCGGGCTACCGCCGGTATCCGGGCCGGCGGCGGACCATGCAACCGAGGCGTGTGGGAGTTTGAATGAGTCGGGAGGAGTGACGCTCCGCTTTAGGAGCAGGAGTAGGAGTGGTGTATCCACCCCGAGGACCGACAGGTCCCGGAGTGGTTCTGTATATAGTGTACATAGTAGGTTAGGTTTAGATTTAAGTGAGAGCTCAGACTCCACTGTAAATAGCGGTGTAAATAGCGGTGTACATAGCACTGTAAATAGTGACGTTGAAAGGATGGAGACGGCGGTTGCGTCAACATCCAGAGAGGGATCCTCTGTTATCAACAAGGGGAAGAAAAAGAAGATGGGACAAAAGAGAACGCTGGAGGATTCTGACTCCTCTAGCCGTTCTGTTCAATCGGTGTTTTCATGCACCGACTCAGTCGCGACAGACTTACCTGCGAACAGCGCTACTTCTGAGAAACAGAAGAAGCGCCGCAAGAGAGTCAAGAAGAGAGGGTCCGACAGTCCCGGATCAGACGGACATGACGGACAAGTCATAGAGAAGGAAAACTCTGAGAAACCCTCGGATAAGTCAGCTTCTGGTAGCGGGCGCGGGCGCGGCAGAGGGCGTCCCCCGACTACCGGGGAATACGTTGGGCTGGCGCAGGCTAAGCGCGAACTTTTGGCAGCTGAAAAGGCGGAGGAGCAGGCCCGTCTTGATCGCGAACTTGCTGAAATGGAGCGCAAGGCCTACGCCACAAGGGCCAAATACTATGAAGGCCTCACCGGTTGTGACACTTCAAAGACAGTGGACCCCTCCGAGAAGACGGCCATTGATCTCGAAGAGGTGGTCAAGACAGACTGCCAACTGATTGTTGAGGTTGCGCGCAAGTCGTCTCACTTGAGTGGCTCTTATCAGAAAGCCCTCAAGAAGGCTGCGCAGTCCATACAGGACTGCTTCAGCGAGGTGGCCCGAAAGACGATTTCCGAGGATGCGCGCATCCTCAGGGCGGAAAATGAAGCCCTAAAGATGGAATTGGCCGAGCTCCGAAAAAGCGTATCGGAACTGACCGGCGAAATGAAGGCCCTGAAAAAGGGCAAGAGCAAGGAGGTTCGTCGGTCGATTTCACCGACGTCAGCAGCCATGGAAACGGATGTGGCACCACCTTTGGTACCTTCCCCGGTTCCTGTGCTAGAGATCGGTGAGCCTACTCTTCAGCAGTTCCTTCCGCCCTCTGAAAAGGAGGAATGGCTAAAGGAGGCTATGGTTCGCATCGGCGGCATTATAAATGCTCGTTTTGAGGGTCTGGAGAGCAGACTGCTACCTGCTCCCAAAATCCGCCCGCCTCTAGCGGCGGACAAGAAGAACGCGGCTAAGGGCAATATAGCTGCCAAAGCTGCTCCGCAGTCTGCTCCTAAGCCACCCAGTGCGAAATTAGTCGCCAAAGCGAGTAAGGGGACCCCCGATCCTGCAACGGTGAGGGAGGAACCAAAGAAGAAAGGCAAGGGTACTGGTAAAGCCAGCAAACCTACTGCTAAGGAAGCAGCGGCCCCGGTGGCTCCAGTTGCATCCACCAGCACCCCGAATGCACCTGGACAATGGACCAAGGTCCTAGGGCGGAAGGCCAAGGCCAAGGCCAAAAAAGGAAAGGCCCAAGCAGAGACCGAGGTAAATCCTCAGGCTCAAAAGCCGGCAGCCAATGCCAAAAACAAGGCAAAGGCTAGAAAGCGTCGGGCGAAGAAACGCTTAGAAGTGCCCCGCAATCCAGCGGTGGTACTGACTATTAAGCCTGAAGCGCTGGACAAAATGACCTACGCAGGAGTCATACAAGCTGCCAGAGAGAAGATCAGCTGGAGCGACCTTGGGGTCGAGGACCTTAAGTTCCGGGGCACAGCAACCGGTGCCCGTTTACTGGAGCTCCCAAAAGAGGCCTCCCCCGAGTTAGCTGACCAACTGGCCTCCAAACTAAAGGAGGTGCTGCCTGCCGAGATCCAAGTGTCCAGACCAGTTAAGTGCGCAGAGGTGCGCATCTCTGGTCTGGACGACTCTGTGACGCCCGAAGATGTTCGTAATGCCATCGCTCGTACAGGAAACTGCTCCGCGGACTCCGTGAGGGTCGGAGAGATTCGCGTGAGCATGTACTCCTTGGGCTCAATCTGGGCGAAGTGTCCTGTTTCGGCCGCCAAGGCTATCTGTGCTGGTAAACTTTTGGTCGGCTGGTCTTCGGCTAGGGTCAAATTACTTGACCCGCTGCCAATGAAGTGCTTCCGGTGCCTGGAACCTGGTCACACAAGGGCCACGTGTCCGACATCGGAAGACAGGAGTGGTTTGTGTTTCCGCTGTGGGAAAACAGGTCACATTGCGCGGAACTGCACCGCAACTCCCAGCTGTGTCGCTTGCACAGGTAAGGGGAAATCGGCAAATCATATTCTTGGGGGGAAGAGTTGTCATCCCCCCAAGAAGAGAGGAAAGACAGCGCCTAAGACCCAGGCCACAGTTAGTCGAGACGGTCAGACCGCAAGGGATGAGCCCCAACAAATGGAGACTTAATGGCTACAACCCCGAAAGAATTTCTCCAGGGGAATATCAACCACTGTGCCGCTGCGCAGGACCTTTTCTTGCAGTCTATGGCACAGTGGTCGATCGACGTCGGTGTTGTGGCCGAGCCCTATTTCGTCCCGGTGCGGACAAATTGGGCCTCGGATCTCGACGGAACAGTTGCCGTGGTGGCGACAACAAGATCCGGCGCTCCCTCTCTCCGTGTCAGAGAGAAGGGACATGGCTATGTGCTGGTGCAGTGGGGTGACACGGTCCTAGTCGGGGCCTACTTCTCCCCCAACAGGTCGTTTGCAGAGTTCGAGACCTTCATTGATGAGCTAGGGGCCGCAATCCAGCGGAACTCGACGCTCTCAGTGCTGGTCCTCGGCGATCTCAATGCGAAGGCCGAAAGCTGGGGCTCTCCATCCACAGACCAGAGGGGTGAATTGGTGGAGGAGTGGGCCGTTATTTCTGGATTGTTTCTCCTCAATAGAGGATCTGTCAACACCTGTGTACGGCAGCAGGGGGGGTCCATAGTGGACGTTTCGTTCGCTTCCCCTGCTGTCGAGTGCCAGGTTAGCGACTGGCGTGTTTTGGAGGGGGTTGAGACGCTGTCTGACCACTTATATATACGGTTCAGCGTCTCCCCGTCTTCTTCTCCCATACAAGGATCTCGAAGGACTAGGGATATCCAGTCCCTCTTTCCACGCTGGGCCGTATCCAGGCTGAACGGAGAGCTGGCAAAAGAGGCTGCCCTTGTGCAGGCCTGGATTGCTGACTCGCTGCCGTATCGGGGTTCTGATGCTGAAGCAAGCTGGTTCCGCGACGCACTCACTAATATCTGCGACGCGGCCATGCCACGAGTGAAGCATCAGTCCCCGAAAAAACATCTGTATTGGTGGTCGGGAGAGTTGACCGACCTGAGAGCCGCCTGCACAAGGGCCAAACGCCTACACGCCCGGTACAGGAGGCGTCGTACGAGGGTTGCGGACGAAGAGAGCCGTCTGTTAGAGTCCTACAAGTCTGCCAAGAGGACTCTGCAGATGGCTATTAAAACCGCCAAAAACCAGGCTTGGCAGGAAATGCTCACAAGCCTTGACGAGGATCCATGGGGCAGGCCGTATCGCATGATACGAAATAAACTGCGTACACTTGCCCCACCACTGACTGAAACCCTACAACCGGTTTTTCTCGAGAGGGTCATCTCTACGCTCTTTCCTAGAGCTCTGGCGGATTTCTCCGCCCCTAACATGTCGGCGCCAAATGAGACAATGCGGGAGACACAAATTCCCTCTGTTAATAACGAGGAGTTTGATTGGGCGCTGGACCGCCTCAAGGCTAAAAAGAAGGCTCCTGGTCCAGATGGTGTCCCTGGGCGGATTCTGGCGGAAGCTCTGCAACCGCTAGAGCGTCGCTTCAGGAGACTCCTGGACAGGTGCTTCGAAGAGGGACGATTCCCGGCCGAGTGGAAAAGGGGAAGATTGGTTCTTCTCAGGAAGGAAGGCAAGCCGGAAGATTCTCCGTCTGGGTACCGGCCTATTGTCCTCCTCAATGAGGCGGCTAAATTCTTCGAGCGCATTATTGCGTCTCGTATCAGCTGCCACTTGAGTGAGACCGGTCCGGACCTGGCGGAGAATCAATTTGGTTTTAGGGAGAGCCGCTCCACCATAGATGCTCTCCAAAGAGTGAAGTCCCTTTCCAAGGACGCGGTCGAAAGCGGAGGAACGTTGCTGGCGATATCGCTCGATATCGCCAACGCTTTCAACTCTTTACCCACCGAGTGCATCGTCGAGGCACTGAAATACCACGAAGTGCCCCGGTACTTACAGGCTGTTGTCCGTAATTACTTCGACGACCGCTTTATTGAATATATCGACGGTGACGGTCTCATCAAGAGAACGCAAATGGTGCGCGGTGTCCCACAGGGCTCGGTCCTTGGCCCACTCTTGTGGAACATCACGTATAACTACGTGTTACGGGGAAGTCTTCTCCGCGGCTTGAATCTGGTGTGTTACGCAGACGACACCCTGATCACGGCCCAAGGAAGGAATTATAGAGAGGCTGCGCTGATCGCCACAGCCGGTGCGGGTCAGGTCGTGTCCCGGATTGAAAGTCTGGGACTCAAGGTGGCCCTAGATAAAACGGAGGCCCTTGTGTTTCATGGGCCCCGCAATGGCCCACCACCCAACGCCTACTTACTCATCAACGGCACGAGGGTGAATTTTTCCCCTCATATTAAGTACCTCGGTATTGTTTTAGACGGGAAATGGAGCTTCAGGGAGCACTTCTCGCGCCTGGCTCCCAAGTTGGTCGCTGCCGCTGCAGCTCTGGGTCGGCTTCTGCCGAACCTTGGAGGTCCGAGTGCCCTTTGTCGTCGCCTCTACGCGGGCGTGGTGGCATCCATGGCGCTCTATGGTGCACCAGTGTGGTCGGATGCCCTGAGTCCGCAAAACGTCGCGCTACTGCGCCGCGCGCAGCGAATCATTGCGACCAGGGCAATTCGAGGTTACCGCACCATTTCGCTGGAGACCGCCTGCGCCCTTGCTGGGATGCCACCATGGGACCTGGAGGCGGACATTCTTGCCGCTGTGTACGAGAGGAGGGCAGAGGCTCGCGGCAGAGGCCTGAGGCCTGTGCGAGTGGAGGTTGAGCGATGGCGCGAGGAGGCCAGAGACCACATCCTTGGCTCCTCCTGGCTTCGACGTCTAGAACAGACCGAGTATGGCCGCTGGACCAACGCGGCAATTTATCCGGTGCTTCGGCAGTGGGTGGCAAGAGGGCATGGGACCCTCACCTTCCGCCTCGTGCAGGTACTGTCTGGACACGGCTGTTTCGGCAGATACCTGTACCGAGTGGCCGGGAGGGAGGAAGACCCACATTGTCATGAGTGTGGCGCCAATGAAGACACTGCGCTGCACACCCTTGCGCACTGTCCTGCGTTTACGGTGCAGCGCAGCGCTCTGATCGCGGTGATCGGAGGAGACCTCACGCTGCCAGCGGTAATCCGAGCTATGCTCGATGAGCCGGCAGCGTGGGATGCCGTCTCCCACTTCTGCGAGGAAGTGGTCGAGGCGAAGGAGGTGCACGAGAGGGATCGCGAAGTCGACCCACTCGCTAGCGCAAGAAGGCGCCGGAGGGCAGGGCGGCGACGGAGGGGCTTCAACGCTCTGATTCCGCCGTCCTAGTGGGGGTCTGCGGGCGACGCGGATGGGTACCGTGTCGCTTGCATTGCACTCGACCCCTGCGATGGTGGGGGCAGCTAGGGAACACTAGTTGCTCCCATGCCTCCGGCAGCGAGGTGTGCCCGTACCGCATGTCGGTGCGGGCCCGGCCGAGCGACCCACGCGAGCTCAGCGCTCTGCGCATGCTTGTGGTCGCTCACTCATGGCCAGCGAGGTGTTCCCGTGAGGTTTAGTGGGTAGTCGCGGCACTCTGCCGCGGAGTCCCACACACCCTTGCCCCTACCCGGGGGCTTGGACGGTGCGTCAAAGCATTCCTCACGTTAAAAAAAAAAAAAAAAATAAAAAAAAAAAAAAAAAAAAAAAAAGGTTAGGTTAGGTTAGGTTAGGTTAGGTTAGGTTAGGTTAGGTTAGGTTAGGTTAGGTTAGGTTAGGTTAGGTTAGGTTAGGTTCGGGAGGAGCAGCTAAGAGTGGGAGAGATCCGGGTCGGCCCCGGAGGCTCTGGCTCAGCCCTATTGCAATGCCCAGTGGCTGCAGCCAAAAAAATAATTGACGCCGGTCGCCTTCTCATAGGCTGGAGCTCGGCGAGCGTGACACTTTTGGATGCCCGCCCCTTACGCTGCTTTAAGTGTATGGGGACGGGTCATGCCCGACAGTGCTGCCCCTCCTCGATTGATAGGAGCGGGCTCTGCCATCGGTGTAGCAAGCCTGGGCACCTGGCCTCCTCTTGCAGCGAGGAGCCCCACTGTGCTGCGTGTGCCGCCGCAAAGAAGCCGGCTGGCCATATGATGGGGGGGAGGAAGTGCAATCCTCCCAACACCAGGGGAAAAATCTTGGCCGATAAGCCGAAAACCCCTGGCAAGAGCTTGCCCAGCGTCGCTGAGCAGGAGGGAGCTGCTATGGAGTCCTGATGGATTTAGGACGACCATACAGCTTCCTCCAGGGAAATTTGAACCATTCCGCCAGGGCTCAAGATTTGCTGCTGCAAGTCCTGGCGGAGTGGTCAATCGACGTCGCCATAACCGCAGAGCCGTATTTCGTCCCCGACGATCGGCCCAATTGGGTCGGTGACCGGGACGGCTCTGTGGCCATTGTCGTGCGGCCGGCGCCGGGCTTCACGCCCCCGTCGGTGGTTCAGAGGGGCTCCGGCTTTGTGGTGGCCAGTTGGGAGGGCATCACCCTAATAGGGGTGTACTTCTCCCCGAATAGGCCACTCGCAGAGCTGGAGACCTTCCTCGTGGCGGTCGGTAGTGCAGTCAGGCGCGCTGCTCCTCAACAGGTCCTCCTCCTCGGGGACTTAAATGCCAAGTCCGTTGTCTGGGGCAACCCGTCAACGGACGTGCGCGGCCAGACCGTGGAGCTCTGGGCCGCAGCCTCTGGTCTGTCACTCTTGAACAGGGGCGCTGTTCAAACCTGCGTGCGCCGGCAGGGCGGGTCTGTGGTCGACTTGTCGTTCGCGACCCCCGCCCTCGCACGCAGGATTCGCGACTGGCGGGTCATGACGCGGGTGGAGAGCCTCTCTGATCACCGGTACATCCGGTTCGAGGCTCCCACCCAGCGCTCCCAGCCGTCCCGACCCCCGAATGGCGACCGCGCCCCCCGTTGGGCACTGTCTCGCCTTGATAAGGAGAAGGCAGAGGAGGCGGCCATCGTTCAGGCCTGGTGCTCCGGATCAATGGATGGCCCCAATATTGAAGAGTCAGCCTCCCGGCTCCAAGACGCACTTACCGAGGTCTGTCAGGCCTCCATGCCCATGGCTCGTCCGCCTAAAGACAAGCGCGAAGCCTACTGGTGGTCGCGTGAAATTGCCGACCTCAGGACAGCCTGTACGTCCAGCAGACGGGCATTCACGCGATACCGTAGGCGACGCAATAGAGAGGCTGAGGAGGAAGAGCGCCTTTATGAAGAATATCGGCAGTGCCAAAAGACCCTGCAGACAGCCATTTCCCGTGCCAAGGAGGCGGCCAGGGAGGAAATGCTGCAGGGTCTCGATCAGGATCCGTGGGGGCGGCCGTACAAAACCGCGCGCAATCAGCTGAGAGCGCGCGGCGCCCCCCTCACCGAATCTATGGAGCCTGATCTTCTTCGGACGGTCGTGCAGGAGCTCTTTCCTCCCAATACCGACCACTCTCCTCCACCCATGGCTCCACCGCCCTCTGCGGACGTGACCCATGGCGATCGATCTCCGTCCTTAATATCGGACGAGGAGTTTGAGGGCGCGATATCCTGCCTAAAGGGCAAAAAGACTGCTCCAGGACCTGACGGGGTTCCGGCAAAGGTGTTGGCTCTAGCCATTAATTACTTTGGCGACCGGTTTCGGGAATTGTTCGACGCTTGTTTCCGCGTCGGCCAATTCCCGAAACCTTGGAAGGATGGCACGCTGTGCCTTTTGCGGAAAGACAGCCGGCCTCCGGATGACCCCTCCGCGTACCGCCCTATAGTGTTGCTGGATGAGGCTGGCAAAGTCTTCGAGAGGATTATAGCCTCACGCCTCATTCAGCACATGTCCGATGTCGGACCGAATTTGTCCGACGTCCAATATGGTTTCCGGACTGGGCGCTCGACATTGGACGCTCTCTCCGCCTTAAGAGAGATGGTTGAAGACGCAACAGGTAGGGATGAGAGGGTTCTGGCGGTGTCTCTAGACATCGCCAATGCTTTTAATAGCCTCCCATTCAACACCATTCGGGAGGCGCTCCGTTTCCACGGAGTCCCCCCCTATCTGTTGCGCATCCTTCAAAACTATTTGGAGGATCGTGAGGTGCGATTCGTCGGCCGAGGTGGTGTAGTTGACTGCCACCCCATGTCCCGCGGTGTCCCACAGGGGTCCGTTCTAGGGCCCCTACTTTGGAACGTGGGGTATGACTGGGTGCTTCGCGTAGCCCTCCCCCCACGAGTGCGGTTACTCTGTTACGCAGATGACACGCTCGTCACCGCCAGGGGGAGGGACTTAGAAGAGGCCTTACATCTTGCCTCTGCCTACGCCACGTTGGTCGTCAGAAGAATAGAGAGCCTGGGGCTAAAAGTGGCCCTACACAAGACCGAGGCCCTCCTTTTCCACGGGCCTCGACGAGGCGCTCCATCCGGAACAACTGTTGTTGTCGCAGGTGTCACGGTGCCCCTGAAGCCGCACCTGAAGTACCTGGGCCTAGTGATCGACGGGCGCTGGGGGTTCGACGAGCACTTTCGCCGTCTAGAGCCCCGCTTACTCAGCGCCGCCGATTCACTCGGGCGTCTGCTACCCAACGTGGGGGGACCGAGTGCAAGCTGCCGCCGTCTCTATGCGAATATCGTGCGCAGCATGGCCCTATATGGGGCACCAGTCTGGGCGGATGCCCTCAGTTCCCGCGCAATTGCTTCTCTTCACAGGGCGCAGCGCGCAATGGCACTGAGGGCGATCAGAGGGTATCGCACGGTTTCGCACACGGCGGCGTGCATTCTGGCCGGGACACCACCTTGGGAGCTGGTTGCCCACGTGCTTGCAGCGGCTTACAGGCTGCGCTGTGACGCCGACAACCGACGCCTACACGCTCGGGAGAGGGCCGCCTTGGTAGAAGAGGCGAATTATGAGGCGTACCGCACGTGGTACGCTGAGTTGGAAGAGCTCCTTCGCAGCGGCTCGGCCTCCAGTACCTTGTATAGGACTGTCGAAGCCTTGAGCCCCTGCTTGACAATGTGGGCTAATCGAGGGCACGGGTCCCTCTCCTACCACTTGGTCCAGATCCTCAGCGGTCACGGTTCGTTCGGCCGCTACCTGAACCGGATCGGTAGAGAGGTGACCCCTAAGTGCCACCATTGCGACGCGGCGGAGGACAGCGCACAACACACTCTCCAGGTGTGTCCGGCGTTTGCTGAAGAACGCGCTAGTCTCATCGCCGAAATGGGCGACGACCTCTCGCTCCACACCGTGGTGTGTTTTATGTTAGAGAGCGAGAGGTCTTGGAATACGGTGGACTCCTTCTGCGTCGAAGTCATGACGCAGAAGGAGGAGGCGGAAAGAGCCAGGGAGGATGATCCTCTGGCCGATCCCTGCCGCCGCAGAAGGCTTGGGCGGAGGAGGCGGATGTACGCCCGCCTTCTTCCTCCTGACGGCAACCAGCGGGGCCCTGGGTTGGGAAGCCCGGGCCCTGCATTGCACCGGTTGCCGCCAGTCGCTGATCCCCTGGATGCCCCGGGGGATCACCGACCTCCCCATTTTGGGGGGGTGAGAGGGGCTCGCCATAGGCGAGCAGACGCCGACGAGGTCGTGGAAGTGTTCGTTAGAGTTCCCATGACCTTGTCCGGCAGCGACGCGGCCCTCCTCGGCGTGTCCTCCTCGTCCGATGATGAGGAGGATGCGGCGATGATGGCCATGCTCGCGCCAAGGCGTCTCTGAGGGGCATCGATGGGTTTTAGTCGGTAGGCCGCGGCATTGCACTCCCTGGTGGACATACCATCCCGTCTGCCAGGGGCCGCGGAGAGTCCGACATAACCCCGCTAAAAAAAAAAAAAAGGTTAGGTTAGGTTAGGTTTCCGTGTGCAGTTTCCAGTCTGCCATCGGACGCGTCCCCGGGTTGCGGATAGGGGAACGCCCCCCAGATATGGGGGGTACCGGCTTGCCGGCGCGGACAAAAACTGGTGTGTGGCCGCCTGCCCCTTTTCAGGGCGGGCATTGCACGGCCACACAAACCCGTAGCCCCACACTGAGTGGGGTCGGGGGCCTTCGGGCTGCGAGGAAGACAACCTCTATAAAAAATCACACTCGAGGGCGGCGGCTCGCTGCCGGCGGACCCGATTTCGGGTCGTGGTATGGCCGGATTTTATCTGGCGGCCACTTCTTAGTGGCAGCGTGGGGGCGATCTCTCGCCACGGCGCTTTGCGCCTCTTGTCGTTGTCCGGATTGGCATGTCTGGTTCGGGCGGCCTCGAGCTTCGGCTCACTCGCGCGGCGGTTTACCCATTGGGGTCTGCCGTCGGGCGAACCCGTTACCCGCATTGAGCGGGCCGGGAGTCCGGCGCACTGAGCGTCGGACCAAGTGGAAGAAAACCACACTAAAAAATCACCCTAATCCCAAGGTCTGGTCCGTGCCGATGGGACGAATGGCTGGAAGGTCTCCAGTCCCGAACGGCCACCCAGGGAGCTCATCCCTTTTAAAAATGGCAAACCATGGAATCGAGTAAAAACAGAACGTATAGTCCCCAGGGGGTTTCAGTCCCTTCGGTAGGACCGCGCAAGGCGGCTGCCGAACGCCGGGTGTATATGGGGCCGGCTAACCTCGATTCCACCTCTGTTGATGCGACGTCAGCATCAAAACCCTTATGCGAACCCGTTAAGAGCGGGCTACCGCCGGTATCCGGGCCGGCGGCGGACAATATAACCGAGGCGCGTGGGAGTATGGACGAGTCAGGAGGAGTACGGCTCTGCTTCAGGAGCAGTAGTCGGAGCAGGAGCGGTGTGTCCACACCGAGGACCGATAGGTCCCGGAGTGGATCTGTACACAGTGTACATAGTTTAGGTTTAAGTCTGACCGAGAGCGAGGACTCTGTAAATAGTATTGTAAATAGTAGGGTAAGCAGCGCTGTACATAGCTGTGTAAATAGCGATGCTGAAGAGATGGCGACGGACACTCCGCCAACATCTAAAGGACGTAAGAGGGTGCTGGAGAAGTCTGACTCCGCATCGTCTCTTTCTGGGCAGTCGGTGATCTCGTGCACCGACTCTGCCAGACTGTCGGATCACCTCTCTGAAGGGGCTGCTTCTGAGAAGTCGCGGCTCCGGAAGAAGGTAAAGAAGAAGGACGCAGCAAATCGTCCGATCTCCAAGGGAGAGGAGAGGGAGATTTCAACCCCGGCTGAATCAACCTCCAGTGGCGGGCGCGGGCGAGGCAGAGGGCGCCCCCCGACCACCGGAGAGTACGTAGGACTCGCTAAGGCGAAGCGCGAGCTACTCGCAGTTGAGAAGGCGGAGGAGCAGGCTCGCCTTGACCGCGAGGTAGCGGAAATGGAACGCAAGGCCTATGCTACGCGAGCGAAATATTTTGAGAGACAAACTGGCGGTGACGTTGACCAAACGGTGCATTCCACCGAAACGACGGCTATTGATCTGGAGGATGTTGTCAAAGCTGACTGTCAGGTCATTGTCGACGTCGCCAAGAAGTCGTCCCATTTGAGCGGCCCATATCAAAAAGCCCTCAAGAAGGCAGCGCAGTCGATCCAGGACTGCTTCGGGGAGGTTGCTCGTAAGACAATCTCTGACGACGCGCGCATTCTGAGGGCTGAGAATGATGCCCTCAAAAAGGAAATTGCCGAGCTCCGGAATAGCCTCCTGGAGCTAACAAACGAGGTCAAGTCCCTAAAGAGCGACAAGGGCACAAAAAAGAAGGTACGCCGACCTAGCTCACCGGCGGATAATATGGACACGGACGTGGACCTTCCGGTTCAACACCCGGAAACCCTGATTGTTGAGGATCCTATGCCATCACCGCAACAGTTCACCCCGCCCTCTGAAAAGGAGGAGTGGATGCGCGAGATGATGATGCGTATCGGCACAATGATTAATGCTAGATTCGAAGGGATCGAGAGCAGGCTGATGCCAGCTCCGAACCTCCGCCCACCTCTCGCGGCGGATAAGAAGTCTGCGGCATCGAAAGACAATCCCTCCGCAGCCGCCAAAAAGCCTGCCTCGAACTCGAAGGAGAAGAAACTGGCGAATAAGCCGGGCTCATCTAAAAACGTGGCCCCTAATCCAGTCCAGGCGAAAGAGCCAACCAAGAAAGGGAAAGGGAAGGGGAAGACTTCGGAGCCGCCTAATAATACCAAGGCAACTCCGGTCCCGGTCGCTTCCACGAGTACCCCCAAGACGAAAGAGCAATGGACAGAGGTTATCGGACGAAAGGCTAAGGCCAGGCAAGCCAAAGCCCAAGCCCAATCCCAAGCGTCCAATGCTGCGACCGAAGCCCAAGCCAAGGCTAAAGCTAAGGCCAAACGCAAGAGGGCTAGGAAGAAGAAGCCGCTAAAAGCACCCCGCAATCCAGCGGTGGTGCTCACCATCAGGCCTGACGCGCCGGAGAACATATCTTACTCCGGTGTGATTCAGTCAGCGAGAGGGCAAATCAGTTGGAGTGAACTCGGGGTTGAGGACTTGAGGTTCCGTGGCACGGCGACCGGTGCCCGGTTGATAGAACTACCCAAGGAAACCTCCCCCGAGACGGCCGACCTTTTGGCCCAAAAGCTCAAAGAGGTGCTTCCTCCGGAAGTTTCAGTCTCCAGGCCTGTCAAATGTGCCGAGGTGCGCATATCGGGTCTGGATGATTCCGTAACCGAAGAAGACGTACGGACAGCCATCGCTCGCCTCGGTAACTGCCCTGCGGAATCGATACGGGTGGGAGGGATACGTTTTAATCCCTACACCCTGGGGTCGGTCTGGGCTAAATGCCCAATCTCAGCAGCCAGTGCCATCACCAATGGCAAACTGCTGATTGGCTGGTCATCAGCTAAAGTTAAGTTGCTTGACCCGCCACAAATGAAATGTTATCGGTGTCAAGAGCCTGGCCATACTAGGGCCAAATGCTCGACATGCGATAGAAGCGACCTTTGCTTCCGCTGTGGGAATGCAGGTCACAAGGCCAGGGAATGTACCGCTACCCCTAACTGCGTCATATGCACAGGTACTGGTAAAGCGGCCAACCACGTTATGGGAGGAAGAAACTGCCACCCTCCCAAGCGAAGAGGTAAAGCGGCTCCAAGGACTGGGACTGAAGCAAGTAACAAGAAGGGCCGGACTGAAAAGAACGGCACGGAAGCAATGGAATCCTAATGGACGGACGCACACCAAAAGAAATCCTGCAGTGTAATATTAACCATTGTGCTGCTGCGCAGGACCTTCTTTTGCAAACAGTAGCGCAATGGTCCATTGATATTTGTGTAGCCGCGGAGCCCTACTCTGTTCCATCACGGTCGAACTGGGCTTCGGATCTGGACGGCATGGTCGCTATTGTTACGTCCACAAGAACGGGGACGCCCACCCTCGCAATAAAGGAGCGCGGGCATGGTTATGCGGTAGTGAATTGGGGCGATACGGTCGTGGTTGGGGCCTATTTCTCGCCAAACAGATCATTTGCGGAATTCGAGAACTTCATTGATGGGCTAGGGGCCGCAATCCAGCGGAACTCGACACCCAAAATGATAGTTCTCGGAGACCTTAATGCAAAGTCTGAGTGGTGGGGCTCTCCAACCACGGACCAGAGAGGGGAACTCGTTGAAGAGTGGGCAGCCATCCTGGGGCTATCCCTTCTGAATCGTGGTTCAGCTAACACTTGTGTTCGGCAGCAGGGGGGATCCATAGTGGATGTCTCTTTCGCCACCCCAGCTGTCGAAAGCAACGTTGTTAATTGGCGTGTATTGGAAGGAGTAGAAACGCTCTCCGATCACGCATATATACGTTTTGGAGTTTCTTCAACATCCGTCTCTCCAATACGGAGAGATGCGAGAAACACCCAGTCTCTCTTTCCGCGGTGGGCTATATCGCGGCTGGATAGAGAACTGGCTGGTGAGGCTGCACTAATGCAGGCCTGGTTGCTTGATTCGAGGCCACTTCAGGAGGTGGATGTCGAGGCGGAACGGTTTCGTGAAGTTCTGACCAGAGTCTGTGATGCGGCAATGCCGCGCGTAAGATGTAGCCCACCAAAGAAATATATTTATTGGTGGTCGGGTGAACTGTCCGATTTTAGGGCTGCCTGTAACAGGGCAAAGCGTCTGCACGCCCGCTACAGGAAGCGGCGCACTAGGGATGCGGACACTGAGGAGCGCCTTCTAAATTCTTACAAGGCAGCTAAAAGAGCCTTTCAAATGGCTATCAAAACGGCCAAGAACAAGGCCTGGACGGAAATGTTGGAGGGGATCGACTCCGACATATGGGGCAGACCATACCGCATGGTCCGGAGCAAACTTCGGACGCTCGCCCCGCCGCTCACGGAGACTCTCCATCCGACGTTTCTAGAAAGGGTCATCTCCACCCTCTTTCCAGAGAGGCTGCCAGACTTTGTTCCACCACTGATGGTGCCAGAAAACTTGACGACCACCAGTCAGGCTCCTTCGATAACCGATGGAGAAATTCAATCAGTGGTGGACCGACTAAAGACGAGGAAAAAGGCCCCCGGACCAGATGGGGTCCCCGGTCAAGCTCTAGTAGTAGCGCTGCAGCCACTTGAGCAGCGATTTCGGGACCTAATGGACCGATGCTTGAACGAGGGCAGATTTCCAGCGGACTGGAAGAGAGGAAGACTGGTTTTGCTTAGAAAGGAGGGAAAGCCTGAGGACTCCCCGTCGGGATATCGACCCATTGTGCTCCTTAACGAGACGGCCAAGGTCTTCGAGCGCATAATTGCGTCTCGGATTAATGACCACCTAAGCACAGTGGGGCCCGACCTGGCGGAGAGTCAATTCGGATTCCGAGAAGGGCGTTCCACCATCGATGCGCTCTGCAAAGTGAAAGCCCTCTCCAAAGAGGTGGTCGAAAGCGGAGGGACACTGTTGGCGATATCTCTTGATATCGCCAACGCTTTCAACTCGATACCGACTGAATGTATCCTGGAGGCGCTGAAATATCACGAAGTGCCTCGGTACATTCAGCAGGTAGTGAAAGATTACTTCCAGGGGAGGGTGATCGAGTACATCGATGGGAACGGACAGATAGTCAGACGGCCTATGGTCAGAGGTGTTCCACAGGGCTCTGTATTGGGCCCGCTCTTGTGGAACATAGCCTATAACTATGTTTTGAGGGGAAGTCTCCTCCGTGGGCTGCACTTGGTATGTTACGCGGATGATACGCTGGTTGCAGCCCAAGGCAGAAACTACAGAGAGGCCTCCCTGATTGCCACAGCCGGAGTGGCGCAGGTGGTATCTCGCATACAGAGTCTAGGGCTTGAAGTGGCTTTGGAGAAAACTGAAGCCCTGGCCTTCTATGGCCCACGAAATAGTCCGCCCTCAGGGGCATACCTGTTAATTAACGGGACGAGGGTAGTCTTTGCTCGCCATTTAAAATACCTCGGCTTGCTACTGGACTGCAAGTGGAAATTTGAGGGGCACTTTGCGCGTCTGGCCCCCAAGCTAGTCGCCGCTGCCTCCGCATTGGGAAGACTACTGCCGAATGTCGGGGGTCCGAGTGCCCTCTGCCGCCGCCTCTATGCGGGCGTGGTGGCATCGATGGCCCTCTATGGCGCTCCGGTGTGGTCCGATGCCCTGAATCAGCGCAATATTGCGCTCTTGCGCCGTCCACAGCGCGTTGTCGCGATCAGGGCTATCCGCGGCTACCGGACCATTGCTACGGAGACGGCCTGTGCCCTTGCCGGAATGGCACCATGGGACCTGGAGGCGGAAGTACTGACGGCAGTACACGAACGGAGGGCAGAGATCCGCGGCAGGGGTGGAAGACCCCATCCCGTCGAGATCGAGCGGTGGCGAGTGGAGGCCAGAGACGCCATTCTGAGCTCCTCCTGGCCCAGGAGACTGGAGCAGTCGAGGTCCGGCCACTGGACCAACACGGCGATATACCCGGTGCTACGGCAGTGGGTGACTCGAGGGCATGGGACCCTCACCTTTCGCCTCGTGCAGATTCTGTCGGGGCATGGCTGCTTCGGCAGATATCTGCACAGAGTCGCTGGAAGGGAGGAGGACCCACACTGCCATGAGTGTGGTGCCGCTGAAGATACTGCGTTGCACACTCTCGCGCACTGTCCTGCGTGGGCAGCCCAACGCAGTACCCTCGTTGCGGCTATTGGAGGAGACCTCACGCTGCCCGCGGTAATCCGAGCCATGCTCGATGAGCCGGCAGCGTGGGATGCCGTCTCCCACTTCTGTGAGGAAGTGGTCGAGGGGAAGGAGGCGCACGAGAGGGATCGCGAGGTCGATCCACTCGCTTGCGCGAGAAGGCGCCGGAGGGCAGGACGGCGACGGAGGGGCTACAATGCCCTTATTCCGCTGTCCTAGTGGGGGTCGGCGGGCGACGCGGATGGGTACCGTGTCGTCTGCATTGCACTCGACCCCTGCGACGGTGGGGGCAGCTAGGGGACACTAGCTGCTCCCATGCCTCCGGTAGCGAGGTGTGCCCGTACCGCATGTCGGTGCGGGCCCGGCCGAGCGGCCCACGCGAGCTCAGCGCTCTGCGCATGCTTGTGGCCGCTCACTTATGGCCTGTGAGGTGTTCCCGTGAGGTTTAGTGGGTAGTCGCGGCACTCTGCTGCGGAGTCCCACACACCCTTGCCCCTACCCGGGGGCTTGGACGGTGCGTCAATGCATTCCTCACGTAAAAAAAAAAAAAAAAAAAAAAAAAAAAAAAGGTTAGGTTAGGTTAGGTTAGGTTAGGTTAGGTTAGGTTAGGTTAGGTTAGGTTAGGTTAGGTTAGGTTAGGTTAGGTTAGGTTAGGTTAGGTTTCCGTTCCGTGTGCAGTTTCCAGTCTGCCATCGGACGCGTCCCCGGGTTGCGGATAGGGGAACGCCCCCCAGATATGGGGGGTACCGGCTTTGGCCGGCGCGGACAGAAACTGGTGTGTGGCCGCCTGCCCTTCTTAGGGCGGGCATTGCACGGTCACACAAACCCGTAACCCCGCATTGAGCGGGGCCGGGGGCCTTCGGGCTGCGAGGAAGAAAACCTCTCTAAAAAATTACCCCCGTGGGCGATATCCTTCCCTTCTTGGTTTAAGAAGGGGTGTGACTGTCGCCGGTGGACCCGCTTGCGGGTCGTGGGATGGTCGAGTTTTACTCGGCGGGCCACAATTTTGTGGTCATTCCCAAGGCCGCTTTGCGGCGGGCATGGCGTTCTGTCGCCATGGCGCTTTGCGCCGTAGGAGCTTCGGCTCGTTGGCGCGGCGGTGGACCCAGTGGGGTCCGCCGTCGGGCAACCCGTAGGCCCATTGAGGGAGACGGGGGTCCGGCGCACTGAGCGTCGGGCCGCGTGGAAGAAAACCACTTTAAAAAATCACCCCAACCTTAAGGTCTGGTCCGCGCCGATGAGGTGAATGGCTGGAGGGAGTCCAGTCCCGAGCGGCCACCCCAGGGAGCTCACCCTTAAAAGCAAACTATGGATTTTGGGAATCAAAAACGAACACACCAGGGGGTGTCAGTCCCCCCCGTAGGACCGCGCAAGGCGGCTGCGGGCAGCCGGGTGTATCTGGTGCCGTGCGACCCGAAATCCACCTCCGATGCGATCGATGCTACAAAATGTGAACCCGTTAAGAGCGGGCTTCCACCGTTGTCCGGGGCGGTGGTCGAAAATGTAACCGAGGCGAGTGGGAGTTTTGTAAATAGTTATGAAGGAGGAGTAAGGCTCCGTTTTGGGAGCGGTGAAACGACGCCGAAGTCTGCCCGTTCGCGGAGCGGCTCGACGTCGTCTGTAAAAAGTGTGCATAGTGTAAATACTGTACATAGTGTAGGTTTAAGCTTAGAATTAGGTTCTAGTTCTAAGGTCTTAGTTCGTAAGGATTCGGGGATGGCAGTTGCGTCCTCGAAAAGATGTCGGACGGACGATTCAGACTCGTCCACTTTATCTGGGCGGTCTGTCATTTCGTGCACGGACTCCGTCCGAATGACAGAAGAGTTTTCCGACTCTGCTTCAAACACGAGCCAGCGCCGGAAGAAGTTGAAAAAGAAGAAGATCTCGGGCGGCTCAGATCCTGAAGTCGCCCCAAAGAAAACCTCGGATGTGACTAAGCCCTCTGCGGCAACCGACACGGACACCCCCGCTAAAGGCCGTGGGGCAGGACGTGGACGTGGAAGACCCCCGACCACCGGCGAGTATGTCGGTTTAGCCAAGGCCAAGAGAGAGTTGGCGGCGGCTGAGCGGGAAGAGTTGCAGGCCCGCCTCGATCGCGAGATTGCCGAGGCGGAAAAGAAGGCGTATGAGACGCGAGCGAGGTTCCTCGCAGCCCGCGCCGACGCCCCACTGGATGTGTCAGCAGATCCGACCGCGAAGACTGCTGTAGACATTGAAGAAGTTGTCAGGTCGGACTGCACAGTTATTCTGGACGTGGCGAAGAAGTCGTCGCACCTGAGTGGGCCTTATCAGAAGGCTCTCAAGAAAGCGGCGGCTTCAATCCAAGATTGTTTTGACGAGGTGGCCCGGAAGAGTATTTCGGAAGACACTCGGCGGCTTAAAGCCGAGAATGAAGCCCTAAAAAAAGAAATGGGCGAATTAAAGAAAATGATGACAGACCTTAAGTCCGAACTTAAGGCTGTCAGGAAGGGACAGAAAAAGTCCCGGCAGGCGGTGACTGTCGAAGACGATGACCGTATGGACGTGGCCATGCCGGAGGCGGATGTGGAGGTTGTACCTCCTTCCCCGGCCCCCGCTCCTCGCTCCCATCGAGTTCTCGACTCCAGTCCCTCTGTCCCATTGGCCGTCCCAACTGACTTGGCGCTCGAGGCGTTTGAGGCCAAAATTATTAGAGCAATTGGGACTATGATAAACGCCCGCTTTGAGGGCATTCAGGATCGCCTCCTTCCCGAAAAGAGGTTGAGGCCACCCCTCGCGGCTGACGGTTCGTCCCGCGTGCCCTCAAAGCCGGTTCGTGAATCATCCCGCGGACCCAAATCGGCCAAACAGCCGGTCGACCCCAAGCCTGTCGGCAAAGGCAAGTCATTGCCTAAGCAGCAGGCAAAGAAGCCGCCCGCTCCACCGTCGGCGCCGTCTACCTCCCGGGCGAACGCTCCTGCCACACAGGAAGCCCAACCCCCGGTTGAGAAAGACTGGACCACGGTGGAGTCAAAGAAGAAAAGGAGAAGGAGAGCCAGGAAGGCCCGTCAGGTTGAGCAGCCAACGGCAAATGATCCGGGGATTGGGTATTCCAACGCTGTCAAGGCGAAACCGGCGCGTCCACCCGCCCAGGCCAAGCCCAAGAACGTCAAAGTCCCCGCGCGCAAGTTGGCACCTCCCAAATCGGCCGCGGTCATTGTTACACTTGACCAGGCCTCGGTCGAGAAAGGCACTACTTATGGGGAAATTTTGAGTCGAGCCCGTCAGGTTATCAGTTTGGACGAGCTCGACATTAGTAAATTGTCGTGCCGCCATACAGCTGCAGGTGCTAGGATCATCGAGATCCCCGGCGCCCAGGCCAGCGATAAGGCGGACCTCCTGGCCGCCAAGCTGCAGGAGGCCCTAACAGGTGTGGCCAAAGTCGTCCGGCCCGTTAAATGTGTTGATCTTCGTATCTCCGGGCTGGACGATTCCGTCCAAAAGGATGAAGTGGCAGCCGCCATAGCCAAAAAGGGTGGCTGTAGCGTCGACGCGATTAAAGTCGGCGAAATTCGATTTGGACCGGGTGGGATGGGGACCTCTGTGGTCCACTGTCCTATTACCGCCGCAAAGAAGGTGATTGAGGGCCGACTCCTAATTGGCTGGAGCTCGGTCCAGGTTAAAGCACTGGAGACCCGCCCAATGCGTTGCTACAAATGCTTGGGTACGGGTCACACCCGTCAGCGCTGCCCCTCGCAGGTGGACCGTGGGGGACTTTGTTACCGATGTGGCCAGGCCGGTCATAAAATCTCCGTCTGCAGCGCGGAGCCTCACTGCGCCGTTTGCGCCGCAGCGAAAAAACCGGCTGGCCACATAATGGGGGGGAGGAGTTGTAATCCCCCCCAAAGAAGAGGGAAGTCTGTGGCTGACAAGCCCAAGCCGGGGCCCCCTAAGGAGGGCACGCTCAGCAATGCTGAGCCGGAGGAAACTGCTATGGAGTCTTGATGGACTTAAGACGACCATACAGTTTCCTCCAAAGTAACCTGAACCACGCCGCCAGGGCTCAGGATCTCCTGCTGCAAGTCCTGGCGGAATGGTCCGTTGATGTCGCAGTCGCCACGGAGCCATATTTCGTCCACGACCGACCCAATTGGGTTGGTGATCGGGATGGCTCCGTGGCAATCGTTGTCCGTCCGGTGCTGGGCTATTCGCCCCCTTCAGTTGTGGAAAGGGGCTCCGGTTTTGTGGTCGCCAACTGGGAGAGTATCACCATTATTGGTGGTTACTTCTCCCCAAACAAACCACTGGCCGACCTGGAGGTCTTTCTGGTAGCAGTCGGGAGTGCCATCAGGCGTGCCGCCCCGCGTCAGGTCCTATTCTTAGGTGATCTAAACGCGAAGTCGGTGATGTGGGGCAACCCTTCCACCGACGCTCGCGGCCAAGCCGTTGAGCTCTGGGCCGCCGCCGCCGGCCTCTCGCTGCTGAACCAGGGAACATCCCACACCTGCGTGCGTCGTCAGGGCGGGTCTGTCGTCGACGTATCGTTCGCGAGCCCCGCCCTCGCGTGCAGGATCAGGGATTGGAGGGTGATGACGCGGGTGGAGAGTCTCTCCGACCACCGGTACATCCGGTTCGAGATTCCCACCCAGCGCTCCCCGGCCCCACAGGCCCCCAGAGAAAGACGTGCCCCACGTTGGGCCCTTAACCGGCTCGATAGGGAGTCGGCAGAGGAGGCGGCCATAGTGCAGAGCTGGTGCCTGCGGCCGACAGACGGTCCCGACGTCGACGAGGCTGCTTCTCGTTTTCAGGAGGCCCTTACGGAGGTGTGCGAGGCTTCTATGCCGAGATCGCACCCTCCCAAGGACCGTCACGAGGCCTATTGGTGGTCGCAGGATATCGCAGCTCTGCGAACGGCCTGCACTGCCAAGCGGCGGGCCTACACGCGTTACCGGCGTCGACGCGTGAGGGATAACATGGAGGAAGACCGCCTGTACAACGAGTACCGGCAGTCCAAAAAGGCCCTGCAAACGGCCATCTCCCGCTCTAAGGAGGCGGCCAGGGAGGAGATGTTGCAGGGCCTCAATCAGGATCCGTGGGGGCGCCCCTATAAAACTGCGCGCAACCAATTGCGTGCACGCGGCGCCCCTCTTACCGAGACTATGGACCCGGAACTCTTGTCGACTGTCGTCCAAGAGTTGTTCCCGCCAATTGTCGGATATTCTCCACCACGCATGGCACCGCCGCTTGCGGAGGATGTAGCCTCCCGGGAGATTAATCCTCCGCCGATTGAGGCTGAGGAAATGCGAGCAGCCACACTTTGCCTCAGAGGCAAAAAGACCGCCCCGGGTCCTGACGGGGTTCCAGGAAAAGTCCTGGCGCTCTGCCTCTCGCAGTTTGGCGACCGGCTTGTGGAACTGTTCGATGCTTGCTTCCGCACCGGACAGTTCCCTAAGCCCTGGAAGGACGGAACGCTATGTCTGCTCCGCAAAGACGGCCGGCCTGAGAACGATCCGTCCGCTTATCGGCCAATTGTATTGCTGGACGAGGTCGGTAAAGTCTTTGAGAGGCTCATCGCCTCCCGCCTCGCCCAGCACTTCTCCGACGTTGGGCCGAATCTGTCGGAATGTCAATACGGCTTCCGGGTAGGGCGATCCACCATCGACGCCCTATCAGGTCTGAAGGAGCTAGTCAGCGATGCCACAGGTAGGGGGGAACAAGTCTTGGCGGTGTCTCTTGACATCGCCAACGCTTTTAACAGCCTCCCGTTTAGCGTCATTCTGGAGGCGCTACGCTACCACGGGGTTCCCCTCTACCTGTCGCGAATAGTCGCGAACTATCTCGAGAACCGAGAAGTTCTTTTCGTTGGTCAAGGTGGTCTAGTCGGCCGCCACAACATGTCCCGCGGTGTCCCACAGGGGTCCGTTCTAGGGCCCCTACTTTGGAACGTGGGATATGACTGGGTTCTCCGCTGTGGTCTTCCCCCTCGTATCAGACTTCTCTGTTACGCGGACGACACGCTCGTCACCGCTAGGGGGAATGATCTAGCGGAGGCCCTGCGGCTGGCCTCCGTCTATACCACCTTGATCGTCCAGCGTATTGAGTCGCTGGGCCTGAAGGTGGCCCGTCGTAAAACCGAGGCCATGTTATTCCATGGGCCTCGAAGAGGAGCTCCTCCTGGAGCGGAAATCTTGGTGGATGGTGTGAAAGTGCCGCTTCAGCGACACTTGAAGTACTTGGGTCTCGTTATTGATGGGAGGTGGGGGTTCGACGAGCACTTTCGTCGCCTCGAACCCCGCCTCCTTGGTGCCGCTGATGCGCTCGGGCGTCTTCTCCCAAATGTTGGGGGCCCGAGCGCAACCGTTAGACGACTATACGCCACAATTGTGCGTAGCATGGCGCTATATGGTGCGCCTGTTTGGGCTGATGCCCTCGGCCCTGCCGCGGTTGCGTCCCTTCACAGGGCGCAGCGCGCAATGGCACTCCGTGCAATAAGGGCATACAGGACTGTGTCCCACTCGGCGGCATGTATCCTGGCCGGAACTCCCCCATGGGAGCTGACGTCCCACGTCCTGGCGGCCGCTTATCGCGTCAGAACAGACGCTCGAGACGGCGACCGGCGCTTGGCGCCAAGAGAGAGGGCCTCCGCCTTGGAGGAGGCCACAGTGGAGGCGTTTCGCCTGTGGTTCGAGGAGCTCGAGGAGCTAAGGGGTTCGGCCTCGGTCTCTGGCACATTGTCCAGGACCTTGGAGGCCATGCACCCCTTCCTCACCACATGGGCGAACCGGCACCACGGGTCGCTCTCCTACCACCTGGTGCAGATACTTAGCGGCCATGGCTCCTTTGGCCGCTATCTGTACCGCATCGGACGGGAAGCGACCCCCAAGTGCCACCACTGTGGCGCCGACGAGGACACCGCGCAGCACACCTTAGCGGTGTGCCCCGCCTTCTCGTCGGAGCGCCGGGAGTTGGTCGCCGTCATAGGCGAAGATCTCTCCCTCCAGAACGTGGTCTGTGCCATGCTGGAGGGGGAGCGGACGTGGGACGCGGTGGACTCCTTCTGTGTCAACGTCATGACACAGAAGGAGGAGGCGGAGAGAGCCAGGGAGGACGACCCCCAGGCCGCTCCATGCCGCCGCAGGCGGACGGGACGAAGAAGGCGGCAGTTCGCCCGCCTACTTCCTCCTGACGGCAACCAGCGGGGTCCTGGGTTGGGAAGCCCGGACCCTGCATTGCACCGGTTGCCGCCAGTCGCTGATCCCCTGGATGCCCCGGGGGATCACCGGCCTCCCCATTTTGGGGAGGTGAGAGGGGCTCGCCCTAGGCGAGCAGACGCCGACGAGGTCGTGGAAGTATTCGTGAGAGTTCCCATGACCTTGTCCGGCAGCGACGCGGCCCTCCTCGGCGTGTCCTCTTCAGATGAGGAGGACACGGCGATGATGGACGTGCTCGCGCCAAGGCGTATGTGAGGGGCATCGATGGGTTTTAGTCGGTAGGCCGCGGCATTGCACTCCCTGGTGGACATACCATCCCGTCCGCCAGGGGCCGCGGAGAGTCCGACATAACCCCGCGCCTTCCCAAGCGCGGGGTATGCGTAATGCATTTCCCATCGTAAAAAAAAAAAAAAAAAAAAAAAAGGTTAGGTTTCCGTGTGCAGTTTCCAGTCTGCCATCGGACGCGTCCCCGGGTTGCGGATAGGGGAACGCCCCCCAGATATGGGGGGTACCGGCTTTGGCCGGCGCGGACAGAAACTGGTGTGTGGCCGCCTGCCCTTTTCAGGGCGGGCATTGCACGGTCACACAAATCCGTAACCCCGCATTGAGCGGGGCCGGGGGCCTTCGGGCTGCGAGGAAGAAAACCTCTCTAAAAAATTACCCCCTGGGTGAACTCCCCCCTTCTTGTCAAGAAGGGGTGTGAGTGTCACCGGTGGACCCGCTTGCGGGTCGTGGGACGGCCGAGTTTTACTTGGCGGGCCACAATTTTGTGGCAGTGTAGGGGCGTCTTTACGCCATGGCACTCTGTGCCTTTGAGGTGTGTCGTTTTTGATACCCTTGGGTTACGGGCCCCACCCGCGCGGCGGGGGACCCAGTGGGGTCCGCCGTCGGGCAACCCGTAGACCGCATTGAGCGGAGACGGGGGTCCGGCGCACTGAGCGTCGGGCCGCGTGGAAGAACACCACTTTAAAAAATTACCCCAACCTCAAGGTCTGGTCCGCGCCGATGAGGTGAATGGCTGGAGGGAGTCCAGTCCCGAGCGGCCACCCCAGGGAGCTCACCCTTAAAAGCAAAACATGGATTGCAGCAAAGAAAAACTAACACACCAGGGGGTTTCAGTCCCCCCCGTAGGACCGCGCAAGGCGGCTGCGGGCAGCCGGGGGTATCTGGTGCCGTGCCTACTGCAATCCACCTCTATCGATGCGACACAATGCGAACCCGTTGAGAGCGGGCGTTCGCCGGTATCCGGGCCGGCGTTCGAAAAATCTGAATGCAACCGAGGCGTTAGTGGGAGTGTTTTTGAGGGTGACGGAAGTGTGAGGCTCCGTCTCAGGAGCGCAGATCCTTCGCCACGCCCTGCACGTTCGCGCAGTGGGTCGGTGGCGAGTGTAAATATTAAAGACTGTTCTGTAAATATTGTAGATACTATAAATAGTGGGTTAGCTTTAAGTGTAAATAAGAACTTAGCTTGTAAGGATGGGACGGCGGATGCGTCCTCATCTCTAAAGAGGAGAGCAGATGAGTCAGACTCATCCACTTTATCGGGCCAATCCGTGATCTCTTGCACGGACTCGGTCCTAATGACGGAAGGATTTTCCGACGCCACCTCTACAACGTCGAGGCGTCGCAAGAAAATCAAGAAGAAGCGGAACTCGAAGGATTCGGGATCTGACTCCGAAAATTCTACTCGGACAGGACGTTCTGAGGCAACTCAAGCCTCGAATGCGGAAACCTCTGTGGCGGGGTGCGGGCGTGGTCGTGGTCGTCCCCCCACCACAGGAGAGTATGTTGGTCTGGCCAAGGCGAAGCGCGAGCTAGCTGCGGTCGAGCGGGAGGAGCTTCAGCTCCGCCTCGATAGAGAGATCGCCGAGGCGGAGAAGCGGGCTTATGAAACCCGCTCCAAATTCATGGAGAGCCGGACAGAGTCCACTGTGCCACAATCAATGGTAGATCCAGCCCACAAGACCGCCCTCGACATCGAGGAGGTGGTGCGGGCAGACTGTCAGGTAATTACCGAAGTGGCTAAAAAGTCTTCACACCTCAGTGGCCCGTACCAGAAGGCACTGAAAAAAGCGGCACAATCTATTCAAGATTGTTTCCAGGAGGTGGCCGCAAAGTCGATCTCCGAAGACATGAGGGTGCTCAAGGCGGAGAACGCCGCCTTAACCAAAGAGCTTGCCGAACTTCGGCAAAGCGTCAAGGAGTTGTCCCGGGAGATGAAATCCCTTAAGAAAAGGGAGAGAGACCATCAGCCTCTTCGGGCTGCGGAAGCCCCTGCAGAGGTCGAGATGGAGGTTGAGCTTGCTCCCCCCACTCCCTCTGCTCCCTCTTCTTCTCCCCCTGTTCCAGCCCCCGCGGCCTCTCACTCTGTTGGTTCTGTTCCGGCAGCTGGGAATGATACGGCAGAAGCGGAACTAGGACTACAGGGTTTCGAGGCCCGCATTCTGCGCGCAGTGGGCAGAATGTTTAATGCTCGTTTTGAGGGCATTCAAGAACGGCTCCTCCCGGAGAAAAGTTACAGGCCTCCTCTTGCGGCCGATAAAAAGAAGGCTGCACCCGCTTTGCCGAAACAAGCACCGGGTGCTTCTAAACAAGCCGAATCACATGCCCCAGTGGCGAAAGTGAAGACTGCCAGAAAACCTAAAAAGAAGGCTGCTGGCGCCGTGACGACGGAAATTTCGCCTATGGTGGCACCTGCGCCCGCACTCACGTCCGGGAACAAAGCATCCACATCTAAAGGGGACCAGCCTAGGGTACCGGTGGATTCGGAATGGACCCTTGTGGGAAAGAGAAAGAGGAATAGGAGGAGCAAAGCCAAAAAGGCTGCTGCAGCTGCTACGGACAAAACAGCTTGCCCGTCCGGGACTAGCTACGCCACTGCGGCCAACAAGTCAACGCAGCGCACGCCTGGCTCGGCACAAAGCAAGCCAAAGGCAAAACCGGCAAAACCGGTCAAGCCAAAGCTTACTCCTCCTAAATCTGCGGCGGTCGTTGTGACGCTCGACCCCGCGGCCGCCGAAAAAGGCACGACCTACGCAGAGGTGCTAAGCCATGCCCGAGGTACCATCGACATTGAGGAGCTTGGGATCGGGAAACTGAGAACCCGCCATACAGCCACTGGGGCGCGCATCATTGAGGTCTTCGGGGCTCAGTCGACTGAGAAAGCGGAGCGCCTTGCTGGCAAACTTCGAGAGGCTCTCGCTGACGTAGCGAAAATCGTACAGCCCGTTAAGTGCGCAGGCCTGCGGGTCTCCGGGTTGGACGATTCTATCAGTCGGGATGAGCTGGCCGCCGCAATCGCCAAAAAAGGTGACTGTCAGGAGTGCCAAATTAAGGTGGGCGAAATCCGGGTCGGTCCCGGAGGTTCTGGCGCAGCCTTGGTACAATGCCCTGTTGCTGCGGCCAAAAAGATAGTGGACGCTGGACGGCTGCTTGTTGGCTGGAGTTCGGCGAGTGTCACGATCCTCGAAACCCGTCCCATGCGCTGCTACAAGTGCCTGGGGACGGGTCACTCGAGACAGTGCTGCCCCTCCTCCGTCGACAGGAGTGGGCTTTGTTTCCGGTGCGGCAATCCCGGCCACCAGGGCTCCTCCTGCAGCTCGGAGCCACATTGTGCTGTATGCGCCGCCGCCAAGAGGCCAGCGGGTCACGTTATGGGGGGGAGGAAATGTAACCCCCCCCAAACAAGAGGGAAGATCCTCCTCGAGAAACCGAGGCTTCCCACAGAGGGTGTGCCCAGCTCTAATGGGCCAGAGGAAGCTATGGAATCCTGATGGATTTAAGTCACTCACATAGTTTCCTCCAGAGCAATCTTAACCACGCCGCCAGGGCTCAGGACCTGCTGCTGCAAGTCCTGGCGGAGTGGTCCGTTGACGTGGCCGTCGCTGCGGAGCCATACTTCGTCCCAGACCGGTTCAACTGGGCTGGTGATCGGGATGGCTCCGTGGCCATCATCGTTCGCCCAGCGCCTGGATTTACGCCCCCCACCATCATCGAGAGGGGCTCCGGCTTTGTAGTGGTCGAGTGGGAAGGCATCACCTTGGTTGGTGCCTACTTCTCCCCTAACAGGCCGCTGGCTGAACTAGAAGTATACCTCGTGACAGTGGGAAGTGCCGTCAGGCGTGCCGCCCCGCGCCAGGTCCTCTTCATGGGGGACTTAAACGCGAAGTCGGTGATGTGGGGCAACCCCTCCACCGACGCTCGCGGCCAGGCCGTCGAGCTCTGGGCCGCCGCCGCCGGCCTCTCTTTGCTCAACAGGGGAAACGCCCACACCTGCGTGCGTCGCCAGGGCGGGTCTGTCGTTGACGTTTCGTTTGCGACCCCCGCCCTCGCGCGCAGGGTTCGGAATTGGAGGGTGATGACGCGGGTGGAGAGTCTCTCCGATCACCGGTATATCCGGTTCGAGACTCCCACCCAGCGCTCCCCGGCCCCTCAGGCCCCCAGGAATGGTAGTGCCCCTCGTTGGGCTCTAAAACGGCTCAACAAAGAGCTAGCGGACGAAGCCGCTATTGTGCAGGGTTGGTGTCTGCGGCCAACGGACGGTCCTAACGTCGATGAGGCTGCTTCCCGTTTTCAGGAAGCCCTTACGGAGGTGTGTGAGGCTTCCATGCCCCGTTCTCACCCTCCTAAGGACCGTCGCGAGGCATATTGGTGGTCGCAAGACATTGCTGCGTTGCGAGCAGCCTGCACCGCCAAGAGGAGAAGTTACACGCATTACCGGCGGCGGCGCGTGAGAAACACCGAAGACGAGGACCGCCTGTATGACGAGTACCGGGAGTCCAAAAAGGCCCTGCAGACGGCCATCTCCCGTTCTAAGGAGGAGGCCAGGGATGAGATGCTGCAGGGTCTCAATCAAGATCCGTGGGGGCGGCCCTATAAAACTGCTCGCAACCAGTTGCGAGCGCGTGGCGCCCCCCTCACCGAGACGATGGACCCCGGTCTCCTGAACACGGTTGTCCAGGGCCTGTTCCCTCCGATTGCCGGCTACTCTCCTCCGCGAATGGCTCCACCATCTGGCGAAGATGTGGCTCCCCAAGAGAGCGACCCTCCCCTTATTGAGGTAGAGGAGATCAAAGCTGCTACCGCGTGCCTTAAGGGCAAGAAAACCGCCCCTGGTCCCGACGGAGTCCCTGGCAAAGTCCTGGGACTCTGCATTTCGCACTTCGGGGATAGGCTGAGGGAACTGTTCGACGCTTGTTTCCGCGCTGGACAGTTCCCTAAGCCATGGAAAGACGGCGCGCTGTGTCTTCTTAGGAAGGATGGACGGCCAGAGAACGATCCGTCAGCCTATCGGCCAATTGTGCTGCTGGATGAGGTAGGTAAGGTCTTTGAGAGGCTTATCGCCTCCCGCCTCATCCAGCACATTTCTGACGTAGGGCCGAATCTGTCCGAGTGCCAATTCGGCTTCCGTGTCGGGCGCTCGACTATTGACGCCCTGACAGGCTTGAGAGAGTTGGTCGACGAGGCCACAGATAGGGGGGAACAAGTGTTGGCGGTGTCCCTAGACATCGCCAATGCTTTTAACACCCTCCCGTTTAGCGTTATCTTAGAAGCGCTACGCTTTCACGGGGTTCCCTCCTATCTGTCACATATAGTCGCGGATTATTTGAGAGACAGACAAATTGTTTTTGTTGGTCAGGATGGTTTGCCTAGTCATCACAGCGTATCCCGCGGTGTCCCACAGGGGTCCGTTTTAGGGCCCCTACTTTGGAACGTGGGATACGACTATGTGTTGCGCGCTGCCCTTCCCCCACGGGTACGATTGTTCTGCTACGCAGACGATACACTTGTCACCGTTAGGGGAAGGGATCTAGAGGAGACCTTGCGCATGGCCTCCGTGTTTACCACCCTAATTGTGCAGCGCATTGAGTCGCTGGGCCTTGGGGTGGCGCGCCAAAAAACCGAGGCCCTTTTATTCCACGGGCCTCGTCGAGGAGCGCCTTCAGGGGCGGAAATAGTGGTGGACGGCGTTAGAGTGCCGCTGCAGCGGCACCTTAAGTATTTAGGACTCGTTATCGACGGGAGATGGGGGTTCGACGAGCACTTTCGTCGCCTCGAACCCCGCCTCCTTGGGGCTGCTGATGCGCTCGGGCGTCTTCTCCCGAACGTCGGGGGCCCGAGCGCAAATGTCAGACATTTATATGCGGGCATAGTCCGCAGTATGGCCCTATACGGGGCTCCAGTATGGGCCGATGCCCTTGGCCCACGCGCGATTGCGTCCCTTCACGGGGCGCAACGCGCTATGGCACTGAGAGCCGTCCGAGGTTACCGCACGGTCTCGCACACGGCGGCGTGCATCATAGCTGGGACCCCTCCATGGGAACTAGCGGCTCATGTCCTGGCAACGGCCTATAGGTTGCGCTCAGACGCCAGGGCCAACGATCGACACCTGCATGCGAGAGAGAGGGCCGCTTTACTCGAAGAGGCAAAAGATGAGGTGTTCCGGACATGGTACAGCGAGCTCGAAGAGCTTCTCAGGAGTGGCTCGGTCTCCAGTACGCTCCGTCGGACTGTTGAGGCCTTGAGCCCCTGTCTGACCATGTGGACCAACAGAGGGCACGGGTCCCTCTCTTATCATTTGGTTCAGGTTCTTAGCGGCCACGGTTCGTTCGGCCGCTTCCTGAACCGCATCGGAAGAGAGGAGACCACGAAATGCCACCACTGCGATGCGGTGGAGGACAGTGCGCAGCACACGCTCCAGGTATGTCCGGCCTTTGCCGAGGAGCGCGCCGACCTCATATCAGCAATGGGTGAAGACCTCTCACTCCACACCGTGGTGTGCTTCATGCTGGAGAGTGAGGAGGCCTGGAACGTGGTGAACTCCTTCTGCGTCGACGTCATGACGCAGAAGGAGGCGGCGGAGCGGGCCCGGGAGGAGGACCCCCGGGCTGATCCGTGTCGCCGACGAAGGACGGGGCGGAGGAGGCGGACGTACGCCCGCCTTCTTCCTCCTGACGGCAACCAGCGGGGCCCTGGGCTGGGAAACCCGGGTCCTGCATTGCACCGGTTGCCGCCAGTCGCTGATCCCCTGGATGCCCCGGGGGATCACCGGCCTCCCCATTTTGGGGGGGTGAGAGGGGCTCGCCCTAGGCGAGCAGACGCTGACGAGGTCGTGGAAGTGTTCGTAAGAGTTCCCATGACCTTGTCCGGCAGCGATGCGGCCCTCCTCGGCGTGTCCTCTTCGTCCGATGACGAGGAGGATGCGGCGATGATGGCCGTTTTCGCGCCAAGGCGTCCTTGAGGGGCATAGTTGGGTTTTAGTCGGTAGGCCGCGGCATTGCACTCCCTGGTGGACATACCATCCCGTCTGCCAGGGGCCGCGGAGAGTCCGACATAACCTCGCGCCTTCCCAAGCGCGAGGTATGCGTAACGCATTTCCCAACTATAAAAAAAAAAAAAAGGTTAGGTTAGGTTCCGTGTGCAGTTTCCAGTCTGCCATCGGACGCGTCCCCGGGTTGCGGATAGGGGAACGCCCCCCAGATATGGGGGGTACCGGCTTGCCGGCGCGGACAAAAACTGGTGTGTGGCCGCCTGCCCTTTTCAGGGCGGGCATTGCACGGCCACACAAACCCGTAGCCCCACACTGAGTGGGGTCGGGGGCCTTCGGGCTGCGAGGAAGACAACCTCTATAAAAAATTACACTCGGGGGCGGCATCCCGCCGCCGGCGGACCCGTTTTCGGGTCGTGGTATGGCCGGATTCTATCCGGCGGCCGCTTCTAGTGGCAGCGTGGGGGCGATCACTCGCCATGGCGCTCTGCGCCTTTTGTCGTTGTTTGGGTTGGTGTTTCTGACCTGAAGTTCTTCGAGCTTTGGCTCACCAGCGCGGCGGTGGATCCAGTGGGGTCTGCCGTCGGGCGAACCCGTTACCCGCACTGAGCGGGCCGGGGGTCCGGCGCATTGAGCGTCGGGCCAAGTGGAAGAAAACCACACTAAAAAATCACCCTAATCCCAAGGTCCGGTCCGTGCCGATGGGATGAATGGCTGGAAGGTCTCCAGTCCCGAACGGCCACCCCAGGGAGTCATCCCTTTTAAAAATGACACAACATGGAATTGAGCAAAAACAAAACGTATAGTCCCCAGGGGGTTTCAGTCCCTTCGGTAGGACCGCGCAAGGCGGCTGCCGAACGCCGGGTGTATATGGGGCCGGCTAACCTCAATTCCACCTCTGTCGATGCGACGTCAGCATCCAACCAACAATGCGAACCCGTTAAGAGCGGGCTACCGCCGGTATCCGGGCCGGCGGCGGACAATATAACCGAGGCGTGTGGGAGTGTTGATGAGTCAGGGGGAGTTCGGCTCTGTTTTAGGAGTCGGAATAGGAGTGGTGTATCCACACCGAGAGCCGAGAGGTCCCGGAGTGGATCTGTAAATAGTATACATAGTAGGTTAGGTTTAGACTTAAGTGAGAGTTCAGACTCTGTACATAGCGTTGTAAATAGCACTGTTGATAATGTAAATAGTGATATTAAGCGGACGGAGACGGCGGTTGCGTCAACGTCCAAGGATGGTTCCAATGTTGACTCTGTCGGCAAATCTGGAAAGAAGAAGGGGAAGAAGAGGACGTTGGAGGATTCCGACTCCTCTGCTCGGTCTTGCCAGTCGGTTTATTCATGCACTGACTCGATGGCGACAGATCTGCCTTCTGATAGTGCTGCCTCTGGAAAGCAGCGGCGCCGCAAGAAGGTCAGGAAGCGAGGGTCCGACAGTCCCGGATCTGACGATGGTGACGAGGACGTCACAGAGACTGAAAACTCCGAAAAGGAGCAAGAAAATAAATCCACTGGTGGCGGGCGCGGACGCGGTAGAGGGCGGCCCCCGACCACCGGGGAATATGTAGGATTAGCGAAGGCCAAGCGGGAACTCTTGGCGGTCCAAAAGGCGGAGGAGCAGGCCCGCCTCGACCGTGAGATCGCCGAGATGGAACGCAAGGCCTATGCTACAAGGGCTAAGTTTTACGAAAGCCAAACCGGACAGGACATGCCGAGGTTGATGGATTCCGCTGAGAAGACGGCCATCGACCTCGAAGAGGTGGTAAAAACAGACTGCCAGTTGATTGTAGAAGTAGCGCGCAAATCTTCTCACTTGAGTGGTCCCTATCAGAAGGCCCTCAAGAAAGCTGCGCAGTCCATCCAGGACTGTTTTAGCGAAGTCGCCCGCAAAACCATTTCGGACGACGCGCGCGTCTTGAGGGCCGAGAATGAGGCACTCAAGAAAGAATTGGCCGAGCTCCGCCAAAGCGTATCTGAGCTCACTGCGGAGATGAAGTCCCTAAAGAAGGGTAAAAGCAAGCAGGTACGTCGACCCCTGTCGCCGGCGCCAGTACAGATGGAGACTGACGTGGCACCACCACCTGCCCCGGAGCCTCCCAGAGAGGAGTGTGCGCCCGCACCTTCACAGTTTCCTCCACCCTCTGAAAAGGAGGAATGGCTGAAGGAGGCGATGATGCGCATCGGCGGCATAATTAACGCCCGTTTTGAGGGATTGGAGAGCAGGCTCCTGCCTGCACCTAAGATCCGTCCGCCTCTAGCAGCGGACAAGAAAAAGGCGGCTACAACCGAAAAGGCTCCAAAACCTGCTCAAAAGCCTAATCCTAAGCCGCCTAAGAAGAAGACAACCGCTAAATCTGCGGCGTCCGAAGCTGGTCCTCCTAAGCCTATTCAGGCAACGGTTGCGCCCAGTAAGAAGGGAAAGGGACCTGGAAAAGTAGCAAAGCCGCCGGCCGAAACGGCAACGGACTCACCGGCACCAGTCGCGCCTTCCAGCGCCCCCAAAGAGCAGTGGACCGAAGTCATTGGGCGAAAGGCTAGGGCCAGGAAGGCCAAAGCCCAAGCTGAAGCACAGCTACCGCCACCGAGTAAGGCAACGCCTGCCGCTAAGAAGAAAGCGAAGGCTAAACGCAAGAAGAAGAGCTTAAAGGCGCCCCGCAATCCAGCGGTGGTGCTTACAATTAAACCCGAAGCTCTAGACAAAGTATCATACGCTGGTGTGATACAACAGGCGAGGGGAAAGGTCAACTTCACTGAACTGGGGATTGAGGACCTAAAGTTCCGGGGCACGGCGACTGGTGCCCGGCTCATTGAATTGCCGAAACAAGCCTCACCAGAGCTGGCCGACCAACTGGCCAGCAAATTAAAGGAAGTACTTCCCGATGAGGTACAGGTGTCCAGGCCTGTTAAATGCGCGGACGTGCGCATATCCGGATTGGACGATTCAGTGACGCCAGAAGATGTGCGCACTGCTATCGCCAGCACAGGGAACTGCTCCGTAGAAGCCGTGAGGGTCGGTGAGATACGGATGAGCCAGTACTCTCTGGGATCTGTTTGGGCTAGATGTCCTGTCTCCGCAGCCAAAGCCATTTGCGCTAACAGGCTATTGATAGGATGGTCTTCGGCTAGGGTCAGGCTACTCGACCCAATGCCTATGAAATGCTTCCGGTGCATAGAGCCCGGTCACACCAGGACTAGATGCCCTACATCGGAAGACAGGAGCGGCCTATGTTTCCGTTGCGGAAAACCGGGCCACATAGCCAGGAATTGCGACGCAACACCTAACTGTGCCATCTGCGCGGCCAACGGTAAAGCGGCCGGTCACATAATGGGGGGAAAGAGTTGTCGTCCTCCCAAAAAGCGAGGAAAGACTGCCCCAAGGACCCGGGATTCAGCCACAGGTGATGGTCAGCCCGCAAGAGCTGACACTGAGACCATGGAATCCTAATGGACGGTTCAACAAAGGAATTCATCCAAGGAAACATCAACCACTGTGCTGCTGCTCAAGATCTTCTCTTGCAGTCGATGGCACAGTGGTCGATCGATGTAGGGATAGTGGCAGAACCGTACTCTGTACCAGCAAGGTCCAACTGGGCCGCAGATCTCGACCACTCAGTTGCTGTAGTGACATCAACAAGAACAGGTGTCTCCCCTCTCCAAATCAAGGAAAGGGGACGTGGTTTCGTGGTGATGCAATGGGGAGAAATGGTTTTGATCGGGGTCTATTTCTCTCCTAATAAGTCTTACGCAGAATTCGAGACCTTCATTGACGAGCTAGGGGCCGCAATCCAGCGGAACTCGACGCTCCCAATGTTGGTCCTCGGTGACTTAAACGCGAAGGCTGAAAGCTGGGGTTCTCCAGCCACTGATCAAAGGGGAGAGCTGGTTGAGGAATGGGCCATTATTTCCGGTCTGTGCCTGCTAAACCGCGGGTCAGTCAATACATGTGTCCGACAGCAGGGTGGGTCCATCGTGGACGTATCGTTCGCGTCCCCTGCTGTCGAAACTAAAGTTAGAGACTGGAGAGTCTTGGAAGACACTGAAACGCTATCCGATCACCTCTATATTCGGTTTAGCATCTCATCTTTGTCTGCTGGATTGAATAATCGGAATGGTGGAGATATTCAGGCCTTGTTTCCTCGCTGGGCTGTGTCCCGCCTTAACAAAGAATTGGCCAATGAGGCTGCCCTAGTGCAGGCTTGGCTGGCTGATTCACTGCCGTACCGGGGCGCTGACGCTGAAGCAGGCTGGTTTCGCGAGGCACTCACAAATGTCTGTGACGCGGCCATGCCAAGAGTGAAGCGTCCGCCCCCGATGAAACACCTGTACTGGTGGTCAGGTGATCTTACCGATCTTAGAGCCTCCTGCACTAGGGCTAAACGCTTACATGCCAGATACAGAAGGCGACGCACGAGGGATGCGGAAACCGAAAACCGTCTGCTAGAGGCCTACAAGTCGGCCAAAAGGACTCTACAGATGGCTATCAAAACTGCTAAGAATGCAGCGTGGGCAGAAATGTTATCAGGGCTCAATGAGGACCCGTGGGGCAGACCGTACCGAATTATTCGAAACAAACTCCGATCACCTGCCCCACCGCTCACGGAAACCCTGCAACCAGAGCTTTTGGAGAGGATAGTCTCGACTCTCTTTCCCGGGAGATTGACAAACTTCTCCCCTCCTCTAATGTCGGCATCGAATGAGGTCAACCGAGAGATCGAAGCCCCCCCGGTTTCAAACGGGGAGTACGAATGGGCATTAGAACGCCTCAAGGCCAAGAAAAAGGCCCCTGGCCCCGACGGTGTCCCTGGACGAGCCTTGGTGGAAGCTCTGCAACCACTGGAGCAACGTTTTAGGGGCCTCCTGGATAGGTGCCTGAGAGAAGGATGCTTTCCGGCCGACTGGAAAACCGGAAGGCTCGTACTGCTCCGAAAGGAGAATAAGCCGGAAGACTCTCCGTCGGGATACCGACCCATAGTACTCCTCAACGAGACGGCTAAATTCTTCGAGCGCATAATTGCGTCTCGTATCAGCCGTCACTTGAGTGAGATAGGTCCGGACCTGGCGGAGAACCAATTTGGATTTAGGGAGTGCCGTTCCACAATTGATGCCCTCCGGGCAGTCAAAACCCTCTCGGGTGAAGTTGTAGATGGTGGAGGAATGCTGTTGGTGATATCTCTTGATATCGCCAACGCCTTTAACTCAATCCCCACGGAGTGTATTCTGGAAGCGCTCAGGTACCACGAGGTGCCTTGGTACCTACAAATGCTCATCAGAAACTACTTCAGCGGTCGGTTTATCGTGTTCGTCGGGAGCAGCGGGCAAATCCAAAGAAGAGAAATGGTTCGCGGTGTTCCACAGGGCTCAGTTCTGGGCCCACTCTTGTGGAACATCGCGTACAATTATGTGTTGCGTGGAAGCCTTCTCCGCGGACTGAGTCTGGTGTGTTATGCCGACGACACGCTGGTGACAGCTCGCGGAAGAAACTACCGAGAGGCTGCATTGATAGCCACAGCCGGAGTGGCCCAAGTTGTGTCCCGGATAGAAAGTCTGGGACTGAAAGTAGCGCTAGACAAAACAGAGGCCCTGGCCTTTCATGGGCCACGTAATTGTCCTCCACCCAGAGCGTACCTGCTTATAAATGGGACGAGGGTAGAGTTCAAGCTCCATCTTAAATATCTGGGCCTGCTCCTGGACGGAAAGTGGAGCTTTAAGGAGCATTTTTCATGTTTGGCTCCAAAGTTGGTCGCTGCTGCTGCAGCGTTGGGACGGCTCTTGCCGAACCTAGGAGGTCCGAGTGCCCTTTGCCGCCGCCTCTACGCGGGCGTGGTCGCATCCATGGCACTCTATGGTGCACCGGTGTGGTCGGATGCCCTGAATTCGCAAAATACCGCGCTACTGCGCCGAGCTCAGCGCATTATTGCGATCAGGGCAGTCCGAGGCTACCGCACCATAGCGACAGAGTCTGCCTGCGCCCTTGCCGGGATGCCGCCATGGGACTTGGAGGCGGATATACTCACTGTAGTATATGAGCGAAGGGCAGAAGCTCGCGGTAGAGGACAAAGACCCATGCGGGCAGAAGTGGAGCAGTGGCGTGAAGAGGCCAGAAACCGAATTCTTGGCTCCTCCTGGCCCCGCCGTTTAGAGCAGAGTGAGTACGGGCGCTGGACCAACGCGGCGATCCGCCCGATGCTACGGCAGTGGGTGGCGAGAAGGCATGGGACCCTCACTTTCCGCCTCGTGCAGATACTGTCGGGGCACGGCTGCTTCGGCAGATATCTGCACCGAGTTGCCGGGAGAGAGGAAGACCCACGTTGCCACGAGTGTGGCGACGATGAAGACACTGCGCTGCACACCCTTGCGCATTGTTCTGCGTTTACGGTGCAGCGCAGTGCTCTTATCGCGGTGATCGGAGGCGATCTATCCCTGCCCACTGTCATCCGGGCAATGCTCGAAGAGCCAGCGGTATGGGAGGTCGTAGCCACTTTTGCGGAGGACGTGATGTCCCGCAAAGAGGCGCACGAACGCGAGCGCGAGCAAGACCCGCTCGCGAGCGCCAGAAGGCGCCGGAGGGTAGGGCGGCGACGGAGGGGCTATAATGCTCTGATTCCGCCGTCCTAGTGGGGGTCGGCGGGCGACGCGGATGGGTACCGTGTCGCCTGCATTGCACTCGACCCCTGCGATGGTGGGGGCAGCTAGGGAACACTAGCTGCTCCCATGCCTCCGGTAGTGAGGTGTGCCCGTACCGTATGTCGGTGCGGGCCCGGCCGAGCGACCCACGCGAGCTCAGCGCTCTGCGCATGCTTGTGGTCGCTCACTCATGGCCAGCGAGGTGTTCCCGTGAGGTTTAGTGGGTAGTCGCGGCACTCTGTCGTGGAGTCCCACACACCCTTGCCCCTACCCGGGGGCTTGGACGGTGCGTCAATGCATTCCTCACGTAAAAAAAAAAAAAAAAAAAAAAAAAAAAAAAAAAAAAAAAAAAGGTTAGGTTAGGTTAGGTTAGGTTAGGTTAGGTTAGGTTAGGTTAGGTTAGGTTAGGTTAGGTTAGGTTAGGTTAGGTTAGGTTAGGTTAGGTTAGGTTGCCTCTCCGTGTGCAGTTTCCAGTCTGCCATCGGACGCGTCCCCGGGTTGCGGATAGGGGAACGCCCCCCAGATATGGGGGGTACCGGCTTGCCGGCGCGGACAAAAACTGGTGACCGCCTGCTGTGTGGTTGTTGGTGGGAGCGTTTCGCTCAAGGTGCGTTTGCACTTTTGTCGTCAACGGCCCTTCTCAGGGCCAGCGGCCGTTCATCGGCGTGGCATGGCAGATCTGCTAGATCTGCGGAGCGTTGAGTGCTTCCACACTCTTTTGCGCCAATCTTGGCGCCTGCCTTAATTGGCTGGCTCCGACGGGGTTGGCATTTGTTTGTCAGCCCAGTGGCCGCCCTCGGGCGGCGTGGGATGGCGGACTTTCAAAGTCCGCGGCGCGGCGGGCCCTCGATCGCGGTTACACGTGGTCGTTGGGCTCGACATTTTATGTCACCGCCGGGCAACCTGTGTCGTGGGTGGATGTCGTGGATCACGTCTCGCGATTCACTCACGGCGTAGGGGCTCCTGCCTTTACCGGCTGGAGCCGAGAGGACGCAACCTCGTTAAAAAACGCTGAAAGGGGGTTTGTTGGGGTGTGCCTTTGCACCTTGCGCGGCAAATCTCCGCCTCCATCGGGGGTGGCAGGCCAGTATGTCTGCCCGCTAGCGGCCAACTTCACCAGAACGCCCGACCTGGTGTCGTATTAGGGTAGCTGGGGTATTGGGTTCTCTGCCCCAGTGGTCTTTTTATTTCACCCGTACTCGTGGGAAAAGGATGGCTTGTAATAATTCTTTTGACGTTTGTGGGAGTGCTATTGTTAATAAGGTAGGACGAAGCCTACCCGGTGATGCGGGCGTGAAGCCCAAGGACGCAGGCGATAGGGCTGCAAAAGCAGCCTCGCCGAGATGGGAGATAGAGATCGAGTCGGATACTGACTCAGTCGGTTCCACTCATACGGTGACTTCCGTTTCCGGAAGAAAGAGGACTCGGTCCCAAAAGAAGAAGCACAAAGGCTCGAATGAGTCTGAGGGCGCCTCCAGCTCGGAGGAGACCAATGCGCCTAAGAAGTCGGCGCGTCGAGGACGTGGTCGCCCCCCCACTACTGGCCAGTATGTGGGCTTGGCGGCGGCCAAGGCCAAATTAAATGCTGAACTCCAGAAGGAAATGGAGTTGGAAGCTGAGAAGGAGTTTGCTGCAGAGCTAGCACAGAGGCAGACACGCTCTAGCTCCGCTATGTCCATGGCCTCACAGAGCTGCTCTGAAATAGAGGCTCTACTTGGTCAGGAGGAAGCGAGCCAAGGCGCGACGCAAATTTTTAAATCTGTCGAACAGGAGCTCCAGACCATCCTCAAGGTGGCAACAAAGTCGAGCAGACTAAAGGGAACCTACCAAAAGGCCCTTAAATGCTCGGCAGCCGCCATCAAGGAACACACAATGGAGCTCCTAAAACGGTCGGTGAATGAGGAGGTCGTGAAGCTGGAGCGGCAAAATCAGCTCCTCCAGCGGAACATCGATGACCTCCAAAAACAGCTGGAAGAGCTACGCGCCCAAGTTACTGGGCGACCGCAGGCTGCTGTCGCAGTGGAGGCGCAGCCTTCAAACATGGAGGAAATCATCCGCGCGGTCTCCACCGTGGTGGATGGAAAGGTCCGGGAGGCCATGGTGTCGGCCCGGAATATGATAGATGCCCGTGTCGAAGGGCTAAAAACGGCTGACCGGCCACGACCACCTCTGGCCGCGGACGCCAAAAGACAGGCTCAAAAGCCGCAAGCTCCTGCGGCCAAAAAGCCTGCGACGAAGAAGGCTGCGTCTAAGGCGACAACCAAAGCTGTGCCCAAGGCCCCACCAAAGGCTGCACCAAAGGCTGCGCCCAAACCGGCGCCGAAAAATGTGCCAGAGAGCACCCCTGCTCCCGCCGCGCCTTCCCAGAAGGGGAAAGGCAAGGGCAAGGGAAAAAAGACGGCCATCTCTGCGGCGCCACCTGCACAGCGCCCGGCTGAACCCACTGCGTCCACGTCCAAGGAGTCGGAGTGGACGACAGTTACAAAGAAGGGGAAGAAAAAGGCGGCTCCCAAAGCCGCGGTTCCTCAGCCTAAGTCCCAAGCCGAGGGTTCCAAAGGCAAGGGCAGGGGTCAGGCGAAGGCTAAAAAGCCCAAAAAGTTGAAAGTGCCTCGCTCTGCCGCGGTCGTGGTAACTGTCGGCCCCGAGGCCGAAAAACGTGGCATTTCATATGCCAGCGTTATTAAGAAGGCGCGCGCATCGATCCAGCTACCTGAACTTGGAATCGATGCGCCAATGCGTATTAAAACGACGGTCACCGGGGCCAAAATTTTCGAGGTCTCGGGTGAGGAACGAGATGCCAAGGCCAACCGCCTGGCACTCGAACTCACGAACCTGCTTGAGGCTGAGGACGGTGTGCGGGTTCATAGGCCCACAAAATGTGCGGAGTTTGTCGTCAGCGGCTTGGACGACTCCGTCGAGAGGGAGGAGGTTGTGTCGGTGGTGGCCACGAAAGGCAACTGCCCGCACAGCCTTATAAAGACGGGCGACATACGGTCTGGCCCAGGTGGACTTGGTTCCATATGGGTCTCGGCACCGGTAACGGCAGTCAAGACCATTCTAGACGCCGGCCGTCTCCTGATCGGGTGGAGTTCGGCGCGAGTCCGGGCAGTGGAGGCACGTCCCATGAAGTGCTTCCGCTGCCTGCAGCGGGGCCATACCCGGCCGCAATGCTGCGGTGAAGACCGGGCAGCCTTGTGCTTCCGCTGCGGGAAGCCTGGGCATAAGGTGGCAACGTGTTCCGCAGAGCCGCATTGCGTCGCCTGTGAGGCGGCCAAGAAGCCAGCGGGTCATGTTCTTGGGGGCAAGAGCTGCAAAGCTCCTGATGCCCCCAGGAAAAAGAAGAAGGCGCCGGCGGCCGAGACCCAGACCGCTACGCAGGCTGCGGAGGAGACGCAGCCCATGGACACGTCACCGATCGTCGATGGACCTACGCCTGTCTAGGTTCATCCAGACGAACCTGAACCACTCCTCTGGCGCTCAGGATCTACTGATCCAAGCCATGAGGGAGTGGTCGGTCCATGTGGCTGTGGCTGCCGAGCCCTATTTTGTCCCGTCTGGCCCCTACTGGGCCGCAGACCTGGACTGCACGGTGGCTATCACGCTGTCGGCCGTTGAGTCGTCGTCGCCCTTCTCCGTCATCCAGAGGGGCAATGGTTTCGTCGTTGTCTTGTGGGGGAGCACTTATATAATAGGTGTTTATTTCTCCCCCAACAGACAGTTCGCCGAGTTCGAGCTCTTCCTCGGCGAACTGGGTGTCACGTTGCGACGACTCCCACCGTCGTCACAAGTCTTGGTGCTGGGGGACTTCAATGCCAAATCTTCGGCTTGGGGTTCCTCCGTCAACGATCAACGCGGGACAGCGGTTGAGGCCTGGACGGTCATGTTCGGCCTCGTCTGTGTCAACCAGGGTTCGGAATTCACGTGCGTACGCCAGCAGGGAGGGTCAGTGGTGGACTTGACGTTCGCCACCCCTGCACTCGCTGCGCGCATCCGAGACTGGTTGGTCACGGACGCCGAGACACTGTCGGACCACGTCTTTATAAGGTTCGACATTGTTTCGGCAACCGCAATTGACGGCCCTGCACCCGGTCCGATGGTCAGCCCCTTCCCGAAATGGGCGCTGACCAAACTCGATAAGGAGCTGCTAGAGGAGGCAGTCCTTGTCGAGGACTGGTGCAGTCCCCCCAACATTGGGGATATTGATGAAGAGGCGTTCTCGTTCCGGGCGTCGCTGCAGCGGATTAGCGATGCTGCGATGCCCCGGGTCCAGCGGCGTCCGCCGAAAAAATCGGCATATTGGTGGACGGAGGATATAGCCCGGCTCAGACGGGACTGCAACTCGAAGCGCAGGGAACTAGCCAGATATCGTCGCCGCACACGCGATGGACAGCGAGACGAGGGCACTGAATCCCTGCTGCACGACCGGTACACGGAAGCGCGCAGGGAAATGAGGGCCGCCATCTTTAGGGCAAAGGCCGAGGCACGGGAGGAGCTGCTCGAGAGTCTCGATCGAGATCCGTGGGGCAGACCTTACCGCGCGGCGCGTTGTAAGCTGCGCGGTCAAGGCCCACCGGTTGCAGAAACCCTGCGACCGGATCTAGTTGTAAATATCGTCGAGACTCTCTTCCCGGCGAGGCAGGAGCACACTCCTCCGCCGATGGCCGCACTGCGTGGTGTCATGCCGGTTGCTGAAGACCCGGAGGCTCCGCCTCCACTCATTACAGAGGCGGAATTCGATGCCGCAGTCCTCAAGCTGCGTGCAAAGAAGACTGCCCCGGGTCCGGATGGAATTCACGGTCGCGTCCTTGCCCTGTCGCTGGTGGAGCTCGCGCCCCGCCTTACGCGGCTAATCGACGCGTGTCTGGCTTCCGGGAAGTTTCCTGCGGCCTGGAAAATAGGCCGGCTTGTCCTCCTCCAAAAAGAGGGTCGCCCAGCAGAGTCGCCGTCCGGCTACCGGCCTATTGTCCTCCTGGACGAGGCCGGTAAGCTCTTCGAGCGGATTATTGCCGCTCGAATTGCAGACCACTTATCGTCGGTGGGTCCGGACCTCGCCGAGGTCCAGTACGGGTTCCGGGAGGGTCGCTCGACGATCGACGCGATCCTGCGCGTCAAGGCCCTCTCGGAAGAGGCGGTGTCTTGTGGTGGGGTTATGCTGGCGGTGTCTCTCGACATCGCCAACGCGTTTAACACCCTGCCGTTTGAGTGCATCGCCGAGGCGCTCCAATATCATGGAGTGCCCCCGTACCTCAGGCGGGTCGTGTCCGACTATTTGGTGGACCGGACAGTGGTCTGCCAAACGAGTGACGGCGCTCTGCTAGAGCGACGCATGTCGTGCGGGGTTCCACAGGGGTCGGTACTGGGACCGCTCCTGTGGAACATTGGGTTCGATTGGGCCCTCCGAGGCGCTTTGTTGCCGGGTGTCGGCGTGATTTGCTACGCCGACGACACACTAGTTACGGCGCGAGCCGGTTCTTACGCCGAAGCGGCAAGGCTCGCTAAAGTGGGCACAATACAGGTGGTCCATCGCATCGAGAGGCTGGGACTAAGGGTGGCTCTGGACAAAACAGAGGCCATCCTGTTCCACGGCCCGCGGCGAGGACCACCTGCTGATGCTGCCCTGGAAATTGAGGGCTGTCGAGTCCCCGTGGGCTCGACAATTAAGTACTTGGGGCTCATTTTGGACCCGGGGTGGAAATTTACACCCCATTTCCGCCACATGGGTCCCAAGCTGTCGAAGGCGACAGCTTCGCTCAGTCGGCTGCTGCCAAACGTCGCAGGTCCGGGAGACCGATGCCGCCGCCTCTTTATTGGGGTCGTGCGGTCCATGGCCCTCTACGGGGCGCCCGTATGGGCTGACGCTCTGACGGCCGCTAATAAAGCTCTACTGCGAGCTCCGCAGCGAGCCATGGCCGTCAGAGTGATACGCGGGTACCGCACAGTCTCCTTCGAGGCGGCGTGCGTCTTGGCGGGCACTCCGCCCTGGGACCTAGATGCCACGGTCCTGGCAGAAGTGCATCGGCGGAGGGAGGCCTTCCGAGAGGCGGAGGGCTTCCGGCGCGTACCCCCGGCGGTGGTGGAGCGGTGGCGGAAGACCGCACAGCTCCACACCCTAGACAGGTGGCTCGACCGTCTAGAAGAGCCCACCGCCGGGGTCCGAACCATAGAGGCGGTCCGGCCCGTCTTGCGCCAATGGGTGGCACGGCAGCACGGGGTGCTGTCCTTCCGGCTCACGGAGGTACTGTCGGGGCACGGATGCTTCGGCAGGTACCTCCACCACATCGCCGGGAGGGAAAGCACCCCGAGGTGTCATGAATGTGGGGCGGACGAAGATACCGCGCAGCACACGCTGGAATCCTGCCCAGCGTGGGCAACTCAGCGCGCTGTCCTCGTCGCCAGTGTCGGCGGAGAGCTCTCGCTGCCGGCCTTTGTTAAGGCTATGGTCGGCAGCGAAGCAGGCTGGGAGGCGGCGGCCACCTTCTGCGAGGAAGTCCTTGCAGCGAAGGAGGCCGCCGAGCGGGTCCGCGAGGATGATCCCGACGCGGACCCGTCCCGCCGACGGCGGCTGGGAAGGAGGAGGCGAAACTACGCCCTCCACCAGCCGCCAGATGGGTCGCGGGCGACGGAGTGGGGCTCCCGTCGCTCGCAACAAGGACCCTAAAGCTGAGGGGGTGCCTGTAGTGTTCCGCAGGCACTCCCTACCCTAAAGAGGGGCCCGGCATGGCCGGGCAGCATCGCCCTCGGCACACACAGCGCCTGCGAAGAGTTCCCTGTGTGTGTCGAGAGTGGCGAAGGACGGAACGCCCCGGTGCTTTTTAGTGGGTATGCCCAATAGGGGCGAGTCCCACATAACCGCAGGTGGGCCCCACCCTGCCTGCGGTAGATATAAAATCTTTTTACACCGGGTCAAAAAAAAAAAAAAAAAAAAAAAAAAAAAAAAAAAGGTTAGGTTGCCTCGCAGGAGGATGACGCCCCTCTTATCGGAGAGGAGGAGTTCAGGTCGGCTGTTTCGCGCCTCAGGGGCAAACGCACGGCCCCTGGCCCCGACGGGGTCCCGGGCAAGGTCCTGGGTCTCTCACTGAAACATTTGGGGGACCACCTTCGGGAACTGTTCGATGCATGTCTCCGCAGCGGACAGTTTCCGAAGGTATGGAAAGATGGCACTCTGTGCCTCTTACGAAAGGAGAGTCGACCTGCGGACGACCCGTCCGGATATCGTCCTATAGTGTTGCTGGATGAGGTCGGAAAGGTGTTCGAGAGGGTGGTTGCCTCCCGACTCATCCAGCACCTATCTGAAGTAGGGCCGAATTTGTCCAACTCGCAGTTCGGCTTTCGTGAAGGGCGCTCCACTATCGACGCCCTGAGTGACCTGAGGAAGTTGGTAGCTGACGCCACAGACTCAGGGGAGAGGGTGTTGGCGGTATCGCTCGATATCGCCAACGCCTTTAACACCCTCCCCTTCCACACCATCTTGGAAGCACTCCGCTTTCACGGAGTGCCCCAATACCTAGTGCGCGTTTTAACCAGCTACCTTGCGGATCGGGACATTATTTTTGCTGGTCAAGGTGGTACAGACGGCCGCCATCCCATGTCTCGCGGCGTTCCACAGGGGTCTGTCTTGGGACCCCTTTTGTGGAACGTCGGTTATGATTGGGTGCTCCGCGCTGCCCTCCCCCCACGAGTCAAACTGCTCTGCTATGCGGATGATACGCTCGTAACCGCCAGGGGGAGGGACTTGGAGGAGACTCTGCGGCTGGCCTCGGTATTTACTACCTTGGTCGTGCAACGCATTGAGGCTCTGGGACTAAAAGTAGCCCTACACAAAACGGAGGCCCTTCTATTTCATGGGCCTCGCAAAGGTGCTCCACCGGGCACAGAAGTATTGGTGGCTGGTGTAAAAGTGCCGCTTTTGCGGTATTTAAAATATCTCGGCCTTGTGATTGACGGGAGGTGGGGGTTCGACGAGCACTTTCGTCGCCTCGAACCCCGCCTCCTCGGGGCTGCCGATGCGCTCGGGCGTCTTCTCCCAAACGTTGGGGGCCCGAGCGCCACTGTCCGGCGTCTCTATGCGGGAATTGTAAAAAGTATGGCCCTGTACGGGGCGCCTGTCTGGGCCGACGTTCTCGGCCCGCGCGCGATAGCGTCCTTGCACAGGGCGCAGCGCGCTATGGCGCTCAGGGCTATTAGAGCCTATAGAACGGTATCCCATACTGCGGCGTGCATATTAGCAGGCACTCCCCCATGGGAGTTGACGTCCCACGTCCTTGCGGCGGCCTACCGCGTCCGAGTGGACGCCAGGGATGGTGACCGGCGCTTGGCGCCTAGGGAGAGGGCCTCCGCTCTAGAGGAGGCCACAGTGGAGGTGTTCGCCGTGTGGTTCGAGGAGCTCGAGGAGCTAAGGGGTTCGGCCTCGGTCTCTGGCACATTGTCCAGGACCTTGGAGGCCATGCACCCCTTCCTCACCACGTGGGCGAACCGGCATCACGGGTCACTGTCGTACCACCTGGTGCAGATACTTAGCGGCCATGGTTCCTTTGGCCGCTATCTGCACCGAATTGGCCGCGAGGTGACCCCCGAGTGCCACCACTGTGGCGCCGCTGAGGATACAGCGCAGCACACCCTAGAGGTGTGTCCGGCCTTTTCCTCACAGCGCCAAGAGCTGGCCGCCGTCATAGGCGATGACCTCTCCCTCCAAAACGTGGTGTGTGCCATGTTGGAGGGAGAGAGGACGTGGGATGCGATGGGCTCCTTCTGTGTCGACGTCATGACGCAGAAGGAGGAGGCAGAGAGAGCCAGGGAAGATGACCCCCAGGCCGCTCCGTGCCGCCGCAGACGGACGGGACGAAGGAGGCGGCAGTTCGCCCGCCTACTTCCTCCTGACGGCAACCAGCGGGATCCTGGGTTGGGAAGCCCGGATCCTGCATTGCACCGGTTGCCGCCAGTCGCTGATCCCCTGGATGCCCCGGGGGATCACCGGCCTCCCCATTTTGGGGGGGTGAGAGGGGCTCGCCCTAGGCGAGCAGACGCCGACGAGGTCGTGGAAGTATTCGTGAGAGTTCCCATGACCTTGTCAGGCAGCGACGCGTCCCTTCTCGGCGTGTCCTCCTCAGATGAGGAGGATGCGGCGATAATGGACGCACTCGCGCCAAGGCGTATGTGAGGGGCATCGATGGGTTTTAGTCGGTAGGCCGCGGCATTGCACTCCCTGGTGGACATACCATCTCGTCTGCCAGGGGCCGCGGAGAGTCCGACATAACCCCGCGCCTTCCCAAGCGCGGGGTATGCGTAATGCATTTCCCATCGTAAAAAAAAAAAAAAAAAAAAAAAAAAAAAAAAAAAAAAAAAAAAAAAAAAAAAAAAAAAAAAAAAAAAAAGGTTAGGTTAGGTTAGGTTAGGTTAGGTTAGGTTAGGTTAGGTTAGGTTAGGTTAGGTTAGGTTAGGTTAGGTTAGGTTAGGTTTTCCGTGTGCAGTTTCCAGTCTGCCATCGGACGCGTCCCCGGGTTGCGGATAGGGGAACGCCCCCCAGATATGGGGGGTACCGGCTTGCCGGCGCGGACAAAAACTGGTAACCGCTTGTTTTGCGGTTTGGCGGGAGCGTTTCGCTCGGAGTGCGTTTGCACTTTTGTTGTCAACGGCCCTTCTCAGGGCCAGCGGCCGTTCATCGGCGTAGCATGGCAGATCTCCAAGATCTGCGGAGCGTCGAGTGCTTCCACACTCTTTTGCGCCAATTTTGGCGCTTGCCTTAATTGGCTGGCTCCGAAGGGGCTGGCATTTGTTTGTCAGCCCAGTGGCCGCCCTCGGGCGGCGTGGGTTGGCGGACTTTCAAAGTCCGCGGCGCGGCGGGCCCTCGGTCGCGGTTAAACGTGACCTTTGGGCACGACATTTTATGTCACCGCCGGGCAACCTGTGTCGTGTGTGGATGTCGTGGATCACGTCTCGCGATTCACTCACAGCGTAGGGGCTTTTGCCTTTACCGGCTGGAGCCAAGAGGATGCAACCTCGTTAAAAAACACTGAAAGGGGGTTTGTTGGGGTGTGCCTTTGCACCTTGCGCGGCAAATCTCCGCCTCCATTGGAGGTGGCAGGCCAGTATGTCTGCCCGCTAGCGGCCAACTTCACCAGAACGCCCGACCTGGTGTCGTATTAGGGTAGCTGGGGTATCGGGTTCTCTGCCCCAGTGGTCTTTTTAGTTCACCCGTACTCGTGGGATCAGTATGGCTAGTGTTAATAATTCTTTGGATGTTAGTGGGAGTTCTATTATTAATAAGGTAGGAAGAAGCCTACCCGGTGATGAGGGCGCGAAGCCCAAGGACGTAGGCGATAGGGCTGCAGATGCAGCCTCGCCGAGATGGGAGATTGTTATCGAGTCGGATACTGACTCAGTCGGTTCCACTCGCACGGTGACTTCCGCTTCCGGAAGAAAGAGGACTCGGTCCCATAAAAAGAAGAAGAAAGGCTCGAATGAGTCTGAGGGTGCCTCCAGTTCAGAGGAGACCAAAGCACCTAAGAAGTCGGCACGTCGAGGACGTGGTCGCCCCCCCACTACTGGTCAGTATGTGGGCTTGGCGGCGGCCAAGGCCAAATTAAATGCTGAACTCCAGAAGGAAATGGAGTTGGAAGCTGAGAAGGAGTTTGCTGCAGAGCTAGCACAAAGGCAGACACGCTCTAGCTCCGCTATGTCCATGGCCTCACAGAGCTGCTCTGAAATAGAGGCTCTACTTGGTCAGGAGGAAGCGAGCCAAGGCGCGACGCAAATTTTTAAATCTGTCGAACAGGAGCTCCAGACCATCCTCAAGGTGGCAACAAAGTCGAGCAGACTAAAGGGAACCTACCAAAAGGCCCTTAAATGCTCGGCAGCCGCCATCAAGGAACACACAATGGAGCTCCTAAAACGGTCGGTGAATGAGGAGGTCGTGAAGCTGGAGCGGCAAAATCAGCTCCTCCAGCGGAACATCGATGACCTCCAAAAACAGCTGGAAGAGCTACGCGCCCAAGTTACTGGGCGACCGCAGGCTGCTGTCGCAGTGGAGGCGCAGCCTTCAAACATGGAGGAAATCATCCGCGCGGTCTCCACCGTGGTGGATGGAAAGGTCCGGGAGGCCATGGTGTCGGCCCGGAATATGATAGATGCCCGTGTCGAAGGGCTAAAAACGGCGGACCGGCCACGACCACCTCTGGCCGCGGACGCCAAAAGACAGGCTCAAAAGCCGCAAGCTCCTGCGGCCAAAAAGTCTGCGACGAAGAAGGCTGCGTCTAAAGCGACAACCAAAGCTGTGCCCAAGGCCCCACCAAAGGCTGCACCAAAGGCTGCGCCCAAACCGGCGCCGAAAAATGTGCCAGAGAGCACCCCTGCTCCCGCCGCGCCTTCCCAGAAGGGGAAAGGCAAGGGCAAGGGAAAAAAGACGGCCATCTCTGCGGCGCCACCTGCACAGCGCCCGGCTGAACCCACTGCGTCCACGTCCAAGGAGTCGGAGTGGACGACAGTTACAAAGAAGGGGAAGAAAAAGGCGGCTCCCAAAGCCGCGGTTCCTCAGCCTAAGCCCCAAGCCGAGGGTTCCAAAGGCAAGGGCAGGGGTCAGGCGAAGGCTAAAAAGCCCAAAAAGTTGAAAGTGCCTCGCTCTGCCGCGGTCGTGGTAACTGTCGGCCCCGAGGCCGAAAAACGTGGCATTTCATATGCCAGCGTTATTAAGAAGGCGCGCGCATCGATCCAGCTACCTGAACTTGGAATCGATGCGCCAATGCGTATTAAAACGACGGTCACCGGGGCCAAAATTTTCGAGGTCTCGGGTGAGGAACGAGATGCCAAGGCCAACCGCCTGGCACTCGAACTCACGAACCTGCTTGAGGCTGAGGACGGTGTGCGGGTTCATAGGCCCACAAAATGTGCGGAGTTTGTCGTCAGCGGCTTGGACGACTCCGTCGAGAGGGAGGAGGTTGTGTCGGTGGTGGCCACGAAAGGCAACTGCCCGCACAGCCTTATAAAGACGGGCGACATACGGTCTGGCCCAGGTGGACTTGGTTCCATATGGGTCTCGGCACCGGTAACGGCAGTCAAGACCATTCTAGACGCCGGCCGTCTCCTGATCGGGTGGAGTTCGGCGCGAGTCCGGGCAGTGGAGGCACGTCCCATGAAGTGCTTCCGCTGCCTGCAGCGGGGCCATACCCGGCCGCAATGCTGCGGTGAAGACCGGGCAGCCTTGTGCTTCCGCTGCGGGAAGCCTGGGCATAAGGTGGCAACGTGTTCCGCAGAGCCGCATTGCGTCGCCTGTGAGGCGGCCAAGAAGCCAGCGGGTCATGTTCTTGGGGGCAAGAGCTGCAAAGCTCCTGATGCCCCCAGGAAAAAGAAGAAGGCGCCGGCGGCCGAGACCCAGACCGCTACGCAGGCTGCGGAGGAGACGCAGCCCATGGACACGTCACCGATCGTCGATGGACCTACGCCTGTCTAGGTTCATCCAGACGAACCTGAACCACTCCTCTGGCGCTCAGGATCTACTGATCCAAGCCATGAGGGAGTGGTCGGTCCATGTGGCTGTGGCTGCCGAGCCCTATTTTGTCCCGTCTGGCCCCTACTGGGCCGCAGACCTGGACTGCACGGTGGCTGTCACGCTGTCGGCCGTTGAGTCGTCGTCGCCCTTCTCCGTCATCCAGAGGGGCAATGGTTTCGTCGTTGTCTTGTGGGGGAGCACCTATATAATAGGTGTTTATTTCTCCCCCAACAGACAGTTCGCCGAGTTCGAGCTCTTCCTCGGCGAACTGGGTGTCACGTTGCGACGACTCCCACCGTCGTCACAAGTCTTGGTGCTGGGGGACTTCAATGCCAAATCTTCGGCTTGGGGTTCCTCCGTCACCGATCAACGCGGGACAGCGGTTGAGGCCTGGACGGTCATGTTCGGCCTCGTCTGTGTCAACCAGGGTTCGGAATTCACGTGCGTACGCCAGCAGGGAGGGTCAGTGGTGGACTTGACGTTCGCCACCCCTGCACTCGCTGCGCGCATCCGAGACTGGTTGGTCACGGACGCCGAGACACTGTCGGACCACGTCTTTATAAGGTTCGACATTGTTTCGGCAACCGCAATTGACGGCCCTGCACCCGGTCCGATGGTCAGCCCCTTCCCGAAATGGGCGCTGACCAAACTCGATAAGGAGCTGCTAGAGGAGGCAGTCCTTGTCGAGGACTGGTGCAGTCCCCCCAACATTGGGGATATTGATGAAGAGGCGTTCTCGTTCCGGGCGTCGCTGCAGCGGATTAGCGATGCTGCGATGCCCCGGGTCCAGCGGCGTCCGCCGAAAAAATCGGCATATTGGTGGACGGAGGATATAGCCCGGCTCAGACGGGACTGCAACTCGAAGCGCAGGGAACTGGCCAGATATCGTCGCCGCACACGCGACGGACAGCGAGACGAGGGCATCGAATCCCTGCTGCACGACCGGTACACGGAAGCGCGCAGGGAAATGAGGGCCGCCATCTTTAGGGCAAAGGCCGAGGCACGGGAGGAGCTGCTCGAGAGTCTCGATCGAGATCCGTGGGGCAGACCTTACCGCGCGGCGCGTTGTAAGCTGCGCGGTCAAGGCCCACCGGTTGCAGAAACCCTGCGACCGGATCTAGTTGTAAATATCGTCGAGACTCTCTTCCCGGCGAGGCAGGAGCATACTCCTCCGCCGATGGCCGCACTGCGTGGTGTCATGCCGGTTGCTGAAGACCCGGAGGCTCCGCCTCCACTCATTACAGAGGCGGAATTCGATGCCGCAGTCCTCAAGCTGCGTGCAAAGAAGACTGCCCCGGGTCCGGATGGAATTCACGGTCGCGTCCTTGCCCTGTCACTGGTGGAGCTCGCGCCCCGCCTTACGCGGCTAATCGACGCGTGTCTGGCTTCCGGGAAGTTTCCTGCGGCCTGGAAAATAGGCCGGCTTGTCCTCCTCCAAAAAGAGGGTCGCCCAGCAGAGTCGCCGTCCGGCTACCGGCCTATTGTCCTCCTGGACGAGGCCGGTAAGCTCTTCGAGCGGATTATTGCCGCTCGAATTGCAGACCACTTATCGTCGGTGGGTCCGGACCTCGCCGAGGTCCAGTACGGGTTCCGGGAGGGTCGCTCGACGATCGACGCGATCCTGCGCGTCAAGGCCCTCTCGGAAGAGGCGGTGTCTCGTGGTGGGGTTATGCTGGCGGTGTCTCTCGACATCGCCAACGCGTTTAACACCCTGCCGTTTGAGTGCATCGCCGAGGCGCTCCAATATCATGGAGTGCCCCCGTACCTCAGGCGGGTCGTGTCCGACTATTTGGTGGACCGGACAGTGGTCTGCCAGACGAGCGACGGCGCTCTGCTAGAGCGACGCATGTCGTGCGGGGTTCCGCAGGGGTCGGTACTGGGACCGCTCCTGTGGAACATTGGGTTCGATTGGGCCCTCCGAGGCGCTTTGTTGCCGGGTGTCGGCGTGATTTGCTACGCCGACGACACCCTGGTTACGGCACGAGCAGGCACTTATGCCGAGGCAGCTCGGCTCGGCAAAGTGGGCACAGTACAGGTGGTCCACCGCATCGAAAGGCTCGGGCTTAGGGTGGCTCTGGACAAAACAGAGGCCATCCTATTCCACGGCCCGCGGCGGGGACCACCTGCGGACGCTGCCCTAGAATTTGAGGGGTGTCGAGTCCCTGTGGGCTCAACCTTAAAATACTTGGGGCTCGTGCTGGACTCGGGGTGGAAATTCTCACCCCACTTCCGCCACATGAGCCCCAAGTTGTTGAAGGCGACTCAGTCGCTAAGTTGGCTGCTGCCCAATGTGGCTGGTCCTGGGGACCAATGCCGCCGCCTCTTTACCGGCGTCGTGAGGTCTATGGCCCTCTATGGGGCGCCCGTGTGGGCTGACGCCCTGACGGCTACCAACAAGGCTCTTCTGCGAGCTCCGCAGCGAGCCATGGCCGTCAGGGTGATACGAGGTTATCGCACGGTCTCGTTTGAGGCTGCGTGCGTCCTGGCAGGCACTCCGCCCTGGGATCTTGACGCTGTGGTCCTGGCGGAAGTGCACCAGCGGAGAGTGGCCTTCAGAGGCACGGAGGGCTTCAGGCGTGTGCCCCCGGCGGTTGTGGAGCGGTGGCGGAAGTCCGCGCAGCTCCGCACTCTAGAGAGCTGGCTCGACCGACTGGAAGAGCCTACTGCCGGTCTTCGAACCATCGAGGCGGTTCGCCCCGTTTTACGGGAGTGGTTGGCGAGGCAGCACGGGGTGCTGTCCTTCCGGCTCACGGAGGTACTGTCGGGGCATGGATGCTTCGGCAGGTACCTCCACCGCATCGCCGGGAGGGAAAGCACCCCGCGGTGCCATGAATGTGGGGCGGACGAGGACTCCGCGCAGCACACGCTGGAGGCTTGTCCAGCGTGGGCAACACAGCGCGCTGTCCTCGTCGCCAGTATCGGCGGAGACCTCTCGCTGCCGGCCTTTGTTAAGGCCATTGTCGGCAGTGAAGCAGGCTGGGAGGCGGCGGCCACCTTCTGCGAGGAAGTCCTTGCAGAGAAGGAGGCCGCCGAACGGGTCCGCGAGGATGATCCCGACGCGGACCCGTCCCGCCGACGGCGGCTGGGAAGGAGGAGGCGAAACTACGCCCTCCACCAGCCACCGGATGGGTCGCGGGCGACGGAGTGGGGCTCCCGTCGTCCGCAACAAAGACCCTAAAGCTGAGGGGGTGCCTGTAGTGTTCCGCAGGCACTCCCTACCCTAGAGAGGGGCCCGGCATGGCCGGGCAGCACCGCCCTCGACACGCACAGCGATTGCGAAGAGTACCCTGTGCGTGTCGAGCAGGCGAAGGACGGAACGCCCCGGTGTTTTTTTAGTGGGTATGCCCAGTAGGGGCGAGTCCCACATAACCACAGGCAGGCCCCACCCTGCCTGTGGTAGATATAAAATCTTTTCCACCGGGTCAAAAAAAAAAAAAAAAAAAAAAAAAAAAAAAAAAAAAAAAAAAAAAAGGTTAGGTTAGGTTAGGTTAGGTTAGGTTAGGTTAGGTTAGGTTAGGTTAGGTTAGGTTCCATTGCGGCGCTCCCGACGACACTGCCGGGCACACCCTCTCGGAGTGCCCGGCCTGGCGACCCCAGCGCGATGCATTAGCCCTCGCGCTGGGCCTAGGTAGGGGTACGCCCGTCGCGCTGGCCAGCGTCGCACGGGAGATGCTGACCAGCGCGGCGGCGTGGGAGGCTGTCGCCTCCTTCTGCGAGGACGTTATCTCGCAGAAGGAGGCTGCGGAGCGGGCGCGAGAGGATGACCCTCTCGCCGCACCGCTCCGGCGCAGGCGGTTGGGGAGGAGGAGGCGTGCGTTCCTCAACGCGCGCCAGCTCCCCTAGCAAGCTGGCGGTTGAAATGGCTCGGCCGGATGACAACCGGCCGAGAGATACTTTTCACCCCTAGCTTGGCCGTCTGGGGGGGTCGAATTTCTCAAGATACTTGTCGACCCCCTCCGTAGAGGTAAGCCCTGGCACCAGGCAACCCTCCAGGGGGCACAATCGGGGAATGGCCAACGCCGATCCCGATTGTGTCCCCACGGAGGTCTAAGTATCTAGAGAGTTTTTAGCCGGTAGTGGGTCTTCTACCCGAGTCCTGCATATCCAAGGGGTGGCCTAGTCAGCTGAATGCCCTTGTCGAATACCGTAAAGACTGTATTTTCTCTCTTGTAAAAAAAAAAAAAGGTTAGGTTAGGTTAGGTTCCGTGTGCGGTTTCCAGTCCCGCCATCGGACGCGTCCCCGGGTTGCGGATAGGGGAACGCCCCCCAGATATGGGGGGTACCGGCTTGCCGGCGCGGACAAAAACTGGTGTGTGACCGCCTGCCCTTTTCAGGGCACGGTCACACAAACCCGTAGCCCCACACTGAGTGGGGTCGGGGGCCTTCGGGCTGCGAGGAAGAAAACCTCTCTAAAAAATTACCCCCTGGGTGAACTCCCCCCTTCTTGTCAAGAAGGGGTGTGAGTGTCGCCGGTGGACCCGCTTGCGGGTCGTGGTATGGCCGGATTTTATCCGGCGGCCACTTTATGTGGCAGTGCGGGGGCGTTTCTACGCCATGGCACTTTGTGCCTTCCGAGGTGTATCGCGTTCGATACCCTTGGGCTTCGGCCCACCCGCGCGGTGGTGGACCCAGTGGGGTCCGCCGTCGGGCAACCCGTAGGCCGCATTGAGCGGAGACGGGGGTCCGGCGCACTGAGCGTCGGACCGCGTGGAAGACAACCACTTTAAAAAATAACCCCAATCCTAAGGTCTGGTCCGTGCCGATGGGATGAATGGCTGGAGGGTATCCAGTCCCAAACGGCCACCCTAGGGAGCTCCCCCTCAAAAAGCATCACTATGGATTGCGAGGAACAAAAACAAACACACCAAGGGGTATCAGTCCCCCCTGTAGGACCACGGAAGGTGGCTGCAGGCAGCCGGGCGTATTTGGTGCCGTGCGTCCCGCAATCCACATTTTCGAATGCGACTGTTTCATGTGAACCCGTTAAGAGCGGGCCTCCACCGTTGTCCGGGGCGGTGGTTGATAATGCAACCGAGGCGAGTAGGAGTGTAAATTTTGTAAATAAAAAAACTGCTAATACTGTAAATAGATTTGTAAATATTTCATCTGTAAATAGCTCAAGAGATGTTGTGCTCCGTTATGGGAGTGTTGAGGATTTGCCTGGAGCCGCGCGATCGCGGTCTGGCTCGGCATCTTCCTCTGTAAATAGTGTACATAGTCTTAATGTAAATAGTGAGATGGCAGTTGCGACTCAGTCCCGTAAGAGGCAGGCGGACGAGTCAGACTCGTCTTCCAGATCGGCTCAGTCCGTTATATCGGTCACTGAGTCGGTCATTTTGACAGAAGATCCATCCGACGCAACGAGTAATACCTCGCGGCGGCGAAAAAAGAAAAAGAAGAGGACTTCGGTCAGCTCTGGTTCTGATACCGACGTCCCTCCGACAGACACGTCAAAGAAAACAGACTCCCTCAGTAAAGGGCGCGGGCGTGGCCGTGGACGCCCCCCTACAACTGGGGAGTATGTTGGGCTCGCCAAAGCCAAGCGAGAGCTGGCGGCGGCTGAGCGAGAGGAGATGCAGCTCCGCCTCGACAGAGAGATTGCCGAGGCGGAGAGGAAAGCATACGAGACGCGCGCTCGCTTCCACGCGAGCCGCGCCGACGTTTCGGACGAGACAGCAGTTCCGACCGGCACGACCGCCCTCGATATCGAGGACGTGGTCCGGTCGGATTGCTCTATTATCTTGGATGTGGCGAGGAAATCATCGCAGCTGAAGGGGACCTTTCAAAAGTCCCTAAAAAAGGCGGCGTCCTCCATCCAGGAATGTTTTGAGGAGATTTCCCGAAAATCCATCTCGGAGGACACTCGGAAGTTGAGGGCCGAGAATGAGGCCCTCAAAAAAGAGATGACGGAAATGCGGCGCCTGATAGCAGAACTCAAGGCGGAGCTGGACGCCGTCAAGGCAAGCTGTAGGGAACCCCCACGGGTTGATCCCCCGGCTAATGACAGCGTCCCTATGGAAGTGGCTGAACCGGAGGCGGAAGTGGAAATGATCTCTCCTTCCCCGCTTCCCGCCGAGCGCACCAAGCCCACAAAGCCTGCCAAGCCCGCGAAGTCCAGCAAAAAAGTGCGCCCATCTCTCGGCGCAGCAGAGACGACAATCCCGATCGACCCAGCCTTGGAGGCATTCGAGGCCAAGATCATCAGGTCGATCGGGACAATGATCAATGCCCGTTTTGAGGGCATAGAGGAGCGCCTCCTTCCCGAGAAGAGGTTGAGGCCCCCTCTCGCGACAGATAAGTCATCTGGCCGCACGCCCTCGAAGCCGGCAACCAAGTCATCCCGAGGGGATAAACCGACCGATCCTCCGGTCACGCCGAAACCTGCTGGCAAAGGTAAAGCCACCAAAGGTCAGCAGGTTAAGAAATCGTCGGCTCCACCGTCGACTCCATCCACCTCCTGGGCGCCTGCCTCAAAGGCAGCCCAACCCCTGGTTGAGGAAGAGTGGAACACGGTGGAAACGAGAAATCAGAGGCGCAGAAGGCGCAGAAAGGAGAAGCAGAGCGGCCAGTCGCAGCAGTCAGAGGTCCAGCCAAAGGCCGGCTACGCAGGTGCCGCCAAGAGGAAGTCGGCACGTCCACCCGCCGCCGCTGCCCCTGCTGCCAAGTCAACGGCCAAGTCCACGGCCAAACCCACGGCTAAGCCCACGGCCAAGCCTAAAAGTACAGCTCCCAAATTGGTGCCCCCAAAGTCGGCCGCGGTGGTCGTAACTCTAGACCCCGCCGCCGTGGAAAAAGGGACCACCTATGGAGAGGTACTAAGTCGAGCTCGTCAGAGCATTAATGTCTCCGAGCTCGACATAGCGAGAATGACGTGCCGCCACACGGCAGCCGGCGCCCGAATCATAGAGATTCCTGGCGCCCAAGGCGGCGAAAAGGCGGACCTCCTGGCGTCTAAGCTCCAGGAGGCACTCGCGGGGGTTGCCACCGTCGTCCGCCCCACCAAACGTGTGGACCTGAGGGTCTCTGGGTTAGACGACTCAGTCGTAAAAGAGGAGGTGGCAACCGCAATCGCCAAAAAGGGCGGTTGCAACGCTGACCTTATAAAGGTCAGCGATATTCATGCCGGACCGGGCGGATTAGGCACTGCAATTGTGCAGTGCCCCGTTGCCGCCGCCAAGATCGTGGTTGAGGGCCGACTCCTAATTGGTTGGAGCTCGGTCCAAGTAAAGGCGCTACAGGCCCGCCCATTGCGCTGCTTTAAGTGTTTGGGCGCGGGTCACACCCGGCAGCTTTGCCCCTCCGAGGTGGACCGGAGTGGGCTATGCTTCAGGTGTGGAGAGACTGGCCACAAAGGCTCAACGTGCAGCGCAGAGCCACGCTGCATCGTGTGCGCCTCTGCGAAGAGGCCGGCCGGTCACTTGTTGGGGGGCAGCAAATGCAAAGCCCCCCATGTGAGAGGGAAGCCCCCCGATGTTCGGAGGGCTGTGCGTCCGAGTGAGGACCAGGAGGGAGCTGTAATGGAGACTTGATGGATTTAGGTCGTCATTACAGCTTCCTCCAAGGGAACTTGAACCACTCCGCCAGGGCTCAAGACTTGCTAATGCAAGTTCTGGCGGAGTGGTCTGTCGATGTGGGTGTGGCCGCGGAGCCGTATTTCGTCCCCGACCGGTCCAATTGGGCTGGAGACCGGGACGGCTCCGTGGCCATCGTTGTGCGCCCGGCGTTCAGGAGCAGCCCTCTCTCTGTGGTCGAGAGAGGTGCCGGCTACGTTGTGGCCAACTGGGAGAAGGTCACCCTGATAGGGGTGTACTTTTCTCCCAATAAACCCCTGGCCGAATTCGAGGTCTTCCTCGTGGCCGTTGGGGCCGCCGTGAGACGGGCTTCACCGCGTCAGGTTCTACTCCTTGGGGACCTGAACGCGAAATCCGTCATGTGGGGTAGTCCCGCGACTGATGCTCGCGGCCAGGTTGTGGAGAGTTGGGCGGCCGCATCAGGCCTTTCCCTTCTCAATCAGGGGGCAACCCATACCTGCGTGCGCCAACAGGGCGGGTCGATCGTTGATGTTTCGTTCGCGACCCCCGCCCTCGCGCGCAGAATCAGGGACTGGCGGGTGATGACGCGGGTGGAGAGTCTCTCCGATCACCGATATATTCGGTTTGAGATTCCCACCCAGCGCTCCCCAGCCTCACAAGCCCCCCGAGGAGGTGGTCGTTCCCCACGTTGGGCCTTGGCCCGACTCGACAGGGAGTCGGCGGAGGAGGCGGCCATAGTGCAGGGCTGGTGCCTGCGACCAATGGACGGTCCCAACGTGGACGAGGGTGCCACCCGGTTTCGGGAGGCCCTCACGGAGGTGTGCGAGGCTTCCATGCCTCGATCGCACCCCCCGAAGGACCGTCATGCGGCGTATTGGTGGTCCCAGGACCTGGCGGACCTGCGCTCAGCCTGCACCGCAGCTCGGCGGGCTTACACCCGCTATCGGAGACGACGCGTCAGGAACACCCAAGAGGAGGACCACCTGTACGAGCAGTACAAGGAGTCTAAGAAGGCCCTGCAAACGGCCATCTCCCGTTCCAAGGAGGTAGCCAGGGAGGAGATGCTGCAGGGCCTCAATGAGGATCCGTGGGGGCGGCCTTATAAAACCGCACGCAATCAGCTGCGACCGCGTGGTACCCCCCTCACGGAGACGATGGACCCCGAACTCCTGCGCACGGTGGTCCATGAGCTGTTCCCGCCGATTGACAGTTTCTCCCCGCCGAGCATGGCCCCGCCGCTTGAGGCGAATGTGGCCTCTCACGCAGGCGACCCCCCTCCTATTGGAGAGGAAGAATTCAGGGAGGCTGTCTCCCGTCTTAGGGGCAAGCGCACCGCCCCCGGTCCGGATGGAGTCCCGGGCAAAGTCTTGGGGCTCTCCGCCGTCCACCTTGGTGACCACCTTCGGGAGCTGTTCGATGCGTGTCTCCGCACCGGGCAGTTCCCGAAGCCATGGAAGGATGGGACGTTATGTCTCCTTCGTAAGGAGAACCGGCCCGCGGACGATCCGTCCGGATACCGGCCGATTGTGCTGCTGGATGAGGTCGGCAAGGTTTTTGAGAGGGTTGTCGCCTCCCGCCTCATCCAGCACATTTCTGAGGTGGGCCCGAATCTGTCCTCCTTGCAGTTCGGCTTCCGTGAAGGGCGTTCGACGATCGACGCCCTGACCAGTTTGAGGGAGCTGGTTACTGACGCCACCGATAAGGGGGAGAGGGTGTTGGCGGTGTCCTTGGATATCGCGAACGCCTTTAACACCCTCCCCTTCAAGACCATCCTAGAGGCGCTCCACTACCACGGAGTGCCTCAATATCTGGTGCGCATCATCTCCAGTTATTTGGAAAACCGGGAGGTCATTTTCATTGGCCAGGGTGGTACGACTGGCTGCCACCCCATGACGCGCGGCGTTCCACAGGGGTCTGTCTTAGGGCCCCTACTTTGGAACGTCGGCTACGACTGGGTGCTCCGCGCCGCCCTCCCCCCACGCGTGCGTCTTTTCTGCTATGCAGACGACACGCTTGTAACCGCCAGGGGGAGGGACTTGGAGGAGACTCTCCGGCTGGCCTCGGTATTTACCACCCTGGTCGTGCAGCGGATAGAGGCTCTGGGCCTGAAAGTGGCCCTCCACAAGACCGAGGCGCTTCTATTTCATGGGCCTCGCAAGGGAGCCCCATCAGGCACAGAAGTATCTGTGGCTGGTGTAAGAGTGCCGCTTTTGCGGCACCTGAAATATTTAGGGCTTGTCATTGACGGGAGGTGGGGGTTCGACGAGCACTTTCGTCGCCTCGAACCCCGCCTCCTCGGTGCTGCTGATGCGCTCGGGCGTCTTCTCCCGAATGTCGGGGGCCCGAGCGCAACAGTCAGGCGTTTGTATGCCACGATAGTGCGCAGTATGGCGCTTTACGGCGCACCTGTCTGGGCTGATGCCCTTGGCCCCGCTGCGGTTGCGTCCCTTCATAGGGCGCAGCGCGCTATGGCACTCCGGGCCATAAGGGCTTATAGGACCGTGTCCCACGCGGCGGCATGCGTCCTGGCCGGAACTCCCCCATGGGAGCAGACGTCCCACGTCCTGGCGGCTGCCTACCGCGTCAGAACAGACGCTCGAAACGGCGACCGGCGCTTGGCGCCGAGAGAGAGGGCCTCCGCCTTGGAGGAGGCCACAGTGGAGGCGTTCCACCTGTGGTTCGAGGAGCTCGAGGAGCTGAGGGGTTCGGCCTCGGTCTCTGGCACACTGTCCAGGACCTTGGAGGCCATGCACCCCTTCCTCACCACATGGTCGAACCGGCACCACGGGTCGCTCTCCTACCACTTGGTGCAGATTCTTAGCGGCCATGGTTCTTTTGGCCGCTATCTGCATCGCATCGGACGGGAAGCGACCCCTGAGTGCCACCACTGTGGCGCCGACGAGGACACCGCGCAGCACACCTTAGCGGTGTGCCCCGCCTTCTCCTCAGAGCGCCGGGAGCTGGTCGCCGTCATAGGCGAGGATCTCTCCCTCCAGAACGTGGTCTGTGCCATGCTGGAGGGGGAGCGGACGTGGGAAGCGGTGGACTCCTTCTGTGTCAACGTCATGACACAGAAGGAGGAGGCGGAGAGGGCCAGGGAGAACGATCCCGAGGCCGCTCCATGCCGTCGCAGGCGGACGGGACGAAGGAGGCGGCAGTTCGCCCGCCTACTTCCTCCTGACGGCAACCAGCGGGGTCCTGGGTTGGGAAGCCCGGTCCCTGCATTGCACCGGTTGCCGCCAGTCGCTGATCCCCTGGATGCCCCGGGGGATCACCGGCCTCCCCATTTTGGGGGGGTGAGAGGGGCTCGCCCTAGGCGAGCAGACGCCGACGAGGTCGTGGAAGTGTTCGTAAGAGTTCCCATGACCTTGTCCGGCAGCGATGCGGCCCTCCTCGGCGTATCCTCTTCGTCTGATGATGAGGAGGATGCGGCGATGATGGCCGTTCTCGCGCCAAGGCGTATGTGAGGGGCATCGATGGGTTTTAGTCGGTAGGCCGCGGCATTGCACTCCCTGGTGGACATACCATCCCGTCTGCCAGGGGCCGCGGAGAGTCCGACATAACCCCGCGCCTTCCCAAGCGCGGGGTATGCGTAATGCATTTCCCATCGTAAAAAAAAAAAAAAAAAAAAAAAAAGGTTAGGTTAGGTTAGGTTAGGTTAGGTTAGGTTAACATCCGTGTGCGGTTTCCAGTCCCGCCATCGGACGCGTCCCCGGGTTGCGGATAGGGGAACGCCCCCCAGATATGGGGGGTACCGGCTTCGGCCGGCGCGGACAAAAACTGGTGTGGGGCCGCTTGCCCTTTTCAGGGCGGGCATTGCACGGCCTCACAAACCCGTAGTCCCACTCCGGTGGGGGCGGGGGCCTTCGGGCTGCGAGGAAGAAAACCTCTATAAAAAATTACCCCCGTGGGCGACATCCTCGCCTTCTTGGTTTAAGAAGGGGTGTGACTGTCGCCGGTGGACCCGCTTGCGGGTCGTGGGACGGCCGAGTATTACTTGGCGGGTCACACTTTTGTGGCAGTGCGGGGGCGTCTTTACGCCATGGCACTCTGTGCCTTTGAGGTGTGTCGTTTTCGATACCCCTGGGTTTCGGCCCATCCGCGCGGCGGTGGACCCAGTGGGGTCCGCCGTCGGGCAACCCGTAGGCCGCATTGAGCGGAGACGGGGGTCCGGCGCACTGAGCGTCGGGCCGCGTGGAAGAACACCACTTTAAAAAATTACCCCAACCTTAAGGTCTGGTCCGCGCCGATGAGGTGAATGGCTGGAGGGAGTCCAGTCCCGAGCGGCCACCCCAGGGAGCTTTCCCTTAAAAAAGCACAAAATGGATTTCGGTGTTCAAAAACAAACACACCAGGGGGTATCAGTCCCCCCCGTAGGACCGCGCGAGGCGGCTGCGGGCAGCCGGATGTATCTGGTGCCGTGCGACCCGAGATCCACCTTTTCGACTGCGACATGCGACTTATCCTGCGAACCCGTTAGGAGCGGGCCTCCACCGTTGTCCGGGGCGGTGGTTGATAATGCAACCGAGGCGAGTGGGCGTTTTGTAAATAGTCCTGTAAATATTGTTGTTAGTGATAGTGTAAATAGTAAGAGTGTACATAGTGATGGCGGAGTTGTGCTCCGGTACAGGAGTGGCGAGACCACGCCTAGAGCCGCGCGTTCGCGCAGTGGTTCGGCGGCCTCTGCCAAGTCTGTAAATAGTGTAGAATTAAGTGTAAATTTAGGCAGTGCTAAGGAATTAGTTCATAAGTTCTTAGCCAGTAAGGAGACCGGGACGGCAGTTGCGTCCCCGTCTAAAAGACGTAGAGGAGAAGACTCAGACTCGTCTTCGAAGTCTTCCACATCGGCACAGTCTGTCATTTCCTGTACAGACTCTGTGCGAATGACGGAGCTCTCCGACGCCGCCGTTGACACCTCGCGGCGCCGAAAAAAGCTTAAAAAGAAGAAGGACTCAGCAGGCTCGGGCCCCGGCTCGGCCAACGATGAAACCCAGATTGTGACAAGGTCCTCTGAGGCCTCGATGTCTGACTCCGCTGTTAGTAAAGGATGCGGAGCCGGACGTGGTCGTGGACGTCCCCCGACGACCGGGGAATACGTCGGTCTCGCTCAGGCGAAGCTCCAGTTAGCGGCGGCTGAGCGCAAAGAATTACAGCTCCGCCTCGATCGCGAGATCGCCGAGGCGGAAAAAAAGGCGTACGAAACGCGAGCGAAATTCCTCGCTGCGCGCGCCGATATGCCACTGGACGTGTCAACTGAACCGTCCGAGAAGACCGCCCTCGACATCGAGGAAGTGGTCAACTCGGACTGCTTGGTCATTCTCGAGGTAGCCAAAAAGTCGTCGCACCTGAGCGGGCCCTATCAAAAGGCCCTTAAAAAAGCGACGGCTTCCATTAAAGACTGCTTTAGCGAGGTGGCCCGGAGGACAATCTCCGAGGATACCCGAACGCTTAAAGCGCAAAATGAAGCCCTCAAAAAGGAGATGGCTGATATGAGGAAGATGATGGCCGAGCTCAAATCAGAACTCAAGGCCGTCAAAAAGAGACAGCGGGAGCCCTTACGCCCCAAACCAACTGTCGAAGACGGCGACCGAATGGATGTGGTAGAGCCGATGGTGGATGTGGAGATCGTCACTCCTTCCCTGCCCACCGCCTCCCACGCCCGACAGGTCACCGACTCCAGTCTGACTGTCCCTACAGCTGGCCTCTCCGACCCGGCTCTCGAAGCCTTCGAGGCAAAAATAACCAGGGCGATCGGGACAATGATTAATGCCCGATTTGAAGGGATCCAGGACCGCCTCCTCCCAGAAAAAAGGGTGAGGCCACCTCTGGCGGCGGACAAACTGTCCGCCCGCGTCCCTTCCAAGCCGGACAGATCCTTGTCCCGTGACGCGAAGTCGGCCAGTCAACAGGCCAAACAACCGGCCCAACAACAGGCCGGCCCAAAACCTGCTGCTAAACGTAAGGGCAAAGCCTCCAACGTGCAGCAGGTAAAGAAGACGCCAGCCCCACCGGCAACCCCGTCTACCTCCCGGACGAATGCGGCTGCACCAAAAGCAGCTTCACGCGAGACTCCGGTTGAGCCAGAATGGACGCCGGTGGAGTCCAAAAAGGCGAAGCGTAGGAGGCGCAGAAAAGCCAAAGAAAGGGGTCAAACCGAGCAGCCACCGGCTAGCCAATCAAAGGCTAATTATGCCAACGCTGCTGGAGCGAAGTCGGCACGTCCACCTGCCGTAACTAAGCCCAAGCAAGGGACCAAACGATCTGTGCCCAAACTGGTGCCACCCAAATCGGCCGCGGTTATTGTTACGCTGGAAGCCACCGCTGTTGAAAAGGGCACCACATATAGTGAGGTGTTAGGTCAAGCTCGTCAGAACATTAACCTCGACGAGCTTGACATTCCTAAAATGACTTGCCGCCACACAGCGGCTGGCGCCCGGATTATTGAGATTCCCGGCGCCCAGGCCAGTGAGAAGGCAGACCTCCTAGCCTCAAAACTGCAGGAGGCACTTGAAGGAGTTGCGAAAGTCGTCCGGCCCACCAAGCGTGTTGACCTAAGGGTCTCAGGGCTGGACGACTCTGTCCGGAAGGAAGAGGTGGCGGCCGCTATCTCAAAGAAGGGTGGCTGTAACGCTGACCTAGTCAAGGTTAGCGACATCCGAACGGGACCAGGTGGCATGGGCACGACAATTGTGCAGTGCCCTGTCATTGCTGCCAAACTGGTCGTTGAAGGCCGGCTCCTAATCGGGTGGAGCTCGGTGCAGGTCAAAGCACTGGAGGCCCGTCCCATGCGCTGTTTCAAGTGCCTGGGAACGGGCCACACCCGTCAATGTTGCCCCTCCGAGGTGGACCGGAGCGGGCTCTGTTTTAGATGTGGCAAAACCGGACACAAGGGCTCTAGTTGCAGCGCAGAGCCTCACTGTATCGTCTGCGCATCAGCTAAAAGGCCAGCCGGCCACATGTTAGGGGGGAAAAAATGCAGGGCCCCCAAAACAAAGGGGAGGATGCCCGACCCTAGGAAGCCGGCTACCCCAAGTGAGGGTTTGCTCACTTCTAGTGAGCAACAGGAGGTTGCAATGGAGACCTGACAATGAATCCAGGTCCCTGCAACTTCCTACAAGGGAATTTAAACCACTCCGCCAGGGCACAAGATTTGCTGCTACAAGTCTTGGCGGAGTGGTCTGTCGATGTTGCCATCGTCGCGGAGCCATACTTTGTCCCTGACCGGCCGAACTGGGCAGGTGATCGAGATGGCTCCGTGGCCATTGTTGCTCGTTCGGCACCCGGTGCCGCCCCTCTCACTGTCGTTGAGGTGGGTTCTGGCTTCGTAGCGGCTAACTGGAGAGGCATCACCTTGGTGGGGGTATACTTCTCCCCGAACAAGCCGCTTAGGGAACTTGAGGTCTTCCTCGTTGAGGTCGGGCGTGCTGTCAGACGAGTCGCCCCGCGTCAGGTCCTCCTGCTCGGAGACCTGAATGCAAAATCGGTCGTGTGGGGAAATCCCAGAACCGATGCCCGTGGCGAGGCCGTCGAGCTTTGGGCGGCCGCGTCGGGTCTCTCCCTACTTAACCAGGGAAGTACACAAACCTGCGTGCGCCGGAACGGCGGGTCTGTGGTCGACCTGTCGTTCGCCACCTCCGCTCTCGCACGCAGTATACAAAACTGGCGGGTGATGACGCGGGTGGAGAGCCTCTCCGATCACCGGTACATCCGGTTCGAGGTTCCCACCCAGCGCTCCCAGCCCTCCCCACCTCCGAGTGGCAGTCGTGCCCCCCGTTGGGCCCTATCCCACCTGGATAAAGAGAAGGCAGAGGAGGCGGCCATTGTACAGGCTTGGTGCTCCCAGCCCATGGATGGCCCCAACGTAGACGAGTCCGCGTTGCGACTCCGCGACGCTCTAACAGAGGTATGCGGGGCCTCCATGCCTAGGGCTCGTCCGCCTAAGGACAAACGCGAAGCCTATTGGTGGTCGCGTGAAATTGCCGACCTCAGGACGGCCTGCACGTCCTGTAGACGGGCATACATGCGCCACCGTAGGCGACGCAACAGAGACGCCGAGGAAGAAGAGCGCCTATATGAGACCTATCGTCAGGCCAAGAAGACCCTGCAGACGGCCATCTCCCGTTCCAAGGAGGCGGCCAGGGAGGAAATGCTGCAGGGTCTCGACCAGGATCCGTGGGGGCGGCCGTACAAGACCGCGCGCAATCAGCTGAGAGCGCGCGCCGCCCCCCTCACTGAATCCATGGAGCCCGATCTTCTCGGCACGGTCATACAGGAGCTTTTCCCTCCGAACACAGACCACTCTCCTCCGCGCATGGGGCCGCCACCTTCCGTAGCTGTGACCCAGGGTGAAGAGCCGATTTTGATTTCGGATGACGAGTTCGAAAGCGCTATCTCCTGCCTCAAGGGGAAAAAGACCGCCCCGGGCCCTGACGGGGTCCCCGCAAAGGTGTTGGCACTCGCTCTGTATCATCTTGGCGATCGTTTCCGGGAATTGCTCGACGCTTGCTTTCGAGTTGGGCAATTCCCGAAAGTATGGAAGGACGGCACATTGTGCCTTCTGCGGAAAGACAATCGACCTCCCGATGATCCTTCCGCCTACCGCCCAATTGTGTTGCTGGATGAGGCCGGCAAGGTCTTTGAGAGGATCATAGCTTCGCGCCTCATCCAGCACCTCTCCGAAGTAGGGCCTGATATATCGGAGGTCCAGTTCGGCTTTCGCGCGGGTCGCTCGACGATAGACGCCCTTTCTGGTTTGCGGGAGCTGGTCGAGGATGCAACAGGTAGGGGTGAAAGGGTTCTGGCGGTGTCTCTGGACATCGCCAATGCTTTTAACAGCCTCCCATTTAACACCATCCGGGAGGCGCTCCTTTTCCACGGAGTCCCTCCCTACCTGTTGCGCATTCTCCAAAATTATCTGGAGAACAGAGAGGTGCAATTCGTCGGTCAAGGTGGTGTAGTTGGCCATCACCCCATGTCCCGCGGTGTCCCACAGGGGTCCGTCCTAGGGCCCCTACTTTGGAACGTGGGATATGACTGGGTGCTTCGCGCAGCCCTTCCCCCACGAGTGCGGTTATTCTGCTACGCAGATGACACACTCGTCACCGTCAGGGGGAGGGATTTGGAAGAGGCTTTGCGCCTTGCCTCAGCCTACACCACCTTGATCGTGCGGAGGATAGAGAGCTTGGGGCTGAAAGTAGCTCTGCAGAAGACCGAGGCCCTACTGTTTCACGGGCCTCGAAGAGGTGCACCATCAGGCACAACAGTTGTCGTCGGTGGCGTAACAGTGGCCCTAAAGCCGCACTTAAAGTACTTGGGCCTAGTGATCGACGGGCGCTGGGGGTTCGACGAGCATTTCCGCCGTCTGGAGCCCCGCCTTCTCAGCGCCGCCGATTCACTCGGGCGTCTCCTCCCCAACGTGGGGGGCCCGAGCGCTAACTGCCGCCGTCTTTATGCAAACATTGTGCGAAGCATGGCCCTGTATGGGGCCCCAGTGTGGGCGGATGCCCTCAGTCCCCGCGCAATTGCGTCCCTCCACAGGGCGCAGCGCGCAATGGCACTGAGGGCGATTAGGGGGTATCGCACGATTTCGCATACGGCGGCATGCATTTTGGCTGGGACATGCCCCTGGGAGCTGGTTGCCCATGTGCTTGCGGCAGCATATAGGTTGCGGTGTGACTCCACCGACCGTCGCCTACACGCACGAGAGAGGGCCGCCTTAGTGGAAGAGGCAAATTATGAGGCGTACCGCACATGGTTCGCAGAGCTGGAAGAGCTACTTGGCAGCGGCTCGGCCTCCAGTACCCTACACAGGACTGTCGAGGCCTTGAGCCCCTGCCTGACCATGTGGGCTAATCGGGGGCACGGGTCCCTCTCTTACCATTTAGTCCAAATCATTAGTGGCCACGGTTCATTCGGCCGCTACTTGAACCGGATCGGTAGAGAGGTGACCCCCAAGTGCCACCACTGCGACGCGGCGGAGGACAGCGCGCAACACACCCTCCAGGTGTGTCCGGCCTTTGCCGAGGAGCGCGCCAGTCTAATTGCCGAAATGGGCGATGACCTCTCACTCCACACCGTGGTGTGTTTCATGCTAGAGAGTGAGAGGTCGTGGAACGTGGTGGACTCCTTCTGCGTCGAGGTCATGACGCAGAAGGAGGAGGCGGAAAGAGCCAGGGAGGATGACCCCCTGGCCGACCCTTGCCGCCGCAGAAGGCTAGGGCGGAGGAGGCGGATGTACGCCCGCCTTCTTCCTCCTGACGGCAACCAGCGGGGCCCTGGGTTGGGAAGCCCGGGCCCTGCATTGCATCGGTTGCCGCCAGTCGCTGATCCCCTGGATGCCCCGGGGGATCACCGGCCTCCCCATTTTAGGGGGGTGAGAGGGGCTCGCCCTAGGCGAGCAGACGCCGACGAGGTCGTGGATGTGTTCATCCGAGTTCCCATGACCTTGTCAGGCAGCGACGCGGCCCTTCTCGGCGTGTCCTCCTCAGACGAGGAGGATGCGGCGATAATGGACGCGCTCGCGCCAAGGCGTATGTGAGGGGCATCGATGGGTTTTAGTCGGTAGGCCGCGGCATTGCACTCCCTGGTGGACATACCATCCCGTCTGCCAGGGGCCGCGGAGAGTCCGACATAACCCCGCGCCTTCCCAAGCGCGGGGTATGCGTAATGCATTTCCCATCGTAAAAAAAAAAAAAAAAAAAAAAAAAAAAAGGTTAGGTTAGGTTTCCGTGTGCAGTTTCCAGTCTGCCATCGGACGCGTCCCCGGGTTGCGGATAGGGGAACGCCCCCCAGATATGGGGGGTACCGGCTTTGGCCGGCGCGGACAGAAACTGGTGTGTGGCCGCCTGCCCTTTTCAGGGCGGGCATTGCACGGCCACACAAACCCGTAGCCCCACACTGAGTGGGGTCGGGGGCCTTCGGGCTGCGAGGAAGACAACCTCTATAAAAAATTACACTCGGGGGCGGCATCCCGCCGCCGGCGGACCCGATTTCGGGTCGTGGTATGGCCGGATTCTATCCGGCGGCCGCTTCTAGTGGCAGCGCGGGGGCGATCACTCGCCATGGCGCTCTGCGCCTTTTGTCGTTGTTTGGGTTGGTATTTCTGACCTGAACTTCTTCGAGCTTCGGCTCACCAGCGCGGCGGTGGATCCAGTGGGGTCTGCCGTCGGGCGAACCCGTTACCCGCACTGAGCGGGCCGGGGGTCCGGCGCACTGAGCGTCGGTCCAAGTGGAAGAAAACCACAATAAAAAATCACCCTAATCCTAAGGTCTGGTCCGTGCCGATGGGATGAATGGCTGGAGGGTCTCCAGTCCCGAACGGCCACCCCTAGGGAGCTCCCCCTCAAAAAGCAAATTATGGATCTTGGACAAGAAAAACAAACACACCAGGGGGTTTCAGTCCCCCCCGTAGGACCGCGCAAGGCGGCTGCGGGCAGCCGGGGGTATCTGGTGCCGTGCCTACCAAGATCCACTTTCGATGCGTCTTCTAACCAATGCGAACCCGTTAAGAGCGGGCCGTCGTCGGTATCCGGGCCGGCGGCGGAGAATGTAACCGAGGCGAGTGGGAGTAGTGATGTTGTAGGAGAAGGAGTTAGGCTCCGGCATAGGAGCGGAGAGGTGACGCCGCGGTCTACGCGTTCGCGCAGTGGTTCCGCTGCGTCTGTACATAGTAATGTGAATATTAGGGATAGGTCTAGATCTACATCTAGGTCTAAGTCTGTAAATAAGTCTAGTGTTAAGTCTAGTTCTAAGGTTATAAATACTGTAAATATTGAGGGGACTGGGGCGATTGAATCGCTAATGTCCGAGAGCGGTTCGAGGGTCGACCTTGTCGAGATTGTCGACATAACCGACACCTCTGACGTACCCGAGAAAGGGCATAAAAGGAGTTTCGAGGATTCTGATTCCTCTACGGGTTCGGTGCAGTCTATCATCTCCTGCACCGAGTCTGTTCGTACTGACGTGGTCTCGGACACTGACGGCGCATCCACAAGGCGCCGAAAGGTCCATAAGAAAAAGAAAAAGGGATCAACCGGCTCTGGATCTGGTGGAGAGTCGGGCAACTCGGCTGTGACTAAGCCCTCTGAGGCTTCAGGCTCCGGAAATGGACGTGGTCGAGGTCGGGGGCGTCCGCCCACGACTGGTGAATATGTCGGCCTGGCGCAGGCAAAGCGTGACTTGGCGATAGCTCAAAAAGAGGAGGAGCAGGCCCGCCTAGATCGCGAAGTCGCGCTCATGGAGCGAAAAGCATACGAGACTAGAGCTCGATATTTCGAGGCTCGGTCTACCACTGAAAGTGGTACTCCCTCTAACTCTGGGGAAAAGACGGCAATTGACATTGAAGAAGTTGTCAAGACGGATTGTCAATTAATACTCGATGTGGCCCGGAAGTCATCACACTTAAGCGGGCCGTACCAGAAGGCTCTCAAGAAAGCCGCCCAATCCATCAAGGATTGCTTCAGTGAGGTCGCACTGAAGTCGATCTCTGAAGACACGCGCACTCTGAGAGCCGAAAATGAGTCCCTCAGGCGTGAGCTCGCCGAGCTCCGCAAGAATATCTCTGACCTCACGTCGGAAATGAGGGCTCTCAAAGTTGGAAAGAGGCATACGCCTCGTCAATCGTCCATGAATATCGACAGGGACAGGCCCGAGGATACCCCAGAGGCCGTTGTAATGGAGACAGATCCTCTTATGGAGGTGTCCCCCGTGTTGGAACCTGCTGCGCAAAGCCCACAATTTACGCCGCCCTCTGAGAAGCAGGAGTGGCTCAAGGAAGCTATGTTGCAGATAGGCGGGCTGATTAACGCCCGATTTGAAGGCATTGAGAGCCGGCTTCTGCCAGCCCCCAAGACCCGCCCACCTTTAGCGGCGGATAAAAAGAGAGTTGCGGAGAAGCCAAAGGGAAAGAAGGGGACGGATACACCGGCTCCTCCTGTTCCCTCTACTTCCAAGGGAGTCTCCAATACTTCCTCCAAAGATTCGGAATCTACCGGCAAAAAGCCGAAAAGGAAGGGGACGGGAAAAGCGACCAAAGCAGTGGCTCCAACGCCTGCAGCGGCTGCTAACACCACCTCAGCTATTGCTCCTCCGGAAAGTACTGCTCAACCCACCACTGAACAGTGGACAGAGGTGTTAGGACGCAAGGCGAGGGCAAAGAAGAAAAAGGAGCAGACCCAAGCTCAAGCGGCGAAAGAGGCTGCTCCTCCTGGCAAAGACGATAAGGCCAAGTCCAAAGCCAAGCAGGCCAAGGCTAAGGCCAAGAGAATTAAGAGGTCTTTGAAAGCGCCACGCAATCCAGCTGTGGTGATAACAATAGGGTCTGATGCTCGAGAGGATGTCACCTATTCTAGTGTACTCCAATCAGCCAGGACAAACATTGCGTGGGCCGACATCGGAGTTGATGATCTCCGTTTCAGGGGGACGGCAACTGGTGCCCGACTCATCGAACTCCCGAAGGAGACTCCCCCTGAGAAGGCTGACCTGTTGGCCTCAAAATTGAAGGAAATCCTGCCGGAATCTGTCATCGTCTCCAGGCCTGTGAAGTGCGTCGACCTGCGCATCTCCGGCCTGGACGACTCCATCACTAAGGAGGACGTGAAGGACGCCGTAGCCAAGAAAGGCGGCTGCTCCCCAGAGTCTGTCAGGGTGGGCGAAATTCGCCAAAGTCCTTACTCTCTGGGGATTGTGTGGGTAAAGTGTCCGGCATCTGCCGCTAAATTGGTATGTGCTGGCAGACTTCTAATCGGTTGGTCCTCCGCCACCGTCAAGACTTTGGAGCCGAGGCCAATGCGCTGCTTCAAGTGCTTGGAGCTCGGGCACACTAGAGCCAAGTGTCCTGTGGCCACTGATCGTAGCGGGCTTTGCTTCCGTTGCGGGAAGTCTGACCATAAAGCGCCAGAATGTAACGCCGTCCCCAACTGTGCCATATGCTCCAGCACAAAGAAGACGGCTAATCACATCATGGGTGGGCGAAACTGTAACCCACCCAGACGCAGAGGGAAGGCTGCTCAGAAGAGCCAGGCTGCTCCCACGAATGGTCGCCCGGACAGGGGCGAACAAGAAATGGAAACTTAATGGCTAGGCTCCCCACAAACTATTTACAGGGAAACCTGAACCACTGTGCTGCGGCTCAGGATCTTTTCCTGCAGTCTATGGCGCAGTGGTCAATAGAGGCTGGTATAATCTCTGAGCCATACCTGGTTCCGTCCAGGCCGAATTGGACTTCAGATTTAGACGAAACTGTGGCGATTGTTGCGTCGTCGCAAATATGTTCATTTGTCCTCGATACCATCGAAAGAGGGCACGGCTTCGTAGTCGCAAGGCTGGGAGAAATGACCCTTGTCGGGGTTTACTTCTCCCCCAACCGAACTTTCTCCGACTTCGAGGGCTTCATTGATGAGTTGGGGGCCGCAATCCAGCGGAACTCCACTCCATCGATGATAGTCCTCGGAGATTTTAATGCCAAATCTAAGGCATGGGGAGCTTCGACAACGGATCAGAGGGGCGAGTTAGTAGAAGAGTGGGCCATAATTCTTGGCCTATCTCTCTTGAATCGTGGCTCAACTAATACCTGCGTTCGGCAGCAGGGTGGTTCTGTGGTGGACATTTCGTTTGCCACCCCCTCTATCGAGCGTAGGATTAGTGATTGGAGGGTGTTGGAGGATGTTGAGACGCTGTCTGATCATTTGTACATTCAGTTCAGCGTCTCCACCTCACAAAATAGTTCGACGACTCGGAGGAGCACCGACTCGTTGTTTCCCCGCTGGGCCATATCTAGGATGGATAAGGAGCTCGCTCATGAGGCTGCCCTGGTGCAGGCTTGGTTTGCTGACTCTCTGCCGTTCAGGGGTGTTGACGCTGAAGCAGGCTGGCTTCGCGAGGCGCTCACAAAAGTTTGTGATGCGGCCATGCCTAGAATAAAGCGTCAACCTCCCAAAAAATATCTGTATTGGTGGTCTGGCGAGTTGTCGGACATGCGCAATGCCTGCATCAGGGCTAAGCGCCAGCATGCCCGCCATCGCCATAGGCGAACCCGAGACCCGGAGGTTGAGGCTAATCTGCTTGAGTCCTATAAAACCGCTAAGAGGGCTCTGCAGATAGCCATCAAAGAGGCCAAGAACAAGGCCTGGGAGGAGCTGTTGGAGGGGCTTAACAGAGATGTGTGGGGGCGGCCATACCGCATGGTACGGAACAAGCTCCGGACACTTGCCCCACCATTAACAGAGTCCCTCCAGCCCGAGTTTCTGGAGAGGGTTATTAACAGCCTCTTCCCCAGGAGCTTAGAGGAATTTTCACCACCTCGCATGATTCCTGCGCGGGAGGCACCGGATTTACCCTCCGTCTCTACCATTTCCGACGGAGAATATGAAGCGGCCCTCGATCGCTTAAAAGCGAAAAAGACCGCTCCCGGACCTGACGGCGTCCCTGGACGAGCTTTAGTGGAAGCTTTACAACCACTAGAGACTCGTTTCAGGGGCTTGATGAACAACTGCCTTTCTCAAGGCAGGTTTCCCATTGATTGGAAAGTTGGACGACTCGTTCTCCTAAGGAAAGAAGGAAAGCCGGCGGATTCTCCGTCGGGGTACCGGCCCATCGTGCTTTTGAACGAGACTGCCAAAATCTACGAGCGTATTCTCGCAGCTCGCATTAATAAGCATCTCAGCACTTCTGGACCGGACCTGGCGGAGAATCAGTTTGGATTTAGGGAGGGACGCTCCACGATTGATGCGCTGCAGCGTGTCAAGGCTCAATCGAGAGAGGTGGTCTCTGGCGGGGGAATGATGATAGCGGTTTCGCTCGATATTTCGAACGCTTTTAATTCTCTTCCCCCGCAGTGTGTGATTGAAGCCCTCAAGTTCCACGAGGTTCCCTTGTACCTGCAGCGTGTGATCGAGGACTACTTTCGAGAACGAGTCGTTCTTTATCTCGATAGTGACGGCCGGCTAGTTAGAAAGCCGATGGTGCTCGGTGTTCCACAGGGATCGGTTCTCGGTCCGCTCCTGTGGAACATCGGCTACAATTATGTCTTGAGAGGGAGTCTTCTCCGCGGGCTGGGGGTCGTTTGTTACGCCGATGACACGCTTGTCACAGCCCGCGGAAAGAATTATAGGGAGGCATCTCTTCTTGCCACTGCGGGTGTGGCCCAAGTTGTCACCCGGATTGAAAGTTTAGGGCTCAAGGTGGCTCTTGAGAAAACAGAGGCCCTAGCTTTTCATGGGCCCCGAAATGGTCTCCCACCAGGAGCGTATCTAATTATAAATGGGATCCGCGTACGCTTCACGCCCCATTTAAAATACTTGGGCTTAGTTCTCGACAGGAACTGGAATTTTGGTGAGCACTTCTCCCGTTTGGCTCCGAAGCTGGTAAACACAGCCTTGGCCTTAGGGAGACTGCTCCCAAATATTGGAGGTCCCAGTGCCGTTTGCCGGAGGCTCTATGCTGGAGTGCTGGCATCCATGGCGCTGTATGGTGCTCCGGTATGGTCGGATGCCCTAAATCCGCGCAACGTCGCCCTCTTGCGTCGACCGCAGCGCATTATTGCGATTAGGGCTATCCGGGGATACCGGACCATATCTACTGAGTCCGCCTGTGCCCTGGCTTCCATGCCGCCTTGGGATCTGGAGGCACTCATACTCGCCTCAGTGTATGAGAGAAGAAATTCTGCTCGTCAAAGGGGTGAAAGGCCCGTACATAGGGAAGTGGAGGTATGGCGCGAGGAAGCTAGAAACTCGATCCTCAGCTCCTCGTGGCCATCTAGACTTGAAAATGCGGAGTATGGTCGTTGGACAAACATGGCATTGTTCCCAGTCTTACACGACTGGGTTACCAGGAGACATGGCACGCTCTCCTTCCACCTCGCGCAGGTTCTGTCGGGGCACGGCTGCTTCGGCAGATACCTGCACAGAGTTGCTGGTAGAGAGGAGGACGCTCGCTGCCATCATTGTGGTGCCGGCGAAGACACTGCGCTGCACACTCTCGTGCACTGTCCTGCGTGGACTGTGCAGCGCAGTGATCTAATCGCTGTGGTCGGAAGGGACCTTTCACTGCCCGCCGTCGTCCGAGCTATGCTCGAAGAGCGGATAGTTTGGGACGCCGTCGCCAACTTCACCGAGGTGGTGATGGCGCAAAAGGAGGCGCATGAGCGCGAACGGGAGCAGGACCCGCTTGCAAGTGCAAGGCGGCGCCGGAGGGCAGGGCGGCGACGGAGGGGCTACAACGCTCTGATTCCGCCGTCCTAGTGGGGGTCAGCGGGCGACGCGGTTGGGTACCGTGTCGCCTGCATTGCACTCGACCCCTGCGATGGTGGGGGCAGCTATGGGACACTAGCTGCTCCCATGCCTCTGGCAGAGAGGGTGGCCCGTACCGTTCCATATTGGGGTGGTACGGGCCAGGCCGAGCGACCCACGCGAGCTCAGCGCTCTGCGCATGCTTGTGGTCGCTCACTTATGGCCGGAGAGGTGTTCCCGTGAGGTTTAGTGGGTAGTCGCGGCACTCTGCCGTGGAGTCCCACACACCCTTGCCCCTACCCGGGGGCTTGGACGGTGCGTCAATGCATTCCTCACGTTAAAAAAAAAAAAAAAAAAAAAAAAAAAAAAAAAAAAAAAGGTTAGGTTAGGTTTCCGTGTGCAGTTTCCAGTCTGCCATCGGACGCGTCCCCGGGTTGCGGATAGGGGAACGCCCCCCAGATATGGGGGGTACCGGCTTTGGCCGGCGCGGACAGAAACTGGTGTGTGGCCGCCTGCCCTTCTTAGGGCGGGCATTGCACGGTCACACAAACCCGTAACCCCGCATTGAGCGGGGCCGGGGGCCTTCGGGCTGCGAGGAAGAAAACCTCTCTAAAAAATTACCCCCGTGGGCGATATCCTCCCCTTCTTGGTTTAAGAAGGGGTGTGATTGTCGCCGGTGGACCCGCTTGCGGGTCGTGGGATGGTCGAGTTTTACTCGGCGGGCCACAATTTTGTGGTCATCCCCAAGGCCGCTTTGCGGCGGGCATGGCGTTCTGTCGCCATGGCGCTTTGCGCCGTAGGAGCTCCGGCTCGTTGGCGCGGCGGCGGACCCAGTGGGGCCCGCCGTCGGGCAACCCGTAGGCCCATTGAGGGAGACGGGGGTCCGGCGCACTGAGCGTCGGGCCGCGTGGAAGAAAACCACTTTAAAAAATCACCCCAACCTTAAGGTCTGGTCCGCGCCGATGAGGTGAATGGCTGGAGGGAGTCCAGTCCCGAGCGGCCACCCCAGGGAGCTCACCCTTAAAAGCAAACTATGGATTTTGGGAATCAAAAACGAACACACCAGGGGGTGTCAGTCCCCCCCGTAGGACCGCGCAAGGCGGCTGCGGGCAGCCGGGTGTATCTGGTGCCGTGCGACCCGAAATCCACCTCCGATGCGATCGATGCTACAAAATGTGAACCCGTTAAGAGCGGGCTTCCACCGTTGTCCGGGGCGGTGGTCGAAAATGTAACCGAGGCGAGTGGGAGTTTTGTAAATAGTTATGAAGGAGGAGTAAGGCTCCGTTTTGGGAGCGGTGAAACGACGCCGAAGTCTGCCCGTTCGCGGAGCGGCTCGACGTCGTCTGTAAAAAGTGTGCATAGTGTAAATACTGTACATAGTGTAGGTTTAAGCTTAGAATTAGGTTCTAGTTCTAAGGTCTTAGTTCGTAAGGATTCGGGGACGGCAGTTGCGTCCTCGAAAAGATGTCGGACGGACGATTCAGACTCGTCCACTTTATCTGGGCGGTCTGTCATTTCGTGCACGGACTCCGTCCGAATGACAGAAGAGTTTTCCGACTCTGCTTCAAACACGAGCCAGCGCCGGAAGAAGTTGAAAAAGAAGAAGGTCTCGGGCGGCTCAGATCCTGAAGTCGCCCCAAAGAAAACCTCGGATGTGACTAAGCCCTCTGCGGCAACCGACACGGACACCCCCGCTAAAGGCCGTGGGGCAGGACGTGGACGTGGAAGACCCCCGACCACCGGCGAGTATGTCGGTTTAGCCAAGGCCAAGAGAGAGTTGGCGGCGGCTGAGCGGGAAGAGTTGCAGGCCCGCCTCGATCGCGAGATTGCCGAGGCGGAAAAGAAGGCGTATGAGACGCGAGCGAGGTTCCTCGCAGCCCGCGCCGACGCCCCACCGGATGTGTCAGCAGATCCGACCGCGAAAACTGCTGTAGACATTGAAGAAGTTGTCAGGTCGGACTGCACCATTATTCTGGACGTGGCGAAGAAGTCGTCGCACCTGAGTGGGCCTTATCAGAAGGCTCTCAAGAAAGCGGCGGCTTCAATCCAAGATTGTTTCGACGAGGTGGCCCGGAAGAGTATTTCGGAAGACACTCGGCGGCTTAAAGCCGAGAACGAAGCCCTAAAAAAAGAAATGGGCGAATTAAAGAAAATGATGACAGACCTTAAGTCCGAACTTAAGGCTGTCAGGAAGGGACAGAAAAAGTCCCGGCAGGCGGTGACTGTCGAAGACGACGACCGTATGGACGTGGCCATGCCGGAGGCGGATGTGGAGGTTGTACCTCCTTCCCCGGCCCCCGCTCCTCGCTCCCATCGAGTTCTCGACTCCAGTCCCTCTGTCCCATTGGCCGTCCCAACTGACCCGGCGCTCGAGGCGTTTGAGGCCAAAATTATTAGAGCAATTGGGACTATGATAAACGCCCGCTTTGAGGGCATTCAGGATCGCCTCCTTCCCGAAAAGAGGTTGAGGCCACCCCTCGCGGCTGACGGTTCGTCCCGCGTACCCTCAAAGCCGGTTCGTGAATCATCCCGCGGACCCAAATCGGCCAAACAGCCGGTCGACCCCAAGCCTGTCGGCAAAGGCAAGTCATTGCCTAAGCAGCAGGCAAAGAAGCCGCCCGCTCCACCGTCGGCGCCGTCTACCTCCCGGGCGAACGCTCCTGCCACACAGGAAGCCCAACCCCCGGTTGAGAAAGACTGGACCACGGTGGAGTCAAAGAAGAAAAGGAGAAGGAGAGCCAGGAAGGCCCGTCAGGTTGAGCAGCCAACGGCAGATGATCCGAGGATTGGGTATTCCAACGCTGTCAAGGCGAAACCGGCGCGTCCACCCGCCCAGGCCAAGCCCAAGAACATCAAAGTCCCCGCGCGTAAGTTGGCACCTCCCAAATCGGCCGCGGTCATTGTTACACTTGACCAGGCCTCGGTCGAGAAAGGCACCACTTATGGGGAAATTCTGAGTCGAGCCCGTCAGGTTATCAGTTTGGACGAGCTCGACATTAGTAAATTGTCGTGCCGCCATACAGCTGCAGGTGCTAGGATCATCGAGATCCCCGGCGCCCAGGCCAGCGATAAGGCAGACCTCCTGGCCGCCAAGCTGCAGGAGGCCCTAACAGGTGTGGCCAAAGTCGTCCGGCCCGTTAAATGTGTTGATCTTCGGATCTCCGGGCTGGACGATTCTGTCCAAAAGGATGAAGTGGCGGCCGCCATAGCCAAAAAGGGTGGCTGTAGCGTCGACGCGATTAAAGTCGGCGAAATCCGATTTGGACCGGGTGGGATGGGGACCTCTGTGGTCCACTGTCCTATTACCGCCGCAAAGAAGGTGATTGAGGGCCGACTCCTAATTGGCTGGAGCTCGGTCCAGGTGAAAGCACTGGAGACCCGCCCAATGCGTTGCTACAAATGCTTGGGTACGGGTCACACCCGCCAGCGCTGCCCCTCGCAGGTGGACCGTGGGGGACTTTGTTACCGATGTGGCCAGGCCGGTCATAAAATCTCCGTCTGCAGCGCGGAGCCTCACTGCGCCGTTTGCGCCGCAGCGAAAAAACCAGCTGGCCACATAATGGGGGGGAGGAGTTGTAATCCCCCCCAAAGAAGAGGGAAATCTGTGGCTGACAAGCCCAAGCCGGGGCCCCCTAAGGAGGGCACGCTCAGCAATGCTGAGCTGGAGGAAACTGCTATGGAGTCTTGATGGACTTAAGACGACCATACAGTTTCCTCCAAAGTAACCTGAACCACGCCGCCAGGGCTCAGGATCTCCTGCTGCAAGTCCTGGCGGAATGGTCCGTTGATGTCGCAGTCGCCGCGGAGCCATATTTCGTCCCCGACCGACCCAATTGGGCTGGTGATCGGGATGGCTCCGTGGCAATCGTTGTCCGTCCGGCGCTGGGCTATTCGCCCCCTTCAGTTGTGGAAAGGGGCTCCGGTTTTGTGGTCGCCAACTGGGAGAGTATCACCATTATTGGTGGTTACTTCTCCCCAAACAAACCACTGGCCGACCTGGAGGTCTATCTGGTAGCAGTCGGGAGTGCCATCAGGCGTGCCGCCCCGCGTCAGGTCCTCTTCTTAGGTGATCTGAACGCGAAGTCGGTGATGTGGGGCAACCCTTCCACTGACGCTCGCGGCCAAGCCGTTGAGCTCTGGGCCGCCGCCGCCGGCCTCTCGCTGCTGAACCAGGGAACATCCCACACCTGCGTGCGTCGTCAGGGCGGGTCTGTCGTCGACGTATCGTTCGCGACCCCCGCCCTCGCGTGCAGGATCAGGGATTGGAGGGTGATGACGCGGGTGGAGAGTCTCTCCGACCACCGGTACATCCGGTTCGAGATTCCCACCCAGCGCTCCCCGGCCCCACAGGCCCCCAGAGAAAGACGTGCCCCACGTTGGGCCCTTAACCGGCTCGATAGGGAGTCGGCAGAGGAGGCGGCCATAGTGCAGAGCTGGTGCCTGCGACCGACAGACGGTCCTGACGTCGACGAGGCTGCTTCTCGTTTCCGGGAGGCCCTTACGGAGGTGTGCGAGGCTTCTATGCCGAGATCGCACCCTCCCAAGGACCGTCACGAGGCCTATTGGTGGTCGCAGGATATCGCAGCTCTGCGAACGGCCTGCACTGCCAAGCGGCGGGCCTACACGCGTTACCGGCGACGACGCGTGAGGGACAACATGGAGGAAGACCGCCTTTATAATGAATACCGGCAGTCCAAAAAGGCCCTGCAAACGGCCATCTCCCGCTCCAAGGAGGCGGCCAGGGAGGAGATGTTGCAGGGCCTCAATCAGGATCCGTGGGGGCGCCCCTATAAAACTGCGCGCAACCAGTTGCGTGCACGCGGCGCCCCCCTTACCGAGACTATGGACCCGGAACTCTTGTCGACTGTCGTCCAAGAGTTGTTCCCGCCAATTGTAGGTTATTCTCCACCACGCATGGCACCGCCGCTTGCGGAGGATGTAGCCTCCCGGGAGATTAATCCTCCGCCGATTGAGGCTGAGGAAATGCGAGCAGCCACACTTTGCCTCAGAGGCAAAAAGACCGCCCCGGGTCCTGACGGGGTTCCAGGAAAAGTCCTGGCGCTCTGCCTCTCGCAGTTTGGCGATCGGCTTGGGGAACTGTTTGACGCTTGTTTTCGCACCGGACAGTTCCCTAAGCCCTGGAAGGACGGAACGCTATGTCTGCTCCGCAAAGACGGCCGGCCTGAGGACGATCCGTCCGCATATCGGCCAATTGTATTGCTGGACGAGGTCGGTAAAGTCTTTGAGAGGCTCATCGCCTCCCGCCTCGCCCAGCACTTCTCCGACGTTGGGCCGAATTTGTCGGCATGTCAATACGGCTTCCGGGTAGGGCGATCCACCATCGATGCCCTATCAGGTCTGAAGGAGCTAGTCGGCGATGCCACAGGTAGGGGGGAACAAGTTTTGGCGGTGTCTCTTGACATCGCCAACGCTTTTAACAGCCTCCCGTTTAGCGTCATCCTGGAGGCGCTACGCTACCACGGGGTTCCCCTCTACCTGTCGCGAATAGTCGCGAATTATCTCGAGAACCGAGAAGTTCTTTTCGTTGGTCAAGGTGGTCTAGTCGGCCGCCACAACATGTCCCGCGGTGTCCCACAGGGGTCCGTCTTAGGGCCCCTACTTTGGAACGTGGGATATGACTGGGTTCTCCGCTGTGGTCTTCCCCCTCGTATCAGACTTTTCTGTTACGCGGACGACACGCTCGTCACCGCTAGGGGGAATGATCTAGCGGAGACCCTGCGGCTGGCCTCCGTCTATACCACCTTGATCGTCCAGCGTATTGAATCGCTGGGCCTGAAGGTGGCCCGTCGTAAAACCGAGGCCATGCTATTCCATGGGCCTCGAAGAGGAGCTCCTCCTGGAGCGGAAATCTTGGTAGATGGTGTGAAAGTGCCGCTTCAGCGACACTTAAAATACTTGGGGCTCGTGATTGATGGGAGGTGGGGGTTCGACGAGCACTTTCGTCGCCTCGAACCCCGCCTCCTTGGTGCTGCTGATGCGCTCGGGCGTCTTCTCCCAAATGTTGGGGGCCCGAGCGCAACCGTTAGACGACTTTACGCCACAATTGTGCGTAGCATGGCGCTATATGGTGCGCCTGTTTGGGCTGATGCCCTCGGCCCTGCCGCGGTTGCGTCCCTTCACAGGGCGCAGCGCGCAATTGCACTCCGTGCAATAAGGGCATACAGGACTGTGTCCTACTCGGCGGCATGTATCCTGGCCGGAACTCCCCCTTGGGAGCTGACGTCCCACGTCCTGGCGGCCGCTTATCGCGTCAGAACAGACGCTCGAGACGGCGACCGGCGCTTGGCGCCACGTGAGAGGGCCTCCGCCTTGGAGGAGGCCACAGTGGAGGCGTTCCGCCTGTGGTTCGAGGAGCTCGAGGAGCTGAGGGGTTCGGCCTCGGTCTCTGGCACACTGTCCAGGACCTTGGAGGCCATGCACCCCTTCCTCACCACATGGTCGAACCGGCACCACGGGTCGCTCTCCTACCACTTGGTGCAGATTCTTAGCGGCCATGGTTCTTTTGGCCGCTATCTGCACCGCATCGGACGGGAAGCGACCCCCGAGTGCCACCA